>BSDF01000008.1:30027265-35134765 GCA_027925045.1 Hypotaenidia okinawae
CCTTGGCAGATGAAACTGCTGCTTAACGAGCAAACCTGGAAACACTCGAGGCCCCCCTGTTTGAATCAGTTCTAATGTCTTCCTATATTTATTGAGTTCTGTTGTTTATTTGGGGGGAGGGGGGCTGAACTCGCTCGCGTGAGTCACCCAGATGTGCGTGGGGAAGGCGAGTGTTTGCAAGTGATCCCCTTCAGCGCCTCGTCTGTCCGTCCGTCCCACATGGCGATGGCTCTCCCTGCGCGCAGCATCCCTCGGCGTTAACGAACTCGCATGGGAAGTGAGGAAGGGAAGAACGCGGCTGCGGTTTCCTAATTATTCGCCCTTCAACCACCCTCCGTGGCTTTTGCCCCGGTCGCAGAGTAACTACTTTGCAACTTTAGGGAGAGGGATAAATAAGAGATGAGAAGCTGACTCTTGGTGAACTCGGATGCTGCGCTTTGCCCTCGGTACCCAGCTCAGATTTAGGAAGCGGGCGTCTCGCTGCTCTCAGAGGCAAGAGCGAGGCACAGGGGAGAAGGCTTCACCCTTGCTCAGTTCAGCGATGCTCTCTGGGTACCCCTGTTTATTATCACTCGGGAGCAGCTTGGGAAAATACAATAGCCAGGGCATCGTACCGCTAGCGATCTCGACGCTCCCCTCGCATCGCTTTTACAGCGGGGTCAGTGGTTTACAGAAATATTAAATGCTAAGGGGGGGCGTGGGGGAGAGAGACCAGAGCTAATGGTAAAGGTCTGCCAAATGTCACCTCAGTGTTACAATGACAAGAAAATATACTTTCCTTACGGCTCTCCCCCTAAGAAATTTGTTTTGAGGGATTTGACAATCTTGCAGATAAAGTGACTGCTTGCCACACTTAACTGATCATGCTCCCTCACGGCCGGCCGGCGTTTCCTCGCTGCACTTAGTAGTAATACCTGTGCAACCTGGGTTGTAGTAGCATTGTCATTGATTTCCAAGGTAACTGCTTTTTAGCTCTTCTGAGCAGACATACCTGCGTGGGGGGGGGGGGGGAAAGTCTTTTCCCCATTCCCTGGAAGGATGATGGTAAAGTGCTATGTCGGAAAAGAGAGGAGGCTTCTCTAAAATTTGATAACCGCAGCCGACAATTTGGAAATAAGACACTTCTCACAGCCAACATGACAGTGGATTTTGAGCATTCAGAAAACACCAGGCCAAAAAACTGGAGACATCTTGATCTTTTAAGACAGCTTTTCCAGTACTTTAAGTGAAGGGGAGGGGGGTGGAAGCGGGGAAAGAAAAAGAGCGAAAAGCTGCAAGGAAAATAATACAAAGCCAGCACAATTGGCATCTAGACAGTAAAGAAAAAAGTTTTTGAGGTTAAGAGAAGGAAAGACAAAGCTGTTATGTACCCGAGGGATGCAATTTTAGTGGGAATGGAAGATTTGAGTGGTAAAGGAGGAGCGCTTGCCCCTGGGTTCTCTCTCTTCCAGCAGTTCGGCTGCTGGCATCTCAATTTGAATTGCTGGGTGAGTAGCACTTTCTGTCTGCGCGCTTTCTGTCTTGACCATTGAACTTCTGATGTGACTTCTCTCCCTCTCCCCCTCTCTCAGTCTCCTTTTCTTTCCTCCTGTGTGGAATCAGGAAAAGGAAAAAAGGAAAAAAAAAAAAAAAGAAAAGAAAAGGAGGGGGAGAAATCATGCGAGCATCTCCAGCTGTGACCTTTGTTAGCGACGTTGATTTTATTTATTTATTTTATGGTAATCGCCTTTTTTCGTAGGGGAAAGCGGGACTTTTCGATGACACTTTAATTTTACAGCTGTGGCGAGGAGGCGTGCGGCAGAGCGCCGTTTTGTCGCGACACAATGGTGCAGCGGGGCAGAGTTGTTGCACTCCTCCTCTTTGCCCTTCTCTCCGCCTGATTTTGGGGTTTGGTTTACAGAAAGCTGGGGGGGGGGCTCTGTGTGTGTGTGTGTGTGTGCGTGTGTGTGGTGGTGGGGTAAGGGGAAGAATTTTTTTTTCCCCTCATGCATCCAGGGTGGGATCAGGGTGTGTTTTGGGGGGGGGGGCTGGGGAAAGGGGGAGGTTCAGAGTCTGGTGTACAGCAGGTTTCAGGGGCTGATTTCTGGATGCTGAACAATGGTTACCAGCGAGGGAGAAGTGTGTGCGCGTGTATTAGCTGTGTGTTACATCCGCAGTCACACATTCACACAGTGACCATGACATCACTAGCTTTTCTTTTCTTTTTCTCCTTTGGGGCGGAGGGGGCCACTTCAAAGCTTTCTGCAGTTCAGTACGATATTTCCTTAACTCTGAAACCATGAAGGTAAAAATGTTTGGTTTGGGTTTTTTTTTTTTTTAAAGGAGAAACAAAAGTTGGTTTGTGGCAGGGAACATACAGTTAAAGGGGTTTGGAGATGGAGTGGTTTAACTCTTGACATATGCAGAACGGTATTTTTTTTCTTTTTTTAATTATTAAAAATAGTGCAGAGTGTTTTTAATTGGGTGCTTTTGGTTGACACTCGGATAAATTTTCTGAATTCTCCAAAAAACTCAGCTGTAATGTGAAAGATGAAAATTTCAGGGATGCTACATGAAAATTATTTCACCCAGTGATAAAGGAATATGCAAAATTATACTGAGTGTTGATAAATAAGAGCTAGCATGTGTTTTGACACTGGTTCTGTGTTCGTTGCCAGAAGTCCATGAGACTTCTGTTTTATTTTTTTCCTCCTATTAATATGTATTGCAGAAAGTAAACCTACTCCTCAGCCAGGTCTGTACATCACCCTTAATTATACGCAGAAAACAGAGAAGTATATTAGAATTTTAGAAAGAGTCTCATTTGCACCAGAGGTTTTGTTGGGAGTCTTGAGTTTTCTGCTGGTTTCTGACTCTGCCAGGCTTACTTAGAGGGTACTCGGTCCAGGAGGAAGATTTCTATCACTTCGGTACTCTGTGCCACCTTTGCCTGAGTAGCTTAGCTAATTTATTTGCCTTTTCTTGTATAAAATAGGGGATACAATTCTGCTGGATTCATCTAAATTTAATTCATTTAAAAGATGTTTGTTCTTTCATTGCATGTTGTTGCATACACAGGTTTTACGTGGATGGGGAGGGGATCTCATAAGCATTTTACCTTTAGAGGAAATCTTTTTATTGGGATTTGGGGGCGAAAGGCCTGACAGTGCTGGATGAATGTGCCTGTTTCTTTTCTTCCAAAATATTTGCAAGGTGTTTCAGTTCTGACATGCATTTAACATCCCATGTCTTAGGGAAACTTTGTGGAATTTATTGAAGAAAAGAATTTTTCTGAACGTACTTAATTTCATCGCTCAATGTGTTTTGTGGCAGCATGTATTGTTTCTAGCACATGAAAAACTGAAAGCGGTTTGTTGGGTTTTTTAGAGCTTTGTTTGTTAAGCTATTTAATATATGTTTGGGATACATTGTGTATTGGTATTGAGCACAGCCTGCTATAATTGGTGAATACTGCATTTTGAACAGCTGTACGGACAACTTGGCATTGTGTATTGAGGCTTGTATCTGCATGTTAGTTTTTTAATGATGCTGTTACTATCAAAATTGCTAAATACCAGTGGGTATAGGAATGCATGCTATTTTTTTTTTCCTTTTCATTTCTTGCAGTTTTTTAACAGCCTCATGTTCAGATTTTTACTGTTGTGTGTACCCTGACAAAATCAGCAGAGCTTTTTCTCCTACAGTGTGTGTCTGGTGCTGAAATAGGCGATTTATGTGTGGGAATTGAAGCTGTTTATAGCGTGGCATTTCAGAGAATGCTAAGCAGTAAGTAAAATTGCATTGCCAGGAGTCATACAAAGCACATAACGAGTCGCGTCCGTCAGGGCATTTCTAAGCACCCTTCTGCTTGTATTCGCTTGTCCCTTCGTCCCATCTTTCTGTTCTTGCATTATTGCACACTGTCTCTCCCCTCTCCACCCCCTCCCCTCTTACATTCCGGACAGTTTCTTGAAGACCTGCTCAGGTTTCACTAGTCTCTTTGCTTAGTAGTGGTGGTGTATCCAGCACACCTTGTCCTGGTGGTACTGCTTAAGAGAATGGTTGTTTTTGGTTTTAATCTAACGTATGGCAAGTGGTTCTGCTTTTTGCCTTGTTAGACATGAAGGAAGGCTCGCCTGCTCTAAAGAAATAATGCCTGGTAATTAAAGTCTGCAAAGAAAGCACTGAGTATGTGTCAGGGAAGGAGCTGTGTCTTTTTCCTTTTGTGTAATGGAAGAAATAGATCTGAGCATCTCAGTGATGCTGAAACTTGGGAGGGTCTAAGCGCTACCCTGTCCTCCTTGTTTGGGGAAGTCCACCTGTTGATAAAATTATCTGTAATTTTGACATAAAGCATAAGGCTTGTCTGAATGTGGGCAGGCCACAGTTCCTGGGCTATAGTCTGGGGCAACTGCTGTCCAGAGTTGTATGGCAAGATCAGTCAGAGCAGATGCAGCAGAGTGCTTTCCCTTTATCAATAAAGCATTAAGAGAATGAGTGAGGTAAAATCTAACTGGCGTCAGTGTAATTTCAAGTGATGCCAAAGGATCTGAAAACATTCAGCTGTGTCTAAGCAGGTGCTTGTCCAGATCTGGCCTGACATGAGAGTAATACCACGTGTTCCACAAATGCAGCACTTAATTTGTACTTAAAACCTCAAGTTTCTTTCTTTTTTTTTTTTTTTCTTTTAAAAAAGCCAGAAATCCACCCAAATGCCAATGCAGCGATATTATGGCAGTGATATTACAGGTACAACAGCTTTGAAAGCAAAGTGTGCACACACTTAATGTTTTACTAGCAGTGTTTTTTAATTCTCCTGCATAAGAACTAACGGGCAGTAATTAGATAGCTAACCCTCAGTTCTTACCCTTTTAGGTTAGAGGATTTGGCGTTTGCTAATTGTCACCAGATCATTTCGTGTAATTGCCTTTTGGCGAAATTAAGTGGAAATTTCCTGAACATCTTAAATCCTCGCTTCCCCCACCCCCTCCACCCTCAGTACCTTTGCTCCCTTACAGGAAGGATGCTGAAAATGTCAAGCAGGGTGGCTTAGTGCTCCAGTACGCGGGGGCACTTCATCATAGTTAAGGGGAGGGTGTGGGAGAAAACGTTTCATTTCTTCAATGAATTGCTGGACACTTAAAGCCAGGAAGCTGATTTTGTTGTTTTGGCTGACAGATTGCTAATAGAGGAAGGGTTAGATTTGGTTTTGTGTTTAGTTTTTATCTTTTTTCAAGCCAGCAGTGCTTGCAGAAGCAGGTAGGAGCTTGCTGGGAAGTGGTCAGGGAGGGGGAAGAAGCACAAGGATGCAAAAGCCTTGTGGTGTGTCCCCCCACCCCTTTTTTTTTTTTTATTTTAAGGGGTGGGTGTGTCGAGCTCTGTCTGGGGGGGGGGGGTGGGTATTGTCCCAGCACATGGTTGTCAGTGGTCCTGTCATCATTTGTGTGAGAGAAGAAAATGATTTTTTTTTTTTTTTTTTTTTTTTAAGCAGGGCAGTTGTGATTATCAATGGAGGCCTTGTCTCCTGCTACAATGGGCAGTTAGCTCAGGGCAGGACCTTAGGCAGAAATCAGCTACATTAAACTCTGAAAGGGCTCAGGCCACTGTATCAGCCATAATGGAGCAAGGGGAAGTAGTTTTCAGGAGAAAATGCTTAGTCAGGTGTGAAAGCATCCTTAGAAAAATAAACACTGACCTCACTAGCTAGACAGAGCTGGGTAAAGTTTAAATCTTTGATTTTTTTTTTTTTGCCAGGAAATGCTTCATCACTGGCATTGCTTTTTTTATGTTTCAGTAGGGGATGAGGACCAAGTTGCATAAAGCTGTTGGGTTTGGTTGGTTTTAGTTTTTCAGTTAAACTGAATGGTTTGCAGCTTCCTTGTTGAAGTTTGGGGTGCCACCCAGAGTAGCTACGGATGTGGGTGGTCCCTGGGGTCGGAGATGTGCTTACTGATGAGTGCTCTGCTTTGGGTGCTAGTGACCCTGGCTGGAAACAGAAGAAGACTTCAATGTTTGCAGCAGTATTTTGGGGTTTGTTTTTTCTTACAACTTAATTTTCTCATGTGGGGTGGGGGTGGTGTCATTCCTAGACAGAACCAAGGACAGATCAACCTTTAGAAAAAAAGAAACTCCTCTTTGGAGCTGCAGAGCTGCTCAGAAACATCTGTTAGCATTTCACTGGCCACAGTCAGCATAACTGCAATAGCACCAGCCGGAATATACAGGGAGACAAGTTATAAACCTATTTTTTAATGTGAACTGGTATTGAATGGTACCCGTTGCTAAGCCCAGGGAGCAACTCCAGGAGGGCCTGCTAATTCGAGACCACTGTCGACCTTCTGCATCCACCCTGGAGGAGGGGAAAAGGCTGACAAACCCTCTTCTGTGCCGCTTTTGTTTTATTGTATTAGGCCCATAAAGGCACTTTCAGGGCCCATCTTTCTTCGGCAGAAAGGGAAAGCAATGGGGAAGAGGAGGACATGGCAGAAAAGACAGGCGGAGCTCTAGCTCCATTTGTTTTCAGTGTCTGTTGATTAATAGGTTTTAAGGTGAATGGGCAACTCTCCTTCCTTCTCTGTGGAGGAAAGGGAGGGATGCAAGTGCCCCAGGCCATGCCACCTTCTGGGTTGGGGGTGCCAGTGGGCTGTACCACGTCCCTGCCTCCCAGAAAGGACTCGAGGCTTTGATACACTTCAAGGGTCATCCGAGCTGGGGAAGGGAAAGGGGAACATCTCTCTGGCTGTGGCCTCGGGAGCTTGTGCCACCAGAGTTCCCGGCTGTGCTGGGGCAGGAGCATCATGCCCCCCTGCTCTGCCCTTGGCTGCTCAGCTGGGATGCAGCCAGCGGAGAGGAGTCTTTCACCAGTTGATTGGACGAGGCTGAAGGCTTTGGCAGCTTAGGTGCTGCAGTGGCATGGTGGCTTATTTTCAGCCTGGGTGGCTTTTCCTGCAGACCTTTTACTAAAAACCATGTTATCCCAGCAAAGAGAAATCCCCTGGCCTCCCTGGCGTATTTTTTCTCTGACTTTGAGTTGATACCATGTTTTTATTACCAAAGCCAAACAGGCTATGAATTTGCAAACAGAAATTGAAGTAACAAACTCTTCCTATTTAAAGGTTGTTTTTTCTTTGTGTGCTCAACAATGCAATGTTTCATCTTGTGCAAGTCTTATGTTGCTTTCAGAGACTTAGCAACTATTGATTTATACAGCATGTATTAACTTCTTCAATAAATGGGGGGTATTCATCAGTGGGGTGTATTAAATTGGACTGTCTGTGCATAGAAGCATCTTTCATCCTGTTAATGAAATGTCCTTACCATGCAACAAAGACTAATACACAGCAATTTATACACACAATCCCCTGCAGTTTAAATCTGAAGTTCAGATTTTTATTTTTTTTTGTTCCCTAAAGGCACTGATCAGAACTTAGGCTGAATGGATCGCAGTATCCCACTCAAACATAGAGCAGTCCAAAATCTGTTGTGGATTGGTTTTGTTTCGGGGTTGTTTTTTGTTGTTGTTTCATTCCAGAGCTCTATTATTGCTTAAAGTCATCTGTGTTTAAACACTCCCAGAAGCATTTCAAATTCACATAGAGAGATTTAGTAGTTGAGTCCCTATGGGGACAATTTCCTCTGGTTTGCTTCAGGCAGGGGTTATCAAGAAAAGCAAACTTCTGTTGGTTTTTTTTGCAATTCTTTACCGTGCCCTCTAACCTAGCATACGAGACCTCAGCTTTCAGTGGAGAGGAGTGATTTATCAGCAGATGACTTGGTACTTTGTTGATGCTGGGATTTCTCTCCAGAAACCTCTTCTTGTTCCTGTCCTGTCACCGCATGCCCTGATGCGATCTGCGTGCACCAGTGCAGCTCCGCTTTCCTTGGCTGATGTAGCCATAAATGGAGTTCTTCAAGTTGCCAGAGAAATTCCTGCATCTCACAATGGCTTTTAGCTTAAAACTGCCCTTGATAAAGTACTGGCAAATGTATATTGGAGAAAGTCCTTTAGCAGGGGGATGGCTAAGGTCATCTAATAGGTGTCTCTTATTGATGGCTGCTGTGGTTTACCTTTCATTGCCAGTGGATGGGGTTAGGACCACACTTGTTACGCAGACAGAGCTCCCATTGACTTCAAAGGAAGATGCATGCGCGGGATTAATCCTGCTCTTTCCCTGCTAGTCCTTTTTCTCTTTTCCAAGGAGGCTTAGTTAACTTCAGGAATGCTGCTTTTGAAGAGCAGCTTATTTAGCGTGTTGTGCATGATTAGCTTGGCTGGCAAACTGCGTGTGCTGTTCTGAGTGAGTTCAGGTCTCTTCTCCCCATGTGTGAGAAGCAGCGCGCAACAGAATGCAAACGGAGCCTGGGGTAGTGATAGAGATGCAGGCTGATTTGCAGGGGCAGAGGATCACACTCCTCTGTCCCAGAGGCATATTTTTGAGCACATAGATGAGCTTCCTCTTTTCCTCTGGTACATTCTCCTCATCCCCACACCTCTGCTCCAGCTTCATCAGTGATGAAAAAGTATCCTACCCTTACACCCAGTACCTTTATGTGAATTGTTTGACTGCAGAGCAGTTGCCCAAATAAAAACAACTTACCTGGGGAAAAGTTTGCAAACTGAAGTTCAGACTCTTGGTTGATGACTTTTTCTTCCTTTTTCTTTTTCCCTTTCCCTGAAAGGTGTTAAGTAAAATGCAATAAATAATAGTATTATATAAATAATAATTTATCACTTGGGATGTTTTGTGGAGATTCTACAGCAGGTCTTGGTATATCAAAGCACTGGGTGGTAGTTCCCACAGTTTACATGTAACCTCCTATGGTATATCTGGTTTTGGTGATAGAGGCATGCAAGCCCAGCTTTCCTCTTGCATATTGTTTCTTGTTTGTCGGCTTAAGCCTGACCCTCTAATGTTATTCTGTCACTTAGTTGTTTTTTTAACTAACCAGTTCCAGTTTCTAGGAAAACAAACTTTCTGTGGAAGACAAGCCTCAAATGTCTGTCAGGATCTGAGTGAGGGTTTTTTTGCAGTGATGTGATGAGAGTTGGGAGAGCAGAGAGCTACAGTAGCCACCAGCCACACTGTGGGTCACCTAACAGCAAGAGTTCACACAATTCTTGGCCAGCAAAAGTCCCTCTTATTTGATATGATTGGTTTTTGCAAATGGGATCGAGCAGTCGTTTGGCACAGTTTCATGTGTTGTTGAGCAGATGCCTGGTAGTTTGCATTGTGTGTAATGCACTTTGTTACATGAAGCCCTTGCCAAACCTTTTGGTTACTTTTGAACTGCTTAAGTTGGCTCACTTGGAAGAGAACAGAATTTGGGTTAAAGCATCTCCATTGGCTTTTTGAGTTAAGGGGCTAAATCCTCATAGCTCCTCTGATAAGAAACCATAATGGATCTGTGCAGCCCAAAGTTGTCCTTGGTTGTACAACTGGCAGAAGACCTGACCTACAACCCAGCCAACACAACATGCTGTAATTCATAGCATTGGCTACCACAGCCGTGCTCTGTCCTGCATTGTGGCCACTTGATGTGGGACTCTTGTGTGCCCCAGGCTTGGTATTCAAGGGGTTTCATGGAACTGCTGCAAGCAGTAATATGATAAAAGTTGTGGGAAGCATAAGCACAGTTCTTTGGCCTGCTGCTCTTGTTTGTGTGCTTTTTCTTCAGGTTACTAAAGGGATGAGTCAGATAGTTACGTATGGCAGGACTGGGGAGCCTCTTGGGGTGGGGGTAGTTGGAATGAGCCAGATCTGAAGCTGAGCTTGACCCAAGCACCATGAAAGCTCTTCTTTTTTCTTTAGAGGAGGACTGATGTTTCTTTTCCTCGTAAAACTCAGTCTGTCTTCCCTCTTTCTGCCCCCAGTCTAGAAACTCATTCCCATAGAATAACTGAATTATTTTGTAAAAGCTTTTAAGAGAAGCTCGAACGGAGATCAGATAATAACTGCTCTGAAGTGGCATGGTGGGGGCGCGTGTGTTTGGGGGTGCTGGGAAGCGAGCAGTGGGCAGACCCCGAACTGCAGCGGCGCTATCGGGGGCCACGCGGTATCCCTACTCTATTTTAATGTGATTCCTTTTACTTGATGTTAATGCAAGTTGTTCCTTACTTAAAGTAATAAAAGGAAATGAAGACACATTCTAAAATGAAACCTGACTCTAATCCATTCATCATCTAATACCAGCCTCTTTATCTTTGCTGGTACCTAATCTGGTTAAATGTCCCTGTTGTAGGATTTTAGTGAAAATCCTCTATGGGGAATAGGGTTTTTTGCAATTGGATTACTCGCAGTAAATGGTCCAGCAGTTCGCTTGTTTCAGCTTAATTTTTTCTTTGTGATCTTGTAAGGGTAAGTTACAGTTCAGCCTGCCTTTTCCTTTCATTCATTCACTCCTTTCTTTTTTTATTATTGGTGTTAAGGAAAAGATTTAATTTTTTCTTCCCCCAGAGCAAGGAATGTGACAGGGAAAACCTCACAATATCTGTGTGATTGTTCCCCCATAAGAATGTTCATTTCAGTGTCTTTATCTGGGGGTTTTTTGCCATTATTTATATAGCTGAATATTTTATTAGCCTAATTCATCAGTATCCAGTTTCCATTTATTAGAGCTCTGTGATGAATTGATAATTAATCAGCTCTTCTAAAATATATATATATAAAATATGCAGGTGATCGCTTGTCAGCTTAATGCTTGCTGATGAAGGGAATACTGTAGCACTACAAAGGCTTTTTATCTGGAGTATTTGCAGTGAACAGTAAAATGCAGAACTGAAAGTGAGGACAGGAAGGGGAAAGGAAAAGACCTACAGGTCAGTGAGCATTTGGGTCTCTTGCTAATTAAATGGGGGACTCTCTCAGCCCCTCACTTCTGTCTGCCTGCATCTTCGAGGTGAACTAGATTATAAAATAAGAAAAAAAGGAGAAAAATTTAAAGAATTGCTGTTACTCTATGCCAGGAGCATGACGGGTCAAAAACATTAAAGAAATTCAGCAGCAGGGAAAGAAAGTGTGAGGAGGTTTTAAGCAACAGGGTAGGGAAACTGCAAGGGTGATGCCAGGAAGGGATCTGGAAAAGTCTGAGGGTTGTGTCGAAATCCTGGGTATTCAGATTTCTGTATGTTGTGCCTCATGTTGCAGCAGGGAGTACCCAGCACTCCTCTAACGCTGTCGACCTTTTTTTTTTTTTCTCTTAACAGTCTAACAAAGTGCCAGTTGTGCAGCACCCACACCATGTACACCCTCTTACACCGCTTATCACGTACAGCAATGAGCACTTCACACCGGGAAACCCTCCTCCACACTTACCAGCTGATGTAGATCCCAAAACAGGTAGGTGGGAAGTAGTTTGGGGTTTTTTTGAAGGTGGGTGGGTAGATTTCTCTAATTTGCATATGAGGGGGAAAGAGTGTGGGGAGAAGGATTTCCCATCCTGGAGCACCAAAGTGGGCATGTAATGTGTCAAGCACATGCAAAAACATGGACAAAATAATTTCTTTTCAAGCCAATTAGGCTTCAGAGGGGATCTTACGGTGATGCCACCAGAGTTGCATGTGTGGGGTCGTTCACAGGTGTGTTTCTTTGCAAGCATGATACCCCACCTAGTAGTTCGATCCACCAAGTGCTTGGTTTGCATGCATGACCCAGAGAGTTAAACATGTACATTCTGTGATCTGCACTTACAAAATTGCAGCTGGAATTTTAAAGGTGGTGGGTCATGACCGGTTTCAGAATGAATCTCTTTTAATTCCCCAAATCCCATTGTTTCTGTGTCAGGAGTTCAGCCATTTTTCTCTTACAATGTTGAATTTTCATCCACTCTAACTACTTAGCTCCAGCTCTGTGCTTGCAACTCTTTTCCCCGATGTAAGTCTACCCAACTCTCAGTTCAGCCTGAAGGGCAGTCTTCTTGAATATAGAGCACCGTGTAAAGCCCTGACTTGATTTATTGGTGTTACCGAGTAGAATTTACATGTTATTCTAACTTTTTAAGAGTCCCTGTTTAACCTGAGGGCCCAGAGAAGTCAAACAGTGTCAATCTTCTTTCTTTGGGCTTCATTGAGTTCCTAGTGACAGCTGTTTTGTTTTTGTTAACCCAAATCCCAGCTAGTTAATTGGAAAGTACATCAGAAACTGAATTCACATCAAAGGAATCGCTCTGTGTTAGCCCAAATGTATGCAGATAATTTATCTAAAGTCCAGCCCATCAATGAGGCCGTGCATTAGCTGGTTTTCACCCCCCCAGTGCTTCAATTGGGGCCTCCCTTTAATTGTGCTTAATGCTAACTTCACATGGCTTAAAAGGAATCCCTCTCGCCATCCCTGGGTATTGCGAGTGAATGGCATAGTCAACCTCTCATTTAAATAATGGTAGGACAGGGAATAGCTTTTAAATGGTTATCGTAAAACATATGATTAACGTCTGTACACTGTTTACTTTTCTTCTGTGAACATTCTTTCAAGTGTGCAAATAGCTCGCTGGATGGTTAAAGCCCAGTTAATCTGTTTGGGTTTTGTAATGGAGAAAAAGCAATGTCTGCATGAAAATGTCACACAAGGAGATTTAATTTAGAGATTAAAAGCTTCCTGAGTGACTTGAAAAAATAGTTTTTAACCATGAATACAGTACCCCTTCCTTTTAATGCTCTCTGTTTTAATTTTGCTTCTGCTGTGTAATTGTGCTCTGGCTTGTTAATTGAAAGACCCACTCTTGTAACCCTTACTCCTCTAATTCCTACTTTCTCTTAAGGTAAGGAGCCTTAAGGGTACTTTCTCTTAAGGTTAGGATTTAAGCCTTGTTTCTGGACCTGTTTTCTGCTCTCCAAGTAGGAATGGCACTGGGTTCAGAGAGAATGGATGGGTTCTCTGTCCTCCACTGCACACCTTCAGCACATGCCCCCAGTTTTAAGAAGCACTTCCAGGGGTTCTCCCCTCTGCTCCTAGGGTTCAGAAAGGTTTCCTTAGTTTGCTCAAAAGCAAACATCATTTGCAATTATAATGACTCGGTAGCTCATTTTGGGTGTCACTTTGAAATAACGCCACGCTGTTGAGTACACAGACGACGTATGGGTAGAGCCTGTACTCCTTTGGTGACTTCGAGACTAAAATAACTGTGGAGTTGATACAAAGAGATCTTTCTCTTGAGTGTTTAAGACAGCGCCAAGCCCAGCATCACAACAAAGCTATAGTTGAAACTCCTAAATTCTCATCCTAAATACCAAAATAGTTATCTCTGATTGAAGAGGTGGCTGAGGGATTGTATCATGTCAGTTTTTCTGTTTGAATCTCATTTGACAAGGTTCTAAGAGGCTCATTTTATAAAATAAGACAGTGAAACAGCCTTCGAAAACCCAAAGTGAGGCCAAAAGTATTGTAATAAAAATGACTAGATAGTAATTTAGAAACGTATGTGTGCTTTTCCCCTACATTTTACTTCTTTCTGTGTCTCAATACTAACACTGTTTTATGTTCCTCTTCCATAGGAATTCCAAGGCCTCCACATCCTCCAGACATATCTCCTTATTATCCGTTATCACCAGGCACTGTAGGACAAATCCCCCATCCGCTAGGATGGTTAGTACCACAGTAAGGAGTTCCATTTTTTTCATTTCCTTTTGCTTTTTTGATGTGTAAAATTTATGTTAAAAACTCTGTGTGTGTGTGTGTGTGTGTGCATTGACATAAGTCTGTTTGTCAACTGCTACTTCATTAAGTGGCTATGAATTTACTCACCTCATGAAGATTTAATTAAAACTTATCCCAGGTCACATGGTCTTAAACAAACAAGGGCAGTTGGGCACAGCTTTGCATGTCATCTCAACCAGCTGATGGCTCAAGAAGCATGAATTTTTAAATGCTTCTGCAGAAATGCCCTTAACACTGCACCACGTGGGGTGGGTTTTTTTTTTTTCAGATTCTGGAGACACACAGGGTGGTTCTCATGGATTCTTTTTTTACAAGGCCTATCCTCACTATAAATGTGTAATTTTAAATTTCATTGGCTTTCCCTGTTGAAACCCCTTTTGTTTTTCTTGTGAAACAGTAGAGCTTTATATCGGCCAGTGAGCAACATTCCTGGTCGAGACGTGGCTGGGCAGTTGGCATCTGAGGAATGGAATTTTCTTGCAAACAAGAAAGAGGAATTAGTTTACTTTAAAACCAGCTAAGAAAAAAAGCTGTGGAAAGTTAGTTTGGGGTTTTGTTTTCTTTTCAGCTCCTCATATCCCACTTGCAGAGCCTTGTTGGGTATGAGATTCCCTCCAGTAATTGAGTCCTTATTTTCCTTTTCTTCTTCTGTTGCAATCTCTGCAATGGGTTTATAGTGTACATAGGCGCTACCTAGGCCTTTTGTACAGTATATTTAGTTTAAACACTTAGAAAAAACATTGGTGGTGTTGGATATGACCGTTGTCCACATTATAAATCAGGATTATTGCCATATTTTTTCTCACATAACAGGCCTCAACGATAGTAGGGAGGTTGTATTTCCTTAGAAATTAAATCCCCAAAGCTAGAAATAGTTTGTTCACACTGGAGGTTGCTTGGCCAGCTGTGCTAAAATGCTTCTCCACAAGTTCGCTCTCTGTAAGGAGTCCACACCCTGAGGAGAGCAGTCCCCTTGAGCTTGGAGGGGGATTGTGTCAAAGGCTTTGGGGGCCTTTTGCAGACACAGTGGTGTGGATGCGGGAGAGCTGGAGCTCAGACCTCAGCAGCTTACTTTGGAGCACTTTGCAGGCTGCCCTTCTGCGCAGGGTGGTCATGCAGTTTGTTTGGGTAGAGGCTCTCCCACCCTGAGGGTGAAGCACGTTCTTCAGCTCTCTGCAGAAGGCCTGAGTTTCTCCAGAGGAGCACAGCACGAGCAGAACAAAAACCCAGAACATTGCTCTCTGAAATCTTAAGTTCCTCCTCATTTGTGGTCATTTACTTTTCATGCAGGATGCTGTGAATGCCGGTAGAATGCATGTTGGCTCCTTTATTTCTTTCTTGCGGGGCCAACCTGTAGCACAGCTAGCTCAAGCTCCTGTTGCAACTGCTTAGCTCAAGTTTGCACAGGAGTAGCCTCAGCATTTAAAACAAATATACTCAGCTAATGCCTGAAGTCAGTAACATGAGACGTGGGAGCATAGGGAAGAAATTCCGTGCTGTTGTTGACCTGTGCCTCATTGCACATCTGTGCCTCAGACCCTTCATTTTTGTGTGTGTGTGTGTGTGCAGACATAGGTTTGTCATACTTGATCCACAGTCATGGCTGCCCAACCCATGCAAATGTTGCCATGTGTGGCCAGTTTCATCAAGGAGGTGCTGATGGGCTCCTGTCTCATGGGAAGACTCTGACATCACCATTGGTTTATAATAAGCCAATACCCAAAGAGAACTTACCTACCTATAGCTCTGACAGCTCCTCTGACTGGTTTTTGTTGAAGGTTGATAGCATCACATTTGGTTTTGCTGTTGGAAAGTAGCACGGCCAACTTTGCAGAAGTGGCCCAAGGATTTTTGTTTCTTTCCCCGCTGCCACTCATGCTTCACCATCAACTTCCCAGCTCATCGATCCCCCAACTGGCCTGGATGTCTCCAGCATAGTACCCCCCCAAGGAAGCACCCTGCCCAGTCAGATGATATATTTGAAGGACGGATAAAAAGAACTAGCTACCACAGACAAACCTCAATCAGAAAAAGTTGTGTGTCTTTCATGAGGATGCTGTTTTGCATGTTGCTGTATTTTTTAATTATTGTAATGAGGTGTGATTGTCTATTGGTTACCCACAATACTTCTTGGGGACTCTCCCCCGGTAACTCTTGTCAACACTTGTTAATCTGACAAAAGGCTACAAATTAAGCTCTGTTAATTTAATGTTTTCTCACCGAGATCTAAATACCGAAAGAGGCCCAAAGCGCAACTGAAGTCCTTTGATTCACTGTACTTTATTTTGGTATAAATTTACATTCATTATTGTTTTCCTTTGGATGTGTAGCCCTCAATTAGTGTGATGGCTCCATTAAAGCAAGCGAGACTTCGCCTTTAATTATTACAACAAAACACCTAGTTTCAGCTTGGGGAGAGGGTCTCTATTGACATAAGCAGAGGTTATAAAATTTAATTAGCCATTCCTATCAGATTTATGGCATTCAAATTGTTCTGTGTTTCTTTCCTTTGATCCTTGCTGTACAATCCCCAAGATTTTTGTTCTGATCAAATGAGAATAAAGCTTACTGTGCAGAGAGAAGTTTTTTGTTGTTTGTTTTGGTTTTGTTTTTTTTTTAAACCCTTTTTTCTTTCTCTCATTCTTTCTTTCCCTTCTTTTTTGCCAGGCAAGGTCAGCCAGTGTACCCAATCACGACAGGGGGTTTCCGCCACCCTTACCCAACAGCTCTGACCGTCAATGCTTCCATGTCAAGGTGAGTTCAAATGCTGAGGTCCTGAATTGAGAGCAGATGTAACTCCTCCTGCCGCCCTCTTTAGAGGAGGGCGTTTCATCTAGGAAGCGTATTTCTGAAAGCACTTCAGTTAAACAGTCATCCTTAGTTTTCTGGTGGGGCGGAGAAAGGGAGGACAAGGGGTACTTTCCCAGTCAATGAGAAGAGGGTGTCCTAGAATTTGGTTTTGAGGTAGAGATGGAGGAGCAGGAAGTCATCTTTAAAAGCCAAATGAAAAAGCTGGGAGAATGTGATGTTGAGAAAGTGAGAAGGAGAAGTCATGACACCTTTAGCTTTCTCGGTGGCAGTCACCCAGAGCAGCGCTCTGTGTGTGAGAGTGGAGGCTTGGGAGGGAGGAGGGCTGCTCTTCAAGCAGAGTTGGGAGGAAGGTTATTGCACTATGTTTTTTCCTACCAAAGCTCCAAACACTGATAGTCAACATAAAAGGGGCCTGCCTGACCCTCTAAAGCTTTAGAAGTATATATTTCTCCCCCTCCCTACCTCCAATTAATTCCATCTAATTTTCCAGGGGCTGCTAGTTTTATTTACAAACTGGTTGGCAGCACTATGTTTAAGTAATCACTAATTGCTCCTAATGATAGTTTTATTTTCTGTTCATCTGATTTTCAGTCTGGTTAATTAAATCGGTGGAGGTTTAGACTTTCCTGATGGGCTGAAACAGCTAATCCATTTTGATGATGGCACATAATTAAATTAGCATGCATTACATAGCAAGGTTCCACGTCTCTTCCCTGCTCTGTCCCTTCCTCTCCATCTCTGCAGTTTAATTTGTGTAGGTTGGTGTATAGAGGATTTAAGTAGGGGAAAAATTGGGGTGGGGGGAGGAAAACATGTCTCATTGAGAAAGGGAAACCTGTAACTAGAGCTGATGACTGAATGAGTAGGGAAATAGTGTGTGGTGTGCTTTAGATATGTAGAGTAAAAGTAAAAAATGAAAATTTGCCCATGTCACTCCAGCAAATAGAAAGACAACTGGAAAATCAGTGCTGCTTTTTTTTTTTTTTTAAATAAAATTAATAGACCCAGCATGGGGGAGAAAAAAATCCTGGGTTGGGGAGAAAGCTGCAAATTTAAACAATGGTTCCCTCCCTCCATTTAATCTTTTTTTAATATCTATAAAAGACTTGCAGGCATGGTGTGAGGCAAAGTAGAGCTTGATTTAGTTTAATTATTATTAGAGAGGCAAGTCATTTGAGGGAGGGGGAAGATGTGGGAGGGGGGAGGCTATATTCCCAAGATAGGCTTTATGAAAGGTATCTAGTTAAAAAGAGTACACAGCAAATTAAATACATTATTGTGGTAATGGGACGACAGAAGTAGAGGTCTATTATACTTATGGCAGTTATAGGAAATGTAGGCTCCTTGCCCTGTTCTAGCACATCCTTTGATATTCATTCCATTCAGCAGCAGGGCCAGGACTTCTCAGAATTAAGTGATGGGTCATTATACTTTAAACACCATGGAGAAGCCTAGATTGGCAATTAAACAGCACTTGCTGACACTCGCTTGTGCCACCCTGTGACCCCCTTTAGATTGAGTTGTTGGAGCTCGGGGCCCTCAGCCTGCTAAATTGGTAGCAGGCACTTCTCCTGACGAGGGCTGGCTCTGAAATCTGCTGGCTTCAAAGGGAGCAAGATCATGTATAAACCATAATGTGGGTGCACCGTGGCTCAAAAAATAAGGCAGGAATAGATGAAATGTTACAAGTGCAAGGGGAAAATGAGAGAATAATGACAAATCTAATGCAACTCAAAGCAGAATTGTTGCACAGAAAAATGCATCCCACTGCTTGTGCATAAAATCAAGGCAGGCAGATGACATCCAGTTAACAGAAACATGTCAACAGTGAAGTAAAGTGAGAGTGAGTAAGAGAGAAGCCCCTGAGACAGCCAGGAACAAAAAATTAGTTGTCCTTAACAAGTTAAGACTCATCATTATATTCTGGCTTGGAGCCATAAAAGGAGACAGTGGTGTATAATGAGCTGCTTAGAATTTTTAGGGTGTTTATTGCAATTCATGGAGTACTTGTCTAGAGAAAAAAAATACAGGGAGGATGTCTTAGGTGAAGGTGAGGGGTGTGCGTATACTCACACACAGCCTTTTTGTCTCTGATGTGCGCCCATACATGCGTGCACACTTACGTGTACACACAGACTGATGAATAGATTTAAGATATTTATCCTTTGTTTCAGCCCAGAAACTTCTCTCCTGGTTTCCCATACATGGGAACACCCTCTGGGCAGGCTGTGCTCTGATACATGGCTTGACGCATGTTTTCTCATGCCTGCTGTATCAGCTGCAGTGCCTGAGCTCCGCTGTGGGACAGCCCTGCTGAGTAGCCAGCCTGGTTGGGAGATGGGGCTGGCATGCCCAGGGATGCCCACGCTTGCCTGCAGACATACCGTTTGCATGGCTGGCCTCCAGGCAACAGCCCCACGGGGCCCTGGTACAATCCTTGTGGTTGCTGCGTTGGTTCTGCCCAAGCGTTAAGGCCAGGGCAGATCCCAATCTCACCCTTCCATCCATGTTTCTGCAGCACCTTCCTTCAAAAATAGTTCCTGTCTTTGCCTGCATGGTGGTACAGAACTTAGGAGCTCAGAATGCTTCCCAACCCTGAATATTTCCTAAGCTTAGTAATTACATTTCATTAGAGTGTGCTTATGAATAGTTTATAAAAGGTTAATGGGTGACTAACAGTGATTTTCATAAATGGTTTAGACTATTAAGGTAGTGTCTTCAGGTTGTTTTAACCATTTACAACTCTTACTCTCTGCTTGTAGCATCGCCCCACTCGCTTCATATGCACCCAATGGGCTTATAACATCCCTTCATCCTTCATTACCCCTCTATAGTATGCTCTTAATGTAAATTGAGACAGGATTAACTGACTGATAGGCAAACACTGGATCCACTATGAAAACAGAACTGCTATGAGGGGAAATCAGGAAATAATTTAACAGAATTACACCATACAAATGCTGCACAGCAGTTAAGTGGTGGCAGTGGAAAATACCTTCTGTAATTGAAATTTCAGAGGGCAATCACTTTTACTGAATCTAATTACTGAAGTTGGGGTGTAGCCAGGAACTTAAAAATGAACACTCCTCACACCCCATATTGCCATGTAGAGTGGATGTCTGCATAGAAATAAATAGACACCTGGACTTCGGACCAAACCTCTACCCAGTCCATGGGATCATAGAAGTGACTCTGGGTTTTGGTGCATGTTTTTGTAGCTCCGAATGTAGGAAGAGGTGTGTAAGTGCAGTAGGCAGCCTTGTGTCTTGGAGGGATTGAGATTCGGTATGAAACAAAGAATGGTCAGTGGTAACAAACACATGCTTTCCTTGGAAAAATGGCTGCCTTGACAGTAATCGCTGAGCTATAGCTGCCTGTTGATGACAACTGCCATGTTTCTGAAGTTTAGAGCTCAGTGGGTAAAATCTCAGCCCAGATGAAGTCAGTGGAGGTTTCACTATCCTTATTGTAGCCAGGCTTTCACACAAAGTGTATGTAGGCTTCTCCTCATCCTGGTCTCTGTTCCCGTCTAATCACTCTCCCATGTGCAAATACTCTCTCCTAAACAGTAATCGGGAAAACATTTTTGCCATAACTGGGGACGAGTTAGAATCTTTGCCTGTTTTTTTTCATCCTGTTTTTTATTAGCTAGAGGTACTTAAATCTTCATAAAAAATAAATAATCCCCTGTCTTTGTTGAATTTGTTTCCTTGAACATCCTGACCATAAACAGTCCACTACGTAGGCAGAATTAAATTTTCAGTGTGTTTTAATTGTTGACCAGATCCTCATTTGAGAAGCCAGTCCATGACCTGTGTCATGGCCACATCATAGGGTCCTTCTCAGAAGCTTAACTGTGACACCATCTTTCTGTCCCCATAAACTCAGGCTGTAATCAGTGTTTTGTGATACTTGGGAGCCCTTCTCCAGTGATGAGTCTAACTGTACGCAGGTCCACTCTCATACCTTTCTGTCCCTGTGCAACTACTGTACTTGGATCTTCTTCTTTGCTGGTGTGTGCCCACTGCCCTTCCCACCATGTCCTCATGTCAAACAAGTGCAGCTCTTTCTGCCTGCTTTCTGAGGAGGTAGGCTTTTTGTCTCCATCCTTCCTTGTCCTGTTGTCTCGGGTTTTTCTTCCAGTTCAAACCCTTGCTAGCCCCAGCAGCATAGTCTTTTCTTTGATGTTGAGTCTTGCCTAGGACAGACAGTCGTTAAATAGGATGTGTATCAACTTATCACGATGCTTATACAGCTTTCAGTGAAGTCAGGATTTTGCCATGGGTTTTATTTTCATTCATGTTTGTAAGTTATTATTTTTAAAAAAGCACTTAGTGTCAGTTTTTATTGTTTGCATTGTACTGTGGCTGAAGGCCTCAGGCACTGTGAGCAAATTTAAGCATGTCCGATCAAAATGCATGCACAGAAAAATACAGAGAGGGAGAACAGATGAAAGGTACAAAGGCCAGGTTTGTGTCTTGCTGATGGTGAGGCAATTCTGTGGCAGAAGTGGGACCAGGACATAAATCTCCTTGCAGCCTCACCATTGTCTTCTGGTCTGACCTACCCTACCGTGCACCAAAGCCTTTCCCCACATGTGCATTTCCCTCACAGCTACTTTTGTCAGAAAGCAGGGAAGGTGTTTGGACAATCCATTTGGAGATTTGTGTCCCATGGGTCTTAAGCAGAAGTAGAAATCATGGAAGAATGACCATTTTGTGGCCCGTTCTCCTCTTCCCATGCCATCACACCCTCCTCCTTTCCTTCTCTCTATGCCTTTGTTTGTAGGAGCTGCAGCTCTGTACAGTTTGAACAATTTCACATTCTCCTTGTCAGTCCCCATTCTACCCACCACTGCCTTCAAAGACAAAATACTTCTGTTTAATGTTCCTGAGTACTACCAGCTGATAGACAAAGATCCTCAGAGCTCGGAGTGGACAGTACCTCTTGTTCATGAAAGTAGTACTGTGTCATCTTCTGAATGTAGGGAATGTCTAGGCAGTTTGGGAGGAGTGGTTAAGCTCAGTAATGGAGTTTATGAGAGAGGGAAAAATAAATCCCATTATATTTCTGATACTTGTGCACAGTCTACTGATGTATGGTGTATCACCCCATTTTAAATCCCAGTTGACAGAAAAAAAATTGTTGTATGTTGATGATAGAAGAAATAATTCTTTATCCCATTGCATGTTCCATATTATCAGAGTACTGTATTTTGAGAAAGACAGTTCAAAATCTGGGATAGGAGTAGGGATTTGCAGTGTGGAAAAAAGCAACAACCCAAAACTTGTCATTTGCCATAGGTCACTTTAGGCTTGGATTTTTGGGGAAGTTCCTTTTGTTGACTTCCATGGGGGTTTTGTTTTCTAAGGGAAAGGCAGTCAGTCATAACGTGCTTTCTTTACTCACTGCAAAGCCTTTCTGTAGCTGTTGAGAAATAATGATAAGAAGTCAATCCTGCTTTTGATAAGTTCGTTCATTTTGATTAACAACTAAAAAGTTGAAGTGATTGTGCCACGTTCGTGCTGTGGCCCCAGCTCAGCAATTAGATTCATGCAGAAGGATTGCACATCCCTCTGAATCCAGTTGCAGGACCAGGGCCTGTCCATGTATATGACCACAAACCATAAAGCTGACAACATTTTTTTTTTCTCATTAGAGAAGATGAATTTAAACCTTCTTAGATTACCTTAATGGGTCAAAATTGACTTTGTTCCACAATCTTCCCACCTTCTGTTAAAGCTGTGTGGCTCAGAGATTTATTAGACACAAATATTTTCTTTTGCTCCATCAACAAAATGTAGCTAATGAGGCATCTATAAGGATTATCAAAAATGCATCTAGATTGTGTTGGCATTAATATTTTATTTTGCTGTCAATATGCAACAAAAGATGTCATCCCAAATTCATAACGTGATTCAGAACTATAAAAATTGATTCCTTGCTTGCCACAGATAATTTCTTAGCAAAGAAATGGACTTGGTGGATTTTCTTGCAGGTAGCTGAAATTCCACTTCATCCAAGTTCATCCAGTTGAATTCGCCTTTTGTTAAAGATGTTAAAAATCGTGATGTCTCATGTCAGTAATGATAATGAAGGGGAAGATTGGCTTTAATGACATTAGAAGAGTCATTATGTTTAATTTATTGCTAATTAATGCTGCCAGCTTTCATATGCTTTGTCTAGCTGTCATGTGCTTGTTATATGCCTTTTTTTTTCTTTTTTTTTTTTTAATGTGTACACATCCCTCCCCATTCATTCATTTTTATTCTGACGATTTACACAGCTTTCTCTCCTCTAGGTTTCCTCCACACATGGTCCCGCCACACCATAGTTTACATACAACTGGAATCCCTCATCCGGCCATAGTCACACCAACAGTCAAACAGGAATCTTCCCAGAGCGACGTTGGCTCACTCCACAGCTCGTAAGTCGTTGCTTCCTGTGTCATCTCTTCAGAACACTCAAAGCATCACCTCTGCATGTTTGTCTTTTAAAAAGGCTTGGATTTGTGGGAATAGTTCTGCTGTAAAAGAATTATTTCTTCTCTTCTGTTTGAATTGATTTGAGCATGGTTTGACTGCCAAAGTGTGTCAAAATAGTTGTAGCAGTCTGAATTTCAGAGTCATTCTGTGACACAGACAATTACTAATTTCACCCACTTTGACGGGGAAGGAGAATTTTCTTATCAAAATTCAGGCTTCTTGACTAGTTTCCCTGTTCAAAGCTGCAGAGGGAGCTTGTATCAAATTTAGGTTTGAACCAAGGAGAGCCCTGGTATACCTCTGCCCCTGTTGCTTCTATGCTTCTGGCCTTTCATTTCATGGGGGAAGCAGAAAGACATTTCGGTTCCCAGCAATGTTGGGGTGTAACAATTTCCTTTACCATCATGGTCACAAGCCTTCCTATGAACCTGTTTTCCTGGGTACTCATGTCCTCCCAAGGTTCTTCTAGGGACTGAGGGTACTTGGTATTTTGTAAACCTGAGATGGGTGTTCTTAAATGTTCTTAAAACTGTTCTCATATAACAGCCCTGGGGAGGACTTAGAAAAACCTTCTGGTCCTTTTCCTAGAGACTAATTTCTGAGGATTAATGCTAGAGAGATTGAGGGGATTAATGTAATCAATTCCCAAGAGTTCTCACTGTGTGGTTTCTGTCTGTTGTATCTTTACCCTTCAGAAAACATCAGGACTCCAAAAAAGAAGAAGAGAAAAAGAAGCCACACATAAAGAAACCTCTTAATGCATTTATGTTGTATATGAAGGAAATGAGAGCAAAAGTTGTAGCAGAATGCACATTGAAAGAGAGTGCAGCCATCAACCAAATCCTCGGTCGAAGGGTAGGTAACAAGGGAGAAGCACAAGTGGGGACTGAAACTTGCTAGGATTCAGACCACCTCAATCACTGTCATGTTGGTAATGGATAGGGAAGTTACTAAACCAAAGACCTTGCCTTGGTTTTTGGTTTTTGCAGGCACTTTTTGCCACGGTCAGTCATGGGGAGGAGGGGGTAATCACAGTGTTATTTCTATGACCTGGGGAAAATAGTAAATTTCTTATTTCATCCTAGAAGCAGGCAGAAAAGTAAATGGTGGAGGACAAAGCCTTTGGGGAAGTATGGTGCCAGTATCAGCGCCTGGGAGAGCTAGAAATGGGTGGGGGTGCCAGTGGTGAAGAGAGTGAGAGACCACCTCTGAATCTGTAACTGTGATCTGGCTCATCCAGGTTCAGCCTTCTGGACCCTCTCACCTGCTCTCTGGGTTTGGTTAGTTTTCTTAATTCTCCTCACTCATCAGGAGATAGCAGGGCTGAGTGAACATAAACGATTAGTTGTGATTCAGCTGAGTTACCGGGAGTTATTATCTGGAGTTATAAATAAAATATGAATGGCAGCATGCCAGATCATCTGGTTTTTTATATCTTTTTTTTTTTTTTTTTTTAATATATGAAAGTCAACTCTATCTGTATTTATATATAAATAATATACTCTGCTGTTAACGTGCTTTAAAAAACCCCCACAACACTTGCACTTTTTGTCTGTTTCTCTTCTCCTCACCTCAGTGGCACGCCTTATCCAGAGAAGAACAAGCGAAATACTATGAACTAGCAAGAAAGGAACGACAGCTTCATATGCAGCTGTACCCGGGCTGGTCCGCACGGGATAACTATGTAGGTTCCTATGTAGGTGGAAATTTTTTTAGTAGTAGAGCTTGTAGAAATGTATATGTGACCTGCTGAACTACGACCACACATTGCACACAAGCACTACTTGGAAAGCGTGCCTCAGGATCCCAATCTGGTAACAGTAACGGACGCTTCCCTCTGCGATACTAAAACTATTGGGGATAAATCCCAGCCCTCTGCATGGAAGATGCTTCCTGGCTGGGACTAGTAAAAGGTTAGAATTGGGGCCTGACAGTAGAGCTCTTGCCTTCACTTCTGCCAGCATCTAGAAATGCTGTTTGGCTTTCTGGTCATTTTAAATTTTCTTTTTTAAATCAAATTAAAAATTTCCCTGCTATGCCTCCTCTCCTTTCCACCGAAAAGATGAATAATTAGTGTCTTGTGCTTATCTGTGTGAGAGTATAGTGGAAAGTGGAAGAATGACTTATCCTAGCTTCAGAGAAGGACTGGCAAAACCGAAAGTGTGACTTGTTTGAAAGTCTTACTCTCAAGTGGGGTTAAATGAATTATTCCACGCTCTACTGTTGTATATTTTGGTTATGTTTCGCTTTTTCATGACCATGTTATCTGTCTCTCCCTCCCCCCTCATTTTTGAAAAAGTGTTTTTGGAGTTTGTCATCAATTCATGGAATGTCTTTAAAACTGATTCTCCCCCTCCACCTTTCAGAGAGCCTGTTTTGTAGCTACAAGTGGTAGAATTATTTTCTGTTAAAAAACGAAGGCTGTAAGCACACTGTATATAACCCCTTCTTCCATGGAGGGTAAGCAGTGCAACTGGTAGCGTTTCCAAGTCTAAACCCGTAAATTCTTGATAGATTTCTGAATTGGTGGAAGCTCTAAACTCTCTTCAATAGGATTATAGCAGCATCTTGATTATTATCATCTTTTTAAAATTAAATAAATCACCTAAAACTTCCAAGGTCTGTAGCCCTGGAATAAACCCTGCTCCCTACCTTCCAGGCAGACTTCCCTGCAGGTTTGGAGACCAGCAGCTCTAAGACTGATGTCAGTGTTACACATCTCATTCTTGTTGAAGTCTGTCTCTTCCATCATTGCCATCATCACTGCCTATTTCACCATAAATATCCTGCTTTGCTGTAAATCACACACCGTGCGCTTCGTACGTGGCATCACTTACCTCTGTGAGAATCCACGCTTTTACATGTGTGGATGGGAAGAAGCCAGTTCAGAGTCTGCAGCAAAGCCTAGAGCAGCCACAGCAGCTCCCAGTGTTCTTCCAGTGCTTCAGCAGAGGAGAATACACATGCTCACTTACTTAGCAATGCACACTTAAGGACAGTTTTCAAATCCTCCTGCTCTTTCTCTATCATCTTTTTCTTTCTGTTGGGCTCTGCCTCGCTCCCTTCTTTGTTCAACATGGCAGGTGTAGCTATGCCTGCTCCTTGGAGGAAACCTCTGTAAGCCTGATGAAGCACTGCTCCTGCTAAACACATTTTCCCTTTCTTCTTGACATAGCCTGGCCTGAGCCAGTTGGATTGTAGGCTGGAGGTGTAGTTCCTTAGCACTGCGCAGTATCTTCATCTTGGGTGTTCAAAAGGGAGTATAGGCTCAGCTGAGGTGTCGGGAATGCTCATTCTGCACAGTGACTGTGCCATCAACAGATGGGCACATACAAAGCCGTCAGTGTGTAGGACCTTTTACTTTTGACCTCACCATGTGAGCACTGAAAAATTCTTTCTTCTTGAGCTAAAAAGGACAGGATGAGAAAGCTGGCACTTTCCCAGCAGCTTGATGCTGTACCCCCAAGTGACCTTCAGGGGGAACCTTCCCGCCTGAGGAAAGCGTGGTACCTCTGCATCACACAATTGCATCATCCATGAGGTTTATTTATTTCTCTCTTCTGGTCCTTTCAGAGCTCTCAGAGTTCCCCTCCTCCCTCAGTGTTTTTTAGGGTCTTGAGCCCTTCACATATCTAGAAGAGGAGCATATGAGGAGGAGCAGTACATTCAGGAACCACATCCTTCAGCCTGGTCTTAAATAAGAGAAGAGGTTTTGGGGAATCCCTTGCAGCTTGTTGGTGTCACAAGGCACATTTGCTCTTCCTGAGATCTACCTTAAGATATTAAGCAGCCCGGTGTGGTGGACTCAGCAGTATGTAAGGGTCTGGTCACCTCACCTGCAACTTGTCTAGAAAATTAATACCAAAGAACTCTGCAGTCCTGTCAAAATCCATGCTGGTTTGGCTCTGTAGAAGGAGCTGCCAAAATGGTTAGCAAATATTTACACCCACATTTACTTTCAGCCTAAGAATTTGTCTAGTAGGGTGATGGAAAATGTTACAGACCTCTGCTCAGGTCTTAGGAGGACAATCTGGGGCGAAGGCAAACGGTGTCTTCTACAGAGCACTTGAAAAACTGTTGCCATAATTCTTTTCTTAAGTCCATGAGTTAATTTAGCTATGTAATCAAATACCTTCTTGCAGAACAGAAATGCAGCTAGTCAGCCAGGTGATTCTTTTCCCCATTTCCTTTGAAAAGGGTGTAAAAGAAGTTGGTGAGACCTCTGTCAGTTCTTTATAGGAACAGTTTTCAAAGCTTGTGTTGAAAAGGAATGAGCAATTCCTGGTTCCTGGCTGACATTCCTCTATATCAGCCTTTTTTAGTGGATTGCTCCCCAAAGGGGTTATAGTACTCTAATACCTGGCTTGAAGAGTTAGTAAAGTGCAGAAGACTCCTGACCTCTGTTCTGGCTGGTCCCTGTGTGAAGAAGTTAGAAGGTCTCAAATTGGAATAGCCCTTGAATTCCCAAATGCACTGCAGAAATTACACAAATGTGCCACAGATGCCGTCTGTTAATTATGCAAGTGGCCTCCTTGAGATTAAATAAAAATCAGGCTTATGATCCTGAGGCCATTGTCTGGTTTTGGTTACGTTGTTGTAAAGCTGGAAAAAAATTCACTGACTTTCACAGAATTGCTGTCAATCTAGATCAATACAGGTGGAGTAGTCTGAGCCTCTTGTATCTTTATGTGATACGTGGACTTCAAGATACCAAGTTTTTCCCAGTTTTGTTCTCAGGGAGCTTTAGGAGCAATGCTTGTCTATCTTGTCACGTTAGACTGATGTCTGCTGTAGCAGTTGACTTAGAGCAAGAACTTTCCATATCCCAAAAATGACCTCAGATGTGTTGGGTATGATTTCTCAGCAGCATCCAGGCTGCAGGATTTACTTGCATGTTGCTTAAAAACCCCTAAAAATGGAGAGTGCATGGAGCTTTTTTCCCATCACCAGAAAGCGTGAACAAGACTCTGCTTGTCGTAGCCTGGGCAGCAGGGTGGGAGTTTACAACCCTGAGCAAGGAAGGGGGAATTAGTACAGAAGCTCTGTGCCAGAAAGCCAGCTTTCAGGGAGGAAAAACAGAGGAAAAACAACAAATCAATATCCAGCATTCATGTTGGGGGAACTTCCTACTAATACGTTACTGGGAATGTATCATAGTGAGTGTCCTAAATGTTGTAGTGGATGTCCCAGGCTGAAGCCCAATCTTAACCATTTAGCTGAGAGCCAGATCAACCTACTGAAAAAGATGTCCACCATGTGGGAGAACCTCTTGGCTTCCCCACAGATAGGTCCAGCTCCACAGAAGCACTGCGAGGTTCCTTCTTCCAAAGATTACTGTTCCCTTTTGGCCATGAGGGACTGCTGGTTTAGTGCATCTTCACCAACTTTCCTTAGCACCACACCTTCAAAAGCAAGGATCTTTGTGATGTTCACAGTTAGCGTTGCTGGCCTGAAAGTAGTTGCTTTTAGCATCTGGGGAGCTGTGAAAGTGAAGTGACTTTGTCCCCTTCTACTGGCCTTTTTGTGCTGTTCTGCAAACCCTGTGGCTCAGTGTTGGAAAGGTTTTCTTAGAAAATCACTTCTCTCTTTTGAGGCATGCTTATTACTTTATAAGGCTTCTCTTGGAAAACAATCATTGGGTTTCCACAGAAGTTGGGCTCTGGTCATGTCCTCTCCCACACTGCTGGAGGGAAATAGAGAAAGGGCCTTTCTCCCTCCAATCAGAAACCATAACAAATTGCATCATCTTGTGGGACCGTAATGGGGAAAGGGATGCAGTTTGGCTAAACGTTACTAGTATTTTTTCTTGTGATAGAGGAAAATGTGGGAAGGGTCCTAATTATATCTGGATTTATTTCTCTTCCTGGCTTTGCTTCCCAAGTTGTCAGTGCACTTCTAAACCTGCCAGTTAGGTTTTACTCCTTACTGTGGCTTCCTTGTCTGCTTCAGGGGTTTGGTTTTGGTGCTGAGGAACTCCAGGGGCTCAATCTGACCTCACTCAAGGAGTCTCCCACCTTGAATCTCTGCTGTTGCGCCTTTTCACCTACTCACCCCGCAGAAACATGACCACAAATTATTTTTTTGGAAGCAGAAGCATACATATGTCAGCTTTTCTGTCCTGATGATAATCCTATCACAAAAGAAGCATCTAACAAGTAGCTCTGCCCCCTCCCCAGCTACCTATGGCTTTGGTGGGTGTTAGCATGGGTGGGATTGACTGCAGTGAGGGTATCCAAAAAGGCATGGTGCAGGCAGGCAAGAGCCATCCTGGGGGTGTGAGAGTCTCCTTGAGATCCCCTAAACCTCCCCACACCAGGAGCAAGCAGGCACTGCGTGACCTCCCTGGCAACAAGGAAGCACAGGTGTCCTCCCTGGGGAGCTGCCTGTACTGGCCACAGCCCCATCACTCATCACTGTCTTGGGAGGAGACATTTAGGGTTTCACTTGGTTTGATTTATTTCTTTTTTTAATTCATTTGTGTATGTTTCCTGCAGGGAAAGAAGAAGAAGAGGAAAAGGGATAAGCAGCCAGGAGAGACCAATGGTAAGTAAGAGTAAATCTGCATCTCTTACTTAGTGGAAGTGTGGCAGTCCTGGTGTGACACTCCTAGGTACGGGGGAGGTGGGTACAAGTCTCCTGGCCTCACAGGGAGCCAGCCCCTATACTAGACAGCCCTTTTTTCTGGTTTGGTTTTTTATTTTTTTTTTTTTTTTTTAATTTTCTTAAGTAATTCCACGTTACTGCCCTTCTAAAACTAGTAACCAAGCCATTGCATGTAAGAGCATCTTGTGACGTTAGCTGAATTTGTACGTAATAATTGCAAAGCCTTTAACTGCAGAGCCGTAGATGTAATGCCTATGCCATCGTTTATACAGTTGTCTGCTTATTTTGCACATATGTGTGTGCGTGTACGTACGTATGTGTTTGGTATTAATTTGGGCTGTACCTGTGTGTTCTGATGCATGCCTTACAGTGGTAAATCGCACCCATTTTAAATTAAGGAGGTTTGCCGTTCTATATAGGAAATTAGAAATACTGCATAGGCAATCTCATAGTCAATTTTGAAGAAGCCCTGACTTAGTTTTTTTGAAGCCTTTGTATAATTTGTTCTTTTTTTTCAGAACACAGCGAATGTTTCCTAAATCCTTGCCTTTCACTTCCTCCGATTACAGGTGCTAACGTCATTTTGAGTCATTTAAAATAGTTTATAAACTGCTTTTTAATTTTTTTCCTGCCATTATAGATTTTAACATTAAACACTTATGACATTAAGAAAAAAATATCATCCACACGTTTTGATAGTATTTATTATCTATATATCTTTATATCTATTATATGTTTGATAGTATTTTTTAATTTTGCTTTTCGTTTTTGTAACAATTGCTATTAAAACAGTAATGCAGTAAAAATAACTCAAGAGTTGTACTAACTGTGCAAATTGAATATGCAGTATTTCTTTAAAGAGACTGATAAAGAATGGAAGCAAGTCAGTATTGAACCTCCTTAATCTAATGGCATTTTTCATGGCTCCCACTAAGTCTTCTCACATTAGCATGCATATGCATTTTTAATTATTATTTTAGTTTTGGATTTTTTTCTTTTATTTTTTTTTCTTTTTTCCTTTCTGCTCAAGTCTATTCATTGCAATTCACTAGCTCTACTAACTCAGCACCTTGCCATGCTTTACGTTTTACTTTCTGGCTGATACTAACATACTCATTTCGCAATCTGCTTATTCTTATCCATTCTTTCAAATACAAATTAATAAAACCAAATAAATTGAATGTTATTCCAAAAGCTGCATTATCCCAGGAGATATAATTTTATAATTTTCTTTTTTTTTTCTTTCTTTCTTTTCTCTTATTTTTATTTTTTGTCTGAGTTGAAGAAAAAAGCATGTTCAGGATCTAACTTCCATACTCAGCTTTTCTTCCTCCCTCCCGCCTTAAAAAAAAAAAAAAGAGAATAAAAAAACCCAGCCCAAATAAATCTCGCCTGAAACATCCTGCTAGACCAGCCACATTGACTTTCCTCTACCTGCTCTTTTAAAAGGGAAAGAAACAGTCCTTTATAAAGGGATACTGCAGCTTTAATTGCAACAGCTAATCTCAAGAGTTGAATAAAAATGTGATTCTCACTTTTTTAACTTTTAAATCAAAAGTCAATATTTTGCAATTAATAACGAGGACATTGATTTTTATTCCCTTTTTTATTTTTATTTTTTTCCTTATTTTTATCTTTCTCTTTTTTCTCCCCTTCTCTCTTTCTCTCTCTTCCTCTCTCTCTCTCTCTCTCTCTCTCCCCTTCTCTTTTTTTTTCCTCTCTCCCTTTTCTGCTCGCTTTTCTTGAACTCATTCAGACCTGAGCGCTCCTAAGAAATGCCGAGCGCGCTTTGGCCTTGATCAACAGAATAACTGGTGCGGCCCCTGCAGGTGTGTATAGTTTTCCCAGACTCGCTATGGCTGATTTGCAGCTGGTTTATTTGGTACTTTCCCCTTTTTTTCCTGCCTTGTTGCTTTGTAGCTCTGTGTTGTGATCTAGAAGACACAAGGGAGTGGGACACTGCCATGAGTTATCGTCTCTCTGAAAGGGTTTTGCTTTTTTTTTCGTTGTTGGTCTTTTTTTTGCTTTTTTTTTTTTTTTTTTTGCCTCCTCCTTTGCTGCTGCTAGCCAAAAACCCACTGTAAAACAGCATCAGCCTTAAGCCCATCTGATCCGTGGCTCAACCACGCTCCTGCCCTCCAAGCCTCCACCCAAGGAAAGTTGCTCCCTTGATAACACGGCATTGAGTGCGGTGCCAACACCAGACACACACACGTCGGTCGGTGCCGGAGATACTTTTTTTGGTTTGGTTTTCTTTTTTGGCTCACTAAGTCCTGTTTTCTTTCCTGCCCTTGGTATGAGGGGAGATTACCAAATAAAACTGAGGTGATTGAAAGCTGAAACGTAGCTGTAGCTAAGATGACGCAGACCGAATGAGCTCTATCCACCATTGTGTTGTATTTTTTGTGTTTACCTTATGCTAACAGATGCAAATACTCCAAAGAAGTGTCGGGCATTGTTCGGGCTTGACCGACAGAGTTTATGGTGCAAACCATGCAGGTATAATACTACCCATTAGGCCTTTGGGGAAATAAAAGCAATCTGTCCTCTTAGTGCATTTGTGTGATTTTATTTTTTTAATCTTTTTTCCCCACTCCCCACCTTTCTCTCTCCCACAGCATCAATTGCTAATAATCTTTGATCTTTGGAATTTCTTGCTAATTCAATGCCATTTTCTCTCTCTCTTTACCAATAACCTCTCGCTGGTGGTAGAACTGGGAACAAGAAAACTTGAAGTCCTTAAAGCTGGCAGTATTTTGGCTTTTTTTTTTAATTATTTTTTTTCCCAGATGGTCAGCAAAACAAATGTTTAGCCAGACATCTGTATTTTGTCTTTCATTTGGGTCTATGTGCGCTGCCTCCAAAGGCTTTTTAAAAAGGTTCTGGGATCTGCAGCGCTAGGTTTTTTTCCTCATGATTAGGAGATGTTAAAGCCACTGTTTACAGCATATATTGTAATCATTTTTTTTTTGGTGTTATCTGCAAAATTAAATAGCTACCCGTAGGCTTCTGTGCCTCGGGAAGGTTTATGTAGATGTTGTTTTTTTTAAATGATCTGATGTCTTTTTTTTTTTTCCCCTGATTCTGAAAATACATTTTTTTCCTAAATTTTACCCCAGTAAGTGAGCTGTAAATGCCTGAGCTCTAGACAAAACTAATTACAACTTTAGTAGGACAGTTTACGGCTTTAAAAGGAGATGAAAGACATCAGAGAGCCCAAATTTCAACAGCCCATGTTCTACTGGAGTTTTAATTCCATGTATAACTCAGTATGTACTTCTTTCTTGGTGGAGGGATACCGAGTAGTTCTTTTCTCATTCCTTTTTCCTTATATGATCGCATTTGGTTAAATTTGTTGTTTCTTTGTTCTGATACAAGCAGTCTTTGAATTTGGAATATTATGATGGTAGGTATTTCAACCCAAACCACACTCTGTGTGTAGTGATTCCTCTCCCACATTTTCCCCTCTTACTCATGCCAGTCCCATGTGCTCCATCTCATTTAGAATGTAGATCAGATGTCCATCGTATTTTGTGTATGCACGCAGTCTTGTTTGTGCTTAGTGTTGAGGAAAGCACGGATCAAGGGTGGTGTTGTATGTCAAAATACCAGCTAAGGCACCAGAAATGTCTTCAACAGGTTGCATATTGTCCCATTTGAGGCGTGCTAGTCCCGGGAGCTGGGGTCTTAGTTATCAATATCAGGGTGTAGGGTAAATGAGATTTGAAAGCAGCAGTCTCTTAAAGCTTGAGGGAGAAAGGGTTCAGTCTAGAAGAGCGAGGTACCAATTTCCCTAGGAGGCTCATGTCAGGAGGCTCGAGCCTCATGCTAGCAAAAGTCTCAAATGCTGTGTTTAATTAGGCTTTACTCGTGGTTAGTTCATTACACAATATCAGCAGATATTTGTGTGTAGACTGGAGATAGAGTACTCATTCAAAGCATGTCAGGCTGCTTATGCCAAGTACCAGAACCAGGGACACATCATGTTTGTGTTGCTTTATCTTTCCCCAGCTGCTTAAGTAAACAGCAGACTTTCGGGACTATGTGTTATCAGCAAGGGGACTTTTCATTCAGCCGGTACAGTCCTTAGGTTACACATAAAGCATAAATCCTCTTAACTTAGTCCAGGTTTTGCCCAGAAATCTTTGCAGCTCATCAGAGGCAGCTTGTTTGAGCAGTGGAATACCCTCAGCTTTGAAGCAAATAGCTCAAGACTCACGGAGAGTCAGCTGCTTTTGCTTTTTGCTTTTTTTTGGTAAATGCATGGAGGCCTTTTCTCAGTAGGTAGAGTTCAGAGCATTTCTCTCCTAGTCTTGGTCCTAACCATTATAACATTGCATTTGCTAGCATGGTAGCTTTTCCTAGCACATCTTGGATAGGTGCTAAAGATGTGCAGTTTGCTACTACAATAGCAACTGAGACATCTTTGCTCACAGCAGCTGAACAAACCCCCTGTCATGGTCTGTAGCTTTCACTCATGGCAATTGCAGCATTATGGGTCTTCTGATGCTGTCCTGAGACTAGCTTCAAGGGCAGCAGGAACGGGGTCAGATCTGCTGGTGTTTGCCAGAGTGGTGTAGCATTTGATACTTTCAGAGTGGCACACAAGAGAATAATCCTCACTAGTGCTTCTGAGGGTTCTATTTTTGTTCCCACTTTAAGGAGAGGGAAGCTGAGGCACAAAGAATTCCTTGGATATGTATTTATTGCCTGGTGGTGTTCAGTTCTGGTAATACCCAGCTTGCAAAGTTTTGGGTATCACTGCTTTCTGCCCCACCTAATGCTGCCATGCCCATGACCACGATAACACGTGGTGGGAGTGACACGGCTGGAGAAAAGTTCCCCACCTTGAGCCATAGTGATTTAAGTAAATTGCTTTTCAGACTAAAAGTGGCCACACTATTAAAGAATTTTAATATACAACAGAAGCAGAGGAAGCCATCTGCTTCTTAATCCTAGTCAAAGAAAAATCACTTCAGGTAGCAGACCAGTGGGTTTAATTTTAAAAAGGTTGTTCTGCAGAGTCAGAGTCAGGTTTAAGTCTGCTTTGCCATGGGAACTCTTCCTTTCAGGCCAGAGAACTTAAAATAGTATTAAAAAATAGCTTTAAATTTTTGACACGCTAGATTCAAACCGCCTCCAGTTAAATCATTAACTGCCTTGTAGGTTCAGAGTGATCCAATTGAATGGCTTCTAGACCACCATCAATGAAGCAGGCAGAGCTTGGGTCTCTGTTTGCAAATTGTTTTAATTTGGGGATGGCAGAGAAGCCCTGAAGTCTCCCAGTTACGAGAACCCACCTTTCCACACGGGTATTACTGGTGAGCTTTGTGAAACATTTCTGTTCCACTTTGCCACTGTACAGAAGGTCGAAACATGAACTGTGGCCCTGGTAGCATTATACAGCTAAAGCTAGAAAGTGATGAGACAGACAAGGGGAGAAAGCAGAAGAACTTAGCCAAAAGCCAGATGCTTCCCACATTGTTAAAGGTAGAAGAATTAACAGGTTCTGTTTTGAGCCCACCAAATTAATTTTTTTTCTGTCTTTTAACGTTGCTCTAATAAAGCATGGTTTACAGCCTTCACTTGCTGTCTTCTATCTATCTTCCTTTCTTTTTAACATTTAAGTTGCATGGTTGTCTTTTAGTTTTTAGCATGTATTGATCTGCAGGCTAACGTGGTTACACTCTTAATAGCCCTAACCCCTTACCTTGACATGTGGAACATGGAGCAGAACCTGAGAGCAGAGCCTGAGTCTCTGGAGGAAGGGATGTCACAGCACTGGTCCCTGATTGAAGCTGGTGGAAAGATGGAGGTGACGGGGTTGCTGTTCCCTTCCTGGCTGTGGACAATGATATTCTTTGACTCCAGGATCAAGCTGGTCAGGTCTCCCTCACAGGCGAGAAGTGTCTAGCCCCACTGCCTAGAGTGCAGACCTTGGTTTAACCCACGTCCAGTGCTGTTGCTGTACCTAGGGGAGAACATTGATGACCAGCAGTGGAGCTGGAGCACCTACGCAAGTGGGAGTGCCACCCAGCAGGACTTGCTGCTGTGCCATGCTCGGACGCTTCCTTTGCTGAAGTTGTGGAGCCAGGACGAGGTGTCCAGTGGAGGGGGAGAGCAACCTACTCCTTGATGGAGTGACTTAGTGCAGCATAGCTGAGCGTCCAGAGTTTTTGTGGCAGAGCTGCTCTAGACAGGCTGTGTCATGTATATACCTCGGGCTGTGTGACAGTGGTTCAGCACTTCCCATGGAAAGACTGCTTGTGAGTAGGAGGGCTGGAGAGCTGTCATTATTAGGGTCAAGGTGGCCACTGAATGTCGTTCTGCCAGATACCGTGGTTGTTTGCCTCATTATTTCTGTTCTGCTGCGAGAATTGTCTTGCATATACTTGGCAAGAGAGATGGTGTGAAACTGTCGTCTGTTTTCATTGCTCCTTTACATTATTAAGTGGACAGAGGGAGGAGAAAAGATCTCTGTCGGGTCACTTACTTGAAGATGAGCGGCTCTTGCGAGACTCTCATGTTCCCTGGTGTGAAATAAGCTCCATGTTGCTCCTCACTTTTGTACCTGTTGTCATGCTCTTCACCTACTGAAATTGAATCCCACTCTGGAGTTATGTGGGTAGCCTCTCAGAGGAAAATTCCCCAAAGCGCAGATGAGCAGGTTCCCAAATCTACCACTCTCCCTTAAAACGAAAAGTAAAACTGAGTCGATTTACAGCCACAACCTGCAGGCCATACAACCAGTTATTCTTGTTATTTTGGATCATACTCTGTTAATCCTGTTCTTTTCCGTTTTTTTCTTCTGTTTGCTTTGTTTGTTCGTTTTGTTTTTATTTCCCCTCTCTCTCGTTCTCTCTATTATATATCCCTCCTGTCTGACATTTCTGGATTTGGTGTGGTTCTTAACAGAGGAGAAAGCAATGAGCAGTAGGTTGCAGCCATCCTTGCCTCCCAAGGGCAGTGCATCGTAAGAAACGACAGGTGACTCAGGTGTAGAGAGAGCCCCATTGAGGTGGACAGCGTTGTGGGACATCTTGAGATGCCATCAACTACCCAGAGCTTTTACTTTATAAGGATTAAATTATTACTAATGCTCTTTTTTTCCGGAGGGGAGTCAAGTTTGTAGATTAGCACAGTGGGCTCCAAAAATGTCTTATCTGATTTTCAGATTATTAAAATACCTAAGGAAAGCAGGCGGCATGAAGAGGAGGGGGATGAAGAGACAATTGGTGAATCCTTTCCAAATCTGTTAGCCAGGGGGAGGTTCCCGAGCGGGCTCGGTGCCAAGGACACCCTGCCAGACCCCCAGGATGGTGCGTGGGGCCAGGGTGCCACCCGCACAGAGCCCAGAGTAGCTAATCGACGGCTCTTTGCTTTAGATAACTGTCTCCACCAGCATCTCTGCCCTTTATTCACAGATAACTCTCTCCCTGTTTCTAGGAGAAAAAAAAAGTGCGTTCGCTACATACAAGGTGAAGGCAGCTGCGTCAGCCCACCCTCTTCAGATGGAAGCTTACTAGACTCTCCTCCGTCCTCCCCCGCCATGCTTGCCTCCCCCTCCAGAGACTCGAAACCACAGACTGAACAAACGCAACCCCTCTCGCTCTCATTGAAGCCCGACCCGCTGGCGCACCTGGTCATGATGCCGCCACCATCCTCGCTCGTCCTCGCCGAGAGCGCTGCGAGCAAGCCCGGCGCCCTGCCTGCCACCAGCTGCCCCAACGGGGCCCTGGACCACCCACCGGCTGCCCTCCCACCGGCCGCCGCCACATCCCTAGCACAGCCCTCGACGTCCTCCTTGCATTCCCACAGCTCTCTGGCGGGGACACAGCCCCAGCCGCTCTCCCTCGTAACCAAGTCCTTAGAATAGCTTTAGCCTCGTTAGCCCTTTCGGTTTCCTTCGGGGGGATTGAATTCTGTTGGGATTTGGGGGTTTGGTGTTTGGTTTTTGGTTTTTTTTTCTTTTTCTTCTTTTTTCTTTTTTCTTCTTCTCCTCCTCCTCGTCGTCGTCCACTGTTCGTCGTCGTTTCTTGGTTTCATTTTTAATTCGTGCCACGTGGCTACATTAGTTGATGTTTTATCGAGTTCATTGGTCAATATTTGACCCATTCTTATTTCAATTTCTCCTTTTTAAATATGTAGATGAGAAAAGCCTCATGATTCTGCCAAAATTTTTATCAACAGCTGTTTAAAGTCTTTGTAGCGTTTAAAAAATATATATATATACATAATTGTTATGTAGTTCCAATAGCTTAGTTTTAAAGACTGATTTTAAAAATTAAAAAAAAAAAAAAGAAGCAATTTTGAAGCAGCCCTTGCCGGAGGCATTGGTTCTTTATTATTTGTATTAAATACGAGCTTGCGAACCAATCATTTTACATCTGGTTTTTAAACCTTTAAGGGCACAATGAATGCGGTGCCGCTACTACTTCTTTTTTTTTTCTTCCTTGTGTGAAACAACCTTTATTGTGATGTTACTTGTTATTGTTTAAATGTACAGAAACAAAGGGTTAAAAAAAAAAAAATGTGTTAATATACCTTGTTCCATGGTGTTGTTCTTTTTGGGGGAGGGAACGCTACTCAACAATTAAAAGTATCACAACGCTATTGGACCAGTAGTATTTATTGCTTTAGAAATTGCTTGTTGTATCTGTATGTTGTCCCTTTTTAAATGTTTTTTTCTTCTTTTTTTTCTCAAAACATTGTATAAAGGTGTTTTTTTTTTTCCTTTAGTGTAAGCATCTTATATATAACAACTCATTTGTACAAGGTTTTTAAGTTTATATATAAATGTGTATATATATATTTTTTCCGGGATTTTTGTTTTGATTTCCTTTTGTGATTTTTTTTTTTTTTTTTTTTTTGCTATATGAAACACAGTTGCCACCAAATGGACATTTGCAGATGCATTTTTTTCAAGGATCAATAGTGTAAAAAGACAAAAAAATGCTTTAAAAGCCATTACACGCAAAAAGACTTGAAAATTTAGCAAGGGAATTTTTAGCAACGCTGTTTGAAAAATAGCAAGGTCCAAGTGTCTCCCGTTCAGAACTGCAGCTGAATCCCCTGCGACATTAGGACTGTAGGCTGTGTGCAAAATTTTTATGTGCCAAAATACTCAGTGACTTTTAAACTTTCTCCCGACAACTTTATTTTATTTTATTTTTTTTAATGCTGTAATTTTTTTGTTCATCCTGTTTTGCTGTGATGTTACATAGGTAGATACGTATGTAGTTTTAATGTCACCTATAACAGACGTGTTTGGTAGCAGATTGTCCGGAAAGCATTTAAAATGAAGAGGTATAAACCCTTAAGGGCCAAATTCTGTATATTAGATTATTCATAAAAGGAAAATCAGACTGCCACTTTTATGTACACTTACTACATACAGGTAGGTAGCAAACTTAAAACAAAAAAAAAAAACCTAGGCATGTTGATGTTGCAAAAAACGCTGTATAAAGCTGAAAAATTGTTCATCTGTTCATTCAGTGCCATTGTAGTTGACATGAAGCGATTGTAAAACTGTCTCAGATTTTTCTCTGGTTTATTAAGATGCTAACTATAACATTTTTTGTGAATACTTTGAATGTTTCCTAACAGTTGTGATGTTACTGTTCCGTTTTATGCTCTTATTCCGATTTTCATTTTTAATGGTTTGGAAGCCATTTTTTGTAATGAATAAATGTTCATGCTGTACAGTATCTGTAGCATGCAGTTCTGGATTAATAAAAGCAACTTAGTATGTGCAGAGAACGACTTGTCAACTCATTTATGCGTTGACTGCATTTTACTCCGGCCAAAAAGATTTACAGCCCGAGTGGAAAACTTCCTTGGAAAACAAAGTGTGGTGAAAATCACGGGGACTTGCAGCCGGCTCTAGACGTGAGAAATCCGCTGTTTCCTTTGGGTTCCCATGCTGCCGCCTGCTGAATTCGTTTTCCCCCTGCCCAGCAAGCTTTTCCTTGAGTAGCAGGAGTTGAAAATCCTTTTTATTTAAATCAGATGGCATTTGATGTGGCAAAAGGCTAAATGGCTCATGAGCTGAAGTAAAGCGTCTCTCTGGTTGAGGTGATTCCCAACTGGGGACAGGAGGCCAGGGCTGGTGATACCTTTCATTTGAAAGTATCTTTGTTCAGCCTGTTTAAGTTCTGCCTAGATTTGAGCCTGTTTTTGTGTATTCTGTGGGTTTGTTAACGCAGTGAGTCTGTGTGGCACAGCTTGCTCTGAGCATCCAATGCAGCAATGCCTGCAGATACTGCAGGATGAAAACAAACTTAGATTCAGGGAGTTTTAGAAAATGGCTGATTTGTTTGCTGCTTTTTTTTTTTTTTTTTTAATTGAGTAGGGATTTAAGCTTCATAATTTCCAGGAATCTCTCACAAGTGGATGGCACCGGTCGTCTTGGAAGATCTCAGTCACTTCTCCATTGGCACTCAAGGGCAATCGAATGCAAAGGTCTTGGAGCAGGCTTGTCCCCTGCTGCCATGCCCCAGTGTATTGCTTCAGTAATGCACTTCAGTCTGTCTTGATGGACTCTGCAGGAAGGGTGAGTATTCTTCCTCCCGTGGGAAAACAGGTGAAGTGATGTTCTGCAGAGACCTGGGAATGTGGGGACCTTCCAGGAAGCCCAGCCCTGGTGCCAAGACTGTGCTGTCCTCCGCTGTGGGGTCCGAGAAAATGAAATCTGGCTGCAAAGTGGTAGTTGTTGGCAGCAGAAGGGATTTACTTTGTACAAGGGCTGGGAGATACGTTTAAACACAATATATAGTGTTTAAAATTGCTAATGTTTTTTTAAAAGATTACTGTACAAGCCAGAAGCCTGTTTCTTTTTTTGTTTCAAGTGTGTTAATAAAGGGTAATGTACATGAGTATCGCTCCAAATTTCCTGTTAGAAGGATTAAGTCATGGTGAATTTTTTATCAGGCTCCATTTACCTCCCTTGATCCGAGGCCTGATGCTGCTTCTGTTGTGGTCTAACACAGCATTCCCTGTGACTTAAATGGAACACATCCCCTTGTCACCCTCAACAGGCATGTGGGCAAGCGTGGGTGGGATGGGATTCTCTGATTGGGAAAAGGATGTTGCTGTGATGCCTTTGCAGATGCCAAATCTTGCTGCCGTTGGTAGCCAGCAAATTGAAGGCGATGCTCAAATTACTCTCCTGCTATTTAAGGTTTCCAGGGATTATTTTTTTTTTTTTCTTCTCCTAAACATTTTGACTCTTGCTGGAGCATGGCCATCCATCAGCCAGACACATGTGCTGCAGCTCTGCTGGGGATAACTGCTCTCTTCTAATGTAAAACATAGCGCTCCAGGGAGATCTTTGAATGCCATGATTCAAAGGAGACGCCATCAAGGTATGATTCATATATTCAGCAAAATGCTGTGTTCTTTGCTCACTGCTTTATTAGCAAGCCTTTGGAAAGCAGTGTCCAAAAACACTCTTCCTGGACAAATGAGTTTTCCTTCTGTGTGTGGTGAGAGGCACGTGTTTGAAAGTTAGGCTTTACAGAGCTCAGGAGCGGTGGGTGACTTGTGCTGGGAACACTTGTCTGCTGTGGAAAACAATTGCATATGCCTGGGAAAGCAACTGCTTGGGTTTCCTGTAGGTTCTGCACTGGCTCTGTCCCTTGATGGGCTCATGTGTTCAGATTTGCCTCCATATTCCCCTTGCTCGGAGGGCATGAGCTGGGTCAAGGCTCCTGGGACAAAATTACCGGTATGGATAGACCAGGAGCCACAGCCAAGGACCCCATCAGATCAGGTATGCTGGATATGTGGTAGAAAGACACCGCAGGTGTAAATTAGGGCAAGCTACAGAGGTATGGCCTGGTCATCCTGTCCCCTGCCCAGTCTTATGCAAGGGAGGGGAACCTCCAGAGCGGGGCGGTGACAAACCGGCACGCTCAGCCCTTCCACGGGGCTGCTGTGGGACAGCCTGGGGCCCTACGTACAGGAGGTAGTTCACTGCAGCTATTGCTTCCATCTGTTTTTACGGGATAAGGCAGGGAAGCGAGTCAACGTATTGCATGTTCGGGAGACATTTATTTTCCATTAGTTTTGTAAATCTCATTTTTCACTTAGCGTATGGAATTTTGAAAAGTCAAAGCAATTGCTGACTCAATAAAGAAGTGCCACATGGTTTTAAGCTTTGCTTAAGCGGAAAAAAGGAAGGGAAAGGCAAGAAAAAAGAGCGATCTTTAGAGTCCTGTTCAGTTCATTAGACCACAAAAACATGTAAAGAGAATTCATAGTAAAATTGTCACATGGGCTGTTGCAGCAATCATGACAGTAAACAATGATAATAATAATAAATAACACGTGGCAATACTGCCCAGCTATGTGTGGCACACATGTAGGAGTGCTCTACCAACTAAGGTTCTGGGTAAAGATTTTGGATGCTGTTTTGGGAGGGATACTCCAGCTGAAGACTGAGTTTGGTACAGGACTAATATTGAGCTTCAGTGGTCTTTGTCAAACAGGAAGGCTGAAGTTCTTCCAGCCCTGAAACTATGAATATGCAAATGTGCTCAGAGACTGCAGCAATTGCTGTATTATAACAAAAAATTCCAGACAGATACTTAGGCACGCGTACTCATTTTAAGATGTTCTTGGAAAACATCAGGAGACTTAAAGAAGATCAGCTGGATGCATCCCAATGGCCCATCATTGCCTATAACTTCACCAGCCCATTTCAAGGACCCTCTGAGGACAGGAGTATGCCAGCCCGTGAGCTGATCTCTTTCAAGGATCAACCCAAAATATTCACTGATGACTTGCATCCATGCTCTAGGCTTTGGTTGGTACTACATTTAATTGGGTGTGTGTGTGTGTGTGTGTGTGTGAGATAGCCTGGACCACTAAGTCAGTGGAGATCATGAAGTCAGGCTGTCTGTCCAACTGTTTGACCCTCTCCTGAAAACTCTTGAATCCTCTGGCATTTTGAACCAGATTTGACAGTGGAAGTCAAACTCTTGGAGATGATAAAGTCCCTGTGAGTTCCAGGGAAATCTCTGCCGGCACCGAGAAGAGAGGCTTTCCAGACCTGCTGCTGAAGAAAAGGCAGGGAGAGCTCAGCTGTTATCCATTCTCTCTGGCAGCGTCCAGATGGCCAATTATCACACGTCTACTTCTGGACCAGCATCTGCGCTCTCCTGCCCAGCTGGCAGGCCAAGAAGATTAGGTAGGAGACATGGAGAGCACTGGGATGTCGGAGGGAATGAGGGACATGGGAGAGACTTCAGGGTATAGGGAAAACTGGAAATATTGCAGCTGCAGTATGTAATATTATGTAAGATTGCAGTGGGAAACGAGGGGAAGGGAAGGATGATGGGGAGATAGGAGATACATCTGCAGGACACCAGGCCTTGCTGATGTTACTAGTTGCAGAGCAAAGCTGCTCAGGAGAAGCAGATGCTGTGTGTTACCAGCTCATTGTCTCCTTCCAGTTAGTTCTTGCACTGTCTCCATTTGAGAGGTACCTGCTGTGGGGGGCTCTGGCCAGAAGGCAGGCTGCGATGCCCTGGTCTAGACCCCACCAGAAAAGTCTGCCTGGTGGGAAAGATTCATGGAATTGTAGGGGTTGGAAGGGACCTCCAGAGATTACTGAGTCCAACCCTCCTGCCAAAGCAGGTTCCCTAGGAAGTAAAATAAGGCTCGTAGTGTTTCCACAGTCCTGTAGCACAGTGAAGAGCAGACTTGGGTGTGTGTAGCAAGAAGGGTTTCTTGGGAGTTTTTTTCCGAAAAAAAGAAGGAAGATTGTTAGCTTATTTGCAAACAAGCCCGTTTGTAGTAGCTGGTTCCCAGGCATTAGCAAACACCCTGGGTTTAATCTTCCTCAGAAAAACGTCTCCTTCACTCCCTTATTTTGTGTTCCCTTTTGAATATGCTTCTGGGGTATTTTTGGATCTAACTATATCTATTTAATCTGTTCCCCCCACTCCTTCTCAGCCCCCGCTGCCTCCCTGCCTGCTCCTCCTTCAAACTTATATAATGGCACATTATACAAAATAGCTAAGCAGGTGGTATTTTTAAAGACAGTGAGTGAGCATTTTTTTGGCCTAAATTTGGAATGAAACAGATGGATTTTAAGACTCTGCTTTTTCTATGAATAGTAACCGTTGTTCTCCACCGCCTTAAACACCAGTTTCAAGACCACCTCCAGCAACCAATCAGCACTCCGTTATTTAATTATAACAAAATTCTTAGCTCTGTCTGCTGCTGCATGGGCAAGTGGGGGGCACTGGGTCAACTTCTGGAGCCAGGCAGACTTGCCAACAATAATTTTCCTTTTCCCAGAGGGCTGAGGGGGCCTGGAGCGGGTTCCAAGTTCCTCCTAAACTGGCTGTTCAGTTTGGGCTCCCTGACAGAGTGCTTGAAAAGGGTTATAGAAAGGCAGATAAATGCACTTCTTGTTGCAAGCTTCCCTGACAAGCCAGGCCTCCAGAACAGTGATCTCATTCCTGCCTCATTATTAGCGGTGCCAGATTTTTTCCATTAACAGGTAATTGAGTCGAAACTAAAATAAGCAAAGTTTGTTTTATCCGATGCATTTTCTTGCTTGCTCGTGAAAGAAAAACACTTTAGAGAGGAGTTTGCTTTTAATGTTCATGGAAATGTATTTACATCTTGGAGATTCCTCTCTGCTGCGGTGTAATTAACCTGACTGGTCTTTTTGTTATTGTTGTTTAGATTTTTAAAGCAAAGGCATTGGCGAGGCTTAATGGTTTGAATTACCCAGGACCAGCAGGCTTGAGATCACCCGTTGTGGGCACGGCCACGTGTGCTACCCCGCTCCCCTGCGGGTGTATTCTTATTGTGCCATCAATGTGGCCCACAGAACCAGGGGGGTAGCGGGAGCCCAAGGGGATGATACTCTGCAGCACTTCCAGGCTCACGGCAAGCTGTCCCTTCCAGGGGGGTTGTGGAGACACTGCCTGGACCAGCCGGTCTCTTCTGTCCTGTCTGAGCAGAAAAACAAAGCGGGTGCCCCATGAAATGCTCGTGGTGTTGCTGAAGGTTGTTTCTAACCTCTATAAAGCCTGGGCTATGCATGCTTCTGCTGAGACAACATTGGTTGTAGAGGAGGAGATAAACTCTACCTGTCCGTGTGTGTCCGTGCACAGGGATTGCTGTGCTGTCTGCCCTGAGTCAAGGCACTGCCAGCAGCAAGGGAACCTGCTCAGTGCCTTGGACAGCAGCTTCAGCCTTCCCTGTGCAGCCAGCTGGCCACCCTTCCTCAGCTGCAGAAGAATTGGACCTGCCCTGGGAAGAAGGCAAAGCCGCCCTCAAGAACAGCATGCTGCAGACCCTTGGGGGCAAGCATGTCCTCAGAGAAGTTATTACCAGCACGGATGTCTTTCCATTTTCTGAGGTATCTCCCTGATGCCTCCTAATCCTCTGGGGTTGGGCTGCCTCTGGGGACTCCAGGCCACCCTAGGGTCAGGGAGTTTCCTCTAAATTCCATGGGACCAATGCCCGGGAGTGGGGCTGTTTTCTGACCTAGCCTGGGCATCTGAGGCAGTTGCTCTGATCTTACTGCTAGGCAAAGCAGGTGCCTTTTGTTTGCATCCCCCACCTGTGCCCTGCTGCTAGCAACACTCACAGAGACCACATCATTTCAGCTACTACTTTAACAGGAAACAGTTAACGATGCTGAAGAACAGTTGAATGCTTACGGATTTGCTCTTTTCCTTCTGTTTTGGGCTATCCATGGAGCCTGGGCTGCCTGGTGCCTGCATACTCTCCCCTTGTGAGAGGCCACACTCAACCCTTGGACCTGAGTGCTCTGCCCACAGCTGACACTGCTGTATGAACCACTTCTCCAGCCCTTTGCAGCAGCCCAAAGGTGTGGGAGCGTGACAGAAGGGCCAAGAGCCCTGGAGGAGGGGGGCACGGAGGGAGGCTGAGCAAGGAGGGGTGGTGGGACAGAGGTCCTGGCATACCCCACTGCAGCTGAGACCCGCAGCAGGGCAGGGGAAGCGGGTGGCTGCAGAAGTGCTGAGCGTGGCAGTAGTGCCTGCTGAGCGCTGCCTCATGTCCCCTGGGCTCCGAGAGGCCAATTACCAATTCACAGAGCCTGTCTCAGCACAAACAGGACCTTCAAAGAGTTGGGAGCCTTTCTGGTTTTGTTCTCTTTTTTTTTTCTTTTTTTCCTATGCCCTCCTAAAAAAAATGAAAGCAGAAAGACCTATACTTTAAGGTCAAGTACATAATTGTTTCTAACAGGAATTTCAAACATTGTCTCTTCCTCTGGGCAGGTATCTCTGGGTCAATTACCCTGACTACCTGATGACAGACGTGAGACACACTAACCCCCATCCACACTTGAACGCATCCCCTGTGAAGCAGAATTTTAAAGGGCTTTTTGTTTTGGTTTGGCTTGGGCTTGTTTAATCGAAGAACTTTTGGAGTTTTTCTGGTTGGATAGTATAGCTGGCTTTCACCTCGTGGAGGTCTGATGCTGACAATTCTCTGACAGGGAAGCTGTAGGAGAAATCAGGTGGGTGACATGGGTCCTGCAATAGCCCCTATCTGGCCTGAGGTGGAGGGTCTGTATGGGGAACATGTACTGTGTACAAGCTGAAATGAAACAATGGGCTTGGGATATGCATTAGCCATGTCTCTCTGTTGACCTGGCTCTAAAATGGCTGTAAAAAGATGCAGTTTTGAGGCGTGCTGTCTTGCACATCTCTTATTCTCTGTAATATGCGTACTCAGGACCTGCACAGCAAATTCAAGGTTGCCACAACAATGGGAAATTAAATTCCTTCTCCAGTCACTCATTCCAACATATTTGCTTCCCACTGGATTTTCTGGGGTACTCCTCGTTGTACCAATGATGTGGTTTAGCACTCTGTTTACTACATAAACTTCCCTGAAGCAGCCAAGTGGCTTGCTTATATAAACTTATTCTCCTCTGCATCATGAGGGCTGACAAAGAACTTGGATTAGTGAAAGAAGTTGAGCAAAGTGGTTTCACTTCAAATTGTTTCAGTTTGAGAGATGACTTCTTTCTTTTCCCCACCCTCTTTGAATTTTTAAATGAATTTAAATTAACAGACATCACTCAGCTGTAGGCAACACACAAATAGGAAAGATCTGCCATCTACAAATCTGTTCCTTCATTAAAGCCTTCTGTTTAGCTAGAGACCACCCGCAGAGTGGACAACAACAGTACAGACCCCTCTGAACTCTGTCCTTTCTTCAGGCTGCTCAGACCTGGATGAATGAGCTGAGGCATGCGACAGCCACTCTGCCTCCTTCTTCCTTCAGATCCTTTCAGTTCCATTCACATTTTGCACAGCGTTCATCACCATTGCCTCTCAGCCCCTCAGGGTTGAGTCACCAGGTTTACCTGTTGCTTTGTGTCTCATGGGGATGTCATAGCAACATCAGCTCCACCTCACACATTCATAACCTGACCCAGAGGACCATTTTGGGGTTGAGTTTCACATTTGCAGAATATTTGATGAGTTTTTCAACAAAAGCCTCTGTCAGCAGTAAATGTAATGGTGAGACTAACTGCTTCAAGTCAGCTGGTACTGGCAACAAGATCTGGCCTAGTAGAGCAGACCTGGTAATATGGAAGAGATCGTGAGGACTGGTTGTACAATATCAGTGACCTTTTACTGGGGTATTAGTATTTTTTGAACTCTGTACTGACTTGCACCTCTTCTGACCTGAAATGTCCAAGATTTCCAATGACAACTCAGGGCCATCGATGTCCCATTTGTTGAAGAACGCTGGTTCACAGCAAGAACTTTCATTCCAGGGAGAAAGGAATCTGTAAAACGTCTCAACTTCAACTCCAAAGCTGAATCCATAACAATCAGTAGCTAGTACTGAAAAATCTACAGTGATCTCATTTTAATTTAATTCATAAGATACATTTAGCGCACCTTTGGTCCTACCTAAAAGAACAATATTTTTCACTTTAGACAAAGCAAAAGGATCAGGACTAATTCTATATGTTAGCAGCATTTAAATATGCTCATGATTTGCTATTTTGTGTAAGTCCTTTGGGTTTGGTCCAACCTAAAAATCATATTTACCCAAACTTAGGTATTTTTTGGGGAGGGGGATTATTTTTTTTCCTGAATATACCTGGTTTTTTTTAGCAGTGGTGTTGTTCTGGCAAGTTTTCTTTACCCTGACAGAGGTGACTCCGCAGCACATTTCTTTTGACAAAAACACACAAAACCAACACGGATCAGTTAACACAGATGACATCTTTAAACTTGAATACATTTTTTCACTATAAACGCCACCAGTCAACTTTCGTGTAGGTAGGTTTCCATTGTTAGTTGTCAAAGTCTTCTTGAGTGGATTTCCCACTGTGTCACTTTTGTGTGAGTCAAATCAAGATTATAGGTAACAGAGAAGAAAAAGAAAAAGAAGAGAAGGTTAGACCCTCATTTTAGAGTTTAAGAAAAATCTACCAGCAGGTTGCAGTTCGAGTTGGTAATATACATGAAAGGGGGAGTCCAAGCCGTGTCACAGGTATCACTATATTAGGCTTTCAGGAAAAAGCATACAAAACACATATTGTAGTGGTCACACACAGAGACATAAATTTAGGAACAAGATCTGCCTTAGCTTGAACATAGTCAGCTCTGATAATAAGGAACAATGGACTGAGGCTATTATGAAACGAAACCCAGGTGACTGAATGGAGGGAGCTTTTAGTTGAGTTCTCCTGGAATAAAAAAAGTCTAACTTTTTTCAGAGATATATGTTGTCCTAATTTTTCTCTGTTCTCACTTCAGAAGACGGCTGATTTTATTTGGGATTTGATTAATGAACATGATTAAGATGTTCCATGCTGAAAATTTCTGGAGTAACATTTAAAGGAAATTTTTCTGCTTTGTCTTTTCTGTCTTAAATAATTTTATTTTCTTTGGGATTCTGAGTGTGCCAGGAAAGCATGCTACACCATCAGTTCCTATATTGTATCTACAATGTAGTAACCAGGATAGATTTCAGATACTTTGAAATAGTTTCTCGTCTTACATGAGTGGTGTACAGTATCTTCAGAAGTGTGTTGTTTGTTACTTCACTTAGTGAGACTGTCAGAAACAAGTTCAAGGAGGAAGAGACAGTGCATACATAAACCTGGGCAAAAACTTGATTTATGGCCAAAAAAAAAAAAAATCACTTTTTTGGCACTTTGCCTTGACCTGTACGGGATGTCAACAGACTGCTGGGACTTCTCTAAGAAAGCTGGAGGACTAGTAGAACAGAAACTTTCAGCAGAATTTGAAGAGTCCCACAAAGACATAAGAAGGACGGAGGCAGAGCCCAAGTTGTTGGAGATATCTGTTGATGTCAGACCTCCAGCTGTGGAATTCTCAGGCAAGTTTGGCTTTTCTCCCAAGAGGTGTGCATTCCTAGGGGAATGTACTTGTGGGTACATTCTAGGTTTGAAAGAGGTGTGTGTAGATCTTCGGGCATACTGAAGACTTCTCTTTGCTATCCAGTTTTCTTATTGCTAGGAGTAAACTAGCTTAATGTGAGAAATATACCTTTTAGTCTTGTCTTAACTACAGGCGACCAGCTTCAATGCATCTGGTCCTCTTGAACTATGCATGGTAGGTCCATACAATGTAGCACTGCAACCCCAGAGTTTCATCTAAGGGCCTGAATATTATGGGAGCCCACAACAGGGGTTCAGTAATATGGAGTAATGTTCTCAACTTGAAGGAGCAATCGGAATTTCTGGGTGTTATATTTTTGTGTGATGCTAATTGTGGAATGATATCTCTCTGTCCTTACCTTGACTTCTAAGCAGCTCAATATATACTTTCTCCCCTGTCCAGCTGAAAAGGAGAGTGATAGAGTGACTTTGGTGGGTGTCTGGCCTCCAGCCAGAGTCAAACCACCACACTGGGGAATAAACACCAGGCTGAGCTAACCTTCAGGTCAAACAGGGCTTCTCTTCCCTACTGAATCAATGACAATTTGCATCGAAGGTTTAGCTAGCAAAAGGTTAATAGTATGAAGCACGAATATTTTGGCCTATTGTGCAAAACACACAAATATTCAAGGGTGTTTGCACTGAGACTTTTGGCTGGACCTCTATAACGATACAAGCGAGAAGCCAAACATATGTTCTGGTGTTCTAGGCTTTGATTCTTAATCATGTCCTGTGCTTGCGTTCAGAAGTTTGCTCTGGGACCATCTCCAGTGTGAGAAAATACGACAGAGAAATCAAACACAGGGGTTATGCATAGCGGTGCGGCGTTCTATTCCTATCTGAAGGGGAGCTTTTGTAAGCACTAACGTTATTCTTTCGACGGTAGGTGCACATTTTCCCTTGGTTTATCTTATCTGGGAAATAACCCCTAAGACAGGATGTCTCTGGGCACTTCAGAGAAGCGCTTTTTGAAGGCAAAGGGAATAATGTTACAGGGCTGTGCCTCACATCTCTTCAACTGTTAATAATGCTATAAATACCCCTGCTGAGTGCAGTATGTGTCCGTGGCTGGTCTCAGGTGTAGCTGCAGCGCCTGGATCATAGCACAGGAATATTCTATTGATCTAGGAGAACGTTTCCCAACCTTACTAATACTTGGTTCCCTGACGCAGACTAAACCAGCTCTGAGAGGCCACCTAAGAAGGCACTGGCTGGGCATGTAAGCCAGGTACTCTGTCACAGTATGGGAAAAACCAGGTGCCCGCTGTCACAAACACTGAATTGTGAAGGATTCCTAGAAATAGAAAAAGATGGATATTAGGGTTTAGGGATGAGTTGCTTTAACCTGACATTATGGCTATATGAAATTATGCCCTTGCATGGCTATGAAGCTTTTCAGGAGTGGCTTTCATAACTTCTCCAACACATCACCTGTTTACCTGTTCTGTTTACCAAAAAAGAGGGGTTACTTCTTAGCTGAACTTTGCTTTCCCTCACCTGTTCCTATCCAGAAAGGTTCCTCTTCCTTCATTTTAAGGTTTCTTTTTGACAGTTTAAAATAATATAATGGAAAAATTCAATCGGTCTATGGAGAGAAGTGTAAAAAGTAACCAAAAATAATTGACTAATTCTAAAATGCTTTTAATCCCTTCTGTAACTTTTTGCATTTTGGTAATTTGGCAGTTACAAGGGAATGTACTTCACTTATCTGATACATCTGCAAAGGGAAAACCATGAAGTCAATGGAAATATTTCAGTAACCTGAGGTCAAGCTGTAGTTTTCTGAGAAAACAGAAATTCTGTTTCTTTTCTTCCAGTGAGTCTTGTCATCTCTTCCTCACATGTGCACCTTCATTTTCCAGTGCACATTTCTGCCCTACAACTGTTGGGGCATGTGGCAAGTGTGAAGACCTGATCTATCAGCTGCTGAAGCCAATGGATTTTGATCGCAGCTCACTTTGCATTGGGCTCTAAATGGCTCTTTCTGCAGAAAATGTCACAGAATATTGGTCAGGAACCTGTAAGAAGAAAATGGAACTTAATTTAGATAACACCCCACACCAACAGAGAACATTGAGAGCAAAAGAAGAGCAACAGGAAGGACACCATCCACTGCTGGCCAAGCTGCAGGATAATTAAACCAGAAATAGCATGGGGCAAGAAAGAGGCCAATTAATTCCATTGGAAGGATGTCCTTTAGCAGCTCAAGACAAGAAGGAAGCACTGTACAAACTGGAGATGAGCATGGCATTCTGCCAATCTATCACAGTCTTCTTTTATTTAAGATGCTTATTAGTATCTTATATTTCAAATTAAATATTTATAGTTCTGTTAATAGCATGCAGGGAGGGGACCTATAACAGAGGTTAATCTGTACAATAAGTTGTCCGCTGATGTAAATTAGATCAGAGAATCTTGGGATATTCATGCTTATAGTCTTGTTATCATCTGTATTTTGGGGCTACAGGCTGGGGTGCCAGTCCAGCTTGGCACATTCCTCTCCTCTCCACAAAAGTTTCAACCTCCTGCTTTCCTACAAATTGTTCTGTCTGCATCAACTGTTCTGTGCTTCAGCAGGACTTTCAAGTGATTCTGCATTGTAACTCTCATGGGTGGCAGGCCAGTGTCCTTATTCCCATTCTCCTGCATGGAGGCTCCTGCAGCTTTTAAAGGAGTTGCCCAAGGACATGCCGGGAAGCACTGCCAGCTTTGTGAATATACAGCCCCACCATTCTTATTAGATTCCATGAAAGATGGGAATGTGGCCTTTGATGCTTTTGGTGAGTGCTGAAGCCTTTACCAACGTTGTGAAAGGTCATTAGAGAAGGGCTAGGGGGCCAAATTCAACAGCTACTCATGGGAATGATCTTTGGGATGCGGAACTAATCCAGGAGAAAATGTGAAAACAGAAGTGATTTATATTGAAATGAGGGTTATGAAGACAGCAAGGACCACTGAAACATGTACAACAATAACTCAGAACAACCTCTCTCTGGCACGTTCTGCTTTGCCATCTTTTTAACCCTGGAGGAGGAGACCAGGAAGAAAGATTTAGAGCAGATCTGTGGTACTGATATGAGTGAACGAATCTGACTTCTATCTAGGTGCTTCTGGGTTCTCATCAGCCCCTTTCAAGGTGTAAGGGAAACCATCTTGGTCCTCTGTGATCTGCTCTCTGGGATACAGATAGCAGGACAAAGCAGTCATTCTCTTTTTCTCCCATGGTAAGTGGTCTCTGCCCTTTTGATATTAAATATATGGGGTCTTTCCAGAAGGGTAGTGTGAAATGTCAAACAGATAATGTATTTAAGCATTCATCTGGTTTGCAACCATTTTATACCCACCACACAAAGACATAGAAAGCTTCTCACTCATTTCTCTGCACTCATCAGTCTGCCATTGTGGGACCAGAAGATAATGAGATGAATAGGAAGCATTTCCACAGCATGAGCAATGTAGGAACATCATTATTAATGTTCGTACAAAATATCCCATCTCTACATGATGTCTAAATATCTGAGATACAGCCCTCTGCCAGATATAAAAAACCATGACCATCCAACAGTGATCTGTTACTTAATGGAAAGTCTGCTCAAATTTCAGTTTAAATTGCATTTATTATTTATGTCTCAAGTACTGAGTATGTATAGTGAGTATGTCTTACCCTTATAGGGCTAGACGATTAGTAGTTTCCATTTAAAAAGGCAAATTTTGGCTCAGAAGGATGTAGAATATATCCATATTCTGTACTTAAAAATTGTAGAAATCCTTTTAAATCCATGCAAAAATGATAAACAGGTACCTTTTCCATATATACTGGGGTGCACATCTTTACGTGGCTGGGGCCAGGTGCCCACAGCTTAGCTCCTGATCACTAGTCCTCTCCTCTGGCTCCAGGCTATTTAAGGGAGAACTCCTGGGTGAGTGTGCCAGCTATAGCACAGAAGTTTTAAGGCTGGAGTTCAAAGATATGTGCAGGGATACAGATGCACAGTTGTACACGTGGCATTCACACAAGGATGGCGGCAGTGGCAGTTAAAGGTTACACTAGATAATCAGATTTTGATTTTGGCCATCTGTTTCACTTTGCAGATTGCCCTCCAGCAGGGAGTGGTTTTCAGATGTAGCTTTGAGGTGATTGGCTTGTTCACAAGCAGCTCCTTTCACACACTCACTGCTCAGCAGCCTGCCTGTGACTTCTCATGACCTTGCTTGGTTGGGTTGCCTGCCACCAGGCAGCAATGGATGCCCGTAGCACTGCAGACCTCACTAGCACAGTGAATCCAGGTATTCGAATGATTCGTTGCCAAAACATCTTCCTCTCCATTTGGATGTATCTGACAAACTTTGTGTGGGGTGCTTTACTTAAATCTGCACCCAGAAGTACACAGTGGAACAGATGGTAGAAAGAGCTAGGAATTTTCTTGATATTTGCTATGGGTTGGACAACAACCACAACCTGATCCAACAAATTTTCTTGTTCTCAAACATTTTACTGTCAATACACTCCTCAGGAATGTACTCAGAGTTGTTTGGGGACATGGAAAAATATTTACCTCAGCCTTCCACAATTTATTACTTATTGTTTGAAAAAGTTGCCTATTTTCTGTGCCAACATTTATCATCTTGGGAAACATACTGGAATATAGCAGTGATATTAAACAATAATATGCTCTTTGCTGGGATAAAATAATATTGCTGGGCCACTGCAGAGGAAGCCAAAAACCACATGTGAAATGGCTCCTTTGGAAGGGCAAAAAGTCTCAAAGTTTGTTAGCAAATAATTTAGCTAGTGGTGCAGACATCAAATGGCTTCAGCAGCACTTGTGCAGCTATTCTGAATATGCATTTCCCCTGGAGCCCTGGGGCACAAACCCACTGTACTGAAGGTTAGAGCCATAATAAGAAGAATCTCTCACCAGTAAAAAATAATAACATAACAACATAACATAACAATAATAATAATATTTTTTTTAAGTGTGAAGAAGAGTTAGGGGTAGAAAGGACAGACTATGAGTCTTCCAGCAAGTTGTGCTAATTTAACTTCTGTTTGCATGGCCCTGAACTGGGGACTGCCTAAGCTCCTGAGTGCTCCTAAATGGCAGCTCAGTTCTGTTTTCCTTCTTTGCCCTGGCTGGACAGGGAGAGACTACCATCCTTCTCCTTGAGTTGTTAAGCTGCTTTCTTAGCTGACCACTTCTTGTTCATCCATACATTTTTTCCCCTTCACAAATTAGTTTAATACTTTCTCTTGTGCGTCTCCTTATATTCGGTGGATATTTCCCACGTAACACTGCACAGCTACAAATACAGCATTATTTAAATATTCCCCTAAAATCCTCCCCTGCAGAGCTGCTTGTGAAATATTGGTAAGTGCTGTGCAGTCCATTTGTGTAGTAAAATGAATGTCCTCAAGAACTTCCTCGCGGTCTAGTTGTGCCTGCCTGCTACCTCTTCTTGTAGGCTACTCAGTAAGTTTAGAGGAGAGACCATTTTTCCTGTAGTGCCTCAGTGCAGCCTGTCACAGAGAGCCACTGAAGCTTCCTCCATAGCCCGTAAATCAGATGAATCCTGAGTCTCTGAGAAGTCCTCTTCTGAGTGAACTTCAGCTTGCTCAGCTGGGTGCCAGGATTCTGTGCTCCTCAGCAGCTGAACCTGACATGCGGGATCTCTACCAGGATGCTCTGTGGGTCCATCATAGCTGCCCTGGGAGCACGCAGGTCTGTGGCATCCTGGGCTGGGACAGCTGGGGGGACCTCAGCACTGGGACTTCTGCAGTTTTCCTGGGAGATGGTGGGGTACAATTACACCTTTTCAGCTGACTACTCTGTGCACTCATTTTGGCACGATACATGTGTTACTTAACCTCCTAAAGAGAGTGCTCTCACATTCACCAAAGAACAAGTAGAAACTTTACCTCCCTTTTGATGTATGCAAAGGGGAAAAGAGGGAGGAAAGGATCAGTGCTGTGCTTGGAGGGAGAAAAAACAGAATTAGAATGGATGGGTAAGGTGAAAGGGATGGGCCAATTCTCAAAAATTATTAATAACTACTAATAAAGGCACATTTGAATGCCAAGTTTAGTTGTGCAGGATCCAAAGAGGCCCACGTGAGCTGGAATTGTCCTGGCCCACCTCTGAAGTGCTCCCACCTGAAGGGCAGGGTGCCCCAGTTTCTTGAAAGTGCGCTCTGGATCGACACAAGGTGTGAAACAAATCTTTGAACCCTGGGTGCTTTGCCCAATGCCTGTTCCTTTATTAGAAGCCCAGAAGCCAGCATGGAATAAGCAGGGTAGCAGTACAGCGCGGCACATTTTTATAGCAAGGCCAAATCTTTATTATGCTTCTTGGCCCAGTTTAGTGGAGAACACTGCTGGGCCTGATTTCAGTTTTGATATCATACACTGAGGCTGCAGACCCTTAAGAGTACAAGCTGGAGAAAAGAACATAGAAAATGTTAGGAATGAGAAAAGGCCATTCAACACATTGATGCTTGTCTCTTGTAATACAGAGTTTCCCCCAGGATAGCATCTAATTGCTTCTTGAACGAGCCCACTGTCTTTGCCTCAACAACCTTGCCCAGTAGGCCATTCCAAACATTTATTATTCTTTGAGTGACAAAGCACTTCCTTATGTCTCCTCTGAATTTGTTTTTTGAACTTCCATTTATGCCCCTGATCGTGTCATCTGTGCAGTATCAAAAGTAGTAACATGCATTGATATTATCCATTCAGCTAAGATTTTTGTATACTTCAGTTAGACCCCCCTTAAATGCCTTTTTATTTTTTTTTTTAAGTTGAATAGATTGAGGGTTTTTTTTCACCTTTCAGTAACTTCTACAATTTTATCCTGGAACCAAGTCGAGCAAAAATATTTGTTAAAGCCTGACTTACATTAGACCACACTGAATGGATGTATAAAGTCTACTATAGAAACATATTTCAGTAATTTTTTTCCCCCTCTTTTGGAAACTAAACTATCAGTTAGTTTCCCTGATGCTTGTGTCTGGTTATTTGGACAAAAGTTAACTAGGAAGAGGGCAAGAATAAAAAAGCTTGATATGAAATTTGGAACAAGCTGATAATCTCTACATTTTTCCATTTATATCATGGGCTTCCATCTGTCCCCCTCCCCCTCGCCCCACCTCTCCCCAACTTCTCTTTCTCCAAGTAGTGGATGGGTTTTTTTTTAAAAAGAGAATTTTGATTGTATGGGATATTCCATGTGATGATGCTTTTCAGAATCTCTATGAAGAAATGTCAAAACTCATCCGTTTACCCCCCAAAAGCCACAGAATCAAGCAGTCCCAGGTTCAGCCCTCATTCACCGCCACAACTGAGGTGAATAGTTCATCACCTTTTTTGGATGAAATTCTACAGCATGTGTTAAGCAGAAGGCCAGAACTGATGATCTAATGGTCCCTCCTGGCCCTAAAAAATATCTAGAAATAATGATTATAGATGAAATATACATGCCCTGCACAAAGTCAAAACCAGCAGGCTTTGGGTGGGAACAAGAAATTAAGGAAAGGAATTTTGCTGTAGCCCTTTCCAGAAGCTGGACTAACAGATAGGAGCATTAGCCTGACTGCAGCAGTGGCTGTTTATTCATTGTCTCTCTATTTTTTCATTATATTAACGATGAGGAATTATTTTTTTTAAAGCCATCTGTAAAACTTCTCGTTTTCTCTGAATTCCTTCCTGATGCATTTCTAGGAATGTGGGATCCAAACGAAATGGGCGGGTTGTCCCTCCAGTGCAAGGCTTCCCTGGGACTGTTTCTTCATGGATGTAAACACACGCTTTCCACAGCATCACTGAGATTTGAATCAGGTAAATTAGTATCGGGACTAACTAGCTTAGGCAGAGAACTAGCATCAGTTATCATTGGGAAATGAGTTTGCTCAGCATCATCTTGTGTATTTTCTGCACAGTGTTGTTGTTGGATGCATCGCAGCTGAGCGAGTCATTCTCCTTTTCCCTGGTTGGGACCATAGCTGTCAGTCAGCCCTGCACCAACGTTGTGTTGGACTATACTGGATCATCTGGGGGCAATGAGCAAGTCAGCCCCATAGGTCTCAGGAAATTATTTGTACTATTACACTACCAAGGAGAGAAAACTGACGTATGAGATGGTAATTATCAGGATCACGCCTCAGTTCTCCTCTGAAAAATCTGTACAATATTTGCTTTGCTCCAGGCCCTGAGAATCTCCCATGATTTGTTAAAAAATAATTGTTGGTGTTACAATAAATTTGTTATTCAAGTGTTCTGGGATGTATGCGATCTGGAAAGACGATTTGTTTATATTCATATTTTCTTTATATTCCCTTACCCATTCTTTGTCATTATCTTTATTTTTACAGGTTTATTTTTCTCCAGTGTTTTCTAGTTGCTCAAACTTTGTGTTTATATGTTTATTTAAAGGCAGATTTCAAAAGAGTTCAGTCTCTCGGTTTACTGAAGGATTCTACTTCTCAATAGTACTTCATCTCCCCTGGTATTTTTGCGAATGCTCTTGTTCTCCTTACCCATCTGTCTAGCTCTAACCTCTTTGGTCTCTTTGCTACTCATGTCTGTTGTTCACAAACCCCACAGTCCTGGTTTTGAACCACGGTCCCCTTGTATTCAGTACATCTTTGGACATTATCCACTCCTTGTCCCGCACCTTTTTTTTTACAGAGGAGTTTTGATGCTACTTGAATTGAGGTATTTTTAGAAGTCTCCAACATTTTTCTGCAGAGATAGATTTCCATTTTTGTGCCTGGGAGGAGTTCATAACCACTCCATGTAATGCTGCTGGGAGCTGAGGCCCTGGAGCCCAGCACCGGTCACTGCCAGGAGACAGGGTACCCTGCTGGGCAGGGTACTGACCCATGGTGTGGGTGAGTTCACACCAAGCCTTTCTTTTCTCACAGGCTTCCCCTGAGATCCTAGACAAGTAATTTAATCTTTCTGCTTCAATACCACAACTGTGCAGATGCTGATGAAAACCCATCTGAAATGTGCAGCTACTTTTAGAAGTGACTGAGGGTGTCAGATGCCATGGGAAGGGCTTTGTTGCCCAAGCTGCACTGTGGCTCGGCATGAAATCATACTTCTGCTCTCCATGAAGGTCTTCCTCTCTCCTCATGCAGTGTGTGAGGCCCTCACCGGGTGAACCTGCAATGCAAAGGACATCTGCCACATCCCTTGGATCAGAGCTGCCTGGAGGGAAGAACATCTCTTGGAGGACCAAGACCATGATAGTTCCTCGTCCTGGTGGAGGACATGTGAAAAGGGCTGTGAAGTTTTCGTTATCTTTGGCAAGCCTTTCCTTCCATTCTGTCCAGTGTTTCAGATTGTTAGGACTGCTTGTCCTGTCAGACCTATCAAATATAACTAGGCCATTCACTGGATTTAAACATTTTCAAGTGTTTACAACCACATCTCCTCTCCTGGGGGATCTACGAACTGCACTGCTTGCTGTATTGTCTTTGGCTGGGTCTTTAGAGTTTCTGAATTTATGTGCTTAAAAATCAATGAGCCTTGGTTAGACAAGAACCCAAACAGTGTGACTTCTCATTTGGGTGACTCCACTCCTAGGATTTCACAGGGATTCTGAGAGATATAAATAAACCTCAGCTTTGTGGCCTTCAGAGTTTCTATCAAAGTTTTAAGTCAATTTAAATTTAAGGGCCAGATATGCCGTGCGAATCACACTTGAAACTGCAGGTAGTCTTTACACAGTAAAGTCTGAGGAGATATTTAAATATTAAATGAATTGTAACTGCAGTTTCTTTAGCCTCTGCTAGCCAATGAGAGCTGGTGACAAAGCAGCCCATGGTAATGAAATGCCTGGTTGTATAAATATTATCACGCAGCTCCAGGCTCTTTTGCGCTGTGTAGATCTCATGCCCTGAAGCTCCCAAGGGCAGCTGGGTGGCAAACACTGGCGTGCAGACACGTCCACAGGCAGGCCTGTCCTCCCTGCACAGCGGGCAGCATGAATGCAAGCTTTCTCCTCCCCTGGATTTCAGAGCTCCCCAAAGCCCCATCCCGGCTCTTTGAAAGTGAAATGAGCAGAGTTTGGACCTTTGCTTAAAATACAGTCTGGCCATACCTAAAGGAGCACACTGGGACACCCTTACTTGGTTGTAGGCCACGTGGATGAAGTTCTCATCATGGTCTCTCTCTCTCTGCTGCAGCATTTTGTATCACGCTAAAGCAAATAGGATTCTTCCTCCTCCTTTGAAAAAGCTGTAAAAGAGTGATGGAGGGATGGAAGAAACAACCAGAAGAACACAGGGAGGGGAAAAAACCCAAAAAAAACAAGAGAAAGAAACTGAGAGGGAGAGGGAGAAAAGGGAGAGAAACAGCTGTCTCTGTCAACAGTGAAGGGAATAGGTGATGTGCCATCTCCCTCTAACTATAAAGAGGTTGTGTGGGAAGGGGGAGATGACAGATAATATATCAAAGGAAACGAATTGCAGTATTAAGATCCTGACTTTGCTTTGTCAAATTTGCAGGTGATTATTGTATAAGTCTCTGCAGCATCTCTCAGTGATGGAAATGCTCTTCAGATCCTCAAGACATAATACTACTGCCAACAACAGTTCAGAGAGATGCATACTTGAAGTAGCAGAGGGTTTCTTAAATCTCCTTCAGGTTTCTTCCAACACAGTTACCCATTCTGTGTAGTCTGTATGTACTGGAGATAATATTTTCCTCCCTGACTTACGGTCAAATTAGAGTTCTAAAATTGCAGTGGGAATCTCTGAAGTAAAATTTAGTTTAGATTTATAATTTTCAATTTGATATGATCATCAACACAATTCTGAACAATTGTTTCGGTGTCAGGAACCAAAGACGACTCCTATAACATAAATCTGTGAATATGTGGCAAACATGGCATTATGGTAGGGATACAGGAGGAAGAATTGATCAGTGGTTCACCAAATTAGGTCAGATCTGACCTAAAAACACCACTAAAAGCCATGGATAGGTTTTAATGACAGCACAGGATTCCTGAGCAAAGCCTTAGACAGCAGCCATTTTCACAGGTAGCTGAAATGTGATAGATATGAAAGCTGAAGGTTGCTAGTCATCAAAATGTGACCAAAGGATTTGGTGTGATGGAACAACAAACTAGGAGCTTGGCGTGGGGAATGGCTCAATAGCAGGTGGGGAAATTTCCTGCAAATGTAAATAGGATACCAAAGAGTGAAAGAAAAGAAACAAAAAAACCCCCACTCTTAAAAATATTGTAACAAAAAGGCCTCAATGGTCCAAAAAAAGCAAACCCAAACAAGTCTTTAGGGAAGTGTTTCAGATTTTCTTTCATTGCTCAAAAATCAAGTCAACTTTTTTTTTGTTTTTTTCTGTTTGATCAACTTCTCTTTTCTTTGTCCTCTTCTTACGTCCTCTGCTTTTTCAGTGACCAAGGAAATAAAGGGAATGATAGAAGAAGAGAGGGAAAGGAAGAAATAAAGATAAAAAAGCCAAAATGAAAAAAAAAAGCTAAATATTTCAAGGCACTCGGACCACATTCCACATCCTTTGGAAAGCAAATGACTTCAGAGTGATTTGTGGGTTTTCCTACCTCTGGTTTTGAACCCCAGTAGAAATGGGTCATGCCAGTACATCCTGAAGGTGAGAGCGGGGCTGTCTGGAAGGTGGGAAGGGCTGCAGTTACAACAGCATGGTATATGGGTAAGACCTGCATAGGTAACAGTTTCTATTCAGAAATTCTTTGGATAAAACTAGCTGGTCAAAAAAAGACCTAAGTTCGGTCCTGTGAATCAAGTATCCTTCATATTCCTTTTCTGTAGTAGATGCAGTATCCTTTGAGGCATCCTCAGGCTTTCAGCTCCTAAAAATCAAAGCCATGGGAAATGAAATAAATGTTAAAAATATATATATAAAAGGATTGTGTCCAGTGTCACCTACCACTGTCTGGGGGTTGGAACAAGGGACTGGAGGGAGGATTATTTCTTGCTAACCACCTGAAGTAGTCCCCAAACATTGAAACATAGAACAGTAAAGGAAATTTGCAAGCACATCTCTCACTCGGCCTTTCTCTGACACTTAGGCTCAACATTCGTAAAAGAATGGGAGAGTTTTAAATGGAAAGCAACATATCAAACCAAAACAAACCTCTTAAAAACAAACTCAGATCCAAGAGGTGGCTTTTGCCCTTCTCCTCAGGAAAATTCACACCTCCTTGGCGTCAATGGGGATTCCAGGACATGCATATCCAAACGGGAACAAAGTTATTTGAATGAAAAATTCAGCCATGCTCCTTCCTCTGCCTTCCTCCCTGTGCTGCCAGAACAGACATGCAGAAAGAGACCTCTTTGGCCTCCAAACGTTTGAAGTGAAACTTTTTTGGGAATACTGAAAGTCACTCATGGTCCCAGGGGAACGGTGAGCCATTTTTTTCACCCTCCCTTCTTTGTAGTTTACTTTCCCTTATATAATTCTTTTTTTTTTTTCCTCTCCTTACTGCAGCTTTTCTGATCACAGTATCACAGTGACTTTATCACCGTCACCTCCTCATTGTGAACCAGCCCATCCCTTGGAGGCAGAGAGCCATTGTGAAGGTGGTAAGTAATTTGTTTTGTTCAATGGGTTTCTTGTTATGCATGCATGCAAAGCCCCTTTTATCTCACATTTAAATTTGTGTTTTCCCCTCTTATGATTGGTTTTGTGACATCAAAAAGCTTTCTGCATCTTCAAAAATCAAGAAGAACAAACTCTTAGAAAAATAAAACAAAAAGAAAAAGAAAACCTTCCTAATACACCCAGAATTTCAGTGCAGCTTTAGAAAGGAACAGATTCACATGGGATACTGGCTACTAGCGACTATGGAAATAAGCCGGATTTTTTGATCTCTAGGCCCAAACATTATTCATATTTTTTTCCTTAGCCTCAAACAATGTCTTCAGATAGCCCAGGTAAAAGCAAGCCAGAAACAAAACAACATCATAGAGGAATTGCTTTATGCAGATACTTTCAGCTACGCTACACAACTCGCATTGTCTTTGAACCCAGTGTGATGAGAGAATGATTTGAGACTCCAGGGACGACTCCTGGATATGTTTTTACTTCAGCATATTGTAGAGAGACAGAAGTCTTTGGCTTAAGAAATGTGTTCAGCAATCTTCTGCATTGAAGAGGGAGGGGGGGCATGTTGTTATTATTTCTATCACTCTAGTAACACTTTGGACAATATTGAGAGCTGAGGTCAAGGAGCAGACACGCTGTACATATGAGGTTATGCAGACTCCCTGTAACCTTTAAGAAAATGGTTTGTCCATGTCAGTGGGAGGCTGAGAGCAGGACCGAGAAATTCTGAGCCAAACCCTCCTTCTCAAAATCAGGAGAAGTAGTAATAATTGTTAGGCCGCTTTTCAGGAAAGGAGCCACATATATTAATATATTTATATATCTATATATATCTAGGTCTCCTTTGATTCTCAGTCACCTGCCTATTTTTCTAAGAATGCTTTGATCAATTGGCTAGTGGGGAACTGGTTAGCCTTTGCCTCAGTATCTTCAATGAGTTGAAATATTGTACCTCACTATAAGTTAATTGTATGTGGCCCGTGAACTCCTAACATGCAGTGCCCATAATTTTAGATTCAAATAACTTGAGGATAAAGGCACTTGAAACAGTACACAGCGTGGATATCAGAGGATGCCTGAGAAATTGCATTATAAACTATTTGGGACATCTCTTTATCTACAATTCTATCTTGTTTCTGTAAAATTCAGATTCATTCTAGAAGCAACTGAACAGCAAGATTTTAAAAAAAAATCTCATCCACTATGACATTTCACATTCAATACTCATCCTTTGATGAAGTGTGGACCACAGGGCAGGGAACTTTTCCAGAGCAGTAAGGCTACCACAACCAGTGGAGGCCCTGCTGTCTCCAGGCATCCTGGCTCTCCAAGTCATGGTGAACAAGTGATACTGGCTGGGGCATATCTGCTTCTACCAAAATGTTTTTTAGTGTGCACAAAAGCAGGGCTCTGTCTTGTTGAAAATTCGCAGTTATTAAGATGGAATTGAGTTATTGACCAAAATGGAGCCCTTAGCAAAAAATGGGTGGGTCAGTTTTAAGCATGAGCGTGATCTTACATCTTGCTCTGTAGGACAGACCTGGCATACAGAGACCACTACCCTGCACTTCCAGTAAAATCTTTTGTCCTGGATTTTTCCTGGGACAGGGGATCACATTCCTAGAGCAGTGCCAGGGGAGGGGGACCCAAGTTCACAGCTGCTCTGTGAACATGCACACCCCCAGAATACTTCTCTCACCATTTGACCCAAAGCATGTGTGCACCGGGGCTCAAAAAAGGTACGAGAAACATCACACAGTCCAAAGCAGAGGTGTGACCTAAATTCTGTGTTGCCCACCAGCCATCCCTCCTTTGTTAAATTTTTCACCATAACCAAGGCAGCCACAGAAAAGAGAAATCATTGCAATAACTCTCATTATTGAGATTTAAATCCACTGCAAGGATACTTGCAGGGTGTTTTAAGGTGACACTAGGTTTTGTTATCCCAGCTATCTAACCTGTGAGTGCTACTGGGACCCAGAGCCATGGGGATATTTTGGTACCTAGTTCTGGTAAAGGTGTCCTTCTCTATCTCCCCAGTGAAATCTGTTCTTTCCTCCTCTGCTCCTTGGTGAATGTGGACTAATCATCCTGAGAATGGGTACTGTGGGAGGCTTTCCACTGCCTTGAACAGGAACAGGATCAAGCCCTCATTGCCTGATTAAAAAGGTAATTTGAGGCCATTACTAGCAAAGAGATGAGAAAGGAGGTCTTCTAGCAGTGTGTGAAACCTTCCCCTTACAGCCCCATGCTCACTGCTGCCCTTGGATTTTAGGGGCTTTTCATTTTGGCAAACATATTTTATGAACCTGATGTACACTTAGCTAGAACAATCCCACACTGGGATCTAATTTCAGACCTACAAAGGTTGATTTATCCTTTTTCAGGCTATGTACTCATTTGAACTAAAATTACCCTGCTGCCAGCCTCCTTGATAGCAATTACATCTAAAGAGAGAGAACCACTGAACTTCATGTATTGGTAATGGTCTTTCCATCTATATTTTTCCTTGGGGATAAAGTTGTATGGGAAAATTAGACACATTAGCCTAGGAAAAATAGTGAACAAAAATACATATTTTATACTTTTAAAAAGTATCCTCATGCTACCAATTAGAGACATTACTTAATGCAGGTATTTCAGCCTTATGGTGCCAGTCTGTATATAAAACAGAACAAAATCATTTTTGATAGTTATTTAAGGGCATCCTAAATACACTCAAGAATAGTACATTTTAATTTTCAATAATGCCAGCAGACTCAAGCATTCAGATTTTAGCATAACCAGCAGGAAAACTGTTTGATGTTTTAATTATGTCCCAGAAAATGCTGAATGTGTTATAAAAGAAATCTGAAGAGGGGAGGGGGAAAAGAAAGGTTTTTATTACTGCTCAAGAGGAAGGACGTTTTACAACATAGCATTAAAAATGTAAAATGGAATAAAAAAGAACTCGGATAGTCAAAACTTTGTCTGCAACAAAGTAGGCCAGAGAAGCAAAATAATATGTCTGTTAGAAGCAGCCGGCAGTGAGAAGTGGAAGAGAACATTTACATAGAGATAAGGCTGAAGGAAAGGAAAAGCCTTAAAATAACCCCAAAGTCTTTTAAATTATGTTTAAGACTAGCCAGAACCCGGTAACCGTTCCCAACAAGGTGTCTCGGAGGATTTCAGAGTTCCTGATTAATGTGGTGACCTACTGCTCTCTGATGCAATGTGTTTAAAACCCAGCTGGGTATTCGCAGTCGGGATGAGGCTGTTGGGACTTCCTGGGGCTCTATCCTGCTGGCACCGGGGTCAGGCTCTGCAGCAAGACGCAGGAAAGGTGTCCCCAAGGGAGGGGAAAAACGAGAACCTGAATCGTTGGGAATGAATTGAACCAGATGTACAAAGCTCCAGCAATTCAAGCAGCGATAGGAAGTGTGTGTGTGGAGGTGTGTGTGTGGGGAGGAATGGGGGGGAATTACTGAGGTTTAACTCTTTCTTCACTTAGCAGGTGTAGGAGGAGATTGAGGGCAGGACAGCATGGGGAACTGCCATGTCCTGTGATGCTGCCCCATGTCCCCAGCACAGGGTGCCAGAGCCACAGTGGGACAGGCTGGTGGGGGGGTCCAGAGCCAAAGCCCCTCCTGCACTTGTCATGCCCTTGCTGAGCACAGAACAGGTTACCATTCCTCGCACACATGTTTACAGGCACACAATTCCACTTGTTCCCAGCACTTGATTCTTTCTCCATCCTGCTGTCGTGAGCTACCTTAAGAAAGTGACATCCTCAGTTTGATTCAGATACATAATTTACGTTGTGGCCATACATTTGTTTCTCTTAAAGCAGGGTCTCAAAAAACTATCCCAAGAAATATTTACTTCAGATTTATTAAAACATCAGTACTGGTAGGTTTTTATATGTATATTTATACTCACCTACATATACAATGAATATGAAAGGCAGATCCATGATTGTGCCAGATTTATATGTATTAGTGTAACTGATGCTTTTAAAAAAGCCAGCACAAAGCTTTCTGCAGCTATGGCTTGTTAAAAGAATAACTCTTTATTGATAAAATCATAAATTATGTATCTAAACAAAAAAAAAGCAAGCCTGTTTCACGATGTAGTTGATAATGTCAAAATGATGAAAGAATTTGGAGTCAGATGTCAATGACACAGTGTTGTGAATTCTTCTTCAGCGGTATGTTATTTCAAAATGTCCAGTGTCAAGCCTGAGTATTATGATATATGTTTCTTATTTACCATTTCAGTTCTTAGAGCTTCTGTGCTTTGTTATTTGATACCTTGACTGCTTGCTTAAACTCTGTGTGCAAATACAAAGCTCAAATACAAAGTTGGAGTATTAAGATTAAAGAAGATCTACGATTCCAAGATTAAGATGTGAGGTGAATGTCTCCTGTAAAGTGTATTGTTAGCTTGATTTTTTAGTGGCTGTTTGGCAATGATTTTTAAAAAAATAAAAATCAGCATTGTAAAAGAAATGGTCAAAAAATGCTTTAAAAAGCATGCATAGCAGAAAACCCTCTCTACAGCTGTAAATGAACCGCACAGTCTGATGCCTGTCACAAAAGTTATCATTAGAGGAGCAGCTAAGCCCGAGATGATGCCGTTTGAATACTTCTCCCTTATGGCACCCTATTCTCTTATCTCTTTTTTATCTGATTATCGCCTGAGCAAGCTACAGAGGGTTTGTATTCACGGTAACAATTCAGAGAGCAGAGGCATGAGAGAGAGATGGATGCTCTTTCCCAAGACCAGGCAGACTCTCCTGCCCAGGCGTGGTCTCCAGGTCCCTCTCCCGACACAGAGCTATTTCTCAGGCCACCTGGAAACATGGCCACCTTTAGACCGCAGCTCTTGGGTACCAAAATAGTCACACAGCATTAGACATCCAGGCTGCTGGCTTCTCCTCGCCACACTCTCATCCCTTTTGCATCAGATGTGGAACTTGTTACCAAGATAGCAGCTAACATTGTTATTTGAGACTGTAAACTTTCACCTCCTGAATAGTATTTCTGTGTCTAGGAGGCTGGAAGCCTAAGAGTTCAGGGAGAAAAAAACTTGCTTGACAAGCAAAGCTTTTTCTTTAAAAAAGAAGGAGAGGAAAAAAAAAAAAACCAAACCAGCTCCAAACTCAGGGGAATAGGTGAAAGTGACAAAGGCTAGAGACAAAGATGAGAAATGATCCTGAACATGCCAGCGTCGGAGGCTGCTAGGAGAGCAATTGGCAGTGCTACGGGCCCACTCCTCATCCCAGAGAGGAGGCAATCAAAAATCTGAGCTGGTGCTGGGTTTGGTGGGAGGTGGAAGGTGTCAGCCAGGGCCGTAGGAGATGGGGGACGCTTTGGATGCAATTACTTCTACGGTCCTTTTTGCTTATTTCCATTGTTGGCACTTGCTTCTGGTCGTGGCGGGAGAGGAGGCAGCATTCCCTCTGCTGCGGGTGGATCCACGCCTTTGGCAGAGCCCTCACTGCTGCCTGGGAAGGCAGAAGCAGGCAGGGGTGCAGCCTGGGGGCTCCTTGCCTGGATCACTAACAAGGCTGAGAATCCCGGCTGCCACGCATGGAAAGTGGCTACAAATCACCTGTCACTTGCAGACTGTTTCTCGGTTTCTGTGGTTTTCACCTTTTTTGATTTGTGGACCATGAAGTGTTTTCCAGAGGAGTGGGTCCCTTTTGAAATGCACAATCTTAAAGTGCTGCACAGCATAAATGGACTTGTTTTTCTTAGCCACCTCTCACAGACACCTTAGAAGTAGACCACAGAGCTCCCCAGAGGTCTGCAGACCCCCAGATTGAAAACTAGCACTCTAATGTTAATCCTTTCAGCTGTCCAGTCCAGGAAATGTGATTATTTCACAACTAAGAGAACAGAGACAAAGAAAGATGATGCCAAAAAGCAGGAATTTTTTAAGCACTCCTCTGATCTAGGAGCACACTGAGTGCTGGAAGTGAGGGGCTGGTTTTCCTATGCATCTTTCAGATGCTATTGAAATCACTCCCGAAGCGTTCCCCTTTCATTAGGTGTCTAAATTCACATCCCTAGGTGCTAAGTGCTGACAAATCCCTCTGACCTCAGAGCCAAGCACGCCTGCCCACCACCTATGGAAATCAGACCAATTTGATATATCTCTTTTTAGGTAGCCCCACTTGAAGCAGTGATCACGCTCGGGCCATGGAATGAGTCAATGTCAGGTTTTGGGCAAGATTTTAGAGCTAGTTGCAGTTCATAAACACCAGGAGCACATCTCCATGTACTCTCCTGGGATTCCTGTCCCTTAAAGTGGAGCACACTTTAAACACTTTGATTCCTGCAAATACATTCAAATTACATTTGGCATTCACAGATTTGTAGACTTTTGAGGCAAGGAGTATGTCCTTTTTTTCCCCCATTTTCCCCTGCATTCAGCCCAGTAACCAGCATCAGACTAGAGCATAGCTTTTGTTTGATTAAAGCACATCTGCCAGAAAAGCATTCAGACCTGATTTGAAGACATCAGGAGAGAGAAAATCCACCTCTTCCCTTGGTGGTTCATTCTAGTGGCTAATCACCCTCAATGTTAAATATTTGTGCCATTCTTGCTAGATTAAAGAGCATTTCAGTACGTGGCATTCCTATGAGATAATGCTTGCAATGAAGTAACCTTTTAATCTTCTTTTTGATAAATTAAACAGCGTGAGATCTTTAGGTTTCTCACTGTCACACTTTATCTACAGTCAGTAAATCATTTCTGTGGCTATTTTCTGAGCCTTCTCCAATATTGTAATGCCTTTTTTTAACGTGACAACTGGATCCCATAGTATAGCATATGCTCTCGTGGAGTGTATTCTCTAGCCTGCTCATTCTCTGCTACAAGGGTGAGAAACATCCCGCCTAAGTTTGGCCAGACTAGAGTTTTTGGCATCTAAAAGTCAGTGATCTCATTTCAGCTCATCTCCCAGGCTCCCTCCATAGTCAGCATAGATAGACAGACACTCCTGAAGGGCACATCTATGTAATTTTGCTCCAGGGTGTATCAGAACGTCTCCACTTGAGTTCTTCCCACCTTGCCAGTCTCAGTGTGTTACAAGTGTCACCCCCACATCAGCAGCACCCTCTTTCGTCCTTCTGTCAGGCTTTGTTCTCCCGTACCTGTAATCAGCAAAGACTTTGAGAAAGCAGGTCAGAAACATTTTCAGTGAGGTTAAATTCTCCAAAAAGAATTTGCAGAGATGTTCTGATGTGGACATAATTTTTACTGAGACTAATTCATATGCATGAAGCTATTGATGTTTACTAACTGAATCCACTGAAGAAAAAACATGCAGACCAGTATTACTCACTGCTAAATTCGTTAAGGAAAAATCCCATTCAGTGATGACTCTCTGTTGACAATTGTCTTTTGGAGATCTGCCAAGTAGCCAGCTCTTCACCCATTCATCCTGTGCCTTATCAGTATTGCAAATACCATTTTTTCCACTGAAATACTGTGTGAATTAAACTTAACAGCAATCCTATAATTATCTTGCTTAAGAAATTCATTATAAAGTACAGCTAATCTTAATTTGCATTTTTCTGTCTTCTTTTCTTATTCCTTTCAATTTATTTTTGATTAATTGGCTCTTTTGAGCCAACCACATACGTTACTTGCTTGGACTCTCCTGTTTGTACCATTGGTACAACTGTAGGTGTCTAGTGACCACTGTCTTTCATGGCTGTAACTAATTAACTCCTGGCAGTCAGGAATGATGCAGTAGATCTGTCCCTTACTCATGAAAGGAATTATCCTCTATATTTCTTTTTTTTCCTCCCCCAGTATTATTTTGATGAGAAATCCAAGTAATGCTTTATTTACCAGCTTCATGAGACCTCTAGCATATGCATACCAAATTGCAGACCCCCTAACAGCGCAGTTCTTCCCCTTGATGTGTTTCAGACAGGTCTTAAGGAGTAACACATTCTGTTTTCTGGTTTGATTTAGTGGTCTACAAAGTCTCCTACCACTACCACCTCCCGAGCTTTCTGAGACAGCTCAGTGATCGAAGAGGCACTCGAAGTCCTGGGGTTCACTCTAGGCTCTCAATCGTTAGAAAGCCAGATAACGTTGCTTTTAATGTTCATACCTCACCTCTTTACCCCACCTGTTGTTCCCGAAGAGGATAAGATGGCTCCAGGAAACAGCACCACAAAGTTAGCAGCGTGAAGACGTGGATGATGATGCGGTGTCATTTCCAGAAAGTCTTCTGCTGATGACATCTCATGAAATGTCTTGACAGCGTGATGGCATCCCACAGCTCCTTGTGCATCTTCAGGTAAGTGCACAGTGTACCCACAGGGCAGCCAAATCATACGATCAGAGGAGTTAAAGACAGGCAAGATCTGTCAGATCACAGAGCACATGCCCCTGCCAGTGAGTGCTGTCGTCCCCGACACAGCACATGTCAGATCTCAAACAGATACTACAACTGATCTCAGCCAAAAGGCCAAAGGGAGTCGGATGTATTTTTTTCTATCTGAAACCTAATATTCGCAACTGTTCAGAAAGGCCTTCTGTCATGTGCTGATGGACAGAAAGCTGAGTCCAGCACTCGAGTCTGGTTTCTGTCCTGCCCCGGCTGACGGTGAGTCTGAGTTTGCTCCCAAAGGGGAGAAAATGTCTCAAAGCAGCCCCCTCTGTCCACTTTTTCCCTGCAATGAGGCACTGGACATTAATAAAATGAGCCATCTCTTCTCATCCAGAAAGGTGTTTCTTTCTGAGACAGCCCCCAGACAGCACAGGGAAAAATGGAGCTCCAACACCTACTAGAGGAATGAACACAATAACAGCAAGGACTGTGAAACCTGTGACACAAAATTCACACTGATCAAAGACAAGTACTTTAATAGCTTCAAGGCAAAAAAACCCTCAAAATACATTCGTTAATTTTTTTTTTAGAAGATACCAACAAGGTAGAAATTTGGCATCTCATCTGCTGGTGCCTGGGACACAGTAGGGGAATGGGAAGGCAGCTGGGCTAACGAATGCCATGATGACAAGTACAAGCCTCTGAGACAACAGGATTTGGACCCAGAGCTAAGCAAAACAAGGGATGGAAAGGAGAAGTGGGAAAGCTTGGCAGGAATGAGAGAAGTGGATTAGAGCATGCACAGGGCTGTGGGGCAGAGATGGGAGCTGGGAGGAGTAGGTAACTGCAGAGGAAACAGGAGTGGGAGCCAGAGAGAGTGGGTATGGCTACAACCAGAGAAAGCATTTGGGAGAGGCTGGTGAGGAAGGATCAGGAGGTGAAAAGCAGGTAGGTATGTGTGTGGAGAGCTGATGGGAACAGAGCAGAGGGGCTGGCAGGGTGAGGGTAAGTAGAGGGACTGGAAAGGAGTAGTTGCATCTGTGTGAGCTATGCCACAGCTCACATCCATATCACTCCCACTGCACTCTGGTGAGAGCACAGCATAGCACATTGAGGGTGATGCCCAAAGATCCATTTGTCTGGGCAGGTGGGGTGCTTGGGCTCAGACTTTGGGGGCAGCAACTGGCCATCCATGCAGCAGAACTGCTGTTGCATGTTGTGTTAGACAGCAGGAAGTATGCATTCAACTCCAGAAACAGCACAGCAAACCAGGCTTGGAAGTCACAGCATGTTCAGTTTGCTTCCTCTCTCTGCAACTTTTTGTGACACAGATTTAGTCCAGCAGAATGTTTGCAGCTAGCCAGTTTTACTCTCCTTTCCTGGGATTCATTTAGTACCTACTCATGCCTGCTTAGCAGGTCCTTGTCTCCCACCACATTGGCCAAAGTTCAGGAGAGACAGGTCTTTTGAAGAGCGAAGTTCACAGGGCTACTGAGGAGCCTTAGGAAGTAAGGGCCATTCAGCTGTGCATTCAGAAGAAACTTTCTGTGACCAGTCAGAGAGAAGAACTTCTCTACCCCAGTTTGCAGGGCAGTTGCTATGATCCATTAGGAGTGCACCATAACTCAGGAATGAGGACAGATGTTTTGCAACAAGACATTTTCAGGAACAGTTAGTGTCTGTCTCTGATTTTTACGGGGAAAATTGGAAGCCCTTCTCCCAAAGTACACTGAGCTAATAACCCATGGCAATCACTGCAAATTATGGACGTTCAAGCAGCCTTCTTTATACTCATGCTAGGCCTGATAGTTTCTCCTTCTTGCCCATATTATTTACTGTACAAATCCATTAGCGTTATTTTTTCTTGCTGCATCCAAGATACTGCAGTCTATCACTTGAGATATTCACATGACATTTTATCCTTTCTTTAGAAGACAATCTTGTCTTCAATCAAAGACCTCTTGACAAAAGGAAATAGGTGCAAGAACTTGAGATAGCATAATGCAGCGAAGTGCTTTCTGTACACCTGCATAATATGATTCAGTCTGCTTTTACTTTCAAAATTATGTTGAAAGATTTCTCTTGTTTATGGGGTTTTTTTGTGTGCCCTGACCCATTGTTCATTTAACCTTGAGGTTCCCTTCATTCCTCTTTCCCCCCACTGCTTCCTTCGTCTACACCTCCAGCAGTTATTAATTTCTTTGTTGGTTGCAGTTTCTATAATTGTGCTGCTGCAGTCAACATGCAAGCATTTATTTAGCCCTTTTTTCATACCAAGGAGATGGAGTGCAATGGTCAGGTTTGGTGTAAGTATTCTAGATGATTTGTCAAACAGAATCTAGTGTCTCATTTTTAGGACATCTTCTTTAGGGCCAGTGATAAAGGATTTAGCTTGGATAAAGATTTTTTATGTAATGAATAAAAGGACATATTTGAAAGGAAAAATGCTTAAAAATCAAAGGTATGATAGGAATGATGTTGCAGCACTGGAGTTCCAGCAAGGTCTACAGCTGATTTCAGTTGAGTCATGTTGTCATCTGAGAGGGTGCTGGACAAATTCCCTGTGGGAGGCCGAGGGAGACAGGAATTGTTGCCTTCCTATGAAAAGATAGCTCTTACAGCTCCCACAGGGCAGGTGGAAATCATGCTGTGTTATTGACACCCATCTCCTTAGGATGTTCCTGTTACAGGTCTTGTTTTGGGCTTTGCTGAGGAACACGCTGAGGATGCAGTTGCCATGTCCTCTCTTTTGCAGACTGTGCTGGGTCCTTCATTTGTTTCCCACTGTGGTTGGCATATTTCTGATCACTTTTTGCTTTCTCAAACTGCTTTGTGACAATTTATTTGCCATATCATGTAAACCTTTAGGCCTGATCCAAAGCATATTGATTTAATTGGTGGTCTGTCCTCCATGACGAGGTAGGCTTTTGTAGGCTAGTTTTCTATATCACCTGAGAGGCAAAAAGTGGGGAGTCAGTGTGAGGGCAACTCCAGCAACACTCATGACCATCCCCGCAGAAAGTTCTTATAAAACCTCTAATATCTCCTTCCCACACATGTGAATGTGCCTCTGTTTCCAAAAGAGCTGCAAAACCTTGTTAATGCTGGTATTTTTGCTTGAGACAGGCCTTCTCAGTGAAGGTTAATGAAAATCTACTTCATTTATCATTATGCTGCATGCCAACACTATTTAAGAATGTTTCAGTGATCCTTGGGTTTGTAGATTTGGACCTTCTCACAGTATTAGTGCCATCCCACAAACTGTATTTTGGCCCTTTTCTCAAAAAAAGAGACTAATAAAATTTAGTCAATCTCTTCCTTCATATCTGTGTATAGGCACCACCTTAGCATGAAATCTTTATGGTTACTTATACAATGCAATTATTCCCTGCCAATGAACAAAGGCGACATTAGTTGGCTTTGTCTGGAACTCTGGACAGGCTTTGATGTGGCTGATCCTTCCAGCAGGTTCACCTCAACCTCCCTGAGAGATGTAAAAAGCTGTTAACTGGTATGAGCCTGGCAAGACCTTCCTATCCATGGTATTGTACAGGTCAGCCTGTTTAGCAGGTACACATCTTGGTAGATGGTGTGCCCTCACGCAGGAGGGGCTGTGAGCAATCCAGCGGGGGAAAAGCATTTCTAAAGCAGAAATTAAGTTGGTGAGGGACTTAAAAGCATCTTAGAAATGCCGACCCTGCATTGTTTAGGAGCCTGATGTAGCTTTGAATATTGCAAAATTAGTACAGAACAAGGGCTGTGGTGCTGGCAGATAATAGTCTTTCCCACCTCACGGTGAGTGGTACCCCCCTACCTTTTACCCTTTGTTCCCTTGTTTTGTAATTAATGGTGCTTATTTTCAGTAAGAAGTTGTACATTATGATGAGTTAAGTTCAGCTACCAGCAGGTAGTGGCTCTTCATCATTCACCGGGTCAAAAAGAAGAAAGGATACACAATATTCATCAGCTACAACCTGGGGTTTCAGTGCTAAAAAACTAAGCACTAACTGCTTCTCCTTGTATCTCCAAAACATTTAAAAACATCTGCTTTTTAAACAGATCTTTTCTAGAGCAGCCGTTTGAAAAGGCAGAAAATGATCTTAAACTTGTCAGAAGCATTTTTAGCTGATTTTATTTGCTAACAATATTGAAGGATCATTTTTTCAATAGAGCACACAACATTTAAATGTGCTTTCCCAAGTATTTTTTGGCCAGCAAGCTGTTCCATGGAAGTAGAGTTAAATGTCCTAGCAGTCATCCTTGATGTCCCTGTGTTGGCATCCCTGGACTGCTGAAGCCCAATAGTGGTCAGGAGTTAGACTGGCTGGATCCCAAGGTTTAGGATGGAAACTTCAAATGACCTACAATTTGTAGTGATCTCTGATGATGGAACCTGTTCCCACTCACACAGTTGTCAAGCTCAAGCCTTTTCAGTAACAGCTATTGGGAATCCTGTAGGAGATTCATAAGCCCTGCTCATCCCTGTGATGACTGTAATAATCTGTACTCCATATGTATTCTCAGATGGCAGTTTGTGGCAGGAATTATTTACACAGGTGGAAAACAAAGAATGAGAAGTTGGTAATTGTGCTCACTAAAAATCCCTAGTGACTTACAATTTGTTCTCTACCCCTTGTGTGTATATACCTGTTCAGTGTAAACTGTGATTTTATAAACTCTTTCTACCTCAGAGACATTTGCATTCTGATAGTGAAACCAAGTCATTGATACAAAGACTCTATTTCTAATACTGCATAGTCCTGTACAGCCCGGAATGGCCACTACGTAAGTGAGTCACTAATGATAATATCCTTATTTGAATGCAAAATCTGAATACTGACATTTTCTCTAGGTTACTTAGCTCTTTAAGTCTATGCTCTGTAAATTTACTGGAGTCATTTGAGCTATGTTGTTCTCTACCAGTGAAGGACCAGGCTCATTCTCAGGTGACTGAGGTGAAGGCAATTAAAGTCTTTTGGATTAATGATCCTGGATCTTTATCCTTTCCTTCTTTCCTCTTACTTTTGCCAGTGGAGATACCACCTATTACCTTTACTTTTCTGTGCTATCCACTGACCTCCAGGGTCCTCTGCTGGCCTTGTTCGAACTCTGGGTGGGATAAGTTATTAGTACACATCCCAGCTTCCCTACACACTTTGAGGGAAGCAAGGAACCATTTGGGGCTTAAGGCTCTCAGCAAAGGCTTTTACTGTAGGTGCAATTACAGAAGCATTTTGGATATACCTCACTGGTATTGTTTTGTTCTGGATGGATGGACTATATAAAGATCCTATGGAGAGACAGTTCTCAGTATAATCAGGAAATAATAGAACTTTTTTTCCCTTTTTCTATCCTTGGGTCCCTAGCTAATTGTTTTTCTCTCTTTAAACTTATCTGTAGACTTCTATCACCTCACCTCGGACTTGGGAGCAGCATAAAAAGAACTTACCCACCAGGTGGCATTTTCTCACGTGTCCAGCCTTAATTCTAACATGAATGCTTTGTACATATAATTATAAAACCAAGGGCCACTAAAGTGCACCTGTAGAGCAGAAACTTGACTGTTCTCAATTCTGTTCTAATTATTGAGCCTTAGAGCAAAAACTGTGTTTCAAAGAAAACTTTCTGTACAGGCCTCAATAGAGTTAAAGGAGAAACATTTTAAGTTGATGAGCTGACACTTGTAGAAGCAAATATATTAAATAAATCATGATTCGTTTTGGGGCTAAATCTGACTTACATCAACTCTGGAAAAACTAGATCCTAATGAGTGACAGTTTGGTGTTTTCTGTCACTTCCTACAGTAATGGCCCCAAGCTGACACTGCTCTGTGGGAGTCTAATACTTCTGAACAAAAGTTTTTTTGGAGTGAGATAGACAAGGTAGAAATCCCAAGGTGACTGGAAGGAATGTCTAATGACTGGAAAGACATATTTACTGGCAGACTGTATGTAAGCTGTGACAGTTGACAGGGCTTGATTGTAATAAATATAGTTGATGAAGAGAAGGCTGACAGGTGAGGACAGAGAGAGAAAAAGAGTCAAAAGATCTGCATTGGCTGAACCCTATTAATGGTAAGTTGGTAACAAAGCCCAGAGTTATGAAAGAAAACAGGTATTGCAAACTGATGTCTAAACACTGAAATGTGTAGGACTTGCAGGTTGCCGTAACAAGCTCAGATTTGTTGACCTTTCTTCTAGCTATTTTATAAGTGGTGTTTTCAGCTGAAATTCACACCAACAGCAGGCAAGTGCTGGATACTCTTAAATATCAGATGTGATTAATCGTGTAACAGACTAAATCCTGATCAAGGTCATAATTATTGCTTCAATCTCCAACTCTCCTTGCTTTGATCAGAGGATTTGGTGTTGGAAAAATGTGCCTCCACGTGCTGTGAAGAAAGGAATCTTGCTGGAGATCTGCTGAAAACAAAACGAATTCCTGTAAAGGAAATTAAGCAACATAAAACCTGAAAGTATTTCTTTAAATGCACAGGCTCACCACACACAGAGACACACACACACACACACACAGACGGAGTGATTGACCCTGAAAATGGAAACAACTCTGGCATATTAAATCATGACACTTTATAACTGACTGGTCAGAGTTTCAACAATAGGATTTCCAATGAGCTCTGCACTTTCTTCCCCCAGGCAAATGTCACACACTGAAACTAAACAGGATCTTTTTTCTTCTTGTTCATCTGTTTTCTGTGCCCAAGATACGAATCTGTATTCGAAAATGCCTTAACCCTTTGGAAGGGCAACCCTCCCTCTCCATGCCCCTGGAGAAGGGAGTTTTGCGGCAGGCATGGGATGTAGGGGACATCATGCCTACGTTGGTACAAGGGTCAGTCTGCACATTTATTGCACTCCCATTTCAAAAGGGAAGAAAGGGAAAAAACAGTCATAAGGGAATGTCTGGAGACAAGCACTCAGGAGCTGCACAAACTTAATGTAAAGGTTAATAATGAGGAACATCCCTTGTTGGGAATATCAAATAAGAGTCCTTCTAAACTCTGGAAATGGGCCCATTTAACAGCAGGGTCACTGCTTGCTTTCATCACCACACGGACAGAGGTGAAAATCCTTTCACCTTCCTTCTTGTATGAAACACAAAAGCATTTGTAAAATATTTAGACAACTAAAATATTGAGGGAACTTTTCTTTTTAAAAGTTGCTGTGATTTTGAATGGGTCCCCTCCTTCTCTCCCCACCAGATGCCACAATCTCTTCAAGTAGTGCTGCCACTAAATGAACTGTGGGGAGTGCCAAGAAAAACAAATGAGACCGTATAGGCACACAGCAAGGACTCACAGAGTAGCACAATGCTTATGTGTCAATCACACTGATGCCTCCTCTTTCCCAGCTGCCTGTCTCCCACATGGCAGTGTATCCAGCCACTCTGCTTCTCACTGCTGCCTCTTTGGAATTGCAGGATTCAGAGGCATGTCTCATCAGCACCAGAGTTGTCAGCCTAATTGGCACGTCCACGCACACTTTATATGCTCCTCTAGTTGTCAGTGACTACTTACGCACATATGCACACTGTATAGGTAGGCATGAGTGTGTCCTTTCATGTAGAAAGTTCTCCACACAAGCACACAGATGCTTTATGGATTGATATCTGCAAATACCCATACACTTTGTATACTGATGTAGTCATATGTTGTTGCATACCTGGAGATCCACATGCACCTCATCTACAGTCTTCTGGATGTGGTGTTGACATGGCAAAGATAGTGGTCATTTACTTCAGTGTCTGTCTTTTGATACTCAGGCAGAAGATGGGGTATCATTATTTTCAAATAGATCAAACACACATGATTGATTGTATATATATTTTTTTTTGAAAACACAGTTTCTGTTCTGCAACACAGCCTCATGAAGCCTTAACTCCATGTAAAGAAATTTTTTTTGTGCTGAAGTCCTTGAGCCATGCAAATGGAAGCAAAAGACAAAGGAAGTGATATTTAAGCAATGATGCTTTATTTTTATCTATGTTTATGTATTCCTGTATGTACTTTACACATTTTTTTTTGTTTGTTATGCAGAGCCTTTATCACAACTTTAAGTTGATGAGAACACACAAGCTTTTTTCACTGTGTTGGAGCCAGTGTAAGTGGCTGTAGAAGTCTTGTTGACTTTTTTTTTTCATCTCTCTAAGGTTCCAGGACACATTCAAAGTCAATTCCTTGTCAGAAGACGTAAACAGAAGACAAAGTGGGAATTAAAATTTTCATGGAGTATATCATCTTTCATATAGAAACCTGGCTGAAGCCAACATGATGCAGCCATTGCCTACATCAGGGTCAGGCTTTCATTTCAATACTACTGAAAAGGTAAGAACATTAATAGATGGCTTTAGGTACTGGGTTTTTAATGCAAATATAGCATCAGCACATGACACAATTTTTAGTGTTTCATGGTCTAGTCATAGAATCATAGAATGACAGAATGGTTTGGTTTGGAAGGGACCTTAAAGATCACCAAGTTCCAACCTCCCTGTCATGGGAAGGGACACCCTCCACTAGCCCAGGTTGCCCAAAGCCCCATCCAACCTGGCCTTGAACACTGCTAGGGAGGGGGCAGCCACAGCTTCTCTGGGCAACCTCTTTCAGTGCCTCACCACCCTCATCATAAAAAAATTCTTCCTTATCTCTAATCTAAGTATACTTGCAGTTTAAAGCCATTGTACCTGGTCCCATAAATACATGCTCTTGTAAAATGTCCCTCCCTAAATTTCTTGTAAGCCCCTTAATGTACTATAGGACTGCTATACGGTCTCCCTGCAAGTTTCTTTTCTCCTGGCTGAACAACCCCAACTCTCTCAGCATATCATCTTAAGAGAGGCTCTCTGTCCCTCTGATCATCTTCATGTCTCTCCTCTGGACTCACTGCAAAAGGCCTTGCCCTTCTTGTATTTGGGGTCCCAGAGTTGAACTCAGGTGGGGTCTCACAAGAGTGGAGTAGAGGGGCAGAATCACCTCCCTTGATCTGCTAGTTCCACTGCTATTGATTCAGCCAAGGATAGAGTTGGCTCTTCGGGCTGCAAGTGCACATTGCTGTCTCTCATTACCTGACACTCCCAAGTCCTTCTCTTCAGGGCTGCTGTCCATCCGTTCTCCACCCAGCCTGTACTTGCACTTGGGATTGCCCTGACCCATCTGCAGGACCTTGCACCTAACCTTGAGGAACTTCACGTGGTTCTCACAAGCCCACTTCTCAAGCCTGTTAAAGTCCCTCTGGGTGGCATCGCTTCCCTCCAGTGTGTCAACTGCACTGCACAGCTTGGTGGTGTTGCAAACTTGCCATGGGTACACTCAATCCCTCTGTCCATTTCACCAACAAAGTTGTTACCACCAGTCCAAATGCTGACACTTGAGGAATGCAATTCATCACCAGTCTCCATTTGACGTTGAGTGGTCGACCACAGCTCTTTGAGCGTGACCAGACAGCCAACTCCTTATCCACTTAGTGGTCCATCCATCAGATCCATATCTCTCCAATTTAGAGACAAGGATGTCATGATCAGTGTCAAATGCTAATTGAAATACCATTGAAAGTAAAAACTGAAAACAAATACCAGGGAAAAATTTCTGAGGTTAAATTTATAAGGAAAGATCATATTCTCCTTCTGGAAACCTTCAGGAATACTGTGCAGAGTGAATTAATATTGCTGAGGCAGGGTTAATTTTGCATCTGTAGGACTTTATAATGGAAATCATGTACAGTTCTGCCATATATTTTGCATCTTTGTATCTACATTGATTTTGGATAGCTTCTGAGAGACAAGTCTCCCAAGAGGGTAATAATCTTCAGTCTGTTGTATACGGTGCAAGATGTATTACAGGGAACCCTAATAATGGTTCTGAGAACTGTGAGCCTCACTTGAGACAAAACTTTTCCAAGCCTACACTTGAGAGAAGAATTTGAAAAAGAACAAAACCAAACTGATCTTGTGATTCCTAAAATCTGAAGTAGGCCAGGTCCCATATCGTGGGAAGAAAAATTTTAAAGGTCTATTCATGCAACTGGGATAAGAATGAAGATTTTTGATAACACTTCTATGTAACTTCTGTGCTGCACACTTGATCTGGTCCCAGATGAAGATAAGCACCTTGCTCGAAAAGATTTGTAGCTTTCCAGGTTTTGCATAAATTTTTCCTGCAGAAATTGTTTAGTGTGTTCAGATCTCTCTCTTTAGTTTAGACTCTTTCTACAATTTTTTACAAGGGAAAAAAACCCAAACAAAAAAATCCCTTTTGTATCATGACTACAGAATTAATAATATCTTGAACTAAAGTTTCAGCTAGAAGCACAGTTATGTGTGGCACCATGACGTGAAGGACAAGTCAGTAGAATTCACATAAGGTTTACAATTGCATTTAAGTTGTTTAGAGAAAAAAAGGTGATTTCATTGCCACAGAAGGTGTAGGTTAATACCCAGGACTGCAGCTGCAAAACTACATTTTTGTCTTCTGCTACTTGTTCATAAAATCTTGCCAAGTGCATGGACTGTCATTAAATACCTTGCTGTTGTAATAACAGCATGAGAACACCCAGCAAGTTCTTTGTGCCACAGGAGACTTCTATGAGAAAGAGAAGAAAGTACATGATTCTGTACTTTCAACTGACACCATTGACAGCTATGTTTGGGGACTGATGTGTCAGCTGCTCATCAATACAGCCATGAAGTCGAATACACCAGGGAAGCTTTAAGAAGAATGGGAGAAATAGAAAAAGCATGGGTGTAAGAATAGTGGCACAAAATTATTTCCAGTGTAAATGTGTTGAAGTTTCATCAAGGAGAAGTTTGCCTGTTTTGTTCCAGGCTTCTTGTTTATGTTGATTACATGGCAACATGGAATTGATTTCTTGAGCTTAGGACAGTTGGCAAACTTGACTAGACTTAAAATGAACCTCTTTGATTCTGTCTACAAAATTAGAGCAGATTTGATAAAGTAAAGATGTATCCTTTGAAGTATTCCCTATCAACATAAGTGCTAAGAACACTTGAGCAAAGGAATTTTAACAGTTTTGAAAGCAGTAGCAAAGGAATATCAATAAGGATTGCAGCTAAGGGCATGCCCACAAGGCACTATACTAACTGCATCTATCCTGCAGGCAATAAGCAATTGCTAAAGATTCCAGACTTTTTAAAGTTCATAGTTCATCTCATAAAAACTTTACATGTAACTTATGATAGGATTTTGCTGGGTGGTTTTGGCTTTCAGTAAGTGACTCCAAGAGGACACCTTTGCAAGTTGGTCTGCATATAAGGACATGAAGAGGTTTTGGGGTTTTTTTGGGTCAAATTATGATTAAGGATAGGTTGATCTTGCAAGGTGTGAAGTGTGCTCCTGTCCTACTATATCTGGTGTCAGGAACATGGAAGCTGCAATTCTTTTAGGCACTTCAGCACACAAAGAAAAGCACCAGCCCAAATGCTTTGTTGACTCAAGCCCACATCATGGAAGAGAGCAGGGCTCTTTTGCATTGCATATTTTTTTGAGGTGCCCATGTTGCTGCAAGAAGTGTTTCCTTGAGTAGGACACAATATGAAGGCCAACCAATCATTCAGCAGTAGTTTTGGTTAGGGCAGATACGTACTTGGCAACTCTTGATTCTGTTGGCCCACAACCTCAATGCTCCGACTGCTATGGATAGTGCTTGTGTGAGTAACATGCTGTGGCCTTGCAGGTTTATCAGTTACAAGGGTGACAACAAAGGCATGAAAGAACAGAAGGATCTGGACAGAAATGAGATGGAAACACAAAAGATCATCTGAATTGCTGCACTTGGAAATGAGTCACTAAACATCTTGGGTATTTAGTTTGGGCAGTAAAGGAGATTTAATTAAAAAGCTTTTACTTTTTTATGTAGGATTCGTATTGGTGGTAGTTGCTAGATTTCAGTGTGACCACAGCAAATTAGTGCTAGCCACAGTTATGACAATTAGGATTCTTAAAACATGATCATGTTTCTCTGGCTTAATGAACACTGCATGTCGGCTGAGCTGTGGGAAGTGGCATGTGTATGCCCTTAGCTGGTCACAAATGTGAGATGGTGGGTCAGTGTAAACCTCTTTCTGTGAGTCTGAAGGAAGCACCTCTCAGCTCATACTTGCCATGGACAAACAGCACATATAGTCAGTTTCTGGTGCTCAGCTGGTGAGTAGAAAGGATTCATTAGACTGCGGTTATTGAAAAATATCTGTCTCATTAAAGAAAAGATGGGAGAAACATGTACACAATATTTTAGCTCACCTGGTGTGTTTCCCCAAGGCATGCGGTTCCCAAATTCCCTTCATAGTTTTGCTTCCCCAAATTTGCTATGAAGGCATTCCTTCCATAGTAACACGGTAAGAAAAAAACCATAAAGTACGTGTGAACAGAGAGCAGCTGAAATGGATTCAAGAACAGCAAAATGTGTACAGCTTTTGTCACCACAAGCCTTATCCAAAGGCAGTGGACTCACCAAGGTGGTTTTCTCTATCAACTTCAAGAATTTTGGAATCAAACCCAGTTTCCCAGGGTTTAATGAAGAAAATGTAGGCCAGGAAAACATTCTTTGTTATGATGTATCTTTTTTCCTGGATGTCATGACAATAGCTGCCTTGTAAATGACCACAATAATAATTAATTGTGAAAATTAATAATTTTTTACCTTTGTGTTTTTCCTGCATGAAACTCAACCTTCCTCAATACTGAAGTTTTACCACTGATTAAGTATCACTTTATGAATTCATTGAAAGCTAATAAAAACTGGCTGATTAGACAACCCCAGGCAGCACATCTTAAATAGTCATTAAACAATCATTACAGATAGAAACAGCTACAACTGGCTTCTGTTGAAATGCTGCTTATTATTATATAATCCTTTTTCAAGTCAAAATGAATGCATAATCAAAGCACAAAGCAAACAGTTTGAAAGTTCTGAGCTGGCTGTGCAAAGCTATAATGCATCAACGAACCTCTAAATTAGTGCTCAAATCAGTAGATGAGGGTTGATGTACAGCAGAAGAAGTAATTGAGGAAAAAGTACGGATCTGTGGGCATATGAAAAGTAACCGCTACTTCTGAAATAATTTCACGTAGAGCCTTGCAGGAAACTGTTGCAACTTTGACCCAAAGACATTTGGCTGGTGTCAAGGAGAAAAGATGAGTGAGTATACAGTTCTGGTGTGTCTTACTGCTATTATAGATACTGTCATGGACAAGGAGGTGCATTAAACTGCAGACAAGGACACACAAACATAGAGATTAATCTGGTACAGGACCAAAACACTGTGACTTGACCCTAACCCAATAACTTTTCTGCTTTTAAGAGACGCACCCTTAATTAAAATTCATTAGAAACTCTCCAGATAAATAAGGATACATTCTGATCCTTATTATACTGGTATAAATTTGGAGCAGCTTCAAGGGAACTAGTGGAATTGCTCTGCATTTACTAATAGTGCAAATGAGCACAGAATGAAAACCAGAGATTTTGGGAAGACTTCAGCTTTCTGAATTGAGAAGATCGCTTATTAAGTTTGTAGTACAGAACCTCTGTCTTCTTCCTTCTCTGTAATAACATCTTTCTTAATAGTCCTTACTTAATCTTTACATATTCTGCACGAAACAAATGGTCTGGATGTTTAAGTTTCCACCCTGTACCACCTGTGAGTTACAGGCCAGATCCATTTGCTTGATTGAGGCAACGCAAGAGTCATTACCACATAGGGCAGCTGATTCCCCCCAAACACCTGCAAATGCAGGTCACCTGGGAGTTTGAACCTATTAGGGTTCTTCTAATTGAGACAAGGGCAAAATAGTTTGTAAAACAGTACATGAACAGAAAGATGAGATAGAGGGAGAGAGAAAGAGAAAGACACTCTGGTTGGATGACAGGAAATCATATAACCATATTTGCAAGTGAGCTTTGGGAGCATGGTCTTTGTAATGGGGTTAGCTAATCCAGATAGTAATAAGGATAGGAAAGTCAGCAATCATAATCATATTTAATGGATTCCAGATGGAGAAATATAATTGTTCTCATTATCATTGTGAAAACTCCAAGGAAATACAATCCCAAGATACTTTACCTTGACAGGCAACTAGGAACAATATCGACATCAAGTCATGGGTTTTGTAGGTAGAGTTGTCAGTTATTTCCCTTTTGTAGCATTCCCTTCTAGTGTAATGGTTTGATTAACCTAAGACATTTTGATGTGAGTATAAAAGCAATGTTAATGAAATGCCTGCTTAATTGACTGTGCATCTCTATACCATATGATGTGGTGACTTACTAAATACGTTGTGGAATTAAAAAGAAAACCCAAAAGCCTTGTATATCATGAGGCTTTTTCTTTGTAATGTGGTTAAAATGAAATACAACTGTACGCACAGGCCTTTTTGGGTGCAGCTGTTCTTTTTGTTTGGGTTGATAATTGGAACCAGTCCCATGGGCCTATTTGATGTTATCTCTTGTTTAAAACTAAACTGTCAAAGCTTATCCCCCCTGTGTACTCAACAGGGAGTAGTTCTGGGGAAACTTTCTTCTTAAGTATTTTTAACCCCTCCTCCCTGCACGCATTCTCTAAACTGAACTGGGGCAGTCATGAAATGATGTCTTCACAGGAACACTTGTACGGCAAAATATTTCTTTGTGGAAAATCGAGCCCTTTCATGTTATATGTCTTTGTAAGAGGGGCCTAAAAGAAAAGATCCCACAGCAGAAGTCAGATGATCAGGGTGTAATCTCTCAGATTTACAACAATTTGCTGCCTCTGCACAAAGGGTGTCCTGTGCAGCATCCCCGTGGCATGAGAGGAGCTCAGGGTGTGGGGCAGAGACGCAGATGTCTCCCACAGTATGAACCAATATTTTATCCAGGAACAGCACAACTGTGTTTCCACACAAACATGACTTTAATGTGCCCGTTCCCAAGCTAATGCATTCAGGCAGCACTGCACTGTGGTCACCTACCAGTTGGGCTGATATTATCTCAGTTTTCTGTAAGGGTAGACATGCCATGCTCACTGTAATATTTACAAGTAACCTTAGAATATTTAGATTTGCTTACATTCAGGAGAAGTTAGACCCTGTGTTTTGGTTACTTTCTTGAATGGCAGGTGGTAGCAGGGAGCATGCCTCCTGCAGCCAGGTGAGAAGATGTTTTGGCGTTGCTTTGCACCTTTCATATTTCTTTGCAGTTATGTAATTGAGATAATTCTGCTGCCTAATCTCAAAATAACAGCACCAAAAAAGGCATTATTCTTTTGGCCATTGGACCAGTGGCCATTTTTGGCCATTTTGGACAAATGGGTCTTTTCCTCAGTCTGCTCTGTTTTGGTTATATTTTTGTCCAAAAACATAAGGTCTTCTGCTAGATATTTTTGTTTATACTGACAATTTTTTCAGGCCTTTATGCACCTGACGTTACAGTATCTTTGGAGCCAGCTTTAATGGAAAAAGAGGAAGGAGAGATAAGAATTGCTGGTAGAAGTTAGAGTAATCTCCGTTATTTTGGACAAAGGAAAGGACAAATGTTACTGGCTTGCTAGGTGTTCCTACCAGCTCTTGCATGTTCTGTGTCATTCACTGCTCTTCTTGAATGGCCCACATGTGGGATAAGAGAGCCTTTCAGTTGTTACTCCATAGATAATTTATGCACACTAATCACAGTCACACTATTTTTTAAAAGAATAGCATGCCAATATAGTGGTTTCTCCTCTAACTGATACATAAACACTGTGGAGATGTTGCAGTGGCCTGCAGTGATTGGAAGTTGCACACTGGTGCTATGTTTGACTTTCTATCACACACAGATCATTTCAAACATGGGACAAACATGCAATGGAGGGTATGATCTACTCTTTTGGGGTTTTTTTGCATTGGATCCTGCCTTTTTCTTAGCACTCTGTGTCACTTTATTTCCTTCTAGTATCTAAGATCAAATGCAGCAGTGTCACCTCATCTTTCACAAATAACCATCTGTTTCTGTCCTATACACTCAAGTCAGGCCACCTGGAAGAGCCTTTCTGAGTAAAATCAGAAGTAAAAGCTGCTGATAGCTTTAAAAACAGCAAATGAGCTTCCTATTTTGTGCAGCACTTGATGCAACTAAGATGCTTCTGGTAAGAAATCTCCTTGCAGTGCACTTCAGAGAGCAACTGAGTGGAACATCTAAGCATGGGCTGTAGGTTGCAGGTTGATTATGTGCCCCAAGAGAACAAAGGTGCTTGTGGTGCCCATTCATGGAAGAGCAATGGCCAAGCTATAGGACCCTCTTGCCATCGCAAACCAATCTCTGGCAGAGCTGTCATATATATGGGATGGGGAATGATTCTTACGTCCCTTGAGGGATGCCAGGATTCAGTACTTTGTAGATATATATAAGTTTCTATTTAAAACCAGTACTACTGGGATTAGATGTAAGAGGGGCTGGAAAAAGCCATTCTAAAAATACAGGAAATAGCTATATGGTTACAGAAGTGAATTTCCAGCTGTGGGTAATCATATAACTCACATATTAACAATGAGAATCCACTGTGTAAGGGGGAAAACAACGATTCACATAAGCTTGAAAGACAATAGGCCAATTCCTGATTAGACAGTGGAAAAAGAAGCAGCAGAGAGAATATATGGAGAGCAAAAAAAAAGTAGGGGACGTAGGTTTTGTTACAGAACAGCTAGTGGCGAAGTCAATTCTAGGTAGATCAGGAAGGGCAGGGGAAAATGCTGATTTGTATTTAAAAGATACTCCTCCCAAAGGTGAGGTTAAGAGCATGGAGCTGAAACAGTCAGAAGACCCTTTTGCTGGACTGTCCCATCTGTCCACAGATTCAGCTCTGAAAGCATCTATCTGGTGTCATCCATACAACACCAAGTATCCAGTGGTCTCTCAGCAATTTTGAACTGCTTTGCTGTTGACACAGAGCTGATCAGACCCACAGATGTTATAGATGGAGAAACTGAGGCTTTAACTTTGTCAGTTAGTGAAAGAATAGGAACAGGACTCATCTATCTTTGACTTTAATTACCCATCCAAACTTCCATTTCCTCTCTGGCCTTTGAGGCAAAGACCCTATCTCACAGAGTTTTCCTGGTGTGTAGTTAATTTCATAGCTTTTTGGGGTTTTTTGTCCTCAGCCCTGCTGTCAAGAACTTCAGTCTTCCTTTTTTTCCCGTGGGTCTCTCCAGTGCCTGTTCCTTTAAAATCGCTTCCTAGTAATTGTCACTGTTATTCTAAGCAATAGTAGATGGTTTTGATCTGTGGAGCTATGCAAAAACTGTATTCTCAACCTGTCTCTCTATCTGTTTTTATTCCTCAGTGTTAGAGCTTAATTCTCATGGGCTTGATCAGAACAGTTGCTTTTGTGTAGTGGGACTAATTTTAACCAATCATCCAATTGTCAAGGGGTTTCTCCTATCATTTCAAGGCGACTTCTTTATAGTATTCTCTTTGGTTCCCCCCACTTTACAGCAGAGGTTGTGCAGCAACACTACAGAAGTATAGTTATTGCTGGAAGGCTTTTTTAGGCTCTAACATGGTTTCCTCCCCAGAGGAGGGGGGCATATTTGTCTTAATAGAATCATTGTGGCTCATTTCAGTGGTGCAGACTGCTCTTAGGTCCTCCTGCTGCAGCTGGGGGTTTGCTTACGGCTTATGCTTCTCTACTCTTCCATGGGAATCAGAATCCTTCACTCTACTAATCTGCAAGCTCAAGTAAATCAGGTAGTTTTAGCCACTGACAAAGAATCTGATCCAAACTCAGAGAAAGACAATGGGAGCACCATACATATTTCTGAGAACAATAATCCCCCCTCCCCAAGTTTGCCAGTAATGTCTGCAATTAGGGATTCCCTCTCCTCCCACTCCACTTTTCATAACCTTGTTAATACAGTGCATTGCAAAAACTGTTGTCCAGCATCACGTAACCTGCAGGACCAATAAAGAATAAACCAGCATGCAAAAATCCCTCTCCTCTCCTCTCCTCTCCTCTCCTCTCCTCTCCTCTCCTCTCCTCTCCTCTCCTCTCCTCTCCTCTCCTCTCCTCTCCTCTCCTCTCCTCTCCTCTCCTCTCCTCTCCTCTCCTCTCCTCTCCTCTCCTCTCCTTCATAGAAAATCTAAGAGTGGTATTTGTGCTCAGACAAAATAAAATTCCTTATGCCACAGGAGATGTCCCCAGAGATGCCCATCTGATTACATCTTCTGTCCTGCTGGGGCTGCCAATTATTTGATTCTCAGCAGAGTTAAAATACTGATGCTTTGTAAACACAAAATAAAGCAAATTTGTTTGGGTTTTTTTGCAGTTTTGGGGTTTTATTTCATATACCTATAGGCAGGATGGACAATGTGTATCTATTCTGGCCTCCTACTTTTATGCGCTACAAGCAAGACTCCAGAATATAATTGCAGTGTTCAAAGTAAAAAAAAAAATAATTCAGTGTGTGTTACAATTAAAGAAAGAAAAATAACTTTCATGATAAAATTACAAACTAATTACCTGTGTCTCCTTTATAGTATGCAAATTTTTCTCCTCTGGATAAAACAGTCACACCACCACCACCGTTTGCTATTCCTTATCTATTGCTTTGGAACTGCAGGTTTGGATCAGTCCTTATTTTCAGGGATTCTCAGAGACTAAAGGTGTAGTCAGCCTGAAAGCTGAGCTTCTTGGATTGCAGCCTTTTGGGGCCAAAGGAGGCAACCCCAGGGCCACAAGACCCAACAGAAAACCAGAGTTGGCAGCACCGGCTGGCGGTGGGACTGTGTTCATGATTTCAAAAGCCAGAAAGTCCTGCCACCTTGATGTGGAATTTACCTTGACACAGCAGTATCAGCCCTCATTTCATAATAAAATTGTTTATTTGTTTTAGAGAGGTAACAGCTAAGGACCTGATCAGAGAAGGCCAGAAATTGAGACACAGGCTGTGGCAGTACACCTAACTCACCTCGCTTGCCAGTTTTTTTAGGGGGTTTTAGGGGTTTTTTTTTTTTGCTTTGCCAGTTCATTTTCCCGTTTTTACAAATATTTCTTTCTCCCAGGCTGCTGCATGAAAGAGCTGCACAGAGCAGAGGAGAGCTGCCTGGCCTGTGGGAGTGTGGTGAGCAGCAGCGTTTACGTGGCAGGTCCCCTCTTCCACACCCTACCCATGTGCACTTATGTGTTTTCAAACCTGTTGCCAGGTCGTATAATCCTGGGTGCTACTTGTAGGAAGAAGGAATTTTAAAAAAAAAAAACAAAAAAAAACCCAGTGGGATGGAAGTGGAGGTGTTTAATTCAGCTGTGTGCTTCTGTAGCTGGACCACTGGAGCTTAGTTTGGGGTCATTTTCATCCCGAGCCCACGGAAATCTGAGGTGGCCACAGTGAAAACACCCTTTGTTGGTGTTTGGTGGAGCTCAGAGATGGTGGAGCTTGGGGCTGCATTGAGCCTGGTTATTGCATGTGACCAGTGTGCAGCTGTCCTCACAATGATGTTGCTCAGAGATGTTTTAATACATTTTCTATTTATCTGGTGCATTAGAGAGATGTTTGTTGGAGCTGTTGAGGTATACTGATGAAATCCATGCCTAGGGAAATTTAAAAAAAGTTATGTTTTGACCCAACAGATCATAATGAGCCTTTTGGTTGTGTTTACAGAGGCAAAAGAGTATTCGGGGGCTCCTAAATACGTACATTATGTAGCTACCACAAATGCATGTGAGGGCTCTGGGTACACCTTGGAGTTGCAGGATAGGGGACACCAAGTAGCATGTCTAGATATGTTTGCTACCCCTGGCAGGGGGGATACAGCAACCATGCTCATGTGTTATAACATGTGCTGGCCCAGCGTGCAGGCTGCACACTCCTCCATGGCTGCACATGAGCACAGCCACACAGCAGAGCAAAGCCTGGGATGCCACCACCAGCCCACGGTCCACCTCTGACTCCACCATTAGTCCAGATAGCAATAGAAGCTGAGTTTTCTGAGGGATGCTGGTCCTTCCTGCTGATCCACATATAGATGCCATCCACCTCCACCTCTTCCAAGCCTGGCTTTGGATGAACTGAAGGCTGAGAGGGATATTAGTCTGAAGGGTTTTTATTTTGTTTTGTTTGGGTTTAATTTATGTTCAATTATTATTCATAGCAAGCACTCGGAAATGAGTTCAAGAGCCATACTTCAGCTGCAGCTTGGCCTTTCTTTACTGTCTTCTCTGGTTCTGCTTTATGGAGTGGACTGGAGGTTAAAGCAGGTCAAATATAACATTTGCCTGCAATGTTTGTTGGGTTCAGCTTGTTTTCTGGTTGTTTGTTTTTTCACTACTGTTTACTGGACCTGACCAAGTGAGGAAAATAATTGTAAAGCTAAAATTAAATGGAAATCATCTGGAAGGCAAAAATGCTTGCAAAAGCTGCTAAACCAAATGAATCCCTCTCAAAGGAGTCAAAAGCGTGCAAGATAATGCAGGAAACATTAACATAATATTATCTTAACCTTGTAGATAAGATTATCTGATGCGTGAAAATGGTCATCTTTTGTATTGATTCCACCGTGCCATGCAGCAGTTCTTAGAAAAATGAATGGGTCATTAAATGTTCATTACTTGATAGGCTCTAAAGCAGAAAAGATGTATTAGCAAATGAATTAACTGCTTTGTTACAGTTTGAATATATCATTAATGTGTATGTTTTTCTCACACAAGGAATGAATGGTGTGCATCTGCCTGGCAGCAGTATATGGAGAGCTGGAGAGCAATATTTACTCAATACTTGAGGGACATTTACACTTCTAGAAAATTCAGGTAAGCACTGGTCATTTGTCTGGTAACTGGGGAGGGAGAATTTGGTGAATTATTTATCTATTCATGAGAACTGTCATGAGAGCTGCACCTTGTGTGATGCAGACACCCTGGTTGAGAGCAGAGGTGATGCTTGCGCCTGTGGGGAGCACAGCTGTTTTCTTGAGAGACCTGATGGGAACTGGGGGAGATGCCTGCTCTAGCACAGAAGCAGCATCCAAAATCCTGCCCACTCCCCGGGCTGCTGGAGGGCTCAGCAGAAGCAGCTACGGTTGTCTTGGTGCTCCAAGGGGTCTCCTGCTTTCCGCAGCCCCTGGCGGACCCGTATGAGAGCCGTGGGGCAGAGGGTGCTTCCAGTGGCAGAGGGTGTTGGAAACCCTGCATCATCTAACCTTGCTCAGGGCTGCCCAGCAGAGAAAATGCTCATTACACACTCCTTGAAACAGCAACCTGGTGCTGCGGTAAAAATGCCAAAGGCCTTTCTTACCCCATCTACAGGATGACTCCCACCTCTGCCAGCAAGAGAAGGGGGGATTTCTTTCTCTTTTCCCTTTAAAAGCCAACAAGGCTTATAATTGCATTTGAAGCTGCTTTTCAAAGCCATTTGTGTCCACGCCCGCTACGACTTTAAGCGATATTATAAGCGTATTAACCAATTAAGTGACATATTACCCAGAGGGACAGTCAAGAGCATGATTTCAGCTAGCACAATTGTTAGAGAAATCCCAGGCTGCGAAGCTGGATAGCAAAACCATGCCAGGAAACCTCTGCTGACGGTTCCGAACACAGCACAGCTGCGAGCACGAGCACAGCTCAAGCTGTAGCTTGGACGGGGCCTCAGAGACTAATAGCACTGGTTTGAGCCAGACTGTGCAGTCAAGGGCTGAGCAAAACTCTGCTTTGTAGCTCACTCCTAACCTGCAACACCACCTGCTGTTTCAATGCACAGTGTCTCCTCCACAGCGGAGATTGCTGCAGATGCTCTGAGAGCAGTGAGGCGACTTTGTCCTCTAACCTCAAGCATTCAGAGGTAGGTCTCACTTGGGAAACATGAGTAAGGGTGTTAGCTGTAAAGTCGGTAGGGCTGAAAAACAAACACGGAAAAATACGTATAAAATCTTTCCTCCATTCCCTCCTTCTTCTCTCTGTCCCAGTTCAGATTTGTTAAGTGCTGAACTAAAACCTAAGGGCTCCTGCTGGCTACAGACAGGGAGGGTTTAACAGTATTATCCTTCATCTCTGGGGTAAGGGGAGGTGGTAACTGCCCTTTTTAAGCCCTTTTCCCATGGAAGTTCTTGTATCCTCTTAAATCACCCAGCTCCTGACTTTGCCTTCCCTTCGTTCCCGCTGCTCCTTCAGTAGCTGTTGTGCTGCTGCAAGACCTCAGCTTATCTGGAGCAGGTAGATTGTGAGCAGAGGGAGCCTTGGCTCTGTCCCTTGTTTTGTATTGCAGCACTCAGTTAAAAGGACAAGAGTGGGAGTGAGGGCAGACTGAGATGGCATTTCCATCTCCCCTCCTCCAGCAGTAGGGACTGTCCCTTTGTGGGCCAGCAGAAAGTAGGCAGGGACCTCTATCTCAGATGAGCTTCCCCATGACTTAATGCCTTCACCGTTCTGCTCCTGGGGTGATACCATTTATGGACTTTTCTCAGGACAGGGTCTAACGTCTCAGCCAAGTGCTAAATAAGTAACAGAAAGATGATTTCATTCTTCTGTTTAATTTAGGTTTCACAATCTGCAAGAATATCACCCTGAGCCTTCTCTCCCCACTTCCCAAGCTGATTTTTATTGGTCTTCCAGTACTTTTTCTCTGGGAAGTTGGGCTATGATCCTGCAGGAATAAAAGAGCTCTGCACCCATGCAAAGCCCATTTTCTTGGCACTATCGGGAGCTAAGCTGTTTGTCCACATTCAGCATTAGATTTACATGGGACAAGAGGAGCTGTGTTCTACAAAACAATGCTTTCACCAGAAGTCTGAGGAGTTTCCAACTTCAGGCTTTATTTGTATTTTAAATTTAGCATTTGCAGATGTTTTATAGGCATCCAACTATTTCAACAAAATGATCACTTGACAATATTATATTGCTGAGCCTTGAACTCTGGCCAGATTGCTTTGTTTACATAAGACCACCTGCAGCCATGGTATATTTTGTGACCTTCCATGGAGAAACAAAATTGTGAGTAGGGGAGCATTACTCCAGTCTCTTTCGGTTCATGAATGAAGCCCACTACAACATGTACAGCAGGGTATGATAAGGAGATGAATTAATCATGACACGCTACAGAGAATGAAGTGCTTGCCATTCATTTAACAGTCAATCAAGTATCTGAGAAACTATAGGCCCCTTTGTGGTACAGGAGCGCACAACTCCATCCTGGTCCTACCAGCAGTGACTCAGTGGTGGGAGGCATAGTGTCATGGGTTATTCCTGTTCATTCAACCTACTGCAAATTTCCATGAAGCACCAATGGAGAAGACAAAAAAAAAAAAGGGTCCACTCCTAGGATGAGCAATGGTGAGGTGTGTCTTGCCAAATGCTACGTGTAATGTCAATCATAGAATCATAGGATAGAATCATAGCCTAACCCTGTCTAGTCCACCTCTAGACCATGTCCCCAAGCACAATATCTACATGCCTTTTAAATACCTCCAGGGATGGTGACTCCACCACTTCCCTGGGCAGCCTGTTCCAATACTTGACTACCCTTTCAGTAAAGAAATTCTTCCTAATCTAAGTCTCCCTTCTGCCCAATGTTCCTTCACATTTGTGCAGAAATTAAACACTGCCAAACAGGTGAGGCAGTGCAGAATGAAAAGGGTAAGGCAGGAACATTTATTTATTAGAGTTTTGAAGAAAACATCCTTCTCCTTCTCTGGAGATATAATCTCCTTCTCTGGAGATATTCAAGACCTGTCTGGATGCCTATCTCAGTGAAATGTCCTAGGGAGCTGCTTTGGCAGGGGGTTGGACCCGATGATCTCTCGAGGTCCCTTCCAACCCCTACAATTCTATGATTCTATGATTCTATGATCCTCTCCTCCAGCAAAAGTACCAACCGAACTACCTTGTAATGTAAGTGCAAGGTGAGATGTGAAATGCTGGTGTTTCTTAGTCACCAATGTATGACCTTGTTTCTGAGCTGCTGACCAATATGTAGACTCCAAGTGGCTCTCTGTAAGAAGTGATTGCACTCCAAACCAGTCAAAAAACATTAAAACACGCAAAACTTCATGCTACCAATCTTATTGCCATCTGGCCAGTGCAACCAGTTAGCTTCTATTAAAGTTTATGGAAAGCAAGGGAAAAAGCTCTTGATTAGAGTTGGTTTAAAATGAGAATTTATTCAGGAGTTCCTGTCTTGTATTTTTATGGTTCAGATAAAACAGATGATTCCCAATCTAAATTATACTCAAATTTTGTTTTGCCTAACCATTTCATAATCACTGAGAAAAACTAAAGCCCACCCTGGTTAGCACATTTTTGTGTGAGGCAATGCTGAAACCATATATCAGAATTTCCACTTGTTTTGAGAGAGATGCTTGATAGGCCTGTAAACTCAAACCGCAGCAGTGTCTTTATTTTTCGTGAAGATACAGTATGTCATCCTTACTCCATGTCTGATCTCCACTGCTTTTGCACCGTATCAGCCCTGATTCTGCAACCCTTATGTATATGAGTAGCTATACAAAAGACATCCAAATTATTGGGACCCACAGGACTGTTCCCAAAGAGCAGTTTGCTGTGAAAAGTGGTAACAACAGCTCCTGCTCTTGCTTTTGTCCCTGCAGAGGACTTGTTTCTACCAATGGACTACCACAAGGTTTGAGTCCAGCTGGGATGAGGTTTCCCTGGTGTTTCCTTCCAGCCAAATATACCCGCTCAGCAGTGTGAAACCAAGGAGCCCTGTGCTCTTTCTAGCCCAGTTTTGAGTGCTGGGAGTTTAGATGAAGGTTCAGAAGGCATATTGGGAGCAGAAATGTATATCCAGGCCTTGAGGGTGCTTTAATTCTAAACCTCAGCGACAGGAACACCTTGGGTACCATACAGAGACTCCAGACTGAGTTAATTGGGTAAACTCATTAGAGCGGCTGGACATCACTTGGCAGACACAACACATGCCAGTGCCACCCTGTCTTTCTCAGGAAAATCATTGCTCCCCAGCCCACCGTCATCTTTCCCCAGAAATGATTGTTTATTTGATTCACAATGACAGTTTACTTTTTACTTGCTCCTCTTACAAATATCTTTCTTATGCCCCTTTCATTTCCTTTGCCATCTCAGCCTGGAAATGGGCCTCAATTGTTTCAGCTCAAACAATCTGAAGAGAGATGATCTGCAGCCAAATCTCCTGTCTTGGGCTAATTAATGACACAGTAGCACAGTTTCCCTGAACAAAAGTCTGTCGCATTCCCTGAGTTCACATGTTAGTCTTTGTAGGATTCAAGAAGTGACAAAGCACTACCCCAAACCTGTCTCTCCATCGCTTGTATTTCCCATTTAATCTGTTTCTCCTTCCTCTCTAAACCCTTTTCTCTGTCTTTCAGCAAGTGTGAAACAATTTCCTCTTTTCACAGGGGCCTAGTGGCAAGCAGATTAATGAACTCTTAACAGAACACGGAACACTGCTGCCAAAAAATGTATGAAATGCATTCAGCAGTCCCCACAGCATACTTTGTGAGGGACAATCACAGAAAACAAAAGCTGCAGAGCAGTTCACTTAGGTTTCCAGCAGTCTGAAGGGTTTGGATCCGACCTAGGGAACTACAAAAATGACCCTGACATTTCTTTTAATGTTTATTAGTCATCACCGGGGTCTCTTTTATGACTTTAAATGCAGCAGAAGTCAGGTCGAGTGATAGGAACCTGCACCCTCCTTCATTCCTGGTGTAGCTGCTCTTCAGTAGATGATTTGACATCAGGGACAGATTTGACTTGCACTACCCCCTGACATTAATGTGCTCCTGCACAAGCTCTCCATATTGCTCTGCACTGGAACTTAACGTTTTAAGTTTCAGGGGGGTTTTAGGGAGGAGATCCTTTGGTTTCTCACTGGCCTTTGCAGCTCCATACTAAGGCTGCCCCATGGCTCTGTGTTCAATATTTGGAAAATAGTTTGCTTTCTGTCATCCCTACCCTTCCTTGCCTCCCCCTTCTTTCTTGCTCCCCCCGCCCCCCCCCCCCCGCCTTCTTTAATGAGCCTTTGTTGGTCCAGCTTGCTCTCTCGGTCTCTTAACACACTTGTGTGTGGAACACTAACTCCTTGAAATGCGAAACAGATGGATGAAGTGTGGGACTCAGAGATATTTGTTTTGGAGCAGTGCTGCACATCAGTGTCTGTGGAAGAATTTCCAGCAGCTGGGTAAGCCCACTGAGAGTTTCCCAGTTTAAGTACAAAAGAGAGTCCCCCAAAGAACTTTTGGCGGTCCCTGGATCTCCCCCAGGGAGTTTTTGCAGCTCATGAAATGCAGACTTTGCACTCCCAGGTTGACATATGGTACTTCCAAGTTCAAGTGCTAAAGGTGAAGTTATTTTATTTTGGGGAGCTTCAGGCATTTTATTTGCTTGTTTGCTCAAGAAGCGATGTGACTTAAAAAGCTGCATTAACAATGTTTTGTGTTTCAACAGCAGCTTCCACTCTAAGAAATAAAATTATTCTTTGTAGCCACTAATGACTACAGCCTCCCAACACTCCAGTGAAAAAAGCAGCCTGGTTAATCACATTTTGTAGGTGGGACCACAGAAGGTGAAATCCAGAGCCCGGCTGAAGTCAAAGGGAAAATTCCCTTGATTTCAGTAGGGCCAGGATTCCGCTGGCTGTGATTAGGAGGCTGAGTCTGCAAATCCTTACTCCGAGTCTGGCCATTTCACAGACAAGCAGTCCATTGTAGCCATGTACTCACATAAACAAGACTTAGTGGGAACAGGTTCCCAGACCTATGTTTTTATTTTTAAAGGTGGTCACTGATTTGGGATGCCTGGCTTGAGACACCTGAAAAGGCTTTTTCACTGTCAGGGAATGTTCGTGCCTGAAATCTATCAGAGCTGGACCTAAGGCAACACCTCCAAGAAGTCAATCTCAGTTTTTTAAGCAATCACTCATAAAAATTTGGTTTTTCCATGTCACTGTGAAAGGCCAAGAATAGCAGACCCAGGATTTGGGATTCCTTGTCCTTGGGACTATACCTAAATTCTTCACATTTATCATTTAATTAGGGATATTGGGAGCATGTCTCAGGATGATTATCCCACCTTTAGTTTGAATGTTCTCCAACCAAGGCTGGTCGCTTGATCCTTAAGATGGAATATATTCCGTAAGTCACCATGAAGCAATCCAAGCAGAGGTGACTTGAGGTTTCTCAATTCTGCAATCAAAAATGTACCATTCAGCGGCACTCCTTAGGCACTACTGTCCCCACACAGTTCCCAGAGGAACAGTAGGAGGCGGTAACAGGAACCTGGCGGTGCAGAGATGGGCTGACGGGAACTCGGAGAACACGAGTAGGAAAAGGGGCTTTAAAAGTTCAGGGCACTTCAGAGGGAGCAGGAGGGTGACTGTGGGAGGCAGACTTGATTTCTTTCCACATCAGAGTCTCCCCTTCACTCCTTCACTGCAGCATATCGGAGCTCAGCCAGACCTTAGTGGTTTCACCCCACAATGAGGTCTACCTTCTGGTGGTGGCTGTTCTGCATGGGAGATCCCATGCCTGGCCCTCACAGTGCAGGGAAAACACCCAAAAAGCTGAAGACACCTGCTGCCCCATACCCAGAGCCCAGGACCACACCTATACAGATGGTCAGATGCGTATGGACCTTGGACTGGGCGAACCCCTGCAAAGCTGTGCAAACAGCATTGCTGCACCTTTGGGGCTGGTGCTGGTGAGCTACTGGGCAAGGGAGAGAGACTGTGGAGCACAGACACTCCACCAGGCACCCACTGAACATGACCCCATGTCTGGCTATTCAGAGCATCATAGCAGTGCAGCAGTTTGCTGTCGTGACCCTACATAACCAGGAGTGTGAGCAGGGAATGTGATCTGGGAAGCCCAGACCTGCCCTCGTCATTTTCATGCCCAACAGCTACCTATTTCTAAAGAAAGTTGTTACATATGGTGCAAACTTAGAGCGTGTCAGCTACCCTGCAGTAACTTGTGCTTGCGCTTGGCCCCGTGAGGTAGCCGTGGTAAGCCCTTGCATTAAATATGAAGTAGTTTAACTGTCATAGAGCAAGGGCTGGACTGCCTTGCCATCCATCGTGGCTTGCAAGCTCACACAGTTATAGTGGAGCAGCCGACGTGCTACAAATTTGCACCTAAGCATTTCTTGTGGCGAGGGGCTCATGTGGCTGGACTCAGGGAGTAAGCGCATGAGATGAATTTGTGCTATCGAAATTCAGTAGGGCAGCAGTCACACACACACACATGCATAAACAAAGTTTCTTTCTGTGGATTCCTGCTTTCCAGGACATTAAGGTCAGCTGAACTAAAGCTGACAGTGAAACTCTGCCAAAACTGGCAAATTCTACCTGCTTTAGGGCTGAAGATAGACAAAAGTCAGTTATTTGCTCTGGTTTCTGGATCTCTGTGAATAACTGTACTTGTTTCCCTAGCACCTTTGCTGTGTATATATCAGAGGGCCTCATGAAGTATTACAAGCACATTTTACATCTGAACACAACAGGTTTAACACCCTTGCCTGTAACTCAGACCTCAGTCTGGTCTAGCTTTATTGCGATTTTCTTAATGACAATACCCTGACGGTAAGGGGAGATCTTGTGTACCCCGACCCCAGTCTGTGCTGTCCCAGTACTCTCCACAGGCTCCACCCTGAAGCTGGACCAGGTTGAAGTTTCAGGTCTATTTTGCCTGATCTGACTTTGCTGTGACAATGCTGCCCAGGCAGTGAGGCTGGACCGATAGTGGCTGTTCGAACTGGCTAGAGACTGATTAGAGTCTCAGTGACAAAGGAATGAACAAGGAGCTGGTCCAAGCAGCATGCTCACAATGGTAATGAACATGGTGAGGAAGGGTACTATGTACCAAGGTGCTTGAACTAATGCATACCCAGGAAGTCTTTATTTTACATTGGAGCCCACTGGAAAAACAAGGGCCCTGAAAGTAGAGTTCTCTGTCTGGGACTTTGGTATTTCACTGTCTAACTCCTGAATCCGTCACTCTCTCATTACTCCAACAAAAGCTCATGGGGAGGTGTTTAAATGAAGAGTAGATGTTGTACTTGATGACATGGTCTAGTGTTGTACCTAGTAGGGCTGGATAGATGGTTGGACTCAATGATCTTGAAGGTCTTTTCCAACCAAAACCATTCTATGATTCTATATCTTGGTCCATTGTGGGCTGTCCTGGACTCACCCTTGGGCACGAGGTCTGCACTGCGGCTCTTTGGACAGAGAGGATCTGAATGTAGGCTAACCAGTACGCTGCTATTGTGCCAACACTGGGCATAAACTCTGCTAGCCATTAAATTAAAAACAAGAATGTGAGCCCAGTAGGTTCCCTCTCACAGATAATGTGTATTCCAAACCCCAAAAGACTCTAAAAATGTGTGGTGTTGGGAGGGTGGCATGGGCTGGGCTGGCTGTAGGTGCTCTTCATTGCCCCATGGCAGGAAGCTTCACCACACTGTCATTAGGTTTCTAGTTCCCTGGGGTGTTGAGAAGTAGGAAGGGACTATTCTCTGAATAAGTCTACATCCCCTTGCTATCTGTATGGGGAGTCAGAGCTCTGAAGGAAGCCATGATGAATCACCCAGCTAGAGCCTCCATTTCTTTTGGCACTTAAATGCCTAAGCTGGCTTCCTAAGGGAGGCATTGACTGCTCTCATGCAGCACTCCAGCAGCAGTGTCCTGAGAGGCAAAGCGTGTGTGCCCAGAACATTGTCTTTCGTGGCTGTTTCGTGGAATCAGGTCAGTTCTATTTTCATAGCCTAGTTTAGACTCATGGAGGTGAGCCACGTTTAATAGATGCGGTTTGTCTTTTTGCCAGCTTCAACCCGGGCTGTTATTATGAAGTTAGTTTGTTGACATAAACTTATTTATGAGGCCAAAGAATGTGAATCTTTTATGGGCGATAGAAAAGGTCCTTGGATTGGGATCAGTCTGGGTTTGCTGCTTCTTTCTCTTTCTCTCTCTTTTAATAAGAAAAGATAAGAAAAATTATCCACTTACTGCTTACATGCTGAGCTAGGACTGAGATGCTGGAGAGCTAGGAGAATGACACCAGGTGCTTTTGTGAAGCCCCTCTGAGGATGATGAAGGCAAAGCACTGCACACAGCCCAGCACTTCCATTGTGTTCTCTCTTGAATGTTGTTGCTTTGCATGCGTTTGTGGAAATAGTGGACGTGGTGTTTTCACAGTGCAATCAGCTCTGATCAAGCTCTGCAATGGTGGGCCTGAGTTAGGGAAAGAGGCATGGGCAGGACTTTTGTCTTCTCTCCCTCCTGCAAAATTATCTGCCAGGCAAAGGGATTAGCTGGGATGTTTAAAGTCTCTGAAAGGGGGATTACAGAGCTGTTGATGCAACAGTCATAACCACATAACTTATCAGGTACTTTCTTAATAGCAATGCTTTTATTCAAGGATCTTCAGGTATATGTTTGTGCCTGGGCACAACAGAGTTGACACTGCTCCTTATTTTACTTGCATGCATTTTACTACAGATGTGTATCTATTTCCAAGTTGCCCTGGTTCTATTTGGGTGTTCAGCAGAAATAATTGAAGGCTGGAGCACTGTCTCCTTAGATCCATCTTGAATGTTAATGCAGAGAGAATTTTGTTGTTCACTCATTCAAAGATGTGCTTTCACCCAGGGCTGTCGCAAATGCAAGTCCTCTTGTGATTTCATTATGCAGAGTTCTAGCATCAGGCCAAAGCTAAACTCTCTGAGGTAGAGCTTTTCTGAAAGAACAGCTTCCTATGCAACAAGTGTGCCTTCATCACTATGAAATATTTTGCAGGAATGTGTCAAGTCTTATGATGTTTCCAAAGATAAGAAGTTAAAACAAATAATTGCAACACTATAATTTTATTTTAGCAATGCTGAAACATTTTGCTACAGCAAGACAAAATCTTTCTTACTTCAAAGATAAAAAGGTTTTCTATGTCACCGGCATTTCAATTAATTTTATTCAGACTCTTAGGTCATATTAACAACTGCTAATACTATGCTGGTTGTTTTACATGTAATACTTAACAGACCTATATTTGGTATCATTCAGATAAAATATCTTAATGGTGCTCATTATTTCTTTCTTTTTTTAATAATTGCCTTTCTGTGAGAAATATCTGCTCTTGGTTCCAGAAGAGAAAATAATCACACCACCAGGATGTCCCAAAAGGATTGGAATTCTGGTCCATCACTATCAACACATGAGGGACCCTCGTTCATGACTAGGACATGTGGATTTGTTCCAAGTGCAGTACAGGCTCCAAAAGTCCCAAACCTCCAGAAGTTCCGAAAGCCCCAAGAGCTTGCAATCAAAGTAGAAGGCAAGGGTCACCAGATGGATGGAGACAGATGGAGAACTGCAAAGATATCAGGAGACATAACAGGTCAGTTTGATGGCAGCCGCCTCAGTGGTTTCCTCTTCAGCTCAAACTTAGATCTTGCAGACTTGTCCTCCTTATGTTGTCTTTAACACTTTCATGTCTGGCCATGACCAAAAAAATTTCAGTGTGAAAGGGCGGAGCACCTTATGCTTTGGTCTTCCAACAGTTCTGGACAGGATTTTGGTTTGCCTTTTCTGTCACCTCCATGGGGTCAGAAGATGTTGATAAGAGATATGAGGCCCCATGTGCAATTTTCCCTCCCCTCACTGGGCTTTTCTATGAGATGTGAGAGGTTAAGTCAGAAAATGTATTACCTATGTGCAGTGATTAGCAGTAGTTGTTTGAAAAATGCCAGAATAATGTATGTTTTTCTAAAGTGGAAAGTTTGTACTAAAGATCTGTGTTTTATATAGTCGTGGCATGCACGACTGGCTAGTATCTGATCCATGACCAAAAGTTCTGGGCTCTCAAAGAAGATTGAGGATGCAGTGTTGGTCAACACCATTAAACACTTTCATTTTCTTATGACAGATGACTGTGGGGAGCTAGAGATCGTGTTGTCTTACAAGACACAAAGGTAATTTTTACACTTGTAAACTTCTTTCCCTAGAAGGGATTATTATCAACATTATTTGGCCAACAGTGAACAAAAGAGCTTATGATGGAAGAAAACAAAAATGTGCTTTACAGTTGTGAAAGGCTCTATGGAGAGCAGCAGGGCTGATGCTGCAGTGCTGCTGACAGCACGGGACACTTGAACAGCAGGAAAACTTGAACTTTCTTACTATGTGGGCAAGCCATGTCAAAACCCAGCACAGACCCTGGGAACTGGAGAATATTTACTGGTGGTGTGTTTCTAGACTGATGGCATTTCAAACAGCATTTTTGTAGGTAATTTTCTTTGCCAAAACACTGTCCTGCAGGAACAGATCAGCAGGTCTCAACTGATGGTTCATTTCCAGGTGGGATCTTCTGAAATGTGTCCTATGGAAACGAGAAGTGAAAACCCTGAATTTCACTGGGGTTGGCTTTGCTTCTCTATCCAAGTTGCCCTTAGAAGCTGATTCAAGTCTGATGAAGTGGCAACACCAGACTGGATGTATTTCTTCTTAAACTTTAGCCTAATGTGGCTTCAGTAAGAGTTCTATGTATGTGAAGGCTTGACTATCATAATTCAAACAAAATCCACCACGGTAAAGTCAATTCTGGGGTCAACCTTGTTACTGAGTTAATCATGGGTATAGTCTATTGTGTAACAAGACAAAGAGAAATGCATCTATCCACAAGCTGGAACTGCTACAGCTATTTTATTAAACAGCTGCATTCCGAATGCCAGCAGAAGCTGCTGTTTGAGTGTTTTATTGGGATTAAATGTTAAGAATAAATTAAAGATTGCTTCATTTTAAATCTACTACAGGAACTTGGCAGGTTGAAAAAAATCAATTTGTCACCAGAGATTTTTGTTAAGTCAGTTATGATGAGAAGATGAGGACTTCTGTGCTTTTAGTTCAACAAAAGGAATAAATTATTGCAATAGCTGTAGTTTAGAGTGCTTAGCCCTTGCAACACTCTTTAGAGGGGCAATAGCATGTAGTCATCAGCTGACTTGGAAATGCCTTTTCACCAAGAAAACCGAAGAGCGGTTGAAGATAATCTTGGCAATAGGGAATTAGTCTGTTTTATTGTACACTGGTGCATGCCGTATCACTCGATCAGGAAAAGCTAGATGAGCTATATAATTACATGCAAATGTTCCTCAGGATTGACGTTTCAGTCTGTCAGACTGAAAAGAACTGATATGTCTTGTTCTTCACATGCATTCATTAGAGAAATAGCAACTTCATATTTTTTTAAAGGGTTGTTTTGGGGAACTCCATCCTCTGAAAACCAAAACTGGCCCTGGAGATTTGCACATTTTCTTTGAATGAGTGCCTCCTCCAAAGAGCACATACACGCCGGCATTTGAAAGCAATTATCAGAGACATTTTAAGAGGAAATCGGGGACATGTTGCAGGAATGGAGTGAGATATTTCTCATTGCTCTTTATTTCTTGGGTTATGTTGCACAGACAGAACTAAGAATGAAATTCACCCCGTGCACTAAGCCAGCACACGGCAAAGGGGTTTCACTTAAGCCTGTGGGCTAAGACAAGAATTAAACAGTGAGCAGGTCCAATGACGGACCTGAGCATGGTTGAATTTTATTAATCAAAGATATTTCACTGTTCTGAGCCAGTGCTATCCCACTAACCCTTCCAACACAACACTCAGAGCTGTCTGATGGGGTAGAAGTTTTAAAAGCCAGGAACATTAGGTGGGAGAGTCCTGCTGTCCCTTGTTGTAAAGCCTGATTTTGGAGATGATTCAAATTTGGGATTTTCTGAAGTTGGGGTTACTCAAGTTGAAGTTGCAACATGAGCTTTGGATCGCACTGCATTAAAAGTTCCTCCTCCTCATAGGAGGTGTTCTTGCTCTTGGCCGCTTTTTTGTTTTGTTTTGTTTTGTTTTGTTTTTTCAGACAAAATAGACTCTTCTCAGTCAAAATATATTCTCTACAGATATAAGATTAGGATAATGGAGGTTTTGTTCTTTATTCTTAAAGGATTATTTATAATAATGGGTTATTGCCCTATTTCATCGCTTTATAAGGAAAAATATTTGGAGTTTCAATTGTTTTTATTTCTTTCTTCCCTTTTCCTATTTGTTACAGACATAAAAGCATGGAGACATAGGTATCCCAATATGACTAAGCATAACAATAAATTAATTTGTAACTAATACCTATTGCAGTGAAGGTTACTAGCTCAAACTAGCTAGTAAGGCTTCCTCAAGTTTGTTTGTTAGCGAGCAATAGCAGACTGGCAGACTCTAAAGCTGAAGGTAGCTGTAAAGACTTTCTGTGTCTTCAGATTTACCAAGAATTTCTGTAAAGCAGAAGCACAAGCAGCAGCTCTTCTGATGAGAAGAGCTAAAGGGAATTAGATCAGTTATAGAAGATGCAGTGCCAAGCCCCATCAGCATGCCAGGATTCAGCCTTTCAGCTTGCAGCTGACGAGGTCAGACAAGCCACCCAGCTACACTGTAGCCTGTTGATGCTGCAACTGTTGTAATTAAATTGCTCCCAACCAGCCCCTCTGGGATCCAAAAGCGACAAGGGAAAAACTCACACAACAGCATTCAAATCTGCCATGTGGGACAGAAACCTTCCAGGCCTTAGACAGGACGGTCAGCCACATCCCTGCTGGCTCTGCAACCCAGGATGCAAAAGCCCCCACCCAGCAAGAAAAAGGCTCTGCTGGGACCAGGGACCAGAGATGGATCCTGTGCGAGTGCAGCAAGTAGTGCTGCCCTGTCCCCATCATGTCCACTCAGTCACCAGTGCCGCCTACATCACACTACTGATGTGGGGTAACCGGGTCCCTGTACTGTGAATAAATGAGGGAGCCAGGCAGAGCCAGTGGCCACCATTGCTGGGGAAGCTCTGCCAGCATTAACAGTGGTATAAGACTTCCTTCACTTGAGGCAAGTTCTGAAAAGCAGATAAGATTCGTGGATAAGAAAGCTTCATAGCCTCATAGTTTTGCCTACATCCCACCCAAGAAGCTTTGTCCAATTTAGTCAACCAACCACGTGGGGAATCATGGGTTTGTGAGCACTTTGATCTGCTCCCATCATGCTGGTATACCTCCTGTCAATCATCCCAGGCTGGGCTGGCAGGGCCAAATGCAGTCTAGATAACACTATTTTAAAAATATCTCCATTAGCTTCAGGAATAATAGCATGTGAATGAAGAAATCAGTTTCCTGTGGTGAAGCAAAGAGTTTTTCTGGGAAGTCAGGGTGAGGAGGAAATAACCTCAATAAGCCAATTGATCAGGCTTAAGATAACAGGCATTTCAGTCTAGAGCACTTCCATTTGCTTTGTTAATTTGTTCTCATATCCAATAAAGAAATGGATAATTGTGCAATGAGTCATTATTAGGCATAACAAAGCCAAAAATGTATTTGCAGGCAATTTTTAGTCAGTTAACAGTCATTTGGAATGCTGTTCTCCCAGCAGATGCTTTCTCTATTTGTGTAATTTGTGGAAATCCCAGTTGAAAAAAAAAAAAGAAAAAAAGAAAAAAGAAAAATTAGAAGCATTTATGAGGCAAAAATCCTCTGTAGGAAGACTGAATATTTTCATTATATTAGCACTGTTACTTTTTTCTATTGGCTTGTCCAGGTATATATGTTGCTTTTAAGGCTGAACTTGCTAAAAGGCTGAACTATGTACCTTTAAGATAATCCACAGGGAATGAGTATCTGATCAAGCAATGGATTGTCCGAGCACTGTTTGTCCAAGCATTACACAGACAACATGTAACCTCTCAAGACTTTTTTCCCCCTTTTTTTCTTCAAAAAAGATTGTGATTTCTTTCAGTAGTCAAGCCCAAACATTTCATAGGATCAAATTAAGAAAATGTGAGATTTTTGTGCAACAGGGAAGAAGAAAGGAGAATTGCTACACAGGCAAATTGTTTTAAAGCTTTCTAGGGACTACACAATAGCTCTGGGATCCCTTGGGTAAAAATGAAATAGCTACACCTTAGGAATATAATGGAAAGATATTATCAACTGTGGTTTACAGGGGATAGAAAGAGGATCCAGCCAGACTTCCCACAGAATATGTGAATAATCTATGAGAAAGACTGAGCCCATTAAGGGTAACTACACAGTATATGCTAAACCTTGATAGATGTTATACCCTATTGGAAGTCATCTACTTTTCTTTCTGGATAGCCTTTTAATTTATGCTTTAATATAATCTTTTAAAAATAATACTGACTGTACTGGCACTTCTGACACACAGACCATCATTTCAAATCCTTTTATCAGCACAGTATCATTTTGTCTCATACTAGTAATAGGATGGGAGTAAAGGAATATCTATAATTTCACCTTATGCCTCTTAGCAATAATGGAGTTATGTGTTGCAATGAAATACTGTGTAACTCGCTATTCATTGAACGAGGCCGGAGTACTGAAGAAATTTGCTCAGTGACTGTTTCATGCAAAGAACACAAACAGTCTTGAGATCAAGCCCAGGACTCCTATGGCTCACCGAGCTTCCGAATCCGTAGGCTGCTGTCCTCTCGCCTCCTGTATTTTCCTTCTGCCCGCATAAGCAGTGAATCTTTGTTATGTGGCTGGGCTCAGAGCACATCCCCGCACAGGGAACATACAGTCACTGTGCTGCAGGGTGAAGAGGAAACCCAGCGAGGGCGTCCCAGGTCTTGGCAGGTTCCTTTGTGTCCTCCTGTGGCTGCAGGTTATGGTGGGAGATGGCATCGCAGCTATCACTGCTGCAATGAGCTGAGCTCAGTCTTCTGTGAGTGTCTCCAGGGAAGAAGTCTGCAGCAGTGAGTGCTGCAAGCGGGACATGTAGGATGGGGATGACAGATTTACTCTGTTCCCCTTGCTTTCCCTGTTAAATCAACACACAATGGTGCTGGCTAAAGTGCTTCTTGGCTCAATGTGTTGGCAGTGCTGGAGCACATTCCCACAGCCCCACATCTCTTCAGGCACTGGACAAGGCTTGAAGTGCAAGGATTTGACTCAAGAGAGGATTTGACTCAAGGACCTCTCTTGGATTTAATATTAGTTTAGCTGAGCTGTTTTGTCTGTGTGTTTTTATTGCTACTTTCTGGCAGTACAGACTGCAGAAGCTAAGGACTCCTACTGCCTACGTCCTTTCAAATCCTCAGTCACTCTTCTTTCCTCTTTTTCCCTGCACCCCTTGAATTTGTACCTACTCTGCCCCATCCAGCCTCCCAGAACTCTCCAACAGCCTTTCCCCTGCTCCATCCCAGCACTGCAGGTCCCCTCCTCCTCTTTGATTTTCCAGTTACTCCACATTAATTCCAACTCTCTCCAGTTCCTAGGGCAGGGGAAATGTGGAGGACAGGTGAGGAGATACTTCTTTATTCTGTAGGACAGTATCTGTATGACTTGGTCAGGATGGGAGGACTGAGGTGAGAAGGAAACCATGTGGTGTGGTGGAGTTGTTGAGAACCAGACTCCAGCATCTAATGAGTCTCCATGGGAACTTGTACAAGCTGTAACTTTTCAAAGACCCACAACACAGTCAAATTTGTGTGGGCTTCCAACTGCAGTGGAAAAAAGTAAACTTACCCAGCTTTCACCAGCAACAAAAGGCACTGGGTTATGAGTTCATAACCTGAACTGAGTGTATCTGCTCCCAAGGAGAACGCAGCACAACTTCCTGGAGGAAAAGTATCCAGAGATCCATTTACAACAAAGTGAAACCAAACATATATCTTCCTAAGCCCATTCAGGGAAATGGGTAGATAATTTTGTTTGAATCTTTACACAAGAAAAGACAGCATGAGGTGGGAATTTGTTGAATATAATCCTCCCAAACCAGAGACATTTTGAGGAGCCTAATACCTACCAAAATAGGGAGCTTACAGTGAAAATCTCAGCAAAATTATAGTTATTTGCTATACCAACTGTACCAGGAGCATTATTTCAGTTCTCACAGATTTGATTAAAAATCTACTCCAGAAAGTCTTGAATCCAGTGGACCAGACTTATTAAAAAAAAAAAAAAGTCAGACCCATGCAAGATATTGAATATTCTCAGAAGGAATTAAAAGCCAAAGGGTTGTGGCAAGCTCTAGGATCTGGTCTTTTTTAATAATTAGAGTTTCTTCAAAGCTAGATTTCTAAGCGGGTACTTGAGAAGGAGCCTTTGCCCTGTGGTGATCCTGAGGTATCCGTGAGGAAACCTATTGGTCATTTAATCTTAGCTTGTCCTCATTTCCAGCTGACAAAATATATTGAAAGACACTAAAAATATGTGGCACAGTTTCTTAAGACCTTGTTCCTAGGAGCTGATTGCTATAGTTTCTACAGGCCTAATACAGGTCTATGAATGATGTCTAAGGGTTTCTTATTTAATCAAATCTAGGGCACATGATGGTCTGCAGAATATGCTAGTGGTGGCTAGGTGGGAAACATAAGAATTTATTGCTTTCAAAACTAATCCATGAAGCCCACCAGATGTGAACATTAGGGCAGAAACCTGCACCAGGGAATACGACATGATGCATTGCAAAAAGAGATCTCTGTTGGAGACAGTTGATGGACAGTGTGTTCTGGAGCTGCATGCAAGCTTTACAACAGGTGCCAGCAAAAAGAAAGGAAAAGCCAGAATCCAGCTGACAAAGGCAAGAGCAACTGGGCAATGAGACTACTGGTAATCTACAGGAAGAAAGGCAAAGAGCGGTAGAAAAATATTGATTTATTAGTGTGAAGTGGAAAGTGCATGGGACAGATCGGAACCACTTGCTTTCCCAAGGAAGTTTAAATTTGATTAGTCAATTATTTGTTGTGGGAGTAAATGTTTTAAGGCTGTGGATGAAAATGCAGACCCAGTGGTTTCTGACTTTTAACAGCACTTGCTTGCTAAGCATTCATTTTTTTATGTTGGTTTCATGGCACTTGGATAAGAGCGAGTGTAGGTGGCCTTTCAGGCTTGAGGAAAACCAAATAAATTGTGCTTCCACTTTGTAGGACAAAATCTAGTCGAAGCCATGTGTAATGCATGCCACCTTTGGAGCAGGCTGATGCTTGGCTGAAGGAAGACAGCACGAGGAATAGTTTCCTACTGACAGAAACTAGTATCTCCCAGTCAAGTAAGGCCTAAACCAATCAAAAAGTGTGAACCACAGATACCAGTGTATAATTCCAATCTTTGTACAGTAATAAGATTTCATGATTACCGCTTTGAAGGCTGCACTCTGGTCAAGCAAGATAAGTACTGGCAATTTCCCTGAGCCTGAATTCAGTAAGATATCACATGTCACTTTCAACGATGCTCTCTGTGTGCTGTGTCGAGATCAAAACCTGGACTAGAGTGTATCACACAGATCACACTGCTTGTTAGGTGATGGTGTAGTTAGGATGGCACAGTCTATTTCAATATCAGGAATATTCAGGCCGAGGACTTTTGTGTGCCTACAACTGTAATTGCAGCAAGGTTTTGAAGAAGTTGCGAAGACCAGACTTTTCTTGGTGTAAATTGTCACAGGGGGGCAAGGATTCATTCTGCTTACACATGGCAGAAAGGTTTATGGTGCAGGAGGAGACTGCCTTTGCAATAGTAGTAAATAGCAGTCAAGCCCATGTGGGAGCTCCATTGTGCTCAGCATCCTGATTCATGCCTGAGTGCCACCAAGGTTGAGGACCATCTCCTTGTCATATTTTCAGAGGGGATACGGTACATAGCTGGATTTGGTATTAGACATGTCTGAGTGCTCAGAGAACAAAGTTGTGATTGAGTGGCAACATGGGACTCAGTATTTCAACAGTAATCTGCTTACTCAATTCTGTGTTAAATTTCTGTAATGTGACAGAAATCAGCCAGTGTTAACGCACTTGTGAACGAAGCCTATCACCAGCAATGAACTTAAAGACTTCCTACTATTGAAAAGGAATCCCTTATAATTAAAAATCTGTAAAAGTCTGTAAAAGTGTGCTGGGTTTCAGACTTTGCCACAGCCTTTCAAGGAAAATGGGACAAGTCTTTACGTCACTTGGGTAAAATTGGGGTCTTACATCTTTCGTTGTTTCTTGCTCTGGAGGAAGGGCAGCAGAGGCTTATAACACTGAGGAAAAGAGAATGATTTGGACTGAGACTGCTAGTTGTTGCCACGATACAAATAATAAGTACTTAAGCCTTATGAAAATGTTACTGAGTTCAGTTGCAATAAATTAGCGCTGGTTATTGAAACGTTAGGAAGGTTTTTCTTTGCACTGCAGTGATTAAAGCAGATAAATAAGAAGCTGGACAGTTTTTTGTGTGTGGTTTCTGTGTCTTAGGGCTGCCTCTAATAGCCCCAGTGATCTTTCCATCGTTGTTAATGGGTATTTAATTGGGATTTATTTCCATGGAAGTTTTGTACCTTCAGATCATTACAGCACCGAGGGAATGTTATAGCCATGGGGATCAACATGGTCTCTCTAGAGGTTCTGTTTGATGAATGAAGTTCGAAGGAGTTGACATATAGTTAGAGACCATTACCATTTAGAAACACAGGAGTGAGAGGAATCCTTTTCAAAAGGACTCTCTTTGTCTTATGCTGTCTCCCAGTCATCTCTTAAAAAACAGTATGAGGAAAGCATCCAATATTTTATTCTGGTTTTAATTGATCTTTCCTCAAAATTCTATATTATCATTTTTTTATTATTATTATTTCAGAGCAGTGAAACTGAATGAAACTACCCACCCCTGGAGAAGATAGCTATTGCATTTTTTTCCAATCTTTCTCCAGCTTGTAAGAGAAAACATTGATCACAGATAGAGAAGAATAATAGCTGGGAAATGGCAACACTGGCATGTGACTCAGGAGAGGTGAAATAAATTCTTCTCCATGCCACAGACTTCCTGTATGACCTTGGGAAGTTACCTGTTTCTCAGTGCAGAATTAAAAAAAACCCAAACAAACCCAAAACCCAAAACAGGCTTTTTCTCCTTTGCTGGGTAGAAGATCAAGTCAGTACTTAACAGTCTGATTGAGCAATGTGTGCCATAAAACAACAAAGGCACAATAAATAGTTTATCTTGTCCTGTGGCCTCTGCAATAGGATTACCCAAAATATTCACTGTGTTTCACCCAATTTAATCTCTGTGGATGGGCTATTGCCACCTATGGACAAATTTAATGCCTGTAATGTTTTAAAATATTTTAAATTAATAATGCAACCTTTATGACAAATCTGTATTTTGATAATGCCTTGTTTTCCCCTTCATTTAGCCTTCAGCTGTCCCTTGCTAATAGAGTTGAGCCAACTTGGTTGTGTCAACATCTTTTCTCATGATTCTTTCCCACCTCCACAGAGCTTTTTCCCTCTGTCTTCTCTAGTGGTTCCTGCCTTGTTCCTGTGTGTGTGCAAAGCTGATAGGAAGGACCTTGTCACGAGAAGTTCCTTTCAGGCATTCTCCTGCTCCTCAGTAGAACTTTGCTTGACACATAGGTAAAAATCAGCTCCCACTTGGCAGCTGTTGCTTTACTGTTGTGGGGTTTTTGTTAGCCCTGTGGGTGATCTACTCAAGGTAGATTTCCTTCTTTTAATTGCTCCCAACCTGTACCACTGCCTGTAACAGGGCCTGAGGAAAGGTATTCAAGGCAGCCATCTCCAGACCTTTAAAATTACCTATTCTTAAAATTATGTTAATATTAATGCTCGAGTTGTCTGCACTAGGGTTGTTGCATTTGAAAACCCATCACCTGGTGTGAATTTTGCTAAGGAAGGATGGGCTCCAAAGCCACTGTTTGCACTTAAACATTTTAACTCTTAAAATGCCAAAGCTTTATTATGGGTTTGGAAATTAATATTCTGTAAATGAATATGCTTTTCTTACCTTTATTATCTATAGTATGGGGTGCCTTTCTCTTCAGTGGAACTACACCTGGAGCTACAGTTTCTCTGTATTTCAAAAACCCCCACACCTCTCCAAGAAAATCTAACTCCTGCATCCCACTGGTGCTTCAGGCCATTTTAATTCTTAAACCACCATGAGGGTGATCAATCTGATTTGGCATTTCCTCTTAGGCACCAAGACAGGATCCCACATCAATACAGGGTTTGCTTTAGGTGCAAGGGCTGGGGAAGAAACCAGGTCCTTGTAGCAGGAATGCACAAGGACTGGTTTTACTTGGAAATCCTTCCTTAAGGGGAAAACCAAATCTGTAGTTTTGCAGAGGGCATAGGACAGAGACCAAAACATGTAGTTTTGCTGAGGGCACAAGGTGGCAGGAAACCTGTAAACTATGTTTTTCTTTCCCAGAGCTTTCAGTGGTAGCTATGTATAGGTTGCAATGGCAGGTATGCTAAATATATATGCAATTTCACAGCCTGCTTTTAGACCATTCCTGTTACCTCAGCTAAGGCAGCCTAGAGAATTGCCCAACTCGGTTACCTCTGGTTTTCTTCCTTTCTGTAGGAGTAATTTGTCTGCAATTCCTTCCTGTGGCACTGCTCTCCTCAGACCACAGACTGGATGTGGCAGCCCCTGCCCAGCTGGGTCCCACAGTGAGCAGGCTCATGCAGTGGAACAGAGCCTTTTCTCAGAGTCTCCCAGCAGCCCTCAGCTAAGGGGACAAGGTAAAATAGGGGCTAGGCCATGGGTGGCTGAATTAAATCTGCAAGAAACTAACAATAGACACTGCAGCCAGAAGAAATGGACCCAGCTTTGTCAGTCCTGATCTTACATCTTAGCCACCACCAGCAATTGTCAGTGCTCTTGACCTGGCTCCGTGAGGTTAGACAGGAGAGATGGAAAGGGTTGTTAGTCACCCGTATCTTGCTTCATGGGGTGCAATTTATGTACTGGAAGAATTATTCACAACGCTTGATGTTTAGTCAAACGAACATCTGCTCTGTGGGGAGAACTTAGTCACTTGTGATGTGGAGCTCTGGATGATGCACTGTGTTTGGCTTCCTGGATAGACATGAGTCTTCTCATGAGGGAAGTCTCCATTCTTACTCCTGGGACTGAGAAGAAGATGTAATGGAAAAGTACACATCACATCCATTCTCTGGTGCTCATCAGAGAGGATGAAGAACACCATCTAGTCAGGTGAATGAAAAACGTAAGCTGTACAGGCAGAGATACAAGGAAAAACGTTTTAAGTGGTTCTTAGCTAAAAATTCTGTTCTTGTTTGTGGGATAAAATGGATTTTTAAAGAATCTGTTTACAATTGGATGAATTATATAAGTATCCATTATGTAATTGAATAATGGCATAATCTTCCATAATGACAGGCAGAAGCCTTCTAATGTTTGGGACAGGACTGCTATTTTCTTCTTACTTGGATATCTTTCAGATCCATTGTTATGAAGTTCTTTACATGATGTTTCCTTTCTTTCCTCTTTGAAATTCATCCATGCTAACTGGCTGTATTTACTCTATTATTATGCTTCCTTGAAAATGTCTTTTCTTTATTACTTACGTCTTGATAGCATTCCAAGCGTACCACGCTGCCTGCGATGCTCTTTATTTTTCTTCTTGCTATTGCAAGTTTGTGCCTCTGGATCCAGTTCTCTACCTCCACACTTGTTATAGCTCACTCCAAATATGGGATAAAACTATCTCCACGTACAGTGAAACAAAGGTCTTTGAAGGACAAAGCAGAACTTCAGCGAGGGATTTTTCCCTTCAGTGGTTTGAAAGGACAAGAAAGGCAACTCACAGAGTCAAACCTGTAAATGTTTTTGAGTTCAGCTCCTGAATCAAATACTCTGTAGGTTTTTTAGTATACTTTGCTGCAAAGCTGATTATATTTTTCTTTTAAATATGTTTTTGCTGGAATTTTTACTGCTAGTGTGGGGGTTCTTGTTTCTTATTTTATTTTGCTTGTTCCTTGGTAATGTGGCATAATGTCCAAATTTAAAAAAAAAAAAGAATCTTTCAGTGAATTAGCAATGTATTTAACACTGGTGGCTTTTTTCTTCTTCCTTTCAAATACTGGTATACGGAGTTCATCTGTAGAAGGGCAGTCTTGCAGATGGGATTTAGGAGGGGGGAATGTATCTCTTTTCAAAATTATGAAAAACATCTCATTTTATGAAAAAGCCACAAACCCCTTGGGAAGCACCGAGGCTTTCATTTCAAAACTGAACTGCTTCTGTCCACTTTTCTTGGAAAATCTTCAAGGAGTCTCCAGATTGTGAATGTTGATGCTTGCAATCTCCTGTAAAAGAAAATACCCCTCCCCTCAATTTTTTTTAAAGACTGCATTATATACATATTTGAATATTCACGTTTCGGTGAGTTGCTGACCACAATGACATTTCTGTACCCTGGAAGAAATTATGAGCCTTTTTTTTTTCAACTTCTATTTCACAAAAGCCATGTTCAACATTTTTCTCACAGCATTTGTTAATAACATAAACAGGTTTATTCCACGACTGGGGATTTGTTTAGCCATGGGCTAAATTAGATTGGCCACATGTGGTGTTCAGAGTGCCACAGTGGGGTCTGTGTAACACCCTCTACAAGTAACACCACTGCACAGCTGAAAAACGAGGGAGGGGGGACAAGGGAGGGTTTAGGAGAGTCAATAATTTTGCAGTTTAGCTGGGGTTTTGGTGGTGGTGGCGGCGGTGGTGATTGTTGTTGTTTTGAGTTGCATGTACTACGTTTGAAGAGAAAGCTAGGACTGGTTGGAGTCTTAATAAGAAATAAAAAAATTGGAGGTGAAAGGGCTCGCTGATAAAAGAGCTGCTTTCATTTACTGCTCCAGGCATCTGCTGTAAAGGAGCCAAATCGAATGTGCAAGCATCAGAGACAGTCGCAGGAGGGAGGAGGCAACAGTCAGAGCTGTGAGTAACTGTACATAAACATAATTTAAATCAAAACAGCTGAATAACAATTTAGGACTTAAAAGGAATGAGAAAAGGTGGAATGAAGTAAAGAAAAACAAACCCCACAAATCGACCACAGTCAAATGAGAGAGGAACGCAGAAGAGCAGCAAATGGAAGATGAAAATTCAAGCGAAGCCATCAGGGTCCAGTGGTTCATTCCTGTGGTACCCTGCGGTTCCCAGCTCAATTACTCAATAAGGTCTCATGCTTTCCAGGCCAAGAGCAGCCCTCAAGTACCAAATCTCTCCTTCAGGCTTCTTGTCTTCAAACACAGGGCTCTTCACAGCTCAGCCTCCCCATTCTTGCCTCTTTGTGCTGCTTTCGGTGACACCTCCCAGCCCCTCTGCTCCACCAGTGACCCACCATGCTTACTTCCACTGCTGCCATCCTTCCCACTTGCCTGGAGCCACTCACAGCCTTTCCAAAAAGGTCCTCCTTTCCCCCAGAAGCCTTCCCCAGCTGGAGAGGGACAGTCCCAGCCCTCTATTGCTCCTCATTTTGCCATCTCAGGTCACTGCTGTTGCCTCTTTCCATGTTCCCACAGCTCCTTTTCCAAAGGGGTTTCCACTCATAATCAAGGCTCCTAAGTCCTAACACAACAGCTGTTGATGTTCTACAGCCATGGAGGCCTTTGTGACTTCAGCCTTTTCTCAGTCCCACCCAGTGTCACTGGCTGTTGTCCTTACAAACAAGTAAGTACAAATTCGGATTTTTAATCCTATTAAATATTTGGCCTTGATGATAACATGTGGCAATGAGTGCCACTGATGACTCAGTTTTAAATGTGTTTTCCTGACATCCCTGTTAAATGGGGAGAGCAAGCAGAACATTGCCAGGTCGATGTGGCTAATGGAGAATGCTGTTGATGGGCTTCACAAAGACTAATTGCCCACTCCTTCAAATCCAAGAGACGTTGTTGTGATGGAACAAAGACCCTTCTTTGTTCAGTGGCTGGAGAAGAATGGCAAGAGCAGAAGAAAACAGTAGGATAAAAGAGTGTCTCAAGCAGAGGCTGTTACCCCATACTTCTGAGGATGTTATTAAAGGCTCTGCAGTAGACCTTTCGTGAAATGTCTCCCTGACCCCAGTGCTGAAGCTTCCTTTGTGCTTGGAAGAATGAGGGCTTAAACCCTTTCCAAAATACTTGGGGTTTTGCTTTCTCATTAGTGCAAACTTAGCTTTGCTTGCATGTTGGGCATGTTTCATTTCTCAGGTTTGTAATACAAGAAAAAGCTAAGAAACAAAATAATCCTCCCTCATTTATGAGAGACTCAGTGCTATTTCCCTCCCTGATCTATATGTCCAATTAGTCCATAAAAGTTCCTCTCCACTAATTCGATATCCTATTTTCCAGCTTTACCAACATCTGAGCCATGTGAACATACAGTAGTTTGAGGATGTGTGACAATATATTTTTTCACAGCAGAAATGTGTATATTTTTTTCATGCATACATAATTAAGAATGGTTGAAGTGACTTTGATTAAGCTTTCTCAAGAATTCAAACTAATGTTAATCATATTTCAGGGGAGATCATGCAATAATATTTTCAACCAAAAAAAAAGTCCTCTTAGGGAACACCACCATATTAGTTAAAAAAAGTAAAATAAATACCAGCTTGTGACTGGAAACATTTTGCTGTCTTTTATTTAGCCCATATTAATAAGTGACCACTGTCAAGCAGTTACTAGGATAAATAATACATAATAGCAAGACTAGAGAGAAATGAAGAGTCATGGACGAGGGAGGAGAATATTGTTTCATCTCAGAATTGAAATGAAACAGAGGCCAAAATCAGCAGGGTGGGAAGTCTGTTCCAGATGGCAGGAGCTGCCAAAGCTATTGCAGTAGCCAGCTTGTAGGAAGAAGCAGAGAGAAATAATCGGGTTTCATCCAACAAAGTATCAGGTAATGTAAGAGAGAGACTAACCAGTGCCAAAGCTCTGACTGATGCTTCCTGAAGGGGATAGTCCTGCAGTAATTGGGAGGGTCACTGTGACTCAGAAACCCTGCGCTGCAGGGGAGGTGGGGGAGGTAAGGGGGTTAGCACTTTTTTCCTAGATGCAGCACTGAGTCATAAAGCCTTTTTCTTTTTCTTTCTCTCTCTCTCTTTTTTTTTTTTTTCTTCATCTCTTCTGTTAAACAAAAATGATCTGGCATGTTCTTTTTCTGGGAGAGGACATATTGGAGAGGCATTTCACAGAGTCCAGCAGACAGTCCCGTGTTACCCTGGCTCTGCACCTTCAGGCAGCTCCTCCCTCTCCCAGGCCAGGCTCCCTTCCATCCCCTGTCCTGCTGTGGGATGCTGTGATGCTACCCACAGATTGATGGGATTGCAATAAAATGAAACAGAGGAGACCGAGTTTACCATCGACATCTTGTCTTATGGAGGGGGGACACAAATTAAGGGAAATACTCATAGACACCCATAGATGTGGTGGTAAGGATGGCAGTGGGGCACAGGTCCCTGCAGCCACAGCCTGATATCTGGACTGCGGGGCCATGTTTCCTCTCTAGTGACCTACTGAGCAGGACTCTCTTGGGACTCATAATAAAGAACTCAAATCTGTAAAGGAAATTAGAAGTAACTCCTTTAAGCTAAGAAAAAATGGCTTTATCTGGGTATATGACCTCTTGTATCCTCTCTTCCTATATAGAAGGTACAAAGCCTAAAAAGGAAGCTCCCACATCATGCAGGCTTCCAACACATGGACAACTTCTCATGGTCCCTGATGCATGGGTGAGAAATGCATCGAAACAGAGGTTTTCCAAGGTCTGTGTTCCCAGGCAGGCCCCCACTGGCACCACTGGCTGCCTGGGCTGTGAACCCATCCTGACATTTTTCTAGAGATGGTCATCAACCAGCAGTTCATGGCGTACTAATATGCAAGCAGGGCTGATGTGGAGAGACCTTTCTCCACATTTGTCTCATATGGAGGACCCAGTTGGTCTTAAGAATAATTTCTGAGGTTGAATTCACTGTTCAGTTATTTCATCTAGAAGATGTCGAAATCCTTTGTGTTCAGAAAGCCCCTTGCTAGTATTTTGCCATGTTTCTGTCTAAGAAACCAGTTTGAATTTTGGAAACAAATCAGTTAAGTCATTTGGGCCTCTGTGCTTTGACTTTGACTTTGTATAATTTTAAAGAAGCTTGGATATAAACACTAGTTTTTAAAGATGCCAAGCAGAACAGTTGGTTTAAAAACCGAACAATAAACATGCTTGTTAACTTGCCACAGAAGATACACTCATTGAATCTGCATTAGTTATTTGGCAGCATCACGAATACTTTACTCTAGCTGATTTGATGACTAGAATGTGTGGAATAGCAACCAATCCTGCTGAGAAAAACGTAACTTTTAGGGCCATGGGTTTCTTGCTGCTCACATTCTTTCTTGAAATTCTGTTCAACTTTTGCTCTAACTGCTTCATGGAGAAAATTAAAAGAAAAGTGCGTTTTGGGGCAATGCCAAGACCTTTTTAGAAGGTTCTGCTGTCTTTTGGGGGGTTTATTTTTAATTTTTCAAATTTAAAAATTAGTCCTATTTTTATTTAAAACTCAAATCTCCTGATCACAAATGTAAGTTTGTCCAATTCAGGCAGCTCAATGCAGTTCAATAATAACATTTTTTTGCCTAATCAGTCAATTAAAAGTATTATTTTTCTTAATGCCCAACAGGAAAAAATAGAATACAAGTTCAAAATGTTCAATGAGCTGAAAAACCTTGTTTCATACCAGCTCTGTTGATTAACTTTTAAAACCAGGGCTGGGCAGTGGGAGGACCTCGCAGGAGTTTCACCCTGTTGAACTGAATGGCAGCAGTTTTCCAAGCAGATCATTTGAGTGTCACCCCCAATTTAGAAAGCAAGCAAACATGCAGATGTAACCAACAGTTTTTGACCAAAGCATCTGCAGGAAAGGAGCAGAAAACTTGCTGCTCTAGATCAGACATATTTTCAAGGACATAATGTGTTTTTCAAAAGCTCTGTGGAATTTATTGCTGCCATCTCAGGGAAATCTGAGAGAAACAAGGTTATTAAAAAAAAATAAAAAATTGAAAGCAGTAATCACTATTTTTTTGGCAAAATGTGACAATCAACAAACAGAAAATGTCAAAAGATAAATCACAGTTGCTGAAGGGACATCCAAGACTTTGCAAGATTTTCAACTTACCATTTACCTCCTTAGCTCTGCCTTCTTTTGCCAAAAGTGATACTTTGCTGTGGGTTTTTTTACTGTTGAGGACACTAGGCCTATAAATTGATCTTTATAAGTCCTGGTAGAATATCTACATTCTATTCTGTAGATAATTTTAGGTTTGTGTATAATATCAGAATATCAGTGCAGTCCACCTTGACAATCAAATATCCCTGAAACCTACAGGTGATGCCACTGGGCTTGTAATAGCTGAATATGTGACAAAGCTTTGAAGAGAAATAGCACTGATGATGGATACCAGGTGACCCACAGAAAAGGGCTTCTAAGCAGAGTTCTGCATGCAGGGGCTGGCTGCATTTGCTCCTGGAGTTTTTTTAATCATTAGCTGGTTTGAACATTGTTTCAGACTAACCTGAAAGACACGTTTATCCTTTCTGTAGCCTCAAAATAAATCAGAAGGAATCAAACCGAAAGAGGAATTTATTTCAAGTTTTTTATAAAAATCATTCTATTTTGGCTGTTATTGATGTTTTCCATCCCCTTAAAAGGGAAATTTAATTCAATTTCCGAATTATGTGTTCTCTCAAAATGAAAAGTCCAAACATTTCTTTCTGGAATTTCAAGGGGGAATGTATGACGCATTCAGTTGCAAGTTAGCTTAGGATGATCTTCTGCACTTGATCCACAAATACCTTTGCTTGGCTTGGAAAGGAGCTCTTCTCAACCTGGTGTGCAGAGCTCTCCTCTGGGAGCTACTCCAGCATGGGAAAAGGTGGTGGGGATGCTGAAATGTCAGGTTGGACTCAGCCTGATGCTCAGCGCTATCTCCTGCTGGCCTGCAAATGGAGATTGATGGTATGTGTCAGGTGTCAGGGGACACAATCCAGCCGGGTGAGTATTCAGTGACAAGCACGTGGTCAGTCCATTTTGCTGGCGTAGCAGCTCCGGAGCATTCCTCTGCAGTCACCAACCACAGCACCTGTTGTGAAGTCCCTCCTTGGCTCACAATGTCCCTGCTTGGCTCTCCTTCACCCTGATGGTGCTGACAGCATCACGCTGGGCCCCAGGAGCTCCAATTTTTTAGGACATAGATGATGCTGTGGCAATACAGGATCCCTCCATCAGATGACTTAACCCCTCAACCTGAGGGACAGCAATCCTTGCCTGCTCAAGGGCAAGCAGGCTCCTGACATTTGTCCCATAGAAAAAAAGAGAAGAATCACCTGAGAGGAACAAATTTTTGCCCTGACCAACTCTTCTAGGATGAAACTCAAGGCGAAGAGGTGGCTCAATCTACCCCTCAGCCTCCACCCCCTGCCACACATTTTTTACTGTTGACTCTTCTATTTTTTGTCATGCTCTTTGCGTGTTGTCTGAGATGAGATGAAAGATTTTTAATAGTGATGGCATACAGCTCGAGAGACAAAAGAGTCTATTCTTTTCTTATCTTGGATGTGTTAAAAACACTCTACCTTCATCCTGCTACGTTCAAAAGGAGACAAAAAGTAAAACGAAGTGAACGATTTTTTAGCACCATTAATAAAACAACCCCAAATGATATAAAATAGCCTTGTTTCACATGACAAACACTGTACCCACGAGCTTTGGCTTCTCTCATGAAGAGAGAGAGAGAAACCTTCAGAACTTTTTCTGGGCTCTCAAACTTCCAGTGTGGTTCGTAGGGGCTGTAATTTAGCCCCAGGCATTTCAGAATCTACTTTGTGTGTTTTGGCAATGACATGAAAATGCAGAGAGAGCTGTACATCTTGCAGTTGTTCGCTGAGCTAGGCGATCTGAGGGGCCTGTCTATAATAGAGGAATCATCTTTTCTTCAATGAAGTGCTACTATTGTTGTGATCTTCAATAAAGGATATAATGGACGCATTCATGTGGTGGCTGTTGTTTGTGTGTCATTCTTTCAGAGTACGGCTAAGCGCACAAGAGTCTTTTAAACTCTTCTCTACTCAGATCCAGTAGTGCTAGCATTTTGTGCCAAACTAGGTTGGTTTTTCCCCCGCAAGCTTCTTTTCCTATTATTTTTGGATAAAGCCAATTGACCGTGAAATACCTCTTTATTGCAAAACGATATCTCCAAGCCCTTACTGTGGGATCATGGGTTAAAACAGCGGTGTAATGTACATTTGCATGGAGGTGCTGTTGGTTTAAATATCCACCTTTCTAAAAGTAGTCACTTTGGCTCTTTGTAGGCAGGTTAAGAAACATATTCATCCGGGTCAGAAGTGATATTCAAAGCCACATTTGCTTCTGGGTGCCATAATCATATCAATAGCCCTTTTTCATATAAGAAGTCCGAACTGAAGTTAGGCCTTTCATGTAAGTAAACAGCATCCTCAGGCCTTCATAGGGTGACCTGAATAAAGTTATTTCCTTCTGTTTGATTACAGCACAGGGCAGAGGAGTGATTTTCAAAGACAAAAGGCAATAGTTGTGCCTGGAAAGGCAGAAATTTGCATAAACCCACACAGCAATGGCATGAGGAAGGAACATTTTAGCATCACAGATGCAATCAGTAATCAGTGCAGTCAGATAGCTGAGGAAGGGTGCTGAGCATGGGTGCAGCCAGCAGCTGGAAATGCATAGGATGAAGCTCCTGCAGGCCATGAGAAGATACTCATTTTTCAGCCATACAATAACAGCACTTTCATAAAAGGGGTAGGGGAGGAAATGTTACCTTGAATCTGCTCTAAAGAACTTGTTTGAATCAATAGGACTACATTTAAATAAGTTTAGATGTAATTATCCGTTACAAATCTGGTTTTCTGCCTTGTTAGCTGGAGATCCTAGGCACTTTTATTTAAAATTTGTACCAATCTCAACCTCATTTAACTACACAATGTGAACAGTTTAGGGGAAGAGGGAGGGGGAAAAAAAGAAAAACACAAAACCTTCCAACATCTTTTCTTTTTAGGTAAGTTGAAAAGGATGAGCACCTAGCAAGGTTTTTTCTCAAGTCACTTTTTAAAGATTGTTATTATCTTTTCATATTAAAGTTAACATTACCATATGCTGTTGAGCTTTTGTTGATGGCAATGCTTAAACTGGGATGTTGTTTCCTTTGGAGATTCTTACTGCCAGTCATTAATTTACATTTTTTTGAAATCGTACAGCGAGTGCTTTGTTGATGCCTGTTTTCATTTTGTTGCTCTCTCTTTTCAGGTCACACATGAGGAGTTTTTTCAAACAGCAAGTTAAGGTGATGGAATGAAATCAGTGACATCTGCCACTCATGCTCTCTCCCTCCATCCTCTCTACCCATAGCCCCCCTTTTCTCCTTTTCTTTTTGTATTGCTCCTGGTTTTCATCCCATTCAATGGCCACCCCAAATTCTACCCCCCAGTTTCTCCAGTAATTACTCTGGGGAATGCATTTGAATCTGAATCTCTTTCTTTCCTTCATTCTTTGGCCCTTTTTGTCTGCCGGTTTGGGATGTCTTAATGTGCCTGTTTGAACTGAGATGTCTCCCTTCATAAACTTCAGCCATGTCCATTTTTATTTCGTCTCTGAGGAAATCAAAGATCATGTCATGAAAATGAAGTGTCCAGCACTTAACATGATCCCATGCTGATTGTAACAGGCTTCTAGGAATTGTCCTACTCTGTGCTTTTGGTTCCCTATTGTGGTTGACCATCTCCATAACAATCTAAATAAATTAAATCTAATTAAAAAGAAAAAGGACACAACTGCCTCCCCACTCCCTCTTTAAAAACTGAATGAATAACACTGAATCCTCTCCAGTAGGAAATTTATGAGGCTGAGAGTTATGGTCCTGATCCTGAAATCTTTACTCATGCACTAATCCTCGCGCACTTGATTTATCCTTTCAGCTTGGGTTCATACAATGACTCATAAAAATAAGCGATGTAGGATTGGGCCCTTCAGAAACTTGCAATGACGCAGTTTTCCCCAGGGTTTTCTTTCATTATTGTGATTTTTAACTACTGACTATGCGGGCAGAGAAAATATACTCGGCGCAAAGATCTTTTTTTCAGTCCTTACTCCAGGAAGTAAAGAGAGCAGTAACCTGTCAGAGAAGGATTTGATCCAACAGTCATATAGGTATAGGTTTTAGATTTCCTCAGTAATAGACTTGTCTCTCCTGTATCAGATTAGGACCGTTGCTAAGCAGGATCATCCCCTTGTATTACAGCGGGGATGCTCCCTGTTACAATGCTCTAAACTACCTATTTAGGACAAGCTGCTTTAAGAAAAAAAAAAAAAGAAAAGGAAACCTGGATGCTTCTTTGCTAGCATTGCAAACTGTTTGCAATAAAGTTCTCCACCGTTCTCCACCGAAAAGAAAACAAAGGGAATTTTAGACACAGTAAACCCTGATCTGTTGAGTATATGCCCTTAAAACTTAATGTGCACAGTTAGGATCCAGTTAAGTAAAGCACTCTGTCGCTAAAACTTGGATTGAGGCAGCCCTGTTGTAAAGTTTCTTTCCTGATGTCATTTTAAAGTGAGAAGAGGAAAGAAGAGAAACAAATTGACACGTACTGTGATAAATTTCTGTAATAGATTAGAAACAGTGCCTTGCTGACACTGAAGTCAGAAGAACACAACAGTTTGGGAAATGGTTCAGAGATGCTGGCTCTGGTTATTTCTTCCAGTGGAGTAATAAGAATGCTGGAAACTTGCCTTGTGTGTGTGTGTGATCTGGACTGAAGTCCCTCTGGAAATGTATTTTTAAAAGGGAGGTCTCGTTGCTAAAGGGTATTGTTTGGAAAATTACACAAAACAACAACCAGCAAAAGAAACCACTTTTGTAGATGATGGGAAATATCAGGAACAGATAAAGTTATTCACACTAGGCTGAATTCTCACGTCTGTCTTCCTATCTGAGGGGGAATAAGTAAAGACAACTTAGGATTTGTTCTGTTCTTGCCTCCCCAGGTACCCAGCTCAGGAGGTCCTGTCAGGACTTTATAAAGGTCAATTTTGTGGACCGCTGGAGAGGCAGAAGACTGCTTGGTGACTGGTTGGGCTCACATTTATTCTGTTCTCTTCATCTGTTTTGGGTAGCACATTTTGGTATGTTTTAGGAGGTTACCCTCCAACATCTGGGAATCATTTTCACACCAAATGATGGGAAGACAGCCCTCAATTACACCACTGAATCCCACCCCACTGTTGAAAACAGCACGTCTGTATTTGTGCACCCCATTTACTGCCTGGGAGGGCAACCACCTGAGAGGGTCTTCTCCTTTGTGGTCCTTCTGCCAAGGCAGCTCTCCCCTCAGGCCAGCAAATCCACATGAAGGAATGCAATTTTTCTGGCTCACTGCCCCCTGAGCAGCTCCTGTTCTACAGGAAAATGCACTTTTCTGTCCCTCTCCCTGCTTGCCCTGGCTTGGGAGAAGGTTTTGGAGTCTCTACCAGTACTGGTGTCCCATTGTTCCCTTCTCAGCCTCCCCAGTACATCACACCCCCTCCATGAAGGTATTAGAAAGAGCTGTTCCTTTTGTTGGATTAAAATACCAGCATTTTGCCCCAAATTAAGAATGTGTTGTGAAACAGAAGGAAGGAACAGGAAGGAGGAAGAGAGGGCTTTTCCAGAGAAAAGTTTGCCTGGTGGGTCTTAATGTAGGTGTAAAACTATACAAGTGTGAAATGTTATTATTATTTATGAACTACCCTGCACTCTGTCTGGGATATCATTTCACTGGCACATGCAAAGCAGTGCAAGTCTTTGGCTTCCTTCCCTGTTCTAAGTGTACCCACAGCCTGAGTGGGGCACCTGGGGACCTGTTTCTAGCAGGTGGATCTCACAGCCCGAAACACACAACAAGAGACCAGAGGTCTGCTTTGAGCAGGGGTAGCACACAAAGCAATATTCCTCGTGGAGGTAGGTGGGTAGATTTTTAAGGTGTTTTATAACCTGGGAGAGTTGGCTTGCTTGCTACACACTGTAGCACACATGTGATAATGATGGAGCACTAAGATACTGTCACTGGAAAAGCAACACATATTTTTACACACGTAGCATGTCCAATAATGAGCACCCCTTTAAAACCATGCTCTGAGCAATTTGTGCCCCCTGCTAACACAGGCCTGTACATCATGACCTAAGTGGTAGCAGAAGGGAAAGGGAAAAACTTAAGGCCAGTCACAGGCAGAAAATGAAACTCTGAGATTCAGAACAGGAGAGTATCAGAGCAAAAGCAGGACCATGGTGAAGGGGCTGCATGGGGCAGGGGAGAGGAGGAATACCAGGGTAAAAAGACTCTGGGCTAATCCGGATTTTGCATTACTCGCACATACCTTTTACCCCACTGCGGCTGAACTCAAGGAAGCTGGAGCACTCAGACAGCCCATGTGTTGCTCACAGGGGATTTCCAACTGGCAGCAAAGTTTCCATTTGCAGAAGGTGGCATTTCAGGGTCTCTGAACAGCAGTCCCCTTCACCTATGGCCATGTGTCCCAACTCCTCTAAATGGTCGCCTGCTCCCTGCTGACCTGAAAATGGTTTCCCTTGCATCCAATGGGATCCAAGCAGCACTGACTTAAGTACTTTCAGTGGAGGAACCACTCTGATGATCCCTATTTTCCTCATTTTGGCAGAGTAGAGGAGCTGTCATCAGGATTCATCTAACCTACTATCGTTCACTTCCCCTCCCCCTTTAAAAATAGTAAGATTTCCTGCTGCTTTCCTGTGAGCTAAATACTAGGGATTTAGGATGAGCAGAGCAGCAAATCATCTGTTGGCTCTTACTTCCCCTCTCTCTGCAAGCAGCATTTCCTCCAGCACTGATTTATATTTGGTTCCACAGGAAGAGAAGCCACTAGGGGAGGTTTCAGCCTTTGACACTGTGGTCACCAGAGACCCGGAGCTGAGCTCATGCCTTGCACGAGCAGCTGCCTGGACACCCAAAGAAACTCTTCCTACATCTCCATCCTCACTCCCACCTTGGTTCTTGAAAACTTTGGTGCTTTGTACCCATTGATTATCCTGATGGATGGGAAGTAAAGCCATGAATGTCATCTGGCACTGCATCCTGCTCCCCTAGCATGTTCCAACTAGGAACACATGGTGTGGGTGAGTGCCCAAAGTACTGCTACAGAGGTGCAAAGCTCTAAAACCAAACCCTTTGCTCCTGGCTACAGCGGTTGAGTGCAGAGTCTGGGAGCTCTGAGTTTTTCCTCCAGATTCTGGAATTACCTCCAACACAGATCACATCAGTCTCTTATGTTGAGCTTCCTAACTTACCTGTGCTTCCAGATCTTCTGGCAGAAGGTGCTTAAGAATATCAGGGTGCTCTTAATTGAACGTGGCCTCCTGAGTAGAGTAGAGGTGAGCTCAGGCTGCATCCCCTAGTTTTAAGAGGAGCCCTGGGCATTTGAGAGGGGTTGTTGCTTTTTCCATCAGTGGTGGTTAATGGCCTTACCACCAAAGAAGTGGTTTTGATTTATGCATCCAAGCAGACAACCACAGCATTACATATGTTGATCATACTCTTTTATTTTGATGAGATAAATAGCCAGCAGGCAGATTGCTAACACGTCTGCCCAAGGTTTGGGTGGAGCAGGTAGATGATTAGCAGGGATGGGCCAGGAGCAGCTCTTGACTTTTCATGCAGGGCTTGTTGGCTCCCACCCTGAGGCTATCACAGGTGACCTGCAAGGGGCTATGCTGGCCCAGCAGATAAGCAGCTTTAGATGATATGAGGCAGCTGCTGCCAGCCCCAATTGCTCCACAATACTCTCTGGGTGCACCACCCTCACCTGCCTTTGGGGTCATCCTCCCCCCCCCAAAAGCATCATCTCCTCTGAGTCCCCCACCAGATGTGGGATGTGCTGCACTGGCTTGGCTGTGCAGAATGGGATAGTTGAGTAAGCAGCTCAAACTGGATTTTATTCATCTTTTTAATGGCTCTCCCCCACATGTCACAGTGGTCAGAAAAGACTCTGTTGATTAGCTCAGCCTTCAAGCTGAAAACCTTCAAGCTTTTGATATGATGGTTTTCAGCCAAGTATTTCACCTAACAGAGCTCTGGGTAGGGTATGTGGATACTTCTGCTTGTCAGCTCCAACAGGTGGTCTTGAAAAAAAATAGATTTCCTAGCTGAACTTCTATTCCAACTTAAAGAAAAAAAAAGAGTCAGTCTTAACTTGACTCTCCTAGGGTCTGTTTTATTTCAATAGGGAAACAACTTACTAATTAGGGTAAGACTCTTTAAGAAAATATGTTTTCTATTCCACTGATAGTCAGTTACAAGCGATAACACTGTTAAATGTAGTGCCTAATAAATCTAGAAAAACTACCCAATAAATGTAAGTAATAACAATGATTAACAATAAATTAAATGCAGAGAACTAGGAATGTACCACATTATTTTTAACTAGTCTGGTCCATCGGGTTCTTATTATTCAGTTTGTCCTCCACACCTGGAGTTTATTAGAGTGTAATACAAACTAAACAGTCCCTCAGAGAGGCCATTGGAAGGGCTTAGTATAAAACAATATACAAGTTTAATAGTGGTAACTGACCTTTTTTTTCTTTTGCAAAAACGTATCTCGGTAACTTGATTCGTAAGGAAATGTAATGCTTTTTTACATAATCCTAATGGGTAATTTTCTTTTTTGTTTGATTTAGATTATTTTTGTTCACAAGACAGCAAGACCTATGGCTGACAGAAAGTGATCAGCTATTCTTCTAGATAGAAAATAGTTACTCAGGAGTGTTTTTCTTTCTTCACCCATTTAAAGATCAAGTAAGCAAAAGGGTTAATGCTGTAAGCTCAACAAATGATGAAAGTGTACAGTTAGAAATAGCTAAACTTCACCGCATTCATGCCTGGCTAAAGGTTTCCAGCAGCTTAAAGTTCAGGGTTGTTCGGACTCAAGTGGCTTTTGTTTGGCACAGTGCAGAGATAAGGTTCATTTGCTGCAATATGAATCCAGGCCTGACCTTTAAACACCTCTAAAGTTGAACCAGGGGCGTTGGCTCAAATCAGTGCAATTTTTTTAAAAATACACACACATGAGTAACAAGCAAATATTCAGAATTCTGCATGTTGCTTGTAGCTGGAATTTTTAGCCAGTTTTTCCTTCAGATTTTTGTTTGAAAATGTTGGAAAATTGTCATTTATCATGTCTTTTTCTTTCTCTCTTCCTCCTCCTCCCTCCCCCTTCTCTTTTGAAACCACAAGCTATGGGCAATAGTAAATCTGCAAGACAAAAGATTCTTTTCTAATTTATTTCCCTGAATTTCCATTGTTACACTTATGCCATCTAATGGACTACAGTGTTTTCCTGTCCTGTTCCCACATTTTCAAATAAAATATAGTTTAACATTTCTGAGGTTTCTAACTGCTTTTAAAACTTAAAAATAGCTGTAGGAAAGAGGCATTTTCCCTACACAATAACCTGTAATATTCTGCTCCCCGTGTATCCAGAATTGCACTACCACTGCACACATACCAAACCTGTATGTTGTTTCAGACTAAAAAATCCCTTTGTTTAGATTGCCTTTACATGCTTTAAACCAGAATTGCAGACATTGACACTGCAAATTAGTCCATAAAAACCACAAAAACCAGTTCAGAAACAATTAAGGGAGACTGTTAAATTCAGTACTGTTCAGAGGTGCAAGTAAGTCAACTAACATATGGAATTTGGAGGAAGGACAGGAATATTTCTTTATAGTCTACATTATCTTCAGACCTACTCATCTTGCAGGATTGGCTCCAATTCTTACTCACTCAAACAGTGATGCCAAAAACCACATGGAGCTTGCTCACTGTAAGCCTTCATTTTATAATCAAAACCATTTTTATTTTGGTTCACTCCCCCTTCGTTTTAAGGGACGAGAAACTATTCCTCGTTCCTGCAAAGATCATCTTTGCTGCAAACACAGGCTTGTTTGAATGCATGATCAAATGACCAGGCAAACACTACAAAAATAACTAATATTTTGAAACAAAAAAAGGACAAGTACAATTGCCAATGATTTTTCAGGTGGGTTCTTGTTTTGGTTTGGTTTGTTACTTTTTTTTCCCCAAGTATCTCTGGCAGGAAAAAAAACCCCTCATAAGGAATAATATTTCTGGATCCTTTTGCAAGAGCCGCCAGGAAAAACGGAATTTGCTGTTGTACTGAGAGGATTTAACCTAATGGATTATAAAGCCATTGGCCAATAAACTTGGATCTGTGGTTCCAGTTCTTATATGTGATCTGGTCCATATTCCTAAAAAGTTATAGTCTGAAAACTAAAAAGGCACCACAGACCCCTTGGTGCCCTCTTTCAGTGAAAGGCCAAATACAAGGTGTTCTCATGTGGGGAATAAAGGCTTGGGCAGGTTGTGCTCAGAGGAGCAGGCGGTCAAAGGCAGGACTGCCTTTGGCCTTCCAAGAAGGATTTCCTGGGTTATGAATGTCCTACTCTGCTTCTGCCTTTCCATCTGCTGGGTTTGCAGAGTGGTTTGGGCTGTCCTGCCCAATGGGGGAACGGGGATGTGGTGCTCGCTGCTTTTTGTGGGCCAGGAGATGAGATGCAGCCATGGTTGATTCTCACCAAAATGATCCAGTCTTTGGTACTGTGGCTTTGGATGGGTTGCCCACCATGGACCTTACTGATCTTAATGAAAAATTCACCAAAACCAAGTGAAGCTCGAAGGCTCCTCATTGCTTTTGCTGTCATTTCTTCTACCAACAGGGAAAACACGCTAGGTTTGTAGTACATGGATCTGCTCTCATTTACAGTGGTGTACCTTTATTCAAAGAGGAAATCCTGGGTTACTCTGACTTAAGGTGTGCCCCTGGGAGCCATCCTGAGTTGTTTTAACAAAGCTGTGTTCTCTAGGCTATCATTTACATAACCGGATGTCTGTCCTGCTTGATCCATGCCCTCATCAATATGCTTAGTACGAGCGTTATTTGATTTGATTTATTCTGCTTTCTTTGGAATCATAGATTGATCCCACATAAAAATTCCTGGGGAAATCACGCAGTTTCTGTGTAGTGCTTAATTCTCGCTGCACTGCAGCCCCCTAAAAACTGTAGTCTGAGAGGGAAAGGTACAGAGGCTGAGAATCAAAGCAGAAGGCTTCCACAATAAGCTGAGACTCAAATAAAAATGCATAGACATAGGTAATGATGGCTTGGAGAGGAACCATTCCTTTGCAGTGAATGTATCGAGCATCCAAACAAACAGTAGACTGTTTTTTGGGTTTCTTTTTTTCTTATTTTACATAACGTATCTTTTGGGAGTCAAAGCCCTATACATAATTAAGGAAGTTTCTTTTTTAACCAGATGCATTGTGATGTGTGCTCTCTAAACAAAATAAATAACCATTACAATATGAGAGATGCAGGATCATTTCATCCCTCCCCCTCTCCCTCCGCTTTGAATTTTCTCTATGGAAAATGAGACGCCATATCCACTGCCTCCTAAGAGCAGTGCTGTGATCTTGCAGGCTCCTGCATCATGGGAGCTCAGGCGCTGGCAAACAGGCACCAGTGTAGACCACTTCTGGAAGGAACAAAGAGTGCACGGAGGCAGGAGGGTGGGCTGGAAACCAGGGAGCCAGAGCATTCCTGGGTGCCCTTCTTCCTGTGCCGTGTATCGGCATAGAAATTATTTCTTCTTATTGATTCCTGCCCTCATTCATGTGTGTGTCCCATGAGGATGTTTTTGCTCTGCTTGTGTTTACCCTTTTATTTGTACAGGGCTTGGGAAACTATAGGAAAAAAGTGATATCCAGGAATGAAATAGTATTATGGTGTGTCTGTATTGGCATTTAAGAGGCATAAGCATGATAGGATCTGTCCCAGAGGTAAAGTCTGGCCCAGGTTAAGGTTCTTTTGTGCCTTAAGTGCTCCTTCAAATCACTGGCCTCCAGAAAGTAATTTAATGGTGCAAGCAACAGGCTCTGATAAAGACAGAGGGTAGAAGGACCCACATCAGTAAGGAGAGTAAGTGCTGCTATGGTCCTAGACAGCCTAGGAGTGAGTCTAGCCATGCCTACAAGGAAAGTGACTACCTGTGAATTTCTGTTACTGCTCCAGAGCAGTCAGTGGGTGTAAGAAGTTAATATGACATTTAATAGAAAGATGCAAAACCTGGAAACAAATTACTGCTGATGTAAATGAATGAAAAACTGACACAGGTTGAATGGGGATCGCTTAGAGGCAGAGCACTTGTGAAAACCAATCTATTTGCTCAGGCGTTTTGTTAAATCCCGCTGTCCTTCACATGTCAGAGGCTGGGAGGAGGCCCCTGGGACTCCCTTCTCTGTGCAGGCAATGTTGACTTGTGGGGTTTTTTTCCTGAGGTATTTACGGGGAGAACTTCTGCCCCATGTTTAAGGAAAAAAAAAATCTACAAAAGTTAAAATTTACCCTGGGGCGAAGACTCTGCTCTTGGACTTGCCAAATGTCTGGCTCCAGTCCAAACAGTCTGACTTCCACATTGGGCTTTTGGGAAAGAAAGCAGCCCTTGGGACCAAGCAAGTAGGAAGTCTCCTTCCAGTGTCTCCCACAGGGTAAGGGGTGGGTGGGAATGGACATGACAGATGATTTCTGGGCTGGGTTCAGGCCAGCTGACCTGTGCTCCTGACAGCCAGGGTGGGCTGTATCAGGGAGGCACTTGTGGCAGGGACTCAGCATGTCCAAAAACCTGCAGAGCATGTGAGCATTCTGTCCTACTAGCTGGGGTGGCTGATGAACACCAGGGAGTAGTCCATAGGATGGAGAGAGGAAGGTCTGCTTGTTTGTTCATGGACTTGTTTGTTCAAGATGGATCTTTCGTATCAGTGGAGTTCCTCCCTCACCAAGCAGGATGTCTGTGTCCTGCCATGCTGACCCAATGCTTTCGTCCTTCTCTTGGGCTGCAAATAGCAAGATGCCCAGCTGCAATTAGACATACTGTGAAGAAGTCCCCAGTGTTTCACGGGTGCAGAACCAGGAAAAAGTGATGATGTCAGGGCTTCAGCATTTCCCAACCCCAGGCTGGTCCCTTTGTAGCCACAGGCCAGTAGCCTCAGGTGTCTCAAGGAGCTCCAGAGCCCATGCAGCTCAAACAGACTTACTAGTGAATGCCTTCATACGTTTTCTGAACCACGTTAATTCAGGGCCTAGATCACTGGCTCTGGAAGCTGTAGCCAAGGCCAGTGACATGGGGCTGGCATGATCTGCCAGGAAATGCTTTGAATCTTTCAACGCTGGAGCAATGGTGGGAGGGAAGGCACATCCTTTCCAACTCTTTTCCCATATTTTTTCATAAAAGTGTCAGGGCAACCTCAGGCCTAGCCTGAGCCAATCTGTTCATTCCTACCAAGCTGGGAGATTCTCAGCTTTAATTTACCAACTTGGAGGTTTTTTGAAGGAGAGAGAGAGAGATCTTCAGATGAAACACTATATTTCAAGATGATTATTGTTATAGTTAATGGGAAAGCAGTTTATATGAAACACTCTGTTCTCTCAATGTCCCACACTTCTACGGGACATGCTGGATAACTGGTACCATAAAAGTGTGCTTTTGGCAGGATTCAGACAGCAATAAAGTCATGCACTTTAGATTACAGCTAAGAGAGAGAAGGGGGAGAAAGGAAATTCCTTTGAAAATTATAATTTCAACATGATAAAGTTGGCTGAAGAAGTGCAGCAACAGATAAAAATCAGCCTTGGTAAAAGGCTGTGACCACTCAATAAAACAATGAAACATTGAAATGTGCAGAAAGTGTTTTACCATGAATTAAAAGTGCAGAGAGTCCATCAGTGAGCAGCAGTTAGCTAATGAGAAAAGCAGATGCATGCATTTAGGAAATGTAAAGAAAAGTTAAACCTTGTAAATTTTTATGTATTGCCCCTTGCACCAAAATATGAAAACCAGGTTAAAAAAAGAAAAAAAAAAAGGAAAAAAAAACCCCAAACCAAGTATGTCCATAAAAGTATTAGGACACCTAGTCAAAAGAGATAAAAAAATCATTTAGGAAAAAAACACTATTGATATATTGAGAACAGAAATATTGAGACATAGAAAAATACTAATTTTTGACTCTCCTGAACATATTTTATATTCTCCAGTTATAAATCAGAATTTTTTTCTGGCTACTTTTGGCAAGACAAATCATCTGGAAATATCAAATAACACATATGTTCTATATGTACATCCTCAGGAGGACACCTACACATGATGAAGACAGTTTTATCAACTATGTATTGAGGACTACAGGTAAGTGTTTGTCCTAGAGTCAATCAAAAATCCAGAGCAGCCTCTAGAAGAGCAAAACATCTAGGACCCTAGATTTTCATAACTTGTTCATCATTTTAAGACAATCCCCTTGGTAGGTACAATACTGGAAAATCCAATCTACAAATATACCTTCAGGATGGGCAAGAAGTGCTTTTATATCTAAGGCAGCAGTTGACTAAACCGATTTTAAAGAAAAATACATGTGCCATGTGGAGGCAATGTTAATACTATCCATTTTACACATGTATTGGTCTGAGAGGTTATTTTGTAGGATATGAAGTTCTTGAAAAGAATTATCAAATACTTTCTTTGCTTTTTTCTATTCATTAGCACCATTGACACCATTATTTGTGAAGGAGAAGTCTCTTTATCTGACTGATGAACATTTTGAGGACTGTAGGTGTCTTCAATTAGCTATAATTTAGGTGCAAAGTCCTCATCTGGTACATTTCAGAGCTGTTCTGTGCATTGCCTCTGTTGGTATACTGCCCCTTAATAAGCTGAAATTCGAGGCCTCATCCCTCCCTGCTGCAGACAAGACCCTTCCTCAGGTTGACTGCCCTCCAGCATGGTCAGCAGAGCATGAAGCACTATCTGACCACGTTCTGGCTTGAACAACACTGTCTGCAATGCCCTTGAACACTTCACCTGTGGAAAAGATTAGAAACATCTTTCTACCAAGATCTCCTAGATATTAAAGCACATTCATCCCTGAGGAGGAGTAGGTATGAATCAAGTGGAGATTGGCTTAAAGGAACTGCAGGAATGGCTGCATAATTCTGTGTTTTGTTGACTGTGCAGTTTGCCTTCAAACAATCCCTTGTCTGTAAAGAAACCATGTAGGATCACAGGTAACTCAGGTTGGACATGGCCTCAGGATGCCTTTAGTCCAACCTCCTGCTCAAGGTTCAGCGATGGGGTTGGAGCAAGTTGCTCAGGCCCTTATCTGGTTGCGTCCCAAAAACTTCTGAGGGTGGGGGCAGCTCAGCCTCTCTGGGCATCCTACTATTTGATTGTCCACATGGAAAACCTTTCAACTAGTGTCAATTGTCTCATCATCCTGCACTGGCCATTGTAAGAACCTGGTTTTGTTTTCTCAAAAACATTGTTTTATGTACTAGAGGAGGTTAGACAACGTTGGAGGATGTAGATAGATTTATTTCACACACATATGTGCAGTTGGGATAACTGAAAAACTAATCAAAATCTACTGAGAATCTCTGGAAAGGCATAAAAGTAAACCTGTGCTTTTCAAATGCGCTGCAAGCTTCCCTCTCTATTTCCCACTGTGATCTGTTGGTGGTCAAGCCTGGGTGTCCATCTCCATGTGCCATCCAGGTGCATACTGATCTACCCACAGTTTATAAGGACACACTTAGCTCTGCAGGATTCCCTGCAGAGATGCCTGGTTGGGGCTTAAGGTAACCATCTGCCCTCTTGATCAACCTGCAGATCTTCCCAGGGTGTTGGGGACTGCTGTCTGATCAACTCTGATCAACTTTCCCAGCCATCTTTCAGGGACCACTTAATAGTCCAAGGACTGCAGAGATCTTAGCTTGAAAAGCAGGGACCTAGCACAATCAAGATCCCTAAATTTGAAGCAGGCATCTGTAAATCACATAACTGTGGATGTCAAATCTGGCCTAGAGGACATACATCTACTTCCCTTCCTATATAATATACGGTAGCAGTTAACTGTAATGAGTGGTAATATAACTCAAGTGCCAAAGGGATTAGACACAGAGAGTTCAGCATAAAACACGATACTCAAGGTTTATTATTTTTCTTTTTTTTCTTTTTTCCCCTTTAATTTTAATGTGGTGGGCTGGAGCATTTACATTTAATCCCATTGTTGTATATACATTGCATTATTTTCAGTCTATAAAATTTATATTCCTCTTCAATCAGATTACAGCTGAACCAAAAAGAGGGGATTCTGCTCTGTGAATGCCATTCCAGTTCCTACAGAGCACCAGCAATTGTCACCTCTTCTATCCCCTCATCCCCCCCGCCCCCTCCGCACCCAGCCCACTGCTTTCCTTAACTCAGCTGTGCTGCAGCACTTGATCAATTGCAACAGCACTAAAAAAAAAAAAGTTAGTCATACATGATCAGCAAAATGGCCCAAATGATGTCATCCATCAAGATGGACATCGCAATTTGCCAACTATTTTCTCATAAATCAAATCATAGTCCCACAAGGAAGAAGAGCAGCTCATGAAGAGCCAACATGGCAGCAGTTATCGGCAGACTGAGAGAAATGCTCCCTCAAGTATACAGTAATTATTTTTACTCGATGGGAAATAAAGAGGGGAGAGATGGTAGTGTAGAACTGGAGAGTGTCTGCCTCACTTCATTACTATTCCCTAGGCAAGGGGCGCAACATATGCTTTTCATTGTGAAGCCAATAATTTTGAATCTTGGGACAGGTGAAAACTTAAATGACATTTGCAAACCTTGATTTATTTCCCTGCTTAACTCTGGAACATGCTTTAGATTTAGCTCTATAAGTTTCCATAGATTAGTGGCCAGTGTCACTGTATTTGCAGTGACCTTTAGCAAGTCTTTCCCTTTCTGTATCAGTTAATTAAATATTTTGGGTACTAATAATGCCTTACTGAGACCATCTCTGCTTTCTTTTTTGTGTACACGTATGAAACAACAGGGGGATAGCATGAACATTTTAATTTTTTATTGAGATTCTCTCTTGCATTTTCTTCCCTTCTCTTTCCCTCGCTCTCTCTGTTTTTCCCCTCCCATGTGCAATTTTACTTGCTGGAAATCTCATTAAAAGTTATTTATGAGCTGCTAGTGATCCCGTAAGGATTACACCTAATTCAGTCTGTAAAGCTTTTGAGTTACATTGCTTCCCAGGAATAGTCCCTATAGCAAGAAGGACCACCTTTCCCATTGTTCGACTTTCGTTATCATTAATATAAATACTTCATGAGCGGTTCTTTACAAATGCAGAATGGATCATTGACAGGACTTGGGCACCAAGTGCCATTTGGTATGTTAAGATTTTGCTTCCTGATTCTTTGGTTCATCCCATTTTACATGTGGGGAAACTAACGATTCATAAAGGTGACATCATTTGTGCAAGACTCACAGAAAGTGTCAAGTAAAGACTGTTCCCTTGAAAACAGCCAAAGGTTAATAATATTAGGGTCTAGAGTTGTATTTGCTAATGAAATTAAACCCACTATGAAAGATCAGAGGGGTTATGGATCCAAGGCAAACATTCTTCATCTCCCTACAAGTGAAGAATTCTCTCCTTTCTTAGCCGCTAATTTTATTGTCATGCTATATTTTTAGAACTTTTTCAGAGTGACAGAGAAAAGGGATCTAGCAAGTTCAGAATATTATAGATGACATTACATATCACGATTTTTCTGGAAGACTTGGGATTTTGTGTTCTTCTGTCTTCGTTCACTTTACTGCTTGGGCCAGTTATCAATATAAGAAAAATATTCAGAAAACTATTTAAAATATAGATTTTAAATCTAAAGATAATTAGATATTTTTAATTAGATATTTTAGATAATCTAAAATATAGATTTCTTATTTTCCTCCAATAGGTGGATGAGCTTAGGAAAACAGAGAAGTTAAATCATCTGCCCAGGGTGTGTAGGTAGGACGTATGAGAATTAAGAAAATTAGTGAGAAGTACTATAATTTCTTGCTAGACCACACAGTCAACTTGTGGTGCTGTGCTGTTTGAAACGGAACGGGTGACGATCAGTGTGGGAGAGTTTTCCCAGGGTCTAGGATCTGACCACAGACACATCTGATTCACCTCATCGTGAATAACCATCTGCTAAATTTAACATTTACAGCTCTCAAGACAAATTGGGCCGGTGTATACTGCTAGAGACTGCAAGCACAGCAAGAGGTGGTCTCTGCTCCAATGAGAGAGGAAGCAGGAGCAAAAGGAGTGTTACCCTCTTCCTTTACAGATGTCAAGTGAAGAGGCTATAAATACCCTCACCAAGGTGAGTGAAGTTGTCTGCTGCAGAGCTGAGAACTGAACCTCGGTCTCAAATCCCAGTCCTGACCTGTAGCCACATAAAACCTGTCCTTCCTTCTACCGCTGCTAATTGGTTTACCCAGCCCACCAGGAGAACATCAAAACCCCTCCCAGGTCAGCTGTTCAATAAAGGGAGAAATTTCAAGGTGGGAAAAATGGCTCACTCGGGATGAAGCAGGTTTTGTTTCATCAGCTGTCAGGAAGAACTGCTGCTTTTGTTTGAAGGAGGGGTGAAGACAGGAAGAAAGTAAGATGAAATCCATGTTATTTTCCAACCGGTCAGGGAGAAGTAGGAGATGGACAGTGACTGAGATAACTTACTTTTGAGGGTGGCTCTCCACTGATCTCAACTGTGTAGTCCTGGAACTACTATTTTGCTCATCCTGACCCAGGCTGACGTCCAAGAAGTCACTGTGGAGTGCAGAGAACAGTATGTAACATCTTATTTAAAAAAAAAAAACCAACACAGAAACCCAAACCACAGAAAAGTCTTGCTTCCTTAAAAGCAGTAGACAAGAAGAGGAAAAGACAGGAAGGAAGGAAGGATACCCCAGTTGGGGATTTTCAAGCTAGAGTATAGAAACTATGAAACAATATTACACCAAGTAACTCTAGGGAATTGCTAATAAAAGAATAAACATTTTTAAATGTCTTGTGCTTAATTAATTGTATAACTCAAGAACAAAGTTCTCAGTTTTCTCTCAAGTAGCACAAACTCTGCACTAGGATTCATAGTTCACTCATACTGAAGTACCACTTGGTGCCATTCCACTTGTAATTGGATTTCCAACTTTTCAAAATTATTTGTCTTTAAAAAAATAAAATTGGTTATTTTCCTCCAGGCTAACAGGAGCTAATAAAAAGAATATTTCCCTTGTTCCAAATTGTTTCAAAATCAGATATATGTGATTAAAAAAGCAAGCAAGCAAAAACTTTTAACTACATCTTGCAGAAGCCACTGAACATTGCCCATGACAGACTACAGTCTAGGTTTAAGGGCAGCAAAATACTGTTTGTTCTTACCAGGAGAAAGGCTGCATTGTCTAATGGTTGAGGCAGAACAGCAGGAATTCTTTCTCTCAGGTTCTCAGTGACTCTTGCATTTGATTTTCCATGGGAAGGCCATTTTGGGACTGACTTTACAGTCAGGACTGACTTCTCAAGGTAGTGAGAAGAGACTGTCAGGTGGACAGGGCATGGAAGTTGGCTATTATAGGGAACTCTATATGGGAAAGCTACATTATTCTGTAAACTTGGCAGGCTGAATAACTACAGCTCTGCTCTACCTGTCTGAGTAACAGATAGTGACCAGCAAAAAAAATCACTTGAAGGAAGTCCCTGATTTTTGCACATTTCTTCATTGCTTTCTTGAACGGACAGTGGAGACTGTAACTGAAGCACATGAAAGTCACCTCACCGCATCTCCCCAAGCATCATCACGTTCCACCTGCCCTGCTAGATACACAGCTGTGGTAATTCAGCCCCAGACAGTGGCTGAGCACCACAGGGCACTTGCTCACTCCCAGAGAGGAGAACAATGGAGCCTCTGTGGATTGGGATAGGGGCAGTTTACTGACAAAAAAATCACCAGGAATGTAGACCAATAATGGCTAATTACACTCACACCCAGTGCTAACACAGAGTACCTTATCAACCTGACAATTACAGAGTGCTGCCTGACAGCAAGGCCCAACCAACAGACCAACTCAACACCCCAGCTACATTCAGACTGTCCTGGAGACAAGAAGCCCATGCCCTTCAGCCAGCTGCTTTTATGGGGAAGTGGCATCAGGTGGTGTGGAAACAGCCTGGGCTAACTCAGCTTACCTGTGCTGGCTGCTTGGGGAAGTTAATTCTGGCCTGGCCAGAACCAGGACAACAGCGAACAGCCTCACCTGCCAGGGAAACAGCCACCAGCAAACTGAGATAGTCACCAGCAGTGCTAGGAAGTCATTATGCTGAGGCAAGGGAAATAGCTTGTAAGGCTGAAGAGGAATTGTCACCTGTGCAAGCTGCCCACCAAGGGCAGTGTCAAGCAGAGACAAATACAATTTCACCACTGCTGTACAAACAGCACTACTAAAGCAAGAATAATGGGTAGTGTATTTTTATATTATGGTGTCAAGGACCTGTCAAACAATAAACATTACTTTAGGTTATGTAGTGTGGCATAAACATGTAATGTGGTCAACAGGAACAGTATTATTGGCTGTGATACCAACTCATAGTTGAACCTGTAGTGGACACATGACTGGGTCCATATTACACTAGACCTCCTTCTTGGTTCTGGACATATCTATCGCAAGGAAGAGAGCATGCTCCTGCTTTAGAGGATCCCATGGACCTTGGAAGCCACTGCTTCAGTTGGTTCTGAGGGCTTCCAGAAGCTAGGCAGAAACCTGAACTCCTCAAATTGCAGGCAGATACAATTACCAGCTGGAAAAAGAACATGCCAAAAATTTACAGAGGTGTAGAAGCCACTAAAAGAGGGGGAAAAGGATCAAAAATTTAAAAGAGGAACAGTTAGGAGGTTTTCACTTGAAGATCTCCAGCTGCTTCTGCATGGTATGAACATTTCTTCCAGCTTTCTGAGAGCCCCACGCATGGCCCGGACCAGATTGGCTGGTTCTGGTCCAGTCAAGCTTCTAATGAGCCAGGCTGAAATCTCCTTAAATTTGCTTTTTCTCATTTCCTATGACTCCACAAGAGATACTCTCTACAGGACAGAAGAGAATATCTTAATTCCAGTCTCGTCTTTTCCTGCCTACCCCCAGCATGTTCCGCTCAAATTGATGTGAATGTTGGGGGAGGTAGCAAGAGAAGAGAATTTCCTTCAGTATCTGTAATCCATCTCCTTTTTGGCCAAGTGAAACACAAGTGGTAATCCCTTATATTTCATTTATAAAACAGGTTTCCACAGCTATGGAAAGCTGAAGTTCCTATTGCCGTTGTTTTTCATCTCATTTCCACTAGGTCTGCAGTCTTTCCCTGCCAACATGACACCCTAAAACGAATGTGTAATTTGATTGCAGTCAGGCTAGTCACGGATAAGAACTTCCTCCCAGTGATACGATTTCTTTGCAGTTATGTTCCCAGTGTCTACTTGCCATTTTTTTTATTCAGTGCCATGTACTGTGGCAACCATTCTTAGTTTTCTGCCTGTTGTCACTCCTAAACTTCTTTTATCGCCCTTGGCTTCTTCTTTCCATTAAATATTACTAGCACTGGAATATTTTTTCTTTCAGATCTTGCATTTCTCCTACTTGAATCTAATTTTGTTGTGGTTTTAATATTTGGTTTGACAGAAATACAATTTCCTCCGTTCACAGGGTGAAATTTGTTTTGTTTTATTGACAACTCAGTTCTTTTCTACTATCAAATAACCATTACACATCCTTGTTTAGTACAACTGCTCAACCACTGTGCACTGGTAATAACTAACAATGAAAATGTACTGGTGCAAAAATGCTAGGGAGGAAGTCCCTTTGCCTGGCAATTTAAAAAACAACAAAAAAAGGGAAGATTAGTTTGTAACTTTCAACCTTAACTTCACATTAATTAAGATGTGCTAAAGGGAAAACTCAAATATGCAACACGTTAGTTACTTTAGTTTTACAAGTGTGATTTATTTATTTTTTTAAATACAATTGGTTCTAGCTTTAAACCATTGTCTTGGTCAAAACCTTGATGTTTTCACAGAGCAGAAGAAAGAATTTTGGGCTATAAACACAATTTTCCATACACAGATGTACACCTATACACACACACACACACATATTTATTCTGTGAATAGTTTTTTGAGCATCTGTTGTAGTGCAGCAGGGCCAATTACACTTCACTTCTGCCTGGGCAGAGAAAGTCTGTGCTCTGTATGTTTTTCCAGCGGCCGTGCCAGTGAGCGTGCAGGATTCCTCTGCATTTCTCCTACCTCTGTTTGGTTTCTATCAAGCTGAACAACAATTGTATTCAGCTGCTGTTTTGCATGTAAAGTAATCTTTGCACGGATGACTGCAGGTCAGACTTTTCCTTTTGCTGTAATTTCTGTGTTACACAGTGAGTGTGTATTTCATCACTCCAGTGTGTTCTGCTCTCCAAAATACTTTCCATTCACCCAGGGCCAAGGAGATGAGCCTTGCTCTCATTGTAGGATGTCACTAATGCATCTTTCTCTGTGAGGAGTCTCTGGTTTTGGGGCTGAGCTCATAGAGATCCTGCTGGATTTGCTACGGCTATTATCCAGGGAAGATGATCACTCATGTTCAGGCTGTAGACCATAATGTGCTGGGATGCAGCAACCATAGACATCACCTCAGACCCCATCCTGGAGGACATGAGTTTTGTACAGTCTCATAAGCAATGGCAAGGCAGTTGCAGATCTACTGTGGTGGGTGGGGACAACACAGCAATTTGCATTCATAGGAGATTATGGGGAATGCTTGGGATAGCAAGAAGCCTGCAGCGTCCTGCATGGGCTTCCAGTAGTAGAGTATGGCAGTGACACGGGAACAGGAAGGCATGTCCTGAAATGGATTTCTGCCTTGGCTGTAACTGGGAAAGCGCAGGCTGGAAGATCTTCTTTGCATCCAGGTGCACTCAAAGGTCTGCACAAGACGACTGCACATGTTCGCTCCTGTGCACTGATTGGTTGGACTTGCTGGAATGAAGTGGCTCACATGCATGAGCACAGCTACAGAGCAGGACAGTTGCACTTCACTGTTGGTTTGTCTTCTGCTCCTCCACCTTCTTGCTCTACTCTTACCTCCTTCTGTCACAGGGGAAAGCCTTAGTCCCTTGGGGCAGCAGCAAGCTGTTCTCACATGGCTCATGCTCCAGACCCTTAGAGCACTCAGGGTTCTTTAGGCACTATTAAAGTTAAAATCAGTGAAAAAGCAAACCCTTCTGGTTAGTCCAAAGCTCATTCTAAAGGGACAGAGTACAAACAAAAGATGGGCAATGTGGCAAAGGAAAAAGGGCATTTTCTGGTGGGGAACTCAACCAGTGCTAGCTGAGGGCAACTTGGAGTTTATCATTGCCACTTCTGCCTATTTTGGAGGGTCACTGACCTTGAATCCAGGCCCGAGGTTGGAGCATGTCATATGTCAAGTCCCTTTCTGCTCCACAGCATGGAGTATCCAGCAGTGGAGCTGGAAAGCTCATGTGCAGGAAAGACAGCAAAGTTCTGTGGAAAATGCGTAGGGCAGTGGAAACCTTTTAATTCCTTTATTTGCATGACTAATGAGCTGTGCTTTCTGCTTGCTCCACACACAGCTAACTTTATACTATTTGTTTTTCACATCACTGCATTTAAATTCAAGTGCAAGAGAGGGGAATATGGACACTTTCATTTGTTCAGCATAATTATAAAAGGCACAGAATTGAACATGTGGCATCAGATGAACACCTGGCAATCAAAGCAGGGAGAGCCAGCTGTTGCCTTTGTAAATGGAATTACAAATTCACACCATCCATCCTCTTCCTACCATACCTACACTGCTCATGAAAGCATAGGAGTTAGCTATGGGTGCATATGCTTAAGGAGAATCAGGCAAAGACAATGCGCTATATGCTAAGAAAAGAAAATCTCCTTGCCTTTTCTTACAAGGAGGGATAGTTTTTAAGCCAGCTGTGCCTGCAACTCCTGGTTGCTACAGAATTCTGTCTGTGCCAGATGAGTCTTTTCTGCAGGGCATGTGACTTTCAACTTTGCAGTTTCCAAGTTGAACCCACTTCGTTCCCGACTTCCCTCCAGCTGATCCACACAGTATCCTTCGTGCTCAAGTTCATAGGTCTCTCTTCTTCTCCTCTGGCTTGTTTAGCTGCTGAGTTATTGAAGACCATGGGTAATAAAAGATGCCTGTGTTACCCTCCCTTGCACAGTCTGTACTTGAAGGCATCGGTCAGGAATCCTATACATTTAAAAAAATAGGGAGGCAGAAGATGAAAGGCATCTTGAACATACATACTGTACCTAAATGAAAATAAAGAGTCAGAGCCACCACTTGAGAACGTGTGAGTCAATAAAGTTTTATAAAAGAAGCCCATAAAGCTGCCATGGAAGTTTAATCATTGCACGCAGCTAGGGTGAGTGCAATTTGTTGGTGCTGGAGGAGGACTTTGAGTAGCGTTCCTTTTATCTCCCACATTGGGATCCTTTATTTAAAACATATGGAGGAGGCTAAAGTTTGTTCTGAGTGACTGCATTGAAAATAAAACCAAAAAACTGTACTCACACACATGTAGGTACCCAAACAAATGTTAAGAAATTAAGCTGGACTGACAGACAGGGCTGTGCTCACAGCAAAGCTCATCTCCAGCAGCGGAGGACAGAGGGGACTAGCTTCTCTGGTGGCAGCTGATAGACACGAGCACTTGAGCAGTTCACAGCCTCTTTGTTGTCCTCGTCATAAGATTTGTAGGTGGCTCTCAGCCAGCCACCGGGCTGACGGGTCAGGGGTCGTGACCCGCTGATTTACCGAAGTATGATCAACTCACACAAATTATCGGTGTCAGGGGCCCTGACAACTTCAATATGATGAGCGATGAGAGCAATTGTTTGTGACACATGAAAGCAGTGGGAGAGCGCTGTTAGGCGCAGCAGGAGCGGGGCTGCTGGCAGAGCTGTGGGAGAGCTGAGGGCAGCCCTGGTCCCCTTGCCCACCCTAGAGACCTGTCTCCTCTCTCTGGGGCCAAACCAAACCTCAGGGTCCCACTGGGTGAAAGCATCTTCTCAGCAGAGGCACAAGGAAACAAGGGGGTTTAGAAAGTGTTCCAAGCGATGAAGTGGTTGGGTTTTTTTGCACTCAGCGCAAAGAGATCTCGAGGGCTGAGGGCTTTACACCCAATGGGAAGTGCAGGGGGATTCAGATCTAGGAAAACCCTGGAGCTGGTGGTGTCTGTGTGCTTTAATCAAACGGATGTACCCACTTCTTCGACTTATCTTTGGGGACTGTTGTCAAAATCTTTTTCTTTTTTTTTTTTTTTTTCTTTTTTTTTCCCACCTTCATTCACATAGGAAATATACTGCCTGGGGTGAGATGGGAAAATTATAGCTGCTGGGCATTTTGCCTTGATCCATCAATTCCCCATAATTGACCGTGCTATTCGGATGGGGGCAGAGGATAACGGAGGCAGTTGAAAGTATGCAGGGACTGCAGAGGGCTTAGGGCAGGAGTGGTAGGGGGTGTGTGTGTGGGTGTGTGTAGGGAGGAAGAAGAGAACCCACACTCCTAGAGCACTGTGTCAGGATTAGTCTCTGAGAAAATCTGGGGGGGTTTAAGAAGCTGTAGTATTCTTGCAGAAAATGCTTTTGCAGTGAACGTGCCCGCTGCCTCCACATCCATCTCCTACTGCTCTTCCTGGTCCCAAGTGAGTGGCTTCCTCTCATAATTAGCAGAAATAAACAAACAGGAACCATTATAATTTCTCTGGGTGTTTTATTCACAGTGGGCATATTGTAGCCGGCCCATTGCAGTGTTTATTTGAATCCATTTCTTTTACTTTGGGGAAGGAGATGCACAAAGTAAGTATAATGATCAACTCAGCTAACAGTTTTTAATTTCTTACTAAAAATCTTTAGGACATTTATTTTGTTGCCACCAAAGTGGCCACAACATACGAGCTAGCAGAGATGAAAAGTCAAGGTTTTTTAAAAAAATATATCTTTACCATAATAACTCTTTAAATTTTTTATATATATAAAGGCAGAGGAAGGCAATGCTTTAAAATATATATATGTCTAACCTTGGGTTTAAACCAAACTAAATAGCATTTAAAGAAATATTGACTAAATTATTTATTATCCTGGTCAATAGTTGCAGAAATATAGTTTATATAAACACATACAATTCCAGCCATTCTAAGTACTGGGTTTAGAAAAAAAACAAACCCCTTAATGCAATTTTAATAAACCTAAAAAAACTAAGCCCCATGCTCTTGTTTCAAGCTGAATAGTTTGCTGTTTCTGAATAATAATCATTCAAGACCTAAATCTAACCACAAGAGTTTAATGTGCAGGTGAAACATACTTGCTGGAAAACCCTAAAGAAATAGATGTTTGATTCAGGATCTGAGTCAGTAAAACAAGATGTGATGGTTTAGTGGGACTTATGTTAAATAATACAAATGAGGACAACCAATCTAGAAAGAAGAGGTGTGACTTTTAAGGAAGATTAATCAATAAATTAATAGCCGTGTGCATGGAAGGAGTACAAACAAGTCAACACCAGATCACTATTCCCTTAAATGAGTATGATGAGCAGATGCCTCCAAAATGAAGTTATTTGTGCTGAGGTAAAGCCAACATGTGAGCAGACGAATGGATAAGATATATATGAGGTGCACAGGAACACACACTCGTGCTTACACTCATACCTATACACTTATATAAAGTGGATTCTTCAAGTGTATCTTTAATTGCTCTCCAAGGGTCAGACTGTAATACTGTAGTATTTAATCGTATTTTTGCTTCAGATAAAACTTATTGTGTTTTAGTGGGTGAGTCATGGTATATGAAATTGTGCTGGATTCAGTTATGCTACATCAGGAACAGTTGAAGATTACCCCTTTTCCACATCTCATTTGTATTGTTAGAGATAGTAATGTCTTTTTCTAAAGAAAAAAAAGCACACCACAAACCAAAAATCAAGGCTTTTGTCAAAAAGTGCTGATTTCTTGCCATCAAGGCTTTCTACGGAAAATGTTTATGTTTTTGCATTTTTAATTAAATAGGTTTTTTTAATTGTTGGAACATAAGTTTCAAAACAAAAAAAAAATCTAGTTTTTTTCAGTTCAAAAACAAGATTGTTTGAAATGTACGTTAATTAGCATACAAAAATAACAATCCTGGTACTAAAATGAAATGTCTCAGAATGATCAAAACATAAACAGGTTTCCAGAGCCCTGAAGTGATACAATTTTTTTGCTTTACAGAAGTTTTCAAGCTTTTCATTGTTTGTCTAATTGAGGAAAAAAAAATTAAATACACAAGAGATTAAGAGTACAATATTTTGCCCAATTTGAGAGTACTGTTCAGAATAAGTAGGAGTATCAGAGCCTGGACAGAATAAATGAATAAATACATTAAAAAATAATAGATCAAAGCAATCTGGTTTTGAGCAAGAAAGCACTCCCAATTTAAGGGTCAGCAGTTTTGACATAGATATACAAATATTCATGTGTGTATTAAAATAAAACCAGCGGGATATATAAATCTATACACACATACGCATCCACCTTCTCTAATCACTTTATTTGATTTTTGTCTTTGCCCTTTTCCTTTCCATGCTGATGTGCTGTACAAATTCCATGTGGAAACTTCACAGCTAAAACAATCACCACAAAAACCTGGATTAATGATTAACTCTGAATCAAGAGTTATAAGCACTCATCAAGGTAATAGATGATACAACTTAGCCATTTCCTTTCTCTTTTCAGTTTTTCAAAAGGGGCAAGGGAGCATGAAGAATAAAGCCAGGCATCCTTATTTGGTTGAAATAATAGCCAGTATACCAGAACTTCAGACAAATCCTTCTTGCTTTCTTTCAGTGGCCTCAACCATTTTGATCTCATTTCATCATTGAATGGACCCCTTAACAGACAGTGACCCCATATTTTAGGACTGAAAACATACACCTTGTTAGTGTGAGTTTATTTTTTTGTTGTTTGAAAAGTGGGCAAATGTAGTCAAAGCTCTCACAAAACATCACAAGAGGCTCTTTCTTCTTTCATGGCACATTGAACATGTAAAGTAATCATTGTTTACAATACAGAGGCAGATAGCAAAGACGTGTTTGTTGTCTCATGCTGTATCTAATTATGCATTAGATTTTGATTTCAGTTGCTTTGCCTTTCCATGTTATTTTAATTTTGAATGATGATCACTGAAGGGAAAAAAAAAGGGAAAAGAAAAGACGGGGATGTGTCAGCAAGGCAGCGGTCCCCCTGCGTGGAGCACGTGTAGGCTGGACCTGGAGCACTGTGCTTGGCACTGGGCACCTCATTACTGCAGGCAAATTGGAGGAGTCGGGGACGGCTCTGAGCTGGACTGCTGTGGGAGAAAGATTAAAAGACTGAAATATGTATAGACTGGGCAAGTGATGAGGCAGCCCCCTCCTCACGCAAAGGCTCTGTGCAGCCGAGGGAGGGAACCCTTTCCCGCAAACCCAAAAGACTCCGCTAGAAATGGGACCACACAGAGCAGAAGTGTGATCTTAGGGGCTTCTGGTTTTGACTGTGAAACAACAGTGAGACCTGGAATAGCCTCCCTAAAGAAGCTTCAGAAGGCCCTTAACTTGGGATGTTGAAGCGGCGCTGAGCTGAGTGTGATGAAGTTCCCCTGGGAGCAATCCTGGGTCTATCAGCACAAAATTTGCACTTCTATCTTTTGTTTCTCTCTCCCTTCTTGTTCACTCTTTCCTTATTTACTCATAACATTCATATAATTTGAAGCTTCCTAATCCTGTAATCCCAATGCCTTTTATCTGCTCTGAAGGTCCTCTACACCCAGCCAAGGATCTCTCAGCCACCCAGCCAAGGATCTCTCAGCCACCCAGCCTCATCAATTCTGCTCTTGATTCCCAGGGAAAGATTGCAGCAACCTTAGATGAATGTAGGGAGACTCATTGTGGAGTGATGGGAGCAGTGCTATCTCAATTTCTGCCTTCCAGTCTCATCCTGAAGACCACCTAGTTTGAACAGGGAAGATGTTTGAAAGAGGGTTCCCATGCCTTGCACCAACACTGACTGTTGTCAGACAAGACTGTGCCATGGGTTTTTCTGAAACTGCAGCACTCGAAGTGCTGCCAAGGATGCTGTCAGGCACAGGCAGCCCTGACCAGGATGCATTTCAATACCACAGTCGTGTGAGTAATCTTACGATAGGTACTGGATGGAAACTGGCTTCTGCTGTGCAGGAGAAAGGTAAAAAAGTAAAGTACATTTAAGTAAGAAATTGCCCAAAAGGACTTGGAATGTTACAGATAATTTTTTTCTCTAAAAATCTTCCAACATTTTTCAACCATCTCTAGTGAGCATATTAGATGAAGAGAATTAGCATAAGAAATCCTGCTCAGTGCAAAACTTGTAAATATTGAACAAAATCTGACAATTAGCCAGGAATGGAAAGGCAAAATATAGCTACAGAGAAAAAAGCAGTTAAAAATTAATTGAAATTAACCCCAAAATAAGGACATTCACTGATGCAAAACCCAAATATTTTGAGGTAGTGAAAAGGAGAGATCAGACATCTGTAAACAGACATTTATAAACAGATAGAAAAATAAATGAGAGCTGCGTGGGCTTGAGCCAGGGGTTTCGCTTCCAAAAATGTCAAAGGAAAGACTCGTAAAGATGTCAACAGAGAGAGGATCAGGCCCCAAGCCCTAAGTGGATGATCCAGAATGTTACAAATCACTCTTGGGATCAAGTTGCATCCGTGTCATCTAATTATGGATAAAACTACAGAGTATTTAACATCTCGTTAATTTAAATACCTGGGGCCATATCACGCCATCAATTTTTAAGGAGATGTCCCCATTGATATCAAAGACGAGTTCACACAATAAGGCCCACGTAGCTGAACCTTAAGGGACAAAGCAGACAAAGAGAGGGAGAGAGAGATATGCAACAAAATATTCCCCTTTCTTCCACTCCCTTTTTCAAGCTCCTTCCTTTCTCTATTATTGGCTTGCCTGAACATTTTGTTAGCTGGTCCCCAAGTGTGATTTCTATAGTCATCCTTCTATAGGGATGATGCTGAACCATGTTCACAAGATGAGGATCCTCAAGTTCAATTTTACGCTCCCTTACCAAAACAAGGTCTTCAGTAGCGGGAGGGTTATCACGTTTCTCTTTCAAGCTGCCAGAGGTTGTCAGGAAGATTACAGATTTTAACATTTGTTCTGTTTTGTTTGGTTTCTTTCTGATCCTGACTAGAAAAATGCAGATACTGACATCAGATATGTCAGGGAATATTTTGCAATTTTCTTGATAAAAAGCAGGTTCTTTCTGAAAACATATTTTAAATCAAGTTTTAAATAGTTTTAAAATATCTTTCTATTTTTTCCTTCCAAAACAGTCTCCACTGAAATGCAAGGGAAATAATGTTGCTTTTGTTTTTTGAGAGTCAGAACATTTCAGACACCTGGGATTTTGATTTTCACCACTTTTCTTCTGCTTTCTTTTCTTGCAGACTACCAAATCATACAGATTTATACTATCACTGTTATGACAATGGTTACAGTTTCCCCATTGTCTCTCATTTTCTTTTGTGTTTTGTTCAGTTGTGTACCTGGGAGAGAAATCTCTTTTAAAAGTTACACAAGTGGCAAGAGGAGGAAAACAGAATCACCGAATGGGCACGGTTGGAAGGGACGTCTGGAGGCCATGTTGCCCAACTCTCAAACAAAATATGACAAAATGAGGCTTTTGGAAAGTTAATGTCTTCCTTCCAAATGAAGTTTTAGGAAATGAGAACAATTTCAGCAGATTTTGAAGGGATAGAATGATTTTTTGCATTTTTTGTCCAGGTTGTGTCAATGACACTGTGATGACAACAGGACAGGTAGGCAAATCCTGTAAACCTAGTATCTTTGACCCAGTGGACCTTTTCATGCTTCTACCAGTGGAAGACCTGTTCTTATGGTGTTTAGTATAATTGCAATACAGCCTACTGCAACTCAGACTCTCTTTCAAAAGTGTTTGAGATGTTTGCCCTTTCCTTTGCCCTGAAAAAATTCTCACAAATACACATCAGATCGTGGCCATGAGGTTTCCTCCTGAGTTCAATGACTGTTCTCAGACATAAAATTAAGCCCCAGTTGAAGTACCTTGCTAATCAAACCTTAAAATCAATACAAACACATAGACTTGATTCAACTTCCACTTTAGCTGGAATCAGACACTGAAATGTGCTCTGTAAGGTTCAGGCTGTTTTAAAAGAAGGAATTTGTCCTTTGACAAGAAATTAAAAAAAATTCTTTTTGCTATTTAGTTCTACACTTTAGTAGAACAAAACAAAGACACACCATTAGGTGTACCATGTCCTGTTCTTGAAGAATCTCTCCATAAGGGCTTGAGGAGCTTAAGAAACTCTATGCTTTCACCATTTCTCTCCAAATGGGAATTTATTCCAGGACCTCCATTAAAGTTAAAGGGTTTGGTTCTTATCACAGAATAATACAGCAGTCAATGGAGAAGATGGTGAAAGAATGTTAATACTGCAAAAGGTTTGGGGTTCTTTTGTGGGGTTGGTTTTTTTTTACTCTCTTGACTTCTACTTCACAAGTAAATTTTCCACAGTAACTCAGACTTCAGTTTTCTTTTTTCACTATTGAGAATGTTTCACTCTTACTGTGATAAAATTCACTGCCTCTTCCAGGTAGTTTGTAGGAATAAGCCTTCTCTGGCTATTTTAGGAGTTTCATGTTCTCAAGTTCCTGTGCTTCATCAATTTTGGACTTTTACTTTCTGAAAAGTCCAAAATTATGAATGTGAACCAAAGCCACTCCAAGGGTCAACCAGAACTGCTGGGCTACAATGAGGTGTCAAGTGACTTTGTCACCCCAGCCTGAAGCGCTTCTGACTTTCTCAAATGTTTCTGAAGCTGTTTTGGAAACCTTAACATGAAAATAGATTTGAGTTTCATAACTTCATTACTAATTTTGAACTAAAGGAAAAAAATGCATTGGTGTAAAGATTCAAAAGGAATTAGCGATTTATGTGCTTTTAGTTTAGGGCAGTAAGATATTCAGCACGTCAGGAGTTTTTCATAAGTCCCCAGCACCTGCAGAAATCATACCCTTTTCAGAAGGCACTAGGGATGCTTCCAAAGTTTTTAGGAATGTGAAAAATAAACAAACAATGTCATTAAATTTGGAAGAGAAAATACCCAAGGGCAGAAGTCTTCTGAATCTAGTCTGTCCTCCAGAATAAACATACTTCCATTTGAAGTTAAACTCTTGGTTAACAATCCCATCCTACTTTTTTGTTCATATTTTAATTTTTATCCTGAAATTCTGTCCCCCAACCCCCATTTTTCTTTTCATAGTTCTCCAAGGTTCTGAGAAGAGAGTCCCAAATATTTTGCAATGTGAAATCCACAGTTTATAAATAGCAACTGTGAGTATGTGCACAAAAAAGAATCAGAAAGTTGCGTAAATCAGACCAAACCTTTGGAAGCTGATGGGGTCTTTCCATTGACTTCATCATCTTTGGAGCAAGACCTAATGTAGGATGTTTTTTACTTTTATTGGACATTTAGGGCTTATTTTGGAACATGTCTGTAAGGGGTAGGATGGAATTAATTTGAACAGAAAGAAAACCAACGTACCACCAGAAGCAGCTCCATAAAGTGAAGTGTTTAAAAAAATGGGCTGAAAGGCAAGGCCAGAATTACTTTTTAGTAGAGGCAGAGACCACAAGAGAGGAAGAAGCTGCTGAAGTAAATACTTGGACAACAGGGGAAAAATCTTATGTGATGATACAGATAATGCAAGATCCACAGAGAAGGAAAAAAGTGCAGAGAGAACATTAAGTGAAAAACTCAGGAAATGGAACAAAGGAAGAAAGGCAGAGATTCAAAGGTCACCTAGGAAAGTTTCTGAGTTGTCTGTATACAAATGTGAGAAGTGCAACAAAGGAACCAGGGGAAACAGAGAGACCAAGAGGTAACTCAGACGGGATTCGATTGATCCCTCCTTCCGTGAACTTTTCTAAGAATTTATCGTATAGCACTTAAGCACATGAGTAGCTGCAGACATATAAAACAATACCAAGCATTCTAAAATTACACACAGGTTTGCATCATCTGCTGGGTGTCCCTCTGCCACAGCCTGCAGTGATGCAGTGGTGGGAAAGGATATTCAAGTACCTGAAACCTGGAAGATCTGCAGGATTTTGTCATTAAGGATCTCAAAGTAGAAGACATGTTGAAGAGCCTCCTCTGCACCACTGACCTCCCTCTGTGACCTCCAGCACCTCAGTTAGCACAGCACTGTTGGTAGAAACAGTCTTCCTTCTACTCCCTCTCCCCTAAAACAACTATTATTGAAGTAGACACACCCCCAGGCTCCCTGCTCTGTCGTGAGTAGAGCAATCAACATCCAGCTATTAGGAACTCACAATCATTCAAAGTCTTCACTACTCCTTCCTCCCCAGATGTCATTAACTATGCAGGTGAGGTAACTAGGCACAGCTAGGATGGATACAGCTGCAGAGTTTTGCAGGGGTCCCTGTGGCTCCTATTTATAAAGAGGGACAGTTAGGCCTTGGGACACTTAGGAAGTCTGTAGCTCTGAGAAGAGTTATCTTTCAGGTCTACTTGAATGAGACACCACCAAGTGTGTCAAGCCTTGACAAGCAGGCAACAGAGTACAGCATTTCAGTATGTCCTTTGCCAGCAGCGGTTATGGAGATTCCCTGGACAGAATTAAGGAAAAGTTTGTGGCTTAATCTTTTTCCATTGTAGCCATGAGAGTCTGTGCAGCGTTATTTCTATTCATCTATATGAACATGTATTTGAACATACATCTATATGAGGTGTATTTGAATGTCCTCTATCTTCCCTGTTCCAAAGGGAAATGTTTATTGTAGGGGCACTTCCAAACAGGGTGCCTATGTGTCTAACTTGTAACTCTCTGTATTTCAGAAGTTGTGTTTTGAGCTCATGGTAGAACAGTAATTAAGCATGGGATATCCAAAAAACAACAAGGCTTTCTTAGTTATACTGGTTTTGATGTTTACTCTGCTGTCTTTTTTTTTTTTCCTCTGGAAAGGGTTGGTGCAAAGTCTTAGAAACTCTGTATTAATAATGTAAATAATGCCCAGAGACTCCACTGCAGGCTTAATTGCAATCTCATCTTCAGAACTGGGGAGCTTTAGAGGTAAAAGATGAGCTGAACAAGTAGGAAAGGGAGTGTTGTAACACAGAAAGAGGATGCACAGTCTGAGGAGCTGTTGCCAGTTCTCTACCTAACTACTCACAAGTGTTTTAAAGGCCAGGAGAAAAGTTGAGTCAAGCCAGTAACATTGTCCTCAAAATTTCGAGACTTTAGATATAAATGACTCTGATCAACTTTTTAAAAGGGTAGACAATGGTCAGACGAGGGGGGATGAATTAAAACTAAAGGAGGGAAGTTTTAGATTAGTTATTAGAAGAAAGTTCTTTACAGAGAGAGTGGTGAGGTGCTGGAACAGGCTGCCTAGAGAGGTGGTGGATGCCTCACCCTGGAAGTTTTCAAGGCCAGGTTGGATGGGGCCCTGGGAAACTTTGCATCATGCCTGGAGGTTGGTGGCCCTGCCTGTAGCAGGGGGTTGGAACTCTATGATCCTTGGGGTCCGTTCCAACCCAGACCATTCTACAATTCTATGATTCTATGATTAATGGCTGTCTTGGTGTTAGTGAAGACAGGATTTTATAAGGGTGATTCTGGTAAAAGATAAAGTTTGAGCCACAGTATCTCTCATCTCACAAAACGCTTGGTATTGAAGGATCCTTTCATGAGCAGTACTTGGGCCTTCACGCTACCTAACTGTGCTATTTCTATGTGAAAAACACTATTATTACATTATCCACATGGCCATCCCCTCTCACAGCCCTTTTCATGCATCAAGTTGCTTGTTCTCAGCTGCACAGCCAAGTGCAGGAGTGTGGTGAAATACTGCCAAAGGGCTCCAGTAAGCGAGTGCAGTAATTCAGAGGTGGTATATTCCCTATGCTTCAGTACTGCACAACTGCCTGCTTAGAGGTGGAAGAATTTATGCTGGAGGCAACCTTTGATTGACACACAAAACCAAAATCTTATTGTTGCACCTGGGAGTTTCAGCAGTGCTTAACTTTGGTTTCTGTTTTGTTACTTCTCTTTCCTGTTAATGGAGGCAGATGTAGGTTAATATACAGGACTTTGAAAACATTGCTATTTAAATATTTACAGTGTTTAAGCCACTTTCAGGAAAGTTGAAGGTGTAGTGACCATAGTCTTACTCAGAGTATTGCGTTTTGCTTATGTAAATTCCTCCTGCGCTTTCAATAATATGGTGAATTATTCACTTCCTAGAAAGTGCTAGACTATTAAAGTGTTGCTATCTTTCATCCTAAAATGATGTAATTCGGGCAGAAAATAGATACCCATTACTAAAACAATGAAGCTCTGAGTCCTTACATGGCTCTGAATTTCTTTCTGTGCCTTGCCCGCTTCAGCACAGTGAATACGAAGGCAGTGGGGAATTGCTGCTGTAACAGCTGGAGCACCACACCAGCTTTACTTCCCAGTGTGGTACTGTCAGACTACAGGACAGTATGGAAAGGATGCTTCCTCGTGCTGCTGTTCAGTCCTGTGCTGTCACTAGACATACACGCTGAACTACAGGAAATTCTCCCTGAGTGCTGCGGACTTCAGACTCCCCAGCACAGCCAGTTCTTCTGGAGACTCAGCCTATGTTTTTGCATCTATATTAGACCTTCAGCCTTGGTACCTAATTCTCAAGATGCCAAAATGAAATCCCTAGTTCCTGAAGCCCTGGAAGCTCTTAGTGCTGTTGATTTGAATCCCAGATTCCTTCACCCTGTGTAGAAAGCAAGACGCTTCCTACTGAAGGAAGTATTTCGGCTTTTACCAAGCTTCTCTGGTTTTTTAAATCTAAGAAACAGAAGCATGTTACTTAAAGGAGTCAGTCTGCATCTGATAGCTGCACCTCCCTTTCTGGGCCGGAGCTAAAATGCAGGAAAGTTTTGCTCTCTTGTTTCCTCAATCACAAATGTGATCATCAAAAATTCTGGAGCAAAATTTTTTGCTGACCTACAGACTGCTCATTCTGAGTACCATTAGTCAGTCTGAAGTGACTCTTCTGCACCAAATGCCTTTGATCCTGACTATCTGTAAGTACTTTGTGAAAAGAAATTGGGGTCCAATACCCGTTTTTGTTCTGCTTTGTTTTGGCCTTGAACCCTGCAGAGCCTTTTTTTTTAATGGACTGTATTTTTAACATTTCCCAGACAGCCTGGAATGTGGGATAGATTTTTAAAGCGTATGTTGAATTCTGAATATGCAAATGTACAATTAGCTTCTGTATTCACTCTTTAAACACTATGGTTTTTAAATCAGAGGGAGTGAGAGTCGGTGCTGACATGGATATGCATATGTCAGCTCTCTCCACCAACGTAATCAAGTGTTCTTAGTAAATGTGTTGCACACAGCAGTTCAGTTTTCAAAAAAAAATACTTTTAAAAAGCACTGTATTCTTTCTGTACAATATCTTTTTGAGACCAACAATGAATGTATTTGGGGATAGAGGTTTGGCAGTAGTCCACATTGATCTGTGGAATATCATCCCTTGATTTTTTTTTCTAACAGGTCCTGCAAGCAAGTAAGTAAAATCTTTTAAATGGGTCAAATACAAGAGAATCAAGGCTCACCCAGCAACCCACCCCAAGGAAAAAAAACACTGAGATGAGGCAACTCTGACCCCTTGATGTTGGGATATTAACTACAGACAGACTCAGCTAGCATATAAGTCATATGAAACACAACACTGAGGTGGTTAAAATTTATGATGATTCAAACAACGATGAACTCTGATCATATTCACTAAGAGCAGAAATCCACTGGCCTTCGGCTGACAAGGACCCTGACATGTCCCATGCCTTGCTGGCAAGAAGCTGTATCACCAAGGAAGGGAGCTGCTAGTGCTTTAATGATGAGCCTGGCTAAAAGCATGGTATGCTCAAGAGAAGGATAGGAGCTGGGAGGATCCAGCTGGTTCAGGTGTTCTTCAAAAACACTTTGTGGCAAAGGAATCTTTCTAGAAGAGGAATGAGAAAGCAAAGGTATTTGATCTGCTCCTTTAAAAAGAGGCAAACTAGGGAGGGGAACATGCAAGAGGAGGGAGGAAGAAGGGGTGGTTGAGGCAACACTAAGGAATTTTGGCTTTGGAGCAGAAGATACGGACTGAAGAAACTAAGCATTATATTTCCTTGTGGGGAAAGGGAAAGAATCACCACCTTGATGGCCTGGGAAGAGGTTTCATACCTGCAGCTGTTGAGTTTCTATTTGGCAACTGGTGAACCGTGACCATCAGCAGAGCTGTGCACCTGGTAGGGGACATCTCATGGCCTTCTTCATGCCCAATGCTGGAGACAATGCTTCTCTCTGTATTTCCTACAGGAAAATGGCACCAGTCTCTTGATTCCCATAGGGTGGTGTCCTGTACCTCAAATCAGTTGTGAACACTTCTTGCTCTACAGCCATCTCATCTGAATTGGAATGAATTTTGCTTCTATCCTTCTTGATGTGTACATGGCAGGTAGAGCCTTGAGGACATCCCAAAAAAACAGATTTGTGCTCTTAATGCTGCAGCTCCTTTGACCTGCTGATAATATCCATTCACATTGATCAATTCAACAACCATTTCTTGGTGGCAATGGCAGCACTTCCAAGAGGCACAGTTTGGCCTGGAGATGCTCCACTGCGACATGAGCAGCATGGGCAATTTAGTGTGCCTGAGTGTCTCTACCATGGATTGGCATGGCTCCTTTTCACCCCATGCAAGTGCAAGACTGCTTCTCAACCTATTACCTTTCTTTGTGTAAAATGTCCTCACAACTCTGAAACTTGCTCTTTTCATGCACGTATAAGGGTTTGATGGGGCACTAGATTTCAGTGAAAGTTCACTTGCTTTTGTTTTCCTGCTATTGTGTTTGTTTCAAAAATCCCTGTGTCATCATTTTCACGTTCTGTTTCCATTCAAACAAAGAGCAGCTTTACATGGGGAAAAAGGGGGTCAGGGGTTACTTGGAACATGCCAAAGAAAATAAAAGGGTAGCACATATACAAATGTTTTCATCATTCTGGCCTGATTTTGCAATCTGGGACTATGCTCAGCTTTCACTAACATCACATCCTAGGGCATGCATCCCACTTGCAATTGCTTTCAATAGAAGGCAAGGGCAGATAGTTCCTTGAGATACTCAATCCTTTACAGATGCTTTATGGGACCACAGTAACCACAGAATGTGCACATCCAAGCTCCACGCTATATTCTCTCACAGATCAGAGCAGATTTGTTACCTATTTCAACAGGAACTGTGCAAACTATCTGAGGGAGTATTTAATTCTTCATAACATAACAGCATGTTGCCATGAAACCCCTTACTAGGGCAGAACCCCACTCCCACACACCGAAACAGAGATTGCTGTTGCATACTTCACCCCTGATTAACTGATGGAGTTTCCCAGATGTTAGGCACTGTGTACCAGTACAAATCATGCCCTTTCTGCTAAACTTAAGAACTCTGCTTTCAAGGACCAATGATTTTTGCAAGCAATAAAGCTGAATGTATTTAAACAACATCTACATACAAGGTCAAATACGTTCAATATCTCCTTTGGCAGTGACTGAACAGCGTATGTCTGTGTTTAGGGACTGAAAAAGACCTTTGGAAAGATTTGGAGAAGTTCCTTTATTTTAGGAAAAAGGCAAAATATGTTCTCCACAAAACCGGCATTTTGAGCCCTCCTATCTCTGCATGCTGGGGTTTTATTTTCTTTCATTTTTCAAACTGTGACTGCCTACAGAAGTGCAGGATCACGGCAGGATGTTGGGAAACGCTTGCTCTTTCCCTCAGACCCAGGGATGTTCCCAGCTCACAAGTTGACCCAGCAAAATCCTGTTTAAGAATTTGCCAAATTAGGGCACCTGAACCCCATGGCTCCGTAGGCTCATTTGCAATGTTTTTAGCTGGATACTGCAGTATTAAATACAAGATCCAGGAAAAAAAACACTCTTACATCTGTCCTAATAATTTATATTCTTGAAAGCTGTGCATGGACCTAGATCTGTGCCTAGATCCCAAGACTTTACCATCCAGCCCTCATGAAATCCAATCCAAAGAAGTTCATATGTCCTGTGAGTGGGTCCCATACATAAACACTCATGGCAAATTACTCACAGTGCAAATATATGTAAATACATTCCCCACCAGTTAATTCAGGGCCACAGAAACAGCGGAAAGAACAAGGTATATAAAGGAGTGGTGGGTATCTTGCTTAGATGAACTGTACATACCAGGAAGAGTTTGCTTTTTGGATAAGCATCACTCTGGTAGGAAAAAATGAGTGGGTCATGGAGCATCCATGATCCCTCCTTTATTTATTTATTTTCCAAGGTCCCATAGTTTCTGCTTCTTTCATTTGCTGGTATTTTTAGTGTGCTCAGGAATTATTTGGTAAGATATTCAAGATTTCTAGTGGGATTTCTTGATAATGGACAGATTCTTTCTCTTCATAATGATAGCTGAGATTCTTGAGAGCAAAGAGACACTTTGTTCTTTGTTCTCAAGGAGACAAACTGTTATTTCTTTCCCTGAAGAAGCATCTAATATGATGGGTGAAATATCAGGAATAATTAGACCAAATGGTGATGTAAATCCCACTAGAAATAATGCATCCGTTATTTCATTTTATGCCTATCGCTCTAGTTTCTGCCTGATTTAAGTCCATGTGAAGAAAGCTGTGGGTATTCCCTTTATAAGAACTACAATAAATTTCTTCATTGAATATTTACTAGTCCTGAGTTGCTCCTTTTTTGTTGGACCATCATTACACAATTAAAAAATAAGAAGGTAATTTAGCTGTTTCGAGGGCTGGTATTGCTTAATTTCAGGGGAGGGGGGTGACAGTTGAAAGGTTAATGTATTTCACTGATTGGGCCCCTGGGGTTCATTTTCTGGAAAAAAAAAAGCTCTTTCAGTTTTTATTAAGAAACGCCTGTAATGAAAAGGGGAAAAGCATCTCTTACTTGGCGCATGCAAGGCAGCGGCTGCAGGAGCCTGCGTTTCTCTCCCTGGCTCGGCTTGCAGCCATTCCCTTTGCCTCGCTCCCCTGGATGTGGGACAGTGAGGATGGGGTCTGGGTCTGGCGTGGGCTTTGCTGTGCCCCCTCCCATCAGCACAGTGTCTCCGTGGAGGGACAAATCCTGCTGGGAGTGACATGGGGACCACGTGGTGTCCTTGCCATAGCTCTAGGGGTGAGGAGTTAGGGGTCCTGAATGCCACGTGAGTTATGAAAGTCCCAGAAGCAAACTCGCTTATAGGTGCCCCCCTTGTAGTGCCATGGACACCCCGCAATGACCCAGCAGGGCCCATTGACACAAACCCCAGATGTTTTACCCCCAGAAGGCAGCATCCTGACTCCACACCCTGGCTGGGCTACAATATCAAATCTTGGTTGACCAACACCATGTTGATGACCAAGAGACACTCCTTCTTCCCAGCTGCAGCTTGAAGGCTTATATGTCTTCCAGCCTCAGACTGGCAACCTAAAGCAAGTAACGTACTTTGGGGAGCTCGATACTGAACCGCAAGAAAACACTGTCAGCATTTTCCCTAAAGTTGTACCATCAAATTCACCCTCAGATCCCTTCCCGGCAGTATTCCTCTGTTGTGTCCTGCTTGCTTTTATTCCCTACCACGATCCTGAGTACATGAGCAAAAGGCTCTTTTCCTAAGGTTTAAGGAAAAGCTGGGAAATGGCCTCTTCACGCAATTAAATGCATTCGTGCTAACACAGCCTTACGATCCACACACGCGCCCAAAGCGCTCATCGCTCAACCACATTTTAAGTGATAGCAATGCTTCGTGCCAGCATGGCATACATGTGTTAACTATTAGTAGGAGAGAAGAGATACTGGATATATAATTTACTCAGTGTTGGGTATTTCTTACTGTGGTTAGCAGTGAAGTTGCTTGAGCTGAGATCTTTTTAGCGAGAGGGCACTAAGTCTTTCCCATTAAGTAAGTTAGCATGCAAATGACATTGTGTGACATAATTTAACTCCCTTGATTTTAATGTCTACATCACAGGATTTTGATTCATTATGAAAAGAATTTTGTAAAACTTCCATGGTGCTGATGTCTCTGACTGATACTTTTATTATTGTAAAATCCCCAAAACTCAACATTTATAGGCACAATGAGGCAGTAAAAATATAAAATAGAAAAAAAAATATTTCCTTGGGCTGGAAAATTCTGAAAATTGGAGAAAAGGTTAACAAAATAAACCAAAAATGTCCCAGTCTTCAAGCATCTAGAAGAATTGTAAGAATGTCCCTTTATGTCTGTTTTTGTGCCCCCTATAAAAATTGTTTCGCTCTCAGCCCTTAATGAGATGTTTTAGCAGTGTTTGTCTATCCCAAATTACCATGTGAGATGAGCATTGGAAGTAATGTGGTTTTAGTTTGGGGACTTGTGCTGGGGATGGAGCCTGTGTGTGCACTGTGGAGTGAGGCAGGGTCGGAAGTGCTGCCTTTGCTGCCGGGTACCGTCTCTCTGCCGGCTTTTGCTCTGCTTATCGATACGTTTTATAGATTGATGTGACTCAATAATAGGAGGAGAAAAAGTTCCATCTCCCATTGCAGTGAAGAATTTGTAGGTTCTTATTTTAACAAAATTAAACTGCTTAGAAATGAACAAGGAAAAGGATCTTTTATTAAAGAGAGAGGAAAAACCCTCGATGAGTTAAACATAATACTAACCAAGAAAATAGAAAAATGAGCATTTCTACACATCCACTTGAATATCAGACTCAAAATCCAGGCAGATATTTTGAAGTAAAATACCTTTCTGACTCCTAGTTTGGCTGTACTAGATCCATGGAAATAAAATGCCTTTGTTTTCTGCAGTCTGAGCTTCAGAAAAGGCTTGCAGCTACAAGGAGAAATTCCATATCCTGCTTATCTGTCTTCCCTTAGATGTGATGGGCCGCTAAAAATAAATATGTAAAATTCAACATATACATAATCCTGGAAAAATTGGTTGCAACTAACAGATAATGATGACTTGGTAAATTAATGGAATAAACAGAGGAGGGACCAAGATAAAGCTGTGGTAAATTTCGGTAATGAGTCACATTCAAAGAGACCAGGTGCCTATGTGCATCATGTAATACAAGGGTTTTTTTTTCACAGTTGTTGGTGTTATTTTTAGGACCTGCTAAACATGCTGAATTGGGTGATTGAAGAAAAGCTCATTCCCAGTGGTTAGCGGCTGTCCCTTGCTCTCATCTCCATACCCAGTGATCAGCACATAGGACGAAACTCAGTTTCAAAATCAAACCGAAGATATTCCACCTTCTCCTGCCACTCTCCACAGACTGTTTCAGTGCAGCACTATTCATGCCCAGGTGTAGAAAAGCTTGTTTTTCAAGACACCATAAACCCATTTTTTTCCTAAACTAAATAGTTTGGTTTCTTTTTGGTAAAAAAAAAAAAAAAAAAAAAAGACTCCAGCTTCAAGGTTTTGAAATGAATGTACAGGAAAAATATATCTTTCGTTCGTGTTTTTAAATGCAGTCTAAATAATGTCTGAAGAAATAGTTACTTCAGCTTTAAACATCAGTTGCCAAATGGTAATTATATTGTTTAATTTTAAATTATACGATAGAGTTATACCATCTGACACTGCGAACACTACACACAAACACTTCACGTTATCATGAGGGAGTGATGATTTAAAATGCACAAAAGCTTATTTAAAAGCAATATAAAATTTTATTTTTATTATGAATGTGAACTTTTCCTATCCTCTTGATGTTAAGGAGCTCTGATTTGCATTGCCAACTCGTGGTGAATAACCCCTAAGTTTAGCCTTATGTTGTGAAATACATTTATACAAACATTTCTCTCTATTGATACAAAGCTAAAACATTTCTTATGGGTATTATACTTAAATCAGCTATCATTTCTCTGCTAGGGAACTTCTGGTAGGAGAGGAGCTTCACAAGGAACAATCTTTCCGTAAACCTGCAAAAACAGATATTAGGTAAGACAGCAACATTACTTAAGAATGGTAAATGTTAGCTTAAAATAAAATGAAAATCCCTAATAATCTAAAAGGCAGGCACGTTAATAGTGCTTGAAATAGTTTATAAGCTGAAACATAGCTACGCATTATTCTGCCCTTCCCTCCTGGTTATGGAGCTGTTGTTTACAGAGTGCCAAGGGCATTTCTGTCTCATTATCAAATACATAAATAGAAGAATATGCATTTAGTGGGGGATCTATTTTATTGTCAGTCTTCCCACCCCCTCCACCACCACCCCCCGCCCGCACCCACTCATGGTATTTCTTGATGTTTTCTCCTCCCTTCTGCAGCCTGTATATTTCCAAGAAACTGTGTAAGGCAGACTAAAACAAATAACATCTCTATCCAAGAGGGTGTAATTTCTAAAGCAAAGGCGACTTACTTTAAGCTTTGGAGAAACATCCACACTTAAGACCCTTCTCTTTTTTCCCCTCTGCTCTGTGAAGCATTTTTATGTAAGCTTATAATTTACTTTAAAACCTATGTTTAATAGTTTCCCTTTGTAATTTTTTTTAAATGTTCTTGAGGGCATCTTATTGCTAAGCTGTGTCGTGTATTTTTTAGGAACTGGGATTCAGCTCCCGGTTGACTCAGTGCTAAAGCTCCTGCAGCAGGTCGGGGAAGCTGCGAGCCTTTTACTCCAGCATTTGCCCTGCTGAATGTGGGAGTCCCGAGTCAGAGTCGGCTTCTTTTTCTCAGGTCAGGCTACCAGCTCATGCTGTGAATGAAATCGCAGTGTCTACGGTGCAAGCCTTGTCCGAGGAAGGAGTGTAGAACTCGGCTTGAAATGCCCAGCCAGACTCAGGGACACCCCTGCCAAGGCAACGGACACCTCTCAGTGCTTGGGGGATGCTGAATCTGACCTCAACTCCTCTGTCCCTGAAATATGCAGCCTGGAAAATACCTCAGGCTCAGGACAAAAATACTATGTTGAAGAATATTAGTTCTCAGAGGAAAGACAAATAGGATCGGGCCTTAAATTATTATCCTCATGATATCTCATAGATCAAATAATGCAAAACGTGGGGAAGTAATTATATATATGTATATGTTTTTAAGTTTAGAAAGTTAATTTCCCCTGGGTTTTTATTTTCTTTTTATTTTTTTTTCTTTTGTAAAGCAGATTTTGTGAATATTGAATCCTGCAAACCAAGCACAAAGCAAAAGCCAGATTTTATTTGTTCTTTTTTTTGGTGTAGGGTAAGGATTTTTTTGAAAACTGGAGTTATTTTAGTTTTAGGAAGTTAAAAACTAATGAAAGATCGTTCTCCTTCTGGTGGGTCGTGTATTTAATTGGCTCACAGTAGGAAGCAAACGGAGTCAGGAATGTTTTTCTTCATTACCCTGACCGTGTACTGCCCGTTATTTGTGAAAGAAAAGATAAGGATGCTGTAATATATTATTTGGGGAGGGGGGAATAGGAGAAGCTTTGTAAATAGAGACAAATGTAGAAGGAATGTACCAGTGTGACCGTAGTCTATGGAAATTTTTAATTCCCATTTTTAAAATATGTCTTAGCAAAGTTGTTTGGGAAAAACACTGCATGTGTGTGGAGACACACAAACGGATATGACAGTACACGGGGACTCTTACATTTTCAGCTCGCTTCAAAAAAAAAAAAGGTTCCTTGTTTGTTTAGGTTCTGTGTGCGTGCATGAAACAGATCGCATCTATGTTTGTATTCCTCGCTGTTGTTTTCTTAAGTGATTTGTCTGCTTTTCCCTTAATTTTAGCTCTATCTGCCCACTTAAAAACAAAACAAAAAAGGGGGAGGGAGGGGAAGAAGGGGGGGGAAAAAGGCGTTTTAAGAAAAAAACCCACGGTTAAACTTGTTAGCCTAGACCTCCGGATTTATAAACAAATGCTAAGTGCGGTACTTTATCTAGATAGACAGAGCCGGCTGGCCAGGAGCGCTGGCGGCGGGCGGCTGCTGCGTTGTGCTGCACTGCCACCTTCCGTCGCCCAGCCCGGGGCCGCCGCTCCGTGCCCGGCTCGGGGTGCGCTCCCCCGGCCCCCGCCCCGCTCCTCGGGCCCTGATGCTCCGCAAACCAAACCTCAGCGAAATTAACAGCGGAAAATCGAGAGTGGAAAAAAATAAAAAAGGTGCCTGAAGAGCTCCGAGGGCGGGAGGCTGCGTGGGGACACACATTTATTATTATTTTATTTTTTTCTTAAAGTAATTCTTATTTGCAGGGGTTGTTTGGTTGGGTTTTTTTTTTAATATTTGGCCTGAAGCTATTTATTCCCCTTAGATAGTGATACAGAAAGTTTGATCGCTGCTATTTGTATTCTGAAAGAATTAACATATTTTGGGCTGCTGCCTTCCGCTAAACCTAAACCCCAGACTGAAGGAGAAGCATCTGGCACAATGGAAATTGTCACAACACAAGCTGCAACTTCAACTGGTGAGTGAAGGCTTCCCTTCGATGCGCAGATCACAGAGAGGAGACTGTTTAAAAGGACCTGCGGCTGCGAGGCAGCGGCACAGCCATGCTGTTGCAGGCGATGAGGAGCCTCAATCTGTGGGAACCAAAGGCAAAGACAGACATGCTCCCCTGGTGCCAAACCCATTATGTGTGAGGCCAGAGTAACCTTTGATTATTATTTTTTGAAAGGAAATCCCTTAAACACACTCTTCCCTCCAAACCCAAGGCAGGTGATTCTTATGGGGTCTCCCCAGGTGATGCTCCATCATGAGCAGGCTATTCTGCGAGTGCAGAGAGGCTCAGCAAGGAGAGGCGCTGGACAAGGAGGTGGCTCCCTGTGTGTTGCTGTCATGGCTCCCAGCTGATCCCTCTGACAGCCTCCCTTCAAGTGCTCAGCAAAAGCACAGTGTCCCCCCCACCCCTGCTGTAGCCTTTGCTATTTACTAACTGACTCCTCTCGCCAGTGTCTCTTTGCTTTTGGGAGGCCAGGTGGAAGGAGAGGGAGAGGAGGGCTGGGGAGGAACAGGAACTCTTGCACAGGAGGTGGACCGTGTTTCTTTCATCTTTACCAAAGGGGAAGGAAAAAGCCTCAGGAGGGTATTCCCAGGGAGGAAGTAATTCCCTTTTCTTCCACCCAGCAGGACAGCGCATCCTGCCTTCAGCTCTCTGCCCCCCAGCTCCCCAAGCCAGCGGGGTTACACGCTGTCTTCTTTGGCCACACCACCACACAGGGCCCACATGCTGGGTGGGTTTAAAGATCCCTGTTGGGGCTGTGACAAGGCGAATCGCCGGCTGCAGGCTTTTGTAGGATGGTCTGGGGGTGAGCACGTATGCTCCCCAGCATGGATGAGCATGTCTCTTTTGGGCACTGGGACCCTGTCAAGCGCTGCCATCCTTGTCTTCTGAGCAGGATGAGGAAGCACCAAAGCTAGCAAAGCATGGAAAAAAGTCTTTCTTCCACATACTGGGACTTGGACCCAGAGCAGATAAACTGGGGGTAACCCGACCCGTTCTCTTCTAGCATGGAGCCTCTGCCCGCAGTGCTAGCAGCAATGCTGGTGTCAAATGGGGCTGGGAGTTCACCTCCCACATGAAGGCATTGCTCTGCTGCTTAGAGAAACATTATTGTTAAGTACTAATTTCAGATGAAAGAACCCATGCCTGGGCAGGCATTTCTCCCAGCACCAGAAAAGCCCTTAAAAAAAACCCCAGCATTAGAGATGGCTCCCTTGCCTGTTAGACCTCTACAACCTTGCCTTGGCTACTACTGTTGGGAACCCAGGATTTTTTTAACACCCAATTAAATTAGTGTAATTGGGATAAAGTTGCAATTTCTTTGCCTCCAGCTGTGAGTCATAATCTGTTTAGCACCTGAGTGTTATTTCACTTTATTTTTAGTACCTAGCCCATAGTTTGGAAGGGGAGAAAGCAAACCTACCCATCAGTCAGGATTTTGGGAAGGTGTAGATTACTTATCATTAATTTAAACATGGCATTTAAATGACTGTTCACAGGTGGTTTTAATGCTGTTACTAACTTCTTTTTTTTTTCTTTGGACCTTGTAAGGGATACATTTTTCAAAAAGAAATACCAGCGACCTCGAACTACAGGCCATGCCAGTAATCCATCGCTGTTACTACATCATGGGGAAAACAGTATAACAACAGGAGAGTTTCTGGTGAGGGGAAAAAGAGAACTTTGTTACAAAAAAGAAGAAGAACAAAAAAACAAAAAAAAAAAAAGAGGAAAAAATGATCAAAACCTAGTCCTGTTTGGGCTACCAGTTCAGCCTAAAGTACATTTTGAAATGATGAATCAGCTGGAGAGAAAAACATATTCCAGATGTTTTCTGTGTTTGTCTCCAGTATTTACTTCATCATGCTTTATCCAGAGGGGTTATTCCACGGAAATAAATGATATACCGAGTGTGATCGGTGAGGAAAAGATATTGATTGTAGCAAGTTTAAAAGAGAAACTAGCACTGGGCAAATAGCTCAGGATAAAACACAAACCAGCTTGAAACTTTGTCTGCAGTTCAGATCCGTGGTTATGACTCAGACCAACCCATCATCCAGCCTTAGAAAAATCCTTCTGAATAGTGGTTGATGAAAACTGTGGACAAAAATAATTCTGATGGATTGGGAAACCAGGGCCACAATAGTCCTGCAGTGCTGGATTTCAGTGCTGCTGTGGTGGGGGAGAGGGAATGCCCCCAGCCCAGCCAGGGCAGCCAAACACCTGTATGAACATGCTATGTCTTGTTGTGTGGTTGTAGACATGGGTCTTGGCTTCACTGGGGGTCAATGCCTTTGGGGACCAGTGCTGTGGATCAGAGGGGATAAGGCAAGGAGGCAACAATGCAGGGCTTGCCCCAAGGGGATGGCAGACAGGGGCTCTCCTGGTGTGGCCAAACTGGCATCACATAAGAAAGCTTGGCACCAGATCCTCTGATTCATCCTCATCCTAAAGAGGTTTCACCTGAAAAGGAAAAAGGTTTACAGACATCAGAGATGGAGAAAATCACCAAGGTCACCAAATATTGCTGCCTAGTAGGACACTCCAGTATTGCCCCCAAAAGTGAACTGGGAATGACAACAGGTCCTTGCCCCTCCTGATGGTCTGTCTTAAACAAATAACAAAATACACAATACTTCAGATGACTTATCTAAAGGCATGTTTATTTTGCAAAGCAAAACTGAGTGTCTTGAAAAAAGAACCCCACCTCATCCTACCCATCTATCTGCACTCTCTGTGTTGAGGTTTTTGTTAAAAGCCCAATAGCCAAAAGCTAATTACACATAAGTTTAGACTTAAGATATTTTTGTGATGCTTAGAAGGTGGGGAACAAAAACCCTGTCACTAAATTGATGTCTCTAAAATACCTGCCAAAACAGCCCTTTAAAAAGATATTTGCACCTTTATTTAGTTCCTCCTTGTGAGGAATGTTTACTGCAGTCCGTAGATGTGGTTATGTCATGTTTCCACTGTGTTTTCATTCAGTGCTGCTCTGTATTTGTGGTTTTTCTCATTTGTGACAGTCTAGTAACTGGAGCCATTTGTACCTGAGCAAATAATATCAAATCTGAATACTTTATAAATATTTACAATATTTGGTGTGTCTCCCACTCACATCAAATGCAAAGTATAAAAAGCAAAAACAAACAGAAACAAACAGAACCTGTGTTACGTTATAATAAATATTTACTGTATGTACTATTGACTAAAGAGTCCCATACAGCTCTTTAGGAGGCATTGTTTCTGTCAGGCTGTTCCGTATTAAAACACTCTAAATGAAGCTGTTTGAGAATAAAAATGTGCATGTTAGGCAGTGATTGATGCCTATGACTTATTTAATTTTTTTGGCAAGGGGAAGTGGTTTGGTTTTTTTTTTTTCGGGTTTTTTTTCCTCCCTGCACATGTGGGTAGTGAATTAAGCAGGAGCCTGGGACTTTCTGGCACATCTGCAGAATTCATTGGAGTGAGGTCCTGGTGCAAGACTTGGGGGGAATGGAACTGTTCAGGACCACCGGTTTTAAGCAGAGATCCTGACTGCAAACAACCTGTACTGAAGACAGGGCAGGCAGCAGCAGAGTTGCCACCGTGTTCCCAGTGTAACAAAATCAACATTAAAACAAGGAGGAAAAACAATATAAAGTACACTAGACAAGAGAGGTGTTGCAGAGCAGGGAGAAGGAAGCCCTTCAAACCGTTTGGTTTCTCTGGTATTGAGGAACTGCTTTACCAAGCCCTGGGCATGGGGACCCTTAACAAACAAGCAGAGACTTTTCAGATCGTCATCAGATCATGGTCAGGGAGGGAGCTCAGAGTCACCACTGTATGCTTGGTGTCATGAGGGGCCTCCAAAGCTTTTTGAATCACTTAATGGAAGGTCTCCCTCCTCCTTTCTCTTTACTCCTCTGGCCTCTGCACTCCATTTGTTCCTCTTGTTCCTCTTCCACACAGGAGATTTTATCTTTTCTTTCTACCTCGTATTTATTTTCTAAGCTACCTGTCCCCAACCACCTCCGAGCCTTTGACATATTCATTCTTACAAAACTGCTGTACCCCTTTTTACCCAGCCCAATGCATCACAGACACCTTAAGCCTGGGCTGGAGTTTAGGAGATCTGGTTTGAATTCCAATTCTGTTGTGCCCAAGCTACCAGCACGGCTTCCTTTTGGTGCATCCATTCCTTGCCTGTCACATACAAATCGGCTTGCATTCTTAGCCACCCATCTGCAAAGGCTTACTCCCTTGCTCAGCTTTAATAAGTTTATGACCATTTTTGCAGCCTGTGCAGGTAAGTATTTAAATTGAAGACCCAGCTCACTGCTGCAGGCTGTGAGGAGGGGAGACACATGAGGAAGGAGGATTGGATGAAGGCATAGAGGGAAGCATCAAGGGCTGCTAGTAGGCACAATATTCTGGTGGACAAGCCGCAACCAGTGAGTGCTAGAAAAGCCTACAGGGGAAGGTGGTACCATAGGAGATATCCTGCCCTGTTCCTTGCATTCTTTCCCAGAGCGTGATACTCCCCATCAGACATGTGGCTGTATCTTCACACTGGTTGTTCTAATACAAATGACCCTAAAAGTTAAGCTCTTTGTTTAGGCTGTCTTGCACTTAACTGAAAACGCATCTAAACTTCCTGAAGCAGGACTTTCCAGGACTATTCCTTTACCCACCTCTTCAACCTCTTCAAGTTGCAGGAAATCCCAATTCTTGCAACATGGGCTGTTACCAGGTACCCTCTGTGACATTGCCCTGAAATCCGTATTTGAGTAAAAGAACAGCTCTTTAGAAAAATAAATAGATTTGGCCTGAGTAAAACCTTGTAAAAACATCATGATTTGGCTTGGTCTACTTGTAAAATACACGGCAGATCCCCTGGCTGAGAACAACTTACATCGCCAATGCAGAAGTTAAAAAGCTCATTTCAATTGGAAATTCCAGCTAAATTGTTCCCAGTTAGCACCAGAAAGGAATGCTTTAGACTAAGACAAAACAGATGCACTCCGTTAGGTTCCCATTGTATGCGCAGACTTCCCTTGCAGGGAGGTAGGTAGCTTTGCACAAAAGCCCCCCTCGACTTGTAAACAGGGATAGATAGAGCCGGCTGCCTGTACACCAGCAGTTTTGTTTCTTCCCGGGACTCTTCCAAAGCAGACAGGGCAGGGAAGGAATAAAACCAGCCTCCCGAGCACCACTGTCCTGGAGCAGATGAGCCCAGCATGCTTCAGACATTGGGAAAAAGCTCTCCCTCAAACAATCGGCTTGTTCCTTCGCCAGGCAGAAGCTTTAGCGGCCGTTTCAAGCCATACACTGCCAACCACCACCCGGATGGAAAATCAGAAGCGGCCCTTGGTTAGGCTGGGGCCCTGCCTGGAGCACTCGGGCAGTCGGAATCTGCTGCTGAGCATGCCTCTCACAAAGGCTGCCCTGCAACCTCACTGCTCAGTGCAGGGTATTTTTCCTGCAAAACCTCCAGATTAGGCCTCCTCCTCCTCCCCAGGCTGTCAGGCAATGTAATTACAGTCTCTTTTGCAGAGCATATTGGGTACCAGAGGAAACAGCTGTTATTAAAGCACTTGCACTAAGGACTGGATAGAACTGCCACAGAATACAAGGAGAAAAAGGAATTAAAGATACTTTACAACCTCTTCTCCCTGCTCCCCCATGTTTGTCACAGTCTTGGAAAGGGGAGTTGCCTACTTATGGCATCATTCCAGATTAACTACTGATGAATTAATTCCTTGTGTGCCGGCTCTTACATCCCAGAATGAGATCGTGTTATTCCCAACCCCTTACCCTAGATCATGCGTTTTCAGAGTAAGGGGTTTTAAAGTTAGTCATAAAAACTGTAGCGATAATCCCTTATGGAGCAATCTCAGTTTAATCTGGTTTAAACCATTTGTCGTAATGCACTTACTGACTCCTTGTACAGGTTGGGTATAGGCAAGAGAAGCCCCTGATGGACACGGTCTGGTTTACAACAGTAGGACTATTTTTCCCTCAACTTCTGCAGATTATTTCCTATGTTGGGTGAAAACACTTAGGAAGTAACTGAGAACCTCATGTTGTTACCACCCCTTGTACATTGTGTCCATCCCGAGTGGAGGACATCCAGCAAGACAGCAGGGCCAGGAGACTCACTACAAAGTGGGGTGACCTTGGCACCAACAGGCTCCTATATCACTGCCAGGGGCCAAAGGAAATATTGCCTCTGTCACTATAATATCAAATAATTCTTAAGCCAAGGGAGTAATGTGCATGGTTACCCTAACCTGACCTACACCTTGAAAGGAGACTGCTCAGGGACTGGCAGTGCCATGGCTGTGGGCTGTCCTGGTGGGAAACAGAGTCTGTACCTGATACATTCATGTTGCATCAGTAAGCTCCAGTGCAAACAAAGTAAGCAAATAGAAAACATAAATCCTAACTACCATGCAACATATTTAAATGTATATTTGGGATACATAGTGTTAGAAGATTTGGGGTCCTATTTATTCCTAAAACCCTGTTGAAAGAAAACATCCATTGTTTGAAAAAGGTCTTAGGACTGTCCCCTCACACTCCTTCATCCCATTGTTTTTGCAAAGGAAGTGATTCCCACAGCTATAAAAATGTGTACCCTTTGTTAAATGGATTACTTCCCATCCCATGGCACAAAAACTGGCTGACCCCACTAACAGGCAAAACACATTTACAGTACTAGTGAGTGACTACAAACGGAAGGTAGTCAGTAAAGCCTGGATTAGGTCACAGCTGGTCCAGGGAGGAGTGCGGGAGCCTGATCCATGGTGCTTTAGGCAGGTGGAAGTTTCGCTTGTAAGAACATTAAGGCAAATTTCTACTTTGCAAATATGCCTTCAAATACCCATGCTTAGAGTAAACCAGCAGCACTACCGGTCACATTTATGGGGTGTTCAGCAAGCCTTGGGGTGAGACACACACCCCTTCAGACAAAGAAAGCTGCAAACTGGCCCAAGCCCAGCAAGGGCTGAGAGGAGCCTCCCACCACTCTGATCCTCCCTGAAAACGTGGCAGGACTGGAAACAGTTTGGGATGCCCTAGCCTGTGTGTGCAGTCTAACCCTACTGTGTGTCTCAGCTGCTGTAGCCAAATGCTGCTGCTGTTCTCCTCTAACAGGCTGTGGTCACCATGCACTTTTCTTTCATTGTTTTAAAACACCCTAGGTAGAAAAAGTCTGTTTTAATGAGTATTGTGGAGTTATTTCAGCTGCAGAAAGGACAAGTAAAAAAACGCATTCATTTGCTTTACAAGCAGGAAATTAATTGTGTATGTGCACATGTGTGTGTAAATTCTTCTGATGCTGTCTTTGTCTAGTGCTGTTGCAAAGTTCCCATTTAGAGCCGATACAATTCGTACACTACTGTTACAGCAGAAAAATACCAGATAAAACCTGTACCTGGATTCACTAGCGTAGAGGATCTTGAATACCATATATAAACATGTATTCTTCTGAAAGCATATATTTTTAAAGACATAGGATAGGATTTCTAAATAAGTTTTAATATGTTTTAAGTGATAACACAGTTTTGGAAGTCTTGGGGCTCCATAAGATACCAAATAGTACATAAACAGCAGCAGGCAGAGCAGGAGCAGGAGCAGGAGCAGGAGCAGGAGCAGGAGCAGGAGCAGGATGAATGACCCCCATTACCAGGGAGCAGTTTCTGGGGGAAGCAGTTTTCAGAGGCTCTGCAAGTATTTTCTCATCTTTGCAGGTATGTCTGTTTGCTCAGGACACGTTTGCAGGCCTATGTATTGATTAGGTTATTAATCCCATCTTGAAATAATCACTTGTTTATTAATTGTCACATGACAATCCTTTCTGGATCTCTGCCACCAAAAGGCCTTTCATCTCCTGGAAGCTGGCTGGCTGGGGGATGGACCATTTCTCATCCCATTGATAAACCGCAGTGACCCACCACAAGCAGCCTTGTATCAGAGTCGCTCCATAGGAGCTGTGCCCTGGTTTTTACTGGTCTGCATCTCCCCTGGCTCTGTATGTCTCATGTTGGCTATGGAAAACTAAAGCAAGGACATCATCCTGTGCCCAGCATCTTCAATCAGCTTGCAGAGCTGAGGAGGTCCTTTCCTGCAAGATGGTATCTTTGCTCAGCCCAGGACTGGGGCTGCTGGTGCCTAATGCTGCCCGACTCCTGCTCTCTCGCTGGGCCCTTCTCTGTGCCTCTTCTCAAGAGACCCAGGATGCTGAAGGCATTTGTTCATTCATTCTCATTGCCAGCTCAGAGCAGAGAGTAACCAAAATGAACAACTATGCTGCAGATGTCTGTCTCACTGTTTAACAGCTCTTTTCTCTCTGTCTTTTCTACAGAACTGTATTTTCCAACCTTTTCCCTTGAGACGCCCAGCTGAGCTCCCCCTATAAGTGTTTAAATCCCCTGCTGTCAGCTTGAGCCCTGCTGATTATGTGGGTCGGAGAGAGCCTGCAAAAACTCAGTGCTCTGAGAGTCTCTTTCCCTTTGCACCTTCCCTTCACTCCTTCCCATTTCCCACTGCATTTTTTGCCCCTGGAGTAGCACCAGTGCACCGCATGCAGGGTGTGCAAAGGAGGTTTCTCCAAGGATGCATCCTCTCTTACCCGCAAAAGGTCATCATATCTTGCCTTGCCTTGCCTTCCTTCCATCTCCTGCCTCCCATCCCCTTCTCCCTCTTTCTTTTCTCTTCCTTTTCCCTCTTTCCTTGCATCCTGAGGTGGCTCCTGCCCGCTGGAGCCATGCGTGCGTGTGAAGCCCTAAGCACAGCTGTGTCCCTGACATACTTTCGCACAGCATCCGACAGCGCTTGAGAGGTTAACTTACAGTGGCATGTACAGTATGTGGCCCAGATGTTCCTGCCATCCCCTGAACTTTCTCATGCAATTCGTTCCGTTGCTGATAAAGGTTATAGACTTGAGATACGGGGGAAGTGGAGTAATGGATGGGAGGTGAAACAAAGGCTAGCCCTGACCCTCATGAGCTCATCTTACACTCCTGTATGTTCCGGTTTGAGAACTGGGGATGTGTGAGGGGGAGATGCTTGGGGGCGGGTGGCTAAACTCCTCTCCTCTGGAGATGGATGTCCACCATCTCAGAGAGAGAGCAGAGGAGGATTTCTGTGAGTGAAACCCACGGTTTCTTCCCAAAACACCAGTCCAGGTCTCCTTTGGGCACCGTCCATGCCTGGGCAGCAGGCAGGGGAACTTGGTGCTTCCCAGCTCTCTGCTTTCATGTGTAGGAACATCTCAGCTGATACAATCCTGTCCAACCTCTGAGACATCCTTTGCCAAACTCTAGCATGTCTGAGATCGTTCATTTTTAATACACTTGCAATTTGGCCCAAGCATAGAGGGGTGGAAGAGAGGGTTAAGAGCAGTATTGGAAAATTAGTATCTCCAGAACAGAAACCTTCCCTACAAATACCAAAGCAATGAGGTAACCCCCCCCCCAAAAAAAAAAAAAAAAAAAAGAGGTTTTCAATAAAATCCTTGTAAGATTTAACAGGGGCAAAAATAATATGTTTTCCTGTAAACTCACTCTAAAAAAAAGGACCAGTCTGCCTTGGCTGAAATTTCCAATATATATTCTTCCTGAAGCAACTATTCTGCATGGAAAAAAAATTAGCCCAAACTGTTAAAATCTGATCAAGTAGGTTATAAGCAGCCCAACCAAGTTTTGTATGGGAAAGTACCATGCAAGCTTAGTGATAGGTGTTGTTAACAGTCCCAGCTATAATGCACACACACAGAGTTCAGCATGTATCTCCAGGAAGGTTTTTATGACTGATCAAATATCCTTTCCTCTAGAAGTTCCCTTCCAAGTCATGTGCGATTGCTGTGCAGGGCATAGAAATCTCATCTGGCCTTGCTGCATTCAGCAAGTCAGGGCTAACAATGGGAACCGTGTTCGTCCTGAGGAGGCCACGGCGTTCGCAGGGAAGCTGGGCTCGCTGTACAATGTCAGACACATTTTATGGGCTACATTTTTCAAAACACCGCAGGCGGAAAGAGGGAGCATTATCTGCTAAATACTCCGGGGAGGGCCTTTATGGATTTCTCAAGGGGGCTCAGAACCGCTGATCTGAAAAGATGCTAACGTTTCATTGTGCGCTTTGCTCTGCCTGATTTGCATGGCTGAAAGAGGGGCTAAGAAAATGGACTCTGTGTCAGAACCTGAGACAATAGACAACTGTAGGAAACAGCCTGGAGTTCGTAGGAAAAAATTCTTCCCTTCATTTTATCTTTGTCGAGATAGAGTTTGGCCTGGGGAATGCAGGATTATGTCTGAGGGTCAAGCCAAGAGGTTCTCACCTCTGTTCTTCTGGGTGACACCGATGCTTCGGTAACGTGCTGCAGCAAGGAGGAAAACTCATTAAACTCATTGGATTTCTGGAATCTGTAAAAAGACCTGACAAATCTTTTTAGTAGGTTATTCTCCTAATTCTCCCACAAACAACATATTAGTAACTTCATTTGGACTCAGACTGCCTAAAACTAAGTGAAGCCAGTACTTTTTACCTTGTGTGTTGGATTTTACTGTGTGCCAGGTTCAAGGAAGCAAACACAAGCTACTGGGCTTGCCAGAAACTCAGAGTACCCAGTAGGAACATCCTAATTCAGAGGGAGTGCTGGAGTATCAGCATACAGGCCTGTTTCACTGGTGGTTGGCAGAGTGCATGACTAGTTAGGAAGGTTTTTTTGTTTTTTAGAAAGATTTCTACTAGTGTTCATGACCATTTGGTGCCAGCATTAGATGGGCTTCCTCCTCCGAAGAGCCTCCTCCCTCTATTCAATTGATGGTAAAGCCCTGCCTGTTTCTGTTTGACCTAACCCCTGAGCAAAGAGGCTTTGGAAAGGCATTCTCTGATGAAAAGTTAAAGAAGAGTATCTGCAGAAGAGATGTCTCCTGGATAAGCTGATAGCAAAGGAGTTTCTAGGGGTAGAAAATCTGTGGGCGAAAGTGCTGAGCAGAAGTCAGGACTGGGGTGCAGAAAAGGTGGATCTCTTCTCCTTGCATCTTTTCTCTGCTCTGTGTCCTTGCATATAAAATGGAAAATAAAGCTATAACTTTATTTAGCAGAGTGCTTTGAGACCATGGGAAAAATACAGTGATGGGTGCCAGGACAGGGAGGTTATAAACATTAAGCTTTACAAAAGAATACGAGGATAATTAGGCAGACAGACTTCAGTGGGATTTGGGCACCTGTCATGTTTTCCATACTCAAGGGAAAATGTATTTTCCTTAAAAGAGTGAAAAAAAAATGAAACAGACCTCAATTAATTTAAAAAAAAAAAGTCCAGAGACAATAAAGGCAGAAACTATGATGTTCTGAAAAGTCCAAGAGATAATATAAGATATTAAAAAGATATATAAGCAATTGCATTACTTTACTGATCCTAATATTCAAGTGTATTTTTAATCATTATTACATGGTTAATTGGAAATCAAATTTAAACCACAAAGCACATCTCTGGGGCAAGACCCCTGAGTAGGGGAAGAACATGGCTTCAGACACACACGTACACACACACACCCTCCCCCTTACACACGCTTTGTGTAAGGCTTTTTTCCCAAAATGCTCTTGGAGGATTACAAACTAAAGCATTTAGTTCTCTGGAAACATTTTGAAGGGTGGAAATGGACCAGGTACCATTCCACAGTCTTGGTCTGGCCTTAACTTTGATCTCATGGAGACCACCAACTTTTCTTCAGGAGAGACAGGGACCAGTGAGGTGTTTGGTATCAGAGGGACTGCTGCTGACTCCACAGCCTCCCCATGCTGCTAGAGTGATGCACACAACCACACGCCTGGGGTTAGAGCTGGAGGTTGACTTCATCAAGTCAACACAACCCAGAAGAGCCCCCAAACTGGAATCCAGACCCTGGGAGTATGGAGGTTGGGCAAGCATGTAGGACACCTTCTTGCTTCATGATAGGTAGTTCGAAGCTTTGTAAGAGCATCCAGACTTCATGTGGCCTTCCTGTACTGAGCCTAGGCACCAGTCTTTGTGAGATTTGCACTTTTGCTGATTTAAACCTGCCCACCTGCTGATGCTCTGAACCTCCTTCTGTAAAGAGGAATGAAAGGTACCATTTCACTTAAGTCTGCTTCCATGAAGGCAAAATAGGAATTGTTTCATCTTCAGCATTTCATGAAGTCTCCCAAGGATTACATAAAACTCCCTTTCGCTGACTTTCCAAGGAGAAATCCTTCGCCTTTGTGTATTTATACTTGCAATGGATGCAGCCCTGAAAATGAGCTTGGATTTATTATTCATTATGTTTATAATGGCACAGATGTGTGCAGAACTAAGCAATGGGGAGCAGCAAATCAGCCAAAAGTCTCCTCATTCCTGCTCTTTCTATAACATTTTCTACCTCTTTGGGGAATTTAAACTGTTACAGAGTCTCTGCCCAAGAACCGACAGACCAGAGAAAGAAGCAGCAAAGTTAAGTTGTGAGATTAGGTCATTATCTAATAAAATACTGGAAAAATAGATTCCAGAATTTAATTTACTTTTGACTATTATATAATCTGTAGATTATACCAGAGTATTAGCCTTAGTTTGGTCTCTGAACAACTTCTTTAGCCAAAATACTTCAGTAAACATATTCTCATTGTCCCCCTAGAACAAAAAGACATGAAATACAACTTTTTTCCCCCAATTTTATAGGAAAACATTTTGTGTTTTCACTGTGCCTTATTAATAAGCATAATTTGCTTAAACTTTTCACTATCCCCATGAATGTTTAATTGTGAGAGAAGACTACACTGAGATGAACACTTCATTTTTAAATACAAGCCCCAGATATGTTTAAACCCTTCCTCATTCCTGGGAGCCAAGAACATGCCTTGACTATGGAGTGGGATATATTTTATTTCAGCAATTCTTAAATGGAGAAACACCCAATTGATTCAGTAGCAGAAGTGTGAAATCATTTACACAGAGAACAGCCAACTGAGGCCATAATGCCACTGCTCCTGGAGTGTCCATGCCTGAAAACAAGCCCAGCTTGTCATTTATAATCATTTTCTACCCTCTCAATAGGCAAACAACGCATTTGTCAAAATCTTATGCTGATGCTTTCAGATTTAGTTCATTAGCTCTCATTGTGCCGGTGGGGATGGATCACTTCGAACAAACACCAAACAGCCTCCTTATTTTATATTAATTGTGTGTCAGCAGTAATAGGGAAAAAGCATCTTTTCCTCTCATTTCATTATATAGTTTCACAGCATATTGTCAATGCCAGGGACCAGAAGTAAATCCTCTCTCCTAACCCTACTTGCATGTTTGAACTGGAATCCAGTGGATTTATTTGGTTTAAAGACAGTTCTCACTTCCATTTCTAAACCTTTTGCTTTGGTTTATTGCTAGATAAGCTGGAGATTCTGTGCTTTATGGGCTAATTCAACCTAGACGCAACCAACACAGTCACCCCTGCAGAAGTGTCCTGAATTTCTTGTCTTCTCTCCTCTCAGAAAGGATTTTCTGTTGCCTCAGAACTTGTCCACGCTGGGAATTCAATGCTAGAGTGTAGCTGCAAACCTCTGGTGTAGATAAAATTCCATTCGTCCCACCACCTTTCCAGTAACACAGTATCAGCTTTGAAACTGGGGAGGATGGGTCCATTCCTGGTTTGTGCAGCGCTGATACAAATACGGATCCATTCCTGGTCTGTGTTGTGCTTCAGCCCCAGTAGAGGTGATTTTCTATCACCCTAAAGAAGGAGCTGTTAAATCAAGATGCAAGTGAGGAAGCATGTGGTGGCATTTGCCCTCTGTCTTTCAGTTTTTCCAGTTCTGAGAAGCTCCTAGCTCTCTGCACTGTGTGCAACCTTTTCCCAGGACCCTTTCCTTCATTTAGTTGCCCTAATTAAACTGGCACATTGCATCATTTGCCCCATCTCCCATCACGTCTGGAGTTAAAATTGCCGATGATAGGTTTGTGACTTCCCACTGTCAGGCAGAGGAGGGCTGTGGACAGGACATCCTCTCAGAGGACCTTGTATTATTAAAAATAAATTTGTAGGGTAAGTCTACAGGCAAAAAACTAGTTCATTTAAAAAAAGAAGGGGAAAAAAAGACTCTCTAGTGATAGATAGCTTGAGGTCTCTGAAGCTAACATGTTTAACAAGGTCTATTAAAATAATCACTTAACATATCAACTATCATGTTTCTAATGCATGCACTGCTAAAGGCAATATTAGCTTTTGTGACATGTTGTTGTAACAAAGTGCTGTTTGAGGATGTATCATCTCTTCTCCACACTCGGTAGGGAGGATGCACTATTTGTTAGGGAAAGATCTATCTGTCTGGAGGACTCAGGTCTGGTTGAGGGAACCCTCTGGTCAGCATACACAGTGATCCTCCCTCTCCATATGCAGTCTTCCAGAGGAAGATCGTTGGAAACAAGGCATTTAGCAAAAGCAAGATTCTGACTTTTTAGGACAGATGAGGCCATCCTGGGTACTTGCCAAAGACATGATTGCTGCCATTTTATCAGCTGCCTCTTTCAATCCCTACTCTACTCATCCCTGCTCTACTCTTCCAGGAGGAGGATGTTGCATAGTCTAGAAGAGATATGTGAAAGTTTAAAGGGCTACTCTATAACTTAAAAGAAATTTTTTGCAAATCCAGGAAGCCTGAAATACCTGAATTGTCCTGTTGAAGGCGCTTTGTCATGTGTTTACCTGTTATGGATTTGTGGCTTGTATTTGTAAGAAGTGTATTTTATCCTCTCTGCTGCACAAAGAGCAGAAGTTTCCACTTTGTGCAGTGATGCCCTGGGCATCTTCCAAAGTGTCCAGAGTTAATTTAGAAACTACCAATGTACATGAGGAACTGGAGTGATACCTTTCACCATTCCTGGCCCTGCATTGATCAGTAAAGAAATCTCTGTGTCCACATTTGTCATGCCCTTAGAGTAATGGAAACACTAGCTAGATGAGGAAATAATTTATATTGTCATTAGATGGGTCACACCTGATTGTAGCTGCAGAGTGTAACGGCTACCGCTCCTCTCACATAGCAGAAAGAAGTCAGTTGTGGAGCAGTTGGTGAAAACAACAGGAATTCAGCCAAAACACAGGCCTTTTCCTGCTGCATGGGTATTTGAATCAGGGGGGAAACTTCTCTGCCACCTGTTTAGTAGAGAGAAACATGTCTGTATTGGAGAACAAGAAAGACAGAAAGAAACTTAGAAATGCTAATCACTTCACCTACTGATGACACAAAGACCTTTCAGGCCAGATGATGATGGAAAGGACTTTTTGAAGTTATGACCTACCCTCTGTTCCTTTAATACCTGTTCTGTTTTGAGGATGGGAATTTTAAATATTCCTTAGAACTTTGTTGTTCCTTCCTTTGCCCAAAGCAAATATCACAGGGAATTTTGCCTGGCCATTGGGATGAGAAGCAACAAAAAGGTCATGTTGATGGTGAGAACTATACACGTTTGTACACATAACATCTGCAGTGTGGTTTTACCCAGAATGGCCATTCCTGTAACTGATGTTGCAGCTCTCACATAAGCTAAGATGCCATCAGTTTCAGTGGGAATTTTGCTTGGGAAAAGACATCACTGCCAGTCCTTGAAAGTAAGAGGAAATCCCATGAATCCTGTGTTATAGTTTGTGTTTAATGTTGTCACATTAAACACAAGAAAAAAATCACTCCTATGGTCTATCAGTGTGTGCAAAGCATCCCCATGCTACAGTCCTGGAAGATTTATGATTAGGCAAAAGGAATGTTTTCTTAGTGGAAATGAGCTAAGGCAATAAACAAATAAAAATGTTTTTATTAGAGAACGATACATCTAGCAGGAAGTCTGAGAAACACTGGTTTAACCTACTGTTCTGGAGAGATATTGACAAATCTTGGATGGAGTGAAATTCATTCTGTTTTAATTCTCTGTTCAAAAATGCACATGGAGTAGCAGGGGTAGAACAATTACCTCATCTAGCCAAGAGCCAGGTTTAGTTGAAAGAACCCTTTAGAGTTCTCAGTTTGTCCAGAAAAAGGCTGAAAATACGATGAACTTATCAGAAAGTGTAAGTAAGGGTATGCATATCTTGGGAAATGGCATTTTTTGGCTTGGAATCTCACAAAAACAGGCTTTTCTAGTAAGATTTGACCTGCTTTCACTTCAGACTAAGTCAGCAAAATTATGAGAAAGAGTTTGGGCTGTAGTCGTGTTCCTAATCTCCACAGAGATGCTCAAAGTATTTTATCCGTTATGACAAGTGTCCAAAACATTTCTGTGCTGAGCGTCCTGTAGCAGTTTTATAATATAGAATGAAATGTTTTGTCACAAATCAAGGGAAAATAAAAAAAGCTGTTGAGGGAACAGAAGGTGTTTGAGGTGTTCAAGTATTGAGAAACACAAACTCTACATCCTGGAACATCATAATTGATTTAACATCTTGCTACAATTTTACTTCTACAATCTTTACATCCCCCCAAAAAAGAAACCATGACTTGCTCAAAGTAAAGCTCATTATAGAAGAAAAGTCACTACTTCTGACCTCATTGATCAGAAAAGACCACATTCCTAGAGATACAGAGTTAACTGTTGAGGGAAAGATTCCTGATTGAAGAAAACTTCAGACTGCCTTTGGCTGAAACTTCACATTTCATGCCCAGGAACTAATCAGACCCATTAAGGGTTGGCCTCAAGCTGAATGACATCCATGCAGAACCCCCAGTGCAGGGACTGCCTTTTTGTAAAGTACAGCCATAGCACAGAGCTGTTCTGTCTCATGAGGAAGCTCCGAGGTGCTATTACTTTCCATATCCTGGTAAGAATTTAAACGCCAAAGCAAACAAATTAATCAGAAATCAGAAAAGATTGGTTCTACACCCACTTCCTTTGTATTTGTCCCAAACTAATCTATTGCTGTCAACTCTAGCATCTTAGACCCTGTGGTATTCATGGTATTCACCATGTGATACCAATCTGAGAAATCACTGGAATCATGAAGTTTGGGCAATGCATGAACATTTTCAATACTGAAAAAATATGAATTAAATTTATTGCTGTTTTCCCTTCAGTTTTCAGCCAGCTAAAGAATTGCTATCCATTTCTGGGCAGTGGAGGGGAAACATTTATTTTCCCTAGCTTTATGTCCTACTAAATTTGCTTGAGAGGATCAAGTGTGTTCAGAGAGGAAGAGAAAACTGGTTACCTTCTTACATCGGATTTAAAATTATATATTTTTTAATATATTTCAGGAAGGAAGAAAGCATGCAGCAATAATTAACTTCAAAGAAATCATTGTGATCATCTTCTCCATTCTTCACTCATCTAGTTCCCGTTGCAAATAGAACATAGTATTAGAAAACCTGTCTTTCATTGGAAGTCATCTAATCATGAGTGTTATGGTCTCATGCAGTACATCCCCCTGGCCTTGTGGTCTCAAGCTCACCTGCAGGAGCAGCAAAGAAAGGCAGTTCTTACAAATTTCCTTACAGGTTTTAGTACCTTGAAATAAACTCAGATAAGCCTGGACATGAGGTAGATTTTTGGGGTTTTTTATTTTTTAAAAAAAGATCACCACATTCCTGCAGTTATCCAAACAACAGCCCATTATGTAGCGAGCACTCAATGGTCCTTATGAGAGCTACACAAAAGGCTGATCTTTTCTAAGGCTTGTAAGAATTTATCATCACTGTCATCCTTAAATTTACTCTTCTATTGGAATTTCCTCCTTGTTTGACAACTGCTTTTTCCTTCCATCTATCACAATTTAGGGTGACTAATCAGGTTAGTCACAAACCCTTCAGAAATATACCCTCCAGGGCACATTTTATTTTAGCTTGGGGAGGAAAGCATTTCAATTTATAACATTTAACAGAACCCTCTATGTAGTAGCCACGAGGGTTTCTCTTTAGTTCAGTTTTGCATATGCAAATTATCCTAACATCAGTTCAGTTCTCCCTGTATGCAGATGGATGAGATTTAAGGAAAGGAGAATGATCTGGAGACTGGAGGAGGAGAAGGCAGTTCAGGAGATCTGTCTCTGCTCTGCTACAGCATCTCTACACAACTTGCAGTACTATAAAGCGGTTGTAATAGGCAAGACATTAATAGTCACTAATTAATTGGTCTGTAAGGCAGATGAAACAATTATTATCAAGTTTGTGAAAAAGTATAGACAATTTCAGCGCTACTGTTCAGTGAAGGGAAGCAATGAAACTACAAAGAGCAATACGATTTCCAACTACAAAAGAAAACAATTTCATTTCTGAGGCATTCCAAATGCAGAGGGTGCAGCTATAGTGCCTGGGAATTTGGGGATCACCGAAGTGTCAAAAAGCCCAGGCAGGAACCCCTGACCCAGTTCCTGACCAATGTTCATCTAATCCAAGGACTCCTCAAGTGCAGTCCATGGACTTTTGCATTTTTGTGGAGCACATCGGGGGCCAGGGGGGATGTGTCTCAGGAAGATCTAAATATTAGAAATCCCATTAGCACTGGGCTAAACCGGCTGTATGTGAAGCCCTGGGATGAGCAATGCTAGGAGTTCACAGATGGGCAAAAGCTACAACTAAGTTGTGTAACCTGTGCTTAAAGACTGATAATAATATAACATTTTGCAGGCTCCCAAGATAATGCATTTCTGCTCGTTGCTGTTCTAACAGGTAAAATAGTTTTTCTAATATCTAACCTTCACTTGAAGCTCATTATTTCTTGTTTACCTGCCATTGGTAGCTGTGAGGAATTACATGTTCCTTTTCTCTTCGCAGATCTCTTTTACATATATGAAGAGAGAGTACCAAGAAATTGTTCTACAAATACTTTTATCATAAGATGAAAAGAGAAAGGTAGCACCAGATGATACCAAGGGGATGAGGTGTTTAAAATTTTTTTTTTAAATCAGTGTTCATTTAAAAGATCAGTTGAGAGCAGGAGGCTAACAGGATTGGAAATTGAATCAAAAAAGGATAGGAGTTCAGCACAGAATAAGGAAAGAAGTGAGGAAATTAGATAAGCTTCGCATTTTATAATTGGCTAAACCTGATGAACTTCATCCTTGAATATTTTGAAAGTGGACTGAAACAATCTTGGATACCTGTGGTTGTCTTTGAGAAGACAGGAGAAGCTAAGCAAGGTACCAGAAATCTAGAAAAGGGCAAATGTGTTACCTGTCTTCACATAGAGGAAGAGAAAACAGAGGAGTATGAGAATTACAGACCATCTTATCTATATTTTCAGCTCCAAAAAATATCAAGCAATGTAGTTGTTTGGAAGCGCCAGGGAAAAGAAAAGAAGTAACAGCTGGTTTCTCAAGAAGAAAAGATCATGTCATCTTATTTACTTTAGCACAGGAGTGGTGAACAGAAAATAAAGTTTGATTTTTTTTCGTTCACCACAGCTGATAAGATGATAGGCCTTAAACTGAAGAATGATTCCAAGTAAGCTGATAAGAAAATATTTTAGAAGTGAGACTCATGAACCAGTAAGCCAGGTTGCCTTGGGAGCCTGTAGACTGTGTGCTGGTGGAGATCTCTATGAACAGGTCAAAGCAATATCTATCAAGAGTGATTTAGATATTGCTGAGATTGTTTCAGGGAAGAGGAGTGGATTGGATGACCTCCAAAGATCCCTCTTAGCCTTGTTTTCTGTGGTTGCCTCCCTTATACCTTCTTTTCTCTAACTGAATAAGCTTTCTTCTTCCTGCCTCTCCTCCTATCTCCTGTTCTCCAAGCCTCTGATCACTCCTGTTTATCTCTCCTAAATGTTTGATAATTACCACACTTCTTTCTTGCAGTGTGATATTAAGAATTACCAGGTAGATTCTCCCAAATCCCTGGCATGTGCCAGGACAAGGGGAAGGGATGCAGTCTCTTCTACATAGCTACTTACAACAGAAAAAAAACTTATCTTTAGAGGAAAACCTTCCACAAGATAACAACTAATAAAAAGTGGAATTTTTTTTGTTTGTTTTGGCCACATCTCCTTGTAAGTTCATATAAAGCCACTCCTGGATTTCCTGCCCACCTCAGCTGAAGAAGAGATATTTGAGTAGTCCAGTTCTTTCTGACATCTCCCATTCTGAGAAATGTCAGATTTTAAGATAATGTCAGCATTCCTCTCTGCCCCAGTTGCCTGCTTTTTCACCCTGAAGGGAAAGGAGTCCCAGCAATAACAAAGCTAAGAAAATAAAGACAGCATGAATTACAATATTCTTCTCAGGGTACAATGATGGAGAAACGTCCCCATGTTAGGCCGGGGGAATGCATGTCACTGTTTCAATACTTCAGAATCAGAAGTGATTCACTGCACAGAGCAAAATAGCAGCTGTGTCTAGATCTCAGCCATTCACTGGAGAGAAAGAATAGTTTTCACTCATAAAAACGAGTATGTGTCTTTATTCTGTCTTGGGATAATGATGCACCTTGGGCCTGATCCAAAGGTCTCTGAAATCCAGGGGAAGACTCATGTTAGCCTCTGTGCACCTTAAGCCAAAGAGGAGTCTTTTGGAGTAGGAAGAGCTTCCCCTTGCTCGTCTCTCCACACTGGAGCTCCCCACCACTTCTGACGTGTCCTACAGACAAAGAGCTTCGACAAATAAAATCCTCAAGGCTGGCACAAAGACATTTGAACACTCATCAGCTGTTTAGGCTGCAAATCTCCGTGCTCACAGACACGCTATGCAACGTAGATGACCAAGGCACAGCTCTCTGCCGTGCCATCCCCGTAGCAGGTGACAAGTCCCCTGGCAGCTCATGGCCTCAGGGCCACCCACCTGCAGCAGCTCCATGTGCACAGCTGCATGGGGGGAAACCAGGCACTGTCCTGCAGCTTGCTGATCTATCAGAAAACAGTAGTTTCTCTTGCAGGGTCAGATTTTGATCACCAGCATCAGCCCATTCTTCAGGAAAACAGCAGAAGAGAGGGCAGAATGATCTCTTTTGGTGACAAATTGCCCATTATTCATGTAAAATCCATCCTAAAACGGCACTTGTAATCTGTGTTGAGATTAAAACCAAATCTCCTGAATTGCCTTGAAAATACCTAATCATAACATGAGAAACCTGTGCTATTTATTGCTACAGAGTTATCACTGGGACACCAAGAGCCTATGACAGACATTGCTTGTAATAAATACACAACAAGAAACTTCTCCCTCAGATTTTCTTTTTAAAAAAGGGGAAAAAAAGGCAAAGTGAGGCAAACTACTTTGCTTGTCCAAGTGAAGAAAATTGCTGCTTAGATCATTTTAAGAAACTAGTTCCTTTTCTGTTAGAGAAAAAATCAACCTGCTCCATGAGAACTTTTTGAAGATTTATAAAATACTTCTAACATCAGGCCAAGAATGCCTCCAGAAAGCTCTAGAGCAATAGCCCTGTGATTGCATTACAGCATACCCCTGGTTTGTTGGTTTGTTTGGGGTTTTTTCCTTCCTTTTTTCCCCCCTTGACTATCCTCTTGCCTAAAAGTAACAGGAAAGAAAAGCAATGAAGAAATTTTAACAGCAGCCTTACCCCTTTCAACTCTACAGAGAGCCATCTCAGCAGATAAGGAGCAGCCCTGGAAGGATTCTTCTCTCTTCTTCTACCAGAAGCACTTGAAAAAGCATTTAGGCTCCTGTAGAACTGGGTGCCTTTTCTGAAGAGGTCTCTGTGCTGTGAAAGACAATTGATGTTCTTCTGTTGGCCTCTTCCTCATGCAGCAGAGGTTTATAAAGGGAGAGAAACAGAGGGAAGGATAGATCCAAAAGGGAGTGTTAAATATTTCACTTTTCTGTTAGCTGGGAAAATCAAATATGACATCTCTCACCATCCAGGAGATTGCTTCTGGCTCTCTCTTGTAGTCCTGGGTTTTGGGTTACACCTCATGTCAAAAGGTTTGGGGCAATAAGGCAGTGGAGGAAAATTTGATCTGGAGCTGATCTGAAGCAAATACTGAGAAGGGTGGCTGGTCTTACAGCTGGGATGCAATGCCATATTTGTGCTAGTGATTTTTCAGGTGATGGGCACCTCGCTTCTCTCCCTAACTGCTGGGCTCCTGAAACAGATGGTACCCAAAGATGTTCAAAGCCTTCCTGGTTGTCTTATTGTAAACTGTGCCTGCAAGCCATGCCTGGAGCAACATCCAGCCCTGTCCTGGTTTGCTGCCACACATGTCACACCCCATAAAATCATAGAATCCCCTGGGTTGGAAGACACCCTTTAGATCACTGAGTCCAATGATAGCCTAACTCTGACTAGTCCACCTCTAGATCATGTCCTTAAGGACTTCATCTACACACCTTTTAAATACCTCCAGGGATGGTGACTCTACCACCTCCCTGGGCAGCCTGTTCCAGGGCCTGACAACTCTTTCAGTAAAGAAATTTTTCCTGATATCTGACCTAAATCTCCCCTGGTGCAATTTTAAGCCATTCCCTCTCATCCTATCACTTGTCACCTGAGAGAAGAGACCAACCCTGACATCTCTGCAACCGCCTTGCAGGTAGTTGTAGAGAGTGAGAAGGTCTCTCCTCAGCCTCCTTTTCTCAAGACTAAAAAGCCCCAGCTCCTTCAGCCGTTCCTCATAGGACTTGTGCTCCAGACCCTTCACCAGTGCACTCCAGCATCTCAACATCCTTCCTGTAGTGAGGGGCCCAAAACTGAACAAAGTATGACCTTCTCATTATCCTGACTCCTGGGAGCACTAGGTAAGCCAGGTAGGTCAGGACATAGCTGAGCAACCAGAGGGAGGGTGCCCTTGCTACCCAGGAGCTGCTCAATGGCCTGTGCTTAGAGAGCCCATAATGGATATTGGCTTCAAGGTGTCTGCATCACACAAACCACCAGTGAAACTGGAAACAGTTGTTATCCTGTGCTGGAAGCAAAACAATGCCTGGTGTGGGCGGGGGGATTCTGTGACACTGTCACAGAGATGCCCAGACAAGACCAGCCACAGGCAGCTTACACCCTGGAAGGAAAACTTCCCATTTGTATGGTGGTAATCCCAGCACCTTTTACAGTAATTGCCCTTTGACTGGACAATTCATGTGACATTTGCAGAACTGAAGCCATGTTAGGTTGTTCCACAGACCTGTTCCAAAACATGGGATTGTCTCCTGTAATTTGCAAGAGTTGTTAGTTCTCTTCAAATCTGCCCCTCTCTTTCCAGCCGTGTGTGTGTTTGTGTGTCTGCCCTGAAAGGTGGGAAGCAGGTACAGCAGGGAGTTATTTTCTGCCCTTAAGATGTTGCCAGCACATTTCCTCCAAGGGCTTTGGCAAACTTTCCTGCAGACTGTCTACTGTGAGAACAGGCTCTGCTTCCTCTTTGCTTTATGGCCATGATGGCCTCTTATTTGGCCGCAGCTAGACTTTTTATTGCTGGAAATTGTTGTATGCAGATGCTGGAGATATAAGAAGGATTGAAAACATGGCTCTTGCTACAAGCCTTCATTTCTTTTGTTGCAATTGGCCTGGGAAGAGGGAGTTCATAGTTTGTTGGGTGATTTGACTTTAAGAATCTGCTGATCCTCATCCTTATGCACCAAACCTTACATTTAATCTTCTGAACACCCATATAAATACATATCTGTGCATCCATATACAAACACACATACACAGAGCAACACCTCCCTATGATTGAGGCTTGACCCAGTACTCCATGCTGCAGAAACATTTGTATTTCCTATGGTAACAGATGTTTCAGCAGAACTTCAGAGTGCTCTGCCCTAGGCTATGGCAGGAGAGAAGAGTAAGTGTGGGGGTCAGACCCACTTGGGCAGAGAAATTCATCCAGCTTGTGTGCCCATGGTGAATCCCTTTGTCAAGCATCTCCCCAGTTGTCATGGACCCTCTGGTCTCTTCCATTGCAGGATTAGAAGTGTATTAGACATACAACCAAGGCCCCATCATCACTGACTAATTATTCACCCAGACCCTGTGCTGATACTGTTTTCATATCCCTGTGATGGCCCTACAGGGAGTGATCCTGGGAGAGGAAAGGATGAGGTCTAGTGATGTGACTGGCAAGGTGTGAATTATGCAGGTGTGATGTACTTCCAGGAGTGCTCATTGTTCATCCTCATGAAAAGGCTGGTCCCTGCTCAGCTAGATGTGTTTGAGTCCAGTTCTCAGCCTGAAATCCAGATGTAACCATGTCTTAAGTACTCAGTGTCAGTATGGGACTTTCACAACGGTTTGACAAGATCATACAGCTGTCATCACTGCTTTGAACTCTAGAACAATGAGTAGGACTTACTTAATATATAAATGTTTTTTAATTGAGAAGTTAAAGATTTTTCCTTTTTTCACTGTGTAGAAAGTTAAGAAGGTTTTGTTACTTCAAGGGGAGGTTTGAAATTCACTTTTTTTTTCTCACAGTACTGGGGATACCTCATCTTTCTAGGTCAGTTAATTGGAAACTTGCAGTGTTTGCTTACAGTGGTCATTCCTTAGCACAGAAGTACTTTATCATTAGGCGTTTAAATGAAATAGTCCTGCCCAAACAAGCAAAAAGCTTTTAACTTGTTCACACTAGCTGCTCTAATCAAATTTCCCATTTAGGGTTTGTTAATGTAAGTCAAACCCCATGTCTGAACCCTATGCATTGTGTGCACACTGCTAACACAAGGCTGCTGCAACCCAGGCATTGACACTCCTGGCATCCCCTGCAAGGACAGGGTCTCTGGCTCAGCTGGAAAGTCCATCTCTAGTCTGTGGTGTGGTTTGAATACAGATGAAGTTCCCAAACACCCCTTAGCCATTTCTGCTCAGTTTGTACCCTTTGTCCAATGCTCCAGCCCTCCCGAGATCTCCTACCCCAAGAAATTCTTCGTCCCATCTCAAATGAAGCAACAACATCCACTTTCTGTTCCGCTTAGACTGAATCTTAACATTGCCCTCATTAGAAGCTGTGTTTAGGCAGTGTGTGGTGGGGCATAGATGTTCACAGTAGCAAATGCCCATTGAATATTTTTCAGATCTCTGTGAAGAAGCTGCCCTGCTGCTGATGTCTTCACCACTGTTGGTTATGGCACAAAGGTCAGAAAGCAAAAGCCGGGCCTTCATTAAACGTTTTTACTGTGCATATTCATTCTGTGCATGTGCATATGTGAGGATGGAAGCTGTGTTTGCACAGAGCAGAGAGGCAGAGGAGCTTTTGGCTGGAATCACAAGGTTGGGAAATGCTCGATGCCTTGACCTGTAACACGCGACTGTAAATTCCTCTGCTCTTGTTATGTTTTCCAGAGGTCACGGTCTTTAACAGTTTACTTAGTGGAGGAGGAGGAAAGCAGCCCTTTGTATTGTTGAGCAGTGGACGCTAGTTTCCCTCATCCTGGCAGCTGGCGCTGACACAGAGTTGTTCTTCAGGTGTGACTTTGATGGATGGTGCCCCTGACGCCCACAGATCAGCAGGGGTGGTGGCAGCCTCCACTTACCCAGCTTTGGTTGAAGAAGAACCCGTGGAGTCTGCCAGGTGGGACCTGGAGCTGCCTTTCCAGCATTTTCATTGCACTTCAGACAGACTGAGCTTTGCTCCAGCCTAATTGCCAATGGCAATGGCCTGCTGAAGTGAACTTTTGCTGTGATGCAGTACACGCTTGCAGTGACAGGCCTGCATTAGTAGGAAACCCAGCAGCAGATTAAGTGAGGCTGGAGTCCTAGGGCTAAAGACCTTTAGTATCTCCAGAGGGGGAGGGGCAGATGCTATTTTATTGAGCTGTAAACCAACTTTGCACAGCAAAGCAACATGACACTGTGTGATCTCAGTGAGTCACAGCTCCCTGCTTCATCCTCGGATGTTCCTACATCCGTGATTATTTTGGTATTCAGGGACACAACGGTGCTGAGATAGCTGCTTTGAGTCACGCTCCCAAAGGCACCACCAGCTACTCTTTGGCTGGTGGCAGAGCAAGTCTGAACTCAATGTTCCCACTACTGGTAAAAATAGCGCCAGGTTGCTCCAAGTGTCCCAGACACAGCCAGAGCTGAAAGCTCCTAGGACAGACAAACCTCCATCTGGACAGACAGGTGATCCACGCCTGATTTTTATTCTGTGGCACTGTGGTTAAAAGGAGGAGAAAAGGGTTCAGACTTGCAAAGTTGAAGGCCCCAGGGATTTACATGCAAGCAGTTCATGCTGTTGCCTCAAAAAATGCTGTCTCTTCTGGCAAGAGATTCCAAGGACCTATAGTAGAGCCTGAAGTGACTGCTGGCCGTGCTTGTTTTGTGACACCTGGGCTAGGAAATACATTGTGTGAAATTCAACTCTGTTCGGATGTGAGGAAACAGGAGTGTATCCTGAGCGTATCCAGACGTGACCCCCCAACCCTGCTCGTGCAGTACTCCACATCCACACATGTCATGGATTTGCTGTAAGGTCCACTGAAGTGAAGTCATTCAGTGTGCTGTGGTAGGTTTGGGATGCGAAGGACTTAAGCTTTTTTAAAAACTATTTTCACTATTTTTATCCCAGGAGAGGATAGTCCTGCCATGTTAGCTTGTTGGCCAGATGGCTGAGGATGAACATGTTGCCTGTTGGGCTCTGGCACCACTTGTGCTCTGAGAATTTGCCAGGCTCCTTAACCCAGCATGCATTAACAGCTTAACCAAAAAAATTAGAAAGAGAAAGATATATGATTTCCTCTGTGTGAGCCTGCATTGCGGAAAACAAGGTGACACAAAAGGTGTGCAAGTAGAATGGATGTGAAGACAAGCTTCTAGATGTAGCTATCCATCTTACCAAGTATAAAAATATTGGTAAGATGAAGGTTTCATGTGCTTACATTTCACATGGAGGGTTGAGGTGAAAAAAAGAAAGTCTCTGGTGCATACATATAAAGCCCTTCTCCATTCCTGTATCTCTTTTTCTGTGTCTTTAACCACATGTCTTTCCACCTTTTTAATTTTAAAACGCATGTGGGTTAAGCCTAGAATTTCCTGTGGCTAAGAGGAATGGGGTCTGATTGAACGTAATAAGGGACAGTCTAAATGAAGTGCTTGGACTTGCCCTGGGCGCTTCTATCTGCAGGTGCTGGGAGCCCTTGCCAATGCGAATGACTTTTTGGAACACAAGTGATTATTTACTGCTGAACCAAGCCAAAGGCTATGCTTCTCCTTGCAACTCACAGCCCTCGGCCTCCAACAGGAAATGTATTTAGTTTTCAAATCCCTCTCCAACCAAAAAGAAATTCCAGCAAAATAGCAATAAACATCCAGAGAGTCTCCTCTTCTGTAGGGGGAAAAAAAAAGCGCCCATGAGTTTGGGTTTAAAATGAAATATCCTGTGACTAATCTGTTTGAGGACCAGGATGGGGTCAAGTTGTTGTGTGTGGGAGTCATCAAGAGGACCCAGGAGAAGGCCACCCCACCCCATTTGCCACCCACCCCCTTTTTAGAACTCTGAATATCACCAACATGATGTTTTCAAACAATGATTGCAAAAGAGTTCACTGTTTGATCCTCCTCTTCTCGGTTTGTCATTGATTTCCCCCATCAAAATAGTTTGTGCAACGAATCCCAGCTGTATCGCTGGCACTTTGCTAGCCAGTAAATACAATCCAAATGTTAATTCTTTGGAGCCGAGCGCTCCGTGCCAAGAAATGAATAATCTGTGCAAGGCTAAACAAACAGTTTATTGACAGGGTGGGGTGGGGTGCAGGTGGGGGGTGGCTGGGCTGAGAAGCAGGAAAACCCGACCAGAAGGACATCAAAGTGGCTTCTGTCAGAAGATTCAGTCACATGTGATTTGTTTTCTCTCGCCACTAATTCAGTTACATGTTAAACTACTAATATTCCCAGGCAGCAGCACAAGCCCTTTCCAGCCCAAACGCAGCCGGCGGGAGGAGCAGATGTTTGTACCTTGCCCGTCCAGATTTATGCTCCCTGACTTTTTTTGTTGTAGGAGCACGGTGGGTGTACTCAGGTCCCAAGATCTGGCAGCCAAGCAACTCCTTAGGTTCATCTCTACTTTATAAATGGGGGGAGGAGGGGGAAAGAAGCAATTTGGAAGTCAATGCATTTCTCTCTCAGCTGATGGGAGTGTGGCAGGGCTGCTTTACTGAAATGCAAACCAACAGATTCTAAATCCCTTTTAAAAATTTTGCAACTTTTTCTTCCAGGTTATCCAGGATGTCAATACCAGAAGCAGGATTAGAGCTTAAATCCCCCAAGTCCCTAGGCCAGCCACAGTGCAGACCACTCATTGCAAGTACTACTGGATCCTGATCCCAGCTACGTGCTGTAGTATGCTGTAGTAATCCACTTTGCAAATTTTGGGCTAATGCCAGGGCAGGATCCCAGGAATGCTGCCCAGTCATGTCTCATCCCTCTTCCAACCTGCTGCACCATTACAGCATGCTGTCTGGACCTCTTTTCTTTTTTTTTTTTTTTTCCCTTTTTTTTTCTTCTTTTTTTCCTTTTTTTTTTCCTTTTTTTTTTTTTTTGCAGAGGACTGGATTGCTCTTGAAAGCCAAACTCAGTAAAATACAGAGGAACAAATTTGAGTCTTAAATTTAAAAATAAAAGATACATTCCAAATTTACAAGTGCCACATGTTGGGCAAATTGTAGGGGTGGGTAAGGTTTTTATTTCACTTCTCAGACGCACTGAAAGGGCAGGTGTCTCCACTCCTCCATTCCTCCTCATGGCAAGCAGGTCCTTCCCACCCAGTGGTGTGCCTATGTCTCCTGTTGGAGTTAGAGTCAGCTCATGGGTGGGCCTGCAGCTGGGAATGGATGGAGGGGCTCCCAGGCTGCCAGCACAACCCTCAACACCCAGCATCAGGCAGACAAGAGAAGGTGAGGGCACGCAGCACGATGGTTTAATAAATAAAAGACAGGAAAAGTCACCAGTGAGGGGGTTGTGATGACAGGTTATGGAGTCGCATGCACAAGTAGTTAAGTCCTTCCAGGGTTAATCTATCTCAGGTACTGATGTGGGCATTTAGATAGTGGATAACTCATGCTGTCATTAACCTGTCAGCATTACAGCAGGAAGATTATATCTTCACAAGAATATATTGATCTGGAAAGGGACGTGTTAGGCATGACCAAGCTTTTTCTATGCTGTCTTTTACTACCTGCTTTTCCCCTGATCAAAGATGCTTAACATGTGTGGTCAGTGCAAGGAAAGCCATGTTTTCCTCTAGTCTGGAGAGATGTTTCTCTTTGTCCTCTTCCCATTATCTTGGGCACAATCTAAATATCTGGTTACTTACACAGTCCCTTCCTTTTCATGCTGACAGAGCAGAGAAGACAAGATTGGTGTGTGACTCCAGCCTCGTGGTAGGTGTGTGTGCCTTGAGATGCTCACAGGCAGGATGGCTCCAAACCAGAAGCTGAGTGTGCATCATCAAGGTTTGCCAGAGCTGGTAAGTCTCTTCTCAGCAGATGGCTTACTGGCTCAAGGACTGCAGCATTACAAAGTGGATCCCCAGCTTTTGGATCAGAATTTGTTCCTCCAGATGTTCAGATCTTGGGAAGAGTTTGCCAAGGTGTGCTGCCTAGAGATGTATTCCAATGCCTTGAGATGTATTCCAATGCCTTGTTTCCTCCAAAACCCACTATAAAATGACAGCTTACAGCCTCCGTTTGGGGAAAGACTTGACAACAGTGTGCTGGACACAAGGAAAGAACAAGGGTTACAGACACAAATGTATTGGTATTTAAGTGCACTGAAAAGGTAAAATATTGCACTGGCCAGTCAACCTAGGGTAAGTGAGGTTTTAAAAGCAACAGAGTTCCTCTGATCTTGTGGCATAGCATATCCATTCCCAGCTGGGAGAAGTCACTCGTTCCCAGCCTGGGGCAGGTGGACTAGAGATAGCTTCCAAAACCACAGCATGATCATGTTTGCAGTGCTTTCTGGTGACCACCTGAGGACAGGACTATGTGGTAGCCCATGGGAAATGGGGTGGCAGACATGAGGACTAGAAGTGAAGGGATGAACCACATTTAACAGCAAAACGTCTAGTCCCAGTCCTGACTGGCATCAGGATTTCTGACAGCGTGGTGGTGTCAGCTAAAGAAGGTGTTTTTTTTTCCCTCCCTACCTCATGTAGATGGGCAAAACATTCCAAAGCAAAGTTTTATCAGTATGAAATCACCACAATTCCTTAGTGTTAGCATAAAAATGCTAATATTGACATTCCTTACAAGGCTACATTCCCATGAGCTGTGTTGATGAAACTTTGAGAGGCAGGTAAGATTTTCTTTTGTGTTCCTCATTCCCTAGCTTTGGGGATGAGGACAAGACGCTAGTTGAGCTGAGCTGGATGCTTATGTAAGTAACTAAAGGCAGCCCAAAGTGGAGACAATCCCAGGTGGCTCTGCAGTTAGGCTGTGGCCTTCCAGACCTGCTCCCAGCAGAGGCCCATCATGGAAAGGAGTAGGAGATGGTTGTGTTTTCTTTCCCCACAGACACTCCAAAGAACTGCCCGAGACCTGAGTAGCATTAAAACAGTTTCATCTTTCTTTTTCCTGTGAGTGTCTCCTTGGCACAGACTTGTACTTCCAGGGTCTGACTGAAGCAACCTGCAGAAGCATGAGAGGCCAAAAAACTGTCCCCAAACCTGTCAGATTTGTCATCCAAATGTTGACATTGTTTAGCCAAACCCTTACTCTAAGCCTCCTGAGATGAAATTGCTTTTAATACTGCAGAGAGAACTGGCAGCTCTTGGTTATGAGGCAGGTGTAGATGAAATGAGCAAGTATGGCTGATCCCAAATCCTCCTGCCTAAGGCTGGGAGCCTCTACCATTGGTTGTGCTGGAGAGCTGGTGGACGTCCACAGGGCATTACACACACATGCACGTTCATGCACCCACACCTGCATTTTATTTATTCAAGCAGAACCAGGGCTCTGGGTGAATGACAAAGTGGCACACAGTCACAAATTAGGACTCAACATTAAGATCAAAGCAAAAACCTTGCTAACTTGTGTGTCTACACGATGCCCTTGGAGCAAACTCTTCCACTCCAACATCCCAGCGAAACCCACCCTTTGTGAAGAGGCAATACTGCCTTAGCAGGGACGGTACAATCATGGCTATTCCTTGTGCACTGGTCACACAATAATATACCACCAAAAAAGAAAAAGAAAAAAAAAAAGAGGAGAGAGGAAGAGAAACGAGTGTTCTTAACAAAAGCAGAATAATATGCTAAGGCAAGGCGCTCTGTGATCTGCTGTTTGAAAGCAGGCGGGCATTGAGTTGTCGTTACCAGCCTCCATCATTTGAGGGCACCCTAGTCTTTGATGTTGGCTGCAATTAGCTGCTGGAGTAGTGTAGCAGCCATCTCTCGTGATGGCAAGTCTGTCTTTCATTGAAATGCTCTCTTTCCTCCAACCCTCCAGGTCAATGCTGCTGGGACTTGCTTCTTTACTGATGGCGAGAGCACATGCTGGGCTCGCAGATCACCAGCCTTATTGGTGTGTTGGGGATTGGAGGTGAATTGCCTAAAGGAGGGATGCACTGGCATGCCAATGCTGCTATTGATTAATGCTAATTATCATTTAATTTAACCTCCAATTAGTTTTAATCAATTGTCACATTCTCCCTGAGTATTACTGTGAGGATGATGTACAGTAAGGAGGATAATTGTCTTGAGCTTTTCCTTGCTTCCCAGATGGCTATTTTCTCTTCCTTTCTTTTGCTTTTAATAGAGCTGGGTGAATAATTTATTTGCCAAAATTAGCTGCTGCTTCTTGTGCCTCAGAACTGTCTGTAAGCATAGTTTGAGTGTTGCTCGCTCCAAAATTTCTCATCACAGAATATCAGTTCTTGGTCTGCACAGTGCATTGCAGCCATTTGATCCTGGAAATTCAAGCAGGGTGGTTTCACTTTAATCAGGCATGCGGTGGGGTTGCATGGCCCTGGCCCCAGTGTTGCTGTCAGTCATAACTCTGGGCATCCAGTTTTGCATGAATTTTCCCTAACCGTTTCTTAAAATAATGGTGACATTCCGGTTCCTCTCTCCCAGAGCATTGCCCTTCAAAAGGGGAAAGCAGAGAGAAAGAGTTATGTCTGTCCATTGGAGTGGGTCATCTTCAGGTCTTGAACCCAAGCTCTGTCAGTCAGCGAGCACCAGCTCTTCTTTTTCTCCCAAAGGACTCACTCCTTTCTGTTACAGCACCAGAGCTCTTAACACTCTCCTATGTGGTCTTCCCACAAGAGATGGAGAGGCTGTTCTTGTCTGAATATCCCTACGACAGTCTGGCCTTTCCATGTTGTGTTTGAATGGACAGTCAGAGAATATATTCAGAGGTACTTGTCCAATGCTAATAATAGCCCTGTCTGTCCAAGAGAATTACAAAAAAAGTATCAATTCATTAATCACCCCTACTGATTTTGTGTACATCCCTGATGAAACATCAGGCAGCATTCCCTGAAGGTCAATAAATTAGGGCAGTTATCCAAAATTACCTTCTGAGATCTCTCTGAAAGCTAAGGGAAAAGTGAGCAGAGCACAGTCCCATCTATTCTTGCTGAGGATCAAAAGCGACTCAACAATACCTCAGGGCATCAAAGACAGCTGATAGATCTAACAATAACATCTTGGAGCCCTGATATTCATCTGTAACCTGGACTGCCCGTGCAGTGCAGTCTCTGTGCTGTACTCTGTCTGTACCCAGACCGACATGGGTCAAGAAAGGCTGAGACAGTCAGGTACTCGGGGAATTCGCTTCCCTTCACAACTTCCTCATTAACCATGCCCACACTTGAAGAACAGAAACAACACAGCCAGATTGCCAGCATCCAGCAATAACTTGTTTGGACGCCTTTTCTGCACTACCCAGGGACATCCTGCACTCACAGGCTGTCCCAGTTTCAGGAGGGGTGGTTTCTACCCCCCAGAGCCCTGCCAGAGGGCAGCTGCAGCATTGATCAAAAGCTGCTGTGGGTTCAGTTCAGCTGGTGGGCAGGTCACGTCCCTGCCACCAGTGCTGCTGCTTGTCTGTGAGCCTCCTCCGCAACCTGAAGCAAGGCAGTGGTGGTGTGGAATGGTGGCCATGCCCCTGCTCCTGCTGCAGGCTGCTGGCAAGACTCGGCATAGGCACCTGATCTCTGAGGGGTTTCCTCCCTTCCCTGCAGAAGATATGAAGAACCTCTTTGCTGGAGGACCGAGAACCTCCCTTGTGGTAGAAATGAGGAGGACTGGCCTGCCTTGTAGGAAATACATACTTCATTGCAGGACCGTGTCCCAATTTATGTATTGTTTTTAGGTTTATCTTCGAAAATATAAGATCAGCTTATGTGTCCAACTGAGCTCTTCCTCCTACCCAACCCATGCTGTACCCAGTGAGTCAAGTTACACAGGCTCAGATGTCCCAAGCAGATAGTTATGACTTGGTTTAACATTATTTCATTATAACCATTTAAGTTACAGGAGAACTTTACTGAAAAATAAAACTCTGGTAAAGCAAATCCATTGCTCCGTAGAAACGAAAGCTGACCCCGTGTTTGCCTTTGTGCTTGGGCTGGATAACAAACCCATTGTGAGATTAAAATTAAAAAAGAAGGAAAGCCAAATCTTGTTTTCTTCATATAAACATGGGACTTTCGATTTACTTTTCACAGAGCTTTGACTGGGCAACAGAAGAAATGTGAGCTATCTCACAATGTTCCCTTGGCATAACATGGTGCTTTCAGTCTCATTATTATTGCATTATATGTAGCACATCTGTTACTGGTCAGGAGCCAAACTATTTAATTCTATTAGATACATCTATACAGCTAAGTGATAATCTACACCAGGTTTATGGAACAAGCACTTAATTCTTGGCAGGGAGCAGCTCAAGACTTGATACAAGAGCAACAGAATATATGCAGTGTAGTTGTAGATCAGTGTCAGAATCTGGCCAGAAATCATTTCTACATTCTTCGGCATGCAGGCATTCCAGTGTGGGAAACTATTCATTCAATTTATTGTTCTAACATCTGTAAGTTATTGGGCAGGGGGGGGAGAAGGAGAAGAGGAAAACGCTCAGAGGGAAAAACGTTTACCTAACAAAATACTAACTCTTTCAGGGGGTTTCATGTCAGCACTCTGTAAATAATAGGAGCCTTTTAATGCACATGTTGTAGTATTTACTTTGTGGAGAGGTACAGAGAATCCTGTCTTGTTCAGAAAGTTTTGCGCCCCGATGCTGCTCGGGCAGATAGCTTCTGCTGTGCTTATTTTGTTTTAATCCACCTTTTATCTTGCTGAGCACAACTACCAAAACCAATGTCACATCACATTGCCTCTGCTTGCAAGCACCCATGGCCTGAACCTGGAGACACTGGGCTGCAAGGAAGAGCTCAGCTCCTTGGCTGGTGCGAGATGGTTCTGCTCCCATGGCTGGGCACACAGAGGCTCTGATGCTTGCCAGCTGGCACTCCGGATCCCGGTGCTTTTTCCCCTCCCTCCCAAAATCTGGGAGGGAAAAGCCCTTAAACCGTGTCCTTCCCAGAAAGGCAAGTAAACATGGTTTTACCCACATTGTAGAGAGGAGGAGGAGGAAGGGCACTGGGAGGTGATGACTTGCTCAGGGTTGCACAGGATGTCTGCAGCAGAGCTGGAACCAGGGCCAACTCTCTCAACTGTCAACAGCGCCTCTACCTTTATCCACCAGACCATCCTTCCTTCCTCTGTGCTGAAGAACTGAAACAATTCTGAAAAGAGAAAAATAAAAAGAGAGGGTCTCCACCTGCAGAGTTTTCTGACCTTCCATTGACAGGACTTTTCCTCCCTCCCCCCATTTTTTGGTCTCTCACTGGAAGTAATTGGATCTATTTCTGAAGGAAGTGATGTCAGGAGACCTGGGTGTTCCAAGAATAGTTATTTCCATATGATCCTAACAGGTCCTTACATACTGTGACACATACATTGTAATTTAAACAGATCTGGTTCTTTGGACTGAAGGCCGTTTGTAAGAGTCTTCAGCTGGAGGGGAATGTGTTTACTCTCAGCCTTTGGGGAGCAGCAACATCCTTAACTCTCTGCTGTCTTCCCCAGCACTGTGTGTCTGAAATTCCCTGAACTGTCTTATCCCAAGCCTAACCCGAGGCAGGGAAAAACATCTATTGATTTCAGAGGTCCTGCTCTGCTGTGTGTGAACGTGGCTCTGCTTCACTGGGCACTGCAGTCAGCAGGCTGGTGATACCAGAGAAATCATTCCTGGTTGTCACCAGTGGTACTTGAGTTCTTTGAAAAACCCAGTCCTTGCACATGAATTTACAAGCTGAGTCCAGGAGGATAAAAACAGGGCTCTGAATGAAGGGAAAAAGCCATAATGCTGTAGACTATATTTAGGCTGTGAGCTTTAGCGTGTACATTCAGCACACATACTGGTAATGCTGGTGGGCATTGTCACAGAGTACAGCCCTCTGGGGCAATTATCAAAGCTAACGGAAACCAAACAATAAAAAACCACATGTGACTTCTGACCATTTGAGCTCCAGAGGTTTATTGTGCACGGCAGCAGCTTCAGCATCACTCCCCTGCATGTGGGGCAGCACGGGCACAGCTCTCAGTGACTGCCAAGGCTTGTGCTCCAGGAAGAGGTCCCACAAATCAGCAGTAAGACCAAAACTCATGTTCAAAACATTGAAGGCGTTTCCAGCTACCCTGCTGAAATCACTCTGTTGCTTTTGATGGCACTATTTCCCTCCTCTTCACTCACAGCTCCTCAGCTATGCCACTGAAGCAGCCTGGCACTGTGCTGCAAACTGGGTTATTGTCATTAGCACCTTTAAACTTCCCAAAATAAAGACATTTATAGTTTGGTTTGGTTTTGGTCTACATCATTGCAGCAAATCTGGTGAGATGCTGTTAGCACTAGCATTGCTTACTAAAGTGGGGTGATTTCTGCAGGCAGGGGAAATCTATTTGTTATGAAAATCAACCTCTTATGAGTGGTCCTAAAGGTCTGCAGGTCACCAATTTAAACCTACTGATCTGATAATACCAATTCCTGACACTGGGCTTCAGAGGACTCTCACCCACCTTTCAGCACAGTCTTCTTTTTGGGTGTTATTTGCTTATGTACATGATAAGCAACTGTCACCCTTAGAAAGTGCCAGCACACAAAAATATTTTGCCTACTACTCTCTTGCCATTGTAGGATCTTGTCCAGAGTGGAGGACATGATATCAGAACACTATTGTGAAAAGATGATTGACAGGCATTTAATTTCCAGTGCTGTTCATCAGCTATTTTTTCTTAAGCTCTTCCCATGAGAGAGAAAACAATGTAAGTGGAATACCCCAAGGGTAACAGCGTGTTGTAACATAAGAATAAGCCTGAAAAATGGATGGAGATTCTAAGCTACAAGTATTTTACTTATCAGGGCACAACACATTCTTGGAGCAATACGTGGTATTTCATGTGGACTGAAGTCTTGGCTTTGGTACCATCACAAACCCACTTGTGGGGAAGGTAAGGTGTTTCTGTTGTCAGTTATAATCCATGGGGACCACATGCAGGAGTGCAGCCAGACAGTATAAAGAAATGCTCATGACACCATACAGTCTGTCCATCTACCAATACAGGATCTGGTTCCCCTCAATAAAATCAGCATGAGACTGCGGAGGGAGTGCTAGGACAGAAAAAGCCAAGCAGAATAGCCCCTGAGGGTAGTGCAGATCTGCTGACAGTGCTTGCTGGAGAAACCCCTGGCTAGTGACAGCTCAGTGCTTATGGTGTTGGACAAGGTTTTGAGGTGTTTGGGTTTGTTTCCCGTTTTTCCATAGTATTCTGAAAGTGGAATTGGTAGGGGATTGCACATCCTTTTTGACCTTGGTGAGGACAGTGACCTTCTAAGTCCCACACGGTTACAGACTCAGTCGCACCGCACTGCCTTCGAGAGCCTACAAGTTCTCCACATGCAGTATAAAATAACCATTAAATCATCTGTAATGCAGCCAACTTCACTGTAATTCTGTAAGGCGTGGACTGAGGACATGTAGCTAACAGAACTGGTCAGACAATCTTTCTGCACGTATTTTTCTGAATTTGCTTGTTTGTTTTTAGTTAAGTGAAATAGGTTTCTTTCTTTAAGCAACTTTTATTCTCTCCTTCTTTACTCTTTCTCTTATTGTCATTAGAAAAAGTGGGAGGAAAGGGATGCAGAACCCCCAAAATCTTCAAAGCTTGATGGTTATTTTTTTGAAGGAGATGCTTTAAAAAATGAAATTTTATGTAAAACACAGACATTTCTATTTCATGAAATGGATTGTTTGTCACTGGAGAGTATGGCTGATTTGAAGAGGCCAAATATCCCAAGGTCTTGTCTTCTCCATTTGCATCTGGGAAAACCAAAGAGAAGCACTGGAGTGGTGACCCCAAGGCCACAATGTGGGGGCCAATGTCAAAAGAGATATTTAGATCACAGGAATCCCTGGGTTCTCTCCCAGATCCACACCGTCACTGCTCACAAGGAATGTGCATGATGTCTTCTACTGTAACAGGCTCGCACTGTGCACAAGGAGAGCTCAGAGGGCTACCTCCTCACAAAAAAATGCCCCTGCATCTCAAAATTATTTTTCGGAGCCCCTTCTGCAACAGAGTGATAAGGGAACAGCACAGTGACGGGCTCTGTGGTGGCAGGTAGGTGAGCAGGTAAATCTCAGCAGGATGCTGGTGCTGGGGACAGGAGACCAGTTGCAGGGACAGGGGACCGGTGCGGGGCACGACCAGGAATGCAGAGAAGGGCTGTTCATAGATCTACAGACGCTTGAATTAATTGGCTGCTGTTTACAGCTTGGGTTTATTGCTCAGCTTTTAATTAACTGTTTCCGGATTTAATCTCACAAATGTTCTGCCTTCGTCCTTGTTTAATCCGGCAGTCTAATGGCAAGCTTATTTATGCAGATCAATACTGTTTACAAACATGAAAGCCGCCTGTCGGTTTTTGAACTTTAGACGTGATGGCATTGGTTATCAATAGCTGAAGCAGCCCCAGCAGGTGGCATGTCAATAAGCAGCCAGTCAATATTCATGGAGCAGCCAAGATTAAAACTTTTTTTAGCAGGAGTGGGAGGGAGCTGCTTAAACTCCTCATCGTATTCATATATGGAGGATTTACTGCCCACTCCTGCCCCTGCTTTCTTTTATTTAGTTGCAGCCATCTGAATGGAGCGCTAATGAGAATAATCAGGTTATTCAAGAACATTTGTGGTGGTGAGGGAAATAACTGTTCCCACAATCTGCTCTGGACTCTTCCCCTCCCTGAGCCAGCTCACCTGCAAAGGTGTTTCCCTCAATTAAAATATTTTTAGTAGCAACAAGGAAGACCTGGCTTGCTCACTGCACCTAGTTCACCACTGACCTAAATTACTGAAGGCATTGGATTATTTTCCACTTACTCTATTGACTTCATTAGGCATGGAAGAACCATTCCGAAAGCGCTTCCTTGAAAACAAAGTACAAATAAACCCAATAGCTGGTAATTTTTAGGTGAGCCACTCTTGATGTGAGCCGGCTCCTGCAGCCTTGTCTCTCCTTGGACCTGCTCTTCTGCTTGTATCTTGGGCAGCTGCTGGTGTGATTGTGAAGGGAGAAAAGGGTGCTTTCCCCCTGGGTAGCACAGGTATGAATAAGGCATGTGCTTATCTTGTTGCTTTACATGTCACCTCTGTTAAAATCAGTGGCCCAGTTTTTAACCCGCCGGGTTAATCACGTGCAAATCTCTCAAAAAGCAGAGCCAAAGGCGTTTAGTCAGTCACTAGTCAGGGCTAGTGGCAGTGCTTCTTGCAAAGAATTATTGTTACAAACGCAGTACACAAAGCCTCAGCCTGGTTGTATACGATATAACCTTAACCTACCAAGGCAAATGAGCTCAGGCTTGCCTGTGCCTACTATTTATTTGCAGAGCACTCCCATCATGAGCTGCATTCAGGGACCAAGCCCCTGCTGTGCTGGGAATGGTACAAGCATAGCTAATTGTATGTTTGCTATAAACACGGCTCTTACACAGTTGTTACACCTTCCATAAATACATTTCTAATAATCAGCAGACAATAGTATGGGCAAGCCAGAAGCATAACACAAAGCATAAGAATAAATTGCATTTAATTACAAGGAGAATCTAATTGAAACCTGATTTTCTTAGACCAGTGTTAGACTGGGAGTAACTTCATACACATTAATAGAGTTGTAACACATGTGACCCGTGGTATAATGACAATGACTACTCAAGGGTGGATTGTCAGATTGATGCACGGCATGACACTAACTCCGTTCCTTAATTTCAAAGGTGCGGAGTAGATCATTTCTATGCAGAACGTAAGGGCTCCGATCCTCTCTTTACCTTTGTGCCTTGGCTTTGTATTTTTGGCCATTTGCAGCATTTGCTGACATTTTCCAGGCTGTTTGTTCTAATATTCATTGTCGATTATGTAGCCAGGAACAAGCCTCTTGGGGCAAGAGCTGCAGTGTTTGCACTGGGGTCCCGTGGCCTCCTCGGATCGAACACCCTCCATAACCTCCCAGGAGAGTATTTTGTTCTCCGGGTTCAGAGAGAATTTCATGACAGTTTAATTTTTACCCTTCCCAAATGACTCACAAAAGGAGGAAAATAGGACATCAGGAAGGGGGAATGTGGGGGCATCGTGGGAATGCCTGACCAGCATCAGTCTTCACCAGAGCGAGCTGAATTTCGCGATGATGCACCCTTGTATACAGGTGGGCCGGTTAGAAGCTGCTGATCTGTTCTCTAGCAACTTGTGGCACACCGCAGCCTTTGTAAGGCTGGCAAAGTCGGAGCAGCTAATCAATTCTGCTTTATTCTCCTAGCCACAGACCCTCGCCTGCAAAGCGCAGCGCCGTTTTTAATAGTGACATCTTGAGCGCCTTTCAGAGTCTGCTTGAAAGCAAATATAGGCCTTTTAATAGGTTATTTTAATGCATTAAACTACGGAGAGGAGGAAGAGAAGAGGGGAAAAAAAATAAAAATCCCTGGCACATACATCTCTGCAAAAGTTTCAGAGTCTGGAAGAATCTGATCCAGAAACAAAAGCCCTTTGAATCTCTCCCCTTCCCTGTTCCCCCATGCCTGGCTCCCCCTCCCCTTCCTTCCTTCACTTCTCCCTCCTCCCGCTGAGCAGTAACAGTGCCAACTTATCAGATACTTTTAGCTGCCAGCTTCCCAGATACTTTCCTTTGAATGTGACCTGGCAGCAGCTCGCTGCAACTTTTGAACTGCTATATATGTCATATGCTAAGAAGAAGAAGAAGAAGAAGCTGAAGTATAATGACTACTGGAATACGCGATTCAAGACAAAGTCAAAATGCTTTCAGTGGGGAGCGCGAGGCAATTTATTTTAACTCGTAAGGCAACTTTGCTATCCAGGGGGAAGGGGGGTTGGGAAGCAAGCAGGATAATCGCCGTATTTTAACTTCACCTGAGGCCTGCAAGTCCGTCACCAGCATCCACAAATTTCCCCTCCTGACAGCTCTGCAGCGCCCGTAAGGTTTTGGGGTGAGGAGAGAGAGGGGAACAAGGGTATGTGCCTGCCTGGCAGGGAGGTGGCCTGGAGACACCAAAGATCCCCAGCAACAGGGAGAAAAGGGAAACTGAGGCAAATGCTGCTGCAACAAGTCTGCAGCAGAAATAACACTAGGGATCAACCACCTGGGTTCCCACTTTCTGGGTCAATGGGATCCCTCTGTCATATGAAGGATGAAAAATCCCCAGCAATCCAGAACGCATGTGGAAACAGACAAGGAGCTGAGCCTCCCATGTCAGTACCGGTTCAGCAAGTGGCTGTTGTAGGTAGGTAGAGATGGTCATTCCAGGTTAATTGGACCTTTTTCTCCCTTTTCTTTGGAAATGTATGGATTTTGACGTATTGCTTTAATATTGAACAAACCGGTTCTGGAGGGAAGCATCTGATTTAAAAACCCCTAAACTCTGTCAATAGAGAAACCCTCATTTCATTCAGAAGGAATACTTTTGAGTTTTGAAGCAAAATAGATTTTCTTTTACGAAGGTAGGAACAAACAGAGAAGTCTACAGTGCTGAGGTGTGGTGCAAAGTGGTACGGTTTATGAAAAAAGATGTTTCAAGAGATTGAGCTCTTGCGTTTCAACTTTTGCCTGCAAGGAGTTGTTTGAATTCCCAAGTTTTTTGTTCCAGGATAGAGTGGATGCAGTTTTCATAGTCTGTGGGGTATTTTGCACAGCGGAAAAGCTGGTTCCCAACCAACTCTAGCTCTAATATGTTTAATTACTGCGATGGCAGAGATCTTTCTGCCTGTAGCTGCCAGTTGAGGCTGTTATTAAAGAAGGAGTGAGAATGCTGAGACTAGCGGAAGGTGATTCAAGATGCTCCCTCCAGCTGCTGGGTCGTATTCCTGCAGGAACCCGGAGAGTGCTCCTGGCGCCTCTGTGTACCCCTCCCTGAAACAGGTAGACTAGTAATTATTTGTTATAAAGTTTATTAGTGTCCTTGGCACATTTCAGCAGATGCAGATTAAGACCACCTTGGCCCCAAGGAGTTTGCTGGTACACTGCCACCCTCGCCGGGGCTTGGCAGGAGACTTAATACAATAATTTCACAAAGCGCTTTGAGATCAGGGGATGAAAGCTGCTATAGAAGTGCAAAATATAATGATTAATTGCCTTTTCTTGGTGGGAAGTTGCTATCATCTCTTCACTTTCTATGACTGGCAAACCGGAGGGAGTATTTAACTTTTAAAAAAAACAACATCTTTACAAAGTAACAAATTAAGATGCAAATCTGGAGGGGTTTTTTCCCCTCTTTTTTTTTCTCTCTCTCTTTCTCTTGCTCTCTCTCTCTTTTTTTTTTTTTTTTTTGTTTTCTAATTGGCAGAAAATTAATGACTCTGTTTCTGACTGAGCAGATGCTCCCGTCAAAAAAGGCAGATTTGGAATTTCTCTAACCCTCCTTTTGAAAACACATCAAGAAGGCAGTAGCATGTGGCAGGTCAGAAATTAAGCGAAGGTAACTGTACAGATTGTAAAGAACACAAAGGAGGTTTTGTATGTGTGTGCATGTGAGTGAGTGAGTGGGGGGTGCTATTTCTCCCCCCATCGCTCCCTTTTGTTTTAATTTCCTTGCATTGGATTTTATGGGGGGTTTGGAGGGTTTTTTTTTGTTATTGTGGCGTTTTTGTTGTTTTTTTTTTTAAAAAAACCCACTGTATTCCACTGCAGCTCATAATTAGCAGCCAGGCCTCTGGGACCTAATTAACCAATTCAATTAACAAAAAAAGCATACAAGTCACCCTGACATTTGTCAGCCATTAGGAGGGATGTCAGGCTGGCAGGTTCTACCGACACATTAATGATGATTAGCTCATTTGCAGCTCACTTTTACCCCAGGTGTCCACCTGGAGAGACTGGCACGAAACACTCAGCAGACAGGGAGAGGGGCTGGAGCTGGGAAGAGCTTTACCGCAACTCTGGTGACCCTCAAAGGGAGTCTTGACCTTTTATTGAACGTATAATCAATAAGTTTTTTGCCTCGGTTAAGAGAAGCTGCTGTCCCCTCATCTGGCTCCCGCACTCACTAACCTTCAGAGGAGCGCTCGCCCAAAGAGCCGGGGGACCAGCGCTTGCCCCAGGGGCTGAAAACCCTTGTTTTTCAATCCTTCAGTGGGAGAGAGGCCTTTAGAGACGTTTTCCTTGTCGATAGCGCTGTTTGCTTGCTTACCGCAGCAGGGCTCCTTCACTTGGCTGGGGCTGTTGCTTAGTTCAAGCCAAGCTCTTTGTTCTCAGGATTGATTAACTACAGTACTCTATATAATATAGGCAGATATTTATATAGACGTCGCTTCCGTTCCTGCCTCTGATCTCCCTTAATTTAACTCCATTTCCCCAGCAGCTCTGATTTAATAATAAGTGGCTGATTGTTACGGAAATGAAACCAAGAGAAACACCGTCAAAAGGCTGTTTCCAGGACGGAGGGGTGCTAGACCCTTTGGGGTTTTTCCCTTCTTTTTTCCAGCACCTGCGAGCAACTTGTCTTTCCCACCCAGTTAGTTAACTCCAGGTCATCTGAGAGCATTGGAGGCTCCTGCCATCCAGGGGAGAGACAGACTCAGCTCCTATCAAGGACATTGCCCAGAAGAGCTCCTTCAGGCTCAGAGGAACAAAGGCATCATTGAGATTTGCTCCTGAGGGGACATTCACAAGGCTGATCAAGGTTCTTGAGCACCCCCTTCCCCCATAGAGGTTACGAGGGTATTTCAGATGGATGAAGTAGGGCACAGCAATGGGAACTCTTTTCCAGCATGGTGTGGGACCAGTCAACCCACACTGGACCCACAGGGATAGTGCCAGCACCCTGCTTCACGCTGCCCAGCAGTCTTGCTTTCACCATTCTGCTCTGCAGCAGGCAGCCCAGCCCTGGCTGGGTGCTCAAGATGTTGTGCAACATAAAATGAGAAGAAGCAACATGCCCAGGAGCCACAGGAAGCCTCTGTGGAGGCGTTCACAGCTCCCCTCTTGTTCAGACCCATCCAACCATGCTTTTCCAGGAGTCCAGAGCATTATCAGCTTCCTTCTTGTTGCCTCTAATTCTTGTCTATCGTGCTGTTGGCCAGACCCAGCCAAGACCAGACCACAAACCGCTATCAAGGAGTGGATTTCTTCCTTGATTTTGGCATTTTGCAAATTTCCTGCCTGCTGGGTGAGCTCCTTGCATCCAGCAGCAGCAAAGCGCGAAACCCAGGCACATCATCTCTGAGCAGGGAAGAAAGCCCAGTGAGCAGTTCAAAGGCAATCGGGTGCTTTCCTTAATTTCAATTAAATCCTAACTGCGCCTCTACGTTGACTAATCACCAAAGGGCTGATTCAGCTCCCTCTGCAAAACAGGACCTGTATCAATAGCCAGAGCCAAACACTCCTTCCTGGAAATCTGCAGCACACAATAGTAAATACAGAGAACCGGGACTATTCATGTATTAACAATGCAGCGGCAGCAGCCCTTTATTGTCACACACATTGTTAAACCCACAAAGAGCAACTGGTAGGTTAAATCTATTTTAGCTGGGAAAGCTTGACAAAAATCCTTGCCACCAAGCATTTGATACTGATCACAGTGTCACATCAGGGAACAGCAAGCTCAAAAGAACAAGTCATTTTTTTTATTTCTGAACTTTAGAGGCAACGGCCTCTCCTCTTCGCTGGCTCCCCAGGTCTTAGTCCTCTTAGTAGGAGGTGGGCTTTTTTTTTAATTTTTTTTTTTTTCCCCCTGTCATGCCACTCAATGAGAGCAAATTCGGGAGGGGCTGGGGGTGAGGGAGGGGAAAAAAATGCTGGCAACATACAATGCTGTATTGAGGCAACACAGGTGGATGGGGAATGTGAACACAAGCTTCTTTCTCGAGGGAAATCAAATCCAAACCTCAGGATAGCAGCAAAGGGTGCGGCTTGAGTGGCAGCAGGACAGCTCGGTGGCAAACAATCATGGTCTAAAACAGCTGTCCTCTCATACAGAAACATCCAACTTAGAGCATCTCTCTGAAATAAATACCTTGGAATTAGCACAAAAGGCTCAGCTCAGACAGGTTTGAATCACAAACATTCTATAACATATTTATTCTTCTAGGCATTTTCTATGCAATGGGACCAGTTTTTTTTCCCAGTTAACACATGTCTATGTGAAGTCATGCTAATTTTCAGGCCTTCATAATCAAAGTCTACATAGATTTCTGTTTAAAAAACAAAACAAAACACAAGTTTGGGCTTTGAGAAAGACAGATCTTCCATTTGGGGAGATGGGGGAAAAATTCTTATTCAGCACTATTTGTCCCCATTAGAGGGGCTGCTGAATACTTCCAGGAAAGTCCGTTAGGAAAAGGAAACATTAGTGCTATCCAACTGGTGGAGTCTATCAGATGCCTTGTAGGATATTACTGTTTAGATGATTGCAATGAACGACTACCTAAAAGGGTAATTCAAAGCTTCCAAAGTAGGGTCTTGTATTGATTTTGTAACCCATGCTCTGGTTTTACAGGGACATTGAAGATAGTGGTGTAAATGTAAGTGCTTTTCATGTTAAGAAGCTCCTCTTAAATTTTACAAGTGTACTTTCACATTCGTAGGAGTTACGAGTCACTGGGAGGATCAGGTCCAGGGCTTTCAGCACAGGGCTTCATCATTTTTTGTAACCCACATGCCTCAGAGTAGCAGGATCAGCAGCAGCTAGGAATTACATATTCTGCATCTGCTGGGAAGAGAAGATGACTCTCAGTCCCTGCAAACCCTTCTATGTATATATGGGTGAAGAAGGTATTTGGACATAAAAGGGCCTTAGAAAATACCAATATGCAGGATATTGAACTACCCACCAGAGATCATCATGGCTCCCATGCCATACAGGGAAATCTGGGATTAATGAATTCACAAGCTAAAATAAACTTCTCATCCCAGAGCACTCCAAAAAGATTTGTCCAGGCATAAAAGAATTTTAAAAGCAACACCTGTTTCAAAATCAGGGTTGCATTAACTCTAATGCATTAGCCCTCAGACCTTCCCAAGCACCATCTTGCTAGATACTATCACGTTAACAGTCTCAGCTGCTTCCTTTCCCACCTACATCATTTCTCCTCATTGCATCAGGCCTGATAAGAGCAAGTTGGATGCTAGAGCAGCATCCCTCTGTCACACTGCCAGCACGGGGAGGCTGCAACAGGAGCGTGGCCTGTCTCTGAGTCTCTAAGATTCCCCCAAAAGGGTAATCCTGTAGCACATTTCAAACTACGCACATAAAGACAAGGCTGTCTGCTGCTTTGCCTCCTCTTGGTTCCCTCATCTATGCTCTGCGGACTTCCATGCTGACACCAAACTCCAAATAAGCATTGCCAGCCTCAGCTCAAGCGACAGGTGCCTTAGAGCTACCCCAGGACCAAGGGGAAACAGTGACTGTGCCTTGATTCCACTGCTGGAGGCTGAAACTCAGACGTGGTCCCTACGTCGAGTTTCTCTGTGGTATCGCTACTCTGCTGTGAACCTTATGGCTCAATTTTATGGATGAATTTTATGCCATTGAAAGTCAGCCAGACAGTGTGGAGAGGCTGTTTGCTCAGCCGTAGCAGGAGTATCTGAAAACACTGACATCTTGTGACAGTTTAGAGTGAGATGACAACAGAAGAGAGCCGGAGAGCCTGCAGGGTGTCCATGCCTCTGTAAGGACTGGAGATTTTAAAGAGGCTGTTACATATTATCACCATTTTTCACACACCTTCTGCACCACAGAGACTTCATGGACCCTGCTGCTACCAGCTTGAGCAGGTCCACGTGGTCATTTAAGTGCATTTAAGCCCCTAGTTCCTGCCTACCTGGCTGCCAATCCATACAGTTACTCTTCAGATGAAGGTGTGACAGTATAAGGCTTGAGGTAACGTCTGAACAGAGAAATACCTCTAGAAAAAACTTGAACTCCCATCTACACAAGGTGTGCATGAATAACAGCAAATTTCAGGCAGACAGAGGAAAGGTGAAGGTCAGATCTCTTCAAGGCTCATGTTCGGCTGTAGCTATGTGAATGCTCCTCTTCCATCCCCACACAAAGCCAGACTGGGCTCACTCACCCCGACTCAGCTGTAAAATGGCCAGTTAGGGATGCTTCTGAGGCCAAGGTGATGGGGGGAATAGGCAGGCAGAAGGGAGTGCACATGGGCTGCCTGAGCCCCCAGCATCCACCTTCCTGCACCAGTGGCTGGGCATGCTGGCACGGATCCATGTCCCCAGCCTCTTCACACCCCCTTCCACCACATCCAGCTGCTTCTGTCCCCCACAGCTCCCTCCCCAGCTGGGAGCAGCTCCCAGCAGCACTGAAGCTTTCTGGGTATCCTCATGTCTGGGCATGGGCAAATCCAGGAGCAGTGCAAATAAAAAAACCCATGCCCAAAAGCTGCATGGAGCGTGGCAGCAGCCCCACAGAAATAAAACATCTCCGTGTCACAGAAAACTGGTTTTAGCCTCTTCAATGCTGCCAGTACAGGAAACATCTGGCTGTCACTGAACTGGATATTTACCACTGACAGTGTGGGAAGGGGGCATCACCATGGTGTGTATTACTGTACACCCTTGCCCAAATATTCATCCCAGCTCAGAGGGATGATTGAGCAGCCACCCTCCAAACAGCTACAGAAGGGAAAGATATTGTTGGAAGACGCCTCACAGAGTCCCTGCGCCCAGACCAAGCCGTCAGCATTTCCAAGGGTCCAGCTTGTATTCAGGTCTTTGCTCTTTGCTGGCATGTGGATTATTTACCAAAAATAAGGATTTATAAGCCCCCACTACTGCCATGCAAACCGAGGCAGCCCTCCCCCACACCCCAGATGGCTTTTCCTTCCATATAGGAGAAGAGTTCAGTCTCAACACACCTGGTAACTGACAATCCCAAATGTTTTAATTCCAAAATCAAGGGATTTTTCTTTAAAATTGCAAGATGAAAAAGGAAATGAAAGTTTTTATTTACTTAGCTATTTTCTTAGGTCTTTTGAGAAGTGGGTATCAGGTTTTCAATTTTACTGGAAACCACCATGTTTTTGACAAGAAATGTGAAGATTTTAATATATTCACATGACTCCCAGAGCCAACAATTTAAGAAAAATTATCCAAGACTGAAGATAAAGCTGTGAAAGCTGGTATGTTTGGACTCAATATGAAAGCTTTTCCTTAACTACATAGTAGAAAAGCAAGAAAAATAATATGATTATACAAAATTAATTATTCCACTTTTAGCAGCTATATAAATGTCATTAAAAGTAGGAATCTTACCTAATTAGTTGAATTCTCTTCATTCTCAAGGATATGTCATAAGGAGCATCAAGTAAAGAGATGCTGAAAATTATGAGAAAATGTAAGAGGCTTGCTGTGCAAATTTAAAATAAAATTTAAAAGTTGTTATACTTTGAAAAGAAGTAGCTGTGTGCTAGTTGAGAAACCAGTCAGCATTTTCCAACTACTTTTATTAAAGAGAAACTAGACTGTTTTCAAATTTCTTCCTTTGAAAGATCCTGAGGTGTTACAAATACTCTGCTAAGCAGAGTCCAGGTAAGGCTGATGAACTGCTTTAACCAGCCTCTGTTTCCAAAATTAAAGTTCTGTGGGCAGAAGAGGTCGTGAGGGTGGCTTGCTTTTTCCTTATTGAAGTCGTGTTTGGGCTTCACAGATTTTAAAGCCAGAAGGAACTATTATGATTCCTTGCCTGACCTCCTGCATAACACAGACTGCAGAACCTCACCCAATAATTTTCGCATCAAACCCATAACTTCTGTTTGATCTAGAGCATATCTTTTACATCAAGACTGGATATCTTCTTAGAGACTTCAAAAGTGATGGGGAATCTACCAAGCTCCTAGATAAGATAGTTTGAATTTGTCTAACTTCAGCTTTCAATCACTGGATCTCATTATGCCTTTTTCTGTTAGATTAAAGACCCTTCTTCCATCAGAAATCTCTTCCCCCATGTAGGTACTTGAAGACCTTGAGAGGGTGATAAGAGAGGACGATATTTCTTGAATGGGTGAAGAGAATGTGTAATCTTAACAAAGCTAAAAACCTATCCATGGATATTCTTTATTTTCCCCCCAGTTTAAAGCTGGTAAAGGTGAGACCAGTAGACTACTCTGGTGAGTAAAGATTACTCCCAAGAATAAGGGCTACAGAGTCACGCTCTGACTCACTTATTGTAAGGTGCATTACTGAGGATTTGAAAATGTCTGTCAATTAAATTGCACTTCATTTTTCCAGGTAGTGGTGTTATATAGTAGGATGCACCATCTGCCCACATGATCAGAGACCGTGTTTTTAACAGGCATCTACAGTTTTAATCCACTTAGGAATGATTCATTTCATAATTTTTTATCCCTTGCTTTCTAAACACAAGTACAAGAATAGCTTCACCTCAGGCTACGTATGTTTTAGAAATGTTTACTACAATCCCAGCAAAAACAGTCTAATTTTTGTGTGAATATACATGAAGGGCTAATTTTTGCTGTAGGCTAATTGTGAAATTACATAGACATTTCTTTAAATAAACAAACAAATAAATAAATAAATGCAATACCTCCACTCCAGAACCACCTCTTTCCTGGCCTTCTTAAACAGTCTTAGTGTTGGAAAACAGGAGGAAGCAAACAAAGCAGAAGAAAGAAGTATTTGCATGAAGGTTGATGTCTCCTATGTCTCTTCACAGAAGTTTCCAAACCCACCTTCAGATTACTGACAAGAAGCTGCAATAATTATTTGGCCAAGAAGTTTACAGGAGCACTGCACCACACTGTACATTGTATATCCATGGTGGATATTGCCAGAAAGTGCATTTAACTGCGATGCCTCACACCTTTGCTTGGGAGAACAAAGGAGAGTATTAATGATTAACGGTAAGCCAAGGGCTTCTGGGATTCACATTTTAAACTGTTCTGCATCCCTTTTCATAGGGCACACCACTCACTTCCACACACATTGGATGACTGGAAGTGTCTGGAAACGTCATGCTGTTCAACACTGGTATCATTGACCTTTCTTGATTTCTTCTTCTGAGCTTCAGGACTGTGCATCGCTGTCCTTCACCCCCTCCCCATTTTCATTTCAGTTGGAATTGTGTTTCCATTTAGCAGTGAGGAGCACACAGGGGCTCTTATCTGCCCTGCACTTGGAAATCTACATTTGTGCACCCAAATAGGTAGTTCCACTGCTGACAGTGCAGCTGCTCTGGGTCACAGTGGCAGTCAGTAACACCACACTGCAAACCTCTAACCACCCTGCGTGGCTGCCTGAGATGGTGCAATGTTCTCCCCTTGCCTGGCAGGGCACAAAGGCAGTGAGACTGTGGCCCCCTGGGCACCTGAGCCACAGCTGGAGGCTCCTGAGCTTGTGTCTGTCGCCCTTCCAGTGCCATATCTTTCCAAGGGAAATGTAACTCTGCATGCAAGCAATAGCCTTAAGATTAAAGACACAGTCTTGTTCAATTGTCTTTTTTCTATAATTTCATTAGATAATTTAAACTTGACAACCAAAGGTAGTCATGGGGCTCTGCAAGATCAAATCCTCAAAACAGGAGATGGCTATGACAAGAACAAGCTCTGTCCAGAGTAAATCCTTTTTAATGGTTGAATAAAAATCTTTTTTTTAACATTGTTTCATTTCTTTTCATTGAGTGCATATTAGGGATAAGGATGGAAATAGCTAATGGTATTTTTGGCCCAGCTCAGTGATGTTTTGGATAAGGATCAAATTCTGGATATTTCAGCAGAATTGGCTTTATCAACACTGTGGGATACTCCAGCCTCTCCTGTGGGTTTAGCCACAGGCTTGTTGGGCAATGGAGCTCTGGCATTCAGCCAGCGTCATCCAAGGAACTGAAAGGATCTGAGGAAGCTGGGAGGGTTACATACATATGGACAGGTCTGTTTTATTAAAGCAAGCAGGGCACACAGTTTACCTTTTGGAGCCAGCATCTGCCAATACAAACTAAACTTTCCAGTGCTCAGCTGGGAATTAGCCCACAGGACCCAGTTTCAAAAGCACTGCTGGATCAGGAGCTAAATGAGCCCCAGCTCAGCCCTAGACTGGAGCAGAAGACAGGGCTGTTTGCTTCTTAATCTGGCTGACACACTGCATGACCCTGCCTTCTCCATGCTGGCTGGCCATGTAGTGCTGTACTCCAGTCACAAGTATGTTTAAACATCTCTTTGGTGTGATTAAATGCCACTGTCTTTGGTCATACCCATGCTCTCTTAAGGAAGGAATATTAAACTGACACTGGGTAAATACATTTTTTAAGCAAAGGCTTTTGAAAGGCCAATTATCATCCCAAGATGTTGCATCACCTCCCCATGGACACTGCAGCCTGTCTCCTCACACACAGGTGACAGTTAATGTTGCTTAAAGAGATGAAAAACCTATTTGAAAATGGGTTTCTTTGCACCTGCCAGAGGGTGTTTTGTTGAATAGGTTTGTGTGAGTTCTCTTCTTCTCTTTTCACAAAGAAAAGATTTGCCATACACCCTCACTCCAGAGGACAGAGCACACCTGTGGGGCACAGGGTACATATATCACACCTCCTTACATTGCCTCCTCTGCCACGAGTTCTTAACAGGAAGGAAAACGTCGATTCCCGTTGGCAAGTAAAAGCATTCAGCACAGTTCTTTCCCTTTGTACTCCATAATTTCCCAGTCCCTACATTATTAATCTTTATAGACCAAGTCAAGGAGTACTTTCATCATACAGCTCTCACCCAAAATTCAACATGCTATTCTGAGCAGATGGTTAGTACACACAGATCTTTATAAGAAGTGAGAGATCTCCAGATATTGCCTCTACTGGATGATGCTTCAGTAGCTACCAAAAATCTGCATAATGACCTTCCATCATTAGAAATACTGAATTGGAACCAGACTCAATGATGTCATTAGGACAGACCAATACACTATATTAAAGAGCAGCCAGTATTCACATCATTCTCTAATTTGTGCTTTCATACAAATTTACATTTAAGGCCATCCCACACATTTCCAACTCATCATCTGGTCTCTTTCATGCTATTTACCAAATCGTTTCTTGACTGGGGCTGCCCTCCTATGTCATGGAAAGGGCATTCTCCAAGGTGGCAGACAGACACCTGAGAGAAGCCTGGAGTTTGAAAATAAATGAAAAATCCTATGCACTAGAAAGGGGCCATTTTTTTCCTCTCCCTCTAGGCCAGCATAACTTTTGTTTGTCAAGGAAATGGAAAATTGAAATGTTTTAGCCAAAATTCAAAATAATTTGTAACAGTAGTAGCATTCCTCCTGGGAGCTGAATTTAACACATCTAGCATTTTTTAAAAAGGTGTCACTACACTGTCTTTTAGACTAGGCTTTCTAGCAAAAGCTATGTTCTTTTTTATTTCCCAACCAAAATGGTTCTATGATTCTAGTCAGTCTTTTCTCTTTCAGTTAAAAACGTACAGATCTGAGATGTCAGGAATATAAATACACATTTAGCTCGCCTTCTGCAGGACAACTCCTTAACAACTAAAACTCAGGCTTCTTGATCAAAATATGAGAACAAAATTATATGGAAGAGCTGCTGTATGGTTTTTGAAAGTGTCGTGGTTTCACCCCGGCTGTGGGCCGAGATCCACGCAGCTGCCTGCTCCTTAAAGTAAAAGAGCAGGGGAAGAGGGAAAAAGGGGGGAAACAAGGGAAGGGAAAAGGAAGGGGCAAATAACTCCAAAACCAAGAAACTAAGAGGCCCGTGGGTTGGGATAAGGAGAGTTTACTAAGAGAACAGAAAGATAAAATATAACAATGCTAACAGGACTTTAGAGCAAAAGAATATGAAACTCTTGATCCCCAATGCAGTTTCTCCCCAACCCACACAACTCAGGCCGGACCACCCAGAGCTGTCCCGGAACCCGACCGTCCCCCCAAGCAGCACGTGTCCTGCCACCGCCCCTCTTCTTCCTCCCCTCAGCGCCCCGTTCTCCTGGGCAGGACGTCATTGGCATGGAATACTCTCTTTGGCCCATCTGGGTCACCTGTCCTGGCTTCGCCCCTCCTTTCTCAAGAATAGAGAAATAGAAGAAGCTGAGAAAGTCCTTGACTGTCTGACTGCAACTAAGAACATCAGGGTGTTCTCAGCACTGCTTTCATTGTAACTCCCAAACACAGCATTCCATCAGCTGCTACAAATGAAGTTAACTCTTATCCTGACTGAAACCAGGACAACAGGAAAGCAAGCTCCCTGCACCCAGGCTCAAAGCTAAGCAAAAGCTACCTGTTATCTTGATATCCCAACAGAACTAGTATCACCACCTCTGCACTTAGTTGTCACTGCACATTTCCTGGAGGCAAGCCCTCATCACAGAGGTAGGATGAGAATGGAAAGAGACAAGATTTTTCTCCCAACAGTATAACATACATAGCATGAAACAAATGAAAATGATCCAACGAGCAGAGGGAAAGAAGCAGCTGGTTCATAGAATTACCTCCTCATGCACCATCAACCAGTGGGCTGACACAAGCCCCACCTTGGATGGGTCCCACCCTCAGGCAGGTGTTGCTACATCTAGGGTGAGGCACAACTCCAGGTTTATGGGAGAGCCTAGCATGAATTTGAACTGCTGCTGGAGAATGACTTCAGAGTGCATTGCTTCTAAGGGTGAGGAGCTTTGGGTTTGATGGTTGGGGGTTTAGGGTTTTCTGGTGCAGACTTTGTTGGAATTGTGCTAAGTTGTATCCTGAGTTGGTGGCCTTGAGTCCTGGGGCAATCTGGGTTCCCCAGATTAGATGTTGGCACACAGCCTAACAAAGACTATGTTTTCTTTTTCTTCTGTTGGACTTGGTTGTTCTGTTGTTTCTTTTATGCAGGAAAGCCTTGCTAAATGCTTTACAGTAGAGTATCCTTGGTGCTCTCTGCCCTGAGCTGGTAGCCTTTGTGAGACTGTAACAAACCATTTCTGCTTACCAAAACCCCAGGAGATAATGGTACAAGTGTAGAGCTATACAGCCGTCCCTGATGATTAAAGTAGTAATCCAGGTAGCCCTATTGCTATTCTCTTGGGTTCTGGGCTTCCCTAGCCTTGCACAGAACAGCCCTGTGTTGATGAAAGCAACTGGTCTCCATGCATCTGCACCAACACAAACTGGGCTGATTATGTCCAAGTTGAGCACTGTCTGTCCTGCACCCCATTAGCAGCATGGCTCAGCCCTTTCCAATGGCTTGCTGTTGGCAGAGGTAACCCCACTGTTGTTCTAACTTCAGAAGTAACATGGACTTGCTCTATCACACCCCTGATGGGGTTTACAGCTACAGAAATGGAAGGAGAGGGAACAGTTAGAAATGCAATGGCTAAATTAATTCCCAGCGGCACAATAGCACCCTGAGCACACCTAGAAAGGTGGCACCTGGGTGACTGTCATAGCTTCTGGGCTCCCCCAAAAGTATCTTTTAAAGGTCTGGACTCCTCACCATGTCCTACTGTCCCCCTTGGAGGCACCAGAAATCTTCACAAGCACCCAAAGCTGTTGCTCAACCGGTTTGCCTATGTATGAAGTGTAAGGAGCAGAAGTAGCAACACACTTCACAGACAAGCTCTGAGAGCTCCTTAATGAATGTGCATGAAGGACCCAGGGTGAATAAATGCAAAATAACAAGTAAATAAAACTATGCAGTCTCAGAGTGTGGTTAAAGGAAGCTGAGAATACGATGAAAACAGATTTTAATAGATCCTGACCAAACCTCCCTATGTTGCAGGCCTCTAAGCAAGATCCAGTCTGCCTCATGCCATGTGGAGGAGACTTGGAGAGCCAATTAAAACTCTAATCAAAGTCTTGAAATTTCTTCTTCTTTTTTTTTTTTTTTGAGTGTGAGGTTGGTTGTTCAGGATGTGCAACCCAAGGCACATCCAAGTTGTACAGCACCTGTGCTGCATTGTGGTTTGGTGATCTAGTACTGCTATCCTGTGTGGTAACATAAAATATTCACAAAGACAAATGTGAGCTGAAGCTGCTACCGGCTCCCTCTACCAGCTGTGTGGGCAAAACAAATAAATAAATAAATACATAAAAACAAAACCTATCCAGCTGAACTAAATGTGGCAAACAAGCAGGAGCACCTCCGTGTGCCTGTGAGTTAGTCTGTGTGCTTTAAGAGCCAAATTAACAAGGTTTTGTGACCAATGCTCTTCTGACAAGTCAGGTGAGTTTTATTCCTTGGTTTCAGCTGCTCCAGTGAATTTTATGCAGCTTGCCAGAGATGCTCAAGCTCAGAGATCTCCATCCAAAAATGTTGCTTTGCTCTCTCTGTTACGTCCCTCTCCTTGTCAAACTTCCACTGCTCTAGCCCTCATCTCTTTTAAATGGGATTTTTTTCCCCTGTTCATTTTTGTGTTCTACTGACTGAGCGTAGCCAAAAGTTTTTCTTCCAGTCAGCCCTGAAACAGCCATGAAGTTAAGCTGCTTCTTTTTGACAAAAGGAGAGAGGCATGGAGACACAAAAATCTCTTAAAAAGGAGAGAAAAAACCAAGAGGATGGGTCTGTGGGAGGCTGGTGCTGTGGGTGTCTGTGGGATGAGATAGCACTCCAGGTCAGCATCTTTCACAGTGCCTTTGAGGGATGGAGCATGATTTCCTGTAACATGCAGGGTTTGGACAATGGTAGAAGAACAAATCCTAGAATCACAGAATGGTTTGGGTTGGAAGGGATCTCAAAACCCATCCAGTTCAGACATGGGCAGGGACGCCCTCCACTAGACCAGGGGCCCAAAGCCCCGTAGAACCTGACCTTGAATACTTCCAAGGATCCAGGGGCTTCCACAGCTTCTTTGGGCAACCTGTGCCAGTGCCTCACGACCCTCATAGAGAAGAAATTTTTGTGTAATGTCTAATCTAAATTTACCCTTTTTTAGTTTAAACCCATTACCCCTTGCACTATCGCTACAGTCCCTGACAACCAGTCCCTCTCCAGCTTTCCTGTAGGCCCCCTTTAGGTACAGGAAGGCCTCCACAGGGTATCTCACGAGCCTTCTCCAGGCAGAGGAAGCCCAACACTCTCAGCCTGCCCTCATAGGAGAGGTGCTCCAGCCCTCTGATCACCTTTGTGGCCCTCCTCTGGACTTCTTACTACAGCTTGATATCTTTCTTGTACTGGGGACCCCAGAGCTGGACACATAAGTCCAGGTGGGATCTCATGAGAGAGGAGTAGAAGGGCAGAGTCTACTCCCTTGACCTGTTGGTCATGCTGCTTTTGATGTAGCCTATGATGTGGGTTGACTTTCTGGGTGTTGCTGGGTCAATGTGAGCTTCTCATAAATGAATACCCCAAGTCCTTCTCCTCAGGACTGCTCTCAACCCATTCTCCATGCAGCCTGTAGTTGTGCTTCGAATTGCCCTGACCCATGTGCGGGACCTTGGACTTGGACTTGTTGAACATCAAGTAGTAGTGAAGGGAGAGAAATGGGTTTTGCTTTGATTTTGTTGGTGGTGGTTTTGTTCCCCAAGACACCATTATATATAGGATTTGAGACCCAATGTAGAGGCTGAAGGAGCAGGGGTCTGTTTGGAGGCCTCACTTTTTTCAGGATCTGCTTGATGTGTCTCTCTGATCATCACAGTTGCAGCAGTTGCTCAGACTGGTCTCAGCTCTCAGTGCACTTCCCCATGCAGGGGAGGTTTTTTTCCCACTGATCTCTCCTGGCTTTACCCATGAGCCATGCTGTGAATTAATACCGTGTGTAATGCTGGGGACACCTGCCAGCCTGGCCTGTGGGGGCCAGTGGGTGCTCCTCACCCAGGCAGGATTTGAATGACTGACCCAGAGGCAAAAGGCTCAGTATCCTGTTACTAATTCATCATCCAGCCAGATCCCTGTCTCTTCCTTTTTTTTTTTTTCTTCCTTAAAGGACATTTGCTGCACCAGCTGCCAGAATATCTCAATTGCATCATGTCAACAGATCCATCTCAGCCTGATGTTTTATACTAGGAAAGGCTGGGCTTAACTCTTCCATTAAACAATTAAAGCCATGAGCACCAAACTCAAAACAGGCTCTGTTATAAGAGAACAATAAATATTGATGACTTGAGGCAAGTCTGGCTTTTATGACGTTTGATGACAACTGGTATCACTTACAAAAATTACATCATAAAGAAAAAGCAATGAAATTGCGTGTCATCAGACAACATTAAATGTCAGAAGAAATATGTTTATCCTTTGTTTTCAGATCCAAATTCAGCTCTAACATTCAAATGAAATCTGGGGCCATTCTGATATTTATCAGGCACCATTACAAAAAGTCCCGGGGTATTTTTGTTTGCAAACTTGCTCCTTGCCAAGGGTGGTGTGTTGTTTACGTTCCTGTTCTTTCAAGCCAATTTGTGCCTCGTAGAGCATTCTCTGAATTGAAACATCCCCTTCCTCTTTACCCCACCCACCTTATTTTTGTCTGTTCTCATCCTCTGGAGGAATCACAAGCTGCCAGCTTGTTGAAAACCTCAGGGTAATCAATGGCAATACTGGGCCTGGGGATGAGTTTCACAGAGGTCTGGTATTAGCAATAAACCATGGGTTTATTGAAGATGTTTGGAGATGAAAACACTTTGTCTCCTGTTTTTTCCTAAGCTAAATAAAATTAGGACTGTCTGGACCACTGCACCACAGTTCTGTGGTTCAAACAAAACAAACCCTCCCTCTGGATGTGAACCTCAAGATCCTGTATATAGCTAAAGATGTTAAAATAAATGCTATTATTAGGCAATGGTAGAATTTTCAGCACTTTAATATCTATTGCTATATACATTTAAAAAACAAATGCACACAGAGAAGCTTTATAATACATGTCTTAGTCATGAGGTCCTTTTACCGGCCAAATTCTAAAAATATTTCCTTAGCTTTGCACAAAGTGATAAATCATGTGAAAAATCTGAGTGATAGATCATGTGAGAAGTCTGGCCCAGAGTTCGTTATAGTGTTTGTCAGGCTTTACTTTTGATAATTGAGACGAATGTAAAGAAGTTATCATCTGGGGACAAACAGGGAGAAGAAGAAATGTCCCTCAGTGAGTCATTCAAATGACTTGCAAATGTTGTTTCTCTTTGAAAGAGCACCCAACAGCATTCAGCACACCTTACAGCAGCCTACATCTCTCTGGCATCTGAAAATGAGCGAGAAGTGCTGTTTGATAAGAGCCTTGCTATTGCTTTAATTGTTACTAATGTCTCTTGACATTTAATTGGGGAGCAGGGGGAAACAACCCCTGCTCAAATTTTTGACACAGTGGTATCATATGAATATGTTTCTGATTCTCCTGTAGCCTATATGCAAAAGATGCTGTTGTCTACTGTGCATCTCCAAGGTAAACTGTACCCTGAACTTCAGTGTCCTCTCAGGCATCATCCAGCATTCTGGTTTTAAGCACTTGGAAGACTGGGCAAACCCTGCTCTGTATCTTTATTGTAAGTTAAGCCCACTGAAGATGTCAGTGTTTTTCTTTCAGATGTCTGCTAGAGGGGGCCAGGGGAGTTGTTTTTGACTCTGGGGGATCTAAACCCAGACAATTAAACTATGCAAAAAGTGCATTTCTGGAACAATTTTGCAGTAGAAGTTTCAGTCAGATTTTTACTTGTTGAGTTTTCAGCTCATCCATGATGAGCCAAAAGAGGAAATGGGAAATGTATTATTGGGGGTTTTTTTCCTGAACAGCGCACAGTCTGTCAGTTCACGAGAGCTGAATAATCATTGCTGGGTGTTAAGGCTCAGATTTTCTGACTATTTTAAAGCAGGATGGGGCAGCTGCTGTTGTTTTACACTAAGGAATTTCAAAGAATCATCATATGATTTTTCTTGTGGCTGAAATGCTTTAAAATATTCCTGTTCCTAAAGTAAGCTGAATTTACACACATCTATATGTATATATAAACAAACACACACTAAGGTTCTGAGTCTGTTGGGGGAAAAAAATTGTAGCAGTCAAAGTAGGAATACATCTAAGTTATTCTGGGGGACTATGAAAACATCAAAAAGTAAATATAAATTGTAAAAAAAACCGCCAAAAATCAGGTATTCATTAGGACTGGAAGATATTCCATTGGCTTTGGTCATTTGCATGCCAATGCCACAATGCCACGCCAGTGCTGAGCTGCTTCATAGCAGCACTAGTGTCTGATCCCAAGGGAACAATGTAAGAGGTCATATCAGCACATTTGTAGGTTCACTGATTTCTTTTCAGTGTGCTCTGGAAAACAAAACAAAAGTGGAGAGACAGGAGCTGTATCCTACGTGGTGATTTGTCACTGACCTTTCAGGTCTTCAGCACAAGCACGGTGGCTGGTTTTCCAGCCCCACATGCTTTATGTTGCGTAACGTGGTGGAAGGAGAAACCCTTGAATTCCACTGTGGGCTCTGCTGTTGTAATACATTGCTGTAGCTTCATGGTTAGCACAGTGCCTATCTAGGTATGCTTTGACTACCAGCTTTTCCATGCCTGAACTTAAAGGTCAGGATGTCTTCGGCTGAAACAGGAGCAGTCAGCTTTAATTATCACTCTGTCAACTTCTGTAAAGCCTTTTATCTGAATGTTCCAGGGCATTTTACGGACATTAAGGGGCAAATTTGGCTGTTACACACACAGAGGCTTCCTTCAAGGAAGCTATTTTTGTGAGTCTGGTTTGAAGCACATAATGAAGTTTCATACTATCACATCAGCTCTGAGGAGCAGCCACCAGCAGCAGTGTGGCTTGGAAAGCGAAATATACTGATGTGTAGGATGAGAAATAGGAAAGATACTGAGTGTGTAGATGGAAATGATAAGCAAGCCTGGAGAAGCTCCTGATTCAGTAGTTACATAGGTGGATTACTCTTCTGAAATACTCTTTGCCCTGTATTGGTTCTATGTGCCTTTCATTGGCACTTCCACTGGGTCACAATCACAGCTTTGATTTTTTTGTTCCCAGGTGGGCAGTGTTCCCTGAAGGCTTAACTCTGGTAATCACCTTCATTAGATGGTTAAGAACTTGGAGCTCCAAGACTTGATTTTCTTTGTGGAGCAACTCCAAGTTGCCTCACTATGACTTAAGATGACTGCTTAAGTAAGTCCAGCTGTTGTCACCAGATAAACATCAATAGCTGATCTGAATTAGCCCTCCCACTACAGCTACAACTAATTCTATTTATTCATTTTTTAAATGCCTGGGAACTTGGGCTAGGACCCCACCATGCTGTAGTACCAAAGCAGCCACAGGAAACTGGTGGAGAAATCAAAAATCTCTAAAACTAAAAATAAATTCAGCAACAGGGATACTGGGAGGAAAAGTGAGAGGTGCCAATATATGCAGCCTATTTCAGCCTATTACTATGTGCCAATTTTAGCTTGTGAACTATTGCTGGCAGTGGGCAGTGAGTGTGAGTGATTTTTTCATTCATTACCATTTCCTTGCCAATGTAGATAACCAGAACTTTCTTCCACTTCACTGATGTGCACTGACTTTTCTTTTTTTGTAGTTACAAAACTTGGAGTTATCTTTTTACCCAGAAACTTTCATCAGCCCATAAACCTATATATTTTTTTTCTGGATTGAAATTGCTTCCCATTGATTTCAGTTCTGTTCTATACTTGCACACACCTTCTTGGACATTGAATGTTGAATGGCCTTTGTGTAATTTCAGCTGTTCTTAGATGAAGGCAAAACCCTCTCTTCTCTGCACTGGATGTATTCCCCCCACCCATTTACAGACAGCTTCAGTGCCAGGCAGGGAATCCAAAACCCCAAACTTTCCTCCCTTTGCCATGGGATATGGCTGGAATGAAAATGGACAAAAATGCCCCATTGAGGAAGATGACATTGTGTTATTAATGAGGCACAGTTTGTAGAGTAAGTACAGTTTTTTAGTAAAACAACTGGAAAGTAGACATTGCTCTCTAACCTATCTAATGATTGAGAGTCACCCTTTCAAATGGTGACCTTTACCTTGCATGCTGTAGCCATGGCTAAGTATATAAGAAGGTCTACAAGGAAAGACAAAACTATTTGGCTTGATATAAGGTAACTTCCTTCAATACTGCTACAGTCTTGCTTGTGCTTTTAGACTAGCAGGACTACAATGATGCTAATCCTTTGTCATTAACAAGACCTTAATTATTGCATTCATGAGTTAGGAGGTGACTTTGAAGGCTACAAAGCTTTTGCTCAGATTTCCTCCGTGATTCGTTGGTTGATTTCTTTCTCCCTGCTGAGACTATTCATGGTTGAATAAATAATGGATGAGCAAGTTTGAGAAAATTGAGAACTAATTAAAAACATCGATTCAAGATTGCTGGTGTACTTAAAACATTTTGTTTAATGTTTTTGTTAATCTAAACAATTTTATTTCTGTCGTGAATGGCAAAAATGCTAGTCTTCCATAGAGATGTTCTTAGTAACTTCATCGCTTTGTGAGTCCACATTAATAGTTTTTCTCTCTTTAAAGAATAGCATCTGCTCTGATCACTGCCTTAAAGATAAGTTTCTGAATTAATTCCTACATGATGCAGACCCTGACTTACAATATTCATTTCACCTTCTGTGTTGTCATAGAGGATCAGCCTGTATTTCACACCTTTTTGCAATCAGTCACTGAAGTCAGCAAAAGCATTAGGACCAAACTGTGGTCTGTCTTAGTGGTGGGAAGACAATGTTTGGAGGAAAGTTTTTTGATGGAAAACCGATCTTGTTATCTAGCTTTCCATCAGTTATTCTAAACATATATAGCATCTTCATATGTCCAGAAGTTGTCAGTGGTCTAGTCTGATTCCTTTTCTCTTAATCACCTGGTCATTAGCACTGGGGGTGGTGGGGAGAAGTTAGTTTTGTAGGTTGGATGGAGTCCAAATACAATTTTTAAAAAGTAACAGCTTTGGCATGCTTCTGTCATGCCTCCTTCATATTATTCAAGTCCCTTAAGCAGTTCTTAAGCCTTTATTTGGTTTGCCTGCAGCCCTGTCCTTCTAGTCTCTTGTTAAATAAAATCTGATTAATATAAGCAGCATTTATATCCAAGTTACAACATCATGGAATGTACTGTACGTGTAAAGCTCCTGATGAACATCCTACCTGATGAGGTGCCCAGATTGACCAGTTGAAGCCCTATGTGGAGACCGTTCTTCACATTAGTCTCCTGTTTCTGAGTCAGGGTCTGGGTGTACCTTCAGGTCATTTTTGCAGGCAGATTGAATCTCTGCTCTTATCCCTTTATCCTAGAGGAATTGTATCTTCAGTAATTCTGCCTTGGGACTCTGAAGCCTTTTGGTTTTCTTCGTCTTCAGGGTGCACCACAAAGAAAACTAGCCAGCCTTGTTCTTGTAACTTGCTGTCAACATTTCAGACTGTGAAGAACTCTACTAATTGTGCTTACGTGTTTGCTTCAGCATTATTATGTTCAGCTGTTTAGCTGAACTCTAGGAACTATCAAGCCTCATTAACTAATCATACCTTCAGTGAAAAAATTGGGTCTGACAGCTTCATGGACATAAATGCCCTCTAGTGACTGGTGATCACTGAAAGGATTTGTACTTTGTGTAGAGTCTGTGTATTCTTTGGTATATATCTTGTATGTCTGTCCTGAAATGTTGCTTAGCTGGACCTTTGTCCACTTGCGGTATTGGTGTGTTATGGGTAACATTAATGGAGTTTGTTTTTTGAGAAAACATTCACTCTTTATTCTTTCCTTCTAGCACCATACTTACAGTAAGGCTACTGTACGTGAGAAACCACTCTGACACTGCTGTGTTTGTTCAGCTTTTCCTTCCCTCTTTTTTCAGATAGCAGGAGCAGATAATAGATGTCACTTTTCTCCTGGTCCAGACCCTGGTTCAGGAGTAGCCCATCTGCAACCAGTGTTACTTGGTCTAATTGTATTTCTCCACAGCTGGAGTGACTTTGTTCTCCCTAATGAGCCAGAGAACTGGGACCAGGAGGATTGGGTGTGTTTGGTTGTGTTCCCAGCTCTCACTATGTGATTGCTTTTACAAGTAGATTTTTTTTTTTTTTTTTAATAAGGTATTTGGATCCCTAATTCCTGGTTTCTGCTTCTGTTAGCTGGGGTTCGGGGTTCTAAGGAGCATTGCTGCAGAGATAGTACAAGATACCATCTGCCTTGGGGACTCTTTGCCCTTTAGCCAGATAGTGCCAAGCCCTCTGGAGAAGACCCAAGGGCTGATGCTCATTGATTTCTGGACAGATAGGTCTCTGTTCCAAATCCATGCTTTCATTAGTGTAAAGACCACTGAAGTTGCATTTTACCAGTGCTTTGAATCAAGGCTTCACCCAAGTTGTCATCAAATCAAGAGGTGTGTTTCTGCCACTCAAATGGGAGATATTGCCCGTTGGCAAAAGGCGTTAAGGCCACAAGTGGCATGATTTGTTGCAGACTTGCACCTTCAACACTTGGAGTGTTTCACTCCTCCTCTCTACTACTGATTGCCCAGGCTGGACCTGCTGTGGTTCCTATGAACCCTCTCTCTTGTTCTGACGTGGGTCCACCTGACTCCTGGAAGTCCTCCTTCCCCCACCTGTTCATCCTTATCTTTGTGTCTGTACAGGCTTTCAGGGGCTGCTGTCTCTTTGTTGCTGGCAGCCCCCGCTGAGGTCCCACGTGTGCAGCCGCTGCTGATTTGCATGCGTGTGCATCCCTGCCAACAAGCTGCTGCTCGGCCGCCTGCGCTGACCCTTCTTGGTTGGGTTTGGGTTTTGTTTCTTTTAATGCTGCTAATCCCCAAACCTTATGTAGGACAAATACACGACAGCTAAAGAATGATTCTTTTTTTGGCGAGGAAGCCTCGCAAACGCCTGTAGTCAGCATGTGAATGCTATCTGGAGAAGGGGAAAGAGGAAGCTGATACTGGTTATGTCTCATGGTGACTGAAGGCTTCACATTATTCTGGGCTGACTTGTTTGGGGCTCTTTTATACTATGGTGTATGTAACATTTACTATACAAACATCTTCTGTGTGCTTTTATGCACATGCATGTCTCTTTTTCCATGTTGCTCTTTGAAGGATTTCTCATCGCAATTCACATGCCTGTTGCTTTTGGGTGTCATTGCCTCCTGCCAGGCTAATTAAACCAAAAAAGCAGGGGGTGATGTAAATAGCTGTACAAATAAAAAAAAAAATACAGGCTTTTATATATGACAAAGGCACCGATGTTAAAATGGAGATTTTCAATGCTATGACTGCTTCCTTGTTACACCTAGCTAAGGGAAAATGCAACTAATGTGTTTTTTTAGTGATTAAGTGGTTAATGATTTAATGAACTAAAAAAATCTCATTTGTTGCATCCCTTGGACTCAGAAAAAACCTCAAAGAGCTGATTTTCTGTGTACCTCAGTCCAATATTGCTACCTGCTGGGATATGAACACAATCTCTAAATAAATTGCAAGTGGCCTTGGGCAAATGGAAGAGTTTCGCTTTGATCTTGCTAGAGAGAATGAAGTCAAATGTTCAATCAATCAATCAAATTCATAACTTCTAGCTACAATCGGCCTGACAACAGCCTATTATTTATTTTTAAAATCATATATTTCATTATTGCAAAACACACAGTCCCTCATGGGGGGAAAAGACTAAATTATTGATAAGCCTTATATGTGACTGAGTTTGTTGTTTTTGACATGCTTGTCACTAACTATTGTCAGGAAGAATTTACTAAGATGTTTAGTCTGAAAAGTTGGCCAGGAATGTGTGTTGTGCCACATTTAAACTGGGTAGAGGAAACTTTAATAGCTTCTTTCTTCTTGAATTCCTAGTTGGGAAAGACAGCTGAAGGCAGACTGGGCTTTCTAGTGTGAAAACAATGCGTTAGAACAAGCGTCCTTTGTTTTAATTGCTGCAAACCAGATGATTCAGGCTCTGAAATTATCCATGAGGTGGGGATATGAAACTTTTAATTGATTTGTATATTTCTGGAAATAGCAATTCTCAGTCTGCAGAATACTTATGTAAACAGAAAAGGGAGAACAATTAACCCCACACCTCAAGAGCCTGTTTTCACTAGTGTTTGTCAAAAGCATCTGAGGAGTAAGTAAGAGAAGAGTGTATCAGACAAGTCTGTAGGGAGACTTACTTCTCATAGCCATCCTATTATACAAATGTATTTATAGAGATGTTATAATGGGTAGTTTTTCCAGCCCAGCCAGAGTTTCTGAGGAAGCTGTGCAGAGACCTAGATGCAGCTCCCATGTGGCTCAGGGGACCCCATGATTGACCTATCGCCGTGTGCTCGGTAATGGGTAGAGTTTTTGTAGGAAATCCATGACCTTTTCACTCCCCTGTTGCTATTTATATGACCCTTATGGGTCTTACATGTCTGTAAATAAAATAGTTACAAGTACTCAAGAGACCTACGTCCCCAGATATGTTTGAGACCACTTGCAGTAATACCTGAGCACCAAAGGAAAGAAAGAGGTGAAATCTTGGCCCTTTTGAAGTCAATGGATGTTTTTTTATAATGGATTTCTTAAGGTCAGAATTTTGTCCACCTGTGCCTTTAGTCCTTTCTGGGCAGAGCAAGGACCCAAGGTGAGTGCTATGACCCCAGTTCAAGTAAGAGATCCACCATCTTGTACCTTTAATTGTAATGTGAGGAAAAAACATTAACCGGCTTAGAGGAAGTGAGTAATGGTGAATCTGATCACTATTAAAAACATCTACATATGTATTACATGTATATACATACATATTCTTGGTTTTCTCCCTGTCTGCACCCAAAACCGAGTCCTAAATAAGGACTTTAAGCATTTAACTGATTAACATGTAAAGCATTCAGAGCCTTTCAAAGATACTGCATGACATATCTCTGTCAGTACATAAGATACATCGTTCACTGTACCCTGTATAAACAATTAATGAAACTACAGCTGTCTGATTGTTTTCCAAATCAGAAATTACCAACTTTTACCTTGCAGACTGTCTGAACACAGAAAACTCAATTTGTTTGTTCTTGCTGATACAACAGATTAGTGATACTGCCCTGGTTTTGCCGGGAAGAAGCTCAGGGATGACACCTTCAACCCTACAGCCTGGATTCAAACCCAGAACCTTTCAGCCTGATGTTCTGTTCTTTGCTGTGGTGTCTTTCCATCATCCTTTGCACTACAAGCCAAAATTATCCCTTCTGATCTGCAACACAGATCTCGGCCATCCTTTAGGATCTGCAGCTTATTCTGCACTCACTCTTCAAGTAGAAGTTTGACACATAAAAATGGTTCAGTGTATGCAGAAAACATCCAAATAGCAAATGAGACCTGTTGTTATATGTATAATTCCTGCACTCAAGTCATAAATAAGTAAGGCTACTTATTTGAATCTATTTCTACTACAATCTATTAGCTCTGTAAAATATAGTCTGTATTTGTAGCAGATATTTTTTTGTGCAAGTCTGCTTTAAAAAACCTGACGAAACCCCAAAAGGCGACTTCCAAAGTTGAGGTGAGCTACTGAAATACTTACAGGTACTTCATTTCAAGTGGGGCTTCAGGGTTAAATTCTGATCCATGGGTATAACAAAAGTACTATCTGCAGAAGTGTTTAAAACTTTAGCATCTTGCACAGCCATAGGGCTTCATAAAGAATTCTGAAGATCATTTTAATGGGAAGGAAATGATATTACAAAATCAAAATTATTGGAAAAAAATGGTTTCTTTCTAAATGCTGATCCTCTCTCTGAAGAGTATAAGAAATTTAGCTGAGCACAAGACTGATGTAATTTTGGTTTGGTTTTGGCATGTCTTGATTCACCATAAAATATTTCAGGTCAGTGGAAAAAAAATAATGTTGCCATAATCCCCAAAATATTTAGTCAGATATTTAAATTAAATGTTTTATGACTTCTGACTGCATTTGTTCCCAAACAATTTTTTCTATGAGCTTTCTGACAATATTTCAACATTTTATACTGATTTCACAACAGCAGAATATCCCATGGGTTAGAAGTGCCAAGTGAAGATGAAGCAAAAGCTGAGCAGAAGTAGTGATTTAACCAAACTTTAGTCACCTGAAAGTTGAGCATCTCACCCAGATCCCTCTGCAGGCACTGATAAAGAAGGCTCCTTTTAGGAGATGGTTTCTCCACGCTGAAGCATTTGAGCATGGGCTGTATTTATCCACAGGAATGGAGATGTCTGTCTCCATCTTTGTTGATGGTAAAGGTAGGCAACACGAGTAGATTAGATGAGCAGCCTTGAGGACAAGAAGCAATACTTAGAAGAAGGGGAGTTTTGCAGTAGATGGAAGAAAAGCCATTTTCACAGGGAGCATGTTCAAGATCCAGGATGGGGTGCTGGGAAATTTCTACCCTTGGAGACTTTTGCTGGACAAGGCAACTTGACATGTCAAAGCTGGCCCTGCTGTGAGGAGGATGTTGGACAAGAGACTTCCAGAACCTAAATTATTCTGTAATTACAGAGCCTGTTCTTGTAGTTTTACTCAGCAGGCTTAAGCCTTACACTTTGTTTTAGCAGCCAGTCTGCATTGCCAAAACTCAATCCTGCCCCTGAGACCACTGCTTTAACGAGAAGTAATGGATTTATTTTAGCGTTTAGACCTTCTCTAGGTATAAAATACTCTCTTTAAAAATATATATATATATCCTGAGCAAGGTAATTTGAAGTGTTATTTTATTATATTAAATTTTAAAACCAATTTTCAGGTAATATTTTTTGGATGATATGATGTGACAGCATTGAAAACTTTGAGTGATTGTTCAGTTTTCAAGAAAAAGGGGAGAAAAATCCCCTTGTGGGAGATGGGTGAATTACTAAAGCAGGAGCAGCCCGCTCTGAACACTGTACCTGGGGTGACTCTTTGGCTGCTGGGGACATATCAGGGCCACCATGGGTTGTCAGGGTAATTACAGATAATTTGCTGAATTTTTGGGTTGGGTACCAGATCAGTATTGGCCAAAAAAGTCTTGATGTTCTCTTAACCTGAAATGACGCCCTACATTTCTAAAACACAAATGGTCACATTTGGAGGATTTAGGGAGAAGGATCCTTCTCGGAGTAAAATCCATATTATTGAAATCTTTCTTCATTTCCCAGTTTTAGCTGCTGATGTTTCAGTTTATCAGAAGCAACAGTGCAAAATGTCTCCCAGCCTTTCTGGGTCCCTCTGTCCAGACCCGTCAGAAATGACACCATGGATGCCTTGGGTAGCCATTACTGCAAGATTTCACCCCTAAATCTGTGTGGCTTTCAGGAGCTTCCCTTCCTGGTGCTTGCTTAGCAACTCTGAGCATGAACTTGTACAGTTTGTCTGGTTTATGTCACATGTGATAGTCCTATTTGCACCTAGCCTTGGATCCAGGCTGTGAATGCCTTTTAAGCCTCACACCAATTCACACTTGTTGCAAAGCCTGGAAAACTAAGCCTTTCCTAAGCTTTACTCCTGTGGCATCATTATACCATGTAATTATAGACCGTAATGTTATTTTATTATGAGGGTTTAGCAAGATGAGCAGTTTGGGACACTTAATGCCTAACGTGCAGTTCAACTTGGCTTTGATTTCCGTTATGAGATTTATTATCACAGGGAATACACATTCCACTTGACACTGCCGTGTGCCCCTCTAAGCTGAGTGCACAGGCTTTTTTAAGGATAGAAAGAATGGTTCTTTTAATGTCTGTGACTAAATTTTTGCATGGAAGGAATGTGTCACCTAAATATACTCTGATCATTCCAGGTGTAAGAGTGGGATAGAACAATTTGGTTTATTCCTGTCTTTCTCAGCCATCTGAGAGAGATTTCAAAGACCTTTCCTGCCCAGGTTTCCATTGGGCTATAAGCAACTGTTGTCTGTTTTCAGAGGTTCATAGGTAAATCAAACTGTACGAATGAATCTCTCTTCCCTCTTAGCACGCACACAAGCTCAGATCGTTGTGGGAGGGCAGTGCCAGTGTTGTGTACTTTGCCAGATGCTCAGCTGCTGTGATAATGAGGGTTATTAAGAAGCAGGGATATTAGATGCTGCAATGTATGATAGTGGGGGATTGTGCTTGATGACTCAGAAAGGTCTCCTCGGCTGCTGTGTTCCTGTGTTTAAGGGAGGTGCTGTTTGTTACCTGCCAAGCAGCCTCTGATTTACAATCTCAAAGCACTGCGAAGTGTCAAGACCAAATTAATTTCTTTGTGTGTCGGTTGTGATCTCAGACTGTCCTTTCTGATACTTGGTGGTTGTGAGAGGGTGGTTAATTCAGCTCTGAGGTTGTTTTGGTTTTTGGCTCAAGTGAACAACAGAGGCAATGCTTCCCTTTTCACTCAACTATGCTACTGAGAAGAGCAGGGAAATGGCTCAGTTAGGTAGCTAGAGACAGAAGTATTTTCAAAGGAAAAATGGAACTTGTAAGCTGGGTTGTCCTGTAAATTCTACTAACCAGTTATATTTTTCTGTTAATTGTAATTATGGAATCACAAGCAAGCCACATACCATCTCTTTGCCAACTTACCCATTTGGAAATGAACACAGAGTATATAATTCTGATGTGGTGTGGATCAACCACAAGACCACCAGAGCTGATAATTAACAATCGCCTCTGTCTGAATTAAGGTATCTTCTGCACCAGTTCACGACATGGACTTCAGTAGCCCTGGAGTTTCAGCCATGGCTTTGAGTGCACTTAGCAAGAGATTGGTTATGAAGAGCTTTGGTACCATACCATAGCTACTGCCCTTGGGTTTTGGCAATGTTACAATTGGATGTTTTCCCAATGAACTGATACATGCTGCCACCTTTACTCTTTGCTGGTTTCAGTTTCCTGTTCTAGTGATTTTAACATAACTTTTTGTGATGAAAGTTGGGAGTTCAATGACACCTTTTCGACCACACAAGCAATAATGTATCTTACATATTTACCATATTCCATCACTTCTGAAGGAGCTTGTAGTGCCATCTGACTGTTTGCTTCTGGATTTTGCATGAGAGGCTTCCCATATGTATGCTGGTGTTTTAACATACCAAAACCCAGTGTTTCCAGCAAGCAGAAACCGTATAAATAGCCTGACAATTGGAAGTACACAAACCAGGTTGTGGAGGATATCTCAGTTCGTTTCTCTGTCTTTAGCAATGTCCTTGCACACATTATTTTTATTATATTTTTTTGTGCCCGGGTGATTCAGGCTAGAAATCAGGAGAAATTTCTTCTCAGAAGGAGTGGTTAGGCATTGGAACATGCTGTACAGGGAGGTGGTGGGTTCACCGTCCCTCAGGGTGTTCAAGGAAAGGTTGGATGAGATACTTAGGGACATGGTTTAGTTAGTAATATAGTTTATAGGGGGATGGTTGTACTAGATGATCTTGGAGGTCTTTTCCAAGATTAATGGTTCTGTAAATTCAGGTGTGATATCCCATTCTGGTCCATGAAGCTCCCCAGGAAATGAGACTGTGCGGCACTGTTTCCTATGCTGCTGTGTTTCCCACTGACAAGCAAGCAGCCTTAGCTTTTGCTGTGCTGTGGAGCTGCTTAGACCTGTCCTGCTCCAAAAAAGAGCAGTGTCTGAACACCACTCATCAATGTCCATCCTGATGCTGTCACTCGGCCGTCTATCCACCAATTTTAAATTCACTATATAGGTGGGGGACACGATTTCATGGGGGCAGTGAAAAAATTTCAACTTCAGGGTCTACTTTGCTAGAATGACACTGAGAACAGCTGATGGCCAGTTCATGTTGGTCTTACTGTGTTATTTTAGCCTAACACCATAAATCATAAAGTGCTGATATTCCCATTTTTATTCTCATGGTAGCACAAACCATCTTCTGGGTATAAAACATGGTTATCTATAAATGCATGGAAGAGAGAGGATTATGCAAATATGGTTATTACTCTGTTTTGGTGCTGGCAGTTGGTTTATGTTAGGTTTTTCTTTTTGTTTTTTAATTTGAGCTCCTTAACACTTGAGGCAACATGGTTTTTCCCTGCGGTCTCAAGACAAAATCATAGAAAACAAAAATCATTGCCACCTCTGTTTTGACTGTGCTGAGACATTAAAAAAAAAAAGACTGCAAATTGTTGACCAAGTCCCCCTTAAGCCCCCCTCTCCCCCTATTGGTCCTTGTTTTCTCATGCCTGAGCTGAAAGTATCAACCAGGAGCAAACATACAATGTTTTTGTAGTTGTTTCCATAGAAATTAGGCAGTTCTTCTGTTACACCTTAATTGCACATGTTGCAGATCAAGTCTTAAGTCATTCTGACAGAAAGGCCAGGGAACCTTAATATTTTTGTTTACAGTATGTTAAACAGATGTTTTTTCAGTGTAGAGATAAGACTACATTAAAAATGATTTTATAAATAGAGGCTCTCACAGCTCAGCTCCTCTTGGGACTGCTCTGATTTGTTCGTTGGATGATTATAATGGGTTTTTAATTACACCTGTGAGCCAAGGTGTATATCAGAACTAAATTACAAAGCACCTTATAGTCAAGATTTTTCCAGTGTACAATGAGCTGAAAAAGGCTTTTTGTCCATAATGACAAAGAAATTATTTTTCACATTATTAAAATTACAGAAGCTTTCTGGGCAAACACAGTGATAACACAGAAGATTAAGACAGAAAAAGTTTTTATTTGTTTATTTATTGTTTTGGTTGGGTTTTTTTTTTTTGGAAGGTGCTTAGCAAATTCTCCCAAACAGGCTTAACTCCTTGTGAGCAGCTGACTGAGCTCCCAGTGTTTTCATACTTGTTGAGGCTTACAGCAGTTTATTTTCTCTTGGTTTTGTTTCTATTTTTTTTTTGCACCAGGATGAAGGCAGCCAACAATGCCATCAAAAAAACCCAGCACAAACCCCACCCAAAACTAAAAAAAAGCATGTTTAAAAGAATGAGGATTTGGGATTTTCATCCTTGAAGAAAAAACATTTAGAATAGTTCTGTCTTTTCAGAGTAACTTGCAGCTGTCCCTTAGGTTAAGAGGTACCTCAACCTACTATGAGTAGTTTCACAGATTGAATCATTAATAAAAGGAGTTATTTTGGTCATAAATGGATGCTCATTGAAGTAACAGGAGAGCAATAATCCCATATAAACACAATTAGGGTAATATTCAAAGCACTCACTTAGTATAGGCCCTTAAGTAACATTATACTAAGCATGAATGTCATTTCTGATCCAAGGACCCCTGAAGCCAGTGGATATAGTCCCAGTTTCAAAGTTTTGTTTGATTCTAACAAGATCCAATGTCATCTGAATGTACTTGAAACATGGGGTGAGATTCTTGACAATAATGTGAATTAGGCTTCCAGCTGCAGAAAGTTATTGAAATGTTTTTCAACATTTTACCTGTGCTATGGTACTGGATTTGCTTGGAGACCCAGTTATTTAGGTAACCCAGTAAAAGGCATGTTAACACTTTATTGCAGGCCATGGCAGTTGCTGAATCCCAAAGCTTCACAAGGAGAAGCTAAGGAGGGACCATAATGTTGTTTTGGGGACAGCCAGATGTGTTTGAAAAAGCCCTGTCTGCACTGAGGGGTTTTTTTCTTGGATGATGAGAAGGCTCCTGTTGCTTTTTTATTGTTTTTCATAAGTTTTCCCAGTGTCAAAGAAGAGTGATCCCCTGTGTGCCCGGCGCTACAATAAAGAATACCTGCTTAATAGTCACCAAGGCTATTGAGTTTTGATTCCGGCTTTCCGAGGCATCTGTTGCCATCACTGAGCTCCCATTCTTGTTCTCCTCCTTCCCACAGTGTTTCCAGGTGGCCCAGTACACAAGGATGGTGCTGGTCATGGGGGTGACACAAACAGCTGTACTTGGGAGCCCTTCCACTTTGCACCAAGCCTTTGTGCCTGCAGAGAGGACTAGAGCTGCAAGTGTGAAATGTAACTAACATTACAGTCTTGACTCCTGGATTACTGTCAGGAAGACTCATTTCGCTGTGCAAGCGAGTCTTTTGCTTTCTCTTTCAAAAGAAAGTCTTTGACTTACAGGTGGCTCTAGTGAAGTCCCTACAGTACATAATTACCTAGGTCTAGCACAAGAGCAGATACTCCCATAATTTGACTATTTAGTGTTCCAACAAGATGCTTATCCTGATAGAGAGTAAAAAGGCAGGGTTTTTTTGCCAACTTTCTTGTTGAGTAATTCTGACTCAACTGTTTACCCCTCCCCTTCAGCATCTCAACAGTGGCTAGTGAAGGGAACAAGAAATCTGTTTTTCCCATGTGTTTTGAGAAGGGGACAGGTAGTTTCTTTATATAATTTTGGGAAATTTTATAACTGTTACAAAGAAAATTTTCCTGAGTGGAATTAGAACGGAATAAGCTGCGTGATCATATAGGATCCCACTGGGCTCTAATATGACAGTGAATGTGATGTTTTCCATCATAGTGGCTCTGGTTCAAGCAGAATTTGGAGGGTTCACTTTTATGGGGTATCATGCCATGCTGAAGCTCCTTTTAGTACTAAGTTAGAGCCAGGCAAACAAAGAAATTAATTCCACTTCCAGGGTAACCTTCTTTCTTGGAAATACCAAAATGCTGCCTCAATCGTGTTTGATTTATACATGCCATACTAGAACTGGCATGGCTACAAATGTCAGTCTCACTGGATTGGGGAGCAATGCTGTTATACATACTTCTTGCATAGGACCATCGACATACAGTGCAGAAGGCCAGATCTGTAACACATACAAATTTTCTATATGTGATTTCAACTCCATTAAACTAAATTTTTATCATTTGATGAGTGCCTACCATTTCTTGCCAGATGCTGACAGCTGGGACTCTTACCAAACATTTTCCCTATTTTTCTGCTGGCATTGGCCAGTGTGGGATGACTTGGACAGCCCCTCCTAAGTGAACAGAGCAGGACTAACAGTTTCTGGCTTTTTTTTTTTTTTTTTTTTAAGGGGGAAGCATCAGTGCAGTAACTGAATGATTTCCCTGATGTTGCTGACTTGAAGCATATAGAGTTAGTGTGTTTATCACCGTTTTCTTTCAGAATTCAAATTACCTTTGATTTCCAATGCCTCCACTTACTATCATTGAAGACCAAAAAGGCTGATTCATAAAAAAGTACTCACAAGCATGATCAGGAAGCTGGCCACATCCACTGCTTCTCCTCCCTTTCCGGGGTGCTTGAGCCCCCATTGCCACATGCTTTAAAGGCCTTAAAAAGAGGAGTGAGAGTGCTTGCAGTAAGGAGAGACGTGCAGCAGGGCTGGGGCAACCATAGTGAGCAGCATTATAACAAGTTACTCTCCAGTTGCCATCAACCTTGACAAGTATTCCATTGAAATGCAGGGGCCTTCTCCCTGCACAGAGCGCAGCAAATGGTACAGCCAGAGTCCCTTCTTCTGCTTCAAGCAGAACGCAGGGAAAGGATGCACTTTCAATGATACGTAATCACCTCAGGTTCTCTGTGCCACAGGGCAGGGCCACAGCACGCAGGTGCTGTGCCCATCCCACCCGACGCCCAGCCAGGAAGGCGCAGGGGTATCTGAGGCTAGGGTTTGCTCCCTTGTTTTTTGACTTTGTGGCAGTAAGTGGGATATGACCTCAGTCTTGACAGAAGCTGAAATTTTATAAGCTTTCCCCTCAAGGTGGAAGAAGTTAATAAGAGTTCCTGGGATTCTAATATCCTTCCATTTAAGTGTTATTAATAAAATCTCCCTTCTTCCTTTAATCACCGGAGCTAGGCATTTCTGAGCTTTGCTGTCATTTGATAAGAAACAAACACACAACAAATCGCATTTGACTAATTTTGTTAAATTCTACAGGAAAGCAAATGTGAAGTCAAGTCTCTAGAGGTCAAGTCTTTGGCAAGAAGAATTTATAAGTGGAGGACGTATCTATTTGTTCTCTGATTATTTGCTCTGCTGACAGTAGATGAAGAAAAGACAAAGCAGAAGATTTGTGCTAATTTAGAAAAATGTTTGAAAACGTTGGCCTTGCAAATCCAAATATATTAGATAAATGTTATTGAATAATAATGAGAACAGGCGTGTATTTGACCGAAGGACTTTGGAACTATACAAAATTAATTTGTATTTATTTAACCCTGCCTTTCAGTGGATTTTTGTTCATGTTTCTGCAGCTTGGATTTCCTTGCAAGAGCTGATCTCTTTTTATAGCACTTCTTTATTTTAGTAACCAGCCTAAGTGCCTTGGTTCCCTAACAAAGCTCAAACAAGAAATGAAGTAAATATACAAAGCAAAGGCTTGCTTCTCAGAGGTGCTATTGTTTGTACAATGGTAAAGAGCCAGCATCTCCGCTGAGGCCTGGGCCACCTCTTGCTGGATGTGCAGTAACCCCAAATCTTCCCAGACAAATGGCTGGAAGAAAAGAAGCCTGTTATCTTTGACTTGCAAGCGGTGAGCTGAAGTGGGGAGCAAGCAGGAGACCTGTCCAAGTCTCTAGTAGCAGTGATCTGGGCTTCTCCAAGCCACAACCCCTTACCCCGAGCATGTTTCCCTACTCTCATTCTATCTGAAGCTCTCAATCTGATGCCTTTTTCTTACAAAAAGAGAAATGTTTCATCAGATTAAAATGAAGAAGGAAGACAGTCATAGGGAAGGAGATCTGAGAAGGGCTTTACAAGTAAAGGGTAGCTATTAAAACTGAAAAATCAAGATCTCGCCCATCTTTGCTACAAAGATGACCTCCTTGTCCTGCCTGTGCCCACAAATGCCATGAAGGAGACTAACGAGTTGGCTGAATCATCTTCCTCACTCTTCTAGCACCCCAGGTGCCTTTCTGGTGTTAATGTACCCCCATACAACTGTGCCTGTGAGTGCACCAGGTACTGTGTGGTACTGCTTTCTGCTGTAGGACAGAGACCTGAATGCCATGTTCCCACAGGGCTGTGCAGAGCTCAGCCAGGAGCTGTTTTACAGACTGTGTCAGCAAAGTTCCCCATCTCTCTTTCCACACCCCATATACAGAGCAGCTGGGCTAATTTCATCCCTGCGCATACTCCATGGGGCAGCCCCAGGAGTCTGCTTAGTCCTTGCCTTTCACTGAGATGGGATTGAGCACTCCGAGACCCCTCTTGACCTATTTCTATTCTCTTCCCTAACAGCTCCATCAAGGGCATCCTACAGCTTCCTGCTGCTCCAGGACGTTGATGGCCCAAACTCAATATGTCCCGGGGAACACAGAGGGTTGTTACTCATCCCGCTTCTATAACAACCCTTCATATGTGGAAGATTTTGCCCTCTGCCTTTTTCTTTTGCACTAGACTAAGCAAAATCATGTTTGTCTGTCTCCAGACAGGGCTGGCAAATTCCATCCCATCTGTACACTGGTGTATCCTAAGCGTGCGTGGAGAGTCTCTGACCTCAAGTGCTTTCACTTGCCACCTCTTCATCACTGCAGAGCCCTGTCTCCTGTGTGTTTTTCCTGTGCCCCCTCAAAGAGATTAGGATATCCCCCCCCCACATCCTTTCCATCTTGGAAAAAGCTATCAAGTATTCTTAGAGTCAGTGAAAGTGTTTCCCAGGTGCTGTATGGGTAAAACCAGAGATTAGGCAGCATTTGTCAAAATGAACAACAAAGGCAGAATATCATGTTCCCCTTCTATATGGGCACGGAAGTGTTAAAGGCTTTTAAGCTTTGCTGAGGACAAGTTAAATGAAGTCTTCAGCATGTTCATAATGGTTGCACCATTGGCTGCACGTACATGCATTATCTGTAGCAACTCAATATTTTGCAGAGGGCTTTGGGAAGTGTGAGAATGAAACAGACCCTTTATAATCTCATTTATTTCCTCAGGCCATCTGGATTTAGTAAACACTCAAGAGGTCTGACAGGACAAAGTTGAACCTTAGCACTAACAGGTTCATATGTGCATTAAGAGCCAGGACTGCCTGTACTTGGAGTGCTGGCTCCAATGTTGGCTCGCTATGAAGCCTTAATAGGTTTTCTGCAGCTTATGCATCTTAAAGTAGGCCCAGATATGACTTCTTCTTGCCTCATGGGGTGTTGTGAATGTTTATTACTTATTGCGGAGAGTGGACAGCATTACTGAAAAAGAAGCTAGTGGTCTTATTCAAGGCTCATTAAAATCTTGCAAATTTGGCTTGTGCAAAGTCATCCTCAGGAATTACCCATTGAAGTCACTTTACACCTTGTTGTGTAAGAAATGTAGAGTTGAGCCTTTAAAATGCTTTTCAAATGAATCTGCTCTCAAAGTGGTCAGGAGACTCTTACAACTGGCTTCAGTGGAAGCACGGGATGCAGTCCAAAGTAAAAGAATCAGCGCCCTGGGAGTTTGAATGAAATCGAGTAACTAATAAATGAAAAGTACTTTTGTTTATCCATGCTGGCAAGCAGCCTGTCTGTAGTGGGAATACCAGTGCCCAAGTATGTTCTTTATCCATTTGGATTTATACGATGCTAAAATGGGAACGTGGCCAAAGCATGAGGTGCCCCTGCCACAAAAAGCAAGGACAAAATAGGAGCTTTGCTCCAAGAGCCGTTCATGAAATTCATGTGAAATGTGGCTCCTAACTTCATGAGATCTCTTCCTTCACTGCAGTGTATAACCACAGCCCCGTGAGCATTGTCTCAGTTTGTGTTTGCCCAGCACAGACTTCCATTAAAGATGCTGCTGTGTTGCTGGCCTCTGCGCAGTGCTGAGAATATGGCAGATGTATGTGGATATAAAATGTACCGAACATGAGTTAGAGACCTGGATGTTTTATGCTCTCTTAGCCCTTAAAGTCCTGGCACTGGGAAGACATTCAGGTAGTTGACTCAGCTTAGCTCTTCACTGCCTTGAACTAGTACCAAGCGTCCAAACCACTGGCACCTGTGTGACTCTATACGTGCCTCTCTAATCATTGGTGAGGATGAGGAAACCGTAAGTCATATTTCTTGGGTTTAAAAGGAAAGGTGTTAACCTTGATGGGCTAATAGCAGAAGGAAGGTTCAAGTGCTATCACTCCAGTATTCCCAAGCTATCTGATGCTTATCCTTATCTGCAGTTCTGCTGTGAGTCTTGTGTAGTTACACTGACATTTGTGTTGACGTTATGTGTTTATGAGAAGAGGAGTACTCCTCTTTATTGTTCCTAATCTAGAAAACTAAGGGTGCAATATTCTACTTAGGCTTCATAATGTACTTTAAGATTAGGCAGTGGAGTGAGAAAGAGCTATTATATATGATGCCTTTTCCTTAGGTTTATACTCAAGATACTGGGTGAATTGGTAAAATTTGGTCTAATTTTTGTATGGATGTTCAGCTGCTGGAGGGAATTTTGAGGAATCATCCCACCAAGCCACACCTTAAATATTTGTTTAATTTTGTGTGTAAGCATCTTTACTATGAAACCTTCCACATGTGTGGACACAGGTTTGTCCCTGTATAAGGTATTTCATTCAAGTCAGGCATAAAATAATAGATGATACAGCATAACACAACATGACAACAAGACAATCTCTAGCTGTAACTCCATGGAGAGGCTTTTTAAAATCACAGACCAAATGCTTCTACCTATAACAAGGCACCTTGGTTGCCTGGTTCGTGTCTGCCACTGGAGGGGGAGCGTGTGGTTTCATCCAGGCTAGTAAATCAGAACCCCTGTTTGACACCACCTTAGTCTGAGCTTGAGCCATTTGAATTTTACCCGTATGCAAAGTGCTAGGGATGGAAGGTGTCGGGGGAAGAGGCTTTTAGCTAGTTAGAGCTTTACACTCTTCTTGGTATGATGCCTCCTGATGGGAAGCAGTCTAATAAAGCTTCCATTTTCAAGTTGAGATAAAAGCATTACCTATCCAAAAGATCTGTGTGTAGACACTAATGCCTCTCTGCTTTGTTTTCACGTATTATATGTACAACTGGCATTAATTGTTGCATTTTTCTTATGTTTTTCCAGTATGTTTTTAATCTCTGCAGGCTGTATTGATTTTTTTCCTGTGTTGCTTCTGCACTTGCCACCAGGACCTCCTTGTAGATAAGGTGTTTCAATTCAGTGTGTGATATTTCTTGGGAAAACACTCTAAAACACTTTTTTTTTAATGTGTTTTTTTTCTTCTCTCCCCCTTTTGCGATGTATTAAAAGGAAGATGCTGGAAAAGAATTCAGAGCACAAAGCAGGGACTTGCAATGCCCTTTCTCTTTCAGCAAACTCTTTTATTCTACTGTGAGGAATGAAACGCTTCTGTTACAGCAAACACAGACTTGTGTTTTACAGCAAAAGCTGTTTAAAAGGTTAGAGGCAGGCTGTGCACAGGGTTGAGCTTGGTAGCGAGAGTGTTTCTGCGTTGCTAATATTGAGAAGAAGAGACCACTTATTCTGAAGTCACAGTCGTTACGGAAGGACCCTTCCTTTTAGTGCTTCTGTAACCTCTTTAATTCAGAGCTGAGAGGATTCTATCTGGAGAGCTAAGAGTTAAGGCAAAATGTTAGGCTGCCACAGAATTAGGCTTGGGGGCTAGGAAGAGGGTATCCTTGGCCATTCCTCTTTCGTGATGGATGATGACAGAGAACAACAAAGTTTGACACGGGGTGGGCAAATTCAGTGACAGAAGATAGATAAATCACAGTACTTGGTTGTGAAGGCCTATGATGCATTCCTTTAAAAAAAAATAAATATTGCAATTCTTCATTATCTCAGCATGTACGAACACCAGACCTGGAACAGTCTGAAAATACTGAGAGGTGGACTCAGCTGCCATCTCCAGGAAAGCAGCACTGCCAGAGATGACTTGCAGTCTTTTGTGAGGACCGGTGTTATTCGGACATGACTTACATGCATGTCACTCGCCTCTCACCATGCCAGGTCATCTGAATGGTTCTGCCAGGAGGCAGCTTTGCTCCCTAGCATGCTGCCTTCCTGCCGCCAGCCTCTGCCTCTGCCCTCACCTCCCTAACCATAACCTCACCTGCTGAAACTCAATACAAGCACTTGGGAGGCAGGACCTTTTACTGCCCTGTGTATTCAGCTGTCCTCTCTCTTTTTCTGGTGTAGACCACGTGATCCTGCTGCCCAGAGAGTAACCTGCTGGTTCCTGGATAAATCCACTTTTAGCAGTTAGCAAGTGGTGCTTGGAGCACCATGGTAGGCATTTCCCGCTGCCTGTGTGTATGATGTTTGAACTGGCAGCATTGTTTGCCTCGGCCACACATCATTATCTGGGACCTTCAGAACCACCACTGCTCATTAGGTACCTTTCTTTATCACAGCAATGTCTATGTGTGCACCCCAGAAGTGTCAGGGACCCTCCTGGCTGATGCTGCCAGGGTGATGGCACACACAAAAGCACTACACCTACACACCAGAGAGGATTTTGGCAGGCTACTAGCTCCTAGTTCAGCTCCTGGGAAGGAAGGATAGGGAAACACAAGGTTAGGAATCCAACCTATTTCTCTTTTGTCTCCCAAGTTTTATGCCCTGTGTTTGTGTGGCTTTGGCTGCAAGTGATGAGGGTGATTGCACTGCATCCCTCACTCTTCCTAGTACTTGTGTGGTGAGATTGCTGCTCCAGCTGGGATGTCACAGCAAGCTGAAGGCAGAAGCAACTCCCCTCCAGAACTCAGGGTTCAAAACCAGACCAGTATTTCCCCCAGCACCTTCTTGCCTGGGAAGTTCTGTCTCAGCTGTGGCCCATGTACCATCAGCCTGGGATGTTCCTGCACTGGGCCCCCTCAACCAGGGAGAGGTAAAGACAAACCTCTCATCGAGCACCAGAACAAGGGAAAGTGCAGCAGTCTAAGCATCTCCCAGCACGTGCAGGGAAAGAAAATGCTATGAGTAGGTCAAAGAGTCTAAGCTCTGTTGTCACAGGCTTTACCTCAGGCGAAACAAAGCCGAAGGAAAAATCAGAAACCTTCCAACCTAGTTAACTTGGATCTTAAGCAGAGTGAGCAATTCTACAGCAAAACTATCCATTTCCATCTTATGTCCCTAAATACAAGAGTGATCAATTTAAAGAAGAATTTAATATTAAAAATTCAGCCACCTTAATCAGAAATAAGCTCTGATTTAACACAGATGTACCAAAAAATGTTTTGAATTTTAGGGCTACACCCCAGCCCCAGAGAGCTAAAGGCTGAATAGTCACTGCTCTGAAATGCATGCTGCCTCTTGCAAAGTTCTGCAAAAGGTGAAATGTGCCGTGGCTTGTTTTGCTTCCAGACTGATCTAACTAACTGTTCGAACTTTCAAAGAATCTGGATAGGAGTCTGACATTTAAGGAGGAGTGGGGGGAGAAGAAGGTGAGGGAAGGAAGTCGAATCTTCTTCCCAGAGAATTTGAAAAGATCTTTCTTTCTCTCCCCTCCCCTGAAGGAGAGTGCGTCTCCAGCACTGCTGGGCTGGTGTTTGCTCCCGGCTGGCAGAGCATCGCTCGGTGTGTTTCCCAGTGGTGCACAAGAGACGCGTGTGTAGATGGGTGTGCTGGTGTCAGGTTTGCTTCACTGGGTAGTTTGGTGGGAGGAAATCGTTCAAGAGATCAGCTCTACCTGCACGGTGAGATGCCGCAGTTAACAATAAGAAATGCTTGCAAAGGTTTTTACGGGCCACGGGAGATTTAAAGCTGGAAAATACAGGCTGTGTTACAGACTGGTCATCTGCCCAGGAGCCAGACAAATCTCTTCTTTCCTTAATCAATGTAACCAGGATTTTACCAGGTTAAACCAGGATGCATTTTCAGTGCTTTGTTTCCCCTCTGCGGCAGGCAGAATTTCTGTGCATGCATACATACACGGGCATATAATAGATTCATATAGAATATATACTGCTCTGATATATGCAAGTTTTTTCCCTATGTGTTTAGATATTTCTTCTATATTTTGAGATACACTGGAGATGCAAATCAGCTGTTCAGAAGCACATGAAAAAAATCTTCCCTGCTTACATTGAAGCCACAAAGAGGTGTCCCTGATGTGTTTTTACCTTGGTCTGAGCTTTCTGAAATACACCATAAGCCAGTACAAAACTATTTTTTTCTTGGAAAAACATCACCAGGCAATACAGATTCTTAGAGAAAGTGGTTTGTTGTTTTTTTTATCCCCACCATAGTGGCACAGGCACACATTCACATAAGTGATCTGGACTTAGATGTATACAAATTCCCAAGGTCTAAAGGTTTGATGAACAAATGGCAAAATTCCCTGTAATCCCGCCAAGTGGGTGTCTGTGGGTTATTCGGTACAGCTTCGCTCCCAGGGTCCTCACAGATGCTAACGGGTCCATGCTGAGTGCCAGAACGATTCTGTTACAATCAGGGAGCATTTAGCTCTCAGAAGTCGAAATAAACGCCTTGTTCAGGCTGAACATGGTGGATGTTACTTAGGCTCGTGGTAGTTAGATGTGGAAATAACATATTAGGTTAAGTCCTCTCCCTTGCCAGCTTTGGATGTGGACTGTGGTTCTGCAAAACCTTATTCACACAACTGTTCTTTCTTATGTGATGCTTTCCACCAAAGTAAAATCAAACTCCTGCCTATTTCTTCTTCTGAGCTTCCCTTTACATCCTGCCTCTTTTGTTTCTGCCAGCCGTTCGGAATGCAGGCTGTTCAGGACAGGGGTTTTAGCACTAAGGCTGTTACACTCAAACTGTAAATAGTGCCATACCGGTGAGATGAGACACAATGAAATGCATTTCCAGGGGGTTCAATAAAAACATGTGCCACTGAGAGAGTAGTAATTGATATACCTCTCTGTAGAACTTATTTTTTGGCTTAGTTAATATATTGAAATTTTTGGGCAAATATAAATCAAAACCTCTCCTGCAAATGATTTTGTTTTTAACCATTTTCTTCCATACAAAAGAAATATGAATTTCCTGATTACTTCTTCCTTTTTTTATAGCAAGGTGAGGTAAGAATGCCTAACAAAAATTTTAGGAGGAATTTAATTTGCAAGAAGGGAAAGAAAATATGTTGTACAAAAAGGACAGTAATAGGATCTCTCTTCAGCCCTGTTTTGGTGAGGTTGTGGCTTGGAAATTTTAAGGGTATCTTTTATTAAAATTATTTCAGTACTTACATTTTACATATTCCAGTTGCGTTTTGAAATATTTCATATTATCTTGGTGGCATATTTTCAGTTCTGAGGAATGACAGTCTTTCAGTGCTGCATGTTTTTAATGTTGAGTCTTCTTACATCTGGTTTATGGCGTTTAAAAGGAAAATGTGTGAACTGATTTGCACCAAATTCCCTCATAGCAGTAAGTTTATAGTAAAAAGGGATTGTGAAAGTGAGGGGGAAGTAGGGAAAATTAAAAATAATGGCAGAATAATTCTTGTAATCACTTGGTATAGGATAAGCATGAAATGCAGCTCTAATATGAATGATAATCTGAAGGGGGAAGTAACAGCTGAAAGACTGAAAGAATTTCAATTAAAATATACTAAGCTTAACTGATCGTGCAGATAAAGCACACCGATACAGCTATGATGGACACTACGTAAATGCCAGTGCAGATTCCCAGAGCACAGCAAACAGTTTAATTAAAAATGAATTTCAATACAATTATTGTTTTAGCCTGACAAACAACTACAACAGAAAGTCGTATTCCACCGTGCGAGCTCCCGACTCATGAAGCGTTTCATTGTAGGGTATTTATGAACCCTGGTTTTGTTTCAGACCTCATAATGGACAGTTGAAACACACAGCGATGAATATATCCTTGTATCGGCCCTTTGTTCCGGAATTTTATCTAAAGATATAATTACGGGAAAGGCAGTGGCATCAGACAGGAGACCCCCCTTCGCGCGGGAGGCTGAGCGCGTCTCAGCGCTTCGGTTATGTTTCAGTGCCCTCTCGTGGCTCGCACGCCGTGGGGACACAGGGGACAGGCAGCCCCACGCGGGGACACTGCCACCCAGGATGGCCCCTCGCAGCATGACACGGGTGGGATCGTGCATTCGGCAGGGCAGGATACATCATCACCCTGTGTCAATCCCGCATGAGCATCGCCACTGTCCCCGTGGGGCCATGTAGGCTGGTGGGGGTCAGTTGTCATCCCACACGGGTCCCTGTGTCCTGGGTTGCATCCCCACGGGGCTGGGGCCACCCACGCTGCGGGGGATCCTTGCCATTGAACCCGTTTCTGTTTCTGGCCCGGGTCCGGTCTGTCGGGTCTCTGGCCATGCGATGACTCACACTCCTGTCATGTACCTGGGCATCAAAGGATGCTGCAGCCCGAGCGGTACCCACCTGCGTGGGGTTTCTGTAACGGTCAGGGGTTATGGACTGTACGACAGCCACTGCAAGATGTAATTGTGCATTTCAGAGTTCCCCGATGATCTATGTGTACGTGTCATTTAAAATATCTTTCCCATCTGTTTTATTCTTTTTTTTTAAAACCCCTTTCTTCCCTCTCAAACCAAGCAATGCCTCTCCGACACTACTCAGAGCTGGAGCGAGGAGCTGCAGGCTGAGGAGAAGGCTGGTTATGGGCAGCTGCCACTCACATCAGTGTCTGCAACCTTCTTTCAGAAATTAAGTTCCTTGCTTCCTCCTAGTCCTGAAATGTTATGCCAGTCATGCTGATTTGTACCAAACCATGTGGTACACGTGCTCTGATATGGAAAACCACATCTAATTCTAAATCGAAGTCACTTATCTAAGTCTGGTTAGGAGTCAAGCTGTGACCATTACATTCAGATCACTTATGACACAAACTAGATTTAAACACATATCTCAAGAAGCATAAACCTGTGTCTTCTGACTTTACTGCAGTTTCAGATGATGGTAAAAGTCAAAACCACCACCATAATTACCCATCTATTTCTCATCGTGTTTTCTGTAGTGCCCATCACCGTAAAACCTAGGATATGATATTTGAAAGTTAAATAAATGATGTGAAACTTAGATCTTTGTTTCAGCTAGGCATTTTTTTACAGCATTTGAACTGAGTGCAAGCTGTAAGTCTTGTCTGTGCACCATGTCTTTTATTGCTTCCTTGCTTGTACAGTGCAGCTTGGGGATTTTAAGACAGAGGAGGGTATATAAATTGCACAGCTCTGTACTACGGGTGAAACTGATCCCTGCTGTAATACTGTTGAAGGTAGGAGAGCTGTAAATGAAAAGGACTTTTGCTCAACGATTAGTATAACCATTTCATCGAGCAGTGCGTTTGCCCAGCCCCTGAAGCCTTGTGTAGAGAAACAGACAGCAGGTGGAGAAGGCTTGTTGGCTTTTAGAAAAATTTAATTGAGCAAGAGTTGTCTTTCCTTCCTCTGTTTTTCAGGTCTCAATCTCTGTGAGACTGTGTAGCCATCACTTTTCATTTTGAGGGACAAAGCAGGTCTGGGAAGAGTGTTCCCTCTCTTGCCTATGTCCTCCAAAGGTGTGGGAATTTCCCAGTAAGATGCTGTTGCTTTATCTTCTGCTGATACTGAACTGATATTCCTGGTGTGGGAACGTTTCTTATAAAGGTGTTTTTGCAAAGAGAAGGAGGAGAGGTACTGGGACTCTCCATGCCTATGCTGGTTCATACTAGTCAAGTATTATAACGTATCAGTGGAACTGAGTCAGGTCTGGAGATATCCTTGGGTGGTATCCTGCCAGCAGCAGTGACTTGCAGGTAGCTGCCACTTCTGCCTACTTTCCCCAGGGAAAGTCTCTGTTCCTCATGAGGTGACCAAGGAAGGGGTCCACAGTCCTGCACTTGTGACCCACACCCACCTTTGCTCTCCCATGATGTTCAGTGAGAAGGTTCAGATGACTCCACACAATCATGTTCTAGACTCTCTGCTAGCACATGCTTACACCTCTCTGCTAGCACCTCAGGATGCAAGAACCAAGATTTTAGGTTAAGGTCATAAACAAAGCCCTGCCAGCAACTTTGCTATGTTCCCCTCTGGCAGAAGCAGAAAATTGCAGAAAAGGTGCCTGGTGATGTTAGGGGTCACAGCAGAGATGCAGGCTGGGTTGGGAGTTGGGGCCCGGCAGCACCCATCTCTGCCGCTGCAGGAGGTGCTGAGCAGAACTGGTGAGGGGACCACTGTCAGGCAGCTTAATGGTCTGGGCTAGCGCAGGTCAGAAAGGTGCATCCAACAAACCTGGCCAGACAGGTCTGCTGCAGCTAAAAACATTAAAAAAAAAATAAAAATAAAAATAAAAATAAAAATTAAAACAAAAATAAAAACAAAAACAAAAACAAAAATATAATGCGCACAAGCAGTTATCAATCCTGTATTTTGTGAATCATAAAACAGGGGGACATACCCTCTCAGGTACGTACTAGGATACCTTCCTTTGAGACATCACTATTTCAATGCCTCTAGTGTTGAATCTAGAGTGGATGTGGCTGGAGAGAGGAGTTGCACCTCTGCGTTGTCAATGAAGTCCCAAAAGCCCAATGGCTAAGAGATGCTGAGCATCCACTCCAGGAGGTCATTCCAGTGCAGACCAGGCAAACTTGCAGGTCGTGCCACTCAAATGTCAAGTGCGTGCCCTGTGGTGGAAGAGCAGAGGCACCTTGTGGCCACAGCCCGTTCCCATGGCTCTAAGCTGACGTGCAGATACACTGTCGCTCTGCCAGTCCCTGAGCATCTTGCTTTGTGCAGATCAAGCCATCTAGAGGGAGTTTCTTTATTTGCCCAGATGGGAGTGAAGTCTGTCGCCCTGACCTTGCTTTTCTGTGACTCCCATTCTAGCAAGCCCTATCTTGTCGCTCACTGACATTTTCTTGAATGCAACTGTTATTTACAGAACGAGAGGTGAATGCTCAGAAATGTTTCTGGAAGCCAGCAGCAAAGGCCAGGTTAATGGTTACTCGTGTGCTAACACAGACTCTGACCCACGCCGTGCAGCCAGTGCGGCGGAGAGCGTCACTATCATCTGCTCACACAGCGCAGGACGGCACAACACAGAGACTACCTAGAGCAGTGCCGTCTCCTCACTTTGCCGCATCTCTCATTAGCAGCAGCCTCTACAGCAAGAGACGCTTCTTTCAAAACTTAAAAAGTGAGCGTGAATGCTGTTCAAAAGCCTGCTTGTTAGAAGACTAGAAACGAGTGGCAGCCTGAGCTGGAGAGATATAGAGGACTTAAAATACGTATATATGAATCATATATGCCAGCCTATAAGCCAGGGGGTATAGAAAATGACCTTTCTCTTTCATCAGCAGAGAGTAAACTAACTGCATAATTTGCTCCATCCTACGAGTACTTGTCCCCTTGCTGCTGCCTGTCCCCATGTCACACGCTGCAGCTGCATTTGGCAGCTTCGCTCCCTCCCTCTTCCCTCTATTCCTCCTTCTTCCGCCAGCACAGAGGGACACCCACTTGTCCATCTTCACCATTTCTTCACTGAAAATACGTTCCAGTTCATTTGGGTGCAGAGATGAATCCTAATCAGTTGGGCAGAGGCAGAGTAGATAGAAAACATAGGAGTACCTTGTGAGAGGGTGGCCAGAACAGTTCTGTATCACTATGTGTCTGACTTAAATGCAGAAATTTAGGTGGCTGGATGCCTATCTGAAAGGGAAGAGTTCCTGCTTTTGGTGGAGGAAAGTGACGCCATGTCTGAGTAGAGAGATGAATCCAGAGGTCTGCCTCTCAAAAACAGATGAGAATGGAGCACTCAAACCTGGGCTAGTATGTTTTCAAGTACTCAGCTTTGAGTTCAGACTCAATGTCATCACATTTTCACAGTCTTTTCTGAGGATGTGTCTGCTCCACCTTGAAGAAAGTCCTCAAGTGTAAACATGCTTCTACGTTTGCTGGCTAAATTGCACGAGAAGTTAATTTTCTCCAAGCTGATGATCTACATTTAGCTTGTCCTTGAGGTAGACAATCTGTCAGAAAGCATGTCTTCTTCACTTATGGAAGGAAACAATTACTTTCTGTGAAGCTGATACATAAAATAAGCTCAGAAAGAACCCTCCTGCGGGTACAGCAGCCTGCTAGAAGTCTTGGGTAAGCAGTACTAGAGATCTATTACTTTGTGGAGGCTGGAAAAGATTTGCTTAGTGTTTTTAGCCCAGATGACAGTTTTGCTAACCTCTCTCCCTTTTGAACATTTTTCATGTAAATATTTTTCAGTAGCAAGTATATAGAAACAGTGCAGTGGAGGAGCAGGGAAATTTAAGAGGAGTACGTGAGACTGGTGATGCTGGAACTGAGACCTGACATAAAATACCAATTCTGCAGCCTGATATCCTTTTTCTCTTTACTTTCCATACTGAAAGACTTCAAAGTTCCCCCGTGTACAAATGAATTTGATATCCGCTGAGCTGCACACAGACTTCATACATAATGGCAACACATAGTCCATCTCAATGGATTTAGCTAGGAACTCTGTCCTCCTAAACGTGCCTATGAGTGGGTGCATGTGCTGGAGACATGCACCTCTGCAGTGCCTCTGAGCATCAGCCCCATGGTGCCTTTGTGGTCGAAGTCTGAAGGGCCCAGGGTACCGCTGACTTCAATGTAACACTGAGATCTAGGTGTATGAGCTCTTTATCTGTACTTTACTGCTGATTTCAGGCATTCACTAAGGGATAACCATCCTTCCTTTTCTCACATACCCCAGAGGCCAATGGGCAGTTACTTTATCAGCCTTTTTCTTATTGTTCCAACAGACAATTCTTCCTATAAATTTCCAGATGAAGATGAAACCATGACCACTGAGAATTACAGATTATAGAAAGGTCAGCCTGCATGAACACTCTCACCTGCGTGCCTTGGATCCTATGCAAAGTATTTCCTAAGCCTAAAGAGCAGGAAGAATGGTAAAGACTCACTGCAATGGAAATACTGAAAGTGTACTAAACCACCAGGTGTTAAGGGACCTTTCGGTGATGGGATTACAGAAAAGCGTAATTTGTGGGGAAGTTTTGTCATAACCGGAAAAAACATCCCTGATCCTTCCTTTGTGCTGAGGTCTGGCATTGCAGGGAGATCAGAGCTGCTGGAGCTGTGCTGGGAGGCTGCAGAGCCTCCACCATGCAAGGTCTGTGAGAGCTGGCTAGAGGAGGCTCCAGCAGGGATAGGACAAGGGACAGGTTGATGAAGACTGCAGGAATTTGTGTTATTCTGTGCTGACTTCTGACAGATTGGTTTGTTGGATGATTCAGCTGTGACTAAATCTCTGTCTCCTCCCCACTGTAGCTTCAAATCACCTTCACATCTCTTCTCTCCCTTCATGTGCTGCTCATTTGGTTGGAGGTTAGGTTAGGTAACCTGGTACCCTCTATTCATGAAAGAAGACCCATAATATGTGTATATTTGCTCTATGTTCATGGTGCTAATTTATTTTTGGTAAAATGTGCAGAGAAGCAGAAATCCTCCGTTTTCCTCCCCACTGCAGAGTCACTCTCCTGCAGGATTGCCTCCTGCCTCGCCTCGAACAGCCGGGGCTGTTTCAGCTGCTGGAGCAGTCTTTGGCCTCACTGAGACCAGAAAAATGGTGCCAGCCCAGTGGTAGACTTCACAGTTTCCCCTACCTCCTCCCAGCCATAAATCTGGCGGGAGAACCAAATTTGTCTCTGGGGAACTATAGAGAATCACAAGTTGGTGGCTCATGTCTTCCCCTTCTTGCTGCCCAGTTGTAACTCACAGGCAGAGGACTCGCTGGCTTCAGTACAAAACAAAAAGGTTGTTTAAAAACCAGTTAACCATCCTTCTTACAGCGGGAACTATCCCCTGTTTAATTGTGAAACTTAACACCATCAGAAAATCCTTGTTTATCCCACTTGAGCTATTATGCAACTTCTCAGAAAGAAACCACATTCATCACTGGGGGATAATAAGTCTTATTTATAGAGTAGCCCACGCATGAAATCCTCTGGGCAACTAACAAAATATAGTCTGGCTTTTTTTTTAAAAAAAAAAGGTCTGAAAAAACCACCTCTGTGCAGTCCAATAAATGCCAAGAGGGGTGAAATAATTTCTTAATGTTTTTAGACCAAACGTGTTCAGCGGTGAAGGAATGTCAAAGGGATTTTTAACAGACATTTTCTGGAGTTGCCTTGCTATCCTCCTCCCAACAGTTGGTAGCTGTGGCTGTGGGGGATGATCAGAAAAAGAAGAGAGAATACGGTTGAAGAGGTGACTGTGTCTTGACCCTCAGCTCACCAGAGCACCCCTTCTGTCTCTAAGCAGCTTTCATCTAAAACTACTGAAAAAACCTAATATGGAGGTGGCTCCGCTGAACACCAGGTGACCCTAATTTTACCCACAGATGGGGCAAATAAGAAGAAAAGGCCTTCAGTTTAAATTATTCCTTGGAGAAGCCTGTACGTCCCATCCTCAGACAGGACATATTGCTTTGCCCCTTCAACCCATATGAGCAGGACAGTCTCTTCCCCCAGAGCGGCTGAAGCCATGAGGGGACCCAAGGTCTGCTGTGTCACCCTTGAAGATCTCCTGGTCCCTTACGTCAAGGGTTGGTGTCACTGAGAATTACCCAGCCACAGCACTGGGGATAAAGAAGGACAATAGTATCCTTCCCCCTTTCCCCCTGGATGGAATGTGTGTGAACCCCAGGGAAGAGACTGGGGACCAGAGCCAGGGTTGGTCTCCATGCCGAGGTTCTCACCAGTACTTGCTTTTTTAAGGAGAAAAAGAAAATTCAGGATGTTATTGAAAACCAGATTATAATTTATGCAGGTACAATATATCTCTTAATATCTTCCTTCCAACTACATTTCCTGTATGTTGCAGCTTTTATTTTAATTATTGCATTCCAAATGACTTGCCTTTCAGTCAGCAAGACTGAAAGATCTTGAAAGACCCCAGAAGTAATTTATGAGCAATTATCTGATTTTCATTTTTAGCAGTCTGTACTGTTCCGATTCCTGTCACCTTGGAATATTCTTCGCCACAGTCTAGATAATTTAACTAATAGGAGGGACACCTGTTTTAAAAGGGGGCTTTCTAATGACAGGCCCTGCTGAGCCTGCTGACACTGGTGCGGGTAGCTGGAATTATTATGGTGATTCTCAGCATTTTCATTAATCTCTTCTGCATTCTCTGGGGTTTCTGAGCTGAAACTATCCAGGCAAGGTCTTAGCAAAGTAACAATTTTTATTCTCTTTCCTTGGGGTCTTTTTTTTTATTGTGAGAGTCTATTAAATAAGGTAAAAGTAGTTCACAAAACTACAAATGAAGATGGTGACAACAGGCTTAAGGCATGTGTAAGGAGTGCGGTGAGCATCTGCTGGAACAGTGAATTCCCTCTTCCCCATGCCTTCAACCTGAAAATCAGAGTCCAGCAGGGAAAGACAGAGTCATTTTTTGGATGCTAAGCTACTACTAGCTCAGGATTATGGGTTTGCTGAGGACTGATCTGCTGGCTCCACGGGGAGTAGACTGTAGAGAAGTCCCATGGCCATGTCCGCCTGTGAGCCTTGTGACATGGTCTGACAGCAACTGTGCTTACCCTGGGCTTCTCAGAGGCAGAGAAGGCGATGGAATGGTAATGTGTGAGAAGAGAGGAACAAAATGCATGCAGATATGCAAAGCACAGAGTGAAGGCCCATCGGCTGTGGTTCCACCCCTGGGCAGGACGCGATGCAAATGACACACCTTCCCTTTGTGCTTGCCAAGACACTGTTGAAGTTTCCTTCAACATGTGTAGGACAGCAGGGCAGGTTTGCACAGTCACATGAGTGCCCATTTTCTCTCTGTCCACTAAATGAAGGAAATTATCCAGTTTGATTGCATTTGATCAGCTCTGAGAGGACAGGGAGCTCATGGAATTGCTGCTGGAATGAATGCTCTTGCATTCCTGAAGCACAGGGTCTCCAAAGGGTTCCTTTATGGATGTACAGTCCCATAGAGATAGTGGGATCCAAATATCTCTTGTCACCGGTTACTAGCCAGGGAAAGGGTGGTAAAATAAGCATTTCCTCATTCTGATCACTGTTACAAATCATCCAGTTTCATCCCCCTTGGGTCCAGTTTTCCTGTTGAGACTGTTTGCTCTTCAGAAGACTAGAAAATCCCACTATTTGCCTGTGCAGCATCAACTGCAGGAGGCCTCATTTTTGTGTGGAGCGTTTGGGCGCTACCACAATCTGAATCACAAACGTCATTTTGTGTTTAGCTTCTCTTCCCTTTGATCTTTCCCACACTCTGATTGCTGGTAGATTCAGCTAGCTTTGAAACAAATATTTATTGCAGCTATGCTCTTCCATAAATAGTGATTGTATACTTTTAATCAGAACAACTTTTATTGGGTTTTTTTTAAGGCAAGTATCTGGAAGCTAAAGGGAAGGAAAGCAAAACCATTTAGAGAGGCAGAGGACGTGTCCCAGTCCTCTGCACTACAGTGTGCAGAGCTGAGCACAAAAATGACTGCCGTTCTCAGCAAACATCAGAGTCTTTAGACGTTTAAACATTCAGGAAGCAGAGGAAGAAAAGGCATGGCAGCTACCAGTTAGCTGGGAGGTTTTGTTTTATTTCTCTCTCTGTTCCTCTTGAATGCACTTAGAGGGAATTGCTCAGGATTCAAACTTCCTGGCTTGCTTGCGAAGGAAAAAAATTGTCCCTGCTTTGGGAACCCAACTTCTCTATCCAAGTGGGAAGTCACAGATACAGCACATCAGTGGGTAAGAGAAATGCTTGCCTTGCCCCCACCCCGACACATCAGAAGTGAAACCTAGGTCAAGTCGTTTCATGTGTTGCTCATAGCTTCTTTAAAATAGTGTTTCCACTGATGCACACCAACATGATGAACATTTTTCATGTATTATTAATGCATTTCTTTGTACCATGTTCCCAAAAAAAAAAAAAAAGTTTTGATTTATTCCACACCTTAAACCCAATGTGACAAACTAGTGAGATGGCAGCGGGCTGTCTCTTTCTTTCTCCAAGATTTGAAAACTGAACTTAAAAGTCTGGAATTATACTCAGATGCATTCCACTCTTGTAATATTAACATTTTTTTTATTACCTGAACTATTTTCCCTGTCTCCCTTGACTCCCACAGCAGGGACTCTCATATTATTTCCTGCAGTGTTCCACCCCCACTTTCAGAGACCTGGATTTGAGGAGCTGCCCTACCGTTTATCAAAGCTTTTCCCTTGGTCATCAGAGAGAGTCTTGTCTGGTTTGGGCTCTATGAAATTGTCTGCTTCTACTTTTTTCCTTGCTTTTTCTTCCTCTTCTTTGTATCGAGTTATCTGTTCACAGCTGAGTAATCTCAGTAGAACTGCGGGGATGGAGATCTTCTTGCCTCGCGTCAAAGATACAGAACCTTTTTCAGCTGAGCCAGGGATTGGCGATACGGACAGGTATTTATAAGTGCACACACAAAGTAGGTATGAGGTGTCCTCTGTGGCAATTCCTGTGCAATATTGTATTGATCATATATACCTCTGACCTTATTTTCTGCCCTCTAACCGTACAGTTCACCTCCTCCAAGACTAACTACTTCCAGCCTTCTTTACTGCTCAGTGCCTCTCAAGCAGCAACCATCTTCCTGGGAAAAACAAAACCAAACCAAGCCCCAAAAATCCCTTCACCAGTCAGAGAAAGAAAGTCTTTGTTTCTTTTCTTCAAGCTGTAGGATTTTCTCCCAGACCAGACCTGTAAAATTTATAATATCCATTCTTAGGTGAGCTGGCATGTTTAAAGCTCAATAGGTTGTCAGGCAGATTAAATCATCACCATGCCTATCCCACAGAGATTTGGGAATCGTTTATTTGAGAAGAGAGTGAAAACTCAGTTTTAAAGCAAAGGTGGGTTATGAGATAATAGACTTTAAATTGTTGGTGGTGTTATACACAGAAAAATCACAGATCATCTCCCGGCGAAACAACTGGCACCAAATTTGCAGATGCACTCTATCATCAGTGGGTATTTTAAGTACCCAGTAAAAATGCAGGTGACCTAACTGCAGTCTGGTGGGGTATGACTCTAAGCAAATGTTTCAGTGGGACTTGCTTGGGCATTACATTCTTTGCGTGCTTTCAGCTGTCCTGTTCATGCTTTCTTTCTCACAACGTAAAGCCTCTATCCTGCCTGCACTCTACTTCTTAAGCTCTTTAAACACATCTCTCTGCAATCCTTTTTGTATTGCAGTGGGTTCACATATGTAGATACTGTCAGTTGTCCCTAATCTCTGTCCATTTGTGTGACAGTCCTCAGAGTAGGAGCCTCTCAGAATAGAAATGAGTCTCCCCTTACTGAGAGTTTGGAAATCATCTAGCCCAAATCAGCATCTATGATAAAGATGCTGACACCAGTGTAGCGGATGGCTATTACTTATTTATGTTCTCATGACTGGGTAATGGAGTTCTCTCACCTGATATTAATAGAAATACCTTTTGTACAGCACTGTTATATATATGAGTACAGATGATGGGGGCATTTTAAACTTCACTAATCAGTTCCATGAATATTTGCTTGTACAGCTATCTAAACCTACTTTATTTTTTTGCTTATTTTTTTCCCCAAACATCATTACCACATTTTCCTCAAAAGATAAAATAAATAAGAAAGGAAGAAGGAAAGGAAAGGAAAGGAAAGGAAAGGAAAGGAAAGGAAAGGAAAGGAAAGGAAAGGAAAGGAAAGGAAAGGAAAGGAAAGGAAAGGAAAAAGGAAAGGAAAGGGAGAGAAAGGGAGAGAAAGGGAGAGAAAGGGAGAGAGAAAGGGAGAGAGAGCAGACCTCTCTTCTGTTGTGTTTGCATGTTGCAGCCCTTTCTGTGTGCCTGCACTTGTGGGGAGTTAATTCCTTTCTGTGGCTACCCTAGCTGATAACTGTAATCATGAAAATATTGATGTTTGCATGAGATCCTGGGCTACACGCAGAAAGCAAATTTTGAATGTTAACGTGAATGTAAGGGATCCAAATATTATTCTAAGAGAAACATTCATCAATGTGCTTATCAGGCAGCGCAAAGGAAAGCCACACGAGCTCTATAGACCACACTAAGATTTACCAGCCTGGCTTAATCCTTACCAGAGGGTTCTAGGAGGCTGTTCTGCTGATGGGTACAGAACACAAAACCTGTAAGGTATTAATGCACATCTTGTAAACAGAAAAGTGAGAGAATCTCTAGAATAAATGATACACAATTTTTTTGCCATCTCTTTTGCCTGCCAGCATAACTATGCCCATACTGTGCTGAAAAAAAGGGTTTTCATAGATTTGTGATGTTAACCGTTGAATCTATATTTATAAATTTCCATGATGTCTCTGTAATAAGAAGATTATTAAAGTCTTTTTACTTAGTATGAGGCAGTAAGGCAATCAATGCATGAAGCTCACCCGCCTGTAACAGTAGCTGGTTCATTAGCAGGGTTCACTGCTGTAAAGACTGTTGTCAACATTAAGGAAATTGCATTTATCTTTTAGCAGGCACTCGATATTCTGTGCAAAGCCAGCAAGGGAAAGGAGAACAGCATTTATAAACATCTCATTGATAAAGAATCCTTTCCATAATAGTATCACTCAAACATATATAAATATATATATACATGTATATATATACACGTGTGAGTATATATATTTGTGTGTGTGTGGATATATATATATAGAGAGAGACAGACACCTTTTCTTTCTAGACCTTACCCTGAGGTGGCGGTGAAAAAACATGAATAGTCCAAGTCTTAAGGCAGACCAAGAGATGGGCTGTTGGTCAAACTTGTCCTCCATTTTGAGTGTTGTACCCTGAGTGTGGTTCTACCACCTGCTGTGCCCATGTAATATTTCGTTTAGTTCCCATTTTCCCAACCAAGTCATGAGAATATCATGTTGGTCTCTTCCAAAAGTAAAAGCCTCATGCCATCTTCAGAGACACCCTCTGTCTTTAGTACCTCGTTTTCTTTCAAGTGAGACCAGGATGGGTGGGGAGGTGATTCTTGACATGACTGACAGAACCTGCATCTTGCACCCCTCTGAGAATCCCCAAGTGTGATGACAACCCAGATCCTTTGGTGGGGATTTGGTGGCCCCATCACTGCTCTATGGTCAAAGAGGCCATCCTCAGCACCCAAATCAAACCTCCTCACCGTGGGCAATAGTTGCATACTGACAACATGGTGCTGAATATGGTGTTTCGACTAGGACAGTGTGTGAACATATTCAGTTCTTAAACTTTATTTAATCAGACTGGAAGTCTCCTTGCTCAACTCAAGAGCTTGCAACAGCATTTGAAAGTGACAGCTAGGGAAAATGCCATCATTAGGAGTATTTCTGCAGTGTCCATGGCTCTCCGTCAGCAGGCAGACATGCTGGAGCTATGCACATGGTATTTTCAAATTAATATAAAGTGTATATGAGTGGCTTTTGTAAGTTTGCTGTGCATTCAGGGGAAGCTCAAACTGAAGATCTGACCTGAATTTGGAATCGAGTGGTCCTTTCAGTTAAGGAAAAGCTCGTTTTTCATGACAAGAATCCATTTATTAGGTGAACCAAAAACCCCATAAGCAGACAGTTTTAGGATTTCAAAGTGCCTTCATACAGGTTCTAGGAAACAACTTGCAAAACATGCAGGAATTTATACAGAGATGTTTAATAAATCAAAGAGACACTTACAACAATGAACATCACTCAGTTTAGGTGATTAGTTCTTTGCAGTCATTAGGATTGGAGACCAGAGTGTGTGGACTAGTCTCTTTTTATAGATGATTGATGGGATGAGAGAGATCAGAAACAATATTGTAGACAACAGATGAACAGAGAATATTAAAAAAGCAATGGGGGGAGGATTGAAGCCCTGCTGAAAGATTAAAGAATAGAAAGAAGTACAAATGAGCAAATCAATTATTGTGTGAAGATTTCTAGGATGTTGTTTAATTCATATTGGCCTGTTCTATATTTAGTTTCCTCACAGTTTCTCTTTTTATTGATGTTTCTTTTAGTTCCCTCTCTGGAATCTGATTCTAAGATGCATCATTGAATGATCCTTTGAGGGGAAATGTTACAAAATGAGACCCAATCTAGCAAACATTTTCTGACATGAGCCGTCTTGCCTTAACTAAGCAAAATTCAATGATGTTCTTTTGGAGTATGAAAATCACTCAAAGAAGCAAAAAGTTTGCAAATGTGGGGTGGGTACATCTGCTTGGGAAGGGAAAGGTGGGGAAGGAAAGGGGTAACTTTATACATGTGTTTCCCTTCTCTGGGAATTTATTTTAGCAAGGGGGTTTATGCGCAGTGCCTCTCTGTCAGACCCCTCACTGGATGGATCTCCCATAGGAACCTTGGCTTCAGGAACAGCTGCAGGAGCCAGAGCAGCTTGTCCTCCTCCTGCCTGGAGCTTCCTCTCCCAAAGCATCCTGTACATGGAGTGATAGCTCCTTCCCTCATGGAGGTCATTTACTTTGACTGTTTGGGTCCCACTCCATTAGCTGCACAAGCAAAAGCACTAACATGGGCAAGAACAAAACCTGACAGGTCTCCTCTGGGACCTGGAGAGGTGAACTGGATCTGTTGCGTCCCCTTGGCTGATCCTTGAGCCAGCCCAGTGAGAACAGCTTCAGGGCAAGGTGTGGGGAGCAGCAAGGGAGACCCAGAGGAGAGGGACTGAGGTGCCAGGCTGTAGCAGAGGTACAGGGCTGTGCACAGGGGGGTGTTCAGGGAGAGGAGAGGAGAAGAGAGGATGTTTTGGAATGGGTGTCAGGGTGGAGAAACCTTTGTGCTTATGGGATGCACCACAGGAAAGGGAAAAGAAGAAATAAATGCACATTTTAGAAATGGTAAAAGCACAGGCCACAGACTTTAAAATAACTGTATTGCTTTGGTGGCTTCAGAATGTCATTACAGAGCCGAGCTCAGGCTGCACGGGAATCAGTTCCACTTTGGAGTATGTTTGAATTAACTTTAACAATAAATTATTCAGTTTTGCATTGCCTGGCTTAGGGATGATTATAACATCACTGTAATTATTTTTAATGTAAACACTGATACATGCTGCCACCCATACCGGCACCTCAGCATCCAAAATTTGCAGTGAAAAGTTAGATGCCTGTCTAAACATACTGCGTGAAAAGTGCTGCTTTCCAAACAGAACCTCAACTTCTTCTCAGAAAATTATTTTTAACAACAGCCATAAGGATTCACTGATACCCTTCCTATGAAGCTTTTCATATGAGCACTCCTACCTCTTCTCTGAGGACAGCTGCCTGCATGTCCCTTTACGAACCCCGGAGACTGATTTTTCATGGTGCCAAGTCCATCCCCTCCCAGTCTGGCCCTTTGGAGGCTGTGCTGGTGATGTGAGCACAGAGGACCTCTGGGATGAAGGATCTTGCTCCCACCACTTTCACCGTCTGGCTTCGGGTACCTACCATCCATGTAACTTTAAAGCCTGCAAGATGGTTCGTTTGACCACAGTGAGAAGAAAAGAAAGTGGAGAGTGGAAAAGGGAATCACAGAATCATAGAATCATAGGGGTTGGAAGGGACCTGGAGAGATCATCAGGTCCAACCCCCTGCCAAAGCAGCTCCCTAGGACATTTCACTGAGATAGGTATCCAGACGGGTCTTGAATATCTCCAGAGAAGGAGACTCCACCACCTCCCTGGGCAGCCTGTCCCAGGCTCTGTCACCCTCACTGGGAAAAAGTTCTTCCGCATGTTGGTGCGGAACTTCCTGTGCTCCAACTTGCAGCCATTGCCCCTTGTCCTGTCTCCACAGACACTGAAAAGGGGCTGGCTGATTCCCCTGCATCCCCTGCTTAAGATAATTATAAACATTAATAAGGTCCCCCCTTAGTCTTCTTTTCTCAAGACTGAACAGTCCCAGCTCACTCAGCCTTTCCTCATAGGGGAGATGCTCCAGGCCCTTAATAATCTTCGTAGCCCTTCTCTGGACTCTCTCAAAGAGATCCCTGTCCTTTTATACCAGGGAGCCCAGAACTGGACACAAAGAGATTTGGCAACAGCTCAATCAAAAAAGGGTTGACTAAATAGGATCAGAGGGAAGCAGGCAGAGTTTGGGGTGCAGTGAACAAGGGGGAGGAATGGTGGTTGGGGCTGTCAAAGGAAACTAAAGGGGAATCAGTGAGAGTGGGGCACAAAATCCCTTAGGATCTGTTTGCGATTCCAGCGACTGGTTTACAAGCTATTAGCCCTGCAGTTATCGATCTGGAGCTCACATTTAGCAATGCTGCTCAAACTACAGCTTGCTTATCCCAGACAATCTTATATAAACCATAATCAATTTTACCTGTGGTTGCCACTGCTACATGGAGAAAAGTGCAGACATTGCTGTGATGCTTCTGCTGTAAGTTTCAGACACTTCAGCTAAAACAAACCACCACTTCTTCAACTTCAACTATGCAAAAAATGAGCTTGAATAGTGGATCAGTGTCCATAGAAAAATTGCTTTTCAGGAAGAAAAATCCTGGGTCAAAGCACAGATCTGAGATGATGGATCAAAAAGAGAAATTGTATCCTGGGGAAGCTGGGCTTGAAATGAAATAAACGTCTTTACGTTCAACCAAATGGGCCCTGCTCATCACACCCAGCCAGCCAAGTTAAACATGAAGCCAAGGTAAACATGACATAAGTACTAGAGCTGTTACACATTTCATCACCTCCACATACAAGAACCAGGGAGGTAAGGCAGGGGCTACAACTCCTTCAGCTGTGAATCCTTTCAGCTGGCTGTGCAGAGGGCTCACTCTGTCAATGTGTAGCAATGAAAATTGAAAATATTTTCTGTCTTTTTAGTCAGAGTGCTGCAGAAGGAAAAGTAAGCACCTAAAAAGAGTAAAGTACGTGTATAGTTATTACTCGTGTAAGATTTGTTGGCTCTATCAGAACTGCATTGCAGTACTTGTAACACCCATGCATCATCGCTCCGGAAACTATTTTTCTCTGTTATATTTAGTCATTTAGATAATTCACTGAATAACATATTAAATTACTCTGCCATAGAATTCTCAGATATTAGTGTAGGCATTACAACTGCCAGCTGGATTCCCCCCTGAAAACAGGTATCACTGAACAATGAGTGACTTCTGCTTAAAGTAAGAGCACCACAGTGAGTAAGGAGGAAAAAAATAATCAAAATATTACAGTAGTTTTATAAAAAAGACCTATTTTGGATGCACATTTTAAAAAAATTGCAAGTATTTCCTAGTTTGTACTTCTTTCTTATTGTCTTCAGCAGGAAAAAAAGTAGTTGCCACAATATTAATTATATTCCACTTGGGGGTTGTAGAAATGCATTAGTAATGACAGTGGGAGACTTCCACTGCGGTGGGAGAGGAAAAAAAGACATGGATCCTGGCTGAAGTGGCACCAGGATGTGTGACAACTCCTGCAAGACTGTAGAAGCTTTTCCTGCAGGAGCTCCGGGTCTGCTGCCACTACAGCTTTGTAGTCCTCGGGGGCCTATGTGCCTTTCTGAGTACAGACAGGGGATGGAGACTCCCTGGAAGTTCATGCACCTATTTCTAACCCCATTTTGTCTCCTGTCCTTTCCATGCAGTTCATGAGTCTGTGGGCTGAGGACCACATCAAACTGGCTGATCGAATGCAGCCCATGACAGCTGTTTTACGCCACTGTGCTAGAAGGACCACCTTTCAAGAGGGTGTCAGAGGCTCCTACTGTCAACTGACTTGCCAGCTGTTATTCAATGCGTTGTGGGGGTGCCTGGCTCAGGGTAGGTCCTTGCACCTCTGCACAAGCTGCTGCACAGTGCCTTGCTGAGCTCCATCACCCTTCTGTGCTGCTGTTCCTCCTCACTCCCTGGGAAGAAAACCCTCATGGGTGTGGTGCTGAGCCCCTCTGTCAATGACAGCCCTCCTCTGACTCTGCTCCCATCTCTAACCTGCCCATCAGAGATGACCTTACAGGTGCACAGCTTGTACATATTCCCTTGGGCTGACTCTCCCTGCTCTCCACTTTGTCTGGAGAAGGACCACCAGAGCCCATGGAGGATGTATTAGGTAACTGGAGCAGAGAGACTACATTAACTCTACTTTTGCAGTGCAGGAATATCTCTGGGTTAGGACAGTTGGATAGAACTTGGCCCTTGGGATTTATAGCCTAGGCAGGTTAAATGAGAACTGTGCACATTAAATGCAGACTTTGAGGTAGGCCATCACATCTTTCCTAAAATGATGTTACCCTATGGTCAGATTTTGTTTGTTTTTAATACTCTATAAATTTACTGCAGGGGCTTTGATGCATGTTTTTCAGCTTGAAAGCAAAACTCTCTTCCTTCGTTCACCACTTTACAACTTTAATGCTTTTAGCAGGCAGCTCAGAGACACAAAAATGGGCTCAGAGAGCTGCACAGCTAACAAGAATATCCGGAGCTGTTACAGAAAAGATTTAAAAGAACACCCAAGAGGCCAGAAGGGGACAGAAAACCTTTTGGCCAGGGCATACACCAGTCTCTGGACAGGGACAAAGCTCCACCATGGCAAGGTTGTTCTTGAAGGGCTCAGTGTGTTTACACACCTTCAGGGGAAGAGTCTGGTACCGAATCAGTGTCAGAGAGAAGTTGCTGGGCCTGGTGTGTACTGCTGGAGTGGGATTACCTCTCTCCCAACCTAGCTGAGGCTTTTCTTGTACTCACTTTGAGCTTGCATAAAGCTTTTGAAGAGTTACTTCAGAGTTATAGTGGTGAAGAGGAGGGAAGAGCCCTTTTGCATGTCCAACAGAACTTTCTGCTGCCTGCACTTATTCTGGTTTTTGTTTGTTTGCTTGTCTTTAAATTTTTACTGTGCTTTTGATCTGAGCCCAAGAATTGAAACCATCACTGGGAATGTGCTGCTAGAGAGAATTATGAAACAAAATACAACCGCAACACTTTAAATGTTGATTTAAGTGGTGTCTAGACCTCATGCTGGTTTTCTGCACCAAGACAAATTTCACAAAGAGAATACCCCTCCTCCCCTTCCCAGATTTTATATTAAAAGTCAATTCCCTATACTCTCACTCAACTCCAGTCCTTCTGTATAAAGAGGAATAATAGTGCTTCTGCTTTCTCACTTTTATTTGCCGTTTGAAAACGTCTTGGATTTAATGGAAGTGGAGGGAACACTAAAAAGGAAACACAAACGTGTATAGGGGTTTTGAGTTATTAGGTTAATTAAAGAAAGCCACAAAATGGTAGCAGTGATAAAGGCCAAAGTCCAAGCATTGATCTTTGTGTAATCCATGGCATTGCTGTTGGGTCTGAAAAAAGATTTCCTGACCCTCAAAGAGACTGGCTTCTGCTCTTGTGGGCACGGTGCTGATGGCTGACACAGGCAAGTGCTTCCAGAATCACTTGTTTTATTAAAGTGTAATAGTAGATGGGTTTGTTTTCCTTCTACCTTAGGAATTTTCTCTCTTCACGTGCAACTGTGGTGATTTCTTTCCTCTGGTGTTAATAACTCAATCTACAGTTAGGGTGTCTAACACCGTAATAACCCCACACACACACCAGACACACATAGGTAGATCAAGCACAGAATATTCTTCATTCATGTTGTATGATGGAGATGAGTTATCCACCAGGAAGGGCTTGAAATGCTTTCCAGGATCAGAATTCAAGTATTGTGCACCGTGGCAGAAAAATGTGCACAGAAAATATTTTTTGAGCTGAAATTCCCATCTTAGGGGGAAAAAACCCAGTGAAACAAAGGACAAAGTAATGTTTCTGCTGTTCGTGTTGGCAACAGAAGCTACTCAAGCATTGTAGAATACAATACTTGGTAATAATTCCAAATAAATCATTAAGGGCATAGCCTTTTGGGCTATTCTTTTCCTTCTTTTGTACTAGACATCACAGTCAAGACAGGGCACCTCTTGTGCCTGGAGCTGTTCAGTAATAGAAGAAAAAGATACTGAGCTAGAAGAGTTTATTATCTTAACAGGCAACACATACTGAAAGAAGCTACTACCCACACTTTTCTAGTGGGAATGAATGAATATTGAGAGTAAATTATTTGTTCAAGGCAGTATTGACAATTATGAAGACAACACCCCCCAACCCCAGTCCAGTCCATCACAGTTCTCATCCACTGCTTAAAACATTTGTTTTCATCTATTTATTCTCAATTAAAATGACTTGATGGTTCTCATCCAATTCTTCCTCCATATGTATTCAAGACACCCACGCTGTCACAGAGAAGTGCCTAACGTCTGATGAGCAAGCCATCATCACTAATATGGTCCTGGACATGTAAGGAATGGGCCCATTCCCAAAAAGAACATCTGCACCTAAATCCTGTGCCGCTTTTGAAACCTTTTGGCATGCACTGCAGTGCACTTTATGCAGTCCCCTGCCCTGAAAGGATTGGCCATATCCTGATGGAGAAGGAAAGCAAGATGATATATGTGGGCTTACAACTTTTAAGAATCAAAATTGCTCCAAAGCTTCTTTTCAGTTTCTTGAAGCTCCCTAATGACAAGACATTTCCACTTACAGAAAAGAGATAGAACAAGTTACACTTGTTTAAACTTCAGTCCATCTTCTAAAATCAGCAAAAGTTGAAGCAGGTTTGCCTTTGCATAGGGTCTAATTTTGCCTCAGACAGGGACAGAGTGAAACAGATCCATACAACATTCTCACCAGTCAAAATTCTCCTGGGAACAAAGGGAGACCAGCAACCTTGTCACTTCCATCTCATTTTGTAGATTTACATGGCACAAAAAGATATGAGGATTGTGCTAGCCCTCTACACGTGGTGAGATTTCATTCAGAAGGTCAATTAAATGTTAAATAGCACCCAGGACAGCAGAGTAAAATGACTGTGCCGTGTAACAATTTTAACATATCATGAGCTGTGCACAAGGGCATATCTAAATAAAATGCATAGGAAATAGCATCACACAAATATGATCTACATTTTTTCTTGATCAAAGAGGCTGAAGGAAAAAAATAATTAAAAAGTAAAAGCCTTATGCAATGAGATTTAAAAGAAAACTTTGGAGGCTGACAAGATGCATCTGGCACAACTTCAAAGTCCATCAAAGTACATATAATCAATGTTTGTCAATAGCAGTTTTGCATCCTTTAATTTATCTTTCATGGATATAAAGCATGATGGTATTAGGATCCAGACCATACCTTAATTCTGTTTGAGATTTGATGAATCAGGGCTCTATTAAAATTCAGTGCAAATCAGCTTACTCAAGGACACATTACATAAAGTCGTGCGTTATCTAACTCCTTTCATCTTGCTGTCTTTCTAACTAGTGAAAGAATCTGGGATCTCTTAAACTTGTATGTGTGGCCACCAACACACTAAATCTCAAACACATTTTGCTTGTAGGCACCTGCCTAAATTATGCACATGTGGCATAATTAGCATACCTGAATTCTTTGTGTATTTTTATTGATGTATGAAATCTCCTTTAGGATGTTCAGGCTCCAAAGTGAGGAATCATCAGAAATAAGGTTCCCTGACATCCAAATTTCAGCACTTGTCACAGAGTCTGTAATCAAGTGCTCACATCTTATCTTTTTCAATAGAAAACCCCATTCAAGATGGGAAATGATGAGGCCCTTATGATTTCACTGTTTTCCTCCTCATATTTCAACATGTGGACACCCCACCCATCTGGTTTATTTACTTTACACTCTTCAAGGCCTCCTGAGCAGACAGCCATATCCATTTTCATCCTGGTGTTGTGTAATGTGCTCAGCACCATCCTATTTAACTGTTTTATATCCTTAGAGGAAACACATCGCTAGGCAATTCCTTGTGATTTTGGGCTAGGGTATGAAAACACTGTATTTCTATCAACCTCTTCCTTCTTCCCACTCAGGGTCTAAACTATCAGGGAGAAGGAATATGTCTTTTTACTTGTTTTTGTAATATAGAATGAACAAGATCTGGTCGGTAAAAGCTTGTCTATTTCTGCAATAGAGGGTTGTTTATTTTTTGCAATAATATTGTGATTTCCTCTGATTGCTACTGTTGTTACAAATGCTTCAGCTTCTGGAGGCTGGGGGTTACTCAAGTATTTCAATTTCTATTGAAAAAAAAAATATTCCAGGTTCTCAATCCATGGACAACTGCTTGTGAATATGAACTGTGATGTCTGAAACTTAGAAAATAATAAAAAGTGCACTTTCACCTTTTAAAAACCTTATATTTTTTAACTGTATCTCACTGTTTTTTCAGGTGGGAGAGAGCCATGTTGGATTCATACCTTTTTTCAATTGACAATAATTGATAAATAACTCTAATGCAAGGAAAATTATTTGTTTCATTGTTAATTTATACTATCCCCATCTTTGGTACTTACTGATTTGAGACATTTACCAGCGGTCAGTGCAGTGATTATCTGGACAGGATGCACTTATCTGATCAGGGCAATCTGTTGAACATTAAACAATATTTGAAACACAGTTAATTATTTGCACTGCATTAGTTAAGCCTCAAATGATTGTGGCTTGTCTGGAAAAAAAAATTAAGGCAAGAAGAAAAAGCTAATTTCAAGAAAAAACAAGTGTAAGGATGGTTAACAGTGGTTTGACCCTCCAGGTTCTTCCACTGGTCGTTCTCCTAGGGATCACACATTTGTGCGTGAGTATGATTTTATATCCTTTCTCTTGCCAGGTGCCAGATCTGCCCCTTGCTGAGCCCTTCCTGGGCAACCAGAGCATTTAGCTGAGTATCTGCATTTCAGGGCAGCAAGGTGCCCAAGTAAACGCTGCATAAGAGGAAAGCCCCTTGGGTTTTCGGTAGCAGGTATCTACAGTGACAAGGAATTGCCTGTTTGGGTGTGCTCTGTGGTCAGCCACCCAGGGGCATGCAGGGAATGGGGGAGAGTGGTTCCCCAGACCTGGGTGCTCCCAACTGCTGGGCTGCAGCATAGGCGGCTCATCATGCTGAAGGGACTAGATAGGACATTTAACAGGTCAGGGGTACATGTGGCTGGGCAGTTTGGCAAGCTCTTTTGTCAAAGGTAAAATTCACCCTGGCCATATGTTTTGGGTGGCTGAATTACCATTGCTGCTAAAGTGGAAGAAAGGTTAATGGCAAAATATTCAACGTGGTTAGAGTTGGCCAGAGCCCTGCTCCAGCACAGCTCAACCTACTTTCCCAAATCCATTTGTCTCCAAAAGACCAAAAGAGTGATTCATAAGCAAAGTAAAGTTAAAAGTCAGCTTTAAAAGCATTTCTTTTGTTCCTCCAAGCACTGCAATGAAATAGATTTTCTTATGAAGGAATTTGAGGTTCTTTCAAACCTTTGCTTTTTCAGGGATGGTCCCTGTGCATGCATGTTTGTATCTACGGAAATACGTTGCAAAGTTTCAGCTATTGACATGTTTACCTTGAGTCCTTTGAGAAAAATGGATTGTAAGGGATCTTAACCAGTTCTGTATCTTTTTTAAGAGCTCCATGAATTTATGATCAGTGATTTTTCCCAACACAATAGGGTATTTATTAATTATTGTATCATCAGGAATATCTATCCGCTGGTAGCAATATATACGGCACACTTGATCTCTCAGTACCTGTGGCAGTTTACTGAGGGGGTCAGTTCCAGTGTAGTTCAGTGTCAGTTTTACAGACATTGTGGGAACCCAGCCTTATATAAATCAATTAATTGACTGTGTTAACACTCAGTGAGGGAGATGTAGGGGCAGTCTTAGACAACACAAAGCCTTGCACAGACTTTTCCTAGCATGTCCTAAGTGCTAGATTCATTCATTAGTTTTGACAATCCTAATCTGACTGTGCACTAAACATTGTTGTAGAAATTATAGGGTATATTCAACAGCCCCCCTGAAAATTCATTAACATTGCTAAAACGCAAACGCAATTCTGCTGTCACTGAGAAGGAGCACGACAGAATATTCAGCAGGCTAGTTTTTAATAAAACATGTTTTTTCTTCATAATTAATCTAACAAGGTTTCTGGCTTTGCACTTGGCATGGATCCCAGAAAAAAAAAAAGAGGGGAATGAGTCGCCGTGACGTGACCATTGCATGACAAACATGCTATGAGAGGAGGTTTTTGCCTTAATGATTTGTTCCAAAGAAAAAGTTACACTGGAATAGTTTGAACGAAGAAAGAATGGACTTTGCATTTTGCTGGAACCACAGAAAACACCCTTCACGTGCTATTTCCATCCTCTCCCAGAGTCATCTACCTTTGCCTTTCTCAGTTTTATTTGAATCTGGTTTTAGAAGTTTTTATAAGTAACTTATTAATAAAAGTTACTGGCAAAACATAGTAGACATCAAACACAGAATTAGGCAGCAGCTCGTATCGAGTCAGTCGAAACAGAACAGGAAAGCTCTCAGACAGTCACGGACCTGGTGGGTTTGGAGCAGAACCCTAAGGCAAAAATTTCCATTTGGTTCTTTCATATTACTCACAGAGAAACCTGATTTTCACCTGCATGAATCCAAACTATTTCCATAAAAGTCAGGAAGCTCCATGCTGGGTGCAAGGGAGAACAAAATTTGGCCCTTTATTTTAGGACAGATGATGGAACTGCACAAAAGATTGTCTTCAGACATGACAGGTCTTCTCAGGCTCTTGCTTTGTTTTGTTTTGTCTTGTTTTGTTTTCCCCCTGCTTTTAATTTCAGCAGGTCCTCACTGATGCACACATCAGCTTTTTATGAAGAGGAACTTTTAGAGAAATCAATACGCTTTTGCTCAGCGAGATACTGTAGTAGAAAGGTGCCTGCCATACGGTGTTGCATTAACTATTCCTTGCTTTGCCAAAATAAAATCCAAAGAGCAGGTTGTATCGACATCCAGACACAGCACTTCAGCTGCCTATCCTCCCTCACTTGGGCTTGCAGCGAAGCAACTTCTCTGAAACACAAACACACACAGAGATTTAAATGGTGTGCTTAAACATTGTGCTGAGCTGGGCTACAGAAACCTGCACCAGACAAGGTCCACAACACTCTGGTGACAGAGCTGCACCACAACTCCTATTTAACAGTATTCTGAAGTGCTTTAAAAAAGGTGATTTTTAAACAAACAGGTGTTCAGCTGAGGATTTTTTTCCCTCTGATCAGTGTTCTCTCCAAACTCAACACCCCTGGCAGCACAGAGGAAGAAATGCAGGACTCAGAGAAGCAGAGTAGCTCCTCACTGAATATTTGGGAGCTTCAGAAACTGATGCATGCTAACTTGTGATGGGAAGTGTTTTGAAGTCACTAGCCATGCCCAGTCCAATGACCAAGGGCACCAAGTAGCAGAAAGGGAAGGATGAAGATCAGACAGTTGCAAAGAAAACTTGCCATCAGTGCTCTTTCCTTAGCTGACTCACGGATAGGCAGCTCTTGCCAGCAGTACAGGTCTGTCCTTGCCTCAGGTGCTTGGAGGCCAACATTTTAGGATGTCTGACATCTTTCTTTTACCCACGGATGGATCTATACCTGTAGTAAACTCCCACTTCAGCTCCCCTCAGCCTGTCTCCTGAGAGGGCTCTATCTGGGACAACACCACGAGGGCTTTATGCTCCATTGCATCATGAAGGGAGCACTGCAAAGAGAAGCAAACCCTGTCAAGCCTGTCTCAATTTGTGGCCCATCAGGTGTAATGCCCTTCTGCAGCGCTCACCAAAATTTGCCTGATGCAGCAGGAAAGCAACAAAGCCCTGGGAGCGCCCCCAGCTAATTGTGCACCGAGCTCTCGGAGAGGGAAGCCTTCCTCGCTGACCCCTGAAGGCAATCAGCTTATGCCCTGAAGCATGCAGGTTGATATCTCGTGTAACTAAAGGGACTTAATGACTTTGCATAAGCTTTAAGTCGAGCAGTATAACCTGCATTCCCGGCACCGGCTGCAGAAGTGTTTGATAGCCTGTGGAGCACTTGTGTCAGTGTGACAAGGCCGGCTCCTGGAGCACCCTCCCCCACCCCCAAACAGATTTTGTAGTTTCCCCTCGCTGTGGCATCCAAGGCTGCCCCCATTTTCCACCCGGGAGCACAAGCACACCTCATCTATTTCGTGAGCCACTTTAAAAAGGGCCAACTGCTACCAGGCCACCTCTCACGGTGCAAAGATTAACTTGGAAACTTTGATCTCCTGGAAAACAGGAGCAGGTAACTCCTGTGCAAAGAACCAAGCTGGTTTCAGCAGCACCTCCAGGGGCCGTTGCTTTTTTCCTGGATCCCTGTGGTTTTTGTATCAGGTGTGAAAGGTTCGTAGCTCAACAATCAGCCAAATAAAGACTTTAAATGTAAACTTCTCCAGGTACCCTGGGACTGGTTGATAAGGAACTTGTCATTTACTCCAAAGCGCACATTGCCTTTCAGTACCAAGGAAGGAGATGTCTTGCTAGCAGAGAGGTGAAGAACTCTTGAGGTTTTGGTGGAATCCTCTCAGAGGATGGTTTCCCAGGCTAAAAATACAACACGCGTTGCATGTGTGCTCCAGATGATAATATGCCCTGCTTTCATTATACTGCAACCATGGCCTTGGCTGAGAAATACAATGTCATTGCTGGAAAAGCCACTTTCCCTTGAAGTTCAAAGACTGTCGCTACCCAAGATGGTTGCAGGCAAAAATCTGGCCGATTGTAAGAGCATCAGAACTGTCGATTCCCTCCTCCTTTGGCGAGCAGCCCAGACAAAGGTTCCCACTGAGAGCTGTCAGCAGGATCAAGGGGTTCACTACGGAAAGGCACTAGTTGTGTCTGCCCTCATGGCTCCTTCATGCCTTATGTCAGTCGTGGATGGAAGTTGATCAAATATCCATCCTTGTTCTCCAGTTCTTCCTCATCCCACTTCCTTCTCCGCTACAAAGCTGTGACTGCTCAGAAGAACAAATGAAAGGGGCAATATTTGGTTTTTTTGCTGTCGTGGAGGCCACTGTCTGGCAAGTTGTAGGAGAATTTGCATGACTTAGTGCAATTAGGTGAATAAGCCAACTCCTAGCAATGCAGTTTAATGTCAGAACTCCCGTGGTGCTTTGTTGCAGAGAGCGTGTACATGTAGAGGTAGTTTTCATCCCTCTGCTCACCCATCACTGCAGCTTGAGCAGCTATGCTCTTTTCTCTGGAATTACTTCTGATTTGCACACATGTAAATTCACAGCCTAACCCTTGGTTGTTGCTTTTTTTTGCTGGCTGTTTCTCCACCTGCTTTTGTTTTTTTAAATTATTCATTTTGATTGTAATAAGGGGTAGCAAATATACCTGAGCCACGATCAACGGTTCAACTGCAGAATGCCCTCAGCAGCTGTAAATAATTTCCCTTGAATTTGGGGTCAACTCTTCCCAGCTTTATTCAGAAAGTATCACCAGAGATTAACTGGACTTTTTTGTCTGAGAAAGAGCTGTATGATTCTGTCCTGAGACCAAGAAAGCTCGTGATTCTGGCATTACCGTTTGAAATCTATTACATTTCATTAGTCTCCCTTTCTTGAGGAGTTGAAATGGAAAAATGCAGAGTATCATGTATCTGCAGCGTTTAACCTTGGTACAAAGCCTAATTAGCAAAGTTTTGATGGTTCTTTGGAGAAGCAAAGCTTTAGTGAAGTGCTAATCATCACGATGATGACGACAACAAAGGTCAGGTGAAATTAGGATATTTTGAATTTCTGCTGTTTTTCTGAGATTTTTTTTTCTAGGAGCCCTATAAATGCAATCAGCTCCACCAGTACCCACATAAAATGTCTCTCCCAGATTTTTTTTCGGGTTTTGTTGGGGTTTTTTTTGCACTGATTATTTTTATGAGCCCAAAGTAATAAAATTTAAAATTGCTCTCCACAAATTCTTCCAGCTTCGTCCCCCGTCTCCGCGGACCCGCTACGAACAGGATCCAGCGATTTTATTCCCTCTTGAGAGAGCACACAAAGTATCGGTGTCAGCTGCAGCAAGGAGACTTTGGTGAAACCAGCCCCACAGTCTCATTGCTTCTCTCTTCCCTCCCTCCCCCTCCTCCTTTTGTTCCATTCCTGCTCCTGGCTGGGCTCGGTACTGCTCCTCGTCGGAAGGACAAGATCCTCCTCTGCTGGCCATGAGCAATACGGCAGGGCAGGCAAGAGGCCCTGCCTTTACTGCCCTGCCTGTACCTCTCCCTGCAGCCCCGCAACCTGCAGCCCCCTTCTCCATCCCACACCCTGCAGCTGCCATTGCGCATCCTGCATCCCGCATCCTCTCAAGGCACTGGGGAAAGAGCGAGCTCAAGCGGGCAGGAGGGAAGGACTAAAGGGCTTCTCCCTCCTCACCTGCACACTGGAAAGCTCCAAAAGGCTGAAGTTTGGTCCTCTGCTGGTTAGTGTGGGTGAAAAGGCTTCAAAACCGGTGTGGTCTGGCGAGTGGTCCAGTGGACCTTGGAAGGTAGGAAGAAAGTCTCCACGCTGAGGAGCTGGCTCTGCCTAGGGTTTGATCCCCACAGTTCTGCTGTTGCAGCTTGTAGGAGGGGAAAAGCCCCATGACAAAATGGGGCACCAGAGCCTTACCTAAGGACAGGGTTTAACTCTTTGACTCTCTGTGATGCTGATGGAGGAGATTTTGTTCCCAGTAATGTTTATGCAGTTGCAGCAGATAAAGGCCTTGATCCAAAAGTGGGAAGCAAAATCTGGGACTCAAACACCCTAGAGTGCAGGCCACTGCCTGCTCTGAAGCATGTTACTGGAAACCTGCACATTTTCTGGGGCACCAGTTTACTGCAAGATGGAGTTCAGAGTATCTGCCCTCTTGCAGGCAGCTCTGCCACAGAGCAGTGCTTGGGTAGGAGGGGTAGGCGGGTAGCCTGGAAAAGCAAGCAGTATAGCTAAGTCCTTCATCTTTCCTCTTTTCTCAGTGCATGAGCCTTGGGCACTGTGAGACTATCACCTCTGCTCTATAGCTAAGGGAAACTGAGGCACAGAAGCATATGATGCTGTCAAGTCCTGCACCTCAAGGCAAACCCTTCTGCTCCCAAACCCCTGCTGAGCCCATCAGGCAAACAGCACAAGAGGGCACCACGTGGAGCTGGGGAGGGAGACAAAACGTTTCCTGCTTCATCCCCCTCCCGTTGCTGCTTCCTTGCTCTTTGTTTCTTCTATTCCTCCGAAAGAAAGGGGCACACTGGCAGGGTTTGTTCTGGTCTGTGTTTACGGCTGAACACTACCACTAATTGTAAATGCAGCAATTAGACCTTTTCCTTCTACAGGCTCCATTGCATCCAGGGTCCGGCAAAGGATCTGACGAACCCTGTTACCTGCACTCAAGAAACATATACACCGAGGGCAGAGCTTTTACAGCCTTCTTATTTACCGTCATCTCTGCTCGCATTCAGGAGGGGCAATTGAGTGAGAGAGAGTGTGTGAGTGTGTGTGTGAGCGTGTGAGTGAGTGTGTGTGTGTCCTTCCAGCTGCAAAGGATTTAGTCATGTATGTGTGTGGCTCACTTAAGTGCACCTGGAAAGGGGCTCTGCTGAGCGGTTCAGGGGACATCGCTCTCATTAAAGTCAGTGGGAAAGGGAGTGCTGGAGTGTCTGTTCTCCCTGGCTCAAACACAAGAGGGACGCAAATGTGCCTGAAGCAAAAACTCATTTGTATATTCCAGATAGTATTCACAAATATGAATTCTGAGCTTTTCTTTTTGTCCTACTTCTTATTCATTGTTCCCATAGCAATGTGTAGGTGCACATAATAATCATATGTGGGTGTGTATGTATACTCTCCTGATTATGAATGTTAAATTGTTTGGAAACATGTTTTCTTCTGGCAAACCATGTGAGGAATGAAGAATAGCAGCTCCAAACCTCCTTCTTTACACCCCCTGTTAGCACACATACTCTCATCACAGGCAGGTAATCCTGTCCACAGCTGGGATTTAAGAGCGAGGAAAGCAAGCTGAAATCTTCACCCAGGGGATACACCCCAGTGTGGAGTCAGTGCATCCCCATTTAGGCGAGCCTCACTCACACTCTTCAAAGGCTGTGAGCTGTTTTCCTTCTTCTGCTGTTCCCTTTTTGTCGCTTGCCCTTGATCGTGAGCCAAACAGGAAAGGCTGGAGTCCCACGTCAGAGGTCGGACACATGGCATTTCCTCACTGGAAGTGCCAGAAATGTTCTCCTCCATCCAAAGGTTGTTGACAGCCTTCCAGTTTGGAGGTCTGGATCCCACCAGCAGCACCAGGCGTGGGCGGCTGGTCTGTGCCTTGTTGCCTGACCTCTGCTCTGCTCTGCCCGAGCATGTCCCAGCTTTGGCAGCCAACTGGAGCACGGCCTCTGTCTGTAGCTCAGAGGAGTTAGACAAATAGTGCACTGTCACTTCATAAGCAAAAAGGCAATTTCACTTGTTCAGGACAAGTTTTTCCTGAAGGGCACCAGGCCTGCATCTTGGGCTGGATGCTTGGAAAAGCCAGAGCTCCCACTCAGGTTGTTAGGAGCAGTGGGCTTCCTAAGACATTGTGTTACTCTTTGGAAAGGAGCTCTTACAATCCAGCCCTGTTAGCTCTGAAATGGGTAACAAGCTTATCTGGGTGGGTGTTCAGCACTGGAGCAAACAGAAACTTTGTGCCGTAAGCCAAACTCCATGCTGGCTTTTTCTTTTCTCCCCAGAAACTGACTCTCTGTCCTTTTTCATCTCATGCAGGCTTCCCATTTCTTCTCCCTGGCTGACCTGCTGCATGGTAAGTGGTTTCCATATCTTCATTTTAACTTCTGCATAAAAAATTGAGAGGCTGGTGACCTGGTCCACCAAGAGCCTTCGCTAGTGCCCAGCACTGAGTTTTATTAACTCTGTGCCCAGGTTTGCTGAGCTTAAAATAACGCCTGTGATCAAGTAGAAAGTCTGTTTGACTTCAGACAAGTAATATGGTGAACACTTTCATGTCTGTACATGTGCTGTCTGTCAGTGAAAGAGATAACACTGCATCAGGTGCCAACCAGGAACTCATCTGGCCCACTGGAGCCCAAACCAGAGGCATGACAGCAGCACTGATTTGCAGCTGATCATGGGGTACTCCTAGACTGTACCTGCATCTCACAGGTCTGTTCCAAGCTGGGACTTTTCTCCTGCTCTGTGGTCTCTTAAGTTCAACAAAGCTTTGGGGACCCATGGGTGACACAGTGGGTCACAGGCTGGAGGACAAGTCACGGTGCTGGGCTGCAAACTTCACAGAAGGGTAAGAAAAGAGTCTACCCGTGCATGGAACTCAAAGATTAAATAAATGACAACTAACTTTCCCTTGCAGAACACACCTAACTGTGCAAGTTACTCCTGCAAGGCTTTCTCCAAACTGCAAGAAGGTTCAGAAACTGTTTACAGGCTCATGCAAGCAGAAATCATTGATGTGGCCTTAAGATGTTGATAAGAGTAAAGCTGTGATGAATGTTGTGTGAGGATCTGAAGATATTGTGTGAGGATTTGTATATCCTTTTGCATTCTACTTGGACTATGTAAAGGATTATGGTTTTATTGCTAAGTTTGGTGTTTTCACAGAGAAGCCCTGCACCTCTTCCAAGTGGCTTTTAGGTCTAAGTTTATCATATATAGCTAACAAAGTCTTACATTAATTTTTCTCCCTTTCCTGGGAAAGAAAAAAAAAAAAGAGCAAGCATGGTTTTCACTATGCACTCATAATTCAGCCACATTCCTGTTCATTCCTGTGGTATTTGGGCTTCCAGGTCAAACCTGTGAGTCCAGCAGCTTGGTGACTCCTACATCACCACTTCTTGCCTCAAGTCAATGTTTCTTTTCTAACAAGGTGTGTGTGTGGAAAACACTCACTCAAACCATACCTGCCTCTGAGCTCAGTGTTTAGCTTCTGCAAGTATTTGGCCACGGAGCCAGGTGTGGATCCAGACTTTACATACAAACCCCTTGCAAACCCGCAGATTTCCTTTTCGATGGTGGAGCTCTCACAATCTCTTAATTCATTCCCCCCATAATGTTTTGTGGTCCTTACCTCTGTCCCCTCCTGCTTCCCATTCTCTTACAAGCCCCCACTTGCACAGCTGCCACCATCCACCTTCCCCCAACACCTGTCCTTCTTAGGAAAAGGTGCTCTGAAACTCCTTTTAAGCAACAGCCCCAAAACTATTCGAAAGCCTTGCTGGCATTTTTTTTTGTTAGCTGGTCTCACTTCTTTTGCAACATCTTTCTGAAGCCTCAGCTACTCCCAAGCCACAGCCTGCGTGGAAGGGAGGAAATACCATGAGGTCTCATCTCTGCAGATGCAAACGGGGGACATCTCGTTATTTAATCAGGATTTCAGCCCCATAAAAATAACAGGACGTTAATCTCAGAGCTGGAGACAAAAAGTATTTCGAAAGGTGGTAGGACAACTCATCCTGCTTAAATTAGGCCAGATTTCAGTCAATCCCCAGAGGTTCAGAGAGCTTGAATAAACACTGGGTACTCTCTGCCGCTCTTGATGTGTGTTGGCAATAGGCTTTAACTTCACACATCACTCATCCTGACAACTGCAGTCCTACAAAGTTACCACGCGATTCAGGTCACTCGATGGCAACCTAATGCATCACTTTCCCACTCGGAACATTAGTCATGACTCGATCCAGTGAAGGTTTTGAAAACAGTGTGACTGCTGGCATTGGGATATCTGTTCTCCCCGTAACAGAGAGCCTGGGTAAGCTAATGAACAAGGGGATATTGATCAGAAATCCATTGCTTGATTGGCAGGTCTTGGCAATGTGAAAAAACTGCAGATAAAAGCTCGAGCAGTTTAAAAGATCACCCAGACCTCAAAGCTGATTTGAAGCTTTAAAAGTCAATCGCTGTCTATCAGTTATGGGGGGATTTTTTTTTGTACTACACAGAGAAAAGTTATTCTTTGAAAATTTGCATGCAGGATGTCTAATTTAATTTCATGTAATAGTCACATTTCAGTGACAAATGTCAGATCACTGCTTTTTTAAGCATGTTAAGGTTTTCCAGCACTTACAAAGAATGAGCACTCTGATTTAGTAATATGTTTAAATCAATCAGTGTATCAGACTTTATGCGTTAATTATGTGCTCAGATAAAAAAAAAGTGTTGTTTTTGCTTTACTAAACCTATGGCTTGTTATGAATAATTAAAAAAATGGAATGGGAGCACTTCTTAAATAAGAGATGTGGAAGCCAAATAGTTATTTAGTGTCGAAGCAATGAGAAATAGGAAGACAGGTTTTAGTTTGATGTCATGTACCCAAGCCAGGGTTTTCTGTTCTTTGTTTTTCACTGCTTTATGCAGCTGGGGAGGACATGGAGTCATTGGGAGAGGTGAAGCATCATTCACGTGACCCATAGAAGCTATTTCTGTTTCACAGTTCCATAAAGAGGGACGGTGATGGAGCAAGCAGGGATGCTGGTGATTTCTCAGGTCGGCTGCACTCTCACAGCACCTTGGCTGGTCTCCTGACCAGGCAACTCAGTTTCCCAACTCCCCCTCTTCACCCGGGAGAACAGGGTACCCAAAAGGATGTGCTGATGCTTTCTGAGCCCTTTTCTCATGCACCTTTAACTCCGTGGCTTGGTCATAAAGTTTCACTTAACAATAACTGCCATCCCATGAGGGGATTGCTGGGTGCCGTCTGCTCAACCTCAGACCTGGCCACCCAAACATGCCCTCCTTGAGAGCTGCCCCGTGTCAACCTGGTCTCAGGTGTGCATTAGTCTGTCCCAAAACTGCCAGTGGCTATCTGTCCTGTCAATGCAGAAGGGGGATTGTGCTCCTCTCTCTGCCTGGCAGAGGCAACAGCAGCAGCCATCCTGCAAAACATGAATTGCACCTTGGTCAGCTTGGATTTTGCCGCAGTGATGCCCTTAAAATAGTCCATAATGGGTCAACAAGTAAATTGATAAGTGTTGCTAATGAACAATTAACCCATTGCTAAGAAATTATGCCAATGTCACAAAATTAAGTGGTAGCATCATAATTTCTTAGCACCATACTTAACACTGAGCAGTTGTTTTAAAAATCATGGTAGATACTTCTGCAGTGGTTGAGCTTTTTGTGGTCATTTTGAGCACTCCTTTTTCCTATATTGACTCAAGAAAGTCCTCATCAGCCTCTGTAAAGTATGCTGGGCATGTCTGCTGTCTGCTTTTGGCAGCCCTAACTCCCCTGTTCATCCTTCATAACTTTTAACAGGTACATCTTAGGGCTACCCCACCCCTCAGAACACTTCTTCAAAGCATCTGTCAAGTAAAAGCACATGTTCCCCACTAAAATATTTGAAAATAAACAGGGGAAACAAAAATCAGACTCTTCCAGACAATTCCCTCAAACTCAAGTCCCCTTGCAAAGTCTCCCCTCTGACAAAGTGAGCTTGCAGGCTGCATTTCAGGCAAAAACCCTCTTTTTGTTTTTCTTTCTTAACTACATCACATTAAATTTAATTTTGTTCGCTGTAGACAATGTCCTTATCTTCCAGTGAGATCCTTCTGTTCCCCAGCAAGGCACACACTTCTGCAACATTTGCACACTGTCGAGACTCGGCTCCTGTGGAAATAATGAGCTGAGGAAAAGGAGTCTTGACTTGACATAGCAATAAATGAGGTGAAACTTTCCTCTCTCTCTTTTTTTTTTTTTTTTTTTTTTTGGTGAGAAACGAGAGTTGGCATGTAGGAGGAAAAAAAAAAGAAGAAGAAGAAAAAAAAGACGGTTCTATTTTAATATGAAATATAAAACACCCATTGTACAAAAGTGGAGTTTCTTTTTTTTTCTTTTTTTTTTTTCTGAAGCAAAGAAAGAATAAAGATAAAGGCTGCAAGCGAATGAATGAGGAGAGAAAACTAAGATAATGCAGTCAATAATCAGTTCAAGGCAGAGCATTATCCATGGGGCCATCGGTCCGGCCCTAGGGGAGAGCTTTTAAAAATGTCTCTGTGCGTAGCTCAGCTTTGCTCATTACCATAGCGTGTCTTTGAAACACCAGAGTGGCTTCCACCAGCAGCAGCCTTACCTGTGCGAGAAGCCGCCAGCCCACTTTAATCAGCTGTGTCCCCCTCAAAAACGCGGGCGGCAGAGGCGCAGGGCCTGCGGGCACTGGTCTGCCAGAAGGCTGCAGGATCTGTGGGGGCAAGGATAGGCTTTTCAGCACCTCTGCTGCACCAGGACCCCAAAAGGGTCTTTGTGGATGGGAGCCACATAGGTCTACCGGCACGTTGGGCCCTTGCTCCCCTCCAAGTTGCCCCAAAATGAGTTTCTGTGCCCCACAGGCAGCAGGCACCCATGCACCAGAGAAGGCCTTGCCTCATGCTGCAGCAATGGTGATGCTGGTGGTCAAAGCAGCTGGATGAAGCATTCTAGTAGGAATCCAAATCCTCTTTTTCCCCTGTGCTGGCAACAGCTAGTATCATCTTCCTTGGCCATGGTGCTGCACCAGGAGCTCATACCCATGCCTGCAGAGCCTCCACATGAGTCCCCTCTGGGGTGTCCCGGCTGTTTCCACAGGAGCCGGCTGTGCATCCAAGGTCCCAGCACCCTCCAGGAGCAGAAGCAAGGACAGAGCTGGGGCCAGTGGTGCTCAGGGGTGGCAGTGCTGGGTGCTGGGCAAGTTCTGCCCACACTGAGAAAGAGCTGGACTTTCAGTCCTCAAGGTGATGCAAGCTCTAGGCCTGCTGGCATCCCAAGTGAGTTGAAGGAGAAAAGGCCTGTCTGTCCCAGGGAACAACTTCTTTCATTTCTTCTCTCCTTATAGCAGTTTTTAACTCCTCTGTTCCTCTACCCTCTTCTCACCCCTCCCTGCAGACGAGGCTGACAACTACGTATACTATGATGAGTACACTCAACCAGAGCAAGACCCCTCCCTCCAGCAGCAGCCCTCGGAAGACCCTGACTGGTTTGAGACATTTTTTGGCTACAGTGATACTGGAAAAGGTACCTGTAGAGGGGTGGGACAGGGAGGGAGGTGAGGAAGGGGTAAAATCCCAACCCTGTGCTTGCAGCGTGAGCATCTCAGGCCTCGGCTGCCAGGCTGCTCTCGAAATGCCTGCATCAAAGGGATGAGTTAGGAGGATTGTTTGCAGTGTTCTCCTTTGTATTTCTCTTGTAAGGAGCCTGTGTTTTATCTCCAGGTTTCACAGGATGGATTCTGATCATGCAGAACATTTCTGATTGCTACTACAAAAAAGCACAGGCTTATTTGTCTATAGACACTGTAAGATGTAATTGCTGTTTTCATGGGATATATGTTCTGTATTTATGCTGGGAAGCAAATGTAGAGCAGGTTTCTTTTTCTTTTTTTTTTTCTTCTTTTTTTTCTCAGTTGCAGGGTTTTTCTTTTCTCTTTCTGTTTTGCCAAACTTCAGGAGAACAGGAAGCTGCTTGCAGCATCCCTTGGGTTATCCCCTGGTACAAAGAAAGCAGAACTGGTATGGGGCTGTCCTCACTACCAATTGCTCCTGGCAACCTGGAGTGGAGAGGAGAGGTTGAGAGTGCTGTAAGAAGAAGCCTTCAAGTGACTCTCAGCAGGTGCCACCCAGGTTTATGATACAATATACTGGTGGCGGATGGCTTTTCCAGGGGAGATTTGGTGCCACAAGGCAACCAGGGCAATGAAAAATCACCATACCTCCACACTAAGTGCATGAAATCAGATGTCCAGGACCAGGTCTGGCTTTTAAGGCATCTGTTTCCACTGCTGCCATAGAAGCAAACATCCCTGAGCAAAGGAAGGGATTTACCCCACTAGTATCCACAATAGATGTGGCAAAGGTTGCTGAGGAGCTCTAGACCCAAAGCTGTTGCAGCTTGCACAGAGCTCTAGCAAATTGTGTGGCTGCTGAGTTGATGCATGGGCATGGTACACATTACATGGGATGCTGTGGCCAGGAAGGCAGCCTTCTGCAGTCAGCAAACTCAAAAAGGGAAAGCAGGTGATGGGAGCAGAGATGCTGAAAGAAAAACTAAAAGATGTCCACCCTTACCCCAGCAGATCCATGCTCCTCCAACCCCTGCAAGAACAATGGTAGGTGTGAAAACAGAGGAAGCAGCTTCAGCTGTCTCTGCCCTGAGCCATACACTGGAACAACTTGCGAGAAAGGTAATTGCTCTTCTGCTTACACTCCTCATTGTCACACCTAATGGTACTGTCACAGCTGTGTCAGCAGAAGCTGATACAGGGCTTTGTAAACCCACTGTTTGCTGGGCCAAGGGCTTCAGCAGCCCACCACAATCATGTTCATAGGTTTCACACTTAGCTCCTTGCCTGTAGCTTACTTGAATCCACTAAAATAGACCTCAGGTGTGCAGGAAGTGCTCCTCTAGCCCCTGCCAGGTGTGCAGTGAGAAGCTACTCATTAGTCCTGCAGAATTTTTGCCACACTGTGAAGGGAAATCCCAAATGAAAGCCTTCTTGGAGCATCAGGAGAGAAAGCATTTTCCCATGATCCCTGCAAGGGCACAGCTCTTCTGCACGCACAAATACTGATCTGTACCTCATGTCTCTGTTTTCACAGTGCAAGACATGTGTCAGAAGAAGAGGTGCCATGGGGGAGACTGCCTGATTACATTAACCCCACCTTATTTTCAGTGCAGCTGCCATCATCCCTACAAGACACCCAGCTGTCAACATGGTGAGCATTCAGCAGAGCATGGAGTGAGGCACAGTGGGGACAGCATGGAGAGGTCACCTCACCATGGTTCGTCGGTAGTGGGAAATCACATGCAGCACATCACAGGGTCATCCCACCCTGGCCGTCCAACCTAAACCTGATGCAGGTCCCATCTGTGGGGCTGGTCAGTGATCAGTCACGCTTGAGTTACAGGGTGGTGGCTCAGTTACCAGTAAAACCAGTTTATAAGAACCGGAGGCCAACAGGTTAAGTGGGAGCTCTCCCCAGTTTCCATTGGGCATGCGAGTGGCTGTACAGTGTTCAGCAGAGTGACAAGGCTCTTCTGTGTTTTTCATGTTGACAGCATCTTCACCGTGCAGGCCAAACCCATGCAAAAATGGAGGTAACTGCATACGGCACAGAATCAGATCGAAATTCTCCTGCGAGTGCCCTGAGCCTTTCAGAGGGAGATTCTGTGAGATCGGTACGTCACCGCTCTGGGGAAGAGGGTAGGGACAAAGCCTCCAGGCAGTCAGTTGCATGTCAAGCTCCATGTACCGCTACATGCTCCGCATTGCACCTTGCCTACAGGTTAGGTTCACAACCCCACAACTTTCCTTCTGGCACATCCATTGCCCTAGCGTGATACAAGATCTGTGCCTGGTTCTGTCTCATCCTGCTGATACCATTTCTTGCCCAGGCCACTGATGGAGAGATTGTGCTACAGCATTCAGACACCTCCTAGGTGTTAGGTTTTTACCATGCAAAGAGGTTTCAGGCATTTGAAGTCATTCAAGCCTCAAGCTGGACAGATGTTGGGACACTAATCTTATTTCTAGTCTATGCAGGATAAGGGATATCATTACGTAACCCAGTAGGTCTTCCTGATCCTCCATAAAATGATCATAGGGCAAAGAAGGGATAGAAGAGGAACCACTTTGGACCAGGAAAACCAAAAAAAGTCACTTTCATGTCAGCATTGTCTTCCTACAGGGCCGGGGGATTGTTATGAAGAGGACTCCTCTAAGTACAGAGGGAGAGTGAACCAAGCAGTGAATGGCAAGACCTGCCTGCATTGGAATTCCCACGCTCTCTTGAACCACCCTATTAATGCCTTTATGGAGGATGCTGACTCTTATGGGATTGGTGAACATAACTTCTGCAGGTAATATTTTGAAGAAGCAACTCTCCTAGTCTACATCAAAGAGCACTGACAACAAACTGCTCATGAATTTGGCAAATTGATGGTGTTAATATCTTGCGTCTCCCTAGATGCTGCCTATCTATAACTGTCTGGATGTTAAGAGATGCATTCTCCAAGTCACTGCACTGATGTGATGCTCCCAGAAGTAGCTGTCACTTCCCTGAGTCAATCCCTCATTTTTCTTAGAGTTAAGATAGTTATGGGGCGAGTAAAATGACAGAAGCCCTGCTCTATTACCTCAGGCACCTTTATCAAATCTCAGGAAACAATGTATTTGGGAAGTTTGACTCTCATATGGGAGCGTGAGGCTGCTCCCCCAAGCATCCTCAGCTCCTTCACTTTCATGGAGATTTCCCCATTCCTACTGCCTGATGCTCTGAACTGTTCCCTTCAGGAATCCTGATGAGGATGAAAAACCCTGGTGCTACATCAGAAAAAATCACAAAGTGGAATGGGAATTCTGTGACATTTCACCCTGCTCAGGAACAGGTAAAGAATTAGAAGTGAGCTGTTTGGCAGCATGTAGGTAGTCCAGAGCAGCAGTAACTCCCTGTTACTTAACTCCTCCAGTCTGCTATATCTCTGCATCATACATGTGCTGTCTCTTCCAACACAGCTGAAGAGAGCCCATGGCCAACAGACAGCCCAACAGACCTACCTGGATCAAATGAAATATTCAAAACATGTGGACAACCAGAAGTTCAAAAGACGCTCAAGAGGATCTATGGTGGAGCTAAGACTGCAGCTGGCAAACATCCCTGGATGGCATCTCTTCAGATAAAGACGTCACACAGGAGCAGTCATTTCTGTGGGGGAGTGCTAATCAAGGCGTGCTGGGTTCTTACTGCTGGGCACTGCATTGAGTAGGTGCATGTCCTGTGTTGAGGGTAGATAAATGTACAGAAATCAAGTTAGTTATTAAAGACAGCTGGGAATCCAAATTATATGCAATCCAAATGATTGCTGGGAATCAGATTGAAAGGAAGTCATGTGTGTGAAAAAAATGAATGCATACATGAAAATACATACAGATAGATATATACACACACTTGAAAATGGTGCTTGCTAGAAGAATAACAAATTAAACTTACCCCCACTCTCCTAAAATGACCTAAAATAGTTGTGTGAGAGGGAAAAAGGAGGGAAGTAACAAGGTTCTGCAATGTTTAAAAGGACCCCATGAAAACTTGAGGGGACATTGGAGTCCATAAGCAACATATTGCATCATAACTAATACCTGCAGAACAGCCAAAATACACATTTTGCTTTCAATCGCTTGTGGGGCAGCTAGCTTAGAGTATGACCTTTCCTTCAAGGTTTTTGTTGAATAGGTTGGAAACCACCCTCCTTGGGGAATGGTAAATTATACTCTGGAGATAATTCCAGCACAGGTGCTTTTCAGGATGCTCAGACAACGGCAAGGAGTTGTACTCACATGCCTCCATGAGTTGCTACTCGTCATCACAGATGCAGTAACTGTGTGCACACTGCTGCACTGCCCCAAAATGCACAGAAAACCATGTTCTTGTGGTTTTAAATCACTTTATTTCATGATTGAAACAAGTTTAAGAGCATGTGTGTTGTCTGGCACCACCACTTGCCTGACTAAGCCCTCCTATAATGATCTTTGGAAGTCTTATAGCCATGCAATATCTTGACTTGCAGATAATCAAGGTGCAGGTTTTCACCACCTCTGATAGACTATGTCTGCATGTAATTTACTTTGGGGTTTTGGCTGGTTTTTTTTTTTTTAATTTTTATCCAGAGAACCAGCAGAAAATCTCCAAGTAGCCCTTGGAAAGCAAGACCTCAAGAAGAGAGAACATCATGAGCAAATATTTGATGTGGAGAAGATCATCATACATTACAAATACAGAGAGAAGGATGGTGTCCCACGCAATGATATTGGTAAATCCCTTTTATTGAGTGTGTAGCTCAGCTCCAACCTCAGTTGTTTGAAGCACCTCTCTCCAGCTGAAACCAATGTAAAATTAGGAAATAATCAGACCTAATTGTTTCTTGGAGCCATTTGAATCTTTGGGGTGCAAATTGCAGTGAGCAGGCAGAAAACACCATGTGGGAGGAGCGAAACAACAGGGACAGGTCCAGTGTGCAGTGCAAAGAGCACCTCAGGTACATGCAGCTCTGCACAGGGTTGTGCCACAGACTAGTAATGATGGTTAAGGATTGAAATGACTTACAAATACTTTTCTGTCGTTGTTTTTCTTCTCTCCAGCACTACTTAAATTGAAGCCAGTTGATGGTCACTGCGCAGTGGAAACAAAGTATGTGAAAACAGTGTGTCTGCCCAACTTCTCCTTTCCTGTTGGGACCGACTGCTTCGTTTCTGGATGGGGCATGACAGAGACAGGTATCTGTGGGCTAGCTGGATCTTGGTGGGTACTTCCATGGAGAGGTAGGCTGGCACTTTCAGTAGCAATTACTAGATTGAAATGTGGACCCTAGGCACTTAGTGAAACCAAGACATGGAATTCATAACTAAGGACGGGTAAACCCTGCCATGGAAATGACTCATTAGCAGAAATCTCCAACTGCTAGACCAACCAAACCTTTCAGAGTTCTGAAAGAAATCCCCAAAGCATCTTTTTTTTTCTTTTCCTTGCCATCTGACACACCGTGCCATGGTTTCATTCGAAGCCAGCAATAGAAGCAAGAAACTATCAAGAGAGAGGCTATTGTATAGTTTGTGTGTTTCAAGACAGGACCAAGAAAGACAGGAACTTTCACATGGTTTTCCAGCCCATTGGGTCAGATAAAGCTTTTCAGAAGCAGCATCTGGATCTTCAGATGCACTGAAAAATAAAAAATAAAAAATCCAAAGCTTTTCAAGTTCAACCAGCTCTATCCAAAACCTTTCTTGCCCGTGGTAAATCCTAAGGGGAGAAATTACTATGCTTAAAAAAAGATAATGGCAATTTTCTGAAAAATGCATTTTCTCATGTTCTGATTGATGTGTTGCTGTAAAGCAGCAGAAGGAAAATGTGTCACTGAGGCTGCAGTAGGTGTCCTAGTGCTTTGTGACTGATACAGCCTGATACGATACATAGGACCAAATTCTCCCTTCTGATGTAACTCTCATTGAAGTCCACAAGAGACAAGCGTGTTCATTTGATCAGAATGCAGCAACAGAATTTAATGGACATTTTTTAAAAGTTCCAAATAAAAAGTCTCTCTTAAAAAGGGGACAGGGAAATTTTTTTTTTCCCCCAACAAAGAATATCAAGTACCCTGTACGTGTTCAAACTAGATGGCTCCTTCTTTGAGCAGAGCTATTATTAGCATTTCAGGAAATCACAGCAGAAATGGAATATTTCCTGAAATTCAAGCAGAACCAAACTTATAAACCACCTTTAATTATCTACAGATGTAGTGCTTTGAAACTCTGGCGATTGCCTTTAGATGTCAAGTTATGTCTTTAGATTCACTGTAATTAATCATTGCCCTTAAATATTGTATGATTTTCAGTTTTCATCTGTTTCATTAGCTTGCGTGTTAAAGCATCTAATGGCACCAGTCTGAGAAGTGCTGAGCAGCTCAGGGTCCCACTGGGACCCATGGGAGCTGCAGCCAGCCAGCACCTTTGAAGAGCAGGATTACATGGGTAGAGCTGATCAGAGCCAAATTCTGAATCCCTGACTTTGCTTTTGTTCAGGCAACAACTCGGTGTCCTGAGCGAGGCTTCCAGGCTCCGTCTCTAACCTTTATCATTTCAGAGAGATACTTCTTTTCTTCCCAGGCTAGCCCATGCATCCCCCCACTCTTCCCCCTTCCCATCCAAATGGCAAGCAAGCTCCTATTTGGAACAAAGACAACATGTAACAGGGCTGGGAGGAAGGTGACTCCATTTTTTTGGTGCACATCCCATAGATGAGCTGTCCCGTCAGCTGTTAGATGCCAGTGTCAAGCTGATTTCGCAGAGGAAATGCAATGCACCCAGAGCATATGATCACAGTCTGGATGAAAGCATGTTTTGTGCAGGAAATCTTCAGAGATCCGGAGCTGATTCTTGTCAGGTCTGTTGCTTCTTCTGTATTTGAACACTAATTTTTTGTGTAAATAGTCAGCCTGCAGAGTAATAGCTTTGGCAGGGTGCTGCATATGTATCTGTTTCTCCCATCACTGTATTTCAACAGCCATCATCTTTCTTCAGTACAGTTTGAGATGTGTATCCCTAGAGCTAATGATGTCACTGTCAGATCTATGGAAGCTGGAGACTAGCTTGGAAAGTTTGGCTTCTGAGGCAGTTTGTCATAATAACCTGAAAACTTGCCTTTTCTCTCTCAAATTTATCATGGCCTCTGCTATGAGCACCGATTTTAATTTGATTTTTACTATTGGAGCTTGCAGGGAAAGTCAGGATTGATATTTCTTTCCATTACAACCTGGGAAAATGGGAAGCAAGTTTAGTTATACTGTTATGAGACAGGGAAGACTTTGAACAATATGCTTGAGGTGCAAACTGCCACTGCAAGCATACTTTGCAACAGAAATCACCAATAAAACAAAAACTGACACCAATCAGCTCAGACAAAAAACAAACCCTATTTTGAGGGATGTGGGAGAGATCAAGTCTTATAATTTATGCCAAGGATCACGTCTTTACCTTTCTAAGTTCAGACTCTGAACACCTGGTACTTTGATGCCTGGGAAATTTGATGTGATGTTGTCAGACACATGTCACAGACTTGAACAAACACAAAATTAAATCCAAAAAGTTTGGTATCATTTGACCTGGTTCCAAACCTACTCAGGAACTGAGTGGCATCTGATGGTACATCTGATAGGAAAAACAGTCATTGCAGGATCAAAGTCTTATGATGGCAGAGGACCATAATTTTTTTTGGTTAACATTTTGCTTCATGTTTTGAACACGTGTGCTTTTTCTTCACCAGGGAGACTCTGGAGGCCCACTAACTTGTGTGGAAAACGGCTCCTATTATGTATATGGCCTCGTGAGCTGGGGTGATGAGTGTGGGTTAAAAAACAAGCCAGGAGTTTATACCCAGGTGACAACATTTCTCAGTTGGATTAAATCCAAAATTCAGTCTAAGTAAAGGTCACATCACTGGGAGACATCTTTGGAATGACTAATGGTAAGCTTGAGATATTTACCTATTTTTGTCTTTTCCCCAAATGCCTCCTCTTCAACCAAAACCATTATTGATGTTTCCTCATGGCCTACATCAGGCATCCTTCATCACCACCTTCAAAATATACTCTAGAACGTCTGCTGGAATGTCAGTGACAGTTTTCCTTTAGGGACTTTGAAATAAGCCCACATTTTGTTGGCAAAACAGAGTAGAAAGTAAAGTAATTCCAGTCTTTCTATCCAAGCAGGCCCACCCACTGCCACCCTTTCCCTCTTCCCCTCGCTCTCCTGGCTCTGGTGTGTTTTTTCTGCCCTCACTGGGCCCTGACACCTCACAGCCATTGGTGTGTGCTGCTAAAGCCAGTGTTGTTTTCCACATACAAAAAAGTCACCCTGTGACGATGTTTGCAAGGCTGGATTTAGTAAATTATCTGAGGAGGGAGGATCAGGCAGGAGAATTGTTTTAAAAGCAGTTTTATAGGGCAAATAACCACAATTTTTACCAGTGATGCATTCTAGATTGAAAAATAATAATCACTATTAGAATTATTCACTTTATTCCTGATTAGAAGATAATTACAGATCTACAATGATGTATATATGGGCTTAACTTCAATTCCTACCAGTGAGACATAAGGCATATTAAATACTATTTATCAAATGGGTCTAAAGCTATTGGGTAATTCTTGGGTTTCTGTAAGTTTTACAAGTTAAATTGTATTTTTTTCCCCCAATAATTCTGCAACCCTATAGAGAAATTTGAAAAACAGGGAATTGGTATTTATATCAGGATATCAAGAATAGGCAACTTTGTGAAGAGCCAGTTCATTAAATAATAACGCCCCTTTCATCTGAATTCCAGGGTTTACAGCTTTCTCTGAGCAGGTACCTCATCTATGAATAGCTACCCCTACTGCCATAATTACTAACAAACTAATTCTAATTTTTTGCTTTGGAAGATTTTAAAAAGGCTGAAGAACTAACTGTGATCTGAATACATCCTGGTGTCCACTAAAAGGTGTGCCCCTGGTTAGTCAATGCTAACTTTGCTTCCACCAGCCTTTGTCTTGTTCATCTGTTAAGCCACCTGAATCACACTTTTGTATTCTCTGAGGTCAGAGGTGACACTAATCCAAGAACATAAAAATCTCCAAAGATTACACGTATGAAATAAGATTCATCTGATTTATTCATTACAAATTATTTTATATTCTACCAATCAGGTTCATTCATAAGTAGTACAAAGCTGAGCCTGTCAGTCACCTAGTACTAATTTAATTTACAGCTTTAAATAAATATCAGATTCTGGAATACATACAGTGATAAAATATCCACACAAAAATAGAAAGATGTTATAAACTGCAGTGTTTAGTTGGCTTTTTGAAACTAAAAGTTCTTAGATGCCCTCTATTGTGCTTCCCAGGAAACTAGAAAAGCTACAGGATTTGCAGGACAAAATGAAAATCTATTCATGTGAGGGCACATTTTTGTTTACTTCTGATACAGCTGCATTTTCCTTCTCTTGACTTGCAGAATTTCTGAAGCATCAGGGTTGACTGTGACCTGCTGAGATCCTCCCGTCTCCGATGGGTCCTGTAGAATCAAAACCAACTCAATTGTGAGGACAGGAAAAGGTTTTAACAATTCTTCTATAAAAAATACATGTATATTCAAAATTACCTCAGGTGGCAAACAAATAAGCAAAATGTGAATCACTGCTCTGCACTGAGCAAATGACTACAACAGGAAAGTGCAAAAATCGGAGCCAGGGGTTGGAAGGGACCTCAAGAGATCATCAGGTCATCATTCACCTTAGATACTACACATATCGAAGGACTAAATGTGCTCAAGTCCTATTTTCTACTTTAAGCCCTAAATAAAGAGAAAACCAATGCACACCTGAGTTCCAGGTGGATTGCACACCTGTGGATTTCCCTGGGACTGTCAGATCATTATTATATGTAGGACTGAAGAAGATACTGCCTGCAGATCCTACTGCCTACATTCCTCAACCACAGTTATATTTTATTTCCTGAGTAACTTCTCAGATGGGAATGTGAATCACGGGTATGTCCTGTTTCTCTTGGGCTGGTGCATTGTTTGACTTGTTGCCAAAGTTAAAAATGACATGAAAAAAGTATTTAAAGTGCAGAATTTCTCTTTTATTGTAACTTAATTCTTCCTAATTGTAGAGTTTACAAAGTCCCTGTATAGACTTTTGCTCTCTTGTACTGGGACACTGCAGATTGGGAGTCAATGCTGTGGAGGTAGGGAGAAGAAAAACCTGGAAGATCCCTGCTTATAATTTCTTCCATCTTGGGCTGGGCAGAGATGGAGGAGCTGGTGCATTCCCCCTTGGGAAAAGCCTCCTACAGTATTGGGAAGCTGCCCACAGCACACATTATGCTGTTAGGAGTCTATACTGTTTCCAGGGAGGCAAGGGGACTTGTGCAGGGAGTCTGTTCCACCTCTACTTCTGCCTTTCATGGAGTACCAGAACACTTGGAGATCTGACAACACCCACAAGTTAACAGAAACTTAACTGATGGAAATATATATATATATACATTCTGTTCAAACAACATGCACTGTAGACTCCAGGGAGCATTCAAGAGCATTAAAGAGGATGTGTGCCTGTCCACCTCCTATAGAGCAGAGCTCTTGGGATTTGTGAGAAGAACAGTTTACTCTACTTACAGCTCCAGGTCCACAGTGAGCAGAGGCACCCTGCAATCCCATCTCCCGAAGGTACATCAACTCAGCAGCTCTTCTTGCCATTTCAACTTTGTGAGAGCCCGGGGGAGTCCAGCCAATGCCTCTGAGCCAGTTCAAATCAGACTTGTATTTTACCTGAGGGAATGAAAAGTACTTTGTTTGGATCTAATCAAATCACATGCCCAGGCTATTCAAGAGAGCATATGCAGAGCAACAGGTTGATAACATACAAATCATTCATTTTCAGCAACGAGACTGTAGTTCTTTCAAAAATACGATTTTGTTGATAGGTGAGGTCTGTGAAGCACAGATGGGCCCTAGCACTTGGAAGGACAGTGTCGCTCAGCTATACTTACATCACTCTGCAGCTTGTAGGCCTGCTTTGCATGCTTCACATTTAGCTGCTCAGGATCACAAGTGTATTGGTGCATAGGCTGCTTGTAGTTAACATTGCTTGCAAGCTGTTGGCTTCTCTTAGCATGGAGGAATCCTGGCTGGTTGAGGTGACTCTGGAACTGTCCCCTGTTTTGGGCGTATTCACTCCTGTACTGGTTGTCACTCTGGAGTTTCCCCACTCTGAGGACATGCCTGATTTTGGGATCATCATTTGCACTGAGGAATCCAATCTGCTGGCCTCTGTCTCTCAGGAAGGCTTCTCTGTATTTGTACTGCAGGAAGTGCAGAAGAATATCTCATTTTCCCAATCATATTTTCTTCAAATTCTGTTATGAAATAACTTACCCTCCCCCTAGCTATCAATAATGCTTCCTATACTGCACAAAGACCAAGGGTTCGTTTGATATCAAATTACATCTCCTAATCTAACAAAACACTTCAGAAGGATGCCTCTTGGGCTAATTTTTAAAGGAGTTGAAAGACTTAGAAGCCCAAATTACTCAACTCTCAAAAGCAATCAAAAGTCCTCCTGCGTGCCCAACGCACAACTCCTCCATCTTCAGTTTCCTTGCTGTTGCCTCCTGCGTTCCAGATGACCCACTTTATTCTAGACCATGCTTTAACTACTCACAGCCTAGTACCTAGTTTATTTAACTACATCATAATATGTTTCCTTTCCAAGAATATCTCTTCCAAGTGAAACAGAGCGGCCTGGTATTGGACATTACTAATGGGAGACTTTGGTTGGAAATCTTTGCACTTAACCAGCATTTGGTTCACTGGGTCACCAATTTTATTTTTCAGAATTCACCCATTTTTATAGGGTGGCATGGGAAGAGGGTTGGGTAGTGTTGAAACAGAACAGTTCTTACATCACTAGCAATCTCTCTTGAAGCCTTTGCTGTCTGGAACGGGATGGCGTCAATCCTAAAATCATAGCCAGATGCCCTTGTCTGTTCCCAAGATGTTTTATACAATTTCTGTGTTGAAAAGAAAAGAAAAAAACAGTCATTTCCCCCTGCAGTTTCTTAAATGCAGTCCCATAACTGCAATAATAAATGTTTTACCCTACTGGGTTTATTTATATCAAGAGTCATCAGTACCATCTCCAAGGTTTTGATTCAGTTCTATAGCACTTCAACTTCTTTTCTATTCACCATAATGATAAAATGCCTCATCTGAAAAGTGCCACCAGGGTTTTCTTTTGTACTTGAATGTGGTTGTTTTTGATGTGATTTAATTTCTATTAGAAACTGTGATGCATCAGTCACATCAATATTGCATTGATATTGCCCTTATTCTCTCTTTTGATGCATCCACTTGCAGTGTCTTGGGTTTCGTGGCATCATAATTTCAATACCAGTTATTTCAAGCTTTTCAACTGATCCCTGTCTCTATCCCCAGCCACATGTGGCTTCATTAACTCATATGGAATAACAGCCAGTTCTAACATATTTAATGTGACTTTGAGGATGTGAAATACATTTACATCCTGAAGAGAAATTGCTCTAGATTTGGTTCTGCTTCCATTAGTAGTTTTCTTAAAATAGCTTCCTGTCTGCAGGTCCTGCTACACAGCCAAGGCACCTAAGCTGACACTTTGGGCTGTCCATTTCTGATTTTATCAATTTACTTCCTGTAAGACTTTGGTTCACACTTTCTGCTGTTTGTGAGCATACAAAAGGAAGCACAAAATCCACTTCACATTTCAAAAGATATTCTCCTGTTTCACTGGTGAATTTAGCACTAGGTGGTGCTTAATTTGAAGGTAAACCGAGATTCCACAAACCTTACAAGACAGCCAGGGTAGAAGCAATGCAAGCATTACTGTACACCCTGCTAACCCATCTAGGTCTGATCTTTCATTTGTGTGCAATCACTCCTTTGCCTTTTTACCTTCTCCTCAATCACTTCAAAGAACATAAATTCTACTTGTTTTTTTCACCTACAGAGCAGGTTTTTCAGTTTTGGTCAGGTTTAGAGAACCCGGCTTCGACATGTACATGAAAGTTTTTCATTCTCACACAAGTTTGTTTTCCTTGATGACAGCTATGAAGTCAACTCCCCAAAGTAAAAGGCTTACTTACATCACTGATGTAAAGTGCATTCTGGCGGGCTCGGATAAAATCTGGATGATCAGGAGGCAGGGTGTACCTGTGCCTGGCTTTGGAGTCTCCAGCCTTGTACAGTCTCTGTGGAGTCAAAAGTCATTGAATGCAACTGATGCTGGAAGCAATGTCAAGATCAATTATTTTATGCACTGTAGTACAACAAAAACCAAGATAATTTATAGTAAAATGAAACCTACGTCACTGCACTGGAGGTAACTGGTTTTAGCATGAATCAAATCTGGAGAGTCAACCACAGAAGTGAACTTCAGACTTTCCGGCTTCTGACGGTACCTTATCTGAGAGGGGGAAAGGCAAAAAAAACAAAAGGGAAAACACACAGGATGCTTCTGTTAATGATACATCACAATTCCAAGTGTGTGAGAACTGCAGTAAAACACAGAGGCCACCTTTCTGAAGCCACATTATAAAAATCTTTCAGCTAGGGAATGGGGATGTATCATTGCTGTGGTGCCCAGGCGCCAAACTTCTTATTTTGTGTGTGTGCAAGAAGGACTTCCCACTGAAAATTCACATGCAAAAAGCTTTTGAACACTACACTTTTGACAGCTCCTAATTTTTTTCCATTAATGCATGATACTGAGCAGGCAAATGTCCCTTCATCGTGGTTGTCAATGCTGTATCTTTCTATATCACTTCCATAGCCACCTGCTTAGAATTTCATAATGGAGTTTACTGCATTTATTTATTGCTACATGTTTTGTTTATGCTCTTGTGCTTCATTCGGAATGGAAAATATTCAGCAGGTGTCACACAGTGGACTTGCATCTCCTGTACTGCTTCTTGGTAACTTACACCTTGTATAAACAGGCTCCCACATCAAAAGGAAATGATAAGCTACATTCGTAAGTGTCATGTAACAAGGAGCCTTGATGGTAAACAATTCCTACAGACGTGCTATCCCATGAAAGATTTATCAGTTACCTCGCTGATGAGCTCTCCAGCCTTCTTTACACTTTCTATCTGCGGAGATCTCAGAGCCATCCAACCAACTCCTTTCATGAAGTTCAGGTCTGATTTATAGCGATGCTGTTAAAAATGAAAATCGTTAGCTATCCATTTTGTATCCAGAGCTATTAAGGTTTTTTAGAAAGACTCCCTGATTCATATTAACATTTTGAGGTTTTTCATTTGCCATGCACATATCACATCGTAAAGCCAAACTGTTTGCATTTGTTCATTCCACCAGGAATTAAATAATGTATCATATGCAAGTTACAAGAGAAGGCCCCACGAGTGAATTAGTATGACTCAAAGCAATGAGTAATAACCTGTTTGTACTGGGCGTAAAAGAACCCCTTTTGAAATCATTTTCTGAGGTGAGTTCAAGTCAGGAATACTAATTATTTTAGCTGGTGCACACTTCCTCATTAACCCCATTTGTAGGGGGACATGTTACCCTTTCTTTGCTCACATTAAAGACTTGGTCTACCTCCCAATCCAGTAAAGAAAACAAGGGAGACCCAATAAAGAGTGAAAGCCAGTGAAGTACCCAAAATCCCAACAATTCTGACTTCTGCTTCAGAATGAGTGCTCACTGTGTGACTCTAATTCAATCATCCATCTTTTCAGGGTTTTTTCCCACCTTAAACAGAAAAGGGCAGCTCTCTCAAGTGTGTTGTAAGTTACTCTATTAGACTGTGAAGTTATCAGACAAAAACACCTTCATCATTTTTCTGGATTCCTAACTTGTGGAGTCTGAAGGAAAAGAGCCAATTGCTGAGGTTCCTACTCATCTCCTATCCTGCTCCTTTGCAGGCAAGCACTGAAGCACATGCCATTAGGGTCTAAGCAAATTCTGCAAAACACATCTGAGCAATTAAGTTATTTGTGATGACCATTTCTGTTTGCAAGATGACTTTCTAACATAACCCAAATCAACCTCTGAGCATTTAAACTTCTGCTCAAAGAATTCTGCAAGTAGAGCAGTGGCTGTCAAACCACTGACTGGCTGTAAGCCAAAGAGCTGAGAGATGATTATGGATAGCCCTCAGCTCTAGAGTAAGTACTATGGACCACAGTGGTTTTCCATCAGGTTCATAACATGAGAACCTCTGATTCACACATATTCCATATGTGAGGAGCAATTGGATATCTTGCTGCTATGAATACCTAAGTTTACAAATGGTCTTTCTAAAAACACTGCCCAATGTCAATATACAATTTGTGCCAGTCACTCAAAGCTTTGTTATTGCCAAATTAAATTTGCTTTAACAGAAGGAAAGTCTTTACCTCACTCTGTAGCATGTGGGCTCTTTTGGCCCACTTCATCTTCATGTCCTCTGGGAGTGCTGTAAATTCATGGAGTCTCTTTCTGTAATCTTGATCACTTGCTAAAGCCTGGGCTTTTCTGGCATGGACAAGATTCACCATGTCCATGGGCAGATGGTACTGAGACCACACTTCTTGGGATCCCTTCTTATACTCCTGTCCACTCTGTAATTTGGCAGCATGCAAGCAATGCAGCAACCTTGTGTCATCCAGAACACTTCTGGCACCAATATGCTTTCCTCTCTCCATCACAAAATTGTATTTATATTGGTACTAAAAATAAAAAGGGGTAAAAGTGAAAAACTGCCAAACTTCAGACCATCTACTCTAGATAACTAACATAGGATTAAGTCACCAATATGTCTATGCTGTCTGTAAAAACAGCCAAGGTATGCAGCACTAGAAAGTAATTGCTCTCAAGTTTACATAACACAGTAGTTGCAACATTAAACTTAAGCACATCTCAATACATTCTCTGAATATGGCCAAAGCATTGATCATGTTTAACCTCAGATGATGTACTTTTATTATCCCTCATAGAATTTTATTCCCATCACTAGGAATGAGAGCATAAGAGAAACAAACAAAAGACAGAAGAAAAAAATCTATACAAAAGACAAACAGCATGCACTCCATAGCCTTCAGATTTGCAAATGCCACCCAGCTATTTTAAAGAGTAAATTCAGTCTTCCTGGATCAATAACTATGTTGAGAAACCTAAGATGGTGGTCTGAGCATAAGAATAAGCACCAGCAACCCCTCATTCTCATCTTAGCTGGGACTATGACTCTCCCTATGATCTTGCATTTATCCTCTCTGTGAAATAGTGATGATGATGATAATGATTATTTATACAGCATCAACAGGGTGCTTGGAACTTTAAAGGGAAGGCCTGGGCCCTGAAGAGTTCATAATGTAGTTGAAATGGGATAATAACACTTATCTACCACACAAGAGAGTTGTGGGGATTAAATTACAGTAGCTAATGTTTATAAAGTGCTTCCAAGATGAAGGGCCAAATTCAGATCTGTTGTAAGTGGATGTAATTCTATTACGGACTTGTACCCTTTAGAGCAGATCTGAAGCTGTAACCAAAAGCACTCTGCAAAATATGGTTAAGTATATGTTATAAATTACAGCTAGAAATAGTTGCTCCATAAAACAAATACACATGAAATATTTTCACATTTTACACATTTAGAGATAAAATATAGAACTAAATACTACACAAAATGAAGACTTTTTCTACTAAATTTAGCTTAATTGTCAGTTGTTCACAGGATTTATTAAATTTCTCCTGAGGAAGGGATGGACTCAGGCTTTCTGAGAAATAGATACCATTGTGTCTGAGTGTTTTGCAAACAATCCAAATGAGAGGATATTTTTAAGGGTAAGAAGATTTATTTCCTCTATTTCAGAAATTAAGGGGACATATATTTACAGGAGCATCCACTGATTCTCTCTTCTTAGCCAGACAGGCAACTCCTGATTTTCAGAGATTGAAAGAATGTTCAGCTGCTTCTGACTTCATTTCAATTCAGAAGCACTAAGCACTTTCAAGCAGGCTGGACAAAATTAGTGGGCACTTTTAAAATATGAGGAGCTGAAAGCCTGGAAAGGAGAGCAATCCCTCTGATTTGTCTGTGTGCAAGTCCTTTAATTCGCTAGCTACTTCCCACTGGAAGTTGTTTAGCCAAGCTTGGTTCCCAGTTAGCAGCAATTCCTTCTCCTCTTTTTTTTTTTTTTAATTCACACAAAGAATCTCATTCATAAGTAATATATTCTGTCTCACACTTGTCTCACATGGTTATGGAGTTGCTTTAATTCAGTAAAACCTGCTTTAGACATTGTTTTACATGAAGTTAACAGAAATTAGGCAAGAAGGAAGGTTGAATCATTCAACTCACATCACTGGCAATTTCTCTGGAGGCCCTGGCAGTCTGGAACGGGAGTGCTTCCGTTGTCAGCTTGTAGCCTTGAGCACGTAGATTATGCCAAGATTCTCTGTATTTTGCCTAAAGTAGGAAAGGCACATGTAGATTGCTGTTTCACTTTTAAATGCACAAAGGAACAAACAAAGGAACCCTCTTTCATTTGTTATTCTGTGTTACAGTCTCATTCTTCATAATCAAAGGATTTTTTTTAAATTATCCTTGGGAAATCCTACTAACTCAGACAAAACATGTCTTGTTCTTTATGTAGATTTAATTTACTCACAACCACATATATGCTAATGGAGAAATATCATTATAATCAAATCAGGGAAAGCATAGATAGAATAGACCTCAAAAAGTCTTCTCCTTATCCATCCTCCTTGCCACTGCACAATTCATTTCCATCCCAAATAAGTGTAAGCAACACAGAACAAACTCTTACATCACTGAGGTTGGCTGCATTTATTCTTGCCCGTGTGAACTCGGGCAGACCCAGCGTGGGTGTATAGTGATGCTGACTGTCCTCTCCTGCCGCTTTATACAGGCGCTAGGAAAGAGATCAAAAAGACAATTGCAATTAATATTCTCTACTGTTTCAGTAATAGAACAGCAGTACCTAAGTTGTTCATGATTATGAAAAATACAGTCAGCTAGCACAAAACCCAATTCAGAGTATAGCACTGCAGTTGCATGGGATATTTTTCCTGGGCATAAAAACCTTCCACCTTGATTTTTATACATATATCATGATGCCAACTCACTACATTCTTAGCCTTGCATTTATTTGCTCCCAGCAGGCCAAAAGTGGACCTAAGAATATTAAGGGCACCAGAAATGTGTGTTAAATAAAAGGCCAGGCATTTCTGGTAGACCGGCCATATTTTCTAGCTTGGATTTTTCCTCATGTTATTACTGATGATTTTTGATAATCTGTCTTGTTTTTCAAAAATTTGAAAAGTGATGCTTTTTCCTTTAGGAGGCTTCTAAAGTGGACCATATGAAGCAAATGAGCTTCCTCAAGAACACCCCACAGACCTGATTTTTTGAGGTTCTGTTACTTGAAAAAAGCCCTGATCACAGAATTCCATCATACAGGCGCTACCTAAGCTTTCTAAAAGAGATTGAAAGGAAAATGTCATAAAATGTTTGGAAATAATAAAATGTGATCTACCTGCAAAAAAGCACAAATCAGTGATGCTTTCTTTCTTTTTGATGCATTTTGCTTTCAGAACAGGGTTGTCTCTTTCCCACTCCTCCATGCCTAGCTCACTGCATTTTGAAAAGCATATTTTCTGATTCACGTTAGGAGAGCCTACCTCATTAGCAATCATATTGCTGAATTTTGCATGAAGGAGGCCAGGAGAGTCTGTCACCGATGTGTACTTGAAGGAATGTGGCTGCTGACGATATTTACTCTGCGTTCACACACAAAGAAAAATGAACAGAATAACTAAATTGTCTTGTCAGATAAGGAACTTTTTCTAATATCAGTGGTCTAGTGTATGCTGCTTTTGCTTAAAACTTGACTTTGCAAAATTGCTCTAACCATTACACTCATTTACCTTTTGCTAGTCTGAATCCGATGCATTCAAATCTCACAGGGGAAATGAAAAGTAAATAAGGAATAAGGTGTAAAAAAATAAGAGAGAGAAAAAAAAGTGCTACTATGCTGAATACAGTAATAAGGTGTTTCACTCCTTGGTATCATTAGCCCTGGCTAGTGGAACTAGAGCAAAGGCAATCCAACCTGAGAGAACCTGCTGGACAACCTGCTGAAATTTTTTTGTGGGAAAAATGAAGTTCCATCTGGCCTGTGTTCCTATGCTAGAACTGTGAACAAAATACCTGCAGGATCACTGCAAGCAGGGATCCATCCACTAGAATACAACTAGGAAGAGTACTCTTTTTTTTTTTAATTTCACATCTATATGCATATGCATGATAGGTCCAAGATTTGAAACTAGCAGAGACTGTAAGAGAATGCAAGAATCTCATTACAGATGGGGGAAAACCAACAGCAGAGGAAGGCAGCAAGTAAAAAACAAAGAGGGTAAAGCAGGAGCAGAGCTGAGGACAGTGTAATGTACTGAGGGCTCTGCAGGTCAGTCTAAGTTTGGAGAAACAGTACAAGGTACTTATTAGAGTTAGCCACAGCCTTATTTTTCACAGAATCATTAGGTTGGAAAAGACCTTTAAGATCATTGAGTCCAACCATTCCTGTCCTCTACTAAACTATAGCTCTCAGTACCCCATGTACCCATCTTTTAAACACATCCGGGGATGGTGACTCAACCCCCTCCCTAGGCAGCCTGTTCCACATCCCAACAACTCTTTCAGTGAAGAATTTTTTCTTAACATCTAATCTGACCCTGCCCTGGAGCAGCTTAGTGCCATTTCCCCTTGTCCTAACACCTGTCACCTGACCGAAGAGACCACCGCCCACCTCTCTACAATCTCCTTTCAGGTAGTTGTAGACGGTGATAAGGTTTCCCCTCAGCCTCTTCTTCCACAGGCTAAACAACCCCAGCTCCCTCAGCCGCTCCTTTTAGTTGAAAAAGCCCATTTTAAATCTAAAATAAATAACATTAAAGAAAACCCCTTCTGGGTCTGAAACACAGGAGAAAAGATTTGTGAAAACAGTTAGCAAAGTCTGCACAACCTTGAACTCCATCAGGTTTTCCCATCTGCAGTTAGGACACAAATGCAATGATCAAACACAAGGGGAGGGAGCCTAGCATTATCCAGTGAGTCACTTTGCCAGCCCAGTTTAATAGAAAGACATCTGGCAAACTCTTGTTTGTAGTGGAGAAATCAAACCCCTCTTTTGTTACCTCACTGATGAGTTCAGAAGCTTTCTTCTTTCCTTCAATCTCCAGAGCCCCTGGAGTAATACATCCAACTCCTCGCATAAAGTTCAAGTCAGAGCGGTATAAATTCTAAGGAAAACCAAACAGAAGTAATAACAAGTTTGCAGTTGAGATGCCCTATATTTATTCATCCAAAAATATACAATAATGGTATTCAAATAAATCCATTAAAATTTGTATTGACCACAGAGAGTATACATACATTACCCTACGTTCTTCTGTTTACATATGTGTCCCTGTGCACAGACCCGGTCAGATTTACAGTACAGATGCTGAAGAGTACCAAGTCTCATGAACAGCAAATGGGAAAGACCTCATAGAAACATGAATTTCATTCATATATAATACCTATATCACAGCTATATATTATATATTTATTAAAATATATAAAATACGGCCATATAAAATATAATATATATAAAATATAGTAATGTAGAAAAGTGTATGAAAATATTTTTATATAAAAGCTGGTAACTTTTTAATAAGAAGAATTGCAGATGAAACACCCTTGCTTTTAAACAGTTCTGTATGGTCATAATGTAAGTAGGGAACAGTAAGAAAAAATAGCACTGAGTCACTGTACAGATTTTGTTTAAATGTTTTCTAGACCACCAAACCCAGCAGTGACTCACTGTAAATATTACTTTTTTCAGAAATTACCAATAGGTTACAGGTAGATACATTCTGATAAATACTGTTTCAATTGATGATGAGAATAGTGAGGAGGAGGATCATCTTATTTTCTGCCTCAAAAGAATTATAAAGAGCAAACAACTACTAAAAGGCAGATATGCCTACTCAATGGATATGTGAAAACTGCTACTGCCTACTGAGGGAAGAACTAGCTTCAGTTAATGAGGTGTTTTGGTTCAGTCAACTACTTGTAATGAAAACAGACGATGCCTTCATTTTATTCAGCCACCCAGAAGAACATAATCAGGTCCCCTTCTATTTATGTCTCTCCATTGATAATCTGTAGATTTAAAGGCACTGCTGTGCACAAGAAATATCCTTGTGAGTTGGAAGGGAAAATATGACAGCACTAGAGCTTGGTCCTCACCCCTTGCCAGCTATTAGCACCAGCTGGTAAGAGACTTAAATTCTGCATTCTGAGATGTGTTGCTGGCAACCAGCATCTCACTCCCAATTCAGAAGAGAGGCATGGATGGAAACCTGCTTCACAATCTCTGATTACACATGTTTTCACCTGAGTTTGGGCAGCACAACTAGCATCAAATGTTTACACTTATTTGAACACAGACCGCCCTCTTTGGGTTAAAGTGATATACAGTAGCATTTTGGGGCCAAACTTACTTGTTATTAAGATACAGCCTCTCCAGAAGTCTCCAGCATTGGAGACTTGTAAAGCATTATCCAGTTAATTTTACTCAAAATTATGTAGGGAGCTAAACTCATCCTTCTTAGAATTTCAGTGGTTATGTCTTGGGCCAGAGTTTGTAAGTCTCCTACACGTCAGGTTTTTAACAGGGATCTTTCCTGTGGAATTATACATGAATTTCATCCAGATGCAAGTCAACTCACATACCAGTTGGTAAACAGTTTGCATGGTTAGCAAGATCTCAAAAAGAGTATTTCACTGACTGTGCAGTCAACCTCACTTGCAACACTTCTTTGCTCGATTATCAATGCTGTATTTTATCTCTCAGTAAGGTGATCACACACATTTTCAACTGCCCAATAAGATAAATGTCTCATTCCTGAATGTAATCAAGAGGGAACAGCCATTGTTTGTCCCTCAGCTGCTGCTCAAATTCATGATCTGGAACAGAACAAGCTTGCATCAGAACCAACAGGGAAATATTGCTGGAATATTTCTTTTGCCGCAATTACCTCACTCTGTAGTTTGTATGCATTCTTGGCACATCGCAACCTCACATCATCAGTCAAAGAAGTGTACTGATGTAGCAGCTGTCTGTATTCTTGCTCACTGACCAAAGACTGGGCTTTCCTGGCATGTACCAAGTTTATCATATCCAGTGGCAGGTGGAAGTGAGTCTTTGCATCCTCAAAACCTTGCTTATATTTCACCTATCAAATGAAAAACAGACGACACAGATAACACAGCACAGAAATTAGAATTCAGGTTTTGATCAGAAGAGACATGATCCATATTCCTTCCATTTTCCACTACAAATTATTCTTTTTAAAAGTAAGTTCCCTAATTTGTTTAACTATCTGTGAATTATCCCTACTTATACAGAATATGTGGCAGACTATTCTTCATCAAAATAGCAATATATAATATTATATTCAAATAAGCTGAGATATTATTTATACTTTTTAAAAATCAAGTGATCAATTATCAAACTGATAAATTCATTCTTAATTCACAGCACTGTAAAAAACGCAACAAAAGGGTGAAGCTACTGTCTGAGCATAAAATGCAGTCAGTCATTATGGACAGTTTAGGTAAGATAAATAGTTCTTAGATTATTTATGTGGTTAAAGGCAGGCAAATATGTAACCGCTTTCTGGATCAAGCCACAGTGTTCAACACACAGAGAACAGTTACAATGAACAAATGATGTGATTCTCAGCATATCCCAGGACCAAGTGGGAGCCATTCCCCAAACAAAAATGTCCAACTTGAAATTCCATAAACTTACTCATTCCTTAGTTTTTCAGGAAGAGAACAAATGGAAAATAATCACTAACTTTGTATCTCTACCATAGTAGACTTCTGTACAAAGACCACTTCCAATTCTCAATTAGATCTGCCTCTGAGTGATAACTCTGCAGAGTAAAATACTCTATGCTAAGCAACAGTGGTATGCAGCTGGGAATTGTGCAAGAATGCACAGTCTTCTTCTATTGTCAAATTAATATTACTGTAAATACTGTAAAAGAATGGTAGGAATATGACGATTATATAAAAATAGCTGGGAAGTGGGAGAGAAAGCCCTCAGTTATAAGTAGTATGCTGTTCCACAGCTGTTCCACAGTTAAGGGCATCTTCTATGAAGAGGTGCTTGCTGTTAGGAAACCAATTGCACAATGCCCACATCTTCTTTCTTGTACTTACATCACTCTGCAGGGATGCAGCATGGACCGAATGAGCAATATGAATATCACCATCCAGGCCACGTGAGCCAACCACCTGTCCTTTCATTTTCTGAAATGCCTCCTTGTACTTGTACTAAAAAGGAAATAAGAATGGAAATGTGAATAGAAGCAAAGTAAGTATTAGTCAGTTTGTTAAAACCTGAATAAAAGGAGTTTCATATTACAGAAAGAGAGCTATGGACAGGAAATTTTGGCTATATTCAATATGATAATAAATGTGAATGAACCTTTAGTGGATGCTAGGAAGACCTCACCTGTTCAAACATTTTAGTATTTTGTCCCAATGAGAGAAAAGCATAAAAAATACACTAAAGAATACTTACAGATAGCTTGGCTTAGTTACTTGCTATTACTGAGGTAGTACAAGACAAGAATCTGGTGCAGGTGCTCAGAATCAACGTCTGAGAAGTCTCTTCTCTACCAGCTCTCTAGTAAAGTCAGTGCAACTGCTCTCCTATGCTTAAAATTAATCTGTATATCTTTACAACCTTTAAAGGACACCAAAGACAAGCCCTGAAGGGTAGAATATGCTGAATAAACTTTCTTCTCCAAAGCTAGCTTAGCTAAGTGGCTGACAGCTGTCAATTCCTGCAATTGTCCAGCCACTGCAGCAGGTTAGCTTTGCTACTGAATGTTTGCTTTTGTAAACCTTCTTTTCCTTAGTTACCAATAACACTTTATCATGGCTTTGCCTCCAAAAGTACAACTAACTAGACTGAGGCCAGATGTCTCCTAGGTATAGAGTTGGCTGGATATGCTCTTTCCATCAAGAGTCACACAGCAAAGCAGAAACAGTGACTGACAGATCCTACTGGACAGTATCAGCAGTAAGTTCACGTACATCACTTATGATTTTACCCGAAGCCTTTGCAGCCTGGAAGGGAATGGCATCTAGTTTCAGTTGATAGCCACCGTCTTTCATCTTTCCCCAGGACTCCTTATAGCGAATCTAGGAAATATGGAACAGGAATAAAGCAGAGTGCTGTTCAGAGGGCTGACACTGCAGCATGATTGCTAACCTAACAATGTTACCACAGTAGTTTCATTCTATTCTAACACAGCAGGCCAACATAAATGAACCTATCAATACACAACATGAATAATCACATTACAGATGTCCATTGTAAAAATGTATTTGTCCATTGTTAATCTTTCTAATTTAGGAGAAGTTTGGCAAGAAGTTTGATGTCTCATATTACTTGGGAAACATTTATACCATAGAATACCAGAGAAAGGAAAGAAATTTATTCTGTGTGGGACAAATAGCAAAGCACTAACAACTTTTTCACTTTCTTTTAAAATATTAAAGGTCAGATACACACCTCACTGATATTCATAGCATTTAATTTGGCCTGAAGGATTTCAGGAAGATCTGTTGTTGGTGTATACTGATGCTTTACACTCTCTCCATGCTCCCTGTACAGCCTCTGCCAATAGAGATGAATGTCAGTAGCAAGTACTCACAACACATTCAATCACTAATTCAGAAAAAAACATTGACAAATAGGTTTATGGAAAGCAAAGACTACAGAGAAGTGACAGCAGCATTAATAAATATAGGCAATTGTATCAGTCAAAAAGTATTCAAAAAGCTTTGGGGGTCTGATACAACTATTAGACAGAGCATTCTAGGAAGGAACTCCTTGATGTTTTGAGTGTATAAATCAATGTATATGGAAATTCTTTATTTGAATATTATTTTGATAAGACTTCCAACATAAGTGAATAGGGAGAAGGAGAATAAACAGCATTTATGCAGGATGTGCAGCCGTGAGCTGCCCACCAACACTGAAATTCCACAGAGATCTAGGAAGTTGAAATTCCCAAACACATCTCTTCAAGTTGTTCCGTTTTATCAGATAAATATGATGGTAATTATATATGAAATTACTCCAAATTTATTTCCAGAACTAGTTGTAAGGCAGTGCTCAATAGTCAATGGGAAGAGAGTAAAAAAAACTCAGAAGCTGACTGATCCTGGCACAAAACAGGTGTCTCTGTGGGCTACTCATGTCAAACCTTGGAGGAAGAGGAGTTCTGTGCAGTTAACTGGAACTTCCCCTACAGTGGCTATGCCAAGCTCACCTCATTCACATTACTTTTCTCTTCCAGCTTCATTCCTTGTTACATTGACACCATAATTTTCAGATGAGTACAGGTAGCCACCATTATGGGTTTTTGGCCTTAGATAGGACCCATGTCTTGACCAGTCTTTCTGTGTGAGGGCTTGAGACCCTCTAGATTAGAATGATCCTCTCCATTTCACCCTGCTGCCACTTTCTTTGGCAAGTAGGCCCACTTGTACTGCAGCTCCAGAAGAGGAAAATTAATGAGAACTCCACGTGTTGAGAAATAGAGCAGCAGACTGATTTTGACTGTGGCTCAGTGGAACAAAATGACTTATATTTATCCTGCCTGAGATGTAAGCCTTTTGGATCTTATTAATTAAACCAAAGACATAGACACTATAAGTATCAAAATAGCATGTGTTTTACATGAAGTCTTTCATCTTCTTCTTCACTTTAAAAATATCTGTTTTCACAATAAAACATCCTCTCATGTTTGAAACTTGTCTTTTTTGAGTGACTTTTGCTTATTATTCACTACTATATTATCCCAGTTAAGTCTACAATATTTTTAAATCGCTCTTCTATTAAAAATAAACATGTTTAAACACCAAACAGCCTCAATTCTTCCCTTTAAGGTTTCCCCTCCTGGATTTCTCTCTCAGCAGGATGACAGCTTGAAATAATTTGTTTTTTCTTCCTTGTCATGCTGCCTTACATTTTGTTTCCAAAGAATATGCAGAAACTGAAATTTGAAAGATCTGTCTGACAAAGGGAAATAACACCAAATGTGTTCTTCCTCAACAAATCTCAAAAGGCCAAATGTCTCTAAAGGTCAAAGGTCAGTCTTACTACTGAAATTTACTTTTAGAAAAGAAAAATTGGACAGAAAAGGTTTTTTTACATGAAACTCCTATTCACTTCAGTGGGATCTCTGTGACTTCCCAGTTCAGGTTAGAAACATGCTCTTTGTGAGATACACCACACCAGAACACAGAAGTTTCATGGTTCCCAAGGATAATCTCAGAGAAAGAGAGAGAAAGCCAGTGCTTCAATCAGGTCGTTCAAAGAGGATACCACTCTTATAATCATAATGTATATACATTATAACTTACATCCACAGCCTGGTTATAACTAATTCTAGCCTGGATCATCTCAGGAGTGTCTTTAATACTGGTAAACTTCAAAGCATATGGATGCTGACGGTACTTCTTCTGTTGAGCAGAAAAAGATCAAAGCTGTGAATTTTGTGCTGCTCTTTCATGCTATTTGAAAGAGAAAAATCATAGGTTGCTGGAGATTAGAGTGAATTTGTGAACATAATTATTATTCCTCTTTCCTCATCTTTATGTCCTAGGTACTTTCAGATTAATATTTGTTTCAATTTAACAATAACCTTTTGCCGATTAATATTAAAATATTTCTCCCTAAATATAAGGAAAACATTTCAAAATCAGATTTTGCCTACCTAAATACTCCAGGACTCAGGGTTTGAAAATCTTTTTCAGATTACTTTGACTGCAGTATGACTGATTATATTTTATATTTATACTTTCTTTAAGCAGGAAATTACATACAGTTGGAGGGTGTTAATAATGGCAACTGTTACAACTTATTATTCCAGGGGTAAGTCTTCTTCCTAACACCTACAGCAAATATATGCAGCCATTAACACTGTGCCTAATTGTTATGGTGTATCTTCTAGATAGTAACATTGATACTGCTTGCTTGAAAGGACACATCGTAGCTTCTAAGAGATCTTGTTATACTAATAATTAAGATGAAGGCTGTTTGATGGCAAAATGACACTTTTCCCACATGGGCCAGGTCACTAAAAGCTTCCCTTCCTGCGTGAGTTCTCCTATACCAATCAATACTCTTATCTCTTCTCCAAATACTGCATAGTAAATTCCTCCCATGCCTGTGATGAACTTCCAAGTCAATAAGCATGTCCATGGCACTTCTGGAAATTGTTTCTATTTCAGTGTCCTAGTCTAAAGGCATGCCATTCCTTTAACTGAGCTGTGATCCACAGAGGTTTATTTAAGGGAATATCTTGATTCTTTGGGGACTCCAATGTAAAACATGTTAAGGTATTACAAGTTTATGAGCAATGTTTTGGTTTCAGAAAGAAATCCCTTAAAAATCACGCAGTCTCACTGAGCTTAACTGGGTACAATAAGCTGAGCAGGACAAAAGTGGTTTATGCTTTGTCCTGATCAGCTCTAGAGGCAAATAAGAGTTGACCAGAGCATCTCCACATAAAATTCCTAGAAATGATACCCTGGCAATTGCTTTTTAACAGTACTACAGGGGCTACTCACTGTGTATATTTAAGAATGGAGGAAGCTCATAGCCACCTAAAATTAATTAGTACTCACAAAAGGCTTAAGATGAACAATCTAGCAGATCTAATTTCTATTTGGCAGTTTTCACTACTATAACATCAAAATGTTATACCTACATGGATTCATGGTTACTATCCCAGCCAGCATGGCTGTACTAGCTTTTATGAAGTTACCTTGCTTTACACTAGCTGAGGATCTAGGTTATTGTGTCCAAAAAAAAAATCACCCTTCTTCATTTTCCCATTACATGGGAACAAATAGATAGTAATCAGGCATGTGTGAAAGGATGACCAGATTTTTCTGTTATGCTGTTATTGTCATTGAGTGTACAGACAGATGATTCATGCATCACCAGTGGTTATCTAAAAAAATCACAGTATTCAGTCTCCTACTGCAGCAAATTTGGCCAGTAGGACTGCCTCTGAAATGACAGAAACAGAATACTATGAATCTTTATCCATTTCCACTCCTTTGGAGGTTTCATGGGACTGGCACAAAGGATTCTAGAGTTCACTTCTTCCTGTAAGTGACACTGGTTATAGGGAGAAATACAGATGAAAACTAGCTGGGCCGACAGATAGCTACAGACAGAGACACCTATATGAATTTCAATAGGTAATGTGAATATATATGAAGAAGGAGCCAGGAGGAACGTGCATCTGTTACAAAAGAAGGTTCTGGGTCCAATGACTGCATCTTTTCATCATCTCTCCTGTTTTGCTTCATTAAAAAGGTAGGCTAGTGGGTAGCAATTGAACACTGTTTGATTGCCATTATTATTCATAATATCATTTGTCACCTACTTTGTTTTTGCAAAGGCTATATGGACTCCTACTGGTGTGTGTTTGGTATCTGGTTTCTCTCTAATTACCAGTCCTATCCCTGGTTTTGAGGGCTTTCATGTGGTATGCCTTTTTCTTTCCCCTTTGAGTGGAAATTATTTTAATTTTATACAGACATTTTGCACGCATTATGCAGCAAATTCTGTTACATGCTGTCATGAAATCTCACCTCACTAATGAGTTCTCCTGCCTTCTTAGCCTGCTCCACATTTAATGACCCAGTGGCTATCCATCCAACTCCTTTCATCCAGTTCAAATCTTCTCTGTATCGGTTCTGACAAAGGAAAAAAAAATTCTTATTGTTGGTGTTCATACACTTAAAATGCCATTAAAGGACTCAGACTTCTCAGGAACAACAATCAAGTCAAATTAGTGCCTGCTTTTGTTTTATTCACTATTGCACAGTTGGAAAGCAAAAAAATTATGGAATGCAATAGAAGTATCAGGATTCACCAGCACTTGTGCAATATGCTGTGCAAGGAAAGTGGTCTACACCTTACTGTCATTTGTCATTTTAATTCTAATGTAATGAAAACTTCAGTTTTTATTGTACACAGTGCACTGTTGAAAAGATCATTAATGATTTGCAATGATAAGAAAATCATAATTAGCATTTCCTATCCTTTTGTTATACTGGAGGAAAAGCATTTTGGTTTGTTTGTCCATGTGTCTTTAAGGAGGAAGAAAACAAGATTGCTTCTCACTTTCCCCACAAAATCTCTCCTACCAACAGTCTACTGGACACCAAAAGCTTGTACAAGCACTACAGCTGGGTTTCTCAAACAAGCCAGAAGGGTTTCAGCACTTATACTTCAACAAAACCTGTACATACACCTGTCTTAGTCTCCTTGAAGAGTTCTGACTTGAAACTTCAGAATGGTAACTCTGACTTAGAGTAACTATTTACAGTATCAGACAGTTCACCTGAACATGTGGTCTTCTCCATGAGGAATTTTATCACTAATTTTATTACTATAAATTATTTAACCCTGCATATTAGCAAAAAAATTAATAATTTTACATCCTATATGAATCCTGCTTATATTAAGATTTGAAGTAGGCTTTGAAGAAGCCATGCTCATAAACAGGATTACAGCTCCCTCAAAAATACTACACACCTTAAATGCATCTCTTGGGCAAACAAGTGGTTAACATTTACTGGTTTAGTATTAACTGTTTAATAATTGAAATATTAGGTGCATAAATATGTCATGTCATGAAAAGCATAAAACAAAAAAACCAAAAAACCACAAAAGCATCTGACAAAATTCAGTCCTGGGTGCTGGAAGGGGCTGAATGAAAGGGTGCTGAAATACAGTGAAGTCTGGACTTACATCACTTTGCAATCCATAGGCCCACTTGGCCCATGCCACCTTCATGTCAGTAGGCAGAGCCGTGTAGTGATGGAGAGCTGTCTTGTATCCTCTATCTGTGATCAAATTCTGAGCCTTTTTGGCATGGACAAGGTTAACCATATCCATGGAGACCTGGAACTGATTCTTTGTGTCCTCAAATGCCTTCCTGTACTCCAGATCACTCTGCAACTTTGACATTTGAAGGGAATGGGCCATCTGTGAATCATCCTCCACAGCTTTTACTCCAATCAGTTTACCCTTCATCTTCTCATAACCTTCCTTATACTTAACCTGTGAAGAAAAAGTATAGACTGTGAGTAAATGGCCCAAGCTGCCAAACTGACAGCTCTGCTAGTAGTAAAGCAATGGTGTTTAAGTGTTGTGACATGCTCAGTCCTCCATACAAGCAAGGAAGAAGTCCATTCACAAAAGAGAACTGGAATGCCTTAAAAATTACTAAGTGTTTATAAAGAATAAAACCCTTTCTCAATAATAACATGTTCACAAAAAGGTGTAAGAAATCTTTTCTTTTTGGTTGTCTCTAAGAAAAAGAGTCTTCTTCAAGTGCTGAAGTCAAAAGGTTCTTTGAGGTATTTTGTGGCCAGGCATAGTTGGTTTAAGTTACGATGTATCACAGGAGATTTCCACTTCATTTTGAGTTCTGAAATTCACCCTCAGGTCAAAACAAGAATAGGAAAACACAATCAGCAGGTGGGGGAAAACTCTGAATTGCTCAGAGCAAACCTTCTGACTAATTACAGAACGTCAATCACCCAGACAAGTTCTCCATTGCTCCTTAGCATGAATCCAGTGAGGGTGGCTCAGGGCACTGAGACATATGTGACTTGTCCCCAACACTCCAGTAGCAACCTGGACTGTCAGCTGTCCTAAGAATAAAGAAGGCTGATGGAGGCCATACTCACATCACTTGCCAGATCCCTCTTTGCCTTAGCTGTTAAGAATGACAAAGCATCCAGACGAAGCACAAATCCTTTTTCCTTCTGCTTCTCCCAGCTACTCTTGTAGAGCTTCTAAAGAGAGGAAAATTACACAGTGTCATTACTACAACCAATATATTCTATTTGCTTTACAGTCACAGTGAAAGTTCTTGAGTAACATCAGAGCAGCATACACTCCATGTCCAGCAACCATATGTCTAAGGATCAGATCCTGGTGTCACCACCTACTGTAACTGTGGATACTCTAGCCCCATTATCTCACTGATTCCACTCACCTGGAAGCATGTGGAGAATACACAGCTTTGAACTCTAAAACTGACAAGTCTTCAGAACAGCAGATGCAATTAGTATTTCATTAAGACCAAGTAATTAAATTTAGACATAAAGTTTTTACATCTAAACGACTTGGATCTTCTCAGAGAAGGACCCTAACTTTTACCTACAGAACAAACATTTCAACAGCAGCTGTAACCATTCACAGGGGTGAGGGAATCCAAATGTCTCATACATTACCTCACTGATATTGGCAGCATTTGTTTTGGCCAGTATGAAGACAGGATCATCTTTGCTGATGGTGTACTGATGAAGAAACTGCTCTTTTCCTGACCTGTAGGCAACCTGTCCACAGAAAGAAAAGCATGGTTAACAGTCAGTAGTCCATGTTTAATGTAGAAGGAATGGTGACTAAAACACCCCAAATATTCAAGGATTTGTTAGTTTATTTGGTGAGTTAGTCTTCAGCATCATGACTTTCCCCACACACCCCCCTCCAAATCTGAACTTAAAAGCTGTCTTGAGGAATCAGGTTGACCAAATTACTCACGGTTAAATTTTACAGAAGCAGTGAAACAACAGGATACTTTAATTCTCTTTCCTAAAGTAGCTAGTTAACTGGCTATAAAGCTAACATTAATTCATACTCAGTATTAAATGTATGCAAGAATATATTTCATCCAATATTGAACTGCAGATACTTTTTAGGTGGAACAAAAGTCTTTAATAGGACACAGAAATAGTGAATTTTAGACACAAAACAAAGAAAACTAAGCAACTGAATCTGCAGAGAAAATTTGCAACTTTCATGTAATTGCTGAAATAATATTCCAGTGAGGAATAATATCCCAACTTTAAATGAAAATATACAGGACCTTTTATGATGCAAGTAGCAAACATCTTGATTTTATATCCCAGGGCAACACCAACAGAGAAATGAACTGCTCTGTTTCAGAAGCCCATAGAGCTGTTGGAGAAGCTGTTGAAAAGCTATGAAAAGATGTCCCATTTCACAAAGTGAAAATATCCCTACTATAAAGCTCTAAATCCACAGTTACTTCAACACACATCAGAAAGGCAGCATTGTCCAGTACATAGGGGATAAGTATTGGGAGTCAGGAGATCAGTGTGCTCCCCTGAGTCAGTCTGGTGTTGTCTTTGAGACACACAACACTCATGCAAGTGCCAGGCTTTTATTGATTCAAAAGGGCCAAAAGGAAACATGGTAGCTGCCTGAAAAAGTTCAGTTGACAAGCAATGTGCTTCATTCACAGTACAACTGAAAAGCTGTCAGTATCTTCAGTGCAAGGCACGATATACTAAAAGTAATCAAAAAAAAATCTTGGCAATGGCAAGTCACTATTGTTCCCTAATTTGTTGGTGAGCAATTTTAACAAGAGTTAAAACAGTTTTTGTAAAACTTAGAAGTAAATTGCTGTCAGCTAAGTCCTGCTAAGGAGTTCTGGGTCAGCCAGCCCCAAGGAAGAACAGGGAGCATTCTGAAGGCACCCAGTTTGGGAAAATGTGTCTAATTTAGCATTTTACTAAAAGTACTTTAACAGCAACAGTTGAAAAACTTGTGGTCTAATAAGACTGATACAGTTTTAAGGGGTCTGACAGGGCCCTTAGTGGAGAGAAACACAGAACCTGGGGTCTCTGTCCTAACATCTAACTTGCTTTGAAGCACAGCCTGAGGATCAGCTGGGAATACTGTGTTTTCCCTCCATTTTCCTCAATTTTACTACTTTGTGGATGACCAATTTTCATGCAGATTACATTAATGTCTCAGGAATATTCAAGTATCCTCTCATAAATGCATTTCAGCCATACTTGAATCCAGCCTACACCACCTGCAAGTTTGTCACCAAAATGGTCTTGCAGAGGCATTCCCCCTCTCTCTGGCCTTTGACATCAGTTGTAAGAAGCCTTACTTGTGTATTTCCTTTCCTACTGGGATTTAACTTCTGTTGTTGTTCTAGCGCAGAACATTCAACGAGAGAATTCATAAAATTGAAAAATAAACCCACTTAGAAATAAGTTTGAAGAAATGTCATATATTGAAAGGTTTTGGGACTAGGTTCACTTCCATCACCACCTCAGTGTACATATCTCAGGAATGATGATGTTATGAGTAAGCTACTTGCAAAGACACAAATTCAGTCAGGGACTCACATCACTCTGCAGTTCCTGGCTTTTCTTGGCGTGCTGGATCTGAGAACTGTCAGCCACACTGGTGAACTTCAGAGCATCAGCCTTCTGTCTGTACTTTGTCTACATCAAATTAAAACAGTTTATACAAAAGTTTCTACAATATTTACCTTCCCCTAAACATGTTCAAGACTGAAAGAGCCAAAAGTACCCTGTAAATTCCCAAGTCATTATTAGCACAGGTATCAACAAAGTAAGCTTCCAAATACTACCCAGTGCTGGCATTTTCTGGTGGGAGGACCCCAGTGCAGAGGACGGTAGTGCAGGAGTAGTTGCTGACACTGCAAGCATGGATACTCTTTGGTGTCAGATGTACTAGCTAGGTATTTTACAAGATCTAGGTTGCACACCAACCAGTGAGTGTCCTTCATAAACTGGGTATGACTTAAGTCAGAACCCAAGAGACCTCACGAGCTACACAGCCAATATTACCATCTCATTTTTTTACATAAGACTTCTCAAGCATATGCCTGTGCTGTTCAAATCACTGAACATATGTTACTGAGATATTTTAAAATTATTAAGATATTTCTAAATTATCAATTAAATTAGAACAGGCAATTTCAGCACCCTGTAAATAATAATTTTTCCACCATCTATCTCCCAGTTCTATTCAAAGCAGAGCTCAGCACAGTCACTGCAGTTAAGCCTCCCTGGGAGCAACAGCTATGAGAGCCCCCACAAGGCTCAAGTCTTGGATGCTGGAAAAACCATCATGCTCCATTCATCCTCTGGTATCAGTACTTATATAAAATCTATTTGAACAGAAAAATTTGCATAGACTCTGTTTCTGGTTCATTAAATAAGATTGCCCTTACTTTTATTCCATCTTTTTCTCACATCTGAAACACACCAAAGTGAATTGAAAACTTCCATTGACTTCATCAGGCTTTGGATCAGGTCTGTTTTGAATCAATGTCTAAGCACTTTGCATCACTTATTTTAGAGCAAGCTAAGCATCTATTTCTATCTTTTAGATAGTACAAGGACATGTAGCACTCTGTGAAGACCACAGTATGATAGGGGAGACCAAGAAAACACTTCTTGTATGGTTTAGCCAAATTCTTACTCTAACAGTTCAACCATGAAGTGGGGCATTCCACCCAGGAAGAGTGTAAAGATAATTTTTCATTATCTAGCATTTCAGGAGAGAAATCCTTCTGTTTGAACTGATGGGTGAACAGATCAGTTTACACTGTGTCTCTGCTGGGGAAACACAAAATAGAAGTCAAACAAGCATGCAGCACTTCAAAGAGGTGCTCATCGCTTTATTTTAGGAACCTGGAAGGGAGGGAGGCAGATTAAACCAGCATGTTTTGTCACATTGCACAGAACACAACATAGTGACATTCTGCAAAGAAATGACAAAATGCCAGGCTCTCTATGGCAGTAGAGATCTCTAAAACAATATCCACCAATCTCCAGTTTAAGTGACTGTCAGCCATCTCATGGCCTTACCCAGCACTGGAATGAAAAGGCAGATTATTATGAATCTTGTGGAAGTGATAATTACCACAGCAGCAGATGCCATTCTATCTGTAGCAAGACACTGGATCTGAGAGTACCTGCTCTTCTTTTGTTTCTAGGGTGTATTTTTTCCCACTGCAGGAGTAGTGAGAACATATCAGAGACCCAAGGTACCAGAGATTGTGATCTCCAGTAACTAGCTGGCTTCTGTTTCTTCCTCTGGCACTAAGTGGGATTTCATCCTTCATGTCAAACTTCACCTAATTTATTCTTCTATTTGCCCTCTAATTTTCCTAACACTAGTGAGATAACTGTGGCTAAGCAGCTGAGTAAGTGTACTTCCATAAGGTTAATCAACCCAAGCTGAAGCTGCCAGCAAAGTCACAGCCCTCATCTGCTGAAGAGAAAGGAAATTTCCAAATATGGCTAATGAATATCTAATTTTTCAGCTCTGCTCCTTAAAACCCTAGGCACTTTATGTAGCACATACCATAGGAATTTCTGATACCTTTCAGTGCTACTCTGCAAAATGGGCAGGTAGAAAAGAAGTGGAAGCATAGTCATAGGGACTTCTGCTTCATAAACTAGACAGAAGTCGAGAATCATATAACAGGAACATGTATTTTAACCTCTAACTCAGGATTTCCTAAATTGCTTAATGCCTAGACAATGTCCATCTGTTCCTCCATATCTCAGATTTTCTGTATTAGGAATTCCTCACCTATTCCACATGATGTAGTGGAGTAAGTGTGCACAAGATTTGAATAAACAACAGACAGAAGTCTGAGCACTTTGCTTACCTCACTGACCAAATCTCCTGCCTTTTTGGCTTGCTGTATGTTAAGACTTCTTTCTGTGATACACCCAGCTCCTTTCATCCATGTCAGATCTGCCCTGTATCTGAGCTGTAGAGGAAAATGAAATTTATTGGGATGGGGAACTAGACAGGTACAATGTTTGCATGTAAGCATACACACATTCTCCAGTTTCAAAGACATTTTGAAGACACTTTTAAAAAGTCACAGTACAAATCAAACAGTGTCCATATGAAATGAGAAACAATGTCAAAGTGAGAAAGTCTATAAATACTCGTAGTGCTTGTACCAGTTAATCTGAGTATATATCATCTTACATCGCTTTGAAGACCGTAAGCCTTCTTTGCCCATTTGGTCTTCATATCTTCTGGAACCACTGTGTATTCATGGAGTCTCTTTCTATAATCTAGATCACTGGCAAGTGCCTGGGCCTTCTTAGCATGTCTCAGGTTTAACATATCCATAGGCAGGTGGAAATGGCTCTTACTCTCCTCAAAATCTTTTTTGTAGGCAACCTACAAACAGAAGGAATGAAAATAAGCCACCTCTGTTAGTGTATTGCAAAGCCAAAAGGATCTTAAACTTCCACTCTTGAGGAGAGAGAATCTTCTCTGTTACAGTCCATCTTACTTTTAAACCTACATTTATCTGCTGAAAAAGTGTTATGTACAAGTGTTTATACTGGGGTTTAATAGGACATTATGTTCCTGTCCCAAAATAAGGACACCCCCAACCCAAAATTCCCTGTGAGAACAAAATGCTGTGCAGTCATTGCAGATTAACAGACTGAGGAAGAAAAGCAGTTATTGTTAAAGGCTTCCAAGAATTTCTTCCAGTGAAAGTAGTCACAGTGGTAGATTGTATATTGTTGCTGAAAGATGAACAATTATGAAAAACATCTTTTGAGTAAGAGAAATAAATAACTTACCTCACTACTCATCTTGGCCACTTGCAGAGAGTGCAAAAGTCTTGAATCTTTGCTCCCAATTGCTTTTCCTTTTGTTTTTTCATATTCTTCTTTATATTTAACCTGTGAAAAAATTAGTTAAAGTCAAAGAACATTTCCAATTACCCAAGAGATAAATAGATTTTTCACTGGTGATTTGGATGGCCAAAATTTACAAGGGCTTAGTCTGATTCTCACTTTGTCACTTCAGGTTGCCCAATTTTCTCAGAAACTCCCAAAAATGCAAAGTTGGTTTCATTTACATTGTCTCTAACATCATTTTTTAAGGCTCCCTCCTCTGAGGTGGATGTCCTTATAAACTTAAAGTCTTCCAAATAGCTACATTATCTGGTTCTTAAAGCAATCACCTAAAAACCAAACATGGAATTCAAGATTTGATTTTTTAAAATAAGTTGGGATTTCAGAATCACCCCCACTTCTGAACACTTTCCAGTTGCAGGAAATGTTTCTTTCTTTTCTGCCCATCTGCCCAAGGTTAAGAATTGTGGAATAAATTGTTTAAAATCTGTTTGGAATTTTTTTAATATACATGTGTTTATGTTAAAGAAGCAGACTAAAGAAATATGCATTCTCTCTGCAGTTGATGATAACACAATTTTTAGGCTATAAACAATTCAAACCCCTGAATTTTACTATGGAAGGTTTGAGACATTATTATTTTGTAAATTTTGCTTCTTCCTGTACATTTGTATTTTAAAATAATTCAGAAATTGAAGTTTTATAGTGAAGTCTGAGAAGGCTTCCAACTGTTCATCAGCTACTGAGAAAGATGAACAGCCAAATACAGGACTTCAACATCTGATGAAGTGTGCTAAGCTTTATTTCCCTCTGCTATAGCAACTTACATAAAGAGTAATTCCTAGGTAATTAAATATAACATACATCACTGGCAAGATCCCTTGAAGCTTTGGCAGCAAGTAAAGGCAGAGAATCAAGTTTCATTTCAAAGCCCTGGCCCTTACTCTTCTCCCAGCCTTCTTTGTACTTAACCTGAGAGAGAAAAGACAGCAAAATGTCACTAACACATAAACACACAGGATCTTCAAATGAAAATGACCAAGAGCAAAACAAGTATAAATGTGCTCAGTCCACAAACTGGAACCTTCTTAAGTCACAGTTCATTATCATTCTGAGCTAATTAATTGGCCAGGATTGATTCAAGAATTCCATTCTTGGAGTTTACAGGCACTTTAAATCCCAGAACATGCAGCAATTTTAAACAGGTGGAGGGGAGGGAGCTTTTTCTAAAGTGCCTGTGGGTATGTCAACATATGTAAATAGTGTGGGTCAGAAGGACCTGCTCTATGAGGAAGAACAGCTGGTGATTGGAATCAGGCATCACACTACTCATTTCAGGAGTTCTTCCCCTTCCCCAACCAGACTAGAGCTAGTCAGGTCTATTTGCAGCTGCGGTTCTTTATGTGAGCTTCCAGAGAGCATCCTTCAGTCTGGCTTCATTCAAAAGGAATCCAGCTCCTGTGCTCTCAAACCATCTCACTAAGTGAAGCAAAGCTCAGAGAAGTAACCCTTATAACCAGTTTTGCTCCAAAAGCACACTCATGAGCCACACTATATCACAAACATAGATGAAATGCATGAGAATCAGATGCTTACTTCTAAAAGTTAATGGAATTTAAAGTACTAATTGTTTAAGTTCTTTTTCAAGGCTTCACTTGAAATGCCATTAGAGCAGGATCAAATAGGCCTTCATGCATACTGTGCATGCACCCAATGAAGTACCAAGAAGCCCTGATTTCTAAATTTGGGTTTTCATATGGTTATATTTTACTAGTACTGAACAATGACTTTGCATCCCAACACATTATAGCCACAAAGAATTTTGCTCCACAACACTCCATCAATGCAACTCAAATAAAACTTAGGGGAAGAACACAAGGTATGAATATGCCAGGAAAAAAAAATCTGGGGTAATGCCAACTCAAAACCATGAAAAATTATGAAAATAGCTCAAAAATAATAGTCACATCAGTAATAAGTCTGGAGTTTTTTTCTGGTTTTGCATTTATTTATCCTGTTGGGCTTTATTCCCTCCAAAACCATCTACAACAACGGAGGCCTGAAAAATACTTTAACAGTTAAATAAAACAAACTCTTCCTGCAAGTGCTTGATTTTAACACCCAGGACTTTAAGTAAATTACTACATATTGTCATGAATTATGAATGGCAGCAACAGTGGGCTTGATCCAAATTCACTGTGTTTCTTTCCATTGGCTTCAGCAGCCTTTGATTTACTAGAACTGTGCAAGTGTAGATTCCTTATAGAAATACCAACTCAGAAGCAGTTAATTTTATGAAGTGAACACTGATTTACTAGACAAAGTCATGTCATCTGAAAAGGCCTTGAAATAAAAGTTTAGTGGTTACACTGTAGTTGAGATTGTATCACTATCTATTCTAATGTTGTTGAGTAAAGGCTGATGATAAACACTAAATGCTTCCCAAAGCAGTGTCATCATCTTTACATACCTCTCTCTCTGCTAACAGCATCATGAATACCAATATTTCCACATTGCTTGGCTTACCTCACTGTATAACTCAGCATTGGCTTTTGCCTTGACTAACTGAGGTACGTCCTGAGGTAGAGTGTAGTTTGTTTTTGTCTTCTCATACTGGGCTCGGTAGTTCAGCTGCCAGATATTGAAAAAAGTCAACAACAAATTCCATTCTTTTTAATTCACAAAAAAAATGCTGCTATGCTGATTGATTGCTGTTGCATCTCAGGTTAATAGTGTCATATATTACAGGCTACACTCATGGCTGACATAAATATGAGGGCAATAAGGCAATTATACCTTTTACCTATGTACTAGGAAGTAGAATAATTATTGTATAAACAGAATAGTTACTGATGGTCTAAAAGTAGAAAATATCTGATTAAAAAACATGCCTTAGTATATACACATAAAGTAAATCCCTAAAAAAGCACACTAAGACAACTCAAAAATAGAGGAAAATATTGTCTACTGGTATGCAACGTTTTTGGAAGTGATTCCATGTAATTTCTATTCTTGCTTTGGTTGTAAATCTCCCAATGAACTATCACCAATAAGAAGAGTTAAGCGCTATAAATGCTATGAAATACAATTATCTCATCATTCTAATAAACAATTATGGCTAAGGATGACAAAACTTACATCACTGAGCTGCTGTGCATTTATTTTGGCTTGAGCAATTTGTGGAGTGCTGGCAACAGAGCTGTACTTCAGCTTATCTATGCTTTGCCTGTAGTTTACCTAATTTAAAATAAAAATTTAAAAAAGATTTAATAAAGGAAGAAATGTTCAGACTGGAAAATGAGCTGTTGTACAGACAAAGTTTTGTTAACTAATACTCTTGACAAATCATTATTTAAACCCTAATAAATTGAGATGAGGAAAAACAACAGGGTTTCCTGAGTGAGATCTGAGTTAAGGCTCTGAAAATTTCTTAGTGTGAGGTCAGTTTTAATTCCATTCTGAAAATGAACTTCACCCCTTCCCTTCAAAACCACAAATTCTTATAAAGATGCAGTGTCAGCTGGTCCCCAAAGCACTCCTATCAAACTGATATCCTTAACCATCACTCAGACTATTTTTCTCTTTATCAGACTACGTCTATAAAGGATTATTGTCTATTAAAAGGTCCAGCCACTGTAATGCTGTGCAGAGCAAATTAACTCTCTTACACTTTCTCTGTACTGAGTTTCCATGTAATAATTAATCACAGAATTTCCTTCAGCAAGAGTTTTGTGTGGATAAAAGAACAAAAATTGTTATTTATGGTATGAAAGATGACATTTTAATGTCAGCAATTAATAGGACTGGAGCCCACTAAATTCCTAACACATTAACATGGTAGCAGGAATAATAAGCTATAAAATAAATACCTTAAATCCCCAAATTATGCAAGATAAGAAATCATGAAGAAGCTTTCATTCAAACCTGTCACTGCCAAAGGACTCAGTGCCACACTGCAGGACACAATTATTATTGACTGCAGGCTGTAATTAATATTCACTGTAGTTAATCACCACTTTGCAAACGTTGCAAATCTTATTGCTTAACACTAGTTTAAGAACACTTTTTTCCAGTAAAGTGGAGGATATTCCTAGAGGCTAAATTATTGAAACCATTTTAACTGTGAACCTTCTTATCTCGGGTATCCTCACGTAAACCTTGTTCTTTTTGTCATAATAACAAAAAAGCCAGGAAAAAAAAGCCTGAATTATCCAAAGTCATCAAGGTACTTAAAGCAGTTCCTTTACTTCTTTACAGAGACACTTTTACTTCCACAAAAAGGGTCTATTTAACTGAAACTGGGTATTTATTGCATCTTGTGATTGCTAGTGTGTGAGAAACTTGAATTCTTAAAGAGTTTAAAGAAAGCATGCTGATTAGCAGTGAGCAGACGAGCCCTGGGACTGTTCCAACCTACTGGACTGATGGTCATGACTAGTGCAATGGACTTGCAGTGGCCAACTGATTTACACACTCCAAAACCAGATGCTGACTATTAATTGTAGAGCCACAGGTAGTGCTGAACTGTTCAGAGCAAGCAGGTAGAACTGATTTATCCACTTTGGACATGAATTCATGCTTCCTTTGAACTCTTTAAGAATATAACTGCCCCACACACCAAGCAATTAAAAAGTGAACTACTTTTTTAAAAGCTTTTCCAAAGACAAAGCTGAAATTACTGCTCAAGAAGCAACAGTGAATCTTAGAAGGATATTTTGAGTGCTTCCTCAAAAACTTCAGGATTCTCAATTCCACCTCTTCATGCTACTTTTTTTTTCCCTGGAAGAGGTATTTAGGCCCAGATAAATTTCATATAATGTTAACAGCCTTTCTAAGGCATCTTGCCCCTGGTTTCTTGACATTTTAGTGGAAGGAGAGGTTATAGATATATATAAGGTAGTCAGAAATGCCTTGCCGAGGTGCTGTTTTCTTCTGTTAATTTTAGAAGTAACGCCTGGTGACTGTGCTCCTAACTAAGGCACAGGGTAAGTTCCCAATGGTAGATGAGATCAATCAAGTCTTTAGTGCTTGGGAGAGGTGGACGTATGGTATCCTCTACAGTCTGACGTCTTCCATCTATCTGTAGAACACATATAACCACAGCACTACACAAATTTTCTATCCCTCTGGACTCCCACCACTTTTTTTGTTTTAACTTTTTAGCCGTTTGCTCCCATGATTAAATCACCATTTGACAGATGCAATCAATCACAATCTCTACAGAGAGACAATGAGCCACACCAGTCATAGAAAAAAACCCAAATTATTTACATCTTTCAAAGGGACCAACTTCCTTGTTGTCTGATATGAAGGAGTAAGAGTAGCTGGGTAATTGTAGTCAACACCGTCATGTTTGTAATCAGATTTATAGGCTATCTGAAACACAGGGAGAACAACAAAAAAAAATCAGTCTTTTTTTTTTAAGCTGTCATTTGTTTGAATAATTATCAGTCAAGAGGAAAGGAGAAACAATAATATTAATATTAAATGCAGGAAACAAAGTAAGTTCAATGTCATGAGTGACAAAGAAAATGAAATTATTTGCATAGTTTAGCCACTAATTGATTCTTTTTCAGCTCCTCAATTAATCCAATGCCAACAGTGGGAGCATTAACTTAACTTCCACCTATGACACATCTCTTTTATCTTCCTGCTTAGTTCTCAAGCTTCTTACAGATTTGTAAATAATATACTTGAAGGAATGGTATGTAACGAAATAGCTTCTTGACTAACCCAGTAAATTAAATTGGAATCCAGAAATCTTCATTAAAGACTGTTTTTTCAGCAAAGGTCTGACCCTGGGGGTGGTGGCAAGCAACCTTCAGCATCCTACTGATGTCAAAGGAAACTGAAGGAGCTCAGTATGTTGCCAGATCACTGAATTTGCTTATTTTAACTTCTTCCACACAGCAAGATATAAATCAGTACAAAAGGGTTTCCAAAAGAATTTCCCCTCTTCTCAACATATCTATCCTTTAGATCCCCAGTACAATATAATCTAGTTTTCTATCAACTTAATTCTGCAAAAAATTAAAGACAAAAAACAACTATGTATGTGTGACTAAAAGAGACTTACATTGCTTGCCAAGCTGCCAACTTTCATGGCGTGGAGCATTCGCTTGTCCATACCGATACCTGCATAATGACCTTTCATCTCATTCTGGTAGGTTTCTTTGTATTTAAGCTGTATAAAAAAGCAAAAATACTCTGAGAAAATATATTTAGTTTTTCTATGAGTTTCCATGTGTTACAGCAGCGAGACAAATTGTAGCTGTGCTTTACTAGTGTTGCACCACTACAGAAACTCATGAGTCCACAAGAACCTTGGTACTTCAAAAAATAAAAACTGAAACCCTCTATGAGTTTCCTATTTTAAAAGATGTCATTTACAGATTCTTCAGATCACCTGGATGCCACATAAAGGAGATACCTCTGCATTCTATTGCTGCATATTGTTTCATCAGAAATAAATATTAGAACAAAGTTGCAGGGAAACATTATTTGTATGTTAATAAATGAGCACATAATCATCTACCAAAACTGGACTGTTTTCAGCGAGCCCAGTGTAGGGAATTCAGTGACAATATAAATTAACCACTCTATCATCTCATCTGTATGGCAAAAGATTTATTCCCCTTATATTTCAGAGGATGATATCAAGCAGTATAAAGCAAAATCATATCTCATCATCATGAGATACAAACAGTATTATTATTAATATTGATTGCCTTCTCACAGTAAACATATTCCTCCCTGACTTTAACTCTGGTAAAGTGTCTTCTGCCTACCTTTTTAGTCAGGAAATGGACATACACAACAAAATAAGAAATAATTATGGTAGATAACAGTAACAACTGCCAACTACTTGTATAGATTAAAAATCATCCATTGTAAGTAACCTGTCTTATCACAATAGTTTTTTCCATAATCCTGTATTAAATGAGCCCCACCAGTCCAGGACAGATTCAAATGTGTGCTGTATAGCCTGGGTTAAAATCAATTATCATCAAATTCCCAGCACACATTTATATGAAACAAATACACAGATGACTTGTGATTCCAGCAGCTCACAGGTTAAGTAAGCTACACGTGAGGTACTGAAACCTTACATCACTGGTGAATTTTGACATCTTGCTGGCGTTCTTGAACTGCGGAGTATCACAGTAGTTCATGCTGTAGCCTTTGTTGTTTCCAAGATCCTTCTTATACTCCACCTTAGTGACAAAAATGCACAAGGAAAAGATATGGTAAAAAATCAACCTGCTCTATCAAGGTCCTCCACACACTTTTTACTAGCCAGACCCACTGTTCAGAGATTTTGATGTGTGGTTTTCATCAGATGACATATGATGAAAATTAATATGAAGATTATTTTCATATTCTCAGTTCTCACTTTATAGGTAAAAGAACTTAAATCAATTTCAACTATTTGGACCTCAGCAAAGTGTATGGGACTGCCATAGGGAAAATTATTAATAAAAACAAGGATCTACAAAGGAATTTTAAGGTGAGTGTGGAGCAAATGAAAGCAGAAAAAGCGATGGCTGTTTTTCAACAGGAAGGATTGAATAGGGGGAAGTTTAGCAGCAGGATTCTTCAGAATAAGATTAAATTCAGAATTGGCTTAATATTTTTATTACGTACTTTTGCTCTGAGGTAGGAATGTTCAGGGTGATATTAAAAGGGATAATAGAAATGGGACTAAATTCTGCAATCTAGAGGTTAATATACATAGGGAGTAATCATAAAAATTTCAGCTATAGGAGCTCATAACCTGGAAAGGCTAAGAAAAACTGTTCATACATAGGCTGACCACAAAAATGGCAAGAGACCAAAGTAACAGCCATGAAAAAGGCAAATAAAGTCCAAGGCAGGAGAAAGATGAGACTTAGCAGGCACTGGGAAGTGTGCATGCTAGGTACCAGGTTGCACCAAGACCTGATGAAGAACTTATGTTCTTACAGTCATTCCTGTTTAAGGGACGTGCACTCAGCCTGTAACAGCTGCTGTGAAAGACTAAGAGAGATGAGAAGAATTTGGCTTACTTAGTCTAGGAAAACAAAGGCAGAAAGAAGAAAATTATCTGTTTGTAAGCATCTCAGAAAGGTAATCATTAAGGGAGAAGAACTTTTTCAACTAAAGGGTAATGCTGGCACAAAACACTATAGTAATAAAGTGGACAGGAATAAATGTAGGCTAGACATTAGAGAAAGAGGATTATATGATACTGTGCTGAAACAGCAGGAGCCAGAAATCATTGGCCCAGGAGGCCCCTTCCAGTCGTACTTCCAGGGGTTTTTCATTATTGAAGGTTTTATACTTTGACATCTCAAGAGTATAAGTTTTTAAACTGCCATGGGGAAGCTCTAGAAACTCACGCTTATTAATAGCTTTATAGCTGATATGACACTATAAATAAATTAATAATTCAGAATCTACTGAGAATTCCCTAGCAATCTTCCCTTGCCAGCAGAAGAAGAATCCATTATCAGTAACCCACAGTCTTTCACGTGATGGAAGAAAACAGAAACCCACATTAACAGAATGGTACAGATTTTGGCTCTGTTGGTGTTATTTTTTAATGATCAGTAGAATCTTCTTTGAAATGCTCTAAGGTACACACCCAAGACATCCTTAACCAGTTATGATTATAACTTCACAGCACATTAGCAGCATAATTCAGGCTTTTGGGGGCTTTTTAAGATGTCTATTCTTCATGTGGCCTTAATTAGAATTATTCTTCCAGGTTTCATTTCCCATACTTTCATACAGATCATTACAAGTGCCAGATAACAGCACCTAAAGATCTTTTCTTACAACTTTCTCTCCAGTTACTGTGCTACACACAGATTATTTTTGCTACATACAGGGCAATAAGGATAACAGCTTTTTATATTTGTAGTCCATACCCATCAGACACAAATGTTTGTATGAGCTGCTCTCAAACTTGTTAACAGATCAATTCAACCCCTTACCTCACTGACGAGCTTGTTAACACTTTGGGCTTGTTTAAGGACTAAGTTGTCTTCAGCCTTTAGGGAGTGAAAGTGAGCTGCACCTTTCATCTTGGAAAGATCTTTCTTGTATTTTATCTGAAAAGAAGTAGGGGAAATTATAAAACAGATGTCTACCTTTTCACCATTGCTATTTAGACTGGCTTCATGAGTTGGGATAAGATTTTTCCTAATCTTGCTTTGATAAGTAAATAGAACTTGCTAGGTTTAAGCCCTGTGAGTTGTTACTTCCTGAAATAAAGCACATATAAAATCACAGCCCTAACAATCCTTGTAAAGCCACCTCACTAGACAGCATTTCTTTACATCCATTGCTTGTATAGATTGAACAAATGGTTATTGTTCATAGCCTGAACAGATAACTAGCAGATTCTTGGGTGTTGACTGCTTGGAGCTTGTGTGCTCTTTTATTACTGAAGTTAATTCTCGGTACTTTAATTTTAGACTTCTAGTCAGAGAATTACAGATAGTCATCAAATGCTCTGGGAACTTTTCCTTTTGTAGAAACAGGCTTTTTAGAAAAGCTGTATATTTTTGAACTTATAACAGTTTTAAGGGAATTAGATTTCTCTACCAAATCAAGATTGAATAAAGGATCTGTTAATTTAATTTAGATATCAGGTTATTGACTTAAATTGGGCTCGGATGCATGAAAACAGATAATACTTATATTGACTTTTTGCCAAAGTCTGTCCAGCAAAAACCCTTTTGGGAACATATTTCAATATTCTTTGCATACAAAGGAGATGCTTATGTTACTGCTTCAAAAATCAGATTCATAATGTACAAACCAAGAAATTATTTTAAATGTGCTGAAGTGCAAAGGGTTTTGGTTATTTATTGTCCAAGCCTGCACACAGCTTCACAGCATTTAAAGATATGAAGCAGCTTGGTAAGTACTCTAGTGTTCAAATGTTACTGCCATGAACCAACCCTTCTCCTCACCTGCCATTTTTATCTGAAAAGGTTAAATATTTCATGTTCAAACAGGGCATACTGAGTCTGTCATCAAAATATGGACTGCTAACAGATTTCAGGGGGGTCATAGGCTCACGTAACAGAATATGACTGATCCTTTCACTCTAGTTTACCACTAGTGTCTAGTCCAGGCAAGTACAAGCTGAAAGAGTCAACCATCTATTAGCCCCCCCAGTAAAGAGACCAAGCCTGTCAGCTCAGATAGCCCCATGTGGGCCTGGTGTTCACACTACAGAGGCTGTCACTCGCAGGAAGCCTCCACAGCAGCCACAGGGTAGGGGCACCTACAGACTGACTCATTTTTTGTCACTGCTAGAAACAGTCTCCTCAAATAGCACTGAGGCTCTTTAATCAATGGGCTGCGGAACAATTGCACATCACCACTTTTTTTACCAATTCTTTAGATTCCCACCCAAAACCTAAAAATCCCCAGCCTAGAAATAGGCTCAGTCTTGTAAAGTGACAGCATAGTTACTCCATAGTTTCTTTTCCTCCATATGACTCGCTTTGCGCTAGAGGCACGATACATCAAAATATCAAAACCAGTTCAGCTCATTCATCCTCCATTTATTCACTACTGGGAATACCACAGTAGTCCACAGGATGATTAAGGCAGTTGAAGGTTTCATTAATAATACAGGTGCAGATTTGCCAGGAGGGTTAACCTAACAGTAGGGATCCCCATTAGTTGCTATATCCATCTCTTCCCTCATGCAAGTTGGAGCTGTGTCCTCTCCTATTAATGGATATTATTAATCCTCTGAGCCATCCAGTTCCCAGCAATGCAGTCAAATGTCATTGCTGTTTACTTCTCAAGTGTAATTTTAGCATTCTCCTCCCAGGCAGTGCTCTGACAAACTGCTGGTTTTAATTGTTTATGAATTGTATTGATTCAGGTTTCATACTTACATCACTTGCCAATTCATTTGCTTTCTTGGCATTTTGATAAGCTGGAGTGATCATAGCAGGAAAGCTTCCTTTCCCTCTGCGTTCTTCATACTCATCCACATAATCCTAAAGAAAATTCGGAGTGTTTACTCATCATACATGAACAGGTGGGGCCATGGGTGATTTCACAAAGCCCCACAGTTCTTGTTAGTAGGAAAGTTCAATAAATAAGAATAAAATTATCAACTGTAAGAATAAAATCATCCACTAACTGTGCCTGTAAAAACTGTTTGTGTTGCATTGCAAGTAAAATTTTGGAGGCAATTAGCTGTGGTAAAGATAGTATTCAAGTATATAATGATATACATCCTTCTAATTCCACCTCAGTTTTTACAAAGATATTACCTCCTACCACTCCTCTTTGCCAGTATGTATGTTTCCCTCAAAAACTATAAAACATATATAATGTTTTGGGCAGCCAGAAGATTTGCCTTAATTTTTCAAGTTTAGTATAGGGTCAGCCTTCTTCTGTGATGCAACAGAAGTGTCTTGATGACCCCACCACCATTTCATACATCATAACTGACCAAAAATGATATTTCTCTAGTGCAGTGATATATTTGGAAGAGGGATTCACTAATGAAACAGGAATATCTAGATATTAAAGTGGTAAACTCCTTAGGGAACAAGACCACAGCATTTAATTTGCTTGATTTTAAGACCTACTATTTCTGGAATTGATACTCTTAAATCTATCTATAGGTAAGTTTATGTGTAAATATTGGCAATTTGAAAAGCCTTTTGATAATTTAATAATAAAATACTGGAGCTTTTTTTAAAATGGTCATACACAATGATGATGCCAAAGCGTTATCTGACACAATCTGAGGAGAATATGGTAAGTATTCAAACAAGTAAGACATAGTATAATGTGTCTTCTCTATAATATTTTGTCAATAATTTTTAGTTAAGAGCCAGTTTAAGTGATAAAATAATGTGTGGCATGTCAAGAATGTCATAGAGAGCATGGATAGAAAGGACTATAAGTATTTGGGTTATCTCTCTTGTGACTTCTCAATGCAAAACAATTAATTGTAGGTCATTTTGTGCACCATCAATGTCACATTATAGGATAGGTCATATCATAAGGTTGTGAACAATATAATGTAATTATAGTTGTCGTATCTGTTCTATAAACAAGCATAGAAAATAAAAATCTTTGATTAATCAGCTAAATTATTTTTTTATATGCCATTCATGAGTTGGAATTCTTCAGACTAACTGGCCATTTTCTTTTTCTACTTAAATCATTTCTAGTATTGCTCATATTGAAAATAAATGTTTTCAGAGTTCCAGATAATTAATTTTAGCTACTTCTAAGATTTTAAAACATGAACACGTGTTCAGCACATAGGAATTTTACAGTAGGATTCCTTTAAATTGTCTCTTGTTATATATTTAACTGTATGATGTACCCTCATGATCTCAACAGTTAGAAATCTAATCCCTTTACCCATGTTAAGTCACGCTTCAGTCAGAAAGCTCCATTAATTTCAGCAGCTCTATTTTATTTGAATAAAAATATCAGAATCCAATCTATGAAGATTAAAACTCAAATTAAATTTGAAGTCTGACTGAAGTTTCAAAGATACTTTCAAAGAAAAAAAGCTTAAACTAATTCTAAAGATAGCAGAATTTCAATGCTTGAAAATGCAATTAGCACTTTTTCAAACTCATTTTATTTGTTTATTCTTACTAAAACTTGTAGTAGTTCAAAAGACAGAAACTAATTGAAGGCTTCAATGCCACATATTCAAATCTCATATTATTCAGGGATGATTTGCTTTTCATAAATTACAAGATGATCGTTTGGACAGAAGAAATGAAGAAATGCAAAACTCCCAAATTGTCCCAAAGGACAATATATTCCCTGTTCCTTCATTGCTCCAAAGTATATGGGTCTCATGAGGAGCTAGAATGAAAAACCCAAGATTAACCATGCAGTTTTACCTATACAAAACCACTATTCAATTCCTTTCAAACTCCCTTTAGCTGTATTCAGTTCTACTTAGCTGTATTATTTCCCTAACTTAATTGGCATAGAACTCTGGGTGTATTTTGTGAGACAACAAAATAATTGCATTCCCTTAAAAATTAAATAAAAGCAAACTGAATGCCACAGACCAAAACAGAACTAAAACCTGATTGGTTCCACAAATGCAGAACTACAACTTGTCAAGCTTACAATACCACTTCTATAGAAAAGCTGAAATCTAAGAGATTGAGCATGATCTTAAGTTCCACTCGTACATATTTAGAGCTGCAAAGCTTCTAAGAGTTCTAAAAATACTGTCTGGGAAAAGATGCTTAACTATCTACTAATTTTCTACCATTTTGCAGCCCTTTCACTTTTTCTCCTAGCTGAATTTTCTTTCTTATGGAATGGTAAAGTGTCTACAAGTAAACATATTTCAGGGTGATATGTAACACCACCACAACAGAAATGCACAGTGCATACTTATAGACAGTAAAATTTGCCAAGGTAAAGCTTACCTACTGGAATGACCCTACCATATGGATCATGCAGTGACTGTGCCTACTCTGTAGTCTGATCTTGTAAGTGCCAGTGCCAAACATATTATACACATTCAGGGCATGGTACTGTTTGAGACCTTTCTTTCTCCTCCAGGAAAGCAAAGTGAAAATAGGTCTTACTGCAGTTTCTAAAGTCTTGAGCAATCAGCCATTGTAATGATCAACATCAGTACCTCTCAGATGTTGCATACCTGGCCATATTGATCAACATTTTCTTTTGCAAAACTAACATCTGCTCCAACTGTATGGCTGGCTTTTCCCTTGATCTCTTTTTCATAACTTTGATGATACTTTACCTAACAGGAAAAAAGAAGAAAAGAATCATCTGGATGAGTTTAGTCTGGTACACAGATGTTACATAATAAATAAAAATCAATTGCATGCACATGTTGACAGTAAAAGATGGTAAAAATTTCCATTGCCACCAATCTACAGAAGTCAAATATGCCATTTGATGATATAAAAACAAAAATAGTGGTGTACTTTTCAAAAACACATTAGGAATAGTGCATTATTGTCAGTTGGACCCAGACTGTTAGTTCAGCATGTTCAGAACTGCCCACTTGTCAGTGGCTCATCCCTGATGCTCCAGCAGGTTAAAAAATAGAACTGATTGTAACATAAATTCATGGTTACCACAAAGCACTCTTTTTTTAACCACAGGATCATCTGAATGCCATTAATATAATTCTGAAAAATGCTGATATCCCCAATGATCAAGGGAATTTTAGGCAATGAACCTTCAAGTTTAGACCAAGACTTACACTACTTTGCTGAAGTCAAAATGCCTATAACCTGATGCTGCCCTTTCATCACTATGTGTGTTTGCTGACACAAATGAAGGGTTTTCCACAGATCAAAGGCAAACAAAAACATTTAAATGCTTTAGTCTGTTGCTTTTGCCTTCAAAATTACAGATCTCTTATTTTCCTCAATGACTTTTAATAATATTTTAAATTCAGTTCCATTTAGTTAGCACAATATGTTATCTTCTCCAACAAAAAGAGCTTTTCTTTCAGTCTCCAATGACAAAACACAATTAACTCTACATTTGAAGCAATCCTGATGTCCTGTTGCAGTGCTTTTTAAAGAATACAGGGGTAGTGGGGTTTTTTTTAATGTCTGAAGAGAAAAAGGAAGCCAATAAAGATCAGTACACCAAGTAGTTTAAACAAAAACAAAACCAGAGTAAAATGACTGGAACAGAAAGCTTTATTTTATAAATCTACATCTATGTCAAATAAATGCATGTGTTTGTGTATGATTTTTATATATAACGGCTGTTCAAGAAACTACTTTTATAAAAGCTTCATCCTGCAACAGCACAACAGAAGGAAAAGGAGTATGAACCCTAAGGACTCACTGGGACCATGGAAAGTTGTGGCAAAGCAGAGCTCTGCAAACACAGTCCTCTCCCGATACAAGGTCACCCAGAAATATTGTGTCTGTGTACATTAGGGTAGCACTTCAGCCCTTCTAACTCATACTGAGTTGGGCAGAATGAAAGCAAAGACCTCCAACTGACTCCTTGTTGTCTTCTTTCTCACTGTATGCAACAGGAAGCTGGGTAAAGGGGATGCTTTTACCCACAAAAATCCAGAGTGCTGATTCACAAATAAAACACCTAATTTTCTCCTTGTGCATAAAACTCAAATTTGTCCCTGCAAAAGTCAACCACTTGAAAATCTGTGTGTGAAGTTCACTGCTAGCATAAGTCCACCATGCTCATCAAATTTCTGCCAGCAAACATTTTAAGCCAAAATTTGTGTAAGAATTATTTTCTTCCCAAAACCCAACTTTGCTTTGGACACTTACATCGCTGGCCAATTCATTCGCTCTCTTGGCTATTTGATAAGCTGGAGTGATCATAGCAGGAAAGCTGCCTTTTCCCTTCTGTTCTTCAAAGTCTTCTGTGTATCTCAACTATAAAAACCCAAGATAGTTGATGAGCAATTAGATCAAACATATGTTGATTGCACACATAATCAGTTCTTAAATTTGCAAAGTCAGGCATTTGATGGCTGTCATCTGCCAAAACGAAGATGAACCACAATGTCTGAATTTTTACAATGGAGTCCTCAACTATGTTATCATGTATCTTCTTCAGGACCTCTGTGTCTCATTCAGGGTATAGGATAGGTCTCAGTTGTTTAAAGAAAACACTGAAGTTGCCTGCAAGACCTGCAAGATGCTTGCTCTACGTTAGTCAGATAACCTCCTTCTTTACCTTGCTTGGCACCCAGATGACTTCAGTTCTGACAGCAAGTCCCTAAAATGGCCTAGAACTGAATATGGTCTTTATAACTGGAAGTATTAAATACTTAATGGTAAAATGCATCAAGAATATTTTAAGGTAATACACATTTCAAGAGTCTGCTTTTCAAATATTAATTTTTTACTTTTCTTTATGTAAATATTTTTAAATGTTTAAAGTGTCCTAAGAGTCACTTGTGGAGTCAAAGCCAGGTCAACCTATTTTGTTTCACTTACATCACTTGAAAGATGTCCTCCAACCTTTGCATGAAGTATATCTGGAGTGTCTACAACAGACGTGAACTTTGAAACTCTCTCTTCATGTCCCCGCTTATATTCTACCTGAGGGACAAAGCATATAAATGCATGTTACAAACAATAGCAGCAGGTATGCAGTTTCTATCAGAAGGCTTCAGGAGAAAATGAGCAACAGTAATCATGATGCTCCCCACTGTAAAGTCAAGCTATCAGTATATTTAAGGCTCGATTTCCTTAAAGCGAATGCCAGAAGCAGACAGTAATTTTGAAATTATACTAGATTCATGTGAGCCATACATTTGATTAAAATATTATGAGAATAGGGATTAATGACCCAAAAAACTAAGATCATACCACAATGATAATGAGGTGTTTGCAGAAAACAATGAAATACTTTAAAATCATTTCTACAGGATTTATTTATACTTGATCTTCTTCAGTTAAATTGTTATTTTTATATATAAGTCATTTTCCGTGCATTTATCTTGTGTATGAATTGAATTAAATATCACAGTATTTTAATCAGTGTTGTGCTATTTAACTTCAAATAATGAAGAAAAACATTGGATGTAAATAAAAAGATAAATAAATCCACAAAGTGGCAATAAACATTCACAATTTCTTTCAGGTTGTGATAAATTACAGCACAAGTTGCTGCATGTTTCAGAAAATGTCTACATTGCCACATAAGATTGTCTTCCCAAGCCAAATAGTTTGCTAACTCTGTTCCCTGCATCATGACAAAGTTTGATCAGCCAGCCCCTTTTCAGTGGTCTGTGGAGACAGGACAAGGGGCAATGGCTGCAAGTTGGAGCACAGGAAGTTCCACACCAACATGCAGAAAAACTTTTTCCCAGTGAGGGTGACAGAGCCTGGGACAGGCTGCCCAGGGGGGTGGTGGAGTCTCCTTCTCTGGAGATATTCAAGACCCGTCTGGATGCCTACCTGAGTGAAATGTCCTAGGGAGCTGCTTTGGCAGGGGGTTGGACCCGATGATCTCTCGAGGTCCCTTCCAACAATTCGATGATTCTATGATTCCCCATTTTGCAGAAGTATGAGTACAACAAATATCCATCATAGAACTCAACTGTCTAAAGTGAATGGCCTAAACACTGGATTCTCCAAATTCAGAAGTCTAACATACAATGAAAAAACTGTGACTTACGTTACTGCTTAGCTGGGTGGCTCTCTTAGCAACCTGATAACCTGGCGTGATCATAGCGGGGAAGCTGCCTTTGCCTCTCCGTGGCTCATATTCTTCTGTATACTGAAACTAGAAAATGGACATTTTTCATTCTGTTACAGAAGAACCCACTAGAGTTTAATGCTATTCCTCCTGTAATCCCTGCTTCCTAAAGGCCTGTATCACTTTATTGAAAAGCAAACAAATTAAAGAAAAAACACTTTATATATTTTTTAGGTAAAAAAATGTCCTACCTACAACAGAAAACACTCCTCATTAATATCAATACCCACTGTTAATTGTCTATGTTTACTGAGTCACTAGCTCTGTGTATGGACACAGACAATCAGTCTTAATTCAAGAGTGAATTTTCATCAGTCATAGAAATACAGTCAATAAAAGGTTTACTCTATGGAAAATAAAACATGTTTTCCATCATGAGTTCTGTTCTACTGAGGGAAACACCACTGCCTGCTAGATCAGAATATAATCAAGGTGAACTCAGATATTGTTAGTCAGTAGTTGAAGTGCTTCTCAATTACAGAAATATAGAAACCTATGATTTCAAGGATGGGCAATAGCATTGCTGTATGACTTTAATCACTTACACAGTTAAATATTGTTACTAACAGAAGGAAATAATGTCAGTCTCTCCTTTGGTAACATCCTACCAAAGGTTGGCTGTGATGCACTGGAAAGTCTTCAGAATATAATAGCCCATGAAATCAAATTATTCCAAACATGAGCCCACTTACATCACTCAGAGTCTTCTGTGCCTGCGTTATTCTGACCATCTCAGGATCTGGGATGGTTCCTGAGTACCACGATCTTCCCTCCTGATAGGCAGCATAGTAAGCATTCTAGAAAACAAAAAATAAATAACTACCAATCTTCACCTGAAAAAGGAAACACACACACACAATGTGGTAGAAGTCAAAACTATTCTCTGCAGACACTCAGCACAAGGCCTACACTCCACATCCCTTCCGAATACCAGGGCAGAGCTTGTATAACAAGAACTGACATCAAGATGCCAGGATCTAGGATTCTGGAATGACACTCAAATTCCCCCTGGGAATCTGACCATTTGTTGAAGCTTCACTGTCAGTAGAAAGAAGAGACAGTGAGTTATGACTGTATATGCAGTGGACCAAACTGCTAACTGTATAGATACGCCCTTCCTCATCTGGTGGTTAATCAAGTTACACTACCTTGAAAAGTTTAGCCAAATGAGAAGCTATGGCTTTTTTAGTATTGCAATGCTGTCAGGAAAACCCCAACAATCAGACTGCCAAGGCTAGTCCTTGGTCTGCTGCAGACTAGTTGCTTGGAGACTTCAGCAATATTTCTTACCTGGGTGGTCAATTGTTGGGCTTTATAGGCAGCTTCGATTTCTCTGGACCTTACATCCCACTGAAATACTGATTGGATTTGTTCACCCTCTTCTCGATATTTTATCTATAAAAAAATGGACTTGGTATTAACAGTTTGTTAGTGCAGACTAACACACACCCCTCTTAGGGGAGGAACAAGGAGTAATCAAACAAGGTAAAAAGAGACTTTTAGCCCACAGTGATACAGAGTCTGCATGAACTGCAGCAAGAAAAGGAGCTGAATCCAAGACATAACCAGTGCAATTCTCAACATTGCTAATTCACTTCAGTCCCTGCTAGTTTTGGCTGCACCTTAAACCTGTCTAAAGGAAGGCTACTTCCAAACACACCTCTGGCCCTGCTAGGTGATAGTTCTTGTCTATCACACAGGCATCATCAGACAGGTGGCTGTGAGGTAAATTAGATCAGGAAATTAGTAGGTAGGCTTTTGTTGTGTTATCTTTCAGCTACGTCAGTTCCTTCATCTGCTTCATTCCAAAAGCATCAATACCAACACAGGAGGAACAGTGTGACTGCACAGAACTAATTCACTGGGTGGCAGCATCAACACAACCCAGTTTAAGATGATTTACTCATAATGTTTACCTGTGTCTGTGTGTTAGATCTCCAACTGCTATAGAACAGCCTCGGTTTTGGTGCCAACTAATAATTCCACCCTGAAGACACATTTATATATGATATGAATGCAGAAACCAAGGGACTATGACAAGCAAACCTGATCCACAAATTCTCTGCAGCCCACAAGAAAATACAAACCCGTTTCTGAGAGCCAGCATCTTTTCCTCCTTTTCCCTCTTTATAGCAACACCATGCTATTATGTACAAAAAGGACACACAGCCCGTAGCTCTATGCCATGCAAAGATGACAGAAGTACTTCCTCCACACCACCCATTCTTAGCAAAGGTTTTTTTCATGGAAGAGAAGATCACGTTTATCCCTAAGGTCAAAGCTCACACTCTAATCCACTCCCAGCTTCTGCCTAAGATTTCTGCTGGTTTTGGAGCTGTACATCTGTAAAGGAGGAGCATATTAGACCTGAAGTCTGAAATGAAATTCTGAAAGAATAATTCAGTCTTTAGATACCACCTTTGGGGGAAATAATCTGTGAGGATTAAATCCCTAAGAAATTTTAATCATTAGAGGAAACAACTATTATCTGGTGGGAAATATTCTACTCTCATATTTCCCTGTACAGTGTCCACAAAACATGACTGTGTAAATGTAAATGACTACTACCTTTAGTCCTGGGTCATCACTTTCCTACTGTTACTTTTATTGTGACAGCATACAGAAATCCAACTGAAATCACAGCTCTGTTCTACAACTCACTCTACAAATGCAAAAAATAACATTCCGTCTCCTGAAGACTACAAAATCTAAACTGATTGGACAGAAAAATCCCCGAGCATGTGTATCGTTATTCCCATTTAATAAATTAAGTACAAAGGCACACAGAGATGAATGGTTTGTCTGCTTACATAGAAGTTCTGTGTAAAGAGAGTGAGCTGCATTTTTATCTCTGCATTCGAGCCAGTGTCTCAACATGATTTGTATGAAAACGTCATGTTAGGACTGAAAAAACATGCTTTCTGCATAAGAAAAAAATCTCACTTTATAAAACCCAACAAACTAACAATTGAAACTTTCCCACGTAAGCATTATTTTATACATTTACCAATGAAAAAGTTTTCTTGCACTCAAAATTCCTACAGAAGTTCTCCCTTTAAGTATTGCAAAATCAGCTTCTTTACTACCCGTAGCAATTTCCTCTCTGGAGCAGAACCTCATTATGTGATTGAAAAGGACAGAAGGTGCTTTAGGTGTAAAAAACAAGGGAAAGTGATCTTCGAGCTATAATTTGTCTGGAGTGTATATTCACATGCACGGGAAGTATCAGAGTCTAATATCACTCCCTAAAACCAGAAATAGAACCTGCAGTAATCCCAAACTCATTCCTGACCAGATTTGTCACACACAGTTTAAAGTAAGTGTGATAGGCAGTAACTATTCCAGCAGCGACTATGATCCTGCATAAACTGATGCATAAGAGTACTGTACAAGCATGATAAAAGATACAGTGCCTGATAAAGACTATTAATGCACATTAACTTTGTACAGAAAATAGAGAACTTGAATACATGATAATCTAAGGAATACAGCTTCTTTTATTTTAATGATGGCTAATCACATTGAAACACATTGGTTTTCTTAGTCACGCAATGAATAGTACTATTTTAGAGTATCAAAAGACATGACATTCAAGGAAACAACATTACAGATGGAAGCGAGATAGCTATAAATTATTGGCTGTTTATGCGTTTCTCATTTAAATGAATCCTTAAAACGCAAGTTTGAAAGAAGTGCATGTGGAGGAAAACAATGCAAGGCAGAAAAGAATGGGATGTGAAAAGAAAGAAGACTTTGAGCACCCCTAGAGGTTTCCAGGGGCACAGCAGCCTTTTAGAGGCTGGATCAGTTAATAGAGCATGTATAGAAAGCTAGTCCATCACGAAAGCTTTAGCAAAACATTTTCAGCAGAACCATGCAAAGCTCTCTGGCCTTCATGCTTTCCCACAACAGGAAATATCATCCCAGGTTTGTCAGAAATACCTGACAAAGTATTCATGAGAACTTTTGCCTACATCCTACTGAGATAGAATTTACTTTTTGTTTCATGTCCTTCAGTATCAGTTTCAGAACAGATCATAAAGCAAGTAGGTCATTCTTGTTTCAAATGGCTGTGTAACCCCCCACGATTTAGTTACTAAGTCTGCATAGCTCCGGGCAGTATTTCCCGCAGTTAATATGAACAATTCATCCATGTGGATTATCGGATATGGTGGGTGAGAAACTGCTAACCATTTTTCTTTCTGAAAGCAGAAGCACATTCAGATCTAACCTTTCTGTCCTATGAGTGAATGAATGCATTTTAAAAATTATGATTCAAACCCGGGCTGAGATCTTACTGCTTTTTCTAAAAGAATACAGGAGGGTAAGTAAGGAATACAGATCTTCATTATGTAAAGAATACATTTCAAAACCAGGACATGAATACAATATCAAAATGTGAAACAAAGCTAAATACCTTTGGCCCTCCAGCTTCTTACCTCACTTACCACTTCCGACAGTTTTTTTGCATTTATGTTTATTGGTGTCTCAAATACACTTGTGAATGTATTGTTTTTTGGATTATGTCTAAAAAAAAGAAAGGGTAAAAGGATATTAGGAGCATACCAGACAGCCCACCAAAGCAGTTCTTTCTGAACGCTCAAAAACACAATACCAGCCTCCACCCCTCTATACATAACTTTTCCCCCACTCACACACAGATCTCAGATTACATTCAAGTTACTGCTATATGGAGTAGGTGCCTAGAGCAAAATTAATTTTAATGATCGTCATATCAATGCTGTGTTTCTAATAACAAAAGAGAATAATAGAATAAAAAACAACTGTCATCTCTCCTTTTTCTGCTGACAAATTTGACAGGAATTGATCATTATGAAATAAAAACTTCCTAGAACAAACCAACTCCAAAATCTGCATTTTATACATTTTCCTGATGATTAGCTCAACCTTGTTAACTCTTAACCACTGATTTGAAAAACACTGAATTTTATGGCTGGGTTTATTCTCTTCCCCCAATTTGGTATCTTTAAACACACTGGACAAAACAAGGGAGTGTTATACAGAAGAGTTTACCATCATTTCTGAATCATGTAAATCCAAGCATATGCACAAAGGCACTAGCAGTACAGAATTTCACATCACACATGAGACTGGGCTGAGTCCAAACAGTGATCTTCTATTACATTAAAATGACTTGGCATTTTAAACCTCTGCTTTAAAAAAAAAAAAAGGAAAGGAAACACACTTACGCTTGACAGTAAGGCTTTTTCTCATGGCTAACAAAGTTGTTTACTGTTAACATCATCTTGCACACTTCGCAGTGAAAACAGGCTTTATGCCATGTCTGGAAATACCACAAAACATAAACCAAACAAACATGATTTGGATTTCATTATAATTCTGATGAGTTTTAAATCTCAATATTGATCCTTAACATTCAGGAATTTAAAGAATTCTTCAGATACATGCCTATTACTAACTCATTTCAGTTGTGAACCCAGTTATAAATAAAGAATTTTTGGAACTAGGAGATTTGCACCAAGTTAAAAGTGCCAATCTATACATTTATTATAGTTCAAAATAATAAAGAAAGACAACTGACCTGATCTATACAGTTAATCTTCTCAGCAGGGTAAACCCCATAGCCACATCTAGCACACGGCTGCACATTCATCTTGAAATCCACAGAGTGAAAAATATATATAGCTTTATACAAAAGGTTCAAAGAATATGAAAGTGACTTTTTGGCCTGTGCAAAGCACACTCTAGACACTCCAGTCAAGGCCTTTTGCTGTGGTCAATGGCTCCCATTAAAGCTCTGAACTGAAGTCTGTTGCTCCGTTTGCTGACCTTCTGTTTCAAAGTCAGCTGCAGGCTGGCTTTTAAAGCTGCCAGTTAGTAAGAGCGGTTATTTTGGCAACTGTGTCAGTGCGTAGGGGAGGGCAGCAATATCCTTCTCTAAATAGAAGAATGAACTCACAGAAACGAATCATGTCCATGTGAACGATAGAGTCAGATCATTTAGTATTTCAGTTTTGCTGTAAAGCCAGTTGTCATAAGCCCAGGATGAAAAGTACATGCAGCAGCAGCAGCAATTTATCATAGGCTCTTCTCACCCTGATATACAGCAACTGACCTCATGGAGGACTCCTCTGTGTTTAGGAACTGCTTCATATTCAAAGGAGTTATCGCCAGAGATGCAGGCTGGAGATGGTTTGGAGCTTCCTGGCCTTTTGCTGGATCTAGAAGAGGTACAACCGCCATTGTGTCAGCCAAGTCATTCTTTTTTCCCTTTGGTGCCTATTCAGTTTCACCTGGTATGTGGGCAGCAGAGCACAGGACACTTATTTCTCACATATTTCTGTTTCATCAACTCCATCTCCAGGTGTAAGACAATGCCCATGACAGAATGAAATGGGCAGAGCCTCTTAGCTCAACGAGTCCTAAAAATGATGGGCACAAATCCAAACATGTATTCAGAAAGGAACCCCTTACTTCTGAATAGAAAGAGCAAAGCATTAAGAGCATTCACAAAGAGTAGGTTGGCATAGATCAGAATCTAAAAATTCCTTAGGCAAATAACACTAAGGAGTTATTATGAGTGATATTAGGAATCAAGCAAGTTATTAGGGTTGCCAAGTCTGCTCATTAACAAAAGAAGCTATGAAATTCTACTGGCCACAGATCATCGGGATCTGACATTTACATCTCAGCTAATCATACCTCCAGATGCAGAGCTCCATAACCCTGAAACACAGCTAAGCATTATCTCAATCCAAGTAAAAGTCTACTTAGTCCCCCATGCATCTGCAGCACTTCCTCTGCCTGCAGCAGTTCTGGGATATTGCTAAGCAGTTTCCTTTTCTGTAAATTACAAAGAATTCAATTAGAATTATTCCTAGTTAAATATCCTGTGTATCCTTAGAGAGCCTCCTATTCATCTCTCTATGGAGATATGCAGTTCTGCTTAATTTATTATTGCTACTTTTACTGAATGCTGACAATGTACTGGCACAACATACTGTCAGCAACTGGTGTGCTGAAAATAGACTCTCTAATCTGAAGAGCAATGGGTATGGCACTAAGTCCTGAAAACACTTGAAGCCCTTTAAAGTAATTAACTTATATCAATGTATAAAGAGAAACACTTTCATTTAAGAAACAAAAATGTTCACAGAACATAACTTTGTCTGTTAAAGTTACAGCTTACTTACCTGATATTATTCTTTTTGGGCTCAGATGTGATTTTATGTTGACCAAGTTACATCACAATAATATTTACCATGCCCACACCCGTGAACCAAAATAAACTGGAAGTCTTCCAGTTCCCTTCACACACAGCTTTTCATCTTATCCCAGGTTGCCAGTCTGTTTATGCAAGTGACCTGTATTGGGGTCACAGTGACCAGGCTGTCCCCTCCTTATTTAACATGGAGCACAGTACCAGCTGCTGTCTCTTTGTGTTCATCTACTACAAGAGTCACCATATTGTGTACTTTCTAGATAGTCCTAGTTGTCTTCATTCCATCTGAAGCCATGCTAGTGCCCTTGTTTTGCTTTGGCAAGAAGAAAGGTGAATGACCTGCTCCTGATCCAACACAGACAATACGTGTCCTAAAGCCCTCCTGAAATTGGTTCTGGGAGGTACTGAAAGCAGGACATCCCTGAACCACACAAAAACATGAAGAACTGGCAACTACAGAACAAATCATTCATCCAAGAGCCACTTGAAACTAAAGATCTGGACAGGACTGCAACATGGATCATCAGTGTATACAGCTGATAGGCACTGTGCACTCAGAGACCATACTAGAGGTCCCTGAGAAGAATGGGGCCATATGTTCCAAGAGGCCTGTCAGACTGCTAGAAAACCTTTATTTCAGATAAAACTTACTTAATTTCAAGATATACAAAACCTGTTTGTTTCTTTTCACAGCAACACCAATTATTGGCTTGGCTGGAAGTTGGCAAACACATATTTGAAGTTCTCCTGCTTCTTCCAAGTTACAGCATGCTCGAGAAGCACAGTAAGCCACAATTCCCTATACAGTTGGTGTCTTTCCCAGCGACATCCCAGCTACTGCCCTCACATCCACTGTGCACCAGTTCTGCTGGAGTCTGTTCAAGATTTCCCTGTCTTCCAAGCATCTCAAAACTGTCATATTGCAAGGTGTGTTCTGCACCACTCTAAAATAAAACTGAGTTGCTAATAGAAAAGAGAGTTTATTGAAAAACAAGCATTGTATGGTCTCATTACAAAGTATGTGCTGCATTTTGATCATGCAGGGAATTAAATCACAAAACCAGTGCAAGTTTGTTATCTTGACAAATCTTAGCAAGACATTTTCTCTTCACTTAAAAGCTCATTGTGGCTTTTTTCCTCCTTTAGTAAGGCCCATAAAGGCTTTTTGATATCAATGAAAATCTTAAAAGGCTTTACTTAACAGTAGAACCTTAATCAATGTGGTTTAAAGGTACTGCAGTTACTCGTAAAGTACAAGGGCTCAGTACCTTGAAAGTGCAAATTAGTGGGAAGAAACATTGTCATGTCTCCAACCTCCTTAAATTCACTGAATTAACTGCACAGAAGCAGTCTTGGTGCATGTCTGCATCCTGAATTTGAATCTAAATAGCAGAGATTAGTTATACAGAGCAATCTCCTAACCAGACATTCAAGTCAGGACTGCCTTCTATCACTCCTGAATTGGTAGCTGTGCCCCTCCAGCCATGTGAACAGCAGGAAGCCAGACACCACAGATTATGGCAACCCTATCTTCCTTCCGTTTGCAAAAGACAAGGTGCTATTTCACTACAGGCGTTATTCACTGTTAAAACTGCCTGTAGAGATTCAAACACTAGCCCAGCCTCATCACCATCTCCTCTGAACCACAAGTTTCATTAGTTATCTGGTCTCAGGGCATTTTGTCTCATACAGCCTCTCCATGCTAACCAAATTTAGCATAGTAGCAAATCCAGCTTGCAAAAAACATCAAAAGAAAGCTGCGAAAAAGATTTAACAACACCAGGATCTCCCAAAACTTGAAGAAGAAAGTCTAAGGGACTGTCTTCCAAACTCGTGAAACAGCTTTTTACATTTTTCCTGTTCTGGAAACCAACCAACAACTGTCTACTTTTCATGACTAAAAGGATTTGTGCTGACAGTTTCCCTTTGTTGCCAGTGTCAGGAAAACTTGTGAGTGTGGGTATTTTGCAAATGCTTCTAATGGAGTGAAAGAAAACGAGGGAGTAGAGAGATGTGGAAAAAAAGAACCAACAGGCCGAGAAGGCATTGCTGTTCCAGAGCAGAGAAAGAACTGGTGAGGATGTGCTCAGTGTAAGCTTAACACTTGAAGAAATGTGTGCAAAGCATGCACAGCACAGCCCATGTGCATAGAATGAGACCTCCAGTGGCCAAATATTCCATTTATCATGTGTAATAACCTAAAAATGACCTAGGCTTAAAGCTTGTAAAACACGGCATCTGCAACAGATCATTCCTGCCTGATTACAGAGAAATCCCACCCAAACACATGCACCAAGCTGACCGAGATGCATTGTTCTACTGAATTTCATAAAGCTGCAATGTACCAAATTACACCACACAGCCCCCTTGCTCCCCGCGGCGTATCAAAACCATTCATCCTTTCTTGCAAAGCTATATACTAATTCTAACCACTGCCATTTAGGAGGGAACACCTTGAGAGTCGCTCAAATCCCCCATCCTGAATGTATCCCCACACCTGCTTCACGGGTCTCAGCAAAGCCCATCCTTGTTTTAACAGATGCTGTGCAGAACACAGCACACAGTTATTATTCCAGACAGGTACTATTTAGTTGCCTCAAGCCTTCTAGTTTGTACCTGCCGTCTACCTTTCAATTTCCCAAAGGCACGCTCCATTGTCATCCTGCAGCTGCTTACATGGTAGTTAAACACTTATTTTCTGCAATGTAAATATCCAGTCAAAGGCTTCACAGTAAATGTTTTTAGGGGGTAAAGTGAGTCTCCCGGGGTAACAAAAGGAATGCTGATGCCATAGGTATCACACTGCTGGCTTTTCTCCCTGCCCAGCAATGCATACGGCCAGCTGTGTGATATTATACATGAGAATTTTTTTCTCCCTGACCCTTCCCCAGGTAGCAATCACTCTATGCCCTGAAGCAAGATACTTGCTTCTACTTCTACTACCCTTTTAATTTCTCCCTTACTCATTACTGAAAATAAGCAAGATTTTCTGAAAAATCTAGCACCTGCATTAAAACTGGTTAATCTAAAGTGTAGTTAAGAAAGGTATTGCAGCACACCGAGGAATCAACCTCTCTCTCTGTGAATACCAGCAACCAACGTGAAATAAAAAACAGGAATGGGGGCTTCATGAACAGTTTGAATCAGAAATTCCCCATACACAAATCTATTAGTAAACTCTTGAAAATTGGCACTTTTTAATAGCAATACAATGATTTTTAGAAAAAAGACGTATATTGGAGTGCTAATTTGGCTATGGAGACCAGATGGCAATGGATAAACATTTTCTTCAAGATACAGAAGGTCACAGATGACAAATAGCTTCTGGATTTCCTATGTAACCCCCAAACATATCGTCAGAAAAGCACATCTGGATATCCTGAAGTTCAGCTGCCACTGCCAGTCATTGCTGGTGATGGCAGTCTCCTTCATCTCCTTGCCACACATTTACTTGAAGATTTTCAGTGTCTCTGTTGTCCATAATAATCCATTACGAACTTGGAAGTGGGGCTGTCATCTTGAAAAGAAGCAGCTAACAGATGGCATGAGAGGAACCATGGGATTCTGTTAGTTTGATTTTCAGGAGAAAACTTTGGCTGTGTATCCAACCAGGAGCTACAGGCATAATCCCACGAAGCAGAGAATGGCCCCAGCAGCAGCACACAGCCACACGGCAAGAGCCGCTGCGCTGTTCAGATGCTCCTCCACCACATCGAAGCAGTGACCTGTCGTGAAGCACAAGGCTGTTTGTTACCATGCCTGTGTTTTGTGCCAATTATGAGGCAGTTACACTGAAAAATGTCGCTTTGATGTAAATCTCTTCAGGTAGCGAATGTTAAACACCACGCACTGCTGAGTAGGTGTATGATTTTACAGGATCGGAGCCCACATCCAGGAGTAATTAGCAAGACTGTGCCAATCTTCAGTCCATGTACTGGACTGCTGGGCCTGGTGCAATGGGTGCACAGTAGGATATGTAATTAGCGGAGATGCAACACACCGAATAATTGGAAAGATAAGGAAATGCCACTTAAGTTTATGTAAGGGAAAAAGATTCCTCACATCTAGACAATCTTGTGTCACCATGAGACTTCAGGCTCTTCTTTCGCAGGGGTGTGACAAGGCACACCTATTCAAAACCCGCAATTCCCTTTTTGCTGCGACGAAGCCGTTACACCCGCAGAAGCGAGCAGGGCCCGGAGGCAGCACCCGAGGCCCTCCGCCGGGGAAGCGAGATGGGGAGCGGGATGGGAGGAGCCCTCGCTTCCCCCAGCCCCACACCCGACCCACCGCCGCAGAGACATAGGCCTAGGCCCCACCGCCCCGAAAGACGGGCCCGCAGTCCCGCCGCAGCGGCCGGAAGGCGAGGCCCGTTGGGACAAACCCGAGTCGGCGGGGACCGCCCCGCCCCACTACCGGCCGGGGGGACACCGTTCCTTTCACTTTCGCTTCTGCCTCGCCGGAGTTCACCGCCAAGGCAAGCCCCGGCCCTTTCCTAACCCCCTTCCTCCGCGTCACGCCGGCCACCCAACCCGCTCGCTTGAGAGAACCCGCTCCTCTCCCCTGCAGCGGAGGCCCGGTCCGCTGCCTCCCTCTTCACCCCCCCAGGCGGCTGCCGCCTTCCCGCTCCCTCGCACCTTTTCCTCTCTGTCCCCTGCCTGTCCCCACTGGCGGCATCCCCGGGGCTCGGCCCGCCGCTCTTACCTGACGCTCGCGGCAGAGGGGTGGAAGGAAGTGGCTCTTCCTCGGCACTGGACACTTGGGCCCTTTGGGTGGCAGCGCTGGCTACAGAACCCTTTCCTGCGGGCGGGCAGACGCAGTTGCAGCGGGGTTTGGATGGGTGTTGTAGGTAGTGTTGGCGGTGTTGGTTTCCTCCGGCCGGGGCTGTGCCTTCCCGGCAGTGGCCACCTCCTTGCCCACCTGCGGTCTGCATGCACTCTGGGTCTTACTTATTTTAAACGGCTAACATGTATTTGTCAAAGCTGAATGTAGACCTCTGCTTTTGAGAACTGCCATTGCTCTGAGGGAGCTCAAAACCCTCAGTGAGTGTCCCGGACTTTGGTTGGGGTGGCACTAGCCGCCATGTAGCTGCAGGTCCCAACTGGCACCCTTTGAGCTGCTGCAAGGTCACCAGAGTCGTTTTCAATCTAGGTGTAAATGCATACTTTTCTGAGTAAATGTATTGTAAAAGCAAGTTTAATCTGCCTAAATACAGGGAACGGAAGGAATTACTGCTGCTTTTCTCATTAAAACTTGGTGTGTGACTTGGACAAGGTGTCGCTGTGTCCCATGGCAGATGAGGGTGGACATGGTTTATGTTCTATAGGTTTAATGTCCCACTCTGCCTTCTCCACTGCTCTTCTCACCCCATGCTGAGCTAGTACAGATCATTGTGCTATCAGAAAAATTATTCCTGTCTTCTTGTCATTTTCTGCTGGCTTAATGATCTAAATAAACTTTCTGAGTAGGCGACTCAGTACATGGAAGAAGAGGAGAAAGGCCGTTTTTTCATCAGGAAATGGTCATTAGATCAGCTCAGCCTTGTTGTCTAGCAGCATCTCATGACACTTTTGAGATGACTGAAGATATTCCAAGCTTACACTGGAGTAAGGGGAAAAAAAATGTATGAAATACAGCAACTTGTGTAAGTGGCAGCTCTGTGTAATGAAAATACCTTTTAATTTCTAAGAAACACTTCACAAATGTTTGTTGATTTGTTTTGGGTTTTTTCCTAACAACTGTATGCATGTATTAATCATTCTAAGAATATAAAAAACAGAGAAATTAAAACCTAAGATCCCATCTGTGGAAAATAATAAGGATTTTTTTTTCAGTTATGCACATTTGATGGTTTATATGCAAATGAAAACACAGGAGCTCCCTGGCTTTTGATTAGTACTGGATAGCATTGCAGTTACAAACATTTTAATGTTAATTGGCCTGGCTTTCTTCCCAACTCACTTCTTTACAGACCATGAAAAATTTTCTGGGAATTAGTCCTAAGATCTTTCACCATAGAATGATTTTTGAGAGCAGTATTAGACAAGTCACTTGTCTATAATTGCCACTTGTGGATAATTGCCACGAGGTAATACAGGCACCTGAGCATGTGCGATGTTGTGTTAAGTCAAGGCCAGAAATCTGTAGCTTGACAGAGGATTGAACAGTATGACTAAAAACCTCACATGTATCTGGATTAAAGGTTTGGTTTGTAGAAGTGTTTTTGAAATGATAGTGTTCATTGAGGGGTACTTACATTCTTGAATTTTTATTTGTAGATGTCGGGAGATCAGCATGTTGATCACTCTGCTCAGCAGAGTGGTGATGAAGATTACGGTGACGTAGTTGATGCAAAGCCAGACAGAAGTAGCAGATTGTCACTTTTTGCCAAGTAAGTTACTACCTTTATTCCTGCTATTGTTCCATCAGCTGTGATAGTAATATTCTAATGGGATTTTGAAGTTCAGTTTGTTATGTCCGCTATGTCTGGATAGGGAGACGGTTTATGTTCTGTAGGTTTAATGTATCTGTATTGTAAAGAATCTCTCTACACTATCTTCCTATAGGGAGACCTATAGTTTCTCTCATAAGCTTTATTTGATAGTGAAGAGACCACTAAGTTCATTTATCATCAATTACAGCCCCTCATCTTAAACGTTGCCCTTTGGTGGAGCTGGGAATTAAATATGCCATTAATTATCTATTTTTCTGCATTCAGCTCAGCTAATCTCCTTTATCACTGGAATCCCCTGCTGACTATTTAAGTTAGTTTAAAGCCTGGATGTGCCTTCTAGGTTGTAGCACAAAGAAGCCTCACTGAGTCTAGAGATGTAACCCATTACAGAATAAATTAAAAGCCTTTCATTTTAAGACATATTAGTCTCACTGAAGCATAAGCTTACTTTCATTAAATGTGTAGAAAGCAGGAACTTGTCTGTACTTGTCTGTACTCCTGAAAAGTTGCTAATGTGATAGAAAATGCAAAAGATGAAAACATACAAAATTTACAAATACTGTTGAATGTCAACAAATGGCTACTCCGCATTGTGAGCTTCAAAGATTTAGATGTTTTATTAGAGGTGTGTATAACAAAGACTATTGTATTTACAGAGAGGGTTTTTTTTTGCTATTTAACATTCACTTTTAAAAGAGTAGTATGATTCATGAAAAATACATGGAGAATATTATTTTTGCTGCTTATTATATGAATCTAATGGGAGTAAAAAAAATCTGTGAGAAAAGTGAAGATGTTTTAATCTTAGAGAACTTTGGATGTGCCATTAAGCAAATCAGTTTACTTTTTCTGTCTCATTTTCTCATTCATCAAATATGTTTTATGATGCATGTGTGTATTACTAATTTTAACAGAATCACAGCCTGCAAAATAGACAATGTAGCATTTGTTTATAAATCTTGCCACACATTTCTCAAAGATGGACTTTAAACGTCATAAAATGCATGTTTTAATATTGTCGTATGGTCGCCTTTGTAAGAGGGTGATATACTAATACTATTATTAAATTATGCAACTCAAAGTTAACCACTCCTGAAGGAAAGGCAGTAATCAGCATTTCTAAAACTCTTTTTTCTACAAAAAATTTTCCAAATAATTTGCCCATGCATCAGTTGGAAGCATTCATCTTTTGGGAACTCCCTGCAGATACAATTTAAAACATTTTAGAAGTAAAAAATTGTTCAGCTATGAGGTAATTGAAAACCTCCAACTTAGGCTTCTCAGACACTGTTTTTTTCCCTACAAAATCAATCAGAGTTTCTTGATGAAGGTGATGATTGCCTAAAGAGGAGTGAGTTGGTTGACAAGAGAAGGTATTAAAAATCCAAGCTCAGTGACAAGGTCCTTGTTTTATAGAAACTAAAACTCTTTGGGCTGAAGGAAGATAGGAGAAAAATATGAGAGAATAAAGGAAGATGGGATATTATGTAAAATGGTGACTGTAATGGAGGAGAAAGTGAATTAAAAATGATTGTTCCTTGTGCCTCACAGGAAATCTAAGGGACATCCAATGAAAAGTTCACAGGGTAGATTTAGAACAATCACTAAGATGTCATTTTCACATAGTGCAGGATGCAGTTACAGGACCTAAAGTCACAAGATGTGCGTATGTCAAGATTTTCTTTGGGTTCAGAAGAAATAACATGTTTTTATGGAGGAAAAGTCCAGTTAGAATATAGATGTTAAAATCTTTGGTGCAAGGTATTCCACAGTCAGGTTTCTGTGAGATTATATTCTTTGGTTTGTTTTCTTAAAATTCATTACTAGTCAGTACCAGATACCAGTCTAGATGTGCTTTTAGTTTGAGCCAGCATGGGTCTGGGTCTTTATTGCCAAGGCTTCATTTTGGCAGCATGAAATTAATACTTAGAAAATGCCTGGAAAGCTTTAAATTTACTACAATTTTAGGGTCCTTTGTTTTGTTTCAGCACCCCAATTTTTACCAACTATGCAGTACTTTCAGTGTAATTGTACACTGTATTTCATTTATTGCTTGAAACATATAAGCTCAGTAGGAAAACAAATAACTTGTTAAAAAATTGTTAAATAATACTGTTAAATAACAGTCATTTCAATTTAAGATCAGTGAGGAACTGAATTCAAAGCCATGCAGGAAGACTAGCTGATTCCAGTAGCTTCACAGCTCCAACTCACCATTCTCTGGCTGTGACTGGGGATTTATCTAGCAAGAGCAGTAAGTAGAAATAAGTGAAAATCTTTATGACAGTCTGTTTCTCCCTGAGAAGTCTGTGAGCCTGCTTTACCACAGAGGGCATGAGGCTCAGAACAAGCTGCAGAGTGGGCAGGTTCTTCTGGCTGCACCACAATTTAGGAGAATCATCTTCTGTGTATTTCTTTTTCTTTGGAAAAAGTGCCTGGTGAATGTTGCTAGGAAGGAGAACTCTCGAGGGCGAGGTGGTGGGGGGTTGGACTCTATGATCTCTGAAGGTCCATTCCAACCCCTGCAATTAATTCTGTGATGCTGTGAATTCTGTGAAAGACCGGAGCTTTGCACGCACGCAGCCCGGCGGGGTTGGTGTGGGTCGGTGGGGTCTGTAGCCACTAGATGGCAGGCGGGGATCAGTTTTCTGTACTGCCGGAACTGGGGCAAGAATTGGGGAGAGAAGCTCAAACAGGGAAGTTTCTGAAAGCAAGAAATAGCAGCACGCACTCTGGCAAGCTTGCACGCAACAAAATATTAAACCACGGTTAAACAAGGCTGGAGCTGAGGATTTCAAAAGTGTATTTTAAGTCTTTATGTGACAGTTAGAAATTATCACATATAGTTGGGTTTTTTCTCATTGAAATGTTTCTTTTCTGTACTGTATGTGGCTATGTTACACTTTTGAGGCTTTAAAAATAGTCTCACTTCTCCACAGGATGATTTAATATCTTCATTTGATTTCTTTTGTCTCTTATTGGAGAATTCTGTTAGGGAGATTGATAGCAACAAACCTGTTTTAGCATCCCAGAAACATAATGTAACATGAAATGGAATCAAGTTGTGGTTCCACTGTATTAGGTACAGCTAAGATTTCTCATACTACTAATGAAAGGGTTTTTTTAAAAAAAAACAAACTGCATGTCAAAATTCCCAAGACTTGGTAGACTAGCACTTACACTGTCAATAATCGTGACTGTGTCCTTCAGTGAAGAAGCGTAATGCAGAAGATCATTGTTAGTAGCATGTAGATACTGTTTTTATTCTAATTTACTTGTATAGAACCATTTGTCTTCTTGTGACTTACCTACTCCAGCCCCACTGTCTTATTTTAAATCAATATTCCCCTTTTCATCTGCAGAGAGAAAACATCATTTAAATATATATTTAAGAGTTCCTGCAAATCCCTAGCTACAATTGCAGCCACAGCATTCTGTAGTGCAGAAACATGAAATGTATTGTAAGAAAACCCCACTGAGGAATTTGAGAGGCTCGTTGGGTGCACTCATGTATAGTCACCAAGAATTGCCCATTTTATAGCTTTTGGGCCATTTGAAAACACTGAGCCTGATCTTATAAGTTGTTTGCTCTGTAAAGAAAGTATTGCTGCTGGCATCATATACTTATGAAGAAACTGTATTGGCCTCCACTGCCTAAATGTCAGTTGTTCTGCCTTGAAATTGATGTGTTTAAATCCACGTGATGCCTTGAATGATACCTCATCTTTTTTATGGTACTTTGTACATTTTTAAAATCAAAAATACAGTTCTTTTACAGGTTTTTCAGTGACAGAATATCACAGACCTTTCAAAAAGAAATACCGCTAAGAACAGTGCCTCTTCTATCCTTAAATGAGATAAAATTAAAATAGCAAGTTACTTTAAAACAGTTAACAGTTCATGAATCATCTGAAATTATGCTCTAGGCTGAACTGAACTCTTGGGTTAAACTCAGATTTCCTTAATATATCTAAGCAAATCACTGTTGACCTTAGTTTGTCCTGTAAATGAGTAATAATCTTTCCTTTTACAATCCTAACTAGCACAATATCATTTTCATTTTCTTTGGACTTTTTGGGTTCCACCTCACACAAGCTAAATATCAGAGTCTTTTCCCACAAAGTACTGAATATAAGATTTCAGAAGCAATAGGTTCTGGCATCTGTAGCCTGTTAATTCCTACAAAGACAATAGAGAGATTTTTAACATAGTGCAACAGGGATGTTTTGTTTTCATTATTCTTTTTAGCAAGAGGTTGTTTTTATTTTTTGTTATTGCACTTTTTGTGAGAACTGGGACCCAGCTTCTGGAGAACTCTGCAGAAGTATTTTAACAGTTACTAAAAATTATGATCATGCTTGTACTTTCCCCTGGACACTTACTGAAAGTACCATATGGGAAATGCCCGAATATCTTGAAATAGTATCTAAAGTATAAGAAGTCATTCATTCGCAGTCAATATTTGTTTCCAGTCTCCTTAGAGACTTTATCTGGTGAAGCACAGCAAACACTGGGTTAGCCATGAACTGTATCTGTAGCAATCACAGCAGTGAGTCAAGTATCCTAATTTCTTTTTAGTGTAGTAATTTATTTCTTCCATTACAACAAACTCTGGGCTATCATCGTACAAAATTTGGAGGAAAGCTATTATGTAGTGTTATTTTTAAACTTTCAAAGGAATCAGAAGCAAATTAAGCCAAATTTATAATAAACCAAAACTGTTTAGGGGTAAGTATAGAGGCAGTAGTTCTATGGATTAGAATACAAAGAGGTTTTGTGAATGGCACATGTTAATTTGCATTATTTTCTTAAAAACATTCATTGCATAAATATTGTATTAATGTTAGATCAGTGTTTTCCACTTGTCAGCAAAGGTAGATCAGGCCTGCATGACCTCAGCTCGCAGGGTGAGAGCTACAGGGGTTTGAATAACCCCACAGAAAAGTCCAGCGTGACCCACTGCTGACACATGCGAATCTTTGGGCCTGAACACAGAGAGCATCCTGTTTCACTCTCCAATGTAGCCCTGAGCATGGTGGGATCCTAGCCTTAGCAAAGGAGATTAGACTTGCTCTTGAGGACAAGCTTAAGCCATTTTCAGATGCAGTGTGGAGTGCCATTTGATGATGAGCCAAGGTACCGTACAATGCTGTTTTCCTCATTCCTTCTCTGCCACCTGTTTGGAAATCTCATGAATGAATGCCCTGGAAGAGTTTTGTTTCAGTGTTTATATCAAGCTAATTATATCTCTACTGGCATTTTGCAGTTGCCAATCCTAACTAGAGTGTTTTCTGAGAAATAGTATTTTGAGCAGGAGGGATGTTTAATTTTGAGTCATTTTCGTGGCAGTCCGTATAGCAATATATACATATACCTGTTAATTGCTATTAGTGTCTATGATAGCTGAGAGGTTTTCTCTTCCCCCCCATAACTGGCAGTTGTCTATGTACATTTTACTCCCTAGGATATGATCATGCAAGATTTCAATTTCCAGAACACCCATGGAAGGGGTGTATGTGCAGATTTTCTAGAAATGAGCAGAAAGCCTTTCAGCAAGCAATGTCTTTTATTTGTAAAACTTCACCTTTGGAATGTTGGTATGAGTATTATGCTGCATACAATATTGTGAGGCCTGCAGAGCAGATACCGTGCAACGAATTAGGAAAATTAATTACAAATTGATGGTTGAGAGTTTAGAACTTACTCTGTATTGGTCCTCTCTGCTGCAGGTGTTACACCACAAAATTGTCATGTGGGCTGTAAATGATAGTTACAGTATTAAGTGCACAAAGCCTAGGATAATGCTACCTGTTTCTTTTTTTCCCTCTTGTCTTTTTTTAACTGTGGCAAAATGTGGACAATATTAGACATAATAGTCTGTGCTGATACTTTTTTACAAAGTATAGCTGGCTTAGCCACAGTGCACTTCATCTGCTTCGTTTGTATGTAACTGAAATTGCAGCCATGCTTTTGATTTGGATTATGTTAAGGCCATCACTAACACATAGTTAAAAAGAGAGAAGGACATAGTTAGATATAATTATCAGAACTCTGAGGATATATATAATACATAAAATGTGCCAGAAGTTGTAGTCTGAGTCTTGTTCTTTCAAACAGATCAACTCCTTTCAACTCCTTCCAACAGGGAGTTTCCAGTTGTCCCAGGCTGGGTTTCTCTGGTCTCCAAGTTTTTAGAGATTTTTATCTCCTAATTGAAGAAGGGGGTCTGAAGCTAAAATGGGACAAAAAATCTACAGGAGTAGCTCAGGGTCTGAAAAAGGTCCTATAATGAAGCATTTAAAATGTATTTGATGTCTCTAGCTAAAGTTGAAAGTTAATTTGCTTGTGCTATACAAATATATAGTGTACTATGCAAATATATAGGTGGTGGAAGGTCCGAAGATAGTAGGCACTTTTTGTAAGCAAAGAATCCGTAAATGGATCCGATGGATCAATAAATGGATCTTTTTTTAAAAAAGCTGTTCTGCAGAGTAACAGAAGCTGCAGGCTTGTAGAAACTACTGAATAAGAGTCTGTGGCTTTTTTTGCAAGAGATCAAGTGAAAAGTGTGCTCACACTCAGCTGTGAGGAATTTGATTCTGGACTGAGATTGACTATAAACCTCCATTGTGGACAGTAAGAATCCCTTTGTTTCAAGCATTTTTTTCCAGGAGGCACATGTCAGTAAGCTACTGCACACACGCTCTGGACCTCAACGTTGTACAGATGTACAAAATAGTGGATTTAAAATTCATTGTCTGGTTTACTGTACAATATTCTCCCCCTAGAAAGAAGCCACGAAATCTGCAATTGTTTTATGAAATAAGTTTGTTTAGGCTCCCTTTTGTAATGGAAAAAACTAAGACTTTCCTAAAGTTATTCAGTAGCAGAAGCAAGGTTTACCCTCAGTTCTCCATCCAGGCCCCAGCTGAGTGGCTCTCAGTGGATAACAGAACATATTCCCCAATTGAGTATTGTAGTCATCAAGTTAGCTGAGCAAAGCATAGCTAGCAGAGAATATTAAATCCTTTTATAGCTTGTGTTCTGCTGTTGAAGGTGATACAGCATGCTGCAGGAAACCTAGGGAAATGCCAGGATTTCTTAAAAAAAAATTACAGCATTTTATTTTGCGAAGTTTCTACATTTCTAACAGTACTGCTACATCTGTTGTAGTGAGAACAAAAGTAGGATTTTAATACGATACTGTTTTACTCCATGAATGGACTCATTCTTGTCTTGGGTGAAGCATTTGTTAATGACAGCTCAGGTCCCTCCCAGCTCTATTAGTATCTTTATAAGTTCAAGGAAGTAATTGCATTGTTTACATAAGTCCTTTCCTTCAAAACTGCTACAGCAATATTTTTCTTTCAAAATTAGTGTTTACAGTTATGAGGAGGGCTGGGGACAGGGGTTTCCAAAGAAAGAAGAGGTGCTGTCCTCATTAGCTTCCTAGTTTCAGGTTCATTCAAGCAAAAGGCTTTGCCTCTGGTAACTTGTAAACTGGCTTTGTTTAGTCAGCTGACAATTTAATTCCAAAGATGTCCTTAAGAATTCATGAATTGGAAGCTCAAAAAGCTGGAGGCTAAATAATTATTTTGGCTCTGGTCTTGAGATCAGTTACAAACAGGCCTTACATTCCAGCCTGACTAGTTCTGTTGCTTTCAGTAGGCCGTCTTCCAGGAGGAAAGGGGATGCGTTCATTAGCACCCATGGTGGTCCAGTAAGCACACCTGCCATTTCCTTTTATCCCATCCCTTCCCAAAAATGACTCCTAAGGTTTAGGTACTTTAGCAGAGTAGTATATGAAGATGGAAGGGTTGCACAGACCTTTTATGTCACTGAGAAATATGAACTTTAGACTTCAATATTAGCAGATTGGCATGTTTCACCATAATTTAAAATTTCCTTAACAGACAAAATGAGACCGTCAGAGGGAACAGAAATGTAGGACTATTTGACTGGTCTTTGTGTTTTACTATATCATAGGGGACAGGGGGTTATTGTGTTGCTTATGTTTGCAGCTGTCAGTTTTCATGCCTTTTGTATACGATATCTCCTTGCCTTAGTAAGCAACACAGGTGAAATAATGTTTAGATGCTTTTTGGGGAACTTTCACGATTGGACCATTTTCTTCTCTTTCTATTATGTTGAAAAGACTCTGACTTTGGTGTTAGACAATTTTCAAATTTTCTTTTGAAATTTATCTGGAATGTATTCAAAATTGCCTTCTGAAGACTGGATATTTTGGTGGTGTCAAAGTCAGCAGCCGTTTGTTAAAAACTTTCAGTATGGAAATTGAAAGAATGAGATGTTTACTTAAACTTCCTCCTAAGTAATTAGTATTGCCCCTTTTTCCTCAGGAGATTTTTGCTTCGACTGTTAAGCTGTTTATTGTTTATTTGCTGGGACAGATTTAGAAGCCTGAGTAATCTTTGTTTAAAAAAAGATTGTGAGGGATAGTCTTTATTTTCTTGGTTTACAATTGTATTTGACCTCTTTCAAAAGAGTCCTTGGTAAGGTGTTACCTGTCTGAAAGGAGAGAGATGAAAATTGCAACTGCCTTTGGTGTATATTCAGGAGAAAAGGTTTGAGAGCCCATAGCAACTGACAGTCAGGTTGGAAACAGAACCAAGTCTCCCAAATGCCAATGTCTTCTGCAGTGGTGCAGGTAGTGTTTATCACAGGCTTCGCTGCCACCGTCATGTGGGACCCAGGCTCACACCACCATATGCAGCCTAATAGAGTTCTAGTGTCTGGCCCTCACAGTTAATGCCTAGTCCTTATCCCATATAATTTATGCTTTCTGCTTTTTATCAGTAAAGGAATATTAAGATTTATGAAAGACAATTCAAGCAGTGACACATTCTTCTTGTCCAGAAATACTGCTCTGCCAACCTGATGCAATATTAATAGGAAAAGGCAACAGGATAATCTATTATGTGCATGCAGCTCTAAATCTGCATGACACTTTACCAAAACGGATCTGACAAAGAACAAAGAGTCTGCCTTAAAGAACTTAAGATCTAAAAAGCTCTAGTCTGGTTTAACAAGTGTCTTTTGCTTGTTATTGCCAATAGTTTTCAGGAGAAAAAAAAATTCAAAGAGGGGTGAATGAACGGTAATTAGAGGTTTGCTAAGTATGGTGAAATTAAGCTGGATAAAAGTGTTAAAGCTGGATAAAAGTATTAAAGCCGGCAGTATAGAGAGAAGGTTATGTAGGAGTAAGATTTAAATACAAGATCATCAGAAAGCATCAGACATATGAATAGACCACTAATTATTGAGATTAAGGTAGAAACATCGAATGAAATATTGAACCTCAATTTGTCTAATTTAGGAATTCTGTTTCCTTTTTGCTTCTTTTGGAAGAATAACTCTGAACTGCACTCCAGCACTTTCAGGTGTGCTACACACGTCTTGGTAATGATTTGTGAATTTAAGCACAATCCTCTTTGCATTTTCAACATTTCCTATGTATCCTTTAATTAACTATTTAAAAAAAAAAAACCAAACCCAAAAATGCAGTCCAGGATTTTTCCCCAGAGGAGGAAACATAGCAGTTGTGATAAGCAGTAGTTGTATGCATCATTTATATTGTGCATGGAATAATGGAAGGAATGGGGTTTTTTTAAGATAGAAAAAACAGCATTGAGCCACAAAAACTGCATAAATCAGCAGTACAGGCTGTGTAAGTTTCTTCAGAAATCTTAAAACTAATGTGTTGTCCCTACCGTTAGTCCACAGTACTGTAACTCAATGGAGAATTAACTCAAATAAAGCCTTTAAAGACGTTCCCAGATATAAAAATCATGAGGGAAACATCTCAGTTGTTTGCAATAGAATAAGAACCATTGAGTTTTGAGATGCCTTACATCCCACAAATAGATGAAAGTTCTGTTGGTTGTTGATGGATTATCTTAGAAGATTTGTACTGTAGATATTGTCACTGTACCACTACTATAATCTTCTTGCCTTGACTCAACAGAAATGCTGACAATGTGACAGAAAACAGGATAAAACTATTCTCCAATGTTAAAAAGCAAGGGAGCTCCAGAAGGGATCCTGAGATGATGTGTTCTGTAAAGCTAGCATGTTTTTTAAGGCAAATTCTCTTTTTAACAGAAACCTGTTATCAGCCATTCAAAAATTTCATATGATTGCTGTCATGTTAAAGAAGCACATCAGCGTAAAACCTATCATAATATTTTGTGATTTTCCTTATCAAGTAAAACCCAAATGTAATGAACTTCATAGACCAAGACAGAGTTCTCATCTTTTGTGTGTGTGTACTTCAAATAGAAATTAATATAACCAGTTTAGCCTCTTCCACCCACCTCTGAATGTCAACTTCCTTAAATTAAATAGTATCACAATTGTACAGTTTTTAAAAATCTGCTTACATTTTTTTTTAGCACAGCAACAAAAGTCCTTAACTTTCTTGGGAGAAAAAGGGAACATAGCTGTTTGCAATACAATGCAATTCTATTGAAACCCTCTCTAAAACAATTTTTAAAGTTCATCTTGATTAAAACTAATTTCCTCTTAGAAAAGCAAACAAACAGGAAGATCATCCCATCCTGTGTCTGGGAAATGAAGATTGTGAAATTTGTCTTTATTCATTGAATCCTCTGCTCATTTAGCTATTTAAGTGACTGTTCTTTTCCAGGGAGACATGTTTTTTCTGAGTGCTAAGTGTCACATTGCTTTTAAGGCCAAGCAGCTCATGTTTTCAGAAGCTCTAGAGTCTGTCAGTTACTATCATCCTCTTTTTAATCAGTGTTACTGTCAAGGTTTAGTAAACGGGTTGGTGTAACGGTCTGTACCCTAGAGACTGCATTTTCTTCTTAACATTTCCCTTTCATCCACTCTTCTCTGGAGAACTTTTCTCTGCATTATGCTGGTAGTATTCCAAAGGAAGTCCATATAGTTACAGCAGCCCAGCTTGCTTAGAGCACAAGATTTTTTAGAGTCCCTGGCCTTTACACCTTGCATGACCTTTACATCTTGCACAAAGGTAGGCAATGCCAGACTATAGAGCTGACATGAATTGTGTATTGTGATGGAAAGTAAAGACCCTTCCCATGGAAATAATCACACTACACTTGAAGTTAAGCAGCTGGTTCTCACTGAAACACTTCGAAGGGCTGGCAGATCTGAGCCCAAGAGCTTGGCTGGAGCAGGTGGGAGAGATGATGAGAGACTGCAATACATAAGGAATCCATTCTCCTGTACTTGGACACTTAGTGTGTTGGTATGTCATATTTGTATATGGTAGCAAAGAAGGCGTATGAAGATGCCCGTGCAAAGGAAGCCAAAGGAGAGGAAATCTCAGCTGCTAGGATGCATTGGTTTCAGTAAAATTATTACTGAAAATGATCATTAGGTATAGTTAAGTGTTAACAGTGATATTTTTATCCTTAGATCTTGATACCTGTACATACCAAAATCACAGTTTACCCAAAGTGTAATGGAAAAGAAGGTTCATTGCAATAAGTAACAGTCCTTTGGACAGTCAGGTTCACTGTTGGTGCAAGTGATGTATCTCCATTGATCTTGACAGAATTTTAGCCACTCATGGTGATAAGAAATTTACCCTTTGCTATTTAAAAGCTGAATTAAAAAAATATAAACGGTATGGGTAGCTTTAATTTTATATTTTAAAAGTGAAGAGTCAATAATAATGATTTTCCCAGGCTTGGGTCTAGATGATGAAATCACAACCCCAGACTAAGCTTGTCAAGCCTAAGCCCTGAATTTATATAGATAATATGGGTAAAAACATGCGAGCTGAATGATGGTGCCAGAGTGGAGTTTCAGTTTTGCTCAACTCTTGACAGAGGAGAGAGAATAAGAAATACGAGAGAGCACTGATGGGAAGAATATTTCTGTCTAAGGGAAGGATCAGTGACCACTGGTAGAGTGAGGAGTTACAGCACGGTTGTAATGAAAAGCTAAAGAAAGAGCAAACAGCCATAAAACTCAAGTTTCTATTTAGTCTGAATTTAGTCTGTTTGGTTTGAATCACAAAAAAGGGAAATTAAGGCACTGGATGTCTTTAGAAACAGGATGAGATAGGACTGACAGCAAATAGTTTAAAGCATTTTATAACAGCACATAACTAACCTGTAGAAACCCTTTTGGAAAATACAATGATGAAAAAGCTTAGTAAGAACAGCAGCAGTAAACAGTTGTATTAACATTTGTCCAGTTCAAAGCTTAGAAAGTAAAAAATAAGCAGGAAAGGTTTAGGCTCTCAGTCATAAGCCAGCTTGTCACTGATGGGGAATTTCCTGTAAGGAGTGATTATTAGATATTTATTACTTTATTAATCATTATTACAAGGTCTGATTTAGCGTGTTGAAACTGAAGAGTTGGCCCTTATCCTGTCAGGTTAATCCAGTCAGGCAATTCCCATATTGTGCTAAGTTGTCACAGAAAACAGAATCTTTAAAATGCAGTTTCTTTCTGGACCACAGTCCCAGGCTATGTATACTGCACAACCTTTGCTTCCTTATTTGTTCAGTTTGGGCAGATACCAAAAGATTTCTGGAAGTTCTTGTTGTTTGCCAGTAAAGAAATGATAGGCGTAACCTTGCAAAGCATGCTGTGGTTGCTTAGTATCTGGCTAGCCTGTTCAGCTTGGAAGGAATCATTGGAACAAAACCCTACTGTCTTCTGTAAAGCCATGGGGAAATGATGGAGCTACGTGTGCTACCGTGCTGATGAGGCTTGTCTGTGACATTTGACGTGACCCCCACAGAGCTTTGGGGTACTTTGAGAAATGTCAGCAGTAGTAGCTTTAACTGCCAGGTATTTCTGCATGAATGAATAAAAACTTTATTGAACTCGGAAGTGCAGTGGTTTCAGAGAAGGTATGTGACTCTGTTGTGATGTCACTTAGCCCCAGCTGCTATTTTTGGTGAGGTGTTTTGTGGGGTAAAGAGACCGCATGACTTCTGAACCAGAGTTAGATCACTCCCAGCATTTCAGATGAGCAGACAGTGCAAGCACGGTACTGTATTGCTCATGTGAGTCTGTCCTGAGTGTTCACACCTGTTCAAGGGTTGGATGTAAACAGAAATTTGTGTACAATCCCCTTGAAAATAGCCTATTGTGTGTCACAGCCACAGTTAGTCATATGGCTTTTTCAGGAAATCAGCAGAGCTAGGTAGATCTGTTGAAATTTCCATCTGGTGTGAACTGAGGAAATAAGCCTCTTCACCAACCTGAGTGGTTATTTGTTGTCTTGAAATTTCTTTCTCTCTCTTTGCCAGAGAGCTGTCTCGTGATGTAGGACCAGGGGGAATTTTAGGCTAAAATAAGAAACCAAGATCTCTTTGAAAGTCAAATGTAATATTAACATCATACAGCTGTGGATAATTCTTTAAAATGGTCAAAATCTTTTCTTGAGGCAAAGCATGTTTAATTAGTGCTCACAGAGCCCTCAAGAAGCACTATGCAAGGAGAATACCAATACTTGCAGTTTGCCAGAAAAAATACCCCTGTACTTCCAGAGTATCACACAAAATCCTCAATTAGATATGATTCACTATCTTGTAGTCTCTAAAAGAAGTCTAAGAGAGGAGGTGATATTAGGATGGTCACATTGAAAAGGAGTACAGAGAAAGCCTGCCAAGTGCAGCTATTTAATTTTGTCCCTTTTATAACAGAACACAAGAACACTCAAAGGTAAGAAGAAGCTGGTTTAAAATTGAATTGCAGAAGCAGTTAAAAGATGAGTCATCTAGAGAACTTTTGTTATACTTTCCTATTAGTCTTATCCTTTAGTAATAAAAAATGAGGACACTTAAAGCTAAAAGACAACAAGTGTTAAATCAGGAAGGTAAGAAAATAGATTACCTAAACAACATTTAATCAATTCACAGCAATCTCATGGCTACAGGCTATTATTGAAGCAAATAGCTTCGTAATTCTTTGGAAATATGTCAGAGAATAGTGAAAGTACTTAAATTAATTGAGATTAGGGGGGAAATCTAATTTTGTTAAAACCAGACTGTGTTATACAGTTATTTGTGCTGTGAAAGTAGGTTATTTTTTCCTCTCAGACATCAGCAATAAATACTGTTGGAGGCAGGATGGTGGACCAACTTACATGAGAGAGTTGCTCCAAAGCCTGTTTATAGTTCTGAGATGGAATCAAACCCTTATAAGCTCTCATTAGATTCAGTTCTGCTTGAGGTCCTAACAACATCTAAAACTTGGACCAAAAAGTCCACGTGTAAAAGCAGATACCACTGAGTTCCTCATACTTAACACTTCATGTGTGCATGCTGGCTGCAATTGGTTCATTCTTAACACTTTGTTTAGAATAAATCAGTGAGTAATGTTTGTGTTATCCCCTGGCATCTCTTTCTAATCCAGTCTAACAGAGAAAATATATAGCTTGTTTTGTTTGGGGGTTTGGGTTTTTTTTTGTTTTGTTTTGTTTGAGATGAGATTCAGGTATCAGTGATTACATTAAAATGTGCTTAGTTTTTTGGATAGGTTCTGTTTGGCAGACCAAATTAACACATGACCTGTTCACATCAATCACTTTATCACGACCTACTGCTTGATCTTACTCTTCAAAGAATTTAGGGATGATGGTGATTGAATAAACACGTCCTATCATGCCATTGGGTAAACTGCCTGTCTTGTGCCTGGAATAGTATGGTGGTTTCCCCCGGCTGTGGGCTGAGATCCACGCAGCTGCCTGCTTCTTAAAGTAAAAGAGCAGGGGAAGAGGGAAAAGGGGGGAAACAAGGGAAGGGAAAAGGAAGGGGCAAATAACTCCAAACCCAAGAAACTAAGAGGCCCGTGGGTTGGGATAAGGAGAGTTTACTAAGAGAACAGAAAGATAAAATATACCAATGCTAACAGGACTTCAGAGCAAAAGAATATGAAACTCTTGATCCCCAATGCAGTTTCTCCCCAACCCACACAACTCAGGCCGTACCACCCAGAGCTGTCCCGGAACCCGACCGTCCCCCCAAGCAGCACGCGTCCCGCCACCGCCCCTCTTCTTCCTCCCCTCAGCCCCCCCCCCCCCCCCGTTATCCTGGGCAGGACGTCATTGGCATGGAATACTCTCTTTGGCCCATCTGGGTCACCTGTCCTGGCTTCGCCCCTCCTTTCTCATGAGTAGAGAAATAGAAGAAGCTGAGAAAGTCCTTGACTGTCTGACTGCAACTAAGAACATCAGGGTGTTCTCAGCACTGCTTTCATTTTAACTCCCAAACACAGCATGCCATCAGCTGCTACAAATGAAGTTAACTCTATCCTGACTGAAACCAGGACAAGTAATTATTAAGGGAGATCTATATGTCCTTCCATGTATTATTTATAGTAAAAGTAAAATGTGTCCAGAACTGTAGTTTGCAAAAGTAACTGCCAGCCTGACTTCATATTTGGGGCCTTTGTTTTATCTGTGGGTCAGGATCTGCACAAACTATGGTTGGCTGCAGTTGACTTTAGAGTCACTTTTCCATCATCAGAATCCTATCGCATAAAGTAATCGCTTCATGGAAATCACAAGATCTTTATGCCTCGGTCTGAATTATGAAACAAACATTAGAGAAGAAAAAAAACATTAGGTTAGGGCAGCTCAAATGGTTTGAATTAAGATCAATAGGCACGCTGCATGTGACTGGCCACTAACAGCAATTTCATTCGGTTCACCTAGAAAAAAGAAGAATGGAGAAGAACAGCCCAAGTCCTCTCTCAGTAATCAGTACCGAATTGTTACACCCACATTCCAGTATAATATGGACTACAAGAAAGTTGGCAAATGTATTATTATAAACAACAAAAATTTTGAAGACAAAACAGGTAATTTTTTTCCCTTTTATGTTATTAATGAGAGACTTTAGAATCTTTATACTTTCATTAACCAATAAGCATTTTATGGAATTCTAATGAATGTGTTTATCTTTTTTTGATAAATAGTTGTCCCTACAATTTATTCCTGTTCTTTTGCACTTGTATTAGAGTAGCAATTTGCAGTATATGTTTCAAAGGGCATGTCACCTTGCTCTACCAACTTCAAACTAAACCTTTGTCCTGGAGTTTAACGCCGTGTGATTAAAATTGGAATTTTGGCATCTGCACCCATGTTAGAACTTCTCCATCCTTAAAAAAGCTAATAGGTGTAGCAGTGCTCTGTTCACTCTCCTGTATTTGAAGTTTTCAGACCATGTACAGTTTCAAAGCAGGCAGATACTTGTGATATAGTCAACGTTATAGATCTCTTCCTATACACCAAATTCAGTGTTTTCTTAAACATTTCTTAAAGAAATTGCATCAGTTTCTTTCTTGTGGGTATGATAGGGAGTATTTTCAACAATTTTTTCCTGTGATGCTTTATGCAATGTATGTCACTACAAAACAAAAAAGGAAATACAATCATCCATAGAGGTTGTATGTTGCAAGGTGCTGGAGACATGCCGACATTTTTAGGATATCAGACATTTTAACATTGAACTTTGCATTATTTCACACTGAAACAGATCTCACAATTTCTCAATGCTGAGAATGCTGTTAGAGGATTGTTTTAAAATCATGTCACCGTGACACTGTTTAGGTTTAGTAAATATAAACCTAAACATTTGCCTTTGAACAGGTGAATTGTTTTGAATTGTGTAATGTGCAGTCAACCATATTTTGTATTTTCTCACAGGAATGGGCACCCGCAATGGCACTGATAAAGATGCTGGAGACCTGGCTAAGAGCTTTGAAAGCCTAGGCTTTGATGTTTGCACATACAATGACCGAAGCCGTGATGATATGGAAAAATTACTGAAGAAAGGTAGAGATTTAGAATCATCAAATAATTTAGAGTGGAAAAGACCTCTGGAGATCACTGAATCTACCCCAAAGCAGGTCAAATTAGAACAAATTGCTTAGTCACCACTACATGCAGTTTTCTATATAGAAGGATTCAGTTCCTGACCTGATTAGGCTTGATTCCCTACCTCTTCCTCTAACAACAGTTCAGAAATACAGAGTTCTCCTGTCTTGGTATGTGAAATTCCTCTCCTATGTATTAGGTGAAGAGGTTTGTTGTATTAGGTAAAAAATCCAGTCTGTTGACTCCAGTGAGCTAGATTCAGTCAAGTGAAGAATGCATTCATATATTCAAGGTAGCCATACATAAAAGGTGGGTTGTGTCTTTATCAAACCTTGTTATGCTTACCAGTAGAGATCCAATGTATAGTTAGTCTCAGAATTTTTTTTTTGCCAAAGATCATTTGAGTTTAAAACGTTGCTTCCTTTTGGCTAAGAAGTATTTCATTTGTAGCTGCTGAGGAGAATCACAGTGATGCCGCTTGTTTTGCCTGTATCCTTCTAAGTCATGGGGAAGAAGGCCTCATCTATGGCACTGATGGACCTATGGCTATCAAGAGTTTGACTGCACTATTCAGAGGAGACAAATGTAAAAGCCTTATAGGCAAACCCAAATTATTTTTCATTCAGGTAATAGCTGTAAGTATTCTGCTGTTGCTGCTGTGGGGAAAACAAGCTGTGTTGGCTGTCTGCTCTGCAAGAGCCTTACTGAATTTTGCTAGAGGTTTTATGAAGAGATCTGTTGAGAGAAGTTGACTCTGGATGATTTGTATTGTTTGTATTTAAAAGATAATCTATATGCAAAATTCAAGAAAGTAAAGAACAGATTGTCATTGTAGTTTTGTACATGGCTTCTCTTTGTGCTCAGTAACATGAACTTCAGAAACATAAACTCCTTGTGCAGGCATAGCTCAGGACAGTACATGCTTATCAATAGAAATAATACTGTCCAGGTCTCTTTGAATACAGACTGTCTCTACAAATCACTGCAGTCTGCTAAAACAATTTTGGGTTTTTTCTCTGCCCTGGTAGCCTAAAAATTTATATTGCATGATTGCATTAGCCTATAATTAATTGTATATTACTTAAGCTTTTAAAGACAGCTGTTTCAAACAGTATTAACTGACATAGCATGAGTCTGATTTCTCTTTTTTAGAATAGTATTATGTAGGTGTGGGAGTTACAGCAGATGTGGTTTTCCCTAAGCTGTTCCATCAATTAATCCTCAACTTCAAAGTGAAAACTGCCTATTTTAGACTCTTCATACTCCTGAAGTGATGATTCAGTTTGGACTGAGGAGTTTGTTGATATTTGTTTACAAGGGCTGTCAGTCAAAGTTACTGATTAAGACCTGAAAATTGCCAACCTGGACTGGGGGCTCAGTGTGCCCTTTAGTTAAACTGTATGATTAAGAGGAAATTCAAATAAAAGACAGATATGGAAAAATGTTAAAAATGCAATATACTTGAAATGGGTGGTGAAACACTGGAACAGGTTGCCCAGAAAGGTTGTAGTCTTCATCAGGGGAGATATTCCCAACCCAAATGGACACGGTCCTGGACACCTGCTCTACCTGTCCCTGCTTGAGAAGGGGGTTGGACCTAGATGATCTTGGGATGTGATTTTGTTTTTCTGTGAAGTGTAGTGCCACAGCAGTGCATGTCAGGAACCAAAGGCAATGTATAGCCCACTGTAAAGAAAATGTCTGGAAATCATGCCTTGCAAGTTATTATGTAATAGTTGAGTGCTGAGGATGACTCTAGACTAGTAAAATGGATTAGAATAAGCTAATGCTGAGTTAGAACTTTGACAGTCTACTGAAATCCACAGCCTGCAACACCATTACCTGCCCTTACTGTACAGAATGTATATTTTAAACTGGGTAAGCTAGTAACAACTAGGTGTCCCCTGAGAATTGCGTTTCTTCTCCTAGTACACACGAAGTACAGCTTCTAACTGTACTTGTTAAAAAATGTTGATGAAAACTTATTTTTATAACACCTTGTTTCTCTGTGCCTTCACTGCTTTTAGGCATGCAGAGGCTCTGAATTTGATGAAGGTATACAGACTGATTCTGGACCTGCAAACGACACTCTGGAAACAGATGCCAATCCAAGATACAAAATCCCAGTAGAAGCAGATTTTCTGTTTGCATATTCCACAGTACCAGGTAAAGAAAAGTGGGGCAAGTTGAAGATAGAACCCTACACATTTGTCACCTATATTGACCTGATTGAAGATTGACTCCCTACTTGTGGTTTCCCAAGACGAAAAATATAGAATGGTACTTTAATCATGTGAGGTTTGGCAAGTTAATAGACACTATTCTCCACTTCAGTGAAGCATGATATGTGACACAAGTGCTAAGAAGTAGACTTTCTCCGTGTGCATAGTTACTCTTTGCTCAGAATGCTTCACACAGGTCAATACATACCTCTCTGCCATTCCATTCTTCACCACAAGATAGTAAGAAAGAGGAAAAATAACCCCATGTACTTTCTTACCTGTCTTTCCTGTAAGGTTATTACTCTTGGAGGAATCCTGGAAGAGGCTCCTGGTTTGTGCAGTCTCTGTGCTCAGTGCTAAATGAGCATGGAAAACAGCTTGAGATCATGCAGATCCTCACACGGGTCAACTATGTGGTTGCCACAAATTTTGAATCACAGTCTGATGATCCACGCTTCAGTGAGAAGAAGCAGATTCCCTGCGTGGTCTCTATGCTCACTAAGGAACTTTACTTCTGAAAGTGTATCTTAATGCAGCTGGTGATGAAAGATGAGGATATGATTTTGGGTGGAGATTTGATTATAAACTGGAGTAACACATTTTTTAATAACAAAAATGTAATTACACTTGATTTTTGCATTGTGTAAGCTGGGTATCTGATACATGGACAACGTGCCAGATTTTAAAGAACTAAACGCAGTGGGCCAGCGTGGCAGCTAACACTGGTTACTGTATCTTGATTTCCTTTAGTATGGCTGTCATAATTTATGGCTAATGAAGATATTCCTAGAGTCAGCTACATGACCCATAAAGGTTTATTTCAGAAAACAGACCGTAAATTAAGAACAAAAAAAATTGAAGTCTTGAGACTACATCTTTCCTTTCACTGCTAGCTCATGGAGCCATAACTTCCTCAGAAGTTTCCAAAGATCATCACATTATGGGTATGTCTAGTGATGAAATAGTTTGTAGCTATTTCAAAGGGTGTTTTGTAGTCTAATATATTAATTTCCTTTTTATGACATTATTAGTGAAGACTAATGGTTGGTCTGTGCTTAATCTGGAAGTCAGTTTCCTTAGTTATCTCTTTAGAGAAGATGGATAAATAAAAAATCGATACTTGAAGCTGATTTACCTGGATAGTACAGAAATGTAACAAATAGAAAACTTAAAACTCCAACCTTTTTAAGACTGGCAAACTGATTGGATGATGCCTTGTTAAAGCACCACGGTAAAGATTTTTGCCTTGCCAATGACAATTAACTGACAGAACAGCCTGAAACAGTGGTACTGCAGGTTTTCTGCCTGCAGAAATAAGAGATGGCTGCTTGTTGATTCAGAAGTTTTGGACAAACAGGAGGTTGATGCCAAGGCTTTGTTATAAAAGACTACAATGCAATGTTGAAATTACAGAACTGTATGATCTAGTAACAAATGTGTGTTTAGATTCTATTTGTGAGGAATTTTGACAAGACTGGAAATAGTTACTTGAATCAGAAACCAGAAGTGCCTTTTTTAGTTGCTGTATGGTCTTGATTTTGTATTTTGGAGTTAAGTCGATGATGTCTATATTCCTACTTTTATATTCATTTTAAAGTTGGTAGCTAGCTCAAGAAAATAAGTTTAATGATTTGGTTAAACTGATGACTGAATAGTTGTTCACCTCTTTCCCAATTAAGGCACTCTATTCTATTTTGAAATCTCCTAAGAACATAAATGCATATTATTAAAGCCAAGTTACCGAATTAAGTTTATTTTCTTACAAATACTGTGGAATAGTGAAGCATATATTTTTTCATAAGTCAAAATAAATAAATGATTGTTTTATGGATGTCTTGAGCATGAAATCAATAAAGACCTTTTTTTAAATTTCCTATGAATATCTGCATGTTTATCACTCGGTCTGAAGAAATGAAAACCAACCAAAATACATCTCAAAACCTTTCTCAGCCAACAATGCAGACTGCCTTTGGCATCTTTTCAAGATGAGTTTTACAGTGTCACTTGAAAAGCAGTTTAGAAAAGTAAGCTGACACTGAGTGATTTGGGTTAGGCAGGCCACATCCTCTCTTAGAGTAAACCTAAATTATTGACAAGATTTTAGTGGAAATACCCTAATTTACCCCTACTTAATCTTGCCCTGTGTATAAAACACCTTTATGCAGTGAACATGGTGTAGCAGTTCAAATGCAAATGTTCTTCCTCTTACTTCTGGCAAATAGCTCCATCTTAAACTACTTTCTTGCAGTAGAGATATTTCCATTTTATCATGAGGAATGTGTTCAGGGCCCTTCACTAGGACATTGCACACAGGACATTGAGGTCCTGGAGCATGTCTAGAGAAGGGCAACCAGGCTGGTGAAGGGGCTGAAGGGCAAACCTTAGGAGGAGCAGCTAATGGAACTAGGGATGTTTAGCCTGGAACAGGAGACTGAGGGGGAGACCTTATCACCACCTACAATTACCTGAAAGGAGGTTGTAGAGAGGTGGGTGTTGGTCTCTTTGCCCAAGCAACAGGTGATAGGACAAGGGGAAATGGGCTCAAGCTGCTCCAGGGCAGGTTCAGATTAGACTGTGAGGAAAAAATTCTTCACTGAAAGGGTCATCAGGCACTGGAACAGGCTGCCCAGGGAGAGGGTTGAGTCACCAACCCTGGATGTATTTAAAAGGTGGGTAGACAGGGTGCTCAGGGATATGGTTTAGTAGAGGACAGATCCGTTTGGACTCAAAGGTCTCAAATGATCTCAAAGGTCTCAAATGATCTCAAAGGTCTTTTCCAACCTACTGATTCTGTGATTCTGTCAACATTTCACTATCTGTTGCTTCTTTAGAAGCTCTTTCACCTCTTCATAGTTCATTAGTGCATATTTGCTTACAGTTTAGAGTGGTTTTAAATTCTAAATTTAAATTAAGCCTATCTCTAAAACTATCATTTTATTCAGATACATTGTAGCTCTGAAGCCAGAAAGCCTTGGGAAAACTAAAGGCTCTGAAACAGGCCCTTTATGTTTATTAAATAATCCCAAGGAATGTAGCAGTATATCAGGCAGGGAGCACATTTTCTCTTATACAGAGCTTTTTCTTTAAAGGATCTTTGAGAATTATATTTTATTTAAGAAAAACTGTAGCAAATTTAGATTCACTTAGAAGCATTGGGAAAATATAAAAATTACTAGAATTTGTCTTGAGTCCAGCCTAGAAGGGACTGCTGAGAAAGAATCAGAGGAGTTAATATTAGTGAGTCTCCTCTGAGTAGGAAAAGCTATTTGCCCTGTTGGACATAATGTGTAAAAGAAAAAACAACGTGGACAGAGTGAGTCTTTATCAATTTTTGCTGTGTATTTACCCTGACCACCACTTAAGTACAGATAGCTTGGGAATTTCCAGCTGGCAGGTGAAATGGTAGGTGTCTGTGTAAGAAAAAAAGCAAATGAATAATGTTACCTGATGCTCTTCGGTGCTCTGATTTGGTAAGCCAACATTTGGTAAGTTCAACATTTGCAAGAGGTGGCCGGGAAGACCAAACATTTCCTGGCAAAAGCACTGCTGGTGTCTGTGTGTGGAGGCTGTGCCAGCAGCCCGAGAGCCTGCAGGAACCCATTCCAAATAAGGGGCCCTGACCTCTTCACCTGAGCAAGGCCAGGTAGCTGAAGAGTGACTTTTAGCTTATCTCCTGATTAAATTTATACCTGTTTTCAGTCTAAAAGCAAATCCCTTGCCATCTGCAGGATATGCCATGTGGTTTAGTGGGTAAAATCGGTATCATTAGTTATATATTGGATGTTTCTGGAGAGAAGCCAAAAAATTCACCTGTAACCAAGACAAGCACTGACCCCACAATGAAAGTTTGTTGTCATTACATATGTAGCATCAGAAATCCTGCTTCACACTGGTATGTTTTAGTAAATGCTGTTCTTTAAATCTGACCCTGGCTACATTTCATGGTACTTTGTGATCTTTTCCGGTTCTCAACGTTGCTTCATCTTCCAGCCGTGGGTGGATATTACATTTTAGCTCAGGAGAAACAAAGGGACCGTTTAGAAAGCTGAACCCACAAAAAAACAAGCAGTCTCCAGGCTTTTTTCTGCCTGGGAGATGTTTATGGCTCCCTCAAATGTGCCTATTTTTTTTCCCCACTGCTTGTAAGTGAATATTAGTCTTCTGGATTTCCCCTTTCTGAACAGTCTTTAATTTGCATTCCGTGGCAGAAATAGGAGTTTCCTTGTGGGTCATATTTCAGGGTGTTTGTATTTATACACTGGCTGTAAGGCGGCAGTCACAGTGCAGGGCAAGGACACACCGTGTTTTGCTGCAGGAGGCAATACAGGGAAGCTGGAGATCCTTCAAGGTTTATTTCTCTAAGACCTTCTACACCGTAAAGACATTTTGCCTGTAAGTATTGACGCAGTTTGTTTTCCTTATTGTCCTGGTTTCAGTCAGGATAAGAGTTAACTTCATTTGTAGCAGCTGATGGCATGCTGTGTTTGGGAGTTACAATGAAAGCAGTGCTGAGAACACCCTGATGTTCTTAGTTGCAGTCAGACAGTCAAGGACTTTCTCAGCTTCTTCTATTTCTCTATTCTTGAGAAAGGAGGGGCGAAGCCAGGACAGGTGACCCAGATGGGCCAAAGAGAGTATTCCATGCCAATGACGTCCTGCCCGGGATAACGGGGGGCTGTTGGGAAGAAGAAGAGGGGCGGTGGCGGGACGCGTGCTGCTTGGGGGGACAGTCGGGTTCCGGGACAGCTCTGGGTGGTACGGCCTGAGTTGTGTGGGTTGGGGAGAAACTGCATTGGGGATCAAGAGTTTCATATTCTTTTGCTCTGAAGTCCTGTTAGCATTGGTATATTTTATCTTTCTGTTATCTTAGTAAACTCTCCTTATCCCAACCCATGGGCCTCTTAGTTTCTTGGTTTTGGAGTTATTTGCCCCTTCCTTTTCCCTTCCCTTGTTTCCCCCCTTTTTCCCTCTTCCCCTGCTCTTTTACTTTAAGGAGCAGGCAGCTGCGTGGATCTCGGCCCACAGCCGGGGTGAAACCATGACACTTATCTTGGCATTTGATTGTTGATGCTTTGGAATCGCCTGCACCTTAATCATTTGCAGCATTCTGACTGAAGTGCCTCATTGCATTTCAAAAGGTTGAAGGCAATCAAATCTCTTAATGCAGGCAAAAAGTTTGAAGGGTGTAGTTACAGAGTTAGCATTGTCTGTTCTGAATTAGACATAACCTGTTTAAAATGCTGCTCTCCATTGAAAAGACAATTAAATGTAACAATTAAAAGCTTTCTCCCCAAAATGCAGAGTGACACAGTGCAACTGCGATCTCATGGGGTTTTGTCTTCCCACCTGCAAATCTTGACTTTTACTGAAGCCCAGAAGAGACTTTTATCCTGTCATAGGCTCTTGAAAACGTTGTTTAGCAATAATTGCATCGCTTGCCAGTCCTGGTGACTCCATCAGTCACGTTGAACAGAATATTACATTTCCTTTCATTGCAACCCCAGGCGTGTGCCCCTGCTATTGACACCAACAATTTGACTTTTGTGTGCAGTCATTTTTAGTTCTTGAAATTGCTTTTTTGTCCTTTTTTTTTTTTTTTTTTTTTTGGTAGGCAGTAGAAGAAAACCTTAGCAGTGAATTTTATAACAGCCTGTCACAGAATTTGTACAAGAAATCTTTCTCCCAAAAAGGCAAAATCCAATACGTTTCCCTAAACTACATGTGTGTCATCCCCCCCGCCCCCTCCCCCCAAAAAAAAAATAGAGAAGCTCTGCAGAGATCTCCAGCAGACCCAGGTTTGCAGTGGGTCATTCTCATTTACAGACAATATGATATTGCCTGGAGCAGGAGGTGCTGATGTCTACAGCTTTAGCTGTGTGCCAGAGGTAAAATTTTGTGTGTAACTCAAGTGAGAAAGGGCAGAAAATAACCAAGAACTGACCACCACTCCTAACCACAACACGTTTGCTTCTGGCACCATGGAGTAAATAATTCAAGACACAGCAGCGAAGGAAACACATCTCTCAGTCGAGCCAGGCAGCTCAGCAAAGAACTAGGGAACATCACTTGGGATCAGTCATTCAGATTTCCCCAGAACAGGGTCTGCAGCTTCAGGTGGAAAAGGCTGAAAACCGTGTAACTTCACTGTAGCTAATAGACAACTTCAAGCCACGTTACTCATTACAATGAATGAGACTTGCCTTACTTTTGGGGTAAGGGAAAGGGAAACTTTTGGAAAGCTTCCTCAGTGCTGTTACATGCACAGTGCTACAAATTGGAAATGTGAGAGAAACTGGATCTGACTGCGAATAAACAGGGAAGCAGTCATGAGATATTACAAACCTGCCCATTGTGCACCCGGTAGTGCCGTGCGTGCAGTCGGCTGGAGGAGTGCAAGGCTGGCATCGGGACTGCGAAGCAGTAGCAGTGCTTCGGGGCTCTGGACCCTGACACCCCACCGTGTCCTTCTCAAGGAAAGCTCTGAAAGGCAAATGAGCTCCAAAAGCCCCAGTGGAATCCTATTAACCAAACCCACCTTTTAGCTCCCTCGTGCCCCATCTCTGTGTCCCTGCACCGTTTAAATCCCACAGGCCGCTGGCTGCATGTTTTGGTAAAGGCTTATTTAACAAAACCTCAGAGAACTCCATGGAAATGCATCGGTGCAGCCTGCCTCCCTGCCAGCCTCTGTGCCCATCTCTGCCCATGAAGAAGGTTAGTTACCTTCTTCTCCAGTTCACAGCGGGGTTCCCATTTCCCTGCTTAGATTGGAGGAGATGTTGCAAAAATAAGTTGGTGTAAATAAAAACAGATACTCCCCGTTTGCCCCTCTGAAAAATCACCATACTAATCCAACTCTTGGATAGCTGCAAAGTTTATTTCATTGCTGCTTACAAATTGCTCTGAGGACACCATATTAAGAATGCTACATGCTTGCAAATTATTATCATTACCATAGGGTTATTAGTAGATTTTCAAATTAAGATTTAAAACTCCTTAGGCCAGGTTATGCCTGTTTTATACAGAGCTGGTCCTACTGCCAAGGGAGTGTCAGAAACAGATACGGGGTGCAAAGTTCCTAGCTTACAAGTGTTGTGTCTAGTGCAAAGGAAGGGGCAAAATGAAGTTCTGTTAGGAGGTCTCACCACTTCCTAGGTAAATCATCTCTTTGGCCTGTATAAATTTATTTTTTTTGTTATTTATATATGTTTTGTTATAATTTTACAATTATATTAGAACAAATACAATATTGTAGCAAATAATGTGTAATTTACCTTATGTTATAATATGTGATGCATTATAGTTTAATTAAATGAATAATTACTATTATGTATGGTAATTATATAGTTTACTACAGATTTTTCTGTGCTTATTTTATATATTTTAATTATAACTATGAAAATAAACGTGTGAAATACTTGTTATTTTCTCAGGCCACTGTGCATGCAGTGAAATGCTTCTCAGCAGCAAGGAAAACTAAAGGAATTAGGTTCAAAGTTTTTGCTCTCTACTGTCTGGGTGAAAGAAACAATCCAGATGGCTTCTGCAAGTAAAAGAAATTCTGGAGGTACAAAATTTCATTCACTAGATTTGTCAGTAATCGAGTTGAATCAGGTTTTGGTCCATTCTTATCAACATATGATACCATTCTCTCTGTTTTCTACCTGCCAAGGATTGTGTGGCAAACAACAGGGGAAAAACAGGGGAAAATAGCATGCTGAAAGATCTGGAGATAATTAATACATTGCATATTAATTCTGCCTCTCTGCTTGCTTCCTTAAAGAATCTGTCCTAAATGCAGCATTTCTCTTTATAGCAGAATTTTTCTTGTCCTTAACACGGAGGTTGAACTGACATTTGTAAAAAACATCCTTAAAAAAAAAGGACAAAATTTAAAAAGTAGCTGGGAACTGGAAGATAGAGTCAGTATCTCCAAGGCACTGATCATGAAACCTTACCTCCTCTGAAATCAGCAGTAAATAGGCTTTCAGAATGAAGCATTTCTTGCATCACCACAAAATTTGGTCGTGTTGTATTTCCCAGAACGTTCATATATTCTCCACTGTCCCTTACTGGAAGATCCAAACTGAGGTTGACTCTGCTCCTTTCAGTCACTGGGCTTCTAAGAGAGTACCATATATGGGACTTTTTCTATAAGTCCTATACATTTCCTATACGTGGTTTATATCTTAAAGAATGAAATAACACTCCTGTCTTTGGGTGTATTAATGAAACTGAGATTTTGACCAGAAAACCACCAATGATTAGAAAATGCCAATGTTAAACTACAGCTGGCCAGAGAGTATGCAGGGCCATGAAGAAATGCATTGAGGCATTTTTTGCCCCAAGGTTTTAGTTTGTATTTTGCTGTAGGACTTTTTCCTGTGCTCGTATCATGATTTACCTTGTAAGATGGTCTGTCCCTAGTCATGTTTACAACCTATCCAAATTGAATGCCATCTACAGATCTCATTAGGGAGCTGGTTACTGTTTTTCAGATCACTAATTGTGAAGTTAAATTAGACCAGGCTCCAGAAGTTAAATAAGACTGGTTAAATATGGCAGAGGCTCATGATACCTTCCAAGTCCCCTACACTGTCACTAACATTTGTTTACAGTTTGGGCCAGTTGCCAGCAGTAATATTGGCATCAGAGAAGTATCACCTGGCCCTATATTTTGTCTCCTTGATTTGTGTTTGTCTTCTCTAATTGTAATGTGCTTTGTGGCCATTTAAGTACAGAAACCCAGTGCTTGGCAACAATTTCCAGTTCAGGCAGGTCGTTTTAAGAGATAAATTGGCAACAGTTTAAGTAATGGTGCTCTTCATTTCTCTTTGATTAGTGAGAACTCCAGACACCTTCTGCCCTGAAGGTGGAGTCTGCAAGCACGGATTCCTCATCAAATCACCACCCCTTCAACTTCTCAGCTCACAGGTATATTAGCATACATTAGTCATGTTCCAGGAATCCCTCAACAAGCTTCTGTTATTTCTGCTATCCTGAATTTTAATGGGAGACAAATTACTTTCTCTTTGGCAGAATTCCTGGAAAAGACGTTTTTTCATCCTGTCCAAATCCAGCAAGGGCAATTACATCCTCAAGTATCTAAAAGGCCAGAACATAAAAGGCTCCATAGCTGTTGATCAGTATGTAACTCAAATGCATCACCTTTTTATTTTAAATCATGTATCAACACTCTTAAGTGGTCACTGATTGTACAGGCACTTGTTCCTGACTGAGGTTCTTCATCTGAATCCTGCTGAAGTCCAGAAAAGAATCGCTCAGGCTTCTGTAGGATTTGTGTGAAACCAACAGTGTTTGATAGAAGTAGAAGCAAAAATCCCACATTGCTTTGATGACACCTGATACATTGATGTGAGTGATTGTGGTGAGGGAGTATCTGCAAACCAGACATCTTGGCTCACATCACAACACTGTGATCCCAAAAGCTGTGTTCCTGTAGTAGAAGATACTTTATCTCCTGTGATGACAGTGCTATGCATTCACTCACATGCAATAGGGATGGGCTACACCACTCTTAACCACAGCACACAGCCTTTGCCACCTGATGGCTTTGCAGAGTGCTTTGCAAGTTGTGCAGAGGTCTCCTGGCTTTCACGTAGCCCTTTGGGCTTCTCCTGGTTGCCCCACTGCCTCTCTCTCTGCTGAGACATTGCTCTTCTTGGCTCATTTGGGTCGGTTGTTTTATCCCTACTGCAGCAAGGCTGGGTGTCATCAGCATTATGCTACCACCCTTGTGGTATACATACATGGACAGGGAACTGTAAAAGTAAAGGGAAATGTAAAGATTTTACCAGTCAGATCTGGAGCCTAATGCTCCTGGTGCTGTTTGGCATGGACATCGCTGGACTCACGTTGCTTTTGTGATCCTTTCAATAAAAGGACTTATCTTGTGAAGCTTTTGAAAAAAATTCTAGTTCACTCAGTGGTATCAGGTTACTCTATTACCATCGTTGTTGCTGTTATTATTTTTTACTAATTTAACTTCTTGGAAATTAATAGAAGTAGTGCTTACACTTAAGTATCCATTAAGAGTATTTCTTCTCTGTTCATCTTTCCCTCCGTTAAAATACCATTAATGTACAATTAGTTTCAAATCAAATTTATTGTTCTATAGTGGTTCAAGAGCAACTGCCAGGAATTTTTTCTTACTATCACTTATTTTCAAGATTCTGTGTTGGACCAAACAACCCTTTTTTCAGACATGAGAATCCAAAATCTGAAAGTGAGTCTCTGCAAAAGTCAATTCCATGTTTTTGCTTGGAAGTTTTCTCCACTGAAAGGCCATCTGTTTTGTATGTGTGCACTTCTTTTCTTGAGAATATTTTTTTGTGGAAAAATGTTTACCTTTTACCACACAGATCTCATGATATTATGCTGTGCATAGTGTAAAATACACATGTATGTAAGAGCATGTGTGTATGTATAGATATATAGCATGTTTCATATGGTTACCTTAACAGAATCATAAGTACTGAAGTTGGCATAAGCAGTTCTGAAGTTATGGAAATGGTGAGGAAGATGTTTAAATGCCTTCCTGAACAGGTGATGTCCATCAGTACTGGAAAGAGATGTTACTACCTCATTGGGAGCAGCAGGTAGGCATAGAAAGATGTGCAAATGCAATATGACATTACAGCTAAGCTAATGTAACACCAAGTCACTGCCACAAAGCAACCCTTCCCATCCCTTCCTGTGCCTCAGCTACTGCTGGTGCAGCTCTGGGATCAAATGATTCAGTTGGTTGATCCAATGGAAAACTGCTCTTTTTTATGTCTAATTTGTTTTGTCTAATTTTTTTTCCCCCTGTGGCCAGGTTAATTTTTGTTCATTCCCACAGGTGAGCTAACCTTCCCTGCAGCCACAGTGCTAAAACATCCAGCATGGGAAAGTAGCAGTATCATGTGGCCAGGGCCAGGGATGGCAGCGGCAGTACATCAGTGTGGCAGTGCTATGTCAGACTGTACCAGTTTTAAGGGTCAAGGGAGAGCAGAGAGCTTTGTTGTCTCACCCAGCAGCTCCTGGGAGTTTGGAAAGCTTCTGCTCTTTATGGATTAATCACAGGAAATAATCTTGCCCCAGAAAGTAGGTTGTTAATCAAGGGAAGCAGATTGGAGGGGAAAATTTCCAGAAGAAATGACTGGGGCCTTTACTGCAGCAAGGTAGCATGCCCCCTGCTCTCCCAGGCTGCAATCCAGTCCTCAGAAAGGGCAGAAACTGCTGCTGTGGTGGTGATCATCCAAAGCTCAGTTAGGTGAGGGAGGACACTTGGCGCAGTGCTCCTCTGCTGCTGCTCCCCAGCTGCTTCTCTGCGGTTTCCCAGTCACAAGCATGTCAGGGATTTTTCTGCCTTTATGCAGAAGAGCAGCTGATATGTGAAATGCTGATAAGCCCAGAAGAAAAACACATACCTGTGAGTTACTTGAGTGTGGCACTCCACACCTTCCCCCAGGGCACTGCTCCCACACCCCACGTTCAGTGAGAAGCATTCCAGAATTAATCCAAATAAATACACTGCAAGCATAAAACAGGGGTCCTTTCATGGCATGTTTCTTATCCTGCTTTTCCAAACTCATTCCCAAGCCTCCTTTAGCTGTCTTTGTGGCAGGACTCGGCAGAGCAGCATTACATACAGCAAATGAAGCAGAAAGCAGCATCCCACCTTCCTGTCTCTCTCTCCCTCTCTGTCTCTTGCACGTACACACAGCCTCCCACATACCTTTTCACTCCCAGACCTGGGCTGTACCTCCCTGAGGTCAAACTTTGCCATCTGGCTGAGCACTTCCTTGAAAGGAGGGTGCAGATCTTCCCTGTTGGTTTCAGGAAGCGTCAGTTTGGGCCCTAGAGCAAGAAGTGGGTTGGTAAATGGGTTTTCCTAGTGATTTACCCTTGAGTAAGTTTTCATTTCTGTGATTCCGACCTACAGGCAGGAAACAGAGGACTGGGTCTCTGCCATCTCTTCAGTCTGCGAGGAGGCCAAGAGAGGAGGATGCTGCCCTCAGGTGACACGTTACTGCACTTGATTTTAGAAAGGAGTTTGTCATTTCACTGGAAACCTGTGCAAAAGGATTTCCCTGATTTTGGCCTTGCAAGCTGAGTCTTGCCTTGCTTAATCAGAAATTCACTTTCTTATCAATCCTGTACCCTGACTGTATGCACTAAGCAGGCATTGCACAATCTGCCTGCGCTGGGGTTGATTGTATGTTGACTGAATCTCTTTGAAGAGTAAGCCACATGGAAATGAGGAGGTGATTGACATTATGAGGCAATGAATTGTCCCTTTGATGCATCAGAATGAAAATGTGTGTTATTGTTACCTCGTGCTTTTTGGTTGTATTTCTGTGCTGTTTCACAAACAGATCCACATCCAGTCTGTCAGTGTAGGAGCAGCTGCAAGCTCTAGTAGTTCAAGCTCAGGCCTGAGTTTCTCCATGTTGTCAGCCTAGCAGCTCAGACTCGGTGCACTAAGCTACTTGCATGCCTGCAGCTTCATCTCAGCTCGAAGTACAACCAGGGCAAATTTATATATGCCTGGAAAATGCCATGTAGACATCTCTGAGCTATTATAAATAAAATTTGGACTAGTTGGGATGGGTTGGTGCCTCATAGTCCATGCCCATTATATGCCTACCTTCTTACACTGCTGTCACCTTATTCCTAGAACCAAGACCTTCCAAATCCAGAAGACAGAAGCCGGTCCTTCTCTTTGCCACTTGCCTTGAATTCTGTAGATACAATCAGTTTCCTGGAAAGGCATAGTTACCAGAAGGTAAACAGATTAGCCATCCTTAAAAATGAGCTTGCTCCTAGGGGTAATGGTGGAATTTTATTTGTATAGCTGCTTTTTTTCCATAAAAATTTGTTCAGAGCTTGTGCAGTGGGTTTCCTGGGTGGTCTATTCTCTCTGGTGGGGTTCCTAAGTAGGACCTGGATTATAACATCAGAGATTCCCCACAAAAGAAGAATGTTTTGAGGAAAGCCTACGTGTAAGTAAAGGCAGGTGTTGATGGCAATGAGAAACTATTCACTGGCTGTCTTAACTCACTGGTAAAGATTAGTGTACATAAAACAAGCCCCTGCAGATCTGCTTCGCATGCCTTTGCAAAGCCCTGTGATGATTCTTTTGACAGCTGCCTCCCACATTCCTCCTGTTTGGTGACTGTGCTTTTCTTTATATCTCTCTTCAGGCTGTAAAGCCTAGAGTGGAGTTAAGGTCCAGTTCCTCTGTGCCTTCCAGATTGTCACCCTCAATATTTAAATAGAAAGGAAAGGAAGCATTACTGCTGTCTCAGAGTAATTGCAATCCCTATCCTCTGGTGACAGGCTGAATATAAGCCAAGGGAGTGTTGGTTTTCTCCAGTCACAAAGATGTGTGCAAATTGACCAGCTGGAGGAAGCTGAATGCGGGTGAAGCACCTTTAAGAGTCAACTTCTTTATTTTGTATACAGGAGAATGGTGCCTCAGAAGACAAGAACAGGCCTAATTCAGATCCTGGTCTTCATCAGGCTCAGTGTGACCCACCAAGAGGAGTTTCTCCAAGCCTGGTGAGAAGAACAAATCAACCAGCTCTTGACTCGCTCAGTCAGCAGAAGTGACTAGTGGCTCTTATCTCACCCTGAGTATCTCTAGCTATAGATTATTCATCTACTTTCCCAGCACACTGAGTTGGTTTTCACTATGAAATTTTCCTAAATATAGTCTGTTTTCAGGTTTAGCACTGAAAATAGCCTTTTGAGAACTTGTTTGGAAATGCCTTTTTGTACTTTGTTTCTTAGAAGCAGATCCTCATTCCTTCTGTGCAGCAATTGCAACTTGTGGCAGCTCTCACAAATTTGATCAAGAAAGCTCAAGTTGCACTGCTTGAGGATTTGCTCTTTCCATCACGTTTCTCAGCTGTGCCACAGTCTTCCTAAATGGCTTTTTCCTGCAGGCTCTGCCAGCAGCAACTGAATAATGTAATTGAACTACAGGATAAGGGCTTGTTAAATTGAGGCACACCTCAGGACCGACCTTCTCTAAGCATAAATAACTTCAAGTAATTTAGCTTCCATATCTGGCACAAATGATGAAAAAAAAAGGTAATGATGATGAATTTTACTGTGTATTTTTTGCTAAGTGTTCTGACCTGTGTCCCCTCCACAAACACCTGCAGCAGTTCCAGATAGTTTGCACCCCTGGATGACTGCCTTTGCAGTAGTCAACAGACGGCACAACCGAGGCTCTGCCACACCAGCATGCAGTTTGGCAGCTGAGTTTAAACCCTTCTTTGTTAGCAGTTTGTACATTGGACTACGATCTAGCAAGGCTGAGATACAAGGAAAAGCTCTGTTCTGCTATCTCAGCTAGCAGGGTGGTAAATCATGTGCTGCAGTCACCATCCATGTGTACGGGCTGGCAGTAAGTATGACATAATACAGCTAAATTTAGTGGAAAGTAGAGAAAATAGGTGAAGCTACGCTGCAATGCCATGGGCAGTGAGCACAGCTCAGCTGATGCACAGTACTTTATGAAGCTGCAAGAATTCATTTGTGAGTCTGACTTCTGCCATGCGTTGAATTAACTCATAGTCAGATGTATCCAGTGCTGCTCTGGATGCATACCAAGGCTCTCTTTCTGTCTCTTATGCATGCCTTTGCTGTCTCATTCATTATTTCTTCTTATACCTATGGTGCCTCAGATAGCATTTGTTGTATGCAGCTGTTCAAACTGGGACAGTCTGACCAGAAGGGTTAAAAGATAAAGAATTTTAACTTTATCCTTTTACCCTGAAGCAGGAAGCTTATATTTCTGTTTTAGCATGTGTGAAAATAAATAGCTTGCCACAGAGCTAAGACAAAACAAAATTATTTGTTCATTGGACAAAAATATTTCCCTTGCCTCATACGTTCAGCGTCTACTAACATCCGTGGATCTATTCTCTGCTCAGTGATGTCTAGACAGCTGGCTTCCACATTAATCCCTTGAATGTACATCCTATTAGAAGCATGAGTCCACATTTCTAGTACCTGATTCATTTTATTTTTATCAGTGGTTCCCTCTCCCAGGCTCAGGTCTCTGTCAGTAGCCATTACCCATGCAAACAGGCCTGTCAACCTCAGTTGAGTCCAGCCATGCAGGCAGGGACATAGTCACCCAGGAGAGACCTGGGGACCTGACTCCCTTTCAACCCACATTTTGGAGCTACATGTGACTCAGCAATTCAGTATCAGCTGCTCTGACACACTGAAATGCACCAAAATAAGGAGCCCTGACATGTATCACCCTGTAATGTTCGTTACTCTATTGTAGGCACTGAGGCATCTTCATCATGAGTCTGGCTTCAGTATCTGTTAGACACACCTGGGTTTTTGAAAGAAAAGTTTCTCTGTCCAAAGGCAACACGTAACTTTTGTTTGACCCTTTCCCTTAGGAGCCTAAAACCTAACAATCACTGAGTTTGAGCTGTTCTCCAGGTATCGTTTCCATCTGATGCTACAGCTGATTTTCTTCATCCTCTCCTTCTCTCATGTAAATCCACACCATGGTTCAACAGAGACTTGAAAGACTTTCTTAGCTGTATGTCTGAGAGTTATTGTACACTGAGGTTAGTTAACTGCATTGCTCTGGTTGTAAAGCATCTGGAGGGATGGAGATGTCAGCAAACTGCTGTAGGGAAACACAGTGCTGCTGCAGCTTAACCTTCTCCTTCCCTTTCTCCCAATAACCTGCAGTGGTACCCAGAGGGGACACTGCATTTGGCAAAAGGTAGTTTGCCACTACCAATCACTGTCAGTGATGGGGGCTCGGTTTGGGAAATTGATGAGCCCTGTCTCCTCTCTGAAAATTCCTAGAAACTGAAGGATGCCAAAACTTCATAAAATCACCTCCTCTTCCCCCTTTCCCCTGAGTGTGTGCTCATTTGATTGACCCTAAGCCCCTGAAAAGTCACTAGGAAACCCATTCATGACTTTACATCATGACCACGGGGCCAGTCTTGTTTCTCCTGGGGATACGTTATGCACTTCTTGAAGGACCATTTGTAGGTTTGCTCTGACTCCTACAGCATGTGCTTTTTATGTCATTTATGCCAACAAGGAGCAAAAAATCAGCTCTAATTTCTATTCAATGCCAGTTTCATCTCTTCATATGTAAGAGAGTAATTAGTTTAATTTACTTTACCTTGAAAACAGCAATATATTCTGTGGCATCTTTAGCAATTATTAAAACAATCACCATGGAAACCAAGGCTGTAAGTGGAGAGATAAAAACCGGTCGCATCACAAACATGGCATGGGGAATTGTATTGGGAGGCAGCTAAATACTAATGACCATACTCTTCATTATGGTGAAGTCAACAAGGAGACATAAAACCAAATAGTTTTTCTTTGTGGCTTAGAAAGGTGAACTTAACAGGGGGATTAATTTATCCTTGAGTGACTTAATTGCTGAAAACTTAGTATTTCAGGTATTTGTGAAGGCAGAATGTCACTCAGGACACAAAGGATTCGATGTCAGTTCTTGATCCCTCTGGTGTATGGTCTAGTTCATGGGGAAGTATGAGTCAATAGACTTCTCATTAGTCAGGGAAATCCCAAATTCATTGTTTCCTTGATAGCAGTTAAACAGTGCTTAAAAAGGACAAATATCTCCAGAGCAACTTCTAGATTTCCTACAAATTTTTTTCCTGGTGTGAGGATTTTAGAACTGAGTGCAAATAAAAAATCTTATCACCACAAGTGACCCTAAATACATGCAGAGTCACATATGAAGTGTTTAACCCCCCTGAGTTTTAAACAAAATAACAGGCAGTGAATATGCAGTTAGTTGCAACTGCCTGGTTGCCACAAATTCATCTATGAGAAGTACCAATATCAGTGGCCAGTTTTGTCCATGTGTGGTGGGTCTCAAAAGTGCAAGTAGGAGCACAACTATGGAAACCTTGTTTCTAAAACAAACTGGCTCTGAGAACATCTCTCTTCAAGAAGAAACACGTCTTCCAATGTTTTCTCTGCATATTTGCTGGTTCTGCTACTTCTCCATGTAATTGAAAAATACATGTTAAAACTATCTGTGTAACCTGTTAAATACCCATTTTTTCAACAGGACAAAAATCTGAGGAAAAGTGAGGAAATTCAACTGTCATCAGATACAGATGAAGACATTAAAAAGGATGAAGAAGACTATTACCAAACTCCCAGCAGTATTTTAGCACAGGTAGTTCATCAGTTGTGAGTTCTGCTGGTTTGTTAATAGCTCCAAGGAGACATGAGACATGTAATGAGCCAAAGAAGAACTAGTACCATGCAAAAGAAATCCATAGATAAAGCAGTAGGCAATTAGAGCTTTCATTTATAAAAGGAAAAAACACTAGACTCAATCAGATGATCTTTCTGGTAGAAATTGGCATTTTGACAAAAACATTGCTGATTTTGTTGACATTCCCCAAATTGACTGTTTCATTGTAAATGGCTTTTGCCTATTGTATTATATTTTTTTTCAATAGTGAAAACTTCATTTAGAAAATGTAGCTGTAAATTATTTTTTATTTAAATTGTGGTTTTTTAGGTTGCCAGGAGTTGGACTTGATGATCCTTATGGTTCCCTTCCAACTCAGTATATTCTATGATATATTTTAAAATATAATACTGTAGAAGCACCAGTAAGCTGCATAAAACAAAGCACTACTTTAAAAATAACTGTGAAACATTTTGGTATCAACATTTCACTGTGAAACAAGGGAGTGGGAGGAATATTATTGGTAATGCTAAATTTTGGCATCTAATTTGGGAGGTGATTTCTCTAGGCTTCCAATGTAGTTAGTAGTCAGGAGAAGCTAACTGGTCAGTCTTCTGCAGAAGTCACAGCCTCTTTCCAAAGCCTGTACAGCTAACTGAAGTACATTAGCCATATGATTTTGTCATATAACCTGAGTGATTTAAGCACATCCAAATACAAGAGTCTTTTTCAACTTGCTTGAGTTAAAATGAACAAAATTTTGGTGGTAGTACTTTAGAATGCAGCTGGTTTTGTCCTAGCCTGAAAGAGAAGCAAATGGTAGGGGTAATAATACCAGATAACATTCACTTCTAAGTTTCAACCACCTTTGTAGCTCGTGGTTTCTGGGAAGTGACTTACATGGGGAAAGCCAAGCTGTATTAGGCAATGTGTTTAAACAGCATAAGCTCTAAAAAAAAAAAAAAGGAAATTAAGATTATTTGTTTTTCTGTAGGCGAAGCTAGAATAGAATCATAGACTCACAGAATGATTTGGGGTGGAAGGGATTTTAAAGCCTATCCAGTCCCAAACCCCCTGCCGTGGGCAGGGACACCCCCGCTAGCCCAGGGTGCCCAAAGCCCCATCCAACTTGGCCTTGTCCTGGTTTCAGTCAGGATAGAGTTAACTTCATTTGTAGCAGCTGATGGAATGCTGTGTTTGGGAGTTACAATGAAAGCAGTGCTGAGAACACCCTGATGCTCTTAGTTGCAGTCAGACAGTCAAGGACTTTCTCAGCTTCTTCTATTTCTCTACTCTTGAGAAAGGAGGGGCAAAGCCAGGACAGGTGACCCAGATGGGCCAAAGAGAGTATTCCATGCCAGTGACGTCCTGCCCAGGAGAACGGGGGGCTGAGGGGAGGAAGAAGAGGGGCGGTGGCAGGACACGTGCTGCTTGGGGGGACGGTCGGGTTCCGGGACAGCTCTGGGTGGTCCGGCCTGAGTTGTGTGGGTTGGGGAGAAACTGCATTGGGGATCAAGAGTTTCATATTCTTTTGCTCTAAAGTCCTGTTAGCATTGGGATATTTTATCTTTCTGTTCTCTTAGTAAACTCTCCTTATCCCAACCCACGGGCCTCTTAGTTTCTTGGGTTTGGAGTTATTTGTCCCTTCCTTTTCCCTTCCCTTGTTTCCCCCCTTTTCCCTCTTCCCCTGCTCTTTTACTTTAAGAAGCAGGCAGCTGCATGGATCTCGGCCCACAGCCGGGGGAAACCACGACAGCCTTGAACCCTGTCAGGAATCTAGGGGCAGCCACAGCTTCTCTGGGCACCCTGTGCCAGGGCCTCACCACCCTCAGAGGGAGGAATTTCTTCCTAAGATATTTACATCTTACGTTGTTATGTCTTTCCAACAGTGCACTGCTGAAGTAGCAAAGCCTGAAACTACAGCTGAGTCTGATGTCCCTGTGCAGGAGAACCCGGTGCAGGAAAACCCATTTAAGGAAAACATTTATATGCCAATGAAATCACTGTAAGTAACAACTTAATTAAATTTTTGCAAATTAAAAGTGGCATAGTGGTAAAGATAGAGCTGTTCTTTGGGGTATTTATATAACAAGATCTAGACTCTGCATCATGTTTGAATGAGTCCTTCTGGTTCACACAGTTCAGAACTTGTGGGAATACCAGAGTGAAATTCAAACTCATCAACATGAAATTTTAACTCATATTGCACACTCATGCATTTAGACAGGCTCTGACTGTAGGATGCTGACTATTGTTGACTCATACTTTCTCTAGGTTTGACGTAATGATCCACCACTTGACTTAGATACTGCAGCCAAACTCTAGAAACCTTTTGGACAAAGCAGGCAGCATTATCTAGTGGTTACAAGAGAAAGGCAGACATGGGGCATTAAGTCCTGGTTTTTCCAGTGAGAAGTTATGTGATCCTGAGGAGGTCTTCTTTCAGGTTTCCCCTGCAATGAATGGGTCTGATGCTGTGTACTGCTGCAGGTACAGTGTTTGGCATGTCACAAAGGAGAACCTGAACTTTCTGTCACGGTGGTAGTGACACAAGGAAACTTTACAATCTTCACTATACAGCATAATAACTGAAGTGTGCTGCCCAGTGAAACCAAAGGACCATCAATAGCTATGGCCTGCCACCTACAGACAGTCAAGTCCTATGCCACGTAGTCACAGGCAATTGGAAATGCAAACCCACAAACCAGTTTATTTCAACAGACTTAAACTCATCTGTGTCTTTGAGAGCCCCTAGAAGGAATTACTACAGAAACCTCACAAGCGTGTGCTATCTGAGTTAAAATATACCACGAACAGCTTTTGCTACAAACCCCAATCCTGTTTGGGGTGTGGAGGGGAGTTAACATTAAAAGGCTCATCAAATAAACCTAAAAAGCATTCAAGCATGTTTGAGTTGCATCTCCCAAGGGACAGCATTACATCCCTGCAGAAGCCAGTACAACCAAGGCCAACAATCTGTACTCAGCTTCTTTGTCAGGGCATGTTGTTGGCTGAAATGTTTTCAGGCTTAATAAATAGTCTTCAGATACTGAAAAGGTTTATTTTGGGATTCATGGTCTGTTTTTAGAAGGAGTTTATTTTACTTAGTTGTACTTTTGTCCACTGGATATTCTACAAGAACTTGTTATTCCTTGCTTCACTGATGGCTGTTTGATCCCACTTCAAACACAGCAAGAGTATGTGGAATGGCCAAACCAGTCCATTTTTTATCACCATTCCTCTTTGGTAGGTTGTTGGATGAGAGCTGCCAGCTCACATGTGAATGTGATGGGCTCCTGTCTCTTCCCAAACGCCAAGACAATGGGGCATGTCCAAGAGACTTGGAAGCAAACAGAGACATAAGCAGTACCAGCCAGCAGCCAACTCTTCAGAGAAGGCAAAATTCATTACCACTATCAGTGGTGCAGTTGACTATACTGCTTAAGTAGGTGTCTTCCCCATTTCCCCTGTGGATTTCCATTGAGGTACTGGTAGAGCATGACTGATCTCTGATGTTCTCTCTCACAGTCAAGTTACAGATAAGACCCAGCTGCAGAAGTTGGATATATTTGTCCCCCTGGCTGATATTAACAGTTACCTAAAGCTTATTGAAGCAGCAGGACAGATATGGTAAGTTCTGGATGTTTTGTGCCGGTGCCTGACAGATATGAATGGGAGAATCGGTGTAGGAACAGAAGTGTGCAACCATACACATCCATGAGCAGTATTGGCAGTGCTGAACAGGGGGAGGTCAGTGTGTGCTGGTACTGCAGTGATTCCCTTCTGCTCTTTCTTACTCTCCCTGTGCTTGAGTTTCTCTTTCAACTGCTGTTGAAAATGGCCCTATGGAATTGAGACCCCTTGACATGCTGTGTTAATTAGTGTGAAAGTCCCACCCTAAACGCTATTCTTCTAATATTGATGTGATATCCCTCATTACTGCTAGCCAATTTTACCTCTGATTTGATGAACCACAGTGATGGCATGTCTCAGAGATACAGCAAGGGGTTATATCTTGTGATAGGGTAAATAGGGTTATTCAACTGAAAATCTTGCAGGCTTTAGTATAGGTGGCCACGTCCTTTGCTATTGGTGATAAAGCCAAATATTAGGAAGCACAAGGAATAGACTTCAACTCCCATTTATTTGACTTCTGTACTCCCTTATGTATGCTTAAGTCTTATGAAGGAAAAGGGGATTTGTGGAAAGAGGTGACAATCCTTAATAAAACCTGTCTGTCCCTATGAAGGGTGACAACACAGAACCTACAGGCAGAGAGGGACCCATTTCTAAACCTATTCAATTCAGTGATCTCTCTCTTTCATCAAATTCTCTTTTTTTCCCTTTAGCCTATTGCCCCATGTCTCTCATATTACTGACCTACATCACATAATTGTTTAATATAAATAGTAGCACCTGCAAAGTTTTCTGAGACTCTCAAGCTAAGTGTGAGCTGTAAGTGAAAACTTAAATTATGTGACATAAACCAAGCTGAATTGAGTTGGATCCCAGCATAACATTATCTCTGAATTAATCCCAGCACTGGTTCAGTGGTAGGAATGAGTGCTAGACAGATTTTCACAAGTAGGTAGGTGTTAAGGGCTAGAGAACATGCAACTTGTTGGTAGTCCCACTGGAAATCTGTGTTCCCCCTAGACCTTCAGTGTCAATGACTAGAATAAAGAAAAGGGGGCTGAAAAATGCTCAGTGTGTACTCCTGAGCTACCTGTTGATTGTTCACTGCCATAAAGTGCTGAGACTGCCTTTTAGTGTTGCTCTCATATCCACACTGACCAGGGGCACTGTGTGCACAGGAGGTCACTTTGTTTCAGCCATGGCCAGCAAGAAATAAAAAATACCATTGTAAAAGGGTCTGGAAATGGAACCTCATCTCAATAACTCATTCTGCATCTAAATTTACAGTGCTTTCTCAGTGGAAATTCATGTTGAAAGAACTTGGAACTGACTGTCAGGTCAGCTAATTCAAAATAGCTTGTCACCAGGGAGAGTCTGTCAGAGACCAACAGGAGATACTGGAATCTCTCTCCATTAGGGTCCTGTCAAGACGGCAATGGATCTCTGATCCATTTTATCCATAGATAAAACACATGCTATTAAGTTTTAATTCCATTATTTTGGGATAACTTTGTAAATCATCTCAGTCAAACATAGGGCTAAAACATGTGCAGCAGAGCACAGGTACCTGCAGTGAGTCTGGCCGACTGCTTTTGAGCTGGAATCCCCAACTCCCACTGGTAACCTTGGTAGCACCAGTCTCACTTGTTAACAGGCTGCAATGCCAGTGTCATGTGAGCTTTTAGGGGCACCTGTTGAGATGGATGAGGCATCTTGATTTCAGCTAGAACAGGGTCTAAAAGCTGCAAAGTTGTGCAGCCTGGGTGTTATTTCCAGAGGGCAGTACCATAAATGCAATCCTGCTCAGCCATTGCCACCTACTTAGCAGTAACTGGATACCCCATGTTTCCTTCATTGCCTGTCCTCCACATACCCAGTATCTCACAGTGGATTGGTCCTTGCCGACTGGGATGCTTGTTTAATCATGGAGACCACATAGTGGCTGTGAATGATCTACAACCCCGGGATGTAGAGGAGGCTTACTTCTTCATCAGCAGGTCTGCAAGAAAGGAGGTAAGCCTGACTAACCTGAAGATGATAGTCAAATGAATCAAGACAAATGAGAAGCAAGTTGCTTTTTGCATGTCAAGTGGCTTCATTCAAACCAGTTTACCCAGCTTTGCATTTGGCATAGAATCATAGAGTCTCCTGAGTTGGAAGGGACTCATAAGGACCATCGAGTCCAACTCCTGGCTCCACACAGGGCCAGCCAAGTCAGAGCATGGGACTGAGTGCTTTATCCAGATGCTTCTTGAACTTGGCCAAGCTCAGTGCTGTGACCACTTCCCTGGGGAGCCTGTTCTAGTGCCCGACCACCCTCTCAGTAAAGAACCTCCTCCTAACATCCAACCTAAACCTGCCCTGTCACAGCTTCATGCCATTCCCTCAGTTCTATCCCTGGTCACCAAAGAAAGGAGATCAGTGCCTGCCCCTTTGCTTCCCCTCATCAGGAAGCCATAGACTGCAATGAGGTCTCCCCTCAGTCTCCTCTTCTCCATTAATAGCTTCAGTACCAAATAGCTCCTCAGCATCATTCTGATGTAGCATCTCTTATTCCTGCCCTATTTGGGGATTGCAAGGTCAGCATTGGTACATTTAAGGGCTCTATTAAAGACTCTGAGCAACCCTAAGAGATACTGCAAGACAACCATAAATTAAAATGACTTAGTTCTTTTTGGCTAAAGCCTGTGAATTGCAAACTTTGGGAAATAAACAATTGCCTCCAGAGGCTGTGTAGCTGCTCATAGTTGTTTTGGGTATTGAGCCCTAGTCTCCTACCACCTACTGGTTATCAAGCATGATACCACCTGTTCTGAAGAATGTGGGAGATTCCTAACTGGTGCCCTAGCACTACTGTTACCTACCATGTAATGTTTCTCTCAGATGGAGTCATACTTCAGTATCCAAGTTCTCTTGCCCATGCTTGAACACATGTGTATTTGAATTTAGCTGAGAAATTTAAGGTCATCAGATGCTGTTGCCATTTAAAGAAAAGAAAGGTAGTCTCAGCAAGGGAAAAAATACTCATCTCTCTTAACAGAGCATTTTTTATTTAGCTTATACAAGTTGGATAGTAGGACAAATGTTGATCAGACACAACAAGCTAGAAAAATTTGTCTTTTTTTTCTTTTTTAAGGTGAAACTTACTGTATGTAGGATTCCACATTCAGATATCTTCCATGTTAAAGGTTGCTCATGTTCCTGATAAAAAGACCTCGATGATTAAGTAAGTATAAAAAGCTCAAGGGAAAAGATCAGTGAGATGAATGTGATACATAGTGCATGGAAGTGATCTTTAGCCTCTAGAGCTGCCAGACATCTTTTGTTGTTGAAGCACAAAGAGTAGAGAATGTGGATTCATTTTCATTTCATGTCCTGATAACTTGTTTTGTTGATGTGAATGGCTCATGTTTTAGTTTATTTCAGGTTGGCATGTATTTCAGTTAGATGAAAAAAACCTTAGGGTCAAATCATTTATGAAACCTCTACACTGGGCATACTTTGTGCTTCAGTAGAACTTACTGGTTTACACCTCTGCTCACCTCTTTACACACTGAGTTTACATTTACACTGAACTTGTAATCAGGGGTGTGGAAACAACCTACATTTGGAACAAAGCCACATTTTCCCTTGTTTCCCCTTAGCTACAGAAAAGCAAAGGCAAGCTGAGAGCTGTAGTGTTGGAAGGAAAGCTGGTAAATAAAGCGTTGTTCAGTCATTCAGTGGGGTCTCCTCTTGTGTTATGCCCCTTTTATGATACAGCCACAAAGACACATTCAAGAGATGACAGGAAAAAGTGCTGGTTAGAAAAAAGCAACATTGTCTGGAGCACCTCTGGATTCACTGGTAGCCAAAACAAGCCCTGAGTGAAGAATGAATGAATGGATTTGGGAGGGAGGCGGGCTGGACTGCTCTGTGAGAGTGTTACTGGTAAAGGCAGCTGGGAAAGCCAGGGAGAGAAATGATGTGGATGAAGGTGTGTGCTCTCAGCCTGACCCAAACAGCCATCACTGAAAGAGTCCGATGCTGCCAAATACTTCTGTAGGGATGTCACAGGTACTGCAGCATTTCCAGAGCAACACTCATTGGTTTCCCAAACAAGGACGTTTCCTGCAGATATTTAGGTGTGAATATGTCTTGTTTCCATTGCTCTCATAGAAACACAAGTGATTTTCAGCTAACATCACACCATGAAGTGCTGGTGCTTGATATGTGGCTGCCTGTAGGGGTGCCTTTAGGGGATGCCCAAAGGGAGCTCTGTACCACACTACAGTGACCTGCATCGCTTACAGAGATGTGGTGTGAAGAATACTGACCTGTTCTCCATATGGATATGTACACATCCATATGTACATAGCTACATGCAGACATATTCCCATAAATCAGACTGCATTCATATGCAACGATGTGGCAACAAACCAAATCACTGCTTTTGGGTACAGATAGCTTCATCTTGCCAGCTACAACTAAAATAACTACTGTGTTTAGCAGGCATAGGATTACTAGTATCAAGAGATTTATATAAGCTTTGTTTAAGGAGGATTTCAATGGAAGGAGGTATTTGTCCAGCTTCCATTTGAATTAGGCCAAGTCAGCCAGTACAGTAAGAAACTACACTCATTAAAATCAGCATTGGTGCCACGTACTGTGGCACTGAATTTGACAAACCAGCTTTGTATAGTCCCTTTAAAATCCAGTCCAGACTTTCTAAAAAGGCATTATAAAATTTTATTTAGTCAGAGGATGCAAACAGCACCGGTAATTCAAAGCCAACAAAGATGAATATTTATGCAATTTATTCAGACTCTGCTCCTATCCAAAACATTAATTTCCAGACTGAACGTTCCCACAGCCTGTCTCTTCTGCTTTTGAGATAAGAGTGTTTGGGGCATGCTTATCTGTCAAGGTGGGGAAGGATCACTTTTTGATATTTCCATTTCAGTGGTGTTCAAAGGCCCATCTGTGCTGAATTCTGCATCAAGACAGAGGGAAACCCCAGTTCTGGAACCTTCAAGGCTGAAAATGGAAGAAAAAACCACTCCTTGGGAGCTCTTCTTCAAAGCTGCTGTAGGACTCCCTTGCCTTGCCCCAACTCTTTGAGCACAACAAACCTATTTCTGCTGAAGGAGTTTCTGAGGGATGGGATGGCTGGCCATCACCATGCAGGGGTTCTTCCAGATCTCTAACTGTATCAGCCTGCTAGGACAGTTCTGTAGGTCAGAAGCCTAAAATCACAGATCATCTAGTCAAGATTATTCACTGAGGACATCACCCTCAGCTTTTCCTTCTAACATTTGCATAAGCACTTCTGAACTTGAGAAAAGGAAAGTCTAAGACTCATCTCTCTGTATAATTAGGAAGGTTGGGTTTTTTTCAAATACTTATTCTAGATTATCTTTTCAGAAAAAAAGCCCCAACTGATTTTTTTTCTTGCCCTGCTTTCAGTGGGCACAGGGAATGCTTGATTTCTACTGTTTCCAGAGAAAATCCAGAGAAATCTTCATCCAGGAAGGTGTTTGTTCTGCCTGTTCTCCCTTTATTATTATTTGGATTTTTTAGACCAAAACATCCTGCATTCTTCTAACATGTGTCCCAACATTTCCTGAAAGCAGTCATAAGTCACTGAACTGCAAGACAAGTACCTTGTTTTCCCAGTTATGGGTGAACAAAGCAGGTGAGACAGCTGTAAAGGAATTTCCTGGAACCTCATAAGGAAACATTTCCAAAAAAGAGGTGAAGTAGCCCAAGAAGCTGTGAACCGTAGGTGGTGGTGGGACGAGAGCCACCATCATGGAACCTGCACGTGGCTCTGCAGATGTTGAGCAATTCAGGCTGCACCTCTTGGCCGTGGAAGAATGTTACATTTGGACAAAACCAGGGTTTGGGTAGATTGTAATAGATCCTTATGTCAGTTTGCACAATGATAGACATAGATAATTGACATCATGTATTGGCTGATTAATAACACAGAGATACAATACAGAATTGATATCAGCCCACTAAATTCTGGTGGGATGTGTGAAGTTGTCTGCCCACATATGATTAATAAATGTATTAACACCTTACCACACATGGTATTCTGCAAGCCCCTCCTCAAAAGACTACATAGAACTTCCCAGTAACCTGCAGCTGTGTCACCAAGCAGCCCTTTAAGAAGCAGCAACCCTTAAAAACTAAGATTAACTTTATTCTGTTACATTTTTCCCAAAGTGGAAGTTTCACTTTTCTTCAAATGAGAAAATTCTGCTGAAATTTCTGAGAATTTTCTGCTGAAAATTCTGGGCTGTTTCTAGAAGCAGCAGGAGAGGGGAGACACCTTTATGCCTGGTATTATCACTGGGGGGTTTCAAATATTTATCCTAGAAGATCTTTTTAGGAAAAATAAAACCCACAAAACCTATTACCACTGCTCACTTTTAGTCCTGGAAGACCTGAAGAGGATGCCTTTAAGCCCATGTTGCCTGAAGAGTGACCAGTAATTTTTTAGATCACCTATAGTAATTTGAAATACAACATGTAAGCAAACAGGTGATGGTGTAGCTTCTTGTTGCAGCGTGCTGTGGCTTATAGTGTCAAAATCTTATTTTAGCTGGTCTCCAGGTAAGTTTTGGGCTATGGAGGGTTCCTGGCAGGTGTTTAAGTTGACATGAGCTGAAATGCAGTGAATACACAGACATAAAAGCCAGCTGGAAGAAGGCTGCAGATCCCAAAGCCTTCTCACACTACCGATCCCATGAAGTAATGTGCTTGGAAGCAGGGCCAGTGCTGACTGGATCACGTGCCAGTCTGCAAACTGGGTGTGTGAGAGACAAAGCCCAACAACCTGCAACACACACGATGTGATTAGCTAATGATTAACATGCTCCTCACCATTTTGTTTCCTGCCACTGGATTTCCAGCACAGCATGGGAATGCTGGTACCTTTAGGTTATTTCCCTGGCTCTTAACTCACGGCACATTCCTGTGCTGCACTCGCTCATCACTGAACGCTCATTTCCCCCCTTGAATTCCCAAATATGAATCACTGTACCACTCTCAGCACCCTTCTCCAGCAGGAAAATGGCAGTTTTCCAGGAGAGAAGCAAGTTCTGGAACAGAGTGAAGGTAATAGCAAGAGAAGCCTCCAAGTTGGCATGAGGTCACTGAAGAAAAACAAAAAAGCTCATTGTACAGCAAGCAGGAACCAGACACACACACCCTGTGCTTCCTCTCCCTACTGAGAACTGGGCTTGATTGGGTGAGCCCAGCCAGGAAAGGGTATCCAAGCTGCCCTTGTCCACCCTGAACTGGGCCAGAGACAACTCTCCATAGTGCAGTGTGTCACTCAATGTCCCTCCAGCCCAGGGTACCCAACCAGCCACCCCTCAATGCAACTGACCCATCAGCAAATGGAGTCGATGTGGAGTAGCTGCAACAGAGGTGAGTGGTACCTCCTAGCACACTGCAGAGAGAGTGGATCTGTGGCAAGCTGGGGACACCAGCAGCTTAATTTATGTTTTGCCTCAAATTTTCTGGTGCCCTCTGGAGAGCCATGTCCTTGCACACATTCCATAATATCCAAGAACTGATTTCAGACACATTTGCATTGTGCTATTGCTTACAATGAATGTGATCTCCAGCATCACATTCCATATTACAGATTGCTTTCCCTTGCAGAATGTCTGCTGGCAACACCTCCATCACTGCTGGCACAGGCACTGCTTCGTCAGTGCCCCACGCTATGGAGAGGTGATGATGTGCCTGTTTGGTGTGAGGGGAGAAGTCATCCCTCATGCCCTGCAGAAACACATCTGATCCTCAGTCGCCCTTCAGGCAGCACCATCATGAGCAAGCATTAGGTGATGGTCCCACTTCACTGCGGGGAGCTGGCTCACCCCAGTCCTGTGCTGCCTCTGAGAGCAGGGTCTGGCAGAACTCCTCAGCTAGATGGAATCATCCAGTGCTTCGGGCCCTGTTAGGGGACACACTAATATTTTCAAGGATACTTCCTTGCTGGTGCTCCCTTCCCAGTGCAGGGGCTAGAGAGAGAGTGTACTGAATCCTCAGCAGAAGGCTTTAACCACAGGACCATCTACCTCCAGGTTTGGGGAGCTGCCTGTAACCTGAGATGCTCTGAGGGCTTTTTTGGTTTGTTTCCCAGGGACAAGCATTTGTCCCACATACCTGTCTTGATGTAGCCAGTCACTTTCCTCCTGCAGGCCAGCCAGCAGGTTGTGCGAGGAGCTTGGAGTGTGCTGGGCAGTTCCTAGAAATGCCACTGGAATTTCAAATGCTCCCTCTGGCCCCTCAGCACTTTCTAATTTATTGTGTCATTTAATGAAAAGGAGAGGCCAGCCAAGGTTGATGCAAATCCTTCATTCAGCAAAAAGCACCTCAAGTGAAACCGCATCTCTGCTCTGCAGCAGTGAGGACACGGGGTGGCCAGGAGCCTTTTGCTGCTCAGCACCTCAGCGGCCCCATCTCACAGCAATTCAGGGGGCACCAAGCCACTGCGGTGGGAGCAGGACTGGGCTGGCAGCAGTGTCTGGCCGTGTTGAATTTCCATTCAGGGGTTCCTTCAGAACCCAGCACTGAAGGAGTTAGTGAGGCAGTTGGTGGGAGTGCTAGGCCCAGGGCTATCAGGGGTGCTAATCTCATCTTTTAAAATGCCAAGAGTTGCTGTTGTGGTCATTGAGGAGTTTCTCCAGAGCCCTAGTCACAAGCTGCCAGCCCAGGGGTCTCTTCCCCAAAGGATGTAACACCTCCAGCACCAAAGCAAGCAAACTCCCTGTGCCGGACCAGGGCTTCACCCTGCAAAGTCTCCGCAGGCTCCCCTTCCCAGCTTGGCTCAGTTCTTCCATCATGGTGAGGAAACAGAGTTGACAACACTGTTGTCAAGGGAGATAAGAGCCAAGAACACAGTCCATCAAGCAGTTCCCAGGTGGCCAGAGAGCCAATAATCCACCTGCATGCCTGCCCTGCCTTTGGCCCTGACACTGCCAGTGACGGAGGCCATCAGTGCTGAACGATCAGCACCAGACAAAGGCTGCTGCGTGGTGCAGTGTAAGCATACACCATCACAGGCAGCACTGCAGAATGATTGCAAGGTTTGTAATCGCAGGCTGAAAACCTGAGACACGAGCACTGAGGATGCTGCCCCCTCTTTCAGCAGTTTTAGGGTATGGATTGGCCAAATAGAGATGGAGACTGTCTTTCCCAAGACCCTTTGGTTTTCATCTAGACAGCATCTAGACAGGCATGGTGCAGGCCTGCCTCCAAAAGCCATGGGAACTGCAAAACAGCCCACATGCACACAGAGAAAAAAACCAAACCACCCCACAACAAAAATACAGAGCAAAAAGACTTCTGACCTTCCTCCACATGGCAAAAGTGCCTTGTAAAATTGAAATCCCCAAGCCCTTGCTCCAGAAGAGAAAAACACATGAATCAAAGCCTTAAGCTCTTGTAATCCCAGAAGAAAAATGACAGAAAGGGAAGAAAAAGCTTGGAAGAGTTAGAGCACATGCCTTCTCTGCCCTCACTTTCCCATGGAAAGGACTAAGTCCTTGGTTGTGTGCTATGAAACCCATTCAGAAAGGCCCACTATGTGTTTGTTTCTCAGACATATCCTTTCCCACCTGAAAATGTAGTTCTGGCAGACTGAAAAGGTCTTGTGCATTTTGTCTGGGATTTCTGGGTACCTGACCATCCCAAATCTGTTCAGGGACCAGCTCCAGTACTCCATGGAGCATCAGTCCCAGCGTGCCTGGGGTCTGTGCAGGCAGTAAAGCATGGCAGCTGTGGCATGTGGGAACAGGAGCACATCCACTGGCCAGTTCCCATGCAAACAGTCCCACCTAGGGAATCCCTGAAACTCCCTGCCTTTGAGTCACTGGCACCAGAGATAGATTTGGGATGTGGTTGTTGGAGGAACCAGCCAGTGATGCAGGTGGGGTGTGCAGGGAGGGAGAGGAGAGCAGACAGCATGCAGCCAGGCTGGCTAGGGCAGCTGTGAAAGCCTGCTGCTGCTCTGCTCACAACAGCACTGCAGGACACAAGTGGGCGTTGGGTTTTGCAGGGCAGAGAAGAAGTCAAAATGCCACAGAACATATTCCTGAAACGAGACTGTCCACAGTGGTCATCACCGAGCTACAGCCAGGTTTTTTCCTGTCTCTGTTTCTGCCTGTGCCTATAGAACACAGCATAAAGCTGCAGTTTAAGCCTCACCAAGGGCTGTTGGAAAGATACTACCACCATCTACCATTGAGGTGGCACAATTTTTTCACCCAGGAGGAACCCATAATTTCAAGTACTTGTTCCTCAGCAGCCCCTACAGATCAGTTGCACATTCCACACCAGGACTCATTTTGCCAGCGTAACCTCATTTACATGCTAAATGCCCTTAAACTGATTAGATGCCCCACAGAAATTCTGACCTTCTGCTCTCCAGTTTGCCCCCCTTGTCTTTCATCTGCTGTCCAAAGCCCATGTCATTCCTCACTGGCATATTCTTCACTGGCATAATTCTGCTTCCAAGCAACTGTCCTTGTGCTCCTATTTATAAGAGTAAAGGTGAATCCTGGCAGCTTAGCATTTCTGAGAAACCCCTAGCAGTGGAGAGGAGAACAGGGAGGAAGGAAAACTGAATCATGAGTAGCTATAAACAGCAAGAAGGGCTTGGAGGTGGGAAAAAACGAAGTCAAAACCAGTAAAACTGGAGTTCTGTGCTGTAAATACATTTTTGGTTTTGGTGGTTTGCTTTTTTTCTTTAAAGGTTATTCCCTGGCATCAGACAAGTGGCAGCAGCGCCTGCTCTTCCTTCAAGGCCAGATGAGGCACAGAAATAACTCAGAGTTACGTGTCTGGTCTCTTGGGCACCGTGATGAAACACCCATCACCATGATCCAGGCACCCTGGGAGTTTCCATCCATTTCTCTTTGTCTTGTTTAACTCCTGCAAACAGCACTTGCTCCTGGGGCCAAGTGCGAGGCTGGGAACAGCACAGGAGAGTTATGGCACGGCAGCGAGGAGACAGGAGGATAACTGCACCTATGGCAGGTTGTGGGCACCGCTCTTCTCCCCACAGGGCACCCACGGGCTGCTGCATCCCCAGCAGCTGCAGGATCTCCAGGGGTTTCATGGTGTGCCTGGTGGTGTGACCTGAGCCAGAGTTCTGATGGGCTACCTCTCACCTTTGCCTTCTGTTTGCTCCTGGTGCTGTGCACTGCGCTGGTGCGGCCTCACCTTGAGTACTGGGTGCAGGTTTGGGTGCCACAGGACAAGAGGGACACAGAAATATTGGAGAGTGTCCAGAGGAGGGCAATGTGTGTGGTGAAGGGTCTGGAGGGGAGGTCTTATGAGGAGAGGCTGAAGTCACTCGGTCTGTTTAGCCGGGAGAAGAGGAGGCTGAGGGGAGACCTCACTGTGGTCTGTGGCTTCCTGATGAGGGGGAGCAAAGGGGCAGGCACTGATCTCCTCTCTTTGGTGACCAGGGATAGAACCCCAGGGAATGGCATGAAGCTCTGACAGAAGAGGTTTAGGTTAGATGCTAGGAAGAGGTTCTTTGCTGAGAGGGTGGTCAGGTGCTAGAACAGGCTCCCCAGGGAAGTGGTCACAGCACTGACCTTGGCTGAATTCAAGAAGTGTCTGGACGAAGCACTCAGTCCCATGCTCTGACTTGGCCAGCCCTGTGTGGAGCCAGGAGTTGGACTCAGTGATCCTGATGGGTCCCTTCCAACTCAGGAGACAGTATGAGTCTGATTCCTTACAAACAGCTCGGGACCACAGCCAGATTGGCAGCAGGCAAAGGTAAGACACTTGCTGTCCCCAGCAGGTATAGAAATCAGGCTGCTTGTTTGAATGAACCTCACAGGCACAAACTGGAAGGCACATGAGAGCCAAAGTGACCAGTCACTGATCACTCGTTTCTTTTGTTCTGTAACTGCCTAGTTAAGCACCACATTTCTGCTCCCCAGGGCTGTCGGTCCCTGTTCCAGCAATGCCGTGGGATGCTGCTCTGCCCTGTCCCACTGACACTCTCCCTGCAGAAGAGCTGGGAGGAATAAGCTGTGCTGTGGGTGACCACGGAGATGTTCGAGAAACACCAGGCTCCTGCTGAGCTGCAGAGTTCAATTCCTCAGATGGTCGCTGGGTAGCAGCACAAAGAACCGAATTTCAGCTTTACCTCCCTCGTTCAGGCAATAGCTGCGACGAGGAGCAGGGCAGAGTGACAAGCAAGTAACACTGCTTCAGGAGCAAGTGAAATCCAACCTGTCTTGCCCTGACTGAGGAAGCCCCACTGGGATAAATGCCCCGATCCATCTCTTCTCTAAAACAGGAGCTGGAAAGCAGTTGAGATCCTGCAGCACTGCATTTGGGGAGGTCTCTAGGAGCTGACAAATCACTGAGTAATCAGAAAAGAATTAATATTGCTTCTCACAAGAGTTCACCAAAACCCATGACTCTGCACAGAGGAAAGTAGAGGGCAGCCAGGAGGGGTGGGAGGCAGCGGGGGTCAGTACCTCATGGCAGAACCTCACAGCCAGCCCCAATCTTGCTGAACTCAGCTCCAAAATCACCCCAATTCACATTGGTGTCCTCGCGTCACCTTTTCCTGGGGTGCACGGCTGGTGCCTTTTTCCCTGAGCTGGTGAAGTTTTTTATCCCCTCTTCATCCTCCACAACCAGCACAATGTACAGAAGGAAGAGTGAGCAAAGTTCAATACAAACACCAAGCAGGAAAGCCTAGGGATTTTAAAATCTGTTTGGTTTATGTAAGTACTTATTGGAAACTGGCACAAACAAGTGACTATCTGCTCTGAGATACCAGAGCAGATGTGACAGAGTGGAAAAGCCTCTCCCCCGCCAAGGTATTTGCTGGAGATTCGATAACAAGGTGCCGTCGTACAACAGCGGGTGAAGGTTCAGAGTAGAAAGGGGAACCGGAGGAGGAACCCAGGCGGTGCGGGGCCCTGCCATTGCAGGCTACTCCACTGAAGGGAGTGGGTAGATATGAATTCAGGGGGAAGGCAGGTAGATCTTGTGTGCTCTTTTCCTTACAGTGAACAGTGACAGCCCCTCTTGTCCCTCTGTTTCTGTTCAGGTGCTGTAAGCTCCCTCTAGCTGTTCTGTGCACTTCTAATGAGAGATTAAACTCGGCACTCCAAACACACATTTATCATCTGAACAAACACATGAAACTTAGGTAAAGAGTTTTGACTCCTGACATTTGTACTAAGAAACTTCCAATGATCCCTGTGAACCTCATTCCTCCACATCATTCTTTCCCCTGGATATTAATACTGTCATTTTTTTACAAACACAGTCAAGCTGGAATGGCAGAAACCAAATATGATTTCAAATGGCATTTCACTGTGAATCCTGAAGACCTAAAGCAGCCTCTGCATCACCACCCAAATAAGATGCTCTTACTTGCTTTGGTTCTGAAAAAAGAAGCATCTGGTCTGCTGTAGCTAAGGGAGGATGGGAAAATTTGGGCTGCACACTCTCAAAACTCACCTGCTTTTTGTCCCCTGCCAAAGAAAACTCACCAAAAATTATTCAATAGACACAGCGAACACATCAAGGCAATAACTGCATCTTTGGCCTGACAGGGTAACAAGTCTCTTGTGTAATATCCACAAAAACATAGTCTCAGGAAAAATGAATCCCTAATTGCTTTAAAGATGTATCTGAAGTCATGTTATCTTATAAAACACTTACTTAAATAGTGATGTATCTTAAGAGCCTTTATTAAGCACACATGCATAGACAGGTTTGATCAGGTAAGAAACACTTTCACCTCAGTGACACCTCAGTTCCTTTCTCTGCTCCATCTCACTAACCGTGGACAGTTCATACAGAGGTTTGAAAAAAACCCCAGCACCTTGATGCTCCCTTTCACCACCCACAGGTTTTTACCCCCTTTCCCAACAGCATGGCTTTCAGCTCATTTATCTGCCCGTGGGGATGATAAGCAATCGGAGCAGGAGTCCTGATGGGAAATACAAAGTGATTCTTCAGAGCGGGTGGCTTTGAAAAACCATTCTGGGCACAGATGAAGCAAGTGTTAGAGCTGCCCCTTCCGTTCACTTTGCCTCCTGTCCTGAGCCTGTCAGCACTGGAGAAACTGGAAGAGCCTCCAGGATGTTCACATCTTGCCTCAGTAAAATCCGGTGTTATTTGTGTCAGCAGGCGAGACCGCTTTGATGTGAAGGCAAGGACACAGACTGACTCAGGCCCAGGGGATGCTGGGCAAGTCTGTCCTTAACGAGGCCCAACCCTCCCCCTTCCCAGCCTTGTCAGGCTGTTGGCTCTGACAAGGCAGTGCCTTTGCTCCAGTTACAGCCATCACTCTACACCAAAGAAACTGATCATTTCACTCCTGCACCTGTAACAGCAACGCTGCCAAGACTGGAAAGAAACACAATCACACCTTCATTAAATGGAGTCACTCAGTCCTAATTGATTACACCTATGTCATTGTTGTAGCAATCTCATCCTGTTATTTTCTTCCTTTACTAGTCAGGAGAACAAAAATACTAATTTCTCCCTAAGTTTGGATTCTGAGGAGACTTTTTTCCACCTGAGGGAGGACAAATAACTGTAACATGGAGATCTTCTAATGTGAAGGTGGATGAAATGCTGCAGAAATTGAGTCTACCCACAAAAAACAGCTGGTAGAAGTGGAAATAAAAACCATGAAGAGGCCAGAAGGGTGATGCAGGAACCCCTGCAGCACTGTTGGCAACAGGAAACAGAGCCCAGCAGAGAGATAAAAATGAAACCCAGCACAGAAGCCACCCTGTTTGTCCACCATAATGAGCCTGTCCCCCAGCATCAGCTCCACATCAGGGCAGTGTTAACTGTGTCAGCCCAGCGGATGCCAACATCAGTGTTCTCCCAGATACATCATTTCCATAGTTAGAGTAGGAAGTTTGCTTGTAAAAGTAACAACAAACAGAACCAAACCCAAAACCACAAAAGAAACCCAAGCCATCATTCTGAAGGACAGGGCACAGATAGATAGGATGAGGTGAAGAGCCACCAAGGGGCAGCTGGTGTCTGGTACCTCCCAGCTGCAGTGTAACTGCATGAGAGCCCACACACACATTCGTTCGCAGGAGGTATTTTTGGGAATCCATGTATGAAAGCAAGATGTCAGAACTGTGAGTAAGATTTTTGACTCTGTGGTGCTTACTCCAGCCCCTCACACCTGGCACAAAATTAGTCAGGAAAAAACCTCAGAAAGCCAAAAACCATGCAAAATTCCTCAACAATTCAACTGCTAGAAGCACTTGCCTGCCAAACAGAATCCCCAAATTTGTTCTGACTTGCAGAAGGCATTAATTCAGGCTCAGTGTTTGTCAGGGCTGTAAAAGATACTGTTTCACACACCTACTCCAAAAAGGAGTGGAGTCTTAGGAATGAGCATGCCAGTCCCAGGCAGCTCTTGTGATAAGGAGAGCTATCGTAATGCGTTATGTAAAATGAAACCAAGGCCCTATTTCAGTGGATGTATTGAAAGATTTGTGAATCAATATGAGAACACTCTTTCCATCAGAGTTTGAGACAGTTATCCTGCTCAGAAGACAGAAATAAAACCAAGTGACTTCACATTACAGAGTTCATCATTCAAAGACAAGGATCTGTTTATAGTTATACTGATCATTAAAGAAATGCTGTCCTGACAAAAAAATAGCACTGAAGGATGAGCTATTCCAGGAGGGCTGGGGGATGATTCTTTATGCATGATGCAACTTCTCTAAGTCTTAGAAGTTTCAAATTATTTTTATTTTAGTGCTTATAATTACACTAGAGAGCCTGCACACAACCACATACTTCAGTGTTGTTAAGTACCAGGCAGATACTGATAATCTGGTAGGATTCAGGGGAAAAAAATAATGCAAAATGAAACTTACCTTTCTACTTCCAGAGCTAATATTTGCCTTTCTTGGTTTTCCAGAATTTAACAAACCTGTCCACAGTACCCCACAAACCCAAATGCAGTGTAGGAGACTACATGGAGAAGAACCACTTCTGTGCTTTCACCACGTGCTGAGGATTTCCACTATCAGGACCCAAGAGAAATCCTACACAAGCAACACACCCAGCACGTTCACCAAAGGTATCACAGGCAGGTTTCTCACATTAGCAGCTTCCATACTGAGAAGAGACACATTTTTCTCAAACGAACACACAGGTTTCATATAGGCTTTTTATTTAGGAAAAAAATAATAAAAAACCCCAGAAAATCTTGAGTGGAATGTAGGTAGCAATGTCTTTTATAAAAAACATTCCCCAAAGTACATATGCTGCAAGAGCCTGAGCCAATCCTTTCTCACAAGGTAAATTTTGTTTATGAGATTTAAATCACAATAGCTGGTTCTGCCTCATGAAAGGAGCTTCTCTGAAGCCTGAACTGACAGCACATGACACAAGATTAGTATCAGCTCCTTTACTACAGCAATTTCTTTTCAGAAATGAGTAACCTGGAGGTGGTTTCATCCCCCAGCATTACACCTCTGAGTACCTCTGCAATCTGAGAAATATTAAGAATGGGGGAAAAGGAGTAAGATAAATTAACCTGAAATATGCATTTGCAAATAGTTGCTACAGGAAAGAGTAAGTAGTAGGTATATGAGAATGCAAAGTGCCTTTTATGTTTCTCCTCAAATTCAGCTCTCTCAGAATGGCAGCTTAGTTCTCTCTCCAGATAGCTCTGTAGAAAATGGAGTTAAATAAAATTCACAGGAACTGGCAATTCCCACTCCAGCCTACCTCCTTTGAAAATCACACTCCTCCATATATTTATTTACGCCTACTGCCCTCAGTCATCCAGTCTCTAAAATGCTTTTCCATCAAGGTTCTGGCTTTCCAGTCACCAACATTTACAGTGGGGATGATTTTCTGTGGCTTCAGCCATTGAACAAAACGCTTCATTTCCAGGTAGCTGCTGTGCTCACTGTAAGGAATCCCTGAAATGAAACACATCACAGCGATCCATCAGTCTACTTAGCTTCTTGCCAAAATACTTCTGCAAGCCTTCCAGCTAAGAAATACTTTAGACAGTTTTCTGGGTTTTTTTAATTCATACTGGAGAGCTAAAGTTTATAGCCAAGGTAAAACAAAAATCCAGATATTCCTTCTGGAAAAATTACCTTGCATTAAGTTACCAAGTCATTCACCAATGCAAACTGAGCAACACTCAGTATTTGTTTAAATGAATGCTAAAATTTTAAGAAGATTCAACTCCAACCACCAGTGAGAACTGAGAAGACCCACAGTCTCTCAAAATAAACGAAATACAGAATGAAATCTTGGCTCTGCAACTGCACTGCCACCAGCATCAGTCGGGCCAAAACTTTACCCATGAAATTTCTACATATATCAGAGAAAAGTATTTGCAGGAGAAGACCTGGAGAAAAATGTATGCAAAAACCTGCATTTTCAGTTTTGGTGATTACTCAGTTCATCAATCTCTCCTGGAGAGATCCATCTGTTCACTTGCTCAATGAATTATCAGAAAAGGCAGCCATCCACACAAAACTAAAAGTACTCCCTCTTTACCACTCTCGTACCATATATGGTGATATTTCCTCTTGTCTGAGGTTTGATATCCACCACAGAAAGGCATGAATCAGAGTAGGTCCACCCAGTAGGTTTGAAAGCCAGAACTTGATCAAAATTTTCAGAAAACTTATTCAAGTGATCTTGCAAACCCTGCAAAAAGAATAGATACACTGAATCCTATCAAGTAGCACATTAAACTTTTAAGATGTCATGATGGACAAACTTTGGGATAAGAAATTTTATTTTCCCATTTTGAAATTAGCTTTTTAATTTTAAATACCATCTGCCTTGAAATCATTAATAATGGATACATTTGCAGCACACCTTGGACCTTTAATATCTCAACTGCTTCATCTGAATCAGCACATGGTAACAGCTACAGACCACAACATGTAAGGCATAATCACACCTTACAGATGTTGTCCCTTAATTTCCTCCTCTCAGCTGAAGGTCAGCACTCCTGCAGCTGGGTGGTGATAAAGGATGGTGAAAGCCTGCTTCTGTGCAAAATCATCAGGTGAAAGTGGCACTGACATCTGCTTATGCCCAAATGCGCCCACAGATTAAGTGAGCTACCCAAAAATCCACAGCAAGCCAGTGCACAAATTGAATATTGCTCTGAGCACAAAACCGTGTTTTACCACATCTCCATTCATAATAGGAAGGAAACCACCTCTCATCTCTTCACTCAGAACAAAAAAAATTAACTAGAAAAAGTTGCCAAGTTGGCTAAGTTAGTCTTTGATGTTGTTTAAGCTAAGGTCAGGAAAAGCATGAGGGGGAAGTATAAGGAATGTACAATCCTATTCCTGGATAAGTGCAATCAGTGTTATTTCAAAACATAAAGAGGAAATCAATTTCATGTGTCTCAAAAAAATCTTAAAGGTACATTCTCCACTGGAAAGTCCTATGAGATTATAAAACTCAAAATCATAAACTACTTAGTATTTCTCTTCCTGCTGCGGATATACAGGTTGAGAGAGGTGGGGAGAGGGGGACAGATAGGCTGTGATAGAATACTAACTAATCTGTCAGCCACTTGAAAATTATTGAGCAGGGAAGCAGAAAGCTCCCTGCAACACTGCCACATTGAATAGCACCTTCCACACTATGTCCAGTAGCGACATACTGAATACTGAACCCATCAAACCGGGAACATTAAACCCAACAAGAAACCTCACCACAACATGTTTCATTCAGCAACAGGAATTATGGCTAGCTGCCATGACTGTAAATGATCAGCCTTCACTAGATTAAAGATATAGCAGTCTAATTCTCCTTCACACTTAAGATATGTTAATCTTCATATAATGAAGGTAGTAATTCACATATTCGATCCGCCTGCTCCAGTGAAAATTAAATACAGTACTTCAAGTACCATTATTTTTATATTAACCAATGCTAATCTGCTTTCAAATTTTGTTATAAATCAAGTGTGCATCATTCACATTAATGATGCAATTTCAATCTCAAAAACATTTCTTTGTGCACTTCAGTCACAGGCACTTTTGACAGCTGCTCCTCAGTGCTCCTCAGGCCTGAAGACCCCAGTCCTCCCGAAATCGCCCACCGCGTATTCAAACAGGAGGAGCCTCCAGCTTTCATTGTTACAGAAAAATGTTACAGAAGAACCATGCATGCATTTTGGGAAAGACTGCCTCTTCCCACAAAACAAATTACTGCACTGTTCATTTACAACAAATCCACTTTAAATACACATTCCAATTTATTCTTTTATTTCTTTAATTTCTTTATTTCTTTTATTTCTTATTCTTTATTCCTGGGGTGCATCCGGAGGAGTGTAGCCAGCAGGTCAAAGGAGGTGATCCTCCCCCTCTACTCTGCCCTGGTCAGGCCCCACCTGGAGTATTGTGTCCAGTTCTGGGCTCCCTGGTATAAAAAGGATAGGGATCTCCTGGAAAGAGTCCAAAGAAGGCCTACAAAGATGATTAGGGGCCTGGAGCATCTCCCCTATGAGGAAAGGCTGAGAAAATTGGGACTGTTCAGCCTTGAGAAGAGAAGACTAAGGGGGAACCTAATTAATGTTTATAATTATCTTAAGCATGGAATGCAGGGGGAATCAGCCAGCCCCTTTTCAGTGGTCTGTGGAGACAGGACAAGGGGCAATGGCTGCAAGTTGGAGCACAGGAAGTTCCGCACCAACATGCGGAAAAACTTTTTCCCAGTGAGGGTGAGGGAGCCCTGGGACAGGCTGCCCAGGGAGGTGGTGGAGTCTCCTTCTCTGGAGATATTCAAGACCCGTCTGGACACCTATCTGAGTGAAATGTCCTAGGGAGCCTGCTTTGGCAGGGAGGTTGGACCTGATGATCTCTCGAGGTCCCTTCCAACCCCTACAATTCTATGATTCTTTAGCCACTTTTGAAATGGAAAATATATTTCATTGCTAACCCAACTTCCTTCAATCACATGACAGCCAACTACAGTATCGCTAAACTCAGTGGTAGAGGCAAACAGATTCCATTAGGTGACAGAAGACTCAAACATCATTAAATAGCTAATTCACAACCAGCCCTAACACCACTTAAGCCCACATTCAAAAACAGCTTATTCAAAACCAGCTATGCAGCAGTACACACAACAGTTCTTGTGCTTTCCTGGAGTAAACCCAAGTAGTGCAGTGAAGTACAACATCTCTTTGAGGTTTTGGAGCTTTTTTAAAATCTTTCTTTTTCATATATCAAGTCCACTTGTAATACTGCAGAAATCAATGCTTCCATTATTTTCAATAATAAAAGGCAAAAGAATCATGCTACAGTTCTTAAAACTATCAAGCCTGGAGCACAGAGAGATTTGTTTTTTCTGTTAGTAAAGAGTGTAACACGGAGAAAAATGGTGCAAAACTGTAACTTCTAGGAGATACTGTAACATCAGGGTTTGGATATTTGTATTCTACTAAAAAAGGCAACTGACAGGCAAGCTCACAGATGGACTCAAATTACTAAATAAGGACTAAATCTGAGTTTTTGACTGAGAATACTCTCATAAGGAATTAATGGATTTGTAGGTTTGCAGCTGAAACTACATGAGCAGGAAATGAGCCCAAATTAAGAAGTGGGATTGTGTTTTTTTGAGTAGGGCTAGGGATCGAGTAAAACAGAAGAGGTAGGAGAGACCCAGAAGATTTAGTGATGAGGTTCACTAAAAATTCTGGCTTTCCCAGTAATGAGCCTGTAATTCCTGACAAAACCTGTATAATCCAGCAGAAGACAAAAACATGCAACTGGAGATGATGACATTAGCATTTACATGGTCTGTAAAAACAGGATGATATCATCCATCATTCTTTAACTAGAAAAAGATTACAAGTGAAGAGATAATTTATTCTTAAAAATATTGTCTTTTCTGAGGTCATGTTTATTGATTCTGCAGGACCAGAAAGAACATAAATGGCCATAAAACCTCATCTTTAAGCACTTAACATTCTCCACATTTTACTGATACTTCACCTAGGCATTCATCTAGCTACTGGCCTCATCAGATGTTCAGTGCCCTGGAAATCTACCTACCATGCCTAACTTGCATGGACCCAAAATTACTAATGACAGCATGAGACCACATTCCAACAACTTCATACACGAATTCAAAGCCCCACTACAGAGGGCCATGGCTGTTACAGCAGGACTCCTGTCCCCTAGACCACCGTGCCTTTAATTTTTCCTGCCCTTTCCAGGGTCCAGGTATCGCTTCTGGTAAAGCTGTAGATTTGTCTAGAAACTCCTGTTCTCAGAGATGAAACCCTGCACATGAAACAACTGCTTCTCTCTGAGAAGTAAGTCTGTCTAGACGTCCTTGTTGTATAATCACAAACTTCTGCCTGAAAATCCAGCTATGTATGCTGTACACACCAGGACACATAACAGCAGAATCACATAACAACCCAAAACTAAAATATATTACTGTTTAAGACAACACATTAAAAATAAACCCATACACATTTCCATTACTCATTTTCTGCCCCACCGTGGAAAAGATTAAAGAACAACACTAAAACATTAAGATATTATGTTCTATCTCCTGCAGCTCCCATCCAAATTGTATAGCCTTTTTCTCCTTTTTAGGTCAGCTCTGACCTTGACTAGTCCTGCAGCTAAATACCATCTTGCTCCAAAGGATTTGCTTGAGATGGCACAGCAGGCCTGAAGCAAAGCAGGAAAATGAATCCAAGTCTATAAGGCATAAGTGACCACTGTTTTTCTTCCAGGTTACTTTTAATCTAGAGCCTGCTGCTTTGCTCTAAGGCCAGTCTGTATTTTGTAGTGTATTTAGAAATAAACGTCTCCCCTCACCTCCAACTAGTCACCTTTCCTAAATAAGAAATTCCCCAAAACACTCCCAATAACAAAACCCCACTGTCTCAAATCTCAGCTGAAATGTGCATCTGAAATCAATTTAGATGAAACAGTGAGTTAAAAATAAAATCGTTTACTTGCTTTTGCTACAGATACTAGAGAAGATTGTGTAGAAAAACTAAAGCATGTGTATGTATCATTCACTCAATGTGTTTATTAGTTTCTGTGTGAGTTTTCATTGATTTTTCAAGTACCCTTATCCACATGTAAATCTTCAGCATGGGAGAGAGAATAAGATATGATTGTATGGAAACTGAACTAGGAGGAACATGGAGCATCGTGATCCTTTTTATCAAACAGCAGAACGGCAGTTGACCATGTTCAAAGGCTCCCTCAAAACAGAGAGACTCATAAACACCAAATCCTTTTAGTCTTTTCCTATATCATACCGGGTAAGAGACAGGCTGGAAACAGAAGCTCCATCTCACAATGTATTAATCGCTAATAGGACAGATCCTGCAAAGCATGACATAAATGTACTTCAAAAAGACCTGCAAAGAGCAAGCCTCTGACAAACCTCATCCTGTACAAGCACTGCACTGAACTGAAAGTTTGCTTTCTGTGCACCATGTTTAATGCTTAATTGCATTTCATTTTCAATGTAGTGCTACATGTCAAAACTTTACTAAATAAACATGGTCTGACAAGAGGTTATAAAGCACCAAACACAACACTGTTGGGAGGAGCACGGAGTAAGATTAGCCCGCAGGTTCATCAACAGAGGCTATTTTCTGAACTTACCTTAAAATTAATTTGCATCATGGGAAGTACATGAAGCAAAGTACCATCCCAGTCCATGCTGATTAGGGAATTAACAGCTGTTGACTCCAAGCACTGCAGTGTTTTGTACTTATCACGGGACATGCTTGCTTTTGAACCCAGAACTTCAGCGATTGCTTTAAGATTAATTGGGAAGAAATCAGACAAAGAAAATTGTAAGAGTTCATTTTTTCACTTTTTGTTTGTTTGTTTTGCAGATATTCCTAATGGTTGCACTGGATGATTTTTACTATTTCAAAAAAATCCATATTCAACATGATAGTGTTTCATACTCAAAAATTAAGAACATAAATCTGTAATTGCTGTTAAAAAGCCCTGCCTTCTACATTTTAGCACCAGAATTGTATATGAGAATTGGAAAGAGAATGAGAATAAAGTGACACTTAAATTCTAAGTCATATTAATTTGGCAGAATGTTGCCAAGGTGAACTGGTACTTCCAAGCAGCCAGAAACACGTGCAGCATTTGGAACATGTGACAAACAGCCCACATTAAAGACAGACTAAATTACAGTGAAAGTAAATCTTGTCTTGATGAGTTTAAATATTCTCAAAAGCAAGAACAGTCCTCCTGCCTCCTCTAGAGTATACATTTGGACAACCACATTGGTTCCTAATGCTGTAACCAAGTGAAGCATAGCACAGAGAGTTTTTGTTACATCTGAAAAGATGTGTTTTGGTTTGGGGAATGTCTTGTTAAAATTTATTTCATTAAAACTGGTTACTATAAATATTTAGGAAAAAACACAAACCTGGAAGGTTTGCTGGTTTGCTGTTAGCAAAGTAGAATAACAATTATATCCCTTTGCTGTTACTTGACAACATGAAATTATTAACACCAGAAGTGTCAGAAAGACCTCACTTATGTTTTTTCCAAGTGTCATTAGCAATTTCCTCACCACAGTCAATTAAATCAGCTCATTCATTTAGCATCCAAGTTGGTCTGTATATTCAGTGAGGTTTGTAAACACGGCAGAAAAATATTTCTTTCAGAAAGTTAAAATTTCTTGATTAGAAAAGCAAAAAGCTAGCAGTAGGATTATTAAATACATTTCATTTCTTTACACAATGTCTGACTATCAAGACCAAGAAACCCTTTATATCTTCAACAAAAAGGCTTTTTAACACTGATAGAGATATTTATTCAGTTACTTTATCCAGTACACTTTTCTTACATACCTAAAAAAACTTTTTCTTTCCCAATGGAGTAGGTGCCACAGACAACTAGCGTACGTGGGTTTAACGTCACCATCTCAAAGGCAGTATTGACAGCAAACTGGATAACTTCTTGTTGAGAAGGAAAAGTGTATTCAGGACTACAGTATCTATGGCATGGAAACAAGATACACACTTGGCTACACAAGATGGAAGACATCTAAATTTACTAAGAAAGCCCTCAAAACTATTCATACAAAGTAATTAAAGAACTTACCCTTCTTCATAATTTCAGCCTATTTGAAACCTGTTTACTAGAAACCACTGAGGAACCCAGGTGAAACTGTTGCAATAGTTTACATCGAGTGTATCAGCCTTTTCTCTCCAACCATTCCCTTGTCTGACTGTGACACTCAATTCTGCAGTTTTTTCTCTATAAATACCACATGCTTTTTCAAGCTAGATATTTGTATCACTTACTAATTACATCCTTATGTCTATTTTTTGTCATGTACACAAGCCATAACATAAGGCATTATTCATTTGCAGAAACATATGGAACAGAAATAAAAGACTGCAGCTGGGCATTAGTCATCGTACACTGAAAAACAGTTTTATATACATGAGTCAGAGAAAGGTCTAATGAAAACCTGGACAACTGATTTAACCATTTGGCATTCTTTCACTCTTTAAATTCCCCCCAAACCCCTTTTCATAACAGAGTTGAATCTACATAAAACCAGCGCTCTATGAAACTTCTTGTTTTAGACCTGAACACCAACATACAAGTCTTGGCACCCAGAATTTGATACCACTTATAAACAGTAAGTTTATCCCAGGATTTTTTCCACCACCCACTTTTATTCTCTCATGTAACAGCATAAGGGATGAACAAGCTAGACATACACGGACTTTTAATAAGTACCTGGCTTTATTCAACACTAAATAGAGCTAACAAATGTTAGAACAGTAACATCATTCATGCTTCTATTTATTTCATTTACTAAGACTTACTAAACTGAAATGAAGGTAATATTGAAGAAACAAAAATTAAGCAAAACTTACGTGGTATCAAGGTAAAGGGTGTGGACTTGTTGGGCAATCAAAGCAGGGTACCGCTCCATGGAAGGATCTGCCCTGAAGTCTCCTGTGTGCAGAATAACAGTTCCACTTGGAAGAATGAAAAGGATCATTGTGGCGCCTGGACAACTGAAACAAACAAAAACCCCACACAGATCATGTTAGTTCTCTATAGCAATAAACTGCCTTGTGAGACAGACATACCACCCTTCAGTAGCAGGAAGGTGTGCAGAACAGCATTTTAAATCACAGTTACTATGCAGAATGATTTAGCTAGAAATTCCCGTATTCTACAGGAATTCTAAAGCTAACCTTATGGACACAGACAACTTAGACTTGAGTTCTCTGCTGAGGTGAAGGGAAGAAAAACCACACCAATAATCCAGCATTAACTCATTAACTGCCTTTTTGGGATGCTCTGTTGCCTTCTAGGTACGACCAAGATGCTGTCTCAGTTGCAATCTCTTTGAGATATTACTTAATTGAAAGGGGAAACAGCACACCAAAGAGGAACGGCATTCTTATTCAGGAGAAACAGAATTGTCTTATTGCAGGTGCATATTCATTCCCCCAGAACTTACTGAAGCATTTCCTTTTCAATTCTACTCTCAGATTTTAAACATTATCCTCCATCCAGAATTCCCTGGTTATAAATACAATTATCTTAGTTGGCCAAAGCGAATCCATTGCACTCTCTCCAGTTCCTCACCAAAGCTGTCTGAAGGGCAAGTGCTCAGACTGGCAAACCAGAGTGGGACTATTTTGGACATGAATCATCTGTAAAGGGTAAGTGAAATCTCAAAAAAGGAAAAACTGGCGTGAATCAGACTTAAAATGACAGAACCAGTGAACTCTCCAAAAAGCTGAACTTTGTACCTAAGGTTTATATGCCTTTTAAATTAAAGCAGGAGATCAGAGAGACAAACAGGAAAAGTGTCCAAATTACATAAGCAACAAGGCTTCCTTCATTCCAAGAAAGGGTTCTCAGGACTTCATGGAATCTTATCTCTCTAACTATAAACAAATCCTAAGATAAGTAATATTCAAACCAGCTGTGACACAGTGCTGGGTTTCAATACACACTTCAGAGAAATGACTTTTCCTCTAGCCCATAGCCAAATAAGGTACCAAGAGGCACAACAGCAAGAGCTGGAAGTCAGGTGCTACTAAACATCAAATCCAGCATTACCACACAGTGCCAGTGTAACACTGGACAAAATCTCACCCTTTATCACCAAACTGAGTAGAAGTCCTGCTGCACATTTCAACAGACTTTTCTTCAAAGTTCAATTTTCAAAATGTTGGCTAGGTTTTGTCTCTCCTGGGATCCAAAGTTTCACATTTTTCTTCAGCAGAAGATCTGAGTACCTTCTGTTGAAGCTACAGAAACCTAACATACCTGATAATCAAATCTAAGATGTTTCTAACTAGACACCAAAAAGTGTCCAGACCACTATAAAAATCATTCAACCTCTCAACATGATCATGAAGTTATGTGTGATTAACACTATGTATTCGTTACAAGCAAACAAAATAAAGTTAAAATTATAAAAAAGCCTAAGTTTCATTTTCAAAAATAACTAATCTATTTCAAAAACTACCTGCAAGAAATTCAAGTTCCTACATGTCTAATTCACTTCTGAAGTGAAAACGCATGTAACTAAGCCAACTCAGGCATCTCAAATATTTTTACCCTTATTTTTTTCAGGTTCAGAAACCTATAAATCATGAGAACATAAACTGTATCTCTACAGCTATTCATGTTTAATATTATATATGTAAAAATATTTCACAGCAATGCAATGATACATACTGATTGGCATCGAGCAACAACACTTTGACCCCATTCACTATGCATTCTGTGTCCATCGGCAGCACATGGACATACTGCTCTCTAACCCGAAGTTTGCTCTTCACCAGGTTGGCAGTTATCTGTAAGAGAGTAAGGATTTAATATGGAATAGGAACAAAATCTAAAAAAAGCTTTTGTTTATTTTAGAAACAAAGGCTCTCAAGCCAGACTGTCTGGCTTAAGAGAAAGTATAATCAAGCCCTGGGTATAATCAAGCCTTTCAGTAGCATTTCACTTCTCAAAAAGCACACTGAAGAAAGGCTGCCTTAAACCAGCAACCTTTTAAAAGTCTGTCAACAGTTTAAGGCTTGGAATCAAAGAGGAGGCAAAAAAAGGGGAAATAACATCTGTTACAAACAGTCAAGTGAAGACAAGGTGGACAGAGCCTTCTGAAGAGACAACTGAAGAAAATTCCAGGCCCTGGATCTTATCACAGAGGACTGCAGTGATCCCACACCTACTGAAGGCCAACACGGAACACAAACATTCCAGGAGACTTTCAGAGTAATCAGAATAGTTTTTTGATACAGGTTCTGGATGGGTTCATTAGGCAAGGTGCTGTACCATGCTATGAGTAACGAGTTTTTGGACATATGACAGCTGATGACAGTCTTGGCCACCCAGCAGCCTGAAGGACAGGACACACAGGACCGGACTAAAACCACTCCATTTACTGAATGTGCATAAGAGAAAGCTTAAAGTGGAAACTAATTTCAGACTTACGTCACCTCAATAGAGTTATAGAAAAGTTGGAGCCCAATTCTTCTCCATGAGAAGAAGCTACAATCCCAAGTTTTAAAAAGGGACATTTCAATTGAGTATTAGGAAAAAAAATTCAGAGTGGATAAGCACTGCCACAGGTTTCAAGGAGACAGAGTAGAATCTGTCCTATTTTCAAAATTTGACCAACAAAGCTCTCTACAGTCTGATCTAACTTTGAAGTTAGATCAACAATGCACAAGAGATCAGACTACATGATCTCTAGAGAGCCTTTTAAACATGATTTTTTTCATGGTACCTAGACAGAGAAGTTTCACTCATCATACGTTAAATCAGGGCAAGTACCTCTTACAAGGGAAATCCAGATTCCCCATACATATTCACTGTGCCTAACTGACCCAGCAAGGGAATATGTGATCTACTATTTACTTTCATCAGTATAAAAGCAATTACAGTTTTAAATGGGTTTGGTAATATCACAGAATCACAGGATGCTTTGGGTTGGAAGGGACCTCAAAGCCCATCCAGTTCTAACCCTCTGCCATGGGCAGGGACACCTTCCACTACCCCCAGGGTGTCCAAAGCCCCATCCAGCCTGGCCTTTAACACTGCCAAGGATCCAGGGGCAGCCACAGCTTCTCTGGGCACCCTGTGCCAGGGCCTCCCACCCTCACAGGGAAGAACTGCTTCCTACTATCTAATCTAACTCTACTCTTGTTCAATTTAAAGCCATTACCCCTTATCCTATCACTACATGCCCTTGTAAAAAGTCCCTCTCCAGCTTTCTTGTAGGCCCCTTTAGGTACTGGAAGGCTGCTATAAGGAATATAGCAATCTTCAAAAACCTTACCTTATTACAGTAGATTGGAAACGTGAAGTTTTTTGTTAGCCCACAATAATGATCAGAATGAAAATGTGTAAGGAAGTAAGCTGTGCAGCCTTCAATTTCTCCATACTGGAAGGCATCAACTGTAAAACCAGTTCCTACAACAAAAAGGGAAGAAAAGCCAGTCAGTAAATAAGCATAGTTCAGAACCAGTTTCTAATTAAATTTTCCTTTTGTTCTTTTTTTCTTTCTTCCAAATTAGAAGGGGACACAGTTACAATGCCTACAGTTGAAGGAACCATTTAAAGAAAAGCATGGATTGCACATGTGTCAGTCACAAAGAAGATTTTTCTCTTATTAAAATAAAAATTCTAAGGATTGTCCATGTAGACTTCTACAGGCCTCACAAATACCTGTTGTTCAGCTGTCATCCCACACAGATGGCAACTGGTTAAATAAATGAACATTTATCTGCACCCAGCTGGTATTTTTGAAGATTAACATAGATTAAAAATTTAATCCCAGCATATTAACACAAATAAAACAGGTAACTACATCTTAACAAAAGGCATTTTGCAATAAAAGCACTTTTTTTCAATTGCTCTACATTTAATATTCCTCTCAAAACATGCTACCATATAATTATCAAGCAAGCAATCTAGGGTATTTGAATCTATCTGCTGAGATGAAATGTGACTGATTTGCTGTTGTAGGCTTCCAGTGAGGTGCTGTTTGTATAAAGATGCTGCATAAAGACAGCTGCAGAGAAAATCACCCTTTTCTCTGAAAATGTTTGTTTTGTTTTTAAAATGCAAACATGCCCACAACAGTCCTTTTACATGGGATTATAGTTTCTTCACACAACCAAACGTTGGACAGAACTGATTTACCTGGTAGCGGGCAAATATTTTTCATTTTATGTTAAGCAAATCTCCCAAATTTTCCAGGAGACCTAGGAATAGGGAGTATTTGCAACTAAAAAAAAAAAAACAAACCCAAAACAAAATCACTGCAGTCTGCTAATTAAAAATCACAAACCAAAAAATCCCCAACTGTTTGAGAGGTACAAGACTCAAAACTTGAGGGAGGCTGAATTACACAAGGCTGTAAGAATAGATACATATCATTAGCAACATATTTAAATATACTTCCAATGCAGCAGTAACAAAATTCAGAGCAGAGGTAATCTAGATAATAGCAAAGCAACTTTAAAATCACAGTGTAGGCACATTTATGATATATTTATGATATACCCACTCTGTACATTTATGATATATGGAAAATTCTCTCAGCCCATGAAAGCTATGATACTGGTGTAACCCCACGACGCTTACAGGTCAGCCTTCCAGTAGCAGCTTGGCACGCAGGATGACTAATATATTTCTATCTGGCTTCCTCAAATATCTATCTAATACTAAGACAGCCCTTTAGTGGTAAACAGAGCTGTGAGGATTTGAAGCTTTTTAAGCCCCTGATCCATCATCCTGTATTTTATCCAAGTGCTTGAGGAGGTTCTGAGAAATTCTTGGCTGCTTCTTTAGTTAAATTCTTCTGCTTGGTTTCAGTTCTATGCTTTCACAGTTGTACTTCATATTTATAACACTCGTGAATTTCAAAAACAAACTTAAGATTTAATTTGTGTAACTTAGTATAAGAAAATAATTGCTATTGAGAACTCCATTTTCAGGTACAACTGAAACAATGTAAAACTTAAAATTCAGGAATTAGGAGTAATATTAACAAGGGATATATTCAAAATTATTTAAGAAAGTAAATCCATCTTTTTGGTACTGCTTGTATTTTTTACTCGCCAAAAACATGTAGAAGTCAGTCCCTAAAATCATTTTCCAGAGATAATGATTTAACTGTACTTCACTGTAGAAGCCATTGCTGATTCCAGTTCTGCAATCAACCTTCTTCAGGAGATCTGCACCTACACAAGATTTTATCAACTTAGATGGAGGAAAGAAAAATCCTTATAAGCTGCATGCTGAATGGTTATGAAAAGTGAAGAGTACTAAAGCCTATAATTGGCGGGGGTGGGGGAAATACAACACTCAAGCCAAAACTAGTTAAACTCAACAAAAAGCAAGAGTTCTCTCTCACCTGGTATTTTCTTGTAGAAAGGACAGTGTTTTTTTCTTGTTGCTTCAGCTGTAGTAGACAAGTCTTTCATTTTTTTTATCCACCTTCGTTGGCCACCAGAACTTACAGCTGAAAAGGTTCCATTTTTATTTGAACTTTCTGTAACTGCTTCTACATCTTCCACAGACCCTCCAGCTTTCCTTTTTTCCTGTCTGGGCCTCTTTCCATTGGGACTTACTGAACTTGATGTCTGCTTTTCCTCACTCAATTGAGCCTCTACTTTGCTCTCCTCTTTTACTTTGGGCTTTAACCCAAAGAAAACACCAATGTCCATTTGTTTGAGTTCTTTGGCAGAACTGGATTTGGCATTCATACTTGCTAAAGAAAGAGATGACACTGCTTTAGAGATGGGGCTGGGAAAGCACACAGCAGCTGTATTAAGATTTCCTTCTTTCTCTACTACTAATGGCAAACTCTCCTGGCGAGCTGTTTTTTCAGTTGCATTAGGAGTCATTTTATCCGTATTATTTAAAACGTTCCTTGGGTCCCTCAAAGCGTTAGTTTTATGCGTCAGAAGAGACCCAACACCTTCTCTGAGTAGTAGTGATGATGTCTCTGTAAAACTCACGTATGCAGAATCTAAAGCACCAATATCTTCTGATTCTGTGTTATCTGCTTGAGCACCACAAGTCAATTCTGGCTGTTCAACCTCCTTGCTATTAAAATGAAAAGACGACCCACTGTTTAGTGCCTTTTGCTGATGCTGATTATCTACATTTGTTGAACTAGAGAATTTGAGGTTTGTGTGACTCTCAGAAACAGTTTCCACACTATGATCCAGATGGTTCAATGTATTAACTTCCTCACAGTGATTTTTTTTAATTACAAAACTTCCCATGGAATGCTCACATTGAGGCTTCTGCTGTAAAAGAACTCCATCAAATGTTTTAAGCGCCACAGAATTAGATTCTTCATCTTCAAGGTTCTGGACTTCAAATAGTTTATTTTGTGGTATTTTTACTTTCTTTTCCTCCTCCTCAATTTCCTCTTCACTTTCCTCAAAAGTGCTCAGTGGAGAGTAAGAAATTTCACAGTCACTGAAGTCTGCTTTTGACTGCAGTAGACTTGGCTGATTTGTATCTTTCTGACTACACAGATCTTCTCCTGTTCCGCTCTCTTGAGATGATACAAAGTCATAAAATTCAAATGTACAACTATTATCCGTGGTTTGGGTGAGTTGAAATGTCTGTTGAGGGTTTTCAACATCTGCAAAAGAGGAACTACTTTTGGTGGTTATATTTAGAGACTTCTTTTGTGATGAAGTCTGTACCATCAATGCACAGTCATCATTTAGGCCTTTTTTGACATTGTTAGATGGTTTCTCATTCTGTGAGATTTCCTCTACCTGACTTGGAGAAGAGCTGGGCTCTGCAGCAGTAGAACAAGTCATATTCCCATCCAAAGCATGTGTTGAAGAGTTTATTAGATAATCTCCTGCCCTGCTTGCTGCAAGTAGAAAATGGCTGTACCGCTTGTAGTGGGATGGAATGGTGGAAGTGCACAGTAAACCATCAGCACACTCTGAAAACAGTTAAACAGAAAAATAACATTAGTATCTTTACAAATATAGCTCAGCTAATTATTACAATAAAAATCACAGTGACACACCATTCAAAAGCTTTTGCTTATAAATGCAGTTCTTGGAGGACAAGGCACAAGTAAAAAGCCATTCTCAAGCCACCAAGTCTTCTTGCCCTGAGATGGCTAGAAATCCAAATTCTTCCAAGCTAAAACCAAACAGCTGTTGCTAATACCCAAATTAATACAGCCCTCTAACAACAAGAGTGCTTAACCCTGTTTCAGTACTGTGCTAATGTAATAATATGGCTTCTAGTTTCAAGTTGTCTCACAAAGAGCTCATAGTAGTACCAGAAAAGGCCAACAGACATGTTTCAAAACAAATCTCAGTTCTGCATCATCCTGAAATTCCATTTCAAATTGTCTGCTGGGATACACATAAAATGAAAATAAACAGTCATGTCTTATGTGAAAAAAGTGTTCAGATGCACCCCCTCCCCACCAAAAAAAAAAAATAAAAATTAAATCTGTGACTGCTCCCTAAACTTTATTTTGTTGAGAGTTTCCTAGCCTAACTTTCTATGATTTTAAGGTGAACCAGTCAGGACTTTTCACCTGTTATTATGGGAGTAAGGGATGGAAATGAGGTCTTAAAGCATCTGCCTTAAAGCCACTGACAAAATTGACATTAAAGGTCTCCCATACCATTGTTCTGAAGAAGAAACATCAAGGAAAGTTATAGAAGAAAGAAAGTGACTGTATTACCTAAACTGCCTTTAATCAAGTTTCCTGACTATAAGCTCTCTATTTTTCAAAAGCTCTAAAGTTTATTAAGAATCTAAGTTGGATACATGCATTTGCTCAGACATGGTATTTCCCCACATGAAACCAGCAATTGGAATGAATCGGTTTTATTCCTCTGGTACAGAAGTCAAAACAAAACTGTTATCTTATGATACGTAAATGTTCATGTATAATTCTGTGCAAAACTTCTAAAGCATACTGGGTCAGGAGCTAACATTTCAAATGATTTAGCCTAACTGATGGATTTCAGCTTCCAACCATCCAGAGACAACTGGACAAGTCACATAGCAACATGAATACAGAAAAATAAAATTTATACCCAAGGAGAAAGGAATTTGGTGTGAAAAGTGGCAGCCTCTTAATTGAAGGAGGGTTTTTTTCCTGACACCAACTTTGTAACTGAAGAGGTTTCACTATTTCAAGATGGTTAATTAGGCACCTTCAATTTGGGTTTTACTTGATGATCTCGAGGTCCCTTCCAACCCCTACAATTCCATGATTCAATGAACTATTAAAGCTGGAGCTTAATAAGTAATCACAAATCTTTTTAGCTATTCTACAAAGCTCTTGGATTCTGAGATTTTAATGTTTTTCAAAAAAAACCCCAAAATCTCATAAAAAATAAGTTAAGTGATTAGTAATAACATTCTAAACACCATACTAACTACAATCTCAGATTTTGAAACTAAACATGAAAACCAGTGTTTATAGCAACAATACTTGAGAAGCCTTTAATTTTTCTCTGAAGGCTTCTTACTCCATTCATACCTTTTTCAATGCATCCTGGAGTATCCAAGCATTCAGCAACATGCCATCGAGGTGTCTGGACCAATAGCAAGGAGAAAGGCATCTGGCAGCTGGGACAGTAACCATCATGAACTGGCTTTGCATTTGGGGAGCTCTGTTCCGTCAGGCTGCTCACGCCTTCCTGGGAGTGCACACTACTGTCATCTTTATGTTGATCTACATACTCATTTGGCCTGGACGTCTGCTCAGCTTTCTGAGGTGTAGCAGTTTTTTCTATGGATTTTTTATTCCCATTTCTCTTTCTTTTTGGCCTGCACTTGCCATCACTTACTTTCCGCACAGGTGGCAAGATGCTCTCTGAACTACTCTGATGCTTTTTCTTCCTAATGGATCTGTACTCCCAAATGTCCTCTTCCAATAAAGCATCTTCAGACATGGCAACAGATGAAATGTTCTTCCTGCTTTTAAGCACCGGGTCACAAATCTACCTTTCCTCCCACTAATGCGCTTTCTCTTCCCTCCCCCTTCACTACCTGAAGAAAAGCAGCCGAACTCCATTTTAAACAAGCATCGCTAGGCCACAAACCAAACAGCAGTCCATGGCAGGGCAGAAGCATGGTGGATCCTGTCCGAAAAGTAACTCAATGGTCGGCCCCTTGGGGATTTGTAATTACTCCTGCTAAACAAAATCCGAGTCCGCGAGACGCAGAAGGACTCGCAGCGCGAGCCATGACCTAACTAACGCGGCCTTGGAAAGTGAAGCCCAATTAGCCCTGCTCCCGGACCGCCACCCCGCCGTCCCCGGGCAAGAAGATCTTAAAAGAAGAGGACGAAGCGCTCAGCTACGGGATCGCTGCCGGGAGTCACCACACGGTCGAGGCCGACACCGCCGCGGGTACCGAGGGCCGCTGCGTCCCCACTGGGTCCCCGCCGCCGGCACCGAGGGCCGCTGCGTCGCTGCTGCCTCCCGCCGCAAGAACCGAGTGGCGGGCTGCCCGCCCTCCTCAGCCGTTCGCCGGCGCGGCAGCGCATTCGCTTCCGCAGCTTCGTCAGCACCACTGTCCCTTGGCTTTCTGCTTCTCTCGTAGCACCCGCCTCCAAACAAATAAAATAATCCCACGGTTTAAGTTATCGGTGCCTCGACTGGATTCAGACCCGGTACTGCTCGGTTTTCGCATCTATTCCCTTTACAAATAGCCAAGTAACTAGGCGGGAAAAGCTGACTGTGTGGAATCTGCTGAGCTGGAATCACCGCGGGGGATTCTTTTGACGAATGTGCTTCTGTGAACATCGAGGTTACGTAAAACCAGGAAATGAATGGGAAGGTTCCCTTTGGGCACAGACGAGTTACTACGTTAGGGTTGGGGTCCTTTGCTCTTTTGTGGCTTTGTTTTGTTTTTTAAATCACAGTTTTTCTCCCTCGCGTTGTGTGCGGCGCCGAAAGCGCGGCGGTGAAACGGCAGGCGGGTAAACAGCGGCCCGTCCTGCCCCCGGGCTCGCCCAGGAGGCGTCATGGCGGCGGGGGGCCTGGCAGGGCTCCTGCCCGCCCAAACCCAGCTGGAGTACGCCCTGCTCGACGCCGACACTCCTCAGGAGAAGGAGAACTTGGTTTACCAGTACCTGAAGAAGATGGACGGCCGGGAGCGGGACCTAACGGTGCCCGAACTCGGCGGAGGTGGGTGCGGGGCCCGAGCGGGTCAGGCCCCGCGGCGGAGCGCGGTTCCTTGTCCCGGTCCCGCTGGGCGCTTGTAGAGCTTCTCCCGGGGAAGGTGGCTGAGCTCTGACACTTCCCATGTGGTGTTTTCCTTCAAGTTCTGCCTTCCGCGATGGTCGTGCAATTGCGGCCCCGTTATCTGCTACCGTGAAAGGCGCTTCTAAGTACAGGAAATGTCACTCCCGAAAGCATCGGGAGCAAAGGATAAGAAAAAGAAAAGACATAAAAAAGAGCCCCTTTATAAGTGCTGCCCCTGCTTCTCTTTGCAAAAACCTGTATTTAAACCTCTTGTCTAAATTTCTACTAGCTTCATCAGTTTCCCTTGTTTTTAATAAACCTTCTCTGTATTGATCTCATCTTAAATCTGGTTAATAAGATTTCATTTGCTGAGAAGAATTGTGGAGCATAAGGGTGAGTTCACTAAGTAGACTTTTGGTTTATTTTTCACCTCAGTAGAAAATTAGGCTGGGGCTTTTTTGTTTGATTTTTGGGCAAGGAACTTTGTGTGGTGTTGTGCAAATTAGTTTGCCTTTCCCTCCCCTCCCCTAACTAGCCATCTCTGTTCCCTGAATTCCAGATCTGCAATGGTTAAACACTGAAGGTCCTATTTCTCTTCACAAAGACCTTTGTGGAAAAGTTGTGGTGTTGGATTTCTTTACTTACTGCTGCATCAATTGCTTGCACCTGCTGCCTGATCTCCACGCATTAGAGCACCAGTACTCTGATAAAGGTAAAAGTGCTTTGGCTGGCTTGGAATAGAATTTCCTGGCAGTGTCACAGGCAGAGTAGCTGAGTCACTTTGTTGCTGGTTACTAAAGAGCTGGCAAGATTTCAGGAGTGCCTAAAAATGTCTTCTAATCTTTTAAGTAGCCTAAAAAAGGTGACTGTGTGTACTCCCGTCGAATTTTTAAATGGGGTTATATAAGGTACCTGTTGTAACTGTATAATTAAAGAAACAGGATATGTGCTTAAAGCTCAAATCTGATATCCTTATAAATAAGGACATTTGAAGCAAGCTACAGGGGTGAAAGATACATGCATGAAGTTAGTGGAAGTGTGTAATTCTCTACACTTGACTTAGGAACCAACTCTGAGAAGAATATAGGAAAAGTGGTGGAATGGATATAGTTAGTATTGCTTGTTTTTTGCATTGTAACTGAAAGAACAAAATATGTAAGCTTGGCTTAGAATTTTTTTTTGGTGTTGGCATCACCTTATATACCACTAGTAGTCCTGTATTCTAGAGGAGGAATTAAGCTCTTTAAATTCACATTTGAGATGAAATCTATCTTTCTGACTAAAAAAACCCAAAAAAACAAACCTAGAGTAATTACTATTTAGAATACCATCTCTTGTCATCATGATGACTTGTCAGAGATAAGCTGTGGTCTTATACAGGATGTATCTGCTACTCATTTATCTTGGATATTTTAGTAGGCTGAATGGTGAGATGAAGAACACTGTTACTGTCAGCCCTGAAAAGACTGTTTTAAAAATAACATATATATATTAAGTAACATCTTATAATGTTTTAAGTGTCTGATTCTCTAATGGCACTTCTGATTTTTAACTTTGACAGCATTTATTTTCATGTGTTATCTTCTTTCACTAGAAAAAGAAAATTTCAAGCTCTTTATGTAGTTCACTTACACATTTTCATTACATAGGCCTTTACAGAAGACTCAAATAAACTAATTTTTGTACCTTAGAAAGCTTAGCTGTTTGCCTTGGAGACATTTGAGAACTGGTATATATGTCATGACTTTTTTTTTGGGGAGGGAGGCAGTTTTAAGTGGAAGGTGATTAGCAAGTGATAAATGGGCTGCTGTAGATATTAGGCATGCTTCAAAGGAGGTCTAAATTGAGGCTTCAGAAGATTACATTGGTCTTATAATTAATGTCTTTAAATGATAAACATCTTGTGGTATAATGCTATTGTATTAATATAGCTATCACATCCTTAACCTGTTTTTAAGACCAAGCTGTTAAATCAGTTGATAACAAAATACTTATTTTAACAACCTTTCCCCACAGACGTTCTCTTTGAAGTATTTGAATGTCTTTGTACTGATGTAGAAGAGGCTGTTACATTACTTGAGAAGCGTATTTTGCCAATAGGTGATAAATTCTTTCTGCATTTGAGCTGTCTTACTTGGGTTTGGATGTGAAATTTCCTGCTCCTACAATAACTGGAGGGAGAAAAAAAGATACCTGAGATGAAAGTAGAGGTAAAAGGAAAGAAGGCAGGTTTGTGGAACACCAATCTTAATCCTTTAGGAAACAGAGGATAGCAGTTGGATTCAGGAAGAGATTAAGGTGCTTGATGGTTCAAAACAAATGAAAAACACAGGTTTTTTTTCATTGTAGATCTCCCTTTTTATTGTTTTCTACTGTTTTCATGTTTTGATTGTCAGCCTTTTCAGGATTATTTATTTTTTCTTTGCTGTGCTGTGTAAATTTTAGCATTGCAGTAAGATGTATAAAGGCAGTGGTTGTGAGCTTTCAAGCCATAGAAAAATACTTAAGTGGGTATCAAATGCTATCAATGTGTATCTTCTTCAAAGGCAAACATGATTTACTAATCACTAGGAGAAAGAGGAGGGGAGAACTATTGACTTGAGCAACTTGAGCAAGATAAAAGTTGGAGGAATAAAGTAGAAAGGATGCCTGACAACTCTATTCATACATATCTAGACATTCTTAAAGCTTTTTTTTTGTTTTGTTTCTTGGTATTCAGCTTTATTCTGGAGTTTCATTCTATTTCAGTCTCTTTTTTTTCTGTAGTTAATGGAATTCCCTTTAGAGGATGGGGGACAGGTTCACTTTGGGTTGGTTCTGAAATCTATCAGCTTGTCACTGGGAAAACCCAATTTTGATGCAAAAGATGAGTGGCACAAGTTCTTTTGGGCAGCAGCAAGTGAAATTAGTAAAGCTACAGTCTCACTGTATATTGAAACTTTAGATTTCTAAATATAGCATTTGTTTACACGTTTCATATATATGCTTGCTGTGCTATAGAAGTGGCAGAGGGTGCTGACCTAGCACACAAGATTAGTCAGAATGCAAACATTTCATTCTGACAAAGCATCTATCACACAATGCATTTGGGCCTCTAATGTATTGTTTGAATACTTGAAGTAATGTTGCCTGTATTTTCCTGTGTAACTGAGAAAAACCTCAGTACTGATGTAATATACAGTATTTTTTTGATTGTACATTGTGTGTGTACATTTTTGATACTCTGATACTTTGTTTTAAATATGGTCCAGCTGCTGTCTTACGTGATGTTGAAACTTCATCAGTGTGACCATCAGACATGAGAAGTCTGAGTGCAAGAAGCCGTAGTTTTAGGGTCATCCTAAAGCACTGTGTGCATCATTGTACACATGCACATAGTTCTATTGTCTGGAACTTCAGGAGATCTGTTTCAAATGAAGCCTGCTTTCCATAGGATTAAATGTCACCTAGCATCTTTATCTGATATGTTCTCGCTGCTATCTTCAGTGGTGCTATTTCTGTTGTTCAAGTGGCATTCAGAAAGTTATTTTAAACCCCGGTGCATATTCAGTTCATGTTATCAGCAGTCCAGAAATTACTTCTATAAGAGGAAGCACTTTTTAATATTCAGAAATAGCTTGGCATAAGTCCAGCATTATACTCTGGTATAATCCTTGAAATAAAGTGTTTTAAATGGTGTAAATATTCTTATATCCTAGCACAGCATCCTATGGTTTGCAAGTCTTCTTCATGAGAGGATGTTATAACTTGTGCTGCTCAGGTGTTCAGTGTAGAATTATCTTTCTAGCATTAGTGATATTTTTGAGAGAACAAATAAAAGTGCTGCTGCTGATCCTATTACAGTTAAAATGTTTGACCTGCTGTTTGGAGTTCAGCAGTTAATGATACTACAACTTCAGCTGTCTGATATTACAACATGCTGTGCTACAGGATTGAGAAAGACTCTGTTAGCCATAGGGATTGTTTTAGTTCTGCGTCTGTGAAATTGTTATATTCACGTAAGTCTTTGCCCTTTCTTGTTGTCACACTGAAATATTACCATTCCTGCAGAGGCTGCTCTTCTCCATTAACACTGTTAAATGGTTGAGAAGGACTGAAAGAGAAAAATAGTTTTCCATTTCTCTAGAGGTGTATTTTAGAAGGAAATAAACTCATCTGAGCTTAAATAATACAACTACTTGAGATGTGAAATAATTACCTTTCTTATATTTCTACCACAAAAACAGAGGGGAGGGTAGAACAATGAACTGTAAAGGTAGGAGAAAAGTATTAAAGTAAATACTACATTGAATGGGAAAAAGAAGCCTTCTAAAGCTGAAGTATGTCCTGCTACAAGTAACTGAAACAGTTCATACTCTTGAGTCTTCTTAACACTTTGCTGAGAAAGCACTTGTTTAAAAATCCTCTTTTCCAGATCTTTCAGCAGGTGATATTTTCATTGGCTGGTTTTTAGCATAAAGCATAACAATGTTGGAGTAAGCACCAAATAACAACTTGCTTTCTTCAAGATTAACATTACACATCTGCCTTTATCCTTCATAACTAAATTTAACTGCTGTTCAACCAAACGCATTTTGTCTAGAGGAGGACAATACAAGATTTTCAACTGCAGTGAGTATTTGTATGATCATGAATTTGTCTGATTAAAGAACATTATAAAGTTCTTCAAGGATCTAAAGTATTTCAATTTATAGGCACCATCAGAACTGGATTAGATTGGATTATGCCATTCTTCCTCCACACCACTCTATGCAGACTCCTTGTTTTGTTTTGGTATTGTATTACTGAAAAAATAGAGTACTACAATCCACCTATAGACACATTGGTGACTGTTTGGAAGGAAATGCCATAGATGTTTGAACATTACTGATAAAAAACTTTATTAATGATAAATGTTTTTTATAGGCCTGACTGGAGAAAGAAAAGACAGTTTTTGGTATTGTTTTGGGTTTTCTTGTTTGTTCAAAATAATAGTGTGATAAAACTAACTCAAGCTGGGTGTCAGCTCTAACAGTATTTTCCTTTCCCATTTAAATTCACTCCTCAGAATAACTCCTCACAATTTAGAATTTTAACTTGGACAACGAAAGTAGAAAGATCCCAATTTTTATTTGTTACCACAAAATGCTTGTGCTATCCATGAGTGATTTTTTGATAAGTGGTAAGGTTAATCTCTAAGGATTTCCATTAGATTAATAGTTCTGGTTTAAAATTACTGTACTGCAGTTTTTTATAGTGGCATGGAATACTGTTTTTATCCTTACTGCAGTTAGAATTGACAAATTACTTTGACTATGAGAAGATTATGCTTATGGCTGATAGCATTCTTTAAGTACAAAGCAAGACACAGAGTATGGTATTGATGTCATGTGCAGAGTTCAGTTCATTTGGTAGAGATTATACAATAGTATAATAAAAGGTAAGTGAAAGCCCTGGAAAAGGAAGTAGTCTTTATTTTTGGTCTTTTGAGGTGTTTTTCCCTCCCATCTTTCTCTCCCTGAAAGGTTTCTTGCCTGAAGCAAGAGGCTTCATTCTTTTTCTGTTGGGTACGAAGAGGGCTCGGAAAATTTGGAGCTGCATGAATTTGGGGCTGCATAATTGTCTGCATGGACTGGAAGTAGATTTATTTCTTATCACAAGGGAAAAACAGCTGATGTCTGAGCCAGGAATTCTTATGTTTGAATTTCATTAAGGAAATAAGCAAAAAATTCAATGAAGCTCATAATTTTGTGGTTTTGATTAATTTTAGGGTTGGTATTATGTATGTAGTGTATATAAACAGAATTATACTACTTTATGTTTATGTAACACCTTCATGGTAGGATTTCAAGTGTAGTTATCCCTGTTAGAGGAAAATCTAAACTCTTCATTATCTTTATTAACCATATATATAGAAATTAAGCTAAACATTTTGAAGCCAAAGGCTACAAACCTGCCAGATGTGCAGCAAGTGCTATCTTTCATTCTGCTGTCTATGCTGTAATTTTTATTTGAAATACAGAATGCTGTAATAATTTCCGAAGTCTATACTTATTTTTTTGCTGTTTATCTAGGGTTAAATATTCCAAGGCAGCTTTGGATTTAGAGTTCAGTGTTACATTTGTGATTTCTAGTTAAATATGGAAAAGAATTTATTTTCTGGAACACCATAGTTGTCTATAGGATTCAGAAGACAAAGAGGCATTATCAACATCGGGGGGAAAAAAGTATCAGTTGAGCTGATAGATCCTGCCCATAATTATTGTGAAAGTATTTTCTACCTTAATATGTAGACATGCAGGAACTAAGAACAATTTATGACATACTAAATGTCAACCAGCTGGAGAAGTAATGGTCTTAAAGTTCAGTAATTTTACTGAAATGTTCTGAGTTTCAGTGTTTTGTATACATTGCTATCTGTATTCTTACTGAGATGTAATTACTTTGTTTGTTCAGATCCTCTTTCACTCTGCAAAGCAGTCAGACACATTGTGAGATAACTGTGCTTTGGTTTTACTTTTTTTTAAATGCAAGTATGAATATGGTTCAATGCACAACTTTATTCTTCCTTTCAGATGGTCTTATAATTGTTGGTGTCCATTCAGCAAAATTCCCAAACGAGAAAGTTCTGGATAACATTAAAAGTGCCATTCTGAGGTATAACATTGCCCACCCTGTAGTAAACGATGCAGATGCAACACTGTGGCATGAACTAGAAGTGTCCTGCTGGCCAACTCTGGTCATCCTTGGGCCTCGTGGAAATATGCTGTTTTCACTTGTTGGAGAGGGACACAGAGAGAAGTTGTTTTTATTTACTTCTATAACACTGAAATTCTACAAGGAGAGAGGACAAATCAAAGATAACAACATTGGAATAAAGCTATACAGAGACTCACTCCCACCTTCTCCCCTGCTGTTTCCTGGCAAAGTGACCATTGATAATTCAGGAGAAAGACTGGTAATAGCAGACACTGGACATCATAGGATTTTGGTTACTCAAAAAAATGGACAAATTCTACACATTATTGGAGGTAAGGGTATATAGGTTTATTATAGTAATTTTAGTTTAGGAGGCTGATTCTTTTCTTAGATGACCTAGCAGTTTATAAGCATTGCTAGAACTTTTTTTTTTCCTACTAAAATCACTTTTACTGGAGGGGGGAGGGGGAGACACGGGATATAGTAAAGTACCATCAATGGTAGATTTGGTTAATGCAATTGGTTGGGATGTCTGATTTTTTTCCATTTGTTCCATTGACTCAAGTCTGTATTTTCATGCAATGTCCAGTATGAGTGACAGAAAATACATTTAGTATTCTTCTAAAAGAGTTGCAGATGGGTTTAGATGTAAGTGATGTATGTGCACATCTAGCAGCAAGGTAGGGAACAGAAAAGAGATGGTAATGCCAATGCCTCCCTTTATAATAGAAGAAATAAATCTTGAATTTGGTGGTGTTACATTGGGAGGCTTTTGAGGTGTGTTTTTTTGATTGGTGCTGGTTATTTTTTAAATGAAGAGCATTTCTGTATAGGATCCCCTTCTAGTTTTGAGGAGAGGGGAGAATTAACACCCGTGGCATTGTACTGGTACATAGGCACCTTAAAATGAAGTTGCCCTGGTATATATGAAAAAAAGGTCTACTGTGTTCTCACCAAAAATGAGGTGTAACTTCTAAACAGGTTATGAAAACTGTGAAATTTATATATTTTAAATTCAGTTATATTTGTTACAAAGTTTATATTACTAATATTTCAGCAAGTTGTGGATGCCCCCTCCCTGGAAGTGTTCAAAGCCAGGTTGGATGGGGCTTTGGGTAGTGGAGTGTGTCCCTGCCTGTGGCAGGGGGTTTGGAACTTGATGATCTTTGAGGTCTCTTCCAGCCCAAACCAGCCTGGGATTCAAGAAACAATTCTCTTGAACTGCTTCTGTAAAATTACTATCTGCTTTACATTGCACATCAGGACAAATTGTACACTGTTTGTATGCCTTACTCTTTTAGGAATGAAACACTCAGACCTTTTTTTAAAATCTGTTACAGTGGTCAAAGTTACATCTTAATGCACCAAGTACGTACATAGCTGGTAAGACAGTCTATGAGCAACCATAATAGATGGATTTAAGAAGTGAAAGCAATGGTTAATTTATGCCTTAGAATCAGGACTTGTATGCTATATTACTTAGTCTGGTATTGACTAATACCTGTTCCAGAGCAGGATGCTATAAAACTCATAAAAATACTAGAAAGGAAGTGTTGCTATTTGAAGTGGCAGTGAATTGGATAGACAGGCTAAATACCCAGATTAACCTGGTAAAAGCAGTACTATTAATACCCTTCTCCTGTGGGAGGTAGAAACAGGACTTTGTATGACAAAAGGGAAAGAATTTTATTTCTATTTGATATGTGGGATGAAGTCTCATCCAACAAGCTAACCCTTCAGCTTCCTGGGACAGTTGTTAAACAGCAAGTCAGAGGGAGGTGTTGTAACCTCTAAGCTGGTACCCCTTCTTCCTGTGGCACTTGGTGCTGTTCCCTTTCTTGGGGATGTACACCCTAAAGCTTACAACGGGAACCACTGCAATCTGATGCTCTAGAACCTCAGTGATTTCTGTCTGTTAAGGTCTAAATTCTCTCCTGACAGCAGGTTGTAAAAGTTTGTATTTTGGTGACTCAGTTAAATGATTCAGTGGGCAGAAAATAATGTAATGAGGTTGATGATACAGTAATAACTGTGGGCATGCACAAAGGTTAAAATTACTATATTTGCATCGTAAATCATGATCCACACGTAACTCATATCTGAATGTCTTGTGCTGACACATTCAGCTAACGCCCTTTAAATGTTACTCCCTCTGAAACACAATGCTTACCCTCATACTGTTGTATTCAGGTCATGTTCCATTCTGTTTCTTGATTATACTGTGCAGAAGACTGTCACTCCATCATCGTCACTGTTCCTTTGTGTAATTAGTTCCATGTCATCATCTTCCTAATTATTATTAATGAGAAAATGCTGCTAATCCAATATTAGCTTCATTTGCGATTACAGCACAGGAATTCTGAGTCTTGGACTGTAAGTTTTCCCCACTGGCTTGCTTGGATGTAGTCAGGAATAAAGGTGCTGAAACAGGCTACCCAGAGAGGTGGTGGATGCCCCGTCCCTGTAGGTATTCGAGGCCAGGTTGGTTGGGGCCCTGGGCAACCTTGTGTAGCTCCAGGCCTGAGTCTGGTGTCCTTGCCTGTGGCAAGGGGGTTGGAAGTCTATGATCCTTAGGGTCCCTTCCAACCCATGCCATTCTGTGATTCTGTAAACAAATGTGTAGGGTTTAATTTCTGTCTTCTGGTGTTGCTGTTGTCCTTTAATGCAAGGGAACAGGAACAAGGTTAGACCTTTATGAAGACTTCTCTTTGGAAGGTGATCTTAAAGAGTGGAAAGTGAGTAGAGAATGAGTTCAGAACACAATAGTACCAAGCTACTGTCTTTACATAGAACAGTGACTAAAATGAGACTAAATAAAATTATTAATAATGTCAACTGTACCAGCCGCTGTGGAAGCACCTCTTAGAAGATGTAACTCTCTTGCAGGTATTAATGTATGCTCTTTATTTTTAAGGTGGGTTTTGTGTTTTTTCTTCTAAAATTAGTTTTGAGTTTGTTTTGTTTCATTTATAGGTCCAAATAGTGGAAGGAGAGATGGAAGATTTTCAGAGGCAGCTTTCAACTCACCACAAGGGATCGCTATAAAAAATAATGTTATTTATGTTGCTGATACAGAAAATCACCTGATTAGAAAGGTAAATTTTCCATAAGGTAATTAAAGATATAATCTCTTATACCTTACTCTACTTAAAAAAAAAATACACCAAATTAATTACTCTTTGAGTACCCTCAACATCAGGAAGGAAATTTGGCTCAATATCTTTAAATAAATATTATGTAGTTTCTTTGTTAGAAGCCCACATTACTGTGCTTCTGTTCAAATGAAGATGATAAAAATCAGCTGTGCTAGAATGAGTAGCTCTTTTTTTTTCTAGTGACTTCTACTTTCCTGTTATGAGAAACATCTATTCTTAGTACTGGAAGCAAAAATGCTTTCTTTACACTTAGTATCAAATTCTTCAGGCCTGACTTAAATGCAGCTATGAAATCCAGGTTGAATGGGGAATAAACAAGGAGTTGGAGACACGTGCATGCCTTGCAGAGCTGTGATGTCATTGGCATCATGGAGATGTGGTGAGCTGGCTTCTATGATTGAAGTGTTGGGATGGAAGGATACAGGCTTTTTAGGAAGCACAGGCAGGAAAGACAAGGCAGGGTGTCACCCTTTGTGTCAGCGACCAGCTGAAGTGCATGGAGCTCCCCATGAGGGTGGATGAGAAGCTTATGGGTCAGAATGAGAGGGAGGGCATGAATAGGTGATGATCTTTAAGGTCCAGTCTAACCCAAACCATTCTTTAATGTTTTGATCAAACTGGCTTTGACATCTAGCTCAAATGTTCCCTAGCTTTAGTTAAGTTAATTTTGTACATTCAGTGTCTCTAACTTTGCTTCTTGTAGATTGACCTGGAATTAGAGATGGTGAGCACTGTAGCAGGCATTGGGATACAAGGAATTGACAAAGAAGGTGGAGCAAAAGGAGAAGAACAGCCTATCAGCTCTCCATGGGATGTCATCTTTGGAAATTCAAGTATTGTATCATTTGAGCTTTTAGCATCTCATATTTACACATGCATGACTGTGTGTTAAACATTTTCCTGTTTTGGTAATAATCTGAGATATTAAAAAGTACAAAGATACTTTACAACTGAGTCTAAAAACCAGGGGTTGCATTTGCAAGTGATAACCTCAGTTCTGCTTTTGGATCCTGACAAAATATAAACTGTTACTTGATGGAAGACAAATTCTTTTGTATCAAGTGATACAGTTACAGACAGAAATTGTGATTGCTTTTGTTAAGCCAGTGCTTTATGCCTGGATCACTTAAGAAGCAGCTACATTTTACAGGAAGCCAACATTGTCTAGAAGTTCCTTTCCTTGGCTATAGAGACATCTGACCACTTGTAAATATTTGAGCTTAGGAAATAAAAATAAGTTTCATTGGGAATGTCTGTTTATTCCTGTTTTGGTGACATAAAATCATTAAACTCAAGGTCATGATAGAGACAGCCAAATAGGAGAGGAATAGCTTGGAAAAAACCTTGCAAGCTTTGGGATAAAAATGAAATCTTTGCATGAATGCAAAGATGGATGCAAGAATCAGCTTCTGAGGATTTAAGTAGCTTTCTTTCCTGATTCACTTAACACACCTGAGTTTGAAATGGTATAACTATCAACAATTTTTTTTTTTTACAAAAAAATAACTACTTTTCTAATGTTTCCATTTCAAGATAGTTTGGAAGTTGCAGGTGCAAATTTGTTAACAATGACAGAACAATACCTCATGTGGCATAAACCCCTTTATGTCAGTAATTCAGGCATAAAAATTGACTTCCAGTACTGGGATTTCATCAATCTGCAGATGAATGGAGGGGGAAGTAGTATGATTTAGTCTAATATCTTTAGATTAGGTGTGCTTTGCAAGATTTGTGAATTAGAACATTTTACTGACCTGGAAGCATTTATTATAATCTTGGGATAGTTACAAGGGAGGAAAACACAGCCAAGTTTCAGGCAATGTGAAGCTAGTTCACAAATACTGATTGTATAGAGGTCATCTGGCACAAATACATCGTCAGTATAGACAGTGTACCACCAGCAGCCTTGGCTATTTAAATAAGCAACTGACATCAATTTCTGGATTTAACGCTTTCAGTAACATGTTTTCTATCAAAACAAACACAGCCAAAACAAAACCCTTCTTTTTTTCAAAGGCTTTGTCAGTAACTCTTACAGTCTGTGTTAAATATATGGAATCCTACTTGCAAGAGAAAGGAGTAGTATGAGAAAGCAACTCATATCCAGTAAGATTCTCTCTAGTTTTGCTGAATTTAATCCAATCTGATTTTCCTTTTGTGAACTGGTAGACTCTGGTGTGACTAGACAGTATAGTTTTCAAGGTATCTTGAACAAGCAAGCTGATCTCCATGGGATATTACTGCAGAGCTGGTTTGCAGATCAGTGAAGGAGGCTAATAACTCATCAGTGCTTCAGAAACTTAAGCTGTTTAACAGAACTATTCAAAATACCATATAATTTCACTTCTCAGTTTTCAGGATGCTTGCTTCTGTTTCTGCCAGCAGTTGAATATCTGTTGATACTTCTTATTTTTGAGAGCTCTCCTTGTTAAATGTTAATTGATATGATTGTTATCAACATGAACATAGCAATCACTGAATTAGTCACCTGTGGAGGATTAGTCATCTGCATGGTTCAACACTGCTGAATTTTTATAAGTGTTTACATAAAAATCAGATCTTATGAATGCACTCTGTACAGACCAGCATAGACTTTTTTTCATATTCAGTTAGAACCTACCAGTGAGTTACCTATTTAGATCTCTACAAACTAGAATATAACCTGTCAGTTAAGAGATTACATAAATTTCAATTCCTTCTTTGAGAGGGTAATAGGCCAAATAGATAAATTGGGGGGGGACACAACTTCAGGGTTTTTTTTTTTTTAATATTGGGGTTTTTTGAGTATGGTTCTGTGTGAATAAAATAAGCTAGGAAAATAATTTAATTACTGTAATAGCTATATAAATAGCTGTTAATATCTGTATAAAACTCTTTCAGAAAGCTACAAGCAGAGAGAGTTGTCAGAAGGGAGAGTTACATTGCTGACAGTACCACATCTTGTAGGCTGCAGTGCATTTGTCTTCCAGCACAGATACTGTCACAAGCTGAAGTGACTTCTTTACATTTGTTGCCAGACATCAAAATAGCTTTTCAGCACCGCAGCAGAGCTGGTCGAAGTTGTACTGTTACTTCATCTTGCTTGAGCCTAGTGGGATGGTGTGTTACTATCCAGTATATCCATTGTAGTATGCATTTCTTACTCAGCAGGTGCATGTGAAGCAGAGTCTTGTAGGAAATCCTCACTGGCCTGGGCAGAGACTCAGCCTTATGTTGGTGATTTTCAGTGTGCTGTCTTCAACTCTATACCCATGTGTCAGTATACTAAAACTGGTATGCCAGTGTCTCTTTATGCATTTGGAGGGATGAATAATTGATGAGAGTTAAAAAAACTACTTCTGTTTGCATCCATATAGCAGTGCCCATTTTTTACATATGCTTATGTGTGTATTTGTGCAATTGCAGGAGCTAATGTACACTTCAACAACTTAGGTTTGTTATGACAAAACACCTAAGTTTGACTTGTGTTAAGTGGCATGGCATATGGAAAATAACACATTTTCCCATTTTCCTTAAATCTATGTATTTAAGCTGTGTACAGAAGGCATTTTTTCTTTTAAGAAGACAGATTTATGGATTTTTGTAGTTTTTTAACAAGTGATGCTTGATCCTTTTAATGTCCAAAGCTATGCTGTCCTGAATGTGAAAGGGAGAAAAAAAAGTTGCAATATTTAAGCTGTTTTCACTAGACTAATTTTTCAGCCTCATAGAGAAAGGTTAGCTCTTAAGAGAAATACTTTTCTCTGTATCAGTTATTTCTTGAGATTACTCCTACATACAGTTAAGATTATGTATTGATCAATCTTACTATCAAAAATTATAATATATGATCAATTAAAGAACTTCACAGTTTTAAAATTTTCAGTAGTAGTTTGTGAAATTAAAAATACTGAGAAAAAGAAGGGTGCAGATAAATTAATAGAACAGATACTACTAAGTAGCAGCTTTTACACATCCTCATACTATTTCCATAAGGCTTTTGTTACCCCATTTTATACAGATGCTGAAGTCTGAGGCAAAGAGTTTAAGTGACTGTGAAATACCATTTAAAAGAAAGTTGGCACAAATGTCTCTCTTCAAGGTTAGGGGAGCTAATGGAGTCAAAACACATGCTAGGGTTCAGGAAGACTGTATTCTTCCTTGGCATTTTATTTTTTTAAATTCTGTAGTTGCAGCCACTGAGCTTGTGCTTTACCCTCTCCCATTAAAATTCTTGAACGGACTCCATGGATTAAATTCTGGCTTCCTTGAAGTTGGTGCTGCAATTTGCATTGACATAGGTTGTGTAGGAAATACAGGGAGAGGGCCAGTAGTTTAAAAATACATTATTAAATTACTCTGTGCTTTCTCTGTTGTCCCCTTCTATTTTTATTCAGTGAGTGTTGAGAGCAAGTGATACTTAAATGCACAGTTGATCTGAGCATGAAATGTTCTTGATAGCTGCATTCTTGCTGGAAGGAACAGGACAATGACCTATGCTTGGTGACATAACTGTGTGTTTCACATTCCAAAATCTGGTCTTAAATTGCATGATTGTAATCTATTTATAGAAACTCCCAAGTACAGTATTGACTATATTTTCAGTTGGAAATTTGCACGTCAGTTCAGGTTTTACATAGGTATTATTTAAATGAAAGTACAGTCAGTACCTTGTCACACTGGTACAATTTTTATAGCCCTTAAAAGGCAAAGGTATGTAATATTTTTTTCTCTCCATGTTTCTGGTAGAGGATTATTTAGTACCACTGCATTCCAGAGGAAACGCTTTTTTTCCTGAATCACTCATGGTGATTCTTCCTAATTTATTTTAAAAAAAAAACCCACAAAGCAATAATCATTTCAGCAATAAGCAGTTAGCACTTAGTGAGCTCAGACCATATATGAACTGCTTATGTCTGTAACTTGAAAGTATGCTTTCTATGTGCCACTTCTTTTTCTTTCCAGTCTGGTCTCATTCTGGCATTGAGGCTGTAGCCTTCACTGTCCCGTGAAAGAAATTTTCCTTGGTAATAGCTGAAAAATACAAGAGCTGCTTTTGTGAACATCAGGGATTAGTTGGGAATCCTTTTTTTGGACCACTCAAAACTGAATTACTCTAAACATGTGTAGTATGACTGCATGATGTATCTGTGTAGATTTACTCAGAAGGCAGAAGGCCTTCTCATCTCTCTCTGTACTCTGCATAAGAAACACAGGAAGATACCCCATTCAGCTTTGGGCTGCATCTGCCATGGTACAGGTTCAGTTGCACAGAAAATCCTGTTAAAGACTCAGTGACATGACACAGCACTGTGTCTGTCTTCTTTCCTTGAACTAGATCCTGAATTTACTTATAAACAGTAGTTACTTTTTCTTTGAAACTTGAGATATTTTAAATACAAATAACTTCTTAATTAAAGATAAAGCTGAAAAAAGTGGAAGGTTATTACAGGGTTTCATTCCTGTGTATGACCTCTTTAAGGAGAAAAAGTATTTTGAGAAATATGACTTTAAGCAGTTAGAGGGAAGAACTGCAGTGAAGCAGGTTGTAATCCAGTCTTGCTTTGAGAGGACTTCTGAAGTGTACTTTTTTCTTCTATACATTGTCTGAGGGGGTCAGTCAGCTTCATACTGTCAGCAGAATCAGAGAGGGACAAACAGATTTTAGTCTTCACCTAACATAATTTATGTGCAGGTTCTCTCACCTCTACGTAGCTTCCACTTCCTGCTCCTAAACTGGGATTTATTTTTTCCTTTAATCATTTGAGAGAAAACTGAGGAGGGATAACCTTTCAGAGCTAGTAGCTTTTTGTGTGATCATCCCTTCGGATGTTATCTACAGGAACACAAACTGTTGACTGAATGTTCTGATTTGGTGTCCCAAGCCAAAATGAAGGGATTGAGGAGTTCATGGTATTGCTGAATAACAGCAGCAACAAAACTTACTAATATGTCACACATTCACTATAGAAGCTATATTGCCGACTGCATATGAGTCAGCAGTGAGGCCAGGAAGGCCAGTGACATCCTGGCTTATATCAAAAATAGTGTGGCCAGTATGTCCAGTAGGTCTGGGGAGGTGATTGTGCCCCTGTACTCAGCATTGGTGGGGCCACAGCTCGAGTGCTGTGTCCAGTTCTGGGCTCCTTACCATAAGAAGGACATTGAGGTCCTCGAGCAAGTCCAGAGAAGGGCAACCAGTCTGGTGAAGGGGCTGGAGGGCAAATCATATGAGGAGCGGCTGAGGGAGCTGGGGTTGGTTAGCCTGGAGAAGAAGAGGCTGAGGGGAGACCTTATCACCACCTACAACTACCTGAAAGGAAGTTGTAGAGAGGTGGGCGGTGGTCTCTTCAGCCAGGTATCAGGTGATAGGACAAGGGGAAATGGCCTCAAGCTGCACCAGGGCAGGGTCAGATTAGATGTTAGGAAAAAATTTTCACTGAAAGAGTTGTTGGGGCCTGGAACAGGCTGCCCAGGAAGGTGGTTGAATCACCATCCCTGGATGTATTTAAAAAATAGGTAGATGATGTACTTAGGGATATGGTTTAGCACAGGACAGGAATGGTTGGACTTGATCTTAAAGGTCTTTTTCCAACCTTGTGATTCTGTGAAACAGGTAAAGAAATGAGATTATTATTTTAGTATAAACATGCTGTTGAGAGAAACATACGAAGACTAAAGTCTTAATGTAAGGATGTAATTGGAGTTGTGACTGAATATCCAACCGTAATCCCACACGATTAACAGACTACATTTCTAGTAAGTAGGGCTTCCCTATATCTTGACAAAGTGAGTGATGATGATAATTACTTTCTGCAGTAAAAAGAAGCATTTGAATTGGCAAAGCTAACAGATGTCCAACTTTGTTACATTTTGAAGTCCATGACTTAAAATGCCCTCTATAAGAAAAAGATGGAATTTGTACCTGGAACGATGATTCCTCATTCTCCTTGTTCCACAGTCTATAGTCTTGTTCTATGAATTCAACATATGCTCATGATAAAGAAATTAAAACTACTAATCAGATTTCTAAATACTTGTTCAGGTAACAGATACAGTTTTTCATGCAGAATTCCAGATGCAGGGCTGCTGAAAGTAAACATCCTTAACAAGTCTTAGAGGCTTTGTCAGGCATGCTGGGGTCAGACTGAGACACAGTTTTTAACTAGTCTCCTTTGATGCTGAAAGTGCTTTTGAATATGGAATGTGGGTGTTGAGGGTCAGGGGAGATTGCAGTGCCAGGAAGGAAAAAAAAAAAAAAAAAAGTAGCACAGGAAAAAAAGATGATGATTAATTTTTACTCCTCCAGAAAGGATGATGTGTACTTCTAACAGTCCAGACTTCCTTTGGGGCTTTGCTCTCTCTATCTCATTGAAGAACAATTATTCTGTAGTTGTTCTGTCAGTCAGATTTGGATTTAAATTGCTAAACTTCCTACTGGCTGAAGTAAAAACAAGACTTGCTTTCACATGTGCACGCAGGCAGCGTGCCTATCTGCAAACTGGAGGATGTGTTGTATAGCCCTTTTCACCTTGTGTTTTTGCAGAGGATGAGCGTACCAACAGATTTATTCCTTGTTGCTTCTTTTTTTGAAGATAAAATGAGTAGACAGGAATAGTATTTTCAAACTTCAGTCTATTCACAAAATGTCAGTGGTGCCATCCACAAAATATAACTTTGATTCTCAGGCTTTTAAATCCCAGACTGGAAGTGCATGGTTCCCAGACAGGGAAGCTGCAAGTGTGGGTAGTCCTGGGAGTGGAATCTCTTCAAGCAGATATTGCTGGTAGAAAATCAAGTCTTTTCTGGGCGCTCATGTTGACTCACAGTCAATGGTCAGTAGTATTACTGAACTGTTTAAAGATGTGTTCAAACAGGACTGTGAATTCTTAAAACAGATACACAGCAGAGGCAGATTTGGAAACTTGAAAGGCACTGAAGCATTGTAAGACATGCAAAGCCACTGCATTCAGAGCTCCAGTTCGTTATTAGTGAATCTTTAAGTATATCACATTTGCAAGCCATACTTTGCTTTGATACAGGCAGCGCTAAAGATAAGAAAGCACATACCCTAATAAGGAGAAACTACACTGGATTTTTAAACCAGCTCAAGATAGGTTGGAATGTGGTGTTTAATTGAATAAATGTAAAAGAGCTGCTTTGTTCTTTCATGTTGTTTTATAATAAATTCTTTAAAAAAATTCTTTCCATTCAAGGATGATAAGGAATAATGATAATGATGGCATTACTACAGTTTTAGTATGCTGGTTCTCCCTGACTGCCCTTCTCCCCCCAGAACAGTAGAAGGATGACAATGATGACATGTCCTCAAACTGTTCTAGGCTTAAAGAAGAGGGTTTTGTCTTTTGTTTTAGAACATGAAACATTAAACTCTGTAGTATCAGGACCATTGTGTGATAAAAAAACTTAGCTGTGCAACTGTAGGCATTGTTTTTATTTTTCTGGTTTTGTTTAAGTTTTTTTTAATTAAACTTCTGACATTTTCCACAATTCAGTATGTTTGTGCCATTTCCATGCTTGTGTCCATTCTGTTTGTTCTAATTGCCATCCAGTGGAAAATATTTACGTTGCATTAAAGTTCATTATAGTTATGGAGCTCTTATTTTTTTCCTGTCTTGATCTGTAGCTGTAGAAAGGATATTTTTTCTATTGATCTTAAATATTCAGTATAACTTGATAGTAATATGATGCTTTCTTCCAGAGTCTCATTTGATAAACCTTTCAGTGTGCAGAATTAGAGTAAGAAGCTTGTTCAATGTGTAGCTGTTACAAAGGAGTTTTTATTGAATGGAATTAGAGCACTGGATAGATAAAGAACAGATTTTTCTAAAAGGCTCAGTTCTAGTCTCACTCCTTCATTTCATTGGTGGATGAAGTAAATATTAAATAATTACCAAATGACTTTTTTAAGATCCCTCACAATGAACTGTACAGTGTAGCAAGATAATAAGCTCACCTTCTGAACTAACCGGTCTTCTAGCACTGTTCACTCTGGTGGCCTCAGAATAGTGCCATCTGAAAGGTGCAAGACATGCATCATGGAAACAAAGTCCTGAAATTGAACGTATGCTCTCTCAGAAGTAGTAAAATGAACAGTGATTTGGGGTTTGGGGTTGGGGTTTTTTTTGATTGGGATGTTTTTGGCATGACCAGTACTTTGAGAGCATCTCTGGTGATTCAAAAAAATATATCTGCATATTGCAAGTCATTTTGCAAACTTCCCTGCTCAATGAAAAGCTTTTAGGTGCATTGGAAGTTTGATTTTTATTCTTTGAGCTCTAGTTTGTTTCAAAACATGAAGCCATGTGGAGGTGCAGGGGAGAGCAGAGTTCCTCTGATCACATTCTTGGACACTTGTGTCTGATCCAAGAAGCAGAAAAGGCTGAAGATAAACTGCATTAAAATCATACCAGTACTACTCTGAAGAGGGCTCTCAGTATGAGGAAATTGATTCTGGAGGCAGAAGGATGCTATTTTTACGTTCTTGCAGTTTGCAGGTCTAGGATTATAGAACAACAGCAGTAGCATCTCAGTTGGTGGAGTAGTGGTAATTTCATTGATTTGGACTAACTTTTCAGGTTTAAAATGCTTGCAAGCTTTTTGTATATAATTACTTTCATTTTGTAAACCCCAAAATAGGGCCAGAGGGGGGAGGTATCAATTAGATTGTTTGCAGAAACGACTGCGAGTTGCATAGTGGTTTATAAGTTGATGGAATAAAAACTTTTGTGAGGGATTTGAAAGTACTCTTCCTGTTGACTGGTGATAGTGATTCCAGTATCTGGCACGTTCATTTAGAAAAAACATCTTAATGTTGACTCTGACTACATGGAACAGTGGTATACAATTCTATGTAGAGCCTAGTATGGTATTAGAAAAATAATAGTGTTATTTTAATGCAGTCTTTAAATGTCAACTTTCTGTTCCTTAAGATTTTCAGAAAAGGTTAAGATAAGTAAATTTCATCTGGGTTTAGTTTGGGTTTTTTAATGGGCTTTCACTGCTGGTCTTCACATGTTCTTTCTTATGCTGTAACCTGGAATGCATAAAGCTCTAAAGCACTGGCATATATTTCCCATTCTGTTTGTATCACTTTATTTGTAAAATATTATCTGGGCAAGTGTTGTGTAACTATAGATTTGGAGTGGTAAACAGCAGTGCTATACTTTGAGATTACGCATTTGTGATAGCACATGTACGTGTGCATAGGGAGTACAACTTGGAAGCTGTGTGGTTATTCTGTGAGGAAAGTTGCAACTGCCCACATCACATCTAATCTTCGAGTAAACAGCCGTTCTTGCTCCCTAGAGAGTAAATCTACATGACACCCAAGCACTGGTTACCCTTATCTGAAAGTCATTATATACTCTGTACATAATGTAATAAAGGTACTGCTTATTTCTCCCAAAACCTGTATATAATTGCCAGTAGTTTTGTGGAATATCTGATTTTGTCACCAGCTCAGTAAAGTTAACCCCACCCCCCAAAAAATAACACTTAGCAAAGATAGGTGCGTATTTGCTGGCCAGTATGAATCCAAAACTGACAAGTGAAACATGGACCCAATACAAAGTGTTGCAAAGACCAAATTCCATTTAAGTACTGCCTCTACCAGGTAGGGATATTAAAACCACAGTTTTTAAATTCTTGGGAGAAGTACAGAAGAAAAATAGCAGAATTCTAGTAGATGAAAGATGGTATCTCTATTTTCTCATATTTCCATTGTGTGGTGGTGTTTTTTTCACATGACAAAAGGTGAGCTGGAGTAGGAGTGGTGGCAGGGTGGATTTGTTGGTTTCTTTGTTTTATAAAACATAGCCATTTTTTCCATCTGTGTTTACACATCTACTTTTTAAAGTTTCAGGGACTCAGGAAGACGATGTTTTATGGATAGCAATGGCTGGCACTCATCAAGTATGGGCACTGATGTTGGAAGGTGGAAAACTACCAAAGGGAAGGTAAGCAGCTGTAATAGAGACATGTGATGTTGCTGTTTATCTTGATAAATAGCTTTCAAACCCCAAAGAGAGAGCTAATCAAATTACAGAAAAAATAATTTTTCTCAACCTGTCCTTAGCTTGAGGCTTACTGCTTCTGTTCAGGCTTAAAAGGCGGGTGTGTCTGCCTGCTTTCCCCCCCATCCCCCATCTGTTAGATAAAATGAAAGATGCTACTTTTGCTATGAAACTATGACTTGGTATGGTATGTTTGTGTAATTGAATGTTACTTCTCATTGTATTTGCAGAATTATCTAGTGATGAACGATAAACTGAGGTGAAATAAAAGTTGTCTCAAAGGTGTTGCATAATTCCTAGTGTTGCAGTGCAACTGGTTTTGTAACTCAGAACTTTTTGTCCTGTAGCTTCTGGTTATGCATAATATCTGAAGCATCTCAAACCCATTTCTGAACTTGGGTACTGTTTCTCTGTAGTGATTTAAAGAAAGGAGTCTGCCTTCGCTTCGCTGGGAGCGGAAATGAGGAGAACAGAAACAACGCGTACCCGCACAAGGCCGGCTTTGCGCAGCCTTCAGGCCTCTCTCTGGCGTCCGAGGAGCCGTGGAACTGCCTCTTCGTGGCAGATAGCGAAAGCAGCACGGTGCGAACCATCTCTCTGAAAGACGGAGCGGTGAAGCATCTTGTAGGAGGAGAGAGAGATCCATTGGTAATCAAACTTCCCCACACTGCCCTACTAATATTCCTCAAGCCTGACGTGAAGGAACCACTTTTGGGGTGAGAGGGTAAATCAGTTTCCGTGGCCATCGATTTCTTAACTTCACTGCTTGGAATGCAAATGTGTGCCAGTTGTGACGCTCAGGTTGTAGTGCAGATTGTTGCTCCTCTGATGACAAATTACTTCATTTCTTTTTAAAATATCCAACTTGATTCAGCATTGTCTGGTCATTAAAGCTGGCTGGATTCATATTGATAACTTAAATGTGAGTTTCCATTTCCATGGTTAGCATCCACACTTACAGTTTTCAGTATCCTTGTTTTGAAGGTGTTTTGATTTTTTAAAAATTTTTTTAACTCAGTGATTTTCCATTTAATTACAGTCATTTAAATTCATATCAACACTGAATAATCAAATGCAATAATTTAATAAAATACTTTTTCAGAATTTGTTTGCCTTTGGTGACGTGGATGGATCGGGCATAAATGCAAAGCTGCAGCATCCCTTAGGAGTAACATGGGACAAGAAAAGAAAACTGCTGTATGTGGCAGATTCTTATAATCATAAGGTAAGTATATAGCAGCTGTTTATATCCAGGCTTTGCAATTTTTACTACTATGAAGGATTATTTTAGGAACACACAAAGACTGTTCTTGGCTTGTGTTAGTTAAGCTGAGGAAACGGATGATATGAGTTCTTCTGTGGGTTCTTTCTCTTTCCTTCCTTCCCTTATGGGTCCTTCTCTTTATGACTGTTTTGCTGTCACATCTTGCTGTGTTGGTACGATTGCCCATTGGGGAAAGTGAATTTGAAGTGCAAAATTATGATTCAGAATAACGACCCTTTCCTTACATCTTTCCAAAGCTGCTGAACTAGAGCAGAAAAGCTAGGAGTACCTACTCAAGAATACTGCAGGTTTGATAAAACTGGGAGAACAAGAGGACTTGCTTTTCCTTTAAAAAAGCCACCTGAGTTTAGAGAAGTAACGTGCGTTGCCTGCATGGAACTCAGAGATAAGAGAGATGGTTCTTACCTGAAAGCTGTATAAGCTTTCATGTCTAGAACTGTATCTTGGAAAAATGCATTAAAAGAAATCTGTTTTAATTTGAAGAATAGTGTATAACGCAAAATGCTTATTGAAATTTCTCTGGCAAATTAAATTTTGTTTCAGGGATTGTATAAAACACTATAAACTTTTCTGCTATTACTTGAAGGAAGGAAAAACATTTTCTATTTTAGAAAAAAAAATACAGAGGAGTTAGACTTCCAGTTTTATTATGCTTTTACTGTCTTGCAAATATTTCTAGAAAGGCAACAAATACTAGAAAAACGAGCCATTCAGCATACTTTTATACCAGGAAGGTCGGTGCCTTCAAAATTATGAAAGAGAACATTGAATTGAAGACCAAAGGAAGAAATAAAGTCCAGCAGGGAATGGGGGAGGGAAAGATAGGAGATGTCATTTGGTAAATGAAACTCAGCATCTAGGACTGATAGCTGAGGTGCTCAGAGCTAGTGCTGGCTTCTGAAAGTGTGGGGCATAGGATAATGCAGAACTTGTAAATCTTGGTGTGGCGCTTTTTTTTTTTTTCAGATTTTTTTTGTATCTTTCTTTTTCTTAGATCAAGGTTGTAGATCCCAAGAGTAAGAACTGTGCTACCCTGGCAGGCACAGGAGAAGCCAGCAATGTTATTGGTTCCAGCTTTACACAGTCAACGTTCAATGAACCTGGAGGTTTGTGTGTTGAAGAAAGTGGCCGCTTGATGTATGTTGCAGACACAAATAATCATCAGATTAAAGTGCTGGATTTGGAAACAAAAATTCTTTCCATGGCAAGTAATACCTATTAAACAGGCTGATAGTGCTATTTTTTTATATGAATTACTATTACAGGTTTGGCAAGTGGTATGAAAATCCTATAGCAAATAAACTTTTTGGGTGCAGTAGTTGTATTCACAGAGTGTTTTATGATGATCTGGCAAATAAGCATTGCCTGTTAGCACAGTTGTTGAAAGCAAAAACTTTCCAAAGTTGTCTTTGGAAAGGCAGCTCTTACATGAAAACAGAAGGTGATGATCCTCTAGAAAAGTGCAGTACAGAAATGCAAGTTATTAAAAATGGAGCCCAGTTTTTCAGTATGAAAAGCATTTTGTGAGCACTTGCCATATCACTTTGAAACAAGTGGAGGTTGAAATATTTTACCAAGCCCTGTAATTAAACTGTAAGAGATGATTTTGGGAAGTCAGTGATTTAAAGTGGGATACATACTGAGTTTCCAAGTTGTCACATCAAAACCACTGCAGTTGAGCACTGATGTTATTTGTTTATATACATAAAAGCAAAGCAAATTCATGTTCCTGTCCATCTTAAAATGACACTCTGTTACAGTATTTTCATATGTATATTTTCTGACATGGTCCAACTGTCCTCTTTTATGTTTTTTGCATTTAATAGTACACGATCTTAATGCGTGTTTAATTTCTGTTATCATAAAACATGTTGGTTGCTTCTTTGGGAAGCTGCCCTTTACTGTTCAATCTGAATGGTTACAATCTTGGATTTTATTACCAAAGCATGCAGTTTACCACCAAATTAGAAGTAAAGTTAAAATATATTTCAACTATTAAGATTTTTAATTAAAGGATACTCCAAGTAGTGGATATTCTGAATTAGTTATGGGGTTTATATTTTTAACAGCAAATATTTTTTATTTGGATTAATCAGTTCTATCTCTTTCCTATTTTTTAAAAATAATTTTGTCCTTCCTTTTTTCTTTTTCACTGTTGTTGCAGTCTCTCAGAAAGTTTCAGTACAAAAACCATATTATCATGTGTTTTTCTTGTCCATGTCAGCTTTGAAACTTGATTGTATTGTGAAAGCCCTGTCTGCTTCAGTATGAATAAAATACATATTTGGTTTGATTTCTACTCACAGTTGCCTATCCTGAATCCAGAAACATGTGATGTTCCAGATAACCTGCCTGTGCAAAAGGACAAAACACCTCGCCCTCCAAAACTGCCTAAATCCGCACCAAATGTTCAACTTCCTTCGCTAACTGTTGCTGCTGGCGAGACAATTCAGTTTTTATTAAAGCTGACTCTTCCTCCAGATTCAAAATTGAATGAAGAAGCACCCAATTCCTGGTTTATCACAGCAGAAGGTAAACTGCCCGAGTTGTTTTGTCAGTTGAATAGGAGTAGGTAAGGTACAAAATAGATTATATCATGATGTGACTGCAATACAAGAGATCTCAGTTGGATGAATCAAAATGTCTCTGTCAGCCCTTATGTCCCTGTTTGACCTTGTGATGCAATCTGCATTATGTAGAGTTGATGCATTTAACAGTTGGAGTGCAAAGATTTAAAAAAAAAAACCAAAAAAACCCCAGTAAAAGCCAACCCAGGCTGTTGCTTAAATTAATAAGTGCTGTCTTATTTATTTTTTCACTTTATTGGAACAAGCTGCTAGTGAGGGCTTGCAAAGGTAGTGATGATGCCCCTTTCATGCTCTCCTCTCCACTCTGAACAGCTCGTCCCAGCCCTACAGTCAGTTTCTGATAGAGAGCTCACCATGAAGCTGAAGCATATTCCTTTCCTTTTGCTTTTGTCTATTCCAAAAAGTATTTGAGGTACTTTTATAACTAACTACTTTCAACTACTTTGCTGTAATTCACATTTGCCTATTTCTGCTTAAAAATACCTCTAACACACTTTCTTATGTAAAAGGTAAATTACAGTATGTCAGGGCAGCAGAAATGATTGACCTTTCCTACAGGCTCTTTTGCTGACTTCCTGTGTGACCTTGGACAACTCTTTCAGTCACCGTGTACCTTGGTTACTGTGAAATGGGAATATTATTATTATTTTGGAATAATGGAAATATTTCATGTTACAGCAGTTTCCTAGGCCTAAATTTATCTCTCTCAACTCGCTTACGTATTCTAAAAGAGCACATGGATTATGTTCACGTGGTGTGCTACTGGAGTGGTTTAATTCTAGCCATCATTGCCATCCTTATGCTGGAGATTATGCCCATAACATGAGTAGTAGAATAGACCATGTGAGTGTTCCCTAAAATTCTCTTCAGTACAAAAATAGCAAGGTTATCTGAAATGCCTTCTTGCACAGGCTGACCATTAGTGGGTGTTCAGAGAGCATGCTTTCCAGTGGTCTAGCTGTACCCAAAAGGGAGAATCTATCTATGCCCTTGGAAGTACTATATGAATGACAATATAAAAAAAATTAAAATCCATATTTTTTTCACATTCTTTGTGTATAGAAACAGTTTTACCTTGGTTTTGAATTACTCAGCTGTGACTCATTTGCTTTAACATATTCATGCTCTGTAAGAAAAATTTTTATCTCACTGGAATATCACTGCTAAAAAGCATCCCATAGTAGGAGCTGTGTGCCCAAGTAAAACTGCTGCCACAAACTAATGTTCTTGAAGGTGAACACTTAGCATTCAGGCTAAGTGGAAAACATCATCATAATGCATGATGGCATTATGTTACCTGTTGGAGGAAGTGAACAACCACAGAATCACTAGGTTGGAAAAGACCTTTAAGACTGAGTCCAACCATTCCTGTCCTATGCTAAACCATATCTCTAAGTACATCATCTACCCCTTTTTTTAAATACATCCAGGGATGGTGACTCAACCACCTCCCTGAGCAGTCTGTTCCAGGCCCTGACAACTCTTTCAGTGAAAATTTTTTTCCTAACATCTGATCTGAGTATGATACCAATAAGATACCCACAAAGCCAGTCTAGAGCAGAGGAAAGCTTAGCTGACTGTTTAATGAGTTGCTGAACAGTTTAAAAAAAAAAAATTTAAAAAATTGTCATTCTCTTTAGTATCTATGTTGTTTTTGATGTTGATATTGCATCATTTATACCTTCAATAGATTTTACTTTTCTTAAAAAAAGCAATAGAACATTTATATTTCAGTTATGTTCACTCAGTTGTTGTACTGCGTTGGAAAACATTTATTTTTAGAAATGCTGCTAGATTTTAAAAATATACAAATTTTTAGTAATTGTTCTCTGGCTGAATTTTCATGCCATATTGGCTTTTACAACGATAAATAGTTGTTAATAGTTATCCCTCCTTGCAGTTAAGCTGATCTGAAAGTAATTATCTCCTTATCTTTAGAATCGTTTTTTGTTGGCCAGCTTTCAAAGTTTCCATGTGGTAGCTTAATTAAATTGATTGCTTTTAAAATCAGTCAACAAATGCTGTACAGGCACTGCAATTTGTTTATATGCCTCATGATTTAAAGTACTTTCTCATTCCAGTTTGTGCGTTTGGAGTACAAATAGACTGTTACCAGGAGAGTCAGCACACTTTTTGGCCTACAAAATCTCCAGATATTGTTAAAGTAAAGATATATGTGATAGCTTCAAGGGTTAGTAAAATTGGATAATGTAAGCAATCTAAACTGAGTAAGTCATTGCAAGCTTGTAATTTCAAGAGCCAGCTTTTAGGTAATCTCTGGAAAATGCCAGAAAGAGCCCTTCACAGAATCACTAGGTTGGAAAAGACCTTTAAGATTATCAAGTCCAACCATTCCTGTTCTATGCTAAACCATATCTCTAACCTTCATCCATCTTGCAGTGATTTAGAGGACAGTGTCATGAGCTAGGTACATTTATGGTTCAGTTCATGACTCTTAAATGTTTAAATAAATGTGCAACTCAAATTCCGTTCCAACAGCCTGAACACTGTTAAATTGCAGCAACCCACTTGTAAAGCCAACACTTCTGTTTGGAAGCATCATAATGAATCTGAAATTTTATGCTTTTGTGGCACATACTGTACCTGGAATATTAGATGTCTGATACAGATGTATAGCAGCCATTAGCTCAAGGGGTTTTGCTAGCATGTCACAGAAAAAAACCCAACCTTAAGGGCATAGAGGATTGCAGATCCATTTCATTTAGCTGAGATGTATTGTACCTGTACCTGTAGTTCTAAAGCAAAGTCATGAATCTCTCCATCTTTAACTGACTGCTAAAGAAGCATTTGTAAATTGTTGGGGGGAGGGGGAAGGGAGGATTGTGGTATTTGTTGGTGATTGGTTGTTGTTTTCTCATGACTGGAAAAGTCAGGAAGGAAGTTTCATGTTGCCTATGAAAAGAAAGCCCATGTTGTCTTATCAGCAAAATTATTGTTTTCCGTAGGTTTCAGGCATGGTGTTAAATATCCTAATGATAAAACTTGTTCTTATTTTACAGATAATACCTGGTTGCTTCAAGGACAATGTCTGTCTGGAGAAATAAAGGATGTTTCCTGTCAAACAGTCATTCCCTTTCAATTACCCAGGAGCTGTCTGTCTGTTGAAGCTATCCTGGCTGTCAAAGTGTGCCTCTACTATTGCAGCAAAGGTAGCAGTGCCTGTATGATGAAAGGAATCTCATTCAGTCAGCCTTTACAGATAGCTAGTACAAACCCATCCAGCTTGACTCAAGTTGAACTGATACACTCGTTTTCAACCAACTAACCCAAAGCCAGCTAATTTTCATACTTTTATTTTACTGTCCACAATTTCTGTAAGAGAAAAACTTTTCTCTGTTGTTCACTTTCCTGGAGCTTATGACAAAGCTAATAAATAATATACTTGATAAAATGAAATAAGAGTTCCCTACAGCTTAACATGAAAATTTGTCATCACAGCCTCATATCTTTTCATTACAGCAGCAGCAATAATATTGTAATTTTCTAGACTGTTGCCAGTTGTGAATATATTGGATGTATGCCATACTAAGCAATGAGCAACAATTTTTAGAGTCTTGAAAGAGCTGGTGTTACTTTGTGATGTTACTGTAAGGAGTTCTTTGCACTGCACATAGTGTTACAAAGGCCAGATCATTTTGAACTAAGTCACAAATTCCTTTTGTGCCCTTACTAAATTTTAATAGAATGTCAAAACAGAGAGTTTCTTTCTCTAGGTTGTAAAAGAAGTATCTTGCTTATTTTTTGTAATGGCATTTATGACACATGTATTTTGAAAACACATCTTAAACTAGGTGCAGCTCTAACTTTATGCAAACTTGAGTGTTTTGCTTAACTAGATATGACCGCCTTATATGAAGAGCATAGTTTCATGGAAATATTTCTGTGAAGTGTTCAAGTTCCTGCAGAACAATCTCATGCTGATTTCTAACAATGTGCCTCTCTAATCTGTGTATATACATATAAAGGAAAAAAACCAAACATAAAACCATGCTGGAGTTTTTCTGATACATACCAATTTACATTTTATAGTAAGTGTAGATAATGGTTGAATATCTAAATGGCAAAAATTAAATGTCAGGCAGAGTGAATCACTTTCCTACCTTTATGTTTTCTCTGGAAGAACCTGTCTGAAGACTTCTGTCTTGCAAATACAGAAAACTGAGAGTATTATACTCTTGAAGTCTGATTCAGAATCTTTTGAAGTCACTGTTAGTCCTCTGGTTTGTAATAGTGGCCACTGAAACAGAACTATTTATTTAATAATGGATTATTTACATTCATGTGTAGAGGTTCTGAGCTTTTGCTAGGAAACTGGTAACCTGCTTTAAAACTGAATTACAGAACTCTGCCTTTGGTGGCTCAGTGTTTTGCAAGCAAAATTCCTTCAATTTTCCAGAGCAGGTAGCAGGAACACAGGAGGAGGGACAAGATTTTTACTTTTTTCCTCTTCTTGTGGAAGAGTTTCCACAGTGCATAAGTGGTAATTGGATTAGGCTCTGTGTTCTAGTTATGAGAATCAGTTCTGAAAAGATGATTTTGTTTTAAGTTTGAAGATGGTAATTTTACATATATTATGAAGTACAGTAGTGAAAGAATTTTTATGTAATCTTTTGTAAAACAATCACTATTGTTCCTGGCACCTGTCAGTAAATCCTTGGTGTGATTTCTTGTTGCTCTTTCTTACTTGAAGACTGACTGAAATGTTGGTCATGAACCCAGGAAGCTTTTGTTTGAAGGGAACCATATGGACTGGTGTGGTTTTTCCTTCCATTGAAATGCCAGTCTATCTGCAAGTTCTCTGTAGTAAAAGAAATGGTTATTACCTCACCTGTCAGCAAGGCAAGGGCTGAACTGTTATTTTTCTTGTGTTTGTTTTTAAGCAACTTTCCTAATTCAGTGTTTCAGCTCAATTGGGTAAGCCTCTCAATTCTCACATGCCATTTTGAAGGAGAAAGCTTTGCTGCTTTGTTCATAGATTGCAAGCACTAGTGGAAGGATGAAGAAAAGAAACCAACTGGGGCATTTCTCTTTTTTGGGTTTTTTTGTTTTTTGTTTTTTTTTTTTTTTACACTTTAGTACAACTCCTTCAGAACTTTTTGTTCATTTATTTAGCTTTGGATGGTAGCCAGGAAACCTTAGATCTGCTTCCAGCCAGCCCACGGATTTTCTGTTACTTGCTGAAAAAAAAACAAGCATTAGTTTCAGAAGTTCAGAATAATGAACCAAACTGTGATAGTTATCTTGAACATATAATTCAATAGATGGGGTATTTTTTCTCTCATTTTCAACTAGAGTATTGTATTTGCATATTTCAATGGGATGAGATCATCAAATTCTGCCTGTATTCCAGTCTTCAAAAGAAAAAAGCCAACAAATCTGTTTCTTATTGACACTTTTTAATTAATGTATTGTTACAGGGGAAAGTCTGTATATTCCTAAATTATTTAGCTATAGTGTGTAATGTTTTAGTATTGTAGATATATTTTAAATGTACGTATATAAATGTGTGTTTAAGTGTCAGATCCTTTTTGGTTTTGACTTTTAGTTATTGCACATAGAAACACTCAGAACCACTATAAGCTTATTTTGAAAGTGTGACAGTAGGTCATAGGAAACTTGCATAAGCATCAAGCTAAATCTATGATCAAACTGTAAAGAGCTACGTCTGTGATCAAACTGTAAAGGACCTTTAAATATTTAGTTGTAGCCAAATTTCAAACAATTTGTATTTCCTGGAAAACAGTTTCAGCTTTACTAGTGGCAAACAGGCTGGCCTTTGGAGCCAGGGGTTTGACACAATGATCCTTATGGATCCCTTCCAACCCAGTTTATTCTTTGATTCAGTATCTGTTTGAACCAGTTTTTTGTTGTCTTTTAAGCTCATGTCTTGTGGCAGATGACTGACTCTCACATGAACCAGAGGAGTGGGGCCTGTGATGCTGTATCCATCCTGCTATTGCTCTTTCTACAAAGCCTTAGAGCATTCCTTGCTACTGCACTATGATGGTTTTCTCCATCATCATGGTGAGCAGCTTATTCTCAGTGTGCTCCAGCTCTCACTGATGAGGTTACTGGGGTAGTTCTGCTCCTCACTCACCGAGTCTGTGTGTTTGTTGTGTTTGGCCTTTACTCATATTACCTAAGGGTATGTCGTGCTTCACCAAGGAACAGCATACACGTTCCCCTGGTCACTCCTGTTTCAGTTGTGGCATACAGACATTTGAGTGTTCTATAATTAGAAAAACATATTTTTTAAGCTTATGCTGTTAGGGATACTATTTCCATTGCTTCCTCCACACCCTACTCTCACAACAAAGTAACAAGGACCATACAATACAAGTACAGAATCATAGAATAGACAAGCTACAGATACATAGTTCAGTTAAGTACTAGAAAGCATCTTCAAAATGTGATTCAGAAAAACAGAAGGTGTTAACTACTCTGTCTGAATACTGAAAAATCAGATACATTGATGATAACTATCTCTTTGTTTGGTAATTTAGTTTATTAGTGTTTCCTGATACAAAATACCTAAACAGATTGGTATGGCTCAGCACTCCCAGATTCGTATCATACAGTAAAGGCATGTAATTGAAGCCCTTTTCAGAACATCTCTTTTCACAGACTTTAATAGGTTTTGCATCAGACCATAATAGAGTAATAAATTACTATAGCAAATCTCTACAAAGCATATTGGTCATGGTTGTATTGTATCATGGAAACAAGTTCAGTGGTGTTTGCAGTTTTTAGTTGCAACGTTTGCTTTTCTGGAACAGCTTTTTGTTTTGAATATATTAATAGTTCTGTGAGATGTTTTTAGAAACTTTATTTAATTACAGTATTGTTCATTAGACTAGGAAAAAGATAACGTGTTTCAAAGAGGGAGCGTAATGTATTTTAATAGCTTTCTCATGTTTGAATTCAGTTGTATCGTTCTGTAGTTTGTTCCCTTCTGTTGAAGGAAGGGCAGGGATTTGGGCTGTCTGAACCTACTGATGGGCACATATTGTATGCATATGTTTTTAACAGATTTGTTTTTGGGTTAGAGTCTCACACGTCATTTTGGGCTTTTCTACTGAGTGCACTTCTTCACAGTACATGATATACCCCTCAGGAGTTCCACTTGTAGAGCATTATGTTTGTATGATGCTGTGATAAAGTCATGATACAAAGCAAGTTCAGCCCAGATGAGGAATATAGGAAAAAATAGTTTATATCATCATGTAAATGCCTTATCTGCTAAGCCTCAGCAAAGGTGCATATGGCTTCCATTACATTGTATATATTCTTAATGCACTTTTTTATTCCAATGGGTAAATGTCATAGGTCAAACCATGGGTAAAACTATGTTTTGTTTTTCTCTGAGAATGTCAAGAAAAACATATTCCATATGTCTTGCTGAGAGGAGGGGGATGATCAGAATGAAGTGACTTCCCTTCTCATGCAGCAGCATGTCCTTCTGTTCTATTAATTATTTATACTCTTTTAGCAAAGTGTGTTGTGTTATTGATCACATATTCTCTTGAGTTTTTGATTCCTAAGAAGGTTTTCTGCATACATGGAAGCTTTAAATGTCTGACGTTGAAGAGTGATATATCTAGTTGAAAATGGCTTATAGTTTAGCTGGCAATAGCAGAGATTTATGTACATTCATATCATATGTAATCTTTTTAAATCACTATTACTCATTAAGGCTTACCTCAGTGACACGTTGCAGCTAAGATTCCACTTAAGTGTGATCATAAACTGTGTATTGCAACTCAGTAGTTGTATAATGTGTGAAAGTTGCTGTGACACGTTGTGTGTGTGTGTGTCCTCCAGGCTGCAGTTGTGCTACCTGAGGAGAATTTACCAGGCACAGCAGCTTATCAACCATTCACTCAGTTTTGTCAGTCCAGTTGCTCATTTAATCAGTTGCAATTACTCATTTATGTTATCAAAGATTTAGTATTTAGAATTAATCATTATAGTTTTAATTGAAATTGATTTGTCAGGGATTTGAGAAGCTTCTCTTTCCCAAGCAGGGAAAGTGTAAGTGATGACAGTTGGAAGCACTTGTTGAAAATGTGAGACCTGATTATTTTTTAATTAAACCACCACATCTGTCTCATTCTACAACAGATCATGAATTAAGAAATGGTCTTTATAATATTTTACATTTCATCATGTTCATATAACCACGTGTGACTACTGTATTCCATCAGAAGCAGCTGTTTTTCATTTTTTAGTTTTTATACTATTATATGTAAAATAAGTTACTCTCATTAAAGATTAAGATTTGGTTTTCTTAAGGATTGAGCATACCTATGACTGAATTTTCAAGTTTATCTTAGTTTCTTTGTCATAATATTATGGGGGATTTCATTTAGTCTTTTTGGTCTGTCATTTCCCCCTGTAGTTTCCCCAAGAATGAAATTCAGCCAGTGTCTTGTTACAGTGGAGGGATCCAAGTGGGATAATCCCCTCCAGCAGCCCTGTGCCCCTCCTCTGCTGTAGGGATGAGGATATAAACGGCAAGTGCAGTGGGGCTGCCCCATATACAGATGATGTTACCTGACAGCTCAGTGCAGAAAGGTGCAGATGAGGTGATGATTACACCAGGACACTGACTCTCAGAATGGATAGACCTGGTGCATGCTGGCTTTCTGGGGTTTCCTGCTTGCTAGGTCTACTTCTATTTATGGCCTTAAAATCATGCTCTGTAGACAAGGCAAAAATCTTGCCCTTATTATTCTTGCAAAAATCTTCAATTAATTGATTAATTAGTACTCTCAAGATAAACTTGTAATAACAATGGGATTCTAGGACCTATCTAGACCCTCCCCCATGATTCTTGGATGCATTAGAATAACATTAAGTTCTCAGGTCAGCTTCATCAAGCTTTACACTGACACAACTACTGTCAGATTTTCACTTGTACCTCTGGCCCTGTCCAGTGAGTTCCTGAAGTTGTTTCTAGATCTCCCAGAGGATCCTGTCAAACTTGAATAGCCTATGCAGAGATTTTGGTGGCTCTTAGTTTCAGAAAACTTTGATACTACAAATTAATTATTTGGGCTGTTAGGTGATTTGAAAGAGACCCCAGTTTGCTATCGTGTTGCAGATTGTGTTTAATTATTTTCGAAGGGTAATGCATTCTAGGTAACTAGAAGCCTTGGATATAAGCTGTTGATAGGTCTATCTTCATTTAGTGCTCTGTACTCAACATGCCTCAGAAGAGCAATATCCCACACTGCATATTTGCCCTTTTGTCTAAGGATGTAGAAACTCAGCCCATCTGTCCAGTGTCAGACTTCATAAAAAGCAAAATAACAATTCCCAATTTGATTTTGCAATCATGTTTTTTTTAAAATGAGAGCTTGTTTTTAAACTTCTGATTAAATTTTAATATTTGGTTCTGAATGCATTCAAGAAATCTGTCCTCAGAGTTGCTGTATCAGGTTTTAAAAATTTAGCATTTCTAGTAGAGGATCAGAATTGCTGAATGTTTTTTTATGTTGAATATCTAACTTTAAAATTATCCCAATTTAATTTTTAAAGGAAAAGTAGTGCAAATGAAAATTTCTCTTTAAATAATTCCCATTTGTGTACCATTAATCATTAAAACCTGTGTTTTTATAAAGAAATTATTAAAGAAGATTAAAGTAGTTGTAAAGCTGCTACTGGGTGAAAATCAGGTGCTCCAAGGCTAGTGGCGAATACCTTTAGGGCCAGTAGTCCATCCAGGAGTGATAAAACTCTGCATTTTCATTACATCTTTGTGGCTGAAGGAAAAAACAGTGCCTTGCATAAAATTACTTGGAAGTGAATCTTTTCAGAACCATTGGAGTACCTATAGAAGTAAGGTGCTTGACCTTCATGATTTGCAAGTTTCAAGGTTTTTTAAAATCTTGTATTAATTCTGAAACTGAAAAGGTTTCCCTTCATGTTTTTGAATTAAGTTGAAGTTAAGGTGCTTTTTGTTCCAGCTCCTCTTCTTATACAAAGCACTTTAAATTTAATGTTTTTTTCTCAATCTTGTGAACCTTCTTCTGAAACTATTGTTACCTCTTTTGTACGCTTCAAAACAGACTTGACAAGGAGATCTCAAACATGCTGAAACTGGGATGCGAGTGGGATGGAGGGCAGAACATTCATTGATCTAAAAGGGTGAGGATTATGCTGCTTGGTACTGGAGAGGTGGAGGGTCTTTGATGTTGGTTTGTTGGGGTGGTTTTTCAGTTCTACAGATCAGCAAAGATTCTTTAAACAGCAGAGGGTTGTGTGTAGAGGCAGATAGAAAGGATCAGGTTCTCTCACTGTGAAACCATATAACTTCATTTAGATTCTGATGCTGGGATGTCTAAATATCCTGGCAGTATAATGCTAGTGAAGAAAGTCACATACAAGTGCTTAACACCTTAATAAATGTCTCCATGTGGTTTTAAGGGAAAGATGGGGGTGGGGTTTTTTTTTTCTTTCTTGAGAAGTTCTGTGTTGCTTTGTGGACATCAAAATATTTTTTGTATGCTCCTTGAGAGATACTAAACTTCTGGTTTTCCATTACATGTGATGCAAAGCCTTTCAAATATCTGAGCATTTAAAAGTTGTGCTTTATATCTGTTACTACAAAGTATGTGATTAAAGCCGAAGGCATTTAATTTTCAGCTTGTTTAGATTGTGTAAATTCTTCACATACAGCATTGCCTAATACTGTTCTTAAAAATATTAATGGATTATGATCCTTTTTAAATAAAAGGTAAATGTCCTGTAATATTGTGAGTACAAGTAAAAATACACTGTAGAAGAAATGTCAGCCTCGGGTATCAGTCCAACAGATAAACAGTGATTAAAGAATGTACTCTTTTCTTCTGTGAAACCTTTTTTCTTGTAAAGCTTTTTCATGGAAAAATAAACATTACAAATTTTGTCTTTCCTATCAAGGCTGGGTTTGTCTGTCAATCTTTACATTAACATAGATGTGGAAGTTATGAAACGTGTTTGCCATAGGAGCTTACAGCTTGATTAAAAACCTTTCATTAAGTGCTATCAGTTTTGCACTCTCTTTCCCACAGGGCTCCAGGGTCATGGGTGTCAGCAGACCATTCTGGGCCCTAAGGGTTGGTAAAGCTGTGCAGCAGTGAGCACTCCCCAAGTTTAAATGTTACACAGTGGCCTGGAAACAGGAGATCCAGTTTTATTCCATTTCTGCACATAAGAGAGATGAGAAATGGTATGCTGCATGAGTCACAGGCTGACAGCTTACTGCAGGGATCCCAGAGCACACTTACCTGCTGGAGCAGATCTTGCTGCATTGAGCTCCACTTTGAAGCACCGTTAGCCGTGTTGCTGTGGCTGACCTGTGCTGCAGTTTGCAATATGTGGGTGCCTGGTTAATAATTATGGTTGTACCATATTTTAACTGCAGGGTCTAAAACAAAATACATGTTTTGTTACAACTAGGTTTCTTGGATAACAGTTCTGCAGCTTTGACTAAGAATGGGTGGGTAAAGAGTACTAATGCAGGCTTCTTGTGTGCACCAGTACAGCTGAGGATGGATACCCACATACCTACAAAGATAATCTCTTATTTATTTAGCTCATCATGTTTTTATTGATACAATGATTTATAGTTCATTAAGGCACTGTATGCCAAAAATTCTGGCGTGTTAACTATAGATGAGCCCTAGCAGTAGTAGTGTAGCTATGTGGATTTTTTGTCCCCTTTTGCTAGAGATTATTCCTTGTGACTAATTATTCATTCAAATATTTAAAGCATATAGACATAGTACTTATGAAACTCTGCTAACTTTCTTTGATTTCTATCCAGATTAAATACATGCAGCTTAGCCTGATGCAGTATGCCTGACTCTGACAAACATTTAAACAAATGTGTTTGCAATTTCTATGTTTTGTTGTAATGTGCCCCTAAAGTGCCTGCCAAGCCTAACTCTGCTAGCTTAGGAGGGGTCGCCTTGACTCTTAGCAGCTTAGGGAGCCTTTGCCTCAGATCATAAAGCTGAAAGTTCACTTACCTTCAGTTGTCATCTCTGACACATCTTGTGTGACTGAGCTGGAGTCGTGCATTTTGCCAGGAGTCAGGAAGGCACTACCCAGTAGAGATTTCTGTGGCTGTAAAATTGATGCTCTAGGAAACAATTAGGTTGTTTCTAAAAGCAAGAGAAAGGAACCCTTCACTTGAAATTTGCCAACTGGGTCAAGATACTTTCTTGTTATTTCAAGGGATTCTGCAGTCTCCTGCCAAGAGGAGCGTAGCCAGAGATTGGGCCAATGGGGCTTTAAAAAGATTTTCCTCCCTGCCCTGTCCTTCCCATCTGCAGTCATTTCCTGTGGCTGGTCAAAATCCTGACCCTGCTGCCTCATTTTTAATTTTTTTTTTCCTTCTGTTGTTCTTTCTGCCTGTCAGCCTGGTATTTCACACACACAATCCCACCAGAAGCTGTAAATGATACCTGATGGCTGCTAGTTTGTGTGCTGCTGCAGGTAGCAAAACTCTACCCCCACTGTAACTGGGCATTTTCCAGCTGGTTTATTCTTCTTTGCTCTCTTAAGCACAAAAGACAACGATTTCAGCCTTCAAGATTAGCTTTCTAAAGTATTGCTACTTTCATTTTCAGAACACATTACCAAGTTGTAACCCTCAGTTCAATCTCTCCATATTTTTCCTATCTCAGGCATTCCCCTAGGCAGTCTGTGGGCTCACCAGTGCTTGGAGCTCCTAACAACAGGCTGTAAATCATGGGTATGTTTTCCAAACACTGAACAAAGCTGTGGTATTAAGGAGTGGCTAGATATTAATGAAGAGGTTGCTTCAATAAAACCAAGTATTTAGTCAAATTTACCCCTGTGCTTTATATTCACTTGTCAATCCCATCCACTGTGGAACTGCAATGTTACTTCTGATCTTCTGAGCTGTCATTGCAATTCCTGCCTTGACACTGAAACGTTGTTCTAACACCACCTTTATTTGCTAGTGAAAAGGCAGGACATCAGATTTAATATTGGTTTTTTATACAGCAGGGCTTGGGAAAGCACATCACTCCCCCAGCAGAGGTCTGAACCCTGCATCTGAGATGACAGCATGTAAGTGTGGCATGTTTTAAGCAAAGCAAAGCAGAATCAGCAGTTTAATGGTCAGGAGCAAGCATCAGCAGGCGTTACTGCAAGGCTTCTGCACCTTCCCTCCCTCATGCACACTGACACACTTGTAACTGGACCAAAACACTGCTGATGTTTTCCACATTGCTGTCTGAGGCTGATACGAAATTACAGAGATGGCTAAGAATGAGATATGTAACTGTTTGTCAGGATTTTAATACATTCAGCAAATGGAATCACAGGAGAGAATATCAAATTGAAATGCACCAAACAGTGCGTAGGAGCATCGATACCTAAATGGCAGTTAAATCCAAGGGAAATGTGCTGGGGGCTACTGAGAAACCCATCATTTAAATTTTTCTCTCCTTTATGCAGTTGAGTGAAGAAGATGCATTTAATTAGGCTTTTTTGCTATGCTCTGAGCGGTAGAAGTTGCTGTAAAGTGCTGCTGTTACCACAGACTCAAATCAAAGGAGGTGTGTGTGGCAGAACTTCTTGGACCGTAAGAAGGAAGTGCAGAGGATGTACTGGGATGCCCAAAAGTGGAGTCTCTCTTAACGAGTGACAAAATTTGCCTCACAAATTAACTGGTAAGCGTAAAATGAAACATTTACTGAATCATAAGAGGATTAGTTATGAATTTAAACCAGCAGAGGATTAAAATTTATTTACTTGAGGATGCTGAACAGAACGATTCTCTTTCCAAGAGGTTTAAGTTACAGGAAAATGCATAAAATACAGGAAAAACACAGAACTTTACTAACAGAAGTGAAGTTGGTTGGATGCTATATTTTATATGGACGTGTGAGCATGTTTTGTCTAATATACAGCAATGTGGCTAATTTTAAAAACATGTATTTTTAAATGCCAGTGGATGAAGAGTCTCTGCAACGTTCTGCTGCTGGTCTGTGTAAGTATATGCCCTTCCACATGGGTATCGATTTTTCTTACATGCCCAGTTCAGGGTCCCTCCTGCTTTCACATCCTGTGGTAGCCTAATCACCATGATGTCCTCTGGGACTCTTCATATCACAGTTCTGGTCTTGACAGTAGGAGAGACTACCTTATTATAGATACCCAATAGCAGGCACACATCTGTTTTCCAAAAGCAGTGTAGCTCAGATGAACCTGTCAGGGTAATTGTTTCCCACCTTCTAACATGGGGAAATGTTGTGGACTACCTTGAGCAGCAGCAAGCAAAGAATCATCAGGATTAGTTCAGATTTACTCCGTGTTGAAACTTCTCAGAGTCTTGAAGGAAATTTGTATTTATCATTAAAGTAGTCCCAGGAAAGAGCTCATTTGTTATTTGCAAAAAAATCCCAATGAGTTTATCTTGTTAGCTGAGAAAACATGTGTGATTTAAACAGAGAAATGCTTACAGGCAAGTAAAGAAGTTTTCAGGAGTCATCAGTTATTCTGAAGCAGTTCTGACCTGTCAGCTTAACAGTTATGAGGACTGTTGTAAGTAATCATATATTCTCTCTATTTATTTGTCAGCCAAAGAAGCTAGTGAGGAGAATCTACTAGGATTATGTTCCAGTGCAGCACCAATAGTACATCTTGGCATTAAAGTCTACTGAATTCTCAAGTTGGGAAGACAGATTCAGTAGTAAGTTTGACTCTATGACAGAAACCCTGTGAAGGCTGAACCCTTAGGTGGAAAAAAAAATTCCTGCTTCTGACTGGACAGTGGAGTTCATATGATTCTTCCAGGCAGCAAATAGATGTGTTCATCCTTACTCCTCTCATTAATCTCTGATGACTTTCTTAATGATTATCACTTGATACTTTTCACTCTACCTTCATCTGTCTAATAGCTCTCCCAAAGCTTGCAACCCATTGACTATCTGCTTGTAGCTCTTCACTCATGAAGAGTAATTTAGTTTCTCTTATACTGGAAAAAAAAATCCTAACCTGTACATCCCTTTTCTTTTTAAGCTCATGTGCTATTAGCACGAGTTCCTGCTTCCTCTATTTCACTTTTGTATTACATGCCACTAATTTGGCTGTCCCCATGCTGACCACTGAAATTGCTCTCAGCAAGGTTTCTAATGACCTATAGCTAGCCAAATCTCTTCAGTCTTCTCAACCTGCCAGTTAGTTTTTAAATTGTCTCTGTTTCCTTCTGTACTTCCCTTTATTCCAGCTCTCTGCATGTTTTGGGGAGTGCTCCTTCATCATATCCTTGGCCAAATAGTCCTTGTCTTCACCATCTCCAACTTCCCCTGGAATCCCTCTGGACTGACACTCTTCCTTCCCTCTTCCCATGGCACAGTTTGTCTCCAGATGGTACTACCTGTGCTGAGGAGCCACAGTCCTACATTCTATTCCTCCAGACTGGTCTCTGTCAAACTTCAGTCTCATCTGTTATCTTCCTTGGACTGTATAAAGTTAAATACAGCTGACAACTGCTAATCATCTCCTCTCTATTTCTTCATGTTACTCCTTTCCTTTATCAAGCAATCCTGCTGCTTACAGTCAAGCTTTGGAACTTTGGCACTCATTCTGGTTTCAGCATTGCACTACATCCTTGTGTTTGGACAGTATCTGAAGTTTGCAGATCTTTTTTCCCCATCTTTTTTTCTCTCTCTGTTCCGAACATTTGTTTGAGGTTCTTTACCTCGTGCCTCAAGCATTACAATATGCTGTGTTAGTTAACAGAACCTTGTCCTGCTCTTACCTATCCAAAATGTGACTTTAAGTGCTGGGTTTGTAGCCCAAAGGGTGATGGCTGAAGCATTGCTCTCTTGAATCCAACTGCCAGCTCTCCCTACTTGCTAGTATCAAGCACCTCTGCATATTTCAATATGCCATTCACAGCATTGTCATATCCTATCTGTGAGTTTTTATTAGTTTTTCAAGGTACCAACTCCTGACTCTGTTTTCCTTCATCATTCTGCACCATTATCCACTATTAATCTTGCAAAAAGCACCTCTCAGGCTTCCCTTAATTTTCAAAAGGATTTCCTCATCAACATTGGCAAGGCATTCACACAGCACCGAAGCATTGTCAACATTTGGGCTCTCCTGGAGGAAGATCAGTCACTCTTAAACCAGTATCTCATTGTTCTGTCAGGCTCTGTCTGTTGGCTGCACCGCATCCTTTGTTGCCCGGTGGTGTACATCACTCCTAAGCTCTCAGTGGATACGGGACTTTCTTCTCCTGACGTGTTTACACAACACCTAATGCCAGACACTATGGTAATATAAATAATTATGCCAGTTGGTATGACAGGTTTATTTCCCTTGCAGTGCTTAATCTTAGCAATACAGCTTTTAAAATAGATTCAGAAGCCAGCAAAATAAAATGAATTGCTTCTGCAGAATTTGACATCCTGCTTCCATCATTCTGATGTCTTGTTCTTGCCTGTTTGTAGACGAACCTCCCATTGCTTGTCCCAGTAAAGCTCCAGCATTGTACAAGCAAATAAATTAAAAAAACCTTCCTAAACTGAGGGGATTATGTCTTTAGCCCAGGAATTCCGGAGGGGCACATGGAGTTCAAGTCCTAAAGGGTCCAAAGATTTTATCGTGTGTTTTATAGGGATGTTTGATCACATGCTGAAAAAATGTTGAAGTTGGCTGGAGATGCATCTGTCTTCACAATATTTACTGGCTTTTTCAGTTTGTTCCAGTGGATAAAGAGGCAGTTGATTGGAAGGGATAAAAACGAAAAGAGCATTAGGCATAGGGGCTGATCCTGCGCTGTGGTACCTCTGACTTCCACCAAAATGCAACAGGTCCTGTGCACCTGTGGGTGAAGGGATGGGCCTTCCCATTGTGGGCTGTTGCAAAAGTTGTGTTTGCAGTGTCTGTAAGAGGCAAGGTTTGTTTAATTCCCATAGAAGCTCACTCCTTGGCTTTGGACAAGCCGCAGGGATATCTCCTGTACTGCTGGTTATTACCCTTATGGTGGAGATCTGAGAGCCTGATCAATGTTCTTTATTAACATCTACCTGACTTCTTCGTGTCTGGCACTGAGCATCTGGAAGATTGTCATCAAGTTCATGGATTTTACTTGATATTTTGAGCAGAAGGATTCATTCTCCTCAGCCGCAGGTCCACTCTAATGTATAAGCAGTTCTCTCCATACTTCTCCACATTCAGCACCAGAAGCTGCTGCCTAGCAGTCCCTTTGGGGGGAATGCACTACTGTTTCCAGAGTGGCACAGAATGGAGTGGATCCTCCTAAACAACTGTCACAGGGAGGCTTTTGGCTGTTCGGCCTGTAAGTCTTTTCTTCTGAGGAATGGCAAGGGGTTAAGTCCAGTTAATGCAGGTCAGGTGGCACTCTGACATGGAAAGCATGTCTCAGTAGAGGAGGCTGACACATCATGATCTTTCATCTGCTGTTGGGACACACTCCTGGGCAGTGACTTTGCTGTGGTTCATGAAACAGTGATGATTTCATCTTCAGTATTGCACAGCTACAGTCCAGGCAAGAGATAATGACAGACATCTATAACTGAGGCCAGCACCTGCCAGAATTGACATCTCCTGGTCAGCTGGAGAAGGTAGGAAGCCCTGAGATGGAGTTGTCAGTGAGGCATCCTGGAGTACTCAAGGTGCAATGAAAATACCCAGACAGACAGACATGCTCAGGAAGCTTTTTCTTGGGGAACTTCAGCCATCACACCTAAATCTTCTGGCCTGGCCTGGTTTATTTTTATCTTTAATCCTGAAGAATTCCTGTCTGATATTCTAACCTTATTTTCTCATATTTTATCAGGACCAGCTTGCAAGGCCTCATTCCAGTATGCGTGGGATCCCGAGCTTAGCTTCTCACTAAAGCTTCCTTTTTAACTCTGTCATGCCTTCCCTTCGTTGATCTTCCTTTTAAGACAATACAGTATCTAAGGAAAATATGGGAAGGAGCAATGTGCTATTTTCCCTTTTTCTGTAAAATGGAGGGACCTGAAGTGTGAAGCACCTAATATGTGACATTAACATTGGGAAATAAGCATCTAAAACTCATAAAATTCAGCAAAACAAAAGTTATTATCTTAGGAATTTATTGGGTTTCCCTAACTTTCACTTATTTATTTTACTGTTCTAAGAAAGTCACACATATATCTTTTAAGATTTAAAAAAGCCTATATCTAATGTAATTAATGTTTTAGTCAAGAATATAAAGCTCATAACCAAAACTGACATAAAACACAACAGAGCCATGGCTGAGGTTTGTCCATTACAGCAGTGTTCTCTGTGGTTATGTATCAGTAGACCAAAATTAAGCACTGATCTTGCTGGTACTGGCTTATTAATATTTGTGACAAGCTTTTCTGGTTATTGTTTCATTAAATCACAAATTTCTGTGCAAAACTGGCAATTTTAATGGCATTTCAATTACCTTTTTTTAATTTAGAAGGATGAAAACAAGGTCTTTGAGCCCCCTGCTAGAACACTTTATCTTTCCTCTGCCCCCAAATATCTAGCTGCTTAACTTCAGTTGAAAATATCTTGGGTTTGGGGGAGTGATCTTGGTTTTGATTTACAAAATCACTTCTAAATCAGAGTAAAATAACTTTCAGATTATTTTTCCTACTGAGAAAGAAAACTCATTTTCAAGCACCAGGATTTGCCAGGGACAAACTTGTGTGTCCCGATGAAGTGCAAGTGGCAGAGGTGGAGGAGGTGCACAAGAGCCCAGACACCCAGTGTGGCAGGGGAAGAACTACATGTAGCAGGAGCTGCCTGCCCAGAAGAACCAACAATCTCTGAACAAAATAAGAAGCAGGAGCTGGACATTACATGCAGAGGGAGTGCAATAAGATTAAAGTGGGGCATTTCAGCACAGTAAGCAAGACCAAGTTGTTAGAGCAGTTCTTGGCCTGCCTGATGACTAGAAGTACCATCACTCTCAAAATGTCCAAGGTAGGGTTGGTTTGGCGGCAGGGCCAGGTGGTTACAAGCAGAGAGTCTAGTAGCATCTGTGCTCTTCCATGCCAGGTCCTCTTCGTGCCAAGGAAAGGTTCCCACAGCTTTAATTTGCTAGTGTAGACCTGCTCTTTGTGACCAAATAGCCTAGAAGACAAGTTCTACAAAAGATTTGTTCTCAAAGCCTACTTGTTGGCCCCCAGTTTTTCAAAACTCTGTGCCTGCTTCATTGTCCAGGCACATCGCTGCTGGTGGCAGAGAACTTACTCACTGTGGCAGAGTATGTGTCTGCCCATAAATGATCATGTGGCTGCATAAGCCCACACTAATTTTTTCATGTGCCTAGCACAGTGGAGGTCTAGCCCTAACTTGGGATTGCTGAGCATTGCTTTAATAAAAATAAATTATTAAAATTACGGATTCTTTCTTAGGTGCCCATTACAGACTTCTTAAATATCTCCCACTCTTACTTACTTAAAACCTCTGACTGCAGATCACCCCCTCTCCAGGAGAACTGACAACCTGTTACAAGCAGGCCTGTATGATGACAGATATGTGATTATATTTAAATAGCCCTGTCATGAAAAGCATTTCCTAGATTGGTTTGAGGTTTTTTTCCCCCTAGCCTGATATTTAAAAGGTTGTATTGCGTTTTCTGCATTCTTAATGTAAACCTTCTGCAGTGCAAAAAAGGAGTTAAAAGCCCTGAATTAAGCCTGTAGGTACCATTTACCATACGAAATAAATCTGTAATAATGAAAAAAAAAGAACATCTATAATACATCTACAAGAGCTTCTGATGGTGGTAAAAAATGTTCTAGTCTGTACAGATGAATTTGAGTCTCCCTTCCAAAGAAAGGCTGGTGTTGCTAATTGCCTGCGCCCGGCTGTTTGAACTCATCAGTTTTGGGGATGATAAGAACATGTTATTATGCAAGCTATCAAGGTTTATTTACACAACTTCTTAAAACAGATTCTTTTGGTGGTATGGCCAGGTGGTTAATATCTATTGTCAGATGTTTTATGCATGCCGGTCCTGTAGTACACATACTCTGCACTGTAAGCAAGATATTGTTCACTGGACAATGCTCTGTCATCCTAAATCTGAGGGGGTTAACACACTCTCATCTTTAATCTCCTGGAATCCATCTTTTCCTTTGATTTTAAAATCTATGAACACTTTCACAGAGCATATCCTTCAATAAACACAATAAAAAAAATCAGACAACCCAAGCAGCTTTAAGTTCAAAATTAACTTATAGATGAAGCAGGAATCCGGCAATGCCGTGTTAATCTCCCATAAAGCCTTTCATCTTTGCCAGTCGTGGGAGCACTCTTGTGTTCCCACAGTGTCAGGTGAGCTCTCTCTTCTAAGTATTTTTAAGTGGCTTAAGCACTTAGGCACTCAATTCTGTTCCTCCTAACCTAATGTTCCCTCAAATGGATCTCATTTTCAAAGGATGGCTCTTCAACACTTTCTGAACACCAGGCTTTTTTTTCTTCTGGTATCTATAAACTGAGGCAACCGAGATCACTCATCTCTAGTTTAAGTGTGGAACCCATTTTTAATATGTTTTATTTAATTGCAAACCATTTCTAACAGCTGGGCATCTCTATTTAAAAAGCTTTGCTTCTGTGTGGGATATAAATCACAGAATAAAATGTATCAGGAAAAATGGGAAATTGTGATACCAACGTATATACAGAGGAAATACCAGGAGATTTATTATCAGCCATTTTCTTACATCTGCTTATACAGCCAGGAAAATATTTTCCAGAATGGGAATGGCTGCAGTTTCTCACATCCATAAGTCAGCAGTTTGGAGAGGGAGGGGGGATGTTTGGAGAGCTCAGACTCGAACTAGAGGACGCCAACAGAAATCAAATATCCTCCAGTGAGCACCAAACTGCCGGGAAATCCCCACCCAATGAGGGTCTTGGTGTCAGACCTACACCTCAGTGAAGTGGCAGAGGTGGCAGTGGGAGCTTCGTGTGTGGAGAAGGTCACTGCCTCAGAGTCACAGGGATCGAGCTTTAACTGGGAGCCTCTGGCACATCAGGGTATCATGGTACTTAAAAAAACAACAAATATCTTACATCTTAGGTCAAGTTACAGCAACTTAAGAAGATCATTTGGACATTTATGGCCTATGTTACCAGTGGAGTTATTTGAGTGAGCCCATATGGTGACGGCTACAGTATCTTACAGTACTTTGTGATTGCTGTGGACTAGAAAATCACAGGTTCAAGGTGGCAGCAGCAACAGAAGCAAAGTCACCTGAATGGTATTGGAAAGTCTAGACAAACTCAAAGGAAATTTTAAGGTGCTTGACTGTTTTTCACAAAAATAACCCCCAAGGGTGCTAGAAGAATGCTGCTTTTAAGAACCTTACACCATGCAAATACTTAGCAAACACTTCCAACAACCTTGGAATCCAGAAAAGATTTTCCCTTCTCTGTCTCTTTTGACATTACTTCCCCTGACAATGACGAGCACCTCAAAACTGCGTATTGCTTTCCAGCTAAAGCTTGACCTTTGCTGCTTTTCTTCTTCAACAAGTAACACTGCTAAAATTATACATCAGACAAGAAAGCGAATGAATCATCCAGCTATGAAAGACTTATTTTGAAACTGTGGGAAAATAGATACCTGGGCATGATTAAATCACCATATTTGCAAATCCTTAGACCCTGCAAAGGTGATTTGAAATTCTGCGAGAAGGAAGGTGAGCAAAGTTTGCAGGGCGGCGTGCAGAAGACAGGCAACGCTCTCCATGGACAGAAAACCCAAGATTTCTGATGGTTCATGTGCTGTGAAGTAGAGCAGAAGCACCCATTGAATATCGAATCACAGAATACCCGAGTTGGAGGAGGTCTGTAATGGTTGGGGTTTCATTCATAGCGATAACATTTCAGTCGGGTCACTCTGCTCACTCATGTGAGAAACCAGAACGACTGAGAAGGAAGCAAACAAGCATTGCCCACCTCGCTGACAGCTGTTACCAGTGGTGTCAGTCTACTCTCAATAGTCACACAGCCGTCCTCCAAGAGTGAGTGTATCATCACAGCTAACCAGCATTAGGCTGCCTGCAGAAAGGCGTGATACTGAGAAGTGTGGGAAAGAGAAGTGCCTTTACGTGTGTCCTTCCAGAACTGAGCTAAACACAGTGCTGGAGAGACAGTAACAGCCATTTTCACACAGAACATTTCATCCACAGATGTGGTTAGTCTTGAACAGCTGCAGCCAGGACTGGGCCTGTTCTGTGGATGAGAGGTCTATACCTCTCTATCCCAAACCAGAAAGAATGTGGAGAAAGCAAAGATACACAAACTAAATCCAGCCAACATGTTCATGATTTTATTTATGTTGGGAAGGTGAAAGACAGAACAGACTTTCTAGACTATTTTTTGTAATTAGAATGATTTAAAAATGTGGCTAGGCAACAGAGAGTACAGACCTTAGGCTGTTCTGCCAGCTCAGTCATCATCTGCAGCATCACTTGCTATTTGGTTACTAGACATCCTTGGGGTTGAACGCTTCAGCCATCCTGCAGATTCCAAAACGTTTCATCTGGGGTTTATCTTTGTCATTTAAAAAAAAAAAAAAAAAAGGACAAGTGCACACAAACAATGTAACTGGATGGGCAACTTGACTTTGTGGTCTGCTCTTGAAGTTGGACCTAGAGTTCAATGACAAATCAGTGCTAGATACACACCAGCTGCAATGAAAAGTCTTTGAGAGATGTGAAATTCTGCAGCTTGTTAGGGCTCGGGCATGCCATTTGAAGCCAAAAATCTTGGCTACTGTGACAGGGAATGAGCATCAGAGGTAACAACCTGGGCTTCTGATTTTCATTTGAGGCACAGTACGCTATGAGGGCAACTTTATCAATCTACTGCAAAGTAGAACAGCAAATTTTGTCCACATGTCAAGTGTCTCTCCTGCTGTTAGGGTCTGGAAAACAAGGTCTGACACTAATGATTGCAACTGCCAGATAAACTTTCAACAGAGCTGATGAGACAAGGCTTCTTGGAAGTGAGTCTACTGGTTTTAACTTGTGCTTAAATTTATATATCATCCTTCATCTGAGAGGCCATTTAAGGGCCCTGCCAATACAGACCAGCATATTAGTATACCACTTTTGGAAACAGAATCCTATGGCACATAGTACAGCAATACGACATCCATAACAACGAAAAATGTGTTCCTCCCTGACATACTATCACATGAAAAGTACAGGTAAAATGAAAGTATCTGCCTAGCTGGGATCTGAAGATAATACCCCTATTGTTAGTGCATTTTAATGGTTACAGAAGAGCAGAGCCTTGTATTGGAGCATCATTTGACAAAGGAATAGCTAACATAACAGTGTTAGTTTAGATGCAAGACATGAGCTTAAAATGGACCTCTAAGAAGATGCAATTGCATGAGTTCTGTTGCACACCCCGCTTTAGGGACCAACAATCCCTAAACTGCAGAGATGCCTCATCCAATACCTATGCCTGTAAATGACTGAGAATACCTAAACCAGGTGCAAGGACTTCTCTTTTATAGTTTTAGTAAAGGCCAACGGTACCTCAGCAGGACACTTGTCTCTCCTCACAAAGCGTGCAGGAAGGTTAGGTGCTCACAAGCACCTCACATGGGAAATCCTTCTAACACCCCTTCCTTCTCTTGTCCATGAGCACCAGTAAGGACCAGACATTATCCATTTGTCTACCTGAGATTCAGGGCATGACTAGTTTTCACTCAGATGCCACCCATCTAACAAAGCACAGGCTCAGCCAGGTCCCCCCCACAAGCCTGGCAATGGAGCAGGAGCACTGGAGCAGGGGTGGGCTTTTGGGCTGCTGTTAGTCTAGGGGGAAGGGAAGCACTAGCACCTCCCCCACACACGTGGGTTCCTAAAAGTGTAGAGATTTCAGCAGTCAGACATCTAGAAGGGGATTAGGTTCTTCTGGGATTGGGCAGAGGTGGAGAGCAGCTCTCCAAGACCAAATTTACACACCACCTGTATAAGCAGTCTGAATTTCACCCTTAAGCACAAGTCCTTACTCCAGTCTTGTTTGAGGTCCTTCTTAAGCTTTCAAATCCTCACCCTGAAAACATGGTCTCTTGATAAGATACACAATTTAGTAACCCTTCTAAAAAATAGGAAGAAAGAAAGAAAATTGAGAACCCAGGTCCTGCACAGTAAGGTCAAATACTCAGTTCCTTCTCCAAGCCGAGCTCATCATGCTTGGAAAACTCAGGACATAACTGTGTTGGTCCAACTTTTCTTTAAAGAGTTTTAACCTGATGTCCAAAACAAAGCAGTAAATTAGACAAACCTGTCAGCTGAAATTCAATGTCCTTAGCTGAAACTTGGCATGTACCTTTGCCAGCTCAGTTATAGATTTTTTTTTTTTACGACTATTTGGCTTATTATTTCTCTCTGTGCCTTTTTTTTTTTTAATCTCCCCTTCTTTTCTGCCTTAAAATGTACTTTCCATTACAACAGTTGAGGACAGGAAAGCACCACCTTACTAACTTCTCTAATGTAGCCATTTTACTTAAATATTCTAGGGTCTAGAGCCACTTTCACTTACACATTCCTTTCTTTTCCTCTGTCATCAGAACATGCTTTTAAATGTAAATTATTTTGTTTCTGAGGTGTATGGAAATGAATGTAATGTGGAAATTTACTTTGCTCAAATGAGGCTAAGCAGAGCATAAAAAACGACACAGGAGCATCCCATCCTGATCAATGCAGGGGCATCTGCTTCATTTCTACAGCTGAGTTCTGTGATTCTAACACCTCTGAAGTTAGTTTTTCTCCAGGTAGATCTTCACTCAAACACTGAACAACACCGTGTATTTCAGGGATTTAAGACTTATCAGTGCACATTTTCGGAGTCGCTTCACATCAAAGTTAATAGTGTGCTGTTTAGAATTACAAAGGTAATATTTATACTGCCAATTTGTTCCCTGTCTCATCTGGACCTCATAGTGATGATATCAGCACTCTAAAAAGCCCTATTTGCTGCTTGCTGTAATATTTGAAATATTACATCCTTATTTACTCGCAGGTCATTACCATCTTACCTGGAGTCAATACCTGGAGTATTGTGTCCAGTTCTGGGCTCCCTGTTATAAAAAGGACAGGGATCTCCTGGAGAGAGTCCAAAGAAGGGCTACGAAGATGATTAAGGGCCTGGAGCATCTCCCCTATGAGGAAAGGCTGAGAAGATTGGGACTGTTCAGCCTTGAGAAGAGAAGACTAAGGGGGGACCTAATTAATGTTTATAATTATCTTAAGCAGGGGATGCAGGGGAATCAGCCAGCCCCTTTTCAGTGGTCTGTGGAGACAGGACAAGGGGCAATGGCTGCAAGTTGGAGCACAGGAAGTTCCGCACCAACATGCGGAAGAACTTTTTCCCAGTGAGGGTGACAGAGCCTGGGACAGGCTGCCCAGGGGGTGGTGGAGTCTCCTTCTCTGGAGATATTCAAGACCCGTCTGGATGCCTATCTGAGTGATATGTCCTAGGGAGCTGCTTTGGCAGGGGGTTGGACCCGATGATCTCTCGAGGTCCCTTCCAACCCCTACAATTCTAGGATTCTATGATTCTATGATCTTGTGCAGAGCCTGAAATGCCATGGGAAAAGGCAGCTTGAGTTGTCACTCTGTTCTCCTTCCCCTGCAGATCGTGAGCAGTGCTGGTTACCAGGGATAGCCAGAGGTGCTTAGAAATTTTAAAATTGACGCCCTTTCTCTTGCTTGTGGATTTGCTGGCATGTTGCTAGCAATTCTAAAGCAGCCATGGTTCTCCAGCCCACGGAGCAATGTTCACCCTCTTTTCTTGAGCTTGCCATCACTTCTCCAATTTTTTTCAATATCAGTAAGGGAAGGCAAAACAAACAAAAAAAAAATCTAAACTTTAGACTTTTCTTGGGAAGGTAAATAAGCTAAGGTAGCTTTCTAAAGAAGTAGGAACTGGGCTGGAGAAAGAAAGTTGGCTTTACAGAACTCTTTAAGACTTGACCTTAAGTTCTACATGTCATGTGAAGAGCATCAACATTTCTATAGACATTTTATGTACGTGACCCATTGCTGACCTATATTCCTAATAGACCCTTAAAAGAATGACATCACACACTTTCATATGACTATAAAGAGAAGTTTGAATGTCCCAGCATCGTGCCTTTGAGAGGTTTCCTGCTGGTGATATTAAACTATAGGAATAGCTTTGTCTATACCACTGTGCTAAGTGGACCAGAGTTATACTGCCCAACCCTTTCATACTTAGTATTAACCAAGATGGAATCCAATCTTATTACGAGAGCAAGAGTCCAGAATGGCCCTACTAAACACAATGGAATTATTTGGAATTTATCTTTAAAAAAAAAAGCAATCAGCACAGTAATGATGCCTATATAACTTAGCTTAAATCCAGATCTATTGTTCGTATCTATTTAAGTATCTCTTCAAACATTAATGTATCAACATTAAGCTGCATCATGGAAGTAGCTGTCTCAGAAGGATGTACCTCAGGTACTGAGATATGGAGAGAGAAAATAACTGGCTCACAAAAAGGAAGAATTTAACAGAACCTGGAACATTAATCCCTGCCCCTCTCCTTCCCAGCCCATGCTTTCTCATAGCACCTTTTTTCCTGAATCATGGAACAAATGAAATACAGCCTGATGTAGATTTTATCTTCTGTAGAGTAGCTGTGAAGTAGCAGCTCCACAAAACCCCTGTCCTTTCTGTAATGGGAGTGACTCATCAGCAGTGTCAAGGGATGTTTGCTCTTCTGATCTGCCCATTTACAGAGCTGCATCCAGAAGCCTGTTTACAAAGGATTCCTTCCCTGTGTTTATTATTTTCTGTCAATAAAAATGCTTTCTCACCCTAGCTCTTCATTGCCAGGAGCTGTTATGTGCCAGCAGCTGGCTGGGAGGTTGTACCTGGCCACTGGTCGTAGGTGCACCAGTGCTCACTGAGGCTCCAACAAGGACAGGCAGATGGTCCGTGGAGGTGGGATGTTTGAGTGGCATTTGAGAACACTCGCTTTGGAAGTGGGACAGACCCACCACTCCAGGTGTTTTCAGTCTTAAAGACATCTGTAGCTTTCTGGAGTTTGCTTATCTTGTCCTGGAAGTGCATCTAGCACATGCCCACTCTGGGGCTTCTTGGCTCTTCAACTGTGTGTTTAAGGGGATGCAGACTCCATCTAAGGGAGCGATACCTCTGCTGCTGTCATTGAACAGCGCTCAGTAAGTAAAAGAGATAAAGCTAATCTAGTAATTAGGAATGACCTGACTCTGGTTTTGCCATATCTGTCTTCCTGATGGAAATGTATGAACCCACATGAGGAAAAGGCTGCCCTTTGTGGCATTCACAGATGGAGGTTGCTCAAAATCAGATTTTATGACTAAGATGCGTCTCTAAAGGATGTAGAGGACACTAACGGTTGGACTCGATGATCTTAAAGGTCTTTTCTAACTTTGTGATCCTGTAAAAAAAACCAGCCAAATGGATGATCTAGCCAGCAGAGATTTATAGGAGGAGAGAGAGCATCCTCTCCCTCCATCACACTTTAACCAAAGCTGGTTAAATTGCATGTTGCTAGTTTATTGCAGCTCACCCTAAGGCTTTAGAAGTGCAAATACTCCTGTGGCCTTTCTCCCTTCTTTCCACTGAAATGTCTGGACTAGTTATTATATGCTATTTTTATTCTTGCTGCATCTCTATAGAATTTTCAATGGGGAACCTTCAGCAGCACCAAATTGATCTATTTCTCCTTTTGCAGATTTTTGCTGTGTACGTGTTTGATTACTCCAAGGTCTAAAAATGAGATAGTAACCTCTAATTATACATCAGCTTTCCCAGCCAACAGACCATTGGAGATGAAATATCAAGTCACAAGTACCGGGCAGAGATTTAAAAGGGGGAAATTAAAAGCTGCATCATTTGATTAACCTCTGTGTCTCACATTTGAAAATTAATGATAATGAAGTTTACTTTCATGTGTGCCTAGCAATAACTCTCAGGGCATTTGGGAGCCCAGAGCACTGTCATTTACTTAGTGCTGATATTCTCATATGCAGTTTTTAAGAGTTTATACACAAATCCACCTCTTATCTGTTTTTTAACATATTTACAAGACAGTATCTGCAATATAGATCCAAATTCTCACCATAACTGCTATGTACTACTGTTCTACAACTTTAATGTTGAACAAGGCTGAAATGGAAAGCCAATGGTCTAGTTCAACGCTATAATTAGGTGATGGCTAAAGTCAAGTCCTGATTTTACAGAGACACTGTCCTTTTCCCTTTGCTTTCCTTCTGCTCTTTCCATTGAATAGAAAGAACAGAAACTTTCAGGTGAACAGAATTGTCTAAGGTGAATTACTTTAATGACGCTGCTTTTTCCACGAATCGATGATGCACATTAAAGATTCAGAATGCACCTCAGAGCAACCCAAAATGCGGAAAATAACAAGGTACCAGGGTAATCCCCCTCTAAATAATAGATTGAGGAGTAGATTCTGCTCTCAGCCACGTGGGTGCAAAGCCATTCATTTCAGAGCAACCACTTTGGGTTGACATTGAAGTGACAGATCAGAATTCGTCTGGTGAGCGGGTTCTTTCCCATTGCTCATGGCAAGTAGCAAGTACCTGAGGCCTTGAGCTGTCCTACCAATCACCCTCTTCTCTACCACACTGAATTATAGCATGCATACTGTGTAAACTAGGGGATACCACCGGTCCATTTCTTTCTGTTGTGGCAGCATGTGCATGAATGTATCTGTGAGCAGCATAATGAAACACTTGGAAATCTAGTTCAGTTGTTTCTGCCTAATGATCCATGGGTCCCTGTGTTTTGGTGGAACATCACGTGGGGCTCTGAAAGTGTTAAACCTAGTGTGGGCTGCCTTCAATTTGCAATAAATGATCTATGCATCCATTGGAAAACATTTTACAAATACCCAAACAGAAAAAAAAAATTGTGAAACAATGGTTTATCTCTCTTTTCCTCCACTGTGTATTTTATTTCATTGAGCTTCAGGTTGGAAAGCCTTCCACTGAAAATATTTCTATAAGCTTTGACAGAGTTTTCAACCTTTCTGATAGACCCCAAAGAATCCTTAGGTAATTTTTAAATGCACACTAACAAATCATATCTATCCTTAAAGCCTGCCTTTCCTGTGTCCTGCATAGGATTTTTGACCTTGTGAAGGGCCACGTTTAAATCACATGTTGCCAGTTAAGGAGAGTTATTATGAAAAAGTTTGACACTTACTTGGACAGATCCTCACTGTGGTAAACTGAGAATATCAGCCAGAATTCAATACAAATACCAATAGCAGACCTCAGTCATACTCAACTGTCACATCTGAGGAGGTCAGTGTCCAGGGTAAAGATGCATGTACATCTGTCATTTTGGACATAAAATCAAGAATTTGCAGGGTTTCCCCCCAGATTAAAAAACTGTCAGTTGGGAAGAGAGACCAGGAGTCCTTTTTTGCAAGTTTAGAGCACTTCCTATCATGAGAGAGAGACTGGGGTGGGGTTTGTGAGCCGTGTTTTGCCAGCCCTTGCCTCTCTGAGTGCAGCAAAGGGGAGGCTTCAAACAGCCTGATGAGCTTCCTGGCTTAAAACTTCTAAGCAAATGAAAACCATTATGTTTGTATTACCTTCTGTAGCCAGTCCCAGACTCCTTCATCCTCAGACAGCACAGTCTGTATTTGCAAAAAATTGCAGATAGATTTAGATAAATTTGTCTGAGTAACAAAATAACAGGAGGATTAGCAATTGCCTATAAATTGTGAGCTTTGGTAAGAAACCAGAATGTGTGGGAGTTCTGCTCTAAGGCAGCAGCTTGTCTTGAGGCAAGGAGACTCAGTGAATAAAACCTTCTCAGCATGGTAATAAAATGAAGTTCGTTCTTACTAATTTTGGCTGGGCTTCACATGCATGTGTTAGATGAGAAAGCATTCGTTTTCCATAGGCAGGAAAGCCCTCCGTGTTTTCAGTTCAGTAGCTGTGGAGGTGGCAGGTTAGCAGGCTTTGAGAAGGCAGAGGGGGAGAGTGGAGATCTGTCAGTACGTATTCATTTGAGCGGCTCTTTGTGCACACATTGGAGATGTTGCTGCCCCTTCTCGCTCCAGGTTATGGGTTCAGCAGTGGAAGTAAGTAATGGACATGCTCTGAAGGCTGCCTGATTGTCTTCTGGAAGCCTGTCCAAGGAAAAGAACAAAGATTGATGGAAGAGACCACTACAGCTGTGGTGTCTTGCACAAAGTATTTTATGCCTCTGAGCTTCATCCTTCTGCTATCAATGCGGGCATTCCAGATAATGTGATTTTAAAGGGAAAAATATCTAAACAACTTGCTTTGGTATGCCAGAAACAGGCCTAATTATCTGGAGCCTTGCTGGATGTGTCTGCAAACCATTACAGGATGAATTAAATCCTTTTGAAAAGCCACGTCTTATTCCCCTATACTGTTCCTTACATCTAAACACCCTGATAAGCCAAGCATATTTGTGATAATTAGGTGAGTGTTCTGCAATCTTTTGTGCTCCGTTTTTTGTTCTGAGGAGAAAAGCCCAGTCAGGGAGTGTCCCAGGAGACCAACCTGCTCGCACCTCCTTCAAAGGACGATCACGGTGGTCAGTTACATGGGCCTCAAGCCTGAACAAAGGAAATTACAGAAAAGAAGTAATGGGCTCTAAAAATATCTATTGTCTTTAACTGGAGGGGAAGAGGCTAAGTGACAGCACATGGAATAGGAAGCACATGCAGTATCTGGGCTGTGGGCGTGGAGAGCATTTGCAAGAACTTCATTGCATGACAGTTCAATTCATCCTGAAGGTTTGTTCAAGCCCCTGTGGAAGCCTCAACGCCCCTGATGTTCCCTCTGAACTTTCTCTCAAAGTGGAGCTTAAACTTCTTTTCAGTAATTTGTGTTCTGTGTGTGCATGTTGGATCCAAGTAATACTTTCCTACCAAAGTTTCTCCAGTGAGACAGTTTCCAAGGAGTCTAATTGAAGTAATTATTCACATCCTTTTGTGTTGCAAAGAAAACCTGAGTATAATGGAAAGGGTTCCTTCTCCCCCAGCTTTTAGCGAAGTAGAAACACTGGAGTAAGTTTTCATATGGCCTTTCTCCAGCTTTTCCAGGAAGATACAGAGCTTGAGAAGTGTCCTGCTCCATCTCAGCCAGGCACAGATTCGGCAGCCTAGCTAAAACTTGTCTTTGCATGTGGATGCTGTGCTGGCCACAGGCATATGGGACGTTCTCCTCCCATGTGGTCTCTTTAAGGTTGGGAACTTCTGTTTTTAAAGCTGAAGAGCTCATCATCTGTCTTTTCTTCACCATTCTTGTCTGGAAAAACATAATTGTATAACCAGCAATAATACTTCTAAAGCGTGAGGCTGAAAGTTAAGTTCTACTCAGGTTTGACCTCACATAAAAATAAACCTGATTTCTGAAGGGTTGTTTCTGTGCTGCCTCTGCCACTGCCCTTCTTCTGCCCTGTGCTCTCTGCTGCTCAAAATTGTGGTGCTCCTTGCCAGTGCCAGCCACCTCCCGGGAATCCCTCCATGCCAGGGAACAGCCAAGAGCCATCGAGCAAGCTGAAGGTTCAGCAAAGCTGCTGGCCTGACCGCCCAGGTTGGAAAATGTTTGCTGTGGGTTCAGCTCAGTGTCTGTGATTTAATGCTGGGCTAATATTAACCATCTAACATAATGTAATGTTATTCTAAACCAAGCAATAGCCTAGTATTGACAAAATTGTGTGTGATGTAAAACTGGGGCTTTTTCATTCTCAAGCTGGAGGCATGTTATAAAGTAAGTCTGGGAACAGTTGGTCTCCAGCAGTGACTTAGGAACCAGAGACAGAAGTCTCCTTTTCACAACCTTTTGATAGACTATTTCATGAAACAGCTGGGTATCTACAGAAAGAGTTTGCTTTTTTCCCACGTACTCAGAGAGAGCTGGAAAGGACTGTCTATACTATCCAGCAAACACAAGATACCTCTGTTGATTTAACACAGTGCCTTGCATTTCTACTGCTAAATAAATTTTGAGGCATAAAGACACTGTAATTCAGAAGACTTAACATGCTGATGAACGAGCTGCAGGACAGACAGACAATCTATGTCAGAAACCAAGTTAGGATGGACCTGTGCCCTTCTCCCCATTTATATCCCCATTTGTGTTCTAAAGAGGTTCACAAATGAGAGCAAGAAGGTTTACCCTCTTTTACTCCTCCATTACAGAAAGCAAGTTGTAAAGAAAATCAGTATAAGGTCTGAGAAATCTGAGATACCTCCCTGAGATTGCTCCTGCATTAGTCTGTATACATGGACCAGTGTTTAAATTCCACGTTCCTGTTAAGCCTTTTGGATAAAGTAATGGGATTTCACAAGCTTTGGAGCTTGTGCACTCCCAAATTGCTTGAATTTGAACAATGACAGAAGTGGGACCTACTCCTAGATTTATAGATCTGGATTTGAGTCTGCTCTTACATCAGCCACCAGCCAAGGCTTATGCTGCTTGGTGGTCTGGTTCAGGCCTGTCTGTGATCCAAGCATTAGGAGGGAGCACGCTCTTCTCTGGAAAAAAGACATCAATTAAAAGAGACTTCAGTTTCTGCTGGAGAAAGCCGCATTGTCAAGTAATCACACACTGCTCAATTCACTGTGATTTAGTTCCTTTGCTTAGAAAAACAGCTCTGAATCATCTATATTCCTACAATAATGGACACTGGCCATGCTTAATTTTTCATTTTAAACACAAGCTATTAATTATGGGACCATCCCAGGTTTCCTGGTCTAACACTTATTGTTCTCATTAAAGTGTAACCTGCATAGCCAGCCAGCTGTTACAGCACAGCCAGGCTGACCCACTCCTGAGGACTTCCCTGGCCATGCTCAGGTCCACTCCACTGCCTTGAGCTGGTTTGAGCTGCACTTCAGAGCACACCTGAGACAAGGGGATCAGACTGGTATACACCCAAATGGCAAAACTGGCCCTACCTGATCTCCACTGGACCCAGAAAACAGAGATAAACATCCTCCATGCCAAACATCAGGTTAGATCAGGTGTTCACAAGGACTCAACAGCACTATCAGTAATCTAAATCCTAATCAGGTTGAAACTTAATCAAAGTACTTGAGGTATGTGCACTGAATGACCATTGATTTGGTCAAAATCCACCTGCCAGGCCAATGGTGATGCTGAAAATTAAAGCCACTGATTTCCAGAATCCTATTACACTACTTGTCCCCCAGGTATGTGGGGAGGGAAGTAAGCATTCATATACACACACAGACAATATCTGCAGTCACCTCACTTGCAAACTTAAGAAATGCTGTATGAGGTTGCTGTTGAAACCACCACTCTCATGACATTTCCCATTTTAGACATCTAACAGAGATGCTTCCGTGTTGGTTTAGAATTGTTTTCACACTGATGAATAAAAACTGAATGCAATGCATTTAACACACAAGCTGACTCCCCTGTATTTATATTAAATAATACCACACTGACACATTTGCTGAGTGAGCTCTTGTAGCTTCTTGATGCATTGCGTTTCCCAGCAGCACAAGACGATACCAGACTATCTAGTCTGCACAGGGAGGACTGATAGAACCAAGTACCTTTTTTGCTTTGTGGCAGGTAGAAATATATTGAGTTTATAGATACCATAAAACAGTATAAATATAAAGTATAAATATTGTATTTCCATTTTATAGAGCATGTTGTAGTCTTTTAGCTAGTGAGTAGGAATGTGAAGAAACCACTCAGCGTTGTACAATTCAATTAAGACAAAGCTGGCTTTTCAAAAGTTAAGTCAAAACAATAAAGGAGGGTAAGAACCTTCTGATCCCCATTTAACATCAATAAATGTGCTCTCCAAAGCCCTGGATGAGGTGGGAAAAATTACGGAGTTGATTGCTTTTTCCATAAAGTTCCTGGGACAGTCGCAGACCATAATGCAGCAAAACCAGAGGTGGTAAAAGTACCTCAGGTGGTATCACAAGATGGCTCTGTGAGACTGGGACAGCCTTTTAAGAGGTGCAAGAGCTTGTCTAGCTTAGAGATGGACACCGACATGTTTTGTCACAGGATTCCATGACACCCAGCAAAGGACAGATTCAGTGACACCACAGACACCTTCTGGTGCTGGAATGTGGGTCAGATGTCTGGATCTCTTAGTGGTGACACAGTTTGGAGATTGAACTGTGCTAAAGATGTGGACAGATGTAGGACATACACCACTGTAGTGTTCTCATTTAATGGTATAGATGCTAAAAAGCATAAAGTGTCAGCATGGGAGCCCTGAACTGTCCTTTGATTTTCTTCTATCACCTCAAGGAAGCCACCGTGCCCTGCCCTTGCTTATTTTTTCTTCAGGGTGGGAATTCATATGAAACGTAGGAAGTTAGTGTTGCACAGTGCAGTTTGCAAGCAGTATACTGTAACTTAGTAGTGACTCCAGTTTTGTGTTCATATTCTTTACTGCAAATAAGAGTTAACTAAAAGAAAAAGTCTACTTAGGTCCAACTATCTGAATACACAGCGAAATATTGGTGAAAGCAGCTGAGATAGTAAGTCTAAACACACCATGCAGCTTTTTACATCACCCCATGAATACTGTACATCAAGAACATACACAGTCAAAGTCAGCTTCACAGCTACAAGTTTTACAACTATGTGAAACCACAAAAAGTCAAGCCTTTACCACTGGCTGTGTTGATCAACACTTGGCTTGTGAGGAGGAAAGTGCCCTAGCAGGTATAAGATCCTCTGTGGGAACGTTTCCTGTTGCTGACAACCTGCGTGCTCCTACTGCCAATGACACACACCGTATCATCTTTCCAAGCCATTTTACTTTGGTTTCCTCAAACAAAATGATCTAAGAGTGGCAAGGGCATGTTTTTGCAGTGGTCTCTGGAAAGGCTTACTGCTGACATCTGTCTCTGCTCAATCTTTGCAGAGCTAAACCTTCACTCATGTTCAGTAACTTTGATGTCCTTTATAAGAAAATGTAGGGGGATTTCACCTCATGTATCCCAGTGATTTTAAAAAAAATGTCAAAGTGGCTTAATTCTGGACAAAACAAAGCAGGAAAGTTCCAGAGGCACAAATGCTGTACGTTTGATTCCTCTTTAAGCTTTAGTTTTTGAAGAGTTAGTTCCTTTTGTGCCCTTTTTTTGAGACATTTTGTTTTAAATGCAGTTTTAGCAAAATACACCTTCTCAAAAGGGGAATTTTCATTTGGAAAACATCAAGATTAAAAAATGTTTCACCATTTCCAAGAGGAAACATTTCATTTAAAAAACTGACAAAGGAAAATGTGTTTACATTTAAGAAAAAACTCCTCCATCAGCTTTTTCAACCATAAGGTATAATCTATTTTGACACAAGTTACAGTCCCCCTTAAAGTTATCTAATGCAAAAATAGGTGCTGACTGATACCTCAGTCACCATCCTGAAGTTTTCCAACTACCTTGTTTTATATCTTTCCCAACTTTAAACCAAAAGCAGACTGTATCCCTGCACCCACTGCTATTTCTTCTTGAAATAGCCTTTGTAAGCCCTGCACATGTACACGCAGAGCAAGCATCTGCCATTGCTTAGCATGTCTCTTCGCCACCAGGCCTCAGATGTACAAATTCAGCTTCTCACACCCCCACCGTGTTGTACCATGAAGAAGGAAATAGGTTGGCTGCAGTTAGTGGAAGAGTGTTGTACTAAGAGGCATGGAGGTACCAGTCTGTTGCTATTAGACCTGGCTAGATCCCCTTGGCAATGCAAACTTCACTCCTCTGTTGTAGTCACTAGGAGAGTGCTTATAGAGAGTGGCAGGGCAGTTTGGTTTTCCTGCCTGTTCTTCCTTCAGCCCCTCTGCTGAAAGTGTGACAAAATGTTCTGTAATGCAGACAGATGGCCATTAAGAGTTAGTGTAAATTCAATAAAGTCTCGATGACTGGCTTGGCAGCCTCAGATGAAAACAACTGTGGTCCGTAAGGAAGTGGCGTGGCACTCGAACTGCTGCTCTGACAGCATGGTCTTGGGGTAATGCATTTGGGTATGTTTCCCATATGCAATGACTCCATGGCCACCAAATGCCATCCTTCTTAATATAACTAAAGGCACCTGCTGCTTCACTGTTGCTGGAGGAGCAGGATAAGGATAAATAAGTATCATGGCAAAATGTATTCTGAGGACCAGCAACGCCTCTTCTTTTCCTCTGAGGAGCAATTTTTCAGTTAAAAAACCCTCAAACATTTTTTTTTCCTTTTTTTAACTGGCAAGTATCTTAAAATGCTGATGAGAGCTGCTCACTCTGATCCCAACGCAATCAGTGCCTTGCATGGGGGGCTGCATAGTCTAAAACAGCATCATTTCACTAAATTTCTCATTAAGAAACAGCTAGATGCTCCAGGTCAGCTTGAAATGTAAATTATGTTTGCGTGATTCACAGACATTGGTGACAGTTTTCCCCTGGCTCAGCCTAGATCTTCCCACTTGCTCAACTGAGATGAGTTTACTGCAAAGACACACAAAGTGAGCTACTGTCACCTGAAAACTTCATTGCTAAATAAAGTCTCTCCAGACAAATGATGCACAAAAGGAAAAGGAAAGGGATTTTAGAAAGAGATGTACGATCTAGGGGAGAATTTGGATTTACACCTGATCCTACCACCACCACAGAGCCCACCATTTGTCCACTTCTTTTACTTTACCTGCCATGGTGTATGTAGATGCTGAGAACTCCAAGGAGTAGATGAAGACCTGTAAGTGTGATACCACCATGGTGGGTTCTGGTTTTTACTGGTCTAGCAATAATCCTGGAGTGAGGAGTAAAAAGGAGGTAAAAAGAGTGCATGTAAGAATGATGACGTACTGGAAAATACACAGGAAGCTGATTTTTAGTTCTTTTAAAGTGAAGTAAATATACAGTATTGAGACAGGAACATCAGAAAGACAAGCAGTAGCTAGGGACTCCATGGACGGGGCCTAGGAAGGGTGAGTCTGTCGTTCCATACTCTTATTCTGCACAGCACTGAAAAACGTATTCTCTGAGATGTTTACCCACAAGAACTAAAGTATTTTATTTAACAAACTGATCAGATGTTGGACAAGCACAGAAGAGTAAATGGGGTTGGGAAATAAGAGAATGAAATGAACGGCTGCAAAGAGAAGGCTATTTTTTTCCACAACACCTGATTGTGCCAACCCAGTCATAGCACATTCAGGCACTTGATATTTACTTTGCTAGAGGTAGATATTTACTTTTCTAGAGGTAGAAGAGCAGTATCATACCCGTTTCTGTTTGAAGTTGCTAAGTTATGAAACCACAAGTTCCACAGCAGACTCAGGGATGAGTAGGCTTTGCTACCACCTCAAGAGAGTCATGCAATGGTCACGAGGAACAGCAGCTCCAGGGTGGCATTACCAGAAAAGGTAAAGAGCTCAGCTATACATGGTAGACATACACAAGTCAGTGTAGCTTGGTCTGAACAGTTTTTCTGTCTGTAGATGTATTTGTGTCAAGCAATTCTAATCGTGGGAGCATGGAGACATTAGAGATCCTTGAATGAAGATGCCTGTAAATAGAGAGTCCCAGAGCAGCCTTTTTTGAAGTTCTCAGAGTTTTCTAGCATATAAATGTTTATTCAAAGTGGATTATTTCTCATAATAGCCCACAGGCAGTAAAAAGAGAAGGGTACATTGTCTATTTTGAACCCACTAAAATGTTAGATAGACATTTTACTCTTTACCTGGAAGTTTCTGGAGGAATTCAACAGTTCTTTTTCACCTGTGGATGTAGTTGCCCTTCTAAGAGGATTTAGGTGCTACCTCCTTCAGAAACAACCTAAAGATAAAGCAATATACATAGTCTTATACTCACAGATGAAATAATTTGCAATCCATTGTCTTTTTAGAGGGTTATTACCACCAAACTTAACTTAATATAAAACATATTTCAAATTAAAGTTTTATAAAACTGTCTTTGCATCTAACCAGAACATTCTCTGCAAAAAATTTGCAGTTCCAATACCAGGAACAACAGTAAACATTTGACCTGGTATCCTTGTTTCACAATTTCACTACTCATAGATTCTGTGTGCACAGGCTTCTCTGGAGAGTTGTAGCAACACTCTGGTAATAAAGCTAGGACTGAGGAAAAATCCTGTTGAAACGTCTGATGGTTCTGAGAAGGTCTGCATTACATAAGTTGTTTTTAAGTCTCTCCATATTTTTTGAATGACTAAAGAGATTTATCATGTAAGAAAGTTTCCTGATAATCTACTCAACAAGTTATCTCCCTCCTTCAGTATGGTATTAGGAATGGATGGTTCACTTTTACAGTTCACTGGCATTTACTGCTCTTAGAGAAAGGTGTCTGACAGTCTTGCCATAGTGTAAGACCAGTGTGGAAGTTCAGCTAATGTGAGATAGAGTAATAACAACTTGTAGCTGAGACAAGTTTAGTAAAGGCACAGTTTTTCAGGGGTTTTATGACAAACTGCAGCTGGAGTCTTATCTAAAATTGTGAACGAGGCACCTTTCTGGCAAGTCCTGCTGTAAACACTCAAGTAATTCATTGATGCTATTCTTGTCTTCAGTATGAGTCACCAGGCACATTGGTCATACCTCTGTACACGTACAAAGGCGAAGGAGACAGAATACTGAATAGCTACGTGGTTAAATTTAGTAAGGTTTTACTTCAGGCTGTTACTCACATCGATTCCTTTACTTTGACAGCGATGTTGGGAGGCACGTCCAGTCTTTTGGGGCATGCTTCAATAAGTGCAGGTGCAAAACAAGTGGCCACACCTGCCAGTGCTGGTCTGCCTGCATGACTCTGAACTCAACCAATTTAGGCATGCAAGGAAGTGCCTCATCTGCAACCATGTAGAACAAAAGTGTTTTGGACCCCTGCCTTTTGAGGTCTGTGGGAGATGTGGTGTCCTAGATAATACACTGTCACACTAATGGCACAGTTTGTCACAGGGGTTTGCATGATCTCATTCAGGCCAGGTGTCACACGTTGGCAGCTTTGTGGTCCATCTTCCTTGGGCCTCTGCCTCATGATTTTCAGAATATTCGGCTCTGCAGATGGAGTGAGAATGTGAAGTGGGTTTGACTCCCATCATCACGATTTATGGATTAAAGGTGTCTTTTAATACCTGTGTTTCCTGGGGAGCAGTTATGTCTCCTTCTTTATATTAAACAGCTGCTGCATTTTGCCCCACTAAGAGAACAGGTATCACCATATTTCTTACAAGAGGGTTTTTTGTAACCTCTTTAGGTTTATGAATCTCTGTATGCAATGTTTATCATTACCAGATAAAGATATTAAAAGCACCCATCCATTTCATGGTATTTAAGACATAATAGCTCTTCAGCCTCTTCAGTTTCCTCTTATTTCAAGTGGGAAAAAATATTCAGTCTGCCCTGTGTTTGCTACCTCAGAAAGATGTATGGCTTAACAGTAAAATCATAAATGCTTGGTTGCCTGAACCTTTATAAATATCATCCTTATGCCCACTGCAAAAGCGATTACTTCATTAGCCCAAGATATACAGCTAAAATAAACATGATATACGGTGAGGTTGTTCTGATTTTGGCTGGCTTCTCAGTCTGTGGGGTCCCTTTTACTCTGGGAAACATAAGATATTCTTTCCTCCTTGCAGAACTACTGATAACTTACTCCACAGAGGACAGAAGACTTACGTTGAACTTGATTTCAAAACATTGCTTAATCATGGGGCACTATCTTGAATGGTCTCTGTTTCAGCTGAGGTTCAAGTTCATGTCCCTTTGATGCTGTAAATGGAGCATACCAAGCTGGCTGACGCAGTAAAAAAAGTATTGCGTGCTTTTATAAGAACAAATTAACAAATTATATGAAGGTTAGCATGCTCTGCTGAAAATTCAGAGGTAATGACTTTAAAAGCTGAATGTGAGTGTTTATACAAAAAAGGACCACAAGGCTCAACTGAGGAACAGGATGAAAACCCATATGTTTGATCAGTGTTGATCTCCATTGTAGTGATTCACATGGGATTTGAGGTGGACATTATCTACTGGCCATGATCCTGGGCAACCTGCTTTAGGTGACTCTGCTTGAGTAGGGAGGTCAGGTGAGATGACCTCCAGAGGTCCTTTCCAACCTTGACCATTCTGTTATTCTTTGATGTCCACCTTTCCCAGAGAATCAAAACCTTGTGTGAATTTTAGTATGATTGTAAGTAGCAAGATTGCTGCATCAAGATATAATCTCTCCCATCAACAAATGCTTAAGATGTGGATGAATTTTTAAATTACATTTTAAAAACTTTGAAGGAAAATTAATGGCATCTCTGCAGCTCTTTACTTCTTTCAATCATTCATTGGGTCAGTTGAGAGTTGTTTTCTTGTTTTTCCAGTTACATTACATTTTTTCAATTTCATTACGAAAACAGTTTTAATATTTCAGGATTTGTCTTGGGTTTTTTTTACCATATTTTTACATGGTATCCCTTCCCAGTAAAGAAAAAGGTAAGTAATATCATACCTTTCTCTTTTCATAGCCAGTGTCACTATAACTACGGCATGATTACATCCCCAGCACCAGTCAGGCAGATAAAAGAGTTGTTCGGCATGGAACTCTCTGTTCCAAGGCCGGTTGCTTTGATACCTGCTTTTCTGTTCTTCCAAAGCTTTCTGCATAGTATCTTCAGATCTCTTTAGGCTCTGTTTCTTCTCATAGATCATCTTCAACATTGCACATACTGTCTTCATCCATGAAATAGAGCACTAGAGAAACTCAACTAGGCTCTGAAATACGTTTTATATCCCCATTTACAGTATGTATTGCTTCTGGAGTGATTATTTTTTTCCCCACAGCCAAAACATCCAGCAATAAGCCAAAAAAATATCAAGGAGGTGTTGACTTACCAGCAGTAAGCTAATTGCTGCGTGATCTTTTCCCCATGCTTCTCATGCTAAAGGTTTCCCAGATACACCAAAAAAAGATTTGTCACCCTCTGGAGAATTTTCCCATGTGCAGCTGGTTATATACAATGCTGTGGGAGGACTAAATCACAATTTTGCTGCAAATTCTCTCTTAAAGACAACATGTAAAATTCTCTCTTAAAGGCAAGATGTATTCTGTAGAGGGCTGAAATACTAGAACTCTCGTTGAAGCTATCTAGTTCTCATATATTTTGTAATGTATCTTCTAGTTATAGGTGGTTTGCTTTTGTACAGCTTCAAAGTAGTTCTTCTTTCAGGTAGGAAAATTCCTGTGTCTGAAAATAGTATCACGGGCTGAGGCACATATGTTGAAAAGATATAGACAACAACCTAGATGCATGGCAGACTCATCAAAGATAAGAATCATGTCTTTCCTTTCCAAGACAAGTCATGTAGCTAATTTGTGATGGAGTGCATTTGCATTTCACTGCTGCACCATGAAAAAAAAAAAAAGCTGCTCCAGAAAAAACATATCCAGAGCAGAGGACTGAATGGTGAATTGTGGGGTCCATTCCCACCCCTGCCTGGGTTTCTTGGGTCATCCAGAGCAGTAACTCCGTTCCTCTAAGCCTTAATTCTTCTTTAAAGAGGTAGAGAATAGCTCCCTGTTTAAAGATTAGGAGGCGTTTGGTTATTTAGCACAGGAGGACTGTCTGCTAACACCCACACCCAAAAGAAATGTCCAGAGAACCTCACAGAAGCAAGTTCAGCTGCAGCCCTCAGAAAGGCCATCTACAGAGAATCCTGTGATGAATCAAGTGCCTGCTTAAATACCAAAGAAAGCTTCAATCTCTGGTTCCTTCCTATTCTGGAGTAAAATGCAGTGCCAGAAGATTAACATCTGTAGTTGCAAGGGCGTTACTTTTTGTGCGTCAGTGTAGGGGTTTTTATGCAGAGGATTAAAGAGACCAGAGGGAGCTTCTTAAATTATAATGAGTAATCCAGGCAATATAAATTTGGGGTTATTTTCTATTCCTTTCCACTCCTTAATGCCTAAGCTCTACTGCTGATCTTTGCAGCAAGCAGATGCCAACATAAATTTCTATTCTCTTTTCCTTCTTTAGTTAAGTCTGACATACCAGAAAATGTAATCAGCTCGGCAGATACAACATTACTAGAGCTGCCACAGAGCTGGGAACTTGCCCTGGTAGGATTACACAGCTGCTTGGGTTGACTAGTCTGTCAACTCACTTGACAAATTAATTTTCTTTAAACTGGATGAAGGTGATTGTCTTTTAAAACCTTGGCTGCAGAAATTTGCCCTTGTTAGTAGTGCCATACAAGGAATAGTGAGATGATGAAGTGGGAAAGTTTGTGTTTTTAGAGTAGTTTGGGCAGCAGCTGTTTTTTCTTTTATCATTCAGTTTAGCGCATTAAATTCTCATCAGGGGTGGACCAAACAGGAGAAAGAAATAAATCTCAGAGAGAAACACCCAGCAAATCCTGCTTTGTCTACTGCAAATACAAAGAAACTGGATTTCTGGAACCCCAGATAGTGCAAGGTTTACATTGGAGAAGAGGAAGACTTGGCTCTCCGTTCCTGGGGATTGGTGTGTATAAAACAATACAAGTGTATCTGCACGGTTTCCTAAACTGAAGCCTTAAATCATAAAGCTTAACACCCTGACAGTCTGACTTGGTCCTGATCTTTCAGCAGTACTGAAGTTAAGAAGAATTTACTCCTGCCTCCCGGTGAGCTCTCTCAGGGAGGCACAATCCAAGGTGACATGATTTCAACATGACAGTTGATACTTTCTCCAGAGTCTTGGGGTTGTACAGGATTGGTATAGCCTGAGGTGATGGTGTTTATCCCTACACAGGCCCAGTATCCCACCCTTGGCTGAATTTACAGCTTGTGGGGACAAATTCTCACCTACTATATGTATTGGAAATGTGTGTGAAAAATCTATGTTGAATTTGCTTTAGATCTGCACCTTTGGAGAGCAGAAGTCATCCAACACAACAGCACAACTCGGTCCACAATAAATGTTTCTGGGCGACAAGCTGTCAAAAGCTTATGTAGACAGAAAGGATTGTGCTGTGAACCTTCATGGGGTTTTAGTTGTGAGTAATGGTAACTAAAGGACACTCTGAAGCCAACTACAATCAAAGAGAAGGGAGTCTCTATGTTGTGAATGAATAATGGAAAATTAATATCTTGGATGTCAGGTAGCCAGGGATGAGAGTGAATTTCTCTGTTCAACACACATGACAGGAGTGGATGAATATAACCACATTTCCACATATATTTAACCATGCATTCACAGCCTTTTTTTTAACCTTTAATTGGCATAGGGGTATTAAAAGTAGACTAGACTGGAATAAAATAAACTATTTCATTTGGAAGGGACCTACAAGGGACCTACAACTTCTTGACCACTTCAGGACTTATCAAATATTAAGTCATGTTGTTAAGGGCATTGTCCAAATGCCTCTTAAACACTGACAGACTTGTAGCATCGACCAGGAACCCTGCTCCAGTGTTTGACCACCCTCTTGGTAAAGAAATGCTTCCTAATGACCAGTCAGACCTCCCCTGGTGCAGCTTTCAACGGTAAGAAAGTGACTTCATGTCACCCTTCTGAGATGTTTCCCTGCTCCACAGGGAGTGCTGTGTGAATTATCCAGCTCTAGACAGCGAAAATGTTTTTTCTAACCTTTGCAGCTGGCACAGTAGTAGTCAGTGTTAGATTTATAGCTGAGGTGAGTTAATGAAAAACTTCTCTGAGTGGTGGTAAGTGGGTGAGAAGAAAAAAATGCTCCAGGGTTTGGCATGAGGACCACACAAGCAAGTGTGTCGAGGCCACAGGGTCAGTTGTAATAATTTTCTCATATTTAATTTAACATCCCAGCTGCACCTCCTGATGCACTGTAGACCTGGCTGAAGTCCCTCAAGAAGAGCCATGTTCAGCGTTAGAAACAAAGAGTAACGGCTCCTGTGCAGTACTCTGCCTCTGAGCCCCAGACAGCGGGGTTACGGTGGGTGTCATGCCCATGTGCCAGGCTCTTTCACCCAGGCAGCTACAGACCAACAGCGTGCCAAGCTCAAAAGCTTCCATTTGGATGCAGAAGTTAGCAGAGAGGGTCTGCGTGGTTCAGCCAGAACCAGGACAGGGTCCAAGGTTCTAAGAAGAATTGATGTGATGGATATAGCTCCCCACAATATTACAAGCTCCGCTATATTCTGTCCACAGCATATAATTTTTGCCCTTACTTCAGTGAGGCATGTGAGAATTTGACACACTCATATTAACACTTCTTCAAACTGCAGAAGGACATGGTTCTCTGGTTCTAACTTAATGCTCATGACTCGCAGTTTGAACATCATGACCGCAATACTACTGTGCAATGTAAGAGCACATTACTTTGCACAGGAGTTCTGATTTCTATTTGAAGGAGCATTCAGGAATCCTGTATACATTTAATATGATGCATGGTGGCCACTGTAAAGCTTTACTTTGTAGCAACAGGATGAGGAGTGATGGTTTTAAACTAGAAAAGGGGAGGTTTAGGTTGGATATTAGGAAAAAATTATTCAATACAAGAGTGCTGGATCACTGGAACAGGTTACCCAGAAAGGTAGTGGATGGTCCTTTCCTGGAGATATTCAAGGTCAGGCTTGATGGGGCTCTGAGCATCCTGATCTAGTGAAGATGTCCCTGCTTACTTACTGCAGTGAAGGTGTCCCTGCTTACTTACTTACTTACTCACTGGACTAGGTGACCTTTAAGGGTCCCCTCTAACCTAACACATTCTATGATTCTAAGAAAAAATCAGTTATTAGGGAAATAAGTGATCCTTTAATTTTGTGAAATATAAAATCTATGCTGTCAATTACAGGTTAGGCATAGTAAGTACAATGAAAACTAAAACTGCATGGTAACTTACTTTTTTAGCAGTGGGAGGAGGTGAGGCAAAGACCAGAGGCGTCTTCCTGACACACCACGGGCTTTCCTGCATTGCTTTTTTTCTGTTCTCTTCTAAGAATTTTTCCAATTCAAAGAAGCTGTGCTGGCAACAACCAGCTGGGGTCCTAATTAAGGCTTCTGAATTATGTTCTAATTTTGTTTCAGTGCAGAAATAATTTAGCTTCCTGGACTAACTGCAGCACCGTTCCAGAAACTCAAAATCCGCTGCTAGAAGGTAGGGAATCGTTCCCGTCACTCTCCTACCTGCAAAATGTCCTCTTAAGTTTTAAGAAATGTGTTTTCCTCTGTCACTTTGGAACAAATGGTGAAAAAGGGCCAGAGAGGTTTCCTGCTCTCTGCCTTCATGTTCATCTATTTCCCGGAGTGGAACCAAACAGATGCAGCTTCGGGCTCACAGCATCTCCGTGGCCTGTCAGGACTGCATTTAGCTGCTGTTTGCAACTTCTGGGGCAGTGTGAGAAACACAGACTTCATTTTTCACCAGCTGCTGGGTATTTTTATAAATAGACCTGGATAGGAGAAACACTGGTTTCTTTTCAACGATCCTGCTGGTTGACAGGACTCAGATTCTATTGTGCAATTTGCAGTCCTGCTGGGAAAAAAAAAATCAGCAGAAATCACAAAAAATGTTCCAAAGTAGACTTGCATTCTCCTCTCACCAAAACCCTACTTTTACAACAAGTATAGAGACATCTTGCAGACAGATCATCATGCATGCCCCCTCACATTTTCTCCAGGTCAAAACTTTGACTTAAAATCAAAGAATGTTTTTAAAACCTGGATATTTTTCTTCATAGATTATGTTTTCAAGTTTCTCTGCAATCACACAAGTTAGATAAATGGTCTTTTGGAGAAGGGGGCTGATAGCTTGTTTTTTAATGAGTGTTGTGTTCCTTAATACCAAAGGTTCCCAAATCTCATGTGTCAGTCACACTTCACTAAGACTGACAATTGAATTCAGTTCATTCTCCTCCTCCTGTTTACAAATTGACTTGTGGCAGAAAATTCTTTGGGACAGACTTTCCCTTAATTCCATCCTGCCAACAGCGTTTTGCATGATCGCCACTGCACAGTTAATAATAAAAATGCAGACTGAGGCTGCTACTTCTCAGCCATTAGCCTCCCAGGAGGTGTAATACCTCATTCCTCCCCATGGACAATGACAACCAAAAGAATATCCATGGTACTTTACAGGAGATTGGATCTTGAGCTACAGAAGGAGGGTCAGGGATTACACCTCTTCTGCATATAAACACAGACCTCAAAGTCTTCTTTCTTTGCTAAGGTGGCTTAATATTTCTATGCCTGACTTATTTGTTAGCCTTAATTTTCTTGTATGAATCCAAACATGTGCATGGAATTAACTCTTTCTTAATAGAATAAAGTCATGCAAAATTTAGCATTAGATGGGGGAAGTGCTGTATGAATAGAAAACACTTATGTGATGAGCATATGTGCCTGCACAGGACCTCTGTATAGGTAAACCCAGAGGTTATCTAACATAGTTGTCTGCCAAGTTCTGCTTTTTAAACTTTAACTCCTTTGTTAAGACTGCTGATTGCTGGTGTTACATAAACATTGTTTTGGATAATTTTTATTCTTGAAAGAAATGAAAGGTTTCATGTTATGTGAAAAACAACTTTGAGACACCAGCAGCAGAAACCAACTGCAAATGATGAACTTGTGACTTGGATGTTTGGTACTGGTGAAAATTTTACTACCCACATAATCATTAATAGAACCACACACTTTTCTGCTTGCATGAAGTGCTGTACACATAAAGGCAGTGTGACTGGAGGTGAAATAGCTCACTGACAAAGAATCTTGACACCCTGTGTTTTATTTGGTGGAAGAGAACACCACCAGTCTCCAGTGGGGGCTTATGGTTCCATATTCTCAGGCTCTGTGAAGACTCGTGATAGGAAGAACCTTTCAAACCATTCTCAAAGTGCTTACCAAGACCACAGGTGGGAGGTGAAGCAAAGGTGCTGAAAGAGGGAGATTTATGGTGTCTGTGGTAAGAAGAGAGGCACACCCAGGCAGTCCACATTGCTGTGCAATGCACAGTGCCATAGGTGCCACTGCACCATTTCACACATACCAAACTCCTCACCTGCACTCCCTACAAATCTCTGTTGCAGTGCTTTATACCTGTTTATTGCCATTCCAAATTTAACATCTACAGCTGTGTCCTACTAGAAGCCCCCAGCACACTGATGGACAGGTAACTATGTGGCACTTCGGGCAAACACAGTCTCAGCATCCTCTGCTCCACGCGTTACACAGGGGAATCATCTCCACGTACTGCTGTGAGATAGCCTGAAGGAAACGTAGAGGATGAATTGCTTTTGGGAAAACAATCTGTTTAAATATAATGGCACCAAAACCAGATAGCTCCTTTGTCTGGAGACTCTCTGATACCATTTCTGCTATTCTAAGCTGAAATGGATTATTTTATTTTTTTTAGTCAGTTGAAAAAAAAACCTGGGAAAATACAATAGAAAGTGCCAACTCTATTTTTTCCCCTTCTCCACACAAGTAAGTCCAGAGGTTCAGATAAGCTGGGGAAAAAAAACAGGAAATCAATGATCTGTCATCAAGAGCTCCCAGCAGTTTTCTTTCTAGCCAGGTCCTGCAGTGGCAGACAGCGTCAGTCCCCATGGGGTCTGGTCGCTGTCCCAGAGCTCACCCTGGCTGCTGGAAGGCTTTGTGTCACACCAACTTTTGCTGATTTTAGATATTTCAATTTCCTTGCACCCAGTCACAATATGTCACATCTCTCAGCGATGTCTCACACACTACAATATCATTGAATCATCTTTACCCTAAAGAAAAGGAAAAAAAATAAATATGTCTGGGTCATTGTAATGCCACTGCTTCCTAGAAAGAGCAGCACCATTCCTGCAGGGATCTTTGATTTGAATGGCCAGAGCAGAGTGTTCTTATTTCCTTGGATTCAAAATGTAGGACAAGGTTTTGTGGTGGTAATTTCCAGTTATTTAGGAGGCTTTAACTCCATGTGTCCTAGCTTTATCTACAGGATTTGCCTGTGTTACACATGTCTCAGGAGAAGTATTGAGAGCATTTAATTGTTAAGAATCATAGCAATATTATTCAAGGAGTGAATCTGGGAACAAAGCCAAGTTCCCCAAGTAGCTCTGATCAGTGTTCAGAAGAAAGCCAACTCCTTGCCTGACTGGGCAATGAAGATAAGTTAATGAGACTGTGTCCCTTATAGGAGAAACAAACCTGGATATTGCCCTCTTGATTACATGTTAACAGAGAATTTTTTCTAGCAAGTGGAAATGACCATGGTATTGCCCATGAAAATAAGCCCACTTCAGAGAAGATAGAAACTCAAGATCGTTTACTCCTTGGGTTAACCAATCTTGTAATATTTTCCATAAAGCTGAGAAATAATGAGACTAATTTCTTAACCAAACCCCATGGGTTTTAATAGTAACATCAGTATTTTTTTAAATTAGCCTGGTGAACAAGGATTAGATTTTTCTGTGAAAAGCCATGGTTTTTCACTGCTAGGCACAGTGGTGTAAGCTTCAGAGTGTAGGCTTCAGGGCAAGGATGATCTCCCAGATGTGCAGGGGTAAAAAGGAATTCCTGTTCTGTGGGAGGTTATGGGAACTGAATGGCCAGCATTCCTCTGATCACTTGTCAACTGAATTGTTTCTGGCCTTTCATTGCCATTGAAGGGTAACGTAGGATGGAGCAGCTCTGACAGTTCAAAGATGGCACAGGTGAACCAGCCCATGCCAAGCAAGAACGAAATCCAAGGAATATGGGGGCAATCTTTGTACAGTTTCTGTGCATGACATGCTGACTTGTGCACAAAGCATCTTGACTATAAATAAGAATCCAGTTTGATGACAAAAAAAAAATGGCACCTTAGATGAAAAGCACTAAATCACCAGATCATTAATACCACTCACTTTTTGTCAAACCATGGGTGAAAACTCCAAACAGAACCTGGGGCAAAGTTCATGAATCTGGCAACAGTCCTGTGAACATGAGCCAGGAGCTTAAACCCAGGCTCCAGTGAATTCTGTTTATCTGTGTCATTACCCAAAATGGTCCGAGACAGAAAAAACAGTGGACACCATTGCAGGTTATATCCCTCCAGTCTGAGTTCCTTCTGTGTTTAAAAAAAATAATTTAAAAGATGCATTAGCAAAGGAAATGTCCATGTTTAAGGCGTAAGTCTGTGTTTCTCCTCTTCTTGAACAGAGAGCAGCTTAAATTTTGGACACACCAGTGAAGTAATTTTCCCATTTTTCAAGGTTTTGCCTTCTCTATGCAGACATGGAGGCTTCTGTTTCATCATTTTCTGCTGTTCTCTATGACACAAGCCCCAGGAGCCCAGGAGCATGTACAGAAGACTGTTCTGCAAGCAAAGCTGTTGAAACAGTCGTAGAAACTTTAATACACCCAAGTTATATCTTCTCACAGCTGCTGTGAATCACGCAAGCACTTCCATTCCCATCTTAGGGAGATATCTTACAAGTATTTGCCTGCAGCAGCACAGCTTAAATCATACAGGCCAGATTCCCTGCTCACATACGTGGGTGCTGCTCGAGGCGTGCCCAGGAGCCTCGTTCTTTGTACTAGCAAGTAACCGGCACCAGAAGCCTGTGTGTGCACATGTGGGTATGTGTGTGCACGTGTGGGTATGTGTGTGCACGTGTGGGTATGTGTGTGCATGTGTGTGTATGTGTGTGCACGTGTGTGTATGTGTGTGCACGTGTGGGTATGTGTGTGCACGTGTGGGTATGTGTGTGCATGTGTGGGTATGTGTGTTGTGAAATGAAAACGGAACCAAAATTCAGGTCCCCGTGCCCAGTTCCCTGCAGACACCGTGGTAACTCCCGGTGGTGCCTGTGTCCCCGTAGCACGCCGTGTGATGCTATAAACCGCTGTGAAGAGTTAGCACGCAAGAGATGGATAGTTAATAGTTATAAATAGCTTTAAGTTTTGTCGGAAGGAGGAGACAGTTTTATGTCATTTTAATATCTGTCCAGCCACATGGCTCAGCAAACAGCTTCTAAACAAATTTTCCACTCAAATATCCAGTTTAATAAGGTTCTACTAGCACTGTGATGATATTTCTATGACCAAAAGAATCATGTTGTCTTAAACTATCAAAGCTATGAAAATGGTTTTAATAATCAGGTGAGCATGAATTTGCTAAGAAAGATATGGGCTACTGAGAGTTTAATCTGTCCTTTCCCAGAACTGGGAAGCTGAAGGCTTCTTGGATGCCTAGGAGAGAGTCACTGGCTAATGAATAATTACTGGAATAGCTAAACCAGCTTGCAGGTACCACTGGAATGGCTCAGTCAAGCAAAACGGGGACTTACTTGAGTTGCAGGTTCCAGCTGGCTACAAATCAGCTTCAACTACAGCAACAACCTCTGACTGAGGCACTCCAGTGGTGCACGTTCCTATGCAGTGGCACCCAGCATTTGTAGCACAGACAGTGTTGGTGGCTGTCATGGGCTACACACCACAGCCCAGGCTCATGCTGTGACCATACCTACCAAATACACACAGAGAACTTACAACACTTTGGATCTCTAGACTCCCAGGTCTAGAAAGATGCTATGCAGGGGCTCCTGTCTTCTGCTGCTGCTACGTCAAGTGATAGAGCCCACAGGTAAAAACATTAGTAAGGCAGGTGCCAACTGGAAAAAAGGTAGATTAAGCAAATTCTGGAAGGCCACATGCAGGGGGAAGTCCTCATGATAGGACTCAGCAGAGAGAGCATCAGGAGACCTGCCAGCAACGTAAACGTTTTGTGAATTTGTCTCAGTTGTACTCAGATGTCCATGAATAACAAACCACAATAAATGCTGAAAGCTGAAATTTTTCATGTTGGCAACACCAGTCAGAACATTTGGTTTCCAGTTGGAAATGGCTCTTAATTTAGAAATTTCATTCCCCATTATTCAAGAAAATAGATATTAGAACATGCTACAATACATGAATCTGAAATTAAATGTTTTCTTTACATCAAATTCCAGAAACTTGTGGAGTGGGGAGTTGGAGGGATTTAAATATTTTTTTAAAAATAAACAAAACTATCAATCATTGAAAAAGTTCTCTTCCTGGCTCTGCCTCTGACTTCTGATGGGATTTGGGGCATCTCAGGACATTTACTAACCCTTTGTTTGGCCAGCTTAATTTGGAGCTATAGCTATTCCTACCTCTGTTTGTGTCACACCACAGGGTTTCTCACCTCGGATGGGCTTTGCCCTAATGAAAATTGCAATGGCTCCCCTTCTCTCATTTTGTCCTCCCAAGAGCTTCTAAGAGTCTCAGCTGCTTGGCCTCTCCAAAACCATTGGGAAACAAGAGCCTGTCTTCAGACACCATGTATCTTCTGCCTTCTCCTTGTTCTTCTTACTGCTGCCTTCTGCAGGAGACTGCACAAGACAGAGCAGATAAGTTGCTCTAAAAAGGCAAAGGGGCTTCTTCCTCTGACCCCTCCAGTGCTGTCCCCAGAGCACCGCAATCACGGATGAGCCGGCCCTGCCAGATGGGATCTGGTCAGCATAATCTACCCCCATCCACAACTCTCATGATAACCAGTGCAAGATGAGCCAGGACAGATTGTTCTCAATGACAGACTCTAACTTCTGTTACTCTCTGGTGCCAGCAATTACTTTAGCCAGAGCATGACCATATTCACACACAAGATTAGCCTTTTCCATGAATACCAGTACAGTTTTCCCTGTAATCCTCTGGTTTCCTTCCTCTTAAGACTCCTGAGAAAACTTCTGCTGGCAAAAATTGTCCTGACTCTACGGAAATCCACAGAGCTCTGACAATTTTTATTCCAAGTCAGGTTCTTCTGCCACTTGGCAGAGAGAGCCACGGGGCATTAGGGTAACCTGATAGGAGAATTCAGGTCTTTGTCCCTGTCCTTGGACCTGCCTTACTAAGAGGAAAAGTAGAGTCCAGGGAACGACAGTGAAAGGGCAGCGCCTCGTTTAACAGAAACGAATGCCATCATAATGGCATCATCATCTGCAGTTGCAATGGGTCTATCTTAACAGCAGCAGGTTTGGAGCCAGGATTGCATTGACTCAGTTTTCATGACCCCAAGAAATTCCCATCTAGTTTCTGCTTATTTTGAGTAAAAACAGTCAGGAAGTGGATAGAATACGGCTTTCTTTCATTGGGTGCTTTGGGGAATGTGATTGATGGGCTAGATGGATAGTGTTATGGTTCGTGCTGTCACAATAACTCTTCATGTGTGATGGTGCAGGGCACCTCACAAAACCTTGTCAAAGTAATGGTAAATAGCCTTTTCAAATAATAATAATTTAAAAAAAGATAAAGATTAATACCAAGAAGGATAGAAAATTTTCTTGGAAGTTATTTTCTTAATATTTGGATGTTACTTTATCCAGAAACATCTGTCTGTGTGCATAAGAAAGAAATAGGCTTTTTTCCCCTACAGCAGTGTCCAAAAATGAGGCAGTAAGTACTGCCTCCTGATCACACACAAATGGGGTTTTTATCTGTGCCAAGTCCATCACGGGAACACTGGAATAAAGCTACAAACTGACAAGAAAAAGGGCACGCACCGAAAAACCTTTAGCTGGCTTCTCCACCTCCTGAGTTTCACTGGCCTGCTCCAAAAAGCTTCGCTGAAGCTTTGATTTCTGAGGGCATTTATAATCTCTTAGGAAAGTGCAAACATCTCTAACAATAGCTTTGTGTCAGGCCACAATTGTATTGCTTGATGCTAATGCAGGCTATTAAAAGAAAAAGTTCAGCTGATGCCCCTTGGGTTCTGGGAGAGCTGGACAATTTGGACATCACAGTCAATTCCAGTTTCAAAGCTCTGCTATAGAGGGGATTTCAAACCTTGTGAATATACCTGCTAAATTTGCAGAGGCCACTAACCTGAGAGGGAATGCAAGTCAATCATAGTTGAAATACCAAAATATCTTGCCAAAGAGAAAATAAATGAAAAAGATAATTCTGTAAGGACCAGAGCAGGGCAGAAATAACTGAATGAAACTGAAGAAAAGGCTTCAAACTGAATTACAAGCTGAGCTTGATGTTGTCCCTTTGCAAAAGAGGTGAGCAGCATGCTGGGCTGCCCAGGCAAGGAGCTGCTTCTGCAAACCCAGCACATGGGGCTGGGGACACCTGAGCTGAAGCATCAGTTGCAACACGGGAGATTCAGACAGTAGGAAAAAATCTGTTAATTGAAAGCATAAGGAAGCAGAGCAGTAGATTGCATGAGGATGACAAAGAATCTGCATCCCAAGAGATCTTGAAAATCAGATGGGTAATGGGTGAGAATGACAAAGGCGGAGCTGGTTCTGTCTTGGAGGAGGGGGCAGGGGCATGGGGAACCCTCCTATCCTAATTTCTATCATCACGTCTTTCATTGCTGGAGTTTGGGCTTCAGTTCTTGGAGCCAGCTGGGGTTAGAGCCACACAACTTGTGCAGGATCACAGGCAGTGTGTTTTCCATGTACTTCCTCAGAGCATCTTCAACATAAAGAGGAAGGCAACACTCCAAGGTAAACATCCCTGACTGATCTCCAGTCCCCCCAGTTAATCCCTCTGCTCAAAGAGCCAACTCCAACTTAGTGCCAGAGCGTTGATCGTCACACAGTTCCAGGACTTAAAACAAAATAATAGATGCAACCACTAACTCCAAGTCTTCTAGGAAACGTAGTTTTACATGTAAGTGTCCTGTATCCCATCCATGAGGTATGAAAGCCTATTAATCATCATACTGAGCCAGATCGGTAGCCCATATAGCTAATCAGGCTGTGAGTGCTGTGTGACTGTCCCTGAAAACCAGCTCCTTTCTCCAGAAAGGCACCTTTGGAGGTAGTTCCAAGTACTGGCAAGTGGCAGGAATGAAGCAGGGCAACAGTGGCATCTTGCAGTCATGAATGGTTTTGCCCAGGTAGCTTATAACGTGTGCACAGAGTTGCAGGAAATAATCAATTCCCTCCAGACATCCTGAAATAAAATATAACACCTCTCTCTGAGACTGAACCTTAATATTTCATGTTCTATCATTCCTTACAGACCTAGAAATTGGGGAAACCAGACTGTTTTTCTGAAGAATCCTTTCTGTTTGAAAGAGCATGCTTGCTAAGGATGTCTTCATTTTTCCTCATCCTTTACAGGACTATCACATGCACAGGAGGGAAGCATTTTAAGTAAATCATCCCAGCCTGACTTCAAAGGAAAGTGAGCTGGACAAGATGTGCCAAAGGGTTTAACATCTGCTCCATTCCTATAAAGCATTGTTTTGTCCTTCATACTTAGTGAGGAGACACCCACATGTGTTTTCCACTTTCATTGTGAAAGCAGGAAATATTTAATTAAAATCAAGCTTAACCTATTTTGTTTTCTCTTCATGCTGAAGTAACATCAGCTGCTGAGAGGGAGGATCTGCGAGTCTTGGCATCCAAATGACCTCACCCAGTGGAGGGACTGAGCTGGAGAGATCCAGACAGACCCGCTGGGATGATATCTGTGTCCCTGGGGTACAGGAACAAGTTAGGTCATGTACCAGGAAGGGCAGAACTTCAACATGGGTAGTTGTACTGGGCAGAACCCTGTCGTCATACAGAATGACAGCAAAAAAAAAGGATGGCAAGAACCTCACCAGGAAATGCAGGCCACCTGTCCTGCTCCAGCTGGTCACCCTGATGAGCCACAGCAACTCGGAGTTACAAGATTTGAAGTGAGGACAGCTCCAGATATCATACTCCAGGATCCTCCCCAAACCCAACAGCTACAGCCTGAGGTACCAAATTAGATTAAGAAACTCAGACATGTGACTGATGTATATCCTCACTGAATCAAGCCAAAGAAAGGGCACTCCATCCACTTTAAATCCACATCTTATTATGTGGTGTCGTTCAAAGGCTTCTCAGTCCCCTTTTACTGGCCATATGGTAGGACAGATCTTTGTGCTGTGGGTTAGCAATGCAGAAAAATGTCCTGTGGCCATAAGAGGTTTGGGAGGAAGTTTAAGGCTGCAGATTCTTTTCCCAGAGACAACTCCACCTGCAATTACATATCAATATGAGTCAAACAGAACTTCATGACAGGTAGTACTCTCAAGTGCTTTTTGCTATAGCACTACAAGTGCCAGGAGAGGTAGTAGTTCTCAAAACAAATAGGGTAACAAGAACTTTCCATGCAGTAATCATAAATAAAATCCCTGGAGGCATCCACTTTGGAAAACTCTGTATCATCAGGGTAGGCTCTGACCACTGCATTCTGAAGAACATAATTATTTCCATTAAAATTTCCACCAGTTCAGATATTAAATTGAAGTATTCTTCAAATAAATCAGTGGTTTGGGTCAAATCTCTCTGTGCAATTTTCTTGCAGAGTGACCCAAGTCAAGCTAGAAGCAAATTAACATTTGCAATTTTAATAAACTTCCCAGCCAGGTGTTAACTTTCTCATTTGCAAGGAAATATTGAGGCAGGCTTGTTGAAGCTGTGAAGTGCTATTTAAAACCTGTTGGGATTGTCGTATTTATTAACATAATCACTGGCATTTTTCTGTTATTTAAATGGGGTCTTTAGTGCTTAGGAGAACAGCAGCCAGAATATAGTGCTAGCCATGATCCCATTACCAGAAGACACCCCTTGTCCATGCAAACATAATCCCTGGCTCATGCAGAGTACTGAGGTGGGCTAAAATTGCTTCCTCGGTTACTGATGGGGAAAGTGAGGATAAGAAAGACAAAAGTCACTCAGGAAGTAGGATTTCCTTCTTCCATCAAGCTGTAACATCTTGCAGCAAAGGAAAGGCTGAGAGGCAATGGAGTAGCTAAGTATATTGTCCAGTTTATGCATCCAAAGAGGGAAGAGGATGGATGGATCTGTCCTGTGCATCAGTGCTATGACAGTGGAGGTTTGTGTCTATCACTTTGATGCCACTTCTTGTTTCCCCTTCATTTCCCCTTTGGCCCATCCTAACAACACCCCATACTTTCATTGCCTGGCCCCTTCCTCATTTTCCCCAAAGAAAGGGAAGTAAACAGAAGCTGACACGAGCTCAGGAAAGAGCTTGGGGCAGAACAAGAGTGCAAACTACTGTGGCTTGTGGAGTCAGCACAGTCAGTCAGCTCAGCAGCGTTGTTTCCTCAGTTTTAGAGGCTATAAAATGACAAGCAGCAGAGCATAATCGTGTTGTCATGACAATGAGTGTGATAAAAGATGGGGGCTTCTCCGCATGGTTAATGTGTTGAAAGAAAGGTAACCAGGACAGCAATAAACACTTGATAGATTTCACTGTGTTGAGGAGCCAAGCAGCTGAGTCCAAAACATAATTACAATTGAGACAAATTATCTGCTATTGATGAAATGATCCAAACTTCCCTATCTGTATTGATGGACACTAGTGTTCTAGTGAGCATGAGACAGAAGCTGTGAGGCACAGAAAAGGGTCTGTGTAAGCTGTGTCCATGGTCCAGTCTAGGTCTCATGGACGAATCCAAAGTTCTCCTAAATTAGCAAGAGCCTCTCGAGAAAATAAAAATTTCATCTACACACCAAGTGCCCATCTGTAAATGAAATGTGAGGGTTACAGTGTCACCATGCAGATCATCTAAAAGGTGGGCTGGATTATTGAGCTTTTAGGGAAGAAGCCTCAGGACAGGTTCCTTGATGCAAATGATTCCTTGGGGGAAAAAGTACTGTGTGCCCAACCTTCAGCTGGCTGGTTGCAAGAGGACTTAAGAGGGGAATTGTGATAGTACTGGTAGTTGGACTTTATGTTTACTCTTTTGTCTGCTTACAGGCAGTAGCTGGTTTATGCAACACCCCCTGTGACAGAGAAGCCCAGGCCACCTCCTTCATGCCCCCTGCAGCACTTTCAGAGGTCCGTTATTCAGAACCAAGCAGTTACAAGTCCTTCCAGTGATGACAGACCCCCTGACACAGGAGGCTCTCCAGAGCCTGCACTGCTAAGCACGAGGGAGGGTCAGTTCTGCAGTGAATCAGCAATGCCTGCCTGGCTGAGACCCCAACTCCCTGCCCCACCTCATCAGGCTATGGGTAAACAACAGAGGTGAATTATGGAGGGCAGGCATGGGAGATGAGGACTGACAAACACATCCTGCCCTCTCCCTTCTCACCTTGTACATGGGAGGCTATTCCAGCCAGACCTAACACCTGCAAACTGACCCTTCTGCATGGTTGCAATGCCACACTCATCCCATCCAAACAGAAAAGGTGCAAGAAGAACTCTGGATCAGACGTACTACAGTCTAATACTTGAGCTGGGAACTGAGAAAAGTAGAAGAGAACTCAACAAAAGTGCTAACAAACACACAGGCTAAGTGTGAGTCATGGCACAGTGCTCTCCACCCACTCGGGCTGGGTGAGCTGAAATTGAAGGGACAGTGTGCAAGTCAAACACTCACAGCCTGAAGATGCTGATCACTGCAAGAAGCCAGTGAGTGCCTATGAAAAAATCTGATTTTTTTTTTTTTAGAAACCTTTTTTTCCCTGTTTGAAGAGACCAGTGAAATTGTGAACACCATGCCATGACCTGGCTACAGGCTGCCTCAAAATGTAAAGCTCTGGCTAAAGAATTCCCTTTGCCTTGTCTCTTGTGTTCATGAACTATTTACCTTTGATCCCAAGGAAGCAGATAACAGTTCTTTTCGAACAAAGACAAGCTGATAGTAACAGACCTCTCAGTTCATAGGAGGGTTGTCTTTGTTTTCAAGTCAAAACCCACTGGCTCAGATCCAACCAGCTGTCTTCAGTTTCTCAATGTGGCTCTTGAGTGAGGTTTTAAAACTACATCCAGCATTGTTTAATTGATAAAGATTCATATTTTTGAGCTTTCCAGGGTAGACATATCAAATAATAAGGAAAAATGGATGTCAGCCTGCCATGTTTAATAAACTGTGCAGATCGACCTGTCCATGGGCCTTCTGCCTTTACAAAAATAAATCTCTATTCTCTAGTCTCAGTGCTGTATCTCTCCTAAAGCAGACAGCCCTTGCAAGGTTGAATTCCAAAAACAGGAATAGTGAGTACCTTTCTGGTTGAGCATGACTCATCACATTTGTGTTCTGCTTTCTAATGCTGGGGAATCTCTGCTGCTTTGCTGAGACTACTCTCCAGCCTCCTAGATCACACCAGAAGGAAGTTTTGCTTGACATTCTTCCTTCTTCTTCAGCTGGTCTAGACATGCTTAAGTGTCTGGTTCAAAGCCATTCTTCAGAACACCACCTGAGCACCATTCCTTCTTGTAATTGTCTTCTGGTGAAATTCAGAACATGTGTGGCCAATCGCATTCTCAACTCTAGGTCCTGTTGCAGAGGTATATCCCCTTTCAATAGCACCAGGACACTCCACAGCTCATCCATTGCAGTCATTTAGAATGGCTCCTGTTGGGACAGCAGCAAGGGAGTCACAGTTCTTTTAATCTCAATTGCAGGTAAGCTTTCGTCTCTGGTAAAACCAGAATTTCCATGCTGACAATGTGTTTCATTTCTCCTTGGGCAACACAAGTGAATGTTGGGTTCTTACCTCTCAATTGGACTACAGAAGCCTTCTAGGTATTTTTGGTTCCTTTCTTTGAAGTTCTCCTTTTTTTTTTTTTCCTAGTTGCCATTAAGAAACATGTTATTTTGCTGACTTTGCAGGATGTCAAGGACTTAGAGGTCCATCATGGCTGGAAGAATGTTCTTCCCTGGCCATGTTTCTTCTCACGGTCATTCAAAATAAGTCATAGGTCAGATAGGTGACTACTGTGAGCATTCCATAAAACCAGCAAGAATAAATGTTACTTACCTGGGACATCAAGCTGCAAATGGTCATGGTGCTCACAGAAAGAAACAAGAGGGGACCCCTCTGTTTCTAAACAGGGTCTGGAGAGCGAGAGCTCTGTTCTGGAGGGAGAAAGACAGGCTGATGTGTTGTGAGCAGCACCCACAGACAGACGGTCTCCATTTCGCTCACCAAAATGACAAATGCAGGAACTTCTCAGCTAGGAAGCTGCTGACTTATTCATGTTGCATTTAGGGAAGAGACATAGGGTGTATTTTTTTTTTTGTACTACAGCTACACTATGCTGTAAGTAGCTCATGGCATGTGGACTAACAGTGTCCCTTACCACTCGTTCTGGAGGGGCAAATCTTGCACTACCAAAAAATGCTATTTCTTCCTACTCTGTCACATGTATGGGGAAATCACTGGGAAAGTTTCTTCTTCTCTTTTCTAAGTGGAAACTAAGGCATGTTTCCCACCTGCCTGGCTGTTAAGTGTGTATGTTATTTTTAAAGGCATTGAGGCTCACCACCTCCAGACAACTGGCCCCTGTTCTTACACTGCTCAGAGAAGCCACGCAAGGGTTAAATGACTTACCTAAGGCTGGAGCACATAACCAAGTGGGGATTGTAACCGAGGGGCAACCAGGCTCCTTTCCTGTTCAGTCACACTGCTGCCTGTGCTGCGATGATTTCATTCACCAAAACATGGTCATGGACAAAGAACGGACTCTGCAAAAACAGCCCCTTATCTGCTCCTGCCTGCCTCTTGTCCAAATCATGTGTGATTAGTTTACTGACACAAACACCCCTCTGGAGCCAAAGCAGCTGCAGGAGCAAGCTGCACTCTGATATAGCTCATGCCTTTACAGCAGTGTAAGAGCAGTAGCTGCAATCTAGCTGCGTCCAGGAGCTTTGCTCTTCATAGAGCTGGAAGAAAAACACAGCTTGATTATAAGGTATCAAGTAGATCTGGTTGAGCTGGCTATATTAAAAAAAAATCAATTCTGATTTGTAACAGTAACTGCAGTGAATGTGAAATAAAGATCAGCATTTAACTTTAGGGACTGAAATGAATTGGCTAGCATAGGAAGTGGGAAAGAGAGTTAAAACACAGCTGGAGTTAGAATCTCTCTTTAGAGCTTAGACTTCTTCTATATGTAGTAAAGTTCAGTGATGCACCTAACCTGGAGACCTCACTTAGTTGCACAAAGTTACTCCCTACCCAGGCATCCTGGACCTGAGTCCAGCTGTCTCTGCTACAGCTTAAATGTCTCTTGCTGAAATGTATGTCCATTCTCTCTTGTTGCATATCCAGCAGAGAACAGTTTATTCCTCTCTTCTTTGCAGGAACATTTTACACTGTCATTGTGTCCCCTTAGTGATGTCTCTGGAGTAAACAAACCCTGTTCTTTCAGGCTTTCCACTCCAGCCACAGTGTCAAGGCCTCTGGTTGTTCTCACTGCTTGCTTTTGGGATCATGCCACTAGGCTCAGATAGTTCTAAAAGCTGGCACCCAAATCTGAACACAGGCATTGCCAGCAGACTAATGCCAGGCATTGATTTGCTACTCTATTTTCAATAGGATGGAGGGATTATTTTAGGTCTTGCATGTAACTTCTCCTGCTTGTGATGCTTGTGTAAGAGTGGTCACCACTCCCCAGGGACCTCACAGCATGCCAGGATTATCGCTGAGGATTTTACTGAGAGAGAAACAAGAGTCCTAACCTCTTAGTCCTACTCCCACAAGAATGTCCTTTCATGGTGCAGTAGCTGATGCCAAGAGTAATAAGAGCAGGAAATGGGTATAAAGAGAAAAAGACAAATTCAGTGGAATCAGCAGGCAGTAATCCCACAGACCAAACACTGATGGAGATGCTGAAGTTGTGACTTACAGTCTAACCTGCCAGCAGTCCTGGGTGCCACTGGGAAAGTCATTTAACCTGCCTGTCCCTTCGATTTCCCCTCTGAACTTTACCTATCTAGGCTGGTTTAGGTCTACAGGAGGGCACCTGCATTACCACGTGCCAGATTCATTCTCCTATCCCGCTCAAGCTACCAACCTCCACTGTAGTGCAACTGCTAGAAGCAACTAAAGTAAAGAGTTGAGAGCAATGCCAGCTGCTCAACCCAGTCTCCAAAAATACATGAGAGTCAATGTGCCATTTCAGAAACAGCTGAATGAGAGCTGCAGAGACCTGGGAAACAGCAAGATGCCCTGATGTTCACGTCAGAAGCCCTCCTGTGCCTTCCAGAAATGCCTTTCCTGGGTTTGAGACTCATCAGTCAGAGAACAGCAGTGATGCCACATGATACGGCTTGCAGTGATCCATGAGTTCTGCAGACAGCACGTGATGAAGAGCAGAGCAAATAACACAAAGCAATTAGGAAGGCAAAGAGTTCATAGAGAGACTGTGGCCTGGAATACGTTTGCATAAACAAACTCCTTGATTCATTATGAATAATTAATGTGTAAAAAAACAAACAACCACAACCCTCCAATCTCATTCCTGGATAGACTGCAGAATAAAGGGATAAATAAATCACAGGGAACAAGGTGTTTGCTGAGTGAGAATAGCTCAGCTAACTATGAGCTTAGCAGTTTCAGATTTCGAGGCTGCAGCGAGTAGCCTGTGGTTGCTGTCAGGAACAGCTTGAACACAGAGGTGTCTCAATAACAGTTCTGCTATTTAAAATAGTAATATTATTCTGTCTACAGGAGACCTTTCAGATGAGGGCTGCAAAGTGGTTCACAGCTATTCAGCTTCACAAAAGCCCAGCAAGGGCAGAAAGAGTATTTATTAGATGCAATTATGGCATTGTTACTAATGCATTACAAATTTATTGGCAGGTGTAAGTTTTTGCCTACTCAGTTGTGAGGGAGTTACATGAATTAAGTATAATAGTTAACAGAGAAAACTTTTTTTTAAAAAAAAGTTAATCTCCCTTTTTGTCCACATTTGGTAGGTGTATCAAGACTTTCTTGCAGATATCATTTATGTCACTTGGTCATAAATTAATTTAGCTTGAAGCCACTATGAGGTATTTGTATGTTGTTAAATGTCTTGCTAATTGAAGAGAAGGGGCAAAAAGGAGGTCTTGTTAAGCTGAATCAAAATGAGGCACTTGCAATGAAAGTTGAGGTAAGACTTGAGAATTATTTTGTTTCATCAACAGTGAACAGAACTGGAGAAGCATAGGAGTGGCAGAGAGGTGCTGAATGCCTCCAGTAAAGCCCCAGTGAAATCACTAAACTTTGGTGATTTACCCACACTGACTGACTACCCCTCTTTCTCCATCTTTTAAATAAAAATAATAACAACCATTCTAGAACTTGGGCAATTTTTCAAAGCATAAAGGTGCACAGAATCGGTAAGGTGGCAAACACTTGGTTCTGTTGTTAAAGGCAATGTCATTTCAAGAGAAAGGTGTTTGGTTCTGCTTAGGACATGCCTGTGAAGAGGCATCATGCTGAGGAGGTTACTCCTGCTAATGCTGTCAGTTGTCTCCCTTCTATTTCATAAAATAAACTAATTACAGTTTGAGAAGTCTGTCAAGAAGGTTTTGTAATTTTCTGGGGTGCTGTTCATTGATGGCCTAATCCTGCAATGGGCTAAGTACCCTCTAATCTTCCCAAATCCCTGGGAATCTGATCTAGCACTACCAGGCTGGATCAGAGCCTCCCCTCTGCCACCTCTTTAGTTTTAAGACCTTAAGATTATTAACTTTATTACTGCACCAGTCTTGTGGCTTCACCACACCACCCGTGAGGTCTTTGGCAACTTTGCACCACCAGCACAGCTTGTCAGGAAAGGCGTAGGGATGGACTGGAGATGCCAGCACCAGGCTGACATCCTGATGGTGGCCTGTTCCTTGGGAGTTTATGGGGTCCATAACAGAGAGAGAAAATCAGACAAGAGTATTGTCAGGCTCCAATGACACAACGCAGGGTTTTAAATGCAGGAGAGTAATTTAGCTCAAAAAAGACTTTGGGGCAATTTATGATGAAAAGACAGACATCAAGACCAAAGCCAGACCCTGGGTCACTTCAGCTCTATTTATAGCTACAGCTGTGCTTTAAGACTATGATCATTTTATTGAGAGATGTAGTTACATAGCTTTAAATTCTGGCCAGATTTCTCAGATGTACAGAGCAAATGTTTATCCACTTTACCTCCAGAAAACCGAGGAATGTCAAGCACTTCACCCAAGTGTCTGGTGCTCAATGCAGACTGAAGAGATACTTCCCAATGTGTGGTACCTAACCAGAGGGTGTGCCATCAGATATATGCTGTTACCTGCCAGCTGGAATATCATAATTTAACTAGTTATTACAAATCAATAAAACTGCTGAACAGTGAGGCAATTTATCACAATCTCATCATGATTTAATGATAGATAGAAAAGATTTAAAAAAAAGAAAGTGCATGCCCTGGTCCACAACCAGTGAAGAACAAAACATGCATAGGTGAACAATAGCTTAATCCAAACTAGCAGTACCAAGTCCACCAAGAAATGGTCAGCAGAGGTGTCTTGTGGCCCCTAAGAAGAGGTTAGTAGAAGAATGCATCACTTGAAGCGTTGGCTTACACACAGTAAACGTGTTTGGAAGAATTGGGTACGACAGGACTCCAGAGCTTTTCCTTTCCCACTTACCAGAGGACTCTGATGGTCTGCAAGTCTTCCAGGGCGGTACTGTGACTGGAAGCAGGCAGTTCTCCCAGATCTCAGGTAGGTGTGAGTCAACTGTTTATTCTATTGAACCACAGCTATTTTTACTCAGTAACAAGCACTGACTACACAGGTTGATGCTTAAGCTTTTTCAGCAGTTTCCAGAAATGGGTATCAAAGAACTTACCAGAGAGCTCCAAAGCAACAGGTTAGGGAAAAACCCCTCACAGAATTAGACCAAAGTTGTTGCAATAGATTTCCACAGCGGGACTTTTTTAAGATAACTGTTGGGTTTTGTGTTTTCTTAAGTTATGTGATACAACTCACATAGCTCTGCAAGCCCCCATCTAACACTGAGGAATCCTACTACTTCCTCTTTTAGTTAACTTATCATCTTTTTAGGTAACTTATCATCTGTACCAAATCAAAGCAGTTGGGATTCCCATGCTGTTTGAAGGGTTACATCCTTCATTGCTTTAAAGTAGCTTGGCTCTGTTCAATGCTTAGTAAAGAGAGTACCTACCTGAGTATGTGGCAGGTTAGCATTGTGTATTTGACAGCTTACTGAGGGGACACATAGGGCTACTGATGGATGCTAATAGGCGGTGATTACTGAGGCTGCTTAGGAAGACCATTGCTTAGAGAAAGTCTGTCACTGGACATTATGAACTGCCTGAAAGACAGGCTCAGGAAATACAATTTGCAACTTGGCATCCTACAAAAGCTTCAAAAGGCATTCTTAACGCCACCAAAAAGGATGCTTTTTTCACATGTTGTGACATAGTCTCAGCTATTCAGAGCTTTTTCTCTGGGTACTGCCCTAAGTCAGCATGAACTGCCATTGACTTCTCTTGCTTAAAAAAATCCAGAATATATTTTGTCCCAGCAGGAGCACTAACCCACTTTCCTACAGAATCCAAAGCCTCAGTCCTACATCTGCAGACACTCAGCCAACCACACAGTCTGTCCAGGCATCCAAATCAGCCTTAGCCAGGCAGCCACCATCACAGCCAGCCGGAGACAGACCCCCAGCCATGCTACTCAAGTCATTTTTTTGCCATCCAGAACAGACCTTCAGATGTCCCACACATCTGAAAATCCTGGTTCCACCCCAAGCCTTCTGAATTAGTCTTTTTATATGTTCTAGCCTCTATCCTATGTGCTATAGTCTTCCATGATGTGAATGGGAAAGAAATGCCTTTTTGACTTACACACTTGCCTGACCAGCGTGTTGCTCGGCACCAAAACACCATCACCATGCCTTTTGCCTGCACCTCACGTCCACACTCCTGTCGGTGCCTGTAAAGGATCTGCCTCTTGTCCCAATTAAAATTTGAGGTGATATTTCCCAAAGTGTGCAACCTTCATCCTGCAAATGGGTGAGCTTCGGGGTGGAGAGATACGGCAACTTCTTGCAGTCAGCAATGCGTTGAAGCAGGAATAGACTAAAATCTCAGAGGACTCCTAGTCATCACTCCTCTGCTCTGTTCTCTGACCACATTCACTCTGTATAAACAAAGGCTCTGGCCACTGCAGTGTTTTCTGGCCTGCTGTAAAATGTTTTGCCACCCATCTCAAAGGAATCGCAGATACTTAAAAAGAGGCAGCCTCAGTCAGGCTTTTCTCACAGTGCCAGGGTCTCTGTCTGGGGGTCTTGTTGTCAACAAAGGATAGAGAGATGCAGACAGTGAGACTTGGCAAGTTGTGCATTTAAAGGCAACTCCGAGTTATAATCTGGATTAACGAGCATTATTATTGCTCCAGATTAATATCAGTCCATATTATAAATACAGTGCTCTCATATTCTGTCAAATAATTACGGGTATTAACTTCATGACAATTGCATCGGTAGCAAAAGATCACTGTGCTTCCAGAAACACCGTTACTATTATTCTTAGCAAAGTTTGAACATTGATTTTGCCCAAGGAGAACTGTAACACAAGAGTAAAAGCACTTTTTGAATTGGGACATCAGTCAGGTGCCCAGTCAGCAGCAGCAAGTCTAGATCATACAGATGGGGAAGTGCCACTGAGAAAGATGAAATAAGAATTTCTGCGGGGTGAGATACTTCAGAGTTGAACTAGAGACCTTCTCTGAGAGGGATGGAGTGGGGCTGGAGGAGGGAATATTGAAAACTATCAGCTAGACAAAGAGATGGCACTTCAGCTCGTGTAAATTGGTGCAACTCATTTTGTGTTAGGCTTCTGTGTGGCAAATAAAAAAACCTGGCATGAGTCAGAAGTTTTATTCCCAGTACAAACCTCTTCTGTACATACAAGACCAAGCCCATTTTCTGAAAAAGACATGTTTCCAGAGTCACAACTGCTTCTTCCTTCACTTGCCTGGTGAGACCTCAGCCCAGGGCACTACACTACACTTTTTAAAGTTGTGGGTAGGATTATAAAAAGCATCACATCCCTCAGGAAATATAGGAAAAATAAAGACCTGGCCTCAATCCTACTGTAGAAAACAGATGACCTTTGAAGTCTGGGCACTTCTAAAGAGCACTAGGGAAAACAGAGTCCTCAGTCTGTTACGTCAGGATTTTATGGGGTTGAACTCACTGGTCAAACTCAGCCTTCTCCAAGTTTTGACTTTTTAGCAACAATGAAACACAGATTTTGGAATACAAGAAGGCTTTGGCTTCGCTGTTCCTCAGCATAGTTTTACTCAGCATATGAGAGACAGGCAGACAGATGGACAGTCATTGTATCTCTTTTATCACCTGAAGGGAATTAATGAATCAACATGCTTGTAAGAGGGTGTCTAAAAAAAATGCTCTAAACAAGGGCTGGGTTACTCTGGTAGAGTTTTCCAGAGCATCAGTACTTGTTTGTGTGTATTCAGATTGGTTTAAGAGCTTTTCAAAATGTTGATGCACTCAGTCCTGTACATACCAACACATCAACCACAGCCCTCAAGTCAGCAGGAATTAATAGGCATTCATTACTTAGGACCCCCAAGTCAAAGTCAGAGTGTGCTTGCTAATGCTGCACACGCTATTGCGCAGCGGACCTCATGTAATTATGGAGTCACATGCACAGTATAGGGCTGGAAAGTATGTCCACTTCTGTTATTTATACATTTGTTTTATATTTTCATAGTATTGTTTAACTAAAATCAGCTACATACAGTATTTGGCGCGCTGTCACATGTAATCAGGAGATAATGTCAGTGGAATTGCATGTTGTCACAGGATAAGAGCCTCCTGCTGTTGCTGAAATGCCAAATTGAAGCCGAGGCATTTATGGAAAATAAACGTCAAGTCAAAGCCAAGATGTTTATTTTAAAAACAAGAGACATGGATCTTGTGGCAAGGTTCCATCGTGTCTCTATTTCTCTAATAACAAATGTCCAATGCGAATAGAGCCAAGTGACAGTTTCTTCCTGGGACAACATATAGAGGGTGAAGCCTGATGGCTTCGTGTGAAGACTTGCAGAGCTTAATTTGCTCAAATTAAGAGCTTTTATGTAGCCTTTTTTTCTCCAGAGAAAGAATGACAGTAACATGAAGCTCACTGAAGTCAACAGGAGGCCTTCCAGGCATTTCAGTGGGCTTTGACTACTGCCTTAAGACAACAAAAATTTAATATTTTAAGAACATATCACGTTAATAATGGTCATGCCTGAATTTGATTGCAATGAGGGCATGACTGGACCAAGGGTAGACAAGGAAGACAAGATCCTTGGCTGCACAGGAACTCCTCGTGCCTGGCAGGCAACTGCTCATCCCAGCTGCTCCATCCATGCCAGTCTCACAGCCACAGAAAAACTGTTCCTTTATTTCTTCAGCAAAGCTTCCTTAAATCCAGCTAGTAACTCAGTAGCAATGATGGTGGAACTTATTTTTCTTTGCATGGGGAAAGCCAAAGGTTACTTGTTCAGACCAAAGTTGCTGAGATGTGGTAAGAAACCATATTAAAGCTAAAAGTAATAGCTGGAAATGTACAGATCTTAGACATGATGGAATCTGATCCAAAGTCAAGAATTAGAATTTTGTCAAACCTAACTATGAAGTCCCAAGTGATGAGACATGCACTGCTACTCCTGGCAACCCTAATGGGTTTGACATCCTAAAAGCTCTTGCAGATATTCATATAAAATTTTCCCTTTCATCACATTACCACCCCATTAAATCCCTTTGTATTCACCTAAATTATTCCTCTCTCTCCCTGAAAACTTTTTCTTCCTTCAACTACATTAAGAGACTGTCTTCAACCAGCTAAAATTGCCTCTCCAGTCCCCTTGTCTGCTAACACTACCATCCTTCTTGAAGCACAATGCTGGCAACAGCAAATCCACTGCCCCCAGTGCTGCCGCAGCCACTGCAAGAGTGAAGGAAGGTGTTAGCCCACATCCCTGTTCCCAGGCTCCTGCCCCGCTGCTGCTGATGTTCCCCTGGGCAGTGCTGTGTATATAGCTGTGTACCCATGCAACAGGACACTCATCTTGCTATCTGTTTTGCATGGAGAGGCAAAAAGACAAGCAGGAAGTTGTGCAAAGCATCTCAAAGAACTGGGTTTAAAAATATACCTAGATAATGCACTTCAGTTCCTGAAATGTTGAAGCTTCACAGTCCATGTCAACAGGGTTCCTCAGATGCAATACATTTTGATTTTCATCAGATTTATCCATTATCCTTCAGGCAATGTAAGACTGATCTGTCCTGATAACTACTGAGAACTGGTGGTGGTTTTTTGTGAGGGTTTTGGGTGTTTTTTCAAATTACTTCCAAAGGCAAAAATAAATTCATTGCTTATTAAAGACTGCAATCTGGAGAGCAAGTAGAAGCAAACCATTTCAGTTCTGGAAGCACTTCTCTTGACCTGGCATTCCTAAATGATATGCAGACAAAGAGATATATTAAATTCATGTTAAGGAGCTGTCCAAAATGCAACAAGAAAAGAAATGAGAGGAGACCAAGGAAATTTTGAGTCAAAGGAGATTTGCAAAAGGTAATGTTCAAAAAGGGGTTAAGCCTGCAGTGATTATGAGGCTGCTCTGTGCTGCAAGGGACAGAGGGGTGTTCTGTACAGAAATAGTAAATTTATTTATTTTTTTCTTTGGAGATGTGTTGTTTCTCAAAGATGTTCTGGCTCCATCTGTGATCTGGCATTCCAGATTGACACTTGTTGAACCAACAAAGATACTGGGAAGCAACACACGGTTATGCATCTTCTGGTTTATTGCATGCTTGCTAGTAATTTCCTTTACTTCTCCAACCTTTCAGCTTATCTTCCCTTACAGTGGGATGAGGATGTCCAGCTGGAGATCTGATAGGACAGCTCAATAGGTGAAGAGCTGACATTTGATTTCGTTACTGTATTATTAACTGTATAAAGATATTATAGCAATAATGGATCTGAACAGATGACAGATGGATGATGCTCCAGGAATAACAAACAAAAGAGCTACATGGTGCCCCCAACACTGCTTCCCACTGCCAATGTCATCTTAGGAAAAGTATTTAAGATTTCATCAAAATTTTATCTGGCTGCTTTTGTGCTAGAATGGACTATGCACATTCACAAAGCTCATCCAAGCATCTCAGCTGTGGAGATTCTGGTGTGGGAATGTACCACCAGGTTCATACCTACATCAAGTGTTCCAGCTAGATGAGGACAATAAAAAATTATTTAAATCCCACAGCTCCACTGTCCTAACCTGGATTCAGATTTATTTTTTTTTTTAAATCAAGATTATAGATACCAGTCCTGGACAAATATTCCCAGCCATAACCTTCTGCTTTTCATTCAACATGAGGTCTCCCTCTATCCTCAAAGAAGTCATGCCTCCCACCCTTCCCACAAAAAAAAGGGTCGCACTTTGGTCCAGCAGATGACAAGCACCAATGCAAAGTCCATGGGAACATGAGGGAACAGTTTGCCAAGCAGCAGGTCCACACTGATGTGTGGCCTTTAGTCAGGGTTAGATAAACAGCGTGTAAATAAATAAATAATTTTCTCCCAGGTTGCGACCTTGTAAATCAAGCCTAAGCCTGGAAGGGATTTTTATGGTCCAGCTGGAACAGAGGAGTAGCCTTAGCAGAATAAATATACATAGGGGAAAAAGAAATAACTGTGCTTTTCGTTGCTCCCAGAGCGCTGTGGGGAATGCTTGGTGCTGTTCTAAGCCATGGTGAGGATTAAAAGGAGAGAGGGGACATCTCTCTCATTTACCAAACAGCTGTTTTGCATTATTTTAAGAGGTTTAAAAGAGGAGTAAAACACACTTAAATGCACCCAAGGGTAATCTTCCAGCTTTGGAACCAAATAGAGGGCTGAGTGAGGAAATGAAAATCCAGCCCAACTAGTTCCTAGCAGCAGGTTTCATGGCAGTGGATGGGAGCCGGGCAGGGATTTGTTCCGAGTCTGTTATCAGCCCTGGGATTCTTCATGTGCTTTATTGCCCATTACCAAATAACGGTGCTAATACTTAGAGCAGTCCCCAGATTTAGTGTGGTTTGCCCAGGCTGGTAATACTGGCTGCATTTTAAAAAGTCTGGAGACATCTGTCTGATGCAACAGAGCAAAGAGGGAGCTGGGACTGCCACCAGCCGTGGCTTGGTCTGGCAGGGCCAGGGAAGCCAGAGCACAGAGCTCACCATGGGAGATGCCCAGGACAAGCCGCAGCCCCTGCATGGAGCTGGTGGCACGCATCCTTTGAGCCAGAAGGTTTTACATGGGGTCCTGGCCAGAGGGGTGGTACCCGGGCTGGGGCTCTGGTGGTACCCGGGCTGGGGCAGGAGGCACTGATAAGAGGGGCTGCAAGCGCCAGGCCTATCCTTGGCAGGGATGTCCACGGGAGAGCATCCATTGCTTTTCAGTGGAGAGTTGATGCCAACATTTCGCTTTTTACAGGTATACAAGCAGGGAGCACCCACTCCAGCAGCTCACATGGGTGTGTCTGGCAGGGAAGGCACGCAGGGCATCTCTGGCATGAGATGTGCCCCCAGCACTGATGCCATCTTCCCACCGCTGGGGATTCGGCATCCGGCTGCCTTGGGGCTGCAGGGGAGGGGACAACGCCGGCTTCGGACCACGGTCGCGGTGGAACATTTGGGCTACAAACCCGCTTTCTCCCAAGCCCCCGTCCTGGAGCGCGCTACCGCTGCCGACTGACTGACGGTCGCTCCCAGGTCGCTCCCACCCGGCATCGGAGGGTGCACCAGGCACCGGCAGCCACGGCACGGTGGGTCCCGGTGGTGCACCCTGCGAACGGGAGCGCATCCTGCCCGCATCCCCTGCCTGCCCCGCAGGCTTTGCGCGCCGAGCCGCGTCCCCGGGCCACCCACCCCGCCGCACGGGGCGGCAGCTACGAGGCGGAACGCGGGCAGGGGCAGCGGCGGGGTACTGGCGGGCGGGCGACAGCGGCGGCGGGGCGCGGGCAGGGCGGGCGGTGCGGGGGCAGAGCGGGGCGGCTCAGCTCCGCCCCCGCCTCGCCGATTGGCGGTGGGCGGTGACGCGGGGCGGGGCGGGCCGGCGGCGCGGCGCGGGGCCATGCGGCAGCCCGGGGCGGCGGCGGCAGCGGCGGCGGCGGCAGCGGCGGCGGCGGCGGCGGCGGCCGGAGCGCCCCGCACAGCCATGGGCGATGGGTGGCTGCCGCCCGACTGCGGCCCCCAAAACCGCTCCGTGGCCGGCGGCGGGGTGACGGCGGCGCCGCCGCCCGGGAGCAGGCAGCTGCCCGCCGATCTGCTGTCGCAGCAGTGGGCTGTGGGCATGAGCCTGCTGATGGCCCTGGTGGTGCTGCTCATCGTGGCCGGTAACGTGCTGGTGATCGCGGCCATCGGGCGCACGCAGCGGCTGCAGACCCTCACCAACCTCTTCATCACCTCGCTGGCCTGCGCTGACCTGGTGATGGGGCTGCTGGTGGTTCCCTTCGGGGCCACGCTGGTGGTGCGGGGCACCTGGCTTTGGGGATCCTTCCTCTGCGAGTGCTGGACCTCCCTGGATGTGCTCTGTGTGACTGCCAGCATCGAGACCTTGTGCGTCATCGCCATCGACCGCTACCTGGCCATCACCTCGCCTTTCCGCTACCAGAGCCTCATGACCAAGGGTCGGGCCAAGGGCATCATCTGCACCGTCTGGGCCATCTCTGCCCTGGTCTCCTTCTTGCCCATCATGATGCACTGGTGGCGGGATGAGGACCCCCAGGCGCTGGAGTGCTACCAGGACCCGGGCTGCTGCGACTTCGTCACCAACAGGGCTTACGCCATCGCCTCATCCATCATTTCTTTCTACATCCCCCTCCTCATCATGATCTTTGTTTACCTCCGGGTGTATAGAGAGGCCAAGGAGCAGATTAGGAAGATCGACAGGTGCGAGGGCCGGTTCTATGGCAGTCACGAGCAGCAGCAGCCGCTCCCACCCCCTCACCACCAGCCCATCCTCGGCAATGGCCGAGCCAGCAAGCGGAAGACCTCCCGCATCATGGCCATGAAGGAGCAGAAAGCCCTAAAGACTTTGGGCATCATCATGGGGGTGTTCACTCTCTGCTGGCTCCCTTTCTTCCTGGTGAACATCGTCAATGTCTTCAACAGGGACCTGGTGCCCGACTGGCTCTTCGTTTTCTTCAACTGGCTGGGCTACGCCAACTCTGCTTTCAACCCCATCATCTACTGCCGCAGCCCCGACTTTCGTAAGGCCTTCAAGAGGCTGCTCTGCTGCCCCCGGAAAGCCGACCGGCGGCTGCATGCCAGTGGCGGGGAGCTGGCCCAGCTGCCGGGGGCTATATCAGCACCGTGGGCTCCCCCGAGCGCAGCCTGGGAGGGACCTGGTCCGACTGCAACGGGGGCACGCGGGGTGGCAGCGAGTCCAGCCTGGAGGAGAGAAATAGCAAAACGTCTGATTCGGAGTCCAAGGTATAGAGTGGGGGGCGATGTGGGGGGCCGCGTTGGACCCGGGCCAGGGGGAAAGTCAGGCAGGGATACAGGCACACAGGAGCAGAGAAACCCCCGGCAGCTGCCTGGCAGTAAGGCTACTGCCAAGAAAAACGGCTCCCTGGGTTAGCCGGGAGAGATGGGTGTTTACTTAGGAGTTAAAGCAGGTGAGCTCATGTACGACATACCTCATTCGAACCTACAGCAAACAGGAAGCCCACTGACTGGAGAACGGCGAAAATAAACAGCCCATCCCAAAGATAGCCAGCTTATGTTTAGGAGAAGCGTTTTCGGAAGGGGCTGTGTCAGTGCCCTTCGCTCGGGTGAGCTGTCCCAGGACCGTGCTGGTGGTTGAACCTGAGCGTGGAGGTGCTGGGTTTGGGTGCTGAGTTCGGCTGCAGCCGAGATCCCAGCTCACCCGGAGCTGCCGGACGCCCGGGTTTTGTTTCCTCACCCGCAGCACCAGCCAGGTTTGGGGGAGGCACAGGGTCCGTGCTGCAGGTGCTCCAGAGAGTACGGACCCAGGCACAGGATGAGTTTTAAACTCGGAGTATCAGTGCTCCCCTCTTCCTCAGAGTAGCAGTGGAGAAAAATAATGACTTACGAGGAGTGCAGGCATATTTTGAAAGGGGGTAAAAAACCCCAACCAACAGCCCAACCTTCACTCTTGTGCTTTTTCCCTCGGCATCGGCCAGCAGTGAGTTATTGTGCTTATCTCCTTCAGCCAGATGATAGCCGTCGGGCTGAGAAACTTCTACCTCAAACTGTGCATATTGTACAGGGGAATAAACGGACCGTGTTTATATTAAACAGCATATTTACATACCACTAGTAGTATTTTATGAAGGGGAGGGGGGGCAGCAAGGAGCCTTCTGCAGCTTGTTCATTGTAATTACAGATGGGGGGGAATCCTGGCAACAACAAAAATTTACTGCACATTTTTTTAAAATGCCAAACAAGCCGGTTTTTGCACAGTGTTAAGAGCTGTAAAGTTATTTGCAGATGTTACTTGCCCACACGTACACACACACAAATTAACACCCACCCTGAAACCGATTTCTGGGTTTGTCTGATCTGTTATAGTTTTATTGAGAGAGTGACCTTTTTAATATTATTTTATTGAGGTACTGTAAATGTATCCATATTATAAATTAAAGTATCTTAAGAGACTTCATTTTAATTTTTATTTCCAAGTGCCCCACATGCATCTGTTGTTATTTTAGCACTTGCGTGTCATTTTCCATTTTCCTCTCTGTGTGTTTTATAACATATTTATACTCTGGTGCAATTTACTACTGTGTAAGTAATTGGTCTATGTGCAATAAATACCATTGCAGCACAAGCAAGTGTGTCTCTATAGGTTTTGAAACAATACCTACCTATAATGGGAAGAACAGCATTTGTTTTTCAGCGTTTGTTTTTCTCCAAAGATGGCTTGGATTACCAATACAACTCTAGCTAATGGCTTTTCCTGACACAGTATTTTAAAAAACGTGTTTGAAACCCAATAAGGTTGTGTTCCTGTTGCACCGAGGTCTGCTGACTTCCCTTAAAATTAATGGCTAAAGACAAGGTGTTTCCACTCTGATAATGAGTACACTCGTTTTCTGTAACTATTCCTTTCTGGAATATACTCTTTTTTTCTCTTTTTTTTTTTTTCTTGTTGTGTTTTGTTTTGTTAGGAGTACGCATCTAGGAGTCAGGAGACCAGAGTATTTAAGATTACAGAGGATGCTTAATTTGAAAGCTAAAAATGGTCTCAAGTAGAAAAGAAACCTCCGTACGCAGTACACACCACCCTGCAAGTAAGTCCACCTCCTGCCGACGGTGGGCCTGTTCCTGCCCAAGCGAGGTGGGTGGTGGGCATCCTGGTGGGGCAGGGTCGCGGTGCTGAGCGGGAAGTTGGAGGAGACCCCTGTTTGAAAAGCAGCGGGAGGTTTGTGCCCCTCAGGGGAGAGATGGCAGCTACTTGAAGGAGTCCAGACTTTCGGTCCCTTTTGCTGTGAAAAAAGGAGTTAACCTCCGAGGGAATGGCTGGGCCGTGAGCAGGATGAGACTCTGGGACAGGCTTACACACTGCTGCAATCGGGAGAAACCTCTTCTCATGTCGCTGGGTGACATGAAACTACCTATATAAAGCTAATGGTCATGTGCAGCGTGGCTTCAGCGTGCTGCCGGTACAGTCACACATTCCTTGGGGGCCAGGTTATGGGAACGGAACGAGGTATTTTGGGCTGATCCAGGAAAGGAGATACTGTGAACAGAAGCACTGCAGGTTTGGGTCTTTGGTCCAAAAGATTGTCATCCCTTACTGCTTTGTGAAGGTACGCTGTCTCCTTGTGGTTTCATAAAGTTTTTCATTACTGCCATGAATACATGGCAGATAGAGCAATAAAAAGGCAGTACAGAATAAAAGCGAAGCCATTTTTAGCTTTATTGAACTCAGAAGTATAGACGAATTAGAAATCAGCTCCCAGGAAGAGTTTTTCCCAGAGAGAGTTTTTTATGGTGGTGGCCAATAGTTTGTTTTGGAAACCATTTGGTCTTTTTGTTTTGTTTTGTTTGAAAAATGAAGGAATTTGTCTTTTGCAGTTTCTGATGATATCTTTTCAAGGGGGCAGGGGGGAGTTAACTTTTTTTAATGCAAGGACAAAATAAAGGTACCAGGGAAATAAATAATATTTTTCCACTGATGCTACCAGTGTTTGATGTGAGCTGCAGTTAACAGGGTCTCCCTTGATAACAGTGAAATGGGCTCCTTAAAATAATAGGGTGATGTCAGATTGGGCGCTAAGTGAAGTAAGCTCTGCCACAGAATGATTTTTTTTTATTCTTACTATTTTTAATCTCATTTTGTCTGTGATTTCAGCAAAGGCAACAGGACCAAAAGGGTGCACGGGACAGCGATGTCTGATGCCGGCAACTGCAGCGAGGTGTTGGCTGCCCATGCAATGAGGTGTTGGGGTGGGATGGGGACATAGTGCTGCTCCTCCTGCAAGCTGGGAGTTGCAGTGAGCCAGGGCAGGGCAGGATCTGGCCCCAGCGCCCAGCTGGGAACTGAAGTGGCTGTCAAGCCCTCGTCCTCAGCAGGGTGCTGGATCCTGGGGCAGCAGCTTTGTGGGGTGGGACAGTCTAATGGATTTGGGTCTTTATCTTGTGAATCAGTCACAAACTTAATTTTAACCATCCAAACACTCATGTCCTTAGACTTTAAAAAGTGATGAAAGTTTTGGCTCAACAGGGTCCATAGGTAGGAAATTTATGTCCAGAATCTGCTCAACTACTCCTGCCCAGAGTAACTGTGCTGGGTCATGCTTCCTCTGGACGAGTATAATGGCATGAAGAAGGAGAAAGGTAGGATGAGTTTTGCCCAGCAGCCTCAGCATGGCCAGTTGTGAGAGCAGAGAGGTCAGGACTTAGCTGCTGTTCAGTTTTGGCCAGTCAGTGACCTGCTGGAATAGTCCAGAGGCTGTCACATTGAGTCCCTTCGCAATCCACCTGACAGCGTGGATGGTGGATGCTGGTCCATCTTGCATGGTGGAAGGAAGACAGTGGCCCAGCAGTGTTGTGGACAGAGCAGGACATATGGCACGCATGTGTGCGAGGAAGGGGAGGCTGCTGGTGAGTTGTCTGCTGTGGATCACCCTCAGAACAGGCTGTTCTCCGCAGGGAAGGAGGATACTCTGAAAAGTGTTAGGGGGCAGCTGAAATACTCCGGAGGCAATGAGTCAAATGCTCACAATGAGTATTTCTTTTTTCCTGACAAAAGCCAGACGTGGATTAGCAATTGGAGCGGCGAGTTACAAAGTATAGGTGGTAGGCATGCAGCTGCACACGTACGTGGGCAGGAAAGTAACAGCAAAGAGCTGCAGACCTTCAGGAAAAGGAGACGCATGTAAATCAGAAATCCCCACAGAGGGAATTATTTGGTGAGGGTGCAGGAGACTTCCACATGCAAGATTCCTGATTCTCAGAGGCGCCGGCTGTGCTCCGAGTAGTGTTTGCTCAGCACTTCTGACAAGCAGGCTGCATCTCTCCACGTGCTTAAATGGAAATAAACAGGGTGGAAAGCCTGGCTTCGTTTTCCTGTGTGCTGAGGGAAGTTAAAGGTATCGCTGGCATGGCAGGGCTGTCGAACTGCCTGCAGAGGAACCTCCCCACCGCCGGGAGCTGCACGGAAGCGCTTCGGCAAATTCACTGCACTTCCAGACCACGACCCTCACTGTGAACCGACTGCGTGCAGTGACCTATGAGCAAGCGAAACCATGTGCAAAAATGACTTAAAACCATGACCTGAACTGCACTCATGGTGCACACAGCATCTGACAGCATCAGCTGTGTGGTTGTGGCACAGCATGCACCGGTTCTTCTGCAAGCACTGCTTTCCCTTTTGGGTATGCACATGTGCTTTTAAGTATAAGGACAACTTCTTTATCAGCTTTTTTTTTTTTTTTTTTTTCCCCTAAACCCTATCTGCAGTTGACGTTTTATTAATAACTTTTAAGTGGCTATTTTGCAAAGCTTCCTTGTGCTGCACACTTTCCTAATTTATTGTAATTTCCCGTCCGACAGAGTGCACTTACTTCCTTTATGTCATGTATCAGTGGCAGGGCTGGAAACTGTGCAGCTATGAACTGAAAGAGCAGGCTTTCTGGAGGCCAAACGCGGTCAGGCATCATTGCCACTGGGAGCAGAATTTGACCTGATAATCTAATCTTATACGAGAGAGTATCTCCAGAAAAGTATTGTTACCAGCAGTAAATGACCTCTGCTAATGAAGCTGGAGCAATTAGTCCTATTCAAAGCTGTCAAGAAAATGTTAACTGCTAAACAACAGTTAACGTCGGATAGCTCAAATAATGAGTGTTTTGTTTGCTGGTGTGTGTTAGGTGATGTGTTGGGAAATAATTATCCCTTGACTAGCAGCCAGCTTTGTACTAATCAGAAAGAAGTCATGTTCTGTTTGAAGGATTATACCTAAAAATAGTTCAGTTACTGCCACATCAACGAGTGAAATGAAGCAAATTCAGAGAGATGTACACACCTTCTTAACATTTCACTTCTCGTCCGAAAAACTCATTGTTCAGCTGGAACTTTCTGTTTGATCGTGTCAAAAAGCACTAATATGATCTCCTGCGAGAGCACTAAGCACACTCCCCCGAGGAGCATTACCCTATGCACCACTGACTCGCTTTCAGAGCCTGCCAAATTCCCCAGCACCCCAGGAGGAAGTAAGGAGTCCTTCTCTTTATATAAACAATAGCGTATAATGTAAGATCAACAATATTTGCAATAATCGGCTCGCAGAAGAAATCGATACGCTTTTTGGTTGGTGTGTTTGAACACCTGCCCGGCCGTGAGGAGCAGCCGTGGTAACAGCAGGTCATTTATTCAGGCAATTCTGTAACTTCAAGCTGTCAAACTGTGCTCAAAAAGTGGCCAAGATGAGAACAAGGCTAAAGAAGGTGATGCTGATGAGCAGTCACGGGTTTTTGGTTGTAAACAGCAAAAAACTGGGGCAGCTTTTCCCATATTATCAGAGTTGTGTTTTACTGGGAAAGTCTAACCAGTTTGGATAGGGATGCACCAGGCAGATGCACTGAAGAAACACAGGTTAAGAAGTGTGAAAGGTAAGAGAGGACTGTGCCACCATGGGACTGGCCGCTGGAACATGCCTCAAACATCCCTAAAATCTAAAATTTTTTGTTACTCTTTTTGGACAACCACAGCAGACTGAAGCACACCTGAGCAGCTTCTCAGCTGATAGAAAGCCGCCCTGGCCATCCACAGTTCCCAGGACACTTGGCTTCCCCTTAGCATCTCCCCCTCTCCTCCAAGGGGCTCCAGCTTAATGCCACATTTTGCAGGACCTGGAGCCTTCCCCCAGCCCAGAGCCACCATCCTCTTGGGTGGTGCCAACCAGGAGGTGCCCCGTGACACCCCTGGGGTGTCACTGCTGTGGGGTGGATGAGGGGGCTGTGCAGGGTGTGCCCGCTGTGCCGGGCGTGCTGGTGCAAGCTGCCGGCCACGCCGATCCCTTGAGTCATCGCTCCATCCAGCAAAGGGAGACAGAATTGGGCCCGCCAAGAGCAGCAAGTGGAAGAGTGTTTGGGTTTGTTATGTAAACTGGCAGTCAGCTTCCTGGTTCATGGAAACTGGCAGCTTGGTACGCATGTTTGCTCCCGCACGCTCAGCTGCTGGGATCTGCATGGCGGCGCTCGCTTGCCCGGCCCTAGCACCCAGCCACACCGTGCCCTGGCAGCGGCCTGCATCCAGGTGTGAACTGTGCCAGATGCCAGGGTTTGGTTGTACCCACTCCTTTAGGGATTGATGCTCAGAGCCAGCTGCACAGAAATGCAGAAGGAAAGGAGTCCTGACCTCCAGGTCCACAACCTGAAGGAGAAAACAGGATCTCACCCAGGCTTCTGGCATGGCCATGTTTAGCAGCGTATCTCAGATGTAACAGCGTGCCTTTCCTTTCTGATCCTGTGTAATGCACCGAATTCTGTCGTCCTTAATGAGATGAGTGAGGATTTTCTACTTGTTTGGTGCTTCAGCCATTGGCCACTATGAGCATCTCCAAGCAGTGATGCTTTTGCATGCCTGCCCCAGTGTCTCTCTCAAAGCTCTGATATTTAGACTTTTTCCTACCAAAACTATTTTGCTAATTGGGCTTAAGCTCGTTGGCACACTGGTGTGAAAGGCAGATTTAAGTGTGCACAACAAAGAGGCAGTCAGAGCCGCTCAGGAACTCAGATTCTCAGCAGCTGCTGGGTGCCTAAGTATTTTGGCTACCAATAAGTCATTTTGCAGGGACAGGCAAGTGCTGCAGCCCTCAGCTGCCCTCCATCAAAGTGAGACTGCAGAATACCCTGCCACCTAAAGGAGACATTGCAAGGACAACACACCAACTCACGAGGAAAGGTGGTGAAAATTAAGCAGTGATTTGTGGCCAAAATTTAAAGAGGAGAAGAAGAAGAAAGAACAGAGACAAGGCCCTGGCAGGATTTCCCAGTGGGGAGGGGACAAAAAACCTTCAGGGTTGAAGTTTCCAGGTACAGATGAAAAGCCCCTCATTGACTGGTCCAGCAGTTACAGGTGCCGCTGGCACCGTGTGTGAGCTACTGCGGTGGACAAGTGTTGTCTGCCACAGCTATCCCAGGAGCCACTCAGAGCGCTCCAGTCGCCCTCTCTCTGCTCCCATTTGGGTGTATAACCCACCCCCTGCTATCTGCTGGAGCAGGAAGGGACCCCAGAGGAGCCCCTGACACAAAGGTGTGTGCCAGCCTCTGTCCCACCCCCCTGGGGGCTTGCTGACCCACCATTGTGCTGCGGAGGGAGGAGCGCTTCCTCTTGGACTGGAGCAGGTAAACTGGGAGATGTCCCACAAAGCTCCCATTGTTTAACCGCTCGCCCGGCTCCAGAGCCTGCCTTCAGGGAGGGATGTTTTGTTTGTCAGTTCTTCCCCTAAATGCTCGCTTGGGAGCTGTCAAATAAAATCTCAATTAGCTCGCTCACAACATGAAGCACGGTGTGGGATGCATTCCCTGGCAGGCAGCTACCCTCGCTGTGGCACAGCAGCAGGGGCAAGCAGAAAGCAGGAGGGGCGATGAAGCCCCCTGACTGAAGCATCACTAGTACCCTGGCAGGCTCCATCTCCAGACTAGGACAGCCACAACACCAGTGCACCCAGGCTGTGTCCAAAATCCCAGTTCCTGACATAAGAACATCTGATCTGCTCACATCTCAGCTCACATCAAGTACTTTCTGGAGCTTTTAAGTAATACTTGGCACAAGGCAGCTGCTGCTGCAGTATCAGGAACAACAGGTACTGTAACACTGCTCTATGCCACTTCAAATAGCATCCATGGGAAAGGTTTTGTTCCTGTTTCACTGCTGGGTGGTTCCTAGGTAGCTGGCAATCAGGTGGGCATCAGCCCACCCAAGCCAAGGCTGGAGCTCGCTCTCTCCCTTCCATTGCATGTCCCTGTCCTGCTGCCCAGACTGCTGCCTGCACAGCCCAATGGGCAGTGGGCTCCCCTAGCTGAAAACCAGCCCTTTCAGAAATCACTTGTTTCAGCTGATCCGTGCAGGTTGCATGAGCACAGATAATGGCATGAAGGGCATGGGAATGTGTGGAGTGATGGGGCTGGGATCATCTGTTTCAGTAGCAGCTCAAATCTGGGGACTGTGATGGCAAACCTTACGTCTGGCAGTGATGCTGCAGGAGCTGAGACCCAGACCAGCATCCTCTGGCCTGTTGCTTTGCCTCATTTGTGCTGGAAAAGCAGGACTTAACAGCTAAAGCTTCCCTCCCTTCAGGGGTCACTCTGAGTATTATATTCAGGACTGGAATGACTAAGCTATTAAACTTCTCACTGCTTATGGAAAGTGAAAAAAGAAATAAATTAATGTTGTACATACCTTTGTGTGAGAGCAGAAAAACATGACTGAAGTCTGACTGTAACTATACCGCAGTGAAGAGCATGGGACAGACTCCTCAACTTTCAGCAAAGATCTGGATCCGGGAAGCTGAAAGAGCAATGGGGTGACAGCACTGAGCTGTCCCCAACTGCAAGAAGGTGACATGGCAAAGAGCCACGGGCAGTGGAATAACCATTCCCCAGAAAGAGGAGCTCTGTTTCTGCAATGCCTTTGTGTGGATCCCAACACTGACGGGCACCACTGAGCTGTTAGTGACTTGTGAGTAATCCCCATTGTGCGTGTCTTCGGGTGGATGATGTTTAACTGCTTTTATTCCTGCACACTTCGCTCATGTGGGAGCAAGGAACGCAGTGATAAAAGGGCTGGAATCATTTCAGTGCCAGAGAGCCTCCACTGATATATTTCTCATTATACAACACTGCCATCACCGTACAAAACCTGCTATGGTGCCTTTTCGGAAGGTGGGACGCTTCTACACTGCCAGAACCGAGCAAGTGGCACTGTAGAGCAGGCTGGGCTTTGATCAGATACTTTTTAATTGCACCGGATGCGCTTGGGCTTTCGTGTGGTATGGATTTCTTCACCTTTACATTACGAGGCACCTCATAAATTAAATGGCTGATGTTGTCAGACACATGCCATTAGCACTCCGAGCAGATAATCCGTTCAGTGGCCTCAGCAGAGTCTGTCGCGGGGCCTGTCTCCAGATAACGCCCTGGAAGAAGAACAATGGTGCTCCGAGCTCCCAGGGACCTCCACTCTCTGGTTCTGCACTTCAGAAGAGAAAAATTATCATTATCTGCATGGCTCAAGCTCCCTTTGAAATGCAGTTATTTTTTACTCATGCATTCCAAGTATTTTTTACGTGATATCAGCGAGAAACTTGAAACCCCCTTTGAGAAGAGAAAGATTTCCTGCAGCCCTACTACTAAAGAAAAGGGATAGATCAAGTAGTAAAGTTCAATGACTTACTTAGCATTAAATAAGAAAGAGAATAATGATTGGATTTTGTGTGCCTGTTTTTCCTCTGCAGGGAACAGTCAGGCTAATGGATTTGCATTGCCTTCTGCTTCTGTTCATCTGTCTAGGTGAGTTCAAAACACCGCTGCCTTTTTGCACTCCCCTTTCCCTGCTCATTCATCACAACTTCAAGTATTTGGAGCCTAGCAAACACACCAGTTTACTACCATCAGCGTCATCCTGACCAGTGAGAGGAAAACACACAAGGTTAACCCTCCCCCACGTCTAGCAATGACTTGCAGGCTGTTGCGTGGACATCTGCATTTTATGCTGCAAGTAGGCAATGCCTTATGTAGGGTGGACACTAGTTTCCTACTATTATGAGCTCAGGCCTTAACATCCTTCAAAAGAGATATTATTTCCCCACTGGCTTCACCAAAAACTGGTTGGGTCTCCAAACCCCTCCTTTGTTTATGGGCTATGCCGAGCACACCATAGGGCTTTTTATTGGGGAAGGAAGGGAGGTGGTGTAGGAGGAAACTATTACAAAGCTATATAACATAAACAACTTTCTCGTGTAAATTCCAAACAACACTTGGCAAGGAAGAGGTTAAAGACGGGGGGGGGGGGGAGGGCAGGGGGAGGTGGACAGTGGGGGACTCCTTAGGGCAAAGATATAAATAGCAAGCCAGGAAGCCTGGGGAGGGGCACCAGGGGAAGCGATGAGTTGACCCTAGATGGGATGGACTCCCTTGGCTTGCTGAAAGCTTTCTGCTGCTCTGCCTTTGGGCTTTGGAGCTGGGTCCTCCCTCAGGCATGCTAAAGCAGAGGGGATGCTCGGACAGACACCCCATATAACTGACCAAGGGTTGCATTTTTCCAAAGGTGAACTTGAAAGGTGGTCGGGTCACCTGCGGACTTTCTGCAGAGCCAGAAATGACTGCTGGTCTCGCCTGCCCCTTCCTGCCCCAGATCTTCTCTGGGTCCACCTGTGCTTGTCCAGGGCCAGGGGCTGCTCTCCACCCGCTTGGATGGTCAGAGCAGGATTTCCGTTTCCCTACCAACCTTGATGCTGCAGGCTTTCTGGTCTGTTTTTTGTCCGAATGGGAAACGCATAATGAGAATCTGTTTAAACAACTTATGGTACAAGGAAACTCGCTGGAGTAAAGTACATTATAATTTATTTCCAAGGAAATGATGCACTCTCCAAGAGCACTCCACTCAAATACTGCAATTTAAAGTTGCAAGATACTTGCTGGTCCTCTTCAGTGCTGCCTGCTGCCCCTACCTAGGTCGGAGCACGGTGCACAAGGAGGGCAGGAGTCTGCCAAGATCCTCTGTGCTGCTGCCTGGTCTTGCTATCAGCAACTGTTTCATCCGTAGGTTACTGCAGATCTTTGCACAGGACAAGATGCTTGACATGGGTATAACTGCTGGGGACGAGGTGCCAGGCAATGTTACAGGAACTCTGTGCCAACAGACAGATTAAGGTGCATACAAATGTTAGTAAGGGCGCTTCAACAGGGTTTTAAAACACCCATAGCAGATGCGGGGACCCTGATCACAAGGGGCAGCAAGTGAGCAAGCGAGGGACCATCTCCCCCATCCCCCAGGCTGTGAGCAGGGTTGGTGCTCAGGTAGAGTTGAATGCCTAAAGTTCTAGACGGGTCTGGCAGCTAGAGCTGTTGGTTTGTCTGCATGGGTAGGTCTGGACAGCCTGCTGCTGCTGAAGGAAAGCTCGGGAGCTGCTGAAGCCCCAGACAAATTCTCTTGTTCTATTTCCAGCCCTGCTTTTAAAGATACAATGGGCTTCAGATCAGATGCATTTCTGAGGCTTATCTCTATGAATATTTGACTGCTTATCCAAACAGAACAAAAACCTTCAAACCTTCTGAGGTCCATCCATCAAGAGCCTTATCTCCCCATGTCACTGTTCAGTTCCGAACCGCTGCTGCTCAGAGGCTCCTGCCACCCAGGGCTCAGCTCTCCCCACCATGTCTCCAGGCAGCTTTGCAGCATTACCCACGGGAACCTCCTTGGCTCCCTGGCACTTCATTGATGGCCTCCACATCATGTGCAGGAGCAGCAGGCCTGGGCTGCCTGGGTGCAGAGCCAGCATCCTGACAGGCTTCATTTATGCTGCTGTATTGCAGCCCATCATCTCCGTCATACATATGGCCACAGCCACAACCTGAGTACACTGACTCTGCTTGGCCCCAGGAAAAGAACATGTGTCTTTATTTATGGGATATTATTGAAGTCCAGATAAAGGAATGGGGTCTCCTCTAGCTGAGGTTCAAAGATTGAAATATTCATGGAGAACATTTCTGACCCACTCTCTGGCAAAAAAGGAAGTTTTGTAAGAGATCCTCTAAACCCCAGCTGTTGGGTAGGGTAGGGGAGGAGGCGATGTCAGCCCTTACCACCAGACAGCCACGGGTCCCCTTGGGCAGAGGCATCCTCACCACTGCTGTCAGGCTGCTTGAGATCTCAGGACTCCTAAAACCTAGCTGGGTTCTAGCCCTTGGTAGGTTAGCGTGACACATGAGCCACAGAGGTGCATGAGGGGCATGGTGAGCACATGGAGAGGGAGGGGGACAACCAGCATCATTAGCCCTGGGGAGGTTGCTGGCTGGGTAAAACAGCTGCATAGTTAGTCTTATGCCCAATTTATACAATGCCTTAGCCAGAAGAGCCTTTGCAGTGCTTGGTATTGGGGCCACAGGACATTTCTTGCTTTGAAGCTGAGCTGGCACAAGAAGTCGTCTGCAGTCCTGCCGTCTTGTCAAAGACATGGCCAAAAACAACAGGGTGAAGACTTTGGAAAGAGCCACCCATCCACAGCGTAACCGAGTAAAAACAGGGACCTGCCTGGCTCAGGGCTTGAGAACAGCTTTTAAGAACCTCAGTGGCTCAAATCCTGTGCACAACGGCAGGGATCAGAGGTCTCTGCTGCTTGGTACTGCCTCGTCTTGGCCCAGATCTAGACAAGCTTTGGCACTGGGGTGGCCTTTTCCCACGAGGACTGTTTGCCTATGGTCCTTTTCACAGGAGACTCTGACCTGTGGGCTTTGTTGCTCTCCTCCCCATGGTTTTCAGTTTTTCCTCTGTTTTGATAGTCAGAAGGGTAAAACTTATTCCCATCTCATATATAACAATAAGTTTAACTTGCTAGCAAGAGAATAAATGTATTTTTTATACTGTGGTGTATGATAAGCTATTTATAAATACCATATCACTTCTGGATCATCTTTGGGGTTTAAAATAAAGTTTTAATTTAAACATAATTTTCCAGTGTTGACAGATATGATAAATACATTTTTGTTCCAATGAAACCTAATTTCGGCAATGTTTTGCAAAAATCATTACAAGCTAAGGATTATTCTCCTGATTTTTTTGCTTTGTTTGTCTCCAAGTCCCAATGTTTAGTTTAATGTTACATTCCATTATGGAAAAAAACATCTGTGACTGCAGTAATTTGTTCACCAAGGCCTCTGCCTTAGGAATGGGAGGATGCTCTTGAAAAGAACGATGGAGAGAAGAGTTAGCTCATGTCGTGGAGACCTTGGGGCAGTTGCAGTAACCTTCTGCACCATTAATGGACTTAATGTCTTCCTTGCACCTCCATGGGGGGAACTAAAAGTTACCACCACTGGGAGATACCCTGCCTTGAACGGCCCAGGACACTTAATCTGGTGCTGGAGCACTCATGCTTGGTGACAGCCCAAACTCGCAGGCCTGCATGATACCACCCCACAGTGTGATGACAGCAATTGACATTGCTTCATGGAATCACACAAGAATCTTCATGCCCAGGACCAGGAGGGGCTGCCTCTGAGGCTCTGGTGGCACATGGGATTTCTTTTACACTCAGACTCCCTCACTTAAATCATGCCCACTGGTGTGAAGATGGTGGCCATCTCCTCTGCTACAGAGCATCCCCCTCTCTTCCAAAGGCTTTAGGATCAGTGGCAGAACCAGCTCTCGGGGCACTGCTGCAAAGCCTTGTGGCAACTTCAGGGGTTGAGCTAACCTTGATGAATATTCAAGGCAATCCCAAATGAGTGGGACAAATTTCGTGCCTGGAAGATGACATTAAACAGGCATCATCTTTCCATGGGAGGGCTGTTGCATTCCTGCTGCCTGAGCTACCCGCCCATTGGAGGGGAGCTGAGTCCCTCTACATTTCTCCAGACCTTCTCTGGTTTTCCTGCTTTCTCACATAAACAGCTCTGAGGAATACCTCTTCTTCTGTATTCAGATGTTTTCATTCTGCAGTTAAATAGCTCTTACACAGCAGTACCATTGCACTGTGGATGCAAATGCTGCACAGCAGAGCCCTTACGTGTTGTGAGGCGAGTGGGTCAGCTCCTGAGCTTGAACAGCAACAGTACAAGAAACCATCACCCAGAAAATGTATTTTATAGTGTTTTAAAGCTGCAGTTACTCTTCTGAGCCCCACAGCTTGCAGCCAATACTCCTCTCACCACTATCTCCCTTCCTCCCCCCATTAGACAGTCAAGCAAGAGACCGTGGTATTTGGAGAGCAAGTCTGCATGCTGGAGACATGTAAGGACCAATGCTTGTATCCACATAGACTACCCTCCATCTGTGCAGAGCCTACAGCTGCTGTACTGAAAATACCTGGGAAAGGGGCATCCAGAAGGGGAGGGAGGTCTTCTGGTGGGTTGCCATGTTGCTCAGGCTGCTTTCATGGCAATACCTGGAGGTCATCATCTGGCACGGCCAGCTATGATAATCCTTTCGGTGGTAACAGGTGCTGGAGGATAATCCTGCTGTTTTTCTTGGTTATGGTTTGCTTCAGTCACTAAGAGTGAGCAAACAGGATTATCACAGCAGCTATTCAGAAGGTGAAGTCACTGGTGCTGGCTGTCTGTGGCTCTGTGGATATTTGTTTCCAAGGCAGATGCCGGCTTTGCCCAGGACAAGGGGCAGCAGCTCCAGCCGAGCTGCCAGGTCTGTTCTAGGGAGGGAAAGCCTGAGGCACTGCAGACCCCCATGGGCTTTATGGTGAACCAGCCCCTCCCTGGGAAAGCATGTCCCTATGCAAACATGGGCTCATGCTTCCAGCAGTCTTTAATGTGCCATCGGGTTTTGTTTTAAACCCCTGGAGCACTGCACTCAAACTTCCCCTCTCAGTCCTCCTCCACCACTCTGGGAAACCAGCATGCACCCTGGTGACACTCCTTGTTGTGCAAAGTCAGTGCCTCTCTGTTCCTGTTTTACCAACACCTTTTCCTCCTGCTATAACACCCCCTGACAGCCCTCCCCACCCCTGGCAATTCCCTTTGCTGCGGGCAAGGACAACACGTAAGGTTCATGGCACCAGCCTGCTCACAGTGTCTATCCACAGGCATCTCCCCCTTTACCAGTTTGCTTTGGGACTTGGCTAGCATCCCATTTCAGTAACAGCGAAGTAACTGGGCTTGGCTTCATGGTTTTGTGACAGTCTTGGCCCAAAGCTGTTTTAAATAGCAAACTGCAAAATACATGTAGAGAGACAAACACCAAACTGCAGGAATAGGAACTAGAGCCGTAGATCTCAGGAAGGGTTGTTAAAGCTCCAGCTTGTAGCCCTGCTGATAAGGCAGTTTCCAAGAAGTTGCCCAGCCCTTAAATTCTAGAAACTCTCTCTTCCCAGGTCAACAACCTTTCATGGACTGAATCTTGGTGTCATCCTACAAGCAAACACAGGCCAGGCAGAACCTCCTGCAAGTGATATGAGAGAAAGGAGAACCTGTGTTGCTAAGACGGGGCCCAGAAGCTTTCTAGCATAGAAAACCAAAACACAGGGTGAAAAGCCCTCCTGGCATTCAGGTAGTTCAGGATAGGACAAGCAAACACTTCATACGACTTCAGTCTTCTTTGGCCAGGGCTCCTCCTTGCCTGAGAGGGGACTGAGGCTGCTGTGCTCCATCTTGGATTGCTCTCAATCTTGCATTGCTGCAAGGCTTGGACTCCCTCCAAGATCTCCCCTCTCTTCCTGGGGAGCGCTGTGTCAGGCCCAGGAGCGGGGCTCTGCACCCTGGCTGCCCCGACACTGGCTCTCTTGAAGCTCCATGCCCTGCTTTTCACCAGCCTTAATTTCTGACATGAACAGAGGCTCTTTGGAGAGAGGATTTTCCGCAGCATCCCACAGCTCCGTTAGCAAAAAACGTTCTGTGTGGTTCTGGTGGGAGCACCATGATGGGGCCGGTCAGACTCAGTTCCTTGGCTCTCTCCTTTCACTGGGATTTTTTAAAGTACCTTATGCAGGTGCAGGAGTTGACACAACAGAGCATACAGCACGTTAAGAGTCTGTCCAGCTTGTGTGTAAACACTGCTAGTCCCATCCTAAAACCCTTAGGAGTTGTTTCATAAATACAAAGTATTTTGCCTAATTCCCAAACCATTTCCTTGCCTGGCCCAATGGTGGAGGAGCTGCTAGTGGGGACAGGGTCTGCAGCTTTATCCTGCAGAGAAGTCTGTCCCTACCAGAGCTGGCAGCAGAGCCAGGCAGAGGCTACCACCTGCTGGATCTCTCTTCTTGAGTCCCTGACCCTTTCTACCATGCCAGTTACTGATGGCACCTGGGCAACCACAGAAATGCTGCATGCCGAGCATGCAGACACCTCTCACTAGCTCTTCATCAGCAACACAGCTACAGATACGTTCACTGTGTAAACAGGGAGGATGCTCAATGAGTAGCTTTGTGGGACTGACCTCTTGGTTGCTTATTTGGGGCTCAACGTGTGCTTTGCAGCCTGGGTGTGCTCCCTTCCTTGTTGGCGCTGCAGACAGGGGCACCTTTCTGAGCTGAGGCAAATTGCCAGAGGTTTGCTCAGTGGGGGAACGTGGTATTTCCTGATCAAAACTTGCTCCTACCAAAACCAAGGATTTACTCTTCCAACAGTTCTTAAGAGGTGAGGGGGAAAGGGCGGGGGGGAGGGGAGGAGGGTGTGTGGAAAATCATACATCCTGGGTGGGCACCTTGCACGGGATCCCACCCTTGCATAGAGGGTGTTGGGGATCTTCATGGGAGGCACCTTTGCATGCTTAGGGGTCTTCATGGGAAGCGGTGCTAGAGCATGAACCCAACTTTGCCATGCAATCATGCATCATTGTGTGGGCAGCAACCCTGAGCAGGCAAGTCAGGTCCACAGGGCTGCTGCTTTTGTGAGGGTGCAAGACCTGGCCTGTGTAATCCAGGAAACCCAGGAACATGTTTGTCCCACTCAAGGAACTCAACCAAATGACTCCTGTACCTCACCCTGACTCTTGCAGCCTTGAGATTAAGGAACTTGGTACCAGCTTTGGGTTGGCAAACTTTGGGGCTGAACAACCAACATATCCAGGGGGACTCATGGTGCTGCAGCGTGTCCATTTCTGGGACTGTGATTTTATTTTTGCGCTGAGCAGGCTGAATGCTGTCAGCGTAATTTCCTGATCTAGACTTTTTTGATTGACCTGCTCTTCCGAGCTGCCCTGAACCTTGGCAGGTCATGCTAACTTGCACCTACAACATGTCAGACCTCAGCTGCCCAGCTAGCTAGTCTCCGGGAAGGTCACTGGAAGGACTCCAGTGGCCTCAAATAGGAGTTGACTCATGCCCCGTGAGATCAAAACAAAATGTCTCTGCATATGAAAAAATATTATGGAAACTGTATCATTCATGCACAAAAACCTCTTTTCCAACTTTAGTGTATAAAATACATAATATTGTAAATGGAAAGAAAAAATGTGTGAGGTCTGGTGAGCATGGACATCACTGGGCTGTGAAAAATGCCCCTTCACATAAACACAAGTATTTCCTGGGGTCTGGCACATGGATGGGCTTCTAAAGCCAGAAAACTGGGACCCGGCCTGCACTCCTTCAAAGCAGTCACTTCTCTGTAGCAGTAATTAATTTCTAGTCTGATCCCTTGTCTTGTCAAGAGTGATGCGAAGCCACTGCTCACGATGGAGTTATCAATAAGAGGCGATGTGGTGGTTTGACAGGCATGCCTCAGGACCTCACAAAGACAGCAGGAGCACCAGGGAGGGATGCCCGGGGGCTGAGTTAGCAGCTGAGACCTCCCCACAGGCAGGCTGCAGCACTTGGCTCACTTTGGTCTGTGTGGGAGGTCTGACTCTGCGGTCAAATCCTGCCCCACTGATGCTGGTCAGGATTTGCCCGGGGTACTCAGCAGTGCAGAGTCCCTGCAGTTTCCACAGCTGCCATCTGCAGCTTGATCGTGTTCCAGCTTCGACCCAGGGAGCAGGATTCAGCGTATCACCTTGAGGAAGAAAGAGCAGAGGATGGCTTGGCATGCACAGAGAATGCATTTCTTAGAGAAAAAATGAATTAACATGGGTATTAACCAGCAATTTGTCATACAGCCTCTGAAGCCAGCTTCTGCTGCTGGGAAGTGTGCAGAGAAAAGCAACAGATGCTTCTGCCTCTCCTCTGGCCTCTCTGAAGTTCCTTGGAGCTGGGAGCAGGTGAACACCACCAAGGCTGTTTCTGCTCAGCAAACAGAAGCAGCGATGAATGCTTCAACTGCTGACTGCAAGTGGCTCTTCCCTCTTACCTGGAGCGGTGGGACAAACTGTAGCTTAGTCTTTCCCTCTGGTCATGCTTTCCTCCTCAGGTGGGAACATCAGGCTTAGGACACTGAAGAAGCAGTGGTTGTCTCCTGGTAGGCTGGACCTGAAGCTGTTGCCATTTATTGCTCTGCAGTGTCTCACTGCCACCACCCTGTGACACATCTGTGACAGAGAGATCCCACCACACACACTCCAGCAGCTGGGCCTGAATCCAAATTCCTTCATGCTTCAAGTGATACGGAGCCAGGTGAGATAACCCATCTGTGCGGTGTCACTGCAATCAAATCACCCTTTCCTCCCCCCAGAACAAATGCAGTTCAAGCCAACCGGTCACACTGTGGAAGCCCATCACTGATCCAAGAGCTGCAAGACTGCTGGTGGGCTCCCAGGCTCTCCTGCTCTCCTACCCCAGTGTTATGGGTTGGCGTTGGAAGTTGGCTCAGCTAACTGGGCTGTACTGCTTCCCTGCTGGAGCATGTTCCCCTAACTGACATCAGGAGACATACAGCTGCAATGACTAAGCTCTTCTTACATTCCTGAGATCCAACAAATAAATGTTTCTTGAAAATAAACCCAAGTTCTGTTTTGGGAAATGAGTGAACCATCAGCCTGGTTGCTTTTGCGTTGAGGGCAAAGCTTTGCAAGGACCCACAGGGCGACAGGCAGTAACAGGAGCATCTCATTTGCTCTCCCAGCTCTCCTCCTTTGATGGGTTTGGAATGAGCTCTGGAGGTCTAACTGCAGAGAGTAATGATGTGCGAAAGCTCACTTTCATTTTTCACTCTACTTTTTTGGAAGGTGGAACATTTTACAGTTGACAGTACCATGCTAAAGCCATATGAGGCAAGCAACTATTTTTAACCAGACGGAGATTATCTGAGAGTCTATGGCTGAATCATTTTAAACAAGAAAGAACTCATGGGATCCAAAAGTGGTGCTGGGGAGATGGGGGTGGAAAGGCTTTTATCATGCACTTGTTCCAGTAACTGCTCAGCTACTTCAAGACCGTGATGACGACTATCTGAAGGTGCCTGTGGGGTCACTTCAAGTAGTGGCTGCATTTTACAAAGTGCTTCTGCTTTGAGAGAGAGGTGGGGGCTCAGGTTAGAGTAGCTCCTATGCTCACTAACCCCCTTTACACCCTGCACTGTGTTCTGAGCTGTGCCAAATGAGAGGAGACACTTGAGCTTCTTGGCACTGCCCTTCTCCAAACCCCCACTGCCCCACCACGCATTCACTGGGCACAATATGCTGAACACTTTGGGGACCACAGCCCAGGATGAGAAGGAGAACGGGTGGCCTCAACCCTGGTGTGGGCAGTGAAAAGCTGTCCCCTCCCTCCTCTGTCCACACCAGCACAGAGCCGCCACTTCAAATAACAGGAGTTTCCCAAAGTGAGGTGGGCCTTGTGGATAAAGTGAGGAATTTTCATCCTGTTTCCTTTGCCTAACATGCCACGGGCTCATGGCAGCACCCCGCCGTGCTGAAGGCCTAGCAGCCACGGCCTAAGGCAGCTCCTTGCACAAGGAGAGGGGGACCTAGAAAGTACAGTGGAGTTACAACTCCTCAACAGCCTGTGGCCCAACCCATGTTACAAGCCTATCAGCATAGTGGTACGAATTAATTAAGCCTATTTCACTCACCTGGAGTACAAGGGAGGTAAAGACATGCATTGTGTTTAGCTTTTTTCTCAGGTTTGTGGCTCCGTTCCACGTGCGGTGTTTGGCCTCGGAGCTGTGCAGAGCCCGTGCAGGGTCACAGTGCTGTGCTGCCAGGCCAAGGATCAGGAGGAATTTTTCTGCATTTGACCCTGCTGCAGTCTGCAAGGCTTTGCGGTCAACAAGGGTTTTCCATTTTGCAAAGGGAAATCAAACCTCCCTCCCTAACCTGGTTTGGTGCTTGCTCACTGGCCCATCTTCTCACTATCACTGAAAACATGGTGGGACACATATCCTCGGGCCTCTTTAGACCAGCCTGTTGGCTCAGATTGCCCAAAAGCTGCTGCTTCTGGGTTCCTCAGCATTGAAAATGAAACTCAAACCCTGTCCTGGGTTTGTACTGCAGCACGGCTGAGCCAGAGAGCCTGTGGAGATGACACCAAGGCATCATGGAGAGGTCCTGTGTCTGCTTGTCACACAACAAACAACAGTGTTTTGCTTTTGGTGAGATGGAAAAGTACAAATGAACTCCAAGAAGCAACCAATATCATGTACAGGTGGAGTGAGTGCACATGAAGAGTGGTTTCAGCTGCTGACTTGGTGGCAGACTCAAACGAGGAGCCTTTTGGCCATGGTAGGGAGCTTGCAGCCCTCTCTGGTGTCTCTGCTGCGCTGTGTCTGCGTTTGCAAACCTACTGAACATGAGCCGTAAGACCAGGTGGACTTCCTGGCTGCAGACACCCACAAGCAACTTTGGCCAGAGGGACTAGATAGATCCTCTGTAAAAAGCCACGAGGGTCATTGTCTGCAGCATGGGGAACAGAGCTCAAAATAAATGATCCTTGAACTCAGTGTTTTTTTCAGAGCAGTTAGGAAGCAAGGGGAGCGCAGCACAGCCTGCTGTGACCTCCGCTGACCGCAGTACAAAGCCTGGAGCGCTGCAAAGCCCTGGCTCCATGTTGGGTAGTTACAGCTGTCACCATAGCTGTGACCTCGTGGTTTTGCTCTCACTGTGCAGTGGGCGGAAGTGAGAAGCGGGGCTTGCATCACTACCCATGATGTTAAATGCAGCACAAACTTCAAGCTCACAAATGTGGGCTGCAGGGCCTTGGGGAGACTTGTGATGCTCATGGGGGCTCTCCATTCCACCGGCCTTTCCAGACCCTCCTCTTCTCCGTGTTGTTTCTGACCTCATCCGTGCTGTCAGGGCACGGTTGTGGGGAAGGGACGGCTCCCTGACCACCACCACCCCGTGCACAGCCGACCCAGGCCTTTGGCATGAGCCAATGCCACTGGTCAGCACGCAGCGCTCTCACACCCACACACCACGTGTGGCCCATCCTGTCCCTGCGCCCGCAGTCTCAAGGAATGGCGCCTGACGCGTGTGTTTTTCCAGGACACAATCTCTTCAGATCAAATTCATTCTGCGATTTCCATCTGCTTCCTCCTCTGCATAAATGATGAGGACTTCCTGAAGCTAACGGCCAAGCTCGCTCAATGCCGGGGCATTCAAATGAATCTTTTGTTCTTGGGTACTTTCTGCAGCCTGATGACTCTGGGTGCTGCTTCCCTTGTCTCACCCGCATGCCAGTAGGTCCCCAGGCTGCAGACAAAGAGGCATTTTAGGGGTGAGGAGGAGGACAGGGCAGGGCAGGATGGGAAGTGACTTGTCTGTGAGTCTGAGCCTGGCTGGAGGCTCACGCAGAAAGGTCTTTGCCAAGAGTTGAGTTGAGCTGAGTTGCTGTCTGTGCATGGAACAAGGGCAGCGCTGTGGGTCCAGCCAGGGCTCCCCCAGAAGCAGCCTCAAATAAGCCTATAGCTGCATCCCACGCCCCAGCCGAAGGTGAAGCCAGCAGTCCCATCAGTGTTTCTGAGGACACGGCAACTGAGGGCTGTGTTTTAAACCACCGGAGGATCTCTCCTTCCCAATTCGAGTGGGTGCTCATGGAATAGGATGTTTCTATCTGAGCCCTAGCAGCAATGTGTCCTGTAGGTCCTCTTTGCATTAAGAGGAACTGAGATTTTGATGGGAACATCATGTATTGTGCATGCATTTCCCCTCTCTTGCTTATCAGGGGTTGCATCATGTTGTGTATATTAAAGTCGAAAATACAGATGAAGCTGCAAGCCGTGAATAATACATGCTGCTCATCAGCAGATACCCCCGAAGCACATCCTGTTAATAAAGGGTATTGGGTGAATAAAATGCCTTTTGCATCCCAATAAAGGCATTTTTGTTTACTGCTTTTTAGCAAAATATAGGGTTGGGTCCAAGCCAGGATGTTGATGTTTTTGTCTGGATCTTCATTTGTATTTTCTCATGCCTAGTTCTATGACCTCACTGCGCTGTTAGTATTGTAGTGCTGGCAGCACAGAACTTCCATAGCCTGTAAAAGGCATGGAGCAGAAGTATAGAGAATGTACCCTGCATCTGTCTCCCACCTGCACTGGAAGCACCAGTACTTACCTTAGAGGTGGGACATCTCTTGTAGCCCTTGGTGATGTGTTTTCCTTCTTTTTTTACAAAATGCTAATCGCATCGTTATCCAGCTTTTCGTTTGAGGAAGTTGGATGTAGTGGTGGTGCCGAGCTGCAGCTTCCTTGGCTGGCTCTGCTCACCAGGTGGGTCTGTCCTAGTGGAATTGTTAAGCCTGATGGATTTTGAAGCAATTAGTTAAAAATTTACCAACCTGAGCACGCAGTCTTCATGTTCACTTCAGTACCACCCCTTCAAGACCAGTCTCAGTGATGCTTTCAGTAGGGTTTGGTCCCTCCCTTGTTCAGAGGGTGCATTGCCTTGCGACAAGAGGGAAAACAGCTGCAGCCACATCTGGCCCATCAGGTCCCTCTGTTCCAGCGCTGCTTTTGTGTCCTTGCTTTGCCTGCAGGTTGTGAGGTCTACATCCCTGTTACACAAGCTAACGTTGTCGGTGTTTTCCTTTTTGATTGTTCTGCGTGTAATTTAGATCCCACTAGCAGCACTTAGATTATGTCATTGCAGATTTTAACCGTGTTTTTCTTGGCTGCAGGTTTGATTTTTCTTGGCGCTGCAGTTAGGGCAACTTTGCCGACACAGACCCTGGCCAGCTGCACGCTCCCTTTCTCCTTTCATGCACCTTGCGCTCGCCCCTGCCCATGCAAACTGCAGGGCACTTGTTTTGCAATTCTTGCCTCGCTTGCTCGCAAAGGCTAACGCAATTCCTCTTCCCCTTTCATTTTTGTATGTCAGTTCTTATCAAGTTGGGATTAAAGTTGTCCTTACAGTATTTACGTGAAGACTTCAAAGTTTTCTTTTTGATAGCGGTGTCCAGAAGATCCAGGCAAGGACTGGGAACAGTGTGTGCTGGTTCTGCACACGCAAAACCCAACGCTCCTGGGCCGGAAATGTTTCTGCTCTGACCTTCACATGGGACAACAGAGGGATACAGGCAGGAAAACAGGAGCATCAGGAAGTGACAATGCAGTATTGCCCAGCATGACAGACATACCTGCTCGGCACTAACCATTCTCAGTCCTTTCTCAGCAGCCGTGCAAAGGGATTTCAAAGGAACCACGAAGGGTAACTAGGTACTTCTGAGTGGTTTCATCAGTGCATCCACAGCTGTCCTTCCTTTCACATTTCACTTGTCCTTCTCTAGATAGACTTTTTCCTTGGGCTTTCAGGAAACCCTGTTCCTCACTCCTGGCAGTTCTGCCTTCAGGTGTCTCCAGCTTTCCACAAGATTAGGGTAAGGCTCTTGGATTGGTTTAAACCCCCACATTTTTCATCCCTGATACTATTTCAACACAACCTGCCCTTCCATCAAAATCCTGCAAAGGCCCCGAGCTGGGCTCTGCATTTGCCTTTCTTCTTTCCCTGCCCGTGTACCACTGTTTCTGTGCTCCCTGCCCAGCAATCCCAGCTCTCAGCCACCACGGCCTCAGCACCTGACCCCAGAAAGCCCAGTGCAGCTCCCAGGATAGCTCTGTACGCCAAGGGCAAGCGTGGTGTGTGCCATATTCCTACCACCGAGCAAATTCCCCAAACTCTCAGGGCTCCAGAAACCTAGTAGCAAACGAGAAGTGCGAGCAGCATGCTGTCCTCATCAATTCTTGTCAAAAGATGTAGGAAAAAACCCAGAGATTACTCTGTAAGAAAACTGAGTTTAACTCAGGGACGGTCCCAGCCTTGCCATTGTGTCCTGCTCCTCCATGGAAACACAGCGTGAGTAACTGCGAAGCTGAGTGAGGTCTGACAGGGGCTGGGTCTCTGGCTCCTGTGCAGACAGCAAACTCCCAGAAGCACAGAGAAGACAGAGGGGAAAGGAAAATTGATGGGGATGGAAGCCAGTGCATAGCCCAGCACAGGCAGATGCTTCCCAAAAGGAACCTCCAAAGTAAATATGATTGTGCAAGCCATTTCTGTGCCACGTTACAAAGAGAGCCAGAATTTTCTGTTGGTTTTTAGTGTGGGCTTTTTTTCCTCCTGTATAAATCCACTCAAAAGGGCATTTTGCATGCCCCGAGTTGAACAAGGAGAAGCTCAGATTGTGCTGTCAGCTGCACTCCAGCTCTGCACAGGCAGCACCCTGGGTTCATTCTGCAGAGGAGACACCATGGATCTCCCAAAGCAAGTGGGGTTTACTCTTGTGCCAGAATGTTTTGGGGTTTTTTAAAAATAAATAGTAAATTCCCCCTCCCCCCAACTCTCATCCATTCAGCAGCCAGACAGTTCCCAGCTCCTTCCTCTCCCCAGACATGAAGTGTAAGCCATTTCTGTGTATTGTGGCCGGGCAGCTCCCGCAGCCTGAGGAGCAGCTGGACAGGGCTGAGCTGGCAGCAGCGCTGGGAAGGGGTCACGGGAGTTGCCCACACCACTTCTCACTGGTTTTACACACCTCACTGGCCTGGATTCCAAAGCCATAATTAATGGTACCCAGCAGAAGTTTGCCTTCTTCTGAAACCCACCAAGGACACAAAGACAGACTCAGCTAGGGATTTTAATTTTCTTTGGTAAGCATGATGTCTTCAGAAATAAACTCTTTGCCTCGACGTGTCACGGACCTGCCCGATTCCTCAATTCACGGGCAAATTGGAGGTAGGAAAGTCCCACAGAAGAAAGGCTTGTTGCAGGAGCTGCTCCACCTCTTTCACAGCACAGGCTGGGTTTTCTGCTTCCCAAGGAGATCTTCATGGATTCAGCTGATGTGCCAACCAGTTGGGTAAGGGAACAAAAGGTCAACATGCCTGTGCCATTGCGTGTATCAGGTCCCTGGTGGCCAAAGGACTTGAAAATCAAAGGAAGCCTTCCATGTTGGAAAATACATTAATTTTTCATCTCCTTGTGTGTATATATATGAGATATCACGACCTCAGGCAACCTCCCTGGCAGCCATGTGTGACACAAAGTCCTCATTGGTCACAAGGTACCCACACAGAGGTCCATGCCCAGCCAGGAGCTGCTCCCATCCAGTGTGGTGGGGACCAGGCATCAGCTTCAGGGCTGCTCTGAGTCACCCTTCGGAAGGGGCTTGCTTCCTTGCTCTCTAATCCAAGGCTGCTTTCTTGGCAGAAACCTCCCCCAGCAGTCGGTGGTAAGCTCACTGCTCTGGGTTGGGAGGATAGGTTAGTTTGGGTTTTTTCCAGTGTTTGCTGTGATACACAATTAATTAAACGTAAATGCCGCCATTTATTGCTCTCTGGAGAATCACTGCTGGCTTGCACGCCATGGCTTTTGGGGACATCTCTATTGTTTCAGCTACCACCAAAGCCAAGGAAAGCTGAATCACACTCTCCTTCAGCGTGATCAGAGGCAGCTCGCCCACCACTGTGCCCCAGCGTGGCTTGTGGTTGCCTAAACATTTTCTTTAATGAGACACGCTGCAGTGGATTTGGCGTTACAAGGTGACCACTACCAGTAGGGTCTGGGCTCTGTCACCAATCCTAGCAAGGTCAAATCAGTTTGAAATAGTTGACTGGTCTTTCACCGTCAACAAGCAGCCTTGGAAGATTGCAAGGAAAGTCTGAGAGGGAAGTGGTTTGACGTAATTCAGGTAACAAAAAAAAATGTAATCTGTGAGCCTCGTGCTACAGGCTTACTGCCAAAACAGCCACATCTCCTTTCCAAGGGCTTCATCTGCCTGAGGAGCAAAGGTAACTTGATCCAGGCGGTGTTTGGTCAGGTTCTGGTTCAGAGGTGCACCTACATTTTCAGCTGCAGTGTGGTAGCCATTCCGCACCAGCAGCCTGTCTCAAGGCATTTGGTAGCTCAGTCCTAAGGCCCAAGAAAAACCCTGAGGGCTTCAAGGCATGGCATCAGGGAGCATGGATACCCGCATCAACGGTTGCTCCCTTCATCAGATCGGCGTATGAAGCAGGCTTTCCCCCTCAGTCCTCGCTGATGGAAAATGCCTGCCTAGCTCCAGCTGGATCTTTCTAGAGCCCAGAAATGTCCGATTAAAGCCAAATGAAACAAGGGGCTATGGATGCTGGGGGAGGCTTTACCTGGAGACATGCAGGGGTTTTGCTGCCAGCTGCCTGTCCTGCCTCACTTGAGGAGCTCTGCCCCTGCAGGACAGAGGACATGGAGCTGCATGGCCATCTCCAACACACCGCAGGTCACAGCATGGCCTTGCCTGGCAAAACACAAACTCCTCACTTTGCCTCCAAAGGCTGAGCAGTGACTGGCAGTGGGTCAGGTTCCAGAGTCCACCTAACCAATGTTTCCCTCATAACCTAATTACTAAGGTGAAAACCGACCAGCTGATTAGTACAAGCCACTTACAGCATTAGCAGCTTACAGCTCCCAGCCCAGGGTCAGTGTTTTTCAGCCTCTTTGACTTGCCAAAGTTTCCTGGGAATTTGAGGACCCACGAAACAGGTTCAGCTGACCAGTGCTGGGTTTGATTTTCTCAGCCCATAACTTGGCAACATACTGCCTCAACCTGCAGTGCTGACGTAAGGGATTCTCACCTTACTCCTCCCCCTGTGCCAGGCACTGACTGGAGTCAAATTAATTTCAGATCTACTAGTTTTCATTGTCTTTGTAACCAGCTGCTTTCACATCCCCTTCTGTCTGGCTGCAGACAACGGGCTTGAAGCAAACATTACCCCATGTTTGCACCTTGCTCCAAGCCATCTCCATCTTCAAAGGCAGCACAGGGTTCCCAAATAGGTTGGAGTGCCCAGGGCAGGACTTGCCAGCTGATGGGAACAGCTGTACCTCCTGGGCTGGGCTCACCTACCTTATGTCAAACACCGTAATTTTGGGTAGAGCTTGCAGGCTTCTCCCTGCTTTCATTTGCCACTTTCTCTTTGTCCACTCCATAGGATTATTTTTAAATACAAAGTTCTTAAGAAGGCCACAGCCCTTCAGACCAGAATGGATTCAACCTGTTGGTAAGGCGCTTCACTGGAGGCATTAGAGCCCCGGTGAGATCAGTGGGCGGCTGCACGTGGCAAAGAGCTTTGCAAAACCTGAAGGCCAGAGGGTTTCCTGGCTATAGGGCATCCACCAGAGCAGAACAGCAACAAACACATCTAATGCCTGATTTATACGTGTTGGATGAGAACAACTTGTTCAGCAGCACCCTTCTACTGCAAGTTAAATTTATGCATGCAGAAACCTTGCAAAATCTGGCACAGACCCACTGTGGTTTAATGCAAAATAGCCTAAAAACAACCGCAATGACAAAACCCCAACCTATTAAAAAAACCCCTTAAAATAGAGCAGGGAGAGGGAAAAATAGCAGTGCTGATTTCCTCTTTCACAATCAGCTACAAGTACACTGCTAGCACTGGGTTATATATTTATTACCCAATGTCTCCAGTATCAGACAGGTTTGCTCCAGGACCGAGTACTTAATGCTACTGTGCTGTGAGAACCCTTCCTCTGCACTTGTGGTCGTGCCAAAATACCAACCCACCAGTAAAATGGAGGTGAGAAGCAGCTCACCAAACAGCTACTTACAAATACCAGCAAAGTACAAATTAGTGTTTGAGGAAGTTTACCTTCAGGCTGTTGTTTGAAAAACAGCAGCTAAATACTTGGGGAGCACAAGTAAATCTTGATTGTTGGTTACATCCATCAGCCCATCTGCTACCAGTGGAAAAGGCTGGAAGGAAAATGGTGAATGGCAGAACAATTCCGGCAAGGGGTCACAGAGGTAGCAGCAACCAGAAAACTTACTGGGAGCCTTCACCCCCATTTTGGGAAACTAGTCTCAGTTTGCCATTAAATTTCAACAGAAAACAGGACACAGCCTTCTCTCCCTTAAGATACTCTGGGAGATAACTAGAGCAAACTCCCTAAGTTATGCCCTTCATGGTATTCCATCTCCCCTGCCTCCTTACAATCAGGTCACAAGGGCAGGATAACCCATACAAATCTGATTCTCAGATTTTTAGTGTAAGTACAGGCACAGACAACAACCAGCAACCACATGGCATCAGCTGACAGCTAAAGCCCTAGCTACATTAAGCCGCAAGGGAATAAAGAAACCAGAGCAGCAAACAGTGGAACTACAGGGAACCAGTTCTACCCAACCAGGACTGCGGGACTGCCAAATTCACACGACAGGAGGGAAAAGACTCCAGCATCAAGGCCGCTTAGGGGGAGTGGCAGCAGCTCCGGCAGCACTTCACTGAGGCATGCCTATCGCCTGCCCTTAGGATGGAGAAGTCTCACCCAGTTTCCACGAGATGAAGTTCAGAACGAGAAGCCTGCAAGTCCTGTTGTCCCTGTTGCTGTCAGAGCTGACTCACAGCACCAGAGCTACGCAGCAGAGGCACTGCCACCTCTTGTTTAGATAGTGCAATAGGCTGTGCAGGCTGGCAGCAAGCACTGCCCTGCCAAGCCGGTATTATATAGCTGTATATAGTTACACCCACCTGAGGGGAAACTAGGGGCCTTTAACAGCACCCTCCCAGACCCACGCTGGCAGGAACAGTTTGCTGACGATTAAGCTGTTTTTAGCTTAGAACTCATTTATGAGCATCACGAGGACAGCTGTGCACTGAGACAGAAGACTCACTTGGGGAAGACAGCCACCCCACGCAGAGGACGCTGCCACCACCACCAGCTTTCACACTGAGAGATCTCAGTGCAGTCCCAAGCTAGGCAGTGGTAAATAAGCAGTGGTACAAACCACAGTCCCAAAACAGACTTTGACACGTTTGTATGTTTATTATTTCAAAGTACAATATATACATAATGTATAGTGATATCTTCAAAAACTTTATACAGAAACAGGTTATCTACAAAATTAAATCAATAGTCATTCTGTGTGTATTCAGACAACATACATATATATATACTGGAAGATTCAACATAGTCTCAGAACATAAAAATGGGAAGGAACCCCCCCATCAATCCTGGAGAAGCTCTAAATGCCACCACTCCCTCTGCAATGCAGCCGTCCGCCCTGTCAGGACTGGGGTGGTTGTGGAGACACGGTACATCTGACGCCTAGTGCCACCTACTGCTGACATCAACCGTCACAGCTGTTCCCATCGACAGCAGGAGGGTGAAGGCCCGTTGGGACAGACCTTGTCCCTGAAACCCTCCTAGATCCAGGTCTCAGCTTTACACCCGGCTGAGTGGGAGCCAGAAATCTGATTTTTATTTTTGGTTATGAACCAAAATATTGTCATGAAAAATATTTCAGGAGAGTAACCTGAGTTTTACTGGCTAGAGATAGCGCAGGTGTTGGCAGCAACAAGTGAAGATGATGGAAACATTATCAGAGGAATGAATCTCCACTGCTTTCTGGAGGCTAAAATTAAAAATACTGCACAAGGTACATGGCAAAAAGCTGGTGATTTCTATAGCATAAAGCCATGTTCTTCAGTTCAGAGGGTCTGGCTCTAGTCAACAGTGCTGGATCTTACAGAGGGTAGATAAGTACAGGCAGCTTTCCTGTAGGGCCTCTAACAGCATCTGGATGTGTGACATTTGAATTAAAAGAGCACCCGGGGATTTAGGAAACAGATGTTTAAGGCTGTAGGACACAACTAGCTACAAGCTTGGAATTTTCAAGTGCAGCCTGTGGCAATTACATGCCTAACGGACACTGAATTTCAATAACATGTATGTGGCTAACTGCTCCAGGCTGCCTTCAAAATCAGTTCATCAGTTTCTCTCTAAAAATTCAGTTTATCTGAGGACAGTTTTCAATCTTAGGTTCATAAGATAAAGGTTCCAGAAGGGTAAGTGAAATGTGTTTGCTACCCCTTGCACCCACTCTGCCCTGGCTAGTGCTCGCCAGTGTGAGCCACCCCACAGAAACACACCTTCCCTCAGCAGTGTTCTTCCTGTGTGCACTGACACTACCACACCCCTGACCCCGTGGAAACAACAGGCAGGTGGCTCACCAGCAACATTTTTAATGTCTAGTACACCACCACCTTTCAGAGATGAGCAACTCTGCTTAACAAAGCTGCTGGCTGACCCCCCCGCATGTTCACCACACATTTTGGGCTTGCTGGATATAGAGGCATCTGCCAACATGATCTAGAATGAGATTTCCACCTCTACTAGATATGTTTAAAAATGCCTGCAGAAAATGACTTTGGTCCATGAAAATACCGTGCATAATGAACCACGTGGTATTTTGGCTGCTTTGTGTGTCTCCATAACCAAGAAAAAGTAAAAGTAAGAAGTCTGAAAAGGTACTAGTGCTACAGAGGGGAAGCAGCATTTCCAGCAGGGCAGGAGGACACCTAACAAGGTTTCTCAAATAACTTAAGGAGAAACAACCATGCCAAAAAGAAAGAAGAATTTCCACAATGTCATTGCACTTGTTCCATCTGCACCACACCTCTCCTTCATTCACATTGTACACCTGGAGAACATACATTAAATGATTACAATATTAACATGGTATCTAAAATACTGGAGTCATTCAGCTGAGTGCCTGAAAATATCCAGAGGTCTGGTACATTAAAGCATGAAAACACAAAGATACAAGAGCTAGGCTATGTTTCCACATGCAAATAGTTCTAAATATGTTCTAGTTCAGTCACAAACAACTGCCTGTTCATTTCCTGGAAGCAGGTGACAAAGGTGTTTCAGCAGAGCCAGGTATTCTCTTCTTTGCATCACTTAACAGTAGAGCACAGGCAGTCCCATGACTGGACTGGTCCAAATTCCCTAACGCTTCAGATAACCGCTACTCTGAGGAATTAGAAAAATATATGTATAAAAACCCACCCAGATTAAAGGCTCACAGTTTCTACAATGCTCAGTCAGGTTTTAAATAATTTGTTTCCACACTCCCTTTCTAAGGAAATACTTAATCCTTTGACACTGAAGGACTCTGCCATCCAACTCCTGAAGCTCTCTGGACCACAAACCAGGTCTTGATCCCACGATGCTTTCAGAGAGGCCTATCTTTAAAGTAAAAAGGAATTCCCCTCCCTCTTGAATCAAACTACTCAAACCACATCAGGCCCTTTCACTACTTTGTTTTACTGCAAAGCTCAAGGGACTTGGGGCACCTGAAAATGGAGAAGACCCCCCTCAAGTCACCTAGGTGCTTTGATAAATTACCTTCCTGTGTGCTGCTGGGATTCAGCCCCTTGTTTTGCGTAAGATGCAAAGGTGCCTGTGGTAGGACAGATTCTCCTCCCCCAAGTATCCTTTCTAGTTAAAATAGCTAAAGCATTGCTATTGTAAATGTACACTAAGTCTTTTTCATGATAATAGGAAGTGCAAGTATTTAATAAAAACCCAAAGTATGTATTTACACTGTAATCTAGTCAATTCATTTGGTCAAAAAGAAGTAAGTACAGAAATGTATGCATTTACTCCTGGAATAGATATTTCTGATCCTGTAAATTAATTGACCTGGAAATAAAATGTGAACATGTTATGACTAATCAGAATCTTTGTCACCTTGATACTCTTCCTCCACCGCTCTCGACCACTGAAGGACTAAGTAACAGGTCTCTGTTCATGCCATTTTGACCAATTAATTCTTCACACAATAAAACTAAGGAGCCCCACAGATTTCTGTGCCACTTTCACAGTCCCAGTACTACATTAAAATCCTATATAGCTTTACTTCCCAGTTCTTACCATTACTTTCACTGGCTGGTCTAGACACTCTTACTGAGAGCATTTAGTTAGCTTCCATTTGTCTTTGGAAACAGATGCAATTACAATGCCTACCTGCACATACATAACAAAGGGCAATTAAAACTCCTACTTTTAAATGCTCTTAGTTATACAGAAAGACAGAGAACTTTATTAACCAAATATCTGATATTAGACTTTATAGCCATATACCTGATAAGGGTTTACAGGATTTGTTGAAGTGACATGTTTCAACTACATATACTCAACAACCGAATCGGAAAGCTTCTTAATCCCTTAGTTTTACTGTTGTTTCACTTCTGAATAAAAAAGCCTGACCAGTTGAATGTTAATCTAAAGCAGAAAATATGCAATATCATGGTCACCACTTAAAAACCAAAGTTGTGTGACAAAGTAATTTTCCATGCGTGTGTCAAAAATGCCTCATCAACCTAAAGATCAGAAGAATTACTCACAAGAGGCAATAATGTCTGAAAGCCCTTAAAGCTCAGTAACACTGGATATGTTCAACAGCAACTAAGACATAATTGGTTTTATTTTTTCAAGCTCCATCATTAAGAGACTGATTAATCAAACAGTGCAAGAATTAAAATCTCACTGCAACTCATTCAAAACATAGTATGCACTGCAAAGCATCCGTATGCCACTTCAAATAAAAGTGCAGCGTGTAGTAGAATTCAGCAACACCCCAGGCTGGTATTGGGTAGACAGAACCACGTTGATGCCAAACCCTGTCCATCTCTCACACAAGTAAGCCTGTATGCTTAAATGCTGTATATGCAAAATACCAGATGCTTGTGCTGGCAGGCAATCAGATTTCAGGAAAAATGTAAAAACACAGTGGACTGCAGCACCTGCCTTTTCTGCATCTTCATATTGGTTATTCCATAGAAGTTCTAGTTATGTTTGTTTTATTCTCTGTTCCAGTTCGTGCTTGTGTTTAATAAGCCGTTCTATTTCTGTTCCTAGAGTCTGAAGGTTTTCCTTTGGGGGAAAGAAAAGGATAGTGTAAGTTATACAGGGAAAACAAGTCAATCAGCACAAAATGTTGTTTACGTCAGCAGGTTGATACTTTTAAGTATCCAGAACAAGCACAAATGATTACACAGTTGGAGAAAACCAAGCTCATTTCAATAAAGGATGCAAAGCTCTCAGCAAGTCTTTTCTTTTGCAGTTACTAATATTCTACAGGCTGTCTAGAAAGCATAGCATTTAGAGGGGAACAATAATTACAGGAAGAGATCTGCAACTTCTGCAGAACACTGCAGTCCAGCTGGCAGCCCACACAACATTTTCCAGCCTGCTCTCTTCCCCTTGCAGCAAACATGCTGACCCAAGAGCTCCACAGAGTGCCCAGCTGCTGCAGGGCCAGGCTCGCAGAACCCATGCTCCTGGCTCCACGTGACTGACACAGGGCATGGAGACACTTTTCCCACCTGGGCACAGGTGGCCCAGAATTTATTTCAAGCAGCAGCTGCTTAGTGCAGCATACAATGAGGGTCACATAGCAGAAGATCAATGTGGATCACGCTACAGAACTCTTTGATTAGGCCAATGCTACTGGCATCAGCCAAGTTCTGAAAAGACTCCTTTTATCAGCATGGATCTCTCCAAATGCAGTATCAGAACATGCTGAAGGACTGGTATAGCTACTCACTTTCAATGTAATATTTTTCAGTAATGTATCTTCTAACACAGCCTGCAGCTTCCTGTTTATCTCTAAGGAGAGTTCCAAGGTGAGGCCGCTATCTGCAGGATGAGATGTATAGAGAGATGCCATGATCCCACCCCGTCTACTCAAGTGTGCTTTGTTGAAGTCTGAGGCCTCTGATGACAGTGTTCCAGCTTCTTCCCGCAAAATGTAACTCTGAATAATTCTGGGAAGGGAAAAAAATTAAAAACATTATAGCATTACAAAGCAGTGAAGAGTCAGACACTGAAGTAACTTCACATTCCTGACAAGAGCAAATTTATTTTCAAGTAGTATTACTGAAAAGGTAAAAAATAAAAATCAACTCCCTCAATTTCTAGGTCAGGGGAAAACCTTGGATACCACAAGTGCTCTGGGAGATGCTGGTAAGCTGAGTCACTAGAATGTGCAAGGTTTACATACTTAAAAGTACTTTGAGAGTTTGAGATATTACTACTGGAACAAAAACAGTACTTAAAGCCACCTCTCTCTAGTTTACTTTGCTGAACACCCCCAGGCAGGGAATCTTAAGCTTTCTACAGTGAGACCAAAACTGCAGAGTCTCTGCTCAAGAGTCCTCACAAGCTGTCACAATGTTCCCTGAAATGGTACCAGGTTGGCATAAATGTATAGGCTCGTTAAGCAATAGCTATACTTCAGACAACTGTACTATGCAGGGGAAGGTATATGCCACAATTTCTTCCCCTCCTAGATGCAGCTGCAGACATCACCCTGTAAGATGAGGTTTTCGTGTAAGTGGAATCTTGTCTCACATGTTAAGTGCTGACCACCAGATACACTGCTTGATACACATCTGGAATGATGCAGATTCTCCTTCCACAGCAAACACAATCAGCAGCCTTTTAAGCACATGAAGAAATTGGACTTTTCTGTTAGCCAACGGCAACAGTCCACCTCAAATCAGCCACCTGGCAACTATTTTGCTATGAAAATCCCCACTTACACCATTCCATTCATCCAAATCCTTTCAGTAGTAAACAGCTAAAGTATTGCAACTGCTGGGGAAAGATAAGGAAGAAAAAAGAACCCAAGACCAATCCTACCTTTGAGCTCTACTGTCACTGCTGTGCTTTGTTTTCAATACTTGCATTTAGACAATTACTTGTTTTACATAAAATCCGTAACACTAGTCTAGCACCCCAGATTAACACCGAAAAACTGCACAAACACAACTCAGAACATACTTTGTTTTCTTCCTTATTTCCTCCACCAGTTGTTTAATGTGATCCTCCATAAACTCCATCTTTTCGTTTTTTCGAGCATGTGCCTTCTGTAGTCTTAGTATTCTTTCAACCAAGACAGACTTGTCCACCTCTGGGAAGCTGTCCACAGCTACCGACGACCCAGTGTTCTCAGGTGACCGATCCTCATTGCTGCTGCGGGCATTAAGGGACCCTGCCAAGACATACACATGTGTAAAGGCTCTTCTTGTTTTTACACCAGGTGAAACACCTCCACTAGTGCGGTGCATGCATTCAGTGCATTTCAGTAGTTTAGCATATTTTCTTTAGAATGCCATTTTCCCTTACATGTCAGTTGGTTTTATAACTGCATACAGCCTGACAGAAGCCCTGTGTATAAACACTGCAGCACTGATCACTTGGAGCTTGAAGTATTTTCTTTCCATTCTTCTAAGTATTTATCTCTTATACAGAGAGACTACAGGACACTGACAGAACTAACCCAACTTAAACCCAAAGGTACCGTGGAAGAAAATGGGTGGCGTTTTAAGTGCTGAAGATAACCACTTCTAACCAGAAAAAACAGTAATGAATTTTACAAATACAGTGATGCCTCTAAACACACCAATTGATTTATTGTTTAAACAGTTGCAACTGTCAATAGTGCAATTAAACAATGTTGGAAGCCACTGCTCATTTCTGGTTTGCCTCTGGCTGCATTTAAGTGAGCCCTCTATGAACCGGAGCCCTCTGAGCTTCCTCCAAACATAAAAGCAACAAAATAAAAAAAGCAGGCATTAAAAAAAGAACAAAAATATGTAAACATTATAAATACTAAACTTTAATCTTATTATCAGAGTTATCGCAAGTATGGTTTGGCGATTAAAGGCTATTTTCTCAGCTTTAATGGGAGGCTGCCCACACACTGCATGCGCACAAGCCACAGCAAAAGCAAGGCTCACGGCAGCACACCATGGCAACCTTGTTAAGATCGAAGGATTGTTTTGGCAGGCCTGCTATGTGCTATATTACCTGATGAACTGGAACGGCTCCCCATGCTGCTAACTTCTTTGTCGTAATTACCGTTTTCCATCTGATCCAATTTCCTCCGTGCTGAAAGTACAATCAAAATTATGTTGCGAACCGCAGATTAAAAACCAAACATCACAGTGTTACACAACATGCAGAAACTCTAATCCCCCTGACCTGCACCAATTTAACATGGCTTAACAACTGAAAGATAACAGTAGTAACTGCAAATCTTCAGGGAAAAAAACCCAAAACCAAACATCCTCCTTTTCCTACCCCCTAACCACAAAGCACCTGGATACAACATCCACCAAGTTCCCGACATCCCACAGCAGTTGCCAGCTGAAGGGCATAACGTCATATACAGGATTAACTGGGAATAATAAGACTGAAATTTGATTTTACTATTGACTAGGACTGGCATGTAAATATCTACTGAACGGTAGCTCTGTTCTGGGATCTCCTAACTACGTTGCTGCGGGGAGCTGAGTGTCATACTGGTGCCAGAACCACCACTCATTCAGTGGGGATGAAGAGGAAAAGCGCACAGCTGTTCATATACACACACACAAAGAGACATGGAACTTGTCTTGCACAAAGCCAACACGATCTCTTCTTTCAAACACATTCCCAGCAGATTTGATAATTTTTATATAAATATATAAAGCAGAGTTTTTATATAGATATTTGCATTCAGATAATATGCATTACTACATATTTAATTATGTCCTTTTTGTTGATAGTCTCTCCACATCCATCTTTAAAAACTGTACTTCTCTGTTTAATATACCAAAATAGTAACTGTTATCAGCAATGCCTGGTACAGTTAGCAGCTAGGAAACTTCTAACAGCCTTTGAATATACTCCTACACAGACCAGGATGCACATCTACTCCCTGTGACATTTCAGTAGTCAAAGGCATAACAGAGACCAAGCTCTTTTGAAATCAACCTTTCATTTTATGTCAAAGCCCCGTTCAAAAGTTGTATTTCAGACTGAAAACTGACATTGAGTCCTGTTTCCTGCAACTGCAGTTTCCCCAAGATCTACCTTGTTCACTCACTCTCATTGTCTTTAGGGACAGGGAGAGTTCCAAGGGCTACACTCAAACAGCACACACACAGCCATGACCCTAGTGTCTACCAGACACTGTGAAGGGGCTGAGTCATTATATCTGAAAACAATTTCAACCTAGCTGAAGTTGCTTCGTGAGGTCTTTCAGGTTTGCTGCATGCTTGCGCTTCTGCGTAGCCAGTTCATCTTTCAGTTCATCCACGTGAGTCTTCAGTGCTGTTAGTTCTTTCTGTTCTGAGGCTAGCTGAGCCTGCAGCGTCTCAACCTCCAGCTTTCGCTGATTCTCCTCCTTCTGCAACTTAGTTGCCTGAAATGGTAGTTTTATTTCAGTCATGTACACAAAAATTCCAGCCCAAGCTCTGCACTTCACTTTTCACCTGAGAATCATTCATATTTTACATTTAGTATTTAAGCTAAACACTGCCACTGCAAGTGAACATGAAGCACAGTGCAGCACTGCAGTTAACCCCTCAACCATCTCCAAAACATCTATATGATACAGTACAAAGCCATGCAAAGCTAACAGCACAGTTGCATTACCTTCCATGACACCCTAAGTTTATTAAAAGTTACAATTCATACTACCAACAGAACCTATGAAGCAGTTTACAGTAATAAATTTCTTAGATAGGATGCAACCTTCTGATTGTTTCAGTGACAGTTGCACAGAGGAACAACCCTGTGCTTCCAGAAAGAGCAACAGAGCAACAGCTCCTCATTCCAGTAAAATGCGTCTCAGGAATTTCTTTTTAGAAAGAATTTTATGCATCCTACTACAATTACTCGATCAAAAAGTCCAACTCAATGAGAAACTGCAGAAAATAAGCAAAGACACAGGATGGAATTCATCTTCATCAGTATCAGACATCTTACCAGTGCAAACCCAAGCAGCACACTACTCACCAGATCGTCTTTAGTCTGTTGAACACATTCTAGCTGATTCTGCAGCTCTCTTTCACTATAAGAAAGCTTATCCAACTGGCTCTGTAAGGAATTGTTTTCAGACTGAAGCTGTGCATTCTTACTGGTTAATTTTTCAGTGAATATCAATAGCTCAGATTCTCTTTTCCGACTACCTTCAATGTCTTTCTGAAGATCAGCAATCAGAGAATTGAAACCCTCTACTTCTTCCTTTAAAGCATTGATCTCTTGTTCATCTCTGCCAAAACAATTGTACATTATTAGGGAAAACCTGAGCTTAAAGGTATGAAACCTTATTGAAATAAAAGCATTCAGGTCAAGATAGTGGAACAGTTAATGACCCTTGGATATACAGGTTCCATTTCACAACACACAGCAGTGCTGAAGTGACAGGGATCAGTATCACACAAGGACATGCAGTCATTAGCTTCCTCAAGGAACGCCATTCCTCTGTATTCATCTTCATGAGCTTCAGTATAGCGTAATAAACACAACCCTCAAAACACAGATCCCGTAGATGACAGGATGTCTGCAAATCCTATTGTGGTCATTCTGTAACAGGATTTCTCTAAGAGATGGGAAAACACTCCAGTGTTGAGCTTCTCCAGGAGATCAGTACAGTGACTTCTGAAATACCCGAGCACTGCAACTCCAATTCAAAGGACCTGTCTTACTCCACTATTCCTCCCCATATCCTCTATAAAATAAGGTCTTGTTTCTACTGAAGCACTCCCATCAGGAGACTTTTGATCTACCACTTACAAACCATTTGAGTGAGAAAGGCCGTAACTTGCATAACGATCAATATTTTAGAGAACATGATTGAAATTCATTTCAAAATTAAATAGCTGTTGGACAAGTTACAGATGAAAAATGTCCTCATTTGCTCTTGTAATATTATTGCAAGATTGATTCTTCCATCATGGGACTTCCTACACCTTTCTAAGACCTCACCTTCCAACATCAGTAGAAAAACTCTCCCCTTTCTCAAAGGGAGCACACATATTCAAATTTAAAAATAAAATTCAGGTTATATAGAACAAGGACACACATGTCATTTAATTCCCTGACAGACAGTGCAATTACCAGGAGGCTAAGTTCACCTTAAACTGACTACCTGAGGCACAGGCAATCCAACTCATTAGTAATTCTGACTACCAAAATGAGGAGTTCATGTTCTTAATGACAGAAGACATTCGCTAGCATTGCAGCGGTGGAGGATAATATCAGGCATAGTGCACACTGCCTTTACAGTCTTTTTTAGGCTAATTCCACTTTTCAAAAGCCTTAAGACTGAACAACTAAAGCACTGATTTTATTTTTTATTTCTCCTCCCAGTCATTTATGCTGTGTAGTATCTCACCTACAGCTCCCATTTAAAAATCAATGCTAGACGGCCGTGCTTCTATTTTACATTTTCGATATAGGCTGTTTCATTATGACAGGTGAAATCTCTAGTTTCAGGATCAAACCACCCAAAATTAGGTGTCTACAACATCCTAAAAGGAGATCTCTAGCTTATCTTTTAGGTTCTCCAATGAAGAAGACCAGGCAACACTGGAGGTACTCAGTATCCATCTCAACCATAAAGTTATTTCCAGCATTCAACTTACAATCATCTTTCCTGCAAAACTTCTTAATCCTTATCCTTCCTGCAGTGAACAAGGATAGCTAAACATTCCTTTTATACATTTAAGGACATCTCCCTTCTATCTTCTCTTCCTGAGGCTATAGAGACTAGCCTCCTGTTGTTCTTTTCTCATCAAAAAGACAGATAAGGTTGTAGGAATTCAGATTAAATTCCTTCCATTTGCTTCCAAGGCAGAAAGTCTGTTTATTCTACACAACAGTAAAAAGAGTGGTCAAGATTCAAGGATTTCTCTTTCATAGATAATGGGAATTTACTGGTCCAAGTTTTAAATCTCTGGTTGAGACTCCACAATTTTATCAAACATTCTTCAAATTACAATACATTTTAAAGCATCGATAATGTCAATAAAGAAAAGCTCTCCACATCCCAGATGATCTTTTAAGTTATTCCTGGAAGTGCACAGCTGTACCTCTGATGTTGATCCTGTAGACGATCTACAGTTTTGACTCTGTCCAGCAAATTCTGAATTTCAGATTTCTGTCTATTAATGATTTCTTTATACTTGGATAACTCATCTTCTGTTCTTAAACGCTCATCCTCTAAACACTTTACCTAAATAGGAAACAAACAAAAAAAATAATCACAGTCTATTCTCCAAAACTTCAGAGCTGAGTTATTCTGATCAAATGTCCAGATTGTTGTACAAAACCCCTGTGTTATTTTTTGGTGGTTCCACGAAGATTAGAAGAATACCCCAAGTACTTCATATAAAATACAGTCAGAAAATATACAGGCAAAAAATCAGTAATAAAATTTAACTAGTTTAACATTTAAACTAATTAAACATTAGTTTTATCCAAAGACTCACACTTAAAAGTCTACCAGACCAGGATCCAAAGGCATCTTTCTCCAGTTACCAAGCTAACCCCTTATTACATCATCCTCTTTTTTTTTTTTTTAAGGTCCCATTAAACTAAACCCCTGCTCTGGGTAGAGGGACTGGCATACTAATCTATATATAGACAGTTCAGAAGTTATGGATAGAGTATACTCCTTCCCAGAGTACACATTCACAAACTCTACAAAGCTAGATTTACAGGTAGGAAAACTTTACAAGTATTTTTCATTTTCAAATGTTTACTTAAATGTTTCTCACAACTCCTCAGCCAAATGAGGTGTGCACTGTGAAACAAAGTGGTGTTGTACTACAGATCGACCAATACCCTGCAAGAAAAGCTACCCAGAGCCAGCAGTTATATCTAGTCTCATGTCAGCCAGTCTCTGTTTATACCTAAAGTAGTAAGAACACAATTAACAGATTGACTATTGTCCTGCTCCAAATCCCATCAGTATGTCTGTAGCCCCACTGCAATCCAATACAGCACACTTTACCTTTGTTCTCAGTGTTCGAAGCTCATCCATGCCTTCTTTAAATGTTCTCTTCAAATCTTCCAGCTCTTTTATTTTTGCATGATGGACCTTTTTAAAGAGTGAGAAGCTCCTTGAGAAATCTAAATGGACAGTGGCATCTCCTGGGATGTCAAAAAAATCTAGGCCAATGCAGGCCAACACAACAGCTGAGAGGACCAGAGGCAGAACAGGTAACCTAGAGGTTTTACTTAATCAAAAAGCAAAGCAAAACCTAAAAGCTTCTTTATTCTCAGAACTGGGAGCAAAAGTGAGTTTACACACCCTGGTTTTAGGTGTATAAATCTACACTACAACAGCCCCCAAGGAAAGCACTAGGTAAGCTGACAGCTAACTGTTAGGATGGTAGAGGCATTTATGAGCTATAAGCAGGTACTAAATCATTACAGAATGTAGTTTTTTAGTCAGCAAGTCTCCACAAAGAACACGTTGCTCCCTGTCATTCCTTGCCATATACCGTGGCAAAATACTGGCCAGAGGAAGGCCTGTCTATCATCTGAATTTGCACTCTAAATTACATCAACATTGCTGTTGATAAATGAAAAAGCAGTTATTTCGTCCTCATTATATCATACTTTTCCCCATAACTTTTGCTTTTTAAAAGTTGACCCAAGGGGATAGCTAAAAACATCCTCCAAAAAGCAGAGCTTTTTTTTTCTTACTACCTAAGATGTAAGGAAAACACATTTGACAATAATTGTAAGCAGTTTAAAATAAAGATTCTCAAAATTAAAACCTCATGACATTCTTAACTACTAAGCTGTGACCTGTGCTGTCTCCACACATCATACATTTACCTCCAGGTGATCAGTCTTCTCCTGAATTTGTTTCTCTAGTTCTCCTTTAGTTACTCGGAGCTTTGCATCCAATTCATTTGATTTAATTTCTTCTGACTCCTAAAAAGATTGAGGAAATACAGGTGCAGGGTTAAGAGTTTTACTCTCCCCTTTCTAGTTTTATGACCAGACAACCTCTCATATCGCCAAGTCTTTTCTGTAGGTACATGTCTAGTAATTCTAAGCCTGCCAAGACAGACCTCCCCACTGAATGCTCATCAAGACAAACATCTTCCCTTTTATTTAACAGCCTTCCAAGTAAAGAAACCAGTGAACAGTCAGCTCAGCTTTGCAGCTCGCACAGGACAATTCTTCCCTGCTACAGCTTAAGATAAATAGAGAAGGAAAAAGAAGACACATGGTAAACACTAATTCCAGCTCCTGAGAGTGTACCTACTTGATAGGTTTTTATCATTTCTTGACAGTTTTTCCTTATCTGGTCTGCTTCTTCTTTTGCTTCAGTTAATTTTGTCATTGCATCTTTGAGGCGTTCCTTGGTTTCCTACAAAAATAGTAATAAATAATGGGTTAAACCTATTTTATCTAACTTAATCTGAGAAAAGCATTTCTCACAATAGAATTTTTCTATTGCAGTCTGGAGAGAATTAACAACAAAGTCCAGCATTATTTTTCCTCTTGTTTCCATTCAACTACTTCTTTATGCAATTTCATTCACTCCAACACTGAAAGCACAACAGGAAGATCCTTTGGTTATGTGCTGTGCACATTTTCAGATGACAGGTTTAACTATCACATAAAAACCTAACCTACAATTCATACAATAAAAAGTTGATTGTGAGATTAAACAGAAACACGCCCCCATATATCCTCCCCTCATATCCTTTCAATATTTCCATTTCAATATCAGCATCTTTAAGAGCATTATTCTGAGTTTTGCTGTGGGTATTCAAATTCCAGAAAACACTTTAGAAACAGATTTTAATGCTATATATAAATTAAACAGTATAGCAATTGCTTTCCATTGGACTGATACAGCAGCATGAAAATAGTCAGCTTCACTAACCTTATGAGAGTCCAATTCTGTTTTCAATTTGTTTTGAGCCCATTTTACTTTGATAACATGAGAATTGATTTCTTCTTTCAGTTTTTCTATTTCTCTGTTGAGTCGAGTGGCTTCCCCATCCTAAGAAGATTTCAGAGATTTTGTTTTATGGATTTGTATCATCCAGTCCTTCTACAACAAAACTGCTCAAGTGTCAAGTACAGGTTTGAGGGGTTTTTTTTCTTAATGTGTGGATTTTGCAAAAGCATACACATGCTTAAGACTGCTTTATAATGCTTTAGCCCACAATCCAGTGGGGGGAAAAAAATAAATCCCAACACATTATAGTTCTGGTTTGAATAGCAAGATACAGCTGCAGTACTGTTAGTATACATTTACATTATGTCTGTTAAAAAGCAAAGCATAGCCTAGAGTTCTGATCTAAAATTGCTATCTCCAGGGTAAGCTGCACAGTTCTCTTTTTGTTCTTTTTTGGCAAAAGGATGAGGAAACAGAGGTTCAAACCCATACAGTCATTTATACTATACAAGGCTACAGACAAAAACTGTGACAAAGGAGTGGTGTTACCAGCTATACAGGTGCAGACCAGTGGGAGCACCGACAACAGAAGGTATGCAATCAAATCACTAACCTGTGCCAAGAAAGGATGGTAACAGAAGCACACTGCTGGCATAACCTCCTATACCAATATCCACAAACCACATTTCCAAACTGTGTTTCTGAAGTAATAGGCTCATCTTACCAAAAAAGTTTAAAGCAGCACTGTAAAGCTCCTGTAAAGGTCTGGTGTAATCATCAGGAGTTATGAAGATAGATAGTACTCAAGTTTTCTTTAGGAAACCTCAGGTCATTTTCCCACTTCATGTTCATGTGAGAGGACACCAAGGTGATTTTGTGTTTCAGAATTGTAATTTTTAGGATCCCTCTGTGCATAGTAAAATTTCTCAGAAGAGGCACAAATCAAAGCCCAAACCCTATGAATGTATGAATTTCTGGCTCTGTCATTTGAATGGAATTGTAAAGTACAATATAAAGAGACCTGAATAATTTAAGAGTCCAGTAAGAATCTCTTACTGGCTTCTAAAAAAGAATGGCTCTTTTTATTAATTAGACCTGAAAAAAAAAAATCTTACTGCTTTATTACAACTTGGAGTAATTAGCACAATATAGAGTTTAAACAAAGAAAAACAGAAAAAGAGGTCTCAATACTTTAATGACATAACAGTCTCCTTAAAAAAAAACCCCAAACAGGGTAGAAATTCCCTCATAATCCATGTTTCACAAACTTATATTCAAAGAACTATTGAAAGGGACTTAAAAAAAAAAAATGAGAGAACTCAGATAACTTCCTCCCCTTTGGGGAAAGGGGTTCTCACAGCTATACAGCAAAACCCAGTGGAAACAGGTTTCTTTCACTAAGTACAACAGCAAACAATTGAGAAGGTTGTTCTGTTCTGATAGCGCTTTTAATCATTCGCTCAAGTCATACAGCAATACTTAGAGCACCTTAGTTTCATAGAGCTGGTGTAATCTTCCTTTTTCCTGAGAAAGTTGTTTGATTTTATTAGTATGCTTTTCTATTTCTTTGTTTGCATCTCTCACTCTTCTCTCAAGTATCTCTTTCTCCTTTCGGAGGTCAAGTGACTCCTTCTCCCCTCGGACATATTTCATCACCATTGTTTCCTTTTCATGGCGTGCTTCTTCACATTTCTTATTTGCCTTGAAAAACATTAAATCAGGATGAATCGGTCTTGTATTTCATAATTCATTTTTCTAAGACTCTACTGGATATTTTCAGTATTGTAACATTACAAACTAGGACTCAAAAGCCCCAGCTTTGCAAAGTCTATCATTAGATCCCACTTCTAAGAAGAGATATATGTGTATATATATATTTACAGGTAGCTCCAGCTTCACAGCTAAACATCTCAATATTGCAAATTACTAACTCATTTATTTGTGGTTTCTGAACAAGAAGCAGTGTAACTGGTAAAGCTTTAGTAACAAAATAATTTTGCAAATACCCAGTCCTCTGTCTTCCCTTATCCATATGATAATTGCACTATCATTATCCAGTGATTTTTCTGGTGGCTTACTTTACTGATCCCCCCTACCCAGCACTAAATTCTACTTCAAATTAAAAGAAAAATAGAAATCATTCTCTGAGCTTTACAATTCATTCAATAGAAAAAAAATGAATGGCATAACATGATATTAAGGGGAAGAAAAACCTCAAAAAACATCAGCTCTCAGTAATACATGAGACAAAAGTTGTGCTGAAGTTGAGAAAAATACTAATTTTGTGATTGCTTTTCTGAGAAAAAAAAAAAAAACAAAACCACCCCACCAACAAAAAACCCACAACCATAAAGCCCCAAACCAAAAAACTCACAACACACTGCCAGCTTTGACTTTTCTGAAAGAAAAATCAGCTTACAGGAAAGGAAGCTTACAGGTTTCCCAGAGGGCTGAATTCCATACATATAAACATAGCTCTTTAATGTGTATCAGGCACTCTATAAATGTTAACAGCTATTTAGAAATTCACTGATATATATACCCAGACACACACAACATGCTAGTAGTTCCAATTTTGGAAAATTTTTCCTTGCCTAGTGATCTAACAACCTAGGTTGCAAGTTTCCTACAAGAAGCAAGTTTGTTCAAAAGATTTTCAATAATTAAAAGTTTCTCAATTACCTGTTCCATTCTAAAGGCCATCTCTTTATGCAACTGCTGAATAGCATTTTTTGCTGCTGCATCTTGAGTTAAAAGTTTGTCTTTACAAGCTTTCACTTCTTTATTAAGCTCTTCCATTCTTGCTTCCAGCTAAAAGACAACATTATAATATAATTATAGGGAAAACCGAACTTCAATCATGCTTTGTACAGGCAGAACATTTCACACAAAATTAGATACTTCAACAGGTATTTACCTGTATTTTACAGCTTCAAGCTCCAACTATCCTTATCAACATAGAATCGTAGAACGGTTTGGGTTGGAAAGGACCTTAAAGATCATCTAGTCCCAACCTCCCTGCCATGGGCAAGGACACCTCCCACTAGACCAAGTTGCCCAAAGCCCCATCCAACCTGGCCTTAAACACTGCCAGGGAGGGGGCAGCCACAGCTTCTCTGGGCAACCTGTGCCAGTGTTTCACCAATAACTAGGTTTGTATTACAGTACAAACATGAAAGATGTCAATCCCTATGTTCAGTGAGGCTGAAGATGCATCAAACCAAGTAAAACACAAAGCACAGTGATTTACTACACAAAAACCTAGACTGACAGCAAGTGCTGAGGCTTCACCTTCCACCCTTTTGTGCTATCCCTGTGCCATATCCTCCACCGTGCCAGCAAAGCATCATACATCCATACTGAACTGGACTGGGAATTAATTAATTGAAAAATAACTTGGCTAATAAAGAGGCACTTATACATTGTGCTTACACTTTTTCTAGCTGCCTAGCGAACCAAGTCAAAGACCTGATCCAGCTGAAGAATAATTACCAGTGTTCAACTGGAACACTTCCCAGAGCACATTGGCTGCAAGGTTGTACAAGCTCAGCAGAAGAAGCTGCAGCACTAGCACAAGAGCAAGTGGTGGCTGCATGAACTGCAATGCTGCCCAAAGGCTGTTCCACAACTGCACCCAAATGACTATCCTCTTGTTGCAGGGGAAAGCCCATTCACCGAGGTTGGTTTGGTTTTTTGGGGGGAATATATAAGAAATATAAGATCTCAGGGTCACTATTATACATGTTTGTGCAATTCCAAACTGTAGAATGTAGAACAACCTAAATGCTTCTCCTACCACACAATGAATTATCATGCCCTCTTCTGCTGGGCATAGAAAGTAAGTTTACACACACAAACATGCCCACACAGTTTGCTTGCAGTCATGAGTGCTGACAAACTTTCACTGACTTAAAAGCCATCAGAAATCATAGCATGAAACCACTCACATCTTAAATAAAAAGAAGTAAAATACTCAAGTACTGCACTGCAATAGATCGATCTCTCAACTCCAGGTCCTTTCCAACTACAACATAAAAAGTATTACACTTCTAACCTATGTGTTCTAAAATCACCTGCAAGCACATAATATCACTGATTCTTCTTACCTGATCAGAAAGCAAAATAAATCCCCTCACAAGTACTTTATTTCTTCCCCAGAATGAGATAAAGCAATTGCTGCATAATATAGCTCCATGAAATCATACAGCACTATCATGGAGATAGGTAGAGAACAAGTAAGTTGCTTATACTGATTTATTCAGGCATAGGCAATTTCAGTTTGTATTTTAGAAATACAACTTTTCAATTCCCTTTTCAATCACATAATGGATTTTCCTTTGAAATGAACCAAAGACAAGTTTTCTGCTCTCATCAATAACATTCTTCTGGAACACCACAAGCCTGACACGCTGCTTTGAGAACAGGTTTCTGTGTGATGCAGACATTAACAGAGAAACCTGACAACTGGAGTGGTATTACCAGGACTTTGACAAACAGAAATTAGTAATTTAAATGCTATCTCTTGCCAGATTTCTAAGCTGTAATCAGTTTACAAAGCTAGGCCAACCAACTGTAGGAACATTAGCAGATAACTTTGTAACCAACAAGCAATGACACCTGGTGTGAAACCTTTTATTCCCAGTCCAAAACCAGCCCATGCCAATGCATACTCCATGTTCCTCCTTGGCCTGTCACAGTTCTAACAATTCACTGGGAAAGCTCCTGTATATAGTAAGCAATGACACAAAAATAATGTCCAAGACCACAGGTAATACATACTCCTCTTTACACACGTTCTACGTATCATTAATGTTTATAACTAACTACACATACATCCAGTTTATTAGTAGTTAAAGCACAAGATAAAGATGACAAGAAGAAACTGGACTTGATAAAGCACTTGCATAAGATTTCCCTTATGTCTACATACAAGTAGTAAATAATGCTGTCAGGATAAAAGGGTGAGCTTGTCATTTTTTGTAAAAAGGCCTTCAACATACAGTGTCTCCAGCAGGAAGCCAACGTACACCCACCAAGGCAACCCACCGAACAGGAACTCTCTTGACCAAGAGACTTCCAGGTACAGAACACTTAAGCGATCTGAATCTAGAAAGTCAAGAGTACCCAAAGACACTAAATGTTTTTAGCCAACAAATAATATTTCTTGCAATGAAAGAGCAGATTGATCCTCTTAAACTTACAACAGTAAGCAGAGGCATTGTTTCACTCTCCTCTACACTACCTCTGACATCTTGTTAGAACAGTGGCAATAGTGGCATTGCACAGGGGACATACCACCCAGAGCTTCCATTTTGTTCTGTACCTGTTTAATAATGTTGAGGTGCTGCTTTTCTGTTTCTGTCCGTTTTTTCAATTCATCTTTCAAGTTGTCCTTTTCTGAGCAAATTTCCAAAATCAGTTCCTGGTGCTTTTTATTTTCTTTAATCAATCTGAGAAAAAAAACCACAAAAGGAACATCAGCACTGGAGGTTTTTGTTTGGTTATAATTTGGATATATTTGTTTTCCACTCTCAGATCTCTGAATTCTAATGAAATCCCTGAAAGCATTACAAAAACAAAACACATTTATGTTGTGCATGTGAAACCTAACTCCAAACCAGCAACCAACAACATCCTTCTGAGGAAACTGCTTGTTTCCAGCATTTGAGGTTGTTATGGTCGATGATGAGATGAAACATTTGGTACCTCTACGCAACTGCAGAACTGTGGTACTAATTTTAAGGTACTTGTAAGACACGAACTTCCAGTCAGATAGCTCTGCCAGCCAAATGTCTGAAGACACAGGTATCAATTTCATGGATTGTGCAGAGTAGCCCTTGAAGTTCACAACCTGGTAGGAAACTGAACCCTGATTTTTAAAGTCCTAAGTAGGTTGAAGCTGACACATATTTAGTTTGACCTTCTGGTGCTGTAACAGAAGATAGTTACACATAAAACTCAGAACTTACATTATCAGAATTGCTCAATAAAGTCTCAAATGTATTTAAGTGTTTGAAGATACAGTTAGATGGTGGATATTTTAGTCCACTAATTGCACATGCATTTACCTGAACATGTTATTTAAATCTCTCCTTTCAGATATACGCTTTCATTCCCCAAATAAATTAGTCTCCTAAAATACATGGAATTCAAAACCATCAGTGAAAGAGAGCTTAGCACTTCTGATCTGTTTTTTAATCTCTTAATGCATATTACAGGATTACAAATTCTTAATTCACAGAACTGCTCTCACCTGTATATCTTAGAATTGATCACAAGAGACAACTGGGCTATTTCCTGAGCAGTATTACAAGAAACACAGATCACAAGATAAGGACAAAAATCGACCCAACCTAGAATGCCCTTTGGACCAAACACTAAATGTTCCATGGCAGTTTTACGCTCGAGGTGAGTTCTCAAGAGTCAAAGGAGTGCAGCTGGGATAGCAACTGGCAAGAGACCAAAGACATGTTTATATATTTAAAAAAAAACTTTCTGTACACATACATAATATGTACACATATCCATATAAACATCTGTCTCAAAGTAATTGGTCCATGACCAAAAACACTGATCTACCTTTCAGTTTACTGTAAGCAAGTGAAACCCAAACAACTTGTTAACTTGCAGTCTCCTGGAATTACAACAATCTACACACCCACCACTTCAGGTTCCCACAACTTCTCAGGAATTCCTGAATGCTAAACTATGCATTCCCAGGCATTCCTGTCACCAAGTGACTTTCCTCACATTTATGATTCTGCCAGAGGTTAACTGGTGAGGTGCATGAGAATACTTTCCTACTGGGCATCTCTCACCCTGCCTGGTTTCCCTCCTTTTGATGTCCTCCAATACCACGTTGTCAGAGTGTCTTACATACAGACTAGGATGCTCATTTCCAGCTCTGCAAGCAGGAATAAATTTGAAGGTAGAGGTTACATTTTGGTAGTAAAACACATTTCTGAAATGTTAACAGAAGTGGAACACTAGTTGGGGAATCAAATAATTAGTGAAGTTTACAAGCATGCATTTAAGAGCCTTCCTTAAGGTAAGACAGTAGTTTATACATGTCACTTCCAACTCAAAGAATAGCTCTCCACTCATCAGCAACTTTGCTGACTGCGACAGAAAACTGAATGCTACTTGAAAAAGAAATAAGCTATTTCAAACTCAAATGGAACATTCATAATAGGAGTCAGTATTTACAAAATTTCATTTCTCCAAAGACATATACGTACTGAATGAATCCTGGACTATTTTTATCTCACCATTACTTTTACAGTATTTAAGTAATTCGAGACATTGTCAGGCTATCCAACTGAACAGTTGGCTAGTCAGTTCCTGCCAAATCCTGCAAGAATTCAGAGATCTTGAAACACATTTTTATTTATAAGTGCATACCACAAGTAAAAAGAATTCCTTACTTAAGGAATATAATTTAAAAAGCTCATTAACTATCCTTACAACTCCTCACAGGAAACCATTTGTTTGATACGAAAGCAATGTATGTAGTTGCACAGAACATGCAAACAGAATTGTTCAGTACATACCTCCCTTTGTGATGGGCATACTCGAATACTCACTTTTTAATAGTTTGTTCTTGCTCCAGGTATTTATCTTGGACACATTTTTCAAACACAGCCAAGGCATGTTCTCCCTTCTGCACACCATTTGGGAATTTTCGTTCCTTTGAAAAATCTGTAGATAGAAGTTCAGACTCTATTTCCTTGAGCAAATCCTCCTGTGAAGAGGTCTGATGTATTGTGGAAATAAGCTTCTTTGTGCAATCTGTGTCGTAGGGGCTTTCTGAATAGATTTTATTGCTAGATTTTTTCATGAAGTCAGACTCCTCCCTTAGCTCCTGTAGTATTTCCATTAATGACTGTTCTGTCTGATTAGCTTTTGGATCTTGTTGTTCAAGTTCTTCACTAGATGTATGTTCTGGTTTTGTGGAGCCTTCCACCTTTCTTTCAGAGCAGGTATTGGTGCAGCAGTCTGCCCCTCCATGCTGATGCTCCTGTTTTTCTGCCAGGGCCCCATTGTTGGTTATGCCCATAACTGTTGAATCCTGGTCTGAGGACATCAACCTTGATTCCCTTCCCAAGACACCAGTATCTTCTCCAGTATAACTGATACTTGAGCATTCCTTCACTCCAGATGTTTTATCAGACTTATCTGGGGACCTGGGGGAGGCATCATCTGACAGACTGTCTGGCTTCAGTGTGCTTTGTGTTTCTGGTAAAGACCCCTCCATCGTTTTCCTTCGGAAATCTAGAAGGAGAATTCACATTACACAATGTATTATATTAAAAAAAAATACATCAAGAGATTGAGAGAGGGGAAAGAAAAGCTGCTGGAAAGTAAAATTCAAAGGGAAAAATATGTAGATATGTAAGTATTATGCGGTTTTATGACTTTCCTGCCTGACTTTTGAGTAAATGCTCCAAGAAAAGTGTTTATAGAAGAAGGTGAGAAATCAAGGATAGCAAACAGGAAGCAGCAGAATAATAACTACCAAGACAATAAAAAAAAAGAAAAGCTTTTTAGAATTAGTAATTCTGTCATTTAAATTCACCAAAAATTCCAAGTCATCACCTCTGAAAAACACAGACATAACCCAATAAAAACACCCAGAACAATCTACACCTTACAATTTTCATTTTCTTACACGTGATTTGAAAGCAACACCATATCTTGACTTACTCATTTTTACAATACAGGGCAACTCCCTCATCCAGCCAGAATGTTCAACTTCCTTACTGTCACATCCTCACTCACCACCCATACAGCAAAATGTATCCATATCCAGTAGCCTAAGGGAAGGGGCTGGAGGAGAATGGGGCTTAGATTCTCTTTTCCCATCTGCTTTCAAGCAGCCAAAATCCCTTGCTGGAGAAGCACAGATGGCCTGCAGCAGATTTGCTCTCTCAAAAAGTAGCTTGCAGGACAAACATTCAAGGAGTTGAAGAGCTATGTAGAAAGTGTTCTACTAGGACACCATATTGAGATCCAAGTAGCCAGAACACTTACAGAAGAGCTGCATCTTCTTTTTCAGGCATCCCAGATGGTCAGGTGTCTGTAAAGACTGCTGGCATCTTTAGCAAGCGCAAGCAGCCCTTAATGTGAGAGCTTATATGCAATGTGAAACTTTTACAAGCACTCCACATTTTACAAACAGACTTTCTCTGATATTAATAAAATCCCTGAGTCCCCTTTGCTTCAAAGATTTTATGCTTAGGTCAACTCTGGAGCCAACAAATCCATCCACTTGGTTTGTGCAGCCAAAACAACTACTCTTTTGGTACCTATTTACTTTTTGATAACTTCTGCTAGTAATGAAAGTTCACAATGTACCACTTATTCTAAACTAAAACAACCAACAAAAGAAGCAGCCCCCACTGAGGATCTCAATTTGCAAGCAAGGAGAAGGAAGACAACCACAAGAGAACATTTCGTAGTAGCAGAACACACTGGTTCCCACTTCATTAAAAAGCTGTTAAAAACGTAGTGTTTTGAGACTGATGCATTTAGTACAGTTAGTACCCACAAGAGAAATTGCAAGTTATGCAGTTAAGAAGGATGAGAAATTCATCTTCCAGTATCTAGTCCTTCTTGTGAGGGGTAGCTTATGGTGCACACACTCATCTTACTGTGCTAAATCCCTCTGTAAATAATACTGTGAGTCAGTATTAGAAAGATTCATCTATGTGGAAGCAGAAATACAATTGTTTACATAACTTAATTAGTTGCATAGCAATAAAATGCCACCAACTTTACATTAAGCATAAATAAAGTGTAGATTTCACATCAAATTCACAGGGCATTTGAATAGTGACTACACAAATTGGTTAAAGCAATGAGAAGTAAATAATGGTGATTCAGTGTCCCCTGCAGACCCACTCTAATTTTCAGTGGTACTCAGAATATAATTTACCACATTAAGAATGTTCACAGCCTTTCTGACTCCAATACACTGGATTTTAGATCTACATGCCTAAATCTTTCTGAATCTGTTCATGACCTGAGAAGGTTTTTTTCTCCTGCTGTTGCTGGACAGTTCTAGTTTCCATGTTTCAATTGCTAGCTTTTCAACAGAAATAACATTCAAAAATTCATGATGGGACCACAATTTATCTTTGCATCAGAAATATCCAGGCAAAGAAATCATGTGGCACAACTGTCAATGCAAGTTCTTCTTTAAATATAAATGTCTCTTGAAGATCCAAAGTTTGCTGTTCCTACCTGAGGCCACTGGAGATAGCAGATACCTTGCTTATAAGGCCAGAGGCAGAAGACTACATTAACAATACTTAAAGAAATGGCTTCTGCTTTGTAAGCAAAAGGTTCTTCATGAAAGGAGCTTAAAATAATCAACACTGCCAGCCTCATTGAAAGTAAACATACTGGTACTTCACTGTTTCACATTGAGCATACAAAGCCCCAGGTACCATTTGGACATGTATCCAACAGCAGCAGCTCCATGTTTTCCCAGGTTTCATGGCCATACTTATTATTCTACCCATCCTCACAAGCGACTCTTCCAACACCAGGCAATTACTAACGTTATGGTATCGCTCTTTCAAAATTCTTCATTAAGAAAATAAAAGAGCTTAGTACCTTTTACAATGTCTTCAGAAGGTGTCAAAAGGAAGTTGACTGCCAATTGAGTATGAGCAAGCACTGTGCCCAGGTGGTTAAGAAGGCTAACAGTATCTTGGCTTGTATCTAAACTGTGGCCAGCAGGTCCAGGGAAGTGACTGTGCCCCTGTACTCAGCATTGGTGATGCCACACCTCAAGTACTTTGTTTGGTTTTGGGCCCCTCACTAAGAGACAGACATCAGGGTCCTGGAACATGCCCAGAGAAGGGCAACTAGGCTGGGGAAGGGAATGGAGAGCAAACCTTAAGAGGAATGGCTGAGGGAGCTGGGAATGTTTAGTCTGGATAAGAGGAGGCTGAGGGGAGACCTTATCACTGCCTACAATTACCTGAAAGGAGGTTGTAGAGAGTTGGGTGTTCATCTCTTCACCCAAGTGACAGGTCATAGGACAAGGAGGAATGAGCTCAAGCTGCGCCAGGGCAGGTTCAGATTAGACATTAGGAAAAAGTTCTTCACTGAAAGGATTATTGGGCATTGGAACAGGCTGCCCAGGGAGGTGGCTGAGTCACCATCCCTGGATGTACTTAAAAGATGGGTAGATGAGATGCTTAGGGATATAGTTTAGTAGAGGACAGGTATGGTTGTACTTGATGATCTCAAAGGTCTTTTCCAACCTAGTGATCCTGTGAAAAGCCATCAAAACCGGCAAACTCTGACTCAGGCTGACAAACTGTTTTCTGTAACAACATATTGTTTATACATCAGACAAGCACACACTATGCTGAGTGTCAGGTGAGCACTGGCCAACCTCCTTACACTGTTTTGCTAAACTTCTAGCATCAACTGTTTGCTCTGTGCTGATCATTACACCTGAACAACGGGAGGACTGCCTTGCTCCTCAGTTCTCTCTCCATGGGATGTTCCTCTTGCCCTCAGCACACGTCCCTTCTGCTGCCTGTGCCATGGGAGGATGTAATCACTACCACATCAACTCAAAACACATAGGGTAGGAACTTCTCAAATTACTGTTCTGAGATTAGGCCAGCCTGAGCTTGCCTGCCTGCATACCTCAAATAGCCAGTCACCTGGTGAGGGACACGGCATCTAGTGCAGCATGCGGAAAGCTGCCTGTCACTGGCTTGGGACACTTTCTGCTGCTTTGACAGGGCTCACACTACTTGTTTGACCAGTCCTCCTCAGTTTCACAGCTCAGCATTAGCTTGGCACCAACACACCTCCTGTCCCTGTTTTAAATCCAAGCAGACAGCTAGCTGTCCGTTTCCCCACAATGCACTACTATAAAACAAAGCAAGTGGAAACACATCCATTCAAAATCTGGTGATGTGGGACACAGAGAATGAGGAACAGACACTGATATAGACAAGTTGTACCCTTCAAAACCAAAGGTTTGCCTTGATCTTTTTTTTAAAAAAAAAACCAAAACAAACCACTTATACTGTTTCTCTTCATAGATGTACTCCTCCAGAAGCAAGGATCATACATACTTTTTACCTCATAATTTTGTGGTATTCACAAATATTGAGTTTAAATGTCCATCAGCACATACAATTTCCCTTTGAAAAGTATTACACTAGTACTTGGAGAAGAGGTTCAACTGCAGCCACAGGACACAAAAAAAGGCTGTAACTGGCAAGGGTTGCTAGCAGCAGCAAAGGTTTCTCATGCCACTGTACCAGAGATGTGCTTATCTGCAAAAGTGCTGATAGCACAACTGACTAGAATCAGTGAGCAGAAAGCCTGTTGATACAATAATGGACACCACACCAACTTTTTACCACTGGAAGATCTCACAAACATGTAAGGGAAAACAGTACTTTTTCAATCAGTTTTTGTTACACAAAAGAAACATCCTCCACTAACTGCTAATTAAATGTTAAAAATGAGAACAAATGTGGCAATAATTCGTTTAAGCTCTTCAATGAGGTGTCTGATACAACCTAAGTATTCATTATCTAGGCAGAACATAGAAAACTTCAGGAAAAAAAATATTTCTTCTAGCAACCTTCAGTAACAGTCATCTGAAGTCTGCTCAGCCCTAGCCTGGGGCTAGTCATAGATAACAAGTTAGAAACATATAAAAGCATCTTGGAGGATGGATCACTGCATATAGAAAGGTAAAGTTTGCAGATGAATAAAATGTACAAGGTACTGGAATTTATCTGGGTATTTCCGTTTACATTCTATTGCCCACAAGTAATCCACTTCAAAGTTTAAAGATAGTAAGTCAAATAACATTTAATACTTAGCTTTTTTAACAGTATAGATCTGCTCTGCAAAATACTTGTAAATAAGCCTGTAGTTCTAATTGGTTTTACTAAATCAATCTGCAGAGTGGACAAGTCAATCAGCTTTTACTTATGTAAGATCCAGCCTCACTCTTGTGAGCCAATGTACTACGCTACATCACGTTAGTGGGGTCTCTGGAAGAAAAGCACTAATAATGGTACTATATCATTGCTACAATAATTATGGTAATTAGGTACTTGTTTGTAACTAAATGAAAGCAGAATTTCCAGAACTACTGATACCATGTTTGAACATTAATTTGACTGTTTATTAATCCAAGATTTATTAAACTACATAAATAACTATATAAGAAATTATGTGATCAGATATCAACATAGACTAAAGCCATGGTAATTACCTGCAGCAATAAAAAGCCAATTAACAGCTAAAAGATACATGCCACTAATTTTAAAAGCTCCTCCTATTCAAATTCTGATACAACTATACATTTTGATAGGTTATGAGAATTATTTTTCACATGCAATAATGTTAGCTAAATTATTCTTGTTTAAGCATCACTTACAATTCTACTGTTAGACATTAAGCACAGAGGTGTCAGAAGACAAGCGAGCAGTGGATAGATTCTACAGGTACAGCTCTACAACAAACAAGCCTACAAATAAAAGATCTCAAGCAATACCCACACTGAACCACCATACTAACTCCTCTACTCAACTTCACTGGAAGAACACTTTGTCTGAAAATTTAAGAACTCTATTTTTCTGGATTAACAGGCAGCTAAGACCTACCATTTAAACATCAACATGTAAAATCTTCCACTTGCTCTTTCTTCTTCCATTACCTGCTATAAAGGGAAATAACATGCAGCAATAAAGATGCAAGACAGAATGAGGAGGATAAAAAGGGAGTATCAAAGCCGTTTCTTTCCATACATGCTTTAACAGTAAATTCTCACTTCAGAGCCCATTCACACGGCCTGGAGAAAAGCAGTTTCTCTAACAGTCAATCAGGTTACCCACTATAGCAGCTGAAAACCTTCCACCCCCAATTTGAGTACTGCTAATTTCCAGCCACCAGAAGGTAATTCACGATGAAAACAATTCCCTGTCTGCTTCCTCCTATCTGCACATAAGTCATTTCCCAGCTACAGCTGGCTATTCTGTTAGACAGGACCACACTGAGAATCTGGTACATCTTAATTCAATATTATGCCATTTCAAACTGCCTGTCTTTTCAGTCTTCTTATGGAACATAAACATGAATCTTTGAAACCCCTGACTACAAAGGGCTCTCCTGAGCAGATGCACTATTAATGCTAGCATTTAATTTCATTAAATAGAGAGCTTGACCCAAGATATCAACACTTACATTATAAATAGTTGAGAAGGAAGAAGTTACTTTGTTCCAGATGACCTCAAAATACATGTGAGATGACATCTGTAGAAACCTATTATGTGACAACTGTAGGAAGCATTTTCTGAGGTGTGGCTGTCTAGAAAAATTCATGAACAATAAGGGAGAAAAAGAAAGTGTGTGCCTTGTCACCTAGTAACTATCACAATGGGGCTCTTTTATAATAAACAGATTAAAGAATGGCAGAATTGTATGCCTGGGGTGTTTCTGTAGGCAAATAGTGTGATGGTCAAGGTCCAGTGAAATAAAAATCCCTGCTATAAGGGGGGGGGGGGAAGTATTTAAGCTACAAAGCTTAAGCATGCTGTAGAGAAAAGGGCAAAAAAGGGAAGGAGGAAATAATGTTTCATGGGTGTGTACATACATAAAACTTTGTTCAATCCAGGGTGAATTTTGAAAGAAAGTGAAGAGCACTGAGGTGACTGAGGCACAAAATCTTCTGAAAGGGCAGCAATAACAAGAATTTGATACAGCAAATGCAGTTCACTGGACACCAGGCATATCCAACCAGGCATACTGGCCAGCAGCAGACAATTGTCAGTTCCTTTCAAAAAGAAAGCATTGTGCATCATCTTTGGGTAGGGGGTTTTCACTCATAGCTCTGTTCCTAAGAGAGACCCTGCAGCAGTGACACTGATGAAGAGGGAACCCTCTACTCTCCAAACAAGTACACATGCATTCCACAAAACAGTGAGAAGACAGTTCTTACATCATCAGCTAAGACCAAGTATGCTTTTCACCTCTGGATACGTAAAGAGCATCCAGGCAGGTTTTATAAGATACGGAACAAGACAATGTAAATTTACAAAGCCATTCTCTTTCCCCTTCCATTTCACATCCATCACAGCAGAGTACTCAAACTCCCTATAAGTAATAGACTCAAGTCTCAAAATGACACAAAACTGAAATACAGATGCAATGGACTTCAGAGAGTAGGTGGGGATGAAGGACAAGAGTGATGAAGCACTCTGTGGCTCATGGGCAGATGATCCCAACAGTCAGCAGGGCCCTGAGTACCACGACCAAGCCAGGCAAGCAGCTAAGTCACAAAAATATCTGGTGACACCAACACAAGCAGCCCAAGCTCCCAGAAATCTTACCACTCTTAGAAAGGTGTCACCTCAGCACTCACATGGCTGCATTAGCACCTCAGTCTGTGCTGAGAGCTTGCTAAGGAAACACTGCACACCTCTAAACAAAGTCCGAACGTTTACAGGAAAAGCCTACCTAGAAAACAAACCCCTTGAAACTCCTTCAGAACAGGTTTCTTTATACTGTAATTTGAAATCCTCAAACCCCACTGGATTGGTAACTCACAAAATTGCTGCTGTTACTCTTTATTTTGCTTTTCAAGACGGTACTTTCTCAAGATAAGCTCCACTGGAAATTCATCACAGCGAAGTGAGGAAAGCAAAGCTTCCTTCTGATACTGGAGGTGCCCAGTATGAAAATGATACAGACATTTCAGTTCTGTCAAAACCAAATTTAGGGAAGCAGACATGCAGCTTCCCTACATATTTAGAAAGTTGTGAGCTTCATCTCTCTCTAACCCAAGTGCCAGATGAACAGAAAATGCTATACCCCAGTTAAACCAGTTAGAAATGTAATGCTTTCATGACTGCCCTCTTTTTTTACCTGCAATTTCCCAGATTGCAAAGCAAGCACTGAGACACCTCAAACATTAGTTACTACTATCTATTTACACCAGCTACATCCCATTTCCATTAATCTAGCTTTCTAATAACTCTCCAAACATCAAGACATTTGTTCATTAATATGCATTATATTTGAAGGTAGCGATACTACCAACTAGTTGTGCAACCTTTCAAAGGTGATCTGATAATAAAAATAATAATAAAAACACCAAGATACACATAAGTCTACTAACAAAATTCAAACTAACAGCTAAATCAAGAATTGGGGAGAGTCTGGAAAATACATTTTAAAAGAATGAAAAGCATCAATCTCGTGAACTTATAATTGCTGCAGAAAACACTGAGCTTTTTTCATTATCACCCAATAGTAAATTAAGATGTAGCCATGTGAATTCCCAAGAGGAAATAAAATGCATTTTACAGCTGGTTTGAATAACTCACACACCACGTCACATTGTAATACACTTCCCTATTACTCCAGCCCTCCAAGTACCCAATAAAGCTCTCAGCAAGATGCCCAGCCACACCTCCTGGCATGTACTGGTCTCCTGGACACAGCTACAAGTGAAACTTCCATTACATGTCTTTACAGTGCTCTGTGTTTTGACCTGAAAAGCACTGAGCCCTAGAAGCTCCCCTTCTTCATCAAATGCACACCCTGGAGATTCAGCAATTTCTGCTAGGATGGAACCTAACATGTACTTTGCATGCAACCAAGGACTGACTTTAAATTCAGTAATACTGAGCAGTGTGTTTCAAACCATACTTTTTTTTCTGACACAATTTTCTAAACTTCATATAAATAAAGATCAGTGATGGCCTAAATCTGTCCTGAGATAGCATGTTCACACTCACCCCCTGGAAAGTGTGATTCAACGGTAATAATGATTTTAAAGAGGGGTAATATAACATTACAGTGTACGTGGAAATGCATAATCAATAGGTACTCCATCATTTAAACAACTCTGCCTCTTAATCACTTGTATTAAACACATGCAATATTAAATTCCAATTCAGAGATTGATTTTTACAAGCAGTCACTATACTCAAGCAGAATATTAACCTAGAAGCACCTCTCCATGCAAGCAGCTTCTGAGGCTCATGAAAAGACACTTTTAACAAATCATTTATAGTCCAATAATGTGTTGACTAAGGGCTACAGTAAATACATTTTTTATATTGTCCTATGTTTCAACTTACGCACCTAGGAAACCACAGGACATATGACTGAAGCTTCCACAGTCAAGAAGCTTTTCTCAATGAAGTTCTGATGTTCGTGCGAAAATTTCACCACCAGCAAAAACCACACATCAGCACCATCTCAACAGCCCAGTTACAGACCCACTTGCCCTGTGCAGGCTCCTGGGAAACAGTCAAGTGATTTAACCAGTCCTCAACTGCACTTCAAGCATTAACGTAAGATGCAATATAATCCTGTGTAACACTGGAGATGGAATTTAATTCAAGGAGTTATTTAGGATTTATTTGTTTAAGAATACTGAAGAGAATGGCACTGATTTTTTAGAGTTTTCTTCACAAATCCCACACATATGAAGCAACCAGCAACTGAAAAGAGACTTAAAACGACAAGTATAGAAGTTTCAGGAATGCTGTAACATTTATTAGGTAGACCATAATTTACTTGTCTGAACAGTTTGTTCCACAAATGACTATTCCTCCTCTTGAAATATCATGCTACAAAATATTATATTAGAAGCATAACCTTAGATGAATCACAATAGAGTAATGAGTACTTTCTATTGTCTTTAGATTATACTAAGAGACAGTAAAGTAACCATTAACAACCAGACCACTGTTAGAATTGCAGGAATTGCCACTTAATTTTAATTCAAGTTTAATTTCCAAGCCATTACACTTGGATAAGAGATGAAGGTGTAGGATAGCTTACATTCTATCATATGTACAATGACACTCCAGCAAGACTGCTAAAGAAACAATTTAGGGGTATGACAACACTCTCTTCTTATTATAGTTGCATCGTCCATTGTAAAACCCAAGATACATCTCTTCAAGAGCTTTTCACATCTTTACTAGAGAACTATCATTACTTGAGCAAACTATAATGCTTTTCCAAGTTAGCACCAACCCATCACTGCACTAGAACTCTCACCGAAAATTTTACATGACAGTAAGACTAAAAATAAAATGGAAGAGAAATCTTCGTTTGTTAGCAGTACTGTAATCCTAATGATACTCTCACCCAGAACAACCTGACCAGACTGAACACCCCTTTCTACTTTACTTGTTGGTTGAGGTTTCTTGTCTCTTTTACTAAAACAAAATATCCTCAACTGTCTACTGCTCATCACAATGACTAGCAAGACAAACTTTCCTGCTTAATTCCCATTAATACCCAACGTACCTGTACTTTGCATTCTATCTGTCATAAGTACTCCATCGCAAACAGCTTTCCCAGACTAAACATTACATCACCAGGTAACAGTGCAGAAGAGGGAAACTCAGATCCTAAAGATAATTCTATTTTCAACTGAAGCTTAGAAAGAAGATTCAGCTAAAGAAGTCCTGTTATACATGACAACATAGAAAAGTATACTGTTTATGCAGAGGGACAAATCAAAGACTTCAACTAAATCAAAAGGGACTGGGATAGAAAAGTCCACAAAGCAGGTATTTTACACAATCTAGCAAGAGATGTATAAGCATGAAGCCATAAGGACTGTTTGAAATGCATTTCAGTACATCTCCACACATAAAGGTAATGGGAGTAGCAAGCCACATGAGTTTAGAAGTGATGAAACACAATAAAAAAGGAGATGAACTGGTTTGAAAAGCATCACACCACCTAAAAAAAAAAAGTCAGAAAAATAACATTTTAGGAAGAGATGAAGTTGATCACCACTGGCTGTTACCCATACAAAACAGAGGGTGGCCATGAGATCTCATACACTGATGGCTTTCCTGTGTTTACAGATGACACACATAGGAAACAAAACACACACACTTCACTCCCACCTACACTAGCTGTCCCCATATTCATTCCATTTTGCCAAAGACCAAATACAAGATACTGGTCTAACTTACAGAAAATACTATAGGGCTATCACCTAGTATTGTTGAGAAGGAAGATGCAATGTAACACTGTCCCACCTACAAAGAAAAGCTAGATGAGAGGACTGCAATACAGACAGGACATCTGTGACTCTCAGGACAAGCAGTAAAGCTACCTGTGTACTGGAACACCAAGTCCTCCAGCACAAGTATAACCTGACACAGCTCTCTGACTCAGCTCACACAAAGGCTTGCTTTGATACACATGCCTGAAGGGCAGAGTGTGTGTAGGGGAGGTGCATATACACAGTCGATGCTCTCAGGATTTCCTTACTTTGAGAAGTTTAATACTTAATCTCAAATTTTTGTCTCTTTTTTAATCTTTTTATATAAGAACAGATTGCATATAGTGGCAAGGTACAAAGCCCAGCATTGCTATCAATTCTTTTAACATGAGTCTAGTACTTTAGAAGACAAAGTTTACTGAAACTTTATTTTTGCTTTTCTTTGCTTATATCTCAAGTCAGCCAGTTGAAGAATACTGTATGAATTCCTTCAAGGCATCAGTTTTATACCGATCTCATTCAAGTGGTTAATACTATGGTCATATTAACTCCACAAGGAGTCAAGTAACAGTACAACTCCAAAATAAAAGTTGATGAGTTAAAGTTTAGCAACTGGGACAGGATTTGTTCCCGTAACTACATAAACAATGGGGTACAGCTTCAGAGTGTTATTTTTTTGTCATACTAGTCCCCAATGTTGGTAGCTCATGTTTCCAGGCAAAACAATATACTAGCAACAGCATCCTTTTCCTGTGAACTTCAAATGAGACTTACATACTTAAACGTTTACAGACAGACTAAAAATCTTCTGCTAGAGTGTTTTCAGCACAGAACAACTCTAACTCTTCCAAGTAAAGAAGACCAGTCTGTCCTTCAGCAGTCAATACTATGCCAGCAATAACACTATTGTAACCTTTCAGGATTTTAGCATCATGCCTTCAACTCTGTTTACGTCAAGGCTAGTACCAGCCAGTTAGTCACTGCCACTTCACTGCTGGCATTCACATTCTGACACTGATAACATCACCTGTGCAAAGAAGAATGTTTTAAGTGAGCGGAAGAAATCAAGTTTATGATTGAGTTCACAGCCCAGACAAAGCATATGTTCTGTGACAGGTCTTCTCCACCTATAACCAAGTCATAACTGTTATTTACATTAAAAAAGTTAGAGCACTGGCAGACCTTCTTACAAAATCAGTGTCACTGCAGCAGTAAGACATGGGACTTAGCATATTTGGCACTGAAGATGCCAGCATATTTGCTACCAATGGTTGTTTTCAAATGTTGCTTCCAGAACATGCAACAGCATTCTAAAATCCCAGCCATGGCACTACTGTCTGTATGACACTGCATGTTGGAAAATACCAGTCATGAGCATGGTGAGGCTCAGTTTTCAAAACTTGATTCTCCTACAGAATTTCTCCAGTATCCCCAGAAACAAGAAAAAACCTTCAATCCTTAAAGGATCTGAGGGAGTCAACCGTAAGCTCTACAGAAGACCAAATTCTGCTAATTAATATAAGAGGTAGTATTATACACAATATTACTACATTAAAAAAACCCCACAGTATTCCCTACACTTCTTGAAATTAGGCTTGCAATTGTCTCCTCTCTTCTGAGACCAATTTTTCTGACAAGGTTTTATTTTCACCCTCAATTTGAGGCAGCAGGGTCTCGGTCTATGACTTGAAAATACGAATTATCCATAAGGCTTTCCCAATGTTGTTTTTGGCAACAGCAAAGTGAGCTCAGAGCAAGCCAACTCAGAACTAAGTACAGGATATCGCCCAACAGAGCCTGCAGGTTTATAAAAGTTTCAAACTACTGATTTGACATTTTCCTTCTCCCTAATAGCACTACTAAATCCAGAAAAGCACTCCCCCTTTTTTTTTTTTCTTCCATAGTGCTTTACAAAATAAATCCAACTTCAGGAAATTCAGTATTAGGCTTTGGTAGCGCTGAGCAACGTATCTGCCGTATGTATTTCATTCCTTAGTCCTTTTCTCAACACTTTGAAACGGTGACCCTCACAACGCCAACACACATCTCTCAACAACCCCAAACCAAGTCTTACAAAATAACAGAAAATACTGTTTTACAGACAAGTCGAGGAAGGATGGTTGAAGAATTTCAGAAAAAGACTCAAAGGCAATACACAATAAGTTTGGGTTTGTTTTTTTTTCTTTAGAAAACAGGTGATATTTCAAATCGGCAGGCTCTTGAAACCTCTTCAGACTTTCAGTTTCTCATACTCCTAGGGCTTAACCCCCTCCTAAAGTCAATGGCAACATAAGTATTCATAGCAGCCAGTAATTACAGTGATTACACTTCCCTGCCAATATAAAAATGCAGCTGTGGCTCATGCTCTCGCAACGATTTCCTCCTACAACAAAACATACTGGGGCACTGGTCACATGTGGGTTTTTAAAGTGCATTCCACTTGCAACGTTTTAACTTCTGAAAAGCGGTTTTACAAGAAGATAAAGCAAACCAACAATTAAGCCAGACTACTGTAGTTCAAATCTTACGTACAGATTTCAGCTCCACAGGAAATACTCTCTTGGTCTGCACAGAGCCTCAGTGGACATACACCCGTATTGCTCACCTGTGCAGACTATTTTCCAAGAGGAGAGCCAAAATCTGCAAGTCTACATCACAAGCCCCTCGCTGAAGTTGCAGTAAACCTTCCTGCTTTCAAGCCTAGAAGGACACGCAGCCTTTGCGAATGCCATCTGCAAGACCAAGGGCACTACCGCAACGCTGCAGCCGGCTGCAAAAAATAACCTTCATACCGGTGTAGGAGCTGACGGGTTTTGTCATCCAATCGTTTAACCACACAGCGATATCAACACACAGCCACCCAGACTGGGCAGGCTAATTAGTAACGTGGAGAAGAAAGCTGTCAAGAAACAAAGAGACTGTAAGCCAGCCCAGAAGCTGGAGCTACTCGCTCGGGAGGTCCCGGCTCGGAAGGCGCTGCTACGGCCGGACTTTACCCCGCAGCACCTCACGCCGCCTCGCCTCTCTGCGGAACCGGAGCCTCACCCACAGACCTGGCGAGACGGCTGCCAGCTAAGTGCCCCCAGCCGCAGATCCGCTCGCAGCGGCAACCGAGGCAGCCGGGCGAAGCCTGCTCTGCCCACGCGGCCCCCGAGAGGCCGGCGCGGCCGCCTCCACTCCCGGGGCTTACCGCCCGCTGACTCCGGCACGCCGCGGGAGGCGGCCAAAGCGGCTCAATGCCACCGCCGCCCCGTCCCCGAGCTCCCCTGGGAGCGCCGACCCGCCCGCCTCGCCCGGCCCCCTCGGCCGCGGGTGCCCCCGCGCCGCTCGGCCAGGAAACGCGTAGCGCCCGAGAGGCGCCAGCATGTAGTAAGAAACCGAGCACCCGCCCTCCGCCGCAGCCCACCCCGACGCGGCTCCTCACCCGCTCGCTACGAGGCCGCCACCGAAGGCGACGGCAACAGCGGCAGCTCCCCCATGGCGGTAATACGCTCCGCCGACCGCGGCCGCCCCAGCGAGCTGACACATCAACAAAGATGGCGGCGTAGGGCGGTGCTCCGACCCGGGAGCGGGGGTGTGAGGGCGTGGCCACGCCAGCGGCCTGCCCGCAGCGGGCGGAGCCAGCTGGAGCGCGGAGTCCGGCGGGGCAGCGGTGAGCAGGTACTTGGACGGGCGCGTTTTTTTCCCAGGCCGTTGCTGGCTCTGAGGAGATCCTCCGCACGGTCACCGCCCGGCTGTCAGGCGCCGGTGGCCCGGAGAGGCCGGGGCTCCTCGTCCCTGAACGCGTCCCAGAGTCCTGCGGGCAGAGCCCTGAGCACCACGCCGCGGCTCACCCCGCGACGACGGCGGGACCGTTTTCGCCGCCTTCTCTCCCTCCCTGGTGCCGGTGCCGCGTTCTTATGCTGGCTTTGAAGCGTGCTAGCGGGCTGAGGGGCGGGAACCAACCCAGACGCGAGCTGGAGGTGATTTACAGCGTGTGTATAAGTATTATTTCAATCAGGAGGGCTTGTGGTTTGGGTTTTTTTCCCCCTCTTGTTGTTTAAGCATCCATTACAATCTCGTGGTGCTGCTCAAGACCCGTGGCACTGCAAAGCTGCCACGTGGGAGGATGACTTCACCCCCAGTTTTTAGGCGGCCCTTTCTGCAAGGTGCAGAAGTAATGTCATAGAGTCTCTTCTGCCCTAAGCAATCGGCATCTCATTTTCCAGAGCCAACACTGCACGTCAAAACGCTCTGTTATCTTAAGCATGGGATGCAGGGGAATCAGCCAGCCCCTTTTCAGTGGTCTGTGGAGACAGGACAAGGGGCAATGGCTGCAAGTTGGAGCATAGGAAGTTCCACACCAACATGCGGAAGAACTTTTTCCCAGTGAGGGTGACAGAGCCTGGGACAGGCTGCCCAGGGAGGTTGTGGAGTCTCCTTCTCTGGAGATATTCAGGACCCATCTGGACGCCTATCTGAGTGAAATGTTCTAGGGAGCTGCTTTGGCAGGGGGGTTGGACCCAATGATCTCCCGAGGTCCCTTCCAACCCCTACTATTCTATTCTATTCTATTCTATTCTATGTCTGCACCCACATGCCATGTATTAGAAATGCCAAAGGTCCTAAGAAAGGACTCGAGGTAGACATGTTAGTGAAGCAGTAATTTATTATACATTCTTGCAAGAGTGGGTGACCTAACAAAGTAGGCACACCTTTGGTCAGAGTTTGTAGCATTTTTATACCATATTCCCATCCGAAATCCCTCCCTGCCCCCCCGTTTAACTATGGATTAGCTATTTCGAAGGTTTACTGGCTCAACCAAGGCACCTTATTCACAATAGTACATAATATAATACACATTGCATGTCTGGCAGTGAATTGGTTAGAAATCTGGTGTAATTCACCTTTTAGGGTATCATTTTTCTTCAATATTCTTGCCAGTGCACTATGGGCAGGCAATGGCAGAGGAGTGTTTAAATCCTTGGGGAAGTTGGTTGAAGGTATATTGTACTCCCTCCCAAGTAGGCACAGATTGATGTTTACCCTCCTCTTGAAGAGGAATCATCATATTTAGCTTGCATTTGGCCGACTGGTTCAGCAGTGTCAGCACCAGCGGCTGAGTGGCACCGTGTTACTGTTTGACCCCCTGCGGGCCGTTGACACTGTCAGCCGTCCCATCTCCTCTGTTGTGCATACTGACCACACAGGGTGCTCTGGCTGCAGTATCACAGGTTTCCAAGTCTTTGATCACCTCTGTGATCCCCTCCTTAGTAGCAGATGGTAAAGGATATTGATTATTGTGGAAGGAGGTCATTTAACAGCTTCCTTAAGTACTAGAACCTCACACAGTGGGGCTCCAAAGCTCCACACTGTTCCATTAGGTAGTTTCCAGACTTTGCTAGGACATCAAATCCTAGTATATTATTTCAGTATGGAGCAACGACAACCTTTATTTTAGACATTTGATTTTCCCCCGGAGACCAAACACACACAGTACTAATTGGTCTGTTTTCAGGGACTCCAGTTACTCCTATTACATTTATTTTCTCCTGGGTAGGGGTCAGTCCTAACCTTTTGGCTGATAACACTTATTTGAGCTCCTGTATCAATTGTGAAATTTACAGGCCTGCACCTGGGACCAGTGGTTAACATATGGGTTACTATGCTGGCCAGGCCATACCAAGGTGGGTCAGCCTGAAATTCCTCCCCCTCCCGTGTTTTCTAGTTTAAATCCATCAGGTCCTTCCTCAGGTCTGAGCAAGGACTGACAGACAGGCACAGAAGACTTCCCCCTCCTGTGTTTTGGTGGTATCAGAAAATTCCATAAACTTGCTAATTGGCTGCTCCACCAAATTTACCAATGTGTGAATAATCTGTGAATTGCCCATTTAGGGCTGGGCAATGAGGTATCCTTTTCCTCCACAGATCATTGCGCTGAGGACCGGTTTGTCCAGGAGGGGTGGGGATCCTTCTCAAAAAAAACCCTGAAAAAAACCCCAACACACCGTGTAAGAGTAAATCCAGGGATGTTTATAAACAAAGTCCAGTCTCCAATCACTGCGTGCTGATATTTCATTCTTTATTCATGATATATGGGGCCATATAGAAATAGAAAGGATAAGCTAAACACAACTGTATATGTATACTTAAAAGAATAGTCATAGAATTTAAGTCAGGTAACCGCACAGTTTAAAGAAACAACTAAGAACGAGAAGGCCCGTTTCTCATTACAGAGACTTGATTGTAGGGAGGAATAAAAGACCTTGTATTATTTCAAAGGAGTGATTGTAGGGAACAGGAGTTGAAGAACAGGATGATACAATTAGGTCCATGGGCCTCTTTACAAGGACATAAATTAACTCAAACTGGTAAGAACACTGCAAGCTGGCAAGACCCTCACATTCCAGGCGAAAAGTTGAAAAGTACATCATGAGGAAGACATACGGCCTTCATACCAGAGACCACTGCCCATATTCCAGAGACCCCTGCCCAGGACCCTGGGAAGGATCTGCGCAAGCACCAAGGACTGATAAGCTAATTAGCATGAGAAGGCAGGTTCAGATGCTGAATATGTATAAGTGTTAATTGAATATTCATTGTTTTATTGTATAAATGTGTGGATGGTTTGCTACTTCGGGTATGCACGCTTGTGGTGGAGCTATCCCCCGTGCATCTGCGCACAATAAACATACCCACTTTACCACTTTGGAGTCGATTTCCGTACATCATTCAGACAAGATTTTTAAAAAATAAAAAATCTGAAAAATCTTCTGGGCATCAAAAATCTGGAGTATGTTTCACCACTGGAATCAGCAGTTTCTCCATGGACCACAAAGCGTTTTGGAATCCAGAGCAATACATAAATGCCACTTTATTTTATGAAAAGCAAACTGAAAAAACTATCTTAGCAGAGGAGCTGTTAAGAGAAAACAGTGGCATTTCCAATTGCAGATCAGGTAAAGGAAATAAAGGCATCTTTCCTGCAGGAACGTCTAAAACATAACAAGAGAAAAACAAGTCGTTGAATAATTTGGGTTGGAAGAAGCCTCAAGGAGTGGTTTTAGTCCCATCTCCTACTCATGGCAGGGCAAACTGCAATGTTGCCAGGTTGCTCCTTTATTTGTGCTAGTTTACTTTGATATATGTGTACAACCATACACATAAATAACACTTCAGACCTGTAAAACTCAGTGATGACTTATTCAGTTCATACCCTGGATTACTCTGAAAACAGAATGTGCTACATAAGTTTACTTACAAGCATTAATTGGGAGTGCTGTTTCAGAGCAAGTAATTTTTCTCCTTATTCTTTCCAGGTAATTGGAAATTCAAAAGCATAAATGCAGATTTTGGGGTCCTAAAGATGCTCCCTTAAGACCTTAAAAACAACACTGGGATCTTAGAGAAAATCAATCTGCAAACCATCCAGACCTTATAACCACAAACCATTGCATCTTCATTATTTTGAGAACAGTAATGTGCTTCAGATAATTAAACATTAATATCCTAATCATCACCTCTATGGCAGCAAAGTCAGATGAAGGCATATGTCTTTAAAAACATTATTTAGCATAAGCTAGATTGTGCAGAGAACTCATGGCCTCAGCTTTAACCTCCAAATAATATTTTGAGGGCAAAAATCTAGCCACTGCTTTGCTCATAATACGCTGTTCATTCCATACTGCTAAAAATACATTAATAAATCAGGTGTGGAATAGAGATAAGCAAAAATTGTTGATTTTCAGAAGTGCCATGCTACACTCCCCTGCTAACTGCCATGCAGCCCAAGCCTAAGCTTTCAGAAATGTTTCTTTGCTACTCCTGCTTCTGTCCTGCAGCAGAGATGCAAAGTTCACCCAGCCTTGCTGCTCTGCAACACAGCCACTTCAGGGCCCAAATGCCTTACTTGGTCTCCTCTTTTTGTTATTTAAAGGCAACTGCAGAGATACCAATGTACTCTGGCTCCAGACTTTCCAAGGCTGATGCTTCTGCTTTGCTGTACACTTCACCTGCTGTCCCACTGACCATTATATGTGATTTAATAAATCCTACCAGACCTGGTAGAATTTAAACTGATCTTTACCTTTTATTTTGAAGATTTTTTTTTTTTCAGCAGGACTGAAATCAGATTAAGAAAGTTGAGCCTGGTTAGTGGAATTCTTCCTTAAAGGCAGGGAAAAAGGATTTTTTTTTCTATTCAGCTGGACTCCCCACAGCTCTAGTCCCAGAACTGATGCTCAGACAGTTCTGACTCTTCCTGGGCTTAGGCCAAATTTCCATCTAAACAGTATCTCACTCCTCAGAGACAGACAGATACTCAGGGAATTAGAATGACAGGACATAGTGAAAGCCCCTTCCCCAAACTGTCTGCATTCGTATTAAGAATGACAGCATTACTATAACTCTTGGTTAAGCAGCCACAGCTCTCATTTAGTATGTACAAATGCTGGAGACCATTTCTAAGTGAGAGAATTTGCCATCTGAAGTACAGCCATGCACAACAGCCTTCACTTCTGCTGCAGACATAAACTCTGCATTGCAGAGGCAGTAGCAGAATTTGGCCCACATTTTCAAAAGCTTATAGTTCTGGTTTCTGGCTCATGCTTTGTTATCTAAGAAGAAAAGTGTTCATGTAATTGCTCGATTTCCAAGCGACATTTATTAATTATACACAGTATTTTTATAGCTTTGTTCACTTGGAGGGGCTTAAAATCCTATGCTTTCTCCTTCAAACTAAAAAAATGTGAGCAACTCCATGGGATGGCAACAAAGTGGCTGGAACTGCAGAAGTGCTGAACACCCCACACTCCTTTGGGACCACTGGTGTAGGAAGGCCATGGCTGGCATTGCCACGGAAAAGTTGGGAGCAGAGTCCAGGTTCCCCATCTCCCATCCTCTGTGTTTTTCAGAGGGCTGGTCTGGTATAATGTAATTACTGCAGGCTGATTTGATTACTGCATTTCACATCATAGCAAGATTACATGAAGAATCATTTTTCATTAAGAATTGCTTTCATTGTCTAATTATTTTACTCTAAGCAAGCATGGTTTGTTTGCCAGGGGTCTTCAGGGAACATCATCCACAAAGCCCCAGGGGCCCTGTCTTCCATACACGTGTCAGGTAGGGACAGCATCTCTGCTAAAGCTGCAGTCCCAGTGCCAAGGTCTTGTCATCACTGTTCTGTCTGATCTATGTGTGGTAAATCCTAAGCGTGACTGTAATGGTACATGTGCTCTGAGTAAGTTAATACCTGGAAAAAACTATTTCCATTATATGTTGTTTGGACCATCCTTTGTTCAGCACGTAGCACAGTGGTGCCCCAGCTAGTTCCTAGGCACTTTGATCCTACAAATTATACAGCTAATGACACACTGGTAGTTATTGCAGAACCTACATGTAGGCAGCTCAAAGCTCTCACTGAAAATTGCAGACAGGCCACATCAACCTCCTGTAGCCCCCATGATGTTGCTCCGGATGAGCCTCCAAGCCAGACAAATGTACTACAAACATGGATATTTTAAGTCACAAAGTCTCATTTTTGAAAGGTGTGAACAACAGAGAAGCATTTCTTAGTACCTCACTGGTATTAGTGCTTTGTAGGCACAAGGATTATTGGGCTAATCTTGCTGAGAGAGGACCAAGATGCAGGAAGGTAATGGAAGCTGTATGATCATAATTGCCCTCTCTCCCTGCAGCCTCCCATGTGCAAACATGCCTACTCTGATACACAACGCTGGGCAATTTGGCAGATGGATTTCCTGAAATCCCACCTAATTCTACCTGATCTTCCCTCCTGCTTTCAGAGCAGCCTCCAGTAAATCAGGTTCTACTCAGACTGCAGTTGAGGGCTGGAGGTTCATTGGAGCCAGGAAGAGTCTTTCCTTTGACTTCCTTAAGTAGTATGCTAAACCACCCAGAAAAAACTCAGCAAACATTTGCTGTGTTGTTCCTTTTTCTATTGAGAATGCTAGCAGGGAGCAAGTTTGGCAGATGGTATTCTACACTTAAACACATAAGATTTACACTGAAATGCTGTCAGAGCCATACACCACATGACTTTAAGGCAAAATAGCTGTACTTCAGTTTCTTTGTGAAGAGAGATAATTATTCCCTGCCCCACAAATCTTGTAAGAATAAAATCCATCACTGATTTTATACACTTTTATAATAAGTACACCACTGTAGGCACTAAAATAGACCAGCTTCATTTATTTTTGGTGGAAGTTTAATTGCACAGCACTGGGAACATCTGAGAGCATGTCTAAGCAGTAGTAGTATAACTGCAGCAGTGTTGAGGATGATGTTTTCCAGTGTAGACAGAGACAGAAGAATAGGAAACAGAACAAATGGGGAAAACATCTTGTGTAGAAAAAAAAAGAGAAGAGACAAATGAGAGCAGAGAATAGGTTAGAAACAGGAGATGAAGTGATGTATTTTCTCTGCTGCAGGGCAAAATTCAAGTATTGTAAAATATAAATGCATCCATCTGATGTATCAGATTTCATCATTCTCGCATGAGTCTTACAGCCACCTTCTGAACTTGTATGAAACAAGGTTGTCTAAGATATCCTGCAAGAACTTTAGTTTTACTGGAGAAATTGCAGAGAGCAGCTACACACCTTTCCTGCTGCTGAAGTCATGGGTGTTTGTACCGAGGTGCAGGTATGCCTGCCGCTGTGAGGCACTGACAGGCCAAGTCAGAAGCCAGAGGCTGTTCAGGCACAGTCATAGCCGTGTGTATAACCTGTAGCTTGGACTTACATTCAGAGCTAAAGACGGAGCTACTCATTGCTCCCTGTGGCTGGCGTTTTCTAACTCCCACGTACTTTGCCTTTCTGTGTCACTAAGAGCATACAGTACAAGGAGGCCCTAGGAACTCACGGCATTACTGATGCAACCACGCTGTTCCACAGTCCCTCACGGCATTCTGAGGACCGAGCGAGAAAACCAGTGGTGCTTCAGAGTAGTAAAATAAAAGCCGCCGGTCACAGCACCCCGGGTGCAGCACACGTTGTGACTCACGCGTCTCCGGCCTGGGCTCTGCCAATCACACCAGCGCTGCAGTGAAACCCACAGCCTTAGCCCTACCAAGCGCAGCGGCAGGCACTCGAGGAGACCTGTTACAGTGCCCGCCCATCTGCTGGGCTCCCCGTACTGTCGTTTCAGTTCACGCGTAGCCGCTGTGCTCTTTATAAGCCCGTAGCGCCTGCGGGCACTCCGCCCGCTTCTGCCCGGGTAAGAAGGCGGGAATGCGAAGAGGCAAGGTGATGGCTCGCGCCAGGCCCCACCGCGTAGTACGTGCCCTCTCTCCGCCCTATATCCGAGCCGCCGCACGCAGCGGGCCACGTGCGGGGCGGGAGAAGAGGAGAGGGGTGGCAGGCAGCCGCGCAGGCGTCCGAAGCCGTCTTTTCCCTCTGAGGGTCGGTGCTTTCCCTCCGGTGGCCGTCGGCCCTCGAGTGAGGGGCCGTCTCAGTTGGGGGGCGTTAGGGGAGGCTCCGCGGGGCGAGCGCTGCCCTGAGAGGGTTGGGGGCGGAGGGGTTGGGGTAGGGCCGGATGGGCAGTGAGGCCTTGGCGCCCTGGCCTGCACCGGCCAGCCGGAGGCGGTGGGGTGGGAATGTTTAATTCTCAGTTAATTGAAATGTTGTGTATTGGAACTGTTGTGTTGTGGGTGTGAAAGCGCATTTCTGGTTTTGGTTGCAGTGTTCATTCGTGTGCTGAAAGACTGCTTTATTTGTAAGTTCATTTTAATCTGATTTCTCACTTGTTATATAGCAAGAAAGTGGTTTTATATTTTAAATTACTATGTATCATGCTAATATTTGGAAAGTGGGTGCCAGAAGTTCCTTTCGGCAGACCCTGGGGCAGTACTTTTCCCTCAGGCAATGGCTCTGCATGCTTGGAAGCTGAGGGTTGGGGGTGGGGGGAAGGGGGGGGGGACGGGGACGACCAGGGCCGGTGTGGGCTGCTTCGGGCCTTCCTCTGGAAGTTGTCTGGAACCCGTGAGTGCAGCTTACGCTTCAGTATAGGAGTGATTGATTTATCTGCACTAGGGTGAGGTTTCATCAAGAGAGAAGCGTCTCTCATGAGTCCCACAATGTTAATGTGCAGGTCATGACAGCTGCTCCTTGATGCTCTCCCCTGGTAAAGGACTTTCCATCATTTAGTTTTCATCTGGAGTGTTCCTTGTTGAGAGCTTTGTTGAAGAAAAAGTTTGCTTTTTCCTGTGCAAGCTAAAGACAGAGTTTAGAATTAGCCTTTCAAAATTGATGCTTAAATATAGCTTTGGAATATGACTTGGAAATATTATAATACTTAATTTGTGTGCCTGACTTATTCTTTAAATCTATTCTTTTGTGGTTACCAGGCCTTACAGCTACCTTTTGTCATAATCTGACATCAACATTTACGTGATGGCGGAACAGCTTCATGTGAACAGCAAAGGTAATGAAGTTGTAGGTGGAGGTTAAAGACACAGACTTCCTGTTGAGTAGCTCTTGATTTTGAGCTTGAATTTCTGAAATACCTAACAAAAGTCAGTGTTTTATGAACAGATAACATGGTATTCTTTGCCAGTTGTAGAAACAGTACAGAAAGTTTCAACTGCAGCACAAGTGTGACAAAAGAGACTTTGTCTAAAGCTTGGCTTTGTTCTGTAATTTTGCAGTTACTTGATTAATGATAAATGTCAGTATGAGTATGGCTTATAAATACAGCTATCTCCTAATTATTAAAACTTGTGTGGTCTGGACTGTCTTAGGTAACTGAAAAAACAGGATAATTGGAGAAGTGGGAAATTCGGTGTAGATGCATGCAGTGGAAGTTGGAGTTTCTTCAGCAGCATTTATTGCCTTCATCAGTCACTTGGTGCTGCCTGATGCATGTTTGCTCTTACCCAAAATGGGATAAAACCCAGTTGCTTCTGGCAGATCTGAGATAGCTTGGTATGCAGTCATCTTGGATCTGGAGCATTTGTGAAGTTTGACTTCATGCCAGGCAAGAATTTTAGTTTAGGCAAAGATTACAAAATCAACTTGCTTCCAAGTGGGGAGAAAAGTCCACTTAAGTTTTGTGTTGGCTGTGTGAAGATCTTGGGCTAATAAGACTGTCAGACTGGAAGAAGCCCAGAATTGCATGTGTAGATTATAAGTGAAATAATTTCACTGGAGGTAAATGAGATGCCCACTTACAAAAAATGTAGTTCCTAGCAAAAAATGATAATTGGTAGGCAGACTTGCTGAATGTCTGTCTTGTGAGAGTTAAGTGATGATAAACTAACTAGAAAGACCACAAGGCTTAACTTATAAGGTACTCACTGGAAAGTAAAAATATTTTTTTGTATTTTGTTTCTGAATGCTTATTGGTGTGACAAAACTATGCATAAGTATAAACTTAATATAGACCACATGTTCAACAGCACTGAAAGGAACTTCTGCTGTTTCAGCTACTGTGAAGTTGCCTGTTGTGAGTTTTGTCCTATGGATATTGAAAAACATGTAAATTTTATTTATTCCTGATAAACAGTTTTATTCTAAACAAATTTATGGATTGAGGACATTAAGACTTACATTGATAAGCATATAGCAGTGAAGCCATTGCTTTAATAATACCATTGATGGTAGGTTTGACTAAACATAGAATCAGAGCAGTAACAAGAAGTGACTTCTAGGGTATGCCATGGTCCTAGCAGTGTGCCAGCAGTGTGCTCTGGTGGCTAAGTGGGCGAATGGGATCAAAAGGAGTGTAGCCAGCAGGTCAAAGGAGGTGATCCTCCCCTTCTGCTCTGCCCTGGTCAGGCCCCACCTGGAGTATTGTGTCCAGTTCTGGGCTCCCTGGTATAAAAAAGACAGGGATCTCCTGGAAAGAGTCCAGCAAAGGGCTACAAAGATGATTAAAGGACTGGAGCATCTCCCCTATGAGGATAGGCTGAATGAACTGGGGCTGTCCAGCCTTGAGAAAAGAAGGCTAAGAGGGGATCTTATTAATATTTATAAATATCTCAAGTGTGGAACACAGGGGGAAATGGCCAGCCTCTTTTCAATGGTCTGTGGGGACAGGACAAGGGGCAATGGCTGCAAGTTGGAGCACAGGAAGTTCCGCACCAACATGCGGAAGAACTTTTTCCCAGTGAGGGTGAGAGAGCACTGGGACAGGCTGCCCAGGGGGTTGTGGAGTCTCCTTCTCTGGAGATATTCAAGACCCATCTGGACGCCTACCTGTGTGATCTGTCCTAAAGAACCTGCTTTGGCAGGGGGTTGGACCCAATGATCTCTCAAGGTCCCTTCCAACCCCTACTATTCTGTGATCTCTATTGCGCAAATGTGCAGTAGAAGAGTGGGAGTAGATAAGGGCCTTGTGTCTTACTGCAAACACTTCATACCACAGACATGCATTAACATTGTTCATCAGATCCTTTTGCAAGTATTTCTGCTTCTAGGAAGTTCCAAGGAAGGTGTAACTGCTAGAAGAAACTTGCTGTTGACAGCTGCTGCTGATAAAGAAAATACTGTGAGTTATTGCCCTTTATATTTGCCCCAGATATTCTGAGTGTTTCTAGATACCATAAATCTGAAATGATCAGTATATGTTGCTCTCTAGAATTTTGAAATTTTATCTGTGTTGCATTTTTGGTTTATTAGAATATTTCTTCCCTAATAGGCAGCGTTTTTTCGGATAAGAATCACTTCAAATTTTTTTCTTCTACAGGTATCACATTCTCATTTGAGTCTCAAGAAGCCAAAGAAATTGCAACATTCACTTGGAAACGCTTTGGCTATTGGCTATGATAAGAGTTTCTTTAGCTCATTAGCACCCCCCTCAAACAAGGACTTGTCATCATTGTGGTCTGTTTGGTAAGTGCCTCTTGTCCTGTAGTCTGTGGTACTTTGTATGTTTACCAGTGAAACAAGATCAGAAGTCTTGAAGTGTCTCGAAATGGATGTGCATTTTTCTCTTTCACTATACAAGTATAGTGGCTATTCAGAACATAGTTGAGGTTGGGAACTGAACAGAAGAGCATCTGCTTAATGAAAAATGTTTTATTTTTTTCTTCCTAAATACGGAGTAGAGGAACCATCTACTAAAGTAATTATTAAACAATGCATGGAGACTGTATCTTAACAGCTGTTGTCTCTTCAGATATAGATGTTTCTCTCTGACTTTTTTTTTTAGGATCTCTCAGATGTTCACAATGCAAGCAGATACACTATTGCTCTGTAGACTGTCAGAAGAAAGATTGGCCAGCACATAGTGTTGTATGTGAGCCGATTAAAGAGAAGTAAGTTTAATAAAGAAGTAAGTTTATTAACTTTCAGTAAAGTTCTGCCAAACAGTCTTTACAGAAAGACAATATCCCTTCCAATAGAACTTAACTTACCATATAAAGGCACTATTACAGTAAAATACATTGCTGCATTATCTCATACTTGTCAGAAAACTGGTGCTTTAGAAGGGTGACTTGAAAGATACTGTTGTTCTTTCAGTGTTCTGTAGTCTGCCTTACAGCAAGAGCATTATTTTTGTTTGTGTCAGAACTGTGTGAGCAGGCAGTAAGAATACCAGCTTATACATGACTTTGAGATTGCTGTTGGTGAGGTAGGTGTCGTGGTTTAACCCAGCAGGCAGCTAAAACAACCACAGAGCCATTCATTCTCTCTGCCCCATCCTCATCCTTTCCATGTCCCCTCTCCTCCTGACAAGTGGGCTGGGGGAGAGAATCGAAAAGGTGGAATTTGTGGGTTGAAATTGACAGTTTCACATGACAAAAAAGGAAGAGAATAGTAGTAATAAAATAATATACAGAACAAGTGATGCACAGCACAACTGCTCACCACCTGCCTGAACACAATGCTCAGCTACTTCTTGAGCTGAACTGTCTCCTGGCCCTCTCAGTTACATACTGAGCAGGATGTCATATGGTCTGGAATACCCCTTTGGTCAGTTGAGATCAGCTGCCTTGTCTGTGTCCCCTCTCAGTTCTGTGGGCACCCCTTGCCTCCTTGTTAGCACGGTGGTATGAGAAGCTGAAAACTCCTTGACTGCTTGGCAGCTGTCCTGGCTTTGAATAGGATAATGTTAATTTTCACAAGGAGCCAGCACAGGTGAGCCAGACTGATGGAGGGCTAGGTGGTGAGGGGCAGCTTCTTGAAGGTCTGAGTGTGGCCTGAGTGTCTGCCTTGTTGTCAGGTCAGTAAGTGCCTTGTGATATGTGTTCTATACTGAGTCTTGCTACTTCCCCTCCCTTTGCTGTCCCACCCTGGTGGTTTGCCTTTGCCTAATTCTTTCCCCCTCCAAATTCTGCTGGGGGAGGAATGAGTGAGCAGTGCATGGTGCTCAGCTGTTGGCTGGCCCTGAACCACGACAGCAGGAGTTAAAAACAGTGTGTTAGCAACATTATTCTCATCCTAAATCCAAAACCCAGCACTATACCAGCTGCTGGGAAGAAAGTGAACACTCTTAGCTGAAACCAGGACAGTAGGGGAGGGAGGAGAAATGAGACTGTGTTTTTCCACAGTGGCATGCTCAATAGATGGCATTTAACAGACTCTGAAGAGGCACACTTTGAACTGAACTGTATCCTTAGTGTACTTCATGTATATTTTTTTCTTTGAGCACAGCTGCAATTAGAAGTTGTCTCAGGCCATTCTCTAGCTGCCTGTTACTGTTTTTTGACACGATAGTTTAGATGCTCAGGAGATCACTCCCTGATCCATTTTAATTAAAGTAAACACTGTGAGGTTATAACACAGTACAAATTGGCTGTCTGCCTTTGGAAGTGATCTGAGCATTTAAGGTGACAGTCTCTAGCAAGGTGTGATGATTGCTGCTCAGTGAATCTACAACCAGGTGTCCATAATCAAAGTTTACTAGAGATTTTTTTTCCACTGAAGAGGGGGAGGGATGTAGGAGCAAACTGACATGTGTTATCTGCAAATTTTTTGTGTATTCATTGGAAGTAGCCCAGCTTCTTTGCAGTTTTATAGTTCTTAAGCTTTGGGATTACAGTGTCAGTCCAACTCTACAACATTTCCCATTTATAATCAAAACTAATTTAGCTTTTCTTTATAGCATCAGGAAAAACACACCATGTGCTGTATGACAGGGAACTAACAGCTTTGCCATTCTGTGCTTTATTGGAGGAGGAATAAGGGTTGACAAAACCTACATACTATGAACACAGCCCTTTAGTTTTAAGTAGATGTTACGAATGCTACTTGTCTGTCTTTGGTTCTTCAAAATTAACATGGTTTTCTTTCTTTAATTACAGTGTAAGTAAGAAAAATACAGGCAAGTTACTTGACAAAACTGAGAAGGGATTTTCTCTTCAGGTACAGTATATGATTTTCACTGTCTTGAATGGATCTGCTGTGAGCTACTTGCAATATGCCTAATTTAACCTGTACAGGAAAGAAATTCCAAACAGTATAATCTGCTCCTCTTAGATCAGTGCTTCAAATCAAGTTACTGGGAGAAGCATTTAAAAAATGTTACTTCTAGTAACATGCTATATCATTTTTTGTTTGAGAAAAAACATTTGTGAAAATGGTAAAAATCAGGACATCTATGGTGTTGCTAGAGAAATATTGTAGGAAGGAAACACATGTAGCTTGTCCAATTTGAGAAGAATTCTGGTGTTGTCTTATTTTATGTATAGATCATGAACTGATGCTTGGATCCTTGCAAATTATTTGAGAAATATGTTGAATTTAGGTATTGTGAAGTAACAGATGCAGATAAGTTTTTGGTTTTTTTCTGTAGCAGGAATTAAATGTGACAGTGTTTCTTTAATGTTTTGAAGCTTCTCTTGATCGTTCAGCCAAACACTTCCCATGGTCTTCTGAACTCTTCTGCAGATTATTTAGCTATCTTCATGGTTTCTTGGGATGATAGTTATGGAAGTGAGTAAAGGTGCATACCTCCAACTAGCCTCAAGTTTCCACTGTATAGGAAAACTTCATTGTAGTGTCTTTCAAGTAGCTCATTCATCTGTTTAACCCTTTGAAGGAATTTACAAAGGAGGCTTTATTTTGGGTATTTAACTTCTGTTAGTTCAGCCTGATAGCTTTCTGTTTTGTGTACTTGTCACTGTTCTAGTAAAAGTGATCAACTGATATTGGGGGCAGGTCATATCAAGGGGCTCTACAATATGAATGAACAATTAGTGATGTTTATTTTGAAGTGCCAGAAGGTTTTATTTTTCTCCGATTCTCAAGCAAGTTCTGCAAAAAGAAGAGAGCCTATATCACACACTGAACAATCTTTAATGTATTTTACTTTTGAATTGAGGCGTGTTGTTTATCAGAAATGGACTAGAAGGATCTCTGTTAGTTACAAGTAAGCAATTATTTTGGTGATTGTAACTGTAGTCTTGGTCATCGTGTGTGCAGTATGTTGGTCCAAATGTAAAAGAGGTTTTCCCTAACCATGTGTATAAGAATATTTTTCTAATGTTTTTAGGATGTCAGACACAGGTGAGGTATGCATTAAGCAGGTTACCCTGAGCATTTAGACTTTTTTAAAAATGGATGCCTGCAGTTAAAGCAGTAGCTCTAATCACCTCTGGCCTTAAGGGTAGGATTAAGCAGGCGTAATTAAATTCCTCTTATTTGAGAGGATCAAAAGCAGGACACATAGCTGAATTGTGCAAAACGGGTGTGAAAGGAAAAGGCAATTCTGGCAGACCAGCTCTTGGTTTTCATTGTCTGTTCCATATATCTGTGATAATGTTTTAAGTTCTTTTCAAGAGTAATACAAAGCCTTTAAGAAAGCTTGCTGAAAGTCAACAAAAGCACTTTTTTACATGCCTCTTGAAATTATAAAATGCCTTTGTTCATTTGTTACTACAAGGAGCTACAGCTGAACTATTCCAATTTAAATATAACTTGTAGCTCTTTTTTAAATAGGGTAGGTCAACTTCTGTGGAGTCCCTCAAGATGGAAGAGCACATGGAGAAAATAATGCTTCCAGATCTCCAGACTTTAGGGATCAAAAAAGCTATGGAAGTACAGGTATTCTTATTTTAGAAGAATCCTACAATGCTTTGTTAGGTTGCATTTGAAGCTTTGTGTCCTCAGTTTTGTTCACATGCAAAGTTCCTTTATAAAGATAAGTAAATGCAAGTGGGAACAGGGTGAATGAGGAAGATTGTTACTGTGAAGGTCAGCATAGCTGCAGTTAACTGCTGTTAGAGTCAAAACAAAAGAACAAAATCAAGTATAGGTGGAAATGCATTTATTGAAATGAGTGCTGTTCACAGAAACGCTGCATTCTTGCCTAGTTATAAGCTGCTGTGGTTTTTCTCTTCAGGGTATGGTAACAGAGTTCAAGAGTCCAAGAGAGTTTTATATACAAATGAGTTCTCCAGAGGTTCTAGACCAGATCAGTAAACTTTCTGTGAAACTTCAAGACTGTTATGGTAACACCGTTATTGAAGAGCAGTATAGAGCTGTCAGAGGGGAAGTCTGTGTTGCAAGGTGTTCTCTCGATCAGGTAACATCTCATTGTCCATAAAACCCTTCAATGTTGACCTCATAATGTCTTGCATGTTTTGCCTATGGCCCTACCAGTGAAGGCTGTTAATTAGAGATCGGTTTATTGTGGTGGAATTGTTATAGAGTTAATTACTACCACACCTAGAACTCAAATTTAAATTACTCACTATTTCCCCCCCCCCCAAAAAAATCTTTATGTATGTGTGTACTTGGACTCTGTAGGTGCTGTTTGTCCTGCTGTTGCTTAAAGGCTGTTTGTGTTCTTAGCAAATTTAAACTGTTGCAGTTAGAACAGTTTGAGATAGGTAAGAAATTAAGAATAAACTTCTGTAAAGAAGTCCTAACAGCTTTGGTTGTATTTCTTTAGCCACATCTGGCTTCTGTATCCCTTTCCATATCTTTTTTTTTTTTAATATTTCATCCCCTTTCTCTCCTCCATTGTCAGCAGGTTCTTGACTTACTGTGTGGTAGCCCATATCCATAGGAGTAGAATTTTATCTTCATAGCAGTCAACACTGCAGTAACTTGTGTTCATTTGGGTCACCTGAGAATTGGTAACTGCTTTTGATAAACTTCATAAAGGAATGCAAAGTATGTTGTGATATTACCAAGATTGTTGTTTATTCCTACACAGACCTGGAACAGAGCACTGATAAAAGATGTGGACATATTAAAAAAGAAAGCACAAGTATTCTATATAGATTATGGAAAGGAAGCAGATATTCCAATCTCCTGTGTTAAAGCTCTGCACAGAGATGTAGAACTGCTGGTACCTCCATGTGTGAGTTCTGTTTTTCCTAACAGGAGCTGAGGTGTTTTAAATGAGTAGTTCTGAAGTGAGTGTAACTTGTGTCTCAGTGTAACTGTCATCACAGTATTTTATGTTCAAAGAATGTGATGCCTAAAACCTGCTCTACTGCACTAAGGTTCACCACCTGAAATGTTCCCTAGCTATTCCATAGGAGGGAGGAAGGCTTTTTGCTTCCTAGTCTCAGGGTTCGAGTTTAACAAACAAAACAAAACCAAAAACCCCCAAACCAAAAAAACCACTCCCCCACCCTGCTGGGGAGTAGTTAGATCCACAGGTCCCTTCTATGCTGGAGCACAGCAGGGGAGATCATTCTGCTTGCCTGTTCTTATCTGGTCTCATGCAGTAATGAAAAATTGCTTGGAATAAGGACAGCTGTGTAAATGTTTTGTGTTATGACTCGGACGGTCAAGCTTTTAATCTGTGAGTTGAACTAGTATGGTTAACTAAGCATGAAGAGTAGAGATGTATTATTTCAACCAGGGACAAGCAGCTCTTGGAATAGTATTTCATAGCTTGTTCATGTGACTTTCTGCTAGGTCCATAAAAGATGTTGAGCTGTTTGAACCTTGGCGTACAGCCTTGCGTGTCTGCTGAGGACAAGGTAGGACACACACCTGCAGTCAGATGTGTGTGATCCAGCCGTGCCTCGTGTAAGACAGCATAAATAGCAGGAGAATCAGAAGAATTGTAGCTTACAGCTTGAACTGAACTTTCTAATTAACTCTAAGAAGTTAATTGAATTGATAGCACTTGATATTCCATCAGTAGCTTTAACTTTTATATGCAAGATGGTATTTCTAAGGACCTTAAATTATTTAATTGCTTTTTCTACTGTGCAAATAAGCCCCTATCCCCTTTTGTTCTAATTATAATTCTTTCTAGGCAATTAAGTGTTCCTTTGCTAATTACGATCCAAAAGAAACACGATGGAATGAAGGCATTACCAGTATTTCTTCCCAGCTGATGGGAAAACATTGTTCTGTAACTGTTGTTGATATATTACAGGAAGAACTTCTGTTGAGTTTTGCTGTAGATGTTGCTCTTACAAATGCAGGTAAGTGTGTGTGTGTAAAAATAAAAACAACAAAAAAACCCCAAACACCCTCTTCCCCCCAACAAACCTTATACAATGAAGTTCGTCATGTTTGCTGTTCCTTTTCCTACCCTCCTGCCTGATACCCTTAAAAGAGGAGAAATGCTTTGCTTTCCCTCCTGTCACTCTCCCAACCTGCCTCCTTGATTTTATTTTTTTGTGGCTTTTAATTTTACCTTTCCGTACAGAGGCAGTTTTAAAATGTCTGTACCTGAAAGATCTTGTTATGCTTAATCTTACTAAGACTTAAGGTTATTACTTTCCCAGTAGAACTGTAACAACTCAGTGTCTTCTGGATTATCTTACTTGGTTTTTTGTTTTAAGAGGCTCACAAGTTTGGAACCACACTTTTCCTTTTATCGAATTCATTTTTAGCTCTCAATTATAGTATCAGTTTCTGGTTCCACTAAGGATTTTACAAGCTTTTGTTGTATTTGGTACATGCATGCTAAATTATTCTGAAGAAAGTGCAACCATTGGACTTTGGAGAACACTAATTGTTTATGTTTAACTTAGTGAGCCTCAGTGGATAGAGAGAAGTAAGAGCACCTGACCTCTGAGGGGTCTGAATTCAGATTTTCAGTTGCGCTGAGGGGGGTGGTTTTGAATGTGAAACCAGGTTGCCACAGAGAAGGCATGCCTGTTGTCATCACTTGGAGGGCTATTTTGTTTGGGTTTTGTTTTTCTGTCCTGCATAGCAAGAACAATATAGTGCTAAGAGCATGTTGCTTTCATTGGTACATGGAGGTTATAGAATCTCCTTCCCCAGACACATTCAGAACCCACGTGGATGTGTTCCTATGTCCTGCTCTAGCAGATCCTGCTCTCGCTGGGGGATTGGACTAGATGATCTTCTGAGGTCCCTTCCAACCCCTAATATTCTGTGATATGCAGCCTGCAGGAACTTGGAGGGAAGTGACGGTAGATCCTCTTAGCTTGCTAGAATACCTGATGCATGGAAAGTGTATGTCCATGTCATAGTCTCTGCAATCCACAGAATGATGGTTCACCTTTAGTCCAGTGTAAATTCAACTGATTCAGGGTTGTTCTGGGCATATTTCACATCTGGTCACTTTACAACACAGTAATGGCAAAGCAGTATAACTTTTCAGTCTCTTGGAGAGAGGAAAAAAAAAAATCTCAGTGCATTTATGAAACATTGCATGCATGACCTTACAAGCAACTTAAACATCTGCATTCAGGTTTTCAGATGAAAATAATTATATTGAAAGCTTGGAATACAGCTTTGTGCATCAGAAGTTAATTATGTAATAGCTAAGGGAAACTCAAGATTTCTTTGTAAATCTTGGTAACTCATTGCATACTCAGTGTTGTAAATGAGGTAAGTAGTGAATCCTCATGTGAAAAGCTGTAATCCACTTTTCACTAGTCAAGCAATCTTGGAGCTATGAATGTCTTCAGAAAACTCAAGTAGTCAAGTTACTCTGAAACTAATTTTACATTCTAAGCATACAAAGTGCTCAACAAATAAATAGAACCTGTTTCCTTGTGATAAGGATACAGGTCAGGCTCAAAGATGGTTGTGAAATAAAAATAAATTATGACACTCATGGTAAATTACTGTTGTCTTTTAAATCTGTATTTTAGGAGACTGCTTAAATCAGGTACCTTTTGAAACAAGGTCTGATTTAACTCCAGGAAGTATTGCCAAAGGAGTAGACAGTCCAAGAGGTAAGCAAGCAAATCAAACATCTTACTAAGGAGATTGGAAAAAACTTGGGGAATTGTAAGGTCTCTTGTATTGCATGACATCCTGAATGTAGTACGTACTCCAGCTGTTCGCTCCTGTCACCTTCTACTTAAAAACATTGACTAATGAAGTTTCCTTTGGGTTGCTAGTGACAGTAGCACATATGCTTTTTAATAACATAAAGTGCTTCTTTAGTGTTGATTGAGTATTAATTACATGGATAATATAACAGGAGCCTTCAAAGCCCAAAGAGTTAGCAAAAAGTATAAACTTCTTCAGTGCGTTTTGAATTCTGTAGTTTAATTTTGCGGTTTTTAAGATTCTTAATCCTGGCTGGTGAGGTTGAATGTTTTCAGTCATCTAGCTTTTGATGAGTAACCATTTGGGTTTTTTAACATGCAGTGTCAGAAAACAGTTCTAAGGGAAGTAAAGAAGAAATACCTGAAGATGAAGAACTCTTTCACTTTGTTAATCCAGTTGCAGAGTGCATCTCTGTGTGTGTTGGAGAAGTATTTTCTGGTCTGGTTTCCTGTGTTCAAAATCCAGAAAACTTCTACTGCCAGCAGATGCACAATGCCTGTAAGTCATGTGTTAAAAATGGGATATAAAGTACTTAGCATGGTGGTTTTCTCTTCAGTAGTGGGTGTCTGGAGGGAGATGTTGCTGGTCTTGTAGTTTGACTTGAAATGGTGGTTCCCTGTAGCATTGAGCCATACCTCAGTCAGGTAAGACCCATGGTGTTGTAGAAGGTGGTTTTGGTAGTGTTAGCCACTAATATAAATTACTAACTTGTGAGGTGATAATTTGTGGGTTGTCTGAGTAGTGCCAAGTAGAAAGATGCTGTGGCATGGATTTTTAGCAATCTGAAGTTAACTTTTTCCATGATTCATTAATTGCTTTAGGTTGAAGGAACCTCAGAGCCTACCCAGTCCCAACCTCCTGCCATGGGCAGGGATACCCTCTGCTAGACCAGGTTGCCCAAAGCCCCATCCAACCTGGCTTTGAACACTGCAGGAATCCGGGGCAGTCATAGCTTCTCTGGGCAACCTGTTCCAGTACCTCACCACCCTCATAGTAAAGAATTTTTTGCAAATGTCTAATCTAAACAATCTTTCAGCTTGAAGCCATTATGCCTTGTCCTATCACTACACTCCTTGATGAACAGTTCCACTCCCATTTTCCTGCAGGACCCCTTTAAGTGTTGGTAGGCTATAATTAGGTCTCCCTGGAGCTTTCTCTTCTCCAGGCTGAACAAACCCAACTCTCTCAGCCTGTGTTCATAGGAGAGGTGCTCCAACCCTCTGATCATCTTCATGGCCTCCTCTGGACTCGCTCCAGCAGCTAAATACATGATGTTAAATAAGTTCTTTTCCAGAAATGCATATGAGTTTCTAAGGACTTTTTGTATTCCTGTGATGCCTTGTTCCTTTACCACTGGAGGGGTGTTTTCTTAAATGTTCTGTGTGTGTGGACTGAACTTCTCTGTTACATAGCATGGGCAGAACATGTGAGTATGAGAAGGACAGGTAATAGTGCCCAATCCCTGCTTTGGTGTCTCATGATAAAATAAAACATAAGACCATAAGCAACATACAGTGAGCCAGAATGCTAGGCTGCAGGGGACTCTTGGTGCATCTCCCACAGTACCCATAAATTGATATCTGAGAAGAGCAGAGGAAGTCTTTGGAAACTGTCTTCCTAGTGCTGTCTAAGCCAGCATTTTATTTACTACCTTTTTTTCCCCCAGCTAAATGGGCTTTTACAGCTGGGTGTCATCTGGTCTATCTCCTAAGATGAATGTTTCTTCTCTGTATTTGTGCAGCCTTTGAATTCTGCATAGACATAGCGTGTCCTTTGGCAAGAAGTGACACTTGTCATCTGTCTGTTGCTTGAAGAGCCAACTTCCTTGGTTTTTTGCCTCCATTAGCTTTGTTCTGATCCCTACAGGCTTCAGTTGTGTTCCTATGACTGGTTTTCCCTGTCCTCTTTACCGCTGTGATTCTTAAGACTTACAGGAGGATTCACTTTGATCTTAGTGATTGAAGACTTAGTCTCATCACTGTTATGTTAAACATTATTTGAAATAATTTCCATTATACCACAAAATGTTCTAGGCTTTGACCTTAAGATTTGTTGGGTTTTGTAATAATTAGAAGGCAATGCATGTTCCAAAACCTGTATATTTTAACCTCAGGTCAGCTTGCTGAGGTTCAGATGGCTCTTAATGAATATGGTGACAAATTTCCCAATGATCCAGATTTCCATCCTGTTCCTGGAAACTTATACTGTGCCCAGTTCACAGGTAAGAAGGAATGAGTTTGCCACACTCAAATCACACAAGTGGTGATGGTGGTATATATGGAAACCATAAAGGTTTTGTTACGGTTTGCATGAACTGTTGAGGTTGACGTGTTATATTTGTCTGCCAAAAAAAAATTGAGTTCTTTGAAGTCAACAGAAAGCACAAGGATCACTTTTATCTTTCCTAGGAGACAATCTTTGGTATCGTGCTGCTGTCATAGCATATGTTTCTGAAGACACTGTTTTGGTGAGCTATGTAGATTATGGTAATTACGAAGTTCTTCCACTGACTCGACTGCGTCCTATGATCCCAAGATTAATGGGCATACCAGCTCAAGCCATAAGGTGTACCTTGGCAGGTATGAGATAAAATAAGCTGTTTTAAACTGTGTGGAGTCAAAATAAGTGAGGGTAGGTAACGATTGCATTTGTAGTATCTTACTGAATTATGAGGAAGTGTGGAGATAATAGTAGGCATTATTTCTGGAATTCAAAGTGGTGTGGCATATCTACAAAATGCAACCAATCTTTCCTGGTGTACCTGGTGAGCTATAATTGCAGGTTTGGAAAACTTACTTTAAGCACATGCAAAAATTAACAGGTATATTTTGTTTTAAGCAAAATTCAGTCATGTACTGGATTTATGGAATTATTAAATCTGTTCTGGTCCTAACACTGCAGGAGATTTCATCTTATATATTGAAGTTCAGGACTGTACCTGTCCCCCTTCCCTGGGGGAAACTTAGTGAAATTGCTGGTAGACTTCTCCATAGGCTTGTGAAATCTGTCAGGTTGGAAAGGACTTGGATGCTTCCTAGTGCATCCTTCTGCCTCAAGCCAGGATCGTAATCCATCGGTTTCGGCATACTTGTTTAACCTGCTATTGGAAACTGCTTTTCTCTGTTCCCATTGCTGTGCAAGATAGGCCACCTCTTTGCTTCAGCATCCTTGCTTCTGGATACTTGTTGTCTATCCTTCTTTTAAAATACTTAATATTTAACTTGCTTTTCAAATTTTTTTGATAAGGTTCAGAGTAGCATTCTGTCTTCCTGCTTCAGAGGAAAACATAATACAATGTTTGCCTTGTATCAGTTCCATCTCTCCACACATGTGGAATGTGACATTAAAATCAATAATCTCTCTTCTGGGACAAATCACAATGCCTATGGCTGCTAGTGAGTGTTCTAGGACTAGGAAAGATCCTAAACACAACATGGATGCAGGGTCAGATTGGTTGTTTCCTGATTAGAGTCAAGGATTTCTGCTGTATAAATATATCCTTTTTTTAGAAGGCAACTTCTGCCAATCTGTTACTATAAAGTTCTGGCTAAAAGTTGCATTGTAGAAATAAATTCTGTAGCCTTCAGAGTAAATGTTTAAGGAGAAAGAAGCAGATACATTGGCTGAGATAGTTTGAATTAACATTATAGGCTGTATTCATGAGATCCAAAGGCTAACACTTCTTAGACATTCATACTCAGGAGATAATAAATCTGAAGTTACTCTTCTCTTCATATAATAGCCTAGTTAGTTATACATGCTCTTTGAGGTTTTTGTTAAATCCAAGTAGTATAAAAGTTCAGAATCTAAATACCTGGGTTTGAAATCGTTACAAGCATGAGGAGTGAGGGCATGTTACTTGTTGTGTTTGCTGCTTAATTGGCTGTTTAAGCAGATATTGTTGAGACTTGGACTGTCTTCAGAACCTTTCCATACTATGTGACCTTTCAGGTGTGAAGCCACTAGGAGAAACCTGGACCTCAAAAGCTATTTCTTTTATGAAGCAACTGGTGGAAGAAAAAGTGCTTATAGTAAAAGTAGTGGACAAAGAGGATTACAAATATGTGGTGGAGCTTGTAGATGCATCAGTTACTCCAGCAATAAATGTATCGAGCCATCTCATAGACAAAGGTTGTGCAGCTGTGAAATCAAAAGTGGCCTTACCAATGATCAAAATGAGTGTTAAGCAAGCAGATGGTGAGTACAGACATGTCCTGCTGAACTGGTGTTATTTAACCTCCTACAGGAATGCGGATTCTTACTAATTAAGAACTTTCCAGTTTGGCTAATGAAGTCCAGCCTTCATAACTCTGGAATTTAGCCATGGCACCTTTGCCATGAAGAAATTGTGTGTTTGAGTGTGTGTGTACATACTTACACAACAAAGTTGTTGTTGCTTGCTTTTGGATGACAATACTAGTATTTCATTTTCTCTGGTTAGAAGTATTATAATTTCTAATTGAAGTATGAAAAGACTAGTTAGTACCTGCTTGTTGTTATGCCATTGTCCTTTGAAGATTAAATATCATTTGAGCTATTGTCCTGTGTTTTACACACAAAGCCACATACTTAATCCTCAAAAGTGTGACTGCAGTAACCTAGACAACCTCAAGGCTATGCTTAAAGTGCCTGTTTTGCATTTAGTGAACAAAGCTTGAATTGAAGAGTTTTGCAAATTCTGCCTCCAATTTCTTTGTAGGAAGGTTTCTAGCTTCTCATATAAAGCATGTTAAGCTCCCTGCTTCCATCTTGTCTGGTAAAACTATATATTCTCTCCTGATCTAGCTGTATTGAAAACTGAGGGAAGTCCCTCTGTCAAGGATATGTCCAAATCCCTTTAATTTTGATCCTCCTCACTAGATGCCTCGTGGCCAGGGTGTGAGGTTGTTCAGCCTGGAGAAGAGAAGGCTCCAGAGAGATCTTATTGCAGCCTTTCAGTACCTAAAGGGGGCTTTAAGAAAGATGGGAACAAAAGTTTTCTAGCAGGGCCTGTTCTGATTGGGGAAGGGGCAATGGTTTAAACTGTGAGAAGATAGATTTAGACTAGGTATAAAGAAGAATTTTGTATAATGAGGGTGGTGAAACACTGGCACGTGTTGCCCAGAGATGTGATAGATGCCCCATCCCTGGTGACATTCAGGATGAGGCTGGACAGGACTATGAGCAACCAGATTTACTTGAAGATGGCCCTGCTTATTGCAGGAGTATTGGATTAGATGACATATAAAGGTATCTTCCAAGCCAAACTAGTCTCTGATTCTGTGATAGTTGTATAAAATTCAAATGAACAGCAGTTTTTATGTTTATATCCAAACACATTTTTATCTAGACGTGTTTTACACTACTTGGCTTGCTTGATTACATCTCACATCTAAGTTTCTTGCACTGAGTGGGAGCATTTGAATACAGGTTCTGAACAGATTATCACTTTTGTGTTAAAAATTTGTTTATATGAGTTTTATATAAGACTTTGAACAGGTAACATTTCTCTGTCAAATTGCAAAGTACTTCTTTCTTAACTTATTTGTTCTATTTAAACCTAGTGATTAAGGCTGTGATTGCTGGAACCAGCATGGTAGTTTTGGTTTAGAGGACTACTTAGAAGAAGTTTCACTATCACATGAGAGAATAAATAGTTTTCACATGATCTATTCTACAAACTGTGTCTAAGAAGTCTTTCAGGTACTTGAGTATAATATACAGGGCAAACTTCTGCAGCCAGTCTTTCTGTTAGTCTTTTTGTTCTTTTTCCTCCTGAAATAATTTCCAGTACATCTGGTGACAGCTGTTTCTTTCTGTGCTCCCAGCCTGTTTCCCAGGAACAAGGTCCCCCAGAATCCCTCTTGCTCAGGGTGTTGCCATCAAGTCTGTACCTCTTAGTGTGATTGCTTATCCCCACTCCCCTGTGGCTTGCACTTTACAGTAGTGATCAAATACATTAAGCAACTGGCACCTTTCTCTTGCTTTGATTCTTCAAAGAGGCTCTCACTGGATAGTTAGTCCTTTGGATTATTTATAATAAGAAATTTGAAGACATGAATGAGCATTCAGGATATGTAAGCTTTTCTCCTGTAAAAAGTATTTTAATTTCCTTCTCTACATCTCTGCTCTTTCCTCTCTAGAGGACACAGTGAATGAGGGAATTTGCAAGTGGCGTGAATTAACTCTTAATCAAACAGTAGATGTTGTAGTGTGTGTGCTGTACAATCCTGCAGAATTCTACTGTCACATTTCAGATAACAGTGGTACGTTTATTCAGCTTCTTTCTGCTGGTTTCTCTGCTTCCTGATTTGTTGTTTATTCTAGTTGTCATGCATTACTGTTTCAAGTCAGCTCATAGCACCAAGGCTTACCTCTGAATTCTTGTAACTAAGAATACAAGTGGAATGATGAAGAAATCGAATCATGGTATGTAGTGGCTCAGACCGAAATCTGAAAATGTTGAAGGTAAGCAGTTGAATAGAATTTCATCTAACAATGTAAAGAAGTAAAAAGAGCAACTGTAACCTAGGCAAAGGATATCTAAACAGAAATAGCAGATCAAAGATCTCCCCTGTGCTTGAGCTCTCTTGCACTTTGTCCTGTTTCTAATGTAGTTATAAAAAGTTAGAAAGATTCCAGAAAGATAAGATAAAAACAAGAAACTGCAGCGTTTGAGACTGAACTCACTCCTGCATAAGCCCTATTTGGCTGTATAAAGGTTTCAAATAGGCTTTTAAACTTACTAGAAAAAGGACATGATGAAATACAGTGGCCCATCTAGTTCTACCCCTCCACTGGATGGGGTTACCCAAAGCCCCATCCAGTTTGGCCTTAAACACTTCTAGGGCAGATCTTAAACTAAGGGAAATCTAAACTATCCCGAGATGAGTCAGTGAATAGATTCTTTGTGGTGTATTGCCTTCAAAGTACAACTGAATTTCCCCCAAAAGTGATGTTAGAGAGCAGGCTAGGAGACTTGATAAAAAATAAGAAGGATGAGATCCCATAATCTGTAATATGCAGTGGCCAAACTAGATAATTCCCATGGTGTCATCTGGCTGTGAAATGTACTTTAGATTTTGGAGTAGAGGGTGCTTGTCAGATAAGTAGGAAGAACTACTGGTCATTTTGCAACCATACTGAACTAATCTGTCAGTAATACCAGCTCTCTCTCCTTTTCTTGCTAATGTTTCTCTAGTAAGTTAACTATTTAACTTGGTGTCAACAGTTCTTTTATAAAAATCTGGATGGGAGATTCCCCAAAATGTACTTTATATGCAGGCTATACAGGGAACAGTATTGATAAAGTTCAAATCAGTTAATTTGGTTGATCTTGTCTTTGGGGTTTTTCTTTCTAATTTTCAGAGTTCCTTGCTCTAAAAGTCCTTAACAAATCATTGAATGAATACTGCCAGAAAACTCCACCAGATGTATTTAAGCCTCAGAATGGAGAACCCTGCTGTGCTTTTTTCTCAGGTAAGTAACAGATTTTAAAGGGTGAAGGTAAAGCAAAGGGAGGAGGGAATGGATACCTGATCACTTGGATTGGAGGAGGGTAGCAAAGAATTGGGTTTTATTTAGTAAGTTTAACAACAACTTATTTTCTTGTAAATGTATAAAGCTTTTTGCTTGTCTTTTAATTTCTAAAATTAGATGATGGCAACTGGTACCGTGCTCTGGTGCAAAAAGTTACTTCAGATGGAACTGTGGAAGTCTGCTTTGTGGACTATGGAAACACTGAGAAAGTACCACTGGATAAAATACGGCACATCTCACCATCATTCCTTAAACTTCCATTTCAAGGAATTAAATGCTGGCTGTCAGGTGGATCATCTTATAGATTCTTTCTTGTATAACACCTCTTGCATTTAGAGACTTGCTGCTTTGGGGGAGAAAAGTGATCACAGGCTATACTTGACAGAACTCTGGTTTTGGTATTTTTGTTTTGTTTTTTATAACAAATATCTCTGGAAGTTGTAGAAGCTGTTTTTAGTTTTGCTACACAGCAGACTGACATTTAGCAGAAAGGTGGTGCTGTGGAGTGAACTGCGTGGAGATTACTTAGGATTGAGCTTTTGCAGTTCTGCTTCATCTGTAGTGCTTACTAGCTTTTGTTGCTGCCTTTCTGGGAGTAGATATGCTATTGTGCAGCTTCATTAGTTCTCAAAATTTTTGTAGACAAAGGAGCTCGTCTGCTTTTACGAAGCAAACTGGCCTTCCAGTTCTGTGTAGGAATGTTTCATTTGATTCCTGCAGAGTTTGGTGCTGTACTGCTGTTTCTCAGTCTTTTACCAATTCTCTGCCTCTTCCTTTTTCACACCAAATCACTCAGAATTGTACAGAATTACTCTTTCTTTCTAATGTAGTCTGTTTAAGATTTGGAAACAGGCCGAAGCTCAGAATACACATTTCATTGAGGTGTCTTTATTTGGTATCTTAAAACACTTTGGTTTCTGCTCCTTTTGATCAAAAGGCTGCATTAAACTGATTCCTAAACAGTCTTATCAACCTTGTTTGAATTGAGTGAGATTTACTCTGTAGAATGTCATAACACATAGAAAACAAAACTTGGGATTCCTAAGGCAAAAAAGAGGAAGAAGGTGAAGAGTTAACAAGAGGAGGTATGAGTATTCCTGAGCCAGTAGCAGTAATCTTTGTACTTTAAGGTGTGCTTAAAAACAATTATTTTTTTAAAGGAATATATGTTGAAGTAACTTAATGCCAATACATTGAACAGTTCTCCCACTTCCTAGGTATAAAGCCTGGTGGCAGCAAATGGCTTGTAGAAGCTACAGCAAGATTTCATATGTACACTGCAGGGGTAAAGCTTCAAGCCAGAGTAAGTTCCCTTTGCAGAGATGGGGCAGGCGTGGAGCTTACTGACAATTCCACAGGTCAGCCAAAAGTGATTAATGAGATATTGATATCTGAAAAGTTGGCTCTAAAGGAAGTTCCACAAGATGAGAACAACTTTCCAAACAAGTCTGTTGACATAATAGGTAATTAAATGAATGTTAACTTTCAGATTGAACAAGAGTTTTCAGTATTCCAGCCTTTTAACTCTGATCTTGCTGTTTAACTGTAGTCAATATCAATAATAAACATGCATAGTTTTGATTAGTGAGCTTTTGCAGTTAAACACAAGCTGCCCTGCAGGTGGCATTACAGACAAAAAGAGAAAGATGAAAATTGCTGTGTTTGTCTTATGCTATTTGAATGTTTGACAGTGGAGAGTTACAAATTTGGTATGATTAAAACTTTTCCCATGTTTATTTCCCAGTATCTTGTTTTTCTGAGGTGTTCTTTTAATTTGGCTACTCTTACAGGCCAGTGGCTTATGAGCAGCAAATGAAACTATGAAGTGAAGACATGCAGTTGTCTTAAACTCAAAAAGATGTTGTGTAAGAGTTGTTCATAATGTGTACGTGCTTGGGAGAAACTAGTGACCTGCATCTTCTTGCTGTTTCAATTAGAAACCTCATGTAAGCACTGGAAGTCGATTGAATTGGCCATAGAAGAATCCTTGACTGTCTGTGTAACAGAAATTGTAAGCCCAGACTTGTTTTATGCAGTACCAGTTCTAACTAAAGGTAAGAAAGTGTTTACTGGTTTTAGTACCAGTACGAAGTCCCTGTTGCAAGCTAGTTAATGCCTGTAGTGAACTCTTAACTTGTGGTAATGTGGCTTGGATGGTAAAAAAAACTTAAAAGATGCCAAAGGTAAGAACAGGGGAACTTAAAACTGAAGATGTTCTTCATTATACCCCAATGTGATGAGTTCTCAAATGTTTTTTATGCCCCATAGATCAAGAGAAGCTGCATAGGCAGTTGATTGAACTAGAAAACTATTGTAAATCTTGTAAGAGCCAGCCCTTCAAACCAAAACTGGGTGAAGCCTGTTGTGCCAAGTTTTCAGGTGAGGCAGTGGTTCATTCTTACATGTCCTTGAGGGGTGTAAAACCAGCCTTTCCTTTTTTGCTTTTGAACAAGGAAAAGTGCCAGCTTTCAAGTGTTTAAAGGTCTCTGTTCTGTTACAAAGGGATACCCTGTCTGCATCTTTAGGGCAAAGAAACTGTGTGACAGTGTGGAAATGAAAATAAGGGGATAGGTTGTCCTCTGCTGTCCTGGCTTCAGCTGAGAGTTCATTCATTTTCTTCATAGTAGCTAGTGATGGCTATGTTTTGCATTTGTGATGGAAACTGTGTTGATAATAAAGATTGTTTTGGTAGATGGAGGTGTTATGTGGTGGTATTAAGCAGTGTTTATACAGTCAAGGCTTTTTCTCACACCACACTGCTAGCAGGATGTCTGGGGGTGCACAGGGAGTTAGGAGGGGATGCAGCCAGGACAGCTGACCCAGATGGGCCAAAGGGGCAGTCTATATGCTGTATGAGCTTATACTCAGCTCATAAAGGGCTCTGGGAAGAGGAGGCTTTGCTTGTGCATGTGGCGCTTTAGCTACTAACTATCTGTATCTCTGCCTATGAGCGTTTTCTCACTCTTTCCCCTCTGATTCCCTCCCTCATCCCAGTGGGGGGATGGTGGGGTGTGTGGGAAGTGATTGAGTAGCTGCATGGTGTTTAGTTGCCAGCTGGGGTTAAACCATGACACCTGTGTGGAGCTTTAAGAGGAAGGGACAGCTAGTTACTGTTTAAACTAATCTATGCTGCCCTGAGTCACATGGGCATAAAATTCATGGCAGAGCAGTGGTGCACTTAAATCTGTACAGACCCCCTTGTAGTTTAGGGGTGCCTGTGTGTGTTGCTTTGCCCAAACATGGGTGATGGCACGACTGACTGGCTCTGACAACTGATCATTCAGCCTTGTTAGCCCAACAAGCTGCCTGTGCTTTCACTTGAGCTAACTACTACTGTCTCCTTAGAAGTGAGGGAACTTTAATTTATTGTCCTCCAAAAGAAGCCATACTCTACTTATGTATTGCTTGATATTTAAAAAGTAACACTGGCTCTTAAATATTAAATATTGACTGCAGGTGGATTGTTATAGGAGATCTGGCAAAGTGCTGAAAACAAATGTGGGGGCTAGGTCAGACAGCAGCTCATGGAAAATAGAATAAGTTAAAGTACTGGACAGACTAGAAGAGCATATGTGTGATTGACAGGTGTTTTTGACTTCTACTTTTAATTATTTTTTGTTTATGTCTCTTCAGCATAATAGAGGAAGAAAAGGATTTTTTTTTCTTTAAACTTGGTTTGCTTTGAGAGGTAAACAAAGGTAAGGGGCTAGAAATATGGTGTGTAGGCATCCTTGAAACAGTATTGTAGTAAAGCTCTTACCTGTCTACCATAGGAAACATTGTGAAAGCAACACTTAAATCTTTACAAATGCAGCAAACTCTCCCTTGTCCTATGGACTTGCTGCTTGTCAGGTGGCCTCTTGTATGTCCCTGAGTATGGGGGGAGGGGGAAATCCTGGAAAACTATGCAGGGATAGGCTGTGTTTGTAAGTAGTTGTTCAAGTGATTCTTCTTGTCCCAATCTCTTCAGGTGATGGCCGTTGGTGCAGAGCTCTTGTTTTAAGAGCTTTTCAGTCTGCAGTGGAAGTACTGTATGCAGACTATGGGAACACTGAAACTTTACCCCTCTCAGAGGTGCTTCCGATCACAGATTCCTACCTCGAGGTGCCTTTCCAGGCAATTGTATGTTCACTTGCAGGTAAAGTGCAAAACAAAAAACAACCAACCAAAACTCACCCCTGAAAATCCTTGATGGGTTGTTTTCTTGAACACTGTTAAAATCTATCTTGATAGTGGTCATTCCTTAACACTGACAAATAACACAGTGATCTGCTGAAATACAGTAATACTGCATTACAGCTGCAGAAGCAGTTTTGGATAGTATGTTTTTAGTTAATTATCTCTAGAATCTAAGCTATTTATTAGGAAAACTTAGTGTCACATTTTTTCAAAAACAGTGATAGCACTTTTTTTCTATAAAGAATTTCCTTGATGTGACTTGAATCTTACAAAGTTTTGTTTTCCCCCCCTTCCTGCCCCAGGAATAGAGAAGGCTGAGACATCTCCATTGCTACTTGACAAGCTGAAAGAAATGTTGCTGAATAAGTATGTCACAATTACAGTGAAAGGGATTAATGGAATTGTTAATTTAGTCACAGTGGAAAAACACTATGAAAATAGTAGTCTGAACGTGGCTGACAAACTGGTAACAGAAGGTTTGGCCAAATCCTCTGGGGCTGAAAACTTACATACTGAACATCAAGGTATGTACTTTCTTTTACCTTAAGCTTAATTTGAAGAACTGTGGGTATGTGGGATGCCTAAGTGACTTCTCCCTCTAAAAATCTTAGAATTCCACACACCACCTCCTAAGTTATGAGAGCAGTGTCTGTGTATCATTGTTCATTCACTTGCTTTTTTTTCTTGTAGGCAGTGGAGGTGAGACTAAATGCTGCTGCACAGAATTAAAAATGCAGGTAAGATTCAGTCCACACAATACTTGGGGGGGTTTGTGTTTCCAGAAGTGAAAAGAAAGCCTGTGTGGGAAGCAGATGGCAATGAGGAGATAATAGCCAACTGAAACCTTGAAGATGGACAAAGTAAATATCCTGATGGTTCTTAGGTGGTTTTATATGTATGATTAGAGCACCCCAAAACTGAGGTAGGATAGTGTATGGATCACACAGATTTGGACTGTCTTACCACACATACAGTGCTTTTATTCCCCACCCCAAGTAGGAAGGTTCAGGAATGTTTCTTTGGTCTGTGTCAACGTAGTTGTGGTGTTTTGCATAAACTGTCATTTAAGGAAAGGGCAGCTGGGTTTTTTTCAGTAGTATGGTTATGTTGCTGTGAATAAAACTTGGCAGACAAATGCAGCTAAGAAAATTCTTACAGTGTTTATTTCAGGTAGGAGAGATTAATATTTCAGCCATAAAATTGGGGTTGAGAATTTGACTTCAGTAGATGACTGGAACTTAACAGTGTTGAATGCAGTTGATGTCTCTGTCACACTGTGGGCTGTCAAGCTTCTCTTTTTCTGCCCCAATTTCCCCTCTATCTCTTTGATTTTGACCTAGCTAATGTCTTTCCTGACTTCAATTCAGGCACTTTCTATTTCCTGTCATCCTTCTTTGCTTGCATAAGTTTGGCTCTGATTCTTGTGACAAAGACAACAGAAGATTCTAATGTAACTGGAAACATAATGAAACAGATGTATGTATAACCTAAGATCCTGTTCTATGTCCCAAATGGAGTATTTCTACAATTTAGTTTGAGAAAGGTAGGGGTTTTTTGGGGTGGGATGGGGAAGAATGGGCAAGGGGAAGCCAGCTACATACAATTCTGCTTGCTCCCTGACACCCCTGAAGATAGTACAGTAGGAAGGAACTGTGTATTCATTGAACTAATTCAGCAGAGGGTGTAGTTTTAGGATCAACCTGATCTAACCTGAAATCAACAATTTTAAAAGTAAACAAATGTGTGTTTCTAATTCCTGCTTATTTCACAGCTTAAAAAGCATGAAAAGATCCTACTCTTCCTTTTAAACATGTATGGAAATCCAGATACATTCACTGAAATGAAAAAACTGTTGGAGCCATAAGTCTGACGTGTGCCATTTCATCTCTATGTATATACCAGGTTGCTGCAGTTTGGGTTTTCTTTTTGAAGAGCAAGTGTATTCATCAGCTTTAATCAATTGCTTTGTAGATATTCTGCTGTTTGACTGTAGATACAGGTGTATCTATCTATATGCTTGTGTTGTTTTCATGACATAAGTGTGTAACTTGAAGGATTTCAAAGCTGCAAGCTGAACTGTCAGCTTTGTGTTTCTTTTGTACCAGTGTGCTGCTAAACATTTCTGCTTTTATTTTGCTGTTGAACGCACATAACTTTATGGAATAGCCCTTGAATTGTGAGTCTGTTCTACAGACTTCCATTGGACATGACTGTCACAGTGAAGCTTGCTTCAGCCATAAATATTACTTGAAAAACTGTATCTTCTTGTAACTTAACTTCTGGTCTGAAGGTAGATTAAAAATTGTTCTTAGTAAAACTTGGTTTCTGTATCATTAAAGGCTGAATCTTGTCTTGGTCTGCTTTCTGAAATCAGTGTGCCCAAGTTCTTTATGCTGTAGTGGTTTAGCCCTGGCTGGAGGCCAGATGCCCACCAGATTCAGTCTATTACTCCCCTGTGCAGTTGGACAGGAGATAAAATACAACGAGTCAAGGTAAGGACAGGGAGAGATCATCCTGTCACCAACGACATGGGCAAAACAGACTCACCATGGAGTGAAGAAGATAAAACAATCTAATTAATACAAACAGTGAAACCAGAGGCAGGAGCGCAACGCAATCTTAAAACAAATGCAACCAGATCTTGAAACACTCCCTCCCCCTCCCTTCCTCGTTAGCAGACTTTAGAGAAGTTTTTCTCCCTTCTTCCCTCCTGTTGTGGCATGGGGGTCGCAGGGACTGGGGAAAATGGGGTTCTCAGTAGCACCTTCCCCCCCACCCCTCCATTCTAAGCAGACTTCCCTTTAGCCATGGTCTTGCCCCCTTCTTCCCCCTACTTGCAGCACAAGGGGCAGGGACGGGAAAAATGGGGTTCTTGGTTAAACTTGTTCCAGTGCCAGTACTTGCCTGTGTTAAATGCTCTCTTAAGGCTCAGAGTCCTGAGGCCTTGCTGTCTAATTTCAAACTCTTACTATCTGGGTCTGACACTTTCCCCCTCCTAACACTGTCTTTGGTTTTTCTGAAGTGACTTCTTTTTATTTACAAGACCATTGCTCAGTCCAAAGCACTTCACTGCACCAGCCACTAGAAAGGAAATGTATCTTTATCCCTGCTGAGCCCAGGGGAGAATAGGTTTTTGTGGAGAAAAATAAGCACGAGGGAAAATACTCTCTATTAGCTGTGCAGTGTAACCTCCAGGCTCTGTTTTACCTCCCTGCGTTGCTGCCAAGCCTGTCACCTGCGTGGGGCAGAGAGCTCTGGGGTGCTGACATGTTCAGGTGGAGTTCGGTATACCAGTGTAACTCCAAGGTAACCTAGGGTTTTTCTTTCCCAATCCTGATTGCAAAGGGCAGGGTGCGATAAATGAGCAGGAGAGACGGTCACAGCTACTCACAATATAAGCCCAGGTGTGCAGGGGGCTCTGCGCACACCTGAGGCGCTTACCCGGGCTCCGCGACGCCCAGCCTTGCAGGGGAAAGGTGAAGCGCAGCTGCCTTTCTCTTTCTGAGTTCATACCAGCCGGGCTCTCCGGGTGAAAGGAGGGATGCGGGAAGCGAGCTCGCTGCTCGGAGCTTAGTTTTGGCGGCGGAGAGGAGACTGGGAGGGCAGCCCCCTCCCGGCTCCTCCTCCGCGGCAGCCGCGGAGCTCGGGTAAGCGCACGGGCAGGCGAGACGGGGCAGCGGCTGCCGAGCGGGACGGGTAGGTGAGTCTTCCCTGGGCGGCGGCGGGTCGGGAGGATCTCGGGTCGGGGGGATCTCAGCTCGGCAGCTGCCCGAGCGCCCGGGACCTCGGGGGTAGCGCCGGGTAGGTCCCGGCGGCGGTGAAGCCTTCCTGGTGCTGGGCGGCGAGGTGAGGGAGGTGGTGGGACACCGCAGCCCGTGTGCCAGGCAGGATCAAGAGAGGCGATGGGCACCTAAAAGCCCCGTGGCTCATCCGGGGTCCCGTCCCAGGTCAGACGACCTGGCAACAAAGCAGGTTGAGCTCTAGTCTCTGTGTGTTTCGCCTTTGATCCAGTTACGCGGTGCCTCTGAGAGCATGAGCTCTGCATTCAGTAAAGGGGAATCTGGTCATTAATATAACCAAAAACTCCACCACCCAGGAAACGGGACCTCGCCCGTGCTGTAAGGCTTTCGCTGGCTTGTTTCTAGTGGTTGTGTGGTGCGGCCGGGGAAGGGGCTGAGCTTGCCGGGGCAGGCTCTCAGGCAAGCTGTGTCTTGGGCCCTCGGTGGAAACCTTTCTGCAGAAGACACAAAGACAGCTGGATCAAGCGAGATCTGAAGGACCTGGCGTGAAATCTTCAATATGCCCAGACGCTTGTACCTCAGTGAAGAAATTAGTTGCTCCTGTGTGTGAGAAATGACTTGGTCCCAAACAGGATTTTAACCAAAATGAGCAATTTATTGAAGGAATAAAGGCAGGCAAACGGTGCTGCAGCACACAGGCGGTGCTGGGTGCGCCAGGAGCCTTTGCTCCACCAGCACGCACGCTGCACGGCTCCAGGTTTATGCTTATATACCACTGAAGAGCAGACACCACTTCTTGTGATTGGTCGGTGTCCCTTGCCGTCTGAAGCTGCTCCGCTAGTAACAGTAACAGGAAATGTGACCTGGAGATTGTGAAAACTATTTCATGGGGGGCTTCTGCTAAGTTTGACTTCCATTTGGTACTTTACATAGTGAAGACGAGGCATCACCAGATGAGTCACACATACAACAGCATTTTGTGTGTTTTAGCATTTCTACTTAACTTTCATACAAAAACATTTGTATGTTTTTTTAGCATTTGTACTTTTTTCACCAAGGGCTGCATGTGTGCTGACCCCCTCGTGTGCTGTGTCCTGGGATAGCTGACCACATCATCTTCAGTATGTGCTCCTGAAGATGTCAGGGTCTTCTAGTGAGAGTCTAATAAGAATAAGTGGATGGAATGACATTAAAATAATCTCTTTCTCACTCTGCCCCAGTTCTGCAGAAAAAAACAAATGTGGAAGATTTCTAAAGCTCCTTTAGAAAGGGCTCACAGCCCTCTGCCCTGAAATTGCATGCAGGCAGCAGCTTGTGTGTGTCTGCAGGAGTGGTGCCATGGAGAACATTCCCAGGCTGAGGCTTGTCCCTGGGGCTCACAGAGATACAGCAGGAAGAAAAGATGTGATTTGGGGTTAGTTTTGTAAAAGGTGTGCTGCATGTGTGATGATCAGGAGCCTCTTGGCGTCATGTATGCTGAGGAAAAGTCAGTCTCACCTTCTCAGAGCTAAATGGGGTAACACAGACTTCAAAAAGGGATTTTTTTCTCCGTCTTTCCAGCTTCTACTGTAGATAATCTTTGCAGCTGACTAGTTTGAAAAGGTAGAATTCCTCATCTGCAGTGGCAGGCGTTGGGGAAGGACAGGCCAGAATTTTGTTTCCTCAAGAGGAAGGCTTGTCACAGCCGTCTTTAAGTCCTTATTCCTGCCTGTGATACCATGAGGTTTGTCCTTCTAAGCCAGCCAGCAGGTGCCTGTGGTTTGAGGCTGGGCTTCATTCACAACCACCCTGATGCTCTTTGGCCAGTGGTTTGCTTCTGCCACAGGCAGTGAGCTCCCCTTCTAGTGCTGCCAAAAATACATCTCCTCTGCATCCCGTAGCCTCTGGGGAGGCTTGTGGGATGCAAATGCTCCCAAATGAAGCAACAGGGTTTTTTTTACCTTGTGAGATGTCTTCCTGTCTCTCTGGAATGCTTTTGGACAAAGGCATCTCTTTGGTATGGTGGTACTTCTAAGGGTAGAGCAGATGTCTTTGTGATACGCATGAGGAAGCTGTCTGCTGCAGGCAGCGTGATCACCTCCCACATGGTTCCTTGCAAACCATTGATACCAGCCTGGTGTCAGAGGTTGATCCACCTCAGATGTAGATGTTTCTGGCTGGCACAAGGCACTGTGGCTGTACGTGGCTGTACAGGAATGTGGCTGTACCCCTCTCAGGTTTGCACAGCTTCAGGCAGGAGGTGACAGGGGACAATGGGCAGAAATCTCAATGGAACCCGTAGCCTTGAGTTAGCAGCTCCCAGCAGGGGATGTGACCAGGTTACCTGCATTCTTAATTGACTTCAGTGTAATGACATTGCTTGCATATTTATTTTCTTATGCTGTTGTTGGGTTTGTCCCAAGACACCAAGTTCCTGAGGATCGCTGTACCCCTTCTCACAGCTGCTCCACAAGTGTTTCTTGGTGTGAGCAGGTGCTGAGTGCTTCTGATGCTGCAGCATCCTCTGGCTCCTCGGGGCGGGTGTCTAACATGTGGCATCCAGCAAAGGATGAAAAACAGGGGATGTTCATGGAGGCGCTTCCATTGCTTTAGCTGCAGGAACATCACTTTAGCTACAGCACAGGCACTTCTGTCAGAACAATCCACACAGCGAGTTTAGCACAAGCTCTTGGGTTGGCAATGTGTCTTTTATTCCATAGCTCCTGGGTCCCACAAGACTCTGCAGTGTGTTGATTTTGACAGTGCCCATGTCAGCAGCACTGCAAGATCAAGGTCTCTATGTACAGGAGCCCTTATTGTGTGTGGGAGGAAGAGCCTGTCAAAACTGTTCTTCGCTGCAGAATTGGGGCTTGAATTAACAAGGTGGTTTTGCAGAGCAGCTTGTAGGAATGTAATCTTATCACTTGGAGAGAAAAAAATATTGTCAAAAGCTTTGGACTGAAATTTGTGGATCTTGTCTCTCTTGTCCACCACATAAGGTATGTGTGGTTGCACTCTAACTTAGCTTTGCATAAGCTGTCATGATATTTATGTGGCCAAGTTACAATCTGGGTACAAAAATGTGTGTTTTGACTGTGTATGGTTAAAAAAAAAATATATTTTTTTAACTCAGTACTGATACAGATGGTTTTGAAATACCCTTTCTTAATGGCCAGGAAGATAAAATGAAAAGGTCCTTCACTCACCACCCCACCCTCTAGCAAAGCTGCTGTCTAAAGTTTCTCTGCTGCTGCTAATCCTGGGCCAATGCTGATGAGCAGTAGGTGAGGATGAAGCTTTCTTTCAATTCCTGGTGCTAGGACTCTAGCTGGGCTGAAAGGCAAATAATTCCTCCTGCAAATTAGTTGATTTAAGCCCCAAATAAGTTGAAGTTGTAGAAATGTCTTGACCTGTCAATGTTTTATACGAAAACAACCGGAAATCTCCCTGCACCTGTCACATCTGGTTGCAGGCAGAGGCTTGTCCTCCTTTGGGTTTTGCTGCTCTGGAATTAGCTCCTAGAAAGAACATCCTTGGGGCATGGCAAAAGGATGACCTTACCTCTGTAGCATGTGCCAGGGCTTGAAGCTACAGAGGGACAAGTGCTTCCTTGATGAAGTCATGTTTTGTGCTTACTTTGCTTTATTTAAGCAAGCTGGGGCTCTGTTAATTTGTGAGCAGCAGTCTGGTGGGGGTGTCGGGAGGATGCCTTGAAGGGTGATGCCTGTAAAGCACCTGGAACTGGGTAAAGAACTACTAGGCACAGAGCTTTATTGTGTCTGTAATCCCTGATGACAGTTCTTTAATCCCCTCTGCATTCTGGACCCTTGCAGTTAACTGAGCATGGCCACTACAGGTAGCTTGCCTTGTCTGGTGTGAGGGGTGTGAGGTGCAGGCAGCTGCGTGGGCTTCACAGGCTCTTGCTCTGACCAGATGTGCCTGGGATGGTTGCTGGAGGTCCCCCTGGCAGAGGGGAGGGTTGGATACTGAGGATCTCATATGATGCCCCTCGCTTCAGGTGTCTCACCTGCTCTTCTGAGGAGAAAAAGTCTGCACAGAGAAGTTTCTGATCCTTAAAGCTTGGCTTGTGTCCTGGGGTTTAAAGCACTGCATGCCCCTGGACTCCTGGGGATACCCACGTGAGGGTCTTCCCACCTATGGAAGCGCAGGGGTGCTGGCACACAGTTTCAGAAACTGAGGAAGTGAGATGCCAGCACTGACCTTTAAATCCAAGGTGAAATGATGAGACAGAGAGAGGAGTGACTGCTCAGTCCTTCCTCTGGCCAGATGTGTTCCTGCCCTAGGAGCCAACACACAGTGATGCTTCCAAGGGGAAGCAGTGGAAGGTTGGACTGGTCAGGCAGTGTGGGGCCCCGTGGGACACCACAGGAAGCTATTCCCTGACCCCCACTGCTCTGACCCATGAGGTTTGCCAGGTTACACGTTCAAAGAATGGGAAGGGGCCAGTTTTGGTGGCTTGACTGACAAGCATCCATTCTTCCTGGCTGCTCACTGTGTGTCATTTGTTGCAGGGATAAGTCTTTGCTGAGAAAAAGCCCTCTGTCTGCTTGGAAAAGCAGCTGTTTAACAGAGGTGGTTATCACAAAACACACTTATGTGTCTTTACATGAAGAAAATCTGCTTTTGCAATGTGAGAGGCAGGGACCCAGCGTGAATCTGGTCACGTTTGCACTAGTGAGGACACCCAGTGCTTTTAACCTGGAGAAAAACAATAAAGATATGGACTTTAAATAGAAATCCAAGGCCCTTGCTAAGCATGCTTGGACTAAATCTAGGCATGCTTGAAAGTGTCACTGAAGTGCACTTAGGATGTGATGGCAGCAGCACTGCCTTCAAAGGAAAAATGAGCAGAAAGTTGACTTTGTTGGACACTTATACATAAAAACATCTCCCCAGAAAGAGAGTCCTCAGAAACGTAAGGCATGAAAGAGCCTGGCTCGAGTGCTGTTGCAGACCTGTGAGGAGGAAGGGCAGCAGTGCTGGCTGCAGCAGACCCCAGGGGACATGTCCCCCCTGCTCTGCTCCACAGCGATGGTGGGGTCAGGGACATGGCTCTGCCCAGTGCTTGGTGCACCCCCAGGACAGCTGTGTTCCGCTCTCCGCTTGCCCCCTGAGGGCAGAGGGGCTGCAGGAGGGAGGTGGAGGGAGGGAAGCAGAGGTCTGGGTGGCAATGGAGGGTGGGAGAGGAGGGGAGGCTGGGCAGTCCCTCCCTCCGCCCCCGGGCCAGTTCTCTTCAGTTATGATAGGGAAGGAGATGAGTATGTAGGGAGACTTTCTCTTCTATCATTCCTTCCTTGTCATGTTTTTTCCTTCTGTCCATTTCCAACCCTTCTCCCCAGGGTAGGAGGTGCTTTTGCTCCCCCAGACCAAATGTTTCTGAACTCATCACATGAGACAAGGAGCAAGGGAGATGATCAGCTGCAGGTAAAGAAACCAGCTTGAGCAATTGGACTAATATTCTTCTCTCTTTCCCCTCCCCTGCTTTTTTTTTCCCCTTTATTTATTTTTTTCCACTCAGATTTGTCACCATGAGCCTCTTGTCGTTTGAGTCCGTCTGTGTTTTCCTGCTTCCCCAAGGTACGTATAAAGCTGTTGTTTGGCATCAGTGCTTTCTGTCTCAGACAATTCTGTGTCTCCAAATGGAGTTCTTCATTCCCAGGAACAAGAACCGAATCAGGGTCGCTCCAAGAGGTTTACAGATAAACCTCTAAAATGTGTCCCTGCTAGAAGGAATTCTCTCACAGATACACTCCTGTCTTGCATCACCAAATTATTTTTTGTGAGTGTGAAATCTATGGAGCAAACCGGTATTTTTGCTGCTATAGATGAATACCTGTTTGTCTCCTTTATATTTAAATTTTTAAAGGCAGTTTCCAGTGTTGATGGGTGATTATCTGTTTGATCCCACAGTTTTTCTGGCATCAGGTATACAAGAAATTCATGCCGACCAGGAGATGATGGGCAAGATCTCAGCTGCTGGCCAGTGTAAGTTTCATTTTTCAAAGGTAGTCATCTACTTTCTGAATTCCTTTTTTCTTTGTTTTTCTCATTTGTTTGGGGATTTTTAAATTCTTACTGTTGTTCAGTGGACCCCATTCGATCTGTATAGTCTCTAGCAAGTGCAGGGTTGTGGCTGTGTCTTCCTCAGCCTTGTTCTTCCCCTCACTGATGCTAGCTGTCCCAGGATGCTGACCTATTCTTTTCCCCACATTGGCTGTTTGCCAACCAGGTGGTTTTTCTGCCAGATCCTTCAGCGCTTGTTCTGAGCAATCCTGATTTAAGGAACCATGTTTAATTGCAGACTTGACTCTCCAGACCTCCCATGTGGCTGGTTCGTTCAGGCTGTGGAGCTAGCACCAGCTAGGGTGCTGTGACTGGGGTTGGCTGGCTCTGGCTGGTCCACATTCACCTGCAGCTCCCTTGCACTACATGCACTTCTGAACTGTGTCATGCATTTTCCTGCTAGCCTCTATTTTCCTTCAGCCTTGAGAAGAGAAGACTAAGGGGGACCTAATTAATGTTTACAATTATCTTAAGCAAGGGATGCAGGGGGAATCAGCCAGCCCCTTTTCAGTGGTCTGTGGAGACAGGACAAGGGGCAATGGCTGCAAGTTGGAGCACAGGAAGTTCCACACCAACATGCGGAGAAACTTTTTCCCAGTGAGGGTGACAGAGCACTGGAATAGGCTGCCCAGGGAGGTGGTGGAGTCTCCTTCTCTGGAGATATTCAAGACCCGTCTGGATGCCTATCTCAGTGAAATGTCCTAGGGAGCCTGCTTCGGCAGGGGGTTGGACCCGATGATCTCTCGAGGTCCCTTCCAACCCCTACAATTCTATGATTCTATGATTTTCTGCTGTCTCTCTGCTAAGAGAAATATTCTGTGTTTCCCTTCTCCACACATGCCCTCCAGCCCCATCCCATAACACCCTGTGTTCGGCTGGGACTTTCTCACCCAGGCATGTCTCCAGGAGCCCTTTGGTGGGCTGCAGACATCCCACTTATGAATCTCTTCCATGACTGTGCAGCTGCAATGCAGAGATCCCCTCTCCTCCTACCACTGAACTCCACAGCAACCCGCAGATGGTGTCTCTACACTGAGCCCATCTGGGATGGGGCGTGGTGGCTTTCCTCTGTGTGTCCTGGGGCAGGCAGCCATGCTCAGAGGCTGCGGGTAAGCACCCAGGATGTTGCATCTCCATGTTCAGGTCAGCAGCAGAGAGCGAAGCTGACAAGCCAGGACTGTGCTGGCAGGGAGGCCATGCTCCAGCTCATCCCCAGTGCAGTGCTCCGGGGCAAGGCTGGTCGCTCTGTGAGAAGAACCAGTGACCCAGAAGGGAATGCTTTACCCCTTTCAATCCCTCATAATCTGGTATTAGAAACCCCTAATTATACATCCAGAGGGTTGCTAGCAGGAATGATTTGGAAAAAAGTACTGAGAATGAAAAGATGATGGTAACAATAATAGGGATGGAGAGAGGCCATGGGCCAGAAAAGCCTTTAAAGGGTTGGTGTGCTTGATCCTACTATTGATTTGGGATTCGGTTTCCCTTGAAGTTGGTTCTGGTAAATGCCACTGAGGTGACTTCAAAATTTCTGGGTAAATGCTTTGAAAATGTCTCTTCAGAGTCTGCAGACTGCCTCTTTATTGTTATTGTCGGGGAAATTATGAGCTTCAGTGCAGCTTAAGCACCTCAGGAACTTGCACTTGGGAGCAGTACTGTTCACACAGGCAGGGGTGATACAAGGACACATCTCTGAAGGTGGGAGGAAAGGCGGGCTTTTGGGAAACATTTCCTGCCAGTGCCTTGGAGCTGCTCAGTGTGTACTGAGACAGATAGGAGTGTGTTCTGAAAAATGTGCTGCAGATGAAACACATCTGTCTCTGTGGGGCTCCACATGCTTTGCAGATGCCTTCTGGATTCGCATCCATGCCTTGCACTGGGAGAGCCAGACAGTCCCACTGGGAATGGTCGCCTCTCCCCACTGCCCACCCCTTCTCATCCTTGCTGGGAGAGTGGCATTCTCTGTGGTTAATGATAGCACTGCATCCGCTCATTGGGCTGCTGCTCTCATGCTTTTGCTGAGCTGCTGAAGCCAGGCTGGGGACCTGGAACCGAAGGTGAAAGCCTTGCAGGCTGTGAAGGCTGCGCTGGTGCTGCTGCACACCAGAGCAGCAGTGCATGTGGGGTTTGGATGGTGAGCACAGGGCTGCCCCCAGTCCATCTTCATCCTCTTTGTATGGATTTTCTGTGGTAGCCTGGCTGCTTCTGGAGAGTGAAATTCAGTTTGGTTATTTTTTTAAATTTTTTTCCTTCCCTCATAAGATCTGCCTGCCTGGATTGTGTAGTCACCTGTGATCCAAGTGTGAGTGCAGTTTCACAGTGTACATCTTTTTCTCCTAGTGATGCAGTGCTCTGCTTCCTTAGACGTCCTTTTCCTCTTGGATGGCTCCTACAGCATTGGCAAAGGAAGCTTTGAAAGGGCTAAGCACTTTGCAGTCAAGCTCTGTGATGCCTTGGACGTCCATCCAGACAGGGTGAGTGCCAGGAATGTCTCATTTTAGTTTCAAGCAGCTTGGCAGTGTGAGGAAAGGACAGTGATAACGTGCTGAGTGATACTGTAAAATTCAGCCTAGCAGCTACCATGGGCTTGGAGCATTGAATCAGAAAGATGCTGTGAAGGTTTGTGAAGCATTGGGGCTGGAGGATGCCTCCTGATCCTTCACAGGCTTAAACAGTGCCATTTGGACTTGAGAAAAAGCATAATCCTTTAGGTTAAGATTATGGTTTGGAAGTTTTTAATGATTGTTATTTAGTTTTGCATGCTCATCGATTAAAACAGCTGGATCTTTTTATTGTTTTTCTCTGTGAAGTTGCAGAATTAGCCTCTGGGAAGTTAATCACCTTTCTGTACAGATGTAAATGACAGAACCTGCTTGCTGTGCTTCTCCTAGGAGGTCTCTATTCCAAAATAAGGTGAACATGTCAGAAGGAAAGAGTTGATTGCCAGAAATGAGCTGCATACTGATGCATGTGGGATCTGTATGCTGCCATTGGTCTCCAAGATGTCACCACACTCCCTACTGCTAGCAGTGCAGTGTGCTTTAGTGTGGGTATTCACCAGGTAGTACCCACACTAAATCACACTCACCAGAAGAGCCCAGGACTGGCCAGCTGGGACTGCCAGCTGCAGTCCAAGTAGGTGATATTTCTAGGTATCCAGTATAAAATGCACTAAAATAAACAGGCAGGTGTGGCTGTGCCAAATTCTTTCCTGTGCATTTCTAATTTCAGACCTTGGCTCAAATCAAAGTCTAATTTTGGGTGCTGTGTCCCCGAAAGGAGTGGTGGGAACTGCCCCTTTACAGTCTGGGCTCCCTCATGTTGTACCTGCTCCCTGGAGCTGTCCTCAAGGCTCCTCTGGACCTCGATGTCACCTCCCAGGGTTTGTCTGAGGGGATTTCACACCGTGCACCCAGTCGCACATCACACCCCCCATAGCCAGGGGCCTTGGAGCAGGCTGGGATGGTTGCTGTACTTCATTCTCTGCTAGAGCCTTTCCAAATGAACATCAGCTCTTTGAGAAGGTTGTGGCAAGGGTGAAAAAGCAGGAAGAGGAATCTGAGGCAGGACAGAGAGTGTGTCTGGGCTTCCTGCAGCTTTGAAGACTCTTGGTGCATGTCTGATTCTCTGAGAGGTCTGGGAGCAAAGGAGCAGGGGCAGGTCTTGTATTTACTCCTGGTTCCCATGGCAGGGATGCTTAGACTTGTGCCCAAAATCCTGCACCAGGCCAGCTGCCACCACTGCTCTGGGCCCTAATGGTGAAAGCTGCTGCTGTGCCCTGCTGTGGGGTCCTTTGGAAGCTGGAATCGCCATTTCCCTCCATCGCTGTTCTCATCTAAGAAACCTTTCACCCTTCAGACAGCACAGGAAGCTTTCACAGCTTGGGCAATGCTGGGGAGGGGTCCCAGTGTGTGTGTGAGGCTTTGAGCAGTGCTGGGTGGCTCACATGAAACAGGCATTCCCTTCTTGTGCCTCATTCTGAATGGAATAAAAGTAGAGACTGGGATTTCAGAACCAGCTGCAATGTAGCCTTAGGCAAAAGAATCTGGACATTTTAATATTTGCAGATCTGGTGGGTGGTTGTTTTAAAATCCCATCCTTCCCCTAGTATTTCTCTTAATCCCCACATTGCCTGGATGGAAAATCAGCAGCCTTTTCACCTTTGGAGTTGTCACATTCCATAAAGCTTCACATAAGGCTTCAGTGAATTGTCCTGGGTGTGTTGCCTGATTCAGACAGTTTTTTCCATTTGCATTTTCAGGTATTTTCAACCATAGAAAATGGTTTTAAAGGAGATAGTGAAAAAATAATTGGTTTGTGTTGCCCTCTGCCAGAGGGAGCTGCTTTTAGTAATGGAAAGATTGTCTCCATGGTGTGTGAAGGGCTTGGTGTAAAGGTGTTAATCTGTAAACTACTGTCCTTGAGGCTACTAGCTGCTCTCCATGGATAATTATAGATTGTGAGCTGTAAGGGCAGCAGAAGCTCCCATCAACAAGGTGAGCTCTTTTTTTTTTGCTTTGTTTATAGTTTGTATAGGTTCTGCTGTGGTTTCTGTTCTGTTCTTCTCCTGCAGTTCATTTAGCCTGCCAGTGGCTCAACCTAGGACACTGCATTCATCTCAATTTAGTCTTTCCAAACCTGTAAATGGATCAGAAGAGTAAAACTCTCACAGGCATCTTGCCTAATCTTTGACCTTTTCTTTTAGGTCCGCGTGGGAATGATACAGTTTAGCTCAGCTCCCCACCTTGAATTCCCACTAGATTTGTACCTAACCAAAGAAGAAGTGAAAGAGAGAATCAAGAGGATTGTGTTCAGGTCAGCTTTTTTTTTTTTTTTAACAGCTCTCCTCTCTTTCTGGGCTATGGATGATCTCTGGATCAGTTTGTTGAGGTCCGGACATCTCTGCCTCTTCTCTGCACACACCAACTGGATGCCCTCAAGAAGGGGGTGGGTGAAGGGTGTCTGTGGCCCATAATCCAGAGTCTGCTGGAAACATGTAATCTGATCTGTCTTTGTTGGTGAAAGTTGATAGGGGAGAAAATTTTTGGTGTAACATAGTAAATAAGGGAGAGTTCTCCATCACTGTCCTGGCAGGTCTGTCTGTTTGTGCCAGATGGTGGGTTATGTCCTTCCAGGGAGTAGCACATGTGGTGTTCCTGGATGGCTGAGCAGAAGCAGGACAGTATGCATCTTTGTTTTTTGATGATTACAGTTTCCTTTGTCCTATGAGGTAGTGATGAATTGCTGGTCTCTAGCTATCTGTGTGTGTGTGCGCTGAATTCAAGAGGATCGGGTTTTCAGATGGAAACCTTTTTTCTTCCTGAATGTTCAGACTTGGATGTCTTTCCACGACCTCAGGAAACAGAGCCAGGCACCCAAAGAAGCACTGTCCTTAGAGCCTCTCAAAGTCAAAACTCTACATCTCTGTGAAATATATTTGGACCTAGAAAGGATCTGACAACCACCCCAAAATAACACTTGGTTGATGATAGATGAGGTACTGGTACAGCCTGTGGGTGTTTGTCTTTCTTCAGCTGATCTACATTAGGGCTAAAGGTTAGCTCAACACTTCTCATGGATGTCTGCTGCTCTCAGTGTGATGTACATATTGCAAGCAAGTGTGATTGCTTTGAACTTTGTCAAGCAAGACCAGTTAACAGGAGGTTCTTGTATTGCTTTCCATAAGTTTATCAAATCAAGAAAACCTCTCATAATGTTGCAGGAAAAAAACTACCAGAAAACAAGATACACTCCTCCTCCTTGGCTGGCTGTGAGAGCAGAGAAAGTGAAGCAGTGCTTGGTGCCTGGCACTGGAATTCCTTGATGACAGCACGTGGATGCTGACAGATCAAACAGAAAGAATGGCCTTGCACTCAGCCATTTCATCAAGTTTAAATGAAAAGCTGACATTTCAAAGTAGATAAAATAGTTATGGAGGGATTCCAGTTGGCTTCTGAAAAAAAAAAAGGACGGGGTGTTTGACATCTTGGTTGGGAGGGTCCTTGAGGTGCTCCTGATGAGTCTTTGGCCAGCAAAGTGTTTTCTGACTTGGAAAGAGGCAGCACCAGACTGAAGTGAAGCTTTTGTGACCTACTCAGAGGCTGCTTGTCTCTCTCAGTGAATGTCATCCAAATGGCTTTTGAATTCCTTGGCCAATTTCAACCAAATCCAAAGCCAAATTTCTTTCCAATTTCTTTCATATAAGCCAGTGGCTGGTTACAGGAGAGAAACCTTCCTAGTGCTGTTCCTGATGAAAGGTGGCATCTCCCTCAGATTCAGAAAACTCTTATTGGAGTAATGTCTTAAACACACATCTGCTGTGTCAAAAACCAGCAAACCTCCAAACGCAAATTGGTAAGAAACCAAATTTAATGCGTTTTGGTGCAGAGACTATTAACTTTTGCTAATCCTCAGGGCTCACATGCACACATCTTGCTGAGTCTATAAAGGTTTTTGCCATCAAAGTGATTATGCACAATATATTTTCTGTTGTGCCCAGAACTTTTCACTGAAGTGTCTGTCAGCTACTGACATCTGCTCAGGAAAAAGCAGTTCTGGATGTGCTGTGAGCACACAGTTATTGAGTGTGCTTTGCAATGGTGCTGTGCAGAGGAGGAAGTACTTAAAGCAGCTCAAAGCAGAAAATTCTGGCAGGTACTGAATTAAAAGGTTTTTGTTTCAGAGGGTAAATTTGGTCACAATCAAATACTTTAGTATAGAACAAGCAAACTGGGAAACAGGTGCTAAAGCAAAGGGTGGATGAGCAGAAAATGTGAGGTGTGTTTTTTGTCAACAGAACTGAAGGAGAACATGATGCATCCAAGAAAGGAGGAACACTTGTTGTTTGGTTTCCCTTGCTTGCTTTGAATGGCAATAAAAGCAGCCCTAAGAGGCAGTCATAAGAAGTGATTTATAAGACAGATCCTTGGTTGGAATTAGAAGACAGCTGGCAATGTCTTCTCTGATCTAGTGGATTAATTATCAGCATGTCTGGAGCTGGGCTCTCTCTGGTATCAGATGCCCAGTTGGGGATAGCACATCACAGACGTCTCACAGTGTGCAGATGGAGAACTACCAAGAAAGGAAGAGGAAGGCTTATTCTCACACAGAATTTACTCCTTTGAGATAATGTTTAGCCCTCCAACAACAAAATAACATGTTTAGGCAGGGATCAAAACTGTCAACAACAGCTCAAGAACTTGCAGTGTGGGTTGTTAATAGTTTTTACAGGGGACAAAAGGCTTTTGCCCAGCATGTTGTGTGGTAGCAAGGTCTTAGCCTGATGGTGATTGGGTGGAGGATGTAGGTGGTTGATGTGAAGCTTAAGTTGGTTGCATCAGGTGGATGGGGTGCCTGGGCGGTGTGTCTCTGTGTGTGGGAGGTAGGTAGGGAGTTGGGGCTGATGTCACCCAGACACCTTGGGATCCAGCTGCACAGCTCTTAGGTTAATCCAGAGGGATCCAGCACTTGGCAGAGCTTATTCTGTAATGATTTCATCAGAAATGAGTCTCAGGATTTCTTTGCACCAAGGGGATTGGCGAGTGTTCCACTAATCTCTTTCTGTCTCAGAAACATTCCCTTCTCCAGGGCAGAATTCAAAGTCTGCTAAACTATGGGGGTGGCTGGTTCCTAGCACCAGGAGCTGCTTTTGCAATGGCTTTTTTTTTTTTTTTTTTTTTTTTTTTTGCCAAGCAAGAGGAAGTAGGTGGTTTTGTGGGAAAGGACTGGGGATCAGTGCTCCAATCTGCCTCTGTCATCTTTGGTCCAAGATGACACTTAGTTTTCATTACTTCAGAGGTCAGCTTGCACACTGCTCCGTCCAACTCCCCAGGACCACACCATCAGTCAGCTCTTCCAAGCAGATCGGTATGTGCAGATTTTCAGACTGGATCATCTGATGCTTTTATAAACCTGACCCTTCATCTCTTGATGTCCCATTCATTGGTAAGCAATGGATGGTGGGACTATCTTCATCCCACTCATTGAGTTACATATTATGGAAGAAGTTTTTGACAGGAGAAACCTCCAGGAGAGCTCCATGATAGCCCAGACCCCAGCCCTGAGGGCTCCCAGGCCCTACAAGGACTTCATGACACAGACAGTATGAGGAGGAAGGCAGCTCTGGCATCTGAGCCACAAATGAGTTGAAGAGTGCCACATTTAAATGCCATTGTCTTTCTTCCAGATAATCCCATCTCCAAAATGAGAAGTGGCAGGTACTGCTTGTGAGGACATCAATGGCCAGTGCACCTTCTCTGTCATATCAGTGCTGCTGGCAACCAACCTAGCAGATGGCAGTACTGCTTTTAACAGAATTTAGCATGGATTTAGACCATTGGAGCATCAGGTGGCTTTTCTTAATGTCTGCTCTCCTCACATAAGAAGTACTGGTGAAGCCCCGAAGAAAGCATGCCCTGTGTTCAGTCCCTCCAGGTTTCCAGAGATACACTAAGAAGCTTTCAGCATTTGTATTTTCAGGAGCTTTACTACAGGATGGACAAACAACATATTTTGTAGAAAATCAAATTAACCTGCAGGTCAGCCAGGGAGGCAAAGGCAAGGACTCTGCACACTGCTGGACTGCAGACTCTTAGTGACAAGCTGGGACACTCCCTAGCTCTTGGTCTGAGAACAGCAGAAGGTACTGTGGAGGAAAAGGATTAATATGTGAACAGGAAAACCACTTTGACATGCTGGCCTTTGTTCATTTTGCCTGGTTCTACTGTGTGTCTGACTGGAATACAAGAGCTGGTTGTAAAACACTGTTTCCACACAACTCTTAAAGAAGTGACTGCAGTTTTCAGGTGGAAAAAGTGCAGGAGTTGATACATTTGTTGAAGCTGGAAATAGATTTCTAATATCTGAGAGCTCTGGTTCCTGCTCTAATTGCAGAGACACCCTGCTGTGTGTTAGAAGCCTTCTGGAGACCACCCTGAGTTGGTGAGGGTGCATAGGTGGGACCTATGGGTAGGAAGATGACAAAAATGGCAGAATTAGACACATCTGTGGATGTGTTCTGTGGCAATAGGCAGAAATATGCAAAGGTGGGGGTTGGGCCTGATGATGTCTCAAGGTCCCTTCCAACCCCTACAATTCTGTGAAGTTCTCCATTACCAAAGGGTGGAAATGTGAAAATCAACTGATAAATTCAGTAGCAGGAGAAGAGCTTTCATTTCTGCTTTTCTGACTTTTTTTATCTCCCTTCTTTCTAGAGGTGGGAGCACAGAGACAGCTCGGGCTCTGAAGTACGTTCTCCGCAAGGGATTCCCGGGTGGCAGAAACTCAAGTGTCCCTGAAGTCCTGATCACCATTTCGGATGGAAAGTCCCAGGGCAGTACTGCAATCCCTGCAAGGCAGCTGAAGGAGAAACACATCACGGTTTTTGCAGTGGGAATCAAGTTTCCAAGGTAGGAAGCTTTCCACAGAGTGGAAAATGGAGGCCCAGCTAGCCAAATGGCAAGTCCTAGTGAATGAGGGGTGGTTTTGTGCTAGCTAACAGTTTTGGAAGGAGAAAAGAGGAATTTGTGGGGTGACACAGACATGGAGGAAACACTAATTTGGTGGCTAGTGTAGAAGGAGAACCAGAGCTACTGAAGGGAGTTCTTCCTCTGTGTAGAGCTATGCTAATGCCTGAGACTGAACACACCAGAATCTCAAAAAACTGTTTGAAGAGTGTCATGATTTTTGCACCAGCTCCCTATTTGCTGCACTGAGTTTGATTTGGTACTCAGTTCTTTGGGGGTGACTAGGTGGTTGAATATCCCCTTTGCTTGGCAGGTGGGAGGAGCTGCATGTGCTGGCTAGCGAGCCCACCGAGCAGCACCTGCTCTTTGCTGGAGATGCCACTGATGCTGCCAATGGCCTGTACAGCACCCTCACTGGCTCTGTCTGCAGTGCCACTGCTCCAGGTAACCCCTGTCCTGGCTACACCTTCATGCCTGTGCTTTGAGCTTGGACTGTGTCACTCTATGAGAAAGATGAGGTGGTCTCAGAAGCATACAGGGGAATTAGCAGGGGTTGCACTTCTGATGCCCAAACTCAATAGCATGCTTGCCAGCTGCCTTCTGCAAATAACTTCAAACTGCAGGATCCTAAACCTCTCTGTGTCTCCATTTATCTCTGAAAATGGGAACATTCGTTCTTGCTCATGTCAAGTGGGATAGAGGGGTCAGCACAGTTGTGTTAAATCTTCCAATGGACTTAGCTGTGTATTAAAGGGAGACCACTGAGGACTTGAGAGAGATAGAAAACATACAACTAGAGAGGTCCAGAAGTAAAAGAAAACCAAATGCATGAATGGTGAAGGCACTGGAGAGGCTGAACCCAGAACTCAGCAGTGCAAGTTTTACTGCAAAAGCAAAGGAGACTGAAGAGTGAGCACCCCAGAAGGTTGGGTAGCCTGGTTAGTTTGTCAGCAGAAAATTCATCTTCTGGCTTCTCATGGAGGCCTCTATGAAGCACTGCCTGGTCTGCTTTTGGCAGGTAGGTGAGCAAGACTAACCTATTTCAAGTGGTGCTCCACTCCCACACAGACTTTGCATTTTCAGGCAATTGATCCTAGTTTGGATTTGTTCCTTGCTACAGGCTGCAAGGTTGAATCCCATCCTTGTGAACGCAGGACCCTGGAGACTGTGAAAGAGCTGGCTGGAAACTACGTGTGTTGGAAAGGCTCAAAGCAGCCGAACGCAGTGCAGGCTTCGCTGTGCCCTTTCTACAGGTGAGCTGGACACCCACAGCCCTAAAAGTGAGTGGGCCTGAGAGAGTATGAGAGAGACAGTAAACAGGCTTTTATCTGACTGTGACTTTTCTGGGATGAAGATCTCACAGAAGACTGGTGCCAACATGGTCTCTAGGCCTAGGGAGAGGCTCTCCTTGCTCTGAGCATTGGTTGATCTGAGAAGCATAGGGTAAGAGGAGGAACGGAGACAAAGAAGCAGAGGATGATTAGCCCAAGAGTGCCATAGATATAAATGGAACTGGGATCAGTTTCCTACCTGTTGGACTGAGATGCTTTGAAGTTTGTACTGACTCTCTTCTGTAGAGGGTTTCCAGGTCTGGCCCCCTGTGTTGGTGCTAAGTCTATTTCTGGCTTTCAGAGAAGCACCTTTTCCATTGCTTGGCTGCCCTGGGGGCTTGGGAAGGATTGTCCTATGGAGAGGGTCCAGTCATTGGCTGCAAGTACCCCCCAGTCATAGTGTAGCAGCGCCAGAGCTGCATTGTCAGGTCGATGGCAGAGAGCTGTGTGAGGGAAATGCCCTCTTGCCCAGGGAGAAGAGACTGGAGCTGAAAACCCATAACGCATGCCAGGTCCTTCAAATAATGTCATCACTGCAGTCAGTGCAGTGGGAGAAATGCTTGAAAAATGAGCTGTGAAGGCACAGGCAGCTTTGTGCTCTGTTTGCTGATAGAAAGAACTGAGTGAAAGCGTTGTACAGAAATTGGTAGGGGGATTGTTTTTCCCTGGAAGAGGTGCTGAGGTGCTTCATGTGTTTGTTTTAATACCAAGCAGCCAGATTAATGTTTAAAAATCACCCCAGATCTGGGCTGTGTGTTGATGGTCTGCTGCACAGTGATCAGATAATGTCAGACATGTCCTAATGGCTGCGAGTGTTCCCAGATACCCGCACCACGGAGCCTACCTGGGAAAGCAGAGCAGCTCATGACTGCCTTATGGCATCCTAAAAGGGTGGGTTTGGTCACAGTTGCCATCAATTTGAGCAGCCCTAATGCAGAGCACTGGAATAGTGGTGTCATGGTAAAGCTGCAGGTACTGTAGAAATAGAAACCTGATAAACAGGAATGGAAGTTTAAAGCAGAAATCATGCCACTGTCAGGAACCAACATTAGCTGCCTTCTTATGTGTGGTGAATATGCACTCCCACTCTAGGGTGTGGGGTTTTCATATCATCTTAGGGTGGGGAAATGATGGAGAAAGTTAAAAAATCCCACTGGGAGGCACAGCTGAGGACTAAGGAGTTCTTCCCAGTCTAAACCTTGCTTGTCCACTAGTTAAACTCAATATTAATTCTAGTAGCTAACTTAGCCAGCTAGCAGACAAGCTAACTAGATGAGTTAGCTACTAGAATTACTATTGAATAAGAAATTTTCAGTGCTGTAAAATTTTCTTTTTGTTCCAATTTAGAGCAAAAAAATTACCATCTCTTCTGAAGCAACTAAAATGCAATAATTTGGAGCTTTAAAAATGCATCCATAATCTTTAAATGTAAGATGTTAAAGTAGAATTTTAAAGTGAGAGTAGATTTGATGAAATTATGTATTTTTCTTTCACAGCCCCACTCAGAATGGACATTTTCTTTTGAAAAATTATGTTTTCAAAGGAAAATTTTTCAATTTAAAACACAGTAAGGTCAACCTCAATGATACCTTTTTAATCTTTAAATTCATGATGGGTTTTATTCTTCCTGTTTCAGGTGGAAAAGGATCTTGATAAAACACCAATCCAGGTGCTTCCGAACTGTATGTCCAAGTAAGACTTAGCCTTTTTAAAAATTCTCTTTACAAAGCAGGAAGGGTAATAACTAAATAACAAAAAGGTAAGGATTCGTTCTCTCTTCCAAAAATTTTGTTCTGAGAGATGTGATCCTTAGAAGTTGATATGATGTCCCATATTGTTTTTTCTCATGGCTATATATGACTGGAGTTCTTTTTAGATTAAAATATCTCCCCATCATTTCATCTTGCACTTGAGAAGCCCATTAATCCTCATCTGCTTGGTTCCTGGAGCAGAGGCTTGCAGTGCTTCCCAGTGTGTTACTGCCCTCCAGCTAGGAGGAGTATGCAGTGAGATGCCTCCTCTCATTCCCTTGAAACCAGGAACATCATCAGTGTAGCAGGGAACTTGGCACTTCTGATTGCTGGTGTCCTTTTGGAAGTAACCATGGTCTTTGATTTCTGCCCTTAACACTATCCTTTTGCTGGTTTGGGTGACAGCGGCTTTATTTTCTGTATGAGTACAGCAGTGTCCAAGCAGCTGGCCAGACTCCTATCCCTTCATTCCTGCTGTAAACCAGCCAGAGCTGCATGACCTTTAGTAGTTCTGTATTTACACAGATGTAACTTCTCTGGGGTTATTCCAAGGCAAACGAAGTGAGGTCACAGTCTGGTTTTCTCTCTTCACCATCCCAAAATGAAATTGCCATGGGAGTGAGGGTGCATATGGCCCTGTGTTAGTTCAAGCTCTGCAGCAAGAAGGGCAAAGGTGTGACCCCTCTGCTACTGACAGCAATGCTCACGCTTGCACAGGATGGGAAGGGGCAGGCTTCCTGCTGACTCCCTCTCTTTCCCTTCCCTGGTCCCATTTAGACCCTTGTGACTCTCAGCCATGCCAGAACGGGGGCACGTGTGTCCCAGAGGGACTGGACAAGTACCACTGCCTCTGCCCAGTGGGCTACGGAGGAGACATCCACTGCGGTAGGTGTGAACCCATGCTCTCCCTCCTTCCTTCTCAGCTCTGTCCTGCTTTTGCAGTGCCTATTGCATGACCATAGGGACAGCTGGGGCCGGGCTGCAGCCCTTGGGCATTTCTTTGGGAGACAGGCACTGAGTTCTTGTGCTGGTTATGACTGTGTCAAGTCCTGTCACAGAAACGGAGCTTGTGGATACGGAGAGCACCGATACTGACAGTCTCACCCTGGTGTGGCTGCCTTTGTTTCTAAGTGTAGGCACCACCTGAACAAGAAAACATAGAAATTGGCATAAGTATGTCTGTTGGTCCACTCCCTGTACACATGGTCCCAGGAGGGACTCCTGTTTTGGGGATTACAGTGTAAGAAACACAAGAAGGTTTCTTTTGAGAAAGAAGAAAAGTCTTTGTACTTAATTCTTATTCTACACATAATTCTGATCTTCAGGAAATTCCTTGTACTTAATTCTTTGTACTTACTTTTCTCAGGATCAAGACTCCCACCTCGAAGTGTCTTAGGGTGTTACAGAGGAAGGTCTAGTTCTTAGACTCCTTTCTCCAAAACAGGACATGGGAGTGTTTTTCCCAGAGTACTATGAGAATGTTATCGTTTCTAATTTGAAGTTTGCCACCCAGGAGTTCAGGAATCCCCCTAGACTCCCATAGGTATGTCCTGTCTCTAAAGGATTACATGGCATCCAGCCAAAATAAAGCACACTCCTGGCACAGTTGTCCCACAGCTCATGACATCTAGTGAACCATTTAGGGAGCTGAACGCAACATCCCTTCTCCACCCCACAGAGCTTCCAGCAGGCCACAGCTGAGGTGCCTGGCATGCTTTTCTTCTTGCCCTGTGTAAGACAAATTGCTGTCTCCCGTTTCAGCACCAAAGCTGAGCCTTGAGTGTGGCGTGGATCTCCTTTTCCTGATGGACAGCTCGGCAGGAGTCACGCTGGAAGGGTTCCTGCGCTACAAGGCATTCCTCAAGAGGTTCCTCCAAGCAGTGATGGGTCAGGACTCAGCAATGAATGTGGGGGTGGCCCAGTACAATAATGATGTCAAGATACCCATTGAAGTGGGCCAACACAAGGATGCATCCAGTCTCATGAAAAGCATTGATGCTTTGAGTTTCATTGGAGGAGGAACCCTGACAGGCAGAGCCGTGCGCTACATCGCACAGTACGGTTTCAGGAGTACCTCAGTCTTTGCAGACAGCCAGGATGATCTCCCACGTGTGGTTGTCTTGCTCACTGACTCCAAGTCCCAAGATGCAGTGGCAGACACTGCTAAATATGCAAGGGACCAAGGTATTTTCCTGATCGGTGTGGGTAGCAGCCTCACGAGAGCAGAGCTGACCAAAGTGACTGGCAATCCAAAGCAGACAGTTGTCTACTCAGACCCCCACGACCTGTTCAACAGGATCCCAGAGCTGCAGAGAAGAATCTGCAGTGTGGACAATCCTGAAGGTAAGACTGTCATACGGGTATTGTGGGATAAGTTTGTCAAACCATGAGGAGGTCTTCTGAACTCCACTGGGGAGGAGGAAGGACTGAAGGTTGAATGTCCTTCTTGTGTTGGTGTCAGTCACAGATCTAGGGACTGCTTTTCACTGCTTTTCATGATGGAACTGCTTTTCATGATGGATTTCTATCTATTAGTGTGGAAGGGTCACAGGTTAACCTTCCCAGCCAGCGATCAGCAGTGATTAATTTTGCCTGCCATTCTCCCCCATCCCCGCCTTTTCTCCTGTCAGAAAGGAGTACATATGTATTCTGAAAAATACCATGTTTGTACTCTTTTACCTAGGCTGCCAGGCACAGTCTCTTGATTTGGTATTTGCAGTGGATGCCTCATCTGGAGTTGGCCTGGAGAATTTTCTGCAGCTGAGGAGCTTTGTCAGCAGTAGCTGTTTGCACTTCAGCATCAATCGGGATATCACCCAAATTGCCTTTGTGATCTATGGCAGCAAAGCTCACACAGTGTTCGCTTTGGACACCTACACAAGCAATTCAGCTGTCTTCCAAGCCATCAACCAGGTGCCTTTCCTTGGAGACTCAGGCTCTGCGGGCAGTGCCTTGCTGCATATTTATGGTGACGTGATGACAGTGCAGAAGGGAGCAAGACCTGGTGTCAACAAGATGGTGGTGTTGCTCACAAATGGGGGAGGCATGGAGGATGCAGCTGCCCCAGCTCAGCAGCTGAGGGACAATGGCATCTTGGTGTTTGTGATTATTATTGGGGACACACAGACAGACATGCTGCTGAGGGTCGCTGGGTCTCCCGACTACCTGGTCCACATCTCCTCCTATGAAGACCTGCAGTATTATCAAGACCTTATCATCGAAAGAATCTGTGAAGGTGAGAGAATGTCCTTTCTTTGCTGTTTATGCTGGTGCCACCAGATGTTATCACAGGTTTTCTGAAGCTTTATCAAGTAAGCTTGATACTATCCTTTGCATTTCATGGGTGGGGAAACTATGGCATAGACATCTGGTGTCTGTCTGAAGCAATCCTATAGGAATAGGAACCAACTTTTGTAAGATTCATTCCAGTGGGTGAGGTTGGGCTTAGTGTGACTGGCTCTTTGCAGCCCTGCCAGGTCTAGGTTCTGCCTTCCCTGAAAGAAAAATAAGTTTTCCCTTTTCCTGATGTTGCTTTAAACATATGGAATTTGCTGTGCATGGCTGTGCTCCCTGCAGTGCTGTAGGGAGGGCTTAGCGGGACACATTTCTGCAGCCATGTTGGTCCCTGGATGAGATCTCTGCTGCTGTCTTGTTCAACAAGTTTATGCCCAGGTGCTTATGAAGTGATGGGTCTGAAACCTCGTTGCTCCTGTTCCTCCTCAGTGTCCTGCTACTGAAGGTACCGCATAGGCTCTCAAGATGTTGTTTGTGTTGCACAGGATTTAACCCCAAATTCTGAATCAGTCCATTTTGAAGTCTGCAGACTGTTAAATTGAGGCCTTCAGATTCATTTTGTTTGCAGGACCAAACCTTTATCCCCTAAGCAGTCAAGAGGGAAGAGTTTTCAAATACTCATGTAAAAGCTTGCATTTGTTTGGGGTGGATAAAAAAAGGTGCACTTTCTTTGAAACTTGGAGGCCTGAGGGCCAGTCCCCAGCTGGGAAAAATCCTGACTCAGCTACCAAGTTTGAAACACTTGTGTGCTGAGCGTGAGGACCTGTGTTTGATGGAAAACAGAAAAGATAGCAGCCCCTTTGGTTTGCAGACATTGGTGGTGGTGAAAGTGCATCTAGTTGAAGCACCATGCCTTGTTTCTCTTTCAAAGTAATCTAACATCTATCTATTTGCTTTTGTTATGTTTCAACCCATTTGTGAGATCAAATGAAGAAGCAGTACAGTCAAAGATCCTTTTCATCTCTGGGCAGGCCCATGGCTCCTTCAGGGTTAGACAGAACTACAGCACTGTCTCTTTGGGGTGAGGAGCTGGTCTCCTGGCAGGCTCTGCAGATGGTTTCTACCTGGAGCTTTGCAGTGTGCTCTGTTGCAGCAGTGTTTTCTGCTGTGTTGTTATAAAGACAATATACTGCACCATGGAATTAACTGCAATGCCAGGAATGAAAGGAAGAGATGTCAAGGTTTCTAGTGAGTCAGGGTAATAACATACCATTTCCTGAGACTCAATTGCTGCTTTCATTTCATGTGTGGGTAATCACTGTTTGTACTAGATAGGCTGGAACCAAGGGCGATGTAAAGATAAGCCCTTCATTCAGTCTTCTACTCCAAGTCCAAGACTCAATAATAGAATCATTGTCTGTGAAAGGACTTAAAAAAATTTGTGACTCAGGATAAAAGTATGTTAAAAACAGCCCCTGGACACCTGAAATACCGTATTTATTCTTAGGCTCAGCTGGAAAGAGACGAGGACAAAAAAGATTCATGCTCTAGGAGAAAAGATCCCAAGCATGAAATATATATGAATGATTAATGGAAAGACAGACTCTTGGAATCACCAAAAGGTATAATCCCTGAAGTGCAAGAAGGTTATTTAAGGTGATACTGTGCTAACAGTAGGCTGGAGATCAGGGAAATGGTGTCTGGGTGGAATAGCATGATTCCCCCCAACAGGGACCGTGAGGTTATGCTGTGGGACAGCCATGGGGAGAAGTGATGGATCCATGGCATGTGGAGCAAAGCGCCATGGAAAGCTCTCTGCAGGACAGGCAGCCCATGGAAGATGGGTGTTGGGTCCAGGAGTTTCCTCTGGCTTTCACTGCCAGTGGCTCTACCAACATATGATGAAAGCCAAAAGTGCCTGTCCATGGGGATGCATTCAGACAGGACCCCATCTGAGATGCCCCATGGTGACATCTATGTTGTTGAACCCAACATGTCTCCATATCAAATCAACAGGAGTTGTCTTAGACACAGGTTTTGACTGTCAAAAGCCTGAGTTTCAATGATAATTTTGTAACTTGATAATCTCATGTGTTGGTTGAGAGCTGATGTGCACACACTGTACAGGGAGAACGAGCACAACGGGCAGTAAACTGTAGTAACTGCCCTGATGGATAGGGGATAGAATTTATATTCTTTCCTTCTCCCCTTTTCCTGCTCCCTCTGTGATTTTTATACAGAGAGCAAAGGGCAGGAGGAGCAGCTGCAGACTCTACACCATGTAGTTGTTCAGCTGTGGAATTTCACACCCTTAACCAGCACTGCAGCCGAGCTGCCAGCAGCCTGGAAGCAGATCCCTCTGGGATGCTGCTACTTAACCTAACATGTTCACAGCAAGGCAGCAGGAAACACTGCCAGCCCTGCTGACAGCTGGGCTCTGCTGTGTTAAGAGGGCTGGGAAAGCTGTCACATACTTCGCTAATGGGGCTAATGACCCGGGTCTTGGTTGCAGGCTGTTATCTCAAACCTCCAAGAAAAGCAGCCCGGAATTGTTTCCTGTGTTATTTTCCATTTGTGACATTCCTGCTTCCCAGCTGACTTCTTGTCTTTGCTTGTCTCTGGTGGAAACCCAGGTCTCCACTCCAGGGCAAAGGGAGCTTTGAACTCCACTGGCATTTGGGGTTGTAAACTGCTTGGAGCAGGCCATGTTCTTGCTCTGGCAGTGTCTAGATGTGGGGGGCTTAGAGGTGCTCCTCTGTTCTGTGCACAGCTCGGAAGATGCTCCATTTTACTTTTCTTTGCTATGCAGCTTAACATAATGTCACTCTTCTAAGTCTTACTAGAAATATTCTCCTGCAGTTTAGAACATCTAGAAAAGCTGTTTTCTCTAGGTGGAATGCAGAAGTGTCCTTTGTGTTAAGACAGGGTTGCAAGCTTGCACCCTCTGCCACACTAATGAGGTTTTCCAATCCCATTAGCCCTAATGACTTTTCTAAATGTCTGAGAGATAGAATTGCTGTTATTTTTCCAGCATTCCTGATGGACATGGGTCCTAGCTATTAATAATCTGTGCCTGAGCCTGCTGTTCTGCTTGTGTGTGTTGCAGAAGCAAGAAGCCCTGTGAACCTGTGTAAACCAAACCCTTGCATGAACCAGGGTGTGTGCATCCTTGGGTCTGGGAGCTACCGCTGCGAGTGCCGGGGCTGGGAAGGACCCCACTGTGAGAGCAGTAAGGATCAGCAGAGGGCAGCCACAGCAGAAGTCATCTGTTCTGCCCAGCCACTGTGAATGGATCCCACACCTCCTCCTCTCCCCTGAGCAGAGATGTGGCTGGTACTCTTGCTGGTGGGATCTTGGTGCTGATGTGGCTTCTGTCATATGGGAAGTGGAAAGGTTTGGGCTGCTGAGGGATGGGAAGTGGAAAGGTTTGGGCTGCTGAGGGGAGCAAGGACTGTCCTGTTTTACACGTTCACTAAAAGCTGGCTGTGAGGGGACCACAAGAAGTAATTTTTGTAGTCTTCCACTCTGTTCTGTTCCTCTTTTCCCTCTGCCCTTCTACAAGAAACAAACCCTCCTTGACTCTGAGGGTGGAAAGCTTGGGCTCCCTTTTGACAGGAGTGACCTGTCTCTGTTGGAGTGTGCTTTCAGTGTCTCCGTTGCTTTCAGTGCTTGCCACAGTGCAAAAGGCTCATCATTGCTTGCCTCTTCAGTAGGGGAGCCAGTGAGGCTCTGACTCCCTGGAGGTGGTCCTGTGCCCATAGTGAGGAGTTCTCAGTGAAGTGGGTTTCTCCTTCACCCAATATTTTGCTCCTTACCTGACCCCAGGAGTTCTGAATTCAACCCCACAGGTTCTAGTGCCTGTCAGCTCAGGCCACGTGGGTGCTTGTTGAGTTGTAAGGGACGGAGCAGGAGCTCATCCCTCGGTCATAAAGCCCTTACCTAATGCCTGTGTTTCTGTTCTGCAACAGGAGTTCTCCGGGGTGATTCTCCAAGATCCCAGGTCCTTCCTCTGCCCTCCCATGCGCAGCAGAGTTACAGTGGTTTGGAGCACTTCTCCAGAGCCTCCTGGCACACCAAGAGACACGTGGATCAGAGACACTGATGCACCAAGTGCTTCAGTTCTCCACCCAGGAACACTTACTGCTGCTCGCAAGCACAGTCCAGCAAGCCACCACTGTCCATGGAAGTAATACAATTGCTCCAGCACAGGAACTGTGCTGAGGCCATTCCTAGCTCCTTCCTTGCACAAACTGGGCTTCCCAGTGCTCTCTTTCTTTTTTTTTTTAATTGAAGTAAATATTTGTGTTTAAGTATTTGTTATTGGCATTTTGTATTACCTCATCCAGATTCTCATTCCAGGTTGTCTGGGTTTTTTTTTTTTAAACAGACTTCTCAAGAGATCTTTGAAATAATCTGAAAATATGTAGAAGTTGGAGCAATTCTGGAGCTCCTGCTGAAGGGGGATAACATAGATTATGCACTGGTAGCCAGGTCCTGGAGTGAATGGCTTGTTTCATGTAGGAAGACAGATAGGAAAAGGAAGGAGAACTACATACAAGTCTCTGTTCAGTTTTCTAAGTTGTCCACGCTGCTTTCTCCTCTGTGTTTATTTGGAGTGGTTGGACATTGTTTAGCTTCATGGATGTTTTGTAGACATATATGTTTGATAAGGAGGGGTTTGAAGAGGATTGGTTTTGCCAGGGATTTCAATGGCTTATGCAGCTCCAAAGTGGAGCTGTGACAGTCAGCGTGTTGGCTGGTTTTCTCCTTGATGTGACACAGGTAAAATCCAGTTACCTGTGCTGCAAACACATCAGGAAAGGGCATTCCCAAGCAAAAGTCTGGTTTGATGTGAGCTCTGTCCAGAGCTGTGGTTTGTACCATCCTGATGGCTGTTGAACCTTGGTCTGTCTGCTTTCAGATTTAATTCCATTCCTCCCCTTCCAGCCTCACTCTTATCTGCCAGCCCTGGTCTGGCCTGGAGGGGACAGGACCGGGACAATGTCCTGAGTGGCTTCACATGGGTGCTGGGAGCAGAGTAGAGCATGGCAAGCAACATGCAGGCTGGAGGCAGAAGGGACCTGGACCTCTCCTCCCAGATCTCACTATCCCTTTCCTTTCTCCTCCTCCTGGCCACCTCTTTGCTCTCTCCTTTGCCAATGCATGTTTTTCTCTTGTTTCTTCTCTTTTGCCCATTCCAGGGCAAGTCTTACCTCTTCTTTTTGATGCTGTTTCCATTGCTCAGAGCTTTGCCGTGTCACTTTGCTCTCCTTTTGGAGCTGGCTGGTAGGAACATCACATTTGTCCTGGCCTGAACCCAGAGGGATGAGCTGAATGGCATTTCTGCTTCCCCTCATTGTTTTAAGCTGGTCTTGTCTACAGCAGAGCAGCAGCCTCTGCAGCATGAACCAGTGGGCTGTAATGGTTGAGGTGTGTCTCCAAAGACAGTTTGGCCACATGTCTGCATCTTCCAGAGCATCTGTCCTACTGGATCACTAGATCCATTTGCCCATGAAACTAAAATTTATGAAATTGCTGCCCCAGGGCCCATAGTTCACACTGTCAGTTGTTTTCTGCTGCCTTTCCCATGGTGTCTGTCACCTCGGGAGAGCAGGAGCAGCCCTGGACAGGGCCAGGGCAGAGGCATTAGCTGTGATTGCCAGTGTTGGTGAAAATAGCATCTGTTGTTTCCAGCAGAAGAAAAATTCCTGATGTTCTGTGCCCATGTTTGAATAGTGGCATTAGATGTGCAAAGAGAGGCACAAAGTACTCCACAGGTTTGTTGTCCAAAGATGGTCTAAAGCACTCTTGGGGATGAAAGCTGTCACTGAGACAGGAGCTGCACTGTCCTACATTGTGAGAGAAACCAGGCTAGGAAAAAGGAGTATTTCCTCTTGCTTTTCACTGCATAGAGAACTGGGTTTGGGATAGAAACTAATCTATTAATGTTATTTAGGTATGGCTGTAGCTCCGCATTGCCTTTGCTGTAAAACCATCAGTTGTCTCTTCTTGTGGGGAGAACAGGCTCAGAGCTGACACCCAAAGATGCGTTTTGGTGTTTCGTGGTGCAGCAGCACCCATGGTGCTGCCTGGATTCCAGTCAGACTGCTCTGAAAACCCTGCCTGGCCTCCCTGCGCATCCTCTGTTGTGTGAGGGTGAGACTGCCACTTCTCACCCTCGCTGCCCTGCTGGGATTGCAGCTCCTGCATGGTTTCTCAGCCAGAAGTTGTCTAACGGTGACATTAGTCCACTCCTCTGAGGTGTTTGTCCTCTGCAGGGTCAGTCTTCCCTCTCAAACCGAATCCTATTTATTTACCCTGTCTGGCACGTCTCTGGAGCTGGGATGTGCTTTCCTAGCCTCACACAGGTGCTTAAAGCCTTTTTTCTGTTTCCCACAGGATAGTTTGCATGGTACTGCTGAGCACTTCGCCTTGTGGCAAATGTGTCTTGGTGTCATCTTTGCTTGTAAGTTCTCTTTGTTTTAATACACAGCTAGAAAATATGTTTTTAGTGTGCACAGGCTTTACTGGGACAAAGGCTGCTCACCTGGGTCCCTGCGTTTGTACCATTCTACTGGCTGTAAGCACAGGTAGACAGACCTCTCTGAGTGATTCAGGAATTGCAGACTAAAATCCCATGCTTGAGACAAAGTTTTAATGCTGGATAGGATATATCTAGCACTGTTCATGAGGTTTTAAAGTACCGATGGTATGATGCTATGAGCCTAGAAAACCGGCTGTATCCTGGGGGGGCATCAAAAGCAGCATGATCAGCAGGTGAAGGGAGGTGATTCTCCCCCTTTGCTCTGCTCTGGAGACCCCCCTGGAGTATTGCATCCAGCTCTGGGGTCCCCAGTACAAGACAAACATGGAACTGTTGGAGTGAGTTCAGAGGAAACCACAAAGATGATCTGAGGGCTGGAGCACCTCTGCTATGGAGACAGGCTGAGAGCGTTGGGCTTGTTCAGCCTGGAGAAGGCTCTGTGACTGTGACCTTCCTTCTAAATGCCTTGAATGGTTGAAGCCTTGGATATTTGGTCAGACATCTGCTGGGAGTAGCAGCACCCACTGGATCTGCTTTTGTACAGAACAAACACTTTGCAAGGTAAGTAGCTGTCAGGGCACTGGAAGGAGATGGGAAAAGCCAAGTTGATCATGAGATCAGGATATACGGCATGATCTTGGAGAGACCTGGTCAAGCAGGACATTGTTGAGTAGCTGTTGCAGATGTCTTGTTGTTTTCTTTTTCTTTTTAAAAATGTGAATTGAAGATCCTGGCTAATTTCTAGGCCCTTTCTCCTGCAAATTTCAAAAAGTTACTTGGATTTGGTATGATCCCTTATTAAATTCACTCTCACAGACTTGCTTTGATTCAATCAGAAATACTTAATGAGAATTTACCTGAGGGGTGCTCATTCCTGTAAGGCTGGGTCAATGTTTGAGCCTGGCACAGCCACCGTGGAGGTGGGGGCCCTGTGAAGCCAGCACTAATCCAGCCTGGCATCAGGGCAGCACCAAGGATGCTGTCCATGCCAGGACGTTGTTATGTATCTGGGCTGTTGCTAATGGAGCTGTGAATTACTTTTGCTCTGTAGGGTTGCTGGATGAACCTTGGCTGGTCACAAGCCATCTGCTGACTTCAGAAGAGAGCCCATTTCTCCTTTAAGAAACTGGGATTTAAGTAAGTGCGGTGAATTTCACCCCCTTTAGCCCTACCTCCCCTCAGCAAGCAAAACCATGCCAGTCTGAGATGAGGAAGTGTGTCGGTGCCTGTGCTGTAAAGGCTGCAGCAGGGGAGCTGGCCTTTGGTCTTGGCTGTGCCACCCTCCCTGGGCACGGAGAGCCAGGCCCAGCCTCAGCGCTGGCACAGCGTCTGCTCATGCTCTCCTTAAAGCCAGCTGGCCTCTGCAGCTTGCTAAAAGCCTGTGATCGTATTCTCTTCCCTACAAGCAAGCTATTTGATTCGTACCCTAAAAAAACCTGTAAACATTTAAGCCAACTTCTCTACCAAGAGGAGACAGATTTAGGGGTTTTCCCTTTAAAATTGGGCACTTTATCTGTGTTGTAGTTGAAAATCAAAGTGTCCACTAGCTAGCTTGATGTGTTAGGCAGGCTGGTGGGATTCCCCCAGTAGCTATTGTAGGATTGCTTTGTGTATCCTAAGCAAGAACTGGAGCTACTTAGGTGAGAAACTTGCTAAGAAAAATGGTTTGTAGCTGCAAATTTCCTTCCAGAAGAATCTGGGCTTTCTGCTGGTGACACATCAGGCCTGGCTGCATTGTGCACGGGTGAGAATTGCAATAGGAAATAACAAACAAAGCAATAACAACAAGTATTAAATTGTGTGTTTCAGTAGCAATAGGAGTTCTGTCTCCCTCCACAGCCATGTCTCTAGGCCTAATCCTTCAATGTGGTATTTTGTGGGATGGGACTGCACTGGGTCAGGCGTGAGGGCTGTGTGGTGCTCAGGGGAACCAGCCTTGCAGTCTGGGTGCTGTCGTGAACCCTTGGCAGCTGTGTTTGCTACCAGGATGCTGGCAGAGATGTGCTGTGGAGAGGCAGAGCGGATACCCAGACGCTTCAAGGCACCGGTAGGTGATGGGCAGCACTGCTGGGGAAGGGCAAAAGGAAGTGCTGCTGCCCTTTCAGCTCACAAAACCAGCAATCGAGTTTGAGTTGGTCTTTTGTCAGAGGCTGAAAGGACACTAACAGGCATGTTGGCAGGTTTCCTTGGAAAGGTAAGAGCAGGACCTTCCCCAGGACTTTGTGCCATACCTCTGCTGCCTTCCCAAGCTTTCTGCAGGTGTGGAGCTGATAGTGGTACAGCTAGTGAAAGACACCCACTGCCGTGTCTGGTTTGGCACCTGTTCAGTAAAGCCTGGCCTCAACCACTTTCTTTAATAACTCTTTTCCTTCCTTTCCAGCTAAACCCCTCCTGGTTTTCCCTTCGGTGACTGCAGCAGGCACCAAGTGTTGCACACAGTTGCTATCTAGTGGCCAGAGGGAGGTAGGAGAGGCATTTCTCTCTGCTGGTTTTCTGTTTAAGAGGACTGTGCTGCTGAGATACAGGCAGGAGTTACTGCAGGTCTTTGGGTTAGCTGTCTTTGTTTGATGGTGCAGTCACTATAGAGGACTAAATTATTTAAGATACAGTCCATTGCAGTTGTAGACTCTGTAATTGAGGGACTTCTTTTTACTAACTAACGGGGTCTGATGTGCTTGAAATCTACTGGGAAGTAGAGCAAGGACAAGCTATATTACAAATTAAAAAACCACTGGTAACGTAATATACTCAACATTTTATTATAAAACCCTCTAAAGCGCCACTTTATAGGTCACAGTTGCAACAAAGGAAATGCCTTGAGTTAGGAAAACAATGGGGACAGAGACATTGTTTAATGTTTCTTTTCTGGGAACGTGTGTTGCTCGGGACTCGCCCAGGTTTGCCACCCCCTGATGGAGATACCTCAGCAGGAGCAGTGAAGCTGATTGGGCTGCAGTGGGGCAGGCAGAGCTGCTCTCAACCATGGCTGTCTCAGTATCGCTCTGAAATGTCTGGATAACTTCTGGAGGATGACAGCAGGGTGGATGGTGAGGGCACGGTATGTTTAGGGTGTAGAAAGCGTCTCCTGGCAGCTCATAAAAAGTCAAAACAAAAGTTTCATGGTATCCATATCCTTCCAGGGCTTTTAAGAGGAAAATCCCTTGGGTCCCAAGCCAGAAGTTTCTAGTGGTTTATTTGCATGAGTTTTTTCCTGTATGCAAACTTTTCAGAGGTACAGGAAGAACATCCCTTTAGAGGTGGCCTGAAGCCTGTCAAGAGTTTTCAAGGGTTAGAAAGGTAGAAGATTTTGCCTGTCTGTGTTTACCTTAACTTGGAGTGATGCTCCTTGGCACAGCTGCAGGACCAACTCAGCCAGGGTACCAGTGCTGCTTTAGCTTTGCAAGGTTGGAAAACAGCTGCAGCCTTCACGCTGTCACCACAGTTATGGAGCGTGGGCTCTGGCCCTGAAGGACCATCAGAAGAGGCAGGCAGAGGTGTTTCTTGGCCATCAGTCAGTGATGACAGCAGGTTACAGGGAAGGGAGGGTACATGGATTTCTGACACCCCTGCCTACACCCCTTCAAGTTTCAATGTCTCTAAGTTTAGGTGTCCCAGACATCAAACCTCTTTCATTAGAAACCTTGGCTGGGGCAGAGAGGGGTGGGTTTTGTGGGCTACACTGCCAGGACCCAGAGGCTATTTTAAGGTTAATAGTTTGGAAATAAGGGTCATAGCACCAAGATAGCCAGCAGCCCACCAGAGACATGACAATGCAACCTCACCCTACCAGGCCTGGGGGGAGAGCAGGCCAGGATGCTCAGCCCAGCCTGTGGGAAGGGGCTCCTTTTGCATGGGATGATGCCTTCAGCTGACTGTACATCTACAGCTCCATGGGGACCCAGGAGCATCAGCAATGCAGTGCTTACAGATGGGCAGGAGCACAGCCCCCCATTTCCCTTAGGAAAGGGTAAGCCCTGAAGGATACATTGGGATCTGGCTTTTTTATTTTTAAGAACAAAATCCTCAGGTGAAGTAGACCAAGATCTTCAGACTGTTAACTCAGTATCTGCTTGGCAGTTCTCTGCCCAAAGCTCTTGGTACCACCAGCCTGTAACACAGGTTACAGCACAAGAAGGTGAGTGGGGATCTTCCTTGATGTTCTGGCAAATCTGCAGCAGGCTGGTAGCAGTAAGCACGTTCTGGGATGCACTGGGACACTGATTACAAATCCCTTGGTCAGGCTGCTGCATGTTTCAGTCATGTCTCAAGCGCTGCTCGGGTCTATCTCCTTTGACTGAAGGCTGGATGTTCTGCAGCTGAGTGATGGTTGGCAGTAAGACAGGTCAGACTTGAATTCACTGCAATTTGCCACAACAGGCTAAAAACCACCAGGGAATAAAGAATAGCAGAGGCCTCTTCTGAACACACTGCCATCACTAATACAGAACCCTTAGTAACTCACTGATAAACCTTCAGAGTAGAAATACACAAAACACCCCTATGTACAGTAAAATTCTTGTTTACATCAACTGGGTTAGGAATTTGATGCAAGGATTGCCACTGGTTGTTATTACTTTAGCTAAGTGGTTGGGACTTGTCTGGAAAGAGCAAAATCATCTGGGATAATTCATATCAGCAGCTGCTGACTCGGCTGCTGCTGGAGCAGTTGGCGCAATGTGGAAGAGGGGCTTGGTGTGTGGTTGTGTTGCACCCCCAACCTCCACCTAGGAGTGATTGAATCCCCTTTGCCATGCATGGGCAGTTCCAGTCTTTAGTCCATCTCTGGAAAACGTGGCTCTAACTAGCTCCCTTCTTCTCCCATTCCTGCCAGGGAAGAAAGGCGAGTTAGACAACAGGCAAGTCTGGCAAGCCACGGCAGCTGTAGTGTGCACGGGATCAACCCGGTCATCTGGTACCCGTGTATTTTTGGCCATGGGGTGGGTCAGGTATGTCTCTCTATTATAAGCAGTATACACATTTACTCATTTAAATCCCAGCCAGGGCAAGACCAGGTGAAAGGACCGGAGGAGAACCAGGCTAGGTTCTTCCCACACTGTGATGCAAGATGCTCCCCCCAGCCCCATCCCACTGCAGCCAGTCTGCTCAACTGCCAGGAGGGAAAAGCAGTGACTGTCCCAGGTAGATTTTTCTCCTGTACCAATTGGCATGTTACCTTAGCTTTCTGTAGGACTGTTCCCTTCCCTGTCACCATGACGGACAAAGGCCGGTTTTTAAAGCCGTTGCTGAATTGACTGGTGAGCTCTCTGCACTATTTGCTGGACTGGTGCTTTTTGCCTGAATCTACAATAAAAATAATAGAAATTGTGTTTACTTTAGACTGTTGAGAGAGAGAGATTGCTGCCCTTTACCACCACATCTTCTAGAAAAGCTCACCAGTCACAGTCCACTTGCACTGAGAGGCATTTTTCAGTGACATACTGATTTCAAAATACCACCATGATGTGCATGGGGGTTGAGTTGTCAAGCAGAGGTACAGAGCAGGGCTCAGGGGGTCACCAGCTTAATTTCACGGGAGCCAAGCTCCCAGGAAAAAAAAATTAAGATACCTGAATCTCCACCCAAAAACCCCACCCCCTTGGCTCAGCAGAGCACAGAAGAACCTCGGCCCAGACCTTATCGGCCCTGTGACTCGAGGTCCTACAGGGAAATACGGCTGCTCTCCTGTGTCCCAGCCCCCTTTCAGCTCCCCATCGCTGCTGTTGTCTCATTATAGTATTATTATAAATTTACATATAATAGAATATAACAACAATATTTAGATAACATAGGGATGTAAGCTATAAATATAAAAATATATAGTGTAATATTACATTATTATTGTCAGTTATAAGTGGGCTGAGATGGTATGACATACCCGGGGGCTGCGTTCTCCAGGTGTGTGGTGTCCACTGCAGTGCCCAGGGTCACAGGGCCAGACTCTGCTTTCTTCAGGTTCTCCTTCACCTCCACCAGGCTCAGCTCCAGGTCCACCCTCTGGCTCTCCTTCCTTTTACACTCTTCATCTATCTCCTTCAGCCTCTGCTCCAGGCTCTTGTCTGTGAGGGGAGGGTTAACTTGGTGCCAGCCAGGAACTTGAGGGGAACAGGGACCAGGTTATGTCCTATACATTTGCCTTGTATTCTGCCCCAAGAGGGACTGTGACAGAGCAAGCTCTTGCTCTAATGCAATTTGGGTTGTGTAGTTTGGCTTACAGCATCAGATCAACCCCCTGCCTCTTCTGGTCCCAGGTGGGCTAGGTTCATGCTCCCTCCTTTCCCATGGTCCCACCTTGGCTCATGAAAACACATCACCCCCTGCCCAGCCCTACCTGTGCTGCCCCCGAGCATCTCCTTCAGCTCCCGCCTCTCCTTGCGCAGCTGGGTGAGCTGAGCCCGGATTTCATCCTTCTCCTTCTCCAGCCGCTCCTTCTCCTCTGTAAACCTCTTCACCTCCGCCTCCGTCCTGTTCTTGCCCAGCTTGGTTTCCACTGCTGCCACTGGAAACAACCCACACAAAACAAGCTCAGCCAGGGGAGAAAAAGCAGGAGGGTAAAACCTTTTCAGGTGCTTGGAAACAAAATGAACGAGGAGGATCTAGAAAGTCACCAACCAGGAGACTCACCAGCCCCTTGGGCACTGTAAGGCTACTGTATAGCAGTGGTGAGCTGAACCATGGGGCAAAACTCACGCCTAGAGCACCATCTCCCTCCAAGCCTGCTCACCTGGCAGTGGCATCTTGGGTCGGTGTGCTGGTGTCAGCTGGGGACTGCCTGCTGTCACCGTGCCTGCTGGCAGCTCGGGCACTGGCTGGGGGAAGGTGATCTTCTGCTGCTGTGTCTGGATTTTGACGGTGGGTATCTGTGGCAGCGCCTCATCAGGCTCTGGCTTCTCTGGGTGTTTCTGGAGGGTGAAACAAGGTGGGATCATGTGGAGGGGCTCTAGCCCACTGATGAAGCCTGGCCCCCCATGGAAGTTTGGGACAGTACCTGCTCTGAGGCCTCCGTTGCCTTACTACAGGGCTCGGCTTCCTGAGCTGCAAGGGCTGGCTCGGCTGTGCACTCTGCCGCAGCCTTGTTGTTGGCAGCCCTTTCTAGAGATGGTGAGCTGATGGGTGAGGTCTGGCATGACTTCTTGCCAGCACAGTGTAGGAAGGACTTCACTGGGGTGAGATCCAGGTACACTCTGTCTTGGTCGCCCTCCACTTTGCTCTCACTCTTGGGTACTTCTTCCTGCAAAAGGAGAAGGTTCCCCTGAACAGGGCCCATTGGCTGCAGCCAGACATACATACATGCAGAGCAGCAGCATCAATGGCAATGTGGAGTATTATCTGCCATAAACCTTCAAGTGCTCTAAAGGAACTAAGTAATTCCTTATAGGGCTTTTTGGTGTACTGAAGGGCAGTCCTCTCCTTCCCTAGGTCTTTCCAATGGTAGCAGATGCCTCATCAAGGGATCTCAGGCAGACACTGCCAGATCCTTTGCCTTTCCCAGGATAACAGCCCTATTCCTCAGCATGGCCCATCTTTCTCGTCCTTACACACAGGACTTGCTCTCACAGACATCAAGAGGAATTCTGATAGACTGGCCTCCAAACAATCCACCATCTATCTCCAGGTAATCTTGCTGTTTGCTGATAGAAAATAGGGTTTCCTCCCAGCTGCCCGAGAATCCCTACAGCATTTCTCTCCCATCCCTTGGCAACTCCTCTTCAGTACCATTGCAAAAGCTTGGATTTCCCCAGGGGCTGGGAATCCCCTTTGCAGAATTTGGAAACCCTCCCCCTTCTCTGCTGGAGATTCCCCCTACCCAGATGGTCACCCATGGCCTCTGCAGAGCTCACTGCACCATCAGGCACCTTACCGCAGGCAGGTCTGGCAGATCCACGTCGTCGTACAGCTCCTCCTGCTGCACCCTGCCCTTTGGCAGGTTGTCGATGTAGGCGTTGGGCTCCGAGTACTTCCTCTGCATTAAGCTGTGAACAGGCAGCGGGACATCCCATCAGGAGGGATCGGTCTCGCCACAGGGCTGCACTGTGCTGAATTTTGGGGCACCTGAACACAGCACCCCTGGGTCTGAGTCTGCGTGGCCGGAGTTGAGAAGGTAGAGCTGTGCAGCAATGTGATTGCTGCTCCTGCTGCCCATTAAGCAGCACCCACCAGAGATGGGCTACATTTCCTTTTGCTCCTTTCCTTTCTCGCCCAGCACTCAGGGACAGCACCACAGACGGTATGACTGCCTGCCCCAGTGGCACGGCAGCTCTGAGAGCAGTGTGGCTGTGTGCTCGTGGCCCTGCACCCCAGCCACCCACCCCCCAACCTGCCACTGCAAAGGCCAGGCAGGCATATGCTCCTAACCCCATGGCAGCTGTGGCTCAGGTCAGACATGTCCTGGTAGGACAACAAGTGCTCCTCTGTGCCACACTGCGCTTTCCAAGAAAGCGACCACCTAACCCTGCAGCAGCCACCCTCTCACAAACAGGGTCCAGCTTGCTTCCCCTCCACCAGTCCCTGCAGCCCCACACGTTACCACTGACGTACAAGAAGGAGTTCTTGGCAGCGCTCACAATGCAGGAAACCCGGTCAGCATCCACGTAGTCGTAGGTAAATTCCTCTGGGTCGGTTTTCGAACCCGATTCCGACAAGAGGAGGCCCAGCCAGTGGCCCATTTCCTCCGAGGACTTCGCCTACAAGGCAATCGGAGAGAGCATACAGGTTGCAGCAGCAGTTGTTCTGCACCTCCAAAGCTAGTGCTGACCTAGCGTGGGTAGGGAGCCGTGCTGGCAGTCCTCTGGGCTTGCAAGGGGAAAGATAAACAGCCAGATATTTATCCTAAACCCAAAACCACAGTAATAGGGGTACTGTTCTACATATGGACTGATTCACAAATTTGGAGGCTACATGAATGCAGCTCTTCACTTAACTCCTTCCTAAAATTTCTAGTCAGTCTGCATTTTCCTCCCAGTGATGATCAACTCAGCTGCCTACAAGAGGAAGAGAAGTCTCGGTGCCTGTAGATAGATGCTGGTGGGGAGCCGGCTTTGGAGGGGAAAGCATGCGGGTTTTATTTTGCACCAGCAGAGCGCAGCAATGGGACTGCCAAACACCGATGTGCAAGGAGAGATGAGCACACCAGGGAGCCTTCGAGGTCCTTTGCCAAAGCCCAAACCCCTTCCAGGGCTGTTTGAACAGCAGAGAGGGGAAGGGGGAGTTTAAAGTGGCATCAGAGAATAACTTCAAAGAGAGCCCCTCGCTTTCAGACAGCCAGGATTCAATGCCCAGCTGCAGTCTGACATTTTCCAAAACCCAGAGTTAAATGTGGTGCCTTAAAGTCAGCTCTATCAAAGACCCATGTGCACTTCCCAGTATCGGGGTGACTTGTACCTGAAGCAAGAATTGGGCTGATGTAGCCAGTTTTACATCTTCTGCTTTAATCTGAGGCATTAGAGCAGTAAGCACTAAGTAAAATTCAGGGCAAGTGTATCCCAAATTGGAAGGTGTATTTTAAGCTTCCAATCTGTTTTATTTAGCAAAGACTTCAGTCCCTGGGAAGCCTGCCAGCCAGCCAGCCTGTACGTGGAGTCTGACATCCCAACGAAATAAAGATTCTTCCATTCAGAAACTGTAAATTTTCCCAGCACCTCTTCTTCACATCTGTAATTGTGCAAAATTCCTTAGACACAGACAAACCCTGAATCAGGAGCTAAACAAAAACACCTTCAAACTTCATGGCAGGCACTTGAAGTCAGTTGTGTAGCTCTAAATATTCCACCCACTGGAAAAATACAGGAAATTGCTCACATTGGCCACCACCTACTATAATCATGCTGTCGTCAGAGAGAACTAAGATTAGAGATAAAACAGTCCTGGATGCAAGAAAAGGAAAGTAACAGATGGAGATGAATTCACTTGCACTTTCAGGGGCAGATCTGTGATCAGTCTACTTGGGAATCATGACCCAGCAGCCTTGGGACTCTGTTTTCAGAAGATGAAGGTCTCTCTTCCTCCTAATCACAGACTTAAATCCCTGAAGTGGCATTCCTCTCATCTAACATTAACAATCTAAAATGCACCCCATATATATATATATAAAAAAAATTTAATCATCCAAGCTTATCCTATAGTCAGTGGAGTGAGATGGGCACCTCCAGAGGACCCTTCATCCCATCCTAAGATGAGCACCTAAGATGAAGGCTGAATGGTCCTCTGGAGGCACCAGCATCAGAGCAAGCCTGGATTACCAGGTAGGTGGGACACCTCCTAGATGACTACAGGCAGATGGAACCAAAGGCCCATGGTTCAAGTTCTGTTTTGCTCAGCTGGGGGTTCCTCTGGAGGACCTCACCAGCATTTAGGCCTACTAAAACACCCAGACTGAAGACTTAAAGCAGAACTTGCCTGGAGATATACACCCTACCTCCAGAATGACCCGCTCTTCCCCATTTTGCAGGATGCGGAAGGAGTAGAGATGATCAGGGCTTGGCTCTGGGATAACTTCACAACCTGCCAAACTCAGGGGCTGCTGAGCCAGTTTGCTTCTGTTCTTGTCCTGGTAGAAATGGAGGTGACCATCTTTTATCTGGCACCAACGGGACTTCCACTGGCTGTTCACTAGCACGTTCAGGTAACCTGCAAACAGGAACAGGTTACTTAGGCATATTTTCCACCCCACAGGGGGAGGGAATCCAAACTCATTTGTGTGCACAGGGATGTTTCATGAGTAAATTCTGAGATCACTGCACAACAAAAAGCCACAGGCAATGGTAAAGAACAAAAGCCCAAATACAAGCTGTTCTGTCCATAACAAATAAGGTGAAAAGGGTAAAGATCTGTTCAAAATGGGACCCTCGAAATTCAGGTTAGGTTTCGGGCAGCATGTTGACTGCAGAGGGTTGGACACAGCTGATCCCAGATGGTGACTACCAGGTGACCCACACAACCCACTCCCTGCTGACTCCATGCCCTGGGCTGAGAGCAGCACTGATGCATGTTTGGTATTACCTGTCCTTCTGCCTGGGTTACCCCATGAGCTACACTGCCTGCACTCATAAGCCCCACAGTCACCTTAATGTGCAAGAGGCACCACAACGTGCTTGGATTTGCTGCCCTGACCAAGCAGACTGTGGTCTCTTGTCTCCTCCAGCATCACAGCCTGGCACATGGGCTTTGGAGGAGAACGATGCCTGGTGCTAATCCTGTCCTGCACACTGAGATCCAGCCCCAAGGCAAGTCCCTGCAGGGAAGTTCATGTGGCCACTTACTGGAAGTCTCCAGGGATCTTTCTGGGCTATCCAGGGAGCTGGATTTTTTCCTTCCAAGGTTCATCAGGTTGCTCAGTTTCAGGCCAGTTGTGCCCTTCTTCTTAACTACCAGAAACGAAAGAGATAGATTTGTGGCTCTCCAGACCCACAGCCAGGCACATACCCTGCTGTTCCAGCTGGGTGCCCTGCCCCAAAGCTGCCTGTGCTGCCATCCTGCACCCAACACACACATCTCTTGCAGAGGGCAAACCTGTGACTCAGGGACAGGCTGTAATGGACCACAGTTCAGAGAGATGATGAGTGAGACAGCAACCAGTAATCTCAGTGACTTGCTGAAGATGCTTAATCTATATCGCTTTAAACTTGGGTTAGCACTGACTGAACACTGGCTGCTGCTGGAGCTGTGGGAAGGCTGTTTGCACAGGTCTTCTGTGCAGTGGCTAACCTCTCTTCACCTTCTTACACTACAGAGAATTGAATTTAAAAACATTACCCATGACTATTTACTGCCTTTGAGTCTTCTCCTTTCTAAAGGAGGGACTCAAGGTGGGGAGGTGGAAAGCCTATGCCTAAAGCACATCTTCAGCTTTGCCCACCGAGCGTCTAAGTCAGTGCATGAATATGGCTGTAGCTGTGCAGTCAGGAATTCCTGATTAGAAACAAAATTGAATGTTTTTAGTCCAGATTTTCTTTCTCTCTAGTTTAACAAAGTGATGAAGTCCTGGTTTAGAGGGACTCAGCAACTGAGCTCCATCTGTTGGGTGCCTCCAGTGAGTCCTCAGCATGGATTTCTCTTTCTCTCGCTCTCATACGTAGATGGGTCACACCATCCTTCTAACACAGCACCTTCTGTTATAAGGTACTTACTGCCCCATCTTATAGATGGAGACTGAAGCTTAAGCCCTGGAGTGGGATTCCCTAGAATGAAGGTATAACTCTCCATTAGACACAGCTCACCATTTCACACAGGAACTCCCAAATTTTTCCACAGACATCTCTGAGGAAAGCCACTTAGACTGGATTTATTTCTTCTCCAACTGTCCCATAGTGCCTTGCCCAGAGTCACACAGGAGCTCCGTGGGACTCACACCCAGGTTTCTCAAGACCTGCCCAAACTATCTAACCATTGAGGAATCCCAACATCCACCTGTCACTAAGGAGAAAGGCACTAAAGTCAAATTTACAGTGAGTGATTTCACAGTTTTCACCCTGCATCAGGTCAGTTTGGAGTGGCAGTAGCAGGAGACACTAGAGAAACCCCACCACACATGCAGGGTCTATGGCCCAGTTTTCCCCTCATTCCCAGGGTGCAGTTTTACCATCTTTTATCTCAGCCATCTCTGGGTGGCCATCCGTACTGCTCCCGCTCTCAGAGGCTGCAGAGTACCTCTCGGATACCTCCACCTGCCAACAAGCACCAGACACAAGCTCCACAGATGCACGTGACCCATTCCTCAAGCCACCACCAACCACAAATGCCTTTTCACCCCTCCTAAACTACAAGGTCCCACCCTCTCCATAGCAGATGCTTTCACACAGACATCTCCTGCTTCCCCACTCATGCCTTGCCCTTGCTCTTTTTTCTCAGCCTCATATGGCCAGATCTGGCACATGAAGCACCCAGGCTGGGCTTACCTCTGAGGTGACATGGTGCCACCCTGTGACCTCCTGCCCTGCAGCCTGGCTGCTGAGGGCATTTGCTAGTTCCCATAGGAGGGCATAGGCAGAAAATCTGACCAAGTGTCTAAACAGGTCCGTTTTGGGTGTCCTCCAGAAACTTACGAAGGTTTCTTTCCCTTCCCACTGTTTTGGAACAAGGGGATAGTCCAGGTTTACGTGATAAAGACTGGCCTAAGCCCTGGTGACCAAGCCTTCTGAGGGTGAGCACAACCACCCTGCTAGATGAGATAGTACTGCTGCCCTGTGTGTAGAAGACCCCAGTGCCAAGTCAGTCTGGGGGGAAAGATGTGGCAACCAAATTAAGACCACAAAAGAGAATTAAGATTGTTCCAACAATGCTGCTCCCTTTCAGCAGAACGGGGCTGGTTACCTTTGTATCACTCTTTGCTCAGATAAAATTACTGCACCTACAACTGTTTGTATTAAAGGAATGTGGGGAAAGCCCACGTGCTAAGTGTCTCTGCAGAAACAAGGTGTACCTTTGGGTAGCTGAGACGCTGCGAGTCTGGGATGTACTGGTTGCCTTCACTGCCTCCTTCACACAGCAGACCACTCGTCTCCTGTATTACCTGTATGGAAGGGGAAGCCATAGCCTGTGAAAAAGCTGCAGGAAGAGGATCAGGACTTTTCCCCCACCCAAGGACAGAGATCCACGGTTTACGCTCCCTGCAACCCCAAGGACTTGGCTGGTGTTGCAGCAGACAGCTAGCAGAAACTGCTGGATCTGAGTCAGCCAGGGAGAGTCTGCCAGCAAAGGCGCCTCACAGCCCCGCTGCTGCCCCGGGGCTCCACGAAGGCTCATTCTTCTGCTGCCATCTCAGGGAGAGGGCCACATCTCCCAGTGTCCTCAGCCAATTCATGTTGGGCACCCACCCCAGACATCCTCCTGCTGCAGCAGCTGGGCTGGGAGGTCCATCCATGGCCAGAGAAGGCAGAGGGGAGCTGCAGGAAGAAGCTATCCCAGGACATGGAAATGAAGTGGTGTATTTGTATATGGGTTTGCAGTGAGGAAGGGAGCCAGAGCATGTGAGGACAGGACTGAGATAAGATACAGTCTCCCAGCAAAGCCAGGGTAGAATCATGGGAGCACCAGCAGGGCAAGCCCCAAAGGCGCCACTGACCCTGAGCCACTGCTCTGCCTGGTCTTTACTCTGCAGCCCCAGCACAATGACGTCGGCATTCATGGGGATGATCTTCAGCTTGTGCTCTTTCTTCCTCACTTGCTTTTCCTTGTGAATGACAGTGCAGCCCAGCAAATTCACGTCGAGCTGCGGACTGTGGTCTTTGGAGCTCTTGTAGCACTGGAAAGGAAGATGGAAGGGCAAGTAAGAAGAGGACCAAAGAGGTGCCACTCCTCCCACTTGAAGGTGTGAATTCACCCCTAGAAGTGGCTCAGTGCAACCATGCGCACTAAATGCACTGAGCCCAAGAAGGTCCTACAGATCCTACAATGCTGTTTTACCCACAAAGACTACACAAAGGACATCTCTGTATGTATAGAGACACATATATGTCTATGTACATGCATATATAGTCTGAATATAGATGCTGCTAGAGGGTCAAGTGTGTGGTTAGCCAGTGGGATAAACATTCCTTCTGCTTAACCACATCAAAAAATTTCCCCAAGAAACATCTCTAGACATTTTGGGAGCTTGAGATTCTGCCCACAGATGTGCTCTTGTGTCCCCCTCAGTAGCCCCATGCCCATGACCCTTCTGAAAATGGAACAAGATCCCCAGTTCTTTGGGACATGGTTTCATGAAAATAGGTTATTTTAGGCAGAGTGGAGGATCTACCCACCAGCAACCTGGTGTCCTTGATGACACACAGCTGTTTTGCCCATTGTCCCAGCCACTTCTTTCTCCACAGGAATGCACAGATGCGGGCGTCCTTCATCAGCTCAATGGTGGCCTCTGTCGATGGCCACTGATGGGTTGCTGATTTGCCTTTGCTGCTCTCTTCTTCATCATAAGATTCATAGGAGCTACTAATGGCTTCACCATCTTCTATAACAAAAGCAAAACTTTATCATTAAATACATTCCTAGGACAACTCTGGGCCTACTGCTTGCCTCAGCCATGCTCACACATGCAAAAGCTTCCAGCATAGGGATGTGTCTTTTGAGGCTCTTCTACAAGAGGATAATCAATAGGAAACTAACCCTCATAGATCTGTTTTTCCTTCTAGCCCAATATCAAACTCATTGTAATGTTTTGTGCCTAATAATTCTTAGTTAGCAAACACTCAAAAGACACTTCTCAGTTAACTTGAGAACTCTCCCTTAGACATTTCCTAATGTTTGCTGCTTTTTTGCACCCAAAGATGCTTTTTCTACCTTCCACCTCAAGCCAAACACTCATGATTTTTTTCAGAGAATGGCAAGCTACCATCAGCCCTCATCCTCTGAATGTCAGAAGTAAAAATGGTATTTGTGAGGCCATGCAGCAAGCAACCAGCTCTTGTATGTGAGATGTCATTCCACTGTCCCTCTTGGGGCTAGCAGGTCTCTCTCTTAGCATCTGAGGGACAGCAAGGGGCTTTGAAGTCACACCCTGTTGCAGCAGCAAAAATTGGTCCTAAGTGGCAGTTCTTAAAAACAGTGGTGACATTTTTCACCTTCATTCTTAAATGGCTTGCTGCTTTGTCAGTGTGAGCTGGGATTTTCAGTAGCCAGCTCCAATATATTGTAGGCTATTGGATTTTTCAGGTGATAGAAACATGGTCATTGGCACCAGATTCATTAGAAACAATGAAAATGTTCCCACTGACTGCAGGGGGATTTGCAATGTTCTGCTGGTATCTACATCACACAGGAAATCCACAAAGAGAGCTCAGGTAGCAGGATGGTAAGGTTTGGGCAGCGCCTGCGCAGCGTTCTCGTCCTACTGAACAGCACAGAGGAATATTAAGTTTCTCTCACCACAATTTAATCTAATTTTGATTCTCATCAAATCTTAATGTCCACATAAAAGTAACATTTGAATCGATGCAAAATAAAAAGAGGAAAAGCAGCCAGAAAGGGGATGGAGGGGGGAAGCATTAGGAGCTTCACTGAAGAACATTTCTTAAGTTTGGTTTATTTGTTCTTAAAATAAAAGGAAGTGAGATGCAGTAACAAAGCTGCAGCCTTACCCTCAGTCTCCTCTGGGGAAATCTCAATCTATAACATCCCTCAAGTGATCAAAGCTGCAGCAATTAAACAAACTTATTAAAAAGAAAATACTCCTTTTCAAAGTCTCTGAGTGGTGCTGGCAGCACACTACTGGCTCATCATCTCCACATCCTTAAAAGTACTCGACTGTCCATCTTTTATGGTAAAACCTAACAGAGACACAGGCCCACCCCTCCACATTGTCACTAAGCTGACCTTGTCCACAGGCAGCCTGGGCAGACCTTCAGTAAACTGGAGTAAAAGCTTTGAGGTTTCTCATCACTAGAAATACCAACCAACTGAACATCTGCACTGCTAGGGACCCTTCCTTATGCAACAGCAGCAAGGATGCCTAAGGGAAGCTCATCTTCTAAATATCTCCTTATCAACAGGAGGCTATCACTAACACTCCTACAGCCACTTTTTGCGTGTTTCTGGTGCCTCTCACCTAGGCCTTAGGTCTCAGGCTGCCACCTTTCTCCTGAGGGAACACCACTTTTATTCCATGCTCTCAGCAGGGGCCCTGCATGCTCTTTTGTGCATCGACCACAACCTCAAGTGCCTTATGAGGTGAGCTCTTATCTACTTGAAGAGCTGTAGCCATTGCTGACCCAGTGACACTGGTATAGCTTCATAATGAAAAGGTGTTTTCCAGGCTCTGTAGCTGGCAAAATGGGACAAACCTTGCTTGAGTGACCAAGACAATACTGCTGTCACTACTAGAGCATCCCAAGTCATTCAGCTCAGGCACTGTCCTACAAGGTCTCCATTTCTACCTACTGGAAGTTTTAACTAAGAGCATGGTTTTATCCTCTCATTGAGGTGACATCAGGGGCAGCCATGTTCTGGGATGTCCTTGTCTAGATCCACCTCTGCTTTCATGTTTGTCTTCCCAGGGAGCTAAGTCAACACTGTGTCGCAGGAATCTGCAGCCATCCCGTACACCAGAACTTTCTCTGCCTGAGCAGAGCACCTACAACTTTTGCTGAACAGCTACTTGTCAGTACAGCCAGGGTTACCACATATCAGCTTCATGTATTAGCCACCAGAACCAGGGGAGTAAAAGCTAGGGAAGTTCTCCTCATTGTCATCTGGAGCATGCAGAATGAACAAAAAACACCACCTTGCACAGATTCAACACGGTCAGAGAGAGGGGAGAGGTGGTTACCCTCCATGCATGTAATGGTCAGTGCCGGCGAAGGCACCTGATCATCTTTGCTAAAACTGAGGTTTAAAATAAAAAAACCCCAAACAAACAACAAAACCCAAAAAAGGTCACTTCAGGTTTTGAAAGCATGCCATACCCATTGTTATTGTGGCATAAATAACTCCCTCAGTAACCTGCAACCCTGGCCTGGGTCCAGCCGCAGCAAGCCTACCAAAAAGACCTGCACAGTCAAAAGGAAAGAGAAAGGGAGACAGAGAGACAGTCACAGATAAGCAAATGCGGAGAACAAGGGTGTCAGTTGGGCTCAGCCCCCGCTCCCCCTCGGCCAGTGAGGCTCTCCTGTCCTGTTCCCACTGTCAGCGGAGAAGCACAGCGTATGGTGACACTTCCAGCAGTGACATTTTCAACCCACCCCTCAAACGAGGTAACTCCCTTTAAACACAACCATCCTTATTGAGATTAAAATCAGCCTGGGCAGCTGCTTCAGCCAGAATAGTCACTGTGCAGTTGGGCCTTGCTTCCCTCTCCCTCATGGCACCCTTCACGGACACAGAGACGCAGACGAGGATGAGGCCGGTAACAGTTAAACGCTGTTGAGCCCAGGAGAAAAGGGAGGCAGCAGCATTTGCCAGAGCTGTGAAATGAAACACAGAGGCAGCCACAGCAGAGAGGTGGGGATCTGCTGATGCAAGAGGGACCCCGAGACCCAGTGGACTCGCTCACCTGCTTAATTTTAATTAATTCATCCATGGCTTGTTACACCACCTCGCAGACCCACCTCTGACGCTGCACGAATCCTCTATCTCCTCAGCCCATCTGGAGGCTTGCTTTGATGTCCTTTCTTGGCAGTGCACCCTCTAATTTTAGTGATGTTCCTATTTTTGTTTGATTTCACTACACCCATTTGTTTGGAGACGTGTGGGCGTCTTCCAGGGCTCAGGCCATAATTCTGTCAGAAACACCATCAGCAGCTTCCTAGACCTCCAGCTCCTTCCCTACCCAGCTTGTGATCACAGAGGACTTGGGGGACTACTAGGGTCAGGCTTTAGCAGCTTTGGCCAGGGCAAACCCACATGTGTCCAGATTGCCCTTCAGCGGTGACAGCAGTCACATCAGGGCAGTTGCTAGCAAAGAGCATTGCTTCACACAGGACAGGCACAGGGTGCAAATGCCATGTGATAAGGCAAGGGGGGAAAAATGGGATGGGGAGCCCAGTTTTGTACTGGTAGAGCCAACGGGCAGGACCAAGACCCAGAGGTTTGCCCTACACCACTTGACTTGAGGCCTGATCTCCTGAGGCAAACAGGGACACCAGCAGCTTCCCAGCATTGCTGCCTGACCTGCCCTCTGCACGGTGTGCCAGGCTTTACCCTCTCCTGAGGCCCCTATGGCCTCCTCCTGCCATGTATCTGCTGTTCCCCATCTCTCCCTGCTCCTCCTTCCTGCTCACCCCAGGGCACCACCTCAAACATCAGGATGCCAAAAAGGACAGAGATTCTTGGTGCCAACACACCGCCTTCCTTCTCACACAAACCACCCTAAAAGTCACTGGCATTATAGGATGCCAGGAGGTTTGTGTCTGAGAAGGGACTTACCAGGGCCACAGAGGGGTCTGGCAGCTGAGCTGTCACAGGGGGCAAAGGCACCACACACCTCAGCAGCAAGGGTCTGTCCTGGCCATGCAAGTCCCACCTCTGCTCACTTCACGGGCTTCCATTTCCGCTAAGGGCTGCTCAATAGAACACTAGGCCCACTGGTCAAACAGCTATTCATAGCAGCCACAGGCTGCCCCATTTCAACAGCATGCCCATCACTTTGGGCTTTTCTCCCTTTTTCTGACCATGCTTGAAGGGCTCTGATCTCTGCCTTCCTTGGGCACCTGGCTGGGCAGGATTTCTGTGGATGCCAGGGTATATTTATATCTCTGAGCAGGAGGTTATCAAGGAAAGCAGAGGTTTTAGCTGGGTGTGTGCTTATCACTCCTGACAGCCAAGGTTCTCAATGCAACTTGAGTTTATGGAGTTGCCTGTCTCCTGGGTTTCCCTGCATACGGATCCATGGCTAGTCTTCACGTCATGGCTCTTAGTGTGTTATCCTAGCGTGCAGCAGGGGGAAAAAAAATGTCCATTTAATTTTACAGTGCAGGCAACTGGATGAGGTTGTAGTGCCCTGTGCTGCCCCAGCCACAGGAACAACTCTGAGAGCGTTTGCACACAACCCAGCTGGCACCTAGCTACCTGTGGTGAAACAGAGGGCACCTCTCCCCTGCACCAAATGGCACGTTTCACCCTGGCTAAGATGAGCCTGCACCTTTTCTCACCCAAGCTGGGCACGATCTTCCTGTTCACCACTGTAATGCACATGCAGCTGAAACAGGATGGGTCAAGGAAATGAAGATCTTTCTGCATCTCCCTTTTTTATCACTGTAACACTGTGAGAACAATGACCCACACTGAGCTTCGAGCTGTCCAGGAGTGCAAGATGTACACACACAGGGAGGGTTGTTTGGATACGCCAACCCCTGGCCACCTCAGACAGTGAAGAAGCTTCAAGCAGAAGGTCTCCTGCCAGGGAGCTTCAAAGCCCAGGGGTGCACAATGGGGCTGGAGAGTACTCAGTTTTTCTCATGAACAGCTCAGATTCAGCAGTCAAGATTTTAGATCCAAATCCATTTTCTTTACTGCTTAGTTCTCTGCTTGCCTTGACTCTCCTCACAGAGCTCTGCCCCAGCCACATACATCATTGCACCCCACTGCTGCAGTTAGGGCTGATGGGCACATATCTGCTGCTTCTGCAGCAGAGTGATATAATCTGTCTCATTTGAGCTTAAATGGATTGCAAAGAGATGACAAGATCAGCTCTGCTATCAGATCAGAAGGCAGCAATCTCTCATGAGGGATGGATGCTCACTGAAAGAAGGATGCAGGAATAAATCTTAAAAATGAGAATCAGGGAGCTCAGGCTGCGTGCCCAGTCCCTCCCAGGGGGGTGCAGAGCCTGCGGGGACAGGTATTGGTGGCTGAGGACATCGCTGGGAGGTGTCAACCCAGGTGGGGAACAAGCCTGTGCAGGGGGAACCCACGTGCTGTCCCCACACATGAAATGTAGCTTTTTTAAATTGAGTTTACAGATGGTTAAATTGCCACAAGAGACAGAGCTGAATAAACAGCCAATTATAAAAACGGTTATCACGTCCAACAGACCAACAGAGTCATGAATTCTGAGCCCCAAAGGGATGATTAGAGCACTAGGACATGAATGCAAGCCACCACAGCTTCACTACTCACTCCTCTACAGAAACCTGCATTTGACTACAGTGTATCTTCCAGAAAACCACAGAGACAAACAGAACCCACAATAGTTTGTAGTATTTCACAGTGATATTATACTAATGCAGGAACACAACTTATTTCTACAGGAAACTTAGAAATTTGAGTAATTCATGAGCCATTTCTTTTCCAACTAGCATTAGATCTGTAATACTGAATATCACCAGTATCAGAAAACAAATCTATCACACAAGCTTTAAGCAATGTCTGTGTTTCCATATACTCATTCTCATAAACATCAAGTCCTCCATCTCCCACAGGACCCCCCTCCACCCCTCCCAAGAGTTATATACCATTTACAGAGACATCATATGGCTCAGCCTCTTCATAATATCCCTCTGGGGACTCGATCTTGGGCACCGGCGGTTGTTTTGTTTCGGGAATCTGCAGAATGAATAAATAAAGGCAGGCATGATTTAAGGTAAAGACAGATGCTTGAAAGCCACGGGGCACCCTTCTTTTTTCTTTTCACTGAAGTGCATGGTAGTGGATGTGACCTTTTAGACATGTACACCAGGGTTTCCATGTTAACTGGTTGAGGTGACAGGGAAGAAAAGAGACTGTGGAGGATTTCCAGTGTACAGTTAGTTCAAATATGAAGCAGTTCTTTGAAATCAGCGTCTAATTTGTAACACAAAGATCATTTTCCTTAATTTTGCTCAAAGCCCTGGGAAGATCAACCTATGCATTTCCTCAAAAGCCACAATTCCAACCTATCAGGCCTCACCATGAACTGGAACTTCTGCCTGCTGCACCGATCTCCCTCCCTGGCCCTTAGGCTGCCCATCGTAACTGGGAATTATCCTCTGTGCTACTGATTATCTTAACAGGGAACCAGAAGGGCAGATGTTTGGTGCAATCCTGGCTTCACACTGAAAAGCAGAGCCTGAGGAGTTGCTGGTTGTGTCTCAAGCTTCTGGACCGATACCAAACCATCAGCTAAAAATCTCTGGTCTAGGAACTATATCAGGAATATTTAATTGTGCTGTGAGCAAAAAATGAAGGAAATGGATAAACTATTCTGATGGAAAACGAGCCTTTGAAAAGAGTCCAAGGGCTGGAAAATCCCTGTGGTGCCTGCCAAACCCCTCCTTAAACACAAGCATGGGCTGGAAGGAAAACTAGTGCCTTGATCCTTTAGAAATACCAACACATGAGGAAAAAAAAAAAGAAAGCAAAGCTAATAAATCAACTTTTTACTTTTCAAGCAATGCACATGGCTGTTGAACATGAGACTGAAGATCACAACAGGATAAGCACACAGCTTATGTTCTTCTCAAAACACACGGCATCCCATCCCTCCCATCACGATCCGACAGCAGTGTCCTCCCATTCCCCAGCAAGGCGTCCCCTCTCCCTGCCCAGGTCAAACCACACACAGTCATCTGACAGAGGCACGCTCTGGCTCACAAGGCCTCTACTGGCTTCTGCCTGAGACCTGTGCAAACCCTGGATAGGACATGCAGTGCCTGCAGGCCTAAAGCCCCACTCCTCCCAGAAGGGCAAGTGGGAGAGCAGGTCTCTCTCTACAGAGACAGCAACACGGAAGGTCATGGATCACACACATTCCTTCATGCCAGCCCATGTGATTGCTCCTGGAGAAGAGAGACCAGCTGGGCACCCGCACTGCAGAGCAGTCTAAAGCAGGATCAGTCCCTTTGCAAGTCATGCCAGCATCACCAGATGCAGGTTCAAAGCTGTCCACGCTGCCCTGGATATTTCCATCAACAGGTACTGCTGGCCAGAAGTAGGAAGGAAGCCTTGAAGGAAAACATGTTCTGGCCAGCAGCTACCCACAAAGGGGGATGTCACTGAGCCTGTGGGAGCTAGGTAGTATGAACACATCAGCCCAAATCACATATCTGTGCTCTCAGATGGTCAAGATGCACATGGCTCTGCCAACTTTGCAAACCTCTCAAGTGTCTTGGATGAAAACTTCCTATGAGGGCCTGCCAGATGCTGCGAGCAGACTCCGAGCTTGCTTTCCAGAGCCACGTAGGACACACGGCTGGAAAACACTTGCCTCCAAACACTGAAAGATTTGGGAACTTGTCCTAATGTGTTCAATTAAAGAAAGGAAAATAAACCAAAGTACTCCAAAGCTTTACTTAATCCCTCCCCTGGCCAGGGAACGCACCTGTAATTGCCATCTGTGGTGGCCTCCTGCATGTAGCAAGCTCACGTTGTGCTGCGACCATAAACAAATTGCCTACACAAAGAAACGCTGTGGGTTTATTTGACACTGTCCCACAAGTGTCAGGGAAGGAGGTGGGGGTGGTGGAGAAAGGGGCTACTTTGTTTTGTTTCCTACAGACAATGGAAGCCAGCAGGGACTAGGTGGGACTGCACCTCAGCTGCCCCAGAAGTTATTTTTTTCTCTTCCCCAAAGGCGTGGAGTTGCTTTGTCTCCAGCTGAAGTCAAAGAGCACATGCTGCGTTATCTAACCCAGGCTGGTCCTCACAGAACATTTGCCTGTTGCATTATGGCACAACAGAGCATGCAAATAAAACCACCTTGGGCATCCACGTCCACACCGCGTGACTTTCCCAGTGAATGGCTGTGGAGAGCGGCAGAGCTGCCAGGGCTACTGCAGAGGAAAGGACACCAATGTCTGAGCCACAGCCCACAGGACTCATTGTTTAAAGGTTGCTTTGGGAAAAATCCAAATACATTGGTGAGATCCAGCTGGACCACCCCTGTTGGGCTGCCCACTGACTGCTGGTGCCAGTGAATAGCAGGGACAATCTGCTGTGCAGAACTCTATCACCAAGTTCCTCCTGTGCCTTAATGCCACCAAATGACAGAAAACATAGCTAAAACAGATATATTCTGAAGTCCTCTCCTAACATTCCCATTTCTGTGTAAGGACCGGAGCTCTCTCCTCCACTGCCCAGGTGGCCATGGCTCCTGCCCATGCCCAGAGCAGCACACACAGACATGGAAGATTCCTTTCCCCACAGTAGCCATTTGCACACACTAACTGGGACCACATTAAAGCTCTCCCCAGGCCCATTCCTTGCGTATACTCAGAGATCTTTGCTGCCAACAGCTCACTGACACTCAGATGCTCACAGTGAGGAGGTACTTGATTGCTTTAGCCGAGGGAGGTTGGCTCCACTATTAAGCAGCTGGGAGAAAGTAGTGCCCACCACAGGCTTGGGAGAAGGCAGATGGCTTAGGTACTCTTCTCAGCTAACATCCAAGACTGTTTTTCCTAACTCCCTCATTTAACTTTCTGATTGCCCTATCAGAAAGCTAGGATACACCAAGCACAAGCAGAGATGCCTTGGGGATACCTGGTTGCTACTTCCCTGGTCATGGCTTCATTCCACCACACCTGCTACCACCTCCTCTGGCTTTGAGAAACCCGCAGCCAAACAGCAATTCCTGCTCTGGATACTGCTCCCAGATGACTATCCCAAGCCACCTGCATGCGCAGAGCCCCCTGGGGCTGGAGCAGCTCCCAGAAGACAACTACTCTGTGTCCAAGGGTTTGCTGGCTACATCCCATGCTACCCCGTTGTTTTCCCAGCTTCTCCAGCTAACTCCAGCTGAGCCCCACAGCTCCCTAGGCAGAAGTCTTGGGCCCTCATGCCATATCCTCCTTCCTGGGAAAGGAGCAGATCCTCCTCTGTGGTTGATGAAAGCACCACTGCATCCTCTTTCATGCCTCCCCCTCCTCCCAGTGCACACTCAACAGCCCTCCTTTCCTTGCACATCCTAAAATCCCAGCTACAGTGATTCCCACTTTGATCAACTACTGACCCATCTCTCAAGGACTGCTGGGCTTGCTTGCCAGCACCACTACCAAATCCCACTGAAAGCTGATGGCGTTGAATTGGACTCTGGATAGATTTATAACTGGACCCTGCCCAGATTTATAGCTGCCTTACATAAAAATCTACAGTGCTGGCAACTCCTCCTTGCAGACCTGTGGGCTGCACAACGGGCATGATGCATGGCACAGTCACCCAATGCATGGACAAGACAAGGCGCTTCAGCCAGAAGCTAACCTTATCTTCTCTGCTAACAGCCAAGCTCTCCAAGGCTCTGCCAGTGAGGAAGGTCTGGTGCTGCCTGGGGACCTCCCCATCGCCCCGCAGCTGGAGGATTTCTGGCTTTTGTAATTTCATGCCTACAGCCCAGGCATGGTTGCTTTACAACTTGGGGAAGATTTCCAAAGATTTAAGAGCCAAGCTCACCTTAGTTTCTTTGAAAACCATAATTCTCTTCTTTCTTTGAGCCTGGATTGCCATGTGATGGGCACAGGTTTCCTTGGCAGGGGATGCAGCCCAGGTTTCCCTGGCAGGGGCTGCAGCCCATGTTGCACAGTGCTCCTGGACATGCACGGGAAGCCCAAGGCTCCCACAGCTGCCCACTCACTCCATGCATGAACTCTGGGAACTATGGGAGGTTCTGGATGCCCAGCCACCCTGGAGCACAGCCGCCCTGCCTGGGCCACCAGCCAGCTGTGGCATCCGCACCAGCCACACACTAACCTGCAGTGTTTGCAAAGACCAAACATGCATCTGGAAACCTGCACAGTGGGGAGCCCCTGGTTTAATCTTTACTTTATTATTATTTTTTAAAAATAAAGCTCAGCAGGACTTTTTGCCTCACATGGGCAGAGGTCTCTCCATTTAGCCGTGCTGCACAGTACGTGACACGAGTGAAGTCTCAAGGTGTTTAGATCCTTGGGCTGAGGGCTAGGCAATGAAAAGCAAAGCTTACCTTTGGAGGGGGAGGTCTGGCAGACTCTTCTGAGGAGGTGAGGAATGCAGTACTGAGTCTCCATTGGTCAAGGAGTTTCTCCGATCCAGCCCTGCGAGCCAGAAACATAATTACATCTATGGCACGGGGCATTTCCTAGCAGAGCACTCGCTACCCAGGGCTGTGCAGGAACAGCAAGGTGCTATTTTGGTAAGAAGCAGAGTGACAATTACAGGCAGTGCTGCAGGGCCACCATGTCATTTCAGGCTATACCCAGGAATGTGGCACTTGGAGACCCAGCAGAAAAAACAGCCTCTGGGTTTTAGGCACGTTTTTCCTTCTTGAGGGGAAACTGAAGCTCAGACCCACTGCTGAAACTTCAAAGGGTCTTGAGAAGCAGCATGGGCAAACACTACACAGTGTCTGGAAATCTGCACAATTGAGTCTTTCCTAGCTCTGATTCCCACTGCTGCAAGCAGACACATCAGTTGCTGTCCCCACCTCTGCTGCTGCCTTTCCAGAAAACTGGAACTATCACCCCCCTGCTCCCGGATTGCAAAGGCTGCTGCCTCGCTGGGCTGCACAGCAGCTTATCGAAGCCGGCCAAGAACAGTGACCAAACTGCTGTTGAAGGAAGAGCTCCTCTTGAAGCAGCCTAGGCCAACCATGTGAAAGGGCATATGGCAGCAGAACCACTCCAGGCAATCTGCATCTGCCTCTCGAGAGTCAGATTTTCCAAGCTGCCTAATGCAGTAGCTGGAGGGCACACTGGAAGCTCAGGAAGCTTGTGCTCAGTCCCTCTTCCTCCCTGCAGAACTCCTGGGTGGCCTCAAACAAGCTCCCGGATCCCACGACCTCCAAGACCAGTGCAGCAACGCTCAGGAACAAGTGGGAGCAAGGCACCAAAGGGCTGAAAAATTAATGGCTTTGAAGGTGTTACACTGTGCAGAGGGCAGCCCCCTTTTACAGCACCTATTGCCAAACACTTTGGGAGGATCCAGGTGAAGGTATTCGATATTGCAAGTGCAGTAAATTAAGAAGAAACTGGGCCCAAAATATGCAGCAAGCTGATGCTCCAACTCCCTTGGTCACCTGCTCCAGCCACATTCCTCAGGCACACATGGAAGCTTCCAGGGCATCACATAGTGCCCAGCAGCAGTGAGCACTGTGCTAAGAAGATGTGAGTAGGAACTTTGCTGTGGCTTTCTAGGTTTTAAAAATAGTAGCCAGAAACCACAATACTTCATCACATCTGGGGCTTGGAAGGCTCAATGCTAGCTTTGCCCTGCCAGGCTGCAGCCAGCTCCTGATGGTGCAAGAGCTCAGAACACATCTCTTGTGGCAAACCGCTCTCTATGACACTGGTCCCCTGGTTGTCAGCACTGGGTAATTTCAGTAAGTCAGGAGGACAGAGACCCATGGATCAACAGACACCAACTCCAAGCAGCTATCTGCACCTTGCAAGTAGGGCCACTGGATGTCTTGTAAGGGTTAGAGTGAAATAGGTGAACCTGTGTCATCACAGTCTGATCATGGGGAGATCCGCCTACTACAATACTCCATGATTATGCTGCCAGACTCATATATACAAGCTGCTATTGGAGATTGGCCTTTTCTGTAATGGACCAAGGAGATTGTGCTCTCAGAGCAGACACCTTCCATCAACAGCAGCTTCTGAGGCCATTGCTGCTTTTGGAAATACCAGAAGCATCCAAGATTTTCTAAAGCCCCAGTGGGCTACTACCCAACAGGGAATTATCTCAGCACTCACAGCTGTCCAGATGGATAACTTTTAAGAGGCCTCTCTGTCAGAGAGAAACAGACAGGCCAACTTGCATCCTTTTGCACCAGGCAGAACCTCCCATGCTCAGCTCCATAGAAGACAAATCATTGCAGCAGAGAAAAACACTGCCAAACCCTTTGCAAGTGGTGGCCATCTGTTCTCGACTCTCCAGCTAACCTGGTAATCATCCCATGGAACCTTACCATGCCAGGAAAATGCTGTTTGGCTTCTGTGCCAGCAGTTCCTCCTCCTCCCCCCACCAACTTTGGAGCATGGGATGGAGACCACAGCCTCGGTCTGACCCTGCTGGAAACCTGACCACCGCCATGGAAACATGTCTGTGTACTCCAGCTGAGGAGCAGAGCAGGATGTGACAGAACTTTGATTTTCAGGCTCTGTGCAGGAAGAACCACGCCCTTAACATTCATCCTCACAAGACCCCTTGGAGATGTTATGGAGTCTTCTGCTCTAAAGTTGCAGAGGGCAGTTATTGCTGTACCCAGCATATGGGGACAAGCATACACGTGGGGGTGGGAGGGAAGGAGTATTTTATCCTAGACAAGTATTAACACTTTGCAAGCGTCTCTTGATAAAGCTGTCTCACTAAACTTGACATTTGAAGAGAATTTACAGGAGGAAAGGAAGAAGAAAATCAGCCAAAAATCTGCTAAAGATTGCATCTACACTAATTGTTATTTATCTGTGCTCTCTGCTCTTTGTAAAAGTGACTCAAGCCTGGTGTTTGAACCAGGAGGACCACAGTGTGCACTAGCAGCAGCCCTACACTGTGCGTCGGTCCCACCTCCCAGCCTCCTGCACCTGGATCTCTCTGTGCTGTTTCCCAGAATAAGATGACATCTTTTGAGGTCCCTTCCAACCCCTAACATTTGGTGATTCTGTGACATTTGGCTCACTGAATTGTCCCATGGACTTGCAGGGTTGAGACTTGCTGTGTTTCTCAAGTAGAAGAGATCAAGTAAATGATGGTGCCTTCATCACTTGCTGCAGTGAATTCAATTACTGTGCCATAAAAAGGCATCTCAAAAGCAGCACACTGTTCAGCTTGAATCCTTACTGATGGAATTAGAAGCAGTGAATGAAACATGATTTCTGCAGAAATAGCATGCTTTAAAGTTTGGAGGGGAGGTGCTTTTGGAACTGCTGTGTTACCACTTTAGAAGGCACATCACCCTGCAGTGCTAGAGCACACTCGAGCACAGCTATGCTGATAAAGTTGTCCCACAAAGCATGAGATCTCACTGACCTCAACCACAAAAGTGTGGTCGCTACCTCCCACCAAAGGATTTCCACGAAGCAGAGTGCAGAGAGTGGCCATGGAACCCCACAGGGCAAAGGGAGGTAAATAATCACCAGGGAATACATATCACACTCCCAAGCACCAGCAGGCCACTGGTACCAGGGTCCATTCCATCTGCTAAACCTGAAGCTGCAGGTCCCACTTCTGACCTCTCTGCACAGTTACAGAGGCAGGATCAGGGCTGTACACCCAGCTGCAGCTATGGCTAAGGTCCCATACATGTCTGTCTCTGACTTCAGCATTTCCAAGTAACTCAGAAGTTTTACTTGGAATAGGGAGGTTGTTGAAAACAGAGAAAGAGAGAAGTGCCAGGTCCCCCAGGGAATGACTGAGTGGGCAGGCTCATGACCTTGAATGGGAAAAATCTGAAATAAAAGAACCCACTCTAAAAATAAATTGTCTGAAATTTGCCCCCATGTTTCAGCACGGTGGGTCAGTGGAAGTCTTGTTTCATCTACCCAAATAAGATGCTTCTGTTGCTGCTCAGCTGCAGGTTGCTACTGTGAGGCTGTGCAATCCTGCTATGTATCTCCACAGCATCACCCAGAGAGCCCTGTCTGGAGGTCACACTGAGGCTGCACACATAATGGGGGATGACATTCTGTCCTCAGGGGTATTTGAAGTTAACCTAAACTCAGCTGCAGGTGGTTTAAAACAAAAACAACAACAAAAAACCCCTACCACAAAACAATAAACCCAAGCCACTCTGGAAATGGAGTTATCCCAACCATCGCAGGACCAGCCTGTCAACAGCAGGCTGCACTGATGTGTCCTCTGATCTCATCGATTTGGGTTGGAAACTGTGGGCTCAAGTCTGTGCATTAAGGAGATGCATGTCAGCAATAATCTCACTCTACACAACTATCAAAACCAGCCTCTGTGGTGAACTTCAAAGAGCAAGGAGGGCTTTAGCAAATTACGTTCTTTCCCACAGTACAAATTCAGACTCTGGGAAATACAGGTTGGAAATGAATTCTCTACCCAGGTTTAACTGCTTGGCTTCTGCACCCCAGCACTCTTGCATCCCCCGGGAGACGAAGGTGCTCTGCCTGCACAGATGGCAGGAGTGCAGGCTGCACCTGGGAGCCCGCCTCGCAAGGCTGTGACAGCACAGACCCTCTGGGCTTGAGTACAGAGCAACGCGCTAAAGACAACAGACGCTTTCAAGGTCTCCAAGAGGTGAAGTGACATGTTTCATGGCCAAAGGAAACATGAGGGCTTCCTTAAATATTTCAGGCGCTAGAGCTGCAAGGAAGCCTTAGAAGGCAACATTTTTATCCCAAAATAACGCCCTCCACAGTGCTACTTCCAGGAATAACCTCACGGTGTTGGCAAGGGCCACGATTCCCAAAGGAATGTAAGGAAAATGGCAGTCCTTCCACACCATGAACTGCCTTGACCCTCAGAGCTGCCAGAGAGGCCACCACCACTCCCAGTAAAGCAAGGCTCTAACCACATGTGCCCACATCTGCCCGTTAGACATGATGCAACCATTAATTTTCAGCTCCTTACCTTTGTCTTGTTTCTCCTGGTCACCCTGTTTATGGACGGTCACTTTGTTCATATAAATATACTCCTCATCGCCACCTGCAACCAAAGGGAAAAGCAAACTCTTTACCCACCCGCTGCTTTCACATTTCTAAGCTCTTCCACAAAGATGGAGGTTAAACAGTGTGTCTGATGAGGGTATTTTGAGGAGACCATACTGGTTGAGGCAACGTGCAGAAAAAAACCCAAGTGATAATATAAAGCAGAAAAATTAAATGCTTTATAGTCAGGAAATTCCATAAGTTAAAATTTCTACTTAAACATTAACTTGGCCAAACAGTACATCCTGTGTATCTTACAAAGTGGATTAAATAAACTTAAGGTTTAATAAGGAAAACAGAAAGTATCAGGAATCTTGGGAATCCTTTCCTTGTAAAGCCTGACACATAACTATAGTAATTTTACATAAACAACTAGAGGTCAATGAAAAATAATCTTCGTTTTATTTTCTCTCTCTAATTTTCATGTCTCCCCTTCCCACCAGCCTCCAAGAAAAAAGTTCCTTCAAGACCCAGGAGCAGTTCCCACAAGAGCCCACCACCTCATCCTCTGCTTTCCTTGCCCGTACCGCTAGACTTGGTGTAGACTCGCAGAAGGTCGGAGAGGAAGCTCTTCTTCACAACGGCAGTGCTGCTCAAGTTCTCCTTGTCCAGTATCCTCAGAAAATCTTCAAGTTCTGTGAGCAGCTGCTCGAGAGCTACGACAGTAACAGAGACAACTGTTGGCAAACCAATAGGCTGGCATGTCAAAAGAGGACATATATTAATTCTGAATTTTCCAAGATCCTCTGCCTTTTTCTGCCCAGGAATAATTCATATTTAGTTTTCCAGCTTGAATGCTCCCTCTGGATTTGAAAAGAAAGTGGATTCCCAAAACCAAAAAGACTCCCAACTTCCCTTAGGCCATTCATACACCAGGAAAAGCTCATGAAAGTATCTTTTTTTTCTTCCTACAGGACGTTTTGCTCCAGGGAGAACAAGCCTGGAGCGATTCTGAGCATTAGGGCTAAAATTACACAAGAGCAACTAGCAAGATCTTGACACTTAAAATTTGATACCCGAACACATCATTCAAACCTCAACTGGATTTAGATCTACGAAAGACTGATTTCTGGTCCTTCTTTCCAAGCCTCCTCCTTATTTCTCTATTTGTAATGATTTGAAAACATTTATGTGTGTCCCCCAGAACAAGACAACTCTCCGTAATAATTCACATTTCAGTAATTCATAATTCAGTAACTTCTCAAGCCATCTTGCTTGGGTAGCAACAGAGATCTTTGTACCACATGGAACTGAAAACCCAAGACTGAGCAGCATCTCCGAGACCCTCAGGAGAACCTGCCATATGCCAAAGCATCCCTGCATACAATCAGCAACTTGGTCACACCGCTACCCAGCGCTGACGGCTCAGCCGGGCTAATAGGTTTGTTTTCAGTCTGAGGAGATGCTACTCAGCTCTGCCTCCAACAAATCATTTCCCTGACAGGGCTCAAGCTGAAGCAACAGGCATTTAATTGCTTGCTTTTGTTCACGCTGAAGTTTATCGTGGACTAATTAGCAGCAGTGGCAGGAACCCGTTCCAGGGAGGAAATAACAGGGTATTATGTGGAGAGAGGAAGCGCCGCACAAGAATGATGGTGTGAGGGAAAAGCAGGGCAAACCCAGCCAGGGCCACTCCTCCCCTCTGGAGGCTCCTCTGCTACCCCACTCCATCGCTGCCTGATGCTAAGGAGCTGCAGGGCAGACAGGCAGCAGAGCTTGGGGTTGCCACTGCCCGGCTGTGCCTCCTCAGCACACTACCAAGGAACTTGGCACATGGATAATTTAGCTGGGGCAATGCTCCATTCCCTTTACTTACAGCATCTCCATGGTGCGTGTTCCCACAGTACCCCGTGAGTCACAGGTCACACCAATGAACTAGGAAAGTATTACTGTTTTAGTTTCACAATGCAAAGCATCTGAAGCTTACCTAGTTTAAGTGCTACCACCTCCAAGGTCACAAAGAACACTTGTATAAGAGCAGGAGAGCGCCATCACCTTCTTACTCCCTCCCCTCTTTAGCCACCAGGTGACCCTTCCTTGGGTGAATACATGTTAGAAGATTGGTAAATAAAGTATAAATCAAACTGTAAAGGTTTATCTTGCTAGCCATTACTTGAAAAAACATACTACTGCTCTCAAAGTGTATTAATCTTCACTAGCCTGACTGTAAAACAGTCTAACCACTCTGGAACAATCAATAATGGCTCCGGAGGAACCTGCCAACTGGTAGTTCTTCACACTTTATTTTATACTCTCTACAATCAGTTAATTCTCTTATGATCTGGTTTAGGACCAGCAGGGAATAGAAATTGTACCATGCTGCGTTACCTGGATGTTTTTGCTAGTTTCTGTTTTGCCCAGGTGTAACCCACCACAACCCTGAGAAAGCAAGAAACAACAACCTTTTTTCATAAGCTTCAGGGAACAGGTACTATTTGTTGAAAACAATATTAGATGCCGTTGATATAATTAAGCAATGAAGTGTGAGCATTTGGTGTCACGCTCATAACCAGCTTCTCTAAGGCTTCTGAGCTTAAGGAAACTCCCCTGGGATCAATCCCAGCCGTGCTCTACTCTCTCTACTTCAGCAGCCCACTTCAGAAAATTTACACTGAGGTCAGTTCCTGCTAGTGAGGTCTGGTGGACAGGACATTTGTGTGTCTGGGATGGTATCAGAAGAAACAGTACAGAAAAATACCTAACCTGAATTTGAAGCTTCAGAAGTGGGTCCGCTCCCAACAGCTGCCCCTGTGGATGTCACAAAACTGGGTTTGCAGGGAAGGGGCTATAATTCCCATTCCTTCCTCCACCCTCACGAGTGCAGAGAAAGACTTTATTCTTCTCCCAGGCATCCACAGCTCGCAAACTCATAAATAGTGCGGCCCATACAGTAGGTTACATTTTCCAGCCCACCAAAGCTGAACTCAGGCTTCTAGTGACTCAAAACAACTCATTTAGGATGTGATCCTGGGGCCACAGAGGTCAGTGGAAAGACTCTGCCAGACTTCAATGGATTTAGACTTCAGGGACTCAAAAGAGATTAATATTGTTCTTCTTCAGCAAGAAGCAGCATATAAACCATCTGCTTCCGTGCAAGTACCTCTTTGATCTCAGTTGGAAATTCCCAATCCAAACCTGATACCTGCAAAAACAAACTGTTATTGAAATGAATGGGACCATTCATTCTCTCATATCAGAAGGAGAACAAGCTAATACTTATCAGTGATGAATGTGAGAAGTAAGAAGAATGAATATTATGAGGGTCTAGGAGATCCTCTGTGCTAGCATTGCAGCAGGTCCACAGGACTAAAACCAGTACATCAAACCATCTCAGGATTCTGAATTTAAGAAACCACTGCTTGATCTCGGTTAAAGACCTATCATCCTGTGGTGGTGATATACTGAACATGCTCATGGCAAAATAAAGTTGGTGGTTATCCAAAGCATCCTGAAACAAATTGCTCTCCCTCCAAGCTGCATTGTTTTGCTCTCCTTATCTCAGCAGTTTAGAAATGAGAGCACATAAAGAGACAACTCCTGGAGCTAGGCTTGTTCTGCAGGGCAGTAGCTACAGATGCAAGCAATGCATTTACAACATCAAATGGCTGCGAGCAGCAGAGAGATCAGAAGTAGTCAAAAGCCCAAGAAACAACACAGTGCAATTCACAGAAATGGTTTTGAGAAACCTCCTTCCACAGATGCATTGCTCTTCTCAAATCTGGTAACGTTCTCCTGTGAACCCCCAAGTACAATGTGACTCAAGTAACCTTCCTGGTACCATCTCAAATAAATACCTCCATAGCACTTGCAAAAATTCAGCCTACTTCATGGAAAACAGGATACGACCTCTATAGTTAAGACTGGCCCAAAAGAATTAAGAGACTTAGGCAAGGTCACTGTGAATACCTCTACTGAAGCCCCAGGATATGACCTACTCCATCTCCTTACAAAGCATGGCCCCAGATACAGGGTACCATTAGATATCACAGGACAGCTGGTATCATGGTGCTCTGCTTCATGGCCACAGGAATCAGTCACTGGATAAAGCTCATAAGGATCTCACAATGCACAATGAAGAGAGGTGTAGGAGGATCACAGGCAATGGAAAACTTGACTGATTTGCCCCTGCTGTGAATGCATGATCATCACTGAGAGGAGTGAACTTTAAGGCATATAGAAATACCATGTCTTTACTGATGTAGCAAGGACTTGCAGGCTGGGGGTTACAACCAGAACTACCAGCTCCTCTTTCATGCACTTAACTGGATGATGAGAGATGTTCTCCCTCATTTTACTCCAAGACAACACAACCCTTTTTACAGAACCTCCTGGGCAGCCCTCTGACCACAGCAGATTCTCTGTTTGAAGGTTGTAACTTCGGTTGCAGAAATAAGCAAAGAATTGCTTGAAGCACGACCTATCTGTTTCAATGGCAATTCAGTGGCGGTAGGACAGCACTGAAAAGGGCTTCTTTTGGCAAGAGTCTATGGCCTTTCTTTGCAGACAGAGCCTCTTGCATCGCAGCAGCGTCTATCCTAGTTCATGTGAAGCTAGAGCCAAAAATGAAGCAGCTTGCAAAGCCCCCATTGAGGAAGCACATTCCTTGCAAAAGAGCTGCCAATTTTGCCTGACACCAAGGTCACCAAAAGGTAAATGACCATTAAACTAGATTATGAAAGCCATTCCTACCAATAACCACTGATCTTTGTCATCGTGCTACAATAACAACCTATGTCTACATCTAATTACTTCATGTCTTGGCCTTATGAGGAAATGGAAAGACAGACTCAGAATGAACTTTCCTTCAAGTGTTTTAGTAACCACTGGGCAGGATTATATTAGACCATTTAATCTAAATTCAATTACTTATTTTATCAAGGTAGTGGGGCCTCAGCCACCAGACAAAGAACTGTAATAAGATACATAGTAAAAGACAAACTCTTTCCTCTACGGAGATGAGAGGTGAAAGATAAGGAGTATCATTTGCTAGCAGGAAACTCGAGAGATAGCTACGCTAGCAGGGGCACAGAGAGATTAAGTGATTTGTCCAAGGATACAGGTGTATTCTTCAGCAGATCAGGAATATAATCTAGTTTTCCTAGGTCCCAGCTGGCAGATCTTGCTAGAAAACCACCCCTCCTTGGATCCTGAGGTGCTGGAAGGTTCCCCACTCTTCTGCTGAAAGCAGGATCTCGGTTTGGTACTTTCAGCTTCACCCTTCCTTGAAGGGGCTGGGCTAAGCTGCTGGCAAACAGCAAGGATTCACACACAGGGCAAATACCTGCAGCCTGTGGCATGCCGAGCCTTGCACTTCAAAAAACCCTTGGAAAGTCCAGAGATCCAAAAACTGCTAACAACAACAGGATTCATGCAAGCATCAGGCCACAGGAGCTGAGGGGCAGCACCCGGTACCCACACAACCCCGACCTGCCTCCTCCGTGCACTACTTTCGGCCCCCATTTCTTGCTGACCAGCCCTGGCTGGCAGCACTGGGATTCCCCAGGGGCTGCTCTGGCAGAAAGCAGCTCCTTTCTTGCCCCGGTTCCTTTTTTCCTTCGCTGCATAAAATCAATAGGGCAGCTGAGCGAGCAGTTAGGACAGGCGGGTACAGAGGCAGCATTCAGGCTGCTGAATAGCGAGTGCTGTCAGCAGAGCAGGAGGACCCTGTCCAGGCCTCCTCGGCTCATTTGGAGTAACAGTCAGCCTTTGCAAGAAGGAAAAGTCACCCACGATGACAGCTAGAGAAGGCCATTCTCCCCAGCTGTGAGGAAAGGCAGATGTGTGGATGGTGACAGCTGTAACAGCTGGATGATCCCCACACAGGGCTGCCCTCCAAAACAGCAAAGCGGATCCTTCCTCAGGCAAACCGACCTTCCTTGTTCTGGCAGCTTTAGGGTCTTGCAGAAAAGCAGCATAGGAAAGGGCAGAGCAATGCTCCAGCACTTCGCTGGGGTCATGGCTCCTCTGCTCTGCTCCAGGTGCCCTCAGCCTTGGCACAGGTGGGCAACCAAACACAAGGAAGGACGCATGGCGAATGGCCCTCCCACACACAGCACCGTGAAGGAGCAACATGTCTGCTGAACCCCAGAAGGCTGCTCCTCCTAAAAGCATGGCCATCATGCTGAAACCCCACCAGCATTCACCCAGGTGGGGTGAAAAAAGCAGACAAGTAGGGACTAGAGTTTCCCAGTTTGGTTTTAATCATCAGAAACCAGGCTTTGCCTCCCACAGGGCACCTGCAACAACTGCCCAGCCTTCCTTCTAGTTTTACATGGGAAAAGAATCATCAGCCCATCCCATTGTTGGCTGGTTGAAACTCCTCCGTTCTTTCACAGGGAAACAATTATAAGTATATAAATATTTGTGGAAAAAACAAATCTCCCCACAGCAAAATGAGAAGTGCTGTGTTTATCAAAGGAAAGCAAAACAGAAAAAACCCCAACAAAACAACCCACCATCAAGCTTCTGGTAAACAGTGAACTTTCTCATTGAAGAATCACTGTAGTTTAAACAAAATAAAAAGGCAAAATTCACAAACCTAAGGACAGCTAAAATTCCTCAAAATAAAAAAGCTGTAAAATTAGGGAAACTATGATAGGAGTTCTTTATTAAGCCAGACAAATGTCAGACAGTTATGACCACAGTCACAAAAGCTGTCTGATTTTCAGATATAATGAGTGCTCACAAAGAAGAAAAAGAAAAAACCCACCCCACCCAGACTGCTCCTATTGATGTACCTAAAATCCAGTACTGCCTGGCTTCACACTCACGTTGGGAGCATTAGTCTCCTCTTTGTTGCGAAGTATGAATCATGGAAGGAGAGAGGCAAACAATGTGTATCGCTGGTTGTGGGCTGTGAACTGCACAGATGAACCCAAGCAGCTCTGCGTGGGCTGCTCTGGAAGTCTGAACAAGACTCACATTGAGAAGTGGCAGCTCTAACCTAGGAACTCTGAACTTTAACAAAACTGCAGAAGAAAATGCACACAAAGCTTTTTTTCAGTTAGCTGAGCAAACAACAGGCTTCTCTTCCCTCCGCTGGAAGGTGGGAAACAGCATCCAACAAAAATTAAGGGAAAAAAGGAAGACAGCAGAGAAGCAAAACATGAAATTACTGTGTTGTAAGGAGGTTTTACTGAGCTATTTTGTATTTTAGTGCTGCATTACTTTATTATATGCCATAGAGGGTGTATGCATGAAAGTTCAGGAGCAACACAGTGATGTCTTTGCAAAGGGTCTCAGTCTTTCCATGACAGCTCAGTTGGTGAGTCATTGGAGGTCTCACACTGGGAAACAGACTTACTGGACGACATCTGAAAGATGCCAGCATCTCTTCCCTTTGTGGCACGCCACATTAGCAGAGTGCCCATCAAACTCAGAGATCCCCAAAGCTTTACTAAGTTACAGGCTGCAGGTCAGTGCCCAGGTGCTCAGTGATGCAGGCAGCAACAGCAAATGGGACCGTATTGGGAAGTGCCATGGAAAACCATGCTGGGGTCTGAGGTTGATGGGACTGTCACCGTGAGCAGTGCTACCTCCTCAGTGCAGGGGGAACGCTGTCATACATCCTTTGTGTAACACTCAGAATTGAGCTAGGGAAAAACACCAGGGAAGCAACTAAAGAAACATCAGCACAGTAGCCAGGAGGGTAAGGACGGACCAAACCAAATCAAGATAGGTGCCCAGGGCAGGATTTTAAAGAGGGCCGGTATCCCCAAAAGCAAGCCCTAGAGGGCTCTCTTCCCAGCGGGGAGGAAATCAAGCTCCACAACTCTTACAAAGTAGAAATCATGTTTGCTGCCAAGCCTCAGAGTTGAATCCCACAGCACTGTGACAGACACATTTCCTCTAAAGCTGCCACCATTGATCCCCTTCTCCCCCCACAGTCCTTTCTGCTGGGTTGGGTTTTTTTTTTCCCCTTATTCTGTCAGTTTTCTTCTCAGATTGGGGTTTTTTTAAGTCTTGTGAGGTTTTGCTCTCCTCTCCATCCCTTGATCTTTAGAAGACTCCACACAGCTGACTTTACTGGTAGGGTTGGTGACCACCTAACCTGCAACTTAAAGGATATCCGTTGTTTGCTATCTAGTGTAATGCACAGCTATATCCAGGAAGGGGCTAGCAAGAGGTGTTTGATCAAGCAGAACAGCTGCTTTCAAGAAAAAGACACATGCAAACAGCTCAGCGATGTGACACAAACACTTGGGGCTCCACTGCTCAAATGCAGCATGGGTAGGCATCCTGCAGCTGATGAGCCCAGCCTTGCTCTCCTCTGCCTTAACGTGGTCTTTGCTCCATGAAGGTGGCAACATGTGCTCCTACGCCTCAGCTCAGGTCCTGGCCAACACTCCTGGGCTAAGGAGCATGGTTACAGCCAAAATGCTGCGGCAGACTTTGCATCACACTTGCTCATTGCTGCATGGCTACATCTAGAGGAAAGCACGTTTCCATCCCTCCTTGCATTACAGAAAAGCAGGAGAACAGTGAGCACTCTGCTGTCCTGCCAGAGCCTGCGGCTGTGGGACCCCCCTTCCCATGGCAAAAGGAAGCCTGGGATACCATGTTCCCAAAACAGGGACTGGGAAAATGCAAGGTCCTAACGAGATTAACTATCACAATGATGCTGAATGACAGCCCTGGAACAACACCCTGCAGTTCGTACCACTTCAGTACAAATAAAGGAGCTTAACTGCCAAAAATATTTGGAGATGGATTTCTTTCTTGCAGGCAAGACACAAATTGAAGGAAGCTGCCAGATACAGAGGGTTGTGTTGGGCTTTTTGTTGTGTTTTGTTTTTTTTAAGAGAGGACATGCACACACATATACACACGCACACACCCTCTGAAGGCCTCAAATCAAAGCATTTTCCCACCATTCTCTGTTGATTTAATGGCATCATTTGTCCAATGAACAATAGAAACATAAAAGAAGGGGAAAGCAATTACGTTTGAGAAAGCAATAGCAAGAGCTCTGGGGTCAGAGAGAGACCCACAGCCCTGGAGTCCCCAGTCTTCCTTGCTGTTTCCTCTGCAGCCTGAGCTCCTCGAGCTGCACTGGCCACAGCAGCATTCCTACAGCTGAAAAGCAGAGGGACTACACAAGGCCTTTGCACTAGTGCAGGGGAAAAAACGCTTTTAAAAGTATCCTGAAGTATATCAGAGTAGGCTGACCAAGCCCACAGCAATGTCGTTATTCACTGTTAGATTGCTTTCTGAATAATCTTGCTCAATCCCTTGTCCAAACATCGCATGCAGTGCTCAGCCATCCCCTCTGGGGTAACCTGGGAGCCCAAACGCCAGAAGGGAGCATGCAGCTGAGGCAGGAGCAGTGGTGATGCAGCAGTATGCAAACCAGAGATTTGCCCTGGAATCCCCAACAGCAGACAAGTTTGTTTAAAAAAAAAAAAATCCCCAAAAGACACCAAAGATCCCACCCAAACAGAAGGTAACAAAACCCACACAAACAACAAAGAAACCCCAAACCAAACAACAGTCCCCCTTAATCGACTGACATCACCAAGGACCAAACCTTTGCCCCCTTCCTAACAACAGGAGTCAAAGAAAACGAATATTCACTAAACTGAAGTTTAGGGTTAAGAGGTGTGGAAAGGGAAGGTTTAAGAATGCCTAGGCAGCACTTCAGAGGTCAAATTACAACCCCCTTCCTGTCATGAGTCACCAGTGCTCCTGAGCATCTCCCACAGTTTCCATCTCCCTCCATGGGAGGCCAAAGCTCCCACCCACACTCCCAGAGCACAGGGAGGGCATGGATGCCAGAAGTTGACCTGAGGACAGGTCATATTCAAGACATGAATCTTTATTCCTCTCCCACACCTCCAACATGACATTTCACTGAAGTCAGGGTAGAAGAGCTGCCTCCCAGGAGCAGGCAGCTCCCCTGTTTGCTGTGGATTACCAAGGCAGCTGGGCACTGCACCAGCCCTTTGAAACATACATACCCTCTGGGGAAACACCAATGTTGTCTTAACACTGCAGTGCTGCTCCAGAGAAACACAGGCTCTGCCCTGCTTCACACCCCAAACATCACTTTCATCCCTCAACAGGTTTTCAAAGGTGGCTCAAGTTTTTGGTGCTGTTTGGCATCTGTATCATTAATCCCCATGTTGCCCAAGAAACTCCCAAATATGTTTTAATAGAACCTCTCTGTCCAATACTCATGAAAACTATCTGCTGACTTGGGGAAACCAAGTGTCACTTATGGGGAAGAGCCTCAGAAGGGTCTCTCCCGGGTCATCCAATTTATGCAATAGCTGCATGCACATTACTCTGCAAACACAAGTCCCATTCACTGAGTGAAAGAAATGTGTCTTACTAAAACAGAGGTGGCAATACTTGAGGGCAAAATGATACAGTACTTCTCATAAGCCAGGAGTGTGCTGGGATAAGTGTCAGTAATATGAAAACCAGCACAGAACTGGTGAAGATAAATGGTCAGGATGCCAGTGCCATGGAGACTGATGGAGCTGCACACCTCTGCACGAGGAGATAAACTGTGAAGTCCTGCTTGTGTCTCCATGGATCCGGGCCCCACATGGTGTGATGGTCAGACTCACAGAGCAGGGACCAGAGAAACAACTTCTACAGTGACCTACCTATTGGATGGCTGTTGGTTGAACTCACAGTGATGGACCTGTGCCATTGCCCACGGCTACTCTGCTGCATGGGGCAGTGGATGTCTTACAGGGTGTATCAGAGGCGAGCACAACAGAGCTGCCCAGCCCGAGAAATAAACCTTATTTTACCATCAGGATCACAGGAGAGGCCATCACCTGAACCCTGGGTTGAATGTCATCACCAAGAAGCCGCAAGACAAACTCAGGGAGATGGACAGGTGGGAAGGAGGCAGCTCAGGACCAGACAGCCGTACCCCACCTCCGCAGGGCCCCACAGGAACTCAGGGGGGCTGAGGCAGCAGCGAACCAGGACAAAGACTGGTGTTTCTTTTTTTCCAAGAGAACTGGAAAAATTCTCCCTGTCTGTTCTGACTGTGAGGCATGGGAAATGAAAGACAGCTCTCAAACCAGCAAAACAACCATTTACCGGATAAAAAAGATTTTCTTACTTTGTCTGTCTTGCACTTTGTTTACATGAACGAGAGCCAGTTATCCAGACTGGCAACAATACTCTGAATTAAATCTCTGAAACCCATTACACAAATATGCCAAAGGTATCGTTAATCCTATCACAGGTTTAAGAGTTAGATCATTATTTTCATTTACCATTTCAGCAGAAAATCTGTGACAAGAAACTGCTGATGAATGTGTTCGAGTCCTTCCAGCAAATTCAGCTTCCTTAGGGCTTTTCTAAACTCAGGTTTGACTCTTTCATCTCCTTCTTAACAGACTCTGGAGGCATCCTTGCAGCCACAATTTACTCAGCCTGGTTTTTCTCAGTACTATGTGCTAACAAACTCCTAGTCATCTTCGATAAGTGAGCATCCCTTCCTTCCCACCCAGTTTATTCAGGTTTGGGATCAGCAGCTGGTGCCTGTGGTTACAGCAGGCCACACTGTCCTTCCCTAAAACTGCACTGCTACTGTTTCCACCCAGAAGGTGAACATAATATAGCTAAGCACAGGCACTAATGAATAATGGCTTTTAATGAAAGCAATAACTTGAAGGGACTCTTATTTACTTACTGCTAAGTGCAGCCTGTCTAGTCCATGGCTCTGCCTCCAGTGCTGGAAGCAATTCAACTGAGGACATGATCAGCATCTTGCAAGTGAGCACTGCCCTCAAGACAGTTTTCTAGCAGTGATGCACCCCCTCACAACTGCTGCCTAGCTGGTCAGGAACAGCCAGCCCCAGCCAACCCAGCAGCCTTCCAGTTTTGCAGAGAAAGACCGAAAACTACTGTCTGACTTACCAATGGCCCAGGGAAAAAGAGGAGGCAGAGGCACTGCCTTGCCTACCTGTTTAGGGAGCAGCACATCCTGGATATTTCTTTGGGGGGATCACAGGCTGCCCCTGCAAATGTCTCCTCAGCCTTTTGACTTTCCTTCCACCAATTCTGCGCTTAAGCTGCAGCCCCAAAGGCAAAGCTGAGGCAGTCAAGGAGGACAAAGCTACAGAACCCTTCAGCCTTCTTGGATTAAGAGAAACACAAGGATTGTTTCTGTCCTGATTTGTTGCAGTTTCCTTTGTTTTCTTGTTACCTGCTGGCCCAGGCTTTCCACAAAGCAGACAGGCAGGTAATAGAAAGATGAATGACTAGGAAAACACTCCCCATTTTAAAGAGTAGCCATATTTTGTTACAGAATTCACTGAAAACCATAAAAAATACGGGTTTTTTTCTTGAGATAAAGTAAAATTAATTTTTATTTCATAAATTTGTTTCAGGGAAGAAAAAAAGAGGGCAAGAGGAGGCTGGATCCCTGGAGACAGGGCAGTTGCTCTCTCACCCTTACCTCCAAGGTGGGGAGGTGGATTTAGACTCCTCCCCAGGCTGAAGGGATTTGAATTTGCCTTCTCTGAAGGCAACTCCACTTACGTTCCTACAGAGGAAAAGGGGCATGGCCCCTTCCACCCATAGAGTCCCACCACAAACAACAACTGGGATGTAACCACCATGTATCTCTTTCTGGTCCACGGATATGCTTCTACTCAACATTGTGCCTAGTCCTTCATCACTAGACTGTGGGCAAAAAGAAAACCAAACATTACCCCCCAAACCAAGACTTCTGTCAGGCAGTCACTTCTCTCACACTTGCACTAATAGGAGTTCCCAGCCTAACCACAGCGGGTGCCTCCTGACACTCGCCTGCATGAAAAACTCTGTGAGGGGAAAAAAGTGCTGGGGCTGGCAGCCCAATGGAAAGGGTAAGGAGCAGCAACCAGCTCCATCTCAGCCTTCAGAGGGGATATCTGGTGCAGCTGCTGGTAAGCTGCTAAACAGGTCACACACTGCACAAAACACAGACCAAAAACCACAGGCACAAGAGTTGCCAAGCTCCCAAGGGCTTCTTGAGCCATGAAACTCCTCAGCTCCCCCACAGCATTCAAGAAATGTACAATCTCAATTTCCTCTCCATTTTGTGTGAAATTTCCATGTGGAGCATGACAACTTCATGCTCCTACAAATCCCCCTCCTGAGGGCAAGGAAAGTGCAGGAAACTGTTCTGGAGATAAACAAGTGAAATCCCAGGTACAGACCAACAAACCTCGGTAAGGACCAGTGAGTCTACCCCTAGCTAGGTGTGGGGAGACGTAGTGAGGGATAAAGGAGGGAGTGGGAGGAAAGGTCATTCATGAAAGTTATGTGTGGCAGCTTATGTATCTCAATGCTGCAGCATCTCCATCTTGTTCTGAGCAGGCTGGCATGCTCACACAACATGGCACCATGCAGAGACCACGCTCTGATCCTGGAAACAGTGTCTTGGGACAGCACGGCGCTCACGGGCTTTGCCTCTCTGCTAGTTCAGGTATCTCCAGGCCAAACTGCAGACTCACCTGTTGCAACACCTGCTAAACTGGTCCTGCAAACCCAGGAAAGGCTACTGTGCAGTTGAAAGCTTCAGAGATTTTTCAGAAGCACACTTTCTTCAGTATTTACCCTTCATCGCAGGCAGTGTGACGGTCAAAGCACAGAACTTCAGCAACAGAACCGATACTCTGAGCTCAGGTGAAGACACCCACCCAGCTCCAACTGATGCTCAAGCTCCAGCTTCACCAAGACTTTTCTCCTAACACACCTCACACTGCACCTAGACCTCTGTTTCCCACCTCAGCCACCTCACTTCCCAGATCTTCTGCCCTACTTTAGGTGGCTGCAGGAACTCACTTTCCTAGCTGACACAGGGCACTCTACCTTTCCTGTGTGAGTCAGCAGCCAGCAAGAGGAGAGCCGTTCTTTGTAACTGAAAAGGAATTAAGTGATTCTGAAGCAGGGGAGTGTTTTTTGGACTAGTTAACTGGCTGACAGCAGGAGCGCTTCAGAAAAGGCTGCATTATGAGAAGCAAACTTCAAAAGCAGAAGTGACAAGGCCAGAGTGTGGTGCCTGAGGAAGTCATTAGAATTTAAAAGGGACACAGATTGGACAAGTACACCAGGCTAAGAAAAATGAACTGCTGCCAAAAACGTTCCTTTAGCTTTCCCAGTGCTCCCCATCCTGTATTAGAAATACATTTTCATGAACATCCGTGCCTCAAAACACTTTTACAGACAACTCCTGCAACTGCTGAAAACACAAGGAAGATGCCACTGACAAAGATTGGATGCCTCCTGCTCCTGTTTCTCTTTTCAGCTTATTAATAGACAACTTGCTCTCATCATTCCCCAACAGGAAGGTTTCTGCAAGCCCCACAGAGGTAAGATATCTCTTAGAGGACTGGTTTTCTATTGTATCTGGCACCACTTATTGTCCTTCATCACAGGGTTTTTTCTGAAGCAAAGTCTTCAAAGGCTTCCAGGGTCTGTGAGCACTGATGCTTACTCTGTGGTGAATGAACTACCATGTTAGGAGCACTACTCCAGCTGGGGATGTGTGATGTTATAGATCAAACTGCATGCAGAACTGGGTGTTTTGCACTCACTGAGGATCACTGCTAAATTTCTGCTGCTTTGAGATCTCTGCTATGCCACAGGAGGTTTTGAATTGAAGATTCAAACAAACATGAGGCTGCAACAGCAAAACCACAGCTGAAGCCATCAGAACCCCTCGTCCTAGTTTTCCTGAGCAAGCTGAAGCAGCTTACAACAAACTCAAGGGTTGAGCCCTTTCCACTATGAGGTCTCAGCGCTTCTGGGAGAGCAAGAGCCACAGCTAGAGAGAAACCTGCAATAAAAACCAAGGCCAAAAGACTGGCAGTTCTGAAGTGAAGCCAAAGCTGGTGCTCCACCAGGACCCTTTCTTCCCATCATCTATTTACTACCTGAAGGCATCAGTGCCCAGCTTCTTCACACTTCTCCCTACAGCAGACACTGTTCCAATCAATGGTTCATATCCAGACAGTGATAGAGAAACCTAAACTGAGTCACCAGCCCTCCAAAGCCAAACAGGGCTTGTATTGTCTCACCAGGTGCAGGTGAGATGTGGTGAGTCAGACTGGAGGAATGAGCTCAAGCAGCAGCACATGGCACAGCCGGTCCCTCCAGACCACCCCATTCCCACCTCATTGGGTCACTGCTGTTAAGGCACTCCAGTTGCTTATCTGTCAAGTGTGCAAGACAAAAAAATTTGCTGGAAGTTTGGCAAGCTCAAACATGCTTCCAGTAATACTCTGATGAAGCTCACAGGATGTCATAACAAAACGTATTTACTGAAAATTGTCTCAGCATTCAAATGCTCCTTGTGGATTTAGTTCAAGCTGTGCTGGATCCCATCTGCTTCAGCTTGTGGATCCAACTGTAATCTCAAAGAAATGGAAGTTTTGTCACTTCTGCCCATGGATCTCACAGGGCTTCTCTTTCACAAGCTCCTGACAGAATTGTGAGGGAAACAGAACAACCTTTGTACAAATGTGGCCACTCCTGAACCAGGACTCATCACAAGAAGGTAGACATAGGGTGCTATGTTTCTAGACATAGTGGCAGACTGCCAAAGGCATCTTGCTGCAAAAGCCAAGATACCATGTCAAAATTTGCTCCAGGAGTTATCACTGGTACCACCAGCCTGATCCACAGGCAAGCAGCCACTGGGGTATCTTGGCCATGACTCAAAGGCAACTGAACACACTGGTCACCATGCTCACTTCTGTAGTCACTGGCTGGAAATGGGTTTTCCTTAGCTACATCAGCTCAATGGCCTGGGCAGGTCTACTTGGACTTTTGGACTTGCACTGGGAGTTGGAAGGTTGTGTTTAGAATAAAATTAGGTTATATATATAAGAAGCACAGGTGTCTACATGAGCTGTATCTTCATCTGATATAGATCTACACAGTGCCACTGAAGACTACCAACAAAAGTTTTAGCTGAAGCACAGGGGAGAAGAATGCCTTCTTACCAGGAAACTCCAGCTTTACACAGGCACAAACAATGTAGAAATTTCCCAATTCACATCAGATCCAGATGTCCAGCTCTGGAGATCCCAAAATACCAGCAAAAAACCAAGATGAAAGTGAAACAAATGTAAGCTGTATATACCATTGAAATGGGAAACCAAAACCAACTCCATGTTCAATGGGAAGGCCAAACTTTGGGATTTTGTTTGTTTTTAAGAAGAGAAAGACAGAACCCACCATGCTTTAATAGCCAATAAGCTCAGTGAGCTACCGGGGCTCTCCTCTAGGATGGGAAGGACTAAGGACAAAACAGAGCTCTCAGATTGTGCAGCACCACAGGAAACTCCTCTGCACACCAACCACCAGCTCCTCTGGAGCTACTCCCTTCCATTTTTTCCCATTTAAGTCCTTCCCCTACATATACATGTATATGTGCTACTGCTGTTCCTCAGGGTAAGAGCTGCCCCCCACCCCGAGACAGACACTATCTACAATCAGAAATGCCAGCTAGGACCAAAGGAACTTCCATGACAAATACTTTTGCTTCACTTAGAAAACAAAACTAAACCAGTAGGCTGCTGATGCATTGGGATTTTTGGGGGGTAGAGGGTGGGGAGAGGGGAAGGGATGGGAAAGTCCAACAGGAAAACCTTCTACTATCTATAAGTGCAAGAGAATACAAGGATCAAGCTTTTTCATGCCATTAGAGTTCCCCTGGGTGAGATTCATCAGGGCAGCTCTGAAAACTTCATCCCAGAGCAGTGCTACAAAGCCCTTATAGCTCCTGGTTAACTGTACTAGCCAACTAGGTTTATGGCCCCTTTGCATTAGCCCAAAAGCTCAAAGCAGCTGGGAATTACCAATAAATTTGACCTATGAACTCCAGCTGTGTTGCCAGTAATCCCTCCTAGTGACAGGAGAAGCTTGGAAGTTCTTTAAGATCATCTCCCATAGAGACAGCAGTCTCCCCTCCAGCAGAGGGGTCAGCACTGACCACGCCAGCCTGCATCCTCCTGCAGCATCCCACAGGGAAACCTGCTTTGGTGCTCAGCAAGGGCCCCTGCCTGGAGCTGACTCCAGGAATCCCCAAACCAGCCTCTTCCCACGTGTCACAGACCATCTCAGAAATCACAGACTGCTTCCATGGTCTCCTTTTTCCTACCATGGAAAGAAAAATCCTACCGATGTCCTTAGCCTGCCTGCTTTCCTGCCCTTCTCCCTCTGCCAACTGCAGGCAGAGCAAGCACACCCTACTAGGGTGAGACCCAGCAGCTTCTGTGAGGCTTCCCCATGCTGATATTTGACTTGGGAAACAGCTGCTGCATTCTCATTTACCTTGCAGAAGAGCCTGTGGACTAGGGGTCCACTCCAACCTCCCCTTCATGTCACATAACTGCTCCCAGTCCAACCAGTGAAAGTCAGATCAGGATCTGGCGTTTTTGCAGAGAGATAGCCACAACACAAAACCAGCACTGAAAAACAAACAACTCCTGAATGCAGAGTCACAAGGCAACCCTACACTTCTGTGTGAAAATATTTAGGCAGGATGTCTTGCTGAGCTGACACATCTGGTTTCCAGAAGGACTTCAGATGGGAGCTGTGCTGACCAAAAACTTTTCAGAATGCCCACGAAGAGGGAAACGGGGAGCCCAGGACACACTGCTGCAGTCCCACAGGAAAGGGAGGGCCTGGAGGCTTGGCTTCGCTTGGGGAACTGAAGACCCCCAAGGGAGCCACCCCCACAGCTGTGCCTGCCCAGCACGGCTGTTAGGTGTGGACATAACCTGAAGTCAAGTCCTCTGGCCCTCGCAGGTACCAAGCACAGTAGGTGGGTGATCTGAAGGCTGTGTTAAATTCATGCATTTCCTACTTAATCCATGACTAATAAGCCCATTTTTTAGCAACTCAGAAGGGCAGACATCTACAAACCAGCGTGCTGTTGTGACTGGCCTATTTATGGCCCTGGTTCAACTGAAGAAGTCAACCATGCAGTTAACTCCATCCCCAGCCTGAGCATCCTTGCACACACAACTCACTTTTAAGCAAGTCAGTGACAGGATCTGAGCTCATGCTTAGGCTGGGGGAAGGATGTCTCAGCAGGAAGGCAGGAACAGGCAGGAGCACGCCTGTACTTTCCCAAACCGGCAGTCAGCTGAAAACCTCCCCAAGCAGAGAGGAGAGGAGATCCTCAGATGTATGCTCTGCTCATTTTAACATGCTTCACCTTCCAGTACAGGCAGGAAGCAGAAGTCACATTTTCAGTAAGTGTGAAAAAAAAAAGGGGGGGAGGGTGGGGAGCAGGGAGGGAGTAAGTGGGATGCATTGTGTCTCTTGCTTACCTAATAAAAAAGAGATCATAAATTATGGCTGGTTTCCAGGTCCTCATTATTGTGCAAGTAGCGTTAACAAAGGCAAGAAGGCAAATGCAGCACTATACCCAGGGGACCTGGAAACACCCAGTTGTTCCCAAAATAGGAGCAGCTTGGCGAGTCACAGCTGGAGCACAGCCGGGACCCTCCTTCCCGGCACCCCGCTCTCCCAGGCAGCGCTGCAAGCAGCGGGTCAGGAGGTGCATTCCTCTGACAAAAATACTATGAGAAAAAAATGACCAAGCAGCAGTCCCAGCACAGCCCCTCTGAAGCCACCAGAGCTGCACTGGCTCCCTTCAGCTCAGTGGTGGGACTGACAGACCCCTGGGAAAAGGGCTGCTTCTCACAACATCCCTGCAAAGTGCCTGGCACTGGCAGCAGCCCTTACAGGATGCTGCGGTGCCGAGAACTGCTGAGAGCCTGCTTGTGTCAGGTAAGGGGAGATACGTAGCAGCACTACACAGATAATTTAAAAGTTAAAAAGTCCTGAAATCAGCACAAAACCCAAGAGCTCATCACCATAGGAACAGGTTTAGTGTTATGGGAGCCAGACAACTGGATCCTGTAGGCTAGTGTCCTCCTGGTAACCTTGGGAAAATCATCGGCTCTTAATTACAAATGTGGGGGAACATCGGATATTAGCGTTCGGACTGCCACGTTACATCTTGGCTCTGGCTAAGGCTTCCCTTGGCTCCCAAGGTGCTGGAAGACAAACACGTATTTTCTTTTCATTTCAAGATAGCTGAAAGCCACAGCCTGAGCAATGATGAGAACTTTATGTGATTAGGAATAAATGAATAAAGCATCCTTAAACAAACAAATAAAAATCCCCTGGTCTCAAATCCCAGACCAAGACCCGATGGAGCCAGAGGGATGCAATTGTGGTGGAAACCCAGGTGGTGCCCAGGGAGGTGGTGGAGTCTCCTTCTCTGGAGATATTCAAGACCCGTCTGGATGCCTATCTCAGTGAAATGTCCTAGGGAGCTGCTTTGGCAGGGGGTTGGACCCAATGATCTCTTGAGGTCCCTTCCAGCCCCTACTATTCTATGATTCTATGAAACCATCAGGCCAGCAAGCCAGAATCGATACCTGTTGCTCCGCAGCGGAGCAGATCCACTGCAGCAGCAGTCACCCACCTGCAGAACAGCTGACAGGGCTCAGGTCTATGTTTCAGGGTCTCAATGTAGTTAAGTTTTGGGTCTCAGTCTGGCACACACTTGCAGCACATGAGGGAGCTCCTTCTTTCACTCATTCCCCATTTGCTCCAGCAGCAGACTCCCTGTTCTCATGGTGTGGGTGGGATATATGCAGAGGAAAGGAGCAATCCCTCTCCACTGTACTCCTCCAGCATCTCCACCTCCCATCACCCAGTAACAGGACCACAAGCCACTTCATCCCACCCCTTCCAGGAAGGAGGAAAGTTTGCAAACACAGCCCTTCTGCTGAAAAGCAGCTTTTCTAGGGGAAAGCATGGAAAGAGGTAACAGCACCCACAAGCAAGACTGGATGTGGAGTCACCACGAGATATCAATGCAATAGCACAGCGGGAACTCCCTCCCCTGGGTAAATGGCATCCCCAGGCAACTCTGCTCATTAAAAGGAGATCAGCTGCTGGAACAGGCAGAGGAAGAACAGACACAGCAGAGTAACCCAAACCTCCCTGCTCTGATTTTGTTATTCTATAAAAAAAAAAAAAAAAAAAAAGAATGGGAGGGGAATAGAGGGAGGCTGAAAGGCTTGGCTCAGCCTCTCTGTCACAGCACAGGCTGCATGGCCACTGCAGCAGGCTACCCCACTCCAAAGCAGCCCCAGGAACAGCCCTGATGCTCCCTTACCATTGTGCAAGCAAGATCAAAGTTACATTGCTGCAGGCTGCAGCTAATGCAAGGAGCAGCTGAAATGGTCACAGCTACACAGACAGCCCCCCTCACCCACCCTCCCCAGCACCCTGAATACTCTGGGGGAAATGCAACCAGCCCCTCTCATCCTGGCTGCAAGCATCACAAAATCTTCAAAGCCCTTCCCTGTGCAAGCCTTTTTCCATGCTTCTGTCCCTGCCTTGAGCTCACACTCAAGGTTTTTCAAGGACCCTAGGCTTAGATTAGATGCTAGGAAGAAATCCTTCCCTGTGAGGGTGGGAGGCCCTGGCACAGGGTGCCCAGAGAAGCTGTGGCTGCCCCTGGATCCCTGGCAGTGTTCAAGGCCAGGTTGGATGGGGCTTTGGGCACCCTGAGCTAGTGGAGGGTGTCCCTGTCCATGACAGGGGGTTGGAACTGGATGGGCTTTGAGGTCCCTTCCAACCCAAAACAGTCTGTGATTCTATGAAAACGCAAGCACATTTAGCCCAGCAGTTTGATGCATTACCAATGTTTTTCTTGAACCAGCTCCCGTTGAGAGCCTCACAGCTGAAACCTGGTGACCTGCATCTGCAATCAAGCCTCGAGACAGGAAAGAAGCATGGGGAGAACCCACCACACCTGGCCAAGATCTTTTGCACATCAGTTTCTCCTCCCGACCTCCGCAGTGCTCCAGCCCTTCTGTTTTGTAAATACACACGTAGGGCCAGATGACTCAGCCCGCTGCTTCCCCTCAGGATTCACAGCCGAGATATGGGCAGCGGCACAGGCAAGGTGGAGGGAACTGTTTTACACCATGTGAAAACAATGCCATTTGTTTTGCTGTGCAGATTTGCACCCTCTGACAGGAACACTCCCTCCAGAGCAGCAAAGCCAAGCACGAGAGCCATGCAGCATCCTCTGCGATGCCAGCTGCACAAGGCTCATTGCAAGGTGCATCCTGCACAAAGCCACAGTAGACACCTGGCCTGACCAGGAACTCCAGCAGCTTTCACCAACATAGCCGTGGGTGTCAAAGACACTGACTCAGTATACTGTAATTTAAAACAAAACTAATACCTCCAGTTAAAAAATATGTTATCCCAAAGACTTGCTCCCTTTACCTCTCCTCCTGAAAAATCAGAGATTACTGAGCCTCTGGCTAAAAACTGCTTTGCTAGGGGATGGAAATCTGGACAGTGGTCACACTTAAGGAGTAACACATGTGCATTTGCACTGGAAGTCCCTCCTGCCCAGCTGAACTCCAGTACATGTGGAGACCCAACGTGCCAGATCCTCAGGAGATGAATGTCCCAGAGACACTTCCAAACTAAAAATAGAGAGCAGCCAAGGAGGATTGACATGGCAAACACTGTGCTTGGCTGGGCTGGAGGGTGACCCGGCCAGCGGCTCTGCCCACATTGACCATGGCTGGCCAGGGGTGGGAGCCCTTTCGTGAACAAGAAATGGTGACTGGGAAGCGACTGAGCTGCCAAGAGAGACTTCATGCTGAACCAAACAACTGTACAAGTAAAACAGAGAGCGTTTTCCATCCAGCCAGGCAGAACTGCTGATGACACCACCTTTCTGTGTGACACATTTAGCGGTGCTTCAAGGAGGCAGTAAATCCATTAGCACGGAAAAGCCTCTTTTCCAGCACTGACAGCACACTTTCAGCACTCAAGATCCTCCACCCCCCCCCCCCCCCCCCCGCACCGAGCACAGCTTTAAGAGCCACAAATTCACAGCTATCTGGAGTGTGCCAAACACACATGCAGTGCGATGGATGGGTGTCCATCCATGCAGCTGCCTCACATGTCAGGGGAACACAGGAAGATAAAGCTCCCTTCACCAATACAGACTTCTCTTTGGAGAGGAATTGTAGGGTGGCTTGCATGCTCTTTGGTTTAAAATTTCCTCCTCCCTTACTAAGGGTGTACTTAGCACTGGCCTCCAGCTGAATTTCATGTCTCCAGTTGCAACCCATTGAGCATGGCAGCCTAGCCAGTTTTTGCCTCACTTCACTGCCCACTCCTCCAGCTTGTACTTCATCAGGGTGCCTGTGAGGATGGTATGGGAGAGGGTCAAAAGCCTTAATATAAGTCAGGATAAACATCACCCCTGCTTTTGGCTCAGACACCAAGCCAGTTATCAGTTTTACACACATCAAGACTGTAAGATGACAGGGTGTAATAAATAAAGCCAACATTTTCCCAAGCTGTCTACTCATCAAAAACTAAGCATGAAGTAGTAAGGTGTGTTTGGGGTTCCTTTTTATAGTGATTTAGAGTGAGTAACATTGCATATCTGTGGGTTGTTTGTGTTTCTGTTTCAGGACGAAAATACAGAGATAAGAACATTCATATATCACCAGACAGACAGAATCTGGTTCCCTCACCTCTATTTCTAGATGCTACCTTAAACCAAACAACAGATGCAGTAGATAGATACTGTGTGGATTCATTTTAATCAGCATTCACCTGCATGCAGCTTACAGCTGAAATGCTGGCACTGTGTCAAGTAACATCACACCAATTTGGCAGCATCTGAATGCCTCCCACTAGTGCATCACACACATTTTCCCTCTTGGCCTTTCTTTTCATAGGGTTAGAAGAACATCTTGTTCAGGAATTGTATAGTGCATACAAAAATCATACAAATAGGTTGATGCTGCTTTGTTAAAGTCTTGGGTGGGATCCAAAGAAGCTCCAGCCTTTTGCAGCCTGAACTTTGTCCCAAGAGAACAATTCACTCTGCGTTAAAGAACCCTTGATTTGAGTCTCACCAATGGACAGGGTTGCTAAAAGGGGACTGGTCTATCTCAATCAGAGGGAAGACACCCCTTACTATACTTGCAGGACCCACCATCTTTGTCCCATTACAAGCAGCTCCCAGCCCCAGGGAAGAGCAGCTTTGCTGAGACAGGATGCAAACACAGAACTCTCAATAAATGGCTAAATACAGCTCATAGCCTTCAGCCATGTCCTGCAGGCAAGTCCACACACACCCTGAAGGCAGCTGCCTCCTGATACAAGCATTGTGTATTTATGCTGAATTCAGCATCTGGGTCTAATTAACCCCCCTTGCTGAGATGCATTTACCTCTTCCACTAGGTCTCAGACAGAGATAGGCTACAGGACAGACCCCTTGCTAGTAACTGGTCTTCAGGTAACAAGCTCACCACCATTTTCTTCTTCAGCCCCAAAACCCAGCCAGTAATTTACTCATCTGCAGCCCACCCATGCACAGCCCACCCACTCAGACCATGACATCTCAACCTGGGCACACATTTTGGCTGGACGAGGCTGTCCATGTTGCTAAGCACCACCACTCCATCCTAAGCCAAAAAACATTGTTTTCCATCCAGAGACAGACTTTAAGAGTGAAGAAAACATACTTCTTTTTGATTTACAGCAGACAAAATACTTGCTTTACAGCAGTCAAACAAAATGCTTCATATAAACTTTTGTCCATGTTGTGGGTGAGAAGGGAGTTGAGAAATCCAAATCAGAATAGTGATAGGAAAAAAATAGGGAAAAAAAATTTACAAAACCCACCAAACAAAAGAGTGACAGAAATTGCATTTGCTGGAGCAGAGTCTTTTTGACAGAAACCTGCCTGCCTCTCCAATAGTTCAGCCTGATAGAGCTAGAGTCTAATTTCATTGAAGTCAACCAGAGACTTTCTTCAGTGTAGTCAGAAATTGGTCCTCCGACTGCAATAACACAAGTGATGGGTAGAGTCGAAACCCCAATGTAAGAACCAGGTTTTTAGGTTGAATATTGTATTTCAAATACAGACATTAGCAGCACGACCACCTTGGAGGGCTTGGACAGCTCCAGCCACTCTGCCACGGCTCTGTGGAAACGGGTAGGGTAAATTCCCCAGAATGATTTTGTTTGTTGGCAAAGACAGAGCAATTCCCTTCTGATTTATTTCTACTTTGAAAGAGACATTCAACAGCTTCCCAACATTAAGGCATTTTCACACTTAAGTCCAAAAAGGGCTTAGAGCTACTTATGCCCAGTTACTGTACATTTCCACAACAGCAGAGAGCCTTGGCAGGCTTCTCAACCAGCTGGTGAGCCTCAAATCCACCAGAATGTGAGGAATAAAATATTTTTCCTCCCAAATTTCTGAGCAGCTGTTTCTCAGGAAAGACACTGGCCAACTTTCAATGGATCTGCATAGTTGCAGGGCAGGAAGTAGACGCAAGCACTTTAACACTGCTCGCAAAGCCAAGGGTGTCTTCACCTCTCTAGCACTGTTTTAAGAGGGAGTATTCCATAACCCAGAAAACATTTATTGAGTTCAGCTGAACAGGCTTACTAGAGATGCAGAAGAAACGCCTAAGGAACTGAAAATAAGTCTGTTTGTTCTCTTCTTGTCACAGACCCCTCTATATCCTTTCCATGAGCTCACTTTGGGAAACACCAAGCTTATTTCGGGGACCCAGAAACCTTCCACAGAGCTAATGAACCTTGTATCTTCTCTTTAATTTTCCTTGCCTGTGGCTACAGGGTTTCAACCTTCCCTTGCATTTGGGATGGTATCCATCACGCTCTGCTCTGAGCCGTATCAACTCTCACTCCATAGAAGATACAAGCAGCAACAAAAGGGTGAAAGGGGGAAGGGAAGGTTTGTTTTGAGGTGGTTGTTTCTATTGACTTTTTTTCCCCCTCTGCTAGGTTTGCCAGAGGGTGGGTTGGCTGTCAGAGCAGGCATAGAGCAAGCAGCAGAAGAACCTGGCTAGGGCAAGGGCTAAGGGCATGCACAGCAACTCCCCTTCCCAATAGGTGTGAGGCGTTCAGCAACCCAGGTCCTCTCACGTGACTCTGCCTTTAGAGAGCTCACTCCCATCAGGCTCTCACTAGACTGAAAACTGCCAAAGGTCAGACTACTTCATCCCTTTTCCTCTCATTACTCTCTCCCCACCTCTGGCATCTCTGTTAACGCGAAACCACCCACACACTCACTTCATGTGACAGCTCCATCCACTAAGATGTAACAGCTGACATTTTTCCCCTATTTGTTAATTCAGACACATATTCTCTTACAGAGTAACACTCCAGAACAAACCTATTTCATACAGGGAAGATTCTCTCCCATGATGCCCATTGCTTTCCACCAGAATATCCCTTTCTGTTAATATGCTGCTGATGCTCACCACTGAAATTCACCTTCTCTAAGTCAGTGATCAGGGAGGGCACTGCTCTGTATGTCAGTACACACAGCACGAGCTTCTCACTTAAACTTTATATACTTTCTGCCCTCCCACCCATCCCAGCCCCACCACCCTCACAAATCAGAAAAAGCCCCATCCTGACACCCCAAGAACCTCCTCCTGGCTCTCAGCTCAGCAGCAAGGATGCTTGGCTGGATTCTCAGGGCCAAACTGTGCAATAACCAGTGGCCAAAGCAGGGCTGCTCTAAGATATACCAAATCTGGTCAGCTCTTCCAGGGGGAAGCTCTGCAGCATGGTGGGCTTCCCTGTGTGCTGCCTTCTCCCTGACATGACCCAGAGCATACATGTCCAGGGCTATACATCACTGCCACTCTTTCTCACTGATGATTCTTCAGTAACATCAGCCAGAGTGTGGTCACCCCAAGGAGCATACTCTGCTGTCTCCTGCACAGCAGTCAGGCTAATGGTGGCTGATTTTCAGAAGCAAGTGGCTGCTGCTACTCTCAAGCCTCATCACAATGGAAAACCAAGCACAGGATCTCCCTAGATGTCTCAGCTGAATACCCCAATCTGGGACACCCTGTGCAGCTGCACTGTCTGACAGGACCAGAGTCATGCCATAAGGCAGCCAGAAGATCTTTGGGCACTGTTGTAACACTATCATGACTCCATGCTGCCAGAGGCTCCATGCCCTGGGTGCTGGCAGAAGATACCCCTTCCTGCTGGTGCCAGGTGCAGCCCCTTCCAGTCTGCAACTGGAGCTTTGGGAAAGGAATCCCTACTTGGGCAGGGGCTTGCCAAGGCTGCTGGGCCACTGCAGGGGGATGAGGCAGGTAACTGGTAGTGCAAAAGGGTCAGTGAGGCAGAAAGACAGGCAAAGCTTCACCCTGAACAACCAGTACGATGTAGATGTTCATTGCAGGCTCTTACTGTTTGCCATCTTCTACAGAACTTTTAGATTCAGGCCTCAAATCAGCTTCAGGTTAGCTGAAAGCAAATTTATTTCTGTGGGGTTTGGATCCAGCCTCTCCTAGGTAAAAGACCCAGCAGCTAATGGAAATGCAGTGTGCATGGAGCTCCCACTCCTATTAGCAGGTCTCTCCGAGAGGACACGATTTTCCACCCATGCATTAAGCTAGTCCAATACTGACATCAGCTCATTTCCATTGATCCTGATTACATAATAGTGACTTAATTCTCCACAGAACTGCATTTTCCATATGTTTGGATCTTCTGCAGCCACTACATGATTTCCTTGTTCCCTGCTGGATTTATTATTTAGTATCTTCTCATCCTATACTTAAAATTATGGTCTTCACGGCAAGAAGAAATTTCTATAGACTTGGTTTTGTTTTCTGACACAGTGTTTATCACATCAAATTTCTGCCATCCAAGAGAGACTCCCATGACACTGCAGTACTGAATTCATGTATCGCTTCAAGGGTTGCCACCAATTCTGGGCTGAAGTGACATTTTGGTGCAACGTGCATTAAGAGTAGTTAATAACATACATCAAGGGTAGTTAATAACTGTTGTTGCACCCAAGTTTCCAGATACATCTGCCACTATCTGTAATTCATAAACATCAATTTTATGAGATGTGGAAGTTGTCTGAAAAGCCCATATCGTTGCAAAGGTTATAGTTTTATGGCTGTAGATGAATATTCTCATGGCGTGTGCCCACCCAGTAGAGACAGCACAGCTTCTGTCAAGAAGCAAAACTACCACAAGCTCCCAGCAATGTCACTTAGGTAACAGGCTGCAACACCTCTGATTGGGCCCTTCTGGCTGTTTCCTAGAGGAGCCCACATTTCAATCCAATATACACATCACCAGTGCTGCTCATAAGAGTGTTCCTCCTTTATCATTCACATGGTGCCACTGGGTAAAGGCATTAATTTTCACGACACTGCTCTACAGTAAAGCAGGTCTAGGCACCCCAGACAGGAGTAAACTGAAGCATGGGGACATCAGAAGTACCCCCAGAAACTAGTACCTCCACATACTGCTGGAGGTTTACGTGGGATTAGCCTGAACTGCAGTATGTTTCTAGTCCATCAGCCTCTCATTTGCTTATGTCATGCTTGGTTTAGTTCTGTCTTAATCTCCATTGACACAATCAAACTTAAGCCTCTTCATACCTTTGCAATATCCCTTATTTTCCTTTCCAGCTTCAGTGAACTTATTTTCCACCTTTATGCTAACTCTAATCCAAGATAACTTGCAAACTTTTACCAGAGCCAGTGGAACTATTCATGTACTTGAAATTTGCAGGAACACTTCAGCACTTCTGCAGATTAAGGCTTAAAAGATCAATTACAATGTTGATGCCATCTGAGAATATTAGTCAGACAACAGGCTAAATTCACCTAAAGTTTTTCTTCCCATCTGCCTTCCCTATCTTATTTTTATTCACCCCTACCTCCCAAATTTCAGGAGTCCAGGCATGGGCAAGGAGTACAATTCCTGGCAGAGCAAGAGTCAGATTTCTTGTCAGATCAGCACTGTGCTCAGCAGGAATACAAAAGCTTTCCTGATAAGCAACTGGAGAAAGTCATAGGAAAGGCTACAGCATCTACAACCGCACGAGCAGCATCCAGGTCCTGGCATTGAGAACTTGAGATGAAACAGGAGGGCACAAGTGGCAGCTGAGCATGGCTTGCACATCCTGGAGAAGGTCTAGGAGGGATAAAAGCAGTCCTCCAATACTACAAGGACACTAAAGAGAAGACCCAGCTCTTCAGAGAGGCGCACGGTGGGAGAAAAACAAAACAAATTGAAAGAGGGAGGTGCTAGCTGGATACATAGGAAAAAATTTCTCCATGAAAATTTGTTGTGGCAAGTCTGTCCTTTGAGGGTTTTGAGACCTGACAACGCAAATCCCAAAGCAACCTGGTCTGAGCTCAGTGTTGGCCCTGCTCTGACCAGGATGCTGGGGTGGAGGCTTCCTCAAGTCCCTCTGGAGTCAAATAGCAAACCTTCATTACAAATACATTCAGAACTATTCTACCGAAGAGACTGGGATTTAGGGGAAAGACATAATCTAAAACATGGACTCTTGGGCTGAAGAAGTCTTCTCAGTAGCAGGGAAGACAGTACTGCAGTAGGGGTATGTAAGAAAAAGGGTTAATGCAATCACCTGCTCCTCAAGCTTTCGTGGAAAGAACCTCCCTTGTGTTTCTTCTGAAGGACTTGGAAGGTGGTTCCTGGAAATCCATTGGCAAAACAAACCACGGTACTGGTACATAAAAAAGGGAAGTTGGACAAGGAAGACAAGGATTTGGTAACATCTGGGAGCTCTCAGCTCTAGAATCGACTGCAGGTGCCATCTCCCTCCCACATGCCCCAGGGAGAAAGCACCTGTGATCCCATCCCTCTTTCCTTGAGGAACGGATATAATCCACCTGCCTTGCTCCACATCAGCATGAGGTCTGTGCCTCACCTGTACAGCCTGGCAGAGGCAGGCAGGGCAGCCCTGGCCACTTCCCCACCAGCTGCAGTGAGCAAGGAGAGCCCTCCAAGCCACAGCACGGGTAGTCCCTGCTGCCTGCGAGATAGCTCAGTGTCCAGTGAGGACCCTGCTTCCCTCCAGCCACACTCACTCCACATTCTGCTTGCAAGAGTTGATCTTCTGAACCATCTTGAGGCACACAGGCTGGCTGTGGTGCTTGTGACAGCCAGGACGGCTTTGATTTGGTGACAGAATTCAATCTGGGTATAGCTGCATCCTCAGCACATCCCTTGGTACAGACATGCTTTCTCCAGGTCTCACGTCACAGCACCAGTTCTTCTTTGGCATCTGTGAAAGTAGCATTTTTTTGCCATGCCAAGAAAGGAAATTATCCTATTCTTCCATTATATACACCTAGTACTAGTAATTCACAGCCCTTGTACATCATATCCCTAAGAGCCGGGAAAGACCTTCCAGAACACCAAATAATCCCCAAGAGAACTGAGCCAAGTCACCTCATTGGGAATATACCCCATTTAAATGGCAAAAACACCTGAAGATACACACTTTCTGGAACACAGGATAAACTAGATGATCTGAAGGATCTTTCCCCTCTCTAATCTCATCAGCTCTGTATCTCATAGCTTGGGCCATGTAATCAAACTGCCACTTGTAAAAAATGCTGTGACTAGGGAGGGCTACAACACGGACCAAGGAAGTCCCTGCTGCCACACATCTCTGAAAAGACCTGCATCCTCAACACCCTGAATGAGCCCATGTGACAGAGCACTGCTACCGAACAGACTGGTCCTTCTCCCCAGCTCCTGCTCCCATTGCTGCCCAGCCTGTCAACAAGCCAAGCTAGCAGGAAAATAACCTGTTGAAAAGCTAGTATCTGGTAAGAGCGAGGAGAGCGAATGGCAGAGGTCATGCAGGCAAGGAGGTGGGACTCCATCTCAGCAGGGAACAAGCTATTAGGTAAAGACTGCAGGAGACGACTGTGCCAAAGAAGTCTCAATCACCTACGGCCCACAGGCACCAGAAAGAACCAGGAATGTTCTCTGAGGCTGCCTCCAGGTAGACTCCCATTTGCTTAGCCCGTAGAGGACAGTGGCATGGAATAAAGCGTAGGCCAGTGGCTGGATGTAAAGCTGCAGAAGTAACAAACATCAGTGACACTTTCATATTGGGAACTGCCAACAGCTTGCTGCCTTGAGCCAGATGTGTTTCACCACATCCCCAGGATCCTGGCCACGCAGCACACCAGCCACATCACACAGCTCACTCTACATGTGTGCTGCAGCAGGCGCAGAGCCCCAGACCAGGCCCAGCTGTGTTTATTCGGTCAGCTGCAGTGCTGCAACACACAGCTGCACTGGTCTAGGGCCGGACACCTGGCTCCGAATAAAAGCAGCTCAGTAGCAAGAAGTTGGCCATCCCTGCTCAATCCAACTGGAGCCAACCTTGTGACCGCATCTGCCCTCTCATGCGGAGTGCTGCAGGCAGTGACCAAGGGGACACGGCGAGTTGGGGTGAAGAGGAGACAGCATACATGGATTAGGGAGTTTGATTTGGGGCCAGTTCCCATCATGGCCCCACCTCTGGCTTGAGCCATGTGGCAGGAAGTCTTTCCCTTTCCTGGTTTGTCCACATCACTCCATATTCCTATCTCAACAGGACTGATTTTCCCCCACCCTGAGTCCTTTCTGACTTTAGGAAGACTCTTGGCAACTAACATTTCTCTTTTCAAAACCCCCCCACATTTCATTTCAGATGTTATCGTTTTCATTTTCACATAATACACACTATGACTGACATGTCAAAGCCATCAGAGCCTAAAACGTCGGGGTTTATTTCTAAATTCACTATAAAGAATTGTTCTCTGCTACTGGCTGACTCATCTCCTTCAGATCAAAGCTTCCCCTGCTCAAATTAAAACAAAACAGTTTGGCATTTGACTCTTTCATCTAGAAGCCAACTCTGTCTGCACTAAGCAACAGCTCCCTTTGCATATTCAAAATGGAATACTTTACTTCCTTCTTGCTGTACTGCAGCAGAGCAAGCCTGCACATTTGGGAATAACAGAGAAAAAGTCAGTGTACGAATGAGGGAATGCAATCGTACAATCAAGGGCAGAAAGAAGATTTGAAATTCCAACCCAGCATTCAGGATTAGCAAACTCTCCCAGGAGCACCACTTCATCAGCAGCTGAAGAGGCTTCAGCCCAAAGCATCAGAGATGCTGAGGATGTCCCAGAGCAATGGGGTCTGTGCTGCGGTGCAAGCTCTGCTATTAGGTCCAGAGCCCCCAACCCTTATGGAGGTCTCTACAGATGACTTGACTGCATTTTCACAGAGCGTGTCCCTGGTAGAGCCTCCTCATCTTTCACAGTCCAAATAATTCTGTATGGAGCAAGGGTCAGCCATGACCGCACCATTAGCACCTGGAACTGCTTGCATTTCTGTTTGGCAAAAGAGTTGCCAGCTCTACATTCCTTCTCCATCACAAGTCAGGCTTTGTTACCTGAAATGCAGATTTCCAACCATGCCAAAGGCACCTTTACCAACTGCACCAGAAACACAGTTAAGCAATGGATCAGTAAGAATTGGTAAAACTTGCAGTGAACCTAATACAAATCTTAGATCCACTCTGATCCTTGCAGCCAGCCCATATACTATGCTGGAGTGACACCAGGAATGAATTTGGCCCTTCCCACCTCCCCTAGATGTGGGCCAACAGACATTCGTGTTTATCAGGAAAAACAAGAACATATGCTGGAAACAGAGCACTTCCAACAAAAACTTCAGTCCAGCATGGGAACAAAAGCAAGCTGCAAAGATTTGGTATCTCATCAGGAGTGTCAGCATGAGGTTGTCTGACCAGATTTAAACATCGTAAGAATACCTTCAGGTCAGCACTGGAGTATCTTCCACACCTACACATTTCTTAATGGAGGCACCAAGCAGCCAACTGACACAACATGAGATGTAGAAGTGGTACGCAACAGTCCACAGTTCTTATCCTGGTTTTGGAGTGTCAGATAGCTTCAAAGAGACAGTAAGTGGCCTACGTTAACTGCAAAGCTACTCCACCTTATTCCATGCACAGCACTTACAGGACACCCTACCTATGATCCCCAAACCCCCTCACACAAGCACCAGCCTCAGTGCTCAACACCTGGCTGTGCTTCTGCCGGCCCCTGTGGCTTTGAAATTCCTGTGGGATTTGTAACTGACCACCACAAGACTCAAACACTCGCCACAGCTGAAACTGTACCAGCAGCAAATGAAAAAAACCCAACCAAAACCCCTAAACAAACCCAAAACCAAACAAAACAGCACATAACCTTAGGGGGATGTCATTATTTAAGCCAAAGAATTGAAGGAAGGCTGACGCAGCCAGTCCAGAGAAACGTGAAAGTTAAATCCCGTGCCATTTAATGTGGAATTTCAGCCAGAGCTGAGCCCTGCCTCCGGGTGCTGCCCCTGCACCCCACCCCAGCCCAGGCTCACAGACGGTGTGGGTGCCCCACTGCCGCACATACCTGTTCTCCCTGCAGCACCCCAGGGTTTTCATCCTCAGCATCGCCCGGAGCTCGGTGCTTTCACTTCTGAGCGGCGCAATGAAGCTGTCATTGTGCTTTTGGTTTAAGAGCTCCACTGAAGTATCAGAATTAAAAATAAATCATTCTGGTTTGGGGAATGCTGAGCCTCCTGGGTCCAAAAAAACATTTGTTTCTCAGCCAGACGTGGGAAATCAGCCTTTAGGATAATGTACGGGAATTCTGATTGCCATTTTGCTTCTCCCCACCCTGCCAACTCCCACTTCACTTTCCAGAAATAGACCTTGTCTATGCTCAGAGAGAGCATCTGTTTGAACAACCCGACCCGAAAACTACGTTCACTGAAGTTAACTAGCACAGAGTGCTAACAGACACAGGCTTATAGCAACTACATCCTCGCCCAGGTCTGTTCTGCTTCATATACTGCCAGGTTCTACTGGCTCGGTATAAGCCAATATAACTGATTTCAACAGATTTGTTTGGTATTTTGGCATACACAGGTGAGTAAATCAAGAGCCCGTCAAGCTGAAAGTGTGACTAGCGACCACGATCCAAGCACTCAGATGACAGACCACATTTACAGCACCTCAATAGCTGTGGATCAGGATCAGAGATGGAATTGCAACTCTTCATCCAAGAAAGCAAGAGCATAGGTTAGCACAATAAACAACACTTTAAGACTGATTTACAAAACAAGAGACCTTTCCTAGAACCGTGCCCTTAACGCTCACGTGGACTCAGACATAAGGCAAGCCCTGCTTGCAATCACTGATGTGTTTCTGACTAGCTTTGATCAGTTACAGGGGCTGTAGAGCATTGCATTAGGGCAACCAGTACCAAACAAGGCAGTAACTCCTTTCAGCACCTGAAACACGACCTAATTCCCACCAAGTACCATCTCACTAGGGGAGCAAGTTCAATGCTCTAGCTGCAGAGAATTAAACAGATATGACATCTAGGCAACTAGATAACATCATCAGCTGGCACTGCTTGTTAGAGAAATCTGAAAGACTCTGTGCACGAATACATGTGTACATATCCTAGAACAGGGCTGGATTGGACCAAGCTGAAGCAGTAATGAGAACCTGTGTTTATATAAAATACTTCCGCACTTAACTCAAGAGTAAATCACTTACAAGTGTCGCTTTGCTAAATGGTACAGCAGCTGACTGCTACTTTCTACCAGAAATGGGGCCTTTTGGCTTTGTATTAAGGTGAGCACATCAGCCCTGGTTCTGCAACACGGCAGATCCTGGTCAGCAGGAAAGCTGTGGCCATGCTCGGTGTGCAGAAGTGGTTTTATGTTCACTCCTCAGTATGATACCAGTAAAGTTATAGCCAGAGTCCAGCAGCACTTGATTACAACCATCACAAGGAGTTAGTTCTCATGTTTTCCTACAGCCTTCTCAAAGGCCAGCCATAGGAGGCACTGCAAGGTGAATTGGTGGGGCAAGGGAGACAGAGCTCACAAGAAGTTGCTGTGCAAAGGGGACTCGTTCCAGAAGTCACTGGATTTTAGAGATACCATGACTGTCCACAGGCTGAGCACCATCACCAACTGCATTAATCTCTGACTCTGTTCAGGAAAGCAAGACAGAATTAAGTGGGGAGCACAAATAGTAGGGTGGGGAAAAAGCAGAACCCACAACACTCAGCCACACATTTCTCTGGTGACTTTGCACGCCTCTGGGGTACTCGTGACCATCTTTCCATGAGACAGGTAAGGTTACTGAACTCCAAAAGTGCCTGCAGCTCCAGCACTGGTTACACTCACAGCCTCAAGGCATCAAGTGCAACATGGCCCAGATGAGGCAAGTCACCCACATGGCTTGAAAAAAAAAATCAGGAGAAAAAGCACGTAGCTACAGTGCTGCCCATCAGACTGGAGATCCCTACAGCAGCCACCTACCTCAGCCGCTCTTCTGTGGCCTCGGGCTTAGGGAGGATGGCTTCTGGCCCCAGGCAGCAGCCAGGCTTACCTGCCTGCCTTCACATCACATTTCCACTCAGACCTAGTTCACACTGTTTCATGCCAGACTCGTATTCTTTTAGTGAGAAGAGCTGCCTTCATCCACAGGCACCTGCACACATACTGAATTCCTAACAGGAACCAAAGCCCTGGCTGGGGCTAGGTGAAATGGATGCACATCCTACCCCTCAGCCCCGATAACTACAGCAAGGTAGAAAGATCTCAGCTGCTTCATAGAACGAGCTCTGTCAGTCAAAGCAGTTCCCTCCTCCAGCAGGGATTTATCATACTTCAGCAGCTGCCCAGATCAGGCAATGCTATGGCAGATGTGGAACTGCACATTATAATCGCAGCTCTCTGCCTGATTCTGCACACCCTGGGGTGACAGAGAAGTCTGGAAAGCATAACAACAAAGAGAGCAGAAGTTCCCACCACTCAACACTACAAGGCAGATTTTCAGAGATTGCAATAAAATGCAAAATATCCTTGAAGATACCGGATTTCAACAAGTGAGACAGGACACGCTCTCCAGCCAAGCAGCAGGGATGAAGCTGCTGATGGGATGGATGGGGCAGAGAGCCTCTAGCCGTCACAGGCTACTGCAGAAGCCTGGGCTCACCACATCTCTGCTTTTAAAGGCCACCCCAATTCCTGTATCTGTGCTATTCTGCTACCACAAGTGGTGTCCCCCCCAACTGCTGTGGCTGCATACCTGCAACCAGCAGACACCAAAGAGCATCTTTGCATTAGTGACAATTTCAGCTCATTCACAGCAGGACCACCAGAAGTCAGAGCTGTTTGGCACTGCACTGACCAGGCCCAGGCTTGTTCCACAGACGTGACAGATGAGCGCTGCTGGAAGGCTGTGGGGCTGCAGCTGGCTCGGTCGCATTCCTCAGCAGACACTTGTGAAGAGACGCTCAGCTTAAAGCCACCACTGACATTGCAAAACCTTGTGCGACTCATTCTCAGCCAGCTCTTTCTCCCCAAGCCTTACCAGCAGTCATGCTTCACAGCAATAAATAGCAGCGATGAGATCCGCAGAGCTACTTTGTAGATACCTTATCTCAGCCCACAGGAGCCTGCACACACGGTTCCCCATCCCCTCCTCACAGCAGCCTGAGACTTGCTCCCTATCTAACTCAGTCCAAGAGGGAAGGGCTCAGGCCACAACTGCAAAAATCTCCTGGCTCAGACCCACCTCTTTCAAAGCACTGCTGCCAAAGTGTTACACAAACTTCTTCAAAAAGCATCCCAACTGCTTAGCTGCCCACTTCTGCACTCCAAACTCAGTGCCGACTCTGGAAAGCCTAGATCCATTAATTATTAGCGAGATTGGGAGTCTGAAGGTATTTCTTAAAAGATTCAGTCTCCTAAGTCAAAAAAGCAAGTGGAAAAAAAATACATATATCACCCCAGGGGTAGATACTGCTCCTGGTTATCTCGGGAGAAGATTCCTACACTTAGAAGTAAGAAGCCCACAGGCTGAACTGCCACCTAAAGCATGTGGATCCCTATTTCCAAGGCTTTTTCTGCGCCTTGTGCTACACTTTTATCCTAAGCAGAACCAAAGGAAAAAAAGAAAAAGAAAAAAAAAAATCAGAACAATCTTTATGGAAGACAGAGCACAGTTCACCCAAGGGAGGGGGGAAATACTGGCTTTTATTCAATTGCAAGTGGCCAAGCCATATGTTATGTGGGAGTTCCAGTTTGATCCCATAATTCAGATATATTCAATTCCAGACAGAGCTGTTTGTAACCAGAGACAACATTGCCATACATCAAACCATCCTCAGATGTGCTTTCCACTGAGTTTTGACCATGAGGCAGGCAATAGGTCAGTGGGGGAAAAAAAGAAACCCAAGTTATTTTAGCAACTCCTGACCCTTGCCTTTTGAACTTTAGACCAAACCAGTGCATTTCTCAGGCCTCTCCTCTGCAGCACCCTGCCACCCCAGGCCTCCACCCCAGACTGCCACCACGGCTCCCCTGGTTGCAGCACCCTCCCTGCCAGGGGCGATTACCATACTCCTTTAGCAACAGCCTCTCCTGCAGCCATCCTGGCCCACCAGCCGCATGTTTAGCTGCTCTGGTTGTTCTCTTTCAGCTGTGATCAGGGAGGGAGACCAGACTGGGCCTGAACAGTCAGTCTGAATGGGGTGCGTGCCAGCATGATGCCAGCCCTGCTTCGCTGCAGCTTCACAAAGGGCTCAGCTCTCCTGGACACCCTTAGCAACTTGTGTTTGTTTTGGACTTCCCCCCCCCCAAGCTCCACTCTCTGGTTTTAAGTAAACTTTATTGTTTTGGGGTTTTTTTTAATTGATTAAGAATTTTAGGTACCAGGAGGTCAGCATCTTCCTGCTGAACACTTCTAAACAGTTTGCTTTTGTGAACTTTCATAGCCATTCCCCCAGTTCACATGAGGTTTTACCACGCCTTGTAGCAGAGAGCAAGAAGTCCCCAAATTTAACCCCTTTCCTTCAGATGGCAGCATATCTCTTTCAGTGAGAATACCTCCTGCCAGCTACTGCCAGACCCATGTGTTCACTGACGCTTCCCCATCCACCCCTAAACCTGAGCCAAAGAAGTGTTTCCAGCCCAGAAACTGGTCATGTTGGCACCTGCACCAGGAGCTCCTTGGAACGACACCACGTGAGACACATCTCTGACCCACACAGCTCTCTGCTGGCAGTCTACAGCACAGACTGGACCTGTCTGGCTTGTCTGCTGACCTGAGAGAAAAGCACAAATGACTCAACTTCCAAGATGAAGTAAACAACACCATACAGGTTGCCAAATTGGCTGTGTGATTGCAGGATCCCAGTTTAATTACTGGGTCTGGATCTGTGCTTCAGCCAGGCAGCTCTGGAAAGGAGCAAGGACCTGTGTTCCAGGTGCACGTGCTCTGCATCAACTTTAATCACAGATGCACCTCTGGCTTTTGGTTCTCCAAAATGTCATCTACAGCTCCATGCTCTCTGATTGCTATTGCCTGAAGATGCCTTCTTCCTTCTCAGGTGATTCCTGCTTTTCCAGAGGGTAAAGCAGATGAATTTGGGTTTACAGGGACTTTGAGAGAACAGCATCCCTAATTTCTCCTGATCCAGGCAGGATGGTTGTGAGGAAGGCGTTAGCAGCTGGTTAGAGAGTTTGGGTTTAAGATCCTGGATTTGCCATAAAATCTTAAGGGATTGAGTCAGATCATTTAGATCCTCCATATGCACTGCATGTTGAGGAGGAAATGTTGTGGAGCAAGCATTCAGCTGAGCAGGCAGCTGCAGCTTCGCTTGAAAAGCCTGCAGTGCTATGGTGCATGGTGGCCTGCAAAGCCTGAGCTGCCCCGCTTGCTCTTGCTTCGCTGCTGCTAGGAACTAGAAGACCCAGCCATGCTCAAAAAAACCCATGCCAACCACCCCAAACCGCCCCCCTCCCTCCCCCCACCCCAAGAAACCCCAGCAGTACAAGCTTTTTGCATAGACACTCCCTGTGGTGCTGGGGCTGTGGGCGTTCAGTGAACGCGATCAGTGAGAACCCCCGAACAATAACCTCATTCACACGGTGTCTCTGGTCCCCAGCCAGGCACGGAGCCCGCTGTGGGGACCAGCAAAGGTGTGTGTAGGAACGGGCACAGGATGGCCAGACTCATTGGGAGAGCAAAGCCAGGGGCACTCTGAAAGCAGGCGCCCCAAGGCTCAGAGCTCGTGAGCACCACCAGCTTTAGGAGCGGGCTCCTGGCATTTTGGTGGTGACACAGGTGGGCACTGACCCTGTAGCCCTGGCACAATGCTTACAGTCTGGAATGGAGCAAACCAAATCCAGTGACCACTTTGGGGGCATCAAAAGGGACACCCCCAGGCCTGGCAGTTATACACACATGCTCCAAGGGCCCTTGCTGCTCATCAAATGGGGCTGAGCCAACATCCACGCAGCCTCGTGCCCTCTGCAGAGAGCCTGTCCTGGTCTGGAGAGCACTTGAAAGGCTCATGTGCAACCCAGTACACCTCCAAGTGCCCTCACGTGCCCTGTTTCTGTAGAAAATGCAGCTGTGCTAGAAGAGACAGAAATACCCTGGCATGGGTGACGCTGTGTGGGATGGCTTGGTAGGGTGGACACTGTAGATGTATAATTGAGACAGGCTGTGGCTTCAGTCACAGAAAAAGGTTTCACCTCCTAAATCCCTGCTGAGTAAATGCCTCTGCATGCCTGCTGCCTATTCCCGAGTCCCTTCCCATCTCCCAAACTCACCACTCTCACGTGAGTGAGTTACTGTGCATGTTATGAGGTTATGCAGGACATTAATTTTCATCTGCATTTCAAAGAAGTCTCAGCCCAGCAGCTGAAATCTGCATCGGATGTGGCACAGGGCAGCACATCACCCTGCTTTCTCCAGTTGCCAATTACACCGAGACAATTAACTAAACACAACAGCTGTGTTGATGCTCAGCTGAGAAGAAACCACATATGTTTGTTTGTACAGAGCCTAGATCATGTTAATATGAATCAACCCATTTCTGACTGATTAGCAAGAGTTTATGAAGAGGGCCTCAGACTGGTTAGTGGCTTTCATTCATGTCTCCACTTTGCGGCTTAATCCCAAGCCTATCTCCTTGTATTTGCAAGAACTTGTTACAAAGAACACGTGCCAAAGTCCCAAACAGACCCACACCCCTTTCCCCTCCCAGTTAAAACATGTTAACTAGCAGGGGAACACCTAATCTTTCCACCAAGCCACCATTTTAATCCTGTCAACGCTAAATTGTCAGCTTCTGTTAAGAAGACAACCTCTCCTCTGCAGACAAACAACGCTCACCTCCTTAGGGGAGCACTGCAAACATTAGTGGTGCCCTGCCAGAGCCCTGGGAGGCCCTCAGATAAGAAATGCAAAGCTTCTGTCTAAGACAGTTAAACAAGAATGCCAAACACCTTCCTTTGAAGAACTGGGCTGCAAGTCACCCTGATTTCCATTACAGAGCTCTAACACATTAAAAATACAGTAACAATCTTACCAGCCTCCCGTTGCTTGACATGTCAGACTACACACTTGGAGGTGCATCCCAGAGGAATCCCCTGTGACTGTGGTGACAAGGGGTTGGTCTGAGAGAACTCCTTAAGGATAGGTGGATAAGTAAGGGTGTCACCATCACCCCCCTGCTGTGTAACTTCCTCCCTCCCCAGGGCCTGTGGATGGCTGGCCACAGACCAGACAGCCGTATCTGACATGAGGGGCAAGGAGCGGGCAAGCAGCCATGGTGCTGCTCTCATGGGAGCACAAAATGGGTCTGCTGTACGATGTATTCAAAGGTAAAACACTTAGGAAGGAGGAGAGAGTACTTGCAGGGAACAGCAGAGGAGCAAGAGGCGAGCAGCTCTGTCCTTGTCACTGCGTAGCTGTGGCGACAGCTAGCACCCTCACTCACACCCTCCCTCTAGGCCCTGAAGCCCCCTTAGGTTGTTGGGTCTGCTGCCCCTTACACCTCACGTGTACCTCCTTAATCCCACGGAGAAGGTGGATTTTTAAACAGCATCTTCATCAGTGGGAGAAGACACACTTTAATGTGGCCTGGCAGGAGGAAAAAAACAACAAACAACCTCAAAAAACCCTGCCAGGCACCGAGATTGCCCTTCAGAGCTGTAACAGCCTAACGAGTCGAAAGTCTCTGCCTTCCTATGCAGCTGGCCTTGCATCCCCATCTGCAAAGGCTGGGAAAGGAAATCCATTCCCAGGAGGTTCGGAATCCCTCCTTCACTTCCCACCACCCAAGCCCAGCAGTCCCAGCTCTTCCCGCTCCACTGGTGCCACCCTGCCAGCCACCAGCCCAGCCCACACCCAGCCCAGCCCACTCCACCCAGCCAGATTCCATGGCAGCTTCCCCCTGCCTTTGCACCAGGAGGGACACCTCCTGTGCCTGCCAGGGTAGAGCTCAGATTAAAGCACATCCCTGTGTTTCAAGGAGAGAAACCTTGTCATTTGCTGATGCTTGCAGCTTTCATTTCTTAAATAATAGTAAAGATCTTGTAGTCATATTCCTCCCCCGAACATCAGTTCATTGCTCAACAGCCCTCTGAGTCCATCCATCTCTATCATTACAGGATTTCCCCGCACAAGCACTCTGCCTGGCTACAACTGAGGACAAAAACCTCTCTGTATGAGCCACAGCAGCAGCAAGATCTCCCCACCAGAACAGGCACACATGCCCTGTGCTTATTAACAACTTGCCTGCTTTCTCCACCTGCTCCTCAGGGCTTCCAACTCCCATACCTTCTCCCCCTCTCCCAAAACACTTAACCAGCCCCAGGTGTCTCCAGCCACCCCACCACACCACACCACACCAAGAACACCTCCCACCCACTAAATGAGGTGTTGCCATCACCTGCGGCTGCCCTGCAGAGCTGGAGATGCCTTGGCACCCTCATTAATGCACACCCCTGCCCACATTCGTTACCAGCAACACAAAAAAGGCCTGGCAGGGCTTCGCAATCAGTTGTGCTTGCTATTCATTACACATGTGCAGAACACATCCCCGCTGCTCTGAGGGAGTAGTGTGCATATTTTAAGAGACAATATACAAAACATAGCTGAATCTTAATGAACCTACTGCTTTGCTGCTGGAACTGAGCGGAATTGTACGGACCCTGCCAGAAAAATATCAAGAATATTACAATTCAAATGCTGTGTAATCTTTAACATGGCTTTTGTGGTAACGTTAGCACTGTACTTCCCAGGCCTGTAAAGTATCGATTGTAAAGAGGCACAGTGCCAACCCTGTCAGAATACTAAACTACTTGCATAGTCAAAAAAAAAAAACAATGCAGAGTCCTGGCAAAAGTTAACTTCACACAATACGGTACCTTGGCATACAAAGCCCCCATCAAAGGAGGATTAGTGAACAAGGGCTAATAGCATGAATGCATCTGCTGAGGCCCAACCAGCCCTTGCCAGGGTGACATAAAAAGTCACTATGAGGTCAGGCAGGGATATATTTGTCTAGGACAGAGTTCCCTGCTTAAATGTTCAAGCTCCGTGGGGAGGACAGCAGGTACAAGGAGAGCCACATTTCCTCTCAACAGGTAAGACTCACAGCAGACTCATCCTTGTGCTACACAAGTGCTGGATTCACACATCCAAGCATCCCCTGCCCCGGTGCCTCACTCCGCCTCAGCTGGCAAGGAGTACTCAAGTTTGCCAAGTTCCCAAGAGCTGCGCATAGCAGTACAAGTCTGAGATGAGCCGTCCTTGGTGATAACGGCCAAGTAGCCTCACGCAGGAAGCGCCAGAGCCATTGATCATGGGGAAATGGATGGGCCGCGGGTGACCACCAGCCCAGACATCTGAGAGAGAGGAAAACAGGGTGGCTGCTCTCCCTAACCACCAAATCTATTTGCACTGAGAAAGCAGGACACTCAATGTCGTGCCTGTTAAGCCCGGGAGGGTGGGAAGTCCAGGCAGATAGGCGATTTAGGAAAAAAACGGAGCAGGCAGTGTCAGCCAAATTCAGTGCCTGCACGCAGAAAATGAAACAAGGCTCTGCTTTTAAGGTGCAGAGAAAGGTCCGGATCCGCAGATGGCTTAAAGCGAGAGGTCTCCCTATCCCTCTCTCCCTCGCTCGCTGCCCGGTGCCCGTGTCAGGTACGGCGGGCGGGGAGCAGGGGCTTCACACCCCCGTATGCTCCCGCTCCCTCGCCGGCCCCGGTCCCGGGGTCTCCGACCCCTGGCAGCACTCCGGGGATCGCTCCCCGCGGGAGCTGGCTCCCGGCAAGTCCTCTGCAGAGCCGGACCCCCGCCCCCGCCGCCCGGTCCCATTCGCGGCACAACCGTCCCCAACCCCGGAACCGAGCTCGGGTCCCACTCGCGGCGACCCTCGGCTCCGAGAGCTGACCCCCGGCCCCACTCCCGGGAAACAGCGCTTCCGGAGCTGGCCGCGACCCATCGCCGCCGCGCTTTCCCACGCGTGGGGATAGCAAACCAGAGAGGCCTCGTGTCAATAGGTCTGCCACCCCTTCCCCACCAACGCCGCCCCCGAGACCCCCCGATTACGCCCCGCAGGCAGGACAGGACGCCGGTCTCCGTGCGGAGCTGCCGCGGGGCACGGACACGCGTGACGCCCGCCTCACCTTTATATTTATCCATGGGGGCTGCAGCACGGGGCCGCAGCCCACCGGGGCTTCCGAGGGACTCCGAAACACAGCTAGCTAGCTACCTTCCGCTCCGCTCCGCCGCCGCGCTCCTGGAGCTCAAAGTCGGATGCCTCTCCGGACCGGGCCGCCCCGCCCCGCCTGCCCCGCCCCGGAGCCGCGGAGCTGGCCGGGATCGGGGCTCCGGGATGGGGGACGGGAACGTGTGTCCGGGAGGGACAGTTGGGATCGTGGGACGGGGATCGGGGACTGGCATCGGGGGCTGGCCCCTCCCCTCCCCATCGGCGTGGGGCCCCTCCGGCTCCCGGTCCCCTGGGAAGAGAGCAGCGGTAGGGTGAAGTGACAAGAGGAGGGTGCCCGAGGCGCTGGGCTGAGGCCGTGGGGTGGCTCCTGGAGCCCCTTGCTGCTCTCCAGCGCTGTGCCTGGGCAGGGATGCCCTGTCCGCTCCCTGTGCATAGGATGGTGTTTGCTCCGGCTGCCCGGGGCTTTGGGCACACGCAGGGAAAGGCCTTGGTCATCCCAGGAGAGCTGCGCGTGCTCTCGGTGACTCCCGGTGCTAAGTCCCCAGGCAGGAGTCGGGACCAGGCGGTGAACCACTTCCCGCCCTGCTCTGGGCTGGCAGGCTGAAGCGTTCTCCTTCCACCCTCCTGGAGCAGCTGCTGGTTGTGCCCCCACGCCAGTGAGTTGGCTGTCTCTTCCAGTGGATTCATTAAGGCTTCCTGATAGGAGCTGCTTCCTGGATAGAGCAGATCACACATGAAGGTGTCCCTGTCCTGGGGTTCTAGTAACATTTTTCTTGCCTGACTTGAGCCACCACAGACAGAGCCACTGGGCCCAAAATGCACAAATAACAACAAACGGAGAAGTGGGCATCCAGCCTGTCCTCAATAGAAGAGATAGGTGACAACCTGTTCCCGAAGCAAATATTTTTGAGACACTGCATGTTGGTATCAAGAATTTATATCAAGAGCATCCAAAGATGCAATAGAGAAGTACACAAGGATTATAGAGAACATTTTTCTTCTGAAAATTCAGGTTAAGCCATTGGTGTGGGGAATAGGGAGCCCTACCTGCCTCTTGCAAGGCCTTTCTGGTGAGAGGAGGGGCTGCCTGGACGGGCAGCTCCACTGTTCCTGGGGGAAGAATCACCTAGAAAATCCAAGGCTTTCCCTGGGAGGTGGAAAAGAAGGAACCAGAAGTCAGCTCTGCGTCATTCACCTGAGCTGTGTCCACTGCCAGGCTGTGTGAGGATCTAGTCCTCCCTACACTGAGGGACGAAGGCCATGCCACAGTTGCACCAAAGTCACATTGTTCTGAGGTTAATCCTTATCATGCTGCCTTGACCCTCGCAGGACTCAGGCTTCAGGGTCTGGGTAAGCCAAATGCCTGAACCATCAGATCCAGCAAGCAGATAGCAGTCTTCAGTGACCAGAGGAAAAAATCCCCATCAGGTTAAATAAATGTATCTGTCATGTAGGAATACTTTTCTTAGACCTCTTTCCAGCAACTACTCGGTTCTAGCTTTCCAAAGTCTAGCAGGTATCTCAAAGCAGGTGAGTAGTCATTCTGAACTCAGCAAGACTACTTACGGATAATACTAGTTAAACAAACTAATTAAAGAATATTTGAAGATCAAGATGTCAGATACCTGTGATACCTGTCTTCAGGCCCCAGAGCTTTTACATCCCCTGCTCATCCCTTCCTTCCCCTACCCAGCCATGATAAGGATGCTCTGGAATCCCAGGACTGCTGGTGAGGCCCATGGCAATTGCTGGGTGAGTGACAACAAGACGAATAGTAATGCTAGAGGAATACATGTTCTTCCTGTTTGTCCCCTTCCTCTTGCAGTAGGAAGTACCTAAAAGACATTAAGATTTTCTTCTTTAAACAGGCTGTTGTGTTCTGGGGTTGAACACAACTGGGAAATACTATTTCAGAGAAGCTGACAGGAGAGATCAGAGGGTTTTTTGTTTTGTGACAGATCTGAGCTGAGATTAAAGCTGAGGTGTGTCCTGTGAAATGCCAAGGAAGAAGGCAGCCAAAGGCTTCCTCGTTTTTGCATCCCTGGCCGCAGTGACTGGGTGTAATGCTGGGGGCGGGGGAATTACTCTTGTCCATACGTGGATCCCTCTAAACAGCAACAAAGCCTATGGGCCTATGGACAGCTGGTCCAGAAAAACAACACTGTTGACATCATTTTCACAATTATTGGACCAACTTTCATCCCAAAATGGTGGGAAAATGAAATGGCAGATTCTTTTCCCAGCTGAGAAAGCCAAGTTGGGTCACAGGAGAGTCAGGGGAGACTGAAGCAGCAGCAGGTAAACAGCAAGTACCTGCAGCTGGGCAGAAGGAGACCACCTGAACGTGCACACAAGCTGGAGGGACCACACAGCTGGGACCTGAAAAGAGAGATCATCTGTCACAAGCTCAGCTGTCTTCATCAAAGTCCTCCCTGATCTTCCTTCCAGCCAAGAGCACAGAGCAGATGCTGCCAGGGTTTCAGTATGTTCATAGAGCTCCCACCAATATCTTTTACTCCTGATCTGCTGAATCCTGCCTGGCTTTCAGAAGTTCTGATTTGGGGGTGAAGGAGACAATTGGTGTTGGGAAATTGAACCGAAGCCTTCATTTATTCCCCAGGGACATCTAACAAGCTGGACTCTGCTTACTGTCCTGATCAAAGACTCTACATTCCATGCTGAGGCCCTGAGCCACCTGGGCCCTGGGAACACGGTTTGTGAGAAGAGCTGTGATAAATGATATTGCTGCGGGGCTTATTGAACAAATGTGTTAAGGATCCCAGGCTACCAACTCATGAGCATCAATGAGACATCTTTCCCCAGAAATAACCTTCAGTGGTGCTTTGTAGCAGATCAGCCTGGGTCCTTGGTTCTAGGAAGGCACTGGGAGGGTTCAGCCAGTGAAGAAGGGGACAGCAGAAACACAGATGCAGATGGGTTACTGTCTGGGTGGGCATGGTTATTGTAAGCAAAGCTTCTTGGTGGAAGGGGAATGAGTACTCTGTTGGAGGACAGGACACGGATCTTTCCCCTTACAAGATTTGCAAGCATCCTGTCAATGGCTGTCCCTTTTGAGGTTGTCTTGCTTCCCTATGAAGCACTTCATGATTTTGACCATGAAAGAGATGACCAGATTCTCTCCCAGCTTAAACTGGCCTTACACTGGTGTTGCTCCACTGACTTCTGTCCAGCCATTTGTGACTTTCACCAATGAAAGGCAAGACAATCAGCCCTAACACAAACAACACTGGAGCTGTTTAGCTGTTCAGCTATACAAAAGCTTTGTTGCTGATACATTCCAGCAATGTTTGGGATTCTCTCAGACATTAAGTGTTTCAAAAGAGCGTGGCTGGGAAGAGGGTGGCTGCAGGGAGGGGGATTTCCCATTAAGGACAGCAGGACCAGATGGCTTTCTGATGAGCTTCTCTTGGCTTCCCATTCTTCAACATTTCCTTTTCAGTTGTCAGCTCCAAACTGCTTCTAGAGCAAATTACAGAAAGCTCTAATAGCTCAAACTGGTTTTTTTCCCCCAACAGACAGAGTAACTTCTTCTGGCCAAAGTATGAGACATGCTGACCAGTGTGCTCAACAGCTGGGGCATTTGTTCCTCCTGGACCCATTCCTTCCTTACACTTATTTTCCACTTCAGACCCTCTCCACCCTCCAGAGAAGCCCCTCAGCTTTCTTTTGACAGTGTTCAAGACCAGTCGAAGAACTAAAAGCATTCTCTCTTCCCCTCCGAACTCCCCGTGGGGATGCTCACACCATCAGACCTCATCAGGTATTTTGGCATGTAATACTCACAGGGACCACAGGACATGGCTATCAGCTTTCCTAAGAGCTTCTGATACAGATTTCTGACACAGAGCTAGCCATGATCCTGGTTTGTGAGGGGATTGGGTAAGAAATCATGGCTTTCAGCTGAACAAGTATTAAAAACTTCACTCCCATGGATTTTACCCATAAACCAGTATTGATGAAAATCTCCCCCAGATGGGTACAAAAAAGCCAGTGTGGAGTATCAAGCTGTCACTGGAGGGCTCGCCTTGGCCCAGCTGAACTCTTGGCACCTTTTAGCACCACTAAAACTTACCCAGGCAAGAGGAAAAGCTGGTTTTCTTGAAATATGGGAAAACATTAATTTTTACATCTTGCTATATTTTCACTGGGATTTCTTTTAAGCCTCCCCCATCATCACCATGAACCGTGGTTTGATGTCAGCTGTGAGCTCACAGAAGGCTATTTATTCTGGCATTTTCCCAAAAAGGAGGGTTTTTTTTTTCAGTCCGCGGCTTTTTCTTTAGGCCCAAACCACTTCTCCTCCGCCAAAGTCAATAAGCAGGCCGCGCTTCAGAGGTCAGCGCTGCTGAAGTGGGAAAGGGAAAGGAAGGAAGGAAAACCTGTGGTCCATACAGCTGAGCACCAACGAACTGTAATTTGTTTCAGTAGAGGATAAGTACTGTGGAAGAGCCCAAGTTCCCTCCCCAGGCCTCACATCTGCTATTAGCATTAGATGTTAGGGTATGTCAGGCTACCTGCCAATGTGGAAGGAACCACCAGGTAACAGATATCAACCATGTCAGCCAAATCTTCCACTTTTTATTTCCTTTTTTTTTTTTTCTGTGAAAAGAGAGTTAATTAAGAGCCCCAAAGTGTGCCTCAGTAAACACCAAAAATGGCCATTTCCCTTTTCCCACGTAGTGGAGCTGCATTTCTCCTGCTTTCTCCACTATCATTAAGTATTCTGTTTAAACAAGCCAGCTTCATGCCATCTATAATGAAGTTATAGTGTATTGCTCTGTTATGAATGATGAAGCTGTGGTGTCCTACGGGGAGAGAAATCACTGTAATCCAACTTTCCTTTTGAAAAGGCCTAATGTATCCACATGAGATCTTCTGGCAGAGACAACTGAGGGAATATAAATAGAAGCTTAAAAGAAGAAGGAGGGGAAGGGGAAAATAGCTCCAACAGGGCTGAGTAGCTGAAATTCACAAGTTTAATAGGAAGATGGATGACTGAAGAGCCTGTTCTGTGACACAATTAGGACTTTATGTAGGCCTTTTTCAATTATTTGTAGCTGACAAAATATCACACAAAGGCTGCTTCACACTGCAGGCCAGGTGCCCAGAGATGGGATTTTTTTTGGAAGGGGGAGCAACTGGGACAGTCGCCCAGGGCACAGGCCACTTGGGTCGCCATTGGCCAAGTTAGGCAATGGTAAACATCACCTCATGCACAAGTGGCAGGAGCAAAGAGCATCCTGCCATGCCTGAGGCCCCTGTATGTTCGAGACATCATCCACCCATCCCCAGAGCTGTAGCCACAACAAACAATGTGGGGTGGGAGGCCGGTAAACAAGTGCATATGGTCCATCTTAGTTCACACCTTTCCAGTCCTTGCCACAGACAAAAACAGTGAGGGGATATGCAAGTTCCTGCTACAGGAAGAGGTGGGCAGTTCTTAGTGCTGATGTTATATCAACAGATCTTGTCCAGGAAACTGCTCAGTGCAGGTCCTGCCCACCCCCCTACTCTGCACTGCCCACCCCTGAAGTGTTACTATTGTTGTGGCACTTCATTCTCAGCACAAAGCTACCGCAGTTCAACCACCAATGGAGGTTGCTTGAATTAACCCATCTGTACTTGCACACAGTGCTCAGCGCTTCAGCGCTGCAGCTTCAGAAGGAGCCATACAGCAGCAGAGCAGTGGTGAGCTGGTGAGCACTAATGTCTTTAGTATCTCCCAGGAGACCTGCACTCGTTCTTACCAAAGCATCAGATTTTAAGTGTCTTTAATTTGCTTAAGTTTGCTCTATTCCATGGTGAGCTAATCTGACTAAAGGCATTTAAATTCAGACTGAAAATGCCCAGATGGGCATTTAGTTAATTTTTTGGAGAATTTTTAGTAAATTCTTGGGTGAACTCACTTGTGAGAAGGCTAAATTGAATCCCGGTACCTGTAGAGGGATTAATTCTGCTTTGATGGATCTGGGGGGAGGGCCAGGGCCCAGCCTCTGGAGCAGGCACAGGCTGCTAGGAGTCTGGCATGCAAAGGTAAATGGGGTAATGGACACCTTCACCTGCATGAAACAACCAGACTGAGGAAAGACAGACAAGAGGAGCAGGGTTTGTGGCGAAAATGGTGTCACAGGAATGTCCCTCCCTGAGGGAGGTGACTTCAGGGGAGGGAGCAGAATGGGGGCAGCACCAACAGGCAGGGATCATTTGGACAGGGTTAGCTCTTACTAGGGCAAGATTGTCTCAAGGGAGATGGCTTTCTGAAGGCTCTTCAATAAATGGTTTACAAGTTTTTCCTGAGGCCCAGGTGGTTCCTTGGTGTGATCGCCACAGGGAAAGGGTATGGGCAGAGTCCTCTCCATGTCTGCAGTCATAGTGGCTCAGGGCACTCTTCCATCATGGTCTCCCTGGCCCTCAGCAGGACTGGGAAGGGCCATGGCTGCCTGGCAGGACAGCAGCGGCTGTGACTTCAGCTTACAAGTGTGTGGCCTTGCACTCTCTTCAAGTTACTTAAAAGCATGTTGCCACTAAACAGTAATGCCTTTCCTCACCGTATGTCGGCACTACTGAGGCTGGTGGGCTTGCTGATACGACTAAAAGCTACTAGATTTTTTAATAGGATCAGATTTTCAGCAGGCTTTTCCCCTGATCAGATGGCTGGCCTGCTTGCCCCTGTGGTAGCTCCATTGTTGCTCCAACTGGCAGAACACAGGAGGGTCCTCTGCTGGGATGGCTCCCAAGGGAGAAGGAGCACAAACACACTTCTCAGGAAGCAGAACAATTAGTTACGGAAAAACCAAACCTCAAGTGCCAGGAGTTGGGAGCAGCGTCAGAGCACTGAGGCGGCGTGCTTGGGGCTGCCTGAGCACCACGGCAGGCTGTGCAGTTGATCCAATATTTACTGGCCTCAGCAGAAGTTTATTTTTGATTACCCACTACTGCTTGGCAAACCTGGCTGGTAAGAGGATTAAACATTTTTTTTTGGGAAGGGGGCAGGTAGAAGGATCAGCAAAACCCAAAACAAACCACATGCTTCTAAATTAATCAAAATACCAGGCACTGGCTTTCCTCCCTGTCCCCGCCCCGTATCTGTGCTCCTAAATGCAACATTGCAAGGGGAATTATTAATGTAGTCACATCAATAAATCTTACTTAAGTCCTTTATATTGCAATCCTCGTTCATCTAGCTGGGACTCCTCTGTAAACGGTAATTAGGGTAAGAGCTAACTGAGATACCACACAGTTTGCTCCTGGCAATCATTTAACATCCAGCATGGTGTCAAGGCTGTACAGTCGGCTTTTCTCAGCAGTGGTTCATTCATTGTAAAACCTGTTTCAGTTATTAGCTTGCCTTCAGTTTCACAGCAAACACACACATTCACATCAAGACCTCAAAGCATTTGTCAATGAATTTCTTGAATGGACTCCACTGTGTTTTGTTTTCTCTGCCTAGATCCAGAAGAGCTGGCCCAGGGGAGCACTGTTTCCCTCCGGCAGCCTTACTGGACTAGTCCTGGTTCTACTGTCAACTATTCTCTCCAGGATCCAATGACTTGGGGGCTGGGATAGCCCAAATAGTGAGGATAGATAATGGATCTACTCCCAGGTGTGGAGACCCTCAGCAGCAGAGTCATCCTCCAAGTCAATCTGTTCCTGCTAGACCTGCCTAGCCTTTCGATGTTTATTCAGTGGGCCACCCAGAGATGCACTACTAATTTACATCCAGCCCCTTACTCCTGCCGACCATGAAGACTGGGAATGTCACTAGGAAGGGCTCTGTTCTGCAGAGAACATCATCTCCAGACTTAGATCCAGAGAGTATTGCCATGTTTTTAACAAAGATGTTTAGCAAAGATAACACCCACCGAGCAACCTGTCTGTCTCTCAGAGCTCAACCTCTTCTCCCTCCACCCTAACACCCTCCTTCAGATGTCACTCCCCAGCCTGACAAGGGATGGAGACTCTTAAACTTCACAAAGCCACTTCGCAGAGACAATCACACAAGGACAGTGCAAGATCTTTATATTTAACCATCCGACATGAGCCTTAACCCTCTGGCCCACAAGCCCTGACTGCACTGTCCCCTTTTGATCAGAGTCTATCAAGGCAAGCAACATAAGTAGGCAAAAGTGGCTGGCCACACTTGCTGACACATTATTCAATTGAAAGTCTCAGCAGGGCTGAACCTGCCTCACGGGCTGGATGGATCCAAAGTGTTGCCTGTCTCTGGCAGAAGCAGACCACAAAGGGTATGAGGGAAACCTGAAGCCTAGAGAATTTCGGTGACTTCCCCAAGTTCAGAAAGCTGAAAGCATTGGACTTACACCATCCAGCCACCAGACCATGAGGAATACCTAAAGGGGAGAAAAAGACATCAGCATTTCATCCCCTTGCACTGGAGCACTCGAGTCCTGGAATAAGTAGAACAGCTGGAACATGGGATAACATGCCAGCACAGGGGCTCTCCAAGCCAGGCCAGCCTCCACCTGCCTCACTCTCCCAGCAGAGCAGTCATCTCCTCCAAGAATGAAGGTAGGATTCAATCAACCTCCTTGCTTCCCTCTTTCATTTGGGGGTGACAGCTAAAACACTCCTGACCTTGCATAAACATCAGACTCCAGAACTTGAGTGTCTTGGAGACAATTATACCCCTCTTAACTGCCTATTTAGTAATTGGATGTGCGATGGCACTGCTGGAATTGAAGGAACTAAGGGAGGACAGCCCCCAGCCTCCTCTGCCATGCACTTGAGGCTGCGATTTCATGGCACAAAGTGCAATATCCCTCACAGTTTAATGTGTTTGGCTCTTTTTTCAGACCCCACTGCCCACTTGTGCCCACCCCATTTTTAATGCCAGCACAACTGCTTTGTGAGGCCACTGCTTAAATCAAAGTTGGGAACTGACTCCATTTAAAGAAGAGAAAAAAAAGCCCCGAAACCCCAAACAACTCTATACAGTGAAATAAAAAGTAAAAAATGTTTTTTTAAGCAGGATCAGTTCCTCAGTGTCACTGAGAACGACCCCACAAGCAGTCATGCTGACATATCTGATGGCAGGAAAAAGCTGTGGGGGCGTGGGAATACCTCAAGCTCGTTGAACAGCCGCCCAGTGCTTTGTCTTATGAAATCACAGCCCGAGGAGAGACTGCACTGTGCCGTTTCCCTGCTCCCCCTCTCTTCCTTTCCCCCAGAACCCTTGGGCCCCCCATCACTGCCATGACTACATCCAGTCTGGGATGTACATTATAATCTGCAGTGTGTATATAAAAGAGAGCCTGAGACCCACCTGACCTTGGACGCACAGCAAACTTCCTGTTCCAATGCTGCCGGCTCTTTAATCTCCCAGGCCTTAAAAAATAAGAGTGAGCCTATGTGAAAAAATGCTTTGTAACGGGAACTCCTGGAACAACTTTCCTCTCTTGCCCTCTGACTGAGCCATAGAAAACAGTAAATATCTCTCCCAAGAGTCCCTTTTTACAATAGAAAAATGGCAGGCAAACCCGAGGGTTCATTTCCCAGCCTCAGACTCAGCTTGCAGACAGGCACAAAAGCTCCAGAAAAATAAACCAGCAAGGGGAAAAAAATAAAACCCCCCGCTCTTTTTCAGTCAGTTTGGTGGGGAACAAGCTGCTTCTGACAGTAGAGCAAGTCACACTTGGGAACTGGGCTTCGTTTTGCAGGAGGAAGTGGTCTTGGGCCATAGACTTGACAGCAAATTAGCATTGACATTTGACTTGTTTTGATCCCAGCTATTTACAGTGGTATTATCTGTGTATTTTTGACATGCTGTGAAGGTTCCCATTGCCAGATGCTTTGCTATGGCTGTGGGACGCAGTGCATTCCACAGCCATTACTCAGGGGTCATAAACCTCACATTATTTGTGGGGAGGAGGGAAGCAGGGGAAAACTGTGTAACAATTAAAAAAAAAAAAGACTCAAAAGAAACCCTGGACTTGGATTTCAGTGGGCTGGCTGGCTGTTTCACCGGAAGGAAATGAAAAACACGCTCAGGCTGGCACAGACACACTGCAGAGCTGCCCACTGGAAGGGGTCCTTGTGGATTTGCTCCACGTGTAGGAGAGAACATCATGGTGATAAACATTCCCAACTGCTCTGGGCTGAAACTGCCTCATCACACTGCAGGGTCTCAGATCCCCAGCTGGGGGTGCTGCCGAGGACCCCCAGAGCCCAGGTTGGCAGGGCAGGTCCCAAGGCTGGCACTGCACCCTAACTGTTGCTACAAGGTAGGAGCTGAGACTCAGGCAGTGGGTTTTCAGAAGCCAGACCGATTCAGAAGGGGGGTTTGGGGTTTTTTTTATTCTTTTCTGTGGCTGGGAAACTTTCAAGAAAATGTCCAGGGCCAAATCCCAGACCTACACTTGCAGGTTAACTGTTCAAAGCAAGGGTCATCTCCACGCTGTAACGTCAAAATCATCCAGTTTAGGATTAGGATTCTTCCAGTTAAGCACTGCAGCGGTGTAAGTTACAAAAACCCCTGTGTTTAAATACTCTGCCATTCACTGAGTCAGATTTCCAGCAGTTGTAATTAATTAATCTGATTTTCTGGATTTGATTTGATTTTGTCCTACCTAGAGTGAAAATGCAATCTCTGGAGCGAGCCACCCAAAGAAAGGAAGCATCTAACTGCCACCAGGTCGCTGTGCTGGATTTGTCCACACAGGTTTTTCTTGTGCAAGCTCCAGCACACAAACAACACAACAAAAACCTGGGAGGTGAACGGGACAGACAGGAACTTTGCTGAAGGCTAACTTCACGGTGGTGTTGAATTCCCCACCTCTTGCACTCCAAGCAGGAACCTGAATGCCCACATCAGTCCAGACTCAGTCCTTAGAAATACCTGACATGATATGCTGATATGGGGGAACCTCTACCTTCATTGTGAGAGAGAACCTGTGCAGGGTATCAAGGTGGGGCAGGGCTGAGGATTGGAAGATGGGGAACATGCTGTCTGCAGGGCACAGACCTGGATGCTGCAGGGGCTTTCTGTTGGCTCAGGGTGCTGTGCAGAATGTGTGCTGTATCACTCCTGCCCCTGAACAGAAGGCAGCGGCTCAGATGATCAAGGGCCTGAAGCAGGATTCTTTGCCACCCCCTTTGAGGTTTTTTAGGATTGATCCCCAGTGGTTTCACTTCAAATAGTAACATCACCCCCACCCCCTCCCCTTTAACAAACAAGCCCAGAGGTCAGTACTAATGAGGCTCCAGCTCTGGTTGCTCCAGGTCCCATAACTGCAGGAAGATCAAATTAATTCAGTGAATATGTTCAGCAAGTCGTCTAGAGAGCTGTGTGTGAGCGGCTTCTTTTCCAGGAGATATCTACATGCAATAATGAGCAAAGTCCCTTGATCTGTCTGTCTTCCCCGGCAATGACAGGAATTGCTACTCCTCTGAGGCGCGGTTTGCTTAATTCTGTGGTCTGCTGGGGACCCAGCATTCAGCACATTCACCCATATTTTGTAGCCCGGTTTCCTTGAACAGCATCATCCCCCACCTTCTGCACCCAGACCAAGGCTGGGCAGGCACATAGCCAGGTAATTAAGCAAACATCTAACTTTAATACTAAGAGATGTAAGTATCTTTTAGCTGAACTTCCATGATAAAGAAAGGAAACCGCTTCAGAACGTGGAGCTGATATAACAGCACGAGCTACGTACCTCGCTGATACCTCAGGTGCTTTTAAGCCACAAGCTGACCACAGGAAATGAACACTCGTATGTGTCTGCATGTGCATCTACTTCTAGTGAACTAGTCACAGGAGACCTCGTGTCCCTTTTCAGACATAGCTTCACTGCAGCTGTGTATCTGCCTTGCTGTGGTCATTCAACAACTCACCTCTCTGAGAGCACACTGTGTTTTGTAAGAGGACTTTGATGCTACTCTGCAAAATGAATTAAAAAAAAACAAATAAATGAGGCAACATGAACCCAGCAATTAAGAATAAAGCTCCAAACTTTATTCATTGACTTGAATACAACAGTGATGCAGATTACAGTGGCACAGGAGTGCAATATGTGCTGTTTGCGGTATGACAGTGGAAACACTAATTGTACAGAACATCAACCCAGCTCAACTTTTCATTATGCATACAAGCAGACTTACTGTACAGACAGGACATTGATTCACTTTTACAGAGACTCAGAGAGTTGTCTAACAGATGAGTGGAAAACACAGGGACACCTCCCCAAAACGCTGGTTTGTAATGTGTGGAGGGAGGAGAAAAGTAAAACACTAAAATAGCCTATTGCCAAAATCTACTGATTTAAAGGTAAATACACCTTTGAAAAATTAGTTTAATTTTCCAAAGCTAAAAAACAAACCCCAAAAGCCCCAGCTGCAAGGCTTCCTTACAGGAGGAGTCATCGGCAGCTACCAAGCACACTGCTTGAACAGGGCTGGGCCGGTAATGACATATATGGTGGCCAGAGACTGTCCTGGTCCAGTCAGCCGAGGAAGAGTCTGCTCCAAAGTGTGCAGGTGTCAGTGCGAGGCTCCTCTGATTTCAGTGGGTTTGCATCTGTGTGTGTGTGGTAGTGCTTTCTGAAAGGTGTTCAGTGAGAAAAGCCCAGGCAGGTGTCTAGTGGGACCTATCAAAGCGCCTACGGGAAGCTAGAGACTCAGCCTGGTAAGGCACCACTGGAATTCCCACAGCTGCTTCTGTGGCCTGAAATGCTTCATCCCCTAATGCCTCGAGGAACATGCAGCTCCGGGGAGCGGCACTTGTATTAACTGCAGTGATCACGACAAAACAGGCTGCTGTTTGCCTTCAGTCACCTCTTTTCATCTCAAAAGGCAGACCACAGCTGTGTGGAAGTACTACCTCTTCACATGGACAAGCATTTTCTGGCAAATCATTAGCAGAAACCTATTTCCCTGTTAGAAGCCCTCTGGGCAACAAATAATTTATTTTGCATACAGGCAAACAGCATTAATGGCCAATTACCTTCCCACTTCCTGCTCTGACACATTAAAATTAATAATACTTATCCTCTCCCTGCCAAATGCAAGCATCACCCAGCTCCTGCCAGCAGAACTGTCTGACTAAAACCTGCAGCTTTGCATTGTGATAGATTTTTTGGTTTTGTTACTTTATTAAGCACTAAAACTGTGTGTGGGAGGAATCCCAAGGCAAAACTCACCAGCCAGAGCTGTCCCGCAACCCATAGCGACAAGGGTGTTTCTTCATCACAAGAGGAAGGTGCATTGTACTGCTAGCACAGTGCTCAGTAGCTCTCTGTACCTCTTCATTGCGTAGCAATGGGGCAAAAACATACTGCCCACTGTCAGGGCCAGCCCTTGCTATGCCTCTATCTTGAAAAGTACTCTGGACTCCAGCAGGTGTGTCAAAAGGCCCCCAAATTTGACAGAGCATGAACTGGACAATGATCTGGGGCTAAGTGAATGGGGCAGAGGGCTGTGGGGTCAGCCCGCAGTGTCTCTCTGACGTGGGAAGATGGCTGGCATTTCAGGACAGGGTTAGTTGCTCTTCTTGTTTCCTGCACGTTCTATTGCATCACCATGGAGTGGTCGCTTTTACTGCCACAGGGAACTGCCAGGATGCAGACGTCACCCTCCACAAAAATTACACGTTGCGAGGGAAAGCAGTGAATCACAGCGTGGCAGAAAGGCTGCTTCCCATTTAATCTACTCCACAAGGCCATGGCCCAGATATGCCAAGATCTCCTCCCTAGTCAGTGTGAGCCAAAGCAAGTCATTCCAAGATGAATTTAGAAGATGTTTGTACTTTTAACGTTTTGGTGATTAATTTTTCTGTCACTTCTCGTAACGGCAGCACACCATTGATTTTGGTGTAGATGCTCCTAAGCTATGGGCTCCAAACTTGACTTCCCCACAGTCTGAAGAAGGTACCACAGACTCACATCTGCATTTTCTTCTGTATCTGCTAAATGCCACCCTGGCAAACTCTGGAGAAATGAATCTATTTATGCTAGCTCTCCTTCTTCCCAAAACTTAACCTTTCTCCTGAAAAGCAGGACATCTGAACTACATGGCTGAGAAAGGGTTTCCAAATTGCCACCAGAACAGGGCAGCAAGCACTTCAGCACTAGGCCCACAGACCTAGGACTTTGTAAGGAGAGGTTGCAGTCTGTCTTGGCAGAAGTAAAAGCACTACTGGAGCCATGGAGCTGTCCTGTCTCACACACAGCTATTTAGAAACTTCCTGTTCCCCTAGTCTAACCTTTCACAGCACACTGCAGCTATGTCCACAATGCATCACAAACAACCTTATTTAATGAAAGGCTACTAACCAAACTGAAAACAAATACGCTTCTGAGATGCCACTATAACCTGTCTTCAATGACACCAGCATGAGAGATAACAAAAAAGAAATTCTGTGAGCAAACTTCACAAGAACTTACTCTTCTGGCTGTACAGAAATTCTAGCAGGGTTGGGATAGGACACTGGCAGAATTGAGATGCTACATTCAGCTTCCTCAACTGAGGCCACAGAGGATCACATCGCTTCACTGAGAAATAGTGGACACTCATTAGTTTCCAAACCTGCTCTTCAACTTGGTTTAATTTTGCTGTCTTCAGGGAAGATGAGCAACGTATTTATTTCCACAGATTTATGTCAGTGTCTGACTCGCTGGAGCTTACAGCGAGTTAAGGCATGGGTATACAGGGCATGGCCAGCTGTTTCCACTGCAAACACAACAGTTCTCTAGCTGTTGTGTGGAAATCATGAGACTGGTGTCCAGAGCAGGCATGGAACCCAGCAAGTGAAATCCCTGGATTCCCTGTTAATATGAAGACTTCTGCATGGGGTATTGCTCTTCCACCTATCCCAGCACTGCCAGGGGAGGGTGCTGCAAATGTCCATGTATGCCTGAAGAGGGGTTTTGAAATGATATTACTGTGGCCAGCTTGGCACCTCCACGCTGTGGATATTACCCGTGGCCAGCCTGGCACCTCCACCCTGCCTTCTGCACACTCGACACATCACAGAACCAGGTATCCACAAGCCCCCGCAGACACAAGCACATACACAAGTGACAACCTTCACAGCTTAATGAGCCCTATTTGTTAAACACTACACACTACTTGGAAATTCCAGGTTAGCTACTCATGTAGCATCTCAGCTGCAAACAGGGAGTGTGCAACTACATGTGCACCCGTGATTAAGAACTTGGGAAAAACCAAGACAAAAGCAATCGGTTTTCAGTCCTCTCAGCAGTGCTGCTTTTTTGACAGCATCGAGTCTGATGGGACTTCAGCAGAAGCTCAAAGGCCTTGCAGGAGAGAGAAGAATGTAAGTATGTACTTAAGGCATATTCAGAGAATCGCAGAATGTTTTGGGTTGGAAGAGACCTTAAAGATCACCTAATGATCCCTGATGTGTCCCAAGGGAATACTGAAGAGGGGAATTGCAAAGAACTGCCCAAGAAAATGTTACTTGACTGAAAGCAGGAAAACGATTCATTGCTTACAAAGACAATTCTCCCTGGGGCTACATTTCTGTCTTTACTAGGTGTGAAGACCAGATGAAAGACAGAAAAAGTTGCAGGGACAGTCACTAACAGCCCACTGCAGGGGGAGGTGGTGTCTGCAGTGGGCTGCAGCACGGACAGGCCATCTCTTGGGGTGTGTGTACAGGTAGATGCTTGGGAGAGTTAAGGGCAATTAGCTACAGGTATTAAATCAAAGCCCAGAAAACCCTTCATCTCCTCAATCAGAAATAAAGCAGTATTAACTCTAGTGCAGAGGGCTGTATAACTGACTGATGGTGCTCCACACCAGTGAGATGTGAACCAGCGATGGTCTAAAAACCCAGTTAGAGATTAATTATTTCTGCAGCACCTAAGCTGGCTTCTCTTCATTCCTCCCCAAGCTGCAATTGCAGTTTTTAAATTCTCAGTTGATGAGGCAGATACTAATTACTCTGTCATTCTTCACAGGCTGGGGGGATGGGTATGTTGGGGTTTTTTTTTGGTTTTGTATTGTTTCCTTTTTCTGAGAGCTTGGATTAGTAATTTCTAAGTGACTGGGTGGTGTATTCATATACACTGTGAGAAGTTCAACAATGATCTAGAGAGGGGGCTAGAAGGCGGCAGGCTGGGGGATCGAAAAGGTTTCTTGTCAAGGTGACCTGGGCTGAGACCCGTAATGCTTACTGTGTTTGAGAGGCAGCAGCACGGTATTGTATAGAGGATGCAGGCTGGGAAAATGTGGACAATTTTAATACTTTAAATGCATAAAAACTCAAATGTTCATCTCAAAGTTAAGCCTCACCTTGCAAGTGACAAAACCTTAAGTCTGAGACTCCGGCACTCCCAAAGCCTGAGACTGTAAAATGCTGCTGTTCTTTTGCAATACAGATTTAACTTCAGCAGTCACTCAAAAATGCATCTCAAGCTGCCAGTGCCCCTAACATTCCCACTTACTTTTCAGTGCTCCTCTAAAACCCATTCAGATGCTTGTTCTGAGAAATGAAGTAAAGATGCTGAACTGATTCTTGCTGCAGTCTCAGTGGAGCCTGGAGAGCTCACTCACAGCTGCGTGTGTCACAGCGCTCACTGAGGGCTTCCGTTTGGTGGGGACAGCGATGCCAGGTCTGCATGGCAGCACATTCTCTAGCTCATCCCAGACTCACTGCCCCTTGAGCTCCAGGGACACAGAGCCAGTGCTGACCCCTTGCCTCTGTCCATCACATGCTGAATTTTCAACTCAGATTTTTAGCAAAGGAACCACAGTGATCTGTTAGAGCAGGAGTTCCTCAAACAGCAAAGAAGAGGCAGGATTTGGGCTGCCCTGCACGTTCCATTGGTGAAATGCCATTTGGTGGTATAGAGAACTCAACACAGTGATACTGAGTCTCACAACTGAACGGGACCGTTTCCCCTTCCCCACTTCCAGATTGCAACACTAATGTCCCATATAACAGAAAAAACAAAGGTTCTGATGTCTCCAGTGCCAAAAGTTTCTGCATTAAAAATGAAACCTTGATATTCTTTGACTGACACAGAACCTAAATCACCCTCTCCCATATCAGGAGATGGGCTCATTAAGTGCAGTATGCATCGGCAGTTAAGCACCAAGGAAGAGAAAAAGCCGACCTTGCAGCCACAACCCATTCGTTCAGTTACTTTGGTGCTCGTGTCCTCCTCTGTATAGGACTTGCCCAGTAGCAGTTAAGGTATATACAGGCAGTTTTTTAAGCTGCAGCATATTGGAAGAAGACTGAAAGCAATAAGGAGTTCAATGCAGCTCAGAAACTGTCTTGCACGATTACTCTGTCTTCACAAACCAAGTCAGGCACAAAGGGAAATAAAAATAACCAAGGCTGGAGCTTTGAAAGCTTTGAGAGAGGAAAGAAAAGAAGTCTGTGCCCTCTTTTCCAAGCACAAGTGAAAAACCTACGTTAACTAAAGAGAGTGCTTGGCCCCATGCACTGTGCCATACTGACAACAGCAACTGCAATTTAATCAAAAAGCCTCTATTGGCAAAGCACGGCACCTCCATGGTACCTTTTAATTCATAAACGTTCCTCCCACAGAGGGATGGATTTGTGTGATAGCTTGCAGAGAACCATCTTCCCTGCCGATGTAAAATCCTACAACTCCACTGCAGCCTGATGAGCTGTACTAGTAATTACTGGCAGGGAGTCTGTCCCAAAATCTCTGGGTGCGAACCAGGGCACGCTTAAAAAAAGCATTTTCTCACTCTGTCACTCCCACCCCCATCCACCCATCTCCTGGACTAGATTACAAGAAAACTGACTCTTCTCCATCATTCCCATTACTTGAGTGATCTTAAATTATTCAGGCAACTGGTTAAGCCCCTGCCTTACTAATTTAAGCAGAAAGTGTGGAAGGGGAAAGACTGACAACAGACACAGCAATTCACTTCCTATATCCTAGCAAATATATACACAAGTACAAGGAATCCAAATTTCCAGAAATTCAACTAGCACGTACTGGAAGCGAGCAGAGCGCCCGCTGCCCCAGACTGGATCACGTGTAGAAGATGCCTTTTCAAAAGAGTGCCCATTGAGTTGTGTGAAAGACTTGATGTGACCATGTGGGTAATGTTTCTAAGGCCTTCTCCTTCACTACAGAGCATCTACCTTCCTCTCCATATATATATATATACATGTATATATATATATATATATATACATACACACACACACATAGGTAGATGGATAGATATAAATACATGTGCGCACACACACGCACACACACACACATATATATATATATTTGTGTATATATATATATATATAAAAAATTTCCAGTTCTTGGAGTGGTTACAACTACTTTAGTCTACAAGGCATCCTAAGGGCACTTCCTGGCTCTAGCAATAAAGTCCATCATATTGTGGAGAGAAGTAAAGGGAATATCATTGAAGGAGAAGAACAGAACAGTTTCCTATCTCGTGTAATACCACGTAACAGGTCGACACCTCTGAAAACTATCCTTGCTGTTTCTGAGCCCAGATATTTTCTGTGTTCCAGGAGAGCAAATGTTCTCGTTCAACTGCTGTGTGCAGAGGTGCCACTATGTGATTTTCCCTTTTTGGTGGATAAGTAGTTGCTTCCAAATAGTTTGGACTGAATGACACAATATCCTATGCATATTTTGTCTGTTGATCTGTTTAAAGGGAGATTAAAAGAGTTTTGCTTTTTTCTTCATGTCGTTGCGTCTCCAGAGAGGTAACTTGTCAAACTCCTGTATCGTCATGCCAAATATCTCTTGAAAAACTTCAGGTGCTAAGTGACGCTTTAAAAAACAAAAAAACAAAGGGAAGGGGAGGGAAAAAAAGGAGAAAATGGAATGGTCAGTCAAAGCCAAAGAGACACAGCAGGGGACAGGAGTGCTGTAGGGATTGCATGTCATTGTGCAGGAGCCATTGCAAGAAATAATGCTGCTCCGGCAATACTCACATCCAAGTCATCAGGAACTTACTTGGGTGCTCAATGAATCGATAAAACTTTGCAATTTAAGTCTGAGGAATTTACAGAGAAGCCAGGAAAACTATTTCTGTTGCTGAACAAGCGAGAGATGGAAAAGTGATTTGTCTGCTGCCACCCAACAAGCAGTGACAGACCAGGAAACAGTAGCTAGTCACCTCTGCTTACATATGGAAGTTCAGGCTCAGGAGAGCTTTGCAGGAAGGCTGCAGGCTGACCTGCTGCATTTGAAGTTCTGAGAATAAAGATGTCTGGCCGGACTAACCGATCAGCACATTTCTCTAACGCCAGTGAAACCCTGTTTAGTGCTGTCTTGGGCACAAGTTACTGGTGTTCAGCTGCTTTAGAGTGCACTGGATGGGGAAAGTGTCTCCCTGTGGCACTAAGGTAAGGCAGCGTTGAATTCTGATTAGCAGTAACATCTACTTGTCTAAAAATGTCCATAAATGGTTACTTACCCAAATTTTTGTGGTCCCTTCCACTCACCTCCACAGAAGGTTAACTAGTTGCAAACGACTTATCCCCTGCCTTCCACTGGGCTGCTTAAGTCTTTCTAATCCACAAAGTTGTGAGCAATTTTTCTTTGTTGAGATTTAAATCCTCATATATTTGGACATCAGCCAACTCACAGGACTCATGGATGAGTTAAAAAAGTTAGACTTTTGATCCTCAAGGATGGCTGACAGTGACTCTTAGCCAAGAAATGATCCAAGATCAAACAAAGTATTGCTCTATTCCAAGATGGATCCTATGACTTCAAAATATGTCCCCAGTGTTGGGATTTTTACAAATTTACAAGTACATAATTAACTGAGGTGGTTTTGAACTCAGCCCAGGAGCAAGGACACAGAGATGTGGGACTCCTGGCCCAGCACTGTCCATGGAAATGTGGCTCCTTCCTCCCCCATCTGACGACTCGTCTGCTTAGTGCAGAGACATCTTCCCAGCCTAACAAGGACCCACACCTCAGTGTTTGAGCTTTCAAGTGTGCGACAACAAACAACTTCAGCAGGAAAGAGCATTTAGGAACTTGCTTCTCTTACCTCGAGCCTGGTTCTGTCTACATCTTTTAGTATTTTATTTCGCCCTCTGTTCGTCACCATGAGAATTTCATATGGAAAAATCTGTTAACAATGTATAAAAGGGGGAAAAAGAGATGTATTTACATTCTAAAGCAAAAAGAACACAATGTGTCTCATTTTCATAACCCCACAAACATTTGGTTTCTTTTTCAAAGGAAATCACAGCACTTTTGTCCCCTAAAGTTGCAGCAAAGGCAACCCAATCTGGCCACAGAAAGAACTTGGTTAGTATCAAAGTGCCTCACAGTGTAGAGCCACTGCGCACTTGCCCACCCCGCTGATCACTGTGGTCCATGTAGTACAGCTGACTTTGGACAGACAGTCCTCTCTCATCAATATACTTTCTCACCCAGCAGTTCATAAACTTAAAGAGTTTATTAAGGCAAATAAATATACTTGGCACTCATTGGTCTAAGTGATGGTTGCCAAAGAGTGGACAGCTCTAAGGAAACAGACACTTCGTGGACTTTTAAAAATGAACTACATGGAAGTGAATCAGAAAAAGGATCAAGTCTGAATAAGGAAGATATCCATCAGTGGGGGCCACTGCACTCATCAGAATCCATCACATGACTTTCTCTGCCTCTTTGGATAGTTAAAGCATTCAAACAACTGCTCATTGTGCTCGCTGGCTGTGTGATGCACACACGGAGTAAAGGAGATACTCTGCCTTACACACCTTCACCTGTTTGAGAGCAGTATGTGTCCAGCACACCTCCCATTAGCTTTGCCCTTGCTTTCCCTTTACGTTGCAAGGAACGCCCAGAACTTATACAAAGTTTGGGGTTGGACCCGATGATCTCTCGAGGTCCCTTCCAACCCCTACAATTCTATGATTCTATGAAATCAGTTCTTAAGAATAATCAATTCCTGAATGCATAAATGATTTTAGTTCTGTTTTACAGGTAGTTTCAAGTAAGATTTTACTGTCAGTGGGTCTTAAAATCAGTTTAATCCAACAGAAACAATGTTGCTTAGAAAGAAGTTCAGACAAACAGTGCCTTAGAAGCAGTTTCCAGAATCATTCCTGGGAAATAAAACTCTGGTTTAGGATTTCTTTCTTTGGGCAGACACTTCCATGAATGCTGGTGTGAGTTAGAAAAGCTCACATTGCAACTGACAGGACCTCTCTAGAGCCCTTTCTGAACAGGAAAACAGGTTATGTGAGGTTATCATCCAACCCCTACTGAAGCCAGTGAAGTTTTTCTGCGGACTTCAGAAGTGACTGGCACAGCCTTTACTATTACTTATGGGTCTTCTTTTACTTGCCTGCTGGGAACAAGAGTGAGACCACCAAAACTCTGCTGCCATCAAATGCTATTAACTCAATTATTTTAGCATCAGAAGAAATTCAACCTGATCCATTTCTGTGTGGAATTAGGCAATTAAGTTCATTCCATTGTCAACAATTATACCAATGAACTTTTCAGAAATATAATAAATAAGATTCAGGCATCAATGAACACATCACTGAGTTTATTGTAAGTAATAATAACTTAAATAACGTGTGCTTACATATCAATTGTAAGATATGATTCTTAGGAGATTCAGACATTGTCACAATTGTACAATTAAGTCTATACTTTGAATTACATTATTTATGTCTGAGACTGGAAACAGCTACCATATACAGCATTATAGGAAACTAAAATGTAACTTTTGATATTTAAACAGGCAGAGTTTAAGTCAAGATCTACGGTCATAAGTACATTTTATATTTAGATATTCACAACAAGGCATGTCTCAATCTGGGGTGTCAGGATGCACAAATTCTGTCCTTTCTGGAGAACCATTTGGTAAGATTTGGTCATTCTTGAGTTTAGTAATTGTCACTTTTTGTGTGTTTCTGACTTTGAGCTGGCTTCTTTAACTATATCAAGTTTAAATTAATGTTGGATCATTGATGAGAACAAAAATACTGCCAATTCACATAAGCTGAGGGTCTGGCATCACCTTTACAAACATCAACAGATAGTGACCTATTGTCTCATGAAAACTCCTGTACATTTTATTACTAGTAATACCGACAGAATTTGTCACCCAAAATAACATGTCAAATCACTGGGTGCATCAACAGCAGTGGGGGCTGTAAGAATTTCTATTGCACTGAAAGAGAAATCGTTTGGAATAAAAAGTAGTATCTTAGGAATTAGGGATGTCCCCAAGGTCTTAGTTATATAATATATAAAAACACTTGTTATATACATTGCAGTGGGGTCTCAGCTTATAAAGCTAGGGTTATTGCCTTGTACAGTTTGTCTGGAGGTGACTCGGAAGCACAAGTAGTAATCTGGTTTGCAAAGAGAGCTCCTACTTAACTGCAGAAATGCTGATCCTTTTAACTTTGGCAAAATCAGGACTTCTCAGAAGGTTCACCAGCCACAGAGAAAGTTGGCAGATTTAAAACACAGCCCTGGTTGAATCCCCTCTGTATGTTGTGTTAATTTTTGACTCAGACAACTCTAGATATAGCTGCAAAAGCATTTATATCTTGATCTATATCTTAAGTTGAGCTGACATTGCCTTTTTTTTTTTTCCAATAAAACTCCTGAAAAATTCCTCATTTGGGGAATTCAAAGTTATTGAAAGGTGTCAGGCTAACAGTGCTGAGAGCTGAAGAACAGATCCAGACAGACACATAGGGATCTAACTGCCAATTTGAAAGGAAGATCCATGTATTTCATTTTTAAGCCAAGGCAGTCTCAACACCGCACTGTGAGCCACAGTATCCTGCATCACTTTTCCAACCTGACAGATCCAAGACTTTCCCATCGAGTTCAACCTGCTGTTTTGGCTAGCAGAAGCCTGACAGAGAACTAGCTGCTGAGCATCCTCAGTACCTCTGTTTTGCCTCTGGAAATCCTTCTTAACCCAAGAAGGACAGCTGGGCTGCCCTCAGCCTGCCTCAGTACTAACCCCTGTAACAGGCAAAGTCCAGAACAAAGGGAGAGGTTTGGCACAGAAGGAGCAGGGACTGAGGTGAGGTAAAGAAAAACAAGGGAACTAAGACATTTCCTGTATTTTATCTGCATTTTACAGTCAAATCTTCACTGTCTTGAAGGAAAGTGAATAACATCTGCACTTGCCTTTGGCTCCAACATGTTAGGCATAGATACTCCTCTGTCCATTCTCATTCCAGGGACATGACCATCCGGAAGGGACTGCATCAGATACAGGTTACACATCAGACACATAGGTTACACACACAGAGGGTAAAGGCACTCAAGTAGTGGTGAAAACAAAGGTGAGTTTGCCCTGAGACTTCCTTCAAGTCTTAATATTTAGTCTTACCATACTGATCATCACAGTGGCTACTGTTTGCTAATCTCTGAGGCGTGAAGAGAGATCCTTTGATCCTCTCTGCCACCACAGCCTTCTGTCTCTGCTAAGGCTGGCGAAAGCTGCCCACTGAGCCTACCAACATCACTTCCCAGGTGGACATGGGCACCCCAAGAGAGGTCCACCAGCCCTTTCCCACCCCAGTGACTAAGCAGGCTTCTCCTCTAGACAAATACACAGAAGGATTAATTCAGATCCCACCCAATAGCATACAAATTGCCTCTGGGCCTTCCTTCCTGTCATTTACTGGATCAGCTGAGGGATTTTTTTTGAGGGGGGTGTCTCTTCAATGGGAAATTTTTGCTCTGAACACAAACAGGGATAGGGTAAAAAGGTACTGTTTTGACACAGGTACCTGAGGGAATAACATTTTGAGCACAAGACATGGACAACTCCTCTCTCCTCCCATCATCTTATTCTCTTTCCAATCATCATGATTTTGATACATCATTAACAAAATTATCTAAGTAATTAAACAGTCTGAAATTGCTATTTCATTTTGTGATTGTGCTGAGGAGCCAGCCAGACTCAAACCACTCTGGAAAAAACCCTGCAGACAGGATTTGGAGTAAAAGGCTTTATGTTTGCAATCACACTTCTTACTGGCTCATCTGTGATGCTTGTCTAGAGAGCAAGTTCCAGGTTAAAAATGAGTTCAAGACTCCTGGTATGGGAGAAAATTGCATCCAGAACAGACTTTCTATATGTCTCTGGGGTTGGTACTAGACAGGCTGGAAATAAATCCACCCTCAGCTGTCCAGAGAGGACTATTACAGATAACTCATGTATCAACAGACAGTGGATTTTACAGAGCAAGTCACAGAACTGGTGTGCGCTGTCTCAGCCCAGCTCCGGGGAGGTAACAAGGAGGAATCTGAGGCTGTGTCTGGTTTTTTTGTTTATAAGAATCTACATTGGTGATTATGCTTAAACATGCAGGAAAATCATGGCTATTGTTTTAAGAAACCCTTCCCTGTAGTGGAAATTCAGACTTCAACAAGAAAGTAGATGCTTTTTTTTTCCCTGTTGTCAGTTGATTGATGAAAACCCGTACTCTACCTGGAAATCTGAAAAGCAAAAGAGAAATCTCATCAGCTTTAGAGCGTGGAAGAACAGGAATCAGTCACAGTTTACCAGATAATTCTTATGTCTTCTGGTCTCTCTGATCTTTTCAAAATCTCACCAATTGTCTAAGGCTAGCAACCTTCCTATGTTTGGACTTAGTTTGTAGAGAGTCAAACGCTCCAAATCATAGAATCACAGAATCATAGAATAGCATGGGTTGGAAGGGACCCCAAGGATCATATTGCTCCAACCCCCTGCCACAGGCAGGGTCACCAACCTCGGGCCTGGATCTACACAAGGTTGCCCAGGGCCTCGTCCAACCTGGCCTTGAACACCCCCAGGGACAGGGCAAATATTGATGCCCTCTTCATTTTGAGTGGGCTTTTTATTCTGGAAAATCAAGTCCCTTTGAAATATTAAGAGAGATAAGACCGCAATCAAGTGAATAAATAGCCAACTGAAATACAAATGTATAGAGTGGGATTCATCTCACCTAACCTCTGCCATCAGGTAGCTGTCTAGATTCCTCCACAGTCTACAAAGGGACAGTAGACACCTGATGGCAGGGTATCTAAGAGAGGTGGGATCAATCTTACTTCGGAGATAACTAGCCTCTCTCCCTATCTCAGCTCAAACCATTTCAAAACATTAACTCTCAAAGTTTCCTAATTTTCATAAATATCATGAAGTTTCATTAGACAATGACTGATATAACATCTAGCTCAAAGTCATAACACAGAAACAGGGATTAGAAGGCATTATCCTCCTTTCTTCACTGAAGTACATTCTTGAAGACTGTGCAGTGGATGGTAATTTTCAGGGAAAGAAAACACCGTGGGCAAAACTCAGTACTTATTCCTGATGATACACACATTACCTGCTTTCTATTGGCACCAATGCTAAAGCAGTCCCTTGGCATAAACAAGGACCAGCTCCAAAGGCAGATTTGGGAAAATAACCCCACTCTTTTAAAAAGGTATTTGTAGAGCTTGAGTTAATCGTTGAGTTTACCAGAGGGAGGTAAAATGTACTGAGCAAATGCAAAGTAACCACATCCACAACCTTAAAATAAAACAGCAGAAAGGACCAAACATCCAACCATGTTCATTAACAAAGCAGCATGTAAAAAGGCTCCCCAGCCTTACCTCTAACACCACCACTCACATCCCCATAACTGTTGTACTGACCAAAATCTGTGGACACCGGCTGTAACAGGAAGAGAGGGACACACACATAAATTCACAGTTCATGGCTTTACAAGGAAGTTGGTATACAAGGAAGATAAATCGCTCTAAGCCTTTTACTTCCTCCTCCATTTTCACAGCGTTTCTTGCATTGTTTTCTTGCCTTTTTATCAGTGTAGTTTGTGGGAAGGGAAATTAGGTTTTGTCTGACTTCAGATGGTCTTATAAGAAATGTTGATCAAACTGAAAATCCAACACCATTAATACAGATATAAATACCATGGATAACTGTAGCCACCTTTTGCTCCTCAAAATCACCATTTCCTTACCCTGTGAAGTCCATTTTTACCATAGCCAGGGAGAGAAGAAGTTTTGGAGGCTGAAGCATGTGCTGTTGAATGAGAAAGAGAAAAATCTTTTACTGCAAAAATCCCATGGAATGTCAAAAACAAGAACATTTGAGGAATAAACTAGCATAAAAACCGCATCTTAAATAGCTAAGCATACAGATAACCAACTGACACACACTGACTTTAAGAAACTAACATCTCAGCCCCAAACTCATCACAACCTTCCATACATTCTGTAAGTTCCATTCTGTGTTAACATGCCATGGTGGCAGGTCATTGAGAAGGGACACTGATTTTGCCTGGCTCAAAACCAAAGCGGTCCCCACTGAGTTGAAAATAACACTCAAGGATCGGACAACAGAGAACTTTTAGTCCTTAGCTAGGATCAAGTATTGCTGTGCACCTTATGAAGGGACAAAGATAAACAGCAAGGAGGATCCAAGATATTTGACTGGATAAGTTCTCTGTTAAGTCTCCTATTCAGGTTGATTGAATTCTACTCTCCTAAGTGGCACACATGGTTTATATTTCATCACACCCTCTGATCCTTTTTCCTTTCTATCCTTCCTGCTGCAGCTGTTAGTTCACTTCTGGTTCGTGCTGCTTCACAAGCCAAGATAGGTATTACTAGTGTACTCCATTCTCTCAGGATTCACATGCTTCAGCTTGCCATTTTTTCCATGGAAGAAGGAAAGGCTATTGGTTTTGGCCCTGTAACACTGTAATTGAGAGATATTTTAGTACTGACTTCACCAGAACAATCAGAATGGGCAGTCCTGAGCTGCAGTTTAATAATTTAATAGCTTAGACTATTATCATTTACGTGATGTAATAGTCACTGAATATTTTACCTCACTCCTTATCTATCCTCAAAATTCCTTGAAAATCCTCAACCTAATATTTCTTCCAATTAAAAAACAACCATGACACACTTTCCCTCACCAAAACCAGCTAATGAATTAGGCCAATCTTTCGGTGGAGTCACCACTCATACACATATCAAGCAGTCTTCCCAGTGGTCTCTCTTCTGGGAGACCACTGATATGTGCATACATGGTACCCATGACTCACTGTTCATTAGTAGCTTTATTGCCTACATGATTTACCTGGAGAATCATAACGACTGGCAGAAAGGGCTGACCTATCACGACTCTCTTTCTCCATCTCTTCTTTCAGTATCAATTGTCCCAGACCAGAGTTGAGCTATAAATGACAATCAAAAAAGCCAAAGTCAATGAAATGAAGCTGATCAAGGCATTAGTAGAAACTGCTTACAGAAAAAAAGGGTCACTTTCAGAATGTTCAGAAACAGAGTGAAGACAAGCTTATAACCACCTTCATAAGCTGCTCCTCCTGCAGCTGTCGGCGCCTTTGTAGCTCCTCATCATCTTCCTCTCTGCCACTTGATCTGCGTCTCATGTCAGCTCCTGCTTCCATAAAACCACAGTACAGAGAGAACTTTGTGTATCAGTTCAACTGCAGCTTGAAGACTTCAATGCTCATTCAAAGTACTGGACAGTCTGATTTACTGAATAAGCAGAGTGGTATTTTCTTGCACAGTCAAAATACTTTTTCAAAGCTCACTGTTAATGAAACTCATGTAGCCTGCCCTGTGGCTGTCAAGCTTCTTATAAAATTAACAAAAGATAAATTGCACGTGAGTTCCAAACCAAGCAATAGCCCTGGATGCAAAGGCCATGAATCCATGTAATAGAGAAAAGGAGCTCAGATTGCTTGTTCTGGAAATGTGGGGTTTAATGGCATCAGTAACTGTACCAGTGGCTGAAAAGAGAAGTCTGATTTACATATATACTTTTACCTAGACACAGAAAAGCAAATCTGAATTAATATTTCAAATGGAGAATTTAAGTATAATAATCTCCTAAATGGACACTCTGGAATAAACAAGGCTTTATTTTTAGTCTAAAATGAAGCAAACTAATTTGATCCATTGGATGAAGCTAAAACTAATTAAGACACAGTTGTTTTACATTTTAGTTCCTTACTTTTTATTGAAAAAACTTTATTTTCTTGAATATTCTGAAGAAACAGCCCAATTTGGACACCAGGACACTTCCATGAATACATGGAATATGACATTGCTGCAAGCATTCAGACAGCAGTTGTATTTTTTTTCTGCAGTGTTTATATCCTGATACAGTTATTCTCCAACCCTATGCTAGACAAACTCATGTGTACTATTTGAATGAAAAACAGATTTAGCAAATTTTACATCAACTAATTTTTTTGTACAGCGGTGTTAAATTGTGGCTAATATGAAGATAGGTGAGAAATTACTTGGTTTTATTTAAATTATTTATTATTTTGTTTGGCATCTCAAGCTTTTGCAAGACTTTTCAGTACAACAGCAGTAATATTCATTTTTCGGATGGCTAAGCTCATTCTAGCTCTGTAAACAAAGTATCACATTCAGAAAGTCAGACAAGCCAAAAAAACTGGGGCTTGTGGATTTGATTTTTAGTGATTAATCTAGTAGGGTGGCTTTTTATTTCCAAATAAACATAAGTCCATGAGCATGTTTTTTTCTTTATTGTTTCCAAAAAGGCCTGTTTATTTTCTCAGGTGTAACCAAATCACCTGATAGTCAATACACAGTTTTGAAAAAATTAAAAGTTAATTTGAAACAATTAAAAGTTGTCATCCACTGCCTGGAGACTGAGCTGAGAGCCAACATTTCCCAGAAAGGCTCTACCTCCATGCAGCATAATAATGCTGCAGTCAGCACAAACGCTGTCAGGAGAGTTTTGTGTATGTAGATGTTATCGCTGTGGCTGTGATCTTGTCCAGGCTGCAATCCTACACTAAGGGCATTTCAAAAAAATTGCTGCTGCAAAGGCCACCCCTTCAACTGGTCACTGAGCTCTCCCACCCTGTGTCTCCTCTCCCTGCACATCTATGAAAATCCCATTGGGATGAAAGCTATACACTCCACAGGATCCTGACTCAGGCAATGCCTTCAGTGTCTCAGACATGGCTTCATAAATGAACCAGCCTAGATAGCTTAGCTTATGCTACAGGGGTCAATACAAATTAACAGAGGGGAAAAAAAAAAGTACAGATCAAAAGAAAATTAAAATGACCATGCACATGATACAAAGAAAAGAAGATTTCTGTGGCTCAACAACACAGAAGGAAAATACAAAGTCTGCAGAAACAGTAACTCTGAAAATCAGGACTTTTTAGTCCGTTAACTGTTCGACTTCAGCCCTTGCTTCTTGCTAGGAAAACAGTAATGTGGTTTAGGGCTAAAAGGATTAAATAGGTAATAACTGAAAGAAGTCAGGCTTGTGTAACACACCACACTTTTTAAGCTACTGCAAAACCTCTTCTACGCATCACTATTCAACTGTTTTAAGTTCACAGACACTCAGAGGTCTCACCAGAAGAACTGCAGTTTGTGGTGAACACTTGCACACGATCTTCACTATCTTCACTACCCATTTATACAGGTCCAGAATGAATCTACATTGGTTAGCAGTACCTTTTAAGTTGCATTGCTTGTATCAGTATATTTTTTTTCATACCTATGGCGGCAAGAGAGGGAGGACCTGGCCAGTGGTCTGTCTCAATCTTTGGTATCTCGTTGGGTGCTGGTGCATGAGCTGCTGGGAACTTGGAGGACCTGATGATATCCTCAGAGGACTTGCTCTGTGCTGCCAAAGCAGCTGCATCTAGATGGCAATCAGGGAACTTAGCTATGTAATAATCCATATCAATATAAAGGTCTTCTTTATTTTGGCAAAAATGTATACTTTACAAGAAGTTAGTTTTCAAAAGCAAATGTCTGCATGTTTGCTTTTCTAACTGCAATTTGAAGCAAAGTCATGTTCTCTTGCCAAGAGATTGGAATCAAACCTTCCTCTCCCCCCTCATCCCCAAAATAACCCCAAATCACCTTTGGATTTTTCTAGGGTTGTAAAGTGTTAGATTGATTAGGCAAGAGTATTTGCCAATATCTCTTAAGGACAGCTGATTATTAGTGAAGAGGAAACCAGATTTATGTACTGATCCGTCTTCCCTCTAAGGCAAGAAAACAAAAAGTTCAGAGGAACAGCACTGATTTTAACTCTACCGATGCCAATTACTTCCTATGTTTCTGTGACAAGCTGCCAAACAAGCAACAAAGAAATCTGAAAGAAATCTGTTGATTTAACCCGGGGATTTTTTCTGCTGCATGCTCTTGCCTATTAGCATGCAGAAGTAGTGAAAGCAGATGTGAGTTTATTAATAAATACTAAACTCCATCCAGATCAACTTGTCAGGGAAAGGTGCTAGCAATGAAATGAACCTCCCCAATAAAATACCTCAGCAGTGGGGCATCCACTTAAGATTCCAATCAAAGCCAAAGTCTCTTAAAAGCATGTGGGGATGTGCATTATGGCTTTCACTTCTTGACATTTAAAAGAAAATAATAAATCCAATAGGATTCAGTTTACATTTAAACCTGCCTTAACTACCTCTAATCCGCAAACGGTTAGCTCAAGTCACCTACTCTTACATGAAGCACTGTATCAGAGGCAAGGACTTCGGTTTGGGGTTTTTTTTTCCTTTTTTTTAAAACAGAAAGGCATCTCAAAGTGAAGCACTTTGTTGTTCATCCAACACGTTCAGGGTAGTTTAGGAACATCAGTATTAGGTATCAGTGGGAATTCTGAACGTTTTACGATTAGGAGACTCTCAGAATGATTGCAGGTATGGAGGAAGCTGGTCAGAGTTTACAATGCATGACTTCAAACAGTACTTACGTATTAGAATTGGTGATGTCAGTGGTTAAACATTCACATGTTAATGGGAGGTGAGGAGATACATTAAAACCATAAAAATAAACAAAAATAATGTTAAGAATTTTTCCAAAATGAGCATATGGTTTGAAACTTAAAAGAGAAAGAGGAAAAAATTCTGATGTAATCATCATGTCCTATTCCACGTTTTCTATTCAGAACAGAAGGGAAGAGGGAACACCCTCCATTATAACCCAGACCCTGCTCTGCAGTACTAAAGACTGGCAAGAGAGTGGGCTTCTCCCATCATGGTCACTTCAGACGTGCTGTAACAATGTCTACACTGAAAAACTTAAAGCCCTAACACCGCTGTCCAACCCAGAATCCAGACACCTGGAAAAGCAAGTACAGCACACTACCTGAGCCACATCACAGGATTTGAGAATCAAATGAGTCCTGTTAGCAATAAGTCACCTATGTTATCTTCAGTAATGAAAGAGTCTTATTTAAAGCCACAGGTACATTTGGATAATAGCAGCCTGATAATAGCATCTCCATTTTAGCTGTTGAATTCAATTACTATACTTTGTCTGTTTAAAATAAGGATGTGGAGTCCCTGTCAGGGAACAGTCTGTTATTAATCCATTTTAACATGATCAATCCCTGTATTCTGAAAACATAAAGAAGTGAAACACAGGAAGGTATCATAATGCTAAAGAGGCAGCGAAATCCCAGTTAACACCAATTTTGACATTAATATCAAAGTCCCCAAGATTTAAACCACATGATCCAAATGAAACAACATGCTTTAAAACATAATCACTCAGCAGGACATGCAATAAGAGCTGTTTCGAGCTTGGACTAATTTTTTATGCTTACAAAGTAAAAACCAAATGCTTTTCACTAGTCTGCATGCCTTTCAATGTAATTGTCACTCCAGCTTTGCAATGAAAAGGGAAAGATCATTTACCATGTTGCTTGTAGATGGGTGGTTTTCTGTAAATGTTGACACCTTGATCTGTGAAAGTGAGAAACAGAAAAACAGGACTATGAAAAATAATTCAGTTGTTGATAAGTACAAGGCCAACACTAAAACAATAGACAGACCAAATCAAGGATGTAGCACAAGAAGATACTATTTCTAGTATTATACAAAGTCAGATTTTTTTAAAGAAAAGAAGATGTAGGAACAAGTGAAAAGTCAAAGACATGTGGCATGAAGTCCTTTGGAGCTGCTTCTGCAACATGTGGATGCATCCAAGTCATGAACCATTCATTCTGAACATTCAGAAGATTATCAGTGGGATAAAAATTAGAGAGGAAATGCAAACAAGCAAGACATTTCAATGGTGAAGACACAAGCCATTTGGGGAAAACTACCCCAAATAACTTCAGTGGAAAATTGTGCTTCAGTCACAACAGCTCAATTTTCTTTCCAACTGACTGGCTGGACTGAGCAGAGGAGAATGCAGTGAGCCTACAATTCCCTTAAAGCCAGAGGACAAACCAGACACCTAATACACTTTTCTGAACAGTCAACAACAGCTACACTTCAGTGAGTCAAACGGATGCTTTATGCAGTGTCAACAGGTATAATGCTAATTCTCAAACCACAAGGATAGGTACTATTTCTCTTTTGCATTTTTCATTTGTAAGGCACATTATTAAGAACTCTAATGCAGTAAATATACAGCATGTCTAAAAGATACCATATTTTCACAAATAATAATCCAAGAGAGAACTGGTTTGTTCTGAACTACCTTCCCACCCAAGCCAACACTTCATATATTTGGCACAGCTACAAAAGTTAATCCAAAATCAGTGCTACAGTGCAAAAATCTGACAAAATCTGACAAAATCTTACAGGAAGACCAAAATAAGCTACTGGGAACTCAGAAATCAATGTCAGAATGCTGTTTTTCTACTTCACACTGCCTGAAAAAAGTTTTCAGTTACATTGGTTTGAAAGATGAAAAAGCATTTTAGGAATACATGCTGTGTATTGCAGATCCAATTAAAGTGCTGCAGGAGACAATTCAGCCTTTGACATTAAAGAAGGTTAACTCTAAAAATCTATTGAAACAGGGGCAAATTATACTTCTGCAGAACCATACATCCTTCACCAGACAGGCAAAGGCACTGAAATATTTCATTCCTGTTAGTAACCTGTCACAGCTACTTGACCAGCCAGTAGGTACAAACATTACCAGGGCAGTCATGCAGTACTTTTGCACACATCTGTACCAGAAAGCTATAAGGAGGACAAGAAGGCAGCTCCTTCTGTGGCTACACTGCGCCAGCTGAAGAGGACAGCTCTCTCACCATGCTAGAGGTTATTACTCAGAGCTATTCATGCAAGTGTGCTGTAGCTTACGCAAGTCAAAGTGAGCCAGGTTAGCTTAAGCAGTTAAACCAGCCTACCTTAGCCAAGCCAGGCCACAGTGACTGCAAGGAAAGCTCCCAGGAGCAGTTATCTGCCAGATCTGAGGAAAGGAGGAAGAGCAGGAGCCTCTGGCAGTGCAGGGACACTAGACTTAAGGGGACCTGATAACTAACTGGATATAATAATGCTTTAAGCTAGCACCGATGCAGTCAGAAGGTGCATGTACACAATCCTAGGGGCATACACCCTCATCCCATCAAAACCTACAAGAGATGATCTTCTCAGAGGCTGCAAGAACCATACAGCTTACTTAAAAGCAGAGCCTGCCCATTGTAGAGATAACATCCTAAGGCATACTTATCCTTGTGGATCTGCAGGTCTCTCTGAGGACACCAAGCCATAGCACAAAACAAGTAAAGAAACACCCTCAACTCCTTACAAAAAGGGAACACTGAACTACAACTGTCTTGAGACTGAAACTAATGACAACAATCTGAATGAACAACATATGTCAATAGCTCAGTGGTCAACTCTTTCTGCATGTGAATCAAAACCAACTACTCCAAAGTCAGCAGAGCTATGCCAGTGCTCAGCTGGTGCAACGGGGAAAAACATCAAGCCCTACATAGCTCATGTCCAGCTCACAGAGCACCAGTGGACCCTGGAAACCAAGATGTTCTAGCAGTGCAAGACCTGACCAACAGAAAAGGTAAAAATCACAATGACACTTCCCGCCCCAGTTCTTAACACACGACTCCTCTCAGCAAGCCCAGGAGCAGCATTTCCAAACCCTGAGGGAGCATCCCATGGTAAACAGCGTGAAACGATGGAGACAAGACAAAAGTTACAAAGGCTACATTCTACACTGTGACAGGACACCGAGACACGGACAGTGCCAGCTCCTACCTGGAACATGGAAATGTTTAGGGGCCTGAGCGTAAGTTGGAGTGAGAGGGCGGCTGTCGGGACGGTAGGGGACAGGGGAGTTCCGACCGCTGGACGGCTCATTGCCTCCAATGAAAGAATGGAGAAAACAAAATGAGAAGAGGGAGAGCAATAAAAAAAATAAAAATAAAATAATAATAAAAAAAAGGCAAGCCCAAACAAACCCAAACAAAAATGGTGGAATCAAAACCTCCGGGGAGAAAAGAAGTTGAACCAAAATTATAAATACAAACAATAACGAGAACAGGTAGCCCTGGTGACTTATTTTTTTCCCCCTGATATTCCTGCAGAGACAAAAATTCCTGTTCAGGCTGGAGTTGAGGTTTGAGCAGCTCAGACTCATTCTGACGGCATGCAGGCAGGAGCTGTGTGCTCGCAGCTGGTGATTAGATGGGCAGCGTGGAAAAGAAGAATGGAAGGTTACTTGGCAATGATTTAGTACAGAGGCTGATATTTGGAGTCAAAAGTCGCAGACACAGAGCATAGTAGTTCATATGCAAACCCAAAATGAAAACAACTCCCAAGCAGATAGAAGCAAATGCTGGCAGATACTACGGTTCCTTAAACCAAAAGCATAGAGAAGCTAGAGATGGAAAGTAGCAGTTAGGTCATGTGGCCCGTATCAACAGGCATAACTGTTCCTTGCACACTCTTTCATTGGTTTAGCTCTCTGATAGGAAATTGTTGATATGGTAAAATAATTTGTAAAGCAAGGCAGCCTACCTGGTGGCTGTGCTCGTACTGTTGGTGCCACCCCAAATCTCTGTCAACGCCAAATCTGGCTGTGGTGACAATACTTCTCCACTGCTGAGATAGCAAATCTGAATCTGATGTCTAAAAAACTTAAGTTCCACTTTGCACACACAATTTGTTCCATTTGTAGGATTACTCTTACCAGGACTGTTTCTTTGCCTCCTAGCAACCTATCACAGCAATCCAACAGCCCTGCAAGTTCCCCTGTCTCTCAGGGAAGCTGATCAAGACACAACAGCCATATATCAAAACACATGACTGTGTCTGTACAGAATCCCAGAAGAGCTGGAGTTGTAAGGGACCCCTGAAGATCATCCAGTCCACCCCCTGCCAGAGCAGGATCACCTACAGCAGGTTGCACAGGACAGCATCCAGGAGGGTTCTGAATGTCTCCAGAGAAAGAGACTCCACAACCTCTCTGGGCAGCCTGTTTCAGTGCTCTGCCACCCTCACAGTAAAGAAGTTTTTCCTCATATTGAGATGGAACTTCCTGTGTTCCAGTTTGTGCCCATTGCCCCTTGTTCTGTCACTGGGCACCACTGAGAAGAGTGTGCACTCTTTAGATATTTATAAGCACTGACAAGATCCCTACTCAGTCTTCTCCAGGCTAAAAGTATGTACTGTAAGAGAATGCTGCTGCATTTTTGGGTCATTCTTCACACCAGTGTAAAGTCACATGAGTTAAAACCTTCTACATGGCTGTTTATTTTTCATGGGTGTGAGTGACCACAACAGTGAAAAGTGGGGGAGGCATCAAACTCCTTCTATTTTTCAGGTATGCACAAGGGCTTAAAAAAAAATATCTAGAAAACCTGATCAACAAAGCAAGGGGGAAAAAAAAGAAAAGAAACTGCTGGCATCCTTTCAGCTACAGATTTCCTGTGCCTCCTTAGAGGTTCAAAACCTTGGACTTAGCACACTAGATATGTATTGTCCTTTGGGGGGTGGAGAAGTTTTCTTCACACAAAAATTTCTTTTACTTGAACAGCCATCTGCCATATTAAAAGGCACCAAAAGGGAGGAAAAAAATGCTCTTTAGAAACCTCCCTAAGAGAGATGCACCCCAAAGGCCCCTCCCAGTATGCAAGCTAATCCATCTGCACATAGAGGTTTTAAAAATGTACACGAACTTGGCTGTACTACATGGGCATGGACTACATGGGAAAAATTCTGTATTTACCACATAGTTCAGCCCTAAATGACAAGATGCTCTTTCCACCACACAGGCTGATGGTGGTTTTCTGTTTTGGGTGCAGCAATGCTGAGTTTCTGGGCACAGAACAGTAAGAGCTTGGTGTACTAACTCAGAAAAACAATATTGTCATATCTCCATCTATGGTTCTTTAGTCAGAGGTTCCAATATTGTGTTCTCCTTGCCCATTCTTTGAGATACTGTGATGGCAAAACACCTAAATAGATTTAAGCTGATTTTACTTCACTTATGTCTTTTGTTTCTGTTGAGACATTAGGAGTTACTTTTCCGCAAGCTCATTGGTTTATAGGGGGAAAAACGATCAATATTGAGATAGCCTCAAGATACAGTTTTGTCTATCACATGTATCTTTATAGACATGTCATTCTGCATTTCTGTTTCAATCAGCAATTAGTATATTCAATGAAAAAGAAGACTCAAATGAGATTTATTGACTTGTGGACTTGTCACAGTAGACAAGTCACAAGTACCTTTTACCTGCTGGGGATTGCTAGTCAAACTGTGGGCATGTTTAATTTACACCAACCACCCCTATCACCAAGACTACCAATACAGAGAAGAAATCCTTCTAATAACCTGCTCTTTATCTCAACAAGACACAACAAAATAGGCTCACATCCACAACAATATGCAGGTTAGTCTTGTACCTGGTGCACAGACAATGTGTTTGGAGAGAACTGGGGATGCTGTATAATGCATACAGTAACAAGAAGACAATTAGCATGGTATTATCGTGCATGTGTTGCTTTACAGATGTCTCTGTTGGCTTGCATTTCCTAGGGTTCCTGTGCAGCCTCTCTCTTCCTAATGACTCCTACTAGTACTGACAAATGACTCTCCCTTACACTTTCTAGGCTGGCAGCCTCATTACCTCCAACCACTGCAAGATGGAATGGTACATCTACTTAGATTCTCATTAGATTGTCCCTGAGGAGCCCACTCTCATAACGAGGCTTAAGTGCTTCAGATGCAGCTGTCAAATCACCCACAATTTATGAAAGCACCGCCAACATCTGTAGAAATTGCAGTCACACACAGGAAAGCAGACCTGCTAACCTTCCTGTATCTGCCTCCAGCCTGCCTGCAGCTTTACAGAGAAGCAGGGGCTGTGCATGCTCTGAATTTGGGTTCCTTGCTCTGCCTGTACCTGTAAGTCTCTCTTACTGTCTCAGATATGCCATAACTAGTGTTAACTCCACAAAGAAGTAAGAGCACTCCCGTTCCCCAACACTGTAGGAAAAACTAGTTCCCACATCCCTGGCATGAAGTTGAACGTGCAGGTGGGTGGGTGGGTAGAGGATAATGGAGTAAGTTTTATATTAAAATCAATCCCTCAAGCACATCAGCCTCAGAAATAAAATTCAGGGACTTTTTAATTTTCTTCTGTTTGCTCAATCAGGTAGTTCTATTTTCTGTATTACATTTGTTAAGCACGTTCCCCTAGCAGCCAGGTATAGAACTGTTTGCCTATACACAGCACAGTGTAATGCAGGCTCCTGGGGCTTTCTGAAAGGTTACCACTGGGCTGATGGTGGGATCCACAAGCTAAGTTCGCAGAATCAGGTCAGAACCAAAACCACCATGTGCAACCAACACTCAGCCTTCTGCCCATTTGCAATTTTGTCACTTTGCTTCTGAACAGACATTGGATAAAGATCTCAATAGCACCTGAAATTCTAAGACCTATTCATGTTTTGTCAAACTAATTCAGCACGTTGTCCAGATATGTAGCTCATTTTTCCAGCACAAAACTGTAAGACATGAAACAGCCAGAGCACAGCTGTTTTCCAGAGCAGAGTTTTCTTTCAGCTGCATACACAAAACCCTGGAAATAGTTATCACATGCAGAGAGCATTTGATTTTAGACACTTTCCTCAGGGAAGGAGGGCAGGAACATGTGAAAATCAAAGCCAAAATTCACTATGAAGGAGGGTAGATTCCTTACAGGAAGGTCTGTGAGCAGAGAAATACACATTACTTTGGAGCTCTTTTTACGCAGAAATCTTATGGGGGCTTTGCAATATTCTTGAATGCCTCTGAAAAATTCTAGGCATGTGAGATGAAATCCTGGCTCTCAATGAGAGTTCTGTCTCTGATTTCAGTAGGGTCAGGGTTTCTTTCATTCATAGACTTGTTTTGACTCTTTCATAGCAAATACAGTACTTTATTGAGACAAGACCAAATTCAATGGAGAGTCCAAATGAGATTAAATGAAGTCTAAGCTGATGCATATTACGCCCTCTTTCAGCTTTTTCAACATATATGTGGCATTAACGAACTCTTAGTAAGACTTCCTGAGGCATATTTAGTCCCTTGAATCCTTAAAGTTCTTGTTTACAAGGCTTGAGCATTGCATTGTTTACAGTATATGAAAACACACTGAAATGGGTCTAAATGCCTGCTGTTGTGGCTTGAAATAACACAGGTGCAATGTGTCATCTGCTGCTTTCAGTTTCATTATGCTCTTTGAAAATTATGCTCCTTTACCTAAGGAAAAAATAAAGCCAAAATTATAGCTTTATGAAATCTTCCTTACAAACTTACACCAAGCTCAACTTCCTGCTAAAAGTAAAAGCGGGTTTGAGAAAGGTTGGCTAAGTACAAACAAGATCACAAGATGCCTCCTCTTTGAATCACTGCAAATCTATCTGTCGGATCCAATTAACCCCCACAGCACCAGTTTTCAACTCAGATACAGTCACAAGGGGCTAATTCCCTAGCAGACATAAAATCACTACTCTCCAGGATAAAATAATGCAGTTCTTTAAACTCTGAAGAGACACCTAGATTACTGCAAGACAGACCCCTACAGATAAAGATACTGGGGAGCTGCATTACATGCACCCAGTGCCAGTCTAATCACAGAATCATAGAAGCATAGGGGTTGGAAGGGACCTCAAGAGATCATCAGGTCCAATGCCTCTGCTGAAGCAGGTTCCCTAGGCCAGGTTGCACAGGTGTCTCTCTTCGCTGCACAGATGTAAAAAGGGGCTACTTGGACACAGGTGGTATGCAAGGAGGACACATGAAGTGTGGGAAGTCCACATCAACCTCATCAGTTGGTAACAAAATACCTGTTTATAAATATGAAGAGGACATACAATATAGTGCAACTGGACTTCATTAAGCACTACTCAATTGTGTGGTGGTTTTGGGGTTTTTTTTAACACCACCCCCAATCATACACTGGGCAAGCTATTATCTCTTCCTATGAAAACACTCACACCTATACAGTGTGGTTGTACAGAGGTTTATTTAACAAAAATATTACTGCTCCCTATCACCTTGTCTTTCTTTAGGCACATGTGCACTGTTAGTACCTTTACTCATATATACACTGTGCGTATTTTCAGAGTATACCTGATTAACAACTATCTTCTATCATATTCCTTTTGCAGGACAAGCCAGAGCTTGCTCTCACTTAGGGAACACAATGAATATTTGTTTATCTAATGTTTTGTGAGCACTTTGTTGATCACTTAACATGCTGGAAAAATTACAAAGGTCTTCAGGCCTTTTGACCTTTTGTACCTTTCAGTATTTTGTAGTAGTGGGAAGAGAAAAACTTTTCCCAAGCTGTTTCAATAGCTGTTTAGCTTCACTGTAAACAAGTCAGAGAAATAATGGCAATTTTTATCTAATTTAAGTGTAACATAGGATCTTATAGTATCCTTGCCTGCTATATGGGAGAACCTTGTGTTACCACACTGGTACATAGGCACTGAATAAATCACTAACAAATCCTTCCATTTGATAGAGGTAATACCTTATCAGAAATAGCTTTTCCACTGTGGGATTTTAATTATTTGATGGTCCTTCTCTGAAGCTTCTGCAACGTTTCTTATGTCACCCATCATTCTGGGACTTAGCAATTTAATTCCCTGTAGCTCTTATTCAATTACCTAACATGTCTCACTTAGTTCTTTGAGCTGCAGCATCTCTTTCTGCTGTCCTATCCATGCATCCTAACATCTGCTGGAACAGTCAAATCATCTTCAGAGTCACTACCCTTCCCAGCACATCCACATGGACATCATCACTGAGAAGCATGGCTACACTGTTCGCTGAGAAAACTGTTGCTCATGTTCTTTGCTAACCACTATCCTCCCAGTCTGCATGCCATCAGTGAACTCTGTGATACTATTTCAAGTATTCTCTTAGATCGTTACCAAATATACCCCAAATTAATTTCTCTGTGTACCTTTTATAAATACTCGAGTTTGGCTCAATGCCCTGAGGGAACTCAGCTTGCAACTGAAACACAAAAGTGTGTTTTGGGGGTTTTTTGAGTAGTCACCTTCCTCCACAGGGAAGAAGAACAGAAAGAAATTAAATCCATGGGAATAGTCCCATCTCATTAACCTAATCATCTAACTTAAGTCACCTTACAAAGGTCCTTCCTTTTCTCAACCAGCTATTAAAAGATTACTCTTTCAATTCAGCCATGTGAATTACAAGATGTGGGTACCTGCTACTTGCCCCTTCTCTAATGTACCACATCCTCAGCTGGTGTACGCTGTCACAGTGATATGAACTTGACCTTTCAGGAGCTTTGCTGAGTTAGAAGACATAAATCCTGTCAGGGCCCAAGACCTTACTCTCAAATTTTCAGAAAATCATGGATTCTTACAATGTCTTATGTGACACATTTGATAAGAACCATACCCACCCCTTTGTCTACAGTGCCTCCAATCCTACTTGCCCCTTTTGTACCAATAACTGAGATACCTGGCTGTAGTTTAGGTATGTAATTCTCTGAAATCTGGAAGCAACAAGCATGGATTTCCAATAGTTCTTCTGATTTGTCTGTTGAAGAAGCTATTTTCTCAACAGAAAAAGAATGAAAACGCCACTTGAAAGAGTGTGAGCATGTTGAAATTGCAAGGGTTATGAATTAACTGCATGCTGAAATGAGCAGTGTATCTATTTTTAAGGGTCCCAATCTTTTAAGTTTGAAGTGAGATTTTTTTATACTAGTGACACAATAGGAAAGTTGAAAAAAAATTCATTTAAGAAAAGGCAAGTGTAAAATTAGTAATGGGGATCTGAATGCTTCAATAGCTGTAACACTGAGATCTATTATCGTTTCTTGAAGGTTCATGGCAACAACTTCTAGTACGTTAATCTGTGGTGCCAGAACAGAATCTATATTCAACTTAACTGCCTCTTTTTGAGCTCTTCTAGGTGATATAATTATGACCTGCTCCTCCAACAGAGGAGATGGCACAGCCAAAGTGCTCCAACAGAAATAAAAGGAAAACCACATTCACAGAAAGCAAGAAACAAAACTAAGGGCTTATTGAGCTGAATGAGCTCCTTGAAGGGATACAGTGAAAGAACCCTCCCCTCAAACCAAACCATGGACAACAACAGATTTAAAAAAAAAAAGAAAGGAAAAAAAAAGAGAAACAACTAGATCCTCAGGTAGTGTAAATCCCTGCAACTCTACTGCCTTCAGCAGAGTCTGCTGATTCTCACTAGCTGAAGAGAAGCCTTGAGATTTTAATTTTACTTCATTGGGCACTAATTATTTCCAGTGTGATTAACAATAATTAACTTCCTTGTTGCCATTGATGTTTACAGAACCTTTGCTGTGCCCTCATCTGGCAATATTTGTAGTTAATTTTTAAGTGAAAGATCTAAGAACGTGGAAATAAGAATTAAAAATTTGATATGCTAACTGCTGTAGGGATTGTTATGTACTGCCTTAGAACGAAGCTAAATTAGGCACATATAGGTTCTAAATAGTAAATGAGAATGCTTTCCTGTTTATTTCTAGCAGGTAATTGCTTGATGACTCTCCAACTAGGGCCCTTAGAAATGACATATTTCCTCTGGAAAAAGGATATTATGTCTATTCTAAGATAGTTTTAAGTGTAACGGCACATTTCGAGGCATGCTCAGCTATACAGCCCATGGCAACCTTACGGAGATACACCTTATTAGCTTTGACAGAAGGCTAATAAATCTCCAGCCTGGAGGGTACTCCCTGGGGAAGCCTGGCTCCTTACCTTTGACATGGGGGATGAAGTGGTGTCGGAAGGGGGAGTTGGGGCGGGAGTCATGGTGAGTGGAGCTGAGACTGCTAGTGCGCAGGTATGACAACCGCTGCACACCAGTAGAGAGCAGCTCTGCGGCAGCAGGGAGTCGGGGGGCAGAACAAAATGAAAACAAAGAAAAACAATAAGAGAAAGGCAGGGAAGGAGGCTTCAAAGGAAGAAAAAAAAAAGGCATTGAACAATTAGGATTCTGAAAAGAAGGAAGGAGAAAAAAAAAAAGGTTAAAGACATACCAAAGGGTTCATAAATGTTAGACAAAATTACAGGAAGTATTAGAAGAGAGGCTCAGATTTGAACTGCAGTGCTAATTTAGCATAACATTCATTGGCTTAATGAGCTTCTGGAGCTGTGCCTTGTTACTAAAAAGTACCCAGCTACCAGCATGCAAACATGGCAAACACTGGTGCTCAATTAGTTAAGGATGCAGCTGTTCTGAAAGCACCTGACTGAAAAACATCAGTCAAGAGGCATGCAAGACACCTTCTAGTGTTTCAAGACATTTCAAAAATGCTGCCAACATCAGCCGATGAGGGCACTGTGGGAGGAAAAGGCTGCAAACTTTTTCAAAACTCGTAGCGCTCAAGTTTTTGAAGAACCTTATGCTGACGACGTCAACACACTGGTTCACTTCTCCGGCAAGGGCCAACTGGGAGCCAAAGAGAAGTGATCTGGGGTCACTGGCTTCGTTCAGAGAAAAATCATTCTTGCAAATAGTACGATAAGAAGTGCCATTAGGAGAAAAATGGTAACTATACATGTGCTACTATTCAACATGAATACTTACTGTAGGAAAATTGCAAAGTAGCATTAGCAATTACCCTAAAGCAGGGTATCAAAGATCCCAATGATACACACTACAGAATTATTTCTGTGTCATATGAGAAAGAGAAACAGGTGAGCCAAAGATGAGGTCATCTGAACAGAGATAAGCTTGAACAATTATCTTCTCAGAAAATCCCTCAGGCTGCAAACTTTTGAAGATTTTATAGCTGGATCCAAGCTTTGGCTTGAACCCATTCGGCCATCACAGAGACTGCTTCTGGAAAAGGTCCTTGACTGAACAGACAGTAAAACTCAATCACAGTGAAGTCTGGAATAGAGCCTGGAGTCATTCCTATGTCTGATACAACCAATAAAAGTGGAAAAATCCCTTCAGAACTGCCAGAATCAAGAGACAGAAGTTTGCAGCTTTTTCGTGCTTTTAAGTCTCTTTCAGTTTCAGTTGTAATGTCTTAAAACAGTCATGTTGTCAGCACCAAGCATCAGACACAATTTGCTTCTGTCCCACTCCCCTGGGTCCTTTAAATAAAGCATTCACTGACAGACACAATTAGCTGCTTTCAGCCCACCCCCACTAGGAAATGGCTGCAGCGTTCAAGTTCCACAGTGGTGGCTCTATTATAAATCTTTAATTTTAAAAATGCAGCTCCTATTGTATATGGGCTTCTGGCATCCCAACTCTTCAGCTGTAATCACCAAGGAAGATGGAACTGCGTGATTTTATCACTTAATTTAAAAAGAGATCACAAAGATTTAATTCATCACCATAAAAAATAAATCCAGTCTTGAAAAGTCTTCAATGAATGGCATTTAGAGAGAATTTTTTAATGCAGTTTGGGTGTGGATGAGCAGTTCATTTTCATATCTTGCTTTTATATACACAAGTAGTAATTTTTAATGCACTGGTAATATGAATGGCCTGTACATTTTCTGTATTTTGCATAGAACCTGTACATCACTGCTAAGCCAGCAAATTGTGTTTTTAATATTCCCAGGCAACTGCCTATGGCTTTAGGAAATCTATTTTGTGACCCATGGGTCTATGCTTTAAAAATGAATAGTAATTTGGAATATCTGGGGGGTATGCTGTAGAATCTGAGACTCCATGGCTGCACCAAACTTTAAATAGATTATTTTTTAGGAGGGAGGAATCCTGCATCACTGACTTTTGTGTAGTCAAGCGGTAACTTTTGTTCCCAATATGTGATACTTTTCCAAAATTGCAGAATGAAACTTGTGATTCACTGGTACAAATTTTTACTCGCTTTCAGAAACACACAAAGATTTAAAAATAATCAGAAACAAACCCAGAAGATACATATTCCTGATGTAAGAAACACTCATCAGTCTTGTGCAAAAGACTGCATCAATCAAGAACAACAACAAAAAGGTAGAAAAGGAGTCATTAAAATATGCAATGTTTTTAAAATGCTGAATTCTCACTGCTAAGAGAAACAAGTGCTTCGCGGCATCACTAAGTGACGTAATAAAGACACAATGGTTTTACAGATCCTTCTAGTGCAGTTGCCCTTACCAGGTCTGTGGAAATGCTGAGGTGAACGCGACATGGTGGGTGTGTAGCTATGACGACTGTACACCGGAGAATTAATGGAGCCCTGACTAGTAGACCTGTGAATCATGCGATCCCGAACATCTTGATAACCCTGCAGAACAGAAGCATCACTAATCAATGCAAACGCACATCACACCTTTTCAGCAGCACTTAACTCTCACGGATCTGAAGACATCTGGAGAAGCTACTGAAATAACAATATCCCTTAAGCTTGTTTCCTACTTCATTATTATTGTACTCTAATGATCTGTTCCAAACATTTCAATCCATTTTTGTGGTCTGGGTCAGAATTGAGTCTTGTAAGATCCCAAGTCCATCTGTCATTTCCATTAAATTCTAGATAATCCTATATTTGCCCATGTTCCTGTGGCTCCATACAGGAAGCTGCATCCAGAATGTACTGCATGTCTGTACATTCAGAGTATACATTGTACTGCACAAGATACACAAGCTAGCCCTCAGCTAGCTAACTTGCAGACCAGCAAGTGTTTAATAGCTGCAGCACAGAGCTCTGTGTGGCTTAATTTACCATGTGTCTTGACTGGCTGCATCAAAAGGTACCTAGTATCAAAGTTAGGTTCCCTTTGTTTCTGAAAACGTGGAACGCTCTTTTATATAAGAATATATATAATGCATAGTACTTAGTTTCCTGGGAAAAAAAGGAGCCAATAAAAAACCCCAAAAACCAAAATCCCCTCAAAATAAAGTCCCCCCAAAACCTCCCAAAGCAAACCAAACCAGGACCAAAGGGTCAGGACTGATGTTAACGCATGAAGATTTATAAGGATTTTTATAGTAACTTTTTTCACACGTAGCAATCACTGCAACTTTTACATTGCAGATAAGCAACACTCCCCAGCCCCAAATTGATAATGCTTCTGCAATGCCACCTATTGTATCCTGACAAACGATTTCCCAAATGTTTTGTTCAAAGTAACTTCTATGGAAAAGCAAAACCAAACCAAACCGAACCACAATCATGTATTCTTCAAGAAAAAGACTTCAAATGCTTTAGTAGCAAACATGGCTTATTATTTAGATGCCTAGAACAACACTTAAGCTCATGTAAATCCTGCCGTTCCTGAGATCCGAGTCTGCCTGTGCCACGGATGAACGTACAAGAAGTGACCTCTACTGGGGAAATGACTCTGCTTTATAGATGACAAACAAGTAGGAGTCGCAGCTTCAGCTTTTGTACAACCTGTCAGTAGGAACTTAACGTTTTCTTTTTAGAGTTCACTTTTCTTCAGTTTCAATATTCAGAAAATATGTCTATGTGTTCAACACTTGCATTTGCTGAAGCAAGTAATTCTAATTACAGTAAGGTATTGCGGCCAAAGGTTCTACCAAACTTACTTCTGCAGAAGGGGTAGGTGATAATGTCCTTGGAGACTGTAAAGACATAAAAAAAAAGGTTACTGAAACATCACTGCATGTGCTGGGCCAGAAAATGGCAATCTAAACATGGCTGGAGATTCTGCTTTTCCATAAATTAGTGTAATTACTGAGGCCACTGCAGCAGCTTTATCCCCATTGCTCAGGAACTGGTCCATAAATCACTGAAGCCATTAAAGGTTTTGGGAGAATCTTTATAAGCGTGATTAATTCAGGCAAGTATCATGCAACATCATCTCTCAGTCATCTAATCATTGTGGTAATTAAAACACAGCTGTGAAGAACAACATCAGAAAGGTTTATTAATTTAATAACCATGCCTGTTATGAAGAAATCTTTAAAGTGGAAATCAAAAGTAAATAATCTTAACTCAGAGCTTTACATGGAAAATCAGAAATACAGAATAACTTCCTGGATGAAGCATCTTTCTCCTCCAACACATATACTCTGGCAAAAACGTGCTTCTCCCCAAGGCCTTCAATTTCTTACCCATGCAAAGAAGTGTGTAGTTGTCATCAACATTTCTTTGATATGATCTCCTTTAAATCTCTGTGTTTTTCCACGGTTACGTAAGGAAAACAGACAGGAACGACAAGCACGTGTATTGAAAGAACCACACAAAGGCCAGTGGGCACAATACTACAAAAAAGTTCTATTATGGAGATAGGGAAACTGAGGCAAGAAGTATCTTTAGAAATTAAACATAGAATTATGCATAAATTCATGATATGAACAAGAATAAAGGCTACATATAATTACCAGTGCCTTTAATCACAAGACAATTTGAAGCTGGAAGATTGGAATTTAATTATTTTCTTTATGCTACAAACTTCAGTATGATTTAATTGCCATGATAAACTGGGCAAAGGATTATGCTTTTAAGTAAGTCCTCAATTACTGCAGAATGATACAGTTATTAAGATAATGTTTCAGAAGCAAAACTGGTGATCCTGACCTACAACAATAACATGCAGCAGCAGCAGTGTAAAATGTAGGAGGAATTACTGGTAATAAATACCCAGCTATACCTTTTACATTGAGAGGCTACGAACTCTTATGGAGCTGGTGACACTGTGAGTGCAAAGGACTGATGTTTTTGTACTTGGATACAGAACATCTCCTTTTTAGCAAGTTTCCATCAAGCATTTTAAAGCCTGCTTTTGCTACTTCGCATCAAAACCTTGAATGTCTTTTACATTCTTGTCTTCGTAATCCTTATAAATGCACAAGTTCCACACAGTAAACCACCATTCTATTACAGATCTAACAGCAGCAGCCATGAAAACTGCTCCACATGAAACAGAGCGTACACATTGCTTTGTAGCATCATTCTCCACAAAAACTGAGAGCCCATCTAAGTCTTTCAATATGACTGAAAAAAGCATGTGGCATTGTGCATTCCCACATTACCAGAGCAGCTAGTGTTGCTATAAATAAACAAATTTCCCTAACATGCTGTGGTTGCCTAGATACTATGTTAATGAGTACTGTAAAAGGTAGTCACAGGAATATATGAGTGGGAAGGCATCCCAGAACGTAACGTGCTGAGTCCATGACCAACCTATCGTGTATCTGTACTCCATCTCTATCTGACATCATCTCGTTGCTTTTGGGGAAATGAAACTACACTCCGTAGCCCACTGACTGTTTTATCATGCATTGTTGAACTGCCATATCTCAAACTCTGAGTCTGCCCAGGAATGCTTGGTTCTTCAGGGTTTATGAGATCTTTTAAAAACCGGTCTTTCACAGAAGCCTTTACATCAGTCAGTTAGAAATACACTGTGCGGGTGACTGAGAAGAAACAGTTCAGTTCCAGCACAATGAGCTGGTGGAAATACGGAGCGATGACTTCACATTAAAAAGTCTGGGTACAAAGCCTGTTCCTACCCAGTTTAAAACTGCCCCAATACCTAAAGTCACACAGGTAGATTTTGTGCTTTGGGAAATTTCTGCAAACTTTTACAGGAGTCATTTCACAGCACACGTTCCAGCATTTTGTACAAAGCTCATTTTAATTGTGCCCTGAACTACCAGGTAGGATGCCTATTCCATTTTGAAGCATCCATCACATTAGAAAAAAAAAGACTTTCCTCATTTTACGGTGGTGTGTTTAGTGAAAGCTGTTACAGACCTTCACTGCTTTCAGCGGGCAGAAACAAAGGACATGCAGGTAAAATGCTGCTTCTCTCAATATTCATGCAGCGAAGGTCAGAGTGGGGAGAAGACTTCATTCCAGTGCTAATCAGGATGTCGCTAGCAGGGCAGAAGTTACAGGACGTGAAGAACCTGAGTGCCTGACAGTTTTGGTAAACGTTATCTCGGCATTAAGGGTCAGCCTCAGTAGCAGAACATTTCTTTAAGGATCTCATTTCATATCTCTTAATCTCTTTTATATTAGAAACTAAACCACCGTGCAGTCCCTTTCTCTTCCCCACTAACTGCTGGCAGACCTGTAACTAAAACGTCTGGTCCCACTAGATGGTGCTACGGGATAACATTCCTCATCACGGACTCAGAAAAAAACAAGGTTCGCTTTAACTCCGCAAGATTCAGAGTGAGAAACTTTTTAAAGCATTTTCCTTCCTTTGCAATAAAGAAGAAAGTTTCATGCTGTGTTCTCTCACTTCCTATGGCTGAAGTATATCATTTTCTTGTAGCCCATTCCCTGTAATTAAGGCTCATCTCCACTACTGGATTAACTTTGGTTGCTCTTGCACGTCTCCCTTGTAGCCCCAGAAATCCTTTTTAGCTGGCTTTGGTGGGGTTTTTTAGGGGTTGTTTTTTTTGTTTTAATAATTTCTAGTGTAAAAACTTAAACTCAGGATCCCTTTTCATTTACCACCACCACATACACACACTTGGCAAAGAGAATGCAGGTTAAATCACTCAAAGTCTGCAAATCCCTGCCTTGACTAAATATGTTACCTTTGTTTCTTAAAGATGCTGGTGATTGACGTATGATGCACCCAGACTGAGGTATCAACTCGATTACCACAACACAAACACAAAGTAAGGGATCACTCTGCCCTGATGGGCTTGTGTTCTCATTAAGGGCAAGGGAAGGGATGAGAAACAGGTACAAAGAGGTGAGGTAACTTGCCCAAGGTGACAAAGTCAGCAGTAGCATTGGGTGGAAAACCCAGAACCCCTGAAAAGAAGGTGAGAGCCCTTCTGTGTCCAGAACAAACCTCTCTAGTCACCAGAAATTAGTTAGATTTAACACTGGTGAAAATATGGGGTAAGAAAACACCAAAAAACTTTTGCTTATCCCCAGAACAAGCATAAAGGGAGACAGCTTCCACTGTACTGCTTTCTCAGCTTCTAACACACTACTTTGTCAGTGAGAAGCTTCCCTTTAAGGATTAACAAATAGTTCACCTTCTCCTAGTGAGGTTAGCTCCTCCTCTGTGGCCAACAAGAGAACTGTGTTTGTAGTGGGTTTTGTGGAATGGGTCAGGGCTTTTGCAACTGGTCAGAAGTCACCACTGCATCTCACAGTGGTTTTGAACCAGATGTCAGCTGGATTTACTACCAACATAAATTTGAAGGGGAAATTTCTGTAATATTCTGAGCTGTTAATATCTCATTCCTGAGATGACAATTTAAAAGACTCACCTTATTAGAGAACATTAGAGAACAAAGTAGAAAAACTGAGGCAGCTTCCTGATCTGTTGCTAAGAGAGCAGATGATGAGTCATTGATCTGGCCATCTTCAGACCACTGGTGCCTGAATGATTCGTAGTACTTCCCTTTTCCTCAGCTCATCTTCATACTCAATTCAGTTACAGTCACTGAGACTGCAAGGAAGTAAATCCATTTCCATCTTCATTTAAATTTTCGTTCTGCAAGTCTGATTTATAGTCAGATGGTATTACATGACCAAACCTGCTTCATGAGCTGCACTGGAACCATATAAATAGTAACTGCAGCTGAATTGTAGTTCACCTAAGTGTGGGACACCTTACAACAAGGAAGGTATCTTTAAAAATAAATTTAAGAGAATAAATTTTTTGGGGGTTTGTTGTTTTTTTAAAAATCATTGCAGAATACAAGAATCCTCACTAAATGTCAGCAGTGTGAATGTGAGGCAGCAATTTCCACACTAACCTGACTTCCCTTGCAGAAGAGCCTTTCATCCTGACCTAGTTCAGACTTTATTCAGTATGTCTGGCAAAGTGCTCTGGAAATATATTTCCCTTCAGCATGTGTGAGAGAAAGCATTCCACTGCTCTTACTTCTTTTACTGCCACAGAACACCACGGCATTCCTCACATTCTGTTGTGAATACTGGTGCTCTACAGCACAGCACCAGGCTGGCTTTTGCCTCACATTCTGGCCTTGGCCATACCCAAAGATTGAGATACCCATGTGAGTTATGCATGCACATGCAGACAGGCAGCAAATCTCCCCCTTCAACTCGTCTGCCAGTGGCAGGTGTTAATGTAGGTATTTAATTGTGTGTTTAATTGTGTAGCTTTGCACATGAGGCCTCATCATGATTAAACCCGGATCAAACAGACAAAAAGCACTTTGAAAAGCAGCAGCAATACCAGGACTGTCAATTAGAAACTGTTTCCAAAGAGAGCAGAAGCGAAGCAGGCTTTGAATAAAGCTTATAGTAGAATGGGTTGCTTGCCGGTTCATTACCTCTCCAAGACTCTGTCTCTCCTGTCTGTCCTCGTAGGCGGAAGTGTAGAATGGCTCATAAGTAATTAGGTCTGGACGTTCAATGTCATAAATGGCCTTGACTTTGGGAATGGCTGCTAAATCCTTGTAATCAAGGATCTCATTGTCTACTTTTGCCTGAAGGTCAAAGACAGAAGATAAATTAACTTACACAAATGCACTGGTTATTTCTGTTTTACACCGTTCATGATTTCTGTGTATTTGTTGTCACACTGTTGCTATGGAAAACCCTTTTTGGCACTCTACATGCGAAGTGATTGCTCCTTGTCCTTGTCCAGTAGGCCTCCTCTGCAAAAGCACACTGAGTTTTCTCAGATTAGGAAAGAAAGAACATGGTACATATAGATTGAACACAAAAGTTTCTTATCTGCAGTGGTGAGCTGGAAACCAGCTCTGCATATGATTCATTTTGTGGGCTCAGGCAAGTATTTTCACCTTTCTGCTCTTGTTTTCCCAAATGTAAAATGTACAACAGCAGCAACTTAGGTTGCATTTTAGGGAGATTATTAGAGGATTCCATGCAGAAGACAACAGACAGAAAGGCAACTAATAACTGTGCACACGAGAGGAAATACAACGTATTACAAGGAAAGGAAAGGGCAAGCAGGACCATTTGTCAGGACCGTGTATCACAGCTTCCAGCTGAAATGACTATATTGCACACATCACTCAATCCATACCTGAGCTTCTGACTAAAGGCATATGTTGCTTAGTACCTGTATATAATATAGTACCAACATTCACTTGTTTTCAACTAAAACTGCAAGGAGGTCTGAACCAGTTAAAAAAATGGAACTAGGACATCAGTTCCAAAGCCAGGTCCTCCATCAGCAGGAGCAAGAAAAAAGCCTTATATATAGTTTAGATAGGTAATACCTTTCCTTACTTAAAAGACTTTTAAAAAAAATCATCATTTTACCTACCTTACAGAAACATATTTGATGACTAAAACTGAAAGAGAATATTCAAACTGATTTTCAACTCTTCTATTAGACATTATGATTTATTCATAGTAGGCTGTAAAGGAAATGAGGCTGATATGTTTCTAGGCACATTCAATTCCATTCTTCCCAAGTAATAGCACCTAGGATTTTCAGATCTAAGCACATTTGCCTTCCTAAGCTCTCCTGATAACCACTGGTCCTGGTGGTTCTTAGAAAGACAATTAGAAAAAATACAAAACATCTTTTGATAGAAAAGTTTAAACAATTCACTTTCTAAAATCAACCAGCTACTTTTTGTTGTTGAAACGTACTGAAGGACTAGTATTTAACTCAAACTCAGGACTTGAGCTTTGTAATTTTGGTGTTTTTCCTGCATTATCATATATGTAACTCACATATTTCTGTGTCTTACACTACATTTTCACCTACAAAATCTTAACCTGTAAAATCAGTAATTCAGCATCAGGAATAGGGAATAGAAAATAAAGTTTGCCCTATAGTCTGCCTCTTCTTCCCAGCATACCTTCATCTTTGTTTTCCTCTTAATGGAGTCATTGTCACTAACCTGCCTTCCTGTAATTTTCTTCCTTAGCTGTTACCTACCACTTCTGCCTTCCATTTTGTGCAGAGCATGTTTTATATAAAGGCAAAGGTTATTTTTATCTTTCAAGGAAATAGAGTCTTAAATGGACCTGAGTTTTTGGAAGTGTAGGTTATATGCATGAAAATATAGTAAGTTTGATAAGTCCGGGTCCTGTTATTCACCCAAATACATTTCATACTACTCCTCCTCAGAACCAGATTAGCACAGCCACAAAAGATGACTTTTTTGACCTTATGGATTTCTCTGCCAAGAAAAAAAAAAGACACTGACATTTACAACACTGATATGCCTGAAAAACTGGTATGAAAAGGGGGAGAAACATGATTGCTTTGAAAGTTTTAGGCCAACTTTCTGCTAACATATATCTACTTCTAATTTCTAAGCTCTTATAGGCTCAAAAGGTACCAATAATGAGGCCAGAGAGTGAAAGAGAACCCCTAAAATAACAAAGAGGAAGCCTGATGACTGAAGGAATCATTAAACTCTACATCTCTACTGCAAATAAAATGTCATAAAGATAGCTTTGCATTACTGTTTAGTAAAAGAAGGATGCTTAATATACTTTTTTGTTCTTAAATAAAAACCACCTTCCTTTCCACATGTAAATCATCTCACTTCTGAAAAGGAAGATGCTGTATCAGCCAGGCTGACCCTCCAACCCACGTCCTGCAACTGCAGACAGCAGACCTCCCAAGAGCAGCGTATCGAGGTGCACAGATCTCCTCACATAACCCTACCAGAGGCAAATGACCTGCCTGCCTCCTGGCTCTCTTCACATCACCAAGTGACTGCCAGCAATATATGGCATCTAAGGGAAACATGACCTGGAAAAGGCCTGCCCTGCTCCTGAAATTCTGTAGTTACCAAAACTGTCTGTCATGGTGAGGTCTTTAACTAGAATGAAGGCATCAGCACCAGTATGAAAGTGATTTATTTCAGCATGGAGTGTTTCAAGTGCAAGGAAAAGATTGGCAGCTTACTTATCAGAAGGAATACTTACATAGATAGTGTGGCCTGGAGAACCAGGTATACTGGAACCTGGCCTGGAATAAATGCTTTCTGATGATGTTCTTGTAGGCTGAAAAAGAAAAAGTAACTTTCAGAGCAAACCTGAAGCCATTCACACTGGTAGTTTTGGTTTTAAGTGAAGAAATCTGCATACATCTTGAAATTAACCGAATTTAGAAAAAAATGTCAACACAAATGCAAGCATTCTGGGAAATGTCACAATCTTGTGAGGCAGGTGGGCTTTTTTGTTTGGTAGGGGAAGGAGTGCTGTGAGAGGGGAAGGAGGTTTTCTAAATCATACAATGTAAAAGACTGACAACAGCAATGAACAAAACCAAACATCTGCCAGAGACACTGTAACGTCCAATCGAGGAGAGTCCTGCCAGTCATTCTACCAAAATGTTAGTTCACAAACAGCTAGGGGGATCAGCAGATCAGCAGACAGAACTGTTGAGAGGAGCACAGCACATGTTATCACTTTCCAGATGTTCCATCACTGGATTTCCATTATGAACACAGAACTGAATTCAGCCCTGCTAAGTAGAAGGACCAGAAATCCTTGGCTTGGAGCTGTTCCCTACTTCTGCAGCACAATTTAGATGCAACATGAAAGCTAAACTGTTGATTGAAATTTCATGATCCTGCCCATACTGCTAATGTCCTGATGATTCAGGACAACATCCTGTAAACTGAAATTCATGAGAACAGTCTCACCCCTATAAGAGCAAGTACCATTTTCCAGCACTTCAGCAGGACTAAACAGGCACCAATTCCCCTGGGGAAGTTTTGTGAGAGGAGACAAAATAACTTATCAGGGGGATACAGGGATACTGAAAACTTGATAAATTTGAAAAAACATCTATTTGATCAAAAGTCACACACATTATTGTGTCAATTACTCCTAAATTTGGCATCTAGCAGACACACAGACATAATCAGCAATATTCCACTCACAACTGAGAAACCATGAACAATTTTTGCTCCCTAGCTGACTGCAAAGAACCAAATCCTATCGCAAAGCAATGCATCAGCAGGTGACCGATGACACCAGTGCAGTGGGATTCTTCAAAGTCACTGAAAATTAAATCTTGGTAAATAGTCCTTACCTCATCAGCTTGTGACATTGAACTAAAGGACCTTCAGGCACACACTGAAGAGAAAATAGGCTTGACAGCCTGGCTCGCTGAGTTTTTTCCTAGGAAATACCTGGAGTGAACACAACAAGGCTACTGGACCTTTCTGATCTCTCAGCATACATTTCCTGAAACGATCCTTCGGCAGACCTCAGAGTCCTGCTACCTTTTGTATCACAGCCCCAGAAACTATTGGTACCATCCACATAAAAAATGCTGAAGACTAGTTCAGGGATCATATAGCAGGATTTCTCTGACTTTGTTAGTGGAAATGAAATCATGACTTTCGGGGAGGGTCAGAGGACTAAGAAGTTTTGAACATGTTTCAGCAAAAAGCGTGAAGATTCAGATCAAAGAGCAGATGTGGCTGTGGAATGACACGGTGACGAATCCTCTTCCAGAGCATGTCTGAGAACACTTTCTCAGCTGGACCTTTATGCCTATCTTTGCTTTCCCCTCTAGCTGCAAATTCCTACATCCCAAAAGAGAAGAGAAATTTCTCAGTTGCCCTTAAGCTCCTCCCATGATGCAATCAAAGCAAAAAGCCCACCAACAGCCACTTGTTTCATGGAAATGTTACAAGAGTTAAGCTGGGAAATCTGGCTGCTGTTGAGAAACACTTTATTCCCCCTTTCCATTCTGCCATTTCACACCACTGTCTGAGTGGAGACACATGTAACATGTTGCTGCAGTTGCTATGGAAAACAGTTGTTTTCATTACAACACAGGGAACGGCATGAAGTAGCTGAGGTACTGTTAGGGGTGTCTCTGGCTCTTGGCAAACAGGCTTTAAGAGTTTGGTCTGCTCAGTTCTCCCTGTTGTTAGGAAAATGGCATGAGAGGCAGCTACAGCTTCTTCCCACCTGGCAGGCCCTCCAGGCTGCTCTTCACTCTCGATCTTTTACAATGACTTCAGAAAAGAAGAAATTCTCAGCACTTGGTCCACCCCTGTAGTCTCATCTCTTAATGTCACTGCTAAAAATCTCTTCAGCAAAATAAAAGAATCACTTGTATTTATCACAGTGAATTTGTTGAATAAAGTTAGACAGCTTAAGATGATAGCTGCAGCCACATCCTGCTAACAACTTCTTTAGGAGCAGGAGGTACAGGAGCACTTGTCAGACGGACCAGCAAGCTGTAGCTGCTGTTCTTCATTTCCTCACTGCGTTTCTGCTCTAAGTTCCCTCTTACCGTGCCATTAACATGAGCCAGACATGACACCCTTTAAAACCAGTTTTCCATGTTCTGTAATTCTTCTTGCACTCATCAATTTTACCTTCCATCTACTGAAAAGCTCCACAGTCCTTGGGTAGGAGACCGTCCTGTCAGCCACTGCCAGAGCACACATGTTCCTCTCCTGAGGAGCTTAATCCAAGCAGTCCAGGAACTCAGGCTTTTCTATCTGCTCCAAGTTCTGTTCCTTGCTTAAGTTTACAACATACCCCTGAAGTCAGTGAATGAAAAAGAGGACTTCTATGTCTACTCTCATCCTTCCTGCCTCGCTTTGCCCTATTTCTTGTTTTCAATTACACAGGCCGTTTCCATCAAGGATGGCTATTTCCTACTCTGCTGCTCCCATAAGGTCTGGAATCCTTCACAGCTTTCTGCTTTCCCCTAAAGACAATTGCATTGCACTTAAAAATATTTGTGCTGCTTGCCTTAACAAAAATACACATTAAAGACTCCTTGATATAAGCTGTTCCTCTGGCATATTTTTAGTTGCTATGGTTGGCTTCTTTCCTAACAGGCCTGTAACAGCTCCTGACTGAAAGCCTGTGACAAGGATCACAGGTCTTTTTTTAAATGGACACTCTCTCTTAAATTGTACATCTTCATTAGCAGTGGGGATTTAAATCAGGTGGCAAGAGACACACTGGAGGTCGAGTTCTCCATTGATGTAGCTGCAATGGGGTTTAAATTCCAACCTTTAATCTTCAGTGGAGATATGTGAGCATCTCTTGCACACATTATTGGAAGACATGTAAAGAAGTTAGACAAAACATCCTTTAATATGAATGGACTAATTTAGGGGTATTTCCTTCCATCACAATAGTCCTGTGATACTTGTTCTACACTCCCAGCAACAAAACAAGTTAGGCTGGCTTACTTCTACAAAAAGATTTGGAACACTCTTTGTATGATTGTTCTTGTTCTCGAAGGAGTCAAATAGAGCTTTTCATAATGCCACCTTTGAGCAGAGAAATTCAAAGCAAATTTCTATGAAGAACTACAACTAATCTTTTTACTTTTCTTGTGGTGCATGGCCTTTCTCCACATTTTCTGACAGTAGAAGAGTCATCTGCTTTTTCCTTTCCTCTTCCACCCAAATGGATAACAGTAGCAATTATATCAACATGGGATGTCTGTACCAGACTCTGGAAGTCTATGAATTACATGAAAAAAATCAACAGAAATTCAGTCAATAGAAATTCATGCATGTCATTAAAGGAGCCGAAGGAAAGAACCAAATCACAAAGCATCTAACGTATCTGCAAGACTTCTCAGTATTTCCCACTTTATCACAGACTTATTTTTATGCTTTTGTTCTTCATTCCATGCATTTGTCTTCAGTGCTGAAGTTCTTTACCGACTTCATTTGCAGACTGGCAGAGGTAACACTGACTGTCATGCTCATCCTATTAGGTTCACCGTGAATTTCAATGCTCAATTAGCATATATCACCCATGCATATGCCCCCAGTTGATTAACCTGTTATTTCAGATTGCAAAGCTTAAGATGTTCATCTGCATTTACCTCAGTCTCTCATGTCATCATGCATGGCACATCATCTAAATACATAGCTTCTTCTAAAACAAAAATCCACACTAGAGCCATTCACATTATCCAGATGCTGCTACAATGTGGTGGCTCTGGTTTTCTCAAGTACAGATGTTCAGAATCATGCTCTACAAAAACTTAGAAGTGCAGGCAACCAGATCAAAACTGATCCCAAGAACATCTGGCCAAATGGATGCATTGTTGTTTAACAAAGGCATCATCAGCATTTCTTACAGTACCTGCCTTAGTTTTTTGATAGAGTTCATTATGCAAGGCGGTGATAATAGCTGCAGAGGAATTAATATGTTTTCACTGATTAACATTTAACATTACAGTTTACACAAGTTCTCTAACTCTGAGAAGCTACTTTAAGTGAAGCATGTTTATAAATAAATTATTAGAAGAGTAAGATGTAATTTATCCTACTAGGCAGACACAATTTTGCAATAGCAAGGAATTTGGCTTTCTCAGTGCGACATTTGCTACCTCTGACTACCTGCAAGGTTTCATAGTTGTTTAAGACTCAAAATCAGGGTTCATTAAATTCAGGCTTCCTAAAGATTTCAGTAATTTTCAGTGGCCAGTAAAGCACCCCAGCGTTACCGCATTAATTACACCTGCCTGCTGGTTTACACGTGCCCTTCTCTTACAAGCATTTTCATTATTTCTTGGTCTAAAAAATGCTATGCTGTGTAGGCATCAAGGCAAAACTAGTGAACAGGTTTAGTTCAAACTCACACAGACACAAATATTAATAGGTTACAACTATTTTTCGTTCCTTTCTAGACACAAAGGCCAGAGAAGAGAATGAATTTTCAGCGCATTGAAGGCACACTGCTACCAAACAAACTTCTGCAAAGCTAGTCATGCAAATGTAGCCTTCACCAAGAGGAAGTTAAGTGGAAAGCAGAAGAAAAGAAACCAGGAAGTCTAGAATATACTGAATTCAGCAGCAAACTTCTCAGAGAATTCACAGGATTTCACCCTACAGTTTTCAACCCACCATTTTTATACAGATTCAAGCCTTTGACCTTTGGCCCATCTATCGCAACAGCAATGATACAGGATCTGTGATCCTGTGATCTTTGTATCTACTCCACAGAAGAACATTTGAAGCCAAATTACACCTTGAATTACACTTTGTATAATCAGTATGTAAATCTAAACAGAATTTAATACTGACCAAATTTACACAAGAGGATGTTCATCTGCCCCTAAGCTATTTGTACCTTACAAAGCCTACAAAACAGGAAAAAGAACATACCTTTATTTTGACATGGGCTGCTCCTATTTTGTCTTGCATATTTTTCTAACACATTGAATATGATTTGGTTTTTTTAATCCTACGGCTCTTGGATTTCAGGACTGGAAACTCAGACTTGCACAGGCTAAATTGGACACAAAAAGTCACTACGGCCTATGAGTGAAATGGTTGGCTGTTCTCAGACTCCAACAAGTGATTCTGTAAAGCCTAGGATTGCAGAGACACTGCCCTCCTCAGGGTTACTGATAACACATCTTGATAGCTCTAAGTGGTTAATGCATTGCAAGATCCTCCCTTAACTGACAGAAGTACCGTTCAGGACAAAGGGCACAGGGCTGGCATTAACTCCCACTGACCTGCACTGCAATTCATGCCACGCTAACGCTACCCTGCATGCTGCTCCTGACACAAATACCCCACCCTGGCTGATCATACTACTACCTCTACTTTGCATTAAGAGATGTGAAGGTGGCCCAAGCAGGTACAACAGAAATCCAGAGGCATAGACTCCATCAGCCCCTCTGCTCACTGCCAGCCCGTCTGTACCAGTACATTCTTCCTTCATTATCAGGTGAAAGCGAGCTGGGATGTGCCTGCACTGCAGGATAGCCATAGCCACACGTCCCCCCACAGCAGACACAACTAATAAATAAGCACTGCCCCGGAGAAGAAGGGGAAGTGGGTGGTGTTTGCAGCTGCAAAGCCAGTAAGTCTGAAAGCAGAAAGGTAGTCCAGAATCAAGAGGACACAGGGAGGACCTCCTGACTCAGATGTGGGTATACCCCAGATTAGAGAGAGACAAATGCTCTCAGGCAGCACAGAGAACGTGGCCAAACCTGGAATTTTGTAAATATTTTCTCAACTATGTGTAGTGTATCAACAGATATAAAAAAGGAATTGAATTAACGGATGACATTTTTTTTTTCCTAAAAGCAGAGCCATTGTTCATGAAAAGCTATTTATTTTTAACCACCACTTTAAGTCAGCTGCTTCTCACCATTTTCATTTGCTTCATATTTGCACTCTAGATTTTTTTGTTCTAGAAGAAAAACTTTCTGTATGCTGGAAGAACAATACTACAACCCCCTCCCCCCACCCCAGAAGCTCATCTGAATCGAAACCAAATTGAATTTTAAGCATTTCATTAAATAAAATTTAAAAAAATGTGAGAATTAACAGACAACACTGCACCACGTGATGCAAAATACAGCGTCAGTGCCCATGGTGGCAAGTGAGAGCAGGAAAGCCATGTGGCAGAAGTAGCAGCAAGCGCAGCAAATGACAATGAGGAATCTTCTCAGTAAAGAAGACCGTTATCAGCACTATGAAAACACAACAGCAAACCTCTGCAGAGCGTGGCCTGCGCAGAACCAGACTCTTTGGATAAAAGAACTCAGATGAGGAATGCTGTCATGAAACACAAAAGGGAAAAATGAGTGAAAAGGAAAGCAGTTTCTACAGCTCAGTGGTTAAGTTCTTTTTTCAATCAAGTTATCAATACCTACTTGCTCGATAATCATCTGTTCATTATAATACCTAGGTTACTTACTGATCCCTGCAGAATCACAGCCAAACAGTTGCAAAAAATCCCTAAACAATGTATATTTTTGTAACATACATATGTTTGCTTGATTTTCTGCTTGTTTTTTCTTTATAATCCTCCACAAATATCCAGTGGGGGGAAGATCTAAAGCAACCATTGTTTTCATGAATTCCCTCTCAGATCTTAACCAGCTAGAATGCTGATTAGTTTACATCACGATTCAGTTACTGAGAGAAAACAGAACTTGCTGAAAACTTCTGAAGTTACTTCAATGATAAAAAGGGCTTTTTGTTTGTTTTGCTCTACATGGAAAGGAAACCCAGCAGAGCAAAGAGGCCATGTCACTGGCTTTTTGCAGAACCACCAGAAAATCTAGGCCTGACCCTGAAAGTGGCTATATTGTATATTTGTCAATTCAAAAACCAGATTCCAATTCTCATGTAAAGTCTAAATGTATGTCATAAAAAACTGAAAACTGATCAAAGCACACAGTTCATAATGTGATGACATGTTCAAATAGCAAATAGCTTCCCTGTTTCATTTGGTTCAGTACCTGCTTGCTAGTGCCTTCATTGGAGTTAGTAGAATGAAATATGTGCCAAAGTCATTAAAGTGAACTCAAACTGATTTTAAAATAAAAACCTTGGATAGCTATGCCATAACATTTCTGAGATATTCCCACAATATGCATTCTATTGCTTCACTTCATTTTCCTGCAAGAACTCACTTAGGCAAAGTCATGCAGGTGGATGAATCTGTTCAGTTCCCTCCAATTAAAATTATCTGAAGGAGAAGAAGGCTGGCATGCTTGACTATGTGACAGGAAAAACTGGAAAATATTTGAGGGGACTTTGGCCACTTCCATGGGGAATGAAAATAAACCAACCTATTTTATAAGGTCAGCTGGAGAAGGTTCATATGGGCTGCAACATACTCAGGAGTGCTTTGATAAGACTTGGGTCTAAGTGAAAGGGAGGTTTTGTACCCCAACTATTCACTACAAAGCACAAGTCTTCTGACACTTAAGAAGAGCCAAGACACTGTTTGCATTCAAACTGTTAAATGAGGAAGAAAATCCAGTCTGGCATAATTTTCCATTTTCTTATGGAAGTCAGGACAGAACAAAGTGTGAATGCTAGGTGGTACTATGGTGATGTTTGGTCACGATATATTCCATGCCCATCTAGGGCCAATTATACTACTTTTTATTGGTACAGCCCACACTAAGATCAACTCTGCTCAACAAGAATTTATCTGCACATTACCTACAACCATAGGAAATTCTCTGTGGGGGGTGTTTTACAGACCAGTGCACCCGAATACATTCTAAAGGACATGGTGTCCTGTGAATGAGCCACAAAGCGAACACAGCCCACCGGCCATCCCACATGTCTCCGTGCCAGTATCTCTTGGTTTCCTTGTCTGAAAGATATTTTGTTCATATAGCCTCTGATGTTCATATCCAGAAAAATCATTAAAGTTTAAAGGACAGACTTAGAAATAAAAATGAGTAAATTTTCCAGAAGATGAATTAGTGAATATGGGCTTAGAATTGCCTGGTGTGTGCAAAAAGCCAGGCTCCAGCATTTATCAGTGCAGCATTATTGCCATCAAGGATTTGATCCAGAAAAATCTGTCTGGATACGCCAAGGTGCAGCTCTTCTTGGCATTCAAATTAGGATTGCTTTTGGCTGGGGTTTATATGGATGACAACAGAAGAAGAGTTCATATTGTCTAAATGCTGTAAATAACCATGCAGAATAGGGGATAACTGCAGAGCAATTATACAGATGTGCAAAACTATTAAAATATATTGTAGCATTTGCCCTGTTCCCGTTTTCTCCTTAAGAGTCTCTTTCACAACAACTGAGATATGAAATGAAGTGTCTTAGAGACTCTGCCATGTCTGTATGTCAGTAAATGACACTATCTTTAAGGCAGTGCACTGAGACAGGTATGTGAAGGTGGTAAGCCTAAAAATCAGAGCAATACCTCTGAAGTGCCTCCACTGTTTATTCTGCCAGAGTGGTGAAAGCTATGCAAAAAAAACATGGAATAAGTCACTCTCTTAAAAACAACATTCAGTTATTGTGTGCACAAAGTATCTGGTGTGTCACTGCCGCTTACCCGTAGCTTTTCTTCAGTCTTAGTGGACTGCTTACAGTCGGGATGCCAGACAGTGGAACCTGGGGGAAGAAAAAACAATAAATAAATCTTTATTCAGAGTAAAGCAGATGACCTCTGGTCATGACAAGTCCGTCATTATGGAGAATCCCCTCACTGCATCAGAAGGTTAATCTGTATGAACTATGCAAGTAATTCACATTCAATTCTAGCTCATGAGATATACAAGTAAACCCCCCAAATATTAAAATCCTCACTTCACCTAGAGCAGGCTTTTGCTGAGGCTGTCAAAGCACTTGCACACATTCTTGACTAAAACTTAGTCTCAAGCAGCAAGGGAGTGAGTAAACATCAACTGGAGGAACTGAAAGATAGGGTTCCTCTGGGCAGGATGGAGAGTTAGAGCAAAAGAACTGGGCTATGGTTACCTGAACTGTTCTCCCCTCCATCACTCATAAATATGAAGTTCTGATTATCAGTCCTTTAAGACTGGGAAAGCCCTATGACTTCCTTGAGGAATATAGGCCACATTCAGTTATGGTAAAGTATTACTTAGATCACCTCGCCCCTGCAGTTATGCAAAATGCATCAGGAAACACAAAATTAGAACATTCACTATGCAGCAAAGTATGTCACCCGCTGCACTGAGCTAGAGGGGCCAGTATGACGCAGGGGGTACAAAGCAGCGTGTGAAAGAGTACACAGTGTACCATACTTGCCATTGGCACAGATATCATTTCTACCCTGTGCTCTGCAAAGTCAGTGGCATTTCCAGCTACATATCCTACTAAAAAGGGCAAAGTCTTGGCTGTTTGTGTCCCAAAACATGGGGTTTGTTCTTATGCTGTAAAAGTGGAAATATCTGGCTGTTCCCAAAGGCTGAACAATGTCAGGGACAAGGAGCACTTCCATCCCATTTCTCTGTTCTCCTCTGCCACATAGTGTAAACTGCTCACTGCTGGGAAGCTGCTGGCAGGTATCAGCCAAGTTGAAATGGAGCAGAAGCTAATGTTGATTTTTAACACTGACTGCAGCTGCAGCCACACTCAAACTTCATTCCAGTCACCACAAAACCAATACAGAGCCTTGTCTGTCTGCAGGGGGGAACGTCACCTCTTCACTCTGTCCACAAAGAAACCAAATGGAGCCAAGTCCGGGTCTCCTGCTGGTGACTTTTAGCTCAAGTGCTGTCAGAGGAAACCTCACCCTCTGAGCCCAGGAGAGGTATGGGTCAGGGCCCCTGGAAATTTTGTTCTAACCAGCCCTTACATGGCTTGGTACAGAAGTAAAGACCAGCAGGAATGATTTCACTTCCCAGCAGCACACAGTATAATCATCATCAGGAGACTGGAGAGAATGCTGTGACTCTGGATCAGGGGTCTGAGATGTTTGGCTTTGAGTCTAAGCTGAGGAAGAAGAATACTGTGCATTTGGCAGGGGGAAGTGATCAGACACCAGGGAGAAGCGTACCAACAGCCTTCTCTGTAAACAAACAGCAGCCTCAGAGCCAGGACCCCACAGAGCCTGAGAGATCAGGAGAGAAGCATGCCCTGTGCATTTGCTCAGGAGGTCAGACAGATCCAAGCACTCAGGAGGAGGGCAGTAATGTTATAACACTGATAAACTAAGACTCAGAAGGTTTAGGTTCAACACTCAAATTCTTTTTCCTACCAGAAACAGTTCAGCAAATGGTGGTTATTCCCATTCTTAACATAGGTTTGTTTGCTCATGTGGCAGACACCAACTGTGGTCATTTATCCATCTTTTTACTTTGCATATACCCTTATTTCAACATACAGCTCTCAAAAAAAATCAGTAACTCAAGCTATTATCTGCACATTGAATAAGGCTGAAAGCCTGTGTGAGAATCAAGTGAAACACCCTTCTAAATGTTGAGCAACATCCTAGCTGAGCAACAGTCTTCTAGGGTAGTCCATAGAGTAAACTATTACTAGCAAGTCAATGGGAAAGAGAAAGTTTCTGATGCTGCTTCTTTGTCATTTTCCTTTGTTGGAGGCAGGGCAAAGCCAGAGTGCTTCTGCTGGCATCATTCAAACCATCCTTAACCTACAAAGCCCCAAAACGGACAGGCTGTCTATTTTCATATATTTTATCAACAATGTGATTTTCATTCTAGCTTTAGTGTTGTGATGTATTTTTATTTCAGAGAAATACTTGGAATGCTGTCACTGTGTACTCTAGAGTAAACAAGTTGGATGCAGCCAGGATATACATTTCAGCTGAGAGCTTTGCACAGGAAAGGCCTGGGTCCTTTGCACTTAACATGTGCTGAATTCAGCAAGGAAAGCTTTGGCAGAACAGTCTGGAGCACACTCAGCAATAACATTATTTAGTCAGAAAACAGCTTGTGAACAAAAAAGCAATGCAACTCAGGCTGTTCCTCCTCTGAGACAGAGTGAGCATGAAGAACATTAATTCACAACCACAGAAAGGGAGCTACAGCCAAGAGAAGAAAGATGGCAGGAGGAGCCAGGTATTTCTCCCCTCCTCTGTTCTCTCACCTGAACTTGGCCAAGAAAAAAATCAAGCATTGTTTAAGTAGAAGCAATGCCTTCTGTCTTATTTGGATCTGCAGAAATTTATACCACAGTCTGCTTAATCCACATGAACTCCCCCTCTGCTAGATTGCTGCAAATGGCATCAGTTGCAAATGGCTCTCTGTAATAATGGCAAAGGATGAACTGATGCCTGTACTCTGTCATACTGTGATGTGAGGAAACTAGAAAGAGAAGGACAGAATAAGACAACTAAGGTATAAGGTCAGGGACAGATGAGACAGATGGGCTGCAACAGAGGACCAGCTACAAAATAAAACAAGTTAGCTTCAAAGGAATTCCTTAATATTATCTTATTTTGGAATTCCTCCGGAAGGAATCTCTCCTCTGGATCTCAAGGCATGGGCTGCCACCACACTTTCATGATTTCTTTCCTACTCTTTAGCAGTCCTTTCAGGTATACCAAGCGAGTTTTCTAACATAAATACACTATATGAAATCCCAGTATGTGTCTCCCTTTTCACTTTTATTTCTGGCTTGCAATAAATGTGTACCATACCTCTATCAACATTCATTAATAATAGAGCAAGTTATAAAAATAGCTTGATAGTTAATGTGCTACCTTCTGAGAAAGTAGGTTGGATTCAGATCAAGAATAATTTTCAATCAAGTAAGAGAACATATTCTTTTTTATGTGAAAAGATCACAAAAAAAGCGTGTTTAGCAATACTTGAGAGTGTGAGACTGTTAGTAAGAAAGTGGAGATGAACATGAATATACAAGAAAGTAGTAACTGTAGAAAGACATAAAAATAAACAGGAATAAAAAGATAGATGTGATCAGATAAAAGAGAAATAGGCAAGGCAAGCAAGTATGATAAGAACTGGAGGAGACAATCTGTCAATGGGCAGATCTACATGGTTCAAAACAAGCTCACTGCAGTCTCTGGAAGTTTTTCCATTGCCTTTTACAGTTTGGAGTGTGGTCCAGAAGAGCAAAGCAACCAATCAGCAGAACTCAGGGGAAACCCTCTAACTTTGTCTGGTATCTCGCATACCCGTGTGCTAAGCTATCTGTGAGATACCAAACTCAGAGGCAGCCTAATACATTTCATTTTTGCTACATACGTTTTGAAAACCTATGTCTGCCTCAGCTGGGGTGTAGGGTCGCTGCAAAGCCACTGTTGTGGGCACATATTAGAGCAAAAGGGTTTCAAGTGAATGAGAACACTCCTGAAGATGTGATGGCTATCGTTCTCCCTGCCCATACTGCATGGAGATGGTTTATAAACTCCTGAGGTCTGTGTCAGAAAAATCACAAAGTCCAATTTTCTTGTTTTGGAATGGAGAGATCCTTACCTTGCAGATACATTTCTTCTCCTTCTGTGAACATCTGGTTGCACCTGCTGCATCGTGCACAGCTTGGATGATAATGCTTGTCACCTGCCTGAACAAAAATAAAAAGGGAAATGAGGAACCATTGCACTGCAGTGCTCTGGGGGAACTCATTATTTGCTGACATTTTTCTTCTGTTCACCTCTTACAATACCAACACTGCCCTGTTGATGTGACAACAGCAGTGAGAATGTAAGATCTGCCATACTGGCTCAGCCCAGAGGTCTATCTGGTCCTATACCATCCTCAACAGGGCCAGCAGCAACTACCTGGGGTAAAAGACTGAGAAACAACACAGAACAGCCTTTCCTTGTCACACCTTACCATCAGTGGTTTCAGTCTTCAAGGCTAAAGGCTACATCACAAATTACCTGATCTCCATGATTTATCCAACATCTTTTCAAATCTCCATCTATCTAACAGTCCAAGCCAGTGAATGTCATGCTGCAGTTAGTATTTGTCTAAAACTGCTGCCTCCTTATTTTGTCAAACAGCACGTGTTTTGTCAATTACTCCATCGTTATGGATTAATTTAGATAATGAGCAACAGTTTTCACCTGCCATTCCTTGACTTTATTCCTGACACTGCTGATATGGGCATTAATAGAGAGAGCTTTCTGGAGTCACTGCTGGGACCATCACCTTAAGTCAGAGATGCCTGATTTCAGAAGCCACACTAGCACAGACAGCTTGAGCTGAATTTGAACTATTGATGTAAGCAGGCTCAATACTCTAGATCCTGTTACCCAAATCCAAATCCAGTGAGCTATTTATTCTCTTAAATGCACTGATAACCATAATAAACAAAGCTGATCAGATTTCAGGCCTATAAGGACAGGAAAAATCAAGGCACAGATATTGACGTGATTTCTCCTTACGAGAGCAAGTATTTATATGACATGACAAAGTACATGGATTAACATACCTGACAACTACCAGACAGTCAGCTCTACCACCTACCCCTTCTACTGGTAAAGCTGCACCATTTCATTTTAATGTTCTCATTTGCTCCTGCCTTCATAGTGTAGTACCTGGTCTGATTTCAGGGAAGATCAGGAAAGGCACCAGCTATTCATAGAGACACCTGTTTGTGGCCAAGATTATTTATCTCTTGTTACCACTAAGAACAATTCCTGTCCATAAATTTCAGCATTGCAAGACCAGAGAAGAGGACCTGGTATGCTGTTGGTTTAGCCATACACTCTTCAGTTGCAAAACCACTGCACTTCTCTTGCTCAGGTACTGACTGCCTTTGCTGTTTATTCCTCCTCCTTAGGGGGCAGCAGCCACCGAACTGTGAGACTAATGTGATTGAGTATTTTTTGCACAGCAGATTTAGACCTATCAGGCAAAAAAAAGTGGCTCTGGCATAAGGGAGAATGAAAGGTCACTACAAGATATGCCTATTTAAAAAAGTTAATGAGGGAGTAAGCACAGAATTCATGGTTGACTTGCAGTGACAAAACCCATATTGAACTAAGAAGGAAAAAACACGTTAATGCTCATTCTTTATCATTTTCGTTATTGGCTGTCCTCTTTGACTCTCTCTATTAATTATTTAACCCCTGAGGTGCCCTATAAGTTCCATTCAAGAGTGAATATATCCAAAATGTAATGCTGATATCAAACTACAGGTATTCTAATCTAAGCTTTCCAATATACTGGAACAGTTGCCCAGAGAGGTGGTGGAGGCCCCATCCCTGGAGACATTGAAGGTCAGGCTTGATGAAGCTCTGAGCAATGTGATTTAGTTAAAGGTGTCCCTGCTTACTGCTGGGGGTTGGACTAAACGACCTTTAAAGGTCCCTTCCAGCCTAATGCATTCTATGATTCTATGATTCCTAGCCCTCCTTACCCCTTTTCTCAAGTTCACATCCAGAAATCCCTTCCAGCTGGCTTTGCTACACAAGGACTTTTCAAGTGGCATCTTGCACCTGGCTATCAGCAAGATACTACTTTCTTCTTCAAAATACAGCTATGCAGCCACTAGATTTTTACCTGTCACATTGCTTGCGAATTATTTCAGCAATGGTTGAGGTCCTTGGGACAATACAAACTATCAAGTGCAAACTATGATCCATACCCAAGAGTTCTGTCCCTAAACTAAGTTTGAGTAAGTGAATTCATTGCTGAAAATACCTTGGTTTTGCATATCTAGAGGTGCTAAAACCAACCAAAAGAATATCAAATGTTATTACTCTTATTTTGCATACAAACTCTTAAATGGAATTAATTGAATTGACAGCCAGTTTTTTGTAAAATGAAATATTAAACCTACATGTTACTGTCACTGCTTATAAATCCTTTGTTAAATCAACTGCCACTGCATTTGCAGTAGAAGCAAAAAACCTCAATTTATAACAAAATACAATCTCCTCTGAATTCCCTATTTATCTTCTACCCACACTGACAAACGTAAAAATAGCTTCTCCGATTAAATCCCATTTGAACATGGTAGACAGAAAACCATAGATTAAAAAAAAGTAGTAGTATGTACTCATTTATCAAATACTTCCAGAGCCATAGAATAGTGGCACAAGCTATACTGTAAGTGTTGTTACAAATGTAAGTACCTGGATGTTAAATTTGAGTTGCTTTCCATGGTTCTGCAAGTCTCACTCACCAGCGATATATGTGTTCTATTTATTTTCTATTACATATCTGCTACACATGCTATGTACATTATATGCATATTCACGTACTGAAAATAGGTTTTAACATTATTTTATATAGTGTTAAGGTTTTATTTATTCTGGTAATTTCAAGAATTATATGGAATCAAGGCTTTAGCAACACTGAGCTTCAGTCTCCCACTCTAAAAAGATTAAATTAGATTTGATGTCCGTCATTAGAAGAAACACTACCAAGGACAACTACTACAGAAGTGCATTCCTCGTGACCAGCCTCGCGAGTAAAACCACAGAATCATCTCTCCTCTAAAGCTCATCAATGACAGTCAGAGGCTCAGTAGACAGCCATAATTCACAGCTGATGTGGTACATAGGGGAGCTTGATGTGGGTATTATGCAGAGGACATACCTCAAGTAGAATCATAGAATCATAGAATTGTAGGGGTTGGAAGGGACCATCGGGTCCAACCCCCCTGCCAAAGCAACATTAGCAAAAGTAAAAGCTCTATTATGTACTATAACAATACCAAGATCTAAAATAATAGCTGATGATTAGTGATCCAAGCTTTCATAAAACACCTTTTCAGAATGAGCAGCTATTGATTTTCAGTTTTCTTACAGCATACTATTCTCTTAAATGACTTCAGCTTGGACATACAAACCCCCTTAGCTACTTAAACCACTCCCAATGCCATTTTAAAAGCCACCATGTGCTGTTTACAGAGGACACTGAAGACTCCCTCTAAGGGGGGTGGGGGTAATAACCCCATACAATCATCCAGAATGAGAAAGGTTGCAGAGCACAGCCATTGCATTCCACACTGCGTGCATCAAACTCAAAGAGACTTCTTGTAGTTTAAAAGGTAAATAGACTAAAAGGAAGGAGGGTAGAGAGGTGATTTGAAGCACCCAAAACACAACACTCTGAGCTCCTGTAGAACCCCTTCACACATGGCTGATGCTCCAACCTCTCCACAATGTGCACAACACTTACTTGCCTTAACTTTATCAAGATGCCTTCAGGGACGTCCTGAAGCCAAACGCGTGCTATCACTCACAAGAGTCAGGGAAGGAAAAGGTGGGTGTCACAAGAATGATTCCAGCCCGGGACCTACAAATGCAGCTGCACACAAGCTGATACAGCATGCCCCAGAAACCCAGCACGACAAGTACCTGTGTTCAGTGCACGTACAGGTTTATCTCCACACCAACAGTACTTCAAAGGCAATGACTGCGTTTTCCAAGTCCATCCCACTGTCTCCACTTTCCACAAGACTAACTTTTATTCTCTGAGGGCCTGTAGAGCTCTAGTCTGCTTAGATGTTTTCCTCTTTGGTAAGAGCTTAAGATTTCCTATTACTCATGCCTTCAGTCCTGTCCTTCCTTCCAGAACAACAGTGAATAAGAGCCAGAGAGAACAATAACAAGAATCCCGCTAGGAGAGCTCACATGCCAGCGGGTCTGGTGGAGGAAGAACTAATTACCAACAGACATTTTCTGCTGGCCAAAGGACACAATTAAGTGCATATTTGTCACATTACATTTGCACAGCTGCACTCCCTCTCCATTCAAAGATATCTTAGCAGTCACCTGACAAACAGCTATGAAACATGTAGAAAGCTTTACTTTTCTAGTACTATTTAAATACCACAAAAACTGCTATGAAATTGAAAAAGTACATTTGAGAGTAAAAGCCTCCCCTCCCTTTTTCTTTTCTTTTTATGGACAGGTATAATGGGCACATTTGACAGACAAACCTAATCAAATATTTATTTCTACCACAACTCTGAGAAGAATGACCTGATTTGTTAACTCTCCTAAGGACTAAGGAGCACCACAAAGAATAACTCAGACTCATCTTTTAAACCCCTCAAGGAATGCTGCGAATTCTAAAAGAGGAACTGTGGCAGTAGCCTGCCACTTTCCAGTGAAGCTTTATTTTAATTACTTGCAGAGGTCACAGAACCTTCAACCCTGTTTGATGTTTGGTATAACATCAAATTCCATTGTTTCCTTCTCTGCAGGCTTCTGTGATCTCAAGAGCGGTTGGAACAGCACAAACATTATGAAGACCAAAATTTGCCTCTAATAACATCCTGACACAAACTGTCAGCTCATTTTTCCCAGGCTCTTATCTGTTTAGCAAGTTAATACAAATATCTGTGCTCAGATACAAAAATTAAAGTGCAGCTCCTTTGCTTACAAAGTATGTCAGAATCTACCATAATTTTTTCTGTTACTACCAAAGGAAGGAAAAGGCAAGACAATTTAATCCTTGAAAATATTCTAGTCTGAGAAATCCCTTTTTGATATGTATCCTTAAAAACTGGGACCGTCTAAAGCTGTTTTTAACACAACTGTCAGAATATCTCAGTAGAAACATCTCTCACCACAGTATCAGCCTCTGTTCAACCCCAGACAAGACAGAGCAGCGGGAAGCAGAGCTCACACTGGCAGTTCCCAGGCTGGTGGGACCGCAAGACACAAGACACCACACCAGGGGACAGTGGGAAATGGAGCGTGAGGCCGTGACTGTAAATCTGAACGACAACATACATGTGAGAGACGTGGAAGACCCTCAGAGCCCTCCTTGTCTTACAATGCTGCCTTGGGTACACCAAAACTGCAGCCGTCCTGCACTGTTATTAACACTTCCACTGTTAATTAATGCCCAGTTTCTGATTCTTATACAAAACCATTTCCCCATATCCCCCCAGTGACTGCCAATGTCATGATAGTACAAGCCTTAAGAGATGGACTACAATAAACTTTCTAGCTTACTAGCTTTAATTCCATCAGCACACAATATTGTTAGACCCACTAGCTCGTGCTAACAGCAATGCAGTTCTTAGCTGCTTGGAACATGATTTTTCCTTACAGCAAAGATGTGAGTAATCATTGAGGCTAAATCTCCAGTTGTGCAACTGCTCTGCGGGCAACAAAGAAAGAGTCCTCATGGCAGCTGAGTATCAACTGGACTTACTTCAGTGAGGTCTCCGCAGTCACTTGTGACCGCGCTCTCAGCCTCACTTCACTGCAACATCCAGTGATGAGTAAGTTGCACACAGGGGTGAAAAGCTTAGTTACCAACTCAGAGTCTTTACGGGAGCTATTCACCCTGTCTTCATGGGGCAAATCCACCTGCTGCTCTTCTCAGGGCCAAAGCTAAGAACTTGTATTATCTACACAGTTAAGAGAAGGAGGTCAGCACTATAACGAAGGGAACTCCACTCAACTGAGAACTGCGGCCGCAGCAGTCTGACGTGGCCAGGTATAATTCTCTGGGCAGTACAGGGGAGCACAGCAAGAGCAGGCACAGCTCTGTGGCATACTGCCAGCATTTCAACATCATCTCTGTTAGGATCCTGAGTTACACTTATGTGCAGAGAAAACTAATCCTAATGATTGAACATCTAGTTAATCAGAGTCAATCAAAAGGAAACATATGTATTTTATTAAGATAATTAATGTGTATATTCTGCAAATAAGGAAGGCTAACCACTGAATGCATGTTCTGTTCTGTAGCAAAGAGGTAAGTGAATTGACAGGATTTTCTATGTATTCTCAACTCTAATTGTAATTACAATACAAATCCATTAATTCACTGCCTTCATTACCCTTACATTAGGTACATATGCAGGAAAAATCCAGCATCTGCCATTCAATTTTCTTTTAAACCATGTTTATTACACATTATGGGTTTGGTTTTTTTTTAATTTTGAACTACTCAGCAGCAAGTATTTGGCAAGGCCTGATACAAACCCCTCCTATTTGTTAACAATGCTGGAACAGGTCCAGTTCATAAGTACAGGTGTGGACTTAAGTCTTCTCTAATCTTTAGGCTTCACAAAGCATTAGAGAACTAAATATTTGTTTATCTTGTATACATTTTGTCCAGCATGGATTTTGAACATGAACTTAAGATACTTCACCTAAAGGACGTGATTACAGCCACACTTATATTGCTGGATTAGTTTGGAATAAGAATCAAGCAGCAAAGTTACTTTACAGTAACTTCACCATAGTGCTAAGGGCCTCATACTGGCATAACAATGGCTTTGGCTCATCCAGCCAGTAAAACTCTACCGACTGCCAAAGCAGTTGTGTAGGTCTGCTGGGCTGTACAGTTGAGCGATCAGTTTCTCTGCAGCAAGGTGAGAAAGCAATTCCAGGCACAGCTCCTAACCTGCTGGAAGCAAAGTCAGCCCTTTGGCTTGGGGTGCTGCTGAGTGTTAGTTAAATGGCACAAGTCATGGGCAGCGTGGAGCCTTGTGAGTGCATTATGTATCATATGCATCCAGTACATAATCTTGGGTAACACCAGGAATCTCTCACTTTCCAAGTCATCTTCTTGGGCTTTTTTTGTTAGGTGATAACAGAACTGCTGAGTTATCACAAATGTGTGAGTTCAAGAGTGAAAGAAAACCACATCTCTCCTTTTAACTCTCTGCATGAAGTGACTGTGACTGCCTCAACCCATCCCTCTGGCCAAACGTCTAGTACCAGAGCTTGATGCATTTGCATTAACTGAAGTTTTATTGGCAGTGCTGCAACACATATTAATAGTTTACTTAATTAATTAGAAATTTATCAGTGAGTAGAACTATAGCTGACTTAACCTGCTGAAATACAGCTAGAAAAGTTAGTAACAAACTTCCTTTGTATCTTAAAAATCCCCAATGGAATTATTTCATAAATCAGAAACCCGTGCATCTGACAACAGGTAACAAATACTAGACCTCATCCTAACATAAAAACGTTACTTGCAATTCCAAAAATTAGCAATAATTTCCATTCTAATCATGATTTGACTGCATATATAGACAGAAATGAAGAGCAGTGTTAGATGTGCATACAGATACATATGTATGTGTGTGTGCATGTGGAATTTTAGAGGAAATTATTCCTGGATCTTAAAGTAATCATAAAATGAGAAATCCAGGATTTTTTTAAAGACATCCTAATGAATGCCCCAAATTCTGTGCTCTAAAATACAAACAAAAAAGTTACCATGATCCATACACTTGATACACAGAAAAGTCATATGCACTGAGATACTATTAATTTTAAAAAAAAGGCAATGACTAAATCACCAAGTTAGAAATAAAGATAACTGAAAAGAAAGCTAAACGTACCAAAGAAACAACTAGAGACAATACGTTTAAAGATGGTGAGAGTCTTTATTAAAGCATGACAACAAAAAATAATAATAATTAAAAAAAACCCCAAACAACCACACACAAAGGTCCCTTGTGAGCTGTAAATGAAAAATGCTGAATACTGACACAGAAAAGGCAGGGATAGTCAGGAGGTATATCTTTCTGGTCTGTATTTAACAATGCCGAAAGACCTGTTTTTCCCATTAAATGCTGTTTATTGAACAAGATTTTTTGGAATAGTGTTTGCCAGAAGTCAACACTTACAAATGAGGCAACTTGAATGATCTGCACTCAAGAACTGTAGAAAAAATACAGCTAGTCAGTTCTCTGACAGATGGATGTGTTAGCAGGGGAGGCTCTGCTGAGCCAGACACCTCGGAGATGACTTCCTTCTACCCACAGCATGAAGTACCTCTACTACTGGCCAAGACACGAATGTAAAACCTTTCCTGGTAAATCTGCAGATGACTCGAAGGCACAGCATGTTTAAGCCATCCAAACCCAACAAGTATGGTTTACATGTCTCACATAATGTACCTGCAAATCAAGAAAACAGGGCCCTGTTGTGGGCAAGAGCAACTGAGAGAAGGCAGTTCTGAGAACGTCAGTACTACCCTCCCAGAACATGCTTTCAGAGTACCTGAAATGGCTGGCTCTTCTGATCAGTTACTGTATACAAAGAATATAAAGGAAAAGCAGAAAAAAAAGGCTTTGCTTTTCACTGCAAACACTGCAACATCTCCATCGTAGCTCTGATAAGCACGTACATGTGGATTTACAGAATGGGGTTCAGTGGAGATCAAAACAGTGTGAGGCTTCAGCTGTGAACCTGAAGGACTAAGAGAGAAATTGCTGTTCAGAAAAGGGTTTCAGAGGTGACTAGATAGCATTGGGCAAGTGATTAAAAGCAAAGAAAGTACATAATAGCAGGAAAGAAAATAAACTTTTCAATCCCATATGAAATCCAAAAGCTGGTTAGACAAATCTAACCACAAAATAAGGTGAAGTTTCTAAAAAGTAAAGGTAATTTAATCTCTAATTTTGAAAAGAAGGTCAAGCAAGATGATTAGCAGTTCCTCTGACCTTAAAATCCATTCCAATGGGCTTGACATAGAGAGAAGCTTTTACAAATGCATCAGGCTGCTCCCAGGGAGCACAGGTCTGGACCAAACCAACAGAATAATTGGAGTCAGAGTCTAAGGTTACACTGGAATATTCTCCAGTAGAGCTATATCAATTCACTGAGAGCTGTCCTGGCTAAGCAGCTAAATTCCGGGTATAGCAAGGGCTTTGCTGCTGGAAGGGAGCTTTTGTTGGTGTGGCTTGTGGTTGAGAGAGACAGTTCAACGCCAGAAGTTCTGGGGCTGGGTGTGCTGCATCCACACTGGATGCTGACCCAGAGTCCAGCACTGAGACAGGGTTCTGTAGTACAGGGAAGGCTGAGAAAACAGGCCAGCGCAGCACTAGGCAAAACTCTTAACCTATTCAGTGGGCAAGTGCAAATCACCTTCTAACTGATGAAGCAAGTGAGAGCTTGGGAAATGAAGCAACACACCTTGGATCAAAGCTAACGCTTGCAGCAGAGCCACGCAGAGAACTGAAATTCTCCAACTCCCAGCCCTGACCGACCTCCACATAGCACACCGCTCGTTCCAAGGAACTGTAGCTGATTCTCTCATTCACCTAACACGCAGAACTGCCTCTCCAGTTTTCTGTCAGAAGGCTGTTTCATGAACTGTGCAACCTCTGGCATGTGACTGAGCAAAGCCTGGTCTCCATTCTGATGTCTGCATTCGGTTCAGAGGGAGTGTCCCAGGAACAACAGAGAATTAAAAGTTGTGAGGGCCAAAGGAGGGGAGGAAGAAACTAAGCATGAGGTCACACACAGTACACCTACAGCAAATAACCAGAGAATATGGAACAAAAGTAGCCTGTAAGAAACAAAGCAGACACAAAGCACTCAATTTGGACTAATTTATCCCTGGTAGACTCATAGATTGTTCTAGCAGGAAAACAGGTTAGGTGTGAATTCAGCAGCGAGTATTTTTTCTTTTAATGATTAGAGCTTGTCCTTGTAGCAAATGGATCCTAAAAGCCACTGTCATTCCAACTATTCTTACCCAGTAATGCTTTAAAAAATCTAAAGAATAGGCTTTATCTGTGACTAATAGCAAAGCAACCTGCTACTTTGGAAATCTCTTCCAGCAAGGGGTCAGTCTAGATGACAGTCTAGGGAAGGACTAGATTTTCTTCTAAAATTTTTCTTCCCGATCACACTGCTCTGAACTCCAGAGTCACCCATATAAAATTATGAGCCTGGATTTGACTAGATCCAGACATTTCTCAGTAATCCTTGTTCTGTAACTCTGGCCAAAGTGTCAAGGTAACCAGTGGATAGTTAGTGAGGAGAAATATTTGTCTCTTTTCCTCACTTTGAATAAATGTCAGACTACCAACATGTACTCTGTTAAAAGCAGAGCCTTTTAGTTTTGGCAGAAGTCCATTTCTTGTCTTGTCATTTTCCTCACTGCTGATACGTGCGATTTACAATTACAGATGAAAATTATGCAAGCACACTATTGAATCCTACCTGCCATGAATATCACAGTAAGTTTGTCAGAGCCAAGGCACAGGGATTTTACTTTCTACTTAGTTTTCTTCAGCTCCATATAAAATCAAGATTTCTAGATACCACAGAAAAACTATTCCAACAAAATAACCATGATACAACATCTTACTATGGTGATGAACAGCTGAGAGGTGGTGGACGCAAAGCAGAAAGGGATGCCTATCATCATTTGCTGCCGTTCAGTTTTCAACAGAGTGCAGAGCCTCCATCATTGTTGCCTCAACAGCAGTAGTTCAAGGGTGCTGCTGAGCTAAGTCTGCTTCAAGTTTTTTACTGCCTCAGTTCTTAGACTCCTCATTGCTAGGAAAACACATGCCAGGTAAGATGCAAAAGCTTTACAGAATGCAAAGTAACAGCTGATCCATCTGTATACATGATAAATATCTCTCCCCAATGCTACATGTAGAAGTCAATTTCTTAACTCATGTTCAGATGATTTTATGACACTCATTACAGAGACCCTGAAAACTACAAAGCATCTCAAACTAGTTTCAGTCCATTTAAAAGCAGAGTATCTGCATTGCTGGGGATGAAAAGATGCATCTCTTGCTGTGTGTTATTCTTCCCTCTTACAAAGAAAAAAAGCCTTGCAATAAATGTCATACATCCCAGATAACTACCCAGAGAACTATTAGACCTGTATGATCTAACTCAGCATAAGCATGTGATTAAGATCTACCCATCTTGTGCTTAAAGTGGTCACTTCAAACTCTTAATTCCTTCCTCTGCAAAAGCACCTGCTATGTAATGACAGGTGTTAATTCTGTGGGCTTCAAAGTCCAGAGAGATTCCAGATGTATCTGCTGGGTTTGTTTTTCCTTCCCCAGGAAAGCACCCTGGCAAAGCAGACAAAAGCAAACAGGGACCGAGCACAGCACCCGGATGGAGCCTGTTACAAACAGGTGACAGCTACAGGCCTGTCCTGACAGGCTCTCCTCCACTTCTCACGGTCCAACCTGCTACTGCTGCATTCTCAACAACTACTTTTTTACAAGGGACAAGTCTAAGCCCTATCCTGCTTTTCCAGAACCCAGTAGCAAACTCTCCACTGATAGGGAAACTTAAAGATTAAAATTCCCAATACTGCAAAACCAAATTTACCACTTAACCCATTTTTCATCATGATCTCAGTCCAAGAGAGACATAAAGTAACTGGTTGAAATACTTTCATATTGCTACAAAGTGCCTCCTATTCCCTGATCACTACATCCCAACTGACAGTGAGACTGCAAAGCTGGAGGATGTTTTATTTTCAGTGCAATTACCTTCATGCAGGGATCATTATTGATGTTCTATCTCTGTTGTGGGTGGCTGTGGCAAGCAGCACTATGACGATGCAAAGGTTTAAAAGATGAAGAAAAGCAACAATGGGAATAACAATATTGTGCTTTCCCTAAAGCAGGCTGTTTCCAAGATGCATTCTGCAGTGACAACCATGCTACTGAATTCTTAATATGGTCATGTAACAAGAAAAATAAAGGCATCTCATTAAGTTACTCTTCTACTAAAAACTGGTAGGTGCTACGTGCACCTCTAAGACATGAGAAAGCTACTTGTGTGTGTTACTGCAATGCACACAGTGGCTATATATCCCAAAGGCTGCTGGTGGTGGCAACAAACTTTATACCAATACAAAAGTCTCTACTGAAATATCATTTTAAAGTATTTTGATCAGCCTGCTGAAGCTCTTTGGTAATATTTAGCACAAGAAGCACACTAGAGAATATTAACTAAATCAGAAAGGTAAAAACTAAAGATCCCTTGCTAGGAAATACAGATGATAATCGGCATCACTGTACTTGTGAAAGCAATTTATACAGATAAGCTGTATTTTTACAAGCACCTGCAAGATTTCACAAATCCCTTTGTGGCAATACGGAAGCTTTAATTGGTTATTTTTTCAAATCACTTGTTACAACTTGCTCTTCTTACTCACCACCCCTATATCCTCTTAACATTCCTTCCTTTCCTATAGATGTTCAAATTGACTGAAGGATGGTTTCCAAACCACTGCTGAGAAGTTAATGCCTTGTTATTATGCTGCCATAGCAACTGAACTTCGGTGAGGGCTCTGTCAACTTCAGATACTCTTTTGTCATCTTTATGTGTCAAGTCTTTCCCAACTATAGATATCCCTCTTGCCAAATTCAAACTTTTAAATGGGGGTGGGGGAATCGCCAAACTCCTATTACAAATATTTTTACATGAAGCAATTTATATTACTTTGCTGGAAATACATTTATTCTGGGTTTCTGACACTGTAAATGGTGTGGTGCTCTAGGCAATTACATCTAGCATATTTTCATCAGGGAAGGGAAGTCTAAATGAAGTTAAATCTATGCTACTACTTAGCTACATAAACAGCCTGTCTGAAGCATTTACCCATATCCTGAGTTATTACTAAACTTTTCATTTCCCTATTTTTATGCAAACAAACCCTACATTAGAAAAAATATAAAATCAATGATCTAAGTAAACTGATAAAACACATTTCTCAGCAAATAATGCAGGGTAGCTGTAAATGAACCTTACTTCTATGCAGCACATCTCCAGAAACACTCAAAAGAGCTAGTAAACTACATTAAGAATTATTTGTGATAAAGAATCACATTGTTCCTTTCATACATCAGCAATCAGCTGCAATCAGAAACAGCCCAAGCTCTATGCCATTCTCCTCGCTCCCCGGCAGTTTAAAGACGTTAGCTACACTCTCATTATCTGAACCACAGCATCACACACAGCCTTTGAACAATCCCTTCTAGTGCACAGGAACAAAAGTACAAGCGCCCTGTTCTGATATCGCTGGCAATCTGCTCCGTCACGTCACAAAGCTGCACATCCCTTGCACAAGAAAGCCATGACCCCTTCCAGTTCAGATCTAGTTTCACAGGAAGGGGTTTACCTTCAGATAATAATTCTTCAGTCTGAGTTCATTCTCTCCTCAGCCTGGCAGGCAGACTGCCTCCACCTCTGTTCAGATTCGGAGCTCTACCAGAAGCGACACGCAGATGGCTTGTGCTCTCACCGACCCAGATCACAGTAAGCGCCTGTAGCTGCACCCAGCCCAGAGCCTCACTCCTCCTCTGCTCACGCTCACGCACTCTCCTGCACACACCCACCAAAACAAGCAAATAATCCTCCCTGCACATTAAACCCGCTCTGGCAGCAGCTCAGCCAACCCATTCTGTGAAAAGCAAAGGGGGAAGAATAGTGGCCCAGGCGGGGGCCGTTTCTCATCACTTGTGTGTCAGTGTTTGATGTTGATGCAAGTCGGAACATTTTTTCCTTGGGGAGAGGTGTCTGCTGAGTATGAAATCAGCACTCTTTTTCTCTGGAAGTTATTAAATATTACTTCCACAGCTTCTGAAGAATTTATACAGCCTCACGGGTCTTAGTCTAGTTTTGCCAGAAACAGTTACACTAAGAGTGCATTCCAGTCCGATTCAGATGAACGCACCAGAGTGCTGGGGCCACTTCTCACTCTCATATGTGCATCCCTTTACGCTGTTGATAGGAATACTCTACACACATACACTCTATGGACATCTGATAAATTTACAGTGAGCCCCGTGCACTGACCCCATCTGATCTCTCAACAGGTATTTTGCATAATCAAACAAGTCCTGGGGTCTGCAACATACACCTGCCCAAGTGGGCAAGTGATCACAGCATGTGCTTCTGCTTTTTCTTAACACCTATGTGGGACATTCAGGCAACATGTTCATGCTCCTTCATTTATTGTCACAGAAGTGAAATTAAACACAAACAAAGCAAATCACAGAACTAAAAAAACATGCACTAAACTCCATTGCTTCTTCTCGTGTGTAGCCTTTTTCCCTGCATTTTTTATGGTGTGTGAAGATAACAGTGGTGCCTGGGAGAGACTGGTTGGGAGCAAAGTCTCTCCCAAGCCTCTAAGACAGAATACAGAATGGTAATACATCCTTCGGGGATTATTATTTATCACAACTCTAATGTGCCACCAAACCCAAACCTGTTTGGATACATCATATCATCAGTCTTTGTTCAAGTCATCAATGGATTGATTTATAAAAGCATTTAACATTTTAAATCACATTAACCTGTATTACCAGTACAGGTTGCATCACTGAAGCCCGGTAAATGACACATTTTGTGATACTTCCTGCATAACGACTGTGAAAGCAGCCTTGCTAAACATTTCATTCAGCAGAAAAATATATGTTAGCCTTTCATTTTAAATTTATGAATGGCATTTAAATAAATCTCTGTTTGTTTTAAGAGATTCTCTACATGGTTTCTCAATCTAAAAAGCGTGCTGGTATATGAACACAGGACCAGATGCAAGAATGTACTGAAGTACCCAACTAGACTCTGTACTGTGTGGATCTCTGCAGAGAAGTGTGATGTTTTCACAGAGATACGAGCCTACATCCTCAAAATAAATTACTTAAACATGTAGGCTACTGAGTTTCCAGGGATGTCAATCAACTGAAGCATCTGAATACTAACACTCACATGAGCAAAGTAGCTTGCATGGTGAAGTGCTGGCAGAAGGCACATCCTTGGATGATGTGAACAAGCACTGTTTGAATAAATCATTTATAGTTCACATGGGAACCAGCAATGTTGCTACTGTCATTTATTTGTTATTTATTTATTTAGAACAGACTCATTCACACATAAGGATCAGCAGAAACTTCTCTGAACCCCTCACAGCACATTTCTAAATCTAGTTCTGAAAACTACACCTGAAGCAACTCACAGGCTCCCCTCACTCACATTTTTTGCCTCTTTAAATACAGATACAGTTTCCTTACATCATGATAGCAACTTTTGCTGTTTGTTTAGTTTTTTCTCTCCTATAATTATTGTTAACTTATTTCTAACTTCAGAAGTTTAGGGGTGTCAGAATTCACATCTCTCTGAGCTAGCTGCATCACAGACGAGACATCTTAAAATTCTGGCAGCACCTACAAGTACTAAATCTCCAGCAAATTAAATGCCACCTCTTAAATTACTACCCCTGTTTAAAATCACAGGAAGCTCAGCATAAGTTACCGTATCAAAACCACATTTAGAACTCGACCTTGCAGGCTGAAGTCAAGGGAGCCTTCTGGTGCCCTGGCATTTCTCTTTTCGAATCCATCTGCTAAAATGGCGTTGTGCCACCACTTGCAAGGTGGGGTGCAAGTTTCAGCGGTGCACAGGAAACAAACGCCGGGCAGGCAGCAGCCCATCAGAACAGGAACTGGAGTTACGTGCACAGCCAGGAGAAATCACATGGTGACATTTTATTTGCTAATGAATATTCAGCAAGTACGATTATAAAAATAAATAGGTAGAGTAGGAAGAGGGCTGAGGGATTTGATAATAGATGTATGCATCTTGATTTCTAGATAATGAGATCAAATCCTGTTCATACTGGTAGCAGCCAAATAAAGTGAAAGTAATCGTGAACCTTATTCTTAGGGAAGTTTTGTAAAACACATTGGATAAGCAGAGATGAAATCTATGGATAAAGGCATGATCCACCATTCTCTGGAGTCAATAGAAAGCTGCTCATTGATTTATGGTATTTTGAATTAAGCTCTGGAGGAACAGTTACAGTGTGCATAACACATGTTAGTTACACTGTATAATGCACTGTGATTACCACTTGTGACAAAAATTATTTAGACCAGCATCTTTCAAATAGTTACACTGAAGTTTACTTTGATTTGGGGAGCACAGAAATTCACAGGATTAGGATTAGATCATAGAATCATAGAATTGTAGGGGTTGGAAGGGACCTCGAGAGATCATTGGGTCCAACCCCCCTGCCAAAGCAGCTCCCTAGGACATTTCACTCAGATAGGCGTCCAGACGGGTCTTGAATATCTCCAGAGAAGGAGACTCCACCACCTCCCTGGGCAGCCTGTCCCAGGCTCTGTCACCCTCACTGGGAAAAAGTTTCTCCGCATGTTGGTGTGGAACTTCCTGTGCTCCAACTTGCAGCCATTGCCCCTTGTCCTGTCTCCACAGACCACTGAAAAGGGGCTGGCTGATTCCCCCTGCATCCCCTGCTTAAGATAATTATAAACATTAATTAGGTCCCCCCTTAGTCTTCTCTTCTCAAGGCTGAACAGTCCCAATCTTCTCATCCTTTCCTCATAGGGGAGATGCTCCAGGCCCTTTATCATCTTCGTAGCCCTTCTTTGGACTCTCTCCAGGAGATCCCTGTCCTTTTTATAACAGGGAGCCCAGAACTGGACACAATACTCCAGGTGGGGTCTGACCAGGGCAGAGCAGAGGGGGAGGATCACCTCCCTTGACCTGCTGGCCACACTCTTCCGGATGCACCCCAGGATCCCATTGGCTCTCTTAGCCATCAAGGCACACTGCTGGCTCATGGCCAACCTGTCATCCACCAGGACCCCCAGGTCCTTCTCCACTGAGCTCTTCTCCAGCAGGTCATCCCCCAGCCTGTACTGATGGGCATCTTTCAATAGGCAAGCCTTGAAGCTATGAAAAGGGTAGCTTAGTGGAAAGCCTACGTGAAAGTCTTCACTCATGCTCTGCCATTACTGCCTGATAAAAATGTTTTTCATCAGAGTTAATGGGAAATGAGTAATTTTTCATAAATATTCCTTTCTGATGGAGAAACCAACGAAGAACAACAATGATCACTGTTTCCTTGACAACATTTCCTGAAATGCTCAAGCATTCAAGTAGCTGTTGTGTTCACATTAAGTTGCAATAACTATTTTGCATAGGATTCTTATCACATTATTGTGTTGGCATGCGTTCATCTATCATCTGTCACAGGCAGTTATGTGCCAAATAATGCAGAAGTATCTGAGCTGACTTAAATGCACGTGGTATTTTCCTCGCGTATTTTCATGGCTAAAGCTGTCAGATCTATGGCCTAGAAAACAGAGCATTCTTCCACAGTACATGGGTATTAGCAAAATAAGTGCTGTTTTTCTAGTACTTTCTAAATGAAGCAGAGGCATCACCTCTACAGAATGGTTGCAGGAAGCCCATCCTCTCACGGCTTGAACTCAAACCCACTGGCTTTGCTGAGGGTGCCTACTGGGGACACAGCATAGCTGCTTCTGAGATGAAGACTCTCAGGTCCACATTAGGAGCAGCTGTCTCTCTTGACTTGATTTTTGAGAGGTGCTAAGCCATACTGAAGGACAAAAATTAGCAGAAGCTGCAAGCCTGCAGTGTTGCAAAGAATCTAAATCTCTCTATTAAAAAAAAAATAAATAAAAAATCTCTTACTGGAAAAAACCTCTTTGAACTCAAAGCTAAGTTTCATCATTTAATTTCCCTTCAGTTTTCTATACACTGTCCCAGATGTAAAAAGTAGAAAATAAAGCAGCACTAAAATGTTATTCTGTTAATCACTGTTGATCCATTAGAAGGAAATGTTTGCATCTTCTGGGGCCCTGTGGCTGCTTCCAATCTCTCATCTCCCTTGTTATGAGAGGATTTATGCCATGCTCTGATCCCATCTTTTCTGCCCAAAGGGGACACACGAGCTGACATGTGATTTTCTCATCCTAAGCTTTGACTTATTAGTTCCATTAGTCTAATTTCAAGGCATTAGTACTGCCCCTTTGGAACTGTGCATCTCTGACAGTGTTAAAGGTTCCCTGAAGTAGCCTAGAAACTAGCCCATGGTTCTGATAAATTGCTGATTATTGAATGTTAGCAGCTCACCTGTATACTTTCAAGCATCACAGGAGGTTCCTGAATATCTCTCCTGCACCTGCACTCTCAAATGATACTTGGAGAAGTCTGTTCAGGGACTATCCAGGCTGCTACAATCTGCTATAATGCAGTTACACCAATGTCTGAATGGCCTCCCTGACTACACAGTACTGATTTTTTTGGTGAAAATTTCTAAGAACTTGTCCAATCTACACCTTTCAGGTAGCAGATCAAGAAAGAGTTGCGCCGTGTGAGTAACTCAATTTTTACAGGTTTTAGAGGAGTCTGATGTTGGTTACATATTGAGAACTACTGCTGCCCTCTACTGTACCATTATGGGTTGTGCCTCTGATAATGAAAACCACAAATATTCAAACAAGATTTCCATAGTCTTACCCCAAACTGAGCATGTTTAATAGTTCCATGTATTGGTAAGGTCATTGAAAAGGCTTGCTTCTAATTCACCAGCACATTATGGTTCTGAAGGGCCCAGGTCAAATGGAAAAACCTTTATCTATTTTATATCTGATTCTGACTTTTACAAGAGGTGGATCTTTGCAAGATTTAGACATGTTTCATTACTTCAGCAAAATTTTCTCTCTTCTTCTGATAATGAAGAGCCATCAGAAGAGTAAAAACTATGGAGTGAGAAACCAGTCTTGGAGCCAAAATGACTGTAACAATGTTTTGCCCTGATGAACAGCTAAATCCCAGTTCAATTTAACTAATCTTTCTCTGTATCAACTTAGTCAGTTCTGAAAGAATACAGCTGAGTTAGGCTTCTTTCTCAGCAATGACAGGACAAGTAACATGGGTGCAGCCTTGCTATACCCACATCTACTACACAACAGGTTCCAAACAGGAGTAGCTTGTTTCCTGCCAGCTCTTCACAGACTCCAACAACCTCCTATGTTATCACTTCCATCTCCATGCCTCTGAATAGGCTGCATTGCTTGTGGGTTACAGAAGTTATTATGTGCATCTAAAATAATTTTAGAATTATTTTACACTTCCCAATCTCACAAATTCAATTACTTCTCTCCTGCAGTGCTTCATGTACTGGAGGGCAACTATGGTGTCACCAATACATAGTACTAAACTGAAAAACTCACCAGTGGATGGGAATTGATAAGCGGATGGTAGCAAACCACTGGGTTGAAACCAGAGACAAAGCCTTCTTACTCAAGGGAAAACTCAGACTGTTCTCACTAATCATCTGTGCAGGTCTCCAAAGGAATTATGCACACATTGCAAAGGAGGCAGACTAAGAGCCTGGCTAATTAAAAAAGTGTACTTCCTTCAAGTAGCTGCAGTGACAAATGCATGGGGTGTCCACATGTGTTCTGAGTCCCTCACGTGGTGGCTACCATCCTGGTTAATATTCTGCATACTGAACCAGAGAAATCTCTAGAACTAAAACCACACACGGCTACCACTTTAAAACCCAAAACCTCTCATATGGGGCCTGACAGTCTTAGTATGTGTAGTAGATGGGACCCAAGAGAACTTGTAATAAACATTCACTAGCAAATTCCAACTGCTTTTATTTCTGTAAGACTTTTAGGTTTATTTTCTGTTATCCACTATAAAACACTGAGCTGAAAGCCCAGGTTCTTTCTATTGAACTGAGTGTTCTGCAAGGAAAGGAGGTAATAGTTTTGCTTCTCCTATCTCATTGACAGTGTGACAAGGAAGGTCTTCTGCATTTCTGCCCCTTAAACATTTTAGTGATGACAGAGGGATTAAGAATTAGAGCTCAAAAGGCACACATCACTGCCATGAGATGGTGATCTGTATTGACAACAAAAGATACTGGTCTCTCAAAATTTATGGTCAGTTTCGGTGAGAACACTGAGAACTCCAACTAAAAGTTAATGAAAGAGCTGGTTCAGATTTTGCCTGGTTTTCTGCCTTCTCAGAATCACAGAATATACTGACTTGTACAGGACCTACAAGGATCATCAAGTCCAACTCCTGGTTGTTTCTGAACACGTAATTTACAATATAAACAGAATTTTCCTCTGTAAATACATCAAGTCTAACATAGAATAAGCTGTGCACATTGCTATTAAAAGAGAAACATAAAAACCACAGATCCACAGAATTTTTTTGTATTCTTTGCAGTAGCAGGAGGCCATAATGGGACACAGTCCAATTCTTAAACTGGAGTTTATTCTTTATGAAACACCTACCTCTAGGACTTTCCCAGTAATGAACTGGTGACACGCTTCACATTTGACTCCAAAAAGAACTTGATAGTCCTTTTCACAATAAGGAGAACCATCTCTGAAAATGAAAACCCACAAATTACAAACCAATGAACAGATTACAGCATGACTTACACTCTTCCTGTCTTCAGTCTGAAATTCCTACATACAGCAACAGGCAAATTGGAGATAATTCAAGGGAAATACTTTGTAGTAGAAGAAAAAAAAATCATACTCTTATTACTGCCTTTTATAATTATTCCTTAAATTCCCACTGAGAAAAGGCATTCAGTACAAGTGACTGAAGTAAATCTCATTTTTTAGAACCGACTCTGTACATGGACAGTTCTAAGGATTCAGTGGAATTATGTCCATGGGGATGAGAGGAGATCAGAGTCTTTATCACAGGCAGGTATTTTTTGTTCAGGTGTGAAAACAAATCTTTGGTAGTCTGCAAGAGTATAAGCAGTTACTTTTAAGCATAAGGCTATGTAGTCTTTTAGTATGAACAAGGAACGTGTAGTAAAAGTGGAAATACTGAAATTTCAGATGCTACTTTTTATTAAATGTTATACAGTCCTTAATGACAGGTTTGTGAAGCATAAATTGCTTCCCTACTTTTTCCTCTGTCTTATATGGGGGAAACAGAAACTGCATCTTAATTACCTCTACTTTATCATTACACCACTTTTCTCCATTCTATTTTGCTATACTTACTTCCACTCAAAACTCTCTTCATTAATTTTTTATATGGAGATGAGAAACACAGTGTCAGGTCAATCACATCAGCACATTTACTCTGTTCTCTAACAAAGGCAACAAAGGACAGGTTCTTAATTTTGTCCTCAAAATCACATGATGGAAAGCAAAATGGCACAAAGCTTTATCTGGCTAACATGCTAGAAAAGACATGCAGGAATCACCTAATCCTTTGTGGAACCATGGAGATAAAACCCCTTCCGTACTAGTATTAAATATCATTAAACACCATCTTTCAGTTGCTCTTTTCAGTTTCCTTTCCCATTTCAGCTCTCACTGGGAACAGAGATTTTGGTGTATACATTAAGGTCATCAAAACTGTATTTCAAAAGGTGAACTTTGGCAACAAGAACTCATGCCAAGAGTGCAGAAGGTTGCAGAGATTACTTACTTGCTGATGTATTCCCCAGTTAGGACCTTCCCACAGGCCTTGCACTTAAAGCATCCCAGGTGCCACTGTTTATCCAGAGCTAGCAATGCTTGTCCATTTTTTATGTCTCTTCCACAGCCAGCACAATCTGCAAATAAACAAACAAATGCATTTGTTGTCAGTTACTCAGTTCATTGAGCCTCATTACCAAGTGTAGCAACTGGCAGGCAGATAACCAAATGAGAGGATTAGAGAGCAATGCACAGATATGTCTGCCTTTCCACTGCTTGGGCCGTGTATGAAGAGTCAGTCTTTATCATTATGGATATACTGGGCAGAGGAGGGAAAGTACCTCTTCTGCTTCCATGCTGTTTATGACTCGGGACTGCCAGGTAAGGTCTGTACAAACTGCAGATTTTTATAGGAACGAGCTCCATAAATGATTACTGAAAAGTTCCTGTCTTCTAAAACAATCAGCCTTCTTTCTCCTTTTGCTTTTAGCAGATCTTGCCTGCTTACCTGAAGCTACGGAAGGAGGCCTGGGTGAAGGAGCATCGTCAGGACGCCGCCTTCCCCGTTGGGTGGCAGCAAAGCCCAGCGTGTCCACGCAGATCAGGGCGGTGGCACATCTCAGCCAGGGACAGGGAGGGGGACAGGCCTTTCCTCAGGGAGGGCCCAAGGCCAGGGTGCAGTCAAACTGCAGGGCTGGGCATACTGCCTTCCACTTGCAGGTGAGAGGAACTGTAGTTCTCATGGTCTCTAAAGAGCGTAAGGACTCCTGCTCAGGGATTTTGGTATTACTTTAGTAGTCTACACTCACTTTTCACTGCGATTCTGAAAGACTAGTTTGATGGCAGAATGCAAACCTGAAGCCAGGAGCACTGAATGCCCCCTGTCCCAGAGGATGCCACAATGTCTTATGTCACATCAGAAATCTTTGGTTCAGCCCCAAGCTCCCATTTCTCTCTGTTCAAACATGAAATACTCAAAGAGCTTTCCTAGTAAGGGGCAGTTCAGCACATGGTAAGATCTGAAGAGACTGCTGTGGCAGAGAGCACTGAACGGCAAGGGTTGTGCTGCAGCTTCTGTGCCCAGCCTCAGGGGACAGAGGGGAGGGAAGGGAAGGCCTGGAAGACCAACGAAGCAGAAGGGGAATGCCCGTCAGCTGAGGGAAGCCACAGAGGACACAGCCTGAAACAAAGGATTTTCCGTATTTTACTATCACCAAAGTCAGTGTTCCTCTGGCATATGTAGCATTCTCTCCACACACCTGAAACAACCAATAGCAGCAAACCCAGACCAACACGGACAAAGCAATCTGAGCAGTTAAAGCCCAGGCACCAGGGGGAAAAAAATCATCCTGGCTGCGCTACTCAAGGTGATTGAACAGTACAGCCTGAAAACCTTCATCTACTCGGGGGTTTACAGCCCAGACAACACCGCACCTTGCAAAAGGGCGAGTCCAATTTTATTATCACAACTGATAATTAGAGGAGAGTCATTCTTTTTGACACTGAAGGGCCTGACTTCCTGCTATACAGGTCATGATTCACAGCACGTCCCTCCTTCTGTCAGCATTCTTCTTCTCAAAATCCTTTAAAAAAACGAACTAAGCATCATGGTATCTTGTGATAAAATGCAAGTCACAAACTGTTGACACAACTTGGACTTGAAAAGAAACCCTGTGATGTCCTAATACCAGGACTTTGCTCTAGAGGACAAACGTTACAAATTGAAATCATGAAATGACAAGGACTGACAGCATGTAACGGATCCCTGTGCTCTTCCGTGCCAGCTGAAGGCTCCATGCCACTCTGTAACGACAGCAAAGGCTGGAACAGGTCACTGAGGGACACTCTGGTATTTCCAGCATGAGGCTGAGGAGGCGGCAAGCAAACATCTGTCAGGATGGCTTTGGTACACTGAGCTTGCCTTTGGTTTTGGGAGGATACTACATCATCTCAAGGTTCCTTCCAGCCTGAAACCATGCAATTTGGTTTCTAACTGTGTTGACAAATGGGAGCTTTCCTCCAGCCTCAGAGGGTGCAGAACTGCAGCTTTAAACAGCACCCATTTCTCAGCTTCCTAGTGCTATTTCTTCTCCTAGTGTGCCAGCTTCCACATTCCTGACCTGTGGTCCTGCCAAACTGATGCATTTGTGTTACATTAATCCCTCAAAAAATCTGCTGTATTTTCCATGCTTTAAGCTTCCATGAAGCTGGAATTCCTCAGATACAGAACCAAGAAAGCGATTTTTTAAAAACACTTAGCTTTGCTTCTAACTAAATTTCTGAAGCAATCAGGACAGAAAAAATGTCTTCTGCAAGTGGTCTACTTGGTTCAGTACTTTAACTGGTGCCAAAACCAGTTACATGGAGGAGTTAGGGATTGATGAAGTATCTTTACCTGTTTTATTGCTTCTTGTAAGCTAAAGGTGGTGTTGCCACACTTACTATTGTGCTTGTGTGATAGAAGGGTTTGGTAACATGCTTTTATTATTCTACAGTGACAATGACATTTACTTACTCTTTCTGGGTTCCTTGAAGTGTTTGCAAGAGTAAATTAACATCACTATGTTCATTTTGCTAATATCACAGGTTTGTTGAATGTCTAGAACCAAAGTAGACTAATAGCACAGTACTGTCACATTAGGCTGAGATAGCCTTTAACTAAACCTGATTTTAACTCTGGCAAAACAGTTGGGTATATACATGAAAAGCTAGCAATTATCATTATCTCTTAAAATAGAAAGTAAATAAGGCTGGGCTGGGCTAAGAGAAGACCATTTGATTGTCCAGTTTCTACAAATAAAAGCCATTTATGATCTCAGGCCTGTATGAGGCACATTAAAGCCTTTGGCTGAATCTCATCAGCATGCAGCATATGCAGGCAGGCTCTCAGTATCACACTAAGCACAATCTGCACCAGCCTAACCTATAGCCAACACAAGCTGCAAATAAAGGGGCTGGGAGGTAAGACTAGAGGTCTACAATCATATACTAGAACTAAAAAAAAAAATATGAAAGCCAGTACCAAAATTTTACACAATGGTTCCCACCATGGTTCTCTATGGCTTCATACATAACAGACTGCAGTCCCTGACCCTGAGCTTTCTTTTTGTCATATAACCCAGATTCTTCCCTACTCCTATTCCTTTCACATCCACATATTCAGCTGTGCCAGTGTAACAAAGAGGAGGAGGAGGAGGAGGAAAGTGCGGTGTACTGCTTAAAATGCAGAGTGAGGAGTTCAGTTCCTATATGAATTTATGATCTAAAGAAAAGTATACCACAAAAAAACACTATGTGGAATTATGTTCGAGCTGAAGGAAGACTTGAAGACTAGACATTCCATGACACTGATTCGCATAAGAAATGGGAAGTAACACATTCATATGAGTTGTGTCCATGCCCAGAATCTTCAGCTCTATGACAGCCATTTATGAATAAAAGCACTGCAGTATGACTTCGATAAGGACCTGATCATTGCAAGGTTATCCAGGAACATCAGGAAAATAACGTATTCCCCCAAAATCCATCATAAGCAGGGAAAAAAAAAATTCTCTCTGAGACCACTCGATGTATGGTTACCCAAACACAATGTAACCTCTCTGGGCTGCCAGTGACGCCAGCAGCTGCAGCCTCCACAAGCAATCTCCACTTGCTCAGACATTGTGTACAGAAATTTAATTCACTCACTCTGATAACAGCATTAGATGACAGCACCATTTTTTAGCCAAGCAAAAACTTCTTACACGATTCTTTGCCGGAGATGCTTAAACATACCTGTTGTGTCTTTCACATACTCTGGCTACACCTGCTCAATCTGAAGATATTACCTAACATATTTAAGCTACAGCTCTGGAATGAAAGAGCCCAGAGGGGTATCAGATCCGATATGTCCAGATACAAAAGCAAATGCCAATACCTGGACAAAAGGGCTGTGATGTGGAGTCAGCCAGCCCAAAAGCATGGAAAAGTAGGGGGACAGGACACAGAAAAGTAGCACGGGACTATAATGTTCTATATGATTAAGACCACCACTCCCTAAGCACCTTAAGCAGCCTCACTTTATGATGTAGGCCAGGGTGAGCTGCCATCCACGACACCTGGCTTGTAAAGATGTGATGAGAAAACATGTTTCCTTTTTTAGCGTCTGCACCACCCGAGAGATCCAGGAGTGAAACATCCTGCACAGCAACCCATTCGTCACTGCCTAAATTAAGTGGTGGATTTTCTTCCTCTGCCTCCCTCCCCTGCTCGCAGCCAATAGCAGAGCTCTGATCACAGCGCAGGCGGTGGGCTCAAGCTGATACAGATGTATTAACCCTCAGCACACTGCATACAGCTTAACCCACTCCCATGTGGATCACTTTGAAAATGCACTAGCAATTATATTTTTAATATTCTCTGCTCACCCCATATAACTTAGGAAAGGAAAAATCATTGCTACCTGCTTTTGTCCTAATGGATATGGTTATGCAAAGTCACGGGCAGGGAGAGTTTACATGAGCATACCGACTCTGCTTGGTGCGGGGTTAGCTCTGTGGACAGAGCTAATTGCAGTCTGACTTAATGATGCATAATTAAGTCACCAGAAAGTTCCTTTCAATCCCGATGGTCATTAGTAGCACATGTCTAGATAAAGTCTGAAGCTGCCACAACCCCTATGAGTTTTGTTACCGTTCCCCTCCCTATAACACACAGAAACATTAGTTTTATAAAGACAGCACCAGCAGGCATCTGCTCCGAAACAGGCAAAACAGGGCAGAATGAGAGGGATTTGGGTTTTTTTAAGAAACAAAAAAGTTTCATTGTACTTATACAGCTATGTCAAATACTGCTAAAGAGCAAGCTACAAGGAACAGTGATTTGGAAGTGAAGACAGAGGAAAATATTGCCACTGAAGCCAAGGTCAAATGTCTAAGTCTAAATGAATAAGTCACCTTGAAAAAAAAACCTTACATCCAATAATTCTTCTGTGGCAATTCTAGGGATGCACAATTATAATTTCTTATAGAGTTATGAAGACCAGAGTTTCCCCTCAGCCACCCTTTAACCACGCATTGGGCAATGCCTTTTAAAGCTTTGTTTTAAAATTAGCATTTTGATGAAATCATACAGGTTTTCCCAGATCATCAGGGTACTTCTGTCAAAGCTAAAAATACAAACCTGCTTTGTCTGTTTACAGTATGATAAATGCTTTAAAAAGCTTTTAAAGCTTAACCATTTGATCATGGCAGTGATGAGTTCTGGGAGTCAGAAAAGAACATACGGTATTTTACATCCAGGATTTAGGTCTGAGTATGTAACTCAATTTTGCAATGCAGTCTGCTGCCAGACCCTTCCTCTTTGCCAATGCAAGGATGGGAAGTGTTTGTCAGAACAAAATGCACTGTTGCCCTTTTGCTACAGGCAAATCAAACCCGTGCAGACAGCCCTGTGCTCCTAAAATCTAACAATAAGAGGCTAGGCATATACAATGGAGGGAAATAAATTCCCCATGGGAAGTGGAGTATAGCTCTGCCAGGTTATTCTAAATGGCAAGTTGGGTCAAATTGGTATTTTCAAAATGAATAAAGAAAATAGAATTATTTTTGTTGATTAAATATGGAAAGAAAGCACAATGGCATGAACTGGCATTCCTTGTGTACAACACAAGTCCCTGTTAACCACCTGTGACCGCCTAGCATTGACTTGCCTTTTTAAGAAACGGGTTAATATACATCTTAGGTGCATTATTCCTGTAAATAGGTCTTTCATCATGTGATGTAATTTCAAGTGATTTGGAAAGATGGATGCTCTTCCCTAACTCTAATTTATTAACAGAATATTATTTTATCCAAGGAGTATTTATACTGATCTAAGCGTTTGTATCAGTCTTCTACACGGGAAAAGGAAACAGAATTTCTCCTCTTTCCACCTTTCTACACCTCCTTCCCACCTTACTGCTGCTAACTGTCCCTGCAAGCAAGATACCACCAAGTTAACCTTTTTCTGTACTATCAACATCAGTCCATTCTTCAACCCAATCTTACATACAGGTGTCTGAATTGAAGACCAAAGGGTGATGGAAATAGGAGGAAGAAGACAGAGACCAACCACCTAAGAGCAGAGTTTTTAATTTTTCTGTAAAAGAAAGATACATATTTATATTGTTTCTGGCACCCCCAGAGTTCCACCAGTAAAACTATTCTGACAGTAGGCATATCTAAGCTGAGCTAGTCTTCACCCTGTTACCTGATTTTACCACACTTCAGTACTCAGAAAGTTCCAGCTGAATTCTAATTCCAACTCACTGTATTCCAAGTGAACTGATCAGTTAGCAAACGAGCTTCACTGTTTAATACCCAGCTCACAGATAGCACAATGTGTCTCTTCATCTGCAGACTATTTTGGGTAGTTTTCAATTATTACTCTTGGAAAACAAGCAATTCAAACAGGGTACAACCTCTAACAACAGGGATCAAACACAGAGCAACTTTTTGGAAGGTTTTTATGGCCTGATAACTCACGGCAAACTGAGGTCTAGGTAACAACTAAATCTCTTTTCACATTCTTGTTAAGTGACCTCTGGCTCCTCACTTACTACCTGGTAGGCTTTCTGAACATGACAATGCCCTGATACATTCATCTCTGAAGATCCCCCATTGCTGTTTTTTTCCAAGTCAGTGATGCCTCCTCATGCAACACCCACTCACTGAGCAATTCCTTGTACATTCTCCAGCACTTTCTTTGGAATTACCTTTTGACCAGTACTCCTCAGGTGAAAGTTACGGAGATGAGAAATTTTATGAGAAAACTCATAAATCAAACTTTCTGCCCTATCAAAACTGTATTCTCAATACAGTTGCTGCTTTCTGGCACCCAAAAGTTTGTCCAAGTAGTGCTTTATACACTTCCAGAGAAGGATCTAAAGCGATTTATTCCAAAGCAGCAATGAAAATAAGAAGTAGCTGAGTAAGTGGAAGGTAACTTAGCCATTGTTGTGAAGCTTAAGGAAGGACCTTAAAATTCATCCAAGAAAGCAATTCCAATGATGAAAGTGCTTCAAAAATTGCAAACATTCTTCAAAGGAATAAATCTTCTTGGAGTAATCATAAAAAGGGCCTGTGTCATTGGAAGTATCTATCAAGAGATATTCTTAGGTGCAATCTAATGACTTTTGCCAGAAAGGAACTGTGCTGGGTCAGCATATCTTCTTTGACATCTTTATACATGCACGTTGATCTGCTCACTTTATTCTTATAAAGGGGGACAGGGTAAAATTTTGGACCCACTGTATGCTCAATATATTAAGTCATAAAGGTAGTTGCCCTGCAGCATTGTTACACTCAAATTTAAACTAAGGAGAATCAAAATACTGTTATTTAAAAATCAAGGATTTAATTTAAAATTATCATTTTAAATTTTAATTAATCCCCAAATGGGATCTAAAACACAGAAGAAACATGCTCTCCTTTTGTTATCTATGAACAAATTCAGGTATGGTAAGACCTGCCACTTTTAAAATATTTAAAGGACACAGTGACACAAAGGAAGGATTTTTATATGCTACAGATTCTTGACAAATCAGCAGTCCCAGAATTAAATAGATTTTAATACACTGACTTTTTTATGTGTCTAGCAGATTTCAGGTAGTTTCTGATACTAAAAAAAAATCCACAATGCTATTTTATGCATTCTAATTGAATTTCAGTTTCCATTCAAAGAGAGCTTAACAGAAATCATGAACAAAAATTGTCATTAGGGAAAAATACAGGTATTAAAGAATGTGAGGAATTTATGCAGAGCTATATTAGTTGAAGTAAATGTGTACAGATATGAAGTATCCTTATGCTTATCAATTAGCATTTGATAATTAAAAATCTAAATGTAAACCAAGGTTACAATCAATTATTCTTATTGAGGTTTCCTGGGTTGTTAGGTAAACCATGATTAAAAACATTGATTTAAATCACAGTGCTTGAAATCAATCCACAACGATGTCTGTGGTATGTCTTGATTCTATAGCAAATGACAAAGAGAGAGATACAGGACTACAGAAGCCCCTTCTGTGAGATGCCCAAATTCCTCAACTGAGTCTTCAGTACCTAAACATAGGTATGTAGGCTTGAGTGACAGAAATGTGAGACTGTTTCTGTATCTTTAACAGATAAACTAGAAATTATGAAACAAGGAAATTTGTGTGTTATTTATGAGTGCACACAAAAAGCCCTAAACTCTTCAGGTTCAAAACACACCAGCTTTTTAAAACTGCATTTTACAAATCCGTGTTCAAAAACAAAACTGCTGAGCCCATCTAAGTTCCCTGGTGCCTTCACTGAAGCTTATGGATCTTGTGTGTAACCCTTGAGGAAAAACCAGGCTCAGTGTTTTACACTAAGAACTACCCAACATCTATGCCAAGTATTTGTACAATAACAACATATACAATGTAGCTTTGACACACAGTGTGAAATTGTGGGCTATTTTCTAAGAATGAGCTCAAAATCATGTGCTGGATATTGCTTAATACCCTTTGATGCCAAAAATTACTGCAGATAACTTGCTTACAGACAGCCAGCCAACTCTTTCCCTTCACTTTTAAAGTCTTCCCTACGGACTTAAATTTTTCAGACAGCTCAGGCAAGGCTAAAGAACACAGTAATAAAGAATGAATCAAACGCAGTTAAATAGTTACAAATCCTAGCTGCAGACTTTACACAGGAACTACAATTAGGAGTTTTGCATCCATTTCATTCGCCCAGCTAACTTCTAACCGATGCCTATAAATCGGCACAGACACTACCTCTGAACACTGGCAACAGTCACCTACATCTAAAGAAAAGACAGCTACATCCCAAAGATAAAACTTTAGTTATGAGGACTGCAAAGCAATTTTGCTGCTTCTTCATTCTAATGCTTCACTGACTCAAAACAATCTCACTTCCCTCCCAATTTCCAGGCAGTGAGGCAAAGGATGATTCCCACTTTTTCCTGCCCACCTTTTCCTGCAATAGGTATGTTAGCTATGCTATATTTCAGCATTACCAGAAACCTTGGAGTTTCAGATATTTACAGGGCGCTTTACTGCATCTTATTTAAAGAGATAAGCTCATTGAATAATTAACAAAGATATCTTTCCCCCACAAGTTCATTAAGCATTAAGCTTATTATTTCTATCACAATACAGCCAAGATCCCCAGTTGTGAGCCAGGATCCAGCTCCAATAGAGTCTATACTGATAGACATGAAAGCGTTTGTCCCATGGAACTTACGCTCTTTGAACCAGAACATAATGTGCAAAACAGACAAGGACAAACACACAAAACAGTATTGTGAAATCTCCACGTGGAGGCCAGCTGGTTGGGGAACAGCTGCACCAAAGATTATCCATGCACGTGTAACACTGGCCGTTTTGAAAACTCTGGTCCAGGCCGTGGCTATAGTCTGATGCTCTTAACTCCCAGAAGAGACTGTTACTAAAAAGGGGAGTTGTAGTATCTTTTCCATGCTTCCTTCCAAACAATATCATCACTGGATATCTCAGCATATATAGGACTCTATATTCTATTATCTATTTCACTGAAGAAGAAACTATTAAAATCTCCATTTTAGAATATGAATTCTTCAAATAAAAAAAAGCCACCAACCTCTTGCTAGGTGAATATAACAGTTCAGTTTCTTTTGGATGGGGTTTTTTTTCCTATCCACTTAGAAAGCCCACCTTTAATTTGAACTGCAATTTCTTAGTTAGTTCATGCACCTCACTAAAATGGTCCAATCTTTCAGCAAAATGGTAATCAGAAATCACTAAAACTTCTTTACCAGCACCCAGACAAGGAACCAACACAGAAAGGGCTCAATTTCAGAGAAAAAATGTAATATTCTTATAACCAAAGTGCTTTATTGTGGAAATTGTGAAGTGGAATGCCTGAAGGAAAAGTATTAAACCGTGTCCAAAGACACTTTTCCTTACACAAGGTAGATCCACACAAATTTTCTACATTTTATGATTTTAGCATCAATAGGTAAGACTCAGGCAGTAGTACAGCCACTTAGGACAGCATCACCAAGCACCTGCCATCTTCAGTTTGTTGATAACCACAACATACTACGGCAGCATTATTTTGTCATTTTGCTGGTAGAGAACCGATCCTTGAAATTAATGTACCTACACTGATACATAAAACATGTATGAAAAAAACCCAGAGTGCTGCACTCAGAATTTCACAAGATAATCACTCCTCTGGCAGCATAAGAAAACATGAATCCCCAAACAAATAAAGTACCACCACCACCACTTCAGAAGTTTGACTTTGGCTTTGACTCTTTTTCACTCTAAATTACAGCATGCAATTAAGAAAAAAACCCATAATTTGCAGATTTTTAAAGGTGGCCTTCAAAAACAGTCCACAGAATATGCTGTGGGACAGTCAAATGAGGCTGTCATATAAAGAACAGAGATATAACACCAGAGATCTTGATTAAAAGAAGGTAAAATGGAGGGATGAAGTAGGGCACCAAGCACACAAGTTGCAGACTTGACTAAAATTCCTAATAATATAGTAATAGATGCCTGCACAACTGCTTCTCTGAAAAGGTAATATGAACCATAAGAAATACAGACGTGTTAGGATGGAATTTGAACACAATGAAAAATGGAACTTAATGTATGTTGGAAGTAATGCCTGGACACCATTTAAAACACAAATAGTAAATACTGGGGTACAGCACTCCTACAGCTCCTTTATCAGGAGAAGAAAATCCCATCTTTGGCAGAATCTCAAAACCCCTGAACTATCCAAGCCATCAACATTACACCTTCCATCAGGGTTGTCTAGTTGTCCCCTGCTTCTGTACTGCTCTACATCTGTCCCAGTCACTTTGCTTCACGGATCACGTCTCAGTCATCAACCTGCTATATGAAATAAAATGGTAACAAGAAAGAACCACCCACTTACTTTGTCTGCAAAGCTATTTACAGGTATTTGGTGTTAGATTTCCTGCTGAATGAAGCTAATGAATGAAAATCCCCAAACTAGCACACTGTGTATATCTAGCAGTGTCTCAGCAACAGAACTGACTGAATGATGAATTATGGCTACTGTATGCACCTGTATACTCAAAAAGGCTGTTAGAATATCAGAGTAAAGAGGAGTCACTGAAATGGTTCTTCAAGAAAATAGCTCTAATTATTCCAGATAATATACGTGCAGTGAAAGAAATATATTATTAATAGAAATAAGTACCTGGGACCATTATTAATTTAAGTATTAGTTGGCCCCATGGCACTATTAAACAAAAAAAGGCAAATTAATTATTCTGTATTTTTCCCTCTGATTTTCATTGGTGTTTATATAGCAGAGAGTAACGATATTCAGGTTCCTGTTATTCAAGATATTAACTCCTGTTATTTAGAGGTATTTGATTTTCCTTGAAATCATCCAGGAATGGCAGTCAATAAGCCTTCCACTTATGTGAAGTAACAGGCCTCAGAAAACCACATGTCAAGATCTGTGCAGACATGCTAGTGGATAGAAGACTTCCTTTTGCATTACATAAGCCAATCAAAGTTGACACACTTTCAGTCTATTGAGTTTCCTCACCTCCAGCTTGCTTTGTTTTATGGAAAGCCTCCTCTAGTAATCTATTTGGAAGTAATCAGGGCAAACTGACAGCAATATAGAATAGAAAATAGATGCATAGTATGAATAAGATTCCTTTGTAAAATAACTTGTATTAAGAAAATGCATCCTTTCAAAAAAGGGCAGAGCATTAGAAAAAAATGATGTGTCTGATTCAGCCAGCAGGAGAGATGAAGCAATCTGGAACAGCTTACACTAATTAAAATTTACTCTTCAGTGCCAGCAAGAAAGATTTCTCCATGTCTAAGTCAACTTTTGCATAAAGCTAAAGCAGCAGCTGGCATTTCTTTGAAGACAGAGGACACTCCATTAATATTCTTTTAATTGAGTTTTTCTGAAGTTATAAATACATGCCAGTCTCACTTTTGTCAGTTTTGGAGAGTTTTGCTCTAAAATTACCAGAAACTCTATAGTATATCTATAAATACAAGTCTTGGCCCATAAAAGAACAAGATATACAGTGACAGGTACATGCAAGTTTGGAAGTAGTGCACTCTAAACTGTTAAGAGCAGAAGCTCTCTTGCTGCGTATACTGGTGAGACAGTTTGCCCAGCAAGACACAATCTTGATTAAAAAAAAAATAAAAATCTCATCACAAGCAGCAGGAAAATTTGTTTTATAATCCTTCCTAGCTATGGCTTCAGTGTGGAACTCAAGAACCAATTCAAGCAGAGACTATGGCTATCATAATGTGGCTTTCCAGATCTTTTGCTCACAAACTATCAGACAACTTTAACCTCTCATTTGCTAGGGGCATTTTGGGACCTGGAGTCACATACCCAGGAAGTGGCCACCCCGGACCAATGAGCCACTTTTTGAGAACCACATGTGGTGTGATCCATAGAGTTCTCTCATTGATCACCAGCCGTTTGGGAACCAGTGCTGTGACACCCTTAGAAAAACAACCTCAGTACTACCCAAGGCTCCTATGCCTTGCAGTTCCTTGCCCATAACACCTCCTAAATACCAGTAATTTAAACAAATACAAATTCCACATCGTTCCTGTAGGTCCTCAGTAGGACCACCTCTACATTGGTTTGTAAGTTTTTTTAAGGCTTTTTTCAGGTTCCTAAATTCATCCTGTGCAGTGTCAGCTGCAAATCTATAGTTATAGTGGAAGAGTATCACTTAACAGACAGAATGTCATGATAAAAAAAAAAGTGCTCTCATTTTTCCATTTTGCTAAGTGTCTGATTGCATGTTCTCAGGCAAATCAGATAACAGGAGATTCACTTGCCTCATCTGCTGAGCACAATTACCAACTTTGCCTTTACATTGTACTTTATAATCCTAGGATCTCAAAGCCAAGTACTGGTACAAAACACACAGCATCTCTCTGAAGGAAACCAACATTGGTGAAAAACTACCCAGTGTCAGAAGGAAATCTGTGGCCATTTGGAATTATAAAACTATACTGGTTAATTCATCACAGATTAAGAGTGCTGAGTACAATGTAGCAGTCAGAGAAGAATCAGAAATCCCCAAAGACTTAAAAAAATAACGGCCAGAGGCAGAGATTAGTATCTGTAATTTACAAATTATCTTTAAAAGCATTAAAACCCAACAGCAAACCAAGTTAATTTCCCTCACAAACTTTCTTCATGCTCTCTCTTTCCCCTTAATTTGCTTTCTCTCCTTTTCATAATGGTTTCTTGAGGTTCTGATCACAGTTTCATTGTGGTATCAGTCTACTGGAGGCATAATCCTGGCAGTGCTCCTTTTAAAGCATAATTTAATTAGAGTGTCAAATAATAAAAGAAAATTAATTTCTTCTGACTTTGTCCTCCTTTGAATATTTAAACCTGTGCAATTATACAGGAAAATTAACCCCTCACTAACCTCATACATAAAAGTACATACTTTTCCAGTTCCTACAAAAGAAAATCAGCCCTTTTAAAAATCAAATCACTGGGGAAAAGTAATTTATTCATGTTGAAATGTGTGTCTCTTCCCACCTGTAGCACCAGATACTTTTCATGAAGAAAAAAAAAAAAAAAGTTGAAGAAAAAAGAACACAAACCAAAAGATAAGTTTTAACTTAGTTTCAACCAAAAGCTGATGAGCTCAGGACAGGGAGAGGCTTCAGAAAGAAGGTGCCATACTTACTGCTTGAGGCAGACAGCTCCTTCGGGCTGGAGGACATTGGCTGAGCACACATCTGACAGAGACAGTCCCTGCCATTAAAGGTAACTCGGTCCCCTGGTGGAAATGGACGCCTGGTGAGTTAAAGAGAAATGTATTTTAGCAGAGGTTATGCCAGAAATTTTCCTCTGTTGCCAGTGCTTGGGAGTTTGCTGCCTTCCCCCAGAGCAATCAATATTTTACAGAACACAGGCCAAATAGTTTCTGCAATGTGGCCTTGGCAAGTCCAGGCACTGGAGAAAATCCAATCCGTGGAGGCAAGCAGGACAGAGGTTAGGCTTGCCTTGTATTTTGGTTTTTAAAAGTTATCAAATGTACTTTATCTAAAGAGTAGAGAACACTGAAATCCGCTTAGACACAACAGCTACACTTGCGATGGTCTCAGTGTGATGTTGTAGATAGCAAACGGTACAGAGGGGAACTCAAAGGAAGAATCAGAACTGGTCAAGGCTAGCAAAGGAATGTGGAGCTAGTCCTCCTAAGTATGGACTTTATTACAGTTGTAGTAGCAGTTGTTAAAAAAAAGGAAACGTCAATCCATATTCATTCTCCTCAAGCTTTAAAATAGGTGTCTACATTACAGACCCACCACTGCACTTGCTACCTGTGCAAATGGTGCTAGGAGAAATGTAAAGGCTAAATGCACTGTGGAAGTTTGAGACTATTTGCTGGACCCACCACAATGTTAAGAATGTGTGTCAGTCAGAAGCTGCCCTTGCCATTAAGTCTTATTTGGTGTATAAAACAGAGGATGAACAAAATTTTGTATGAGCATGTCATTAAAATGAGGTTATGCAACTCCACGTCTTGAGCAAGGAGCTTTAGCTGCTGAGTACAGACACCCCTAAAACACACCTCACTCCAGAACTGCCTAACAAATGAACATCTGCTTGTTTCCACAAAACACAATGTTTAAAGCATTTCTACTGCAATTCCTAAGTGGGCCATAAATAAATCAGCAGCAATATTGCATCTCATGAATCTGGTCTAATGACTCATCTTTTGTTCATTCAACATAGAAGGATTAATGCAAGCCAATGTGCAGAAAATTGATGTCATTTCTCATACTGTATCATCTACTTTCACATTGTCCTTGGAAAATAAATATAAAACATACACATCATATGATTACCAGCATGCAGTAAATTCACACACTAATTAAAACTAAATGGAAAAAATATCAAAATACTTTCAATTAAAAAAATGTCTTGAAAAATGTACCAGGCTACAGGACAAAGTATTTAAACTACTCATCAGAGACAGCTATGAAAGATTAGGGAAAGATCTGGCAAGCCTGCCACACTAATACCCACACTCATCATATAATGGGATCTCCAACAAGGTACTATCTCATAATGTAGATTCTTGCCTTTCTTGTCCATGTCATCCTCCTGCATTAAGTTTCAGACAATTTGGCTGCTGCCTGATTCTGACTTGTGGAGAACTCCACTGCACTATTTTCCTCCAAGACGACAAAGGAGTAGCCTGTGTCTTTTGGGTCCACCCTCTATGAAATCTGCTTACATCTCTGTCTGATGCTTCTCATCTGTCCCTCAGGCATTACGCTGAAATTTACTTAAGAAAAGTTCTGTTTTACTTTCAGGCCTCAGCACTGCAGAGATGAAGAAGCCAAAAGCCATCTTAATTCCAGGTTAGTACCCAGTAGGTATACACACAGCATTGTCTTTCTGCAGAACCACAATGGCACCATACCACTTTACTTTCACTTGGTGTCCAGAAGATTACTTTTACTACTATAAAAATGTGTTACTACTGTAAAAACCTACAGAAGCTTTATTTCTCCTAGTGTATCCAAAGTATAACACAGATCACCACAGCAATAAGGCACATGCCTGATTTTCAGTCTAAATTCTAGAATAGTCTCAGTGCCTACAGCCAGGTAGTAGGGAGCATGTAGACTTTCAACTGTAGAGCACAGCTGAGATTTTCAAGTATGGAGCTGCTTAAATTAGCAGGCTATGAGATCAGGTGGAAGATTTGCCCAAGTAGCTTCCTAAATTCTGAATTAATATCTTACTGAGAGTTTAAACAAAAGTACAAGTTAATAATGGCACCCTTTGTCCTACCCACACAATTTTAGCTAACTTCTTTTTATTCCAGTAGAACCGACAACTGGTTCTCTTACTGGGGACAAGAAATAGTATTTGGGAAGAAGAGGGGCATCCCAGTTGTCTCAAAGCTGTGCATTCTTACAGAATGTTGAAAATGAGTATTCAGCATGTTTTCAAGTGTTTAACTGTTGTTATAGCCCAAATGACTTCTCTGTTGTAGTTCTTAGAATTTTGCCTTAGCTCATTTCTCCCATCCAGCTGGGCAGCTCAACTCAACCCACATCCATTATCTAAACCTGTAAGCCTGATACTTACTTCTTTCACATGTTAGGATAACTTTCTGAGAACAGGGAAGTATGTGTAACAGAGAACTTGTGTCCCCAAATAAATGACTGGTATTTTGAAGCCCCTCAAAGTCACACTTGCAGCAGATCTTTTCCAAACACGTGCTCCCCAAAGGGAGACACGTCTTGAGGCTTGTGTCTCATTGTAATAACTTTCTCCCTGGTTTGCTTGTATTGGGTTCATGTCACAGTAGCTGAAAGGGATGACTTACTTGCAAACAGTACAGGCAAAGCAGCTTGGATGGTAAGTTTTTCCCAGAGCTGTCACTACTTCACCTTCCACAAACTCCCCGCAGCCGTTGCAGCGGGTACCATACATACGCTGGTAATCCAAGGTGCAGAGATACTCCCCATTCTTGATGAAAAAGCCTCCTTGGGCCAAGTCACAGCCACACACTGGAAGACAAAAAAACCACAAGACAGATTTGAAAAACATGCCTACTAAGAATGTCAGCAACAGTCTGTGCTGCTGATAGATGAGATGACCCTGGTGGTCTTGCTCCCTTCTATCAGATTTTTGCTTTCTCCTCCTGTCACTACATGCCTCAGCATCACAGGAGATGGTCAGTATTCTCTAGCTACAAGAGAGCTTGTAATGAAGACTTTCCTTGGAGGAATCTACATAATCATAACTTTCCTGTACTTGGTCCTTGCCAAGAAGTCAATTAACATGATTAACTGTATAATTAGAGGTATTAGCTATTTGTACCAATGCAGTCTTGCCTTCACTTCTGGGACTGAAGGTGAGCAGAACAAAGATATGATCCCACAGATAGGGGAAATAAATTTTATTATTTTACGTGCTAGCATACATTTTTCCTCAGGCATGGACTTTAAGAAGCTTTGAAGGAGCTGTGTCTTTCTGAAACAATGAGTATTTTAGAAATATTGTCTTGTTTAGAGTATCTCCTCCAGTCACCAGGTAACACTGAGCTGCTCCACCATCACTGCATTCATATTTTTCATTTTGCTTTACAAAGTATGACCTTTGAAAACTCCAGGTAGATTTTACAGTATTAATTTAGGCATGAAAACTGGGAGCAAGCTGTGAAGAGACAACCAAACATCAAAAATCTACTCATATCTTCATGACATAAGCATGATATACAACCACATATTGAACACTGAATAAAGCACATAGGAGTAAAGAGCATTCCTCGCCTTTAGTCAGAACGATCCAGTGTACCAAGAACTACTATTACCTTTGAGTGCCTAATCTGCATTGGTCTTGTGTTATATTTTCAGGTACTACACTCCCTGTACTTCGTGGATTAGATAAAACAACTCTAATATTTGGGTATAGAGTTGTGGCCTTGTACAACTGTATTGGGAAAAATAATTGTATCAGTAAAAGGCTGAAGGATCAATCAAGGATTTCTGTGCCTTGGCAGTTTTTCACTGTTCAATGCTTACTCATCCAAACCAAAACATATATAAATATTCACATTGCTGGTCAGCACAGGAGACAGAAAGCAGTCCACTGCAGAACAGCAAACTCCTGGAAGATAAAGTGCCACAGGAGATGGGAGACCAAATTTCACAATTCTGCTTTAGCTTGGGTTGAACAAAGGACTTAAACCTACTTATTTAACGTCCCACAGTAGCGCCAAAACCAAAACTCATGAGAGCTTTAAAAACTCCTCTTTATTTATTCACCTCAGTGAGACAGCATAAGCAGGAGCTGCTAGATGAATTCATAAACACATATATATAAAGTGGCAGCTCCCAGGCATTTTGGTTTCAGCCACTCCTACTGCTCCTCTGTGTACTGCTGTATCTGTGTAATTCAGTACGAGAAACTACTCATTGCAGCAGTATAGGATAGCAGTTTGACTCTCACTCTGCAAGCAATTCAACCTCATCCCTCTTCATAACATTCAAGTGCATTCAGAGCAAATATTAGAAATATCAAATATCAGAAATCCTGATTATTCAGGAAGAATAACAACTCTACAGTTGCTAAGTCCTTGAAAAATTAAAATATGAAATACAGGAAGATTATCAGGGGAACTGGGCTCAGTTTGTCTCTCTACCGCAAATTCAACATTCATTCTCTCCCCCGTTATGACAGGCTAATATCATGTTAGCTACCTGCCTTGAAAATTAAAATGGTGAGGTGTTTGGAGCAGGGAGTGCAAATTCTCTGTTTGCCTGTTGCCAAGCCCCAGAGGTCCAATGATTGTCACTAACAATAATTAATAGGATAACAATAAACAGAATGCACTAAAGTGCAGCGTAGGATTAAAGCAGTGTCAGTACCAGTATTATTCTGGTTTCACATTTCTGCAGAGAAGAGCATTAATATTTTATGTGCAAACAAATTCTATTTCTGGTGGCATTAAACCCACAAGCAGCCAAAACTCAATTATTGGTGACTTAGGAGAATTAAAGAGAACTCGTTTAGGCTCAATTATAATGCTGCAAAATGCTCTACACTGGTTTTCAGGTACACCTCCAGAAAAACCCCAAGTTTCTTAGTCTTCTGTTTTTTTCTACTGATCTCCATTTAAAAAAAATAATAATTGTGCCCTCTATACCAGATCCCCACTTCACATTAGAGCCTTCCTGAGTTGAGGACCATCTGGATATTTTCCATTAGAGGTCCAGAGGTGAAATCTATGCCTACTTACCACAGGTTTGCTTTCCTAAGTTACCTTTGGTGGATCCTTACAATTAAATCATGGAATAACTGAGAATTCTACCTTAATTCCTAAAAGTTGTTAGGCATTACTTCAGTATTCAGACTTATATCCTGTGGTTACAGTGTAAGAACTAGAGTATTGTCACTGACTGGTCAATGCTAGATGCTTCAGAAGATGCTCAATTTCATGAAGAGTTATGGAGTGCCTGTTTTGTGCTAACTCCCTTTAGTTCATACTTTCACTTGGAGCTTTACTATCCAGGTCTGTAAATATTTCAGCTTCAGGCTGAAGGCTACCAGCATTCTGCTGGGTCTGCCTCAGAAGCTGCATATGGGAACTCCAAATCTTCACTGTGGCCCCCAACTCTACCAAAGAGTTGCCTTTTGAAAAACTTGTTTAGTAATTACTGCTCCCTTTACCAGCCTAGGAAATGGGTCTAATAAGGTAGGATGCTTAAAAGTAACTTTTCATGCAACCTCTGTTCTAGCTTCTTCTGAAAATCCTGTCTACACCTTTCATACAGAGCTGTGACACATCATCACTCGCAAAAACCACTACCAACTTGGAATTACAGGGTCTGTGCATTCTCAATTATTAAGCTCCATCCCTTGTGTGTGTCCAAAACAATTCATGCCTGGAGATGAAAATGGTGGACAAAACTATTTGGCAAGTCTTTTAAAGACAAGAAGCTCCCTCTATTGCCCTTTTCTTCCTGAAGTCTCCTTTCTACCCAATCTTTTTTTTGTCAGTAACTCAGAATGAGTTAAATTCTCTCATACTGGCAGGTCACTAATTCAGGCACAGGCAGGGCTGCTTATGATGTGAACCACCAGCAGACTGATCATCTTTGGCGCACTCACAGCAGGAAGCACACACCAATCCGCAAGAATTAAAGACAAGTCCTGGCAACCCCACATATTACAACGGATTTTTGCAGACAATTTAGCACATGTGTTCCCATCACTAATCACAGCTTTAAGCTACATGGGCAAAAAGGGTCACCCAGACTGTTAACATCCATGGGTGGAAAAATGCTGTTCCAGCAGGCTGCTTTCACTTTGAGTCAGAGATCAAATCAGAAAGGATGAACACGACTGTATACACACTCAGTGTACAGGGTGATGTGCAAGCAAGGAAGGGATTTAAAAACAGCTTCTTTATTCCCCCCTTTTTACAACTGTGCAGAAGTCACTGTTCTGACAATAAATCCCCTCAAGCTTAAACATATTTCCTTAGCACATGTATTTATGACCAGTGTAGATATGCCACAGGAAAGACGGACCAATTGTGACTGTTTTTATTAAAAAGCAAGACCATCTGCCCAGCATCATTCATACCACAAAGAGCAGACACAGCAAAACCAGCTGTGATCACTACACACAGTAAATCCCAATAGTGTGATCTAGGCAATTGCTGAGATATGGATGTTATGTCATTGAAGAAAAACGAATACCAACATGATGACAGTTAATAGGAAACATCAAATTATGTTATTTTCTTTTTTCTATGCTGATGGGAAAAATAACTTCAAAAGAAGTAATTAGTGGAGCCAACAGACGCACAAATTAGTGGATACACAAATCATGTTTGAGAAGGCAAAAAGGGAGAGGTATTCTATAAACATCCATCACGTGGAAATAGTTCTGCAGGAGAATAACATTTCCTCAAGATACAGTGGAAGAAATTCCATTTCACAAGACAAGAACCTCCCTTCTGAAACAGGACCCATTAGGGATCATTTCTATTCTGAGGCATGTGAATGTGAATAAGCTGGAATACAATCCTGCCTCACATTGCATGGAAAACACACACCTACAAGCTTTTTCTCTCTTGAATTACTCTCTGGAGCTAATATTTTGCATCCTTGGAGCAGAGGAAGATTGGGGGTATTGTCAGTGCTGCTGTCAGCTCTCAAAGCTTACAGGGCTGTGAATGCAGGCCTGGGCTATTATAACAGAACGTAGTTGCTCAAGAGCAACCCAACTGCCTGTGGTCTCCAAGGGACTCAGATCATTCTTAGGCTGACTCACTCCCACAATTTAATAGATATGATAAAAAAAAATGAAGAGATCAGATTTTTTCAAAGTGAATGGAAGGAGGATTTGATCCTACTGAGCATTATGTAGGATTTCCATAGGGTTATTGTGAGAGCTGAATAAACCAGGCCGTAAGTAAAAATTGTTTCAGCACTGAAGGAACAAAGCTACACAAGCAGATACTATGAGCATCAGCTCTCAGTTTGCATGAAGTGAATACTATTCATTAAGAAAAGCCTAACGAACTGCTTTGTCACCGGGCATTAAATAAGGTGCTAATTCCATTTCCTGTCAGGGTTATATTTCTCTCTCGTATTTCTAAGCTTCATGGAATAATGGTGCTGTTCTCAAGCTGGGAAATATTCATACAAAATTTATTTCTTAGGATATAATGGATGTCTTGTTTGAAGGCAGAAAGGAATTTGGCAATGTTTCAGTTTATCATCTACATCTAAACAAATACACAGGAAAAATCTGTGCTTCTTTTTTGCCTAAGAGAGAGCTTAACAAATCCTGAATTGATGAAAGCAAGGTTCATGTTCTTATCAGAGTTTAAAGTTTCCACATTTCAAATGAACTAAGTCTTTCTTGGCTTTTGTTTTCTTCTTCTTATCAACACTTTTCTTGATGGCATAACCTCCGGTTCCTTAAGCCCTTTAAAGAATGAATGTACATCAAAGTATCACCAGAAGACCGATGGCAGGAGAACAGTAAATCTCCAAAGCCATGCTGCAGCACTACTGTTGCAGAAAGATTACAAAGCACCATTAGAAATCACAGGCAGATTTTTGCCAAAAACAGAGATCCTGGTAACTTTTTGTCATGCTCCCATCACTGGAGACTTTTTTTTTCCCCCATACACTGATGAGAGATGCATTTTGATCCAAACTATTTGGAACCATGTCCAGCATTCCCAGGGGTTCTGGAAACTCTTATTTCAACAGATGGACTTTAGAAACAATTCTGAGAAGTTAAAAGAGCTTCTGTCGATATACAGGTGATGCTAAGATCCACTTTATTATCTGGTCACCAGCAAGAAGAAAGGTTTAGCAGCTAAAACACCTTCTGAACAAAAGATGAGAATGCATTTCTCCCCTCTTCCCTTCAACTGCTCTTTGATCTCCGTGAGAAGCGCCCTCTAGCCTCCAGCCAAGCCCTTCTTCTCTTTCCTTGAAAAACCTTCAGCGCCCATTTCAAACATCCTTCCTGCCTGAGCAGGGAGTGCAGCTGTCATTGTGACACAAGTAATTCTCTGGGGGGGGGGTACCAGAGTGAAACATGTAGGCATTTAAATAAAGATTCACAGACTGATTTGGGTTGGAAAGGACCTCAAAGCCCATCCAGTTCCAACCCCCTGCCATGGGCAGGGACACCCTCCAGTAGCCCAGGGTGCCCAAAGCCCCATCCAACCCAGCCTTGAACACTGTCTAGAAGGGGGCAGCCACAGCTTCTCTGGGCACCCTGTTCCAATGAATGGAAGCATTCGCTCAACTGAAACCACTAGTGATGACTGTGTTTCTGGTGAACTCAGAGTTTTAAGTTAACTTCCCAAACAATGCCATGACATTGCCTTTGGGCCTATGAGGTCAACTTTCTTTGGTTTTCTCCTTAATGCAGGGGATACAAATAATACCACACAGGGAAACTTCCCTGTGCACACCTGACTTGCATATATTTCAGTCTTTCTAATATCTAGTGTCTAACTCAACAGCAAGCAAACAACAGCCACATATAATGTAGCAACGTGACAGCTTCCTAACTGAAATATCAATGTTTCGCGCACCAGGATGGAAACTATGGCAAGAATCATTCAACCATTTAAAACACCTTTCACATTAAACTAAGCACTAGGTGGAGATCAAAGTCATTTATGGGTCTGTGGGAAATGAACCTTGAAGCAAATGCAACCAGTGGAAAAATGTCAAAGTTTAACCTGGGATAGTTTGGCTGCATCTATCAAGAGGAGAGATCTCCCTAAAAAGATTATAAATAAGCAAACCAAGGATGTAAGAATAGAACAGAAACAAACAACATCCAAGCCAAGCAAATGAAGGATACATAGACAGCAAATGCCAGAAACTTTCCATATTCTTGTAAGGATGCTCTGCCGTACTCCTTGAGCACCTGTAAAGCATCCTGCTGGTCCTCTACTTTCAAAGGGATCCAGTAGCCTGTTAAAATCTGACATGGCACCTGTCAGTGTTCCTCAAGATCAGCCAAGTTGTGCAATTAAATTAATTTCCTGTCAAATGTTTGGTCACTGAAAGAGAGCTCAGGTCCAACTAAACTAAGATCAGTGTCAACAAATTGCCATTAATAGCATTAAAACCCCAAGAGCAAAACAAGGATCCACTTCAGAATGGGATGAAACTTCTTGAGAGTTTTTCCCCCATGAATATCTAGAGCAAAAATTAAAAATTTAGTGGTTTATATGAAAATGGAAAAAATAATTTGGAAAAAAAGACCCAAGGAAAATAGGACATTGCTATTGAAAACAAGCAGAAGGGCAGGAAAGGGTCAGAAGATGGGAGAACTGCATGATAGAACTATGGGTATAGTTTGAGCTCTACTGTCAAAGCCCACAGAGTCACTTCAGCTATGGCCCCAGCATGGAGCAAGGAATTCTTAAGGAGACTGTGTTCCACCAGTGAGGAAAATGGCTTTCACTGCCAAGGGGTTAGATGCAATTCAAAATCTGCAGCACCCCTGAAACAGCCCTGAAACAGCAACTTTAACCTCCATTAGCTTCCCAGGAACAGTACAATCCCATTGCCCTCTGGATTTTCTAAACTGTTCAAACCTGATTTGCTGTCCTTTACTATGTTCTTGCTGTCCCCCATTAGTTCTCCCTGTGCACACAGGCAACATCATGCCCCATTTTTTTCTTCTCCACGTGATTCATGTACTAATCTCTTCAGCAACAAGTACTCCTCTTTCATTTTAACACTTAAAATCTCAACTTTTCCTCATTCCTGTCCACGGGATGTTCTACCATGGATAAAGGACACAGAATTTTAATCCTTCAAGATCTAGAGTGAGATCCCACAAATCCTGACCATCCAAACCAAGATATTATAACTTTTCTGTCCTTTTTATTTGTATTCTTCTGTTAGAGCATTTCAGGCTTGTATTTCCCAATGTTTTATATTTTAGTGATTAGAAATGCCCTTTCTTTAAATGAAAGCTGAGACACTCAGATTAGAAAAATAATGAAAATACTAACACTCTTGAGAAAAATCAAAAGGCTTAATAATGTTAGAGGCTGTTTTAACAGTCAAGCTGAAAAGGGGAGTTCACAAGCTGGCAAGCTGAACCATGGTGTACCGAAAGAGAATTACAAGTCTAAAGAGCTTTTCCATAAAGAAGGCTCTCTGGTTCGGTGATTCAGAGCTTCAAGGGACCTCATAATTTCTCAGTGCTCAGGAAGAAGCACATTTTAGCCACCAGTTATGTTACCGTGTTCATAAGTCAGCCTGTGTTTCAGAAGCATATGTAGAAATGGAGAAAGCTTTTCAAACAGTGCATTGGACACCTACTACAAAAATGTCCTTATATTTAAACTTCCCATCCACTGACACCAAACTATTAATAGCACTAACAACCCAGCAGCCAGCTTGCAGCCTCCTCCTGCCGCCCCTGAAGGAATCTGATGACAGATCAAAGGTCAAAGAACTAATGATTTAAAGCACATTCCAGCCTGTTGATACAGTGTCTGCTTACATGACCCTAACTTCTTCCCAGTCCTTCAAGGGAGGACGATCCAGTTCAAAGTCAAAGATTACAGAGCATCCCACAATCTAAACATAGGAACCCTCCCCCTTCCTCCTCAAGCTCATTGAGCTACAGCCTTGCAAAAGTCATCACAGAAAAGAAACAGACCTGGAACCGAAACTCACCACAAAGGATCCTGGAAGTACATCCTGATGTGGGCTTTCCTAAATGAGCTTGAAAGACATCTAACTCAAAAGAGGAAAGTTAGCACATTTGTTCCATAATTAAGAAACTGCTTTACGGTGATTTATACTAAAGTTTTAATAGAAGCTAAAAGTCTCTTCTCCATGGGATATTCTGGCTTTGGGAAATGTTTCCTGCATGCCAAGACTCCGCTTTGCCTTATAATTAGCAAGAATATTAGCTGGTAATTGCCTTTTGATATCTGATACTGCCACAGTGTGTAAAACATGCGTACACAGTGAAGCATTTCCACCTGGCATAGCCTAATCCAACTACAGACATTTATGCCACATCGCGAGGACTAGGAAACTTTAGGACACCATCCATATTCTCATGGCAGGATTGCTTATTTATGAGATTTTGCTTTGGTTTGGTTTTTCAGGTTAGGCTGATCCATGAAAGCTAACTATGCTTTCCAATTTATACTCAGCATCAAGAACAGGAATGTTATCTCTTATTTTAAACAGTCCTGCAAGAAATACCACATCACCTTGTTAAGATAACACAACCAATCTTTACATGTACCAAAATCAAACTATGCAAACTTCTACATTATTACTATGAAACCTTAAGGCTTGTTCTGATAAGCAGCACGCTGTATTGAAACCAGCATTTCCCTCTACCCCAGACAATGATGAATCACAGGCTTAAGAATAAAGTCATCTTATAGCCATTTTGCTAGCCTCAACATTTCCTCTCTTAGTACATGCAGTAGGGCAAAATGAACTGTAATCAACCGACAATGATGGAAAATTATCATTTGTATCAGATCACAGTTTGAATTGAGGTATTAAAATCTCTGGTCATGCACACTGTAATTCAGGGCCTGATCCCACACACATTTACATATGTAACAGACATTGCTGTGAACAGTCTTAGTTTCTCCAGAGAAGTTATTCATGTGCATAAATGCTTAAGAAAAACTTTTAACTTCGTGATAAGACGCTAATGAATTCTTATTGTTAATTCTTATTAAAGACAAAAAGTAAACCCTTGAGGTCTCCAGCTGAGTCTGTTCTCCACCCAACCTCTTCATCCAACCCTCCCTCTCAGCCTTCTGCTCACGGTAACCATAGGCAATTTGGGAATAAGAGTAGTGTGTTCCTGGTAAAATAGAAATTAGGACTTATTTATTACAGCTGAATCCAACTAAACTCACATTTGTAACACCCAACAATGACATTCCTGAGCAAGGTGACTTTGTTATAAAAGAGCCAAGGCCAGCTGCGCTGAATAGTGCTCCTGGAGCTGTGCTCCTGAATGTGTCTCTTCCCTCTGTCGCCCATCATTCCCAGTTAACTCCAGCTCCCAGTCAGCTGCTGACTGCCTGAGATGCCTTGCCTATCGGGCTGCTGGCAGAGCTCACCTTCTGGGGGACAGGGCACACCATTTTCAGCTCTTCGGGTTTTTTTATCCCTTCTTATCTGGCACCACAAATAGAACTAGCCAGGCTCGCCGGGCAGATAGGACAAACCAGCTGCATATGTGTGGCTCTCAACAGGCCGGGAGGAAAAGCTAACCACGTCTTATCACGGGATATGGGAACATGCCAGTCGGTGGAGGTTTTCCTTCCCATCTTTGTCAGGAAGCAGTTACTCTGCTCTGAGAAAGATTCCAGAGGCAGATGGAGCGCCAAGCTACAGGGGAAGGTGACTTTCCGATCATGTAACATGACACATGAGCACATCCTGCACTGGCTGATGCAGCACGGAGGCTTACGTCACCACGTTCCTGCAGCACAGCAGCCACCTCGGACAGGCCTGCTGTGCAATCACAGAGTGCCCAGGTGTCTCTGAGATAAACTAGGGAAGAGGGATTACAATAATATAAAACACACTTAACAGCATGACATAAACACATAGTTGAGAGCATGGATGGCAACAAAAAAAGCCCACAAAAGAAAACAAACCCAAAGGAATCCCATACAGAGCAAAGTAAGAACAGGTTCATGGTGAAACCCTGCTAGCATGCAATTAGTGTGACAGCTTTATGAGGAAATGCATTTTCTGCACACCTTGCTAGACTATCAGACTAAGCCTATGGGTAAAAGTTCAACATTTTCACCAGGTATGACAACAGTCAGACAAGCATGTACTTGTTCAGGCTTTTTACGCTGTAGAGGTAGGAGTTGAAGTCTCAAGAGCAAACCTTAGTATTCAGAAAGGAGGAAGCTGCATCTACAGGTGGCTTGTTTTTTTGATACTTTCTGGTCCCAGTATCGGGAGCTGTTTCCTCTGGCTAACAAACTATGTAAGCTGAGGGGATCTAACTCCACCTCCTGTAGAGACACAGTCATGTCAAATTAAAAACCCATTTTACTTAGAAGAAAAAAAATGCCTGCTCGAACAGCTGTGTCCCACTTGTATGAACCATATGGTCAGACAACATGCAATATAAGTAAATAACTATATGGTTTAAACAAAAAGTATATTCACTAAAAAGCGAGAGGCCAGCAAGAACTGAGCTCTGCAGCTCAGGTATAAGATTCAAGACCTGGAGCAGCCTCCCAGACACTCTCCTTTCCTTCCTTTCAGTGAAAGACAAATGAGCACAAGAAGACGAAGCTCACTTGCTGACAAACCCAACTAACAAGGCACACACTGCATGAGCAGCAAGAGAAAAGTCTAAGAGTCAACACTGGCTCTCTCAGTTCAAACTGGCATGTGCAAATACCAGAGAGGCAGACACCACACTGTCACTCCCTTCTCCTAACCAATAAATGAACACATGCAGCCCACTCACCTTCCACAAGTTCAAAGTTTCCTTAGCAAACTAATGATAAAAACAATAGTTTCATTTCTCTCTGAGATTTTTCTATAGCTATCCCTTCTCTAGTGACCTTCATGCAAGTGGTCATGAGATCAATATTACAGAACATTTAACTGTCATCAGCTTGGAAGTATATCTCCATGAACAGAAGCTGCAATGAGTTTAGATATTGCTCAAGGGGAGAGAAAGAAAGAGAAAGAAAAAGGAAAAAAAAAAAAAAGAAAAAAAGATTTAGAATCCTGCTAAACCCTGCCCTGCAATAGAATAGTCACAGTACAAAAGCAGTGTATGAGTAAATAACTAAAATAAACAAGTGAAAGAAGAAATTGGATCCCCTCCCAAAATAACAAGATCGGTGCATTCAGCAGGAGAATGATTCCAGAGCTCTGTTCTATCTGTCCCCTTGCTTTATCAGGAGGTGCTGGGTACATTATTTGCTGCCTGGCCTGAATTCCCATTCTCCTCCATGATTCAAAGGGTCTCAGCTGGCCTGTTGCTAGAAATACCTTCATCCATTGTCTTCTGTAAATTGAGACCACTACTCATTACAAGCAGAACCAGTAAAAGAAACAAGTTGTTGCTGGTTTGGAACTGTTTAGAGATTATATAACATAGAGTCCTGCTTGAAATACAGCAACAGCAATACAGAAGGACACAGGCATCGCCTCAGCATTTCAGCACTAGTGCAGATAGTACTCCTCTCTGCCTTCCATGATGGGCTGATAACATTCCAGTTTGACACAGATGAAAGACATCAATATCCAAGAGAAGGTTAAGTGGGTTTTGAGCTAACTGTAGCTAGCTATATTTAACTAAAAGGCAGGTAACCAGAGGTAGCAAACACAGAATTTCTTAGATTTAGTCATTCATTTTTTCAGCATGCAAATAACTGAAGTGACTTTTTAAAGAAACATTTAGTAACACAGTAAAACTGGCATCTTTACTTTCTGCTGTATCCCATCTACTTAGGAAGCAGAAGAACAGAGTTGCACCAATCACACTACTATACTATTCCACCTGCATCTGGAACACAAAAAATACAGCTGAAACTCAGGGACTGGGCTTGAGGCACTTTTTGCAGTCTGAATCTGTGGTATACATGCTAGTTATGGACTTTCAGAAAATATAGCTTCGGTTCAAAGGAAGAGAAAAACTCTGTAGTATAGATTCCACTTCTTTGTTTTGGTTACTCAGTTACTCTGATTTACTCCTGTACCTTTCTCCGTGTTCAGCAGCCACTCCACCACATTCACCTCAAGCCTGAAGCTGTTTCATTGCATCCACCCTATGCTATGATGTGGCAGATGCTGGTTGTACAGGAGTAACCCTTCCTTCGTTTGGGTCTACGTATTTCTCCATATTCTCCCCTTTCATCCTCCATACTGTGGTTTCTTAATTCAGCCAACTCTATGCTGTTGTAAAACAGAAACTGTATAAAGGAGTCAGGATGGCCTCCTGCTTCAAAACACCCATCTTCAAAGGTGACGATTTCACACACAGCAGTTTACAGATATATAATGCTTCATTAAACCTCTTTTTGTAAAAATAAGCAACTCACAGTGAGTCCTTGTTGTGGTCACAGAGGGCTCAGTGGCAGGAGCTGGAGCTGCTGAGAGTCCTCAGGTCCTTGCTCTGGGCAGCAGGCAGGGCTCACCCATTCCCAAGGCAGCTCCACAACCCAAAGCCTTAGAACCCCTTTTCAGAGCAGGGGCTCTGTGAGAATACAAGGCCCAGGCCAAAAAGAAGGGAGAGACACGGAGAATGGCAGCCCACGTAGGGGAAGGGACAAAGAATAGCTGCCCACAGAGAGAGAGGCACTGTGAGAGGACCTGTTGTAGGTGATCCTGCTCTGGCAGGGGGTTGGACTAGATGATCACCAGAGGTCCCTTCCAACCCCTACTGTTCTGTGATTTAGAAGAGAATGGGCTATTTTGAGTCTTTTATTGGTGGCAAATTTACCCCAATAAAAACAGATGCCTCATGCAATACAATTAAATTGCAGATGTTCCCATGCTGAATTGATTCTGTGTGGCACTGATCACCTTGGTGTCTGTACATGGTGACTCAGCCATTTCACTCCTCATCCTTTACCCTCCCCACCCACAAAACCTTCAGATACTGAGCAACGAGAATATCCTGTCACTTGCTCCTCGCAGGAAACGTGACCTCTCACCACTGGTTCAAGGTACACTGGCACTAATCGACTCATTTCTCATTTCAGCTGATGAGTATCAAGGTCTTACCTTTGCAGGTGAAGCATTTGATATGAAAGTGTCTGGCCTGAACACGGAGTACTTCACCTTTACATGGCTCACCACATTTATGGCAGTGGATGACTGGCTTTTCAGAGGGGTGGTGAGGCTCCTGAGGATGGGCCACTGTAAAAAAATAAAGCAACAACCAAATGATTTGAATGCAAACAAAAAATATTTTCTCCTGCACATAAATCTGTCTTCTCAGACAATTTTCATCACAATACAAATGTATCTGTTCACATCTTACGCTCATCCATCCATTTTTAAAATACAGCCTTTTCACAAGCTGTTTGTTTAAGCCATTCACATTGACAAGCACCTCTTTCCACTGAGGCTGCCATGGAAAGATGAGGAAGAACTCCCTGCGCAATTTCAGCACCACAAAGTGTTCCAGCTTTTCTTTCCAAGAACAGGAGTGTGCACAAACCATTCAATGAGCACGTAAGGCAACAAGAACTGGGCTATTTTAATCCAAGAAAGAATATAATCCAAGGAAAAAGAATGAAAGGAAAGCGATTCCAAATGATGTTTTGGGAAACTATATGAACCAGGCAGCCTGATTGTGCATGAAAATCAACTACAAACATGCCCATTTCACTACAGCACATACCTAGCACAGGCAAAGCACATCTATGGAGAAAAGAAGCCAAAATTATGTGGGTTTACTCCCATTAATTCTGGAAGAAATGACTGTCTTTATGCAAATCTGAATTATAAGTAGAGAGAAATGACCAAAGCATCCACAATACAGTCAGGGAGATAAAATTCCAGGTACTGGTAACTATCCCACAGTGCTAAGCAGAACTTGGATGGAACGGGAAAGCCTTGTGTCAGCTTTATTGTGTATTTCATCGTTGTAATAAAACTTTTATGGCTCCACATTTGGCTTCCATAGAAATGTTTAACTCTCTCTTCCGTTGTGTCTGTGGCAGCTTGGGGCCCCAACAGAAACGCACGGGAGTGAGCTAGAGCAAGAGTGAGTCTCAAGTGTGCTGTCTGAAGTGGAAAACATTACCCAGAATGTTCCCAAACAAAACGGTGTTCCTTCAAATCTCCCTCCCACATCCCATTCTAGCAGTAGAAAGTTGTCTTCTTTGTAATATCTCAAAGTAGCGATGCTCATCAGAAGGCTTCTGAGAAAACGTACCACTCCGCCCACGCTTCTGACTTCATATCATTCCTGTCCTGCTTTTCCTGGCCTGTAAAGGACTGACTGCAGATACACCTACAGCACTGTCACCAGGAATCAGCTTTGTTATTTTAAGTCTGTGTTTTCTGGAGCTCTTTTCCTTTTCCAATTGATTCCCAACATCTCCCTAGCCAGGATTATGCTTTTTCCAGGTTACTGTTTATGCAGTAGGATTCCATATACCTTGCTCACACTTGCTGCGCCAGTTTCCTCCCTTTGCTCAATGAATTTCTAGAGCAAAAGCCCCATTGCTTCATGCAGTCGTTCTATATTAGTCTCCTTTATAAAAACCTTAGTGCAGCAATACTGCTTTCATTCTCTATTATATACGTACAAGATTAATAATATAAAAGCCTGGTATGTAACTGCAGGAGTAACAGCACCAAGAATAAAGGATAAATGTTCCAAGGAATAACTTCTGCTCTAAGTCTAGCCAAACTGCTATTTTGTTCTTTCACCCATGCACGCACCCACACTGCATGCCCCTGGCCCCCCCTCCAACACCCCAGTCTTTAAAGAGAGCTGCTGCATTCTTCTACTCAAGCTCGAAGTTCTGAGTATCTCTGGTAGCCTCACTTCAACTATTTCCCTTGGGCAGTTACTCAGCTCATACCGGTGAACAGAATACAGCTGGCAATGCCAATCAGTATTTCAATTAGCAGCTCCATTTAAATAAGAGGCCGGTAAACGCCTTGCCCTGAGCAAACCACATCTAACATTCTGCAATGCAATACTATTTCTGGAGTCAAGTTATTATTCTTCCAAACAAGACTATTAACTATTAACTTGTAACCAAGGAAACACGTAGTTTACACCACGAGAAAGAAAGAAAGAAAACAAGAGACAAACATAGAGACAAATTAAATTATTACAAGGAAAATTCCTTCTCTGATCCAGGCAGCCTGAGATGGGCCTGATGCCAAGTGAAGAAAAGGTAACAGACGTTTTAAAGTTGCTCAAATGAGAAACTGGATCAAGGATTTGGGCAAATATTCCTAGGACTGAAATGTTCCAGTGTGAAATCTGGACCTGCAACATTCTGCTCTCTCAAAGTCACACGTGGAGGACACTAACAAATTCTTTATGCCAGCATCCAGGCCTTCTGGTATTGATCTGAAAGACAAGTTTCTGCTCTTTACTACAGCGTAAATCAATGGTTTCAGGACTGGTCCAATGACACAACTTCTTTCCAGTTCTGACTTACAGCCGTTTAAATTAATACAGATACTGCTAGTTGCTATTTCCAGACTGATCTCTTAAGTGAAGCTAATTAAGGTGCTTGTATTACTGGCCTCAATTTGGCATTGTAGGTCAAGATTGAGTAATTGACTTTCTCCTGTAAGGAATTGCCTGCAAGCATTTTCCTTTGGATGTATGTAACACAGACACAAGGCTTCTCAGTGGCAGAGGTGACCCCTTTATAGTCTCCAGTGAAGGCAGAACAGGCAATGAAGAAAGAGAAAAATCTTGATCAGCAGATTTATTGAAATGCTTCTGACTGAAGTCCAGCCAGTTTACTGGACAATTGAATTGTGAAGTGGTTTGGGACTGAGAACCCTGAGCTAGGACTAGGCTGATCTCCTTACAGGCACCGCACATCTTGAGACAGGAAGTCTTTCGGTCTCTGCCTCCCCACATCACCTGCACGCCAGAAGGCATCGTGCACTAGCAGCAATGGTGCAATAAAGCAAGTCTGTATCATTGCTAACACAATAACAGGCTCCAGACAGTATAATTAGCAACAGGATATTAATTTAGGATCTGGATAGCCCAGGTTCCAGTCCCTGCTCCACAAGAGGTATCTGGGCTCTTTGGATGCCATGCCCTTAACTCAAGATGACTGAAGTCTGACAGTGAAGCTCAGCTAAGCCTCTGAGCCTGTAATCTATCAGCTTAAAATCATCTTATCTGAATGTTGTAGTTTCTCTGTCTTGAGTGTCTCTAAGCCAGGTGAACTGTGAGCCCTACCCTACTGTGGGAATAAATAGAGAGGACAAGGTTCCCAGGTGCTGGGATGGAGAGAGTCACCTAAGTGAGCCAGTCAGTCCCTGTGGTCACATATACCACAGCTGCCATATTTCTGGAAGCAGCATTCGTTGGAAAGTGTGTGAGCGGGCAAACACTAACTTGAGGAGTTGTGTTGACTTTACTGGAGTTTCAAATCCAAATGTTTTAACACCATGACTATCATCCAGATTTAAAGAACATAAATTAACAACTTTCTGAGGGAGAGGTGCTACCAGAGCAACGCATCTGTGGTTCAGTGCTGGGGCTCACAATTGTCTTCATAGCACAAGGCACACACTAACTGCATGAGTAGTGGAATACAGACACAGGTCAGGTATTTACCAGTTACACTACACCTTTCTGAAATTACACTTGACTACTTACAAATCATGTGAGATTAAGTCAAAAACATGGTTGTGTATCAGTTCAGCCCAACCAGTGTAACAAGGTCCGTGGATCATTTTGTGCCAGAGAAACAAGGTATCAGTCTAGCTCACACCAGCAAGGTGCAGGTGCCTCAGTTGCTCTAGTTTCAAACACCGTTCCATCAAGAGCACCTCGGCTACTCAGTGAACTCGGTTTTAAACTGGCACTAAACTAGTGCAGTGTCTATGCTTGAACAAAGGGATGCTGAAAGCAGACATTCAGATCAAACATGGACAGCAATTGCTTTGAAAATTTATTCTTATTTATGTTCCTTCAGCACTTTTCAAGATTAGCTATGGAAGCTACAGTACCAATAGACCTCTAAATTGTCACAGACTTTGCAGTTTTAAAGAGCCCAATTACAAGACATCATCAATTAAACTTTATAACACACGTTGTTTTAACGTCCAGTGCTGCTGGGCACTGCCCAGAGCAAATTTTTTGTTCTTTATTAATGAACATAGATGAGTTGTGTAAAGGTGAGCCATGTAAAAGTGTGTAACATGAGATATACACCTTTTCAGGACAAGACAGGTTCAGACTTTCACTCTTGCTTACAAGACCAGCTTAAATGAATAATTAATGAATGAGTAATGCTTTCTTAAGCTCGCTTTGGTTTCCAATAAGACAAATCAATGTCCCATTAAATGTCCAATTTATCCAGAGTAGCATCTATACTTCCTGGGACAACTGGCAAGTCTGGACAGCATTGTTTAATTTTGGGGCAAAGGAAAGAAAAGAAAAAAATAATCAATAACACCTTCTTCTGTGAGGAATACAGTCTTTGTCATGGGAGTATTGCTTTGTGCTAACATCTCTCCACAGACACATCACCATGTCATTCCTTACGTTCCCTGGTGAATGATGCAGTGTTGACTTCATTACATTTTACAACGACACTTTACTGATGTAAATTCAAATAAAGTCTATTGGCTTGAGAGTACTCATTACTGCATTTTATGAAAACGTCTCAAAATACTCCCAGATCTGCAAAGAACCAGCTAAAATGGAAAAGAAATAGGAAAAAACACAACAACCCAGTGTTCCTATGAGAAACCTATGGCACATTTCTGAGCAAAGTGAAGGAATTCATTTGCTGTGCAAAGTCTAAAACTGTCCACATAGAGCAGTGTACAAAGGTCTAATAGTAATTAGTTTTGCTGCATCAACCAGAACAAGGACCTCAATACTCATAACAAACCCTTCTGAAAAGGAAATTACAGCAACTATCTGCATAGTAATAGTTGTTGAGTAAAAGAAAACAAGGAAAATAAATACTGCAGCATCCCTTATTGATGACTCTCACCCTGAATACAGAACGGTTAGGAAACCAAAGACTCAAGCTAAGTGACTCTCAGCTGCAGATTCTTGCTGGCAAGACTCCATGTCTCTGCTGCAAGCCACAGAATACTTTGGCTTTTTATTGGAAGTCAGAAAGAAGCTTCTGGGAAACGCCTTACTATGCATCTGCTGCAAAGCAGAGGTCACAGCAAGACAGGCTGGGTTCAGCTCTGCTCAAAATTAAAGCAAAAAGCTGCTTCCTCTAAATTTAAACTGGACAAGGATATGGGCTATTGTTCTTTTACACGAGAATTCGTCTAGTTATCACATTGGCATGCTCACCTTCACCAACAGACTTGGAGTTATGCTCAGTCAACTCTAACAATGTCGTAGCAGGTGTAACTTCAAATTTCATGCTGGGAAATACAATTTCTTTGACTTCCAGCTCCACAACCTCTGGGCAATTTTGCATAGCACTGAGGACATGCTGTGCCCATAGCAGCATAATTCAGGGGACTCTCAGGATTTTACAGCTGTGTCCTTCATATCTTCAAGGGTGGCCTAGCACAGACAGCATGATATGAAATGCTAACTTTCAATTGGGTTTTTTGGCTTAAAACTGAACAAATAAGAAGGAAAAAGAAAGAAAAAAATAATGGTATGAAACTATTGCCTTTTTTTTTTTTTTTTTTTTTTTGCTAGCCTGGTTTAAATTTCCTCACTTCTTTTAGCTTCTGGGAATGAAGGTAAGATGATTGTGCCAGAGACTGCCACAGCACTAAAGACAGTTTTCCTAATGGCAGCTGCGCTCTACCTTCTCTCTGTGTAATAGCTGACACAGCTTTGGAGACCATTTTTAAAATTAATTTACAGGGTTTGAAGTTCAAAACTTCCAGGTTTTAAAACTGAAATTCCCTCTGATGCTGTCGGGTGGCTGTCCTGTATCTCCAGCTGGGCATCTGCCTGCTTGGGACAGGACAGAGGGACTGTGCACAGGATGACAAGCTGTCAAAAAAGCTGTTCTGGGGTGAAAGATATTAGTGAGACACCAGAGGACCAAGTTCAAGAATCAGATCTGGCTTATCACTTCTTCTCCGTGCTCTCTTTGTAAAGGCAGAAGTAGTGATTTTCTCCCATCCTTTGTGTTCCTCGCAGAGGTGAATGTCTGTAACCTCAGGTTTGTAAAGCCTGTCTGTCTATAGCCTGCATACTCTGAGGCATTCCTCTGTTGCAAAAGCCCAGCACAGTGGAGCCTTGAGCAGCTACTGAAACACCTGTTAGAAAGAAGGGATGAAAAATGCAGAGTCATTTTGCTTATCTGCAGTCTCAGTTCTTGAATCTCAAATCTATAAGAATCCTATCAGCTAAGGTGACCAAACAGTGACTGAGACTGAAATCAAACCTCCCAGCTGTCAGGGACAGATAAAGAGGTTACTGCGTTCACGAGACACTGGTATCAGACAGGTATCTTTCAGAATTCCAGGGTATCCTGGGAGGAGGCTCTCCCATGAAGAGATACTAGTGAGCTGCATGCCTACACATGCACGCAAAAGCCTAAGGCAAAACCCAGACTGTAGCTTGCTTGTACTACTGCCGTTCAAATCCTATCTGAAGAATCACTGAAAAACTCTCTCTTCCTGTAAATTTATCTGAATTACTCCCACAGCGTGCCAATTTGCCTTAAAAGTATTTTCCCTGTCTACATATAACCAGAGCAGCTATTTTTAAACAAGGCAGGAAAAAATATCTTAAACTTGTAGTTCTTTGCCATACGTTCTACATGGTTCCTGATATTTTCCATAGAAGTATTGTTATTTCCCCTCACAATTAGCCTGCTGCTGAGAACAGCAGATGCAAACAGGATCCCAGCAGCAATCAGAACACTGTAGGACAGTATTTGTTTGTGCCCTAACCATGGTGATACATGGTACCCACACATGTGAGAGCTTACTAGCCCGCCAATGCATTCATACTGGCAAGGCACCAGCAGCTCTCCCCCGTGTTAACCCACACTCCTTTTTATGGGGTGTTGGTAAGATGAAAGCTGAAGTTTAGCTTTAGACACAGGTTGGATCGCTGCCTTGAGAAATAGATTATTTAAAAGAAAAAACAAGCAATAAAGACATTAAGAAGTTTAACTGGTTAAATTAGGATGATAGTTCATACGAAAACAGTTGAGGAAATGTAAGTGAAGATATCAAAAATAATTTGCATGAAAATAGGATGCAAAGATTTCAATACTAGAAATCAAATTTTAGAAAGAAAAAATGAAACATATACTAGTTTAAATAATAAAACCATTATGTAAATACTTTCCTAAATATTTCTAAGCATGTGTAACACATGAATAGACCTGATGCAGCTAAGAAATTCAAATAAAAAATTTAGGAAGACAAATGACAGGTAATAACCCAAACTATTAACAACTGTAACTTGAAATCAAACTGAGAAGACTCCTATGTTATTTACAAACAAAAATAAAAAGCTTTGTGCCACATACATACAAATATGTAAAAAGGCTACAAAATGATGAGTTTTAAAATACAGTAAGGGAAAAAAAAAATCACACGGTTTTACTGTGAAACTGCAAACATGCTTACTTTGCCTGTATTTTACCTGCTGTTTTCTATCCTTCTCCCATTCCTTGTCTGTTATCCAGAGCTTTGATATCACAATTAATTCCCCACAGAACAGCCGGTGATATGAGGGCCTAAGGCCTCTGCCCTAGGATGATTTAAGCACACGAATGGTTCAGTATTAAGGGAAATATTTAGTAGCACCTGCTTGATGCTATCTGAAAAGCAATCACATAAACATACACAAAACCTCTGTGTGCTAGAGTAAATCTGTGATGGTTCTGTGATTAACATAAATGTGCTTGATAGATCCAGTTTATTATGCTTTTGATAGGGATTGAGAGATTAAGAAATCTGGTTGCATTCACTTAAGGATAATAACCTTATCTGGACTCAATGAGGATTACACCATGGATTCTGATATTCTATAGGTTTAGTGTACAGTTTTCACAGTTTCTCAGTGACAAAGCATAAATCTTACTGCTTTTCAGTACACACTAGTGACTGACTAACGAGGCACCTTGGGATATTCTACTCTTGCTTCAAACCTGAAGCACCTTCTCAGTCTGTCAGGTACAAACACACCTTACTACTAAACTGTAGCAGTATTCTTGACGCCAATTTAGAGCTTGTCTCTCTAAAACCATAGCAGTACTATCCTTCATTTGCTGAGCAGCAGCAGCTTTCACCACGTCTGCCCAGGCACGTTTGACTTTGGCCACTTGGGAGGTGAATGAGAGCATCCTGTAGGGCATTCTATAGCATCATCTGTACTGCTGAAACAAAATGACTTGACGAAATCATTCCACTGGCATTTGTTACAGGAGGTATCTCATATGACAATTACTGTTTAAGAAAAATTATAATCCTTTCAAAGAAGAGTCGTGAACCGCTCGTTAACTGAGTATCATCAGGAGATGTCTTAATCTCAAACAGGAAAAGCAATAGGCAGTTTTAAGACTATTTTTAGTAACAGAAAGGCACTAATCTTGCAATGAAGTATGCAGCAAGCTAAGATGTGCTGCAAAACAGATGATGTTGAAAAAAATGTTAACTAAGCTAAGGCAGTCTTTGAATCAAAAACTGCATTACTCAACGTGATTGTTAACAGATGGATTACTGATTAGCGGTTAGCGAACCACAGGGAAGGATCATAAAGTTAATTGAATCTGCCATATTCCTGTATTAGCACACAGTGGTTTTTCACTAAACAGATCGTAATATAAATTGGGTGACAAAAAGATAGTGAACCTGGATGGTCTTACTAATGTTCTGAGAGCATCTTTATTATCTTCATCACAACCATAAAAGTTCTCTGCATTTACATACCACGGGGCAGTATTTCAAGATAATCAATTCACCCTTCCAAACCCCTTACTGAAGGGTTGGAGGATCATGCTAAGTGTGTTTCTTACACCTAATATCTACAAGTCTGTAACATGCAACAACTATAAGTGGTAAATTAATGTTGAGTTATGCCTTCAACACACCTGCCATACACAAAGAGATCCAGTCATTATTTCAGAAGACTATTTTGGGTTGGTTTTTTTTTTTTCCTAACATATAGGACAGAGTTAATTAGAAATCGAATATCCTAAGAGAACTCTGTGCAACAGTCTCACACACATCACTTGAGGTTCGTATCAAAATCTTACTCAAAACAATGAATAAACAGAAGTGTCAAATTATTCACTCCAAATCCTCAAAGATCCTCAAGGCTGCATGAAAGCAAACTGCTGAAGTTAGCAGAAAAAGCAATTGCTTTTTCGAGACAGCATGGCAATTCTGGCTTACGATGAGTGGTGTTACCCATAATAGCACTCAAATGTCAAACAGGCCTCTTAGCTACCTTAGCAGCAGCCCACGTGGGGATTTCAGTCAGCAGCAACAAACTCCAGTTAGAGTTCCCCTACGCTTCCTTTTTTTTGGAGGCTGGCAAAAGTATTCCACACAGTAAAAGGAATTAAATTCCCTTTTGAGTGAAGTCAATATAAAAGCGCTAATTTTAAAAACCAATTCTCCTGCTGCTTACCCTGAGATTATCTGAGGAGGACCACTGACCTCCTTAAGACAGTAGTCTCCCAGATACCTTTTGGTATCTTCATAACAATGTATTGTTGCTGCAGTTTGATGCATGCATGAAAAATAAAGGAAAGCCTGCACAGAAATAGCCCTGTCATAAAGATCTTTCAAAACAGAATCTGTAGTAAAATCTCCCTTCAGGTAGCATCAGCAATCTCCCCAGGGATTTTGTACAAGAATTTTGCAGAAATCTGTCCTCAGCCATCATTTTTAAACCATGGAAGCTCTGGCCCCCACATTTAGAAGCTCTCCTTCAATCAAGGATGCTGTAAATGCCCATCACTTGGTACCATTCTCCCTTCTGAAATTCTTAAGACTGAACTACACAGCCTCAAACAAAAACTAAACAAACACATTCATGAGCAATGTACTTCTCGTGGCTCCTGACTCCCAGAATAGTTTCCTGAGTACAGGGCTGATAAACCAGACATTTCAGAGGCCCCACTCTGTGTTTAACTGCCCACGCTGGCACCTAGACCATTCAGTCACTTGCAGCGCAGAGGTCCATTCCTTGAGGTGTATTATTCCAATAAATAGTGGCATTCTCTGAAAGTCTGGTATTTAATGCTGCATGGCAAATGGGCTATCTAGAGAAAGCACTGAGTGATGCTACTGTGTCTTGACTGTAGCGTGTTCCTCTGGCAAGCAACTCATGTGCTGGATAGCAAGTAGACACTCTCAAACCCACTAAATGCTGCTTTGAGGTGCCTTTGGAGGAAAAAAAATACAAACACAACTGCTTCTTTGAACAAACAAGCCACCTGTTAACTTTTACTTGACCCAGCAGATGAACCTTGCTGTGCTGCTGCATTTATGTTTGGCTCATTTCTTTAACTTGCCACCATTTTAAAATCCTGCATCCGTACCGGGGACCCTGAACTAACACAAGTCCCACAATACTGCCACGTAGATTACACTACCATCTGTGATACGAACTGGTGCTAACAGCACTGGGAATTAGGGAGCTATCCTGTTGACACTGTTTATAGAACCTTGCCCATTAGGTGCTCCTACAGCATAAACACAACAGCATTTCACTCCTGAGCAGCTGGCATTACTTGGTGTGACCCTTATTTCAGCACGTGCTCCTCACTTTGCAGCTTTGAGCAGATTCCTCAGCTTTCCTGTCTGCATGGAATATAGTAACATGTAACACACAGAACTCAGCATCAAAAGGCATCTATCATTTCTGGGTTTACAGCAGTTTATCATGAGCCCATGTAAAAGCCAGTGTTATTTCTCTCCTCGTTGGCTCCTACACAACAATGCAGCTGACACACAACACAAAGTGACCACCATTAATAAAATGTAGGACTTTGACAATTTTTTTCAGCATAAAGCCTCCACAAATGGAGTCCAACTTGGAGACAACACTGAAGCACTCACTTAGCTTTAAATCCCAGTGATTCAATTAGACTCAACAAGATACTCTGCTGAGCAGAATAGGCTTAACACAATGCCTAAGTGTTCTCCTCAGCCAGATCCCTAGGGACCCTGAAAGCTATCCAGGCTCAACGAAGGCAAGGATTAATCATCCTTTTGGGGATACTGACTGTTCTCTAGGTGGAAAACCAACTTTGTTATAAATAATCCTTTTCAAATTAGTTATGGATTGCCCCCAGAAACAACGAAATCCTGTTCTCTGGCTTCTCCCACCCAAAGGGCACAGCACATTTTGATTAGTGAAAAGTCTTTTCCCCGGGTATGCATTAATTTCTCCACAAAAAGAACTTCCTCTCCTTCAGTAGCAGGCCAAATTATTGTCTAGACTTGCAAGTTCTTTCCTACCAACTTTCCTACCTCCCCCCTGGAAAAATATTTCTTTGCCCAAGCTTTAATGTATTTTAAACATGCACAATTCCAGTACGTCAAGACTCTCTCTTTAAAAGCCTCACCTTTCGAATTCTCATCCAAGAAAACCACCCATATAGTTTGTGGGCTACTCACTTGTATTCAACACAAGGAGTAGGGCTTTGGGAGTGAGGGTGCTGCAGTGGGTACTTGTGTAGATGGTGGTCATGGACTGTGCTGGTCACAGCTGGTTGCAACCAGCCTAGCCATGGACAGAATGGACCCACTGCACATAAAACCAGAAGACAGGTGCACATAGCGCCTCTACAAAAACATGCATGTAAAAAATGACAGAAACATTCAAACATCTCAGCAGGAGACAGAAGAAAGATGCCAGAGCAGCATGGATGGTGAAAAACTGAGGAGATCCGGGAGGCAGTGTCAGGGTGTGGCAGAAACCAAAGCACCAAAGCACAGGCAAGCCAGAACCAAAAATGATGCTTGGGCAGAAGAGACGCTGAGGCAAATGAGCTGCGCCAAGCAGGGATGGAGAGGAGACTCTGGTGGAGGTATGGCTCTAAATGGACTGCAGCCAGCAGAGGAACCCATGGTGAAAAAACTGAGCCAGAAATAAGGAGCAACAAAATGAAAGGAGAAATAGTGCTCTGACCCCAGGCTCCTGTGCCAGCCTCACCTCACCAGCAGCACCCAGTATAACTGGAGACCAGAAAAGGGAGGGAGGAGTGTGCAGAGAGAAGCTGAGGGGTGTTTATCTGATCGCGTGCTTGCTTTTATTTTCAATACCAGAATCAGTAACTAGAAGTTTATTAATTGCCAATAAATTAAATGGACTGAATCTCCTCTACTCAGAACCGGCCTTTTTTTGCCCACAACATTCACCATTTCAGAAGGAGGAACCACTTAACTGCCTCTACCACTGTTTGAACCCATGAACTCTGTGGTCTCAAACTGAATGACTAAAACCACCAAGCCTTCTCCTCCAGTGAGATCAACAGCAAAAGCTCTCTTGTTTCTCAATATAAAATAGCTGCCATGGTCTCTTCAAGAGAACTGTCTCCTACATGCAGCTGGGATGCAAGGAATGTATGGAATTTCACCACTGGGAAACAGAGGAAGCCACCAGGCATGGCAGGACTGCACACTGTGCCTGCCTGACCCTTTGGATACCAATATTCATACCCTCCTGTGAACTTGGTGCTATTTAAAAAAAGAACAAAATAAATCTCCAGCAAACATGCAGCTCCTGAGCTGGCACCTCCTTGGCTCTTTTGGCTTGTCTCTGCATCTATGCTGCACACAAGAACTGCAATTTGAAACCTAATATTAAAAATCTATTTAGAAAAGCACACAACAAGCAACACCATAAATTTGCCACTAAAAACATAATTCCTTTAGGGTTGTTTTTTCTTTAAAAAATAGTAAGAAGTTTGTAAGATGTTCATGCATCACAGGATTATTCTTTCTGTAGAAGTAGTTAACTCCAATCAGTGAAACATAGTAAAAGAAACTCTCTGCTCCAAAGACCTTTAATTCAAATAATCAAGGCAGACAAGAGGAATGTTCTTATCCTCATTTTACAGATTAACACAAGGAGAGATCAAATTACTTCCCCAAGGTCACCTTAAGAGTCTCTAACACAGAACTCTTCTATAGCTTAGCACTTCAACTACAAGATTATTTTTGTTTCACATTTACTACTCTGCAGATGTACAAAAAGCTTTTTCTGTGGTTTGCACAAGGTAACACACTGACTTAATTGAAATAAAACCCCAAACACCCAGCTCTAAAAGCAAATAGTCAAACAGAATTAAATTTAAAACAAAGTAAACCAAAGCAAAAATAAAAGAGAACTGCCCAGCCCTCCCCTTGCCAACGTGTGATTGCATAATCTCGTCATGTGCTCCAAAACCAACAAACTTGGAGACTTTCCCAGGTCACCTGGGGTTAAAAGTTCCAAAGTCATGAGTTCAGATCAAGACTATGTTTCATTAACAACCGTGACCCAAATCCCATTATTCAACATTTCCTTGAGTCACACTGGGAATAAATGTTAAGGCTGCAAGTACACAGAGCACTGGAGAGGCAGTTCCAGGTAGAGAACACCTTGAAATGAGCACACAGGTAACTTTGTGCATCCTCTTCAAGGACCATCCCATCTAAAGCTGTACCACCAAAAGAAAAAGTCTAAAAGCTGCTTTGGGGACTCGTATGGCTCTTGGGACATGTGAATGGAAGAGAAGCCAAGACTGAAGCTACTGCAGGCATAAAAACCTTGGTCATAACCTTAAAGGGTTTCAGACTCCTGCTTTATCAGAAGCATGAAGAAAAAACATCAGAGAACTAAATGTCTCTACAAGACTGAAATAAGACCACAGGACAAATTATAGAGGAAATGCTGCTAACAACTACAGTTTTTGTGTTGCTAACAGGGAAAGCCAGCACCAACAGCATCAGAGGCAGCTGTGAGAACATGGAAACATGGTCTAGCTTACTGCAGATTGGTACCCAGTAGGTGCTAGCACCTACCCTTCAACAGAATCAGGATGTGAAGAATAGAAACCATAAAGTCTCTGTATCAGCTTCCTTAATCCAAAAGATCTTCAACCCTTTTCCTTTTCTCCTGTTATCCTTCCAAGCAAAAAGAAGTTTGGCATGAATAGATACTAATCCACTTTCATAGGTGCCCATGTATGTTCCACACCAAGATCTCATCAGGTACAAAGCTGATTCCCAAATATACTTTCACAGGCTAGCGGGTGAACGCTAGGATGGTCGTCTTACCATCTGGTCTTATCAAGAAATCAAAAATCAGGGCTAAATCTTCAGCTTATGTGAGCTCAGCTCACAGAGGTAAAAATAAAGCTACAACACTTGTCCAGCAACACAGTTAGCAGGCTCACAATTCACACATCGACCTCAACATAGAAGCACTAAAAATGCAGATAATTCAATATGGGCTTTAAATTGCAGGAGAAAATTAAAACCAAGGAATGTATATGCATAGGTAAACTTTCTTCTGATAAAGGATATAAAGAGACACAGTTGCCCCTGGATGCAATACGGTGATAATAATTTAGCTGAGTAACTAGATAACAAGGGCTCATAATTGGAAATAGATAAGTATGCAGTCAGAGACATGGAAATGTTGTATCAGTCAGACGTGATTTAGGAAGCGCCAGTTGGTGTCAGCAGAAAACACCCTGGCCTCAGGATTTTTTTGTGTGTATGAACTGACCAGGCAGACACTGAAATCATTGGACAATATGAGCATAATGAAGCATGCAAATTTGTTAAAAAACTGTTACTAACTCTTTTGCACTTCAGTGAATTGGAATTGCATTTTTCCTAGTGGAAACCAGCCCCTCCAGTGCCTAGTTAACATCTTTATGAACTGACAGTGGGCTGAATGCATTTTCAGCTTGCTCGAACAGCAAGGCAGGCAGTGGCTGGAAGGAAGGGTGCCAGCTGTACATCCCTGGCCTGCATTCTGCAAGTGTACCACTCCAGAGAGCAGTACTTGTAGCAGCTTCAGCGTGGCAGATGCTCCTGAGCTTTGGACCAAAGTGGGGAAAAAAGAAAAAAAAAAAAGCAAGGAACAGACAAAACAGTACAAAAAAAAAGTTATTTGAAAGTAAAAAGGTAGAAAAGCAAACCACTAAAAACGTGGTAGCATCCATTCTCACTCTGCAGCCACGAGATATGAAACATCAGTAACTGTATAACAAATTTAAAGATGGCTTTTAGTTACTTAGTCTATTATCTGTGTGAAGGGAAATAAATTATATCATTATATCAAGCATCAATATCAATAGCCATTGTAAATAATACATTAAACTTGGTGGGGAAGGGAAATGGAAGCTATATAAACACAAGTCTTCTGTACATTTTCACCCATTTATTGTCAATTTTTCCCACTATTCCAGGACACTTCCTCCCTCACAATTTTCATTAAAATGATGGTTTTCTTTTCATTTTCTTCCCCGTATATGACACCTTTCATGGTGTAACATGCTCAAACTGTATTTACAGAGTACTCCTAACGTACTGCCCCATGAAACACAGGGAGCCCAGCATCAGCTGGCTGGGGAGCAGACAAGTATCAAAGTAACAAAATTGAATCACAGCTAAAAAGGCTACACATATTTTATGTACATGTCAAGAAAATCAGCAGCACAATTACAAAATGTATCTTAGAAAACAAGCAACAATTATGATAAGCTGAATGATAATGCACTGAGAAGATGAGGGGCATAGTGGATTTAAATGACCTGAAAACTTGCAGTTTCAAGGATTTAGGGTAAAACTGCTACTTAAATCATCCCTGGTATGGCTTACTGATACTGGTAGCTGGTCAGCAGTTCACCACTATGACATTATAAAAACGATCCTGTAAACCTGAAGTAATGGATCTCAAATCTGCTAAGTAGCCAATACTATTTATGCTGGGCCAGTGCTTTTCATCAGCAAAAATTATCAGTAGGCTGCATAATGGTTATGACTTGTGATACATCTGACGCAGGCTATCAAGGCATTTGTCCTGCTCTCTACAATCTAAACATCTATGAAGCTAAACTCATGCAATTCATTTCATTTACAGCGTTAAAACAAAACAATGTGGGTGTTCAGAGTTGAAAAACTCCTCATTAATTCTTACTTCTGTTTCTTCCCTACTTTATCTCACACATGATTTTTGAGAGCGCCTTCAAAAAAGTAAAGAACACTGATCCTCCTCTTCAGAACACAGCCTAAATCTGAATCTACCAAGATGCAATGCCCCAAACTCACATCTAATAAACTTCTCATACAAATCCAGACAGATGTCACATCTTCATAACACCACAAATGATACAGATCACTAATACTGCAAGGAAAGACCCCACAAGCATTTCTAAATTCTTTGATTAGTAGGAGGTTTCAAGTGCTATTTATATGTAACTGAAACTGATACCTAATTTACTGATGCAAAATATAAACATCACACAAAAGCTCATATCAGCCCTTTTTTTTTTCTTCCATTAAAAGATAAAATACGTTCCTGTCAAGACATGGTGAATATATCAACTTTTACCTTTAAAATTTTAGGCTAAGTGCTTCAGTGGTCAAAGCTCTTTGAACTGTAGCAAATACAGGTAAAAAAACAATCAACAGCAAACTTGGGTTAAATCACATGGGAAAAACAACAAATGTACACAGAGAAGGAACCCATCTGTGCTCTGAATCAGGTGTGTTCCAGATCCCACCCTTCTTAAAACAGGTACACAGACAATCAGTGCAAACCACTGCAGGTTTTGGCACATCACTTTTATAGAAAGGAAAACAGCAACTGTCGATCAAAGCACGTTTCATTTTAAATTTTGAACGTTTAAACCTCAGGTGGTTATTGCTGGCACATTAGGTAGTTTCAGCTCCAGTCTATCAATAAGCATAATTACCTTTTTCTTTCACCATGGCAAACAAGTTTTCTTTGTAGTGGAAGCTGCAAGAATTAGCTGAATTAATTTAAGCACAATCTCTCTTCCAGCAGTGTTTGGTTGAGGTGGGATTAAAAAAAACAAACCAACCCACAACCCAAACAAAAAAAAACCCAAACAAACCCAAAACCAGCTTATTCCAGATAATTATGTTCCTCTGACAGACTTCCCAAAAGATCTCATCAAGTCCAATTGCTCGTCAGTGCCTCTCCTCTTCTCGTGCCTCTTTTCTTCTTCCACTGTGGGCTTTTCCTAATGGCAGCTCCTTACCCTGCCCGTGGGCTCTGCCCCTTGTGCTGAAACAACCAGCTCCAGCTGCTGCTGAGGAACAAACGCCGAATCGCTCCGTCCCTCATTTCCAGCCCCTGCCACAGCCCTGCATTCCTCTGCCCTCGCACAAGGGAGCTGGCGATGTAATCTGCTCCCGAGTGACTGGCAGAAGCCTGCAAGTGAGATGTGAGAGAGAACAGGAGAGCTGTTCGAGCTGAGGGGGTACTGCTGAGTTTCTGATTATTTTATTTACCCAAACTGAGCTGGGATCGAATTGAAACACGGGATGAACACGGGCAAGTCCTGAGGTGGGCTGTGGCACAGTGGCTTTTCTCTGCTGAGCACTGTCTATCCACTCCTGCTTTTACTTTAAAGCTGCTACCAAATGCCAATTACTAGACCACAAAACATGCTAATAAATAGTCCCTCATCGCCTTCTGACCATAGTACAGAAGAGAGTAAGATGTAATCTGTGCAAGCTGGGAATACCAACTCTATTTACTACCTTGAAATAACAATTAAAACAATAACAATAGGAACTCTCACCATTCGGTGAGCACCTGGGTTTGAAAGCACAGGCAGGGAGTGCTGCAGGCTAATTTTTTGCTGTGAGTCAAGGTCAGGGCTGTATTCTGACATACCAAATAGCTCTAAACTACCACTCCTCTTATGTTACTCCTTTTGAGATGATAGCCGTAAGTACTCATGGAACTGAGAAGAGAGAAGTGCACTGAAACAGCAACACTTACACATCCATTTCGCTCCCGCAAGACCAAGCACCCATGTTGAATTTGGGCATCAAACTGACCTTCCACTTGATGCTTTGCCAGGCACTAAATTCTACCTGAGAAAAGCTGATGTCAAAAAACCAAACCAACACTTGGCAATATTGCCATGTCTCACCATCTTTTAGGAAGATTCAGAGTATTTGTGTTTTCTGAGAAAAACCCCGCAGGTCAGAATCAGGTGAGAAAGCAAGCTTTTCTTTTATTAGCATGCTTCTATTGACAGCCTAAATTTCCATTAAAACCCCTTAACACGTATAATTTTTGGTACATATTTAATGCCAGTATTGAGATTTTGGGGAACCTCTATCACTACTACTATATACCACTTTTTCCTTATTTATAAATGACTTAATTCCTCATTTTAGCTAGCTGTCAATACTAAACCCACCTTTGCTTGGCCAGGAAATTTTAGTGTTTGTGGTTTAGAGGTGGAGAAAATGCCAAAGGGAAATGAACTGACTTGCCAAAGACAGAGGTGACCTCCATAGTAGAGAGCTGGGTCAAATATATTTTTGGATAGACTACAGGCAGATTCATTGGGCTATAGCTTCAACCTGACCACAACTCAGTGCAAAATGTGCTGTAGGTTGCATGATGGAGGTGTAATTACACTTATACTGCACCCTAAAACAAAAGCTACATTCAGCCCAGAGCTGGAGGAACCCCTACTTTTGGAAAACCATTCCTCAACTGGAGCTCACACCTCCACAAAGGAATTCCTTCCCAGTGCTACTACATGTAGGGAGAGAGAAATTAATGTAAAGAACAAGCTGTAGGCATCAGCCAGACAGAGCAGCAGATGGCTGATACCTGCTGGAAAAAAAAAAATCAGAGCGTGTACACAGCATTAAAAATATTTGCAGTAAATAAATTCTCAATGTTTTGCACAAATGCCACCCAGGAGAAGAGAAAGAAATGAAACAAGCCAGTCTGCCTCACCCAAAAGATCACTGTTCTTCAGTGACATTCTTCAATAAATAAATAACTGAGAGAGAGAGAGGGAAAGAGACAAGAGATCCAGGCATATGCACGGAAAAAAGAAATAGTTATTCTATTCTAACAAATCTAGGCTGGCTTTCTATTGTTAGCAGTCTAACGTGTAAGAGAAGCCCAGCCCAGGCAGTCTGGCATTCTTGCTTCTATGACTCAGTGGGTTACTATTAATAGCATCTGAGGCTCAACTGGGGAGCCAGGCTGAACCCCACTGACAGAGGCATAATCCATCATGTCACGTTTCTGACACATTGGAGATGTCAGGTTGTAACTCAACCTGGCTGTGTTCTTTTTCAAACAGTATTTTGTAAACGGTTGGGGGACAGCCTCCTGAAAGGCTACATCTGACCTCCATTCATAAATATTTGATCCCATGTGCAGAGCAGAGTCTGTGGATACACATGCATGGATACTGTTAACCCCTTCTTCCCGTGATCCTCGGACACCCACAAAAGGTTTGCTGTGATTACCATTCACTTTGTGTTCCAGCAGCTGCTGACACAGAAGCTGCCTGCTGGTATCTGGACTTTCTGTTCTCCGAGTCCGCTACCTCCATTTTTTGCATGTGCTAGAGATTAGCACTGCCATATCTCATCTCCCCCCGAACTGAACAGAAGCCTTTCCTCACATCTTTCAGCTGTGGAAAGCCATGATGTTAGACTACAGCACGCACATAAAACTCAAGGCAAAAATACAGGCTGGAGTAAATTATATCGAAGATTTAGGAGTCAAATGTAATTTACTCCCGAGTAATGAGATACAAAGAGCAGACGCTGGTACTGTAAATAAAATCTTTATACAACAGGATGGGTTTTGATTTTAATCTGTGTTTCAAGCCTGAAGACTAAAATTTACCCTGCTATACAATTCAGAATCCACTCAGATATCCTAAACTGGAGATGAAAGACAAATACAGTGATTCTAGAAACAAATCCCTGGTATCTGTCATTACTTAGAGGTGTATACTTTGAAGGAAAGCAAAATAACCATTTTTCTTTAAATAACCTTTCACACTGTACAATTTAAATAGAGAATCTCACTTAAACATAATGTGGGTGGAAGAGTCACAATGAGTATACTGTAGCTAAACAACATGCTTACGTTGCTGTTATTTTCTGGTGAAAAATATGCTGTGCATTCAGCAAGAGGCATGAGTGCCATACTGGGATCACTTCACAAAGGGAAAGAGTTAAACCAGTTTGTTTTACTTTTTCTTGTACCTTGATAATGTTGAAAAATGATGTGCAAGATGCTAAGCAGTTTAGCCATGATTTAAGATTCATCATTCTCATTTTAAAAGCTGGGTTTCGTATTTTTATCTTGCTCTCATTCTTCACAGATGAGATCATGGTTTAGAAGTATCAAAGCACAATTTTTATACAATTTCTTCAAAACAGAGTGATACCTCTTGTTCATTAACCAGTGAAGGAAACAGTCTGCTAGAAACCAGAAAGGGAAAGGGGAATAGTTGTCCTATTAAAGAACATCCAGGAAAACACCCTCTGTTTCATATCCTTGCTTCCAGCAACAAGCTTGGCACAGTTTTGACAAGAAAACCTGCCACAAGCTTCCACAGCTTAACCACTGTACAAGCTAGGTCAACTGAGAGCCATCACTTCTATAGGAGTTTTGATTATGGTATTTTGCAAAATGCTCCCTTCTCCAGGAAGGAAATGCCGCTCGCTCATGACCTGCTGTAATTGTTACCCTGGCTGAACTGTGCCTGCTCAGAGGAGACCCAATAATGCAAACACTGGGATTCCTTGCAGAGGACCCGTGACCCAGCAGTGGCTGCAGCACCCTGACAGGGAAGCCTACAGCTTCCAGGTTTAGCATTCCCAAAAGCTGTATGATGATGTATTTCCTGGCTTCTGTTTCTCCTGAACAGGGCCTGCTCCAGACATCTGACGCCTCTTCTCTCAGCCACTTGGACAACTGACACATTTTCCATCCTTTGAAAACAGTTCAAGCAGCAGTGCTCCTTCAGGACTGCAGTATCAAAGGCGGCAGGCAGCCGACTCGGGCGAAGTGGATGATGTTGGGGGAGATTTTCAGCTTCACCCAGATACACTGCTGAGCAGAATTCAGCCCCTACCTGACAAAACTGTTCCCCGTACTAGGTGTGAATAGCTGAGGGTTAGGCTCCTGAAGACAGAGATAAGGTGTTTAGTAAGGCTGCTCTTGCACATGTTGCACTTTTGTCTCTCCAGGTTCTCAGAGCACCCTCCAGCAAATCTAGCAGTCTGCCCAAGTCTTCAGGCAAAGTGCAGGGGAAGTTCCTTTATGGCCATCATCCTACACAGCCTTTCCCACAGTTCTTGCTCTGTAGTGACTTCATGCTGTAGCATGTGCAACAGTCCTAAGCTCCAACCTCTCCTGAACCCCATCTGCTCACCACGTGGCCCTGCGTGGAACCTGCAGAACCTTAGAGCCACGAAGGCCCACAGACTGACCTCACCACCTCAGACCCTCCGTGTTGCCCTAACACAACTTTTAAACAGTCTAGAGGAACCGGCACAGATCCACCAGAGAGAAAAGAGAGAAATACGGTTCTCCCTTAGGATATATCGGTGGGTTGGACTCAATGATCTCTTGAAGTCCCTTCCAATCCCTACAGTTCTGTGATTCTGTGACGTACTATGCTCCTGCAATCCTACATCTTGGGATAATCCCATTATCCTTACTGCTAAGACTGATCCTCAAGGAAATACTGCCTGATGGCCTGTGTCCTACCACAGCTTTTCTGCTACACCAGGCTTTGCTTTGTAGCCTGCGTCACACCACTTTGAATACAATCAGTCTGTAATACTGCTGTTTACAATCATGTGTCACCATTCTTTTAGAGTAAGTGAAATAAAAAATTAGCAAATACACCAATCGCTTGATTCAGCAAAATAAATAGCATATTCACTCTGATCTGTAAGATTTGGGGGTTTAGTGGGTTTTTTAATAGAACCATTTAGTATTCTCTCAAATTACACTCCTCAGGAATAAAACTTTTTTCAGGTTTTGATCTATTAAGAGGTCTGTAGTTCCTAAAACAAAATTGTTTTTCTGAGAGTCTCACAAGCAAGGTTCTCTTAGTAGGCTGCTCTTCTACATGAAAGTAATACTCTGCAAAATACAGATAAAACCATACGATAAAACTGCAAAACCAAGTAAGGAAACGAGGGCACCTGGCTTTGCTCTGAACATTAAGAAGCCTGTAACACTCATGCTAATATAAAAAGCACCTGAAACCCCCAGATTGTCTTTAGCAACAGACAAGGAAAGTTGGTTATATTATAGTTCTCTGCAGTGGCCCTGGTTAATCAGTGTCGGTATGTACAAACATTTACCTCTGATCACACATTACATTATTGATATAACTGGCTTCCAAAGAGCTTATGTTATTGCTAATCCTTCGAAAGGAGATCACACTTTCTTAACACCTGTCTGAACTTCTACACCGTGCACACATACTGGGCACTGAACTGAGATACAGTAATACACTACAGTGACAGTGATTTAAACTCCACAGTTAAAAAAACCTCACCATATAAAATCATCACTATTCACCTGCTGTAAATTGAATTGATCTAGCCAAATTGCGATCACAAACAGTGATAAAAACATGAGTGTTCTTTCAGTAGCCATTACTGACAGTAACCATAATTACTGCTGAAAACCGCAAACAACTTGCACGAAGGCAGGAATCCCCAGCAGCAAAGCATATATGCAAGTGTCATGCTTTACTGTGCATGCCTAAGGTTAAGGAGATTTGATATTGATAATCCACTTCAGAATTGGATTAACTGTGCAGACACAGTGTGTCTTGGGACTTTTTGGTACGCTGAAATCAGTGGGAAAGCAGTGAAGACTCACTAGTCTGAAGGGCTTCCCCATGAGGTCCACAGAACAGTAGATTGAAGCAGCTTCTCACCAGTCACATAATTTGCAGGGCAAAGAAACAAGTTCTTTGTTTTGCAATCTAGAGAGATGTGACAGAGTATCTCACTAAGCATTAACCTTCAGCGTATGCCTCAGCAATGCAACATACAGCAAAGCATAAGACAACCCATCATATGGATGCTGGATATACACCACCCTTACATTTAAACTGGACTAATCAACTGTATCAGCATCAATTTATATCAGAAATTGTGTGGCCAGCAGGACTAGGGAAGTGATTATCCCTTGTACTCAGCACTGGTGATGCTGCACCTTGATTGCTATGTTCAGTTTTGGCCCCTCACTACAAGAAAGACATTGAGGTGCTGGAGCATGTCCAGGGCAACATTAGGAAAAATTTCTTCATCTAAAGGGTTGTCAAGCACTGGAACAGGCTGCCCAGGGAGTCACCATCCCTGGTGGAGTCAACATCCCTGGAGGTGTTCAAAAGATGTGTAGATGTGGTGCTTAGAGACATGTTTTAGTGGTGAACTTGGCAGTGTGAGGTTAACAGTTGGACTCAGTGATCTTAAAGGTCTTTTCCAATTTAAACAACTTTTTCAACTTCTCATTTTCACTGTGCCAAATGTCAAATTCCTTCTCTTCTGATTCCATATTAAACTACGGATAGGACTCTAAAAAAGTACCTAAATTTGTCCTCTAAATGTATGTCACTCCAAACACCTATTTCCCAGTCCAGTATATGAATCACAGAGGATCTCAAGAAAAACATTAAAACATGCTTTCCAAGTAGATCTGGTTTGCCTACATGCTGTAATATTAATATATTCAAACAAGGCTTTACAACAACAAATTTTTTTATCACCTCACTCTAGGTTCTGGAACTTCTCTATTAGTGGCTCTGATTTTGTCTGCTAGCTATAGAGGTCACTTATGGCATGTAAAAACCTATATATTTGAAGCTTTCTTTTACATTATGTGTTGCTGTTTCAACAGCTGTACCATCATAAAAATACTAAGCAGACATACAAGAAATTGATGTTCAAAACACAGCATGTACAACTCATCCCAACTTCTGCACCAGCTGAATTTTCCAGATATCTAGAGAAGCTGGTTCTGTAAAGTTTGCTCACAGTTAGTTTACACCAAACCAAATGGGTTATTGTCTCTGCTCCAAAGGCAAGTCACATATTTTAAAGGAGAGTTTGCCAACTTAAAAAAAAAAAACAACCAAACAATGTTGAATCTCCCAGGTACTTATGTTTACTGATAAGCTAATTTGGTTTGTATTTTTGCATGTTATAGTTTAATGCTTCTGTATTTTATGTTGAAAACTACACCAGTGACAAACATTCCAGAGTGTTTCTGCATCCCACCATGTAGACCTGCTCTTTAAAGGAAAATAACTAAAAAAATCAAAACCACAATAATGCAAAAAACATAATCACAACCTCCCATTCTATCATTGTCTTACTACCCTGTCAGCTTCCTGTGTCTGCACCACCTGGGTAAAGAACATTCCCACTTCTCTTTCTTCCTTTCTCCTCCCATTAACTATTTGCCTTTGTTACTGAAGGAAAATCCCACAGAGGTCTACCACGTACCTATCATGCCCTCAAACTACGAGCTACTCTTAAGGTGCCTGTCTACATAAGTGTACTCAGTGACATCCCTGCCTCTCAGGCACAAAGGAGAAGGAGCCAAGAGCAACCAGTATCCATCCACCCTGTCCTCAACCAGTACTTGAGGGATGTATGGGAGCGGATGAAGCAAGGGAAAAGGCCATGTAGCAAGCCTGTCTCTCCTCTTCTGCTTCCTCCATGTCTCGAAGTCAAAGTTAGAGTGAGGGCAGCCATTTCCTATGCCCTTCTCTCTGCTCTGAAGTTTTCTGACCATTTCATCTTTTGGGTAAGCAGAACAGGCCCAAGGAATGGCTTTCAGAGAAGAAGAAATAGCAATTTCTACTTCTCTTTTGCCCAAACCAGTGCCACCAGTATTTTGCCCAGAAGGAGAAAGACTAGAACTTCTTCAGCTTGAAATCATCTTATTTACCTGCATCTTTCCTGCCAGGAAGAGACTGTGGTGGCTCCAAAGCCCCCAAGACTGTGGGAAGAAGGGCCTCTGTTCTGCTGCTGGAAGTGGGCAAGCCACATCTGCTGTGCTGCTCCAACCCTGCTCAGGGCAGGACTGCTTCTCTCTTGGTTGATTAAAATACCAAGGTTACACAACTGCACGGGAGAGGAAGCTTCAATCAGATACAGAACAAAGCAGGACTCCCTGTAAACAACCCTGGGGACTGGTAGCCACAATCGGCTCTTTCCAGCCGGAGCTGCTGCACCCCTCTGTATGATGTAGTAACAGAGCAAGTGAGATCTTTCTTTCAATTCTCCTTAACAATCTTCATGCCTGTGTTTATAGCCACAGAGAAAAACACAGGATTTTCATTGTTTCTTTCTACTTAAAGTTGATTAGCTCATCTTTCTTGCTAGCATCTAGTAAGAAGTGGAACTGCAGTTTGGTTCTTGTTTATTGGATAACAAAGAATTTAGGCAGAGAGGGAGCAGCGAACCCTGCAGAGGTCAATTCAGCAGTTCTAACCCATGCTACATTAATGCAGATTAATGCTAAACCACTGATGTACTACTAAGCAAATTAGCCTGGATTGATCTCGAATACTGGCAACAACTTGTCCCACAGCAAGGGGAAATCTGAAACAAGAAGCTAAGGGTTCAGAAGATGTTAAATATTGGAATATTTTAAGTAAAAATGTTGCAGTGTTTTAATTTGAGTAGAGATACTGCAAAAAGGCAGAGGGTGAAGAACTGGACCTAACTGATTACCTTTTGTTTTTATAGTTAATTAAAGAAAAAATTCAAGCTAATGGTGCATATTTACTGAAGCAAAGATTATCAGGGCCTAACCCAGACAGGGAGTTTCAGTTCCTTCAGCTGCTCCTCATAAGACTTGTGCTCCAGAACCTTAAACACTTCATTGACCTTCTCTGGACATACTCCAGCACCTCAATGTCCTTCTTGTAGTGAGGGGCCCAAACCTGAACCCAGCACTCGAGGTGCACCCTCATGAGTGCTGAGTACAGGGGACAATCACAACAGTAATCCTGCTGGCCACACTATTCCTGATACAAGCCAAGAAGCTGTTTACCATCTTGGCCACCTGCTCATATTCAGCTGACTGTCAACCAACACACCCCAAGTCCTTTTCCACCAGGCAGCTTCTCAGCCACTCATCCCAAGGCCTTTAGCATTGCATGGGGTTGTTGTGACCCTAGTAGAGCCTTCCTACCCACACTTCCTTCCCACCTGATGTCTGCAAACTTACAGAGGGTGCGTTTGATGCCTCTGTCCAGATTACTGGTAAAGATAGTAAACAGAAACAGCCCCAGTGATGAGGCCTGGGGAATACCACTCACAACCAGCAGCCACTGGATTTAACTACATTCACCACAACTCTTTGGGCCTGGCCATCCAGTCAGTGTTTTACCCAGTAAAGAGTAAAAAGAGTCTCGGTGCTTCATAGCTTTTCCTGCACCAGTCCATTCTGCTGCCTGACTCACCACTGAGCTACCTGCATTCTCGTTTGATCCCCCCCACATGCCTTTCTCATCCTCTCAGGTTCCTTCAGTCTTCCTTTTCATCTGAGTGACCCAACCCAAGCAGCCACACTCTGAAGCACTACTTTATATTAAGACTGTTGCATAACCAGTTACTAAACTCATACAGGAGGTTGGTTAGATAATATGGCACATATCTCCTTTCCCTCAGGTATATGTCACTGTCAAATCCAAAGAGTAATCAGTATGGAGGGGTGCATATGGTGTCATCTGTACAAGCGAGAGCTGACAGTACCTCATACAAGAAGCACATAGTTTCTAGCCAATTTTCTCTTGAAAATTCCACTGCTCTTTTGCAAATAACTTGAAACTTCTGCTAGTCCTGAATACTCGACATTTTTTCCACAGAATCCTCTGCATGAGTCTGGACTCCAGAGAATCAAAGCCACGTGCTGAAACAGGCCCTCTAGGCTAAGACAGATTTTGTTGCGGCAAACTACGCAGCTGGCAGTCCAACCCCTGACAAGCCATCCCTTACCACCTCCCCTAGAAATGGGAGGGAAGGTGGCTCATCTCTCTTTGGCCAAATGAACACAAGGGAAATACAGGTTGAGGGTTCTTTCAGTGATTCAAAACCTCTTTCAAAATTTGGGGTTTATTTTAAATTGTCTTCAATTTTTAGAGTACTTTTAACCGTAAGTATCATGCCACCATTTAAATTGATGAGACAAGTTTAACTTCCACAACTTTAAATTCCCCCTTCATAAGGGGAATGAATTTCATGATATTGGTGTAAAGTAAAAGCAAGTCACAGGTTCAACTGGCAAGGCTCAGAAGATTCATTTCCTTAATAGCAAATAGCTCTGCACTTCTTGGTAACTCCTGACCTTCCAAAAGCCTAAAATATGGGCCTTTCCTTAGTCATGAGCAGCAAGGAAAATATTCAATGAGTCTCCAAATACCTCATACGTGGTAATTTCCAATCTCTGTTTTTAAAGCCAAATACAGACAGCAAACTGTCTTTCAGGAGGGTATATAAGCTGCTAAATCTTGTAGCACTTGAGGCACCTAATCCCCAAGCAGACACATGGCCTAAGAGACAGACTCATGCATTTTCCTTCTTAAAAGTCACGTGCAGCCTTTACAACCAGACTATTTGCAATAGCCACTCCACAATTTTTGTTTCAAGTAGGTGAGACTCTGATTCCCATTGCTGTAATTTAATTAAAGCTGAGACACAGGACACCTTGCAACCTTTCAGCTAGCATGGCAAATGGCACTGGGTAACACTCAACCTCTAGGATGAAAGGAAAAAAGAAGCCTCAGTGGTTTATTTTAATTTCCTATTGCTGCATAATGCTGATCAGAACCCGTCTCAGTATCTTTGGGATGGCTTACAAGTGAGTGAAGAACTGCAGAATTGCAGATTTCTGGATTGATTTATGCCTTGTACTAGCTGGAAGAAAATCGCACCTGTGCACCAAGGTGGCTCCCAGCCTTTGCCAATGGCAAAGAATTTCTTTTGAGTCCTGCAGCTGGTGACTGTTCAGTTTAATTAATTTTCTGTCCTAAATTGTGGTTTATAAAAATGCCTAAAATGTCCATAGAAATCTTCTCCAGAATGCTGATGTGAAACACTGCGGGGGCTGGCACAGCAGAATGACAGCTGCTTTGTCTGGTTCAAAGCCATAGTATGCATTGGCCTCATGTTTTAGCATCACCTTAATTTAAATTTTAGTTTTAAAGTAGTTCATTACTCAGAAGCAGTAACTATCGGAAACAGCATATGAGTTTTGGGCAGTATTACTTTTTGAGTGTGAAGTTCATTGGGTAGAGAGCTGACTATCAAAAAGCTATCTGACAGAAGAAAGTGTTGTCTGGATCAGACAAAATGGCAAACTTGAAAACAGATCTTTGAAAACACCTGCTTAATATATACAGTCATTCAGTATTAACGTTTTGAGGAGCTGAGCAGTGACAAGCACACAGAAGTTTTCTTCAACTGCTAAGTACAGGCAGAACTCCAGCACATCAGCACTTTGGGTTATCAAGCCTGAGGTCCATACCACAAGCCCTAAAAGAAAGTATCTTTGAAATTTATCTGAAAGCTTCGGATTAACATTTATAGCCAACTTTATATATTGGAGTTTCAAGAAAAATTCCAGATATAAGTCCTCCCACCACTGATGGCTCTGTGGAGGAATAAAACCAACTGTTCAGTATTAATTAAAAACACAAACCAAACTTCAGGAACTACCGAGAGCAAGAAAGAGCATCGTTATTACTCTCTCTATACACCCACCTTATGCTACACATTAAATACAGTTCTGTTCCCCAATTTTCCCCAAGGGCTATAGTAGAATTTTAAAAAAAAAGTAAAAATAATAATCAAAGGAATGGACAGGCACCTGCACAAAGAGCATCTAAATAAATGATGACCACTGATCCTGGAAGAGGAGGTACCACAAGAAAAGATACAACTTAAGCCTAATAAATTCACAAGTGACAAGAAGGTGGTGAACACAGAAAGACTTATAATCACCTCTTCTGATTAAAAAATGAGGTGGTTTCAAATGAAGTTACTTGGTAATGGGTTTAAAACAAACAGAAGGGCATATAATTTCACAAAACACATAGGAAAGCTCTGGAACACACTACCACAGGATGTTTTGCTTTCAAAAGGTATTTTTCTAGCTTGAGTACTTCTCCAGATTAAGACCTGCTTTGTCCCAGGACAGCACAGAGAACACTGCACCTCTGTTAACTACTCAGATTCTAATGTGGCTTTTTATTCTTCTTTCCCTTCTATCTACACCTGAGCACACTTGCTGTCACAAAGCATCTTGCTGCCACACAAAAAATAAGGTAATTGTAAAGGAATTAGGCTATTCTCCAACCAAGACTGAAGATCTGATGCCAGTCCTCACTTACCCAGATCCTCGGTTGTGTCAAATAACTGCTCACATAAGTAGTAGTCATCCGGATTCAAGTAGGGCAGTTGTTTCAGCAAGCTCTGCTTAGGAATGAGATACAAGACCTCTGCAATATCTCCATCCTCAATAATCGACATCCTTTTGACTGAATTTCGGAATTTCACCTTTTCCAGCACTAATTCTTCACTTTTACTCGATCCACACAGCTTCCCAAAGCTGTTTAAGATGGGGAAGGACGGCATTTCTATTCAGGAGCAGCTAGGGAAAGCAACTTGTAGTGCATGTAGTCAGTCTACTACTCACGGCACACTGCCCTTACCAATCCTTCTCTTTTTCTCTTATCCAGCAAAGGAGATTAAGGAAGATATATTTTTAGTGATTATCTTCAGGAGATTACGACAGTATGCTTGATCAGGTGACTGCCATCTAAAACTACTGCAATCAGTTGCAACTCATCCCTGGGAATGCAGAATTCAGAAGCAAAACCATAATGAGTATCTGAAAATCAGATTAATACTCAGGACAAGAGAAAGAACGTAACTGAGGTATATAAGAGGATTAGCTTAAAAGCAAAAAACCTTGCTGTGTCAAAAATCTTATTATGGAAGAATCATCATCATAAGCTATAAATGCACATCTGTGCATTTCATCCATCATGCCCCCATTCTGTGCCAGGTCTGTACGTGTGCTATGGCCAGAAGGTTATAGTAAAGGTAGAGCACATTGCTCCTCCTTTTGAGGAACGTAACAAGGCTGGCCAGCTCTATTTCCTAAGCAGATTTCTTTGGAGAAATCCTTTCTGCAGCTTTCACTGCCTATTCCAAACAAAAGCACTAAAGCTTTCCCCCTAACTATTAAGGATTGGTTTGCCTGTGCTCTTCCTTTCCACTTTCCTGTGTAGCTGATGGGAGAAGATTTGCAGATACTGTGCCAACACTTCCTGCTTCACTTACAAGAAGTATTTACATTAATCCAATTTCAGTGCCTTGCTAATCTAATCATCTAATGAATATTTCTCCCTGGGTAAAAGCAAAGTTAATCATCAGTGGGGTGCTGGAAAGTCACAGGAAATTCCAAAGCAAAAGATTAAAAAACAAAAACCCCTAAAAACCTAAACCACCATTCATCATCTGTAAGAGAGTTGCAGGTAGACCCCAGACCAGAACCTGCTCAGAGACAATGCCAGATTCTTTAGCTTTCACCTCCCCTTAACACAGAGAAGTTAGCCATATCTACAGAATGACCCAGTGTAATACTTGCACTGCTTCCAGTAAGGCTTTGGCTTTCAGCTGATGAAAAAAATTCACCAACAGACTTAGTGAGCACAGTGAGAAACTCATTTAATTCTTCCCTCAAAACCCAGAGTTCAAGTACCATCTACAGATGGGAACAGGCTTTGAAGACTGCTTTATTTACAATTTTGAAGACAAAATATCATCTCACAAATTCAGACTTTGATCATCTATTATTTACATACCTCCTATGAGGTCAATTGTATTTTATTTTTCAAAACTTCCCTGTTGTCTTGAAAACAAGCCTGTAATCAACAGTTCCCCTTAAACAGTCATTCTCCTGGGGTTTGTAATCAATCATGGACCCAGTGGGAGAAAGCCTGAATAATTCTGCACCACTGGACTAATTTTAATGGGGTGATACTACTTTATCTTTGAGGAGGAGCTGGCTCAATAAATACAGCAATTTGAGTTCTGCTTTACAGTATCTTCTCTTAGATCTGAGATCTCAGCAAACCCTGTTTTATGTATTCCCCCTAGAAATGGAGCTTTGCAGCAATTTTTCAATCTCTCCCAGGTTTCACAACCTACTGACCTGCACATTACAGCCACTTGGTGGAAAACACAGACCTTCTGAAACTCCCAGAAGCTTCTACTACTTCAGCTGAAGGTGGATCACCATTCTGTGCCTAAAGCCTCTACCCATGGGAGGTGGTGGGTTGCACTCTAACCCAAGTGTCTCTCAGCTCACTATAAAATTATCATCTGTTGCTGGATAACGGGTGAAGGACGGTGACATCTGACAAGAGCAGTGATGACTAACCAGCCTCACAATGTCAAGGCAGACTTTGCCCTTTGAGGTAAGCGAGGCAAAAGCACATATTGCCCTGAGATTAACTCTGCTGCACAAGTTAATCCCGGGAAAGCAGAAAGGTGAGCTCTGCAGCAACTTTTTAAACTGTCACAACACTTGAGACAGTTTGGCCGCCTAAATCCTGGAAGAAAAGCTTGTCCTTCAGCAGAGTTTGAGACTGGCTCCCCACTTTCTGCTGTAGCCATGCTGACTGCAACCTTCCAGCTAGTCTCACCTCAACAGTCCTTACACCAGCTACTACATTAAGCACCAAACTAGCGTGATCTGTCGTGCAGCAGTAGTCAGAGGAAACTGCAGTCTTCTCCCACATGGTCAAACACCATGCAAGCTGTACAAGCCTCTACCGATTCCTGCAACTTGCAGTTTGCCCAGAAGAGTTGCTACAAAGTGGTAGAGGTGAAAGGGTAGAGCAAATGCCCAAGAGGCTGAACCCACCTCACCCACACAGGGATCTGTTCCTGCACTTGACTAACTGCATGACTTCCGCAGGCAGAGCTGCTCTGGCTTTAGTTTGGGAGGCAGTAGAGATCAGCATCCCTATTCCACAGTATCTCCACTGCAGAAGCAGCCAGCCTGTGACTGCTGTGGAAGGGTCCAATGCTATTTCAAACAGCAAAGTGCAACCCAGTCTCCTTCCACCACCAAGACACGTGGGATTGGAAGGGGACCATGGGAGCAGCTCAGGTTAAAGCAGCAGTTTGTGATGCTAACATGTCACTGTGGGAGCATCCTCTTTAATTAAAAGTGAGGTCCTTCTTCCTCTGAGAGAGACTACTCTAATGACAACCCTTTCCAGCCATGACTATTGCTGTTCTAGTCTGGTAACTACAGTCTCAAAGACCATTTACCAGTTGATGCTTATAACGCGTTAGTGTTTTTCAAGTACAGGGTATGTCTTGAAGAGCCTCCATCCTGTTAACATGTAATATAGGGGGATAAGAAGTGAGCAAAACAAGACCAGGAAGCATCACAGTGACTTCCCGAGTCAGACAACGGGCTGTTTGGAGCAGTTGGCTCCAAGGGTCAGATCCTTGTGTCCAAGGTGAAGCACAAGGCCTGAGAGAGCCTCATACAACACACTGTTTCCAAGCCTTTGCCAGAAACAAGACAGTGGTGATTTCCTACCACTTCAGTAAAGCACTCGATTAAATGGAAAAGACTGATTCCTAATATTCTTGTGAAAAGAAAAAGGCAGAAACACGGGCACAACCCTGTCCTTAAGTCTCTTGAAACACACTCTCAGGAATCCAGGGCACCCAACCCAGAACTTGTGTTGGGGAAATTTCTTCAGTATCTGCCAAGTAGCAAAATATTTTTAAACCACTGCCAATTCAAAGCCATGCCTAATCCGTGTGTTCAGTGCTGGGGCTCAAGCCTTCCCAGAGCACAGCGTGAGGTATGGGCACTTTCCAGACCAACAGTTCTCACAGGGGATGGGATAGAGACAGGACTGAGTCAGACCAGCTACCTTGAATATTTTATCTCATTACCAACTTTATGTATAAATATTTTCAGCCATCTCAAGACCATTTCCTATTCAATCCCCTCTGAATTCACCAAACCAACTGGCTGCTCAGATGATAAAAATACATACATATTTCATATACACCCAGGAATAGAGGGTTCTGAACTAATGCTACTAGAACACAAGTAACAAAATTTACCACAATCCACACATAAATTGCACAAAAGCGTTAGACAGCAAGGGCTAAAATCATAGTAGAAATATCCCTCCATCCTACTCAGCAACACTGAGGATTAAACTGGCCTTCAGCTAAATAAAAGGCAGAAATGTGTAGGGGTTTTAATTCCTTCTACTCCCAGAATTAAACTTCCTGCAAATGCATTTCAGTGTGACTTCATTCTACTGTTGAAAGCAACAAAACCCCAAGAAATTGAATTCACTCACACTAGCTCAGCAAAACCTTGTTGTGAAGAAAAGTCAAACTAAAACCACAGAAAACAAGGTAAAACAAAACGAAATTTTCCTTTTCCTTCATACCATTCCAGGGGGTAACACATTTATTGCACAGGTAGATAGCCCCAAATAACATTTAATCCATCTGTCCAAGACAACAGGATTATTTTCTTTCCCATGTAAGAATTCTCAAAGATACTGAGAGTGAGAGAAAGATGAGGAAGAGAAGACCTTCACATAAATGAAAAATGAGCAAGCACTATGCCTATTTATACCATGATATATAGTTATCCAAGCAATAAAAAAAACCCCTAAAACAGCAAGGGAGAGTAAAAAAAAACATTCTAACATTCAAGTTCACACACAACTTGTGGTAAAATTACCCCATTATGTGCAGCTTTTTCTCTCTCAACACTCATTATTTACTCACTCAAGACCACAGGTTGACGTACAAACCCCTCAGCTATTTACTGTAAACTTGATGCAACATTTCATCCACATAACAGAGACCAAAAATCCCCAGGCACATTTTTAATTCCTTTACCTAAATGTCCAAAACAAGCAGTCATCTTCTGGGCGTACTGACATAAGCTGTTCTCATGGTAGGGTTCCTCACCAAGGACCTGTTCACTCATTGCTTCAGAAGGAGCCGCCTTTCCCTGCAAAGTCAACCAACTACTGCTTGCTCGAGGCTGATAAGACAACAGAGCTTCCTCTTCCAATTTATCTCCATTAATAATTCAGGCACTACATAAAATCTGCTGAGCTTTAAAAACCGGTAGTGCAAAGCTACTTTGTGGCTTTGAAGTAATCGTGTTTCAGTCTTTAAAAAGTACCTGAGCTTATTATATTCCAATAGTTCACACAAAATATTTTCAAATTGCAACAAAATCCATTCTGTTGCTGCACAAGGGGAAAATATTGTTGGGATTATGCTCAGATCAGTGAGACATTTGAAATGTTCACCCAGCTCAAACCCAGAAAGAGAATTACCACCCCTACTAATACATGTTATAACAGGTATATAAGCACCACTAGTTTATTATATATTTACCACGCACTGTTTCTCAATACTATATATCTTTGGGGGATTGAAACCAAAAGAAGAGCCCAGGTACTAAGATCATCATATTTTCTCCTGCTTTCTCTCACAGTGTGTTTCAGAAGAATTAAAGCACTGCAGTCAGGAGCAAGAGGAAGAGGGTGTTTTCTCAGCTCACTGACTGGGGCACAAAGCCCATCTAACTTTGTTATCTCATCAGAGAAGAAAATACGTGAGAACTGACTCAGCAGTCCTGCTTCTGCCCAGCTGGAGTGGCCACACATACCTGTCACTGTTCTGCTCTTCAGGGAGAAAGGCAGAGCACTTTCAGACTCACTAGGGGAGAGTAAGAAAATCCACCAGAAACCACAAAATCAATGACACCTACTTGACTAAGTACTTGCACAATGGCTTTGACTACACGCTCTTGACTCAGGTGACCATTACCAGTGAAGAATAGGCATTCCTCATAAACAGGCATGCTCCTTGTCCACCACACTTGTTTCTTCTCCACTGACATAACACTTGATGCTTCCTCACTAAGATCATATTTTAAAAATAACCGAGACACGCTGATATTTTTTGTCGTGCTAAAGGCTACAAAGGATTCTAGATATGATCACATGTTCAAATCTATCACATAGATATGAATTTTACAGTCCACAGGCCCCTACCAAGTTAGTTTACTGGTTTCAAGCCATTCAAGGTTCCATTAGGTAAGCTATACTACTGCCTAGGGCAGGAGGAACGTAAAGACACCCAAAGCCACATGACATCTCCTATACTGGTAAAAAAAAAAAAAGAAGGGCTGAGTGAAAAGGGTTAAGTCAGGTTATCAAAGTGTTATCAAACGTAAAATGATGTGTGTTATAACTCAGCTGAACCCAATTAGGCATGAGTCTCCCATATAGGCTTGTTATCAAGCTGCCAAGTCAAGACTTCTTCTCCACTGCTATTATAACTGAGACTTAGCTAACCACCAAACTCCATCCACACACCTGCTTTCACAACAGGCACATACAAAACATGAAGAACTGTTACAAAGCCTCTCAAGTTCATGAAGTCAGTGAATGTCTAGGTGAAAGGACAGTACCAAGTTCAAGTCTGAATAGGATGAAGCGACATTTGCATCATCTTACACTGCATCAAACACCAACTCTTTGAAAAGCCACCTGAGAATCTCCCAAGGTAGCACACTGCAAATTGGATCTCTCATTAACAGCAGGATTTGAATGCACCATTTTATCAAGCTAATTCAGAAATAAGAAAGCAAATGTTATTTTATATATTGATTTCCTCTCGGTGTCCTTTCCAAAACATACATGAAACATGGCTTTGCCCTGTATTCTCCTGTTACGATTTGCAACCAAGAAAAAACCAAGACAGCACAACTGCATTTCTGTCTCACTAGGACCACATGGTGACAATTTCCTTTCCCAACTGATGACATTTGCAAAATCTTTCAGCTGAATCCAGGCATTGTGCTCAGCTTCCTGTTATCAACTATGTATGATAACTTCCATGGCACATGAGCCTCGATAACAAAAGACCAGCTTTGCAGTGCATTACAGAGCTGGACAGGCAGCGCAACAAGCTCTTGGGAGCGCTTTTCCCTTTGCTGTACATTCAGAAATTCAACCTGACTCACTTTCCTAAAGCCCAGCATCCATCAAGTTTATCCTTCAGTGAAGCAGTGTCCACAATGATCAAGAAAGCAAAAATACCTAAACAATGTGCTTGAGGTTATGTCTACTCATCTTTTTCTTGGAGAAAAGAGAGAGCAACACCAGCCACTTACCATCACGTGCAACTATTAGCTGGGCTGAAATAGCACACAGCAAAATCAATCACCAAAGGAAATATTTAAATGATGATAGGGAAAAAACCCACAATAATGTCTGTTAACAAAGTACTGCCCACTACCTCTGAAAGCCTTGACATTCATTTCAACCATCAGGCATTGGCCACTGACAGGGATCAGATACACATCCACTGTAAATGAAAGACAGATTTAAATCACTTTCATAACTACATAGTTTCTATATTGGATAATCCACTTCCACTAAGAACACTGCAAATAAATAAATAAATTGGGTTTTAAAAGCAGCCATTAAGCTTATATAAAAGCAGCAATCAAAGATCTCTGTAGAACTTGAAATTCACTAACATAAAGCAAAATGCTAATTCTTTCTACATTATTGTTCTGTGAAACTTGAGAAAAAAACCAACACCTTTCACTGTCCTTTAACTCCCAAACTTAACTACTGAAACATTTTTAAAATCTACCAAAAGATTTCTCAATATATTTTGCTACCATCTACAGGAAACTGGTCTCTGTGAAAGGTTAGACAGTTTAATTTTAAAAATTATTTCCTCTACCATGTGTAAAGCTAAAGCAGAAACAGACAGCTAAATCCCCAATCTGTGATACAAATGGGCATTGTCTTTGGAGGCAGAAAGCTGATTATTCCCATCTTCAGAACTAGATCTGCTAAAGGAACCAAACCAAGTGGCTTGATCACTCCCTTTCCATCATTTGATCTTCATGCAAAATTAATTCTGTGAATAATTCTGGGTATATCTGCCCTTTAACAAAACAAAACAAAACCAAAACAAAACCAAATTGCATTTACCAAATCTTGCAGTGTCCATCCTTTCTAACACCTATGCCCAAAGGTATTTTTCCACCAAGGTCTCCATTCCATGTCCCACCGTGCACTACCACTTCCCAGAAATGAAATACAATTTCTGTGGCACTGCACGTGCAAAGCTGATTAATTTTCTTGTTAATGAGAGGAGGTGCAGGTATGATGCTGCAGCCACACAATGCTAGTGAAGACTGTCACCAACAGCCAGGTGAGTTACTGCCATATCCAGAACAGCCTGTGGAGATCCTATTCTACTCTAGTTACATAATTAGCAAAACTATTTCTTGAAATCCATTTAATACCAGGATAACTACAAAAGTATCTTCTTCTTTAATCATGTATTCAAATTATTAATAAATAGCAAGATTTAGAATAGTAAGAAAGAAGGACTGAAGGGCTGGACTGCTAACCTGGGATTTGAGAAACACACGGCCTCTGCTCTCCCACAGATTTGCTCTTCATCCCTGAGACTTCCCTTCATCTCTTTCACTGGGTTGTCCCGTATCACTTTTCCCCCTCACAAGGGGGTTGTAACAGTAGGTACATGAAAAACTGGAGTCTTCAGATTCTGTGATAATGGGAACTATAGAAGTGCCACAGACAACACCACCAGGGAGAAACTGGTCAGCATTAAAAAAAGAGGTCACGTAAAGCATAGCTGAGTGCTTCTCCTTGATCTTAATTACCTTCCAACTTCATTACCATTATTTCTTAATGATTTTCGAATAGATTACAGCCCTTATTTAACACTAGAAGTGCTCTTTTCCCCTGGAGAATCATGTTACCAGATAAAGCAAACATAACTAATTCTGTACAACTTCTCTGATCAAAAAAAATCCCATTTTTAGCTGTTCTGCCCCAAACAAGCAACCGTTTCTCTGGCTGCTGTGAGTAGAAGAGTGCACAGTTATCAGGTTATGACGAAAGGCATGATTCAACCAAAGGCTATTTACTTTACTTTATCAATTACAATGTTTGTTTCAGACCAGTCATGGAAAAAAAATATCTTTGTCCCCCGACTATTTTCAGACACAAAATATCAGTGTCTGCATTAATGGATCCATCTATTGCATTATTACAAGATGAGGTGGCTCAGCATTTTATTTCCTGGCAGCACAAGGCTAATCTATTGATCTATAATGTCAAGAACACTGCACCATGTATTCTTACAGCCAAACCAATCCTTTTTACTTACACATAGGGAAAAAACCCAATTGTAACTGCTGACAACTGATGCGATTTTTTTAAGTAGCATATAGTGAGAGCTATATGAAATATAAATACTGCTTCACCTCCAAGACTGTCTGATTGAACAACTGACTCAACAGAAACAACTCAAGTGCTTGTCTATCTCAAAGCTTATAAATAATCCCACGACTTCTGTGAGGCCGCACACTATGCCTGAAGTTACAGAGACGCCTAAGCCACTCCAGGGAATAATTAGCAAAAAGGATCCTGGCAGGAGTTGGCTGTCCTTCAGATATTCAGTAGGAAACTGGGGGTTTTCTACTCCTCAGCAATCTGTAGGTATCTTTTATTTGAACAGATATTTGAGCAGCAAGTAAGTACAGTGAAACATTTAAAATTTTTAATTTTCTTCTACTTACTTGCGGTCATTGCTATGTAACAGTTCAACCTGTAATAACCTGTAAAGGACCACTTAAAGAACAATAACTGAAATAAATTAAAAAATCACATCTAAATGATACTAGCTAGAGGCCCCAAGAGCTAGAGATGGTTCATTAAAAGAGCTCCCTGTTGTGTTTCGTTTTCATTTTGCTTTTCCACACAATCACAAAGGTAGCTTCAAGTGAGCAAAGACTTTCAAGATAAATGTAATTCTTTTAATCAGGCATTTTTCTTTACTTTTCCTTTCCTGAACTTTTGACATTTTTCTTACAGCCCAGAGGAGAAAGTCTTTGTAACATTCTCTTCTCAATGTCAACTTCATTGTAACTGAGACAGAAGTAACTTGGGGGGCAAAGAGATCAAAGTTGAAAGCTCAGTGTTCCTTCAATCCTTATATTTATTTCTTGTACCTTTCTAGAGCGATGTGTTACAAGCATGACATAAAAGAAAACACCATTCCTCTTGTTACATATTAAAATAAAATAAAAATTAACTCTGTCCTCACAACTACAGAAATACACACAACTCAATTCTTTGTTAAGCCTTTGAGTAACGTTAGAAGAAAGTCTTCCCTAGGTCATTGCAGGACTTCCTGAACATCTTAGGTTCACTAATAGTGAATCTTCTACTGTAGATGTAGAACCAGCACTGATGATCATAAGAATTAGGGATTTCTCTTGCTACATCAAACTCTCAAGGTCTCCAACATCATATCCATTCTTGGAGCACAGCATAACTCTAATAAAATAACTTTTGTAGTCCTAGTACCCTGTCCTAGCTTCACTGAAGCCCTGAAAGAGATTCCTTCTTGGTATCATAAGGACTAATTTAAGTACCTAACAGCAACCAGTACAACCTTTTGGTCAATGTCCATCAAAACTAAGAATAGGAGGTTACCTCTCCATATAGTGGAAAGTATGGCGCTGCTACAGGACGCCAGAAATGACATCATATCTGTTCATCCACTGCCAACATTCCTACTGAAACCAGCTTTAAATATGCTGTGTTGGCTAATCTTTGCTTTGTAATGAAATAAACCCTACAGCACGGCTGAACCCTTCCTCTTGCGGTCAGCACTATCTCCTGGTTAAGCCAGCCGCACGCACACACACAAGTGATCAAGAGCCACGTCAAGAAACTGTCAGTTAAGCAAAATTATGATTCTCTAAGCAGCTCAATTCTCACACATGAGCCACATTCTGTATCAGCAAAAATGAGGCCTGGACACATATGAAAATAGACTGATGGGCCAGACGCCAGACTCAGAATTTAGTTCAATTTATTCAGGACAGGAAATGACATATAACCTACCATATAACTGCTTGCATTTGATAAACTGAGGTTTTGGTCCTCTTGGGTACCCCATAGTCTCATTTTGCTTTTTTTTTTTTCTTGATAGTGAAAAAGAATCTTACTTAAATATGCTCTGTAATCTGGCACCAAGAGGAAGACCAGCAATCAGAGGAACACACCAAACTTCCAGAGATGACAGACATTAAACAAGATAAATATGTCCTTGACTTGATGACAGGTACAGCTGGGTTTGTTCTTTACCAGTGCTGCTCAACACAGAACAGGGCTTATCTTATGTATTTCCAGACATGTTACAATGTTGTGAAGCTGTGCCTATCAAATCCTGTGAGAGTTATTCAAACATCCTACTAAATCAAGAGTCTTGAGGGCATTCAGAGGGCGTTCGGCACCTAGAAAGCTACTGTTTTGGGACAGAAAGAGGAAATAAGGTATTACAATACCAGAAAAAATTGTTCCAGTCATATTGTCAGCTATTGGAATGGCAAATGAGTCGTATGGCATAGCTACAAGGAATATAAGACCACCATGTCAACTGATTGATTGATATTTACCATATTACAGTTGCAACAATGGTTTACAGCAGTATTTCTTCAGCAAGAATTTCTGGATCTTACCCTGTCACTACCTGATCAAATGCCATATATTGAGGTTATTTGCTGTTGTCACTTCAGGTCATGTGTGTCGTGGACTACTAACAAAAATTGGTAACTTCCCAGCAGGTGAACTTTAAACTCCAGTGTGGAGATTTAATTATTTTTAAATAAACTGAAACTAAACTATAATGTAAAGTCAAGATCATCCTGGCTATCTTCGAGAAAGAATCTGCTGCTGCATGCTTAGTCATCATCACAGAGTCTCTATACTCCCCAGTACTTAAAATGCATTAAATGTTGCATCTAGACAGTTACTCCAAAATGGGAGGTCTGGTTCTACCGTTTATGGGGAGTGCAAGCAACTACTGGCACAGTATACTAAGAGGCTGCTTTGATTGGGGTTTTTAAGTGTAAATACTCCCTCATTCTAGAGCAAAGCTTTGTTTTCTTTTTGGTTTTTGGTGTTGGCATTGCCACTGTGGTCCTCATTTAATATACAGGGATACCACTGACACAAATCGATGACCAAAAATACCTCCCTTTTCCAGGCAGCTCAGCTTCAACATTCCTTTTGGTATTAACACTCTGAACACCTTCAATTTTTTAGTAGGAGTTTTGCCTTGGTATGATGGAATAGTTCTGCAATTGAGTCTAGCAAAACAACAAAAACAAAAATTAAAGGAAGGGGGCAAGCCAGCCAATCTGTCAGGCTGTGCTAACAAAAACTGATTGATGAGCTGCTTCTAGCAGCACTGAGCAGTATTTTTCAGATGAATCAGTTAAAACAGGTGCTGACCACTACAAAACTGATCAGTAGAGAACCTTATGTTATAAACATATGTTTGTCCATATTTTCAGACTGAAACTAGTTGGCAGCTTCTCCAGTTACTTCCTTTTCAACTACAAATGAATTACAAGATAATGCATTATTTTGTAGTGGTTTTCTGACTGTTTTGTTATTGAGGGTTTTTTCCCCCCACATTTATACTTTCTTTGCAATCCAAACCCTCCCAGTACTTTTCCTAGAATCAACTGACTCTGAAGAAGTAAAAAATTTCAGTTCTCCAACTGCTTACTGGATCATGAACAGAATTTCAGGCCTTCCAACTCAAAACAGTCAGCTGACAAAAAGAATCAGCAGATCAATTTCCCAGAACATGAAAGCCAGCACGTGAACCTGAATAAAAGCAAAAGGAAAACAAAATAATCTGTTTTCATTACCCACTTTAATGAAATGCCAAGCAACTATCCCCAGAAGTATCCCTCCATTAGATTTTGAAAGGGCCAGACACCTCCTTCTGATGCTAGGGAAGAGACAGTGCAAATGCCTACAGAGTACCAAGGAGAAGTCAGTCATCTCTCCTGTGCTTTCGCAGTCAGGAGTTTATCCACTAGGACCCACCAGTGAGAAGGGATTTCAGAAGCCATGCAGGAGGTCACCTGCACTAGCCAAAGCAGGCAGAGATACCAGCAAGAACTCCCCAGTTCTCAGCATATCTGGTCAGGAACAGAGAACCAGATGTTCAGCCCCACTGGAATGAATCCCCATGGGACTTGGCCAAACGTTCATTTGACCAGTAAGTTCACAGAATCATAAGGCAGTTTCCCACATCACAACAGTATAGGAACAGCTGATGTCAACCAAATGCTATTGTACAGTCCTTCTATGGAGATTAATTTAGATTACTGTCATAAATCCAAAATAGAACTTTACAAATAAAATAGTAAAGAAGAGACATGAGAAAATTACAAAATTTTGCACACCAAATTCAGCAAACATTGAGAGAAACAACAGAAACATGTTGTATCTAGGTCAACATTAGGTTAAGTGTTTGGCCTATTAAGACAAATTAGCTATGGAAAAATTTTTTTTTATATTGTAAACAGTTGGTAGAGAGTTTGGGTCGTGAGGTTTTTTTGAGGTAAATTATGTTTTTCATAAAGAGATGCACATGGTTCTTTAATGCATCTACCTCCACATTTTTAAGCTCCAGACCCACAAAGATAGATGGTATAATTTGTGTAAGACATTTTTTTAAAGTGACAAATATTGGATTAGACAAGGGCAAGAAAAAAATAAGCCTTAACTTCTTCCAGCTCTAAGCCCTGAAGCCAAATGGGTAACCCAAGGGTTTATTTATTTATCTGTCCAAACATAACAGGGAAAACAACCACCCACACCTGAGTTACCCAGAAAGCTAAATATATCCCTTTTATACTTATGCCTCTTCCCCCGCCTTTTCATAAGACCAAGACTGTGGTAGAAAAGAAAAAGCAATGGTTACTAAACAAACCAAGATTTGCATGCCTCTTGGATGCAGAGAGTAAGCAGTTCGTATCACGCTGTTGTAACTTACCACCCAAACTGTGCTGCATGTGCTTTCGGTTTTCAGAAGCAAAGTGCTTTGAGCCTAGTAACCCCTGGCAGGTTGCTACACGCTGGCATTCTGTACTGCAGAGTCATACCTGCGGCACCTCTGAACAAGGAAAAAGTATTGCTCACCAGCAACAGCTGCTCAACATCCTGAGCTAAAGCAAACAGAAATGACATGTGCTTGCGGGACAGCCAAGGACTCGTAGGTGTGCTCAGTAAGCCACAGACTGTACAGCGTTTCCTCAGGTGAAATGCCAAAGAAAGCTGCCCTCAATAGCACAGTGATCAGCTTTTCACTCAAAGCATTAATTAACACTGCTTTCAACTTTTATGCCACCTTCCATTACAAAACTCCCAAACCTCTTCACACAGAACCCACCCCACAGCAGCTGCACGCTGTGCTCGTCTCTACCTGGAAGGCAGAAACTGCCAAACAGTGGTGAAGTGCCTCTCACTAAAACGTGGAGTCAGAGCTGGATGACAAGCCTGGTTAACTCCACCAAGAAATTCTGCTCCTTATATTAAACAATCAGTCCAGTCCAGGGGAGAAACACCTAACCCGCACACTGCTCCGCCATGTAACAAAGTCCACCCTTCATAAAATACACCTGACTGGGAAGGTGTTGAACTGTTAAGTCAGTAAAGAAAAACAAACTAAAATAAAGAAGTCGCTCTAAGAACAAAATTCCCTACTTCAGTCCAGCAGAACTTCCTCAGCCTGTTCTCCTCCTGTAAATCCAAGAGCTAATGTCCTGTGGACAGCTTAACCTATGCCATTTATCAATAGAGAGCTACATAGCCGAGCTATAGCCCAGGACAAACCTTTGCCGTTTGCAGAGCTCTGATGTATTTCTAGTTCCATTTGTCCTTTCAGGCAGTAACGTTCCTGGACCTCAAAAGCTACAGTCTTGCAGAGCACAGATGACAAGCTGGAGGAACAACCCAGATCCTTCAGAGGGTGCTTGCTCTATGGCTTTACTCCTAGTATTTCCTGGGTTGAACAGTACTTAAGGGAGTGGCCGGAGCAAAATAGGTGTGTCTGTGTTCCCAAACAGTTTAAAGGAAGAGTGAGCATTTTCCTCTTGATAGTCCATTAGTCATCAGGGCCATGGCATGTTGTCTTTCTAACAGTGGCATGGCCCATCTGTACTGACCATCTAAAGCAGCTGATCTTATTGATAACTTTCTTTTTCAAACAAAAGGTTCCTAACCAGTCTCAAAGGCAGACTGTGAGCAGACTTTATTTTGTCCTGAGACTTTTCTTTCTATTTCATTCCGTGTCTCACTTCTACTCCACTGTTTTTCTTTCATGGATATATTGCCCCTAAACAAGAGAGTGAGAGCCTGCTGAAGATGGGGATCAAAGAAACGCTGCTACCACCTTCCACAGACACCTAGAGCAGGGAAAGCCAAAGGCCCAGGCACCTTCCCTAGGTTCCCACAACACCCCACCCGGACAGAGGCAATTAGGCTGACCAAGTGTAGACTTCCAGGCATTTCCTTCCACACAGCTGTACATATCCAGAGACAAACTGTTCCATGAACAGCTGAAGTAATGAATTCTTTTGTTTATTTATTTTCTGATAGATTTGTGTCCAACATCCTCAACCCTCATCAAGTTTGCCCTACATCCATATCACATCCTCTTGGTGACACCGTTCCCAGAAACACTTTCAGTTCCTTTCTGTTTGCCTGCTTTCCTGGTTCCTCTCCATGTCCTTTAAATCCATCCACTGAACCCTTAAGCTTGTCTTCCTTAGCTGCTTCAATTTCCACCATACAAACTGCACAAGCTCTCCTTTCTCATCTTTCTCCTGTACCCCAACTACTGGTCATGTCTTTAGTTCAATGTCCCTGTAAGGAGGAGAGACGGAAGGCTGGCAGAACAGTTGTATATCCCCTCATGTCCTAGGAAAGGGGATTTAAAAGCAGCCAAACACAAGGTGCAGAAGCTGGCTGCTTGCAACCTGCATCTCTCTCTAGAACAGACTGTACATTCTTACAGTATAAGAGATGCTGCTGTAGCAAGAATCCACAAGATTGCACTTTAGATGACACCCCCCACCCCACGCCCTGTCCCCCACTATTTCTCATCTATACATGTATGAAAAGATTCCAGAAACATACAAAAACTTTGGAGTTCCTGTGTGGGAACTGCTAAATCAAATCAAATTTTGGCTAACTACTTTTAATTCCTTACTTCAAAGATAAAATCCTAAATTTCCTGAACTCTTGACTTCCTTTTTCCCTGCAATGAATTGTCATCTTCTCAGCCAGCTTGCTCAAAATACACTCCTATGGAGACCCACAGACAAATACAAACACAGGCACAGAATCTGGTGTGTCTACTTTATTCTCAGACTGGCATTTTCCTCCTCCACCTTTATACGTTTTATTTGCTGCCAAATTAAGTGGAGTGCAGGACAGGGTGTTCACTCCATTTGGACTTTAACATGCCTGACTGAAAATGATTAGCTCATCAGAAACATTGCTTTCTCTCCACCCCCATTCTTCCTTTTAATAATCAAAGCTCTCCACACTTTAATTACCATTACTTGCCCTCTGTTGTGGTAAGCAGATACAACTATTCCTGTTCTACACACAAAAATAAAGGAAAGCACTACATTCCCAGGAAGCCTTGACCACGGCATTTATTTGTTTTATTTACTCTACTCCTAGACACAACCAAAACTGGTGGAGGAGCTCTGTGGGTCCAGAAATCAGTTCCTCTGTCCTCATTAAGAGACAAGGTCCTGGAGTATTCTCCAGTTGACAATATTTGCATCATTTACATTTAGGTGAGGAGATGAAAAAAGAAGGAAGATGAGAATGATTCAATACACATCTACATACTGCAAAAGATACCACGCTAGCTATGCATTATTAGCAGCTCTAGCATTAGATACCATAATGGATCCACATATTAAGTCTTCTAAATAGCTGTGTATGTACACACACATCATCTCTGTAACAAATTGATTATATGTTGAGTTTCATTGACGATGAAAATTGATTGACCTGACCGTACCCAGCAGTTCAGCACATCACGTGAGAAGTGACCACTTCTCACACACAGTACTAGTCCTGAGTCTCAGTAATTCCTGCACACGCTTACCAGTGCTGAAGGTCTAGCCTCCAGAAACTCTCCAGAGTTTGAAATCCACCAATGTGCTGTCCTAAACACTGTATGTTGTTCCCATGAAAAAAACAACACACAAATCTCGCCAAGTGACACGGCTCTGAAACACTGCAGTCTGTTAGGCTCAGCAGAGATGTTTTTGTTGGCTATTAAAGCTCAGCAGAGACTTGCCAGCTATTAGTTCTCCAGCAATTTCATCGGATTTAGCTTATTCCATCCTACACAGTTCTCAGGCCCATTGTTATTCCTACAAAGTGACTTAGAATAATCAATCCCCATGCCACACGGGATATGCAGAACTACACTACTGCCAGAAAAACAGAAACACAATAGTGTTCTCCATGACTCCATTACACAGACCAACAACCTGACATTTCTTATATTTAAGAGTTCATTTGTGTGCTTTTCAGGCTCTTTTAATGCCATTTTTTTCCCCTGCAGACTTCATGTAATCCAAACAGAAACACCCACAACTATAAATTACCCACTATCAGAAGACCTGTTGGTTGTGAATGTTATCAGCCACTTCAGCCAGCCACGGATTCATGGGGCAGCACACTCCTGTTGTGTCTAGAGGGAGACATGCAAGGCACCAGAATTTCTCCTTCACGTTTTAAAAGCAGCTCTTCCATGACAACATTAAACCATATTAGCTCAGCCGGCTGCATGAAGATTTTATCCCTGTTGAGCCAATCTTTCCATACTACAGATGAGGAAAGCACTGGGTGAACTAAGTAATCTGTCTGTGACCACAAAACTCTATGCCCGGCCGGGAAACTGAGTTTAGGTCTTGTGAATCCCAACCCAATGGTCTAGGCGTTAGACCTGCTTAAGAAAAATTATTTAAAACATAACCACAGGAAAAAAAGAAGACAGAGACTTTAAAGGAGACAAAATAAGACCGTGGTAAGCCACAGGGAAGTAACTTACCCTGTTCCTTCATAACTTATCTCCTTATTTCTTCTCACTCCAAGTCCCACATAACCAAAAAGGCTCCCACACAGCTCCTGCGGATGCCACAGCCTCGTCACCGGAGCTGGTTTGTAAGTGGCACCAGCAGAACCAAGACACCACAGGAGAAAAATTACAAGCAGACTCTTTCTTCCTCGTTACTTCAGCAAACAATTTCCCTCACCTCCCAGTCTAGGCTGAGACTCCTGGTCACTAGCAATTCATCTCATTTACAGCTTCTAGTGGCGACTCCTCCAGAATTTTTTCCCTGTCCTGTGAAATTGCTGCATCACTGCCAATGCCTCTGTCTCCCAGCAGACACAAATTTCAAATAACTTCCTCAGAGCTTGTGCACAGCAATTATTTTCAAGCGTAGCTGCTCAAAACAAGTGTTATGCCATGTCTTCTGTGCTCCGGAAAATGAAACTTTATAGACATATAAAGTGTAGCCAGGCAAACACTCCTTTCTTGTGCATTGCTAATTGCATCTTAATTATAGCCTTTTACATGTATTTATGCACCTTTCATCCTAGTGTATCCCAGAGCACTTTGTAAACTGTCACACGGTTTTAAAAGGAGGCCTGTATTAATACAGAGCTACTAGTACCCAGACATCTCTAGAATCCAGGGCAGCAGCCTGTAGATAAAAAATTCATTATGAGAGAGATTTGGGCCAACGGCAGAACACTGAATCTCTGTAGTCAGATAAAGACCTTCCCTCCCCCTTCAGACATCATTTGAAATTCTTGCATATCCATTTCATTTGATGATCTCAATATTTTAAAAACATTAATTAACTTGTACAGTATTTTAATTAGGTAAGGCATAAATAAAGATCTAAAACCTGCAGTGCCTCTGCTAGTAGTCAAGAGGAAGTGCTCAAGGGAAAAAACATATAAAACAGGGCAAATATTAAGCAATCTTTCCAGATTGTCTCTCACATTGCAGCAAAACGGTATTTTAGCTGCAGACTGCCTCCAGATCAGCATTTAACAGCTACCAGTTCTCTGGCTTTTTATAGAATCACAGAATCCCAGGCTGGTTTGGGTTGGAAAGGACCTTAAAGCCCATCTAGTTCCAACCCCCTGCCATGGGCAGGCAGGGCTTCCACTAGTCCAGGTTGCCCAAAGGCCCATCCAGCCTGGTCTTTTTCTAATTCCTTTTGGAATACCTCCTTCCTTTTCATTGCTTTGAAGTCTGAAGTTCCAAAAAGCTTTCTTTGCTTTTAGGCCTGTTGCCTGCTGATTTCATCAGGTTGAGGCCAAAATTCTTACATCCTCAGGAAAAGTTTAAAATAAAGTATTTTTTAAAAAATCATTCTCTAAAGGCTTTCTCTGCACAAAGACTTTAGAATACTTTCTCATGTGTCTCAACGCCACTCAGTTTTACAGGTAAACAAACACAGAAGCTAAACTTTTCCAACAAAGTAATCTGAAACAAGACTTTACATCTGCAATAACACAATCTGTTTATTTTTAGATCTCTCATTTTAGACAGCTAGTTTTAAATGTTCCACCCATAGAAAGGCTAAGTTTTTCTGAGGTCACACACTGAGCTAGTGACAGCCCTGATGAGAAAGCCCAGGCATCCTTGTCCTTACAATCATTATCAGAAGGTAAAGAGAAGGAGTAAATTTCATGCTCCCCAACATATCCATGCAGGAAGGAAGGAGGCTGAGTCAAGTCTTGTGGGATGTCAATGTACGCTTGCAAGAAATGCAGATACTTCGGCTGTGATACACTGAGCTTTAAATAGTTTCTAGGACTAAAATGGCAGTCTCCCATTACACTTCATTTAAAGATTTACTTAACAATTTCATCTTTCTTTAGGCTTAGCTAAGTGTTTGCAAAGCTACAATAACATGCAACCTTCCATCTGCTTTTCCACACTCAAGGTAGCTCAGGAACTTGCTGACACCGATTGCTTTCCCCTGACTTGGCTTTTAATTTAGGCACCAGGCAACGCATCACAAATGGATAACATGAAGATAAAACATTTGGCAGACACTTGACTGTCATATGCTTTCTGTTGCCAAGAAACAAAATAGGACCTACTAAAATCGTCTCACTAATTAACTTTTCTATAATTCTATTTTTATTGGCATCTTGTTGGTTAATCAAATGCTTTTTCTTTCAGAAGGAAAGTGTGTTAAGCTTAGAGTGACTTTAGTACCACCAGAGGTTGGCATTTAACAGATCTTTACAATAAATAACTTTGGGCCAGATCTTCATCTAGTTCTGGTTGATTTTGCTCCCTGATACTAAAAACCTCACACTTCTCTTTGACAAAGATGATTTAAGTGGAGGGATTAGTATACATCAGCTGACAGTCTGAATACTGATTTACATTTTTCCTTCAACTTTGGGGATTTAGTAAATGATGAACTGCAGTACTGAAATCCTGATCTGTTGTTTTATTCATTGCTTTTAAAAACTAACTACAGATTTTTTTTTTGAATGGTCCTAATTTTGATACAGGTTGGTTGCAACTGTGATCAGCTTGCCAAAAAAATTCTCAAGGAAAATAAAAATATTTACATTCTGTCAGTGGCAGAATAACATTTACATCCTTGATTTTTTTCCAAGAAGGACTCTTAACAGTCAAAGAAGTCAGCCTGGCTGAAGGTTTAATTCACAGAAATGCTGTAAAGGTCATCAGAAAACAAAAAACTGGTCTCAGTTACACTAAAATAAAGCCCAGGTCTGTAAGCACCATACATAAAAGAACCCTTACTGGTGCTCAGGAATGCATCTTGTGTATGTGAAGGTTTGCTGCATAGAGCTAAAACAGACCAGGAAAGCAAAAGACCAACGTACAGCATTGCTGGCACAACAGCCTTTTAAAACAAAAAAAGTGATGAGTTTAAAGAGTGCTTCCTCTTGTCCATTTTTTTCTTAAACATCAGTGCAAACTTTTTGCTTATTGTTCAGTGAGGCAGGGGTCTGTTGATGATCTGCAGACACACAGAAAAATAGGAACATAAAACCAATTTTCTCTTCAAACACCCGCATGAAAATGCCGAAGCCACGAGCCCACAGCGTAAACAGTGACAGGCACAAGTCAGTTCTGCAGATGTTCTTCTCCAGCCTGAACAGAAGCGGCAATATCTGTGTCAGGATTTTTTGTACGACACATCACACCTGACTGTCAGCTCAGGGACTCCTCATCTGGGACATGACACACCAGGATGTGAACAATACTCAGTTACTGGCTTCGTACGGTTCCTGGGCTATCACGGGGTCCTGAGACCATCCCCACTCTCAGCAGACAGCGTCCCACGTGACATGATGCGAGTCTTTAAATTGGAAGTTTATTTAATTTACCAATGTCTTTGTGATATTACATCCTTTGCAAGAATGAAAGGAATATATTAATGCTATCTCTAAAGTGAAGACTTCACTGTTCCTTTTTATAATAATTTAAGTGTGGCACTGAGCAGAAAAATATCATACCCTGGTGGAAGGAACAGATGCAGCTTTCCAGTGTACCACATTTGGTTGTCAGCAATCACAGGCTGTAACGCCACACAACTCCTTACAAAACCTGATCAAGTTCCAGCTTAAAAGAGGTAACATTTACAAGTTCCACTGGTCTAAGCATTCATTTTCTTCCAACTGCTCTGCTAAATTTATTAATGGGATGTTAATAAATTTTTTGCTTGTGACAACATCATCCATTAATTAAAAAAGCCCTTCTTCCTTCACAAGTGTCATATAATTTTAGATGTGTGTCCTGACAGATACATTACCTCCTTTGCTAGGCTGAAGCAACACATACTTTAGAGACCTACTCACCTCCATCCTGTCATTGAAGCAAGCATCAACATTCTTCTCTACAGTCGCTGACCCTCCTGGTACACTCCTAACTGTACGGTGAAAATCCTTCATCCGAATCCCCAAGCACACAAAGGTCTACTTACTTGGTAAAACTGAACTCCAACCTATTTCTGTGATTTCCCTGAACTCCTCTGTACAAGATGCTAATCCCCACTGGACACTGAGCATGCCTCCCAAATGTGTGTCACCAGCACACTTCATTAGCAAACCGCTATGTTTCTCTTGTCCACCTTACAACTCATGCCTGAACTGCATTCTCTTCCACCTTAATTAGTAATTTCTCAAGAATAAATATCCAAGCTTACAAACTTGTCCACATTTGATTTGCCCTATTTTATACTACCATGTCAAAAAAAAACAACCCTCGTGTCAGTCACTCTTGCACTAAGCTGTTCTGGTGGCTCAAGTCAAAGGCATTCTGTACCCAGACTGAAAAACCCCAACAAAACAAAAACAATGTTTATGTTCTGTCCTTAAGAATTTCTTCAAATGAGTGTTCAATTCAGCTGACACCCTCTACACTTCCAGAATAACAACATTGTTTTAGGAGAAAACAGTAAGTGTGTCCATTCTCATTTTTATTTCAGTAATGCCTACAGGCTTCTACTGAGGGTAAGACACTTTGGGGCTAAGATCTGAAAAACAACAACCTGGTAACATTCCTCTACCGATTTAAATCTGACCAGGTGAGAGAACCACTGGGCAAGAGACAAAATCAGGACATCGAAAGGAAGGAATTAATGAATCTACATTAATTTGCATGCCACAGATCAGTAGCAAAGCCAGACAGAGAACCTAGGGGTCTTACAACGCTCTAGGCAGGACCCTCAAGACAGGTTTTTGTTTGTTTGCTTTCTTCGTTTGCCTTAAGTACAGACGCCCCTGATGGGAACAGTAAAAACGAGAACAAATTAATATAGTACCACTAAAAAATAACTGTGCAACTATGATAACTGTTGTTCAGATAAATCACCAAAATATCTAAAGACCAAGGCTTAAAAGTCTGCTAGAAGGGACAAATCTGAAACAGCTGAAGGCTGAAGCCCTCCCTGTGCTTTCAGTATAAAGCACAGTTGATAGGCAAGGATACTGGAAGAATCCAAATGATGCCTTATAACACTGGTTTTTTGCTGCAGGGCGATTTTTAATCACAGCCTATTGGACTATATTAAAAATTCTTTCATTAAAATTTTATTACCACTGAAATTACTATAGATGAGATTTGACTCTAGACCAAGAAAATTTTCTTATCATGGTGATTAAAGGAAGGCGATGCAGAAATCTCAACAAGAGGGGGTTTTTACAACCTTAAATTCAACACCATCTAGTCAGTAGCCTCACTGGAAATAGGATGTCAGCCACAAGTGAATCTGCACCATGTTTGGGGGTTTGTTGTTATTTTGTTATGGTAAGCAGAGAAACTGAAAGTGGCACCCTAACAGACCTCAGGACTGTCTGTACTCGCGTACAAATAAGCAACAAACAGTCAGAAATATGCAGGATTAAAATCAATAGAGGTTGTTAAGTCAAAGGAGAAGGAGATTTATTCTTCTTTTAGCTCACATTCACATGCTTTCACACCTGCAAGTTTTATTTAGAAGTAGGGCAATAGCATTTGCTTCTCGTTAAAATGCATAAGGGATGCTTGGCAGTATCAGGGGCTCTACTTATTTATTCATCACCTGTGTTCAGAGGGCATGGTTCTCATGTTCAGTGCTACTGCCACATCTAACCAGTTGTTCCACATTTCTACCCCTGTTACTCAGTGCCCCATGCCTGACAGAGTAAGCATAATTCTGGCCAGGACTTACAAGCAGGACAAGAAACCAAACCTATGGAAACTCACATTGACCATCCCTCATTTGGCAGCTCATTCACCATCAGGAGGACAGAGCCCTGACAAGCCAGGGGGATGGAGAAGGAGATCATGGTTTATGTGGATGCTGAAACACTTTGGTGTCAGATTCTACCTTATGGCTAATGCTTTATTTTACAAGCAGCCCAGCGATATCGCTGTCCCTTAAGATACGAGTAAGGATGAAAAGAATCCAGCCCAAAATTAGTCCTGCCTGTGTCTAGTGACTGCAGACCGCAGTGTGTGGACTGCATTGCTGAAGGGCAGGAGCACCTACATTCAGCAGTCTGCTGCCATCAGAACCCCTGAGTCTTAAAAGAGAATCACAGAATAAATCAAGCTGGAAGGGACCTCCGGAAATCTCTACTTCCACCTCCTGCCCAAAGCAGGGATACTTTCAAAAACAGATCTAGTTGCTTGGGGCCTTTTTCCATCAACTCCTGAAAATCTCCAGAGATTGCACAACTTCTCCAGGCAATCTTATCAAGAGTTCAGAAAAAACATTTCCTTCTATTTAGCTGGAATGTCTCTTGGTGCAATTTGCAACTGCTGTCCTCCACCCTTTCACTATGCACCAAGCAGAAGGGAGCTATAAAGAAAACAAGGATCCATTCTGGTAGGTGAAGCCAGCAATTGTATCTGCTCTTGGCCTTGTCTTGCCCAGGCCTACACAAACCTGGTTCCTTCAGTTTTCCCATGTAGGTCACAAGCTCCAGATCCCCAGTTGGCACTCTGTTATAGTTGCTCACGTGTCAGTATCGTTGTTGCACAAGAGGATGGCGGTCAAGCTGGAGAAAACTGGAAACCATTCCCCAGGACGCTCTCGATGCTGAACAGAGGGGAGAAATCACTTGACTTGATCCACCAGCTACGTCCTTGCAAACCCTGTGCATCTTGCTCCACTCTACAAGATGGTTTCAGCGTCACAAGGGCACACTGCTGATTCAGACTCAACCTTCCCCTTAGGACCTGCTAATTCTTTTCTGCCAAGGTTCTCCCAGCCGGGCCAGCTGCTCCCAGCCTGCTTGGCTTTCCCATCCGATGTGCCAGACAGCATTTGGCTTCGCCGAATGTCATGAGCTCCCTCTGGTCCATTCTTCCAGACTGCTGATGTCCCTCTGAATGGCAGCCCTGCTCTCCCTCCCATGCACTGACTGTTTCTCCCAACCTGATGTCATCTGTGAAGATGCAAAAGGGGGCCTTCTCCCATACCTTCTAGGTCACTGATGAAGACACTGAAGAGCAGTAACCCCAGCATCAAGCACTGAGGTACGCTGTTTGTCACAGGCTGCTTGCTAGACTTCAAAATGCACTGAATCTGAAGATCTACCCAGTTTTTCACAAACTTTGTAGTCCACCCATTTGGTCAGTAACCCCCAGTGTGACCATGCATACACTATGTGAGATCAGTTTCTTTGTGTACTGGGTTGGAGAACAGCGAGCACACACAAATTCAAAGCTGCACCCCTGATACACACCAAAGCCCAGACACAACAGGTAAAAGGGTGGTCACTACTGGGTGAAACATTGCAGCTGTCTGTGCTAAGAAAAGCTGTCTCATCATTTCAGAAGCCCAAGGTATTCATCTGCTTGCATCTCAAATGGAAACGACCAACGTTTGGGTCACCAACTGACAATTCCTCCTTTTCCCCTGTACTAGTACTTACTCCTGTCCAATTTTTTCCTATTCTATTTGCTAAAGGGCTACCAGCAAGGCCTCACTGCCTTGTTATTAATTAATGCACTCTCCTCAAAGAACAGAGAGCAGCTAAGATGTGGTTTGTTTCTTCTATTTAAAGAATGAGCTGTAACAGTTAGCCACCCATCCCAGATGAATCAGAAAACAATTCCACCCTTTGGTATCTAAGAACCTCTGGAACAGTTTTATGAACAAAGGTTAATACAAGCCAATGAGATTTAGCTGGCATTTAGCTGAGCATTTAGTCAGCAATTTATGTAGACTGATAACACACCCACACTAATTCGACTGATTTTCATCATAAGTTTCACATTCGTTCCATGACAAATCAAAAGTGGAAAAAAAAAAACCCCAATAACCAACCGCCCAAAAAAGCAGTTGGCCTTTTAGCAGGTTGTTTATGGACGATGAAGGGAATCGGCGGCCTAACTCAAGGTCAACTGTGTTGCCAAAGAAAAGGCAGTTCAAAACAAATCCCCCCGAGATCTGAAAGGCTGGATAATGCATACCTTACAGACACCTACACTGGAAACACAAATCCTCTGTTCCACTCTGAGCATTGTCCGTTCTGCATGTCTACCTTTGCATGGATCACATATTCTCAGAAGCTCAGTTTCCAGATAGCTTTATTATAATGTCACTAATTTTTCCAGCTCAGGATTATTTTCAGCTTCAGACGAATGCTATTTTTAATCTTAAACTCTAGCTCATTGCTGGGCTTAATTTTATTGTGTATTTAATGATGCATGTTGCATTGTTCTCATGCTTTTCAGTACCAAGAAAAGCCTCCTGGTGATCTCTGGACTAAATTTACAATTACTATTCTTTTTTCATCAATCTAAAATAATAAACTACAATGTTATTTATCAATTAAAAAAAACCAAACCTAAAACTTAAGTGCTGCATTGAGTCTTATACTCCGAATTATAAAGATAGGAGACTTAATTTTCCTCATCTCCAGGCCACCCATACCATGTTCCAAGAGGCACCAGAACACCTTCTACAACTGTCTTTCTTTTAAAATCTCCAGCTGATCTGACCACACCAATTGCCCCCTCACTTCCTGGTCATCTATCCCTACAAATAGTCTTCATTATTATCAGCAACTCATTTGCAAAGCAGGAATTCCTGCAATTCTAGACATGGGAGCCTGTCCCCTTTTGCAAGAACTCAGATTTAGCAAATTTGAGATTAGAAACAGCTTCCAAACTAAACACAGGTGCGGAAAGTTATTCTTACTGTTCTTCAATCCTAATCACATAAGAAAAAAAAAATCTAATCATGGGAATAACCAGTAGTTTCTATGTCCTGATATGCGTTTTACACTCTCACCAATTACAGGCACTGCCCCTCTATGCAAATGATGCTGCTTTTGGGTAAAGCCACAGTAAAGACAGAAAATAGTGTTTCTGTCCCACTGAAGATGGTTAAAAAATTAAAATAAAAAATAATTCTAGCATATAACGGAGTTAGAGCAGATGAAAAATCCTGGATCTCTAGAAGGCCCTGGCACCTACTGAGCCTCACCAAGCCAGCATATGTGCTCCTTTCCAACAAAACTCCACAATTCCCCCCCCCCAAAATGTGATGGCATCTACTCATAAATTTAAATGCATGCTATGAATAAAGCTATCGTAAGGCAATCTGATGGGGGATAAGTTGGAAATACCTTGGATATATTTTAAGTGGCTTCAGTGCCTTGGAGAGGTAATTAACTGTCCTGTGCTAGATCTAAATAATACAGATGTTTATTTATAGGTAGCTGAAATGCCTGTTCAGACCTGCCTGTAGTGACAACTCATGTTTGCAGCTCAGGAAAAAAATAATAAGTTCTATTTAAGGAAAAACTACCTCAGGGAAGGATGGTTCCAAATGTTTCCTACAATGAATCCCCTTTAAACTTCTTTCCTTGCGTAAGGCCCCTTACACACTGGAGCAGTGAAGCCTCTGCAAACAAATGCTCACAGACTCGGGCCAGACAAACAAGCTTGTGTTGTTGCCAGTCCAAGTGACCTCCAGGTTATGTCCCTGGTCGCCCCACCAGAGGACTAGAAGAAGTCAGCACTGTGTTTTGGGATGACGATATCTGTTCCAGACTGGGGGACAGATGCCTCCGCCTTGGAAACACGCGCGAGAAGCTTTAGCCGTCCTCAGAACAGAATGAGAATCACCTACACAAGGACCGCCATGCTCGGCGAGAATGCGAGGAAGCAGAGAGGCATCCACCAGCCTGGGCCACCGCCGGCACTCAGAGCTGCTGACAGCCTGCCAGCACACATCCCCACACATCCCGGGCATTGCAGCAACAAAAACAACTTAATTAGTGGGCAGCCATGGTCTGCTCTGACTTCAGCTCCTGGACCATTTCCACATATAACTGTGCATGGAACTCTGTGCACAGGTTCGGCCTTGAGCCCTGTGTCGCTACGGCTTCACAAGGAAGGCTTTATGGTATCAGAGTATTTTATGACTTGGTAGTGCCCATCACAATGGAGAGCAGCTCTTAATTTGTGATCCTAATGCACCACCTCACTGCAGCACATCCCATACTGCACATTCCACAGCAGTACTATTGTGGAAACAATCCATTCAATAGCAAGGGACTGTGACTCGGGACATCAAAGCACTCAGCATCTGAGAAGACAGAAGATAAAAAACCCACCTCTGTGCATCCCTCAGAATTACCCCATAAAAGCAGAGGCCTTTTCTAGGCAGCTCTGAGTCTCTTGAGCTGTTGAGTTAGTGCCTGTGACCAGGAAAACCCCTTAATAAAATAGCACATGACAGGGCCTTGAATTTGAAGAGACGTTTAAGCAAACATCCTACTCCAAGTGTCACAGAAAGGAGTCTGTCAGAACATTCCCAAACCTTTTTTCCATGTGGCAGAGTGGCGTGGGCACAGCACAAGAGTTATATTCCAGCTGTAATTTAGAAAGGCAACGCTGCAAACAGCTCAGAGCAGTTCCCATGCACCCATCCTTTCCTCCTTTCTTACAACCTTCCTGAATTTAAAAGGGAGATACAGCTTTTTTCAAAACACTCTTGGCTGAGTCATTAACAAGAACAGCAGCAACAACAACAAATTACACGCCGGGACTAACTGGCAGGATCTGGCAGGACACGAAGCCTTCGAGGCATCAAGCCAGACAAGTGGAGCTCACTGGCCAGGTGGTGCATTCGTTCCTTGGGGAACCTGGCATTAGTCTCACCCAGCAGCTGAACCATGGAATAATTCTGTCTTAAGTGCTGGAAAAAGTGTTTCAAGGCTTGCTCGCTCTCAGCTGCGGGTGAAGGTGGCATACATCAGAGCCAAGGTAAAGCAAATGTAAATTCCCGCACTTGGAGTAGGAGGCGGGTAAAATTTATTAAATTTAGAAGCAGTCCTTAGTCCCCGATGCAGGCTCGAGGCAATAATTTCACACACAGGAGAGACTTGGTCGCTGGGGACACGTCACTGTGGTGTGATACCCACTGGGGTCCCGCAGTGTGTAATTACCTCCTGTGGCACTGAGGACATGTGGCCCAGCGGATTTATTTTTGAGTGTTTGCAGTCTTCACATACGGACTGTACCAGGGTTTTCTGCCTGCAGACATTTCCGAAAATTAATTGAAATTAACTTCTAAAATCTATTACAGAAACTATGTTAAAGCCTTTTGTGGACACCCTTGTTCTTCAGTAAGAGTGACCTTAATCAATTTCAATAAGCTCATTACAAGAATAAGTTAAGATCAATCCCAGCCCCTTCAACTGTGAATTCACTTCTTTCTTTAATTTGGATTAATTGTTCCTATGTCTCTCCATCAGACCCTGACAAACTATGAGGCTGGAGAACAAGTGGGAAGAAACAAACCTTCCTGCATTATCTTCCCAGTCATTACACTGTGAGCCCCCTCTAGCATACCGTGCTCTCACCCAAGGCCATTATATTCTTGTTTCTAACACCAAAGTAACTGTGACTGTAAAACTCACTGGTTTGGATAAAGGGAAAACACCCTAGCGATATCTCAAAGTGATACATTCCCATGGGGTTGCTGGACACACCACTGGCATTGTTTAATTCATATATTATAGCTGCTTCTCTAGGGCTCCGACATCCACAAAAGTTTCTGAGCCCTTATAACTCCCCAAGAAGGTCTCTACCCAGCAACAGGAGCACCAAACAATTGATGAATCTGTCATATCTAAAGTCCTTCTATCATCCAACTGCACTACCTCCTAAATTCTGTTACCAGACCTGTTTTTGTATTGGTGACTCTATTCACACATGGAAACAGCATACCCAGGCACCATCTGCAATTACAGCATTACAGAAAAATGGGAATTGTTTAGTATTTCCCACAAATACTTGGCAGCAAATGCCATGTGTACTCTAGAAGAGTAACCCTAGCAATAACTAGGTGCAGCCTTCCTCCTACCCCCATCCCCTGAAGAAGTTAGGTTATGGCTGGAGGTCAGTGAAGGACAAGGAACAGAGGCTGTCAGAAGTGACAGGGACCCATGCCTCCACAGCAGGAAAAGCAGCAAAAGCAAAATGACGCATCTGTCAGGCCTCACTCCAAAGGCAATCGCAGTCGAATGCTGGGGATGATGCCAGCCGTGATTTGAGCCACACTCGACAGCCCTCAGCTTCTCCTCAAGTGCACACTGTACACAGAGACTACAGAAGGAGCTCAAAGCAAAGGAACCAAACCTGCCTGCATTTTACAGACATCTTCAGAGCTGGAAAGAGGCTCAAGGAGGTAGCAGTCACTGATCACCAAGAATTTTCCTTATAACCAGAGCTGCCAGCTGCCTCATTTGGGGACAGGAATAACCTGTTTTGACAGATTTACCGCTCTCGCCATTTCCCCCCAAACCTTTAATGAAGTTTTTATGAACCATTTCCTTCAAACACCCTTTCGCCAGTTGACAATGCAAGGAAGTTACATTTGTGGAGTGGAACAAAGTCAAGCAGACAGATGGGAGGCAAAACAAGCTGAGAAGAAACTCATGCTGCTTGCCAAGCATCTTCCTAATATTTTCCACAACAAGCTGTAAGCAGCATTCTCCACTTTCTCAAATATCACATCTTCCCTACGATCACGATTTTTAAGTCACCTTCTACTCTACTGCAGCATTTCTGAAAGAACAGAATTAGTCAGACAACCTTTTTGCCTAATTGGAAGAGTGGCTGGCTTATATGTGCCAAGGATCTGTGTTTATCCTTGTGCATCTGTAAAGCAGCGAGCCCTGAAGGAGCTGAACACTTTGCACTGTGAGGTGAACTTCCTGAAGAAATCCAGCCCTGGTTGCAGTGGGTTAACTGAAGCCTTCACAGTTACTTTGAAATTCAGATGAGCGCAAACCTTTGGTACTCCAGAGATAGAGCTGAACTGTCAGTGAAACTTGAAATAGCATAAACCCAGGAGAATTTCTCCTTACGTTGCCACCTATTTAAATGACTCTAGCTCTGCAATATACATGCATGCCTGAGTGTGTGGATTTAAGCGCGGGGGGGATGATGGTGATTCTCTGTGTCTTTCGCTGTGCACTGTTGTGGAATTGCCAGTAGTACCAGTACATAGCTCCAAGCAGAAAGGCAGCAAGAAGGAAGCATGGGAGAGCAAGAAGGTGGTAACATAATGTCTGCAATGGCATCCCTGATGTCTGAGCTTAAACCCCACCTCTATCAGTCTTTTGGGGGAGTCTTTGGCACATAATTTCTCTCACACATTAAACTGAATGTGCACTGGAAACCAAGGGCTGGTTTTACTCACCTTACGCCAAACACAAAAGCCTATAAAATCCTTAAGAAGGCTTTGGCTTCTTGAATTGTAAATTTCCTAAAGTCCTTATCTGATGCTTGGGCAGAAGGTGCCTGGGAACAGACCAAACCTAATGCTGCATTACAGAACACCTGCCAGCTGTCCAGGCTGTCCTCTGAACTACATGTGTAGCACCACTTGTGCCAAACAACTCCAAGAACCTTACAACCTTTAGTGGAACATGAAGTAGGCTGATAGGAAGTCCTGATGTGCAGAACTCACAGTTCGGTGAGAGGGATGGGTTTCACGTTCAGAGAACCTGCTGGATAGAACTTGCAAATGCAGCAGCAGGAGAGTACTGCTTGAGGGTAAATCTGTGCCCTGAGAGCACAGCACATTGAAGCCCATGAACTTCATGGTATGATTGAAAGAATTATTTTAACCACAAACAATTTATTCTCTTTATTTTACTGCACATCAACATTTTTTCACAGAATGAAGAAAGGTCAAAAACTGACTCTCAGAAGCATGAGGTACTCCAGCCCCTTCGAGACAAGCCAGGGAGGAAAAGCAGAGATGAAGAGGTAAAAATGAAGGTCACCTGTCACTTTGCTGAGTCCATTCTATGTAGCGGAGCAAATTTTATGTCTTCCTTCCCCTATCAAATCTGTTTATTACTCTAGAGTCTCTCTAACCCTGTCAATGGGCAGGCAAACACTTGAAAGAAGTACTGCATCCAGACTGGCTGGCTTTGGTGCTCTAGTGCTTTACAGTAACTTTCTCCTGTTGAACAAGGAAGGAAAGAAGCAAGCCAGGGGAAACTGAAATGCTGTTTGTCACGATGAGGCCTCAAGAGAAAACAAGAAGTTTTCATTTCCTCCACTCTGTTGCATCAGTAATTTGTTAGTAAGTCTCAAATTCGAAAAGCCCTTCTAAGCCCTGCTGCTATTATGAGGTTCAGATTGAAACTCTTGTGTACTTACATCCTTCATTGCCAAATAGGGAGTGATATACTGTCAGGTGCTGCGCTAAGGAAAACAAATGTGATGTTGCTCCTTTCACCTTATCAGTATTCAGCAAGTGTTCAGGTAAAGCTGGTATATAACCCTGCTCAGGGGGAATATTCATCTTAGGATATTTCTGACAGACAGTTTCAGTTGAATAGGAATTATTTGTTTAAGAAAAAAAGGTTGACAGATTCAGCTATATAATCTATACTTCTTTAAAACATTTGGTTTAACCAACTTTCTGTAAGTGAATGTTTATTTAGGACTGCATGAGAAGTATGCCTCAAAAGCATATCAAATATAATACCATATTCCTATTGCGGAGGCCATGATACTACTTAAAACAGGCACTGCAATGTGGTAGAAGAAAAAGACAGGGATTCCAACAGAGCTAGAAAAGAATTTCCAGGCAAATTATTGAATCTCTTGCTTCGCCTGATGAAAGTCAGTCTGTGTGTCATCACCTCTCAAAAATCAAATTCTAACTACCTGAAATAGGCACTGAAAAACTATAGCACCTGAATTTTAGTAGGTATCCTAAAAAAAAAATAGCCAAGTGTTTTTTAAAGTTTTTTTAAGGGACAGAAAAAACTCACTCCCACCATTCCATCTCAACTCAAAATTCAAGGAAAAAAACTCACAGACAGACAGAAATATAATTTGTGTGTATTTACTTAAACTAAATACACCAGCTTTTTAGTTTGTAAAATGCTGCTCTTTTATCTGTTCCCTTACAATTCATATAGCAGTGTCACTGAAGTTTCCAACTACCAGACTACCCAAATTTGTTCAAAGCACCTTTCAATATTAAAATCTAAATCCTGCATAACACACAGCCCTATCCATATTCTCTCAACCCGTGCTATACTATTATACATATATCAGTGCCACACACTTGAGAGCATCTATATGCTTCAGTAGTGACAGATGAAAGCAAGTTGCATTTCTTTTAATTAAAAGACAGCAATTATTTAGATTTTTTTAAATGAAAGAGAGAGAAGTCAGAGTCATCAACCATGGCAAGTCAGTTGTTCTGAAATGAAGTGATGCTGACAACCACCTAATCCTCCTCCCTACTACAGGCATTCTGGGAACTCCATGGGGCTACAGTAAGGGAATTCTAACAGCAGAAAGTAAAGTCTTAGAAATCTGGCATTAAAGTTGTACATCTTCTCTCATCAGGTGAATTTTCTAGACAAGATAAAATAACATTAGGCACTACAGGCACAAAGCCACATAAGCAGTATCTGCCTAATTTAACCAGACAGCTGAGAGGCAGGGGAATATTCCTAAGTCTTGCTGGTTTTCCACTCCTTAGCTGACCCCATCTATTTGCCTATTTATGCACTGGTTCTCCTCTATAAATTGTAAGGTTTTACCTTGGCTGCTTCTGTGACTTTTTAAAACTTAACTGTAGAGTAAAATGTTGGGGTCTGCTCTTTTTGTTTGGGTTTTATACTACAACAACACAGCATAGGTTTCAAAACAAAAATAACCCCAGTTATTAAACACACAATTTTTACCACTCCCAGGCTTTTGAAGTTTCAAAATGGAAAAAAAACCAACCCCAAAACCAAAACCAAATCTGCAGATACAGTTTAAAAAATACTGGGGGAAAGTTACTCTTTTTAAAAGAGAAAAATGCTTTTTGGTCCTAACTTTTATGCAGCTATGAAGTCCATGCTGTAGTGTCCAGAGAGTTTAGGTCTCTTTCATTTATGACTTGGATGATTATTCACGCCCTCTATATTTTTGGCTTCTAACTGCTACAAGGTTTAAAAAAAAAAAAAAAAAAAAAGAAAATATCTTCCTAATGTCAGTCTCAGCTATCACCCATGCAGATACTGTACAGTCTGCCTTTTGCCAAATCCCTTTATAACCACTAAAGGAAATACTATTCATTTGCATGCAGCTGCAAAAATAAAGAAGGTAATCATCTTATTCTCATTTGAATACAAAATAAAATACAACTGTTTAAAAAACAGAATCTCAATATTTTTAAAATTAGGAACAGATACGATATTATCTATTACCTAATGTAACATAATTTAGAGAACAATTATTCTCAACATCAATTTATATAATTGCAGGGATTGCAGTGAGGAATGTCTGCTGTGGTCCCAGCTCTCTTGAAGCTTCTACTCCACTGCAAAGTTCGAAACAAACGGCAATGAGAAGAAATAGATACAAATGGCAGATGTAATGTTTACACTCTTTCACTCAAGTGAATCCCAGAGAGCATTACAAACCTAACTAATTATTTGCAAAGTGCCCGAAATTGTACAAGTATTTTGCTAGCAGTGAAGTCATCTTTTGGCTTTACCTGCCACTAAAGGCAGTTTTCCAGGGCTAGAACAGTATGGCAAGCTAACTGTACTTACCATTTATAGGGAAGCAATAAAAAAAACCCAACAAAACACCAACCAACCAGAACACTGGACAGTGTTTAGGGAAGGGGAATGAAAGGAAAACATATATAATTCTGCATCAGAAATAGTCCAGGAAACAAAATATTCTTCTCTTCTATCTTTTATCAAGCAAAGGTCAGTAAGAGGTTCAGGAAAATGTATGCCTGCTTGGAAGTTTCTAAACCTAGGTTTCACACACCGCCATTCCACGAAGATTTCCCCTCTAGACAAACACGTAACTGAAACACACTTTGTATTTTCTTCTAAGCTCGCAGCTGACTTCCATGTGACACCATGTGGAAGTTCAGAATCCCTCCATGAAAAGCTCTGAAATGCTGCTATCTGAATGAAGGCACCACTGTTTTAAAGTACCAACAACCACCCAAGGTGAGCTTGCCAAGCTTATTCATCCTAGAAGACATATATTAGAGGTCTCCTGTAGCTTGGAACGCACCTTCCCCGTTGCGCTGACAGAGGAAGGAGACACAGGAGGGGACTGAAGGATTCACCAGCTACCATGACACACTTCAGATTGCCAGCAAGTGCCAGGTGGCACACAAAGCTTCAGTTGACAAGCTCTCAGCCCCTGCATCCTGTTCCTAGTTGGTACCATCACCCCTATGGCCCCTGGAATGGGAATCACTGGGCGAACACAGCGCCTGCAGAGTGCTGTCCAGCAGCATTACATGTCACATTCAACCACTCAGACCCCAACATGAAGCATGTCACACTCATGTCAGCATGGCCACACATGTCCACAGCACGCCTATGCTCTGCAAACAGAAGCATCTTTTCCACAGCCCAAAGGTCAATGTAATTTGAAGGTGGCAACAGGATTAATGCTGCTGCTGCTGCTTCAGAAGACCCTCAAAACCCACTGACTGAGCAATATGCTCTTTAAGGTGATTAGCATGCTTGCCATCTCCTGTTTTTACTGTATACAAAAGGGACTTCCTGTCAAGACTGCCACAAAATACAGTTTATTTTAGTGAATTTAGAGGGCTGGCTACTGAGGATTATAGGACATCTACCAGTAAACTGGATTTGTGTGTTTAGAAGACACGTACACCAGAGAAGAGCATAACACATTTTAAAAGATGTGTCATATGGCAAAAATTGTGTCAGAGTGACTTTTATAAAATACAGACACTAATTTGGTCTTGGGTGACCAATCCCAGAAGAAAAAAGCTGTTCTAAAAAAGAAGTAAATACTACATAAATACATAATGCATAGCTCTTCTGGATTTTAAAGTAAGTTCTTACACTGAAAAGCAAAGGCTCAAACTTTAAAAAGCAAAGCAGAGGACATACAGAATTTTTCAGACCAAAAAATTGCTGTGCTGATGGTAATACTCCAGGGACAATTCTCTACATTTTTAAAAGGACACAGAAAGTACTTCTGCAGAGAAACACACTCCTAGGACTGCATTTCTTGTGAGGCAGATAATTGCATGGTTTTCAGGGCTCCACAGTGAAAACTAATATGAAGACTACTCAAGGAGAGAACATGGACAGGCATTCTGCAGAAGTAGTACTGGCCTGATCAGCTAGATCTCTGTGGGGGTTATTTCAGGTAAACATGCAGCTCAGGTTGGGACAGTCCTAGAAGCACAGGTTCCAAGACCAGCACTGGGCACGGTACAGGCATCCAAAAACTACATACACTCTTAACTTTAAAAAAACCCTGTCATATCACATGTAGCTGTAGCACCATCCCTTATTTTCTTCAGTTTTACAATGTTCTAAAGATAGCACGCAAATATAACCCTCTCACCTCATACCCAGGACTTCAGAACCAATCTTTTTCTAATTTCACTAAAACTAGGCATTTGGATAGATTAGTCTCACAGACTCAATTTCTTTCTTCATTTCATTAATTTCTTGATTTCATCAAAAGCCTTGATGCAATGAGTTTCAGAGTCTTACCAAGCACTCTCATTTTTTTCCTCTACAGGTTTCTTAGGGTTTGCATTTTACTGACTGCCCTGATATTTCTGTTAAGAGGGAAGAAAATAGATGGTCCTTCTCTATCTCTTCCATGCCATTTGTAATTTTATCAACTGATGTAACACAGAAAGGGGATGACGAATGGAGCCTAATACGATAATCCCAGGGGGCTTTAGTCTTTCATCATGTATTTCCAGCATAGATCATGTTAGTGTCCCTCTTCTGAACTTTCCGTGGTTTAAGATGAAGTAATCAGAACTGCAAAATATTCCAGGAAATCCTGCATCACTGATCAATATAAATGAACAGACACTACTTTTTATGTGCCCCATTTCCTGGTGCCTGTCGCTTGCCACTTGAGTCCTTATAAGCAGCCCAGAAGAGCAAGTGCTTAAAAAATATTAACCTAAAGGCAGATTATTCAAGTCATGATGAATATTTAAGAGAAAAAAAGAAACCTAGTCTTTGTATTTTCAGCTTCTAATGTACTGCCTAACCAATAGTAAACTATTTCTAGTAACAGCTGCTAAGAACTTTGAAGAGTATTTTTAGGATGTAACCAAGCTCAGGGTATTTTTAATCTATGATTATACATTGTCTAAGTCAGATGAGCATCAGTTAGGGGGCTTAGCCAGACTCTGTTCTTGTTGTCATACCCTCATATAACTCAGACTGCTGCAAAATAAATCTTTATGAAGAGCCACTTACGAAAGGCTGTAACAGAGAAAACGGTGCAATCCTGACATTTCTTGGGCAGGGAACATCTTCAGGAGAGATCTGTCTCTTTAGATTCTGCAATAACAACTCAGTAGTAACTGCAGCTAGGCAGGCTGAAGTTTTCCTGCGTTCCATACATGGTACCACTGTGATTTTAGCTGTGCTAGGAAAATTCATTAGTTTCACAAGGTTACTTCATATTTTCTCCAGCACAGCATGAGATGAGAATGTGGGTGGTCTGGTGAAAAAATGTGGAATTCTGCACCCTTGTGAAGGGGGCACTGGGTCTTTTTTTCATTTGTTTACTTCCTCACTGTTTCCAAATACTATGTAGCTGAGGTGACAGAATAATACAGCCTCAATTTTGTGTGTGTACTGCCAGATTATGCTAAAGATTAAAGACAATTTTCCAATTATTTTTCCTTATCTTTGGGATTCTGAGAGAGCCTCTCATGGAAATGAAGAGGTAGGAGGTAACTATCTTTGTTGGAAAGACAAGCCAGCTTTGCACTGAGTAGTAAGGGTCCCTTTTCCACCTCCACATTAATTACTTTTTGCTTTGCGCAGTATTATGTAACATATTGCTGTGAAACCGTCTTGCAGTTTTAGTTTCCCTACCCAAAACAAAGAGGAACCTGCTCCCTTGCTGCCACTGAGATCTCACACTGGCAGGAAAATAGAACAGATCAGTTGGAGATTTCCAGACTGCACTGCTGAGAGGACTGAGAGAGTGAGTTACTGCTAAATGGCTGCAAGACAGGGAAAAGGGATAGCATCCATGCCAGAGTGTTTAACCAAACTGAGAGATCCAAAAAAATCCTGCTTGCTTCTCTCCCATAACTGAGGGCATGGGAGGAAGGATGCCAGCAGGCCACCAGCTCACACTGATGACACAAAAAGCAGTAGAAGTGACTTTAGCAATGCTCTCACACCGTTCTCTGCCACAAGCAGTAGAAACAGGATGCACATACATCCAAATAAAACCTGCAATGGTTTTAAATTATTCACTGAGACTCTCTTCTGTTTGAAAAACAGCTGCTTTTATTAACCCAAACAACAGTAACAGGAAAAAGGAAATATAACAAAGAAAACAAACACCACCACAGCAACAGAGATGCAAATACCTTGATATCCTCCCCACCCTATTGCTTCAGCATGACATCATCTGGCATCTTGGACCCATTTCAGCAGAGAAAAGCCCAACTCCATGGGTGAAGGATAGGGGAGTCTAGCAAAATAGTAGTGCTGGAGTTTAGGTTCACTGCAGTTGCCTTACTCTCTCCCCTGGAAGCATTTGCAATTTCACAACTGAGGGAAAGGGTGAGGGTACCAGCCCAGCCCAGCCAGGCAGACTGCTCACCCCTGACACATCAGTGTTTACTGGGAAGGAGCACAGCTGCTGCAGAAAATGACTCCCACCCTCAGACACTGACCCTGTCTGCCAAGGGAAATGAAGGGTGATAAAAGCTGTTGGGAGAGTCAGAGAGGGACCACAACTCTGAAAAAACATCAGGGATGTGGATTGCCCACTCCAGCACCAGTCTGCCTAGCAGCAGTTACTGCACAAAATCTCTAGACCCTAAAATTTCTCCTTATACCTACTACACTGTGAAATAAAATCAGCTTCTTGATAGAACAACAGACTTGCCTGTTTCTTTTACAGGTGAAGTCTGTAATTCCAGACTGATAACCTGGAGGGATGGAGGTGCTCTAAGGAGGTCAGGCAGTACAATTCCAATGCTATGATGTCTGGGTCAAAGCTTACCTGCTCCAGGGCAAGGCCACCTGCGGGAGAGCTGCAGATGCAGCTCCAAAAGACTTCAGGAGCTGAATTACAAGCAGCAACCTCCTTTGGGCACAAGAATGTCTAACAGTGGCCTTAAGTCATTTCACCTTTCTCTCATTAAACCCATTTTATAGCTAGAAACAAAAAACTGTTTCAAAGGCGTTCTGGGATGGCTAATGCAAATCAAATCAGTATCTACAAATAATTTGTTCCCAAGGGGTGAGCTGTTTACCCACTAGAACAGCATGAAAGCAAGGTGATTAAATTGGGTGAAAATAGAATTATAGGACTGCAACTATTTAGTTTCACAAGTCCAAATCTGGTAAATTAAGGGAACTACTTAAGAGATGTCCAGAGATCCAAAAGCCTTGCAGATGGACACGAAGGAGTCTGAGTTTCAACACAAACATACAGGAAATATCTGCAGCGAAAGCCAGGGTGAAAAAAATCTGATGCTGACAGGCTCCATGCTTACTCAAGTAAGCACTTAGCCCTGAATGACTGTTCAGAGTAAAGGCAGAACGAACCAGAAAAGGATCATCAGAAAGCTGGTCTAATGCTCTGAGAGGTCAGTATCTAAACAATCCCTCCATCTCAGTGTTCAGAAACACCCCATGCTGACCACACAGGCAATGCAGGAAGAGAGCTGAGCAGAATACAGGTAAAAAATGGGAAATTCCCACCAAACCAGGGGCATGTTACATTCAGTGTATGTGCTCAAACCAGGAGAACCCCGTGATCTTAGAACAATGAAGGGACTAACATATACAAACCACAAACTACTTAGGAAACAAAACATTAGTAATATATTCAATTAGAGGTATATCATAAGAATATACAAACATCATAGCTTTGTTTAAGAAAAAAGAAAACAGAGATCCAGATAATTCTAACCTGGCTTTCTGATCTAAATGCACAATATTTTTGAACAAAGTTTATTAAAAAAATTACTGTAGCCCACTATCTTTTTGGATAATTACTTTTAGGTGAGGAAAATTCAGCATATATAGTTGAGCAACAGCATTTTTTACAGTCCTGTTTTATATAGTGCCACAAAGGAACAGATGAGTGAAGATGGGAAAATTATAGGTGAACAAGAACTAACTACACGGGAAGAATGGGAGGTTATGCAAGAAAGGGACATGTGAGCTGAACACCAACAAAAGGCTGAGAACTCTTTGCCTTAATAGTGGGGTCCTGCAGGAAAGCTGAGAAGCAGAGGGAAGCTTAGGGTCATGCCAGAAGAGCTGCTCATAGGTCAGGCCTGCAGCTCCTAATTTCTTCTTCCCCAGGCTCAGGTACAGCACAGTCACTTGTCTGCTCTCCAAGGAACACTGCAGCCAAGGACAGCCAATCACCACGCAGCCCTGGCCCCAGGACCCTTTCCAAATATCAGAATGCGACCATGCCACATCCTGAGCTTCCACAGCCTTTGCAGCCTTGCCTGGCACAAGGCACAGCCCGCTTCAGGGGCTGCCATCTCTTCCTCCAGCTCCACCCCCTGAAGGACAAAGATTTCTCACAGGAGACCTGCTGAAGCCCACCCTTTTGCCTTGTGAGCAGTGGTCAGAGTCATGGCAGGGGAAATCAGTGTCAGGGCTCTGAGAAGCCATCACGAATTCCCACATATCTTCTCCCCCTGGCCCATCAGAAGTTCTGCCTGATGATGAGGGAGGCCTCTCTGCCAGTCAGTTCTGAAGCACCTTCCTCTGCCCCATTTGCTGGCGCTAAATCACGTTTAAGAACTTGACAGCCTCAAATAATTCCACTCAGAGGTGACCTAAGTTTGTGGCCCCCATAAAACCTTTCCGTTTTTGTGGAAAATTTATTTAAGACAGATGTTCTACATTTTTTGTTTCTTAGTGCTTTGCTAAAGTTCAGTAGGTATATTAGACTTAAAATCATGCAAGGTGGAGCTTTATTTCAACTTTCTGATCTGAATAAAGTAAATAAATTTATGGATTCTCTATGTACCAGGCTGTAATGGCCCAAGTTAAAAATGTGCCAGACAGATATTAAAACCAATCTCACAGCCCCCCAAAGGCGGCACAACCCCAGTACATTCCTCCATCTAAAAGTGTGTCTCCCTTTATCTGCAACAAAGAATCTACTGCTCTGCCAAGCAGAGTGAATTTTATTAACTTGATTCAAGGTCTGTCACTCATTTTTCAACATCTTACGTGTACCTGTATGTCATGGGTAATCCATTTGATGAACTGCTTATTTGTGCTTTGATGAGCTCTCTGCAATTTGCCTGTCCATCAAGCTTCTTTCCAACAACTTATCAGAGTCCAATTTATCACAAAAATCTTTACATCACTTGCTTTATTAATAAATAAGGAAATAAATAAAGGCTACAAACTGTTCCTCTGTTTCTGCTGTCTATTTAGATTAGCAAGTCCTCAGGCAGGGATCTTTCACAGCGTGTAAACGGTACTTGGCACAACGCCCATCACTCGCCCAGGCCTTGTTGGGCTTCCCAGTGCAAATCTAACACTATGAACCATTTTTCAGATCAAAATTAACCAAAAGATAAGCATTTCCTCCACACTAAATTATGGGGGAAATGGGAGGAGGGAAATGGCTTTAACAGATTTAAATGAGCTTAAGTCATGCTTCCAAAAAAGTTTGTTCTGCAAAAATGAAACCTTGCTGGGCAAGTGTTCTCTCATGGAACCCCCTCAAAATCCCTACGACCCTGCGAGTGCAACCAAGAGCAGCCAGGTTTACCTCAGACACAAAGTACAATTTCCCTGTATGTGATTAAACTGGATGCAAAGAAAGAAAGATAGTACCAATGAAATCACTGCTTTCACAGACCAGTTTGTCTCAAATAAGGAACAGTGGGTTTGAAATTCTTTATTTTTTTCCTTTTTAAAATCTGGACCTTGGTTGTGTCCCTCTGAAAACACTGAAATCACATGTACTGTTCTGAAGGAAAGGCACATGTAAAGCAATACAGCTGCAAATGGATTATTCCTGACTTAGCTTTGGATTGCACAGGACTCCTGAAAGGCAGCACCAGCCACCATAATATCTTTCAGGAAGCCTGAATTTAACACAGGTCTCGTACAATCTTAGGGGTTTTGCAACAGCAGATAGCAGGGCCCTTATAGCAGATACCTCAGCACCCTACAAGGCAGGGTGACAGCTCATTTTTATTCTAATTTGTCACCATGAAGACAGGTCATTTGTAGCATGATTAAGTACGTCCTGGGGAATATTCCAAGCATGGGGCACAGCAAGAGGTTTTGCCAGGTAATACCAGGAAGGTCACTCCAGATTCAGGTGTGCTCCCAAGGACAAACAATGGAGAGCACTATTTTAGCCACAAGCCTGTCCTGAAAAATCCCTGGACAAACCCAAAAATCTGCAATGCCCTAGTAATAAAATACAGCCCTTCTCTTCCAGCAAGAATGCCATGGAAATCAGTCAATGAACAAACTAGGAAGAACATAATTACAGACTGGAGGATATCTTTATCACTGTGTATACACTGTCATATTTATCACTGTTTCTTGTCACCACATATAAAGAATATGTCTTCGGTGCAGTTAGCTTAATTTGCAAGCTCCAAAATAATAATTTCTCACCTCTATTGACATTTCTGCAAGTTATTTTTGCCTTAGAAAAAGTCACAGTGAGGATCTGTGATGCAAGTTACAAAAAGCAGCTTGAGAGTTTTATCTACCTAAACAACCAATAAGGGTGTTAGAAAAGTTACTTCTGCTCCCAAGCACACTCAGAATCAAATTTCACAAAGAAAAAAGAGTGACCCAGTTCAGCAGTGTAAATACATGTCATCTCATTAGCTTCAAAGTTTAGCAGAAATAGCATTCATATGCTACAGCTTGCACTTCAGACAACACATTCCATAAATATTCTGTATGATTAACAGGACCAGATAAAGAGACGGTCAGACCATTGCAGGGGCAAACTGGCAGAGGTCACTTCAAAGGCCACATTCTTACAGCTGAGGCTTTGCTCGGGCACCCTGTGAGCTGTATTCTTTGGATGTTTGCATGGTTTCAAGCAGCAGGTCAGCAAGCAGCCCTAAGGAAAGACTAACAACACAACAGTGAAATCAAAATCCCCAGAGCATGCAAACTGTTCCCAAAGCCATCACAGAAATAATCTACATTTGCCTAAGAAAACCACTCTGGGTATCTTCAATTTATTCCTAATATGATCTCTTTTCTTCACCTCTGAAAGTTATTTTTAAGAGCTTATTAAATATGGATCAATTTAATTCAAAAAGCTTGTTCTTATACCTGTATTAAGGAGTGGAAGATGACCTGCTTTTGTAGAGTTTGATGGGTTTCATATTCCTCTTTTGGGAACAAGCACCACCAATGCCTTTGAAAACATGAACACAGGAGAACCATGCACTACTGTTTGGATCCCACAGCCCTCACACTGTAACACAGCTGAAAAGGGACTTTTGGTCATCTAAACCTTTCCACTTCTCTACAGCTGTTTATGATGTGAATAAAGAAACACATCTCTGCAATCCAGCCTGGATGATTAATTAACTGATGCAACAGCAAACGCTGGAGCTGCATTTGCCAAATTATCATCCTCAGGACCGTAATTAACACAGAGGAAGTTCCAGTGGGAATCAGCCTTGAATGACATCAGTGATAACAATAAAAGCTCTTCAAGTTTTTCCAGCAATTCAGAGTAACTTCTTGGGTCTCTGAGCAACACTTTAGTTCTGCCAAATGCCTCTTGGAGGCAGCTAAGGCTCAGCATGTTTTTACTGGACTCAAGGATCATCCCAGCTGACAGAAACCTCTGACCAAAGGTTTTGCTTCCAAAATAAGTGCCTTGTGTATACTTCCCCTTTATCCCCATTTTTTTTGCAATGGAAGCCTAAGAGGTAAGTCCATAGCTAAAACAGAAGCTGGGGGGAGGTTTCTCCCTTCGGCCTGCCTTGTGGATCCGTTAGTAAATTCTGTAGTTCAAGGAGGCGAGAGATGATAATGCCAGCTAATATACTTAACGATGCCCTTAGCATTGTTTTGGCTTTCTTTCCCCTCTCTAAATCTTTACAGGTCTTAGCCACATCTTGTTCACATGCATGTTCACGTTTGTGCTTCATGGCATAAAACCCAAACACCAGCCTGAAGCGACCTAATACGTTGTAGTGGATTGCTAAAGTCTTTGTTTTACCTAGTGGAGATCTTGCCACCCTCAACTGGCACTCTCACACAATCCAGTGTACAGGATTTCCCAATTCCTCCCAGAAACATCAGTCTACCCACCACCAGCAGTTCCTAGTGAGGCAACGCAGTTCTCTCTCCTCTAAAACAAATGCAACAAGAGGACACCCTTGATCTTTTACTGTCTAACTGTTTCTGGTGCAATGATCTACTTGCAGCTGACATTTGAAATTTGAAGCTAAAAAGAAATCTGCAGATGGGATTTGAAGGTCATCCAAACACAGCTTTAAACCTGCTCTATTTTGCTCCCTACTGATACAAGCCTGTGACTGTAAGTGATCCTGTACTTTTTTTCCCCTCTAAGTCAATCATCTGGTATATCAATTTATGACTGGGCAGGTAAGAGCAAAGAAACAGAGATTTTACTAATGATATTTTATTTTACAGCACTAAAGCTGGAAAACTTGAGTTTGTCTTTTAACTTACCCTGTTCAAAGAAAAATAATCTGTCTTTTTCCCAATCATCACATGAACCTACCTAGAAACAGATCTGCATCATGAAATGCTGTGGTAAATGTCTGTTACATCTTTTCAGGAGAATGTGTTAGAGATACCATGATGCTTTCTGGACAACAAAGTGGACTTAAAAGAACTTGAATCTGTAATTAAAACCTGTTGATTTCTGTATCTATCTGCATTTGAGGAAAAAGGTTAACTGTGTGTTTGCATAAAAAGCTGACTACAAGCAAAGGATTAGCCCACATCTGCATGACACTTAAATCCTACTTAAGCCTATTCCAAATATCATTAACGTTCTTCTTGCACAAATGAGACAGCACCACTCTGGATTAGGTAACGGGAGACATGCTTAGCATGCTGCTCTAGATGACAGGGAAGGAACAACAGAGCATTACTAGGTTATGCTATCATCTGTGCTGTCTAACCCCCTTGTATATCACAGCCTCATATGTCCTCTTCTATATCTTGACCTGCACCTGCCACCACAGATCACGCTAACCATTAACACCTCCTATGTTGAACCACAGAGCTGGAAAGAAGCTGCATCACTGGGGGAAGTCTGAGCCAGCCTGCACTAAGCAGTGGAACATCATGGAACTAAAGCCAGCTCTGCATGACATCAGTGGTAACTGATGTGCAACCTCCTAACTGCAGCTCTCTGGACCTTGTTAAACACACTAACCCAAATGACTTGCTATGAAGACCCAGCTATATAAAATTACATACTTGTGCAGTAAGCCACACACAGAGGCTCACTTAGGAAGTGGATAGAACTAAGTAATAAATGCTTCTGAAATAAAACCCCTAAAACCTAGTGATGCAGGCCACTTTACACCACAAACACCAGTCTGGACCGTGAGAGTGAATGTTGCCAGGCACAGCCTTGAGCCAGCTCATTTGTCCCACATCCTCAACAGGCAGTTCTGTTCACTGGACTGGCACAAGAGCTTGCACTCAAAGGAAAGACCAATTTATAGGTGACAGCTGATGGCTATGATGGTGAGAGGTCATGCTCAGAATGTGTTCCATGACTGCTGTCTCAAATTGTTTTCATTCCACAATTCACTGATTTTAGGGCATCTACCATCACCCAGTCTGACTCCTGCAATAAAATTTACGGTGGTGCACATAATTCTCAGGAAACACCTGCTAACCAGATACTGCACCATGAACTTCACTAACACTGGCACAAGTGTAAGGGAGTCTGTACGTGGGCTATGTGACACCTCATCTCCCATAATTTGCACTTCTTAACCATTTCTCCTATACCGAATCTGAAAATCCTGTAAATATAGGTGAGGTGGTTTCCCACAGTCAAGCTTCTACAATCTGCCAAAAGATTTCTCAGAGCTGCTGCAAGGGAAGTTGTTCTGCAGTTCCTCTCAGCTCATCTGCACAAGAATAGAAACACTTGTGTCACACCTAGAACTGCTCTTCTGGACATCGGGAAAGGCAGAAAACCACTATGGACAATCATTTTAATTATTAAAGAGCTTGATGGCCAGATGAGGGAGCATTGATTTAACTAAGTTCCTCTACTGCATTGGGCATTAAAATGATTAACCCTCAAGCTTTGTAAAATGGGCCAACACAGCATTGTCAGTAGACAAACCAAAGTCCAAGGAATGGAAGTCACTAGGTGTTAGCTAGACAACATGCTGACAAAACAAAGATTACACCCAAAGCTATATACATTTATAATCCTGCTGGCTTTCATTCTGTCCAGCTGTGCCACATATGGAGAAAAACCTCAATGACAGGCTGGACAGCATACTGGGTAGAACTTGGCAAGAATGCAACCAAAAAGGATAGAGGAATTCTGAAATTAATCTCAGGGACTTGCCTAAAACCACAGCAGCAGTAGCCATACCCAGACTCCTGTGAAGCACGGAAACTAACAAGAGTTAAGTCGCAGTGACATGTATTTCATCTCAGCCAATTCACAAGGTACAGGCCCTTTCCCACAACTTAAGCTATCGTGAGTTCCCTTGTCCTGCTACCCGAACTATCCCAACTAAAGATGCTATGTCATGTCATATGGCAAGTTACAATCACACCCTGATCTGCAGACAGAAGCTATAGAAGCCCTGGACTTTGGCAGCAGCAATATAGTTCTTACTCCCATATGTGGCACTGCTTCCAGCCTCCTAACCAGGCTCAGACTTGATATCTGCCTTCAAGAAACCAAAACAAACTCATTTTGATCCTAACAAAACATTCACAAGGCCAACTTATGAGTAGAGGGAAAGTTTCAGGTGTATCTTCCTCACGTGGAGATACACCTGAAACACAGAAATAACATCAAAGAATTCAGGCTTATAATGTAAAAGGGAGAAGAACACAAGTTTCTTTAAAGTTAGCAGATCAGAGACACTTGGCTGTCTTGTTACAGGAGGTATAAGAAAAAACCCCAGTTACGGGCTGTTCATGTGACCCAGAAGGAAGCTGGACATTGCAGTCAGGGAAGGAGGTCACCTCACCAATAAAAATGCCTGTGGAATACACACTTTTGCCCAGAATGGTGTTGACAACCTTGTTTTCAGGGAAACAGAAATACAATTATATAAGGGAACTTGTCCACTGAATCCAATACCATCCCCTGTACCCAGTGCACAACCGAAGTCAACACACAAACCAGCACTAAGTCGTTCAATCCCCTAATAATGTTGTGTTCACTCTCTTCTGCTTTTGGAGCCATCCCTTTGGGAAAAGCTGGGGCAGAGAGCTGCAGCAATGCAGGGCTTGGGGAGACATGTAGGGAATAAGATGCACCCTAAATGCAGGCTCAAAGTACAGGTGCTGTACGCATGAGCTCTGGGCCATTAGCAGGTCCCAAGTGCTTTACAGAGCGCTACCAAGAGAAAAATACTTATTTGTTTCACCTTGGAGAGAAACAAAGTATTGAAAATTATTTGACTGGTTTCCCATTTACTTGCCCAGCAACATTCCCTAAGTATCTTCACACCTCAGAGCTCAGAAAACAAGGTGAATCTTCTCAGTAAACTGCACAGCAAATGACCACCTGAAAGCCCCAGTCCAACCCTGACGCAATGTTCCTAGTTCCATGCTGTGTACTTCAGAATTGAATCTGCCCCCTAGATCCTGCACTGCTCCACTTAGCACAGCTAACGTGTGTGACTAAAGCTCTGCTCAGCTCCAGATGGCCAAATGTCAAATAAATTGAAAAACAGCCATTGCCAAATCTCTGCTTAAAGAAAAAGGGGGGGAAGGATTCAGAGGAAATCAAAGTGAGAACATTAATTCAGACTCAGAAAACATAATGTAACACACTGCCTTCATTTCTGTAGCTGGCTTTTACAAAATATTTATCCTGTGAAAAGTAACAAAAAGATGGAAAGGTAATGAAAGCATGAAATAAATCTCTGCTCCTAACTACCGCACAGCCTCTCAGCTCTCTCCATCCTGTTGACAGCATGCATGTCTTCCAAGACAAAAAGCCACCACACCCTAGATTAGGGGTAGGACCTCCATGCCCCTATGGGCACACAAGCTATTCCAAAGGAGTATAAAACTTAAGTAACTATATCCAGATGCGGCACTTTCCTTAGAGAAGATAAGACATGACTAGAAAACGAACTATGCACTATGCAAATCATGATGAGCAACAGCTGACAATAATAAATAAAACCATCTATATACACACACGCACAATTTGTAGAGTTCCTCGTGTTTCCAGCAGTTTTACAACAGGTCTGCCAGGACAGCAAGAGAATTCAACAGTGCTACTCAGTTCAGAGCAGGTTTTACACCACAGGGAGGAAGGGAGAGAAGGAAGAAGGGGCAGCAATATTTTGATTAAGATGCAGATCTAGAACTCATTAAGAGTATGAACAATTACCAGTTTTATACAACTTTTTTCCCCTGCACTAACCTTTGTCTGACATCAGTCATAACACTCTAGGAACAGCCAGAAGTATTTTTCACACCTTCCTTCTAGGGTAGCATGTTATCAAGTATGTCCTAGATCAGATAAACCAGGTTGTGGAGGAACCTAGACTCTTTTTACTGCCAAGATGATCCATTTGCCAAAGATCACAGTGCCTACTTTTGTACTTTAAAACAGGGAGAATACTTACTTGGTTTCAAGTAGCTTAAGGATCACTGTATATATAATTAACATACTTTTGCGCACACCAGTGTATAACTATATTCATTATCAACTAAATTTCTAATTATAAGTACATTGCTGTCATATCCAAATGAACATGCAAAAAAACGTGTTTAAAGAAAGTCTCCAAAATAAGGGTTGAGACCAAACACAGCTGAATAAACCCGTATGCCCCATAGCACAGACCCCCAGAAGTTAGAAAGAGCTAATGGTGAAAAGGGCTTGAAAACGCTGTGTGCCTCTTCCTGCCTCAAGACAGGATGATCTGTCTCTACAACCCTTCCTTCTTAGCTCATTGTCTTCTACTTCATATCACTACCAAAAAATCTGATCAGTTCTTATTAGCACAAGCCTCAAATTACTCTGCTGGCCTCCGCAGTTACTCCAGATTTACACAAGACAGTATGCTTGTCTTTGGTAGCTCCACTATCAAAAAAGACTTTCTGTCAATACATTCTTTGCCCATAAAATAAGCATTGCAGTTTCTCAGCAATCATTCAGGCAAGAAATAGATCAGAAACAAAAAGCATGCCAATTCTTCTTTGAAGCACTTAGGAACGATCAAATGGCTGTGTCTGTCTCACCCTCTGATCGTGCAGAGTACTATGCTCAAGTGTAACCAACACTACTGCCTGACATTTTCAAGACATGTAAGACAGGACAATAACCATTTTAGAAAGGTTTCATCTTCCAGTTCCTAGTGGAAAATGACATTTATGCTAAACATCTGCTCTTCCAAGATGAGCTCTTTAATATTGAAGAGTAGCATGCTTACAGAACCCATAAATGTTGGTAGTAAATAACATTGGAGAGAATTAAATGCTGAATTAAAGATTTCTTATTGGGTTATTCTGCATTACAGAAGGAGGGTGGGGCAGCAAATGAAATATCATAGTAGTCAAGAACTATTTTGGTCCACGCTAAGTATTATTTTCTGGAATACAGTCTGGGGAAGAAATATCAATGAATGCTTTACCAAGAACTGCCAACTTGAAAGAAATTCTGAGCAGGCACACCAACGTGCATTTTAAATGGACCAACACTCTCCCATGTGGGTGTCAAAACATTATTTTTTTTAACCCCCAAATCTGGAAAAATCTCAGACACTCCAAGATTGGCCACACTTTTCAAATAGCATTTATTGCTGGAAATCAGAAAATCAGAACAGGCTAAATAAAGTGAGTTCTCCTGCCAGCATGAAGAAAGATATATTCCAACTCAGACTGTGAACCTTGGAATTGTTAATAGCATTGCTGGTGTTTAGGCAGCAGCAGTGATTGCTGCGGACTTTATTTCCCCTTCCAGTTATTCTTTCTGCCTTCCCAACTCAATTTACATAAAGTATATTTTGCAAATAGAAAAACTACTTGTTACATTCACACAAACACTTTTGATCAGTTCTGGCTGCGTCCGTGGGGCTCTTTAGACGTGTCAGAAACCAAAAGGACATCGCAGTTGATCCCATAATTAATCCATTCTCAGTCAGTAAACGCAAGCCTTCTGTTGGCGTTCTGCTTTCTAGCTTCTTTACAGAGCCCAGCTGATGGGGTTTCCTAAGTGCCCCAGGAAATCTCTTTACACTTCTGTTCCAAATGTCAACTTACACTGCAAAGAAAGCACTAACAGAAAAGAATTAACTACGTATTCAAGGAAAACAGCAGATTTGACTTTTAAGTAGCAACACAGACTGTGTAACCCAGCAGGATGGAAGCACACCAGGGCTGGAGCTGTTCAGTCTCATTGAAGTCAGCTCTTTTGCTATGTGAACAGGGAAACATGGCACCAAACTTCATTTTATATTTTTCTCCTCAAAAGTCATATGCTTGCACACGTGCTGCCCCCTCTCTTTCCAGGCCCTAGGCTTGTGTGGTATCACTAGAGAAACACAACTTCATAAAGTTGGGAGAGAAACCTAATTGCTTAAAAATAGGATCTGGCAGAGCACCAGCTCCTAAATGAGTCTGTGAAGCGTTCAGAGGTTTTAGGCAGCTAAGCGTTTTTCCTCAGGCCATTTCAAACCAGTACTTTCCTCCACTCCCTTCAGAAAAATCACAAAAATATTTGCAGCAATTGTAAGGACAGTTACTCCAGCACACACTCCCCTTGACTAGTTGCCAGGCTACTTAGGGTGTCCAAAAAACCAAAGAAATAAAAACAAAAAAGACTTTTGACATCAGGGCTCCTTTCTGTAATTCTCTAAATGTTCTCCACTCCCATCTCTTTTAATCTTTCTTAGGTTCAAGGCCAGTTCTGGTCTGCATCGGTTCTGCCTCTGTACCAGCTTGAAGGATTTCCACGCACACTGTCTTGCCTCCCTCTTCTTTAAATACATCCCTTTTCCTCACCATTCTCAGGTGCCCTTCTATTCCCCTTCCACTCCTTACTGCTTTCACTCGCTGTCTCCTTCAGCCACTGCTCTCGTGACTTAGTCTCTAGAGGAAAGTGTAGGAGGCAAATTTAACAAGGGCAGAACAAGGCTCAATTGTGACCTTCCTTAGAGAACAGACTCATAATCTGTCTTAGCAACATACAGATCTCGCTGGACCTGTACATTTGGAGGGAGGGTTTGGCTGTGGAAACTGTGTATCAAATAAAAACCATTCCACGTAACTCCAATAATCTTTCAGGAATAGGAGTTTTGTGGAGCAGAGCACGAATTCCCCACCTCCTCTCCTTCACAGCTGCAGCGAGCACAGGCGGTTGCAGTTTCTTTAGTTGTTTTCTATACATAGACTCCAAATCTGTGTCTGTGTGCACACATACAACCACCAAAGGGATCTCTGCCGGGGTTCCCCCTTCCCTGCAACTGCAGCCACAGTCCCCATTAATTTTGGCTGGCTGCTTGCTGACCTACCCTCTCTGCTATCCCCTTGGGCAGCAGCACCAACAACCTTTACTAAAAATACCTCCTGAGCGTCATAAATAGCAAGATGGTAGGATTCTTAATCCCCCCTTCAGGCACACGGTCTTTATGCTTTTGATAAACATGGAGTGGCAACAATGGACTGAGAGTAAAGTGCATCTTGTAGTACTGGTCTGCTCAGCCGTGTGCCCTGCAGAAAGGAAAAACAAGAACTCCCCACATCCACACAAGCTATCACTGGAGGAGGAGAGAAAGGGGGGAACAGAAAGTCACAGAATCTCCCAAACCTAGATTTTGAACACGTTTAATGCAATAGGATGCACTGCCCAAAACACAAGACCAGTGTTATTAAAGAAAACTTTGGATCTGCAGATTACCTCCTTCAGGCAGGGAGCCAGGCAGCAGGGGAACTCACAGCAGAAGGGAAAGGTGGACTCCCGCCCTGCTGAACCTCTGTGCCACCGTGGAATGTACAGAGCAGGCCACATGCACAGTGCCATGCTGGCCTGGCCAAAGGAGGAACAACACCTAGCCCTTTCACAGCACTTTACTGAACTACCACACCAAACACTGTGTGAACCTCCCAACATCCCTGCCACACTGACTTGAAAAAACCCTGCATTACCTAGGCACTGAGGTCACGTTCTGTGGAGATATACAAGATATATTAAGGAACCTAAAGTCAACAGCCATTTGAGTCTTAAGTTTGAGCCACTGTCTTTATTGAATGTAGAAATTGAGAAGTACCAAAGAAACTTTACAAGTCTGGGAGCTTTGCTGACACACACAATTCTGATATTTCCAAAAATCTCAATTCATGATAGAAAGAAAGAATATATGGCTTTTAAAAATTATTTTTTATGTTCTCCTAGAAGTTTTAAAACATTAAACCTAGAAAAAATTGCCACTGTTTAGGTGCAGCTCTAAAGGAAGAGCATCACAAGTAAGGTTCCCTACAGAAACTGTAGGAAAAATATTTACTGTGTTGCAAGCATGGAAAGAAATACAGTATCACTGTGGTAACTATGATACAGCCATAGACACCAGCCAGTTACAACTTTCAAATTTTAAATGACATTTTCAGAAAGATAGAAAGCAAGGCAATGGCATCAGAATTTTATTGTAAATTAATCGTATTATGTATGAACATAATCAGTTAACCAGAGCCTTTCTCTGAAACACTAGACTTCAAATGTACATCTAAGTACACAAAACATTTTTGTCATTCGTCTCAAATATCAAAACATCTGGCAACAGAAAACAGAAAAGGCTATTTATAGACATCTTTGCACAGAGATTACTTCAGGTCAAGTCAGAAAGCATCCTAAGCTGCAATCATCACATTCTTTTATCAGTTATTTTGGATTTTGCCACTGTTATGAAGAGAGAAATACGACATGGGCTTTTTATAGCAGCTGCCAATTCAACAATGATCAAAGATTTATTATTCTTCCTTAGATCAAAGTCTGGACTGGATAATTTTGGGACATACTCCAACTCATAAAGTAGAATAAACAGTTTGGATAACCACATTATTATATAACAATATTGTCTTCTTGCACTAAGTTTTGTTCTTACTTACATGTGCCACAGGTTTTTAATGGATTGTCTGATTATCGTTTAATTGTTTTATTGGCTTACTAGGAAAATAAAAGAGAGAATTGCACAACAGCAGCAGAAGGCCACAGAAACATTCTAATTCTGTCTTGGGTATCTACATTCATATGATAGGATATTAATGAGGAGAAGCTAAGATTAAAAAAATTAATCTGGGCCCAATTTCAGGTAAAGGTAATAGGTCATACAGCTCTGCTCATTATAAACCACTGAAGGCATGTGGAACAGACATTCCCACAGAGCTCAGCACAGCCTGGCCATGCTGCACACACCCTCCTGACTGGGGTGAGGAAATGAGCATGCTTACATGATATCGATTTTCATTAACAGGCATAAAATATTACTTCATGGGTAATACTCAGTTCATTCCTTTTGCATTTGAACCTCATTTTAAAGACACACATTTGTGTTTCATTTGGGTGTGCTGTCATTCAACAACAAAGGGCTTTCTCCTTTTGGATTTCATTCTGAGAAAACTACTGATTTCCAGATTGCCTATGGACCACAGGCTTGGTTCCACCAAATATACTATTGTTTACCATTATCTTTAGTCCTAAAAGCCATCTCTTCTTTTACACACTAATTCTATGAAGTTTGTTCACCGCTTCCAGAAATATGGACTAACAGAAGTGGCAACTCAGAACACCAGAGAAAACCAGTATTTTGGCATAAACTGTTATGCATTTTCTGCATGTGCAGGGCATAGAGAGCTAGAGCTGGAGTATCTTTTGGGGGCTGAAACAGAACATCTTTTTCAGGGCTCTTAGCTATGTTCTTTTATCATTAACTAGGTTTCAGCTATTATCTAACCTGGTTGTCTCCCAGACTTTAGAATGCCAAAAATAAACCAAAAGCTTTCATCACCACTTAAAAGGAAACTGTAATTTGAACAGCACTTTCGCTGACTTCTCTGTTGATCAAAGATGCCTCATATGCGCCTGATGCAACAGAAACAAAATAAGCTTTATAATAACAGTAATTAAAGCAGAATCCTTTCACTGAGTGAAATCCCACAGCCCTTACTCATATAAGACTTCCATTTGAGGAAACAATAGTTAAAATGAGAGCACGTTGCAGTGATTAAGTTGAGGTTCCAGGTATAGAAATGGGAATGTTAAGTACTAATAAATGTTACAGAACCTCTTTCAACTTCACACTTTGGATAACAATTTCTCCATCTCTATGCCCATACATGACCTATTTTGCCATTCCAGAAACAGAATAAACATATTTATTAGTAAGGAAGCAGCAAACCAAAATTTTTCATCATGCTGTTCTTGTGAAGTCTACTGTGATGAGACCACTCACTTCTCTGGCCCTGAGCCAGAGCTGAGCACAGGTCTAAGGGCTTCATGGAGTCAGAAACCCCCACTTTGGTTGGACTGGTTTCCTTGCACCACCCTCGAAGTAGAAACTGCAGGTATACCACGGGAAAAAGAAAGAACCTTTTGCCTTGCCTTTGAGCACATTAACTTCTAATGTTTCCTATTTCACACTTTTACACATCAATCTTTTTTTACAATGATGACTACAGACCCTCTTTCCACTTCAAAAAGTGAAGTTCAGATGATCAGATTAATAGTTTTCAACAAACATGAAGCGCATGCCATCTTTTCTGGCCACGGAGAACTAACTCCAAGACTATGTAATTACACCATGCTCATCACCACAACTGAGCTTGTTGATGCCGCCCACAACAAACTGTTCACAACATCAGTGAAGTCAACACAGGCTGAAAGTTCCACAGAAGAAACTGGGCAGGTACTTAGACAGGTAGCTCATCTTCAGCTCTCGCTAAAGCTCTGCGCAATCAGTGCTACACTGAGTTGTCTAACTCCAATGTGTGCATGTAAACAGCAGGCACAGCACTGTGGATGTGGCCATCTTTCATGGTTTACATGAAACAAACTGAGTCACTGGAGTGCTAGTTCTGGCTTACGTGTGGGAAAAGCAGAGCTGAGACCCTTCCATCACAGGTGCATTCTGCTGAAGCCTGTCTGGTCCAACTGTATTTACAAACCCAGGATTTCCCCACATAACATATGGGGCTGGTAAACACACTGAATTCATTGCTCAACAGTGTTTACAGGTTTGGGACTTCAGCTTGAGCTTCTACAAATGAAGTTCTTTCTGAAAACATGCCACAATAAGAGTGGAGCATTTAAAAAACAAGTGCCACAAAGATTTTTTTCTGCTACTACTGTATAGTGTCCAGCAGTTTTATTTGGGTTTTAATGAAGAATACTTGTTATAATAACATCATTGCCTAAACAGTATGTGATAAAAAAATTAGAGGTTACTTGCCAGTCGTAGAACTTACCAACAGACCCATGTCTGCTTTCTGCTGTGTGTTTCTGCCTTTACACTACAAAACTAAGAACTACTTCACCAGTCACATGAACTAAGCATGTGTGGTTTTCATTTTGAATTACTAACAGATTAGATTTAAAATAATTCAAAATATTCAATTCAAACCTATTAAAAAAGAAAGAAAAAAAATCCAACAAATCCCCAAAAGATTGGTTGCAGAGACTGCAAAACACATGAGGTTCTGGTATTCTTCACTAAAAGCAATTTTGCTGGCTTTTCCATCCATAAGCTGATGCTTATTTTCCTTCTGTGCAATTCCTTTCAAAGCCATGCATCTAAAATAGATTCTACCTCATTGTCCCAGTTTCCTCTTGTTGTTGCCATAGGTCTATGCAATTTTTTCCATGCATTCAGTACTGATTTTAATTAATCACAAAAGTTAAACAGCACAGACTAAGTTCTGTTGAGAGGAAAAAAAGATGGGTTGAAGAGGCTGAACTTAAAAAAGAGCAACTTAAAAAAAGATACCACTGCTTAAGTCAGATACCTCAGTAAAATATTCTTGTTTGTCATCAAAACAAAATCTCTACCAGGACTAAAGGTTCAGCTGCAGCCGCTGATTCTCATGTACAGACAAGTACAGCCTGTCTCTACAGTCCAGGTGCTGATCCTGAGCTAGTCAAACCACTAAACTGAGGTTCAAGCCCTAAAATGGGTACCTGGAGAGAAAAAAACCCCACCAAAATCAAATGTAAGTCATTACATGTATTTGGAAGAAAATAAACAAGAAGATCAAGCACTCAGGATTAGGTAACAGTAAGAAATCAGTGCAGAACAAATCCAGGGCAAAAGCTGAGGAGAGAAAAACCTTCAGAGCCAGTTCCCCATTCTGCACTGCACAGTTCTGCAGAGTGGGGAACAGCCCCATCGGCATGGCTGCAAGGAGAACTCGGTCCAGGTCACACTGCAAGAGCACCCAACCCTGCCAGCAACAGGCTCCTTTAGTTTATGAAGCATCATATCCAAGGAAAATGGTGGAAATCATTAGGACTAGAAGTATTTAAAGCTACAACAATTACCTATTTTAAAGATGCTAAAATTCTCTAATTCTCAAATTAACGTCCAGCCAGCTCAGATTGCCTTCATTCTCCAGGTCTCTTGGTGTGAGAGCGTTCAGTGATAGCTTTCCCCTAGACATGCTACAAATTAAATCAACAAGAGATTATTACATGGCTGAAAGAAATACCTCTGACAACACTTACAAAAATGCAGCAGTAGGTTTGAAAAAGGATATGCCAGGCAATATTGGCACCTCTTAAGTGGCTGGTTCCTTTAGGTATGAGCAGTATTACTGTGAGAATCACAAACCATCATAAAACCTTGAACAGAAGCTCACAAAAGCTAATTTTTAAACCAGTCTGCACAGACCTCAATCAAAACCATCACTGCCAGCAACATCAGCCATGCCTACAGCTATTTGAAGGGGACTAGAAGATCTGGAAAAGAAAAACAAAGGTATTTGTGCAATATGTAGGGTTTAGTTTGTAAATATCTCATAGAAAAATCTGTGATTTCCTCAGACAAAAGTTCACAACTGTGAGCCATATCAATCAAGTGATATGCACAGTGTGGATGAAGAAAAAACTGCTACCAGAGCAAAATGTAACCAGCTGAAGTTTATCACCTTCTGTTGGAAATCTATTATTGACATGTATAAGAACAAACGAGGAGCCTGAGAACAGGCACAGAAGGCAGAAATTCTCCTGTTCTGACCTGGCTCTGAGACCCAGGTAAAAGAGAAAGATCATTTCAGTTTGTCTCACCTGTAAAATGAGGATAAAACTTCCTCACACCAACATTAATGGTGATTTATTTGTCTGAAATGAGAAGTGTTTCATCCACATTTGTTAGAAAATCAAATGTGAAAAGACAAAGATTGTAGTATAACACAAATTCTTAAGCTAAACAACCCTACTACTTTGACTACTGAGTAGGCTAAAAAATGTAATTACCCTCTCTACAACACCCACACTTGCAGCATCAGAGTGGCACAGCACAGCCTGTCAATATTAGACAGCAATAATATTTCTTTAATGCTGTATTCTGTCAAAATTCAGTGACTTGTGTTATGGCACATAAAAGGACAGAAAAGACACAAACCTATCTTACATGGCTTCGTTCTCCTCAGGAAGTTGCCTACTGGACTAAATGCAGCTCATGCTAATTCAACATTGAAAAAAAGAAAAAGCGAAGATCTTTGTATTTGACCAGACCAAACACTACCATTTGTGCCTGTCTGCTGTAGCATAACTGAAGACTATACTAGTTAAAAGCAGCCATTTTTCCATTAACTTAGACTTTCATGATAACAAGTCGTTTTGACATTTTTTAAGCAGTTTGAGATAACATGCACAAGTAGGTCACAGTTATACTTGGCTTTAGAAAAATGTCTTTCATCCTGAGAATTTACAGCTCTCTACAAACAAGCCCTTAGGTTAGCAGCAATCTATAAGGCTTCCTCTGACACCCAGATTCAGTCATGTATGAGTCCAAATAACAACTACTTAACGACAGCTGAAAGTAGAATTATGAAGCCTTCTGCAAATTGCAAAATTGAAAAGCCTGGCTGACGTCAACCGCAGCCCTCCACTGATGCCAACAGGCTGTGGAACAGGTCATGAGAGTGCCCTGGGAAGGGCTCCAGCTTGATAGAGAAGTGAAAAGGGATTTTCAAAGTTCGTTTCGGCTCCCAGTTCAACCACCAGAATTCCCAAACGATTATTTGTTCAGCTTTTGGGAACACATGTCTGTGCTGCTTCACCTGGCATTTGGTCAAAACATCTGCTGGAGCCGTGCTGTGAGGAGAGCTCAGAGGAACGTTAAGGACCTTACACTTTCCTAACAGCCAGAGGTGAGGGACAGGTGCGAAGCACTCCAACAACCTAGTCTGTGAAGGGTGGAAGAAAATAAAGGAAAATTTCAGAAAATTCTTCTTATAGCACAGGTGAGCCATTAGCCCTCACAGCAAACCCTCTGAAAAACCTAACTACCCTGATTTCCATTGTGCAAGTAGGGAAGCATAAAACTCTGCATCTGCAGCTCCCTCTAAGGCAAAACTACATGAATTTGTGTTACTAGTTATACTTTATGCATTGACTTACAAGCTGTCATAATGTCATTGACTATATGGGTAGTTTTGTTTCAATAACAACAGAGACCTAGAGCAAAAGAGTTAAAAGGAATGGTCCAAAAGTACAGAGGTACTGCTGGTTTTCAGGAGTTTTTCCCATCATCTGTTGCAGTCAGTTCACTAGACCATGCTGCCTCCTGGAGCAAAAGAGATGAATAGAGCACTGCACAGATTGAACACTGATAAACACTGATGTTCTTTACTATCCCTTGAATAGCTTCTGCAGTTTAGTAATAAAAATGGCACAAGTGAATGTTTAACTACTTTACTATTCTTCTTATGGTTACTATATAATCAACGAGCAGAGGGCTCCAAGTGTCTGATGCAGTCAGAATAATAATGATCACCTTTTGGACAGCTAGCACAACATAAAATATTAACAATCGATATTTGCTGAGCATGCAGACCCTAATGATACATTGGTTTTAATAAAACTGCATATGCATGAGGTAATTATGTCTTCATGAAGCAAAGGGTCCCTGTCTGACATTTGAACAAAGCTCTAATTCCTTAAGGGCTTACTTTTTGATTTGAGCTGCATTCTCATGAGTAACCTCATTAAGACCCATTATATCATGTAAGTTTGAAAAAGTTCATATGTAAGATTTGGGGGATGACCTGCTGGAGAAGAGCTCTGTGGAGAAGGACCTGGGGGTCCTGGTGGATGACAGGTTGGCCATGAGCCAGCAGTGTGCCTCGGTGGCTAAGAGAGCCAATGGGATCCTGGGGTGCATCCGGAGGAGTGTAGCCAGCAGGTCAAGGGAGGTGATCCTCCCGCTCTACTCTGCCCTGGTCAGGCCCCACCTGGAGTATTGTGTCCAGTTCTGGGCTCCCTGGTATAAAAAGGACAGGGATCTCCTGGAGAGAGTCCAGAGAAGGGCTACGAAGATGATAAAGGGCCTGGAGCATCTCCCCTATGAGGAAAGGCTGAGAAGATTGGGACTGTTCAGCCTTGAGAAGAGAAGACTAAGGGGGGACCTAATTAATGTTTACAATTATCTTAAGCAAGGGATGCAGGGGGAATCAGCCAGCCCCTTTTCAGTGGTCTGTGGAGACAGGACAAGGGGCAATGGCTGCAAGTTGGAGCATAGGAAGTTCCGCACCAACATGCGGAGAAACTTTTTCCCAGTGAGGGTGACAGAGCACTGGAATAGGCTGCCCAGGGAGGTGGTGGAGTCTCCTTCTCTGGAGATATTCAAGACCCGTCTGGATGCCTATCTCAGTGAAATGTCCTAGGGAGCCTGCTTCGGCAGGGGGTTGGACCCGATGATCTCTCGAGGTCCCTTCCAACCCCTACAATTCTATGATTCTATGATTCTATGATTTAACAGAAGTAGTGTTTAAAACAGTTTTGGTCTATACTGCTTTACATACAAATTTGCTCAGTACTGAATAACTAACTTGCTTGCATAGACACATTTATTTTCCAACTAAGTGCACTTGTTAAAATTGAAAAGCAGATATCAATAGAAATTAATATCTTCATCTTTTTTATTAATCTTGTTTACCACTTCCCTGAAGTCCTATGAACTCTCTCTCCAATTAATTACTCTGAAAAAACTAGATGGCAGGGGAGAGGCTGAGAAAGAATTCACCCTTCTTCTCCAGGCAGCTCTCCAGCAGAATCAAGCAGGCATCAAACATCATGTGTTGTGCAGATGAATAGGAATGGTGGGGGAGGAGAAGGGAACATGGCCAGTGGAAACATTCCCCGGCTTCCCATTCGGTGCAGTTTGGTTTTGGAGAGTCATCTTCAGAGATGAAATTGCAAAGTTCTTCTGACACTTCCTCAAATCCAGGTACCCCTTTGAAGATCACAAATCTAATCTATGTTATAAAGCTTTGCTGGGTTTTCCCCCCAAGTACTAATGCAGCCTTAGCACAGCAGTGATGCTAATACACTTAGTGTTCTTCCAGAAATGGGTTCTTTGGAGACTGATACACTCCATTTCTTCCTAAAGCAAGAATTCTACTGAGCCACGAAGAAATATGCTGCTCTAACACCATTTATTATTTATATCTAAAATGGGTGTGATGCTTTAGGAACATGGTCCTAACCACAAAATGCTGCCAACCTTTCAGCAGTCACACGATGCCTTCCATGTGCACGAAGCTCATTTAGATGTCAACAGGAATCCAAGCAAATGAAAAGAGCTGGTCCACACTGAGCAGCATTCAATACATAAAGATGCAGAGAAAGAAAGGGACACAAAAAAAAAAAAAAAAAAAAGACATATCCCTACATTCAGAGGTTTGTTAATTTGTACACAGATTTTTCACAAAGTATTTTTTTCAATTCAGAGATAAATGGGGAGTGTTTTTACTTGTCATTATTGTGCGGATAATTTTCTCTCCTTAGAAGATGCTTGCAAGTATTTCTGCTTTGTTTTGACAACGTTCACAAAATGCTTAACTTTTAATGCCTCCAGTTCTTTAATTGGTACTTACTATAAAAAAAAAGCGCCCCAGTCTCTGGGCCACACCTTGCATCAGTTCCTCAAATCAGGAGCAGAAGTTTGGGACAATCCAGGCTCTGCATTCCATGCAGGCTGATCTGTTCATCTCCATTCCAGAATCACCAAACGCACAGTCAGAGCCCATGCACAAACGCACGCAAAGGACAAAGGCTATTCAAGTTCAGACCGTTATTAAAACAAATGCTGATTTTGAGGTAAAACTTCGAAATGTTAATTTCAAGCCGGACGCGATCCTCCAGCAGAGGTACAATGTGAGGGCTGGATTAGCACCACACCCTAACAGGAGCGCTTGCCTTACAAATGACGGAACAAGCCAGATGCCTCACCCGCGCTCAGCAGGCACACCAGCACGGATCAGTTCGTGTTTCCTAAGCAGTAATAGCCACCCAGCTCTGACCCTAACAACCCCCCGCCCTCCATTCCTTTCTCCGCATACAGACTCCCATCACCATTTCAAAGACACCAAGCCGCCGCGCCTCCCTGGGCTCCCACAGCCGCCCCCCGAGCGCTGGGAAAAGGCGAAGCGGGGTCACCACGCCTCTCCCGGCAGGTGCGGCGGGGGGCCCGTCGCCGAAGGATGCTCTGCGGCGCTGAGCCCGCTCCAGCCCGCGCCGGAGCCCTAAAACGGTACAGGCAGGCACCGGCCGGTGGCGGTGGGAGAAATCAACTCGCCTCCCCCACACCCCGTTCCGAAATCGTCCGCGCAACCTCCGCCCAGCGCGGCGAGCGGGGCACTGCAGCACGGCAAGGCGCGCAAGGTCAAGCGCGGCTTCTCCGCCCGCCCCGAAGTCGCTGGCAGGGACGCGGACCGCGGCGCGGCAGACACCCACCTCTGGCAGACATGGCTCAGGCGGGCGGGCAGCCGAAGAGCCGCGGAGCTGCGGCGGCGCACGGGCCGCACCACCCTGCGCCCTCCGCGCCGCGGCGGCCGATGCGGGGGGCGGCGGCGCTGGGCCGGGCGGGTCCGCGCCGCCACCGCGCACCCTCCCCGTCCGCCGCGGTGCGGGGCGGTGCCGGGGGCCTCCCTGCGGTGCGTGGGCGTGGGGGTGCGTGGGCGTGCGGGCGGGCGTGTGCCGCCGTGGAACGGCCTGTCGGGGCGGGGGCAGGGCGGAGGGGCTCCGGTGAGGCGTGACGGCGCGCTGGAAGCCGTGCCCGGCGGCGGCGTAGGGCGTGGGGGGGCGGCGGTAGGCAGAGGAATAAGACGGTGTTCGGCACTGGCGCGGCTGCGGGGAGGTGTCACACGCCGGGTGTGCAACGCGCCTCTCCTCGCATGGCGATGCGCGCCAGGAGAGCCGCGGCGGCTGCTAAAGCAACGCTAGCGAAAGCACCGCCAGACCTGCTGCTCCTTCAAGCGTTGCATAGACGGGTCTGCGCCTTCTAAAATCACCAGCGGTGCTGTTCCACGGCAATGCAGCTCGTTTATGACCTGACGCTGAAGTCTGGGGCTCAACTTGCAATTCACCCACCGAACAGCAACAGGGCATAGCAACTGTGCACCTGCCTGTCTGTATGTAAACAGTATATAAACATAAAAGCCATGGCAATCTTGTCTGCAAGACAATCTCCACATTAACATACAGAGAAGAGTGCTCAGCTTCCTCCTGGCACCTTAATAAACGCAGTGAGCAACCAAGGGCAAAGCACGGAAGATCAGTATCTAGTGGACAGCCCAGCCTCCAATTCAACAGGGCCAAATATTCCCAAGCCACACTAAAAGGACCACACCCCCATGCCACCACTTTATTAGATACTAGCAAGAGTTAAGCAAGACAGCAATATAGTTTATCAAGAACAACAGGTTAGAAGACCACATCAGTGTGGAGAAATGAAAACATTAGAGCAGAGCCTTCTCATTCAGAACAGGCAGCTATGAAGTACGAAACGGAAAGTTCAATCTGTGATGTGCAGCGAGGAGCCAGCACGCAGACTAAATGACAGGAAAGAGTGAATCACACTCCCCCACTCCACTCTACCATCCACTATACATCTTCATACTGGCAAGTAGCCTACACAGTTTTTCCATCAAAAAACCTCCGACAATTACCAAAATTTTCATTATCTAAGAGAACTGGCAAAGATTGCATCACAGAGTATCCGCAGGCAGAAATGGATGCCAGTAAGAGCCGTCATCATGTGTTCCCACTGCCTTTTGAACATGCAGCCTAGCCAGCAGTGCCTTTACGCTGCTCACCTTCCCCATACTCACATGCAGCCATGACTTCTAGTCATATCCAGCTCCATGTGCCATGGATTACCCCAGTGCCCCCCACACTTCATACTCCTTATGTCATTCTGTTTTCTTGCTCATTGCAACTGTTTCTGAATGCTACAGCAGGAATGAAATAAATAACTTGTTTTTCTCCTTCCAACTCCTATGGCATTATCCTTAGTCGGTGACCTGGCATCCACTTGAAAAACAGGTCCTTTCCCTGTCTTCTTTTCTGAAATGAGTATGATTTTCCACTTGCAAACAACTCAGGTTTTCCTTCTTGTCCAAGCCAAGGTTTTCCTCTGTTAATGTAGTATGACAGCGTTTTGTATTCTTAATTGAGCAATTTCCTATGCACTTCCTTCAGTGAGTTTCTAACCTGCATTATCAAGGGCTCTCCTGCATGATGGCTTTAAAAAGAAGCTTCAGGAACACACAGAAATTAGCCTTTCAATGAAGAACTTCCTTTCTTTATACTGCTAGGAAGTAGGAAGGGAAAGGCATTTGTAACTTGGGTTTCTATAGAACACAAAGTTTATTCTGTTCACTGTTCTAAGTCTCTAAGGCAGAGAAGTTCAACTAACATGTGGGTCAGAGAATGCTAAAACAGACCAGACACAGCATTTATTTATCAAAAAAAAAAAACCCAACCCAAAACTTTTTAGTTGGGTTTCTGGAGGAATTGAGGCTGGTATTTTTATTTTCCTGTCTGTTCATCAAGTTCCATCGAAGAGTTTTCAGATTTTGATATGGAGAATTTCAAGCTGAGGTGACTAAAAGGTATAATTCAGGAAAAGTTCTACATTCCTCCAACTTTTTTAGTAATTAGCACTTAAGAAGATAAATTAAAATGAAGGAGAAAAGCTGCAGTGGGAAAGTGGGAACTCAACAGTTAGCAGTTCCAGAGGGCAGTTTTTAGCCCATGATACCAGTCAGGCAATCTGCATGTGTGCAGTTCCATCAGCCTCTGCAGTTGCTGCCGCTATGCAGGCACTGTGGAAAGGAGCCGAAGAGGGTGGTAGACAAGGGAGGTACAGAGAATTGAGGCACCATTATTACTATTTGACAGATAAAGACCTCAGGTAAGAGATGCTGAATCAGAGAAGATGGACAAGTCAATCCAAGAGTTCACTGCTGCATCTGCAAGGGGTGGACACGTACTTTTCTGTGTGCTCCCTCTTCTTTTACTCCAGCCATCTGCTGCTGTTTCCCTTACTGCAGCACCATCACCACTGGTTTGTCCTCAAAAAACTACTTTAGCTCATGAATTAGCAAAGAATTGCTCACTTTCTTGCACTGGGTTAATTTTCGGTCAGGTTGAGGACACAAAGATAGCAAAAGAAACCACAGGCGCAGATAAACACTGGAGCTGGCAGAAGGTGAGTGTAGAACTGCACAGCCAGGAAGGAGTGAGGAGGAACCATTAGAGGGAAGAGAAATGATCCTTTTGAGCAGCAGCAAGCTGTTGAGCTGTTTGATTGACTGAGCCATTTCCTGACTACTTTAGAAGTCCATTAAGGAGCAGTGATTGACATTGTTTTATTTCAGGCATCTACCTGAGGCTTCTGAATGAGTCAGCTGAGAAGCAGGATCCTACCTCCTACATTTTTCCTAGCCTTCCAGCTCCAGTAAGACAGTGTAAAAAGATCCACTGAGGTCAAGGTACCAGGCTTTATAAAGGCAGCTCAGGATTTTTTAGAGATGCCCAAACAGGATAATGTATTTTACCAAATAATAAGTGTTTTCAAGCCACCTACTGGTATTTTCAGATGCCCAAATGCCCTTGAGGAGCTAAGCATGTTGTCCAAGGTCACAGAGAAAATCTATGTCAGAGCAAAGAAAAGAACCTACATCTTTAAAGAGAAGTATCCTAAATATTGGACTGTATTCTCTGTGCAGCATACCTTGATGTCACTTGGCCACTGTGTGAATATATACAAGAAAACTCAGTTTTCCTTCCATTAAGTAAACTTGGTTTAGACAAAGAGAGCCTTTAAGAATTATAATGTGCAGGTAACCTGTAAGTTTGGAATGGGAAAATATTAATCATTACTGAACTCTTAGAGCAAATCCATTGCCCCACTCACAATCTGCACAGCACTGTGGGTGAGACTCTCTCCCTTTGCTTTTCAGTACCTTTTGGACTGAGACTCAGCCACCTAATATCAGACACCATACCATCCTAGTGATATATTGATGTGTGTGATACATCACTGCATGTTTTGTGCTTTGGCTTTCCAACAATTTCCTACTACCAGTCCCCACAGTCCCTGCCCTTCTCCTGGCCCTCTCCCCATCCCCTCAAAAAGACGAAATTAACTATTGATACTTTTAGCATTGATTCTTGGGAAAATGAGGTTTATATTCACATTGCTTGTCCTGTATCACTTCTACACCAGTCTGTAACTTACAAAAGTAGGATTATTAGTTTAAAAATAATGAAGATCCCACAGTTCTATGTAAATCTAATTTTTTCCATGAAAATCAGGGGAGAATGACTTAGCACAGATGAAAAAGCAGGTAGAAGTCAGCATTACATCTTTGTATTATGCAGGTAACTCATCAGTCAGAACATACCCAACTTCGCCCAATGCAGTAGGTTTCCTCTTGAAATCAGATGACTGTAACAAAAGTTAGGGAGCATTCTGGAGCAAAAGACAAATACTTACAGAAGTAGGGTGCAGAGAACAACTTCTGTGGGCAAGGCAAATGACCAGGATGGCCAGGACTGACTTGAATAATCTATTTAACTTATTCTACTGAACTGATACTGGGATGCTGAAGAATGATGGAAACTATGGGATTTCTCTACAGGTTTTTATGGCATGTTCCATCATAACTCCACGTGTTCTTTTCTTAGGGAAATCAAACCTGTAACAGTCATACTCAAGAGGAACAAAATCTACATCATTACTCAGTATTATGATTTAATCAGAATTTTCATAAGCTCACACAAGAAACAGCTCCCTGTGACATAAATGACATGAAAGCAAGACAGCTCCTACTTTCAGTATAAGGCTCTTACTGGAATCTGCAATTAGTAATGGACAGCACACTCACACAAATACGAGGCCTTTCACTGATTTCAGTGAGCTTCAAGGGCAGCTCTCACTAATCTCTTTTGAGAAAAGTTCCCATGTATATCTTTCAAAGGAATACTGAGCTCCAAATTACTCACAGCGTATATGAATAGAAATGCTTTATTCAAGTGGGGTTTTTTTCCCTCAAATAATACACATATCCAGAGGGACTTAACCATCAAACAAAAAAAAAATTAAAGAAGTTGGAAAGTTCTCCCCAGACAAATCCCAAAGTCACATTCCTTATTTTTTTTCATTGTGCAGAACCATTTTTCTTAATCCTCTGTGAACATATGTTATCCTAAGTCAGTGCTGGACTCAAAAACCCAAACATTTTTACATGGATTATGTAAGATCATGCTACCCCATAAATGCCATAGGTTCTATATAGGCAAGAAATACTGGCAATCCTGGCAGCTAAGGGAAAGCCCCCAGATAACCCTGTTAATATCTAGTCTATATTGCTTTGGCATCAAAATGGCAAACATGGAACTGTGAGAACTTTGGATGCAAGGCCTGAAATGAGAAATGTGCTTCAGAGAATAAGGTTTGGAAAGGTAAATGTTGGCCAGCATTTACTGCTGAAGAACTTCAGCATCACCCCTATGCATGTATCCTTATCAGGAAGATACCAACAAATAACTCAGAGCCAGGAACTTAATCAGGTTTTGCATCAGGTTCTCACAGGCTCACATGAAGTAGCTGTACGATGAGTAAGAGCTGTGAGTCTTGACTCCTAAAGAATTTTTTCTTTTAATTTCATATTCAGTGCAGGCCTTCTGTGCAGGAGATACATAGACAACCCCATAAACCACCTTTCTTGTTAATTATAAATGAGAGTTATTAGATCTGCATCAAGTAAAGGCACTGTGTGCCCTACTTCGCCCTTTACCCTAAAGAATTTGCTGAGGTCATACGGAATTAAATCATGCCACCAGAGTTGCTCAAATATGAAAGCATTTTTACCTAGAGGAACTTTTACATCATGCTATCAACATAAAACATGACAGATATTTCCTTGGTCAAAGTTCACATTAGCAGAGATTTTTATGAATAACATAGCAAAGGATATTCTGAATAAAACAGAGTCAAAAATCTCTCAGCAAAAATCCATTGCTATACTGAAAATAGAGAGAAATTTCCAGCAATCAGAAGTGTAAATGCAACCTGTAGTTGCAATTACAATGAACCAAAGTCTGAGAAGTTTATACATTCTGCTGTGCACAGCCATGCTTAGATGGGGTAGAACATTTGGGGCCAAAGAAATCAATTATCTAAATCAATGTGATAATACAATAGTGACTAATTTGACATCTGATCATAAGAGATTCTTAGATTTCTTCACACACTCCTGGAATTCACACATTGCTGAGGATTTCTTTAATTTCTCAAGTGCTATTTTCTTTGTACCTGTTTTCTACTCTAAACTGTATTGCAGGGCCCTCTGGCTGAGAAGTATTGAAGTGGAGCAGCATCCTGTCCAGCCACATTAAGATCATTCCTTAATTAGCTGGTGGATGCAGTTTGATCTGAGAGAAGCAAAGTATTGGATTTTTTTTCAGGAAGAAATGCCTTGTTCCTTGTCATACTAAGTCAAGACAGTAGCTCCCATGCCCGAACCCAGCACTGATCAGTTTCACAGGTAAGGCACATGCCTGTGTGTAGATGTATCCTCTGAGACAAAACCTCCTTGAAGTTGTGATGGCTCTTTCACAAGGACTCAGCACACGCTTGGAAAAGAACGTGGGCCAACCAGCCAAAAACAGTCTTACAGTCACAGTAACACTAACTCAAATCTTGAAAGATTCCTGAAGAAATTTGGGAAAATAAAGAAAACCACTTTGTTTTCTCCTGTTAGTCTTGCCCAGAACATCCAGCTACATGTATTCTGGATATTTTCTTTCTCTTGACTATGGACAACTACCAATAAACCTATCTGTTGTGCATGTGAGATATCCAAAGCTCAGGTCTCAATGAGTTTCCTCACTCAATTTTTTTTCTTTCCATATATTAAAAAAGATCTCCTATAAACAAGTTTAATTTAGTCACACAAGTTTTAATTGAGGTTTTTTTTTGGTCCACTTTTGAATCTGTTTGAATTCAGGGCTGCTGCTAATTCTCCAAAACCAGTTGTTTCTTCCACAGGCAGTGACAGCTGACAGAGATGCCACCAGGTGACTGAATTCTCCAGCTCAGCGCATCGCCGCAGTGAAACACGAGGTCAGGCTGCCCTCTGCGGGCTACGATGTAGCACTGGGATGAACTGTTTTGCAACAGCTCGAGGAAACGGATTATTAAAGCTAGTACAGGATTGTATGTCTGAACACAGGCTGATTGCAGTGTGCTGTACACGTAATGCCGCATATAACAGTTGGCTTTCTCCTGGCTGGTTGTTCCTGCTGGACAGGAGGAAGGGAATGGAGACTGCACATGTCTGGTTGCAGCAACGCTCCCAGGTACAAATAACAGCTCTGTATGACACCACCTGGGAACACCCAGGAGACCCACACACTGGGGGTAGCAGCTTCTGCACATAACGCCAGGGAAACTGAACGGATGGAGATACTTGGCACATGAGCTGCGGGGCAAGGATCACGGACAGCACACTACAGCACCGCTCCAAGATCTCATCAGCAACAGGTTCCAGTATATATATATGGCATATTACAAACACAGGTCTGCTCACTTCAGCATTTCACAACCTGAGGACTGAAAGTCAAACTAGTCCAAAGCAGCCTGAGGCAAAAGAACAGGGATGAGCAACACAAACATTTCTGGATGACCCAGGATCTACCACAGACTTCATTTTCTTCGCTTGCTGCCACTAGTGCCTCCAGCTCCGCTCCTTAACGGTGTCATCCAACTGCAGACACTCCTACCTACAGGGCTGATGATTCAGAAAGAATTAAAAAGGATCAAGATGTACATAACTTTTTATGCATATGTAGTTTGGCTCAGAGTACAGCTTCTTGAGCAAGAAATTCCAACTGGAAGTATTCAAATGGCTCCCTCTACCCTCATCTACAGCTAAAATAATGCCATGGTGGTGCACATGGTCACTTGCACCTCCCTGGGAACCACAGAAGAACACAGCTGTCAAGAAGGGCCAATCTTTGAACATGGGACCCTTTATCAATTCACTGGGGTTTAGCTGTTGCAAAGATGCAAATATCATCTGGGATGTGATAGCCACAGGGGTAAGTCAATGTCTTCATGAACTCAAACTAGTCCTGTAGCTTCACATAACTTCATGAGAACCAAGTGGGATGGGTGAACCATTAAGATGATGGATGGGCTGTCATGTGTAGCAACCAAACATTTTACATGCCAAGTAACACACAGCAGTTAAGCCCCCAGGTACCATTACTAGTTGGGATACAAATTTATTCTACACAGGATACATAGGGTTATTTTTTTCCCCTCAAAGTAGATATGAGGGGTTTATTCTCTCTGAACCTTGATGCTTTGAGTCCCTCAGATGAAACCAGGTCATCTTTGTCCTCTGCTGCTGAGAGTAGGTTCCTAGTTCTTACCATGAACAGAACTAATAGGAGTTACTGGCCACCTTGCTGAGGTAACAAAATACATCACTGCCCTTCTGTCATGTAACTCTATGGATAGTGAACACTGGAGTGACACCAGTATATGGGCCTTTCCAGTTAATTGTTCTATCAATAATTTAAAATAAATCACAAAGCTACTACCAAGTACCTCACATCATAAGTATTTTAGACACCTGCTTCAAAATGAAGAGATTTTACAATGCCAAAATTTTATATCAAACTCCATGAATTATTTCAATTATGCCTCAGGACAAAGATACATGAATTGAAACTCAGACAAAAACCTACTTTTAATTGTGGACTAATGGAAAAAATCTGAAAGTTTCCATACTTGCATAGTAGTAGTGTGTCTGAACTATTTTGCATAACACATACTGACTATCAAGATCAGCTTTTGCTTATGATTAAACAGATTATCTGATGACATTTTAGGGATTAACAGATTATAGCCCTAAATCCAAAAATGTAAGTAACAATGAAATCTTATTATGCATTAGAAAACAAACAATGCAGTCAGAGCTGATCTGAAATCTCTCAGGAGGGTCATGGCTAAGCATCTAAATTCTCCCCAGAAATACATGCAGACTCTGGTTGCTAGACTTCCCTCTCTGCAAGTACACAGATTAATGATCCATTTATAGCAGTTGGACCACTCAATTATTTTTTTCCAGTATTTTGGGGGGAAAATCCAGTTTTATGTCTATACTATATTCAGCCTCTTGCAGTCATTACAGTTGCAATATAGCACAAACCCAGAAGTTTATCCTTAATCTCTTTGCTTCAAGCTTCCCCTATCACGTGGACAAGTAATCTTCTGGCCCTGCTAACCTGCAGACTTCAGTGAAATTGGCTAAGCTCTGACTGATCATATCTGTGAGTATTTCATCTGGTTTCAGTAATTTATTATATGCTAACACTTGTAGATATGGATGGCAGACCACTCGTATATTTACTTATAATGGAAAGCCTGGATTGTAACACTTCCAGTGGAATAGAAACATTTGAGAAAACCATGATGTGTTTGGAAAATATATGTCTAATTTCACTGACAACATGGACTCCTGATACCCCTGGGGTCTCCCTTACAACTTATTATATAAGCTAAACCAGGGTAGTACAGTGTACCTACGGTACCAACATAAGAAATAGCTTACTGGACATGCATGTTTGTCCATCCAGCCCAGTGCTGTGTCTTCCACAGTAGGAACAAATAAAAAGGCACTTCCAGATGTGACAGGTAAGCAATTAGACAACAGATTAATGACTGAGCACTTTGTTACCCACCAGAAGACAAATGAATGTCTCTATGGAAGGAGAGACGTGCAAATGTAGAGCAGGATGCACAGACTGGAAAATACCTGGAAATGGGATTTAAAGAAACACTGTATGAGCTGATTACATGGAGCTACTAGTGAATCAGCAAGGAGTGAGGTGTTGCACAATGCTGAGAGCACAGACAACCAGAAAATTCATGATGGAAAATTAAAGCAACCAGAAGCACATGTGATGTGACATATAAAACACTGATTAAACTTGTGAGAAGCACAGGTTGGATTTCAATCCCCCTGAATGGGATACTGTTTGATATCCAATGCACAGAATGCTCACTTTCTATAATAAAGCCCAGAATCAGAAAGGTATGAAGATGATTTTAAACATCTCTTTAGCCCTCCTGAAAAGCAGAGATCATGCTGAGCCACTAATACTTCATTCTTTAATTCATCCAACTAGTCACTGAACACATAGATGTCAATCTGGTTATTATAAACACGATAAATTCCTGTGCAGAACATAAACAGTCATTACACACAGCTCTACCAGAACGGTTTCATTCCCGGGTACAAAAATGTCCCTTCCAAATCCTCAACCTCTCTGAAGCAAAAGTCCAGCTTGCAGGAAGTTCTTCTGTAATGCAGACAAATACAATCCATTAGAGACTGGCCTGGTGCCATCAATCTAAATAGCAGGGAGATTTTTCAGATAGAAAGGCTAGCACATTATCTGACTGTCTCACTCCATTTGAACTGATTTAATCTAGACAATTTCATTAATTTGTAAGAAGGAGGAAAGTTCCCAAACTCTCCATCAATTAAAACAGCCTCACTTTCAAGATGTGTCTTAACTCACTTTCAAGCAGAACACTAATTCACTGCAGGTGCCACCTCAAAAAAAGAACTATCTTGCAAAAAAATCCAAAACAACCCCAAACTGGCATAAATCTGCTCTCAGGAGTATTAAAATACATCATAATACTTGTGTTTTATTTCAGTGGAAACACCACCAAGAATGAGAAGGTAAAGATTCACTGTTTATAAGACATGACATTGGTAGTCTGTCCAAAACTGAGTTATCTCCAATTGAATCATCTCCAGTGAGAACAGGAAGTATCCAAACAGACTGCAACCTCAGCTGAGTTCTTTTGCACTGGCACTTGGGAAATAATTTTTCCATTACTTTCCAGTCATTTGCATTATTGCTGCCCTGCCAGCCTCTATCTAATATCCCCAGCAGTAAGAAATAACTCCATATACTTGAGAAATTTGAGGCTACCTAACAAGAGCATAAAACACCTCATCCCCATATCTGTGATTTGCCACACATATAAGCACCACAGACTGTATTCTGTAGTATGGCTACAAATTCAATCTCAGTATATTTGTAGGCAAATGGAGGGTTATTTGCAGAGACTCTGTTTAATAAACTTAGGGATAATTACAAGATTGTCTTTGTTTCCTTTACTACAAGGAGGTTCATATTAAGAAGTCCTAATAAGAAGTCGCTTTTACAAACAAAACTGAACTCCAACCACAATGAAATGTTCTGTTTAAAAGAATGTTTACATATTTATCCATCAGACACTCTTAGCCTAATAAGAGGCCCTCAAGCATTATAAAAGCTTTACCTCATCTGTGAAGAGGTGACTTATGGTTTCATAAATTATGAAGTATGCTTAAGAATACTCTCACTGTCATAAAACTGTCTCCTTTCATATCTTCATGATATCTTAGTGTTTCTGTATTCATTCTGCTGCTCAGAGATGGGAAGACCCATCCAAAGACATTCCAAAGACATTTTTGGAAAAACAAATGGATTGCAATGAGTGTTTTAAATTACCATGTTCTTAGACACCTTAATCAAGCATGTGTGCCTTAAATCCACGTTTTCTTCAGAAACGATGCAGGCTCCAAATTGGTATCTATGGTGAGAGAATGGGAAGGTCCCCAGTAACAGGGCAAACACCCTCACACTGACAGAAGAAAAGCTGTACCCCTATTCAACCCACTTCCTGACAGCATGTTTGCTTCAAACCTATAACCTGTCATTTGTTTTTTCTTTTTGTAACAAAAGCATACAAAGCTGCAATACAACCTACCACATAAGGATGGGTGTAGCTACTGCATTGTTCTTATAATACAAAAATACTAATATACATGAAAATATATGTATTTATATATAAAAATATACTAAACTTTAATGCTAATCTGGATGTATTGAGAAACTATAGTAGATACCACTTAAATTATTCTGAAGAAGAGTTTGCCCCCTAGAATGCACTTTAAAAGTTTAACAGAACTTCTTAAATCACAGAAGACTGGCACCTTCCCAATGCAGCCTCCATCCAGTTAACAATTACCTAAACACAGAGATGGTATATATATTTCATCATATAACTAGAAATTTACTTCTTCCAAGAACCTCTATATAATATAACTTGGCAAACCCACAATATGCGGATTTAAAAAAACCCAACCAAAAAACAATTACCTTTTAAATCTATATTATTTCATATGTCTGGACTTTGAGAAGGAAATGCCCAGCTCTGCTCCTTAGCCACTTCAGCAAAGGCATCCACATACAACGAATATTTACTTGGATACAGTACTTGGACCATAGCTCTCCATGCCTGCAAAGCATAGAGGTAGTAAGAATCAGGACAGCAGCATCATTAGTAAAACTTCCTCACAAGATCAAGTCATAGTCAGACTTCCCAGATGACACTATTTAAAACACTTAAGTTAAATAATAGGTTTGTCTTTTGATTGATCTCTGCTTGCTTTTAGCATATCAGGAAGTTGGTGTTCACTCAAAAAAATTATGAGATGATTTCACAGGTTCTCTTCCCTTTCTCATAGTGGTCTGTCACTTTTTCAACATTTCATTCTGCTCCCCCAGTGCCAAATCAGTCCTGTTTCCCTAATTCCATTTGCCCAGCACCTAAACATCCCATGAATTGCTGCTGTTACCAAAAATGCTGCCCTATTCAGCAGCTATACCTACAACCTCTGCTCACCCCACCTCACCTACACTTTTCCTGGTGCACGGGAAGATGGCAGGGGTGATCTTTTTCTCTGAAGTATTTGGCTTGGAAGTGAAGTAAAGCCCCCTTGGACTCCTTCACAGCTCTGGGGAAGAAAAAACCAGCCATGAAACAGGTACACGTGCACTGCCACACGCCCTCTCATGGTGTGGTACACTGTAAGCCCCGCAGTCAGGTAGGACCATGTCACTGGCCTCTCACCAAGCAGCAAAATGTCACTGGCTTTCCGAGCTTGTGGGCCCTACGGTGCTTTGTAGAGAACTGGACATTTCATTGTTCCACTGAGGGCTTCACAGTCCCTCACAGATCCCAACTGTCCCAGCAGACAGCAAGCCAGGCTACTGGCCACCCACGCCAGGGCTGCTCATCTGTGCCACGCTGGCAGCCGCGGGCGGAGACGGCTGTCTCCCAGCCCTCACGAAGCAGATCGCCAAGTGTAAACTCGGAGACCTTTGTCGGTGCCTGACGGCAGGTCTCTGGGCACGGAGACGGGGCTGGCGGCCGCCCTTCCGCCTAACCTCCCTGCCTGGGAGTTATTGCTGAGGCGGGGGCCTGGCTCGGAGCAACCCAGAGCTCCTTGCTCGCTAACCCCCCCAGGCTGTCCCCCATACTACCCGCAGCCCAGGGGGCCGGCGCACTGTCGCTGCCCTGGGCGGGCCCGGAGCGAGCGGCCTGGTTCGATCGACAACGCCAGAGCCCCGGCCAGCGGCGTCCCCGCCCGGGCGGAAAGACGGCGCTTCCGGCTGCCCGGAGCCAAACCGCGAAGGGCGGAGTGGGTCAGGCCGGGCCGGGATAAGGCCGGGCTGCCCGGCCGGGCTCCCCGCGGCGCGGCGGACTGCGTGCGGGCGGTGGCGGCCCCTGCAGGCCACGCCGGGGCAGACACCCAGAGCCTCGGCAGCCTACGCCGCAGCCCGGCGGTGTCAGTGCCACGGTGTCCGCCGGGGAGCGAGAGGCAGAGCCGGCGGCCGCTCGCCCGCCCGATCGTCGCGGCCAGGCCCCCGCATGCAGCCCTCACCCTGGAGCGGCGGCGGCGGATCGAGGAGCTCTCGCGGTCCTCCCGGCAGCGGCTGCTCCAGTCGCGGGACAGGATGTTCTCCAAGTTCACCTCCATCCTGCAGCACGCCGTGGAGGCGGTAAGGCCGCCGGCGGGCCCGGCCACGCAGCGCCGGGGATGCAAGCTGGGCCTAGCGGGCCCCGCGGGGAGGAGCGGCACGGAGCGGGGGGCTCGGCCCTCTCCCTCAGCGCGGCGCCCCTTCCCCGCCGCCTCCCCGCCTCTCACGGGGCCTGCTGCCGGGATAGGGCTGGCGGCGAAGGGCCCTGTCGAGCCGGCATATCCGCTGGCAGCCGCGGCCCTGCCGATCCCAGCTCGCCCCCGCCGCGGGGCAGGCAGGCGGAGGCTGATTTGCCCGGGCGGGCCCTGGCCAGCGGCGGGCGCCGCGCCGTGCCCGGGAAGGGAGAGACTTGCTCCAGCGAGGGCCGTAGCCGGCCGGGGCTGGCGAGATTCCGGCAGAGGGGGTAGGGGCTGCTACCCGGGGCACCGCGGCGGGCCCGGGAGCCGCCAGTACATCCCCCCTCGGCCAGCGGGAGCAGCCCCCGGGCTGTCACCGCTGCTAACGTGCCTCCCTTTAGGCCCCGGTACCCCGTGCCGGGCGTGACGGCAGTCTTTGCCCTCCCGGCCGTGCCGGTTGCTTTTTGCGAAACAAATGGGGAAAGTCCTCAGGATTTTGTTCTTGTCGCGACCAGAGGACAACAGTCGCCGTGTCCGGTGCTTTTGTGTGATGCTGTCTCTTCCAACCCGATGTTTTCATCGCTGGCTTCCGCGCGGAAGGAGAAGCCGCGGGGCTCTGGGGCTGTATGCTAGCCGCTAGGTTTCATCATGGAGACTCGCACGTCTGTGCTGGGGAGAGGGAAGCAGCAGGGCCTGATGCTGCTCTTTCCGCTTATTGGGACTTCTTTACCATCTACGCGATTTATTTTTTGTCTGCTTTTTTTGATGAGGTAGAGTGCTGGCAGTAGTGACTTTCAACACCTTTCTCAGAAAGCCAAGACAACCTGAGAGAGCGAGTTTGAAGGGGTGCACCTTTGGTTAAGTGCTAAAAACTGGTAACGAAGTACTGCTGGGAGTGAAAGCAGAAAGGGTTGAAGGAAAATGGTTCAGATGGTTGAAAAAAGAGCCTGCAGGCCAAATCCTGCCTTATATGCAGGGCACCCTTTGTGTGTTCTTGTTCGTGTATGCCTGTATACTGCAAATACTTAGTATACGCCTGGCTTTATGTGCACCTCTAGTTCCGCAGTCTTTTGTGGAACTTTAACTTCAGGTTCTGAAGTTAAGCATGTATTAATTAATTGCAGGTTCCTAGTTGGCTCTTTTAGCAGTAGAGTGGCAATTGGAAAGAAATGTTTTAAACAGTAATGAAAGTGCTTACTTGAAAACTCTCTATGACCGCATATGAGTGCCTTCAATAGATGGTGCTGTCATTGGAGGAGAAACAGAAATTAGTGGCTGCCTGACTGAAGAAATCTTGTTATGGTGAGCTGTGCCACATTTTGACTAAGAATGGATAACTGAGTGATAGAGTAATGGAGTAGAAGTTACCTTTTCAGGCCTACTGCCTACTGGTATCTAGTAGAAGTAATTCCCAGAAGAATGCTTACATTATTTATGCTGTACAAAAGTTAAAAAGAAGTGCTTTTATTTAAAATCTGTTAAAAAAATAGGAAAAATGAATGAGTGGAATGGAAAAGGGGAAAGTAGAGATCAGGGGAACTAGACAACCTTTTTTTAATTAAAAAAATAAAGCCCACAGTCAGGTTGATAACATCCTCAAGTGACTGCTGTCAAGCAACATGCTATATGTCCTTATGCAATTCTGGTGTCCCTTTTCAAATTGCCTCACCCTGCTAACAGCACTGAGTGGCCTTCTGATAATACTGTGTTGAATTGCATTTACAGGGTTGTGACAAATACCAAGCACCACTACACACCAGGAGTGAAACATGGAGTCACAAAAGCAAGAGGATATTAAGAATGTTTCTTAATTTATCTAGGAAGTTTAACCTAGTAATTCAAAACTGAGAAATAAGAATTTTTAACTAGCTTGGAGGCTGTATGATTAGATCATTGTTCCATTCTCTTTTTAAATAATGTATGTGGGCTGCTTAGCTTTGCTACTCTTGAAAATAGTGTAAATCCTAGACTTTAGACAAGTCCACCTTGATGTCTGCCTGCTGTTTTCAGCAGTTAGAGAATTTGGAGCTTCATTTTTACTTGCTGTTATTACTGCGCATGCAGCCTCAAGTGGATTCTGTTTCAGACCCAAGTCTCAGCAATGAAACTAGTAACTTAAGATAGAAACTCTCAAGAGGTGTTGGGTGCCTACCTCCCAGAGGAATTCAGTGGTGGCTGAACAGTTTTCAGCTGAGCTGAACGCTTAAATACAGGTGAAGTGCCTAGGCTTAGCTTTTATTGATAGGACTACTTTAATCAGGATTGTTCTGTAGCACTGCTCCATTGTCCTTTCTCCTGAACATCACTTAAAGCTCTGTCCTGCCTCGGGGCCTTTGGACCTGCAGACTTGGAGAGATGCACTTAAATAGTAAGAGTTCCTGTGTTACTAGATAATAGTTGTTCTCTTACCCTCAATATGTCATCTCTGTGAACTGTGACTGGGAGTTCCAAAGGTTGACAGTCTCTCATAGGAGTATTTGCCTTTCACTTGTTGTGAACGTACTGCTCTTTAATTGACTGCCTTCGTGGCAGGACTGTGGTGATGCAAACATAAGGGATCAGTTCCTTTTTATTAAGACTTTTTCTTTCCTTGATTAGCTAAAACTTTCCGTCTTTTCTGCCTAAATTGTCTGAGTGTGTGAAATCCTATTCCTGATTTTCATTACCACTGAACCCTGATTTTTGCCACTTCTTTTAATATGGAAGTCCTGCCAGTATTTTAGATATTTTTGCCCATTCTGGATTTCTTTCTCTGCAGCATCCAGATGAGCAAGCATCACTGTGGTATCATCCCAACAAAGCATCCTTAAATTGAGCTGTCTGGGTTGGTGAGAATAGTGGAGAGACTGCAGACTTTGTTCCATTACCTTACTTCGGGGCAGACTAGAAATGATGTTGCTTTATGGGGTTAATATTAATGGATCTGTGACACTTTATGTATGGCTTGTCCCCGAGATGTTTTCTTCGCTATGCATTTTTTATATACTTTCATCCCAAGCATATTCCAGGGGCGCTGCATTCTCAGCAATGTACAAAACACAGCGTACACAAACAAAGCAGCGAGTTAGACCTTATCTTGTGCTCTTCATTCATCTTCCCCTAGACAAAATAGCTTGTCTGTAAAGCGGTCACTCTGTATTCAAAGGACTTTTGTTCCTATTTGATTTGGGCTTTCAGAAGATGTTTCATCTTAATTGTCAGCTCAAAAGGATGTTTTTGAGCTGTGTACCTTGAGCAGGAAAAACATGATTTTGGTTGTTTTGAATTTAGCAGTTGACTTTTGTATCACTTTCTTGGTATCTAGGAGTGAATTTAGATTTTGGTGTCTGCTGCACATGTTTGGGACCCCTCTCTACCAACCTATTATTCTACTGTATCCCTTCCACTGGTACCTTAACGTGCTTTTAAAAGTAGCTGCTTTTCTGTTCATGTTTTGATGCAAAACTGAGCTTTGAAAGAAACCAAGTCACTTGCTACAGGTACTGCTTTATTTTTCTTGAACCCACTATATTTGATGTGATGGCCCCACATTGCTGATAGTTTTATCATCATGGTACTATTAACAAAATGATGATAAAATTTAATGCTTGCACATGTATATAGTCTTAGTTTTACATGTGAAAGCAGCGACCATTATAAACTCTGTGTATTCATAAACTGGAGGAATAAAGTAAACCTTAAAGCATTAGTCCTTTATCAGATTTTCCCTCAGGGCAAACATTCACACTAGTGAAATAGTAAGATGAAGAAAAACATGGAGTGACAGCTGTAGTTTTCCTTGTTTGAGTCAGGGAAGTGAGCATGCACTTCCCCTTTGTTTCTCTTTGACCCAGTTTCTGCTTTTTGATTGGGTTTTTTTCCCCTCTGGCATCTGACCAGACAGTACCTGTTATTCTTTTATACAGTGGGGATTTTTTACTTTGTGAGCTTGTCCAAAACATACAGAGGGATATCACCGACTTCCGTCCTTTCCATTCTTCTCAGTATTGAATTGCACTTCTGAAAAGCATACATGAAAAATGTGACAATGGTTTTTACATGCTCAAAGAAATTGCTTTTAAATACTCAGTATTTCAAGGTTTCTTTATTCTTGATGTTATTTTTTCCTGCCTAAACACAAATTCTGTATACTTTGGAAAGCTAGGTGGAATTGTATTTTGGACAGATTTTATAATGAGCAGACTATAGTTCTGATCAAAGTCCTGTAGCTCTCCTGAGAGCAGCGCTTTTCTTGGAGGGAGTAGGGTTTGGTATTAGTAATGTATTCTCACCAGAATGATAAGGCAACATGTGGTAAGTTTAGCTCCTAAATGAGAACACTCCCTCCCTTCCTCCCCGAAAGCTCCACTGCTGGAGTTGGGGACCAGATGGAAGACCTGATCAATGTCTGCTCAGATGGGCTGAATTTTAGTAGTGTTCACTGAGTTTGGGCTATTTGATGTACCAATACCCACACTGCAATCTTTAAGGTGTTGGGTTTTGGTGTTTTGTTTTTCACAAAGGAGAACTTAACTTTGAGATTAAGAATCAAAGCTCAAAATTCATTCAGAAGATATATAATCACATCAAAGCTAATTAATACAACTGTGAGAAATAACTGCGCTTTTAAGACAATTCCTTCAACAAGTAGCAGGAATTAATGGCCTTCACAATGAGTTCTGTGGTGCTTCAGAATCTTTACACAAGTAGGTGTATTTTTACAAAAGAGTGATTACCTACACTGGCAACTGTGACATGTATTTCATCTCAGCTGGTAGCTAATAATTCATCTTAAAATAGAACTTGCAACTTTGTCCTAGCATTACCTGTCCTAGTAGGGTTAAAGCATGTCAGCTGAGCGTTTGGGAGTTTACACCTTTCTAATGTTTTCCAGTGCTGAGTTTCGTTCATTTATTAACTTAGTCTTGATCTTTACCTTGCTTAGTGTTTGAATAACTAAATTAAAGTGGTTGGGGTGGGTTTTCTTAATTTTTTTTGGCCAGTAAAACACTTCTCTTACAATAATACCTAGTGTTTCTGGACTTTTATCTCTGTGAAATATTCCCTGGAATAGCTGTGCTGTAAGAAACACATTTTTTTAGTTGCTCCATCTGTGGTGGGAAGAAGAATTTGGGTGTGGGGCTATTCTAATACAATTTTTCTATATTGTTAGGAGTTTCTGAGTCTGGTCGCCCAATGCAGGCGAAGCTGCTCCAGCTCTGTATCACCCAGTCCAGTTCGTGGCAAGGGTGATCGTATATTCCCAAGAAGTGTGCAGCGGTATCTCTGCTTTGCAGTCCTTGATCAGAGAAGACTCTGTGAAATCACTCAGTATTTTAATTTAAAAAGGGCAGGACCTGTCCCTGAATTACCCCTTCACCTTTGAGAGGAGTCTCTGGAGTCTGTTTGTCTGTATCCACAGTTCTCTTGCCATGGATAAATTATTGACAGTGCTGAGAAGTGAAAATCCTTTTCCTGGCACTGCTGAGGGGCACTAAATTCATCTTGAGGCAGATGAGGCTAGAAGAAGTGGAGAGGAAAATCACATCAGTCAAGGATAAATCTTTAATGTAATCTATCATGTGTCACTTTGGAAATAAAGTGGTCCAAGAGGCCTCATATTCCTCAAGGGTGGTCGCTGTGCCATTCATTGGCCAGCATTGAGTTTTCGGTATAGTTTTATTAGAGAAAGACACAAAATGATCATTACATTGCTTGAAATACACATCTACAGCATTAAGTGTGGCATACAAATCATGATACAAAATACCATGTGCTCAGTCTTTAGTTTGTTCAGTTATCCTTCTGAATTTCAATAGCCTAAGAAACTTCATAGAAAAATAAATTATTTTTGCCTGGTGTGTGGTGTCCTGGTATTTATTCTTTGCCCAGCCATGGAAATGCAGAAGACTTCAGGAGTTCACAGGCTGTCAGGGAATGGAAAAGCAGTGTGAGTTGGATTTCCTAGTTGCCATTCCCAAGGGCACATTTCCACACAGGATGCAGACGTAGATAGTTACCAAGCACCACTACTTTTTTAAAGTCTTGCATATCAAAGTCCTGTGTGTGAAGAGTCGTTAACAATTACCATTCCACTTTCTTATCGCAGCAGGGCACACTGTTAGGGGTTTTTTGTCGGCTTTAAGTCTTTACCAAGATAAATGTAAATGTCATTAAATTCAAGGAAAAGAAAAGACTGATGTGGAAAACTTCCAAGGTTTTTAATTTATGTAATTTTAAAATTTTTTTTTACAAAAGCCTCCAGCGAGTAGGATTACACCTCGGTAACAGTGGACCTTCCCATGATCTGTTGAGTGGTGGGGGGGTTCCCTGTAGGATTCCTGATTTTTACCATCTATGAACGTTTTATATTGTGGTCACAAAAATCACTGTTTGCATCAATTCCTGCTTTGGAGAGCTGAGTGGTAAAATGATCCTGGTGGTTCTTTTTTTTTTCAGTTGCCTTCTGTGGTGTGATGGGGTGATGGGCTGCAGGGCACCCAGTTCTCAAGCTGGGTGAGGAAGGAGCAGTGCTGATGACGACTGGGTGGAAGGCTGCCTTTTGTTCTTGCAGCATGGTATTTCTGGATGCTAGTTGTGCCCAACCAGCCATCCCAAATTCCTCCAGAAAAGAAGAAAAACTTCATTTTTCTTTCAGAAATGAAATAAATATATATTTATTTTTTATTTTTAAAAAAGCAAACACATAAAGACCCCAACACAGACAAAAAAGAACCTAACCAATGTGTTCTGGCGATGGGCCTAATGTGTGAAAACAAACAAAAAAGATACAAAGATCCTTTAAAAGTTGTGGTTAACAGGGAAAAAAGGCATGGCAAAAATGGTGTGAAGCAGCTAATCGGCCTTTTTAAGGGAGCAGAGATGGAGAGGAGAACAAAGCATACAGAAAGGGAAGATGGTATCAAGAGCAGATGAAAAAGAACCTGATTTTTTTTTTCTTACAAGATGAAACTCTGAGATCTAAACAATTCAAACCTACGTTTCTAGTGTTACTTTGCTGTATGAGCAATTGCTTTTGTTGCTTCAAATAGATTGTCTGGTTTTAGAGACATCACAGAGATTATCACTGATATTCACAAGCTACGCAGTGTGTCGAGCTCGAGCCTGGAATAACGTATGTAGTCCTTGTTAGACGTAAAAGAGCACAGAGTAAGAATTGTAGCACTAGTCTGCAGCAGTCTGCTTCCAAGATAAGAGAAAATTCAATTTAATCTGAGGAAATATGTTTATTCCATTCCTAACTGGTTTTTATTTCTTTGTTTTTTCCCATAGCTCGCACCTTCCCTTCCATTACAAGAAGATTTTGTTTATCACTGGAAAGCAATCACTCATTACTACATAGAGACATCAGGTAAAAGAAGGAAACGTTCTGGGTTTGTCTCTTCATTGTGATAACTAAAATTACCTATTCTTCCTAGATTAAGAAACTAAAATGATTAACATAGCAACAGTAATAATTAGTAAATAAAAATATTCATCCCTTAAGAAGTAGGCATAAAAACTAATCAAGGGAAGGCTTTCCTGCATACCTTGGGGAGAACTGCACCTTTTCACAACTGATCCAATTTCTGTATTCACATATTCTGTTTAGTTTAAACAGACAACTACATAAATGTCATCCCTTCTGTTAACCTTTTCATGGGTTTCAAACAGGGATTTATTCCCCCTCCCTCCTCCCCCCAAGGTTTTAACAAAAGTAATTTTGTTATCATAGATTTTACCAGGCATATCTGAGTTCTGTGTGCTCAGCATTAGGTATTAGGTCTTTAGTGTCTTGTCTCCATTTAAATGTATTTGGAAAACATAGTTCCAAAGAGTGAATTTGTGAGCAGATTTAGAACACATCTTGTTAAAACTTACCCAGATCTTATTCTGCTCTTCTAAAAAATGGATATTCTGATGAAATGTGGTTATAGTTGCTTTTTCTTAAACTTTTTCCTGATTATTGACAGCAGATATGCAACATTTACCTTTTTAATTTCTGGCCCTGGTTATTAAGCTGTTGTGTTTTAAAAGTGAAGATTACCGTGCTTTCCTCAAGCTTATTAGTTCTGCATTTCTGCTAGAGTAGCTATTCAGTCTGTGTCTGTGTCTTGTGATCTTGTTTATATCAATATTTACTCTTAAAAGCTGAAACTTGACCCTTGATTCTAAATACCCATCTTTTGGAACGCTATGTGATGTTTCCTAAGGTAGAAATGACAGGGTGGTAGGGGAAAACTGATGCCAGAGATTATGTGATGCCAAATAAAAGCTGACCTCACTCCTAGACTTGAAAAAGTCTTGTGAAAAACAGGTTTCCACTCAGCAGATACACTTCTGTCCTCTGCAGGGGGAGCAGAATTATGCCTAGGAAACTCAAGCAAAACTTTAGACATAACTGAAGGTTGTAGAGACCAAAATCACTCTGATATGGCAGTTTTCCTTTGTGATCTTGTTGCCATTTGCAACAATAACGTGACAGTTATTTTTAGACTGTTGCACAAGAAGTAGCAACCATTTCCATGGTGGGATATTTGTTCAAGTAGAATTTGGCAGAAAAACCAGAAAATTCTCCATGTGTGGACATGGCCTACAGCGTGTTCATGCCAGCTCCCACTGTCAGTGGCATAAATCCACGACAGTTTTATGACTTTAGTATGATGAAATCAGTCTTAACTTTTCCTTCATAAAGTTTGGTAGAATACTGTCTTAATGCAGATTGGAAAAGAGAAATCCAAGAACTTCTGGAGAGTAAACAGCATAGAGTTTGGGCTTACTTTTTATCATTAGAAAAAAAGCTTTATTTAGTTAGCAAGTTTGTAAAGGAACTGGTCATCTCTACTTAAGGTGTTTTTAGAGGCTGTTTATAGGTTTCAGAATAGTATGTGAAGAGTCAAATAGGAAGCTACTAAGACAAGATGGACACTAGCCAGAAGATGGGGAGTTGAGCCTTTCTCTCCCTAAGCTTGGTTTCCAGCTGTAAAGGTTTTACTTTTTGACACTGCAATTAATGCATGTTGTGAAATTGGCATTTCACCTTTTCCCCATTGCAAGGTTAGAGAACTGCCTGGTGTGTATTCCAGTTTACATTTCCAGATCTGGTCCTGAAAATTCCATTTAATCCATGCTAAAATATACTATGTATAAGATTCTTTAAATGAGTGGTCAAGTTTTTAAATCTTGGATTTGGAACTGAACTTACAGAAAAGTGAGAACCATACTTTAATCATTCTTAACTGCATCTGTCTTCTATTTAGATGACAAAGCTCCTGTGACTGATACCAACATTCCTTCTCACCTGGAGCAGATGTTGGATATTCTAGTTCAAGAAGAAAATGAGAGGGAATCAGGTGAAACAGGACCATGCATGGAATATTTGCTACATCACAAGATTTTGGAGACGCTCTACACACTAGGAAAAGCTGATGTATGTACTTCTCAGCAAAGCAGATTATCTTTTGTGCGAGCTGCTAATTGTAATAGGGACTGAAGTTCTACAGTAGGTGGTAGTGTGGGACACTGAACTCTAGCAAATAGCTGTTTGCTTATGTTACCGACATAGTACAAAGAACAGTCTTTTGCAAGTGTGATGGAAGCGAGACAACCAGTGAGATGCTGACTCAGGCAGAGCACTGAGATGCCTTACTCCTCACTGATAATACGGGCTGTGAAGCTAGAAGTAGGAAAGACCTCTTTGTTCAAGCCTAGAATTTTTCGAGCTTCTACAAGACATTATTATCCCTCTCTGTCCTTTGTTCAGTGTTGGGAGATTCTTGGGTAAAAAGTGCTTTATTAAATACAAATTTAGTTTAATTTTTCTGAGAGTGATGAGTTACTGCTCAGAAAGACTTCTATGTCAGCATTAATTGGAGCTGATCCTCAGACAGCTTTCACATCAAGTCTGGTATGAGTGCAGCCCGTGGCAATGTTGTCTCATTCTTCTCAAGTCTGGTTTGTGGCACAAGTGCTATTAACACTTCATGATAATGGTGCATTCTTGTTGATACCTTTCCTGGCAGACTTAAAGGCTGAAATGGATGGGGCTGGGTGGATCACGGGATAAATTAACTTGGCAGCCCTTGTGCAAGAGCCTTTTTTTGTCTGTTAGGAAAGCATGGTGTGTGCAGTTCCAAGGCTGAATGGAACTCTCCATGGTTTCATCACAATTGGCCTTTAACAGGTCATCCTGAGTTCTTAATCTGCTGGTTTTACATATACAGACAATTGTAGGGTGCTAGCTGTCAGAGGTAAGGGCCAGAGCTCTGCAATTCCTGTTACTATACCATCTGTCTTGCAATCAGGCTGAATTACCTGATATATTAAAAATACTTGTTCAGAAACACAGCTCGTTCAGTAATCTATAAATTTTGTCAAGAAACCAAGACGAAACGGAGACATATGTGAAGGAGGTAATTAGTGGAATGTTTTTTAAGAGTTGAGAGAAGTCATTTTGCACTCATGCAAATACGTCTGTACAAGCAATTCTTGTACAGCCTGTCTTTATGCTTTGCCACTTGTGAGTTGATACATCTGAGGTAAACACACAATTCAGTGCTTGCAAGATGTTGCAGGGATCTGTTGCAGAAAGAATAATATCCCTTTACAGCAGTCACTTACCACATTATTGTAGAGGCACCCTGATGGTACACATTTGGCCATTCTTTTCAATTGATTGCTTGAAAATTCAGTGATAATTAGGGATTCATAATAATAGGGATAATTGGAAGGAGAATTAAGACAATTGTAGTTCCTGGCTGTTGCCACCCGCTCTCAATTCACCTGTGCAGTGAACCAGATAAGGGGCATACCGTGGGTTATAATTAACCTATGGAATGTCAGCATTTATTAGCATGGTAGAACATGTCAGAATTGGGGGATTTAGGTAGAAACAAAAGTGCATAAAGGTCCATAAGCAATCAGGGAGGATAAGATCTCACCTTCCATGTGAGAGAGTGCATGGGAGAGAGTACAACATGGGGCTAGATGTTTTGTAGGTATTTGTGCTTTGCATCCTGCTGAATCTCAGGGAAAACAGCAGCTTTCTCTTCTCCTGGGATGTTTGTGCATTTATAAACATTTTATGTGTCTACGGTCAATTGCTTGTGAATTTAAAAAAACTTTGTATTTTATCATTACATATTTGTATGTGCTGACTCACTGAATTCCTGGATTTTGTGGCACAGTCAGCAGACCTGGAGCCTGATAGTTCAGGGTTAATTTCCCCTTCTTACTGTATTGGTATGGAATATTTCCTGAAAAGATTTATAAAAATCTCAGCTAGGCCAATTAGATGAAAGTATGAATAATTTGAAAAATAAAACAGTAATAAGATGCAGCAATTTTGTTGATACCTATTAATATCAATAAAAGTGACGCGTCAACAGATGATGATTTTTTTAAATATTTTTGAATAAATTATTACTGTTTAATTAGTCATTCTGAGTGACTAATTTTGTGTTTCTCTCCACATTTGTTACATTTTTGTATTGTCCATCTGTTTTGTTTCAGTGTCCCCCAGGAATGAAACAGCAAGTTCTGGCTTTTTATACCAAACTTCTTGGAAGAATACGGCAGCCTCTTCTCCCCCACATAAATGTGCATAGGCCAGTGCAGGTACCATCCAAATTTCAGTGAACTGCATTGTGTATGACACATTTCTCTTACTCTGCTGTAGCTAATGCTCTTTCATTCTTCCATTGTCAAGGGAGTTGCTGCTTGAGTTCAATACCAGTTTTAATGTATTGATGATTAGAGCCTTGACGGCCCCTGCAATGCAAGTCATAAATAATAAAGAAATCTTGATCTTGGTAATCTAAATCCAGAGCAAATGTTCAAGTCAATAATCATACATCATTGTAGTATGTCTATAGAAAAAGAATGCAGTCTATCATTCCTAGAAAAAGTTCTGACTTACTCCCTGTCTTAATTGTTTGCTTTTCTTTATGTGACAGAAATTAATCCGACTGTGTGGTGAAGTTCTGGCAACACCAACAGAAAATGAAGAAATTCAGTTTCTCTGTATAGTATGTGCAAAGCTGAAACAGGATCCATACCTGGTTAACTTCTTCCTTGAGGTAAGTAAAGGAAAACTTCCCAGGTATATTTACTGTGTCACTGACAAAACGTCTGGTGGAGGGTGTCCCTGCTCATGGCAGGGGCTTGGAACGAGATGGGCTTTGAGGTCCCTTCCAACCCAAACCAGTCTGGGATTTTGTGAACATAACAGAGAATACAGAGATATCACATTGTGCTTCGTACATTCATTCACTTTGTGATTTTTTTAAATTTTTTCCTTTGATATTAGAATTTTGGGTTTATTTCTTCCAGAGACTTGATATGTGTGGTTATTTTTCCTAGAATTTCATTGAGGGCTCAAAAATATGCAGGCCAGAGGTCCTTGACTTTTGTAGTGAAAGTGCCTTTAGATTAGGGATTTCTTACATTGCTTTGTCTTCAGCCCAGTGAAGACTAAGGGACAGATGGCAAAAGGCATTGAAATCTCACAAGTTGCTAAGTGTTCTGCAGGATTGGGCCCTTATTTGGTAGTGGCACATATGGTCTAGCTGCAGTGCCAGCTTACAATCTACAATACGACATTATTTTCTATCTGTAAGAAAGCCAAATATCTTTACTCCCTCTTTGAACTTAACATGTGGCATTGATGAAATCAGAGTGGGAGGAGAAAGAACTTCTAGACTGACTTTCTGTTCCCATTTAGGAACATATAAAAGTTTAGTGTATAAAAGCCCATTTAGGGGTGCTTCCTGCTCCCACTTTGATGTTTCCTATGGTGACACAGTATCTATTAAACATGTAATAAAGAGGTGAAAAGATGTAGATGCAGTGTCCTCCAGGAATATATTGTAAACCTTCCACAAGCAAGATCTGTAACAACAGAGACTGTTAAACTGCAAAGCTAACATTATTTTCCACTGAGTGTGTGAATATCACTTGTAAGTCTGTAGTAAAGAGTCCATCTTGAGTTTATTTTTACCTTAATTAAATACCACCCTGGTTGCCATTGTAGGCACTGTAGTTGCACAAGAAGCAGAAAGGGTGTAAGGGTTGAAAAGTTAATGTTTAAACATTGGAAGCACTTGGAAGCACTCAGAAGCAAACTACTAGATATAATATGTGCAGAATATGATAGAAGTCCAAACAAGGATTACTTTAAACGTCCTTTAAGTTGTAGGGTTTGAAAAGAACCTTCTGAATGACTCTTATACTCAAGTAATGCCCTGGAGATCAAAGCTGAGAAACCAAACCATAAGAACCACAAGTGTTTCGTCAGATATCAGTGTTCTTCCCCAAACATCAAGATTATAGTATTAAAAATCAGACCTGGAAGAGCAGGTGATTCTAAATTTCAGAGATCTTGTTTCACAGAACACTGGCTATAGAGTACAGGCAAGCTGAAGAACAATTCTTGTAGCTCTGGTTTCCTTCACATTATTCTAAATGTTGTAGCCCAAGCTGTGTATCTTTACAACTTCTAGCAGTGGTTTCCAGATAAGCTATCTGAGGTGCAGAATTGTCCCTTATTAGAATAGAATATTCTGTTTGTTCACATCTGTGCGTTTCAGAGGTAGTATTGCTGTGACTTGGTAGCTGTTTCTGACCTTCAGATGCACTAAAGGCTAAATTTATAGAATTCTGTGTGGCATTTATTGCTTAGATCACCAACACATAGAATCTGAAATGCAGATCTATCTCTCCAAAGCAGTCTGTGTCCCTTCCAGCCCTACAGTTCTGTGATTCTGTGATTCTATCTCTTAGTCAGGCTTCCTTCTTTGACTTTTCCTAGTTAGTTTCTACAGTATTTTATGAACATAAAAAACTGAGTGTGTACAAACCTAGAATTTCCTTTGTATGATTCTATATCAGATAGTTAATCGTGAGAATGCTGTTCATATTTCAGTAAAATCTTTCACTTACATTGCTTAAGCAAGAAGGATATAAGACATAAGTATATCTCTTGGGCAGATTACTTTTGTTGGGGAAATAAGAACTGGAAGAACTGCATTCTACTTTTTGTAAACCTTGAAAATCCATATACTAATTTTATTTTGGCCTTAATTTATTCTTTTCTTTAAACTGAGTTTTCCTCACCTAAATAGAAAGAACACACTTAGGGATGTGTAACTTACCACCTCCATCTCCCTCATTTTATGATAACCTTGTTGCATCGTGTTCTTCCATAGTTATTTATTCCTTAGTTGCCCCATCTCATCCCATGCCTTTGGAACTGATTGTTCTGTGCAAAGGCACACTTTATTTTTTAAGTTTTAATATCTGATCTTGAGATCTTGAACAAGTTCCAGTACAGTGTCCATTAAAAGGTTGTGCCTTCATTTTATAAAATGAACAATAGCTTCATTTTTCACTTCTGTTTTCATTACAACAAATTACCAGCTTTATATTGCTCACCATGATTTAATTAGAAATTCTTATTAGCTGTGATACCACTTGATTTTTTTTTTTTTCACAGAATTCTTTTTAAATCAATCTGAACTTAGACATGGCATCATCCACCACAGATCTTGAAACTCTGCTAGTTACATATGAAAATATAAAATGTATTTATATATTGTCTGCTCTCTGTTGACACTGAATTCAGTAGAAAGCATTGAATATGTGTTTTATGTAACCTTTTCTATTAGGTCATTCAGGATCCTGTTTTGCATCTTTACAGGAGGGAGGTGAGCAGCTAAGCTGCAGAATTGCATGATTACACAATAGGAAGCTTAAATACATGCTAAAACTCTGCCTGTGTGTCGTTCAATGTACAGACTGCTTTGTGTCACCTGCCAATAGAAGAGTAGTGAGCTATGGACAGATTTCATGGGGCATTTATATATGTTAGGTCTTCTCATCGATGTCTTAGCTAAACAAACTGTGGCCTTTACAAATGAGAGTTCAGAGATAGTAAGCTGGTATAAGATAAAATCAGTATTGTACAAAATATTACATAATTTTTGAGTGAAGTAGCTTTTCTCTTTTGTAACCCTGCCTGCTACTTGAATAGTGCCAGCAGCAGTGTGTAGTCCAGGATTGAAATACAGTTCCAGCCTTTAGATCTGCTTTATATGCCAAGCTCATCGCTGTGATTCACATATTCCTGTGTATTGATAAAATACATGGGAGGATACCAGAGGATTGTAGAAGATACAGGCATAGACAAGCATGGTTCAGACAGACACATTTTGGTTGCTTTGCAGCCTTCTGTATTTTACACTGTAAAAATCCCCATATGTTGAAAGAGTAATATTTTACTGTTGTCAAAAATCATACTTATTTTATAGCCTGCAGTGTGCTGCTTTTACCACTGGGTTGCCTCTCCAGGGAATTGGTTATACGAGTGTATCACAACATTCAGTACAAATTCTCCACGAAGAATGCACATCAATCAAGCAGGCATTCGTAGCCCTTCTCTAGATCGCTGCCTGGGACTGTAGTGTAGCTAGTCCCTGCTGGTTTGTATGCACTAAACGCCATTAACCCCAAGTGGTTACTGGTTTCAATTATTAATGCCTGAGATATACTTGTAATAATTTTGCTGTTATCATCGAGGAGGGAAAACATTTAGATTTATAATCTCACTACTCTACTCACTTGAAAAAATGTCTTGTGCTGAAGTCTAATTTATGGTTCTAATAAAGTATTATTCACCTATACTTATGCCAGAAGAACACTGAAATCTTGCCTTGCTGTGAGTTTCTTTGTGGTATCACAGAGCACAAATTTATATGTCTTTTTATGTGCTGGAGACGGATTTATGGGAAGACAGATGGGTTGCTTTCTTTCAGACTAAGAAGAGATGCTGCGTAGCTTCTGAGAAGGTTCTCTGGGATCTGTTACAGTACGCAGTGCCCATTACTAACTTCCAGTGTCTTCTGTCCATTCAATCTACTCAACTTTTTCTTCATGAGAAATGCAACTTGAGAGTACTCTGGTGGCATGAAAGACTTTTTTCCCTTTCCTGTTGAAGATAAAATCTCAAGAAGTTAATGAGTTGTTAATTGTCCTACTTCAACTGGAAACAGTGTTTCAGGCATTAGATTAATTTGAAGCCTGGACCTAGAAGGGAATGTTTTATAATGTATTTTATGGTCTAAAAGTGCGCACTCATAAGGTAGTTGAAAAACTTCTATCAAGTAGTGGGCAAATCAGGTGATATGTGCTTTCTGGGGGGAGAGAAAAAGGTTCTGTCTCTGTATAAATGGCATATTCAACCTTAAAACAAAATGGTGCAGGGCATAGGAGAAATTTAAGCAGGTAAAAAAGCATTCTAAGTTAAAAAGCTCCTATGCTTCTGCAACCCATTACATTCTACATGGTTCCTGTACCGGCCTTGTAGACAACTCCTGCAATTCTTGATGTCAAAAATTGGCTTAAAGTAAATTCCTGCTTCAGGATGTACAGTCATTTCAACCGTGTAACTCCAACAAAATGCTTTGCAGAGTAAGTTAAAAGGAATGGCTTCCAAAGGATCGACAGGTGTCATCACAGAAGACATGCTAAAAGGCCAAGAGTCTTTGCCCACAGACACAGGACAGCCTGCTCAGCCTCAAGAAACACCGACTGCCGCTGGAGCGGAGCAGATGGAGAAGGAAGATGACCACCTGCAACAGGCCGATGATCTCTCTTTCAGTCTGGATGAACTAAATGTCACGTCATCACCTGAGTCCTCCACTGTTTGTCCAAATCAAGACTATAATTTAGTGAATTCTCTACTAAACCTCACTAAAAGTCCTGTGAGTTGTTTTTCTTTGTTCTGTTTAATGTGCTAAAATGAAATAGTTTGGATGCTGTGTGAAATGGGCAGAGGGAGTTGAACATACATGTGTGTACACACTGTGTTTTAACTACAAAGAGTAAACCAAGGCTTTTTTTTGCAGGCAATTTTCTTTGCTAATTCAGATTAAAGTAAAAATATTATTGTAGAAAATCAGTGTGAAGTTTGTTGATGGTAACGCAGGTGGGTTTTGAGCAATTTGTATAGGATGCCGCATGTTTCAGAGACCAGCTGCATAGGTTAAATATACCACAAGAGAGTATTTTAAGAACTATTTCATTGTACACAGTTAACCAAACCCATGGGTTTTGTAAAGGCACTGGGCTGGCTCTCAGGGTTGCATTTCTTTTAAAAATGACTGCTGTATGTCATAGTATCCTTGAATCCACACCTGGATTCTTTCAGAAAACTTAGAGGAGGGTTGGGTAAGCTTGTAATTGTTACAGTAGTGCTGAGGGCAGAAAAAGGAATCTACTGTTGTACCTTGTTATGGCTGAATGATAGCTTGCATTGTCTGATATCTTGGTCTTAAGCTGACCTGCAGCACTAGTTCTGTCAACCTGGAGGTTGAAGTTGCAGTCTTAGTATCTGACATGGATTCAGGTGAGATTCTTTACTTTGTACTATCCAAATTCAGCAGTAAGTAATTGTAAGCACTGGAAAGGCAACAAAAATAAATGCATTCACTGACTGTGGGGGAATGGAGAGGTTTTGTTATTTGGGAGATGTTTGCTTCTTGATTTCAAGTGAGCTTCATTCACCCTCTGATTAATTCTTCCATGCCCTTCTGCCAGGACGGCCGGATAGCAGTGAAGGCCTGTGAAGGCCTCATGCTTTTGGTGAGTTTGCCAGAACCAGCAGCTGCCAAGTGCCTGACTCAAAGCACTTGTTTATGTGAATTGTTGACAGACAGGCTGGCCACCCTCTACAAAGCCCTGCCTCAGTCACTGGATCCCTTAGACATTGAAACAGTGGAGGCAATTAACTGGGGGTAAGAATTTTATTTTTGTATTTAATACCCAAGGTGACTTTACACCCCTCCCTGAAACTAATTTTCTATAGATAGATGAGATGTATAAAATAATATTCACACCCCCATGCTAAAGTCTCAAGAGCAGAGCTGAGATCCCTGCTGTAGCATAGTGGGACAACTCTGGGTGTCCAGCGTGCACCTGGTTTCTGACGTGGGGCCAGGTTTCCTGCCAGTCCCTTGCAGAGATTCCTCAGGGGACAGGTTTTCCACTGAATTATGTCAGCAATTTGGAGTGGTGTAGCTGCAGTGTCAGGTACAAATTATTTTCTTGTTCAGATGCTAAAGATTTAGGAAACCTAATCTTCTTGCTCTACACAGTGACCGCTGTCAGCTGCTGCAGGGGGCAGGAAGGGTTTCTTTGATAACAGGCTGCTGTTACAACATTTTTGCAGTAAAAAGAAGAAGGAAAAAGTTACCGCGTAACTCATCAGTAGGAAGCAAAATATACATGCCTGTTATCCTGAGTGCTTGCATGTTAGGTTCTCAAGACATTGCACTTCCCCACTCTGCTTTTAGTATTGTGAATTGCTCGTGCTTAGTCATGTTAGTACTGAGACAAAAAGTAGGTATATGCAAAACAATTACCAATATTTCTGGTGGTTGGAGTTTAAAGTTTGAAGGGGAAGACTCACAACTTTGAACAGTGGGTAAATTACTGGATTTTTTGTTCTGTGGAACCTTTAAATTGAGGTACATGTGTTTTCCTGAAAGATCCAATCTAGTTCATGTACAAACGTGAGTGGTTTTGGTGGACTTGATTGAGGTTGCTTACAGAGTAGAGAAGAACAATTTCCTTCATTTTACGGTTCTCTGACTACAGGAGTTATTGATTCAGTTTCTGTGGTCTGTTTCCTGGGAGAACAGAACAGAGTATGACGATCAGTTTTCCCTTCTGACTCAAGAAATACTTAACCAGAGATGATCTGCTGTACATACTCTGCATCCTTTAGCACGCCACTGAAAACCTCTTCCATGATAGCACTGCCAGATTAGTAGCGACCAGCAGAAAAGTTGTTTTAATGTTCACTTCATTGCAAGTAGATGATTAATTTTTCTGTTAAGTTTGGTATGAATAAAGTCTAAGATTCTTCAATTACTTGTAGACTAAATAAGTCTTTTTTCCCTGCATTCTGTAGTTTGGATTCCTACAGCCACAAAGAAGATGCATCTGCTTTTCCAGGGAAAAGAGCGTTGATTTCATTTCTTTCATGGTTTGACTACTGTGATCAACTCATCAAAGAGGCACAAAAGGTTTGAAATGTTTACAGATGATACAAACATATTCAGCAAATGAGTAGTTCCAGTTGTTTCTTAGCTTTTGAGTTGGACACATACCATTTTGTACTTTTGTTTCAGACTGCTGCTGTTGCTATGGCAAAAGCTGTGCGGGAACGATTTTTCATTGATGTTATGGAACCCCAGCTGATGCAGACGTGAGTAGCATCCCACAGAACAGAGTCTGAATCAAGCTGATTTTTTTTTTTCCAGCTGAAATCCACTGTGAATCTGACATGAAATTGTTTGTTCAGGTCAGAGATGGGAATCCTCACATCAACTGCACTGTTGCATCGTATTGTTCGTCAAGTGACTTCAGATGTCTTGCTGCAGGAAACAGTTTATTTTATACTTGGAGAACACAGAGAGCCAGAAACTTTGGCAGACATCAACAAACATCCACTGCGACACAGGCTAATCGAGCACTGTGACCACATTTCTGACGAGGTGAGACTTGGTAATGATAGAATAATGGGCAGTGATACAGTAATGTCACTTGCCAGTTCTGTCAGAGTCTGTAAAAATGCCATTGCAAGCTAACTTTTGTTGCTAAGGAGAAGAGTTCTGACTGCCAGCCCTACAAACTCCCTTTAGAAAATAGAAGTCAAGCTTTTTTCTCCAGCTAGCACATTGTTCCCATTAATAAAGATTCTTGCCTAAATTTGCTTGCCCCCTCTGCATACCTAGTTAGACTTGCTCATCTGTAAGATAGGGCAAAATCAGCTCCTGGAATTGCATTTTAATATGTGCTTCATTATATGTTGCATTGCTGTTATTTTTCCATGTTGTGTAATTCTGTCCTGTTATCACATAAGGTATAGTTAAAAACATTACTTATATATAAAGTAAGTGTGGTCAGAAAATACGCACAATGCCAATTAAAAGATGATACAATTTTTACACACAGTAAACACTGTTAAACTAATGGAATTCAGTAAAATCCCTCAGGAGCTGCTTGTTTCGTTTTTTCCATGAGACAACCTCCACCCTCAGCATTGTCAAATAAAACCCAAGCTTGCCTGAAATACAGATCTGTGCCCTCACATGCCCATTCTTTTCAGCATCCTCACCTGCTCACCCTGTCAGAATGAGTTATCTGAAAATATTAGTTGGTCTTTGCAAGCCTAAGCATCTCTTTATTGCTTAAAGTCAGTCTCCTGTTAAAAGCCTTCATAGTATTTTGGTGTAAAAATCTTAGTCTATAGTTTTAGTCACAATATCCCAGTATTGCTTTAGTTTACTCTGCATTTAGTAACTTTAAGTCCTGTTGTGTGTCTCACAATATGATAGCTATCTTCCAGCATGGGTCTGATTGTGATGTGGAAAGCTAAGTTGTTCCTTGTATTGTTATTTTGGCAGATTTCTTTAGAAAAGTTTTTGTTTTACAGAAAAAAAACCACACTTCCACATACCAATTTTACAATGTATGTGACCCCTTCATCCATGTTTACCTCATTCAGCATAACAGTTCCTTTTTTCTCTTTAGATTTTTGCTTTCTCCTGTACCACAGATTAGTAATTGATTGTGCAAACCAGATAGAGGGCAAAAAGCATGAGGCAGGAATGCATCAGTGTATTAATTTTTATTTCTTGTGTTGCAGATCAGCATAATGACTCTGCGAATGTTTGAGCACCTTTTGCAAAAACCCAATGAGCACATTCTTTACAATTTGGTTCTGAGGAACTTAGAAGAAAGAAACTACATAGAATACAAGCCTCTCTGTCCAGAAGATAAAGATGTGGTAGAGAATGGACAGATTGCAGGAGCAGTGTAAGTTTCTTATCTAAGGGAGGTTTTCGCAGCAGCTAATTTGGAACCTTATTTTTAGAACAAACCAGGGTTTTCTTAAGTAATTGAAAGAAAAGTGAGCATAGGTAGCACTTTGAGTGCTTTGTGTATTAATCCATACCCATAAAGTGATGCAGAAATTATTACAGCAGCAACTTGTGGAAATTTGGAAAACATTAACAGAAAAGCTAAAAGCTTCAAAACACTCTTTCCAGACCAATAGGCACTCAAAGATCTTCATGTATCAACCTAGTTGTGCACGTGCCTTGCTTATGTCTGTGTATATTTGCATTGTTTTCTGAGAAATTATTATTTGAAGTCAGTCACTTCATTGTCTTGCTTACACTTATGTTCCTCAAGCATTTTGGTGGAGGACTGTTCTGGGACACTACGTAAAATCCTTTGAAATACCCCACATAAGTCTTGTAACTCCTTTTTATTTTTTCACTAGAGGGGTAAGGACTAGTCACCAGTCATCTTAGGCATCTTAATTTAGGTATTTCTGAGTCATCTAAAATAATGTAATGATTTCCTGAAATATAACTCTCTCACGAAAAAAATGTGGCTAAAGAGTTAAGTGATTTAATGCAGAGATTTTGTAGGAGTTTAAAATGTCTACTGTGTTGTTCAGATCAAGAAGATACAGCTTTCTTCAAAACAAACTTTACTGGGAATTTGTAAAGGTTGAAATGCCTGTATATTAATCAGTTAAAAAGATGTGCATATGATAGTGTTCTGGAAAGCATCCCAGTTGTCCAAAGCAGAATAGGAAGCATGCCTTTTGACCCTGCCTTCCATAACGTTCTGTGAATAATTATGATTTTGTCACAGAGACCTAGAGGAAGATCCGTTATTTACTGATCTGTCTCCAGATACCACGTTGTCAACTCAAGAGTGGCTCAGTGCTTCTCCACCTGTCAGTCCAGAACATCCAAAAAACGATGGGAAGACTGAAGTTCATAAAATTGTAAATAGGTAAGTTGAAACAAACACTTTAAAGAAATTTCTGAACGTGTGGGTGTCTGCACATACTGTGCAAATGTACTCTGGAATGGATGTTGTTCTGTGCCAGCTGGTAAAGTGACTCCACAGAAGGAAATGATGTGACATTTTATCAGAAAGCTACTCCTGAACTTACAATAAGTAAAAATAATGTAACTCAAATGAGAAAAATGGAAGAACTTTACAGCTAATAGTCTAGTTGAATACTCTGAATTCATGGTGAAAGCCTTGTTGTTTATAAAACTGTATTTTCTCAAAAGTATTTGCTGTACGGAAGCTGCTGATACAGGACTTGACCTTCCTGCAGAAATGTGGGAGTCTTGCCACAAATGTTTTAGGGGAAAAAAACCTCAGACATCCTAATGTTCCTTAAATACATATATAAAAGCAAATAATTGCCATGCTAGAGGTAATGTCCTGTTCCCTGAAAATCAAAGGCCATCTCTGTCACCTGTAACGTACCTTTGTGCATGTTAGATGTACCGCAAATTGGATATCACAAAGAGGACAGGCTCTGCTCTAAGCAACTTAGTGATGGTAATTCTTTTAGCAACTAATACTAGGACAAATGCTGTTTGCTCTGTTAATACACGGTAGCAAAGCAGCACTGCTATTTCAGGGCTGACCTATCTACTTACCCAGAACAAATCAAAGGTGTTAGCAGCCTGAGGACAGTCAGCACAGAGCGGCATAGTCATTTCTTGCCCTCTTTCCCCCAGTACTGCTGGATGTAGTTAATGGTGGACATGGTTTGGAGCAAAGACACAAAGAACACTCTCCTAAATTCATGTCATATCATCTCCATCAGTGAATAGAAACATTCTCAGGATTTTCAGTGTTTTGCAAATTGGGTTGGTTTTTTTTTTTTTCAGACAAGCTGAACTCTATATGAAAAGTCAGCTACTGCAGATTTCTGCATGTAAATCTTAGAGGAGCCTCCAGCAGTTCTTGGGCTGTGGAGAAAGCTGGAATTTGGAAACAGGGTTTAAAAACTGAATTTTATTTTGCTGCCTAGAAATTTTAGGGTTTTATATTTCTTTTTTAAAGGCAGTTCCTCTCTAATAAGATTCAGAATTTCCTGATGCTTTTTAGGTCAGATATTGGTGAAGCAATAAGGACATATAGTACTTGCACTATGCACCTGGCAAAGGCAAGGATAGTTGTAACTGGGACATCTATATGCAAATATTCCTGTATGTTCTTAGATGTTCATTTTTACCACAACAAACTACAGTGAGTAAAACTGCCTATGCAGTAGGCTAAGAAGAATTGTAACTGTAATTCTCCTTCTCTTTTGGCTCATTTATTCCCCAGTAAATTTCCCATATGCGCTAGTAAGATGGAGTCTGACCTTTAGCAAATGCTTGACCTGGTTATAAATATTCCTTTTCATTTCCATTCTGTCTGCTAATTCTCAGAAAATGCTTCCACTGAGGTTTTTACCTGTAGCAGTGGATAGGAAGGTTCTGAAGTACATAGCTTGTTATTATGAACAGTAGTTTGTCTGATTTTGTGTTTTCCGTTCATGTAACGTGAACGGAATCTGTGGATTAATTGGCCAGACAATTCAGTATTGTGTTCTTAGTTACAGATGATGAGAAAGCATTGATCTGTGGGTTATAGATATTCATTAATCTACTTTTTTTTTTCTCTTTAGTTTTCTCTGTCTTGTACCTGATGAAGCTAAGTCATCGTACCATGTCGAGGGTACAGGTTACGATACTTACCTCAGAGATGCCCACAGACAAGTAAGTCACTGAAGTGTTCCTTTGTCCTTGAGAAATGCTTATGAGACTCTACAGTCACTTCTATAAATGGTCCTAACAACTGCATCTTGTGGTAATGGAAGATGGGAAAATTAAAATTTATATTTTCTAATGAAAACTTACCTTTGGAGAGCTTTTGACGGTGAATCCACCCTGTAATACCCTAGTGGGAATAACGGATGACATTAAATGCATTAATATTCATATAGCAAATACACCGAGAGAAAACCCGAACTGCAGATAGATTCTTAATTTGCTTTTGCATTTATCCGCATTCTCTTGGAGAATTGCCTGCCAAGCTGTTTGAAAGGGCTAAAGGGAAATTAAAATGCTGCATAGGAGTTATGCAATCTGGGACTTGAAAAATAAAGGCTCATCACAGGGAACGTGGCAGCCCAAGGCATTCAGGTTTGAAGTTGAGAGTTTTGATTTACTGTTTTGAAATAAACACGGGGTTTGTTTTTACAAGCATGATCTTAAGTTTCCTTGGTCAGAGGACAACCACTGTTTATTTGCAGCTTTCTTATTGAAGGCCTGTGAATCTTCTAGACTAGAAAACATTATGCAAAGGAGTATGGTAACTGGCACCACTATATTTAGTAGCTAATTCAGAAATTCCATAACCTCTGAATTAATGTTAAGCAGTTTACGATGGGAAGCTTGGATTTCTCTATTCATTACGTTGTTTTATCTGTATTCTCTCTGAAAAGAAAGGGATCAGAATACAGAGAATAAGGAAACAATGGTTGATATAAAATTCCCCTGTGTTCAACGTTTGGATGCCAGAAAACGTGTATCATCTTTGTATTTCTTTCATGCCTTGGGAAGAAGAGTATTCTGGGAGTTATTAGGGAACAGAATTGGTTTTTGTCACTTCCTGACAATGATATGGCTACTGTTAAAATATTTCCCCCTTAAGAATAGCCCTGCCTATTGCTGTTATTACATCCAAATAGCTGTTCTGCTTCCCTATTTCCATTCCTGGCAGCCAGCGCAGGTTGGTAAGCTACACACAGTGAAGAATTTCTGAGTCTCTTTTGTCTCCCTTTTGCTACTGTATATTCTCATGTTCCTTATTTTTGCTGCTGTAACTTGTGCTCCTTTCAAGGTATAATTCCTTGAAAGTGAGACATAAGCCAGCCCATAGCAAATCAGAGGCAGAGGCTGAGAAAGACTATTACTGGTGATGGAAATTAGAGAGGGAAGAAGCAGCCCTGAAGTACTTTTCATTTGTGTCTCCTGCATATACATCTCTTTCCTGTCCTGGAATTAGGAAGCAGTACAGATTGGATAGCAAGATAAGCTATGTGTAATACAGTGAAAGTGTGGAAAGGTATGGATGGAAAGAATGTACTGGAATGTAATTCTCACTTTAGAAACCCTGGTGGTGTTGGCTTTGCTTTGTGTTTTGGCCCCAGCTGGTTTTTGGGAGCTCTGTTCTCCAGTCAGTGTTTCTGAAACTACCCTTTTAGCATGAACGTGGAGAAGAAAATGAGGTGGCCACATAGAAATGCACAGTGTTTACTTTAGAATGACTCTTCTCTTTGAGCTTAGATTTATCATTTAGGTACAGATGACAATGGTTTCAAGGTGTATGGACTATTAAAGGGAAATCAGATGGTTTCCATGGAGGTTTGAGTCTATTTTCCTCACTACTTTTTTCTAGTTCCGGGATTATTGTGTCGTGTGCTTACGGTGGGAGTGGCCTGGATCTCCCAGATCTTTGGAAAAGTGCAATTTAGAAGCACCATTTTTTGAAGGACACTTCTTGAAAGTCCTATTTGAAAGAATGGGCAGGATTCTTGATCAGGTAAGAAAAAGCAGGTTATGAATTCCTTTTCTGATGCTTTCATCACTATGAAAGGGCTAATCTCCATGAAGTCGTGTGGATTCCCATCACCCAGATGCCTATTATAGCATCACCTTATTGTGTGATGTGCCATGATGTCCTTGGTGCAGGCCTCTCTAGATTGCAGGATGTTACAGTGATTGGTATTAGCAACTTAACAAAAGCAGAGAACAAAACCTCTGTTTCTTTTTTTGTTTTATTAGCCACCTTTTGGATACCAGCAATATCTTGACCAGAAATATAAATTGATGAGTGAGAAAAGAGTATCCTTAAGAGAAAAGATGAGTGTAAGATGGTATCTCAGGAGTCCTTTGGCACTAGCATCACTGGTTCTGTTTCATTTTCTAGCATTTACACTTAGAAAGCATGTAAGTTGTCCAGTAAATAAAATACTGTACAGCTCCTTGCTGCCACATTGCAGTAAACTTCACTGAACTCTTATTCAGGAGACAGTTTACATCACTGTGTACGATGGAATGAACTTCCTGTATCACTTCTAACATTTTCCCAGGTTTTTTTACAGTTACAGAAAAACTTACCAGTGCATGGAAAGTTTCCAAAGGTATCCCTTTCTGTCTGCAGTGTAAAGTAGGGCTTTTTCCTGTTTGATCGTCTCCAAACAATGAAAGTATAGCTGCCAAGGCAAAGAAATGAGATATGATCTGACTGGCTCCTCGTTATGAAAAGATGTTACATGTTAGACCCAGATTAGTCCATAGGAATTTAAAGAAAGTGAATTTTCCTGGTGTGTGTTTGCTTCTGCATTTAGACAGCCTGAATGACCTAGTCTTTTGTGGAGAAGTGAAGTCAAAGCTCAGGGAGGTGAAAAGGAGGTTGGCCTGTGTGAAAAAGTTAGTGTTTCTTTGCCTTCTGTAAACTCTAGGGTTCAGTGAGTCAAGTCAGCGTTGCTTCTGTAGATCAAGAACACTTCTTGCCAGGGAACCTGGAAGTCCAGGCTACATTCCCTGTAGCACCAGCTGGAGTTGCTACAGGTACAGTAGTACCAGTTTCAGAAATCTGTACAATTCTTTTCTCTTTGCACATGAAGCTATCTACAGAACAGTTAGTTCTGGTAGTGCCAGATTTCCTGGTCACAGGCAGGGTGAGAGCCATGTGAACACCCAAATGCATAGGAGATACTGGGAAGCCAGGAGTAGCCTCTCAGTCAGCTCTGCCAGTGTTTAGGGGACAAGGATGTTTGAGAGTACCAGCTTTGGTAAATCAGAGGTCAGCAAAGAAAGCCAAATACATCCATCCCTATATTGTGTATTCATCAGAGTTTTGCTTCCAGTAAATGTTTTGCACACTTTAGTGTGTGAAATGGTTATAGATTGGAGTTGTGAAGAAAACTGGGCATCATCAGCTCTTAGGAAAAACAAGCTGCACTGATATAAACCCATCCTTGTCTGCACAATGACACATAAATCATAAAATGTAAAGAGCCCAAGGTACATCCCCTGAGAAACACCTGAGTGTCAGGTACGTCGGGTTACAACAGAAGCAGCATCTGGCACGGAAGCACAGTGACTGTTTTGATACGCTGCCTGTCAGCATGACACACGTGGCTTAGTCAAGTAAGGTGTTCTATCTGTGGTGTCAAAAATAGCTCTTGACTCCAGAAGAATTTACATGAACTGCCTGAATCAGACAGAAGGGGTAAATTCTTATGATACCATACTAAAATTTTGTCCTAAAAACCAAACTGGAATTCCAAGGTCTTATTGACAGTGAAACACATAAATTACATAGAAAAAAAACCTCAAACAAAACCCTAAAACCTGGGTCCTATCAGTAATAAATTTAATGTAATGGGTGCTAATGTCCAGACAAGGTGAGAAATGTAGAGAAGCCTTTAGTGGGCATACAGTACTGCTTACAGATTGTGTTCAGTGTCTTTTCTGCTTTGTCACAATACTACAGGTAGTTGTGTTTATCAGGTTTTATTAGTAGATATCAGAAAATTTAACAAAGGGGGTAGGTATCATTAGCCTGGCTTCTGACAGAAGATAGCTGTGGAACACAAGGGGAGTAACTTGTTTCAATGCTGTTCCAATCTGGTACCTCATCTGCTAGACAGTGCCTCCTTCCTCCTGTTAATATTTGACATTTCTGTGGAATGACTATTCTGTAAGAATTTCCTGAACTGGAAATGCTGCTGGTTTCAACCTTCTTTTGACAGAGAATTTTTTTAGGATATAATCTGATACAAGGCTGTGATATACTGAGTCTGCTGACATATGGACAGAAATAAAAGCTCTGTGTGAAGAAGCAGCTTTCCTTAATGCTCTCAATTAGTTCAAATTGTAACAGCAATCTGTCTGAACAATGCAGCACGTGGTACTACTTTGTTTCCTTCTCTTCTTGTGAACCACCAGATAATGCTCATTGGCTTCAAAGCTTCCTAATAAATTGACTGACTCAGGCAACTCTAAAGACCTTCTACCATCCAGCTAGGTAGACAGTGGAATGGATTTAGAGGGAAGGAATTTGTGTCTCCATCTGCAGAGTAACTTTTACACAATAACTCAGAATGTAGTAAACTCTTTTATCTAGAACATCTCAGCTCCAGGGTCTGAAAGCTTCGTTTGTTAGAAGATTGAGATGAATCTGTTGCTGATAGATATCAAGTACAGAAATAACTGTCATGGACTGGGAGAAATCGGTGCTTTCACTTCAAAAGATCTGTAAGACAGCTCCCTCTGCAATGCCACAGTGGGTGGTAATGAACTCGGGAGTAAGGTACCTAAATCTTAGTTAGGTGACAATGTGTAGTCAGTGGAAATTCTGCCAGAACAGCCCTGGTAGTCTCTGGAGATATTAGACTGAAAAGCAAGTAGGTGTCTCCTTTAGTGCAAAGCGAATCACCATCTCAGCATCCTTGACTGTATTGACTGAAAGTTGACTCAGTCACCTGAACTGAGGTATCTGTTGCCATTTTTGTGATGCTCAAGACATTACCACAAGCTTGTGGTTACAACCCAGATCTTGCAGGATCCACCTTCTGTGGAACCTTCGGAGATCAGTAGATACTCTTGAGGACCAGAGATGGCATAAGAAGTAGGCCTGTAGGCAGGTGTATCCAGTGTCAGATCTCTGAGAAGGCTAATGCGAGCTTAGACATGTAGATATATCTAAATATATATCTCTTAATCTGAAGCTGAAGTCTTCCAAATCTTACAGCCTGGTAAAGGGAGGAATCAGTTCTCTGATTCTTCAGTGGGATGCTGACTTGAAAGCATAAAGATGTTAATTGAGGCCATGAAATCATCCTTTTCTAGATGTGATTGTGGCATTGAGGATGTGACTGCCAAAACAGGGTCAGAGGCATTGAATGAGGGCCCTGTAATCCGCTTCAAGGTTAAGTTAAACCAGCTGGGTCCCACTAACATCTTCAGACAGGCACAAGTGTGTATTGAGGGAACATCTGTCCCTCTCTTTACCAGTGTAGTCTGTTCCACCACGGAAGAGATGGAAGGAAATTCTGCTGCCTCTCTTTTGGGCTGAATAAAAATCTCATCTTGTTTTTCCTGTGATGAGAAAATCAAGGTTGGACAAAAAAAGAATACTTGGAACATGAAGAAGCGATGATGAAAATACTTGCTTTTATGGCAATGGGTCTCTCACTGGAATGGTAAACTCCTTTAAGCTAGGCACTCTTTTTTTTTTTTCCTAGAAAGTTAGGTACTGGTTTTCTCCCTACGACTGATTAGCATCTTCCAGCATCTGAGTGTTGCCTCTCCCATTTGGTTGATTTGGGGAAAGGAGGTAGGGAAGAAGCTCAGAATTTCATGCTGCTTTCCCAGCCTAGGACTGTCTCATCCCCTGTAGCATGCTGCCACAAGATGCCCAGGCCTTCTGCAATGTTTTTTTCCAAGAAAAAAAAAAAGTAGAAGATAAATGCCACATTAGCCATAAACATAGGTTTGTGACTCTGTTTCCTGAGCTTATAGACTTTACAGCTCTCCAGCAGAAGCACGCAGATGTTTATTCTAGGCTGACTCTATGCTATTTGTTTAGCTACTAGGCTTGAAGAAATGTTTAACAGGAAGAGGATTTACCCCACAGTAATCAAATGTGTGAAAGCTTCAAGTGGTTGTAGCATTTATACAGATAATAAATAACATGTAATGCCTCCCAGTGTGGAAGGCAGAGGAGGGTTCAGGCCTGTCTTCTAGTCTATTCGTAAGTTCTAGTAGTTATATGAACACTGGCTGGATAAAAAGAAGCCAACATGAAGTAACTAATCACCATGTTCTCCTTCTTTTGCAGCCCTATGATGTAAATTTACAAGTTACCTCAGTGTTGTCCAAACTGTCCTTGTTTCCCCATCCTCATATACATGAATACCTTTTGGATCCGTACGTAAACCTCGCTTCTGGCTGTAGGTCTCTCTTCTCTGTTATTGTCAGGGTGAGTAAATACAGCTGATGTTTACACATGGCTATACAACAGTGATATCTTTGGTAACTTTGTAGTTACTGGTAGTAGTTGCTGGCTAGTTTGAGTTGGCAAATGGATTCTCACTGAAAGTAGATACTTAGGGTTTTGATTTAAGTCAAGAATTTGGATTTTCTACCACAAATGTTGGAAAACGTGTTTCTGTGGCGTCATGTCTTGGTAACTGCTTGCTGAGTTTCATTGTGTAGATCAAAATGTCCCCTCTGGTGATGATGTTGCTTTAAACTGGACTAGGTCACCTCGTGGTCCCATGCAGGCAAGGTCAGGTGGTGCTGTAAGAACAGGCCAAGTACAAGCTGGCACCTGGATAGGAATGAGATGGCTTTGATTCTCACACAAGGAAAGGACACTCCTGAATGCCCTGTGCCTGGATGGGTATCTCTGCTTATCCTTTTTTTTTTTTCTTTTTTTCTTTTTTTTTTCCTGATGGAGTCTGTTCTTCACAATGAAGTCCTGGATTGATCAGAAGTCCCCATCCTTTCCCTCTCTGATTCCATCTCTTCCTGCCAGACCTGCATCCTAGAAGTGCTGGCTGGGTGCCTGTCACACTGCAGTCATCTCAGTCAGAGATCCCTCACCTACCCCACGCACCAGCTGTTACTAAGCTGGTCAGGAGCCTGTTAACAGTGCTAGCCTGATAGTAGCAGGGCCATAGCTCTCTTTTGCCCAGCAGCCCTTCGCATTTCAAAATAAAATTTTCAGTCTCTCCCCTTGTGCTTTCCCTAAACCCAGGAATTTACTGGTCAGTTCCCTGCATCAACATTTACTGAGAAAAATTAATTGTTGACATAATTCAGTGATGCCATTTGTTGCAACAGCGAGTAACGCTCAAGAGTTTCATAGCTCTACTTACAGTGCTCACTCACCCTTTTGGGAGGCAGAGCTGACACCCTGCATGTTACTCCGCAGGGCTGTGAGGGCGCTGAAGTGATTGTGTATCCTGGGGAATGAAGGCCAAGCACACCACAAATGTGTTAACTTTGATGGCTTTATGCTTTACAGGTCGTTGGGGACCTCATGGTTAGAATCCAGCGCATCCCAGATTTCACTCCCAAACTTCTGCTGGTCAGAAAACGCCTGCTGGGCTTGGAGCCAGAAGGACCCATGTGAGTAAATATGCTGCCTGTTCTCCAAGAGCCAGGGCTGGTGACTGTGTGCCAGTCCTGATTTTCTGCTCATTTTTTTCTCTTGCTCAGCATTGACCACCTGACGTTACTAGAGGGCGTGATTGTGCTGGAAGAATTCTGCAAAGAGCTGGCAGCAATTGCTTTTGTGAAGTATCATGCCTCATCTACACCATAAGCAGCCTTGAGAAGTAGCCAGGTAGTAAAACCACCTCACGTACTTCAGACTATTGACAACACCCAGAGGCGAAGAGGTGGTGTCTCCTGGCAAAGGACCGGTTGAGGTTTGGCAGAACTGGAAGAGAAGTTCCAGATGTTGACATTGCAGGAGAGGGGGATACAAACAGACGGAGGTTGGAGGCGTATCCAGAGAAACCAATACACAGCACTGCTCGCCGCAGTGTGAAGAGCTGCAGAAGCTGCAGGAGGAACCACAGACCTCAGACCTTGGTCATTCTGTGATAATGATGTTTGGAGAGTTGGGTCTTTTGTGTGTTCTGGGGCTCATGTGCGCCTGTTTGCTGGTTGTAACCGCATTACTTTTAAAAAGCAGATTAATTTTATAAAATTTTTATGTCTTAATTCTCTTTTTCTTTTCAGTTGGATATATGAAAGGAAAACACAAGTATAGTTGCAATGTATATTATTCAAAATGAAGAGGTTAACAAATTCCACCAATCCATATATAGATACATATTAATGAGAGATCATTTTTTGTGATCTGAGCTTGATTCCCCAGTGGATTACTCCAAGACATCTATCAGTATAAAATCAATACTAATGGAATTAATCCTAATTCAGCATCACATCCCTAACAAATATATCTGAAGTGTACATGTTTCTACCATGTTTGCCTCTTGTCATTCCAAAGGATCAGGTCATCTGTGTAACGAGATTTGCTTTAGGTTTTTTCATGTGAATTCTAGTTGCTTGACTGATGTCACCTTTACAGGGAAGTTAATTAATTATATAGGTCATTCGTAGGTGTCACTGAAACAGCGTATTTAATTTCTTTTCTTTCAAATTGGTATTTAGCCTGAATTGGTTTAAGAATCTTTTGTGCCTTGAAAATTGGCAGCATAAACATTCTGTCATTTTTAGAAATGTTGTTACTGCTTATTGAACCCAGCAAAAGATTGATGCCGATTCACCTCAAGCGCTGATACCTTATATATAGGACCAAAATGGACGCTTGCTTGTCCAGTGCTGAGCTGCATGGCAAGCAGAGAGCCATTGGCACCTCAGCATGCTTTGTTTCTCTTTCTCCAACGCAATGGCAGCCAGTGCTTGAGACAGTTCTTGGTGCTCGCAGGGGCACCGGCAGGTTTGGGTGGCTGTACTTCAGCCTTTGAGCCATACGGAGTGGCTTGGACAAGAGACCTGGCCTGCTCTCCGCACAGGTGTGTCATACCTCTTTCCCCTCCTGTGAACCTAAGGGCATAGGCAGGCAAGGGAGGGTTTAGCTCCTTGTGTTTACCTTGTCTTTCTTTGTCTTTCCTACTATCATATGCGCACAGCTAACGCCCAGTTGGGATGTGATTGCTTGTATGCAAATAGGGACTAATTTGGTCACTAGAATTTTTCTGGGTTTACATGACTACCTAGATTCAGTGTCTGGTCTGAATCCATGCCTTTGAGGGCTTGGATTTTAATATTTATGGAACCTGGATGTTGAGAGACCCTTTAAGTTAGCAGGTTAATTAGAATGGTGCCACAGTTAATGGGCTACATTTATTCTTGTCACAACAGTGAAGAGGGTCCTGCTGTAAAGCTTTCAGTGCAGGTTCAGCTGGAGAGAGCAGAGCTGGAAGAGGGGAAGCGTTTTGGCAGATAAACCCTGTGTTCAGTGGCTGCCTATACTGGGAGGCTTTTGTACAGAGCGTGGCATTTATCAGGCAAAAAAGAGCATGTTTTAGTTCCTCACCTTATTTTTGGCTGAATTTATCCCCAAAGTGTTTTCAGGTCAAAGCAGGATAGTAGGATAGGTTTTTAATATGACACTTCTTTCATTTTTTCTTCTTTAGAAAAATACCTTGCAAGTAGCAAATAATTTTTAGTGATACGTATCTTAGTCAGTCTATATTAGGAGCTTTGTAAACGTAACATACTTGACACATAGTTTAGAATATGCAAATGTCTATGCAGAGTGATGTTTAACACACACATTTGTTATAAATAAGGTCCCAATTCAGCAAAGCAGTTAAACACATGCATAGTTTCAATAATTTGATTCCTAAATCACAGTCTCTTTCATGAACAGAGTTGAGCTGTTGAGCACAAATGCTTTAATGAATTTGGGTTTTTGTTGGTTTTGCTTGAGCTTAATTACTTGTTCCTCAAATTTTCTATTTTCATTATTTATTTTTTTTAAATGTATGTTCCAGAGTATTTCTGACGTCCCAATTTCAGTGGAAACTGGAAGTGATAATACTGCTACACAGGAAAGGGAGAGAAATGTTAAACAAAACTTGCAAGAGCATTCTGAGTACTACAGCAATTTATAAAGCCATTCAAGAGATGCCTGATCTCAATGAAAGCATTAACTTCACCTCCTTGTTGTTGTTGTTGTTGTTTTCACTGATACTGGAGCTCATTACGCTGTAGGGAATTGTATACATAAGCTTCTGGAAGGACTGGTGCAGCCTCTGTCACATTTTTATGCAGAACAGTCTGCAAACATGGTTCCTTCATGCTTGTCCAGGAGAAAAATAACTAGATACAACCATAAGCACTCTTAAAGGCAGGATAGAGTCCTTCGGTCTCCAGCAGCATCAGTGATGTTCTCATAAAGAAAATGTTCGTTGCAAAATTCCTAAGACATGGATCCACCCTGGCAGAAGTAAAGCAGTCCTTAAAGTTGCTTAGCCTAAATTACTTTTGTGAGTGCTGCCTACAGACCCTTAATTACCATACGTGATGACTTAATTACCATACATGATGACAATGACCTTTATTTTTATAAAAGTGATTTAATCTTCCTTAAGAGATGGAACTCATTTAATTATTTTTGTGGTGATATTTTCATGCACTTTTCTTTTTTTTAAATTAGAAGTTAGTTCAGGTCCATGTTTTCACCTTTCCAATCTATGCATGTCACTGAGGTGCCCGTTTTGTTTCTGTGTGTGTGCGTGTGTGTGTGTACGTGGTTATTTATTACCCAGAGATGGACACCTGAGAAAATACATGGCCTGAAGTGCACAGCATATGGAGATCCTCCAGGTGTCGGTGGGAAATGCGGGTGCTTATCACCTTAGTGAATATGGCCGCTAGTATTTAGATTGAATTAATTGAGAGGTAATTCTAAAATAATTCTTGATTTCAACACACAGATCCAAACCACATTTTAACCCTGATGCACATGTGTGTAAATAGACACTTTTTTTACTTTTCTTTCCATTTATAGTATGTGTTTGATTTAGACTCTGATAGAGCAAGTTTTGTAATAAGCCATTTGCTAGCTCTGGTAGAACACGTTTGTCTTTAGTTTCTCAAGTGACTGTAATATTCCAGGTATTCACATCCCATCTGTATAATGTTCTTTCTATGTATTTGTCTGTGCAATATAAAAGCTGTGATTTGGTACACAGCTTGAGTCTGGTTGTACATCACCTATGTGTGTATATATATATGCACTCATACATATATATATATACACACATATATATAAAAGGACCAGAATCCCGAGCTTGCTTACACTATGATGAGTGTAAAGATTGTTGCACTTTTTTTTACAGGGCACAAGTAATCACAGAATGGCTTTGTAAATGCATGGTAACTTCTACCATAACCACCTGTGTGGTTCCACAAGGGGACACTTTATTAGTGCTATTTGTCTTGCTAAAAGAAATGCTAAACCGAAGTGCTGAGCAAAACCGTAGTAGGCTTGGGGCCGTATCTGATACTGCGTGGGATACAGGGTTTGCAAACCGTGCTCCTCAATACTTCCTGTGCCCTGTAAAATAGTGTAACTGTATGAAACTATATACTCCTTGTTTTGCCTCCTGCCTTGTTTACATTAAACAGAGGATATTCAGTAAAATTTTTCTATTAAACTTTGTGTAGGTCACTTACTGTGAGTGTTGCCAAGGTTTCACAGGGGTGAGGTTTCTGATGAGGAATCGCTGAAACCGCCGCATTACCAGGCATCAGAAGTTTTATGAAGGAGGTTGTAATAAATTCCGACTTTTTCATGCTAAAAAATGCATGGAGGATTAAAAGGGATATTCTCAAAATAAATTAATTTCAGTGAAGCAACTGCTTCTATTATTACAGAATCCATGATAGGCTTTTTATGGGTGACCTCGCAGCAGAAAGTGTTTTAACATTTTACATCGTGCCTTTGATCCTGAAGTCCTTTCATTTATTTTTATTCTATCCAGAGGACCTTTCATTTATTTTGAGTCTGTCCCTGCAGCATCTCCTGGAATAAACCTATTTCTTCTACTGTACTGTACTGTACCGTGCAGGGCTCAGAGTCAGTCAGCGTGCTCTTGCCCTTGAAAAATGGAAGCCATGGGAAATGGCCAGGGTTGGAGACATCCTGAGCACAGATGAACGTCTGCTCTTCCAGAGAGCCCTAATATCTTTCAAGACTGCAGCTGGTCAAGACCTTGGTTCTCTGCTGCATTTGAGCACAGAATGCGTCAGTCAGGACATTAGTTCATTGAATTGGGTACGAATGCCACGTGAGTGAGTAAGCAGCGTTCCTTATTTCAGGGCTTTTGAGGAAGGCTTTTAAACATGGGGGTTTATGTATTTTGAAAATTGTTGGGTATTTTTTCTCAGTATCTCATCTAGTTTTGGTGTCCTTCAACTTTTCATCAGCATGTTAAAAATTGTACCGCCCTGTAAGATCCCCTCTGAGGGCTATACTTGGATGTTAAGCTGTTTCTCCTTCTCAGTATTTAACAGCTGCAAGTGCTCTTGCATCTTTAACAAGAAGAGAGCTACAGCAATATGATACACTTGACAGCTTTTTTTACAGCTCTCAGCATCTTTTCCCCATCCTCTTGGGTCTTGGAGATTGTCATCTCCCACCCCAGATCATTTATTTGCTGTGCCTGCATGTGGCATTTAGAGATTTAGGGACACTTTGCTTCCTCAAGCAGTGAGGAAGTTGTATCAAAATCACACGTTTTACATCTACTGGTATTTTTTCTCTTACTTTGATATCCTTGAAATGATTGGATTATTGAAGCACGATAATCTTATGGCGCTTGCATTCCGATGAAAGATTTTGGGAGTGCATCCTATTGGGGAAAAAAACCAAACAGTTTTATCAGTGTGGTCTCCACTTCATATTCATTAACTCATCTTACAGAGCCTCAGTCAGAGCTCTCGATGTAGATACAAGTAGCACAGGATCTACTGAATTTGTTAACCTTTAAATATTAACAAAACCGGTGCTGTCAAAGCCGCAAGGATTTGCCAGTTTGCTGTGTGATCCAATTGGCTTAAGGTGGATTAATGCTCAGAGAAGTGAATCTGTCACAACTTGTATGAGCCCTTTCAGCCTAAACCCGTGTGCTCCTGGTGCATCCTTTTTCAGCCCAGGTTCCCTTTGAAGAATGAGAAAGAGAACTCAAGAGGAATTTAGGAATCAAGTGAAGCATATGGTGGATTAAAGTTTTCAGGTGTCATACATTTCTTGGGAATGCCAAAAAAAGTGTGAAAAGTTAAATTTTTCACATTCATACCAGTTGCTGGCATTGCCTTTGGAGTCAGATCTGTGAGGATAAAAAGATACATCCTGGAACGCAACATCGCACCAGGCTATTTAAATTGCCCTTGCTCACATGGCACACATACTCTGAACTACGTTTCATTAAATCCCTGTTGGTTATTACAATAAATGCTGCTGGTGGTACAAAATCTGCTAGAATAGTGCTGTGGAACTGACAACTTTGCCAGTGCCTTGTAACTCTGAGAAAGTAAATACATCTTGCTGGCTTTGCCAGTCTGCTCTACGGCATCGTAATTCAGTAGAGGTCTGTATGGCGAACCCTCCTGCTGCTCCCTCATTTTCCATACTGAAAAATACAGAGACACATGAAAGGGAGGACCCCATTACAGTGCTAGGCTGTAGGAACATGAAGAAAAGCATATTCTTCTTAATTCACCTTCATTTTCAAAAAGGTGAAGCTCACCGCGTTGTGAAGCGAGCAGTTCTCTGAAATACCCGCTGGTGAGAAGAGGGAGGTATCCTCCTCGGGAGCCCTGGGGGTAAGTGTAAACCTGCTTTAGAAATTTGCACTGGAGACAGCAGGAACAAGCCTGTGCTGTGTTTGGAGGTGTGTAGCACCCCACTTCCAGTCTGGAGAGGTGCAGCAGCCAAGAACACAATATGTTGTGCTGAACAATAACATCCAGCAAGACTACAGCAAGAATACCAAACTGATTGAAGAGGGGAGGGCGACAGAGGTAATGAAGCTGAGCTTAGTTAAATTATGGCTTAGGGTTAGAGGACATTACTTCCCAATAAAAACATTTGAAAGCTGTAAGCACCAAGACTGAAGGAGTTAGAGAAACTAATTTATCAGAATGCAATTAATGAAGTAATGCCATTGAGGAAAACTGATACTCGCTGTCAGTGAAAACTTCCTGACCACGAATGCTGCTAGGCAAGAAGAGGAAGGAGCCTGTAACCGCACACTCAAAAAACCTGACTGGCCCAAACCTGGGATGTTTCTAGAGGAAAGCAGCCTGCATCGGTGAGGAGAGGAGGGAAATGTGCATTTACATCCTCAAGACTCCCAGCTAGTTCATGGCTCCTGAATAACTTGTCTTTGTTCTCCCAGAAAGCACGGAGATGGACTGATCCACTTGAGCGTCTCCTGGAAATGAGGAAAGTTGCTGCAATCTGAGAAAAGCAATTTTCAGCCTTCCAAAATGCAACTCACATAACAACCTCTTTGCAGAAGCAGCACCCATTACACACAGCGGGCGGTACAGCTTGATTAGCCGGGCCAGGATCCCCTCCCCAACCCCCCATGCTGAGCTGCCTCAGAGAGAAGAAACAAATTACCTGTGCTCTGAATCGTCATTATCCTTTTCTTGAGAAACCCACTTCTTCCCTCATCTCCGCATCCACAGGAAGCACCTGCCAAGTTCCTATTTCTTAATTTGGGTCATGAATTTTTATTTCCCAAGGTTTTCAGAGACTCCTATTTTTACTGCTAGCAGAGTGTCCATCGACCCTCTGCATATTTCCAGGCAATTTTCCTTTCAGCTTCCTGTAAAGGAAAGAAATCTTTGTGTTGTTCATCCTACCATTTGAGACTCTCAATCTCCTGCCTTGTTAATTCCATCCTTTCAAATCCCTGAAAACATTTCTTGTCTTGTCCTTCACCTTGGGGATTCTGTAGTCAGCAGTTAGTGCAGCTCAGCAGGCAAGGAGTGTTAAGGGCAGTACAGACAAAAGCAGAGCCGCTTCTCGCCACCCAGGTCCAGCTGCTGGATCTGTATGGGAAGCCCTATCTACATAGCATGCATGGGATCAGAAGGAAAACCCGAGCACAATGAAATCAATGGGGATTTTGCCATCATTAGAAATGATACAGTCTTTGGTCTCTGCTTCACAAACTCATTTCAGCCTTTCTGATGTTTTAAATTTTTCAGAAGGAATGAAAATTTTCAGAGAAGAAAAAAATTGGGTTCATGAGTTCCTTATGGTGCTGGAGGAAAACGGCATAGCTCAGTCTGTTTAAAAGGCAGCCGGTTAAGAGGCGCCTTCTACTGATGTAGTGTGTGCCTGGACAAGGAGTGACCTGACGACAGTTCTGAGCTCACCAAGAGCTGTGTTTGATACCAGCTCAGTCCAGGGACAGGGGAGCTCGGGCAGGTGTGGGACAAGGGGTGTCTGGGACCAAGGGGAGTGGAACAGTTTGTAAGCCTCAGAGGGGATCTCACAGCCTTACCACAGAAGTAAAGGACAGGAGAATCATGTTTCATATATATATATATATATATACATATATATATGAAATAAAAACTTCATACAGTTCATATTTGATTGTTCAGTAATTTATTGTTTTGATGACAATGATGCTCCTCTGTCCAAATAACCAAACATAGATTCCTAAGGAACCGAAGCCTGAAGAATTTGGGATCAAAATTCAGTCACCCAGACCCCTTGGCCTTGCTCTCATAGGCAAAAACCTGTCAGGATCAGGTAAGATACACATTTGACCCAGTGAAACCTGAAGCATTACCCTCTTATAGTGATAAGCTGGAAGACAGCTTTGCTGTTGGTTAAATAAGACCTTACATTAACAGCTTAGAATTCTGCTGTTCCCTGACTTTTTGCTGAAATTTAGGAAAAGAAATAGGAATACTGGGTAAATCATGCATCAAAACTGTGTGAGCCATTTCATGCTATATATATATATATTATATATCTACTTCTCTGGAGCCATGATCTCAGCTTGGATCATTAAATAAGGAGTTGGTTTAATACCAACCAACAAATCACAATAAACCTTGATGTTTCCAAGATGGCAAATATTCAGAAGAGTAGATTTGTCAGACCTTATTTTTATGTCCTAAAAGATCAAGAGTGAGCACAAACCCTTTTTTTCCCCCTTTTACAATTAATTCCAAATGTCAATTCGATCTAGTAATATGATTCTAATTGCCAAATTTCTAAAATAGGGTTGCCTTTTTGTTTCTAAATATCAACCCAACAGAATAATGAAAAAATAGATGCCTTGATGTGATTAAATGTGGTCTGTTCAACCAGTGGGACAGTACCACAGCTTCAAAGCCGCTCTCTCCCTTTTATGTCTCCCAAGGGAGACACTGTCAAGGAGCGTTCTGGCTGGTTTTATCTAAGAAGAGAAAGCTGCAACAAAAAAGTTCCTATCTTCTGAGGTAGAAAGTGGAAGTATACTAGGATGGATAGTTTGGGATTATGGTGTATAAAGTTATCCTGTAAACCATTATTTATTTCACTTTATTTCCAAAAGAAGCAAAGGTGTGGGGGCACCTAAATAAGGATTGACTGTTAATAAATTCCAACCAACACATGCAGCAGCTGGTGCCATTGCAAGGAATATATTGCTTTTTACCCCGATCACTCTGTCTTGTTCTGCTAATTGTTATTTTTAAGCAGTTTGCTTGGTATCTACACACTGGGGTGATGCTGAGTAATCTGAGCGATTTTGTTGGGTTTGTGGTTTTGAGTGACAAATGTGCTTTTTTCTCCATGTGACAGCTTGATGACTTAGTCTATTAATAGAGGAAGCTGTCACAGAGGAATTGCATATATAGACTTCATTTAACTTCTTAAAGTACAAGCTCTATAGGTGCAATTCATCTTTTCAGCTCTTCAGGTATTAAACTGTGTGGTGGAAGGGCCTTAACTTCATAATCTTCAGCAAATATATGGACAATTATCAGAAGCCCCTGAGAAACTGTTCCAACATTGGCCTTACTCTTTGTTGCTTCAGTGGAAAAGTAAGAACTTCCAAGAGCAAGCTGACCCAGATGCCAAGTAGGTATCTTCTCCAGGCTGAAACTGAAATTTGACAAAGAAAACTTGAGCCAAGGTCAGTATAATTGTGTAACTCAACTATTTTAGCAACAGAAGATTCCACCTGATTAACCTATTTATAGCTTTATATTAACTCAGCACCATTTATCCCAGCGGCTCCATGACATTTTGCAAACGTGGCCAGGGAGGGACCAATCCCACATGCAGTGAGTTGGGTTTCATTACGGTGGGTGAGCAGCAAGTGCTGATGTCGGACAGATGCCCGTCCCTGCAGCTCCCCACCGTGGGGGATGGAGCTGGGTATTAGCAGTGTCAGAGCTGGATGGGCAGCAAGAACTGAGGAATCACATAATAATACAGCTGTGTAACCTGTTATATCATATTGCCATCAATAGTAACAGGCCATAGGTTTTGTACTGAGTTTGCAAGGCCTCAGGGCTCAGGCATGTCAAGCTTGCTTGTTCTGAACTGTTATTGACCTGCCTGCAACTTTCTTTTGATTCGATTTAGCTGTAAGATTGGTTTTATTTCTGGCCAGGTGGCCGTGGCTAATTTGTTTTACTTTTCATGTCATTGCGAAGGTGCTGCTGTAGCTCTGCACTCTGATGTCATGGTGCAGCACAGAAAAACAAATATGGGGCTGGTAGGAGGGCTGAGGCCTTGAGAGCATCTGAGGAACACTGGTGAAAAGAGGTGGGGCACAGGCTTGGCACCGGACATCCCACAGCAGTGAGCTCAACCCATGGTCTGTAAAGAAATGCAGACCTGGAGCTGGACACAACTGGTTTTAGGGATAAAACCCAGACAACCAAGCATACTGCATAGTACCTAGCATACTGAAAAGGGGCCGTGCTTGGCAAATTCAGATGTGACGTGGGGCTGCCGAACAATGAAGAAAGAGGAGAGGTGTAAAGCAGGTCAGCAAACAGAGTAACATGAAAGTAGAAGTATCTTAGCATGAGGAAGACAAAACTATCAACCTGAACACCATCGTCTTCCTGGCGAAAGACTCAGATGCTTCTGACCTGCTGCAGCAGCAGCAGCACCACCACCCGAATGGCAGCACTGACCAAACCCCAAGGAGCAGGGGAGGGAAGTGATAACATCAGGAAACAGGGCAGAACATAGGAAGAGACATTTAAAATGGTTTATTATTAGCACTGAAGTATTTTGTGCCTCACAAAGCTGCTTCTTTCTGTAATAATTAGATCTGGGCTGTTAGTGGCTCTTGGAACCAACTGCAAGGATTTCAACTATACTTAAAATAAATTCTTGGCTTTGTATATACATAAGGTGTTTTTCCTCTTTGCCTATAAAAACATTTTGGGGCATTACAGTAACGAATACATTTTAGAACTACAAATAAAAACCCCACAAATAACTGGATGAAACACACTGGGAAAAGTTCATTCTCCTCCTGCTGGGAAGAAGATTCTGACAACACGGGGACAGATATATCTATCTTCTGATGAAAAATGTCATCTATTTTATTGTTGTCCTTGATCCTGATACCCTTCACGCAGTGGAAAAGCTGCTTGTGGGTTTTTCTTGCATAAGAACTGTGACATTTGAGCTGAAATCTGTCTGGACCTGAGACTGGGGATATGCATGAGGCTGTTGGTATGTATCATTCTTCAACATTTCAGTGGTGCTGAAGCCCCAGTTTGAAGACTTTAGCCGAGTGCAGCCACATCATCCCTATTAAAGAAGCAAGAGAACACCTGAGTCCTGCCTCCATCCAAGCATTTTGTAACAAAAGCTCTTTTTTCTTTGGTTTGAATCTAGACATCTCTACTCAAGTCAAATTCTACTCTGCTACTGCCTCCAGGTTTAACCAGAATAAAAAATGACCACTCTGACAGTCAGTACAACCCGACTGCAAAAATAGAAACAGAATTTCATTCAGATGCTCATCATTATTTAATCCAGCAACCAGCAGACATTAAAATTTCATTTTACCAGAACATATTTTAATTTGGATTGGGTCCTAAACAATTTCATTCCCTGCTCATTACATTGTTGCAGTGACAACATGCCCACACCATAATTATTCTTAAGGGGGTCAGCGTGCATGTGGGAAACAAAGCGCTCATCAGTGGGTACCATTCGTAGTACCCATTTGTCTCTTGGTTCCCTGAATCACTGTTACAAAGCATTTCCAGGGAGCTGGTACTCCTGCTTTAAACCATTATGTTTCCTACCATTTGTAAGGATGTCTGAGCCAGAAATCATTCAGCGGCCATTGCTGCTGCATCCTTCAGGGACAAAATGTTCTAAAGAGCTAATGTTGCTCTTTCATTAAGAAACCTATTCAGAACCACAGAAAGTGATTTTGACAGTGCAATTGGTAGTTGCTCTAGGGTAGGAGCTTGACAGGAGTCCTATTTTAAGTTAAATGAATGTATACTGTTTATTTAAAGAAGCAGAGTCAGTTACAGATTTTGGTGTGCGTACAGAAATACAGACCTGTGTGTCTCATGCGCTCTGCCTCTCCACATTGCACCAAGTAATTCTGCATTGAGAGGTGAAACAAACGTGTTGCTTCTGGCCAGCCTTGGCATGAAGATAAAAATCAAATGGAAGAAAGAGAGAGAGCAAAAACAATAACTCCTAGGAAGCTGTGACCAGTCGTTTCACCCCAAGTACCTTACATTTTTCTAGCATGGACACACTTTGATTTTTTTGTATGTTGTGGTGGGTTTAAATGTAGGTGGAGAGAGAAGAAAAGGACATTTAGTGAATAAAGGAAGGTAAAGTGGAGGGCATTAAGGTTCAAAATGACAGAATAGATTAACTGCTTGCAAAGATGAGCAAGGGTACAGTTTCACATTGTGGTTCTTTGGTGGCAAAGCTGGGTTAAAACATTTCCTTTCCTTAGCTGCAGGGCATCATGTTTTGTTCTTGTTGAGAGATAAATATAAACAAGAAAATTTCACTGATCATTGCAACACGGGTCAATGAGTTCAACCAGCACAGGCTATAGGCTGCTGCATGGAAGTGGAAGGATGAACCGGGGTGGTCATGGGCAGCATCCCCCAGCAAGGTTGGATGGTGACATGGCTGAACCACAGCTCATTTCTGTCCCTGACCCTGCTGCACAGCCCATCACCTCTCTTACTATAGTGTGAAACCTTACTCACAGTAATCTCTCCAGAAGGGTGCAGTTACATCTCATTAATGCACATTTAATGGAAGATGGTATAAAACCACAGCATTGTTATGGCCCCTCTTGTTGCTGTAAGTGTCACTGCATGGGCGATGCACACTTTCAAAATTAGATCTCCTGGTACCAGAGATCTGCTACCAGACACATATGCTTGTGTCTTAGCAAAATGTTCTTTGCAAGGGCTTTGGAGATCAAAGCCAGTCTGGACTTGATTGGAAACCAATTATCTACTGCTGTGTGGACCTTTGAAAAAGAACAGGATTTTTATTTTCTTTATCCTTTGATCACCAAAATGAGCAATATAACGATAAGGAAACACAGAACAAAAGAACAGCTGTACCAAGCAAAGAGTGAAAAGGGAAAGCAAGGATGTGTCTATAGCTTTGTTGGATAGATTAAAAAAATAAAAATCAGGTTGCTGGATTAGAAAGCCCCAACCAGCTACAAGTGTAAGTATCTTTGTAACTCAAAAGATCACCTAAATATAGAACTGAAATATAGATTAACCCTGGATGTCCATAGAAAGGATTTTTTTTTTGCTCCATATGCAACCGGAATTCCAGAACAACTTGTGCAGTTGATGCCACTTTACAGTACCATTTCTGCAGCAGCATGTTGCTGTACCTTTGATCTACTTATTGCCTAATTTCTTCAGCCTTTCTCCTACTCTTTTCCTGGTTTGGCTTCATAATCCAGGAAAAATCCAGTGCCATTAGGTGTGCTTTGTGGCTCTAGCTCTGACTTGTTTTTGGAGCTGTCTGCAGACTGGGGGCCCCGGGAAGCAGCTGCAGACCCGTTCACTTCTGTAGCACTGCACCCACTTCTACGGCTCTGTTACTTTAATGTCAGTTTCGCTGTCTGGGGTCAGTCCCTGTACTGTGACAATTAACACCGAGCATCCGAAATCTGATAGGGATTTAAAGCAAAGGGTGAGTGGTTGCCACCTGGTGAGAAGAGGAGAAAGGAGGGGGAGGATGAATGAGCTGGACCTTTTCCTTTTTCATCCGGCACACATTAGTGGATCAATGACTGAAATGGATGAGGGTTCTGCTGAAGTGTCAGGGCAGTGTAATGATACAGCTGCTATTAATGGCTGGAGCTCCAGCCCGGAAATTATAGTGGAAGAAATGGGGGGAAAAAAAGAAAATAAAATCTGAGGGCTCTGAATCGGTGATTTGAGGATTGTAATTTAGTGCTTGCTTTCATATTTCATAAAATGGCTAGTGTGCACATTTTCAGAAGTTTGCCTGTTAGTTAAGGAAGGAATAAAGTCAATAAAGTGTGTTTGGTCACGATTCTCTTTCCATTCCCCACGTAGGGTGGCTCTCCTATAAATCAAGATCTATTTCATGCTTTTTAGCAGACCTGTTTGCAGTGGAGAAATGTACCTTCAGCCCTCTGGCTGTCTGAATTTAGAGCAGATGTACAAAATATTATAGTTTATATGGCCTGTGAACCCAACATATTTCAAGATCAAATTCCTATTACACTAAAATCACTGGCAAACCCATGGTTACCTTCAGGCAGCCTGGATCTAGACATAGTGAAAAACCACAGTAACTGACCAAAGGAAACCAAAAATCCAACAGCAAAAGCACCACATCTTGCAAAATTGTTGAAATGGACAAATCTGCTGTTCTCAGCTGAATCTCTGACCTCAGGGAGGCTGTATCCTTCCACCAGCAGCTTGACCGATATCAGGATCCAACAGGTTTTTTCCATATTGACTTTCTTTGCGCTCTCCTTCTACATTAATTAGACAGGTCAGAGGAGGGAGCACGAAGGGAGGGAATTCAGCTCCCTCCTCACTGAAAATGAGGAATGTCTGCTTCTGAGCCATTGAAAAGTGAGTATACAGAAGTCTACAAGAAATTGTCTGTAAGAGCACCAGCTCCACTCACACTTTTCAGCACTAACCTGCTTTCTGCCACCTGCTCTGAGGCTTTTTTCCCTTTGTCCCTGCTGCGGACAGCTGCTGTAGCTGCTGTGGAAGCTGCAGCTGCCCTTACTACAAGCAGGCAGGGGGGAAGCATCCAGCATGGATTCTGTGACACAGCTGAGCAGAGCACTGCTCCTGAAAAGCGGTTCCCACCTAAACTCCACTGCAGTCAGGCCTGCCAAGGTGAAGGGAACATCACCTTTCACATGCTGCCATGACATTGCTGGGGAGCCCTCTGTGTCCATTCCCAGTCCTTTCTGCCTGCCCAACCAATTCTCCACAGCCCTCCTAGTGGGTGCTTTGATGCATGGCTAAAAAGGGGTTTTCTTCCCCAATTTCAGACTCCTAACTTTTGTTCTGTGCTTCCTAAATAGCAGAGGCTAAACGATAAGGCAGCTTGGGGTGAGCAAGGAGAGGAGACCATGAGGTAAACAGCCGCGGATGATGGGGCATAAATATTTCAGAGGAATGTGCCAGCGTAAAAGGCTTTAGCTGCAGCTATTCCTCCTGAGGGGTCAGGTTGCAAAAGCCTCTTCCTCACTCCCCAGCGTCTCCCTCCCTGGCTCTCAGGCGTGGACACATCCAAGTGCGTCATAAATTTCAGGGATGGAGGAAGCAGCAGAGCAAGTATTTACTCTGCACTAGTAAAACAGTCCTTATAATTCTGCCTTGTCACTGGCTAATTAAAGCTTACACGGCCACTTCATCATCAGTCAAAGGCTGCAAGGCCTGTTCCTCGCCAGGCAGTTCTGCAGCCCTTGAACCCAGCCCGATGTGTAGCTGACTGTTTTATCCTAATTGAGGCGATCTGTGTGAGCCACGTTCCGCATGGCTGCGTGGACACTCACCAGCACTGCTTTATAATGGTAATTGGCACATCAGCAGTTTGACCCTTTTCTAACAGACTATTTCATAGAAGATGCTTCACTGCGACTGGTATTTATCTCAAAATACACGTTATTCAAAAAAACCCCTGTAACACTCTACCCTAATGATCCAAAACACAGATTCAGTGTACTCTAGGGATTACTTATGCACGGGTTCAAGAGGTTGCTCCCTGCCCCCAGCCCAAGCCCCCAGCTTATCTGTCCCCAGAGCAGAGGCAGCAGAAGGGGATGATGCATCTGCTCCTCACCTACCCTGGTTTCCAGGGCTGGTTGCCCTAAATACATTTGGCATATCCAGCAGAACTATGCTGCTCTGCTGAGCTTTCAGCTTTGCTGAGAAGAGGGGAACATCTTTGTTCTGCTTAATTTTAATGGGAGCCAGAATCCAAATCCTCTTAAGCAGCTTGTTAGTGCAAAATATCCTGTTTATAAAGATTGATAAAGAACTTGGGAAATTACTGAAGCCCGTGGGCTGTACCATCAGCTATGCACTCCCTGAAAGCCACAGTGGGCCCAAATGCTGTGCACATAGAAGTATCTTCAAGCCACTCGCGCCATGTGAGTTAAGGTACACGCCAGCTCAGGAAGTCTTTCTATGGATGGATTCAAGCAGTAGGGCTGCCCTGTGGTTCACAGGTTGTTCACAGTCAATCTTAACTTCATTTAACATTGATGTTTTCTACACATGCAACAATCGGGTTGCCTGGAGAAAGGGAAATGGAGCAAAATCTCAAGCTCTGGTTCATCTGAGGGCTCCCAAGTTCCATTTGTGCCCCAGGGAGCTCAGCTGGCCTCCCTGTGTTGCAGCCACAACCTAAAAATCCTTCACTGTATTTCTGAAAAGAGAAATGCTGTCAGAGTCTGGAGAGTCGGCAGCTTTGCTAGTGGAGCATGGGGTATTTTTGAAAAGCTTGTTTAGTGTACGACTTTAGAGATCAGGAAACATCCAGCTGTCCAGTAGGCAGTGTGACCAAAATTTGGGCCCATACACAATCAACTGAACAAGCTACTGCCTTCCCCTTAAAGAATTTGTTTTCACTGAGTGATTGTGTCTCCAGGCTGGGGCTGATATTGAACACTACTAACCCCTGTTTTGGGTTATAGTTTCTTGAACCACTGTAGGGAGGAAAATACTGATGGGACAGCCTTGCTCATTGATAATTTTTCCTTCTGGCTCTGATTATGCAGAATGGTACTACAAAAGAAGCCATTAAAAAGCCAATGAAATATTGCAAAAGATACATTAAAAGCTCATTCTTTCCTTATGTCTACGTTTTTCTCTGTCCATCCTTCTATGTAAAGTCAACTGACTATATTTACATTCAAGATATATAATCAACACAATGTTAAACTCCTTTGTGGGAGTTAGTTTCTTTACTAGATGTACGTAAGAAAATATGGATTTCCCTTGTCAGGCCCACTGCTCAGAGATAAGTAATTCAACCTTTAATTAATTTATTACTTTTTAATTAATAGTGCAGATATTACTGGACAGTTATTGTTTCTTCCTTTGCCTTTTCCACTTACCATGGGATCTGGAAAAACACAGTTTAACATATTCAACAAAATTTGACTAGGAATAAATGTTTCTTCTGACATTGTGTAACTCTCAGGGCTGGTTTCACTTCACACAGGAAACAAATCTCATATGTATTATTTGAAACTGTAAGGTAAAAAGCATAGAACCAACACAGTGGTCCCAGCTTCTTGTCCTCTAAAGGTCAGCTGTGAGGATGTGACACAGCGTTGAACTGCCAGTGCAGAAGAAGCCGAAACATAAAAGAAAGTACTAAAATAAGAAAGAAAGAAAAAGACAACTTGAAGAATTCCAGGTCACCATATTGTAGTTCCCAGAACATCCAATTGCTCTGTAAATATTGCTTAATTAAATGTACCTAGATTGACAGCAATATTTAACTCCAATTTCATTAGAACTGAATCACTACCTGCAATATTAATTCCAGATACCATAGCAGACGCAAACTGGGAGCAGGTCTGAATTTACCACCTGATCAAGAATTTATGGGGCAGGTCCAAAAGCATCGAGTCAAAGGACAATATTAATTTATTACAAGGTCATACAAACCTCTACCTCCTCGATTCATATTCTCTGCTCCCAGCTTTACAGAAGACCTGTTTAAAGGTCAACTGTTTAGTCTGAATGTCATGAAGAAGAATGAAGCAAATATGGCCACCCCTTCAAATTTTAGCTTCCTAGAGAAATCTGCTACTACATCAAACAGATATTTATCTTGGATGCTGTGGGAAGGGAAAGGCATTTTGGTGCATTGAGCAGTGGCTGAGTGGGAAATCTGACATGACTACAAAAAATGGACTTATGATCTGTAGCAAATAAAGGTCTGTCAATCAGATGAAATGTCAGACTCTGCTAAGCTAAATGGGCTTGTTTATCACTGTAATTATGTAGCCTTACAATGACAAGGTATTGCATATACATGTCTCACTCTCTGCCAGGAACTGTTCTGCAGAAACCCCGTAAATTTAATTATGAAAAGAGGAAAAAAAATTCCTCTATTTCATGATCTATCCACCCCTGCAGTGATTACTCTGGGGAAATTCCCACTGAAGCCAAGCAGATGGTTCCTACCTTGTTGTACGCCCAGCTTATTTTCTTTTAAGCTACGAAGTGGTTTACAATGCCATTTTTCTCTGGAGCTGCCTTGAATTTGGCAGACTTCTGACTGTGTGTGAATTCCTTTTTATTGTATATGTGAATGAATGGCTTAGTTTATTTTTTACCCCAAATAACAAATCCTACTTTGGATTCGTATAAATAAGGACATGAATCAGAGAAGTATCTAGTCCAAACATGCTTTCACCAACATGACTCCCATTGACTTTGTTACAAGGGAGTCGATAATCAGATTTAATGTCACTGAGCCAACTTGTCTCTGGTGCATTTCCAGAAACATCCATACTGACCTCTTAAGATTTGCCTTAGGACCAATGATGTGTATTTCTGCTTCTAGCCAATCCCTTACTCCCTTTTTGCACAAATATGCAAGTCTGCAGCAAACTTGAACAGATGTTGGTGCGATGAGAGAGCTGCCTGCCTTCTCTGTGCCTGCTGATAACCCCCATTGGTCCTGAGGGCAGGATGAAATATGACTGGGATACTCTCCAAGGCAAACCTTGTCCTTGTGTCTGAAGCCAGCTCAAGCCCTACACACTGTTCAAGGGAATTACCCAGGACAGAGGTGTGGTATTGGATTGTTCTCAGCAGAAAGGTACATTTCTGCTATTTCTTCTTTCTGCTCAAAAAGATTCCAGGCTAGCAGGGGTCTCAGAAGAAACATCAGAGATGTTTTGGATAACAGATGAGCACTGATTATGTCTCTCAAGAAACTTTTCTTTAAGTCAAATCTTTGTAAAACTAGATGTGCCCAGATTAAAGTCTATACCTAAATTGGCAGGTGCCTGGCCAGGGAATGGTATATACTTTATCTGATTTGAGACTATGTAGCTCCAAGGAGTTCTTTAAAGAGAGATAAATCATTAATCCCCACAATCAGTTCAGAGCAGCCAGAAAAGAAGATAAAGTTCCTGTGTCTTTGTGCCACATATACCTCCGGGCATCTTCTAACAGATTTCTCTGCAGTTTGAATTCAGCTCTCTACTTCAGAGTCAGAGACACAGAGGGAAGCTGTGTTTGAAAGCAAAGAAAATAGCTGAAATCTCTCATGAGATATAATTTTAAATGGACAATGTGTGTGTGTGTGTGGAGTTACTTGCAAGCATTATGGCGTATTTTTTCTCTGATGTCCATTAAGACCATACACAATACCTGGATGACTTAACCTGTGACCATTATTTATTGTAACCTACTTTTTTCCCTAGAGTGAATGCCTGAATTCAGAGCTTCCATTTATTGCTAAGTGCACTTCTGGGAAGGGTAAATAGAACAGCAAAGGCCTCGATCCGCAGGCAAGAAGCACACAGCAATCAAACCTAGGAAGTTGAAAAGTGGCCGTAAGTGTCCCCTTTGCTCCCTGAGCCTGGACAGGCTAAGGCTGGCCCTGGCAGAAATAAGCCTGCTCCCCAGCCTGGTCACTCCTCCAATGGTTTGCTTCAATCTCTCACTTGTTTGTGTGGAATAAAGATGCACCCCCTCTTTGCAGGCTTTGGGGAGGAGAAAGTGTTCACCTAGGAACGGCTCCAGTGCCAGCGATTTGTGTGATGCAGTGATTTGCCACAGCATCTTTGATGCAGAATTAGTGTGATGATCAAAGCAAGTTTAATCAGGTCAGTGGTTTGTAAGTGGCTGCAGCCCCTCCTGCCTGCCTGTAACTGGCCAGGATGTCTCCTTCACTTTGGACAGCAATGATAACCAATAATAGCTCTGTGGCCAGACTTCCCCCAGGCATGTTTTCACCCTCATCCTTCAATGGGAGGACAGATGGAAATATGAATTAGGAGTGGGAGATGTTGCCAACTCCACCCATAGAGGGAAAGGCATCTGAGGGAAGGTTGTCTTTTCTATCTGTTCCCTGCCCCATGAAACCTCTGAAACAGCTCAGATTTTCAGCGATGTTGAAGAGCGTGCACCTATGAACTGAAGCTAGGCCTTCCAGCATCACACGAGGCGGTTGCTTTGGCTGCCAAGCCCAGGCACAAAGCACAGTTGATTCTGGAGACATGGTGATGATTCTCTGACACACAAGCATCTCCCTACGAGCATCTGGTCTGGCTCCACTGTTGTTTCACGCTGGTCAGACCGCATAAAGCTTTCTGGGGAAAAGGAAGTTAACCTTGTTGCTGAATCTCACAAAACCCACAGTTTCCTGGGTTGCAACAGTTGGACTTGGAACCTAGTTCCAGATGGATGCTTCTGAGGAGGAAAGCAGATCCTCTTTTAGTTGTCTGAACGATTAAGCTGTGCTTAAAAGAATGAGGAAAAAGTCTCTCAAGTCTTGTTTAATACAAGCTGCTATTCTAGGTTTCATTCCTCCCTCAGCTGGTATTTCCTGCTTTCCAAAATGCAGGGGAAAGCTAAGATGTTATTTAACAGGATTTATCTGAAAGAGGAATCCTTATAGTCTGCTATGGCTCACGGAGCATGGGTGGATGGGGAGCTGTGCGGCTGGTACCTGCCTGAGAGTCTGTGCTGTACAGACAGCCCTGCTGAGGGAAAAGCAGAAAGGCTGCTATTCCATAAATCTGCCTCTGCCATGTCCTAGAAAAATCTAATTTAAGCTTCCTTTTAGAGGACTGAAGTGGGGAAAACCCTTTTTTTTTTCTGCAGAAGAGGTAACTTTCCAGCAGCTGGATCCACCAAACACAGAGCAGTTACAATAACTGTTCTGTTACTGCTGAAAAATAATAATTCAATTATGAAATCAGAGACTATCAGAGTGCCTCACTCCCGCTGCCAGTACTGAATGAGCAGGTTCCCATATTAACTTTCTGAGCTGCTGTCATTTGTAGCAGTTCATATATTCCAACTCTTTCCCCCTTAAGCTCTTTTGGACTGAAACAACTAAAAGCTCCTTGTAGTTCATTCATCGGGGCTCTCGGCTTGGCAGAGGATCAGACTGATGCCAGGACAGCCACGGCCATGGGATTTTTTTTTTAAGGACGTTTAGTTCCTGCCATCTGTCTGTTGGCTCAACTCTAAGAAATTTAGATTGTGTTGCCTTCACAAAGTTGTTTTTTTCCCCCTTGGATTGCTGTCAGGATATGCAATCTGTCTCTGTGAGTGTTCCAGTGAGACAGCACTTGAGATGCAATAAAATGCCTCCGACTCTTACATGTGTTACTTTATTTCTTCATAATAGGTGATGAAAACAGTGCATTGCCATGCATTTCACCTGAAAGGCTGTGAGTACAAAGAGGTTCAAAACTTTTAATGGGAATTTACTGTATTTTAGGAAGTGTATAACAATATTTTCTATACCATTTCCTCATTTTGTCCTTTTAGATTAGGTTTTTGATCAAGCTGAGGTGTGGGAACGAGTGAATAGTTTTTGAGCTGCCGCTCATCTGGACTGGGGCTTTCCATGGTTGGGCCATTTCACTCAATGGTGCAGGCAATGAGGAGAAAGTGGGGGTAGCTGCACTGCTTCTGGTTTCCTCTTGTGTGTGCGCAATGCAGATACACCCCCTTTATTTTTCACATTCCTTTCCCCTGAGATGTTTGGAAGAAGGTGGCATTTCACAGGTGCTCTGGTACTGCTCCCTGTGAGCCTGGATTTGCCCCACCCCACAGGTGTACCTCCGAGCTGGTGCCCTAGGTACCTGACCCATTTTGATGCTGGACATACGTACATACAGCATTAAAGTTTTAAGCTCAGAAGCGGTTTATGAACCATTCCCATGAGGACAGGAAATCTTGACTAGAAGGTTGGGTCAGAGGTCGCAAGTCGCCTTAGGTGAGCTGTTCTTAGGAGATTTCTGCTTTCGTGGAACTTGGGGTGTATCTGAACTGAGCTGTGTTTTGTGATCCTGTGTTCAGAAATGACTTTTAAGACTGGGACACTCCCAGTGATGAATCTGAAGGTATGACAGATCCTGTTTGTTTGGGGGAATAGATCATGAGCCCACCAACATTTAAGATATGATTTTAGACTTTGCTTGAGGGGCCACCTTAGATTAAACCTTTTACCTTACAAGGTCTATTTACTTCAAAGACCCTAAAAATATTCCATTGATAGTGTGTTACTGGATATAACACATATGAAAAGAGACATTTTGTTTATAGAACAAAACCATAAAAATCTAAAAACGTGGGAGAGCAGCTGGTTAATATCTGTGTCCTTGTCTAACTGACAGCTTAAAAAAACTACTGTCTTAGCTAGAAAACACATTCACTATTTTAACAGACCTTTCCAGTCTTACTTGATTGCACGGTTCACATTTTGTGTATACAGCTGAAGTCCAACTAAATTGTCTTTCTTTTTAGCTGACTGCAGTAATTCTGCAGAGAATGATGATAAATCTGCAACAGATAAAAACTGGGTGTTTTCAGTTTCAACAAAAATTAGTTATTTTTTTAACTGGGAATAGCAACAAAGAGGCACAAATTAGACAATGTAGGATTTAGATAAATTTAGGGTTACAACAGCTCTCTTGCCCTCAGCCAGTATAATGAATAATTTAGAGCCAAATATAGGGGCACTCCAGGACTAAAGTATTGCATTATCTAATTTCTATTGTTACTGTGAAGTGTAAGCAGCAAGCTTATTAAATATGAATGGAGTAATCAGACAAATTCTATGACTGTGTGCATGAGCTTCTCATTAATGTTTCACAAAGAAGCATTAAGAAAGACTAAACAGAATGCACTGGATTTAAAAGTAATAAATATACTCCAGAAACAAAGTAACTTAATGACCTCCCTATGAACAAAACAACTTAAACCAAAAGGATACTCAAGCAGAGTATCCTTAGTGAAGTACTAATTGAAGTAGATCATCTTTTGCACATCCTTGGTAACCTTTTCATTATCATTTGCCAAAATGTCATTGCCACGGTACGTCCATTTAGTGCCCTTTCAATGCTACAGTTACACTCTGGCAGTCTCAGCAACCACAGCCTACCATAGTTTTATTATAGCACAGGATGATTGCTACAAACTGTAGGGCTGGCTTCTTTGTAGGACACAGAATGTACCCAAGTAACAAGTAGGGCATGATTTTGAGCATCCCTTAACTCTCATTGTTTTCAACAGAGAGCACTCCTGGGATCAAAGTCTTCAGCTGTGTAAGTGAATATTGCTTTAAAGTGAACTTCTGAGCTAAAAGAAAAAGAATACTTTGGCCTTTTTTTCAGCTTTCCAGGAAGGAGTTTTCAACATCTAAGAAAGGAAAAAATTCTTCAGTTTATTTTATTATTTGTATTTGAGATTGGATGCACTGATTTTCCTTTCAGAATTAAAATATGAATCAGGATACCACAAACTGCAATTCCATCTCTCATCTCACAGTGTAAACAGAGGTTCAGATTAAAGGACATCAGTTTAAATTGGAAAAATCCAGACTGACTTTCCAGGTGATATTGGATATATACCTCTAGCAAATACAGTCTTTTTCCTATGCAAAAATACTTCTACATAAACTTCTCATTATCGTTTCCCCATAGTGATTACTACAAAGAGTGAACTTGCTCTTTGTCCATCTGTCTATGAAATATCCTTACTCACCATGCAAGATGAAACAGCCAATGAAAGAAAGATGCAAATAGATGAAAAGCTGGAAGAAATGGCAGAAAACTGACATATGTTTGACTCCATTTTACTTTCTTACTTAGAAGAAAAGCACAGGACTTCAGATGTGACAGGAAAACAGATAGGCTCATCTTAGGGTTGCTCATTGTCCATGATGAAGATATGGAATGGGAGAGGATTGGATAACCCAGATGGAGTGAAATATTGATCTAGATATGTGTGCTGCTCAAACATTTCTTACTTTGCTCACACAGATACAGCAAATATGGGGCACCATTCTAATGGTTGCAATCCAGCAGAGAAAAAGTAGAATGGCCATCAGCTTTTTGATTCAGTTTTAACAAGGTATCTGTAGAATCAGTTTTCTTGCTGTGATTTTAAGTCCAACACTATGAAAATAGAAAGCAGACATTATCAATTTAATCTTATAGCTGTCAATTAGCATCTTTACAGACTCTAAAGCCTAAACAATTAAAAGTTGAATAATTTATGGCAAATGGAACAATTTCTGTCGACAGTATTATAACGTGCATTAGAAATATACTTCACTGCCTGAAGCTGCTTGATTATTGATTCTGGAGTTCTCATTAGTGATGTAATTAGCAGTCCCCACCAGGAGCAATGGCTACTTGTGTTTGTCTGCACTTCTGAATTAATTGGAACTAATCCATGGTTACTTGTGCTTATTTAGGGTGAGATTCCACCAATAAAAGAGGATGGAGGAGGTGTTGCTCTCATGCCAGCAGGTCATCATCCAGGCAAAAACCTGCCAGAGTGGCCCAAGTCCTCTGGCCAGAGAATACAGCAAACACCTCCTCAGCTCCAATTTCATTCTTGGGACAATGGATAGCAAATCTACAGCTTTGCCCTTCTTATCATAGGTATTTGCTTGGGCTGGTGATGTTTACAAGCATTGCACAGTTAAGGGGTGAACAATCACATAGAAGATGAATATGGGGAGTGAGCCATCCTTTGAAAGAGTTAGGGCCCAAAGGACTGAATCCTTCTAGGGAACAAAAGAAAGATGGTAGTTTGCAGGAAACTGTTAGAATTGGGTTGAGAAAGGTCAGTTTCTGCCTGTGTGTGGGATGACTGTTGTGGGGATATCTCCAGTTAGATAAGCAATTTCTTGATTGATATCATCTCTGGAGGGATGTCATATACTTACATCTTACATTCCCACTCTTGGCATGAAGATGCTTAGCCTTTGCCCTTTGTAGGGTTTCTGTACAGCCTTTCTTCTTCAGTGTGAGGAGAGATACTTTAAATTCTAATGAGCATATAGTAGACTGAAACTTTTAAGAAATTGCTACATTTGGGGCTGTAACTCCAGGAGTGAATCCCCATGTCTCTGCAGAAAAGCTTTGCAGATGGCCGTTGACTTTCTTGCTGTGAGTCACCCAGTGCAGACCATTCTTGGGTGGGATATGAAGACTTGTCAGACTAGGAGAGAAGAATAATAAGAGAACAATGATGTGTGCTATCCTACTTGTGAAGAGAAATATTTCACTCACTAATATAACTTGTGTGCTTGCCTAGTAGATCCCCTTCCTCCATGGAAGATGGAGGATGCAGAGAGACAGAGAACAACTATCAGGCATCAGGCAGCTTCACTTGTAATACATGAAGCATGAGGCATTCAGGGAAGTGTGGTGAGACACCCACTACCATCTATCCTCAGTTCTGTTAACGATGCTACATGACCTTACCAGTGCAGAAAGAGGCTCTGCTGCTGTGCCCAGCAGGTCAAGCTTTGCATCTCCTAAAGAGATAAAAAACTAAGCATAAGGAAATAAAAAGAAGTAAGAAAAGCTAAAGAATTTTGGTAAGGAATAGAAAACAAAACAGAAGGTTTGTCATGCCATACGATGAAACAATAGCATGGGCATATTTTAACTGCTGAGTAAAATACTGGTCACCCCATATCAAGAAGGTTGTTGTAAAACCTAAAAGTAGATAGAGAGGGTAGTTACAATCATAGTGAAGATGAGAGCCAACAAATAGCCTCTGTATGAGGGTTGACTAAATAGAAAGCTTCAGAAAGACTTAATAGGATTCTTCACACTGAGAAGAGACAGATGAGGGGAGAGTGAGATATGATTTAAGGTCTTTCAAGTCATGAGAGAGATGGAGGAAAAAAATGAGTGAACTTTTCATTTTTCATTGTACTACAATTTGGAGGTACCTAGTGCTAGTCAAGGTAGCTCAAAATAAAGGACAAAATAAAAGGGCTTCTTCATACAACCTCCAATTAACTGGAGTGAAAGCTGCATATGGCTTCAAAGCAATTAGGTAGATTAGATAACAGCAGGAAGACCCATCAATACCAGTTAAATATAACGGTCCACATTCAAACTTTGGTTAAAACTGCCTCCAGCTTCTGACAACCAGAAGCTGGAAGGGTATACAAGGGAAGAAGGAAATCCTTGTGGTTTTCATTCTTATGCTTTCCTAAACCATCTGCTTGCAGCTGTTCCTATAGAGGAGATGGCTCTGCCACCACTGCAGTTACAGTACATTGAATCTGGAAGTGAAGGAGTGTTTGGAAGAGAATCTCTTCACTCTCCACAAGCAGGGACCTCTTAGGCTCTAGCTTTCTCGTGTCAAGAAAATGACACAGTATTTTTTTAACTCTGACATGAGTTTAAGGCTAAATGTTGAAGGTGGCTTTTTTTCTGGGGGAACAATCTGTTCATTCAAATAGATGAGGGAAGGACATAATTTCAGGAGCTCAGGTATTCTCTTTGCTCCGCATCCATCACAAACTGTTTATCTTGAGTCTATATGTATGTTCACATGACAAGAATCACAGAATCACAGAATATTAGGGGTTGGAAGGGACCTTGAAAGATCATCTAGTCCAACCCCCTGCCAGAGCAGGATCACCTTGAGTAGGTCATACAGGAACACAGAATGAGTTGCCAAAGGGCTGATTATTCACACATTTATCTGAATGCTGAAACTGTACGAAGCCAGTTGAGAAAAATGTGTTTCAAGAACACACTTCAATTCAACTCGTATTTTCTAGCTGTGGCATTTAGAAGCTTTTCAGATTTCATAGTGTCTAGGTCTTTTTAACCTTATGTTCTGAATTTACAGAAGGGCAGGTTGGAATTGAATTGTCCACATAAACAACCCTTCACGTGATGCCTCCCTTCTTTCATTGCACATCTGGTGACTTCTTCATTGTGCCTAATTAGGATGCAGCTCCTTGGAATATTATTTCTTTGACAGCAACTGTAACAAGAAACTGTGCAAATTTAAATAAGAGCTGAGAATCCCATTGAGACTTTTATTAGTAAGAAAATCAAAGATCTGAGAAATGTATTTTGTTTTTCTTTCCCTCACCATCACTGAATCTTTTGATTCCAGACTATGCTTAGTCCTCTGTCAATACTGACACACCTGGATATGTATCAGAGATTAAAAGTAATTTCCCAGCCCATAATAGATCTGCCCTTACTTACTGATGCAATGTGCTTAGAGTGGGTCCATAAGCAGCAACTGAAATTGTATCACATTTCACCATTTGTGACCTAGCAGTAGTCAGGAAAAATTGCTGTTCTTTTGTTTACCTAACTGCCAGAACTGCATTTCACATAAAAAAGGAACAGCTAAAACCAACTGGATGCTACTGCATTCCGTCCAATTAAACTCAAATTGACATTGCATTAAATCAGCTAACCAAAACCTTTTCTTGTCTAAACTATTCCCAATTAGAAATAACCTCTTTAATTTCAGAGAAGCCAGAATAAAGGTGGAAAGAAAATATTCCTAAAAATAAACAAGAGCCTAGATGTAAAATCCAAACTGGTGTAAATCTTAACCACTGATCTGTTCTGAACAAAGACAAAAATTGTTCATAAAATACTTGCAGGTTAGGAATCTTTTCTCATGGGGAGAATAACTAACAAAACTTGCCAAATCTAGGATTAGTGTATGTCATGTGTAGTTATATTTTTCCCTTTTAATGCAGTAATTGACATTCTTTTTCAAAATTGCTGCAGTTCAACAAGATACTGAAGAACCTACTTTTGTTCAGAAGAACTGCTCAAACATGATGAATTATGTTCATCTGAATGGGACCAAATGAACTAACAAGTTGAAGAGTTATTTATCTATGCCTTATTATCCAAACAGATGGAACAGTTAGAGGGAAAAAATTCTAGATATTTCAGGGTTTGATAATTCCTATTACAGACAAAATTCCACTAGCTGCAAGGGAGCAGTTTACACATCCAGGACCTAAACTTTCAAACAGATGCAACTCTTTGTTTTTACAGGAAGAACATGAGTTGTAATTGACCTCCTTGTAATTATTTGCTCTGATTTGGACACAGACAATAAAGCTGGAATCGTAAAGCGAACACAAATACCAAAATGGCTTGTTGCTACTGCATGTACTTTAAAAGCTGTTATGCAGCACCATTTTATTCAACATTGTGGTCTGTGAGCATTACCTCACTCTGAAGAGCACTCTGAAAGCACACAAAGAAGTGAGCATCTTTCTGGAGAAGGTACAAGGAAATTTTGCATCTCTTCTGCACAAACAAGTAATGGAATTCTCTTCTGCAGTAGCACTCACCTGCCATTTGCACATACTACAGCTACCACCCATTATCTCTTCTCTATAAAGCATAATTGTACCAGATCATTGAGGCATTACTTTGTGCAATTCCAGGGACCTGAGTGGAGGATTTGGCCTGCCTCTACTAGACCTGCCATGTTCCACGCATAAAGCAACATCGTCCTTTCAGCCATTTACTGAGCTCCTTTATTAAGGTTGCAAATAAAGTCAGTAACTCTAATCATGCTTTTGGTTGTTGTGGATCCTGGCTTGGCTAGGAATCATTGGAGATAAACATCTCATTTCAAATAGGCTACTGAGCAGATGGTAATGACTTTTAATCACAAGCAACATGAGGCAAATCTGAAATAATGCCCTTGAGATGAACACTTTGGTACATCATTCCTACCATTTTGAATGCTGAATAACCTTGCCCCATGAAAAGTGCTATGTGTGATTTATGTACACTTATACTTCCACCTCACTAAAATACTGACAGTCATTAATAGGTTTTCACAATTCTTATTTTGGGCCCTTATCCAATGGCCACCGAAGTCAAAGCAAACCACTTCTTTCTAAGCCTTCAAAGACTCCATCTGCTGCAATAACAAATTGTTGTGTTTTAATTGCTGATGTAGAATTCTGGGAGACCTACAAGAACTTCCTGCTCAATCTGAAAATGAGAGTAGGGGATAGTTTCTTTAGGCACCTGAAACCCTGTTCTCCAAAAAAAAAAAAAAGGAGAAAGAAAGAAAGAAAAAAGGTTTCTGGTAAAAAGCTTTCTGCAATTTGTAGAAACAGTACCGGGGGTCAGACACTGACCTTCAGCTCATGCCCTGTGTCTGTGTCAAGTTAATTACATCATATTAGACAATTCTCTGCTTAGGTCAGTCCTGAGAAGGCGGTACAGGGACTTTTTCACAAGCCACATTTGCCATTGCATTATTGGAAAGCTGAGGTGCTCTTTGCATTAAGGACATCATTATGCCAACAGTGGAGCTCTTATTTCTGCATAATCTCTCTCTGATCCTTTGTGATGTTTTCAGAGCAGTCTGCTGACCCAACGATACTGCTGGGCATAATGATGTGACAGGTTTGCTTTTCAGTCATTGGGCTGCAATCTCCTTGTTCAGAACCTTAATAACACCATTTCTTAATAGTAATGTTTAAATAATTTTTCTTGATCTTGCTTACAGAGCAATCTGTGTATAAGCTCTTTATACCAGGGAATTGGTGAGAATAGTTTTCAAGTGGTTAGCCTGCCTAAAATGTATCTGCAACAAAAAAATGCATCATGACTTACAGCATGCCTTTAAGAACTCTGTTTAAATTTTAACTCCATTTAAATCAGTAGTAATTTTCCCTCTTACGTTTCCTTAAGTGTAGCTTTGCAATTTTATGGTCTCTGACACCTCACTTCCATGTCCTGCAAAGATGGCTGCCTCTACCACTCAGCAGGGAATCCACCCCCACAGCTTATGGTAACAGCAAATATTTCCACAGCCAGATTACAGCTATGTAGATGAGATCTAAGCAAATAAGGTGCCTAATTAATAATACGCACAAGAGGCATGTAGAGGAGGCTGGTCTGCATTGCTGGTGGCAGGAAGCCACTACCCATCTCATGAATACGGTGATGGCAGCCTGCAGCTGGAAGCTTGGCCCTGTGCAGCTGCCATGGAAGGAACGAGCAGGCATGGAGTGAGCTACTGACTCCAGTGGTACAGGCTGAAAAACCACACAGGGACCTCGATCCTGCTCTGTGCAGAGAGAGCCACTAACTTCAGCTGGAAGATTTGCTTCTCTCAAGCTCTGGGAAGGATTGAGAGCACGCATAGCCCTTAGCTTCCTCATTGCACCCTGTAACAGTGTCTCTTCATGGGTTCATCTGCAAGCTCTTACAAAATAAATGAAATACATAAATGAAACATCATGGTGCCTTGCTCAAGCATAGGTTGCTTAAATGCCTTGGGAGCATTGTCAGAAATGAGTCTGTACAAATCTGGCCTTAAGAAGAAAACCCCCATGCTGTATTTCTGTACGGAGGCAAGAGATCTGAGAGGAGTCTGCCTTCCCAGCGCTCTCTTGTATGCCACATACAAAGGCAGGAAGATTAATGCGACTACTCAGCAGGATGTAATTCTTTCAAGCCGGGACGAAGGTAGGGCGACTAACGCTGCGGTGGCTGGGACACACACGCGGGTTAGCTGACTTCCCCAGCAGTGCCCACAGGACACCGTGCCTGGGGCTGTCACTGACTGGAGGACTCCATCGGGAGGCGGCCCACGCGAGGCACCCGACGGGTCAGCCGCTCCCCCAGCCGCGGCCTCGCCGCTGGCTTCCAGGCCGTGTGAAATGAGCCCGGCGGCGCCCTGCTGCTGCCCCTTACGGTCTCCCCGCCGCGGCTGGCACTCAGGCGGACTACATTTCCCAGAGGCCCTCGGGCGGGGCGGAAGGTGGGCTGTCGCGGTTAGACGGCTGTTCTTGCCGGCGGGGCCTGTCGGGAGCATGGCCGCCAGAGAGGCGGGTGGAGTGGTGTTCGGAAAGTCTGCTGAGAAGCTCTTCTCTCTGAGCGGGCTGTTCGCGGTGTACAAGCCCAAGGGGCCCACCTCGGCCGGCGTGCTCAACCTCCTGAAGGAGAGGTTGCTGGCAGGTAGGCGGCTGGGCCGGGGTACGTGCGGTACAGTGAGGTGAGGTGCAGGCTTTGTGGTTTGGGCCTGGAGGTTCGGTGGAAAAGCGAGGAAATTGTGACAGGAAGGCAGGTGTGGGCCCTGCCCAGGGTCCCAGGGCAGGAGCAGGCTTTCCCGAAGCGAACATGCATTTAGCCCTCAAGTGGTTTGGCCTGGGAAGCCCTACCTGGCATGGCTGTGGGATGGGTGACATGTGGTAGTGTGTGTGTTTATTAGGATGCTAGAGCCAAAGTCCCTGTCAAGCTGCTGCACCCTGTTTCTCAGCATTCAGAAAAACAAAGGAGAACTTGGGTTTGGGTTTGGGTTTTTTTTGTGGTAGGTGATAGCTATGGCATCCCCCTGGATATATTCTGGCTCACTGTGTGGAGCTCCTGGGTCTCTACAAGACTCTATGTTGACAGTATTGCATGATGAGCTGTAAGGCCGTATTCACCACTTGTTACCACCTAAGATACAGCATGATGTGAGCCTTTGTTTTGAAGGGGGTAAGATTTGTCCCAGCAGAAAGTGCCAGTCCTGTAGTGCACAATGATGGGGATCCCAGCTTGTCTGGAGAGTTGTCAAGCATGGTCCCAGGGGCAGCATGTACCCACCTCTCAGAATGGGTGTTGGCAGTGTTGGTGAAGCACAACACTGTCTGGATATTCTGCTTCAGTCCCACTGCCTGTTCCCATTAAAAAAATAGATCATCAAATGAAGGAAAACCACAAAGTGCTTGAAGGAGTTTTAAAGTCCTGTGCACAGGCTAAAGAAACTTCTTTTTCTGATATGAAGAAGGCCAGGTCTCAGAGAATAGGAAAAAAGTATGATCATTGCAGAGGTCTGAGAGACTGTGGCCTAGATAATCAATGTGGGGGCTTGGTCATATGATACGAGCTTTTGGGCACTTGCTGATGAAGTGAGAATATGGGCTTTTGGAGTGGTGGTTGCTTATTTAGGCTGATCTACTCTGTAGTAAACTGTAATATAGGCACTGATTTCAATTCAGCTGTGTGTGGAAGACATTTAGGTGTATCATAACAGATTCCGTGATGTGGAAGCCATAATGAAGAGCTAATAGAAATAGGTAAGGGAACTTAGCGTGTTTGTCGTATTTCCTACTAATAAATAAGGGGCTTTGGAATCTGCAAAGTTCCTGGAGCGATCAGCTGCATAGGAACTGTGGTGGGTTGGGATGATCTGACAGCTTGAAAGTGGCAGCGAGCAAGTTCAGTTCATTGCAGAATTTCCATAGGGCCGCACATGTCCAAATAAACATGACCCATTACAGGGAAGTAAATACAAGAAGAATTGCTTAGATTATATAGTATAGAATTTGTTTATAAGAGATGATTCTGGGGACTGTGCTGCTAGTTCTTGAATGCTTTGTTAATGAAACTTCCCAAGTCAACTGTCTGCCAGGTTTTTCAGTAGCTTTTTCTGAACGTTTTTTTATAATGATACATAAGACTTGATTAGAATCTAAGTGAAAATAGCTTGAAAATTGTTTGAGACTGGGATTAGATCTAGATGAATCATCAGTAATCTTCACTATAGCAATTTCTGCACTAATTCATAGTTTAAATAATTGATTTTTATTTCCTTTAGCAAGCTGGAAAAGTGTAGATTGGTTTTTTTTCCTGTGTTCTGAGGTTGTCCTAAAATGCTTCCTTTAAATTTCTGTTTGCAGAAGCTGGTGTGCAAACAAATGGGAACAAAAGAAAGCAGGTTTTGAAAATTGGACATGGTGGAACATTGGACAGTGCAGCAGCAGGAGTTCTGGGTAATGAAAAATATAAATATAGTTATTAAAAGATTTATTTGAGGGAACATTTTCATGCCTACATGAAATCAGAGCGTGGAGGAACAATCTGGGATATACGTGGCAGGCTTTGTGGTTTTGGGGGAAGGACACATTACTGTGGAGGAGTGGTCTGGGTTAAATTTCCTCTGCAGGTACTTTTATATGAATATGTTGTATTTATTAAAAGAATGCTGTTTTTCTACCCCCCATCACCAATCTCCTGAAATAACTTCTGGGTTATTACATGAAAATACAGATTCTTGTGTCATAAATTCAAAATTACCTCAAATTATGAAATTAATGGCTTTTTTGTTTAATCTGGGGATATATAGTCATATTTTTCTAAAGTATTTGTTCTTAACCTAATGCTTTTCTGAGATTTTGAGGGAGTCTTCTGGGTTAGAACGCTCAACAAGTGATAGACCTGAAAGAGAAATCGAGCTGCTGCTTTTTTGTAGCTCAGCACAGAAATAATTTTTCCACTTTCTGCCCTGTCTTGATCAGTAAAGAAGAGTCATCCAAAGAGATTTTGTCTTTTAATTTTGATAGCAATCCACTTACTCCTTTTATTAACAAACAAGATGTATTAATTGCTGTTGTTGAAAAGCTCAGCTGTGTCAGAGCGCTGGTCTGAACTATTCTCATAGAATACATTGCCACTGGGAGTTTTGTTGATGAGTAATGTGCAAAGTACAGCTTGCTTAAATTGTAGCCTCGTTGTGCTACTTGGCTAGAAGAAACAACAGCAATACCTTTTGGTCCTGAAAATCAACAGGTACAACTATGAGTATATGCTGGAAGTAAATCCACTGAGTTTTGCTGTAATGACTTCTCAGGAAGAGCTGTGCTTCAAGGGGATGTTTGCTGAGACTGTTGATCGTAGAGGCTTATAGGCTGGTAATTGTCTTTCTCTGTCACCTGTGAACATTGCAAAATGTAAACTCATTTTGTTCCAATTTCCTGTGCTGTGTGGCCGCTCACTAGAGAGTACCTTGCGTATCGCTGAAGCGGACATTTACCTTTTACACAGATGTTCCCTTTGAGCCTGCTACTGCTCATTGTGGGAAGTCAGCAGCATTGATCCATAGGAAAAGGAAAATCACTCGTGCTTTTTAATTGCTTCTCTTATTGTTCTCTGATCCCCAGCAGTCTCCAAAGCCGCCTTCTGTGGCATGAGAAAAAGTATTTGGGCTTGATGTGCTTGGGAAAGACAGAGAAGTGCGTCACCTTAATATGCTATGGATCGATTTAAAAAGGCACAGGATCTTTCATTCTACTGCCATATAAAACAGAAAGAGAAGAGTCAATGATAGCTAGACTGGAAAGGAGTGGGAAAGGGAATGTGCCCAGATTTCATGTGGGTTCAGGTAGGATAATGATGGAGAGAGAGGGGAGGATACAACAGAAACAAGTTATTCAGAAACTCCATTTTTTTAATGTTTCTGTTCATATTGCCACTAGTCGTAGATGAGGAAGGACCTTGGAGGCAAAGGTCAGTGATCTATGGCATATGAGTGGAAGGCACCTTAGAAACCAGGTTGCACGTGATGGCCTTGCCCTGGTAAGGGACTGCTGAGAGGCAAAATATTTTGTCTGTTCCCACCTGTGTCTTCCATTGTATTTGGAAGGTGGTGGGAGATGAGAGTCAACTTCTACTTTGCACTGTCAGGTCTCATATTTTTAGATACAAGAAACACAGACTTGTAAGTCAAGTCTTAGTATCTTGTTTTAGGATCTGTGTAGAGCTGTAGGTCCCAGTTTAGTGTTTCTTGCTGTACAGTGGTAATGGTAAATATTCAGCTTGTTTCTACATGACAGTTATGAACTGTGCTTCCATAGAAGAAAAGGGCTTTACCTTACGTAAGGAAAATCAGTGGTCCTCTGTTGTAGTAGAATATAAGCTATTTACAAAAAAGCAGAGGTGAGAGATGGTAGTTCTTTTGAAATGGAAATATATATTATTTAAGCTAAGTAGTAAATGCTATTCAAGAGGTGGGCTAGAGTCTGGCAAATTGAAACTAATAAATTCAGTTAAACCTTGTTATGCTCTGTGTAGTCTGGCAAGTTTTGTGTATGTCACCTTTCAATAATACATGTGTTACACAAATGTGATTAATTGGGAAAATTGCTAGTGTCTTGTTCACAAAAGCCTTCAGTGTCTCTTGAAAATTTATTCTGTTGAATCTCTTGACATTTTTCAGCAAATTTCAGCTCAGCAGTTATGCTGGTGTCAGTGATGTCACCATATTGCAAGAAGAGAGCTTGGTTATAAAGTTTGATCTGTGTGCTTATCTCCCTTTCTCAGCTGTGTTGCAGCTCTTTCCTGTCTGGTGAATATGACAGGAACAGGCTGAACTGAAGGTACACAGAAACACAAGCACATGTGTGACTGAAAACCATCAGAAACAAGAGAAGTAATTGAGAATAGTAGTCTAGTAAGTCTCAATGTAAAGACTGAAAAGCAGTAAAGCACACATACTCCTTTAAAAAACCCCCAAACAACAAACCACAACAAAACCCAGAATTCATTGTCTGGTTTGATGCTTTTGGTACTGGTTCCTGGGTAACACAAAGCTGTTTTCCTGTAAGCTCCCTTAACTCCTGCATTTTTATTAAAATTGAGTACATCAGCTGTTACACATTCCATGAGTTGTACATGTCACTAATTTCCTTCTACAGTTTTCATTGTTTCTCTTCTTCCTTCTGTTGTCATTGTTTCCTTAGAAAACTGAAAGGAGAGAAAATCAATAGAAAAGCATATTCAAGGAAAGTGTCATGTTGTATAAAGCTTAAAAATAAAATATTAAGTAGAGCTCTTTTCCTCCTGCTTCTTTTATGAAAAGCTGACCTGCAGAATACTGGTTTAAGGCTGAAAAGGTAGTAGTCTGTACATACACAGTAATAGGAGGGTTTGATTCTAAAAGATTTTTGACAGAGGCAATTAGACCTTTTGATTATTTTACTTCCCTGCTGTAAGTCTGATAAACAGTTTCATTGTGCTATCTTGGCTGCATTACTCTTGGTCACTATCAGCCTTTAAAAGGGCTATTTAGTTACAGTGAAGGCTAGATTCATTAGTGAGCCATACCCTCCATCAAAGGAGAGACGGTGTTAATTGCACTATCCATTTCTTTGGTGATTAAAAGATAAATAAATCTAGGGGTTGAATTAAAGCATTTTAACATTAGATAAAGCTTATTTATCTTCTGCTTTAGACTTTTTTACATTCACCAGTCTTGTGTTGTTGGAACTTCAGAGATACCTTCTCATAAACATTGACTCTACATGCTAACAGAGCATGAAAGGCTGAATTTCTGATTAGCATAGTATTTAGCAATGAATGGTGTTGAATAAGGGAACCACAGAACTGTTTTTGAAGTAGCATTTCTCCTTCTCTCTTTGCAGTGGTTGGTATTGGAAAAGGAACAAAAATGCTGAAAACTATTTTGTCAGGTTCCAAGGTAAGGACTGCTAAATGAGCTGTATTAGTCATTTGTGGTTTTTTTATTTGGGTTTTTTTTTTCATTCCTCTACTGAAGAGCTGCAATAACATACAAATGTTTCAGCTGTCCTGGATATGTAGTTTATCTGTGTATTTCAGTTCCTTTTTGCATTTAGTCAGAAATTTGATACTAAGAATTTTATATCCAAAATGGTTATTTTAAATCCTTTGCCGTGTTTTTTTTCCCTACAAAATTCCTGCTTTACAGGAAGATTTCTGTAAGACTTGGTGTTTAAAAAAAAAAAAAAAAAAGAACTGAAATAAAGATTGCACTGTAATTGATGTTTTTGGGAGGTAATGTGTATGGTGGTTTCAGTTTGTGGTCATTTTCCTTATGGGTAAGTAACATAATTGTTACTTAGCTTGCAGTTAACAGATGGTCTTTATTTCTTTTGTCTCTTCTTAAATACCATGGGGTTTTAAGCAGCACCTTTTGGAATTAAGAATGTTTTGCATTCATGACAGTACCTATCATTCCAGATTGCAGCTCCTGTAGAGGGGTGCTCTACTAACACATGGATAGGCACATATAAGAAGTGAAAGGTAACAAAAGCCCTGTGGCTGCATGAGATAATCCAGACTGGAGCCTTGACAGATAGCCATCTTGTTCATTGGAGCTTTTGATTAGCTGTACTGTGTTTGGTGTGTGCACTCCAGATTATAGGTGGTACGTACAAAAGTGCGTGTACTCCCAAGAATAATCTACCCATGTTGATTCCTTATTTGCAAGTAAAATCCTGTGGTTTTAGCCATTATTTTTAAATGAGAAGTTTAGGTAAGAATGACAGATGCAGAAATCAATTAAGCCTTCCTGGTCTCATCTTATACTGGGGGAAAGTCAATAGTGGCTCAGCAAATTGATAGCCTTTCTAATGCATTTTATTCTGCTGTTTTTCCCATTCTTTTCGGGTCTGAATACTTCAGCTCTTCACAGGTACCGAACTGATAACTTGAGGTAGAGTTTGATTGACAATCTTCAGTTCAACTCAAAGGAAAATAATTTGGCAGAAGAGAATACAATCAGGATAAAAAGATGTAGCTGTCAAGTCTGATCCAAGATTTTCTGTAGTCAGTGTCAGTCTGTGTGGACTGTAATGGGTTTGGGTTTGGTTTATAGGGCTGGATTTCAGGCAACTGCATTTGGAAACGCGCAGTAAGCAGCTGGAGCTGGATTTACACTGGACTTGTAAGCAGTTACCAGTCAACATCTCCTTTGGAAGAGCTTTTAAAGTTAAAAAAGGCACTGAGATACTTCAGCTAAATTACGTTGTCATAGACAAATGTGTGAAAATTGATTTGAAAACATGTAAAGCAATTGAAGTATCTCTTAAGCTACTCTTCACAGTAGTAGCAAAACAGTACTTCAGCCTACTTAGCAGAAGAGAGTATATGCAAGCTCCTCATCAATGTCACGATGACGTCCTGTAGTAGGTAGGAGTGTTATTTAGCCAAATGTTGTGTCCAGGTAGCTCAGGAATGGTTATAGCTGCTCCTGAGGGACAAGAGTGAGCAACACAGAGCAGAAATGGGCAGTGGGGGCAGTCTTGTAAATTCTACCCCAGCTGGATCCATCATCTCTCATCTGCTCTAATCTTGGTGCATTTTATCTTGGCTGTGGGCGGTTGATTCAGTGCGGAGAGCAAAGCTACATCGTTACAGCAGATGTGCTCTTTCACTGCAACTGTTGGTGTTTTCTGATGTGACCCAGAGCATGAGGTAGCTAATAGCCATACCAGGTGACACAGCAATCATGAGCCTTCATTTGGAAGGATGTCCCATGGATATCTGCCGATTTTTCTTTTAATAACACTAATAATAAGGGCTCTTAGTGTAGTGGTGCATCTGATACAGATTGACTGTCTAAATATGTTTGTGTATCTTTTTACATCCCATGCATGCAATAGGAGTCTATACTTGTAACTTACCATTATGGATGCTAAAGTGTTTGTTGGAATGTGATGATTTTCTTTTGTTCCTTTTATTGCTATGAAGATTCAGATGAACTGTCTGAGCCTCTCTGGTTGGGATTTACTGCTTGGTTATAGGAATACATCTTACAAAGAAATAGTTCAGTCTATGACTGTTGGCAACAGAGCTATGCTGAGTGGCCAAAACTTATGTTACTGCAGTAAACTCCATATGGTGGCACTGCCAGAGATTGGACTATTTCTGCTTTTTTCCCAAACGTTGTGTGAAACTTTCCTGACTCTGTGTGGCAGCTCTAAACATTATCACTTGATTTGCAACTCATATGCATGATACAAAGAGTGTTACTCTTTCAGTGTGAATCTGGTTTTCCATTGGTTTGACCTCCTTATGAATTAACTCAAAACAAATAGAAATGTGCAGTCAAGGGCAATACCTACTTAGCATTCCAGATTTCTCAATGAATTCTTAATATTTATCCAGAAATAAAAATATGTGCAAACAGGGTTAGGTCTGTTTGTTTGCTTTATTCTGTTTCAAATATTCCAACTGAGGGGAAGAAGCCTCTTGGATCTGGAATTTAAATATCAAGCACTTAATACCAGTTCCATAGGAGACTTGGTTTTCCTTCTTGTGTTTAGGGGTATGGTCTTGATCTTGCTTGGACTTTTAGCATTGCATTATTTTCAGATAAATTGGATATTTGCAAAATAAAGATATTAGAATGAAGAAATTTTTCCTGCTTCTTCAGTAAAATGAATATGATTGGGGTGGACCAATTTTTCTAATGGTAAGTTACTTTTGAAGGGCTAAGTCTTCTGGGTGACTAGTCTGTCTCAAACACAGTGTAGAAGTGATTTTGGGTGGGGTGAGAAATGTGTTAGAAAATGCTAGCTAGCCTTACAGTTTCCGAAGCAGTAATCCTGTTTTAAAACCTCTCATCTACCAGAATGTGCTGTTGCATAGAAGCAAATAGGGAAATGATCAGGGACTCATCAGAGAAGAAAAAAGGGAAAAGGAGTAAGTAGTGAAATTCTTCAGTATTCAAATACTTTCCATTGGGAGGAGATGTCTTCCAACACATACAGCCTTTATTTTTAGGTGAGATGAAACAGGATGATTGAAATTTTCATACTTCAGTTGTGTGCTTAATTTGTGTGTTTTTCAGTGAGATAACATCTGGGTTCACCCTAAGAGAATTTGAGTCATAGTAGTGTGAAAGAAGCCAGAACTTGGCCATCCATCAAACTGTGCTTGAAATCACTGCCTCTCAATGAGCAAAAAGCATGGACATACTGTTTTTATCTGAGGATGCAGCTTCTTGTCGTGGTCCATATATAATCTGAAACCTCAAGCACCCCTGCTGCCATGAGGGGAATTGCCTGAGTTGGTTGCTCAAGCTTGTGCAAGGACTAGTTAAAATAGAAAAAAGTTGTGGCTTCTCCAGAGTGAAACACTATCCAAAAACCCCCAAAACTAGACCAAACAAACCCCACTGAGTAAAGCCCAAATCCAAGTGATTGCAAGTACTAGAAAGGGAAAAAGAGATTGTGAGTGGAATGAAGATAGATCAGTGACCTGGTATATGACAACTTCAGTGTATTTATAATTGGAAAAATTTGAGTTCTTAATGAATCCTGGATGGAAAACGAGTGCTAGTTCAGTGACCAGGTCTCTCAAAACTTGTCATTCTCACTTGTATCCTGTGAGAGAGGGCTTGGCCTGGGCAGGAGGTGGTTCAAATCACGTAAGAGAATTTCAGACACACATGTAAGGTATTTCTTGCATTGTGGTTCTGGGATTAGTTTGTACATTGCAGAATTGTTTCTCTAGAGGGTTGGCACCAGATGCTGTGGAACAGTGTCCATAAAGAAGGCTGTTTCTTATCCTCCTGTGATTATCTTACTGTCCTAAAAACTAGGCTTTAATTTGTATCCCTTAACTTCTCAAACATAAAGGTTGCTAGTTTTCTCCCTGATTTCATGTTTTTTGAATTAAGTCCTTAGCTTCCATCTTTTAGCAATGAGTTCAATGAATTAATAATGCATTAAAAAGCACATCTAGTAGTTCTATAAGGAGTGGAACTAATGAAGCCTTTTCTTGCGACTTCGTTTGTTTACAGCTCGTTAGACACCAAAGCCCCATGTGGACTCTTTGGTATCCACTAATACAGTGGGGCTCCATCTATAGCCTTTTTCTTATTGGAAGCTGTAATAGATTTATTTTCTCTATCTGTCTGTTTTCAGGAGGCTTATAGGAACTCGGTATCTCTGAGACCACTATTCTTCTGCCAACAGTTGTGTGTTTGCACATTAACGTGCATACCATGATGGTGTAAGTGGTATTTCTTGGGAAAGCCTAATTTTCATTTTAAAAGCCTCCCTCTGGTGTTGAATTTTTTGTTTTTGTTTTTAAAATGCATTTCCAAAACAGTTTGTGCTGCAGTTCATGTATTTAAGGAACGAGTGCAGGAGAACTGTGTTGACTTTCCTCTTGAAGGATCTCCTTGGTGGTGTGTGCTCTTTCAATCTTAAAAAATCTTTATGCTATCACTAGCTGAGTTCTTTGCTTCATATTGCTTTCTTCTGGAGCTGGTAAAACCAATGCTACTTATTCATACAGTGCATAGTGTTGTATTCTGTTTTCTTTTTCATGTTCTGATCATTTCAACATTCTTCTGGAAGGAGATTAGATTTGTGTGTAGTGGTAATAATTTTATTAGACAAATTGGTGTAGTACAGAAAATTAGGCATTTGGATATGCACATCCTTTCTCAGGTCTAAAATAGAAGCCATGGATTTTAAAAAACATAGGAGTTTTGTTTAGAATTTAGTGAAGTAGGTACCTTTTAGACAGTTTCTGAAAGAAAAAATAGTGCTTGTGAGTGTGGTATACCAGCAATTCTGATTGTGCAGGCACTTGCAGGTAAGACCCCTAGGCTGTTCCACACAGACAGGCTACATTTTGGGAGATGCTTTAATAAAGTAGAGTAAGAAAACAATTTGTCCTATGTGTGGTAGCAAGGTTTTGTTCACAATTCATCAGCCAAGCTTTAGTCACAAGGTGAGAGGGGCTGTTACTGCTTGCTTGATGATTCTGAAGATCCCATCTTGCTTGTGGTTTTAGTTGGTCTTTTCTTCCATACTTTATTATCATCATATCCAGCTGTCTCTGTTTGTCTTGGAGCAATCCAAGTAAAGTGGTTTGTTTGCTCCTTGGCTCTTTCCCTAGAAAATTTTTCACCTGCAACACCTTCTCATTTTTCACTCTGGTTTACATTCTCACACCTCTTTGTTTATGATATCCCATCCACACCAACCAAGGGTCTGACTGAGTTTGTCTTTGTATTGAGATGGGAGAGGTAACAGAAAAAGAGTGCAGTATGCGACCTGCTCACTTAAGCAAAATGGATTGTAGCTACACAAAATGTCATTACTTTGCCCAAAGAAATGATTGTTTTCTTATAAGGGAGGTAGGAGAGAAAAGAAAGAGATGATAGGGTTATCTCCTAGGGGAAAGAGAGAGCCTGGTAAATTATACATTGTGGCATGTGAAGGGGTTAGTGTGAGGTAATGTTATAGTGTGTCATAAATCCGATATCTCTATTGTCTGTGGGTTGTTTTTTTTTTTAACCCAGTGGAGTTATGAATTTTAGTTCCCAGGCTTGTTTTGAAAGGTGTTTTATAGGTTTCCCTTGAGGAACAGGACTGGCAGATCAGAGATGGAGTGATTGTTTTATGAGAGATGTTAACCCACGGGCAGATGGATAGGTTTCAGCTCTTGTAGGCTGGGTAGGTGAATCCTTCCTGACAATGCAGTGGGTGCTTAATTTCACCCGTTGAGTTACTGTTTTGTACGTTAGATGAAGTACATTACATATCTGAAATAAAGGCATAGGACAGAGAATTCCTGACATTTGGTACATGGTATTTGTTACAGCATTGTGCAAACATTCAAGGAAGTATTCATTGGATGTTTGCACAAAACAGTGCTAAGATGTGTCTATTAATAAAACTTGTCCTACTTATGTCTGTAGTCTGTAACAGCTATATCCAAGTGCCTCTAGAATAGTTTGCTTTTATCCAAAAGCCACTACTGACACCTGAGAGAGTTTTTGCAGAATCAGAACTTTCTATTTTAATTCCACAACCTCTTCCCAGAGCTCAGAGGAAGAGTTCCACTCTTGCCAGAGCAGAGGAGGGTGGTTCAGAGACTCATCGTTGTTCATGCAAACTTAACATTGGTTTCTATCCTGAGTGTATTATTTTACATTTTGACAATAAATTTCTTGAATGCTTCAAGATAGTAACTAGAGATCAATGTCAGTTTATGAAAGGATGGTTGTCTTCCTTATTTTGTCATAAAGAAAATGCTTATATAAAGGGAAGACTGGGAAAATGCATGTATGCTGTTGGGTTTTATGTATTATGAGAATGTGTAGAAGGCTTTATGAAAACTCAGTGGTGTCTGTACAAAACAAGGTGCACTGAGAGAACGTTAAGCCTGTACAGTAGAGCACGTAGGAATCATGAAGGGCTAAGGTGTTAGCTGGAAAAAATGGTCTTAAATGTGCCCCTTACATGCTACACACTGTTGACATCTTTAATTATCTTCTACTTGAAAAGGTATGATACATTATTTTTCACCTGGTTTTTGTGGGCTTTTTTGATAACAAATCATAAGAAAAGGCTGGTTGGAATATCTGCTCTTTCCTGCCTCGCTCGCTATCTCAAAACAAAGTTGTAGAAGAAGCTGTTAAATAGTACAGATACACACTTGCCTGCAGTGGTACCGTTAGTAAGCTGGCTTAACATGCTGTGTATTGCTCGATTCTCTTTTATGCTCACCCCAGAGGCCTAATCTATTAATAGCTCAGCTTCATGCTCTATTAATATTCACACTTTTTTAAAGTGTTGAAAATCTTGAGGAGACTGCACCTATTGTGCTGCAGAAGCTCTTTCCTCCAAAAATGCAGAATATTTTAAGAGCATGCTCTAGTGTGATTTATTTTTTTCCCCGTTCTTCAATTCATGAGGTCAGTTTCTTTGTCCTTCCTCTTGACCTTTCTATAATTGTGTATCTGTCTGTGCTACATGTACAGTTCTTGCTTGCATTCATTAAAAAAACAGACTACAACATGGCAAGGCTTTTTTGTCTTCCTTAATAAAATCACAGGGGAAGAAAAGATGTTAACAGGTTTAAACTAACCATTCTGCATTGTTTTCTGTAATGTTCCTTTCTCGTGATCTGAAGAAGCTCTTGGCACTTTTAGAATTTACTGCATCTTAGTCTTTGAATAAAGGCTTTCATGCATTCATTTTATATGTGAATTTGTATGCACCTATAAAGTCTTACACCTCTGGAGGATTTGTCTTGTATTTCTAGGCAGAGAATTATGAATTTCCTTAAAACTCTATGTCTGAGAAGCTGAAGGTTGTCTTGGGTTTTCTACAAGCTGTAGTGTAGCTGCTGGAAGACAGAGTGAGGAAACAGGTAAAGAACAGGTATTGAAGCTGAAGATGACAATTAAGAGCCAGCCTGATTCATTTTGGTGAGTGTGACAGGTTTCCACAGAATGTGAGTGTCAGAAAGATTTGAATAAAGAGCCTGTGGGTTACAAGCCAGAAATCTTGCATGTTAGCCTGCATCCCTTCGTGGGTGTTGTGAGCTGTATTGTGTTTATCAGCCACGTGTGGCCATGGTGCTATCTCGGGTGACCTAGTGTTCCTGTTGGGATTGTTCTCCCTCCTGCTCCGTTCCCTGCCCTCCCTCTAACCCCAAAATTTAAACTTGATAGAGATTTTAGCTACCACCTTAAATCTTCCCTGAACTCCAGGTAAAGTATCTTCCATGGCTTCCCCTATTACAGGTGGTTCTAGTCCTTCACATTGAAAATCTAGTCACCCCATATGTTTGAACTTTTTTAATAAGCTGGCATAAGAGGTCAGAAAATCCTGTTAGTCCAAGAGTAAAGATCAGATAGTTCTTCAGCAATGACAGTGCAATTACAGCATCTAGCAGTAAATAAAATTTAGTGCAGGCTTAGCACAAAGTCAGCTTTTCTTTTAGGAGAAAAAATGAGTGGTAGAGAAGTTGTAATGTTTGTGTACATTGAAAGGACATGTTTGGTGTTTAGTAATTTTGAATTTGCTCTGTCATAAAATATGGCGCTCCTCCCTCATCCTGCAGTCTTTATTTTGCCTCTGTGCAACCTGCTTTTAAGAGATTAGGGCTCTGTGTTTTTAATATATTGGAATCTGCTTAGTGAGAGTGCTTTGTTTTGGAAAATAATTGAAACTATGGCAACCCACGATGTTTTTTTCCACCTTATTTGTCTACCTTGTGTACTCCTTTGGTTTGGTGGATGATTAGCATACTAGAAACCACTGGTAGCTGCTGATGTACAAAGAGCAAATATAAGTTATGTAAATATTAAATCCGGAGCACCTTGGTTGTGCTTTAGAAATCATTGCACACAAACTGAATGCCACTGTAAAACAGAGTTTAAGGCCACTTCACTGTCTCAGTGGCTGATGTCTACAAAAATGGAAGCGCTTGCACCAAGCCTGCAGGCTGAATGGGTTGGGCACAGGAGCACTAATTCTGATCAGCACTTGCCTGCTGTGTGCTTGCTCTGATTTCCTTCAGGTTCTCCACAGCGCTTGGTTTGGCTTTTTTTTTGTTGTTTGTTTTGTTTTATGTTTCTTCAGACTTGTCAGCCACACACAGACATCAGTTTACATAAATTGACTTTCTGTTGCTGTTGAATATGGCTTCTCTTTCCCAGCTCTCAGCCTCTTGCAAGGGGGACTGTAGCCTTTATTTATTTATTTTCCTTTTACACTTCTCTGTTCAGTTGCTGCTGTGATTAGAAAATGGGTCATCCTTGGATGAACTCTTATGAACTGCCTCTTACAGAGAGCTTGCTTGCCTGGGAAATTCTTGTGGTGGGAGCCATCTTAAAATCTTCCTGACAGCTACTACTGACCTTATTTCATAATTACTTGTGTTTCTGTCTAGCTCTTCCAAAGTGTTGCTTCTCCATGATTGAAAAAGCTTTTAAAACATGTTATGATTTAAGATTTCAAGTCTCTGGCTTCTTTCCAAATAAAACTTTGATATATTAACAGTTAAAACTGAGAAGCTGGGTTCCATGGTCCGTCTGGCATTTGCACTGATAAGTGGGGCAGACATGCCTGGCAGTCAGCCCAAGGGATTCAGCCTCCAGCAGCCCCCCTGGTTGGGTTGTGCAGCTAACACTATTCTGGCTATACAGCCATTCTGATGGGAGGGCATTCTTCTTCCTTCTCCTCCTCTTCCTCCTTTCACAGTTAAATAGGTGTACTGATCAAGTCTTGGCTTTTTCTCTCTTCTTTCATGGATATACATTCCCTTTCCCTATTATTATAAGGATTTCTCTGAATTTGGATATGAAATGAAGAAGCCAAATGATAGCTATTCTCATACTAAAATGTTATGGTTAACATCATATGGTTTAGTGTTAGTGAGAATTTTGACTGTGCCCTGTGGTTGTGACTCCCAAAACAAAATTCCTCTTCACAAGATCAGTCAGACTTATTAGACGGTTTGTAATTTGTTTCTTAGGAGTTCTTGCCATCCTGTTCTTTCTCCAGTCCTTACTTTTGTGGTATGTTTCTTTCTACTCACAGGTATGGTGGTAAATGTATGGCTGCTGGGGCACTTCCCTGTCTTTCTGGTCTTGCTGAGGTCACATCCACCACATCTCCCAGTCTGACAGAGTTTTGGCATTATGTCATTGCTGACAGAGTGCAGTGGTTTGCCACTGTAAAGCATCTTCTTAAGGCTCTCTTCTTGGTGGTGTGAATGAAGGAGTTGGCTCTACTTAAGGGCTTCTGATCACTTTGCTGCCTTTTGTTTCAGTCACCATAATGTCAAGGAAATGTTTTTTTGAGACAGCTGAGAGATGTAGCCATTCCCTAATGTAGGGTACTTTTGGGAATGTGGGTATGTTCTCAGGGCTGTTGTACAGTTGTAAGGCTCTGCTATGGTACCATGCAGACCACCATTAAAAGCTGGACTTAATGCACAGGACTGCAATCATTGCTAGTTGTGACTGGGAATGCTTGATCTTCGCTTTTATGTGCTATGCTTGCATGCTGTGGAATCCCATAAGGAAGCTGAGGTGCTGTGTTTAATCTTTAAATGGTTTGGGTCCTGGTCTCTTGAGATGAGCAGGGGGCAAGGACATAAGGGCTATCGATTGGCAGAGTGTTCTCTGATGAGCTGCCAATACAGGGACATTTCCTGTCACGGTCTGCACTTGCTAGGCTTTTCCACTGCCTGCAACACCTACCACCTTGCTTTTTTTGTTTCAGGTTGAGTGGGTTGAAGGCAGCGTGGTTATGAGCAGTTGCTGTCTCTCTTCTTGCAGTGATTTGTAATTTAAGAGTACAGGAAGAATGCCCCTAGATGTATTTTATAAAACTGGAAGAAATAAATGATTGCCAACATGGGTGAGAAAAGGTCACTGAAGACTTATTAAATGACTCAGAATCCACTGGGCGCTTCTGAGGGCAGTGTGAGTTAGAGTCTAAAGAGAGTTAATGCAGAATTTTGACACAAAATAAGAGGAACAATAGATTAAGGCTGGACTTTCATGTTATCTTCGACAAGCTCCAGGTCCTGCACACTAACAAAGGGGAAGTAAATCCTATTAAGTGGCTAGTAAGAATTATGATATATAATTGTACATACCCAACAGCACTCCAGAGACGGATCATAAACCAACTGTAATTCTTAATTTCCTGACCTGTTATAGCCTTCTTTGTGGATTATTGCATTGCTGGCTTGAGTCTTTTGTGACTCTTTAAAGGCTCCTGTAAGGAATGAGGATCTGTGACTGATTTTTAAGGACACTCCTTTTATAAATTGGATGCCTTTTTGCCCTTTTTGCAGAAATTAAAGGGGAAATCAAGTGTCCAGATTTGGATTGTATTGTTCATACTGTTTGTGTTTATATATAAACAAGGGATACTATCTCTCTGTCACTGGCAGGTCAAGTGTAACATGCTATTGTAACAGGCAGCCTGAAGCAAGATAGCCAAAACTAGAATTAAGAGGAAGAAAGGCATTCAAACTGAAGTAATATGAGTGCTTTAACTTTGAAACATCTGAAGATGGTGTGTGAGGTCTCGGTTTAACTGACCTGCTAAGATAATTCATTGTGCTAGAATTATGAAGATCTGCTCACATGTTGTTGTTAACTTCTAGAATAGTTGCTGAATAGCATCTTTTTCTAGCTGTGCTATCAAATGCTAAGAACTAGATAATTAAATGTCTTGGAAAGCAGTGATTTTATGGTCCTCAAAGAAGATAATATACTTTAAAGTTTATTTAAATATTTGTTCTGGAGCAGCCTTCATCCATGCTTCCTTTCATTTTATTTTTCAAGCATTGCAAAATTATGTAAACTTCAAGAATTTGGTTTTTAAAATGCCTAATTTTGCAGAGTTGTCAGGAGATTCAGACACCTGCAGTATTTGGAAAAAGGTAGCCTTAATGTGGTAAGCAAGGAATACAGTTATTTTTATATTAAAGTCTGCACTCCACTGCCTTTTGTCTGACAATTCCTGCTGCTTCCATTTTGTGGCAGTTGCTTGAATAAATAAGCTCAAGCAGCGGGTTGTCACATAGAACAAAACCAAGGCATGTCTTAGTAGTCCCATTTTGTAGGTGTGATTTATATGCCTACACTATTATTACTTCAGCTTGTTTGTACTTCAGAAGTGCATGAAAAAGGATGCATTGCATCAAAGAATAAGATGTTAGTGCTTATGCCTGTTGGGATGTGTTCCAAATTTGGTCAACTGGCTTCTAGAAGATACATCCTTTTACAACTTGGTTCAAATTTGTACTGACTCAGTTGAGAGCAAGTTCATTGAAACCTCACTGGCATTTAGTCGTATGGAACAACTTTTTCTCCCAGGCTGTGCTTTAATTTGAATGCTTCTGGACTTGACATAGGGCTGAGGAAAATGGATAGGGATAAGCAGGACGTCAAACCACAGTTTTTAATACCTGAAAGTATCTCCAGACTTGACCCAAACTTATGTTAGAGTGAGTTTTTATGTGTTGGCAGACCTGTGAAAAAATGTGGGGCAGCTGCTTCATGGGAAGGCTTCTGTCAGCTTCAGCAAATTCTTCTGAATGCCCACAGCCTGCTAGTATTTAGGGTGAAAATGTGGAAAAGGACAGCAGATGTAATGCAGTAAGGTCAAGAGCTGTTGCCCTGGGAACAGGTTAATTCACTATTGCAAACTACAAACACATACACTGAGGAATTCTTTAGAGAACTGTGTAAGGAAAAACTGCAACAGAAGTATTTGGAGAACCCATGATGTATAGAGATGTCACTCAGTGCCCTTGCGCTCCTGCTGCTGCTCACAAGGTCCTTACCAGATGCCACAGGTTCCAAACTCTAGCTTTAGACTATTACATATCACTCCATTTCATGGCAGAAGTGTTGTGATGCTTTGCCTTGTAAGTGGGTGTTTTGCTTTCAGAAGTAAAGGTCTTTGTGTCTATTTTTTTTTTTTTTTAACTGAAGGAACAGAAACTGTGTGTGAAAGGTACTCTATGTGCCTTGCTTCAGCAGTGACATACAACACCCCACAGAGACTTTGATTTTACCACCCTATTATTTTCTGTGTGGTATTGATGTATTTATAGTAAAAATTAGATTCCACGTTGCTTCTTCCTGGGATTTCTAAACCAAATCATAGACGCATATAATGCAGGATTTAATTTTTGGTTACTTCTGTGTCTTTTCATCTTTACTTTTGCTCACTCAAAGCTGCTCGACTGACTGTTCAGATAGTGTTCATCCTGGTTTGATTTTAAGTACTTGTACTCTCAGTCTTTAAAAACAAAACAAACAAAAAGCCCCAATCTTGAAGACCTGATTTGCTAATCTCCCTTTTTTCTTCCCAGAAATACACTGCCATTGGAGTGCTGGGCAAAGCTACTGATACATTAGATGCTACAGGAAAAGTAACTGAAGAAAAACCTTATGGTAAGCATAAATGCATCTATATACATGATGTAATATGAAGTCATAAATGGTCTCTGTAATAAAAAAGCGGAAGAGATGCTTGGGACTCTCTGAATTAAATTTAAATGTGAAATCAAACTGAGATTATTTCATCTTCAACTTCAGTGCTCATGTAATTCAGGCCAGCTTCATGCAGTTACATCCAGTGCAAGTGTTCATTTCTGTTGGAAAAAAACCAAACCAGGTATTAGATTAGAAGGGAGAAAATAGAACTGGACAGGACTGTGTCATTTAAAATCTTTGACAGGCTGACAAATGATGTTCTGTGTCCTGTAAAATTTTCCTCTTTCAGTGTATAGTCCCATGAGTGCTCTTCTAGAAACACCCTTCAAGGCCAGTGGAAAAATAAAGTATTTAGATCTTCCCTATTAGGAACCCCCTTAACTACAGACTGCTCAATATAAAATGAGGCATAAAGCACTCTCTACGTATGTTCACATATACCAAATCTCGCTCTTGCTTATATTCTGTGTCCTAGCAACTTTAATAAATGAACTTTTCTGACCCACAGACCACAGTGCAAGAGTTTAAGGCTTCAGAGGTAATCCTGACTGTGGCTTTGTTGGAGTGGATATTCCACAATACCCAAGGTATCGTAGAAAGCAGGGATATACCGAATATATTGGTATATATATTCACATATTATATATATATATATTTCCCCAGGTTCTTTCACAACCTGGGGAAAAAAGAAAAGTAAAAAAAGAACACAATAGGTAACTGCTTGCTTAACTCTTACAGGTCCCACAGTGTTTGTGGCACCTGGTAATAGGTGCCACATGAAGTAAAATTTACATGAAGTAAATTATCTTTTTTTTTTTTTTAATAGTATGATGAAAAAGGTAGCCAGGATTTCAGTCCTCACCCCCAATTTCTTTTCTTTTGCAGTTTTTATTTTTGCACTTGGCAAGCGTTTCTTCTCCACATTAACTTGATGGATGATTGTAAATAGTGTGATTTACCTCTCAGCAAGTGGAACGTTGTGGTTCTGCTGTGCTGAGGAGTATTCATTGTATATACTCACTCAAATATAAACTGTGAAATATTTTAAGTAGATACAACTCCTGTGGTCAATTAATTCAAGAATTTTTGAGAAAAGATCTGTTTCTTGAAACACTAGTTTTGCTTTTTTTTTCATTCTGTATTGTTTACTGCAGACAGAATTTAGAGTGTTGTTTTCTTTCACTGTTAGCTCTTCTTATAGTAGTTGCCAACTGTGAACCACCTCCTCTGTTATGGTGGCTTAGCTTTCTGTTAGACTGTGCTTTTTCATTAAAAATACACACTTTTTTCAGTTGCTTATTTTTTTAAACTGAGATCAGGTGCATGATCCAGTTCATCTTGCAGTCTCAATGCCAGTATTGGCATTGCTGGGGCAGTGCATTTTGGGTGCTGAGCAGAATTTGCTTTTGCTGAAGCTGATGGTTTGAAAGAAGTCTCCCTTGCTTTCCATGTTAGTGCAAATCAGTCAAATTTGAATTCTTCAGAAAGAAGAGCATGCACACTCCTTTTTCTCCATGCTGCCTATGTATTTTTTATTTCCTTCTCTTCTAATAAAGCAGGCATGTTTTCCAGTGTCTTCTCCAAAGCAGCTTGGTTTTCTGCAGGATTCTCTGAGTTGGCCCACCATTGCTAATCCCTAACCCTAACTAGTACTTCAAGAACAGACAAATTGGATATTTGAGTTGAAATTCAGCTTTCCTTTGACACCTACAAGGATCCTGTAGAGCTGTAGAGCATCTACTAGATCTAGTAGAGCATCTGCTATGGAATGTAAATCCTGCAGAGCCAGAAATATTCAGGATTGGGCCATAGTGCACTTAGGGCACTAAAACAGCTTGCAAGATGTATAAAATGCTTCTTGAATGACTCCAGTGGACCACAAGAGCAAAGTGCCTGCAGAAAGTTGCCTGCTATATTAACTATAAGAAAATGTTACATTTTAGTGCTGAAAGTGTCCCTAGACAGCAGTTTAGAAAGCAAATTGTTCTGTATTACAGTTAGTCTCAGTGAAAGGACATACTGAAGAGAGCTTCTTGGGTTTAACCCCCCTGAACTTCTCAGAGATTTTTGTTTCTTATCAGACAATGAGTTTGCATTTCCACATGAAATCATGTTCGGGTTTCAGACTGCTCCCAGGCTGTCAGGTGCTGACTTTGGAAGCAGTGGTGTTTAGAGTTCCTCTGATGCTTTCCTGAGAACATTAATGTTTGTCACCCTTTTTTTTTTTTTTAAATATTTGTAACTCTTCATGGGAATGTGCAGTCTGAAGCCACTTCCTCCCAGCAGCCTACAGACTATATCCAGATAGGGAGAACAAACAAAATTCACAATCCTTCCCTGCTGAAATACTTGTTTAATTGAGCTACCTGAATAATTTGAAAAAACCCCAACTTTTTCAGCATGCTCCTTGTCTGTTTGCAAATAATTTGTGCTGGGCAAGATTGAGTTGAGGTCATCTCCCATAGTACTCTTGGGCTGTCTTGGGTAATGCTGGTGTTCTGTTTTAGTTTAGTTAACAAGCTCAGGACAGTATTGTCCTTCAGTGGGGGCTTCTTGAGTTTGCAGCACAATTGGTGCCTTTTGGTTTCATAATTTTAATTAGTTTCCTTTATAATTATACCAGGAAAATCTATCAACAATCACCAGTGTTCAGAAGCCAATCTGTTCCTTAAAATCTTCTTACTGGAAGTCAATAGAGTAAATTTCAATGTCTTTAGAAGCATTGGAGAACTGAAGTTGTGGAAGCTTTGAAATGCTGATAGAATCAAAAGAAATAGTCAGCTGTAAGATACATAGCCTGTACACAGATCATGTAACTCCATTCTTGGTCTAAGGGCTTAGGAATACACTTAAAAAACAGTGTTGATTATATTCTGAAGAGTGTATTCATAGAGCAGGTATAATAATATTGTTCTAACCTAAGGCTGTTATTATTTCTGGGGACTGGATGCATTACCCATGGGCCAAACCTTGATAATCCTTGCTGAAACTGTTGTGAAGCTAGGTGGCAGGCCCCACACCCCTCCCTGGAAGGACTCAGAGATACAGCTTCTAGCAAAAACTGGTGGTCCATGATATAGCAGATGAGTGAGGGTATTTGGTATTTTTGACGAGGATATTGGCAGGAATAGGTTAACTCTTGGTAGCAAGGGCAGTGACAGATGTGTCCTGCAGAAATGTTTCTCAACTCTGTACTCTGAGGGGAGGAGCCTGTGTTAAATGGGGAAAGTTTTGGAATTGTTGACACTGATTACCCTTCACAGGTATGTTCTTGTGTCATGCTTGATAGAGGGCTGAGCCCAAAGGCTGCCCTGACCTTGCTGACTAGATAAGCTGTTTACCTGTGTAAAGCCCACAGCCAGGTGGGGAAAATGAGGGGCTGAGGGCATGAAGGGAACCAGCTCTAGGCAGCAGGACTGGATCCCCCAAACCTGTGCTGGGAGAGTAATGGCTGTGGGAGCCAAAGGGCAGCGGAGGAGCTGGCTCCCTGTGTGGGCTGTGTGCCCTGCAGAGCCATGAGTCCAGAGTGATGCCTGGGACAACTGCATGGTTCAGACATAGTGGAACTGTTTGTTTGGGACAAGACTAATATAGTGCATTCTTTATGACTGACAGCTGGATGAAAGTTCCACCAGCTTGTGTGTTGTTCTGGGAGAGGGCAAGGATCCAATACAGTCCATCAGCACAAAGGCAATGCTTGCTGGAGAAATAAAAAAACACAAAAAAACCCTAACACAACACATGGTTTTAGGTTTTCAGAATATCAGACTAGCCAGCTTGTGCCACGATGTATCACTGAAGACAAACATGACTTGTTCTAGAGCTTAGCAAGCTCATCTGTAAATATTTACTGTGATAACACACCATACAACTTTGTTTGCTAATGGCTTAGTGCATCATGCCCCACGTGGGGAATTACTTTTTTTTTTGTTTTCCCTGAGATAGAAGTGGCCTGTAGCATGAGTGATTTCCTCAGAGGCTAGATATATAACCTCTCAGTCAGGGGAATATGGGATCAGAGCAGGAACTCAATTCCAGTGTCTCATTAAATGCCCTAGCCACAAACGCAGCTTATGGTGTGAAATTTGAAAGAGGACCCTGTGACACTTATGCTTAGATCTTAAATGCTGAATTGTGGCCTGAAGCAACCTGAGGTTCACAATAAGGCTGCCAGGATCACCAACATAGAGCTGGGTCATGCTAACTTTCTGCCATCTAGTTTTGTTTTGATAGATTGCTAAACTAGATTAATACAAATAGAAGATTGAAATAACCATGTCAGAAACTCTTCAGAAAAAGATTCAGACTTAATATGCAATTGACTTTGTTTTTCTGTCCTGTATTCTGATGTACATTCATCTCTCAGAATCCTTGACTTTCATGACTTGCAACCAGATGTTAGTGATACTTCCTGAGACAGATGCTGAGGCCTAGGGACAGCATCTGCTCTTGAGGCTGTGAACTGTGCTTTGCAAAAATGAGGTACCACATTTCCATCTTCCAAAGCTGCTGTGGAAAGAAAACTCTTCTTTTTTTTTTTTTTTTTTAAAAGCATGAAGCACATCTGTTTTGTAAGGTTTGCAAGTAAAGATCTGCTTCAAAACATAATGAAGGCTTAATAAATAACCATGGGTTGTATATATGACAGGATGCTGTTGACTTAGCAGGGTGACACAAATTGAATGTAACTTATGAGAAACAGGACTATCAAGTCCTAGACAGCAGAAATACACTGAAGTGCATTCAGATTTACAGATCTTATGTTACCACTCCCTAAACAAATTAGGGATGAATGTCATCTCTATTGAATAGTACTGCAAAGGACCAATCCAATCAGCTACTTAGGTTATAGCCTTCTAATAGAAGTGGGACAGACACGTATGTGAGTAGATTGCCTAAAGCAGCTGTCTTTCTTTTACAGGATTTCTTCAATAAAATTTCCTTACTTTATATATAACAATACCCTGGTGTACATTTGCAGGTTAGTTGTTTGATACGGAAATTTGATGTGTTGTTCTAGATGCAGTTGTCTTCACTAATAAAAAAACCCACAATACTTTCATTCTATAATCTTTTGCATTTTCCATGTGCTGAGGTACTCTGAAAGAGAGGTTCCCAAGGTTAGATGAAAATTGAAATATTCTGGTCCTCTAGAAATAGGGCAAATTTTCTACTTTTTGCATAGTTCCCAAGAAAAATAAATTTTCAGTCCCAAGAGAGAGAAATTGCAAGAGAGAACTGTGTATATTGGGATTTCCACCCTTCTGAAAGCGTCCAGACTGTCTTAATCACCTTGGACAGTGTGTTCCACTCTTTTTGTGATAATTCACACTCCTACCTACATTCTGGTTTTTATCTCTTCTTTGATGTTTTTCACCCAGTGTAAATTCAGATGAGAGGGAAGTCTTCTCTGTAGCTGTTTGTGGAACATGATTGATGCCATTAGAGCCATGTGAATAATCAGTGCTAACAGACTTACTGTTTTCTTTCTGCAGACCAGATAACAAAAGGAGATCTTGAAAATGTGCTGCCAAAGTTCACAGGGGACATAATGCAGGTTCCTCCACTGTAAGTCCCACAATATTCAGATACTCTTGGCAGTTGTGTTCAGCTGTTGAAAATTGCCAGCAGAAGTCAGTTCTTTCTGACATAAAAAAGACAAAACAAAAATGTTGGCAAGAGGGTGAAGACAAGGCAGACTTCAGAGTTTAACATTTGCAGCTGCAGATCGTGCCCGTTTGAACATGAAGTGCAAATGATCTTGATTTTTTTATGCAAATGTAAAGTAGCAAAGCAGTCTGAGCAGCTTTGAAGGCCTTGCTAGCTTCTATCCTGTCTTCCAATTAGAAAGCAGAGCTCTGAACCTTTAATTTTAGTTGTGGGATAAGAGATGGCTTACTGACATGTGTGGAAGTGCTTTAAATGGCTTCAAATTAGGTTTATGAAAACGAGTGTGAATGAGTGATTAGTGACTGAGCTTCTGTAGCTTTGCAAATTTCTTCTCAGGTGAGCCGTAGGAGCTGGCATTGTGCAAGCAGCGAGCTTGTGACAGATGGCTTTTGTGGAGATTTAAGCTAACATGCTTTTCTTTGCCTTTGCAATGGGTAGTTACTGTGGTTCCAGTGTGAGCCCTGTAAGGTCAGTCATTCAGTACCGCTTCACATGACCTGTTTCAGATTACCCTCTCCTAATTTCAGCAAGATCTTTTTGATTTTTCTCTGGTCATCCTTCTGGCAAGTTGGGGCTTTGGATAAAGTTTTCACTAATCAGTGAAATTCTTTATTGTTTCCCCTCCACTGATCCCCTAAATACCCTAGAACAAGGCTACGTAACTTGGCAGCTGTTGTTCAGGGAAGATCATGGTGTGAGATGAGTAAGGGTGCAAAACAGAATTACAGGAGTTGCCAGAGCAACTCCTAGTGCTTAGCTCGGTGTAACACTGAACCAGAGTACACCCTGCAGGCTTCTGAGACACGGGATGTTAGAGGCAGCTGCAAGTGTTGTACCCCTTATAGAAACCCTTTGTTTTCATAAACGACAAACTGAGTGATGAAACACTTTTAAATCTGTATGGCAAGAGATAAATACAAGACAGGCTCTTGTTTTCCAGTTTACATAGCTACTGGCAAACGAGATGATTCTGTGTCTAAGAGATTTCAGAAGCACTTAGGCTGGGGTTTTTCATGAGCACTTGGAGAGGATTAGAAGGGTAAAATGTGTGCTACTCTAGTACAATATTAACAGGATCTGGAGGATGGGGAGCTTGTCCTCTTACAACCGTATGACACACATTTTCATGCTCTATCTGATCAGCTATTCTGCTTTGAAGAAGGATGGAGAAAGGCTATCAACCCTGATGAAGAGAGGAGAAGCAGTCGAAGCAAAGCCTGCTCGGCCAGTGAGAGTGTACAGCCTCTCTCTCCAGCAGTTCCAGCCACCACTGTTCACACTGGGTAAAAGCCAAAGATTGCTACACAGAGTGATGCTCCCAGCTTGTTAGTCCTTATTTACACTCAGAATGGGGATAAGATAGTGAAGTGGGTTTCATTTCCCTTAGCTACTTATTTTGGTGTGAGCCCATGTGCAGAGACTTTCACTCTGCAGTAAAAGCACCGTATTTTGGTTTTAAGTTAAGCTGATTATGTGTAATCTTTCTGTGAGGGAAAATTCTGAGAGGCTGGTCAGGGGATTATTTGCATCTGTCCATGATTTTGCAACCGCCAGCTCACTCCTCCTTTCTCAGGGCTGCTTGCTTCTTTTTGCCCATTCTTTTACCCAGATGCCCAGAGCTGCTGGCATTTCTCCCAGGGCACACAACAAGGACCAGTATTGGTTACTGGCAGGCCTCTTTCTTGGTTGAGGAGACAGGATATTATACTTCCTCCTGTCAAACATGAAGAAACTTGGGTAGTACATTAAGAAGCACATTAATAAATAAACAAACCAAAAGACTTGTAAATGTTTGATGCTACTCTGAGGTCAAGATAATGTCTTCCATTGATCAGCTACCTAGTACCCATAGTCCTCTGATGGACTAGATGTTTTCATACAATGAACAGGTATGAATGACAGAACTCAGGGCTCCATTACTTCATGGTTTGGTGACTAGCAGCTGATCACTGACAGAGTAGGGAAAGCTAAAGGTGAATTTTAAAATTTTATTGGAGCTGCCTGTGTGCAGTATCCTAAAAGCACTGATAGTCAGTTTAGGCTGTACTTGAAATACCTCTTCATTATTAGAAAACCGTATGTAATAACCTTCTGAAACATTTAAAATGAATAGGACTGAAGTGTTTGTTAACATACCACAGCTAGTACTTAATTTCTAGTGAGTTCCTTCAGTTGCCATTGTATTTGCTTTCCCTCCTGTCTGGCTTAGCAATCTCACCCGCACATATGTTACAGGATGAATAATTGATGTTGCATCCTATAAATATTTTATCACTGGGTTGTTTGCTTAGCACATTTTTACATTTATGTGGGGGCATGGTTTCTATGTAAAGTAGATCTCACATCACGCTGGCAATTTACCATGTCGCTCTTAACATTCCAGATGTTGAATGTGGTGGTGGCTTTTATGTCAGGAGCCTGGTCAGTGACATTGGCAAAGGTAGGCATGAGAAAAACCCCATGACAGTTTAAGGAATGAATGTGTCTGTTTCTGGGAAAATTGTGTCATTTTGTGTATCTCCAGCGAGCAGACCTATATGTTATTTTGCAGAGTTGCAGTGCTATCACTTGTTTTTATATACTAAGGTATTTCCTTGGGAGCATAGGAGAACGAAGGCAAAATAATTGCCAGAGGACCTTGGGGGCTGGGGAATAAAAATGGAGCAAGTAATAGCACTGAGCAAGATAATACAAAGCAAGGTGGGGATTTTGTTTTTCCCCTCCTCCATATGTTAAAGCTAACTCAGATTAAGGGTGGGAAGAAGAAGAAAGATACTGTCTTTTTAAACGTTATTCATCACATTTTGAAAACAGATTGCACAGAACATTACCATGCACATAATAAACCCTATCTGCTGCAAAGACTTCTAGGTTTGTGATGATTTTTGTAGTGTTTTCTTTCTCCTTTGCCTGAATTGTGAATGGTTTTGCTTTCCCACAGGGTTATTTGTCTTGTGCTCTATATCTATCAAACTGCATGATGGAGAACAGATAATCCATTTCAAATTCTCTTTTTAAACGGTACATTTGCAGATCAAGAAAGCAAGTGATGTGGGATAACCTTATGAATTTCAATGTTGTTATTTATGCTTAGGCAACTCAAAGATTCTGTTACTGCTTTCAGAGTGTACTGGCCTATGTTTAGTCCTTTAATGACAAACCAAGATACACAGTCTCTCCTCAGCTGGTTTCTTCTAAAAAATTTAAAATGCAGTAAAAATCTTCCTGCATCAGAAAGGATGGGAGAGAATATTTTAGTATACCTCTGTGCTTACAAGTCATCTCTCATGACAGTTGAGTTTTTAGCCCATCATGGCTGTGGAAAAATAGTACATGGTCTTCTAAGTCATTTGTGAACACAGAATGTTCTGCTTATGTCTCATGTCATTATTTCTTCTCTCTTTATTCTGATTTAAATCTGGAAATCCTTTTTACAACTTTCTGTCACATTTTCAACTCTTTACTACACTGGAGATCTATTGAAATCGAAGGAATTCCTTGGCTCAGGTTTAAGAAGATATAAATGAGTGATAAATCTTCATGAACTTCCTTCTTAAAGCAGAATAATCTAGAAGGCTGCACATACAAATGCATTTTAAGTGAGTTGCAAATGGTTAAACTTGACCAATGTTTTCTTTAACTCCTCTTTTCTCCCTTACTGTAGAACTCTGTACCTGTGCCACCATGCAAGAGCTGACCCGAACCAAACACGGGCCATTCACGCTAGAGGAGCATGTCCTTTATGAAGACAAATGGACAATTGATGAAATTGCACGATCCTTAGAGCATTGCACATCTCTCCTCCCTGGAGAGCCATCTCATAAAAAATTGAAGACAGAGCATCCTGGTGAAACTGCTGTGAGCTGTGAAGATAAGTGATAAGTTGGGTCAAGGAAAAAGACTGGATGATTGAGACATTTTAAGATTGGATTGGGATTGTCTTGCCTCCTGTGTAAATTTACAGGTCTGTACTAGGAGGGTGACAAACTGCAGTGCAAGAAAAATGATTCTTTTGTTTTCTGGGGTTAAAACATCCACTGAAAATATCCAGTGCTTGCTGTTTCCTGATCTTTTTATTTTCCTTCTTGCACACTGTAAATGAGTCTGCCACTGATGTCTATTTGTCATAAACTTTTAAAGAACTTTTTGGGTACAATATGGCTGTTGTTGCCAGGTCCTCAATAAAAAAATATAAACATTAAGGTTTGATAAATGTCCTTCAAAAAGATCTTTTTTTTTCCCCCTCTGTAGCTGGTAATCAAACCTTGAAATACCATGGTGACAAGACTGTCATAGCTTGAAGGATACAAGAATGCGGTGTGGCAATTTGCTTTCCTGAAATCCATTTCAGTATATGTCTGTTTTACTGCAGTTTTTCCTACAGATGGTTCTTTCAGTCAGAATTTACCCAAAATCCATTAAATGTAAATGCTAATATTTTATGTTAAGTCTGAAATACCAGTATAAGTGAATAGTTTTAAGTATAAACAATCCCAGAAGCTAACTGTGTGATAACAAATGTTCTGATGAATGCAGTTGTTGTTACAGTTGTGCACTGGTACATTCTGGTACAATGTCCCAGTTGGTGACCATTACAATTTAAAGCATAATTAACTCTTATGCCCTTTGTAGGACTTATGGAATTTACTTTTACCATCTGTGTATTGCTTGAGCTGTCTTGGGTTGATTGAGTAGAAGGCTGACGTGTTTCTGGGCTTTGGCTGATTTGGACCTGACTGGAAGTTGTGTGGGCAACAAAGGGATCCACCGTCAAGGATCCTCGCTGAAATTCACTGCCACAGTGATGGCCTGTTCTCCAGTTCATGCTGTCAGCAGAGTTTGATTGCCCTGATTATTTCCCACCACTGCTTCCCTTGAGATTTTCAAAATTACTAAAAGACAGTGGCTTGAGAATGCTAAAAAGCACCCTAGTTTGGTTCCGTGGGTGTGATGGACTGTCCTAAATGTGGCCTTCCCCATGTGTCCCCATACAGGTTAGTAGTGGCTCTCTTTTTCTCTTGTCATAACAAGGAATGTGAAGAGTTGTTTAAACACATGGGTGATATCTGAGAGAAAGCCCTGCTTTTGAAATTGTCGTTGAAATGTCAGCAAAGAGGAATTGTCTGGCTGGTGTTACAGTTTTACATGACCACTGGCCAAGTGGCCTGCAATGGCCTTGTGCAACTCCTACACTGTTGGGTTTTGGCTCTGAAGCAGAGGCTTGACTCTTACTCTTGAGTAACTGAGTACTCTGAAGCCACGAGTTTGTGTTTATATTAGGGTGTAACTCACAGAGAGACATGAAAATTTGGTTTAATACACTGTGTTAAAGGACTTGCCATGTTCACAGTAAGTTATCTTGGTAACTGGTTACCCTCTGCTTCTTAAAAGAAATCGTTTGGTGGGTTGTTTTTTTTTTTAGTCCCAACTTGACTTGAATCTCCACATGCTGCATGTTGATGTCTTAGTCTCTACACCTTACAAAAAGCAATTTCTCCATGTATTAAATGAAATGATAAGTTCCAACCTACTTTCAGACATCTATAGTAGGGTGTTTTTTTCTATAAAATATGAAACTTAAATCTGCACAAGATTAATGAGGCTTTTGTTTAGAGGGAGCCTAGAGTTTGTTTTATTATTAAGTAAACAGAAATGTTATTGTCTTGTATATTCTTATAAAGAACCATATGAGTGAAGTAATTGTAAGGAATTTTGATTTCAGAGAAGGGAGAAAAGAGTTGTGTTCAGGAAGAGAACAAGAACAGTGGAAGATTCTGGTTGTTTCTTTTCAGGGTAGGTTTTTTGGTACATTGCGTAGGAACAGAGAAGAGGTTATTTCCTAAAGAAATCAAATAAAGCAGAAAATATCATTTGCCAGTATACTTATCTTGAATTATCAAAGACACTGATTGAAACAGAGATTCTCTTATTGTCTGAATCTATCTTAGTTTTTGGGTGGGATTTTTTTCCCCTGAGAACCTAATTTATGTTATCCCAGTGGTCTTCTGGATTAAGTTCTCATTATTTTCATTTATCTTTCTGCTCTGTAAAAAATAGCTCAGTGGATGTAACTGTTAGTTGTCTTATTTCATCTACAGGGATTTGTTTCTTTACAAATTAGTGCAATTGAGAGATCTTTCTATTAATAGGGCACATTTGTATACAGTGCTATAAGTGTCTAGCACATTTTTTTCTCTCATCTGTTTGTTTAATACCATGGTTTTCTTGCTATTCCATATAAGACCTCCTGATATTTTTAATTTCAAAAGGAGAATTATATTTTCATCAACTCTTAGGTTAGCTTGCAACTGTTCTGTTGTAATTACTGCTAACAGATCTGTGATCCTGAGAAGGCAGGATCTCTTCTGTCGTCACTGGAGAGAAATGAAATGGCAATCAAAAAAAGCATCCTGCTTACATCAGCTAGTTTTGATTTAGGCTGCAAGTCCTAATGCACATGGAAAACATGCAGAGAGGAGGAACACACTTAGACATGTTCAGGAATCTGCACAAGGTTTTTAGATAATTCTGAAGACTGGAAGTATCTTTCTGTTTACAAATGCAACTTCCCTCCGTGCTTTTATTCCTCTGTAGCAAGTAGAGACACTTTGCCCAGCTCTAGCCAGACTCTTTTTCCAGGGAGTTCTCTCTTGTTCTTTACCACTAGGTTCTGTCACCTCCAGAGATGAAGGCAGAACAATGTTCTCTCAAATTAATGACAAACTTTTCCCCACATAACTTTGCACTGAACTACAGAAGCTATGTATTTCACTTACAGGTTGGGTGGCAGGTATGTTTGGTTGTAGTTGCAAATGGCCAGAGAATACACAAGGCCGTTGCAGCCATCAGATTGTTGTTCTTAGAAGATACACTCTAAAGAGTGTGTAAAGTCATGAACAAATTATGCAATAACAGCTTGTTTTATGGCAACTGTGGGTTGTCAGCCCCATTCCAGCCCTCAACAGTTGAGCTGTCTTTTCGAACACTCAAACTCCCCTGGCTGCGTCCCAGTGTGTTTCCTAGGTTCTCCGCCTCATTTGTATGGGCTTTCCTAGTGCTTTAATGAGAGTCTTCTCTTGAGCCAGTAATCCCAGTGAAGAGTAACTGGGAAGTCACTGAAAGATCTAAGAATTGCTTTTTTAGATACATTTTAATAAGTGTTTAACCAAGTGTATTGAAACTATCCAAATCTGAAAGTGAGTGCTGTGTTCCCATGGGAACCGAGGGAAGTTCTTATTTTAATTCCTTTATTCTTACTAACATGCATGTCTGTGAGATACCAGGCTTCAGAGTTGTGCTATATCCATGGAAAAACGGAGGTTTTCCAGAACAAAATATCCTGTGATCCTGGATCTTGATTACTAACAGTCTTGATATCTCAAGATTCGTGACTATTTAGAATGAAAGGAAAAATGTGCGTAACAGTGTAAGTATACTAGTAAGTATAAGACTAGTGTAAGAGTTACTATCCAGTGCCTAGCTGAGACAAACAGTAAGAATTCTGTCCGTGATCTACCATCTAAAATATATCTGTGACACTAAAAGACTTGCCTCTCTTTAATGAGCCTTGTTCAAGGGGAAATTCCAGCCCGCTCAAAAAGCCTGTCCTGCTTTTTGAGCTGAATATTGTCCGTCTCAAATTGGGACTTGGTTCATAGCAGTATGCTACTGTGCTCTGGCCCTGAATCTGCCTTCAGTGTTTGTGCTGCTTTGGTGGGACTCAAAAGGGCTTCAGCATTTATCTCCTTTTAATGTCTCTGCCTGGGTGGCTTGCTTTCTTCCTTATTTAAATAGTAGTTTTTCTATGCACTTCATAATACTTGCCAGAGTGTTGAGCAGTTTTTAGATAATTTTTTAAGCAAAATCAATAGGTTGGGTTTTTTTTTCCTATTAATCAAGTCTGAGCCATTAGCAAAATACTCTAGGAATGCTTTCATCAATAACTAAGCATTTAGCATCTTACCCTGCAGTCCTGTTTTTGATTTATATGTTTATTAGAGGAAAAGTCAAAATTTGAATAACTCACCAGATTTTGGGATAGAGCAGGATTTTATTTTTTAGTGTAATAGAAGGTGACGTTGCCATTCTGGGTATGAATGGCTCTGAGACTTTAATGGCTAGGGTCATTCTCTTTGCCTGGCAGAGGCGAGGAATCAGTTGGCAACAGTATTAATTTTATTAAAAAGGCCTTAGAGAGACAAAGGCAGAGTTCATATGTGTATACACGAGAGTGTGACTACAGTATACAGCCGCAGAGGCAGTGAATGGATTCAGCCAGCCTGGGCAAAATTACTGTTCCTATTAAAAAGCAGTCATTGTTTCTAATAGCCATGGGTTTAATGTGCTGCTTTGTGAGACCTGATTAAGTAAATCACAAATAGTTAAGAGCATGTCAAACAAACAAGTTTCTCTGGATGCTTACGCGTCCGCTCCGGGTGCTGAGATGGCATCTCATCTTACTGTGTCGGAGATCAACCGCTAAGATTGTATAGGTGTTACAGGTTATGAGGGGATGGTTTAGTGCTCAGGACAAAAACTGGACTGTATTGCAAGGATGAAACCATGAGTTTTTCCAGTTCTGTTTTTGGGTTAGTGTAGAAGAGGCTACCATGGCTCAGAGAAAATATTAATGTGGCTGGCCAAGAGAAGCCTAAGGTTTTTGTTATGGGTGTAAATATCTTGGACTTTAATCCTCTTCCCTCCTTGTAGCTCAAAGAAGTGGGGTCAAATCAAAGCAGGAGCCTTTAGCTGCATTTTCTGTGTCACATTGCTCAGTGTGTTGTGGCTGCTGAAACAGTCTTACGCTCAAACTCTGGGCTTTAAAGGGGCCTAAGTGGCTTGTCCCAGAAGTTAACAGTAAGCTAGAATGAGTAGGATGAGAAGTGAGGCAAATGAGTTTGTAGTATAAACATACCAATGTCTTTACAGCCTACAAAATAGCCTGGTTTTATCAGATACATACATTTTAGGTTACAGCTCTGTGCCTGCCCTTTCCAATTTCCATCCCATTAACTTATCTACTGTTTGAGACAGTCCATCCTAAAACTCTCAGCTCTTCTCTTCCAATTGCCTTTCTATGTGCACGCTTGCCTTGGGAAAGCATGGAGCAAAAATGCTGTGTAGTTTCTGGGAGGACATGGGAACTGGTAACAAAGTAGAACTCAAAAGAATGTGGTGTGTCTGGTCCATTTAGTACCCTGCTCTTTTCATAAGAAAAGTGTAGCCTTGAATGCTTTAGTGCTGTTTCTCTGGGACCTGGGATTATTCTAGATGTCTCAGAATTAAGTACTTCAAGGTTAGATCTGAAGCTGAGTGTGTATTAAAAACAAAATACATCATTTCACAGATGTCATGCTACTTTTAGTGGCTTCAGAACATGATTTTACAGCTTAAAAGGAGGAGGGGTGGAAAAGGAATGGCAAGAGGTAAATGCCTATTTCAGTTGTAACATTTTTTAAATAGATGAAGGTAATCATTTTAGGTAATCATGTAAGAAAATACCTTAAGTATTTGAATGGAGAAAAGCTAAAAGACACAAGTTTTCCTACCTTTTCTGTTTCCTTTAGCACATACAACAATTAGCTTAAATACACCATTTCAAAGCTTAAGCTTTCATGTGGAAATGCATGAGAGGTTATTGCTGTATGCTGGTGTGAAAAATGGCATTTATTTTTGTTTCAGCAGTTGAAAAGATAGTCCTCTATGATACCCTTCAGAAGGCAGTGTTTTGTTTTGCTTATATTGAATTGCCATAAATCTTTAGGGTAACTTAACTCTACAGTGAGTGGTATGTTGGCATTAAGTACTATCCTGCACATCGCTTTCCTAGGGTCAAGAAAACGGCTTCAAGTTCTGCAGGTGCACAGTACACATTCCTGGTGTGAGGGCAGCATTGTGTACAAACACTAAATATGTTTAGAAACAAGATTAAATCTCTGTAATCTTCAGTATGCACATAAAATGTTGTTTTGGGTACAGTTTCTTCTTACTTCTGTACTCTAATTTGACAAAGGGCACCAGCAGACTGTTAATTTCTTGTCCAGGTGATTAATTTCACCCACTTGCTGCTCATACAGAGTGAGAGATGAGTGGCTTTAACTTCTGGAGTTGCTAGTTAAGATTTCCTAGCACTGTGCTCAGCACCTCTGCCAGCCACTATCCCCAGCAGCACTAGCAGAAAGAAGTGTCCCCACCTGGGCTCTCCCATTCGTAGAATAGCATGTAAAAGTGTCCATGGCACAAATTCTGTGCAAATAAACTAGGCTGTGTTAGGAGAAGACCATCTGTCTCTTGGTGTCGCTCAGCTAACCTCCAGCAAAAGATGGAGTGGGCAGCAGGGGACACTGCTCTTTGAGTACTCCTCCCTCCAAGGGAGAGTTGGTTGCAAATGTCAGTGAGGTATATGGGTACATAGCTAACTTAAAGCATATGATTATTTCTCTTAACCTCAATTAGAGGACTCCTTCACTGTTTTTCTAAATTATGTGAATGTCTGAATTTGCTGAATTAAGGCCTTATAGTCCATTTACACCTATCCTGGGCTTTGGTTTTTTGGTCATTCTTTTCTTTTTATTTTAGTAATGCAAACTGAAAGGAGGAAAAAGAAGAGTAAAATAAACATTAATGGTGTGGCACAACACTTAGACTTGTTCCACATCTAATGAATATGTAACAGTTCTATTTTCCACCTAAAAAACAAACACAGAAAAATTGTCAGAATATAATGAGTGTTATTTTTTTTAAAATGTGTTTATCTAGGAAATGCATTTCTCTAGAGAGTGCTATTAAAGGCTGTGCAGAATGAATAAAGCCTATTTGCTGAGAGTGGTGGTGGTCTGTTTGTAGAGTTAGGAACATGTACATTGTATCAAGTGGTAAACCATTTCTCTGCACCAATTTTATCTGTTCTCCTCTGCTGTGCTGTAGATCTTTATTACTAGAAAGAGTGTGGTCGAAATAGTTGGTATTTGGCCACTCCATTCTATCATGGGAAATGGGGAGTACTTGGCCCTGCTCTGACCCCCTGCATTAGTGAATCCAGGCTGGTCCTTTAAAGTGGTATAGAAAATACCCAGGAATAAACCGTTGTGCCACAGAGAAGGCAGTACCTGATTAGGGTTTGAGGAGGTGAAATTTAGGTAAAGGCAGAGCATGTCTGATGGCTGCAAAGGAAGAGACAGGCATGTCCCACAGGATAACCTTTGCTGTCCATCTGTGATCTGAACACACCAAACCAGACAGCTCTTCCAAGGAATTGCATCTTTCAGAAGATAGTCCAGCTGTTGGATCAAAGGAGTAAAGCTCCCACTGTTCTTCCATGTGAAAAAATAATTGAGTAAACTTTCCAATTCTCCTTGGCTTGAGCAGCTCCCTGATGGTGTTTTACTCCTGCATTGCAAGGCAGTTTTTCCAAGCCCTTCAACTGACTTGAGGTTGCCACAGGTTTGGGTGCCTGCTGTACACGCTGGATGTGGTTGGGAGAGCTCCTTTGGCACTGGCTTTTGCTCTGCTTAGCCCTTTAGTTTGAAAAAGAAAATGAGAGGGAACACCTGGCAGCATCTCTTTTGTTACAGGCACAGACTTTCTGCTTTGTGCCTGTCCCTGCGTAAGATAAAGCTGCCAGTGGGCCACTCCACAGTTAAATCTCTCCCTGACTGCCTTTCTACTTGCCCTTTGTAAGACAGCCACAATCTTACTCTTGTCTCTTCTGGAAGATGTGTGTGCTTGTTTTTCTGTAGTTGGACAGCCTTTCCCAAGCCCTTCTGTTCCTCTGTACCCAAGAATCATTTATGTCTCACTGCAGCAATCCAATGGTTTCATAACTGGCCCAGGGCTAGTGAAGTTACAGTCCTAGGGGTGTTTCTGCCAGTGGAAGGAAAGAGAAGAAGAGAGGAAAAAAAAAATTGGCTAGGAGCAAGTAATTGTTGAGTGGCAGAAACAACTGGGAGTTCTTGGTAAATCAAGAAAAATGGCTTGTGTCTGAAAAGACCAGTGTGATACAGTGCTGGGGAGAAAGTGTGCTTCAGCTTTCTGAGGTGGCTTTGTAGTGCTTAGCTCTGTTCTTTGCTACCAATGTTACAGCACTCTCAGAAATGTGGCTTTATTGGTGGCAAGTCAAATGCAGTCCATAGGTTTTGGGGAGCTCAGCTGATAGTGTTGGTTTATTTTCTGGCAGACTTTTTACGTGTTTATAAATTCTGAAGTAAAATGCAGTGGGTAGTAAGCAAAGCTGAAATTGGAACTTGCATGTGCATGCTTTCCAGAGCACTTTCCAAAGACCTCAGCTGCAAAAGGACCAAGTACCCTGCAGCTCCTTTTTATGGGGTGCAGAGTAGTTGTCAGCACGGCATGGGCATTTTAGGGAAGGAGGTGGCTGTGAGGAGAAAGACATCTTCAGACCCCATGTTAGTATGTTTAATCCTTCAGCCAGGAAAATGGGGTTTTTTGTATTCATTCTGAAGGTCAACTCTGCAACATGTTAATTATATATACACCAAGCAGCATGCTTTGTCTTCCTTTCTGGAGATTTATTTGATCCGGAGAGACCAGTAAGGAGCTGTTGTCAAGGGAAGCAAACTCTTTGTGTCCCACAGAACTGTTAGAACACCAGATGTGTGCCCCCGATGGAAGAGACTCTAGGCTGTGTTCAGGTTTACATTTACTGGAATTCATTGGCTTAAAGGAGTAAGAAACTTTCTGATGTGTCAGCTTGTTTTGATTCCCAGAATGTTTTCTCATTATGGGGGGGTTGCTTCACTGTAACAATTATAATATAACCCGGGTGCTGTGTGCATCACAGTGTGTGACTGCAGAGACTCAGGTTCTACCCCTGAAGTGTATAACCTGTATACTCACTACAGCATGAGCATCTGACCTCCTGAGCTGAATGGCAACTACAGAGTTTCAGCCAAGCACGCCTGCTTTATTTTATTGTGATGAGAATGAAAAGCCTTCAAAAGGAGGCATCAAAGAACAAGTTGAAAGAGGACAAAAATATTTGTATTTTGAAACTTTAGCTTTGGGAAATGAACCTGTCAGTAATCTCCTGGGGTTAGCAGGGAACTTTTCCAAAGCATGGGTTGATGTCTATTTAGAGAGGAGGATTATTAGACATGCCATTGAATATTCTGGTCATTTGGTTCAATGAGCTTTTGAGCTGTGGGCTTGGCTGCCAGCTAAGGGGTTGTTCCTAACTGGGGTCCTGTTAAGTCACTAATACTTAATTTGAGTTTTGTGTTTCTGTCATGCTGAGTTGGTATGTTGGCCGGTCTGTCAAAGTCACAGCCTGATGTATCAAAGCTCGAAAGCTGCCATGCAGCTGGCTGAATGCAGGTGATCAAAATTAACTCTGTAGGAAAGATGCATCTTGTCAAAGAGCACAGGATGTACTAGGCATAAGGGAATGCAGGAAAAAAGTGTAAGCAGAAGGGATTTTTTTTTTCTTTAAAAACCTATTGTATTATATTTATCTAGCTTTGGTTAATCAACCTTGCACTAGTCTGTGCAGTCAGTTGCAGGCTGAAGACAGAATGAAAAGAAACTACAAATTCACAGACCTGGTCAAATCTGTGATGGTTAATTGAAGAATGGTCAGGATAGTAACCATGCATCATATGAAGGCTTGAGTATTATGTAATACGTGCCTCTTTCTCCTCTAAGGTTCTTCATTTGCCCAGATACATATTGCAAAGGGTGAACCCTGGAAATGAAGATGCTTTATTACACTTTAATTTTAGAAGCAAACAGTAGAGTCAGGACTGTTGACTCATGGTCACGAGGGTGTCAAGCAGGGCTTTAAAGCAATTATTGAGACATTTAGTTATTACGATCTCATCACCGGCTGGGTAGATGGAGGGAGAGCAGTAGATGTCATCTACCTTGACTTCAGCAAGGCTTTTGATACTGTCTCCCATGACATCCTGATAGCAAAGCTGAGAAAGCATGGGATTGATGAGTGGACAGTGAGGTGGGTTGAGAATTGGCTGTCGGACCGAGCCCAGAGGGTCGTGATTCGTGGAGTGGAATCTGACTGGAGGCCTGTGACTAGCGGTGTTCCCCAGTGCTCGGTGTTGGGTCCAGTCCTGTTTAACATCTTCATTGACGACCTTGATGAGGGAATAGCCTCGACCCTCAGCAAGTACGCCGATGACACAAAGCTGGGAGGAGTGGCTGACACGCAGGAACACTGCGCTGCCATCCAGCGAGACCTGGACAGGCTGGAGAGCTGGGCAGTAAGAAACCAGATGAGGTTTAACAAAAGCAAGTGTAAAGTCTTGCACCTGGGAAGGAACAACCGTTTCTATCAGTACAGGCTGGGGGATGACCTGCTGGAGAAGAGCTCTGTGGAGAAGGACCTGGGGGTCCTGGTGGATGACAGGTTGGCCATGAGCCAGCAGTGTGCCTCGGTGGCTAAGAGAGCCAATGGGATCCTGGGGTGCATCCGGAGGAGTGTAGCCAGCAGGTCAAGGGAGGTGATCCTCCCGCTCTACTCTGCCCTGGTCAGGCCCCACCTGGAGTATTGTGTCCAGTTCTGGGCTCCCTGGTATAAAAAGGACAGGGATCTCCTGGAGAGAGTCCAGAGAAGGGCTACGAAGATGATAAAGGGCCTGGAGCATCTCCCCTATGAGGAAAGGCTGAGAAGATTGGGACTGTTCAGCCTTGAGAAGAGAAGACTAAGGGGGGACCTAATTAATGTTTACAATTATCTTAAGCAAGGGATGCAGGGGGAATCAGCCAGCCCCTTTTCAGTGGTCTGTGGAGACAGGACAAGGGGCAATGGCTGCAAGTTGGAGCATAGGAAGTTCCGCACCAACATGCGGAGAAACTTTTTCCCAGTGAGGGTGACAGAGCACTGGAATAGGCTGCCCAGGGAGGTGGTGGAGTCTCCTTCTCTGGAGATATTCAAGACCCGTCTGGATGCCTATCTCAGTGAAATGTCCTAGGGAGCCTGCTTTAGCAGGGGGTTGGACCCGATGATCTCTCGAGGTCCCTTCCAACCCCTACAATTCTATGATTCTATGATTCTATGATTTGGAATAGGACCTGGCACATGTATGTGAGACAGCATTAATGTGAAACATTAGTCTTCCTTCCCAGAATCATTTTTACCTCTCCATATGTTTCCCAGTTTAAATAGAAAGCCAAGCATATCATGAGGAGAGGAAATAAACATCCATGTTTATGGATGTGAACACTTAACAGCAACTAAGCTCAACAGATTGCTTAGTTGGGCTGAGATTAGCAGTTACCTGGATCATGGCTCCTGTCACCAAACTGAAACGCAGATCGCAATCTAGTTTAGTATTCATATCCAGGTTACTGGAAATATAAGCTAGTATCTTAGGGCTGGAAATGCACTTTTTTGTCTAAAAATTGTAAAATATTTTTGGAAGTATTTTGTAGTTCAGTGTTATGTGCCTTACAGCCTCCAGCTTGCATGTGATAAGACCATATTTGATCAGAACACCACCCTTTTCAGAGCAAGCCTACTGCTGTGCTCCCCCCCGCTAACTACTTGTCTTTTCTTGTGGCTAGGTCAGATTTAACCAGTTCTGCTCCAAATTGTCTGTGTAATACTCAAATATATCCACTGACTGCACTGGTACTAGTCCAGATTTATAGTGGTGTGAGGTAGAGCAGAAATCTGCCCTGGAGAATGTGGAATCCCAACGGCATTCACTAAAATGATGATGATAATATGCTGAGGTTGAATGTGATTTGTCATTGTTTCCATTTGCTTGTATCTAGTTATAAAGGAGGAATGCAAGGAAGCTATCCCATTAGTTGTTAGTTCAAAAGTAGTTCAACAAGAAAGCCCAGTGCCTCCAGGAGTACCTTTCTAGCAGTAGTCTGATCTCTGCAGGTTACTGTTAGAGGTATTTTAAATCAGCCTATCCTTTGGCTTTGATGGCTGGAAGTACCTGTTATCTGCAATCCTGTTTAACTTGGAGCTTTAAAACGTAATTGAGGATATTATTTCAAAGCATAGCACTTTCTGAAGCTCCATTTCTGAGAAGGATTTTGCACTTTAACAAGTCATCTTCTGATGCAGTGAACACTGACCTCTGTTCTGTTTTTGGTAAAGGTAAAGTTAAAATGGAAAGGTTCTGGCATTTTTAAAAATGTGTCAGCTCAATATCCTTTAGTGCTTCTGGGGTCAGAAATGCAGATGAAATTTTAATTCTGTCCTTTCTTATTTTCTTTAAAGAAGGAACTTGCTAATGAGCAAATTATTCCATAAACAAATAATTTTTCTCTGTGCTAATAAAGGAGCTCAGACATAAATGCTCTTCTTTTATAATGGCATTTTGTTATTTGTCATAATTTTATCTGTATTGCACCTGTTACCTAGGCATATAAAAATAATTTTCAAATAAAGATTCCAGCCTGGTCAAGTGGTAAGGCATCCCTGGGGGGAAAAGTGAGTTAGGAGGTGGCTGGCAGATGAGCAGTACGGGGTCCTAACGATAAGGCTGGGTACTGCTGTACTGACCTACTTAACCTCAGCTTACCCTTCAGTGACTTTGCCCTCCCTTTACCTGCCTCCTGAGTCTGAAGCGATGAAAATAGCTGCCTGATGTGCACAATGAAGCCCTGGTTTCTTTTTAGGCTTTTACACACACCATTACAGAAAGGGGTTTTTGCTTCTGGATTCCCTGTGATGTAACTGACGGGTGGATCTATGAGAAGCAACTCTTGGGCTAGCCAAGCTTAGGCTAAGCTTTGTGTTGTGTTTACTGTGCAGGCCAGACTGCAGGGTGTCACAGCACTGCACCTCAACTCCCTCTCTGTGCTGTTGAGATTCGGCATCCTCAGTTCTTAGGTGCACACAGTTGCCTCTACAGCCTACTTCTCTGCTTCTCAGGGTGGCTGTGTGTCAGGCAGGGTGAGAATACCTTTACGTCATGAGCCTGCTGCTGTGAGCAGCTGGGGTGAGGTGCACTCAACTCTGCAGCTGCAGAAACTGGGGGAAGAGTTGTCAGCTGGCTGCAAACTCAGCGCCTGCAGTCCTGACTCTGGTTTGTGTTCTGGCATGGTGCTCAGTTGTTATCGTGCCTAATAAGCACTGAGAAATGGCCTATTTGTGCTGCTCTCTGCTCTGTTTATTGGTAGTCTAAGGAAAAGCTTGTAATCAGCTTGTGATTAGGAGGTGGTGAATTTTGCTGAGCACTGAGGGAAAAATAGTGAGGGATTGTCTTATTTAAAAGAAAGGTCTGTGGTACTGGCACATACCAGCTCTGCAGTTGCAGCCTGCAGCATGGGCTACACTAGGTCAAAAGAAAATGGTATGCAGAGGCTAAAGGCAGGAGAAACTCAAAGCTGCAAGTCTCTGGAATGTCAGGGTCCTACAATGGGAAGGCACTGAGCAGCAGTTCCCAGCTCTGAAGAAGAATCAGGAAATGCTCCATGACCCAGCTCTCGCTACCCTGTCAGACTGCCTGCTTGTCCAGGTCCCAGTGGTCACTGCATTGCACAAAAGGTGGAAGAAGACGCTTATCCACAGGAGCTGCAATAACTATGGAGCATCAGGCTGTGTAAGAAGGTGACTGAAGGACTCTGGAAACCTGTGGGTGGTGAAGGAGAAACCTCAGAACTGTTCCTTCAGCAGCCTTCACCCAGCAGAGCACAAAGCAGAAACTTCATGGCTGGAAACTTGTTCTTTGGTTCCTAAATTCCTTGGGGATGGTTTCTGAAGGGGTCTGATCTGGACCCCCTGAAGATAGTCTCCTGCCTTCTCCCTACCACAGACAGAGATTTAAGGCAGGTTTATGCATTATCCTGAGGGAAAAGCCAGAATTTGTTCTAGGTTCACTGCGAAGTTGCAGGAGGGTGTCTTCTGTTAAGATTAAATTTAGTCTCTACAGGTGACATATGTAACCAGAGTTCAAAGGTCAGTCTAGCTTAGATCTCTTAGTTCAGGTCCCAACCTGCAGCTCCCTTGGCCTGCTGTCCAGTGCCTGGGGGGTGGAGGATTTTGGAAGGTTACACTTGGTTTTAGGCCAGCACAGGAGGAAGGAGAGGGAAGTCCAATAGGGTATTGATTGCTGAATGTAAAACTTGGATTCTTCATTCATGTGCCCATGAATGTGATTCTGCTTTTTCAGCCCTGGGAGTTATATCACATAAAGTTCAGGTGGTGAGACTAGATTTTCTGGAAGAGATATATTGTTTAGTTTTCATTCTGTAGAATGTGGCTGGGCTGCTGAGGGGTTTTGTTTGTGCCTCTTCATAGATACTCAGAAAGTGGAGATGCTGACCCGTCAATTGTACCTGACAGCACTGTTACAGAAAAATCTCTGCTTTGCTGTCAGTAACTGCTATATACTGGCCTAGTTTCCTCCCAGCAGCTGCACAGCATGGTACCAGCAGTGTAATTTAAATCTAAATTTATGAATGTCTGTTAAAGTGTGAGTTGCACTCTTATGCACTGCTTGTTCTCAAACATGTTAAAGCAGTTAGAAAATAAAGGAGTGGAGGGAAAGAAGGCACAGTAATGTAATAATAATAGTGGAAAGCACATTTTCCCTTCTAGTCATCTAAGAAAAAAATGTGTTAAAAGATTCTGAAAGAGTACTGAAAGCTTGCTGCTGTAGTATGTTTTAAGGGGGGAATGTTCATCCATGGAGACGTTGCCTGCTTCTCAGTTGGAAGAGCTGGTGTGAGCTCAGCTACAGCAGCAAAGTATAATCAGTTCTGTGCTCCTTCTGTATTCAGAACTATAGTTGGAGTCATCAATAACTTGGAATGCCAAGATAATGAAGAGCTTCAAGTTGTTGAGATAAAGCTTTCTGAATACTTTTGAAAGTTGCAAACAGTAACCATCACAATCCTTTTACTAATTGGTCCCATGCACTAATTATAGCTAACCTGTTTTGGCAGTAACTATTTTTTACCCTTTCTAGGGTGAATTCTGCACCAGGGTTCTGCTGGAGCACACTTCCTTGTGCTCTGTGCTGTGGCAGTGCTATTTCCCTACCTCAGCACTTTCTGTCTGTAATGGTTTATAGCTCTCTGTTTCTCTCCTTTACACTGCTCTACTCTTTCTACACACAATCATTTTCCTTTTTGCCTCCCCCTTTCATTTGGCATTATGTTTTCCCTCTATTTTTGTCATTGTTGCTATAGTAAGGGGCCAGAACAACTGGATTTCCCCTCTCCTGTTTCTGTGTATCTCTTTGTATTGACTATTTTTATGTTCACCTCAATGAGAACCATGCTCCATATGTTTTCCTGTACAATGTAAGGTAACTGAGGGATTCTCCAGCCTTTTCTTCAATTATACTGCCCTTAGATGCACTGTTGTTATTACTTATTGCTTTTTACTGTCTCCTTATCATAGGGTCCATAAAGAAAACAGGCCTTCAGTTGCCATAACCATTGCACAACTGGAGTATATGTGAGTAGAAAAGATGGGAGAAAAGATGGTATGCAGAGTGGTGAGTGGCAGTGGTCATTGGTGGTGTCTGGGAAATTTCCTGTACCTGGGAAAATGGGAGAACGGAAACAAGACAATATTCTTCCTTAGAAGTGATTTCCACCCCCACCCAGTGCTTTATTTCTGTCTCTCAGCATCCACTCTTCACTTTGTCTGGCCATTGCCTATGATCACATACCAGCAAGAGCATACTGTGGGCCAGGATGACAAAATGCTAGATGGTGGATAGACTCAGACTAAAAATGCAGACCCTGGCCCAGGGCTGTGCCACTGGGCACAGGAGTAGGATGAGCCTTTGGGGTGAACAGGGCTGGGAAAACCCCCCACAGCAGAAATGTGATAGAAGGGGGATGCAGGGCTTAAACAGGCCTGGGAGAACTGTTTCATAAAGGTTTTACTTAGGAAGTAATTTGAAAGTAGTGGCTGTAAGAAAAGGAGAGTAACAAACCCAGGGTCGACAATGCCTGTGGGAGGGTGGTGGTGGGCACTGGGAAAAGGCGAAGGACGCCTAGGAAGGGTTGTGAGTGGGAACCAGAACTCTGGTTTAGTTAGGAGGGATTGCTAGATACCTGTGATGCACTGTTGGACTGTGACTTTGCTTGAATAAGAGAAATAGGTTTGTCTCTAATTTAGACCTGAGATATCAACAGAAATGGCTGAGGAACTTGTGGGTTTTGCAGACAAGATTGCCCAGAGGTAAAGCACCGAGGGACACAGGGGACCAATAATACATCTCACAGTGACCCTCTTTTCACATTGCCCCCCTTCCAGTCCCAGAGAGGGAGTTGGCCCTCCATCCCATCATGCTCTGTGCTGAAGGAGCAATTAAAGATGGAAGGACTACTATTTCCACCATTCTCATTTTCCTAATTTCTTTAATTTGTTTTCAGTTCTTCCTTGCCAGCTCACTACTTCCAGGGGTATCTTTTGCCTCCTAAATGCTGTCACTTCTAGCTCTTCCCTTTCCCTTGTCTCTTACCTGCTCCCTTTCCAGCCCCACATCTTCTTTGAATCACTTTGAGAGTTTTATCTGTGCCTTTCCCCTACTTGCAGACTGGGGCAGGTCTCTTCAAGCAAAAGAAATGTCTGTGGACGTGTACTGTAGCTCTCTGAGAAGCAGGGGAAGTTGAATTGTCATTTGTGAGGTTCCTTAGCTCTACTGATGCAAGGCAGTTTGCCATGTAAGGGTGTTACAGGGAGCTGTAGTCTTAAATTTTGAGTTAGAGATGTCAGCAGCGGTTACCAGGGAAACTTCTAAAATTACACTGGCAATGTCTGCACTCAGATACTGTATCAGATCTTTGGAAAATGGCACCAAGTGAACAGGCATAGATTGGGAAAGTGGCACCGTGTAGGACTCAGGGATGCTTCACATACAAGTAAAATGAAAATCCTTAAAGCTTTAGGAGGATACAGGGTCTCTAGCTCTGCAATCCTAAACCACAAAATAGCATGAATGGAGTTAAAAGTACCGGTTCTGTTAAAACTTCACACAGACAATAGCTGTAACAGGATTAGAGCTGTTAACACCCATTATGAAAAGAAGAGTTCCTTCTAACTGGTAATTCACAAAACTTGTAAGTTGTTACCAGAAACTAAGGGGGAGAAGATACCCTGCGCTCTGCCATGAACCCCCCAAACAAGGTAAGAGCATAGGCGTGTATTCATGCATATTTAAATGTATGCTAATCAGAACATTTGGGAGTAAAGCAAATGTCAGAAACCTGTGAAAGGGAGAGTTCCAATTGCACCTGAACGGGCTCTTGATACTGTAATAGCTTCTCTGGCTGAGGGGGTCTGAGCCACCAGTTACATGGAGATTTGGATAATATTTTAATCACTACATGCTTTCCCTGTCCTTGTTTTCTTTTTGGCTGTTCATCAGTGTCAGAGGATGGGTCTGACATGAGACAGCCAGGGACAACCGTCTGTCCTTCCTAGATCCATCAATCCACTGCTCCTTGGAAGTGCTGGCCTGTTATCCCAGGTTTGTAGCCCTGCAGCCTAACGGGAAGTTGTCCATGGCTGGAAGTGAGGGAACTGATGATATTTTCCACATATTACTTGTCTAAATTGCACATATTTTATTATTGTCTTCACTCATGCAAGTCTCTGCTTTAAAATATGAGCTGTGCTAAGGAGAAAGGTGTGTATTTCACATTATTAACTAAAATAGATATTTGTATATATAAGGCAACTTTGCTTTCAAAATACATGTGACCAGGTAAGCCACAGACATTTATTACCTGATAATAAATGTTGTTGGGTTAGCCTCTTGATTGAATAACATTTGTGAAAAGAACAGTTACATTTTTAACAGGTTAAAAATATCCCTTCTTGCACAATGCTGACTGCAGCATATTGATATACCAACAGGGTAACTTTGGCCACTTTTGTGCAAGTCCTCTAAGAACATACTCTGAGCATGTGAGGAACCTACCCAGGAATATGGTACATATACATCTAATGATGGCTAATTGGCCAACTTCACAACTTGGGAGTATGCTGCTGTGAGAAGCTGATTGCTATGCTGATTTTTACCATAAAGAGTGCAAGTAATTAATCACTGTATGATTAATCAAAAGCTCATCATGCTCTGGATGTTATGCATGAAACAGAAAGTATCTTAAGTAGCAAAGTCCTTTGGGGTTGTAAAGAAGCTATTTGAGCTGCTGCAATATGAAGAATAGTGGTGCTGATGATGAGAAGAGGTAGGTGGCTGCTCCAGCTTACAGTACAGATGTGGAAGTCGATGGTATTTTGCTTACCGTGGATGCCCTGATATTGGAGAGTGACTTTCCTTTTAAAACTTAGCAATAGTGGGCTTTGAAGATAATATCCATTCAAAGTTAATAATGAAAGATCAGGCTCAAATTTCACCTGGACAAAATTTTGGCTCTTTAGGTTTTGATATGGGTTAGGAACTGCTGGCAGAGAGTGTTCATGCAAGTCTAGTCCTGTGGAGGAGGCAGGAGGAAGGCTCCAAAGGGGAATGGTCAGGTACAGTGAAAGTAGCCTGTGGTTGTAGGGGAGCAAATTCAGGGGTAGGTGTCAACCTCCTGGTACCATTTCTTGGTGCTTCCTATTGTTTCACCAGGAATAAATTTTCTGTTCTTGATGCAAGAAGCCAGTGTCCTGAAAACTTCAGCATGTTGAGTCACGTACGTACTGAAGTGGTGTTACAGTCTTTTTTTATTTTTTCCCTAGCAGAAAGCTACTAATGATACTGCAGCTCCCTTCCTGAGGAGCAGAGCTGACACACAGATCAGCAATTCTGAGAAGCTGTGGGAACATTTAATGAGATGTACAGTAGCTAGTCATTCGGTTGAACCGACGACCGGCTGTCGTGCTGACAGCTCATGGGGAAGGGCCAGGTCATCGAGCCCATTTTGGCTATCCAATTGTTTGCTGTGGTTTGCTGGGTGGAAGTAGGCAGAGCTGCCCAGCAGTCCATGACCTGGCTTCATTCTTTCTTGACCCACCGTTGCTCTTGATGTCTTCTCACTTCGGTGTGGGCAAAGGCAGTGCAAGTGAAACCGTCCTTTCCCTCTGAGAAGTGAAAATGCACTTCAGAGAGAGAAGTGAAGAATGTTTTTCTCTGTCTCCCTAGAAAACCCTGCAAGGGATGTAGGGGTGTTCAGCATCACATGCATTATTTTTTCTCAGTCATAAACTATATTTTAGGCATAGTTATTTGCAGTGCTCTGGTGTAGACAATAAACACTCAAAGCTATTTTATGATAACGTGGAGCTCTTAATTCAAATCCTACTTTTGTTCATTAATCTTCACAAAGATGTGGAGAAGGGCTGAGAAAATGTGGGTGAGTATATTATAAGATACTCCTGCTTCTTTAGGGTAATGTTTAATGATCAGTCAGTGACTGAGTTTACATACATTAAATATTTATTTTTTCTTCTATAGAGCTGAATGGGGAAATGTGCTCACATTCCTGCCAGATCACTAATTGGGTAACTGTGGATGCTTAGGGTATTTCTGAAGCAGCAGTTTCATCTGTGGTACTTGTCTCATTAAGGATTTTACTGTTTGTATTCCAGGAGTCATGAATTCTCCAGCTGGGGCTGGGGCTTTGATAAATTGTCATTTCATATGCTTGAAACGTATCTTTATTACCTCTGAGTAATAAAAATTGTCAGCTTGCTTTTCTTTTCTTTTTTTTACTTTACATTTTTACAGCACAAATTTCTGTTCATTTTCAGTGTTTGCAAAATCAAGATTTTGTTGAAATCAGTGGGTTTCTGCTGGTTGATCTGGCTGCAGAAACAAGACTATAAATCTGTGGGATGCGTGTGATTTCTGACTGCTCTTCTATTTCTTTAATGCCTGTACTCAGACCGCTGGTGGGAGCGTTTGCTCAGACCTCTTGTTGCTGGGCTCAGACTGGGACCATTCTTCTGGCAGGCATGAAGTAGCCTTGGCTTTTCTTCAGGGAAACAAAACTCAGGTGGGGACTGGCAACCGTGGGAGTGAATCCTTTGTACCTCTACTACTCACTGGTCTGATGCCAGCACCAATCCCCGTTTCCCCTCACCCATCGCTGGGATATTTCTGGGAACACCTGGTCTGTGATGGTTGATTTCTGCCCCAGACACAGTCCCTACCACCACTCAGGGTAACAGGATCACCTTTTAAGGTGGTGCTCAGCATTTGTTAGGGAAGGTAGATTGAGGCTAGAGTTGCTGATACTAGTAAAGTTGTACTTGGGTTATCCTATGTCCTGTCTAGGTTTTTTTTCCCCCCAAAGAACAAGGATTCTCTTCCACACTACTTCCTTACACCTCCCCAGTTGTGATGCTGGCTGTTTCATTTGTTTTGATCTCTGCTTTCCAGGATCTCTTGCGTATTTTAAGGGGATTAGCCTTCCTCAGGAACTCTCCTCTGTCACTGCTGAGCTGCAACATCAAGTTCAGCCCAGCAGAAAGGAGTTGAACTTGCATAAGGTGTGCAGAGAAGGATCTGGACTCAGTGAATGAATCACACATTTCTCTTTCTCAGGAAAGCTATTTTATCTACTGTTTATTCTAGGTTCTGCCCCACCTTCATTTTAGGAGCCTAAGAAATATCTTAACTCTTTATTTTCTTCAGCTTTCAGATAGAAAACAATACTCAAATAACATACAGGTGCTAAATCTCCCAATTGTTTGCAAAAAGCCCTGAGATGCTGAAACACTGAAGTCTTTCAGAGAAGAATATTTCTTTATACTGTGCTTTATTCTTACCATGTCACCCTTAAGTGTGCACCATTTGCTGCTCTGAATGTTATCGTATAGTCTAAATACCACTTGAACACTGAAGCTAATGTTGAGTCTTCCAAAGAATTTTCCCTAATGGAACTTTAAATACATAGATACATGAACATATGACGTGGTAAGTCTTTTTTTTTCTTTTTTCTTTCTTCTTTTTTTTTTGAGGTTTGGTTAATCTTAATTGTCTGCTGAGTTACGACTGACTGGGTCTTTTTCTTGGCACATTACTGGTATTTATATATGAAGCACCCGTGGGAGACTTCGTAGCCAAAATATTTGAAGTCTCAGAGGGCCAAAGCTGCCGTTCCACAAGCCCAGTTTGGAGTTACATTAATGACATCCATAGTTAGTCATTCCTAAGGTCATGTTGTGGCAGGTTTACTTATCTTTTGTAGCCCATGAGCGGTCTATTTAATGACTGCTGCTTTTGTATGGAAGAAAAAATTTAATTAATAATTCAAGACAGATTCTCTGGTACTTTCATCTTCAAAAATATTTAATATTTATGTTATCAAAGTGAAAACTTCCTTAAGGTAATGACAACTGAAATAATTCAGAATATTCCTGCAAGAGGTAAGCTGCCAGACCGACGGTCTGCTTTCAAGTATCACTTTTCCTTAACCTGCCCATCCCCCTGCTTCTTTCTTGATTTATCTGCCTTGAAGCTTTTAACTCCTATGAATCTCTTGCCTGCAAGATTTCATACAATTCTTTTTACGAAACTAAGGTTCTTTGTAGGGTAGGGCTTTTTCTGCAGCTCAAGAATTATTTATCTGAGCCAATGAAGCACACTTATAGCATTGGCCTTAAAAGCAAGATTTTTTCCTTTATGACTACATCCTGTAGATATACAGTGGTGTATGTCCATCCCCTTTTAGTATTATTTACCAGGTAGAACAGGATAGGAGGCTCAAACATCAAACTAAACCAAATCATTTATTGTTGCTTCGACTTGTTTGTGAGAACATTTTTGTTGTGGTAAGATACACAGAGAGGAAATCCAGCCTCAGAGTCTTCTGTTTTCAGCATAATGTACTGAATCAATAATTTCTATAAATAGTTTTAAAGCTAAAGTACACATTCATGGGTCTACTCTGATAAGCCAGTGGTTTTCAGTGCCCAAGTTATGAAATGGATCTCCTTTAGAGTGCTTTTTTTGAGTAGAGCGGCAGATCTCAGTGAAGACACAGGAAAATTGTGAGCTGCTTCTGCAGAGGATTCTGCAGAGCTTGAGTAGCTAACTTATTTTGATAGAATCAGGTGAGTTTATACTGATTTATGTGTCTTAGTGTAATGTTAACTGTGTGCCCGTGGAACTGACAAATGCAGCACTACTGTACACACATAATTGGATGCAGATACACACATTAAAATGAACCACTAAGAGATTTACATCATGTGACGCTGTCACATACTGAAAAATTCTCAAGAAAACCCTTGAGGCCCCTTAAGAAAACATTTAACGTCAGTGATCAAAACCATTGTCTGTTCTGCCATGGTGTCCTGACACCAACAAGGCCAGGTTCACAGTAACTGGTACTGTAACACCGCTGCCCATCAGTACGAGTTGCAATGTTCATTTCTGCTGTTGGAGTGAACCAGAGAAAGGGTGGCTTCAGAGAGCCTTGGTTTAGGCTGTGAATACTTTTGTCTTCTTTAGAATTGAAATCCTTTATTTGATAAAGCACATGGGTGTCACACTCAAGTTCAGTGTCCATTACAGAAACTATGAGAGGACATTGGAGTGTGGAGTTAATCCAAAAGGCAGGTTCTGGTGTGCTTTACCAAATCACAGAATCACAAGGTTGGAAAAGACCTTTTAGATTGAGCCCAACCATTCCTGTCCGATGCTAAACCATATCCCTAAGTACCTCATCTACCCTCTTTTTAAACACATCCAAGGATAGGGACTCAACCACCTCCCTGGCAAAAAAATCTGGGCGGTCAGTGAAGTTTCAGCTCCTGTAGGACATTGGTGTGGTAGCTCATTCTTCTAAAGCTACAGAAAAAAAAAACCCTAAGCAGCCAATGAAGAGATGTAAATAGCACCTGTTTAAGATTTTAAACCAATGGATACAGAAACAGATGAGATCTGAGGCCTGATGGCTTGCCCGTTTTCTTCCTTTCATCAACTTATCCAACCCTTACTCTCTAAAATTTCATTGTGAAGAAAAAGCACAAACTGAAGAGCCCTGCTAAATTTTATAGCTGAGAGATGGGCATTCAGGCCAGCATTTGCAGAAGCTCTGAGTGCTTTATCAGCCACAAGTTGGTGGCTTTTGTGCAGAAGGCTGGAAACCTCAGAGCAGAACGGGACCCTGTCTTCAGTAAGGTAGTGGTAGTTAATAGTACCTGAAAATTAAGCTGTAATGGTTCTACTCTGCAAAGAGAAAATGAAAGGTATATTATAACATCTCTGAATTCTGCTACTTCTAGGAAACCTAACATTTTGCCTAGTTCCACCATCATAACATGTGTCCTCAAGCAGGTACATTTCCCAAATAGAACTCCTTTCATTTATTTGCTCTGGAAATACTATTTATGATACTTTTTTTTTCCCTAAAATTAAAAAAATGTCTTTGTTTTATTCTGCTATCCCCTTCAGAAAAGGTAACCCTCTAAGTAGATCAAATCCACTTTTTCCTCTTTTTTTTTAAATTTTTATTTTAATGTTTTGTCAGGAAACCTTAACTCTCCTGTACCAGTGTTTGTTTGGGTATTTGTGTGGATTTCTTCTATTTCTAAAGGAGTCAGAAACAAATAGATTTCCTTCTGTTTAATTTTTAGAACTTATTTTTGTATCCCTGTCTGTTACCTCAAATGATGCTATACATTTCTCACTCTGTTTTCAGCTTGTGCTCTTCCTCAAAGCAATGTTCTGTACTGCATGTTGCTCTGTAATCTTCTTAAGTCATCATTTCACTTGCACTGTAAATAGAAATCCATTTGTATAATTAATGGGTTTGTTATTACAGGAACACTTTTTTTTCCTTTAATTTAATTTCCCTTATGCATAGATGTCAAAAATGCCATCTTTAGCCTAGAACTAGCCCCTATAATGTGTTCAGGGGTCTGCTGCTTGTTAGAGGCAAAGTTGAGGCTTGCAGGTAAGAAGCTACATTTTTGACTAATCTTGCAAGAAAGATTCTTCTGAAAGTAGAAATCAAACAGCTGAGCAACACTGTTTGCCCGAGTCAGCGTCTCTAAGGGACCATGAACTTCCCAGTCTCCTTACTCCTCTTGATGAGTTAATCCCCAAAGGTAATGTATAGACCAGGAATCTGGTCATTCTCTTCTTAAAAATGCAGGAAAGCCCAAGGTGCAAAGCTCACAAATGAAGAGGAGGAGTGCGGAGGAAGTCGGCAAGATGTAATAGAATCAGAATCACAGCATGCTTTGGGTTGGAAGGGACCTCAAAGGCCATCTAGTTCCAACCCCCTGCTATGGGCAGGGACACCCTCACTAGGCCAGGTTGCCCAAAGCCCCATCCAACCTCTCCTTGAATGCCTCCAGGGATGGGGCTTCCACAACCTCTCTGGGCAGCCTGTGCCAGTGCCTCATCTCATGGAAGAAGACGACATGAGACTATTGAAAAGCAAAAGGTAATAACAGCTGTGATCCCAAAAAGGTGCAGTTTGAATGCAAGAACACAGCAGTGGAAAACTCACATCCTCAGTGTGTACTTGTAATTAAGAGAGTATTTCTGAAGGGTAGATTATATGCAACTTTCAGTCTTTGTGCCAATCTTTCCCTGACAAGAGAGCACTTTCTGCTGCTGGCAAATGAGCCTGCAGCTTCTTCAGTTCTTATGTGGCACGAGCACTTTCACCAAACATGCAACCTGCCTCTTCATTAGAATAACCTGGCTAGGCTGTTCAGTATGAGGAGCTGTGCCTCAAGCTTTTTTCTTCCTTAGCCATAGCAAAATCAGTCTAGGGTATTCCTTAACCGAGGTGGGAGAAGATGAAAGTAATTCCAACTTTGCTGTGAAACTGTTCATTGGTAGGCTTTCATTTCCAGTAAGGTGGGGAAATTTCTCCATATTCTTTTTCAAACTGGAAGGTGGTTTCAGGAAGTGTAATTCCTAATTCTCTGCCTGCTGTAAGGGAAACATATCTGTGGTTTGCTGTTGGATCAGTCACATAACTGATTGAAATGCATGCATTTTTCAGTACATTGATATTTAATTTCTTTAGAGTTCCCATATTTGAGTTTGACATTTTATATTAAAATGGAATTACCCCAAACCCTTCATTATAATGAAAAACCAGAAACCAAGAGATGTCAGACACCGAGGCAACCATACTCTTTTATGACCCTGTCTTGCCCTTTACAAAAGCCAGCTTAAGTTGGTTAGAACTGCCTGTGATTGCTCATCTTTTCTAGTCATTACTTCCTGCATACACATAGCAGAAGAAAAGTCTTGTGCCAAAGAAGATTAATGAAAATCTACATTACACTTCATTCAAAGCATCTGCCTGCTGTGGAAGTCATGCACTGGCACACATACTAATTAGAGCAGAACAAAATGTGCCTTTTTTTTCTTCTTCCCCTTCTTTTGGGGAGGAAATTGAAAACTAAGAAGCTATTTTCTTCCTAATTTTTTTTAAACAGTAACACCAGCTGTGCACATTAAACATATCATATGCTATGTGCATTTTGTAACTGAGACTGCTGCAGGGGTTAAATTAATAATGATGCTTTCTCAGAAAAAGCCTCATCTAACAATCATCCTTGAAAATGGGGAAAATCTACAAATGAGAAAGTCAAAATGATCACTAAAAATATATCTTCAACCTGAAAGAATCCACTGATGCTCTTGCAAGCAGTACTCTATACTGTCTGCTGACTAAGGGGCAAAACAGATGGTATAATATGACTAATTTTTATAGTGGGAATAAAACACAGGTAACAATATGCCTATTGATGGAGAGGACTGCTGAGGAATTTCCTGGAATTGTGGAATAAAACGTGTAGTATTACATCTCATTGTGAACTGAGTGTCCTGCCTCATGGCTGGGAGGGGAAGGCAGGCAACTGAGGTGATGAGAAAGTGAAGTTGTTTTACCAGTGCAGGTGTTGCACTGGGAAAACATGCCCTGTCCCTTTGCATGCCTGTTGGTTGCATGTTCTTCACAGAGGCGGGGTAGATCCTGCACATCAACCCCATATGTGTTCCTGGGCATGACCTTGCCCTGGGTGGTGGGGAAAGCCCTTTGCCATGGGGACCAGAACCCAGGAGGTGTGGGTACGTTGTTGCACCAGAGAATTGCAGTTACCAAGGGGAAGGCAGCAGAGTACTTCTGAATTTAGACAATCACCCAGTTGTCCTGGCAGGTGTGGATGGCTAAGAGTCATTGTGGAAATGATTGCACATGATAAAGGGCCTGATTCCAGGTGGTCAATTTAAGTGTCAGGAGAGGATTTCTGAAAAAAACCCAACACCTAAAACTCAAAACTTAACTCCAAGTGTGTGTGTGTGTGTGTATATGTATGTGTATATATATATAAAAGAAAGAAAAAAGCTTTTTTGCAATCCCAGGTATCCTATTTCAGGAGATGGATGCGCTTGAAAGAAGGAAATCTTTACAGAGCTCTTCATCTAGCTTGCTACATGGCAGAATAACATCCTTCAGTCTGTCAATTTTTTGCCATCAAAAGGCTATGAAATTCAAAGCAATGTGTTCTTTATACATTATTCAGTGTAGCTTTCCAGTTCTTTTACTTTGTAAATAGTATTTTTAGGGGTTTTGAAATGATGAGAAGACAGTGGCTGGCCAATTTTCATTAGACTACCTTACAATTTTCTGCAGAACACAAAATAATTCTCCAGCACTATAGAAAAAGGGATAGTGGGTGAGGAACACAATTGCTCATATTTTTTTTCCCCTAAGTGTGTGGCTACAGAAAAAAAAAGCCCTTTCTGTCACTGAGATGTAGTTTGAGTGAAAAAATCAGAGGCCGTTAGTTATGCGGCTCCAATTTTGTATGTAAATTACCTTCCCACACCCTCTCAGTGCTTTGGTGACAAGCAAAGAATGAAATTCTGTTTTGAGCTTTTTATCTGATGAGAAGTCTCTGTGCTCGCTGCTCCCTAACTTGTCACCACCGTGGTGAGATCGATTGCATCCTAAGTGCTCCGAGTCATAAGATATTTAGCATACAGTCATTAGAATTCCTTATTTTCCTCTATTAATATTTTAAATAGAATTCCCTAATGTTCTGGGTTCCCCTTGGGGTTAAAGCTAATTTTCTTGGACTTATTTCAGTAAATTGTTAGAAATATTTGCTTAACTTTTTTCCTTTTCTTTTTTTTGGCAGAGGGAGATTATTGCTTTTCTCCAATTCTATTGAATGGGGGGCCTCAAGGAGACATCCAGATCATGTTAAACTTCAGCAAATTGGCCTGGAAGATTTTAGGCTGAAAAACTGGAATTGATTCCACCTCAAAAATTCATGACACAGATATCAGTCTTTGGTTTAAAAAACCTGGACCCAGAAAATAATAACCTGAGAGCTTGGATTGTCCATCTTAGTAAAGTCAAGTCAGAGAAATATTAATATTGATAGCTGTGAAGAAACTGTGTTGGAGAGGAATAAATGCCAGAGAATGACAAAGTGTTTGAGGTAGAACAGATTGTAATACTGGCTCGAGCACAGGTAAAGAGCCACTTGCCTCAGGTACACTCAGGTTGGAAATTAGACATTTTTCAGTGATTAAAAGACTTTGGGTTTGCAAATAGTTTTATAACAGCCATCCCAAGTACAAGCTACCCAACAGATGTTAGGCTGGCTAATGATGAATTTATGTTGGGAATGTGAACACCATTTCTCTTGCAATTGCAGGCAGCTTATGTTTAGGGCCCCAAAAGCCCCATTCAGTCCCAGGTTTCCAGAGGCTTTCAGCCTTTGGATCTTATGCCAATCATAAAAGCAATGATAGGTGCTGGAGGAGGCAGATCCTGGATTTCAGTAATAGGGTTCTGTCACAAACTGGTGTCCTACAGATAAAAGAAGGGGGAAAGAGGGAAAGGCAAGTTGTTTTTTTCAGAAATGCCAATTCAAGAAGCTTAAAATGATGCTAAACCCATTGATTACTTCTTGCATTGCATCTTCGTTTCCTCAGCTGTAATTTCCCCACAGTAAAAATAAACTATTCCCAGTGACCTTACTGGTAACCAGCACTGTGTTCATGTGGGATGAAAATAGATTTACATCTAAGAAGAGAGACACCTGAATGATACATGGTCAGGCCTGGATTCAGTGTTTCTTTTAATAGCGCTGAAGAGTTTGAAGAATGAAGCTGCACTGAACAGATGGCTTAAACTGTAGTGTCTTTGGCTGGTGTATTGATTGCATGGGCTTGCAGGCAACCACGGCTTGGGGATAAAAAAAAAAAAGTAAGATGTTATTGTTTTTAGAAGGAGACAGGCTCTGTGATGGGGTGTGGGATTAGCCTCCCCACTTTTCCCATCAAATGTTGTCATGCCATGGGACACGATGCAGATTTTGAATATAAACAAATACACCTTCAACTGGATAAAGCAGCTCCTCCTTAGGCTCACACACTTTGTTACTGAGCCTGAGCAAGGAAATCCTGCTTTGTTCTGTCTCTTTGGACTAGACACTGGTTTTCCATGTGCACTATTTATAATGAGTAAATAAGTGGTGGAAATGGGTCTGATGAAGACCCATTTCAGAATCAGAAACTAGCTTCCTAATGCAGCAGGTGCACCTTCAGAGAAAGCTTATCAGGACTTCAAAGCTTCGAATCAGGACTATTGTCTTCTGTATTAAACTTGCAGTAGGGAAAGGAATACAAGTTCTGTGTAGCTTCAACGATAAATATCACTGAAACACCTGATAATAAGGGAACAGAGAGACCATTCTGTGGAAATGAGCCTGGCATGGGTTGTAGGTAATGCTAAAAATGTATATTGGGTTGTGCTCTCACCTCTGCCCTCTTTTCATTTTGTTATAAACAAATTCCTATCACTTCATTGTGTCTTATGCTGGATGTCTTACTAAACTTTGTATACCTTTATCCTCTCTGATGTATTAGGGTGGCTCAACATGTGGTTATATTCCGATGTTGAGATGCTGGAGGTATTTACAAAGTAATTCCTCAACAAAAGGTGAAGTTTTTTTACTCTTCTCTTTCACTTCCTTGTGGTGCTGGGGATGAGAGAAGGCAGATGCCAAGCCCTAGGTGTTACAGCACGTCTTTATCAAGTTGTGTTCTGTCTGGCGTATCAAAGAGCACGGGGGAAACTGAGGTTTGGGCCCTACAGGTTCCTTAGCAGTGCCCAGGATGAACGGTGGCCAAGGCACAAACCTGCTTTCAGAGCAGGCTGAGGTTGCTGCAACAGCTCAGGAGTAAATGTGTTTGCTAAAACCTGCTCCAATGTGTCATGCAAAGACAGCCTAGAATTAGACAAATCTGAAGAACTTAGGCCTGTAAACCTGCAGGAGGCTGCTTAGGATAACAAGTAAATCCAGATTTAAATATTTAAACTCCTAAGCATCTGAACACTAATGTGTAAATTTGAAGCCCTGGAAATCTGTCTGTCAGCCTGTGGGTAAGGTGAGGTAATGTGGTTATACCATCGTGTTTGTTCTGCTTTCAGCACAGGATTTTCTGTCAAAATTAATTGCTAAGCCTTTTTAATTTGTTTGTTTGTCTCATTTACTGAATCAATTTCATATAAACTAGGTCTCCTTGCTAGAAAGGCAATCTGTAAGAAAAGCAAGAGTGCTCTTAATTTCTGCATATTTCAGAAATGATCAAAAAAGAAAAGTCTGTAGGATTTATTAACAGATAGGGGTTTAACTGGGAAATAGCAGGAACATGTCAAGCTTGCTTTCTTGGGGAATGCTGAGAGCATAACTAGAAGTATTACCATAGATGTGTCTTTGTGCTTCATAGATAGACAACTGTCTTTGGAGACAGCTAGCAATGATAGAGCTCTTGGCTGGAAACACAGCCTTTGGATGAATCATTTTTTCCTTTGTCCTTCCTTGGATGCTGTGGGCTTAAAGAAAAATGAGCTGAGTGGATGAGTGGTCAAAAATCCAATTCTGCTCCAGAAATGGACAGTGTCCTTCAGCTTCAAGTTCAACCTCAGATTCTCACATTTATTAGTATGTAGGAGGGCAGCATAGGTTAAACTTTTACTTACTTGTTATTGGTTAGGGTTTTTTTTTTCCCTTTTTGTTTTTTTTAATTTTATTTTTACATAGTGGCCTTAATGCTATTGGAAGGCTTGAAACAGTGAGAGAATTTGTTGCCCTGTAGTGCAGTCAGATAAATGCAAGGACTGGAAGAGGCTGGAAGAGCCTAGTCCCTTCTGATCTAATAAAGCAATGTGTTATGTGGAAGGAGGTGTAAAATTACTTCCTATTTATCCACACCCCCACTGAGAATAAAATTAACCTAAAGAGGTGCTTAGTGGCACCAACTAAGCCATCATATTAATTAAGCAGCTTTGTAACATTGACTTTCAGTGGAAGCACCTTTTCTTTTATTTGTCATTATTTCTGTTATTTGACACTGCAGGAATGACATCACTAATAACTTTCCTGTCACTGGTGACTTTCAACATTTTTTTGGGGAAACAGCTCCCACACTGTTCCTGGCTATGTATATGTGTATATATATCTTCTCATGAAAACCGTGCTGGCAAAACATCTCCTGCCATCACAGGCATTGGCAGCCTGGAATTGCAAGCTAATTTGGCCATTACAAATGTTATACTAAATTTTGTCCCCTTTTTAGGGGAGTTGCAGGGATAAAGTAAGAGAGGGGAAAAAGCTGGCCAGTGGAGGAAAAGGAAAGGGTAATAATTCAGCAAAGAAAAAAATCTACCTAAATACAGTGATAAAATATGATTGGTAGCAATTAATATTCTTTGCTTCTCCTTTAGTTTCTTTTAGTGTGATTTCACAGATACCAAGGAGTGCAGCCTTCCCAGAGCTCATGGGGCAGAAAGTGTGGCTCTGCTGGAGTACCCAAGCAGCAGGGAGTAATACCCAGCTCTCTTGCTTTGTAATCCAGTCTTTACATTGACACTCTTTTTGTGTGCCACAGAGAAATTAGTGCCACCCTAATTGTGTGAGGGGAAAAAAGAGGTATGTGGCAGGAAGGTAAAGCTCACCAGGGGGGTTGGAAGGTATGGAAATGTTTGCAGAGATTTGGTTCACCCCTTTTAGCATCCCATTGGAAGTGGAACTGACAAACCCAGCTGTGGGAAGGTTTCAGTTTACCTTCTCTCTTTACACATGCATTTGAAAATTGCTGGTTTGCTTCTTGGGCAGAGGTAATACATCCTTGTGTTTCCAGGCTTTTTGCAGTACAAATCCCACTGTGCTGCTTTTAGCCATTTCAGTAACGCTCATGGCTGTAGATCTGTCTCTGACAGAAGTGGAAAGGTTGCACACACCTTTTGCCTCCGCAGCCACATATTTCCTAGCTGCTTTTATCCTTTTATCCTTTTATTCTATGACTTTTATCCTTTTTCCTGCTTTGCTTCCTACAAGTAATCAGAAAGTTATCCTCCTTTTTTTTAAAAACTGTGTTATTCACAGCTAGCCTGATGTTTTGCACTCAGTTCTTCAATCTTTCTTTCTTTGAAAGTCTAATTTGACTAAGGACTGGACCCTGGATTTCTGTTCTCTCATCTAGTGACATGGCAGCGTGCTCCTTTCAGAGAGTCTGACAGGCTTGTGCTCTCAGTCTGGATTCAGAGATGTCCAAGTCAGCTTCAGAAGAGCAGCATCAGGAAGTGAGGAGGACCAGTGCTGTCCATCCGTGTGGGCACACACATTTCACAAGAGGATGATTCTCAGTCAGTAGCTGATTGAAGGAGAAAAACTTTAGTCAAAACAGCTATCCTCAGGCATTTGCCAGTGCCAGCACAAGCAATCCATTTCAGGAACGATGCCGTGTGTCCCTAAAGCCGTCTGTATAAATGCCTGGGATTCGGTCTCTGGACTGTGGCGGAAACCTTCTGCATAAAGGAAATAACAAGTCTCATTTAGGAAAGAAACCAGAAGAAATAGCTACTACTGATAAGAAATTATTGAAAGCAAAGCCCAGGATCCCATGCCAGTTGGCATGCTGAATTATCAACCAGATTTTCATCAAAAGGACTTGGATCATTTTGAAGTGGGATGCAGGAACATATAGTTGGATCAAAATAACTAATCATCTAAAGCTTGTATTAAATAGCTACTCAGCTACAGTTTCTGAGTCAGTTTTGCCCACCCTAAACTTTCAGTAGGTTGCATCCCCAAAACGGAAACCTTGTGAACTCAGTGAAAAAGGCTACACTTCTCTGTGTACATTTAAAAAAAAAAGAAAAAAATAATTTAGAAGTGATGACTGGTTGAATTCACACTAATTGTCTGTTACATTGTAACTTGCATTTACAGATTCCCACTGCGATACAAAAGCTGAAAGTATTTTTCCTTCAGCTCGTTAATGTATTCAGAGTCTTTTAACTACGGCTGGAAGTGATGAAAACATGTCATTTTTCTGACATGTATTCTCAACCAAGAACTCTTTACTTGTCTTTTGCAAGTACAATAGACTGTCTATAATAATATCTCAGCTCTAGCTGTGGTATTTTTGAAGCAGATGCTCATGTTAGTCATCAACTCTTGCTCGTATTAGTATGCCTTAGATATACCGGTATCTCATTGAAGGCAGTGAGATATTTCATGGCATAGGCACACTCCAACATGAATTGGGGCTGCATTATTCAGTCCTTTATGTCGAGATCTATGCCCAAGGTAGAATGTAAAATACTCCCAGAGAATGCAGCCAAAGGAAATTGCAAAATTTATCTCAAGCATATTGTGTAGGTAGTATTCATGGTGTATTTGGGGATGGCTACCATACAAACACCATTTTCTTTGGGTCTTGCAGTTTGTTCTGGGAATTGAACGTCATTTTGTTGCCTTATTTTCTTTGGATTTCCCCCTCCCCACCCCCCCTTTTTTTCTGGACAGAAAATAGATCTTACCTTTTGTTTGTTTGTTTGTTTGAATGGAAACAAACAACAAAAGGAGGAGTTCTCAGAAATTTTTCTTTTGTGTATGATTTCAAACCCCTCCATTACAGTTTTACAGCTGTTTATAAGGTCAGCTGGAGTACTTAGGTAGTTTAGAGATGATGCCATATTTAGGGTGCTGTACTGTGATTGGGGATGAGCAAAATCTAGAGATAATCGCTGTAGAGGAATGGATATGCACACTAGTATACAAAATATTCAATTTACAGGAGGAAAACACTGTGTGGTACCATGTATCCTTGCCTTTGACGGTCCACACTTGTGCTCCAGTGGGTTGTCCCCATCCTTTACAGGTGCTGCTGGATGCCAGCTGCCCCATGACCTTGTTCTGCCAACCCTGCTGAGCATAACACTCAGTGCTGAGCTTCCCTGCCCACATCAGCACCGTCCTTCATCCAAATCTATATGCCTGTTTGAAGTGCCCCAGGTACGTGAGTCCTGAGGTGGTGGTTGTGAAATGCTGTGATTTGCCTCGGAAAGAAGGGATATCACTGCAACAGACACAGCTACTTTTGAGGTCTTTTTCTGGCCCGTGTAGCTTCAGGACAGTTGTGGTTAGGGGTGATCAAAGCTTAGCCTGTGTATTTTCAACAGTCTGCCTCGGCTGCTGGAAACAGCGCTGCATGTGATGTATGTGTCAGGGAAGTAGTTCTGTGCTCTACAGTAAATTGATTATTTCAGGTATTATACTTTTATCTTGCTCCTCTGAGCATGGATTTACACATTTACAGAAACTGCAGTGAAGAATTACTGTCTAGAAGTGTTCATCTTCTAGCTGAGACCACGGTGAAATGATTCAATTAATTTAAAAATAGGGATTTTTGGACAGTAAGTTGACAAAATGGAGAGTGTTCACAACAGGGCTGCAAAAACTATTTGAGGCTTGGAATACCTGCTATGTATTTGGAGGTTTAATTAGCCCACTTCTCTTTACAAGAAAATGAAGAAGTGTACGATCAAATACTTCTTTTGTCATTTCTAGTGACAGCTTCTTTCTCTCTCACACAAAAGTGTAACAAGATCCAGCCAAACTCTTCGGTGCCTTAAAATAAGAAACAATAATTACTAATTAGATAGATAACTGGTCAAAAGCAGAATGGATACTTGAAATCTTCAAATCAAGACCACTGACTTCCTAGAAGGAGGAACTTCCCTCAACTGTGGCTTGATCAGGGCTAAAGGATGTTCCCCACCAAAGCTATCCAAAGGATCAGTCTGAAGGAGAAGGTATGATGATAACAATTCTTTCTGCCCTTGTAATCTGTGAATGTAGATGTGGGAGATGGATAGGTAGTAGAGAACAGAACTTACTTGGAGTAGACACTATTTTACAGCCTACTAAAGACTTCAAGGCCAAAGTGAATTCCATAATAATGGCAATTAAAGCATAACTGGCTATCTTGCCAGGTTAGGCATTTGAGTTAATCATGGAAAGGTCATTATTAATGCCACTCAAGCACAGCAGAACATGTAAAAACCACCTCTAAACCACCTCTGACAAAACAGGGTTGCAAATCTTACCTTTCTCTCCAGTCAGTTAGAAACTGTAATAGTACTTCTTTGGGGTTTGTGAGGTGTACAGATTTATTTGAGTGACTGTTTTAGAATATAAGGTCCATTCCTACACAACTAAAATATTTTCCTGGAATTTCAAGCATACAAGTAGAATTTGCTTGGAATTGTATTAGTGAAGGTGTGCCTTTCTTTTAGCTTAGAAAAATAAATCATTTACTCTAGAAAAATAAATACTGAGGTGACATAAAGAAAGTCTGCCTGACTAGGCAGGCAGACAGGAAAACAAATTTCTGGAAGCATGCTGTATAGAATGGTAGTACCGACTGTACTTCTGTTTGCAGTCTTATTCATAGAGTTGCTACCCACTGTCTGCAAAATTCTTGATGGAAAGACGTATTTTCTTTATTCATTGTAGAGAAGCTGTTCCTATTCAGATATGTAGCAAAAGTTCCAATTATCAAACCTTTCTTCTCTTAGTTTCTGCTCCCACTGCATAATTTTACATCCCTCGACAGTCCTTGTTCTCCACTCTTTCTCCATAATTAGGAAGCAGCCACTGATTGGATCTTTGTTCCTAGAGCAGGACCTACATTGTCAGGGGTTGAGTCTTTTGCAGAGGATGAGCTCTCGGCGGTGCCTCCGCAAGGAACATGCTGCCAATTATTTTTAGGAAAGAGCCCAACTTACAGTAAACATCTCCCTTTTAGTGGTGACAGACTTAGCTAGGAGAGTGAAATATTAAATCTTATAGAAAGAGGGACCTGACCAAATTGCAGAAGGAGAAATCGCCCCTGCCAGGTATGAAGAAATTTGGTGACAGAGCGAAAAATCTCCAGACCCTGGAAGGTTTTATCCGTTTCTTGACTAATACTATTTTGCATTTTTAGAGCATTTCATGTCTTCAAGATGCAGAACAGATGCTTCTTAATTCTCCTAATGGTTCTGTGAAGCGGGTGAGCATTATCAGGGCTTTACAGATGGGCAGGGGAGTACAGAGACGTTAAATGATTTGTCTCGGACCACAGTGTGAATCGATGTCAGAACCAGGAATAGGATGGAGAAGTGCTTGGGAGTACATGCCTATGCTGAAACCACTCAACCACAGCGCACTTGGCATAAGAAATGGAAATTAATTTTTAATATTCCCGTTTCTAAACTGAGATTCGGGATTTTAGAAAAATTAAATATTTATTTCATTATGTATGACTTCATAAGCTTATAATTTATGCCAGGTAGATTTATTGGCTTTATTTCCCCATGATAATTATATAGTCCTTGTTGATCTAATGGGCTTGTCATTTTTAGTAATGTATCCATCTGCCCAAAGAAACGGCATCATTTGCCTCTTCCGGACTTAGGAACAGAGTGGAACAGTATGCACATAAAAACTACACTGAGCTTCAATATTAAAATGAAGGGGGTTTCCTTCTCCTAAATGCAGATTAAATATATTAAATTAATTTGTGACTGCTTCAATTTCCTAAGCAAATTTAATCCCCTGATATTTATCAGTCTGGCAGCATCACAGTCCTCTATTTACTTAAAATATTGAATATTTAAACTGCTGATATGTAGCAATGACACCAGCAGATTGCAAAGAGTTTACAAACATTAGTCTGTCTGCCTTTAGCAGGGAAAAAAAGTACCTGATGCCTCTGACTGGATGGCCATTCAGACCTACGTTCAGGACAAGACCTACTGACTGGGAGAGAGAATATTTGGGACTGAGACCACTACAATAAAAAGAGGTTTTCCTTTAGTCCCAGCAATCTCCTTTTCCTTCAGAAACTCATGAATAGTGCTGATGATGTGATACTGACGCTTCAGCAGCCGTAGCATCACCATAAATCTAAGTTTAGAATTTTTCCTGGTCGACCTCAAAATTAATTTCTTTCCATGGCTCATTTTTTTAATCAAAAATGTCCCTTCCCAAAGCCATGTGGCTTCCACTCACTTTCCCTGTGCAGAAACAAGTCTCAGATGCCTTGCCCAGCAAGCCTAAGACTCCTCTTATTTCTCATGGTCCCTACCATCTTTTTTCTTGGTGAAATCCAGGTTAAACTGCATCTTCTTCTTTTATAAATAGTATATTGGAAACCGGGAAAACTGTGATGTTCAACACAGGAACTCTAAAAAGTATCCTGACATTTTCCACAAATTACCATTGCATTTTCAGCTAAAAATAAAGGGGGGAAAAAAGTTTTATCATATTCTTCATTCCTGCATTATTATGTTCATGATAAATTTGGAGTATCATACTGGTGCACTGAGGCAGCATGTCAAAAGGAGAGCCCAGCTGTGTAGTTTTAAATAAACGTGTCCTTTAAAGGTTGGGTATAAATGAAAGGTTGTAGCATTCTTGTTTAATTAGGCTGTTTTAAAGACAGCATTACTGTCATATAATTCAAGGCAAATAACATTTTAGAAAAAAGCAAGGATTGAGGGAAGGGAAAATAGTGACACGGAGGCATCTAGACCCTACACAGGTAAAGGAAAAAAGACAGCATCAGAAGATTGAATGGGCTGGATTGCAGCTGGATATATTGGTTGTGATCCCACTTTTGCTGCTTCTTTCTCTTTCAGTCCCAAATTAGACTTCATCAATCAGAGTCCACAGTCATTCCCCTCCCCTGCTCACCAAATTTCTGCTTAGCATGGCAAAGATCAGAACTAATTACCAAGGCAAAAGACTCTCTTCTGCTTCTCGACCTCCCCATCAGTGCCTCTCCAGACAGGTAATGCATGCCTGTGAGAGAGAATTTGGCCACTCTGCTACCAAGAGGGGCAGAATTTAAAAGGGAGAAAGGCAATGCAGATGGCTAAGAACCACCTGCCCAGGATTCCCAGGGTGCAGACGAATGAGGGATGATATTTGCTGTTGCGATAGATGCAACTAACTCTTTGCCACTGAGCTGTGTGTGGACGCGCTACCTGCAACGGGTGTGAGTGCTACGAATGGCAGTTCCTCTTGTTCTTCACCTATTAAATGGTGCATAAGTGGGACACATTAAAAGCAAAAAGCCTAGAGAAATCAGGCTGTTTATGGCAGTCAATACTTTCTTCACTTCCCCTGATGATCTGTTTCTCTTACAATAGGTTGGGTATAATTTTCTCCATTATCTACTAAAGGCCATTCTATTGTAACTGCTTTGACAGTCGTATCTTTCTTGTTTATAATACAATTTGACTGACAATAAGTCAGGGGACTGCAATTTGAACTCCTCATTGTAAATGGCCTGACAATCATCTCTTTCTCATTTATAGTGCAGTTTGATTGACAATAAGTCAGGGGATTGGCAGCTGGTTAGTTTGTTTTACCCTGAATGCATATTTCTGGCTTAGACAAGACATCTATTCCTAAATAGTCTGGTAGATAATTTGTACAGAATTCTAAAGGGGTGATATACCTCTGCATTATTATTAAAATAATATTATTCTTTGGCTTTGTACCAGTTTCACTTTTAAGATGATGGTTTTCTTTCTTTCCCCTCTGCCAACTGTGTCTCTATTTTTCATCAACATTATTAAAGCATTACAGAATTGCAGTTTATATATTAGGAACTGTTACATATGTTCTTGAAATTTTTTTCTTCTTAACAAGTATCAGGAAGGCTATTATCAGCTTTGCAAAAGCAATGTCCATGTGTTCAAATTGGGGCATTTAGGGAATTCTTTTCAGTGGCTGCTGCTTATGCATTGTTGACTGTATGTGGTGGCTTGCAGGATATCTTTATTTTTATAGAGAAGGAATTCTGGTACTCATTATGTTGTTGAGAGTGTCATCTCTAAATAAATCCACACTGCCTCCAATACTTGGCACGCTGCTACCTTCCACCAGTGGGTCCCAAGGCCAAAACCAGCATAGCTTGTGGTGATATCATAGCAAAAGTGTAGTCGGCAGTGACTTTCTCCAAAACTTGGCCAGGAAACAATGCCAAAAAGATCCATGAAACCTTCACTCTGCAGAGAATTAACAACCTGTCAGGATGCCTAATGTGCCTGTACCTTCCCTGCAACATCCAAAAGCAGAGGGAAGTGAGAGTATGGTAAACAGATACCCTGAAAAGCATTTTTCCTTAGGGAAACACACTCCCCCCATCCCCAAATAAAGAGATATTTGCATATTAGTGCTGCTCTGCAGTTTCAGACTGATCTTTAGGTGCCCTCAATGGAAATACTTCATGAGTGAAGGCAGGTTGAAGGGCAGGAGCCAAGGGTTCAATGGGCAGGAAATCAGTAACGGTGCCCAGGATGAGGCAGCAGGTTCTGCAGCCACTTACAAGTCCAGTATTCACATTGCATCTGGTGTCCAGGGTTTGTGGGGTACCACCTGCCTTATAAAGGGCATATTCTTCATAGCCCCTGCACACCCTCAAAAGATGCATTTAGTTAAAGAAATAATACAGCTGCAGAGAAATCCTAGTTGATACTTTCACAGAGCACCCATGTTTTTACCTGGAGGGATATGATTTCTTCGTAGTTTAAATGTGCCACCTTCACATGCAAATATTTTGTATACAAATACTGGAAGGCTTTCTCTAGTCATTGAGTAAATATTCTGCTCAGAAATAGTTTCAAAACTGTTCATAAAGAATCTGGTCAGCTGCATCATTTAAATATGCTTGAGGGACTGAAAATTGAACAAGCAAAAAGTATAAATTGCACTTGAGCTGCTGAGGAACAAAAAGTAGAACAGGTATGCTCGTGTCTGCTCTTGTTACTAAAGGATGAAAGGGCAAAGAAAAACTTTAAATTGATACTGAAAAGGCATTAGGCTGCAGAATTCTAATGCAAAAATATTCAGTAGAACAGAAGCCTAAAATGAGAGCTAAAGGCACTAAACCAGGGGATTGAAATGTAAAGTTTGTTCACAGTGGAGGGAAAAATATTTATTCCTTGTTTTCTATTGCAAATAAATTTCTTTCTGTTGCTGTAATCTCATGCTGCTGTTTATCTCAACCTGTGCCTTTGCTTATTCCCTCTTCCTCTCTAAAAATCATTGCAGCTAGTGGTGCATTTAATCAGCTTCTTTCCTAGATGATGCCAAATCGGGAACATCTTCCCGTCAAGCGCTTGAACTGTTGAATTCCCTCAGTTAAACGCCACCATTTTGAACAAGGGAGATTAACACCATAAAAAAAAATATCAAAGGCTATCAGAATTAAATTTCAAAGATACTCAGGGCTAACATTGCACAGTGCTGAGCTCTGCATTCTCGCAGAGAGCTGTTGGCTTTAGGCATGCTAAATGAAACGTGGTTTACATCTGGATCAGAGTTGGAAATATGTTAATGCTGCTATCATTCCTTGGGATTATTTCTTTTTTTTTTCCTGAACAAATGGCAAAGGATATAACCACCACTGTTACTATAGCATGGATTTAGAATAACAGAAGGACTGTGTTTTCTCACTCCTGCTCGCTCTGTGTTCAGCATTCAGATAGTGCCATTCGCCATCGTCTTATTCAGTTAACTTCTGATGGGCTGTTTGGGGCACAGCAGCAGCCAGCTATGGGGTAGAAGCAGACACAATCCTTCTTGCCACTCTTCCAGATCCATTTAAAGTGATTCCTACTCCATGACAAGGAGCTGAAGTGGCTATTTTTATGAGCTGGGAAATAGAAACATCTCTGAACTTTTTTTTCTTCTTGGAGATGCCCTAAACTGCATTTTCACTAAGTAGTTAAATTTCAAAAATGTTGTTAATTATGGACACCCCCCCAGTAAAATAATGGAAAAATAGATCGTTTTGTTCTCTGGGGAACTGTAATGGAAGACTGTTGTGCAGGAAAGAAAAATGCAAGACCAAAATTGGAAAGCTCTTAATTTTTTAAAGATGAACTCTCTCCAAGATGACTATACAAAAAGGGAAAATAAAAATAACAGCTTGCAGAGACACAGCAGAAAGAAAGCATGGAAACCCACCTTCCCTCTGTTCTGTAGGCTGTTCATAGGGAACACTACTTAAATATACAAAGACAGTAGCAAAATACACCTTTTATTGTTATCTCTCTAACAAACGGCCAATCCTCTGATTTATTCCATTTATTAACATTCAGCCATTAAATATCTCACAGGTGACGTTGATTCTTTTTCCCCCATGCTTCCAATGATCATGTCCAAGTTACATGTTCACAGTTTTAAATAACGGGGGAATTCTTATATCTGTGTGAAAACCAGTTCTCTCACCTTTGTATTACTACAAATAACAGATTCTTCCCTGCTTTTTTGCCTGTTTTTTCTTTTCTTTTTTTTAATCTAATGTAATACAGCCCCAATAGTACAGATTTAGGTGAGGTTTTTTTCAACTAGTCACTCTTTTTATATTACTTTTTTAGGGAGGAAAAGGATACAGGTAGACAGAAAAGGCAATTTTCACTCCACCACTACTGGTAAAACGTACTTATGCTATATGATGGAAAGAGTTGTCTTTCAGCTTTGATAGACTATAAATAGAAGGCACTGTCATTGTCTAGCAGTTCCTCCTGCAAACGAGAGGTAACTGAGTGGAGGAATAAAATATTGCTGTTTAAAAAGTACTTTAAATTAAAATCTCAAAGTAGCTGATGAAATATTTCTGTAGCAGTCCTGTTGGCTCATGCACCAAGTAGTAACTTCCTTTCCTTGTTTTGTGGTTGGTGTTTTTTTAAAGAAGTTTTAAAAAAAAAAACCCAAAAGTCAAAATACCTGAGCTTGGGAAGGGTGTGAGAGTTCTTGATGGCGACCTTTCCAGACCTGCCATTGACACACAGCCTGTATCTGTGTGATACAAAGCCTGCAGCTTTGCTCTGTAGCATCTATCTCCCATCCCATAGTATCTGAACACCTCGTGCTCATCCTCCAGCATGTCGGTGACACAGAGATGTGCTGCGTTCCCGTTCAGCCAGCAGACAGCCTGGCCTTCTTGTGCTCACAGAGGTCCTTCCAGACTTGATGCCTGTACCTGCTGCCTACTTGAAGAAGCAAGATCACCTCTGCCCAGCACCCACTGGGGAAGGGAAGGGCACTCACATCTCTAAGCTATGGGACCCCATCAGACCGCAGCTGGTTCTTGGGGTTCAGTTCAGATATGGGGTGGAAGCAGTCAGGGAGATGAGCTGGTTTGTCCAAACTGCTCCAGGTCTGTGGCTGTGTTGTGTGTTGAGGGTCCTTGGCCGAGGGTAGAGCACCACCCTCCTGAGCAGGAAGAGATGAGGGCAATGGAAAAATGGTCCAAGACATTGTTAATACCCTTAATGACGCATTAGTTTTATTTAATATAAAGTGTAATATGTGTCATACAAGGTCTGGTATTGCAGGGATAGATAATTTAAAACTTAACAGTAATTTACCAGACTAACTTCAGCCAAAAACATCTCTCTTTGGATTTTAATTCTTCCCCAGCTAAGGAATGACAGCATTGAAGATTAAAGCTTTTTTTACTTCTCTTTAAGATCGCAGCAAAGTGCAGATTTGAAACACAGAAAGAGGTTGACCTTCGTATTAACCTGAATCTCTTTTCCTGTTTCTTCTTGAACATATTTTATTCTCTTTATGCGCAGTGGGGCTCTTTTTTCCTGTGCTCTGCTGTTGAACGAAATGCCAAAAAGATGGAGTGTGCACTTTTACATCAAAGGAATGATGAGACCATAAAAACTCATTTCCCTTGTGACTTCTTAAATTGTTGCTAAGGAATTGAATGAGTCTGCTTGAAACAATGTGTCCCTTTAAATTCTGTTTTCTTATTTGTCTTAAAACACAAAGCCAGAGCTTCATGTAGATCCTGATCCAAAGGCCACCAAAGTCAATAAAAGATTCTTGGTTTCTGCAGAGTGAGCGGTAGGTCAGGTTTTTCAAGCGTGTCACTATGTGAAGCACAGGTTAGGCTGTTTAAAAAAGAACTGGCTATCTAGAGAAAAAAATATTTTAAAAAAAACCAGTCATTGCCTTGTTTATTTTGGGTTTTTTTCAGCTGGTTAAACATTTTACCTTCACCTGGGCAAGAATTAAGTGAACTCCCTTCTTACTGAGCGGACTAGATCTGACTGGGACAAGAAAGATCAAGCAGTAGTTAAATTCAGAAACCCAAACCAGCAAAAATATTGGTTTACTTCAGTTTTTTTCCTAGGTAAAGGTGATGTGGAACAGAAACAAACACGGGAACAAAAGCCACAATTTAGACTCTGCTGGAGGGAAACCTTCCCCAGTTCTGTGTAACGGGTCTGGATAATCATTCTCTCTGCTGGGATGAAAGATTTGTTAGTACTACAATCCAGTGAGTTGCTAGAAACAGTCCTGATTGGAATGAAAAGGCGTTGTAAAGCAATTAAGTTCTGACTATTAACAAAGCTCCCACCGGGAGCGTTAATTTTTAAAAGTAGACAAAGACTGCATTTAGTAGCTGTATAACTGGGGCTGTACTGAAATATGGAAAAATGCTACAGCAGGTCTACACTGTTGTAGATTTTCCTTCAGTTTCCAAAAAAAAGGTCATGAAGTTCCAATTTAGAAAAGCATTTAAGCATGTGATGAACTTTCTTTCATTTTAACTGGGTATAAATTAAATAAATTGCTCAGTCCTTTGCTTAATAAGGAGCAATTTAAATTTCTACTCATGGCCCAGGTTCTGTTTTCATTGAAGTCTCCTTCCCTCTGAATCGCAGCCTTAATATCCTGAATTGTTAAGGGGTTTTTTTTGGTCTATAATCCAGAGAAATCTACTTTTCTCCCAGACCCAAAGCAGCCTTGTTCTTAAAGATACCCATAGTGTCCCCTAATGTTCTTCTCCAGAGCTCCAGCATTCTGCTCCCTTTAATTTACAGTTTCTTTCTCACTCCAAAGGCACGTAGTAATTTAAGCAGGTAATATTACAACTGTTCAAAATAGTGATTTCCTACTCTGGGTTCACGAAAAATCCAGTGCTGGAAAAAATACTAAACCTTCTTTGTGCAGGTCTCTACCTTTGATCATGCTTGGAGGTTGACACTTGCTCTCTTACCCTCTTCCATACATCCCAGGCTCCTGTCACTCTTACACCCGGTTTTTTATTTTATGCCTAGAAAGAGACACTAACTTTCAGGTACTAGAAGACTACTATAGGGTCCCCCAGAGCTTCCCTCCTGAACAACCCCCGCTCTCACAAACTGTCTTCATAGGAGAGGTGTTCCAGCCCTTTGATCATTTTTGTGGCCCTCCTCTGGACACTCCGAACAGGTCCATGTCCTTCTTGTGTTGAGGGCTCCAAAGTATCTAATATGTTGTCATGTTAGATACTGCAGCCCAGATTCCAGAGGATGGAAGGTCACTGGCTTCAGTGTACTTGGAAACAGAGAAGAAAAGCAGTTCAGAAAGGAAAAAGAAGTCTCCAGAAGATCCAGTTTTCATTTTTAAACCAGTAGGTTGCATTTTTAATACCCCACCGTGGTAGTTTTTCTTTACCATCAGAATCAGGTATATTTTCAAAATGCCTTTTGACTAACACTAAAACTGAAAAATCTGTCTCGAGTTTGAGAGTCTTTGAGACAAAATTCCTTCAGTAGGCCAGAGGATGACTGAAAAGAGCACCAGATAGTGCTGTGAGTATCTACATGGTTTCAAAAATGTGCTGCTCTGGAACAGCCATTTCTGGAAGTGTAAGGGCATTTGTCTGGAAATGCTCCTTAAGCCCAGGTGCCTCTCTGTTACCTTTTGCTTTCTTACTTAAACTGATGTCCAGCTCAAGTGAAACTGAATGCTAAATTCAGTGTCCAGCTAGTTATTAACTGGCAAAATCTGTGTTGAAATAGCAGCATGTACATCCTCTCCTGCTGTGATGCAGTGTGTGGGATTCTTAGTGCCTATGTGTGCACTTTCTTGTGCTCTCTAATACATCTCTCTTGAAGAGAACATTTATCCTTGAGAAGAACCAAGTATCTGGTAATGCAACAGAGCTACAGATGACAAGAATGTTACTGACCTCACTGCAGACTTGCAATAAGCTTTGTGGAGTAATTTGTGGTATCATCTTGCCACCTGTTTCCATTCCAAATGAGAACTAGAATGTGTAGTGGCGTAGTTTGTGTTTCAGGACTTGGGTATAAGACCTGCAACAAAGGAACAGTACAACTGAGCTAAGGGGTGATGTTGAGAATAGTAAGGAAATAAAAACTGCTGTTGGGATTTTTAGTAACATTTATTAATTCCATATCTACTTAACTATATATGATCTGAAACCAAGACCAATTCTTAGTTTGTGGGACTGTAGATTTCACTCTTCACTAAACCAAGAAGTCTATAGAGTTACTATGCCCTTGTTATCTCCATAGGAGGAGTGATTTCAAGCACATTTCGAAATGACATTCTAAGAAAGTGCAACATCAGAAAGAACTGAAAAGCATTTGCATGGAAATGATCACAGTCATTCATGATGTTCTAATTTCTGCCTGTGTTTTAAGAAGGTTATGATTATTCATTTCATGAAAGTAATAGAAATGTACTGATCCACTCCCTTCCTCTCTTAAACCAATCATAAGAAAAGATTTATCTCTGTTATCCAATGGTAAAAATTATATTGCTCAATTTCTTCATCTTTAGTGCATGTGGTAACACAGAAAAATCACTTTGCAAAGTGCTTTATGTCAAGGAAATGCAAGGCTAGAGTAAAGGAATGCACATAGAAATAATGAAAAACATAATTTGGGGCTATTCACAAAATAATTAATGTGTTTATGAATGTTAAATTCCAAGTCTGTTACTCAGCTATGCACCAGTAAGTTATGCAGAAGTATAAAAAGGCAGCATGCTTAACACTGAGGGTGAAGTTGTTATGAAACTTAGGACATGTTATAACTGGAAAAGATTCTTTACTATGGTTGCATTTACCATTAATGAAATAATAATTAAAAAAAAGACAAAGGAAAGTTAAAGAATGAATTCATTTTTGCCTTAGAATCAATTCCCTTTCAGTAGGATGGAGTAACTGTGAAAGTGCTTTTGAAACAAAGATGTGAGAGATGGTAGGAACCAGTCAGAGGTCTAGAAAACATGATCTCTGAAGAAAGACTGCGTGAACTGGGGCTCTTTTAGATTAAAAAAGAGAAAGCCAGGGCTAGGTGACCTTCCTTCCAGCTTTACATTTCTATGGTAATAGAAGGAACTGAAGGAGGATGACTGTATCCAAAGATATAATCCTACCTTTCAGGAAATGAAAATTACTTCTGTATAAAAGTTGAACTGTCACCTATCCTATAGACTTAGATAAAGAAATAAGTGGATATTGGTGTTCTTTTGCTCCCAGAATAGGCAGGAAAGCATCTTGTATGGGTTGGCAAGATTTTGTTTATATGCAAGAGAGTGGGGGTTTGATTAAATTCTTTCTCTTGCTAGAGTGCTCCTTGTCTATTGTTTTATTATTTCATATATATTTATTTTATAAATGCTTAGCTAATAGATCAGATGATGCTTGGAACTATGTGGTATTAAACCAGTAAATAAATAAGTGGGTTTTAAGCATGGGTGGTAAATGTGTTTACAGATATCTTCACAAGGAACACCTGGTGACCTCAGCGGGTCTTTCTAGCAAGACTCCTAATCAATAATATATATGTCTTATGTGCCAAATGGCCATATATTTTTCACTGGGATAATAAATGGTATTTTAGTTTATGAAAATTGTATTTTTTAAAATTTAAGTCTTGCAAACTGTCAGATAAAAGGTGGAGAAAAGTGAACCCATTCAACTGGTATAAACTAGTTAGGAAATTCTCTGAGCAGTGTTCTCCAAATAGTCTGTGATAACATTAATGGGTTCTTTTTTCACTTTGCTTACAGGAGTGCAGAGAGATCCCTTTTCTTTTTGGGTAGTGGGGCTATTGCATACGTGAAGTTGTGAGAACAGGTAGGCAGAGAAGGGAGAAGTTGGATGGAAGAAAGGATGCATTAATAAGGCTATTCCAGATTTAGGAATTAAAGGGAGACAATTGAAATGCTGTGAGCTGCCCATACAGAAAATCAGTGCTGGAATCAAGCTTAGAACTCAAGGCTCTTGGTGCCTTGTTTAGTGTTTGCTCTCTGCTGTGGTTTCTCAAAAGCAGCCCTGTTTATCTTCCTTGGCTGTGCTCTTGTATGTAGGCTGTTACTCTGCCTCTGCGCTTCCACCCTGTCCAACACGATGGAGAGTTAGCAGTATAGGTTTTAAATGGATGCTTTTTCAGATTGTGTTTGTATTTAGCCTGTGTTTTTTTTAAATATAGCAGGAACACTGAAAATGCAAAATTGTTAATACTTTCAGTTGATTAAGCATAGGAACCTTCCAAAGGTTACTGGTTCTATTTCTGAGAAATTATAACAGTGTGCTTCATCTTTTGGACAATTACTGCAGAGACATGGGACATTTGTTCTTGGATTTTAAAAATTTTATTCTGGAGATTCTGCTTGGGAAGGAGGTGTTTTAAAAATTCATTATTATTTGATTGCAAGTTGGATGCCTGCCAACTAAATTTTTGAATTTGAAAGAAAATGCAGCATCAGCTTCTCTGAAAGTATAATGGAATGAAACCCTCCAAGCACTCATTAAAAGGGCTTCTGACGTCTAGCAAAATTAGATGAGGTGTAAATCACTGAGCTACCATATGTGGGTTTGAAATGGAATATTTAATTCTGTGGAATCCAAACCCAAGGCTAGAGGGAAATTTAACTATGCCAGCATAATATTTTGATGATGGAAGAAGTAATACCATTTAGAGGTTTTTTATGGTTTAATGTTTAATTTTAAAAAATGTTTATTGAGGGAATCTCCACTGATATCTACATTGTTATCTGGCATATACGCAAATGCTTGAGGACTAATACTAAAGCACAAGTAATAACTTTCCTCCACTGAAGAGTTTCTAAGGGAAAATTCTGATTGTAGAAGCCGGACCATAATAATTATTTCTCCCCTTCTCTTCCTCTTGATAATTTTGTGCCCTTTGACACAGCTCATATCAGAGGAAGTTTGCTATTGCTCTTCAGTTGCCTGAGTTGGTTCTGTTGGGAAGGTAGAAGGAATCTGGGGCTATGAAACAGTCTTCCCTATGATTTTCTTTGTATTCAAAATCCATCTGTAAAGTGCAGGCTTTTTTTAATAACAGTAGTATTACTGTGCACTAGTATTACTATTACTAGTAAATATTTCTATTACTGTTGTTACCATTGGCCCTTGTTGGAATTGGGGCTTCATTGTTCTGGTGCCACACAAGTTTCAAAGAAAAAAATGCCTGGCCTGAAGTCTTTGTAAACATACATGAGGAAAGGGATGTGGGTGCCTCATCTGAATAAATGAATGCACTGAACAGGTCTCGTGTTGTTATACATGAGGGAAGTTTGATTTTGATCCCTCCTGGCTCTATTTAAACTATAGTTTTTTGAGACGATAGAGTTTATTATATGTTTTTACAGTAATTTGTCAGGCTGTGATTCAGCCTTTAACTGAACTCTTGAGAAGAAAGGTGAAATGGTGTTGTTTTATCACTATTGTTATCTAAATGCCTTTACGAAAGCAGGCAAGGGTTCATTTCACATGCCACAGAAGTACAACTGCCCCAACATGATAACCAGTTTAAAAAGAAAAACATGTTTGTTTTCTTATTTACATCACACATAAGAACAGAATACTTCTCTACAGAAATGTAGTTTCTTGTGATGAGATGGATGAATAGACTTTGATTCCTCAAAGAGAACTATTTGTCTGTCTCTTCAAACCAGACGAGGTGGGACTTATGAATTATGTTTCAAGAAGAATCCCTTTGAAGAGAAGGGAGAGATCATGTGAAAAAAACACAGCTTATAAGGAAATCTTACACTATTTCAAATTTATTAGGAATAATGGTGTTCTTCAGAAAAGGAATGAGCTTTGAAAGTCTCAGGATGTGCAGCACTGCTGAGAATAAGGAAGAGATTTGGTCCAAGGGAGATTTGGTCCCTTCACATTGTTCTCTGGAGTAGGGAAGCGGAGCCTTGGGAGTGTGTAGGGATCAAAGGCTGGCTAGTAATTTATTTTGTGTCCTTTTCTACAGCTACTTTGATATCCAGCATAAGCTGAAATGAATAATGTTCATTTCTTGAGGAAAATATGGTGCATTTGAAAACCAGTGTTCAAATGAGCAATAATCCAGTCTGGCTTCCTTTGTGTTATCCAAAGCAGCAGCGTCTTCAGCTTGAGATAAGGGTAGGAAGACTGCTTAATTTCAAAGGTTTTCAGTTTTATCTTAGACTGGGAAATCTGAATACTTTAATGGGTTTATGTTTTTAATTTAATTCCAGGTTGCTCATCATTTCACCTTTCAGCTGGGCTACAGAGATAATTCAATCATATTTCGCTTGACAAGTCGTCTGAATTATGCTTATATTTCTCTGCAGATGTGAGAATCAGCTACCATAATAGAGAGTGTGACAGGCACTTTTGCCCTCCTTCCCTCTTTCTCCTTTAATTTAGGGGCTGTTCTGGTCTTGCTCCGTAATGCAGATGTCCTCTGACACGGGCACACCAAAGACAGGCCTTGTATGAAAAACGTAACACGGTGCTTCTGCACAGACACAATGCCAGAAGATCTGGAAGTAAGGCCAGAGAGCATCAAGAAAGGGATCAAACATGCACAAACAGCATATTCTGGATGTTTGGGGAACGTGAGCTCTATTTTTGCCCAGAGTTCAAATAGTGTACTGATGTGTTTACATACTTTCTTCCCTTCATAATTGTTTTCCACAAAGACTCCTTTTATTTTCTTTTTCTAGAGATTGGGAAAAGTCTGTCTTTTTAATGTTCATCTTGTACAACAGCCTTCCAGTACCTGAAGGGGCTTACATCAAGCTGGAGAGGGTTACAGGGGAATGGAGTGCTAAGACAAGGGGTAATGGCTTTAAGACAAAAGAGCACAGATTTAGATTAAAGAAGAATTATTTTTTATTTTGGGGGTGCTGAGGCCCTGGCACAGGTTGCCCAGAGAAGCTGTGGCTGCTCCTGGATCCCCAGAAGTGTTTATTGTCAAGAGGGTTCTGTAAATTTTACTGTGCAACATTTTGCTCTAAGAGGGTGCACTCTAAAATTCTCCTCATGTGAGGAGCATTTTGTGTCAGTTCCTTTCATCTAGAATTACTTCCAAGTGCTCTTAGATTAATATAAAACCCTATCTATTTTTCTAATGTTGACATGGAAGATAAATAAAAAGCCAAATTTGGAAATCCTGGAAAAAGTATTCAGGTTGAGAGAAATGACACAGAAAGTGAACAGATAAGGTTAGAATGAAAAAAGAAGTGAAAAGTTTATAAAATGTCTAAAATTATGGGGTAGCTTTTCAGCCAGTAAATTGTCTGGGCAAAGTTTATTAAAAATTATTTTTGGCAGTGGAATGGGATATTTGAATTATTTAAACAGATGGAAAGTGGCTCAGAACAAAATATGATTTTTCTCATATTGTTTTTTGATAAACAACAAATAAAAAACTTCTTGTAGTCTGGAAATATGAAGGAATGGGAGAAAATACATAAACAGTAAATATAGTAAGCTTAATTATACTGCTGTGTAAAAAAGTGTGCGAAATAACAATACTCTACTTCCAATTTTTTTTCAATGTGATTTCATTAAACCTCCTTATTCACAGACTTTCTTACAGCCTGAAGCTATTTTTCTTCACATCACAACAAAATTATTTGTAGTTAGTGTCATAACACACCCAGAGGATTAGCTTGGATTATGAGTTCTCGATCTTCAGACTGTTGCACAGCTCACAACTTCTCTTGGCAACAAGGAAGCCCAGATCTGCTCAATGAGGTGAGTCAAAAGTTCTGTTTCACAATCTTATTTTGGACATCATTTTAGTATTTAAGATGACCATATGCAACCCTGAGAGAGGTAAGCTGTGATACCTGGAATGAATTTCAGTGGGCCATGCATACCTCATCTTGTACTGCCAGCGGATGGTTAAAGTCTACGTGGGTGCAAAAGGCACCTGAGAAAATGAAGCTCCACCGTCTGTCTTTCCTTCAAGCCTGTGAAATTTCTTTTAGAGGACTTACAGAAGTACAGCATCAGCATGATATGTGGAATTTGGAGAGGAAAAAGGGGTCAAAAATGGTTGACAAGCCATTGTAATGTAGTACAATCATTGTGGTAAACTGCGTTCCTGTACAGAAAGCTGTACAGGAGTTAGTACTGCTTCAAGTACAGATCTGTCCCATTTGATCTAAGTATGAATATTATCATGCCACTTGTAACTTGTTCTGTTATTTGGCATTTTTGGTTTATTCTGGCTTGCTTGTGCTATTTCTTTATGCTTTTTACATATTTGTCCTTTTTTAAAAATATATTTGATGATTTTCTTTTAGATTTTTCTGATCATTAAAGAGTTCTTGATGCAATCGTGTTAATTTTTTATGTACTTCTAATCTTTCCTCCACGTTAGGGTAATTTGCTGTTGTATCTTTATCTCTTGCATTCCTTTTTTCTTTATCACTTCTCAGATACTTGCATTTCCCTGAGCTATTTGAAGTCCATTACCCTTATTTTGTTATTCGCAATTTAAAGGAAGAATGGAAGACTTATCATTTTTATGATCTTTTGCACTTGAATTAACTTCCACTTTAAGATTCTCACCCACTTCCTTCTAAAGAATTTGAATTAAATCTAAAATAGCTACTTTCTGGGTAATTTCCTCCACTTCATCACAGAAGAAAGGGGTCCCTAGCACATCTGAAGAACTGAACAGATCATTTATGTCCTGCCTTACTGCGTTTTCAAACAGATCCTCAGAGAGTTGTACTTCCACCTACTCACCAGGTCCTGCCATGTAGGTCTTTCCAGTTTCTGCCCCTTGTATACCTCCAGTAGCTCTTGTATTGAAAAAGCCTCCTGATCAGAAAGTCTTTGGTTTAAAACTGTCATGATAGGCACTTAACTCTCTCTCCTGTGTTTCAACTGGTATTCAACAATATTTTTCTGTCAGTTTTTCCTAGACTTCAGGAGAAGTAAATATGCTGATCACAAGCCACACACTGGCTTTTCCTACATCAGTGAATCACACCTGCACTAACACCAGTGCTCAGGTATTCAAACAGGAGATGCCTCATGCTTTGCTCTTTTGTGGCAATACTCATGTCTACATATATGTAAAACTTGTTACTTCAGGGAAATAAGGTAATTCTTAATAATGATTACTGCTACCAGTATTTCAATCTGCAGATGTGGAAATTGATGCCTGAAGCTAATTAAATAACTGCTTGGGTGCATGTCAAAATATTATATTTATACATGAGAATTATTTCTTCAAATTACTGAAAATAATTTCATTGAATTAGTACAACATGCCAGTTAGATTCCTGGCATATAATGTCTGTTACGACATTAACACTGAGGGAAAATTAGTCTAGTCTTGACATCTGTATAGTAGACAAGACAGGGATCAATGCATGCATAGCCTCTCATTTTTGCCAATTTTATGCAAATCAAAGGGCAAAGAAGAGCATCGCTTTATGCCATTATCCCATTATGCCTAGCACAATTATTGTTTCATTATCCTTGTTGCAGCCTATTTGATGTACTTGTTTTTTCCATTTTTTGCAAGTATCACTTTCCAAAGTTTAATATTGCAGCTACTGCAATACATTAAAAGTATTAAAATACAGCTACTGCTACATTAAAAGTATTAATGGAGAAAAGAAAGAAGTACTCTTTTTAAAATACATTAAAGGGAATGAATAGGAAAATTCACTAGGTTCCAAAAGTACTAGCTGGGAATGAAAATGAGATTTTTAGGAAAAGCAAATAATTTCATTACAGTGTTCAAAGAAAAAAAAATGAGGAATTAAGTATTATAGAGGTTACTACCATAGCTATTGTTAAAAGTTTTTTAAAAAGAGTAAGAAAAAAACAACATGAGATTATACTGAAATAGAATCACTGAGACCAGGCAATATCACTCCAAAGGAGTTGAACAAAGTACAGAGATGGAAATGTTATTAAAATATTGATTGTACAGTGGATTTAACAGTTACCCAACATTTTACTTCCCCTCTCCCCTTCCCTACATGAAATGAAATTTGGCAGCCTGAAAATATGGACTGAAGAAGGCCTTAGAAGAAATTGGTGTAGGACTTAACAAAGCTCTTGGGTAAAGTTTAAGGTGACAAGGAAAAAACAGTAAGCCACTAGTAATAAATGCAGTCTTTCTAAGCCTTGCAAATAAAACACTGGGTAAGACAAAATTGGGGCATATTGTTTATTTTGATTTTCAAAATCTTTTAGTAAGGCTTTTTTTTTTTTCTACTAGCCTTATACAGAAAAATGTGGAAACCTCTGCTAAATTCTGAAGGAGGGGTGTAAATCCCAATAAGGTCAATGGAATTTCATTACCATCAAATACTTTTTCAGCGTTTTTGCTATAACTTATGAATTAAAAGAAAAAAAAAAAAACCAGAATAAAGGCAGCAGTGGTATGAATCCCAAAAATAATTTCCTGATTTAGAAAAGAGTGAGAGAAAATAACTCCAAGTAAACGTTTTCTCAGCTAGGAAATGTCTAATAGCTATGTCCCTTTGGGATCATTAAGGGTATTGGATAAATTCACTATACCTACTAATGATGTGTAAGAAAGGTTGAATTGTGAGATGGAGCTTTGCTGACAAGGAAGAAATGCCCCAGCTTAGTCAAGATTAAGCAGGATTGGGAAAAATTCCAGAAGGAATAGCGGTGAAAATAAAAGGCAGCAGAATGGAAGCAGAAAATTATTCTGCAGGAAGGAAATCTGCAGTGGAAAATGTCAGTGTTTTGCAGATAATTTGTAATATACTGCAGGATGCATAAAGGTTTCAGCGTGGCATGCAATTACACATCTATTCAGTAGAAAGACATCTAAAAACCTTTTATTTTTTTTAAAAAAAAAAATCAAAGGATCATACTAAGAGCCAAGATCAATGACAGAAGACTCATTCAGTCATAGATGGAAAGGCTATCAGGTATAGCTTGGCTATTTAATTTTTAACATGTGTATAGAAAGTATACAAAAAATATAATCTGATTTTATTTCCTGGTTCAGTAGACTTTTATTTGAAAGCAGACAAGTGTTTCAAATAACGACAATTTCATTTTCAGTGCTGATAGAACTTGGTTTTGTCTGGTCTCAGTTTTTCTGAAGTCTCCTTCATCTTTAAATGAACCTGAAGCCAACTTGTAATTTACCCGTCTTTTCTTGATCCCAAGTCCACAACTTCAAAATCTCTGTGTAAAAATGTAATTACTTTTTTTCCTTGATGAAAAAATTCTGCAAAGGCACAAACATTTCAGTAAAAGTCTGACTGTAGCAGAGATTTTACACCTCAGCTTAAGCACATGCATAAAATTTGTAAAACTGACCCTTACATGTTTTTCTCCAGGTATTGGCTTTTGGTAAAATACCATAAACATTATTTTCCTGCTCCTTGGTTTTGTAGTTCTTTGTGAGTTTGGTAAGATTCCTACAGCATTTACAGCCCTTATTGTATGGCAGTTTGCTTGCCAATACTAATTGGAGATGATGGTAACAAACACGACTTACTGCTATGGTAAAATACGTGCATGGGTGTTAAGAAAAGTGATGGTTTTCTACCAAGGTTTCATTTTAGAAGGGTGCCAACGAATTTTTTGTGAACTTTATTTCTTTCTAACTTAAAAACCCCACCAAAACAGTAGGCAAGGAAAGGCTTCTGTTTTTAATTTTAAAAGCGATGACACCCAAGAGTTGATTTACCAGATAAGACAAATACGAACAGAGAATTGTAGCATCCATTGTTCTGTTACCATTAGAATCTGCTGAGTAGGATACATTTCTTTATCTCATGGAACAGACTGATGGGTTTCATATTATCAGAAAGGGTTATATGGAGTGGCTGAGGTGACTCAGGGTCACTCAATAAAAAATTAGGATGGGATTTAGGAAAAAGTTCCTTATGTTATCCTCCACCCAAAGTGTTGTGTGCTGTTTGGAAAGAAAAGGGAAAGCCTACACCCAGGTTATACTGGTAAGGTTCACTAAGAAGCCTGCACACCATAAAGCCTGTACATCGTTCTCATGTCTCAAGCTTCTACAGCTCTTGAACCTGTATCAAATCACCATGCAGCTATTACCTCTACTACAGCAATCTACACACTAGCTTTACCAATACATCATAAGGCCAACTATATATCCCTTCCCAGAAGCAGTGCAGAGCTTGGGCCCTTTTACTTAATGAGTCTGATAATTTCTGTCCCAAGGAGAAGGGAAAGGGCATGGAAAACATTAGTTTCTCTTAACAACCTTGTAAATAGGTCAGCCACAAAGGTAATTTTTTCCCCCTCCCTCTTCAGTTCAGCTGATTATATTGTTCTTCTCAGCATCACTTCAAAACTATGTCTGTGCTAGATATTCTAAATAGGATGAGGCATCCTTAAGGAAAGATGCCAGCAGGCTTGGTTGATACCAGCCTGTGGGAGAGGGCTGGCAGAGGAAGGAGGGGTATGCATGGGATGGTATGGAGGACAGGATGGATTCTGCTGTATTCTTGTCCACAGGGGCTTGCAGAATTTCTGAACAACTGAAGAAGTCTGTGTTTGAGGGCCGTTTCCCCTAATCCAGTCCACCCTGCCTCACAACAGGTCTTTAACTTCTTTAAGCTGTTTCGATGAATGAATACAAATGTATCAGTATTTTTCTCCTTTATACTAGTGCTTAATTTTTGATAATAGCTAAGATGCCTTTTTACTTTACACTTGTTCTTTTTATTTTGCTTTCCTACTTTTCTTGGAAGGTTTTGTTCACATAACCTTCTACATCACTACTCTAGCCTGTAATCTCATCTGTTTTTATTCAGTAACTTAAAACTTTTGATAAGTTATCCAAACGCTTTTAAGTTGTAAATTCTACCCAAGAGGTTTTTGTACATTAATCCTTTAAAAGTGTAAATTATTTCTGTGTCAAGAACCGGAAGGATGAAAGGTGTAAAATGTTACACTTCCAAGAAAAGTGGAACTTACAGATACGCGTGGAATGATGAAAGGATTGACAGATCTGCCTTCTCTCAGCCCAATCTGTTAAATTCATCTGACACCAAAAAAACCCATCAAATCAGCACAGAAGAGAACCAATATAGGCATTTGCACATCATTCATTTCCTTGTATTATGAAATATCTGCTGCATTGGTGTGACACAGAGGATCCAAAAGGTTTGTATTGCTTAATTTTCGTAGCGTGTTACTTTTTAGCCAGGAGATACCTGCCCAGTTCTTCCTCCTTCCTGTTCTAAATCTAGAAACCTTTACAGTTGTGTTTAGGTTTTAATTACGATTGTTTATGCGGTAAAAGTACTGTTGTACTATTCTCTGTGTCTCTTACAAATGCCCTAGCCCTTTCCTGATGGCCCATTTGTGTTTTTTCTCTAGCTTCACAGAATTACCTAAAAAGCTGTTTAAGCCTGCCCACATAGATTTGTATTTCTCTTTTCTTTCTTCTCCCCACCCCTCTCCCCATTCATTACTGAAGAAGAAAGTTGGCTTTTAGTACACAAATGCACACTAATCATTCTGCTTTTGAAACGGTCTCTTGCCTGGTAAAGGATTGTTGGGGTCTTAGCTTTGCTGTGAATGTTAATTTAAAAAACTTGGCTGACTTCTGTAGATCTGAAGCAAAATCTTCCTTCCCTGAGGAAAAAAAAAATGGTGCTGGCTTTAGAACTTTTTTGGTGGGTATAAAGGAATTGAGAAAGTGGAGGAGGAATGTATCTCCCTGCCATGGTAAGAGAAGCTATTGCTTAAAGTGTTTCTGGATTAAAGACTAGTCTTGAACTGACTTTGTATCTTGGACTGTGATCTCCTATTAACTGCATCTCTGGTGTCATAATGTTATTTAACAGAGGACAGTTGTTCACAAGCCTTAATCACATGTAATATCGTACAATTAGCAGACTGTTCGACAAAGGCTTTGGCCTCAGCTTTTTTCCATAAGATATAAAGAAGCAACACAATTTCCATTTCCTCTCTTTGCATGAACTCACCAATTCATTCCAAAATACGTACAAAGAGATGCCTAATAGCTAAGAAATGTGCCTGATCCAGAACAATGCAATGATCTATCTCAGCCCTGTTAGGAGGACAATGTACAGACTCCTGGACTTCTGAGCAGCCGTGGGCCTCCCGATGTCCTCTGGAATGAAACTGGGCAAATCACTTCTCACCTATGCTTTTCCCTCACATGTCTGGGTATTTCCTTTGTCAAAACTGTGAACTCCTTAAGGCACTGACAGTTTCTTGGTGATGTTTGTATTGCACTTAGCTCTGACATCATGATCTTGGTTGGACTCTGATGTCATGTGTACAGGTAGATACAGCTGGATGTTATTGTGCTCCTTACTGTAGTGCTGATGCACAGTGATTTTTTTTTGAAATTTAGGTGAGGCTTTAATGGTATGTCTGGGAAAACAGTGTAAACCAAACCCCAAACACTTCCTCCACACTCTAAGTGTAGGAACTGCAGAATCTGGAGAAGGGTCTATCTGGGTCTGGTGACTCTAACAGGGGTCACTTTGGACCTGTTCTGAGATGGCACTAGGGGATGAACTTTTTCTTCTTGGAATAGAAACATCATGTCATAAATCCTCAGCTTCAGTGTTAGGGGAAAGACCCAGAGGGTTTGATTGTTGTTAATTTCTTCATTGCTTGATGGCACGGCTCTTTTTTTTTTTTTTCCTTGAAAAAAACCCCATAAAAGAAGTTATACCAAAGTTGAAGAAGGTGGGCTGCATGTGGCAGAATTTGCAAGGAAAAAAAATGTCATTTTAAGTAACTTTATTACGATTACTTTTGTGCTGCTGGCAACAAAACGAGGAACTTTTACTCCTGGTTACCCCTCATCAGGCTGTAAGCAAAAAGCAAGGTCTTGCTTCAAACCGTAAAATGAGAAGATGGAGTAAGCCTTAGGAAGGTAAGGATTTCAAACCGTGCCGTAACATCTCTTCTAGTATTAACCGCGCCGAGTTCAAAGAAAAGTGCTTCTGAACTTTGCAGGACCTGAGGCAGATGTCGGAGCAGCCCCACCCGGGAGACAGCAGAGCCCCCTCAGCCGCCGGCTGCTCTCCCCGCTGACAGGGGCCGGGAGGCGGCGAGCAGAAGCGCCCAGCCGGGGCCTCCCGCCGGCCGCGCCGCCCCCCGCTAACGAACGGGCGGACAGACAGACAGGGAAGGGGGGTAGCTCTTTCCCCCCGCGCCTCCCCTCTCGCGGGTGCGCCTGGGCCTCTGAGGTCTTGGAGGCGGCAGCGCTCCGCCGTCTTTGTGCGGCGGGTGGCCCGCGTGCCCGCGGCGGGGGCGGCGGGCGGGTCCGGTGCCGTTTCATCTCCCCCGCCTGTCATTTTTTTAAACTGAAGCGTGGGCAGCAGCGCGTTCTGCTGAAGCGCGGAGCGCAGGGTGCCGTCGCCGGGCGCAGGGGAAGGGGTGGGAGGCGCGTGTGAGGCGCCGGAGCTGCCAGCGTGCCAGTACCCCGGCTGCACCTTCCCCGCTCCGGACGGAGGGCAGGGCGGCCTCCCGCCCAGTCCGCGCCGCCCCCGCCTCCCTCCGCCGCTGCGGGACGGATCCAAACGGACCGAGGGGCGGGGGGCGTTAGAACGAGCGGGCTGCTCTGAAAGGCGATGACAATTAGCCTTTAAAAATGGCTGCTTGGAAGCTGTCAGCTGGGACACGGAGGGGCTGTTAGCCCTCCTTCCGTCTCTGTTCTCTGCAAGGCTAATAAGGGAGAAGGGATAAGAGCTCCTCAGCCCTTTGCTCGCCGCCGAGCCCTCTTTTACTCCTCCTCTTTTCCCCCTCCGCCACCGGTGCGGGGTGCCGTAGCGGCTCCGGGGCCCGGCCGCCCTCACTTCCCATCTGACTGGCGAGAGGACGGCGGCGGCCCCCGCCTCCCCGCGCTCCTCCTCGCTGCCGCCTGCGTGTGTGCCGCGGGCATAGGGACTACAAAGGAGAAGGGGGAGTCGGGGGCTACATGATCGAGGGTGGTGTGTGTGCGCACGCCGGTGGGGGGGCATATCTGGCGAGGAGAACACACAAGGTCAAGAGGCAGTTCTCCTCCATGGAAGAAGACGGGAGCGATGAGCCCTGAGGAGGACGACGAAGAGAAGGGACGGATGGCTGAGGGCTGCTGCTGCCGGGCTTCCCCTCGGGAGTGACGGGGCGCGGGGAGCTGAAGGGGCCGGAGGAGGCAGCGCCGGGGTCGGGAGGGAGGGAGGAGAGGAAGGCGAGAAGGAAGCGGGGGGTTTGAATCTCCCTGGCTGGATTATTTCTCCTCAGGGGAAGCTGCCCCTGCCCGGGGTGCGCGGGCGGCGCTGCCATCGCTGCCCGCCGCCGGCCGCGCCTCGGCCCATGGTCCCCGCGGCGAAGATGGACCTGGGCAGCGCTGCGAGGAGAGCAGGAGCTGCCCCCGCGTCCCTGGGCGTTTGGAGACCTTTCCCCTCCTCCTGCTGCTGCTGCTTCTCCTCGCTTCTGGATGTGAACAGCTGGCTGCTCTTCTATGGCTTCTTGTACCTGGCTCTCTATGCCCAGGTGTCCCAATCCAAGTCCTGCGACAAAATCTCCTGCTTCTCCGGTCATTGTGTCAACTCCACCTGTGTCTGCGACCAGGGCTGGGTGGGAGACCAGTGCCAACACTGCCAGGGCAGGTTCAAGTAAGTCGCTCCTTACAGTGATTCCCTTTCCTCCTCTGCACGTTTTTCTCCTCGTTTTCACTTGCCTGTCGGTTAGTTGGCTTTTTTTTTTTTTTTTTTTTTTGGCATGTGTCTGCTATGATTGTGTTCATATGTGTTGGAAGTATGTGACAGAAGTTAGGGATGAAATAGGCTCCTCCGCCTCCTGGTCCCTCCCTCTAAGAACACAGGACGCAGTCCTCGGATGGAAAATTATATCCGCTGACTTTAGTGCTGAAAATAGGATGCTCCACTTGATGGGAGCTGAGAGACGAGGAGAAATCGGCCTAAAGCTGTGTTGCTGCTGTCGCTTCTGGAAATGTCATGGAAATGACATGTGCACTTCATGGGGCTGCCTAGGGAGCAAAAATTACCGGTGGATTTCAATGCGTTTTTCCTTTTGGAGAATAGAAGTGTTCCGCTCATTCCAGCCGTCTTCCCTTCCTTTCAAGCGTTTTAGCTAAGTGGGCATAAGTCAGATACATCCAGGATAACATAAGTATAACTTTTAGTGAAATATACATCACTCATGACAAGGTTTTCAGGAGAGGAGAGAGTGGTAAATGTGAAACAATAGCATACCGCAAAGCAGCGAGGGGTTGGTGAAGCTACAAGTACCTTCTCACTCTTAAAAGTGAATGTGATACAGAGTCATTGATCAGTGGGTGGAAAGCACATCCTGACACTTGCTTTTCTATATGTAGTGGAAAAGAGGACTTAATTTATAGGGCTGTCACTTCCCCCCCCGCCCCCTTTGGTATCAGTATAAAGACAGGCTGTGAAGAATACTGTCTGCTGTTATTTTGCTGTATAACCTTGGACAGGACATCTCATTTTATTCCCTTGTAAAACCTCTTAAAAGCTGGAACTCTATTTATTAAGTATATTGACATACATGGCTGGAAAGTGTTATAATATCTAGCTAATAATATATTGGTAGGCTTGTGTCTTACAGAATTCAAATTCTGTCCATGGAAAGTACTTTAAGAGGTAAAAGCATCAATAATTATCAACTTTAAATTGTAGTTAAGTTTTCTCTTTAGAGTACTAAAATTAACCCATATAATTTACATCTTTTAAACGTTTAATCTGAAGGCATTAATCACTAAATAAAAAGTAAATCCAAAAACTTGATAGCTTGGGAAGTTGAGTAGCTGGGAGTCAGACGTGTTGGCTGAAGCGATGTGCAAGCTGCAGAGGAAGAAACAATTTACTGATAATATCTGGTGGATTATTCCATCAATGAGATTGTGAACGACCTGTAAAGGTAGTACAAGGCAAACATAATGGATTTTACCCCTGTTTACACTTGCTAATGAGATTTTTAAAGTTGGTCCTTTGTTGCCTGTGTGGATGTAGGGTTTGGGGTTTGTCCTGCTCTGTGCAGTGGAACAGTGGGTTGTTTGCATGGGGATTGAGAGGGAGGAGGCCCAGGTGAATCTTCTTTGTGTGCGATGATCTGTGAGGCACAGGCTTGCAAAGCTGTTCCTTGCCTTAAAGGGATTACTTGTATCCTTTGTCTTGACACCACTCAAAACAAACCATAATAATGCAAGGGTTGAATTGAGTTGTCATTTCTTAAATTTCGAAGCTTATTTTGAATTAGTTTATTCTCTGAGTGGTTACTCGAGCCTTTATGTAGTCCTTATCGGTATTTCCTTGACTGTCTGTTAGAACATCCGTGTTTCTTTACACTGGTTGTGTTTGATGAGTGAGGAGGCACAGTAGTTAGGTTCTCACTTCTGGTGGAAAGTTAATAATCCATCCCCACCTAGAGGAAGTTCTGCCTGCATGTTGAAAGGGCACCTCTTCTCAGCTAGGCTAGCACAGTGCTTAATTGGTGTGCCCTTAGGACTTTTGGTGAGATCGAAATAGATTTCTCATTACCTCCTCTATATTATTTCTTGTGCAGCTTTAGCAATGGTAGTGATGCTTGTATTATGATTTTTATCATGGAAGTAAAATGTTTGCCTTATTTTGGAGACCTGTTTTTTACTGAAGGCACTTGCACATTAGTATCTTTGATAGCTCATCTTTATTCTTAGAAGCAAAATATATTCTGGGGTGAAAATAAGTATTGTAAGATGTAGAGTCCTGTGAATTTGGGATGGCATGAAATACGTTAACGTGTGTTGCAGCAGCAGCTCGCCGTGGTTGTATTTTGAATCATGACAATTCAGATGGGTGCTGAATGAGTAATAAGTCAAATCCCTATGTTTCCAACTGAAGAGTAGGAAAATTAATGTAGTCTCCGTTATGGCTGGGTGATCAGAGACCTTTCTGAGTTCTTTGGCAATTGATGGTTTGACTTCTTATTGTGGAACATTTGCATATTGTTTTTGTTGGTCTGTGAAGTGTGACTCTGCTTTATACACAAGGAGCCATAGTTGGACTTTTGCAGCCGTGGTACTTTAATTTGACAAGTTGTGTTGGTGTAAATAACTTTTGCTTCTGTCAGAAAGAATTACTAAGAATGTTTCAGAATGATTTAAAGGTTGGAAAGCATGTTTGCCTGTTATAACTGCGTTAACAATTAACTGCCAGGCTGTAGGTACAATATCTGCAAATATTAGAACATTGTGTGTTATTCTAAACATTCATAGTGCTTCAAACTTTCAGCAGTTTGAAGTGCTTTGGTGCATCTGTAATTCAAAATTATAATAGAACTTGTAATGACCTAAATTGGGCAGGTGTAAAGCCTGCTTTCTGTCACTAGATTATTGGGAAAAAGATTTTTAAGGGAATGCTTAAAACATGAATAAAAATAAAGACCATTTTATTTTTATATAAGCAAAACATGGTTATTTTTGCTCTTCTGGGAATGAATACCTTGCATCAGAAACATTAAGTACTCTACCTAGGGGTAATTTGGTACTGTTCAGTTCTTCGGTGAGAGATTTGTAGTGGGTTCTTTTATTTTTTTAGTTAATTTTATTTATTTTCTAGACTGAGAAATAACAACATAGCAGAGGGGCATCAAAAATAATTGATCAATTTCAGTAAACAAGTGTCAAAATTAATTTGTAATACTATGGTAACCTTGGTTTTTCCCTGTAGGAGAGATACCAGGTACAGTATATTGCAGAAGTTGTTCTGGACTGGATGAAAGAAGAGTGGATGAGGGAAAAAATGGGCAATAAGATTCTCCAGCATTGTTTTATTAGTCTTAGTTAAAAACTTTTTGTATCTGCCTGTGGCAAGTCATAATATAAATGGAAATGTTTTAGGAATAACTGTATTACATTCACATCCATGTCAGTCACTTTTAAGATTTACTTAGGCCTCATTTCTGCCCAGCAGTAAGTTATTTTTCTCTGTGTTCAGGAATGCAGTTCTGACTTACTCCCTTCTCTCTTAAACTTTTTTTTCCCTTTTTTTCTTCTGGTCTGACAGAATGCAAAACTCCCCCTGCCTTTTTTTTTTTTTTTTTTAAACCAAAATAAAAAGAAGAAAAATTGAGTTACAGAAAGGAGACAGAAATTTGTATGCCTGCTTGCAAGAGACAGGTGAAAGATAAGGAAGCCAGAGGTCATATTTGGATAGGAGGGGGCTTCACACAGCACAGCTCCCAAGATGTAAACAAAATCACAAGCATAAAAGCACAGTGCCCAGCTTTATTCTGATTGATTTATTAAGGAAATTAAGCTTTTAATGCTACATCTGCCAGTCTCTTTCCCCATATCCTATACCTTTGAATTTGTTGGTCAGTTACAGTACACGTGATGATATGAGTTTGGACAGAAGGGAGAGGGAAAGGCTGCCCAAATCAGTTGTGCTATGAGACTCCAGGGAATTCAGGGAGACAGGCATTATGAATGGCCGAACTGCAGGGAAAGCTGCAGTCACCGCTTTACGTATTTAGATGTCAAAGTCAATCAGTCTTGAGATGCAGCACTACAGAAAAACAGGTTTCATTAGTTTTGCTACTCACAGAATGACTTCTATGGGGAAAAAAAAAAGGAAAGTTTCCTTCATGTTGGAGCCAAAGTCTGTCTTTAGCTCTGGTTTGTACACTGGTCTGTGGAAGAGCACTAGGAAGGAAAAAAGAGGTGCATGAAACTGGTTTTCCTTTTAAATTTACCTGAATGATTGGAAATATCCAGTTTTCTAAAATTCTGTTTCTAAAAAAAGTAGATTTGGTCTTCAGATGGTTATCATTGTTTATTTGATAACTTGGGAGTCACAATTAGCATACATAATGAAGCAGACAGTACAGGACAGGTGAGCACCTTTGAGTACATACGCTTCAGATAAGCTGCTTTGCCTGACCCGAACCTGGTGGTTATGGAAGAGCAACAGCAATCTAAAATCTTGATTAGTAAACTGTGTCTCCAACCAGATTAGCTCCTGCATGTTCTCCTTAATTTCTAGAACTCCTATAAAAGGTACTGCTTTCTTCAAGGGACAATTTCCAAGTACAGAACTTTCACAACTCATATGTTAAAAGGGTATCAAATTTTATTATTCAAGGCAAAATCCTTATTTCTATCTAAAACTTTTAATTTTGCTTTCTGCAGAATGACTCAGGCAAGGAGCATGCAAGGAGTGTGTCCTTAATTTTCAGATTGTAAATGAACAATAATGTTGTATAAGAAATTATATTTAGATGAAAGTTTTAGCTGCAGCTGGTTGAGGCTTATGCTGCTGTGAAAAGGGGTGACTTTATCCTTCTTGCTTCTCTTTGGTAACACCTTTCTACATTTTATGGAAGAATTAATATTCCTGCTGAGAGTTGAAAAATACCAACAGATGCCTCCTTACCTCCCATCAGATACTTTAAAATCCAGCTCACTGGACACTACCAAGTCCAACATCAGCATGTTCCTTCACTTGTGTAAGTCTGTTGCAGACCGAAAGGAGGTAACAGGAATGAGAAAGTGTAGATGGGAAAATTATCCCATTTAGAAGCTGTACAGACTTAGTTTGCCTTAACTTTAATGTGAAACAGTGTCACCGTTGAACCGGTACAACTACTATTACACAGGGTGAAATCCTGACTCCGGCTACTGGTTGCAGAGCTGCCTTTGCTGTCAGCATGGCCTGTATCTGACCCAAGATATATACATAACTGTTCTTAGTGACAACAGTCTAATTGTGTGAGAATTTACACCTGCATTTTTATTTTTTTATAAGTCAACATGTGAATATTAATATAATTAAACTAGTGGACACACTAGTGATTATTATTTAATCCTTATAAAATCTGATCTTTATTTAAGTTAATTTTAGTGGCAATGCCCTGAAAAATACTTATCTCTATGTGAGTTATTCTCTCTGTATTATTTTTAAAATAAAGCGATAGTTCATATGCTAAAGAGATTTTGAATTTGTAAGGAATTAATTTTTTATTCAAATCTTGTTTTGATATGTAGAAGGATAAGCCATATGACCACACTAAACTCCTCCTGCAAGCGAAACAGTCTGAACTGGAAAATGTTTTTTGGAAGGAAAGCAATCTTTTTGAAAACTTTAAAAAATGATTTTTATTAGAGTGCATTTGTTATTGTCTAAACTTTGTATATAAGAATCAGTTAGGTTGGATCTTAGTCCCTTAAGATCAGAGAGTCCAACTGTTAACCTAATGCTACCAAGTCCACCCCTGAAACCATTTGAATGTCTTTTGTGGGTTTGTATACAGAAAATCAGACAGGAACTCTCTGATCACCTTACACAGGCTGTAGGGTACTTCCGAATTAATTCCTGTTGAGTTGAACACATGCTTTAGAAAAGCATCTGTATGTGTCTGAAAACAATTCCAGTAACCAAAAGCCCATCATGGACTTCTCATCTTCCATTGGTTAGTTATCCTCATTGTTTTCTGTAATCAGCAAAACCAAATGCTTAATCCCCCTAACCTAGAAAATCTAACCTACCTTGTTTTTGTCTTTCTGTGTTGCCCTTCCTTGTGTTTTGAGTCATGCTTTCATTGCCTAGTTGTCAGTATGTCAGGTCTGTGTTTCATGTATAGATGAAGTCACCTTTTCCTCACTGAGAATAGATGAGGAATGCTCCTTGACTCATCTCAACAGAAAGCAAATTTTTTTATCCTTAATTGCTCTCTTGGGTTTTAGCCTTCCCAATTTTATCAGCATTCTTGAGCAATGAATGCTAGAACTAGACGCTTGTCTTCTGGTAGTGGTTGGACTGGTGAAATGTGGAAGCAGAGTAGGTTCTCCCCTGCTGCTTGGTGTCCTGCTGTGTGCAGCTGCTGAGAATGTGCCGAAGCTGAGCACTGCGCTGGCAGCACAGGCCAATATTTTCTGCCTCAAGTCTCCTCAGAGCTTCTGCATCCTCAGTACCAAGTGACTGATGCGTGGCCTTGTGTTCCTCAAACTGAACACAGCCTCTGCAATTTTGGGTGATTAATTATGAGGCTACAAACATACATGTGTTTAGGATGGAGCGGTGCTCTTTTCATTAAAAACACCCCTCTTCCCCACAAGCAGTAGCCAATTAAAAGTGTACAGAGTCTGTTCCTGTGTGCAAGTCTGACACCATTGATGGGATTGAATCCAATGCAAGTTAGGCAAAGGGTTTGTGGATTCTGGAGTCTAGTTAGTTTGCAGGCTAAGTGTTTTGTTAAGTAAGGGACCCGATCGGCCTTTAGACAGCACCAAAGGCTGTAGTTGTGTAAAAACCTCAGTTGTATCAAATGGATGCTTAACTCTGACAAGTAAATGGCTGTAGGTGTTACAGTGTTGAATATTTATTACATTTTTATCTAATTTGGAAAATAAATAGTCTCAGACTGTGTATCTCTTTCTTCCTTTAACCAGAAGGAAGGCATAATGATCACATTTTGGAAGGTATTAACGTAATTCATGTCATCTTTTTAAAATGAGCATGGGTAGTTTTTGAGAGATCAGTCTGTGACTTTGCACTAGAAATTGATTCAGTTGTATCAGACTGTGGGCAGAAAAGGTGGGAGGTAATACAAAATGCTACAGGAATATCCTTGGAATAGTCTTGCAATTTACTAACTGAAGTGCTAGTGGGAAAAAAAGGTGCTTTAAAACTGTACTATGCAGACAATAACAAAATGCACTAGGCAATTCACACAGAATTGAAAAATCTGTCCATGTCCATGGAATGTATTAGCTCCATAGCCTAGTCATGGAAAACGTGCTACAAAATTGATACAAGGGGGAATAAATGGTGATGATACCTGAGAACAGGGGTGACCCACACCTGTTAAGGGTACTAAAGGGACAACTGTAGCCTGTAAGCAAAGTGTGTGTGTTCATGGGAGGTAGGTGAGCAGTGAGACCTCTCAAACTAGTATTATAGGCTGTCAGATATTTTATTAAAACTGAGTAAACCTAAGGGTTTGCATTGATTTCAGTGCTCATTGGAGGAGTAAAACCCTATTGAATTGATGGAATTGAGCCCAACACTGTCTGTTAGTGTTCGCTCACAAGGTGTGAGAACAGAGCTTGGCTTTTTCTGTCTGCAGCAAACTTCAAACCTAAAGCTTTTAGACCTCTGAAAAGTAATTTAACCAGCAGCTCTGTAGAATGTTCTAGAGTAAGTATATTAAACTCTCCACTAAAGCAAGAGCATTTTTAAAAAATAAATGCATTGCAAAATCTTTCCCAATATTTAGAGCTTACATCACTCATCTGGAAGAAATGGATTCTAGGATCTGTTTCAATCACTGTATTTCTTAGGTAAATTTCAATTTCTGTATTTCTTAGGTAAAGATGGCAATGTGCTACTACCATTACATAGTGGTAAAATATCTCTTTGTTAATGCTAATGATATTTAGAAATGAGTAAGCTGTAGAATTTTTTTTCCATGGCTTACGCAGCACATGCCTCAGAATCATGATTTGGGTAGGTAATTTTGAAGCCAGGAAATTCTAGGATTGCCTGGCCATGTAACAAGTACTGAAGAACTTAAAGATTGGATGCAGACATATAAAATCTCACTCAATTTCTATATTTTCATATGGACTTCTTCCATAATTCATCTGCTTTGGTGTCTCATCTGTAAAAAAGGGAAATAGCACTTCCTGTAAGGTTAAAGATTTGAGGTGACCCACAACTGTAAGGATGAGGAACAGCTAATAAGCTGAGTACAGTATTAGAGAATGCTTTTCTTCCTAGAATGTGATGAATACAGAGGCATGAAGTACTGTTGTCAAGACTCTGCTCATCTCAAACAGATGAATAAAGTCACTTCCTCGTTAGATCAGATAGACAAGAGATAAATTATCCAGAAAAATACCTTGCTAGTCACACTGCAGTTTATAATACTTTCTTTTTGTAATGGATAGTAATGGTGAAAAAAATGTCAAGCTAGATGTGCATCTTGACTTTCAAAACTCAAGAAAACTTTTTATACCTGCTGACTTTTGTAAAAGTATACTTAATAGTTCCAGCTTTATTAGTATCAGTGAAATGCTGAGTAGTCAAATAATTTGCACCTTTAATTATTCTTTACTGAATTGAGAGGAGTGTGTGTAAACATACCTGTTTCTCACAAAGAAAATCCAAAACAGTAAATCCAAGCCAAATGCAAAATAACTCAGATTGATGTTTGCATGTGCAAGATCAGTTGATGAATGTGTTTTGTAGGATGCTTGATAACCTGATGTACTTGTGTTATATGCAAAGCGTACCAAAGCAGTTATGGGGAAGAGAGAAGTGAACAGGGTGTTTCATAGAGGTATCACAGAGTTGCTGTGATTGAATTGAGCTGGATGCTTCTGTGGTTCTCTCCTGTCGGCGGATCCATTCTGTTTACTTTTGAAGCCAACTGAAGCTTTTCTAAAGGGTAACTTAAAACATTGGCTGGGAGCTGGAGAGTGTTCTTGAGAAATGACAAATACTGGACAAACAAACAACTGCTGTTGAAAACAAACAGATTTGCACTTCTGTGCACAGCTGTAATACCAGGTTAAGACAGCTGTGTTAGAAAATGTTTCTGCAAATGTTTCCTAAAACCTAATGCTGCTATACGTGTTAAATCCAGATCACTTGTATTTAAAAGTTTGGGATTTTTTCCTGAGCATTTTTAATAGTATAGCACTTTGTGGGAATAAACTCTGAGTATCTATGTAAAAATCAAAATGGCACAATTCTCTAGAGTTTTGAATTTCCAAATTGCTTATAGGATTTTAATTTTCATGGGGGAAAAACTCCATACCTATATTCAAGGAAGTACTTCTACACATCCATATCACACTTTATATCCTGGTATCTTATTTACATTCTGGGTAGCTAGTCATTGCTGTGGCCTTGAGAAATAGTGATTTTTTGAGCTGTTTGACACATAGGAAACCTGAAGTTGTGTGGTTGTGGAAGGTGACTACAAATATGACTCAACTGAAATGGAGGCTCGGGAGTTTATACAGTTTTCTGTAATTCTGTCAAGTCCTCATTTTAGGAAGATGGAATTGTTTTCAAATTGTACCTTCTATTTCTGCAAATATACAGTAGAGATTGACGTGCTTTGTTTTCTCAGACACCTTTACTATGTAATGTAATGAGATATAGGAGAGGATATGAAGCTTATTATTTAGGTATCACAGGATACATAGCTGAGGAGCTTTGTGATGATGTTTTAGACTTACTGTTCTGAAGACATACCGTATGTCATTGTGGTGGTTGAGTCCTGGCCAAAGGCCAGACGCCCACCAAAATCAGTCTGTTACTCCCCTTCTTAGTTGGACAGGGGAGAAATAATATAACTGGGCGGCTCAAGAGACAAACTCGTTAGTGACGCGGGCAAAACAGACTCAACACAGAGTGCTGAAGAGAAAGTTACCTAATTTATTACACTACACTAAAGAGAAAACAGTGAAAAAGAACCAGAGCCAGGAGTGCAACCAACAATCTTGAAACAAATGCAAACCAGGCAAACACTTTCCCCCCCACTCCCTCCTTAGCAGACTTTAGTTAGAAGTTTGCTCCCTTCTTCCCTCCCGGTCGCAGCACAGGAGGGGCAGGGACTGGGGAAAATGGGGGTCTCGGTAACACCTTCCCCCCACCCCTCCATTCTAAAGCAGACTTCCCTTTCAGCCATGATTTTGCTCCCTTCTTCCCCTCTGCTGCTCGCAGCACAGGACAGGGGGGCAGGGACTAGGAGATGGGGACTAGGAGATGCAAGATGGTTTCCTTCTCGGCCGGGATGGGGGCATCCATTCCACACAGCCTCCCCCTGCTGCACCGTAGGATCTCACACATAATAGCCAGTCCTCCACGAACTTTCATCTCTGCTCTGGCAGGCAGCAACAAATCACAGTGTCTCTCGGTCCCAGTCCTCCACGGGGCTGTGATGCCTCCTCCAGCAAACCTGTTTGGCTCATCTCTGTAGGTCGCTTGTGCCGGCAGGGGCTCATCCCAACGTAAGTCAAGGCATCTTCTCTATGTCTCCACCGGCTCCATCCAGCGTGGAGCCTCTCCACCAGGCAGGTCGGGCCTCTGCCTCCTCCATGGGTCCTTTCCTCCGCCTACTCCACGTGCTTCAGCTCGGGCTGCAGAGGCATCTCTCGCCCGGGTACCTGGGCGCCTACCCCTCCCCCAGCCTTCCCGGCCTTTTGTGTCTGTCAACTGCTTACATTTATATGCAAATAGACATCTCAATGCCCTTAACGGGCCAAAATTGCAGCCTTTCCGGCACTCCGTGTTCTGGTGGAGTCTTTGTCTCCTATATGTGATTCTCAGAGGCGCTATAAGCAGGCTTGCAGAAGATTCCAGCAGCCATTTCCCGCAAACCCTGGCCCTCTCTCTCAGTACCCAACTGTGCAAAGCTGCGACAGTCATTCAGTGAGTTATGGGATGCCTCTGGTAGCGCACATGCCTGTATAGGTAAGAGGTTGATGAATACTTAGAATTAATCTTGAAAGGTGTCCTCCATTCAATTCCAATTCTTATAATTGGTCTATCTTCTTGTCTTTAAAGGGAGCGTGGGGGAGCAGGCAAAACACAAAAGCTATTCGTTAACATGAACATTGCTGGATAATTTTTGTTTTCAATTTGATATACATCACTGAAATACGCTTACTGCTTTTGGGGTTTGTATGCTTTCAGAAGTCTGTTGTCTAGCATAAAGCTCTCAGATGACAGGCCACTGAACACAGGCAGAATATTCCTTTAAAGTTCGACTTAGTTTTTCTAATTTAGATTGACTGCATTTATAAGTAGCAATTGGTCTGGAAAGCAGAGCCAGTGTATATTGTTATGGTTCGAAATGATGGAGGCTTGCTGTGTTGCTCTGAAATGGAAAATGAGTACACCTTCCTCTGAATTTTTCCTTCGCGTTGTCTTAATAGTTTTGAGGTCATGTTCAGTGAAGGTCTGAAAAACCCTGATCTACTATTGTTAAAAAAACCCTTTGCTTAAAGTTCGTGTCTGTTAAGGACGTTGCTTTTAAAGTGTCTTATGCAGGTAGTTCTTTGACTTTCCACCTGTTGCTCTTTCCAGTCACTGTTTTTTACCATCCTGAGAAATTTGACTTATTTCCATCTGCTAATGAAAACCAAAACAGGTGAAGGACATTTTTAATCTTACTCCTTATTTTTAAATACAGCACTTAAGATGAAGTCTGTTTTTCTGTAATGCTCAAGGAAACCTCTGTGCGATGTGTGATGTTCTAGTTTACATTGTAACATTCTAATGTACAATTTTCCTTAGTGTCTTTATGTAATTCACTGTGTATGGAGGTAAATTATTGTGCTTCAAGGCTGGGCGAATGGCGAAATGAACACGTGCTAATTTTGGTGATTATGAGAATAGCTGCACAGAATTGTTAGTAGAAGAAATACTCCTTGTTGCTCTCATAGGTAAACTGTTGTAGGCTTAGATTTCAGTGTACCGTACCACTTATTCTGGTGTGACTTGAAGGGATGCTTTCTTTAAATAAAATGAAATAAAGGAAATTCTCGAATATCCTATGTTCAAATTTTTAAAAAGCAACAATTTTGGGGGGTTTTACTTCCTGTTGAGAGCTTTCTCATGTTTTTGAATATTTCCTTAAATTTCTCGGTTTGTTTGTATGGTTGGGTTTGGTTTGGTTTTTGACAGGAGGCTCTCTCAGATGATTTTGACCTATTAGATAACAAGTTATGCAAACTTATATTCAGTGTATTATGTGTTTATGAAGGATATGTGTTCTGATGATACAGTTTAAATGACAGAATGGTTTTATTTTGTGGTTGCTTCTGGTTTTAAGGACCAATGACCAATACTGTCTTTTGTTCTGTGCTCATTATGTTTCTTTTGGTAGGCTATACATGCATTATAGTTAAGATGGCATTCTAGCCTAAAAGATGTTGTTGTTGTTTCCATATAAAAGTGGAAAATGGATAATGCTCTTACTCTGGATGAAAGTGTCTGGGAGGCTGCAAACCATGGCTCTGAAAGGAAGAGGTTAGCAGGCTTGTGTGTGAAGATGCTGGTGTGCAGACACGGTTGCATATGCTGGTCAATACATACAAGCATTGTGTGTTTCTATTTGTGCATATGTAATGAATATTGTTCAGAGCATCTTTGTACAAGATTTCAATGGTAGCTTGGGTTACAGGCTGCATAAATCTGGTCTGCTTGTTGCTGTGAATCTCAAGGCTGTCTTTTTTCATAACAGGTATGAGAGTTTTGAAGGGTATTGTCTGTGCTTAAGATTATTAGAAGGATTTTTAGTTGTGGGGTTGTTCTTCATGTTTTTTCTCTTTGTTTGGTCCCCCTCGCCCCAGCCCTGTTGAATTTTACTTAGTCTAAATTCGGTTGTGCAGTCCTTTAGGGTTTTGTGTGTGTATATACTTTATGACTCCCAAATCATTTGCTCAGCCAGCAAAGTGAAAATTGCATAGTAGTCATGTGGATACATGTGATGTCTGCATATCAGAAATATTATATATTTGCTCATCTAATTAATCACGTTGAAGTTTTGGGAGAGGGAAGTAGACTTTTTTCAGAAGCTCTGTGAATAATGAACTCAGTTCAGAGGTTCCATGTACTTGCAGAAGTATTTGCCTGAGGCGGGATTTGAAAAACCAAGGAGATCACTCGATGCAAAGTCAGGAGCGTTGTAGAAACAGGTGAAATTTGAGCATGTCCACAAAATAGGATTTGGTGCTTGAAATTGATTCAGGATGGGAAGCACATCTTGCTTTTGGAGGCAGGTTTATGAAAGTGTACTCCATGAGAAAACATTTATGGACTTAGCAGTAGTTGTAGGATAAACATTTAATATAAATAATAATTCAATCAATATTAGTTGTCAATAGAAACATTATTGAGAAATCAAATGGTATTAAATATCTATTAAGTTAATGTTTATGGTTTTAACAAGGTGTAATAGGACTGTTCATAATTTTGCACCAGGAATTATACTGTGGGCTTGACTTTGCTAATTGCTATAGTTTTAAAATGTTGTAATTAATCTCTTTAGGGTTTGTTCTTAGAAAGCAAATTTCAGGGAACTACTATAATGAAATGGAGAAATAGACTCTTAAAAAATGATGTGTATATGGCAATAATGCATCTTTCATATATAGGTGGTGACATGTTTATCCTGTAATTTTTTAAATATATATTTATAGTGTGTATGTATGTACATATGCATTGCCTTGTTATGTTATAGAGTACTGAGTTACTTTACCTGTTGTGCTTGTCTTCATGTTTTTAAAGCTAGAGTAAAATGAAGAAAATTTCCCCATAAAAGAATGTCAGGGTAATAATGGGGAAGAATGACACTGAAAATCAGTGTTTGTGATACTTGTGCCTCTTGCTTTTCAATTTTGTGTGGCTGGTTACAGTCAGTCCTTTTTAGAGGAATTTTTAAATGATACTAATAAGAAGTAAGTTGGTGAAATAATCTTTTCACCTAATGAACTGTTGGGGACTATAGTTATTTTCCTGGTACTTTTAGGATCAAGCTGTTAAGGTGCTGTCCCATGCTAAGAAGGTCTTTGTTATACAAACAGTTCTTGTAGGTGTGATTTAATTATGTTAGTGATATACTCACAAAGAAAAATAATTATTAGCTGACTGCTTTTAGTTTGGATTGTGGTTCCAGATAACTTCCTTGAGGTAGGTCTAAGGGAACATGTTTTATGCATGTGAAGAAAGAGAAGTTCTAGCTTCTGCTCAGGTGGAATTCCCTATCCTCTCTTAAAAATATCTTTAACTTATCCTTGTCAGAAGCTTCTTCAGAAAAATAAGACCAGTTGCTATTATGAAATCTCTGTGATTTGATGCTGAGGAGAAATTAGAATCTTACCATGGAACAGACTGGGCACCTGAAAAATAACTATAACTGGATTATGCATGTGACCATTATTTTGGAGTACTTGGGTTTTGAATTCACGCTAAAGAACAGAGGAGGAATGACATTCAGGATGAAGGTTGTTTTTTGATGTAGGGTTATTTGCTGAAGGATAGGAGAAAAATCTTTTAAGTGTGAATGGTGGGGTTTTTTACAACTATCATGAAATATGAATATTTGGTTCTGTATCTGTTTAAGCCTCTTTCTATTGCTTCATCAAACTAACACAATATCTTATTTTATTAATTATCCTTCTGTCTGTAATATAATAGCAGCATTGGCGTTCCTCAGGAGTGGTGTGTGTATTTGTCAGGAATGTCTGAAGTTACTGGTCTCACGGGAGACATTTCTCATCTAATCTTTTCTGTTGTCGATGCTAGACACAACTGGATGTTTCAGGAATCAAGCAGCAGTCTTTTGAGGGTGTCCAAAAATGTTATCAAAGGCCATTTCATTGTTTTAGTGATGACAGCACTGTATCTGAAGCAGAATTCTGTTCTTGGTCTCTGATGGACAAAATTTGCAGGACTGTATGAATAGAAAGGCCTTGACAAATGCATTTGACCAGCAAGTATCAGCAGATATAGCATTAAACTGTTGTTTGTTTGTGTTTTTTTTTAAACTTTATGTAGATGGCCATTTCTTATTGACATGTATGGTAACTCAACATCTTCCAAAGATTCCAAGTTTTTATACATTAGGAGGAAAAAAAAAGGTAGAAAAGAAATGAGGTTTATGAGGACTAATAGATTTGTTTACCTTTCCTTTTTCATATATAAATCCATACTTTGGTTAGGCAGATCCTGCTGCCTGTATTCTGGAACTGCTGTTTTTAGCAGGAGGAGTCTCAGTTCCAGGGGGTCTTATTCTATTTGGAAGAATTTCATTGAGGGGGGTTCCTCTGTCCAGCTCAAAGTCCGAGCAGGGTCTTTACAAGAGTTCTGTGAGTACTTGGCTTCAGTCAGCCTTTTGGAGTCATACACTTCTGGTCTGTGCCTCAAAAGCTGTAATTTCTTACATTACTCTGGGCAAAAAGCCTCAGGCAGGGCCTTCCATAGGCTAGTTGTGTACCATTCCCATATACAACTATATGATTCTTTAAGCATCTTTGAGACCAGGTTGCAATGACTAGCACTCAGTTGTGACTCTGCATTAATTCCCTGGTCTTAGTTATTATTCCTAAAAGAATAATTTTTAGTTTATGTAGCCTTCTGGTAATTTACATGTAGAGCTTTATTTGCTTATCTAACATTCCTAAGGATAAATGCTAACTTTCAGCCAATACTGAGAAGATTTCTTATTTTTAAGTAGTTTTTCATGTGGCTTTTCCTGTTTGTTTGGCTAGATACACAAACAAATGTATCAAACTACTATGAACTGTTAATAGTTGCATTATATTATTAATGAATTTTTCAAAGTGGAGCCTGAGAGAATGGGGTGATCTAGATAAATTAAAGCTCAGTATTTGATGCTGGAGTCTAGTTTTGTTTCTTCCTGAAATATCAAATCTTAGGGAAAAGCAATTTGAAAGCAAATAAATGCCCCCAAATCAATAAAGGTAAGATCATAATGAAATTTTCAGTATAAAAAAATGTAAAACAATCAATCAAAAAAACTTCCCTTGCAAAATGGTAATCAAATTGATTTTTTTTGAGAGGTCTGAAATGAGTACTTAAGGATTGTCCCTATTTAAAAACTGCTGTGTGGTAGTGAGTTTGAGAATTTCATTTCTATGAAAAATGCTTCAGCGGTTTTCTTATTGCCTTTACAATAAATTATTTGTTTCTTTTTCTATATCTTTTACCACTATATAAATCTGCAGAGAAGTTATGAATTTGTTTCATATCACTGTGTTGCAATGAAACTGCTTATTATGTCATAAATAGATTTAATTGCATATTCTAATGGGGAGAGGGAAGTGCACCGAAGGGGGAAGAAACATAAATAGCATTAGAAATGAACAGATAAAAGGAGACCAAGTTTTGTTACTAAGCTACACAAGAAATGCATTACTTGGGTAATACAAAACCTTTAACTTAAGTAATAACTGTAGATTGCAATTTATATATAAGAAAAAAATGTCTGAATGACAGATGACTTCATGGCATCCTTCGTAGCATAGCTAAAACTTTACCTGTGCTTTGTTGCTTCTTGTCTCAACTACTGTAGTTTTGTTTTCTTTTGAGCTGGCTCCTTTCCAGCCCGTGTAAGCGCTGCAATAAAGTGCTTTATGATTGTGCTGTCAGCCACTTGTGAATCTCTTACAAGGACTCTTGCTTACCTCATTCTCTACTAAGGTAATGAAGCTATGCAGCCCCTCTGGAGCTCTGCTTTAATGTTAATTCCTCACAAATCAGGATACTAAACAACAATCATTAGATGGTTACAGATGGTGCAGGAGCCTACAAGGGGAGGGCGGGTGCTGGACCTTGTTTTAACTAACAAGGACGGGCTCGTTAGGGAAGTGAAGGTCGGGGGCAGCTTAGGTCTAAGTGACCATGATATGGTTGAGTTCAAGATCCTGGGTGGAAGAAGCAAGCCAAAAAGTAGGATAGCTACCCTGAATTTTGGAAAAGCTAACTTTGATCTCCTCCGTGACTTAATAGGGGCTATCCCGTGGGCTACGCTGTTTGAAGGAATGGGAGCATGTGAGAGCTGGCTAGCATTCAAACAGCACTTCTTCCAAGCACAGGAACGATGCATCCCTTTGTGCAGGAAATCGGGAAGGAGAGGCAGAAGACCTGCGTGGATGAACACGGAGCTGCTGAGTAAACTCAAAGAGAAGAGGAAGATCTATGAATTGTGGAAGAAGGGTCTGAGCACATGGGGAGAATACAGGAATGTAGTCAGGGCCTGTAGGGTCGCAACTAGGAAGGCTAAAGCCCTCTTGGAAACGAAGCTGGCAAGGGACATAAAGGATAATAAAAAGGGTTTTTTTAGATACGTGAATAGCAAAAGGATGACCAGGGATAATGTAGGTCCCTTGATGAATGAGGAGGGTGTCCTGGTAACGGGGGATACTGAGAAGGTGGAGATACTGAACGCCTTCTTTGCTTCGGTCTTCACCTCAAAGGCCCCCCGGGACCCACAGGCACTGGATGTAAATAGGAGTGTTTGGGATATGAAGAATTTCCCTCTGGTTGAGGTAGGGGAGGTCCAGGAGCGGCTCAAAGGGATAAACGCACACAAATCCATGGGTCCGGATGGGATACATCCACGTGTGCTAAGGGAGCTGGCGGTGGTGATTGCTGAGCCGCTCTCTATCATCTTCAACAGGTCCTGGAGAACAGGAGAAGTGCCTGAGGACTGGAGGATAGCCAATGTCACTCCAGTCTTTAAAAAGGGCAAGAAGGAGGATCCCAGCAACTATAGGCCAGTCAGCCTCACCTCTGTCCCCGGAAAGGTAATGGAACAGCTTGCTCTGGATGCCATCTCCAAGCAATTGGAAGAGAAGAAGGTCATGAGGAGTAGTCAGCATGGATTCACCAAGGGGAAATCGTGCTCGACCAATCTCATAGCCTTCTATGATCTCATCACCGGCTGGGTAGATGGAGGGAGAGCAGTAGATGTCATCTACCTTGACTTCAGCAAGGCTTTTGATACTGTCTCCCATGACATCCTGATAGCAAAGCTGAGAAAGCATGGGATTGATGAGTGGACAGTGAGGTGGGTTGAGAATTGGCTGTCGGACCGAGCCCAGAGGGTCGTGATTCGTGGAGTGGAATCTGACTGGAGGCCTGTGACTAGCGGTGTTCCCCAGGGCTCGGTGTTGGGTCCAGTCCTGTTTAACATCTTCATTGACGACCTTGATGAGGGAATAGCCTCGACCCTCAGCAAGTACGCCGATGACACAAAGCTGGGAGGAGTGGCTGACACGCAGGAACACTGCGCTGCCATCCAGCGAGACCTGGACAGGCTGGAGAGCTGGGCAGTAAGAAACCAGATGAGGTTCAACAAAAGCAAGTGTAAAGTCTTGCACCTGGGAAGGAACAACCGTTTCTATCAGTACAGGCTGGGGGATGACCTGCTGGAGAAGAGCTCAGTGGAGAAGGACCTGGGGGTCCTGGTGGATGACAGGTTGGCCATGAGCCAGCAGTGTGCCTCGGTGGCTAAGAGAGCCAATGGGATCCTGGGGTGCATCCGGAGGAGTGTAGCCAGCAGGTCAAGGGAGGTGATCCTCCCGCTCTACTCTGCCCTGGTCAGGCCCCACCTGGAGTATTGTGTCCAGTTCTGGGCTCCCTGGTATAAAAAGGACAGGGATCTCCTGGAGAGAGTCCAGAGAAGGGCTACGAAGATGATAAAGGGCCTGGAGCATCTCCCCTATGAGGAAAGGCTGAGAAGATTGGGACTGTTCAGCCTTGAGAAGAGAAGACTAAGGGGGGACCTAATTAATGTTTACAATTATCTTAAGCAAGGGATGCAGGGGGAATCAGCCAGCCCCTTTTCAGTGGTCTGTGGAGACAGGACAAGGGGCAATGGCTGCAAGTTGGAGCACAGGAAGTTCCGCACCAACATGCGGAGAAACTTTTTCACAGTGAGGGTGACAGAGCACTGGAATAGGCTGCCCAGGGAGGTGGTGGAGTCTCCTTCTCTGGAGATATTCAAGACCTGTCTGGATGCCTATCTCAGTGAAATGTCCTAGGGAGCCTGCTTTGGCAGGGGGTTGGACCCGATGATCTCTCGAGGTCCCTTCCAACCCCTACAATTCTATGATTCTATGGTTTCTAGCCTGTAATTCTGGAGCTATGTGTCTTGTATGCTTTCTTTATGAATGGAGTTCAGTGATACTGGAGTGTGCTCACTCTGGACACACATGTATAAATATGAACCACCACCTCATGGAGGATGTTCTTTCACCAGCAGTGTGGTTATTTCACAAAAATGGTATGTTTAAGTAATCACTAAACAATTACTGTAATCACAAGATGGAACTAGTGACTTAAATTAATAGGAGAAAAAAATTGTAAAATATGTTTTTAATTTATAATTCTCCCGTTATCAGCGCAGTTACTTTCTCTTCTGAATTTCTTGTCTTCTTTAGATGAATGTTGCAGTGTTCTGAAACTCCTAAAGAGTTATAACCCCAAATAATGTGGTAAAGAGGTGTGGTGGTTTAGCCCTGGCTGGAGGCCAGACGCCCACCTAAGTCACTCTGTCACTCCCCTTTTTTGCTGGACAGGGGAGAAAATATGTATTGAGAAGCTTAGGAGATAAGGACAGGGAGACATCATTCTGCAGTTAGTGTCATGGGCAAAACAGACTCAACATGAACAAGAAAAAGAAAAAAAAAAGCACCAGATTTTAATTAAAAAAAGTGATCAACATTGAGAATTTAAGTATTAGAGCCATCAATGAATGCTAATAAATGTTGGCAGTTTCTTTATTATTTCTATTATGGTTCAGCTTTCCTAGCATGTGGTTTGGCCTTACATTAGAAATTGCAAATAGCATTTAATGTTGCATTTGTTGTGGGATAAATTAATTATTTGGTCCTCATGTTATGTTAATTTATAGTTGTAGAGTATTGTAATAAAAATTGCTAGGTGCTTTTGCCTGAACTTGTGAACTTGTACTTTAACATGAAGCTTCCTGATGATGCCTAGTTCCTGCAGTGTTGTAATGTGGGGGATTTTGAAATTTTTGTTTAAAAGCTTTGATTTTTCTAATGACTTGCCTGCCTTCTCAACGTTCTGGCAAGCTGGGATTAATTAAGAAGGTGGGCAGTTTGGGATTAATTAAAAATATCTGTCTGTAAAGCAACAGGGATTTCTCAGAGTTTAAAGGTGATATCTTGCATATAAATATTGCAAAATATATACAGATCTTCTATCTATTTTAGAAATATCTGTGTGAGTGTATGTATCTACTTGAGTATCTATATATGCATATATAAATATACTTGAAAATGCTTTTCTAGAATCTACATAGACATCCAGATTCCATGCTGTTGGTTCTTGAAGCAGCTACGAGTACTGCAAACTTCCCCTTATCTGGGGATAGTGCCTCTAATCATTACACTGCTGAATGAGAGCAAGGAGGAGGATGAGGTTCATCTTCTTGTGTGCTCATATTTTAAAATAAAAGCACTGCCACTGCATTTCTGTGCTCCCAGATTGTCTATCAAGATCCCAGAGGAATTCGGTAGATTCGTATCTCAGGGCAGACATGACACCCAACTTCATACAACCAATTCCCATTATGAATGCCTGGAAGCATACCAGCGTGATAAAAAAATAAGGTGGCTGTTAAGAATAACTGTCTTCAGGACTGGACAACAAGGCTAAGCATTTTCAGTTGCAATTTAGGCTTGAATACAGCTTTTATCCTACTTGGTCAACAAACTGTGCTCTTCCTCCTTTCCATCCAGATTTCTGTCTGGTGTTTACAAGACAGAGGGATTAAAATTGCTGGCTGTTGACATCTCTACAAAGGGTTCTTCTCTTCCCACCTCCTAACACCCTCCAGCCTTTGTTCCCCCTACCCACCTTGCAGGATTGCTGCACTAGTCCATGTATGCTGTTTTAGGGCCAACGACATCAGTTGTTGGCAGGGACATAAAAATTGTGTGAAAACATATGATGCTTCTGGGTTTTTTAGCTATTGCAGTAAAATAAAGCCATGGCTATCTATATATGGCAAAAACATAGTTTTGTGTTTTACTTGGAGGCATTTTATATGGAAGAGTTGTTATGTGTTTAACAAATACAATAACAGAAAACCTCACCCTGGCAAACAGCTGTAGCAGAAAAATTTGAAACTTGAGCAGATTTTTTTTTAAAAGCATGCCTTGATGACTTTGTCTATATGATTTAGATAAAAGAATCTCTTGCGCTGTAGTCCCAGGTTCTGTGGAGTGAAATGGCAGTATTTTGTAACTAAATATGCCATAAATATGTTCAAAAGTCATATCTCACGTTTCTGACTGTCTGAATTTAGACGGTTGCTCTAAATCTGTTCGTGCAGTCTCCTTCACAGACACCCATTTTTGTGTGTGTTTATAGGCACTCAGCCAAAGGAGCTGTTCTCGCACCGTGGGCTTTTCCTTTTGTCCTCTTTGTATGTACAGTGAGTGTCATATTTTTACCTTGGGCTTCATTATGCTAGGATAAGCAGGTATCTTCTTACAAGGGTCTTATTTCTTCTAGTCACTCAAATAGCATTCTCTGTTCACATTCCAGTTTAATCTTTCCTATTCTGTTTCCTGGATCTGGCTTTGCCTGTCTCCTGTGTTCTGATACTGTTTCTGCCTGACCGCTTCTGGAAATCCCACATCTGGATCACTGCCTCATCTCTGGAAATTCCACACTGTAGGATGATTTTTCTTTTTTCTGGCTGCTGCTGTTTCAATTAGCTTCTTCTCCAGTGCACTAGTTAAAATTATTCCCCTTACTTCTAAGTGCATGATTTTACAGACTAAATTACTAAATTTTATCTCTCTTCTGTTAATCAAGCATCAACATCAGCTAGTTCTTTGCACAAGGTGTTATTCTCTTAACAGTACGAACAACTTCAGTAAATTGCACTGGCACACTTGTGCAATCATATTACTAATTATTTCTTTAAGATCAGTTTTTGAATGCTTCCCCTATCCAGTGTTAATCCCCATATAGACTGAGATTTTTTTTTTTTTTTCTTATGGGCAACCTATTGGTTGGTCCCATTTCCAGTTTGTTGCTTGCATGATGGTTCCCATATTAACTTTGTCTCCAGGATTAATTGCACAGGTCATTACTGTGTCTTCATATAATGGTAGTTTTCTTTATAGTTGCTTTATCAAAGATAAAGTGTGTGATATTAATAAATTCATGATGCATTTTATTCTGCTTTCCCCTTACATCCATATTTTTAGATTAAACTATGAATAGAATAATGAGAATCTAGACAAATAGGTTATATTAATTCTGAGCAATTCCTTCCTTTTTTGCATTAAATTTAGATATAATATTTGCTAGAATATGACAGATGGTGTAATTTAATATATTTAATAACGTGCCTACTGCTTAACTTGCAAGTTAATGTCTTGGGTCTTTTGTTTCCCACTGTTCTTGTATAGAGATTCTTGTCTTTCTTGGTAGGACAGTAAGTTCTTTGAATTTTGTTACTAGTACAATTGTGACATTATCCAATTCTCTAAGCTTATTTCCGTGAGCTGTCTTGCTTTTGCAAGATAATACTTTACAGCATCATCCTAAGAGAAAACTGTTGAACATGAATTTTGTGTTATCTTTAACTTCTGTTGCCTTGTGCTTCTTGATATTTTTGCCATTTGTTTGACAAGTCTGCAATCAAATCTATATAAATGCAAACACATCATCCAACAAACTTTCCATATCTGAGAGCAATTATATTTTAAAAAATTTTGAAAATAATTGCTTTTTCTAGGATTATTAGTACTACACATTAAAGCTCAAATGTGTTGGTTTTATGATTTATTGCCATGTCATGTACACATTCCTTGCTTTAAAAAAAAAGAGAACAGGAGGTAATGCTGACAGTTACAGATTATAATCACAGCATCCCAGTTGATATTTTAAGATGTCATTAGATATTAAGTAATTAAAGGCTTGCTTAGAGTTCTTAGTTATGGTAATTTGAGCCTCACTTGGAATTTTGGTGATATTTTAACTTTTGCCATCTCATAGAGCAATTTTCATGTTGGCTGTAAGGTAAATAGTTCAAGGTTCATCTCCACTGCTTCATAAGTTTTAATTGTTTAGAATGGAAAATTAATTGTGCTGAATGCTGCTAAAATACCTTCCATGCTGCTTCCCTATTTGCTTTCTATCAGTTGTCTTAATTGCATAAATGAAACTATGAAATACTTCATGAGGTGCTATGAAGTGAACAAACAGTAGCTGTCACTTGGAGAGTGAGTTCTAACTGGCATTAAAAAGAAATAATATCTACTTACAACAGTTTTATGATCCCATGACATATATTTTGCAAAGTAGTTTGTAAAGATAAATGACTTCTGTGCTTGTCTAATTATTAAAGGTAACATTTAATCACTGTATTTGACTTATCTTCATCTCAGATTACATCTGGAGTGCTAATGAGTATGTGCAGCTGCTTTGGCTTTTCTGTTATGTCCATATGGGTACTCAAATTGATACTGGTACATCGTGCATGCATATAACACTCTTCTCTGTTTTTTCCCTGTTCTAGAAAAGTAGTCGCTGATGAAAAATTTAAATGGAAATATCTTAAGATTTAAGGGTCACACATTCTGGCTTTAGAAGTGCTAATTAGTTACACTTGGTACTTAAAAAGTAATTACGCAATTTGCCCAATATGGAAACCTTCAGTACTGTTATATGCTCCAGTAATAGCCCTACTGCTAAGTATTTACACACCTGTTACATCTGATTTAGTATGCTGGTTGATAGGTTGTTGAAATTCAGTATTGGAAATGTGTGTTGGAGGAGAGATTTGTAATGAATTATACGATTTTTGCCAAATCCCTCCCTAAGCAGCAATAATGTTTGTACAGGAGAAGGTGTTAAAATCTATATGCATCCAGCAGTAATGTTCAGAAAGATCTGATTTTCATGAGCATCACTCTCCTGAAAATGCATGATTGAAAAGATCCCCAAACAAACTAAAGACCTACTTGCATAGTCTATCCACACCTCAGTTTCAGATGGTAAATTACAGTTTTTCATGACAGATTCTTTTGTGTTTACTCACAAATCATTAAGAAAACACCCCAACACCTAACAAACCAATCTTCTCTGTAAGAAAACAAAGTCTGTACATTTGAAATATAAACTAATTTATCACTACTGATGTGCTTTTCTGTTGGTTCATGTTTCAATCTTTATTTCTTGTCAAAAGCATAGAGATACAGCTTATTAGTAAAGAAGGAACCCTCCACCAACACTTGTAAGATGAAAATAAATCAGCTTTCAAGAGTTTTTAAAATTTGCTGTTGATGTATTTTACATGCTCATTAACTGTGACACTAAGATCAGTGGATTAAATGAATTTTAAAGGGAATGGAAATATGTATCTAGGAAAAGTTGGCAGACATAGCAGATAAACCCAGCATAAACACACTAAATCTGGGGTTTGTGGCTATGTGGATTTTTTTTTTTTTTAAAAAACTCATTTGTGAGATTGAATAAATTGTGTGTTGTTTAGAGCAGTGTGTAGTCATGATGAGGATGTCTACGCGTTTGGTTCACTAGCAGTGTCTGAAGATGTCTGTCACCCAAATATTTTTACCTAATTTTTGAGGGGGGGAGAACCTCAGCAATACAGAGAAGACTAGGATATTATACTGTTCCTCCGTTTGTGAAAGTTTACTACTGCTACTGGGTGTGTGAGCCAGGGAATAGCTGTTCCTGATAACTGTGAAGTAAGTGTGGCAGCTGAGCATCAATTTGGAGCTTAAATTTGTGGGCCTTTACATCTTTTTGGATAAAAGGCTATCTGAAAACATCTGGATTTATTCATATCAAATATCTTGATAGAGTAACCCTTCAGAACACATTTAATGACATATTAGCAGGAAGGTCCATCTTTGTCCTGAGATGAGAGGGTGAGGCTGACTGTACCTTTCTCCTTTAATTAAGCAGTGACTACCCTACCTGGTCCTTATGGGGGGACCATTTCCCTGATTATATGAAGTTTTTTTTCCCTTTGCAATATGCTTCCAATGCAGAAATCCCTGTTTGCAATACCAGCAATGTGTAGAAAATGCCTACTATCATTGTTAGATATTGCCATGTTAAACTGGAATCAACAGCTCTTGCAAAGCTTGCAGCCTGTGATTGATCTGTGACATAATCCACATATAAACCCCACAACCAAAGAGGTAATATTTAAGATCTCTATAACCTTATTTTATAGTTAAGCCAACTTTATATTTATTTTAACCTCATAAGATTTTAGGAAGGCTCTGATTTTGCAATGAGGAAAAACAAAGACTATGCAAACATGGTTAGATGTGTCAACATGTACTAGATACTTACTTGGCATTTCTTCCCATGTTGACGCCTGCAAATCTTGGAGATGGGGATTTTTTTGGCCTCTTTCTATGTGACAGGGGTGCAGCAGAGACTTTTCAATGTTGACCTGAATTATACCATCCATCTTCTATTAATCTGACTTTTTATTTAATTTGTCTTTGACATTTCTGCTCTTTGAAAAGAAGTCTCCTTTGGGGGTTTTTTTCTCTTGCACCATCAATGTTGACTGTGCAGTTTCCTTGAAATTTGTTTTTCTTTTTACATTGCTGATAGAGTTGTCTCTTGATTTGAGAATTGCAGCTACAGTTAGTGCTTCTTCATTGTCTTGCTGGATTATTTTCCTTACTGAGGCTTACAAAAATTATGGAGACTACACTTCAGCCTTTTTAAACCATCATTCTCCACTTGATTGCTTGCCTGTGTACTCTCTCTTGCTGCTAATTTTAATGGGCTAAGATGGAAGAACATATATTTAATTTCTTGAAATAGGCGTGTTCCTTCATCTGCAGTTTTAGAATGCTCATGTCAGTGCTGAGCTTTTAAAAATCTTTCCAAAACTCTTAAGGTTTGAGTGTGGCAGACATGGAATTCATGTGTAACTGTTATTTTAAGATCCATGTGTGGAAGAGGACTCTATTCAACCTATTCATAAGAGACACAGCTCTGTATTCGGGTTTTATCCATCACCAGGGACTCCTTAAAGCTGTTAAATTCTTTTTACATGGACATTTTGTACAAGATAACCTGTGACCTAACAATACGTAGCCACCCAATTTTCTGATGGAATAGCAGGTGGCTTCTCAGCGCTTCCTTATGACTTATTCATATGTCCCAGTATTCACTTGCGTCAACATATTAAATACATTACTAAAAAGGGTTCTTTACTATTTTGAAGTAGACAGATGTTACTGACCTCATTTGGGCTGTTATCTAGTATATACAGCAAATGTATCAATCTTTGATGCAGGCTAAGCTGCAGTAGGGCGCTACAGATCCAGGCAGTTAGAGTTGAGTAGCATAGAACTGAATGGCAGTAAAACAATAACCAGACAAAAAAGGCTGGGTGAATGGAAGAATATGGGGAGCTAGTTAGCCATACAAATGCATCACTACTCTGAAAGCTTACTAAAAGCGTATTCCCCACTGCCCAGTCATATATTGTCGTCTTAGTAGCTTAAATCTTCTCAAAATTGATGCTTTCTATATTAAATGCTTCTATTTGTAATTTAGCCACTGACTTTAGAGACAGGTCACTTAGCCTAACTTTTGCCAGTATTCTCAGTTGCATCCTCTTCCTCTTTTGGCATGTGCAAAGTTACTAATGTGTTTAAACCACTCTGAGTGGTAGAAGCACTAATGAGAAGAATGTTAAGAAATGGATCTCAAAAGTGTTGAAAGCCTTCCAACAAGTTCCTGAAGCTGGGCTTGGCTGTGATGCCTGTAAGATCTGATCCTGCAAACACATGTGAGAGGTAACATGCTCAGGGTATTGCTAGGGATGGAGAGAAGGAAGGCTGTGTGAGTCTATGCACAGTAAACTTACAGAGAATATGTATTGAGACTGGTGTTCTGTAGATTGTCTGGAGAAGAAAAGCTCACTTTTGCAAGAACCTGCCTTGTTTGGTCTCCCACACAGTGATGTTAGCCAAAATATGCTGATAAAGTGAGATTTTTATGTGAACCATTTTGCTGTGAATGATTTTTTTGGTCATTAGTATGTGACTGATAGAACAATACAGTATTTGTATCTTTGTAACAACAGGTAACTCTTGTAGATTTATACCTAAGTAACTGAGATAAGGACAATGTCCATTTCTAAGCTTAGTAAAATTTTGAGAGTATGTATTGAAACCAAAGAAACATGAGTAAATACTTCCATAAAGCTCACTTAAAGATTGAAAGCTTGTCAGTTTAAATTCCCTAAAAGTATCATATGTAAAATAATATACATGTGCTGTATAATCCTATCCTTAATAAATGGATTTACAGCCTAAGAACTACTATGAATCAGAACCCTTAGATCCTTAGGATCATTCAAGAAAAAGCATTTTAAAATGTAAAGGGATTAAAAACTTGTATTCCCAGTGACTTTGTAAGCAAAGATTTAGCTTATTTTATAACTAAATGCAAAAGCTGACATTAGGCTGGCAATTCCCAAAATCCAGGCTGAAGAAGTCATCTCGGTCTTGTGTATATACAGATAACTTTTACACTTGGTATTTAAAAAGTAGCTACTTTATTATGCTAGTTATTCAAGGGGGAGAAAATGAAGCAAAATCAAGCTGAACTAGAGTGTCTCCCTTAGGAGAAGCATCTATTCTACTGTCACTCTGGATCTGACTCCAGACTCGCCAAGGTGGTGGAGTGCTACTTGGTGGACGAGTGCAGCTGACTGGTTTCCATCCTAGACAGAGAAATTGGGATGGGGGAAAAGGGGCTCTGCTTCATTCTTGGTTAGGTGGAATGCACAGATAGAGCAAAGTAACATCTGTAGAAGATGGTGTCTTGTTCTGCCTCTGCTGGCTGGTAGTGTGCTATACAGCTTGGTCCATTTGTGGCTCCGATTTTGGGGGTATGCACACATAAAAATCCACACCTGCATTTATATTTTAATTAACAGTGGGCAAAATTGAGCTGTTCACAGATCCAAATAAAATCCTTTCCACAAGTATATAATTTTATGTACTCAGTATACTTTGCTTGCCTTATTTTATATACTCACTGGAAATAAGGTACCACATGTTTTGATGAGCACTTTTATCCTTTAATGTCTTCCCCTAAGTAAGTTGTTTATCAAAACAGCTATATTTTTAAATACGAAGTTTTAAACTTTTGTCTCTTAAAAGAATTAATTAAGTGTCAGCTTCCTCATTGCATATTTTGACATGTTGTAAAATATGTCTAGTCTTGGAGTAATTTTCCTCTGGAATTTTCTATGGCTGTTTTTTCTTTTTGAAAAAGTGTGCATCCATAGAAGTTATTTTTAGGTCTTTTTAGGTTTTGAAGAAAAGCTTATTTTGGGAATGACTCAACAAGCCGCCTAGCTCTTTTTAGGCTTACGCTAACCCTTCAGCTTCATAGAATCCTAGAATGGTTTGGATTGAAGGGACCTCTAATCCCATCAAGTCCCAACCCCCTGTCACAGGCAGGGACACCTTCCACTACCCCAGGGTGTCCAAAGCCCCATCCAACCTGGCCTTGAACACTGTGGGGCAGCCACAGCTTCTCTGGGCACCCTGTGACAGGGCCTCCCCATCCTGTCAGGGAAGAATTTCTTCCTACTACCTAATCTAAATCTTCCCTCTTTCTCCTTGAAGCCTTTGCCCCCTTGCCCTATCACTAATAACAGTTCCCCTTGATAGTTACTTTTGGTACCGAAGTCTGCAATTAGGCCATCCCAGAGCCTTCTCTTCTCCAGGCTAAGCAAACCCTCTCAGTATGTCCTCATAGCTGAGGTGCTTTGTGGCCCCCTCCGGACTGTCTTGTGCTGGGGACCCCAGAGCTGGACACAGTACTGTAGCTGGAGTCTCACCAGAGCAGAATAGAGCCGGGAGAATCACCTCCCTTGACCTGCTGGTCACGCTGCTTTTGATGCCCCTGGGATGTGGTTTCTTACTGAAAAACAAGCCATGTTAGAATTAGTTCTGCTTTATCTAGAACATGTTCCAGTTTAATGACCTACTAACAGTCCTGTGCACAATGCTGTCCTTGGAGACTTGAGGTCAGCAGTGACTGAAGCTCCAGTTAATGATTTTAGAGCACCTTCTGGTGACTAATGAAAAGCCGAAAAAAATTCCTTGTTTTGACTGTGGGTGTATGTTTAGGAATCTATCCAGAATTGTATCCTGAAAACTGATGTGATGTATTTCGTACAGGAGACTATACTGTGATACGGGGCTTTTGTTTGGTGGGGTTTTCTGTGTTTGTTCTTCCAGCCTTTCTGTTCTAGAATCTTGCCCCCTTGCCCCCAGCTCTTAATCTCTTATGTTGTTTGTAAGCATTGCTAAACAGGTAAGATCTAACAAAAGTGTAGCAATAAACAGAAGCTGTCAGGAATTGAGGGTCAGCTGTGGTCTGAGGTGATGGAGCTTTTTTCTTCTAACAGCATTGAATATTCTTGTGTCCATAACTCTGCTTACACCTGCCTTGATCTGTGACATTTCAGTTTGGAGACAGTCTTGTGTTGAAAGAAGTCTGTAGTATATTAAACATTGCAAAAATATTGGAAAGTTTGAGGTAAACTGGAAGTTACAGGAAATCAATTTCCTTTCCTCTGACTTGCTGTTACTAAGCTTGTGTGAAATCATCCTTGGAATTATTTTTCTCTACAAGAGAAATAATTTTTGTATTGATAGGTATCGAATCAGTTTTACATCAATGCTAGCTGATAAATAGCAACTTTATAGAAACCTCAAGACAGAAGCACAAATGCCAAACTGTAGTCCACAAACTGAGAACTGAATAAAAGCAGTATTAAGACTTGCTTTTGTTGTGAGGGGTTTATTCTGATCTGGATTCTAAGCCAGTTTTGAAATGCTCAGTGAATACTGCTTTCAGATCATGGTGGTTATACAGAACCTTTCAAGGAATATTTGATGAGGGTTGGTTTGTTTCTTGTTTTGGTGTTGTTTTTTTCTCTTCCCAATAAAAATTAAGAACATTTACTGATGTCTGTGTAGTCTTTTAGGATTCAGAAGGAGAATTGGTTTTGTTAGTTTGTCTCTTATGCTTGCTTATTTTTATTGGTAGCTAAACTTTGTGAAAGGGAAAAATCAGGCATCCAAAAAATTTTTAAAAATATAATTTTTATTCCTTTCTAATGAAAAGCAGAAAACTCCTGGTTTGTTTGAATCCAGTTATTCATGATACAGAAGGTACTACTTATATGTCAGTGCATGCCTGTTCTTTGGAATAGTGACTGGAAAGGTACTCAAGAAACCATTCAGCCGAGCAGGTAAGGTCGTGGATTCAAGGAAAGTAATTTTTATTTAAACAGGATTGGTTTCAGTTGTCATCTTTCCTCTAGTAATAATCTTCCTTCAGCTAAATACTTTCTTTCAAATGTATGTCTCTTAAGCAAGCCAGTGCACTTCTTGCTGAATTTGCAGTGTATTGCAGTTTTCTTTAAGCCCATCAAAAAAAGCAAGAGTTACCTTTTTTCTTTGATGCACCTTTCAAAGGCCTTTTTGTAGGAATTTCATCAATGCCAGGAAATTTATTCTCTGTTTCACTGTGAGATGACTTGATGAGAGCTAGAGAAACATTACCCACAGCATGACCCATGGAGGGTGTGCTTCTAGTGCTTCTTCTTTGGCACATGATTCATGAAATCTGGGAACGGGCAGTGTCAACCCATCCCTCTCATTCTCCCTAACTGTTCAGCTGCCTTGAAGCAATTCTCTGCTCTAGTGCATTTTGCTACCTGAATCATCACTTCTTCTAAAAGCCTTAGGGTCACTGTTTTTTTTTTTTCTGACCCTGTTTGAGTGATTGCTTGCCTTCTCATTCCTTTTCCTCTACTTGTTTCCAACAGCCTAATTTACAGGCTTTAGTGTGTGGTTTTGTTGATTCTTGCTGGCTTTCAGACTCTGTGCTGTGTAACACAAATTCCTCTTTGTGGACAAGTATAATTTCTGTTTGCAGCGTCTTGATGAAGAGTGGGTCCTTGTTTCTGATCAGTTCTACTTTGTGTTTGAACTGAGAAATGATCGGCAGCAGCTCCGAGAGCTTTCCATAGCAGAGGTTAGATCATCACTCTCTGAGAGGGAAGTGGTACAGCCTGTTATTCTAGGAGCAATCCTAAGAATTTCTGCTCATGAAAGACTGTCCTAGACCTCTTTATCCTCTCATTGGTATGACAGGACAGGCTGGATGCATGTCCTGTATGCTGTGCCATGTCCCTGTGCTCTGACCATCTCTGGTCCTGTAGGTGTGTATGTTGCTGGTTTACTCTCTTAAAGAGGAAGCAGGGCATTCCAAGCAATTTTCCCCTGACCTTCATTCTCCTTTTGTGGGAGGCTGGGGTCAACAGCCCCTGTGACAAATTCCTATATGTACTCTTTGCCTGTTCCTACCTCCAGCAACCTCTTCTGAGCACCTGGCAGGTACTGATCAGTGCCTTGGCGAGCAAGAGCAGAAGGGTGTTCGAAATCTCAGCAGAAACATCTATGGTTTTGTTCATTGAATCAGCAGTGTCCTTATCAAGATGGGATTTGAAAGGACCAAGTTTTCTGGTTTAGTTCTTCTACTTGGAAGAAAGAAATTCTAAAGCAAAGTTTTATGGTTCAGTGCCTGTGTGATGAATAAAGCCATGGAGTGTTACACTGAAGAACCTCGGAGTTGTCTCTTTCATAATTATGCCAATATGTTCCCTCATTTAAATCCTTAGTATAAGACTGCAAATTGAACACGTGCAGTCTCAGTTGCATTTTCTTGTTAGGAATACAGGAAGGTACATACAGGGGTCAGTTTGCAGGATGCAGCCTCTTCATTGTCCTGGGTGTGTTTTTTGTTCTTTTTTGGTGGAAAGCTCTAAAAATGTAGATGTCCCTTTTCAGAGATTCCCATTAGTTTTGTCTTGTATATTGCTAGTTCTGCACTGTTTTGTTCTTCATTGCAAAAAGAAAAGAAAAAATTGACTTAACAGCAAATATTGGAAACATGGAGCTATTATAATTTATATAGTATGATTAATTTTTGTCTTGAATTTTTTGTGTTTCAGTAGGCAGTAAAAGTAACTGCTGTGCCTTCTCCAAAAACTCAAACAAAATCACTGTGAATGTGTGTAACACAGCCTAAAGAGTTATTTCAGAAGAGTCTAAGACTCGTATAGTTTTAAAGTTGTCAGGACATTTCACAACAGCAGCTTTGAAGATGCAAAGTCTTTGTATAGCAGGTCTTAACAGTTTGGCAAATGACAAGTTGTATTTAGCTCGGTAACTGATTGTTCTGCTTTTGGTTGGGTAAAATTAGCTTTCTTCATAGTAGCCAGCATGGGGCTGTGTTTTGGATTTGTGCTGAAAACAGTGTTGATAACACAGGGATGTTTTTGTTTTTGCTGATCAGTGCTTAAACAGAGTCAAGGCATTTTCACTTCTCACCCTACTCCACCAACAAGTAGCTGGGATTGCACAAGGAGTTGGGAGGAGACACAGCCAGGACAGCTGTGAGGAAGGGATATACTGTACCATATGACATCATGCTGACCTTATAAAGGAAGAAGAGGGGCATTCAGTGTTATGGTGTTTTTCTGAGTAGTCTTTAAATGTGATGGAGCCCTGGAGAAGACTGAATACCTGCATGTGGTGGGATGTGGGGAATGAATTCCTTGTTTTGCTTTGCCTGTGTGCACAGCTTTTGCTTTACCTTTTAAACTGTCTTTATCTCAACCCACAAGTTTTCTCACTTTCATTCTTCCAATTCTCTCCCACACCCCATGGTGAGTGAGTAGTTGTATGGTGTTTAGCTTCTGGGGTTAAATCACAGCACCAGCGGATATAACACACAGTTCTGTGTGTACCCTGGCTTCTAACATGTCTCATCACTATCTGCAAAGTATTTGTGTTTTGGTTGAGAGCAAAGTATTGGTGTGTTTTTTCAGTTGAGAGCCTGTGAACTCAAAGCTAAAACTGCTAACAAGTTTTGTTTGTAACTTCAAACTTGTCTTCAGTATTTCATTAATTCTGGAGGTTTTGCATTTAGGTGTAGAACAAATTACAGGCTAAAGGTATCCTTGCACCCCCCAAGAAATCCCCAAACCAAATAAAACCCCACTCAAACAACACAAAAACCCTCAAAGCAACCCCCTCCCCCACCTATGTGTGAAATGTTTGATTCTGTGAAACTGACAGCTGGAATAGTTACGACTCAAAATACTGTCTTTCATTTCTGCTGTCTCTTCATCCATTTCTAGAGGTAAAATTAGAACTTCTGAACAGTGTTACAATTTACTCACCCATTAAAAAGTCAGACAGAAAATACAAGTGAAATGACACCTGCCACACATGATGTGTTCTAAAATTATGCAGCCTTGCTTTCTTACGGCCAGTAGGAATCTTTCATATCCCCAGACAGGAAAGCCAGGTTGTACCTCAGACAAGAATGCTGTTACTCCAGCTCTTTACAACAGAGGGGTGTGCTTTGTGTCAGGCAAATGTGTAATGTCCTGATAATCACTATAGCCATCAGAAGTATGTGATTATCTAATTATCTAAAAGACAGTGCTTGAAACCTAGTTGGCAACCAGCCCTCTGAATTTATTAATCAATTAAGCACTTTAAAGAACTATTATCTCTTCTTATCTGAACATTTGTAGTGTTTGAGGTTGTGTTCAGGGACTGGGAACCATGTGTGCTAATGGGAAGTGGAAGAGAGGAGGAAGAGGTTGCTGTTATATAAATAAATAGAATGAGGATGCAGAATTAATGTTGAAAACAAAACATTAACCAGTTGTATTACTGTAGTCTTAGGGTTGCTAAGAGATACCTGATGGCTTTGTTGTTCTTTGCAGCATGTATGTCTGTGTTTGTGTGTCAGAATTTACTATATTTGGGTAACTTCAGAATTAATGGAGGCCATGCGAGCTTCTGCTTACAGCCTTTATGGTAGGAGGTAGTTTTCTGCCAGAAGAACTCTGTCTGTAACATACAATTTGGAAGTTAGCTATTAATCAGTCTGAATGACTGAAAGGTAAGAAATAGCTGCTTCTTGTTTATTAGAAACTTGTCTAAAATAGGCAATGAGAAATTCAGGAGTAGGTGATGCTGGATTTAGAGCATTTGGCTGTTACCTCAGGAAGCTTAAGTTAAAACCCTGAACTAGGTCAGAAATGAGATTTATAGTGATGTACAGTGAAAAATTGGCACAGTACATTCATTACCTTTTTGCCAAGTACTGCAGTCTGCATCATGTATCTGCTTTGTGCTCCACATTTTAACATATTGTATAGCATGTTTGATTAATTATTGTCTTATTTGATACATATATATGGCTTTTGTATATAAATATACATACATATGTTTAAAGTATATACAAAGGCATAAAACTTCATAAGTAGCTTTATCCTGCACTCATGTTATTCTTGTGATTAAATAAAAAAACCTGTAGACAATCTTACTTTAATGTAGAATCTACTTGGATTGAAATCTATTGTAGGCAGCAGGCATGAAGTGAAAGACATTAACAAAATGTGTTAGAAAATACACTTAACCTTTTTAGTTTTTTAAACACCAGGCTAACATAACAGTATGTTACTTCTGGGTAAACTTAAACTATCAGTCTGAGTGTAGAACGTTTCTAAATGAAATAAATAATATTACTGTGGTAGGAGAAAAATAGTCTGGTGAAATGTGTGTGTGTGTGGTTTTTTTTTTCCCCATGCTGTTTCTTCATTATCTTGGCAACATTTGTCCATAAAAATAATGGCCAAAAGATACAAACATTGTAAAATACTAGAGCAATGAGGTATCTCCTTGCTTCCTGGCAAATTCTTTTCTAATTCCTCTGCTTCTAATAGCAGCTATCTTGTTGGATACAGAAGAAAACTTTGGGGCTACTGTTAATACTCTACTGAATCGAGACTGAATAATTAGAATTTTGAATATTTCAAACCTTACCCTTTTTCTGAGAAGACAGGTAACCATGACATGAAACTGAGACGTGAAACTGTGAGTGCAAGTTCAGTCTGTGAATCGGATAGATGGTTGGCTTCTTGTTCCAAACAGGAATTATTTTTATATGGTTTTTCAACTGTTTGAATTTTATATCTAAAGTAGCATTTGCAGCTGTAACTAAAGGAGATAATGATACAGTGAAATATATGATGTCTTCTGTTTGTATCAAATGCCAACCTGATTCTCTGTCAATTCTTAATTCTAATCATAGTGGCAGTTCTATTTATAGGCAGAATTTTGGATGACATCTATGGAATAGTGTGAGCACTTCTAGTAGGGTAGATGTCTGTCTCCCATGATTTTTGTTCTTTCTATGACATTAAAGTAGGAAATACCAAATGTGCATATTATTCCATATAAGAGAGATGAAGCTACATTTCTTGAAGTTTTTTCCAGGTCAGTGCAAGATAGTGTCCCATTTGCAGTATCTTTTAAAAGGCGCTGATTTCTGAGTTGAGACAAAGAGGACCACTTCCACCTGAAAAACCCTGGTGAGATTTCAGCTGTTCATTGATACAGCAGTTCTGTAAGAAGCGTTCAGTTCACTGTTGTTTGACTCTGTAGATTGACTCAACTCCACTGCATTTCATAGAAACTTTGTGTAAACATTAGACGTAAATCTATCTGTGTAAAACCAGAGAGCATAATAAAACTTTGGAGTTGTTGATAATTTCTGAGTATTTGGGGATGCTACATTATCTAGTAGCTTGGGTTCCCTGAAATACCGTGTAACAGCCCTCTTCCTTCTCCCCCAAATGGGAAGATCTGCATTTAGAAAGTATTTTCTGACTTCAGGTTACACTTTGGCAAAGCAGGTCTACCATTTTTCAGTAAAATATGTGTACCTGGGTTCCTGTGTTGAACAAATAGGCTGTAATCTTTAAGAATCTGTTTTTGTTCATGCCACAGATACAGAATTCAGGGGCTTTTGAAGTCACATTAACAAGAAGAAGCTCTAATGGATATCAGCTATATTTATTAGTGGAGGGATAGTAGTGCAATGAGAGCTATATGTAAGGAGCAGTTTTCCTGAAGATTAGCTGGGTAATTTGTTAAAAAACTTTGTGTGGTGTTTGGTTCTCATTATGATATGTGAATATCACTATCCAAAAAGGCTAAGGGTCCACTGAAGGGTAATTACACATTTAATGAGAGATTTCTGAGCACTGATATTTTTTTTCCCCTTATTTTCTTGCTGTCTCTCTCTTCAGTCAGCTTCCTAAAGTGTTTATCATACTGGCTGTGTGCTGCTGTTCTCCCTCCTGCTGTATTGGTGTTTGGCAGACCAGATTTTCTTAGGTTTTGTTAGGGTTTTTTAATTTTTTTTTTTTTTAAAGATTTGAACCCTCTCAATACTTTCTTCTCTTTTCATAGAAATCCTGTAATTTCAAAACCTGGTTTCATTTATGTAGTTATAAAAATAAGCAAACACTTGATACCAGTAGAGAGAAAAGTGTTGCTTTGCTTAGATTGAAGTCAGTCAACTTTTGTTTAGGTGGCTATGGCTTATGCTAACATATTTTAAAGACTAGATGTACTCTGAAGAACAATCTGGAGGTAGAAGCCACCCTGTCTTTTTCAAGACCCGTTCTGTGAAGCTATGCTTTCAGTGCTGTTATTTTCTGCATTTCTGTATCAAGCTGTTAACTGAAAATAATCATTTGTGCAGTGAGACTACTGTGCCTGGGCCTGTTCTCATCTTGGTCTCTGTTCATCCAAAATTCTGTTATTTTGTCAAAGAAATGTAAAAAAAGAGCATGTTGACATTTGCAGTTGCAGGAAACTAACAGGAAAATTTCTCTGCATATAGTAAAAATACAGAAAGCCCATTTCTATACCCACGCCAGTATTTTTCCTTGGACTTAACGTTGGATCTGTGAAGAAGATGAAAGCCTTGTGTGTTTGAGCCTCTGATCTGCAAAGCTAATGTCAGGCAACAGCCTAGTTTTAACCAACACAAAACATGATACCCTGTTGTAATTGGGTGAATGAGTTTCACTAGAGTGTATGTAGTTAATGCAGCTGTCATGATGGGGACCTTCCACTTATGTGCACTTGATTTTCACTTTATGTTAGTGCTTCTTAAGGTGAATGAATAATGCATATAAATAATAATTCAAAAAAATGTTGACATAATTGACTAATAGAAAAATGGCTGTTATGGAAAATCTAGAAGTTATTTTAAAAGAAGAACTTTATGGTAAATATTCCCAAGAGGAATTTCATCTTTTCTTGCAGAGTCCATTGATTTTTAAGTAGGATTTCTCACTATGCAGCATGGCCAGGAGTTACCGTCTCATCTTTTAAGTGAATGCTTATATCACAGAAACAAAAAGTACATCTTCCTACTGAGAAAGAGATTATAAATGAAGCTTTCCTTGCAGCGAGTTCCATATCATGCAAACTGCACTGATTCCACATGATGCTGCCTGAAAGAGTTTGTACTGCTGGAATAGGATTCAAATTTCTACACCTCAGTAGGCATAATTAACCCCCAGTAAGATGAACTGGAGTAACATCATTTAGTTTCTCCTCTGAAAGAAGTTACCAATCACAGGGAATTCCAGGCTGTATACAAATCCAGATGCATTCAGAAGAACTGGTTACATCGCGTACGTTAAATAATTCTTCTCTGGTAGCTGTGATGGTCAGACTACAGCTGAAGAGTAGGTACTACTTTGAGATGTAGATGGGTGGAGATGTTCTGGAGAAGGGAAGTCTAGAAAATGATGCATGCAGAATACTAGATTAAATTGCTTAATTCAGCAAAGAAAAGCCTGAAGGTAGATATTTGTAAAAGGTAAGCAGAAAAAGGAAGGGAATTACCTGTTTTCCAGGTGCTCACAGAGTAGGAAATAATATGATTAAGTTGAAAAAAATTGTTAGCTATTTAGAAAAACATTGTACCAATAAGTATTTCAGTACTAAAATACTTTGTATAAGAAGGTTGTAGACTTCTGTCATTGGAATTGTTAAGGACAGATTAGATAACTGTGAAGAAAGATTTTGGTATGGTTGATTCTGCCTTGGGGTAGGTGTTGGGAGTTGTTGGGGTGTGTATTGCAACTAAATGGCAGTATTTCTTGGTGGTTGGGGTTTTTTGTTTGGGTGTGTTTTTGTTTTGGTTTTTTTTAAGGAAAAAGGCAAGAACCACCTAAGAATGTGAGGAGGCACAAGAAAATCCTTATGCAGTCTGATACAGTATTTCCACAGTAATTTTAATTTAAAATAGAGCAAATACTGGGATTATCTTTAATGTTAGCATGCTACTTATTTTTTCCCTGCACTCTTTTTCTTTTTACTAAGTCTTCATAAGTCTGTGACCATATTTCTTTGATTTTAGTCACTTTATAGATTCCCTTGTAATGTCTCACAGTCACACGTTGAGATATCCTGTTCCAAATGAACTGCTTGTGGTTTGTGGCTTCATATAATATTATGCAGCCCAAGGGACAAAACAGACTTAAAAAAACCTTCCATGTAACTGAAAATGCATTGCATAAGGATGATGCCATCTAAGTTTGTACTTTGAGAGGAACATCTGCCTTTATGCAGTATTCTTTCAGTAGTTTTAGGGACTATTACAGAAATGTACTATAGAATGCCTTTTTCCGAAACAGGAAAGGGGGAGACAAAATGTGTGTTGAAGTTAAATCTTAAATTAATATTTTGCACTTATCAAAGATTATATCCCTGCTGAATTTATTAGGAAAAAAAATAAATTCCCCAAACCCAAAACCTAAACACTAAAGGGAAAAAAATAAAATTTGTGCCACATGTAAGTGCGAAGTTTTTTGAAATACAGAATATATTCTTATAGGGAAAAATGTCTTCATTTTACTTGTCTGGGATTTTTGTCCTGTTTTAGAGGGAGGAACAGAATACTTGAATTAAGCAGTAGGGACACTCTACAAAAGATACTGTTACTTTGTCAGTGGATAAAGTAGAGCCTGTTTAAGAACCTGCCTTTGATTAACTGGCATGTGGAAGTTGTGAATACCCTTACTGTTTCTAAATATACGAGCTTCTATTTTTGCAAAGTAGTATGTAACAAGTATAGGAGTGTGATTGGCATATGAAAGCATTTTCTTAACGTATTAAATATTTATTCCTCTTGATTAATCATTGAAATAAAATTACAATACTGTATGGTTAGTATAACCTGTTTTAATAGTCATTGTGAGGAAGAAAGTTACCAGCAGCAAGGCTCTACAATTAATGGAAAAACACAAGACAGTCAAATGCAAATTCTTTCAATCAAAGCAGTATACCTGGAAAATAGGAGTCTGGTGTTTTTCTCTTTTTTTTGGAACATGTTGTTTTTCAGATCTTCCTCTGAAAAAACATTTAAAAAACATTCATAGCCAATATAATTCAAAATAAATTACTTAATGGGAGTGGCCGCTGCAGGGAATGGGCCATCTTCTCTGCACAGCAGTGGTCTGTATGTATTAGCTTCTAATTGAGACCCTAAAGGGTTCAGTTTGGGCCTTAAAATGTTTCTGTATTCCTTGTGGTGTATCCCTTGATATCACTGGAAAAGAGTTGTTGATTCCTATAAAGAGTGAGTAATGGCCACTTGATCTCTTCTGTATTTATTTCTTACATAGTGCTCACTGATTCTGGATTGTCCTGTAAGGTGGTACAGAAGTTTTTTTCCTTCTTATTGTATTCAGCTCTTCTCATGTGGGATATGTGAAGAGCCCCTTTCCCTGCTCTAAAGGTTATGCACAAGATCTCAAGCCAGAAAGACTGCTCTTACTTGTATTTTTGAAGGATTTGATCTTACAACATTGAAGCACAGTTCATGTCTTTTTTTTTTTTTTAAATAAAATAAATTTTCATAAAAGGAGATGGAGGAATATTTTGCAACAATGGAGAGAATAGTCCTTGACTGACACAGAAATACTGATATTGAGATGAATCCATATAGCAAAATACTCTCTGCATTTTATATTCAGATATATCTGAAGTAGGAATTGCAAAGTAATCCAGCTTTTCATGAAATTCTGAATAGAAATATGACACTAAGTAATAGAGAGATAAATGAGCCTCTGCATAACTCCTTCTTTTATTTAACAGTGAATATTTTTAATATTATGTATGTACCTTACGCTTTGCTTTTCCAAATATACCTGTATTATAAAGCAGACCTCTGCCTGTCCATCTACCAGCTGTTTTGTGGATCTTAAGGCTCTGCTGATGACAGAAAATAGCCAGTGACTTCTCTCATTTAAATTAGAGCCCCTTTCAGAAAGACTTTATGATACTGTTATTTTACAGGAAGATACAGGAGGTGACATGATTGCATTTTCCACAGATCTATAAATATTACAGCCAGGAAGGGCAACTTTAATAACCTGCTCTGACGTCTTATGTGTTGCAGGCCATTGAGTTCATCTGAGTACTCCTTCGTTTTAGACTAGTAATTCCTGAGTGAACTACAACATACTTTTATTTTTGTTGAAACGCATCAGCCTTGGTTTAAAGTCTCTGCAGTGGTAAATATGTTACCATTGTGAATTCTAACTCAATTGTATTTGCCATTTCCATGGGATTATAGATTTCCCTATATTTCACATTTTTGGTTGCCTTGTGTTGATGTCAGCATTTTAGCCCTTGTGTTTCTGGTATACGTCTGCTAGATGAAATAACCTGTAGTGCAATATATCTTTCACGTAGGGTACTATTGCCTGTTAAGCTTGGTGAATGACTAGCTCTCAGTGATGCTTCTGGATGTCTTTAACTGCTGTGAGGCATCCTGACTTCTATTTATTTTGTAGATCTGTTTTACAGTGTATAGAGAAAAGAAATGTTCTGTTGGCATGGACCTCTTAATTCTTTGTGTGTTTTGGTTATAACCCTGCCAACTAAAAAAAAAATAAAATACTGTGTTGCTATAAAAGCTGATGTGCAATTTAACATGATGATACAGAACATAGGTGCTCCCCTGTGCATTCTAGTTCAAAAGCTGGAGTCTAGGTATGGTAAACCTGAGGTGCTTAAGCAGTCAACACAAATTGGTCTGGCTGTCACCTCATCCCTGAAGTTTTCTCAGCGATAGAGAGGGAGGTGGGGTACAGTATGTAAGCATTGTTCTTGGTATTCCACTCCTGTAACTAAAGAGCATGTAGTTATGTTGGTTCATCTGGATTTTGATTATTTGACAGAATTGCTGTTGGTCACAGAACAAAACTGTATCCATGAATACCTGGCGTTATGTGATAGAGAATATTGCCCTTGCTTTGGTAAGAGGTTATGTGAAAGTAGTACTGCTTCTCTGTGTGTTATTTATGGGATTTGGGGGTTGATAATGTATGGAGAGAAAAATGATACAGAAAAGTTCTTGGTATGACTCAAGAAACTTCCGGTAATACCCCTTTGTCTTGCTATGTGTTTATTTTAAATAAAACAGCTGCTTTATCTTACCATTTCCCACAACCATTATTGCAAAACAATGTCATGCTCTTATTTATTCTTTAATTTTTTCCAGCAAAATGCAATAGCTGTTTCAAAGGCTATCTACTCTTCCAAAAGAAACTATTTATCAAAAAATTATCAGCCTAGGTGAGAAGGGAAATCGTTTGCACTTTACTAGTGCCAAAGGGCTGATCTAATAAAAACAACTCTTGTAAGTCACCTCCATTGCATTATGCAGCTACTACGGCGGCAGTGGTCATGCCTGCAAATGAATGCTTGTGGGATTTCACACTTCTTGCAGCAAAATAAATGTTCTGTGGCCTGCTGTGTAAGACATCTGTATATAAACCTTATGACAGCACTAAAATTATTTAGATTGGAATTTTATCCATCACTACCTATTATTTTTTTTAAATTGACTTCAATCCAGCACCCAATCAAACTTGGGATCTGCTGTAATCAGCCTTATTAAGTGAGGTTCTGTTGGGGGTTAAGCGTCAATATTAGCTTGACCTCAAAATCTGTGATGTGCAAGTTAGACTGCTAAGTTTGAGGTAGATACTATGTTCAGCATTGTCCAGACAATTCAGTTAATGTGCAAAGAAGTCAGAAATCATCCTGAGAAATGTTTCTTGTGTATACAAACATGAAAGTACACTTTTGGTTAAGTGAATATTTCTCAACAAAAAGAAACATCATAAACTTCATTTGTCCCTTGCTTTCTTCAAGCGAAAGTATTCTGTGGCCAGATGCTGATTCCCAGTAGAGCACCTGGCAGGAGCTTGGTTAACCTTTGCCCGTGGTCATCGCTGCAGCTTCTCTACTGTGGGGCAAATGAAGAGCAGGAGTTACCAGCCAGGCTTCATCCTTCATTGCTTTGTTTAGGAGCTACACAGTTGAGTAGCGCTCACTGGGAGGGCTCTACTGTGGCATCCAACCCAGCTCAATGTATTGGGGCTTAGTAAGGAAATTTTCTCTTAGCTAAAGTATATGGTGGTTGTTTGTTTTTATTTTTTCCCTCCCAGTCTGTTGCTTATGTTACCAGCTGTTTTCTGCCTTTCTTCTTTTTATTCAAAACCATAAAATTTATTATTGGTGTTGCTTTTATGCCCTGAAAATGTTTTGAAGTACAGTTGTTTGGACAACTCCCCATATTAGCAAGCTTTGTCACAGCTTATCAAAAGGAAAGTGTGGGTAAAGATCTTCATTCAAACACCACTGATTGGAGGAGTGTCTTAAGAGTGTGCCTAATAAACAGGACAATTGAAGGAACTCACCTAAAAACCCGAGTTTGCACAGACCTTGTCTCATTAATTCTTCCCTGCTCCCTTGTTTTTATTTCCCTTCTATATGTTTACAGTTCCATGTTTGGAATTACAGACCCTCTGTTAATAAGTATGTAATTAGTGTTTGATGAGTTCAAATGTAAGTAATTTGCAGAAGATGTGGTAATGAATATTTTAAGAATTGGTCTATACAGCTTCAGAGAGAGTAGGGTAGCAGGGACTGAATTCCAGTTCAGCTAGACTCCTGGGGAGAAAATTTAGCTGTGACTTGGTCAGCTTGTCCTGGGATTTCTATCTAGTCTATTGATTTATTAAAAAAATATCAAAGCAGAAAAGCGGAACTGCTTCTTTTTACTTGTTCAATGATATTTAGTTTTAACTATTATATTTCCACACTACAGTGAAAGAAAATGCATTTCTGAGTATGTATTTATATTTGTTATCACTGATGTAGCATTTTAAAGAATAGAATGGTTAGCTTTCCTGTGTTAGCCATGTGTGTTAAGGCCTGAATTATAGAATATAATCATAAAGGATGTAAAAAATGAGGTAAATAGTGAAGTTGCAGTGTACTGAATATACTAAGCTCTGTCAGAAAGCTTTTATGGTAATAGATTATTGAATTTCATCTGCTGTTTTATCACTCTGTATAGATTAATGTCAAGTAATATATATGAATGAAGGAAAAAGGTTCTATTTCTACATTAAATGAATTTCTGTATGTAATGAATCTTGAGCTATCTATTATCACTCAGGAAAAAAAAGTTATAGCACCTAGCTGTGTTTAAAATGTCAGCACAGTAGTTGTTAAAAGCGGAAATAAAATATTAGTATGAGAATAGAGAACAAAGTGGAAATCATTATTTTGCTACTGTACTGATTCATGGTTCACTTGAATACAGTATGCTGATCTGTGTGTTGCATCTCAGGAAGGGAATTAGGAGAATAGAAAAGATACACATGAAATGCCAGCACTGGGGATGGACAAATGTAGTTATTCCATGTGAGAAACCACTAAATGAGCAAGGATTGCTCAGGTTGGAAAAAGGATGGTGGAGAGAAGGGAGGGGAACAGCACTGATCGTTACTTACATTTTGAGTGGGATAAAGCACATGTAGTCCATCATTGTTCTATTTCCTGTGTCTCATCACTGACCAGCAGTAAGAGAAGGATAGGCTGGCAGATACACTTATTTAAATTTCTCATTTATGCCTTAATTCCTCTTGATCTAGAACAGTTTTCTCAGTGCTGCTGTGGTTAATTTCACAAGTAAGATGATGTAAGGCAATGGCAAAAGAAATAAACAAAGCAAACCAAGATACTCTTAAACTCCCCTTTACATTGGCTTGAATCCATTTCGTGTGAAGGATAATTGAAATTACATGTAATATTTGCTTGCTACTGAACTAGAAAAATTAAAAATCTCATGATTGCCTCGGGGGAGAAAGCAAATCAATGATATAGAATAATCAGAATTCTATTTTTTATGAGCAAAAGTAGTGTGTGACAAGAAATATGGAGAGACACTTAACTCTTTCCTCCCACCCCCAATTTTCTTTCTGTCCAAAAAGTATCTGTTGCCATGTTGATGATGTGTGTTAGCTTGTGTTGTGTCTGGTTTATTACAGCACTGTTTTTTTTCTCTTGTAGGTTAACAGAACCTTCTGGATATTTAACAGATGGACCAATAAATTATAAATATAAAACTAAATGTACATGGTTAATTGAAGGATAGTAAGTATTTATTTTCCTAGCTTTATTGTTTGACAGTTTAGTACTGTGTATTCCAGAGATCTAAAGAACTCCTCAAGTAGAAACCGTATCTGTTTTTTATTTTTGTTTTGTTTTCATTTAAATGTTGTAAAGATTAAAAAAAAAAAAAAGTTGAAGCAGGATTTTCAGGATTGCTCAGAGTTGGCCAAATTCCATTCCTATTCAAATTGCTGGCAAAAGTTAGGCTGACATTGGAATTTGGCCAGTGCTGCAAGCTCTCAAAAGCCTATGATAAATTTGTTGACTGTTTGAGTACCTTTAGATAAATTCCAAATGTGATAACAGAACTCTATTATTTAACTCATTATCTTACTTTACAGTGGGGGATGGCTTCAACTGCACAATGCTGACAGCCTAATTATAATTACTCAGTTAAATGTTGCTCAAAAGTTTGTGCTTCCCTAAAGTATTTTCTATTTCATTCTAGTTTTCCTCATGTACTTAATTTTAAAATAATTTTATCCCTGGAGTTTATAGGGTTTAGATGTCTCATGTCTGTTGTTAATTTTTCAGTTTATGTGCCACAGGAACACGCAGACACGCACAAAGAAATAACAAGAAATAAGCACTCGTATGGCTAATTGTTAAAGGCACAGATTCCTTAAATTTCAATGGGATGTTTTTCCCCTAGGCTCTGGGTCAAGATTTTGCTGAAGAATTTAGCTAGGGTCTAGCTCTGCTGCTGTGCTAGAAGAAAATTACACCCTTCTGTATTTGCATATTGTCATAATCTCAACTACCTTACATGTCTGTTCTCTCGCTGTGGTTCAGTAATGATCTATCTGATTTTAATTTTGGTCTGCTTATATGCAGACAGCAATTTAAACACACCAGCAGTGAAGTTACAGGTAGTTTGCAAAATCATTTAAGTAGAAGCTTCAATATTTAGGTGACTAGGCTATAGCTGAATATCTTTCTGACATAGCTAGGCTTTGCTTTTACCCAAGCCAGCTCAGGAATATTGCACTACAGTATGCTGAAGTGGAAACATGCCTCAGGTCTATATACAAACTCTCCTTTGAAGCTGGTCTTCAGTCTGTTCCTCCTCTTTGCAGGAGGTTGCAGAGTGGGTAGCTGGGGGAAACAATATGCTGCGCAGTATGTGGAAGAGTAATGCAACCCAGTAATGTGGTGCAAAATGTCAACACACAAGGAAGTCACATATGTATACAATACTCTGTTTTAAAAAACAAACAGAGAGAGCTCATCATCTCCAAATGATCTCTCACAGAAAAAGAAGCATGTTTTACAAACTGAGAAACTCCACTCCAGTCTGTCAGTAGGGGGAAAATAAATAAATAAACAAAAATCATCAGTATGTTTCATGGAATGTATTTAGGAGTCTGCTAATTTCCTCATCTGAGAACACTCCCCTTCAGATATGATCAGTCCCCATCTGAATCTCTACTGAAAACTAGTCACTCTGTCTCCCAAGGTTCAGATGGGGGGAATGGAGAAAAAAATCTTGCACTGATATTTCTTGCTGTTTTAAACTTGTGTCTTAAGATTATTTTTTTTAATAACTAGTATAATACTGATACGAGGATTTGTAGGTGATTTTTTTTTTTTTTCTTGAAAGACTCTTTAACCTTCATAGTTCTGACACTGCAGTAAAGCTAGGGTGCTAAACTGGGATATTCTAGTTGCTCTAAATGCATTATTCTGAATACTGATAAAATGTAGTAAATTTAAGTCTCTTGTTAGATTTTTACTAGACTTGGACTGAAGATGGTGTTTTTAATATTTTCTAAGAGGAAAATATTTGCTTGTCTTGAATTTCGTTATTTAACTGAAATGTTTAGTTAGTACTCAAAATATTTAAATAGTTACGTTTGCATGATCAATTTTAAGTTCTTTATTTTATGAGCTCAATACTTAACTAAATACTATTTTACATAAATCTTTTCTTTTTTTTTTTCTCCCAGCCCAAATGCAATACTAAGATTAAGATTTAATCACTTTGCCACAGAATGTAGTTGGGACCACATGTATGTGTATGATGGAGATTCAATATATGCCCCTTTAATAGCTGTGTTTAGGTGAGTATATTTTTTTAGCCTTTTAGACTAAGTAGGTCGTTCTGGAAAAATAACATTAGAAGCTTTAATTTACTGAATATCTTGCTTGCTTTTGTTAATGTCATGGGGGCATGTATGTAAAATTATATTGTAATATATTTCAAAACATGACTGTCTTTGGTTAGGTGATCACAGCATAAATCTGTTATGTCACTTGTCCTTACTGGTGACATAGAACAGAGTGCTAATGGCCATAGGCAGTTCCAAGTGGGTTTTGCATTAGGCTTCGAGTAGCAACTCCTGAGTTTTAAAGTGCATTAAACGTGGCACTGGCCAACAGTGTCAGTGTCTGATCCTACTTGGGCAATGCTGCACTGTGTGTAAGTTACAAAGAATGGCTGCTGAACCCCTTCTGCGTTCCTGTATGAAGGATGAAGAGACTTCTTTAGAACATTTGATTCAAAAGCTATTTTGAACACTAATTTTCTAACCCACTTCCTTAGATTGCTAAACTGGACATCACTGTGGCTAATTATTAGTGGGTACAATTTTCAAAGTCTTTAAGGTCCTGGAGTGCTCAAATTTGCTATCAGTTGAAATGATGAATTGCACCCCCTCTTTGTTCTGTTATCATTAGCTTATTATTAAACATTCCAGAAAAAATGTTCCATGCAAGTGAGCTATAGTTTATTAGAGAGGAGGCACAGGATCCTAATGCTTTGAAGTCAGTAAATTTTTATCTTGGGATATCCACTGAGTGCAAAACTATATTAAAAAAAAATCAAACCAGCAAGTATTTCTGCATGAATGAATATATATATATACACACACACACACATCTTCTGTGGGGCAGAAATTGTACTTTATTTTGTGTTATGAAATACTGATTATTGCTGAAGTTTAAGAAATGCTAATTGCATAAATGACAGTGCTTTTTCTCCTAAGGGAACAAAGCTCAGGTTATCCCTCTTTCCTGCCCAGCTATACCTGTCACACCACCTACTCCTCATTCCTCTGAATTGTTACGTAATTGCTTAGGGGGATTGGTTCTGGTTTTTTCCCCTCCCCAAAGTTGTATTTATTAAATATGTCTAGCTATTACTCAGCCTGACTTGGAGCAGGAATGGAAGGAATGAGGAGGTTCCCTTTCCAATGTTCTTTACTTCATATGACGTTCAGTTTATTGATTGTTAGTATCTTCCTTAGGATTCCTATAGCTTTTAATTTATATTTGTGATGTGGCACTGTTTTGTACAGGTTCTCTTTTTTCTCAGTAATTTAATATATTGCTTCTTTTTCCTACATCAGTCTTATACTGACATTGCACATACCCTCAGAATAATCTGATGTGAAATTTTGCATTGCTGTGTGAGGGAGTTTTTTGGTTTATTTTCCCAGAAAAACTCTTACCTTGCCTTGCAGCGGTGTGGACAAGTTTTATCTGCATTGTTTATTATTTGGTTTTTAAAAATAAGTTTTAAGATGAGATTCATGAGTTATCTTGTCTATGTACTTCACCACCAGAATAACTAACTCCCTCTTTTGTGGTATTTTGTGGGTTTTTTTTCCTCTCCCAAAGACTGATTTAAAAATACTATTCTTGCTTTCTTTTCCAGTGGTCTAATAGTCCCTGAAGTGCGTGGAAACGAAACTGTTCCTGAAGTAGTTACTACATCTGGCTATGCATTGCTACACTTTTTTAGTGATGCTGCTTATAACCTAACTGGATTTAACATTTTTTACTCGTAAGTATTTTTTAATAAGTAATTACTTGGTTAATTAGCCTATCACTTCTTTCAGGAGAATTACAAACCCAGGGAAGTTGTTTATCTATTGTTTTTATTAATAGTGGAAGAATTATGCTTCCTCGTATGTTTCTAAGATCAGGGAGCTGGGGTTTTAATGAGTATTCATTAAGGGATTGTTTTAAAACAAAAGTTAAGAAAGAAAATAAGAAAAAAGTCTATTATTCTGAGTAAAGCCCCATGGCCATAACAAGAGTATATTTTTCCTATGCCATGTGGAACTAGAATGTATCCTTTCCAGTATTTATCCAACACGGGTAGTTGTCATATGGAATAGAAGAAAGATTCTATCTGCTGTCATGTCAGTTCCCTTCTCTTGAACTAGAATCATCTGTTGCTTGATTTTTCTTGTTGAATGTGCTTTTATGGCTTTTGACACCTTCACCGAAGTCCTGCTTTTCAGGTACATTCCCATCCTGTTGTCCATCTGTCTACATGCAGCTTTCACAGCTCTTCTCAAATTTCAATGTCTAGTCTGGTACAACTATGCTTGCTTTCCTCCAGACTGCTCTTCTGTGTCGGCAGCTTTAGAGATACAGCCTTGTCTTTCTTACATGTACCAGCTGTTGATTGCAACTTCTGTCTCATTTGGTACATGCTTGTAACACATGATATGGTGTTTCTTTATACTGGATGATTTAGTTCAAGAGCATCGCTTCATCCTGTTGGACCTGTTTGTTCATATGATGCTTTTCCCATGGTTGAAGATATTCTTGTTCCTTTCTTTCAATTCCTTCACACTCAGAAATACCATTTTTTGGGATGTGGTGGCCAGCATCACGTTTCAAATGTGGAAGTACATGTAATATTTTTTCTCATATTCTTTATTAAATTGAAATTCCTATTTGTGCTTCTGACTGCAGCTTTACTCTAGGCAGAGGGCTTTATTAAATTGTCTGTGGAAATACTGTTTCTGTAATTTGCAGCAGTTTGCCTACCTTTTTCCAAGCAATAAATAGCTACTCAGAGTTTGGGAAACCTCACCAAATACGTTGTATTGGAAATGGCAGTCTAGAAGAATGAATATTTTTCATTTCTGTCTGTTGAAATCAGTAAAATGCAATCACCTGGCAAGCTCCTCTACTGTAATTAGATACATTTTTTCAGTTATCCCTGAAGCTCTTATTGCACTTCTTTTGTTTGTCTTGGGATCAAATGGCAATATGACGTGGAATTCTTAAGAAATGAGTGTGTGTACTCTGCATTCCTTTATGGCTTGGTAATGTGGTGTATGCTACATATCGTTCCCTAATTTTTTGGAAGATTTAAAATAAATGAAAAAAAGTGCCAGTTTTTAATTCTATTTTATGTATAACAACATTTTTACGTACTCTGTTCTTTTTCTTCTATTGTAATAGATACTTTATTTATTATAATTTTTAAAACAAGCCAATGGTAACTCTTTTTATGCTAAAAGAAGTACCTACAGTTTCTTTTTATGGCAACATTAATTTTTTTTCTGTCACTGATCTATTGCACTTCGTATCAGTTACCCTCTTTCTTCCCTGCCTTAATAACCCTAAGCAGTTTTTGACTTTCATAGAATCATAGAATCATAGAATTGTAGGGGTTGGAAGGGACCTCGAGAGATCATCGGGTCCAACCCCCTGCCAAAGCAGCTCCCTAGGACATTTCACTGAGATAGGCATCCAGACAGGTCTTGAATATCTCCAGAGAAGGAGACTCCACCACCTCCCTGGGCAGCCTATTCCAGTGCTCTGTCACCCTCACTGTGAAAAAGTTTCTCCGCATGTTGGTGCGGAACTTCCTATGCTCCAACTTGCAGCCATTGCCCCTTGTCCTGTCTCCACAGACCACTGAAAAGGGGCTGGCTGATTCCCCCTGCATCCCTTGCTTAAGATAATTGTAAACATTAATTAGGTCCCCCCTTAGTCTTCTCTTCTCAAGGCTGAACAGTCCCAATCTTCTCAGCCTTTCCTCATAGGGGAGATGCTCCAGGCCCTTTATCATCTTCGCAGCCCTTCTCTGGACTCTCTCCAGGAGATCCCTGTCCTTTTTATACCAGGGAGCCCAGAACTGGACACAATACTCCAGGTGGGGCCTGACCAGGGCAGAGTAGAGCGGGAGGATCACCTCCCTTGACCTGCTGGCCACACTCCTCCGGATGCACCCCAGGATCCCATTGGCTCTCTTAGCCACCGAGGCACACTGCTGGCTCATGGCCAACCTGTCATCCACCAGGACCCGCAGGTCCTTCTCCACAGAGCTCTTCTCCAGCAGGTCATCCCCCAGCCTGTACTGATAGAAACGGTTGTTCCTTCCCAGGTGCAAGACTTTACACTTGCTTTTGTTAAACCTCATCTGGTTTCTCCCTGCCCAGCTCTCCAGCCTGTCCAGGTCTCGCTGGATGGCAGCGCAGTGTTCCTGCGTGTCAGCCACTCCTCCCAGCTTTGTGTCATCGGCGTACTTGCTGAGGGTCGAGGCTATTCCCTCATCAAGGTCGTCAATGAAGATGTTAAACAGGACTGGACCCAACACCGAGCCCTGGGGAACACCGCTAGTCACAGGCCTCCAGTCAGATTCCACTCCACGAATCACGACCCTCTGGGCTCGGTCCGACAGCCAATTCTCAACCCACCTCACTGTCCACTCATCAATCCCATGCTTTCTCAGCTTTGCTATCAGGATGTCACGGGAGACAGTATCAAAAGCCTTGCTGAAGTCAAGGTAGATGACATCTACTGCTCTCCCTCCATCTACCCAGCCGGTGATGAGATCGTAGAAGGCTATGAGATTGGTCGAGCACGATTTCCCCTTGGTGAATCCATGCTGACTACTCCTCATGACCTTCTTCTCTTCCAATTGCTTGGAGATGGCATCCAGAGCAAGCTGTTCCATTACCTTTCCGGGGACAGAGGTGAGGCTGACTGGCCTATAGTTGCTGGGATCCTCCTTCTTGCCCTTTTTAAAGACTGGAGTGACATTGGCTATCCTCCAGTCCTCAGGCACTTCTCCTGTTCTCCAGGACCTGTTGAAGATGATAGAGAGCGGCTCAGCAATCACCACCGCCAGCTCCCTCAGCACACGTGGATGTATCCCATCCGGACCCATGGATTTGTGTGCGTTTATCCCTTTGAGCCGCTCCTGGACCTCCCCTACCTCAACCAGATGGAAATTTACACTCCTATTTACATCCAGTGCCTGTGGGTCCCGGGGGGCCTTTGAGGTGAAGACCGAAGCAAAGAAGGTGTTCAGTATCTCCACCTTCTCAGTATCCCCCGTTACCAGGACACCCTCCTCATTCATCAAGGGACCTATATTATCCCTGGTCATCCTTTTGCTATTCATGTATCTAAAAAAACCCTTTTTATTATCCTTTATGTCCCTTGCCAGCTTCGTTTCCAAGAGGGCTTTAGCCTTCCTAGTTGCGACCCTACAGGCCCTGACTACATTCCTGTATTCTCCCCACGTGCTCAGACACTTCTTCCACAATTCATAGATCTTCCTCTTCTCTTTGAGTTTACTCATCAGCTCCGTGTTCATCCACGCAGGTCTTCTGCCTCTCCTTCCCGATTTCCTGCACAAAGGGATGCATCGTTCCTGTGCTTGGAAGAAGTGCTGTTTGAATGCTAGCCAGCACTCACAGGCTCCCATTCCTTCAAACAGCGTAGCCCACGGGATAGCCCCTATTAAGTCACGGAGGAGATCAAAGTTAGCTTTTCCAAACTTTGACTTCATCTTGGTGGACCTCTCCTGGTCCTTTGTTTTGCAGAACACACAAGCACAGCACCTGTGGTTAAATGCCACACCGGTGCCAAAACCACTTTGTATTCTTTGGGGTCAAGCAACCTGCATCCAACTCTGCCTGTCCAATATTTCTCATTGTATTTGAATCCCTAATGAATCTATTGGAGTGGGATTATGTCTGCTTTTGAACTGGCATCTCTATTGCTGGAAAGACTTAACTGTTCACCTTCATGCAGAACGCCTTCCCTATGAAGTCAGGGGGAGAGGTTCCTCACAACTGTGTTATACAGCACTTAATGGCTTCAGTGGTTTTAATGCTGTGTGTGTTACTAGACAAAACCTGCAGGACACTTGCAGTTCAGACATGGAATTTTCTTTTTTGGTATCATCACAGAATCAGTCCTGAGGTATGAGTCTAGAAAATGAAAATTTGTCTCCTGACTGCCCTGCCACAGCTCCATTTGGCCAAAGGCCAGCCTTAATTCCTCACTTCTTTCTTCCTTCTGAAAGAGTAAGGAAAGCTATGAACTGTATCCAGCTCACATCTACAGGGAGCAGTCTGCATTACCATCAGGCGTTTGTAGTAATAGTTTACTCTGAGTTTCAACCCAACACTTTGTTGTGAGTCATCAAAATGGTTTCAAATCCTTTTTGGACTTCCTTCAGGCATATACTTCCTGAGATCCATACTATGTTCATAGAATCTCTTGGATTCTCATACTTCAATGTCCTCCATCCCTCCTTTTCTCCAAGGAATTGCCTGCAATTCTAGAACCAGCTCACATAATTTTATGGACTCCAGTTCCCTGTGATGTCAGTGTTTAGGAGGGTGTATCACAGAAATGCTAAATCCCATAGCAGTCACAGAGTTTTTTTCCAGGCTAATCTTTCCTCTTTTTGCATTTCTTGCTGCAGAGTTAAGGAAGCCAGGTTAAGGTGGCTGTATTGTTAAGGATTCAAAAGAAAAGTGCTGCTTTTTGGCAGTTTCAATTTTTCCTTGCTCAATTTTTCCAATTTTATTCTTCTTGGATGTTGAACATGGTTTTACAGTATAGACCAAGGCCACTCAGGAAAGCCCTTCAACTGTGTTCCTGTAGTGGAGAATTAAAGGGTTACTGCTCACAGACACTTCCAGTGTGGATGATCCTAGAGATAAGAAGTATTTGAAGGGACTGACTAAAGAGTGCTTATACTGGAACTTGAAAAACTTAAACGGTGGTGTTTCCATGCAGGGGCTGCCCTGCTTAATGTCAATACATATTAAATACAACACCTTTGTGATCCAGACTGCATCCCAGACTTTGTCACACTGGATAGACACTTTTTCAGCTCACTTGCCTGTAAGATTGTAATTAAATTTGTGTTTTATCAGTAAGTAGAATTTTTTTTTTCAGGAAAAAACCCAAACTTGATCTAACAAAACCACTCTTGGAATACTGGCAGATAAAACCACTGTCATCAACTCCTGGTTTCTTTTTTTCTTTTTTCCAGAATTAATTCTTGTCCCAATAACTGCTCAGAACATGGAAAGTGTACAACCAGTGTGTCTGTACCAAGCCGGGTATACTGTGAGTGCGACAAGTACTGGAAAGGAGAAGCCTGTGATATTCCATACTGTAAAGCCAACTGTGGCAGTCCAGATCATGGGTACTGTGATCTGACAGGAGAGAAGCTGTGTGTTTGCAACGATAGCTGGCAAGGTAAGGTTTTGTTATTTGGAATCAAATAAACTTTTTAAAAAGAGTTGCTTTTAATGCATGCTATTTAGTAAATATATTAGCATTTTTAAAGGATAGACATAACTGAAACGAGGAACTTGTCATGTGGCCCTAAATGTGTGTACTTTAATGCCGTAAAAGGCTTGCAGCTTTTTCATTTTCTGTCTGAAGATATTGTGGAAATACCTGACTTAAACTTTCTTGTGGTGGGACAAGAAATTACTCAAGAGTGAGCACTTCTGAAGACTTAAGTTCCTCCATAGCCTAATTTCCTATTCTTCTAATTTCTTTAACATTGAGTTATTATCCTAACTTCTTTAATGTCTAGATAGATTTGACTTTCTTCTCTCCTTTCTCAATGTTACATCACATCATAGTTTTAGTGCTTCCTGAAGTACGTGTTCATTGTCTGGGTGTTTGTTGTGTATTATTTGTATAGCTTCCCAATGAAAAAGGAAGGTAATCTCTTTTGTTACAATGATACGAGAATGTCTCTGTGTAGTAATGGTTCTACTGCAAGCATGTGCTCTAGCTTTACTCCCGGTACCATAAACGTTTCTTATTAAAGATCAATTATTTAAGATCCTAAATGCTTAATTGATTTACTCTAACTGTGCTAGATGTTTGCATTTTTTTTTCTTTTTATCCTTTCACACTCCTATTAGAAGTCTTAATTGGATTAGCTTGCTATGCAGTGAAATTGCCATCCTGCTCTTAAATATTAAAACGCCTCTGGGTTACTTAGCTGATATGCCCTCTTATCATTACTTCCTGCCTCTACTTCTGTTTTATTGCTGTTTCTTTACGCATGTCAAAGGAAATGACTTTTATACTCTTATGAGCAGTCACACCTATTAGACCAAAGACACCATGAGATTTAATACATTTCTTAATAATTAATGAAGTTGATCATTAAAAGGCAGTCAGTCAGGAAGGAAGCAGTGTGGTCGTTGACTGGAAACAGTGCAGACTCGTTACTGAGTCCTTTAGAGCCTTCCAGGATTGTAGTGACCAAAAAAAATGTTAATTGTGAATAAAACTTCGAGCAAGAAGTGAATAGAACTTGCAGCAAGAGGATAGTGCTTTTATTTGTGCATTGATTCCTTGTGATTTCAGATCATTCTGTACAAAATGGGGACAAGTCACAAATCTTGGGAAACACTTTTTAGGCTGTACCTTCATGTATGCTGCTGTGATCTTCACGAGAAGCTTTGAGCACAAAATAAAAAGGAAAAGCTGAGTTACACCATTAGTACCTTCTCTTCTAGAATTCCTGTGCAGGCTAGTTTCCTGTTCTTTCCTCCAGTGAGTAGGGTTATATAGAGATAATTTGCTTTGCCGTTCCTTGGGGTTTTACCAAACTACCATAGATTTCAGTTAATTGTTTTAATTGTAACAAATGTGCTGGCTTGGATACATAATTATTTTTTCTTTATTAAATACAAGACAATAGGACACTTAAGTCCTGTCTTTTCTAGTTAGTTATTTGCATGTCTAAACTGACTTCTATGTAGGCTATTTGTGATGTTGGAATAAAATGTTTCTGCTTACCTCTTGCTACTCTTGCTGACAATTTTTTTTCTTGGGTATGGTAATTCAAACCAAGTGGCTGAAGGACGGGCTTGATTTCTGGTTTTGGAAGAGATTTTTTTCCCCCGCTTTAGTTTTCTTTTACAATGGTGACATCTTGTGGATGCTGTGGAAGGAGCATCTCAAGAAGATTTCACATTTAAAGCAAGTATTCTGAGGAAATAGAACACAGTATTCTTTGGGATAGAATACCTGTTTTGAGTAAAAAATAGGGTCCTCTCATTAGATACGTTTTGTTGGACACAGGATCTTGTAGCTATTTGCAGTTATTTGCAGTGAGCTGCTAGCCATAAAAATACAGAATAATGCCATGACAATAGAAGCTATTAGACATGAAAGACAAACAATGTAATAATTTTATTTTGAATAAAAAGTGGATTTAACAAACGTCCTGCTGAAATGAACCTTTTTTTAAAAAATAAAATTGCTATTTTTAGTCATGGTAATTTTTAATGATGTTGAATTTTTCTGAAATGCTTGGTCTAAGATGTACATACAGGAAGAAAATTTAGTATTTACTAGAAATCTGGCTAACTTAGAATATTCAGGCAACACAAAGGAGGCTGAAGCTTTTCCTGATGAGGGATTCCTTCAATGAGGGCTACATCAGGACCTGGAACAGGCTGCCCAGGGATGGGGTTGAGTCACCATCCCTGGATGTGTTTAAATAAAGGGTAGATGAGGTACTTAGGGATATGGTTTAGCATAGGACAACTATGGTTGGAATCAATGATCTTAAAGATCTTTTCCAACCTTGTGATTCTGTGATCATGTCATGCTGTTCCATTACTGGCTAATCTGTCTTGGTAGTCCAAAGCAGAATGTGTTGATGCCTGCTGATACACTATGGATGTAATTCAGTGAGGAAAAACGATGCCTTAAAACTATTGACTTCCTTTCTTTTTCTTTGCTAGGCACAGATAAAAAAGAAACGGGGATTTGGCTGAGACAGAAGTGGTGGGTCTTGTACTATTTGACCTGTTAAAAAAGTTGAACACCTTTTTTTCTAAATAGGTGTTTGTAGCCAGTAGATTGTCTCTGATACCAGGAACATTAAGTCGTGGATTGTCTCAGGCTGTCATGTGAACAGAGGAGATTTCAAAACTTGATTTCTGTAACAGTTTTAAAAGTTCAGGGTGACTTGGAAGGGTTGCAGACAGTTCCACATTTTTTCAAAGGGTAAGGTGGGCTATCTTTGGACATGCTGAAAATATTGTTAACTACTATGAATGTGTTGTATGCTTTTAAAAAATATTACTAGAGCTCTTGTTGATAGATATGTTCGTTGATTTCTTCGAGGACCTTGATTTAACGCCATGTAAAGGCAATAACTAGCCTGCCACATATTAAATGGGTCAAAGATGGTTTTATAGAAGGAACTCAAAATACAGCTACCTGTAAAATATGCAGTGGACAAGTGTTTAATTGGATAATTTTCTAGTGATCAGTTTTTGTCTGGTGTTGAGCACTGATTTTATGGAAGATCTCTAATATTACATGTGATTTTTCCTGATAAAATTTTCAGGCAAGATAATGAGATTCACTGTGTGGTAAATAAAGGAAGGTAGTTTCAGTTTAAAGAGCTATAAATTGTCTAGTTCAAAGTATTAATTAAGAAAACTTCCTTAATGAAAAGTGATCTGGGAACAAAGGCTGCAGGCTGCATCAGCCAAAGAAAGGCTGTCTTAGAATGCAGTGATTATTAGAAGACTTGCAATTCATTTTCAGCAATAATTTTCATATGAGAAATTTTGAGTAGAGAGGAAGTGATCCTTACTCTGGGATAGGCATTGGAGAAATAACCTTGGATTATAGTGCCCAGTTTTGGGCTCAGCATTTCAGGGAGGGATGTAAACACTGGCAAGAACACAGTTATGGCACGAAATTGATATGCTCACTAGGAAACAATCGTGTGATAGGGAGATTAAAAGAGTTAATGGTGACTAATGCTTAGTGGGAGTTGTTCCTGAGAGTTTCTGCACAGGCACAGTATGTCATCTCCCTTGTCCAGTACTTTTTGTACTGGGTCCAGACAAGAAGAAGCCTTGAAGACTCTAGAATTTACAGAGAAACTTTATTGGTACTTTGATCCTTGCACATCAGTACTGCAAGCAAAAAGGGGATCTGTAAGGGAGGAATTACAAGATGCATTTACGTTAATCTGTAGGAGGGTCAGTAGGGTACCTTTGAAGCAAATCTGATCGTCCACATGCCCTGTGTTTTGGTGAGGTGGTTTGAAAAAAACAGGAACTGCACTCCTTTTAGATAAAACTATACCAGGAGATGAACTCCAGGGCTCCACATGATGCACACCAGCCACAAGCAGACACTCAGCTGTAGGGATCAGATCTATTCCAAAGGTAAAACACCAATAAAATGTGTATAGCTAATTGTTTCTTAATATAGATCTGGTTTTAGCAGTAAGAGAAGTAGCAGAAGGCCAGTTTCTGAAATTACACTAATTAACTTTGAAATACATTTATTATTAAATCAGGCAGCTTGAATTTTATAACTATCTCTAGGGAAAAATGAGCCTTTATGTAAAGAGAAAAGTAAACAGTGGAAGTATAAAAGGAATACCATGACTGCTGATGAAGTATTTTCCTTGCTTGTTACTATGGTGTTTATTCTAACAGTGTCTTGAGTATGCCTAGAACTGCTATGTCAATGTGTGTCTATATTTGATATAGATATCCTGAAAGGACTAAGTGGAGTTGAGTACATTCTGATTGCCTCAGTGGAAGGCTCTGAGATCATACCCTCTCATTTGGCCTCCCTCATTCCTCCGTGCTGGGATTTAGCAAAGCTGTTCTTGTGTGGTGGTGGTTTATTGAAACCAATGGAGAAGGTTTGAGGTGTGAGCTCAGGTGATGGCAATTGAAATGCCACAGTAGAAAGAGCTTGTGCCAAATGCTGAGAGGTCTCAAATCTGAGAGCTCAGTCTGTTGTGCCTGGATATTCCTGAACAGAAAGCATACAGGTATGTGTTTTCAGAGGGGGCGGCTATGATGATAAACCTGCTTTTAGAAGGAAAAAAAATAATTAGAAGCAGGTGTTTTATACTTGTTCTGTGCTGTGAGAATGCCGTCTTTGTCTAAATTTTGCCTTTCAGGTTTTCTGCTGGGCAAATCAAAAATTCAGTTGAAGAAATTGCAGTCTTACAGTCTGGTAGATCTCCTGTTAAATTATATGTGCATTAATACTGTATATGCACATAAAAACACAAACCTAAGGAATCCTTTCCTCCCCCAATTTTAAGTTAATATCCAATATCTGCTCTCTGTAGTTTTAGCATAACATGGAAATGAGAGTTGTTTTCTAAGGAAACTGCATATTCAGAATTCATAGGAAGGAATTGTCTTAGCACAAACGGTTATTTCATATATACTGGAAACATGTTACTTAGTTTTGTGTTCATACTAAATTTAAGAATTTGTCAAGCATCCTTGGAGGACTTTGTGCAGTTTGTAAACAAAATACAGCTGCCACAATTACAAACTGTCAGAAAATCCTGTGTGAGAGAAATCGAGTATCCTTATTGCAAAAGAAAGAACACCATAGTTAAATGAAGAGCCAACTTCAGTTCTAAATGTTTGTGGTGTCATCTGACGATTAGTGAAAGTAAGTTTAGTAGAATTTATTGGATTCATTTCAATAAATGGTTGGCTGCATTAAAGTGGTTGCCAACGCTCTGTATGTGCAATTAGCCTGAGATTTAGGAATTGACTCCCTTTAATACTTGTGAGTTTTGATGAAAAATCTGGTGGATGGTCCTGGTGGATGACAGGTTGGCCATGAGCCAGCAGTGTGCCTCGGTGGCTAAGAGAGCCAATGGGATCCTGGGGTGCATCCGGAGGAGTGTAGCCAGCAGGTCAAGGGAGGTGATCCTCCCGCTCTACTCTGCCCTGGTCAGGCCCCACCTGGAGTATTGTGTCCAGTTCTGGGCTCCCTGGTATAAAAAGGACAGGGATCTCCTGGAGAGAGTCCAGAGAAGGGCTACGAAGATGATAAAGGGCCTGGAGCATCTCCCCTATGAGGAAAGGCTGAGAAGATTGGGACTGTTCAGCCTTGAGAAGAGAAGACTAAGGGGGGACCTAATTAATGTTTACAATTATCTTAAGCAAGGGATGCAGGGGGAATCAGCCAGCCCCTTTTCAGTGGTTTGTGGAGACAGGACAAGGGGCAATGGCTGCAAGTTGGAGCACAGGAAGTTCCGCACCAACATGCGGAGAAACTTTTTCCCAGTGAGGGTGACAGAGCACTGGAATAGGCTGCCCAGGGAGGTGGTGGAGTCTCCTTCTCTGGAGATATTCAAGACCTGTCTGGATGCCTATCTCAGTGAAATGTCCTAGGGAGCCTGCTTTGGCAGGGGGGTTGGACCCGATGATCTCTCGAGGTCCCTTCCAACCCCTACAATTCTATGATTCTATGATTCTATGATCTTATAGATTCATAATAAATCTGCAACCTTCTAAATTTTTACTTAAAATGCATTCACTTAAATGTAGCAAGGTAGAACATGGAAACATTTGATTAAACTAATGAGCAAGCGCAATACTACCTCTTGAACACAAAAAGGAGATAGATAGTGCTGATCTTCCTGATAAAGGAAGATATTAAATTTAGTTGTTACCTTTGGTGCCTTTCTTGATTGAGGCAGCTCAAAACTTTTCGCTTGCTTTCCACAGTGTGAAAAGTTCTAGCCCATACCTTGAGGAAGAAAGTAATTAAATGTGGTGTGATTCAACAGTCAGAAAATTGAAATGTGGATTTATCAATGTAGGTTCTACTAAAACAATTTATAAGAAAAGTGACAAGAAAATAACGTACATTTTACCTGAACCTCACTCAGCATTTGATGATAGCAAAGCAGCAAAACTGAAAAAATCAAGGAATGTGTAAGGGAACAGTAAGGGGGGCACAGCTTCTTAATTGTGAAATGTGAGTGGGTGTGCTGAACCAGTAACTTAGGATGGAAGGATATCAGTACCACTTAAAGACTGATCTTGTTACATAATTTTTCTAATCTGCTCATAAGACTGCTAATGAAATCTGGTAATGCAAAGGTGGGAGTTACTTTAAATATGAAGAAGGACCAGAATATCCTGCTAAAAAAGGGTTAACGTGTAGGCTGTAATTACTTAGGTGTAAATTGTAAATTAATATATTTAGGTACTAAGAGTATTAAAAATTGGTTTTATAATCTTGGATTTCAGTGTGAAAGGAGACATGGGACAAAACTTGCTTGTCTATCTCAATTACAATATGAACTGATTCATATTATTAATTTTATATACTCCTTGAACTATCAGCTGTAAAGTGTGAAGTGCACTAGTAGGATCATCGATCACAGAATCTTCAGTTAAATATATGAAAACTTTTGTAATATACTTCATTTTTATTACTGTGCTTTTCTGAAAAGTGTAATTTCAGTTTCACACAAACTGAAACAGGCTCAGAGAGAGAATTTTGAGGATGTTCAGGGCTATGGAAATTAATAACAGAGCATGTTTTTTTTAAACTAGTAAAATGAAGGCTGGGAGGGAATCGTATTGCTGTTTATAAACATTTGGGGTGGGGGGAGGAAGGTATAGACAGATGAGCTCTTTAGGTCCCGTGATAGCAAGACTGGTAGAAGAAAAAGTCATAAGCTGTCCATGCATGCATCTAGCTTGAAAATTGGAAGGAGGCTTTGGCTACTAGAACTGTGAAGATTTCTAGAGGTTGTTAAGCTTAGATATTAAAGCTTGATACCCTGCTGGAATTAGTACGGTGTCTCAAGACCTCAGATCCAATAGCTATTAATCTGAAAAGCCCTGGTTTCTTTTAGTGTGTAAGCAGCAAAACATTTTTTAGTTTAATATTAATATGCCAAATCTCATGCACCATCTACCAAAGAAAATAGTTTTGCTCAGTTATAAAAGACTAGGAAAGCTTTCCATCCAAACTGCTTCCAGTAAAGCCTGCCATGGCATTGGGCCTCATTCTCCTGTACCAACCCAGCTGATCTGGAGTTTGAGACCTGAGGTCCTGCCGTTACGGGTGCTGTTGGGTAGCACGCACCAAGGGAAGCGCAGACCTTGGCTTGCCTGCTCAGACTGACCCTGGGGGTTCCCCAAGGCCAGACCGCCTTGGGATGGTCCACTCTTCCTGCCTGAGGAAAGAAATGGGACTGAATAATAGCAACCAGATGGCATTTCAAGAAGTGCATCAGCTTGAGCACATTAGGATTTCTGACTATTTCATTCATGGAGGAGGCTGAGTCCTGGCACAGCTTGCTACCATGCTGCTTTAGCTGGAGAGCTAGCCAGGATCTCTCTGCCTACAGTTAAGTCCTATTTGGAGTGAGACTCTTTGCAGGAGAGGGAAAGTAATTACATCCCATATGGATGTTGTGGAACTGTGCAGTGACTGTGTGGGGATACAGGAATTACTTACTACTAGACTGCTGTTGAGTTGTTCTTGCACATTTATCTTTTCATTTACCTAGCAGCTTTGGTTTTTTATGTAGTTACTACCTCATCTCAGTCCTGTGAGAAAGATTGTATACTGCTTGCTAAAAAGTTCAGTAGGATTTTTATTGAAAATATATTCATGTATATGGTATTTTTTCAAAAGTATTTTTATTATCTCAAATTCATTATCATATGAAGATTTTATTAGGTACTTGAGAATAGGGATATTTCATTTGTATTTGTGGTGGTTGAAAAATTATGTTGAAGTAATAACTCTTAACTCAGATGATCAGATATAAAAGAAAATAACAGGAATATGATTAGATATAAACCAGGAAAATAATGGCAAATACTTTATTTAAATGATTTGATTAGATTATATGAAAAACAGGACTGTGACATTTATATTCAACACTTCAGTACTTCAGGGTTTTTTCCTGTGATCCCCAAGGAAAAGATTAGGGATGAAGACAGTAGATGATGTTTTCTCATTAGGTGGAAATTGATCTTATGACTTGAACTACTGGAACAGATCGTTACTTTGGCAGTTCATGAAACTCCTCAATAAATAGAAATTAGATTCCTTCTGTTGTGTTGTGTGGGTAAATCGCTTTTTTTAAACCTATAGAATTTTTTCCTGCCTTTGAGGATCATGTAGTTGACTTCCAATTCAGGTTTATAGAGTTGTTTGCTGCTTTTAAAGCCTTTTTTTTTTTTAATTCCTATTGTATTGAGTGACACAGTAGGAAGGTAAGAAAGAAATAAATTTTTATATAAATGGAGAAAAATGTTTGCATAGAGAATAATAAACCATATTTTTCATTACCTTTTTTCTACATCTGTATTGTTCTCTGCTCCAAAGGCACATATTTAATGAATGTGATGCTTCTGAAGAGAAAATGTATTTATGCTGAAATAATGGTGATGTTTCCTGGTATATGTAATTAAGTAGAAAAATCTGTAAATGGTACTTGTAAGCCCTAGGTTTACCTTGCCTTTATAAGGCAGTAGCCACAAATAAGCACGTGGTCTCTTAAGTGATGTTTCAGTAGAAGTCAGTATTGCTTTGGGCTATTTCAACCATATATTCAATTTTTGTACTGATGGATACATACTGTGATAACTCATCAGTGTTCTACAGTTGCACTGAAGAGGCAGTCCCAGCCACACGGTCTTTCTTGCGTTGGCACAACCGTGCGTGTGGGCAAGGTGAAACATGTAAGGGAGCACATCCAGATTACACGCTAGCGGGACTAAAAATAAAAGCAGCATGGTGCAGCCATGTGAAAACTGGTGCCAGCAGCAATGATAGCTGAAGAATAAGCAGTGGGGGGGGGGGGCAGGGGTGCCTCTTCTGGTGGCAATGTCAACTGATGTCTCTTTAATGCACGTGTGCATCATGCACAGTGGGTATCAATGTTCTCTTTGAAGAAAACCTGCTGTTTTCAAGCTCCTGAGTTGAGGTGTGTCTGTTTCAACTGTGTCCTTCCTCCATGCCAGAACATGACCTGGCTACATGGCGTTTCTTCTCCCTATCTCACCTTTCCTGTCAGTCAGTGTAAACCAGCGGCGATGCACCGAGGTTGTAAGAAAGTTATTTGTGACATACTTTCAATCACTGATCTGGTTAAGACTTTTGCATTCTTAACTTTGTATTTACAGTGTTTGCCTTTACTCTTTTTAACGCAGTCAGTGTCATCTATATTTATTTTGGGTTTACTGTATGAATTCTGGCGGTTCCCTGTCTCCAGAAACGACAGGCTCTTCCGACTGGCACGCAAATGCTTTATGTGATGTATTCTCTGTTTGCCACTGGGGGACACTGTTGGCCATTGCATTTCTCTACGAGAGCGGCAGATGTAATGAAAGAATTAATGTCTTTTAATTTTCTGACTAGAGGCACCGTTTTCATAATTCTAAGCTCTTCCCTGATCAAAGAATACTTAACAATCAATTGTTTATTTTTAAGCACTTTTAGATTCAAATTAAGTGTTTCCTCCTGTGATTTACCAAATCAGAATCTTGCTGAGGTTACAATTCTATTACAATATCTATTATTAATGCTTAAGAAATAATATACTGAATTGTTCATACTCTCATTAGAGCTCATTCAAACACCATTAATCTTTTCTGGGGAGAAGGCATAATGAACAATGGGAATTGAGTGTCTGCATCATTTAACAAATGGAAGATAATTTGGATACAAGTGGACATCATTCTTCTATAGAGTACTAGGAAAAGTTGACAACTGGTTAGATACAGTGTGTGTGACTGGTCGTTGTGTATAAGAAGTAATTGTAAAAAATTGTCCCTAAATTGGTAGTACACATTGGAAAAACATAACCCCCCAACATAATACCTCCCCCACTGCCAAAGGATGGTGTAGTTCTGAACTTGATGTAAATCGCTTTATTTAAAAAATTTCAGCAGCATTCTCTTCTAAATGCTTGTCCAGTCTCTCCTTGACTCAGTGTAAGCCTTTGCATCCAGAGCATCCTTTGTCAGGGTTCCTTGCCAAGGAGATTGGATGCTTTTTGCATGAAGAACTAACTCCTCATGTTTGTTTTGAATGTGGGCTCTTCATCCTCCATTCAATGAATCCTGGTTGTTGTTATCAAAGAGACTGTAGATTCTTTATATTCAGCCTATGTCACTTATTTTATAGATTTTTAACATTCACTTCCAAATATTTTTTTTCCAAGTGAAAAAGTCTCAGTAGTTCCAATTACAGAAGCCATTCAGTTCCTTTGAACATCCATATTACTGTTACTGTAAAGTGTCCAGCCCTATCTTTTTGAATTTTCTCAATGTAAGCAAACCACTGATTTATACAGTGGGGTAACTCTCTTCCTAACATATGATTTGCTTTTTTGACTATTGGTGAGTGTTAAGGAGATACTTCCAGGAGTTATTTTAATACAAGATTTTACTACTGACTAGTGATGGTTCGCTGAGAGACCATTTTCTTTTTAGTTAAGCTAGAACATAGCTTACATAGCTTTAAATTTGCCTATGTTGAATTTTATGTGTAATTTTATTGCTCAGTCACATGCTCAGACAATTTGTTCTGTACTTCTTCAAACCTGATCCTACCCTTTTTGCCCTCCAGTAATTGTATTTATCAGCAAAACGTCTTCACTGCTCATCCTCTTTCAGGATCATTGTGTACACTGGATCCTTGTGGGACTCCACGGGTGACCTCCCTCCCTCTAAGTGGTTATTGAGTCCTTTCTGCAATTTCTTATTATACCTTGCAGTCAATTAGTTAGCTCTACAAAGGCCTTCATTCTCTTACTATATCACTCTCCTTAAGGACTCTCCTTAAAAGTCTTTGGTGAGGAATTTTGTTAAGAGCTTTGTGAAAAATCCATGTTGGTATATCAGTTGGATCACTCCATCTTGATATTTTCAAAGACCTTGAATAGTTTTGGAAGGCAGACCTTTTATCTACAAAAGCTATACTGATTTTTTTCTTTAAATAAGTAGATGGCAATTATCTATCTACTGATTAATTCTGTCCATTTAAAAAAATTACTAAAAAAACCTTTTTAAAGCATGCTAACACTGTTTCCAAAGAAGGAAACACCCTGGTTTGACTTCAACAGCTTTGGTTTTTAGTAGTGTCCAGTAGTTTGAGGGAAGGATTTATCCCAGTCTGGCAGGCTGAGAGGGACATAACATTACTTCTGGCATCAGCATCAAATTACAGAAATAATTTAGCTGTCATACAATATCTGTATGCCATCAGTGATAATAAAATTTTCAATTCCATGATTGATAATGCGTAAAGTAGAACACATTGGTGTCCTAAAAATTCAGTGTTTCCCATGTAGAAATAAACCCAGTCAGTAATGCTGTACAGTCACTGGTGAGAGGCAAGTAGTGCCTATGCTGTCTTAAAAAAGAAAAGTGAACTTCTGAATACTCAGATTTTAAGCAAGACTTGAAATTTCCCCCATCATCTGGAGCTTAAACTTGTGATGCACAGATGACATTTTTGTTAGAAATGAAACGTGATTGTTTCTGTTATTCATGATTTTAATAATAATTTTTAAATAATGTATTTTGCTGACTTATTTCACAAAAATAATTGGCTAGAGTGTGTTCTGAAACAACATATATTTGTGAATTTGGATATTTTTGGTGAATGATCTACATAATGTAAATATAAAGGTAATCTTTTTATGAAGCCCTTTGTATTGTTGTTTTGAAAGACAATGCAAAATGGTAATGGCAAAGGGCACATTTCCTATATCGCAACTTAATTTACTGTAACATTATTTGCTTTGATACAAGCTTATTCTGGTTAGTTCAAATGCAGTAAAGATTTTCTCCAGAGATAACATGCAGTGTATACTGTGCTACACATTTTAGACCTCTGCAGTGTCTAAAAATATGATGAATTATGCCTTTTTTTGATTTGTGACTCATAGAGTATGTTTTTTTTGTGAAGAATGCAGAAATATATCATTATTATTTGAGCTAATCTAACACATTCAACTTGACTGACGTCCCTTGTTATCCATTTTTTCCACTGAGCATCTGTTAAACATAAAAGTGTATACTGTATTTTATCAGAATGAGCAATGCTGACATCTGTAATTAAGCCTCCCCTGTTTCTGCTTTATTGGCTTTAACATCCCTGTCTAACAGATTGTACAAATTGTGCATTTGTTTACAAAACAGGTCCAGATTGTTCTTTGAATGTCCCTTCCACTGAGTCTTACTGGATTCTCCCCAATGTAAAGCCCTTCAGCCCTTCCGTGGGCCGAGCTTCCCACAAGGCAGTCCTACACGGGAAATTCATGTGGGTGATTGGTGGATACGCCTTTAACTACAGCTCATTCCAAATGGTGCTGAAGTAAGTGATTGCTCCTTTGTCATACCCCTTCTGGTGTAGCTTAGGGAAAACTGATCTTAATAGGGAGGTAGCCTTATCCTGCAATCTAACTGAAAGTTGTGTATGCTTTTAGAGACTTTATTAACAGTGTTATTTTCTGCTTGTAATTTTCTGAAGATTAAGAAAAGTTAAAATATGTATAATACTGATCTCTGTGTGATACTAATGTGTGATTTCTTCAGTTTTGTGAAACATGCTGCTATACTTTGCTGCAAAGCATTAAAATGTTCACAGTGATAAAGCAGTAAAAGAAATCCATGGGCTGATATTTTCAGAAAATACATCCCCAATGCTATTTACATTATTGAAATGAAGTTACAATTTTAGGATACCTGTATTTAATGCATGCACTTACCCTCTTGGTGCCCTCCCAGCACATGCATTGGGTACATCGCTCATATTTCATTTTATCATGTTTATGACAGCTTGTGTGGTGACTTGTTTATATGTACAGGCCCTAAATGTGGTAAATGCAAATACTAGGATATCTTTGTTAGTAAGTTTACTCTGGTTTTGCTACCTCTTTGTTTTCTTCCACACATTTGCAATCTTTCTAAACAAACCCTGTTGTGTTTGGTGTTTTCTCTCTCTGCTTGTATGTTGCCTCTCTTCTATCTTGTGTTTTAAACCATTAAGGAATAATTGTTAATTAAATTCAAATCAACAATACAACTGAAGGGGAGCTCAGCAATAAGTTTTCAAAGTATTACAAAATATTGTGGCATAAGCAGTTTAACATTTGGGTTTGAGGGGTTTTCTTAATGTGTCTGATAAGTGAGCTTGGCAATCTGATTTCATAACTTTCTTGTAAGTCTGGTGATTTTTATTACAGTCTTATTTTCTGAGATTGTTGATGAGTTCCTGAAAGAGTTGTTTCTGTTTTCACTGATGAGTGTTTACTGCATTATCACTGCTGCGTACGAACTGCTGCTAACAATTACCACATCAGTTAAACAATGGTGACTGATCAAGTGTGCACACTTTGCCAAACAGAAGTTAGTTCAAACATACAAAAGTCCTTATTTCTCTGCAGGTAGAAAATGTTTACTTCTCTATTTCTCTTCTAGCTACAATTTGGAAAGCAGTATATGGAACGTAGTTCCTGTATCCAAAGGGCCACTCCAGAGATATGGACACACTCTTGCTTTATATCAGGTTTGGACTCTTCAGCATCCTATTTAATGAATTTCTTTGTGTGTGCAGTTAGAGATCTTCAAATGATTCATCATGAGCATAGATTTTTGAGGATAATTTCATTTCTAGTCCCTAAACATTTTGTATTAGTGTCGTCTTCAGTATTTAGATCTATTGCACAATCTTTTTTCAGCAATTGTGCAATGCATCTCAGTCACTTACTAGCTGACCATAACCCCCTAAAGCTAAATGCACCAATAACCGGGAGGTGATGGAATTGCAGCTGCGGGAAGGGAAGGTGAGCTGGGAAACAGGAGTGACTCAGTGTAAGCAGTGCCCTCACTGACCAGGCACCATGCACAGGGGCCTAGCAGGCAGAGCCAGGTGCTGGTGGCAAGGTTCTTTGACTTCTCCAGATGTGGCAAGTGGTGACCTAGGTTCAGGGACTATGCGGAGTCCAGTCAGGAGCAGAAGGAGATGTGGCCGGAGACAGAAATGGAGAGAAGGGTACAACGTATGTCAGAAGGGTCTATCCAGGAGAGAAGCTACCCGCAGTGCAGGTCCAAGTCTGTCCAGGAGTCAGGGATTGGTCATTAGGGGCTGTTAATGACCCAAAAGCTGTGACAATAAGAAATACATTTTTGTTTTATTTTTCTTAGTAAAGAACCAGACCGCTATTAAAATACAAACTGTTTTTCTATAGTGTCATTGTACTATAAAATCAAATAAATATCCAATACTGGTAATTTTACTTCTACTTGTACTCAGCATGCTGCTTTATTGATAGCACCTTTAAAGACTTACTTTTAAAAAAAATAGAAAGGATTTTTTTTTTATACTGATAGAATAAAGAGACAGAAATTAACTTTGTTTAAAAAAATAAATTTCCTTTTGTTAAATTGTTAATTGTTGGTTAATGCTAGTCATGTCTACAAAATATAAAGGACCAAAAGTGAATGCAGTGCATAATTCATCATTGTACAAATTATGGCAAGCTTGTTTACTGGGACAGAGAAATGCAGAATTTGTATTCCAAATTATCAGTTGTTTGTGAGACACATCCAGTGTCACAGAAGGAGACTGTGTCAAATCAGACCAGAGTGTTATCTAGCCTGGTAACAGCAAATAGCTAGGGAAGTATATTAGAAATAGATTACAAGAACATCTAGAAGCTTTCTCAGAATACTGCAGCTGGGATATTTCTATGATAGGATGGTATCTTTGTTGAAAGCACCTGAATCTGTGTTTTTTTTATTTTTTCCAAGTTTTTGGACCATATATTTATTTTAATGTTTTTACCATCCTGTGTCTAAGAGTTCCACTGTATTTTGTGAAGAAAAACCATCTTTTGGGAAATTGGTACTAGATGGTTTGATTTTGATAATCCCTACTTCTTATACTATTGTCCATATATTTTCTTTGTATCAGTCATGATTTGTTGTAACTAGTTTATATCCCATGATTTCTTTTTCATGTTGAAAACTCCTTGCATTTTTAGTAAACTTAGAATGGTTTGGGTTGGAAGGGACCTCAAAGCCCATCTGGTTCCAACCCCCTGCCATGGGCAGAGACACCCTCTGCTAGACCAGGGCGCCCCATCCAACTTGACCCTGAGCACTTCCAGGGGCAGTCACAGCTTCTCATCCTGTGCTAGAGCCTCACAACCCTCATAGAGAAGAATTTCTTCCTAATGTCTAATCTTAATCCACCTACCTTCATTTTTAAGACCATTACCCCTTGTATTGTCAGTCCCTGCCCTTGTAACCAGTCCCTCTCCATCTTTCCTATAGCCTCCCTTTTAGGTACTGGAAAGCTGCTATAAGAGTCCCCAGAGCCTTCTCTTTTCCAGGCTGCGAGTGCACATTGGTGGCTCATAGAGCTTTTCTTCAATGAACGCCCCAAGTCCTTCTCTCCAGGGCTGCTCTCAGTCCATTCTCCACCCAGCCTGTAGTTGTGCTTGGGATTGTGCTGACCCATGTGCAGGACTTGCACTTGGCCTTGTTGAGCTTCATGCAGTTTGCACTGGCCCAACTCTCAAGCCTGTCAAGGTCCCTCTGGATGGCATCCTTTCCCTTCAGCCTAGCAGCCACACCACACAGCTTGGTGTTGGCAAACTTGCTGTACGTGCACTCAAAATGATGGTGATCCCAATACTGACCCCCTCTTTCCTCTAGAAGAAGATACTTCATACCTTAGATAACATCGCATCATTGCCTCTGCCTCTTCTAGTTCTTAGATATCCCCTCTGAGATAGGGGGAATCAGTATCTTTATATTGGTACCTCAGAGGTTGATCTTGTAGAACTAATGGTCTTTTCCATTCTTTTTGGTATTTTAGGTTTTTGAAAATCTGCTGTTGGGTTTGAACTGGTATTTTCACAAAACTACCAGTTAAAAACTCAAGATCTTATTCTAGTCAATTCAAAACCCACCACCATATATATACAGACTTAAAATTGTTTTTATTTGTATTCATTGCTTATTGCTTCTCTATATGAACTTTTATTTTACCCTTTTATTTGTTTTTGTATTGCACATTCAACATTGAGATTCTTCTGCCATTCTTTGCTTTTGACTGTTGTCTCAGCCATTTTTAGTAACATAGTATTGTCAAAAATAATAATTTCTCCATTCGTCCTTGTGCCAGATTGTTTTTGAGTATGTTCAACAAACAAACCCCAATTGTAGGTCTCTGTGGGACACCAGGAACGATTTCTATTCATTCAAGAAGTGAGAATCGATTTCCCAAACTGTTTATTTACCCTTGAGTTATTTGCCTTGCTCATCCCACAGTAACTTAGTTTCTTTAAGGCATGAGGAACATTATTAAGCATCTTTTGGAAATTCCAGGTAACTGTATCAACTGGACCTTTGACTCCTTCAGGCAAATCCATTGATTTGCAAGATAATTTCTGGTTTCAAAAGTTGTTAAGACTTTTCCTCTGTCTGTCTGTCTTATCCATGTATTCACTGACTTCTGTCTGTTGCTCCATCTCTTGGTACTGACACATTTCTTAGGAGGGAGTTAGACACTACAGACAGGGTCAGCTGTTTTGTTCTTCAATTCCTTCAGAACTGGTCTTGGTGACTTGATGTTGAATATTTTGTCAGTTTTGTGAGTGGTTTTTTTTGGTTTGTTTCTCTTCTGTGTGTGTGTAAGTGGTTTTTTAAAACTTTTAAAATTCCTGCTGTGGAAATACCTGAATCCATGAAGAACTCACACGAGAAAAATAAATTTCATTTTATTACTATGGCTTTATCTTCACAGAATACTCCTTTGAACTGTCTGTTGGCACTACAAATTATCTAGTTGGCTGTATTTCTAATGCATTAGAAAAGTGATGTATTAGGACTTTATATATAATTTTGCAGGCAGCTCACTGAACTGTTTCATGGCTTGCCTTTATATGTCACTGCTTTTTAATCTGCTGGAGCTTTTGAACCTTTATTTTGAAGTATTGTTTTTCTTCTAACAGTCTCCATTAGCCTCCTATTAAGTTAAGCTTTATTTCTTTTGTTATTTGTAATGGGAAACGTTGGGGCTTTTAAATAGGAAGTATTCATGTGATCTGAGCAGATGTTCTTAAACTGTCTTCCTACTGTCCTTATGGACGTTATCCTTTTAGTTGTAACTTTAGTTTCTTTCTATGATAGGACTTCCTTTTATGTAGTGTTTCTTTTGAAGTTAAGCAGAATTATAGGAGTAAGTGGATTTGTTTTGGGTTTTTTTTTTCTGTCTTCTATTTCTCTTCCAGCGATGTTGAATCTGTACCTGGCATGGTTAATGGTATAGAGGTGTTTTTCAGTGGTAACTTTAAGTAGATTCTGTGCATACCCCAACATCAACTCAAAAACTGCTTCTCTTCTCTTCTCTTCTCGTCACTTCCCTGATTCGTTAACGATGTATTACCTGTTCTTAGAAAGGTCAGACCTTTCTGACTGGTATCTTTGGTTCTTACAGTTCTTGTAGAATGTGAATCTTTTAGTTGTGGAAACATTCAAGTAATGTATCACTTAGCAGTTCAGTACATAGGCTTTAAAATACCATTTAACCTTTTTAGTTGACAGAGCTAATATTTTCTTGAGATATTCCAGACTAAAGGGCAACTGTTTGAGAGATGCTTCTACCAGCAAATATTAAATATAATAAACAGTGTTAATTCAGATCTGTTTGGATCTCAGTAGGGAAATGCAACTCTTGTTTAATATTAATGAAAGCTACAAGCAAATGTGTAGTGAAGAAACTGTTGTTATTGTCAAAGGCGTATGTTAATTAGTAATAAGAATTCACTAGTAATGATCACAGAATCACTCATCAAATAATTAACTAATGTATTGCTTGTACTAGTGATTATGTCAATTGTCAAAAATTACATGGGCCAAAGCTGAAGAAATTTCAAGTGAAAAGTGCATCCTTTTGAAATAAGCTCTTAAATTAACTTGTTAGGATAAACTTTTGATATTTTTCCTTTCAGATGTTCAGTCTCAAAAAAACCAGGAAAATAAATTAGTGTGAAGAATAGTAGAACATAACACCTAGAGATGGCAGCTTTGAGCTGTGTTTTGAGCTGTGTACTAGTCATTGTGAAATGTTTCCTTTATAGTTGAGAGGAAAAAATATCCATGGAGAAGAAATTAGATTAAGTTTTTGACTTGAACTCCTGAGATTTCAAAGCCTAACACTAGACCAGAGTGAGAGCACAGATCTAGTAATGCCTGATTGTGGTGCAAGGTAAATTGAAGCTATATAATTGACTCTGTGGAGAATGAAATAAGTTACTGTGCCCATTTCCCTCAGAAAGCTGCTTTAGTTAAAATTGAAGTACTGTACTTCTTCATTCTGAAGAAAAGAAGATCAGAAGACTCCTACTGATGTATAGTTGTAACAAGTGACTAAGACTTTTTATGCATTTATAGAGGAGAGAGTATAAAAGTGTTCTTGCTTTTAGACCAGCTAAACTGTTAGATAGTATTACCTTCAGTGCTTCTTCAGACTGGTTATTGGAAAGGTGCTACCTGTATCTGCTAGCAGTTGATTATCCCATATCTCAAAGATTGTCTGTAGTTCCTGGCATCTTGATACTCAAAAATAGAAACGTATTTTGAGATAATTAATATAAAAATAGTATTATAAAGAGATGGGAGGAAATAGCTTGTGAGGTTTATAAAGTAATTACATACAGCTTTGTTAAACAGTGACTAGATGAGAGGTAGAAAATGGGAAAATACTAGATCCCTGGAATAAAGTAGTAAGGGAGTTGCACATGGGGTGAGTATATGGTCACTTCTGGGAGTTTAATCAGTAGCGAGCTTGTGGCTGTATTGCAGGATTTGACCTCGTAATTGAGCTGTTGCTGCTAGTCTCAAGACAGTGGAAGGATGGCTGGGCATTGAGATTTGATTCCTTTGACACTGGCAATGGGAGTGAAGCAAACATGCAGGCTAACATAGTAGTTAGTAATTGTAAGTAAGTTTTCCAGTGTACAGACCATATTATGTGTAGTCAAATTTAATTTGACTCACTGGAGTTTTATGAAGGGTACCTCCAATTTTAAAGCTTTATTAAAAAGGGTAACTGTTTTGATTCTTTTTCCAAATTAATTAATCTTGAGTCTTTATAGCTTTCCTGGTATTTTTTTGTTGGCTTTTAAATTACATAGAAATTGACTTAATTGATAGCCAGCAACAATGTGGAAAACTGTGGAAATAATGAAGAAATGAAGTGACAGCACTCTTGATTTATGCTGACATCATGAAACATGAATTGCTGCAGTATGGACTATCTTGAATTTGGTCTTGTTGGGAAGCTTAAGGTTATAATATACTCCTCTTCATATTTAGATTCTTACTCAGTGAGGATATAGTTCCACAATAAGCTAAGACTAATAAAGCATGCAGCAGGAAGAGTTACGTGAAGGCTGCTTCCAGTCTGTCAGTCCTGATCTAATGGGAGGATTATGGGATCAAGTGAGGATGTTGACTATTCATTTCTTTTCTTTTGATAAAACACATAAAAGAATGTTCTTGATGTTGTCACCATATTAAAGGAGGTAATGGTCTGGGGAAAGGAAGAGGAGGTATTAAATAGTCCTAAACCAGGTGGCATGTACTGAATGCAGAATATAGGCTTGTGGTGGATGAGTTATTGCCAGATGACTTATTTGAGTCTTTCTAGATTTTTTTTTTCAAGAAAATATAAATAATTTGTTATTGATGTACAGCTTTGATTAAACTTTTACAAATCCCAGGTAAGCATAAAGACCAGAAGCTCTGATGAACTTTTGAGTCTGGTTATTTTACATGAAGTTGATTTACATACTAATGCATGGGTACAGTGTAAGGGAGGAAAACAAATTGATAATCTTGTTTCAAGAAAATGGAGATTGACTGTTCTTTGTGTGGTTTGAGTGGCATTTCTGTGGCCAAACTTTCAGAAACAGATTGACTTGCATAAGAATTAAGGTGGAAGACTTGTTCCTGAGAGAGAAACTTCCTGCGATATGTTTAAGAAATACAAAATTAAAATATTGTGGTTATTTTAACATGATTAATCCATTTCCAATTCATTGGAAATAGATTATGAATTATGCCCTTTTCCATTTCTTTTACACATTTTTCTTGTGGTAACTAGCAGATAAGATTCCTTTTGGAATGCAGTCAGGATTTGCATAACAGTGAAGTGTTCCCAGGTACAGTCAGAGCGGCTGATAAGTATTGTTCTTTTAGGAGAAAAGAAAAATTGTGAAGTCTAAAAGAATAAAAATACAAGTTTTAGAAAAGTCTTCAATTACAGCATTTATATGAAAAAAAAATCAATACTGAGATATGAAGTAAGGCTGTCCAAGGTCAAATGAACTAATGGTTTGGGCTGTCTTCTCAGGATTCAATGTGAAGTTTGTAGAAGACTTCCACTGTTACTCTGTATAGTTTGGTGACTGGGGCTTACCAGACAAGTGGGTGCTCTTATTTGGTCTTTTGGTGATCTTCTTGAGTAAATTCTTTGCTTTGTTTCAGTTTGTTTTCTCTCCCTGTGAAATGCTCCTCTGTAAAGCGATTTTGAAGTCTTATTAAAACTGGTGATACTGTTGGGGCATGGTTTTACAGGGATTACCAAGTACACAGCCTTGGACATTGGGAACACCAGACAGCTGAAGTAAGGCATGCTGGATCATGGGTCATTTTTGCAATTTTAAAATCATCTTACCTCTATTAAAAATAAGTATTCATTTATGGATTTTGCAGAAATTCTCTGGTTTACTTTGTCAGGTTTTATGCAGTGTCAAATGTACAAATCACCATGTTAAGTTTTGATTATTCACTTAAAGGAGGATTTGTTAATTGTCCTGGTTCCAGCCAGGCCAGAGTTAACCTCCCCAGAAGCCAGCCCAGGTGAGTTCAGTTAGGCCAGGCTGTTTCCACACCACCTGACATCACACCCCCATCAAAGGTGTTTACTGGGGAGGGGTGCTTCTGGGTACCTCTAGGGCAGTCCAAGTGTGGCTGGGGTGTCAGGTTGGTCCTGTGTTTTGCAGCACTCTTATCATCAGGTTGGTAAGGTACTTTGTGTCATCATTGTGTGTGAGTGTAATTTGCCATGGGCTGTTATGGTTCCCATTTCATGGTGATTTTGTCAGTAAACCCTCCTTTTCCCAACTCACACAGGCTGTGTCTCTCCTCTGGGAGAGAGCAAGTAGCACATGGTGCTCAGCCACTGCTTGGGTCTGAACCACCACAATTAATTTACAGAAATTAGTGCTTTCAAGTAGATCTTGACTTTATTCATTACTTAACTCTAAGAATAAATGCACATTGAAATATTTTATGTATGTTCTCTAAAAGAATTTTGCCCTCAAATTATAAAGTTCAGACTGTTTTTCCTGAGTCACCTGTTTAGTCACACAAAGACTCTTCAAAGTTATGGGGGTTGGTCTTTTTTTTTTTTTTTATTTCCCTAGAAAGAAACATTTTTCAATTTGGATATTGTTGTGATGATCAAATAGACTGTTTCTGTTACTGCTTGTAGTAGAAAATTAAGTAAGAAGAGGCTCTCCAGAGATTTACCTGTGTTAAAAATTTGTTTTCACAGAATCACCAAGATTAGTTGAGGCTGGAAAGGACCTCTAGAGATCATACTGATCAGTCTCCCAGCTCAACGCAGGATCAACTAGAGCAGGTTGCTTCAGACTTCATCCAGTTGGGTTCTGAATATCTCCAGGGATATTTAATTCCACAGCGTCTTCTCTGAGCAACTGTTCTAGTCTTTGGCCATCCTCACTGTAAATAAACGTGGGGGTTTTTTTTTCTGATATTTAAGTTGGATTTCTTGTAATCCTGTTGCCCTTTTGCTGGATAAGGACTGAGAAGAGTCTCATTCCCCCTTTTTTTTTTTTTTATTTTGCCCTCTCTCACCAGGCATTTAATTTTATTTGAATTCTTTGGTTATTAAAAAAAAAACCAAACAAAACCAAATCCACATTCTCCAAAGATGCTGATGATATCAATAAGGTGAAGAAATTTAAGAGGTATTTTAGTTCCTTAAATTGTCTTAATATCTCCATCAGGCTTTCCAAATTCACAGTTTACTTTGAGAGTTCTCCTGTATTTGAGTTACTATCTTGTTTCTGTTTTGGCTAGTTAAAATGTGTGTGTCAATCATTGCTCTGTAAGAGAAACACTAGATCAAATTATTATTTTATTCTTGTTTTCTTTTTTTCTTGCTAATTTCCCAAGGACTTGGAGTTTTATACTCATGTTGTTGTTGGTTTTCATATAATTTCTCTCACGGTATGCTCTCTTATTATAAAAAAATATCTAGAATGCTTTATTCATTTAAAGGTTACCAGTTTTTGTGTGCTAGCACTCTTGAAGCTTTAGAGCTTGTGTATTGTGTATGTCAGAAAGGCTTACTTTTACTGTGATTTATACTTTCTTTGTAAGTAAGTTCTAAAGGCAGTATTAGTTTATAAAAGCATTCCTTCTTTTCTTTCACAGTCTTCAGGATGCTTTAGGACCATTTACATTTGCATCCTTCCTGCCACTTTCCTGATCAGGATTTCCAGATAAATCTCCATCTTTACATTGGTTTTTTTGTCCTGTATAACTATCCATGTAACTTTTTTTCATTCTGTATTTTTTCTACTGACTTTGGCCTATGAGCCATTCTCCATGTTCAGCTGATCATCACTAACTTTTAAAGTGTTTTTCAGTAGCACTAGGAGCTTCTTAATCTCAGAAACAGCCCTGAGCGAGGCTTAGTTAAATCTGTTTTCGTTGTTGATAAAGCAGTTGTCGTGACCTTCCTGTCTTTTTCTCTGCGAATAGCCTTCTGTACAGGATCTGCTGTGTCATTTATAAAGATTGCTTCTCACAGAAGTGTTCTTTTTTTCTGAACTTTGAATCATTTAAGCAGAACTGTGAGGAGGGCTTTCTTACTGTCAGCTGTCTGAGTAATCATTTCAAAGTTCATGCAGCTCTTTAGGTCACCTTTTATTGTGTAGTGTCTTCCCTCAATGTCTGAAAGCTCTTTCTCAAATACAGCACCTGAACTTCTCAATTGGATCCATCTTTCTGCTGTAGTCTGTTACCTGCATTTAAAAATAAATGCTCATTTGCCTTTTGAGCCTGATGTGGCAGATAATGATTGTGCCACATAAAATAATTTTAAGAAGAATATTTGTTCAAGCCATTCCTTTGGATCAATGCAGTCTCCTTGCAGCTTTCGTGGGTCTTCACCAAGCTCTTCGAAAAGTTGTTTTATCTCACAGGAAAAGAATGGCTTCAGATATATATATATATATATATATATATATATATCCCTGTAATCCTACTGCAAATTCCTATCAAAGGCTGTGAACATCTTTGGTTCAAACACCACCAGTCCAAAGTAATCAGTAACACAGAGTGTCACTGCATAGGACCAACTTTAAGTTCCAAATTAAGAAATACTTACCTGTTTCAAAAACATAATTGAAAACTGTACAGGAATTTCAAGTGTATTCTTGACAACATGTCAGACAATTTGGCCAGTGGTTTACTCTTTAGTCTCTTGGTTACGAGGATGTTTTCCATCTAGTCCTGGACTCTGTTGTTTACTGTCCTCCATAGATGTAGACAGCATTGTAACCTACACAAACCTTTATTTTGCTGGACTAAATACACTGTCATTCCACTGATCATGTAAGTTTTGCATGCCTGCTAGTTTGAGTTCATCTTTCTTGATGGGTATGATGATAATAGCATGCAGTTTACACTTTGATTTACATCCTCTCAGTTCCCTGTACACAGTAAGTCTGACATTTCCACGTGGTTGATTCAAACTTCTTGCATTAGGTAGATTATTTTTTTTGTATCTTCTGGTCTTTTTTTTCTGAGGCTCAGTGTTCCATGCCAAGCAAAACTTTGCCAAATGTGCTAAGCTTGCCTTCCTTTTATTTTTTCATTTTTAAACAAGGTAAGATTGAATTCAGGGTAAACCCTAGAATATTACAGCTGGCAACTCTATAAATTCTATAAACACCATGCAGGTGGGATGCAGAGTGTATGTGGTTCTGGTATATTCTAGCAAAGACTAAATTGTATTCTCAGAACCAGAAGCATTTTTTTCTACCCAGGATAAACTGTCTTTGGGCCAGTCTGTGAAACCAACAAGCTGGAATGGCATCTGTGACTTTGTATGCCTTGGCTTCCTACGCTGAAGTTTGAGGTTTAGTAGAATTTCCTTTCAGTCAATATTTAAGTAAATAATTCATTGTTCATCAGAAGAGATGACATTGCTGTTTGAGGTATGGGGTTCATGAAGACTAGAAAATCTGTTTCCCACACCTTTAAAAGAATTCAAACTACCTCCTGTGTGGGTTTCAACTTTTAGCTGCTGTCCCCAAGAGGATGCCATGCACACATTGTCCCTTTTCTTTGGGCTCTGATGACTCTGAAGTTTCTCAGGATTTAAGTTACTTTGCTCTTGAGAGGATGTGCTCTTTTGTGCACGCTCTGAATGAAATCCCCCTGGTCCGAGCGTGTGGAAAATCACGTTTTAGTTCTGAGAACTGTTCCTTAAGAAAACAATATAATACCCTTTCTGTTTATTTTTTTCTAATAGAATGCCGCAGTATGAATTAGAAGTGCTATATAATTAAAGTCTTTCTGCTTGAAATAATCTGGTTGAGATTAATTTTGGGGTCATTTTCATGGCTGGGTTTATTTTTCAGAGAAATAGTCTCCTTATCATCATTGTTGGTTTAGTTTAAATATCATTGTCTGGGATTAGTGTCTGATATTGAGCTGGTTAATGTGGTATTAGTTAACAATCTGGTTTAAATCTTCACATTTCAGTTATGAAATACTTCAGAGCAGAGAAGTATGCCTTTCAGATGTTATCTTTCTGTAATCTGTTATTTGCTTCATCTTCTCTCCCTTCCAATTTTTATAGGAAGACATCTACATGTACGGAGGCAAAATTGAAACAAATAATGGCAATGTTACTGATGAGCTGTGGATTTTCAACATACACAGTCAAACATGGAGTACCAGAGTTCCTGCCGTACTTGTACACGGCCAGCAATACGCTGTGGAAGGTCATTCAGCACACATAGTAGAGCTGGACAGCAGAGATGTGGTTATGATTATAATTTTTGGATATTCTGCAATTTATGGTTACACAAGCATTGTGCAAGAGTACTACATCAGTAAGTCACTTTCAAATAATTTTCATCACGTACTGAATAAAAAACACCCTCCTGATTATTTTTTTTAAACTAAAGAATACTCATGTTTTCAGAAAGAAAAAACATGTGTTTTGCAAAAGAAATGAAACCTTATCTTTTCTCCTTCATATGATATAGATCACTCTTTTAATTAAGTGGTAGCATTTCATACATGTTTGGAGTAGAATGGCTTTGTGTTGTGTATATGGCTGTGGTACACTAGTGGATCATCCCAGAAATTCCATGTAGTGGTTACTGTTGCATTGAAACCTACTTTTTTTTTTTTTTTTAACCACAGAGTACATAGTCATAAAGACTCAGTAGATCAAAAGAGAAAGGGCAAAACGGATGAATAGTGCTTACTACAATTTAGTTATTTTGAAGGTTGTTTAATGTTGCTTTAATACTTTCATTCTGATTTTTGAAATGTTCATCCTTGTATATGGGGTTTTCTCAAGTTTAATACATGTTACTACATGAGGAATAGAGAAAATTAACATTAATAACCTGCCATGTCTGTCTGGAATTTCTCTTGCAAGCTAGTGAGCTTTTCATAAGGGTGATTTTAAATGCTAGAATTAAATCAACTACAGCATTTTTTTTAATCCTATACAGGGTACAGCTCAGGTATCATTTCAGAAGAAACTTGTGATACATTTTGAGGAATATTCATATGTCTGCTAATTCAAATTATAATATTCTTTTACTTTTTTGATTTCTTGTTTTCTATAGAATCAATCTGAGTCCCTCAATTATTCAAGCAATCACAGAATGCATCATATAAAATTTCAAAGTAATTGTATGTTAAGGCATATATTTTAAAAATTGTTGCATTTTACTTTTGGCACATATACATATGTATATAAACACTCTTTAAGTATATCTATGGGCAGAGGAAGCCCCTTCAAAACTCAGGGGCCTCTTATGCTTCCTTGCAATATCTCTGATTGTAGTCCCAAAATCTTATAATGGTGTTGAACAAGGACAAGAGTAAGAGCACCATGATGTGCTTTTATCCACACTGAAAATTTGATTCAAGCACATAAAACCACTCTAAGACTCTGGTCTATTATTTCACAGCAATGTTATTAACAAATATTGAAGGCCAGTTTTCTGGAAAAAATTTTTGGAAAGGTTTTTTTGTTTTTTAAATCAACCAGAGAGTTATTTTTTTCTTGAAAATAAGAATAGGTTGTAGTTTTCTTTGTCCTTTTCACTGTAGTGTCTATTGTCTTGATATTTTTTGCTTCCTCATATGCTGCCTATGTAATCTGGAGTAGAAGTATAACTGTTGTTTGTACCTATTACTGTGGTCAGTTTAATTATGAAGAGGGAAATGAAAAGGATGAGGAGTACACGATTCACTTTGTACTGTAAAATTTTCTGTCTGGTGGATTTTATTGCTGGCTTTATAGTTGAAATGTACAAGTTGTTCCTATTTTAATTTCTTTTTTTTTAATATTAAAGCTATGTTTGTGGAAGGTTAATAAAACAGACTGCAACTAAGCATATATAAAACAAAGAAAAAAATTACAAACCATGGTGATAAGCTTTGAGTAGAAGAAAGCACTTATTTCTCTGGCAGTTATTAGGGGTCAGAATTATTCTTAAGTTTTTACCTCTGCTTTCTGAAATTATATTTTTATCACATACTGGTGAGAAATTTGTTAGAGAAATTATGCTTCCCTTGCATCAAATACGAAGGAAACTTGTAGCCATATTAGGGTATTACTGTGGAAATACGTTCATTCCAGTGAGTTGGTATCACGTGCTGAAGGATCCCTGGTGCCTGCAGTGCTTTGCAGAATGGGGTGTCTATGCTGTTACCCAGCAATTTCTGTGGTGGATAATTTCCATGTTTTATTTTACCCTATTGCATCTCTCTCCTTCCCCTCCTCTCAAAGCTAAATGAATTTTCTGGCCAATTTTTCTGAGTTCCCTGTCAGCTGTAGCATTTCTCTAGAGTTCTGCAGCTATAGGATGAACTGTAAAATTCAAAATGGTACTTTGGACTAAGAATGATTTTTCTGGGGGACCTTAGCCACTCATTAAAAGACATAGGAAGTGATGGAAATGTTGCTGTGAACAAACCTGAATCAGAAAGAAAATTTGTTACAAAAAAGGGCTTCTGACTTCTGATGTTATAGAAAGAGAAGTTAGAGTCCCATTTTCTTTCTCTCTGCTTGCTTTTAAAATATACATTGCTTTAACATTTCAAATTGTGCTGCTTTATTATTTCTAAATGTTATCAGCCATGGCTTTTAGTCCTAATGAAGGCTATTTTTTCAAGCATTTTACTAGATGTCTACTGAAAGAAAGAAGCATAGAAAGAGGCAACTTACCCTTTGGTTCACCGGAATTGAAACCTCCAGTGATCCAGTCTTGTTGATGAACTTGATAAATGGAATTCTGGTGCTAAAGCCTTCTTTAGTTGCTGTGATACTGATTTCCATGGGGTCTGGGTCAAGGAACATCTGAAGCTTAAATAATTTGTGGATTCCCTAGCCTTTCACCTAGGTATATAACTCTTATTAACAAAATGTGAATCAGATGGGTGCATGGTCTGATAATTTCTCAGACGTTGTCTAGTTAGTGAAGAAAGTGATTTCTATCAATGCCAAGTAAGTTCTGAAAAAATCAGACATGGCTTGCAGGCAGAAGCATGAGAATTTATTTCAACTCCAAAGGTGTGGTGATTGTTGCAGGGGGGGAAAAAAGCTTCCTGTTGTCCTTTCTTGCTATACCTAGACTTACAGCTTTTGAGGAACCAATAAATCCTGGCATGGGTATTATTTGAATGATTTTACTAACTGGAACCATAAAGCTTTTCTGGGTTACTCCCCAGGGAAATTTATTTCCCTTTAGGTTAACAATACCTCATAAACCTTCTAAGAATCTCAATGTGAGTCTCAAGGTGAATATAATAATGGTGTTTTGTTTTAGCTGAGGTTTATAAAAGCTCCTTATATATTAAGGAACTTCTGAATACCTATCCTGAGATTTTATTATTTTAGAAGACAGAGATTTGTTTGGATTAGCAGCATATCACTGACTGATTTTTTTTTTTTTTATGACTTTAGAAGTAGGCTATAGGTTGTTTTTGATTAAAAATGTTTCTTTGAAGTAGCATTAAATGAAGTGAGCCTATGATACAACATGTGTTTCCTCCTTTTAGTAAGTTAGCATGAGGTTTGTGGTTGCTTGAGAAATCTTTCAGGTTTGTCAGTGGAGTGAAATGCAAATGACACACCAGGGTGCTTCCTGGACATTGCGTTCTCTTTACCTGGTTTGAAGGTTGCCCTGTGATAAGGCCAGATCAGGCCAGTATGTCTACCTTTCCTCACATTTTTTTTTTTGATTTTTCTTAGTGAATATTAACGATTTTTTTTTCCATAAACACATTTTAGAAAAATCTTAATCTCAAAATGCTATTTTAATTATTACCATTTGATTGGTAAAATTATTATTGCAGTTTTTCTTCATTTGGCTATCCTAATCAGTCATACATAGAAATGAGCTGGGGAAAAAATAAAGCAAGGAATAAGGTTTTGTGTCTTCACTGTGTAGTTTTTGATGATGAAGTAGCATCACATCTCTGGGCATGATAAATTCCAGCCTTTTGCTCACGGAGTTTTATCACCTTGGCCATAAAAATCAGTGCTTCTTAAACGTTAACACCGTATTTTATAGTTCTTTTTAAAAATATTTGAGGATTAGTCTGAAAGAGCTTGGATTTTTTTCACAATGTCATTGGATAACTGGTTATAATTTTAGTGACTAGGTATCTTCCAATTCATAGCCTACATTTATCAGTGGCCAGTTCACAGTCACTTGTTTTCTAGGTGAACATGTTTTTAATGTAAGCAGCTCAAGCAAGCCCTTCTTGGAATTCTTTTTGAATTATATTTATAGATACCAGTCCTCCCTTTGGCAAGACTAATTAAGATTAATCTATTCAGTTCACGTTCTGATAGTACCTATCTCTTTAGCTTTTCCCCATTGAGTTCATCTCTCTTCAACATGATGGTTAGAAAAGCCTGTGAGAGATTCTAGGTGAGATTTCACCAGTATTTAGCTAAATAACATTAATCTTGCTTTATTTGGCACATGGCACTTTGTATGAAGTAAAGTGACACGTGTACTGCACCCACAAGGAAATCATTAATGGCTCTCAGACTTTCTCTGATGAAGCAGTGCTCCCATTCGTTCTTCTCAGTCATTGTCAACTGATGAGCTTCCATTTCATAGAGGTTTGTATTGCTGGTCATAGCACACAATATCTGAAGTTAGTGTTGAATATGGATCCATATTTTTCCAGTAGCTGTGATCATCCAGTTCAGCATGTTTTTCTGCTTTCTGTGATCTGATAATGTCTAAATTTATCCAATTATTACACCTTAAATTAGAGACAGTGTCATAAAACCCACCTCTCAACTTTGTTCATTGCAGCTTCCTGTTCAGTGCTCAAATCCCATTCAGTTATAATGGCTTATTTACTAATTCCCATTGTGATAGTATAGTAAGGATATTACTGCAGCCCAGATAACTGAGAACACCTACACTTCCTTCTGTAGGTCATTGTTGTTTAGGTAAATGTGATATAAATGGTTTGGGACATTTCTATTGTGCAGTGACACAGTTTTCTATTATTTCAACTTTTTTTTTAATTGATCCTTTTTATATTAAAAAATCAACCCCTTTGTTCTAAATCTTTGTGTATTACTGAGTTGAGGTTAAGGTCTCTAGTTGTCCAGCTGTTGTCTGTCATGTCAACCCTATGGTTGTGGTTCTTGGGTAATACCTAACCAGCTTTGTTTAAATTTTACTTGCCATGTCTGTTATAGGTTTGGAATGGAGTCATGCCCCCAGCTTCAGTACATTGAATTAATGAGTTTAGCTTCTCTCTCAGCTGTAATTTTGTTTTACTGTTTACATGTTTTTTGTGGATGCCTTTTTTTCTTTCACTAGATCAGTCTCTTCAAAGTGGTAGTGGTGAAGCTGTCCGTGAACTGTGTGAGTCTGTTGGACAAAGGTGCCCAGAAAATTGCAGCATGTAACTGTGTCCAGTTGTTTTGGACAGATTTAATTATCTGAAGTTATCATAGAGACTTACCTAAGCATTTTGAGAAAAACTTTTAAGTGGTAGAGTTCTCTGGAAGATTGCCCAGATGTTGATAAAAAATGTCAAATTACAAATGAAATGTAGAAGCCCCTATTGCTGGAATGATATTCTATTTTCCACTTTTTTGGTTTTTTTTCCAAAATACATTTGATCTTATTTTTACACTGGCTATCAGACTTACAAATTGAAATCTGGAAAGTGAAAACAATCCCATTTCCTTGTGTCTAGTTTGTTTATTTGTAGAACTCTTTCTGTATATGACTTTTCAGCTGTTGAGACTGCAGCATTTTGCATGACTTATTTGGTCAATTGAGTACTTCATCTGATCTAATGATAGAAAGATTGTGAAATCTTTAGGTATGTGAATTGTGGTGAAAATACCTTCAATTAAAAATTGTGTCTCTGTTTCAAAAAAAAGATAGGTGAAGTTCCTTAGCAGTGAATTGGCTTTGGTGGTTGTGTTGTTTTGATTTGTGGGTTTTTTTTTTTAAGAAAAAGGCAGATCATATGCATAGTGATGTCTTTAAATTCTGACAGTACCATTTTTTTGGCTGACTGAAGCAATATTCAAGACACCAAGAAAGTGTTAAATAGATCAAAACTGCATATATGCTTTTCAGTATTCAAAATTCAGGCAGCTCAACTAAATTTCAGAATGGGAAATAAGTAAAACTGTAATCTGCTTTTGACTTTTATTTCAGAAAGATGTTGCTGGAGCTCCTTTCTCAAATGTAGGTAGGTGTCCATAGCATACAGGCATTGTCACACAAGGAGCAGCTCTTCATGTTTCTGACCAAGTCATGTAAAGCTACAGAATTTGCTGCGTGAACCAGTCAAATACAAATGCAAAATATTCTATTATGCATATGATCAACACTGTTGTGCAAATTTATTTGGGGAAATAGTAATTTTTTCCCTTAAAAGTATATATGCCAACTATTAGACTGATGCCTATTTAAATGGAAAATGAGGATGGTGTTGGCGCTAAAGATGTATCTTTAGGTTTACTCCTCACCTACATTTTTACATGAATTGTAACAAGTAAATCTATTTGTTAGCAAGGTAATACATGTTTAAAATACAGTATTATTGGTACAAATTTGATATTTGTGTTCAGAGTTGCAGTTCTTAATAGCTTGATAATATCTGCCTAGAGACTGTAATAAAATACTAGTTACATTACACTGCATATAAATAATGTAAATTACTGTGTCAGATATAATGTATTGCACAAATATCAGCATTCATAAGCACAAAAAATTAGCACAAGTCTTCCAGTTTAATCTATATTTTATAACTTGCTTTAAGCACTCATTATTGGAATAAAAAAAAGCAAGTTGCTTATAGAGGCACTACCTGGAAACCATTTAATGAAAGTAGAATAGCAACAGTAATAACTGCAAGTCATGGGTGTTTTCACTAAACAGGAGAACCTGGAGGAAAAAGTGGTAATCTTAAACTACCCACATAATATCAGATACAAATTGGAAGGGAATTTAAGCTGTCTTTTAGATGAAGCAAGTTGCATGGTGGTGTGTGCTAGCCCTGGATAAGTAACTTTATAATGGAAGCCAATTTAGGTTAAGAATTAGGAGACCACTCCATTTTGGATGTTCTTGGCCACATTGTCTTTTCTGACGTAATCTTCAAGAGGCTGTAAGTGAATTACTTCTTCCATTTTACATCCATAAAACTGGCTGCAGAATCATCACAGGCTCATTTGAATAGGCTGGCTTCTCAAGGACATACTTTCTGGCTTGCTTTGTTTGTGGCTTATGTCATCAGCTAGGAAGATGGAGGGGGAAAGATGGAAATTTCAGGTCCACAGGCAACAGGATGTCACTTAACCTCGCTGTCTTTTTTATTGTTACAGTAAAATAGTTTCCAATTGTGTTTTATTCTTCAGTCATAACAGCTATTTTGAATGGTTTTCTTTGGTGTCTCTCTGCAGTTATTAATGATGTGATGTAAAATGTGAATTTAAGTGCCAGTTTAATGAGCTGTTATCAAATTATCCTTCTGTGAGTTTTCAGCGACTGAGTAGGTATAGTTGCAGTTAAATAACTAGAAACAGTAGTTGAAGCAGCTTTGTTCTCAATTTTACAGTTTACTAGCAAAGTGGCTATCTACATCCATGTGTACTTTGATGTACCTTACATTCCTAGTGCAGCTGATGTAGCTGGAGAATTGAATTCACATCAGCTAACTCTGGTGGGGCAATGTTACAGTTGATAGAGAATTAATCTTAACTGTTAATTTCATATTTTCCAGAAAGTTTGGGCTTTTTTTGGCTTTGTGTGTGTGCTGAACTGACACGTGGGAGAGTATGAAATACTGCTGGCACCTGTAACAATGATGTATTTGCAATTTAATTAAGAATGGCAGATAATAGTCTAATAATATTATCTGATTGCAGATATTTTGATATGTTGGTATATAATTACTTCTTAAAACAAGTCCCTAGTTCTTGCTATATTTAGGATTATAGTGAAAATTATTTTCTATGCTTAAAACTCTTAGTATTGTGTGTTAGCAGTAGTAAGCCTTAAACCTGTGTCTCCTGTACATCTGTTTCAGGGTCTAATTCTTGGCTCGTACCAGAAACAAAAGGAGCAATTGTGCAAGGTGGCTATGGCCATACTAGTGTCTATGATGAACTGACAAAATCTGTTTACGTCCATGGTGGATACAAAGCACTACCTGGCAATAAATATGGATTGGTGGATGATCTTTACAGATATGAAGTTAATACTCGGACGTGGTAAGTGGGATTTAGAATGCTGGAAACTAAATTATTTGTTACGGAAAGAGAAAAGCCAGGTGTAGAATAAGGTTCTGGTAAAGTCACATAGATGCCTCCATATCCTTAGCATGTTGCAGAACAGTGTGTTCTCTGCAACAGAATGGAGGAACATGGTGAGGGATTAGACTAGCCATTGGATTAGTGGAGCTACACACTGAAGGAGTGTCAGGGTGGAAACTTTGCACATGTACAAACTAAGGAAAGGTTCTTTTACATAGACATAACCACCATGTGGGAACAGTACATGTGTACTGTTTTCACCTGGTATGAATATAGTGCTGATGCACTTTCAAGTACCTGTTACATAAATAAGTAGAGAAATCTAAGAACTCTGCGCAGAAATGAGAGAGAAGATTCCTGGAATTATATAGGGATCTGTAGTTATTAATGTTCTTGGTGTTTTGATTTTTGTCAATTCCTTGTCTCTCCAGGTTATTGTAACTTATGCTACTTATGTTATTTATATCAAGTGACCTTAAATGTTTTTTCTTACTCTATAGTTCTTGATCTTAAATAATCTCTTTCTTGGTACATTTTATTCTGGCAATATAATATTTCTGTTGAGAACTAATAGCTTGGCTTTGCCACATAAGACTTTCTCTCAGATGTTGGAAAACGTGGGTTTGATTTCACTGAGAATCTTGATTTTGAATGCCGCTAACTTATGGTACTTGGAAACCTTATTACAGGAATTTGTTGTCCCATGAAAGATATTGTTAACTGCTGGAATTTTAATTCTCTCTTATTATACCCTATTCTTGGAATGAAGTGATACTGTATCCTTCGAAGGTCTGTTCAACAATATAATAATAAAATATTTTTATTCAGTATTCATATGAAAACTAATGGTGACTGCTTCTGTCTATACAAATACGGCATTCTCTGCAGCTTGTGGAGGCCTTAACTCTTTCATTCATTTCATGAGTATTTCACTGGAAGTCAGTTGTGCTGAGGAACTGAAAGCTGGCTGGAAGGATGGGGTAATGACACTTATGTAGGAATAAAATATTTCTCTACTGTATCTGTGGCATCTTATAGTCAGTATTCAAAGTGCTCAGCGAGGCAACTGAGCCTGAACTGACCAGGTTGGAGTACGAGGATGAGGTGGAATCACCATGGCTTTCTCATACCAATGTACCTATTTTCACACTTGTGTGTGTTGTCCTCACTGTCTCTGTTTTTCTCTTGTACTCACACACTCTGCTGCTCTGTCTGATCTGTCTGAGGTCCATATGTTTCACTAAGTCTTGGCTTGCAAAGCTGATTATTTGTTTTATTCAGTGGTGTGTGGATTTTCATTTCTTCATATCAATTAGGCATAAGCTTTATGTTTCTCGGGATGTGAGGGGGCGATATCTGAACTCCTAGTGTGAACGTTATTTCTTCTACACGATGCAGACCTACAGTGTGTGTGATACCCGCGCTGCTTTGTGTCACTTGCATATCGCTGCAGTTGGCAATTGGGGCTACATGTGATGCTGGGCTTAGATAATGGCCTGAAACAGTGGAAGCACCTGCTGGCTCCTGGGTATTTCTGTTACCATTATAATAACGTGCTGCTGTAGGCAACGCTTGGCATTGCTTTAGTTAATGTGGACTAATGTTTGCAGATACACGTGTATGTGCATTAATAATGAATTCAGTGTACAGTGTCCTGAGACTCTCACATAATTTGCATGGGGGTTGATGTGTGTTGGAGACTTCTGAAGATTGCCCTCATCAGTGATGCTGAAGAATAGTGAAAATCATGGCCAAATTAAAAAACTTGATCTGTATTACACTTCCATTTCTGCTGATCCTTGGGGGAAAAGCTACTGTTACTGGAACACAATATGAAAAATTAGGGAAAAACCTCATCTGTAAAACGTGGAGACTAGGGCTGGGGCAGTGCAGTTGAGTGACTACAACTCAGAAAAGTGAGTAGGCCAAAGAAAATCTGTGGGTATTGCTATTCTATCCTCTGTAGGGAAGAGACAGTCCTTAGGTTTCTCTGGAACAGTGTATGGCTCTTTAGGCGTTTAGTGATCAAGACAACTATTTGTAGACAGCTGCAAGGCAGGGTAATCAAGACAGAGCCTAGTGTATAGCAATTAATGTAAATTGGGAGGTAGGAGCTGTGGAAAACTGCTAAACAAAAGACAAAGAAATCTATAGCTGAATGGATAAGGACGTGTTCTTCGCATTCTTTCAACTCATAGCAGTAATATTCCTCCATTACTAGTTGAAAATAACTGTTAAAATAGTGTTGTCTTCTGTTTCCTTGTCACTTCTAATTATGTATGTTGCTAACTCATGAGTTGAAACCAGATATTGTGCTTTTCTGGATAGGTACCATAAGTATTCTGTACCAAGCTAAATTCCTGGTTAGAAAAGCACACTTATATGGTGCTCTGGTTTGAATGTATTTCAGTCAGAAACAGACAACAAAAATGCACGTTACTTAACAGAAAAAAAAAAAATTAGAAAACCACAAGAAGCACATTGGTGGGTATGTTGTGGGTTTGAAGGAAGTGAAAGTGAGAGTCTAAACTTGTAAACTGTTAGATTACTGAGACAAATAAAAGGTTATTAAGGGGATGTAAATAATAGTCTGTACTGGCAATATAATCACCTCTTCATATACATGTCTACAGCTGGTGTTCTTAACTAGATTAGTCTGGCAAACACCACAATTGGTTACTCACTCTCTTGGTAAGATTTATTTGCTGTGATTAAATCAACTTTGTATTCTGTTCTCTCTACTAGCCCCACACCTGCCACTTTAAAACTGTAGTATTGATAGCTCTTGGCTACTGTTGGGCTCATGTTATTACTCTGGCACAAGGCAAACTGTGCAGACACAGGCTGCAATGAATGAGAAGACAGCAAAGGCTCAGTATGTGTGGACTATGTTTTTGCTACTGAAATTCTGTATGTTTGAATCAGCCAGCCTGAATATATTTATGAAGCAGTACAACTGTTTTTTATCCTAACTAGAATGATTTCTACTGTTTTTTTTCCAGGTCTGAGTGTTAGTAAGAATAAAAAGAAACTTTTTTCCTTTTCCAGTGCTTAGGATCGTTGGCAGATTCTTATAGCCTTTTAAAGAATTCTTTATTGCATTTCTTCAGCAAACAACCAACGTGGCTAAGAATTTAGAAGGATAGCAATTAATAATATGAATGGATTTTCATTCAGACTTGAATAAAATTTACCGTATCAATATTAACTTCTGAAGAATGTAAACATAACTATTTACTTTTGATATGTTACTTGATAAACTGGATTTTAATTTAAAAAAAAAGCATGATGTTTTAAATGATTGCTAAATATATTTAACATGAGAAAATTCATAATCCTAAAACCAATTGGAATATATTTAATCATATTTATTGAGTAGTATTTTTTGTAGTGTTTTCCTTGTACTTTAAATTGTTTAATTCAATAAATTATCTAGATGTGTATAGATAGGTTTTGTTTCATGTGTATGATATTTTCAATTTTGCAGGACTATTTTGAAAGAGAGTGGCTTTGCAAGGTATCTTCATTCAGCTGTCTTAATCAATGGAGCTATGCTCATTTTTGGTGGTAACACTCATAACGATACTTCCCTGAGTAATGGTGCCAAGTGCTTTTCTGCTGACTTTCTTGCATATGATATAGGTATGTATTGCATTGTATCTTTCTCATTTGAGTTTTAAATATCACAGCATTGCTTTTTCAAGTACAGCTAATATGAGCCTTTAAAGTCTTGGTCCCAAACAACTTCAAGCTTTTTATAATTTATATTGTAAAAGTAAAATCATGCTGCTGTTCCATGACAGCCATAAGTTTTTTGTTTGTGGGGCACAGTATAGTAGCTAAAATGATCAATTTAGGAAAAAGTACTTAAAATGCTTATAATATGAATAGCAGGTATGCTACTAAATGAATTGCAAGAGTTAGTGTTACGAACATGTGTTGAACAGAGACCCCAGCGGTTATTTCTTCCAAGTGTTCATTTATTTTTCATACCAAATATCGGCTTAGTACTAACGAAATATGATGCTGGAATGTAAAAACAAAACTGAAACAACCCACAACAACAACCAAACAAAAAAACGTATAAAAAATTCTCCAAACTATAACATTTCCCCATAAGTAGCACCCAAGAGGTTCCTAAAAAGGCTTGGAATTGGTGGCAGTTTGGAAAACGCATTGCTCAGTGCTTATATCAAGGCATCACAATGGGCCTGCATTGATTGAAAATCAGAGTGGCTAAGCCAAGGTAGGCAGAAGTCTGAAAGGCAAGGCAGGAGGAGTTGTGCAGCCTGGCATGAGCAGTCGTGGTGGGTGGGAGGAAAATTCTGGGGGATATTCCACCATATAGACTAATGGGATGACTACCTGAAATGAATCAGGGCAATAAGAGACAACGGAAGACTTTTTCATTGTTATGTTAAAGGTCAACTATGTTTCCATGGACAATAGTGCAATGAAAGTCATTGAATTATTTGGGATTAGTTTCATGGGACAAAAGGGTGTTGCTAAAAAAAAAAAAAAGAAAATATTCTTCTGAAGCACCAAAGCTGGCTGGTATGCAGTAAAAATGTCAAAATACAGAATTCATTCCCAGTAACCTGAGTTCCAAAGTAGAAGCAGCTAGTAACAAAAGAACCCCATGAAACTGTGTTGGCTGTCAGGTGGGAGGAGGCTGTTCTGTTGCTCAGGGAGAATGAGATGATTGGAAATGACGGTTGACATAAGATAATGTTTAAAGGAACAAGGTGCAAGTCATACGCTTAAGAAATGACCAGGATTTTCTCCTACAAACTGAAGGAAATGTCAGAGGCTTGTGTATCTGAGTCAGGAGCAGTATATGTCCTTTCCACTCCTAAGGAAAAGAAGGAGGAAGCATCAATGACACTCTCAAGGCTCTGGATATTTCTGTAGCATTTTGGCAACGTATGTTTAAGAAAGACAGATTTGAACAGGGCTCCACATGACAAGTGGTATTAAGGCCGACTGAAGCATGAGGAGCTTTTAGTAGACGATAAAAGGATGTGGTGGATTTAATTTCGCAAAAGAGTGGTTGAGAGCAGACAAAGATTGTTGTTTATAAATATATGATAAGAATACTCTGTGGAGGAAAACTGTTTAAAGTAAAAGACAGTCTTGAGACAAAACTAGATGGGTGTAAGAGTTCAATCTGTATAATGGTTCCAACCATTAGAGCTGTGTAGTTATGGAAAAGCCTCCCTATAGGTTTGTGGAGGCTGTAAATCTAAGGGAATTTAATGAGCCCATAATCTGTTCCCTGTCTTGTTTATTGCCACCGCTGTTCTTACCATAAACAGAGTTCCCTTCCCTACTGTTCATATTTTATGCATAGGCTGCAAATAAAAGCACACAGGTCATATTTGGGCCAAAAAGCACAGTCACTTGCCCTGGGAGCTAAAAACTGGGAAATGTGTCAGAGGAGTCTGGGGAACGGACTCCTGCATGAGAATGGCCTGTGGATAGTGCCTGGAGCTATTTTTGGCAAGCCTTTATCAGCTGACTGCAGTGGTAGAAGAGGGGGAAGACATGATCCTTTTTATTGGAATAGTTGATAGGTCTTTGTGACTTTCTGTATAGATACCAATGTGATGTCTTTGCTCTCATATAGAAATAACTGTTAAATTATAACAAAATTGTATGTTCCATTGTACATGGAACATACATGTGTCATTTTCACCATGTGGGTGAATTATGCCTCTTCAGAACAATTGAATTTTTTTTTTTTACTGTATCCCTTTATTACATATTCTGTAGCTTCTTGTAGGCCTCTGATGGTGTGAGCTATTGATTTTGTTCTCACTTCGCTTTACATGTGGTTTTAATTTTTAATGAAACAGAGCTCCCCTCGTTTTAGAAGATAATATTACTTATTGGTCTACATTTATTTGTAGAATGTGCACTTGAGAAGCAATAGGATGAGTCCCAGGATCTGAATAAGTGTAATTTTCTGACTTTCATGCACGAGGAGGTTTTTATTCTGCTTCATAAAAATGTTGCATGCTGGTTGTTGGGTTTCTTTGGGTTTTGGTGAGTTTTTGGTAAGGGTTTTTTCTTTTAAGGTGGAAAAATATTTCTTTTTTTTTCTAGCTGATTACAGTTTTGAATACGGTATTTGTACTTTCTTGCAAGTCACATTCTCCATGTTATCAAGCTGATGAATTACAAAAGAAACAGATGTAGTAATTACTCTTTAAAAAAAAGAATTAAATCTATGAAGATTGATTTAATTCAGACTTAATCTTCTGTATTATTCATTTCACCAAATTAAAAACACGATCCTACAACACGCATTAAAGACATACTTTTTTTCAGAAAACTTGTAAATACTTATTTTACTAAGAATTAAGTCATTATAAAATGAGTATATTTCAGAATTTTGTTTACTTAGTAGCATGAGTTTTTGAACAATGTTTGGAAGTAAAAAAAACCCAAACAAAACCTCGATGCTATCAGTACCGTGTTTCCTAGATACCTTGCAAGTGATGGAGTGCTATGCTCTGTGTTGTAAAAAATGGGTGCTGCCTGGAAACCAGCTGAATCCTGGAGATAGAGCCTATACTATTTATGTTCAAGTTAGGCTATAGAGTAATTTTGATTATATCTTGTATTATATGTGACACAGTCCTATGGATAGATTGCTTCAGCTTTTTATTATCCATGAAAAAATTTAATGTTTTTCATATTAATGTGAACTATTGGAGGGTGTGTGTGTATTATTCTCAGTCTAGCTATCTAAATGGTTGATTTCTAATACAATTGATAATCCAGACTCCCCTTCTGGTCAATGGAGGGAGATAAGCATCTTCAGAGAGCAATTAATTTTACCAAGCTGAAGATAGAGTTGATGCTTTTCCTTCTTTTCTGGAATCATTGTCCTCTAGGTGACTGGATTTAGTCGTACTGTGTACATTTTAGGCAGTAAATGTGCCATGAGCTAGGAGCTCAGTTCAGCCATTTTAAATACTTACTGCATCTTAATATGTGTGTTAAAGCTGGAGACTCAAAGATCTGTAGATGTTATAAGACCTATTACAATGTCCTGATTTTCATAATTCAATATTGTTTGGTGTATTTATTTAAGTAGCAGTAAACATACTTAAGCAATGAGAAGTCTGCGGCATAAAATGAGCTTTAGAAACCTGGCCTTTGGTAGGCTTTTGTGCTCTGTGGGGTATTTTACCACCAGGCTTGCTGCCAGCTAGTGCTGGCAGTTCCATAGAGATGCAGAAATGGTTATCCTCATACATGTGAGGCATTAGTATATATATCATGCTGAAAGAGGAACCTTGGAAATGGGGCCAGGGCCACAACTAGGCTCAGTCTTGGGTGCTGTGGTTGACCTGCAGTTTTCTAACTGATGTTGGTTATGGCTTTTCTTTAATGCTGTGCCATAGTGAGCTGTTCTGTACATTTAAAGAAGCTGAAGGGCCTCAACTGGTGAGATCCTGCTGGTACAGATGTAACCTTCGTGTTTAACCTGGGATGTTTATTCAACTCTTCCATTATAGCATTTGGAAAGATACTTGTGGCAGTATTGTCATTTAGGAAAGGAATTTGAATAGGTGTATAAAACAAAATATATATGCACTGCTTTGTGAAAAATCTATGCTCTGTGGCAGTTCTTTGGAAGTAAGGGAGTTACATATGCAAAGGACAGTTTCTGTATAGTCATCATACATAATAATGACAGTTAATACAAACTCAGATGTACCTGTCTGAAATCTCACTGCATACTTGTAATCTATTAATAGGGATTCAACTTTCAAAATAGGGCATTATCTTCTTTAGTCTCTGTTGTGTAATTGGCAAAATACATATTAGGATCTGAACCCTGAGTTCTCCCAGTTCCTTAGCACTACTTTGTAATTTATAAAAACTGCATACCTTTGGGACACTGAGACATGGTAGGAAGAAAGCAGATAATCACCACTGACTTGAGATTCTCCTGCAGAGATTAGTTTAAATAAATGTGTAATAGAACTAGAGAGGAGATGTGACATGCATCATTATTGATGTTTTGCTTATGTTTTCTTCTTGGTACAAAGTTTGTCATTAGTTTAATGTGCCTTTCATTTCTTCAGAAACAAAGTCACATGAGTTGGTTACTCTTGGCTTCAAGGTTACCACTGTGTTTTCTCCCTACGTGGTGGTAGAGTTGTTCAGCAGGGGTAGTGTAATGGCGAGTTTTTTCTGAATACTTGATTAATTTAATTATGTACATTGTATAAGGAATAGAATGTACTTCAGAGAGAAACCAGGGTGATCTGTCTGTTGTACAAAGTTCCAGTCAAACTCTTGTTCCAAACAAAGTATTATTGTTTGGCAGAAGTTAATCTAGTGAGTACATATCTCAATACCTGGGCTGAATTCTGAGAGTAGTGAAATAAATAACATTCTGTGCAAAATAGTTTGCAATTTTAAAACCTATTTATCAACAAAATGAAGCCACTTATTGAAGACATCTCATCCTTTGACCATGACTAAGGATTATTAGGTTAAGTTAGGAAAACTTGAAGACATGGTTTTACATAAGTTTCAATTAATTTGAGCAAAACCAGCAAACTTGAATCAGCTGTTGAATGGGCTCCAGTGTAATCTGTACTGTACCAACAATCAGCTTTTTGCACCAAGATTTTATCTGGTAACCATATTTGGAGCAGGAATCCTACCTTGCTCTGTTCTTTCCTGCAGGCTTGGGAAGAAAAGAGGCATGTAGCATTATAGATTTGTCCCTTTGCCTTTGTTCTCAGTCTTTGTATCTGGTACAAAGGTTTAAGGAATGCAGTAGTGTTACTGGAAAGCTTCTCTCTAAATGTGCAGGAGGGTAGTTAGAAGGCCATGTGGGTTTTAATTTTCTGAGGGAAAGCTCCATTTTTCAACCCTGGGGAAGGACGCCCGCCAACTCCGTGCTATGTATTGATATACATATGTGTATTAAATGACTTGATCCTTATTGGTTCCTTCCAACTCAGGATATTCTATGAGATATATATAAAAAAATACAAATGCACATCTGTGAGTGCCAAAGAACTTGCTTTCATCCCAACTGCAAATAAATTCAAATCTGTACTCTAAAACTTCAGCAAATGTTTTTGAAGTATTAGTTTTGGATTAAGATGAGCCCTTTCTAGAATTATTTTTTTAATTATAGAACTGTGATACTGGAGTGTGCACCCCCCACCTCCCCATGCTTGAAACTCTCCCGTTTGTAGTCTAATCAGACATTAGGAAAGCAGTTTAGTTTATATTTTATGAGTGTTCAGATGCAAAATTTGCAAACAAGAGTGGATTAATTGGACGTAAAGAATCAGAATTTGAAACAGATTCTAACTACTGAAACAAATATTTAAAAAGAATAGAAGTGTATATAGAATGACTGCACGGGAACCTCTATAAAAGCTGAAACCTGAACCCACTGGAACACACCAGCTGCTCATGTGTGCTCTCCTAGTGGTAGTTGTATTTCAGAATTGCTTGCATCTATGGAAGAAGTGCAATAACCCAGTTATATACTTTGCAGTGTTTCTTTTGTAAGTCTTGTTATGATCTGGATTTCAGTTTCTTATTATGGATGAAATAATTTGCAAATTCAATTGCTTATGAAAGACAGTATTGCCTGTGAAATAGTAAGTTCCTTTTAGGGTATGCAAATGAAGCTTAAAAACTTTTACCTGTTTTGAAAAAAAAAAAAAGTTCTGGGTTATCTCATGAGATTGTTTGCTTCACATAGCTTGTAATCAAACATATTGCTTGTATTTTGTAATAAAATAATTTTTTATTCATAAATTGTTTGCAAATTGTATTATTTCAAGTCTAGTCTTTGTTATCAGCAAAATGAGTAAGTTGAAATGTCTGTAAAGATTTCTTTTTCCCCAATGCAAACTCATCTATTGTTAAAATTCTTCTTTCTTCCAGAGTTACAAATGGATTATCAATAAGCTGTCACAAAAAAAATGTAAAGCAGCTGTTGTGATAGATGAAGCTTTATGTGTTCCTGAGCACTTAAATCATAAATGCAGTCTTGATGCAGTCTCTAGTAGTAATTACATCCGTATTACTGTATGATTAGAAGAGCAAAACCATAATAATATAATGCACTAATTATTCCATTTAGTATTTAAAGCTCAAGGTGATTGTGGTTTTTTTTTAAAATACTGCCTGGGGAGTCACTGTTATGTATATGGCCTCTCCTGTAGATCTATGGCTTAAATTGAATTCGTGCTGTTTCAAACATGCTTGCCTTTATGTTTTCCTGAAAGTAAAGAGATTTTTATTATCTAAGCAAAGAAAGTATTATGCAGTGTGGAATGTATTGGAAAATAAGCTACTCATACCTAACTTTGGTGCTTTAGTTGTTTATAGTAGTTATTTGTAGAGGGTTACAAAAAAACAAGGGAACCAAACAGAAGTATAGTATGTGTCCATACCTTGTGAACCATCCTTTCTTCCTTTACCCAGAGTTGTAGTTTTTGCATGGCTGGGTTCTGGTGGGGGTGGGGGGCGCTGCAGGGGTGGCTTCTGCAAGAAGCAATGAGAAGCTCTCTGTAGGCCTGAGAGAGTAAGCACCAGCTGACTCAAGGTCAGAGTCATCATTGACCAAGGCCGAGCCCATCAGCAATGGTCACAGCACCTCTGGGAATCACATTTAAGAGGAAAATAAACACAAGCAGCTGCTTTTTGTCACCAGAGAAGGGAGTGAGAAGATGTAAGAAACTGTGCAGACACCAAAGTCAGTGAAGAATGGTGGGGAGGAAGTGCCCCAGGCACTGGAGACATTCTCCTGCAGTCTGTGGAGAAGACCACGGTGGAGCAGATGTTTTCCCACAGCCCATGGGAGATGATGGGGACTAGAGACCCCACCTGCAGCCTGTGGAGAGGCCCCATGCTGGGGCAGGTGGAGACATATGGAAGATGCTGTGACCTGTGTTGGAGCAAGAAAGCCTCTGCCAGCAGTGGCAGCCTGTGGAGAGAAAGAGAGATTGATCCATGCTGGAGCAGGTTTGCTGGGGAGGGAGGCTTGTGACTCCATGGGGGACCAGGCTGGAGCAGTCTGGGCCTGAGAGAGACACTCTGATCATTGACTACACCCCATAGAAGTGACCCACACTGGGGCAGCTGGTGAAGAGGTGAAGCCCCATGGGAAAGGACTCATGTTTGTGGAGGACTGTCTCCCACCTCAGGGGAGGAGTGTGATGAATGCCCTCCTGGCTAAGAAGGAAAACAGCTTGAGAGGAACTGACTGAAACCCCCATTCCCTGCCCCTCCTCCTGCTGTAATGTGGGGGGAGAAAGGGAGCAAAATCATGAATAAAGTTGTCTGCTAAGAAGGGAGGGGTGGGGGGAAGGTGCTTTAAGATCTGGTTGTGCTTCTCATTACCTGACTCCAGTTCCACTGTGTGTACAGTGCAGTATAATATATTAGATAGTTTTCTTTCCTTTCATTCTGTGCTGAGTCTGTTTTGCCCATGACATTAATTGCAGAATGATCTCTCCCTGTCCTTATCTTTACTCCTAAGCTGCTCAATATATTTTTTTCTCTAGTTTTATAGGATATGTAAATAGAAGACACTAGCATTATCTGACATTGGATTTTACTTACTACACAAGGATGCACTATGAGTGTTACAGAGTGCGATTCAACAGAATCGTGTGTACATTGGCACTTCAAATCAATTTAAATAGTTTAAAATTAACTTATGTTAATTTCTCAGAAGTAAAGCATGTAGTTTCATGTATCTTTTCTTAAAGCATAGCTCCAATTGTAGTACGAGGTTGTTGCTAAACTTGTCTTGAACAGTTAGGGTGCTTTCCTCAGAGATGAAAACTGCAGGTTTAAATCATATTGGGTAGGAATTGAACCCTTTTCTCCTGCTTGGATCATTACTCTAGCTACTATCCAAATATATAAAGGAAGACTTTTTCATTTTATCATATTTTGGAAGTGTGAACCCTTTTAAAGGCAACAGGGGGAGTACCACACATCACTTTGAGTTCCACCTGCAAATGCTCAGTGGGCATGGTGCTCCTGTTCAGACTTACGTGCAGTATTGGGCATTGCAGTGTGGGGGAAGAAAATGAAGATGAGGTATAAATAGGCTTCTTTTCTCTTCAATCCTTTCAGTTTTTTCATCTGAATTTCAATAGTTTTTTTCTGTAACAGGAACAATTCCTTGATGTTCTCTGCAAAATTTTGTAGATCTGGGAGTGAGATGTCAAGATTTTTCAGGGTTGTACTCATAGCCTTTTTAGGTGTTGAAAATAATTGATATGTCCTTTATAACTTTAAGAAATCAGATAAGAAAGAGGAGAGTAATCACCTTTAAAACCACTTGTAGATGTGCAGTTCTCTTAGGTTTTCATAAATGAAATTGGAGGTAGTTGGATGCTCAGCTTGTATAATTTTAGAAACTGCTGTATTAACTTAATCCAGACAAGATTTTTTTAATGGAGCTCTGTTAACTTGTCTGCTCTAGTTCTGCCCTAGTGTTTGAGTAATACATTGTTCAAAATCAGATGTGAATGGTAAGTGAAAGCTTTATACTGCTGTCTGCTTCTAAACAGGTTTTTAGTGGTGTGTTCAGCTATAAGTCTTAAAAAGCAAACGTTGCTTATAGCAAGACTTGCAGGACTAACAGAGCTAGGATGCTGTATTTCACCTGTTTTTTTCTTTAGTAACATATTGGTAAATTATTAAATATTACAAAGTCATGGATACATTCATGGGGTACGTTCTAGTAATGCATGAATATGTTATACTGGTATAGCGTATTCTTCTTGCCCTACTGTATACACTATTATAGTACCTTTGTATTACTGTAACTAGGTTTATTTTTAGTGATCTGAGCAATGGAGCCTTAACTGTGCCTCAGTGAATTCTAACAGACTCTTGCTCCATGTCTTTGTCCCATGTAGACAGCTTACATTCCCATCTGAGTTTAAGCTTTCTGAAATTGTCCTTCCTTGTTGCAACAATTAGAACTTCTCTATAAAATGTATTGGCCATCTTTGCTGATGGCAGTAATGCAGTATTGCTGGTAGCATGTAGATAGAAAGGATGTGTGTGGCTGGACAAAGTACAGGTTGTTGAGGCCCATCATGTTGGGAGTGTGGACCCTGGAGCGCCCTACCCTGTGTAAGTTCAACCAGGTTTTTTTGTCTGCCAGCATCAGCTGGATCACTTCAAATCTGGTGGGTTTTTGTGGTGTGCTCCATTGTGTAATTAATTTGTGTGGTTGGTCAGTTGAGTCTCAGAGCCACTTCTGGTAACCATTTAATTTACACTAGGGAGGAGTATGAATCTTTTCTTTCTAATAATGATATAATGTGGTGGGATCGTCTCTTGAAGCAGAAGCCTTGCTTAATAGGAAGAAAAAACTCCAGTATTCCTCCTTGTACTAAAAATTCTCTTTATCAGTTTTGACTACATAGTATCACTTCTTCATCTACTTAGTAACTGTTTCTGTTATTAAGTATAGAAAAGCACTATATGTTTCCCTGTGCTACATGTTATACCCAGATGTGTACAGAGACAACAGTAAACACAACCAATTCTGTATGTTCCACTTACTATCTCCATGATACCTTAAGATTGTGTGACATTTTACAGAGGAAAGGATTTCATTCTGTAGTCCATAGACTTTACCATCTCTATTAGACTTAATACAATAAATAAATGCACAGAAGGCTGAAACTGATAACTGAGGTTGAAACTCACACTGTGTTTGCTATTTGTCACTTACTTTTTAGAACTATATGGTAGGTCTGGGCATTTGGACACTTTTGAAATGTTCAAAAGAAGTCTGAAGATGAAGGGGCGTGGACAAATTCTGTTTTATTCTTTACCAAAACCCACTAAAAAATCAGTTGATTAACTGTGTATTTTGTTATCCAATCTGGACAGAGAAACTCAGATCAGGAATTTAAAGCAGAGCAAAAGTATTATTCTTGCACAGTGCTCCGTTCAGTGTTCAGTAGTCATTAATAAGGCTAGGAGGAGATAAGAGGGAAGGCTATTTGTAACGTGCTTCCCTCCCCCTTTTTTTTTCTTGTACTCTATTGAAAAGACCTGCCAGTTTGACAAATACCATCAGCAAGAAAGGAATTATTATGTCTCCAGCCCTCAAGGGTTTCTTATCTCTAAACCGGCCTTTATTATGATTTTATGGTTTTCCTTTGGCAATAAATCCCACTTTTTCTTAAATAAATTTCTAAGTACAGGAAACAATATGTATTTGTATATGTGTTTGTAAAAATATAAAATACACTTTCCAAGATGAGATGAAAATTGAGTGTGGGTTTTTAAAAAATATTTCTTTTACTGTCAAAGGCACAGGAGCTAAGCATACTGTTCCTGATCATATGCTATGATTTACAACAGCAAGAGCTTGATTTCACGGTATAACAGCAAGATTTTGCTGGTTGGTTGTAGCTTTTAAAATGTTTTCTTTGTATAGCTTTTAAAATGAAAATGTTTTGTTGAAATATAAATGGAACTAATTATTGTTGACCACTTACTTCCAATAAATAATATTGCAATTAAACGCCATGGAGGTATCAAATGTCAGTTTTATGCTATGATATGGAGAGCACACTAATGTTTAATACTACCACTGCCTTCATATGAAGCTTGTGATCATAAGTAATAGTTGTCTTAGTATTGTGATCTCTTCTGTTGGAACTGTTTCAAGAACATCTCTGGCATGCGTGTACTTCTACCTTTCTATTTACATAGAGAAAATTAGAAAAAGAACAATTGCGAAAGATTAAGTGAATTAATAGTACCATCATTTTATGATAACGTAATGTTAAGAGTGATAGTGACAGAAAATAAAAGTTCAGCAAAAGGCAAGGTTTTGAGGATGTGTTAGTCCTATAAGACAGTGAATTGAACTTAGTATACTTTATTTTTCTTCAAAACACTAAATTTATTCCAAGTTCAGCATGTAATGTTGAAATTAGTGCTGTTTGGACCATCTAGGTTACTCTGGTAGTAATGAGCTCTTAGTTTCTTTTCTCCAGTTTATAAGATGATGTAGTTATTCATCTGTCACCATCTCACTCTGCCTTCATGGGCTCAGGCTGTGGTTCTGTGGAAGGCCAAGTCAATGTTGTGGCTTATTACTGCAGTTTTTCCTGTAGCCATGTGTGACCTTGCACCCAGCTGTTTCAGCACGGTATGCTAACAGGATGCTAACCAGGCAAAGTGCTGCTGTGAGTCATTTTCAGCATTAGAAGAGCAAGAGACGAACAGTTGTGGGAGTGGGGATGAGAACAGGACTAGCGTAGCTAGCAGTTAGTGACTTTGACTCTGCATGAAACCAGCCTGGAGAATGATTTGTCCGCCCTGGATTTTCTAATACCTGTTTTTGTTGTTTTGGAGCTGGGGATGGAGGGTGTTAGTTTTGGGATTGTTTGGTTTTTAATTAACTTTAAGCAGTTGTCTTTGAAATGTGACCTGAATGTGGTCTGGTGATATTTCTCTGGGATTTAATCATATTTATAACTTGTGTAAATTGTTCCAAACTTCATATAAGAGTTATTTACTGAATTTTAAAGATGACTGTCATTGAAATCTTACTATTAGGTTAAAAATCAGCCTGTCTAATGGCAGTAAGACCCTGGGAGCAGTCAGTACAGTTTCAGATGTGCTCCCCACAGTCCCGCTGTATGCCAGCAACCTGACCTTTTCTGACCATTGGTCTCTTATAGGACACTTCTGCTTCTTTGTGGTACTGACTGTGCAGCTCTTCTCTCTTTGCAACTTTGTATTTAATCCTTTGTGTGTATAGCAAATTTATGTTTGGGTTTTTTCTTAATGAGAAAACTGTGGTGCTCTGTCTGATATGAAAGTTTTCCTGGAAGTTTACCCTACCCATCTCCAAAACCTGTTATGATGAGAAATCCCAGAAATGCTTTGCCTGCTCTGTAGAAGAATACTTCCTTTGCTCTGTTTTAGAGGGATTTCCTTGAACTTTCATTCTCTAGGTGTTCCGTATCTACTGTGTGGGGAGCTGAATACTCAAAGTCAGTAAAGTTCAAGTGGAAAATAATTGCTCCAAAGTACTAAAACCCCAGTCAGGACAGAAAAATGAAACCATGACAAAACCACACATTTGTGAATGCTCCTACAGCAGTGCTAGAAGGAATATGCTTGAACATTTAACGTAAAATTAATCACAAATACTTGGTTAAAGTAATTAGGAGTATACTTAAATTGAGATACCAAAAGTAAGAGGATAATGAGATGGGCTGCACTGCTGGAGAAGCAGTAGTTTATCTTAAAGCACTTAGAAAAAATAAGTTTACTGCCAGTGGTGCACAATGAAATGGATCTGAGGGGAAGTCCTTTGGCTAATTTGAGGGCAGGGGGTGTTGGGGCATTATTACCATTCACTTGAGGGCAGTGATGGCAGTGGTTGCCAGAAGGGCGGTTAAAATAGGCTGAGAAGGCGGAGAACTGTATAATAAAGGGTACTTCTGAGAATGTCCTCTGGCCTTGATAAATGCCATGACAGATAAGTGTTGAGGACAGGTTCTTGGAGCACTTACTCAATAAATGCATCTAAAAGGAGTACCAGTTGATTTAGCCTTGAGCAATGCAAATACAGCAATTACTCAGAACTCTAGTGACTACAGTGTGCACAAACCATTCAGCTTCTGGAAGCATCTAGAATCTTTGTGTCTTAACCCTTTCTCCAGAAATTCCATCAGAAAATCCTTTAAAAGGATGGACCCACCTAAAAATTTAAGGACCAGTTAAAAAGAAGGACCAAAAATTATGAAATGGTATTGTGGAGACTCAGTGTGTATTGCTGATCTGTGATGTACATTGACAAGTGTATATCACTGTAAATAAAGACTTTAGAAGGACCCATGAATTCTAAAAAAGTAATGTATTTCAACAGCAGAATATAGCAGGTTATTAGTAATAGGAGGAAACCAAATCACAGCAGCTTAGCTTTCACCTAGTGACAACAGAAAAAAAAGTCCATGTATTCCTGCAAAATCATTAAAAAAAAATCTAGAATCTATTATTAAATACACTAGAAATTTTGTTTTCAGATTTCATGAGACCAGTAGGTACTGACAGCCTGTTAATAATGTTTGAAGGTCAGGAGGTGTAGATGGTCTGTTACAGCAATAGAGACAGCGGGTGTTACCTGCACTGATCCCTTGAGAAAGGAGGGTAAACAGGCAATAAATTTAATTGATACTTAAAATACAGAAATGTGTCTGATAAAATCCATTTTGGCTAAATTTTGCTGAAAGCTTTTGAAATTATTTTATAATATGACATAAGCATATGATTTCAAATGCTCTCATTTTGTCTTTCAGCTTGTGATGAATGGAAGATTTTACCAAAACCAAACCTGCATCGAGATGTCAACAGATTTGGTCACACTGCTGTTGTCAGTAATGGGTAAATGAAGTGTATTTAAAAAATTCCTGACTGTTTTTCTGAATAATAAAAACTGTGGCTGAAATTATACCTATGTGAAGTATGGTTCAAAGATATACAGCTGATGTCATTTATTAACAGGAGATGTTTTGCTCATCGGGGACTTTGTCTTAGGTAATCAGTACACTAATCATCAATTTGATGAGCTGTGAAATTCATCCAGTGGCACTTTACATGAACCTTCTAGTGTAGAGGCGTTTCCTCAGCATTGTGAACTGCAGTGAGTTTGAAATTCAGTGCCGACTATAATCCTCACAGATGGAATGGGACAAATCTTTTTGTCTTTGCAATGTGCTAGAATTCCTCATTCTTCTACAATCATAAAATTGAAACAATGTCACTAAAAGTAACTAAGACTTGCTTGGAAAAAGCAAGATTTTGAAGCTGCTGATAAACTGATCTTTGTGAACCACTTGCAGGGAATAAAGCCTTCCACCGTCTTGTATGGGTGAGAAATAATAGAGGTGGTATGTAATATTATAAAACTTTAGTAGTTTTTAACAAAAATAGCAGCAAGTTGTAACTCTGTACACAGAGCACTTGAAATTAATCAATTAACAGGTTACTTTATTAAGAGAAAATTGCTTGGTAGTTTTTTTCATTCTAATTTGAGTTGTTTTAAGACATCTAAGTATGCCTGGTACTTTGAGAACTGTCATTTGCAGTGATTTCTATTCAAGGTGAAAATGGCTTTTTTCCTTCTTCCCTGAACTTAATGGGTTTATTGAGTTGGGTTTTATGTATAAAAAAGTGCAATAGAAAATACCCTCCAAAGATTTCTGATACTGGTAACTCTATGGTTAATTCTGGTTTAAGTGCATATGCTACCCCAGACATACAGGTTCTTCCTTCCTTATTATCTTTTAACTGAGGCTGTTCTTAATTTTGCATGAGAAGGGTAAGGTCTGAAGTCTTGTCTTGTGGTTCTGATGTCAGCAGCTACCATACCGGAAATGTTACCCAAAAGAAATATCCATCTACCAGTTATTACTGTCCATCTTTTAAATTTTATTGAAGAAGAATGTTCTCATTTCCTGAAGCCCATTATTTCGCACTGCTCTCATTTTCTAGCTCCAAAAATGAGTAGTTTCCTCCATAGCTCTTCTTCCTTCTTTCCAGACATTTCGTCTATGTCACTCACTCATAGCACAGTGTGCTCTGAGCAATTTTTTTGTTAGTCTAAACTTCCATGGAGGAATACATTGAAAATCTATCAATCTTTATAATGGAACTGCTGACAGAGTCTTTATTAGAGAGAGGTGAAGAATGTTTTTTATAATATTACACGCTACTTTTTTATTGTATACCAAGACAGCTAAAGAAATCAAGAAAATGTAGCTCTAAGTACAAGAGCAGTTATATTTACTGGCTTTTCCCTAATAGGTCCATGTACATATTTGGGGGTTTTTCGAGTGTTCTTTTGAATGACATTCTGGTGTACAAGCCTCCAAACTGTGAAGCATTCAGGGATGAAGAGCTGTGTAAAAATGCTCGTCCAGGGATACGGTGTCTGTGGAACAAGAAACATTGTGAATCCTGGGAATCTGGACATGCTAACAATATCCTTAGAGCAAAATGCCCTAAGAAAACAGGTAAGTGAATTCTAGACTTAGTGTCAAATTTGCAATGTGATTTAGGAGCTGGGGAAAAAAAAACCCACCCTAAAATCCCCCAGGATTTTACCAGGTGGAACTAGTGATTGGACTGTTAAGACTGTTCCTCTCTGAGAATACCCAATGCAAGAAATTTGTGGACTAATTTAAAAAATCATTCAGTTCTGGCTGTTTTGGGGGATCTTAAATACAGGGAAGTAGATGCAAAGAGCACACATTAAAGGCTTTACGGGACACAAAATGTAAGAGGGCTCAGAGAGAAGACTTTGCTTCATTGGGGAGCTAAGGCATAAAATTACTTTAGATTGGATTTGACTCAGTGTGTTCGAAGCATTTATAAAAGGGTGAGCTTTGAAATACTGCAGCTGAACTAACCTTGTGTTTTGGGATATATATACACACACACAGGCATGCACACCTATATTTCTCCCTATATAGGTATATCTGAAAGCCTTAATATCTTTCTGATTCCAAGGAGGCATAACAGCAATCAAAACCAGACGGTCACTGAGAGTGACGGCTGGTATTACAGGCACACTTGTGTCTGTATATACCAGTAAGAGAAGGCAAGCATCACTGCTTCAAGTAGATTACCATTCAAACAGGAGTATTTGTATAGAAGATTATAGTACAGTCACAGCTGGAAACAAACTTGAGCAAACAAGCCCTTTTCTGCAGTGTGGCAAAATGGGTTCAGGTTTCTCTTGTGAGTTTGTGTGGCACTGCAATAGCTATATTGTTTGAAACAGCAGCTCAGTGTTATGATTAGCTGTTGTGCCCTATTCCTAAGTATACTGGCTTGTGACAAATAAATTGCTTGTGAAAGTGTGGTTCTTAGTATGTCACATGAACAGACTATGCATCCCTGCTACATACACCTGCTATTTTGTCTGCATCTTTCCTTTCAGCACAGTAACAAATTACTAATCAAACTAGGGCTGTGTGCTACATCTACAAACTGCCATATAATTAAACTGCCAGCCTGCTTCCAGTGTTTGTTAAAAGTATTAGCTCCGCTGTTAATCAGCGCTTCAAGGCAGGTTATTCTTCTGTTAGCTTCTGTTTGTTTCTGAACTGAGTATGAACTTGCAGACTCGGAAAAATGGAACAAAAAGGTTATCTGGGTAAAGCGTTCTGAAGAACTGCTTTTGTGTGGTTTCATAACATTTACAGATCAAGAGTCTAGAAAGTTTCAGCTCTATGTAAAATGAAAAAAATCTCAGGGCACAAAATTGGAAAGTACTGTGGATGAAGGTGATCTTATAACGATATCAACAGATGTTTATAAAACATACAAACAAAAGTAGAGACAGGCTGAAGGAAAATAAACAAGTTTCTAAAGTACAGCTGCTGCAGTGGGAATAAACTGCAACTAAACTTGCAGGAGTTTGGTTGTATAGAATTCCAAAGAAGTTATGTGGCCAGCATTGCTTCACTGCTGTCACATCTTCCCAGTTTCAGATGCAATTTTTGGTCATGGAGGTTTTTAAAATTTTTCTCTCCTTTAAGCAGAAATAATAATTTGTGTCCCAAGCTGTTTTAAATAAGAAATTTTGGTTCAGGTCCTGAAGGCTTGTATTAGAGATTGGATGTGAACTCCTCAAATATTTATCATAGAGAAAGGGCAGAACTATAACTTGCTAGTCAATTAAATTATAAAGACTTAACATATCTATGTGTTGCTAATATCTTAGGGTTTTTTTTATTTTATTACTTTTACTGTTGCCTTCTTGTATAGCAATCTAATATTTTTATCAGAAACCTGGATCTAAAGAAAACGTTTCTTCTGTGTTAGAGTGAAGAATGAATAGTTCAAGAAACTTCATGATACTCCCAGTTTATGCACTGTACTAAAAAGGTTTACATGCTGGTAATCAGTGAATATGCCTTTAATTGATATGAGACTTCTGAATGTTCAAATATAGTTCTTACTAAAGGAGTTTTTGAAGCAGTAAATCTTGTGAACTACGTAGAATTGATTTCCTATAGTGACATAAACCTTTATGAACGGCAAAGTTCAAATGAAGGATGTAACAGAAATTAAACTAAGCAGGTGTTTAAAATGGGGTAGGTGTGGTGTTTTTTTGACTTGCACGTGTGTTACAGCTGCTGCAGACGACAGATGTTACCGGTACGCGGACTGTGCGAGCTGCACGGCCAATACAAACGGGTGCCAGTGGTGCGACGACAAGAAGTGCATTTCAGCAAACAGCAACTGTAGCATGGTGAGTCCTTTCAAATCTGTGAGCATGTTGTTAATGCTGTTTCTATTTTAGCTAAACCAGAGACCTGTTGCAGCAAATGGAAGCACTGTTTTGAATACAAACATAAAAAATTTTTGCCTGCTTTTGTGGGTTTTGGGTTTTTTTCATAAAATATTGCGGTGGACAGAGTTGAACTGCAGCAGAGAGATCTGTTCTGGGGAAAAAGCCAAAATGTACTCTTCAGGATTATGTTAGCCCACTGTATATCTCTTAGGATATAAACTATTATCTCCTAATTAATGACACTTGGAACATGATATTAGAGCCATCATTAACTTGGACTTTGTGCATATGCAATGTACAGTATGCAGGCAGAAACAGCGGAAGCCCATAAAGGTTTTTTCCCATTCAAACACGACCAGGTGAGTCTTGTTATTCTTGGTATCCTGATCGTTGATCATCATAGAAATGTTTCTCTTTAAGCTGTGGAGTTACCTGTCATCTCACTAATGGAATATGGGCCTCTGGCTGTACAATTAACTGACTTGTGATGATTTGGTTAAGACTGTTCGCTGTATAGACAAGCATTCAGAACATACAGATTCATACAAGGCTATATTTTCCATTTTCAGTTTTGCGTAGTTCCATGTTTTATACTTTATGTTGTTATCCATCAGCTGCTGCTTCTCTTGCTTGTTGATTTGATTTTTGACAAGCTTATAATAGTTTTTTAGCTTGTATAGATTTTGCCTCCTTATATTTTTTAGCTAGCTCCAGACACCTGGCTGTACTTGAGTTCAAAATCCTTTCTTTACACACTTCCTTTAGTAAAAGTAGCATGATTTCTGGTTGGAACTAATGCAAATCAATCTTGTTCTCCAGACAGACAAATTAAGGTGTGAGTTGGATTGACTCTGACTCAAATCTTGCCCATGCAGAGTGAGCGCAGCCATCTCTAATCACTGGCATTCGTAGCTAGTCACTACTAATAAAAGCGATGCAGACACAAATTCATCAGCAGCCATGTTATAAGTCTGTCAGTGATTTCACATTCCAGGCACTAATAGTTAGTTTCCTTTGTGATCTTCAAGGGCTCTTCCTTTCCTAACACATTAAGCTATATTAGGTGCCAATTTTCTAACCGTAGGTTTCAACTCTTAAGCAAGGAACAGTTGCTAAGGAGCAGACGGTCTTCATCCTTAATAAATGTGGAGAACTGGGTATTTTAGCACAAGCTTCTCAGTTCAGTATCCTTCTTTGACAACCTTTCATGACGAAGATTGTCAGCATAATTTAGCAACTGATGCATCAGTCTTCTCTATATCATTTCCTGTCTCTTATTCAGTGTTTGAAGTGGATAGAAAAGGCTGCTACTGAAGTTGCTAAAGAATGGGATGGTGAAAATTCATTGAAATGTTTCTGAAAAGAGTTGCTATCATAATTGTAAGGTGGCTATTGCAAAGTTTGTGTACTGGCTGGGAGATGATGGAGGCAGAATTTTGCAATTACCGACATAACCCCACCAAAATAGCATCAGCAGAATGACACCATGTGGAGAAATGGAATGGATCAGGCTGAATATCCATTTCTGTAGACAGCTGCTTCTGGACTAGGCCCACAAAATGAAAATACTGTGACAGGACTGCATTGGGATAACTAGCTATAGTCTCAGAAACATCACAAGGTGAAAGCCCTATTTTTTGCAGCTGTACAAAGACATTAGTACCTTGCTTAGAACATCCAGATAAGAATGACAGCAGTGTTTTAGAATCTGTTGGTTTTGCTTCATGTAAAATGGCCATCATGCTAATGATGTCTTGGCAATCAGTTTGATATTGGCCTCGTGGACATGGATATTTGCAAAGCAGTGACTGCTCTGCTGATATTGGAAGGACTGTAAAATACAGACATTTTCCAAAACAACTCTGGTCAGATGGACTTCATAAGTAGTACTAATGCCTCGACAATACGCATATACCTGCCTATGCTCACCATCCAGTGTGGGTCAGCACCTTAACAGGACACTATATTCTTCTGTGCAGACTCATGGTTCATCAGGATATATAACATTATGTATATCATTATGCACATGTCTGATGTAACTGCAAGCAGAGATTTCTAGTGCCAGGTTGTTCTGGAGGTCTGGCTCATTTCAGCACTAGCAAGCTGGTTTGTTTTTCTCCCATGAAAACTCCCCTAAGTAGGATATTTCTGCATACTATGGTTTTAGTTGACCCATCATATCTGAATGCAAATATTGAGGGGCTGAGTGCTTGCCCAACTGGGAAACAGGTTTTTTAAGATATGTGGAGTGTTTCAGGATGGTACTAAAATTTGACTCATGAGTAGATTGAACAGGATGTTAGCAGTAGTACGTTGTTGTCTCTTTTCTACCATTAAATATATCTATTAGAGGTTTTTGTCTGTTATAATAAGGATTTTGATGGTTGCCTTGAGAAATTACACTGTTGAAATTCCCCAGACTACTTACAGTGGTTTTACATAATACACTGAAGTTACTTCATAATAAAATGTAGTGCTTATTGAAATAAAAAGGAGTTACTTAATTTTCATATTTATTGAGATTGATTGATGCTTAAAAAGGTCCTCTACCTTTTTTAAAAAGGTTGCATGTGTCCCTCTAGGCACTACATATCCCTCTTTCCTCCTCTAAAATTGAGAGAAGCAACTTTCTGTCATGCTTAGATCTGCTTTTTTTTTCCCATAGCTTCTCTGTCTGACATCTTCCTTTCTCAAAAACAGTTCTGTGTTCTGCTTGTGGTATATTTCTGACTTTTGTGGAAGTAGATTGTATTGATTTTTTACTAGCAGTTCACTGACCTTAAGTCTATTTTATTGATATCAGACCGACAATTTCATTTGTACTGTATAATATCCTAAGTGTCTGTATTGGATCTGGCTGAGCTGGAGTTAATTTTGCCCATAGCAGCCTTCATAGTGCTGTGCTCTGTATCGGTAGTGAGCCAGGTGTTGATAACACACTGGTGTTTTGGCTATTACTGAGCAGTGCTGGCACAGCATCAAGGTGCTCTCCAACATTTTTCTCCCTGTCACCGGTAGGGTGGGGGTGGGCAAGATCTTGGGAGGGGACGGACACAGCCAGGACAGCAGACTGGCCAAAAGGATATTCCAAACCACGTGATGTGTGCTCAGTAATGAAAAGCTGAGAGAAAGGAGGAGAAATGGGGACATTCATTAATTGTGGGGTTTGTCTTCTGGAGCAACTGCTATGCTCTAGAAGTGACCAGCTATCACCTGCTGACAGGATGTAGAGAATAAATTTTTTGCTTTTGTGTTATTAAGCCTCTTTAATCTTGACCCTCCAGGGTGTGTTTTGTTTATTTGTTTTTCCACTTGTTATTTTTCTCCCCTTCCTCTCTTGTGAAGAAGGGAGTGATAGAGCAGCTTGGTGGACACCTGGTGTCCAGCCAAGGTCAACCCACCACAGCATCTTATGAGTTCTCACTGATTCTGATGCATTTTCTTGATAGAACAAAATCACCAGATTTGGGTCTGCTTAATATGTTTATGAAAGTGTATTCACTTTGTATGTACATCTGCACATAAAAAGCTTTATCTCTCATCCTGTAAGAATGATAATCCCTTGCTGATTGTGTTGTGCATAAAGTTGGCTATTAATATTTTGCAATGGAAATATTCTCTGGAAAAACTGTGAATCTTACAATTTTACCTTCTGGTTTTTATTTTCAAAAAAAAAAAGGTTTTGGGGATGAGATGATTTTTTTTTTCTAGTTGTTGCACCTTTACAAGGTGTCCTTTTTCTTTTGATGATAGAATGGAAAAGTAAGCAAAGAGTTGATCTGCTCCTCAGGGAGCAGCCTGGCCGTGAAAGCAAAATCTGTTGGTACCTTGTGGCAAATAACATGGTAAATGACTGAAGAGGGGCCACCAGTTGCAACAAATGGTGGCATTTCCTTTACATAGAAAGACCAGAGAGTGCCTGAATTTTAGACTAAAACAACTTGTTTTATAGTGGGTTTTTGTTCTTCAGAAATGGAGCAAAACATTCGTTCTTTAAGTCCCAGAGAGCCTTAATATATTAAGAGAGTAATCCTTTTTGAGGTGTAGAGCAGGCACATGCAGGTACATTCAAAGTCTGTGATTACAGTGAAGTGCTTGAAGGCACTGCGATGCCTTCTGCTTGCCAGGCTTCATTAAGCAATGTGCTTGAGAAAGAGGAGGGTGAGCTGGATTTGGTCAAGTACCATGCCGCTTATATTTGTGATAGGCTTAACTGATGATAGCCTTCTAGGCTGAAAAATGTAAAAATATTTATATGGCCATGTTGATTGTTACTGAACAGTATGTTGGCTGCTTTTTGATATTTATGATGTGAAATTATTTTGAAAGTTTTCCCATCTCTGTCTCTTTTTTTTTTTTTTTTTTATTTCAATATTTTTTTTTAACCCACTTATTTGTCTCTTCCTTCACCCTCTTTACAGGGAACTAATGGGAAATGCTTGCACTAGTTATCCAAACAAATTGGGTTTGGTTCTTTATATCCTCAAAAAACCTCTTCCCATTTCCTGGCTCCACAGCAAGCTCCACTTCAGGCACAAACAGTGGTCCTGAAAGACAAGCTTCAGGAATTAAGAAGAAATGGCTCCCTTCTCCCCTTCCCTTGTACTCCTCTACAGTAAAAATTGAAGAAGTCACTGCAGATAGGGTCTCTAATAATATGCTCCACTGGTTGTCTGTGATGTTGGCCTATAATCCCTCAGTTTATGGAAATGTTAACTGCCTACACTAAAAGTTTGCAAATAAAGTAACTTACTTATTACTTATGGAAAGTGTTTGGAAGGCTTGAAGTGCAGCAGTGAAATAATGCTAAACTTTTCTCTGTGTTTTTCAAAACCATACAAGCTCTTGAGGAAAAAAATCAGAAAGCCCCCACTTCCCTTGTAAAGTTCCAGCCCTTATTCTGAATCTTCACATGAAACTTCTTTAAATGCCTACTTTTTTACTGTAACAAGCTGTGGACATATGGGAGGGCAAAAGAAATCGATAACATGTAGTCAATTAGGATCAAGAACGCCAAGCATTTGCACGTGACTTTTGGTAAGAGTGTGGTTTCATGTGTCTCTTCAAGTGCAGCACGTGCTATTTTCTTATTTGGAGAGTCTGTGATGGGAAGAGGCACAGCTGCAATATTCTTGCATTCAGTCTGTATTGCATTTTTGAAAGCCTCATTGCTTTCAAAAACTACCAGGGGAGAGTGTTCCTTCTGTAATTGTGACCAATCACACCCTTACCTCCAGTACAGGCTCTGAGTTTCTTGTGTGTCAGTCCCAACACGTGCAGTGTGGTAAAGTCCCAGTTGATGTAAGTAACCTAAATACAGCTCAAACTGGTATGTTTTTAAAAAGTATTTTATGTCTGACTCCCTGGATACTACACAATCTGCCTACATTAGGGGAATTTAAAGAATAGTCAAGCTGAAATGTATAAAGTGGTAGAAGGATTAGGAACAGAATCAAATTTATCTTGGAGGCAACCCAGAAAATTTAAGACTAAGGAGTACCCATAGCAGGATTTGGGAGTAGCTTTGGAGAAACAGTAGCAAGTCTATTAGATAAACAGTTTATAATTAGACTAAGCAAACTAGACAAGATTATACTGTTAACCTGAAAAATCCATGAGGAAGGAGGAGAGGTACATTATTTAATAGCATTTTCTGAAATTCTAAGATAGTCTACTGTAATATTTTCATTCTACAGTGGATATGCAGAAAAATCACTGCAGTTCATTACTCTGTCTATAGGCAACCATATCAAGATCAGTGCTGAGAAAAATCTAAGTAAATCAGACATAAGTGGGAAACTTTATATATAACGTGATTTACTCATACTTTGGTGTATAAACATTATAAATATCCTACAGCAATATAGAACTTCAGTAACAGATGGGCTGTCATATTTCTGAATTTCATTGGGTTTGGTAGCTTAAGTTATAACCTTAATATTGTGTTAATATGAATTACCTATTGGATTCACATCTACATTGAACTAATGAGATTTTCAGGCAAGCAATGTTTAAATTGGATTTAAGGGAAATAAGTGCTGGGAATAAGGGAATACAACGGAGAACATTATTACTGAATAGTCACTAGTACTTTGAATTTTATTTTAAACATTAAATAACCAGCGTACAACAAGCTTCATGATTAGAAAGTAACAGAGCAAATGTCTTGGCTTAGTTGGAAAATTGTAATCTGTTTGTAATATTACTAAAGATTATGTAATTCTCAAAAACAACCAGGATGCTTCAGGATTTTGACTATGTCATTGTGAAGTGTTAAAAGTGAGTATTGATGTATTGTAGGCAAGCAGTTGGTGGTTACTTGTGCTCTAAAATTCACTGTAAAACATCTCTCAGGCAGTTTTGTGAATAGGCATCATGACTGAGTGAAACTAAATGTGGGTTTTTACCAAGGGCTTCCTGTGCTTTACTGTTCATATTCATTTGTTGGGCTAGCTAGACTTTCTATTGCTTTCTGGCACTACCTGCAGCTCTGTTTCATACTGTGGTGTAGGCACCGCCTTCTAGAACAGCTGCTTTGGTTCTTTTTGCTTCGCAGTAGTCTTTCTTACAGACTAGAAGAATAGTGAGTACCTTTTATAATAAGCTCACTGATGGGCATCTGATCAAATAGAGACAACAAACAAGTCCCCAAACAGCAGTGTTCTTCAGCAGGAATGTGGCTGGTCCTGCAGGAAACTGAAAATTCATTTTAACAATTGCATTATTTCAGGAGTTTTAAAATAATAAAATAAAAAGAGACTGGTTGTCTTCGCTCCTGACTGCAGTAGGTTGATGTTCTATCATCATTCTAATACCAACAACTGTGTAACTTACTGTCGTTTCACCACATCAGATGTGCTTTATCATACTTCAGGAGAGTATTAGAAAGAAAAGCAACCAAACTTGTCATATAAACTGTACATATGCTATCTAAATACAATCTAGTTTTGCTGTAATATGTGAAAGAATGTCTTGTTGTTAGAGACAAGTGTTCTTAGGGATGGACCAAAATGACTACCAGAGCTCTTGTCGGACCTCAACCATTCTGTGGGTCTGTGAATATGAAGATGTCTTGGATTAGGGCTTATTTTTAGTTATTACTTTGAAATTAAGTTAGTAAAGACAGCCTTATGGATAAGCTGATGAATTGGCTGAGGATTTGGAGCTGTTTATTAAATAAGAGAGCAATATTATGTCTTAATTAAAAGTACTATGCAGGGGGAAATAAACGATTTATATTCAAAATGTCTAACCTAGGAAGGAAGAACATCTAACCTCAGTTTTCACGACAAAAATACACCAAACCAAACCCAGAAAAAAATCCCCAAATAAAAATCTCTTCAGTGTTTACGGCTTTTCTTGTATACTAAGGTACCAAAGGAATAATGTAATTCCTGGTTTTATGTCACTGTTTGACAAAATTGTTTCCTGTAGATCCTGTAAGTTTTGTACTGGGTATGTTGCATACAGGGTTGTGCTTAAATCTGTGCAACTAAATGATTGAAGTTTTTGACAAATCCTTTTTGTGATTTGTGACTATTGGTCTATAGCTCCTATTTTTGTTAAACACAGATAGAATTATAGAACCATAGAATCTCCTGAGTTGGAAGGGACCCACAAGGACCATTGAGTCCAACTCCTGGCTCCATACAGGGCCAGTGAAGTCAGAGCATGGGACTGAGTGCTTTGTCCAGATGCTTCTTGAACTCAGCCAAGCTCAGTGCTGTCCCTGGGGGAACCTGTTCCAGTGCCCAACCACCCTCTCAGCAAAGAACTGATGGGAATTGAGACAGAGTGAAAATTCAGCCTGTGTGTATTTCAGTGGCTGTGATTATCTGGGAGGGATACACCTGCTGTGTATTTGAGTTTTGACTTCTGGTTTGTTGATAGTTTCATGTATGTTTGAGATGCTGTTTTTTCTGTTTTGTTTTTATAGTCAGTTAAAAACTACACCAAATGTCATGTGAGGAATGAACAGATCTGCAATAAACTGACCAGCTGTAAAAGCTGCTCTCTACATCTGAACTGCCAGTGGGACCAGCGGCAGCAGGAGTGCCAGGCTCTGCCTGGTAAGGGCTGTGAGGCGACGATGCCACTTTTTATACTTGTTTTCAAAACTGAGTAAATCTTCTGTGTTATCGCCAAGGAATATTTGTTCAATGGATAGACCTGGATTTGTTTTACTCCCTGTCTGACTCTCCCTGTCTGACTGTGCCCGTACAGGTGAACACAGATGTAATCGCATCACTGATTGGTATATCAATGATACCTTTAATCTCATTAAGGGAGATAATAATGTTAGCGAGGGCCTAACAGTAGGACCTGTACAAGCTAGAGATGAGTTCCAGCCTGTGAGGTTCACTGAGTGCAGAGCTGAATTGCCATACGGAGCCCTTCACTGACACAGTTACTTCTGCTAGCTAGGATTTTTACCTTATAAATTATACTTCCATTTTCCTGTGCAGACAGGGCCTAAGGTCTAGTTTCTTGATTGTCTAATGTTGATAATACTATGAAAGCAGTGAATATTAAGATGCTAATACAAAATAGTATCAGAAAGTGACTGCTAACATTCTGAAATAATATTTATTCTGTAATTCATAGTCATAACTACGTATATGCAGTTACCAGAACATTTTCCATTTGATCTTTATATCCAGGTGAAGTTAATGAACACAGGTATTTTTCACAGAGATTGTTCATTAAATAACTTTAATCAATTCATTCTGTGCAGTTTAAAACTGCATTTGTGTAATCTTTGTAAAGATTAACTACAGTAGTTGCTCTGTCTCGCTCATCTTTTAATAGTTATCTGAATCTTAGTAATGCTGAAAGATGTTGAAGAGGAAATATCTGAATTCCTGATTGCATTCATGTTTAGGAAAAATCAAATGCAAAGCTAATATTTTTTTGATAATAAAGCAAAGATAGGATCTATTTTTGATGTCTTAATTGTAGGACAAATGTTTTCACATTTTGACATTTGCATAAAATTGAGGTAAAGCATTGGTAGAACGCTTGGTTATGTATGTAATATAATCTTTCATTTGACTTGTACAGAATCTAATTTTTAATACTATATTTTGCTCAAATCTAAATACAGTGAAGAAATAGCATCATAGCAATATTGTTGTAATGAAACTTAGTGTGTGCCTTGTACATATTTTTTAATTTGTTAAGTTTCTTTTCATAAAAATACACTATTCACTATGGTAATACTTGGTGTTTTAGAATTTATGTGATGTGAAAAGGGGAATTAAGTGTGGGATGTATTTTGAACTGTGATTTGGGAAGATAAAATTCAGCCTCCCTTAGGTTTTTTTAAGAGTATTTTTTTAAATCAGCTTTAATTGTATGCTTTTTCCACTAGCTCATCTGTGTGGGGAAGGATGGAGTCATATTGGAGATGCCTGCCTCCGCATAAATTCTAGCCGCGAAAGCTATGACAATGCCAAACTGTACTGCTACAATTTAAGTGGGAATCTTGCCTCATTAACAACCTCAAAAGAAGTGGAATTTGTTCTGGATGAAATACAGAAGTATACACTTCAGGTAACTTGAATAACTGTAATTGATGCTTACGTGGATTAAATTTGCTTTGAGAAATCTATGCTAGGGATTTGTCCAAGGAGAGGAAAGTTTATGTCTTTGAAGAAGTGTAGTGTGGTGCTAAAGACTGGTATCAGTGCTGTGTAGGATGCTAATGAGATCTTACTCTTAATGCTAATGACACAGCAGTTCCTAAGTGTTCTCCTTACTAGATTTAACTACTGGATGGTTACTGTTTACTTTCAAGACATGACTCAAGATAATGGCTGGAAAACGGATCTGGGAAATCCCATCCCTTTCTAATACACCGTGACAGCAGGCATCAAAACAAGAAAAGAATATTTTCACTGTGACAGGAAAAAAAAAAATCCCGACTTTCACTCCAGTACCTTACAGTTATGGTAGATCTAAAAAGGAGAATTTGGTAAAACTCTTCTGCCTGAAAAGACCACTGTCATTAATGTTGGAGATGATAAGTCTGTAGAAGTTAGTGGCAAGAACTGTCTTCAGGAAATTGCAGCTTAATATTTTTATCAGTATTGAAATAGTTGGTGATAAGGCATTTAGATGAAGTATTAAAAAATACAGCAGGTGTGGCAAAATTTCCTAAAGAAAAAAATACCTAAGGGTGATGTTTTCTGTTTTTAAATCTGGCTATAATATTGCAATAGTAATGTTAATTTATAACTGAGATCAACGTATCCATACCAGAATTGTTAAATACGTCTGCTGCCTCTGAAGTGGCTGTTTGAGTGACTGCAGTGTCTACTGAGCAGATAGGTGTGGAACTGGTTTGAATAACACTTTTAAAAACCTTTGGGAGACCCAGGTAATTCTCATTTGAATGTTCTCCTAGACCTAGTACAGTCTTCTCTTTTTATTTAACTTAGTGTTCTGTGGAATGTACATCCATGGGTGTGTGCATATGTGTGTATGTGCATATATATATGCACATACAAACATATTTAGACACATATTTACAGACGTACAAATGCTTACATATTTCTGTGCATGACATCATATGTTTAAGTATAAAATCAACTTGTTTGATTTCTGTTACAAATGAGTATGTGTTAGCTGGAGAGCCATGGATAAAGAAATGTTGGAGGCAGGATGTTAAAAGTAGCTCACCTCAAACTAAAGCTTCATTAATCAATAGTTCTTGTCCCTTATGTAGAAATTTATGGTGCATCATGGAGGATTTTTCCCTGGTTTTCATACTAAGTGTTTAAATCGTGAGACAGAATCTGCTTTCCCTGTCTGTGCCTTAGCTGCTTCAGAATTGTCCTGTTGTAATACGCTTTGTTGAGGGACAATGAAGGAACCTTCTGAAGCTAGTAGTTTACTGGTAGTGTAGAATACAGAAGCTCTTTCATTAAGTGCCTGGTTGTATTGGAGAATCTGGTGTCAGTGCTCAATTACATCAGCTTTTCAGGGAATTGTTTCAATATTTCAAGGTTCTGGTTTATTTTGACTTGTGAAGCACAACACATTCAGATGATGAGATTGCATCTCTTCATCACACTGTAGCTTTCTGGAAATGCAGTCAGTAGCAGATTATGAACTGGAGCTCAGACAGTATTAAAAAGAGCAATCATGAAGACAGCCATGTTATCAGTGAAAAAGCCTGAGCCTCTGGAGGACAGGGAGGTACTAAAGATGTGTGCCCTCCTGGCAAACAAACCCTAGCGCCCTGTGTTACTGGTATTGGGATCAGAGGGTCATGGAGAACCTGCACTAGTATGTGAGGTGTGTGGGAATTCCCTACATGATGGCACTGGAATGGGCCAGGAGGTATTGAGCTTTTGAGGACAGTGAGGAAAGAAGGCCAAAAACTCTCATGTGCCCCTGGCAAATACAGGAAACTGCCTTCAGAATACATCATAGAAATATGACCCATGATTTGCCAACTGTGGGAAAAGAGAAGGGGAGTTGAAGATGAATCACCTCTCTGAGTGGTCAGGTTCAGTTTTTAGCAGTTAAATATTCAAATGCTTATTGCTCTATGTAAAGTGTTGGACAGCCTACCTGCATTGGCGATGCGTGTACGTGAACTATGTGTGTGCTCAAAGCCCACAGCGTATGCTCGGGTGGGATATCTGAGCAGAATAATATTCCGTTACAAGCAAATCAATTATCCTTAGGAAAGGATACTTCTAAGTGTATATTTTGGTTTCTAGAACATGTGGCACTACTTTATCTGTATAACCCCTCTCATTTTTAAGTGCCTTAGGATTTTACAGTTAGAGGAAAAAGGTGATCATGAATAATAATTAAGGCTTCTGTCAACAACTTTGCAAATCATATACTAACTTATGTTGTAGATTGAGATGCCTACAAAGGTAACTGCAGTCAAGGTTTGCTTTTGTGTTATACTAAACCTGAGTTCAGAGTTTAGGGACACATACTGTGAATCAAAATATTCTATACTATCTTTTTGTAGTGTTCCAGTTCAAGAAGGAGATGCAAATACAGGTTATGTACTTAAGTTTTTTTGGTGGTTTTAAAATTTTTTTGGGGTGTGTGTGTGTTGTTTAGTTTGGTGGGTTGTTGTTTTCCCCCCAAAATAAATGTAGGACCTGGACAAAGCAATTTTTTTCTTTTACTAAAAGCACATGTGTTTTTTATTATTTGCTGATAAAGGAGAGAAAAGTAATTCTTCTATGTCAGAAGATCTCACCTGATATTGTACTTAGCGTGACCTTGAAACGCATTCTGTCTGTCCAGTCCTTGATAGGAGATGATGTTGGAAATGTAACTAAAACCAAAATAACCAAATCACAAATGGCAATGATTTCTCTAGTTATTTATTTTGCCACCTTTTTTTTTTTCTTTTCCTCAACTCCCATTAAAATACTGCACAGGAGGCCTGTAAATCCAGTAGTGTGTGAAAAGACTATTGATATGACTGATACTGTCTGACTAGCTTGAAGTATAGGTGAGAAATAGCTTTAAGTGTTTGGAAGCAAGCTTTCTCTTATATTTCAGAGCTTAGAATTTCTACAAGGTGACATCCTGCTGGTCATATCTTTATTTAAGTGAAGTATGTCCTGAGCCAATGTGGTGATGTAAATTTGAGATATATCATATACAGTTTATGCAATTATAGACAAATGTATCCACTTTAAAAGTATATCTTGGGTTGAATGATCATTTAGTTATCAGAATCTCTAACAAAATGCTGCGGTGACTTATCCTGGTGCTTTTCAGTGGCATTTAGAAAATAAAAAAAATATTTTTATTTGTATTTGTCTGTCCAATTAGATTTACTCTGTGTGAGAAGGCCTATCAGGTGTGACAGGCTGTCTGAAACTTCTTCATTTTCTTTTGTCTGCAATCATAATGATTTAAGGGGAGTGAGATTTCATTTTAGATGGCTTGTTTTTGTTACGTGTGGTGGTGTTTAAGTTCACTAATGTGGTCAGAGCAAGTGTAGGGTGAAGACTATGCCTTCAATCTGTATTATATATGGTGGAGTTTGATTCGTGGTTAATAAGACAGGCTTTAAAAATCTTCTGCCTGTGTGAAACAAAAGCTTTCAGGATTAGGGAGTGCATCAGAGCAATCTCAGAAATAAGAATATGGATCAGTTTTGATCTCTATTTGATATTCTTATTCTAAAAAAAAATCCCAACAACATTGGTAATTTTTATATTTTGCAAACTGTTAAAATAGCATCAGTAAATACTGAAAAGGACTTAAGAATTCTTTATTGTTCATAGAAACAATGTGGGAATTTGTAGATTGTTTTCTGATATGCAAAGTTCTTGTTCTTGGACAAATTTAGGGCTATTTCTTCATCATCTTTAGAATAAAAGAAAACATTTGATGCTTTGGGCAGATTCAGTGGAAGGACGCTGCTGTTGTCTGTTACCTTATCTAGACTTCATTTGGTATCAATAATTTCTCTTAATTCCAATATCAAATTGGAAGTCAATACATTGCTTCCTTTTAAAGGAGAAGGTTCATTTGGTACCACAAAGGGACAAAACAAAGGCCTTTGTAGTATGAAGGCAAAACTGTTGAATTTGCAGATATGTTCTAAAAACTATCACCAATAATTTAAAGTCTAATTTGTATTTTTCATTGAAAATAAATGAAATTCTGTAAGAGAACACCAAAGTACACACAATGGGTAGACTGCAGATTCCTGTGCTAAAGCAAAATGACACTTGATAATTTTTCTTCCATGGTGTTTTATTGACCTAGTAAGCAAAATGTTACGAAAGGGAATATTCAAGGTTTTCTGCAAAGCAGATTAAACAACAAGATGAGGTTAATTAATTGTTCCTGCTAATATTCAAATGTTGTATACTCATTTAAAAGTGCAATTAGTTCTCTTGGGGGTTTGTTCACAACTCTGGGATTTAACTAAAAATAATAATTTTCTTGTTAGCATGCAATAAATTCTGAGAAGATTTAGTTTTGGTGTAGTAAGCATAAACAAAGATGAGAATAGTTTTAAACAAAGCCTTTCATTATAGAAAATGTTTGCAATTCCTTTAACTCACTGTTCTCAGGGCTAAGCATCCTTTATAAATGACACTTGAGTGTAGGTTGCAGTTAATTAGTGAGCTTTGCGTGGCAGAGTTATTTCTTGTTAGCTCAAAGTATTCTCAGAGGGCTGTCTGTTTTTATAGTTTTATCATACGTTTGGTTGCACTGAAGCTGACAATCTACTTTTTTTTCTGAATTAGTCTTTTTACTAGCAGTCCCACTTCACTTTGGTTTTGGAAGACTAACAAATTATTTCAGCAATTTGTCCCCATATTGGAATTGTTACATCAGCTGTCCATTTGTTCACTGTTAACCTGTCTTGCTACTTCCAGAAAGTGTGGAGCTCTACTCATTTTGGATGCCTGAGAACCTGAATTTCCCCCCAAAATGCCCCCTATTTAAAGAAAACTCAAGAATATCTAAACTGAAGTCTCACTTACAGATAGAAATTTGCAGTCTTCTCAGTTTGCCAGCGTTTATATATATATTTGTAACCTATGCCACAACAGCAAAATTTGAGGAGGGTAGGAGAAATAAGTGTTCTTCTGACTTAATGCATGACTGGTACTACTAATTATATTTAGATGCCATCATTTGTGTCCAGTATATACTGAGACACTTAAAAATCTTGAAGCTTGCTTCTACTGCTTCTAATGTGACACTCACTGGGTAAATATTTATAAAATATGACGTGCAGGTAACTAGCGTAGTTACAATCCATGCATAGTTAAAGGCTAGAAACCAAGCAATTAGGTAATAAAAAGAATGGGTATTTTTTTCTTCATGTAGCTCCGTTTTTCAGTAAGCAGATTTTTTGTTCATTAATGATGCAGAAAAGAGGCAAACTAACTGCAAGCCCTTCTCAACACTGTGATGATGTGAAAATTCGAGCACTAAGGCGACACTGTATTTTCAAAGTTTAATTGTGTGCTGCTTCCTAGGGCAACTGTTTTCCTAGAAATTAAAGAGTTCAAAGGATTCTTGAAAAATTTGCTTAAGTTTGGTAATAACATATTGTGATGCACATGTTAGAAAATGAGTTAGAAGTGTATTTTACACTGCCAGGATGATTTAAGATCCAAAATGTAAGGGATTTAAATAAAGGTGGGGATAAATTTCTGAGAGAGAGATATAATTCCTTAACAGTTTCTATAATTAAGAAACAAAGGAGAATTTTGAGCCTCAGTAGTAATTGGCTATTCACTAAAGGTAGACTTAGTCATTTCACTCATCTGCAAATTATTCTTCCCTCATTAAATTAGTGCTGAGGCAGCACTAATTCAAAGTGCCTGAAAATGATGACATTCACTGTAGATATCAAAGGAACTTGGTCTGACTTAAATCCACTGTTCACTCAGAAAACTTGACATGTATCAGTTCTCTACTTGTTACGTGATTTTCCTTTGTAACATAGTTCCATAATTCCTACTTAAAAGAAACTACAAATTGTGTGGTTTACAATAAGAGAAGAGCAGAATTTTTACATTCCTAGTGGTCATTTTTTAATAAATTACTGTAATGGATAAAACCTTGCATAATACCCAGTTAAACAGGACTGTAGATGTGAGACTGGATGATCTATTGTAGATGGTGATTTATTCTTCTGTCAGATGAAATTAAAGCTTTGTCCAGTAATTTGTCTCAAAATTTCCCAAATATTGTCTAACTTTAGTGAGAAATCAACCTTTATGTTAAAAGGGTTTTTGGCAACTTAACATTTGTAGAAAAGATTGTTCTATAAAAACAGGTAAATGATTTCAGAATATGGCTACTAGAAAGAAATGGATGAGAAGAGAAACATATTCTAGAGAGTGGTTCTAAATTTTATATAGTGTAGTGGAATAAAGCTATGGAATAGTCCTCAAGACATATTTGATTGCGTTCTTCAGTGCAATGTTAGTAAGGCCTGTTACAGGCTTTCTCAAGATGGATTTGGCCACCTGCTGCATATTGCATCGCATTGTCTCACTATACAATTGTAATATTTTACTTTGATAATGTCTGGGTATTTTTCTCTCTCTTATATTTTTTTTTCAAGCTGGTATTTTACCTAGAATGCTGTTGACTAAGCTTAGTGGGTTTTGATGTTGTTTTGAAATTAATTATATATAATGTGCAACAGGAGTCTTCATAGATATACCTTGGAGCATGATTTCTAAAAAAATTTCTACACTGCAACATTGACAGTATACATATTTTTTCAAAATACAGTGAGTCCTAATATTCCAGGAAAAATGATCTTAATTTGAAGAGCCAGAGTATCAGCAGCGGCGTTCTGTAACTGTGTTTAGAGAGATTCTGGCCTATACATGTTGAATGAAAATAGAAAAATAATAAATTAAAATTTATATTAGCTCCTATAAGCTGCTGTTTCCCACTATCCTTTCCTCCTCCCACATGAAGGAAAAAATGTTAAAGCACATTTTACATATAAATCAATAATATAATTGAAATGATTCCTGTAAAGAATAATTACCTGTAGTATTTAGTCAAAAAGCTGTCAGTTGTTTTGGTGCATATGTACCATGATGTAGACAGAATGCAGTTTTTAGCTGTACCAATTTTCAGTGGCAACAAAAATGTTCAATGCTGATATGTAAAGTAATGATAAATCATTAATTACAAAGATACTGACATTTAAAAGTTGAGAAAATTTTAGAGGCATAAATAGAAGCTCATTCCTTAGATTTGAGAAATCATTTCTAGATTTGAGAATCTTGGTTAAAAGATTCAAAGTTAAGATTATGATTCAAAGCAAATGACTATCTATGTCTGTGCAAACCATCTTTTTTATTAATAGCAGTAGTAGTAGGTAATAAGGCTTAAGATTCAAGGAATTGAAGACATCAAATACGGAACTATTTTGATAGCTAATGTACAAAAATATGAAGTGCTGTTATTTTAATTACTTATTTTTTCCAAGTGTTAAGGTGCTTTCTTTTGATTAAGAAAATGACAGTTAATTTCTGCAAGCTGGAAAAGAATTTCAGTTGAAATAATTTTAGGTTTTATAATGTCAACAAAGAAGTAGAAGATATTGCCTGTATTATTGTTCCATAGTCATGGAGGAGTGAATATTAATAGAATTTGAGTAAAAGCCTTTCCTTGTGGACTTTTTGTATGTACTGTATTACTGAAAATTCACTGGATGTCTATGACATCTGAAGGGACATCCCTTTTACACTACTGCTCTGTGAGACTGAAATACTGATGAATGGCAATGTCTAGTACCACCCTCCATGTCTGCTAGTGTTTGTTAATCAATAGATGAGAGGGCAGAATTACTACAATTTTTATCAAGTTTCTAGGTATTAACAGCTGTAAAATGGAGCTGAACCATTTCTTTGGCTTCTTAGTAAGAAAAGGTAGATATAGTCCCAAATTGGATTAGCTTGTCCATTCTTTTCTTGAAAGCTAGAACATTGCAGGACATACTTTGGATTAGGAATTTTTATGCCACCTTTAGAGGCAGCAAGAGCTCCCTTCCTTTACTATTTTGGAGCAGTGAAAGAGGTTTGATAAAATCTTTAGCTTCTAGAGAAAGATACCAGCCTTGCTGACATCAAACAAATACTTCTAAGATGCAAGAGGTGGAGTAGGTCTTGCTGAACTTAGACAGCAAAGGTCTCCAGGTGACATTGTTGCTGCCTCACTGTTGCAACACATGATGATCATGCATTTGGTATTAAAAGAAACACTCTAATAACAGTAAAAACCACCTTCAGTCTGAGTTCCCATTCACTTCTGTCCTCAGGGAACTGGCAGCTGGGCTACTTCAAAGCACCTGAGAAACTTGTGACCTGTATTAGATAATGTGATAATCAGCTTGAAGAACTAAAGCACAATCAAATGGAAGAGCTTTCAATATGTTTCCACTCATCTGTTGTCTGGTTCCCTAGTAACAGACTACGCTTCTTGGTTGAGTTTTTTGGACATCTTGAAAGTATGCATTTGTCAAGGCCTTCAGAAAGAAAGAACAGAGCTCTCTCCCTGAGGAGTAACTTCCCACTTAGAGAGACTCATAAAATGGTTTGGGTTAGAAGGGCCCTTTCAGTCCCAAGTGACAGATTGCTCAAAGCCCCATCCAACATGGCCTTGAACACTGCCAGGGAAGGGACAGCCACAGCTTCTCTGGGCAACTTGTGCCAGGGCCTCACCAGTAAAGAATTTCTTCCTTATATCTAGTCTAAATCTGCCCTCTTTCAGCTTAAGGCCATTGCACCTATCACATACTGTGCAAAGATCGCCTGACCTTCCAATGGAATTTCTAAGAAGAAGTATTAGACATCTTTGGGGTTGATTTCATGTCAGCAAGTGTTTTTCTGAAGTGAGGAGTTGATTTGTACTGTGGTTTTCACCCACCTGATGTGATAACAGTACTTTTCAAGAGGCCTGGAAACTTGAATCATGCGTCATTGAGTTCCTGGTACAGAGAACAGGCTGTTTGGTTTCTTTCCTGTCTGATCCTCTTCAGATTCATCTTTGGCGAGATATTCAAAGTAAAGGAATCAGTTCTGTACATTCATTTTGCATTAAATGAAACAACCATGAAGTTGAAGTGAAGGGTGTTCAACTCCTTATTTCTTAAGGCTGAAGAAGAAACTGGGTTGGCATTCTCATTTGGCATTATTGAAGAAGCCCTTCAGTTGCTTCAATTACTTTGAGACTCACAGCTATTATGACTGAATCTATCATCAGTTTGAGAGATAAGAACTAGATTTATGCCTTGATGGGGTGTTTTGGGGTTGGATTTTTTTTGTTTGTTTGTTTGTTTTTGTTTGTGGTTTTGGGGGGTGTTTGGTTTTTTTGTAGAGAAATCAGTTTCATACTCACAGCACACTGGTTGCTGCAGGTGTTACAGGTGAAACTTCCTCAATTCTTGATTTGCTGTTTTGTAACAAAATGCCCAGAGCTGCAAGGCAGTAGCTTTGATGGTGTGTATTTATTTGATTGTTACACTAGCTAAGAGCCAAAGATGGTACATACGTAATTTGAGATATGAAATGATGACTGTAAGTTGTCCAGATATTTCAGCTGTTAAAAGTGATGATGATTATGATATGTGTTGCTTTTGCTTGAAGTCTTTCATTTTGGGGGTGCTGTGTTTATCTGCTAAGGCTGCTCTGGCTTTCATGATCCTCCCTGGGATTTTGTCGTCAGTAAAGGTGTTCTGAGACACTCTCCTACTCAAATAGAAGAATTTCTCTCCAAATGTCACCGGTACACTCTACTTTCTGTATACTAACACTGAGGCCAAATTATTTGGCAGAGCAATTGAAGCAGTCAGTAATATGTTGAATGTTCTCCTGTCTGGGATTCCTCAGCCCCAAAGTAGGCATTTAGGATTTTTTGGTCTGTGTTTGTCAGCAATTTATTCTGCTGAAGCCCCTGACACTTTTTATATGTGCCTTGCGTGGACACCTAAGTAGATGTCTAGAGACATGCATAAATGTCTAAGGTTTTCTGATGCATGTGGACCACATATGCAGCAGTCTAGGCAACTAAATAACAAGTAAGGTGACACATGTATTATCAGCCTCTTTCCAGATGCCCAAATTCCACTTCTACTGCCTGCGTCAGGTTCTTTCAAATATCCAGACTGTGAGAGCTCTCCTAGGGACACCTGAAAAGTTGGTCACCTGGGGTAGCAGTGAAGTTATGAGTAAATACAGAAGTAAGATGTAGGAGTGGGCAGTGGCATTTTTGCTGATCTTCCCATCACTGCCTCCCAGAGTGCATCACTGCTTATGGAGTGGAACATTCCTTAGTCATTTTCTGGCTTAAGTCTGTTGCATCTGAAAGTCTGTTCGTTGCTGTTAGCAACACTTCTGTTCCCCTCCCCACCACCCCAATTGTGTGTTGAGATAAAGACATGTTAATGGCACAGATAAGGAAGACAGTAACAATAATAACAACAATAAAATAATGTACAAAACCATTAATGTGAAACAATTTCTCACCCACCAAAGCCAATATTCATCCAGTTCTCTGATGGAACTGCCTCTCAACCCACTCCTTGTTTATAAAAAGAACTTGATGTCATATGGTGTGGGATATCCCTTTGGTCAGTTTGGGTCAGCTGCCCTGGCTGTGTCCCCTCCCAGCATCTTGGGCACGTGCAGACTCCTCATTGTCAAGGAGGTGGAGAAGGTGAAATGTCCTTAACTGCTGCTTGGCAATAACTGAAGACCATCAGTGTGTTATCAACACTATTCTCCTCCTAAGCAGGCCCTGCTCTGTATCTGGCACTATTTCTCCTGCTAGGGAGAAAATGCACTCTATCCCAGCTGAAACCAGGACAATTGCACACATCGATCTTGAACCACAGCAGGTTCCCTTTAGGTAAATTACAGTGTTTTACTTACCTTGGCCTGTAAATTAAATCAGTTGAGACTCACAATCAGATCGGCATCTCTGCTTTGCAGCTGCCAGCATCTGTCCTTACCTGTGCAGATAGCCGTGTTCTTCGATACTCTGGTATTCACCTACCACCCCATGCCAGTCACAGCATGCAGTTTCTCTGTACCTCTGCTCCCAATGTTTAAACCAGGACTAATAAAAACTGCCTGCACACAGATCACATGAGGAAATGTGTTTAGTTTTGTTATCTTGACATTTGTATAGTGATGTGATACGAGCAAGTAACACATGTAGATTTATCCTTGAACAGGCATAGGCCTTTATTCTTCAAAATCTACTTTTTCTCTTGGTAATTGTATAAAAATGTATAATGAGTAGAATTTGTGTGATGTAATTTTACTGATACAACCTCAATATCTTTTGAGAATGAATGCTTTTTTATGTTTTCTAGGCTAGGGATTTTTATAGCTTATAAATCAATAATAGAAGTATATTGAATGCACGTTCAGTGGTATTTGGGTGGTGGATGTGCCACTTTCATCTCTCAGAATTACCCAGAAATGTTCATCAGTATCAGCAATAGAGATTTTATAGGATGGGACCTTTATCTTTATTTCCTCAAATTTGATTTCTATGAACTGTTTTGAACTTATGTGAATGTTACTGTTCACACTGGCCTAGCAATTAGTTATCAGTCTATCAGCCATGGGGAAAAAGAAATAAGTCCTTATATATTTGGCCTGGTTTCTGGCACTGTATCAAATAATAGTAGCCAGAATTGATGTTGAACAGAGCAAGCATGGATTTTTAGTAGAAAAAAAAATATAATGGGTGGGATTTTTTTTGTTTTGTGGTTTTATTGTGGTGTTTTTTTTTCTTGGGGGAGGTGCTGTTTCAGCAAGATAGGACAATTAAGATAAAATATGTTATATATATCTCTCTGGGTAACGACTGATGAGACGGTAAGTGAGAAAAGAACATGGTGAATTCTCTCAAAATGTGAAATTGTTGCTGCTGAGCTATTCTTTGAAATCTTTTAGCAAAAAAAAAAAAAAGCATTTTAACTCTCATTTGTTTCATTCTGATTTACAGAAAATTTCACCTTGGGTAGGTTTACGCAAGATCAACATCTCCTACTGGGGATGGGATGACATGTCTCCTTTTACAAATACAACTCTGCAGTGGCTTCCTGGAGAGCCAAATGACTCTGGCTTCTGTGCATATCTAGAGAGAGCAGAGGTGGCAGGTCTGAAAGCGAATCCATGCACTGCAATGGCAGATGGTCTTGTGTGTGAAAAACCTGTCGGTAAGACAAAAAAAAATAATTTTATTTAAAAAAAAAAACTTAGAGCTTTAATCTAGAAAAAAATTAAGATTGTCTTCCTAAAAGAGTAAGTATTTGTGAATTAGTTTCCATGGCTTGGTTTGCATTACATCAGAAGTCTTACAAGTTGCCTCTAAATCAGGGACAGCACTGATTGTAGCATGTGAGTATCTGTGGAGGTGTTCAAGAAGGCTGATGTTTTCTTTCTGAATCACTGAACATCGGTGAACATTTTAATTGTCTAAAAGATTGACAAAACTAAAATTCTTGTTTCTGTCTTGCATGTTTGTTTGTGTATAAAGATTGCAAATAGTCTCTTGACAGTTCAAATTAGCATTTTCATGCTCCGATTGTCCTGTGTTTCTCTTCATAGCTGTGAGGGTTGAGCACATGAAGTTCTTTAACTTTCCCCTTCAGATTTATTTTGTGCATTGGCTGTGCAAAGGTGGAAAATATCTGTATTGTAGGTGTGTTGTGAACATTGCTTATCAAACTGATGTTTTTGCAGTGAAATTGTCAGAGTTGTTAACTTGTATAATCAAAGCATGATCTTACCAATCTTTTATTTTCTTATAAGCAATTCCAAATAGCAATGTTTTTGGAAAGTAAATATCGTGGACTTGTCGCTACTGTTTCATAAAAATGTCATCCTTCACAATGTTCTTAATTTTGAGTTAGTAGTTAAGTATTTACCTGATGTTTCTCAGACCAGTAAAAGATATAGTCACAATGGAAGAGTCATATCAAAGTGTAAAGGATGAACTGGTTGGAACAGAAATGATATAATTAAGATGCATTATTTTACAATTAGATCAGCAACTTTTGCTGGTGTCTTGTTTTAGGATTGGGTTGAGATTTTTTTTTTTTTTTTTTTTTTTTTTTGGACCTTGGGGCTCTTCAAAGACTATAGAAATCAAAGAACTTCAGCCATGTGAGAAGACTTCTCTAGTTAGCTGATTTTTATTGGGTTTTTTCTTTGTCTTTTTTATTACTTGCAAACCACAACTTGAATATGCTACATATTCAGATCCAGGAATGTCCTTGTTTAAGTGATTTGGCACACAATATTAGCAGGTGAAGATGGCTTGAGAACTTGGGTTGTACTGAATATAAGTCAACAATATACAACACCATGGTGATACAGAGTAGGGCTAATCCTGATGTTTCTCAAGGCTCTTCTGTATAGAAAATATAGTACTTATAGGTTGCTTTTGTGTTTCTACCTAAGAATTACTGCTTTCCTTTTGTTCTTGTACTCTTTAAGATTTTATTTGAAATCGAAGCAAAAATCAGAAGTTAGGGTATACAAGTTACAACTTTTTGAGATGACACACACCACTAACCTTATCAAAACGTGGTCTCCAGTAGAGAAAACCAAATAAAACCCAAAACTCAACTATGAACAACAACAAAAAAAACCCCAACCCAATCTGTTTTGTATTGAATGTTTCATTTGTTACTTTCCCTTTGGATTCTAGTGACTTTTGTATGTGCACTGTAAGGCAAAATTGTAGGGTATAAGTCAAAAGTAGAGCAATTGTTGCTTATACACCATTAAACTAATGAGAACAATAGACCCAGAACTCTTCTATACTTGCTGTAGAAGTCTGACACTTACTTTGTGTCATGTATGTGCAATTAACTAAGCTGACATTACCAGGCAATAAATATTAAATTTACTATTTCAGTGTATAGATAAAATGGGTGTGAAGAAAATTTTTAAATGAACTCTTTTAGAGCTCTAGTATGACTCATGCTGAGTATTACTTAGTAATTTCTATAAAATATTACTGTATTTGCATACTGCACTGTAAGTGTGGACTGAATTATTTATAGCTAATTAAGGAAGCAGCCGCTTCCACTTTAACCAGAATTTTTCTAATGGGATGTAGGATTAAAGGAAAAGGAGACTGTGCTTGTGTTCAAATTATAAATGTTTGTGGTTCTTTTCCAGTTAGTCCCAACCAGAATGCCAGACCTTGCAAAAAACCATGCTCCCTGCGAACAACGTGTTCCAACTGCACAAGTAATGGTATGGAGTGTATGTGGTGCAGCAGTACCAAACGATGCGTTGACTCAAATGCCTATATAATCTCCTTCCCATATGGACAGTGTCTAGAATGGCAAACTGCCACATGCTCCCGTGAGTATATTAACAAACTTTCATCCTGTTAAATATACTTTTTTCCATTGATAAAGGCATCTGTAGTAATAGGATTTGGCACTTTCACTAAAGAAAAATAATTCCATTCAGATTAATCATCTTCTGTAACTACTAATGTGAGTGGTCAGTACTGTGTATGCATTTTCTAGATAAAATATTGGTAATTCTTTTATGTTGAAACATTTTTTCAGTTAAAGCAGAGAGTAAAAAGGTTTTATTGTTTTCCAATGAAGGAAAAAATATCATGGTTATTTGTGCAACCAGCATTAGTTTGTCAAATAATGGCCATGAGTTGGCACAAAACAGTGTTAAAATTAGGGAAGCCATAGGCAGACCTTAGAGTTAGACCATGTGTAGGTATTGAAGAAAAGATGAGCTGAATTCAGAGTTTTTAAGATTGTATTATATTTTGTCAGTAGATTTTCAGTTGTACATTTTCGTACTGTGCAAAGTTAAAACCAAGACAGGTGAGGGTCAAGCAGCAAAGCTGCTCTCCAGATGTCCTCTTTGGAAGCACATTTCATCAGAAATTGGCATAAGGACTCTTTAAGAGAGTAAGAAACCTATCCAGTGTACCTTTTAGTATACCATTTAGCTAAGGCTACTTCTGCCCAAGCATGTAGTGGCTGGGCTATTTAATTTCAGCACCATGCAGTTCCAGTGTATATTGGTGCCATAATTCATGTTGATGCTGGAGCAAGCTGCCTGATTCTTAGTGGTTTATTCAGAAAACATGCTTTAGTTGCATTGCTACAGAACACTGGTTCTTGGTATTTTTGCTGTTCTTCAAGATTTGATTAAAATACTTCCTACCTACAAAGGACTTCAATCCAAATTTAATGTAGAAGACTTCTGAAGTGTACTGTTGAACTCAAATTGTTGCTCTTCCATGTGAGAGTGTTTTTGCTAGTTATTTGCAACTTCCTTCCCTTCATAAGGGTCTTCAATATCAGCATCTCTGGAATATTTTATTTCTGGATTGATGATGCTGTCGGTACATCAAAGAGAAACTTGCTTTAGGGTCATAATTAGATCATTATTTCATTTAATAGATTATGGATGCAAATACAAAAGGTAGCTACGTGCTAGGTAGCCTCAGGAAAATACTAAGTAAAATTAGGTCCTGCCATATTTATGATAGCAACCACTGGCATACTCTACTTTTAGGAGACAATAATGGCTATATGTACCAGGCCACTACATATATCTGGATTGAAGGAAAATATGGGATAGAAAACTTTTTCTTTCAGGTAAAACTGGCCAAGGATACTGGAACTTGCAAAGCCTGTGTTCTTAACTTAATAGGGATTCCTTATTCATCCTTAGTAATCACAAAGTATAACAAACCAGTGCAATATTGACCTGGTAAATTTGTTGTGCTTAGTACATTTTGGATATTATTGCACTCGGGTGTCCAGGTTCAGTGTGGACTAGAAGTAGGGTTTATGTGTTCCCACATTTGATCTAAGAACACAGACATAATAGGAACATTTAATCTGTTGTCTCATATCATATATTTGGAATAGTATTGCTATAATTATGTAAAGATTTCTTTCTTGTAACAGTTCACTAAACTTTTTTTCACTCCTATACGCAGTAAATTTTGAAACTTATAAAATATTGATAGAGAGTGGTGGCAGAAGATGAGTAGATTGAAAATGTGGAGATAAAATAGAACACCACATAAATGATGCCTAGCTTTTAAAAATAGCATATATTATTTTGCTATGAACGTTAAACTCTGTTCTGTGTAATATTTGCAAATCATGAAGATTAATTTTTTGGTGGAACACACACACAATTTTAATTTAATTTTCATTTTTGTCAGGTCTGTAAAAGTTTACATTAAATAAGACAAATGGGATTTGTTATATACCAGTTCATCGTTATGTAAAGGCAGTTTTGTATGAAAATGTATTTTCTATTCAACAAATTAAAGAAGAAAAAATTGTCTGTAAGCAGGTTTGGGGTTTTTTTTTTTCAGTGTTTAAAGCATTAGATATTTTGCATTTAAACAAGAAAATGGATGTCTCAGTTAAACTGGTTCAGACATTATTTCAAGCTAAATGACTTACATTTTATTAGGTAGATATATCTTTATTGCAGCTGAGGTAATGAAGTATTAAGTGGATTCCCGTATCAAGAAGGAGTAGTGTTTCTGCTTACTTGAAGAATGGAATGTAACTACACCTTTTAAAAATCCTCCTTTTAAACTTTTATTTTTATTCTGAATGATTTCTGAGTTTTTGGATATTTTTCTCTGAATGAAAAAGCCCCAAATTCACACAAGCCCATGTGTCTCATAAGGGAAAAAAAAAACCCACAACAAAATGACTGAGAACATCACATTTATTTTCACAACTTAGAATTAAAATCAAGAACACTGTTTTATTGGTGACATTTTGTCATTTTAATACCTACTTGCCAAAAAGTGGCATTCCACTTTTTCCCTTATTTTCCATTCATTATGACTTTTGATTGAATAGCTGACAGTTGAACGATCTTGGACCACCTTTAGAATTTCAAAGAACAAAACCATGCTGCTTGAATATCCCCTACTTCCATAAACAGAAAGTTCTCAGCTAGCACTCTTCAGTTTTCCAGCTGAATTCCATTACAGAGAACATCTGAAGATTTTTCTCTTTTGGTTCTGTTTTATCTTCCATGAAGATAGTGCAGCTGATACTTCAGAGATGTTTTCTCCTAGCTTTATAAATAGCTGCATGAGGATTGTTTGGATCATTTACATTACATCTCTGAAAGGGCAAGCCAGCCAGTACAGAATGATGCTCTTTATTTTTCTGCTGATCTTCTAATGTATTCAGAGAACAAAATTTGTCTCATTCAGCATCAGATCTGATGAGGTTTAGTTTAAAACTCATTTATGTCACATGATTGGTGTTGATTTTTCAAGAACATTTGAGGTCCTTGCTGCTTTTTTTTTTTCTTCCTACTCCCTGTTTCCATATTTGGGAAACTTGAAACATTTTCCCCATTCTGATTTTTTTATGTCTAATGATACAAGAGCTCATGCTCCAGCTTTCTGTGCTGTTACAGTCCTCTGAGATCTCATTCAGATTCTTAACTGCCTGTTTTCTTGATATCTGCATGTAAATTTATACCAGTGAATTTTTTTTCTGATAATCTTCATTAATTTAAAAAAAAATAATTATTTTTTGAGGTCAGAGTAGCGTGTTTTCTTCTACTATCAGTTCAAATACTTTCTTTTTAAAAAGAAACTTAGAGTATTTCTGGCTTCCTCCTAGATCTGGAAGGATCTTCCAGAAGTTCATGGATGCTTTTAATAATTATTATTTTTGTATGTGTCTACAAAGTTAATGTGAGAAGACAGTGATCAGTGGTCACATGATTCCGATGTTAATATGATTCAGTGTTACAGCATTGATTTAAAAAACCCACAAAAAACATGGAGCTGAAAAAAGCTCAAATGAACTTACTCTAACGATGTTCCTCAAGATTCTAAATTGTTAATTTGTTATTAATAAAAAATTGCAGTAACTTCAGAATATTTGATTTTGATTCTAAAGAGATTTTGTAAAATATCAGGAAGTCTTACCTCTAGATAAATTACTTAAACAGTATGAAAGAACTAGAAGGGGATTTTTAGTATGCAAATTAAAAAATGAAACCTGATTTACTGTAACAGATGAGACTCTTAAGGTATAGTTCAATTACATGGCATAGATTTTTATTTTTAAAAGATTGCTTATTATGTTAGCTCATTTCAAAAGTTCTATATAAGAAGGCTGAGTCGTATTTGTAGATAGGTACTGAGGTGTTAACGTGGGATACTTTGCACCCAAATAAATGTTTAGTTTGAATTTGAATTATCTTGATGTTTGAATTATTATTATCATCATTCGTATTTGGATCTTTGACCTCTTGATTTCTGGACTTTTCCTGTTGGAAGAATTGTGTACCCCAGTAAGATTAGCAGTATCCCCATCTGGTAATAAATATTAATAGTAAGCACAGAATATATACTTTATCATGGGATTTAATGAAGATATGTAATAGTATTATTTTGCTTCACTATGTTTGTTCATTTGAAATCTTTACTGCTTCATTGTGGTGTAAGAAACATGTATTTTGTGATCTCTGAAGAAGCACAACTTTTAAAGAAAGTGGAGATATTCTTACTAATGGTACTGAAATTTTTTTATTTGCACAAGGAAATAGCAACACATAACTGTTTCTTCAGCCTTTGTAACATCCTCCTTGTATCTTAGTAAAACCAACAAACCACCCAAAAACCCAACCCCCCCAAAAAAAACCCCTTCCATTAATACTATATTCCATGTAATAAAGCTCAAAACTGCTCTGGACTGAGGACCTGTGGACAGTGTTTGGAACAGCCTGGGTGTGGATGGTGCAATGATCCCAGTAACACCGGCAAAGGACAATGTTTGGAAGGATCATCGAGAGGCCCGATGAAGCCTGTTGGCACACACTCTAATGAAATGGTGCTTGATGCTGGTCTCTGTCCAAAAGAGAAAAATTATGAATGGTCATTTATCCAGTGTCCAGGTAAGATCCGATTTTTTTTTCTTATATATGAAATAGAGATGTTTCTTTGTTTAAGCACACTGTAATTACTTTGAGTAATACACATGCTATTTGCATATGAGATTTTTCCAAAATATTTCCTAAATATATAGTTTGTTAATCTCTCTCCTGAATACAGATGTTCTCATTGTCATGCACATTCACATGTGAAATTTAATGCAAATAGTTTAACCAAAATTGTCATTTATTTGTAAATAAGTTTTTACCCATCCTATCCTTCTACTTGTTCAAATCCAGCTGGATTAATTTGCTTCAGCTTTTGCTTTCTTCTGGCTTCTGTATCCATCAAAGAGTGCTGTTGGGGAGGTTTTATCTATAGGCAAGTGCTGATGGCCAGGAGTAGGCAGGTCCCATGACCCAGCTGCTCACCCAAAAGTCTAGCTGGCTATGAGAACGGAGGCGCCGCTGAATAGTGGATCTGTGCCCAAGTCTACCTTTTAGACATGTCAAGTAAATTTATTAAAGTGTGCTTTTGTAATCTTAAAAGAGAATCTTTGAAGCCTAAACCTAGGCCATACCAATTTGTAATTTGTGAGTTCCTTGGAAAAGTAAGCAAGACATTGGGTGCTTTAAGACAGTGGGAGCTGAGCCTCTTGCACACCACAAATTTGTCTAAAAATCAAGTATTTTTAGGAAGAAAAAAGCTTGAATTTTGTAAGTATACTTACTCAAGGCAGTGAGAAAGCTTCTTGTCTAGTACAGAAATGTTTTTGATTCTGTAGCATAGCTACAGAAAGAAATTGTAAGAGATTGTAAACTTGGGAGCTTTAATGGTTTATAAGCCAATCCAGCCTGGCAATGACTGTAAATGAGATGTTTTTATGTGGCTGTGCTGTCTTTAACACCCCTTAGTGTGCCAAAGCTAATGGGGGGATCAGAAGTGTTAAAAATAGAACTGTCTTTGGTTAATCTATAAGTTCTCTCCTCCCAGTAGATAAAAGTTAGAGCATATGGTTCTTGTTCTCCATCCCAATAGCCTTTCTGATGCTTCACAGCAGATTGCATTTAGGTGTTGAGGTTTTCATTTGGTATAGTTGGTGACTTCCCGCCTCTTGACAGGCTTCTTAAGTAATTGAGCAGCATTTTAAAGCTATGAGGGCTGAATTGAGTTGCTCACAATGGCAAAAAAGACTTTCTTATGCACCTTTAGCTCACATGTCACTACATAGTCAACTTCTGTGGTCTTTTGTGTGAATTCACGTCTTGTCACAATGCTATTTTAAAGAGGTTCTGTGTCAAAGTACAACTATTTATGCTGGTCATTAGTGAGGATTAAACTCCTCAGACTTACATTCCACTGCAATTTTGTAATCACGTAGGAATGATTTTGTTCCCAAGAGCAATTTAGTAATGGCTTTTAAAATGTTATATTCTAGCTTGCCAGTGTAATGGCCACAGCACCTGCATCAACAGTAATGTCTGTGATCAATGTAAAAACTTAACAACAGGGAAACAATGTGAAACGTGCATGCCAGGATATTATGGGGATCCCACAAATGGAGGACAGTGTACAGGTAAGTCATTCTGCTGGGGAAAAAAGAAATTATATTGAAATTAATTTTTATGTAATGCGAAATCAACTTTTCCTTAAATCTTACATGTTGTTCGATAATACAGATGAGTTGATCAGCTGAATTAATGACTCAGTCAGATTTAAGATAAACTTTGCATTGAGAATTGTCATTTTGCAGTTGTTGTTTGATCCTTACAATCCAAGTACAAGATGGTAGTTTAAAGATGCTCTTCCAATTAGGGCAAGGAGGAGAAAGAAACTGGCTTCTGGAGTAACACCGTAAATCCTCATATTTCAGGGAGGCATCATCTGATTCCATCTAAACAGTCCTGTTAAAAAAGTGCAAAGATACTTATAAATGAAGCTTTCAATCTACCATAATGCCTGATAACACTGATTTGTATGAAAGTGTGATGATAGTGGAAACCTATACGTTTACAGAAGAGTAAGTCTTACACATAGCTCAAACAGAAAAACCTTGTACATTGCAGATTGTTAGGTATACTGACCTGTTAAATCTCTTCAGTTTTGTAATCGCTGAATTGGAGGGTTCTTGTTGAAGTGCAAGACAGAACGAAGTCCAGTACTCCAGGTGGCTTTTGTGTATTGGCGTAGGGCTGCTTTTTTACCTTTATGGATAATTTTAAAGGTGATGTTAATCCCTTAAAACTCAATGGAGAAAGGAGAAATATATTCAGTATGAAAAGTCATTAAGTTAGTTGAGATCGAAGCTAGGAAATTTTGTCCTGTGACTTTCTTCTTTATTATTGTTGTTGCTTTAACTGGACTTTGGCTTCTCAAGGAATATTTATTCATTTAAAGGGTTCATTTGTTCCTCAGTGCTTTACCATGCAGTAGTCACTGCATACAGCAGCACATCTGGTAAATGCAAGCCCAATATGCAGAAGGTGTGTTTAAGAGGATGGGAAGATTAATGTCTGCCTGTATTGACAATTCCACATTTTGCTGGTGCTTTATGACGCTTTAAATAATTCTTAATAGTTCTCTTATTTCCTGAAGTTGACAAAATGTTTTTCTGCTGTCTGTAGCACCTTTATGGCAAAATGATGCATTAATATAGCTTTCATTCTTCAGGGATACATTAGCTATCAACCAAACGAGCATTTCATCACCTTTAGTGAATTATGTGTTGTGCAATAATGGCTAAAATCAATTTATAAGACCAGTAAAATTACAAATTTTACAACTTGTTTTTTTTAACCCTAGTCTGTGAGAGCACTTACTTTTATTGATAGACATGATTTTAACAGGATATATTTGGACTGAAAAATGCTTTGAAAAAAAATAATTATTTTGTGGATTTATCTGCATTGGTATATTTTGGAGTATAGATCCCATAAATCTGTTTAAGTCTTTAAGGCATTCTGATGAATGTAGTTGTTATGATCTGTTAGGTTTTCTTCAGAATTGTGATTTTTATTTTTTTTTATGCTTGTGTGTTTTTTTGTTTGTTTATTTTTTGTGGGTTTTTTTTGTGTTCCTGTGGTAGAGGTGCCCCAGCTGTGGGCCTGGGATTTCTGCAGGAAAAAATATCGGGATCCATAGAGAAGTCAAATCAATTTTACTTTAAGAGTATTTTGGAACCATAGTTGAGAGCAAACAGTGTGCAAATATAAAGTAAGAAAGAGACAGTTCTATTCCTTTAGTTTTTATTTTCCTTCTTTCTGGTAATGCTTTTGATTACACAGAAAAATATTTGAAAATAGCTGCAAATTAAAAATAATTAAAGTAAAAGCACAAGAAAAAAAGGTAAGTGGAAGAAAGGGCAATCTGGTCAAAAGCTGAACTTCAGTGTGATCAGAATAATTAGAAAATGAGGTAGGAAATGGTAGGGAATAGCTAATCAAAGGCAAAAAAATAATGAAGAACTGAAAACAACAGTCATCTTCATAGTCTGATGTTGTGACCAACATTTCTACTAAGACTCATTCTTCTGCATGAGAGTTGAGACAGCATGAGCACGCGGTGTGTTTTTTCCGCAGAGCTCCTGAGCCACTAATTTTAGGATTGAGATTGAGAACTTTTTAAAAGGAATGACAGGAAAATGACTCTGCCTCTTGAAGTACATCTATAATACTATAATATTCATATAACTTGTTGCTGTAGTTACAAGGGTGTAACCTGGGTATGAATTGGAGAGCAGCTGAAGCTGGGAAAGGAGGTTGCACTTGATCTTCTGTGTTTGAGCGATGGTGGTGTACACTGGGAGAAAAAACTAACAATTATTCTCCTAACACTTGTGACAGATGACGTCATTTTTCTCCCCACTGTCCTGACAAAAGTGCTATGTATACAGTATGTGTATTACGTATTCTGCTGTTGTGGCATATGTACTTACAAGTAAAACCTGACCTCCCAGCTTAGTTTGACCCTACATGATATAGTTTAAAAAGATTTGCAAGAAAAACTTACTTTTATAGGCTAGATTAGTTTCTGTTGTTACTTCGGTTTGTGATGGTCTTGGAAGGAAGGAGAAGGAAAAGCATAGCAAGTTTTTTATTCCTTTTTTTCCCCTGAACTATGCCAATACTTTCCTAAGTCCTTTTTGTTTATACTCTGAGGAGGTATCAGAAAGCTTTTAAAGAAGGTGACTGTCCACCCCTGAGTGGTCAGTTCTGTTCTAACCTTTGTTCAGGGATAAAAACTCTGTAAAAATACAACTATTTAACTTATTCTCCTCTGGGAATAATGATGCCTTTACAACTGTCATCAGATAACTGATACATTTATAGTGGTATTGCATAGTGTTATGCTATCAAATTACTATGGAATGAGTAACAGCTGTTATAGGAAAAAGATGTAATTCATGTTTGAGAAGGTTTTGAATACTTGTGATTAAAGAATGGATAAAAAGAATTGATTTTTTTTTTGGTTTTCGCTCACTATAATTGCTGACATTTCAATAGCTTTAAAACAAATCTAAGGACTCGCTTTGCATCCTGATATTCTGGCTCAGAAGATGTGACAAATATAGAAAGGACAAAGAAAAGATAGAGGCATAACAACAGACTTTAAATACACAAAAGAAAGCTGAAAAGAGGATGATGATAAAGTGTTCTCCTCCATGCCCCCACTTTGGTCGGGGAAGAAGTAATGGGATTAGGTTACGATAAGAAATATTAAGGTAGAATTCCAGGAAACCTTTTGACTGGTTAAATTGTAAAATAGATTGGCTGAGGAGGTTGTGAAATCAGCATTATCACCTACGCTACATTTCTAAAATTTTCTCTAGATCTGGAAAAGGGCAGTGGACTACCTCATGCCACACTTTATTCTCAAGTCCTAATGCCCAAAAGACTCTTGGAGTCTGAGATCTATAATGCAGGGAGGACCTACAGAAAATATGGAAAGGGACCCTTTACATGGACGTGGAGTGAGAGGACAAGGGGTAATGGCCTTAAGCTGAAGGACAATACATTTTTTATAAGAAAAAAAATCTTCATTGTGAGGGCAGTGAGGCCCTGGCACAGGGTGCCCAGAGAAGCTGTGGCTGCCCCTGGGTCCCTGGCAGTGTTCAAGGCCAGGTTGGATGGGGCTTTGGGCAATCTGGTCTAGTGGAGGTTGTGCCTGCCCATGGCAGGGGGGGTGGAGCGATACGATCTTTGAGGTCCCTTCCAACCCAAACCATTCTGTGAGTCTGTGAGTATTGAGTACAGATAAAGTATGTGAAATTAGGTATAGCAAAATGATGGTGGATATTTGCCATACTATGATTGTTAAAATGTTCCCAAGTCTTACATACTACTTATTTTAGTACCTGTAGCATTTCTGTTACTGTGACATTAAAAAGCTTCACATCTAGTGCAGGTTTACTTTGTAATTGACCCTCACTCTAGCTTATTTTTGTGTCAGAAGTGTGGCATGTTGGCTGCTGATGGGGAATAGTTGCTCGTATTTTCTATAATTAATTGAGGCACACTTTTTTCTTAAAATACCCATGCCTAATACAAATTATTCAAATTTTGTCACTTGAAGCATCTCTTCTATATGAAGTTTGTATTCTTGGTGTGTATGTGATCTTTATATTCAGTAGTCCTGACGTTGCTTGCAGTAAAGATATATGCAGTTGTTCAGTTCTTTGACAGAACATTGTACAAATATCTATTTTAAGTTATTTTTATATTTGATTCCTTTCTCCATTCAAAAAAAACCCCAAACCAGTATTAAATTGAAAAAACCTTTTATGTAAAAGAAATTTCTGTAATGGTAATTTGTTTCCTGTTCTTATATTAATTAAAAACAGGTTTGGGAGTAATGTTTGTTATGTGAAACAGGTAGCCAAAATATAAAATTTAAATTAATTTGTTATGTTATGATATATCTTCAGAAGCACAGTAAGATTTACATTGTCTGCTGGAAATAAACGATGCACAGGGTACAAATTAATAAGTTCAGACCCTGTGTGTGTGGTCAATTTCTAAACTAAGGCCTTGTGTGGCAAAGAGAGGTGTTCTAGCAATGATGGCAATAGTGCCATCAAAGTTAGCAGGTAAAATTAAAGCAAAATTCTGAATCTTGACTGATCTTCAGTGCCTATGCACGAGCAGCCTTTGGAGAGCTAAAGGCTGTGCTGTTAGTCTGTGCCAGAAATACTGAAGGAATCTAAGCCCCTAACTGTTGTACAGAATAAAGCATGGTCGCACTCTGTGTTGTGTTGAAGCTTCAGTGAGTGATGCATATGACCCTTGTTTGTTTCTGAGCAGGTGAAGCCATCCAGATGTAGGAAATAGGAAGCCTTGTACTCTGAGATGTTGGAGGACAGTTATTCCATATAATTTAGATTAATTTTAAAAAAAATTCTACTCTCCCTTTTGAGGCACGATTTTGAAGGCATGAATATAAAAATTCACTAATAGAAGATTAAACATTCAATACTGATGGATTTTGGAAATAAAACAGTTCTGACTGTAGATGGGAACAGATGCTGGCTTGTTACCTTTGTGGTTTCTCTAAGCATTATATTTTCTTCAAGGTCATCTGTCGTGTACTGCATGTGCAGTATTTTAATAGAAATTTGAGAAAAACTATTTGTGTGCTACAGACAGCAGCATACAGGGACAGGAGAAAACAGTATGGGAGAGTTGTTAGGAGTCATTCCAGTGACATTTTAGCATTATTTTCAAACTTATTAATCATCTACTTAGTTGTCAATATTAAAAAAAAAAAGTTGCTTAGCATCTTCTAATTTTCATTGTGCATGGTATTTTAAAAAATTATTCTTGAAATGTATGAGATGCCAGGAAAGAATTCTTTACAGTAAGTTGAGGCACACTGTGAATGTGTAATGCAGTTAATAATAAGGTAACAAAAGCACTTTGATGACATCCCAAACAATGTTCCGTTTTCCCACAGTTGTACTACAGCATTGCTGCTGCTTTTGCAGTAAAACTGTGAGTACCAGCACAGCAGGAACATTGTATTTTAACTTGCATCACTTGTTCTCTTTCTTGTTCTCTCTCATTGCTTTTCTAAGTCTGCAGACTTGAAAGGCATGGGGTTTAAGGCCCTTGGTGACCATTCTGTGAAAGCCTCCTACCAGACAGGCTGTATGGGTGAAGTTTTTTAGGCAAATACGGAGAATTTTTATTCCCTTTATAGGTCTGTCCCCTCCTCTGCTATCTTACAGTTGGATATTTTCAGTACTGAAGGGAACAACTTCTCCTTTTATATTTAACATGTAATAATTCTGTTTGAAGATGTGAAGTTAATTGTTCACTGGAAACGTGTAATTTTCTACTAGCAAAAGGGCCCATGTTTCTAGTGAGTGTTCATCATGGGTGCATAAGTCATTAGCATCCGCTGCAGCAAGAGGGAGAGGTCTGGGTGTCTTTACCTGTTCAGCAGTAGGAAGCTTGGTAACACGTTTTCATCATGACAGTCTGTAGAGGAACTGATACAGATTGCCTTCCTTTCTGTCTCTCCAAAAGACATGTTGTTAAAAGCTTTCATGGGCACTATCAAGATCAGAGTGGTGCTCCTATAGTGTGCAAAGGGCAATCCATGTGTTAGATATTTGGGACAGGAGGGAATCAGTTTCATTTACAAGGAGCGCATGTGCGTTAGAGTGGGGTTTGGGTGTTTTTGTAGGTACCACGTCTAAGAAACCCCACAAATACTTTGCAGCAATCTGTAGTTTGATTCAGCTTGGACATAGCAAGAAGTTGCTGGTTTGGAAAGAAAACTGGGAAAGAAGGACATCCACCTTTAAATTATTAGGTAGAGAAAGGTTTGTTTGATTGCTTTTTCTTTAGCACACCTCCCCTAATTTTCCATAGATTATCTTGTTCAAGTTTATGTTTTTGTTCTAATAAACCAGAGTCCATAAAATCTACATTCAAGAGACTACAAATCTACTACAAATCTACAAAAGAGACTTAGGAAAGTCTCTCGTGTGTGTGTGTGTGTCTGATTTGTTTTGATTCTGCTCTTTGAAATAGATAGGCCTCTTTTCTAAAACATAGCTTAGTTTCTTCTCCTGCTTCAGGTTTTCTGCTTATCATCTCCTCTCAACCCTGACTGCTGCTCACAATCATTTTTGCAAAATGTGTAATTTTCCTTTGCATCCAAGGAAGAAGCAGTTTTACATCTAGAGAGTACAAAGTAACCCATAGTGCCCAGGACAGCATTATCAAGCAGTCTTTATGCTTGCTCCCCAGCCGTACTCTTAGAATATGTATATATGCACACATATATATGCTTGTGTACATACACATTGCACGACATTTGTAAATTAAATCACAAAACAGCAAATTACATCGTTTCAGACACTGTGGAAAGCAATCTGTGTTGTGTAAGGGAAAAAACTGCTAGCGTGACAAGGAAAACAATGTAATGTTCAGTTTCTTTTTTGAATTAAAATATGCTCTTGTCTACTTAGTTGATAGAAAGGTACCTGGTAATTTCCCTTTAGACTTCTTTTGCTAGATCTTAAAAAGTTATACAAGCAAATGAGGGAACAGAAAAGAGCAGTCTTAATTTTTCACTTCAACACTATCACTATGTAGCTTTTAAATTACCTGTAGTTTGGGATTGCATAGGGCAGGTGTAAAGCATCAACACAGATATTCTGAATATAAATATTTTATTACTGTAGTTACAGCAGCAAAGTTAAAAGGAAAAAAATATTTCCCTAGGAATCATTGTATTCAGTAAATATCATAGCAAAATGACATTATATTTGAGTTTTTGTCTCAAAACAACCACAGACAGATTATTAGTAATACTGTTGTTATTAGTAAAACTATCAGTAATTGCTATAGTATTAGGAAACGTGTGATGCTACTTAAAACAGCAAAACTAGGCAGATGCTGTTGACCTGAGAAATAGTTTTTGGAAGGAGTAATAAAATCTTAAATTTAAAGCTTCAGAAGAGATTTTAATTTTTCTTTTCTTCCCAGTAACCTGAAATAATTTCAGTTTTGCAGCATCTGTCTGTGCAGATTCTGTAGTAGTCCTGGCCTATGTAAATGTTTTCAGGTAAAATGAGAATTGAAGATGATGTCTGTCAGGAAAGTCCCATCGTGGACCAGTGTCAGAGACAGAGGCTGGTTCCTTTTTAGGGCTGTCACATGATGCCTGTACAACTGTGGGATTTGTTCTCTTTTACAACACACATAAGTATTCTAGTTGTTTCCAGTTGCTGGAGGTAGTTCATGCATTTTAAAAGGGTATTTTAGAGTGCTAAAACATTTGGTGATGTCCCAGAGAGCTTGTGGACCCTCCCTCCTTGGACATATTCAGAAGCCTTCTGGATAACATCCTGGGTAGGGGTTGGACCAGATGACCTCCAGGCTTCCTTCCACAACCTCAGCCATTCTCTGATTCGAAGACAGTGCCCTCTGCTGAGGCAGTAAAGACTGGAGGCTCGAAAACTTCCACTGTGTCCTATTATTTTACAGTAATATAGCACCTGTAATAGATTCTTGTAGTACCTTTAGGCTCATTGTGTTTTGGTTCCAAAAACCAGTCCTAAGGGAGTATAAAGCCTATCTCAGAAAAACTTGCAAGAATTTGTCAAATTTCAGTTTAAGTTACCACTAAGCCCCTGTCTTCAAGTGTTTAAACAGCGATTTACAATGAACCTCTGCATGTCTGTCATAGACATTGGCTGGTTGAACACCTTCTTCACAGTGTGCAAGTTGGAATAGTGTCTCATAATACCTGGATCCAAGTAATTGTTTGGGTTTTTTTTTTAAGAGGGTTATGCATTCACCTCAGCTGGAATTGAGTATTCATAGGGGTTTTTTGGTTTTTTTTTTTTTTTAATAGATACACTGTTGTTTTGAGATCTAGCAACCAGTATGTTTCTTTGCAGAGTGCAAGTTGTGTTTTCTTGGGTTTTCTCTTGTTTACCAGGTTCTGGATTTGTTAAACAGATGGACATATTTAGTGGACTGAAGAGATCTAAATGCTAGATAGAACATCAGCTAATAGCTGTTAGAGGATCACAGTATTGACTTCCTACTGTGAGCTCTAAAAGAACATTTCAGGACTGATGTGAAGCCTTGGCCAAAACAAAGAGAACAAGAGCATCTCCCTTTTCTGTAAGAACTGCACGATTAATGCACCTAGGGTCTTTTCCATCCTGACAGCCAGTTGGTTCAGAACAGAACTTCCCTAGTCCGTGTCGACTAAACCTTCAGCAGTTGGAGCAGGTGAAATAATCTGCTTTTTGAGGAATTTAGGTGTCAAAGTCCCAAACTTCCAGGGTGTCAAACTTCCGAAGCCTGATGCCTTAGTACTGAAATCTCATTTGGTAACCTGCCTTTGAAGCCTCTGATAGCCGTCACTGGTATCACTTCCAACATCTGTTAATAGCAGTTCTCTGTGGGGAACAGTCATACAGACTGTCATTTTGATGAAAATACGCAGGAATTTTATTATAAGCTGTGATAATCAGGGTTACAAAAAAATACCTGTGCTCCATACCTGTTAAAGAGAATTAATCCATCTTTTTTAATAAACTCTAGAAAATTATATACTTGTAGTTGGAAGAAAAATTTTAAAATAGAGCAAGTTTAACTACTCTGTTCGTTTCTCTATTTTATTTGCATTCATGTTTTCTGCTGCTATGACCACAAAGTGATGACATGTATCCAAAAGCATGTTTTTGTTAGCATGTATTAATAGTTGATTTTAATATCACAAAGCATGCTGTTCTTAGCTATTAATCTTCAGAGAGCGATGACCTTACATTTTGCTGGTATCATCTATTATTTAGAAACAAAAGACAGATGTTCAGAGTGCAAATTAATATAACATAATGCATTTCCATATAAACTTATTATTAAAATAGAACATGTAAATTTTTGCTCTCAAGCAATCATCAATCTTTCTTCCTGTTGAGCCTGGCATTCATATAGAATTACTTGGGGAAGTCACGTAAATTTAAACCAAGCTGGAGTGCAACATACAGTTTTATAATAAATGGTATATGGATTATTTTTAAAAGACTTCAAAACTCTCTTTAAAATAGTTCCTCTCTTGTATCTAAGTTTTCAGAATGAGGAAGTTATGATGTGTTCAGCTGCACAAGTCCAGTTAGTGCTAGTAGAAGTCTCATAATTTTTGATCAAGTTTAAGCTGCCTTGTAATCACTGATGTGTCTCAAACTTTTCAGTTGGCAGTGATACCAGCAGCAGTTTTTGCAGTAGATGGGTGTGTGCACACAGTTCCTGCAGGCACCGCTGGCCCAAGATGAAAATACTGCCCAGAAGTAGTAAAGTATATTAATTGTCAAGAGAAGACTAACAAGCCAAGAACACTTAGTTGCTAGCAGCTGGAAAAGAAGACCCTGTAGCTTGCTTACACCTGGTGTGTTAGTCGAACCTGACCTCCTCCTGTGGTGTCACGTGGATCTGGGCTTTGTGCTGTGTTTTGTGCTCTCAGGGAAATGACAGGAACCTCTGGCAGGGACCAGCTCCACTACCCCCAATTCACAGTGGTATTTTGCTTTTCAAAGTCTTGTATGTTTCTTGTGTGTTTCATCCTAAATAAATGGAGTTTGGATGGGTTTGTACAGTGTTGTCCATAGGGGTCAGCACCCATCCTGGTGTGAAACTCATGAGAAGAGTGAAAATTAAGCTCCATCACTGTGCAGTTCATTAGTTTTTAATAGAACTATTAAAGTATTATTCAGTATTTAACTTGATGTCAGAAAAGGCATTAAGTAGGTGAACTCTCCTACTATTGTAGACAGATGTTCTTTTGTCAGACAAGAAAGATGTTTTTTTATCTTCTGTAGGGGAATTTGGGTTAAAAAGGTTGGTGGTCTAAACTTTTATAGCTGGTGGCCTTGAGTTCTCTGTAAGGTAGGACTAAGTGCAAGGACAAAGAGCTTTAAATTCTCTTCTGCAGGAAAAGATAACAGAAATGTGGAAGGTGCATTATCCTTGACAGCAGCAAAAACACGTTCTGCATCTTCCCAAAGTAGAATTAAGAATGAATGTGAATTGATGGAAGTTTCGACTCCTTTAGAGGGCGACATGGAAATTTGAAATACAGAGTTTTTAATACAGTTTTTCTGTGTAGCCATTTTGATATGTAGCATACAGAGCATTTTTGGAATTCACTGATGCATTAAAGATCGTGGGTTTGGGTATTCCATCATTAGATGCCTAAAATTTTAGAGGAAATTTTATATTGGATTAAATATTATGTTGGAGAAGCCGCCTTTTCACCATGGCTAAATCTTTGTAGTTGAAAATCAAAAGCATCTTTTAGTCCAGATACTTTGTGTTTTCTCACATCAATAGCGGATACTCAGTGGATAGGAGGATTATGATACAGACCTCAGGATTCTATGTGAATAAAGACCTTTTATATAAAAATGGATAAATGTTGGAAATCAGTGAAAAAGAGTGTGGAGTGCTTTATACTGTCTTCAGGTACTAGAATACAGAACTAAAGTTAAAACCCCACACCTCCACTGTTTGTCTTGTACCTTGGTTTCTAAGAAATAGTGGGTGACAAGTTCATAGTAAAGCTCTGTGATAAGAGGCTGTAATTTAAGATTATTCAGAAATAGAAAAGCCTACGTGTGGTGCTAAGTTCCAACAGAAAACATTTGTTTATCCTATACAAACAGAATAACCAAAGGTTTCAACAGATGAGGGGGCTGTCAAGAAATCCCATTTTGTAGTGGTGGTGGGGTTTTTTTTCTTTCTTTTCTTTTCTATTCTTTTTTTCTTTAAAGTGTTGAATGGGGATAATGACACCTATTGCTCATTTTTATACAATACCTTATTATAGAATAAAAACTCAATATTAACTAAAATGCTGGAATATGTTTTTTAGGAGTAGGTAGGGGGCTTCTTAGTGCATAGGAAATACAAAGAAGAGAGATCGTATCACAATGAGGCATTCAAGAGAAGCTTCATATTGCTTTTTGCAGAGAGATTGTTAGAATAGTTAGAATAAGCACTCTTTTTTTTGAAGACGACCTTTTTCCCCAAAGGTGATTTGAAAATTTATTTTCCTTCCTTAGCGAATGCTGTTTATTGAACAGTGTTCAAGGCAGTCTGAATGCTAAGTGAAGAAAATGCCTCTACTTGGGCTTAGTTATGAATTTAAACTACATTCACTCCAATCAGAAGTTCCTCCAAGTAAGCCCTGTGCTACTAAAGCAGAAGAAAAGTGGATTGCCATAAGAAAAAGTAGTTGAGGAACTTGGAAAAAGGAATGTCCAACAACTTACTGTTTCAGTTATTTTTTGACTATGAAGCAAAATATGCTAAGCAAACTTTTCAATGTGGTACTAATTGTGTATACATACCATTTTCTTTTTCCTTTGTTGTGGACTAGGCCTGTATTATAAAGTATGATTTTTAGCATAATTAATTGCAAATGAAAAGCAAAAACTAGGAACCTTTTTATAGATACATTTCTATTCCATAGCCTATTTCTGCTCAGAATAATTCTAGGTGAAGGAGCTGGAGTTACGCTTGAAGGAAAGTGCCATTGTCAGGCTGTGTTTAGAAGTCTTATAATTTTATGGAGGAAAAAAAGAAGAAATTGTTGAACGTAACATTGCCTGTGATTAACCTCCAGAGAAAGACTATTTTTGGGTGGCTGTAGGATTTCGTAATGTTTTAACTAGATGTGTGTTCAGCATATTTAATCTTTTTGATGGTTTTCCTTAATTATATACAGAAGACTTTTATAAACCTCTTGTTTTTAAGCTAGTGTGGGGCCCAAGGGCTCAGGGTGATGGTAAATCTGACCCGATCTGTTAAAAAGAAAGCTGTGGTAAGGACTACTCCTGTTAGTACAACAGGTGCTGGTCACAGCTGTGTTTTGCTTGATCACGTGGCTGTGGTGTGTGAACACACACGTGCTCTATGCAGTGTTATCACCTTGGGAAGGAGTCTGGGTTCTCATTTTGAAGTCCTGTGTGGCATCAACTAACGATGACCTCAGTATTCATGAGCCTGAGGTGGTATTTGTACATGACATTTCTGTTGTGCCTGTATGTTGGCCAGCATCTCTCAGCACTATTTTAACAGTCGGACCCAATCGATGGAGCAGGAGGAATACTTTCTCTGACTCTTTTACCTCCCATTTACCCTTCAGGCTAGTTACAACAGCATTTGAGGATTTTGCACGCCCCTGGGATGTTCAGGCTAGCATGTTCCTGTTGCTCGGTCTCCTGAATGTGTTTCAAGCCCTGTTTAGGGTTAAAAAAAAAATTACAAAATGCTTAAGATTATCACCAATAGATCTTCCCTAGGGCTGAATAGTCAGGGGTGACATGGTGTGTGTGTGGGGGTGGGTACATATAGGTGGGCTTCCCACCGGGTGACAGCTTTCCTCAGGTGTTTCCACCTACTCCACTGTGGGATCCTCCACAGGTTGCAGGTGGGATCGCTACTCCCCATTGTCCTCCATAGGCAGCAGGAGTACAATCTGCTTCACCATGCTCTTCTCCACAGGCTGCAGGAGAATCTCTGCTCCAGCACCTGAACACCTTCTCCCCTTCCTTCTCTGACCTTGGTGTCTGCAAAGTTTCTTATATCTTCTCACTCCCTTTTCTGGTGGCAAAAAGCAGCTGCTGATCAGGGGTTTGTTTTTTTAATTTTTTTCCTTCTTAAATAGTCATCCCAGAAGTGCTACCACCATTGCTGATGGGCTTGGCCTTGGTCAGTGGTGGGTCTGTCCTTGAGCCAGCTGTTAGACCTGGGAGAAGCTCCTAACAGCTCCTCACAGAAGCCCACCCTGTGCTACCAAAATATTGCTGCGTGAACCCAAACCAAACAAACAATATGTATTTAATAAACCTAATACAAATTTTTTTGTGTTTGTTTATGCACCAGAAGTATCTGAAGTAGTGAAAAGAACAACAGCCAGTTGTACTACTATCTTAATCTGTTTAAGTAGCAGGCACTTCATGCTTATTCAGCATCTTAGCCTGAGAACTAAGAATTCAAGCATCCTTTAATTGATCACCACTTATTACTTTTATAGATATTAGAGAGATACAGTAGTTTGATTTATATTATATTCTCTTATCTGTGTCCTTATTTTATCTTTTAACAAGGATTAATGACAATTCTATTGCTTTCACTGATGTAAATGATCAAGTCCTCCTGCATGTTATTGTGTAACATAGATTTTGTCAATGATGAATGAGTTGTTCTGCATTCTTATTTTTGTGTTTTTCAGGTTTATGTGCCATAAATTTATTTTATGGAATAAGTAATATTTATAAAATGTATTTCTGATGTGTTGTCTTGAGCTGCATATCAGTGTGTTCACCTTCCTAAATGGAATTTGTTTCATTGGTTTCCAAAAGATATTCCCAGAGGAGATAGGCAGGATGTGATTTAGAAACTTTCAGCTGTTCAGAAATAGTGATTTTTTTGTCTGCTTCTTTCAAGAAAACATTTTCCCTTGTGTTGAAAGGGATGTCAGGAGCTCGTGTAGCTGCTGTGTCTAGGCTGAGAACACGCTAGACTCCGATTGAGGGTGGCAGTTGTAAATTGAAGATGACATTTTCTTATGCTGCTGTTACTCAGTCCTCAAGTAAACGTTTGTCTACAGCCAGAGTAATCTTGTCCCAAATGCGATGGAAATAATAATAAAAAAGTAGGTGTTTTAGGTGTTTTGTTTTTAATTTCTGTATCATAGCATCATTTAGGTTGGAAAAGACTTGTAAGATGGATGTTTCTAGGCATTGAGAAGCTCTTATTCTCTCTTGGTACTGCATCCACTTACAGCTTCCCTGTTAATCTCATAGTTTTAAATGCAGACACATCTACAGTCAGACATTCAAGTGTCTCACTGTAATCCTTCCCCAGTAGGGCTCCTGAGAGTAGTTGCTCTGACATGTAACATGTGGCATGATATCTTAATCCATTGACTACTATTTTACTGCCTGAAAGGGTTTGGATTTTGGGGTTTTTTCCTTATTTTTAGTTTGGTTCTGTACCCATCAGTTTAAATTAGATCAGAGACTGCTCATCAGTTAGCAATGAATGACAGAACCTCCCAGTGTAATGGGATACCACAGTTACCTGTTTGAATCCCTACATGTGAGTATGCCACCAGACAGAAGAGTCACAATAGTCATCATTTTGCATTGAAAAGGTCATCCCTGTCCCTAAGGGGTCTTGGAAAGCCCTTGGAGGCTGTTGGCAAAACACCTTTTGAGGCATTGTGCAACTCAGTTTCCAACTGGTGGAATGAAGATTCTCAGAGAACTCTTGTTAAGGGCGTTTCTGTTTTATTGCAGTTGATTCCACCTTCATTTTCAGAATGGTAAATGCAATACATTATGATGGCAGACTGCATTAGTTATTTAAGGAAAAAAAAGCCTCACTCCCAGTTGAATCCATTAAAAATCAGTTTTATTTTAGACCTCCTAATGGCTAACACAGGGAAATGATTTGCTGACTTCTTTGCATTTTGTGGCGGTTTCGTCTGATAAATTGCGTAAGGCATTTCTCTTCTTTGGGCTTTTACTCTGAAAGACCAAGTACAGACAAACAGTTGCAATCACTAGTTGTTGATTTTAGTTGTTTTTCACCTTAGACTGAATTTTTTTTTGTCATTTAAAGCTGCTATGAATAACTACTGAGTGGTTTTAAATTGTTTTGCTTTTCATACTGCCTTATTGTAATCTTGGATTTTTTACTTTTTTTTGTTGTTGTTCTAATTTAGGAAGTTGCACATCCTCTTTAGAGAGAGGAAAAAAATAGCAGTCTTTTGATGAAAGGACTTTTTTTGACCAAAAGTTTCAAAATAGCCACTAGAGAAGCTGCTGTCTTTTTCAAGAAAATTTTAAAAGACACAGTTAAAAAAAAAGTGCTATGCCTTTGGCATTCAGAATCATTAGTTTGTGGTTTTCTTTTAGGGGGGAAAAAAAAAACAACAATGACCCACTGTTCTAGTTTACACTAAACCTAGTAAGAATTCTGGCCTGCCAAATTAGTAAATGCTTTTTTCTAAGTAATTTTTTTTTTTTTTGCAAAGAAAGTGCTCCTAATTATGTTTCTGTCTTTTCTGTGCTGATGTTGTACCATGAAAAACAAGTTGGTTTGAGACCAAAGAAAGACAAATCACAAAGCCAGCCAAGAAGGATGAAAATAATATTAGTTATATATGTGCTAATTAGTCTAAGAAGATTGATTTATAATGAAGATTAATCATGCCACTGTAAAATGACAGTTACATTTGACCTGCATGTACAACAATTCTTTCAAATATCATCTTTTTCTGGGTTTGGTATGCTTATTTTTATTGCTTATAGCTTCACAGAAGTTCTTTACCATAATTGAATGATACTCAATTAGTGATATTACATAAGTGTTTTTGGAAACATCTGCTTGTTTTTGCATTGTCTGTCTCAAAGTTTGAATGGATGCATTTCCTATAAAGTAATTCTTGAATGCTAAAAGGATATTAGGGGCTTCCAGTTGAATATACATTTCTAAAAAAATAAGTGATTAGGTAGTTTCGTAAAATTACTAGAGTAGAAGCTCTCTCAGGAGGGCAGTCCTCCTACAAGTAGCCTAATGGGTGACATAAGTGAACATTTACAGTGAAATTGAGCATTACAGTGTTATATCTATTATATGTGTATACTTGCTCTTTCTTTGTCTAGCTGCCTGAGAAAGCCTATATCTCCTTTTTAAAAAACATAAACAACACACATACGTACAGCTCGCATGTGTTTTGATGTGTAAGGGGGTTTTGATACACAAGTCATTTTTTTGGTATGTATGGGGTTTTTTGATACAACTTATGCCTTGCATATTGCCAAAATTTATGTGGTGCACCTCAATATTTAATAGCATTCACACGGCTTTCCTTTTAAAAAAAAAATCATTTTAAGTTGTCTTAAAGAAATTACCTGTGTGAAGCTACTGGTTTGGTAGTCTTTGAAGTAAGCAAACTGTCGTGGTTTCACCCCAGCTGTGGGCCGAGATCCACGCAGTTGCCTGCTTCTTAAAGTAAAAGAGCAGGGGAAAAGGGAAAAAGGGAAAGGGAAACAAGGGAAGGGAAAAGGAAGGGGCAAATAACTCCAAACCCAAGAAACTAGGAGGCCCGTGGGTTGGGATAAGGATAGTTTACTAAGATAACAGAAAGATAAAATATAACAATGCCAACAGGACTTTAGAGCAAAAGAATATGAAACTATTGATACACAATGCAGTTTCTCACCGACCCACACAACTCAGGCCGGACCACCCAGAGCTGTCCCGCAACCCGACCGTCCCCCCAAGAAGCACGCGTCCCGAGACCGCCCCTCTTCTTCTTCCCAACAGCCCCCCGTTTTTCTAGGCAGGACGTCATTGGCATGGAATACTCTCTTTGGCCCATCTGGGTCACCTGTCCTGGCTTCGCCCCTCCTTTCTCAAGAACAGAGAAAAAGAAGAAGCTGAGAAAGTCCTTGACTGTCTGACTGCAACTAAGAACATCAGGGTGTTCTCAGCACTGCTTTCATTGTAACTCCCAAACACAGCATTCCATCAGCTGCTACAAATGAAGTTAACTCTATCCTGACTGAAACCAGGACACAAACACATTAAGTTAAAGTATTATTTGTAGCGAGCTCTGTTTGAGAGGAAAAATTGCTCTGGAAGCTATATGTTGGAGATGGGGGCTAAGCAATAAGTGTTTTTAAATTCAATTGTCTAAAATGCATACTGCATGGAAATCCTGATGGGTATTCTTTTGTTGTCAGCATCAGCAAGAACGTTTATATGCTGAGTTAGCAACTCCAAATCAATCATGCTGTGGGTTTATTATTTAATAAATTCTATAGGGTTGTGATTTTTGCAGCATGGATTTACTCTACTGGATTATATTGTTTTCATATAATCTTTCTGTTCCACTAAGATCTGCATGTTTTACAAAAGTGTAGCGTGAACTGCTGTTTCCCCAAAAATTGAGTTGATATTGCCAAGGTGCTTCTTTTGTTGTTTTTAAAAGCTGATAGAATCTTTTCAGTTAATATGTAAAAATAACATGACAAATACAGGCTGAAAAGTCTATATTTTAAGTAGATTTTTTACTGTTAAGCTATATATTGATGATTTACTTATTAAAATTATTTAATGATTGCTAAAAACTGTCAGAGGTCGCTACAAAGAGTCTGTTTTCCCCCATCAGGTATTTCTGTATGTCAGTAAGATCACACTGAGACTTCTCCAGGGTGAATCCCAGTGTCTCAGCCTCTCAATACAGAAGACACTTAGATCTCTCAATCACCTTTGTGGTCTTGTGGCCATTTCTGTTTTGGTTTTGCTCCTGTGAACTGACACGTTCATGGACATGTATGATACAACTCAAAGCATGGTAGAGGGAATGCCTGGGAAATCGGTTACATTCATTTTCTGTGCTAAAATACTTGAGGTGAATGAGCTGTTAGCTTTAAATCTTGCCAGTCTATCTGGTGGATCATTTCCAGCTTCTACAGAGGATTGAATTTCTTAGGTGTATTTATACATAAAACAGAAGTGTGATCAGAACTCCATTACTAGAGCTAAACCTGGTGGCAGTTTATACAATTTTGTGTACTAAACATGTTTCTCAGTCATCATGGGAGTGAATGAATGTTTCCAAAATACTGTGTCTTACCTGCAAGAAAAACTTCTGTGGCTGATAGTATTTTATTTTTTTTTAAATTATGTCATGTAACTTATATAAATTTTGAAGTTGATTTAAAGTATGTACACTTTTGGGCAGGAATTTGCAATATGAAATAAAGTCTCCATTGGAGTTGTACAGCATATTTTGAATTAAAATATCCCTGTATGTCTGTATTATGTGCCTGTTTTTCCACACACAAAATTGTAACAATTCTAATACCTGTCCTCTCTTGTACCTTTAAGTGAAATATGAGCACTGGTAACAAGTTTTCCTGTGTTTGCATACTGCAGTCTATTTCGGAAGGTGTAAGGCTAATGATAATTCTTGCCTAATCCAAGGTTCTGAAATCCAGCAGAACCTGGCAACTATTTTGAGTCTTAAGCTTGTCCTTATAATTAATTCACACAGTACTAACAGTTTTTATGAAATAGAGAATGACAGGTGTACTTCTTTTCCATGAGGGAAAAGGATCTGTTGTATCTTGGAGGTGTTATTATCTGTCTGAAAATATATCAGCTGGACTTAACTTGCTGTTATTTAAAGTCAAGATTGTTTCAAGGTGCAGATTTTTTTTTACTACTTAAAAAAAAAAATAGAAGAAAATGCTGTATTTAATTTTAACCAGTTGGTTTGCAGAATTTGAATACTGAATATGAGTACTTTAAATTAGGAGGAAATAGAGAATGTTAATAGCATTTAATAAGACTGTTAGAATGTGATTATATAGTAAACTTGCTATAAAGCAGGATTTCAAGCTATTCTCTACATTGATTGTCAGGGAAGATTTGAGAGAGGATTAGTGTCGTTGTAACCTCCTGAAAGTGTTTGAGTATGATGCTATTACGAGTGTTGGGGTAAATCGTACTGGAGTAGAATCTGAATCTGATGTATGCTGTGGATAATCACGTCTCTTCTCTAACAGTCTTGTACTACTGTTCCTATGGCTGCACTCACCAAAAGGGATAGTGGTATCAGTGAGGCTAATTTTCTATGTTGCTGTTGTGTTTTTCTGGGGACAAAACTAGTCAAGATTTCTTTAAAAAAAGAAAAAAAATTCACATTTAGAGAACATTTCCCTACTGAGCTTATAAGTGTTATCTTTATATTTTATTTTGTATATATTTATATTCTGTTAGGGATGCAATATCCCTATCCAATAGCATAAAGATTGTTGCTGCTTATATTTAATTTCTCTTAACCCAGCAAATCCATAATGGTGTGTTTCATCCTGTAATTTTAAGCCCACTGTCAGTGTTCCAAATACAGTAATTCCTGTTTAGAATGGGACGTTATTTCAAGCATAATGATGGGGAATGTGTTGCTGTTAAGCCAAAATCACTTGAGAGATACGGCAGCACAAAAGATTCACACTGTCTCCAGCGGGACATGTGAAAGAAGAGCATCTGTCCAAAGTCCATTCTGAAGGACATGGGAACTAAAGGGCAGAAAGGAAAGCAGGTAGAAGATGCCGAACCTTGGTGAAATGCTGAAGCGTGGCCGAAGTTGGAGGTGTCCTAACTGGCTGAGCGTCTTTGTGGGATGGCTTAGCTAACTTCAGCCACAGCCAGAGCAGGTATGATGTTGTCAGAGAACTTCCTTGGCAGCCTCTGAGATATGTTAATTAAGATGGGGCAGACAGGCCTGGAAAATCAGAAGCACTAATGTGATCCTCCCACCATCTAGCATTAAGTAGTCTGAGCCTGGGATTTTCAGTCAGAAATCTCTGCTTGCTGCCATGCAGTTCTACTCAAACTCTTAAACATTTTATTAAATCCGGGGTGGGGGGAAGGTTGGGGGAAGAGAGAAGCATTTGGAGTGTGAAGTATTAAGTATAGCTTTCATTGTAGCTCTTAACTGTTATTTCCTTTTCCTTCAACTTTAGGGAGTTCTTACAAAGAAAAATCAATTTAAGCATGTCTTTAGATCAACATTAAAGATAAGTGTCTTTTTTAAGAAAAAAAAAAAAGTTGTTACTTAATACAGGTTTTAGCTGCAGCTTTTGGTGCTGGAACTTAAGCCTTGTTCCTTGAAAACAAATGCATGGAGGTGGAGAGGGGTGGGACCTCAAAAAAATATGGAAACTGTAAATTGCATCTCTTGTGCTGACTTGTACCACCTCAGAGTGATTGGTGCAATATATGCTTTTAAAACTAATTCCAAAGCTTGGCATATTTAAGCTAGCAGTAGACCGCAAAAGATACTGCGTTCACTAGAGTTTTAATTCGACTTACAGTAATATCAGAATAGAAAACGTTTGCTGAGAGTGGTTAAGCAGACAAAACCAAGTAGAAATTGAAGCAAACATGGAAATACTGAGGTAACAGAAGAATGTAAATCTTTTGTTATTTTGAAATCAAATGTAGCTTTAGGTTGCTGTTTATTAATTAGTAAACATAGTTCATATTCAAAGCTTGTAATTTCTTCTGTGTTACTCAGGAGGCGGCCAGTGCAGTGAGGCTCAAAGATAACAACATGTACATTTTTTTTCCCAATGAATGTACCATATTATCGTCCTACTTCTGCTGTTGCATTTGTTTGATAACATATATTTGCATTTGCTTCAGTAACAGCAGGGAAGGCTTATGTGTATTTTGCTTTTTGAGTTACTCTCCACATAGAGGTCCAAAGATTGGTAGGAATCCTTTTTTCATCACAGACTTGCAAGCTTGAGATTAATTAAAATATGAAATCACCGTTGTTAAATAAGCCTTGCCTAGATGAGATTTTTTAAAGTAATGTAAATGTGATTAGCTCCTGGTGTCCCTTTTCAAGGCATTATGCAGGGAACAGTTAAATTACTAGCGACTTGATCAATGAGAGTAATTTCTCTTCATCTTTTAATAGAAGAAAATTAGCTGCTGGCCTTGTCAGAATTAGAGTTCTCTTTGACAAGCAATGCAGAATACAGGGTTCTGAGTCTGCTGAACTCCTCCTGTTCTCCTTTGAACAGAAGCTTCATAGGTGTGATAAAAATGCAGGTGAGGTGGAGCAGCCGTGTTGGTGTTTTTGGTAGGAGACCAAACTATGAAGGTACCCTTTACTGCTGTGTGTGTGAGTACACACGGGTCAGGATTTAGACATGAGTCCACGGGAAAATAAACTCTTATCAGAGGTTTATGCTGTGTAAGGATTGTCCAGTATAAGTCCAGGCAACTCTAAAGACGGTGCAATGGCTGAAGCATGATGCAGTTTAATTGGGAGGAGATACCTGGCTGACTGGAGAAGAGAGTGTGGATTCCTGTGTCAATGAGCACATAGTACGCCAATGTGCACTCTGCAGGTGCTGATTTGATTTAGATGTCCTTAGGGATAAATGGTGCTGGAAAGTTTGGTTTATCAGGAATTCTGTGGACTGAATATACAAGTCATGTCCAAGGTGCCAAAGGAAACAGCTTGGCCCTTCCACAGCTGTATTTGTTACTTTTACTATGTAATGCATTTTACACGCCACCCCCACCCCCCCTTTTTTTTTTTCCCAAGGCAGCAGTAAAGATGCATAGTGTACAAAGGCTTTTACAACTTGGTGTTTAAATACTTTCACTAAATAAAAGCTGCTTAGGTAAAGGAAGTTCTGCTTTCACACTGGTGTCCTACTTCCTATTAAGCGAGTAATAACAGTGGGAGTAATCAATGAAGGTTGGTTGGCAATAGCTTCTGTGTTTGTCAATATATTGTCAGCTTTTGGAATACGATTTGGAATTCAGCTTTTTATCTCCTTTACAACTTTTGTCTTGTCTTGTAAAGGTGTATCACTTTAAAGAGCAGTAACAATAAGTAAACCAAGCTGTTAAGAATTTATTCCTTTGTTTTTTTACTCAAAGTATAGATAAGATTTACACAATGACAATTAACTTTTGAGAAGAGGGTTTTCCAGCTTAAAGTGCCTAAATAATCATTCCATAAACATAGAGGGGAAAGCATGAATGGATTTAGGAAAACCTAACTGATTTTATAGTAGCAGCACTTCAAGGAACATTTATTGTATAGAGTGTCAAGATCATAGAAAATTAGAAAATTTAGCACACTGGTAACTGTAGGTATTGTTCAGAAATGTTGTTACAAGCCCTGTTATGAAAGAGATAAAAACATCACACATCACTAAGCTGCATAGGAATTTTCAAGCTTGCAGATACTTTGAACTTCTAGTACCTCCTTAGTAAGAAATGCTTCTTCAGCATCAGCCAGCTATTTAACAAGTTCTGAAAGCTGAACAAACCACAGAATTCCTGACATAGAAGTATTCTGTCAACAGTAAGTTTCACTGTGGTTCTAATTTGCCTGGTATAGTACTTTTTTTGTCTTAAGCTGGGGCAGAGAGCTTAGAGTGTGTACAGTATGGGACGCTGTCACAGAAGCCTTCATTGTGTGCAACTCCGTATCAGTAGAATAGCAGCATTAAACCACAGTATTAAAAACAGTATTAGGATTGTAAAGTGGAAAATAAACTTTTATTATATCCAGCTTACCACTTAGTCTCCTATCTGTTTCCAAGCAGGAGCCCATGAATTAAATCTTTTATCTTGGTCATAATTAAAACTTCAGTGAAAGCATAATATGATCATCAAGGTAGGGTTCAGAGTTACTTTGTATTAAAGAAAGGATTTAAATGTAGTGTGAATGTTAGCAGGTGATTATTCCAGTATGATGTGGGAACTTACTGACAAGTTTACCAGGGGGAGGTTATTAGGTTTCATACACTTCCTTAGAAAAGAGGGAGGACTGCCTAAACAAGATAGTCATTTGTATAAACATGGGAAGGAAAGGCAAAAAGAAAGCTCCTGAAATGGGAACATGAAAGTTTGAAGTGAGAGTCAGGCAGCAAGAGTGGCAGTGAGCAGACCACCGTGGAGGGGTTTACTTTAGCCACTGACTTTGGAAAGGAGCAGAAGGAGATGATGATGTTTCTGTGATTCTCCTCCAGTTCAAATTTCAGGAGCTGTCAAAGGTGTCTGGTTCTTCTAGAATATTCCCCGTGCGGACCAAAACTGTAGTATTAACTCAGCCTTTATTCAAATGGTTTCAAAGCTTTCTTTTTTGTTCACTGCAGTCAAAAGCAAGAGTTCCAGTTATTTTAGACATTTTGCCAAACGTTTGTATATTTAATTAGATATTTGTAACTAATGGAAATTTGCCATTGCTTCTGCCACTGGTCAGGGTTTCACCTTGCATAGAAAAGATGTATTGTTAGTAATTTTCTGTATTGTGCATTGAAATGGCAGACTTTAATGGCTATTCTCAAACTGCTGCTGTTGAAGGTGTGGAAGAGAGCTCCTAATGGCACATGCGTGGTTCTTAACTACAGAAAATAAACCAAACGATGTGTTAATGAAAAGTTCTTCAAAGAAGCTTATAATGGAAGGTTGTGTTTGGTTTTTTTTTTTAACACGGCTGGTAGGAAATGTGTTTACGATGAAGTATTAAAAATCTATGAAAACTCCTTTAGATACAAGGTAAAATATGGGTGAAAAAAAAATCTCACTTTTCCTTTTTGTTTTTGTAGCTTGCACATGCAGTGGACATGCAAATATTTGCCACATGCAAACAGGAAAATGTTTCTGCACAACTAAAGGAATCAAAGGAGACCAGTGTCAACTGTGAGTACAATTAAATGCAGCCCAAAGTTACTGTAATTCATGTCTAGTGTATAGTTCTCTTTTTTACTGGTTTTGTTTTGGTTTTGGATTTTTTGGATTGACCTGACAGTGTTTTAATGCTGAATCTTGCATTCCCTTCTTTTCTTAGGAAATTTTAATTTTATTAAGTGTTTTGTTAAGCAGAAATAACTGGAGAATTATCTGTCGTTGTCTTCATGGGGTTTTTTAGGATTAAAAAAAAAAAAAAGTAAAAAATAGCTGCAAAATCAGTAACTCTGGTACCTTTCTCATGTATCTTGATCAGAATCTACAATGTTTAGAATTTTTTTGGAAACATGTACAGTGCATAGTTTTTTAGACATTTTTCCATATTTTTAAGTACTAAACAGAGGAACGTGTAGACCTGTCGTGAAAAGTACAATTAGTGCATCTTGTTTTGTACTGGAATAGCTTGTTATGTTTGGTTAGAGGGAAAGCTTGCAACTTAAGATAAAGCATAACAAATAGGAGGACTAAGAACAAGGAACTACTGGACAATTTTTCAAGTAGGAAAAATAACACTTTGAAGATATTTCTATGAATAATCTTATATTTAATTACTTCCATTCATTCTATCCTGTACATTGCATCATCTAATAGGAACCTTATTGCTTTCACAATTGCTGTTATTTTAAATAGTATCTGGCCCCAAAACTGTCTTAGCAGTGTTGGTTTGAACTGGGGAAAAGGCATAATTGCAGTTTATTCTTCTCCATCACGGAGAGGTGCCAGAAGGTTATGTTCTGCTTGCCACCAGACCTGTTCTTTCACTGGATTTGTGGATTCATCTTGAAGAACCCTTCATGTTTTGCTTGATAAATAGTCAAGAAACAAAAATATCTATGTGGAGGCTGTGTGTATATTTGTGAGAAAGGGCTGTGCTGGCAGCTGTACTGTGTCAGCAGTACCTCTGGGACTTCTCATCTGGCTAATTGGAGATGAGATAGGAAATCAAGATTAGGACTAAATGATGAATCTTTAACATGACAGAGCTGAAGAGGGGTAATATCTTTAAACTTTCAATTTAGTCTTCACTGAGAAGTTATTTTTTCCTCTCCTTGTGTCCAAACACTTACTCAGTTCTAGATGTTAATAAGCAGTTTGATTACTAGCATGCTACAGGCGTATGCTGATGCCTTTCTACCTCTGTACAAAGAACGTGGGGAGGAGGGAAATCTCCTCAGTACGCTGTATCACTCAAACTAAAGGATACCATTTCTTTGCTCATAACTCCACTCCTCTATGAGCTACCATTCAGCCTAAGGCACTCTTTATAGACCTGTTCCCAGTCTGTATTTCATGTACCTGTTTTGCTGTTGCTTTCCCCTTGTCTTGTGTCCATTTCATCATCATTTTCTCCACTGTGGTTTGGAACTTTTGTCTCCTGTGGACAGCTGTATCAGTCTGCTGTCTTGAGTTAATGGCTGTCATAAAAGGTTTGTTTATCCCATTTGCTGAACTAGAAGAGAAAAGGTTGTTCTAGTGCTGTATATTCCTGCCCTCGTCAAGAGTTACAGCAGCTCCACAGAATGGAGATTTGAATTTTGGCTTTTCCAATGTAACCTTAAAATTGTAATTTTGGACTGAAAATCCCTGGTTTGGTCACATGTAATACATCCCCCTTCTTAGTTTGTTACACAAACCAAGGAGTTACCCAGCACAGGTTGTGGTGTTTCTTTGGGATGAAGTAAACTGCAGAGCTGCCATTTTCAAATTGATTTTTGGCTTTGATCACCTTTCAGATTGTGAGTTTCGCTTCTCTTGGTTTCACAGACACCAATGTTAGTATAAAAATTGTATTTTGGTCTTAAGTCCTTTCCTCATTCTGTTCTTAAAAAAAAAACAAAAGAAAAGGCTCAGTATACTGTATATTTTATGACTGCACATGTAGACCAGTTCTGTGATAGACAATTTGAATGTTTGAACAGACTATGTAGGATAAATCTTCAGTGCTAGAGGCTCATTGTTAGGATCACGGGATATCTGGAGGAAAGGTGATAGCCACTGATGTAGAGTTTTAGTGTATGTCATCAAATGATACACGTGGGATTTGTCATTGTGCTCTGGTGCTTGGTTTGGGAGAGTGATCCATTCATATATGGAAGTTTCAGTCAAATGTTGATCTTAAATTATTTTCCTTGGAACATCAGGAGATGAAGGACACAAAAAAATAGGTCACTTCTGTATCACCAAATCCAGCCCTGCACTGCACTGCCATCTGATTTGTAAACTTCATATGAGGAAGCAAACTTGATCAGATTTGTTTCATGTTCAGAAAACTAGAAAACTGTTTTCTCTGTAAACATTATCCTTACACTCAACACCTGTTTTGAAAGTGTGGTATTATATTGTCAAATCGCATATACGGTAGTTATCCAGAAGATAAGGATTATTGTAAATCAGCTGAATGCTTTACTTGTATTTATTACATTATTATATTCTGCATAAATCATGTGGAACTTGATTAAAAGTGTGAATGCTCTTCTCCATAGCTCTGGATAAAAAATTGTGGGTTTGCCACTGGTTAGATAGGCTGTTGTGCCATCTCAGCAGCAAACTTATAACCCTGTGATTTCTAAAATAAGGATTTCTGTGAAAAATCTGAACTCTGACTATTCAGTGTGAAAGTTAGATTTATATTCCTGTCAAGAATCCTATTGATTAGAAAGTCATAGCTGCAGGGTTGTATGTTATCTTGCTTACTCCCTCGTGTCTCTTTCCTTCCCTCTGATGGTTTTATATCTGGTCATCATGTGCAGTACATGGCATGCCTTGGGGGCAGAGATTTTAGGAAATCAAGCAGATTTTACAAAACTTTTTTCCTTTTTTTCTTCCTCCCTAGCTTAAGAACAGCTGGTTATTTATGTACTTAAGGAGGATCTTTATTTTTTTTCTTATCTTTTAGTTATGTGTGTATTTTAAAGCATACCGATCTCCCAGTTACATCAATTTCTAAATTGTGCTGTTGGATATCGTGCAACACAGTGACATTTTAAAATCAGAATTAGTTTTCTAAGGCAGCTATGAGGGTAAATTTACATTCTATTTTACAGTGCTCCTTTAATGACACTTTTTTTTCTAAAAAGTATTTTTGTTTCCTTTAAGTAGGCAGTGTCGGTTGGTAAAAACATTCAGAAGAAACTGATTAGAATGGTTTGATTATTAAAGTAACTATGTTGTAAAACAACAGAAAGAAATACTAATAAAAATACTTAGGTTTTTCCACCTTGCTTTTAATAATGAGATGTGTTACTGATAATAGGAAAATAATCACAGAATCACAGATTCACAGAATTGTAGGGGTTGGAAGGGACCTCGAGAGATCATTGGGTCCAACCCCCTGCCAAAGCAGCTCCCTAGCTCATATTGCACAGATAGGCGTCCAGACAGGTCTTGAATATCTCCAGAGAAGGAGACTCCACACCCCCTGGGCAGCCTGTCCCAGGCTCTGTCACCCTCACTGTGTAAAAGTTCTTCTACATGTTGGTGCGGAACTTCCTGTGCTCCAACTTGCAGCCATTGCCCCTTGTCCTGTCTCCACAGACCACTGAAAAGGGGCTGGCCAATTCCCCCTGCATCCCCTGCTTAGGATATTTATAAACATTAATAAGGTCCCCCCATAGTCTTCTTTTCTCCAGGCTGAACAGCCCCAGCTCACTCAGACTTTCCTCGTAGGGGAGATGCTCCAGGCCCTTAATCATCTTCGTAGCCCTTCTTTGGACTCTCTCAAGGAGGTCCCTGTCTTTTTTATACCAGGGAGCCCAGATACCAGGGAGCCCAGAAATCGACTTAAAACATTTTTTTTCAGGTGAAAAAGATTATTTTTATTTAATGTTCTGTAATAGTTCATTTGCTAGCTGCTCATTTGCTTCCTTAGTAGAATTTTGTCTACAGAGCTTTTCAAACCTCATATATTTCATGTGCAGGATTATATATGCAGATGATTTTTCAGGAATAGGCCTATGGAAATGGAAGGGATTTGCAAAGGGAATATTCCAAAGTTCAAATTTTGATATCAAATGACAGAATTTTTATTTGATGCAGGGAATAAAAATATGAAAACTACAGAATGAACTCAGTAGTTAAATCACTATCTGGGAAGTTTCAGTATCACTGGACTTTTCCAAGAGATACACTTCACCTGGAGGTGTGCCTGTAGCTTTTGTAATCCCTTGTAAATCTGTGTAAATCTGGTCAATTTATGAGCATCTGGAAAGGTTACAGGGTTACAAATGCTTGGTGGAAATATGGTTTCATAGTGAATTTTTCAAATTGTCAGTTTTTACTGGATGTACTGTAACGTTTACTGCACTGTACTTCCCAGTTACGGCCATTGCAGTAGTTCTGGGGAAAGAAATCAATCTTTCTTGTGAAGTACTTTCCAACGTGGCAGATTTTTAGGCTGTTGGACCTCTTCTGTTGGTGTTGAGACTGTACCTTTGAATGATGAGCAGGATCATCATTTTAGTGTATCTAAGTTCCCAAGGATAAATCAGAATAATAATTCTTTTACCTAAATGGGAAACATTAAAAAGTTGTGCATAAAACCCCAACAAACCATCTCCAAAAATCCTTGTAAAAACTGGGAAAAAACTGGTCAAACACTGGGCTTCAAGAGTTCTGTAATGAAGAACTGCTGGGTGGAAAAATAATATTGAGGGGACGGGGAAATGCTTATTTTTAGTATCTTATTTCATAATAAATTTTATATAGTTGTAAGAAGGATAAATTTAAGAGTATAAAGTGTATAGAAGCAGGGTATTCTGGAATGAAAAAGTAGTGTTTTCATCGTTTTAATATTCAGCCTATTCATTTTTTAGTTATTTTTTCCAAAGAGGTGAAAAAAATACTATTTTATTCCTCAAAATATACTTTATTTGGTAAAATCTTCACTCTATGCAGGCTTTAAAAAGCTATTTAATAATGTAAGGATCTGAGTATAAATAATCACTTGTTGATAGTCTGAGTTACGTAAGAATAAGATTTTAAAATACCCAGCTATCCCCTTCTGTGTAATTCCCCTCCCCAGAATGGTGTTGTTCCTTACCAGATGGAAAGGCAAGTTTAAAATATAGCAGGTTGTGAGCAAATTCAGCATTGTACTGATATCACCGCAGCTTTATTTGCTGATGGAAGAGTAGATCTTTTTCCTCTGAGCTCTGCTTTCTGGTAGGGGAAAAATTGACAGCAATCATATAACAAATTCCCTTTATTAGAATTTCCTTTATCAAAGACACACACAAAAACCCCAAACAAACAAAAACAACCCAGGGAGATTCTAGTTGCTGGAAGTTTAATGAAAAAGCTTTTTCTGTTGAAGAACTTATTTTTTCTGATAGAGGGTAGAATCCATTTATTACTAGTTACTATGGTGATCTGTGCTTTTCTAAATTGAAGTTAAAAGGTATGATTTTTAATGTTTTAAAATATAAAAGGAATCTGTATTTTAATTTTTTAATGCTTTTTTTCTTTTTTCTGTCATTTGGTCACATCCCACAATTTACATACACTTGGTTGTGTTTGACAGGAGGTATTTTCTCCCTGTTCATGGTGAGTCCAGTCCTTGAGTTTTCAGTTTAGCAGAAAACTTCTACATGCCTATTTGATGTTACTGCATTACCTATAGTGTTTCAAGGAGGATTCCAGCTGAATCAGGCATATGTAGATATAGGTGGATTTAGCGACTTCCTCTGTTAAATGTAACTGCCTAAAATTTTTAGTTTGCTTCATAAGGATAGGTCCAAACTCTCAGCCAGTTCTTGAAGACCTAGATCATTAGGTTGCTAAGGAGAGCAATAAAATAAAACTCCCACTTCAACATTAAATACATATTTTAAATGTACTAATTTTCTGCTTTACATGTAGTAATTATTGCCAGATCTATCAAAGACTTGAGATATGGGGTTTTTTTTTCCTTTGATTCATGTTTCTGGACTCAATCATTTTTGCTTAAATTGCAGCTTTCATTTAAACAATATATCTAATAGCAAAGCTTCAACACATGGCCCAAATGCACTTTAATGGCTTAAACACTCAGAAGGCACTTGAAACATTTGAGATAGTTTTTCATCTAAAATTTGAAGAAAACTCACAATCCCAACTAACATTTGGATTCACAGTGGGCCTTGTGTCCAGTTTTTGAATGGATTTTGGCAGTAACATATGTCACTATTGTCTTTTTTTACTGATTCCACCCCCCATACTGCAGTAGGCTGAGTTTCTCTTCTTTGAGTATTAGTATATGATACGTAGGATTTTTCAGAGTCACAGGCTTTCTGTAAATGGGAGACAATGCTTCTTGTAAGCATTGCTACATCACAAACATAACATTTTATTCAAGAAATTGCCAGACTTTGTAAAAATAGAGAGCGGGAGTGTGAATGTCATTGTTCCTAGAAGGCAGTGTTCTCAGGGAAGAAATGAGATGGTGCCCAAGGGAGCAACTGGAAGCACTTACCCAAGAGATTTAGAAAGTGGTACCTCGTTGTGAGACAGTTGTGAATGTGTTGAATCTGGAGAACACTGCAATATTGATATTGCCATATAAAACTGGTTAAGTTAGCAAGGTGTCTCTTGCCAAAAGCCGAATAAAAAAGGTACATGTAATTTTCTTAGGTGGTCCGTTCTGATGAAATACACCTTTTCTTATTTTGAGTTCAGTACTGATTGTCTGGGAAATGGGAACATTTTGGGGGTGAGGGTTTCTCTTTTATGTGAATGAAGTAATTTTGCTCTTGGCTTCTGTATTAGGCTCTTCTGTTACTGACTGTATGTACTGTGTGTCTCTTGGTTTGGCAAGCTCACCAGAGCAGAGTCTGCTCACCGCTGGGCTTCAGTTGTTCTCTAAGGTTTTCTGTATTCATTATTTCCTCTCCAGGCTACCTCCAAAAATACAAACTGCAGAGCAAACCAGACTTTCTTTACAACTTCCCAAACACTCCTGGCTGTAAAATAGGAATGCAAGCAGCGTACCTGTCTCTTGTGCCCGACTGGTTTAGTGTGTGTGCTGGATATAGATTTAATTAAGTAATATCTTTTTTTATTTCCTCTTTGAAAATGTATATGGTGCTGGATTTTCTCTCAAAATAAGTTAATCAAATTGCCTTGTTTTTAAAAACTGCTCCTCATCTGCCAGGGCCATGCCATTCAGTGACTTGCATTTGAATAATCTGTTTTACTCAGTGCAGAATGCATCAGTGGAATGGGGCAGGCTGCCTAGGTCTGTCACAGATGACGTGCCAGTGAGACCTGTTTTGAATTCCAGTGCTCAGGACACGTCTGCTATAAAGCAAACCCTTTATATAAGAAGCGGTAGTAATTTCTAGAGTGTTGCTATAGTCTGGATTGTCTAAGGATGTATAGCTAAGGTAATGCTACTGTGTGCTATTTCTGTTATAATAGAGTGCACAGCTGACAAAGCCAGGCAAGTTTGCAAATTCTTTAGGACTGAAATAGACTCATAAAGATTTAAAGCTAAATATAACCTGAAGACAATGTTTCTGCCTTTAATTAGGCATGCATTAAGTCTGCACTGGGGTGAGTGTAGGAGAAGGAGTGATGCTAACACAGGAAAAAGAGAAACAGGGATAGCCTGTGCCACAGATGAGAGGAAGGGAGGTTATGGCTGCCCTAAAACTGCTTTATTACTGAGTCTGATTATTATTATTTTTTTTTTCCCCTCCAACAAAGATGTGTCCTGTGCTACTTGTTAGAAGACTTTTGGGAGATTTGAGGCTGTTCCCATACACCTGAGGAGGGACAAAAGGGCCTTATGTCTTGGGATGGCTTTACATCTTGCATAGGGCTAAATTTAAAGCAGAATTACACATACCTGCTTAGCACAGTGCTTCGCCTTTGTCTCACAGAAGGTCATGGTAGGTTGCAAAGACTTTTTCCTGCTTCAAGCTATTGAGAGTGTTGTCTGGGTTGTGCTGCATTGCATCCATTGGGGTGTCTAGTGAAGGCACTTGGGGGTGCTTTTTGTGGCTAGGACAAGAACTGCAGTTCAGAGCTAGCAAGGCCAAGGGTCGTGAAAAGTAAAATAAACCAAAACCTGTATGAAAAAGTTTTCTGATACAGCAGCCAGCCCGGTGGGAGAGTTGCATGCAGTGATACCACTTCTTGGCACTGCTTCTTTGGGAAGATGTAGGAGACTAGAGCATTTCTTGCAAGACAGCCAAGGTAAAGTGTTGTTCAGTTCAAGAAAAAACTTGTAGGAGGGTGCTGACAGTGGAGACCAGTTTCTTTCCAACATGTGATTCTACCTCTCCCTTATCTTAAGCTGTATGAACCAAATATTCCTGTAGTCTATTCTTTCTTCCCAGATAAGCTGCCCACAAATCATAAATACAGAGTATCATGGTCACTGACTCTGTTAACCATTAATATAATTATTCTGTTCTTTTCATGCTGCTGTGACTGGATTATAAACTGTCATTTTTCACAGGACACATAATAAATCTCACAGATCATAAATTGTCATGTACAGGGTAACAGCTGTGAGTTGCTCTAGAAGAGTACTTTTACTACTGCCTATTAATGAACTTCTCTGCCTCAACATAGCCAGGCACTGTGTACCTGACCTAACCCCTTCACATCCTCAGCGTTCACTGTTCACTGTAGCTGCTGTCAGATTCCAGCTCTTCTTCAGAGAGCAACAGCTTGTACACCTCAGTGAATGTAAATTCTGATCCAGCCATTTCTGTTGGGTGAAACTGTGTACACCCCAAAATCCAGTTGGTGGTCTTGATCTGTAACTCCCTGTTATACTAAACACATGGAGGCGAGTCTACCGGTAGCTGAGAAGCTCTCCAGCTGTGGTGTCCCTGGGCAGCTGACTGCAGCCTGTGGGTACTTGTGGAGGTGGTGCTGGGTTTAGGAATTCTGCTTAAGAAACTGGGCATATAACAGTTTGGTGGTGAGATAGAAGTGTTACAGCCTGGGGATTTGGGCTGCAATCCATTCAGTTATGATGCTTTTTTTGTTCCATTGTGTCCCTCTTAAGGAGACACTGAACTTGGAGTCACTCCCAAGGTAGCTGTCCCTCTATGTAGTCTCTTAAATCTTTCTCTACAGAGAAAAAAACCCCAACAACTCCTGCAGACTGTTTTAAGAGTTAAAATGATACCTTATTTTTTTCTAAATCTCAAAGAACATGCTTAGACCTCCATCTCTTCCTTACCTAAAATCCCACTTCGATGTTGAAAAATTAGAATTTTGCTACAGGCAGGGGAGGAAAAAATAACGCAGATTTCCAGTGGATCATGAAGTTCTTTGGGCCTTACTGCTGCTTTGGCTAAAGACAGAAGGGAAAGAAAGTAAATAATGGCTTTTCTAGCTACTTACCCTGCTGTCATCAGAAGCAAACCTTCAGCAGAGTTGTGACTGATAAAATCAGATAGTTGAGGGAGCTCTTTTTAAAAATTCTAGTATACACTGCCATATTGTAACTGATTAAATGCAATGTATGCTGTGTTGTAGTAATAAGCCTTTCACTGCTATTCTTTCTGACTGCTGCTACCAGAGTCAGCTTTGGATAATTAACGATGGAGCAGAAGGGAGGAAAGTGCTATTTCCTTTGTGGAAGGGGAGTATTAAGGGAGGTGTTTATTTTTTTTCTTCAAAGATTTAAGAGTAAACACTCCTACAAAACTTGGAGGACAAAACATTTTTAAGGCAAGCATCTTTCAGAAAACAAATGTTGCTAATAGAGTTCTTAATGAGACCTTTCTCTAGAACAAATAATTTGACATATTCTCACCTTCATGAAAAACACACACTGATCAGCTTTCATGCATGTATGCATTCGAGAAATTGGTGCTATCAGAGTGATTTTAATGTTTTCATCCTTCCTAAGGAGATCTTGGCTTGTATATGAGATACAGATCAACCTTAAAAATTTTATGCATCAATATTGGTCCTTTGTGCTGGAAGAGAGCCAAGGAGGAGAGCCAAAGAGTTTCCTGACAAATCCCCATCTTTTCTGTTGCTCATAATCCATATCAGCATAGACAATGGCAGTTTGTCAGCTGTAGGGAAAGGATAGAAGGGAAACAAGGCAAATGAGGGTCTTGCAGCAATATTGTTGTAACCTTAATCAAAATTATTTAAAAAAACCCAAGCAGTTTTGGCTGTGGAAAGCCATCAGTTTGCAGGGGGTTCCTAAACCAGCCCATTCTTTTTATTAGTTTTCAGCGTAGTGTAAGATGACTCAGTTTTCAAAATTGTGATTGAAAAAACCACTTGGAGTGATACTGGATGGTGACAGTGGTGACAGCAAGAAGATGATAAGCAAGAAACAAGGCAGAAAGCCCATCAGATTCTAGGAGCCCTATGTTTGGATGTTCATGTGGCGGAGAGTCCTAACCACGTACCGCTCTCCTGGCAGGGGAGCGAAAGCTTTGTGAATATTTGCACAAACCTTCTCCCTCCCCTGACACCCCAGGAATCCAACCTCTCCATTGTGAGAGGAGATGTTGGCTGCGTGTGCAGCTTGGTCCCAAGATGTCCTGCAGTCGCTGGCCTTGTTGGCTTGCTGCCCCCTGCAAGCGCTTTGGATTAACCAGCTGCTTCTTGCGCCAGTCAGTGATACTGCTCATGACTTATAAATGGGCATCAACGTGAGATCTTTAGTAGCAGATGCTGTTAGACTGTTCAGATTACTACATCTGGAGGTACATTAATTGTTTATGATCTTCTTTGTACAGCTTCACTTTTCTCCTGTGGCTTCTACCAGGGATAAAACAGATACTTAACATCCTCTGGTAGAAGTGCTTAAAAATATTCTAGTAAAAAACCTTTATGAAATTCTTACCCCTGGATTGTTCATGGTAGTAGTAAGGAGCTAGCAAGAATTTCTACAGACCTTTTTGTTTTTAGAAAGGAGAATTGACCTGTGTTTGTTGAATGATAAGTAACTGAAATGAGGTTTGGGTGGCTGAAGTTTAAAGACAATAGGCTAATGTTGTAAAAGCACTATGATTGAAATACAGATGTTGATTTCAATATGCAGAACTGGTATTTCATCATGTACTGTTAGACTTTACATGATTAACAGAAATTCCATTTGCAAGCAAAGCAATTAAAAATTCTTGTGGGCCACAGGTACATGGAGTTTTGATACAGATCACATGGTTGCTTCTTATCTGAAATGGATTTGTCAAAATGAGATTTCAATGGAACCCCAGCTGTTTAGGCACATAGCTAATTTTGCATGTTCATGTAAAATCTGACCTGTTTTTTTGAGATTTATGACAGCAAAGATCCTACATTGAGCTTACTAAATAGTATCGGACATCCCTCCAAACACTCTTTCTGTGGTTGGTTTTCTTTTGGCTTGCTTTGGTTGGTGGTTTGTGGGTTTTTTTAATAACTCTGTGACTTCCTGAAATTACAACACTCACTCAGGGACAAAGCATCAATTCCCAGTAAATGATGAACAGCATTTATGTTTTTTAAATGACTGATAAAACTGGGTTTTTTTCTTTTTGCTTTAAAGAAAAATCCTTTTAAATAACAAAGAGTATGCATTTATTTGACCTGTTCTATACTTTGTATGTCTGTATATTGTTAATATCCATTGTTTTCTGAAATGCTTGATTAAGCGTAGTCTGAGCTGTATTAAAATGGATTTAGTTTTAACTATAAAATGGATTTGTAATTAAATCCAGTAGGAAGGATATATAGGAATTACTCCAGTAAAGTTGTCACTTTAACAATCAGGAAATTTTAAAAATAAATAAAAAACTTGAGGATATTGCCTGTCAAAATAACTATTTCCCTTACTATTTCAGTATGTGGAAAAGTCAAAATATAGACCTAATGGCAGGTGAGTTGAAATTAAACCATCAAAACATGTATTACTTTAAGTGTAACTGATGTAACACACCTCTTTTACACATTTCAGGGTTGTTTTTTTTTTTAAGCTGGGCAGAGAATGTGTTCAAGGAGCATTTACATTGGAAATAATATTTTTCTCAATAGAATCTGTCTTCAGCTTTCTATTTTACAGTTGAATGATTTGAAGCTGACACTGATTTTATTAATTGTCAGGTAACTAAAGATTTTAGCCCTTACAGAATTGTTCTCTGTGTTTTGTAACACTTGAGTAAGCATTTAGTAGCTTTAAAGTGGTTGTGTTGCCGATGCTGCTTAATCCAGCAAATTGATCACATAATTCTGACCAGGACTGAGCAAAGGCCCCAGGGACTACCTTTGTGTGTCTGTTGTCAGGGCTCATGCTGTCCAACTTGGTACACTGCAGTGGATATGTTTCTATACCTACTTCAGTCATGAAGTCATTGATGCTAAACAGTAAGGAGAGGCAAATGTTTTTGTCTTATGGAATGAGAAGGGGACTGCATGAAAGTTTTGTTATTTCAGGGGAAAGCAGCTTTGTAATGCAAACCATTCCTGAATAGCCACATTTTCCTTCTTTTCAGTGTAAAATTTCATGTATATAGTAATAGAGACGTTTGATTATTAAGGGGATGAATTGTGACTTCAACAAAATAGATTCTATGAATCTTAATTTCTTCTTAATAGATCTGCAGTGCTTACGACTTTTCAAACCTCTAGAAAATGGCTTCAATATTCTCAAATCTTAAACCTCAAATAAAATATTATACCATTGTGCAGTATAGACCTGGTCTTATAATTTACATCTGATAGGTCATTAGTATGGTAATTAGTAATTGGTGCAAGAGTTGTTAATGTTGAAATAAACATCTGGTTTAATCAATTTGTCATTAAGCTAGTACAAGTAGCTTAATGTATGTAGGTAGCAGTGGGAAAAGAAAGTACCAGTGTGATAGCTCATAGTGCTCTATAAGCTATCAACATGTAGCTGAGTTCGAAATTAAAACCGTACCTCTTCATGATGCTTGAGGTGGATTGCTCGCACAAAATACCCTGATTTTTAATTTTAAATCTCTTCTCAAAATCTCACAACTAAGTAGAAGAAATGAAGCTACGTGATTGATCCTGTTGATCAATGGATCTATCTGTCTATCAGCTTTGGTTGTGATACTTATTCATTTTTTCCCACTAAGAAAGGGGAAGAAAACCCAGGTTTTTAGATAGCAATAAAGAAATGCTGGGTCAGATGGGTACTGGTGACAGTATTTGTTAGAAGGCTCCTGGTGATGGGAAGATTGCTTTTCTTCTCCTCTTACGGTCTTTTAATAGAAGTAATATGCATTTCGCTACTGCTGTTTTCATTTTCTGTTTTCTCTTTTAGTCAATTGTACACCTTTACATATAGATGAAAATTTAGCTGCTATAGTTATATTTCTGGTTGTAAAGTTAAAACATTTTGTTTCACTTTGTTGCCACTTATTAGTTTTAAATTGCTTCAGTAGTTGCTGAGAGTGATGAAAGAAGCTTGCACATAAAGGATTAAAATTATGCATAGGTAGAACTAAGAAATACATTTTGGTATTAAGACATGGCAGTGAGAAATGCATTGCTTCTCATTTCTTTTTTCATGAAGCGGCTGATAATTATATAGACTGAGCACATCAATTACACAGTGGTAAATCATGCTCAGAGCGTCCTCTATTTGGGGAGTCTTCCAGTTAAAACAAACTTGGATTCTTCTGGCCTTATGTGTGTATACCTAGAAGTTGTGCAGGTTTTCTGACATACTCTATCTTCTATCCATCTCAACTTCGGACCTGCAGTTGCTGCAGAAGAGCTCATGTTCTCTTGCTTCCCCATGCCCCACGTTCAGGCAGTGCTAGAAAAGCTTTCTATAACTACCTTTTGCATGAAGGATGGGCTAACTAAAATAGTGTATTATGAAGATAAGGATACTGCACGCAAGATTTTAAATAACTACTTAGAAATCAGTAGATATTTGAAATGTAGTTTTGTTATTAGCTTAAACAAGGGGGCTGTAAAAACTGTGTTGGTTCAGAAATGGAATTAAAGTCCTGTTCTGTAGTTGATTGGTGAAATCTGATGTGATTTTTGTGTGTTGTGGTTCCTCTTTGTTGCAGTTTTGTTAAAGAACAGTATTTGTTTCACTCCTGTTTAAAAATCTGGAGATAGACTACCTGAGATAACGGATTCTGCAGTTGACTATATGCAAGCATGTATGCATATATAAACATCCTTTTTTCTTTGCCTTTTCATTCTTAGCCTGGATTATCAAGTGAATGACATAAAATAAACAAGATAGGAAAAGCCAGTAAGTTAAAATAAACAGTATAACTGAAAAGTGTCTGTAATATTTTACCTTTTATAATATAAACTAACAAAGTTTGACAGCAAAAGCAAGTTCTCCATCACATGCAAGGTATTTTCAGGGAATGATAACTGATAGGGCAACAACAAATAGCATAGGACAAATCCTATCTGTACTCAGCAGCTGAAAGATAATAACGTCTTAATATTAGAAATGCTCCCTTATTCTTTTATTCTTTTGTGCTGAAGAATCACCTTTGGAAAGTATAAAATACAAATTAAGCTGCATAACCTTTGGATGCTTTCAGCTCTGTATTTTTTATTTTGCTTAATTTTTTTTTTTTGGTGAATGTGTTGAAATGTAAGGGGTATTCTTTATCTAGTTTGCTAGATAATGGGGCTGGGGAGCTTGATTACAAAGCCATAAATCAATCAAAGAGCCCTGATGATATCCTAAAACTTCAACAGTGAAGGCCGAGTGGTTTATTAGATTATCGCTTCAGAAGGATTGATTCGCAGCTTTAGTTCTCCATCTCCATCTATTATTTTTATATTACAAGAAAAGGAATTTTTCAGCAATTTAAAAAAAGCACAAAGTGTCAGAAGTCAAAGTAAATACTTAGCTAGAAAAGCTGTTTTAAATAGCGACAAGACTCTGATTTAGAATCAAAGCAAACTTTTAATCAACTCTGAAAATGTGACCTGCCACCATGCTTTGCTCTGCGTAATACCAAGTGAAAGTAATGATAAATTTAAGAATTCTAAATTACAACAGGAGGCCAAAGGGAGAGCAGTGAGATTGCCACACTAACAGAAGTGTCAAAAGTGTCACGCTGTCCTGGAAGAAAAGTTGTTGGGCAGCCCACAGAGAATTGATGAGACTGAAAGGGTAAAGGAACAGTTAGATGTGCGAAAAGAGATTAAATAAATCAGATTTCAAAAAGAAGGTTTAAATTTAAAATAAATAAAAAAGCCTAGAAATGAGTTCCTACAAGATCCAGAAGGAGATGAAGGCAGCAATTACTTTTTAACAGATGCATCAGAATGTCTTTCTAATCCTGTTCTCATTTAGGTCATTTTATCCTTTCTTATGTTGAGTCTTGATTTAATCACAGATTTGGGCCCTGATTCAGACAAATATTCAAATATACAGTAACACCTTGTTATTTAAGTTTAAGAGGGGGTACTTCCCTAATTTGGTGTGAATTGGGGAACATGGAACATATGGCCTTCTTTTACTTTCTCCTGCTCTTGAGAGGCTAATTGTACTTGTCGCATACAGAATAGCAGCAAGTTTCTCAAAACCAGTTGACAAAGTTCTTCCTTTCCACCCTTCATACTTTGCTTCTCTTCATCCATTCACTGTCCCTCTTTTTATTCTTATCTATTTTTTTTTTGGACTTGGTAAAGGTAACGTTTTCTGAGGTAAGGTAGTGTTGAAGGTGACAAATGATGATTGTAAAACATGAAAAATAAAATACATAAATCAATCCTTCATGTTGAACAGAAAAAAATGCCTCCCTATATTTATGAATAAAAGATAACAGCACATCTGAACAGATGAACAGCTTTACTGGTGTTCGGTGCCATCCACATAAAAGTAAAATACCTCTAAGATTCAGAAATGGGAATTCTGTAGATCCATTCTTTGGGGAAGACATGCATTATTATTTTTATTTTTAGAAAAGACCCATTTATTGTTGAAATGTACTTAAGGATTTTTTCACCTTTTTCTATTGTATTTAAAACGACCCTGACATGTATAAAATCAAAAGCAATTTACAAGCCTGCTTTTAGGGTAGAAAAAGGGTAAAAATTATATTTTTTTTCTTAATGCTCTTGTCTTTTTGTTGTTGACTTTGAAGCCTTTCCTTTACCATTAGTTTGTTGCTTTTGTTAGAGCTTTTTTTTTTTTTTCCAAAAATAGTTATTTTTAAAAAATAGTTAACTGCATGATTTAATAAATTGTTTGATGTTTACCTTTTGGAAGCTTTGACTAGAGTCTTCTCTCTGCTCAGTTTTGTAGAACTGTAGCTGCCTGGTTTTCATTGTCTACTCAATGTCCTGAAGTATTTTTATGCAGTTAAAGTTAGGATATCATTGCAGGTTTTTCTGAGGCTTAGTTGTTTTGCCACAGGATGTTGATTCTTTTGAATATTCAAACCGATGCATTCTCTGTACCTGTCCACAGCTTTTACCTTTGACACTTAATTTCTGCATCCTAGAAATATCTCGTCTCTTGTCTTTTTTATGTTTGTATCTCATGAAATGTTCTACAAAACAAGTGTCATGTAAATACTGGTTTTAAAATGAATTACAGTGAACGTTCTGCACACAGTAGTTTTCAATGTGGAAAAAAAGGAATAAAAGGAATTGTGACTAATACAGTTTTGTTACAAACATCCTAGAAGTTCAAATTAAATTATTGCAGTTAATTGCAGGCCTAGAAGCAGAAAAGAAGGACTAAATAGTACAACCCAAATATTAGGCTGATACATCTTCCCCTGTAGTGGATATATCGAGATACACACCAGGTACATCCAGTTCCATGTGTCCCTGAACAGTATATTGTATCCATTTTTCAGCCTGTTCATAGTATAGTAGTTTGTCATTAACATATTGTAATGAAGATTACCGGCTAACATTTTGTGTGAGCACTTTTTTTCTTCAAATCCCAGTCATAGCTACAAGTCAGGAATTTTCCTCAGTATTCCCACAGAAAACTATACTTCTTTCTTTCCATATCTAAGGGCAATTACCAAGTTTTTTCTGTTATGGCTGTAAGCCACGTGGTGCGCTGCGTTGTTTTGGTTTGTGGGGTTGTGTTTTATTTCTCATGGTGCATAGGTCATATCAACTGGAGTTGACCAAAGCTAAGATTTTTCCTGGTTTTGGAAATCTTGATTTAATTTTATTTTTTGTCAGATGACATGGAAACCATGTCTTCCCTGAGGAAAAAAAAAATCAGGAATACCTGGAAGTTTTTAGACTTTTTTAACAGAATATTTCCTATAGTTCTTGTATATTTCTAATGGGTAGTTTATGTGAATTTCACACTTTGTCTTACGCGTGCTCCTTCTTCTGGATAATAAACAAATGAATCAAGATTGCTTATAAAATACTCTGTGGTGCTTAGGACACTCAAAAGCCACTCTTGAAGTAGAACTTTGAAATCCAGGGTGATTTCTGTTATATCTTCTTAAAAAATAAAAATCTAAAAGGGAACAAAAAACCAAACTGAGAGAAAGAAGATGGAAAGCTTAAATTGTAGTACAGAAGATGCCATATTTTTCTTGAGCCTGTCTCATGGTGATCACTGGAGAATTTTTAAATTAAGCATTTAGATTTGATCCAAGAGTAAAATGTGTGCTGTGATGCATTAGGATGCACTGAAAATATAATTGTAGAGTGAATCTTTGGACTTTTTCCACTCCAGAGTGCATTTCTCTACTGTGCTGTCAGTTGATGTCTGTCTCTATTGTTTATGGAAAATGTGTCAAGTACTTTGTTTTTCTGACACGATGGACCATTTCAGTCACCAGAATTGCATTTCAAGTGACATTAATAAATTTTGCATTTCTAATTCCTGATTAATGTTACAAATTATAGAATTATTTTTGCATAAATTAGAGAACTGATCTTAAAATAAGTGAGACCTTAGTACCATGGAATAATTGAGGATAGGATTGTATTTTGAATCACTTTTAAAATTACTATCATAATGCAGAATATAGATATATTTTACTAACAAATATTGCAACTGAAATTTTTGTTTATATCTCAATTAAAATTTCGAATGTTGAGTATTTCACAATGCCTAAAGTAACATTGGCTAAATTACTGGACTGAGGAAGTTTATTATTCTTTGATTTAAGCAAAATGACTTGGGACAGATTTTCATGCTGGCATGCAGAACAAATTTAATTCTAACCGAGATGAAAGGCGGTTAATGTAATTGTAGCCTATTATCCTATGCAGGCTTGAGTTAAGAAGCAAACCAACAGTCAGAAAATGATGGATAGAAAATAGAAACGCTCAAGGCTGGTGAAATAGAGACTTGCGAAGGGATTATGCCATAACTGTTCCCTCACAATCTCTGCATCACTAATATCCCACCTCTACCGTATGTTTGGATTACTAAACGGGATTTTTGTATGCCTCCTGGGTTGTCTTTATTTCCCTCTGACGTCAAAAAGCTCCTCATTTAGTGAATTTCCCTACTCTGTAATCCTGATTTTTTTTTTCCCTTAATCTACCACATTCAGAGGTTGTAGGGATGCAGTAAAGTGTTCTGTTGCCAAACTTGGTTTTACTTTTTAATTTATTTTATTTGCTATCACAGGGGCAAATGGTTGGTCACATAAATAAATAAAATCTTTGATCCTAAGTATGTCTTTGATGCTCATTGTTAGGAAGAAAATATTATTTTTACTATAGTGTTTAGTTAAAAAAGTAGTGAATAATCATCAACTGTAAGATTGACTGTTATGTTTAGCATGACCCTTCAGTAATTAACATATTTCAGGTCATCATATGGTGTCGGTTTATTTTTAGGGCTACATTCTGATTACCTATTTTTTAATTAGTCCATTTTATTTTTTAGTAGGTATTATTTGGGATTTTTTGGAATACAGACCAAATTTTGCACAGAAAAGGTTCAAAAATCAAAAAGACTAGCCCCAGTCTCCTCAGAATACATATGGAAAGGTGCAAAGTTGTGGAATAATTTGGAACGTGCTCATTCCAAAAATATTTGGACAGGTTTGTTGCTCTTGGCATAGTCCAGGAAGCGAAGCAATCACCTTCTTTCCCATCAGGTAGCTGATCATGCTTAGTGTAATATATATATTTTGAGTAATTCTAAGAATAACTACTTCAAGCGTCTAATGTGCTGCTTAGAAAATCTAGGAGATCAATTACTTAAACAGAAGTCCTACAAATCTGGTGTCTTAAATCCTATTTGTATAAAGGATGGAGTTCTTGAGGTATGCAGACTGGGGTGATAAGATGGCTTTTTGAGGATTGTAGTCTTTAGCTTTCCCTTTCACTCTCACCTGGGATGCAAGAATTTTCTCATCCATTGCAAGTTTTATCACTAGAGCTCTTTGTAGTGGCTGAATCTTTTTTTCTTTTTTTCTTCTTTTTTTTTTTTTTTCCCCTCATTCTGTCATTATTTAGGGTGAGATTCTATGCCTGTTGTTTTGGAAAATGTTTTATTGTGTGAATTGCCCTTTGGGAAGTCATTGGGATTACTTACAGAGTTACAGGCTCTGTTCTACACCTTACTCACACAGGAGCAAACATTGTCTTTCACAGTAGCCTGCCTATCAAAACCAACAGAAACATAGTTTGAACACATCAAGACTGACAGACCAGGCCTGCTGTTATGAAGTACTTCGTAGTACCCTGTCACTCAGCTAGTGTCATTTTAGTCAACTTTTCTTTCCTGTTTTTATGGCCATTCCTTTTACGTTTTCTCCTTTAAGAACAGATAACTTTTTGAGGAGAGTCTGCCAAGACTGATAGTGTTACCATATACAGGATTGTTATTGCAACATAAACAGTAATGTTTATTTCCACTTATTTGGCACTTCATAAAGAAGTATCAGTGTCATCTCTGCTCCAGGAAATTCAGAGATTATGTGCTATAATGGACTAGTGGAGACTGGGGCCCTTCATAGGAAAGGGACCAGAGTAAAGCGAATGTGTGTATTTATCTTCATACTTTCTCCAACCACCCATACTCATTTATGTGTTCTGTTCTTAATAGATATTTCTCTATCTCCTGTATTGGTATCTTTTTTAATAAAGTCAAATAAAAGATGGTGCAGCTTAGATGGGGTTGCTATCTTAGATATTAAAAAAGACTTAAAAAGGGACCAGACATGGTTATGATGGAACAATGGTAGGCAATAAGGCATGAATTAGATGGACTTTGCCATGAAGAGGAAAGGGGGAAAGAAAATTCTCTCAGGCCAAAAAAGGACTTGTCAGAACAAGATATTGGATAGATTTATAGATATTGAAATGGTCTGATGGACAAAAATCCAAGAACAGTAGGGGTTGGAAGGGATCTCTGGAGATCTTCTAGTCTAACCCCACCAATAAAGCAGGTTCAAACTATGATTTGAAAGACCAGAAGGACAAGAAAGAAGCTAGGTGTTTGGAAATTGCCATCCCTCCATATTTGGTTTCTAACTATCACTGTCCCATGGGTCACTTGCAGTGTTCTTTTGAAGGTTCACCACTGATTGTTGTTCAAGGAGGTGTGATTCTGAAAACTTCTGTAAGTGCCACAGGAAAACAGTAGAAGGAATTTTTCTGAGTATATGTTCTGAATATCTAAATAGAAACTCTTTAGTTATCCAGAAATACCGAAGTTAATATAAAAATATCATGCAATAGCTAGAGTTTTGGCTTCCTAAAAGTAAGAATGATAGTTTGCCAGTTGCACTATGTATTATACTTAACCCTCTGTAATATTTATGCCTCATGTTCCTGTTATGTCGTTAATGCTTTAGAAGTTGTTGCAAGCAGAGGAATAATTCAGATAGCATCACTATTTTCTGAAATTCTCTAGTAATGTAGAGCTAACAGCCTGGAGAAAACCATGACATTCTGATTTATTCATAACTTTGCCTTCATTTTGCATTTAGTATTCTTGAACATTTAATATATAAGCAGCATTTGGGAATGGTTAAGCTGCAATCTCCACACCCAGCTGGGTGATGTACTTTGCTTCTGAATCATCATTTTTGTCTTGGTTCAGTCAGCATTTGTCATCTGGTTGAAAGTATTAATTACCATATTGTGATAAATTTTCAACTTACAGAACAAGAAAAGGATCCAAGTTACTTTTCTACTTCAAATAACATAAGGTAACTTGCCTTGTCTTCATACCATCTTCTGGAAATTGTAGCATATATAAGGCATCCTCAAGCACATGTTTCTTAAATTTCCTTTTCCTTAAATTGCCTCAAAATTTGTTTGTCTTATAGTGGGCTGCTTTAAAAAACAAAATCAAACAAAAAACACAAACCACAATCTTGAAACCAAAGTACAATGAATGCAAGGAAGATTGAATGAAAACAGGTGAGACGTCTGTAGCACTCTGGCATTGAACTTGCTGCATGAAGAGTTGCAATCATTTCCCTCAGTGACTAATCACAAATTAAATCAAAAAATAATAAAGTAGTCATATTAATGCACATTTTTTAAAAATGTAAGCTGTGTAAGAGTTAAATATACTTTCTACAAATGAATAGTGCATTTTTTACAATAAACCACATGGGCCTGTCAGAATACTTACTGTTGCTGAGGTCCTACCTCTCCCTCTTTCTGGAGAACTTTCTAAATAACGAAACTTTCTAAATAATGAAAGTATACAAACACCTTTGGAAACCTCCAGCTTATCAGTAGTGAATAGCATGAGATATACTAGTACAGAAGAAATTATTTTGGATGTCCTATATGGTTGTTTTTTAGTACACTTCTTTTGGCAGAACCGTTCATACTTATGAACTTGAATTCTTAAAGTGCAGTTAACAGTACTATTTGAAAAGTGATATTTTGAAATAAGAAAAATTTTAGTAATTTTAACCAAAGAACCATACTTCTCCCTTTAATGATTATATGAATATTCTTTCTGTGAAATCATAGTGAAAGTAAAATCAGTGTTCAACTGAGGAGAGTGTTGTATTAAAAATGATTGCAAAAGAAACTGTTTACAAACTGTTTATGCTTAGGGATGCAGATTCATGAACATTCTGTTGCTGATACTGACATTTAACAGGTTTCATCAGTATTTGTGTTTTAAGATAATGAAATGTGAATTTTGTGATCTGTTCACTGAATTTTGCAAGTATTCAGGAGAAGATGCACTTCAGTTTAAGCTGTAATAAGTATTCATAAACTGTGGATGATTATTTTACAATTCCTTCTATCTAATTCTTCTAGCTAAAAGAAATGAAATAGTTGAGGAAACTGCTAATATTTCTTGGAGATGTGGTTCAGTTTGGTGTAAACATAGTATCTTATTTTGAGCTGTCTAGGATATTTCAAACATTTACTTTCTAAGGTCAGATGTCTGAAATAGGTCAAAATGTGAGGGAAGAAATGCACATATTTCTCCTAGTTTGAAAGAACAGCTTCTGATAGGCAGGAATTCTGCTTTTCCAAATGAACTTTTTAACATATATAAAATTTCTGTGCATCACTGCTGAAAACGGGATCATTCATAGAATGCCAGAGGTAAAGGATAAGGCCATGGACTTGAGATTTCTGGAGCATCAAGCCCTTGGCATGGGAAATCCATTTGGTCTCTGATTCACAAAGGTTGGCAAAGACTTTTTTTTTTTTTTGGACCAGATAGTTCCAAATAGTGGCTTTAGGTTACTGAATTCTTGCATAGAAGAAGAGTTGAAAAAATAATCTAGAGTTTATTAGAAAATTTTCTCTTAAGCTTCTATTAATTATATAAACATGTAAAAAGCTTGTCACCTCTTAGAAACTTGATCTTCTCCTGTAGTGCAATGTATTTAGTGATTTAAAATATTAGTACTCCAGAGAGTGCATTTAAAAACCCTATAATAATATTCTTGATCTTGCAGAGCAGAAGGATTTGGATATCATGAAGGAAATCCGGAAATGAAAAAGTTATGAAATGAAAATGTTTTAGTTTTTCTTTTGGTGAGATCAGCCTAGATTTAAACAAAAACCCCACCAAAATCCCCTAGTATTGCTGGCCTGTGCCTTTTTCCTGAATTATATGACAAGGAGACAAATTAATCTGCAGAAGAAACATTGTCTCAGGACATCAATTATATGCACTTACAAGAAGAAACAAATAAATCATTTTCCCCACATTATTAAAAAGTCCTAACTGGAAACATAAATCCTAGTACCTTTCACACTCTTGGGTTATCATTATCTTAAGAGGTAGACTGATAATTCTTTATATATATAAGCAGAAAGGTTGTTCGTGACTGGAAGGGTCTTGCCACTGGGAGAAGCGAAAGTGTCAAATTTTTGCATTAGAGCCAGAGATGCTTTATTGTAGCTCAAAAAAATTGAGAGAACACTGCATGTGCTTCAGTATTAATGGGAAACATTGGGACATTATAGCATAACGTGGATCCAGTCGAAAAGCAGACCCTTACTTATGAGGGATATGTTTGCATTTATAGGTTATTAGTTTATGAATTTCACTACAGCAAAATATTATAGTAGCAGGGTAAAAGTACAATTCCAGTTAGCAGGTAAACAAAGCTATTCTCTGAAAAAAAACCACACACTTTGCCAACAGTGGCTATTTTTCATTAAATACGTCTTCTGAGCTCAATTACCGCATCTGAATCTTGGCACTTCTGTGGAGGAATGATGCCACTTCTGAACGTTTGAAACATGCTTGAACTCTTAATACATGAGACAGGGTGTTGTAGCATAACTTTGCTGGTTGTGAGGTCATTCAATGACGTGACCATTCTTTAGTAGCATTGTGTAAAAGCTGTTGAAACCAAGCAAGCCTAAGCCAAGACCTGGGGATTTTTGTTCTCTGGCGTCTCTGCGCAAGTGTGAATTGGGCTTCCAGGTATCAGTCGCTCACCATTCCAGACCATTTAATAAACTAAGAATGGCTCAGGTTGGTGCTTTCATCCATGAATTCACTATTCTTGAGCTGAACTTGTGCAGTTTCAATGGCATCACTTTCAAAAAGTTGTGAATTACAGCCAGTTTCCATCACTGACTATAGTTAGGCATATATCTCACCTAATTTTCTCCTTGCTGGAAAGGTAATTTTAGATTAGGAAGTCTTGCATGACATTCAGGAAGGGATAAACCGACAAGCATGGTAGATGCCTGTGTGTGCATCTGTGCTGAGCTTAGTGTTACTATATTGTTAATACTGAAGGTTTGTCAGCTATCTCAGTATCTGCAGAAGCTGCAGTCACCACATTGTGGGCATTGTCTTAATGCTGAGGATGTAGTAGTATGTAGTAGCATGACTTCTTGTAGGTGCAATGCCAAGGACCAAGGCCAAATCCCAGAGTTGCCTATGACCAATTGCAGATCAGAAAGATGACATCTTTTCCCCAAACTCTATGGAAGTGGCTTGTGTTTATTTGCACCTATTACACATCTCAGATTCTGAGGGACAAAATATGTGATTAGGATCATAAATCTCTAGTCAATATAGTTGAGAAGTCTGTACTTGGGCGAGAACAAGATACAACTGTCTCAGAAGAGAATCGGTTAAATAAAAGAATAGTGTATTTTAGAGTGATCTGACACACATTTTGTTTCTTCCCTGAGAATTTGGTGTTAGAAGCAAACTCAGTTAGAGGAAAGACTAACCTTACTCAGGTTACTCTTCCCTAGTTCATCTTTTTTTGCTTCACTTTTAATTGAAATGAAAGGTTTACCAATTAGTGGTGGCAGCAGAACTGCAGAAAATCCTACCTTCATGATCAAAGATTAGATGAAATGTTGCAAGAAAGTTTCCACTTCATCAAATCAGTCACCTAGAAAGCGGTAGATCTAGGTTGGTGTTGTAATCTGACAGTTTTCTTTAGGCGAGAAGCTTGAAGATGCACCATTCCTCCGAGGACATATGAGCAAGCACAATAAAATTGTGTGCACACACACATATATTGCTCTACGGCCAATTCCTTAGTGTTCTTAAGGTTAGAAGGTGTAAATATAGGGCATAAGATCATACACATAGCTAAACTTCAACACAGGGTCATTTGTAAACTCCCAATCTTGCTAAAAAAGCCTTTAATCCATTAAAAAATGTAAATCTATGAATTTTAATGTAAACGGATACGTTTATTGTATTAAAGAGAAAGCCTGATCATTCACTTGGTCATAAACATGAGAAAAATTGGTTTTGCTAAAAGCACTTGTCCATAACTTTTATTTTGAACTTTGAGGAAATACGGGGAGAAAAACCCAACATGGTTCCGTTTTGAACGGGTAATTGAGGGAGAGGTTGGGGAATAACTGCTAATAGCAGGCCATCAGAAGGTCAGCGAGCTTGATGAATTGGATACTTCTGTATTGGAACAAGCCATAGAACTTGTACGTAACCTGGTAGGAACCTTCCTCCATTTGTCCTTGTAAATGGGGAGCTATGTCTTTGGAGGCGTGCCAGAGTGGAACTGCTCATTCATTATTACCACTTAAAGCAAATGATCATAGTCCTGTGGCACATAAAATAACGAGTCTAGCTCCCATTTCGCAGATACGACACATATATTATACTTCACATATGGTCAGATGTGTTCTGGCTTTTGGAAAAGGTACAAAAATTACTACACCGAGTAAAACTCATAAGGAACTACTTCATTGAATAGGAAATGTTGTAATTTGAACCATAATTAGTGACTAATGCAGAGAAATACATATGCTTAATGAAATAGGATAGGATTAAAAGACAAAACTAAATTTATTCAGAACCTAGCATACATACTCATGTGAATAATTTTAGATGTATTCCCAATCCTATTAGTTTCATCTTTTCACTCTGCTGAAAGCTAAGTGCTTAAATAGCCTATTTCATTTGAATTAAAGCAGGATTCCCGAACTAGTAAGAACTCCACCTCATGCAGTTCCTAATGTGCATCGTGGAAGTGTTCTGCACTGGGGGATGGAGGCGGTGCAGGGTTCTTTCTGTATCTCAATAATGCTGGCCACAAATGGTGTAATAGACTAGCTGTTTTAGTAAGAGGGAATACAGATAACAGGGAAATCTTAGATCCCTTCAGTTGCTGGGAGACTGCTGTGTGCATGCAGCACTGGATGGACCCAGCATGGATTTTCCCTCATATATCCCATCTGTGGAGAGTTTCCTTCTCCTTCCCATACCATACCCATCTTGTGTAAGAACAGAACCATGTATCTTCCCCTGACAAGGATGAAAGGTTCTCTTTGAGGACACCTACCAGCGCACAGCAGAGGCTGGCATGGGGCCTTCCAGCACTTTCCCTTCCAGGCTACTCATAAAATACTTCTGGTTGGAAAACACCTCTAAGATCATCAAGTCCAACCACTAAATGCTGTCCTTAGGCACCACATCTGCTTGTATTTTGAATATCTGCAGAGATGGTGACCCAACCACTTCCCTGGGCAGCCTGTTCCAGCAATTGACACTCCTTTTGATGAAGAAACTTTTTCTAATATTCAGTCTAAAACTCATGCAGATGTGCCAGTAGATGAGAAATGCCTTGCTCAAGACCTCTAGCTCCATGAGTCCAATGCCTTCTGCGTGGCTCCCAGTACAGAAAGTATAATATATATGATAATACATCAAAACACTTTGCTTTGGTGTAACTGACTGTTCTTTTTTTATTATGCATATTTTATCATTTCGTCATGCATTATGCTGAAATAACTGAAATGACTGGCTGTAAAATTGCACTGCCATTTTCTGTTCAAGATTTCTTGAAGGTCACTTCTATAATTGTCAGGGAATTAGTAATTATTTGGATTTGAATGAATACATATGAATACTTGTATATTGCAAAATATTCTCTACCTAGTAATTTTCATATTAAGTGTTCCTTTGTGTGTTCTTTTAAGTAGTGAAACCTGTGGTGCATTAGGCAGATTTTGTAGACATTTTTATATATTATTCTGGGTTTTTTTTCTCATATAGATAGAAATATAAATACTAGAAAGGTATATGTGATGCTGGAAATCCCTGGGTTCTGCTAATTACTGATCCAAAGGAGGTGGTTTCATCTGATTAGAAGGGTAGCTGAATGGAGGAGGGAAGCTATTTGGAAACAGCTTTCCTTATCATAAAGATTTTCAAAATAAAAAAATTGCTGGTTTGTGTCAGGAGCAAACTAAATTTCTTTTAGACCCTGGGTCATATCACCATAGGTGAGTGCTGTGGCCAGTGGAATTTGTTTTGTCTGTCCTGATGGAAAGTTGTACAGTTTATCATTGCTGGTGGTTGGACATTGCTCTTCCATGTCGTACAGAAATCAGTGCTGCTATCAGTGATCAGCAGGGTGAGTTTCTTGCCTTCTTCCTCAGACTCTGAATACATAATTATTTATATAAAATATATTGTTGTGTTCTGGTATAACACCCCAGCATATTCTGAATACTGCCTGTATGTATGTGGTGGTTTTGGCCCTGGCTAGAGGCCAAATGCCCACTAAGCCGCTTGCTCACTCCCCTCTTTAGCTGAAAAGGGGAGAAGATATATTTTTGGAGGCCTAGGCCCTGAGATAAGGACAGAGGGATCACTCTCCAATTAGTGCAATGGGCAAAACAGACTCAGCACAGAATAAAGGAAAGAAAAGTGATTTATTGCAACTACAACTAATACACCCAGTGAACCGGAACGAGATAAGAGTGAGAAGCGGCCAGGTCTTAAAGCGCCTTCCTCCTACCCCTCCCCTTCAAACTTCATAACTCAAACTTCATCATGATTTTACTCCCTTCTTCCCCCCGCCCCAACATGGCACTGGGAGGGGCAGGGAATGGGGAGTGGGGTTTTGGTGGTACAAGCTGCTTTCCTTCCCCAGATCTTAACACTTCCACTTCCCCCCACCTCTCGCTTCGTAGCACACTTGACTTTAATCATCAATTCTCTCCCTTCTTCCCTCCCATCACAGCATCAGGAGGGGCAGGGAATGGGGAGTGGGGGTTTTCAGCCCATTCCACCCGAGCTGTCTTCTGTCTCAGCTGGGGGTGGGGGGCATTCCACACACACACTTCCCTTGCAGCGCTGTGGGGTCCCACCCATGCGAGAGTCATATCCACGAACTTCTGCAGTGTGAGTCCCCTCCATCGGGGAGTCATCTCCTCACCACAGGCCTCTCAGCAGGACTCCCTTCCACAGGGTGCTGACATTCAGGCCCAGATTCCCCTGGCCTGGTTCACCGCAAAGTCATAAGTCCCCCAGCAAACCTGCTGAGGCATGGATCAATCTCTTCACAGGGTGTAGATGTCTCTGCTCCCCATCCTCATCCATGGGCTGCGAGGGGACAACCCGCTTCACCATGGTCTTCTCCACAAGCTGCAGGGGAAACTTTACTTCTACATTCTTTCCCCTACCCCCTTTCTTTTGGGCCTATCCTTGGTATCGGTGCAGCTGGTCACATCTTCCCACTCCCATTCCGGTGGCAAAGTGCTCCAGCCTGCAGGTTTTTTCTCCTGTATGTGATTCACAGAGGTGCTATAAATCCATCTCTGATTGGTCAGAGGTAACTTGAATTGGCTGGTGTTTACTGTCTGGAACTGGCAGCAAACTGTAACTGCTGCTTTGCAAAAGCCATCTCAGCAGCACAACTACATCAAACTGCAACAGTGTAATAGTCTACTTTGCCTTTGAAACAATTCAGAACAAAGAAAATTTTCTTCTTAAAAGTTCACTGTCCTGTTGTTACAATTTGTTACATGATACACTCTCATTTATGTGACTGTCCTATGTACCATGAAGCTCTTCCTTCAAAAGTTATCATTTTCCCTTAGCTCTTTCTATAAAAGAAATTCCAGACCTAAAGACACTTTCAGACACACAAGTCTGTTTTTATGAGGTTAATCTGTTTTAATAGTGATCTGTTCTTTGAAGAATATAGTTTTTTGTAATGTATAGAAAAAAGCATGTTAGGCAGACCGGTATTATTGCTTGAGATTATTTTCTCATTTCCTTTATAAGTACATGGAAAAGAGCTATTTCAGCATCAATCAGTCTTCTAAATTCTGTGGAAAGGAGTGTAGGGCCAGAGCGTCTGAGTGGACAAGACCACAGACGGTATGCTGCAGTTAGAGTTGAAGCACATGGGGTTTTGGCTTCTTGGAGTTCAAGCAAAAGTTTTTCTCTATTAAGAAAATGCTGAATTTCTGTAGAGTTGACCCTGCAAAGAATTCTCACACTGACATGAGACCAGGAGTGGACAAGGGCAGAGTCCAGAACATTTTTTTTTTCCTGTTGGTTTTTTTATCTTTTCTTTCTCTCCATTTTAGTGCTACTGTTGTTTAGAATCACGGAATGTGTTTGGGTGGAAGTGACCTTTAAAGGTCACCTACTCCAACCCTCCTGCAGTAAGCAGGGGCATCTTTACTAGATCAGATTCCTCAGAGCCTCATCAAACCTGACCTTGAATGTCTCCAGGGATGGAGCCTCCACCACCTCTCTGGGCAGCCTGATCCACCATCCTCACATTGAAGAATTTTTTTCCCAATATCCAACCTGTATCTCCCCTTTTCTAGTTTAAAACCATTACCCCTCATCCTATTGCTACATACCCTTGTGAACAGTTCTTCCCCAGCTGTCTTACAGGCACCTTTCAGGTATTGGAAGGTCACTGTAAGGTCCCTCCAGAACCTTCTCTTCTCCAGACTGAACAACCCCAACTCTCTCAGCCCATCTTCATAGGAGAGGTGCTCCAGCCCTTTTTGTGTCCCTTCTCTGGACATGTTCTTACAGGTCCACGGCCTTCTTGTGTTGAGAGCTCCAAAGGTGGATGAAATATTCCAGGTGAGGTCTCACTGGACTAGAGCAGAGTGGCAGAATCACCTCTCTTGATACAGACCAGGATGCAGTTGGCCTTCTTATTTCTTACTTCCTTTATGATATTGTATCAGAAGGTGAAGGAGATTCTCAGTCTATTTTTTAATAAAGATAAGCATGATAAAAATCACCAGTTGGAAACTATTGAAGAGATCAACAGAAACAAAAACATTATTCTACAGACTGCAACTTGTTAAATGACATTACATGCAAGTTAGAAAACTTTTTAATATTACTCAAAATAATACCAAAAAACCTCATTTTGATTTAAGTTTCTTAGAAAAAAGTAATGAAAAAGTAGTCCAAGCTATTGCATGATCCAGATTTCCTCTGGGAAGATATTTACAGGGAATTTAATAGGCAGCGATAAACTTTTTCTTTGTTTTATGGATCATTCTATCTATTTAATAGAAAATTAGAATAATCTTGGAGACTTCTGTGGAGTAGCCAAGAAAGGTACTTGGCATTTTTAGAGAAACGTTACATAACTCGATTTGATTACTGTGAAATTCTGTAGGATATTTCATGTCTCTGAAAATAAGTGTATCTCTTATCAGTAAGATTTCATTAAGAAGGATATTTGTCCACCTCTTACCTGCAAGTATCTTGTCAGCAGCATCGGTACATTGTATGCGGTGTAAATTTCACCAAGTGTCCTAGGTGGTCAACAAAGAGAAGCAAGTGTCTCTTGAGTTCAGAGAGGCGGAGTACCTCAGACACTTCTGTGCTTATAGTGCTACAGATCTGGCTACAGTTTTTGGCCCCAGAGCCAGTTGTGGTGATCTAGTTGCCACTATGTAGCTTATGACCAGCCTCTCTAGAGCAGACAACATGGCTTTGGATCACATCCAGATCCCCTGTAATGCTCTGAAAATGTGTTATTTTGTGCTTCAGGGTACTTTGGGGTTTGGGGATTTTTTTTTTAGGGTGTTTTTGTTTGTTTTTGGTTTTGTCTGGTTTTAGGGTTTTTTTTTTATTTGAAGAGTTGGAAAGAATATGAAGAATGTGCTGTAGGCTACTAGAGTGGTGGCTGTGGGGCTGGAAATGGAGACTGTCTGTTCCCTTGATGAAAGGATGTCATGAAGAGGGTGTGGAAGGTGTCTGAGGATTAAAAGCTTGATCTTGTAGTGTTTTAGGACTCTGCATGTTAGAGGGAGACCTATTTGGGAACATTTTGTGCAGTCAGTGATCCCCCAGTGAGGCTCAGGTGATGTCTTGGAGAGGGGAGGTCAAAACCACCCGAGGGAGTAAGCCATCACTGGGGCATCACGGATAATTAGAGATTGAGTGCTTCGCCTCCCTGCCTGGCTCTCTTCAGTTTGTTAGTGGGTTCATATCACCTGCTCTAAGTCTTACACTAGTCACTGACTTGAAGCACATGACTCAAAGTGCCTTATTCAAGAGCTTAGATGCTCAGGGTTTTATTTATAAGGCAAGAGAAGTGCCTATGAAAAGTAGCACAACCTAATTAAGAACTGCACCAAATACTTTGTATTTTCATGTGTTTGTGCTACTAGTAATGAATTTAATGTTCTTTGAAATAAATCTTCTAGGTGATTTTTTAATTAAAATTATACTGTGTTTAATGGGAATGTTTGGTTTTGTCTTTTTTCCCCCCTGCAGCTGTGACTCTGAAAATAGGTATCTTGGAAACCCGCTTAGGGGAACGTGCTACTGTGAGTACTTATGTTTTTAATGTTCAGTACTTGAATGACGTTTATGTATTATACAATAACTTCATTTCCTTGGAAAAAGAGAACGTTTTTCTTAAGATTTTCTGAAGTTAGGGCACATTGATATTTTTATTGCAAAATAAGCACCCCACTGGGCTTTGCTGTTACTTTGTCCACAAGAATGTAAATTAAAGACCACCAAAAGCTGAGTCTTGACTTCCAGACTGGAGGGAATGACGAAGCCAGTGATTGAGTTATTCTCTGTATCCTGATACATGTGAATGAAAGGAATAAGTAGTTGTGTCATTGCTGTTACTGAAATGACAGAATTTCTGATGGGAGAAATGCAAATAGGCTGAAGAGCAGTGTTTCCTGGGGACATTCTGTACGGTTTAGCCAGTCTGCCTCCCAGGGATGTGATACACAGCTGCTCTCCAGAGTATCATAAAATGATACTGTGTGTTGTCTCCATGTTCTTATTGTTGTAGAAAAGGTACCTCTGGCAAATGTACTTATAAAGCGTTACATGTTTGATAGTCGTAGTGAAGGACCTGAAGGGATGAGAATGCTTATTACCCATGTGCAGGAGTCCTGTAGAGAGCTGAACCAATTTTGCTGTGCCAATATGGATGTTAAATAGTAATTTTAATCTTCATAAAAGCATATGTGATGTTAGAGAACCCTGCGTTACCTTTTGTGACTTCTGTGCATACCTGCTCCATTCGATCTATTTGTCTATTGTTTCCTAACGTCATCCCCACGTCAGACTTAAATATATTCAGATGTGTGTTTATGTAAATTTATAGCATCCATTCTGATCTTTGGCCTTGCTTTTTAGCATTTCATTTTAGAATGTATGTGCAAGCTTTTGTTTAGAATCTCTTTAAGGCATCATTTACCTAATAAATTAATGTTTCTTCTCATTACTAATGTTTCTTTTCTACCTTAAATGTTTTGCATCTGAAAGTTATTTTGTTACAGAACAAAATTAATATATACTATCTTAGAGACGCTGACATATCCCTAGGCCTAAAACATTTATTCTTCTTGCCAGGTATTAAAGAAATTCAGTGGAAGTTGGTTGGGTTTTTTTTCTCACAGACAAGCTGAGTTCAAATGTAATTTATTTAACTGAAAGATAATTTTCAAATACTGTCTTTTGAAGATACTGTGGATACATTGTTGACATTTTACATACAATAGACTAATTTTAAAATACAACTGTGCTCTAAAGATACTGCTGATCAAATAAATTCAATTCCAATTTTTTTGGGTTTTGCGTAAGAAATTTTTCTTACTTCAAATTCAGTATTTAGAAGCATGCTTTTTAAAACTTTGTATATGATACATTTTGTGGATTTAGACCTAGATAATGAGTACTTGAGAAGCTCATGCAATAAAAAGAGTGCTATATAGGATATTTTTGATAGCTGTATCAACATTTGTTTTGTCCTGAATAGATAAACATTATTACATTTAAGAGATGGAAAAGAGATGACAATAATGAGATTTGTAGACCTTGGGCACCTCTATGAAAAACATTATTTTTTTTGCTATGATGTTGCAGGTTGGCTCAATAAATCATGTTGGAGAAAAATTGTACTATATCAAGATACCCTTTCACCTTTCACTCACCACTATTATTTGTCTTCTGTCAGATTTCAAAATTTTTTAAAGATCTTGTTCTGAAATGATAAATCATCTTTTTATACTTTCAGTCATTTAAAATATAACATATAAACAATTTTAAGAGTTATTTTTTTCTGGAGGAACCTGTGCAAATTTAAAATAATGGAATTCTGTATTTCTTACATTCAGTGGCCTTTGCATCATAATGGCAAATAATTTGTTCATTTGTGGATAACTGACTGACATAAGATTTCAATGACAATTGCTTATCAGCACTGTTCATTACCTGCTAAATTGTGTATTAAAATATGTATATGACAGAGAGATGTTCCAATTTATCTGTATAAGTGTTTCAAAATATGGCCTTACCATGGACTGCAGTTTGTGTAAGAAAATGTTTCACTTTTGTGTAAGACAGGCATTTGGATGGTATTTTTCCGTGCTTATTTCACTACTTTATAAGAAACTTTATCTCTAGACACTTATATTGTTGTTTTGTTTCTCCTTGAAGTGATGAATATTCTTATTTTTTACAGTACAGGGATAGTTATTGCTCAGGAGGGAGGAAAATACTGAGGAAAAACAAATTGTATACACTTACAAGCAACATAAGTTAGAGAAATAAAAATTCTAGGCATATTTGTTTTTACCACTTCAAAATCAGTGAATGACAGCAAAATAGGAATACAACTATTTATTTGCTGTATGGTTGGGATCTTCTTTAGGAAAGCTTTTAGTCATGTGCTTAATGTTAGCTGTCTTCAAAAAGACCTGTTTTAAGTGCTTAAATTTAAACTATTTTTCACTTGTGCAAATACTATTCTAAATTTGGATGGGGTTTTTTTTAAGCCAAAATGTTAGAATTCAATCCTGAGTACATGGCTAACTTTTGTATGATACTGATGACCTCAATTTCTCTTTAACAGCAGGATGTGGTTTGAGAACGCTTGTTGTCTTAGAGGAACTTTCTGCAACTTGTGATATTGTGAATACCCACTGCCCTATAAAAGTTCATCTATTTTCATCTCTTTTAGCTCTCTGCCCAGTTTACCCAGTTCTTGCCTAGTCCTCTCTTTCCTCTTGCTTGTCATTGCCATCCTGCAGTCTAGGAAAGGGGAATGGACTTGTGTCGATGAAGGTACTGGTATTCAGCTCAATAGATGCTTAAGATACTAAGTAAAGCAAACTTTCTAACAGACTAAGGTGGTGGGATAGCACAGATAGGTTTTCTTTCTACCATATTTGTTTCCTTTAGTAGCGATATAGGAGAGTAAACAGAATACTAATGCTGTAGATTGATCATGTTATGATTGGAGAAGTGATCTGAACACAAATGGAAACAGGAGAGTTATAGATAGCTCTAGCATGATCAAAAAGAACAAGATTTATATAGGAAGTAACATGCTGAAGTGTTGCAGGGACTTAATCTAAATACAGATACTATGCCAAAAGGATAAACATAGATAGCAGCAAAGCCATCAAATCCTAGCGATAAGAGGAACAGTTCATTAAACATCAGATTTCATTCTAATGTGGCATTTCAAAACATGGCAGCACTGGACATGAATAGTTTTTCTACTCTAAATTATCAAAACTTAATAAAAGTAGAGCAAGAAAAGCATAATAGACAGTGCATGCAATAGTGCATTATCCAGATTGTGTGAAAATCGTTGCCTATTCTATTAAAATTATTTTCATTTCATTCTTCATGACTTCACTTTATGATTGAAAAAGCACAACAAACTTCTCAGAGTAAGAGACTGAGAACAAGCCTTGCAGACATAAAAATTAGAAAAATACTGAATGTATTAAAACACATGAGCAGCTGCATGATGGTCTGTCTGTTCTAGTACCCTGTTCTCTGTAGTGGCTGGTTATGAATGCCAGGGGAAGAGTACAGCAAACAGACAAACATACAGTGGTGTTTCTTCTTTATACCTGACAATTTACAGGTCAGGAACTTTGTGAGAGGAAGGCTTTCTTGAGTCAAAAGTGTTCTATGCACCATTGTTTAGGAATATCAGAGGAAACATTTTACAATATTTCTTATACATAATAAAAAGAAGAACATGACTACAAAAGAAAGCTTCATTCATTTAAAAACCACGTTTTTTTGTGCATGTAGATACTCCTGTATGGTTGAGTAAAAGTCAGCTTCTAGATTGTGAGTCTGTTATCGCTGGTGGGGAGGCTCTGCATCCCTGGGCCTTTCCGTTAGAAGCCAATCTTTTTGTGAACGATCAGAAGCTGATTCCATCCCTAGGAATGAATTCTGAGTGGAGGCCGGAGATGGTTGTGCAGCTGACTTACGCGTGTACACAAACCATAAATACAACGTTTTGTCATGATGCATTCGTTTTTGTTGTAGTTATAGTTCTGTGGTATCTCAGGCAGCGTGATGTATAACAGTGACACCTAGATAGCGAAGTGTGCATCCAAATTGCTACATTAGTTCCTCGCATGTCAGCAGTGGAAGCGCGCTGCTGTCGGAATCAGCGCAAAGAGCATGCAGCAAAACCAGATGGATTTAGACTGATTGGGAACAATCATTGGGACAAGCGCCACTTCTGTGATTTTGACCTGGTTTATATACAGATGTGAAGCTTTAAATCATAAATGGATAGATAGTTAAACCAGTGTGCTAGAGAAAATGAGAGTTTAAATTTACAATTCATGATTTTCTACTAGGCAGAGGGTGAATTATAGGCTTGCTAACAATCACTTGTTTTGAAAGGATTGATACTCTCCTTCGTAAACCTCTTTTAGATATCCATATTTCTAAGGTCAAAAACTTTCCAAAATGTCTGTTTAATATACCTTACTTTGAGTGTCACAGCTCCAAAGCTGCAATTCAAACAAGAAGTACAACTGATAGGATCTAGTATTACTACATGTGGTAGCATAAAAGCTTGCAACAAATCACTACTGTGAGTGTAAATCACATTGTTTGCCTGCACAGTTGTTAGACTTTCCAGATGAGGTGAGAACTCAAGAGTTGCCTGTTCCACCAAGAGGATTCCTAGCTAGGACCAGTCTTGTAGAGAGCCAAGAAAACTAAGTTGAAAAAGTATATGCTGATTTACCTACCTTATTTTCTTATTTGCAGGCCCTTTTACCTGTAAAAAAGTATTTAGAAGATTTTTTTTTGTGTTATTTCTGGGTACCACCATCAACAATGAAGAGAAGAGCACAAGTAGCTTTACTATTTTGTTCTGCAGATCAGTTCCCCTTCAAAAGTAGGCAGAGCAGTGGGTTATAGGACAGCATGCTTTAAAGTATGAAACTCCTAAATTTGAGAAGATTTTCTCAGCAGTGCACGACAAGAATCTAGTCACAATGCAATGAAATTGCAATCAACTAAAATTTTGATTAATCTGGTGCTTATCTTTGGGCTGGAGTAAATTATGTATCCTGGGTAATGCTGTAGAGTTTACTGTGCTGCAGAGCAAGCTCACTTTTAAATTTGTTAAAGATTAGAGCATGACCTTTGAGAAGGATTAGACAATCCAGGAATGAATAGAGGTCAGGGAGGGATGGGTCATTTACGAAGAGAATGAAAACAAGGAGGGGTGAATGATTCATAGCTTATTGTAGAATTAAAACCTATTTATTGATCTATTCCACAACTTCACAAGAATATGTTCCTCTGATGGAGATGTTTTTTGGCTTTCCAGCTTATAAATAAGAGGAAACACAAGTATCTGTACATAGAAGAAGCTGAAAGAATATGCAAATTTTATTTTAGCCATTTCCCTAGGTTCATTGTGTTTCCTTACACAATTCTTCTTTCTGTCACCTCAGTGTTTTATGAAATGTCATTTGTGGATGGCTTCACACAGTGAATCATCAGCCACTATTTCAAATGTTCTTCTGGGATGAAGCATGCAGAGAAAGGGAGGTGGTAGGCCTATCTGCAGAAGCCTAAAGGGTCAGGTGTACTACAGAGCACTGAGCTTTTCTAGGAAGCCTCATGGACATCATGGGAGAAAATGGAAAGCCAGAGAAAACATTGCTGAGTTCTCAGATGTTTATCACTAAAAAAAGCCCAATAAAATGATTAGTAAGAAAATAATATTCATGGCGGTTTTTTTTAAAGAAACTTACTTTGTATAAGTTTTATCAGATTTTATTTTTCATATATAAAGTACACTGCAAGCCAAATACGCTATTGTATATGAGCTACTTAATATTTTGGAACAACTTTTTGAGGAGTGACCTGAATAATTTGCTTATGCCTTTGCCATGCCATTCTAAACTCTGAGCTATAAAATCATTATAGCTTATAATACTATTGCTTGTTTTCTTGGTATACATACAGAAAGGATTGCAATAAGCAATTATCTCACTATGTCAGCAAATCACGAAGAAGAAGAATGATACTTTCTTGTCCAAAATTGGTGAGGAAGCGTGAAATGCACATTCAGTGAAAATTCTCAGGATAGTATCTGGTGTCTGTGCAGGGAGTTGGGGAGGAAGAAGGGAAATTTTCTTCTGGCTTTTGAACCTTGTAAGGATTCCAGGCCAGTCCTGGAACTGTGTTAGCCCTATTACTGTTGACATACTGTGACTTCAGAAAGGGCAAAGTAGAGGAGTCCTAAGCCCTTACCTATAGACCTTTCAATTTCTTATAGTATTTTTATTGCAATTTAAAACTTTAAAATGATGGTTTTATGCAATATGTATGGTGAAACAAAAACAAGTACTGGTTTCTTGCATCACATATATTTAAAATTCATCTCACTTGATAAAAAATCAGAAAAGAAGATCTGGGCTCTGAAATAAAGGCCCTGGTACTACTTTAGAGGTGTATTTTTCCTTTCTGACATTTCGTTCATTTGCAGTAGTAGTAACTAGAGAGATGGTTTGATTGAAGACAGATTATTAAAAGTAGATATTTATGACAACATTGTACCTCTCGTGGCTTTTTAGAATCATTGGTTTGATACTGACTCATAGCAAAAGGGTCAGATGATACATCCTTATTTATCTTGTCAAAATACAGTATAAGCTTCATCTGACCCATTGATGTGGTCTGATACTTCATCCTACCTTGTGCTTCCTTATTATTTGAACATATCTTTTTTTTTCTTTTCTGTGGAATAACTCGCACTCATAGTTCTGATATAAGCCAATTTACAAGGAGCAGTTGTTATATTACAAATGTAATCACTTAATAAAAAAGGGGGTATTAAAACAATTGAAAGAAATCTTTGAAAATACTATGCCAGGCTTCTCTTGTGGTCACCAGCTATGCAAAATGAAGGGGCAGAAAGCTAGGTTGTCATCTTCACAGGGGAATGGATGTTAGCAGGCATAAGCAACCCCTGTGAAGGGAATTGTTCTAGGGTCTGATAGGTGCTGCATCTTGAAAGACATGTTGCTCTCAGTTTCTGAGTGGCACACTGGGATCTACCATCAGTCACTTCTTGGGCTGCTTCAACCCTGGTGCTGGAATTTTGTGTGTGAATGGAACCCATCTATACTTACGTTCCTCATCATTGCCCAGCTTCTGCCTTCCATGTAGGCTGCTGCTGTTTCGCCCCTTCAAAAGAGTTGTTGCCCCTGGACACCAAGCAGATAATTGCCAAAGGGTTTAGTCCAGAGCCCATTCCAAGGTGTGCCTGTCTTTATTGCTTTGCTGGTACCCCACCACACTGCGATGGCACTGTTCACCAAGTAAGAGACTCTATGGAGAGCTGCAGTGGCCAAAGAAACATTGGCTTCCCTCATATTTCTCATACTGCACTGACAAGATTTTTTTTTCCTTTTCCTTTTTGTTTTAGTAAAATAAATGGCCAGATTTACCTTTTCCACTGGTACCAGTAAGATCTCACAGCAAAAGAGCACAGTTAGAAGATGGTTGTATGCTGGTCAAGAAATGCATGTGTAGACTAAATGATGGTAAAACAGTTGCATGTAATGCAGCTTATCAGAAATGTAATCTTCAAGTACTCTATGTGTAGGCAAACATGTGTGCATATGCATTCATGGACTTGGAGCATTATATCTTTTATTAAAAAATAATAATAATAAAATCTAATAAAACGTGGACTGGTGTGGCCATAGAGCACTAGGTGGCAGACTTGCTATACTTAGAGAAAAATTAAACTCAAGAACATTCCAAGGAGAATATTTTAGAAGATAAATAGCAAGTAACACTTTCAATAAAACTGTTAACAGAGATTTTTCCAGATATTTAAAAATTATTTTGAAACTTAAAGGGCATAAAGAATAAATTTCAGTTATTGAAAAAGTGTTTGTTTTACTTGAGTTGTGAGATGTATACCAGCAGTTAGATGCTCCGCTACTGATTTGTAGAAGTCATGTTTCCTTTTGGGACAGCATTAATTTAAACTAAATACATATTGTAATTGTAAAACTGTCATGCTTGACTTAAAATGATGAGTTCTGCCAATTATATCTAACACTGATTGACTTTGATACAGACTGAAACAATTTTTATTATTTATAAATACAGTAACAATAATGACTCACACTGTCTTTTGAATATATGGGCTTAGACAAATTCTATTTAAAAAGAAATCTTCTTAGTGTTTAAAGAGCCTAGTGGAACAGATTATGGTTTAAATCAGACAATTCTGGGATGGTTTGAGAAAAGATTAGCCTCAACAAACCTAACAACTCAGAACATACAAAGAGCAACAGGCAAACGGAGTCTTTGCCCCGAGCTAAAATAACCACAAACTAATTGTCACCTTCCAGAGAATTAAAACAATAACTGCACCAAAATCTGAAGCTCCTAATAAAGTATTATGATCTCACCCCAGGCTCTGCATACTCATTTGTCAAATGTGAGGTTGGCTTGCAGCTTTTTCGGGTAGGCTAAAGAAACAGTTTTGCTGCCAATCATTTTCAGACTTCACTGTGAACTGAAGAATCTTTCCATGCATGTATTCATCACACTGGGCAAACAAGCTTTCTAGGGCCTAAGAAGAGAATAATAGATACACGTACATTATAATGTAAAGTCTGGATTAGGGGTTTTCATCACCTGATAGACTGTTCCACAGATCTCGTAATTATTTTTATAACATTATTTATCTTTCAAATAAAATATGCAGTATGACAGTAAAGTGCCTATTAATATAAAATATAAATCAGTATAAATTATTTATAGAACTGTAAGTTTTTTAAAGCTTTATGAGGCAAGAAAAAGAGAGACTCAGTGTCTTGGAGAGCTCATACAGAAGAAATACTTTGCTTCATAGTGGACACAAGCCCGTATGTGAAAGTCTTTTAAATGGGAAAGAAGGCATATATTCATATCTAACACATGGACAGTATTTTATCTCCGTATTGACAATATTGTGTATCTTAATAGGGATGAATACTTTTTGAATTCTTTTTCTACTGTATATGATGTGCTGTGTATATGTTTGTTTCCGTTACACGTCCACAAATATAGGAGCTGTCACTTCTCAAACACCCAGGAGGCCTTCACGCTCCCCAGGACTGGAGTTGTAAGAAGCAAACGGAATAGGAAAGGATCCATCAGTGTCCCTTTACTTTGCCTTCTGACAGTGAAGAGAAAACCTTTGTGGTAGTTTTACAGCTGCATTGCTTCCCATGCTGACTTCCCAGGGAAAAGAGAGAATTCTTGATCAGTGGGACTTCAAGGAAAGACCTGTAGTGAAATCTTCAACCACTTGAAACAGGAAAAAAACCAATCCCACCCTGACTTCAATAAGTGGCTTATGGTTTTTTGGAGAATGTCTGTTGGTTCCTTTGATTGGGAGTTCTTGGACAAACTAGCACATGATTCCATGGCAGCTGGGATGCTTTTCACCACTGGAAAATGTGAAGCACTTGAGGATAGTTTAGCCTCTTCCATTATTACAGGCTGAACACTTAATGCAATGGTCAAGCCATTGTAAGGATTGTTGTTCAGGTGTCTTGTGTCCTCAATGCTCAGTCGCAGCACACATGTTTATACAAGTTGAGAGAGCAGTCTGTAAAGTTTTCAGCTTTAGAATTACTGTTGTTAAGTCCTTGCAGAGCATTTTGTGAGGGGCTCTGTAGGATCATTTAAATAAATTGAGGGTTGTTTCTATCTCAAGATGACAAAGCCTTGGATTGCATAAGCTTTGAGAAAACTTGTATTAGGATAAATGTGGACATTGCCAAGTTCAGCTTGTGGAATGCCAAACTTTAGCTCAATTTCAGCATATCGTAAACCAGCCTATGAGTCCTTGATATTAATTCATCATCACTTTTTCTTAGCTTGAATTGTGAATATTGTTTTCAAATACATTCCAGAGACATAACCCATTGACAGTGAAGTGTAATTTGCTAGTCACTTGATATCAAGTGTAATGCTGACATAAAAACTGAGTGAGGTCAAAAAGCAGCACTACACATTAGCAGAATAGATACAACAGCAAACAACATTAAGGGAAAGTTGAAAATGTATCTGTCAAAGAGTATGAAGATACACTGGTAGAGAAATAATATATATGTATTTGATTTGTCTTTTTATGTTATGAGTAAATAAATAGTTTTCACTGTGTTACCCCCTTAAGGAAGTGCCACAGCTATCAGAGTAATTTTGGAAGAATGACAAGTTCTGCAAAATGTGGGCAGAAAAATGTTAAAAGGGCAAAAATCTCACATTTTTTTCCTCACCAATTAAATAAGAATAGAATTCTACTCTTATGAGAAGAAATAGGTACCACTTCTGTATGGGTTTGTGAAAATACAGCTAGACAGATTTTAAAGGGTTAGAGCCTTTCATGGCACTAGAACAGATAATGAAAGAGAAGATGGAGAGGTTATTATTAGGAGCAGTAGACTAAATGGTGGAAGGAATAAAATTAAATTCGTCTAGTGAAGACAGTGTACAGCTATGTCATGCAAATATGTCACTATATTCATATTCTTTGTCAATGGTTGTTTACTGCAATATATGGTCTGTGAAGATCAGGTGTAGATGATGGGAACAATCAGGGATTTTCAAAAACCAAGAACAAGGCGACTGTCAGTATTCACTCCAGTTTACTGTTTTTATGTGATAATAAATTTCCTTGGAAAGCTATGTTAGAAGCCTGTGCCTGATATCCATCAATAAGTAGCAAATTGTTCTGTATTAAGGTAATCATCTGAAAAAAAAGCAAACAGCAAAGAAACTAGTAAAAGAAGAAAATATTTATTCTGTTTGAGCATTTCAGTTAACAGTATTTTCTTTCCATGGCCAAATATGTAATGAATTACTGAAAGTACAGCTGTATCTAGTTCTTGGGTTATAGAAAAAATAGTGCTAGGAAAATAGGATATTTCTTTTAATCTTTGGCAGCTGTTTGAGGTGGAAATTGAGTCTTCCAAGTCACTTTCAGAAAGGAGTCAGTGAGCCCTGCTGTGGTGGCCAATGTTCCCCCTCTCAGGCAAAGAATAAATCTCTTCTGAAGAGTGGGTGACTGCTTTGGGGGTTGAGAAAAACAGCCTTTGGGGCTTCATTTTTCCTTCCTCTTTTATTTCCATTCGCTTAGCTTAGCCAAACAGTTTATTATTTTATGTGCTCAACTGTCAGCCCCACAAGCTAAACTTGGAGGAAGTGGGAAAAAGAATCTGGGTTAATTTTTTCTCAATTTGTCGTTCTGTGCTTCACTCTATTAAAGGGTTGAGGTATTTCCTCCTGTCTGTTTTAATGGCTGGATTGGGCAATATTTTAGATATATAATTGCAGTTGTGAATGTTTGGAATTTTAGTATAGCATCAATTTTTTTTTCTGAATTGGTATTCAATTCTTAGCATGAGCAAAAAAGCAGGGAGAATGTTATTTCAATCATCAGATTTTACTTTAAATATATCTGATGATATTTAAAATGAAAAGGTGCTTGTGTTACTTTTCAAACTTGTAATTCAGAAGTGTTCTATTGTCCATTGTGCAAGTGTGGTGATTTAGTGTATCCTATTTTTAATAATACAAATATCTGTTGCAATTCATGACTTTAAAGTAGAGGAGACTTCACAGTAAGGCATACAATATGCATCATTCCTGTCCAGTGTGAAGTTTGGGTTTGATGGAAGTGTTCTGGATTTATTTGCTAGAAGAGATTTTACTTCTCAGAACTAACATGTTAAAATTGTTTGAGAAATGGCAAAAAATATCAGCAAAGTTGAAACATCTCAACTTCAATTTACATTGTGTATTTTATACACATCACGTGTAGTCAAGCAGCATGGGGTAAGATCTGACATTTGGACTGTAGATTTAAGGCTTCTTAAGCAAAGTTCAACTATATAATGAGAAAAAGTAAGGAAGAGAATTTTGAAAGTGTTGAGATATTACAGGAGCACCTACTTATCTGTGTGTGTTTATAGCCAATTTACAAAGTACATGTTCTGTCTCCTTGTAAGGCCTGATCAAGCAGAGTTTGCCTCTCTAATTGCAGAGATCTGTGTTGAATTATTCAAAAATAGGAACAAAAAGTCTGCTAATAATCCACATAGAAGTTACTGTGTGAATAACTTCTTAATATTCTGAATTTATGTGAAACCTTGAGCCTATATATCTGTAAAATCATAAACGGTTTTTAAAGTTGTCTTTATGTTTCTCCCATGACCAGTATAATTTTAAGGGCATTGACACATTTTAGAAATAAAAATAAATTTATTTATTTCTAAAAGGAAACAAAGTATCTTATTTGTAGGACTTATATACTAAACTGAACATTATAAAGTGAGATTGAAAATAGCATTAAAGTTTGACTGCTGTCATTAATTATATGACAATCAATATGCCCTCTTTGGCAATGCCACATGAACTCAAACAATAGCTTAATGTTGTTGTTTCTTAGATGTGCCATTTCAGTTGTCTGAACAACCAAATCAGAGATATTTTTGGTGTGTTTACACTATAAAGAAAAAACTTAGAATCAGGTTAGTGGGTATTGATGCTGATATGTTGCAATATGTTGTATGTTAGTATTGCAATAGTAATATGTGTTTTGTAAAGCTGTTGATGTATCTAGATAATTATGAAGAAAATTTCATGGAGAAATAGATTTTAATTTCTACTGTAATATTTTAATGAGGATTTTGTAAAAATATTATCTCTTCCATTTTTCTCGTGCTTCAAGAAGATTACAAGAATTAAGATATTTCAGAACCTGTTCGTTGTGACAAAACAAACATTAATTTACTGAGCTGTCCTTATTATCAATTAATCACAGTTTTATATTTGACTAATCATAATGCAGGAAGTTGGAACTAGATGAGCTTTGGGGTCCCTTCCAACCCAAACCAGTCTGTGATGCTATGAGCTTCATCATCAGGGAAGTCTAGACTTCTTTCTTAAAATTGATATTTAAATAACTGTCAATTGATGAACTCACTTTATTGTTCTTTTCTTTATTGTTTCTTTTTTTACTTTTTGTTCACAGTTCTCTCGTTCATTCATTTCCAAACTCTGTTTATGGGCTGTGGTCCTGTGCAGAACTTACAAAAGGTCTGCAGCTGTTCACAGAAACCTCATCAGTTATGTTTTCAGTTGAGATTTTGATGACAAATCTATGAATGTAATGAGATCTGGCTGTAGCCCATGGTTTAAAAACTGGAGAAATATAATTTTTGGAATGTATTCTTAAAAGAATGCAGGTTAATATATGTATATTGCTTGGTTTTTAGATCTCAGCAACAAGTCTTCCCTTGCTTACCATAACATTTATTTACCTACATATTTACGTCTATGACAGTTGGATGCATCTCATCTAACTAGCTTTTTAAAACTTGTGTCCAGCTTTAATGAACCCTCTAGGTCTATCTTTAGTCAGTAGGGAGAATCAAGGGTTATTCATCTGACCTCTGTGCATATCAGTCTTAGAAAAAGATCAATTATCTTCAGAAAGTTTCAGTCAATACAGTAAGACTAGACTATGAGTAAAATTTAGCTGAATAAAATTTTAACACAGGTCAGATTGTTCTGTACCTGTCTTTCCCTTAAGATCAAAATTGAAAACTTACTAGACCTTTCCAAACAGCAGCTGAAAATTTCATAAGAGAAAAGAGTTTTGTTTAAAATAAAATTTAGTATGGGGCTTTCAGCAGCCATGGGCCAGTGGGAGGTGTCCCTGCCCACAGTTGGGGTTTGAAACTAGATGATCTTTGAGATCCCTTCCAATCCAAACCAGTCTGTGGTTTGCTGATTATGACACTAATCTGTATGTCTTTTTGTTGGCTTTCTAGCCTTGTACTTTTTTTTTTAAAGTATGGTAAAAGAAACATTGACTTGTTATTGCTAAATGTTTTTTTTAAAAATCTGAACTTCTGTAAAATTCCTTCTCACATGCTCTTTCTTTGTGTGGAAAGAGACATATAAATAGTAAGTGCTGGAGTATTTTGAAGCTCGTTCCACTCTCGTTACATTTAGCAAAAATGGAAGTTTTGCTAGTTGGTAGTAAAGACTTCACAGTAAATGACTTTTTGTTTTGGCACAATGGACAAGTAATGCTGGACACCAACGTATTTCAATGTAACAATGAAAACGAGGCAGTGGATGACTTTGATACAGACGACAGAGGAATGAATCAGGCAGCTGCTCTGAAAGTTCTAAATAATTATCCTGACTGAAAATAGGTCTGGTGGTAACCCCCTAACTTTGATGTAATTCAAGCAGAATTTATTTTGGTCACAAATTAATATGATTTATAGCATTTGATAATGGAACTTGGTTTCAAAAGCAACGTTTTTTGCTGATAGAGGGGAATATGAATAGGACTGTTCTCAACAAGCTCTTACTGGAATTAGAGAACAATCACTAGAAAGAGCAGGAGAGAGACAAATGCCTGTGCAATGAAGAGGCAGAGTATGAATTTTAGCATCAGCATGAATAGAGATCTCCCTAAATAGAAAAACGTGGGAAGACTGACTGTGATGGGTCTGGTGTTTCAATTTTGAAGGAGGTTCCTACTCTAACTTTAAAAGTTATTTCAAAAAGTAAAAATAGAAAAGCCCTATTTTATGAGGTTTCTATTCATAAAATCAGTTATTGTAGCTCAGTAATACAGAATTATGATGAAAATGTACCAACTCAGGCACATAATTGTCTGTTTGCCTTTTAATGTAATGAAGGTATTGAAATAATGTTACTTGTGGAAGTGAAATATAATTTCTTAACTGTGGTCTTATAAGTTTTTATTAATATTTACATGGTTGTACTTAAGGTCAGCCATTTATTCAGTGAATAAAGAAGCTTTCTATCTTTTTGCTACCCATCCTTTGCTATTAAAAAATTTAATTTTCTGTTTCTTACCTATTAGTAGTGAACCATCTCTTCCTTCAGTTTTAGTGACTATCTAACCATTATCCTTTCAAGTTGACCATAAGAATTTCTTTTGAGGAAGGACATGCTGACATCTTTAGATGCCCATTACGCTAGTTTTCAGCATAATATAATTGTTTTTTATTAGTTATCTGAAAAAATATGAGATAAGAAACCCCAAACACTTTAGTCACTGACTTGGTGAAGATCATGTGATCCTCTCCTAACATTTATAAAACCTGATAATTAAGTTGTAGTTGGGAATGAGGCTATGGTGTGAGTAGGTCTGGTTGCATGCTCTGTTCATATGGCTGGCTGGCATACATTGCCGTATTTTGGCTTAGAAATTTTGCTAAACTTTGATTTTTGGAGGCAAAATTTTGGACATGTTTCTCAGAAATATTGTATGTATATGGAAAACTTTTCCATGTTGCTCAGTTTTAGAAATGTGCATGAAGAAACTATGAGCCATGGGAGAATGGTCAGCAGCCAAAGGTAAAATGTTTCCAGTTATGTATATTCCTGCTCCCTTTCTATGAACTCAGGTTCATTCTTCTGTCTGCTGAGAGAGGTAGTGAAATGGGATGCTCTGCTGGAAAAATTTGACAAAATGGAGAAGCCATCTCAAATTTAAAGCAGTTCCCTAGAATTTCTTCTACCCTGATTGTTAAAATGACTTAATAAAACCCCATTATTGAAATATGCTATTTAATCAGTGGGTGCCAGGAAAGAGGAAGGTTGCTGGCACAATCATTTTTGATTTACTTTTTTATTAGGGCACAATTGTACAGGTTTCAATAACGTGGTACATACTATTTCCCAAGGAGCTTTCCCTCTACAATGTGTGGGATGAATTTGTTTGCAGGGGATGAACCAGTGATCATGTAACGGAAAGATGAATGTATGTTCCTTTCCTATTTTGTAGTAAAAGCAGAAAGAATTACAATGAATGATGGAAGGAACTGCAAAACAAGAATGATCATATGTAGTGTTATATAATTTGACATACTATGAAAAATCAAACTCTAGGTATTTCAGATTGGCTACTCATGATTAATGGATGTTTTTGTCCTTGGTCTCTGTTTCATTTCCTGTCCTATAAAATGGGACTAATAATGCCTGCTCATCTCACAGTAATGTTGTAACAAATTCATTAACTTTTCTGAAGAACTTAAAAAATGATGAACACTATAGAAAGCTGCGTTAGAAATTAATTCTATCTTTAGAAAAGGGTTTCTGTAGTATGTAGTAAATGAGGCATAGGCCCAACACAGAGTACTGAACATAGAACTAAGTGTTGAATAGCTGTCCATTAAGTGAGCACTCACCCAAGAAAATAGAGTGGTTAATTTTATGGACATAATATTCTTCTTCAACATAGCTTTTTTTAGATAACTTTATTACTAATTTGTACTAAACACATCCTGTTTTAAAAAAACCACAAAAATTAATTACCAATATAATTATATATTCTTAGAGAGCTGTAGTGGCACTCAGAAATACTGAAGCAGAATTTAAAATATTTCAAAAAGTAAAAATAGAAAAGGGTTTATTCTCTGGGAAAATCCTGGCATTTAGAAAACATAGTTTTGTTTTAATACATAAGCTTGAGTATGGGAATAGCTCCATTCCATATTAATATTAACCATTTTAAAAGTCATGGGTCTTCATTAAAGAAAGAGAACTGCTTCTTGAAAATTAACAGCAATACTAGGATTAAATGATTGCTTTGAAATTTATTTTTCTCATTTAATTAAATGGCTTTCTTCGCCTAATTATTGTTGTGTTCTCACATGCACTCATTACTGACATTTTGAATTGATTTTAATGACTCCTTTTGACTGTGAAAGCAGTCAAGGGTTTTGAAAAAGTCAAAATAGAGATGTGAAAAGACTCAATAACCATAAATCCTTGTTATATTTGACCATGATGATGTCAAGATGGTATTATGGTCTTATCTCCCAATGTTCTTTTTCTACTTTATTCAATTCTTTTTCATACAAAATGAAGGAACAGGCCTGGGAACAGAAATTAGACTGTAGGACTCCCTTCTCCCTGCTGAGTGCATGGGTCATTTGATTGCCTCTGGTCTCTCTTTCTCTGTGTGCAAATTAAATCTTTATTCCTTGATGATGTGAAACCTTCTGCTGCTTCTCCTTTACGTGGACTAAGGTGACAGGGCACAGACCTTGTGAGGCAAAAATAGGAGGGGTTGAGTTTAATACTATCAAAAAGAAGGAAGCCTCTTCTGGTGAGAGCTCTGAAGAGGGGGCTATGCTGCGGTGACGTGATGGCTGATGTTTGTGCCGAAGTCTGTAGTAGTTATGCTTAGGGTGCACTGGGCTGACACCTGAACAAGCTTTGGCTCAAAAATACTCAGCTAGTGGATTCCAAAAACGGTGTGAGGTGAGGGATTAGGATCTGAGCAGTGGGCTCTGAGTTTGTGTAGGAGGTTTTGATGTCCTCAAGAACTTTTCCTGTGAAACTTCAGTTTTAGATACGAAAGTTCAGTGAGTTTATAGATTATATCCTAGTGTTGGCTGTTTAAATTCCATCTGGTTGCCACTTGTTACCTGCATCTTACATCACATTTGAGGTGGAGGTCCGGGCTGCATATCTGATCCAAAAATGAAATAGACATTTTAGTTATTTGTACCAGCATGAAGTAGAAAGGGATTATTGCTGTTGTGATGTGATAGGGGTTCAGTTTCTTTCCCTTTCCCCCATTGGTTTTGAGAAGCTCTGAACATCAGTTTTTATAAAAAACACTTATTTCAAACACACTAAGTAGGAAAATGTAAGCATGGAGGATATTGATGGCATAAAAAGAAAAATGCTGGATAGGCAGATTTTACTGAAATAATCCAAAATTTAAGATGAAACTGTCAATATTAGAAGAGGAGCAAGTGTTAAAAAACCTGATGTGTTTCAGGTAAATTCTTTTTCAGTCAACTTCTTTAAAAATAAAAGAAGGCAACGCTCATTCTGTATGTCATTAGCACTTTTTTTCTATAGCAAAGAAATAGTCTATGCAGTACTCAAGATAGTTAACTACCTAGTCTCTCTGGAAAATCATTATAGCTAATTGACACTTTGTGAATTCAAAATGTATTGAGAATTAAATGTAGATAGAGGAAATGTGTTGTGAAAAAAGTGGGATTCACATTCTGTATTAAAATTCTTACAGAAAATTGGAAGAGTCACCAAAATAAACCACAGAATACATCAATAGCAATTCTAGAGAATGGACCATTTTCTTCTATAATTCACTGAAGTAATTCTATCAGTTTGTATATTTAATTTTAGGATGTAAACAGCCTTTGAAAATACTTCTATTGTTTCCTCTTATGGAGGTGTTGTTTAAAGTTGTTTATTTTCAGAGTTCAGCAGTTCTTGTTTCAATAGGTCAGCCAGATGAAAATGGTAAGATTCCTTTTATCAGGTGTTGCTCATATTGCAGTTTGATGAGTATGTTTGGTTTATCTTTATGCTTTCATTGTCATTGTATGCTACAATACAAACACAGTGAGATTTTTTTTTTAGTTTGTTTATATGTGATCCAAATTTCTTTCCTAATTGAAGCAATCTGTTCTCTGTGTGTCTTTATAAACAGAAGCACTTATGAAATGTCTCATGTGTTTATGTAAAGGGTACAGATACTTATGTTGACTTTTCAAAGGTTTAAAGTAGAAACAAAAATACATGGAGTAAAATCTCAGCCTTCTCTAAATTCCTGATTGTAAATATTCACAACAATATACATCAGCAGGACATACTGAATGTACTTTAAATATGTTTCTATATTTAGCTATTACACATTTGGCTATTTATACATTTAACTATTCAGAACAGGTCATAGTCTTACAACTGAATTTTACTCTAGATTTTGTACTTGTTTTCAGGATAAGGTGTCCAGGCTGAACAGCACTATCAGTTGGGAAACATGGTGTGATGTACAGTGTAACTGCTTAGTTTGTTTATGTGTACTTACCATCTGTTGGCATGGGTTACGTTTTAGGGTTGTGTTCAGGATGGGGCTTGGCAGTGGGAAGGAAAGCTTCTCTGTTTGCTGCAGTCTTGAGGTGAAGCCTTCTGGTGCAGAGGAAGGTGATATTTTCCCTGAGAGCTACTACATACATGTGGGGCAAGAGTCTCCTAAAGTGTAGGATAAAACAGGTGGAGTGAGGGAGGAAGGAGAGTGAGACAGACAGCAGCAAGACACAATAGATGGATAGATAGATAGATAGATAGATAGATAGAGAATTCTTTACAATCATTCTTACTTTCTACTGTCACTTGAATTTCCCGTTGAATAAGTTTTAATAAAACATAGCTTTAGAACCCTCCAGAGATTTGGGACGTGCAAGTTTTGGCCAACCAGAAAGTACCCTTAGTATGAAAGTGAACCTTACTCCAAGCTGTGAAACTTCTTCAGCATACTTATGCAGTTCTCCAAAAGATGGGAAGATCAGTGTCAGCTCTTTCATTTGCACCTGACCTCATTTCACTGTTGTATCATAGAACTGTGTTTGGCAGTGTTCTGTGCTTCATTCAAGTCATATGCACTTGAGGTGTCTTCCCTGAATTAGGATCATCTATGAAGAGATACGTATTTCTGCTTCTCAGCATCCAGTCCGAGGTCAAGAGGGAGATTGAATTCTTTGTCCCTCTCTACTGCAGGTCTTTCTGGAGTAAAAACCTTCCAAGTTCTGTTTTTAAGTTCTAAGAAATGTGTTTCTGAATAGATACATGAAGATGATCTCCTCCCGCTATGTCGGGCTGGCATGGCATAAGTTCTTTAACCCCTTTGAGGAATCCCAGGACAACATCCATGTGTTGGCTTGCAGAACTCTTGAATAACACAAGCTCCGTTGCTCAAGGCTCTTGGAGAGGAGATATAATGGCTGTTCTGTGGGATATATCTTTGATATCTCTTTGATACTGTTAATGGAGTGTTTACTGCTTAATAACTTCATAAAATACTTCGGAATATTTTAAGTATAGAAGGTGCTGTACATAACCAATTCTTACTGGTTTTTATGATTTACTGTTTCAGCTCTGTTGTAGGTAAAAATGCAGTATAAAAAAGTGTCAGTATTTGTCTGATTAGTTACAGGCGGTAAAGTTATGAAGAACTGTTTACTTTAACAACTTTAATCAATGACTATTCCTGCATTCCTAGAAAAACAAGTTCCTATTTTCTTAGCTTTTAGCAAGTAGAACATAAATTTAAACAGACTCAAACAAACAACAACAAAACAGCAGCAACAAGAAACCTCAGGAAAAAAGTAGTCATCCTGTTTTAAGAGTAAATGAAAGTTTTTTAATCCTGTGTGCAGAAAAAGGTGTTTATTCATGATTGGGAGGCAGGAGTCCCATTTCTAAGCCCGGTTTTGCCTTATGATGAGATCTTAATTATATATCACTGCTGGTCTTTGATACTCTGCATCTCTGAGATGACACAAGCTGGGCTTGGAAGAAGACGTTGGTATTTTAAAGTACTAATTTTCCATATATTGTAAGCAAATCAACAATATCTTGTCCAGAAGGTCTTCCTGCATCTTTTATCCTCTGCAGTAGCCAGAATTCCCGTGGGAGTGCGTGTTCTGATGCTTGTCCACCATACATTTACAGAAACTCTTTTTACAAAGATTCATGCTAAAATGGTAATTTGTATTTTGTGGGACCCCAAGTTAACAGGATCAGGAGATGTAGCATATCCATACATTATTCCTAGCCTTTTGGCCTTGCTACTCATGATTATTAAAGGGTTTATTAATCTCTTTAATGGGGGTCAGTCTCTGCTTGCCATCTTTTGCTGTCCTGCTACCTTTAAAGATGTTCTGGTGCAATGGTAATCTTACTGTTAAATATGTAGATATGGCACACTTATTAATAGAGTCAATGAGAGTTTATTAATTAGATTTCCATAGTTATAGAAGTGTAGAGTAGTATTAATAAATGGGGGTCTTTTAATATTTATCCATCTTTTGCCTTTAAGCTTGCAAAAACCTGATCAAAACTCATTATCTAAGACATCTAGATCAACTTATTCTTATTTGAATAATGCAACTGTGATGGATAATAATAGAGAAAGTAGACTTTTCAGCTTTGAAGGTCAGGGTAATTCCTTTCATCTATCTCCTTTATTTTTAAATTTTCTCTCTACACTCACTGTAAAATAAAAATCAACTAAAACCCCATTTTCTATAAGTATTAAGACAATACAGTGGGTTGTATTCAAGCTTCATTGACCAGTAAGCTTTTTTTCCTTCTATGTCAGGTTTCCCATGGGATACAATAGCGTGTATTTTTCGGATGATGTGTTGCTGCAGAAAAGGTGATTGTCAGCAGTAAGCAAACTATTGAGTCCAACAAAAGGCTGACACAGCCCTTTCCTGCTTTGACTTAATCTTTCACTCTCTTTGTATTCACTGACTTTTTTTTTATGATCACATATTTTTTTATTTTTAACACACTGCTTGTGTGGTGGTGACTAATAGAATGTCATCAGGAGAAGGGAAAAAAATAGGGCTTCAAAGTTATTCACTAGGATGTAGCATCAAAGATGGTATGCATCTAAGTGTATTTTAACATGCACAAAATCATAATCTGAATCATGTACACTTAAAAGACACCTCATTATTTTCTGTGACAGAGGAAAAAAACCAGAATCCTTTCATGCCGTAAAAACCATAATGGTCAGAGTTAGACAATGTATTCTGTTAGATCAGAAGATATCTGCCCCTGTAACAGAGCATTCAAGATCCATCCACTACCTCCATCTCTATTTCACAACTGACCATTGCACAAAACTTATTAATCTGCTAACAAGATTTACATCTCTCAGAGCTCTACTGATTCTTGACTATGACTGCACTGAACACTGCCCACTGGGAATCCTACATAGCATCCTCTAGTCATCCCTGGTGACCGGGTCACCTTCATACTTCTTAGAGGTGCAGGAAATCTGCTTCATCCTGATGAATCCACCCACACTCTTTTCCCCTGCAGAAAAGTTTGGTTTGGGTCATTCCTAGTGCTGTGACCCAGCTAAGGGTTAATCTCATTCCTCTAATGGCAGGAACACAATGGGATAGCTCAAAGTTTGTCATCCGACTTGCCCCAGTCATTTTGTGCTCCTTCCAGGAAGGGTTGTGCATGGTTTGTGTTCTCTGAGGATGGTCCTCTCTCCCTTCTGTACCTATGCACTTGACACTTAGAAAATCTTTCAGAATTCTGGAAATTCAAAAAGGATGTGCTTGGTGCTCACAGAATTTATCTTAAAAATTCCACAATGTCATTTTATTATTAGCAGCCTTATTTACTGTAGTATCATGACTATAAAATTTCATTGTGGATGCCACTTTTTCCCAATACTCTAAACCCAGTAGTTCTAAAATGTGTTAAAGTAATGTAGCTATGTAAACCATTTATATAACACTGTAAAGCATATAACTGTAAACCAGTAACATTTAAATGCGTTTTGAACAGAATATTTGGATAATTATCTCAGAGGAGAATTAGGGAAAGGATAACACTAACAATGCTTTATATTGTGTTTCGGTATACTTAGTTTAGAATGAAAGCTGGAGAGGGACTGTTTACAAGGGCTGTGGGGGGACACCCACTCCACCATGGTCTCCACAGGCTGCAGGGGAATCTTTCTGGCACCTGGGGCACCTCCTCCCCTCCTCTCATTCTTCACTGATCTTGGTGTATGCACAGTTTCTTGCATCTTCTCACTCCCTTCTCTGGTGACAAAAAGCAGCTGCTTGTGTTTATTTTCCTCTTAAATGTGATGCCCAGAGGCACTGTGACTGTTGCCGATGGGCTCGGCCTTGGTCAGCAACAACTCCGGCTGTGAGCCGTCTCATGTTTACTCTCTCAGGCCTGCAGAGAGCTTCTGGCTGCTTCTTGCAGAAGCCACGCCTGCAGCCGCCCCTTCTCCGCTAGAACCCAGCCAATTTTTTTGTTACTGCTTTACTTAATTCTTTTTATTGCTTCAAGACATTACATTGCAAACATATAAACAGAGAAATTCACGTGGATAATTCAGATTTGTAGATTACCCCATGCTTTTTAAAATTAAAAAAATTACATGCGGTTGCACAGCGTTATCAATATGTATACACTTGAATCTATTTTATTTTCAATTTCTGTTTTGCCCACAGACAGCCTTTTGATTGATTACCAGTTTACCTTCAGTTTATTACAAGAGGATGATCGCCATCACACTGCCATAAACTTTATAGCAAATCCGGAACAGGTAAGAAAATGTTATTAACTTCAGGCCAGTTTTTGAGAATCATGATGAAGGTTTCCATTGTATTCAACCATGACTAAAGGTTTGACAGGTGCCTGTAAGGTATTAGAATATTTCACATTTTTCGAAAATTATTCCAGTGAATTCATTCGGAAAACTTTCTGAAGAGTACATGTACTTCATATCAACTAATACTCCAAAAAATTATCAGCTGGTTTATTTTATTGTCGTTCCCATGCATAACAAATTTCAATATATTTCTGAGATGAATTAAAGGACTATACTTTTCACTTAAGAAATCTTGATTAGGAGATGAGAAAAGTACTTTTTGAATTATAATTAAATTTTAGGCATTTACTATGTATTATTTCCTTAGGTTTATAAAGAAATTTATTTCACTATTTTTGTCACAATCTGAAAAGATAAATGGTGAAGTTATGTGTGCACTTGTACCCTGTTGTTACTGAGCAAAAAGGAGGATTGCCTTTGGCTCTGAATTATTACTAATTCTGTTTATGTTTAAAAGGAAAAACCAAAGACAATTAAAAGGCTATATTAAATTATCTGCAGTAGAGGTATATTTAGTGCATTCTGCTATATTTTGATAACTTCAATGTATTTTCTTTTTTTTTAATCCAGTCAAATAAAAATTTGGATATATCAATTAATGCATCGAACAACTTCAACCTCAATATTACATGGTCTATTGGTTCTACAGGTGAGAGTGAATTTTGGTATGATGATTTCTGCCCATATGATTTCATGATCTTTTAAGCTATTTTAACCTGATTGTCTCTTTCTTACTAATTTTGATAATAGAACTTTACCAAATGTGTTCTTTTGCCATTATCATTATACCATTATTAATTATATTATTTAAACCTCAGATGATAATTTTCAATCTGAACAAAGCTTCATTAATATGTTAACTTTCTCTCCTATTCAATTAAAATTACTTTGGCAGGAAAAGCTTGTAGTCTATTTAAATTTTTAAAATGACGGTGTTATGAAATGCTGTGATTTTAATTAAGATAAATTGCTTCCTTAACTACTGCAAAGACTGAGATTTTAATTTCTTTGTTTCAGTGTTCAAGCTAAAAATTTAATTATTAACCTTAACATTGATATCAAACAATAAAGTTCTTCTGTGTATGCTGATATAAGGAGCTGCTTATCTATTTTTCTCCAACTTTGAACCCCATTACTCTTCTTTGTTTTAGTAACAAGGAAGAAAAGCTTTATTTCAACCGTTTCTATGAATTGGTTCTATTGACTTTCTGAAAACACATCCAAGGAGAAGCACGATGCTTAAAATGAAATTATATTAAAATAAAAAAACACCAACTTTTTAGATAAAGTTCAGAGTTTGTTTTACATAAATTAGTTAATTTCTTCATCAATGTAATTCTGAAGTATTTCAACATACCATAGTTAGCAAACTCTGCTTTGTCTTAGTACAGTCACCAAAATATTGATACATGTTTATTAGTTGCTACGTTATTAAAGCTTTCATGAACAATTAAAACTCTACAGCAATAATAGAAGAGGTAGAAAAATTCACTTTCAAGACTTATTAACCTCTGAGTTTTATCAAAATGGAAAGTTAGTAGGGGAAAGCATATTATCTGTTTAGATGACCAGAACAACTTCTAAACTTCATGTAACTTCTATCAATTTTATGATTCATTCATAAGCTTTTGAAACCAGAGTGAGAGTTTCTGTGAATTCTTTGTATGTATATAAAATATATATGACTTCCCACGTAAACTGTAATAAAAGTTTATTGAAGTTGTAGAATGAAGGCACCAACATTAAATCAAGAATTTGAGTTTCTCATGCAAATTTACTTTGGCAGCTTTAGTGGTGATTAGCATCTGTCATAAATACATTTTATATATATATTATTTTTTTAGCTGGAACAATATCTGGAGAAGAGATCCCTGTTGTTTCTAAAGCCAATATTAAGGAATACAGAGATAGCTTTTCCTGTGAAAAATTTAACTTTCGGAGCAACCCAAACATCACTTTCTATGTTTATGTCAGCAATTTCTCCTGGCCAATCAAAATACAGGTTAGTATAAATGTTTTGTGATTATAAAGATGTCTCATGTTTACATCGAGTTTCATGGGTTTGCTCGTACAGAAAGTATGCAGGTATTATTATTTGCAGGATGTATTTTCTGTGTATAAGGATTATATTATGATGCTTGTGCTTTCTGTAGCAATTCAGACTTCAGACTGTTGATTTTTAAAATCTGAAGTTTAAATTATTTAATATAAATATATATTTTTAATATGTCTGGGTGTATACATTTGGGTTTATACATCAGGGTGTATAGAATAGAGGGCATACAAACATGTGTGTGCCTAGACATTTGTGTGTAATCTTTCATTAATGATAAGCTTTCTTAGCTGCTGGTTTTCTTAAAGGTTGAATGTCTTTATGGTAATATTACAATCTTCAGTTAACACTGTGTATTTGACTAGAATTTATAATCTTCTTAGACTTTATTGGAATCAATTTCACTGAATATTTTCTGGAATAGTGAGATACCAAGCAGTGGCAGACAAAAATATCAATGCAGCAATGGTTGGCGTGTGTGTGTCCCCTCTGAAGTTTCAACAATATTTATAGTTACCATTACTATAGCTGCATTCATAAATACCATCTTTCCTGCACCAGTCAAGGAGCTCTTTGTGTGGATGACCATCTATAGCTCCCATTCAGAATTAATTCTTAACTTGTTAAAATGATAATAATATTTTCATAATTCCTACTGATTTGTACAAGAAACCAGAACACGTGCAAAGTTCTTGCCACTTAACCAAAACTACAAATATCCTGCTGATGTCCATTTTTGTTAGAAAAACTCTGACTTTTTAAAATACAGAGGCTGTTTTGTATACATGTATGTGTATAAAAATAAATTTGTCTGCTGAACAGCCTCTTGGGTTTAAGCAGTCATCTATGTAAACTGGCAGAGAAATTTTATCCCTGTATTTTGTTAAGTAAAGCTAGAGTTTTCTTAAAAGTATGTAAATGATAACTTTAAACGTGTTACACAGTCTTGATGGATGGATTTGTGGAACTTAGATTATGCATATACTATTATACGTTAAAAACCCTCTGACGGTTAGCTGCTTTCTTTTACTCTTGATATGAGGGGTAGTTTTTATACTTGCCGATCCCACTTTCTAAGGACAGAAGAACTTCTATTGCAAAATAGCCTTCTTAAACAACCCATGAAGCAATTTAAGCTGCAAATGCATTACACACTCCTTTCACCTTTAAGATTGGAAGGTACCTATATTATCATTGTAAGACAAACGTGATGTATTCCTAAGGCATGCAAGTCTTTGTCAGATATTGGCAGATTGCAGCCCCTTCTGCTGTTTCCACTGCAGATAACACCTTAATGGCAATATGTTTTAATGCATGACATAGGGAATCCCTGCTCATTGCTTACTCACATTCTTTTTTTTTTTTAAATCAGACTTCTCCTTATCTGTCACAGTTGCACAGACTTTTTTCATGTTTATTTTTGAGGTACATTGTAATCCATCAGTTTAGACAGCTCTGTCTCAGAGATGATGATTCCTGTCTGATTAATTTTTCATAAGAAGTCTTCTTCAGTCTAGAAAATAGGTAATTCCATTGGAAAAGGAATACTAAAGTCCAATTATAGAAACTGTTTCAGGACCTTATTATTGTCCTTTGTATTTGCCTTCCTAAATCAAAAAGACTATTATTTACTGCTCAACATCTTCACACTGTGATTTCTTTTTTTCCTTTTCCAAGGAAATACCTGAAATTCACATTACCCATAGAGATTTCTTATGTTTGGTACTCTAGCAGTATATGAGATCTTCAGATGGTAAATGGGGCAGGGAGCTTTTCAGAGAAATCAAGTTTCAGTTTATTAGTTTACTTTACAATTCTGTACAATACAAATTTTTAAAAAATACATAAGCCTTCCTGTGACATAGGGTTAAAAGAGAAGTCACAGTTCATCCCTATGCAGGAGCTGGTTTCCAAGGCCAGTACTAAATGGGCTCACAGTTGTATTTATGATTTTCCACATCTACATCGTCTAGATTTCACCTTCACAATATGCAAAAACAGTTGATATCAGTCTACTGTATTAGAGAGCATCCATTTAAAGGACAGTATTTACAAAAATACTGTTACTGCTATATTGATGAGAGGACTCTTTGGGAGAGTCAAGACACTGATGTTGGATTTGAGTTCTGGTTTAGAATGGGTAACTCCTCTAGATAGTCTCTGGATTAATTTTCAATTGGTCTAGAAATTAGTTTCCTGAATTAGCCACCTTTGTCTTTCTGGGGTGATTAGATAGCTCCATGTTCTAGTGCAGGGCTTGGATGTCACAGAAGCTGACCTATGCATAAATGGTCTTAGACACCTAATGATTTACACTGCCGTCACCCTGCAGATTTTGTTGGTTAAAGCCGTAGTGGTGTTTGATATCAACTCAGCACTGAAGGTTTCTTTTAATCCTGTTAAAGCTAAGGAAATAACTCTGGCTTCTTTTAGAGGTACTTGTTCATAGGAATAGGAAAGATAGCAACATGAAATTTAGCACATGTGTTTTACACAACAATTTTGTAGAGGACTAAATACTCACTCCATCACATCTAGCATTTTTCAAATGCAGAGTACTCATCTCCGTTATTTACATTATTCATGGTCACTTGCCAAGATAAAGAATGAGTTCCTGAGGAAGCAAAAACAGTGACCTCACTTCCCTTGTAACTGGTGCTTCAAGTTGTGTTGTTGATATACATGTCACCACTCTCTTTTACACCTACTGGCACCAGAGCTTAGTTTACTTGTGTCTTTCTTTGGGAAGGTTTGGCTGTTGGTGTTGGAGTTACTGCTTTTACCATTTTGCCTGCTATTGGAGAAGGGACAGTTACATGACAGTTTCATTTTCTGTCAGTCACCTATATTTTTGCATTCGCTTCTCTTCAAGATTTTCCTGACTACAAGAAAAAACTGTACATCCCAGCAGGTGACTTTTTATTTGGATCAATGGCTCACAGTTGCTTCCTCAAGTACTTTTATTATGCGTGTTACCTATTCAGCAAGCTTGGAGTTTTTTTCCCTAAGTCTTACTAAATCCTGTGTGATTCTAAAACAAAAGATCTTCTTTTGAAATATGATTTCCTGACTTTGAAAAAAGCACATATGATGGTTGTGTCTGTACAACAATTTCCTGAAGATGTGCTGTTCTGTGATAAGTCTTTGCCAGAAATTACCCAATCACCCATTTTATTTTTGTCACTGGTGAGCCTAATGACCTCATGGAAACTACATAAGAAATTTTCAGTCTCAGATGAAGTCTTTCTCTCTTTATAAAATTGTAGTCTAGGTTCCCATTAGTCAGCACCCTTCTTCTGTCTGTAAAGGCTACAGGCACACAGCTGGGTGCCCAGTCCATCAGAGCACTCTAACCCTCGGGAAAATGCTGCATTTAAATCTCTTGAAGCTAAAAGCATTTTATTTAGTTATAAGATCTGTTCTTCCCTGACATCAAAGGAGAAGCAGAAATGTGACATAGATGCATAAGGGCTTGTTGGAAAGATGGTGATACAGGACGCCTTCAGCTTAGAACTGTTTCCACAAATAGACCTGTTATTGGGTGTACTGTGGACAGGTACCAATATTTCTCAGAAGTATGTAATAATTATATTCTGGCGCCCAAATATTTGATATCTTCCTGTTGAATTATTGGAAGAGTTTATACCACGCTTTTTTCCATTTCTTGTAATGCAGCACTGACTGGAAAGCAAGGATGAAAACAGACCTTCAAACTTAGCTGGCCCTCGCACCAGGAGCTTATGCATCTTTTTAGAGGAACTTTGTATAAAGTATCTTTGTTATGAGAGGGTTCAAGTGTTCAAGTAATAGGATATGATTTATCATCCAGGCTTACCGTCCCTATGTCTGTCAGTCCCAACCCTTGAGGCGTACTGTGTGTTATAAATCTGTTAACTCGGACTATGTGAGAAAATGCCGTTGCCTTAAATAGGCTGGATGTCTGAAGAGAATGTGTGGCAAAGCCTCATAACTTGTTTCTGCTCATTTTTATTTTGTTTTGAGAGTAGATGTAATTCAGACTCCGCTCGTAATGGAATTTGAAGGCTGTAACATTTATTGAAAAACAGTAACTCAGGCTGCAGCCAGCACCTCAAATAATGGTCAGTCGTCCCTGAAGTAGCAACAGTCATAAAGCTTGGGCTTTTGACAGCTATGCAAATAATAATAACAGCAGTAGCAACATGTTCTTTAGTCTCAGGAAACTAATTTTATAGCAAGGGATTTTTGACATTGAAGCTGATAACAGATGTCTTTCCTTTTTTTTCATCAGTTTCTTCCATATTCTGAAAAGTAACAAGTGCGTATGAAAGAAGCAAATACCATTAAACCACTGTCCCAGCTATCTGGTTGATGTACTCTGTCCCTAAGGATAGCAATAGCATTCCTGCTTGTGGATCAGCTGCTTTCATGCACCTATATCTCTTTATAACTGTCAAACTTCTAAGTCTGATCTCACCTTGTGCCTGAGCAGGAAAATTTTCTACCAGTTTTAAAGCCATATCTGGAGATAAGAAACTCTGCTACTAGTTATTTCCTTTTCTCCCTAAAGTGTAAATGAAAGATTCACAAGTGTTGGAGTTTTAATTGGCAGGGTCAGTTTAAATTATGTGGTTCTACCTCAGCAGCAAAGCACCGACGGGCAAAATTAGGTTTGTATTTAATGAAAATAAAACCCCTTTGTATTCATTTTTGATCATAGAATAGTTAAGCCCTTACATTTTTCTATAGCATAGAACAATTGTTGTTACAGCCATGTTAGACATGATGTTAGCATACATGTGGAATGCCCAAATGTGTTGGAAAGAATGGATGTAATTACTCTTAAACAAGCCTACTGCAAGCTTTAGTAGCACATTGTTGGGTTCTTTTTTTTTTTTCTGTGCCATTTTTTCTGAGGAAATCTCTATTTGGCACCTTGTATTAGTTTGTATGCCAGAACAGAATAATGAATTATGGTGAAGATTTACATTTTACTTGTGTGTAGAACAACAAATAATCAAAACTACTTCATATATAAATTTTCAAGGGAATTTTTTTTTTAAAGTGGAAACTAGTGTTCTTTCAGCTCACTGGCTCCCTTTTCAGAATTGATTTTCTCTCCCCTGTTAATAGCCTGGCTGTAGCAACTGAAGGAGGAGCGTAATGTAAATCAAGAAGCATATCTACCCTTGTAATAAAATTTACTGTGTAGCATAATTTATTTCCTTTTTTTGGTTGTTGTTGTTTTGGAGTTCATTTTGAATTTTTGACATTCACGAATGACTGACTTCTTGGAGCTTTTACAACAGTATAAAACTTGCCAGTCACTGCCATTAGAAGTTACAACAGCACCACAGAGCTAATTACTAAATTAACAAATAAAGATCCAGAACTTCTTGGATTTTAAAACCTTTCGGCATTTTGCAAATGTCAAGATTCTGGAATCTTTGCTTGGGAAATGTGTATTTATTCACAGGTGGTTGTGCTTGTACAGAACCTCCTCCCATCAGTGATTGCGTAGCTAAATCTAATCTCTCTGATTTATGGTGAACGATTCAATTTCTAAATGCCTTAATGGTTTTCATAGAGGCTGCTGAGTAACTGCATATAGCTATGTGTGGAGACACTAGAATTCTTGAAACACTAAACAGGTATTGATGACGAAGTGGATACATTAGCTTCCAAAATGACTTTGATGTTTTCTTACAGTAAATGTAACATCCTTCTTAAAAAGAGGTTTGAAGGTAGCATACCAAGAACAAACACCTGGGAAACCTACCAAACCATCATTTAGTTTCAGTTCTATAGAAAAATTTTTTTGAGTAGGAAAAAAAACCCAGGAAAAAAGACATCTACAGTGCTGAGTTGGTTAGAGTTTATAGATGATTCAGGTATAGGCTAAGGTAGAAATATATACTTAGCTTCGGTGTTCAATAGGGATGATAATATTTTGTAAAATCAGGATTGATAATATTAATAATTAACATATATTAATGAAAATTACCCTCAACATAGTTGGATGGAAAACTAAGCACCAGGTAATATCCATCCTAGAATCTGAAGGAAATGAGGTGACATTGCAAAGTCACAAGCAGGAGAGTAAGACACATAATTGGAGAAAAGCAAATTCAAGTTCATTATCTAAACATAGCAAGGAAGCGATTCAGGTACCAACAGATCTAGTGGTATACAGTGCTTTAGAAAAGATTTTGAAGGTTATAATATAGTGTTTGATATTTTTCATGGACAGTAGGCACTAAGTTGAACAGTACAGGAATAAAATGTGATTATAAAGTAGAAGAATGTAGATCTAAAGACACAGATTTTGGAAACAGATCACATGACTCCTCGTGGTTCATTTGCACTTGGACGCTCTGCCAAAGTGGCTTATCGAATGACCTTGGCATGGTGGAGTGGAAACGATAGCTTGCTTGACAAAAAAAGTGTGGAAGCTCATGTTTATATCTTGTGTAGGAATTTTTTTTTATATCTGATAAATAATAAAAAACATATTTTCATGTATTTTAATTAATTCAATGTAAATAGTTTTTACTCAAGATAGATTTTTAGAAAAAACAACTCCATCAAGTGAAGGAGTCAAAAACTATTTTAAAATTTAAATCGGTGGGTCAGCAGCATGGAGGTAAGGATTAATTTCTTTCAGTAGTAGATTCTAAAACTAAACTCCATTCTGCTTTTCACACATTAAATACCATTATTAAAAATTCTGTGTTGTAGTTAACGTTATTACAGGTGTATCTGTTACATGTATAATTATTCTATTATATAAAATAGTTGAAAATTACTACCCAAATGTGGATGGTTAAAGTAATTATGATTAGCTTTTTTCTTTCTGAGGTAATCAAATCTAATACCAGAAACCGACTAGTTCTTGCCCTGGAAAACTGAGTCTCTATAATATCTATAATTTACTTCCTTGTAGTTGCAGGGCCAGTCTTGTGGAGAATAAATCATAAGACTGTGTAATATTCCCCACAACTTATGCCCAAATCCAATACAGAGTTTTCCAAAATGCTTCCCAAAATGCTTCCCATGAATCTTGAAGTATTGTTAAAATGAGGATGTGTTTTCTGATGTTAAGGTTATATTTTTCTTTTTCAACAAATAATGACAGAGCTGTTAACATTTGTTTTAAAATAAACTAGAATAAGGTTGCCAGCCTTGTTGGTCCAGTTTGTACACCGCACCAGTAAATTTAAATGTTAATTTCATTACTCTCCCTGGTACATTTCTTTTCCCAATCACCTTAGAATAGGTATAATATAAGCTACAAGAATATCTGTAAATATTTAACATAGTTGATATATTTCTCAGAAAGCAGAAGCACTATTAATAGTTAAGCTGATGATTTAAGGGAACCAAAACACCTAATTAAGAGATAATTAGTCCTCAATGATGCATAGTTTTAATTGGTGTATAATTTAATGCCTGAGATAAGAACTTCTGTAACTGATGTGCCAATTGTATAGGGCTTTCTTTTCCAGACAGACGAAGACACCATCTACTGGTATCTGTAGAACAGAATAGAGATGTATAGATACAGTATTTGCTCATAAAAATTATGCCCCTCTGATGTTTAGCAAGTAGATATTGAGATTTTTTTCCTGTAATTTCCATTTCCCTTATCTACTTAATTAAGTACATTTTATTTAGAACATTTAGAATTAAATAGAAAATATTGCTCAGATAGCTAGTATTTGTTCAGGACTTTTGATTAGCTATAGGAAAATAAATCAATTATTCATCCTGGGATTTTGGGAGGCAATATATAACCGGGTATAGAAAACTGGTTTTTAATAATAAGAAAAAACCCTTCAAAGATTAAGATTCTCCCTGAAGAAAACACCCGTGCCTTGTTGAACTGCAGAAGCCTATAAAGGTCATACACAGTGGCTCTCACACAGTCAGAATAATTTGAAAGTAAATGTTTGGCTCACAGGGAATCAGAATGGAAATAGGAAGATAGCAGTAGGGAACAGATATTTTCATCCTATTTATCATGACTGCCCCTTCTAGAAATCTTAGTTACCCTCTTAAGCAGGATTTGTAAATCAATATGAACAACATGCAAGATTTCTGTTTCTCAGGTTGGGTTTGTTTTTTTTTTTTATTTGGATTTTTGCCAAAGATCCACATTTTCCAACATTTCTTAATAAAGAAAATGTTGCATAAGGTGTTTGTGAAGTAGTCTTCTGAGCAGTGATGACAATCTTGTCAGCCTCACCAACATGACCATGGTCCTGACATAGAGAAGTGTCAGGAGTTAGAGTATATTTTGGGTTTCTGAAGGGCTTTCTGGTTCCAGCTGCTTTTGTTGATCAGGGTGCTCTGAACTGTCACTCAGAGCTACAAGGTCCTTGGACTAACTGTATCCCCTTGTCTGAAAATACAAACCAGAGCTCATTTACGTCATAGGGTTGTCCTTCAGCAGCAGCACATGGTCACTTGTCCTATGAGGCTCCAACTCTTACCTCTAAGCACAGAACCAATAAGGTATGTCATGGTGAACTGCCTCTGAGTTAGCAACCCTGGAAACAGTAGTTTCCAGCTCAAGCTAAACTTGACAGCAATGACTGGAAACACAACTCTGGGATTTAGTTGAGGACTTCAGAGCTTAATTTCTCAGCCTGTGGCAAACTAGCTGGAAACTGTTGAGATACTTCCAGCTGAGTCCACCGAGTGCTCTAACTCCCAGCTTTCCAAAAGCACAGAGACTCCAGAGATTGAGGCTGTTTATCTGCAAGAACATTCTCAGGAGTGAGCCATGGTGCCATCAGCATCCTCAGCATGAGGAGTCCTACCTTAGATTAAGCAGACATTCATGCTTAAAGATTTTAATAAAATGTTTATTTTAGCGACTGGTATTTTTGACATCACTCTAATGTGTAGGAGTTATAGTAGTCATGGATGCAAGACATTAAACTCTATATATGCTACTAGAAGAGAGTCTGTGAGAATGGAAAACAGTTGTCTTACATTGTTGTTTGGGACTGCTTCTAAGGTATTTTTGTTGTTATGTTAGGTATGTCATGTACACCTCTGTTTTTTGCAAAGCCTAGGTATTGATCTTTTAACTATATGGTCAATGTATTGATTTCTATGATGAAATAATAATTTTCAAATCCAGAGTCATTCCATTGTTTTTTGTTGGTTAACTAATGCTTGTATGGTTTGAGTTGAGCTAACTGGTATGAAGGTGTGAGGAAGTCAAAGTCCACTAATGTTATTCCTGAGAAATGTAGAAAGAGTTGCACAAAGTTGGGCACAATCACAAGCTCTTTGTTTAGCAAGAAGACAAGCTCAGACCTCCAAACCTGGCTTGTAATTGGGCAGATATTGGGGAGTTACTGTGTGCTTGGTTGCATGATAGTGTGAGTGCTCGCTTTTTAGACTGTTCAAAAGGATATAAGGGCTGTGATGAGGTTTATTTTCATTATGAATTGCTGATTGTTAGTTATTATTTTGAAATGCTTTAAGGACCTTTAAATTTTCGTAATGATGTAATTTAAAAAATCTCTGGAATTCTTTATTATGAAGAAGTTAATTGCAAATATTTTGAAGAAACAGAAGAAAAAAACCCCTGTGTTAGATAAACATACTCTGTACCTTCAGGGCAGCTGTGCACAGAACTGTCAGCAACTGATAACCAGATAAGAGTATTAAACAAGAGGGTTGAGAGCTTGCAGGTAATCTGCTTTTTTTAAAAAATCTGGTTTTCAGTCCATTAGTTACTTGCCATTACTTTTTCATGTAAGCACTTGATTTCATTGCAACCATGGTGTTATATCTCATAGATGATAAATCGAGAAGGGGCTGCTGTGATCATATAATCTGAAATGAGACATAAACTAAAGCATAGACTTTCACAAATTAATTGCTGTTTGAACTAGACCATATATTGAAAAAAAAAAATCCAGCCTAGGCTTAAGTATTTGTAGAAATGCGATACACACTGCACTCCTACTAAGTAGTTCTGACTGTTAATTATCGTCACTGTTTAAAAACATTTGATTCATGGTAAGTGTAGCTTTCTGCAGGCTAATCTTGAAATATGGTTTTATGCTAGAAAGAAGAGCTTCCTCCTATAAAGGATCTGCTGTTGTTGTAAATGCTTACCATGTAATCCATCACCTTTTCCTCACTTTTTCTCCGGTCTTACTGTCATTCTTATGGCTTTCCTGTGAACCCTCTGGTATTTCAGTATCCTTTGGGAATTATGGATGCCAGAACTAGATATGCTTTTCCAAGCATGATTACATCTGTTTCAAATACAGTTAATGATGTGCTTGAGGGGGCAGAAAAGTGTGCTTTTCAGCAGCTCTCCCCCATGGGCCAAGCTGTGGTGCTGAAGGAAGCAGAGCGACCTCAGCACCACCTTTCCTGCTCTTTCTTCTTGTGACTCCAGTCACCCTTTTCACAACATTCACAATTACCACAGCCCTTTCATCACAAAATTTGGAATGTAATGAATATCTACCATAATTCCATGTTTTTCCAGTGTCCATGAGTGCAGAATATCATCCTTGAGAATTATATTCATTCTTTGATTCCACATTTATACTAGCAAAGGCAGTTTTTATTACTTTTACCTTCTGCTTATCCTTCTGTGCAAATGGTTCAGTAAAAGTGACCTATTATTTCGCTTTCTTCTCTCAGCATGCCAAAGAAAAATACATTAATAATGATACTGTTTTCTTGCCAATTATTGCAAAAAGCTTTAAATAACACCAGAAAACAAGGATCCAAGAATCTCTCTGTGCCTTGCATTAGAAACACGTTTCTCCAAATGCAAATCTCTCTGCAGTTCCATTACACCTTAGATAAAGCTTAATGCATGCCATGTTGAATTGGTATTGCTGTAGGTTTTCAAAATGGTGCTTTTACCAGAAGGATTAATGCACTCTGTATGTTTGAATAGGAAAATATCCAGACAGAGTAGAAGTTGTATTGCTGTTGGGAAGCTGTATGTTGTTGGGGATGGATTAGGAGATGGTCTATGTAGGCATGAATTGGAGAGTTGTGATCTACTGTGAAAACACGTCAGATCTGCTGGGTATAGAATACTTGTTTTGAACACATACTTAAAGTTTATAAAATTAATTTTTAGACCAATATGCTCTACAAATTATAATTTAACTCAAACTCTATTCATAGTTCTAATCTTTTATTCTCTTACCCCTTGCTGAACACGCATTACACAAAAAACATGGGAAAGTGAATCTTCTGCCTGTCTTCCCTTTTTTTTTCTTGTTTTGTGATGTCCTCATTTTATTTTCTTGTCTTTTCCTTTTATTGTTATTCTTTACTGTGACAAGAAAAATACGCAAGAATGACATTCTTACAGATTGAAGTCTTGTTAAAATTGCTATATTAACTAGCAGTCCAGGTAGTGAAAAACCATTCGAGCTGTCAGATATTCTCAAATGAGTGAAATAAAAGCTGTTTGTATGTATATAGAATCATCATTACTCCTTTGTCTCGTAATACCATCTTTGTGCAGGCTTTGAATTGTTTTCATTTAGAGGTAATTTTATTTTTGTTTTATTTCTAATGGCAGTGTCTGACACATTCTCTGCTGTGTACGTGTGAGTGTTTTATAGAAATTACTGATTTTCACTGATAATAAAGTTCTTCTATGAATTATCTCTAGCTGAAGTGTTTCTTATTTGGTTTCTTCATCAAATTAATAGAGTCATAGGACAAAATTCACTTGCTGTGGATAAAGAAGTTCTGAGTCTGGGAAATATAGAATAGTTTATTTTGGAAGAACCTCTGGAGGTTTCCAGTCCAAACCCCTGCTAAGAGCAGGGCCAGCTTCAAAGTTAGATCTGACTGTTCAGATCATTGTCCAGTCAACCTCTTTCCTTGCACCTCACGTTGCAGTTTGTGTCCACTGTATCTGATCCTCTTTCTGTGCACCTCTGAGAGGAGCCTGACTCTATTTTCTCTGCAAATGACCCATCAGGTCATTGGAGACAGCAATAAGACCCCTTCTGTGCTCTCTCCTGAAGTCATTTAAAGTTACTGACTTTGTATGATCTGGTAAAATCTGAGCTTGATGAATTTATAGAAGGCATTAAGATCAGTCCCAGGAATTCAGTGCAATTCAGTGCCGCCTTCTTGAAAATCCCACCAACCCCAAGAACTGAAAGTGGTTAAAAATATTGAGGTTGTTATTTAAAAAAATAACTTGTATAATAGAAATACAAGGTAGCTTATTTTGGTATTTATCCAGCTGTTGGACCTTTTGAGTTCCATATTTATTCTGCCTTCTTGAAGAAAAACACTTTACTTAAATGACATCTGGATAGTCTCCTAAGACAGAATTTGGCTTTTGTAGGTACTAATTCTAATCATCATCATAAAAGAATGTGTGAACAATGCTTTCTGAGAGAAATGTAGTTTTAAATTTTATCCTGTCCGATCTTAATTTATCCTTTTTGGAGTCGCTGTTCCAGAGAGTAGCTTCTTTCAAGACCCTAAGTTGTTTGTTATGCCGCAAAGGTGAATTAATATGTAATACTGGAAAGTGATATGAGCAGATGTTTCTTTCCAAAAAGCACCTGAGAAACTTGTCACTCTTACCATGGGGGGACACTCTTTACTACTTGAAGTTCCAAGCCACATCAGTTGTGCAGAGCATAACATATGAAGTGCCTTTTCCAGTTTAATCTTTCTTTTGAACCTACACCTTTCCAGTGCAGCATGATTATTGTCCTTATTAAAGTCTGGTCGTTTTGGGTTGGTTTTTTTTGTTTGTTGTTGGATATAATTATTATTGTTGTTCTTCTTCTTCTTCTTTATGTCATATGATTATTAAAAAATGCAATCCTGTATTGAAAATGTAGCAGTGCTTGTGTGTGTACACAGTACAGAGCAGAAAGAACATGGATGAAGTACATCTCTTCACTAACAGCATGGATATAAAAGGGAATAGTGTAAAACAGCATTTAAGCACAAATATAAGTGTGGAAGCCTATGATATTTCATTGCTACTGTTAATACTTTGCAGAGTTGGTGGTGACGTGTCAGTGGAGAAAGTATTCATAATGTGTATATTCACATTTCAAAAGGCACTTGTGGGCTCTGCTTGCTCACTGAGGACGTATTCTTGCAACACTGATTACCATGAGCATGGTGTAACTGTTTTGCTGCATCCATGCCAAAAGGAAGGCGTGCAGTGGCATTCTTTGAAGTGCTGGTGTCAGCTCTTCAGTGAGAATATAACAAAAGATGTATGTTCTGCCCTAAGTTACAGGTGTATTAGCACTCTTGTGGTTAAGTCCCACATGCATTGGTAAGAATAGATTTTCCCTTTACTGTTGCTTTCTCTTTAGGCATCAGGAAAGGTGAAAAGCTATTTAATTCATATCATACCTGTATTAACTACTGTAAGCTGATAATGCTGCTCTGTAAAATGATTATAGTGATTTTATTTTTTTTTCTGAACTAATAAAACTTCATTTGTATTCTATGGGCATTAACCACAGAACTTCATTTGATTTGAAAATCCTTTTTAAAGCTGTATTCATCTGTGGTAAGGCTAGTGGTGGTAAAAAATCAATTGCAGCTGTATTATTTGCAAAGTAATCAATTCACTTCTCCATTCTAACTAGAAGAGGCATCCCAAGGAGCTGGAAAAATTACACTAATCTGATTTGCTTGAGCTTGTCTTTGTTTCATTGTAAAGACTGATACTCATCTCTTTATGCCCACTTTCTTTGAGTTTTATTTAGAGTTCATATCAATAAGGGCTACTTGAAAGCATCTTGAACATGGATATAATCACCCTGTTCTTCTGACAACTCTTTGTCTTATTTGGTCTTATTTTGGCTTTTATGAACTGGGCATATTTAAAGGATATGTTCATCTTCTTACTGTGAACCAAACAGTGTCACAAATTATGCATTTGAAGTTTAGAAGAAAAACATATAGCAACTTTTCAGTCCTGGGTTTTCATGCATACTAAGCATATTCTACCCAAGGTTTGATTCCAGTCTTAATCAAAATAATTTTAACTTCCTTTTTACTAACTGGTGATATATATAGTAATTTATGAAAAGTGAAGGGTGAGAAAAGGTTTTATGTGCTGGGCTCCACGTCTTGCCACACATGGGACATAAGAGTGGTCTTTTGACATCTTAGTAACATACACTTATGGCCGTCAGGAACATTTTCCATCATCAAGATGATGTTACCCTGATGTTGCAAGCAAACATTCATAAACATCCATCTGTTTCTTAATAAACAGATTTTCTCACTATTTGAACTTGACTCATTTTCACAATTTATTTGCACAATGTAATAATTCAGTTTATACATATTTGTTATTATGCAGCCGTCTTCTGTTACGTCAGTGGCTCTTCCTTCTCCCTGGTGCTTGTCCCATTTCATATATTTATACATAGGAATCACATTCCCTATCAGCCTTTCATTTACTATTGAGCTAAGAAAGCTCTTTTCTTTGCCTTTGATAAGATTAATTTTCTGTTCCCCTCCTGGCCACCCTAATGTTTCTTCACCTTCAGTTTGAATCTGTCTTTGAACAGAGAGTGACAGTGCAGCGTACAGTTATTAGTCTGTCAAGTCATCATTTTGCAGTTAGAAGATTAAATTGCACAGTGCTGTTGTTACTGTTACAATTTTGGTTACTCCATTAAGGTGCCTCACATTCCATTTGTGGTTTTCTTTATGCTTGGTTGGTGTACTTTGAGGAAGTCACTTGAGTGGGGATTATTCTATACCTATTGTAGTAGCCAAATGTAAAAGATCCAGGACTTCTGGTTTAAAAAAAAACCACCCACCAAACAGACAGAAAAGGCACAATAATTGAACATAAAATAATGAACTGATCTCATTTGAGGTGACATTTTCAAATGATATTTTAGTATGACAGAATTTAATCTTTTAAAGCAATCAGTGAAAAGCTGTGTGCATAATTGCAGTGTATGGTATAGTACTGATGTGAATTTATGCTCCTGAATTTACAGAATGCTCAGCAGATCATTAAATGGAGTTTTGCCTGTGGGATGCTTTCACGTAGTTTATCGTTCAGTGATAAACTGCTTGGTACTATGATGTTAAACCATCAGTTTCTATTCAGATCCACTTATATGCTCTCTCTATTAATGTGAATACTGAATTACTGGGGTTGCACTCACTGTGGGTGAATTTTTATTTTTATGAAATGTTCTACTGCTTAAATTCTTGATAATTTTTTTAAACTCTTTTTTCATTATATTTAAACATTACATTTGTTTAACACTACCTTTGTTTAACCTCATTCAGTATGGTGAAATCAAGCAAATTACTATTTTTTTATTTGGTATTTTCAATTTAAATTGACAACTATACAAGATACAGTAGTGACAGTTTACTAACAATATGGTAGTAGTTGTACGGAGGTTAATTATGTTTTTTATCAGAAGGAACTGAATGGTAAATGGTACATCATTGCCACAACATTTCTAGAGTTTGTAGAGGGAAAGAAATACAATTTTTATTATTGACTTATGATGTTATTGAGGTTTTAAAAGGCTTTTAAAACATAAAGTGGAGCAAAAGCCAATTGTTATTTAAATGATCATGCAAAGTAATATTATACTTTAAAAATTCTATTGCTAAAGTGTCACTTCTCTTAATGTTGTTGAAACATTAACTCAGGATAAAAAGGGAACAAAATGAAAGTGAGTACAAAGACATAAAACAGGATTTAGTTACCTTGAAGAATGGTGTTTTAACTGGAACTTGTATAGCAGTTCTTTTGCACTGCTCAGCGTTTTTTGATTTCAACTTGAGAGTTCAGAGAATAGTAAAAATTGCAAAGAAGAAATGACTTGAGGAAATGCTGAAATGATTCCACTTGTTAATCTCATGAAGGGAAGATCTAAATGGTGATACAGCAGTCAGGCAGCTAAAAGTGTCTGACTGGTGATGGGGGAAGGAAATTGAGAAAGAGGGCAGAGGAAGAAAAGGGACTAAATATCACTAAGAGATATTTGATACAAACATGCTGAAAGGAAAGGTGGCACAGGTAGTTTCTGAAAACTCTAAAATTAGAGGTTTTAAAAAGAAATTATATAACCATTCATCCAGGTAGGTTTGGTTCTCCTTTGGGGAAGCAAGTATGTCCCATCTGCTCTTTCTGCTGTGCTTTTACTGTTTTCTGGGATATAATTTTCATTTTTCAATATTTCATTTTTTTCCTTTTTCATGTGAATCATTTGTAACAAAAAAGTGAGGTGGCTCCATTGGTGTCATCTTAAAGGAATGAAATCATCCTTCTTGTGATATGACAGGCAAGTGCCCTACTGGTTAGTCATTCTTAGCAACTGTAGAGGGAAAATAGTAGTGGGGATGAAGAGTGTTTACCATTATCCCTTTCTTGAGAAGGACCAATAATTCATAGAAGAAATCTGTAATACAACTAAGCAGCAATTACTAGAAAGCACTTAATGGGCTTCAGAAAAGGAGGGTTAAATATTTTTCAGCTTTGTAATTTTGTGTGTTATGTTTTAAAAACAAATTAAATTGGTCTTTTACCAATTGACTCTTCTTTCACTGCCAGTTTGTTGACACTTAGAACCCTTTGCTCCACAAGGAATGGTAATACAATTGGTCTAGTACATACTCTTTAATTGAATTGACTATTTTGCCCTGCTGCTCAGGGAATTGATAAACTGCTACAACCTTCTGCTCTGAAAGTTGGTGGGATTTTTTTTTTTTGTATTTTGTTTTAGGAATAGAAAGAAAACATGAAAAAAAAAATAGCATTCAGAATTGGTTAGAGACATAATCGAATTTGTTTTGACTAATGATATCATTGCAGTCTTAGTTCTGCAAAATATTTTAGGAACTAATCAGTGTTTACTGTCATTTTTGTTTCTGGTTTAATCATGTAGATGAAATAAACTTCCATATTCAGTATGCCACTACTGGTAGAATAAAACCAAATGTTGTGAACTTTCAACAGCAAAGTTATTTATTTGAAGAGAAAATATTTTTAAGGATTATTTTTTCCTTGACATCATAAGGTGAATATTAATACTATTTTTGTAAATGGTGGTTAATCTGCAGACACAATTTGAATAGCATTTTATTTTTAAGCAAGTTAACTGAAGTTCCCAAATTAATGATTTAATCAGGAAAATATGAGAGGAATCTTGTTTTTCCCCAGCCAAATCAATATTTTTATTGATAATTGCTAGTGTCCTGACCCCTTCTTCACAAATATGTATGCCTCACTTCACTGATTCTGTAAGTAACAGATAATAGCTAACTAGCATTTTTTAAGTCCTCTAGATGTTTAGATGCTTCTTTTCTGAAGAGAGTGGGGCATCTGAGCATTGTTGATGACTTCAGAAATTTCAGCCATTATTAATCTTTTATTTCGTATCATTATCCTTTTGTGTATAGATTCTTTCCAGTTATTATGAAGGAAGGAATGAGATTAAAGGGGTTGCTTTGCCTGAAATCATGCATGGGGGGAAAAAGGGAGGATCCCGCATACTAACCAAACGTAACAAGGTATAGATTCTTCTAAAAGGTGACAACCTTTTATTCTTGAAGCCAATAAAAGAGGATATGGAAGTAGGGGAAGAAGAGAGGAAATGCATGCAGAATTGTTGCAGACACTTCATTTTTATCCCTTTCATGTTGTTGGCTTAAGTCATTCAGTTTTGTGTTGTGGAGATGTTACTCGTTTATCCACTTACAGAATGGGACTGCCATCATTTGTTTTGTCACCATATAAGTTTCGGAGAGCTCTCTGAGTTTGTGTGTGACACATCATAATATGTCAATAATTTATTAGTTGTTAGTCAAAAACATGTTCCAAGTCTAAAAACATGAAAACATGATGAACTAAGTAATGGAAGGAAGCCTCTTCCCAAAGAAAAGGAAGCTGCGTTTTGCTGCTGAAAATTATGAAATACCTTTCATTCCTTTTCTCAGTTTTTCCTGGTGGGATTTTTGTTTTGGTGACGTGTTGGGTTTTTTGCAGATGATGATGTAAGTATATATTACTTCGTATGAAATAAACAGGCTTTCAGCAAATGTTAAAATGGATATTTGATCTGAGGAAATGATTAAGCTTTTTTTATAAGGGTTAGCGCTTGTTTTCACAAATACAGAAAGAAAAGCACATCGTTATGCCACAGCTGAGAAGTTTGTGGGAGGTTTTGGCTTTTTCTCTTGATTCACATTTGATGTTATCCATGATTATAATTAATTTAGGAAACGCACTAAAGGTGTGTTTTTATACCTTCCCTTTGGAGCTGTGTAAAACACGTGACCTTTAGCAGATGCAGTGTACTATTTATTTCCTGGAAGTGTGTCTGGTTTATTTTTTTTAACCAGTTGTACTGCCCTTGTGGTTTTACAAGGCACCAGACTTTTGGGGGAGCTAGCTGCTAAATATCCTATTCTTGCAAGAGGCAATATTTGGTTAACCATTGATCAAAGACGACTGAGTCCATCTGGATATACAGAAGCATAGTTACACTATTCATCTTTGGTAAAGTTTCCAGGAGTCTGAGAAGATGCTCAGCAGATGGATATTAATCAGATAAGCATAACTTTTTTTTACCCTTCTATCAGTGAAATAAAATAAATCACAGTTCAGTGGTTAATCAAAATTGTTACTAGGATTTTAAGGAATGAGTCGCTTAATGTAGTTTGCATTACTCATGCAAGATAAGAGTTTACCATTTACTTTTATAAGCTACATTAGTTCCTCAGAGGTTTTTCTCTTTTCTTCAAGTAATACTGACGCTCAGCTTTTGGTCATTGTGGCAAAGTCAGGTATGTGTTTCGTATGGGTTTATTTCAGTTCTGTGTATTTTATTAATTAAGGGCACACTTTGGTCTAAAGAGAGTATAAAAGGTTCTGAAGGATGCCAAGTTTTAGTAAATAATACATAGCATCTCTAGCTGTGATTGTGGAGCTACTAGTTAAAGGGTTATTTTCTGTGAGCCAAAACATTCCTTAGATATGCTTGTGTGTATGCTGAAATATGCTGTTCCAGGAGATGAGCAAATATTTCCTTTGTCTTTCTCATGAAGGTGACCATCCATCTCTCATTAAAAGAGGTTGGCCTTAATTTCATTCATGATGTAAGTAAAGGCGATGATGAAATCAATCTATTGAATGTTATTCAGTCAAACAATATATGTTATATTCTTAGTTATCTCCCTGGTTTTATAAAGTTTAATCACAAAGTTTTTATGTTTTGTCCTGTTACTACCTTGAATTATATGCCTGAAACAAATAGTGTGAATGTTGTTTTTGATGCTATTGGGATTTTTTTATTCTTGTATCTCAAAAATACTGCTCTCCTTTGAAATATGGTTTGGATATTTTCAGGTAAAAGAGTCATTAAAAGCTCTGTAGCAGCTCTCTGTTTTCACAACATGGTAGTCAGTAAGTACTGGAGGACATTTTGCTTTGAAAAGCTTTGCTGCACTGACTATTTGCTCTGAGAAGATAAGAACCTTGATGAAGGAGATTCAGAACTGTATGCTAGAACTCAAATGAGAAACAAAAACTTGTATTGAGGTTAGAGGAGAATGGGAGTGGATACTCATTCAGGTCATACACTGAGATTGCTAATTAATAATGGAAGCAAAGGAAAGGCATAGAAATATAAAAAAAAAGTATTATGAGGAATGCAATGAAACATTATGATTTATTTGCAATTGTTATTGAAACTTGATAGAAATATAATTAGTTTTAACTATTACATTATGTAATGATGGCATTAAGTTTTTGAGGTTAGTAAAACTGCATCTTTGAAGAAAGCATTTGATAAGCTAATGAGTGTGGTGTTTCTACTCAATATGACTTTCAAACAAAACATTGTTCTTGCATCCATGTCTACTTTGGTTTTCATGTATGTTAACAGTTTTGCTGCCCGACAGTGTAAACCGTTTCTGTTTCATCCTTCTTTCTCCTGACATAGCTAATAGGAAATGCATATAAAATACCTTGTAAAGAGAGTTCATCTGGACAAAACGTTTTTTTTAGATCAAGAACATAAATAATGTTATTTTTTATGTAATTGAGAGTGGTAATTAAAAACCAAAATGATGTAGGGTTTTAAGTCTAATAAGACCTATACTTGCATTTTTGTTTCATATGTTCCAAGTGTAAAGACATTTGTACCAATGAGTTCCATTTTACAAAATAGTAAGGATGATATATTGGCACACCATAGTCTTCAAGGAAATTTTCAAAGCAAAGTTTAAACAATTGAACTTCTATGTCCTAATTCTGGATTTCTGTAATAATATAATCCCTTATTTCTGTAAACATTAATTCCCTCAATTAAGTGTTCTATTATTCAGAAGCAGAAAGAACAAAAGAATTTTCTCTTTGTCAATCATTTAGTCTTCCAAAATGATGGTCTCTTTAATCTTCCATGTATATTTTGATAGACATCTAATGTAAAAAAAAATACAATTTTTGATTGTTTTTTTCCTTTGAATTGTCCCTTGTTTCTTCAAACACAATATAGGTAATTGCTCTAGTCACCATACTGCTTGTACTTACATAACATAGTTGTGGTATGCTAAAATCTTCTGAAGGAATCGAGTAGTGTTTATGTGCATGCTAAGAGGGTAGTTTTCTTCCTGTTTCATGGCCTCTGTTGTCTGAAGCTATTTTATCACATAACACTTGTCTTCGTTGTTTCTTTTTCTGTTCCCACTGTCTCAACAGTCTCACCTTCTTTGTCTTTTCCTTTAAAAGTTACTCTTTTCCACAGGCAATGGGTGGTAAACATGGACATTTGTTAGTATTATTCCATTAAGAAGATAAACTGTGTGCCAGTCCTTAATCAAAACCTCATTGTGATGAGTTACAAAAACAGAATGAAAGGAAATTATTTCATAATTCTTAGGTGTCTTCTATGTCAGGAATCCAAAATGTTTTTCACTAGCTCCTGTCCAGGGTGGTGGCTGTCACATCAGCAGCATCACTCTTCATAGTGGTAGCAGATTACCTCATTGACAGTAGGTCTTTTGATAGGCTCCCCTGTTTTAGCTCCTATTAAAATGTCATTGCATCTTTGGGTTTTCAATTTCTCTTCCTTAACTTTTGAAGAACTATTTTAATCATCCCTTTTAAATTTCTGTAGAAAATGCCTAAGAAATGTCTAATGCAAGCCTTCTGATGCAGCTTTAGAAAACATCATGTATTAAGCTCTGTTTCTACAGACAATTTGACTTTAGAATTAGTCAGAGATCTTCTTTTGTTAGTTTAGGGTGATTTTTTTCATGTCTCTTCAGTACCATCTTTTTAAACACCTATCATTAACTCAGCCTTCATATCTCAATGAAAATGAATTCCTCCTGTGGTTGGGGGCTGTAATGAATAGCCTAAGTATTTCATGTTGATTACTCAAAAAATTGCTTTGTATATGAACTCCGTTATTTTTGCTTTATGATCAGCTAAACAAGATATATTATCTTTTATAAAAGAATAAGTCTAGTTAATAGAAAAAGTGGAATAAGGAATTACTTGTCCTTTTGTTCTCTCAGAAAAAAAGATAGGTAGTGTTCCGATAGGAAAAGCTAAACTGCATGGATTATGGAGTTCACAGGACATTCTGAGGCAATTTCAGAAGATGCTTTTTTTTCTGGCCTTGCATGAGATAGGACTGCCAGAAAAATTAGGTTCGTGTGACATTAAAACTTAGTTTCAGTTTTAAAGGTATTTTCCTAATCACACAACCATAGCAGTCAGCTGCAAAGCAGCATGAGGTTTCTGCAGTAGCAATCTGCGAATCCTTTTCTGACCAGAAACAATGCCATTCTTCAATCCATTCTCCACCCAGCCTGCAGTTGTGCTTGGGATTGCCCTGACCCATGTGCAGGACCTTCACTTTGCCTTGTTGACCACACGGTTCACATGGGCCCACCTTCCAAGACTGTCAAGGTCCCTCTGGATGGTATCCTTTCCCTCCAGCATGTCAGCCACACAACTTACTGGGGGGTGGACTTGTTCCCACTGTCGGTGTCACCAGCAAAGATGTTAAACAGTGCAGGTTGGATGAAATGGTAAGAGGGGGAAAAAGTAATCACCTCATTATAGCCTCCTTAACTGCCCCTTACACCTCTGCTTCATTTCTAATAAAATACTTCACTCTTTTTTTATAATATATTTCAACAAGTAAAGCATCTATTTTTAAAGTTCTACAAATATACTGCAGAGAAATGTATCGTTGCTTGAGGGCAAAACATTTTTTTTCATACAGTGAACAAAACAACAAAAGCAGCATATCCCTAGGCTTCAAATGTTTAATACACTTGGTGTAGAAAGTGAAAAAAAACCTTTAAATTGTGCAATATATAGGTGTAGATACATTTTGTGATTCTTTTTTATGCCAGAGGCAGAACTTCTTATCATGTATCTTGAGTATTATCATGGGAGTTTTAATTTTTAGCGAATATTGAAAAATGAAATTCTAATATATTGCCAGATTAAGATTTTTGATTGCTCTTTGTAGTTTTAGCATAAGAACAGCTATGTAAATAGCAACCAGTGATTACTGACGGGTTTATCCTGATTTTTAATAATTTTTTATTTGTGAAAATGTGTTGGATGCAGTTTGTCATAGCTTAGTTTTTACAGGTATTCATCTGTCTTGAAGGCAAGACCAGTAAGTGCAATATTGTTGAGGGGAAAAAAAGCTGACAATTTGGAGTATGTCTGGGTTTTTTTGGGTTTTTTTGTTTAAAGTGTTTTTTCATTGTGCTTTCATATAGTGAAACAGGAAGATGACAGAATGCTGTAAGGTCACCGTAACTCCCTGAAATTCAAGCATATTTCTGTTGTCCAGAGGGAGGGCTGGTATCATGGATCTGTGAGGAACAAGAGGTTCTTTCATTGTCTCTGGATAATGAGAAGGCCCTCTGTCAAGCAGCATGTTTGATTGTGGAGAGTTCCCAAGGGGCTGGTTTCAGTGGCAAGCCTTAGAGCAGATCTCCCTAAAAAACCCTTGTTGTCTGTTTCTGAATAGTCACATCTAAGCTGTTCCTGCCATTTCCTTCAAAACATTTTGAAAAAAAAACACTGGTTAGCAACAAGAGCCAGTCACAAATGAAAGCATCCAGTCTGGATTAACTAGAAAAGCCGCACCTGATAAATAGTTGTCATCAGTGCAAATTAACAAAATGGGTATGTACCATGATGTTCACATATGCTGTTATGATTAGGTGGTATTACGGTTGCTGTGGCTGGCATCCAAGATGCACATTGTCTTGGTCTGTGCATTTTTATACTTGCAGATTTATAAAAAAACTCTGTCAGTGGGAGGTCATTGGGTCACTCTTCTGAAGTCTGTGCAGAAGTATAATGTACCATTCACTATACCTTGATATCATTACACTTGTGCAGCATAAGGGATGCACTGTGTTTTTTTCAGAGACAGTTGAATAGAACAGCTCCAGGCTGAAACAGTAGTTTGTGTTCTTTTCTGTTATTGTTGTTGTTGAGTGAAGAGTAGACAATGAAGGTATTTGCTTGTATTGCAACCCTGCACATGCAAAGATGATGAGATTCAACAAAGGCTCCTATTGATTTCCTGATGTGTTAAGGTCTTAGAAGTCTTTGGCTGCCATTGTCTTTGCTTCTCAAGATAGCACATAGCTGTGAGATCCATGCTTTTCTTAAATTTTTTTTTGAATTTTAGGCAGCAGAGAAGAACAGACGTTTTTCAGGCCTTTTATGAAAAAGCCTCCAGAATATACAGGCACAAACATCATTGCAATGTCCCAATATTTATAGAGTGCTAAAGGATATTGCCATTGTGGAAAGAAATGAATTTTTGCTGTTGATTTCCTTCAGCTACGATGCTTGGCTACGGATGAATTGCATTTGCCTCTTCATCTCATTCTTTTTTTAACTAAAGTAGATCATTTTTGTTTAAAATAACTGAATTCCTTAACCTTTTTCAGCCAAAGGTCAACATCCAAAACCTTGTCCAAGGAAGATGAATCTGAATATTTGCTGATCTAAAAGATACATGTACAGCTGAGAGTATTTTTATTTATTCATTATTGTATGTAAAATGTTTCTGAACAAGTTTTTGCAAGTTTATCTCCCCAGGAGGTAGACTACATGAACTGTGTTGTGACTTCGGACCACCAGTCCATTTTATTTCAAAAATGTCTATTTTTTAATACTTTGAAAGATTCTTTTATTCATTTTTTTTTCTGATAAAAAGAAGTGAAATGCATTAAATATTTTGTTTTAATTAAGTTTGAAACTATCTGAATTTTGAAGATTAGTATACTGTATTGTTGAAGGGCAATGGTTGTATCTATCTTTTACAAGGATAAACACGTCAGTGACACCTGTGCAAAACACAGAGCGCTTTTGGAGCCCAGTTTGTTTACAGAGGAAGATGCTTTTCCTGCACACTAGAAAATTAGGTTGTAGAGTTAATTGGCATGGATTCCAGATAGAATTTTAATAGCATTTGGTTTTTATGGTTTCTAATGCTCCTTGGTTCTTGTTTTGAAAGAAAAAAAGAAAAGGTATACTGTAGCTTAAAGAGCAGTAACTTAAGAAATTGAAGTATTTTATATTCTTATGCAATACCCTGCTAATCAACATTTATATATAACAGCTAAAATTGAATTAAATTAGAGTGAAACTAAATTACAAGGTCCTGAGTAAATTGGATTTGGTAATTTACTATTGAGTCAATCTGCAACTGATGTCATAATTTAGATTTGCTTCTTATGTGACAATGATGCCAAGAATTATTCCTCCCTTTGCTGTTTCAATTTGTGAGCGTGAAGAGGAATGTGCTTTTGCAAATGATCATGCTTGAAGTACAAAACTAGTAACCAACCAGATGTTAAGAATGAATGCGTTAAGATGCCATTACAGGTCTTTCAGCTCAGCTTTTCTTGAACGTGAGAGACAAAGCTAGGACTCAGGGACTCTCAAGAATGCTCAAAGCCAGAGGTGTGTTATGGTTTGTGTATGTAAGCCAGGCAAGATTCAAGATGTAGGAGAAATGTTCCAGGTGTCCTACTTAGCTGTTATATGCATTAAAGTCTGTCTTGTGAGCATTAAGAAATTTTTAGTTTCTGACTACTGACCTGTTTAAGGTTTATCACCTTAAATTTTGACAGCTGGCTTACTCGTGGAATGTGTGGGCAATTAGTTTTATAACAGATATTTGAGGATGAGGTTCATATCAACTTTTTTTTCCATTTTAGTTAACCTTCAAAATATGCATTTCATTTTGTGGAAACTTAGGAAGGGCTGGTTTGAATAGATTTCCTATTCTCAGGTATAAATCAGGAGATTGTTCTATTACATAATAGCATGTCTTATTTAAGTGCACTACATTTATTCAACCTCCTACTTATTTAGGGAAAATTCATAATATGCCATATTACTGAGCCCAGCTGGAACAATGGTCTTGGGCATGAAGCCACACTTTTGGGCCAAATAATGGCATCATTTTATAGCTTGATAATAGTGCCATTAGCAGAAGATATTATCATATCATCTTTTTATGGATACTTATATTTTAAACCAAGCTCTGTTATATGGCATAAGTGCAACATTGGAACAGACTTCAAAAAATAAAAGTATAATTTCTCTTTCAATAAGTTAAATATGTAACATTTATGTAGCTATTATCTTTATTCTTTATAAAACAGTGAATTTCTCTTTCAGACATTTAATAAACTGAGCAGTTTTCGATCTGAAATAGGTACTGAGGTATAAGGTGCTTTTTGACCCCATCGAGTGTGAGCTTTACTCCCAAACAGATGGATGGAAGGTCTGCTGCTTGGCTGGTCTGATACAATTTCTGATGCTACCAGTCTGTATTGCTGCTGGTACTTTAGAGATTATGCAAACCACAGGTTCAAAAAGTCAATTTCTGACTGTTCTAGAACTCAAGGTCTGTGCATAAACACTCATGCCATAGACCCTAAACACCTGGCTTCCTCCACACTCTAGGTATTTTTTTTTGAAGTCCATTTAGCATCATAGCTTGTCCTTTTTAGTACCCATTAATGTCTTCTGGTTCTCATCTTCTGAAGTTGCCACTGAAAGTCCCTATCATAGCATTTAGGTCTCATCCCCTTCAAGTAACCATGACTCCCTTTCAGTCACTTTCAGTCTCTGATCAGGTGATTCAGAGTGTACTAGTTTATCTGCAACATTCAGACAACAAATTGGAATATGGAGGTTCATATAAAGACACGTGCAGATTAACAGTAATTGCTCACAAGTCACAGTTGAATCCCTGGCAGGGTTCAAGGCCAGGCTGGATGGGGCTTTGGGCAGCCTGGGCTAGTGGAGTGTGTCCCTGCCCATGGCTGGGTTGCAACTGGCTGGGCTTTGAGCTCCCTTCGAACCCAAATTATTCTAGGATTATGTGAAGTATGTAATCTTTAATTTTTTTGGCAGTATGAAGTTTAAGATAAAAAACACAGTTGTGATAAATTGTGTTGAAAGAATTGTAGAAAATTATGAAGGTTTTGGGTCGATTTGGGAGCTATAACTTGCCCTTCACTTTACTCAGAATTCTTAGATTCCAAAACCACCATCTATAACAGATGTGTCAGGTGGAATATTGGTATAATGATTTTGCTGAGGAAACAGATGAAAACCTATCAACGTTCAATAAAGAAATTGACCTGAAATTGCATTTGACTTCTGGTATCTTTGATTCCTGTCAGGCATTTAAAGTACAGCACAATGAGTATTAGGAGACCTTGAAGAGTCACTAAAATTTATAGGTAGAATTGTAGTAGGTAAGATGCAAAGGAATATAAGGATAAAGTCTTCCTTTAATAAGAAGGCTGCATCAAAAATTTTTATGGTAGAGATGTGGTTCAGTATTGAGATGTGTTCATCCTTGGCATTAAGATCTTTTTCATATTAAAGAAGTTGTTAATAAATAGTTCATAACCAAAGCATAGAAAATAAAGATTACAACAGAGCAGCAGTTTGTACTTTCTATAGTTTTGACTGAAAAGATATGAAAAGATTTATTTGCAATACATCCATTAATCTTTAATTTCAAAACACTTAAAATCTCTCATTTCAGAGAGTTAATTTTGGAATATGAAGACACATTAATTAATTATATTTTTCTGGGATTTTTAAGATGAAGATTTGAAATGTATCAATTAAGAATGAATAAGCTGCTTCTTTTTTTTTTCTTTAAAGATAATTTTTAAGAGTTTTAAAGCTTTAATGCTTATGGATTATTATTGTATGTTGGCACAGTTAGAAATGGAAAGGCAATATATATTTAAAATATCAAATAGTTCTAGATGTATTGTATTCCAGACATTCAGTGTTTAAGCCATGTGAGACTTTCATAAAAATGAAATTATAGGTCTGGCCTGAAAAGAATTGTTTGTGATATACCAATACAGATTTACCTTGAATATTAATTTTACTCTAATTTATAAAGATTCTTTCTTTGAAAGGAGAATGTGGATATGTATGTATCTTTGAAGACTTAATAGAAAGTAGACCTAGTATATTGTCTGTTTCTTCTTTTTTCTGTAGTCATTTGTATTTTCATCAGTACATTCTCTATCCTATTTATTAATCCAGTCTTTGAATTGGCAGGAGGCATTTTCAAATACAGATGATGGTGAAATCATCAGGCTCCTGGTTTTAGTAGAGAAATTTCAGCTAAGTCTGGTACAGTAAAAATGCAATCATGTGAATGGATTTCTTTTCCTGTGTTTTCTTAAACTTCTGATTTTGATTGGATGTAGGAATTATAAATTACCAGAGCTTACTTGTGCAAATCAGATGGCTTAAATTTTTGTGGTTGTGACTTACATGAGAATGTGCTGGGAAAGTGCCATTGTGTTTTTGGATTCTGATGTAGTAGCTTTAGGAAAGTTTATGCTGGCCACAACATAATAGATTTAATAGATTTTATTAATATTATTTAATAGATTTTTCTGGTAGATCCAGTTGTAGAGGTATTGATAACGGAACATTTCGAGCAACCTGTGTGTATATGTGCATAGCGTATATCAATCTATATTATTTTTCATTACCATTCTGTATTGAATTTAGAAGCTACTGAGTTTCTAAATTAAGTGCAAAGACTTTTAATACTGTAGTTAAGATTTTATGCGTACCAAGTATCAGGATGGGGAAAGACAGACTAACTACAGCAATTTCAGCTCCTGTCTCTTAATTTTATTGATATCTGAATCATACAGTGGTTGTGGTTGGAAGGGGCCTCTGGAGGATATCTTGTCTAACCCCTCTGCTCACGCAGTGTCAGCTAATACAGGTTGCCTAAGCCCATATCCAGATGGATTTTCATATCTCCAAAGATATGTCAGGTGTCTCCTTCCCTCTCTCTCTCTCTCCTTTCCTGCTTAATTGATGGTGTTTTTTTAATTCCCATGTAACATTTTATTTGAAATACCAACAAATACAGCTTTTGTCTCAGTTACACCATGTATATTGAGTATTTTGTAGACCTTGGTAAACTAACAATCATGATGGAATGCCTTTTACTGTGGGGAACTAGATCTGATCACCCTGTTCTGCTCTCCACATCCCTATTTTTCTATATCCCATAAATTAGAATGTTCTAGTTGTTCTCTCTGTAAAATTCAACCTGCCTTCACATTCACCTAATTCATGTAGAGGACATGTTTAACATTCATTTACTGCACACAGTTGTTACAAATGTTCTAAATTACAACAGTTTATTAATAAGCAGTTTAATAAATCCCTAATCAAGGAACAGCAAAAGGGTGCTGTCAGGTTTGTGGGCTCAATTAGTTATCATAAGATGTGATCAGTTTTCCAGATTATCTGTTGGGAAAAACAATTATAACTCTTTAGGTAGGTGAAATTTGAGTGAAGGGTATTGTACAAGCATGGAGTCATTGAATAGGTGTAACTTCACAATACAGTTCTTCAGACCAGTAGTGAAAAAGCATTGAAGTGCACTTTACAAACCTCAAGCATTATATTGGTGCTTCTGCAATCACACATCGCAGTAAATATATACTAAATGACATCATTGTGTTAAGCATCCATTATTACCAGAATCAGGGCACTTAAGGAACTTTTGATATAAAGGACTTCAAATGATACCTCTGTTTCTATCCCAGTATCAGGTGATACTCTTTACTTCTTTTTTCTCCTATATAAATAGACATTTCCAAGATAGCCCTTATTTTATGAAACTGCTTGGAAATTAATAAAAAGCATAGATGTCTTTGGTAAAATACATGGAAAAGGTTAAGTTTGGTTTGGATTAAATACTGTTTGATATTTTAAATTAACGCCTTTAATGTGGATGTCTGCACTTGTCAGCTTTGGAAGAGTGGAGAGAAAATTAAGTCTCTCAGAAATCCTTTTTCTATCTTGTCTCCTCTTACTGACACAGGAGCCTATGTAACCCATACTAACAACCTGTGGGAAGGGAAATAATAATACCTAATCATAGAATCACAGAATGATTGTGGTTTGATAGGACTGTCTGGAGATTGTCTGACCCCTCAAAGCAGGGTCAGCTAAAGCTGGGGCTTTTTCCAGTCAGGTTTTGAATATCTCCAAGGATGGAGAATCAATACCCAACCTATCTAAGCAGCCTGTTCCAGTCTTCAGTCATTCTTACAGTAAAAAAAATCTTATATTTAAGTAGAGTTTCCTGGATTTAAGTTCAGGTTTAAAAAGACAATTGGTATATAAAAGACTGTAACTTACCATTTTTTGAAAGTTATAATTGAGAATGTATTCATACAGAAAGAATGTTGCTGTATAGAGCATCTCATTTGTGAAAATCCCCTGTAAATTTTGAATATGGTCACATGGTTTATTCTCGTTGAACTGTTTCCCAACAGGCTAAGTCAAGATTTTGGTAAACAACATAAATCAGCATTAAGCCATCTACAGATGCATAAAATAATTACAAAACAAACTCACTTGCAGCTAGAAAGCAATTAAGCATTAATTCTCAGAAATAATAAATATACAAAATCTTCTTTTTTTTTTTGTAAATATGTTCTTGTCTCAGTGAAAACTGCAAGTTCTTATTTGGACAAAAGGATGTAGGGTACAATAGAACAATCTTGGGAATTTCTGTAACCATTGAGGGGAAAAAACAACCCTTCTTTTCGAGTGTAGTCAATGCATTTAGTTGAACATATCATTCTGCAGTATTCTTGTCCCGGCAAGCATACTGAAAATCTTTCTTGGAATTCTCTGAGGATATCTGTTACATATGGCTGTTGGCAAGAAAGATAGCTTTAAAATCTGTATGTGTACCCTGCAGGGAGTAAACAGTATCATTTTAATTCCTTAACTTTATTTTTTCAACACCTTCATGCGCTTGAAGCGAGATAGTCTGGATTGTCTTTTAAGGTATTCATCTCTTTGGGGATGGCATTGGTAATATTTGTTCCTCTGTGCTCTGCTCAATACCACTCTTACAGAAGTCTGCTCAGGCTTATAGATTGCGATAATTGAAGTTGGGCAAATATGGTGATTTTGTAGGAAAATTCTGGGCAAAATTGCTTTTTTTATTTCTCAAAACTTTCCAGGAAAACGTTTCAGGGTTAAACCAACTCTTCAACTTTTTTTAAGTAAAAACTTACAATTTTCATGGTTTGGAAAAGTAAATTTTCCCTACAAAGGCTGTTCAAACGTCTTTTACATTTTTTTGGTCCAGCTCAGATGATAACAACCTTGTTGAAACTTGTAGCTATGGGAGCAAGCAGCAACCTCAGATATCCTAGGTTTCTGTAGAAAGCTCAATACTTTATACTGAAATTCTGTCTAAAATGAATGTGTATAATTGAAACTTTTAAAAAAATATTTTCTTCCATTTGGTTCTGTGATGTCTGATAATGTGTGCACTTGTGTAGGTGTCTGTTGTGGTTTAACCTGTCCGGCACCTGAAACAACCACAGCTGTTTGTCTTTCCTTCCCCTCCCTGCAGTGGGATAGGGGAGAGAATTGCGAAAAGAAACGTGAAACTCATGGGTTGAGATAAATAGGACATAAAAAGATTATGATGATGGTAGTAATAATAATACTAATAACAATAATAATAAATATACAAAACAAATGATGCACAGCACAATGACTTACCCCCCGCTGGCCAATGCCCTGCTAGTTCCTGAGCAATGGTCACACATCCAGCCACCTTCTCCAAGTTTTGTACTGAGGCATAATGTCATATGGCATGAAATACTCCTTTGTCCAGTTTGGGTTATCTGTCCTGGACATGTCCCCTCCCAGCTTCTTGTGCACCCCCAGCCCACCTCCTCGCTGGCAGTGCAGTGTGAGAAGCTGAAAAGTCCTTGACTTAGTGTAAGCATTGACTAGCAACAACCAAACCACCAGCGTGCTATCTGCATTATTCTCATCCTAAACCCAAACCACAGCACTATACCAGCTGCTAGGAAGAAAATTAACTGTCTCAGCCAGGATCCAGATAATGTCTTTCCCTCAGCTGGTATGTTTAAGTCCAGCTATATTTCTTGTACTCTTCTCTAAGGAGTCTTGTAGGCACTGAATTTTTAGGACCCCTAATCTCTGCAGTGTGTTTAAAATCAGTCTTTTGAGTCCAAAGCTGTTTGTGGAGGAAAGGCAGAGCTACATTCTATGCTTTGATTCTTAGGAAACAAAGTTTTATTAAAGCATTTCCTAGAAATTACCATATTGTACTTCAGAAACATGTCCCTAGTTAAAAGTATAAATCATTTTACTGAGGCATAGAAGAAGGCTGGAACATGCCCAATCTTTGCTTGGCTTACTCTTCCAAATAGGTTTCTTACTCATTGCCTAACTCCCCTGCCATATAGATTTGGTACAGCAAATGAGATGTTTCAGAATTCCAAATACACATCTGTGTAACAGAAACTGAATTAATTATCATTTTGAATGTTTTTTCATGCAGGATCTTTGCCTTGACTCACATACTTGTTTGTCAGAAGATGTTATTCGTTATTTTGGGATCCAGTTATACTCTGCAGACACCCTCTCTGCTCCCACTCAAATGAAAAGAGTCTAGATAGCAGAACAAGTACTCCCAAAAGCAGATCTTAACATTTCTGCCTGAAGTTGGTAAGAAGCATTCAACATGAGAAAGGAAGAGGCACTACGTATGTCTCAACCAAGTTCAGGCCAGCATTAGAATTATGTAGGTCTCTTGCAAAGTATTTTCCTTTGCTCTCTGATGGCATGAAGTGCTATAGCAGAAAAAGTGTTTATTTTATTTGGATTTGGATTTTCTTAAAGCTGTTCAACACCCAAATGGGTATTGTTAATTTGCACATGCTTAATTAAACACTTGGAGCTTCTGGAAAATATACTTGGAAATACAGCTTTTAAAAAGTGAGACAAAAATTACTCTCAGTACTGACAACTATAAATGTTAGGGCTTTTTTCTGCAAATCAACTAAAGCCTTTATTAATTAAAGTGGAGGTGAATGAACTGCTTTGTCATTTAGCCATGAGGTGGGAACAGCCCATTCTGAACTTTTGTCATCCCTTGGAGATGACAATTCTAGGTGCTACGGCTCATATATTGTATTGTCATTTCTGTGTTTCAGTTAGAGAGCTTTTGTTATTAACGTTGTCTTGTGGAAGTGACTGTTGCAGGACCTATCAGTGGAGTTCATTATGTCATGTCCAAAACACTAGCATAGCTAGCCTAGTTTCTTGGAAATCCATTTCAATTGAGCAGTTCCTGCTCTTCTTTGGCTTACATCATTCTGAATCTGTCTGAAACCCACCTTGCCCCATCTAATTACTGCAAGTTATTAAAAAATACAACGTCAGAGATTCTTGCTTACTAGCATTACTCATTTCTCTGTAACTTTTACAAATACTTTCTTGGATCTGACAGTGTATCAGTCAGTGGTATGACATATGATATATCTATGATATATCACTCTGACTACAAAATCTATTACGAGCTTCAGTAAAATCTAGAGCTGTCAGTTGTCTCTGCTTTTTTTTCGAGTTTATTACAGCTTGTGGTATAATAGGAGTTTCAAATGAAGAACAGAAGTTAAATGAGAGTAAAAATAACATAACAAAATTGGATCATAATGTGTTCTGTTAATTCTCATCATTCTATTTTCATTTTATCCTGTAACAGTCTCAGTTGTCACTTCCTCAATTTTGATCACCTCTTCAAGGAAGAACATTAAACTAATTTTCTTCCTTAGATGTTATATATATTTTTCTTCCTTTTTGATATGCTGAGGGTTATTTAGGCCAGCTAACCACTTCCACTTCATTTGAAGCAATGAGTATTTTTACATTAGTGCGATCTGTTCTTTCAGCAGCAGATCTGTTAGACTAGTCTTGTCCCTTGCAGAGATAAATGGACAACATCCCTTACAAGGCAAACACTTTTCCTTCAGTGGAATATACAAACAATATAGAAAACAAGGAACTTCATTTCCCCCTCCACATATCTTTTTAGGTTGGGTATTCTAAATTATATGTTATTCCATGTCTTCTTATCTTTGCTCTCATGCCCACATGTGTACCTGACTCATACCCTCCTTCGCGTACCTCAGTAAGTAAGTTCAGTAAAAAAGTACAATAATGGTCAAGCTGATGGACGTTTCCTCTGTACAGTTTATTGGGGTTTCTTTGTCTTCATTCGTCATCATTCTGCAGTGATTATAAAAAAGTTTCACTTGGGTACCCATATACTTGAGGAAGCCATTCTGCATGAGGTATCTTCCTCACTTCTTATTGGATAGTTACAGCCTTTCATGAGAAGCAGGGCTAAACATTTCAATATCTTGCCTTAGCTTTCTGCTCTGAAATACTGGTCTCTCTGAAGCCAAAAGGAAGTCAGTATGTATTTACCTACTGTGTAGTCAGCACTCACTTCTGGAGAAAAAAAGGAGACTTCTTTTAATTCTAGATTCCTTCTATGATAGTGCTGATTATTGGATGAACAAAATTGAAGTGTTTGTTCTCTCAACAGCTGCTTGAATAGAGATTCTTTCCTCTTTTAAGAAGTTTAATTACATCAAATATTCTCACAATGACTTCTGCCCTTATTATAGTGGTGGTGTTTGTATCAAGGAACTAAAGCCTGTATCTTTCCTTGCCTTATCAGTAGGTGAGGAGGGGAACAAGAAGGTGCATCAATGAATTTCTCTATTGAATGGGAATGCTGCTTTTTGGTTGTTCTGCACATTAGAGAGGGGAATCACCAAGCACCATGCAAATGATCAGAAAATGTAATTTCTACAAAGTGAAATTATATACATAAATCTTCTGAAAGACAGATACCTTTGGGATATCGTAGGCCATAGACTTCTGTGTAATCCATTACCCATGCTGATATAAACCTTTGATTTGTGGGTTTAAACCTGAGGCTCAGTAACCTCATAAATATGCTAATCCACAGTAATCAAGAAAAGTGTTATTGCAAATACAAAATTTTTATTCCACAGTTCCAGCAGCTTTATAGCATGCTCTACATTTATAACAATAAACTTTGGGAAATTACTCTCCTCATGTTTAAGAAAATGCTTTGCCCTTTTCTTGGCATCTCACCAATGAGTTTTACATACATTATTTTGAATGGCATGATCTTTATGCAAAATTCAGTGCATGTTTTGCCTTTCCTAACCAAGTATTTGATTTCTAAAATGAACAAAACATTGCATAAATTTTAAAAATACAACTTTTGTAGCCCTATAAAACTTTTATTACAATTTTTATTAGGCTGGAGATCAACCAGTGGGTTAACTAGTAGATTGTCTGGCAAAAACGTCTCTACTGTATATTTATGAAGATAAAGGCTTCAAAGCTTTGGAAAAAACCTTATCCCTTTTAGTAGCACTTTTTCCATGCCTGTTATATGTATTTCTGTGCATATACATAGGCATGAACTTTAAATGCCATAGACATCATATTAAATTCTACAGTCATTCAAATAGATCAGTATAGATTTTTCTTTTTTGTTTTTTGGAAAGGTGAGAAATATCTCCCATGCAGGAAAAAGAAGTAGGATATTTTTCATGTTTATAACTTCATAATATGGGAATTGTACTTTCCTATAGTGGTATAGTTTCTGTGTACTAGGAAATCCTCACTGAATGCTGTATAGAAAAATGGTTGCATTTAAAAATCATTCTTTTCACAAAATAAACAATAGTTTTCTTCAGTTGATATTTCAGTTCCCAGGTACTGCAATATTAGTACTTACTAGGCATGTTTGTTTTGAGTAATCCGATTTCTAATCCATGTCTAAAGAATATTGTGTTACTTTAAAAATGGAGGAAAAAAACCAGTTCTTGAAATAATTTATTCCTGAGTTCATATAATAAATCTGTCAGAAACTATTATTTTCTAGTTTCTGTATTCACTAATTATGATTTTGTATTTGGTGCCCGAAAGATTGAAGGATCTAACCACTGGCAATTTGAGCAGTATAGTGTTTTCCAGGGTATTTGGTTTCTGCTTGCTAGATTAACTGTATAATGTAGATGCATTTCCTTGCACATTTATGCAATATATTTTTTTTAATTAATATGAAATCAGAGTTCACTTTTTGGTGAGCTGACGCTCACACAAGCAACTAATTCACTCATCACAAAGTTAAGATTTTATTTTGATTTTAGGTTTAAATGTGACATTGTGTAGAAACAAGACTACTATTGGTCTCTTTAAAAACAGAAAGTAGTTCAGTACAGATTCACTTTGAATTATTTCAGACATTTTAATGTTAATCTCAAATACTCTTCAGATACAGTTGGTGTTGTACAGTACCACTATTTAGATTTCTATATGGAGAAACACAGCAAAACTGAAATGCAGTCATTAAACATGAAAATCCAGAATCAGTTTCTCTGTGACCACTCTTAAGGGAGCTCCCTGTGTGTGAAAAGCTCTTCTTGTTTTCTAATTTGATCTGATTACTGTTGAATTTTTTGTGCATGTAATAGTACACAACGGTAAACAAATCACATACTGATAAATAATAAAAAGTAAATTATGCAAAGTTGTCTGGATAGCTTTGTAAATTAAACTGATTTGTATGTTATACATTTAACAGAACCAAGCACAAGGTTACTAACTGCCAACAAGTTTAACATTCTGACACTTGTGTATCACTGCACAACATGCAGTCCCCCATGTTTGTATCAGAAGAGCTCATGATGCTGCAGGAGGATTCCCTGAGTCAGCAAATAAGTGAATTTGGGTTGGCACATTAAGGGTAGGTGAAGTGGCTTAGTGCAAGTCGGGCATTGCAGCTGTTTTCTTTAGATGCCTTAACAGAAACTTTTGCCTATCTTAGGAAGATACAACTTGTTGGCTTTTCTAGGTGTTCTACATCTGAGGCTCGCTAGAGAGAGCTGAGATCTTGCAGTGCTGGCTAGTGTGTACTGCAACTTTGTGTTTCCTGAATTTCTGAGAATTTTTTTTTTTTTTTAAAGCCTCAAATTTGGAAACAGTTGTGAGACACCCTCTGCACTTTATTACTGCTGTGAAGTGACACTTCCACCTCAGGGAGATGTTCTCAGTTAAATATACCTTGACACAGCTGCATTGACTCTGTGATTTTGACTTTATCCTCTAGGAAATTCTTCTGTTAACAATCTGTGTGGATTCTATAAAATACCTATATCAAATAGCCATCCCATCGTGTCAGTAATTATGGAAACATGACTTACAAATTAGCTGTTTAGTGGTAGCAGCAAGGCATTTTTCTGGAAGCGAGAACCCTGGAAGAAATCCAAATCACTTCATCAGTTTAGCCACACTTTGACAGAGCAATATGATAGTAGTGTGCCAGCACCAGCAGATTTAAACTTACACCACTAATTCCATTGTGACACTGATGAAAACATCATATGTTCTTTTGCATTTGAGTAGGTATTTTTTTAGACTCTATTGAGAAGAGATAGCTTTTTGATTTTGCTGTGTTAAAATGCAGTATTTTTTTGGAATGATTTTTCCTCCAAACTGTACAGCACTTCAAGGAATGAAATTAATCTGTGTGGGCAACTGGTTTGTGTAGAATCATAAACAATGTATAAAGTTGGAGATTTCCTATGTTTATTTTTTGAATAAATCTAATTTACAGGTTTGACTTATTGTGGTATCCTAGAGCTATAGTAACCTGCCAGTTGTTTGATTAGGATTCTCTATTATGAGTAAGAATTCCTGATGCTTTTCAAGCCCATTGTTCATGTTACACTAGATGAGAATGAAGATATCATTCTCATGCAGCATACGGGTAGTTTCCCACACTTCAGATGCAAAATCAACAGCCTGTCCTTGATCTAGTTTAGGTTTGACGATAAAAAAAATTATGCTGTCAGAATGGAGATGTTTTTTTGAATCAGAATGAATCAGAAAAAGGACTTGAACATGTGATTATTTGAACATGAATTGTAAGGGTAGCACTGTAGGTCAGAGGAACGTGGAATATTTTTAAGAGGGTTGAAGATGAACATGCAGTTGTCATTGTTTTTTCCTTAGTGGGAATGGTGTTGGTACCAGCTCCTACAGATCTAAAAAAAGAAGATAAAATAATTACAACAAGGATCTGATTAGGATCAAGAATCTCTTTGAATTTCTTTGAAACATGTTAATGGTAAACGTGTTTTGTTTATCACAAAGCTAAGATGGCTTAATGTTGAGAAGGGAGAGGGTTTGATATGTCAGACAGAGCTTGGATTCAGGATGACCTTAGGAAAGTTAAGGATTGGGATAACAGATGCCTTATGAAGTCTGTCAAGAAGTGCAAAGCCCTAATGAGGATGGGATTACTGAATCTCAACTTAAATATTAACTAACAGTATGCTCCCAGTCCAATTCAGAACATACCCAAGTATGGGACCTCATTAAGAGACAGTTATTCCCTATTACTCAGCTCTGGTGAGGCTGCATGTGAAATGAGAGTCCAATTTTTGGTGTCCCAGTTCAGAAGGGGTATTGAGAACTTGCAAAGGTCCAGGAGAAGCACCACAGAGATTTTACAGGTCTGAAGCACACAAAGTAGACGAAAGCTGTGGAGCTTGATCTTGTTTTGTGTAATAATAAGCTGCAAATACTTGCAGAGGAGTTACAGAGATGATGAGGCTAAATTGTTCTTTGTAGTAGCAGGTGGTAAAACAAAAATAGTGGTCAAAAGCTGCACCTTGGTGGATTCAAACTGAACTTTAGAAAAAATTTCATTATATTAGCCAGTACTGCATTGTAATAGGTTTCTCAGTGTCACTGGAATATGAATCCTTGGAGCTTTTAAAAACTTATCTGGAAAAAGACTGTTGAGCCGATCTGATGTTGATGCTACCTTTTTTTTGAGTGGGAAGTTGAACAATATGAGCTTGTGATGTTTCTTACAGTCCACATTTCTATGACTCTATGATGCTAATGTATAAGAGCACACTCCATAACAGGTATGTGGAACACTCTTTATCAAGTCATAATAAGAGGTCATAAGAAGGCATCTGATTCTAGCAAGTGAGAGAAATGGCTTTTCCTTAATGTAGTTTGATGAAGAAAATTGTATGATCAGGTAATCATAGAGTCATAGAATGGTATGGGTTGGAAGGGTCACCAACCTCCAGGCCTGGATCTACACAAGGTTGCCCAGGGCCCCATCCAACCTGGCCTTGAACACCTCCAGGGATGGGGCATCCACCACTTCTCTGGGCAGCCTGCTCCAGCACCTCACCACTCTCTGTAAAAAACTTGCCCCTAATATCTAATTTAAACCTTCCTTTAGCTTGAATCCATTCCCCCTTGTCCTGCCATTTTCTACCCTTTTAAAAAGTTGATTCCCCTCCTGTTTCTCTGCTCTCTTCAGGGACTGGCAGGCTGCAATGAGGTCCCCCCACAGCCTTCTATTCTCCAGGCTGAACAAGCCCAGCTACCTCAGCCTCTCTTCATAGGGGAGCTGCTTCACTCTTTGTAGTAGAATTTAGTCATCAACTCTGTCTGACAAATTCCCTGACTCCATTCCCTTCACTTCTGTCTTTCATTTTCCTGCCTATCCATTTTATCTAGCCAGGCTTTCAAACAACAGTTTCGGAAGATGTCTAGAAATCTGCTGTTTCATGCTTGGTTTGTAGGAGAACTCAATCCTGCCAAGATTTATATCAAAAATAACTTTCCGGTACTATAGGTCTTTGCATCAATTACTTTTCATATTTTTTTTATAGTTAATTTTGAGGCATGTAATTTATCCTTTGTCTATGCCTTTTACTTTTCTTTCATTCTCTCATTGACTTTAATACTCAATATTTCAATTTCTTAATAATTTCTGTATTAATCATTATGAAGGTATTTTGCACACTGAATTAAACTGTTCAATAACAGTTACCCTCCCCCAAATTTTTGCCACTTCTTGGAGGTTATTAAATTAGGGTTTCCTTGTGTGGTATGTATTTGTTCCTATGTGTCCACAAGCACGAATTAAATAAATGAGTGAAATAGCAGTGTAAGCACACTGAATTTCATAAGAAAAGTGCAAGGTAGGAAAAAAAATCAGCTATAAAAACTTTCTTTAAGAATGTAATTTATCCCAGTCGAATACAAACCTAGATTGTCTTCCACCCGCTCATGACTCTGAATAGTGGAAATGATATCCTGTAATTATTAAATTGTTTGAGAAAGAAAGGGGGTGTATTTGGTTAATCTAGTGTATGCCAGCATGAGAGACAGGGCTTCAGCATGCAGAGATAATCCCTGTAAACTGTTTATCAAAGCTTGATGTGAAGGGTGTGATTCCAAGTCTGATTTTCTTTAAGTTATCTTTCACTTTATATTATTAGTTTAGAAGTTATGCTATGACTAATTTTCATCATCCGGGAGGACTGTTTGTCAACATTACACTAAAGTCTTTGCTGGCATCAGTGGAGTAGAAAGCAGTAGGATTCTGTGAGCAGACACTTAGCTCCATATTTCTTCTCCGATCATTTCATCTCAGCAAGAAGAAATATTTCTTTTTCCTATTTTAGCATTATGTTATTTTGCAGAAATACCCAATCAGTACTTAGAAACTATGGGAGAAATTTATCTCACCTAACGTTATTTATATTCTAAAGTTTGACATTAGATCTATAGTCTAAACTAATCATAGACTCCCTGTGTTGTTAGCAGAGAGAAATAGCAGCTCCATAGGGGAATTCATTCCCTGTTATGGGAGTCCCACATCTATTTTAGAGTCACTCACCTATGAAGTTCCTTCCTATCTCTGCTGATTGTTATAAACTAGCTGACTAGATTCACACGTTTGACTAGATTTGACATGTTCCAAATGGCAAAATTCAGATAAATTTTCCTGAAAATTTCTTTTTCAAGTTCTAGGAAAGCCAATATATAGAATAAAAGCGTGGCATTTATAGCCCTTGTGTGAAAGAATTTAATGTTTCTTCTGTTTAGACAGAAGTAATTTAGACTCATTGTTTGTAAATTTGTCCTTTTCTTACCTGGAGGTCTTGGAATTTTGCATGTTAAATGTTTTGCATGTTAAATGTTTCTGTGGGAAAAATGTCAGTTTCCTACCATCTGCTTGTCACTGGGGCAGGTAACTTCACATTAGAATTCCAACACTCTTACCATTTTTTACCCTAAAACAACTCTCACATAATTATAGTATATTTAAGCAAAAAAACCCAGAGTAACTAATCTTTTTTTTTTTTTTGGTAGCTACTGATTATTCAGTAATAGTGTATTCACTGAGCATAAAGATATCCATAGCTTTTGCCACCTAATTATTATATAGCACATCATAATGTATTTTAAACAGTTTATAGTTGGGTTTCTGCAGTCATGTTTCTGCACAGCTTATATCTAAACTTCATACAACAAATAGTAAATGTGAATATTTATTATGTATCTAAATTTTCCAATGTCCTGTTTCCATATTATCGCAGCCTTTGATCTCTCCCATTTTCCTGATAAAAATGTGATACACAAAACTGTGCCTAAAATATTTTCCTCAGCTTTTATGTTTGTAGCCTGAATTTGGCTCAGTCAAAAAGTGTCCCTCCAGAAAGTATAAAAGAGGATAGACAACACAATGAATTAGTCCTCATGTCCCATCAATATCCATGTCTTTTGCTTCAGAACACACATAGTGCCAGTGTGGGAGTGTACTATAATTTTATCCAAGAAGAAATTCAATTACAATTTTAATGGTACTGAAGGAAGTAATAATTCTGTAGTGTTTAAGTATGAATAATCAATACACTCCAGGCAGTTTGGTTTGGGTTATGTCTGACTTGTTTTATGTTTCTAGGTCTAATAATTAGAGCATCTACCATGGTTTTACCATCTATCTATTTCAGTTTCTCCTCTTTGTTAATTCTTAATTTATTAACAGTGGAAGATGAAAGAATTGCATTAACAAAAGTACTTGTCCATTGTCCGAAAACCTGATCAGATAGAAGTCTACATTAGTGGCTCGTGTCACGAAATGGAAAATCGATTAAAATTGCTTTTTCTGTACTTTATTTGACTATATGTAAATTATTTGAATATATGAACTGTTACACAGATTAGGTTCATGTTTACTGCAGATGTGGATTTTGATTTACTGCACTCCTGTTGTGCCTAATTTTCTCCTTTTGCTGGATTGGCTTTGTTAGAATTGCAGGCAAAGTTTTGCAACACCTGTATTTTTCAAATTAAACCAGAAAATTCTCAGGCCAGACTATTTCCATATGAAAGATGTCCCTAAGTTAGCCTTTCAAGCTTGTTTCATTTTTGTGGTGGAACAGATCTTGACCTTTTGTTCTGTAGGACTGTATTATTGCTGCATGTGACAGTCAAGGTGAACATGGAATGAAATATCTAGAGCAGTGGAAAAAAAAAATCTGTTCCTGCAGGCATTAACTTTTCAATGTTGGAAAAATCCTGGTATTCAAAAGTTGTTCCTATTTCAACAGACCTATCTCATCCATCGTTATCCAGTGTAAAGTGTATTTCTGCATCAAAGCATTGAAATAAGAAATACCAATCACCGAACTGTTGGTTGCAGTACACCTCTGTATACAGTGCTCTCTGGCATATCCTGCTGGATATTTGGCTCAATTACTATAAAAGAGTTGTCCACAGTCACAATGCATTGTTTTCCAATTAGGTCACGTGATGTAATGATCTTAAGTGCTTACTTAGGGTTTTATGGATGGGTTTTCTTTTCTTGCATTGTTGGGGTTTTTAAAATATATTTTTAAAGGTCTGGACATGGTAGAGACAAAATACAGAGATGGCAGTAATGCTTGCTGGAGCACTCACAATGGTTCATTTATTGCTCATGAGATTTTTCATCATGTAGCTATCTTTTAAGACTACAAGCAGCAACATACATACATATAAACAACATATATATATACACACACACACATACATATGTATAAAATGAGTTTTGCTTTGGAATCTTTTCATTCCGCCTTTGAGTTTTTGTGACTGTGGATTTTACAATCTATCTATTCTGTCTATTGGCATTACTTTGATATAATAGAATACAAATGTAGTGCACTCTAAGATTGTATGTGAAATTTAATTTTTAATATTTTACTTAATCCCGATAACAATACAGGCAGAAATATTGGTAGAAAAAGCACCTTGGATTAAACTATTCTTAAAGTTAAAAAAGCAGGATGGGTTTTATAGGTAGAAGTTCATATCAGAGTTTAATTATAGAGCATTTTTCATAAAACAGTCACTGCAGTCTTTACCTCTTCCTCACAACTCCTTCATGAGATGAACCTGAGACTAGGATGCACAAAGCTTTGGCTTTAGTAGAACTATTAGCTTTATGGCATGTTATAGTTTCCTTGCACATGCTTCTCTCTTCATGTTTCACAGGTTATAAACTATCAATCTCTCTTTTTCATTACAACTTCCCTACCTTGTCAACCCTTCTTCCTCCCTCACATATTCCCTCTGGTCCACACAAGAAAGATACCTGATCTAATCTAATAAAATAAGCAATATTCCAAACTTTTTTGTTGTTTGTTTTCAGCCTTCTATTCTGGGTATCAAAAGGAGCTTGTATGCTCAAGACCTTGACACATTTTTATCTTGTGGGAATAAAAATATTGATGAATGTGACTCTTTCTTGTTATCAATGTTCCAGACTACACCACAAAAAGTCATTTTTTGTCGCATTGCTCAAGGTAGAAATTCTCTAATCATAGGACAGCATTCTTGGTGGAGTGTCTCTCTCTTTTTCTTTCTTTTTTTTTTTTCTTTTTTTTTTCTTTTTTTTTCTTTTTTTCTTTTTTTTTCTTTTTTTTTTCTTTTTTTCTTTTTTTTTTCTTTTTTTTCTTTTTTTTTTTTCTTTTTTTTTTAATGCACACAAAGCTCAAAAAACTTACAGGTTTTTCTGAGAATAAGGTGTTGAGATTAGACTTTACTGTACTGGAGTACAAAGCTTGTAATTTCTATGTCCTATGATGTTTTTGTTTCAGAAAATTCATTATAGCTTGATAATCTAATAATCATCTGCCAGCTACAAATCAAATGGTATTGGTTGCATTCAAGGTATATTCCAATACTGTAACCAATTTTTAAAGAAAATAAAATGGAGGAATATTAGGAAATCAGACTAAATATTTTGTTGCATACCTTGAAGCTTTCAGAATGTTTCCTTTTTGTTTGGGGTACAGGTTTGGGTGAGTTTAACAGGTTGACAGGTTTAGCAGAGTGTTTAAGAAATACAAGCATCCATTTTGTAGTTTTATTCAGAACCTGTCATTATTCATGTTGGAAAGCAACAATTTGTTACTAACAGTATTGGATCATAAACCCACTGAAAACTTTTAATGCTAGCCAAACAGGGAAAAGAACTGTTGCAGTCAAGAAGTTTCTGTGAAGGTGAGAAAACTGTTTGATAGCGTTCATGACAGATAGCTGTCTATAAGCTTGCCTTTGAAGAGAAGCCTTACATCATGGACAGTTACTGAAATGTATCTCCATCTGTAGCCATACCTGTGGCTGCCTTACTGATGGCAGTCCTAACTTGACTTTTAGAAATCTATTGCTGGTGAATGAAACAATTAGCAGTTCCACCTGACATTGCATTTCAAGTAATGCTTTATAGCACTAGGAGCAATCCCACTTCCATTTTTCATTGTTAAGCTGTGTAAAGCAGAGGTCTTAATGCTGAAATTCAGTGTTCACTGAATGCTTTACCATAGAAAGTTATTTTCCACGTGGCACTTGGTGATTCTGTTCCATAGGAAATTACAGAGATTATAGTTATCTTGATTTTCATTTGTAAGAGAAGATAGAGATAATATTTGTGGGATCTGTAGGCTTATTAGACATTTTGGTTAAACTGAAGGTTACTTAGGCATGATACTATGAATAAAGATATTATTGTCCAGTAAATCCAAAGTAAAAACTTGGGATTGAAAGAATTTTCCTTGTCTATATAAACACAATAAAAAAAGAAAATAAAAGTCATATCTAGATGAAAATCCCAGGAAAATACATCTTTATAGCTGAATTATGGTTATTTTTGTCAGGCTTAGATTCTTGGCATTTACTTGTTCCTTCATTATATGTTAAAATTAATTGAAGATGCGTGGTACTGTTTCTTCAGAAAATACTGTAATTCATCTTTTAAACATGAACTCTAATGGAATCATTAAAAGATAATGCTTGATTAAAATCTGAGATTATTTCTGGGATGGAACTTTATATTTCTCTGTGGTTTTCCTCTAAAGTATGGGTACCTTCAAGAATATCCCATGCAATCAAGTTTTACAGTCAGAAGTCCTTTCACAGGTTTGCTAATGTGAACTCCAGCAAAAGGTTATCACAACTGTCTTAAGTAGATTATTTAGTTAATAGAACATGGAAAATGTAAACTCATTCTTTTGTGACTGTTTTTCTGCAAAAGTAATCTATCCCATCTTGATATACAAATCTTATTTAATCACCAGTAGGCATATAAAAATCATTAAACTGTTGTAAATCTGCCTGCTTTGTATTTGCTGTGTGTTCAAGAAGAGTAATAAAGGCAGTACAGTTTCTTTGAAAAACTTGATATAAAACCTTCCTGATATGATTGCAGTCAGATTGTGGCTTTTGATTGCAGGACTTTCCCTTGACTATAGTTGTTTCTAGACAAACAGATGCTGTTAATGAATGCTGAATGAACAACTTGAATGAAAATAGCTGAAGTAATGCAAAATATAAATGCTACTTCAACAAACAGCTCTTTAGTAGGTCACAAAAAGTGGATTCTATTGAAACGGGAATGTTTTTTTTCTCTTTGTGTTGGTTCATCTCCTGAAATATGGTACTAAATATACCAAATAAAAATGGAAGGGATCCAGCCTGCATTAAAAATAAAGAATTGATATAGAAAACTTTTTGTTTTCATACAAGGTATTCTGAAACACTTGTATATGCTTGGGATGCATTTTATTCTGGACCAAAAGAAATCTTCAGATCTCTTCTCAGGCTTTATCTTTTCTATGTTTCCCATAGGAGCTGTGGATTCCCCCTCCGTTCAGTGCCAGTTTGGATGGGGCTTTGGGCAACCTGGACTAGTAGAGGGTGTCTGTGCCCATGGCAGGGGGCTGGGACTGGATGGGCTTTAAAGGCCCTTCCAACCCAAACCATTTTATGAGTCACTGTTTCTAAATAAAGGTTAACTTGGCATTAAAAGATACTTTGGCTATTTTCTGAGAATTTAAAATTTCTGCTTATTTTTGACAAATGTAGAGTTCTTTCTCCTACTTCCCTTATGGCCTTCAGCTTCTTGTCTATCCACAGACTTCCAGGCCAGAATGGATGTTTTGCTCTGATTCAAACACAAAAATCTTCTTTAGGCTAGGCACATTGAGATTTCCTCTCTAGAGAGGAGAGCAGTGATAGCACTCAAGGAGTTTAGTTCACTAAGTCATATTTTGATCAATTCATTTGGTATCTTTCCTGATGATTTCGGCTGAGAAATTTGAAATATCTGCTTTCTGTATGGAATTCCAGAGCTCCTAGACTTGTTTGCATTGCTTGCAATTGTGCATTACTAGTGAAGAGAAAGGAGAATAATATTTTAGAGATGTGTTTGCATGATGGTGGTCCTGATGCTTATTTCTGGAATTTTACATGCTGTTCCTCAGACTTGGAAATGATTTGAGCTCTGGTTAGTTGTGTTTAGCTAGCAGAAGACACAATAACACCATTATAATACTGATGTTTATGTTATACCTTTGCCCTACAATTAAAAATTAAAAAAAAAAAATAATTATTGACTACCATGAGTTATCATTTCAAAAGTTCACAAGTCAGCTGTGAAAGGGAATCAGAGTAATTTGGCATAATTACTAGTCAAGATCAGATCTTAAATGTACAAAGATCTCTAAAAACAGCAATTATTTGAACAAGCTGGGAATATAGTTAGATAAACACTTTGTGCAATTCAGAGTAGAAGATTCTGTTTATGTTCATTTTGGTAATTATACACTGTGAAAAACTGAACAAGACAGGGACTTCAGGATATTTGTAGATACAGCTTAAATACTAAGTACTGTTCTTAACATTAGCAAAAAGTAATTATAACAATAATTTTAGGCTCTGTTGCGTGCAAGTGTGAATGTCCGTCTGTGTGTATGTGCCATCTGAGAGATAATTATTAAGTCTTTGTGAAAAATTACAGTCAGGAGTTGAACTAATGCATGTTCTGGTGAGGCTGTAAAAATGTAATCTGGAAGACTATTTGTTACTTTGTCTTTAAAGGAATTTGCTTTGAAGCAGTTTGTTTTATTATTCACCAGATTTATATGTTGTGGTGGTTTTGTTTGCTTTTTTTTTAAATTAAGATATGCATTAGTTTTAATATGATGCAATTAAAGTATTTCAAATGTATTAATTTTAAGCACAAGATGGTGTGTGTCATTTCTAAAGCCTTGTCTTAGTGTTGTTATTAAAATGGAAAATGGTAATAGTTAAAACAGTTGCTATAAAGAAGACAATTTGTATCAATATGATTTCTTAATATTTTGCATGTTGTTTTGATTGTTTATATGAAGCAAGCTTTGCGTGGATAGCTCTACTAACTGTACTCCAGTAGAATGACTATATTCCATTTTTTGTGCTTTGACACAGGCAAAGACATGAGCAAATTAGTTGCCCGTGTCACTTTATGGTAAACGCACGCGTGTGCACACTCAGACTAGAAAATGATCATCCTTGGAGCCATAAAGCCCTAGCCTAAAAAGCTGTCGACTCTGAAAATGTTGTAATTTACTTCTATTTTACTTGCAGATTGCCTTCTCACAGCACAATACTATCATGGATCTGGTGCAGTTCTTTGTCACCTTCTTCAGGTAAATTGCTTTTTCTGTCTTCTAAATCAAATCGTGCTGATTCTTTTCCATCGAACCAGTATCTAAACCAGTATCTTAACCAGCTTCCTAGTCTTAAAAATGCCTGCAAGTAAGCCTTTAAACTCCAGTTTGTACCAGTGGAGTACCCAAACCATTGCCCTGTAACTACAGGCATCTTCATATACTTTATATTCACTGGTAGGGTCTTCACACTTCAATATTAGCTAGATATCTACTCTAAATTACAGTGATCAAGAGCAGCTAGTTATACTCAAACTAGTAATTTTCGTGGCTGAATTTTTTTTGTAAACTCTTTGCAAAAACTATGAAAAATGAAGAGTCTTGTTCAGTAGCTGCTTATTTTTAATAAAGCACCCCAAATCACTACTAGTGCTTTCATGTGTTAGAGATTAATTATGAAAAGCAGTAGGTAATGTGTGAAATTTGATTGTGGCCGCAATGCAGGAATTGCAAATGGACAAGTATTCTGGGATCTGAACAAAACTCCCCTGAAAGACAACTTAAAAGTTCAGCTGTCTTATAAAATGTCACAAACTTGAATATACATGGATTAGTTACGGTGCTTAGAAATCTTGCTGTGAGGATATTCCCCAATAACCATGAAGTGTATGCAAAATCTGGATTGTGATAGAGAAGTATATTCACCGGACTTTCTGTATTTCTAGAATTTCCATGTGTTTATTTCACAAATTCACAGTACAGCTTTTCTCTTCTCTTTAATCACTGTGCTCTGAGGATCTATACCTAAAGAATTACTTGCAAATGCTGTGAACAGACCAAATTCTGTTTAATTCCTGTCGTCAGAAGGGGGCAGGAATGAGCTGACCCTGAATTCTTCTATGTGCAATACATTGGCTAATGGAGGGTGAGTTCGTAGCTGGTGCAAATCAGCCCATTCCTACCCACAAACAGTGATAAAATGCTGTTTGTCTAAAGGTCAGTCTAGTAGTGTTTTGGGGGGGTGGTTGTTTGTTTGCTGTTTTGTTTGTTGTTTGGGGTTTTTTCCTGGAAAGCCAGCAAGATGTAAAAAATTAGGATGCTCATGAAAACTGTAAGACGACAAATTCCTATAGAAGAAAACAAAGTCTGTCTGAGTACGATAGAACAGAGGGACCCTTTGGCAAATAGTAAAGGTAGACAAAAAGCAATTTGTTTCTGCTTCTGTGCCATAATGCAAGCTTACAGAAGGTGAACTAAAGGCTTTTTGATGGTGAAGCCATCTCTAGAGTTATATTGCATTAGCTCTCCTGGTGTGATGGTCTATCTGATGCGGTTTTTTCTGGGTAAATGCAAACTCACTGTCATCCTGATGAAAGAAGAAATCTCTCTGCCTGAACAGTAAGTTAACTGGAAGCCAAGGCAAATTTAATCTTCCTTATGGAAAGGTTGTAGAATAACTGGCAGCTATCCTACCACTGCCTTTGACTCAGCCCCAGTTTAATTGTGTAACTAAGGCTGTCAGCTGGCATTCAGATCAGTGGGGGCTTGCAGCTCTCCTGCAGCATAACGTTAATGGTCAACCTTAGGACCTAGTTGCAGAAATATGTGATCAGGAAATGCTGTGAGTACATGCCAACTGGTATACACAAATACGGCTAAATTTGATGGTTATGATAAGAAACATAACATTTATTAAAATGCATTTTAAAGCGTTGATGTAAGGTTGTGTGATACTCTTCTACAACTGCATTGGTACTAAGGTGTCTGTAGACATAGGTAAGATGTCTGGGACTTAGAGCTCTCATGGTGCTTCTAAGAAAATAAATAGGAACAGAAGGAATAGCACATAGGAGATCCACACTGTGCAAAGCAGAACCTGACAGGAGAAAGGAAGGGAAGGGATAAGAGAGGTGAAGTTTGAGTTGGTTCTGAATGAAATGACTGCATGAAAAAAGTTACCTAATTGCATCATGTTCCAACTCTCTGCCAGGCAGGTTAACACAGGCCTTTTGCTTGGCTAGCCAGCTCTTTCCAAAACATAAACAGGTACCTTCTATGTGGAGTTTTTTTAGTGTTAGGCCCAGATACAGGGGGTGTTAGAATTCCATTTATTTTCTCATCACAGAACCAATGCAATCACGCATAACATCACAGGACACTCCTGACTCGTAAGTGCAGCATCCCCCTGACAGCAGAGCTTGTAAATGGTCAGCCTATGTAAATGATTCAAAGAGCCTGTTTGTCACTGGACTAATGTGTTGTAAATAAACGTTGGAAAAATACTTATGGGGTCCTTTACAGAAAACCAGACTGAGAAATGTAGAATAAAAAGTTTCCAGTCTAGACACCATTAAAATGATTGGTAGTTAGTAAGTTGGATGTAGTTTCCTCAGGATCACTAATCTAAACGACCTGCAGAATATTTCTAATAGGAAAATGTAGCAATAAGTAATTTGGTTTTCTCACACTAGTGGACAGTTTATCATACCCAAAGACACCAGCAATATGTCCACTCAAAAGTGGTTCGTTGTGTTCAAGCCTTTACCTGAAAATTTGGTTTCAGCAGTTTGTATCCTAACAAAATTATTTTAATAAGTATTAGTGTGTTTGGGTTCTGTTTTGTTTTAATTTTTTTTTTCTGGACGTGAACAGAACATTGGCAAATTAAGTTGATAACAGTAATAACCCAGGTCATATTTGATAGGATTAATGACAGGGAAAATAATTGTGTTAAAGACAGTTTGAATGTGTTTGATAATAAAACATGTTTCAACCTGCTTTGATGAGAATGCAGTTGCATTTCTCTCATCTAGTATTAAACTTCACATATTTCTGAGAATATGGTATAACCCAGTTCACTCTGGTTGCCTTGCCAAACCAGCTTCAATCAGAAACATCAAACATATTTTTAGAATTTTCCCAATGTATCATGATCAACTATTTTAAAAATATTGTTCTGTAAGGAATTTCTTTAAAACTATACACACCAGAGTGCAAAAGTTATAATTAGATCTGCCTATTAATGCTTGATCTAGCAAGATCCTCTTGTACATCCCAGAACAGAAAAATTATAGAAATAAAAGTTCCTTTGAAAAAGAAAGCACAGTATTACAGAAACTGGCTCCAGGCCATTATATTCTTTGAAAAAAACCCCCAAACACCACCAAACAAAACTTGCAAAAGAACAACAACAAAACCCAACAAAAAACTCCAAACCCTTCCTATTTAATTTCATACGTTTTATATTGGAAAGTTACGTGTATCCGCACAACTGCAAGCTAGGGGTTGACTTCCTGAGAAGCAGCACTGTGGAGAATGACCTGGGAGTTCTGGTAGACAAGCAGCTCTGCCTGACCAGCAGTGTGCCCTCATGGCCAAGGCAGCTGCTGGTACCTGGGGTGTATTAAGAAGAGCATGGCCAGCAGGTCTAAGGAGGTTTGCCTCACCCTCTGCTCTGCCCAGGTGAGACCACATCTGGAGTTCTCTGTCCAGTTCTGGACCCCACAGTTCCAGAGAGACAAGGAGCTACTGGAGAGAGTCCTGCAGAGGTCTATGAGGATGATGAGGGGACTGAAGCAACTCTCGTGTAAGGAAAGGCTGAGGGAGCTGGGTCTGTTTAGGCTGGAGAAGACTGCAAGGGGATCTGATCAACACTTATAAATATCTAAAGGGTGGATGTCTATAGGATGAGGCCAGGCTCCATTCAGTGGTGCCCAGTGACAGGACAAGGGACAGTGGGCACAAACTGGAACACAGGAAGTTCCATCTCAATATGAGGAAAAACTTCTTCACTGTGAGGGTGAAGGTTGTGGCATCTCCCTCTCTGGAGAGATTGAAAACACACTTGGATGTGATCCTGTACAGCCTGATGTAAGTGATCCTACTTTAGCAGGGGGTTGAACGAGATGATCTCCAGAGGTCTCTTCCAATCCCTACAGTTCTGGGATTCTGTGACCCACTGGTTCAATGACCTTTTCTCTAAGAGGAGAAATTCGATCAGATATGTAAGAGTAGTAACAGATTCCTAACAGTGTTCTAGAAACTGTGGCATCTGTGTTACCTTAGGGAATGCTTTTTAGCTTATGCCTTGAAGTCTTTCAGCTGTCACACAAAACTGAGTAGTGTGTGACTTTTTCTTTCCACCAGCTTTGAAGCAGTCCAGATCTCATTAGAAAATTTCACAGGCAGCAAATGTGAATGATCTTTCTTCTTACACTGAAGAAATGCAGTTCCCACAGTTACAGAAATTCTATTTCTATAATAGCCCAACCAGTAAAACACTCAGGAAGTGAAAGCCTTGGATTATTTATTTTTTTGTGTAAACTGTAAACAATAAAGTACTTTTCAGTGTTTTCAAGTATTATATGAATCTCTTGTTTTAGCTGAGTGTGCTGGCCAGGGCATTTTAGGCATTTCATAATGGAATATGAAATATCTTAATTGCTGAAAACATATTTACTTTTTCTTTAGATCATATTTTATCATGTGTAAAATTGATAAAGTTCAATATTTGTTAGTTTTTATTATATATTGTTTCAGTAAATCCATAACTGACAGACAGGAAATTTCTGAATTTGCTTCTGAATAAAATTATAGTTAAGAAATTCTAACAGCACACACACATTTCTCAGAAACTTTCTTGTATCCAAAGCAGGAGTTCTGGTAAGAAATGATGTTTTGTCCCACAGGCAAACATGAAATCAGTACAGGTGACACAGGTTACCTCTTAGTATTTTTCTGATAGTAATGGCATGCAGCTGCTACTGGTATTAACTGATTAAAGTCTGTTTCAAATACATAACACAAACCACTCAGGCACTTCTGAGTGTTCATCTTTGTGCTCTCAGTACGATTTCTTCCAGTGCCTCTGGCTCAGCCCTTGGGGTGGAACTGCTGGCTGATGGATTTTATGACTGGCTGGAATGGTGACTTTAGTGACTTCTACAACATCTCTCCTCACTATTGTGCATGTTAGTATTTCAAATTTGTAATAAGTAGATTGATACTAAGAAATATGGATACTTTAAATTTTTGAAAATCCTTCTGTTGGATGTCCTTAAAAAAATTCTATGAAAAGTGGTCGTTGGGGATCAGGGGTCTGCTCTTTCTGACAAATCATTCTGTGAGCACTGCAAGTGAGAGGAAAGGATAGTTAAAATACATACAGTGTTTATTGGAGGAGGAGTGGGGGAGCATTTAGGTTATGGTGAGGACTAGTAGCACTGGGGCAATTACTGTAGAACCAGATTTCTCACTTCTGTATTTATGACTGTGTGCAAAAACCTCAGGTGACTTCAGTTGCGTTTCACGTAGTGGGAGTAGATGGCTGCATTTCAGTGAATTTTGTCAGGGCCTCCATACCTCAGTCTGCCATTTTGGGTTTAAATTTCCAATGGGTGAATTCCTCCTCTTTACCAGCATCCTTTGGTGTGTCTGCTGGGCCATGGGTCTTGTTTTGGTTAAAATAAAGGATGATAAATGAGTGATAGGTTTTGGCATGTTTAGCTTTATGGGGTGCTATATTGATCTCTGCAAGAAAGACAAAACACAGTATGTCAGGATCAGATCACATCTACCATAGCTGAGTTCTCAGAAAAGGCAGAAGTCTTACAAATATAAATTAGAATATTTTCTGGTAACACAAAAATCAAGTTGTCTTAGCAAAATGGATTTTATATTTGGGGCTAGAATAAAAAGGATTTTTACTTAGTGATGCATTAAACAGTTTTCACCTCACTTAGAAGCAAATAGTTGTCTGACGCTGTGACAAGCATGTCTGTACTGCGGTGGGCAATCAGTGTTGAGTGGTTGGTTGGGTTTTGGGGTTTTTTTGTTGGTGTTTTGGTGGTGGTTGTTTTTTAAAAATGTTTATTTTGAATTCTGGAATGTAGTTTTGTGTTTTCTGCTCTCTGAATTGCCAGGAAATTTTGTCATCACTATAGCTGTATTTCATATATTCATATTTCCTGAAAAGGAAGCCATGTGCCATTGGCTTGCAGGCAAGGCAGTCATGGAATTCCAGACTGTTTTGGGTTGAAAGGGACCTTAAAGCCCACCTAGTCTCACTCCCCTGCCATGGGCAGAGACTAGCCCAGGTTACCCAAAGCCACATCCAACCAGGCGTTCTTCCACTTCCAGAAAGGAGATTCCCCAGTACCACTGGAACAGTTGTTCTTCAAAACAATGGATAAGTCATTTGGTGAACAAGAGTGGTTTGCCATTATTTCACTCTTGTTTTTCTTCTTTCTCTGTGCTTTGAGCCATTTGAAGCGCATGTAAGTACATTAGCACTTGCTCTATTTTGATTTCAACATCACCATACCTCCAACAAAATAGTTGTCACTTTGCTATCTGAAGGTGCCTATGTACTTGCTTGATATACAGTAGATACAGGGCTTTTCCTTCCTTCATGTAAGTGCGTTTAAAATTGTGAACTTACTGGTTCCTGTATGTACCAAATGCAGTAAAGTGAGAGCTGTTTGTAGTGCCTATTGAAGTGCTGAACCCCAATTTCTGCTCAGGTCTTAATAACTAGAAATAAGTTCTGGAATTGCTCAAGTGCAGAGGGGAGTTGTAGGGTGACGTTTTGGGTGACAGTACCAGGATTTGAAAGATGTATTTTCTTTTATTTCCTAGTCTTTTTTTAGAGAAAAAAGATCTTAAATTGCACTCTTCATTGTGTATGGTGCTGTAGCCTGGCACTCGAAAAACATTTTGTCACTACTTCTTCTTTTATAAAATCGCATTGGGATCAAAGCTGCCATTTACGTGGTAGTGTTCACTGCAAAGGTCTCAGAAGGTGGCACCTGAAATACACTTCCTGAGGCTTCTGAAGAAGCTATGTCTTTTTTTTTTTTTAAAGACTCTACTTTGCAGGCTCCCTTCATCTAAGACAATTCTGTAATGCTCTCTTTTCAGAGATGCAGCTTTCTACAGCTGCATTGAACTTTGTTTCCTCAGAAGCATCATAGATAATTCATATTGTGTTTATGTTTTGATTGCCCACATTTTATATAATATTTTTGTTAAATCTGATTAGTCAGTTTTTTTCTCACAGCTGTTTGTCTTCTAGAGTGCTTAATCCTGGTCACTGTTTATGAAACTCCAGTCCACTGTACACTAAACAACAGGACTAGAACAGGTTCTCAACTGTGATAAAGGGACTTCAAATTTTGCTTTTTCATTTTAATTCAAGAGAAACAGTTCTGTCTTTTTTCAGACAGGGTAAACATACAGGCTGCAAAGTTAACTTCATAAGTTCATTTCCATATGAAAGTATGTAGTGAAGTGGGGCAAAAACTGATGAAGAAAAATAATAACAAAAAATAAGAGATGTAAAAAAAATTAGGGTTTTCCTTTAGGCCATAACGTCATTGTCCATTATAGCAAGTGACAAGCAGCTTTCTCAAGCACCCTGCCAGTCTGTCTCTGCAGATGCAGTTGGTATGGCATGCTGTGAAGTGAGCGACACTGAAGAAATGAGCAATCTGTTTATGGCAGTAGAGAAATATCGGGATCTGTGTGTTCAGGTGTAATAAATCACAGAAAGAGAGTGCTAGACTATGTGCTGTTAAATCTAATTATTCCTTTTGAGACATCTGAATTCTAAGGATTTCTCCTAATGAGTGTTTTTACTGCAATATTAATAAAAATATTCCAGTAAAATTTTCCTGGTACCAAATGAAGCATTTTGGTTTTTTTTTTTTTTATTTATTTATTTGGATTCCGGGGGTAGAGTACATTTTGTCAGTAACACTGAAAAGTGTGGAAAATCTGCTGTAGACTCCAAAAGCCACACTAAAAATTATACATTAAAAAGTAGCTACAACATCTATTAATTTTTTTTAATCTGTATTTAATCTGCATGTGGGCCCAACTGTATTCTACATCATAATTGTTTTTCTAGGTTTTCAATAATTTTTGTGATATTTTGGAAAAAGCTGTGGTTTCAAAATTATAAGTCTTTCCTTACAGGTCTTGAGTCTTTGCAGTCAGAATTCTAAATATCAGGTTGAGGGGTATAAGGGTTTTGTATCATTTATACAGTACAATTATAGAAAAATAACGATGCTTCTTTGGCCCGGAAATCTAAAAATCCCTACTCTATCTTCAGGAATATTTCATGTTGATAGGGCTTTTAATAAGGAGAGGTATGACTATTTTATGCCTACATTTCAAATATATTCACCTCTTTGGAAAAGGGTTTGAAAATATTATATAATGAAAAGTCCTTTAGCAAGGATTTGTATTAAATTCCTTGATTATATTTGAGTCTTATATGCTAAAGAATGCTGTCATGGCTTGGTAGTTTCTAAATGTATTTTATTTTTCTCTGATTTATTGCCAAAGGATAACATCTGCACTAGAGAAACCTTGCAGTGAAAGAAAAGACTGAGGGGAAACATTTAAAAAAATATATTTAAATAATATGAGTATTCTGGCTTGGAAAGCTGATGAAAAGTAGCATTGTTTGGCAGTCCTTCTTTCCCAAATTCATTAACTGACTATGATTTGAATGAGTCTTTCACCCCTCTTTATTTTAAATTTTGAAATTGTATAAATCACCAAAATAATTTCCAAAAAAGCTTGAGGTGAAAGCACAACTTTTTTGAAATACATATAATATATTCAGTTTCAAATTCTTCCTGAAAGTTAGTGCAGAAAATACTAAATTCTCTATTTCTGTGTTTCATAATTTGGAACTTTAATGGGCATAGATATTTTTTTTTTCTTTTTAGATCTGAGGCTTCTATATACAACATCACTTGTTGAAAGAAATACAGAGGATTTCACCCATGAAGGGCAAACCCATAAAATTATATAAAATATGAAAATATTTTCCATGAGTAAAAGAAACATGATCACACTTTATGGATGTGATGTTCTATTTATTCTATGGAGATTAATTTCAGTTTATGTTAGATTAAGCCCCTTTGATTGTAAATCATCTTTATTTGCTGCTTCAGAGAGGTGAAAGGAAGAACTGCGGAGAGTTAAAGTTCACATCTAGAGCTTTATTGTGTAATATATTTCAGAACCCTTTTAAATGGTTCACTTTTGTTTGATATTGTATTGGCAGAATGAAATGTGAACGTTCATCTTCCAAATAGAATCCTGATGTACGCTATATCCATTTTCCCTTTTTAGTTGTATATAAAGGCTGTTCACATAATTGATCATTCATTCATGCTTTACTATAGTAGCTTCTGGTATGGCTTGTGGTATATTTAATATGAAAAGACAGTTTTATGTGTATATACATGAATTATGTCTGTAGGAAAATATAAAACATATATATGTGAATTTGTGCATTATATAGTTAGTTTTAAATATTTTTTTGTTTGATAAATTTTAGAAACCCCCTACATTACCCATACCATTTTGGCACATACATGTAATGAAAAATGTGAGGGTTTTTTCATAATTATTTCCCCACAAATAACAAATTCTCTGCTCAAACACATTTCTTTCTTCCTTACCTTCAAGAAGTATTTTGATGTTTCATTGCACAGCAAAGACCAATAAACCCAGGCAGTTGTCAGAGATGATTTTAAACTATTATAGGAGTTTATGCCTCAGGAGATGAAGGATTAAGTTACTTTTCTACATTCAATATATGTATTAATAAATTATTTTAGACAGGTGTGATATCTGTTCTTACTAATGAACTATTATGTATTATATTGATATTTCATTGGTGCTGTTTACTTTAAAATATAATTTATACAAAAAGATGGGAGATGATTCTGTAGAATGATCTGTTACGCTGCTCTGGCAAAGTTCTCCGTTCATAAAAACATCTAATCTCTCTAATTCTAATGTACAGAAAACCAGGAATTTTTAATGTGGGAGTAGATTTTCCCCCTCGCCCATTGTCTCTGAAAATACTTCATTTATAAAGCTTGGGTTCAGCAACGATCAATGTCTCATCTGACAGAAAAAGAGAACATGTTGACTTTCTGAACTGAATCTTTACTCAGCAGCCCAATTAGTCTGTTCGTGGCTCCATCTCAGCCTGCCTTCTTTTTTTTAAATTTTATTTGAAGGGAGATAAGTGCCAGTTACATGTTTTCAAGCAGAAGCATTCAGTTTGTGTGTGATTTTAAGACACAGATGTTATGAAAATAAAAATGTATAATATTTTCCTACACCAGGAGTAGGAAATTTATTAGATGTGGTTTCCTGTTCTCCTCAGTTAAAAGGAGTGCTCTGATATTAGGTGGAAATCTTCGCAAAGGTTTGATGTTTCTTTAAGATATAACTTGAGTCTGCACTGATGATACTTGATAGGTATTAGGCTGGCATTGAAGAACGCTATGTTTATATGCTAGAATCTGAAATCTGAAACCTGATCTTTTATTTTTCTTTATTTCTTTAAAATGCATGTTAAATACTCAAAATAGAAAACCCGAGTTTGTTCTGTATTCTGATCCCTATTGTATACACTGTCAGCCTTTTCTCACCTTAAAATGACTATGTGCGAGGGTTTTCTATACCTGCAGAGCTGTTCATGGCAATTACTTTGCTGTGTGAACTGCAGAAAAGGGTACACAGATTTTCTTTTCCCATCTTTAAGAAGTTTTGCATACATTAACTGAAAGTGCTTTCAGTTGGCTCTCCATATATGAACACATTTTTTATTCCATGAGCTAAGTAAGGTATGTCCATTATGACCTTTTAATGTTTCTAAATCTTCATTTAAACCCTTGGTCAGTAATTTTATGAAATGCATCTTTGAGCATCTCTTGATTGGCCATGACATAGTAAAACAGACCTAATGTGGATAACCTTTACCTTGCATTCTTACCAGGCATACAGTTCTCCCTTGGAGAACCAGATTAGTAGGTGAACATACATGTTTATTTTTAACTGCTAGGGTTGGTTTTTTTGTTTGTTTTTTATGTGTCCCTTAATATAAGGTGTGTAGTTGTGGACATGTGAGAAATTAATTTGAGGGCCAATTATGTGACTTCCATGAGTCACTTCATGCAACCCATGAATATAGGGGTTTTTCAAGACTGCATCCAAATACAGCATTTTAATTACTAACAGCTGAATAAGAAAAATTATGCATGTAATTAGTTTCAAATGAACTTGAAAGGTGTTGTGTAACTTGTGTAAATTCCATCAGATAGACAAATAAGTAAATACAAATTTGCATTTAAATGATTTTTAGAAATACTTGAAGTCTTAAATGCCACTGTAGATAATTAATTTTATATTCCAACTTTTCTTTCAGTTTCCATTTTGGAAAGTACAAACCGAGGACTTGAACCCATTATATGGTTTTAAGACTAGAAGGTTCACAGTTGAGTTAATTTTCCCTTGGGTTCATGGAGAAACTGTGGGCAAAAAAATGGAGCTCATGAGCTATTGCTTTATGAAAACAACAGTGGTGGGATAAATCTGACTCAGAATGGGACGTAGATGTAGGCCGATGCAGAAAAAGCCCTGCTGTATTTACAACAAAATACATGTAGCCAAAGAGGGAAATGTTGCCTTGCTCTTAGCTGTTAAGTTCAAAATGTTGAGCATGGGGTGCAGCTAGTGCATGGAACTGCTGGGACTGGTAGCATTTCTCATGACTAGGAAGAGAAGGGAAGGACATTTGAATCACCTAGATGGTAATGCTGGCTTGAGAGGCAGTGTCTGTTGCTGGCTGTGGCAGCCAGAGCTCCCACAGACCAAGAGACAAGCACTGATGTCTTGGCCCCACAGGGTCAGCCATGATTTATTTCCCTCTAAATCTTCACATGTTTTAATTTGGAATTGGAAGACCATGCCCAGAATCGTTCAGAATTGCTAATCATTGAAATATTCCTACTTGTAATAGTGTTTGTGAATCTGTGTGATCCAGAGCAATTTAATTAATCATTAAAACATAAAAAAACTCCTTCTGCTCTTATACCTATCAGACTCCTAATATTATGTTTACTGTGCTTTGTACTTCAGATAATCCTGCTGAAATCTTTGAAGCTGCTTGTCATGTGTATATTAGTTAACACAAGCAAGGATGGCTGAACCTAGCACATCATAATCATAAACACAATGTTCTTGTCATGTACAATGAGAGAAATCAATTGCTGTGACAATAATTGCTATTTGAAATCATGGTTTTAAAAAATAATTGTTCATTTATTTTCCTTGCTTTATAACATATCAATTAAAATGTGCTCTATTTGCCAATAAAAAGATAGTAAATAATATACCAGAAAAACAGTTCCTAGAAAAAGCATTTACATGATCTCTTAGGAAACTAAATGTTTGTTTAAAACATTAAGCTAAATATAGGGGTTTTTTGCATGTCACTATGTTAAAAACGTTTTTGTCATCAGCTTTTTTTACTGAATACCCTTTTTTTGTTCATGTTTAAAACCACCATAGTTTGTATGAAAGATGAAACATGAATACGGTGTAGGGTCCCTGTTAAGATTGGCCTTTAGAGATGTGTACATGTTTGCGCTCCAGGCAAAGAAAGTGAGATCAAGGGGCATAGGGTCTGTGGATCTAGAGGGATGATTAACTCTTGTCTCAGCACAGCAGGGTTCAAGTAATTAGACAATAGTTGCCTTGATGGCAATTTCTGTTTTCAAAAGAATCCTTGGGAGGAACTTTTAAAATACATGTCAATGTGCATATGTGGGCAGTCAGTAAGACTGCTACACAGCTAATAACTTAAATAGTCTTTGCTTATGTCTGTTAGCAAGCAGCATGGACACATTAGAGATTATCTGTTGAGTAAGATGGTGCAGAGGACCTGACATCCACACTATAGGCATCTTGTAATTTTTTTTGCTGTGGACTAGCTCTAGTTCAGTTCCATGGACTGAAAGCCTGTTTGTGTCTGGAAGGTATGATGCACTTCTTCCTGTTCAGTTTCTTCATCGTGAACTCCAGGATTGTTCCAGATGTGAACCAAAGCACAACAGTGGTGACAATCAAGGGGTTCATTCCAATGCCCACACCTGATTCAGGTGACCACAGTAGTGCAGGTGTACCCCTGGGAATCTAAGGACTTGTCTATCACATCTGTTTGAACATGGTGACAGTAAACCAGTGCTGCAGTTGGACTAACAGTTTTCTTGTGAGTCATTAGTCATGACAATCTGCTGGCCCAGGTATGCTGCTCCAAAGGTGGGCTTAACCGGGAATGGTTTAGGGACTCTGCACCATGCTCAGCCATGTGGAGCTGCTGAACTGTGTTCCACATCATAAACTGAGTAAATGTGACCAGTGCTCAAAGTAGAAGCCCACACAATTTTTAGTTTTAATAGAATTAGAAGTAAACTAGATTTTAAGGTGAAGTTTGAAAAAAGTGTTTGCTTTCATCCTATATGGAAATTTATACTGAATTATTATGCAAATAAGTGGCTTAAGTACAATTATAGAAACAACAGTTATTCATGTGTGAATGTTTACGTGCATTTTTAGACATTTTAATTTCTCTTTGCATGCTAAGTAATAAGAGAATGAAAAAAGAAATAGCAAAGGATGGAACATTTTGTTTTGTTCTGTTTACCTTCCATTTACAATACTGGCTATTAAAATATTTATATTTAATTCATGAAGTAGTTCCTTTTACATTACTGCAAAAATAAGTAAATTACTTCATTTTAGCACAAGTACTCTTTTGATAGAATATGTAACTTATAGGCATTGATATATAATGGGGGAAAAGAATTATGTAGTGTCTATAATGCCTTCATAGAGTTTAAGGCACAAGTGTGTCATTAATTCTGCTAGTCCAACCACGCTGACTGTTAAATTTCACAGATTTTCCCCTGTATTTATCCCTTTAAATTGACATTGTTTCATGATGATGTACAGGTTTCATTTTAATTTGCAGATACTAAGCAGCAACACATCCACTAATTACCTCAGCGGTTTTTGATAGTGTTTAATCTTAGTTTTTAGCCTGCCTCCTAATCACATACAGCAAAAATTGTTTCTCAGTTATGGAAAACAGTACCCTCACTGCTCAGCCAGGTCTGTGAACCACACTAAATGTGTCTAAATATGACCTCTGCAAATTAAAAATTTACTTTGTACATTGAAAGAATAGTTATGCAGGCAGCAGTTATTCCTTGCAATTTTCCTTTTGTGTGTTTTGCTAAATCAATATTTCTCTTTTCATACCACCAAGAGCCCTTCAGGGAAGATCAACTGTCTAGCCTGGACCTCACTGCTAGACCCTGTTGTTCTATTGCAGCCCTTCCATGGCTGCTTCCTCTGCTGCATTGGACATAAAGTACTTGTTATATTCAGGGCTTCCTGACTTCAGTTCATCTGTTCTCTAATGCTTTATTGTCTCCTACTTAATACTAAGACAATAACTTTCAGTCAGCTTGTAATAGACACCAGGTGATGAATTGCTCATTTCCCAGCATGCTTTTTTAGTGTTCTCCCCTCTTTTGTTCCACATGGTTTGAAGGGGCAACTGTGCAAAGCTATATCATTATCTTCTGGTGGATCATTTGTTCTAGAGACTAAATCCTGGTAATACTTGGACTTCTGCCGTGTTAAGTGTGTCTTAGCATGATAATTGTTTTATTTGGAAGATTTACATTCAGAAGCGCAGAAAGTCATTCACTGCATCGTATTCTGGGTCAGTGTTTCAAAAGCCATCTGTATTGCAAGGGCATCTATCTGTTCATTCTGGTGTCACTCAGACTCTCAGCTAGAATCAGACATGATGGACCAAATCTGTAACCATGTAGATGAGTCTGTGTCAGCGCATTAATTTTTTTTGCTCCTCGTTAATTTTCCATATTCTGTATTTTAGTTTATGTGATCATTGATGCATGGTTAAATCTTGTTTATCCATTATATGTAACATTATTTTATGGTAGACAAAATACATCATCTGAGTTTAATTCAGATGCTTCCAGCCACTGTTTCTTACCATGCATTTCTGTTGTAGATGAATGAGAACCTTGGTATTTTCTCCCTGTGGAAACTCACACACACTGTAGGCAAGTCGCCACTTGATCTTTTTGAAAAGTGAAATGATTGAACTTGTTAAATCACTACCAGTAAAAGACTTTCTCCAACCTTTTAATATTTTTATGATGCTTCTCTCTATTCTGTGTTTCCAAACTCCTTTAGCAAAATGCAAGTACCAGAATTTCAAGAACAAGTCTGATAGCACCTGTTTTGACAATACCTTGTAGATTGATAAATTCATCTCCCAGGTACTGCTTACTACTGCACACCTGGGTATTAAAGGTTGTTTAGACCCTTTTGGTTTCAGCATCCCAACAGTACTCATACTGAGCTGGTCATTCACACCGATCTCTAGATTGCTTTGGAAATTATTTCATTCTTTGGGGAATACCCATCCTTTAGTCTGTAAATGAGGTCTAGATTCTTTGTCCTTGGGAATACAACTTAGAATTAAAAAAAAAACCAAAAAAATATTGCTGAAATCCCTGCAGTTGAACAGTTGGCACACTGTATGATTTCTTTATACTCATTAACATTAACCTTTTTTTTTTCCTAGTCTTTATGTCATTCATTGATCTCTTAGCTATTATCAGTCTTATTAAAACTGACTGGTTCTGATACTCTGTGAGCCTTGAAAAGCCATCTTGAAATTTTCTTTCTTCATGTTGGTCTCCTGACAATTACTTTTTGAGCTTCCAGGTGGCCAATTATTTTTTACTTTGCACAGTGCTGATCTATGTTTTGCCAAATTATTTGTGATTGTGTTTTCTCCTCTTGCATCTATTCTGTCCTAAGGGACCTGCTTTGGCAGGGGGGTTGGACTCAAAGATCTCTTGAGGTCCCTTCCAACCCCTACAATTCTGTTATTCTGTAACCTCTGTCTTAAGGAACTAATTAGTATACTGGAATATTGGAGAGTGTCGATCTGTACCTGTCCTGCTGTTTCCTTACGAAGTTAATGTCTTAAACACATCTCTTTTCAACTTCCTGTTATTTGAAAACCAAAGTTAACTCTACTCCTTCATACCTTTTAAATTCAACTTTGTGTTCTGAGATTAGGTGATGGGTGCGTGAAGTTACAGACACGCTATAGATTTATGCACTGCTATCCCAATCCTTCCTGTTTTGTTCTTTATTCCTTTTCTAATCTCTGCAAACATCCTATTTGCTGTTTTGACTGCCACTAAACATTGATTTGATATGTTCAAAGAACTATCTGAAATTACTTCAAGACTATTTTCTTGAGTGGTAATTGCTAATTTAGAACCTATCATTGTGTATTTGTAGCTAGAGTGGTGTTTTTCCTTGCACACAATGCCTTCAGTTCATTGGCACTGAATTTCATTCTCTTATTTTATTGCCAAGTCACTCAATATTGTGAGATCCTTTGCAGTCAGCTTTAATTTTTATTGCCCTAAATAAACCAAGGCTATTATCTCGCCACAGCCTGGAAGCAGGTTAGTTTGACAAAATCTATTTTCCATGTCTGTCTTCCCTTTGCTAACATGAGTTTTGAAAATTTTCCTTCTGATTATTTTTATATATATGTAAGTAATAAAAAAACGGAGGCAAAAAATGTCATGCTTACTTGTGAAGAAAAGATCGTACAAAAGTGTTAAGTAAACTTTTTACATTGTCAATGCTGTGATTTCCCATGATATATATGAATATAATTTAATACATGAATTTATATAAATCAGAAACACTTGTTTGATTTTGACTTTGCACATAGGCGAAACAGTATTTTGACTGACAGGAAAGTTCAATGTGTGACCCAGCTCCATTGACACTCAGAGTGCAGAAGCAATTTGGCTGAAGTCTTTCAGCCAGAACACCCAAATTTTTTTTTTAACTAGCTTAAGAGAATATTCAAGAAATTCATAAATGTGAAGGACATCGCTTTCTAAGGAAAGAGATTCAGTTCCAGGTCATAATGAAGCAGTCACACAGTGCAGGGCTCTCTTAATTTCTTGTGTCCAGCTCTGTTGAAACATATTAATATTTTCAAATTTCAGGAGGTTTGAGTTCATAATTTTAAGCAGAGTTTTTGAAGTTTTCCTAACTTACTTTCTTTGGAAGAACTATAGAGGAGGAGAGGAGCAAGTGGTTTTACTTACCCTTCCTTCATGCACAGCATGCTAATTCATAGCAACATGTTAGCACTCTGACGTTGCCTCTAAGCCTCTGCTGCAGTTACTAGCTAGACAGTACAGTATATATGATAAGGAAAACCTAGCTGCTGCAGTTACTAGCTAGACAGTACAGTATATATGATAAGGAAAACCTACTATATGCTATAGTATGCTACTCCTGGGAAGGAATTTGTAACTACCAGTTGGTTTAAAAATCTTGAAAGATGTTGCTGCAAAACTGGATTTATTCTGGTGGTCAGTAGGAGTTTTTTGTTCTGCTTTTCCCTAGACACCGAATATAAATTCAGTCAGCTTGAGCTTGCTTTCAGAGGAGACTGGAGAAAGGGAAACAGCCATAAATTTTAAAAAGTGGAATCCGTGCATCAACTGGAGTGACGCATTAAGCAAAACAGTGATTGTTCTCTGATGATCAGTTTCTGTCATAACATTCTTTGTGCTACTTTGATATTTTGTCATACAAAACTCTTACGGGAAATACTTATAGGAAGAAATACTGTGTGAGTAAAATGGCGTATCAATTAAAATGCTCTTACTGTGTTGGTTTCTTTCAGCGAAAACCCAGGTAGAAAGATGATTTATGCGAAGATTCATTAAAGTGTAGAGTTGAGGTTTCTCTTCTGAATTCCCCAAGGTTCTTCAACCGGCCCTTGCCCTCTCAGATTCTTTTATTGCAGATCATTGACTCTTCCAACAGTTTTCTATTGGCAGAAGGTTTCTTAGGTATGCTGAAGTGTTCTGATCCATCAATCAGAAACAACCAAAATTTCAAGAACTCTTGTATCTGTGCCAAAAACCAATAAAAGCTCAACATAGTATTTAAAATGTTTGACATTGTCTGTTAAGAGGAAAGTCAAAGTTTTCATCTAGAAACAGATCCTTTAACTGTATTTTCCTTTAAGGTTCAGAACAATCAACCTGCTTGGAGCTAAATAGAATTAAATGTCTTAAGTAAAATTACAAGCTGTTAATTTTAACTGAGCATTCTATGCCCAAACCACTTTATTTATTTGGTTCTTTTCTTTTTCAAACTTGGCATCGCTCTGGCAGGCTTTCTCAAGGGTGTTCAAAGAAGAAATTGATAAAAAAGAATTTAGAAAGCCCATAGTGAAAACAGTTTCAAATGAATAAGATGCTGATGGAATGCCAGATTGATTTCTATTACTTTAACCATCAAGGAAAGCTTGTGTTATGGAGACTGACTTTGAACATCCCTGGAGCAGTGGTACTTTTTGTTGACAAATATTCAGTAGTACAGCTGATTCCTTTACTTGCACACCATGGGATGATTGGGTGTTTACATTTCATTATCCTAATTAAACAGGTTTCTAATAGATTTCATATTATGGATAGATACTGAAGGCCATAAACTGTTACTTCTGGAGATGTATCTTCTAGACTGTAGTTTCAGTTCTGTTTACAGCATGATATGGGGAAACTTTGGTGTTAAGTATTTGTGTTTATGCATACAGTAGTTCTCTGAACTATACTACTTCGGGGAATTTTGGCTATTTCTCATATTGTTTAAAGAATCAAATTTGGAGCTTTTTTTGGGGAAAAAAACCCAAATAAACATAAAAAGCAAACAAAAAAATGGATGACTAGTGTAATTCAATAGTTACACCATTGTATTAATTGCAAACACTGCACAGCATGAAAATTCTTCCCACACCTAGTGAATCCAGATACTTTTATAAAAAAAACCTGTCCAAGAAATCTGCTTACATTAGGTGTCAACTTCAGAAACCTTTTGTCAGTAACCAGAAATGCACTAAAAGAGATGGAGAGTTCAATGATTTTTCTACCAAAATCCTTTCTGGATTAAACATTACAAATAGAAAATATTGGAGCAAGGGAGAAGGCATATGCTCTGATTGTGAACTGCAGAAGTTTAATAATTTTGATTTTTTTTTTCTCTTCTGTCTTTGGGACTATAACATAGGGCTATTCTTTAGGATATTTTCCCTGTGCAATTCACTATAGAAATAATTTGGATAATACAGACCTATTGTCATATGCAAACCTGATTATTCAAATTAGTTATAGTCACTGCACAGTTATATTTCCTGCATCCCAGAAAGATATACAGAATTCAAAACCTGAGAGAAGTATAAATTAATAGAATTTTTTTCCTATAGTTCATCCATTTTTTCCATCTGCTATATGTGGAACAATCAGTGCATATTTGTTGAGAGTGTTGTGGGTATGTGGGTGGTTGTACTGGAGGTTATAATACCATGGTAGTGGAGACAGTGATGACATTTTATGGAGAAAACCACAGCGTCACAGATGTGCATCCTCTTGACTTTGAACTTGGATGGTTGACTGTTGTTGTTCATCCTAGTAGAGTTTAGCTGTCCTCTATGTTTTGCAATATTTTTTCAACGCTTAAATGTATTTTCATTACCTTTGCTACCCTTAAAAAAGAAGCTTTTTCAGACCATTATGTTACAATTACTTTTTTTTTGTTTGTTTGTAATTGCAGTTGTTTCTTATCCTTACTGCTGGTAGCCGCTGTCGTTTGGAAAATCAAACAAACCTGTTGGGCTTCTCGACGGAGAGAGGTATCAAAAACTTTAAGATTATTGTGGTAGCTTTATCTTTCAGAATAAATTGAGAGCTTTGATGAGCAATCACACTTCACTTTCTCCTACAATCGCAATTTAAATATCCCTCTAAAGATTTATTATTCTTTTTTACTATGGGCCATTTATGGTGAAGAAAACTTTATTTCTTCCTCATGTCAAAAGTTAAAGAAATTGCACCACTAGGTTGCAGAAAGCTAACTTTGCTTTATGGTGGAATATGCAGAACAGGTATAGGCTGGAATTTCCATGGAAGGGACATACAAGGATTGTCTAACCTGACCGGTTCAGGGCTGACTAAGTTAAAGTATGTGTTTAAGAGCATTGTCCAGCTGCCTCTGAAACACTACCAGGCTTGGGTTACTGACCAGCTCTTGGGAAGCCTGTTCCAAGGTTTGAACACTCTCTTGGTAAATAAATGTTTCCTAGTGTCAGGTCTGAATGTCTCCTGGAACAGTTTTGAACCGTTCCCATGTAGTCCTATTATTGGATCCCAGAGAGAAGAGCTCAGGACCTCCCTCTCCACTTCTCTTGAGGAAGTTGTAGAGAGCAACAAGGTCACCCCTCAGCCTACTTTTTCCAAACTAGACAACCCCAGAGTCCCTAGCTGCTCCTCACAAGACGTTCCATTAGTCCAGCTTTGTTGCCCTCCTCTGGACACATCCAGGTACCTGAACACACTTCTTAAATTGTGGGGCACAGAGCTGCCCACAGTGTTCAAGGTGAGGCTGCACCAACACTGAACTCTTTTGACAGGCTGGTTATACTGTTTAATGCATCCCAGTATTATCCATATTCTCAAAATAGTCATGCAAAAACATTGCTAACTTTTGTGAACACAGAAGATAGGATCACATTGTAGCATCTAAAACTTTCTTGGACACTGATGTTATGGCTTAAGTTGTTGCTATCAGCAGGCATTGGAACATACTGTAGGAGACAACCCTCACAACAAAGAGTTTCTTTTTTTTTTTATTCTTTATTTGTTATTTTTTGTTTAATTCTAAGCAAAATTCTTTCTCTACTGATGTCAGTAGCTCAGTCATTAAAACTATGGCACAATTGAAGCTCTTCAATAAAAATCTCATACATAAAGTCACCTTATTCTTTTGTTGTCTAAATAATTATGCCTGTGTTGGGAAATTTGGCACAAATATTCACTCTTAACTGTTTAAAAAGTTACTACATTTGGAAGGTTGGATGAAATTAAATTTAGGTTATTAGCATCATTTAGCATGATTCAGATTATGTATACTGATTATTGTCATCGTTGTTCTTGTAAATAAGATCCATGTTATTAGATGTTTTTTCCCCTTGAAACTTCTAATCTTCGCAGCTTTTGAAAACCAGAAGTGCATAATGGTACTGTAATCTAGATGTTAAAAAAAAATTCGTGGTATAAATAACATTTTTTTCTGTAGATCTACTGTGAACTTATGTATGCTTTGAAAGTGCCTTTTAACTAGCACTTACAATTTTCCTTCACTGAAATTATAATCTACTAATGCACAGGTTTAGTTTTGAGCTGGTGCTGCAAAGAAAAAATATATTATCATGGTTATTTCATTTAGGTGTTTTTTTATTCAGATGAATATTATTAAGCATATTCTCCCTCTAAGGGCAAATGCTCATGTATTTATTACTTGCAAACTACAGATGAAAGTTACTTTAAACTACAGTATTCTGTTAATCTTATTAATATTTTACTTGAATTTGTCTCAATACTTGGCTTGCTCATAGTTCTGTGCAACATTTTACTGTGATGGAATATAGCACATTAAAAAGGTTGGTATATTGACATGTGTAGGAAAAAAACATGAACATATGAGTTTACAGATATACAGAGTCTAGTCTATTTTCCATGGTTACTGTCTTGGAATCTTGAAATACACTATTTTTCATGTTATCTGTAGGCATCATCCCATGTTAAAAGATAAAATAAGGACACAGATAAGAGAATATAATATAAATCAAACTACTGTATCTCAGTCTTTAGCTGATGTTTGTCAACACTGACTTTAATTTCCTTTTCCCCATACCTATCAGTCCTTTGATTTAACTAGTTGAAATAATTTTTCCCGAAGCCCAGTCCTTGAGTTTTGGTAATTTTTTTTGCTCATAAAAAAAATTTTGTTCTTATATTTTTTTCCACTTACATTGCTACCTCTTAAGATACACTTTATCTAAAGCTTTTTTAAACATCTATATTTAACTCCTGGCTGAGCTTTTCTTCTTTCCTGCCTTCTAAAAGTGCAAGAAACTGCAGATAGACTTTCTCTCACCTCATAACATCAAAGTTATTCACCTTCTGCATTGAAAGAAAATAGGAAGTATCATTCTTTTATTTCATAGTTCCAAAAAGATCAATGAAACTTTGAGCAGGAGAACATGAACAACCTCCTGTCTGGCATTCGTTGACACCTTACCCACCCATCCCTCCCGTGGATCTGTGACACTTCAAAAAGTTTTTTAAGAAAGGCTGAATTAAGACACAAAAATATTGCTCATCTGAGAGAGATTCATCCTTGTAAGGAATAATACAGAATATTATGATTTCCAAAGCATTATTCTTAAGGAACTGTTTTTGTCCTGAAGGAATGGTCTCATGGGTACCAAATCTCAAATTCGTACATACAGAGCAGGATAACATTTGCAGGCAAGCACGGAAATTCATGTAGGAGTAGACAGGGCAAGACACGTTTGTTTGTCAAATAAGTTAAAAGGAGTTTCTAACTATTGCAAAGTTTAGGAGTATCAAAGCATTTTTAGAAGAATCTTATACTATATAGAAACATCGGATATGTACTCTAGGTTTTAATCTCTCATCCTTCTTTTCCTCTAAAGACAAACAAATCTTTCTACCAGTATCTTTTATGGTGAAATTTCTCTTGTTAGTTCACTGGATGAAAAAATGAGAGCTGTCACTTCCTCCCAAAAGATTTGTTAGACCTCTTGTATTTTATATCCAGAGTTACCTAAAAGCCCATCCACGAAGTTTCAGTCTGACTCTTTTCCTTCTTTATACAAAATAAGATATATAATCCAGATTTGCTAAATAAGAAAATCGAAGAGAGTATTATTTATTGTCTCTGCATGTTTCATGTCCAAAGTATTCATTCAAGTCTTCTGTTGAGAATGGGTAGAAGGGAGCATGCTCACAGATCATTTTACTGAAAAGCTTGATAGGTTGCCTGACAGTTTTCCAGTGGCTCAAAGGTTTTGTCTCAGGAACTTCTGATTGAAAGGCACCACACTGCAGACAAAATTTGCATCCAAATGATTTCATATTAATAGTAGGTTGGACTTTTCCTTTTTGTTGACAAAATTACAGCGAGGTCATTATCAAAACTCATACAGATAAGATTATAAACCACACAGCTTCTAGTTGAGATATTTTAACAAAGTATTTGTCCTTCATAAGGCAAAGCGGTTGCTGCTCAGATACCCTTTATACTATTCATTCAGCTTGTGTCTTAAAGATTTGCTTGTTTAATCCAGGAACATGGAATCACTGACCTGCATACAGATGTATTCTTCCTCCCCCTACACAGGCACACACAAAATACATTTATGTGCCAACACGGTGTGTCTCATTACATACGTTTGTGCATATTGGATCAGTCAATTAGTTAAATGCAGTTTTACATCTTTTCTTAGGAAAATCTCTTTTTTTACATATTATTGTAATTACATACTAGAAAGAGCTTACAAATCTTTAAAAAACACTTAGAATCTTATTTCCTCATGTAATACACTGTAAGTCTCTTGAGAAATGAGGAAATAATGCATGATTGCCCTGTGTAAAACATTTGAAAGCATAAGCATAGTATTGTATGTATAAAGTGCTTGCCTAACTTTAAAGGTTAATATCATTCCCTTATTGGAATTTTCATATTTATATATATAGCAGTTCATTATACAGTCAGCTGTGCACCATTTGCCTGTCTGAAAGAAGAGTATCTACAACCATAAAAACATGGAATTATAGAGACTCCTTGCTTTGTACAGTGTGTGGGTGCCACACAACTTATTGCTTCATTTTATGAAATAAGCTTATGTTTGTTTACCCACACACACACACCTTTCTAGACTTAATTTTAATATCAAGGTAGTTTTATTCTCTTGAATATTCAAAGAGTCTTAAAATCACACAAATGAAACTGAAATAGACCGGTTTTTAATAACAGTAACAATTCATGCAATAGCTCTAGGCTCATTTCTATGGTAACCCTAATAAGAACAAGAAAGTTCAGTTATGTCGACAGAACTAACAAATGTATGCAATATGTGAATTTCAGCTACAGCTTTTTTACTTTATATTGTAATGACACATTTTTTAAGTATTCCTTCTAGAAAAAGGAGTAATGGCTTATCGTGTATGTAATATTGGTTAGGGAATGCAACATTGTTTAGCTGAAAAATATTAATACTCCTAGAATGCATTGAGTTCTCGAACAAATTAAAGGGCCAAAGGAATAATTTGGTTCATCTCTGGTTTAATGTGGGCCAGGGACCACCAATAGTAGAAGGAAACCAAGAAATATCAATACATATTACTAAAGTACCCCGATGCGTAATATTATTCATGTGTGTAGGTGTCTACCAGGGTTATGCTTTATGTTTAAAAGTTAACCTCACAGATCGCTTTTCTTTTTTGGTGGCTTCTTGTCTGTTGCTTAGCAAATATCTTACACTTCTATATGTACTTACTCACAGGCTGTGTGAGTAATCCTACTGAAGTCAAAGGAGCTATTCATAGGACCAGAATCTCAACTTGTTATATTGCTCAACCTCATCTGAAATCAATAGAGCTATGACTGCTTATTTCAAAAGTGGATCTAGTTTTATTGAGGATAACTGGGGCATTTATTTCAGGCTGACATTTTCTGCATTCTCTCCAACCTAAAATTTAGGTTCTTCTCTGAATGAACCTGTCAAGTGATATGCCTAGTTAGTTGACACTACATCTTGCCTCAGGACTCCCTCTGTGGTTCGTATAAGAGACACCTCATGACAACTCATCTCACCCAACATTTTCAGTGTTCACTTTTATAATCTGATACTTGGAGGGTGGCTGACTTTTTGTTAATGATATAAATAACCCAGTGAATCAAATTTCCTATACTGAGAGTTAATCTTTGCTTTAATTTTGTAAAATTGTGGTTATATTTATAATAGCAATTTCATAAAAATAAGCATCTGCTTGATTCCTTTATTAGCACTGCTCACATTATGCTTATTCTCTGTAAAGAATTATTAATGGTACCAGGAACAGATTCAATATTATATTTAAAGACTTATTTTGGGGGGTGAGTTGAACAAAGTTGGTCTAATGTAGATATCTCAAATCATACAGTGAAAAGAGGCTTCCAAGAATAATTTTCATAGGAGTAGGGGCATGGGAATGAACACCCCATTTTAGATATTGATGGCTATGGATCTCCTGCCAGAGGCATTTATTCTAAGAAGTGACCCTAGCTGTCTTGTGTCAATTCTACTTATGAATTACCATCTTTAGTAGAAATTCATCATGACTTGAGTACATAGAGTTGACCCAGGTTTTGTTTGAGCCCCACACAGATCTAAAGCTTGCTGTCCTTTAGGAGGATGACATAACCCATGAAGGCAAAGATCTGTTGGAATGGTGTTACAGTATGTAGACTGGAGGAAATTAACTATCCTCAGGAAATCACTGGGGAGGTAGAGATAAAACCAGAGTTACGCATCCAGTGAAAACATTCCTTTTAAAATGCTATGGGTAGGCAATGCAAAACTTGAAGCATGGGATTAATGTGTTGTAAGGCAAAAGGTAGGGATTTGGTTTCCTTTGCAGACTTTCCCTTCCAAAAGTTTATCAGTTTTACCTTAAAATCACCCTGTCCAAAGGAGAATTGAAGAACATTATATATTAGTATACTTTATCTTGTCTCTTGAAGTTGTCTTTCTCTATAACTTAAATAGATATGTAATTTTCTTATATATTATACTAGCGTATTCTTTGGCGGGAAAATCAGGGGGAATATTTTTTTCTTTTTTAATTAATCTAAAAAAAAAAAAATCTGTAAATTGAAACTAGAGAGTTGGCTTTACCTTTTCTGGTGACCAAGTTTGGAACAGAAAGAAATAAAACCAAATCAGGTATTCCAGGATATATGCCTGAGTTAGGAAAATTCATTCCTACCTCTAGTACTTCTAGTCCTTTTTTTCTAAAGGTAAAGTATTTTGGTATGTGTTGGGTTTTTTAAAAAATTATATGTAAAGGACACTGGAAATCTGTCTGTGTGCAGATAAAAGACTTGCTTTTAGCTAACATAAGGTATTTATGAAATAACAGATCAGTCTGCTTCTTCATTCTGCAAAAACTCAGAAGGTAAGAAAGTTACAGATGAGAATAGATTTTGCAATGAAAATTCTGGCCTGCTTCTCTTTGTAAAATAAATAAATACATGAGGGAAAAACATAAACTAAGTAGGTGTTTTAATTATATCTACATATGGCCAAGAGAAGAAAATTGTTCGCTTTTCTTTAATGTAATAACCCAAGTTCTTTCTTATGTTTGCATAGTGTACTTAGCCTGAAGAATCCCAAAAGGCAATAATCAAAATGAATTAATTTCATTGTGTATGATTCCCGGGTGTATGCATAGAGGAAGCTAGAATGTATTTCTTAGTGATGGTAACAGTACTTTAATGGTTGCGGTATTCTGTTCGGTAGAATTTATTATCAAAGTAGAGATTTCTAAATATTAGTATAAAATACTGATGGAGATAATAATGCTACTATGGACTATAGTAATTCCTAGTATCTGTTACAGACCTGGTTAAATTGTCCAAGTGTACTACGCTAAATTTCCAAACTAACAGGAAGGTAAGATTAAAAGTTATTTAAGAGAAAAAGGGAACTGGCCAAAATAAAAAAAAGACTGCTTAAGGCAACTAGCCACTTGGCAGAGCCTCAGGAGCCTTTGAGATCTGTGGTCTGAGAGGTTTTCACGGGACTGGTTGTAAACATAAAAGCATTATAAGATTTTTTTTTGCAAACTACCTGTCAGCAAAAAGCAGCAGACAGTGAGAAAAGCAGTCCTTAGTGAGGCCTTGGGAAGAAGCCAGATAACTTCTTTTGAATTTCCGAGAAGTCGCCTGAATTTGTTTCCACAGTGCTAAAGGGATCAGGATGGTGAATATGCTCTTTGTAAATAAAGAGGATTGCACCAAAATAGTTGATTCATTTTGGTCTCTTAACAAAAACAAAAGAGCAGGTGTTGAATATTGGCCCAAAGTGGTAAGGCTCTTCTTTACATTTCTATATTCTCTGTGTTTGCAATATAGTGTCAATTTTTTATCCCCTCTTAAAACAAAAAAAACCTTCCCATTCCCCAAATCCCTGTAAGAAAGGGGTGGATTTACGTGCAAACAACAAAAATGCCTAGAAATATGGAAGAACTCTTCTATGAAAAGGAAGTGAATAGGTTTGAGGGTTTACAGTAAGAGGTCTTTGAGGGAGATAGAGTTGCTACTCTTTAGTTCATCCTTTGCTTTTCTCAGAGTTTGGAGCAATTTTAGTGGCACTGCACAGACAGCTTTATCCCACGTGTGTCACCTGCAGCAGGGGAAGCCTAAAGTAAGCTAAGTCAGAATTGTCCTTTCTCCAAAGAGTATGGAAGCAACTCAAAGCCCAAGTGTAGAAGGCATACATAGTTCCTCTGTCTTACTCTGCTTCTCTCTTCTACCTAAAGTTCTTTGTTTACAGTTGGTTGTTAGTCATGACTTCTAAAAATTATATGAAATTCTGGTAAATTTCGATTGCTCATAATATATGGAAGAGTCATTTCTGGTCTGTAGAGAGCTGATGTCAGTATTGTTGGTGAACCTTCACTATATCTGGTTCCACAGTTTCTTCCACATCTGCTTCCTACTTCTTGCAAATATTTAGGTACATTTCAGTATATGTGCAATTCAATAGCAGTAAAGAGGGATTACTATCAAGCCTAAGTCTGTTCAAAGTGTTTGCATTTCAGTTTGCCTAGCATGGATAGTACGTGCCTTCTAAAATAAACTAGACTGACTTTTTTCTCTCTTACAGTTAGTGTTGATAAATATAGATTTTTTTTTTCTTTCTTAAAAAAAAAATAAAAATTTGAAGGCTCTGAAGTTTGTTGTACATGGACAGTTCCCTCCTAAGATCAGAGCTTTAATAATATTCAATGCAAAGAGAACTCAATGATCAATGCAACTGGACGTCACTTAACTTCAACTTATTTTTCTTTATCGCCTGCTCTATTAATTAGTTTACTCTCTCAGCAGAACATGTTCAGTGCCGTGTGTCAGTATTGTTGCTATCAAAAAACTCTATGGGGAACTTCTCCCTTTCTGTAGGTATTTGTACATTCAAACATGCGTTGGTGTCATCCCTCTGAGAAAACAGTGTCTGTGCAGTTCATCTGGGCACCTTCTAAACTTCTCCCCCTTTTCCACGCAGAAGGAAATAGTAAGTAGAAACATGGTGACAAAGTGCCATATATATGCATATTTCTTGATGAACCTCCATATACAAACTAGCAGTGGAGTCTTAGGCTGGAAAAACACAATCCCTGAAACCATTTAGAAGGAAGCATGGGTGTACAACACAGTCTACAAAAAGGTAGAGTAGTTACTCTTTCCCAAGGATAGAATGACACAATGTTTATCCTTCCTGGAACTATGGGTTTTATTGCTCCAACAGTTCACGAACAATAGTTGAGTGTGACCTAATATAAGCTAAGCTCATTACATTAATTTTCAACAGATAATTAATAATTAACATATAACCTTTAGCTTTCCTTTTATCTTCAAGTATTGACAGAAGTCACATAAAAACATACTATGTATGGAAAAAAATGCTTTGAAATGCAAAATATAATTAAAATGAATGTAATGTTATTTTAGGACAGCTGTATAGTAGCAAGAATACTATAGGGAATATGAATATTTGAACAAACCATTATTTTTATCCATGCTGTTCAATTTATACTGAAGTAATTTCTGGAAAACAGAATACCGTTGGATATTTTGGGTGGAATTTATTGGATTGAGTGCGCCGTGGCAGTTAAATTTGAACATCAGTAAATTACTCTCTACTGCTTTGGCAATCGATTGACCCACATCTAATTAACGCAAATGAAACTACAATGAACCCTGTAGGTTGAGCTTTTCTGTTTTCTGTGCTCCACATACAATTTGAAAGTCCCACTTAATTAGACTTATCGTGTCTAAATAGCTGAAGTTTCTCAGTCTTTTATATTTGTGCAACCATGGTCAGAAAGACTACTGGAGGAGGCAGGCATGGAATAGCATGTCCCAGTCAGGAGATGTTTGGGTTTGGAAGATGGTCTTATATAGGTACCTTTGTTTGTGCAAATTGTTTCAATGATTGGGCCATCAGTTTCTCCATCTGTAGAACGGAATCAGTTGTACAGGTCGTCTTTAAATACTTTTCATTAAAGATGCTATTGCTGTTATTTGGGGAGCCTATTCTTATGACTGTTTTGCTTTATTCTCCAATAATCCTGTTCATCCCTAGGCAATTTACTTAGGCATCTGTCTGTGGAAAAGCAAGTGTAATGAACAATAGATTGCTCTTTTATTTTTTGTCTGGGTGCTTTGCTGCTAAGAAGAGATACAAACGCGAAATAGTCTGTTATTTTTATATTTCAATATTTAATAAATACATTATGAAAGTATCAAATACCTCATTCTTACTTCATTTTCAGCTTAATTAAAATTAATCACCCATTTCTTACGGTTTTATGCTTTCTGAGTATGTTAATGATGTACAGCACTGATTCTGTGTTACATTTTACCATAATAATTTATGCCTTCACAAAGTTAAAAGAATAATATTTCCTTAACAGTGGGACCATGTTAGAAACAGCACCCCCCAATACCCATGTGTATGTGACCCACTTGCAACCATCAGACAAAACACATTTTAACTGAATACCTTAACAATTTCTATTAGGAATATTCCTGAACTTGTCCTCTTCCCCATTCACATGGAAAGCAAGTCCACATTATTAATATTGTTAATGACTAAATCAACCATGCATGAAATGTCCAAGTTTCACCTCTGATTAGAGCATTCAGTATGCTGTAAGCTCATAGAAAACAATGAACATAAATCTCTTTGGTAGAAAGAGAGAAGAGCCAAGGAATTGCAGTTAGTGAATTCTCAGAAACATCTTTCAGCAAAAACTAAGCAGTTTGTAGACACCTATGAAAAAAACCTGATTAAAAGCCTAGATGCTTCTCATGAACCAAATCATGTGAGATGAATATGCCTTTTGTCCAAGATAGGAGCAAAGTCCTTTTGTGTGGAGGGGAAAGCATCTGGTGCTTATACAGTTTGGTGTTATAAAGGCTTTTAAAGTCTGTCATGTGACACTTTAATAGGTAAGGCAAGGAGTCATTGCCATGATTGCATAGCTGTGAGGTGCAAAACTGGTGAAAAACATACTTGGATGATCAGTATTAGTAAAAGAGATATTACCTACATCTTGACTATAGTTAACTGCATTAACTGCAGGTTAACTTCAAAGATTGGGCCTAACTCTAGAACTGGTGTCTTTATTAATGACTTAAGTTACATGATTTGAGAATACATAATTAAATTTGCAGATGCTAGAAGCTGGGTCTCAAACATATTGGTGGGCATGATTAGACTTCCGAATGTTCTTTACAAATTGGAGAGACGTAACTGTACTGCTGGTTGCAAGGTTTTTACCTGGGAGAAATAACCATCTTCACAGAAACAGCATGAGGAAAAAGCTGACTGTGCTACAATTCTTCAGAACTGATAGATGGCTTAGAAAGTTTCACAAGCTGAATGTAAGCCAAGAACAACCTAGTTACAAAAAGGAATATATTACTGACTTGCATTGGAAGAAGTAGTAACTCTAAGGCATCTAATTTTTGTGCTTTACTGGGTATGGCCTTAACTGGAGCATCATGTCCAGTTTTGACACTACAGTTCAAAAAGTGTATGGAACATTTGGAAATGTTCAGGGAGAGTGGAAAATGGAAAGTATGGCTGTCTATGCTTGTATAGTGTAAAAGAGGAACATATGATAACAGCCTTGCTGTATCTTTCATAGAAAGGAGAAATAAGGCTCCTGTGTTTCAGTGAAGAACATTCAGACAACATGGCGAAAAAGAATAAATTACAATCACTAGGCAGTGTAGTTCTGGAATAAACTGTCTTAGAGATTCCAGACACTGTTGAAAGCCTGTAAGAATAAGATGAGCAAATAGAGGGCAGAAATTAGAAGACATAGATAGGTCTTTGCAGGGGCATGGATGGTCTCTTGACAGTAACCTAAGGTCTCCTTTAACCGTATGGTCTTACAACACAATACTTCACAGTAGCATTTGGCTTGGTTTGGTTGGAAGGGACCTCAAAGCCCACCCAGTCCCAACCCCTCTGCCATGGACAGAGACACCCTCCACTAGCCCAAGTTGCCCAAAGCCCCATCAAACCTGGCCTTGAACCCTGCCAGGGATCTAGGGGCAGCCACAGCTTCTCTTAGACTGCCTGCTGGTAGGTGATAGGAAGTTACATCAGTGATCTCTCTGTAATAGTGCTTTAATAGTACCTGCCCTTCCTCATTAGTAACTGTTTTAAAATCTACAGGAATTTGATATTTATACTTGCACTGTAAAACTGTGCCCCAAATGACATTAAAAGCAAGTAATTATCCAGAAGTTCAGTTGGTTTTCCATTGAAAAGGCTTTTAAGTGGCAGCTTTCTTCTTTATAAATCTTGTGTGTTTAAATGCAGTCTTTGATGTTATTGGTGCCACATACCGTGGTTAAACTTGCAAAATGTCAGATACTAGAAAATTGAGGTGAATAATAGCCCCTTACAGTTTATACTGTTTAGGTTTGCATCTGTAATGTCCATCCAACTGACTGATCTAATACCCTGTGGGTTTCTTTGGTTTGTTTTTTATTCACTTTAACTGCTATTTGTATTTTTTAATTTAATGATTTGTGTTGGAATAATTGTTCTGGACCTGACATCCCTTTCATTGCACAGTTCTACCAGCTTCTGTGTACGACTGACAAGCAAGGCTAGATAGGTTATTTGAGATTAAAATTGAAAGCCATGCACAGATCAAAAATCGAGCAAGTTTTTTATTGTTTGTGGATGCTTCGGAGTTTTTTCTGTAATATATTTTTCCACAATTATTTTCATTCTTCTTTAGCTGGATCAGTTTCACCAGTATTTAAAACACACATGCACATTTTTTAAAACAGCACTGTTTAGCTCATGTACAGAGTTCTCGTCAAAGGTAGAATACTGCATCCTTTTTTGTGATTCTTTTTGCTTTCCTGTATGCTATGAGAGATGTTTTATCTATCCTGTGAATGGACAACATGTTGTATAGTGACTACTTTCAGAATGCCTTGTTGTTTGCTAACATGAAGCTAACATAATTTAAGCATACTTTCTTCCTTTACATAACTCATAATTTACATATAACCTTTGGCTCTCCTTTTATCTTGAACCATTGATACCAATTACATAGAATCATACAATCTGAGCAAAAATGCTTTGAAATGCAAATTCTAATTAAAACGAATATATTGTCAATTCAGGACATGTGTGTGGTTGAAATAAAGTGTTTGGGACACCAGCAGTATTTGAATAGGTTGCTGTTTTTTCGATATTGTTTGTGCCTAGAGTGATTTGGGGTAGAAAAAAAAAGTTTAGATCAAGCACAGTATGACACAAAAGCTAAATTATAGTTTTATTAAATTGCTTTAAATTGTTTTACCATTTGAAAAGCATGCAGATAGCAAATGAATAGAACACCTACAATTCGCTTTTTTTTTTTTTTTTGTATATCTGCTTAAAAGGCTGTTATTAATTGGAAATAATACTATGACATAAGAGCTATCACCAAACACCTTTTTTTCCACAAAGATTTTTATCCTGCAGGCTGAAAATCTCACTTTTAGTGGAAAGTAAGCAGCTCCATTTAGATTAAACTTTCTTTTGATGGAAGAGGCCAGTAAGTATATATTCCTAACAAAGAAATACGGTGATTTAGCTGGATTGCTTAAAAAATAGGATATTAAGAAATATAGTCCAGTATCCTAGAAATAAATAAGTTTTTCTAGTAGTTGATACAGTCAAAAATTCACTGTCAAGCTCTATAAAACTCTCATTCATAGCTACAACTTACAAAGAAGCATTTATATGCCTGTATTTTGCTAGCATCTCACTCAGGTCAGCCTGCTATCATAACTTCAAGAAGTTTCCACTGTCTTTGAAAGATCTTTCTCTAATCCAAATATTTTGCAGGATGCTATTTCTGCTACCAGCTTGATCATTGCCTTCACTTTCCGTTGCATCCCAAGTCTTAAGCTCTGTAAGTGGCCATTTTACTGCTCAATCCTGCAGCACCCTATGTCCAGTACAGATATTCATAGTTTATGGGACTTTTCACTCTTAAGAGCGAGGGATGTATTGTCTGTGTTTTCTTTAATTCCTTTCTTCTCTTGTTTGATTCTTTCCAACATGACCTGCAGGATATATTTGTCTGAAATAGCTTTGTTTTTCTCACCATAATGGAAGGAGGCCTCAGGCAACCAGTTGTCATGCAGCACTTTCGTATTATTTTGCTCAGTGTCTTCCAGGTGGGAAAATAGTGGAAGTGTTTACAAAATGTTTCTCTGATCACAGGCTCAGCTTCTTGTAGGCTTAGTCCCTCAACGGGACCTGACCCTCTGTTAGCTGTTTGGGATATTAATTCTAGAAACATTATTTACTGGACTGCTACCCACCAGCTGAAGAACCTACTTGAATCTGGTCTGTCAAGGACATGTTAGTTGTAGTTGTAGAAAATCAATTGCATTTTTTACATTTCATGTGAAAAGCATTGTCTTGGTTCACACATTTGTGTGTGTATAAACACTCCTTCCTCTTTCACGCAAGGTAGTATTTTCCCCAGAGTTTGTTGAGAGCTGCCTTTATCTATTCATCATATTACTGTCATAAAGAAATCAGATACAATAAATATTTTCAAATGATAGGTAAACAGTTTTCTGAACAAAGTATTATTGCCTGATAGTTCTGCCTTGTGGGATGAAGTAGCCTATAATATCACAAACAGTATAATACGGCATAAATGGGTAATGACAAATGAGGAATATGCAGGCATTGCTCCACCTACATTTGATGCTTTTTCTAGATGTTCTAGGAGGCAGACTAAGGTTTTGAACAGATAAAATAGATAAAATTCCTACTGAAACTACTCTCAAATTTCCTTTTGATTTAGTAGGGTTAAAAGCTGGTCTTTTAAAATGATTTGTTTTGCTATATAGTATTGTGATATTGTATATAAGCCTTCCAGCCTTTGAAAAAAAGTTAAGTTACACAAGCGCTGTAATATGAAGTATGTGTAGATGTATGGTGAGTGAGTGTAGATGTGGCACTTTGGGACATGGTTTAGTGGACATGGTGACATTGGACTGTTGGTTGGACTTGATATTAGAGGTCTTTTTAAACTTTAAGGATTCTATGATTCTATGAAATGCGCATGGAGGCTTCATGTTGCAGCTGTTTTGTGGCTGCGTCTGCTATGCTTTATATCCAGTGGGTGTAACTGCTTTGAAGAATCCAATACAGTTTGTCGTTCACACCATACCTGAACACTAATTTTGTTTTAAGCAGGAAAGAAACATATTCTGAAAATATTTTTTATTATTTTTGGAGAGCAAAAAACTATATATTTTTTATCATCTTTTATTTACGATTGCCTTTGATTTTCATACCTCAAAGTACCATAAAATCAGCTTTTGATCTTCATCCATTCTTAAAACAATCCAGTAATTAAGTGAACAAAGGGAAAAGGTAAGAAGGTACAATTGTTTATGAAAGATAGTGAATCAAATTATAAGTAGGAGGGTTTATTTTCTGATTTAATTAAAATTATATTTTGGCTCAAAACCATTACACTGTGACACTGCCCCCCCATACTCACATAAAAGTTTGTCAAGTGGTGCATATGTGCTTTTGATAATAATGAACAAAGTTCTGAAGTTCTGGAGAGTTTCATTCCCTTTTCAGCTATTGAGCATATTTAATATGTCTCATTAATGTACTCGTAGAGTTTCTTCTTCAAGATAAATGTTTGTTGAATGCTAAGCGAAGGTGCCTTTGGTGTTGAATGGCTGGTGCTTGTGATAACAACGAAGTAGTAACTGGTGCAAATTCAAGTACAATCAGGTCTTGCAGCAGGTCATTGTTATACGAGTGTGAGACCAGCATACTTAGTATGAGCCTCTGAAGAGATTGTGTAGCTATATACATTGGGACCCACTGATTAGATTTAAAAAAAAAAAAGTATCTTCCTGGTGTCTTAAGGAGTTTATAATGGTTCATTTATTCAAAATGGAAATGGCATCAGCAAAGTGAGATTCTGTTCGGATTTAATCTTTTAATAAACAGAAAATAATACTAAAAAGCAGGGTTATTTTTTTTAAAAAATCACATTTCCTTTCTGTGTTATTGGTATTGAATGTCATTATCCTAGAATGTCACAGTCTGAATGTTCATGTTTAAATAAGTCATACACTGAGAACTGCTGGGGAGCCACAAATGCCTGATGGGAAAAGGAACCGGGGTGACTCCAGCATGGACAGTTCCCTCACCCACATGGCACAATCCTGCGCGAGCTGAGCCTGGTGAGGCACAACCAGGTGTTGGAAATGGGATCCATCAATGGTCTCAGCAATGAGACAGATCCAGGAGCCATCCAGACAAGTCAAACATAGCACAGGGCTGGAGACAAGGCTAAAAAATGTATCCATTGACTTTGTAGAATCATGGGAACCCTTAGTGTCTTCAGAGTCCTAACACCATGAAGGTTGTTGCTATGATTTTAGATAACAGGAATAGTGTAAGTTTTCAACTATATAGTTTGTGGATTTTGTGGGGTTTGGGTTTTGGTTTTGGTTGGTTGGTTTTGGGTTCTTTTTGGGGGGTTGGGTTTTTTTTTTTTGGTTTGCTTTTTTTTTTTCAAAAATACTGTTAGCTTTCTCTAGAAATGGCACTTTATTTACATCATCATGCTATAAGCACACTTCTGTAATTCAGTTACACCTCAGATTTTGTTACTCATCGTTAGTTGTCTTCTCTATTTTGCTAGTACTTGAATATGCTGTTACGAAACACGTCTCGGCTGTGTTTTGTTTTTGTTAAAATTGGCACTTCTAAAAGGTTAGGCCTCTGCCTTTTGGCTGTTATACTTGAACTCAATTGTCAAAATGATTTCTCTAGATTGATGACTCTAGAGAAAGCCCTGCTTTTGCCTAAGTGTGTTGCTGGTACATAATAATCATTAAAGATTAAACTACCTCTTGACTGTCAAAATCACCATACAGAAGGTTTAAGAGGACAGAAGGGACAGTGCAACATGGCATAATGAAGAAGAGAGGATGCAGCAGTGCAATATTGTCTTGTGCCAGGAGAGCACTTGACTCACTAACCCAGGGCCAATGCAGGAAGGGAAATGAGAAACTGAGGACTCTTAATCTCTCTAAATTTGAACATGAACTTTTAGGGCTTTCCTCACCCACAGGAATGAAGCTAAGGGTTGAGTATGACCATGGGGAATGTTTGTTTTGAATTTCATTTATGCTAAGCAGTTGGGGAATGAATGCATGGTTTAGTATCTGCTCAAAGTGTGGGCATAAAAAGCAATGCAAGCAAGTTGCAAAAGGAAGAGATTTACATCAGGTGAGCTTGATTCTCTTATTTCATAACAGGGGTATGAATGGCTTAAAAGCATACACTGTCAAAGAAAGGTATCAGATATCAATATAGTATCTGTCAGCCCATTAGTAAAGGATTATACCTTTAATTCTCCAGAAGAAGTTCATTTGCTGGAAGCTTTCTGAAATAAAAGGAATAATGTTTGGCTCCCCAGATGGCTATTTACATTTGACATTTTTTTTAATTTAAAAATAACTACAAGAAACTTTTTATTAATGCTTTTAATTTAAAAAGTTGTCTCCTCATTAGTGGTACATATACAGCAGAATATGAGGCAATGCAGAAATTGAAAAAGCAAACTGCAATACATGGCTTATAAGAAAAAACAAGTTGCAGTCTATTAACATGAATTTCAGACACAGCTAGCAAGTTAAGATCACTTCTTTTAGGTCAGTGCATTTTTTTTGAGCAGTACAGGTGAAGGAGAAAATGCAGAAAGCTCACATCCCATCATTTTGTTTGATGTTAGGGATGAATTTATAGGTCAATACCTACATATTTTTACCACAGTTATTTGCTTCAGCAGCTTATGCTGCTTGAATATATAAGTGTACTGGCCATCGTGGTGCCTCAGTGGCTGTGCTCATAGAAAGAGTGGATTTGCAAAAGGAAAGGGATGCCTGGGGCTGGCAAGCAGCTTGCATTGCCCTCTGGAGTAGCATATCACTTTCCACTGAGGCCTGAAACTTGATTTAGATTCCTAAAATTATAGCATAGGAATTCCCCTGTATCAAACGAAGTAGCATTAACAGAGTAATACGTGATGCAAGTTTCTCATCATTTCTGCTTACCCTTCTATCTCTGTATATACATATATGGATATTCTGTATGTTTAAAAGAAAAAAAAATCCACAAAATACGCCTTTCACCACCCAGCAAAGACACCACAAAAAGAGTGAACTGAAAGGCTGTAAAACTACCAGTAAATACTCATACCACTTTCAGCTTGTGCCTCTGTGATAGGAACGACTGAAAGGGTTTGGTTCTTGGGGACAGTACTTGCCTTTGTTAGAAGACATGGTAAATGAAGAACTGCAATACTCACTCTTCTGCACCCTCTCCCCATGAAATTTCTCTGTTCTGTATTCTCATTTATTTTTCTTGGAAGAGAGTATCAGTACCCAACATCAGGTTGTAATCTGAATTGTATCAAGCTTGATTCCATTTTACTCCATATTGTATCCAATTAAACGTTCAATAGCTTGGTAGGTAGTCAGCTTCCCTTCATATTGGATTGTTAAGTTGCCATTTGCTACTTCATTAATTTTTTTTCATCCTTTTTGTGTTTTCTTAACTTTTTCAAATGAATTTTGGGAGTACGGGTCTGAAACGCAACCGTATGTCATTAGAGTAAGTTCTGTGGCAAATTCTAGCACTGTAGAGTAATTTTATTCACCCATATAACTAAAAAGGTCTGAAAAGTATTCATAGTTAAATTCTTCAATTTTACAACAACCACCATACATACCCCATATATTCTATGTAATTGGCATGATTCCCAGTCTTTATATGTTGAATTTTATTGTAGATTAGACAAAGAAAACAGGCAGTGATGATCACTGGTTTTGCTTTAAGTAATTGGGGTTTCATGGTATCTTTGAGAACTTTTATCTGGTGGTGCAGAGCTTCAGAATCCTTCTACAATGCACCTTGGAGAGACCTGTATGGTTTTTTTTATAGCACGGCATTTTTAAGAGAGCAAATGAAAGTTACCAATGCAGCAGGCATTTTAATACCTCGAGCAATATTTTGTGCTGCTCTGTATTACTTTTGGCATGTGTTTCTTCTGTTTTTAATCCTTTAGAATGAAATCTGTGCATATTTGTCACATATTTCACAACTTCAGTATATTTTGAGGTACTTAACATGTTGTGTTTAGTACTAATTGGCATAGTACAGAGAAATAGACTTAATTACTGTCAGATTAATATTTTGGGTTTTGTCTGTTAAAAAAAATAGTTTTGGATATATAATATTAAAACCTTCAAAGCTTGATATCACTGAAAAATAAAGAGTTGTTTACCCTTAAAATGGGATGTATCAAAAACAGCAGAGGTATTTATCCACAGTTCCCAGCGAATTTGCTTAGCAAAGTCCCTTTATTCAGTTTCTCAGATCAATTGCCCACAACTGTACCAAATTTTGGAATTTTGTTTGAGTTTTTTTATAGCACAGAGAACTCTGTATAATATTTTTGGTCCAAAATTAATTAAAATCAATTTATGAGATCCTGGTGACTACAGTGAGAGTTGAATTCTGCCCCATTATCTGGACTGATCACCTTTCACATCAATACCAGACATACTTTAGATAACGACACTATAATAACAGAACACTGACATCATTGGAAATGATGGCATTATTCATTGTTAGGCAGGACAATAACTGCTACAGTACTGTTCATACCTTTATTGTAGCTGAATGAAATGGCATCATCTAAGTTTCATAAAATGTACCATAATAAGAGGTGTGTGAATAACAACAATTCTACCCAGCAGATGAATACGGATATACAAATAGCTCATAGATTTTGGGTTTGTGGAGGAAGGTTGTTTTTTTCAGGTGATTAGAAAGGCAAAAACGTTTTGTGCCCTTGCTAGAAAGTTAACAAAGCGTTATATTGCCACCTGGCCATCTGTTAGGATAAAATGCTTGTTATTTTCAATGATGTTGCTTTGATTTTTTTCCCCTCAAACTCGTGATTCACATTTCATGGGCATTTTTTTCCCCATGTATTTTAGTTGAGAACTCGCCAATACATTCTGTGTGCTCGTAGCTAAATACCCACTTTCACTCTTCGCTCACGGAGGGAGATGGTTATATTTTACATGTTTGAATTCTCATAGAGACAACTGCCAACTCTTTGCTCAATGTTAGGTAAAGCAAACCTGTGCAGTTACATATTTCAGGAATTAGATTATGTTCCCTCACAGCCAAAGTGCCTTGCCAATTCTGTCATGCTCACAGAGGTGCACTCTCACCTTTCCTGTGTCCTGCCCCACCTGGCATATGCTAACGTGGCTGTCTCTAATGTTGCTGCTGTTCTTTTCATGACCATAGCTTATATCCAAGTAGCCTTAATTGCACCAGAATGTTTCTGCAGTTTAGTTATTTTTAATTAGTAATGTCATAATCATAAGTTATTTCCTTTCATTTATGTATAGCATAATATATGCTATACATAAATGAAATGAAAGACAGAAAAACTTGTACCGTCTTTTGTTTTTAGAGGCAGATGAACAGCATAGAGACTTAGATACACAGTATGTCAACATATCCTTGAATATAATTTTATTGTCTCAGAGAAAAAACTGAAGATTAATATATCACTGTAATTCTGTATGTCTTGTGCTGGGAATATTGCTTTTGCTATTCTCTGTGTTTGTGATGATAAAAAATGCTTTTGATTTACAAAAAGCATAAGAATATGATTAAGATTTTACTGGAGTTTATCAAAATTCAGTAAGCAAAGTCAGTGTTTCCTCCTACTACCCAGAAAGAGGAAATGCTGCAAATGGTCTATGCAAGAATTACATTCACTTCGTTTGCAAATCTGAGCTCCTTTGTTTTTTTTGAGGATTATACAAAGTGAACATATGTGGAATATTGCTACCAGCTTGCATTCTTTGATAAATCCAGACAGGCAGAAGAATGCTGGTGGCAGAAAGTCTAGGATACTGGTGTTTTCTTATGGTTAAAACAAAATCTGGAAATTCTAGCCCTTTTGAGCAACAAATGCCAGTGAGATTAGTACAGAAATTGTTGGATGAAAGTGTTTCATGTGTGAAATATCAAATGTACTTGGCAACAAATTAAAGGTCTCCATTCTGTGGTTTCTGTAGGTTTTCTGTGGTAGGTGCATGTAGTGGAGATACAAGCAAAGAGATTTCTATTCATAGTCAGAGCCAAAAAGTGGTCTTTTTACACGAAGCATCTGATTTGTACTGAGAGGCTTTTCTATGCCGGTAGACTGTTCCAGCTGTCTTGTAGCTTCCTGCAGCACAGGGTCAGGGTCTGTCAGTTCAGGCTTCTGTTCAGCAGATGTGAGCTGGTATCATTACGCAGGCTGTCGGTGCCAGTCTCCAGCTTCATGGGGCTTTCTGTCACTCTGAATGACCAGCTCTGGGATATCTGAACTGAGAGAGGAACTGTGAGTACTTCAAGGAATATTGCCTAATGTATGACTCTGGAGAACCTTCTCACAATTTTTTTGCCTAAGGAAAATAGAGATGACACGATCTTTTTCTGACTTCTGTGTTCTCCCAAAATTTGTAATCCGTTGATCATTGTCACATTTACTGGATAAAAAATGAGAAATCACAAAGGTAAATTAACTTCAACAAATGTCAGGAACATGAGTGGATCACAAAGACCCATCCTATTTCCCCCTTTGAGGGATCAGCACACCTACGTGTGCTGTGCTTGTCAGGAACCAACAATCTACTCAGTCCATACATGCAATAACCAGTCCCTAAGCACAGCAGGATTTACAAAGAGAACCCTAGGGAATCTGATATCCTTGTGAGTGAAGGAAAGTGAAGAGTCAGGGAACAAATGCCACAAATCGAAAGGAATCAAAGCTTTATTGGTTCTGCCTCAGTGTAATTTGTGTTACACCTTTTAGTCTGTCCAAGTAGCAGGAGCATAATCATCCAGGATATTGTCGATTTTGGTAGAAAACCACAGAAAGTGGAAAACCAGGCCTTGTTTGGAGATTTTTAAAGTCATTCTCACAACATGCATGGCAATGAATTAAGTGTTTATAGGGTCTTCACTTTCAGTAAGTAGAGAGGACTTGGAATGGGAGTTGAATCTTTGATTTTTAATTGAGGTACTTTGCGTTAGTATAAACAAAAAACTTTGTCTGTTTTTAATGGAAGTGCATGCTGAAAATGTCATCTTTTCATAACAGAGACATAAAAATCTGGTTTTCTTTGGGGCTTCAGATGCTCTGAATTGGGCTTAGCCTGCATTTCCTTGGTGGTCCCAATAGTCCTTTGCTGAAAGGCATTGTCAGCATCAAAGCCATCACATATAGTTTAACTTGCTCCTGTGATTTCCTTGCATACATCAAGGTTCTAGGACATCCTCTTGCTTAATCATCTAGGACATCCCTTATTTCTCTGAAAGATCAGAAAGAATCTGGAATTAAATCAAACTGCTGAGTAAACTGACATAATATATTTTGGAAAGTATAGTTTATATAAATTCATCAGTCTCTATTACCAAAATATTGTACAGTGTTTGCCATTAAATTCACATATTCTGTTTTAATAGTCAACTGATGTAACAGGTTTGTCTTTTTTAAGAAACTTTTTTTCACAGTATGTTCTATTAAATTTGGCTTCTATAAAACATTATAATGGTGATTATTTAGATCCATTTTCTTTTCTAGGTAAATCACATTATAAGTGATACAAGAAAAATTTTGAAAGAAATATCCAAAATTAAATACAAGCCTCATAAATAATATTTATTCTTATAATATGAAGTATGTTCAAATATTCAAGTACTATGTCACATTCAACTCAATTTTATCCTTAGGAATAAATATTTGTGAGGAAACATCCAATTTTAACTTAGCTAGCTTTTTGTGTCACAAGCAAAATACCATAGGAAAACCCACAGTATTCAAATTTGTATTAGCAAATATTATTTGCTAAAAAGGGAATAGTAACAACTTTCAGCTCAAAGTAGAGCTGAACATCAAAGTGTTAGTGTACTCTTGCATTTGTTATCTGATGTCTGAGGCTTAGTGTTGCTGACATCTGGAATATTTCTCACTGCGTTTGTATAATGTGTTTCTCTGTTTCTCTCTGTTATTGATCATACATCCATTTGCCATGCAGTCAGATTTCCCTAAATGTTTGGAGCCTCATTTTTATTTGCTGTTCCTCTCTCACTGCAGCAATTCTACATTTTTCAAAATTACTCCTCAGTGGTGGAAAAGAGTCAAAAGTTCAAGAGCAGACCAAAGACAACAGCCAAATGGAAGTGTGGCACAGGGAAAATGTAGCTGTAGTGGTTCATTTGGGATTAAGGGAGATTATGGTACTTCTCTCTGACTAGGTCTTCAAGATAGTTGAGTGGTATTATAGGCGTAAATTTGCAACATGCTTCATATTTGCTTATACAAGTGAGGTAGAGGATAAAAAAGAATGGTTCAGTGCAGTGGGTGGATGAAGGAAGTGTAGATATTCATTGACCATGTGTCTCACATGTGTTAGTATATTGACCTCTTCCACTGAGGAACCCTTTCATCTACTTCCGTGGTTGTAGATTGTCCTGGGTTTCCATTGGGGTTTCCATTGTGTTATGTGACACACAGTCTGGTGCTCTGTTTGTGTTTTAAGAAAGAGGTTGTATAGCAGTTTAGAAAATTTTAGCCCTTGAAACATTAATGAGAATTTATGAGAATAAATGCATTAATTTGCTCCTTTAAATTACTAGCAACATGAACCTGCACATCCTAATTATCTTTATCTTAGTATCCACAGTGAGTATACAGAACAGAACTTAAAGCACTTAGACTAATACAGATTTCTATTTATAATTTGTTTCATTCCTGCTAGAAAATATTCCCTGTTCTAATGGAGAGTATAATTTACTTCGTATCTTGCAAGTGTGCAAAGTAACCTAGCTTAAAAGTTTGCAAGGTTTTAGTTTCTTTCACTACAGTTATTTTTTAAGTTTCTCGGAGAGCTTAAAGTAGATTTTGCTTACTCAGCTACTTAATTTTTTCCCATCCCATTGCTGAAACCTCATGGGCCAGATAATCTACAAAAGCCCAGCAGCATAGCTACTGTGATAATAAACACTTGGATTCCCCAGTCAGATTTTATATTAAGTTACTGTGACACACTCTACTCTTGAATAAATGTTTTTATTTAAAATGTGTAATTTGTACTGAAGCCTTTTATAACTGAATCATTGAATAATCATAAGACAAGGCCCTGAACTAGCAATAGAAAGGTCAAGAGAACGTGGTCAATAATTATGTGATCGTGTTGCGACTTCAGGCAGCAGGCTTTCTACATTGCCACAGTTTATCAGGCTTTTTTATGCGACGAACAGAATTGTAGCTGACGCAGCGTGTGTGTTAGATCTCTGTCAGGAAGCTGTAACAGAGATATGTATTCCAATAATGGGAAACATAGCACATAGGGAGTCAAAACAAATGAGTTCAGTTTGACCAGTGTCGGGTTGGAAGTGTGGACCGCAGCAGCCTTAAGAACAGATCTGAATTGCAAAGACTCTGATTGTTAAATGATTACAATCGTTTACTGCCATAGGCTATAAAAATTAAAAAGGTCTAAGTGCTTCTTTCAGACAGAGATGCAGAGACTAATTTTACATGAATGCATATCCTAACAAGATTAGCTGGCTTATTCAGGCGTATGAATTGCACTTCTGTTCTTCGTGTTAAACAAGCTTGTATCATCAGAGCCACTCGGAGCTTATCATGGTCTCAATCAGGCCTGTACTTTCACTCCATGCTTTTCCTTTCTCTCTATTCTAATGCTAGATCTCAGAGGTTTGGCCTATTTTCCTGCCAACCTTTGCTATTTGTTCTCATTTTAAAATCTTCATTATCCGTGCTTATGTTTCTTTAATTTTTAACATATTTTTCTCTTAACAAGTCTCACGAAAGAGTGGAAAAGATCCAATTTTAACAGCATTTTCGTTGTTTCAATATACGCTATATTCCTACAACTTCAAGGGTGCTATTAGGATATCTGCTGTTTCTACAGCAATTATGCAAGCAACAAAGAATTCTTTTCCTGTCATGAAATTAAAGATTGATTTTATATGCTGGCTAATCTATTGATGGTGAAACATTAAAAATTACTAGAGTACTGCAAATACGAAAAAAATCAATTCTTGTGAAATTTCTTCAGCTTCTAAGATCAAACAAGATGTGCTGCTTTATGCTTTATGAAGCAATATGGCTGGGAAAAAAAACCCAATTAAAATCATTAATATTTTTGTCATTTTAAGTGAATTAAAAATGCCATTATGTATTAGGCATTAATACATATTTAAGAGAGCCAAACAGAATTTTGTTTTGGACAAATTTGTTTTTTCTTTTTCCTTATTTTCAACTTTTGCAGTTCAAAGTGAAGTTTTACTTCACTTTAAATTGAGACCTACTATCACACATCACCTCATAGGAGTTGGAAAGTTCATATTTTTAACGTATCTTGAAAACAGCAATTCATTTAATAACTTGATTTTTTTTTAATAGTCCCAAATCAGTAAGTATACAGATAATTAGTATTTTTAACATCCCTTTTTTGTCACTGTTCTTACCAGCTTGAATATACTTATGTTAGTAGTATAATTTAACTAATTGGGAATAACAGTCATGAATGTGAACTGTATTGTGTAGAACTTAAGCAAGGCTTCATTGAGATAGTTCCTTTATGTATTTGTAAAAATGAGCATGCTATTTTCTAAGGCATTTCTGTAAACCTGGGTGTATGTGTGCCCGCTTGTGTATTTTTCTAGTGTTACAAAATTGTCTGGGTTCCTAACTGTACTGATTTCTGATTTCCTTTCCACTTTCTTCTAGCAAAATGGCAAATAATTTGCTTACACTATTTAAAATGTCATGGACTCTAGGTACAAATGAAAGAAAAATACAGCTTACTAACCCAGATTTTTATAAAAAAGTTTATATGCAAGAAGGTTTCTATGATGTGGATTCATCTTACAATAGAACATAATAAATTTTATTAATATTTATACTGCATAACATAATATTAATTTTGCGTTATTTTAATCTCATTACATTTAATTGTATTATTTTGAATACAATTTGAAATCTCGAATACCTTGGAAACCTTCTGTTCTTTTGTCATGGTTTTGTATCTTTATTGTTGACTCAGTTCCTCCTTTGTCGTTTGGCCAAACTGAAAGTTTAAACCTTACATCTTGTTCCTTAAGAGAAACAGAAAAGAAGAAACAAGCTAACTAGATAATACAAGACAAATATAGAGGCAAACAAGTAAGGTAAAAAAATTATACATGAGTATTGAAAACCACATCAAAAATAATAATAAGAGCACAAACCCATCTAGCAGTCAAGGTTAGATCTGCGTCAGATTGTCTCTGATTTTTTTTTTTAGAGTAAAAAGGACAGATTAATGAGGGGTTTGACATACACTCCTATTTTATGCAGTGTGGTTTAACATGACATTGGACATCTTTTCTGGACCTAGACAGAAAACATTTTATCAAACAATCTAATCAACTTTCTTGAAAAGTTAGTTCTTAGCTAGTAACCTCTGGAGTGTAACCCTCCCTATCAGTCTGATCTTCGACAGGCAAGAAGTAGACTGGTTTATCAGTTGTATGGTGAGGCCTTCTGCGATACCGGTCATGTTCCACTGCTCATGAACCATGAAAAGAATTAAATTGCAAGTACGGGTTTTTGAGATCACATCTGCCTGGCTTTCTAAAGCCATCTGAGAACAGCTTTAGAAACTGATGAATGCAGCATCCCATCTCATCACAGCTACTCTGACAGGTCTAAGGTGAGGCCAAATGCCTACATATATTGACTGTACATAATATGAGTATGGATACCAAAACCTACACCAGCATCCTAGAGTATGGTGCAGTATTGCCCTTGTGATTCTCAAGTGAAATTTATGTATTAGGAAAAAAGTTTTTCCATTCTGCATTTATAAAGGTTCCTTAGAAGCAACCAAATCCAAATAAACCAGATTTTGAGATGACGTGCTGTCTGAATAAAGGATGGCAGATGAGATCAAGTTTACACCTTTGTGGCTTGCTTTATGATTATTTTTGTTTATCCATGATTGGCATTGAGGTTTTTATACACAAGTATCAGCATATCCAAGCAATAAAACTTGTTGCCTATGAAGACAGCTGTTTAAACAAACATGATTAGATCCACAACCCTGTTAGCCATAGCAGCACTTTAGTCTCAGTACCGCAAGGCTACATGCCAGGTCCACTGATAAAGTTAGGTATTCAGAATTTGGATGAAACTTGGTCCCTTGTAGTACTTTTGCCTGTAGAAAGTTAAGTCTTTGCCTGTGCAGGTGACTGGGTTTTTATGTATGGTATCAGGGACAAAGCAATCGCAATCTGTTCCCGTCTTGACTAAATTTACAGAATCACAGAATTATCAAGGTTGGAAAAGACCTAGAAGATCATCCAGTCCAACCATTTATATGGTCTTTGTCCTGCAGCAATGGGAAGGAAATTGGGTAACTTGGAGAAGAATAGGAGATACCACAAGCCAAATGCTATGAGCGAGATTTAAAAGTTTTAAAAACCTATGCTTTGTTCAGGTTCCTCTGTGTTACTCTCGGATCCCACATATTGTTTGTCTTGTTGAGAAATGTATGGGCACATAAGTGACTGAAGATGAGACCTCCAAGGGGTTCAAAGCCAACCTGGGATAGGCCTCAGGCACAGCACAGCTCTTTCATGTACCTGGGAGTCAAAGACTGGGTCAGTTACAGTGACAGAGGAGCATCCAGAATGGACATATCATGACAGTAGGCCTTAGCATTGCTTTTCTTTTTTTCCTCATATTGTGTGCCTGCTTGCACCCAGGCAGCATTCTTACCCACCTGGGATTTTCCAAGAGGGAAAAAAATAATAAGTAAAAAATAGGTTTTCCATTACACAGAGCTGGCAGTTAAGTTATCATGCTGACATGGGTCTACTGATTTGAGGCTGTTTTCTTTTCATGAAGTTGCACTGTACCATAAACATGTCTTGCAGAATAAAACATGTCTCTGAATCTTTTGCCAGGTTTGAGCAAATGCCTTATTACAGCATTTGAAAGAAAATAAGCATTTTGTTGCCTTATGTTGCCCATCATGACACATTTAGATAGCCATCTGAAAGCCAGATTTTCAACAAACAAATGTGTTAGAAGGGTACAGAAATATGTAGATTTTTTTGGAAAGAAGTATCATGAAGAGGGTCTGTTAAGGGGAGTGGTATCCAGCTATGTGGAAATAATTTTTGTTTAGCAGGACGATGGCATTTGCTAATTAACTGCTATAAATTCACTTTACGTTCAGTTGTCTATCTACTTGCTTGGCAACATAAAAGCAACCACATTCAAAGTTCTGAATAACCAGCTGGCTGCTTTTCAAATGTACAGCCTTTGAAATTGATTTGAAACTCCTTTGTGCAGTAAAACAAATGTAAATTGTTGACGTATTGATGACACTGCACATACTGCCTTTCTGTGAAAGAGCAGAATCAATTATTTTTCCTTCCACAAAATGAATCACCAAGATGTAAACCTAAGCAGGATCTTTTCTGGCTTGAGTAGAAACATTACATTTGTCAGTGTTTTTCTAGAGGTGACATTTATGATTCACGTTCTTTGTGAGCTGATTCATCTTGTTTCTCATACATTAAATTATTTCAACAATTTAGTGATAGATTTCTAATTCACATAATTAATGTAGAACACAGTTATCTTGAAATGTATTGCTTTTATTGAGATGCTTGAGTGGTTGAAGAACTGTGTTGGTTTTGGAGGCTTGAATGCATATGTGTGCATTATCAGGTGACTCGGACAAGGAAGTGAAACGATATGATGAAGCTCTGTCCTCTGTGGCCAGCTAAGACCACATTTTCTTAGCATTACATGTAGAAAAGAATCTGTCAGCATGAGTTAGTCAGTAGTTAATTAAACTGTTCGACTTTTTTATTATTAATAATCCTTTCCTGAGGATATCTAAGCATATCCATATGCTTAGATATAACCTACCATTTTTCCAGTTCTGACACCCCAAGTTATTAGTAAGTTAGAAAATGGGAATGAAAGCTTCCTTTGTGCAGATTGTTGTTATAGTCTCATCTGTGTCTTTTTCCTTCTCAAATCCTGTGCAAGATGGCTTTGGTATGATAAGTTGAACGCGTTAAATCAAGTCTTCAAACCGTAGAGCTGCTGCCTTGTTATGTTCATTTAGGACAGCTACCAAAATATTTACCAAAATACCACCTAACTATTTCAGCTCACTTGATTTCCATACTGCTGAACTATACTGTTGTGAAAAACTTGGTTATTAACTTGCAAGCTACCTCAGGTATGTCTATCTTGATTACTTGGATGAGCTGAACCCTCAATTGTTCTTTCAAGCTATTCTTTAACTGTTGCATAGGTGATTTACCCATCTGCACTTCTAAAGGATGAGTAATGAAAGCACATGTGATCAGATGTATTACTAGTTTTTATTTGGGGAGGGGGATGTGTGTTGGGTTTTAGTTTGGGTTTTTTTCTATATATATCCCTTTAGGCATCTAGGAAAGGATGAACGCTGAGAAAAGCAAAAATCTTTCTTTTAAAAGAAAATCTAATGTGCTAGTGAACATGTGTTAATAGGACTATTTGGTACAGACGTTGTGTATTCTTGATAGGAAAAGCTCATTTTAAATGGTGGTTTCCAGAGTTGAATATTTGGCTTTAAATATCATTAACATAAATATCTACATCTGTAGTAGCAGTCAGCTGCATGGCAGAGTTCCTGCTGCTTATTGTACTTGTTCAGAGTCTTGGGAAACCTGGGGGGTATTTGCTGGCAAATAAAGGGTGAGGGTATGTGAGGAAACCATCAGGAGATTTGGTACCTGCCTCTGCCCCAGTGGCAATAAGCATGACTCTCTGAGGACACTTCCAGCTCTCCATCCCAGTTCCCCCTGTCCTTAAGGGACAGGGTAGTGAAAGGCTAATTTGACACTGATATTTTCATCCTTAGAGTGACAGAATGTAGTTGTTCTTACCCTCCTCAGACTGGCATTGAGATAACACAGAAGATGATTTATTTAAACTCCAACCTGTAAAGCCTTTGAACATGAAGCCTGTGTATGAAATGTGAGGCATCACTTTTAAGGTACCTCCAGCTGATATATATTACAACCACCATACTACCTAACATAAATGGTAATATAACAAATTCCCTCAAAGGTACAGTATAGTAGGAAGTCAAATACAGTTCTCAGCTCTCTCTGACTCATGGAACTCTCAGCCATACCACTGCCGAGTTTGCTTCAGCACCAATACTTTGAGGCATATGAAGGGCAGGAACAAGCTTTGTCAGTAACTCGAGTCCACGCATGGGCTTTATTAGAACCTAAGCATGCAAATAAAGATAGAATATGCTTTGCTGAACTGGGATCACTCATGGTCTTTGTGCAGTGAAAAATGATCACAAAAGAGAAGGTGAAACCCTGTTTTAGCTCTTTATTTGAAAAGACTTTTGACTGAAAAGAGGTAAGAGTGCCTCGCAGTCCTGTACAGTTCTCTGATTGTCACTCAGGTGTGTAGATGAGAAAGAATCCACTAAGACTAAATTTCTCCCTGACTGCTAGCAAGCAGGAGGACACAGCAAAGAAAGGGCCCTCTGAGAGATATTGCCATCCTGCAGCGCCGTATGCCTTCTTTTGTCTCTCCTCACTTAATTAAACACATTCCTGTCATCTACATCCTAGGAAAAGATATATAGAGCTGAGGAGGCTGAAAATATTATTTATGTTAACTGTCACTCATAAAAGCAACAGAGAACTTGACCTCACTGGGCTAGACCTTATTGTTTCTTGTCATGTATAAGCACGTAGTTGGGAAACAGTTTTTCCTTCCAAGTATGTTTAAAGTCAACTTGGAAAGGAAGAAAGAAAGGTTAGAAGACAGAAAGTAGAAGTTTGTTTAGCATAAGCCTCCTGCTATTTATTTACATACCATATGCTTCCTCATGCACATTCACACCGGATGATTTTATTTGGATAGACAACTGAAACATCAAAAAAGTAACAACAGTTTTTGCACAGTGTGAGGCTTCTATTACAGCAGCTTGCCATCCGCTGCTAAGTTCACTTCTCAGCTGAGCAGTTTTGAATGCAATACAAAGAGAGAAAGCTGGCACTTAGTTTCATTGTCACAATATTGAAAACCACCACAATTCATAACCATGCTCATTTTCCTTCCTTTAAAACAGTTCCACAGCTTCCAATATCACATTTTAGCTTAGTGGCCTGAAAAATACACTTGTGCAAATACTCTGTCTGCTGACTGTTAGTAATGATTTTTGAACCCAGTTGCCAATTGCAACTGGATTGCTTAGATGCAGTGTCCAAAAGTACTCAGTTTCTACAGAGACTTGTGAAAACTGAGAACAGTTTAGAGGAAGGAAGCCCGGATTTCTGAGCACAAAGCCAGGAGAACTGAGCATTTAGCTGTTCTGCACCCTCACTAATCCCCCACTTAGGGGACACCTGTTACCCAAATCATAAGCATAACCCCAAAACCAGTCACACACCACAACCACACACGGGCTGCAGTACATGCTGTTTGCCCAGCTGAAGTGGTAGGGGACATGGAGAGGAGGAAGAGGAGTTATCCTGAAGGGTATGAGGGGTATACAGTGAAGTCAAGGGTTATGTGAGGGGCCTTGTAGGGTGGCCGTGTAGAGATTTTAGACCACCTGTGGATTTGAGGAAGGTTTCAGAATGATGAAGCTATAGTGGTTATGGGAGAACTGAGAAAAGTATTAATTAGTGTGTCTTTCCTCTCTCTTGCTTCCACTTCTTTTTCTCTGGGCACTATGAGCAGGAGATGGGTTTGTATCTGTGCCTGAGCATGATAGGGCTTTATGATACAGGGATAAAGACATTTTGAACCAAAAGTTTTGTGTTGTACCCAGACGTATTCAGATGTATATTGTATCTATAGAAATGGATGATTTCACAGTTTCAAAATGGGCTTTCTACTTCTTAGAAAATACTTGAAAGCAATGTTTGGTTGAATGTAGCAAACAATGACTTTATTAACAAGGAAGCATTTAAAAATCTTTGTGAGGGGAAGAAAAGTTGGGAGGGTTTTTTATGTGAAGACAAGCTAGATGGATGGAGTGAAGTGAAAGGGAAAGAAGGGAAGTGTTATATAGTAGCATAATTAATCTATTAACAGCTTATGCTGAGGTCTAAATGGATACATGATTAATTTCATTTTCCTGAAGTGAGGCTCAGGTCTCCAAAAGATGTCAAAGCAAAGCTGTAGATACCCATTAAACCTACACAAAGAAATACTGCTTTGCAAGTATTTGCCACTCCCAAGCTTCAATGCTACTTGTCAGCTGAAAATTAACAGCATGGACAAAAATTATTGCAAGATCAGCATCTATGGGACTTGCTAAACATATTTAACTGAAAAACCAATTTTTTTCTTTTTTTTTCCATAGAATCATAGAATATTTAGGGTTGGAAGGGACCATATGCTACATACATTTATATGTCTTCCCTTGCATCATGTAGGAAGACTGATTAGTACAGAACGGATGTCTCTGTACTGTAGTCCAAGTGCCATAACTACATGTTCATAAACGATGACTGTTTGTTCTGAGTGGCTAAGTGAATAAAATTTGGACTTCCTATACTGGAAATTGAGGTAATAATCCCAGCATTGCCAGAATTGAACGCTGTGCAACCAAAACTTTCTGTTTCGTAAGTGAAGAAATGAGATCTCTTCAATATGAAGGGCTCTAAGTGGACAGAGTAATCGATACCAGTCAGTGGCAGAGCTGAGAGCAGAGCTATCCTCCCACTGGAGGACTCCCATCTACTGAGCCACAGGGATGACAGTAATAGCTACTGTTATTGTTTCCAGAGATGTTGTTCTGTGTCTCTGATAAAAAAAAATGTTTAGTAAAGGCTTGGAGTAGTCCTAGGCTTCAATTCAAAAAAATATTGACAAATATATTTTAGGCTCATCATTCTGCAACAAAGCAAAAAAAGAAAACCATGTGTCCCATTGAAACTAATGTTCAGAAGACCACCCTGTAACCACTCTATCACTTTAGGGAAAATGAAGTTCTATCCAATTAAAATAAACACTCTTTGAAATACTGATGGTAATAATAGATGCATCAACTAGCTGATCATGTAGGTTGAACTCTATAAATGTCATAAATGTGCACACTTGCATTATGTGATTCAAAAGATCAGGATGATTCATAAATAGTTCTTATTTCAGACACATTAAAAAAAATGAGACATTTTCCAGCATGACACAGAGGTTTCCAAGCATTTGAGTCAAACGGCCTATTATCTGACAATGCATTGTTGCATTTTGCAGGAAGTTAGAGTGCTTTTGAGACATTTGCATCTGTATGGTAAAATCAGCATACTGAGAAATGCTTTATATATCAGTTCAGTGGTGGTGATCAAATGAAGGAGTTTTTACTATTACTTTGGGAAGCTTAACTTTTTTTTTTCCTTGAGCAAAATCTAGCAATACTGTATAACGTAAGAGTATACATTCTACCAGTGTAAATAGAAATGCAGTTTTATAGAAAATTTGTTCAGTTTTTCCTAAGAATTTATTTCTCAGTCACGCAAGCACTTGCAAACATATAACATTACCAACATGGGCCGATTTTGCTATTTTCAGTAGCTCTAGTTAGGTATTTGCTTTCATGTTTTTGAATTGCTAGCTCAATGAGAAAACTTCATCAAAATCTGAGTAGTATAGTTAAATTAGTTTTATACCCAAGCTGAACTGTCTTTTCATCCTGAACTAGTAAATCTTTTGAGGTACTAGGGAGCAGCAGCAGGAGTGTCTGCCCTGCAGGGAAGGATGAGATGGGAGCAGGGGATGACATATGTGGTACCGGTACTGGCACAAGAGGAGCAGTGTAGGGCTGGCAATGGCCATCAGGCTGGGCCGTACTCCTGAGTGCGTGACAAGCCTGCAGTGAGAGAGGTCAAGCCATGATGCTCAGCCAGCAGGGCAACCTCAGGCTTGCCAAGGTACAAGGCCAGGCACAGTCATACCTACAGGCTAGCTCTGGAAGAACATGATCCTGGCCTTATATATGCCCAGGGCACCCGGTCAGCCCCAGGTCAGAACTGACCTTGAGTATGAGCAGCTGAACTGCGTGGAGCAAAGCAGAAGACACAAGGTTCAACACTATGGTTGGCACAGCAGCTAAATTAGTGCAACAGCTGGTCATTATTGAAGCACACAAATCATATACCTAGGTTAGGGCACACGAATGTGTGGTCTGTTAAAGAAGGTTTTTTCTTAAGGCTGAGTATTGCAAGCTATGTCTGTGTTAGAAAGGAATTCAGCACTCGGGGTATACCAGTAGAAGGAGCTGAGGTTCCTATATATCCTTTGTATGGAGTTCAGATTTCCAACCAGATTTAGCCTGCTTTGCTGAGCTGCACACTCCCACCCTGTGTGCGGTTCAGATTTCCGAAGGACCACTCATACACAGCCCAGGATACTCACAGACCCATTCGGGGTTGTGGTATTTGCGCTGCACACATGAAATAGAGTTTCTTGTTTGCTTTCCTCCAGAAAGAGTTTAGTTCACCAAAGCTTTTTAATCTTAGCTAAGAGCACAAAAAGTCTGTTTTATAGAAGGTTTGAGTATGTGCCTAATAAAATTCTTACTGGACTGCTATCCTGTATGCTTAGTTTCAGATTGCAAAAAAATTTGTCCTGAAGTTATAAACCCTCTGAAATAGGGACATAAAAGAATATCTAACAGACCATTAACTACAGGGGTAGTATCAAGCGTAGCTTTAATGTCATACAGATCTCACCTTTTAGAAAGTTTCAGTACACAGTGATGTGAATTTTAAGTGTGGTAGTCAAATATTTCTAACATGTATATAGTAGACTTAAACAAAAGAAAAATCTTGTTGTTTTTCCCCCTACTTTGAGTGAAATAAAATCCTAAAATGCAAGAAATAGACCTTGGAAATTAGCATTGCATCTTTATTGGATGTAAATACTGAAAACTGAAATGAGGAAGGAAATACTGTTAAGGCGATTCTATTAAATATTACTAGTTGTAAACAACTTTAATGAAGATGGATGCTTTGAAACCTCCAAAGAAAATAAAGCCATCTTATTTTTGCCTTTGCCATAATCGAATGCTAAACTCATTTAGGACCCAGAGTCTTCTCTGTCTCTGAAGACATCTTGTCTTGAGGAAGCACTCAGAAGTGAACACCAAGAACACACAATACTAACTGCAGCTTTCAAATGAACCTGAGATCACCTGTCATCTCTGTCAAACTCCATTTTCCACTGCACTAAGTGAAGGAAAAAAGTGGTCACCGTAAAAATGCCTTTAATATGGCAGTTTCAAGTGTCATTAAGCTCTGTTCCATCTGCTTAAAGAGAATGTGGCCATCTAATTGTTAAGATCTTTGCTACAGACCAAGCAGCCAAGCACATAGATATATCATACGGAGTCTGCAAAAAACCAGCAGCTCTATTGATGTTCCTTTGGTGTTTGTTGAATTATTATGAATTTGCTAAACAGGCTTGTAACTTCCTCATGTAGTGTTTAATCCATACAGAGAAGATAAATAAGCAATTGAAAATCAGGAGGGGTTAACTGCGTGGTATGTAGCTCATCATCTCTTGTTGACTCAGTAACTTTATTAACATTCCTTTAGGAAATTTTAAGCCATAAGACTCTCTACAGCAGTATTGTGTCATTTTAGAGATGATGAAGACAGAGGTGTGATTTGTAGATGAAATGGCATATATGGTGAGCAAGTTTAGGTAAAGATCTGGGTGCTGTCTATTGAACTTTGTGTGGTCTCTGTACTATGCGATTTTACCTCCTACTATCCTCTGCTCTTTTACTGTTCTTCATTTCTCTCTCTTTAAGCTACCTCTGTTCAAGTTGATGGATCCTGAACACTTTTGAAAACCCTGTGTTAGGAATTTTAAGTTTAGTGTTACCAACTTAAATAAAATGAAAGGTCTTGGAAAAGATTCATTATTGACTTTGTTAGCGGCCTCTACTATACATTGAATTTATTTGTCTCTTTGTTCCTTTATTATTACTTTTCTCCACACTTAATTTGGCAAGGAGTAAGAAAAGGTCAGTGGGAAAGGGAAAAAGGAGGTAAAAACCAAATGAAATTATATGGATGTTCATGAAACTTGAGATGAAGCACTCATAATAAATATCCCTTTAGACACTGTTTTTGCCAAAAGAAATCAAATGAACCATCCCTTTTTTTTTTTTTTTTTCTTTTTTTCTGGCATCCAGACCTGCATTTTTAATAGATTTAAGTAAAATCACCACAAACCCCAAATAGTATGAAATGTAATGTCAACATGTCCTGGTGTGCTGGCTGGAAATGTTTGTAAGTTAATGAACTCGAACTGATTTTCTTCAAAGATGAGTTGTTTTGCCATTCTTGGCAAGGTCAGTAAGTCAGATTTGAGTTTGAAGTGTTTAGCTTCAACTTCTCTGAGTAAAGAGAAAAAGAATAAGTTTAATTAAACAATTCAGGAAGTGTATGTCCTTTTATATACATAATCAAAGGAAATACTGTTTTCTTTTCAAAACATGACATAAAATATAAGGAAAGGTATTCCAAAATCATTTTTTTGGAGGAAGTTCTGAGCAAATAGACTTCAACGAGGTATCAAGTGTGACAAAATGTTTGGCAAAATGTTTAGTGTAATATAATTGCAAATTCCAGGAAAAAATTTTAGGTGAGATGGAACAGAAATGTTTGTATTCACATACACACTCCTTCAGATTAAACTTTTTTATCAGAATAGTTGAAAGTAATAAGCCTAATAATATCATAGAATTACTTGATATTATTAGACAACTAAGCTGTTTCTGATATGGCAAAGACTGGTTAAAGCAGCAACATACCCATAATTACTATCACTTCTGAATAGTGTGTTTGTTAGTGTATCAATATACATGCATGAGCATATTTAATTTATTTATATATATATATAGACAAAGCATAAATAGAAGTCTTTTGAGTGCTCATTTCTCACTTAGTAATCATTAAGAATTTGGTTTGTTCCAGAGTGCTAGTTTCTTCCTGAGAGAATTTCGTACCATATCACATAGCTGCATTAAAACTAGTTTCCTGCATAAAATTGTGAGTTTATAATCCTTTTTAGAAGTAAACTTTCTTCTTCATGAAGGAAATGCTCTATATTTTGACATGCAAGAAAAAGAGGCATCTTTTAAGAGGATGTTGAGTTCACCACTTATATATGACACATACCTGATTGGCTGTAAGGACAGCTATGATGCACATGTTATTTTGGCAACAGTACTTAAAGCAGAACTATCCTTCTGCTAACCTGCAGAAGAACAGGTAGCTATACATGTCAAAGCATATATATTTGAACAGAGTGCTTGAGTTTGCAATTACATTCTTTGAATTAAATGCACACTTGTAACAGTAATGAAAGAGGAATTGTAAGCTAAAGTTGGTGGAAAACATGCAGTGCTTATCATCTTATCATCTGTCTAAGGTGTAACCCTTATAATGTATTAATGTAGATGATATCATGTAATTTTCTGGTTTTAAAATGAATAATTAAAGTATTTTAGAAATACTTAAATAGAAAAAACAAATTGTAGAAAATGCACTCTTTAATACTTTTCTGATGTTCCAAACTTGATTCCTCATATACAATTATTATGCAAATATTACTGCTTTGGCAGATGACCTTTGCCATAGGCTATGTTATGATTGAGCAAAGTTATTGAATGCTGTGGATTTTTAGGTTTTTGGTTGACTTTTTAGCAGTGGATTTTGTGACAAGATTATACATAAGACCCAAAGACTAATTGCTGACAGTAAAAGCCTCTGCAATTGTAACTGGCGGTTTTCTGCATTTTAAAATGTCAGGAAATGAGACATTTAAAAATATTTAAAATTTATTAGTTAGTGTTTCCTGAAATATAGTTGCTATGGATGGCAGCTCATCTTTTCCAGTAAACGTGAGAACTGTGATTGTGTCCAGCTTTTCTTTTCCAGCTGTCACTAGCAGAGTGTCATAATATTTAGAGATACGCTCTCTACCTGTCAGAGTTTGTTACAGTTCAGTGATGCATGATGAAGTGTGAGGGACATAGTCTTCCTACTCTACTAACGGTATAAATGCAGTGATGATACTTAACAATGACTCCTTGTTCAAGGTCAGTACAAAGAAACTCATCTGTAGTGTTCAACAACTCATTAGTTGTTGAATTCTAGAATGCAAGGCCAAGTTAATGTGTTCATAATTTCATGGAAATATTCCTGGGTATTTATGAAAAATGCAAAAAAGTTCTATCAGAAGTGCAATTTTCCCCTACAATTCTCTTTCAAAATAAACTGATTTAATCATCTGAAATGATATCTTGGTTCAAATCCTTTGAAATGCAGTATGACAGCGTTAAGCTTTTGCTACTGTACCTGAAGATTAGTCCTGATGGTATTTGAAAACACAGCTGAAGGGGGACCTCTGAGAAATACCTGTGATAATTTTTATATTTTGAAAAAAAAATTAAAACTTGATAGCTAAGGGATTGTTTTAAGAATAGAAGAATAATATACTCATTAGCCCTAATCTTCTTTTTTGGTAAAATATGCAATTTTAGAGCTTTAACACCTCAGGTGCTCTTGGTTTATTTTGTGGAAGCCATTTAAATGCATGCTAGTGTGAGTTACTCCATTAGACTATTTGCATGTGCTACTTTTCCAATTGATAATTATCTAATTAAAATACTTGCTAATTTAAAGATGGACTGCTACCACACTATTGTCCTGAAACCTTTTTTTCTTCTACACTGGTCCCTTGAAATCATAGGACCATAAAGGAGGCATGACTAATTGCACTATTAATGTCATATGGAAGTGTTTAGATCCTTGGAAAGGCTTCTTTTTACTTATTTTATATAATTATTTATGCATATAAATATTTCAGTTTTCTGTGAAAGACCTACAGCTCTGAGAACTTGAGCACTCTTATTTTAGAAAAAAAAAAGCTGTTTAAATCATACAAGAGAAAAAAATCCTTCACACAAAACCATTTCAGGTAGAAAGCAGTTTTGAAAATCTGAGAGAAAATTGTTATGAAAAACATCTTTAAATCACAATAAGGATGAAAAAGCTTTGTGTATTTTCTAAAGAGTATATGTCTCTGACAAGATCTGATTAAATCATCTCAGTGGGTTGTGACTTATAACAGAGTGGCAGTCGCAGAATTCACCAAGCTCCTGGGTGGCATCTCTCCAAACCTTTAAATGAACCAGTACATCACAGACACCCTGGCGCCACTGGGGCTGAGGTGGATGAGATCCTCTGAGTGGGCTGTCTACTACTATGCATCCTTCTCACCTCCGAGTGTTAAACTCTATAGCATTTAATGGGGCAGTGAGAGGTTGTGACCTTCCTGATGACTTTCTTATTCATATGTCTTTTGTCTTGCAATGCAAGAATTGAGAGGAAGACATTATATTTTCTTGCTCTGTTTTGGAGTAGGGGGTTTGCGTTTGTCATTGGGTTTTTTATAAACTGTACTGAGTATAAAATGGGAGGAGAAGTGGGACAAGACTGAAACATGATGTACAGTCTTATACTGTTTCCTAGCGTGAAAAGAGTCTGCCTGGGACTCACAAAGTCAGCAACTTGCTTGGTCAGTTTGTTTTCTGGGCACTCACACGGGACAAGAACAAGGAAATGTGCCCTTAATTTCTACAGGTTTTGGCTTCTCTTATATCACTTTAAGCTCCAGGGCAGTGATGTATAGGAGATCAGGACTTCAGCTTCCAACAAAGGGTCCCTTCACAGATTTGAGGGGAAAAAACCAACATATATTTCTTGCTTATGTTGCAGAAGGAAGCATGGATGCCTACTGAGACCTGGAAAGATAGTAAGATTGGTTTTGGTGTATTTTTGCTTTTGGTTGTAATGTAGGTTAGTTCACCGACACATCAACTGATGTTGACATCAGAAGTTTCTGAATAACTTAGAAGTATGCTATGGAGATTACAAAGATTAGTTTAAGGTATAAATTTTGCTGAAGAACTGAAATGCTTTAAGCCCTGAAAACTCTACCTTTATCCTTAACATTTGTCTTGCTTAGTGAAAAGCAACCCAATGTCCATGATGTATTTTGCTATTTGACACGAAAACAGAAAACCCTAAAGAGCTGTATAGGTAGGAACTGAAAGTGTGAAATATTAGGCCTGAACCCTGAAGTTCTACAGTAAAACTTACAATCATTTAGAGAATATACCAGTAGCATACAGGAGCTTAAAAATTACTTTTATTATAATCCACTAATCTATTTACTGTATTTGCTCCTTTCTTAAATATTTATCTAAAATACCTCTGGCTGGGTAATTGCAAAGGGATCAACAGAAGAGAGAGACAAGAATTTGTCTGAGGTCTGAAAAAATGCTTATGTAGACAGAGACTGGAGATCTCAATAAAGTTAGCAGAATGAAGGTTAAGAGGTGATCTGATTAGAGTCTATCTCCTCTTTAGGGAGAAAATTACCAGCTTTAAGGTGAGGTCTTTAATGTAGCAGGAAATGGTGTAGTAAGATCCTATAAAGAGAAATATAAATTCTTGAAGGTTTCAGGGGCTTTCTATCACTAAATAAATGTTGTGCAGTTGATGCATAAACTGCTGGGGGCAATTCTTTAAAGTATGTTACGGATCACGTCAGACTGGATTGTTGTAACAGCCCCTTGGTGGGCCGTTGGTTTGGCTCTTACGTAGACATTAAAATTTCACCTTCTCCAAAAGTATGCATCATTCTTCTTTTATGCACATACTGATCTCTGCTTGTGTTTTCTTCATTTATGGGATCTGATGTGTCTCATCATGAGGTGGGACATCTGCTGACAGGTCTGTATTACACTTGTCATAGCTTACTTGAAAGTAATTGCGAGTGCCAAATAACTACAATTAGTTTGTGTGTCTTCTATTATGCTTGTAGACAATACAGGTAAATATTTTTCTGTTGTTATGCCTTACTGTGCCACATTATAACCTATTTTGCTTTAAACATTGCAAACTTCTGCCATCATATAGCTAAGGAAAATATTGGAATATATTAACGGTAGTTTGTCATTAGTTTGAGTTGATCTCCTTCTGTGAATGAACTATGTATCATCTGCCAGGTTATGTGTGGAACAATTTCATTTTCACTGGTGTGACATAAAACCCTGCCATGCAATGACAATTACTGAGACCTATATCCCGTAAAATGTACTTTAATTTCTTCTCCTTCTGCAGTGTTTAGGAGCAACTTAGACCTCCTGAGCACTTGGAGATTTACACTGAAATTATTGCTACCAAATTGTTTTTTTAAGCATAGTTTGCAAATCTTTTAACGCATTTATTAAAATCTGTGTCATATGCTGCAATTAGCTTGCCATTACTTGCAGCTGCCCTTTCCAGTGAAAAGACTAGAAGATGGGAATTTATAATCAGGAAACCTCAATGCAGCTGTCAAAAAAGACTTGGGATCAGTACAAGTAGTCTCAAGGGACAACTTCAAAGGCAGATTTGAACTGTGAACTTCTGTGTCAGAATTTTGATTGCCAAGGACCCTCCTAGGTCACACAACAAGGATAATGAGTGCCACAGACTTAAATGCTCTTGGACAAAAGTTTATTATAACCGCATAGAGAAATAGCCCAAATATGTCACAGTAGATTCATGGTTATTACTGAAACAATGCATTAATGTTGGCAGTCACTTGAAATATGGTATGTATATAATAGTTTCATTTAGTATCACTTAAAGGTCTCTACTGCAAAGAGGCATGACCTGTCACTGATGTATGCTGCTAGAACAAAATTTGAGTTATCCCTTTCCTTTGAAAAATTTCAGACCACTCATCTGCTGTACAAAATGAAAGCAATGTAGGAGAAATTATAAAGAATTTAATTCACCACTTTGTGGAGTGGCTCTTACTCTAGAAATTCAGGTAACTGCCTCCAGAATAAAGAACAGGAGAAAAATAGGTGTAGTTTTTATTTTAATTTAAACAGGTGAGCCTTCACTCATAATGAAAAGAGAAAGTATCGTTAAAGCTGCTTGATTTATCATTTTCCTACGATGGCCAAAGATACTAGATTTGAAATAACATTCTCAGATATATATGTAGTTTATTCTTAGACTCTTAATTCAGAAATGTAGTATGCCAAAATAAATATATAATAAGAAAGTGTCTGTGTCTGCCATAGAATTGACGCAAGCTAAAAGAAATTACTGCTTTCCTGAAGGAAAGCAGAAGTTGCCTTCTCTAAGTCTCTGCTGTTACCTTTGGGAGGAATCAATGTGTATGTTACTGTCGAGCTATCATGACAGTTTTCAAACTGACTTGCATGTCATGCCATGGTGGTTGGGAAGATAGTGAATGTCACCAGTTTTCAGTAGGAATATGGAAAACAAGATTAGTGCCTCCATAAAGTGCAGTAAATAACTGTCATTGTAGCCGATGCTAGGAAGACTGAGTTTGTATCCATCTTATGATAGCATCGGAAGTGACAGCAAGGATTTCAGGATCTCTAGTGCTGCAATTTTGAAATCACTGCAGAAATGAAATAAGGAAAGACTGGAATTTCGCGGAAAAATGGCAAGTTTTGGTTTTCGTCTCACATTTAAAAGAGTAAATGGGGTTTAGTCTGATAATGAAATCTATCAAGTTGGAAATTTTATTTCTAAAATGTATTCAGAAACGAAGCCCTATTGAGGAGCCTGTATTGATTGTGTAATTCAGGATGCAACCAAACAATGAAAGTAGAGTTTAATAAGGTGGAACTGATTGGGTCGGACATTTGTATACCTCTGTGAGTATTGTTTAATTGTCCATGAGATTGAGTTGTTAAATAAGCAGACTAATATAAACTGAGCAACACAAGAAAGAGAGCTAATAAGAGATCACAAAAATCATTTTGTTTCTAATACATAGTTCTTAATTATAGTGTTCTACCCTCAATGCTGCATGCTTGAAAGCTTACATTTCAGGTCTTTGTAGAAGGAAGCAAAATAAATGTTGTTTACCAAGAGTAGAATTTCTCTAAGGTACATACATTATGTGCTTGACTTTTAAGTCATGGAGGAATTCATGGATTAATTGAAATGCTGCTTGACACTGTAAGCTACACCTGGAAGGTGTAACAGAGAAAAGTTTGGAATGCATTTGTGATGTTATTTCATGAATACACCAAATGAGTGGCTGACTGATAAATGTCCAGATCAGGAATGCACACAGTATTGATTTTTCGTTCAGGTTTGATGCTCTCTTTCAGATGTAAATGCATCCGTTCTTTCTCAAACAGCTGTGCCAGTGGAAGAGTCCTATTTCTAACCCCAGCTGCTTCTTACCGTCGTCTGCTGAAGGTTATCATGCTCTCAGCTGCTCTGAGTGAATTGCCAGGGCTTGCTTAGTCCATTTCAATCAAAATGATCTGGGCTAGCAAAGATGTACTGTTTAAATCATTTGAGCTATCCTGGGGCTAATTATCTTTGCCAAAGAGGGTGACAACTGACTGTGTTGGCTGTCGCCACGTTTGGAAAAAGATAGGTATCTACAGCCTTCGATTTCTTATTATTTTGGTTACTCCATCCAGCCCAGTAACTCCTCAAGCTGATCCTGGACTGCAGCTGGCTGTTGTCCTGGGGGGAGACTTTAACTATGTTGGCACTGGCCAAGCTCACATATACCAATGAGAAGTTTGGCAGTGGGGTGGAGGTGCAAGGGGGTTCCACAAAATATTTGTGCAGTGGTATACGTGCAGTTGGTATGTTGAGGGAAGTAGTGGTGGTTGCTGTTCATCTAAAAAGACTGTATAGTAGCTGAACAAAAATCTATGATTTTTGCTTTGCCTTCATTTGTTTACATGTAAATCAGATGATTTGGGGTGACAGGAATGAGGAGGGAAGGTTTAGATGAGATATTAGGGGGAAAGTTTTTACAGAGAGAGTGGTGAGGTGCTGCAACAGGCTGCCCAGAGAGGGGGTGGATGCCCCATCCCTGGGGATGTTCAAGGCCAGGTTGGACGAGGCCCTGGGCAACCTTGTGTAGATCATGCCTGGAGGTTGGTGGCCCTGCCTGTGGCAGGGGCTTGGAAGTCTGCAATCCTTGGGATCCCTTCCAACCCAGGCCATTCTATGATATTTCATTTATCTTGCTTTCAAGGCAGTTTCTGTGGTCTCTGAAGTCACCACAGAATTTGAGGTAAAAAGCAGGCTAAACATAACAAGAGTAGATCATTTTACACATTAAGAGTTCATGATAGCTCTACTAGTTCAGTGCCAGGAGAGTCTGAATGAATTCTATTTTGCTTATAGCACTTTAATTGGTCAGAGGCACTGCCTTATAACTAAAGAAAAATAGTACCAGGTATATTTCTTGGGTTGTGGCTGTCTACTTTTAAACTTCAGATATGTTTCTCACATAGCACTGTGCTATCACAAGAAATAACATCCCTAAAGCACCACTGAAAGTGGATATGGCAGGTGAAGGTGCCAGTTGGGATCGCTGACATGCTTATAACAAACTTTGTCAATGAAAGATTTTATTCTTCATTGTCCATGATCAGGCATGAATGGAGTACTCAGAGAGTGATGCTGATTGAAGCCCAAGGTGATTTCTCTTCAGTGTGTACACATACCGAAGAGCAGGGACCAGATACAAATCTTCCACGTGTCTCATACAATGCTTTACTCTTAGAAGGTGAGGCTGTCTTTCTCTAAGCTGTATACTTCTCTGAAGCCATTGTATTTGACAATAGTTAATGCATCCTTCCTAAAAGGTGAAGTGGGCTTCAGTGCATTTTTTTTATGCTTCCAGAAATCAAGAGGATGTGACTAACCCTACTCAGGATCACATGATCATTTTGCCCTCTCTGAAAATAATCTTATACCAGAATGAAGGTTTTTCTTGATATGCTTAGGGTACTGAAGCGAAGAACTATGTAACAGAATATATAGTAGCTAGTTTAAAGAAAGGTGTGCTTGAAAAGCAGTGCTTCTCATTTAGAGTGCTAAGCGTGACTTGGGCTACACATACTAAGCATGACTTGGGCTACACATGGCTTTAAGTGTAGCTTCACTCAGGGCTGGCTAGAGAAGGCCTTGGTAAACAGTTGGTAGGTGGGGCATGACCTCTGGGCACTGGAACTTCTAAGTTTTAGATTCATTGTATGTTTTTTTAATTAGTTATAACATCATTTTATCATCACTTCATCACTTCCAGCTAATAAACTGAATTATATATGCAGATTGTTTCCAGGTACACATCCTGAGACTTAAAATTCATCATACTGTAGTCCAACATTTGTCTTTCATGACATCTGGTATTTCACCTCATACTCCAGGTGCTCAGGATGCATTCCCAAACTCCGTTCCCTTTTTTCTGTTCAAATTCCCAACGCACTTGTGGAGCAGTCATAGGCATATCTCATTTCTTAAAATGTTTTCCTCCTTTTAAAAAGTTTTTTTTCTGTGAGTTGCGAATTCTTCATTCATTCCTCCTTGACTTATTGGTTTGCTAGAAAAAAAAAGTCACCAGCACAATCCTTCTATTACTTCCAATAAGTCTTCAGTTGATATTATCCTCTGTAATCATTTGGACCTGACCATTCCACTTAAACCAAATAAAGAAAGCTCAAGGAAAAGAAAAACAGTATCAACGAACCAACCAAATGTATTGTCAAGTGTTTATTTTTTGGGGGGTGGGGGGTGTGAGTTTGTTTTCATTGTGGTTGAGGTTTTTTGGGTTTGTTTTTTTTTTCGTTTTGTTTTTTGGTGGGTTTTTTTAATTAAAAAAGCAATATAATGAAACTAGCTCATTTAAGTGGTAATGAAATGGTATTTTCCTAAATACTTGTTCACACAGGAAATGTAGGCAATGTGAATTTCTCTTTTTGTCATTTAGGCTGTATTAGGAGCAAATTATTAGATGCTTATGAGAAAAAAATGGCTGCAAAATTATTCAGCATGAAGTATTTATGTAGTGGTTAGTCTTTCATTGAATAGTGAAGGGAAGCAAGCATAAAAGATAATGAACTTCAGCTGAAGTATCACTCAACCATTAAAAAAGTATTCTCCTGGGACCAATGTTGACTAAATTTTAGAAACACAGATTTCTAAATAGCTAATCTGATGAAATGCACTGTTTCATGGAGAACTGGATAAGATGCTTTGAGATGCTACACAGTATTTTAGATTTATGGTAATTGACGTGGGATATCTGCAATGAGTGACTTATTTTGTGTGAATTAACACTTTCAAATTTCTTCACAAGAGTCCCTTTATAGATAAAGATACAATATATGTAATTTGATTTCTGCTAATCATGAAAACAGCTGTTTCATTGAATCACCATCTTTTGAAATCTGCCAGCATTAACAAGCATGCAGGGATGAAAATGCTCTCCAGGTAGAAACACTGCAGGATTCGAGGTTAAGAGAAACAGATCTGTGGGTTACACCATGAGGATCTGACTCGTTATCATTAGTACTTTATCAGTGCATCCTAAAAGGCTAAATTGGTTCTTCTTATGGCCAGCCATGGAGACAAGATGATTTAATGTGTTGGCATTGATGTTTGTCAGAATGAAGAGTCAGAATGGGAGGGATTTAAATGTCTGTGGTGTGCTAGACAGACAAATGTTATGAGTCTACTTTAACACAATATGAGATACCAGGGAAGCATCCTATTATGAGCAGTTCTGTCTGTAGCTACTCTTTAGGATCCTTGGATATGATGACTTGTACTGGAACTCACTCTGAAACCTCGAGATATCTTTAAGGTGAAGTCTGTGCAAAGCTATAGCTATAAAATAAAATGCTTGCATTTAAAATAATTATTTAAAATACATCTTCAAAAAAAAAAAAGTGTAGAACAGCAAAGACCAGGTTTTATTGTTCACTTTTATATGCCTTTATAGTAGGCAAACAGAAATAGGCAAAAAATCAGAGCTGATTCCTCATTATAACAGAATTCAAGCAATGTCACTTGGATTCAGTAAAGTCAAATGAAATTACAACAGCATGACAGCTATTAGAATAGTTCATTAACTTATCAAAATCAAGCATATGTATTTTAAATAAATCAGATAAAACTGTGACTTTTAAAATATTCAAATGAATATCTGTGACAGAAAACTATTGTTGGGATATAAAAACATTCATAATACAATGTGGTGTTTAGGAAAGCCTGTTAAAGGACAGGTATTTTTTCTCCCCAGTTTCCAGTTTAGGTGCTGTCACACATTCTCCCTGCTGCCTTTTTTGTCCGTGTTGATTCTGGCTCTGGCTGAGGGAGGGCAAAATATTCTGCATACACCAGGAGAGCAAGTTGTGTGCTGCACTGAATTTACTCTGCAGGAGAACGCTCTCTTTGTATTTTTCTTGGCAACCATTAATAGACACACTTTAAAATGCTACCAGGGCTCCGGAGGATCCTTGCTATCAGTCTTATCTGAGCGAAAGTGTCTGCTACCCTGGTCTTGATTTTCTCCAAGTGTAGTGTGTTCCAAAAGTACAAATTTCACTCTGCCTGGTGACATGAAGTATCAATACAAGTCAAAGAAAATAAAAATTTCTTAGTAATAGAATTTTACAGTAATATAGTAACAAAGTCAACTGGGATGTGTGCATTAAGATTTCTGTAAGATGATGTGTTATCCCCAGTATACAAATTTGAAAGTCATTTGACACACCGTTCTTTCTAGAAAATTTTATGAAAGAGGAAAGTAAGTATTATTTGTAATAGACAATTGAAGAAGTCGCAATTTTATTTGGTGGAATTATCTCAAATTTGAGACGAATTGTCACGACTTGAAAGTGATGACTCTCTGCCACTGTTTTATTGCTAAGTACAGGTGCCAAAGAGTTTACTATAGACCCATTTATTGGAATAATCTCTTGTTATCTGATTACAGATTTTGATTTTTTTTCTCATGAAAAGGCAAATAATATTAGTATCCCACTTGCCAAATTTACTTTATCTTCAAATTATCTTCAAATTTATCCCCAATGTGTTAGAGTACAAGAACCTCTTTGACTATGCAAACCAGATTGCTCTTAATGTGAGGGGAACTGCGTATTTTTAATTCTTAGAAAAGATATATGAAATGTATGCATTCTTGAAATGCATACATTGCATTTGCACTCAGGAACTGATGGAGAATCTTTACCTTCACAGTTAAAATTTGGTGAAACTATGAGGAGTATAAAACTATTTAATTGTGATAAGAAGATTCAAGTGTTCATAGACAGGAGATAGAAAGTTCAGGAAAGGTAGCTAGAGACTGTTAGTGAAAGCTCAGACCATATATGATCATGGCTTTGTAAGTTGTACGTGACAATGGCTGAGTTTTTACATTTTAATATATTTTAGTTTAACTTCTACTTGTGAAACTAAATTATTAAAAATACTAGAATTTACTGAATTGTAGATTTGCAGATTTACAGAGTTACTTACCTGTAATATAGATGTAGTCATTACATTTTCATGACTACCCATATTAGTCTCTGGTAGTTTTTCTACAAAAAAATTGCTGATTATATGTTATGAGAAGAGACAGCATCAAATTCTGATGCAGACAAGTAACATAAAACACCTGAATTGAAGTTGTGGATGTTGTGATGTGGTTAGTCTGTTCTAAGACATGCAGACTCACACCCTTTTAAGAGAGCTGAACCCACTTTGGGCTGATACTTGAATATAATTAAAGTGATTGAATCCCAAGAGAAAAAGAGAGGAGGCAGACAAGAATATGGCAGATGCTCCACTCTGAAAAGCTTCACAAAGGGGGTAGCATGAAGACTGAAGAGGTGGTTTATTGACTTGCAGATTTCTGTCAGTACAGAATGGTTTGAAAGGTACCACACCATCCTTGTACCTTTGTTAATGTGAGAGTCCATCAACTCTTCCAGACAGGAGGAGTAACCTTGCCAAATCACACATTTGCAAATCCTGCAGTGGGCTTTCTGGTAATATGCCCATCATTCATTTTTCTTGCTGAATAGTAATTTTCTTTCCTTTTTTTTTTTCCAGCTCCATATAGAATACTGTTATTAAAAATACTTCTAAAGGGCTCGTAAAGCATTTTTAAGAATTTAGTTTGAAATGAGTGTGTTGCTTGGACTGGGAAGTAAAAGAGGGCAAAATCCAAGATCTCATGAAATTGTAACTTCTTCAAGAATGAACTGTATTCAAGGTACTGGACTGACAGATGACATTCCAGAGTGAGATCATGGTATCTTCGCATGCTAGATCTGAAAGCGGTTTCTTTCTCTGTCCCTCTTGCTGCTTTTGAAATCTATGGTTATCTTCAGTCTGGTCTCAATGGAAAAAGCCACAGTTAGTGACCATTTGTAAGACATCATGTGTTTAGTTCTTATGCCAGCTCTGCTGTTGTGACCCGTATTTACCATATTGCATATTCATTTGTAAGTGACGTCTGTAATGACTGCCTGCCTGTGGCAGAAGAATGCATTTCCCTGGTGTCAGAGTTTATGATTTGAGTTACTTCCTAGTGTATTTGTAAGGAGGTCCTTGTTGATTGTCAAAGCAGCTAAATTAATACAGTGTTTGCTGATGAGAAACCCAATACTGAAGTGGGGAGTAAGAATATTTCTGACCAGGAGGAAAAATGCTGCATCTCCTGTAAAAACGTGAGGCACCAAGTGGGAGCAGACTGCACTCTGTGATCAAAACCCATTGTGCTGGACTGCAAGCCATACTACCTACCTGTTGAAAGTAATGTAGCTGTTGTGGTTCCTCATTATGTTAATTATTTGGCCAGAAAATGCAGACCTATTAAAAAAAAAAAAAGTGGTGAAATACAGAGGAGAGTAACCTTGACTTTTCATCCGAAACTGGAGACAGTGCTCCAGGTATCACAAGGTGTATGCTATGGATTTTGCAATAGGAATACTTTAGATTACTCAGTAGATTACACTACTTCTGGTAGAATTTTCCTCAGTGTTCACTGTTTGTTGTAAATGCAAAAAGGCATAATGAAATTATGCAACATTTAGGAATTGTATCCCAGCCAAAGTGGCTTACATTCATTTGAAACATCATCTGTCTCAGTAATTAGAATACTTACAGTTAACAGGGACCTGGCCCAAGCTATTTGTTTTTGGACTATATTCTGTATAAGCATCTGCCCTTGAGTTGCTTTTTAAAAATTTCTCAGTATGTTCTAGCTGTGTTCTGCATATTTAATTCCTCTTGAATATTTTTCTACCATGGGTGGATGCATGACCCTTTCAAGCTAAAAAATTGTGGTATTTCATGTGTGGATAAAATATAGAGCTATATTATTTAACATTTTCAGTAATTATTTCTTAATTTTGTTCCAGAATAGTTACTTTAAAAATAAAACAACATTAAGACTATTGGGATGGGATTGAAAGAATCCCTATTTTCACCTCGCTTTCTTCCCAGGGTAAAAAAAATAATAATATATATGTATATATATATATAGAGAGAGAGAGAGAGAGAATGGAAATTATGTGACAGACTACTTTTTAAATATTAATTTGTAAATAGAGAGAAAGTTCCCAGTCCCCCTTTGGTTCCATTTCTGGATCTCCTTTCTTTCTGCAGGGATAACAAAGAAAGCAGAAAAATGTTTAAAGAATAGAGCATTTCTGATGTGTGTTGAAGAACTCTGACAGAACCAGTAGAGCCAAAACATCTTGTACCATATATAATTTATAATGACAGTATAGTGTGTGCCTGTATCTGCATCTATGCATATAAATTTTTAAGATCATATAAAGAAATTTTGTATGACAAACTTTTCATTCAAATATCCCAAAGTAGTACACAAAAATGAGGACTATTGTTCTGGTTTAATAACTGGAGAAGAAAAGGTCTGGGTTGTTAAATAACACACTGCAGTTCACAGGTTAAATCTGGGCAGAGATGGGAGAACACTGCTGCTCTTCTTTCCAATCTACTGTCAGTCTGACAAATGCCAGTTTTAGTGTATTCCTGTCACTAGGTCATTGCTAATGACATTTGAAAAGTAGATGTTAAATGAAAGTGTGAAAAAGGCTTAATAGTTGTTTTGTCAGGAAAAAGTTATACATGAAACCACTTTGTACTTTTTATTGAAACAATTGAGCTATTAAAGCATATTTAACAAATGCAATTTTTTGATGCGTGGTATGCCATAATTACCATCAACTTTTATTATCTTTGGCAAATGATCATTGCTGTGCTCTGAATGACTTCACGTAGACAGCTTTTTCCATTTCATGCAACACAAAAAGCAGTTCATTCGTTCCTCTAACAGTGCTTGTATTAAATCAGCCACATTAAGCAGTGACCTATTAACAGGATGGTTCAGAGGCTTAGAGATACATGTGTTTGGATTTCGATTGACTTTCACTATCCTCCTAGAAGATAATCTCAGTCTTTTATAGCTCTTGAAACAATGACTTTAATTGGCCACTGGTTAGTAAGCAAATAGTATGTAGAAAATCTATACAATTGAGTATCCTTAGAGCTAGTGGAGTTACAGTCCCTATGCTAAGGAATCCTTTGTCATATCATACTTTAGGTGCAGTCATCAAGCTTCAGTTTACTAGTTCATATTCTTCTAACAGAACTGAGTGAATATTGTGAAATGCTTATGTTAGCATCTCCATGTCATCATCTTTTGCATAAGAAAAAATAATTTTTTTTATTGGTATCATGTTAGACTACTCCATTCCCTTTGTCTTTCCTATATGGCAATGACTGCAGACAAAGGAATTTTAGACTAAATGGGTATATTCCTAAGATGCTTAAAAATGTTATAGTTCATCTCTGTGATTATACTGAAGGTGAATATTGGCGTTGTATTTATGCTTGATGCTTATTTTCCAGCGAATAATGTAAGAAATTTTTTGTATGCTTTTGATATATATTACTTATTCACTACAATTATATTGACAATGTGTTATAAATTGTCTAGCCACGTGTAGTACTTCCTGCTGTGTTTAGACTGGTTTAGAATCCCAGTATTTCCTATTGTTTTTTTTTTTAATTTCGATGGATGCAAAATTGTATGGAGAATTTATTTTGTCTTCCGTTGTAAAGCTAGATGTACAGTTTTTTTCCAGAGTGAGGAGTGTGCTCCTTCTAGGAATGATGTAGGATCACGAGTAATTGAAAGTTTTCTCCTACTACCTTAGTCATGCTGATGTACTTTCTGTTCAGTGTGAAGTTAGGTCATAATTCTGCCCTCAGTGATTATCAGATCTCATCATAGTTTTGCTTGATTTTGCTTGCAGAGAATTGTGGCTTTGTTTGGATGTGTTTTGTATGTCTTTTTTCAGATATAACCAAACGACATTACAGAAAAATGTTTCTTCCAAATATGTTGTGTGGCTCAGATTCATACCTTTAGATTTTCTTATATCATAGAAATAGATTTCGTTATAAACATAAAAAATCACCAGTAGAGTCATAGGGTTAGTAGGCTTCTTTTCTTTTATCAATAAGATTCTTTTTAAGTATCTGTTTTCCTAATTGTGTGTTCTAAAGGCATGAAGATCAATGGGCAACAGATAACTTAGAACTCTCAATAATTTCTTTTTTGTGGCAGAAGAAAAAAGTGGTTTGGTGGTGTAATTTTCCCTGTAATTCATAATCACAATGAAAACCAGAAGGTGTTGACCTTGAGTAGCAAGGAAGGGAAAGAGAAGCATAAACTGAACATGTGAAATAGTGGCTCTGGAGACAAGATAGAAATCTTAAGGGCTGTCCTTCAGTGAAGGAGACAACTCTTTTAGGGTTGTCTTTGTATGTGTGGCCAAAGGTGTTATCCTGACAATACCCATTCTTCCTTGAGTCTGACAATATCAATTAGTTATTAGTGAAAATTGGTTTTAATCATTTGTCATACAAAAGCTCCCTAAGGGAATATTTTTTTGTATTCTATTTTCCTGAATTTTCTTAGCTTTAATTGGAGAGCATAGCTCTCCAAGTTTCAAGCTGGATCTCCTGCAGAGCTTTTATACTTGCTAATGATGGATACTCAAGCTGTTTGTTTTGTTTAGGCCAGAGAGATTTGAAAGGCAACCTTTCACTGTACAGTCCTTATATCACATGGAAAAAAAGAGAAAGTACAGTCTTGTTAAGTTATCACTTCTAAGGAAATAATATATGCTCTTTTTCTGCCCTTGGCAAATCTCTCTGAAAAAGTCAGAGGAGTCTGCATTGCCCTTTACAGATTTCTTCCAAGAAAGGGACCTCTCTCACTAGAAGGGCCACAAAAGAACCAAAATAGCTTCCAAAAAGACTCACTGGGTATCAGAAAAGGATCTTTTCATCTTCTCACAAATAGATTTCATACAAACACTACGATATGTTTCATTAAACCTAGTAAGATTTTCAATGGAGGTAATACCATCACCAGAAGCACACCTTGTGTCTTTATAGTAGTGCCTCACTACAATGTTACAGTTTGTCTGAGGTTTTCTTCTTTCCTGTGAAGTGGCAGGTAACACCTAGAGCCACGCAGAATATCTGATGGATTTCCAGTCTCAGTTTGATGTTATATTCTCCCCTCAGTTAGTTGGGAGTAAGATTACTGGGGTACGTTTTGCACTCCTCTCATCTGAAATGAGAAGACTATTTGAATGTGGGCTTCTTGTGGAAATTCTTTGAGAGACCCATGAGTCTGCAGCGTGATCTTTAATTGCTTCAGGTGACATCATGCAGTGGGTCAGACTTCCTGATACAGAGAACTCAGACTTTGTCAGGGCAGACCTTTGTTCAATGTTTCTGTAATCTCCAATTCCTCCATCCACAAAGATGACTTCAGTAATGTATATGGAATATGCAAAAGAGAAGTAATGGTTACTTGTTACTGAAGCAGTTTGGGATTTTTCGGGGATGTGATTGTTTCTTGGGATGTGATGCAGCTACATCCATTCCATTCAAGGCATGCATGTATCCCATGGACCTGAGTTGGGGCGTTTTTTGCTGTACTCTTGGGGATTGCCTGGCAGACATAAGCCTTGATCGTTAGTGCAGTCTCAGCTAGTGACACTGGAGGATGTGACCATCTCAACTCCTGTACAGTTCCTAAGAAATTAAGTATTGTGGAAGGCTACTGGGGAGATGGATGGACTAAAACCAATGGGAATAATGACAAAATGTTTATGGTTATGTTGGCCCATCCTGTGTGCAGGTTTTTTTAAATGTAGCTTCAGCTGTATATTGAAAAATAAGTATTTTTCTTTCATAAGCCTGAATATCATACATTTACTCTCCTTCAACTCTCCCATAGAAAGAAACTACAATGCAGCCACCTACCTAGAAATGCAGGGCCAGGAGCTGGGGAGGACAGAGCACCAGTCTCTCTCCAGTTCACTATCCTTTGCTTCATCTTGGAACTCGGACTCAATGATACCATTGCACAGCCAGACCATCTGCTTTTCCTTACCCATGTGCAGATTCATAGCAACTAAAGTGTCCTAACTAGAGACACTCTTCTGCCCAGGGAGGCAATTGGAAGCATCTGTGGAGATCTCTGTTAACTAGGTAGGTTCTCCTACAGAGAAATAGTTCCACTTCCCAGATCTGTATTCCCCGTCTTATTACAAGTTGGTTCCCAGCTCACTAGCCCACAACTGTTTTGTAGCTCATGCTGGTATTGAGTCAGACCGCCTCCTTTTTATCTGCCCCACAGACTTTCACCATTCTTTCGTGCCCTAGTAATTTTCCCCCATAGTTAGTACTACCTGCCCCTGGCCTTTGTATTTTTAGATCCTTCTTTCTCATCTTTTCCCAAATCGCCGATTTGCTTTCTTTCATTCAGTATCTTTCCCTATGGATGGATATTGTCCAGGTTCCACTGTCAGCAAAGCTGTTATTAGTTTGTCTCTCTCATATTCCACTGACATGGTTTGACCATAGGGACAGATACTTCTCTCCACGGGTTTTTTTTCCCATGCCTACTATGTGTGTCCGAGTTTTGCAGTGATTTCATTATTTTTAAGACAGAACAACAGCAAGATCTGGTAGCAATTTACCTCCAACACAGGTCAGTCCAGTGGTGATCTTGCATGATGGTTTATCTCAGTAATTTCTCAGTCTAAAAAGGAGCATCTTCTCATGCCAGATCCTAATAAGGATTGTGGGATTAAGCTTCTGCCTTTAAGAAAAATAAAAGAGCAAACCTGAAATGCATTACATCAGTATCACCATTCGAATGGTACTTTCACAGTTTGCACCATTTGGTGTTGTGAAAAACATGTGTTAGGCACAAGTCGATAGTGGAAACTGTAACGTATCAGCCAAAAGGCATTGGGTACCCCTGTAGTTCTTAATAATGGATCTTCATAAGTGGATCTGGTCTTCAGATTCCCTAAGGAAGATTTTGTCCCCTGTGCCTGCTTATCCAGATGATGTCTGAGTCTTTCAGGAGCTTTGTCATTGTCTGGCTCGTAACTAAAGGACGTGCTCTTGGCTGTGGTCCAAGATAATTCATTCAGTTTCTTGACATCCTGTAGCCTGGGGATAAGGAGAAGGTGACTCCACCATATAATGAAGACTGCAGTCTTATTGGCTGGATAGCAATTCTGTGCAATAATAAAATAAAATAATGAATGTATTTTAATTATGGTCCTCTTTAAAATCCTTTGGCTTGGCATATTTTTCCAATAATGCTCAACTGAAAGAACAAACCCAGAAAATATACAGATGTAACTTGTTAATAATTCATACCTACATTCTAAATGCAGTTTGGAAAAGCTGCAGAAGCACAGGAAGGACTGAGCATCTTCCTTCCTACCCCTTTCAAACGTCCCTGTTACATTACATTTCAAGGAATTGCTTTGCCATTGTATTGTTTTCAGGACACTGAAGGCATTTGAGATCACCATTGTTTATCTGCAGGTTATGCTGAGAACTGTTGATTTCTTTTATTGGCAACTAACTTAAGATCATTGGTAAAAGTGGCAAAGGTTTTGAAAAATATCTAAGGAGATTTTCCCTGAGTTTGTGACAGCAATGTGTATTTCTGTACGGAAGAGATTTAAGGAAAGCTTTGTGTTTGGCATTTCATTTCATAAATCAGAAAGCAAGTAATACTGGACTTCCATTCTTTTCCTTCCAAAATTGAGAAAACAAATGTAAATGATTTAAAAGCAATTAGTTGCATGCATGTTGTCCTGGCAAACCATTCTATTCTTTTCTAGTATGTAAATTTTGAGACAAGCTTGATTCATCTGAGTCATTGATGTGAAACAGGGGAAAATCAAGGCTGCCGTTCTAAACTGATGTAGGTTGTTTTCCATTCTAATTTTATTGTTATAGAAAAATAAGACAATTTCAAAATCAGTTTGAGTCAATTACAGTGTAATAGCATCCTAAAATGATATTATTATTTATTCATGCTTAGTTAAATATAACTGTAACATGAAATAAATTATTATCTATTTTCAATATAATTTCATAATAAGGCCTTTGAAGGTCGTTTGAACTACTGCACTAATTAATGTTTTATTTCCAGCCTTCCTTAATTATTCTTGCCAGATGGTCCTTTATTTATGTTATTGCTTGGAGTTTCCAGCTGAGGTTGTTTGATTGTTGAAGAAAAATATGTGATGGCACCATAAGATAACTGTAATTGAATTGTTAGGTATGTTAGAACATTCAAGCCTTCTGTCCCTGCTTTAGCCACATCTGGGAAATAAGTTTGTTAACAAAGTGTTTTGGCACCTCATCGAATACTTGATGTGATATATGAAAATGTTTAGAGCAAACTCAATTAACATAAAAGCCTTTAGAAAAGAGAACTCTGGTAGCTTCTCATTCATTTATGAATTACAAAATCTTCTGGGTAAAATGCACAAATGGGTAAATTACCAGGTGGTTGGGGTTTTTTTTGGCTTTGTTTGGTGTTTGTTAGAATCTGAGTCACTTTTCTCACATCCTGACAGTACTGCTTTTGTGTTTGTGATCGGGTATCTTTACACTAGACAAAATAATGTGATAAAAGCATAGTAAGGCTCATATTATTTGGATATTTTCTGGGTAGCTTTTTGTAAATAATATCTCTGGAGTGCTAGTTTCTAAGAGTTAAGTTCCATGCTGGGAGATAGCAGATTTGAGAACAGGAATGCAAAGACGGCATTTACAGATAATCAGCAGGTTTGTTTTACTAATAATTGATTATGCTTATTTATTATACTTATGCATTGATTATGTATCGTTAATAATAGTTATTATGCTAGTAAATAAGTATCTTGATAGTTCTTTGAAAATTCCATGGTATCATGTTCTATACAGAAAAATTTAAACATCCATGTTCTCAAGAGTAAGACAAAATAAGGAGGGAAATGGTACACAATAGTACACGAATATATAGTTTTGTGCCAACAGTCAGAGTGAAAGACGTTACATCTCTTTCTCTACTTGCAAACCATTGTTTTCATCATTTTTCCGTGATTGTTGCAAGAAACAGTTTTGGGAAATGGAGATGATTTACCAGCCCTGAAACTGATATGGGAGAAGATGTTGAATATGTTTTACAGATATGTGTGCCATGGGTAGCTGGGGAGAAGGAACTGAGACATTCAGGTAGTAAATTGGTTAATGGATGAACAAAAAAGGTATTGATAGAAAGGCTCAAAATCAGGGGAAAAAAAGTCTCATCTAGAAAATGGAAAGTGAGATGTATTTTTCTCTCTGCTACCTGCATACCACACTATGCGCTACATACTGCACTATACTATGAGAAAAGGGTAAATAAACTGCAAATTACAAGTTACAAGAAAAAGCTTACCATAGCAGTGGACAATAACAGCTAGTTGAATAACAGTAGTCTTACAGAAGATGACTTTTCCTTGTTTTTCTTGTGCTTTGATTCTTGTGATTGAGCACACAGAAATGCCCTGGAAGGAAATTATCATTCCAGTTGTGGAAATTGTTTCCCAGTGTTGAAATATGGATGTGCTTTACAAAGTTTCACCTATCTATCACAACATTTAGAAATAACAATGCAATTTCGTGTTGTCTTTGTCTGCTGGAGTACAAAACACATTTCCTTGGGATATCCTCCTTTGTTTGCCATATGTAGTTGCCACATCTCCATCCAGAGCTGTGGATGGAGTCTGGGTAGGCAATGAAATGCTCTCTCCCACAGCCTATATCAGAGATATGTGTTCTTGGCTTGTGAGTACTCTGAATGTAAAACTCTCTTCAGATGCTACCGAAGATGGGAAGCAGCTGCTGTCTTTCAGAGCACAAATGTAGGGCTTTCAATGCACACTCTGTCTGCCATGGCGCAGGATGGAGCCCATACAATGGAGCCCATCACACAATACAGATGTATCAAATTAAGGCTCTATGCTATTGGTTTTTGCTACTTCCTGTGTAATTCGGGCTCTTTGTGATTTGTTAACTCGTTCGGCTGTAAAAACATTATAAATATGCATTATCTGAATTGCTGCTCTGAAAATGGGACCCTGGAGCTGGTGGCAACATCTCTGGAGCAGTGGTGGAATGAGTGAGCACTTCTGTCAGCTGCAGGAGATCTCCCCATTCATATTTAAATCTAGTCCTTGTGCCAAAACAGAAATGCAGGCTGTTCCTGTGCTCATCTTCCCCTCTGTTCAGCATGCATGTCTCTGAACCACAGACAAAAGAGAGAAGTGAATTTCTTTAACAACCAGTTAAACTGACCAGAAACTGCTTTTAGCAACTGGGTGCCCAAATGAGCAAAATAGGTAAAAGAAGCAAGAATACCAGGGTGGTATTATATATCACCTTAGTAATTTTTAAACTCAATTCATCATTTGTCTGCCTTCTACTTTCCTCTTTCACTAGACAAACTAAATTTCCCCAACAATATTGCCTGATATTTTAAAATAAAAATTTAGGATTGTATATGAACTTCTCTCACTCCTCTTCCATCTTTCTACATAATGTTGCAAAATACTGAACCAAGTCCAGTGCCCCCAAGTTCCAGAGCTGCCTTCTCATCCGTGTACTTAATTCTGCTGCTTTGTAGACAGCATCTTTTCCAGCGTCTCACAAGTGGTTCTGCATTTTGCTGTTTCCACTCAGTGCAGCAGGAAGGAGAGTGGCAAGCTGGGAAGAGGGATAAATCCTGACAGAAGTGAGCTGACCTCTGACTTCAGTATCTCTGTGAGTGGGAGGTTGGTCCTGGACAGTCTCTTAATGGCAGCAGGATATCCCAGTGTGGAATGTCATCATTACAGATTATCATGCTTTTTAACCTCAGGATAAGCTGCTAACTTTCTATTTCAGTAAAGTCACCATTGTGTTACAGGGGTATGTGCAGAAAGAGGTATTATCTTGCTATGGTGACATTAAATTGTATCAGAGTACCTTTGCAGTCTTTTGTAACGCTTATTTTAACACTCCTGCCTTTTATAGGGATTTATACAATTCCCGTGCAGAAAAAAAGTCTCCAAGCAAAAGGTTAAGTGGGTTTTTTAACCTTATTGTGTAAACCTCTAAATTCCTTGACATTACATACAGTTTTTCATGGTGTAAAAGATCAATATTAGTGTTTTTTCTTGCCCACAGTGCAAGATGTATTACCCAAGATACATGACATACTACCCAACCAAAGCACCCGCTGAGATTTGTAGGTGGTGTTGGGTTACAACTGTTTTTTCCTGGAGGCTAAAATTGCCCAAATCTTGGCTCTCACTGTGCTGGTTTTTCCCTCATTATATATTTAAGAGGGTCAAATCATTCATCATTCTCAATTACTGGGATATAATTCACTGCATGCAATGTGAGCAGCAGACCAGATGCCTGGAAAATTCCTGCACTGACCAATAATCTTAGGTCCCAGTACACATTCTGTTTTTAATACAACAGTAACATGTTTGTTTCCTATTGAATTATTTGCAGAAGATGCATACCCAATCAAAGCTTCGCCAGACAGGTGGTTATCAGAATGGGACACAATCAGGGAGACTCAGAGCAATATAAACATTCGGAGCTCTGTTCCTTTTAACAGCCTATAAAATGCCAATAACATTTAAAAGGAATAACTTGATTTTATTATAGGGCAGGATCTGTCATGGGAACTTGCGGCTCCAAGGCGTTTAAATGAATGTCTCGTAGTGGACTGGAAGCCCTGCCCTCTAGTACAACTGCAGGTACTAGAAAATAAGTACTTTCATTTTATAAGTCTTTCAGCTTGTTTAAAGTCTCCTCTACTATTGTTGCATAAAATAATTCTTTTTTCATGGTGTCACATGGTAAATTCATCTGAGACATCATGTACAGACATCACACTAAAATAAAAACAATACTCAAAACAATCTCTGTGTATTCCACCCATTCTAGTTTCTACTTTTTTTGCTTTAACTTACTCCAGCATCCCAACATTCGTGCATTTCATGCCAATTCTTGAATCAGACCAATAAATACAAGGTATTAAAGGAACTGAAAGACTGGGGCTTTCCTGAGTCAATGAAGTCTCAAGTGTTTGGGATTCCCAAGTGGTCAACACTGACAGCATTTGGTTCTTTTAAACATGAATCTATGGTTTGTGTACACAGAATTCTATGGTTTCTGTTCTATAATTCTGTTCAGAATTCTATGGTTTGTGTACACAGAAATCTATGGTTTCTGTACACAGAATAGTTTTTTTTGAAAGCTAAGATGTCAAAAAAAGAACAGGTTGAAAAAAACCTGGCAGTTGGTCTGTAGGGTTAGAGTGTGACAGCTCATACTGTTGTTTCAGCTCAGTACACCAGTGGTCTACTTTAGCCCTGTTCTGTGGAGACATAGTGTCATAGCTGAATTTTAAGGACTGATGGAAAGGCTGACAGTGGCTGACATTTTTGGGTAGTCTAAGGGAGAATGTAGGGGTAGGTGCAAGTGGTCTTCTAGGTTCAGAAGGCAGCATTCATAATTCAAAAAGCCGTAATGATAGCATATGAGAAGTGCTAGATAGGAGCAAAGGATGTTGAAATTGAAGACAAGTCAAAGGAATTTGATATGATGGGGAAACAGGGAAGCCAGTGAAAGGATGTTAAGCAAGGGACAATAGTATCATAGTGATGACAAGATAATGATCTCTCTAAAAATGCTGTGACTAGACATAAGTGAGCCAGGATTGGGGTTGTCAAGGCTAGTGAGAAGGCTGCAGTGGTCGAGGTAAAAGCTGATGACCAGATGAATGAGAAAAAGAAACGTGAGAGTTATTAGATAGCAAGAATTTACTCACACTGTTCTGTGGTTGCATTTTAAATCTGTGTTGTTGGTATTTGCAAAGTCAGAACTCAGATGAGCTAACCCTTCCAATCCTGTTTAACTACAGTTTTCTGAAATACTGAGGTTGACATTTTTTTGTTGCTGTTCTTTGGGAGGCCTAGAAATGCAGAAGACCTTTATTTGGGTCAACCCAAGTGATTTTTTTCTCTAGCAATCTCATTTTCATAAAATATCAGGGGAAATGAAATGCCAAGTTTAACATGACATATACTTTCAATAAAAGCGAAGAAAATTTGGATATGAGAAATTAGAATCTTAGGCTTCAAGGCCATTCACAGTCCAGAGGCAGAGGAGCTTTCATCCGAATTATGTGCCTTGTCTAATTGCTAAGGCTCTTACACATATGTAAGATAGGAAACCACAATTAGAATTACTCCTTTGTCTTGTCCAGACCAGAAAGCTGGGCATAAAACTTTCTGTGTCTTAAAAGAATGCCCCAATTGCTGAGTTAGAGCATTGAGGAGCAATGTGAGGCACTAATGTGAGTCTGTCTTATTAACGTTTCTCACTGGGTGATGACTGAGAGGCTCCTCTAGAAGTTCACATAGAAAAAGAGTTGGATTCGTATGTTTTGCCTTGCCCTGTAGAGAAGCTTGACTTTTTCTTTAGAATATAAAGGAAGCCCAGACTTGAATGTCCAAAGCTCTGTGGTACAAGTGCCTGCGCTGAATCCCATTCTTACACTGCATTTACACTGATTCTTTATGGCCTGTTTTGGTCCTGGCTGCCTCTAGCATGTAATCAATATAAATTGTCTCAACCTCCCTCCTTCTGTGCGGAGACCACGTGGGAGAAATGAGCCTGGAATTTCCTGCAGAAAATCCTGTGTTAGCCCAGATGTGTCCTTGCTTCTGAGGCAGTAATGTAGCATTGACATTTTCTATGACTTCGTGTATTCTCTTAACCACAGTAGTCAACTGGGCACCTAAAAACAGTGTTTCAGGGTGTGTGTTAGTATACTTAAATGGGAATGTTTGGAACATTTGTAATATTTGAAATGCATGTTTTCTTAAAAAGAAAATACATAAACATAACTAAGCCTGATGTAGTTAGCTGCCATCTGTGAGGAAAATTCAATTAAACAGAAATTGAAGAACTTGAGTTACTTTTGAACATGACAGTATGTCATGTGACATTTTGGCTCAATATCTAGTTTCCAGTTGTCAGATAAAAATGATTATTTGCAGACAGCCCTTGTTCCCTCTGGCCTGTATTACTTCTGTCATATGAGTGTGGTGCTTTCACTTTATCTAGTTTAAGCAAACTATGTATGGAACAGCACAGCCTTTCCTCTGTCCTCTCACTGCAGACTCTCCACATGCCTTTCTGCTACAGCTACACTAGAACTTAATGTATTTCCAAATGTCTGGAGGAAATACAATGATGTGAATGGCATCAGCACTGAATGGTGATGACTTAAGAAAAATGAAGTCATATTCAATTGAAGTGGTGCAGTATGATACTAACAAAGCCCCAACCTTCAGTTTTTGGTTACTTAATCCGCACCTTTCCTAATTGTCATTCTACCTTTTCTCCTCCCTTACTGACAGATCACATGGTTTACAAAAAGCTTTCATTCTTTTTTAGCTGCTACTTGTTGATGAATAAAAATTGAAATCCTGAGATTGCAGTGGGCTACACTGGGAGATTTACAAGAGTAAGGATTAATCAAACTGAATAAGGACTGCAGTTTTGCTTTGGGAAAGCTATGCGATTGCATGCAATTGCAACATTCCTTGACTTTAATTCACCTGTGGTTTGGGGTTTTTTAATAATATGCAATGAAAACCAAACTTTTATTTTAATATTTGTAATAGTGAACTCTGAAGATAACCCTGCTCTAATGTTTAGGCAGAGCATTACATTTAGCCTGAGATCTGATTGACAAAATAAAGAAATCTTAAAGCAAATGTAAATTCAATTTCCAGACCTTTCCTAGTCTTCAGTATTAGGAATTTCTGATTAATCTTTAAATACCAATGGAAGTGCCGTCACTTGATTAAAATCATATCATACCACATATAAAATACTTCTGCACTATTATTTCAAAGGTTTTGCAGGATGCATTAAGTACAGACACTTCTAAAAATAATTTCTTTCAAAAAAGAGCAGCATAAGTTTTCTATTAAAGCAAGACTAGGGAATGATACAATTATATTTGCTATGAATAAAAAAAGTTGTGCTGCTTAATTTGAGAATGAATTATGAGAACTTTGAAAACTACTTAGATTTGTTTTAAGACTTATGGGGAAATTGATGATAACTGTAATAACGAATAATCACTTTATATAAGTATACATAAAATTCCTTCAAGTATTGTAATGAGACGCTTAAAGATACACACTTTTCATTCCAACTTTAACATTTCACATAAATAGATTAATTCATAAATAAGGAAGTTGATAATTGGAGCATGTGATCCTTATCTGAACCTTTTAACATTATGCTCTGAAATATGTAGCCATAGGCACAAGAAACCACAAATATTCTGGTCCTAAAGCAGAATTTCTTCATTATTATGAGGACTTCTGCAAAATGTTTCCATCTCCTAGCACTGGCAATGAAGAAAATGCCATTTGGTGGTGAGCTAGCCTTGTCATCCATTTTCTTAAGAGTTCATTTCAATTTTTCATGTATGTGTGTGTGTATATATATATGTGATAGATCTAAAACTTACTATGCAGGCTGTTGAGCTTGCTTTCATATTTATTCAAGCTCTTTTGTTATCCAATGAGTGGGTTTAGGGAGTAGTGGGAGAGCACTGTCAAGGGTTGCTTCAAGGGTTGTTCACTTCTGAAGGACAGGTAGGTAGGGTACTGCTGCTGTTTTTCAGGAACCAACTTCACATTTTATGTGAATATCTGATTTTTTAAAAAGCATCAAGGGTTATGGAGTATTGTAAAACAATAGTGGCCAAGCATAGCCTAACATTCTAACATTTACTTGATTCTTTGGTTCAGGTTTGAATATAATGTTGTTCATATTTGGTTGGGGATGTATGTATTGGAACATTGCTTATATTTGGTTGGGTGTGTATTGTTTGTGAATACGTGTCAGTATTTTTTTATATTCTTGTCTATATTACTTGGCTATAAAGCCCATGTCCTTAAAAAATGTATTTCTGTTAGTATATAATGTGAGCATTCAATAGTATTCAATGGTTGTACCCTCAAAAGCCTTTTTCAAAGTACATCTGTACATAGATTCTGGATGGAAAAGTGAGATTTGAAAGACTGAAGTCCTCAAAAGTGTTTATGTACTCACCTCCTTGACATAAGTGACCCACGACCATATTAAGCTGTTCATCTCCTGTGCCACAACTTAAGAGGTATTGTGGGTATGGGAGAAGCAATAAATAGGGAGTATTTTGTCTTTAGAAACTGTCAAAGAGGGTTAGAAGAAGCAGAAGCTACATTGCAAAACTGGATTACAGTCTTGGAAAACTAGAGGAATATGTATTGCTGGCTGGCTGTAGTGAATAGCAAGCTGATCATGATTCAAAAGTTAAGCTCAGGGTCAGGGGGAAAGAAAGTTCTGTAATAACAAATAAGAAATCTGTAAGAGGCATGAAGTCTGCTTGCTTCATTAGAGTCTTCTGTTAACTTTGTGCTCGACAAGGTACAATCTGGTTTAAGAGAATACAGAGAACACCATTATAGGAAGTCTCTTCCACTATGCTTTTTTTTTTTTTTTGTAATCTATGACTGTGTATCACATGTCCTTAGAAGAACAGGGTCATGAAGCAGTGACCCACTCACTAGACATAACCGTAATATATATTCTTCCTATTATCTGCTCCTGCTTGAGACTGGGTTACATTGTTTTCCTTAAATAGATATCCTTAGTTTCTCTTTGAGAATTTAAGGGCAATTTTGGAAGGATTTTTTTCTACTCCAAAGAATGATTTTTCACAAGAATCCTGTGGAACTTATCATACACAGAATATGATGCTACCAGGAAAGGGAGCACACAGTGTAGACTTCACTGTCATCAGTATGCTGATGACCTGGGGTTCTGTGATTTATTTTCATTAAACTTTATCAGTGAAAGGTCTCCTTTGTCTCCGCCTTCACAGAGTGTCTGTGAAATTGGATTTGGATGACAATGAGCTGGCTAATGCTCTGACTAGGAAAAGCAGACACTGCTCATTTGGGAACTTGAGATTTGCTCTTATCTGTAGGGAGCTTCACCAAAGGTTCAGTTTGTTCCCTGAGATCTGATAGGCTTGGTGGACAAGAGTGGGTTTTTGACATGGGTTTGGGTAGGCATCTACAAGCTTTTACACTGGAATTTGCATTTTGCCACATTAATCTAAGTTTATGTTCCCGCTACTTTGATTATTGCAGTGACCTTAGTTGTTCTTCCTGATGTCACAGTGAGTGCTGCAAAGGTGGAGTGCTCCCATGTGGCTGTTATACTGGAGAAGGAAGTTGTCTGACACTGACTCTTCGAGCAGTCCTTGGTGATCCAGTTATTTTTGGAAGAATTTCAGGAGGCAAAGTGGATCCTTAATAATTTACAGGATTTAGGTCCAGTTGCCTACACAGACCTTTGCAGGCTGCTGATCCAACTGGCTGTACTTTAAACTTAATGTTTGTTGTGGCGCATGAGTGTTCTCAGTGGAAGAACAGAGATCTTAGACATAAACCATAATACATCTTTCATGAAGATAAAGCTAGATCTTTTCCTTTACTTCTCAGATAAAAATTAAAGGGGTTTTTTTCTTAAATATTTTGTGTGTATCCCCTCAGGCAAAAAATCTATACCAGACCTAGTTGCTGTGGGAATTTTTTTGTATTTTGTTGTTGTTTTGTTTTCTGAAGGGTCTTTATTTTCTTATATTTTACTACATTTTTTTAAATAAAGATTTTTACTATTTTTAAAATTTTTTATCTTTTTTCTGCTTTGCCCTGGCACCAAAATACCTGTGAGGCATCCAAATTTGCATTCTGTAGTTCTAGCCAGCAGCTCATAAAAAGTAAAGGGCACTCAAAGCTATACAGGTAATCTGTTGTATCATTTTTAGTGATTTTCAGAAGTTACATGGAATAAACATTTCCTGACTGGAAACCACAACCTTTTTTCTCTAGACTATATTCTGTTTGAATGAGCAGACTGTCTCTAAATATACACTTCAGGTACTGTAGCATCAGGTCCAAATCTGTTCACATAGTTATGGCCAAATTCCTCATCTCATTTCAGAAAGTCAGCAATAAAAGCAAATTACTGAATCATATTATGTTGTTAGTTTTTTCCTTGTCTTGTGCTCTTCCTTTCCATAATCTGCCTGGGCTGTGGGTGGCTAGTTCCCACTCTTAAAAATGAACGTGTTAGTTGGTATGGGTTTTTTTATTATTTTAAAGTACCAGTTCAAGATAGGATGAAGATGGTTATTATCAACCACAGAACGCTAAGTTTCAGGCTTAAAATGCATGTCAAACTTCTATGGACTTAGCTACTTCAAGTTCTCTACTGCATTGAGGGTGTGCTCTGCAGCATGGAAAACAGTTTCTGTGATGATAATCACTTTCATTCCCAGTTCCTGCCAACCTGTGCTTACAACAGTGTATCATGTGCACATGTATATATGTGCCAAATAACAAAACAACAATATAGTAACTGAGCTGCTTATTTTGCCAGCTACTGCCCAGTTCCTGCCTGCTTTGTATAAAATACAGATGTTTGAATAAATGTTGGAAGTAGCTGTATGGTCAGGAGTGATGTTTTGTTATGGGGTCATAGGGACTTCAACTTTTGTCAGAGATTCAGTCAGAGACAAATGCTTTTGCTGTGGTGAAAGATAAAGATTTAAGATAGACAACTATAATGGCAAGATGATCTGTGAGTGCATGAGTATCCTGCAACTTAATTTAGTTTAGTCAGATATTAACTGTTGAATGAAAACTGACACAGCACAGATTTATCAGGTTAGGCAGCAAAGTACGTCAGAAATTATTTCTTTGGAGCTAATGGAACCTTCTTCACATACACTTTTGTACTGAAATCTTTCATTTTAAATAACCTACATTTCTGTACTGGTCTTGCTGTTCAGCCACCTGGTTTGAAAGTTGTCATTAACATTTTCCTTACAATTTGTCAATAATTATTTTAATCCAAATAAATATTTTAAAAATATTTACTTTATAAAATTATTCATATTTATTTTTAAATAAGTATGATTTTTATTGTTTATTTTAATGCTTAATTTTGTAAATTATCTTTACATGTTAAAATACTGTTTGATAAAAGGACTTGGTTGCACTTCATATCACTACAGCACATCACATAATTTGGTATTATTTGCTGTTAAGGCATGCTGTGAGATGATATGCTTCCTGACATATGTTTTGACTTATATTCATGTTAATTACAATTATTTTTTCTGTTTTATCCTTAGAATCTTTAGTGTTTATTGCAGTTATCTCAGGGCCAGCACTATAATACCTTGGTTTCTGCCTACATCGGGCAGCATGACATCAGACTATTTACCAGCCTCTCACAGTATGATCCTAATTTTCTGAAGTTAGGCACCTAGGCTCTTCGGGCAACTAAACTGAAGGATTGGTATGTGTGCCTTTGAAAGGCAATCTGTATAGCCCCCATGATGAGTAGATGAGCAGGGAGTAAGGTTGAACCGTGATTAGAGAGAGCCAAAAGGAAGTAGGCAGAGTGTAAACCTATTACTCCGACACCTGTTTACCAGTCAACTTCAAAACAATAAGAAGATAGGAGCTGCAATATAAGCCTTTTTTTTTTTTTTTAATAATGTGACACAAATAATTTGTTTAGTAAATAGAATGGCTTTAATCTGAAATAATTTCGCCATTGTCATAACAATCATTAATTATAGAAATCTTTGTGCTTTTATACAAATATCAGAAACAGTTCATAATGAGTCCTTAAAAGATCTGATCTGATTTGTAAGGTTGCTTGTGTGTCATTAAAATGACTTACATTTAAGTGCATTGAAGAAATTCCTCAACAAGGTGTCTGGCTTAACGAATTTACTGAGAAAATCTCAGCCTTTTTTACTTTGGAAGTTAGAATGTATATTTTTATTTAAGCACTCTGTAACTAAAGAAAGAAATTATGCAGATGGGCTAAGTTTCTGGAATTTTACGAAGCACAATACCTACTGCTACAAAGGGCAGTGTACTTGAAAGGAAGTTTCTGTCATTTTTCAGTAACAAAGTCCTACATCTTTCTGGCCCATCAGTGATGTATGTTCTGTTTGTTTAAGGCAAAGCTAACAGTCTGATGGCTAATATTGCACATTTATCCGTGAAAATGAAATTTAATGGACACATATACATGCCCTATGTATAACACAGCATAAAAAGATGATTCTAAAGTGACAAAATGCAAACAGCTGTTTTTCTTCTCCATTTTATATGGCAATCACATGCTAAGTGGTAGGTAGTCTTGCTGGTTTAAAGTGTTATTCTGTGTGTGTATAAGAATGGGGACTTCTTAGTGGCACTCAGATTCAAGCAAAGACCAGGAAATAATGTGTGGGACAAGAATTATTTGCATACATGTACGTTTATATTTATATGTACTATTCATAATCTCTACAGTTACCCTACCATAAGAAAAAGCAGGTGAAGTTTATGCTGAATAACTGCTCAGCCACCTCATTGTTCTATGTTAAATGTTCTTTTTCAGTATATTTAACAAAACACTTTGATGCTTTTATGACTCAGTTCTTGTAGCACTGCCCAACCTACTGTTCATTTCCCAACTGACCTACTTTCAATCCTGTGGTATTCACCTCTTGTCTTCGATATATGCTTATATTGCAAGCTCTTTGAGACAGGGCTTGTGGTTTTTTCTCCTGTGTCAGTAAGACATCTCTTGTTGAGGAACGAAGTTGGAGCTTGTAAATGGTACTTGAAGGTGCTACCATTAGCTGCATGCTGTCATTTTACAACGTGGGGCCTTGCTAGGGATGTTTTAATTTCTGGACATTTTCTATTCAGAGATGCAGCCCAACTCAGTGTTTTCATTGTTTTCATTCACAAAAAGGGAAGTTGGGGTTGCTGGTGTGATGGTTTGAGCCCTGGCCAAAGGCCAGACGCCCACCAAAATCAGTCTGTTACTCCCCTTCTTAGTTGGACAGGGGAGGAAAAAAACATAACTGGGCGGCTCAAGAGACAAACTCGTTAATGACGCGGGCAAAACAGACTCAACATAGAGAGCAGAAGAGAAAAGTTATCTAATTTATTACACCACGCTAAAGAGAAAACAGTGAAAAAGAACCAGAGTCAGGAGTGCAACCAACAATCTTGAAACAAATGCAAACCAGGCAAACACTTTTCCCCCCCCACTCCCTCCTTAGCAGGCTTTAGTTAGAAGTTTGCTCCCTTCTTCCCTCCCGGTCGCAGCCCAGGAGGGGCAGGGACTGGGGAAAATGGGGGTCTTGGTAACACCTTCCCCCCACCCCTCCATTCTAAAGCAGACTTCCCTTTCAGCCATGATTTTGCTCCCTTCTTCCCCTCTCCTGCTCGCAGCACAGGACAGGGGGGCAGGGACTAGGAGATGGGGGCTTCAGTCAGTCCCTTGCAAGATGGTTTCCTTCTCGGCCGGGATGGGGGCATCCATTCCACACAGCCTCCCCCTGCTGCACCGTAGGATCTCACCCACAAGAGCCAGTCCTCCACGAACTTTCTCCAAGGCAAATCTCTTCCCACCGGGCTTCATCTCTGCTCTGGCAGGCAGCAACAAATCACAGTGTCTCTCAGTCCCAGTCCTCCACGGGGCTATAGGCCTCCTCCAGCAAACCTGTTTCATTCATCTCTGTAGGTCGCTTGTGCTGGCAGGGGCTCATCCCACCGTAAGTCACGGCATCTTCTCTATGTCTCCCCCGGCTCCATGCAGCGTGGAGCCGAGCCTCTCCACCGGGCAGGTCGGGTCTCTGCCGCCTCCATGGGTCCTTTTCCTCCGGCCACTCCAGGTGCTTCTGCTCGGGCTGCAGGGGCAAACTCGCCTGGGTACCTGGGCGCCTACTCCTCCCCCAGCCTTCCCGGCCTTTTATGTCTGTCAACTGCTTACATTCACAAGCAAATATACATCACAATGCCCTTAATGGGCCAAACTTCGCGGTCTTTCCTGGCACTCCAAGTTCTGGTTGGAGTCTTTGTCTCCTATATGTGATTCCCAGAGGCGCTATAAGCAGGCCTGCAGAAGATTCCAGCAGCCATTTTCTGCCGGACCTGGCCCTCTCAGTAGAACTGCAACAGCTGGTCAGACAGTCATAATTTTGTAACAATTGTCCAGAAGCACTGTCAAGAAAAATACCTTCTGTATATTTACTGAGTTGCAAAATCCAATTATTTTTATTAAACTGGTAGTAATTTTGCATGATTGTATTTCAACACTTCTTCATAACAGTCAGTTACATTTCTTGAAAGAAAAAAGAAATCCAAGTAGAAAATCTACAACCATGGCATGAGATGTAGGTGGGATGCTGGACCTGAAGGTTCTATACTACAAAATGCAGAATGGATATAATGCCCACTGAAGGGAATAAGGGGTTTAGAGTGGGAGCAGAAGAACATCTTTGAAAATCAGGGATTACTTATGGCAAGCGTACACATCGAATTGGTGAATATATATTTTTAAGTAAAGGCTTAATTGATCTCTACATTTCCACCTACTATAGAGAACTTGATTTCCTAGCTCTTTTCACATCCTCAAACTCCTAAAGAAAGGCAAAACATTCTTTGGAATAATTATAGGAGAAAACAGCTATAAGTAATTACTGTATGTTAAGTGAAATGGACTGAGTAAGTCTGCAAACATCTCTAATGTGAGGTCTGCTTGACTTTTTTTTTTATGATTGAAGATTTTGTTATTAAGAGACATGAACGCCTTATGATATTTTAATTGAAAAGGAGGTGAGACAAAATACTCAGAAGCAAGTCATCTATATACTGTCCCTGCAAAAATAATAGACAGCTGTATAGAACCAAATACGTATTTGGGTAGTGAATGCAACTGTCAGATATTGTGCAGGAGCTGTGAAAGAATGGGTTGTTTCATTCTTTCTTCTTAGCTCTATTCACATACAGCAGTGTCATTGGCAGGCATAACATTTGTGTAATGCCATGAACTTGATCTCTCGAGAGCGTATGAGTGAGCTCTAGGACACAACACTCATATGTTTTGCTTATCTTTACCAAATGATCTTACCAGCTATCTGATGATCAGCTGAGGCCCTAAAACGTTTTGGATTTTTGTTTGATCAGTGTGTATTTCAGAGGAAAGCAACTGTCCCACAATCTCCTCCCACTTCATTCGAATGAGAAAGGCTAGCACTGCATGTGATTCTTAGTAACTGAGGGTAATACAGTGCTGCCTTGTTCTGGGTAAGAATGCTTTGCTCATATAAATGCGTAAATCAAACCATAAGCTGATTGTTTAGTAAGACATAAGCGTACAGAAAAGATTATATGACTCCAGAATGCATCACAGAAATTTGCCTACATGATATTTTCCACCTTTACTCATGATTATCAATGCATAAAACTTTCTTGTTTTCAACAGACTTCTGTTTGTGTCTGGAGGAAATGTAGTAGTCCAATAGTCTGCTGTCCCACTGGTGTGGGGAAGTGCATACTGTAGCTTCTTCTGAACTTAAGGGTGGATTTCCCTAAACCAAATTTATTATTATGTTAAAACATTAGAAAACTGCCAGGTACATCGAGCTGGAGGATATTCCAGATGGTAAATAGTACCGAAACACGTGGTAAAAAAGGAAGTTACTAAAATTGTGTGTTGAAAAGAATTTTTTTATTTCATTTTGCAGTTCCAGGTAAAACATGAGAGTGATGATCAACTCAAAATTCCATGGAAAAGTTTCACCAGAGATTATAGCTTATCTCTGGTTATAAATCCAGCACTGTTCATTCAATCTCATCAAAGTCACTTACTGAGCAGAGTCCCAAGAACTACTAGTTGACAGTCTGTGCTTTTAGAACTAGAACCTTTGAATTGTGACTTGTGTTGGTTTTAATTAGAAGAGCTAAAGCAAGTTATGTTACCTTTGTAGCTGCATTTCATCTGTTGGCATGCTATATTTTAAAACTGTGGGTTGTTTTAAACAATAACTTTTTTAAAACTACTAAATAGCTTAGTCAGAAAGGATACCTTTTCCTTTTGTTAGGTAGGTATTGACTTGACATTGCTGTCAGTCTTCAAATAAGGTCATGTAATTTTTTAAAAATCTAGTAGGAGTAAAAATGTGCTTTAAAAGTCTTCATGATAGCGAAGACATCTTACATTTCCTTAAAATGAATTTATTATAGCAAAGTATTAGAAACTGTCAGGATTTTTATTAACACTGAACTATTTAGTCTATCCAGGGCAATGAAGAATAGTGACATACCTTTATGGAGATGTTGTGTTTTTTAAAAAATAAAGAGTACCATCCCTCAGAATTAGAATTTCACCTGTTAATTCAACAGCTAATTAGAAATTAATTGTTCTGTGACAGAAGCAAAATATTAAAATAATTTTATCTATATTAAATAACGTCAGCCATTTGTCATGTTCTATGTATCATAAAGTAAACCCTGCATTTCATTCTTTTAAAAGTTTTATTTCATGCATTTTTCATGAAGTCATCAAGACTTAAATGTTTTCCTCAAAGCACATTTCTATAGTTCTATTTATATGGTCCTATAGTGTTATTTTAGCTTTCTAAATAACTTCCCCTCAGGCAACTAGGATCAAAGTGCTTTGTGCCTTTAGTTATTGTCAGTAACAGGACAGTTGCTATTTGGATCTTTGCTAAGCAATGATTTACGATGTTTTGCTTCAACTCACACAGGGTATCTCTGTCTCTTGAGACAAAAGGAGCTCCCTCATCACTTAAGACAATCTCTAAGTATCATACTTTATAATTCTTAGCATCTGCATGCATGCACTCTTTACTGGGATCTGGGGTTAAGTGTCATGATGAAAGCTCTTTGTGATTTTGTATTTTCCCATAATTGTTTGTTCTAATAAACTAACTTTTGGTGGATAAAATGCACAAGAAGATTCAAAAGTTAATGAGTCTAAAGGAACATCTGTTAGAAGGACCTTCATTACCATACATTTCTAGGGAAATGAGAACATAAGGCAAGACAGAAGCTGATGAAGAGCCTGTTTGGCTTAAGCAAATGAATCATGTGGCCCAGGACAGAGGATGAGCTTTTCAGTCGGATACTAATAAGCATTGCATTGTTTTTGGCAGTTAACCCCAGATGTTAATCTGGTGTCAACTGCATTGTTCTGTCCTTTTTTCATGCCAGTGTAATTTATTCATCCTGGCAGGATCCACTTTTCCCTTTTATTTTTCCAAGGCAGCAAACCCCATATATTTTATCCAGTAGGCTTAAAAATACTTTTCCTTTCATTTAGAATGTAAAATGGTTACCAGTCTAAAATTAAGTTTCTTAAATCAACTTTATGCCATGCTGTGGAATCCAGAGAACGAGCAAAGAAGCATCAGTGTCTTTTATATTAAGAAAAAGAAATCTCAAGGTTGTTTGCATAATGTATCTTTTTATTTCTCCCTCTTTCCCTTTATGATCAACTGTGGTAGTTAAAAATGCATTTTGTATAAGTGGTTCTAGACACACAAAACAAGCTTTCACACAACAGGCACTCTGAGATGAAAAAACAATTGCAACAATACTTTTCACACAGTGAAACCTAAAGCACATTTATTAAGCACTCAGTCCCAGATTTAGTATTTTGCAGCTAACACTTTTATTCTGACATGGCAAACAACATATAATGAAATAAAATTATGTCTCTAGACAGATCTGGTATTTATAATGAAGAGACAAGAGTCACTCTTGAAGTTCTCATTGATGCTAGTTCTCTATTATCAAACTGATTGACTTAAATATCTCTTTATTACCCCGGAGAACCTAAACTTCTGAAAATTGCCCAAGTACTTTTTTTCCACAGACTAGACATTTTATGAGAAGTTGGATAGAACTAATACAAAGAATTTAAAAACTCGAGCACTCTGTAGTGAGGTTGCAGTGTATTTTTAAATCTGTCTGATCCTGGGGGAGGTGGGGAGTAATGGTATCTGCAAAATTACAGCTAAAAGAAAAATATTTTTTCCATACCTTGGACTAAGGAGATGCTTAAAAACATATTTTGGAGACTTCACAGGATGTTTCTAAGAATGTAAAATAAAGCCTGTGTATTTGAAAATTGGCTTTGCATCTTTTGATTGGAGCTGGTTTTCTAAGGAGGAAATCTGATTGGAGATCGGGGGGAAAAGTGGGGAAACAGGCACGTAGGTATAGCAACACAATCAGTTATCTGCAGTCACTGCTGTTTAGAAGGTGACAGGATAATGATCGTCTTCTATGTGGACTAAAAGCCTTCAGTCTCTTTGGTCACCACCAGCTGCTTCCCCCAGATCTCAGGGCTGATCTCTTTCACTCCAGACTTGAATTTCAACCTTGAACAACTTCCCTATGTCCAATTCCTGAGTCTAAATATTTTTGTAATGTTCATCAAGACTATGTGAGCTGTTTCTTTTGTTGTCATTTGGTATAGGAAAATTGTTCCCATTTGTTTTGAAGGTGGTTTAGCATACCCTGGCTCAGTGCTTATAATTTCTTTATGACCAGCCTGATCCATTCTGCTTCATTTTCAGAATTGGATATGTTCCTTGATATTAGAGGCATCAAACTTTCTTTCCAGAGCTGTGCAGAGCAATTAAAACGAGAGTTTTCAGACCAATTATTTCTTGATATTCCTCTGCTCTGCTGAATAATAGACTCAGATGATATCACCCAGCGGTGGCATTATCAGAGCACACCGCACGTACGTTTTCACTTACATATAATTATTAAATCTTAAAGTAATTTTAGAGATGAATTTCAAAACTATCGTATGCAGATGCTGAAAGAGTGGTTGCTTTATTATAAAATAATATTTTTTGTACTAGATCCCGTTTTATCTTCCATAGTTTTAAAAATGTCCATTACTTTTCGTAATTCTTGAAAATGCAATGTTTTCCTCTTTTGCTCAAAGGAAATTGCTTGGTGGCAATAATGACCATGTAAGCTACTTACTACATCTTACAGTTCATCTGGAGAGTACATTTTAGTCACTCTAAAGAATTATTGCTGTTCGCCATGAGAGAGCAGAACTAGACCGGCAGTCTTTGCATTTAGCAGTGGAGTTACTTAAAAAGCTCAGATTCAGTTTCCAAAATACTTAATGAGATTTTGAAATTCTGACAGTCTCACTAGTCACAAGGTTTCTGTAGTGGTTGCGATTCCCTTCCTGTGATAGTTATTAATTTGGGACTCTGATTATCGACAAAGAATGGAGTTCAAGTTTAGTATTATATTTAAAATTCAATAGTGATGATTACTGGTTTAGCTTTATCATGCTAATGGCTGCTATCAAGTGCTAAGTTTTAATTTAAAATAACATCTAGTTTATGTTATCATTGTTTTCAAGAAATTATATAAATGTTGTGTGTCAGGATATGGAACTTTTGACAATCTACTTCACCTGATAATGTGCTTAGTAATGTAGGAAATTACTGATACATGGATAGATGATTGTGTTATAAATTTAGGGATGTTCTTTAAAGGCAGCAGATAAAGATCTTGGGAGGGCAAAAGGACATGACTCAGTATTTTTACTCTTAAATGATGTTCTGATTTGCAGCTTAAAACATTTCCAGTTCTAAATCTTTATTGTAAACATACAGGGGCTTATATTGTATGTGGGAAAAAAGTATGTTATAAATTTATAGAAATTAAAGACCTTTATTTGTGTTTCCTTAGTTTCACAGAACACATAAAGCCATACCTTGTTAGCTCTGAGCAGCTTTTTCTTAGAGCGCCCCAATATTTACTACAGCTGGAAAAGTACAGTGAGCATCTCTAGATTTCTCTTTTAACAACCCAGAATCTCCAATGAGATTTTGGGTCCAGAAAATGTCAGTTGAGCAGTAATTATAATTACTATCTCTCTGTGGTTTTGAGGTAAAATTAGTTTTAAAGTTATAGGGAAAAGCATTCTTCTAAGGGATATTAGTAATTCAGCGTGTGGTTTGTGTGGGTGGTTTTTGTTTGTTTGGCTGGATTTTTTCTGCTGCCATCTCTTTTTTTTTTTTTTTTTTTTTTCTTTTTGAGTGGATCAAAATTCTCTTCCAAATAGGCATGATTCCATTGACATTAGTAGTAGTAGTTCAGACATTTCTACCTAAAGAGAATTTTACCCTCTTTACTGTCAGTTTATAGCAATGCTCAGTCTGTCTGGTAATGGTGTTTTCTGAATGCAGACTGAGAATTGTAATAGGAACTGCATTATATAGCTAAATGCTTTCTGTTTTTGAATGCCTGAATGCCTCATTCAGATTATCTCTTACTCTTCATCAAAAATTAACAAATTATAATAAAAACGCTCTGGACCATAAACCCCCTCTTTCCTTTGTTTGCACAGTAGCTAATGCAGAGAAGTCCTGGCTCATGGCTTTTACGCAATATAGTATATATAAAAATAATAATACAATTAAATTAAACTTTAAAGGGAATAGATTATATGCAGCCAACATCTGTGACGAGGGCCTTCGCCTCTATTAACAGACGTGTTTAGGTGAAATGGTAGTTACTTTCATTTTATAAAGTATTGAATTTCTCTTTCTTGAAATCTGCCTTCACACATTGCTTCCCATTCTGCTGCTGCTGTTGAGGCAGAGCTAATGAAAAAGAACAAATGATCATACACAGTAGAGATCAACGGGAATTTTAATCATTTGGCTTTGCCAAAACAGAAAGTACTGACCTATTTTTGGAGTCTTTACTTCTGTTTCTTATGCCTACCATTGAATTACTACTACTTTAGCTTTTCAAAATAAGGAGACTGTGATGCTGATTTTTAAGCGGGTTTTATACATATTTGCATGTGTGGGGAATGTATTTACAAAGATGTTAGGAATGCCTCTGTGGCAATTTGTCCTTTATTGGTATGATTTCTTTAGAATGACTATGTTTCACAGAAATTGCTCTGGAGTTTGCAAGTCTTTCCAAATAAATACTGATTGTCCCAGAAAATGGATGGTCCAAGGACAAACCCTCCATGTTACTGCCATTTAAGGTCTTCACGCCATGCCAGGATGTGAATATGATTCCAGTACAGAAGGCAGATGAAAATTAATTTTTCCCAAAGTCAGAGGTTTATCCAGTCTTCTGCTTTTGCGTAATATATTCCAAAATAAAGAGGGATTCAATATGATTGCATCACTTTTGGCTACAACAGTCTTTCAATAAGTACTTATGCACTGTCTTCAATTCTGTGACTAAAAACACTGGTGGAAAATCAGAAGATTCTTATTTCTTGCTTGCATATAAAAACAATGTCATTTTTCTATCCCTGCAAGAAGTGAATTCTGACATAACAGCCTTCATTTGTCAAGTTACTGTAGCAGTCTTGGGGTTGCTAAAAACATGTAGGATGCTGTTTGAAGGTAGGATTGTCCACAGAGACCTCTCTCCTTTAAGGAATTTGCTGATGTTAAGATGCAGGGTAGAAAAACTAAGATTCTGAACCACTGGCTCAGAGATAATCAGCAGGCAGATCAAAAACTTGAAGAATAAATTGGAGAACAGCAGCAGTATGCTGAGCTGTTATCAAAAGCCATGGACCCTGAATAAATGTTTCACAGGATAATGTCAAAGGCAAGTATTGAGTCACGTTTAAGAACATGTCCCAGTTGGTTTCTTTGTACCATGAGTGCTAGATTTTAAATGCTTGGTTGTTGGTTGTTTTTTTTTTTAAACAGTACAATATAAATACAGGTGAGTAGATTTTTACTTGTCCCATGACATTACATCTACCTTCTATTGAACATGTCCAGGGAAAACAGAAATAGCTTGTCTTGTCCATTTGCATAGGAAATGTTGTGTGCTTGTTCTAGGTGTGGGCTTATATCTGCAGCAGTAAATTAGTACCCAAAATTTTTGTTCTTCAACTTAATTGGTTTTTAACCCCCTGTGTGACTTAACGCTTTATGTGCTACTTTAATAAGACACGTCTACCTGTACATATATTTATTGCAGTCTTAATTTATCTCAACATTCCATTAAAATTCACCTAATCTTTGTCCCATGGCTAAGAAGCCAGATTATATTTAAAAAGTACAATTTTCTTTGGAAGTTGCTGTTCCATCTGTGTATCTGTATGCCTTAAGCAGTATTTACTGCTGTGGTATGGCCTGTGTATGGGTCCTTGTCATTCCAGAAGTTGTCTGTAAATTCACAGCGTGCTTATTTCCTATCTGAACATTATCCATGTGGAAGAAAAAATATGAGTTTAGTCTTGTATATGATTTTTTTTTTCCGTCACTATAGTTCCTGGTGAAGAATGGTAAAATTTAGGGGTCAAACTAAGGATGGTCGTCTTGTTCTAATTGTCCTCTCTGTTCCTAAATTGAGGGAATTGTCAGTGAACCAGCCCAAAGAGCTTTCCACCACCAAGTTCATGGCTTGGGCTCCCTGTGCCATGGCTGCCTCTGCATCACGAGCATGGGAGGCCACCAAGGCGGAGGAGGAGGTATAAAGGTGTTCCTCTCAGCTGTCCTTGTCTCCCAAAACCTCAGAACAGCTTCTCTCCAGGGAAGCGGGGCAGAGAAAGCCTGCCTCAAGCAGGTTCTGCTATTTCTGAAGGGTTAAAACCATCCCAATCTGCCCTGTGTGAAGGAGAAGAGAAAGGGAAGGGGCATCATGGCAGAAAACCAAGTGACTGTTATCTTCATGAAACGCAAGAGAGGAAAGACAGCATGGCCTCCAGAGGGAAGAGGAGGGATGGATGGCTCCTGCACCCCCTGAGCTCCTCAAGGCATGGCAGAGCTGGGACCTTGCCCTAGTAGGATGGGAACTGCTCTCCCCTAAAATCAATTTTGTAAGGGTGGTTGTCTGAAAGCCATGCCACTACTTAGGAATTCTGTTACATACAATATTAAATAGATATTAAAGCAGCTACAAGATAGCTGGGCAGCTGGGAAAGAGTCTTGTAAACATTTTCCATTCAGTTTTTGTTTGTTACTGCTTTTATTTCGCACAAACATTCTTGTGCTTATAATTATTTCTCAGTAGCATTCCATAGTGATCTTATTCACAGTGGTGAATTACAGTAAGAAAATGGACAGTCCTGGACAGATCAGTATGTGCTGGTGTTATTGACAGTAATAATGAATTAATATTTTTTCTGTTTTTCTGGCTCCCTAGATTTTAAGTATTTTTCAGTGTTTAAAGTATTTGTATGTTTCTGTTGGGTAGATTATAGTTATTTTTTTTTAATATAGCATGGAACACTTCCATAACAGATTCAGACATTTTCTAGTTTAATATTAAAAGGGAAATAATAATAAGCCACATGGAACTGTACAACAGAAGTGAGTTAAATCCCCAAAGTCAGCATGATCAGAAAGAAGGGTGAAGTATCAGATCTGGTGTAACCCACCTCATTATGCTTCGTTTTCACAGTGCTCACACAACAGTGGATGATCTTAAACATCATAATTGAATAATTATGACTCAGGATGTTTTGCCTTAGGGCATAGTTTCAGCTTTTCCTGATGTGGCAAATAATGCTCCATGTCATTTTGCATTAAGAAACACAGTAGCCAAGCTCCATGTTATGCACTGGTAGTTGTAGACTAGCAGCACACAGTTGTGTGCAATATCCAGTTAAAACACAACCCAGCAAAACCACTTCTGTGGAAACCAGGCAGGTATTTAAGGAGACTGCCATATATCCTAAGTCTGATGTCTGCAAACGTTTGCATCAAAGCTTTGTGAGGGTTTTTAGCAGAAATAGTGATAGGTGCACAAGTAATACCCAATTGTTTGGAGGATTTGTGTCAACTTGGGATGCAGGTTGGTTTAGTAGAGTTAAGAATTGGACCTTTTATTAGAAACTGTATGAAAGTGTTAAAGAAGACTCTGCATCGAGCCATGTATATATACAGTACCATTACTGATGGCATTTCTTTCAAAACAAGTAAATTAACTTTGAGAAATGCAGCTGACAATGCATGGCACACAGTAAGGTTTTGCATAGAGGTTTACTCTTTGAAAAATAAATGTAATTTACAGCCGGGTGAAGTGGCATTAGATGTCCTTTTCACATATAGTAAACTGTAGGTCCAGCCTTTTATTTTTGCTTCATCACAGAGATAAATGACGTGCTCAGGGAGTGCTAGATCTCATCACATCACAGCTTGATTCTTCTGCACTGCTGGTGAGCTTTGCCAGTGGCAGCTGAGGTGACATTAAATGAGTTTGCTTCTGGAGAAGAAGTGCCCCAGGAGAGGGAAATATGAGAGCTGTTTTGTACAGCTGAGTCACAGCTGCCAATCTGCAGTTTGAATGAAAAAGGGCCAAACATTGTCTGGAAATACAAGATTAGCAAAAAAATCACAGAGTAAATTCAGTAGATTGGATGTCACTGCTAATCTTAGCTATGTCTTACTCCACACAGTTCAGTTTTGTGTATTTTGTGTGTAAGAGTGCAGGTCATTCAGTGATGCACATTAGGATCAGAAACATTTCTGAATAATTTTAAAATTTATATAAAGAGTAAAATCCTGGAGCTGACAGCAGTGCTCTTTCCAGTTATAATAAAAAGTTCCTACTAATTGCAAATATTTATGTTTCACATTAAGATAAATACAAAGTATTTTAAAATTTTGTAATTAAACAAAATAAAAGCTCTTTAGATGCCCAATATAGGTTGTGGATGAGTATGCAGAGGCAGCATTTTTATTCCATGAGATTACTGTGGTTTATTTACTTCTGTATACTGGAGATTGTTCCTTTATCCAAGTCTCCATAACTAGTTAATAACATTTTATGATGTCAGTACTCAAGACTATCAAACAGTTGTCTATGCATGCTCAAATACAAAATATTTTGAGAAGCAGAACTTTAAATTTTTCAGAAAAGAAAATCATAACTTATGAATAACAAAGATCTAAAAAATTCATATTTTTAATATCTAGTATGGGCAAATGCCATCATGTATTTTTTTCTCCATTGGCAACATTCAAAAGTAAACATCTGAGAAAAACAAATGTGAGGTTTTCACAGCTTGTACTGAGTGTTTTCCCTGATTCTGCTTGTCATCATTATTTGTGGTGTCTATGGTTCTGGTTTAGTGTATCTTTGGCTTTGTCAGTGTGAGTGACACCAGCTCTTACTACAGGTGTAGTTCATACTGTAGGCTTCACGTTTCGTCTTCTGAAAATTGGGGAGGACATGATCAGGGAAGAACCTGATCTCTGCTGTGTACATAATGTGGTTAGAATGCAAGGACTTCAAAAATAAGAATAATAGAGATAGCCAGCTGCAGTAAGCCTTGACTCATTGAATATAAATGAAGGAAAGAGGACTGAATAGCTGGAGTGTTCAGTGTATATGAATCTGTGGTCCTGCATCCAGTGATTTTTTTTTGCTCTGGACTAATGCAGATATAAACACCATCCATTTCTATTTTGAGCACTAAATCATACAACCTGTACTTTTGCAATCAAAGAAACCAGAGTTTAAAATAAAACCATATTTTTAAGTCCATACTGGAGCATACATAAACTGATTTTCAGAAATACTGGATGCTCAAGAGGTCAATGAGACATAATTTATTTTCATTGTACGAAGAGAATACATTTTAAGTTACATATTTTAGAAATGTTTCCCTTTCTCAGAAAAAATGTGGGACAGTTTGTACCAACTTATATAACACAGAAAACCAGATATTATCACAAATTCTTTTAATTGGTGTAGTCAAGATGTATCTAAAGTTTTGGTACAGGCAATGGAAGATTAAATTTATGGGATGTGACTGGTTCCACTGTCAAAGAAAAGAATTTAATTTGCCACAATTTTTATTTATTTATTTTTACTGGAGCACCTTTTATGGCACTCGCTTTTAAAAAAGTCATGTTTAAAAATTGTTGACATCTTGTGCCTTTAAAGCTGCGGAGAATTAGGTCAAAATTTCCCTGCATCAAAGATTGAGAAATTCAAAAAATGACTTTTGCCTGTAGGACAAGAATGAACGCACGTTAGTTTAAAGGCCAGTGAAATATAACTGCAAGCAAATCTTTTCTGTTGAAATCATAAGATTCGTTCATCAGAACTGAAATGGAAGAGAATCAAAATGCTGATGAATCATAAAGCAGGGCAAATTTTCAAATCCTTTTTCAAAATTATTAGTTTTTCTTTTCTGATTATATTGTAGTCTTAGAATCAGTGGTTTGTATGTACAGGGTATCCCTGCATGTAACTAAATTTGCTAACATTATACTTGCCCACCTTTTGTGTTGGAGAATGGTCGAAGCAATAAACATTAAACATCCATTTTGGAGTACTTATGTAGGGCAGTTTTTTGTATTTGAAACCCAGATATTGGCAATTGTAACTATTTGCTAGGACCTCTTTGGAGCTACTTACCCAGGTGTAAGCTCACATGCACTGACCCTAAAGAATGGCAGTATAGGACATAAAGGGCCCCATATGGAGTAACCTCTGTCTATATACTCTTAATTTAGTAATCCTGAGTTTAATAATCCACTGAGTATGAATGTTCAGCTTCCCTTTACCTGTTATCAAGGTGTCTCCGCTGCTATATTTACCTGTTACCTTCTCCTAACACAAATTAAAGTTGCAGATCAAAAAAAAATCACAAGTAATGCTAGTCTTTCAGACTGATATCCCAAAAATGTCGAGGTTGATGTGTTGATTTCTGGTCTCATTCCAAACTGGGCTTTTCAAATTAGTACTTCAGCCCAGACTCCCCCTGCAGTTGGGGTGTAAGCAATGATTGTATTGAGCAAGTAAAGCAAGATTTTCTGGTGTTGAGAAGCTGAAAAAAACTCCCCTATATTACATGATTAAATCTAACCAGGTAAGGAAAAGCATCTTTCTTATTTCCTGATGGCATTACCCCAGGCCATAGGACCTCCTTAAGCAGCGGACAAAATTCCCAGTGCCAGGGAATGTTTCTCTTGAGCACTGTCAAAAGTATTGAACGCTGATGGAGAAGGAGTTCACCACCACTGCAGGGAAGCTGCAATGGGGGTGTTATCCAGAAGTTGTTCCTATTGTATCTTTAATAACTCCTGTATTCCACCTCTATTTATGTGTGACAAGGAATGATCAGAGAATCCTTGCAGATCATCACACCCCAGCACTGGTCTTGCACTTCACGCATTTGTGCTCATTCAACTCACCTTTACTGAGAGCAGTCTGATCTTTGCTTCACAGGGAGGAGCTGCCTCCTCCACAGTGCACTAGACTTGCCTGTTATCATTCAGGAAATTGAAATTGTGCTAGACCTAATGCCAGGAGCCATCCTTAGCCAGGTACAAAGGTTTGTCAGATCCTTTATACATGGGAGAGAAAACGTAAACTTATATCTGCAGAGGTGAATATCATCTTTAATTCATGCAAAGCCAAATTTAAATAACAGTAGTTCATATAATCAAGAAATAACTCTTTCTGTGTTAGTAACCAAGCGATCACCACAGCCCCAAGTCAGAAAATAAAAATTTACATTGAAAGGTTTGAGCATAACATGCTAGAATATTTCCTTCAACTCCAAGTAGGGAAAATTAATTACCCAAATCATAGTTGTCATGGTCTTTTTTAAGAAGCCCCTGAGGGCAAGTCCTTCCTTTGCATGCACTGTGATAAATATAAGTCTGTTGAGGAAAATTATTGAGATGTGTGGCACCTTTGACTCATAGATCATATCTTTGTTTTCTTTTGTCTCCCAATTAAGGATGTTGTTGTTTTTTTCTTGGTAAATAAATTTCAATTAATGAAATTCCAGCTGTCTCATACATTATGGTGGTGTAAATTTGAAAGCATTTAGCAGATGCCCATATAAAAATCCATTAACACATAGCAGGTTCCCTGACATTTTAAACCAATATGTCTCCAGCTGGAACAAATAACAGAAAACAAGTCCACATTCTTGAAAAATTTATGGCCCTCTCTAATGCAGGTAAAAGATTCCTATGCAGAAGGAGGCGTATTGTGGAATAATATAAAAATGTCATAAGTTTTCAGATTTGCAGGAGGAAAGTCATGAATACATTTTGTTGTATGCATTTGCTCTTTACACAAACTCTATAAGACTACATATTTCTTAAAAGGAGCCAATTAAGATTCCAGGTAAAAGACAACACTGTCTTTATAAGCTTTTTGCTTAGTATTTATCGCTCCTGTAATCATGTGAGGGTCTCTGAAAATTATCAGTCAGAAATTCTAGTAAGTATTTGTCTCTAAGCATTTTGCTTTGATACAATTATTAAAACAACTTTATGCTGCCATAAAAAAATCTTTTTGTCACTGCTTAAAATCCTACCAGCAAAGTCAAGTTTGGGGAGGAAGTAAAGGAATGGGAAGGATGACCTTGGCTTGCTGAAGCTTGCAATATCTAAATTGGCAACAGACCATACTAGAAAAAAAGCAGGTAGAAGTGCCAACATGCACAGAAAGTGTGATGGAAGAGTAGAGAAAAATACTTTTTGGAAGCTTGCTTATACTGGTGAAGTAATCAATGTGAGATTTGCATTTTTAAATTCCTATTTTCATTTGCCCATATTAAAAAACACCTTCTCAAGGAGAAGAGGAAAGCTGGATTCTATGGGGAAAACAGTCTGTTCATTCTTTGGGTTTCCTTTCTTAGTGTTTATTGTGGTCGAAACAGTAAAGCTAGTGTTTTGTCTCTATTGTGCAAATTCACCACAATGCAGAAGGCCAACATAAGGCCCGTTTTCCATTTTAATCCACCTAAGCCTGGCGACAACAATTTAAATGGTGCACAGTGCTTGTGATCACATTCATAGCAAAGGGCTGAATTCTTAATATGAAATACTTTGCAAATTGGTATCTGTGTAAGGTTATCCAATGCTTTTCTGTGATACATTGTGATTTAAGTTACCACACTGTCAGTGTCTTCAAACAACCATTTCAAATTTAAAGGCTGTCAGTTGGAAGGCAAATTCTAACAATTTACTGATAGTGATTTTCCTTTAACATAGCTAACCTATGTCCTCAGTTTCAATGGTCTTCCAGTAGTGGACTCATCTATTTTAACTGCAAAGGTAAATCACTGTGTAAGTTAGATGTATACAGAACGGTGTCTGTAGAAAGGCAGTTACTCCAGGACTGCTAAAAAGATGTTTAGCATGCTGTTTCCTTAAATGAGGATGAGGGTTGTCAGATCAAAGCAAATGAAATAATCTAATTGTGGCTGGAGATTTTGACCCAGTGGAAGCAGCTGCCTAGAAAAGCCTGCGATTGTTGCGAAGCGAAGCTGCCGTGCTTCCCTTTGACTGTGTCATTGCCACAATCCTGTACTTGGCTGTCCTCTCTTGTAAATTAGAATAGATGAAAGCTGTCGAGCCAAGCCAGTGATGGAGGCTAATTTGATGTGATATAATTGATGAACTCTAAATTGTCCCACTTTTCTCTCTTGAAACAGTCTGACTGGAGCTCAAAATGCCAGAGAGCACTGTGATTTACACTCTATGTTGAAAGTCTCAGTGTGGCAGCAATGAGGGATTAACTTCTTCACAGGATTTTTTTCTAATCTGTAGAGCATGTACACACAGACTGGTGCAACCCCTTGTAGGAACACTACTGGGAAGTCTGATTTCCTTCTTTGCAGCTGGATTGTGCACAAAATTGTTATCAAGATAAAGAAAATAACAACCTAACTTCTGCTGTTACAGATATTGCCAGGATGGTCTCTTGAAATTAGTGTTGTGCTTCTTATTTCAGAACTGGATTTTAGACTGTAGGATTAGGGTATTTCGTGCTCAGAAGCCCTCCTTTCCGAAAGCTTGAATATGTTAGCAGATTAGGCAGTTTGTGGTCCCTTCAGTAGCTGTCGCTTACTACTAGGTAGCAGTTCAACACTTAAAATAATTCTTCATCAAAATATGAGAAGCTTCAGACTTCCTTATCTCAGCAGCCTGTTGTTGAACCTGCCCTGTTCAAGGTACAGAAACTCAGAGCAAACTTCCTCAGCAACTTGGTTTCTTTCAGAGGTGAGGAATGGTCGGTTGCCTCCCTTTCTTCATTCGGTAGCAGGAGGGCAAAGCTTTGTGATTAGCTGCTTCTTGGAGTAGTCTTGAGCAATCACTGTTAAAACGTGTAACATCTCACATCAGCTAAATCAATTGTTTCAAACTTAGAAACAACATGAGCAGAGGAGAGCTGCTTTAATTCACATTATTACTCCGATCAGGTAGCAGAACTGCATCTGTTTCAAAGCCGTTCGCTCCTCTGCACAAAATGAGTTGGCTGTGGCCGCGTGCCATTCCCACTGGCAGAGCGTGCCAAATTCTTGCTGACCTGAGTGTGCTAGGTAGGGTGACCAAATCTGTGAAGTCTGGAATATTTTTCTGGACCAGCACCCAGATTTCAGGTCGGTACCCTAGTTTTGCATCTACTAGTTAAACCCCTTCTCACTGAAAATGCCAGGTGGACAGGGGCTGTTCTAAGGATTTTCTGCACATTCTGATTCTTTTTTTTTCCCCACTTTCTGATCTCGCCTATAACTTAAAATAAAACTTTACTAATGATTTGTAATTGGGTGGTGTGGTGGTTTTGACCCAACCGAAAAGCCGGACACCACGTGTGCTTGCTTTTGTTTGAAAGGGGAAGGGGGAAAAGCTGGGGGGAAAAGGAAGGGAAAAGGAAAACCAAACCAAAACACAAAAACCTGCAGGTTGGGATAAGGGTGGTTTACTAGAATAACAGTAAAAGAAACAGGTATAACAATGATATGTGGTACACAATACAGTTTTCTCACCAAAACACACACAGCTCTGACCGCGCCGCCCGCTCCTTCCCCTCCAAAAACCTCGCGCCTGGAGCCTCCTCCCCCTCCTTTATATACTGAGCATGACGTAATTGGCATGGAATGACCCCTTTGGCCAATTTCAGGTCATCTGTCCTGGCTGTGTCCCCTCCTCTCTCATTCGTAGGAAAAAATTAACTCCCTCCTAGCTGAAACCAGGACAGGTGGATGATGGGAAAAATGCTGGGGTTTACAGCTCCTCCTGGATGGAACAATTAAACTAAAACATGGTGGGTTAAACCTAACTTTTTAATGAAAAAGGAGGTAGGTAATGGAGTAACATGGGTTCTAACTTTTGTAAGGGTTGTGTAGAAGAGCTTTGCTCACCCACCGGAGTTTAGATCTGGGCATTTTTACGCTGACAGGCAGGACCGCTGGTAAGTGTAACTTTTAAGTCCCTTTTGCAAGGCAGAGAACGGGATTGTTATTTTGCTTAAATACTTTTAAGAATTAAACCTTGAAAGCATTTAAAGGCATCAGTCAGTCATGGTACATCACCGGTTTACCTTCCTTAACAGTAATGTCATTTGTGTTTTAAGTAGCTTCTAAAGTACCACTTTAGAACAGTTGTGTAATTGGCAATGATGCGGCACTTAAAATGTTTCATTTACATTGTCACTTTATCAGTGTACCAGTAATCTCAAATAATAGATGGTTTTAAAGATTTAGAGATAATGATAAAGGCAAACTTCACCATTGTTGGAGGACAGCCCAGTTTTCTTGCTCAATATTTTTTACTTATTTCATAATTTTTTACTTTCTATGTTACAATTAATGAAAAAAAATAGAAAGAAAATAGCAAATAAAAATAAACATGAACCTTGGATTCAATGTGATCTGAATACAAATTAAGATTTTGGTCATTTGAAGTCACTATGTGTTCTAGGATCCAGGTATGTTTCAGAAACTTCAGCTTTTTCTAAGCTGGCGTAGCTTCAATTTAGTCATCAAAATTTGGACCGTATGTTTTCACATCAGTTCACATAGGAAGAACGTTCAGTGCCTACCCTTTTTGCTGTCTTGCAGGTCAAAAAAAATGCTTTGACATTAATTGTAAATTAAAATATACTTGTTGTGCACCTGAACCTCTCTATAAAGTACTAGTAATGTACACCCCATCTTTCTGACTTTGTGTTTGGAAAATTCTGGTTTAAAATCTCTTTAATTAAGGCCTCTTTAAAACTCTCTTAGTACCTCCAGTGAACAAGGGAAGTAATATCAAACTAGTATAGAAGGATGGGTTAGAGAACACTTGCTAAATATTTTCAGGTTGGACAACCTGATTAAGTTTATTATAAAATATTTAGAATATTACGGGATCCCAGAGCTTCTAAGGATTCCGAGACTTCAGCTAGGACAAGTGAGGTTCAAGAAGTGATGATTGTCATTCCTATCTTAGAAAAGAAGGAGAAAACTGGAGGGCTGGGCAGTTATACACCAGCTGGTTTATTATTAATTCTTAGGAAAATACTGGAATATTTTTTTTTAATTGTCTATAAAGATTTAGAAGAAAGAGAAGATGGACTTGGCATTCAGTGTTGTTTTTCCAAGTACAAATCACATCAAACCAAACTGATTTCTTGATATATCAGACTAGCAGATATTTTAGATAAAAAGGAAGTGAATGTGGAACTCTACTCTTAAAGTTGTTCATTGGGAAAAGGGAAAGGTCGGTGTATCAAGTGGGATCTGATCAAGTGTTGATTTAAGAGATGGACCAGGGCTATTGCACCTGTAACTATCATTGAAGTAAGAGAGACTGCAAATGTACTATAGGACAGAATTATAATCTGTGCAAAAGGAAATGGGAGAATCTAAAATAATTGTCTGGAAAGTTCTGTAATTGCCAAGAACATGATTCTGCACTGAGAAGTAACCACCGGGGGCGGGGTGGGGGGGGGGTTAGGTGGGGAAGTAGGGGAAAATGATCAATGAACTTGGTAAGGTTGATCATGAATCAGAAATGAGTTGCAGTGATCATGAATCAGAAGTCAATATAAATCACTGTAGTCCTGTGGTAACAAAGATGCTGGTGTAATACTAGACACAAAAAGACCTGCAAACTGAAGCCTCAAAAAGCCCCATAGAATGACCTTTCTATTCTGCCATGTGTATTTTGGGCTCCGCTTTTTGACAAGAATGCCTGGCACTTGGAAAGTACAGGGGGAGCACTGGAAGTAGAGAGCAGGATTGGCAAGGTAATACTTAGATACCTACATACGTTTACAATTAAAAAGGTTAAAGGGATACTTCAAATTTCTAAAGAGCTCCTGTATAGGAGGAGAGTTATGTGTTAAGGGCTTTTTTTCCTCAGCTGTAGACAGTGGATGCTCTCTACTCTAGGCAGGACAAGAAGCAATTGGCTGAAATGTCAGCATGGAGATTTAATTTAGATTTTATAAAAGACCTTTCCAGTGTGGGAGTCATCAGGTACTCCAGACTTCTGGAGTGACTGAGGAACCTCCATCACTGGGCCTTTTTAAGACATGTATCTACCTGCTAGAAAGATGATAATCACACTGCAACTTGCCTTAGTGTAGGACCAATGTGCAGAGGTGGACAAAGTGGTCTCATGAGTGAAACTACTAATTCCCAGTTTCTTTTATTAGATCATATTTACTATCTTTAAAGCAATCTGAATTGCTATAGGAACAGCCTAAAACTTTATTTCAGAGCTGGGAATTATCAGCTTGACATCTGTTGTCTAAGATAAAGTAACTAAAGCAGTATTTAACAGTTGTGATAATGATACACCATGGATATTATCCATTATTTCAAAAGCAGTGGGTAGGATGCACTGAGATTTTTGTCAGTCTAAGGTAGTTTCATACTGTGTCTATTCAACTTAGAAAGATAGCACTTATGTTTAAAGTACTACATTATCGGAGTTAGTAATTCCTTAGAAGACATTTTGAAAAGCATTATTTATGTGAAACCATATGAAAGAGCAAGTGAAAGAATTCCAAGCAGTAGTTTGCATAATACGATACTTGAATCTCACTTTCATATTCTGCAATAATTAATTTCAGCACATATTTTAATATATTCATTTATAAATAACTGTCCTTGGGCAAATACAGTAGAATGTCTTATGTGGAAACATTTTAACATTTATAATTAGTGGATCTAGTTCTCCTTTTCTCTGCACACAGAATTAGTTTGAAGAAAAAGTATTTTTAGAAATTTTCTGTAAATAGAAAAAGGCTCTGCTAGCTAACAGCCAGATAATCAATAGTTTGATTAAAGTATTTTTTAAGCCCACTTGATTAGGAAGAGTGCAATTCTGGGGTTAGCAAGGCCTCCAGAAGGTACCTTGAAAGGAACTTTGGGTACAGAACTGCATAAATGTGTAGGGTGGATTCATAGTGATCTAAGTGAAAGAGGTAATAGGATTAGGTCTTCTTGTAGCACTTCTTACATTTGAAGGCAGTGAATTGAATTTTGAGTTTATTATTGATTCTCTGCACCCAAAAAAAATCTTTGTATGCTAAATTAATCTCCAGGGAAAAAGTCTAAAGGATCGATCACAACTTTATTGTAACACAAGGCTCCAGATATTGCTGGCAAATAAGCATAAACAGGGTGCCATTTCCCTTGTAAGAAACAGCTTTTCATACTTTGTTTTGGAGGTGGGTATTGTATTCCAGAATCAAAAAGGTCCAAAACCTGAAGTCACTGTAGGTTCACATTTTGCTCTTTGCTTGCTAATGTGCAATACATTAAATGTCTGTTCCTTGGATCTAGCAACAGAATGACCTTTTCAGGGCTCATCTTTTTTTCTCATTTTTGATTTGTTCAAGGGAAATTACAGACGACTGGTATTTGGTTTCCAAAAGGGATACATAAAAACTTGACCTTTTGGAACTGTTATTTTTTGGGATGTGTACACTGTATTTTAAGTATGTCTTAGCTGTTGTTTGCTGGACTATGTCTAGTTTAAATAACCCTTCATTTTATTCAGTATAAAGCTAGGAAAAGAAGTATAGCTCCTCTCATTTTTTCCCATGACAGACATTTGCACGCACCTGAGAGCACTTTTTCTTCAGGCAATTTTAAAAGAAAGTAGCATGGAATAGGCCCTGATATCTTAGGAAGCTTCCTTAGCATCTGTTTTGCAGTGCAAATAGCATCCTATACTATGTCCATCATTTTAATATCTCATTGCCTACCTGAATGCACTCTTGTGTCAGGGCAATTTCCACTTAACAGACTGGGAAATGAGGCACAGGGAAGGCAAATGACAAGGAAGTTCATGATGGAGAGAATGAATGAACCAAAATTGTCAGACTACTGTCATAAGTATGGTTATTCCTTCTGCTTGGTTTCCTAAGCTGACTTTTGTCCCTCCCTTAAGGTTATTATATCTCTTGTAACCATGGAGCAGTAAGCTTATTTCACCTAAAACCCACAAAATAGTTTAATGACTATGATACGCCTTTTTGGTGAAATCAACTAATTTGGAAATTAACCAAGTCAAATAGGTTGTTCAACGTGTAAGTGAGAAATTTCTGTCTGTTCCAGATATGTAAGTAGCTAATTTAATTTGAAGAGATTTGTAACACCAGGAGTTACAACGAGCAAAGTTACAGAGAAGGTAATCTTTGTGTTGTGCAAATTAAGGCAAATAATCAGAGCTTCATTGAAATATGACTATGTATAATTCAGTTTGAGAATGAGAATTTATGATTTTTGAAGAGAATTAAAATGTGTTTCTAACTAAAATGTCCATGGTCCACTCATCTGCGTAGTCATTTAAAAACTGTTACAGTTATTTCTGTTGATTTGGAATAGCAATAAGAAAACTCAAGAATATGTGATGAATGACTGAATTGCACTGTTTATAGAGACTGATTTTGTGGGGCTATTTACATATATATCACAGAATCATAGGGGTTGGAAGGGACTTCGAGAGATCATCGGGTCCAACCCCCTGCCAAAGCAGCTCCCTAGCTCATATTGCACAGGGAGGCGTCCAGATGGGTCTTGAATATCTCCAGAGATGGAGACTCCACAACCTCCCTGGGCAGCCTGTCCCAGGGCTCTGTCACCCTCACTGTGAAAAAGTTTCTTCGCATGTTGGTGCGGAACTTCCTGTGCTTCAACTTGCAGCCATTGTCCCTTGTCCTGTCCCCACAGACACTGAAAAGGGGCTGGCCATTTCCCCCTGCATCCCATGCTTAAGATATTTATAAACATTAATAAGATTCCCCTCAGTCTTCTTTTCTCTAGGCTGAACAGTCCCAATTTTCTCAGCCTTTCCTCATAGGGGAGATGCTTCAAGCATCTTCGTAGCCTTCTCAGGACTCTTTCAAGGACATCCCTGTCTTTTTTATACCAGGGAGCCCAGAATTGGACACAATACTCCAGGTGGGGCCTGACCAGGGCAGAGCAGAGGGGGAGGATCACCTCCTTTGACCTGCTGGCCACACTCCTCCGGATGCACCCCAGGATCCCATTGGCTCTCTCAGCCACCAGGGCACACTGCTGGCTCATGGCCAACCTGTCATCCACCAGGACCCCCAGGTCCTTCTCCACTAAGCTCTTCTCCAGCAGGTCATCCCCGAGCCTGTACTGAAACAAACGGTCATTCCTACCCAGGTGCAAGAGACTACACTTGCTTTTGTTGAACCTCATCTGGTTTCTTACTGCCCAGCTCTCCAGCCTGTCCAGGTCTCTCTGGATGGCAGCGCAGTGTTCCTGCGTGTCAGCCACTCCTCCCAGCTTTGTATCATCAGGTACTTGCTGAGGGTCGATGCTATTCCCTCATCAAGGTCATCAATGAAGATATTAAACAGAACTGGACCCAACACTGAGCCCTGGGGAACACCGCTAGTCACAGGCCTCCAGTCAGATTCCACTCCACGAATCACGACCCTCTGGGCTCAGTCCGACAGCCAATTCTCAACCCACCTCACTGTCCACTCGTCTATCCCATGCTTTCTCAGCTTTGCTATCAGGATGTCACGGGAGACAGTATCAAAAGCCTTGCTGAAGTCAAGGTAGATGACATCCACTGCTCTCCCTCCATCCACCCAGCCGGTGATGAGATCATAGAAGGCTATGAGATTGGTCGAGCACAATCTCCCCTTGGTGAATCCATGCTGACTCCTCCTCATGACCTTCTTCCAATTGCTTGGAGATGGCATCCAGAACAAGCTGTTTCATCACCTTTCCAGGGACAGAAGTGAGGCTGACTGGCCTATAGTTGCTAGGATCCTCCTTCTTGCCCTTTTTAAAGACTGGAGTGACATTGGCTATCCTCCAGTCCTCAGGCACTTCTCCCGTTCTCCAAGACCTGTCGAAGATGATAGAGAGTGGCTCAGCAATCACTTCTGCCAGCTCCCTCAGCACACGTGGATGCATCTCATTCGGGCCAATGAATTTATGTGCGTTAATCCCTTTGATATGCTCCTGGACCACCCCCACCTCAACCAGAGGGAAGCTCTTCATTTCCCAAACTCTCTTACTTTCTTCCAGTGTCCAGGGGTCCCGAGGGGCCTTTGAAGTGAAGACCGAAGCAAAGAAGGCGTTCAGTATCTCCACCTTCTCAGCATCCCCTGTCACCAGGACACCCGCCTTGTTCAGCAGGGGACCCACATCATTTACCTTTTTCTTTTTTTTTGTAAACTCTTGCAGTTTGTCAAATGTGGTGTGGTGAGAAATTAGTCAGTGCAATTCTCCATGAGGTTTTGATATTTTTCCTCATTGTAAACACTTTTCCTATAAAGCCCAGACTTCATGCATTGGCATTGCTAGTGCTTTTCTTGTACCCTTTGATGCTATTCTCATTAGCAGTCGACAGCAGAGAAGCTGGAGAGGAGGAAGCCAAGTTGTAACTGCAGACAGTCGGTCAGAGCTGGGTGATGAATAAGCGAAATAGGAATTTCAGATTAGACATGTGGAAAGTCTTTGACACTGGGAGGGTAATACAACACAGGACTGGACAGCAGTTGCCAGAGAGATTGTTGAATTACTATTCTTTGCAGTTTTGAATATTCATCTTGAAAAAGTCATGGATGTCCCGATACAATGTTGGTAGTGATCCAATCTCGGAAAAAAACAACAAAAAAGGAAGTCTACGAAGGAATACAAAACCTAGGCACTTGTTGCTGTTATTGAAATAATAGCCACCTTTTCTCATGCCATACCCTTCCTTATTTCTGAAATAGGGTACTGAGACTGCCTGTCTCTAAACAGCCGGAAGGAAAAATTCTGTGTCCTGGCAGTCAGAAGTTTTCTGATCATGTTTACAAGTATTTTCCACTTGCTTATCCCTTATTAAACTGCCCTGTGAACCTGGGAATGTACACTTGTGGGTCCATGCTTTATGGCGCACTCTGACATGGACCTTGGTTGCCAAAGGGTTGAACTAGCCATAAGGGTGCCAGGCAGCAACAGAAAGATCTTTGAAAGGATTTTTCTAGTCATCCTATTATGGCACTAAAATAGTCTCAATCATTTCAGCTATCCTGAGCTATCAGTCCCTCAAGAATGCCTGTTACTGTACAACAAAGGGAAAGTATCTCTCCTAGATCCTGACATATCATGTACTTTATTAGGGTTGGGATTTTGTTTTGGATTTTTTCAATTAGGACTTTTCTAGGACAGTTATGCTGAAAGATGAAGAGATGAGCACAGAAAAAGCAGTCCTAGTCAGTATCCTATTCCACATGAGAAGCCAAGTCTGGGGAAAAAATGAAAAAAGAAAACCCAAGACCAAAAAAAAGACTTCTAAATAGGAAAAAGAAGCAAAATGGCAACACGTCTTAAACTATAAAAGGTTTGAAACATGTCAGCCTTGGATTGCTGAAGTGTTATATTCTGTTAGTGTTAAGTCATTGCAATAAGTGTTTTGCATTGAATGTTTTATTATACATGAATACTATACAAGTGGTAAAATATTTTGAAAGTAAGTCTAAATATTATGAAACAAAATTTTTCAAAAGTGAAACTTTTCTACTTAAATAATAACTTTGCAGCAAACATTTTCTCACAGAAGATTACGTAAGATGTTACAGAACGTTTGAATTCCCTCCAAACTGCATTGATCAAAGCAGAAATATTCCCCATGATAACTTTTTTGATCAATGCTAAAATTAAATTGTATAGCCAGGCAAATATTTTCCTGTGATATACTTCTATAAGGGGAAGCTGGCCCCATTTCAAAGGTATTCATTTGACTAGCACACCAAAACTCAAAATTAACGTAATCTGTGAGCAAAGTCATCTATGTGTCTATGAAAAATCAGGTTAAATATATATTTCCATGACAGGGGACTACTTTTGCCAAAATATTGCTTTCTAAGAAAGTATCTTAAATTATATAGGCTTTGAGGGAAAAATTGAACTAATGTATAGTATCACAGTATTATAGTAATATCTATACCATATATTATACTATATATGATATAGTATACAGTATATACACTATATACTAAATATAGTATTATACTAACATCTTACTGTTCTTCACTGATGAGAAATATACTTATTTACAAGAAAAACTTTTAATGGGATATAAATTAATACTTTGAAATCGTTGCAGAATAATAGGGATGTCTAAAAAAATCATCTTGTCAATACTCTTAGACTTAATGAGATTTAAAATTATGGTAGACCTTGAAATCGGTTGTCTGCTCAGTCAGATAAATGGTCATTGAATTTCTCAGTCCTACGCTGAAAAAGTGAAGTTTTGAATTTCCCATAATTTTAAGTATTTAGGCATGTGCTTGTTTCTTAATATTATAAATTAAATCTGTGATAAAATATGTAAATATTAAATGTTAATAATATCCATACATTCTCTGTCCCAGTAAATGTCACTTATTACTGAAGGCATTTCTTACGTTTTGTATGATTTTTAGATGCAGGGTTGTTTTTTTTAATATGAGTAGATAGTCATACCAGCATAGTTCCACTTTCCACTATCCCGTGTTTATTCTACTTCAGCTGTTATGAAATCTCTGGGGGTTTTTGTAGTCTCTTTCACTGTTCAGGAGAAGAAGGTAAGAATTCTTTCACTCTTCTGATAATACCCATGTTTAGACAGTTTCTCTGGTTCTTGGCCTATGGCTGAATTACAGGAATTTCCCCATCCTATATGGGCAACATGAAAGCAGTGCATGACAGGAGCACAGGGTGTCACACCTGAATGCCACCTGCCATGCAATAATCTAATTTACAAGATTTTCTAGAACTAGAATTTTTCCTTTGACCCAGGCTTGATACAGAGTGCAGATGGTGGGATTTAGTGACCTTTTCCAGCCCAACCCCCCTGATTTTAAACACCATTTTTCTCTACTTCTCCTCATTGCATCTTATTTTTCCTGTTCTGCAGCTTACGAGGAGCTTTCAAATGCTGAAAAGCAAGCAGCAGCACTTTGAATAGGGCACTTTCATGTGCAAGTGCTCATCTGCCAAACTCAGCGGTGCTTCATGGGCAGCCCAAGATTTTAAAGTTTTCATTCTTGTTTACAGAGCCAATTAAAAATCTTCACAAATTAGAGTATCAAAATTACAGTGACTGCCTTGTGAATGGATGGAAGCAGAGGTGAAGAAAACTGCTATCCTTAAAAAACCAGAGAGCATATCAAATACACATCCTTTTATAGTCTGTATTAAGTAAATCTTTTAAATAATCATTTGTGCATTTGGATCATAGGTTATTCTGCTCATTTAAATACTTTCCTTAAGCAATTCTGTTTGTTTAAAACATTTGGTTTCCCATTAAAAAGAAAGCATTTGCCAATAGCTGTGTAGACTTACAATACTGTAATGAGTTCCATATGGTAGGACTGCTATAACATTGTTTTCTTAAATTTTTGTTATTTTAGGAAGAAAATGAGCTGGGTATAGTAATTTTAGCATGTAGTGACACAGTAGTTTATGCTTTAAACTTTTGTGGTATTTGAAAGTTGTTAAGTATGGAGGGTCATAGTTCTTTCTACCTGTAAAATCTATTAATGCACTGTGTTGATGCAAATCAGCACTGATGTAAGTCAGAGACCACCAGTTTAAACATTGTTAAAATGTTTCAAAAAGGGTTAAAAACATATAAAAACATATAAAAACATATAAACTAGGCTTTTATTTACTCTGAATATAAACCAAGCGGTTTTAGTCACAGACACATCGATTATCCTCTTGGTATGGTATAATGGGAGCCCGTTTGTACAGGTGCTTACAACTACACTGCCTGCTTATGAAACACAGGCCTTAGGAAGGTACTGGCTGTGGTTAGGAGATAACTGTACTGTTCTGACTTTAAAGTTATGAGTGCTGCTTTGAATTTCTATACACATCTTAAAATGCAAGTCAAGAAAAAAAAATGCATGAGCAGTGTTACAAAATGAGCTTGTTGCTTTGTAACGGACCTCAAATCAAGAATGTTTATTAGTAAGCCGCCAGCAAATATTTGCTTGCATACCTTTTATTATTTCAAAGGCTTTTTATGAACAGTACGTCACAGTGGTAGTGTCATTTACATTCTAATACCGGTTTCTAATGTTTTAAGCTTTCCAGAGATACAATAGGGAGAAATATGCAAAGAAAATGAAACTTAGATCTTTTCTAATAAAACATTTTTGCAAGCATTTTGTCTCTTCAAGATGCTGTGACATCCTGTTCAGTTGAAGTGGCACACGACTTTAATTGCACGACTCATTCACTTTAAATATTTAATAATGCTTTTATTAGTTGCACTGAACCAGTGAAGTAAGATCTGTAATATCTAGTGCTGGTCATCATTTTTATTCATCATGGTTTAATAAGCATTATAATTACAGATTGAGGAAGAAATATGAGTTAGCTTTGTGGTTTTGCCTGAGACTTCTGTGCACACTGGTATGATTGGAAGGGATTATACAAGCTCTGTGAGCATAGCTGATGGTATTCAAATACACTGATGCAGGCTTCCCAATCCTGACACATTATTCTTCATATATAAGTAACTGCAGAAAAGATATTGCATGAAATTATGAGTCCTGACACTATTAACTCCATCTGGCTTAGTAGTGAAGTATGAAAATTGGAAGGCCAAGTGGACTTGTTCTTGGCAGGTGTTCTAATGCATGCATTATCAGTGGAATTAGACTTTAACTATTTTACCAACCATTTCCTATATATGCTTCCCACTTGCACAAATAGTGAAGTTATTTAGAGTGAACAGTCAGTTAGGGAAGCTTTAATTTGGAGATTTCATCAGAGTTCAAGCTGAAAGACCATTTGTAGACAACATAAGCCCTCTGGGCAGAGTTCTCGAGTAAATATAGATGATGAAAATTTAGCATAACTTTCTCCCTTTAATATTACAAATATGAATACTTGCATGCTATTTGCATTCGTATGTTTTAATGGGAGTTATAGTAGGGCAAACTAATATCTGGTGCATTTTTTAATGTTTTGTTAAAACATCATTTTTTCCTCATCAGCAACTTATGCGGGAGCGACAGCAGATGGCCAGCCGCCCCTTTGCTTCTGTCGATGTAGCACTGGAAGTAGGAGCTGAGCAAACAGACTTTCTACGAGGGCCATTAGAGGTAGGAACAGTGGTGCTGACAAGGGACCATTGTGATTTGCATATTTATATTGCTAGTCTCATCTGCATCTGCTTCTGAAACCAAGCAGCGTCTGATTACCTGGAGCTGACAAGTCTCAGCTACATATGTTATGCCATTTTCAAGGCGCAGAGTTTTAATAGCATGACATGAGCTGTAACAAAAGCCACTGGAGAATCTATTAGCCTGGGCTGGAGTGACAGTCAGCTCACCTGGCAGTCCTTTCCTGATGGATGTGAGCTGAAGGAATGCGAGACGAAGGCATTTAGGAGGAAGCAAACCTTAAGCTCGGTCCTTCGAGTGCACAGTGCCCCCTGGTTAACATCTATCTTAATTAACAGAGATTACAGCGAACAAACAAACAGATAAATAAAGCAGCTGTGAGTCACATTTCAGCGTTGTGTTGTATACGTGCAGGTTTAAAGAACACAGAGTATGCTGCATATTTTTGTTTGTAGATAATGGCTACGTTACAGCGTTCTTTTATTGTAATTGCAGTACATTGGAAAAGAAATAATAATATGCAAGGTGATATGATATTGGAATAGTGTAATAATGCATGAAATGGATTCTGGAAGTTTCACCTGAAAATAGAGGGAGAATTACAATATGTGGATAATAATGAATATGTAATCTACGTTGGGCTTTTGGTAGATCGTAATCCTCTATTCCTTTACTTTTATTTACAATATTGTGTTTACAGTTATTACTTTATCTTATTTACGGTGGGACCTGGGAATGAGGTGTGATAGCTCTGAAATCTTTCAAGATTGTACTTTTCTTTTCATTGCTGCCAATTCCTCTTAAATTCAAAGCTTCTCTTACTTTTCTCAATAGCCTCTTTCAATGGAAGATTAAATACACTCTATCAAATCTCTGAGGTTCATGGAGAAGTGAGCAATGTGAAAAACAGATTCATAGCAGAAAGAAAAAGAATCAGCTCTTGAGTACTTATCAAATTGAAGCGCTCTGTCCTGCTGTATAGGAAGCAATCACAATTGTTCTTGCTGGCATCATTTAAATACTTGGGATAATGGGGGGGGAAAAAAAAAAAAAGAAAAAAAAATATATCTCTCTGAAGAAGCTTTGTTATTTTCTGACCAAATACCAGAACCCCCTCATTCTTCACCAATATCACCATATTTCTGTCACCTTTTTTGGCACAGAAGTCCTCTCCAGCTCCACAGGCTGAGGACACATTGCACTGCAGTTAAAAGTTCACTATTTTTGAATCTGATGTCATTGTTTCTACAACAGTATCTAGAAACATTTTCTCTGTTGTCTTTTCAGAGGGAAGTAATGAGTGGGAGCTGAGGCATCCAAACTCTAATTCCTTACTTACTGATTTTTTAATTAAACTTTAGAAGTAAACATCACAAGTTAATAGCCACATTTTCTTTTCTCATATCTTTTATTTAGCACTAAAAGAAGTAGATGCTAAAATATTTTAATTATATTTTACAGTTTTTATTACCTTTTTCTTCCTAGCCTAGCATTTTCTAGTAATTGTTTAGTATTCAGTATCCATAGTGGGTTTTTTCCTAATTAATACATAGTTATACAGAGAATGAAGTCCATTCAAAGTTTCCTTGGAATTACAATATACTGATCTATATCAAAACAAAGCATTGTGCTGAGGATTAAATGAATGCGATTCAGGGTATTGATTGTCCTTTGATGTATATTCTGTAAGAAAGAGCTATATTAAGCTTTTATTCCTGGTCTATAGTCAGTTTGTGGAAGGACACTAAAAGTTATAGTTGCATTCTCAGCTCTCATTTGGACTGAAGGGAGTTTGGATCACACATGCATTTCCAGGAAACAGTGCTTAAACAATAGGGCAGCATAAAGTATTTATAATTTCATTTTATTGTATGAAGTTAGAATCATTAAACTATTTTAATAATTCTGTGGTATCTGATGTCCATAGGGATCCTTTAAAGTTAGAGATCTTTTGGTAAAAATGAGGAACATACAGTAACTCTCATCAAAACATTCCATCGGGGTTGCAGAGCTCTTGCACTGATATACCAGGGGTTCCATTTGTAATGGTGGCATGCTGCACCCCTGCACCACGTACTTTTATTGACATTGCAATAACTCTGGCACTTCCAATGATATTGTATTGATCCGTGAGTCCTTTGGGCACAGTCTAATGTCATTGAACTGTTCCAGACATTGCTGCAACTCTCCCATAGTAAGACTGCTGTTCATTACTGGCTTACAGGATGGTGGGTTTGTACAGCTGGTGTTCTGTAGTAATACTGATGGGCTGATGCATGTCCACATCGATGGTTATCTACATGGCAATTCCAGTATGCCATTTGGTTAGCTTTTGGTTTATTCTTTGCATTTATCTGTAAATAACCACAGCAAGTGTTTGGCTATAGAGTTTTAGTTTACAGTAGTGAGGCATTTTTTGCCCAGTGTTTAGAAAGCATATCCAAAAAAAAAAAAAGAGTATATGTTCTCTACTTCAAAGGATTTCCTAACTGATAATATTTGGGTCTGTTTTCAGGTAGCAGCAATTTGTAGCATATTAAAATAAACTCCTGAAAACATTACAGAAGAGAGTTGAATTTCTGTTATTTTGGGCTTCAGAGTCCTTACCAGCCAGTCTATCTTTCTTAGTGTTTTGCAAACAAAATGACAGTATCTTGATATTAATTCCCTCAAAAAACTTTAATCTGCACCATATTCCTTCAGTTTCCTGCTGACTGAAGGGGTTTTCAGGCATTAGAAATAGCCTTTGCCCTTCCCAATTTAGATCATATTATTCATCAATCTTTACCTCGTCAGGGTGCCTTTCTGTGTAACTGATTCACAACATGACATTAACAAGTCTCATCTTGTCATCCATTCTGTCATGTTGTCCTTATGTCAACTATTAAATATCTTATTGTCAGTTTAAACTTAACACAGAAGAAATCAAACTTAGTTTTTTCCATTGTCCTTCTTCCCTCTTGGTATCACATCAACCGCTATCTTGCTTATGATACTGTAGCATGGTACTATCCTAAATCTAAATCTGTGAAGCAGTAGCTACTACTGCTGAGGCATGATATTCATGCTACCAATCTTGTGCACAGTTTAACCCATGCCAGCCCTAATCTGCATCTTCATCTGATTCCATTACAATTCCCATTTCCTTAATTAGAAGTGGTGAAATCTGCATAAGCCTCTTAAAAAGGAAGCAGAGAAGGAAGGCCACCTCTTTCTTCCTCCCCTCTCTTGGGAAGAACAGGAGCACCCTAAAATTAGTCTGGTGGAGGAGAGGATAAGAAGTCTGGAAGACAGTGAACCTCTGGATCCCAAGACAGGAACAGGGGAGGGGCACTAGGGGCAGGGAAGAGAAGAGAAAGAATTCCTAAACTCCCCCTGCTAGCAGTTTCACATAGTATGAGCTGTTAGGGAGCAAGTAAGAAAACACCAGAAGCACCTTGTCCAGAGAGTTTGAGATTATTGTGATATTTTGTGATACCACCATAATTTTTTTCAATACCAGAATCATAAAAAACTTAAAGTAGCATCATAGATCGATACAATGCTTCTTGACACTCAGTGCCCTCAGTATTAAACATTTTTTATGCCTTTCATTACTTTTTTTTTAACATCTAAGCTATTTCCAGACCTGGTTGCTTTTTGCTGCTCAGTATATCCCAAAAGCTAAACCATTTAGGTGATGTTCATATTCTAAGTCTCCTTCAGGCAACCTTTTTTTCCCCAAAAAATATAAATCACTTTTGAAGAGTCACTTCCACTTTGCTGCTGACAGTCATTTCAGTTAATCTGTATGTTAAAAGTCATAAGAATGCTTTTTCTGTCCTGCATCGTGTAACTTCTGGGTATTTTTCAGTTAATTCAGAGCCCGCTATTTTAGGGTTTTTTTAAACAGGAATGGATTCTTTTGTTAGGCCTGTGAGACATGGAGAACAGTACTGTAAACTCTAATGGATAGTCACACTACGTGACCATATGCTAAGATGCTAAGACAGCATCTACTGTGTTATAGCTGATGGAGTAAAGGCAGATGTGTTATAACCTGTAAAAGAATCAAGCATATATTTGCTGTTATGATTATTGCCTGTTTTATCTATCTATTGCCTGGGTTATCTATCTATTTTCTTTTCAAATCAGAGTTCTTTAATAATTATTTTTGCAATATATCTTCCAGATGTTTTTTTCATGAAGTTACTGTGTTTCCTGTAGAAACAGATGATAAATTCTTTGAAATAAAATCTAGCCTTGTTTCTCCAGTAGGCAGTTAAGTGTGATACATGAAATAAGTTTTTAATTTCAGGCATTTCTGTTAAGTCTGAAGCAAACATCAGCCATTATTTCTCATTTATTTGAGTAAAAGAATTTGAATATGTGCACCAACTGCAGTAGATATCATTATACCAAGACTGGCTATGGGAAATCAGAGTCACTCATTAAAACAGGTGAAAATCCTGTACCAGGGGTTTGTGGAGTTAAGGTAATTGAAGTTTATACTAATAAGTGGTGTTGCTGTTTTCTCCTGCCAATAAAATGTCATGACTTCTTAACTTGCTTTACAAATAAATCCAGTTGAGTTGTGTTCATTTTCTTGTTTAACTTGATTAATTCAATGAGTAATTTTTGAAACAGCAACCTAAGCATACTTCATTATTTTGTGCAAAATGAAACTAGTTGTATGCTTCATCAGCATTACACCTGCATTATTTTGATGACATAATGTCTAATATCAAGGAACAGTTTCTTCCCAACTGTTTGTTACAGGTCATCAGATTGCCTCTTTATATTCTCAGTTCCTAATTTTAGTCTCAGTGTCAGAGGATAAATTCAGTCCCCTTGTAAGAAAATAACAGTTTATTAAAGAACATGATGAAATTGTCCCTAGAATGGTAATCTTGTTATCAGTGACCCTAAAGGCAATACATATTTGGAAACAGGAGCTATCAAAGACCATTATACTTCTTGTTTACTTAAAAAGTTATGCTATATAATTTAGAACATTGCAGCTATTCCTCACACAAGGATGTTGGTAAGCTGAACTCTGGGAATAAGAAGATATTATTATAGTAATTATTTATTATAAATCTTGTTTTAAAAATGGTACTTGTTGGAAAACCAGACATCCTGCTGGATGAGGAAGAGTAGATTCACTGGTTAATCCATGTTTCTGTCTTTGTCATCATTAGAGCTGAGGAAGGTGCTGAAGAAGTTGTAATGCCAGGTGTAGGATATAGCCTGCAAGCCAGTTCCACCATGATTACATACAGCAAGTTGCAGGTTGTTCTGAATGATTCCAGGGACTGCAAAACTGTAGCTGGACTCAAATTAGCAGAAATATAATTTAGAGTCACCTATCTTGTTCATTCTCTTCAATGTCATTTAGAAATGAAGGTCACATGGGGTTTTTGCAACCTGCCCCTTTGAAGGATATGTGAGGAGTTGGTGTTTTTCGAACTCTCAGCCTTGATTTTGTAATTTTGCTTTCCTAGAAAAGTTGGGAGTTTTTTACCCCTTGCTACTTCCAAGTTTGGATTATCCATATTGTCCATATGTTACGTCTGTAAGCCAAGCTCCGCTTGGAATTGGGAAGGGCTTCACTAAGTACCATGGCTGGTCTATAGCATTGCAGCTCAAGGAGGACCCAAGGAGAGATAATCTAGATAACAATGTGAGCAATCAGAGACTTAGAAAAAATAACTACAAGGAAAAGTCAAGGAAATTGGAGTAGACTATTGAAATGAGTCAAAATAATAACCTTCAAATATGCAAAAGGTTAGTAGCAATCAAGAGGGCAACAATCTTTCCTTTGCATGCACTGTAGGCAGCAAAGGTGTAATGGACTTAAATTGTAGTAGAGGAGGTTTAGGCTGGGTATCAGGAAAAACTTCTCATAATAAAGATGAGTCACTGGAAGCAGTTGCCTGGGGAGGTGATGGAATTTCTTTTATTGGAGGTTTTTTAGAACAGGTTAGACAAACTTTCTCAGGTACTGGGCACCCATAGCTCCTTTAGCTTCTTTCATTTCAGCGCCTTTATTATGATTCTGATTGCCACCTAACTTCCTTCTGCACACTTTCTGAAAATTTTTCATTTTTATTGTTTGAACACCTTAATTACCTTCATTGCACTAATAGTTTTTCTGTTACTGAATATTTCTGACCCTTATCTTCAATTTTGCTGTTACCTTCATTGATTTATATCCTCAGATTTTTTTCAAGATCAGAAACTATTATCTCTGACCCTGAGTGTCTCAATGACTTTAGGTCGGCCTTATATGTTCTCCAATCCATTCTGGAATTGCTTCAATATTCTTCTTGAAGTCTCTATTCATGATATAATTATTTTTCTCTTAACCAGTGCATTACCATTTTTATAGCCTTTCAAAATCCATGAATTCTACACTACCAGATCTCAGAGAAATGTAGTCAGATGATACACCTGACACTGAAGAAAAGAACCTATATTGGATCACATTTTCTGTTTTTCTGAATTACTCAAAGATCATGCTAAATTTGCTCTTCACTGCCTTAAGAACTCTCTTATCTCGTGCTACACCTTGACCTTGATGGTTCATTGCATTCCTCTCTGCCCTCTCCCTCAGTCCCGTTCATATGGCAAACTTTCTCCTAAACTATTGAGTCACTTTATTTTGAATCATACATTCAAATCTTCTTTTTCTTCTTTGCAAATGGTTGATTGACCTTGGGAATTTTTTTATGATACCATGCATGAGGAATGTTATATTATGTGCAAAATTTACATCCAGTAGTTCTTCCATTAGAGAGAGGCATTTACCCGAAAGCAGTAAGGTTTGGTCCCTGCAATAACTCCTTCCTCATATAATGAACTGTTTTTTATTTTAGATTTCACACTAATTAATTATTTTTTCATATAAAATAGTATATGACCCAATGAAATATCTTTACATTTACAAAGAACTTTTGTTACATCTCTTTAAATGTGTGTCTAGCAATGTGTGAATGTTCTGAGCCTGTGATTCAGAACAAATACCTAATCTAGTTGTTCATCCATACTGATCACAGCTATGATTTTTTGTGCATGTTGTGTATGCTAGCTCTATTCAAGTTAAAAATAGTTTCGGATTTCTAAGTAATAGCTTTCTCCTTCAACATATGAGAAATCTAAAAATCATCTGAGGAATGCTGCCTGGAATAAGACACATACATAAACCAAATATTTGATTGTGTTTGTTGCTAAAATCATAGAGTATCCTGAGTTGGAAGGGACCAGCTCCTGAATATAACGATAGCTCTAAACTAGTTGATTTTTTAATGTGTCCTCAACTTAGAGAAAGTTTTAAAAAATTCTACATTGTTTCTGGAATGTATCTATCTAGCATCTAAATTTACAGAACACATTTTTAATCCTTACATTCCCTCATTTCTCTTGAGTCAATATACTCTCATGGGCAAGCAGACATTGTCAGAATTCCTTAAACATGATGTACAGTAGATTTTTATATACATGTTGATGTCCCAATATTTCCTCCTAATGAGTAAATTCTCTGCTTCTTAGTTTGTGAGCGATAGGATCTTTGAATTCACAATTTGTTCTGAAAACTTGATTTTGTTTGTTTTGTTTTGTTTTAATAAAAATGTATCTTTCCACTTCACCAAATTTATTTGGCACATTTACTGCATAATCAGATGACTATAGAAATTGTTTGGATAGAAAAATATGATTTGTGTTGAACAAAATTGCCAACAAATTTCATGCTCAATTGGAACAATTAACAGGAATTTTGGCTGAGTAGCTAAATGTAGGTGTTTCAGCAGTATTGGCATGCTGTGAATAGAAATTGTTAAATTATTGTATTACGCATAGTTGCAAAGTGAAAGCATCAAAATAAATATTCCAATTGTTTTCAAGCAGAAGTGTTTAGATGTGTCTGTTAACGTTGCAAATAATGACACTGCACATGTCCTATGTTCATTAAAATCAATAAATATTTTTTTTCCAACAACTTATTTCGTAAAGTAGATAGGTACAAAACTCAGTGAGTGTGGAAAAAAACACACACACACACACACACACACACACACATATATATGTACCTTTCAGATTCTCTTGGAACCAGGCTTGCTTATGGGAATCTTGCCTTTAGATGGCAAATCTGTGACAGTGAGATTTTTCCAGAATTGTTTAAACCAAACATACCAAAGCATGGCAATAATGACGCTACCAGGAGACTAAAGAGCACATAGGCTAAAGTTTTTCTTAGTTTTATTTACTGGGCCTTTCTTTACCCCTGATTTGCACATGCCATTCTCTGACAGGATGCTCATTCTAGTTATATGTCTTTTCCTTTTAAATCAAAAGTTGTTTCTCGTCTTTAAAGTAGGTCATTCCCCTCATTAAAAGGAAAGGAGAAGAAGAAATAGATACAGAAACTATAGTCTTTCATCAGTTCTTTCCTGTTTCCAGGCAGAACTGGCTACTTTACAGTGGTGTTTGATATTTGGCAACTTGTAGTCCTTTGCTTCAGAGACTTTACCCACCTGTGGTTTCCTAGCTCTGTGCTTGAGCTTCAGTTCTTCCTGCCAACAACAATACATACCAAAACTGCAGCAGACAGGAGACAAAAGTGCAGTGCCTTTGCTTTTCTTCACAGAACTTGACAAGCTGCATGTATTGTTGGATAATCTAATAGGTTATGCCACTGAAGTGGTTTTCACTGTAGTTTTAGCATTCTATAACTTCTATCAAACTAAGTTTGAGCCTGACGTGAATATGAATTCATTGCATCGATGGCAGTGCACCTGCCCTGGACAGAAGATTCCTAAACCTCACCTAAGCTTCAGAGAGTCATCCAATCTGCTTACTTTCCAAGACTCCAACTCAGCAGGCACTTTCCTATTTGGTCTACAGGCTCAGCTTTCAGAGAGTTATTAGCTAAGCTATGCCTGAGTCCCCAGAAAAGACTGAAATACTGTCTGGTCAGGACTGCAGCTGAACTGATTTTGAAGATGGTCACCTTTTGCACAATAGTATAGTGAGAACAGTATTTGACTGTGAAATCAGAAAGCACTGAGCTTGAGGGTGGACTGTACCTACATAGCTGTAGGCATCTTGCAGAAGCACACTCTTATTTTTACAGCTACAAGAGAGGATTAATCAGGTGGTGAAAGGAGAATGTATTGGAGGATGACTTGGATGCTTCTCTGGAAAGGGGCAGATGTAAAATGTTCCCTATGGGCAGGATCCAGAGCTCTAGAGTATGCTCTTTCCATCCTGGTCTCTGTCTTTGTTTCTACATGCTATGCTTTGGGCATCATGGCTCTTGAATTTCTGTTCAGTTTGAAGAAGCAGGATGGAGCACGGTTCTGTAGCCTGAGTAGAGCCTGAAGCTCAGCTCCATCCTTAACCATATCACTGTTCTGATGTCTGCACTTCTGTACAAAAGGCCAACATGGGTCCCACTCTCCTTATACACCCATCATCAGAGCTGGGGGAATTCAATACAAGTGTGCTACAGAACATTCCTCCTTGTTCCGTATGTTCTCAGAGGAAGGCCCTTGGATATTGTGAGAAGCAGTTTTCTTTTTCACAGTGACGGTTTAGAAAGGCATGATAGTAATTAAGGGAGAGTAGATCCCCTTTTTGGTGTGAGAAATCCAAAATTTCAGAGGCTGTGAGGAGGCTGGATATGTAAGTAATAGGGCAAGAATTCCATTCACTGAGAGAAATATCACATGAGGTGTTTCAGTAATAATTTTTTTTTTTTTTTAATTACTAAAAATACCATGGTATTAGAACTTTAAAAATGCATGAGCTCACTCAGGATTCAAGGATCAATGGTATGATTTTTAATGGTCCTGAAGGAGCCTTCTCTTTGTAGAATTTCTTTTGGAAATCAAAATATTATGGATGTCATACTTCAGTACAGTAGAAGTTGCAGTAAAATAAAGTTTAAAAAGACAGTTAGACTGCAGGGAAATGGGATCAGTAATTTTGTATCAGGGCCATCTCTACTAGAGGAACTCCTTTAAAAAGTAAGCAGTATTTGTGATATGTGATCATTTCCAGTTATAAATGTAGTGTACTTTACAAATCTTTTAGAGCTTCCTATAACAAAGTCTGTAAAACATTATTGTTCATTAGTGTGAAACAGTAAAGCTTTTAACAGATGTGCATGAAAAAAATTCCTTTTTCCTTCTTTGGTGTATATTCACATTATTGGAATTATATTTAACATAGAGTTTTCCCTTTCCAAGTGCTATTCCTTATGCCATATCCTTGGCAAGATGACCTTTTTCTTATCTTTATTATCCAGCTTTCAGTAAGAAAGTCAGCTTCTTGTCTCAGCCGTATAGGCCTTTGAGAAAGATGTATAAATATTGAACCAGCTGGAGTTAATAAATAAAGTTATTCTGTTCTACAAACAACTTAATGGTTATTAAAGGGCTTTTGGAAAAGTAGCAAGCAGTTTATTTTATACTGAGTTTTTCAAATTGTGGGAATCAGAAGGAATCAAATTTACCCTTCTGAACACTCTTAAATATCAGTTTATGTGCAGAAAAGTAAATCATTATCCAGTGACTCAAACATAATTTGTGTTTTGCAACACAGAATACACAAGTGTAGGACACTCTTTAAAATCGCCACTAAATATACCAAGAGGCACTGACATGACTTTGGCAATGAGATCCCATGAGATCGTTTTCCTCTGGGCACATGGATGCCATAAAGTGCATATTTCATTTTTGCTTAAAGAATATTTTCAAATCATATTAAAAGAAAGAAAATATATTACCATTTTGTTATATCAGAGCCAGCCAAACATCGCAAATTGAATATGAGTTTAAAAATCTCTAAAACTTACTGTTGTGTACCTTCAGGGTTTAATCATGAATGTTATTTGAGTTACATTCTCCCATCACTCACTTGCAGAACTCAAGAAAGGTAGAGTTGCACCAAGTCCAAATCACAACATATATCTGCTAGAGCACCATTAAAACTAGACAAATGAAATAGAGTACCTACTTTGATAAATGTAATGAGGAATAGTAGATTTGTGTGTATGGTTAAATGCAGAGTGACTACAGAAGTATGTCTTTTTAAATAGTGAAAAAAAACCTTTTATTTTTCTCACTTACCAGTATAAATAACTGGTAGAAGCAGTACAATTTCAATTTTCTTTTTCTCCAAAATGCTTAGAGCATCTGTTTCTGTACTAGTAGGAAACTACCACGGTCAATATCCACTGAAGTGAATGGGAAGCACAGGGTGGTTGAGATCTAGCAACAGTGAATAACCAGTTTGCTCTTCTGTCCCACCAGTGAGTTTCTTTCAATTACATGCAGGTATTAACAGCTCAAGGTGAAAAGAAAGGAAGAGGAGAACTGGATGGGGTGCACAAACTATATAGGACCTTTAAAGAAAGCAAGAATTAATGTGGGGTGTTACAGGACAATTTTTTTATTCTTTGGGAGCAACAATTATATTTCTGTAAAATGCATAAAATACACAACTGCTTCTATATCTGCCAAAATGTAACCTCTTCTCTGAGTAATATTTGATAAAATTTATATGCAAACCAAATTCTATTTTCCAAAGCCTAGACATAATGCTGGAATTTTTACATCCACTGCATGTAGCCATTGATATTCACAGCAGGCAATGGCATAAACCAAATGCATTTAGTGCAGGAGTGTGTGATGTCATGCTTTGATGTATACATTTTGCCTTGCATTTATGTGAGAAAGGGCAAAACTGGAGAACCTTGTCTAGAATCCAAGTTAAATGATAGGTAAGTTTGTGAAAGTATGCAGACCAAGTAATATTTCAGTAATGTTATTGAGCTAATCCTAGAGAATTTATGTCTTCTGTGATACTTAGAATTGGTTTTGTTCCAAAAAGTTCCATTGTGCAAGAAAGGTTGGTCACAGACCTGTAGGCAGTGTTTAGATATGCCATCTTCGCTACTATTTTGAGGATAAGGTCTGAAACCTTGAATTTATATTCTTTAGAAAGCCAGCACAGAAAGCAAAGAGTAGGTCCAACGTTTTTACAGCAATCTCTGCAATAGCCTTTGCTACTGAGGTACATACACTCTATTACTGTTTCATGTAGTTTTTCAGAGGGCTTAAAATGTCCCAAGTATATCACAGAAATGTAGTTCCCAGGAGAGGTGAAAATAGTACAATCAACTCATTATCTTGCAGAATGTGGGGCAACAACTTTAAGTCAACTGGGAAAGGCAGAAAGAATCATTCAGAAATACTGCGTAATGAGAGCTTGGACTAAATGAGAAATCCAACAGGTTATATTGATCAGTGTTTGGAGCATCTTCTGTGTAATTTAATTGTAAGGTCTCTGAGAAGAGAAGACTAAGGGGGGACCTAATTAAAGTCTACAATTATCTTAAGCAGGGGATGCAGGGGAATCAGCCAGCCCCTTTTCAGTGTCTGTGGAGATAGGACAAGGGGCAATGGCTGCAAGTTGGAGCACAGGAAGTTCCGCACCAACATGCGGAAAAACTTTTTCCCAGTGAGGGTGACAGAGCCCTGGGACAGGCTGCCCAGGGAGGTGGTGGAGTCTCCTTCTCTGGAGATAGTCAAGACCTGTCTGGACGCCTATCTGAGTGAAATGTCCTAGGGAGCTGCTTTGTCAGGGGAGTTGGACCCGATGATCTCTCGAGGTCCCTTCCAACACCCACAATTCTATGATTCTATGATTTCTTCCCCCCACTCACCCCTGCTTGGTCAGTTCTAATTCTACCTCGCTTTTCTTCATCAGTATGTACCAATTCTGTTGCAGCGTTATGATTACCGAGGTAGTAACATGACAAGCACTTCTGACAGATGACTGAAGATACTGTTAGCTAGGTATTTACACTAGAGACCTCATCAACTTTTTTGGATGCTACATTAACAGGACCAAGGAACTGATCCTTGTGAGAAGAGTTCATGTTAGCTGAAATTCAATATTTTTACTTACTGAATCTGAATTAGTCAGTAAATCTAATCTGTAGAAAACAGCATTCATCATGAACAATAGAATCGTAGAAGGAACCTCTTATAGTCATTTGTCAGTCAAAGAGACTGGGGATGAGCCAAACCCCTGAGCAAAGTCAAGCCACTTTTCATTAGGTTGCTTAGGGCTGTGTCTGATGGTGTTTTGAATATTTCTAAGGATAATGATTTCACAAAATCACTGGCCTCTGTTCAGATGTTTGACTGCCCTCATTGTAAAAGCCTTTTCCTAATATTTCATAAGAATACCCCTTCTTGCAACTTCTTTCTGCTGCTTGTTGTCTTATCCCAGTGAGAAAAACATGGCATAGTCAGTTAGCAATAAGATCCTCTTCTCCTCTTAAGACTGAAAAAATCCTGCACTGTCAGGCTTTCTTCCTGACTCCTAGGACACCAATATCTCACTGTATTGTTTACAAAGATACCATGGAAAAATGTTTGAGAGTCTTGCTAAAGTCAAGATCAGTACCATCCACTGCTGTCTTCCACTGAGTCAGTTATACCATCATCAAAAACAGGTTGATGGGGCAAACTTTGCCTTCCATCAATCCCTACTGGCTATTCCTAAAGAAATTCTTGTCCTTTATGTGCTAGGACAAGACCTTTAGGGGAATTTCCTTCATAGTCTTCCTGGGGAAGCAGGTTAGGCTAAGCAGTGTGAATTTCCCCTGATCTTACTTTTCCCCCTTTTTAAAGATATGTGTAACATTTGCCAGTTTAAACTGGCAAAGAATCTCCTCTTGATCACCATGACCAGTCAAAGATGATAGCGATCTTTCAGTAACGTCGGATGGTTCACTCAGTATCCCATCTTGTCCTGTGGACTTCCCTACTTCCAACTTGCTTAAGTGATCCCCAGCTCACTATTTCTTTACTGTGTGTACTATGTATACTCTAATAAGTCAAGCAGATGAAAATCATTAGCAAAAACGTTTATGTTGTTCAGGGTTTTAGATACTGGATATAAATTGGATATAAATTTCCTCCATAAACTTTAACAGGTTTGAGTTTAGTATAATCAAAGAACTGCTGTAAAGGTAGTTCCTTCAGAAACAACATGTAAGAGTGATCTGCTTTTCCACTGATAATTTTTGGTGAGATGTATATTTTTTAATTTTTCATCTTATGCCACCGAGTTCAGTTTTCTGAGTTTGATTTATTTTAATTTTTTTTAAGAGGCTTTGTGGTACAGTTCACAGGGGAGTGAATCAAGAAGGGTTAATGAAACACCCACTTGCAGGCTTTTACCTGTCCTCAGCTTTGACCAATTAGTCAATTAGGAACAGCAGCTGTAAAAGCCTAGATCCAAATAAATAACAAATTGGCAGGGTTTGTTTTTTTTTTAAGAGGCTGCAGAGTTGTGTTGGGAGGTGCTGCGGGAAGAGTTTTGTGTGAAGAGCAGTGATTGATATGGGAGGTGTCCTGGAAACTTGGGAAGCTGTGGAAAGAAAAGTCTCTCTTTTTGTTTTTTGGTTTTTTTTTTTAACCCAGGGTTCTGTGGCTGGAATTCAAGAAAGTTAAGGTGAGCTGCACTAAAGCTTTTTTTTTTTTTTTTTGATGTTGTATGAATTGGCAGTGCTATTTTAGTTCTTCAAAGAAGAAGCAAAGGAAAAATAGGTTTCAAGTACCTATTACTAAGAGTAAATGAGAAAGATGTTTTTCTCTCTAGGGCTGATTTTGTTTGCCTGTTTTTTTCTTTTTCCTTTCTTTTTTTTTTTTCTTCCTTAGTAATGTGTCAATCTTAGTTTCTGTGTTTGTGTGTGCTGGTCACATGCTGAGTGCCAACTATGGAGAATCTCTATACATGTTAGTACTTTCTTCACTCTTGCCCCTCTGAAGCCTACCATGTAGTCCTGGCAGTTGTACCTTTTCTTCCTCTTTCTTTTTTGGTACCTTTTCCTCTTCATGAAACAGGCTGGCCATTGGAATATGTGTGTTCATGTGACTAACTAAAAATTCTGTCACATTATAAAGGAATCATCTTCTTTCAGTGATGTGTTGATACATTTCAGTACTTATGTGAGTATGTGTTTTACCTATGTTAGTGGGCATGTTAATAAGTATAATTGATTTGTACCAGCATTTGAATAGCATAAATAGTATCTTATTACTGGCAATGATTGTCAACCAGAGATGATGGAATCGCATCATCTCAGGTACTGTGATGTGAGTCATCCCAAGTACCTTTCTCTTAGGCCTGCTAGATCACTAAGGTATATGAACGAAAGAGTCACTGTGTTAAAATAATGTTCTAATTGCTCTCACAAGAGGTGGCAATGGAGTCTGAGCTCTTCTTTAGCAAAATCCTTCCAATCTGCCTTCTGATTAGTCTTGGGAATCACTTTATGTTTCTTTTCATGTAACTAGCATATCTTCAACTTTTCCAAGATACGTCCTATTTAATGGCAATCATTGCTTTCAATATACTAGCTTGTAGATGTCAATAGTGTAATGTGGTTCTTAATCTTTCAAACTAACTCACAAGCTGAACTGTCCCTCTCAAAGAGGTTCATCTGACTTAGAAGTGGGAAGCTGAAGTATATTAATAAAACTTAGCAGGATTAATTTTATAGTACAACTGTGACACAATTTACCAACAGAATTGCTTGTATGATTATCTTATCTGTATCTTGGGAATAGAGTATGTGATATAAAACAGGTTTGGAAAAGGGAATGGTGGTTATCTTAGGGGATATTTGGCGTTGTTTGCAAATACTTAAAAGTAATGAATTACTTAAGCTGCAAACTTAGTAAAAGGAGAGTTTCTCAGTATGATCTGATGTTACTACTGCAGACCATTGATCTACTTCTATAGATATTTTAATCTAGAATGCATCTAATCATGAATGTATTAAGTGTTTAGTATTGGTACCCTTGTTCTCAGTTGGAAGTTTAGCGGAAGGCAGTGTATTAATAATTGAAATAGTGAATCTTCTAAAATTTGTATTCAGATATTAGCTGTCACTAATTTCATACAGTCATAAGCAACTTGAAGTCAATGTGACACAAGAAATGATACTCTACTGTCTCATCTCTAACAAATGACAGTAATTAGCCTTACTTCAAGCAAAAGATGATATATCACAGATAAGAAAGTTCATATTTCTTACACTGTCCATTACCAGCAATGAAGGGCCAAATGATCTCTCATGTTATGCTTCTTTATAAGCTCTTCTGTTACAGAATATAATATTAAAATGATACCTGTGAAGTAAGTTTTAAGACAGAGGAAACTCTTGAAAACTGATGGCCTCAATGAGCAACCAGTCTAGGTATGGACTTTGATAAGGACTAGGGAAATACTCTTGGAAACTAAAGAAAGCCTATGTATCCTTCTTGTTGTGTTGCCTTCCACGCTGCTAATAAGGGAATGGCAGCTTGGTTCTTCACCTCTGGCCACTTTCACAGTGGCTTGAACAGTACCAGCTTTGTCCCTTTAAAAGGCTATGAATAAAACAGTTGTTTTCAAGTATCTAAAGTTTTCTTGCTGCTTATAAAGCCTTGTATGTGTCACTGATCCTGTGATACGGAAGACTTGGAAACAATCCATGCAATTGGAATAAGGTTTCCCACAATAAGTGGAGGTCAAAATCTTTCCCTTCGAGATTACAGTGGTCTGAGGTTCAGTAGCAAATACCATAAAGGATTTTGTCCCAGTCTCTGAAATCTGTGAATATGTTGTATAGCTGATAAACAAAACTGATTCCATTTTCCTGCCATAAGTAAAAGGACAGGGAGTTGTGAAAGGACAAATAGTGAGTGGCTAGAGGTGTGATCTGAACCAAATCCTGCCCATTGCACTAGCTGCAGTGAGTAACACATCTATACAATTATTGCAAAGCAGAAGAGGGGAACATAAATGTGCCTGTCCTTTATGCGAAGCATTCCTGTGTGATGACAAAATGTGTGTGAAACAGGTGAGTGAGAAAGGTGGTGGGTTTTATAGGGGGAAGGCTGTGGAGCAGCTGTTATTACAATGCTGGGGACATACACACAAGCGAGGTGTAGTGCAGGTACAGTCTACTGCTACAAAGGGCCATCAGCTTGAAAACAGATGGATGTAAGCCAGCTGATGATGCTTTGTGTAGTACTGAGGCATCCTCTCCAATGTTAAGACATGCTGTCTAGGCTTTTTAACAGGAGCTCTAGTACTAAGCTGTTTGACTTCAGATGTGAAGATAAGTCTCAGTATGTATTTGTGTTCAATTTCTAGAAACTCAAGATTAAAAGTGGAATTAATGCATTCCAGGCTGTGTTCAATAGTGTCTTACTGAAACTAGTCAGTAATGCCTATGATTTTTACGTGTGGCTCTAAGAATTGTTTGCTAGGGATTTCACCCTTATATGGAATAAAGGGGAGAGAATATGAGTATTTTTAGCATTCTGAGGTCCCTTAATCTGCATTTCTGATAAGATTTTGCTGTTGATTCTGAGGAGAAAACCCAAGTAACTTCAGTTAAGAAAAAAAACCCTTTTGAAATCTGTTTTGCATAAAGATAATCTATTGGACCTTCTCTAGGATTAAAGTTTCCTTATAAAATGATTGCATGACACTTATTTTTCTCATAATTTACGATAACTTTAAGAGAAACTGTATTTCAAAAGATACGTAGCTTTTCTTTGTTAACAGTACTTGCAAGGGACCCTTAGGTATTTATACAGGCAATGTATTCAGATAGTACGTTACATGATGTGAGCATGGCTCAAAATTAAAAGAAATGGTTTCTGAGAAATAGTGGAACAAATATTCCTATTGTATGAACACTACAAAGACTACTCTATCTGAAGTGTCTTGTTGATGTGTTTGTGTGTTCAGAGAAAATCAACACTACTGATGCTTCCGTCCTTATAAAAAGAAGCTGAGAACCAGAATGTTACTGTACTGACAGTGTCGCCAAAGATGTTTTTTTAGGTGTTGGAAAAGCTCAAGTTTATCTTGGTTTTAGTTGTGACAATTAACAAAATTATATTATTACGGTGTTATCTGAGAGTTAGGGTTATGATGTGTTATTTTTGGGCATGGAGTTTGGCTTCCTGAAGTGTGAATGTCCTTTTGCTGATTTATAGTTTTGCATTATTTAAGTAGCAAATTCTGTATAATGCAGGTGAGAACCTTTGAGGGAAAGTAAATATTATAGTAATTCAATAATTCAGTACCCTTGTAGCCATTTGAAACAGTCTATTAGTAAATTGTTTATTTTCATCTTTAGGTATAAAAATGCTTTGCATATACCAGTAGATATCCATCCCACTTAAGACACAGGAAAACTGACAAAGAAGAATTGGAAGAAAGCCCAGGTTCTTCTCCCTCCTATCCAGTGACCTACTCGTAAATGACAATATTTATATTGGCCCTTTCTATCTTCAATCTAGATATGGCTTTCAGCATAACAGAAGCCATAAAATATAACCCAGTAATTACTGCAGCTCTTCCTGAAAATACAGGGCTTAACTAGAACTCCTTCAGAAATATGGTATCAATTTAAAAACACCAAATGAAGTGTCAGGATAAATTTCTCCCAAAAGATTTTGCTATTGTAATGCCTGTTGCTGTAGTAATCCTTTTTTAGATGCCTGACTCACTGCTGAATCCAGAGCCATGTGTGGATAGAACCAACAGGGAATACTGAAGAGGGATGCCTCTTCAAAAGTACCTAAAACAGGCTGCAGAAAGCTTCTTGTTTCATCAGGTTTCACATCTAAAAATGGTCTCCTGGAGTTAGGTGCTTGTGCTTCTGCTTTCAGCAATCGAGGGAGCGCTGTTGCATTTATACTTTGTACAGTAGTTCAGTGTCCCAGTCATTGAGAACATCGGGTGGGTGTTACAGGCCATCATCAGCTAACAGAGTCAAAGAATCATCCTACGACCTGAATGTAAGGCTGTGGGCTGCTCTTGTCATATATTGTCATAGCTGTGACTCTTCTCTTGTAAAGAAAAGGGTTCTTGATCCCAACAGGCTTGGTGGAAAAATGACCTGTGACCTAGACTGCTCTCTTGGGAGACAGGAGGTATTGGGTATGGGGTTTCTAATATCTGCGTTAAGTGATGTCCAAGCCTTTAATCCAATGGTACTGATGTAATGTGTAGTTCATGAATTGCACTTTGAGGTAGAATTTTTTTCTTTCTCCCTAGTATTATATTAACTGCAAGTTACAAAAATGGTTTTGTTCTGGACTAATTAATCCTGAATTTTTAATTCTGTTGGAAATTCAAGCAGAGGAATGCTTACTCTGGTATTCCTGCATGTGCTTATGCAGGACTTAAACATTGAAGCCATTAACTCTGTTTAGACTGCAGTAAATTCCAAATGCGTGAAAGGTTCACTATGAACTAACAGGAATTTATTTGGTTTCAACCTTCAGTGCCAGTAAAATAATGTAGAGATTTTTTTTTTTGGGGGGGGAGGGGGGAACAAGTATCATAGGTATCTAAATTGTACGTATTGTGAGTCCAGTCCCAGCTGTGATTTTAACTACAGTTGTCTGGTTAATACTTTTTACCACTCTTTATGGATCTAATCAAAATAATGCATCAGCTTGAGCTGTGATAAATGTAAGAGCCACTTAAGTTTGTTTTTCCTTCATCTGTTTAAGTGATCTCAAAGCTTTGTACTTTTATTGGTACTTGTAGATTTTGATTTAATAATCTCTTAAAAGTTGTTCGGTAAAGTAAATAGTTCTTCACATTGCAAATCATGTTTCCCAGGCCATTGATTGTTCTGGAGCTCTTCTGTAGATACAGTGCAATTCCCTATCTCTTGTCTTCCTGGTTTGGGCTAGAACTGAAGGCAAATGATCAAATTTGAAAATTGGTAAGCTGGCACGGCTTTGTTAATGTTTCATGCTTGGTAAGGCTCGGGTCAAAAATGGACATAATCTTACAAATGCGGTATAAAAGCATCCTTACTATCTCCTGGTTCCCCCTTAAGCATGGATAACATGCTGTGCTAGGTTGGACCTTGCATTCAGCTGTATTGTGATGCATACATCTTCCTTGGTTGTCTTGCTATATGGTGTCTATCAATGGTAAACAACAATTTCTTACAGATCAATGTTGTTTATCATCTGAAAGCTTTATTACCATTTAATGATTAAAGTAATGGATTGTATGGAGTCAAATATCAGTTATCATAGCACTGACAATAGAAATACTAGTTGATATTTCATCACAAATACTACTTATTTTAACCTGCCTGTATTTTAATGTATACTGTTACTTGGATAATCAATTCTGGTCTTGAACTGAAAGTATCATCCACTCATGGTTTTTCAGTCTTCTGGTAATGCCTTGCAGTCTCTGGAATGCCACCTTTTTTCTTCTGCTGTAACTGCAGATTTTTTTGTAGTTCTAATTTTATAGGTGATACAAACTTCAAATTAATGAAGCACGTCCACATTTCTTTATGGCAAAGTTCTTCCAGGTTCTTCTCAAAACAAAAACATTAAGGTTTGGGTTTTTTAATGCAGTTTGACATACTGGAAGGGAGAGCATTTGTTTTTGCTACAGTATTTAATTCTGTTAAGTGAATATAGGTAGGTTAGTTTTTTTGAACCTTCTAAGTGTGGTTATAATAAACATATAAACTCTTAAGACTATTTTCCTCCTTTCCTCTGAAAAAGAAAAACTCTGCCATATTCCACCCCCTCCCCCTTCTTTCAGGTATCAAACACTTGCTGACAGGGTTGGGAATAGCCATTCGATTCCTGACAGCATACGTATGTGAGGCGTTAGCTTTGGTAATGAAACTAGATTAAGAAGTTCCCGGCTCTGATTGACTCTTCATTTGTGTCAGCACAGCTGCAGATCAATACACTAAAACACTGAGGCAATCTGGTTCAAAAGTAATCCTCTAGGCAAAGGGCTATTTCTGTTATTACCAAAGGCTCTTTGAACATGGTCTAAATAAGTCTGTTTCACAGGGTCTTTGAGTTGAATTTTTAGAAGTTTCAGTTGTATGTCTGAAGCGTTGAAGTGCTAAGCTGTGTGTGTTCTGCAATGCTTGGCTTCCAATATGGGCCTCTGCAATCTGTTCTTGCTCTGCTGTATGCTGACAGTGGTTTAGGGTATTCCAAAATGGTCAGGTAAGAACTGAATGGCCTCCTGAAGCTGGTCATCCAAAGCTGTTCCTAGAACAGTAAGAACAAATTGATTTCAGAAAAAACAGTTGAAAGTTCTCAGGGAGAGAAATATCAGACTTGTAGAAAACAATAATTTTTCAGTCACAGTAAAATGTTCTGCTATTAGTCTGACTTGAAGCTAAAGCTAAAATACATCCTCATTTATGAAGAAGTTTCCTGTGAAATCTAATAAACAGCAATGCTAGTGTAGTGGTGGTTATGTGCTGTTATATTTTAACTAGGTTTATCAATATCCGTGTTCAGCCTGTAAGGTTTTCCCAATGGAAGCTCAGTTGCTAGCTCTAGGATAGGCTTAGTCAATGGATTCCTTTTTGCTAGCAGAAATGATCCGTGGGAGCTCCCATAAGGAGAAAAGTCATGAGCCAAAATACAAACAGCCTTTCATCCTGTAAAAGAGGAACTGGGAAGTAAGGATCTGACCTATCTTTGAGGTGGCATTTCAAAGACTTTGGTTAAACTTTTTTTATGTATTAAATCAATTCATGTTATCAAAGGAAAGTTGAGAAGGTTGTTGAAATGCTTTATTACTGCTTGTTTGCAGCTATGGTTAAACCTTCTTGAAATCACAGATTACAGGAGAGTGTTAATACAGTAGCTATTTTGAAATATAAAGTGGTGTGCATCACCTCACTAGTAAGAAGGATGTTTATTAGTTGTGGTAAGTCAGTGAAATTGGAAGTAAGCTTATGCTAAGTGGTGTTTGACAGATACGGGTACAAGTTGGTGGACTTTGTCAGGTACCTATTGCAAGCATGCTGGAACAGAACTAGTTTCAATGCCTTATTTGCATAAGTAAAGAAAAAGGCTGATAGTATATTGATTTCCATAAAGTGCAAACTGTTGCGAAAACATATATTACAATCATAGATTGGGCATAGACTGGCATGGTTCCTAGATGTAAAGCCTTATGGAGACTAATAAACTCTTAAATAAATGCCATCTTAGGTTTTTGCTATAATGTAACTGCCTGTTTGTACTTGGCCAGTGCTAACTGAAGTTCGGATGACTTGAAATCTGGGATGGGGAGGTCTGAAGTGTTAAACAGTTTTTAGCTGACAACTTCATAGTTGTCATTAAGAAAGTGATGTTTTGCATTGTTTTTTCCATGCCTCCAAGTAGATTGCTTTTTTCTTAACTTTCCTTGTTCACGGTTGCCATCAAGTAACATAAAAGACTTCAGAAGTAGGATGGAGAAAGTACAGGATGAACTAAACCCCTTGCCCCAAACCATGGCAGCTTTGTCTCCCTTCACTCTGCTTATGAATCTGTGAGCAGAATTCTGTTCTCTGCTTTTTCTTCAGCATCTGGACATTGAGCTGTCCAGATGTGCTGAAATACTGTAGTAAATGCCTCCATTTGGTATGTTTGCTAGCATACATGACCCAAGGGAACCCACAAAGTATTTTGGCTGAGTTGGCCAGAAGCAACATTGGACACTGTATCATTCTTGATGTTATTAAAAAGCACAGAGTCAAGACTAATACTGCAGCAGTACAGAAGTAGTTGTAATGAAACATGCTGCTGGTAGGAGGGATGGAGGTATCTGAGTGTTGAATACAATTGCTAAATATTTTCTAAGTAATCAATGGCAAAATTGAGTTATAGGCTGCTTTAAATTATTTACATAAGAATTTAAATTTCCAAACTTATTATGACAGTCTGCTGTTCTTAACAGCACTTGAGTTCTTGAAAATTCAATTCTCAAGTGAGTTATTAGAAATAAGTTAGCTGTCTGAAATTAAATTACGTGATAAACAATCCATTTTTCTGCTGCAAATTGGCATTCATGACAACTAGTTGTAATATGCACCTGAACCCATTATTCTTGGCACTTCATAAAGTGGCAATTGATAGCAATTTGTATTGACAGACTCTTATTGAATATAATTTCTCAACAGGAACTAGCTAATCAATTAATTAATCATAGTGTTACTCGAGTTTGTTTTTGTGTTACTCTGTCATTCAGAAAATTAACTGTTAACATCATTTTCTGTTAATATAACTTAAACACTTTAGTTTTCATTGGCTGAATTACCAAGCTTAAACTAATTAAGTAAGTGTTAAAGCTTTCTGAGTTACTGGCAAAACTGAAAATTATGTATGCTAAATTGCAAAACGCACAACAAATCCTAATTCTATTATACTTGCTATTATACCATATTTCAAAATAGAATGTTTACTCTCACATTCCCTCTTGAAAGCGCCTTGGAAAGACCCAGCCACTTTTTAAAAGATTGGAGGTTGTAATCATGAGCAACATTATGAAAAGCATCATCAAATAACATTCTCCTAAGGCTATCTAATAAATATTTGCATTTTCCTTCACATTTAAATAAGGCTTTCTTAAAAGTTAATATTGCAGAGAACTTCATCCGACTGCCAGGTCATTCTGGGCAGATGCTCCAAGTACGTGAACTCCAGAGACTGCGCTGAGAATGCCAGAATTCATCAGTTTGGCATGCCCTTGAAGTCAAAAGGGCTTCCCCCGAGAGCAAGGGTCAGCTCGCCTGTCTCTGACTGTAGCAACAGAACTTATATTATATATTTTGATTTGTGTTGACATAAATTTATTTACATACTATTAAAACCTTAAATTCCATTAAATGAACCCTTGCCTCAATAAATATGAGTCCTGTCCCAGAGCCCTGCTCTGGCCATGAAAGCACAGCATTCCCCTGACAAATTAGGAGAATGGCCCTGACCACCTTTATTTAAATAAATTGTGGTAGCACTGGATGTAGGATATACAAAATGTAAAGTAATCTGGTAATACAGACAAACTTGTTTGCCAACTCATATACTCAGGGAGATATTTTGAAATGTAAATTTAGGTTGTGTTTTATTTGTCCTTTGAAAAACTTGTACATTTTCCTTTTTTGAGCATAGTTTGGTAAAATAAAACCTGCCAGTTATTCTGTCTTGGATCTCATTTGCCATGTGACAGTTTTCTTAAACATAGGGGTAAATTAGACTTCCATCAATACATTACTTTTTCAAAGAAGTGTAACTATTGCTTTGTGACAATATTAAAAGTTTTTTGACTGAGCTTTTTTTTTCTCAAATGGTTAAGAGAAAATATTGAATTTTGTGGAAAATTCCAACCCCTTTTTGTGTATATTTCCAAACATTGCCATGATGAGAAACCTTTGGCATGGACTGAACCAGCAGCAACAGCCATTAACATTGATAGCAAGTGTGTTCTCTCAGAACAGTCCCTGATCTAGTTGATATAGACAAATTTTGGGGAGATAAAAGGTTATTAACATCTTGTCAGAGGCAGACAAATCTGCATCTCCCACTTCTGTGGATCTTATAGCAACTGGATCATGTATAAGAGTTCTGATCCCATCCCATTTAACTCTCTTCAGGTGTGGAAAGAATAGTCCAGTATGTCCCTCTGGAAGTACCTGATCCTGCAAATATAATGTTGATTGATGCTGAGATGATGTGCTTAAATTATTGTTTTCAATGGAAGAAAAATGGCCATGGAACTGTGACTTTGCACTTTAACCTGTATTATCATGGGTAGACATAGGGCTTTTGCTGTAAAGCCACAGATGCCTTTATTCAGAGAAAGAACTAGAATTTGCTGCTTCCAAGAGAAAAATAAAAAAAAAAAAAACCAGTACTTGTCTTTTCTAGGTGGCAATCAAGAGGATTAACTCTAGGTCCCTGAGTAATATTTGTGTGCTATTCTGGTTACCCCTGGCTTTTGTCAGCAGTTTGTACTGAGTGAATGTTTTAAAGATTATAATGGTGTGTGAAGTACCTCCTTTATTTGGCCACTAAACTGAATATAGTACAAGAATTTTACCAGGTAAATAAGATCATTTTCATCTTGAATCATTGTTTTAGGAAGGTTTAACATGCACTAAAGTCATCCAAATACTTGCTTTCTTCCAACAGAACTAGCAGGAGGAGAGGTTGGAGTTGGAGACTGGGGCTCTGGCTGTGTATCTAAACAAGAGTTAGCATGGTAGTTGTACTGTCTTAGATGTTAGGGGAATTCCTTGTTTCTTAGATGCAAGCTTACTTAGAAACAACCAAGGATTCTCTCAAAATCACCTTCACTGTCTACTAATTACTTTCTGTTAGACTGAGAGGTTTTGGACTCATCTCATTGTTTTATTCATGTAATACTGAGGTAAACATATTATCTTTCCAGTAAATTGTGTAATCTCTTTTGAAATCTGACCTGTGGAGATCGGAAGGGGAGGGAGGCTTATCATGAAACACTAGTACAAAATTTCTAATGCATACCTTTTGTCAGACTTCTCTTAACACAGAAGATCTGGGATGTAATAAATCAGTTTAGATACCAGAGAACTTGATTGGGATGCTCAATTTTACTCTAATAGCCTCATCTAAAACACTCAGCCCCTTTCAGCTCTTCTGTACTCTTCCAAAATTGTTCCTAACAAGAACAGTCTTTAAAAATGGGGCATTTCAGACAAGTTAATGATGCTATAGCTACTCAAGATTACCATTGTCTAAGAGTCGCATTTGCTGCCTAAGCAGAAGGCTGGATACTGTGAATAGTATTGAAGTTGTTCTCTAGCAGTGTGGAGAGACTTGGAGAGAGATGCATTATCCATTAGCAGAGCTGTGCAGTTAGAACCACTGTTTTTTAAAAGAAAAACCTTCACAATTTGATTGTTAAAGGAAATGCAAAATGAAAGAGAGGTTAACTTAGTTTTAAATTCCATTCTGCTTACATTTTGCACCAAGTCAAAATCAAGGAGTTGGGGGTTTCCTTTTTCTGGTTTAATATCACTTTCAACATTCTTTCTTTGATATTTTTATCAATGCTTATCCCGCAAAGTTTGTTCAAAGACCATCTCATTACTACTTCTTCACATGCTTTCTCTTCAAAATTTTCATGGAATTAAATGCTTGCCTCTAAGTTACCAGCTGTGGTGGTATAGTGCTATATTGGAATATGTATGCTGCATAACTTAAGTTGCTGTGAATGTTTGATTTGCCTGTTGATAAATCTAATTTAAGTGTTCAGTGTGACCATTAGCAATTTATCTGTAATTATGTGAAAAGATAAAATAACACGAGGAAAGGAGACAGTTTCAAGCTTTGAATTTGGTATCTCAAGGGACATTTGTATGTGAAATGAAACTGCTAAAACAAGGTTTCTCTACTGAGCTGGAAAGAAACATGAAAATATTTTTCCCCAGTCTTTCTGTTCTTTGTCAACACTCTAATCACTTCAATATTTAACTGAATTTTGTGTTCCTTTTGGCAGGGAAAGTGAATATATCTGAGTATGAGGGGATCGGGGTAAATACTTGTGTGTTTGGTTTTTTAACCATTCACCTCAAAAACAGAATAAATCAAACCCCAAACTTTCCCTTGTGGCACTGAACTTAAGGAAGTAACTGTTGTCACCTTAGACAACAATACACCTGTTCCAGTAGATCACCTAACCCAATTCCATCCTGTCTATGAGAAGGTGCATCCCTGAGATGTTCTCTGGCACAATTTCCTTATCTCTACCCATTGCCAAGTCCCACTCCTACTTTGGGAAAAGGAAGCAGCAGAATTCAAATGCCTTTGCAAACCTCTTTCATCCTGGCAAAGAGGCATGGTCGAGTCATTAGTGTAAAACATTAGAAACACTGTGTGCTTTTTACTTTAGAAGCTTTTGGTCTTCAAGGTTGTATATGTAACTTTAAACAATTAAGAAAAAATTGAAAGGATTGGGAAAAGCAGTATGTATTGCATGCAGAGATGACAGGTAAGTTATCGTGCCTTTTATTTACTAGAGGATTTGACATACATTTACAATTCCATAAGACTTGCTTCTGTCTTCATTTACTGGTAAATTAATCTGTGTGAACAAGGCAATGGGGGAAAAGAATTTGGTGATGGGGAAGGATCTAGCTAAAAGTGCCTTCTCTTAAGAAGAAATACTATTCAGAGCTAACAAAGCTGAAATGCCCTTTTAATGGGAGGTCAACTAAGATGTATGAATAAATCACAACTTCATTTGCAGTAGGTCACAACATCAAAAATGGCAAATCTACCTCCTAGAGGAGTTGGCACTCAGAGCAATCAGATTGGTCACTGGGTGAAGGCATCAAATAATCTATTGCCATCAATGTTACATTTACCTTAATAAAAGCATGTGCAGTAATATGGAAAGCTTGGTCTTCTGCTTTGAGTTTTACTACTGCTGGGAAGCTGTTACTGACCTCCTACTGTTACATACCCATTGATGAGCAGACCTGTCTGGCCAGATCGAAAGGGTAGGCAGTAACAGAAAATCTGTAACACCTCCTCTATTTTCCATCATATTGTTATATTTCATGTTCTTGGTTTTAAATCGGATCAGAATTTTGACCCCAGATTTTTCATCCAATTTGAATGAAGAGTGATTTACTCCTGTGTCAGGAGTGCTAGATAAGCACTTAAATTTTCTAAAAAACATTGTCAGGGTATGGGACTACTTTCTTCTTCTTTCATAGTGTATTGTTTGACCTTTCATTGACATGCCAGTATAATTAATGATGCATAACTACATCCCACTGCTGACAAAAAGCTGCAGTGTTGTTTTCTTTTGTTAGTCAGGGCCAATTATCTGTAAAGTCACTCTTTTGAAATCTCTGTATTCAATCACTACCTAGGTGTGTGTATATATAAAAAAAGCCCTGTTTCATCAAAACTTTGCCTTCTCCCACCCTGCAGTTGTGTGCACACATACCAGTGTCCTTTCTGTCATCCCTTAAGCATTGATTGCCAAACACTCACTGAAGTAGTACATCAAGTCCTGCTAAGTAAACTTCCTCTATAAAGTTGAAATTCAAACTTTATCACTAGGTTAGTTCCTCCTTATAATTAAGATGTTCCTTAATGAGGGGAAATCATGCTAGTAGTGCTTGGGTTGCACATGCTGTGATGCTACTAGGACCTGGAGGTTGGAAAGGACCACTGAAGGTCAGGAGCATGGGGGAAGCAGGGCAATCCCTAGCTGCTGTCTGGACAACAGACTTCAAAAGACTTGTCTCTGTATGCAAGTACTGACTTTCTGTTTTGATGGAAACAGAAATCTCCTCTGGGTGTCAAGATCTGACTTTACAATAATACACATCAAACCTTTCTAATCAAGAGACATCTTGGTGTAAAATGAGGGAAACTTATTTACAAGTGAACTGTTATTCTCAACAGATCAACTTGACTTTCTGAGTTGGTTTCATTTTCATCCGAACTTAAATAAAACTGGGGTTTTTTAAGTTGGTAGATAATTGTTGATAATCCTAGCAGTACATCTGTGTAAGATTTGGCAGCTTTCTCTTTTTAAAAACAGCATTTCACTTGAGTAATTTCAGTGCTATGTGTTTGAAGATAAAGAGCTGAAAAGAAAAAGCTGGAGATAAAGAAAAGCTTGGACTTTAGGAAAGATGGGCACTTTTAGAAGTGGATGCTATGTTATAAGAGGTCTTTTAAAAATAATTGTATATGCTGTACTTTGTGCAGGACGAAATATTGAACCTCTTAAAGTACAACTCTGGAAATGTTAGATCTTAATGGAAGTGCTGGAAATCTGACTGACACTCTCAAGATTAGTGTGGATATCGTAGATTCTACTGACACTGTCAGTCTGTGACCTGTTCAAATGCTAAGCAGAGCAAGTAGTACAACTTAACATCCATGCTTGAGATGAATACAGTAAATTCAGGAGTGGGATATGGTCTAGTGAGTGAATGTGGTATTTTTGTTCTTCTCAAATAAAACTAAGCAGGATAATCTGACTGCAACTAAGATCTATACTCCTGTTATCACAATAGCAGATGAATGCATAAAAACTTTTTATGACCAGTAGATTTAATTGGAGTATTGTAAAAATCTTTATATCAATCAACAGGCAAGTCTGTCCTTTATCTATGTAATAAGAGGTGAAAAGCCTGTTAGGGTACATGGTCTTCTGTATAATGTTTGTGGGCTTCTTAACTACTGAAAAAAGCTTAATTTAACTTTAAAGTTTAACCAACAGAGCACTAAAGTGTTTAAATTATTAGTGCTCATTATATGGGAGCAGTAATAGGATTCCCACTATTGACCTGGGTGTAAAACTTTAGCTTCTGTGCTTTCCCTTGTTTCTTCTTCTTCTACCTTTCTAACACTTAGATGGATATACTATACCATGTGTACTTCTCAGTCATGGTGTGAGACAGAGCAGATTCTGGAAGTTCAGTAATATAAACTCTGTAAATACCATAAGATTAGTGTTTGAAGGGACCTCTGGGGATCTTGCCAGAGAAGGATTACCTACAGCAAGTTACACAGGACAGCATCCAGGCATGTTTTGAATGTCTCTGGAGAAAGAGACTCCACAACCTCTCTAGGCAGCCTGTCCCAGTGCTCTGTCACACGGTAAAGCTTTTCCTCACATTGAGATGGAACTTCCTCGGCTCCAGTCTGTGCCCATTGCCCCTTGTCCTGTTGCTGAGCTCTGCTGAAAAGCCTGCTCCCATCCTCTTGACATGCACCCTTTAGATATTTATAAGCATTGATAAGATTAATGTCACTTTCCTTTGTTGTGCTATGACATCTTGTGAAAAAGTAATCACAGCCTCTTCCTACTGCAGCTCTTAAACAGATATGACAATAGGCAAATGTCCCATTGCAGAAAACGCTGGAGTCAAAGCAGGGCCCTAGAGCAGGTCAATTATTTCAATTATCTGGAGTTCATGATGAAAAACAGCAGCAGCTTTCAGGAAATATGCACGAGTCTGGCAATTGCTTGATCAGTTATGACAGTCACTGCCAAATATCATGTTCCATCAGGTTTTGCAATGGGAAAGCTCGGAACAGGTGGATTATTTTAGTCACCTATGCTCCCTCACAGGAGTGCGGTGCAGTTCTCGGGAGATCTAGCAGGCCACCGATTGCTTGATTAAATATGACATCACTGGCAAATATCACAAGGCAGTAAGTAATCACAGTAGAGGCAGAAAAGAGAGTACGTAGAGCAGATGGATTGTTTCAATTATTTGGGCCTCTTGATGTATAAGAGCTTCAACTGCTGTCAGCAAATCCTGTGGCAGGCAAGCAATAACTGCATTGCTATGACATCACTTTAAAATCTGGTATGGCTTAAGTATTTCAACAGCTGTAAAGCTTAGATTTGTCTTAGCATTGACTTGACCCACAGCTAGTTTCTGAGCTGAGAACTGAGCACTGGGAAAATTGTTTGTGAGTGCTTCCAAGCACTTCATGGCATTTCACCACTTTGGGGAAAACATTGAGCCAGCACCAAGCTTGCTGTTGATGTTTGCTTATTTTTGTACTGCACTTTTCAGAAGGATTCAGCAAGGGAAAGCAAAGGACTGCATACTGTCAGGTACCATGACAGAAAGCAGTAGCTTAGATCTGTTTATGAAAAAATCTGGGAAGGCCTGAGAATCCAGGAAATCATCCTTAATTGCATAATATACTAGGACCAAGATCTGATAGACCTGAAATTTCTTAGGAAAAATTAACCTCAGAGCACAGACCCTCATTTTGCCTTCAATCTTTCTCCAGGCTGTAATTGACACAATCTACTTTAATTTTTCTTTTTGCATTTGTCTTGATACTAAAACAAGTTTAGGATATTTGCTTTTATGAGAAGATACATGGTACCCACTATCACTATCCCCTTTCAGCTAGAAGTCATTTATTGGCTCTAGTGCACAGAAGTCTAGTTTACACAAAAAGCTAAAAATAGATGTCACTAAAGAATTAATAAACTCTGAAGCCTAGAGTTGTTGATTTTTTACAAACCAAACCCAAAGTGAGTTTTATCAGACTTTAAATGTGAGGTCTGCTTTGGTCAGGGCTTGAAGGCAGAATAGAGAGTCACTAAGCTTCTGTTTGAGCTAACATGTCATGTTAACATCTATAAAAAATTAATGATATGAGGGGTTTGATTTCTGAATCCTTTGGTGTCTTTAAATTCATCTTGGCACAGAATTGATAGAGAAATATTTCCTTGAAGTAATTAACCCAGTTATACAAACATAACTACTTATGGGGAGTGTCATTTATGTTGGAGAGATGTTGAAGAGCTTCTAGTGAAAATTTTTATCCTATCCTTAAGCTGAAAAACTACATAGGACAATAAAAGAAGAATCCCAAGGGCAATTTAAATATATTCAATCTAGAAGACATAATACACAGGGATTAAAGATTTTGTAGAGGCTGAGTGGAATAAAACGAACAACCCCATTCCGTCCCTATCATATTGGTTTGAGATAATTAAGGAGGGGTATTGATTACATTCCATTCAAAAAAAAAAATCCTCATTAGTATCTCTTACCTGTTGTGTCCATTTACCATTACAGTGGAAGCTGCTTCTAATTTGAGATCAAGAAATTACTTTTGATAGGAACAAATCTCTCAAACTTGTGAGAAAAATCAAGCTCTTCCTCCATTTGCTACTGGCTTGACATCTGCAAAGTACCAAATGCTTGTCACTTTTGGTCATTTCTGTCCAAAGTTGAATCTAAATTAGCCAGACAACATTGCTGCCTATTTTTACAATTTTGGTGTAATGAGTGATACTTTAAAGGCATTGAGGTGGTGACTGCTCAAGATTAGCTTTCCTTTTTTTCTTCTGTTCCTTTACTATTCTGATTATATAGTGTGTAGTGCTAGTTCAGAACAGTTCAAAATCAGGTGAGGACTTAGCCTGTTTTTACTCTTCTATTCAGATCAGGTTTATGCCTGTCCCTGAGAGTCAGAATGCTAACAGCTACACAGCTCGCTTAAAAACTGTAAGACTGAAATATTAGGGTTGAATTATATCCTTTATCACCTGTGATTCACTAAGTTAAGACAGGAACGTGTTTCATGCTTTTCTTGTAAGTATCAAAACCTGAAGTTTTCCTTTGACAGGGGCTTCTTACAGATTTCCTTCAGAAACTGCAGATTTAGCTATACTTATTTAGTAATGAACTTAATTCAAATATTTAATGAAGCAATGAGAACTGATAGTGTTGTTAAGAGATGGATTTCTGTTTCTTAAAAGTATTCTGAAGATCATCTCTCCTCCAACTAAGTCTTGTTATACTATTAGAGCAAGGTCAGATTGGTCCCTTATTCTTGAAATTGTGACTCGGTAGTTTGGCAGGATGGTGCAACAGCAGAAATTTGGTAGCATGAAAAAAAATAATTGAGAAGCTATGAAATGACTGGCTTTCAGGTGAAGAAAGGTTGTGGAGAGAATTGAATAGTACAAAATAATAAAGGCAAGGCAGAGCTGGAAGTGACTGAGGGGGAATAGGCTGAAAGGGGACAGGAGACCCAGAACTGGTAGAGAGACTGCAGAGACAAAGCAGCATTGTACTTGGTGTAGAAGGAGAATAGCAAAGACTACAATCATAAAGGGGCTTGTGGACCTAAAGAGCAGAAGGGTAGTAGAGAAAGGCTAGGAGAAAAAAGGAGAGAAAATACTTTGGTAGAAGCAAGCAAGAAAGAAGTGAATAGATAGCACAGGACAATAAAAATTAAAAAAAATATGCGAAGAAAGGAATGGAAAACTTAATATTTAAAAAGGAGCTAGAAGGAAGCCAAGCAAGCTAGATAGTATGAAATACGGATGGGCAGATTAGAAAGTGGGGTTGGCTTTGAAAGTAAGGTTAGCTGACACATTTTTTGGCGATCATAGATTGGCAGTTGCAGGTGGATTTGACTTCATTTTTATCTATATTTTCTGTAGCATTATCAAGCACTATTAAGTAACTGTCTTGTTTGCTCACAGAGGAAACTCTGCTTCTCCCTACTCCATTAAAGTAGTTTAAATGGATATAGGAACCTCCTCATATTCTAGAGTTTTATATTCAAAACACTGTAGTTCAGTAGTATACAGGTTAGGGCCTTCTGTCATTATTTTTATCACTTCAGAAATTGTCCAGGGAAATCTAATAAGTAGTCTTTTCAAACTGGTGTCGGCACAAGGGAAAAAATACTGTGTTCATATGTGGTTTTCAAGAAAGTCTATTTAATCTTGGAAACATTTATCTAAAGGATTGACGAAAACCAAGGCCCCAAAAACTATTAAAGAAGAAGAATTTCAATGTGCTGTGGTTTTAATTGAAACATCTCTGAATCGGTTACCATTTGCATCTCTGACGCAATACTCTCGTACAGTGGTCCTAGAGATAAAACCATTAAAGATTGTATTTGAAGGAATGAAGATAGTTTTTATTGGTGTTCTTTTAGGATCGACCACAAGGACTGAATAATGCTCCCAAAGAAATACATTTGGATGAAGATGACTGAACAGGCAGATCCAAAGGCCTTTTAGGATGTGGTGAACCTTTGGCCTTGGATGAAGAATGTTCTTGGATGAAAGAGCTCCAGCTGAAAGACTTTGTCTTTGCCTTTTGCCTTGAGAATTGCACAGATATGAAAGACATAAAGGAAACAAAGATTGGCAGCTGAATTCTTGCAGGGTGCAGTTACAGTGGCTGACACTGGCATGCAGCCAGCCTGGCTCATTACTGTGGAATGTCACATGTTTGTACCCCTAACCAGTCTCCTTCAGCTCCCCCAAACCCCCCCATGCATGGGTTTTTATCTACATTCTGTTTGCAAATTATATTAGCAAATTTTAATTGGATAGTTTCTGTAGTGAAATTAGCACCTCTGGGATTTATGTATATCATATGTAGCTAAAAAGCAAATGCAGAAAATACTTATTATGCTTGGTTCATCAGATTATAATGCCATGCTTGTACCTGCAGCTGAACAGGTAGTTAAGTAATAACCTTTGTTTTTCTTCATGGTTAATGACCTGCCTGAGTTTAAAACGGCAAGAGTTTGCTAAGTCAGTCAATGAACTGCAATTCACAGTATAGTCAGCCATGGCTACCTGGGCATTTGAATGGATTTCTTTCTTATTGAACTAAGTCAATATGAAGGCATCTAGTGACTTTAAATTTCCTTACTACATATTCAATATACTTGAAATTTGATTATATGTTTAACTATTTCACTACTTGAAGTGTCCTTATTTTCACTTCATAACAAAATGCGGTTTTGCTAGACTGATTCTGTTTTCTATGTTAGAATGGGTTTGGAACCACAGAATTGGCATGACTGTTTCCTAAGGTTGACCTTCATGAACTAACATGTTGTTTAAGTAATTCTGCTAACTTGTCAAAAAACAGTGGCTACATACAGAGAAATGTACCAAAGTTAAAGGGTTTACTTCACCTTTCTCTCCTGAAACAATCCATTTGAAGAGAAGCTTATTGATTTTTTTTTTTCACTGTCCTGGGTAGAATTTTGTAATTCTTCTGACTTCATACTAACTACCACACCGTAGTGGTGCCAACTGCACTTGCTTAGTAGGTCTGCCAGAATTCAGTAATTTGGAGTATTTCTGTGCTGAAATCTGACCACTAGCATGTGTAGTCACCAGACAGACTTCTCAAAGGACAAACCTGAGCAGGAAATATTTAATTAAAAAATACATCTTCCACCACGGTAACTTAGGTGAGCCTAACCTCATCAGATGAGAACATACCAATTTACGTCTCAGAATGTCCTCTGCAATTTCTGAAAGTTTTTCAACAGCTATTTCCTCTTGCCCTCCGACCCCATCTAGCTTTACAAACACAGTTCTAGAAGCTGTTTTTAGCCAAGAAGAATGTTATGAATGATATGGGCACTGTCCCTTCAGTTAAAACCTAAGGGTTGTTAAGAACTAGGAGAGCATAGCCTATCTTCAGGCAGTTATTTTGCTTGCTTGTCTCTTGTCCTCATGTCCTGTATCTCTTCTCTCTTATCTGGCCTTAACGGATCATAAAAATTGTGCATGACTGCTGGAAGTGCCATCTACAGCAGGGTCTCTGTGCTGGACTAATTAATATTAAATAATTTCTATTGAGTTTTTGTGTGTGTGTGTTCAAGATGTTGCCATAACATGTTACTAACTAGTAAATAGGCATTGAGACTGTTGAAATGTCACATAAAGCAAGCTATGGCCGGAACTTGAACTATCTAGATGCTGGACAGTTAAAATCCAATGTTTACTACTGGCTATTAATGTACTAATTCTGTTTCATTACTGTTCTAATAAATGAAATGTTTACCAGAGCTTTGCTGTTGACTAGTATGTATGGTAAAGAGGCCAAGGGTATTTCTAGAAGGGACAAAAAGCCAAAAGACACATCTGACTTGACCAAAGAAATTACTTTAAATTTTTTTTACAATGATAATGCCGGAAAAAAGACGTCAAGTCAGTCATGGGTTAAGTCACATAGCTCTTCCAAGTTAATTTTTCCTTTGGCCACAATTCAAATTGACTAGCGTTTCTGATTTATTTTTTTTTTAACATGTTTCTTCCATGTCAGATAAGGTTTTGGTGGTTGTGCAGCCCTGGCTGCTGGTTATAAACCAGCAAACTTCTCTGGGTTGGTATGTCATTTTGACCCCAGCTGGTGCTTTGATGCTGGAGCTACCATGCTTTATTAAAGATCTGTTGCTGCCCTAAAGAGGTGAATAATAGGATCAGACAATAATATGTTTTCTTCTTGTATTTTCCAATAAATCCTTTTCCCTGCGGTTTAGTTGAGTTTTTTTACCTCATATTAACTATCAATACTACCACTGTGTTGGCAAATCTTCCTTGTTCCTTAATGGGGAGAATGTTCTGTATATTCATCTCCTTGGCTACTACTGTGGCTTCCTCTAACTTTCATATAAATGGACCGTGCTTATTTACTAATTCTTTAATTGAAAGCACTAAAATAATTATAAATTGTGATAGTTGCAAAGGAACTTCATGATAATTAGAACCACTCTATGCTAGTTTTAAATCCGTGTGTGAGAATTTTCCTTTGTTTTCCCTTCTTGCATGTCCTTGTAAGTTTTTCAGTCATCTCTGAAAAAGCATGGGAAACAACTTGTATTAGGTCATGTTGTGTTTTCTTTTTTCCTCCTTTTTTGGTGGGGTGGGGGTTTTCCTTGGTTTTCCTTTTAAATTTGAATCTATATGGTTGCCTGTTGATTAGGAGATGGAAACATTCTAGTCTGCATTAAGATGAGACCTAAGCTCATCTTTTGCTAAAAGCATTGAGCCAATCTTAAATTCACAAGGGGGCTTACTCCTCAATTCTCTTTTCTGTTTGCTTTTCTTTGTCAAAGAAAAGTGTAAAGGGTGACATATCTACTCCACAGTGAGTAGATGCTTGGTATTGGGGATTCATTTATCATGAAGACAAAACATAACAAGATCCTGAGGCTGAAAGTCAGAATTTGATCAGAAAAGATGATGCCCATTCTAAGAAGCCAAAACATTCTATTATTGGAATGCATCATTTGGGGAATATGATAGATTTTCCATTAGTGGAAGTCTTTGATCAAAACTGCATATCTTTCTAAAAGAACAACTGCTTCAAGAGCAGGCAGCTGAGCCTGATACAAGAATTATTGAGTGAGGGAGTCTTGCCTTTTTTTAATTCGGGATGAATCAGATAGGGGTACTGACAAATAGTCATAGTTACTGTAGAAAAGTGAGATTAGACTTTTGCTCCAGAAGTGGCACTTAGTGAAAATTATTAAAATGAAGCTTAAAGCAACTGTGTCTAATGCTGCTGGCCACAGAGGATGTGTATAATGAATGCTATAGTTAGCTTTAGTATAGGTAACCTTTGTTTCTGAGGGATCTCAGAAATGCCTGTTGAGGCAGATGGGTGCTTTTGTGTAGGCTGGAGACTGTTAGAAAAAAAAATTGCAGTAGCTTTTAGCTTCACAGGCCTGAAGCATAAGTTCACAGGGATGACAGTACTGTGGGTTTTCTTTAGTGGCTAAAACTTTACATGGGAAGATTCGGGTTCTAGGTGCTTTTCAGTCTAAAGTGTTCCATCCTGTCAGGAGAGGGCCACAGCCATTTTTAATTTCAGTGGCACCCAAGTGAGATTGTAAGATTAGTAACATACATGCATGGTGCAAAACTTTAGTTTCCTCTAGCTGAATGATGCTGTGCCTTGCCTGTACTCCTGGCCTGTTTCCACTTGTGCATCCCATGGCCTGATGATGGGGTGGAGAGAGCTGGTGCCTGGGACATACTTCTTGTCAGGTGATAAATTAGAGCCAGGCCTACAGCAGTGGCACGCCCGCTCCAAAAAAAACCAACAAAACCCCAGACCAAAACAACCAAACAAAAATGAAGTGCTAGATTGCCTGGTTTTCAACAAAGCCTATAGAACTTGTGTTTCTTATTGGTGTTCTTTAGTCACTAGGAGAAGGAAGATGTCTAAGGTGGAATGGATCATCCTCTGCAGCCTTCTCAGGTACTTAATTCATCTGGTTGATTTTATAAGGACTTGAGACCTTTTTACAAGGGCATGTAGTGACAGGATAAAGGGTAATGGGTTAAATATGACAGGGGGAGATGTAGATTAGATTTAAGGAGAAAATGTTTCACTTGGAGGGTGGTGAGGCACTGGCATGGGTTGCCCCTGGATCACTGCAGTGTTCAAGACCAGGTTGGATGGGGCCTTGGTCATCATGGGGTAGTGGAGAGTGTCCCTGCCTATGCCTGTTGCTACATATCTGTAGCATGTGTGCTCACAGGATTTCACTAGCTAGAACACTCTGCTGTCACATGAGCCTCTTACAGGATTTAGTCACAGAATTATTTTCATCACTTCTGGATTGCAAACATAACATCACACCGTGCATAAACTTAATGGTGGACAGAAAAACTTCCTTTGGCAGTTCTGGGGCTTTTGTTTTAAATTAGACAAATTGCAGAATTAATTTTGTAGACCTAGATGTCTTACGAATGTTTATGTACCATCATAGTATTTGTTATTGTAGCATCTTATCCTTCAGAGTTCTTTTTAGTGGACATGGTTCATAAAATCTTTAAGTGCTACAGAGCCTACTGTTGTCAGAAATTAGGCTGCTTTAAAATGGCTGTGTTTTTTACAGGCACCCTCATATCTTCCAAACACAAGGACACACTTTTAAGTACATAAATTTCTAGCTGGTTTTCACACTTTCAGAGATGGTCTAGAGGCTTTTTCTGTTCTGGGTAGTGATTCTTTTCAGTCCTGGAGCTATGTGGTGGTCACAGATCTACCAGATCTTACTAATCTTGTTTTGTCTTTATCCTACTTGCACACAGACAGCTGGAACCAGAAAGGTTCTGTGGTACTCAACCCACTTCAGTGTTTTTTTTGAAATCTACACTTCAGAGGCAAAGTCCCCCACAATATAAGTATCAACCTTAGTATATTATAGGCCTTTCTTTTAGCCTTATTCCATGATTTTGATCTTGTCTAATGAATATCTGGGGTGGTTCTTCCAAGCAGTGCTATTTCTTATGCTCATCTCTTATGCTTTCCATTGTTGTTAGAGGATACTGAAAATATTACCAGATGATAACTTTATTCGTAATGTTTCCTACTACTACATCTCTCTCCCTTCCTGAGAAAGCTGGATGACTTTTTTTTAACCTTGCTGTGTTACTTTATTGTGGAAGTCTGTTACTGTAAATGTGGTCACACTATTAACTTTTACTGATAAACTTGCAGTATTCCTGCTTCTCACAGGTGGGACCATTATGCATTGACTGTTATTGCTACGTGATGAGGGAGAAAGGAGAGTGTAAAAAGAATCTGCAGAGGATAATTTTCCTTTGGGATATGGGGAAGGGTTTTTTTATAATTTATAAAAGAGCAGACCTAAGACTTGAATATTGGAATTTTATTTTTTAAGTTCAATCAGGTTATCTAGAAACTTTGCATGGGGCCTTCAAGGACACTCTGAAGTTGATAGGGGAAATTGTTTCTACAAATTTTATTCCATATTTTTCATGGAAGCTTCTGGCAAATTTTCAGGCAGTGCTCTGGCAATTTCAGCATTACTTTTGAATATTCTGAAGTGGAATACCAGTCCTTGCATAGCAAGATTTTCATAGATGTGAATATCTCTTAAAAACAAGATGTGAAGTCTTTTTAATGACCACAAAGTAGGGGTATTCCTCCCTGGCCCAAGAACACTGTCTTCAAAATCCATTGTTCACATTGGCATCCAAATGTTTTCATGATCCAAATTTTACCCCAATTTTGTCCTTCACCCCCTCCCTCTCCATCACCCTAAGATTTCATTGCCTCCTCACAAGGTATTTACTTTGTGAAAGTATCCACATGAAGAGGGGCTAGAAGTGGTAGTCAAGTGATAAGCTTTATTTTGTACCAAGGCATACAATCTAGTTTTCAGATAACACAAAAAAAATACCCAACCCCAAAATGTGATGTGAGTTGTCAAAAAGCTGACACTCTAAATACCAGAAAATATTAGCATCTATTGTCAAGAAAAATAAAAAGTATGAATCACTCCATCTCCATGACACATTTCAAAACTGCTATACACAGCACAAATTATAGTGTGTTTGATGGTATCAGGGATAATAGTACTTGAGAGTTCCTCTGTGAGCGCCCGGCGCTACTACTAAAAGGGTTCAATTGTCTTGGCTTACACTATAGAGCTTCAGAAAAAAGATTAAGGTTCTCTGAGGTCATCTTTGCTAAAAATAAAAGCTGATACAAAAATTATTATTGTTAATAACTTCAAAGGAAAATAGTTTCACGTTTTGTGTATTGTGTTTTCCCTGCAAACAAAAAAATATATCTACATGTTAAATATGAGTCATTTTCTTAGTGCCTTACAGAATATTTTCAATGTGACGTCCCCTTTTTCACCAGTTATGACCTACATAATCCTGTGCTTGGCAGTCGCAAGCAGAGGAGTCAGGTATGTCAGAAAAGGCTAAAATAAAAAATCTTGTCTCCTTATGAGACTTGTACTCTATAAAGTCCATCACCCTTGATTCTTCTTACATGGCTGGTGGTCTCCCATGCTTTAAGGAGAGGGAGAACCTGCAGGAGATGGGAGTCTTTCTCAAAGTGGCCACTTGTAGGCAGCATCTTGTTTCGTTTCCAGGGAGAATAGTGAGAGATATCTTTTGTCCAGAGTAGCTCGTGGAAATTCTGGAACAGAAGTGATTATTTGGCAATACTAAAGGGGAGGGGGTGAAGTCTCATTCAAAACCAAAGTCTAATTTGGAGTCTCTTTTTGGGGATTGATGATTAGGGGTGCGGGGTTTTTAGTTGCTTTTTTTCTTAGTTAAAGGATCTAACTGTAATTGATTGTAATTCAAGTAAACATAGGCTTTTTATCTAAACTGTGGGAGAATTCAGCCATAGAGGAAGGGAAAGCACTATGATATTAATCATGTAATTACTTTTTTTATCATTCACATGAAAGGAAGAAATATATTTTCTGCTTTTAATGCTGAATTTTACCTCAACTGCAGGGGTGTGCAGTTCCTGCCTATGTAACAAAAAGGTTGATAGAAGGAGACCTGGAGAGGGTGGTTGCAAAATTTGTATGGTTGCTGAATGTTGAAATGGAGCAGATAACAAGAGGAAGAAGAGGGTCTACAGAACATCACGAGGCTTGTTGTTAATATATTAACTTAACTGGAAAGAAAACAAATCAAAAATAAAACCAAGTTTAAAAAAAATCAGAGAGCACATAGATACTTCGACTGCCTTGCCTACAGTGTGTACTTTTGAGGATGAAAAGGTAATCATAAAAGTGTTTTCTGAACAGGTCTGTTTTCTATGTCTCTGGGGTTAACTGCAGTATTAAAAATACAAACAAAAAAGTTTTTTAATTTTGTTCTGTTAAGGTTGTCTTCGTCATTACAATGTCCCAATTGCCTCCAGCAGTTCATTAAGGAATGCAAATACTATGCAACTTGTAGTTTGTTCTTTTGACCCTGCACATATAAAGCAACTGAAATGGATGGCAAGTAGCTGATTCTGTGCAGTTTTGCATTTTCACCAACAAGACTGCATCCCTTAATCCCATCCCAGATGCCTGTATGGAATTCTAGGAGTCAAGGGGCCTCCAAGTGCCATTAGAGGCAGAATTAAAGAGCCCAGCTGAGTGTGCAATTACTACTAGTCTTTTCCCTTAAACTAGTTAACTTGTAGGCATTTGGTGTGGACATGATTAAAGTAGAATGGAAGGCAATTTTTTGTAATTGTTTTTTTTGTTAGAAATTGGTCTGATGCAAACTTAATTTTGTCCAGTAAGATGTATTTTAGCCCTTTTCCTCAGTGAAAAAACAGAGGAGGATAGGCTAGAGTTAAATCCGAAGACATTAAAAGGACAAATCACGCTGGTTCTGATGAGGAATGGCACATAATGGCTATAATGGTGCAACATGGTAGAATAACTGCCCAAGACAAAAAAATATAAGTACTGCTGTTGAAGAGAGGTGTGTGACATGGGTTAACAATTATGGTTGAGTCTAGAGAAAGTCAGTGTTGAAAGAAAATGTGAAGTGGCCTGTCGATACAGGTTTATTTTCTACCATGACTTGATGTAATTTTTAAAACTTTTTTCTCCGTAGTGTGAAATTACTTTCAGAGATCCCATCCAGTTCAGGGCTGGCCTCTCTAGTCCTCAGGATTTTGTCTATTTGGGTCTCGCTGTGTATTTCTGTCATGAGGCAGAGTTTTACAGTCATAGGTGCGAATAGGATTAGTTCTTGTAATAGCATTTCAAAGAGAGGCTTTCATTGGCAGAAAGCAAGTTTGTGCAAAATGCTGATGACATAAGCAGCGTGTTGGATGATATAGCCTGAAAATGAAGCTGCTAAGAAATCTTCAAATCAAATGCAGTTGTGTCCAGGAGGAAATAATTTGCATTAGAAATTTTACTCTTGCTTGCTGCGCAGGCTTGGCAGCCCACACTCCCTCTGCTCTGCGTTATCTCATTAACATTATTATTTGGGAGCCAGAGTCGAACACTTATATTGGGTAACAGTTATGATTACTTGACACAATGTCAGTAAAATGCAATTTTTTCATATAATTAGAATTTTGACAGGAAAGAGAGGAAGAGACAGAAAATGAGAAATTAGTTATTTCCTGTGCCTCTGTCACTGCACACATTAAGCTTCACTGGTGCATTTTGCATGATCTCATGGCAGCCCCTCCACAACAGCCTGGTTTCTGCCAGATTATAAAACAGGATAAGTAAAATAAGGAGTGTTGAGTTAGAAATGTTGCTGGTTGGAACAGTAGACCTCTTAGATTTTCAAAATTACAAGAGGTCCAAGAGATGATACTGTAATTCTGATCTCACGGGGATTCAGGGTTTAGGAAAATACAAATTTTAAGTAAGCTTTCCTAAATTTTCTGGTACAAAACTGCACTTGTTATCCTGGACCCTCTGTAGAATGATAGTGAGGCTTTTTATTATCAAAGGGAAGTAAGTGGGAGTAAATTCTAATGAGCATTGGGTTAATATTGGTTTAATAAATTAAACTTTTGGTGTGGTTTTGTCCTATTTCTGAAAGACAATTTATTTTGTCACTAAAAAAAAATCACCCTCAAAGTCTTTAACATGAAGCTCAAATTTCAGAGATCAATGATCTCTGCATACAAGCAGACATCTGCCACCAGACCTCCATCTGGGAGAGAGATTGGTGAGGCTAATGTCCCTAGAATTAAAAAAGTCAAGTTATCCTGTGTCATCTTGGAAGGGAGGCATTTATTAAGAACTGGCATGTCTGCTTATAGGAATAATCAAATAATAATTAAGGTTTTCAGCAAAATTCATTTATTCATTGGTACTGTGGTGCTCAACACTATCCAAATTTTGTCATTTGTTTTTACAATCAGATTAATTTTTTTTTCCTCCTCCTGCTCACTCTTATCTTTGTGAACTTCTATTATGTTTTATTTGGGTTATTGTAGACATCATGGTCTTCAGTGAAATCAGAATTCTCATTGTGCTGCGCACAATGCAAGCTTTTGGTAAGAAGAGTCTGTACCCTAAAATGTTTACTTTATAGTTGCATAGAAGTGGGCAAAGACAGAAAAACGTGTCAAGATGCAAGTTACTTGACAATTAAGTTCCAGAGCGGAGATTTTTGTTTATTTGTTTATTTTTAGCAATTCTTCATTAAATGGTTCCACTCAGATGATACTGAACTCAGCAGTGTGGAATCTTTCCCTGTGCTGCTTTAGGTAGAGTTCTGCTAAAACACAATAAGCATGCAGCAGAGAAAATACTGACTCATTTTTAAGTAAACAAACGTGTTCTCTCCTTTGGTTCCTCTGCTCCTCCAGTTTTCTTTTCCTTTCTAAGATTCACATATTGCTTCTAGATATAAAATCACTCAACTCATATTTAAAGTTACAAAGTGACTGTGATAGGCTGCTTCTAATTCTTATCCTCCACCTTCTGAGATTTAAAATAATTAGTAATAACCCTATGATACTGCTGGCTTTCTATTTTCCTTCTAAGATCAGTGAAATTTCTATAAAAGCTTACTTTGTACTTGCCTGCAATGCTTTTGGAAAAGTTCATACAAAACTACAAGTAACATAATACACTTCACTGTATGCTGCTCCTCTGAGTTTGACGCTATCAAAAAGACCACTTAATTTGTTTATTACATTGGAAGTGAAAACTGAATTTTGATAGCTTGTATCATGGTCAATATTGCATCTTGCTAATGATTTATGGCTTTAAGTGTATGTTTTGATCTTCAGGCTAATGCTGCAATCAATATGTATGAACTTGTCCATTATCTGTTTGTATTGTATTATTCAAACTTAAATGCTGGCTTCTATCTGATAATCTAAGCAGAATTCAGTAACTCTGCAATGTTCATTAATCTCTCTTTCCTAACTCATGTCACTCTCTTTTAATCTGATAGTCTGATTCACCATCTTCCTCTGACATTTTAAATCTTTGACAGCTCACTATGTTTAGACAGTGTCATGGCATTTTCTGCAGATGACGACAGGAGCTTTTATTTGTGCCTCATGTTAACAGATGTGTATTGCTAGACAGTGATCAGATTAATTAGGATGGAGTGAAATAAATCTCAGTTTGGAAGGATTGTATCCCATTGGAGATGCTGCTGTAGCAGATACAGGAGGTGATGCTAGAGTTGAAAAGTCCCTGTTAATGTAGGTTGGGCCAATGAAAAGCACAGCACTCATCTCAAAAGTGACAGGAGCCCAGACTTTGATCTATGAAGCCAAGCTGCTTTTCTGGTTAGTCATAGTTCTTCAGAAAAACATGCAGTTGGATATACGTTGGGAAAAACATCATGCTCAAGATTGCAGTCAAACCTGACAAAAAATTTTGCTTGAATTTGCTCTTTCATGTATGAATTTCTCCTAATATATTGATCCTGTCACTAAATCCATCAAATCTTAGGGTATGGATGCACCTACTCAGGCAATGAGTGACAATTTTTGCTTGAGAAAGCAACGCAATATTCAAATGACAGTATTCTCTGAATTCTTAAAGCCTTTTCTTCAATACTGATACTTCAATAAAAAGTGGAGAAAGGGTGAAGTTCAATAGATGTTATGTTTCTTTCCAACAACTACCTAAAAATTGTTTGTATTGGAGTCACTGGTTAAAGGAATAAGCCTACAGTGATGGAAAAGACTGGGAAAACCATAATTCAATTTTACTTTTCTTGGTTCTGGCAAAGTTTGGATGTTTCCTCACACATTGAGCATATGGTGACAATCCTGGTATTGCTTATTCTATAGAACAGGGAAATGTAGAGAAGCATTCATCATCAGTTTTCAAATGGGCAGACTGTGTACATCTTCTGATGTTCTCTGTTGTATTGGTACTCCTAAATGTACTCCACGGAACTTCTTGTATAGATTTTTCCCTTTTCACACCAAGCATCATGCATTTTAAATAAGAGGACTCTCCTCTGGGTATGAAGGTGATTGAAGAATTCTGTGGAATCTCCGTAGAGTGTAAAGTATTTATCTATATACAGTCTGTGCTTGCATGAGGAACAAGCTGTAAGAGGAAAAAATAGCTAATGCATGCTCCAGTCAATGGGCAACTTATTTTTTCTAAGGGTTGCTAGAAGTATTTTTGTCTGTTGATGGTAGAGCAAAGCATGTATTGTGACTGAAACAGGCGATCTACTGCGCCACTCCTGTGCCACTGTTATCAAAAGATCTGGAAGCCTTTCTGCTTTCTGTTACAAAGCTCCATCTTTTTGCCTATGCATTATGTTTCTAGCAAGTTTTGATTTTATTTTTTTATTCAGCGCTTTCAGTTAGAAACTGAAGCAAATTAGGAGGTATTTGCACCATAGGTAGAACAAAGCATCTGCACAGCTCTATGGAAACCCCAGTAAGAATTCCTGAAACTTCATAGCATCATACTAACATCAGTATGGGATCCAACAGACATAACTGACAGCTCTATAATTTCACCTTCCAACATAATATTCTTGGAGCCTCATAAAAATGCAAAATGAATTCTTGCTAACAAATCTATGATGTTATATGTAGTTTTATATGCCTCACGAATAAGGAATTATCTTTTATCCAAGGAATATTTAAAAGTTGATGGAGAGTCAGATCACATTTAGTCTTGAAAAATAAATACCAAAAAAAAGTAAAATTATCATTATAAATCAGATACATTTCAAGTTGTTCTCTGAAACATCGTCTCTTTGTAGTGTTGGTATCAGTGATGTGCGAGTCACTGGAAAATGGTTTGGGGAGTGATTCTTATCAGAATAAGTAGTATATTAAGACCCACTAATATTTCATGATAGTAGCATAAGGAGGAAATAATTGACTGTATCTTGTCATATGGGAATACCTTATAATCTAACCTGAAATCAAACATAATCATATTCATCTATATGAAATGTTTATAAGCTGTCAGAAATTAAGTCATAGGAGAATAATGCTAGTTCACAAATCAGTAAATGAGATCAGATAAATAGATTGGTGAGATTTTTCTAAGTGCATGTGGAGTGCTTTTGTTCCCTTTCTTGGCTTGCTCTTTTTATTTTTTTCTTTTAGGATTGTTCTTCCTTGGCTGAATTTTAGAAAGAGGAATATATGAAACATAGGATTTATGAGAGCTTCTGACATTTATGGTATTTTTGATTAACAGTTTTATTAGACTTGTCTGAATAATAATTCATTATTTCAGCTTTTCTTTGTAGTTCTCTAAAAAGCTGCCATGATCATCAAATAGATCAGGGCGTGTAATAAAAGCCATACAGCCAGTAGTAGAACATACTGTCGTATAACCATTAAGATTGTTCTAAGAGCCAAAATGTTGGAACTAAAAGTATTTTTAATGACTTGAAATTGCTTGAAGTGCTTCTGAGAGTTGAAGGGTGCTGATTTATTTATCTAGTGTACTTACCTAAATTAATTTGGATAGAACTACTTTGATTTTAATCCTCTTATGGTGAGATTTATGTTAATATTTTTAGATGTGACATCATTTAGTCTGAAGGATAGAGTTAAATAATACTGGTCTTCGTATTGTCATCAAATTAAGAAAAAGTGGACAAAACTAACCAAAAAAGTATGAAGGAGTCTAAGCTTACCTGGACTATTGCACTAAGTTTTAGAAGTGGTGTTGCAAGAAAACTTTTGGTAGTATCTTCTCTCTTTTTTTAGTTAGACTTTTGTCATGCTAACAGTCACTAATGCTAGCACATGACCACCAATTTCAAGTCACGTATATCATATCTATGTGATTGAATTTATAGCTCCACCTTCCTTTTCTTTAATACATTAATTGAGAGGAAGTGTATCAGCCTTCTGGGACACACTGTAGGTGTAATATTTTAAAATAAAAAACGTTCGGTCTTTTACTGTTTTTCCTGTTGATAGAAAAAGACTACTCAGCTGGGTTTATCTCCTCAGCAGCCTGTTTCTGCCTTATTCTACTCATTACATTGCTTCTTTTGGGACATTTGGTAGCTTAGTGTCCGAGCTGCTGCTTTTGTTAACCGTTGCTGCAATAAAGCTTGTTTTCATCAGTGAGAGTAGCTCCTATCAAGACTTTTTCCTGTCATACCTCATGGCTCTCCCTGAGCAATTTCTCCCAGCTCCCTTCTACTTCCTATGTAGCTCATAATCCTTTCCTCTTCATTTCTCCTGCCCACTGCTCCATTTCTGCCATACATCTTCATTACCTGGACCTTTCTTGTGATTGCCATAGTTAGTATCTGCATGTCCTTAATGAACATTTGTTTCTTCACTGGCAGGTTTAGTTGCCAGTAGATACAGACTTTCCCTCTTACATCCACTTGTTTGCCTAGGTCTGGCTCTAGTAGAACAAATTTAGACACAGTTTGAAAAGATACTTGTTTCTATTGACTCTTGATTACAATTTGTCTGCTGCCAAACTGCAATACTTTGTTCTCTTGGCAAAAGTAGTTGCGTTATGCAGCAGATATTGGTTGTCAAAGTGTCTGGGAAATGGAAAAATGACAAGTGCCACAAATTTTACCAATGCAAAATCTTGATGCTGAATAACAGTTTTATCATTCCTCTTCAATAAAGTAGAAAGTGCACCCCATGTTATTTATATATATAAATGCATATATATTTATATAAAAATTATATATATGAATAATATATATAATACATACATGCATAGCGTATAGCTCATATCAATAAAAGGGTCTGAGAATATGAACTTCCACATCTAGTGGAGGGTATCCATGCCCCTGGCAGGAGGGTTGGAACTACATGACTTCCAACCAAAGTATGGATTAGGCCTTTTCTGAGTCATATAGATAACTTCTGTCCTTCCCCTTCAAATATTCAGGACTAACCTTTCAGTTCTTTTAAGAATTAAAAAAAACCCTTATGGCTTAAAATGTCTCATAAAATAACCAAGCTTCAGTGAGATGACATTGTGGAAGATACTGTGATTTTCAGAAACCTCATGGAAAGTGGTATCTTTCCATTTCTACATTCTCTGTGCTAGGATGTCTCAGGCCAATAAAAACTTACCATTATTATTTGACTAATAACTGAAGGTTATTAAGGCAGGCTGTGCCCAATTTATTTCTCTGTTTAAGTATCTGCATTATGCAATCTCTGTCTAAACAACAGACCCAAGAACCTGTTTCTAATGCAGAAAAGTGAGGCAATGCCACGGGTTGCTGGAAGTCTAGTCCTTTATCCTTTTCTGTGACCAAACAGCAAGAGGAGTTACTTTTGAGTGCTGTTTCCTTCACTGCTAGAGTTGGGGGGAGGGGGGTTAGATCAAAGAAGAGCTGCTATGAAAATGCCCTGTCCCTGGAAGGGAAGTAGTGGTCATTTCTCCTGCACCAGGCCTAGTCTTCCAGAGAAAACTGAGACAGGATGGTTTATAGGTTGGAGAATTGTATCCTGCTTACATAAAATTTAATTCACCAGTCTGTTAATTGCATACTCTGTTGGAAAATAAAGATTTCCCAGAAAAGCCATGTATTTTATTAAACTAGATGATATATTCTGGAGATAAAAGACAGGTCAGCTTTCAGACAAACAAGCCCTCTTTCAGTCTGAAAAAGGCAGTGTCACACTTCAAGTTAAACACAGGTTGTAAACAGTTATTTTGATTAGTATGACTAGCATAAATGGTTAGTTTGAGAGAAGCTAGCTCCTGCGAGCAGAGGCGTGCTAGCAGTGGAATATGTAGTGTGATGTTTTCACTGCTTAGTGGCAGTACTGTATTATAATATCTGCAAGCCTTTGCATCAGGCCCTTATCACTTTACACCCTTTACCTGAATGCTTTTGCTTATGTGCCTGAAAACTCCTTGAACAACCGGTCTGTTAAATGAAGTTAGCCTACTCCAAAAAAACCTTAGCCTGCTTATATTTTCCTGGATTATCTTTAAGGAAGATCATTTCAGCTCTCAGGGTATGACCGCATGGATAGTTGGGCTGGGAAACCTGGCAGTGGGATGTGATGTGGAGATGAGGAGGTAGCATCAGTTCCCAGTCCAAGAACTGAGCTGTTTGTGCACATGGAATTTTAAAGGAGATACCATGCTCCAAAACTGATAATTTAAGGCTGGTGTGTGTGTGAATTTTACAGTAATTTTTACAGTAAAGAACCATCAGCACATACGGTGTCAGCAGCACAGCACACATTGCAGGCAGGGACATGTCCTTTAACCTTTGAACTATGATACAGCATTGTCAATAAAAAGATTCTCAAAAGTATCTTAAGGATCATAGGACCTGAATATGTTTAGCCTGGGAGTAGGGAACTGGAGCTCAGGTGTTGTAGACCAAATGTGTCAGTAAGGAATGAAAAAATGAAACTAATTTCTGTTAATGGCCTTTCTTCTGTACTACCTGAGGTTTTCAGTATACCCTTTGATCATTAGAAGAGCTTTCCATAAAAGAAAGCAAGCCAAAAGGCCTCATAATTTCTGTGCACTATTACTGTAGGTGATGGTATAAATTATGTGAAGATCTGCTGAAACACAACATTTTTGTTTACATCTGTTGAAGGGAAAGGAGAAAGTGGGGGCTAAAATTCCCAATACAAGAAAAGCAAGTGTATCTGAAAAGCACTCACTGTTCATCCTTTTTCATAAACACACACACAAATTAGGTGTAGCTAAGTTGATGGAATAGGTCTTAAACATCTAGAAGAAAGCTTGCTGGTAATACAATAATTTTTGTTGCTTCTGTTTATTTAATGGCTTAGAGATTGCTGGATTTTTTTGTTTGGGGTGGGTTTTTTCCTAATATTCAGTGGTTAAGGAAATTTTGATGCTGGCTATGATGTAACTCCCGTGCTTTATTGCTATGAGTGATCTTTTATTCCCCTTTTTTTTCTTTCCTGCTGTAAACTCTGATCTGGTGTCATCAGTGCAGTCCCATGTGTGCTACTGCCTGTAAGGTTGGCAGCAGCACGAACTGTGTTTTCTGCAGGAGTTAGCCTGCCAAAGCACAAATACTAGGTTATTACAGAAATTGGCAGATGGAGGTGCTAATAGCTAGAGACAAGGTTGGAGACAGGGTTCTGCGTGTTGCATAAAAAAAACCCCAAACCTTCCCCAAAAACCCTCTAGCTGAAGATGAGGAGCACAAGTTGGCAGCTCTTTTTGAACAGGAGAAGTGCTAGTGCTGCCCAGGCAGCTTCTGTGACTTCAGGGGTAAACGCAGGGGGTTTGCCTTGCATCTGCCTTGAGCTCACTTGCCAGTGATTTCGTTCATCTTTGTTCCCATGAGGAATGTTCTCCTTTCACTTCAAGCGCCTCTCTTTTCCCTTCCTCAAGGTGTAAGGCGTGATGCTGAGGGCACAGTTCAGCCTCTGAAGAGAGGTCACAGCAAACATCACTTTGAACAAACTCCTCTCATGTGGTACAAATACTTTGTGTAGAATATAAAAAGGAGATATGAGAGCAAAGCAAACTAAGTATTTACTACTTAATTAATGGCAAATGCCAGTCCATCCATAATAAGCAGATTCATTGAATGTGTCATAAAACCCAGACTATTGGGGCATTTCTCTTTCCCTCTCTTCACTTTTCAGTTAGAGGCGCCCATCCATGAAGTTTCCTGAAGGAAGAAGGGACTCAATTCCTTCATAGGATACAGAGATCTCAAGTAGTCTCTGTAACATAGATCTTCACAGATTAAATACATCAATATTTCCTACTTTGTCTCACATTTATAACATCACTTGTTTCCGACTTTTAAACTTGCAGTAAGTTTTTTTATATATTTAATTCCATTCAGAATTTAAAAGATATTTGACATAGTTGTTGAACCTGTTATTGTCCTCACTTCCAAAAAATCACTTTAATAATAACCTGTTCATTTTTAAGAAAAGGTTCACTACAAAGGAATAGACTTGTTATAACCTGAGTTCATGTGCATTTTTCCCAGCGTGCTACCTATTCAACATTCGAAACCAGCTGCAACTATAAATTATCCTGTAATATCTACAGATATCAGGAACATTTAAAAGTTTCTCACATTATTACATTTTAAGGTTTACTAACTGCTATAAATTATCAGTGAAGCAGGTAGTGTACCTTCTTGTTTTATTAATTGCAGGGTAATAGTCTGCATATAGGAATAAAGGAGAATTATATAGCTAATGGTTTCTACACGACAGTAACATAACTTTGATGCTTCTGTATTGTTTCATACATGAGTCCTTCAGATGAAATGGTCAAGAGCTGTTATTTTTTTACTCAGAGATTTTGTTAAAAACTCCTTAAAAGAAAGATATAGATCTTAATGCATAAATTTTGTAGAATGACTGCCGAAGTTGAAACTTCATTTCAGGAAGCACTGGGCTTTGTTTAACTCTGTATTTTTAGTATCCAGAGTTACTGAACCAGACTTTACTTAATTAATAACTATAGGATGTGAGGCAGTTCCAGTGCTGCTTTTTCTATTAACTTGCAATTTCCTTTAGGAAATGAATAAACTGGGGGGAGGGGGTGAGACAGAGGCATGGCTGCTGAGAATAAATGTGGTACCATTGTACATTGCCAAATTCATTTGAATGAGTTAACAAACATGGTTTAATTCCATAACTCATGCAACACATTTTGAACAAAAGGGGAAAAATTTTTGAGCTGAAAATGGACTGAGATTAGGAAATCCAAGAGATCATTTCTAAATGTTTGTTAAAATAGTACTCTAAATTAAAATTCAATTCATAGTTTATCACTATCCAGGCCTTCTTTACATAAGATTAAGGCATATTTCAAATATAAATAATTTATTTTCCTTTATAATCTCAATTTCCTTCCCCCCCCAAAAGTGCATCTGTAATGCTCCAGCTGTTAACAAGTTAGTAAAGATTGGGTTAGACTCTAAAAAGTTACCTTTGGCTGGAACTGAAACTCTACCATTAAAACTAGAAAGACTGAACCTTTCCAAACATTTTCCACATGGTTGAAGGACAATACTAATATTTGATGTCATTTAATGAATGCTTCAGTTTTTCCCATTAAATTCAGTATACTTATATTCTGAATCTTTGTTTTAAAGGCTCTAATTTCAGGAGGTTATCACTTATTTATAGGGAGGTTTTGTAATTAAGTCATTAATTGTAAGGACTGTTAATTGAAATACCTTGTTTTCAATTGTTATCGGTTAAGAATACCACTGAAGTACCAATGCTGTTTGTTTAAACACCTCAAACACTTAAAAATTTTCCATTTTCTCAAATTAAATATTGCCAATGTTGGTATTTTTATGTACGCAGGAGTAGAAAAGAACCATACTTCTGTTTCTACAGAAAAACCCTACTGAATGTGTACACAAATAGTTTTCCACGAATACTACTTATTTCCTATGTTTATATTACACATTCTGTAAATAAGATTGTTGAAATTTGAAAGGATTTATGGTTAGGCAGCAATCAGAAATAAAACTTAAGAACATAACAATCTCCTATTTCCTGCAATAATTAATTGAAAGCTAGTGCATTTCTTCTCTGAAAAAGCCCAGCTGTGTAAGAATGTTTTATCTACATGCAAATGTAGCACCGTTAGTGGTGAATCTGTAGCATCTTGTACATTGCATAAACTGCAGAATGAGTCTCATTGTAGTTTCATTGTCACTTAATAGGCGCTCATTTAGGAATCAGCACTGTTTCCAGTTATTATTTTAGACCTATGGTTGGTGCCTGTGTTTACAGTCTTTAATATCATAGATTCATCATTTATGTGGATACCAATTTAGAACATTTGTCTTTCATTTAATTTAGACTGTGTATAAGCATCTAGTCATTTGTGTACCTGAAATTATTTCTTGTTCTTGATTAACACATGCTAGTGAGTTCATCTGAGTGTGTCTTGTTATTAAGATTCTTTATTAAAGTCACCTTTTAATTTCCCGAGTTAATTAAAGATTTCAGTTATTTTTACATTCTCCCTAGTTGTGTGATGGCAAGTATAGTACCTCTTTACTTATTTGGCTTCTTGTAATTTATCATGCTGTCAATGAAGTTGTTGAACTATTACTTTGCATTTAAGTATTAGTAATGAGTGACTGAAACAAATGGTGTTACAATAGCTAGTGTATATTTGTAAATTATATTAAAGTGTGCTGAACAGAGGTATTGAATGAAAAGCGACACTTCATCATTTTGGTCTTTGTTGAAATGCCGGGTAACATAGATGCGGTACAATGAGGGTGTTGGTTTAGATTAAATGTTGCTTAGTACCAAAGAGCTAAATATGTTTTTTTACATCCATTCTTTGATTCTGTGTTCTGTGTTTAATCAGAACTAGTGGAAGAGCATCCTTTCACCCCAACCCCCCCCCAAATAATTTTTGGGTCAAATTTACTATCGGCTAGTCACGTGCGGGGTTCAATATGCACTAGCGTGGGTCCACAGATGAATGAGCAGTCAAAACCCATCAGTGACAGTTGGCAAGAAAAGTTGACTTTACGTAATTAAAAGTTATGATTTCACTTTAAAAAATAGAGGTTGAAGGTGGTCTGTTAAATAACAGCAATCATTTAAGCATCCAAAACAAAAAAGGAAATAAAGATAATTTGTATCCTAGTGTTTAAGCACCCAGATAAGAGAGTCCCATTCCTGCTTCATACTGGCTAATCTCGATCTTGCAAGTGGTCTTGATTATAGCGTCTGTCCATGTGTCCTGTCACTAGAATAATAAGCTTCCTCAGTGAGAACTGTGCCATACCCTTGTGGGAAAACTGCCTCCAGAAAATTGGTAAGGGAAATTGGATCCATGATTTACACATCCTGGATGTGTACCTTAGCTTAAAAGATTCAGGCATATATCCATTTTTAACACGAGGTAACACACCTTTTTAAGAAATCAGACTCCTCTGTGTGGTTTAAATGGAGATCAACTGCCTCTCCTAAGAAACTCCAGTAACAGCAGCATGTAGATTGCAACTAAACACATAGTTCTAAATGAGGACCTCCTCTCTACATGGAGCCAGTTTAAGTGGTTACAATATTTTCTCACCCTGATGAGAAGCTTAGTCAGTTGATGGGCCCTCCACAGTAAAGCAGCGCAGAGCATAGGCAAGGAAATCCGCTGCTTTAACTGCATGTCTATATTCTGATGTGGTCTGAGGCATCAAGGAGCCATGGTAGATCTCATGCCTGTAGCAGTAATCTTGTATCCCCTAGGAAAGCGCTTCAATTAACATGCTATAAATTAGTATCATACAGGCAATCTATCTCTCTTGGAAGAAAGAAAAAAAGAATATAGTCGTGTACCTTCAAATCTTTCTTAAGAGTTGCTCAATACAATATAATAGGCGGGTCTCAAATCTCTAAAGCACTTCACCATGGGCTTATTCATAATAATTTTCTTACAGGTTATTGTTCTAGTACAACATCAAGCGGTTGAGTGATGTTAAGTTCAATGGGGCAGACACAGTTCAATCATTTGTTTCAATTTGGGAAGCTGGAATTAGGTTGTAATTAGCTGCATCAGTTCATTCTGTTTTCTTACTCTGACCTGACCACTATGGCAGAATATGAATTGCATGGCTGCAGTTTTTAGAATGAGCTAGCTGCCAACTCTTTGATTTTAGTATTGATTATGAATAATTTAAAATGTATACCCTGAAGATTTATAAACCATAACCTATGAAGAAACTTAAAAGTCTATAGATAGTTTACAGACTTTATGAATCAACATCTAAAATTCTGTTAGGTGTTTAATATATTGAAAACATTCCTTTAATAAAATAGTCGTTATTCACAATGTTTCACAGCAAACATTGAGTATATAGTTATATTCCTATTCCTTGTTGTGCATAAGCAAGTTCCATTAAAATAAGGACCCTTAGAGTAATACAGCTTCTTAAAATTTGGGATATTTGGAATTTTTAGAGAAATTGTGGTGACAAAATTAAAAAAAAAAAAACCTACCATATGATTTTTGAGCTGTAGTTCTTCAAATTAAAAAAACAAACCAAAAAAAAGCATGTAAAAATCTGTCCTTAAACGTTACATCTTCTGGGCATGTTGGTAGTTGAAGGCATCAGGTATCTGCCTGTGCATACTGGAAGTTATAAAACCTTAGTACCATCAAAAAAAAAAACCAAACTAGAAATACATGCTGTAAAACCCTTTCTCATCAATGCAAATCAGACAGTAAAAATTGTCCTTACTAGATGAAATTACAAATTCAGAAAATTTTATGATCTGTTTTTTTGTCAGCTTTATGCAGTTGCATTGACGTAAGCTAAGGCACTGGGTTTAGATCCAAAATATACAAAAACTAGTACGAGAGGAAAAATTTCACATTTCTCCTCTAAATTATTGCTTTTTTTCATAAAATGCATAATGTATTTGGAGTGCGTAATTGTATGATGTCAGTTAGTGTTATGCCTTCTTTAGCATGACTTGCATAAACTGACATTCCAGAATAATGTGGCCTTCTTAAAGTGATATTCATGGAATGTTTTCATCTTTTATACGTGTGTGAGCAAGAGTTGGGAGGATGGCATTACTCATAAATGAGTAATATGAGTTATATAGGTCACACCAAGCAACCATCAATAAAAGCTCTGTCGATCATATTGCCATATAGTATGTATATACCACGTTTCACATGAGAAGAAAATAGAAATTAAAAACTGTAGTATGAGTTTAGTTGTCACATTCGTAGATTATAAGGCTATTTCCTTCCTTTGTACCAGTCTCAGGAAGTCCTGAGGCAGATGCTGCATATCTCAGTGGAAAGCTGTGAATCTCCCAATTTAGGTTATCCAGCCTTGTCGTTTCCAGCTTCTGCGATCATGAGATAGCAGACTCAAAGATGCTCACCATGGCTAAATGAAATATCCAGCATATATATCATGAGCTTTTGGATGAATTCTAGATCTTAAGAACAGAAAAAGCACCTTGGCATTTTGAGTTAGGAACAAGTATTACAAAATGTATTTAGTTGGGGTTTTTTTTAATGTCAGACTAGGTCTCCAAAACACTGGATTTATTCCTTTTAAGTATGGAACAGGTGGATGGAGGTTTGCAATGGATTATACCTGACACAAAAGGTATGATTATGGCCTGTGTGGGATACAGGAGAGTATCAATTTAATGATTTCCAGGTACATAGTAATGGAAAAGAAAGGCAGCCATTTTTAAGAACCCAGGTAATAAGTTTTTAGATTATTTGACTTTCAGAAGAATCTGGAAAACTGCAAAAAGTTGTCTCATGTTATACAACCTGTTGCAATCAATATGAAATAGATGTGCTGTAAAACTGGCTTTTGAGGGAGATGACCGAGCCAGAGAAAAGTAGAACTGCAGAAAAAGGAAGATGAGCATCCTCAGGGTAGATCTCTGATTTGTGGCTCTCTTCCCCCTTCATAGGTGTTTTGGTGGTTTCTGTTTCAGTTGTGTCCTTTGAGAGGGGTTTGATTTGGCTTTCAAACTTTTGGTTGTTAACAAGTTTGTTTTATTTCTACTCCTGATGATCCTGTTCAACTCTTAAAGACTATTTAGTAGGGTTTTAATTACATACAAGTTCTAACAGTTGGAAAATAGAATACAAAATAAAGTGCTTCAAGTGTAAGTTGGAATGATCCCTCTCTAAAGTATTGGTAGAAGGTATAAAATACTATCACTGAGATAGTAGCACTAAATCAAAATGTGAGTATCACCTCTAAAGTAGTATAATATGTGGATTCTGTTATGTTTTCTGCTCACAACATGCTATGTAAAAACAGTCACTGCCATGTATGTAGTTGGTCATCACACAAAATCATCTTGGCATGGATTAGCAGGAATGTAAGTAGCACCCTTAATTGTCAATCATTGTAATAAGGTACTGAACAGCATAGGGAAGGATGAGAAATAGATATGGTGGCAGAACTGGAAGTGCCTCAGAGTAGCTCTAATCCCTTCTGTGTGATTGAGTGGCATCCTTGATCTGCTTCCGTGAGGTAAAAATGAATAATGCCAACTGCCACACATCAGTAAGTTATCTGCTTGTAAGAATAGAGAAGATGGTTTCCTTTTGTGCTTGAAATTGCTCTTAAGTGTGAACAATAACTTAGCCTCTGTCTCTGTCATGGCTCTGAGCAGCCCGTAAGAAAAGAGCTAAAGGCTGTGCATCAAGTCTTTGTGAGCGTATGTGGCCCATAAGGGTCCATTGGGAGTGGAATACATAGAAGCATATAGTGTCTTATGTATATAATACCTTGGATGTTATAATAAAAGAAAGACATCCTCATTACCGTGGCATGCTTAACTGAGCATGCTCCCCAGGAGGCAGTGAGAGACAAGATTTATTAGGGAGGTTAGTTACCCTGTGTGAAGCTGTTCAGAAGCTCCCCTGGAAAGCGCTACAGTATAGGCTTAGGTAGATGGCAACTTTGAAAACAATATTAAAGGAAAATAACTGAAAAATGTATCGATTAAAAACTCAAAAAAAGAAAGGACTTTCTAGTGGATGACCATTAGTGTTCTGGAAGAGCAGTATCTTTGCAAATACTCAAAACAATGTGCCTTTCTTGAGGGAGAAAAATTCATTTTTATTTGAGGAATTAATTTTATTTTTAAAGACTGTCTCTCTCTTACTTTCATCATAGGAATGTATGATCTTTATTGCCTTCAGGTCTTATAGCTGTGGAATACAACACTCTTAGTATTGCTAAAGCACCAGATTCATCATGGGAGCAAAAGACACCTGCAAGTTTTGATGCCTTCTCATAATAACAGTAAATCAATTAGAGGGAATCTGGTAATCCACAAACTAGATTGAGTCACTTGTCTTTTTCCAATTACATTCTGTATATTGGGAGAAGTCAAATATTTACAGCCAGAGAGGTAGCATAAGGCCCTTACTAGCCCTTGCTAGCTCACAATAAATGGCTGAACCCTGCTACTGAGCAAGGGTTTGTTTACAGATGGTTAATCAGGACCTAACTGAATCTTTTAGAAGGACAGATGCAAATTGATTAACATCTATATCATCTACATTAGCAGCCATTAATAAGAAGCTCTTACAAGACAAAATAAAGTGATATATCCAATTAACTTCTTCAGCTTGCTCAGCAGTTCACTGAAAATTAAGAAACTCTAATAACCAAAACCAGGCAAACTGGAGGAAAGTTACAAGTATATGAAGAGGCCTTCAGTGTGAAAATGAAAATTTGCTTTATATATATATATAGAAAATGTAAAAATAAAACTCAATAATATGAAGATCAAATAGATTAAATGTTAATCCCCCAAATTCAGGCTGTCATTCTTTATGTGTTCAGGTACTTTCCATAACTGAAGGTTACACAAAGATAATTTTTTCCTTAAATGAGGAAAAATATTGATCTATATTTTAAGTTATATTACTTATGGTAAATTCATAGAAGCTTGAATAAGGACAAAACCAATTGGAATGTGAAGGGCAAAGATTGCTTGAGTAAAGAGTGCTAGCTGATAAACAGACCAAAAAAGATAGTGTTTGGAATTGCAAATTTCTACACTAGGTGATTCTGCAAAAACAAGGACTTTACAACAATCAGAATTGGAAGTCATCCAGAAATGTCACAGCAGAAAAATCAGGGACAAGGGAACTGGAGAGAACAGAAACCATTTTGTCAATTTATGATCAGAAGAATTATAAGACATCTATGAAATTCTTAAATGTATTGATGGCTCTAGAACTTCTTAATGCACCACGTTTCAATAGCCATTTGGAAAGTTACAGGAAATTGTTCTGTCTATGGCTGAGGAAGGTTTCAAGACAATTAATCTTTCAAGGTCTTTAACATAGTTTTTGTTATGCTTACATTTTTGCTTGGACATAACATTCTAGAGGCTTCTGCCAATACAATTGGAAATGACATGTACTTGTGTGTGAAGTATATAAGCATGTGTGTATGAATATTTATTTTTTTTTACATTATGTCTCCTCTCAATATGGAATACAGCAAAAACTAAGGAAAAATGAAAACCCAACCAACCAAAACAGTTGGGAAAGTGAATTTGCTTCATGTAAAGGAGAGAATGGATTTGGCTTGCTCTAGGCCGTTACTGAAGTTTGTCTGAACTGAATGTAGCTGTAAATGGCAACCTGCTCAGTTAAACCGGGAAGTAAGAGGAGATCAGATTTGCTGCTACCTGTTGTAATCCCTTGAGGGCCCCTATCCAGAGGACCTGGCATGCTTTGGCTGTGTTAGGCTCAGCTATCTGTAGTTATATACAATTTTCTATATTCCTCCATTGAGTAAACGTGAATTATTTCAGACACACAAAATGTGTTCAGACGTTCTGAGTAGAATCACAGGTAACTACCATTTAAAAGGTAGCTTGTATGTTCTCTGAACCTTTAACTTTCCTGTAACTACGTCATTTAAGTACAGGACTTTCCTTTCTGAATGTTGGTCCATCAGGATGTGTGCCATGACTTAATTGCATTCTTTATATTTAGTCCCACACAATCACTTCTAAATTGTAACTGTCTTCATAAAACATGCCTGCAATACTCTTCCTTTGTGTGTGATCTGTTTTCAGAATAGCCTCTGCCATGACTTTCTCATGCCTAAGATTTTTTTTAATTATGTTTTATTATCATTGTCATACTGTTGCAGAAAGAACAAATTGCCACAACTAAAACTTTAACTGGCTCCTTAGTGATGCTCACTCTTTTGCTTAATGCTTTCCTCACTATGGCAGCATTGTGTGTTAAAATAGATACCGGTGGTACATGTAGTTCCATACTCCTGTATATTCTTATGGAAATCTAATTGTGCTCTGATTGTATCGTTGCATTTTAAACCAGATTTGTTTTACAATACTGAAAAGGAGGAATCCTCAATCAGTCAAGACCAAGTTTTAAATTAAATTGCAAGCCTCAGATAGAACTGGTATTAGGAAAAAAAATTGTTAATTGTCCCACATCTCAAAGATAGCTGAGAAGTTTCTGAAATACTTGGGCATAATTGTTATGTTTGAATAGAAACACAGTATAGAAACTTAAAGGAGATTGACACATGACAATAAGTTAAGAATGAAAACAGCTTTGGAATTTTAATGACGTACTCAGAAGTGGCCACCGTACCTGTCTTGAACTTCTTCATATTTTGAAATATTAGTAGCATTTTGTCTTTCCTAAGGATTTCTCCATGAAAGGAGACAGAACTGTCTCAGAGAAAATATTTCCAATATCAACAATGCATTCATTCCACAATAAAATTCCTTCTAATTTCCTTGCATATCTATAAATTCAGCTTTCCTTTCCACATGTTATAATAACAAGACAGCTTTTACTTACTTAACTTCTCATTGAAGTTTGCCCTGTTATCTGTCTATGGGTTGTTTAATTGTAATGAGAGAGAGGTGGTTAAAATACCAGGCGGAGTTTGGGCTAATGGGATTTCCCCTGCCCTTTCCTGTTAACACCAGCTGTTGAGATTTGAAGTCACCTGGCTGTGATGGCTGTGACCTGCTCCAGCCCTGGGCATGCACAGCTGGAGTCCCAGTGACTTCACTGGAACTGCAATTCACATTGTTGTTGTTCTTCTAGAATGATTAACAAATAAACCAACAAGTCTGAAACTTCTGGTTATGGAATGACAAGCCATTGAGAGATGCTTTTGGAGTGACGCACATGCTTCACAAAGTCTACTAAGAATGCAGAATGGTTTAATTGCTAAAGAGGCTGGGGCTGGCATTTAGTAACCACTGCTGGTTTTGTGCTGCTGATCTAACCACAGGAATTAGCAGTGGGTTCCTGTTTTTCACTGTTGCTGAACAGGGAAGCACTGATTTGAGTGGCTGCCCACAGGAGGGGGGAAATGAAACAGACGGGAGTTTAGTGCTGAATGAGTACAGTGTGTGTCATTTTATGGATGGCTGGTATTGTGATATGCTATCTTTTAAGACCTATAGAAATCCTGTCTTGTGGTTACTATTGAAAGCAAATAACCAGAAAAAAAGTGTGCATGGTTGATAACTTACCGTGGGGTGCAGCGTAATGCTGAGTGCTGTAGTTACAGCACAGGCTAATAAAGAAGTGTTTGTTTGAAATATTTTACAAAGCTTGGTTTCTATAGTAACAATCATCATGAATACTTTCAGATTCAGAAATAACATCTGCTTGATGACTGATCTGAAATCTCAACACTTATTTAAGTAAATAAGATCCTGCTCCTTCTGGCAATTGATATGGGGCATCTATTTCCATGGGAAGAGTACCCAAAGACTGGAAAGGTGTTGGGAAGGAGTGAGAACAGGGTGGAATCCAAGATCCTTAGCCTAATAGTAGTCACTGCTAAAATAAATTAGAGTTTACATATAGAATTAAAGTAAATGTGCTACATCATCCTGTTGACTGAAGTACAGGATGAGCATAACTGTTTAACTGTTGGCAGCAGATTAAGCTCTGTGCGTAACATTAAAGGAAGAGAATTTTGTTGAATATGAAAAATATGAGATGGAGTACAATGAATGCAAGGATTTGAAGCAAACTCCATTGAAAAGTTCATAAATTGTGAATTTTCAAGGAAACTTTTAAAAAGATGGTCAGTCTGCTGTGAAAATGGATATGTCTTCTGAAGAAAAGATGTTTCAAGTGTCATTGCTGCTGCTAAATTTTACAATGTAAAATTTAAAGTGAGAACATTTCCTGAAGCAAAATAACAACTTTTCTGTACTGTCGTGAAGTAATGATGGGGACAATAGAATTCAATGTGAATAATGATTTTTCTTGATGGTGACTGTGTTCCATCTTACTGAAGAAAATAATAAAAATAAAAAATATAAATAATTAGAAGCTCCTGCTGTTCCATAGGAAACACATATGGAGCAGAAGCATGAGCTGAGCTGGGATTTCTTTCTGTACTACTCATTTTCATTTAGCAGTGCTCAAGGGGCTAAGCAAGCGTGGAATATGGTACTTTCTAAAAAAACAAAACAAACCCCAAACAAACAAAACCCCCCAACCAACTTCACTTACTTTCCATGTAAGTGTAATGACTAAGTTGGATTCAGCAAATAGCTTTTTGCTGGTGTAGTAAAAATAATGCGGGTATTTAAATGTTTTAAAAGAACATTCTTTTTCCTGTTTTCTTATGTTAAAAAAACCTGCCTCTTTTTTAAAAGAAAAAAAAATATTCTGTCAGCTATGTTAAGCTAAAACGAGTAACATGCATAAGGAATTTCATTCATGCGAGTAATCCTGTTTGCTTTAATGCAGCAGTTTCTCCAAGCACTAATTCTCATGTGTCTAATTTGTCAGATTAGATCCTGTAGGTTTCATTTCTTCTGTATTTTCAGTGAAGTTTCTAATATGTTTGTTACCACTGTAAGTACTAATAACCTGAATGGGGAGCATCTTAGAAAGCAAAATTAAGTGATAATACTTGAATTTTAATTTATTTGTGGTATTTTAAAGGAGACCATTGAGAAATTAATAATGTAGTGTCAATTTGCAGCTGGTATAAATCCTCATACTTCTGTTACTCGAGTTTTGTGCTGGTTTAGACAGCTGAGGATTATCTCATAGATACTTGAGATGTGAATTAATGCATAAGATTCAAGTGGAAAAACTCTACCCATGTATGCTTTCAGATTGGTGGGTAGGCAGGGTAGGTGATGGAGGCCTTCAAGAGAGGAAAGGGAGAGATGCAACACCTCTAAAAAGGTTTGGTTTGCGCTTTCACAAGCCTGCCAGCCTGCCCTCTGCCTTTCCACCTCCTTGGCAGCACTACTGCCGAAACCGCTAGTCAGTTTAACACATGCTGCTGCTCCTACTATATAATACAGCAAAACTAGGTACCCTTCAGATACTTTTTCCTTGGGATAGAAAAGTCATATTGGTGATTCTTCCTGCTGCTGGAGCAGCTGCAGTTTGATCAACGATATCCACACACAGTCAGTAGAATGGAAATTTCTATAGATTTACAAATCTTAAATAGGGATAATTTGTTTCAGAGTGGTTTGGGTTATGGTATATGCACTTTACAGCTGTCCTTGGACCATGGAAAGGACAATCAAAAGAAAAGCAATGTCATGCTTTCAGGTATGCAGTTTGTGTCCTCCCCTACATTCAGTAGGCTGTGATCTGTGTAAGCTGTCATGATAGAAAGCAATTTGTTATTCTGGTGCCATTAGCATTCTTTACTGCATTGAGAATATTGCCAAATTTGCACTTTAATCCCTTCTGCTGATGGCTAGTTTTCACTATGTGTCTGATTTAGTTCTCTTTTTTTATTATTATGATTCTAGGTATAAATGTTTTAATTTATCATTCACTAGGCATCCTGTGTGTGGCCAGGAGGTCACAAAAGAACTTTAAAAGGCACTGCTGAAGAAAAGTTCACTAAAAGTGTATTTTGTGTGACATATGGTGTACTATATTTTCTTTCCAATTTTGCAAGAAATGCAAAATGCAGCATAATAATTTCAGGTCACTTGCCTTTCCTAACCCTCAAGTCTGGCATAGTTTATCTAAATAATAATTAAACCTTGGGTTTGATTATCCTGCACAGCTGCAGGATTGAGATCTCTGTGGTCACAAAAGGCACCCACTAGTCAAAATTTTGACTTCTGCCTGAGATTCGTTGTCACAATGACAGATTGAAATTTTACAATCCACCCCAAGCTAAGGACAGCCCAAGTTTATCCACCTCACGGACATCTCAGAAATCAGTAGCTGACTCATTTTACTTCCCAGTGTATGTAACCTGTACTGTGCTCATCCTTAGCTCAGCATTCCTCTACCCACAAACACAGCCACCCTTGTCAGCCTGCAAGTTAGGCAGAACTGTGCCTACTACTTCACCTTTTTCCCTCTGAAAAGGTAGTAGTGACTCTCCAGGGACCATGTTGTTTTCTGCCAGTCTGGAGTAAAGTTAACCCACTGTCATATATGGGAGTGGCAATCTGGTCTGAAGGGATGAGCCCAGCTTCAAACAGTGATGGACTGTCAGTAATTTATCACCAGTGAAATGTGAATTTTCATAGACAAGAGCCTTTAAGGTTGAATTATGAAGGAATAATAGAGTTCTCCACTTCTTGTTTCTAATCTTTGGAGATCCAACAGATGTACCCATCTGGGAAACAAATGCCCACTAGCATCCCTTCACTGCACAGTACCACTTTGTCTTACAGAATTTGAAATGGAAGTGGAAAGAATTTACAGGAAAGTATGTGGGGATACATGATGCTTGGTATAAGCCACAGACATAGGGTCTCGGGTGCTTTTCCCAACAGAATCTAGCTAGCTGCTGCCAAGATGAAATTTCGTTTCACAAACTGGACGCTAGCATTGCCAGCCTTTAATCAGACTCATATAGCTTAATAGGGGAATGTTCTGGAGGCTCTTGGGGCTACCTCTGGCAGTAATCCAGTACAACTACTACACACGCCATCGGCTGTAAGGTATGTTCAGTGTTCTCCAGATTAACCTGACAATTTTTTTAATGGGCTAGATGGAAAAGTAAAGTAAAAACAAGTTTATTTAACAGTATGAAGAGACAGGAAACTCTGTACGCAGACGCACAGAAAGAGAAATGAAATGCAACGTGCCTTGCAGCTACCTGGTATTTTGATTTAACTACAATGCCTTGTGTTCTGTTCAGCCACTCGTGAAAGTCAAGAAAGCTGCAGGATGGTTCACGCTAGTGTCACAGTTCAGAAAAAGCAACCCCTGGGCAGTAGGATGAAAGCTGAATAGGATACCTCACTGGGAGTTTTTTCTGGAAACCCCATGGAAAATAAATGCATCTGCAGGTGTTTCTCATAGCTTTGTCGTAATAAATCAGTTTTAATCAGAATGTCAATCCATAACTCTCTTGCTAATGAAATGCTGTATGACACAGTATTATGTTTGGAAACAAGGTCTCTTACTAGATTAACTGAGAGTAACTTTGTTGCAAATAAACATGGTTCTTGTAATAAAAACAGGGCTCTTCTGAGAATAAACACTTCCAGATTAATGCATAAATTTAACATCAGTATATAACTGCTGATAACTAACAACCACATTCTACTCAGAAAAGACTGCAAAAAAGATTGCAGCCTACCACTGCCTATTGATACAGTTGAGATAGAGAGGTAAGACAATAAATTGAAGGATAACAAAGCGTTTTGCTCGTGGGGATCATAATCACAGCTTGGTAACCATAATGTGTTCTTTTTAGTGTTAATTTCACTGTTTTTCATATGGAAAATAATGTACCAATATATTTGAAGTTTTCCATAGCTATTTTGAAACAGGGCACTTAATGGAGATTTATACCCTACAAAAACAATGGGGTGAAATACTCTGGAAAGAGAGATCACTATTAAAAAAAAAATCTCTACTGTTTTTAATGTCAGAATAATTTTGGTTGGATTACATTTTATTATCAATAAAGCTTTTGGACTCAGCTCCATTAGACAGTATAGAAGTTTCAGGTTCATTCCAGTGCTGGCTGGATGACTGTCATAGAAGCAAGACACATCAAGTCTTTTTTATTATAGGTGGAAGAATTATAAGACACTCTAAAGTGTTCTCCAGGTTTTACTGCTGTAGGTAATGTGTTTATATACCTCACATGAGTTGGTGGGACCTCATTGCATGAAGCTAGAAATAACTGAGACATCCTCAGGCAAGAGAAGGTACAGTGTAGAAGCCCAGAAATTTGAGGACACTAGGGCTCTGGGCCAGTCTTGAAGGTTTAGATGAGGTAAAGCTTTCAACTCACTAATTGCAAGAGAGGAACTTTCCGGGATGGATTAAATGAAAATCTTTAGTGGATGCTTATAATTTCACTGAAACTCTAGGGTCCTATGAGGAACTGGTGTTTCCTGTGCCAGCCCCAAAACAACATTTGGAACTCTAGTCTTGCTTATTTATTCTGTTGTGGTATTTCCTAAAGTATATTTCTCCTGGCACACAAATGTTTGGTGAAAGTTGGGTGGTTTGGTTTGGTGTTTTGTTTTGTTTTTCCTTTTTTGTGGCTATATCATTAAGGCTCATGACTCATTGAATAAATCTGTGGAGAAAATCGTCAAAAGTTTTGGATGGTTTGGAAGCTCATACTCACTGGTGTGTTAATGAGAGTTAATGTGTACCCAACATTTAGTCTAGCAATGCAGTACAGCACTGATAAACCAAAAAAACCAGCAATACTGATTATAGTCTTTGTTTCTGTCTGAGACATTGCCTTTTTTTCAGCACTCTGGAAGAAGAGCCAGGTTCCCCTTAAGACAGCAGCAGGTGCTGTGACAGCACTTAGTCATTTTTCTGCTGTTGATTTTCTTGGCAAATGACCATGGAGAATGCTGGGTGAAGATAGGATGGGGGTGGCTCCAGGTGGGAGTTTCCCATTGCTTTCTCTTGGCAGGACAGCTGAGTTAGGGACATTTGGAGTTTCTCCAGCAAAATGGCCAAAAAGAGCCACCAACACATTATATCAATGGAATTCTATGAATTTGAAAGGATCAACTTTCTTTCCCTCCTTTACACTGCTGAAAAATCTCCCTTTACTCCACTGAAAATGGTCAGAGCAATCACGGCATTTTACTCAGCATCTTTAATTACAGGTCAGAGTATTTCACCTCAAATGACTGTTTGGTAAATGCAGAAAAGGAAAGCTAGGATTAATTATCCTTCCATGAAGAATAGAGCTACCACTGCCTTCAACTCTGTTTTAAAACGAAGTAGCTACAACTGTATTGTAAAGCATCATTTGATACCATGTTTTGAAAGAAGCTACTTAGACTGAGCTCTGCATCCAGGGCAGCTGCAGGCATGCCAGTGAATCCTGAGTTGGGTGTAAGACACAACAGATGTCCTAGGCAGGTAGAGGAAACCTTCAGCTATTAGGAAAAAATTTAATATTGAAGCTCAGTTAAATAGGGTTTTGAGGCTTTTGAGTTTGCATGTAGGTATCTAATTTTGACCAAAATCCAAGTACTGAAACACTTTCCTGAATCTGAGACTCGCTTGTCACAAATCAAGAAACCCAGAAAAGACCAAGGAATTCAGGAAAGGAGCCTGAAGCAAAGAGAAATGAAGATGTGAATACTTGTAATAGAACAGTGTAAATTTTACCTTTCCTCTTTTTTGACATTCTTTACTTCTTCAAAGGACACAGTCTTGTGTGTTGCTTTCTCTTTTCCCTTCTGAAGTCTTGTACACTGAACTCCAGGAAAGTTGCTATTTACATATCGAGTCTGGTACTAATCCTGTCATAACAGATTTAATTGTTTATTTGCCAAGCCATCAAGCTTAGTTTATGTGGAATTCACCAGATTAATTCTGTTTTAATAACATGATTAAAAACTAAGTTTAACTCAGCACCATTTATTACTAAAACAAAAAATACAAGTCAGGCTGAGGGGTTTTTTTTAAGAAAGAGATGAAACTTTATTTTTAATGAATTCTCGTAAGTAGTACTAAGGCCTTTTTAGTTGGGAAACATTACAGTGATTAATGCATGGTTGTTTGCCTTTTAATACTTGATTTATATATCAGATCTGTATTTGTGCACACTGTCAAACTTTATTCTGTTCTTGTCAAAATACTTATTACTGCTGACAGGTGTAACATGCTCACATTAATCCTTAATTCCTTGATTCAATTTTCTAATTGCTTTTTTGGCATGAGTTTGGAGCCATTTAGTCTTACGTGATCTATTTGTCTTATGGTATAATAATGCACTTTTAAAAATTGGATGCAACTAACTTAGAGTGCTGAACAGAAAATATATATAGATATTACTTAGTACTGAAAATCTAAAGTTTTATAGCACTTCTGCGAGACACTGCTTCTTGGAATACAGATAGAGCTAAAACATTACGCTTTTCATCTTCCCGTATTCACAGTATTAAGTATGTTCACTGATAGATAGAAATCAATGCTAAAGTTTCAGTGGGTTTCCCCCAAATTGATTCTGAACCCTTAGAGCAGATCTATCAGCATAAAGTTTCAGTGGGTTTCCCCCAAATTGATTCTGAACCCTTAGAGCAGATCTATCAGCATCCCCTTAGTCATCTTTGGGTCCTCTTGCTTTTCTGACCTCTTCGTGATGCTGCCTTCTGTCTTCCACCTCACCCTCCAAGACGGACAGAATACGCTTCCCAGCTTCTTTATGGTCTCAATTCTCAAAGCTGCTCTTTTGTGATATTCCTAAACAGCCAAATAAAGCAATACACTTTGTTACTTTCTTGTCATTATAAAGCTGATATGCTAAGTTACTTAGAAACAAATCTTTTTAATGTAGGTGTGAATTACATATGCTTTTATGCCAGCAATATTGCATTGTCACCTGCCCTTCATACAGGGGAAAAAAAATCCAGCCAAAATGTATTTCTTATGGCAAGAGATTGGGATTATTGAAGGATCTTTCTAAAACTCAGACTCATGCAGGCAGCTGGACTTTGGCTAAGACTTTGTAGGATTTTAGAGAAAAAAGAAAAAAAATAAAAAATCTAGATAACAGAGAACCCTGTCTCCAGTAAAAATGTGGGACCCCAGGAAGATAACTTCCGATGTTTCTTTTCTGTGAAGAAATCCTTATATATTTTTTGTTTGTTTTTAATCATTCTCTGCTTTATCCACTACACAGTCTCCATTTTTTATTCTTTCCACATCCAGTGACTTACTCTTCTCCCTATCCTTAATAATCTATGCTCTTTCACCCTTTTATTTCTTTCTAGTTCTCTTTGCCTTTTTATTTCACCTTCCCAGATGACATACTTCTTTCTGTCTGTCATAGTGTGTGTAGGACAGGGAATGTAAGAGTAAAACATTGTTTAATAAAGAATTGTTTGTTTATTCTGTCTTCCGCTGATAAAGTTGTATTAACTCTGTGATTGTCATTTGTGCTTTTTGGCAAAGACGTAAGTCACTTTCTGTACAGAGGGGGAGGGAAATAAGATAATTCTAGCAAGTAAATCATGGTAGCTAAGTGCTTTGGGCAAACAAACATGTGCCTTATCTCTTCAAAAAAACCTGTGGAAAATGCATGATAAATGGCACATTTCAGAGAACATGTTATGTCACTGTGAAATAACTTTGATTCATGGTTATGTATTTATCTTTAAACAACTGACAAACCTCAGGGTATCTAAATTATTATCATTTGCTCTGTGCTTCCATAGGGTATTTTTGCTAGCGAATCTGAATGATGTGAGGGTAAGATAATGTGTCTGCTCTTTCAGCCATAATGTTCTATAAAGATTCCCCATTTTTTAAGCACAAATAGAAAATTCTTACTGTGTTTGGGGTTTGAATGAGGTCCTGTGAAATTCTTTTATCAGAAATAATTTCCTCCAGTTGTGTTTTGAAAAGCATTAGTGTAAACTTCAAACAGAAACGGACAGGGCCTGTTAATGAAAGGTTTTATATTACACAGCAATAGAAAATATCATCATTTTGATTTATAATAAAGTAATTATTCACCAAATTAAAAGGCATAATGGTAAATTTGTTCCTTTCAGTTGTGTGTCTGCATAAACTGTGTTCTGAATTACATTTTAAAATGAAGATTTCATTTTGCCTGCCTTTTCAAATAGAAGGGAATAATTTTATTTGATTTGCCGTTGTGACAAATCAGGAAAGATGACTTAAAGGCTCTAGTGCTTGGGTTCGTAATACCAACTGTTTTAATAGTTAATGCTGTGTGAGGATTGATGTTCTAGTACAGAGTGGAAGGCAGGGCAGTCCATGACACCCCATGCAAAGGTATTCATTCATAAAATCTATTTATTACATTAGGGAGTGCATGGGACTCACTGACAGCTCCACAATTTATGGCACGCTCTCCATGGACATGAAGGGGATGTGGTCGGCCCCATTCACAGCTCCTGCTGCAGGAAGGTGCCTTAGAGTTGGACCATCTTTTTTACACTGAAGATGTAGGAGCAGGGCCCAAGCAGAGTGAAATAGGAAGCACGGGGCCGAAGTGAAATGAAACTAACTGGCATGGAGCTGCATCTCTGTTTGGATGTTTGGGGAAGAAAGATAGAGTTAGAAGTGCTGGAATGAAGAGGCACTGGTTTAGGTCCAAGGGGAGGTATAATAAGTATGTGACAGTTGGGAAGCCGTCAGTTTTGACAACTGCAACAGGTAGGAGTGAATGAAAGCGTGTAATAGCGGGAGAGGTAAGCAGAGAGGTCTACATCAGGCTGCTGTCAGGGCTGCATTGCATTATATTATTCTACGCCTACACTTGTCTGATTAGATTTAAATAGCCCAGGGCATAGCTGCTTTGAATGATCCCACCAAAACCCTTTTCTGTTATTAAATGTTATGATCAGAAGAATTACCATTATTTTTGTATGGTTTTTTACACTACCCTTCAAAACATGTGCGTCAAAGAAACCTTAATAGGAAAACTTTCCCACGCCATTTCTTTCCCAGTAATCCACTTGTACTACTGCTGTGCGTGCACAAGCAATGCTGCTACTACTAGCAAGGCTCTTACTCTGTTTTCCTCATTTTAGTATAGAATCCAGCAATGCCTCTCTAATTTTTTTTTACTGATAATAGATCCATTCAAGTCAACAGTTACACACAGGTTTACACAAGTTCAGAATCTGTACTCTTCATCTGTTCCTTTGGCCTACATTGAGACCACACATCACAAAAAATAATAACATGCTACAAATCCAGTACACTCTGATTAGAAAATATTTCTTATGCTGTTTTTTAAAAAGTTACTGATTTTAGTGGAAATTTTGGGGGGTTTTACTTTTCTGTTTCACTTTCTGACAAGGCTTTTTGGGAACACAAGTTGTCATTCATTATGTCATGGCAATGTTAAATTAGATGACATTCCTTGTCCAAGTTATTTTAATGCTATTGCCTCAAATGAATCTACAGAAATGCCTTTCAAATATGACCATAAAATAAAAAATAAGTATATTTATCTATTGTTCAATTTATTGCTGTGTTCTCTATTTCCTTATCTTCACTGAGCAGTAATAAATGTTGGTTACTTGGAGATAGAAAAATAGAAAATGATAATTGCTTTATGTGATGGAAGCGCCTTTGTTTTCTTTATATCTAATACTTTGCAGTGTATTTAACTGGGCTAAACTTTCATTTTCTTTAGTATACTTGAATCAGTTGACATTTATATATACATTGCATTTTGCATGTAAATGGAAAGTTTTTTGGCTTTGAATTTTGAATAAAAACATCAAACTCTTATTTTTCCTTGGAATGTGACAGTCAGTCTAAAAATTTACAAACAAAAAAAAACCCCACCAAATCCTTATGTTGATTTTGACCCAATGTTTTTAGAAATATTTTTAGTGCTTGACTAAACGTTTAAGCTCTCAAGAAAATGCCTATCTCTTAGTGAGCACAAAACGTGGAAGCATGTAAATGTGGAAGCATTGTCATATTAGAAACATATTATTCTCTGGCTTTGTAGAGTGCTTTGCTTTTTTCCAGCTCCTAGTGTCCTCCTCAGTCTTGGTAACTTGAGAACAGTATGGCAGGAACAATTTAGTCGAAAACTGACTGCAAATTGAAAGATCTGTATAAAGCTAATAAGAGGGAGATGCATGGTAACAGCACATGCCTCCTGACAGCAAAAACACTATTATCATAGCTTTATGTAAGGCAAAGTAAGATGATAATAGCACAGGCAACATTTTCAGTTTCTAAGTTTATTTAAATATAGTGACACTACACCTCTTTTCTGCATATGCAACAAAAAAACCAAAAAAAAAATATCAGGAAGGTCCTGTCTCAAAGAAATCATTTGCTTACCAGGAAAGACACAGAGAAGGCAGACGTACTGGTATGGGAAACGCAAGAGAGATTTGCTGTCTTTGTATATCTGCATGCAATATAGATGTGCTCTCATTTTAAGACTTTGACATTAGGAGGACTAGGTTATGGATGCTGTTGAAGCACAATTCTTTCACATGGCTACTTCTTATTAGAATAGAGGAACTTCTGGTACATTCAGCTATAAAATTAAGTATGATTTTGTTGTCTGTATGATCATTCATTTTTTCTGTTTGGTTAGATGTGCAGCGTGGGCTTTTAAAGCCCATTTTTCAGTCAATTAGCATAGGTAGGACAATCTGTTTAAATGTAAAGAACTTAATGGGAAAAGTATCTTCCTAATGTTACAGTGAACCTTCAAATAAATTAAAGATGTACAAGTGAAAACATAATGAAAATCACAAATGTTACATAGGTATCTTCTTTTTTCAGGGTGCTCCAAAACCAATTGCCATTGAGCCATGTTCAGGAAACAGAGCCGCAGTCCTCACCGTGTTTTTATGCCTGCCCAGAGGATCATCAGGAGTCCCACCCCCTGGTCAGTCAGGTAAGGCTCGTAGTGGTGAGCATCGTGTTGGTCCTTGTTCAACTTGGGCTGCTTAGACAAATGCACCCACACAGATCTAAAATAATGTCACAGAAGCTGAATACAGGGGTTACTCAGTCAAGTTGATGTTAATTTTAGGGCCAATGTTTAGTGAGGAAATTTTGTTTTGAATTTGATGTGGTATCCCAAATAAATCCCAGTGATCTAGCTAGGCTGGTGTACAATGGCATATCTCGTTACAACCTTCTGAAACAACCTCTGTGCATACCAATATGCTTCAATATTTTCTTTCAGGGCAAAAAAAATATCACATGCAGCCTCTTAAATGAAGCTAAATAGGGAATGCCAGTGAGCATTCCTAGTTCACATTGATGTTTAGTGAAGTGACTTTCGGTTAAGTTCCTTTGCACCCTGTATCCCAATGTGATGCTGAACAGGATTCAATTAAAAAATTAGCATTTCCCAGAATGCCTCTCAGATGAAACCTGGGATTGTGTGAGTGAATGTGTCTGCTTCATTTGGAAGGTGATCACTTGGGAAATGATCCTAGCATCATTTGCATTATCTGGAAGCGTTTCTCATGGCAATCTACTTCATCTGTTCTAGGCTAGATCATTGTACAAATCCATTACAGTCTTTAAATAATTGCCTACAGTGATATGACAAAATAGTCTTGATGACAAAGTTTAGACAGTAATGTTGTGCTGCACAGATGACCAGTTTAGTGTTTCAGTATTAATTGGAGTTGTTGCCAAAATGAACACCTTTATAAGGAACAGTGAGCTCCATAGTATGTGCCCAAAATTCTTCTATAAGCCAGAAAATATTCTTTAATGCTAACTTATTACTAAGAGCCAAAAAGATATCCTTTTAACCTTCAAAAATCCATTTAAGAGATTAAAAAGTATTGAGTAATGATGATGAAGGCAAACTCAGTTGACTTATGTTGGAAATAAACTCAGCTGAGTGTTCTTTCTTCTTTTGGCCTAATGACTATCTGTTATTTATTTGGGGTTTTTTAGGTTGTTTTTTTTTTTTTGTAGTGGAGCAGGGTTATTTTATTTTTTTTCCTCTCAGATCTGAGATGAGGTCTTAGTCCTTAAAATGGTGTTTATGACTCAGAATATAATTTCTGGAAGTGCTATGAAAATAAAAGTGTTACTGATGCTTTGTCAAATACATTTCCTGGAAGAGGCATATAAATATAAGTGCTCTGAAGAGAGCAATAAGGGAGGAAGGATGTTTAGCATATTCCCTGTTCATGTTTTAAGGAAATGAAAACGAAACAAAGGTGTTTATAGTCTTATGACAAGGAAGAACATTATGAAAGGAAATTAAAATTGGTGCTTTTTTTCCCCATTGTTTTCAAATTTACCTATGATGTGTATCTCAGCAGTAAAAAAAGTATCCAGTTACTTCATAATCTGCTGCTCTTTACTATATACAAGTGGGGTCTTTTTAAAAGTAATTGCTGTTCTTTGTGTGTAAAACATGGAAAAAATAGGGTTTTTGAAATATGAGTTAGGTTCAGCAACGCAGCAGAGGAGTCATTTTGAATGTTTCTCAATCTGTGAAAGAATACACCTCTTTCAGACATTATGTCCTCCTGTTCTGCCCTGTCTTCTTACTACATTTCCTTCCATCAGTTTTGCACATGAATATGTCAGATGCTAGTCCTCCATTTGTTACGGTCTTTCTCAACCATATAGTATTTAAAAATACCTAAAATTTTTAGTCCCACAACTTTCACTTCGTTCAGGGTTGAAAGCAACTAGAAATGCTTGAGGTGTGCAACCATGCTGATTTAACCATTAGATTAGTTTATATTGCTACAATCCTTTTTTCTTGCGTGTAATGAATTTTGATACTCATAGGCTGCTTTCACTGATTGTAACCATGCATAGTCTAGGCAGAAGCTATTATGCAAGTTCACTGTTCAGGGTTGAAAGCAACTAGAAATGCTTGAGGTGTGCAACCATGCTGATTTAACCATTAGATTAGTTTATATTGCTACAATCCTTTTTTCTTGCGTGTAATGAATTTTGATACTCATAGGCTGCTTTCACTGATTGTAACCATGCATAGTCTAGGCAGAAGCTATTATGCAAGTTTGTTGGCATACCTGTAGCTCTACTAATTCACTTCATTCCTGTCCTGCAGCACTACCTGCTGCTCCTTTCCTGGGCTTCCTGGGAGCAGGTGCTGTGAACTGTGCCAAGTTATTTGAAATGATGTGGAAGCTTTGTGCAGCAGACATATGTTTGCTATGCAGTTGGTTTCCCTTATGACCTAAGCTAGGTTAAAACAATGATATTTAGGTGGATGGAAGTAGCGTGTTCAGTAATTATGTCTTGCCAAGTAATTTTAGAATTCTCTATGACTTGCATATAATGATTTTCAAGCTTCTTGGGATCATTCTAGAATAAAACTGACAGCATGTCAAACATATTTGTTTAAATGATACGTCATTGGTGCTGATTCTCAGTTCACAATGAAAGACTGTGGGTTTCATCAGTGCATATGTCTGAAATACAAGGGAATGACTGTATAGTTCTGCATTGCAATTTCTCCAAAATCAAGAAAGCTAATTCTTTCCACAAATAGCTAGTCTGTGCTCCACTGGACTTGTTAGGATTATGTTCCTATATTTCTTGGATCTGAATTTGATCAAAACTGAGTTTTAGTTGTTTCCAAGATGTACGTTAACAAATGCATTGTTGAAAAATCTCTCTGAATGTTTAAAAAAACCCCAACAAACCAGCCCCAAACCCTAATGTAAAGGTTACACTTTCTGCAGCATATGTTCTATACTTCACCTTTACCAGCAGCTGGAAAAAGAATTGAAACTACAGATGGTGGGCTTTGGCCAAAGGCTATGCAAGGCAAAAAGTTCTCTAGGAGACACCATATGTCCCAGTAGAGATCTGAGTGCTCTCTACTTCCTGTAGAAAATATTCAGAACTTAACAGAACAAAACATCCAACAACATTGCTTCATTCTAACTGCTAATCCTCTTAACTATACAAATAACAGCTAGGCTGACGCAATAAAGGTGCTTAAAATTAGTATCTGGTTTAAGAAATACTAAATCATATACTAATTATACAGATTGGTCATATAGATTCAGAGGAATTGTTGATAAAAAATAATTTATTGCCAAAACCCAGTACTCATTGGGACTCGTGGTTTAAAAAGGACTTTTTAAATGAAGGAACAATTGCAGTATTAAACATCCTAAAGTCTGGAAAGTCAATACACATTTGCCATAGAACATAGAATCATTAAGGCTGGAAAAGACCTCCAAGATCATCTAGTCCAACCGTCCCCCTACCAACTATATTACTTACTAAACCATGTCCCTAAGTACCTCATCCAATCTTTCCTTGAACACCCCAAGGGTTGGTGACTCCACCACCTCTCTGGGCAACCCATTCCAATGCCTAACCACTCCTTCTGAGAAGAAATTTCTCCTAATTTCTAATCTGAACCTCCCCTGGTGCAACTTGCAGCCATTCCCTTTTGTCCTATCACTAGCCATCATAGTATGCTAGGTGTAGCACAGTAGACCTTACTTTTTTTAGGTGCAAATTTTGAAGTGGGTCCTAAAAATTTGATTATACTTCTCTAGAGTAACACTGTTTTTAAATGAAAGTTTGCTTAGATTAGACAGAAGTTAGAACCACAGCATAAATTAGGACAATCACTGAAAAACATTAAGGAAGCTTTGTAGTAATAATGAAATTTCTCAGTTTTGGATTGACTGATAGAACATGTGGTTTCCTCATTCTTCAGTTGTCCCATTTGGCTGCACTCAGTAATTAGATCAACATTCAAATGTTAAAAAAAAAAGCATTTCTCAGTACAATTCCTATGGATATCAACACGTGTGCATCAATGTACGTGCATGTCAGAAAAATCACTTCTTCAAGCAGTTGTGGGCAGATTATAATGTGCAATGGACATGCATGTCTTACAGATTCTATGACACGCTGGAAACTAGAGATTGTCTATTATTGCTGTAGTGTCTGACCCCATGCTTTAAATAGCTTAAACTCTTCTTAATATCAAAGGAGATCTAATCATTGAGAGCAGCTGCAACCAGATCACTAGAAAGAGCTAAATTACACATCTGAAAGGGTATTGAACAAAAAAAAGCTTAAAAAAATTATAATAAAATATAAATTACTTAATGCAGAAAAGGGTGCCAATGAATTACCAGCAATAGAAAGACCAAGAATAACTCCTTCAAGATCTTAATACAGCTCTGATGATGTATTGGCCAATAGAGAAAGAAGAGGTTGATAGTGTGATAAATTCTGTTAAAAGAACTATGATTATGTCATCATTATTATTAAAGCCAACTAAATCTCACACTTTAAGTTAGCAAGGTATTGTACAATAAGTTTATAAACCTCTGATGTTTGCATCGTTCTTGGATAAGGCCAGTAAATGCTTTAAAGCACAATGTTAATTTGTGAATTATGTTACTTACAGCAAAATTTCCCTATCTATCAAAAAGTTAACAGTGTTAGAGTACCAAATAAAGGTTCTTTCCTGTTAGGACAGTGAGCTGAATGGTCTCTGAAGGTGTATGTATATGAGTATCTCTCTATTAGAGCAAAGAGGTTATCTAACATCTAGATGGCTATGACTATGTGAGTTGATTCTATCTTAATAGCTAAAAATAACACTTGGAAAAAATCCAGAATTAAAAAAATGCAATAATTAATAGAGCGACTTCAGTGGAAATCATTTTGCAGTTGAAGTCATGTAATGTTCAGCCTTGAGAAAAGGCTAAGAGGGGATCTTATTAATGTTGATAAATATCTCAAGTGTGGGACACAAGAGGAAATGGCCAGCCTCTTTTCAGTGGTCTGTGGGGACAGGACAAGGGGCAATGGCTGCAAGTTGGAGCACAGGAAGTTCCGCACCAACATGCAGAAGAACTTTTTCACAGTGAGGGTGACAGAGCCTGGGACAGGCTGCCCAGGGAAGTGGTGGATTCTTCTTTACTGGAGATATTCAAGACCCGTCTGGAAGCTGACCTGTGTGACCTGTCCTAGGGAACCTGCTTTGGCAGGGGGTTGGACCTGATGATCTCTGGAGGTCCCTTCCAACCCCTACAATTCTGTGATTCTGTGATCCTGGAAGACTGCATGCAGTTGGTTTTTTTTTGTTATAAATATAAATGAAGATAGCAAAATGTCATGTTTTGCAGGCCTCTCCAGCAGTGCTATGTGAAAGTTACTCTCTGATATCCTTGAATCAAAACAGGATTTCAGGTAATTCTGGCCACACTAACTGTGGTGTTCAATCCTACTTAATCAGCAAGCTACAGTAGGATCACAGAATCAATAAAATTACCATGCCATCTGCCTTCCCTGTACTCACCATCATAATGAATAACGACTCATTAAGTGTACTACAAGACAATTAGCTCTGGATGGGGTGGTGTGTGTGTGTCAGTAACAAGGCTTTTTTGGTTCTATTTTTAATTTTCTCTGATGAAAACGCAAAATAAGGTAATGCGTACCATAAGAGGCACATTAATATAAATATGAAACAATGGATAGTTTTTATAGAGTATTATAGTTAATGCTATTGCTTAATTGTTCTGATCCTTGGAAACAAAACCATTGGTTAGGGGTTTGGATATGAAGAATGAGTTCATATGTGCACCTATCTCAGTATGCAGTGAAATAGTTGCAGATATGCTCCAGGGGCATGCAAGACCCATGAATTTCTACCTGCTACAAACACATTCCCTGCTCAGTCCCTTCATACTTAAAAAATAACCCAATATAAAGTCAGTAGGGTTACAAGATTGAGTAAAGATTTTCTTATGGAAAAATGTTAATGATGTTGATGAATATATATTGTAGACATACAGAAGATGGTTGAATCTCTTTTGGCCTTTTTTCATGTTGGAGGGTACTTACAGAATACTGGGGGAGTGAAAACACAGGATGAGTTAATGAAAAAGTTAATAACAGAATATAGTCAACTGTGCAATGTGATGTATGGAGTACATATGTTTAATGGCCTGTGTGTACATGTTGAGGGTTCTACCATTTCTCATGTACTCAAAAGACAAGGAAATACAGTTGAATCTGATTCTGCATTAGCAAGTACATCCCTGTGTCTACTGAAAGACTCCTGCCTCATGGTAGCAGTGAAGCTGATGAGTTAAGGTTGAACTTCAGAGGTTCATTTGCTAAGGACCACTTAAACCCCTTGTCTTCTCTAGTATGCTATTTCACCTCTTTGTAGACCTCTTTTTAGACTCAGAAAGAGGAATATAAAAAGGACTTGAAGCTTGCTTCTGTTTAGAGCAGACGACTAGGTCAGATCGTTAATCTTGTTTGTCCTTTGTGTGGTCCCTGTTGAAACTGAAAAAGCAACTTACAAGCTGTATGTATGGTATAATCTCAGGTAGCTAGTAGAGCAGAGTGTTTGCAAGGTATCTGTTTCGGAATAATGCTTACAGTAAGTATAGGTTTCATGCTGTTTAAAATAAGACATTAAGAATATACTTGCACGCGGCATTTTGAAGGCCTATATGGCGTGATACCTAATGGCAAAAATAAAGCCTTCAACTGAACAAAAGGGAACCAGGGAAAAAGAAGATCTTATTCTACAGAAAAGATACTGAAGTTACATAAAAAGACTTTACTTGTTTATTCATTTAAAAATGGGACTTCTAATTATTCCCACACACATATATTAGGATGTAGTGAAGAAAGACTGTAAGTACTGAATGCTGAGAAGTGGGGAATCAGAGGTAGAAATGGGAAAATATTCATAACTGGAAGGATATTTAGATGCCTAAACACATAAAAACAAGAAACCTAAAAGTGATATTTCAAAAGAGAAAAGGAAATCTGTGAAAGGATGTAAAACTAGATAAAACAGTGCATAGTTCTGCATTCTGTTTTTTCCCCAGACGGTTTACTAGTCTCATCGAAGTATCTGGCTGTCCTACATGTGTATGGAAGTAAACATGTTTCTCTGTATCATCCTTTTCTTTGTTCTGTAACATTCTGCCTTTCTAAAATGTCATGTCTCCTCCTTTGTAATTTTGGTGATGGGCTATTGGCTTATTTTCATTATCTGCTGTTTTATTGACATAAATTCTTACTGACGCACCGAAGGAGAAGAATTTATATTTATAATCTCACAATACTGTTTAGGTAGAATAAAGTGACATGTAAGCAGGGAAAGTGTTATAAAAAGACTGAGAAAAAGACAATTTCACAATATCCCTGGAAGGGATCTTCCCACCCCCTATCACAAATAACACGACTTCTCTAATGTTATATTTTAAAAAATCTCAATTCTCTTCACTTTCCTAAAGTGCCAACATGCAACTGGAAATAAGCCAAACTATATATTACAGAAAAATAGTGTGGATGTCTAGAACTTGTGTTCAAATACCAGAGTGAGTCAGGCATTTTAGCTGGGCCAAAACCAAAGCAGGGTGTACAGTGCAGTATAATTCACCTTTCCTAGAAACACGCTGTCTCCAAGTATTATTATACACCTGCATTATAGAAACGATGCTTCCATGGGGGAAATCACAGTGATTATTAACACAGCTCAGTGTTTGGCCACATTCAGTTGCGCAGAAGCTCTGCAGTTAAGGTGGATTATTTTAAAAGACTTAGTGAGGAACAGATGATTTATTTTTTTTAAAGTTTACATTTACTGTTTAGGCTGTAAAGTGTAAGGTGTTGTCTCTAACCTAACACTACTCTGGAGTATTTCGGTCATTGCTTTGAGGGATACTCCTTATTAGTTACCAATATCCTGCCAGTTAAATGCTCAAAAAAGAGAAAACCTCAAAATTGTGTGAGAAAATCAAAATACTCTTTGTAAGAGTTTCATAACTATAGCTAAAACTAAGCTACTAATTATCTATTAAGCAGTAACTTCACCTTAGTGACATCAGGGAATTGGTTTGTCAAGTGCCATGGTCTCAAAAGTAAAATCTGGAGTTCTTTTTAGTTAACTGGAGACACTTAGCAGATTAGCTCTTTAAGACCTGAAAACAGAAATCATCTGTTCTGAAGATCATTTTACCAAAGGAGCTGCTTTCTTTTAAATAGTAATGCCTATTTTTGGAGTGACTATTTTCTGCTTAATTCCACTCTTCTGCACTGCATCAAATGAGGGAGCAGACTGTGTTTATAGTATTGATACTGTGAAAAGAACACAGTGGTAAGTGGCAGATGGTGCTGATGATTACTTAAAAAATATTTATGGCAAAGCAAAAACAAAGTAGATAATAGGACCCAGTAGCCACCCCTCCTCCAGCCCAAACCCAAAGCAATTATTTTTGCAACCTGCAGGGTAAAGTCTACCTGAAAAGCGCTGAGGTTCTTGGCAGAATAAGCTGTGTAAGTGATGAAGAACAAGGTGGGTATTGATTTTTGTCTGGTCTTTTAAAGCATTTTAGGTGATTCTGTTATGAATTAGTTTTTATATCATTCTCACCATAGAGCCTTGATTCCTTTATATTCTGAAGAATTTCTTTGAAAAGGACATAAACACTTTAATACAAAGAACATGCAGTATAATGTTAGCAATGTCTTCCACAAATCTTGGCAAAAGTAACTTATTGATTGGACAGTAAAAACTGCATAGTATAGAGCTATCAAACAAAAAAAGGAAAGAAAAGAAAAGAGGAGGAGAATGGAGGAGTTAGAGATGGTTGTTTTACAACTTCTTCGTCAGATTTCCTGCCCTAGAGGAACTCAATAAAATTAACTCATATTAATAAAAACTGTTAAATACTATGAACATTTCTTTGACAACTAGTTATTCAGCGTTCAAACCAAAACTGTCACTGTTCCCCCAGAGTATCAGAAATAGGCTTTGGTTTTGATTCCTTTGGGGGCTTTAATTGCATAAAGGGAACTGAAGGATGTCTGATGAGGCTGTAAAAGTTCTGAACACTGGTGAAATGTAAGTACAGTTGTGTACATCTCCTCCATTGTTAATAGGGGTTGATTGAACCATTTTTAGGTTGCATCCATATGTCAATTTGGTGATTTCCTCTCCCCACTCATCATGGGGAATAGAGAGGCAATGATGGATGCTGATGGTCCTAACCTTCTGTCTGTGAGAAGACACACTACAACTCGGATCTTCAAATTGAAGTCTCTATCCTGGAGGGAATCCTCATCCTTCAACCATACTTGTCTGCTGACCATCAGCTGAAGTACTCAGAGGTTATCTTACTTTCATTCTGACATCTATCTCCCACTATGTTTTAATACAGCAATCATTTATCTCTTCCATCTTCGTTTTGCAAGGCTAAGGCAAATGAGGTCTGTTTCAAATGTGTCATTTGGTCTTCTGCACACCTTTGTAGCACTGTCCCAGTTTCACCTTTGGTTTAGCTTTTTTTACCTCACATGACCAGGTTTTACTCAGAGTGCTAGGTGAAGTTCCATCTGCCTTGTCCTATAACACTAACATTTCACCGGTTTATCCTATTTAACGCTTTCCTCCCCTTTCAATTTGGTCATTCTGTGGCCAACTTTTTAACCCTGCCTTTTTTCTCTTCCCAAACAGCAGACTTCTAGTATATAAGTTTCTGATCATTCCCAAAATACATAGCTTTGAATTTCTCACTGTTGAATCAGAGTAAATTTATATTCCTCAAGTTCTTGAAGTCATGCATCTCTTTCCAGTTTATCTTGTACTCTTCTTCTATAATGATGATGCACACCAATGTTTGTCATGATTGTCAGCAGCATACGCCTACTTTTATGCCAGGCTCTTTAATGAAAATATTTAAAAAGACTGGTAAGAAGGTTGATTCTTGTTGCCATTCTATACCTTTAGCAGCTACCTTTTCCTTCAGAATTATTTTATGTTGCTTTTCCTTCATGCAGCTGTCCACACTCCATAACTTCTGTACTCATCTTTGATGTCTGTTGATAATATCCCACATTATTTCAGCAATCTAGATAATAATCTGCATTTTCTACAAATATATTGTAGAAAACTATCAGGTTGGTTTGGCAGGGGCTTTGATGAAATGTTGACACATTTTGACCCATTTTCCATTTACCTGCCTTTAATTATTCTTTCTTGCTGAGTATCATATAACAGAGTCTGATTAATTGATGAGTACAGAACGCAATTTTTAATTGAATCTGGACAATTTTTAGTGTGAAATAAACTGTATTTACTGTTCTTCATTTGTATGCTGCTGCATTTGATGTGACAGATTATTAAATTTCTATGTTACTAGCCCGGGTTTTTTCTTCTATTCATATAGAGCAAGTGTTCTGATTATCCTAATGTTAATACATAAAAATTCTGTTGTTTCTATTTCCATATCCTCATTCCATTATCCATATTGATGGTACCTTCTTTGATAAATATTATCTTCCTGAAAACCATCAAATAATTAACTCCTGGGACAATATCTAGAAAATGCTTAATCTCCGCCTCTACATTCTTTCTACATAATGACTCTTAGATGTTGTTTTCTTCTCTGTTATTTATTTATTTTTACTCAACTTGACTTAACAAACTTAAGAAGTTCTTGCTTGATAATTTTACTGAGAGAGGTTATATGATACTTACGTCATTTTTAATAGAAATCTGATGGAAAAAGATCTTTCAGTAGTATCATTTATTTCACAGAACTGGAAACATTGGTGATGGGATGATGCTATTATGCTATGTTTTGTTCTACTCTTGATATTGACACAAAGAACCAATGTTTCTTACATAGAAAATATACAGTAATAGGGTCTGTCCTGTCTGCTTCCAGCCCGTATGAATGCACAACTTCACCTTAACACAGGATCTTATTTGGCCATATTCCTTCTGAAAACCAAGCAGATGATTTTAATTTTGTACTGTTAAACTTTGAGGATTCAACAGATGTCTATTTAGAGTTACAAAATTAGGTAAAGTGGACAAATCCCTGTGCAAGTGACACAGTGGATACATGTCCTTTCCATTTGAAGTTGGTGGTCTGGTTTTATTTTCAGTCAACACATACTAGGTGGAACAGATGGCTTACAGTTAAATTAGAACCATAAACCTTTCAAATATCAAGTTGTATATGATTAAAATCTTTCAGCAAGGGTCCCATCACCTACTTCTCCTTCCTTGAAGTTAGAATTCCTTGAAAAGAAGCTCTCTTTGTTATCAGCAGAAGTCAAATATGTTCAGATCTCCCTCTAGAAAGAGTTACATTAAGACCTGTCCTGATTGTTTGTCATACCATCATGGAAAGTTTAATTCATCACTGGGACCATACACACATAGCCTACCTTCACACATTTATTTTATCACATTCTTGGAGTAAGATGCTTCCACTGACTATTTTAGAAATTTAACTGTCCAAAATTATACAGAGACCAATCAGATTTATCATTCTGTGGCATTTGATGGCATCCATCTGTTTATTTACAAAACCATTAAAGACTTATTAAGTTACTAGACTACAGAGAAAATAAATTGAGTTATCATTTAGAGTTAAATTCAGTTCTTGCATCTGGTGTCTTCTGAGTCTTTATAGTGTTTTCTGAAATTACACTGGCTTGCAGACCCAGGCTTTAGGAATACATTTACTTCACAGCCTTTTTATGCCATTTCAAGTGAATTTCTAATGCATGAGCAATTTGTGGTTCAGGAAAATGTTGACAGAAGGATGTCAGGGCTTTCTGTTGTTAGCAGTTTAAAAGCATGATAGGGAGAGTTCTTGCTTAAAAGTAGCTCTTAAAAGTTTTAAGCTACTCGATTTCTGGAATTGTTTGATCCAAGCCCTTTCAGTCAGTATTGTGAAACTACCATGGGTTTCAAATTTATGGACACAAATAAATTAATAGAATTATTAAGTAAAACACTATAAAGATGAAAGATGGGAGCAAAACTACTCTTAGTGCTCTATCTATTCAATTACTATTGTAAGTACAAAGGAAAAGACATCGGGTTTAAAGTTCAAAACTTTCTGTTAATGAAACTCAATAGCAGGCTGAGGAAATGCATCTTAATGGGATACTTTCTTGTAGTAAGAGTTTGTAACAGTGAACTCAGTTTATTGCCTGCATCCTTTCTATTTTGGGTTAACTGTCCCTTAACTATGAACCCACCAGAAATGTCCTTCTGAAGGAGCTATCTTGGATCCAGCAAAAAATTTAACTCATACCGCCCACAGCTCAGGATTGGTGTTAATTAGCTCATGGTTGTTAGGTTGCTTGTTATGACATCTTCCTTCACTGTGACAACTCTTCAACTTCTCTTATTTGTGTGCCTTGGATAGTTTTGCTTCCTAATTCTGGAACAGAGAGGTGTAGGGGATATAGTTCAGAGGCACCTGGGTGTCGGCTCACATCCTATGGGGTTATTGTAGATACGGGTCAGTACTGTCTGTATGAGACCAGGGCTGAGTCTTCTTTTAGCATCTAGGCACAGCACTGTGCCTACACATACAACCAGCTAAACAGTGCATCCAAGTGACTAAGTCTTTGTGGAACATGAGATGGGGAACAGTGTAGAAACCACCAAATGCTGCATTTGGGAATGAGATTGATCGTAGCCAGGGCTGTCAGAACTCATACACCCTGGTGAATCATACCTGACTGCAGAGCTGCTCAAGAATTTCTGCAGGATAGTGCTTGCAATGGGTGGGCTTCTCTGGTATCAGGCTGTTTCCACCTGCAATTGCCATGGGGAAAAAAAACCCCAAAACCCAACAAAAAAACCCACTAAACAACCAAACAAAAAAGTTGGAAGGTGATTTATCTGATCTTCTTTACAAAATACAGCAAAGACAAAGATCTGCAAAAACAAGAAGGGATAAGTTTAGGCATGGAGAATGAGCAAGTCCATAAAAGGAACGCAGACTTTTTAAAAGACTGTTTTTAAAAAGCAAACAAAAATCCAAGGATCAGCTTTTAAACTAGTAACAGTATGTCAGTGAGTTTTAAAAGAATCCCTTTTTATAAACCTGATCTTTCTAAAATTCTTGGATCTGAAAAGTGTTAATATTAGGAGAATTTTTCAAATTGCTAAGCATGAATCTGAACAGTAGCAGAAAAAAACCACTCGTGTCACTTTACGTCTTTCATTTCAGTAAAGTTGTCTTAGATGCTCAAAACATGCTAGGGTGTAAATGAAAGATTACAAAGAAAATTACAATGGCAAACTATATTTAGGGTTTAGAGTGACTCAACATGACACAATCGTGGAAAGTTTAGGATGACAATGTATTCTACCCTTTTCACCCATTCTGTGCTTAATTCCTGCTCTTTTTACATATATATTTATCACCTATAATTCTGGGTTCAATGATATACAGTCTTGAGCATCTTCTGTGAAGTACTGTGTCCTTACCAGCAGACTGGTAGTGGGAGTTAAAATATCTAGTACCTTGCCACAGGGCAAACCCTGTAAGGCAGTATATTTGAGTTTCTGTGATGAATGCTTAGTTAACCCTCCATGTCCTCTGAGAGTGATATACCAGCATGACACACATAACTGCAGTTCAAGGCTTCAGAATTGTCCCTGGTAGCATCATTCAGGGCAGTTTTCCAGGTACATAACTTCTCCAGGCTTGTGCTGTCTTTTCCCCCTCAGCCCTTCCTCTTCCTACATGTTTGCAGCTGCATCTGCCTCTGCCTCTTAGTCTTCCAGTTCAAGTTGACCCAAGAGTGGGTTCAGCTCCACAGTTCAGTGGTTTTACTGGTGAGGTAAGCATCCAAGTTTTAAGTGGTGATTGTATTTAACCATATCCAAAAAAATAAAAGGTCTTGCCGGGACATGCACCCACTGGAACTTGCATCCAAAGTATACTTTAGTCCTTGCTCTATTACTGGATCCTCATGTCGTTGTCCGCAGATGGCGTTTCCCTTCTCTGTAAAATAGAAATACTGCTTTATGAGGATGTTGTGGCCATAAATTAATGTTGGAGATGGTCTCAGATTCATTATAAGTGTAATAGAAAAAAAAATTAAAAATCATTCATAGCATGTTTTAGGGCATAACATCATTCAATAATTTCCAGGTCCCTGCATTGCCACAGCGGGAAAGTTTGAGTCAAGGATGCTGTTAGCAACTCTTCTTCAGTATTTGTTGATGAATTTTCAGATCACTATCTCAATGTATGAAAGACTCTCTTTTGTTTCTTTATTCCAGGGAAGTGCAGATTAATCTATTATTTTTCCTGTAGATGAATGATTCCTGTCAAATGTACTCATGCAGGAATCTTTGTCCACAATAGAGAAAAAATGATTAGTCGTCATGAAGGATAAAAGATCAAGAATCTTAGATAGCATATTGCAGCTGAGAGTACACAATGATGTGTTTTTGTAGCGGTATTTTGGTTACCTGAAAATGTATCAATATGCAGAAAGCATTACAAGTTACACTATGAACTATTAGAGCATAACACATTGCATTCAAGAAGAGACTGTATCTTTTTCCTGGGGAAGCAGGAAAGGAATGCTGGCCGTAAAGCACAAAATGATCTAAGTTATTATAAATGTGAACTTCAGATGGAATTTTCTTTACAATTTCTGGAGATTGTAATTACTAAATTCTAAATACCAACTAGTGAAGAAATAAAATATTCTTTGAATAAATTCTGTTTGTGTATAGAAATGATGAAAATAATGGGGGTTTTTTAAAGAAAAAAACAGCAAACCATGGCTTGGCAGCACAGTGAGCCATATGCTGAGCTGCATCAGAGGATTGTTCAGCCTGACATAGGAGAATTGTTCAGACTCACACAGGAAAAGAATTATACGTAGCTTTATGTGGACAGTTAGATTGAAATTAAAATGTATCCTTTTATTACTGTGTTCTGATTACTTAAGAGTATTTCCTCAGAAAAATATTTAGAATAGCAAAACCTCTAATTTATGTGAAACAGTGCATTCAAATTGGTTCCTCATCCACCTAAGAAATATTATAAGCTACCCACCAGCCTCAGTCCAGAACAGAATTTGAAGAATGGCCTGAAAGAGGCATCAAATTTCTTCTGCGTTGGTAATGCAAGATACTGTGTGACAGTATAGCCTGGGTATAAATTACCTCCCTTTCTTCTTACAGCTACTGAAGCTCAAGGTCCCACTTCACTCCACAAAAATGCTCACAGTTCCACCTTGGTTTGTACTGGAGGAAATCTGGAATGCCATTACAGAACACTCTGCAAACTCCCATTATTTTCAATAGGAGTGATGCCAAGCTCCTTTCAATATTGATTACAGAATCATAAAAAAAATAAGGCTGGAAAGGACTTTTAGAGATCATTTAGTCCCATCTCCCCTCTTCAAGGCAGTATCAGCTGCATGTAAACAATTCCTGGCAGCTGTTTGTCTAACCTGTTCATAAAAGCATACAAAAATGGAGTTTCTGATTCTTACCTAGGGATTCTTTTCTGATGCATTGCTGTGCTGTTAGAAAGTTTTTCCTAATGGTTAACCTAAATTTCCTCTGCTGTGGTTTAAGCTCATTACTTTTTATCATGCCCAAAATGAGCATGGAAAAAAAGATTATTTCCTTCCTTCCTTTTCTCTGCAGCCTTTCATATTTTTACTTTTCCCCTCTATCACCTTTCTCTATATCAAAATAATCCCAGTTCTTCCAAGCTGGACAAGGTCATGTTTTCTAGACCTGATTGTTTTGTATTAGTCTGCTGTATTATGCCAGTGCAAAGAATACAGGTATATCAGCAGCCTAGAATACTCAGGACTGAAGGGGGAAATTGAGTATTTTAAAATTAAATCTTTCTAAAATTATATCAGGCATTCACTAGCAGTTTTGCAAGTATATCAGCTTATCTTTTAGTCTCTACTTCAGTGTGCCCTTTTCACATGTACTGTTTCCATCCTCCTTACACTGTTAATTACTGATGTCTGATAGAGTTGAAATGATTTGCTGAAAGGATGGCATACCTAAAATGAGAGTTATGTGATACGTGACATTGTCATTCTGAACTTGGATAATATACAGGATCTATAGAGCAACAGGAAAATCAAGGCTGTGTTAGATTTATATTTTCTACTTCTCAAATCTTAATTTTACTAAGTGACTTGACACTGAAACCAGAAAGCTTACTCCACACTTCTTCCTAAATTTGTCTATTTTTAGGAGTTCCTGCAGAGGTCTTGGCCCTGGGTTTTAATTCCTTCTTCCCACAGACATCCCCATCTCTTTCCATACACAGTGGAGTCAATGATTCATGTCTGGTACAGTCAGCCAGCAGGGACCAGTTATCTCTTCCTGCAGGGTTATGGCACTTTGTGGCAGGGTGCAATGAAAACTGCATTTAACGAAGAGGAATTTGTCTTAGGAAGCAAGTGAGACTTAGTTCCCATCAGAAGCGGTGCTTGCCACTTTAGGATCTATAATGTGCTGTTTTGCTTACAATGTGTAATTCATTCACATAAATAGTTTCCTAAGACTCGTATATAGCCGTGTAATCTGATAATCAGTATAGTGCTAAAAATTCTGTAATAAACTTTCAACAGTTCTTGCTAGATGACGAGAGTTTTGCTGAAATGATATTTCCCTGATATTATGTTTCACTAATGGTTTCTCTGATCTTTCTCCATTGATCAAGCATAATGTGAAAAGAAATTTTAAGAAAGCACCATTCTCCATCTTCTTATCATAAATTATTGGGGGCTTTCTTTGACAGCAGGTACATGAAAATATTTCAGACAGCCAAATGGACAGTCAGAAACCTTGTCAAGCTTTTAAGGCTTAGGGTTTTTTTGCATTAGATTTAGAATTTGGTTTTGCTGACTTCAGCACAAAGAAGTTTTCTATACTTACAGGAGGCCACTTTGCACTTCTTCCCTGTTATGACAGTCCCTATGAAAAATTCAAGAGACATTGGATTTTATATCCCAGACCAGACAAATCCCTACAGTGCACTAGAACGTGAACAATGTCATAATCAACAGTCACAATCTGTCCCACTCAAACAGTATAGCCCACCTATCAAAGGGAGTTTTCATCAGCCAACAACAGATGGCATCTTGACATTGTGCTACACAAGGCTCAAAGAAGACCTGGTGCCCTTCTTCATATTGGAGCAATTACACTTCAAATTTTACTCAACAGCTCCAAGGAGTGCTGAACATTCACTCATTAGTCCCTATCCAAAATTGTCTAAACATGGAAAAGGTAGCAAGCCTAATCTGGAGTGCCTGACTGATTTCTACATAAAGCCTATAGCCGCCACTTACCCATCAAACTGGTAAGTAAAAGGTATAAGCAACATAAAATAATTTGTATTTTATGCAAGTGTCCCACTCTGTCTCATCATATTGCGTGTATTCTAGGCATTTTTTTATTTCTATATATAAACATAGGTATAACTAAACAACCACAGAGCAACTGAGTGAATTTACAACCTGCGGACAGAAATTACAAGCTACTAGTAAAATAATATATTTTACAAAATTCTAGTTCTCAGTCCCAAATTATGTTAATGTAGGTCTATCAAGTGAAAATCAATGCTTTCACTGAATGAAAGATAACTAGCCACCTGAAAATTGTGAAATTCGTTTCCGAGATCATATTCTGAATGTATTGTATGGGTATTTTTTTTTCCCCCACTAATCTATTTCAGTTGTTCTAGTAAAGGTAATCTCCCTTCAACTGTATCTCCTATAGTTGACTGAGGGATGGAATAAAATTATAGTTGTGGCAAAGTTTTTATTTATTTACATGTTCAGCAATAATACACAAATAGCATAAATAAAACCTTGACGTGCACACTATTAATAAACAAATGAATCAGTTATGCCTAAAAGGGTGAGTTCCAATCAAAAGATCTATCCTTGCATAGCACAGCCCGGGTTAAAGACCGAGTTAACGTTTGCAAACACACCATATCCTGAGATAAATTATTAACCTTCTCTTTCAGAAGTAAGATATACTGCTATGCTGCTATGACCACCTTTTTATCTGTAGATACATCTCCAGAATCTTTTCCACATGAAGAATTGTCTCGCTATAGTGAGACTAGCATCATTGAATTAGTTTGGGTCTTTGAATAAAAAAATCTTTAGAAAAGGCCCAAGAAACTTCACAAGGCAAATAATTTCTGTAAGCATTCAAATTAATTGGCTTATATGTTCCTCTTGGTGTTTGTTCCATGTTTTGACTACATCCATTTTTGTGCAGTACTTGGTCGGACTTCAGATGATGTTCCATTGCTTCGGTGCTTTTGATAAAGTGCTTGTTACATTCTCCTCTTCGACTTTCCCTACCTAATCACAACAGCTACTGTATGCATTTTCTTTTCCCTTTTGAAAAGCAAAAGTTGAGAGTCTTTGCTTCCCCAAATTATTTTTCTTTTGATATCAGATTGCATGCATTAATTTTAATGCTGCGTTTCTTGCTCTGAGAGCTGAAACTTCTGTTTATTCAGCTGAGCGCTGGCAGCACTGATGCAGCTTTCCCAGCAGGGCTCACCGATCTGTCCGGTCCCTTCCTTTGAAGGAGGCTGTTTCCACTTACTCCTTAACGCTCCTAGAGAAATTGCCAGCAGACGTGGAGGTCAGTAATGGCTGTTGAGGTTCTTGTAATGATTTTTCTTAGGAGAATGAAATGAAAAAAAGTACCACCTTCATGTCACAGCACCAAATAATAATCAGATGGTAGTAATAATAGTATGTAGTGGTAGAGGAAGACCACATCTAAGCACTTAACCTGCTTCATAGTTTAAAGAATGAACTAAGCATAACTTGAAGGTAGGAGATTTTAACTGTTTGTTGGATTTGGGGATTTTGGTATTGTGTATATCTTTTGGGCTGCAATGCAGGGGGCCCACTGCAAAGTCAGTAATGAGCCTCATGTTCAAATCAGTAGCTCTAAGCACTCTTCAAAGTATGAGGAAGAAAATGGAGTATTGATTTCTCAAGAAATCATGCATTAGAAAATGATACAACTTAAAAAAGGTGGGGTGAGGTACTTCACTGGCAGTGCTTCATGAAGTGCATTCTGATCTTCTTTGCTTTTGGATGCCACTTACACCACAAATCTACCGCTCTTTAATTGGAAAGCAGTTTTGCCAGACCTTGAAAAGGAAATATTTTTTTCCTTTTCAAAAACATTTTCAGCTTTTCAAGCCAAACAATTTATGTAGAGGAATAGATCTTTATTTAAAGAAATAGGAGCAGGCTACTTATTATTGCGTCTGAAATCTTACTTTAAGGTGTTCTTTGTTTGTAAGCAAGGCTGTGAATTATGCTCATTTTTTGACCTGACCAGTCATGAATTAAAGAGCTGGCTGATTTTGTCTCCACAGTTCTGTGCCTTTCTTGTAAACTCTGAGTATGTTGTAATACTGTTTTCTTGTCCCAGACTGGTAAGGCTGAAATGGAAAGAAATGAACCTGATTGAAGTTGCAGGTCTACTTGCAGCTTGTTTCATTCTAGATACAGTTGAAACCAATTTTATTTCCCATTAGTGAAGAAGAAAAAAAGCATCCAGTCTTATGTACACTGACTGCACAAAAAGAGACAGATATGGTACGGTTCGATTTCCTGGATGTCTCCCTGACTAAATGAGAAGGCATTGTTAGACAAGGCTGTAAAGTTAAATACCCCATTTGTAAGCTGAAATGCCAACGTGGGATCAAATTGTTATAGTAGACAGCTTCTTTAACTGTGATGTTGCTCATGGGTGTAGTAGTACGATAAAAAGTAGTAGCTTTTTTTTTTTTCAAATTGAATGTGATCTTCATATTGAGAAATATTTAATTGGGAAGAAACTTCTGACACTGCCCTACACCTACAAATATCTTCCAAGCCAGTGCCTTCTCCTTCTTATGAACGGCAGAAGTGGAAAATGAAGTCAGCCTTAACAGCACACACCACTCTTTCGTGAGCAATTTTAATTATTCGTTGGCTGCATATAGAGTGGTTTGTTGATATCACCACATAAAATATTCTGACTTCCCTCAGACTTTCAGGACACTTCAAGGTGTCATTATAGAAAGTAACATTCGAGAGATTGAGCAAGTTGTAACATACTATTTGGAAATGACAAGAAAATGACTACTTTGCTGAGGAGGTAGATGCTGCTGCAAGTAAACATCCCTACACATATGGGAAAATGTAATTTACTATGTTTGTGGAAGCAATTATTTTTATTATTTTAATGGAAAAGACAAGACAGTATTATTTGGTATTAGTAAGTTACCTTTTCTTTCCACATATTCAATTTTCCTCTACACATACCTATATATGCTTGGTTTTGAGAACCTGATAGTAAGTATAGGTCTATAAGGTAAAGGACATCTTTTTTTTTTTGGTGAATCAGCTAATAAAAAAAAGAAGTGAATTATTAAGTTTTAAGTGCTATTATTTTGGGCAGTATGTTCCACAGTGGGGAAAAAAAAAAGACAAAATCATTTGTGATAACAGTCTTTTAAATAGATGTTATATATAAAATAAGAAGTTGGAGATATGTAACAGTACGTTTTGCAGCTCTTGAGAGCTACTGAGAATAAGTGGACAGAAATGCCTCAGTACTCTGAACTTTGCCATTCTAAACTATCTGTGGGAACTACTTCAGATGTTGTAAGTAACACAGTAACCTGACTCTTCTTATTTTATACTCAAATTCCGATTCCTTAGACACAAAGCACACATTTATTTTCTAAGACAATGATTACATATTCAGTTGGGTCGTGCGTAAGGTGTTAGTAACTACATATAAGGTTGTCTGTATCTGCTATTTGAAGCACTTCACAAGTTGAAATGCAACTGCTGTCACATGGGTCCCCATTTTATCATGATTATGAACTTGCTTGTGACATAATTGTGTAGTTATATATAAAACATATATTTACACAAACTTAGCATGGTCTGATAATAATTCCAGCACAATGGAATGAAAGATTTTTTTCAAAAATTTCAAAGGCACTTTCTAAAACTTCTCTTGCTTACAGAAAACTTTTACGTTTGGTCAAGGAAAAAAAATAAACTGAAGAAGTGCCATTTCTTTGTTCCCTGAATTCAGGCCAGTTTAGTGGGATCATAAAAGTAGAACATCACAGTTTTCTTTCTTTTAGCTGCATTTCACAGGAAAAGTTGGCAGCAGGCCAAAATAATAACTGAACTCAAACATTTTTAAAGATTCAGGTTCACATCACTGCCAGAGCAGCTGCTGCAGCACAGGCTACACTGGAAAGTATCTGAGCTGCTGGAGCCGTGGGGAGGAAGTAACAGGCACAGTCAAGCGTCTCTGCTCTGTAAAAGTACCTCTCCAGACCTGCCATGGAGCTTTACCCTTTTGCCCCATCTAGAGGACCAGAAAAGATAATTTTCACCTACGGGGTTATTGTTGACAATTCATACATTTGGTCCTGAACAGAGAGTTGTGTGATGCAGCTGATATGTCCAGTATCAAGTCCTGGGACTTAGGGGAGAACGTTGCAGTAAAGCTAGAAAGCATTTAAAGCCTTTTCCTTTAAAACAAACAAACAGCAAAAGTCAGACAAAAATGCTTGAAAGGTTCTTTTAAGAGGAAATAATTGAAACTGGATAGCCAAGTTCTTGGAAATAATGGTTTGCCAGATTTGGCTGTGCAGCCATATTCAGTTCCCCTGGGTGAGCGCATTGTGATACAGCCTTCAATAACATCATAACGTCATATGCTTCTGCACACCACCTGCAACAATCATTGCAGAGGCTGGACATAAGAAAGGAAAAAAAAACTCTGTACAAGCAACTGCAGCATCTGAATGCTTGTTATTGCCACTTACATATGCTTCAACATATTCTTCTGAGTGTGGTTGCTGTTGGTTGAACATCTAAGGGTGCACAATTTCTCAGAAGAAGGATGCTGTAGGGCCAGCTTAAACATTTTAGTGCTGTAGATGTATGATTTTAAGCCCTGGGTAAAAGCTGACCGAATATGTCATAGAGATGATTTGTCTTTGGATGATAGCAGCATCTCTCATAAAGTACTCCACTCAATCTATGGAATGATATTAGTAGTGAATGTGGAGAATGCTCTTTTCCAGTAGCTTGAGGTGTACTTATATGAAGCTAGCTGGTGAGTGACATGGTAAATAAAATCCAGAGGAAAAATGATATACAGTTAAAGATGTGTTTTAGTGACAGGCAATGCAGCAGCAAAGGCAAACAGAAATGGAGCGCTGCAGTACATACGCCAAAAAAAAGACAGAAGAAACAAATGCCTTTGAGAACTAATGGTCCCTTGAATGTTTTACCTGTTATCCCAGATTAGACTAAAAAAGATCTATTTAACAGAAAAAGAATACTGTAGTTCATCTTCTACTAAATCATTTATATTCCCCTCAGTACCCACACTTATGAAATGCATGTTAGGAATAGAATTGCTCTATTTGGAGAAAAAAGTTTCGTGCACATATAAACCGTGTATAGGTCTGTATTAGTATTGTTTTGCCATCTAGATAGTTTAAACCACTTTTTTTGTATCCTTCTTGCACTAATTCTAGCACCAGAATCACATCAGTCATCAGTCCCTATAGTGGATCTCCTTTCCAGAGAGTAGATTTCTCAGCAAATGAGAAATCATCCAGTCATTTCTCTCTAATTATGTGTGTCTCTAAATACCTAATTAGCATTGGGAACAAATTGCATGCTGCAAAGATAATATTATGGAGAGCTGTTAATCCGTTAAGATGCTGCTTTTGAGTTTTGAACAGTTGATGCAGCTGTTAAAACAGAATTTTGCCACCTGGACATATCGTTACCATTTAGTTGTAAAATTCAGAAGCAACTGATGAGAAGCCCTTCAGGCTTTCTGCATGTCAGATGAAGAAATGTATCTATATGTCCTTCACAATGTACACTTCTCCATGCTTTAAACTACTTTGGCATTCTTAGAAAGTGAGTCTGTGGCAGGAATAAATATTCAAATGTTAAACTTTCTTTCAGGGTTATTTGGCTTGTTAATTACTTGGTTTGCCTTGTCCACGTATACGTGGCAGCACAGAATAACAGTAGATTCGTGGAGGTTTCTTGCCAAATATATCTGCATAGAAATTACATGTTTCTGTAGAATACTGGATAATCATGCTTAGGTGGCTTAACTGTAATTAATGTGTAATGTGCACTTTGGCTAGAAGAGAGAAATTACCGGGTACTTACCTCATGATTATTTCAGCATGTACTGCACAGTTGTGTTTTGTGGTCATACTAGCAAAGGCTGCTGAACATCCTCAGCTCTTGTTGAAGTCCATTGGTGCTGAGTATCTCTGGACCTCCTAGATGAGGTCCTGAATCCCTGAGAATATATAGTGACTGCACATAAAGCATAAGTCATTCCTGATGCCTGCATACAAGTAATGCCACTTGTTAATGGTATCATAAAAAATTCTCTGCTCAAGGGCATTCCTAATCACTAGAGTTAATAAAACCTTATTTGTAGTAAAACCTCCTTTTAGAGCTGAACTTTTGGTTTTCCTTATATTTTTTTCCTTCATATCAGTTCTTCAGGCTAAAAATTTTTAGAGGAGACATGTATGAACTACAGAATGATTTCGGTATTGGAGGTAAACACAGCGTGTGTATGAATCTTCTAAAAGGAAAAGGTGGACAGGCAGTAAGTTGAGAATTCAGTTCTAATTAGTAGTCCTTATGCTGCCACCTCTTCTATGTAATCAAATCAGCAAAATACTGTCAATATGAAAGTGAGGTGCTTGAAGAAATCTATGTTAGTGAGACCCATTAATAATCTGATCTCATAGAAATACAGCTAAAATTTATTCCCTATTTTACTTTCATGAAAAAGTTAATTAAACTAATCAGCACTTTAAGAACCACAAGAGAAATCCTGTCCCAAATTCTGCTCATCTCTATACAGGCAGCCTTGAAATGGGAATAAGGATATAACCGTGCCATGTCCCTTGCCAGGATCTGCAGGCAACTTGTGAGGATAGCTGTAAGCGTTATGAACTAACCCAGTTGAGTCGGGCAGTCCCAGTGGACTCAGATTCTGCATCCGTGGAGTTCCAGAGACGTTACAGCATTCACCATTTGCTGCATCCAGAGACACACATAGAATGTTTTGTTTCTTTGGTCTTCTGGGATCAGCTCACAGTGGCTTCTTGATCTTTATGTCCCCTGATGTAGCAGAGATTTGACTGGGTGGCCATGAGGATTTCTTGCAGTGTGTTAGGCAGGATGTATTAGGCTTGGAATCCAGTGTAGCCAGGGCTGGACAGAAACCAGCACATGAACTGGTAAACTAAGTGCTGAGAGGGCAGCACTTCAGGCAAGAGCAAGACAGATGGAAGAAGGAAAGAAAGTGTGTAGTTTAAGACTGCCACAGGAGATAGCTCAATTTAAAGGTCCCAGATTTTGCTCAGAGCAGCTGAGGAGCACTGTCATATGCTGTGCTTTCATCTCTTGCACGAATGAGGTGTGGGTCAAGGTGTGTAATGCATGTCATAACGCAGCAATGTCTTAAAACTGTGATGCTGTGAGTAAACTTCTTAGATCCGAGCTGGCTTCAAGGGAGCTGGTTTCAAACTCCAAGTTTTTCTAGTAAAATAGAGAGTGATTCTGAACCTGCTTACTTTAGAAGAACCAAGACATGGGAAAAGCAGAACCCAAGTACCTAAGGAGCAAGATGCAATAATTTGACTAGTTTTATTCAGAGGAGAGGTTTTTTTAGCTAAAAGCCACAACTGTGAGTTAGATTGAAAAGCAAAGGGAAGATGAAGGCTATTTTGCTGTGATAACCAAATGGGCTGGTACTGCTGGGTAATTTAGTTCTGGTGGAATTTGATGCCTCCATGTTGTGATGTCTGTGAGGCAGTGTCTGTATCCAGCACTCCAGCTGGGTTGTGAGAACGTTTGGTTTTTTGTATTATTCCAGTTCTGGGAAGTCCTGATCACGGTCAGGCCTGCATTGTTTTAGGCACTAAATAAGCTCAGAACAAAAAGGCAGTTCTGCTGCCATAGAGTTTATAATCTAAGTACGAAACAAGAGACAACAGATGGGGCTAGACAGACGGGGAAGCATAAGGAAGCAATGTGACAGTACTGGTCAGCCAAAAAGTCAGTGTTCAAAGGAGAGCAGCAGGCCAGCTATGAGTTTTCTATAAGCAACGTATCAAAGACAGGATCTGAAATGAGATAATTAAGACAGCTTTGCAGACGTCTGTAGGGAACTCCTTCTAAGAATGAGGCAGCTTGATGGGGAAGGGCTTTGGAAATTAAGCCAAACATCTCAGGTTTTAGGGCATAAAAAATGGGAAACCAGCAGAAAGCACATGGATAGCAGGAATACCACCAACATAGTCTCTAAGTGTGGAGCACCATCCAAAGACTGCTCCTTCTTCTTAACCTCATTGAAGGATTTATCCTCTGCCATATCAGGAGATGCTTCTTGGCCATGGAGAGTTTGATGATACTCGCTTTTGAGTGCATGAAATCCTTTGTTTGGCCAAGGGGATTACAAAATATTTTTGTAGGCCCAAGATTCAAAGGCTACTGGAACAAAAGCCTGGATTTGGAAGTCAGAGAAATTTCTTTTCTCAAGCCTAACAGGAAAACAGTCACAAGACCATGTTTGATCGTACTGGACAGTTGGTAAACAACTTGACAGCAATTTCATCATACGGTTACGTTAGCTATTATTTTATATGCCAGCTGTGTTTGGCAAATTACAATTTCTCTTTGAAAATGATCCTTGGAAAATACTACATGACGGTTTAAAGATACATGACCCATCTATGCAAAAAAATAAATGTAAGATAACTACACACAGCTGGGTGGCGTTAACTGAGCCTTTACTCTGAGATCTCCAACTTTAGAATTTTTGTATCCCATTGCTATATTAATAAAGTTCTCTGTATTTAAAATGACAATTACTTGCAAGAATATATGATAAGCTTTATGTTTGCTTTCAATTTCTATGCTGTACATAATAGGGAAGATAAGAGCACTGAGCATCACTTGACGAAATGAAATCCCTCCATATGGCACCCTTCTCCCATTAAGATGTACAGTATGAACCCAAAAAGCATCTTTTAAAATAGTTTTATAGCTGAAATGGGAATTTAGTTTAGCTTAATTTGTGAATTGCCTGAAGCAAGAATTATCTTTAATGCTGTCTGTATAAGGCTGCTCCCACAGCTGTTCTTAACTGATTCTATATCAAAATAACCAGGAGCTGTCTTGTGTTCATCCAGAAGTTAGGTTTCTAACCTAAATTAATCCAAGTTTCCTTGATAGTCAACAGAAAGAATGAAGCACTTGGAGAGGACTTCTTGTCCTTTTCTATTATATGAGCTCGAAAAAAATTGTCTTGTAAATCTCACTCTTGAGGCAGCCCGGCTCCTCTGATGTCTACAGAGGGAGCCTAGATGATAAGCTCAGTCTAGTCACCTCGCTCTAGGCAGCTGAAGTTGGATGAATTAAAAAAAACATTTGAAATTTAGCTGAATTGTATTTTATTTCAGCCTGTGAAATGTTGTATGGTAGGGCACTTAGCAGATGTATCTTTGGCCAGCAAGTATGGGAATACGTAAGGTGAACCTGTATAGAGCCAAGGTTGAATAGATGCATTAGGTAACTGGGATGTTATGCAGCTAAAAGGATGGCCAGGCTTAGTAGTAGCTACTAGTTTTAACAGGAAATCACCTTGAGAAGCTCTAACATTTGAGGTAATGCAAGAACAATGTCATGTATTGAGTGCTCTGTAAATAATTAATATTGCATGCTATGATTCCTACATTAAGGAGGCTTTAGGAGAGCAGTATGTTTTTGCATGACTTGACTGTTCTCATATTAACCTCTTTACTTCAGCCGTGAGGTCCTCACCTATCTGTACATTCAGAGCGGCCTTCTGTGCACTAGGTTATTGCTGGCACCTTAGTGTGGCAGCATCTGTTGTGCTGCAAACATCTGATCTGCTGAATGCAAATTGGGAACTTTCATTCTTAGAGCTATTTACCAAATGCAGATGCATTTGATTGAGTGCAGGGACCATGATTCTGTCTTACCTGCTCCCATCCGTCACCTGTTTTACTACTTTCTCTGTTAAAAGTTGTGGTAGCCCTGCTGTTTGAAGGACTTTTATGTAGTTCTCAGAGACTAAAAATAAGCCTTTTTCATAAATCATATTTTTAAAAGTGCTGGTCCAAGTGATTTGACATTTTTCCAAAAGTAAGATAAAAGTTTACGTGCTTGGAAATGACGTCTCTAAGAAGTATGCACTTTATATTTTATTCATTTTGATAGCTTATGTTATGATGCATTTGATAGATCCTGAAAGACACTGTCAATTTTAAAGATACAACCAATAAACTTTTGTTAGTGATGAAAATGTGCCCCATAATCATCAGATGTCTATGTCTGTGAAAAGATATTCTATCAAACTTATGACATTTTTTATTTTCAAACATTTTTGTTGCATGATTTTGACCAGTGTTACATAGTATATCCCAGAAAAGGAATATTTGACGAACAAAAAAAACTTCTGCAGCTGAAGACCATGAATTCTCTGAGATGATAATCCTTGAAGTAAACAAGTACAAGACAGTAACGTTATCTCATCAAAGTTCTGAAAATATCAGAAATAAACCCATATATACGTGCATGTGTGTTTTATAGTATAGATATCACAAGTAAATCAATTAGGACTACAGATGTTTGTGAGCTAGGCAGAAAGAGAACCCACCTAGCCAAGCTTGGCATTAACCCATTGCCTGTAGAAGAGTGCAGCCATTGATACTAGTTGAACATATGACCTGCAGGTCTCCTGAAGGTTTCAACATTATCTTTCATAATAAAATATGTATGTTGTAGAAGATTTTTTTTCCCCTGGTAATAGAACAATTTTCAAGGGAAATTCAATGAGTTGAAAATATTCTTAATCAGTAATACTATTTAAAATAATATTCCTCAAGAAAAGATCAATTACGTATATTTTTTCAGCTAGAAAACATTTGAAATGCTAGGTGGGAAAGGTTAAATAGATACAGTAGTTCTTGGCATCCTTCAACCAGGTTGATTGCTGGATTACAAGGTGAGAGCAAGACCAACACACAAGTGTTGTGCGTGTACTGAGGAGCAGTACAAGCAAGAATGCAGTGTGGAGATAAGAGACTACTTAAAATCCTGCCAAGCAGTTCCCCTGGTTTTGCTCTATTTACACTGATTCAACAGTCAGAGCACAGGATTTTTCTTTCTCTTGTGAAGGACCAACAGTTCTGAAATTTCATAAGAGATTTGTGTTGAAGCAGGAACTTCCTCGTTGCTGTGTATTGAGTTTTTGCAGGCAGTAAGAATACAGGTAGTTGTTACTGTAGTTGTTTCACAGAATAATATGAAGTAGTTGTTTACAGATATATTTGAGTATTTTATAGCTGTAAAAGTGTTTGCAGTTCTGCTAGAGCACATTTACATGTGCAATGTCTTGCTATAATATGTCCTTTCCAAATTCATTCCATATCACAAATATCTCCTTTCCCCTCTTTTTCCTCTCAAATGTCACAAGACATTATGTCTGTATCCACTCAACAGTAAAAACAGTACCAAATTTGTATTTGGCTTTGACCACCTTTAATAGTTATTGTATTGAATATTTTTTCCTTACTACAGTATTTGATCTTGAACACCTTTTCTAGGTGTGTTAGTTACCCTCAAAGAAAACTTTAAGACCTACCCAGTGGAAAGTTGCTGCTGTGTAGATAAGAATTATTGCATTTATTTTTTCTTGAGACGGTGGACAATGTACCATGGAAAATTTATGGTCTGCCATAGTATGCAGTAAAGAAGCATCTCATTTTTGTTTTTGAAATAAACCATCTACAAATCTGTGAGCTTAAGGCAGGCAGGCATGCAAACCTTGTCCTCTGTGAAGAATTCCACTTAGAAAAACTCCTGCGAGAGCACCCGCCTTGGTGCAGTCCTTTCTACAGTGGGAAGGACTTTGCTCAGCTCTGGTCAGAGCCCTCAACAGGCAGATGCTGTTTCTGAAGTACCTAGGGTTTGGTCGCCCTACTAGTGCTCCAGTATTAAGGTTTCTCCTATCAATTAATGAATTGTATTTATCATAGATTCATAGAATGGTTTGGGTTGGAAGGGACCTTAAAGATCATCTAGTTTCAGCCCCTAATATCTAATCTAAATCTCCCCTCCTTCATTCCTGCTTGTCCTATCACTCCATGCCCCTGTAAACAGTCCCTCTGCAGCTTTCCTGTAGCCCCTTCAGGTACTGGGAGGCTTCATTAAGGTGTTTCTGGAGCCTTCTCCAGGATGAACAAACCCAGCTCTTAGCCTGTCTCCACAGCAGAGGTGCTCCAGCCCTCTGGTCATCTTCATGGCCCTCCTCTGGACTTATTCCAGTGGCTCCATGTCTGCCTTGTCCTGTGGACCCCAGAGCTGGATGCAGTACTGTGGCAAGGATCTCGGAGCAGAGTAGAGGGGCAGAATCCCTCCCTTGGCCTGCTGGGGCTATACCTATTTAGCTATAGCCGTTAACAGCATACTATGTTAGAGCCCCGTTAGATCTAATGAGATCGCCGCTTTTCCTTCTGCTTTTTCCTGTTGTTCTCTTGCAGTGATTTATATTTCTAGTTTGTTTATGCTCTGAAATAAACTGTGGGACAACAGTACATGCAAAATTATCTTAATGCTAAAAGCTGAAGTGTTTATAGTTGGTAAACCTAAGTATACTGTATAATTAAAACAATTATTTCATCAAAAGATGCTTTTTAAAATTGTTTTGCAATTAGTGCCATTGAAATAGTTCTATTATTTTACATGCATTTAATTTCTGTTTTGGTCTCTCCAAAGCACTTTTTTTTTGTAGAAGGCAAAACAATTTAACATCTATAATTATAGTTTAAACAATTAAGGGTATGCATGATCAGATTAAAAGCCTAAAGTAAACCTTACCATACTGGGACCAAAGCACAGGAGAATATACTGTGATGGATAACTCTGTTTAAGGTTATGAACATATGTATATGCTTATAATATTTTCCAGTTTCAGTGATTTTGTATCACACTATATTCCCAGAGTTGAAAACAGAATTTCCCACTCCTGACACATACCTTACAAGTGAATAGCACAGTACTGGTTTATATATTGTAGCAGTAATGGATCCCTTGTTTTGGGGAGGTTTATAATATTGATTTACCTCCAGTCAGGTTTTGTAAAGAGCTTCACATCCTTGTCATTCATCTCTGGTCTAGACACTCCAGATATTAGCCTCTGTTTGTGAAAGAGATTTGCAAAGAGAGTGTTTTCTTCTGCACACTTGTGTCAAGGCAGATGGAAAATTGCTCTGAAGCAAATGCGTGCCATGCTTGAGGGTCATTCTGCAGTTCTGATTTTGTGTCCTGAACCTGTGGGCAGATCATCTCCTTCCACAAATGTTTTTGTGGAAGAGAACTGTAAGGAAAGTAAAAAAAAAATCTTGTGAATTTCCTAGAAGCGTTATTAGATGCTTTTGCGAAGGGTTAGATACTTGCCCTATTGACAGGATGGGTCTCTGTAAGGTCCTGATCAAGACCCATGTCTGTAAACATTTAAGCGTGTAGCTGATACATTGACTCAATGCTAAGCATTTGTGTACGTATCTTTGGGAAGAGATTATCAATTGGAAGAATATTTCTTAAATTAAGAGGAGCAAAGTCCATCAGCTAGGAAATCCACATAGGCTCTTTCATTTATCTCTGAACATTCACTTCTCTTCCCCTGTTTGATCTGGCAGATTGGAGGTATGCTGTTATTCCTGGACAGCAATAATTCTCCACAAAGCCACCTTTTTAAGAGGAGGCAATGGAGTTCATCTCACGATAGTTCCACAGGGAGCCGAGTCCAGAGTTAAGGTTCACTGTATCTCTTATTGCTTGCCTCAATGGGAACACAAGGAGTGATCTAATAGGGATGAGCCTAGATAGTGGAAGCTGTGCACCTAAGTCTAGTGATCCTTTCACGCTGGAGACAGCAGAACCACAGAGAGGAGGCCTTGTGCATCATTAATTAACCATTCACTGAAAAACTTCAAAATGTAATCAAGGGAGATTAGTCATGCAGAAAATGTCTAACACTTAATTTCATTATCGCAGTAAGAACAGCGATGTACAACTATATGTTCCCTGTCTGGTTCCTGTTCTCTCCTGGCATAGAGCACGGTGCTTTTTTAACAGCAAAACACTATGTTATCAGTTCTCTCTGAAGGGCTACAGTGCTAGTTGGTGGGGTTTTTTTAAAAAACTTTTTCTTTTAAAGGCGAATTGTAACTTCTTTTCCATACTTTCTGATGTACATAAGTTTTAGTCCATAATTCCCCAAATCTATGAAGACCTTCCCAAAAACAGTCCCTCTCCACCTTTCATCCTACGTTATTTTGCTATAGCAGCAAAGGAACTAAAAAAAAAAGTCCATCTATATAATCCATTTAAATATCAAAGGTTTTTCCATCTTTTTGCCATCTTTACTACTCCTGACTGTTCTGTTGTACCTACCTCTGTCATTGCCAAGTTTTACTATAAATAATGGGTGCATTTTAAAAAAGGCATCCAACAGGCCCTTGTGACAGGCATTTTTCCAGATATTTATGTTTATAGTTCCCTCCTTTAGTCTCTTTTATGTCAGCAGTCCTATCTAATGTAGAGGTTTCACATAATTTCTGTGTATTATTTTAGATGTACTACTAATTTGATCACTTGTGGTTCTTTTTTAAAGCTTCTGTCAAAGGGAAATTCAGTACACCTACAGCCTTGATTCCTCTTTGGACATGCCTCTCCACTGATTTTTCCAATCTGATGTTATACTTTCCAGATTTGGATGTCTCAGATAAATGCCTAAAGGCAGCTGGGATGAATTTGAGACCTCTGTCCCTATTACAGAGACCCAATCTACCCTGATCTGATGGATTTCTCTAAATTAAGCAGTCTGTTCCCACACATGTAATGCGTATCTCTCAATCTTCACTTCTTAATGTTCTCTCTCTCTTTCACACTTCCATCTCTGCAATTTTGCTCATTTCCCAGTATTCCCAGTTGCCCCATGCTCAGTTTAGCTCCACCTCTGCCCCTTTCTTCCCTGCACCATTAATTTCATCTATCCCTGCTCCATCCTTCCTGCTATGCCCTCAAATGTTTTGTTTATCTGTTTGGAATGAAGCATATTCTTCCTGTGTTTTTAAAGCACTCTACAAATGGATATATCTTTATATATTTTCACCATTATCACATCACCGTTTCAAATACTACTACACCTTATTCTCCTATTGTGTTATTCAGTTTACCCAAGATTCCCAGTTCTATTTAACACTGTAGATCAGTGTGTTGGTCAGGAAGCTTTGTACTATAATTGAGTAACAAATTATTATTTTCTTCTCATGTGTTCAGTGAACTCATTTTGCAGATCCTTCAGCTCAATTCATTATGATCAAATGGAGAAGCATTTGTTTCAATAAGATTTTAATTTCTAGAACTATCTTTTGCATCAGTGACTTTTCATTGTTAATTGCTTTCTTGTCCCCCATTAAGGTGTTCTTGCAACTGCTTCATCCAAACTAAGCTCCTTGGCTACACACACAGTTTGAAAAGACTCTCCTCTACTTTCTAAGTAATATAACCATTGTAGCCTTCTTAATCCAGCAGTGTGGGTTTCTGTATTTTCCTCCCTTGATTCTAACAAAACCTTTTCAGAATCTTGTGTCAAAGGAATTATAGAAGTGTCCTGAACTTCCCCCAGATACGTCAGAATACAAAAAATAATTTTATTATTTAATAGCACTAGTTAAGAACACCAAGGCACCTTAGTCTGTGTTGGATGTCTGTGAGTTGAATTACCATTAATACTAACGGTTTAAATGGATATGCACTGACTGGAGCATGCCCCTAATGTCTCATAGTCATCCTACTGAAAACTGTTTTTATTATACCTCCTTCTGAACCAGTTGCTGCTTTAAATCCCATAAAGGGCATAGGAAGTGAAGACTTAAAATAAAAAATGTTAAGTATGGCCCTAGTTTTACATGTTGAAATGACAAAATCAGAGGATGAGTTCAAGTGATTCTCTCCCTTTTAAAAAAATCAATGGGTTGTGAATTTATTATTTTAACACAGCTGACAGAGAAAATACAGAATGAATTCAGTAATGAAAAGCATTTGGGGTTTTGACAGGTCTTGGCTGAAATAAAGTCCTTTGAGACCAGCATTTGTAGGCAGAGGTGAAAGTAGAAATTGGTTTACCTGAAGATCTCTGTATATGGAGTCAAAATTTTCAAGGGAGACTGCCTGCCAGTGTCAAGGCTTATCTTTTGACACATCCAGCCTGAAATCTATCAAAATCTGGAAACTTCCTGACTTTTCAATGTAACTTCTGTATGTGTGATTTTCTATACAAAACTTCATTTGTGAAGGTCCTAAAAGTTTTCTGGTTATTTTGTACTGATCTTGCAATCTGTTCAAATCCACAAATCTCTTTTCTTTTTTTTTTTATTTTTTCTTCTTTAACTTATTCTTTGCTTAACTCTAAGCAGAAACCATTATTGAGTAAAACTTCACTCATTCTGATATTAAAATTAACTATACGAGTCATTGAATTTTGCAGCTCATTTAGTAGCTTTCACAGAAATATAGTCCAGTTCTCTCTGAAAAAGAATGTGGATGAATGCAGTCTTATTGCTCCACAGATCTGCGCAGTTTATATTGACAGTTTGTAATGTAAAATAGCGCATCTTGAACTTGTGTTAGAACTACGAGGCCAATGTAGATAGGCAGGAGTGAGGTAGGTTGCTTTTTCTTGTACATCATTAGTGTAGCTATTTACAAGGGTCTCCTTTGCAGTATCTATGTAACAGGATGTCAGAAATATAATTTGGATCTTCGAACTACACAGTGCAACTGAGAGCTGATCATGATTCTCAGAGCTTTCATTGCTTAGTAGGTTATTGCATAAAAGAAAAGTCTGGGTAACTTTTCTTGCTCAGACTGACTTTAAAAGTCTGTGGGTTGAGGAGGTCTGTGAATATGTTTCTTTTAACATGAAAAATCAAATGCAATGAAAAAGTTACTTAGATAGTAAGCAGTTTGGTGCAATGCTCATGTATTACACCCAACACAGCGAGAGCTGTATCCCTGACTGGTGCTGATAGATGTTATGGGAAGGTGTCTGGGTAACAGTAGTAGCAATCGCACTCAAAATGAAAATGAAAACCCATCACACTGTTTTGAAGTGCTGTACATCCATGCTGTAGTACATAACGTACATAGAAAGCATTTCTGTTTAATTTAACATATTATTCTTAAGTGCATCTAGCCTAGCAGTTGACATCGCTGTGATACAACTAGCTATGTTCTAGGAATGTTTCAAAAGCACTCAGAGCATGCACAGAATTATAGCATTATAAAGGAATCTTTTCTTGCAGTCATGCTTATATATCTTTGGAAATCATATTACTACTTATATATTTATTTACATGTTCGGTATTTACTGTCTAAAAAAAATTCAACTATGTGTACTTAGGGCACTGAAGGCAGAGCCAAGCCCTGAAGCTCTCAAAGCTGAGTCACATTAGATGGCACAGTGATGCACCATATTCATCCTGAGCTGTGCAAACCAGAAGATACTGCTTGCATTTGAAAATACTGGCAGCAAATTATGTTAACTCTCATGTGATCACTGGAGTGCTAGCTTTAAAATACAAGAAAAACGCAAAAGAACCCCATAACCTCCTATCAGATGTTGTAACTGCTGGGTGTTCAGCAGGAGTTAAAGGTGGATAAAAAGTAAAATGTATAATCCCTGGCAAGGAGGAGCAGATGAGCTGCATTCAAGACAGATTCTTCATGAAAATGCTGTGACATTTATTTTCAATATTAAAAATTCAAATGCAAGTGTTTAATATGTCTCATACACATCAGCTCTTTCTGTAATTCTGGGACTGGTGCAGTTTTGCCCTTGGTCATTTGGGGATTGCTTTTCCGTCCGCTTTGATCATATTGTGCTTGTGCAATATTCCCACCCGTTATCCTAAGAACTCTGATAACTGAATCTTGTTTTATCTGCCCTAGAAAAGAAAGTATCATGAAGGAGACTCAAATAGAACCGTGGAGTAGGAAAAAAACAACCAACTACCACCCCAAAAATGTTTTTTAGCACGTTTAATGTATACATTGGTATTTATGAGGATTTAACCAAAGCTCTCAAAAAATTGTAGCTTGAATATATAGAATGCACAGCCAGTATCAGACCTTTTCTTTCTTACACAAAGGAAAGCATTTATCATTCTGGTAACACAAGGGACAGAAAACAATGCCAATTCACAAATAAACCCTCTCATAATTTAATAGTGTTGTTTTGTCCCCTGCGATCCTAGAATGATAAATATTGTACCTTCTTTTGTCAGGATCAGAAACACTTTCATATGTGGAATAAAGGCTCATTCATTATATTTATATTGGGTTTTTTTCCAGATTGCTTTTTTTCCCAGCTGGTTCAGTATACATCACAGCTGTGACACTGTGCCAGCTTTCTTGTGGTCATTCCAAAGCTTCACAAATACCTGTGATGCTACCAGTTTAATTTTGGTTTGTTTTTTTTTTTTCTTAAACATATTTATATTCTATAATATAGATATATAACATATATACATACTATTTATATTCTTGAGGCTTTCAGAGGCTTTTACTGTAGCTTTGGACCTCATTACATTAACAGGTATACAAACATATATGTAATCATGCCTACAAACACTGGAATTGTCCATGCCATGAAATTGTCCATGGAGTGGGACCAGTCTGGGAAACCCACAGGCAAAGTTTGTTATGTTGCTTTTTTCACCAAAGGAGTAGGGAAGGGACAGCTCTGCAGAGGGAACAATGTTTTCCTCTAAGTACTTTCTGTGGTATTTGTTCCTGAGTAGGTGCTGCGAGGGGCCAATACCTCTGGAATTTATGCAGTACACTGTAGTCATCCCAGGTGAAAAGTCTGTAGCTCCATCCTCATCCCACCTAGAGAACAATAATCCATTATGGTTTTGCCTAGTATTGCAATCTTTCAGTAACTCAAAGTGTATTTAGATTTCAAAATGTTTCTCCAAAAGTACTTGGCTTTTGCAAATAATCCCAGTACTCTAAGTAGACTTAGATTATTTGCAATGGGAAATACACAAATGTTAAGCACATTGTTTTAAGAAGAGCTGTCCTGGCTTCACTGTGATACCCAACCATCTCTCATTGAATGATTGCATTAGGAAACAGTCATTGCACTAAACCTAGGCAAAGTAGGTAATCACTATATTAGCATGCATTAGTTAATTTGTGTGTAGCACTTTTAAAAAGCTCAGTATTTTAATTCTGTTTTTCCTCCCTGGACATATGTCTTGTCTTCATATTTAAACCACTATGGAAAGGTTAGTAAAAATTGATTTTGTAAGTGAAAGCTTTAAAATAAGACTTGGAAGACCCAGTGCTCTGGAAAAAAATCAAAACCCCTCCCCCCAAAAAAAAGTGTGAAAATTCAACTTGTTTACATCAGAGCCAGATTTCTACTGGCAAGCTTTAGATCCCTTAATGGGTTCATAATGTGTAAGCATTTGTTCCACTAAAAAATTCTCATAATGGAACTGCTGGTATGGACCAGAAGAGGTAAGTTTTTTCAGGGCAATAGGTTGGTTTTATCTGGATAGGAGTCCAGATAAAAATGTAAAGACTGCATTGAGACTTCATCCTAGTTGTCTAAATTCCTGAGCATATGCAGCTCCAGCAGAGCACAGCAATGACATACCTCACCCTAAAGGCTGTTTGTTCCTCCGAGAGCCTCCTGGCCCTACTTCCCTCCCCTTGAAATCCATCCGGGTGGATCTGGTGAGGACTTAAACCACACTGCCTCAGCCTCTGTGGACCTTCAGCAGCTTCGTGCCCATCTCACACCGGCACAAAGGATAGCTGTATCCTTGAGGCCATCCCTCTGAGAAAAACACATTTCCGTCACTTTTTCAGAATGATTAGTGAAAGTACAGTTAAACACATCAAAGATGAAAACTTGCATAAAAATGTGCACTACTTGGCACAGCTTTTAAAATCTTGAAAGTAAATATTGTTCTTAAAGCACATATGGGGCTCAAATAATGAAATAAGGATGGCTGTATTTAGATTATTCACCATCTATTTAATCGCTCTTAAAGAAATAATTAGATCATAGTTCAAGTGTGAACAGTTATTTTTATCTCTCTTCGTAAATTTTGGACGTTTGTATTTTTCTTGGGAAAGAGTCGGCCACTAAAATGAGAAGTCAGGGGAAGGACAGATAACATAAATGATTATTCAGAGGTTTGCAGCTTTTGAAACCTGCCATACCACCACCTCCTCACATTAGCACAATCCGAAGACATGAAAGAACATGGAAGGGAATTAGAGTAGTCTTGGTAACTAACATCAGATTCACAAAGAGAATTCCTGATGTTGGAAGTCTAGGTAGAGAAAAGCAAGTAATTTAAATACAGTTAAATAGCATGGCAACTCAAGCTTAATGGAAAAAGAAGCAGAAAAAAATAAGAAAGGAAAATGGAGGGCTACTCGGAAGGAAGGGAATGAATAATAGTGTAGCAAAAAGCCAGGAATCCCATGTATTTCACTGCCATTGTATTGAACACTTGTCCAGACAAGACAGAACAAACAAGTTCACACACCCAAACACAAAGCTTACAGAGTTTTATCAGAGTCCTTCTTGCCTCTGATACTTGCCCTTTTGGGGGATATAATACCTTCTATTGCTGAACCTCACACATTGTCAAATTCCCACTCCTGTGACTGGAGTTTCTTTCCCCCTCACCTTTTAAGGTGGAGATCAAAAGAGGTGGTGCCCCATCTGTTAGAAACAAGGTGCAGTTTTCCACTGATTACCTGCTATTTCCATTCTTTGCACCCCAGCTTGCGGGAAGCTTTTGATGAATTAATCCTAAATGGGAATCATGCTTTTCATTGTCACATTCTTTTCTATTCTTTATGAAAATCAATGTTTGTTTATGGCTGCTTCAGAGTCTCAAGTGTATGGTGTCTAATGGTATTACTTTAAAGTTTTATATTTTATCTTTATAACTTAGCATAATTATTTATAGCTGCAAACCGTAATGTAGCAGCATTATGGGAAACAGAATGCTGGATTGCATTGCAAAGGGAAGAGCAGATTTGGGGTTTATTATATTATTATATTACAGAAAGTACTTCAGAAGCTATGGAAGAAAGCAACTCAAATTGTAGCAGTTCACAGAAGTTGCGATTTTCAAAACAGATATTATTCATAACACAATCTTGTATCATCATCACCATATATTTAGCCATTAAAGGATAATTGAAATACAGAAAATCAGGAAATGAGAGAACTGAAGATTTTTCACATGTGATCAAAAAGCATGGGGAAAAAGTAGAGGGGAAAGAAGGTCAGCACTTAAACAGAAAATAGAAGACTCAGCGTAACATCTACTCTTAAAAATTAAATGGGAGATTTGGAAAAATTCCAGTGAGGAAATTCTAATGTCCCACAGAAATAGTTTTTGTTCTTCATCACATAGTTAAAACTTTTTGAAAATATGTAAATGAAAACTAGCTCCTAATCAGATCCTGGAAATACAAAGTGCTTCATATAGCACATTAGTTTTTAATGAAAATATTATGAAGAACAATGCACAGAATTGCTCTGAATTTTGCCTGTTGTCTCAGAAAACCATCCAGACATTGGGAAGTTCCAAGCAGAGTGTACCTCTTGCTGCATCTTCTCCCTGGTTTCAGTTCTGCCATTTCTTACTGCCATCACTAGTGATGCAGAAGGGCTGCTGTAGTAACTCTTCAGTATTTGAAGGTTTATTTTCATTGAGTGCATCTTCTGGGAACTGATGTTACTGGGAAATGGACTTCATGAGGATTTCTGGTCTTTATCTTTCACTTGGATCCTAACTTTTACTTTCTCATCCATTTAGGAGCATGAGACCTGTTGAACAGAAAATAAGTGAGAGATTTTACTTTGTTGTATAAAAAAGCAGTGTGCACATCCAGCTTAGATTTATGACTCCCAAGAGAGGAATATTTTACAGCTCCTGTATCTCTTTTGGATGTTGCTCCTAAAAGGAGAAACATTGAATGTGAATTTAGTGTGTCAGGAGGATCTTTTTCAGGTTTTGCCATTACATCCCCTAATGCAAAGGGACATCTAGAGGAATGCTTAAAATGGCAAAATTTATCATTTGGTAATCTTTGTAACAAAATAGTTTTTCCAGTTTTTTGGTTTTTTTAAATGGGATTGATAAATGAAACAGTAAGTGCTACTTGTTGGAGTGTGAGTACACATCAAGCTGGGACCATCTACTGTCAGTTTTCCAGTTTTTCCTCTCCAAACCAGGAAAGCATGCCTAAGGCATACCGTATATTTTCACTGATACACAGGCATACCAGTACTATCTCACAGTTTCAGGCATTTGTTCTACCTGCATATGTCACACACAGAAACGGTGATCTGCTACTATAATTTTACTGGTGTTTATTTGCATTGGCTGTTCAGGGCCAAATGTATGTAATGAATTATGAACACACAGTGTTTGAAGTGGAACTCTATTTCCATACATTTTGACAGCAACCAGGACTAAGTGTATCCTTTTTTTCCTGTTAAAGTCTTAATATGGTATTTTCACTGCACAGTGGAAGATTCAGGAAAGAATAAAGGAGTAGTTGTATAGCTGGTCTCTATGTGCCAAAATCCCACTCCGAATTGTTCTCTTTCAGTGCTGACCAGGCTTCTGGTAATGCTATTTGTATAACGTCTTTGGGTTTTTAAATGTGGGGGTTTTATAGTTTGAGCTTTTTAGCCTTTTACCAGGCTTTTCTGCTAGAATAAACAAAAATCAGTGTTCTGTATAAGTAGGTGATGGGGCTACCCTAATACTGACAACAGGGCTTTTTTAGTCTTTTTTCTTTCCTTGGGCATTAATAGGTACTGAAACTACAAATACCCTTGAGTTAAAGATCCTGAGGACCCTGAAGTTGTTGCTTTAGTAATATTTCAAAATATGGTTGAAAATTCTGGGCACACTTTCCATCCTGTTGACTTAATTCTACGTTACGCTCCCAAGATCATTTGTTTTGTCAGAGTGACTGCTGGCTACATAGCCAGAGATGTACTGAATGTCTAATTGTGGAAATCAGCAGAATACTGAAAAACTGACATTGTTATTTGGCCAGAACCAAATTACAAGCCAAAGGGTGGTTAGAGCAATGATATATTGCAGCAGTATATTGGAAATGGGAAACAAGTCCAGTCGTCAGCCTCAGAAAGCAGAAGTTCTGAGAGTGCATTATGGGAAGGCACTGCAGATATCATGCCTACTTCTGATTAAGCAGCAGGCCTGTTGAATTTCTGGTAATCTGCAATATTTTTTTTCTATTAACATAGTCATCACTTTCTGGTTTAAATAAATTTTTTGACAGTGGGGAAAAGAAAAAAGGCAGCACCTTCAAAATTATGGTGCAAGAGTGAGAAACAGCATCTTTGAGGATTACTGCTCTGACCTTCTCCCTTTAAAAGTAAATGATAATGAAAGTAGTATTGGTTTCTCTCCAATGGGGTCAGAATTGGCCCCTGTTGGGCCCTTAAACCTATTGTCTTTGAAGTTGTGTGTTTTGTCTTGAGGAGGAGAGTAGTAAAGCTGCAAATCTGACAATATACCTTATCACCCAAATGGAACATTAGGGAGTTATTCACAAAAACTCAATTTCACCTGGTGAGGTTAATCACCACAGATTTCCTCTACAGACTGGAAGAGATCTGCTTTAAATCACCCCTGCAAATAAGGCCCCTCTGGGGGGAAGTAACCCCCAGTGAATACTTCTGCCTTGCTCCTTCTGAATGTTCTCCTGATTGCTTGGTTGCGTTTGAACCTTCTCGCTGTTTCCTTGAAACTCATACACATATATGCACACACGGATGTGCAGATACTCAGATTGCTTCATTGCATGAAATGATAGTTCAGCGGTGTATTAATGGAGTGTCAATCATGCTCTGCTCACACAAATGATAAATCTCTGTCTCACAGGTGTTCGTCCAGCTCGTGTTTAGTAGGGCTTTAGCTTTCACAGGGTAGCTAGAAAGTCCAACCTCAGTGAATGGATTTGAGTAAAAAGCTTTAAAAATGTTGTAAATGAAGCTCACAATTTTTTGCAGTTTTTATATCTTAATTTTTCTCTGATCGGCATGCATGATCCCTATAAAAGGAGGTTGCTGACGATAGAGACAAAGAGAAAATAATGCTGTACAAGTAACCTCAAGTGTATTGGTCTGAAGGAGGCTTTTGTAATCCTAATGTGTCTAATTACTATAGAGAGGTTCATAAACTAACCCCAACTGGGTCACAGCTGTGCTACTGACTTCTAAACAAAACCAATTATAATTTCATTTGTATTTACCCAGGTATTGCTAAAAGAGAGTGAAAATATTCGGTATTCCAAGTAGATTATTTTTTTTCTCTTTAACAGAAAGAGGTTTACAAGACCAAATTAGATTCTGGCATGATTAATGCATCTCACCAAATTCTTGTGGAGTAGCAAATTAGTTCATAGTGATTTTCTTGAAAACAAATTAAATGGCTGCACAACATCTCAAGAATAGAGATGTTTTTCATAACATATGGATAAATGATTCAATGGAAAGGAAATGTAATCAAACTGAACATTTAATAGTTTGCTCAAAATAAATCCAAATGTTTAAAATATTACTGTCCATTATAGAAACCTGTGTTAATTACTTGCATTTTAACACATGATGTGTAATATGCAGTGGGAGAGGATCAAGGAATTAATCTGCATGAGATTTGCGCATATTCTAAGCAGATTATTCCTTTCTAAGTGTTCTTAATAGCCACCAGTTACAGACCAAACCCCGTGTTTTGCTAATAATGCCAAATAACAATTACGTTGTGAATTACAGGTTGTTTGCCATACATGTTCTCAATTTAAAGCTTTCTGAAAATGTTACATATCTTATAAGTTTGCTTTTTCCCAAAAAATATATAAACATATTGTGCTGTTGATGCACCTGTTTAAGACTCCACAGTTTATACTCAGGAAACACAGGGTAGAGAAAGTCTGATCATATGTATAATTATTCATGCAGTAATTGCTGCTTATTTTTAATGTAAAGCAGAAAAAAATTGCACAGGGAAATCTGCCCTTATTTTGTATAAAAGAAGCCATGTTGAAAAAGACAATGGAATAGTTAGGGGTATTCTCAGATTTCTCTAATTACCTGTTGTGGTCCAGGGTCCAAACATTACCATAATTGAATATAATAATGGTCTAACAATAGATCACTTGTCTGTAATTACTGCCAAGGTAAGACTTGTTAGATAAAAACATCAAGATGCTTTAATTCTCTTAGGTCTGCTATTCTGTGAGAAGATTATATTTCCTGACTAAATGTGATGTCTGCTTTATTAATTGAAATTTAGTATTGCAGCTTTAGGAGCTATTACTAAACTAGTCCAAATGTAACCATTCCCCAAGCCCACTGTAATATCTGAAGTGAGTCAGTAAGGTTTCTGAGAGAATGTTTTCAGACTCAGCAGTTACCTGTAATTTTTGGTCTTTGGAGTCAGTCATGTTCTTGATACCAATGTCCAAATGTGTGACAAGCTTTACAAGAGAATCCCAAGGTATAGGGTCCAAGAATTAGATGATATACCTAGCAATGCTGTATAATCATCACAGCTTAAAGTGTGATTTATTTTTCAAATTTCAAGATTATTTTTTTTAATGAAGCAATGTGTCAGAAATCTTGGGAAAGTACCTGTAGTTCAACTTCTTTCATTTGTAGAAAATGCATAGAACCATAGAGTTGTCTTGGTTGGAAGGGACCCTTTAGATCATAAAGTCCAACCATCACTCTAACCTGCCATCCACTACTAAACCATGTCCCTCAGCACCAATTTAAGTGTCTCCAATGATGGAGACCACTTCCCTGGGCAGCTTGTGCCAATGCCTCTGTGAAGAAAATTTTCCTAATACTCAACCTAAACCTCCCCAGCATAACATGACACCAATTCCTCTTGTCCTAAATGTATTTGACTTTAATGGACGTTTGTATTCCATACTCTGGATTTCTGTGTTAATTACTACCCTGTTACCCTTTCTGTCCGTCTGGTCTTGCCCAAGTATACTTTGATTGTCGTTCCTTTTCTTCCACACCACCAGACTGCATAGTTAGATAAATTCTGTTGCTGCAGCCTCTCCAAAACACCATCTTTGAAGCTTCTGCATTGCCAAAAGAAAAGCCCCTGTGAACTCTGCCACATACTTCTGAATTACTGCCACACTGAGCAGCTGCTGTCTTGATCACATTTATTTCAGATCTTTTTCTTATGTTTTGTATCATATAAGTAATTTTTAGTAGCTTCACACACTTCCTTTTTCTATTACATCAAATATCACTGTTCATCTTCAAGACCCATCATGATTTACCATTCCCCTCCTACCATCTCTTCTGCAATTTCAGATGAGAGATCCTCTCCCAGCTTGGATCAGCCATTAACTCAGGCTTTCTCTCTCACCTGTTGAGTAAGCACTTTTCTACTTCTGCCTGACCTGCCTTCCCTGGGAAGGGTGCACAGGTTGGATTGGTGTGCAGGTCTGACAGCACATCCAGCTAAATACAATTAGCTCCTTTTAAAAGTAGTAAGTAAAGGCTACACTGCTTGTCTTCCAGGAGGGCTTGAGTTGAGAAAAGTGGATGGGAGCAAAAAGCTTCAGGTAATGGACGTGAAACTGTACCAATCCCAACCCATTGGCATGGTGTCTCCAACCCCTTACTGTGTCCCCTTTGTCGCTGCAGTTGGTTTTTGTCCATCTGAACAGACAGGCGCTATCCCAACGCACTTTGATAACTGTCCCAAGATAGTAGCAGCATTAGCGTGTCCTTCAGGAAGTTCTTGTGCTCCACAGACACATTGTCAATCCCTTCCTGTCCATAGCCAGAGAGACCAAACAGCCCAAGCTATCTGTCTCTTCACCACTGGCAGGTGGGATAGTTTAACGGCACCAGATGTTGTACAGACCTGGATTACAGACTAAACTAGAGATATCTCACTCTGAAAGGGAAACAGGAAACTGCCTGACTGTATTAAAAAATAAAAAAGAATCACTACCGGCCCCTTGGAGCACAAATATTTCACACAAATATGTAGGGCCATTTCCTTTTTGAAATGAGAAAAATCAGGAAAGATTGAATGTTTCGTAAAAGATCTTCTATTGTATAGTCTGCATTTTCCACAAACTGACAGCAAGTAATTTATAAGTCTGTTCTGGGAATAAGAGTTTCTTAGCCCCTTATAGATAGATATTATTAGTAAATACCAAGGGTATAATACAAAGGAGCTTGACATCTCCTTTCTACTAGTGTGTGGCTATTTAATTTCATACTATCATGATTTACTTCATTATTATGGTTTAAGCTCTGTCTCATATTTTACTTATTTAATTAAGTTATATGCATAAGAAAAAGAAAACATACCTCTTGGAATCTTGGCTGTCTTCCCATCTAGCAAAAATTATCATTGAAAAAAAAATGATGTGGTTACTTGCCCAAAGTAATTTCCTAGTTAGTTTAGGTGTTTTAATATATCTTTCCCATAGTAAGAATAGTGTCAACTTAAAATACACATGCATGAACCAAACAGGAGGAAGAGAAGCCCATAAAAAGACTGTGATTTTTGAGGTGCTTTCAACTTGTCCTTTCATAAATTCTAATTCAAATTTTTTTAAAAAAATAAATCTATATGTCAGGTCATGAAGATATTTAGTCTTCTTGGCAGTTGCTTATAATTGTTTTTCTCTGTGACTAAATCCCTGATGTCTGGATATTGTCTAGGCACACCTGCCAGACCAGGACCCTCAGATACACGTTGAAGGATTTGACTATTTTCTGACTTAGAAATTAATTCAGCTCTACTGTGAGATACAGTGGTTCCTCTGGCCATGCAGTCTTGACCTTCAGGAAAGCAAGCACTTGAGCACCAGATTTTTGGGTGGTTTGAAAGTTCTGTGGATCATTCCTGTGAATCCCAAATTTTGTTCTGGTTCCTTTTTATGTGTCTTTTGGATATCTTGAGACGTGAGCTGATCTATAGCACCGGAGTGTGTAGCATGAACAAGGCTGTAGCCTTTTCAGTCATGAAAATTAATCATGAGCTAGTCCACTTGAAAAAAGTTTTTTGAGAAAACAGGAAAAGTAGAGAAACTACCAGACAATCTGGAAAACTTTACCAACAAACTAAACTGAGTAAGGGTATACTTTGCACAGTGTCTCATAGAAAGTGAAACCATTTTTTCAGTGGGTACTTAGAAACATTTGCCTAGGAATTAACGTCTTGAAAGTTATGTTTCTCTATGATTATAGCCACTATATCTACTATATATATTGCATGTAAAGAATAAATGTATGCGGTGCTGCTATGCATCCACAAAGTTGATGTTGAATGTTATCTGTGTCATCAAATTAACAAATAAATGATAAAGACTTTATTTTTTAAAAAGGTGGTTTTGTATATGAAAGTCATTTTTACACACATAATATACAGTTAGTATCTACAAAAAAAGGTTCTTTATAGATTTATAATTATTATAAATGACAGAACTCATAAAAATTCTCCACTTAATAACTGGTAGTTTTATTGATGAGCATGAAATTGTTTTCACTGGCTGCACTGTGTGCTGTGGTCACCTCCATGAGGTACTGGAGACTAATTCTTACCACTTTCTCAGTATGTCTTCAAGCTGCTCAGATGTGTTTGTAAAGATATGCACGGTCATTGCATTTTCTATAAGGAAAAGACTTCAAATAACAGATCCTTTATGATCAAAGGACTCTGTCCACTATTAGGTGAGTACAATAACATGTCTGTAAAGAATCAACAAGTGGAAATCCTATCAAGACTGCTGGGTGCTGAAGGGTGAAACTATTACTTTAATATATAGCGTTTACCCAGTCTTCTGTTTAAATATCTCTGTTTGGGAGCTGTCACTTTATTTTCATTGCTTAAGGTCACTTTAAGCAATGACTATAATTTTGATTAAAATATCAAACAAATCTAATTGATCTACTTGAGTTGTAGTTATTGTCTTCAGCTTTCTTAACATTGTTATTCTCTTTAACAATGAAAACATGTAGAATTTAATCACATGAAGACATCTATCCGAACGTTATCTCCCAATAATACATATTGAAATTGAAAAAACATTTCTAGTTTTCCTCCAGAATTGGAGGTCATTCTTTGTTCCCTTACTTTTCACAAAGAGGATAGTAAGAACTCAATGCATTTCTCATTAAAATGAACAATAGAAGAGGATAAAAGGTTTTAAATATGCATACCAGCACATAAGACTAACTTTTTCAATGTTAGGATTTTTTTGTACTTTGAGAGATAGTGTAGCCTTACATCAGTTCAAATGTAGCTGTATACAATCAGAGGAAAAACGTTTAAACATCCCAGCATGGGTATTTCCATTTAAATCTGATTACAGTGAAATAAAACTGTAGCTATTAAAGGTTTAGAAGAACTACAAATACAAGCAGTAAAAGAAGACAGTTAGTAAATGAGGTAGTAAAACATTTCAGCAGGGCAAACAGTTTATAGCACTCAGCCTTCCTGTAGCAGACTGTGCTATTCACTACAGACCCGTGCACTGTTCCCTGAACTGCACTTAAACCTGCAATTAACCTTTCACGCCTAATGAAGCTGTTTTGCTGCAAAATTAAAATATATAGTACTGCCTGTTTTTACAGAGACTGGGAGGAGAGCATCTCAAAATGAATGACTTTTTCAGATGCTTTTGTTCAAAGGCAGAATTAAAGTGCTGTTGATGTATAAATCGGGAATGTGCTTTTCAAGGCAATCTCATTTGATGTGCTGTATTTTATTCCTGTACTTATTAATTGTTTTGCATAATTGTAAAAAAAAAAAAGACAAAAAATTCACACACCAGTAATTTTATGATTAGACACTTACTTCCTGAGAATAAACTATTACCATTTAACTTCCATTAGGAAAGACAATAGTTCTGCTAAAGATAACCAAGTTCATATTGCTTTCTCTGGTATTTTTCTCATTGTGGATGCAATTATCTCTTACAAAAATATACTTTCCACTTACGTATTTGACTGGGTTCACTTTTTAATGATCTTTCCACACATATCCCTAAAACAAGCTAGAGATTGTTTTAGCTGCACAGAACTAGGTCAGGTTATTTCTATAACATTTAGTAGAAAAACAAACTAAACTTAAAAATAGGCCCAGTTCTGTATCTAGTCTTGAATTTCCAGAAATGAGACTATTAGAGGTGACCTATTGGTTCTCCATGTGAGGTGCTTACTGACTCCCCTGTTCCCTTCTGCCACCTTACTCGAGGGTCAGAAGCAACCAGAGACCAAATACCGATTTGGAAAATACGAGTTAGGATGGTAGGTAGGGTATTTAAATGGCAGCAGTCAGGAAAGGCAGGTGAATGTAATAACTTACGAACTGAGTTAATAGATATAGAACACTATACAATTTATGGTTCCAGCTTTATGACTATAAATGTATTCATATTTGTTGTTAATACACAAACCCTGTAAAATAAAGTGAATGTTTTTGTGTGCTTTCCCTTTTTTTTTTTATGAATATTTAAGCCACAGCATTTTTATCAAATCTTCTGTTGTATTTTGATGTAAATTCTGCTTGCTTGCAGTGTCTGTGCATCAGCTTGACTTGGTAAATGAAATTCCTTTAGACTGCCAGTCTGAAATAATGAATTGTTCCCCCAGTTAATTGTATTGCTTTGATAACAAGGAACTGTGCTGGGCGTAGAGAACATAATAAATGAATTTCATCAGATGATTTGTGTGACATTTTGAAAAATGATCTTCTAGAGTGACCCAATTTTAATGGAACTCTAACAGCATGCCAGTATATACCAGTATGCAGCATTATATTTGAAGGAAATAGTTCTTCCTTTTTGTTAATTGTTATGTAAAGTGAGGTTAGAATTATGCATCCAAGTATATTTTAAAATCACTTACAAAAAATGGAAAGCCTGCTTTCCTAATAATATTCATTCCATTTAGTATATTCCCTAAGCCTAGCTGCTAAAGACAGGATCACATGTAAGCAGCCATCAAAATGTTATTCAGGTTTTATCCTTGAATTTGCTAATACCGGGTACTGCTGATACTTTAAAGGTGTCTCAAATATTTCAAAAATTCAATTTATCAAAGTCCAATTTAAGGCATCGCTAGCTCATGCCAGGAAATATATGTGTATGTGAGAAAAACGACTTAATTAATCTTGGCTCTTACATATCCTGAAATGCAGCAATGATAATTTTACTTAGCATTTTATAATATAGTGTCATTTATTTTCAAAAGGCTGTATGCACATCAATTGATTCTTGCAACAATTTTTTGAATTAAGAAAGGTAGCATTACACTGTGCAATAGCATAGATTTTTCTTTCAGGATACTGAAACACTCCAAGTGAAAAACTTGTTAGTGAAAAATATTTTTTGCACAGTTTCCTAGTAGGTAAGTATTGTAGTGAGTGAATGCATGAAAAATGTTGCCAAAATTGGATTCTGTAATAGTTTGCTACTGGCCCAAGTTAAAAAAATAGAGGCTGCCTGTTAAACATGGTGAATACTTCTACTCCGTTTCATTGTAAATTGCCTGTGTGAATTTAAAAATTCAGAACTACCACGTATTAAGTGTGTGGCATGTAATAACCTGTTAAGTTGTAACAGGTCATGAGTACCAACAGCTTAACCAGAATTTGAAAAAGAAGGGTTGTGGTGAGTTGATATCACTTAGAAATTATGCAGGCCAACACCATCATGGTTCACCGATTGTGCACAAATTAAGGCATTCTGGAAAGATATTTTCATATCTTTTAGTTCATGGTAAGTATTAACCTCTGAATATTTCCAAATTAGGAAGGTGTGTATACAGCAAGGGGAATATTGAAGGGTACAGTTCCATCTTAACTGTGGTCTCCATTTCTGGTTTATTTTCTGATTTGATAGTTTCATCCATTTGTAAATGCAGTGCATAAACATTTAATAAGAGAAAATCCATGTCAGAGAGCTGCTGGTCCATATAACCAAAATAATGGTGATAAAGAGAGGTGATGATAAGATCGCATAATAAATCAGTAAGAGACTTAAACAGAGTCAGTTCTGATTTCAAGTCTAGTGTCTAAACTACACTTTTTTTTCTTCCTCCATTTCTTCAGTGTTACCAGGTAGCCTATTAGAAAGTGAGAACTTGTTATCTAACTCTGAAATAAAACTGGCTACTTCTGCGAAAGTACGAAAACTTGTCATGAAAGGAACCATCACACTGCTCTGGAACTCTCTCAGGAAAGCTAGGCATTAAATCTTGTTTTCCCTTTATTTGTTTTACAGGTCTTGCAATTGCAAGTGCACTGATAGACATTTCACAACAGAAGCCTGCGGACTGTAAAGATAAGAGTTCAGGAGTCAGAAATCGAAAACATCATCTTTCAACACGTCAAGGAACTTGTGTCTGAGATTCAAAACCTACAGTTGTATATTCTGTAATGTTTTCTTTTTAAATGGCTTCCATTGAAAGCTATACTACAGCCTCAGTTTTTGTGGAGGCAAATCTATGAATGAACATAGGAGGTACTGTGCTCTGTTATAGTCACACAGCCTACTATACCCCAAAGTAGAACAAACCTATGGTAGGTATATTTGATGAGCTTTAATAAAACAAGTGGATCCTGATATCGACAAAACATGAAATAGAATTCCTAGTATTCTTAATCCTGAACATATCAGAGCAGGGAAAAACCTTGAACAGAACTAGGAAAAACTGTACATTGTTTTGTAATGTAGAAGGAAATTGTATAATTGAAAACTTAGCAAATTCCAGGAAACTAAAGGACATTTTTGTATAGCTTAATGTAACAATGAGAATTGTACAGTTCTTTCCTTGTCAACAGCATTAAGATTTCTTTCCAACAAGTGGGAACAGAAGAGGATCATTTGGATTTAGGTGTTCTTTTATCATTTCCCGAAGTAGGTAGGCAGCTTTTCAATTTAGTATCGTATAACCCAAGAACACCATGTGTAATATTTGAAGGATAATTCCATAGAAAAAAAATTATTTGAGCATTTTGTAATTATTCTCCTTACCTTGCAAAAGTCTCAGAAAGATAATCTGGGCTGCAGCAGAATGATGGGTGGGCATTCATGTTTCTGTACCTAAGAGTCTATTCTGAATTTCACAAAGACCCCTCCATGCCAGCTGATTAGCAAAATTAATTGAGCATGGAAGAGGTTCTTCTGCAATTGGCTTTGCTGTTTTTTTCCCCGAAAGTCTCCAAGATTGCAAGTCTAAGGAGAGTTTAACTGCTGCTATTCTACTTGCTCCCCTTTCAATATTGAAATTTGCTAGTACCTCTATATTGTCCTGACCTCCAAGAAGAAATGAGTCCCATTTAGCACTCTGACCCTTATTTTTATGATAAAGTGTGGATGGCTTTTGTTGTCCCAGCTGCAGAATTTAAACTTTCAACTTTACCCCAGTTAAGAAATTACCCTGCATGACAAAATTAAGTTAGAAGTCTGAGATGCTTCCAACAGTTGTTCTCGAATCCAGAAACCAATATGGAACCTCACAAAATCAGTACTTGGCAACAAAAAGCAGATGAAATAGTTTTCTTTCTATGGGATGTTTGTCTTTTCATGTCTTGGTCACCACAACAGATAACGTAGCAAACAGCTTTTACAGCCCTCAGTCTTTTTCTTTACTCAAAATTCCCGAATATACAAGAGAGTAAGAGAACGCTAAGGGGTAGGTAGCAGATGTGTCATATTCTCATTTACACATTACATGTTGACAGCAGTATAATATGAAACTAGTAGTTTTGTACAAGCTTGTTGAAAGTATAGTTTCTCAACTCCGAATCTGCCACCATACTAGTACAGGGGAGTGATACAGAGGTATAAATGCCTGATGTAATGATAGACTTTTGGTAAATATGAAAGATATAAAAAGATAATTGATGTTTACTACTATATCTGTATTTTTCATGTTCTTTTTATTTCAGGAAGATGATGACATTTTACTGTTTATAGTTGACTACATAGTTACTTGCATGCCATGGTGGTACAGTAGCAGTAATAAAGCCCTGTTGTGAGTTGTGTTTATTTTGTAATGCCATTCATACATAGAAGTACTCAGCTTAATTTGGATGAGGACTAAATGTAAAAATAACTATAAAAAGGAACGATTGTACAGTATGTAGTTATATCTTATACAGGAATATTAGGTTGCGTCTAACCATGACTGCTCTATTGTTTTGACAAATTATGCACTTTTGAATTATGGTATAATTATTTCTGGCATGATTGTTTCAGTATTTTCCTATCTTAAGATAAGATTATTATCCTAAAATAATGCCATCAGAATCTTGTGACTTTTTATTGCCTATTCTGACCTCAGTCTCATATATTAATACTTCAGAAATTCCTTTGTAAAGCTTCTGTTGGGAACTTTCAATCAATCCTACTGAGCATAGTGAAAAAAAAAATGTTCTTTTGAAAACAACCCTTTCGGTCAGTTTAAAAGTTGATCTGTTCAAATGAACATAAACCAATGGGTTCTATGATGCATACACTTATGAAAAGGAAAGAACCACTTGGAATATATTCCAAACTCTCTATTACCCTCAACCTAAACATTTCACATAAGAAATATACAGTGTGTGTTTTGTGAATGTACTGGCAACCCCGTACACAGAAAGACCGTGTAGTCCTGTAGAGCAGCGTTGACTGTACTCACTCATAAATGATTGCATTGCTCTGTGTCTCAGCCAGAGTTGGATAAATACTTGAAAAGCAGGTATGAGTTTTAAAGGGATTGAAATATTTTATTGCAACACAGAAGATGGGCAAATAGCTATCAGCTATTTTATTGTATATTAGCAGTTACAAATGTTAATTTAATTGTACAAGAATAGCATGTTTGTCATGGGATCATTCAGCATTTTCATTCACTCTGAGAATGTTTTTTCCTAAAGTATCTTTCTTTTCCCAGGGTCCCTGATTGCATGCAAATTAGTAAGACATATAATAGTATAATAAATAAATACAAAATATTTCTACAGTGGCCACACTTTAATACCAGGAGTTTGCCATTGCACCTCCTACCAAAGTTGCAAAGTAACTGTTTCAGCTTTCTCTTTAAAGGTAGAAAAAAAGCATTATATGTCTGGCAACTACATTTTGTTAGTTGTTGGCAAGTGCAAACTTTTTTAACAATGACCACTGTACATCAGATGAGATGTTTTATCAACTGTCACATTATGATTGCTTCATGAAAAGGCCAATTTTTTAAAAAGTCTGTTCTTCAGTATAACTTTTGAATTCTTTCTTAGAGTCAGAAAATGTTGAATGGCCTGTTTTACCCCTAATTTGATTTATGTTGGATGAAAAATAAAGTAATCTGCTCTAGAAAGTAAGCCCTGGTAAAGTTCTAATTGTCAGGATTCCACCTCTGCCCCTCAGTCCATGGGGTTCTGCTGAGGGAGATTCATCAGCTATGAATTACTGTTCATTGACTGTCCATGGTAGCATGGGTTCACCAGTCCTTCAGTTCCTCCCTGTGCTTGGATTTTATATACAGTTCTGAAGCCATTTAAATCAAATTTGTGCACATATAAATTAACACTTTGGAAATCTCCCTTCCACTCGTTACATTCCTGTGCAATGGAATGGAATGCTACTTTACCTATACTTTACCTAATGGTTATCTGTGTATGCCAGTATTAAAATGATATCTATCTAAAATAAAAGATCAAATTCTAGATACATTAAGACACGCAGATAATTAGGAACATTCAGATTCATCTGATTTGAAAATTTTCATAGCTGATTGCTCTCTTTTATAGTTAGAGTCTCCTCTCATATTCCCAAATGAAAAACATTTGGCGAAGTTCAGATCGGGACATGGAATTTGTAATGTGTAAAATCTGTAACAATAATTAATTTCTAAGCAGTGTAGAGAGCTGGAATCCTGATGGCAAGAATTTTAGTTCGGGATAACTCTAGCAGATGATTGGTCTTTATGCATAATAACTTTAATAGGATTCATCTAAATTATAAAAAGATTATGTATCTAATTTCATTAACAGTTTTTTTAAAAGCATCTGAAAGGTTTCTTGACAATAAAAGAAAATTCTCTGTTAAAGGTAACTAACAAACCCTCTCTTTTTTTAAGCAAAGTTCTCCTATCCAGAATGCTTGACATTACTGGGGAAAAATTAAATAAATTACTTCTATTTTTTCAGTCTCATAAGATGCAGCATTACTTGAAAAGCTGTAATCTACTGATAATTCATACCCTCTCTAGAGGAAAGCATGATAGTACCTAAGGCTCTTTTAGGTGCTTGTAGCAAATAATAGCCAAGCTACTGTTGTTCACAGGTGGCCAGAACTTCCCTTATTGTCTTCAGCTGTACTTGCTTGCTAAATAGCAACAAAAAAGCTGGCCTTGCAGAACCTGGGCTTGTGTAATTCAGGGCTATATGCTGTTTCAGCTTTGCCTTGTTTAAAGATATCTCACTTCCAAAATGAGTGCTCATATTTCTATATGACTGCATATACAGCTGCATGTGGCCATTTCTGTGGCTGTGGATATTTCAGATGTAAAAAATCACAATCTTGTGAATTTAGTTAAAGTTCTAGTGACTCTAAAATTTAGTATGAAGCTGAAAGGAACTACTACCCCAGGCTTTCTTAAACTGGGTCTTCCTTGGTGAGCCAAATGTTGGTAAAAAAAAAAAAATCTCTTTCCACCTCTTCAGGTATGTTCAGAACTTCCTTTTTCTAAAATAAGAGAGCATGGGTAGGAATGATGAAGAATGAAAACCATACAAACCAAGCAAGCCTCTGGGAAACATACAGGAAGTTTTTATATATATATATAAATATATATATATAATTATGTAATTGGTTTCATAGCTGATTTAAATCAGAACATCTTCTCAGTTGTCTCACATATTCTCACATATTATATTGACTAGTATGAAGACTTTAACTTGCAACTATTTATGTGTATACTAATAGTAATTTCTGCAGAAATAAAAACTTAAAGCTATTTGGCCCTCAGAGGATACAGAGGTCTGCTTGAAATACTGCCTACTGCGCCATTTCAGGGGCTTATCAGTCGGCTATCGGTATTTTCAGCAAGTGCCTTCCATCCTTTTATATCCTCTATTTTTCAGTACATTGTCCTGTAACAGTTTTACATGCTAAGGTCAGAGTTAATAATGCAGAAAGCTTCTATGAACTTGGAGTTGGAGAGCATTGTTGCTCATTTAACAATGACTGTTTACCTTTGTATGTTATCAAAACAATGCTTAGCCTATGTTCTTACCAATTTTAGCAAATGCTCTTTTTCCAAAAGGCTTTTTATTAGACGAGAAGCAAGGAAAGAATGAGATGGAGCTCTTCAAATACACATCCAAACCTAGAAGATTTCTTAAACATCTTCCTCTGCTGAAAGTCTTTTTAACATTCTTTTCCAGGTCAGTATTTATCAAAAATCATTGTTAAAACATGATTCTTAGTGGGTAACATAAAGGACAGTTTGTTGGGTTTTTTTAAACGTGAGCTCCCAAAGCTATTTATAATATTGACTTATACCTGAGAAAAAATAAACATATTTTTAAAACATAGTTTTTATTAGGATAACCACTATAGACGTTCTTATGGTGGAACTCTACCCAAATTGACCGTATCCTAAAGCCTTATCTCAGACATGAAATCTGTTAATATTGCTTCAACTCCCCTCCCCATAGCACTAAGAGCCAAATGGTGACAATATAAAAATCTTTCTAAATGTATTAACATAAGTAATTTTGTTTCTGCTTCTAAGTAGATAGTTGGAATATGGCAAATCATTTCTCTGCTTTAAGTTCCCTAACTGAATACTTAGGAATGATAAAATTAACCTTACTAATGACATGGGAATATTGAATTAATTAATTAATGTTTAGAGAGTACTCAGAGCTCTTTAGTGATCTAAAAATAGCTGTATGACTGCTAAGTATATTTTAGTTATTTAGTATCAGATCTATTTAATACTGTTAGACGTTGCAGTTTTCTATACCACAAGTTGAGGTATAATTTAAAAAAAAACAAAACAAACAACTAAACTAAACATTTGCTGGCATATATTCAATAATTCAGACTGTCTTTTCACACGATAGTAATCACTGAATTAACTCCGAATTTCTCCTATCCAGGCCATTTTCCCATTGTTGGTTAATCATTTACTAACCTACTGAACTTACGGATATCTTTGATTAATCAGGTTTCTCAGATGCCTGACTTTATGTCCAAAGCCAGCACAAGTGTTGATTTTCTTATTCAAGTAGCTGTTCTTTGTATCGTACCTTCTGCTTCATTCCCAGTTGCCCAGACCATCAGGTCCCAAAGGTGCTACCCTATTTTGATGTTCATTGTAGTCTGAAAATGTCAGGGTTTGTACCATTTTAACCATGCTGAAGAATATCAGGGATATAATGTATTTCCATGCCTTAATCCCTCATTTATGCGAAATGGGCTAGAGATTTTTACACCCTCTTCATGCTCCATCTTCATTGCAAATAGTGACTATGCCTTTTTTAAAATGTTTTATGGAGTTGTAAATTCTTCCAGTGTAGCTCAAAGACCATGATATGGCATCATAAGATTTCTGATATTCTGTAAGTCCACATATTCATCTTTATTATAGTGTTATATATTATCGAATATCTCATTAAAATATTTAATATTTGGTATGACTCTTTTCCAGAATCCCCACCTGTGTGATTGAACTGTTCTTGCTTTATTTTAAAAAAATAATATGAAAAAAATAATTATGCCTTCTGAGAGAGAGCTTTATAGATTTAAGAAAAAGACAGACCTCACTAGCTTTTACATGTTATTTATGAAAATCATCTTCCATCTCTCTGAGACTTTTTCAGCTATCTGAAATCAACAGAATTACCCTGTACAGCATTTGGCTTCATTTACCTCCTCCTGATTTTAATAATTTAATAATTTAACGGCAGCTTTGTCAAGCTCTTTGCTGAGCTCTTCCCAAAGGGTTATAATTGAGTTTTGGGTCTCTTCAGAACTGAGCTCCACAAACAACTCAGGTCCGGATGAGTGGCCTGAAACTTCCTTCTTTGTAAAGAAAAATTTCCATTTTTCAGCAGGTTTGCAAGAAAATTATACCCCTTCCTCCAGACATGGATTCTGCCTTCTCAGGCATTAACATTCCTCCTCTACTCCATCTTCTCTACCATGCCATTCAAATGTTCTCTTTCACATTGGCTTTCTTGGCATTTTCTTTTGACTCAGTCTTATCACAAAAACGGTCCATCTGGATGCTGATCCAAATTCGTCTCCAAATTCTTTTATCCTTGCTCTTGGAAGTATGCTGTTGATTTCTTCAGCATTTCTCCTACTCTATCTATGGTCGCCTTGCACTTAATATTAGCATCACCTGTGCACTTCATATACAAATCTTCCAAAGCTACTGACTCATCCTTAGCCGCTGCTCAGTGATCACAAAATCCACAGAATTTGTAGGTTTTGTTTGTAGCATATACGTTTAATTTGGCTCTGATGGGACAAGGCTGTCTCCTGCACAGGCCTTTAATGTTTTGATATCCAGCCAGTAGTTCCCAGTCCCTCACCCTGCATTTTCACTTCTCTTGCACCATCCGCACTCAAAACACTTGTGTCCTCAGTTTCCATCCTTTCTTTAGACCTCTGCAGTTTGATCTCCTTTCCTAAGGCTTATTCAAGCGTTTTTCTAAGATTTTATGCTTCTTTATCTAGAAGAAGCCTTCAAATCCGCACCACATTACTTCAATATGACACAACTCCTTCAGCCTGCCCAGGTTTTTTACAGTCAGCATTGCTTCTTGAGTCACACAAGTATACAAGGCATTCTGTTATGTCAAGATGCAGCCAACCCTAACCAGAGCGGGTGTGCTAAGGCACTGCCTGATAGACAGTATTGTAGATATAGGGGTTGTTTTGCACAACGGTTGGAAAGCAAGGGGGGAATGTTTGAGAAATTTAACTATTTTAAGTGAATTAGTCAAATTGCTGTATAGGTGTTCTCATCTTAACCTGACTGCCATTTTATATGGTTTGCCTCCCACTGTGCTTCTTTATGGTCTTTTCATCACTGAGCCACTGATATTACTAATGGTAGAATTTATGTTATTTAGTTTATTTTATAACCTAATTTTTTTTTCAAAAGGGGCCTTTAAAATTGTATGGCTCAATGGTGGCTCAAAGTGAAGCATTTAGAATATGTGATTTACCCTGTCTTTGCTCAACCTTCTGTTCCAACAAACTGCATTTGTTATAAAAATTACCAGCCCTAAAGGAGCACTTTGAAGCCTGGTTGGCTTTCACCTGCTTTGCAAAACTTTGCTTTGATGGCAAACAATGTCAAATTGCAAAGATTTCTTTATCTGTGTTCCTGTGACAGTGCATTGTGGAAGCAGTAGTTTTGCTGTCTGGGAAGATCAGCGTGGTTGGTTTATAGACTCTAAAAATGAAGGCCAACAGGAAGGGCATCAGAAGCTGTAGCTGTAGAGATTATGATTTCAACAACAACAAAACCAGCAACACTAAACTCTAAATAAGTAAAACTCTAACCAGTAACAAACATGACATTTTGCTTTCTGATTTCTCACTTGATCGTTAGGAGTGTGATATACAGGTGAAGTTCCATTTCACGGGAGAAGAGACAAAATAAAGTGCTAAACTAACTTGTATTTACCCAAAATGGTATGTCTGTGCTCACACACACATATTTATATCAGTGCCTTGTCTATCGAAGTGTTAGTTTGACTCAAGGTCTGTGGTTTTGCTTGCAAATATATATGCTATATTTCTTGAGGATTTTTCTGACTTTACATTTGAGTTTTACATAGACTGCAGCTAAAAGGGGGTGTGTGTGTGTTTTATACATCCTTAGTTTTCTAGGAGAAGATTAAGCCCTGATTAAATCTTTGAAATCTTCAGACTTCCAGTTAGACAGAAGTGAATGGCTATGGACTGAAAAAGGATCAAGTAAAGTGGATTTAGTATTAGAGGCTGGATGTGCCAGTCTTGTCCTTAGACAAGATTGTAATATTTAGCTCTAGTTCTTTAAGAGATCTTAGGATCACCCTTTTGAGGTACACCAGCAAGAAATCATTGACGACAGAGAAATGTCACAGGTTTACAGAAACTGGGTGCAAGCTCAAAGCTTTCTTTTGGTATAGAACCTCTTTTATATATATATATATATATATATATATATATATATATATATTACTGTGATGTTTGTCCTTTATCATTAGGATCATCTTGTTATGACGATATGACAACCTCATACATTGCATTACATTGCATCAGGGTTTTGTACACCAAAGTAAAGATACACCTATATAGCATGATGCAGTGTGGTGCAGATCTGTGGTGCAGTGTGGTGCAGATCTAGCTAACTCTGGGGGAGTTAGTCTGGATACCAGAAGGGTATAGCTGCCTCAGCACTCTACTGCACCCCTGCTAACAGCTTACTGCTCCGCAGAGCTAATTAGCTCAGTAAGAGAGCACAGGAAACTGGCAGTGATACAAGCCAGCTTGTTCCCAGCCAGCTTAGGTAGTTCTGCACAGCATTTAATTTTCCTGTCTAGTTTCTAAGTTAGCAACACTTGCTGGATTAGCCTTAGTGACAAAGCAATGTAAATAACAGCCCTGCCTCAGGAGTACACCCAGTGCTATTGAATGACATTTTTCTGCAGGATTTCTTCTCTGAGCTGGTGAAGCAAAACAAATGTTAAGATATTCATATTAGTAAGTATATTGTGCCCTTAAAAAAGTCAGTTACTCCTTCTCCTATGAAGGCTGGCACTAACTGTGCTGATCTGTGAAATCTGAGTCATAGCTTAAAAAAATAACCCAACAAAACAGTTGGAAGAACTGTGTACCAAAGACCAAGCAAGCAAGGAATAGCAAATATTGCCCGGATTCCTTTTGAGCCAGGTTTTATGAAAGTTTGTTGCCTTTTTGCTTTTCGTCTGCTATTTCAGCCTGTGCAGTTGCCCTCTGTACCTACGTGCCTGACATTTTGTTAGGTGCTTTTGAGTAAAACACTCCAGCTCCAGAAATATTTAAATTTCTATCAATAATGAACAGCTTTCATTCTTCCTCAGTCAATGTTGGCATATGCAAAGCAAATTGAAAGCTATGATCAACATAATAAACTGAAACATCTATCTCTTCCAGTCAGCCATTACCTTGCTATTTTGGGGGTTTTTTTCACTTTAGATAAACAATCTACAATGTGTTTACTGAGGCTTGTACTGATATCCCTCCACGGTATAGGCGAGTCTACTTTTATTCCAGCAGACACAGAAAATAAGCCCACGGTGCACAGTGCGTGCAAACCCCTTTGAAACCTCAGATTATTTGTTCTCTGACTGTTCTAAGGTAATTAAGGAGCATTGCATGTTTCTCAATTAATGATTCCTCATTCAGCTGGGGATCTTTGATGCTAATTTGTTTTAATCAGGACAGAGACTGCTAAAAAACTAAACAATTCAGTGAAGAGGAACTAGGAATTTTTAATCAAGTGGAAAAGATCTAAATGCTATGAGGGACACATCCATCATAAGTTTTCACTTCTTGTTCATTTAACTTTGTTCTTTCAGGTCTTATAAAATGCTGCGTTAATCAATGCAAGAAAGTTTCTTAAGATGAAGAACGTGCAGTATTTTTTCCTCCAGCTGATTTGAACATTTGTGTAAACGTGAGGGGCAGGAACAAGAGCTATCATAGTAAAAAGCAGTCACCATGGGTTCTTAGCTGTGTGCAAAAGTTACAGTTTTATGTTTTGTCAAACATCATACAGAAAGATATCAATCGCTGTGGTCTTAGTGTGCTAGGGCATCACTGGACAAAGATGCTGGTTTTGTTGGGGATAGGATGCTCTCCATTTAAATGTTAATTTTTAAATTATTTTGCTATCACAGTACGTGCATATGTTGGGCAAAGTGACCTTCTGTATTCTTCTGCACATGAAATTAGTATTTCAAATCCTGCAGCCCATGCTACATGAAGTCACATGGTTTCTGAGTAGACCATGTATAGGCTTGATAAAATAATGTTTTATTCCAAGTACATTTATTTATATCACGAAGGCAAAAAGGCACTTCACAGTTCTGCCTCCTCCAGCTGCTTTACCATGATAGACTTCATGTCTTCCACCATCAAAATAGTACCAATGTGCATCTTCTACTTGCATGGTTTCTCCAGAGTGGTGTGCTCCCAAGCCTTGATTTCCAGGGGTCTTCAGCTATCAGACAGGGTTACAGTCATGAAGGATACCTAGGTCCAAAAGATAGTTCTTCCTAAGCAACAATTCGGCACTTGTTCAGTTAAAGGCAAATCGTAGGTGCTAAGGAATTTCTAGACCAGAAGGTGTGTCATTTAATGGCTTTGAGGTTTTTAGTGTTGGGAAGCATTCTCAGATTGCAAACTCTCATGTGACGGCCAGCATTTTCCCAGTTACAGCTTTTAATGGGTGAATTCTGTCTTGGACTGGTACCTGACTCCTAGTTCTGAATTGATTCCTGGCAAAGTACTGTGTCTAAGCTCTAGACAATGCCAAAAATCCACAGAGAGCCAAGATGGCTTCGTGCCACCTTGCCCTTCTTTCTTTATGACTGTGAATAACTGTGTTTATTTTGTAGTTCAAGAGTCCAAATCAGAAAAATTATTTTTAAAAAATCCTGCTAATAAATTCCTAGTGTTCTATCTTAAGGATAAACTCTATTTTCTATAGTCTTTTTTTAAAGCAAGCTTAAATATACCACAGCTAAAAGTAGAATTATATATGTTAAATGGAAGCACAACTGTTTAAGCTTTCTACAGAAGATGGGTTTTTTTCACTCAGAAGCTGTCCATACACTGTGAAACACAGTTCAGATGCTTGAACTTATGCTAATTGAAACATCAACATTTTTCTATCTTCAGTGAGTATCCTGCTCTTTTCGTCTTCGAGATGGCTTTCCCATGTGCAAAAAATGAGCTGTAATTATGCCCAGCTCAAGGCAATCTCAGGATCTAAAATATCCTGCCAACCAGTGTGTTCTCAATCCGCCTTGTTAGTTCACAAAATTGTGCATGTGCCTTTGCTACAGTCTCAAACCTGATAATGTCACATCATTGGGACAGGAAGCATTCTCTGATCTTATCTGAAGTGACACTTGCAATTTCAAGTTCTAGCTTGATGAGATCACATTGTCAGGGCTCCATGTAAGTGTGATCTTTCCTGATTTGCAATTGTATCTGTTTTGAACGATCTTTACACTGTTCAAGCAAAAACGTATGATAATGTATTTTGTCAGATGCAAGGATAATGAAAGGGTGATTTCATGTTTCTACTTTTAGAAAATCCAATTCATGTAACTAAACTCAGTCAGTTTTTCTTACCAGTTCCACCCCATCTGTCTATTTTTATTTGCACCTGGAAACTCTAGTACCCGCAAAATATGAGCATGTCAAGGTAGCTCATCCGCTTCATAAAATAGATGAGCCTTATTACCTTTAAACCTCTATTAATTCCATGAAACTCAGGGCTATAAAATGGTTTGCACATGGTAGAGTTTTTAAAACATATATTATGTCTTCAGTAAAAATATTTAACATAGTAATATCTTATAAAGTCGAAGAATACTTAAATACCTACATTGTGTTATTGGCAGTAAGAAAGGCTATAATATGTAAAATCAGGGGACTAATGTCACATTTCAAATGTTTTTATTCAGATTAATTTTCTTCAGATGTAAGCATACAGCATTCACAAGAGCTCTTTCTGTATTTCCCTTTTACCATATAGATGACTGAATCCCGTAATACCAACTAAAAATAGAAGAGGGAAGAAATATTGCATATAGCTAATGTAACTGGGAGTTTCTGAACAAAACTAGGGTGATAAGGCACAAAGACTTGGACCTTCAACCTCTGTTTAATATACATTATGAGAGCACCCTACATCAAGGCAGATGACTAAGGCAAAGCAAGCGTTGACCTCTCGTAATAACATGACAGTGTTATTTATTTGCCTGGGTTGTGGCATATGGACCACAGTAACAAGCAAGACAAACAACAGCTATTTGACTTAAACTACTGCAAAGCCAAAAAGTGAAAAAATATTTATTTGTCCATTCAAAATGCCAAAAATAGAAGGCAATAAGAATTGAGAGTATTTGCCTTTCTTGAATAATAAGGTGAGACTGGAGTCTTGGTCCTGGAAGGCTGGAGAAGTGGAAATAGAAGACTTTCTTGGCAAGCAGTTTTGAAATCCATACAAAGCCTTTGACAAGTATTTTTTTCAGCTGAATATTATTCCTAAGTAGTCCTGTCCAAGCCAGAGGGAACTTGATTTATTAGAGTTTTTCCCATATTGCAATAATTGTATCCTTCTTACTACAAGATTAGATGAATATACAGTTTTGGTGTATATCACATAATGATATATGACCCAGATAAATCACCAAAAATTAAACTGAAAGTGTTCCATCTGGACTGACTAATCCTAGACAAATTCTATTTCTTTAATAATGAATCCAAGCCCAAAATGCATTGTATTGTAAGGGAAGTGACAGTTCTGCCAAAACCCTACATAACTTGCAAGATGCAGGCTCATGTGCGATTACTATGTGCTGTGCTGACTAAGAAGAAGAAAGGACAGAATTAGGTTATTGTGATACTACCATATATAGTAGGCCATTGCTGTGATGAGAGATGCATATATAGTGCTGCCTCTGTGCACCCTTTCCAGAGTCAAAGTGCTCTCCAGGTTTGCTTATGTTCTGGTGACAAAGTAGGCAGATTCCTCTCCCTATCAAATATGTAGTATATTAATAGATCTTTTACTGAATATTATCGTGTCTTATTTATCACAAAGCTATTCAGATTAATACATTTGAAGGAGAAAGCTGTCTTGCATTATTTCTTAGGGACTGGATTTCTTCTAGTTGCACAATGTGGTTTTGTATTTATTCCCATGCTGATGTTCAAACTTTATGACTGGATAGACTAAAATGTTATTAGATGGCAACAATAGCTTCCAATCTACTGCCTGGTCAGCTAGATTTTTATTGTATAAAAGATCTTACCCTTTCCCTACCATTTTATAGTGTATACACAGGTTATTCCAAGCCCCTTTATGCTTTGAGTGAAAGATCTATTTAGTAGCTAGGTTTCAAAAGTACTGTGATTGAAAATCTGCATACTACAGAGACATTTCCAGTAATCTGTTCTTGGCCTAATGCTAGTTATTCTTTAGCAGTCATCTGGAAGAAAATACAACATCTCTGCTGGTAAATATTGCAGGTGACATAAAAATTAGTGGAGTGGTAAGTAATGGCAGGACAGATCATTTCTATATTCTGGATTTGCATCATTCTGTAAGGTGAGCTCATCTGAACAATATGCATTTTAATACAATCAAATACAAAGTCATATGCCTGGGAACAAAGAATTCCAATCACTCATACAGAAGAGCAGAAAAGTACCCTTGAAATACAGTGGTACCGGAGAAGAGTTTGTGATGGGTAGTGTCTGAATATGAGCTTTCTGTTGAATATAATGGCTAAGAGAAAAACATTAGCTTTGAATGGGTAAGCAGTGAATGTCAAGCAGGAGGGAGATGAGTTCATGGTATGACAGAGATAATTGCTAGCATTCTCTGTCCAGATCCTGTTTTCACCCATTAAGAAAAATCGCAGAAATAGAAAAGGTTCAGCAAGGAACAATAGAATGATTCTGAGCCTGCAGGGAGAAAAATGCTAATAACATATGATTTAAGAAAATTAATCTACCTAATTTATCTAGGAGAAGGTTAATAGGTGACAATATACCAGTCTTCAATATGTACATTAACTAGCTATTTTGTGATTGTGAAGTGAAGTCGCTTAAAAGGGTAGCAGCATCTAGCTGATTGAAGCTGAAGCTAAACAAATATGGACTTAAACCATACAGTGTTTTGAAACTGAGGGTAATTGATTACCAGAACAATTTATCTAGGATCAGAGTGTATTTTCACACTCTGATTATCTTTTTGAAAAATGTACTATCATTTAAACAGAAGTTAATTTAAAATAGATTATCCTATCAATCTCTTTGGTTTTACAATCCATTACAGATACTTTACAAATCTCCAAATGTGACCCAGAATGCAGATTTTTTTGTTTGAAGAAGAAAATGTTTACAAAATGACAGACCTGTAGGAATATGTGCTTGATTCATTTTAAATCTCCTAGAGAACCATTTAAAAGAAATAAGAAATCTCCAGTGATAGCGGCAACCCAAATATTATGCATCAGAATTTAAAAGGGGAACTAGAAAAGCAGTGACATGAGTTTCTGTTAACTGTCTAAGCTGTCCAAAATGCTGAAGGAACATAACAAACTGGGAAGATACAGCACCAAGAATTGAATACAGTAATAGCATAATTACAGGCCTATTTCTTATGATACATCTTGTTTATTGCCCTTTTTAACTTGTCACTGACTTTACCTTTTTACCACTGAAGTGTAGACAAGATTGTGACATAAAACTATAGCCATTAAATGAAAGAGTTTGATAAGATATATTTTGAAATATTGGTGTTGATGGTCTATATTTCTATGGCTTGTCTTGTGAAGGAAATGAAGAAAAATATTAGTGAGGCATTAGAAAATGTTTGATTCTAGTAATGCTCTGTACTGAGTCATGCGAAAGAACTGCTCACATTGCTGAAGACACACAAGGTAAAAGATAGTAGTATGATAATGACACTAGGAAAGGTCAAAAGTTGAAGTAGTAATGAGAACAGAAGGATGAATAGGTGTGGTCATTAATTTCAGTTCAAGAGGCGAAAAACGTAGATTCTGGCAAGATTTAGAGGACAAGGAGAGGCTGAATATGATGCAATAGCTATAGGACAGACAGGAGTAGAACACATTTGGATAAGGCAAGAGACAAACACTCTCCCTGCATGTAGCATTTATTCTTTTTTACAGGGTAACACCTCATTCTGCTACTGGGTGAGCTCAGGGACAGAAAAGGAAAGAGCTGCCGAAAGGCAGACTGCTTTTGTCTACCCAAGTACAGCTTTTCAAAAACTTCTCACCTCAGTTGATTCAGGGTAGTGTCTGTTTCAGAGCAAATGATGGTAAATGCAATGACTGAACTACTTGTGAAAGGAAGTGCTTAAGTACAGAAACTGGCGGAAGATAAATTTCCCAGACTCAAGAACAGGAGTAGCAGCAAGGAAGAGTTTATCATTCCATACCTCTCCTCTGGCTTTAGAGCCATTATTAACACTGCTAGGTAACAAGAATGGATATAAACTAGGGGCAAGGATCTCAGGGTACCGTCACAACAGCCCTCAGAACCTAGTGACTGCACATGTGGGTTTTACAGCATTGATATGCATGATACTCACCTAATCATTTTTCTGGCTGAATACCTGCAGGAATGTAGTAATCCTAGAAATGCAGTGAAGATGAGAGGATATGTATATATATTTTAATGGCAAGGTCTTGAGCACTGATGTAATGGAAATAATTATCCAAATAGCTTTGACATTCTGATCAGAGACACCCAAAAGCAAAGAGTTCTGTTCTGTTCTCTTACTTAGTTTAAGCTTCCACATTTCAATTAATGTTCAAAGAAGTCTTTCCTTCTAAGATGAGTTATTGATATAATTATACCAATGAGGAGAAGAAACTAGTTTTTCCAAATGGGTACTAGGAACCTATTTGTTTTCAATATCCCAATAAGCACTTCTATTTGCCAGGGCTCCAGTTCAGCAAAACATTTAAGCCTTTGAGGTAGCTTACTGTATTCAATGAAACACACAGTTTCATACTTACCCATATGTCCCATTGACATTAAACACATACTTAAAGTTAAGCACACAATTAAAGGCTTAGCTGAACTGGAGACAAAGCTCTTTCTAAAAGAAGTTAGTTGCAAAGAGAAAATGAGCAGGGGTTTACTTCTACTTAGTTGCCCTTTACAGCTACATTTGTGCTTAAAGAGTATGGTGTCTAGAAAGAAACAGTTAATCCTAATTCCTCTTGCAGGATTCTCTAGACAGAGACAGCTGCCAAGGAAGACCGATTGGAAAATTAGGAATTTAGGATTGGCACATCAAGGACCATCAATTCTAGTCACCCAATTACTGTAGACAACCATACTTCTTAGCTCTTCTTTGGGTTTAGTGGCCAGGTAGATCTGGAACTGAGGAACCATTGCCAGATGCCTGATTGGTTACCTGGGCCATAACCAAGTCTTTGGTGGCATTATATAGAAGCTGGTTATTTCTGGAAAAGATGTCACAGTAGCATAAAACATTGTGATACTTTGGGCTGTGAAATCTGAAACTAACTTCCATCTTTTACTGCTTCCTCCCTTCTCAGAGCTCTTATTTAGACTTAAATGTGATGCAGACCCTTCAACACAGTTCATAATTTTAGTGGGTTAAGTTGTTGTTGTCTTAATTCTTGAAAAGTGTTTGGAAGAGATGGTACTTTTCCTTTTTGAACTCTCAGGTACTTTTCTCCTAAATTCCCCAAGCTGCAGATTGATATCTGAGTGTATGTGTGTGTTATTTTTAGGCCTTCCACCATTCTCATAACCATTTATGATTACTGTTTTTCACATGTCGTAGTTTGGGGTTCACATCACCTACAAGTCCTTTCTTGTAATAAACAGCATTACTTATGTACACTTATCTAATTTGATAAACAAAAGATTCCAAGAGAATCTTTATTCTACAGTGGGATTCAGATAAATAGTCCTTTCAGCACTGCTGTGAGTACAAGTGACATTTTTGAACCATAACTTAATAGAGAGCGACTGGAATAGCTGACTCCTGATTTTTTGCGGAGATAAAATGAAACTTCAGGCTTCAGACAGTCCTATCATTGATTTTAGTCTTTTATCTCCCATGAAAACATCCCCCTCAAAAATCATTTAGCTGTGGATTTAGCAAAAACAGAAAGCAGATTTTGTCTGTTTTCAAGCTATCCCAGTAATACAGGTATCTGACTTTATTAGAGCATACAGATGCTACTTGGAGAACAAACCCACTTCTAAGCTTACTTAACCCATTTCTTGCCCCGACAGGAAGAAATACATTTTAGTATGTGTCCTTGGCAAGTCAGATGGAAAGAGCTTTGTGGTGGAAATGAAACAGTTGGCAAAAAAGAACAAATGGAGTAAGTGGGATGGAGTGTCCTGGCGGACCCATAGTCCAAAATTCTGGGTTCCCAGCAACTTCATTGCAACCTTGCTGTTGACTGTGTTCTTCTCTTCCTCCTACCACCTATCCTCCTTAGCAATCACGTGTACGATATTGCAAGATTCATAGTAGCATCTGATCACCTGTTTGCTATAGGTTGCCAGGACTCATTAGGCCCATGGTCTTAGGGTAGGCCAGAGTGTCTGGTGTGTGGGTAGCCCCATACCTAATGCATGGAAATACCTGCAGCTGGGAAGCAAGAGCCAGGAGAGCCGAACTGCTAGGTTTCATCAGAAATGTGCTCTTTCCTGTGCTACTGTCCTCACCGAGGGCCCGTGTCAGTGTTTCTCTAGACGTGTATTTCTTGGCACACAGATCTGACTGGCTTGTGTCCTCTGCACCATAACCTCCAGGATCCAGTAATCACTCTGTCAGCCCACTTTCACCCATGTTCATCTACTCCGTAGGCCTCCTCATAAATTAGTACAGTGTTGATAGCTCTCGAGCTGTGCAAACTCTGGGGCAAGGCCATGGAGCAAGGCTGCTATTTTCTGGTCAGCCTGCAGCATGCTTTGGCAGGAGTACAGTGTTATGTAACCTACTCATGCACTCTAGCTGCCACACATGGTCCAAAGTGCTGCTTGTGAAACCGTGGTCTAGGAGCACACCTTATCTTTACTCTGAAAGTGCCGTGGATGGTGACTGTGACCATGTGAAGCTTGCACCTCAGCCTGATTCTGTGGTACTTCCCATCCCTTGGCCACCCTTCCACTTGTGCAGTCCATCTCTCAGAGGAGCACTCATGGGCTGCCTATTAAGAATGAGAACAGTGTGTGTCCGGCTTGTGCCACAGAGTACATGAAGATGCATGCCACTAGCAGCACATGCTTTGCTCATGCAGGCCTTATTAAGCAGTCTTGTCAGATACACGGTGGTGGATATCAGGCATGAAAGCCTTGGTGTATGGAACATGCAGATTTCATATACAGGTACCTTGGCCAGATCTCTGCTGGGGGTATACAGCCTTGGAGTGCTATTGAATAGGTGTGTGGGACATCAAAGATCTGAACTGCATGACCAGAAAGTGTGGACGGTGCCAGGTAGCCTCTGCATTGCTGTGTGTTCTTCCTGAATGACTCTAGCTGCAGGAGTGGACTTTGAATGTACAGACTTTGTGGGTGCCTAATTTCGGGAATGCGAAGAGAATTACTCAGTGGAATGAATTTATGGATGTTCAGTATGATAACAAGGGAACAGGATAAAAGCTTCTCTCTAGTTCAAGATGAACATAGGAGGGAAGGAGTGAGGAAACAGAATTTGCTTATGAATGCACAGTAAAGCCTGAAGCAAGTGTACTGGATGAAGGAGCAGGGAATCTATTTGCATTAGCTTAGCTGTGTGTGGTTATGTTTGTCTAGTAATTGGGCAACTAAAACCTTTGGGAAGTCTTTCCCTAAGAGCGAGTTAAATGAAAGGCAGCAGTTACAGAATGAATGTATGCAGAGATGTGGAGAGGAGGAGGAGGGTAGAGGCTGGGTTTGTCAGCGTTCTGCAGAGTGAGGTGGGAAACTGCTGCTCTTTGTTTAAATGTCTGATCTCACTCTGGAAATCCTTCACTGCTATTAAAAAAAAAAAAAAATGCAGTGGGGACCAAATTTAATTGCCTAGTTACTGAAGAGAAGAAAATGGTGACTATTGAAAACAATGGTAATAAGGTGATAGCTCACGATCCTGCCAAGGGCTTTTATTTAGCAAGGTCCTGATCCTCAAAGTTGGTGAGTGCTAAGGCAGTTCATGCAGTGGGGCTCCATATGGAAACAGATCGGAGCAGGTCAAGTTTCCCATGGCGACCTTTGCTGTCACCACTATCGGGGTGGTGCCTTGGTGCATCACTCTGTACGGCCACTGTATACAACTCACAATTTCCCAAGCTGTACTACAGCCAGCTGGTAGATTCAGTATATTTGGAAAATCATTGAGGAAGCAAACTATTGCTCCCATTTTGATAAAAATTTGATTGCACGTCCTGTGCTAATTGTAACAGAGCTCTTTTGCTGTCTGTCTCTGCACATGCATCTCTTGCAAACTAGTGCTTACTACAACTCTCTTCACAGTGCCTGGCAGCTGGTGCTGCGAACAAAGAGGCTTATTGAGCATTTCCCGATGCTGGGTACTGCTCCGGTGGCTGGAGCCGAGAGAACCGCAAGATGATTCACTGTTTGTTGATCCCACCCATTGCTCTCTACGCTCTGTCCTGAGCTTGAACCCCAGCTTTCTGAGCGGCCGTTCAGCTACCCTATATAAAGTGCTAGAACAGCTGCTGGTTGTAGCTTTGAACTGTTACAGCACCATGGGCTCAAGCTAGTCTCCAAAAATCTCCCATGGATGATTCCCATGTCTCCACGGGGAGATATATTCCTGTACTTCTCATCTCTCTCCTGTACATGTAGAGTGTGAGGACAGGAAGGAATAAGAGCTGGGAGCACAGCTTCCCCTCCCCTCCTTGCAGAGCACAGACTCCTTCTGGCTTGCCCATGCAGTTTTGTTTTGTTTTGTTTTCTCCTCATCTAACCCCTTACAAAAAATTACCAAAGAGCTCTAAATCCTAGGGGCAAGCCATCCTGCTCAGTGCTTTGTTGCAGCCCATGTTTGCCTAGTGCAGAAAAGCCCATGTGCAGCCCGAGCTGTGTACGGTACATGACAGATCTCAGAGCTGTACGATGTTGAGATCATCCCGGGGATGTGAAAATAACACTCAGGCAGTGAAGATCTCTGACAGCCAATACATAACACCAAAACTGGTGGAGGGAGGGTATATATGAAAGAAAGTCATATGTAAAATGTAATGTGGTGTGTTTTGTTGTTTGTTGTCCTTTTTTAAAGCCAGATATGCAGTTTCCATGGACACACATTTTTATCTTATAGTATGTTTCCTTTTATTAAATATGCATAACCAGGCTTGCTCAAGATGTGAAGTCTGGTGTTTGATTTTCTTTACATTGTCACCAGGGAATTATTAATAGGCAAGCAGATTTCTGAAGACATTTAGGACAGTTTTACCTTCCTGCTGTCAAAGATGATTTAACCCTTAGGAAGCCAACCAGATATGGGAAAAAGGACAAAAAATACAGGGAAGGCAAACTGTTCATCTTTCCCTAGCATGTCTCATTTTTCCTCTGGGCCAGCCTTTTCTTTTATCGGGCTTTCCCACCATCTAGTTCTCCTCTATTTTTCCTTTTTCCTTAGCCTTGATAGCAGCAAATAGTCATTACTGATAAAACCTGATGCCATGGAGTCCCATGAACTTGTTCTTGTTCATGGGGAACAAGTACGCAAAGCAAGAAAACCCAGTGTTTAAGGAAGGAGAACTTGGTATGTTGGTGGGTTTTTGTGGGTTTTTTCATTGTTTTACTTTGGAGACATCTTGGTTTAGAAGAGGAACCTTTAAAAAAAAAAAAAAAGAAAAAATAGGCCTTGTCTACTTTTTAGGATAGCCTGGGAAGCACAGTGATGTCTTACTTAGGTGTCCTACTTCAGAAAGCCGAAGCAGCAAGTTGCACTGAACTTTATGCAGAGCATAACCAAAGAGAAAAAGTAGGTGTGTATGGGGGTGGTGTCTTTTTTGACTTTTCTTAAATTTTAGTGCAGAATTTTATTTTTTTTTTTTGAGCTTGTTGATGAGAAGGAGTTATAGGTGGCAGACAGTTTTCTGGAGTTTTCCTTCTGTTTTCCAGTTAACACCAAAGCTCAGTGTTCTGAATAGCTTCAACTTAAGGCATAGCTCTCTTAAACAGTCGGATCTTCACTTAGCTTATACCACAGATGAGTGGTTACAAAAAGAGCTATTTGCCCATATGGAAACTATGCTCTGGCCTCATAGAGGGGGAAAGCAGAAAATATCTAAAATAACTTGTACTTCATATACTTCTGCAAAGCCAAGGAAGATACAGGAAAAAATGGTCATGTTCTGTTTGGGTATTTTTTAATCCAGATCCCTTTTTAAAATTAATTTCTTCATTGATGTTCAGGAGCAACAACTGGTGCCAAATTCAGCAAGTTTATTAAAAGCTATTGATCCCACATTGTTCTGTGTCCAGGTCTTCACCTGGTTATGTGGTTCAGATTCATACTGCTTTTTACGTTATTGCAGCCTTCTGGAATCAGGGAACATATATTTCTCTGTCAGGTTTAATGGTGAGAACATTTTCTGCGTCTCACTGACGTGCCATTTAGAAGAGAGAAGGTGAAAAATTCAGAATTATTCTATCAACTTCACTTTACTCTTCCCATTAAAAAGGAAGAGTATAGGGCAGGTTCCCCACAAATGTCATCACTTATATCTGCTTATACTGCAAAGTCTTCTACCTGAAAGCTCTCGTGAAGTTTTTATCCATTAGCCTCTTCTTTATCAGGTCCTTTTTATATAATCTTGGACACTGTGCCGGGCAGCAAACTATGAAAGCCAAGAAGCAGAGCAAAGGGCAGGTGGCATAGAGGCTGATGCGGAAGGAGGTGACTCATTTGGCATTTCATCCTGATCAGATTACTACATTTAATTTAGACATTGGAATCTGACGTCTTCTGACACTTCTCATGGCAGACGGGAGGAGAGGTGGATGAGGGAGAAGTGCTGTACAATGCAGCAAGGCAAACAAAAGATGTGTTGCCATTATTTTATATTGTTACACCAGAAAATACAAAATAATTGCTTTCTAGCACAGGTATAGAGTTCCTTGGATGTGACAGGAGGTAGGTTATGCTGAGTTCAGTCCATGTCCTTTCTGGCAGAGGAGATTAGGCCTGAAAATGCATCTACAGAGATTGCATAACTCTGACTTTGTGAAAAGTGTGGACAAAGAGATCCAAGTTATACTAGCCTGTTCTGGTTCCGGCCAGGACAGACTTAAGTTCCCCAAGCAGCCAGCCCTAGTGATCCGAGGTGGCCAGGGCTGTTTCCACTCCATCTGACATCACACCCTGTAAAAGGGGCTGGTCAGGGACAAGTGGGTCTGTGCAGCTCCAGGCAGTCGGGTGTCAGGTCGGTCCTCATGCTAGTGCAGAACTCTGTCTTAGCAGGTCATCAGGTTGGTAAAGTGCTCTGTTTCATAACCGTGTGTGTGTGTGTATTCTGCCATGGGCTCTGTTATTCTTCCCCAGAGGCCTTGGTGGCCTCAGTTCCTCTCTTACAAAGCAAGTACAGGACCCTGGGGAAGGTCTGTGGTCTGGCCAGGTGTGTGGCTACATGCCTTAAAGTCCTGCTGTTAAACAGTGTTAATCAGCTTGCATGTGAGACAGGTCTTCAATAAGGCAGAAATGGATTCTGTGTGGTGAAACCTTGAATTCCTTATCCGGGTGCTGCTGATGAGAGTGTGAACAGGACTGAGAGAGGTATGTTTTTATCCCTTTATCTGTGCCCAAGTAAACACACTCACATGTGCTGACCTGCCTTGGGGAGCTCCCTTGTGCATCCTCCTATTCCCATCACTGTCCCACTGTCTTGTGGGAGGCAGAGAATCAGAATTAGCAATTACCATTGTTTCATTAAAGTGCCTTGAGAAGAGATTTATTCAGCTGAAGCCTCTCCAGTGATAATGATTTCCAGCAGGGCTGACTGCCCAGCAGGGCTAGCGATAACCCGCCGCCAAAGGCCTAAGCAATGCCTGCATTAGCACAGCTCGCTGCAGTATGTTCAGTTGGTATTCAGTATGGATGCCATCTTGAGTTACTTCTCACACCAGTATTCTTTGGCATGGAAGGGTAGTAGTGGGCTGCACTAAGCATGCAGACATGGTAATAGAAGGAGTTCTGGTGTCAAACAGGGATCTACACCAGTGCCCCTACTCTGAGAAGGTGGTCTGTGGTCTACAGCCCTGTATGATTAGTCAGCTGTACTGCTGAACTCTGCAGATTAATGTCTTGCTCTTCTTCCATCACATCCCTTCTCCATGAGGCAGTCTATCTCTTGCATCAGTAATGACCAGCTGCAGAGCCTCAGGGTTCTCTCGAGCTACTTTTAACTGATCTAGCACTTCTTATTTTTTCCATGCTCTGCCCTTTCCTTGATTGGTAAATTCCCCAATGGCTTTAATCAAGCTGTGTTGAGCCTAGCAGCTCTTGCAAGTTTTCTTTTGTTTTAATAAAAGGTGAGTTTGTTCCCCAGGCAGGTTCTGCCAGCTCAATTTCAACTATTGCACATTTGTCTTTAAAAAAGGGGCCTCCCATCTCACAACCATAAGCAATACAATATCCTCGGTGAACTCCTGCAGTCTGCCCTTTCCCCTTCAGAGGAAGAAGGGACTTTTCCCTCCTGCTTCACTGAGGTCAGAGTTTTGCCCAGAACATTCTTCATTCACACCTTCGGGCTGCGAGACACAAAGGATTTAGTTGTGAGGCTGATGTTTAGCCCAGCCTCAGACCTCAGATGGCCACTCGGGCTATCCAGAAATGGCCATAATTAATATTCTGGCAATAATAATGTTCAAGCCCACAGAGGCAAAGTTAGGAATCCCTGAGATCTCACTGCCTGTCTCAGTTCTCAGCCTCTCCATTTTTAAGGCATTTGATCAAAGCTGGGAGAAATGTTTCAAATAATCAAACTCTTTGGAAAATTGCTCCTAAAAGGGGAGAATAAAGCTTATGATATTGGTCAATGTAGGTGAGTGGATTTGGTGAAGAGGGATTTTTTATTATTGTTATTATTTCAAGCTCTTCTTGAGATATTACCTTTGCTGCAGCTGCTAATATTTACAAGTGAATACACTGGTTATGGAACTGGAGGGCAAGTGAGAGAAATCCCAGATAAGTCATGAAGACTGAGAAGCTGAAGTAATATAGACCATCTCTATTCCTGAGTATCCCTGCAACCTATCCCAGTGTTCCGTATAGGATCTGTCGTTCCTTCTGCTAATGTTGTTTTAAAAACAGTTCTCAGATTTTGTGGGGTTTTTGTAAGTTTCAATCTATCAGTGAAACCAGAAAATTCAAAGATAAGGTTAATTTATTAGGAACACTTCCAAAATTTAGATAGTAGGAGTGTGAAAATTGCTATTAAAAGCATCTCTGTAATAAATGTAGCCCTGTATAAATAGAATTGCAGTGTAAAGCCAAAATGAGTGGAATTTAGGGCTGTTTCAGTCAGGAAAAATCAAAATGGAAATATTGAACCAAATGTGTGATAGATCACCAAAATTTATAAAACGCAGTTCATTTATTTAGTTCTATGGAATATAAACCAAAATCTGTCATTCTTTAAACACTGATTAGAGAAAGCAAGTGATGGCTAATTAACAAAGGTAGGAGGGATGTAGATACCATCCTCCTCTCATTCAGTAGGTCATTGACTAGAAATAGTCACTGCAGGACTGAGATCCAGATGTAACTTCTTCCCTGCCTGGTGGGGATAGAAACCAGGTCCCCACCTCCCAGGAGAAGCAACTGCTGGACACCCATCCCACTTGTATAAAACGCTTCAGTGCTCCTAGATGGAGTGAGAAAGGGAAGGAGAATGTGTCAACCTCAGGTTAGGATTCTTAGCTGGGATGTAGAACTACCTCACAGCTAATTAACTGTTCCAATTAACATATCCATGAACAATGTCAGAGGACAAGCTGCCTCCTGTCCCAGGATGGGCTGGATCAGATCCTATATGCATTTCTTTGATGCATCACCACAGTTCCAGATATGCAATTCAAGGAGACCCCGTATTTCTTGTTGCTTGCCATTCCCTAATGTCTTGTTCGGCAGGAAGGCAGGGAATTGAGGGGACAGCTGCGATAGTCCGTCTTGGCTGGAAAGCCAACATGCATATCCTGGCAGGGTAGGAGATGGCATAACTGCTTTCTGCTGAAAGGAAGTGGACCTCAGTAAAAATTAACCAAGTGGGTCTGCATTGAAATGTTGGGTAAAAGGTAACAAAGCCATCTCTTCTGAGAGTCCTGGCTCAATATTTTTTTCTCAGATGGAACCATTAGGAAATTTGACCTGAATTAGAAATAGCTTTTTGACAATGGAAAATACGGTTTTTGGTGACTTTAGTATTGACTGAAAAAAAGTATGTTTACCCAGCACCACAGCAATATAAATAGCTTTTATTTCCATTACAAACAGGCTTATTTTATCTATCAGTGATGTACTTTTAAATCACATATTTCCTTTACAAGCAGTTATGTTTTACCAGTGACTTTAAATCTTACAGTAGAGTTCTGCCAACCCTAATTTTCTTTATGGCCAGGCACAGACTGAAGAGAAGTAAGTGCCATATACTCCACATTCATGATCAGGAAAATAGTGGGCTTGGCAAGCTTTTCTTCCCCATTCAGACTTTGTCTGTACAGAACAGAATGAAAGAGGGAGTATTGGGGCAATTCCTGAGGCTTTCCAGTCATGGAGCAGGGAGAACTGGAGCAACAGGTTAAGTCTGGGAGTCTGCAAATAGTGAGTGAGACATGGAGGAGCTCCTGCCTAAGCCGCTGTGTGGGGGTCCGACAACTCCAACGCTCCCCCTGCATGGACCACCAATTACACAAATGTCATTAGTTATAGGATGCGGTATGTCTGCATAAATAAACCTCCCAGGCCCAGATGAGGAAATTATTGCACTTGCTTTCCGAACAGAACAAAGATTAGTGTGGTGATGAAGCTGTGCACTTAGCATTGAAGACATGTATGTATGAAGTCAATTATAAAAGGAAAGCTCTGTGGTGCGCGAATAATTGGTACAACTACAGTGTCTCTTCCGTGTGGAATATATCCTTAGTGTATTACTGTAGCCTTCCGACACAACCCGAGAGAAGTAGCTGATTAGAAAATTTAAGCACACCTTACAAAGTAAGTGTGATTGGAACAAAGATGGGGAGTTGGGAGGTTAGCAGTGGGGTACATATTAATTAATATTTTGAAAGCCCCAACTATGAATTTCCATGCTTTGAGGTATTTGAGGTTCTTTTTAAGTACAGCCAGAACTCAATCCTCTGAGCTGTTAATGGCTGTGGTGATCATTAGCTCTGGTCACCCAGTGAGTTAGAAACAAAGATGTGGTTTATGTTCAGAAGTATTTACAACCTGAATTGGAACAGGGCACAGTGAGCAGAAATGATGAGTAAACAGAATACAGGAGAGAGAGGTTGTTAAGTCAGAGTTTTGGTAGTGCTCCATCGTTTCAGTGAGACTATGTTAAGTGTGCAGGTTGCTGTAGTAGTGCTGCATCATTTGTCTCCATCCCTTCTCCACAGTGCAGCCTGGTCAGAGGTAGTACCTAAGGCTTCTCCTCACAAAATTTCAAGGGTATGAAAGTCACATAAACTATAACAACATCATACCCTTAAATATTTGAATTAGCTGATCTAATTTAGTCACTGAGGCCACAGTCATTTCAGGGTATACACAGCCTGTCAGACAAGAATTTGCTTCAAAAGTTCTTGTGGGGTTGATTCACATCAACACCTCTCCTGGCAGCTTGGTGAGTCCAACACGCTCTCTTCATCCTTTCATACATCTCTTGAGAGCCTGATTTCCTTCTCATTGGCCACCAACATGAGAGGGCTGCAGATAAGCAGGTCTTGAGGGTGCTCCATCTGAAGTCTTCCCAGGGGGAATGCCCATCAAGCAGCACCAGAGCTGGCTGTGAGAGTGCTCCAGGTCCTCTCAGGGGCTGCTGTAGTGGCTGTGCAACTCTGCAGAGCTACCTACTGCCTGAAGAGAAAGAAGGTATTGACTCCCCAAAATTGAGTGTTCCTCCAGTGTTAATGGGACACACCCCACCCCCCACCCCCTCATTCATGGAGTTCCATGTTTGGGATGGAGGGTTTCACCATTTAGATCAGATTTGGGGGAAGTCTCAGTGCTATGGTGATCAATGCTTAATTACAACTATACGCAGAGAGCGTAAGTACCACATTCTGCGCCTCATCTGTTCTGTGTCTCATTAACAGGCTACATCTAAAACTGTTTAAAACCCCAAAAGACTCAGGTTAGCTCTTGCTTCAAGCAGCAGAGGAACACAAGAAATATCTAAACAGGGTTCTATGTCCAGTATTAAACTTAGTTTAAATAGGATTCTGTGTTTAAATGCTCAGCAGCCTTTACCTCAGCCATTCAGGACTGCAGTGAGGCTAGCATAATACAGACAAGAAATGAAGCCTACATTAAAAAAGATGGAAACAATGTTTCAAAGGAACTCTTAACTGCACACATAATCTTGCACAGTGGATGGTCCATCTGGCAAGTCATTTGAAGGATGGAGAAAATGGAAAATGGCACTGATACAAGACGGTATTGTCTGAGTGGGTTTTCTCTCTCCTTTCCTCTTTGATTTTAGGGTTTATAATTTTGTTGACTGTCATAGTCTTGAAGGAATTTTGTGGATTATCTGCCATGTCTTGCTTTTTTTTGGATGTCATTCATTACGTCTCCTTCCTTCATTTAGTGATGGGAGGGGGAATTTCTGTCCAATTCCAGCCCACAAGGAAGTGTTGGAGCTTGAGTGGCTGCAGTGACATTTCCCGTATAACATCTTGGTGTCCACCTCTTTGGTGGAGGATGGTGACAGCGGAGTAGCCTCCAGGCTAGTTCCTACCACATCTGATTACTTCTCTTCAGGAGCAGAACCCAGGCAGGTTGTGGGACTCTGGCAAGCTCTCCTGGCTCATGGGTAGCGAAGCAGGATTTGATCCACTTTTTGTCTTCCTCTGGTGCTTCTGCTAAATAAGCATCACCTTTCCCTGAGCTGTTCTAGTGCTATGAAGGTAAGAAGAGGTCACAAACAGAAATCTTAATTCTCTGCACAGCACAAAGTAACACTCAAAGTCTAGTTGCCAAGGAACAAAGTTCCTCCTAAGGAATAGTGAACAACGGAGAAGCCAAAAGTACTATTAGAAACTATTTGGCAATATACCATGTTTTTACTTTGTCTCAAGCCATCATCTTATGATTGCCTTGTGAAGGTGTGCAGCACAGGATAAAATTATGGAACAGGCAAGAGAGATAAATCATTTGTTTCCCATTCTGTATCACTGCTTCACAGAGAGGACGTTCCTGACAGGGAACATGTGCATCGTTTTTCATGTTCTGTGTCAATCTTCTAAAGAAGATATCTGATGATCATGCTCAAATTTATCTAGGGAGTATATCTATCTCAACAGAGAGCAAAATAATTCATTTTTTTAGATCTGCCAGTCAGAGCAAACATCTGTCCTTACTGTGAGGAAAAATGATAGGATCCATATCCTCTGCAAAAAGTTATCCCCCAAGAAAGGATCAGTCTCACTGTTAACATGATCTGCAGGTGAAATAGTAGTATGCAGAAGTAGCAAGAATCACTTTTCTAAAGCAAAGACTATTTATCCCTAATATTTTTTATTTATACTCTCATCACTGCTGGGAGAATTTCACACCATCCCCAGAAAACCTTCTACCCTTTTTTGTCTGCATTACTGTTCAGATTTGATGAGATGGAATACAGTTTCTCAAAGACAGAGGTCTCAAGAACTGCATGAGACTACAGACTGCAGAGACACCTTCCGTCTTTGAGTCCCAGGCTTCAGGCTTCCCAATCTTAACAGAGCATTTAGGACAATAGAGTGTCTACAAAGTAAATCGGACCTTGGAGTAAAAGGACAAAGCTTATCACACCAAGTGGTAGGAGTGAAGTGGCTCCTCTGTTAGGAGTAAAGGGATAGTGTCTATAGACTTTGGTGAAGACACAGGAAGGAGAAAGATAAAACGAATGAACATCAGGGTGTCATGTTTACAGTTTTATGACCTGTACAAGCCTAATAGAGTTTAATAGAGTGGAAAAGCCATACCTTTGAAGCTGCTGTTGAAATGCATATTGCCTTATGGGGTTAATTGAGGAAAGCCCAGAATTCTGTAAAACCTTAATAGTGCCACTTAAATGGGTAAGGTATATATTCATTGTTATGTTGACAGAATAGAACAATTATAGCAGTAGCTCGTGGCTGCAGTCACATACTCTCTGCTCTGTATTATCTTATCCAATTTTAATGTGTTACCTTTATCCTCCCCATGTGTTGGGGATGCCAAAACACCCCTCCCTGTTTCCTTGTCTTTTTTTGTAGACACTGTTTTCCTCTCCTTCCCCTTTCTCTACCCTCAGCATTGCATTCTACTCCAATGTGCCTTTTGCTATACTGGGTTCTTGATTTGGAGCCTTAGTTTCAAGGGAGTTGAGAGAGAAGCAGCCTCACCTACTCATAAAGCTGTGTAAAGCCCTTTCGCCAAGGCTGTTGCTTTGTCATGTTTATCACTGGTGGCTTTGGGAGTTTACAGGAATTTGAGACAAAGCTATCAGTGCAAATTGAGGAAGGTATAAACTTGAGAAAATATGGGAACAAGAATGGCAACAACGTTTTGGAATGAGCGAGGAGGTTTGTGAGGGTCTTTTTCTCAGTTGGGAGTAATTGTTCAGTTTTGATTTGTTTTCTCCTTACTTGTTTTATTTCATTAATGCTTCTCTAGGATGTACCCATAAAACTATAGCTCTTAAGGCTCACCATCTATGTAGTCATATTTAGATTTTTTTGAAAACAAGTAACCCACCCTTAAAGGTTCTTAAGTACACTAGAGATAATGAAACACTGGAACAGTGAGAGATCTTTCCTTTCTTGGGTAAAATGCTTCTGCAGGACAGTGCCATAGCCCTGGCTAGATTCCATCAGTCTCGTCTTCCCTGGCTCACTGTTATGGCTTGCTAGTCTGGAACAGAGCTCTCAGACACGTTGCAAGATATAAAAAATCTTAGAGAGAAAGAAAGTTAATGACTGCAGTCAGAACTATTAACATCAACCAAAGCCAAGTTAAAGGAACATGTGGCAGATCTACGCACTGAGCTCCCTTTGTGACTCTTTGATCCTGTGCAGCTGTAGAACAATTCAGCATAGCAACACCTCCTGTAAAACAGCTCAGTGACTGTGCTAATTGCTAAACTGAGGAAAACCAGCATTAAATAACACGAGGGTGACCACACTGTTTCCGCCTTCAATCACTCCGCAACAGATCAAACACTGAGCTCTGCTGATGAAATGCAGTGAGAAGGAACAGGAGACCTGGAGCTTGTGCTGTACTTAGAGCCTGAGTCTCATCTAAGATGCTCAGGGTAAGAAGTCGAGGGTAACTTTAAGGCATTGTGGGTGTCTGGGGGCTCTCTTTTCTGCTCTTCCATAAGTGCAGAATAGGCAGGTATTCCTGATGAATGGGTTTGGGGGCAAAAAGGAAGCAAGTGTCTGCAAAACCCTAAATGCACATCAGCCAGACCCACTTTTCTGGGGAAGGAGAGTCAGTGGGGAACAATGACACCAGCTTTTCAGAGGTGGAACTTCTGGCCAGAGGGTTTATTTGGTTTTTGGCCCAGCTCTAAGAAGTCTTTTGGCAAGCAAAGAGACCTGAAAAGATTTTAGCCTGTCTGAAAAGTGGACTGGAAGGTGCTGAACTGATCTACATCGAAAAATGTAGTGGACATAACAGATGTGGATGTTCATTATTCAAAATGCAGGGTGTTTTCATATGAAATTAAAGTGGGTTTCAAGTACAAGAGCAGGATATTAGCTTATGTGCTTTTTTGTCTTGCAATAGGTGTTAATGCTATTTGCCATTTACAGATCTAAAGTAGGCAGCCTTTTGTCAACTACAGTCATTGCAGGTGTTTTCACTGTAAAGATCCTGGGAATGCAACAAGATGGAGATTAATTTGCAGGTCTTACCTAAAATAGCCCAGCCATGTATTTTAAGCATTCCTTCCAGTGTAAGACAGTGATAAATTAGGAATCCCTGCCCCAGTAAGGCTTGTTAGTAAACCTGATACACAGTTAGGTGACAACTCTGACGCATGGAGCTTCAAACCTGCTCTTTGGAAACCCTGCCTTCTGCCTACTTCCCACCCCACTGTTAGAAAGTATATCCATCAAATTTTACATGGGTTAGCTCAGATTGCTATCTGGATGATAGCAGCAACATTTTCTGCATTAGCAACTCTCTACAGATAATGTCTTGAGGATTGAGAGAGGGAGATTGAGTCTGAATAAATATCCTGTGATATTCATATTTAATCAATGTATTTAGAGACTGTCTAATCAGTCAAAGCAACAACCATTACTGATGTACAGGTTTCATAAAAACATATACTAAACTCAAGTAATAAGCCTTGTCCCTTTAAATTCATCTCCTGCCTGTAAGTGGCTCCCAGACAGAGCAAACTGTGACCTTAGAAATAGAAACCGATGGCCGTGATGAAAAAGCCATGTTACCCAGGAGTGACAAGCATTAACTTTGACTGTACCTACATGGCTGGAGGAAGGGGGAAGGAGAAATTGTCCTTTGAGTAGCTTGGTCTGGTGAATAGTATACATTTGTAGTCCTATTAGCTTCTGAATAATGTTAAACCCAAGTTCCCATGTTTAAGATCATCACTTCAGATAGAGTCTTTTTCCCTGGGGTGTTTTCTTCGAAGTTGGGGGGGAAGAACAGGGGAAGAGGGGGATGGTTTTGGAGAGACAAAGATGTTTTTATTTCTCGAGGTACTGAACTACAATAGTTTGCAAAAGGCTGGGAAGTGACATTGGGGGGAGGAAGGAAGGAAGGAGACACTGAAAAGGGGCTGAGACAGGAACAGAGATATGGATTTGAAAATTTCTAGAATAGATAGAGCAGAGATATTGCTGATATGCTGTAAGTAGAGTGCACCATAACCAGTTCGGCTGAGGTGAGCTGGCATGTGCTTTCACAATGAAATTTGGCTCCTTCATCACATGAAATATTCTCTGGTTCCTGCCCCATCATTTAACAGTGAGGCATTCTGTTTAGGACAAAGCAAGCTGTTCTCTGCCTTCAGAGACAGTGAGTACGTGTAGCTATGTCTTGAATGTTTTCACTGTAACATATAATAGAAAACCTCTCCACTGTAAGCATTAGCAATGCAATTTCGTAACTATCTGTTCAGACAGTGCACAGGAGCTTGAAAAACAACTGGAGACACGTTATTCCCTCTGGGAAATGCCATCCGAGAATATGTTAATCTGACAAATATGCAAAAGGCTGTCCCCTATTGGTGAACCATGAAGAATACCACCCTCTTTTTTTTGTATGGATGTGAGATGTGCTCCTCCCTGCCGAGTGGAACAATCCTTACACTCTCATCAAACCAGACAGCTGAAAAGTATAGAGACATTGTGCTGCCTCTTTTGCCTCACAATGGGAGTTTGATATTATCTGTACCACCTTTGACAATGCACTTGAAATTAATCAGAGGAGAAATGTCTTATTTGATTATATTTAACCATGAACATTGATCAGTTGCATGCAATTTTAACTTCAAGGCTATGTGTCCAAAGTCCTTTCTAAAAAAGGGCAAAACGTTACCCAGAGATACGTGGGAGCTTGTATGATTTGAGTCTCTGAAAAGATGCGCTCAGGGGAAATGACTGTACATCTGGGAAATTAAAAATCATTTAGTATGAGACTCTCAGTGAGAGATGGGCAGCATCAAAAGAAAGATCCCCAAAACATCAGTCCTCTGCCTATTCCATGTTTTCATTCCAGTTGTATTAGCTCATTTTCCTTTGATTCTTACAGTAATTTCTGGCAAACTAGAGACTCAGTCAAGTCTCTGAGGAGACCATAGCAAGATCCCCTGCTCCTCAACATCTCAGGTGGCTCTAGAATCATCTGACTTCCCTGCCTGTAGTCTGGAAAAAAAAAGCCATAGAAGCTACATAGTCCTCTAATCCTTTTCCAGGCTCTCTTTCTGCCTCAGGAGACAACCTGTGGCCTTAGGTATAATAACAATTTGCCAGCCAGAGGATCTTTCAGGCAGCCTCAGTGTAAGGTGGCCTGAGACATCTACATCCACACATTATGCAGCTTGAAGGCTTTACTTGGGATGTAGTCTGGTCCCCAAGATCGGACTTCCTAACCAGGCACATCGTTAAAAGCTCTCCAAAGACCCAGTTGTTGGTGCAGATCATCAAATCCCCATTAATGGTTGGACGTTTGGTACGCACCTGGAATGGAGCTTCAGGCTTAGCTGCCTCTAAAAGCTACCTAGCTGGTGTGCACCAAAACTGCTTTGCAGCCTGAACCAGCAGAGAACTGCACTACTCCACTGAATAAAATGATTGTGCTTGTGAGTACTTTGTAGGATGTCAGTGGAAAACTTTCCACTGTTACTGCTTGTATCTTAGAAAGGTAGAGGTCATCACTTGTCAGTCTTGGCCCTCCTCCCTGTATGTCTTGGGAGAGTGTAGATCTCCTACATTTGGTCTATACCATGATGCACAGATAGGCTAGCACTTTTCACTGACAAAAAATAATTTAACTTAGGGTGAAAAAGGAAGAAAAGCAGAGAAGAGATGCTTATTGTAGCATGTAGCAGGATAGTGGGCTGAAGGTCAAAAAAATGTCTGCTGTAGTCTAGAGCTTGTGATAACTTAGAATTCCTCCACTGTACAGGATCTGTGAACTCAAAGAGCACACACATTCAGGCAAGCTCCTCTTTTCCTGAGAGTCAGGATTGCTGTATTTCCACCACTTCAGTGTAATGAGGCAAATTTTCACGTCCTGACCAGTTTTTCTTAAGCGTCTCAGACTCATCATTCCTTCATAAAGGGCAATAGCTTTTTCCACATCTCACCCCGTAACGTTCCTGCTTTGTGGGCACCCTAAGGGTCTTGGATGGCATTTCCCAAAAGGAGTAACACGTCTCAAGCTGTTTTTCAATAGCTTTTTTTGGAACTTGAGGAGGAATTAATATTTCACAAAAGTGACTGGGTGGGTGGAGCAGGGAGTCTGAATACAAAATCCACTTGTTGATTGGGATTCTGGGGTGGGAGCAAAGGAAGAAAGCATTGCAGGGAGTGTTTTCAAGCTCTTAAGAGCATGTTTTTCCAAGTGCTGTTCTTAAGCATAAAACTGTTAATAATAAGAGCACAGTAGGGTAATATAAATGACACAAAAGGCACTCTTTCATTGCAAAGCTGAACGGTTTGCGGTTTAGTAGATTTTTTTTATGATAAAAGAGACAAAGGAATAAAAGTTTTTCCTTCTGAAAAGCTACCATGCCTGGTAACATCTTTTGCTAATAAAAAGAACCCAGCCTCCACCCCCTCCTGACATATGTTCTTACCCAATTAAAGTCCTCCTGCAGATCTGTAGGCCTATTGACAACTTGTTCCATGTCACTAAGCCTGGTTTGCTGCCCTGCAACAGAAATAACAACGCAGAGCCTCTGAAATGGTCTTAGTGTTAATAAGTGGCAAAAGAGATGGAGTTTTGCAGGCTGCCAGCCTCCTACCCAGGATCTTCATTCAATCGTTTATCTTTCTCTTTGTTTTCCCTTCCATCTTACTCTTTGTCAGCAGCAGGGCTTACATACCAACAGGCAGAGATTCCCTTTTCTTTTGTATTGTAGGAAATCGATTTTTGTTGTTGTTGTTGTTGTTTTTTGCCTTTTTTTTTTTTTTTTTTCCAATTTGCCCTGGGCAGGTTGGAGGTGAGGAGCTCTGAAGTGTTCAAATTTGCCACAAAGGTGCACACAGGGATCTTGCTATCTGTGAGCATACAGAGGTGAAAGAAACCGCGGGACACAGTAACTAGTGTCCTTTAACATGAAATCAGTCTGTAAAATCTTGATGGAATGGAAGCAATCCTTTTTCTGTGTACAATACAAGGAGCTCAATTCTAGACCAAAGAATGAAAACTTCTCAAAGTAGACCCATAGATAAGCTGTGCAAGCAGCATTAATGCCAACTATCATTTCAGCTTCAGCCCACCAGCTGGCATGGGCTATTTGTAAATCCGTGTGTGCTGCTGAAAGTGAGGCAGTGTCCCCCATTAGCACTTCAGTCACCTTCTCATACAAGGTATGAAATCCAAATAAAACCAACTTTACTCCCTTTTCAACAGGAACATTAAGAGTGAGAGTGTCACAAGTTCAAAACATTGAACTGAGGTTCTCTGGTCGTGTCTTCCTCAAGTGTTACCTTGATAGCAAAAATGTAAGGATGAAACCATGTGGCTCTAAAGACAAGAACATACATGACTGTAATACCTACAGGAGGGCTTTGTTGTTATTTCCCATCTCTCCCACAGACTGTATGAAAGGCTTGGATGGCTATCTGGCATAGTTTCTACAAGCAATTACAGTATATAACTCCAAGTGAAATTAAGGGAAAGTTCTCAAATAACTTTCTGAGGAGCTGTGCTATGTTTTATTATATAAAACTGAAATTATAAAACTTCAGGGTTAGGGGTTTTTTTTTCCCCTCTATTTGTGTATATAGCTTGTTTATGGTCCTCACCAGATGAGCTTTTTCCAACCACACACAGGGCTTGGCCCAAGGAGGTTACACCTTTTGGCACCGCAGTAGTTTTAGGTGTGGCTCTCCTATATGGACAGAATGATCTAAGAATTCCATAGCCCTTGAGTTACCAGGATCTAGTGCAGAACTTGCAACAGAATGCCTTTCCAGGCACTGGTTCCACTCCTGGTCACACATCTGGATCAATAATAACCCTGGGTTGATCATCAATGGTTCTGTAAAAATGCATGCATGAAGGAGAGCTGTACCTTGCTGAGTGGCAGTCGGCCAGCTCTCTCTGCTGCATGAGAGAAAAATGCCTAAATACACTGGTACCTTGGTCTTTGTTTTGTTTCTCTGATTAAGAGCAAACCTTTGTCTCCTCCGCTGGATGCATTTGTTATCATTAGTTCGTTGACTAGTGCATATACAGCTGGTTTTAGCCTCCATTTAAGATGCAGTGAGTTTAAATACCGATGTGGGGAGTGCAGCAGGATAAATAAAGACATACTTGAGCAAACATACATTTAGTCATTTATTTTTCTACCAGCAGTTTTAGAGAGTTGTGGGTTGGTTTTTTTTTTAAATCTAATCCGTTCAGTCAGCGGTCTCCAGAGTAAAAGCTTCTGCCTCAGCTTGGTGTTGATGCTTGGTCGAGTCTTAAAACTTCATGGTTTTTTGACACTGCACTGAATCTGACGCTTTGATGTCTGAGACTGCTGCCTGCACAGAGTAAATCATATTTTAAAGTTTATCAGTACGAAGAGTGTTTCTCAGACACACACACATGCATCCACACACAGCATCTTTCCACTTCTTTTAGCCACCTGGAAGTTTCCTTAGGATTAAATGATTCTCTCACTTAGCTTTCCCATACAGACATTGCCATCTTTAATTGAAAGCTCCCAGCAATTGGGTGCTAAGGTAATACGTACTTGTGCTTAGCACTGACAATTGAGGGCCTAAAGAGAAACATAACTCTCACTCCAACGCCATAGCCACTGTGCCTGCTCCATGCTGGCTGTGTATCTCCATGTAAAAGCAGTTGCTGAAACTGGTGGCACTAAAGTGAAGGCTGGAGATAGCTCGTGTGCCTCAGCAGATACTCCAGCAGCAGTGCTGGCTCACTCTGCCCTTAACCTGCCCATAAAATAAAGTTTCTTCAGTGTAAACCAGAACTGCCAGAGAGACTGATGGTGACTTTTGAAGCATGGATACAAATAAGGCCAGCATCCAGGGGCCTCCAGGGAACTGTTTTCATGGCTTGGCACATGATCCATCCTTTTGGCTGGATCTGGGGAAATGGATGAGTGACCTCTCTGAAGCAGAGAGTATGACCAGTTGTGAAAGCCCAAATCTGCCTTTTGCAGGCTAATGGAGCGCTTTGGGCCATGGGATTAGTAGGATTAGTAGGATCAGTGTCTGAATTGGAGCTGTTCAAAGCTTCCTCCAGTGTACAGGTGACTGCTGGAAAGAGTGAGCCATGGCTCCCTGTGTGAAGGGCAAGAACCGACTAAGCAGCCACTCTTCTGTTATACAATCGATTTATCTTTTCCCAATTTTGCTTTATTTAAGAAGCGGATAGTAGTTTGCACTCACATGTGTGACTTTGTGCTGGATGTAACCTTTTTAACAGGCTACTCAAACCACTGGCACTTGTGATTGCCTTTGTATGTCTCCTGGTTTTGATCCACACCAGTGAGATCATAGAGATTGTGCAGGCTAAAAGACAAGTGCTGAATTTCTTTTCGTAAGGTTGTAAATGAAAGAGCAGCATCCAACACAACTCAGTGTAACTGGCATTGAGGGCTAAATGTGTTGTGATTTGGTTCAGTGTCTGTTGAGGAGACACTGAAGAGATGGCATCACCAGGGAGAGAGACGATGAAGGACAACTAGAGGTGGGAGATCCTGGTGAGTGTATGATTTGAGCCACAGCTTTAGAGCCCTTAGAAACATGAAGCCATGACACTGAAATGCTGAGAGAGCAGAACTGTATTCCCAGTATGAGGAAAAAACCCTCTTAGTGTAATAAAAAATTAAATGTTATCCAACATCACCTGCAGTTATGAACGATAATGCTCAAAATCTGCTGTTCCAGGTGTTAATTGCAGTGTGGCATTTCAGGCAAACCTATGGAATGTAATACCTGTCAGTGGGACTTATGGTCCTAAGTCTAATCAGTGCTTTAAAAAATCCTCATTGGCCCACTCAACCATTATAGTTACCACTGCCAGTGTTTCCTGAGGTCCTTCAAACCTACTGGGGAATGTCTGGTAGTTCTCAGGGCAAGAAATAAAGCAGAGGGCTTTTCTTCCCCTGTTATTTTCAGCAGAACTCTTTCTTTGTCAGTCATGCCTTAAAGAGCTGGGATACTCCCTCTTCAGCACCCACTGTCTGCAGTTGTTACCTAGAGGAAAAAGCCAAGTATTCAGGCTTTTTCTCTTTTTCTTCCGAGTAGCTGCACAGAGCTCAGATGAAGAGTATATTGAAATACATTAGTAGCATAGAAATTCTCCTCCACCTACTCTATCATCTCGGCATTTTTCCTCCAGCTTCTATTTATCTTCTATGTATAGATTCCCTGAATGAAGAAGATTCTTCAAGAATTCACAATTCAGGCTCCGGGGCCAGGAGGTAACTAGGGACAAGGAAAGAAAGGGCAGGTAAAACATAATTAATTGTCTGTACATTGCTTTCCCTCAGCCAGCTGTATAACTCTTTCCTATAGAAGTGTAAATGCCTTGGTATAAAGGTCAAGATATTAGCGCACTGGGCATGATTCAGACAATCTTTGTTCAATTCCTGCTATTGACTCTTTGTATGACCTGAGGTACGTCTCTCATTTCTCTCTGTCTTGGATCTTTCTCTGTAAAATAAAGATAAGCGTATTTCTTCTCCTGTTTCTAGTCTATTTGGGACTGCCAGCTCTTCAAGCCTTGGTGTTAGGTGTGGATGCAAACACATCCACAGCCATGGCTCTCAAAGCGCAATGATGGAAATGCAGATATGTAAAACTGTACCTGAGCCTTGAAATCTGAAATTAGAAGAAACAGCACAGTTTACCTGGCCTCAGTGTTACTTGGTTGGTTGTTTTATTATTTGTATTCTTTGTATCAGCTATAGTCCACGCTTTTAAAATAGTAAACTAGGTATGACCCCTTCTGTAAAGAACAGATTGTTTATGATAAACTTAAGCCACCTTCAGACCACTGAAGCCAGTAAGAAACCACCTAGGCACCAGGTTCATTTTTAAACGCAGCTTTGATCTGTAGGGACTTTTTTAGACATGTCTTGCTGGCCAGTGTTTACAAGGCACTGGTCTGCAGAGATCATGGGCTGATCTGGCATTGAATTCCCCGTTGTCCTCAAAGGTACTATAAGAAAGTGTGGCAGAAAGTGATATGCTATTTAAATTCACAGCAGTAACAGCAATAAAAGGTTTAAATGTCCCCATGAACCAGCTTCTTAATATCTATGTGGATTTTAATATCTTAATATCCCATCAATGCTACTTCACTAGCACCCCTGCTGTAACTGAGAGGTGCACTCAGGGACATACAGGTTTCGGCAGCAAAGCTGGCCAAAGACACGTTTTCGCCCCTAGCTAATTCCCACCTACCTTCTTGCAGTTCATCACCCCTCAGCCGTGTTGATACAACAGTTTATTATTAACAGTTATTTTCAGGCTGTTCATTTCAGGAATCCAGGTTACGGCTCAGCTCCACAAACAATCACGATGGCACAAGTGAGGCATATCAGACGCGGGGGTCAGGAGGGGATGAGCACAACGAGCAGCTGGGGAGCAGGGACTTCTGAGGCTGGGCTTGCTGCTGAACCAGGACACAGTGTGATGACCCAGGTCTCACTGCGAGCAGCCAGATGTCATCTTGTTAGCTGCATGTGAAGGAGTGGATGTGCTTTCCTAAGTTGGGTGCGTAACGAATTCCTAAGTGTATTCATGGCAAAGCATTCCTTGGGGGAATATCTGCTAATTCGAAAGTTCATCTCATGGTATCGAGGAGTTGGAGGCATCGTTAGGAAACACATGTGACACGCTGTGACAAAGAATGGGGGCACTGAAGACAGACCCTAAGAAATCATGAATGAGGGAGTTGAATGCAAGTGATTACATGACCTTTCATAAATTTTTTTTTCTTTTATTCTTTTTTGAGGGTTATAATGCCTCATGTTCTTGCTTGTGACCTGTAATTTTAACAGTAATCTTACTAAAATATTGTCAAACCTCATTATGCCCAAGTTACCAAAATTGACTTCAATTTGCATGCTTGTGCAGAAGCTTATGCTAGGTAGGATAGGAACATTTATGGTCTCCAGATGGTAGCTGTTTTGATAGATGAAGGTCACATCATTTTAGATCCGTTTGTTCCATACCCATAGGCAAATTGGCTGAGATTTGGGGCTGCTTTGAATCAGAATGAATGGCTGAATGATGGGACCTCAGCTTCCATGCAGGACAAGAGGGTAATGACTGAGAGCTACTAAGGATGTACCTATTGATCAACAGATTGGCCAATGTCAGTGAGCACTTTTTTAATCAGAAAAAAGCCATACCTGGGAATACATCCTATGAAAATTACTGGCAGGGGAAGGAAGTAATTTCACAAGGAGAATACTGCTGAATTTAATCTCCCCAACAGAAATTGTAGAGATAAGCCCATTAACAACCTTCTGTTTCTGCTTTTCTTTGAATTATTTTTCTCTTTCTTGGTTGCAAAGTTTAAGAAAGCATTTAATATCTTACAAATTTTGTAGAGTTTTATGCCCGTTTGTCTACTTAGTTCCATTAGCAAAGATAGAAAGAATCTTTTGTCAGTTATCATACCATTAATTCTGGGCTTCTGCGCTTGATTTGACTGTTGTGGATAAAGTCACTTCCAGAATCTATTTGAAAATTGTTATATCCATGCTTTTCCTGTGCAGAAAAATTGGTGAGCTTTCTGACAAATGGTGTAGATGTCATGTAGTTGCACTCTCACAGGTGGAACATGCAGCCTAAAAATGACAGAATCAAAGCCCAGGAGAAAGTACAGGGTAAAGGAAGCAGAACAAGGCTGGATTCTCAGAAACAACTAATAATAAGAGGTGCCTGGAAGAAGATCTGGCTTTCAGCTAGCTTTGAACGCCTAACCTCTGAAGATTAGAAGCATTCAAGATGTCTCAAACCTAAGCCAAAATCATCCTCCCTCTAGAGTTTACTTACTGATTTTTCTCCTCTCATTGGACTGATGACTTCATTTATCCCATAGGTCCTTTATCAATGCATTTCCATATCATGCCCCTACTCCTTTCATCTCTTCTCATTTCCTGAGAGAGCTCAACTACTTGGAATTCTTTTCTTTTTCCAAATTGAGAGTTCAAAGGATGGATTTTTAATTAACTATTCCTGATGAGTGGTTTCATTAAATGAACAGAAGGGAAATTGTTCTAATAACCTGTTTTGCAGAGGAGGGGGACAGTGAATTTGAGGTCCTATAATAAAACCAAGAACTTCCCAGAACTGTAAGACATTGTTTTCTGCAGAATGATACAGATCGTTTAGGCATGCTGCTATACCTCTGCTTTGTTGAAATCAAGATGAGGTCCACTAGTAAAAAAACAGTGCCCTTCACTGGTCATTTGCAGTCATGATGGTTCACTAGGACTAGGGGAATTTCTCCACAAAGAAAGATCATAGGCTTAGAGCCCCAATCCTAGTACATCTCAAGCCTCTGGGGTCATTAAGAGAATATTTGTAGAAGAAAATGCTGTATTTGCACACACTGTGCCTATTTTGGGGTATTGTACATGTTAGTCATGGAGCTGGGTGGTGTCTGTGAATTTTGAAACCCTCGGATAAGGAATTCATTGAGGGGTACCAGCTATGAGGAAACAACTGGCGCTGTTTTCTGAACCCCCATCAGTACAGGAATGCAACATGACTGGACCTGGCTTTGGCTACAGCCCCGTGGTTTGGTCTCTTCTGAAGGGCGCAGTAGGAATTTGAGCCTCTTCCATGCAAGTGGGGCCTTGTCTCTGAGTTTTCCATATTTTGCAGAAGTTTTTAGGAAATCAAAGAAGCAGCACCACCACAGTACCCTGATGCAGCAGTGTTTTCCATTGAGATCCTGGGCACAGTTGAGGTGTTTTTCCATGTATCCCCAAGGCGTGATAGCACTTTAGCCAGGAGACAGGTGTCTTTCTGCTCCCACCACACAGAAGTGCTGAATGAGCTCTTGAGTCCAGCATGAAGGTCCTGATGGAATTAAGTCATCTTTGGGGTTAGGCAGTGTGGAGAGCAAATGCTGTACATCACCTTCTGAGAGGCTGGCTCCTAACTTCAATTTAATCCCTATTTAGACCGTTCAAATCTTTATGTCCTCATCCATAAAATGGATTTAACAGCATTTGCCTGCCTCTCAAGACAGCTGAATAAGCACATAAAGGTGGTATTATGCTTAAGCAGGAGTGAGATCTTATGAATACTGTAAATGAGTACCCTCTGGATTAAAGAGCTAGTGGGCTTATTTTTCGGAAAATAATTGAATCCCTAGGATAATTTTTAAGGGGTATACCAGAGGAAAACTTTTTTTGTGGAGGAAACAGTGAGGCCTAGAGATACATGCATGAACTTGCACAGAGCAGTCTAACATTTTCATGGTGGAGAACCTTTATTTTTCTTTTTAAATTTAATTTAATTTAATGTTATTTTATTTATTTTATTTTTCCACATAAAAATTATTGAGTAGGGGCAACTGCACTAGAGAGAGAGTTAATGCCTTGGATACTGTCTTTGGACTCTAAGCCCCAAGAGCGGTGGAAACATTTCCAGGCCTTTTAGTCCTCCCCTTCTCATAGAAACAGAGGTTCAAATGAGAGAAGAAAAAACCCCATCTTTTCATATACATATTATTAAATACAAATCCACTGATTATCATGATATGTGCTCATAGACTTTGACTGGAAGAAGGCCAAACATGAGCTTTAGCTGCAGACGTGAGAGCAGAGTGTACTTGCTTGCCCAGAGGTCCAGAGGAACTGTTCCTCTTGGGCCTGCTTTGCTTCTTGCCCTTTGATCATGTGCATATCGCTTCCTATGCTTGTGCCCATTACTAATGGTTGATGCAATAAAATGTTAATTTGTGCCAGGATCAGGAAGCGGTAACTCTAAGCAAGAGAGGAATATTATGGCATAAAATGACTTGAACTTTAAATTGCTGCTTGCTACTCGGGGCTTGAATCCAGCAAACTTTATTGCTTATGATCCGAAATGGAACAAAATGCTCTTTTCTTTTCTTGCTTTTCTTTCCCAGGTGTTTGAAGTACGATCTTATGAGGCATCCTCTGCAAAACTTCCTTATTGTAAAACCAGCTGCTGAGCAGAAACATGTAAGACGTACAAGGCAAAATGAATAGAGGTTGTCAGTCTTTCTGATTTGTCTCTTCCTACAGGCTTTCCGAGGTTCCCTCACAGCAATACCAATCATGTGTGATTATAGTGAGTATGTTTATGTCTGCATGCTTACTACCAATTTCCAAGCTGAAGACTATGATTTTATTGTGTATTATTTATAAAGTTCCTGCTAGGCCTAATGCTTGCTTTGCAAGAAATCACTGTTGACTATTTGAGCTGCATGTGTCTCATTCCATTTAACAACCCACTTTATCAGCCTACTGTCCACAACAATGCTGAACCATGCCCACTTCACACCGGGGTAAATTTTAACTGTTCCATTACTTTATCAGAAGATTGGCTTTCCTTGTTGATAAATACCTTCCCAGTACCCTGTACTGAGTGTGCCACCCAACAAGAGGGTCAGGGTTTCTTGCACATAGTTGAATGTGATTTCATCGCTGACATTTTACTCTTGAAACTTTGGACTGTTCTCAGGTTTTTTGAGTCAGCAATTGGATCATATTTATTTAGGTCTGGCTGTGCAAATGTATTGATTTGTAGCCAGTTACTGTTTTGTGCTTTGTATTTATGTGGCTCTAATGGACTGAAAGTGTTTCAAAACTGAAGGGGATTAAAATACAGCGCTTTTTCTCTGAGTAAGTGTAGGGAGTATTATCAACTTAAAATATGTTTTAAATGTGAATTTACAGCATATATACTGTCATTTTAAACCTAGAGATACTCTGCCATCCAGTAATTGAGTACAAAGAGTGGACAGAAACTAGAATGCAGAGGGGAAACAATGAAGTTGGCAACACAAGCCCTTGTCAAATGTGAGGAATGAGCTTTGAAACAAGCTCTGACTTTGCCTCAGTGTCACTTGCTTGATCGAACAATCTCACCCCCTAGCCAGACGTCACCATATGGGTGGTGACTACTTTCCATGAAAGGCCTGTCGTATTTATCATCTCCTTTTACATATGGATAAAAAGCAGTCCTGAGATCTGCCTGTTGACTCTGGGAGGTGTTTGTGCTCCTCCTTTAAAAAGATATGCATGCCCAGTCTCCTCCCCCATCCTTAGTGCTTTAAGCTTCTAAGTCTTAGTCTTTTGAACCCCCTGTTCAGCCACTGTCAGCCCTGAAAACTGAATGGAACCTGCATTATTGTCAGTCCCTGGTACTCAGGATAGTTTGTGGAGAAGCTTAAGGCTTAGTTCCTGACAATGCTGAAAATGGCACCGTGGGGTAGCCTCAAGCCCCGCATCTTGCTGCATCTTTGTCTGCCCATTTATCCAAGGGGCATTTTCAGAACACGACTAAAATACAAAGGTCATGTCATGCACCTCAACTATCGAGCAAGGAACATACTGTGTTGTAACAACACCAGCCATACTTATTAAGGAGTCCTGGCACCTTTAATGAATGAAGGAAAGGTGCTAATGATCCAGTCACCCACTCATTCTTGAGATTGCTTAATCTTTATACAACAAATTTGATTAAAGGAATTGCCATGTGGTTTAAGTTAACTGGATGTCCTCGTATGCATGGCTGGGCTTTCCTTGTAATCCTATACAGTGCATGTATCCAAGGCACCGTTCGGTGCCTCCCTGCAAATCCCCACAAAGCAATTACTGGCCTTTCTACATGTTCAGGAATTGTCTGTTTCAGGTGCAATTAAAGCAAAATTGCTTTCATAGATACTTGGCTATAACTTCTGCTGGTCATAATTCTCCTTACACTTTGTTGTTTCTTCAGATAAAAATTATATTTCTCTTGTGCCCTGGAATCTCTAGCTCATTTTTGACCCAAAGTATCCTCAGAGAGTTATAAAACTTAGATAATATAACTGTGCATTACCTAGTAATGAACATTGTGAGAATCAGTCCAGGAAGATGAAGACAAGAGATATGAATTAATGTTTTAATAATCTTCCTCAGATTAGTACAAGTCACACAGGCAGGGATCCCAGTAGCTGCTGGAGGAGTGATGCTCCTCCAGTATGGACTGATATTGCTTTATAAGTCTCCAAGGAGATGATACCCTAATGTTTGCAAGGACAGATGGTCATTCAGCTACCAATAAATTTATGACCCTGTTCCAGCAGTATGGTGCCATAGTGTATTTTGGAAAGAACTGATATTTACAGTGCCACAGTTTTTGCTGAAGACACATGAAGTGAATTAGTTTGGTTTTACTTCTATTTAATTCTAGGCTATGCAAGACATTATTTTCTACCAGTTCGGGGCATTTACCATTTTTATAATGGAAAGTGCAGAGCTGTTCACTCTCTGATAGACTAGCACTAGATTTTAAGTGAAATACAGCTGTGAATCATGCAGTTCTACAGGACACTTGTTGGAACAGTATCTCCAACTGTGCCCTGCTGCTCTGATCTTTCTCTGATACAGGAGTCAACCAACATCAGACATTTTGCATTACCTACACAATGCCAGTCTTCCCACACATACACATTTGCTCTCAGTCAAGATCTGCTGCGATTGCTCCATGGTTGAAATGTGTTCCGGCATCCCAAAGTGGCAACCCCAAACGCTGCAGAACTTAATACTGGAGAAACAAGTTTATCCATTACAGACTGAGAGGCTGTCCTCTGGCCCTGTGCAAGGTGTAGGACTTTCCTGAATCGTTCTTTGAACACAGCTTTTCTCTGGGCAAAGCACCTTGCCTGGTTTTAAAGATTTTGTTCAATGGTGGAGAACACAGTACAAATCTTGTTTGTTTCCATTTTCAGTTACCTTCTCTGCTAAAAATGTGACACTTTTCTATTCTGAACTGGTCTACATTTACTAGCCAGCCTTGTTAAAGACTTGTTTACGGGCTGGAAAACTTTCTGCTTATTTTCTAATTTATGTTTCTTGTTAGGTACCTACAGTCAGCATTCAAGATGACAATACACGGTGGTTTTGTGATGAGATTGTACTGTCAGAGATTTACTATTAGCCATGCTTTTCACAAAGTCTTAGAATCTTCCTTTTGGCTCTCCTTGAACCCATATTCATTTTTTTTCAGCACCAGTTTAATGAAACTTACTGAAAAGGGGTGATACTGACCCAGATGGCTTCCCAGTCAGGACTTTCAAAACAGGAAACACAAGATACTATCAGGATAGCAACAAACACTGAAAAGGATACAATCTCATGTTTTTAATGACCTCACTGCTGTGAGATGGGGGTCAGTGTCACAGAAACAGTGCTCAATGAAGCCAGTGTGCTTCAGCTGACTCTTTTCCTCCGTTTGGGTGGTCTAGAAAATTCGGCTTCAGTACAAAAGGGAGTACATCTGAAGTGGCTGTTGCAGGTATAGTCTTCTCAGCAAATTTCGCTGATGTCAGTAAACCAGAAAATTGGAAACAGGAGCAGTTAGCTGGGAAACTGTTATAGCTGCAACCTCCTATGTTTTCTTTAATATACCCTCTTGATATGTTCAGTGTTCAGTGCTACCTTCCAGGTCGACAGCCACTGTTAGTCCAGCTCCTGGTTGAGGAGTGTTTTTTAAAAAAGTCAGTTAACCAATAAAAACCTCAGCCAAGCTCCAATTGAGCAGCTGGCATTGGTTGTTTAGATGTGGCTGTGAGTAATAGCAAGCTACAGGAAAGACAAACCAGCATTCAGACATTACTTTTTGGCAATGGGATTTGCTGTGTTACTTCTCTTCTATATCAGCAGAAAGGGTCTGGCTTTTGTTTTTTAACCTTGTTGTTTCAATGCCAGAACAGCAAAAATATAACACAAGTTAAAACAATAGCTCTTAAAAGATGTGATATTTTCTTTCATCTCCTGTTTAGTAAGCAGCCTTGGTAGCACCATTTCATATAAAGAACTGCAAAAGTCACAAGGTCCAGAAATACAATAATTCCAGCAATGACAAAAAAAAGACCTGCTTTGTCTTTTTATTGACCATAAATGTGGTGGAAAAGGCCATTCCACATCCTCAGCCATAACTAGTTAATTATTTTCTGTTGTTTTTTGTAGATGTTTCTAACCAACATTAAGCAAAATGTACATTGTGGAACAAACCATCCATAGAGTATATGCCATAATTACTGTTTAGCAATTTCACACTAGCAAAAATTTATTAAAACTTCACGACTCATTAATAGTAAGTGATCATAATCGCTTAATAGAAAAGGAAACTAAGCTAATGATAGAAGTGCTGATTAATGCTTTTGACCTTAAGACAGGAAGTCAAGTGAAATTAATGTCACTGGGTGTTGAAAGTTAAGTTACTGTCAAGTGTAGATAGTCTGTAATCATAAGAGGAACCCCTCAACTAAACAAATTATTTTGTGTTCTTTGGTGGAAAAAATCTTCCTTTTCTGTAATGAGTGGCATTTTTTAAAAGCTCATTACTATATTTCAAGTCAGCAAAAGACTGTTTCATCTATTATAAAAAAAAAAAAGGTTACAAATAGTTGTCTATCCATACATATATACAAGGTACTTACTGCAAAGAGGAAATCTCACAGCAATACTTAAACAGATAGCAACCAATGGGGGTTACAAGCAGCTATTTCTCCTTTTTGGTCACTGGGATTCCTTTCATGAGCTCAGGTTAAATACTATTCATAGGAATGACACAGCACAGCTCACCAGTCAGTTGCCTGATCACATATCAGATACTTGGGTACCACCAGCCCTGACAGGATGACTTTTTCTGCAGCCAGCTGTGTGCCTGGAAAGTCTCCTCCTTATCTTAGCATCTGGCTGCTCCTGATGCCCACAGGGACTGTAGCAAGTGGTGGCATGTGAGGCACAGCAGGCATCTGGCTGCACTAAGAAGTCTTGTGAACAACCTCAAGTCAGATTAATGCAGTCAGTACAACACCTGCTAGGTGTTGATGTGCAAGTGTCACATGTCGGAGGTAACACAGGTTCTAAGTGGACAAGTCCCCTACTTCAGCAATAATTTTTTTCTAGATGTGCTTATTTCTTCTTTTTTATTGAAATGAGACCTTAATTTTAACCAGAGTCACTGGGACTTGCTAATTCTTTATGCCACAGCCCCGTGTGCAGCATTTAAGGAGAGTGGAAGTTCTGGAGCATCTCACAAATTGGTTGAATCCTGTCCCACTGAAGAGGTTGAACGGAGATGACTCAGCTTTTCACCCAAGAAGGGAAACTTCTTTCTGTATGCTAACTTCGGTTCCTGGCACTCCAAACCTCAGACTGAATAATTTTCCTCGGATAATTCAACAACTCCCATGACTGGCAGAAAGGAATATACTGTGTCTTGTAAGTACAAACAAAATCCTGGCTACATGTTAGTGAGCTTTAAGTTCATTTGACATCAAAGTCACGGAGGGGAGGACAATGCCTTTCTAATAATGTCATTCAATATTTACCCTACCTACATTTGTAGTAATAATGAAGCCCTCAGGCAGTGAGTTATGTACAGACATTGATCTGCTCAAAACTCAGCACTGCAGTATTGACAAATATTGTTTTGGAGACAAATAAAAGCTAAACTGTATTTATAGCACCAGACTCTGACCTCTGACAAACAAGCAAATGTCACTACTCAGACAGGTCAGTACTACCTTTGAGGCCGCTCCCATCCAGAATGAAGACAATAGCAGATTGGTGAATGTAGGTTTATTTTATTTTCATTTTTGTTTTTATGCCTGTGTATCTGTGTGCGTGGACTTTGTGAGACACTTTCACAACTGCCTCTCTTTAAGATTTTTTGCGTCAACGTCTCTTTTGAAAGCAAGAAGGATGTGGCACTCTTGCAAAGCCAGAGATAAATACCATCTGTTTAGCTAAGCTCACTGAGAATGCTGGTGGAATGTTCTTTTTTTTTTTAAAAGACTATATATACAGTAGCAATTCAGAGGCTTGAATGCCAGCTCCCTCCAAAGCAATTGACTAACACGCTTTATTTTGTAATGTTACAAAGCATAAATGTAGTTTTTATTAAATACTTTGTGAATTACACTTTCCACCACAAAGCAACATATTTTTCAGCATCCTCTTTAGGAAAATAAAACCAAAAAACAATCCAACAAAATCAACAATAACAAAACAGCAAAGAAAAAAAACCCCAACAAACCTTCTGCACAATTACTTTGGAGCAACATTTCTCAGTCACCGTTTTGGCTTGTTCCTGGCTGTTGCTCTGCAGTTTACTATAATTAATATAGATTAAAAATTTTGGCAATGCAGAGATGGGGGGTGTAATTTGTACTTGGGGCCAAAAAAGACATGCATATCACCAAAACAATTGAGTTTATTGTTACCAAAAAAATTGTTTCAGGAAATCATACTCCTGTTTCTGAATGTAAAACAGAATACAGCAGGAAACAGACAATAACACAGACAGTTTTTGTTGCCAACACACAGGAGCTGTGCAAGTGTCTGTGATGGCCAATGGCTTGGGCAGAGTTGTTTGGAAGAGCTGTAGGAGCTTGCTTGGAAAATGGTCAGGACCACCTTTCAAAGCCATGTCCTAGACAGCTGAGACCCTCTACTGGTTTAATGGCACGCTGGAACTGTGACTGTAAGAACACTCCTAATGGGAAGCTTGCCAGTTTGCCCTAACATGTCCATCATGTGCCTGCTTTGAAGATGTCAACTTCATCTACTTACCAGGGTGAGATTTTAAAATGTTTCTGCATTTAATGGAAATGGTTCTATAAATGTCATTTTAAAAAATTAAGCCTGCTTGTCTGGACATCACTAGACCACAATGTAACTTTACTAACATTCCTACCAAAAGTCAGCCAAAGTGATGGGTGCCCTTTGTTTAACACCTAGCATCCAGGCCAGTGTGGAGGAGATGCAATTTCATCATGAAGACAACGATCCTCTCTGTCACAAGAAGAGATGGGTGTTATGAGTCATCCATCATTCTTTGTTAATCATGTAACTTGTACCTGTAGAAGAAGGGCAATGTGGCATGATGGCTTGTGTTTGTGCATCTTTTAGACAGAGCCCTGGTACTAAGGTACCCAGCTGGCCTTTTTCCAGTAAAAGTAGCCCTGCTGCTGTTATCTCTCATCCCAGAGGGAAATTGTTGAAGAGAGGCTATGTGTGAATAGTAACAATTAAAAAAAAAAAAAGGCAAAAAATCAAACCCACAGATGAAGCAGACAAAAGAACCCATCTGGTCATGCATAGCCAGCTGCTTAGTGGTGTCAAACACAGCTTGGTTTTGTATGTCCCCAGAGAGGCTGCTGCTCAGCAAGTTTGTCATGGAGTTGTACCTCCACCCCTGTTCTTTTTCACAGCACTGGTGCTGCAGCAGCACAGGAAGAGAGGGAAAGTAAGTATTAGGCAAGTCTAATGTCAAACATTTTGATTGCTTTTGTACAGCACATTCCCCAGCTCTGTGTCTTTGACATGGTTAAACACTTGGAATTAGCACCCACAGCAGCTATATACTTGCAGCACTTTATGCATAAGAGCAGCAGAGTGACTCCTAATCTAAGTAACCTCAGTAGGCAGCCCAGGAACCCAAGCTGGGAAGCTGCATGGTCCCACAGATTCTTATGCCTTCCCTTTGCACCTTCACGAACACAAAACACCTGAGCAGCTTTGGGCAACTGAGCATCTCCTGCTTGCCTCACACCACAAAAATCCAGCCCCTTCTGCATCTGCCAGAACATGATGAGCAAGGCTGGTGACTTGCTTCTGTGTTAGTTGGGGAGGATTTTCAGCCCTTTCATCTTGGCTTTACTTGCATTTTTGCTACTCCCACCCATCTTTCTTGTGGCCTACCCCCTCTCTGAGCCAACAACAATTGAAACAACCTGGTGTTAAATGGTCAGAAGCTCTGGCCTGCCCTTTGCTGCCCAAGACATTTTTCAGGAGGGTGTGATTGCTCTTTGCCCGTAATGCATTAATTTGTGAAGTCTTGGTTTGAACATGGGGACATGCTGAAATAATTTTCCTGGCTTCTAGTCATGAACAGGAGAAAGTGCATTATGAAAGCTTGTTTGTCCTCCTTTCCTTCCCTTCCCCTCCAGCACAGTGTGTGTTTTCTAAAATGTCCCCCAGAAGACCCTTCTGTCTTCAAAGCCTTTGCAGCTCTTTTGCTGCCATTGTGTGAAAATCAGAGCGAGCCCTTTCTCTCCTGCCTGGCAGGATGGAGGGGTGGGATGGGTGCAGAGGCGCATGTGCGTGCCAGAGAGCTTGAACACCTCTGAATAGGGCCAGCTGGCCACTCTTGTGCCCCTCTTCACATCATTTCCATCTGATAGTCCCTGCTCATGGTAATTTTGCAGGCCACATTCACTAACACAAAAAGACTAGGGAGCAAGCAAATGCACGGGTATTTAAAGGGAAAAGCTTTATTTCTTATTTTCTTAGATCATAGTGGACTATAAAACAACAGGGAACAATGAAATTGACCTTTAATAAGCTGCTTTTCTTCTCTCTCTTTTTTTTTTTTGCCAGTCAAGCTTCCTTTTTTTTTTTTTTTGTTTTCCTGTGGTATAAATCAAAACAGAACAAACAGCCAGGATTTTTTTTTTCTCACAAAAACATGCTTTTTAATAAAAAAAGATAATAATGTTTATTGAGAAGAATTGTTTTCTGGATATGTACAATACTAATGCAGGAGGATTATGCTAACAGAAAACGCCAAACATCATGAATCGACTTCCAAAGTGTGGACGGTCCGGAGAGCAATGTCCTTAGAGCAATGTCTAAGTAAGTCAACAGGAACAAGTGAACAGCAGTTGTATTTTTTACATCAAATTACCAGCCATTATGACTGAAGACCTGACACATAATAAACCTGCAGTGAGATGTACAGAAATCCATAGGACAACATAGAATTTGCACAAGAAGGTAACTATTTGTGTAAGAATTTCCTCCAGAAAATGGAAGCATGTTCTAGACAGATAGTTTTGGAAAAAAGGGAAAGAAAAAAAAGCAGGAAAATAGTAACATTGGATATCCTCAGTTCAGTTCACAGTGAATGCCAGTTTTCCTGGGTCCTGTAGCCTTTATCTGCATCCTCTCTGCCTACTCTCAAGTAATCACTGCAATTTAACAAAAAACATTTTTACATGTGCCTCCCCCTACTATTTCCTCTTTGCTGCAGCTCTTGTCTACTTCCACTTTACTGAAAAAGTGCAAATTGAGACATACCCTCAGGTGAAAGACACACACACCTTCCCAGCAGGAGCCGTACTAATCACAGCTAATCATTTCAGCACTAAGTAATGCTACACAAATGTCACACAAACCCTGTTAAGCAAACTCAGTAGCAACAATTTTCAGGGAGGGGAGAAAACAGAGATTAATAATTGCCACCAGTTAAGTTTCCCACGTGTTGCAGTGCTTTGAAGCAATTTCTTCCACTGCATGCCTTCTGGATTTTTTTTTTCTTATCCAGAAACAGTGGATGAGAGGCAAGAGGTTGATTTTACACCTCTCTTCTACTGTGATGCTCCCAGAGAGGAGGCAATATAAAATTCAAGACTGTATTTTGGCTTTCAATTTTTACCTCCAATTACTTTTCTTTATAAGCAGCATATGACTCAGCTCAGTCTGGTTTGCACACTCCCAACTGCCAGATGTAATCCACCGTGGGGCTTCGTTCCCATCTGACAATCCTTACAAAAACTCCTGTATTAACTTTCACGTATGGGTTAAAACCCTTGTCCTGCCCCAAAGCATGCAGAGGATGTCATTACTACTAATCAGGTTTGGAGATGTGGAAAAGAGACTCAGCTGCATTTTGGTTAGCATACCCCTGAGAAAATGGCTTCACCTCTCAAAAGGAAAGTTTCCATGGGCCAATTCACTTTGTCAAAGGAAAAAAAAAACCAGAAAGAAAAGTTCCTCTATCTTCTACCTAGTGGGACATACATCTATATTTCTCAGCAGTATGCTCTCTGCAGCATCTCTTGCTAAAATAAATGGTGCTTCCCATTAAGGAATATTTGCATCTTCAGTCTTTCTCCCATTTTGACAAAAGCTTCATTCTGTCATATATATCCTATTCCATAAACATGATCAGGGGAGGAACATAATGTTTTAATTTTATTTTGAAAATTACTCCAGAGTTTCAGCAGATTCTGGCTGGCTGGCTTCTGTGCTTGAAGGACTTTGTATTTTCCTCTGGTTCAGCAAATCTATAGGGTTAAACTTTTGTTCCTTTTAATCCTCCACCGAAGAACAAGTGCAGTGGTCAAGATCAACTTATTCCATACAGACCAGCTAAAGAATTGGAGTTAGCAAGCCTGGCATGACCCACTTGTCAGCTTGTAGCTCTGAAAATGTTTATTTGTCTGGTCTAAGTACACTCAGCACTGGCTAGGCATGACTGGGTGATGAAACAGACACAAAGACTAGGTAGTACAATACAGAACAGCTACTGCTGACATACCTAGTGTGGTCATATATGTTCCTGCTTCTTAGTGCTCACTGTGGTAGTTCTTTTGTGCACTTGACCAGTAAATATGGAATAAGATTACTGACCTGAGATAGACTTCTGTTACTGAGACTGATACCAAGAACTTGGTTGCATTAGGCAACCACTTTCAGCTCTTGGGTGCTTCCAAGCTGATCGACTGAATGGAATCAGAAAAGTAGGGACTGTATTTCAGAGCAGAGTAAAACAATAAGAGACATGATATTTTTGCGCTTACAACAGCAGGACTTTGTCATCTCCTACTGTCAAAACAATGTCCAGCTGAAGGAGGCTTGAGGAACTTTGCATTATTGGTCCCAATGTTGGAAAACTGCTTCCAGTGCTGGAAAATGAGATAAGGTGGACAACATTGGGAGTAGTGTAATGGCACGACACCATCTGTAGTTACTTTTGTTTATCCACAACATCAATTCATAGAATGAGTGGCTGAAAAGAATTAGAAGCCTGAAAAAACAGCCTTGGTTACTGGAAGCTAATTCCCCAAAACTCCTGATCAGTTCATGAGAACTAAAAGTGTTTTGCAGGGGGTATTCAATGATTTGGGGGATAGAAGTCCATAAGCAAAGAGGTCAATTATTGTGGTATTTAGGCAGAAGGAATTTGAAGAAAATTGCCCTTAAGTCTATGACTCATTTTCTCATGGATTGTAGGCAGTTCTCCATTTGACAGATTAAAAAGCAGTGCAAAGGGATTAAGGTGTGTTGGAATTGCCAAAAAAAGAAGGAAGTGGGCTAAGAGAACGCTTGCTCAAGTGGGATCAGGTTTGGCTGCTGTAATCTAAGCAGCAATTAGCTCTAGTGAATGCATGACAAAGTTCAGCAATCAGAACCTGGCAAAGGTAAACCAAAAGAAGCTGCAGCTGCTCTGGTTAAATGTGTGCAGACAACTTTAGTAGTATTACCAATTTAGAGTACCACAGTCTATATTGATAACAAATGTTACTGAGAAATTGGTTGGCTCTGTGGTCTTTTAAACTTTAGACAATCTTTAGGCTACATCTTGAATTTGTAGCTCTGACTTTTATGAATGATAAAAGAGATGAAGCATCTAAGTGGGAGTTACAGGACCATCAAAGTAGGAGTTGCAGGACTTGGCTTCTGATTATTGAGGTGACCATATCTAATATGCATCTACTAAGCACAACCATCCCCTGAAGACAAACATATTCAGATGAAGAGAACATGAAACAAAGGTGTATGAAAGTCAAGATAATACTGAGTTAAAAAGGGGAATTCACCACCCTCTCTGATTTTACCTTAAAAAATAATAATCAAAATTTCCCAGTAAAACTTCTGACTGTTGGAAAATACATTACAATTATTTAAATATTTCCAAAAGATTGTGAGAGTTTAAAAAAACTGTAACCCTTAATCAGTACCAAACTATATTTTAAATTCCAACTGGGAAATAGCAACATCATTTTTTAGCTTGTATTAGTTCAACCAGTGCTAAAGCAGATAAAATAGGAACTTGCAATTTCCTCCCCTGTAAAGGTGTTGGCTGTTCAGTAAAACATATTCTTGATCACATTTTTTTCTCAGAAATGAAGGCTGTAATTAAAAAAAGAAAAAAAAAAAAAACCAAAAAAACCCAACACTGAGGCAAATCTGTAAAGTGGATTACTGTATAGAGTAAATGACCTTCCGAAGTTAAAGGAGAAGCTGAAGTAGCCAATAATTGAAATGTCATAGAAAGAACTGAGCTGGTAAGTAAAAGCAAATATTGAAATATTTAACAAATCGGTGGATTAATTTCTCTGCCAAGTTCATCAGAAGCAAATATGTTTCTATTTGATGTCAGTGACATCAGGTAGAATGTGACTAACCTTATGGGAATAAAACAGCCTCGGGGGCCTCCTTAGCCCAGAACAGGTTCAATATATGGAAAATACATTATTCAGTGAGGTAGATCCACCTTGGTGTTGAAGAGAATTACATCTTATAGAAGCAGGTTACAATTCCTGTACAAATAACTGCCCATTCTTCCAGCTTTTACTGATTGCTATGAAGGAGCTGCTGTTCCTAGCAGAATCCAGCCCTCTTATTTCAAGTTCTGTATAAGATACTCCCATCACTTGACATAGACAAAATTATGACCCATCAGGGAGTTATTCTCTTTTCTTTGACTGGTGTCTCACCGCCTCTCCTCTGTGGAAATATCATTGTGATTAGGCCAACAATCACAAACAAAAATTGGATTGAAATTTCCAGGTGATTCCTTCTCTGTTTCCTTCATCTCCAGCCTAATTGCACAGGCTTAGAAAAGGTGTATACTTCCATGGTTTTACGCTGTTTTCATGGTTTTAGTCTACTGATTCAAATTGCAACATTGCTCAAACTGTGAGCAACCTTCAGAGGGTTGGGTCTTAGAGAGACAAAATTTCATTTAACGAAAAAGCTGTGAATCGGTCTCCAGACAGGGTCTGTCTATGCAAAGCTTTGAATGATGAAGAATTCCAGTTCCTCCTGATTCTTCCTGTGAATGAAGGCGTTCAACGGGAAGTGCCCAGTGCCCCAGTGGAGGCAGATGGACGGCTCCTGCTTCTTGCTCAGTACCTCCCTCCCCATTCTCTTGCAGCAGCTGGGATCGCAGTGAGTGGAGTCAGTGAAAGGAGGGATGACCAAATCCCTGTGCAGACACCACTGTCTGACTGCTGCCCATTGGTGGGTGTCACTGGGGCCAGGGAAAGCCTCAACTGGTATTATTTTTACTAATATCTGAAAGGTTCATCTTCAGTGCCTCTTTCATTGGACTAGCTTGTGGAAGGAGTATCTATGTTAAATAGTGCAAACCCTTAGCCATGTATTTCAGTTCAGTCTGAATCTTATCGATGTGCTACTTTCAAGAATAAACATAAACACACTAATAGTCAGGTTAGTTAACATGGCAGGGCATACACACTCCTAATAAAAATAATGGCAACATCTGTTCTATTATGTTAAATATTTGCATATGTTTATGGTAGCCCATGATTTAATTCACACACAACTGAATTGGTTAAATTTAAAGTTTAAGCAGTAGATCATCTGTATGCACATCCCATATTTGAGAGCTCCTGTATTATATTGATAAAATTAATGTATTAAAAGAATATATAAAGCACAGCCTAAAGTTATTCATTGAGCACTCAACACATGACATTTTAGTGACTGGAAGGGGGAAAAAAATTGAACAAGTACTGTACTTCAATAATGTAACAAATGACTGCACTGGACAAGGTCACCACGATAAACTGACATCATCCACACCACATCCAACTTCTAAAAACCTCCAATATTTGCATGGTGATGCCTGGAAAAGCCTCATGAAGTGTCAGACTCTTTAGAGTGTTTTCCTCTCTTGCCTGTTTAATAAGCAATTAATTTTTGTAATTATGAATTCAGTATAGTTTTAATTTACACTGGAAAAAAAGCTTGAGTGCTCTGTTTTGTTTGTGGTAAACATGGTTAGCTAGATCAAACACCATTTCTTCCCCTACTACGTATATGATTTTATTTCCAAAGGTAACTCTCATTGAATCAGATAACTAGCAACTTCTTTTGTAATCACAACCTAATTAGGTTGTTGTTTACAGTATAAGTGATCAATAGCTTTTATTCTGGATCATACAGTGTCAAAGCTTTAATAATTGGTATTAAATGCAACAGAGATATAGTAATCAAACCAAATGTAAAAAAAACCCTTCAAAAAGTATGTACTATACTGGGAGGTTATTAGAATTCCTGATACTGCCTAAAATGATTAATGTGCTGAATACGAATGCTATTTTAAAGAGAGCTTTGTGGATCAAAGATGAATTTAAATAGTTGTAATGTTTATGAATTTGTTTTGAAAATATTTTTAATTGGATAATGTCAGAATTTGGAATTAGAATGCTACGTTCATTAGCATTTCAATAGGTTATACTATCAAATCCTTTTGACATAAAAGAATTTGATTTATTTTTTAAATCATGAATCTCGTAATCTTTTTTCTGTTGTCACTAGTTTTCAATAATTCGATTAGCTTCTACAAGAAGAGCAACAGGAACCACATGGGCTTTGCTGGTAATGATGTGCTATATATTTCTTCTCTGAAAGCAGCTCTGATGGCTTTGAAAGTAATTTTCAGTTTCTTATCATCACAGAATTAAAGAGTAATATTGTCTAATTTGTTATGTTCAATGGCACAGAGTATCCCAGAATTCTATCACATACACAGTGCTTTGAAACCTATATTATGTGACCATAATCAAGACTAGATAAATGAATTTATTCAGAATTTATGGAAGTGTTTATTATTAGCTAAGAAAAAGCTCAAAAAATGAACCTGTCACTAGGTTTAATAATCTGTTAGGAAGCTGTGTATTTTGCACACTCCCAAAGTTCGTTGCAGTTTATAAAATCGTAATTTGTACTTTATAGTTGTACTGCAAATAACTGATCTGGACATTTCAGAGCAGGCTGGGGCATAACTGTTCAAGTCTCAATGTAAATCGGTAAATTCAACATGATGAACTCCTTGCTTGGCAAAGTTATCTTCTACTTTCAATAGAAACAAAACCTGATTACTGTTGATCATTTAGACATAACTGCTTGTAACAGTCCGCAAGCCATCACAGTAAGGTATAAAGACAGCCCTTAGGAGAAATGCTGCCTCTTTGATGACATTTAGAGCTTTAAAGAAGTCCTTCTAGATACTGTAGAAAATCATCATGAGCCAGCACAGGCTGTCAATGTCACTGAATGAAAACCAAAGCCATAAAATCATGTATACTGGCAATATTGCCATCCAAACCATTAAAACAATTTATGGAATTGGTCTTGCAAACAGTTCATCATGTCAGCAGTGCCAAGGTCTGCAGCAGGAGCTACCAGGGTGAGAAAAGGCTGTTGCATGGGTGAGTGTGCATGACGCTGCCTCATAATTGGATCACCCGTCCTTCTGTGTTGGTTTTGGGAGTTTGAACGATACCCTGCTACCTGTTTTCCCTCTGCACTGTTGTGAAAAGAGAAGTAAAGCAAGAAGTTCTTTTAACTTTTTGAGCTATTATCTGCTACGCATAAACAGATAATGCTGATTTAGTAGAGCAAATAAATTTTATGTCATTTTTTTTATTAAAGTGTATAATAACTGGACTATATTATCACAATGGAAGCAGAGAGAACCATAGACTGTACAGCTGAAACCCTGTAGCCAAATTTCCTTCTACTGCTTATCCTCAAATTTAAAAATAATGTATCTTTATCGAGCTTCCACAATGGCTGCTGCATGTTATTTTAAAGAATTGTCACCCTCGTTAAGGCTAGATGATTATAATAAAAGATAAATGCTCTGTTAGAAGTTCTATGCCACACTATTTTTATGAGAATTTAACTGAAAGACGTACATTATACCTGTATGCGAATTATAATGGCTTCTCAGCAGGGAACGCAGAATCACTTACAGTACATAAACATTTAAAGAGGAAAATGCTAATACACTGAAAGAGTTTAACATCAGTAGCAATTTGTCAAATGAAGAAGTTTCATACAGTCCACTCTCTGGGAGAACATTCACCGTTAGACAAAAGCCTGGCATCCTTGATAGTCTGAAGTTCCAACTAATTTGAAAACCAAAACCATTCAATGAGATTAATAGGATCTTAAGAAAACTGCCATCCTCCTTTTTTCAGGTAAAAGCCAGAATTAAAATAATTATTATTAAAATAATCCAACCAGGTCGCTTTACAGGCAAATTTACACACTGTCTCTTTAAAACACCGCATGCCCAAAAGCCTTTTGGGTTTGGAATGTAGCACTGCACCAAGTATTTCACAAAGCCTCTAAATATCACAAGAAGCTTTTTTAGAGAGGGAAAAAAAAATAAATCCCAGCTGACTGAAACTGTTCTAGCAGGAGTGCCTCAGCTTAGCTCCCAGACCTGGAATTCCCGAAAAACAACAGAGGACAGGAAACAGATTTATTTTTTTTTTTACACGTCCTTTTGTAATGCAGCTACAAGACGACTGATGAGCTTAGGAACAAACAGAGTGAGAGTGCAAGTGTCATCAGAGTGAGCGGTGTGCTTAGATAGAAGCTTCTAGGAAGAGCGAGGGAATTCTCTGAAGATATGTGACTGGTGGAGACTCCTGCTGTGTTGTCTTTCCCAATAGCATTCTGCAAGACACAACACCGTCCTTGGTCACCGTTACACATTTTTATTGCAAAATAGTTAAATCTACATTATGAAATTAATTTCTTGACTGTTTGGTGTCCCACCCACCAGTGCTGCCCATAGATCACTGTCACAGATTGGAAGATACAAAAGGCATAGAACCAGATGGTAAAACGACAGCATTCTAAAGTTGGTTTAAAGGATAAAAACACCAGTTCAGCTTGATTTAAAAAAAACAGACCACTGCTTTAACAGTGGTTCCATTGTTAAATACTCAACTTTTTTTGCAATCTGTAGTTATCGTGCCAGCTTATTTTAAAAGGTAGAGGCAGGACCTGCAAAGAATCAGCAGCTTCTGCATAGTCAATAGAACTTTGATAAGGAGTTACTTCTGGAAAATAATAGATAAAATCTAATCCATGGGATCAGAAAAGATGGAAGCTTCTAGCTTATGAAAAAATCATCTCTCTCATGCCTTTTTTCTCTTAATTGCTGTGTTATTTGCATTCCTTGTCTTCTTTGCTACCAGTAATTAAACAGTATGTGCCTATGTGAGTACAGATTGGAAGATTACACTGAGCTATTTAAGGAGGAGGTGCAACAAGAATACTTCTCATTGCTTATCATTCTCATTAAAAAAAAAAAAAAAAAAAACAACAAACCAAACCCAAACAGGTATAATTGCAGTATCAGAACATTTTAGAAGGGAACTGTAAGGTCATTAAGTCCAACCAACTGCAACTAAAGTTGCTCAGAGCCTGAGGAAGAAAAAAGATCTCCCATCCTGGAGAGGCAATGGGCCAAGGTGCAAACTAGAAATACCCATAAGACCATATAAAAAGAATGAAAAGTGCATAATTTTCCACAAGGAATGACTGTGGAGAGAGCCAGGGAGGCATTCATGGATAAATGTTCGTGCCATGCCATTCCCTTGCTTTGCTGTGACCTGCAAGGGCTGGGTAACTGAAAAGCCCTAAGATGCAAACTGTTGGAGGTAGTAGAGGCACTGGTAGAATTATCACAATATGCTTTCTCATACTCGGCCCTGGGCATCTGCTTTTTGGAAACTGTTGCAGCATATGGAAAAGAGCGAGCAGCAGTTCTTACGGTAAGATACAGTTAGGGCCTTCTTGTGAAAGGTCTTTTAGCCAGCACAAGATGTCATCAGATCTGTTAATGTTACTGCATTGTTCCCTCACATGTTGTTAGGCTTCAGTCTAGTATCCACAGGAAATCCTTAATTGAACCTAAAGAATTAGGAATTGGCTACAGATTTGGCAGTGTTAAGAAGAACTGTGCAAATTTGGACTGGTGAAGGAGAACCTGAGAGAGATGGTCACCTCCATACGATAGCTTATGCAAGTACAGCGTAGGCTATGTGCTTTCACATCGTAAAAATGAATTTATGTACATCACTAGTTATTAAGCTTCCTGGGAGGCTCAGTGCAAAGGCTGTGGACTAACAGACTGGAAACATGCGTCCAGTATGTTTCTGTGCATTTGCTAAAAGCCATGCCATCTTGTGTTCCTGCAGATTATTAACTAATTTACTTGCTAGGTGCAATAGTAATTACCATGGGATTTGCCTAAACATGTACTACACAGCTACTAAAATATAAAGGCAGCGGAGGCCACTTTTCAGCCCAGCTCTGGGTTTCTGTGTAAGGTCATTCTTTATTAATGGTGCCCAAACGTAACAATACTGACAAGACTTTAGTGTGAGGTAAGCCCTCTGTAATCTTGACAGATTTGGAACATTTTATATTATGGGAAGCCACCTGGGCTGTCAAGTATAGAGAAATCCAACTCTTACCTCATTAAGACAGAGCTCTGTATCTACAGATTCATTGGATTTCCGCTTCTTCTGTGCCTATGAACAAATGCAAAATTTATTCCCTGTTAAATTTATACATACAGCAGCACAAAACAATTAGATACATTCACATGGGTTGTCATGCTCCTATAATTCTGACAGTGATTTGCACACGATTAGCAAATAAACTCTCCAAGACCTAACTGCATGTTTTCCAATAACGTTCACATTCTGAGTTGAATTTTATAGCAAAACTTCCAACAGTCAGCTAAGAGTACTTAGTAATTACAGTGACAAGTGCCATCAGGTGCAGAGAACATGTTGCACTCCATGCCCCCTTAAAAATGATGCTGAATGTTCATGGGAAGACCTTCAATATGACAGTTAATAATTAACCATAATACCACTGCATACTAACAAAACACCTATAGTATTCCTCAGTTTTAGGGAAATATACAACACAGGAGTATTTTATCCGTAATTGTTCCAGTGATTTCTCCAAGTATTATTATGAAAATACAAATATAATTTTAATGTATTTCATGGCTGCCACACAGTCTCTTCTAGAAAGTTACAAAAAGAACATTCCATGTCTTTTAACATCTATACCTGTAAGTCAAATTGAGCTGTTTGTTTACATTGCAAATGCTGATTATTATACCTGGAATATTATCAAATGCAGAAATATTACAGATGATCAAAGCCTAAAAATGAATCTTCAGCCATGACTTATGATGAGCATCCATCTGTTGCTATTACTGTGTGCTCTCCACGCTGACTCAAGCAAGAAACATTTCTGGTGGTGGCATCATAGAAAATGAAAGCAATAGCATGCACTCTGTCTAGCATCATAAGGTGTTTAATATTTCCATTGCTCAAGCGAACACGACTGGGCTGTGAGTTTTATGCTTTTCTATAATAGCAATAGCAATTCCCATAGTGTTGAAGATATTTTCAGTAAATGGTGCTATGGTTGATTTAAGTACTTCAGTGATTCTCAATATAATTTCTTTCTTTGTGTATTCCAGAAATATAAACAGCACTCTTTGGTATTTTTTAGGAACTACAGTTAAATGTACAATCAAGTTAACAGTGTTAAATGTACAATCAAGTCTTTATAACAGAACACTTGGATGTATGCACCGAAGCTACTAACTGCACTGAGGACACCTGATACTTCCTGGAAGTTTTGTTGGATGTGCAATTTATTTCCTGCAAAAAATGAGGATCTGAGTCTCACTGTGCTGCATTCATTTCATGCTGCAGAATCCCACTGGTTTTGGCACAGATGAACTGGACTAAAGCTGATGTGAGGAAGTGCTGAGCGTTCTGACTGCATAACCTCAAAAAATTCAGTTCTGCATATGGCTATTTTTTTTGTATCTGAGAGCCATTGGTGCTGCCTGTGGATATAAAATTGTCTTTGACCTAATTACTGATTTCAGAATCCAAATGAGAGAACCGATCTTCTCATTAGGAAGCATATTCCTGCTTTTCATTATGCTTTTTTATTTATAGAAAGATATATTAGAGACATCTGAAAAACAGCTGGGATTTAAGAGAAAGACAGCTTAACTATAGTAAGAATGCTTACTGTATGTATGTTGGCAGTTTTTAAATCTACGACAAAATAATAGCTCAATTCATTAATAGACACCCTCCGTGAACACTCTCTCTTACATAGCCTTTCTTCTAATTAGTACCAGTAAAGTGGTTATGGTAAGCATAAATTTAACTAAATGGAAAAAAAATGCCTGGAAGTAAATCTGCTGGCGGTGGTGGTATTCACAGAGGTTAGGAATGTTCTTTCAACGGCAACTGGGTAGATCTCAGCTCCTAAATGGATGGCTCCAAGGAGATGGGCAGAGAAGCAGCAGTGGGATTTCTTATCTCCTAAACTGCCACGCTACACTGAATTAGAATGTGAGGCTTCACATGAAGCCACGGGTTCAGAGCTTCAGGTCTATACAGGGTAAACTGTGACTACTGTACAAGCCTTGAATTTCTTAGTTTGTCATTCAGTAACAAGTTTCCTAGTTCACACAAGCATCTGTCTATTGGAAACATTGTACTTTGCTGTTATACCTGTGCTGGATTCATAGCACTGTGCTAACTACAAGTCTACTCTTGGTAGTTGGTCTCAAACACCAAAGTTAGAATTTATGTTCCCTTCTGTACTGTGCTTCTCAAATGAGAAAAGAGAAAAATATTGTAACTTTGCCTATATGCAGTAAAGTCTTCCCTTGCTTCATTCCGCCTGATAAACAATAGAGTGCAGCAGCTAAAACATATTTACGTTTGAGAACACAATTTTAAGGCTAAAATCAACAGCAAGAAACAAAATCAACTTTAAAAAAGCACTTTTCAATCATTTTGATCAATATTCCCTAGCTTTCATTTGGAAGGTAATATTTCTCTGTATCTATATACTACTTAATGTAGTCATTTTAACATCAACAACACTTATTCACATGCATCGTCTATTATAAAGTCCTCTTTCCTTACAATCGAAAAGCAGTTTTAATGAACAGGCAGGCTTTTCTCTTATCAAAACAGAAAAGACAAAATCTTCCATTTAGAAATACAGCTAAAATGCAACCTCTTTTGGTGAGAGGGAAGGCAGTGGGAAAGAAAAAAAAATAGCATTTTGAGGATGAGATGTGGCATTATATGCCAAGTTTCAAATTGGAAGAGTACGTTTTTACTGTTGAGTTATAAACCTGTAAAAACGGGTTATAATGGAAATGCTGGTATAGGCTGCACTACTGTAATACAACAGTGCAGCACTAAATCTCAAATAATGGAAAAAAAACCCACCTACTTGTTGAGGGTAGAGCTATAGGAAGTGTATGTCCTACAACCTGAGGGGTAAATCCTTCCTGCCCTGCTCCTGGGCAGAAAGGACACTGCATGCAGCAGAACTGCTGCATCTGTGCTCCAGTGATCGAGCACCTTATCACAGGTAACAAAATCAGGGCTTGGAGGTTGTGTTGATAGCCTTGGTGGAAATCCAGCCAGGCTGAGACACATGTATTTGAATTAGGAAGGATATCCTCAGCCATCGGATATTTATATCTTCCATTATTCAAAGTGATTAAACAACAGAAATGTGTGCCTATCACATACAGCTGCTGACAATTTTGAAAGAGAATATATATGCCGTCAACAAATTAGGGAAACGAGAGCTGTTTGTTAGCTCTCATTTCCCAAATTTTGTTAGCTTAGATGCCAAAGATTCACTGCCAACCCCCATCTCTGGTCTCCTACATGTGTAACATATAGGCAAGAAGGTACCTTCAAAGGTGCTAAAAGTTCCTGACTCTGCAGGAGTAAAATAGCACACATAAACAGCTAAGAAATCTCTACACAAACTTATGGGTGTTTTTAATTCTGATATAAAGCTCTTACCTAGTGACAAAAAGACCTACGGGAATTTTATCATTAAACAAAACACAAGCAGGGATGGGCTGATAAAAATAATAATTAAAAAAAAAAGTGAAAGAAAAGCAGCTTAAAATAACTGGCTAAACATATGGAAAGAGGTATGAGATCTTCTCTTTTCCAAGGTAAAATAGCATTTGCTAATGACTTACACACTCAGCTGTGACATGCCTCTGACTGTAAAATAAAGTTATGTAAGATGGGTTGACACTCACCCCAGCTTCGCAGGGAACTAATTCAGTCATGTGGGCTACCCTGATGAAGCTGCCCCCATACTGCCAACAACCTTGCACTCACTTAAACTTTTCTATTCTGTAAAAATGAACATCTGCTTTTGCAGATAATCTTATCATTGTGGTAGCACAAGCAACAAATGATATTTAGAGATAATCATATTCATGCACCTCCTGATGAGCTCTCCAGTGTCCTGTATGTTAGTGACACAAGCCTTGTTTTGGTGTTTGCAACCTTTAGCTTTTAATAGTCAAACTAAAGTGTTGGACTAAGTCAAGGTCTGGCAGAGAAACCAACTGCATGGTCAGTAAAGAACAAAACTCTCATGATCAGAAGCAGTATGTGACTTATTTCTGTACTAGAAAGAAAGGAGAGGACCTACTGGTTTTCTGAAAGGAGAAAGGAATATTGCTTATCGAGGTATTTCTCCTCCAGACACAGGGCTCTGTGGACCTCCATGATACCTTCTAATCACAATGACTCCTAGATGTATTCAGTCATATGTCCTTGCTCAGACACACCCTAACCTAGTCTTCTCTTGTCCTGCCCCTAATAACTATCATAAGATCCTCCCAAGTCCAGTAACTCCCTGTTTCCCATCCCCCCAGTCTCTCTACTTCCATCCCTGCAGTCACTAAAGCCCTGGATTTATTCCCAGAAATGCTACCTTGCAATTGTGCATCCAGCTTCCACAAATCACAGCACTACATGGTTAATAAATGCATTAAACACTGCAGCAGTATCTCACTAGGAGTCAGCAGACATATTACTTACGGCTTGTCACCCAGCAATATTTTTATATACCCACTATAGCAGGCACATCTACTTTATTCACAGCAAGGAAAAGGTCTGGCTGGGGATGGCTCCAAACAGAGGTGGACTTTAACTCAGAGGGAGGGGACCTGAATGCAGACAGGCACAGAGCGAGCAAAGTCATAAGCCAGTCCCTTTCCATTAGCTGCACACTTGGGGCCTTGGGTGCTTTATGAGACGAAATCTCTTTGACATTGCAGTGTGAGACAATAGAACTATCGTTACGACAGATATCTGTTATGCGGGTTGTTTTTTTCAGCTAATTTTAATGAGCGTGCCTTTGGCCCCTCCTGAGATGCCTGGTTAGTTATGCCTGTATTAACAAGCCTTTCTGAAGAAGAGAGACAGATCTCCCAGAATACATCCTTCAAATGACCACACTTCTGAAGTAGCTATAACAAATGAGGGTGCTTGTTCTTTTTGTTCTCTTGTGTTGATTAGAGATTTACTATGCAACTAACCTGTTTTTCTTACAGCAGGACACAAACAATAAGCAGAGAGATATACAGACTGTAAAAATGCAATCAGTTTAATTCTTCTGCGCTCACTAAGCAGTGAGTGCATCTATCACAACTGTCAATAGTATTTCCTTATTAGCACAATACCAGTATGCCACGCTAGAGTATAAATAACTTTCAACAGGTAAGATAAGCGAAGTGTGGGTCAGAAAATAAGGATCCAATTCAGCACAGAGTAATTTTGAAACCCAGGCTGTACAGCCAGGGTGCAAAGCTATTTAAGCTATAGAAACAATCAGCTTTGCCCAATCCTATAAAAGAAGAAGTCAGGCCTTTTTTCTGCTGGGTTTTGTTTTGGTTTTTTTTTTTTCCCCTGTGCTGAATCCTCCCTCAAGACACAAGCTTGGGACATGAAATTATCAGTCGTCATTCTGCATAAAAGCGCTATAATGCTGTCATCCCACTTACAGAGTAAAGAAAGTATCTTTTGAACACAAGCATTACCAAGACACTGCTGGCACTAGTCTCCAAAGCTATGTAGATAACACCCAGTGCAGTAAGAAGCAAATCACATGTATTTTTCCACTGGGAGACATTGAATAAAGCAAACCAATTATCCCCCAGTGCTCACATAAGCTCTGGGGAAACCCACACAGAGTTTTACAGGCTGCAGTGTAGTTCAATCAGTCAATCCCTTCATATCCCATCACCTCCCAGACCTAAAGTCCTGTCCTCCATAGCTCTGTACTTGTCCCAAAAAACACACAGTTTGTCACCATTCTCCTACGGGGGATCTTGTCTACGTATTTGTTCCCAAATTTTTGCCCCAACTGGGCACAGCAGTGGACGCCAGGCAGGCCTGAGCGCTCAGGACATCCAGACTGCCTTCAGGCACAGCCACACACTGGTTTACCAGTTCAGGAATCATGAGTCAGGACCCATCCCAACCTTGTAGACAGCTGCTCAGTGGGCAACACTATGCAGTGACAGATCTACAAAGCTCAGGCTTTCTTAAGGGAGCACACATGGCATTTAAGAAGCCCCCATATCCTTCAACATTAATAGATTCTTGCTGGGTTTTGAGTACTTAAACATCAGAAACAAAGGACAGTTGGCAACCTCAAAGCAGGCAGGTTGGTTTTCTGGTCAGGGGAGGGGAAAAAGGGATGGTCAGGCTCTTAAGATTGTTTCCATGTATTCCTTCAGGAGTAAAGGATGCTGAAAAGAAAAGGCTTCATTCACCACAGGGCTGGCCATAGGAATCCTCTGGGAAGAGGGCTTGGAGCACATGTAAGTCTCTGTTTTGCTAAAGCCAGCTTTCCAGATCTTTGGTCACCAATGAGGTAGCACTACTCAGCGTCTTCTGAACAATGCCAGGTGGGCTGGGATGGATCAATTAACTCTGTTCTAACAAGTATCCAGGGCAGAGACTTGGGCCACTAGTTGCAGATGGAAACCCACTTAGCAGCAGACATCAATTTGGAAATCAGAGACACGGTCCTAAAAGTTGTTAAAGCATGACACAGATAAAGAAAAACATTCCTCTTCCAACCTCTTCAGTCTTAAAATTATGAGAAAGTTTTATTGGGGGGTGGGATGGGGGTGTGTGAAGTGGTGGGGCTGTGAGTAATCCTCCCAAAAAGATCAGGAACAAGTGTGGAAAGAAGGAAACATGACATTGTACAGTATGAATTATTGCAGGACTATTCCCAGATCCTTATGTTAGTAAGGATGGGACTTAATTAAGTCCCATTCTCTCACTGCACTTATATGGCTGGGACAATATGGCACAAAAACTGCCTAGCGGCAATCTCGAAGGTTTTATAAAGAACAGATCCTATCAGAAACACCAAACTGATCAAACAGCTTACAAGGACCAGACACAGAGATCTTCAAATATTTATTTCAAGCAATTAGTCTCCTGGTGAGCACAGCACAAAATATGACACTCAGCCAAGACAACTGAACTGACTGACTTACCTTTCATGGCAGTACAGTAACTTGCTAACAGTTTTGTTTTTGTGTTTCAGTCATTCATTTATCCAAGTAAAATGAATTTCTATAGTCCTAGATTCTTGCTGCCTATTTTTAGAGGATATTATGCAATTCTCCTAATACAGTCTTTCTGTGGCTTTGCCTCAAGCAAGTATTTTTGCATTAAGAAGGGCAGAGGAGAAAACAGAATTCTGAAAAGCACAGGCAGAGTAAGTTCTGTTAGGTTCATATCTCAATGGCTTGGGCTGCCTAGGTGTTTTGTTTCTTTCCTCTAGTTATAAAACTGAACAGCCACGTAATCCAAAGTCATAATGTTTGGGATTTTATTATTAAAACCCATTTCCCTTGTGATTCATCGCAGCTATCAACCCAGTGCCATACACAGCGGTTACAGGTAGCATCTGGCTGTTGCACGCTGAACAGCATCTAAAGAAAAGCAGCATGAACACAAAGCCATTACAATCCCAGTTAAAAGACATACTCAGCTTTTAATTTTGAGCAAAGATAAGCCATTGAAGAACTACAGATCCCACAACGCTTCCCCAGGCTGGAGCATGTGCCCTTGCGTATCCAAATATGCAAACAAAGTTCTTCTGTTTGGCAGCAGGCAAAGTACCTACCTCCCCTATTAGACTGGGCTACGTGGTGCACTGGAGTGTGGTGTAAATACTCCTGAGCAGCTGTCAGCCACGGCTACTAGGGGACTAAAAGCAGCTCAGCCAGAACAGCCCAGGTCTGCACCATGCTAATGAGCCTTGAAAAGAGGCACCATGCTAATGCAGCTACAGTGCTCCTACACCACGTCTCACACCTCCAGCTATGCCCTGACAGGTAGCTGTGGGCTGGAGAGCAGCTCCAATGTGCTGCTCGGAGCTGGGCAGGTACACGCTACCCCTGCTCCTCACAGGCAAGCTCTCCTTCACACTGAGCAGGGGATGGGACAGGCACTCTCTGCTAAGAATGACTTGGGAGCCTCCCAAGGCAAAAACTGAGTTGCAGGGGGACAGCTCAGTAGGGATGATCACCGCGTCCACTGGCTTTGAGACATCCAGCTCTGAGCTGTCAGTAGGTGGAAGAGATTAAGAAAAGAAGGTCACATGTTGCCTCCGTGTTTGGGCAACAGGACCAGGGGTGGTGTTGTCTGGTTCTGCAGCTGGAAGGAAAGATCAGGCAAGCTTCCTTGAACACCAGCCTGCACGAGGCCTCGAGCGCTGAGCATGACAGGAAGCTTCCATTTGTGCTATGCCAACCTTAAGCAACTGATATTATTGCTGGTTTCTTGAGCACCGTGTTCGCTCATAAATTTTAAAAGGGAAAGGAAGAGAATGACCATGAACATCTGCTTTTGGTTAAGTGACTAATAACGTTCAAGACTTCTCTCTTTATTAACCATATGTGTGTGAGCCTATGTGTTGTGAGTGCTGGCACGGTTAATGCACAAAAAGAAAACACAGAGAGCCTTAAAACAATTTCAGAACACTTCAGATAACAAGTGACTTCGCTGCAGTCACAGGGGGACAAAAGCAAAGGCTGCAGATACTAAAGTAGCTTTGCACAGAAAGGTAGAAGAAGAGAGTCACTTAGCTGAGCACCCCCATACAGCTATGCCCTCCGCTCCTCAGCCTTGTTTACAGATTTTAAGCCTGGTCTATTTGTTTTCCTACATCCACAGTTATGTTGCTGTGCCTGTACCTGAGTCCCATTAAGTCATGAAATGATTGAGAGACTGGTTTTCTGCTTTGGGGTTGTTTTGTTTTGGTTTTTTTCTTTTAAAATAGTTCAATCTTGAACAGCTGGGATTCGGATTAATTGGTGAATTTTGCATTTTTGGCACAATCTGCTCTCCAGAAGTGCCACTGAAATAAAAATTTAAAGCACTTTCTCCCTGTTCCCCTAATCCTGTAGCTGAATTCTGCAGGTGCATAGACACATCCTCAGAACTGGCTGAAATTACAGTGAAGTTGCCACAGCACTTTGCCTCAATATCCATGTTGCTTTTTAGCACTGCTAAAACCCTTCAGAATTAAAATATCAGAAAGAGTATGTTTAAATAATGCAATCAAAGTTACCAAGGGGAGCCTATGACAAAAGCAGGCTGTGGTGCTTTTGACAGGCAGCTCTTCCCCAGAAATTCAGTTAGGACCACAGATTTAACAGGAGACATTTCACCCAAACAGTTAAATGTTTTGGCAAAGTTCAAAGTTACTGAACACAGGGTTGGGGTTTTTAATGCGAAATGTAAGACAACTCTAAGCATAGCTGCTAGCTGTGCCTATAACTATTTTTATTTTCGTTAGAATATATGCCTTTATAGTTTTGTAGAAAGGTATTCAAAGTCACTGTTAGTATTCCAAATTAGTGAATTCTGAGAGCATTTTAATTTAAAAGTGAATTGTTGGCATTTTACTTTCTATGACAAACCTATGTTTCAACAGATTTGGTCATGACTAAAAAAACCCATAAACATACAGTTGGTTCTGTCCACAGAACTCTGTTAGCTGAGACCTTGGTTTGTCCTGTCAGCTTCCTGAACAGGGAAGGCCCCTTGAAGGGCTCTGGCAGAATGGGTCTTCGAACTCACCGCCTGCAAGAGACTTTGATGGAGCATCCTACGCCCATTCTTCCCCTGCTGAAGTGAGTGAAGGAGAGAAAAATCATCTCTTTTAAAAAAAAAAAACTGGGAGTGAAATCCTAACACTAATTCTCTTTAATGGACTACACTAGAGTGGAGTATACTTTAATGGATGATATTACACTGGCCTCTCTCATATCCATTATTTACACATGAATGATGTGAGGCGCTCACACACAACAGTTACGCTGTAGTTAATGAAGCTGTTCAATAAGCAGAGAAGCTCTTGTGTACGAGGAGTCTGCAGAATCATGACCTTGCTAGAGAGGTGCCTTGTTCTTTGTGCCACACCAGTGGGAACTCTTCCACTGGCCAGGCAGCACCAAGGGAAAATGAAAAGTAACTGCCTAATACCATCTGCATATACAGCCTCAAATTTGAGCTCAGTAAGAAGTACTGACAAATTTTTTCCTCCACTGAAACAATTTTAGACACAAAAGTATCGGGAATGTTTAACAATTATAACCCTATTAAAACAAATCTGAGCCTATAATAACCAGATTATGCAAATAATTATCAGATTATGCAAAATCGTATTTATAGGATATGATCCTTCTTTGTTTCGTCACACAAATCATGCACAGAAGGACAGAAGGCTTACATTTATGTTTACATTTAATAAACCAGAGAATACAAAGGGATGGATGCTAATAATGCAAGTAACAGAGATCAATGGGATCACTCTGGGTATATTTTGTAAGGTTTCCATAATAAACTGGAAGAAGCTTTTGAAGATTTATTGTGACTAGTTTGCCTACTTTTTGAAGTATTACGTTGTGGCAGACTGGGTAGTTCAGGGGATTATTAATGGGATATACAGCTTTATATTCTGAGGTAGCTAGTTTAATCTAGCTCAGGTCAATACTGACAACTATTCTGTGGTATTTTTGAAATGAGGAGGCGGTTCTGGAGCACTTCTTCTCTTAAGAGGACAGGTTCAATGCACGAAAGTGGCACTAATTTGCACCTCAGGCAGTGCACTTCATCAAAGAGACTCAGGAATTAATGGGATATAGGTTTATAACACTGCAAAGCACTCAGGATGTTTGCCCATGCCTTTCATTTCCCTTTCTGTGAAAGGAGCTGCTCTGCTACAAAGGGACACTCCTATATCCTCAGATCTTTCTATCTCCATTGTGAACCCCAGAAGAAAAATCTTGAAGGTGCCCTACACAACCAAATTTCAACATCCTTTAGTGGGACTCAAGAGAGATATCAGAAGGTTCACCTAGAAAAACATCTTGAAGATAATCTTGATTGATGATGGTTGGCAGCAAATATTTCCTTGAGTGTATAATGGTTTTGTTAATAATTCTGGCCTGAGCTGAAGCAAGTAGAAAGCAGCACCAAGTGAGGGGTGTTTTTTGTGATCTACCTACTCATGCACCAAATACTCGCAAGCATCAGCTCTGTCTTTCAACGTTGACATGTTTCCCTTACATTTCCATAGAGGGAGGATTCTAAAAAAAAAATACATCTGGTTGTGTGTTGACTACAGTAACACCACAGGTTCTTGTGTCACTTGTGCCCTTAGGTTGGTGGGTGGAAAGTCAGAGCTAAGCCTTACTAGAGATGAGGAGTAAGTGTAATGCACCATGTCTTCTGTATTGTATGTACATTGTATATGCAGGCTACATATGCACACCAGCACCGAGGCTGCTCTAGTGCATTGAGCTTCTGAGAGAAGTGAGTTTAATGGGTTGAGGAGATGCCATGTTCAGCGGCCAAGATGGGATTAGCCTGTCAGTATTTGAGAGCAGCATGCTTAAAAGGGATCTGGGATATCACTATGCTGGTCACACTCAGCGACCACTTGAACAGCACAGGACATTGCATTTCTGATATGCTGTGCATGGATGAACGTAATTGCACTACAACAGGCTTTGTACATAACAAAGGGCAGCAGATGATGAATGAGGACTTGCAAAGCATATATGAGCAGATGCGTCTCACTGGCTTGGAGATAATTTGGAGTTGTGACTTTGCCAGTTGCTCCCTTTAAATGTTCATGAAACCCCAGAGTCCAGTCTCCTATCACACTGACATGAGCCAGCATGACTTGTATTTCAGGGGCTGTCCCTGAGATGTGGATCCAGGGCCACCAGTCCAGCTTCGGAAGAGCAGAGCTGTCTCACTAAGGGCACTCACTTACCAAAGTGGCATGCTGCTACTGAACACAACTTTGTATCTGAGCCATCAGCCTGAAGGTGAAAAGCCTCTACTTAATTAATGATTCCTAAGTATTCTCATTAAGCTGCTCTCTGGGTATAGGCTGGGTGTGTTTTTTATCTAAACCTTTTTAGCTGTGCCTGTAACAATCTGAATTTCTCATATGCAAATAAGCATGACTGAATCCTTAGGAATAATCAGAAAATCTTAATTAAAAGTAATAGGGGTTAGGCCGATTCTTGACGAGAGCATGATTCTGCAAATAGTTGCAAGAATTTGTCAAACTAATTTAGTTCAAAATCAGAATGAAAAAAAGGGACAATTTTTCCTTCTGAGTTTGCATTTGACTAGTGGAATTGTATGCAGGCAGCTAGTTCTCTGCAGGAACAGAGCCCTAAATTTGCCTCACCACCAGATAATCATAGTGTATGCAGGGCTGAAGTATGCAGAGTAGCATACAGACACAGAACTCATTGTTTAATGGTCTTCAGGAATTTGACTCAGATAAGCCCAACTTTTAAGGCACTACTTTTTCTAGAGGGGGCAAGCCATTGTAACAAACACGCTTAATACTGTTGCTCAGAAAACTTCTGATCAACCCATTTCTTTACACTTGTGGAGGCACAAATTCAGTAATGGGGCTTCACAGATACTTGCAACTGCTTTGCTTTCAGCTGTGCATATATTTTATGTGCCCACTTATCCAACTCCCTGCACAAACTAGGTACTTACAACTGCAGGTAGCCATTTAGATCCTGCCTGATACACGTCTTACCTGCCATGTGCATAAAAAATTTGAATGCACGCATCTCAAAGCCAAGCGTGACTACAGTACATCCAAATGTTTATGGGCCTGTGGTAATGCATATCTAGCCTTGAATTAGAGGCAACTTAAAGCTTCTGAAAAATGTCAATCTGGAAAAATAAAGCACTACCATGTAATACAGTATTTAGTAAATTACTGCCCTGAATACCTAATTCTGCTTTAAGACAGACATGAGGGAGGATAATCCTATAATTCTTTAGGACACATGCTGAGTGAACCTATGAAAAAATATCCTACATTATGCACAACAGTCAGTCTGTTTACTTGTGGCTCACGGAAAGAGCTAAGCGCGCAGGAGGGCTTAACCTGAGGTGGGATTATTAGGCCAAGTCCACTGATTAGAACTACAATTTAGTGTGAAATAGTTAGGCTGTCCTCCAAAGCACAGACTAAAATAAACATTTTGAACTCCTATTGATTTCAAAGGCAAGGAACTGAAATGGATGACAGCATCTCATGTTCTGGAACTAAACAAGGAGCTGAAAAATACTGTAAAGCAGATGGTTTGAGGGTAATGGAGAGATCTATTATTCAGATAAGACAGCTGATTAGGAGTCATACGGATGAAAAGTAAGTACAAGATAAAGGGTATGATTTATTTCCAGTATTTGATTATTAGTGTACAGTGAAGACGATAAGTAAAATGAGCAGACAGGTTAAAAGCAGAACAAAATATATTTATGTTCAGATGTCTTCCTATCATTTATGTTTTTTATTAAGAGTATATGTTAGCCAATTTGGTTAAAAGATTGCATTTCATTTTCTGTCCAATAAATTTTGCTTGACTGCTTGAAAAATTTAGGCATGCTCCAGAAAAGGTTCCAAATTTTAGCTCTTCAACAGTACACTATTTTTGCAGCTATGGTCTCATCATCAATGTATGTTTTAGAATTATTACTTACTCTAATTTCCATTGGGCTTTTCTATGTGTCATTTGCCGCTGGTCACAAGGAAGATCCTATTTCTAAAAACATCTTTATTATTACTGAAATGGTTTTTATCATATCCGCCATATAACTGCAAGCCCAGGTAGTTTATTTTTAAGAACATTAGTTTATGGTTTACATATAAATATCAACAAATCATGTGTCCATATGTGTAAAGAGTAACTGCTTATTACAACGTACACTTAAGGATAATTGCAGTGTACACAACTGTAGAGTTACTCCATTTTTACAAGTGTATAAACAAAAGCAGAATCTGATTAGGTTGTGCATTGGCTCTTTTGACTCAGATGACTTATATGCATAAACCTACTTCACGTACTTGGGTCTGCTGTTGACAGAGGAAGGCAATGTATCCTTTTTAATCAAGGCTAAGGAAGTGAGGTTGCATCAGGATTTTTTCACCAAACAAATACAGACCTACTCCAATCTTTTAATTGCACTTCAGTATGGCCATAATGCTGAGTCCCTTCCCCACTACAGCCTCCAAGGCAGCCAAGTCAGTGATGGCATGATGACTCCTCCTGTGACGCATAGGCTACACATCCCTCCTGATGAGTCTCATGCAGTCTTTCTCCCTCCCAACATCTGCATTACACCACTACATCATTAGAGGGAATATAGAGAAATGTATGCTGATAAATTGCATACCAAAGGAAGTCTTTGAGGCAGTCAAGTCCCCAAAGATTAAGGAACAGATATACAAGAAGAAAGGGAAAAATCCCACAACCCAACCACAAACAAACAAACAACACAAATAAACAAGTAACCAAACCAACCAACCGTACAGACGATAGCAAAAGGTTCTAATAAAGACTACTGGTTAACTGGAAGTGAAGTTTCAGAGATGAAGTAAGTATGCTGCTAACTTGACACTAACAGTCTAACAACTCAGGTCCCATAAATAAGCAGAACTTAGCCTTGGCTTTTGTTTCCCAAATGGGAACTTTCCTTCATGATAAAATAGCATATATCTTGGATTTCTATTATTTCCAGTAAGGAAGACTTCCAAGAGCAAGGAAGGCATTTAAAAAGGATCTTTGTGTTTAGTGCTGCTACCCGTATGCGAGGAATCTCTCTCTCAAAAATGAGTGATTTTCTTTGCTGGTACTGCACAGATGTTTAGACCTCCAGAGGAAAGGTTACAGTTCTGTGCCAGGGAAAGGAATGTTGCCATGAGACTGAGCATAAGAGGATGAACAAAGCTGCCACATCCACTTCCACAATTGGCATGTTCTGCACAAGGAATAAAATGAGAGAACTGTCATCTAGCGGGTAACATTAGGTTATCCCTTCTATTTCTCTGAGCACTGGAGTCTATTTCTCTGAGCACTGGAGTATACTCAAATTCATACAACTTCCTCAAATGCTTTAACCCTATTCTTCATAATGATTCAACTAAAACCAGCAACACAACAACCTGAGAACTTGAACTGTGAAGAGAGACAATTAAACAAATGCACAAGGCTCCTGAGGCCTGTGGAGAACTGCTCAGGGCAGTGGGCTTCTGCACCCTACCCAATTCTTATCTTCGTTAAAATTATTTTGGACAGCAAATAAATCAGAGCTGTAAACGTAAGACAGTGAAGTTCCAGGGGCACTTTTCTGTAGCAGTAGACAAAGTTCAATCAACTACTTGTCCCAACGATATCAGAGGTTTGCTGTGCTCCAGTATAGCATTAGCATAGTGCTAATGTAAGCAAGCAACATGTTGATCATTAAGAAGCTCAAAAGTGGCCAGAAGTGTCCACAAGAAGCAGACTGCAAGAGCTAAGAAGGGTGATAACCAATCAGAGAAATGTAGCACAGCCTGAATGCAGTAGTCATCTATGAGCTCTTCCCTACACTCTCATATACCGAGGACTCAAATACACTGAGGAACAAAGATTTTGGGAAAAGATTCTGTGTTGGGCAGCCTCACAACCCTGACTCCAGGATCTGCGACCATCTCTCCAACCTCCGGGGATTTCAGGTCAAGAGATGAGACAAACCTCGTGACTCTGCACAAGGCCTCGGGGTCCCTCTTCAGGAGGAAGCCTTCTCCCCCGTGGAAGGAGGAGGTTGTACAACAAATGCTGCACTGCTCCCCTGGCTTCTCACCCCCTCTGCACACACACACACCCCCCACTCTCCCTCCCCATGAGACAGCAAAGGCATGTAATTCATAGAACGGTATGCACCTGCGATTAAACTGTCACACCGCAAAACAAAAACATCAATACCTGCTTCAGTAACAGTGCTTGAAAATACATTTCCATTATAAAAGTCTCGTGAAAGTCTTTTGCTTGCCTGGCAAATAGCAATTCTCTGCAAAAACGTCAGAATTTGTAAAAAAAGATTTTGTTTGTTAAATTTTGATGAAGTCTGACAACAGCCCAGCTACACTTGAGAAAGAAACAGCTCTGTATTGGCAACTGTATCAACTGTCTGAGACAGACCCAGCCTTTCACATTGGTTTTCCTCAGGAATCTCTGTAGCTATGATTTTGAGGATAACATAGTGCATTAACATAGTCTGTAACAGTAAAATATTTATTGTTTCTAGAGCACTCAAACACACTATGTGGTTTTTCAGAATAAATAAAGGCTATGAGCTGGTATTTTAGCCTCACTGATGCTAACTGTAATTCACTGTTTTTTTAAAATCAGGAGTACCTTTTCATTATGAGTCTGTGGAAGAGCTAGTACCATCACATTCTGGTCTCTAAGCAGGACCTCTGCAAGCTCTTCTGGTTAAAATAAGAAAGTACTAATGATTTCAAGGCTTCTATTCTTGTTCTCTGTTCCATTAGAAACCTGGCAGCATGCTGGCTTTCGCCTGCACTTGCTTTGCAACAGGGTCAGCCTGCTGGCATAACCAGAGTTACTTTTCCTTGCACAAGCATAAAAGGAAGCAGAGTCATGGCTAAAACCTCATTTTTCCTAACAGAAAACAATATTTCTTAAATAAAGCACTTTGTCAATTCCCATAACTGCACAATATATTAAGAACTATACTTCTAAAGACAACATGATTAAACATCCACTATCGCAATGCAATGACCTAGAATTTTTATTAGTAGTAGTTACGCCTTAAAATTAAATTATAATACTGTTCTCCACTTTATGACTGGTTTTTGCAGGCAATAGCGAGCTATCTGCTTTAAAAGGGAAATACATGATGGACTAGATATTTGATTGAGAACTGAAGTTGGCTGACATTAGGAATACCTTTAATATGATGAACCACCACATAAAGTAATAACATGGGCTATGAATAGTTTGATTTGGCTTATCTGATGTGATCCAATTTTCTGATTCTGGTTTATTTGACAACTTTGTATTTCTGTGGGCATTCCTATAAGAGGATACTGATGTGAAACAGAGAAACAACTGTGCAAATGCTACATCTGCTTTTAGTAGCAATAATTTGCAAAATTCTTTCTGATAAGAACTATAATCTGTCCATAGAAATTTCAATTTTCTATAAAGGTGTGGAGTACATTTTAATAAAGTTGCATTTTTGTAAGTCATTAAATTGGTTTTTAGTAACCTCGCACTCATTTTCAATTGAACAATTATTAAACTATAAAACAAAATTGCATGATTCCTAAAACTGTAGTCTGGAGTTTTACAATCTGCCATAAAGTGCTGTATTATTATAATACACTGAAGATGCTTAGACTATTAAAAGTTTTTTTAAATGAACTGTAAAATATTTTATCATTGATGGAATAATTCTAAACTATTAGGCTCTCCAGCAGTATATACACACACAATATTTTAGTATAATGAAAAGCATGCTAATCAAAACCCCATAATTTAACTGGTAATTCTAATATGCAAAATAGTGTTTTGCTGTCTTTCAGTTACAGAAGCTTATTACACATGGCTTCCAACAGTAAAAGCATTTCATCAGAGTATCAATCATTAAGCATAAGGTCCAGTCTTAGACACATGCCAAAGAGACTAAACATTAACCACTGTACATCTGTGTAGCTGCGATGATAACAACAGAGATGTATTGACTTATGCCATTGGAGAGTTTTAGCCTGTATTTTACTCCATAAATTGTGACTGATCTTGCAAGGAGGCTCAATGTTCAGCTAAGGAGTTGAACAGGAACAATCTTCTGCTGACTACTGATGGTTGATGTCTCACAGCAACACTGACACTAATATACATGTGAGCCTATATGGTATGATATTTGGCTACATCCTCAAATTGTTCCTCTGATGTTCAAAAGAGAAGGAAAAAGACTCTCTGTACTTAGAGACTAATCAGCTGTATTAATCAGATCTTTAACTTCAGCAGGAATTCAACAAGCTTGAAAATTGTCTATCTTGTGTGGTCCTGAAATTCTTTGGCAAAGATGAAGGACCCAACCAAGTGTGGCCTTGCCCTGAGTGGGAGCAGCCTACATGATCATACCATTAGTACACATGCATGTATACATTCACTGCAAAGCAGCTTTTGCCACTGAGGTCCACTGTTTCATACTAATGCAGGAGGACTGCCAATCGCCTTTCTGCCTAGGAAAGCCAACATTACCATGCAGACGGAACACCCAAACCTGTCCCTTGCTCACAGTGACCTGAGCTTCTCTGGTTCTGTCTGAAATGTGCAAGAACTGTATAGTAAATTAACACAGTCTCAGGAAGTTTTATACATCCACATTTTTGAGGACCCACCCCAGCATGGTGCTGAAGCAAACAAGGATTAACTTTGCTGAAATCAATGTCAATGAAATCAATGGACAAAGCAGTCTTTGTTTTGGTAAAACACAATTTTTGTTCAGTGATACCCAAATTATGATTATAAAATGAAAGATGAAACTTTAAATTATCCCTGGCTGTCAGATTTTAATCTGAACATGCAAATCACACTAAGCTTCCTCAGGTACAACAGAATTGCTGCTGAAGCAAATGAAAGATATTGCTTTTTCAGAAGAAAAGCTGCCAATAGGTGTTCTCTACATCACCAGTACCAGCAGGTTGACCCCATTGTGTCAGCTAATCCTGGAAACAGAGGAGGTAAATTTAAATAATTTAATTCAGAACATTTAATCAATATCCTTTTTTCTATTTTTTGTTCTGAGAGTTTTACATTCCTGTCCATCCTTTACCCCATACTATAGTGACACTGTGCTGTAGTTGCAATGCCTGGAGGAAGAGGCAGAGGTACAACTTCTCCCAAGGGATGGAGCAGGCTGGGCATTTGAGAAGACAGCACTTGTTTTTCACAAAACGAAACCAGAAAGACCACAGACTGTGTGAAGGGATGGGGAAAAGAGGGTGCCAAGCATATAGGTGAACTAAATCTGGTGCGTAGGCCACAAACCAGGTTTCCTTTGTCTCTATTCCAGTGTACCAGCCCAGCAGTTGTACTATCCCCTCATCAACAACACACCCACATGCTGCCCATTCTTCCTGCTTATGTTCACCCACCACCCAATTACCAGTCCATGAAGCTCCACACCTGCTGTGTCTTGATCATCAGAACACTACACTGTACCTTTTAACCCTCTCCAAACACCTACACAATGCTTTATAATATTAATATTTAGCACATGTGAAGTTACAGTAAATAATTACAGACAGTACTTCAAACACCAGATTAGCAGATCCTTACTGTTCTGAAGATTTGCAACAGATAGACCTACAAAGGAAAAACATGGTCTGAGTCATGTTTAAGTCCTAGTCTCCTCAGAGGAACTGAGAGTTCTGTCTCCTGTTCTTATCTTAAGGCTTGCCATAATAGGTATTTTCTGAACTCCCAAGTTTATGTAGTGAATTTGCGGAAGAAACAGCCTGCAGTATGACCCATGTTTCTTCTAAACACTCATTAATCTTAGATGCAAGTAGAAAGAAACAACATATTTAAGTATCTAGATTTCTCTTTTCCTCCTTGTTCCCCACAAAATGTTTGAGCTTTAATTTCTGGCCTATTTTTTAATTTTGCTGTTCAGAGTACAAAGACATGCACATGCTTGAGTGAAAAGCACTCGCCTTCCATCTGAAGGGCCATGTATCTCAATTACACATGTCCACTACTCTCATTTCTTCAAAAGGACAAAAACCTTAAATTCCCTCTGAAGCTGAACTAAGGTTAACTGGAGGAAGACATTTACAACAAACTTGAGAAAACAAAGTGTAGAACTAGCTAGGGAGCCGAGAGGTTTCAATGCATAAATTTAGACTTACACATCCATAACCATCTTGACTTCTATCATTTTAGTTTTGTGCAAAACATCCTCTAAAACAGTATAGTTAACTGAGTATGAAAGACTTAGCTTTTCGTTTATCTCTGCTGATAACGTAGCATCAATTGGTCTAGTCTAACCTATCACTTAAAGTTTATTTCATTATCATCTTTCACTTCCATGCATCTCTCCTAAATGCAGAAGCAGCATTTTTCTTGAAGAATACATGGTGTGAGCACACATCCAAACTCATTCTTTTGTCCTTTTCAAATAATCCAACATGACGGTGCAAGCAGTGGTGGAAGAACATGAGATGGAAAGACCATAACCATTTTCTGACTGGTGTACTGAACACAAGTTACGATTGAAAATGAAGGATAAACAAATATGTCAGTTAAATAGAAGATATTTAGTGAAGCTAAAAAAGAGATAAGCATGGCCATTACTTACTAAAGTATGTCCATATAGGGAGCATGTTCTTGGCATTCATCTTCCATGTTGTCCATTTTATAAATTATTTTTATGAAGATCATTTACCAAGATGTCAAGCATCTCAAAAAATACTTCAATTCATAATTTAATATAAACCTAGCCACTATTTACTTTCTATGTTTAGCAAACTTTGCTACAAGCCAGGTTTGTAAGAGTTTATAGGACGCTTGACAAAGTTAAGAATCTTCCTAGCAAAGATGGAGTGCTGATTTAATTTATGGATAGTAAAAAGAGTATATTACACAAATCCATGCATAAGTAAATGTAAAATAAGCATAAAATAAAAAAAAACCCCAAAACGTTAAAAATAAGTGAAAGGAAACATAAAATAATTATGTATCAGAAATCAATGTTTCTCTGTACCAGTCTGAAAGCAGAAAATACTACCATCATGCAAATCTCTAAGTTCCTGTAGAAATGTTAAATTGAAGTGAGGAACCATTTCTAAACAGCATCACTGAAACAAAAATTTAGAAGTCCAAAGCTTCACAAGCTATTTGAAATAAATATTGAGTACAGGTCAACAAAGGGTCTCATATTTTCTTTAAGCATTTACAGCCTTTCTGATTTTCAGGTTTGCACGTGTGCAGGAGGACATGGCACAGTGACAAAGCCATTAGCGTATTCTTTCTTTTCATAAAACCATTCTGAAGAAGTCAGAAAAAAAGCATCAAAAACCGCTCTGCCACTGACATTAGTGCCCTGTATTTTACAACCCCAGGAGTTCAGTATTTGTTCATTTCTATGGCAATTTATACTAATCAATCACTTCCTGCTCTTTCTTCCCTTACTGTATTTATTTCTATGGCAATTTATATTAATCAATCACTTCCTGCTTTTTCTTCCTTCACTGTATTTGTAGGCCCACTAACTAGGATATGCAGCCTTGTAGCATCTCAGTGATCATTTCCTTATCCCCTCTCTGCCATTGTCTTTTTGTGCTGAGACTAATGCTTTTATTTCTACTTTTCACAGTGTTTAGGCTATATTGCCTTTTTGAAACCCTTCAGCTCAACTGCTAAGCATGTAACAAAGCCACTCAGATTGCTTTTGGTCGCGCTAGTTCATGTTTTGAAAATACTACAAAGGCATATTTTCCATGGGAGGAGAGCCTTGGAATGAATACCCTTCCCCAAGTGCGATATGAATGCCTCCAGTTCTTTTGTAAAATTTGCATTGAGCTTTAAGTCTCACGTACAAAGTGGCACCATACTGTCCAACAAACACAAGGTTTCTTTTTTTGAAAGTGTGGGCTTGTTTTGGCTCTATTTGTAAGTTATTTTTTGAAAAATGTGTTAAAATACAAGAAGAGCTTTGTTCTTTGCATTTCAGTTCTGACACAAGGAAGTAGTGAGCACCAGAATGTCATATTTCACAAGAATAAAACCCGCTTTATTCACATAACTTCAGTGACCTTTTAGTGCAGACTTACCTATAGTTTCTATAAAGCAGCAGAGATCGTTTATTTAAAGGAAGGTTTTTTTCCTACAAACCTTTACTGCTTCTGTCAAGTATATCAGGTGCACTTGAACCCATAACACAGCTGTAAAACACTGCAGGTAAACTCATGTGGGATGTGACTTCAAAATGCCAGAGTTACAGGAGTAAGGGAGAGTTTAATTTATTTTCAAACCACTGGAACATCTTTTCAGGCTTGAGGAACATTTGCAAATCAAACTTAATCCAACGGGATTTACGATCACTTGCCATTTCTTCAGTTCATTATTTGTCATGTGTAATTTGGTAGCATCTGGAGGCCTTACTCCACAGGGGACTGTACAAACACTGAAGGAAAACATGATCTCTCCCATAAAAACCCCATTTTAACATAACATGAAATGAATCAATAATATCTCATCAAGGTCTTAACTTTAAATGCAAGTTACTCCAAGTTTCAGGTTTAACAGGTTACATTTCTTGCCAGCATATTCTAGTTGGTCAAATGACTACTGCATAGAGAAAAATATAGCTAACAACTATCTGCCTTTCATCAATAACTTACAAACCTTGACTAATAATGAATGCACAGATATGAAAAATGGGATAAAACCAGAAGGACCTATACTCAATGCCATCTACTGTTAACCCCATATACTTTGTTACTGTACTGCCTCTGAAAAATGTCAATTCATACACAACTTGCCAATGCAAATTAAAGGGAGAGACTAGAAAAGGGTGAAGATGAAAGTGGTGCAGGAAAAAATTAAGAAGCTAAATACATTTCCAAGGCATACAAACCGTCTCGTTTTGTGAATATGGAAAGTTTGATGCAGATTAACATGAAGAATACAAACCCAGTATTTTATAAGAAAGCAAAATGTGAATGCTACAAGAGCGGAAGGGTTTGGGAATCAAGAAAAAAGTGTCTTAATGGCAGACAAGATCTTAAAACTTGGACATTCTTTTGTGTCACATCACAATTTTCCTTCTGTAAATAAACATGCCCAGCCAATCTATTCCTGAATTAATTTTGCATTTAAGCCTCCAGAAATTTTTATAACCCAAAACTCCAATCTGGCCTAAATATATTTTCATCTTATGTTTCCTGCTACCTCTTCCCTGCCTTAACTTTGCAGTTGTCTCCTGCCCAAGTTCTTAAAACTTGTAAGAGCTGCATATGCTGCCTTCAGCAAATGATGAGCCTCTGTAAATCCAGAATCAGTAACACACTATGAATAGCCTAATTGAAGCATCAAAGACAATTGCTACAGCCACTGGCCAGAATCACATGATGACCTTGACCCCAGTTCAGGAAAGCATCTGATTCAAAGTAGCTTCCATCTTCCTCCAGCTTCTTCACCATAAAGTCTGTAGCTCCACATACCCTCTAATATCCAGACACACTCAGCCAAAAGAGCTCTAAGTATACTGGCAATAACCTCAGAAAGAAGGCAGCAGGACATGCTAACTGACATTAAGAGTTTCTTCTGAATTTGGATTACTCGGAGGATTAATTTAGTCAGACATATCCTGTCAGGGTTTGGAGAGCACCATGTTTGCATCCAAACCTGTGCTAACAAATTAAACACTACGCCCTGTTTCTGAGTCAGAGAAACAATAAAGTCCATTTTGAAATAGGCATTTTTCTGATTTAAAGTAAGAAATTTTTACAATATATCCAGCTCACAACTACAACGTGGGAATAAACAGATATCCCAATTTAAACACAGGTCTATTCATGCAACAGGAGACTCCTCTGTACATACCCCTGGAAAACAAGCATTTATGCACCGCCAACAAGTAGCAGACTCTCTTACCTGCAGGTTTGCACATGCTGGTGAATCATTGTGGGCAGGTATTTCATTGTTGGTGGTCTCTGAACCTATGTTTTTAAGTCTGGAAGCTATTGTAGTTGTGGCTGTAGTGGTCTGTACTGGTAAGATTGGCTGCCACACATTCACATCAGTACCATTGCCGAAGGCCTGAATTGCATTTTCTGTAAAAATAAATTACAGTCACTTTTCTGTTTCTAAACAAACAGCAGAAAGCAGAACTGATTTTTTTTTTTAAATTTGATATTATTATTATTCTTCCATTCAAAATGCGCATTTATAGAAACTCAATTTTCATGCTGAAAAACGTATCATAATTTTGAACATATCAGAAACACGAACTGAGAGTCTGGGGTCACATCATTATCTGGTGCAGGCTCTTCTTTGCAATGCTCCCAGTAATTCTTGACAGAAGCTCTAGGACTTACTGTAATCATATTTGTTACCATCCCAAAGCCTCAAAAAAATTGCTTGCAACATTCAAAATACAGTTTGAATGTTACACTCCAATTCAGACAGGTGATGTTACACAGTAAATTAAAAACAGAGAGCAGGAAAAAATATTAATTTATTTCTGCCACTTGTTGCAGTAAAACTAATATGCCTATAACTACAAAATGGTTTAACCAAGACAGTCTTTTCCTTACAGTTTTCAATCAAAATCTGCATAATTAGGTGAGGGAAGCATGCTTAAACTAGAACTTTAGAATATAAAAGTTAAAAAGCTTATCATAGTTTCATGGGATTAAAGAATGTGTTTATGGCAACAGTAAATTGGCTGGGTTTTTTTAATAAACAAATAGAAAAACAGTTTTTAATCAGGTCTTTGGGGATTCAGCATGGATTTAGGGATTTCCTATTTCAAATTCTTTGTACAAGAAATCAAACAATTTCACTGGGGACTAATATGTGGAAGTTATTAATACTTCTTCTCAGTGGTATTACTTGCCTTATAAAATAAATTACATTTAATTCTCATCTGAAAAAATATGTATTTTATTTCAATATTATTTTTTAGAACTCCAAAATGCAAAGAGAAAACTGTGTAAAAGGCAGCAGAAGCAGCTGGGTTGATGAAGAAGGAGTGGGAAGAGTAGAATGATATTTTTCTTGGGCTTACCTGAATAAGGCAACATACAAAGCAATATTTTCCTATGATTTCCTAAATTAACAGGAAATACATTTTTCCTTTTTTGCAAGAAGGATGACAGAAATGCATACAATCCTTATAGTTTTCTATGTAAGAGCTGTCTCCCAGAGGAGAAACACAGAACCTCCATGGGTTGGGATAAGGACAATTTACTGACAAAATCACTGTGAAAGGGGAACAAGAGCAACCCTCACACACACTGGTAACACAAAGTACCTTACTGACCTGACAACAACCGGAGTACTGCATGATGGGAGGATCAACCCAACACCCCAACCACACTCCAACTGCCCTGGAGGTACCAGGAGCACCCCTCCTTGACCAGCCCTTTTTATGGGGGAGCGATGTCTGGTGGTGTGTAAACAGCCTGGCCTAACTCAGCTCACCTGGGCTAAAATTCAGCTCACCTGGGACAAATCAGCTTACCTGGGCTGGCTGCTCAGGGAGGCTGACTCTGGCCCAGCTGGAACCAGGATGCTGGTCTTTAATTATTTCATAGAATCACAGTCAGTGATCTTTGTAAGTCCTTTCCAACTTGAGATATTCTACAATTCTATGGTAGAATGGTTTAGGTTGGAAGTGATTTATAAAGGTTATCTAGTCCAACCCCTGTCCTCCAGTGAGCAGGGACATCTTCACTGGATTATGTTACTATGAGCTCCATCCAGCCTGACCTGGACTATTCCCATGGGTGGGGCATCTACCACCCCCATCATAAACAAATTCTTCCTTACATCTAGCCTGAATCTGCCTCCCTTTAGTTTAAAACCACTGCCCCTTGTCCTATCACTACAGGCCCTACTAAAAAGTCTGTTCTCATCTTTAAGTACAAAAAACCAGCAATAACATCTCCCCAGAGCCTCTTCTTCTCCAGGCTGAACACCCCCAGCTCTCTCAGCCTTTCTTCATAGGAGAGGTGTTCCATCCCTCCTCATATTTTTTTAGTATTTCAAACATATAAATTATATTTTAAATGCATTTTATATATAAAATTGTCACATATATTTCAAGTATGTCTCAAAAAACCTGAAATGACTCTGGTCGTTGAAGCACTCTGGTGCTTCAAGTGTCTAACTGCTCCAGTAAAGGTCCCTTCAATAATTTTTATTAACTAACTCACTGCTTTATGTTTTTCCTCCCACTTGCCAATTATTTTTACTGTGGTATAAAGCAGGTGTGAACAAATCCTCTGAACAGATAGGTAGATATACTGAATCCATTGAGTTCACTGGGAATTCTAGAGTATGTGAATGAGTATCAGGACATTCATTTTCAGAGGACTTAAAGTCTTAAGATGGACTTCCAAATTCAAATTTGGCCAAACCCTAATTGCAGAGGCAGTAATTAGGACCACTGTCATATTACCCATAAATTTGCATCAGACTGACCCCTCTGCATTAGCATTCTTTCAATAAGCAGGATAAAAGTACAGGCAAGGTAATACACAGCCCCAGATTTTAGGATGGAATATATCTTATTTGGGGCCTATAAATTCAGATTTTTAGGTTTCTGGAGATTTGGACAATTACATAGCTCTAATACAAACCCCTCTTCTGCAGGACAGTGCTGAGATGAAGAAACACTTTAATGCATATAAAAAGAAAACAATGCAGTGTTTATATTTACTGAAAATAATTATTAATACAGACTGGAATCTTCACTTGTATTTTCACACCCAACTTTTGAAATCAAAACACCGACTCTAGTTTCAACTTAACATCTGTTGCAAAAGGTTTTTCAACTCCAGGATAGAATTTCTAGGCAAGTGAATGCAGAGATGCAGGAAAGACCAGGATTTCAGGTGTGTACATGAGACACAGTAAATTCAGCTTCCTATCCCAGGCTCCAGGTCAAGAGCAGTGTGAATGCGACCCTAGGTCTCCCACTTTCTGAGTGCCCTGGCCCACAGGGTATGCTCTCAGCTACTCCACACTGCATAACCAAAGGGCTTTTTGAGTAAACTTTAAGCTAGGTTTCCTACATCTTCTGTAAATACCCCATATGACTGGTTTATTTTCTGATTTGAAGGGTGTCCTGGTTACAGGTGGGATAGAGTTTTGTATTTAGGATGAGAATAATGTTGATAACACATTGATATTTTAATTGTTCCCAAGCAGTCAAGGATTTTTCAGCTTCTCACACTGTCCTGGCCAATGAGAAGATGAGGCACAGCCAAGATGCTGGGAGGGGACATTGCCAGGACAGCTGATCCAAACTGGCCAAAGGGATATTCCACATTGTATGATGTCATGCTCCACATATAACTGGGGGGTGGGCTGGGAGTCAGCATGGCTCCGGAACTAGGTGAGCGTAAATTCCAGGTGGTCAGCAACTGTGTTGTGCATCACTTGTTTTGTACATCACATTATTATTCCTACTTCTCTGTCCTATTAAACAGTCTTATATCAACTCATGACTTTTTTTGGTGGGGTTTTTTTTTATTCCCTCCCCTGTCCCACAGTGGTGGGATGCAGTGAGCAAACATCTGTGTGGTTGTTTTAGCTGCCTGTGGGGTTAAATCATGACTTTAACAAAACAGCCTAATGAGAAGTTCTTAGTTTCATCCTGTTGTGGAAAAAAGATTTTCACTTTGTCTAAAAAAATGGGAGGTATTTCAATCTCATTCAATAAACAAATGATATTTTCTCTGGGCACTCTAAGGTCCGTTAATGAGAACAACAATTGAAAAAAATCAGAACTTTTCCTATTCTTTTTAGAAGAAAACAACTTTTTATTAAACCAGAAACATCTTTCATTTCTTTGGGAAGATGACATCTCTTAGAGCTAGGATGACTATAATTTGTCTCACAATAACCGGCAATGTCTTTGATTTGTCTTTTATACTGATAGCAAACAAAAGGACAAGGGATCGCTGTGTTCTAAAAGACACCTGTAACATTCTAGCCATTAATATATTCACAAATGAATAGAATCTGATGTATTACAGAACATATAAATGTCAGCTCCATTAGGTTTGAAGAAGGTCTGATGCTGTATTGTTAAACTTTATCCAATCATAGTCTGAATTGTTTTGTGGTGGGTTTTTTTTCTGTTGAATCATCTTGATCAATTGATTCTTTCTTCCAAAGCTTAATAAATAGGGTATCGAATAGCAACTCAAGTCACTCACATTTTTGGACACAAATCTCCCCATGTCGTCAAAACATGCTGCCTGTTGAGAAGCTACCAGTGGAGGTTTTCAGACTAAAGTCATAGTTCAATACTGACTGACGCCTCTGCATTAGCATTAGTTCCAGTGTACATGGCTGGGTGGGACAGCCTGGATCATTATGCTCATTTGCCGGTTTTGAAATAAGCAATGATGTGTGCTTCTTTCTATAAAGCGATGAAAAATTATTTTTCAAAACCAGTAAAAAAATAATTTTACCCTCAAAATTCCTTTTGGAAGCCTATTTCTTACCTTTAGTCTGATGGTTAAAAATATTCCAATTTCAAGCCTAAAGATGTAAGGTCAATATCTCCCTTTTTACTCTTGTGCAAACATTACTTAAACCTCTAGGTTTAAGCAATCCTTTTCCCTCCCTGGGCTTGCCCCTCTGATGCAATTTCAGAGGACAATTGTGTATCCTTTCAACTTCTGTTCTGCTAGGCTAGAGAAGCCAAGCTCTTTTGGTCTCCTCATTTATCTGAAATTAAAACTCTGATGCACAGTCCACATCATCCAATTATGCTGCTCCAGGCAGACAGGAAATCTGAAAAGAGAACCTGCCAAAATCGACTCCACTGAGCCATTCTGAAATTTATAATAGCCCCTAATTTGGAAGTGAGTTTGACTGAAAAAAAACCCAAAAATCAATAATTTAACAAAATCTTGAAAATAGGTACTATCTAGACCTGTGTTAAAACCAGGCATCTGAGATCAAGTAGCCTAAAAAACCTGAAGCCCAGCTATAAATTGCAAACACAATCCAATTTATACTTACCTACAGCAAATCCTTCATATTATAAACTACATGTCTTTTTTTTATATGAAGTTCTTAAATTGTACAGAGCCCCTCAGGTGTTGCAATTTTTTGGTACAGATGCTGCCTGACTATTATGGTCCAAACATGATCTGTGATGTAAACATATTTCTATATGATATGACACAACTTTGTTATTTTTTCCAAGAGCTTCTCACATTTTCAATCTTGGCCATAAACCACATTATCAGGCACATTCACTTGTTTGTTTAATTCTTACATGTACAGCAGAACTATGAGTGTGCAAAGAGACAGCCTCGATGTATTGGAAAATACTTAAACAGTAAAGAAATTCCAAAAAACGTGCCAAAACACAGAGACATCCAGTTTTGTACTCACTAAGGCATGTATTGTCCTGGAAGAAATTCAGAAATTTCTGGCATTCATCTATGTCATTACCGCTGTTGCTGCAGTCACACCATGGGGCAACGCTGAGACTGTTTGAGTCGATGTAGTTTGGTGTCATCACTGTGCCTATTAACAAAGAGTGTAGTACTGTGATCAACTTTTGTACCGAAATATTCTGTCCCGACTATGAAGATAGCAAACAGCACTTGGTAAGTCATGTATTCAGAGCTGGTTTCACTATACAGACCCATGGCAGGGCTCTAATTTCCAGAATTAAGAGTTCTTGTCTTCCTTTACTCTTTGACAGGCAGCCCTGTGCCATGCTTCACACCCACTGTTTGGATGCAACCACTTTAGGGACTGTAACATGACTCAGGCATTAAGACCCCTTCCTTTCCTCCAAAGGTTTATGTTGCATTCCCCCAGAGAGCTGAATTGGCAGAACTGACAACTGGAAAGCTGTGGCTCACAGGACAGATGGACTGGGAGAAGGTGGGAACCTCTTAAAAGGGCTTTAATGCCAAACCAAACATATTTGGACCCATACTCCTAGAGCTGCATTCTAAAACCTCAAATTTTCTTCCTCACTTGTGTTTTTTCTAATTTTTTTCTAGCTCCAAATAAATGACTGCAACTAGACATCCAGACCTGATCTTCCTCTTTGGGTGTGCAGCCAGCCTAGAAAAAAATATTCTGAAACACACGAGCAAGAACACTAGTCATGCTGAGAGGAGCCTTAGTACATCTTGGAGGAGTATTGACCCCAGGGTGCTCCTTAGGGACCTGCCAACAGGTGGGTTATGGTAATGAACAAAGTAAAAACATAAGCACCATGCATAAAACAGCAGAGTAGATCCTTTGCAGGTAATGAATTATTATTAATCTTTCTGTGTCTCACTACTTTTTCAATACAGTGATTATTTCCTGGACATTGTCAACAACTTGCAGCCACAAGTTCATTCTAACTCTATCACAAATTCTTGGGCAAACATTCTCACATTTATACGTCAACTCAAGGCGACCAAGAATGAACTGAAACCAGACAATGCATCTTGCGTCCTAAAAAAGTTATGCAGCAACTGTTCATCACTCATCTGGGTGAGGCAACTGTTACATGATCAACACATAATCAACCTGCAGTCTCGCTGAAGGCATTGCCCCAGCTGGTCAGAGATTCCAAACTTCCCTAAGGATTGAGAAGTTTGAACCTTTCTTTTATTTGTCTGACCAAACAGGAAAAATTAAATGAAAAAGGGCAGGTATTCTGGACTCGTACTGGTGACAGCTGTGTCAGGAAACACATTCCTCATTTGGTAACCTACTGTTCTGGGACAGGCCATACATCACGAGGAAACATGATCACATCTCCTCAAAACTGACATCAAAGAGTCATTAAGCAGCCAGAATAGATGAAGGATAAATATTAGAGACCCAATGTGTACACGAGCAGAGAAAATTTGGTCCATAGGCCCAGCATCCCAGAGTCTGCATTACCACACAGGAAAGGGCTATCAAAACACCAGGCTAAAAAAAGGAACATTAGAAATAACACAAATCACAGAATGACGTCAAATAGCCTTTCAGTCACCAGGCAGCGCTGGAAACTGAACAAATCAACATGCAAACTGCTTCATACATGACGTGGGAGACAAAGGAGAAGAGTCATTAAGGGCTGGCCTGAGAAAGGCAGCAATCTATGTGAAAATGAATGCAGCCCCACTGCCAAACTCACAGAAAGCATCTTTTGTCTTGTTGTGGGATGTTCAATCCCACACCTTTATCTACTTTCAACTTTTAACTGATAGTTGCAGTAATAATTGCTCAAATTCTACATGAGATTAGCCCATGAGTAAATAGCACAGTTCAAAATGTATTAAATGGTAATAGAGAATACAGTAAAATAAGCAAATATCATTTGCACCATTAATGAAAACTTGACGGTAGATAAATAGGAAGAGAAATTGTGTTAAATTAAAATAAACCAAATTAAAATATCTGTCCATTATCCTTTTGATGGTTCAGTATGCTATTTCAACTGAGACATGATCTGAAAAGAAGTGAGAGAAAACTAAAATCAGGAGAGTTTTGCAAATGGAAATAAAACACCAGGCTTAAAAAAAAAAAAAAGAGGATAAGTAGCAAATGCTTAGTGAAGGGTTAAAAAACCAGAAAGGTATTGAGGAAATTAAAAAGGTCACTGAGGTACGACTTTCTTATCACAAAGGAGTAATAAGGTAATTAAAATGGGTCAGGACAGGGGCTGAGAGTGTAACAGATACCAAGCTACGATTAGGGTTGATGAATACAGGAAAGACAGGACAAGGAATGTGTGTATACACAGCACGCAAACTGTACATCCAGCAAAACCAGAGTGGCTGAAAGAGCAGCTAGTAGAAAATCAGCCTGTCATTTAAACCTGGGGGCAGATGTGAACCCAAGCGGATTATATGCTTGGTTTCCCGGGGTGGATTTTCTTTTTCCCTGCAATGTGTGCGCCTTCCCCTTCTCCCTGCCCCCCACTAGCTGGCATCTTGGAAATTCTGCTGAAGGACACTAACAGATCAGAGAAGCCTTGGTGGTTGGCAGTAAAATAGGGCATGCTTGGTTTGTTGTGTTCTCTCTCTCAAATATTTCTGTGATGGTCTCAGCAGTAGGCAGTCACGTCTCCATATTTTAGATCTGAACAAGAAGTTGCTCAAATTAGGGTTGATTAAGAATGAGGAGATGGATGGTAAGTCCAGGAGGAGGGTTGTGTAACTTTGACCCAATGCCAACTCCAGTTTATCCATTAAACTCTCGAAATTCCTGAGAATTCCAGGGAAATTAGATGGACTATATGGAAAACTAGTGAAAATGTGTCAGAAGGTGGATACCAAAGCAGATTTGGAAGTCAGCAGTTAGAGCAATACCTAACTGATGTGGGAGTGCAGACAAGTCCAGATGGCTGAAGTAGGCTGCAACCAAAGCTCTGAATATCAAATCTGGCTATCTACAACCTCGGTCTACATTTAATATTTTTATATGCTTCCTTTTTTTTTTTTTTTTTTAACAGTATTAATTTATTCCCATAGCAAGGAGCTTAAAGCCATGAATTAAGATTTTTTAAATTCTTGTAAAATATACATAACTTTGAAATTAACACCCTGATGCGTATCTTAAAGAATCCTATATAGACTGTTCTACATTTAACTCACAAAGCACTTGATACAAAAACCTGCCTGACTCTATTCCCATTTAAGCAATTTATTTCAGGCACAGTGTCACTAATTTCAGTGAAGTTGACTCTGATTTACATCCCTATATGCGACAGCAGAATCATATCCACTGTCCCTTCCACAGAGCATCCTCAATTTCCTGAACAACCACTACGGAGGTGTGATTTCTGCTACATTTAATGTAATAGCTAAATGAAATAATATTTTATCTTAATGAACACTATTTCATTGGAATTAAAACACATGGAGATCCTGAAGCTCTGATGAAGAAATGGATCTGTAACAGCTTCTTACCCACAGCCCATCTATCTCTTCTTCCTGGATTTTGTGTACATTAATCAGACATTTGAAAGACTGTACCTCTGATTTCTAACCCAGCATCTTATAAATTTGATGATCTTTACCTCATTTGCTCCACTTCTATACCACCTTGATATCAGAATCAGGAATTTATTGCTTCAGCATATAAAAACTTAGTTTTGATAATTTTCTTGGTTTATCAGAATTACTACCAAAAAACCAAAAACTCCTGTTAGCACTAGGCAGTACCCCTCTTTCTGCATGTGTCTAGGGACTAGCAGGAAGGAAGAAAAATACTAATTTTTTTTCCCTTTGAAAATTAGATCTCCTTTTGATTTCAGTTCCTTAGGGATCCATTCCACATTTCTGATGTGTGGCAGTGTTTTGCAGCATGGTCATCCACAGTAACACAAAAACACCTGGCTATGGGAACTGGGTCATCCTTTGGGTTAAACTGAAAAATGGATCCGACAAAACTGCCAGCAAAATTCACTAGGTCTTACCCAGGAGTATCAATTAGTAACAGTTACTCTTTGGCAGCAGCTAGACTTCTTAATCTCATTGACTAGATCAAATTTCAAGGCTATTCAATTCTTTGGTTTAGATTCAAATGACATTCTGTCATAACTGTTCATATGTTATATCCTTTGCATACTGTCTTCATCTCTTAAGTCACAGTAGCATATCGTTTGAAACCATCACATCTTATTTTACCACTTGCCACATGGACTTACCTCATTTGTTAGTTGCTGTAGTAGTAAGAACGGTAACAATAAGCCAGTGAATATAGCTTTCAGTCATTTTTCAGCAAAACCAAGTTATTTTAGAAATATTTTATTTTGGATATTATCTCCAGAGACATTTATTTAACAGCAGGCTCTGCTTCAGGGCCTCAGCTGGGACCTTCACGCCCAACAGAAGGAGATATTACTGCATCGCAGCAGGTGCAGGCTGTAAGCTTAAAAACATCTTATCTGGTGGCCTTTAAAATTTGTTTGTTTCAGAGTTTTGACATTCACTTATACTTTATTGCCCAACCATGGTATTTCTACAAGTTCACCTTCCTGAGATGATCTCTCTCTTTCAGGAATCAAAACCTGCGTGTGGTATATGGAATCTGGCTGGTGTAAAGGTATCCTTGTGCCTGTTGACAGTCAGGAAGGTGACAGAAAACAAAATTAATTCTTTCTGGGGAGGGTAGAGGATTTCAGAACATGAATTTGGTCTCGGTTCACCTCCACTGACAGGCATCTCAGAAAATATTTAGAGTGGACAGAAGGACATCATGGAAAGAATAGCAACTGGAAGTGAAACAAGGCTGGGTTGGTCTATTGTCTCATTGTCTCAAACGTCCTGCAAGCTTCCCCCGAAGACCAAGAGGAATTTATCCAACATTATGGTAACAGCTGCAAAATCAACCAAGCCACAGTTTCACTTATTTTAGCTTCCCACATCACAGTCCCAACCAAATTCAGCCACCTTTCTAGGCTTGAATTTATGCACCTTTGTCACCTTATCTTCTAGCCTGTATTTCCTCACAACACAGTAAAACAGGGCCAACACTTTGGTAGGAAATTTTGCCTGGTATTATATTACTACAGTATTACATGCCACAGCTTTTATTTCATCCAAAATGTAGTTTGGGAGCTTTTTTCTTATACTGAGCAAGTCCCCCTTCCCTCCCTTCTTACCAATAAGTCCCGAATAAGCGAGGAGGCAGTCAGCATAGTTCTCCTTCAGACAGCTACTAACAGACCGTGACTCGGGCTGGCAGTTTGTGAAGAAATCTGCAAGGCGAGATCTGCAATGTGAAGAAAAATGCGTATCTTTAAAAATCAAGCCTGCAGGCATCCTTACCTTTTATACTCTTTTTATTTTTGGACAAGGCTTAATATTCTTTAACTTATGTATCGGACACATTTCAGCTGACGAGAGTCACTTTCTAAGATGCATCTGTTTCCAGAATCCATTTTTGAAGTCAGAACAAAAAAGTGTAAGAAAACAGTGAACAGGGACAGAACAACAAGGAAATGCCTGCCCTTTATTAAAAGAAATGCTCTGCATTTTTATGCCAAAAAAGGAATAAAGAGCGATTTTATCATATGAGCAGACATTTTGCCTGGATCTGAACTCTAACTGGAATCTGCTATTCCACAGATTCAGAACATGGTTTCTGCTGTTTTACAGATTACACAAAATGGTATGTTTGTGCTCACAGAGCCCTCTTACTGCATGTCTTGAGGCAGGACCTGCTTCGGTTCTGCTCCGAGTTTCCAGGGAATGGGCTTACCCCTGCTCTGGATGGGCCCGCAGAACCAGCTGGCTGAACTGGGGTAGCAGGCAGATCCAGATGGCATGGTCTCCACAGCTCCCTGGAGCCATGGTACCGAGAATCTGTTTGTTCTTGTTAAATGTGTATTTATCCCAAGTCTACAGTATTGAGCCCTGGGCTAAGAAGAAGGGTATGTGTGCTCCGCATCAAGTTCTGCTGCTGAATGGCCATATTATCTTCACATACCTCAGCTACCCCATGTCCAAGAGCAGAAGAGCTCTGCTTACTTATGGAAAATGCTTTAAAACCACGGCTGAAGCTGTGTTGCAATAACAGATTACTACTATGTTGGAAAACAACAAAAAAAAAAGGACTAGCAGCCAGAAACTCTTGTATTTTTTATGCTTTAAAGGCCACGTAATAGTCCTATTCTGGTCTGTAAAATTCGAGGGGCATCACTGAAGTGGGTCAGTGTCCCACATCCTACAGTTGCTCTGCTGCCCATCTTGGCCTGCTCTCCTTAGCTCCACTAAGTGCTTTCACTTAGACATGTAAACTTGGAGCGGTGACTTTTGTGTCATTTAGACCTTTATCTCAATGAACAAAATTATTTAACCTCCCAACTTTGATCTTAAAAAAGGGGTGAAAATGTTCTTTTGCATATTACAACTCACAGTGATGTTTCAGGATCAGGTGCTTAATCTTTGCAAAGCACTCTCAAAATCAGAATAGTATAACCTATGCATTTTCAGCTCTAGCATTATGTAGAGTTGCAATATAAATGCTCTTTTTTAGTTCTGCAATGAAAACACAAAAGCTAGCACAAACCAGCTATCTGCAAGTGATTTTATTTGTTTACATGCTCCAGAGACTAATTATCTTTGCTCGCTTTATTGTTTTACTTATCTCAGGATGGGATTGGATGTACATCATTAATTGGCCTGAAAGTGGTGATGGGCAAACTTCAAAAGGTTCACAGGCTTAGTTAGCAAAAGCATCCTATAAATAGACTGTATGCAAACTGCACCTGAATTTATCTGAGCTGTTCTCATGACCTCTTTCTAGTTCCATCTCTCCCTAACTGTACTGACACCAGCAAATCCATGGTTGCCTTTAATCCACAATGGACTGTAAGATTTTCACTCCCTCCCTTCCCTTATTTAACCACTTAACCTTGAGATAGATGTCTGTACCCACTTGCCTTTAATAGCTTTAAAAAGTCAAGCTCTCTACTGATCCTTCAAGATACCCTATATGTATACGTAAATTTCTAAATTTCCATAATATTTCTGCTTTGCTGTCTCCTACAAGGAGACAGGTTGAGAAGAAATAGATTCCAAGGTATGGGAAGAGATAAATAGCAGCACCACGAAGAAAATTTGCCAAGGAAACCCTATGTCACTCCATTAAGATAGTGGCTCAGATACAACCTTCTGAGCTCTCAGGAACAACGGCAGTTGACACTTCGAAGGTTTTTACAAATTCTAGTAATACCAGGATGAAGTCTGTTTTAGTACAGAAGAGAGCCTACTCCATCTATCTAGGATGAAAAACCTTTGCCATGCTAGAAGGAGCAAGCCTGCTTGATGTGCAGGATTGTTTTTGCACTTCTGAAACAAAGTAGCTCCTCAGAGTTAAATTTCATTATTTATGTGACCACAAATAAATCTTTGTGAAGCTGCAATTACATGATCAGCACCTTCAAACTCCTGAAAATAATTTGTGCAATCATGTCATCATTCTTAAATGTCCACATGCATTGGTCCAGAGATCATTTAATACATTCCTCTTCCCTAAATATTTTTAAGAACCGATAACTATGGAACAATACCAGTCATTTACTACCCAGTTCCCTTAAAGAATTTATTTGTTGTAACACTAAAGGAGGCTAAAAATTGCTCTGCTGATCCCTCTTGCACACAGCTTGATTTCTACGTTAATTTCTGAAGAATTTTTGTGGTCATAAAAGGTAATGATCTGACAATGTTGCACATTTAAGTTTTCATAAGCCAAATATAATTCAGATAGCTCTGGCCCAAGCATTAGTGGACATCATCACACAGCTCCTCCCTAGTGAGTCATCCAGACTTCACACTATCAAAGTTCACACTCTCTCCTGAGCTGTTAACTAGATCTGATATTTATGTGGATTCATTTCCACCAGAGATAAAGCTAAGGCCAGCAAACAAAATCAGAGACAGACCTCCATCTGCCATAAAATAACTCCACCATTTTCAGGGAAGCCCTGCTGATTAATGCTCATTGAAGATGTAAGCCCCAAAAATTTCCAGTAGAGTGGCACTGATGAAAGTGTGATACCAAAACAGTCATACTGCTATTTTATCTAGAGACACACAAATTAGCCTAATTGGGAACCATATTATCATTTATCCTTAAGTACTGCACATGGTATTAAGAACTGCTTGGGTAAAAGCAACAATCCTTTCAGGGGTGCTGAAGAAGAGCGATCAGATGACAATGGTCTTACAAAAAAATATGCACGCTGTGTTGACTTGGCATTCCTTCAACAGGAAGTAACTTGTAGGTAGTAACTTGTTGTTAAGTGTCTAGCCCATGACAGAGTGGTTCGTTAATCTAGAGAACAAACAGAACTTGCATCTTGTGCCTTGATGTGCGCACAGTTTTACACGTGCAATGTACATGCATGTAACTATTTGCTAGACAGCTGGATAGAGGCAGGCAGGTTTATATTGTATATGGAATATGTAGCAGAACCACATTTAAAAGGAACTAATTTCTTTTTCTGTTGAAGAATCACAAATCCTCTTCGTGTACAGCAACATTAACAAATTCTTTTCCTTTCCCTTGCATTAGAAAAAAAAAGAACTGAAGAGAACCACCCAGAAATCTTCTTCCCAGGGAGGGAAAAAAATAATAATAATCTTCTCTTTGTAGGGCAAAAAACCCAGAAATTAAATGAGTCCTGTCTTAACCCTGGAAAATCTCCTCAAAGTAAACTGTAGATCTTCTGGAAAGCTTACTTTAAATATTTTGTATACCACTAACTGAAAAAAAAAAGAATAATCCTATTGGCAAATTCAAAGAAAAGCTGCTCAAACAACAAACAGTCTTTCTGAGTAGAAGAGAAAAAAATCCCAAACCTGCTATTCTCTAATGCTTTGTATTAGCACCAGTAAAATCATTTGTAACAGTTAAAAATACAAAGAAAACGAAGTTAATTTGTTTTCCTTATGATAGCAGTTCTTCAAATACTCAGCAGGATAAATAAAAACTTTCAAATTTTGCTTACAAATAAGCTTTGTTAATAGCAGTATTGTGCTTAATCTGCATATAATTTTGAGTCAATTTAATTTTATATTAGCACAGCCCGTTGCATAGGCAACACTGATTAGGTTTTCACTATTTTTTATTCTCAAGGTTTTGTAAAAGTTCTTTGATGTACTGAAGTTATCTTTGATATTTATCAGTTTCCCTCTTTAAAGTTGGTGATCTCAGCCTCAGTACTGGTGCAATATTTAAAAGCATGATATATATGATGAAGTTGCAGAAAATTTCTAAAACCACATTTTTCATCTGGATCTGGTGTAAATTATGGCTGATTGGAAAGCAACTCTACAAACCAGACATATGAGTCCTCCCCTGAAGGACTCAATTGCTGGTACATGGGACCTGAGCCTGGAAAGAGAGAAATCTCTCTTAGCTTTGCCTTTGCAGAGGTGATTTTCCAACCAAGAACGACACTGAATCTGCATCTCACACCGACTGCACGTACATACGCTGCCATGTCCAAGTGAGTGGCCACCACCACCTGCCCTGTAGTGCATGCAGGGAGTGACAGCTGCTGTCCTCTGCCCTCACCTTGGGGAGATTAGACTGGATGTTAGACCTCAGTGATGAAGACTGGACATGCCCACCGCCACCTCTCTTACTTGTGTTTAGGAATGTATTTGTGGCAGGACAGCAGTAACATAAAGAGCACGTAAACACCAAAGACAAGTGACTGGGGTGACTATACTATTTAGTCAAAGCTGCTCTAGCGTCTAGACACCATTTGGCAGACATGGCACAGTCACGTAAGGGAACTGCTGCATCAATATTCAAAACAGAAGAGAAGTATAAACCCAACACTGAAAAAATTCAGATGAAGACAATGAATATATGTCATAGTGATAAATGACATCATTATAGAAAAAAAACCAAGCCAAAATAGTTGTTCTTCTCTTGTGGGGGTCAAATACAGTATCCTCCCCTGTAGCTACAAATAGTTCCTGTACAGCTTGGGTTATGCTATTTCTGCTGGGATGCAACAGTGGCAAGAGGGGTTGGTATGTGGCCAAGCTGATAGCTTCCCTATTGGAAGAGCTCTTCATTTTCTCTTTGTTTCATAAACACAGGGTGAGTGGGTAGCAAGAATGAAGCAAAGGCTGCATAAGACACTCTATCAACCACTGAGCCGAAAAAAAACCCTGAAAGCAGCTCCATCACAAGAGAGATGACCCTCCCAGCACCTAGTAATATAGTTTTGACCCTTTTTTTTTCATTAAAAGACACTAGAGCTGTGTAATACTAATACATCTCATACCTCCTTAGCCACATACAGACAATATTGAGCACCTGTGAGCCACTATAAATTCTGACAGGTTTTTTAAATGGTTGTTTTGACATATATTTATTAAACACCAAAAAGGTTAGCTTTCCTTTGCTTGCTACTCTCCTTCTCAAGCAACAGCAGTGTCCGGGCCCTGATGGCACTAATGTCCCTGCTTAACCCTGAGGCTTCCCCTGCCCAGACATGGCCTAGAACCCTTTTCCAGTTCCCCCAGGCCTCAGTCACTGCCCCAGCGATGCTGTAGGACCTTGTTTTCCAGCCCTTCCCTGCCCTACCCAGCCATGGACCCACTAAGCCAGGTCCACCCACATCCCAGGGCTGTCCTCAGCTGCCGCACACCCTGCCAGTCCCCACAGCTCAGCATTTGTGAAGTGGAAGGAAGGGTAACAAAGTAAAGATCTGATGTCAGACCATTTGGCTCCCAAGAGCTGAATACTGAAAGCAGTTTCTCTCACATGAGCAGACCCAAATCTTTTGCAGCACTGGCAGAAACCATTGCAGGGTCTTGGACTTCAAATACCAGCTATGAACCAAAATAAGCTGGGTTTTTTATCTGCTTTGCTTCTGTTTTGTTATTTTAAATGACTAGCAGCATAAGCCCCTGCAAATATTTGATTCTGGATTCGATTTATCTCTAAAAATTGTGTTGTTCATCTGGAAGTAAAATACAGACAATCCCCAATTATGTACAGACAGCCTATTTTGGTTGTCGAATAACTGGATACAGAAACAACCAGAGACCACACATGATTCAGATGGCAGATCACAAATGCTTGCTCAGAGCATCAGACACAGACATGACAGTCCACCAAAGCTGGGTCCTCCAGTGGAGCACCCACACTTGATCAGACTGGCGAGCTGGCTGTCCATACTGTGTTCCACATACTGTGTGTTCCACACCCGCCACTACACATATTACCTAGGCTTTGTGCTTACCAGGGGCCTTTCAGACATCTGGTACCCCAGATAACAGAGAGCTAGAAATTCAGTCATGCAAAATGAAAAATATTTCCATTTATGCGTGTCTATATTTTAAAATAAACAGCACAAACACTCTTTTGACTTTGCTACTAACAAATGCCATTTTTCTGGGTAACAAGTGCTCTAAAGTAAACATACCCCACACCCATGTTCTGCTATTTATTACATGCAAAGCAAAATAAAGTGAGTTGTATACCACATTCTGTTAATATTATCCATTCCCCTTGCTCATGTCATCTGCTAGAGAATTGTTAGATCTTTTTACACATTGTCTGCTACAGAAAATCGAAAGAACTTAACAGAACACTAATCTCATACTTTATCAGTGTTAGTTAAACCCTCCAAGTGACTCAAGATTGTGCATGAGTCCAATTTTAATTTATTATATTAGGCCTCCTTTGGGCTTAAGGAAAACTACTAAGCTCAAATGTGATTCTAAAGAAGTACGATTTATTTGCAATTGGGTAATATAAATATTTTTATACTACTGACCTTCTGTGTAATAAAACCAATTTTGAAAAATACGGTGCCAATCCCAAGCACAAGGTAATGCAATAAAGAATTAGAACAGTGATTCTCAGATGCAGTGACACAAAACAGAATTTTCTCTTTCTGTTTGCAAAAAAAATTACCTCACATCATTTTTTAGAGGCCTGTTTGAGAGAACATCTGGAAAGCATTCCACAGGAAATCAAACCTATATTAAATATGTTTTGCGGGGCTCTGTTTCCTTGCATTGACTTTAAGCATGCATAATGCGTTTCTGCCTTCTCAGCTGCAAAGAAAACACTTCTCTGAGAACCTTCTACAAAATGATAGGCTGAACTGTCAGTCTGTGATTTCTATCAGGGGATGCTGGTTAAGATTTCTATTTAGTCTATCTGTCTCTCTACCACAGCTCTCCAAAAACATGAACAAATCCACTAGCTGCTGTCTGAGTACGGTGATTTTGTATATTTTCATTTTATTTCATTTCCTTTATGCTGTTTAATTTGTAGCTTCTAAATATAAATGACTGTCATGTTTAAAGATGTCCATGCCTCAGAGTGTCTCTTGATAGCGTGTTACTCAGGAAAGAACTAGTGCATTACGGATAGAGTTGTTCTCACTTCATTAGCTGGGCAGACAGGAGTGTCTTTGAATTACAGGCTGGAAACCTGAGAAAATCATTGTCACTCTCAAAAAGCAAGCCAAAGAAATTAGTGCCACTGCAAGTGCCACTGGATGGTTGTTTATTAACAACTATATCCTGAGTGTGCACTGAAAGGATGTGATTCCAAGTACCTGAGAAAGATGTCCATGACAATAATACTCTCTCTAACCACTTGAATAAACTATAATAGAATATTGTTGGCTCAAGCATGAAACTGCTGTGGAGTCTGGAGACAGAAAGTAACCTAAAAAGTCCGATACAAGTTCTCTCTTCACTAGAAAAGTTTTTGTTGGCAGATGCACTGGATCACTGAGTTTCTTAAGGTCATGTAGAGATGCTTTTTGCTTAGGAAAATCCCTCAATGGCACTATGGTATATGTGGGTCCGTTCCTGAAGGGAACAGCTCCATGTCCCCCTGTCAGAAACCTGGCTAGAGGAAAAAAGTGCCCAGTGTGTCCTGGCACTAGGTCATGCAGAGCCTGCAAAGCAGCCAGCATAACTAAAACTCATCCTGAAGCTACTCTAAAGACTGTTCTGATTTCAGGAGTAAAACAACAAATATAACATCAGAACTACAGCAGATAAAAGCAGGTTAGAGTCTCTTTTATGTGCATCCTTTTTGCCATACACAAAACAAGCCTTATCAAACAGCAAGTCGAAAAGTTCTGGCACTAGCAAAACGATAGAGCATTGATCTAATTCAACTTGTTTTGCTTGCTTTTAGAAGCTCTCTGGACATATAATGCTAGTACAAAAAGCACTGATTTTTAGTATAAGACTGGAAAATAAACCATTTTTACCAGTTAAGGATGATGTGACTGTCTTAAGAAGTATTTTTTTTGTCTCCTCTGTCAAAAAACCTGAACACTGCCCCTGAGGCTGAGAGCTGATAGCCTGTGATATATCGAGATGTTTACAGAAGTTGCTCTGAAAGACATTGTCCATTCTGAAGAATATTTTCCAGTGCTGCATGATGGCTAGTTACTGAGCTATATCTCCAGCATTTCACAATGCCTAAATGGGAGCATCTTAACGGAGAGGACAATCACTGTTAATTTATGCTTGAATCGGAAGAAAGGAAAGTGAACCAAACTTTCAAACAGTAAGGTCAAGTTGTAATTTAACAGAGGTCTTTATATGTGCATTATAATAGAAAAACTCCTTGTAATGGCTATAGAATGTGCTCAAACAAATACAGGGTAAGCACAAACATGTGAATGTAAGGTCATCTATTAATAATCTTAGGCAAGGGTCACAGTCAGCTCACACAGAAAATCTATACTCAACAGTAAACACACACCAGAAAACTTTTTCTGTGTCACTTGGTTTAAAGCCAGCAGATAATCAAAGCATAGGAAACAACCACCACCTCTGCCAAGAAGCCTTTGCAGATACTGGTACATTTACATTTGGCTTCCACTTAACAGTAGTTACTCCATCAGTAATACGGTAGTGCTTAAAACATAATGAAGGTGATGCAATTTCTATTCAATAAACATTAAAATGCTACAATTTGAAATTATGCATGTGGCTGTCACTTGGTCTGTTGAGAAACAAAGTTTTATTTTTAGTTCCAGTGCTTACATTATTTTGCAGCTATTTTAATAGATGAACTGCCACCAGAAATATTCTCTTACTGGGGCCTGATGTAGAATGATATAAATAACCTTTACAAAGTCCAGCATAACGGAATGGTAAAATCAGTTGACATTCTTTTAATTAGCACTGCCTGAAGATTTACCTACACAGACCAGGAATAGCCAAATTCATCCCTGGAATAAATCCACCGAAGTCACTGATGTCAGAGGAAGCACACTGGGAATGGACTTGATATAATAGCTCTGTTATTCACATTAAACATACGGCAGCTTCTTGCCTGTAGCATATACAGGGCTTGAGGTAAATGAGAAAACATTTTGATTTATTAAAGAAAATGTGATTGTGTGATATATACACCCTTCCATCATCCCAGAAACAGCGAGTTAGCCAAATGTGTCGGGGTGTACATTAAGAGGGATCAAAACCTTTTCCTTCACCACATTTAACAGATTAGTGGGTGAAAACTACTCATGCTAAACTCCCGCTCTCTACAAAAAAATATCTCAACTAACAATTCAGCAAAACAGTGGTAGCAGCGCTTTTACTGGAACCCCATCCAGGAAAGCAATTAAGCACTTGCTTATCCATAAGAACATGAGTAGCTCCATCGTTAGATCTCTATTAAAGTGTAATGCCAAATTTAACTTTCCTGGATTTCAATATTTTTGATAAAACATGGGTGAAACTGCTTCATTAATACATGTAGCTTAATCTTTCTCCTTTGATAAATGAACAGAACATGGGTTGTACTTGCTGTGCTGTAACCCCTTTCCTGGCTTATCTTTCGAGTACGTAATCTTATTTCTTACATTATATAGGCAGTTTTTCTTTCTCACTTAAAAAAAGAAGTCTTTTCAGACCAAATGATACACAAAGATGAAGGACCACATCTGGATGATAGAAATGATCCCAAGTTCTTACAGTTTACTGGTGGCTGTGAGTACTTCAGCCCACTGAATCATTTTGGCTAAAAAGGGACTGATACGGAAGGCAGGGTATCTCAATACAGTCTGTAAAACTCAAATCATTTATATCCCAGTTTCTTTTATGGTTGCTGTATGTTCATACACACATTTTTTATCCCCCTTTCACTTTTTCAATCCTGTAGACAGGCAATAAGGAATACTGAGTGCCATGGTTTGCTCTTAATCTTAAAGGCAATCAGAAAGGACTAGCAGGACCTCAGCCACATCAGGGATGCTGCCAAAGCTACACCACGCCCAACGGCAGCCATCTGAATCCAAGTTTTGACAACGTTGAGGCATAACTTGTGTTTTACAGATAATGGGCACAAAAGAATTTACACTCCTTTCGTACAGACACTAGGTTTCAGGAACAAGCAGAGGTTCTAGCTGACTGAAGGGATGCTGTTCAGAGTTTCAAGCTTGCCTGACAAGGGATCTTGGTGTAAAGATACTATCTGGTTCCTGCTTCTTGGAGCATAAACCCCAAGTGCGTGAGGCTCTCTTCGCTGTTTAAGTACAAAGCGATGTGAAAGGTAGATGCAGGAGTAAAGCTGAGCCATTTTTCTAATTACTACATGCTTGTGCCTTTGCTTCTTTCAGAGAGTGTCAATCACCCAGAAGCTTTTCATCCTGAAGACCTTCTTAAGCTCAACAGAGACAGTATAAATGAGGATTGGCCAAGCAGATCCTGCACCACGGAATGAGATCCATCTACACTTTCAGAGGGACAAGGCAGTCTTGTTTTGTTCATTGTTCTGATTTTTTGGATTCTGAAGGGATTTATGGATATGCTTTAAGGAGGAACTACTTGATTCATTTGGAGTTTTACTCAGAGGGAAGATATTTCAAATGACCTTTGTTTATGGGGGCAGGGGTGGAGAAAAATACAGTAATGGTCTGTCTACTTTACTTTGCTAACGAAAGACATCAATGTAATGAATCACGTAAAGGGCCAGGAGGGAAGATAATAATACCATTTTGTAGCATTTTCTGCCTTTACTTTGCCTTGACTTGAAAGGGGTTTTGCTTATTTTGCAGAGAATGCATTAATATTTTTTTCCAGGCTGGCAGCTCCCCACACACGTACTCCAATACACCACCGTGCTTCGTCTGCAGAGCCCACAGGCTTCTGTCCCAGCACCTTCCCAGATCCTATTTTTTTAATCTTAGGAACTGTGATCATTCTTCACTACTAATTCATTAAAATTAATTAAAACCTAGGGTTTTATCATTTAAATTAATACGCTACCTCTAGCAACAAATACACATATGCATGCAGCTGTATATAAATATACATATAAAAATCATTCTTCAAATTCAGGCTACGCTTAGAGAGGTGAGGTGAGCTTGTGAGCATGCTGCAGTATATAGGCTGCAAGGTAGCTTTACATTTTTCCTATCCCTTTTGGCATTGTGCAGACATGGGACCTTTCCTAGCAAAGCCCTGATGTCACGCACAGGGAGCCTGGAGGATTTGCAGGTAGACTGAGCTCAGACTAACCCTATTACACTGCAAGCATCCTACATCTCGTGCAGGGTGAGTCAGGCAGCACACAAGGGGGTTTTTGCCCACTCTCTGACTCAGTCTCCAGACTTACAATAATAGGCAGGGCCTGCACTTCTCTAGAAATCAAGAGTGTCCCTGTTTTAATGTCCTTAACAGCCTCATAAAAACTACGTCTTTGTCCTGGTTTTTGCATACCCACAGCAAAACAATCATCTCAAGGAGCTGCCAGACAGCTTTGAGTGCCAAACTGATATAAATACCCTGGAGGGATGCAAATCCAGCTCTGTTATACAGAACTGTATAATGCTACTGTGTCCTTCATGAAAATACCCACTAAGTGTCCTTTTAACACATAAAGCTAGAGCCAGCCTGAGACTGAGCAGTCAAGCTTAGTAGCCGGCCCACTGAATTGTAACCAATATAAGCTACCAGGCTCAGAAATGGAGGTAGCACCTATGTTTTCCCTCTCATTTGCTGAATTACAGATGATCACTGGACTGTGGCAGGATATCGAGGGAGGAAAAGAACAACAGGCAGAGGAGCAGGTGAGGAGGTACTGTAAGTGGCCGTAATAGAGAGAATTCAAACGCGGCAGAGAAGTGGTGCAAGTCAGATAATGACTGAGAGATCTGGAAAGAGGAGATGAAAGGACACTAAGCAAGGGGAAGAGGCATGAGTAAAAAAGGAAAGGAGAAAGTGGGAAAAATGAAAGAGAAGTCTAAGGAATAGAAAATTTTAGGAAAAGGGCATGTTTCTTCTTCCTCTTTTCTGTCTCCCCCCACACATCACTTCAGCTCACTCCCCCTGCTACTTGTTAATGCTGTAACTGGAAAAGGCTCCCTAACACAAGATGCTAGGCTCCCCTTCTCCTACGGCAGGACAAAAAAAGGCTTGATTGCACATTTATAACATCTCACCATAGACTTGCCTACCGCGCTGTACCACCCCCTCCTCTGGCAGATCTTATCCGTGAGGGTGTAGGGTTTGCAGCGAGTAATGGTACATGTTGCAGGAAGAGCCCAGAATTCTTACACAGAGAAACTACTTTTGCAAACTGGTATAAGGCACTGGCAGATTTGCACATGCCTTGTGGAAAGCCACCTTACAGTGACTCCCCTCTCCATGGTAAATTACCATGTAAAGTGTTTGCAACAGAATATAAAAAAAGGAAAATGACTTCTTGGCAAGTTTTGTATGTTTTCCAGAAAATGTAGCAGGCAGCTGAGCTTTTGTTCTAGCTTCTACTGTGGATGAGCTCTTTTACATACTGATGCAAACATCTGCGTGTCTTCACAGTGTTCTTGTACCTGGAGATGCAGGTATCTTTCACACAGAACTGAATGGGTGGTGGGAACAAAACAAGACTGGACAGGATGAAAGCACATTTTAGCTCCCTAAATATACAGCTGAAAATATATTTATTGTATTTTCAGGGAGATGACACAGCTACTTAAACCAAATAGTACATTTCATTATTATCCTTCAGATATCCCATGAAAAGTTATTTAAAATATATCATGCAGCCATTTTACCTTCTCTCTTTTTCATTGTCAAATAGCTGTGCCAGCAACATGTACTTTTAACAAAACTAAAGGCAAAACTTTAAGAATAGCATTTATTTTAGAAAAAAAAAAAAAGAAAGAAAAAGAACTACTTTCTGCCTATTCCACTTTGAAATGAACCTCAGAGATTTGACCAACCATTCTGAATATAATTGTGGAGGACAAGAAACAAGCTGTTACTAGATTCTTACATTAACAAACTCCGCCTCGTTTCATGCAACCTTTCTTTTCAGATCTTTGCAGCACATGACTGGATTGATACTGTTCTTTTAATAAATAATGTGTCCGTATTATTATCATTCCGGTCAGGGCCTTCTGAACATATCCAGGAGACAGAGGAAGTATGCAAATTCAAAACACAGATTATTAAAAAGACTAATGACTCACACTTTCATTACGCAAAGAAAATAGTATTTGAAATACTGTCAAATGTGATCGTGGCAAAAATAAAGCACAGTGCCCTGCATTTACAACAGAATTAAAATTTTAAAAGTGCCAGGCAACTTTCTGGAGTTTAATTGCTGGCTGAAGTGGTCAGAACACGAGGTTCCTCTGAGGTTTCAGCTATTACAGGACAACTTCGTTGGTGAAAGTTTTTGCCAGTATATTGACTTTCATTAGAAGTTTTATTTATGCCCGTAATAAAAAGGAACTCTAATGGCTTTTATTCTTTGGCTTTTTGCTTTTCTTTTTTGTGAGTATTGACAGGCATGCCTGAGAGACTCCAATCGGTTTCAGGGCTGGATATGGACTGGGATACAAGTAGAGACAGCAGAGAAATCGTAATGAAAGTGAACCATTCAGTATTCTGATGAAGTTGAAAAATTAGTACTGTTTACATAAGTCAGATTTTATTTGCATTTCCTGACATTTCTGGTCTCTTTTTCCATGTTATATGACAGACAGGGTAATGAATAAATAAGAAAAAAATAAGCGGAGCATCCTGCCATCTCAGTTACTGGTACCTGCCATTTGGCCGAATCACTTCCCTGCTCTTAACTCTGTTTTGAAACCAGATTCAGTGATATACACATCCAGGACAAAGTTTTTAAAGAGCATTCCAAACTGAATGCTCAAGTACTGTTTTTTTTATCAGGCCCAGTTGATATTTTATTTAGAGCATGGGCAGATTCAAATCTTGAATTTCCAGGTAAGCAGTGTTTGCAGACCATTCATGAGTATCCTTTCAGAAACCCTTTACAACATGTCCCCGGTCTCATAGTAGGCAGAACATTATTCTGAAATTATTATCCCATTTAGATACTCTTTCTGATTTCAAAATTAAATAGAAGTTATCAGAGTTGGAATTATATGCCTACTGACTACTGCTTTTAATTATTCTAAACATATCTGGAATTACTATGTAGACTGATAGTATCAGTGCCAAGACTTTCAATAGCAGGGAGGAGATCTCTCCATTCTCTCTTCCCCTGCATTAAGTCCCCATTTTCCTGCTGGACAAAGGGAAAAAATCACACCAACTCCCTCCAAGTGCACAAGTCACAGAGACAAAATGTCCTTCACCACGTTTTGGATAGGCTGGAATAGCTCTGCTGCTGATTCCTCCTCTCCATGACAATAGAGAGGGAAGGTATTAAATGCACCGGCAGTTAAAACAGCCCAGGAAGCATTAACACCTATGTGAGATGACCCTCAGCAACACATCAAGCTTGCTTTACCTCCAGGCATAGGACCAAAGTGCTGCACTCACTCACCCTGCCCCAGACACCGCAGGCATTTGCCCACACATTCCCTTGTACCAGTGCAGCCCTCTGTCCTCACAGCCAGATCTCACCGTCCCTTGAAGAAGCCAAACTTTTAAATTTCGGTGTTTTAAAGCACTAAAGAAGCCACACGAAGAACCCGTAAAGAAATCCACTTTCACCCCAGTGCTGGCTGTTATCTAGGGCAAAGGGAGCAGAGATTTTACCCAGCTTTCCTCAGCAGCATGGCAATAGAGCGAGAATACCACTGGACTCATGAGGTCAAATTAAACAAAACGCCATTAAAAATTTAGCTGCTGAGACAACATAAGATCAAAGCTGACCAAAGGAAAACACAGTCATGAGAGAAGTAATGGCATTAATTTCCTGAACACTACAGTCTAAATAATAGGAATAAGGCTCCCTATAAAATCCTCTCTCCCATTTCATTGGCACCATTACACACTGGAAGTTTGGCAGAAAACACAGTAAGGATACTCTAACTACTAATTAACAGGGCCTGCGTGTAGGGAAGAAGATATATATATAATCAAAAAGACTAATGGCGCTATATGGAAGTGGAAAACAGAGACCAAGACTACATGTATCCAGCTTTCATAAGCTGCACAGCATCAGCTATGAAGGTGCTGACTGCAGCTCACTGGACTGAAATGGGAACCCTGCTCTGATTTAAATCTGCTCTGATTTGGGTAAGCAGTAAATGGGCTGTGGATTTCCCCCAAGCCACAAAGGGTAGGGCAGTGCTTGCCTCCTCACCTCCCAACAACGCTTTGGCCCATCTGAGGTACTATGGCTGAACACTTAAGATCAGCAGTGGAGATCCATAAGCAAACTTCAAAGTAAGTATTTTACCAGGCATATATAAGCGCTTATTAAGATTTATACTGTATCTTTGGTCTCCTTGACATTTTACAATAGTGTTTATTTCCTTGCTTGCTAATTCACAGAACTGGATAAACTACAAGGAATTTAAACATTAGAAATGTGCAAGATTCTTGGGCATAACTTCATAAATATGACATTAGCACAACAATGTTCTAATATAAACACACAAAGCGCTAAGGAAGAATAAAGCACTTCCTAAGGGCAGAGGAGCTCCTGTATGCCACTGAATAAGCATCGTGGGACAACCTGCAGGGAACTCAGGTGAAAGGACCCAGTTTGTCCTGCAAAGCTCTGTGCTGCTTCTCTGGGCTGAATGCACAGAGGAAAGAGGCTGGGAATGAGAGCAGTGAATTATGACACTCCAGTTGTATCATCCCAGCACTCTTGTCGAGGGAGGAGAGATAAAACAATTCCAAGGCTAAACCAGCTCTACAAAGATAGAGGGATCTAGTCTAGAAATGTGAACTCCATTTTTTCCAATGAAGAAAAACACCCAGGAGTCATCTGTGTATTGTGACCTTTTATGAAGTCCCACATGTGTCTTGCATTCACAGTTACTGGTGCTCACATGTAAGATTACAATGAAAATAAATCACATTAGAATGAATCTATTATCACCTGGTCACTAATAGGACATAAAAAACATTCCAAGACACCATTTCACAGAGACATGTAATGAAAATGTTTCCAACAGAAAAACCTGTAAAAATTAAACAGGGGCTTTAAAGATTCCTCCAGAATGCGAGGGAGTAGCTGTGAACTGTTTTGGAGAAGGCACATGCTGCAACCAGAGGCAGGCTTTTATTAAGGATGTCAGAGGTGTCTGCTTCTTTCCCTGACTTGTCCTTTTCCCTAGGGGATATTCCTACCCTTAGTCATGGCAAATCCAGCAATACCAAAAAAGTTCTCTTTGGCGCCTTTTTAATCACTCCCCTGCCATGTGCTATCTTACCTGCAGATGTAATTCTTCTTGCAGGATTCTTGTAAATTCAGGCAGTTTGGTTTCTCCCTGTCCTCATATGAACACACAGGAACAATAGTCTGCCGTCTCCTTTCTGTACAGGCTACGTCTCGACAGGAGCAGAAGAGCATCCCGTAGCTGTGCTTTGGGGGAACTTTGTCAAAAAATAGCCGGAGGGCCTTATGACACTTCCGCTTGTTACAGATTTCATTAGACGTGCTGCTGGTGCAGGGGGTTATGTAAGCAGATCTGAACCTCTTGCAGGTATCATTTAGGTTACAAGCTTTTGCTGCATCCAAGCAATTGTTCCCCTTTGAAAGTACTGGCTCCACTAGAAAAAACAACACAACAGCAGTAAGAAATGCGTCACATTTATATTGTGTTTTGATGTTTGTGTTTATTGCACTGTTAATGAGATCCTGATCATATATACCTGTTACATACAAACCCTTCAGTGCCAGAAACTGTGACCAGTCCTTACGTTTCTTAGCGCAATGGTTTAATGAACAAGAGCACAGGCATGTGTTAAGATCAGAATGCTGGCAAATAAATGATGTTTACACCAGGCAGGCTGTGCTTCATCTTCTTTATAGTAGACATGCAGAATGAATATTGTACAAGACTTGGCCTCACTAAAAGGCTATTAAAATCGCTGGTAAACTGGGATACGCTTGCCCCATAGTACAAAAGCCCAATGACAACGCAGGTTCCTAACTGGTTTTGCAAAGCTCTGACATTTTTTATTTTTCCCTTGGGATAGTATAAATGACACCCCATGTCTACACCAGGTAGCAACATTTAAATGCTATCTTTGCCCAATGTAAAAGCCACATTCCTGTTGCTGCAGTTCTGGCGGTATGAAAGCAGCCCACCCAGACAGAAAGGAAAGCAGGTGCAGGCCCAGGACCGGGAGCTCTCTGAGGCCACCCACAACGGCTGTAAGCTCCGTGCTTAGTTAAAGACAATTTGTAAGATCTACAGATGCCACCTGAACCCTGGAAATTTTGTGAAGTTTGCAAGGCTCGAAGAAGCTGAGGTAGAATTAACAAGTGACCGTGAAAGAAACATTTTACAACAAGGACTATGTGTCTCTCTTGCACACACACACACATGCACACGCTGCAAGAAGCTACAGAAAAAAATAAACTCAGATAAAAGTTAAGTCTGTAATTACACATTTAATTTTGCAATACATTATCCAGATATTAAAACCCAATATATGCTTTGCTTGAAAATGAAGGCAACTGGCATTAGAATGCAAAATTCAATTAAGAATAATCGTAATGCTGCTTTGGCTATTAGGAATGCCGACATCACAGATCCAAGAAAATACATTAACTTCCTCTTGCTACAGAATTTGCAAGCTGAACAAAACATGTTGCAAGCGTTTAAAACTCTGCAGCAACCTCTTTAGGGGGGCCGGTGAAAGATAAAACATTTCAAATGATCTACAGCCCTGAGTTGCTCTTAAATTTTTATTTTTCTAGATCCTTTTCCCAAAAATTGAATCTGTTCAGGGCTGCCCTTCTCCACTGTCCCACCACTTTGACTCCCAGGCCCACATCAGGACATGGATCTTTTTTTCCATGGGAGGAGAAGATGTTGTAGTTTGGCTGACATGCTGCACTAAGCTACTGCAACAGCCTGACCTGACTGTGCCCATGACGGGCCTTGGTGCCCGCACACGCTTCACCGCTATACAAATATATCACCAACTGCTATTCCAAGTATCTCACCCATCCAGGACTTTTGTTTTTCACTCTAGTGACACGCTGTATCTACATTCACTGAGGCTGTAAATGTAACCTTTCTACATTTAATGTTCACACTCCAAATCCTTCTCATTTTCTTGCATAATAAACGGCAACTTTTGGCTTCTTATCTTCATAACTTACAAAATTAGAAACATGCAACATTTGACTATAAATTAACAGAGCCAAATATTTCTTATAATAGCAGCCCACTACTGTTTAAGTAACACCAGATGTAGAAGAGATGAGATATCCAAACTACAACCCTCTCATAAAATGATAACATTTTTATATAAAATGCTGTACTGCATTAACATACAGCTATAATCTTAACTATAAACCCTCAAAGTTTTTTTTTATACAGTATATAGAATTATATGTTTAGTACAAATATAATTACAATGTAATCTGCAGGGCATATAATTATGCAATATATGAATAGCACATGCTAATTACTATGTGATTGCAGAGTAATTACATGGTTATTTGTGCCCAGGAATCAACGGCTGCATTCCATTCTTCAAAACAAGATTCTGTGGAAGAGCATGGGGCAATACAAACAGACATCAGCTTACTATACGTTACAAAGCGTGCTTTAAAAAACCTGCAAGATGCAATAAAGCACCTCTTTGCTGATAATCATACACATGTTCATGTATATAGAGGGAAGGGATGCTATCCAGAGTGACCTTGACAGGCTGTGTGAACCTCATGAAGTTCAACAAGGCTGAGTGCAAGGTCCTGCATGTGGGTCGGGGCAACCCCTAGCACAACTACAGGCTGGGTGGAGAATGGATAGAGAGCAGCCCTGAGGAGAAGGACTTGAGGTGTTGGTTGATGAGAAGCTCAACATGAGCTAGCAATGTGTGCTTGCAGCCCAAAAAGCCAACTGTATCCTGGGCTGCATCAAAAAAATTGTGGTCAAGGAAGGTGATCCTCCCCTTCTGCTCTTGTGTTGTGAGACTCCCCCCAGCCCCAGAGTACTACATCCAGCTCTGGGATTCCCAGCACAAGAATTGGAGCTGTTGGAGCAAGTCTAGAGGAGGCCACAAAGATGATCAGAGAACTGGAGCACCTCTCCTATGAAGACAGGTTGAGAGAGTTGGGCTTGTTCAGCCTGGAAAAGAGAAGGCTCAGGGGAGATCTTATAACATCCTTCCAGGACCTGGCAAGACTACATGAAAGCTGGAGAGGGACTGTTTACAAGAGCATGGAGTGACAGGAAAAGGGGGAGTCAAGCTAAGCTGAAAGAGGAGATTTTTAGATGAGATATTAGGGAGAGGGTTTGAGGGTGGTGAGGCCCTGGCTCAGGGTGCCCAGAGAAGCTGTGGCTGCCCCAGGATCCCTGGCAGGGTTCAAGGCCAGGTTGGATGGGGCTTTGGGCACCCTGGGCTAGTGGAAGGTGTCCATGCTAGCAGGCTAGCGGAGGCTGATTTTTATTTTTTCAACTAGCCCTGGCTGCAACACGCCCCTTGCCTTTTTCTATTTCTATACATCTGTCTCTAGCTATTGTTTCTGGAATATTTATCATCACATTATACAAATTATTTTTACTTTTCAAAACCAAGACTAACGTACAACACGAGAGAGATGCATCAACTGTACGTGAAATACATGAGATTGTATAAACCAAATCCTCTCATTAACGCCAACTTCTCCCAAGCTTTTAAATCATGTTTTAATACAACATTTACAATCCAGAATGAACTTTATGCTTTATTTTTATTGCAAAAGTACATCGTAATTACTCCTATGTGCCATAGTAACTACAAACAGTTAACAATACTGAGAGTGTTTGTGAGGATTACTTACACAGCAGTAATACATAAGGTCAAAATTTCACCCAGCTTCTGTTCTGCAAAGCTTAAATTATTAAGACAGGCAGGAGTTTGGCTCTTACTAGGTACTGACTATGTTAAGAGCAAATGGATCTAATCCAGAGCTACTTTTCCTGCCAGCATCCTTTGGGAAAGGTTTGTGTAAGGAGATCCCTTTTCAGTTCACTCCCCTCTTGGGGCATTTGGATAGGGGTTGAGGGCGGTCAGAGCAGCAGCCTGGGACAAGTAACAATTCCTTCCCACCACCATATCCCCAGCCAGAGCTTCCCCTCTCCCTAGTCTTTGCCTTGGGCCCATTCTAGGCCGCTCTACCAAACTGTGCAGCTCTCTGTTCCTGCCAAATCACTGCAGACTCCGAGGCAAGTTACGTGCAGGTAGGTGGTAAGTGATGCCTCATGCCTGTGTGTGGCACTGGCTCCTGCCCGTGGCAAGGGGCCCAGCAGAGCAGATCTGCAAACACCAGGACAGTGCTTCTCACCAGAAGACACTGGCAGCTGCAAGCTGCTTTGCTGCTAAGGGCACTACCCTGAGACACCCCAGGCAGAGCCACGGCCAGAGCCAGGACTTGCCAGCAGCAGCCCCCAACATCCACAGAGTTAGGAAGCCTAACACTGTCCTCCTACCAGGCACTTTGCTGTACACTAGGTGCAAAAACTCTAGGACAGCAGTAGTAATTGTCTTACTAAGACTGAATTCTATATGGATCAGCAGCTACCAGCTCTTCTACTGTGTATCCAACACTTGCATCCAAGCTGAGATGCTTTTTCTGATAATTTTATTGATGAACAGGCAGGCCTTGTATAGTTATACTAGATTACACATAGTGTAAGGTGTAACCACCTTGGTATTTGTTATCTCCTAAACCTCCCCTCCCTGCCCCCAACCCAACATCGTTACAGCTCCAGCAGTTCTGGATGCAAGCTCACATGTGGCAGCAGAAAGGAGCCAGCCAAAGGCTCCGGTCTTTTATCCAGAAATGTTTCTAAAGTTTTAATAGGGCTTCCTCTGCACTATGTGATCTTCCTTATGCTTTGCTCTCTTTCACACTCTCTTCACCTTAATCTTTCATCTTCCTTGCATTTCCATTTCTATTTCATTTCTGCACCTACTGAGCCTTTGGCTGTCTTCTCAACGCCTGTTAACCCCACGGTGCACAAGAAGGGGTTCTCAGTGGATATCAAGAGCTTCTTATTCTTGCTGCCACTAGATGGAAGGAGCAAAAGGACTATTACTTGTTCTATAAGATTCTTATTAAACAGCAAAATGGACACTTAGTTTTCAATTTTCTCACAGCACATAAAAAGCAATTTACTGAGGTTGCCATTAAAATTACCATTGCTATTTGCAGGTAATTAGCATTAGTAGGTATTCTAGGGGCTTTAGTGAAGGGAATGCTGTAAAGACAGCAGTAAATGTTAATGTGACAGAAGGTAAAACTACAAAGAGATAGAGGTGACCGCCTGGGTATGGGCCTACTCCAATGGAGGTACAAAATATAGGAACCAAAAACTGACCAGAATAAAGAGGAGAAAATGATCTCAGTTAAACAGAAGTGCTGCTATCAGGCACACCAAAGTTCTGCTTTGTAAAAAGAGCAGATTGAAAAAATAAGGAAAGCATGGGAAATAGTCATCTGCATCTTAATAGATTCAAACAAACTACAATTTTCCTGGACAAATTATTTTTAATTCCGAGTGGCAGAGAAAAACTCAGTAATCCCCAAAAAATCATGAGACTGATACACATGTATGTTATTCTGTTCTACTTGTCTTCTACCCAGCATTTAGAGAGCAGTCAGGCCTACTTCAAACCTTTTCCATAATCATAATAAGCAGGTGCTTTACTTTTTAAATCAAAGCTACTACATTGTCAGCTATAACCAGACCTTTCAGAGTACTATGACAAATGCATGTTGAAATCACAACTGATGGAAGCAGTAGGTGCACCAGGTGACAAGGATGAGATTGACTCCTGTGTTCTGAAGAGCACATCCAGGGCTAGAGCAACAAAAGGACCTACAAGCCAAAATTGCCAAAACTGGGACTTTAGGCTCCTCAGACCTAAGCCAGAGCATTTAACAAGCCTGGTCAGTCATGTAAATCTTTGGTAACATAAATTCTACAGGTCTCTAGAATTATTTTCTGAATACACCCGTGTATCTACTTGAGGAGGTAAAGACTGTCTCCTCTCCAAATCCTAGAGAGATCAAGAACATTTACATTGGTTAGTATGAACCAACAGACATGATTTGGAAGTGTCCATCACTTACCTACCATATTATGCACAAGTGCTACACCCAAATCTCTTTTCAAAAGACCCTCTCCTTTGTTTTTATGAGTGCACCATCACTGGGGATCTAGAAGACTCTGGTTCAATTCTTCCCTTGACCTGGAGACTCAGAAGCACTGTTCTCGTTTCCCAGAAGCATTCTCAAACCATCTCAGCGTAAAGTGTTCTCAGGAAGGTGCATGGGAAATAGTGCATATTGCAAAACACAAGAGAGAGCAGGATGCTTCAGCTCAACAATGAAAGGCCTCCCTGGGAGGCAGATTGCTGGGTTCTGGCCTGCACCCAGGAAAGGGAGTTATTTCTCTTTACAAGAGCAATGACTGGAAAACAGGATTCCCTCCCTGAAAACGACTCCTTTAACTGTAAGTCTGCAGAGGCATGATCCCACTTGTGCTCTCTTCTCCTAATCCATTATAAAAAAACCATAACCCTTTCTATACCACAGCTCTTCTCCTTTCTTCCAGACCAACCTACTGCCTAACCCATAGTGCATCCCCCAGGCTTTGTGCCTGAGGCTGTGAATCTGAAGTTCACCAAGCTCTAACACTTAGCAGGACTCCTGTCTCCATTTAGACTTAGATCCTGCTACCTTTAGTTGACCATCTCCTGCTGCATTTCACAGACACTACCGATAAAGACTGCAAGAGAAAACTCCTATGCCAGATGTGGTGATGCGAAAGGGTAGATACGGTATCTTAAGATTTCCTTTGGTACTGTCAGTCTTTTCCGGGGAGGAATGAAAAAAGGCTGAGCAGAAAACAGAGGCTGCTGAGCCTTGTGGTTTGGCCGAGAGACATCTGGTCAACTCACAGGTTATGTAAGAGGAAAATTTTGCAGACCTACAGTGAATTGATTTAAATTTTCATTCCACAAGAGTGGGGAAGGAGAGGAAACCCTGCTCCCTGGTGCTAACAATATTGTGGTCTGCTGCTGAAATTCCTTCTGTCTTCACTCAAAAATGTCCTGATCTATCACTTTCCACTTCTGCTAGAGATATAACAAAAGGTTATGCCGAGGTCCCTAATTTTCCATGTGGCCCTGAGGACAGCAGTTTTGCATTGTATTTACACCATCATCATTAAGTATGCTTCATTCACTAGACTTATTCTGAATACTGAAAAACCTAGGTTCAGGAATTTTGTTCTTTAACACTACTTTTACTTTTTCTGTCCAAGTTATCTCACAGAGGAGGCAGAAATGTATGAATAAAATCAGAGGCTGCTAAACAAAGACACTTTCAATTGTTGCAAACTGATCCAGTCACTGTCTCTCACATCACTGCACCAATGACTTCAGTTTTACCCTTAAGAGTTTTAGGGTGTAAAGGTCATTATAATGTATCTACACTGCACTAGCATTAGGGATGGATTATGCGTGACGGGGACCATACACAGAATATATCTTTTTCTGAGGGAGTGATCTCAGTCATTCCATATACAATTCATGCTCTGTACTGAGTCAGAGGCTGGTTTTGTGATGTGGAAGGCTATCGCCATGGTTTCAGCTGAGTTCTTCTAATTAATTTCCCTTTAAAATATTCAAAACGAAAATGTGTTACTGCATATGCTCTCATGTTATACAGTTCAGTATTTTATTATTAGCTAAGTACTAAGTCAACAGAATTGAGAAGGAACTAGCACACACAGAAAAACAGAATAAACTTGAGAAAATATTCAAGCCTACACGGTTGCCATGAGAAGTGATTTACGGCACACAAGTTCTCAAGACACAGTGAGGGACTGTTTACCAAAGTCATGCCAATTTGCAGGGCAACTTTCAGCGTTTCTTTTTATTACTGCAGAACTGAATTCACAACTTGCTTCCTCTTTTCCTCAGACTTGATTAATTACCATGTTAACATAACTACTGTTCTCCAGCTTATAATGGGCTCCCTCTAAAGTGCTGCCCCAGCAAAATAAACCCGGAGAAAGCTTCTAGCTCTTTGCTCTAGCATTGCAATCCTTTCTATTCTCACTATTTTTCAAATTTATGTTCCTTTCCAATAAAGCTTGTGTGAATATTATAGCAAATCAGATAATACAAGGTTATGACCCTTGTAATTGATCCTTCAAGGTTCTTTTTGCCTTTTTCCAGTTGACATGGTAAAAATTACATTTAGATGTGCTTGTTGACACTTGAGATTTCACTTTGTTGGTCATATAGACTGTTTCAGAGAGATCACATTACATAATGATGTATTTCTAGTGCTTTATTTTTTTCTATACCTACAACCCCATTAAGCTGTAAGCAAACCTCCCGTGGGGCTGTAAGACTGCAAGTATCAAGGGGGCAATGCTGCCATAGCATTCAGAGGGACTGGAGCTGGAGAAAACGCCACGTGAGCATACAGGGTTAAACATACCTACTATTTTCAAATCTTTTCAAATAAATAAAAGCAGCTTAAAATAAAAAGTTACATTTCCATTTGTAGAAAAATACCCATTTTAATGAACACAGACCATGTATGCCAGCACTAGAAATCAGTTATCTGTAGCAATGGTTTCTGTATCACATGACCACTGGAATAAAGTGATTAATTGGACTGTCTTGGTAAATGCGATCATTACACTTTTAATTAACCTTTTCAACCTCTCACACCTTATAGTTTTGTTATACATTAGTTTTTTGCAGGTTTCCAGTTACTATGCTTGAATAACCTTAAAACAATGTAGAGTTCTGTTACAAAGATAAGATAAACAATTCAAACATCTCTTACTATTCCTAATAAGAAAATACTGCTGATACTGTCATCGTAAGGGTAGTTATAAATCAGGTAGAGGACAGACATTCTGAACTCTGTGGCTACGTTCCCACCTAATTTTTGTTTTGGCAGCACACTTATTTAATGGCTCCAGCTACCAGGAAACTAGCTTTTGAAAATTCTTTCTCAACCTAGTTATAATTACTCCATATAAATCATACAATGATCAATTATAATAATCTTAGCTTCATCCATTATTTAAACTTAGCATTTGAATCTACGCAGCAGGAGTGCAGGAAATTCCGAAGCCCTTTCCCTGCTTGCTAACAACTGCTTTCTTCCTGAAGTCGTGCCAGTTACAGAAAAGAAGGGGCCAGATATGCTCTTAGGTATGATACAGAAACCTGAAAAAACTGCACATTTCGGACAAGGGAAGGGTTTTGGCTTTCCATGTGGTATGTTTCCTAACCATACTAGCTTCCTGTTGCTGAACTCAATTCAACAGGAGATTTTGCTTCCTTTGCACCAAGATCAGAGGAATTCTTCTACACTTATGTACACTGTGACCACGGCATATCCATACTTTAAAATGGCTTAGATCTTTCTCATACATAGGCATGCACACCAGCCACCTTAGCATGCACACATATATATGAACATAGAATATTTCATAGAATATTTGGCTGCATGTCTTATTTCACCAGAAAGCTACTTATATATACTTATTGATAAGTATGAGAAACAACACGAGTGGATTTAACTTACAGCTGATTCTAAGATACCTGAACTCAGCATGATTGGAACGATAATTCTAATGGAAGGAGGAAAGGCACTAAAAAGACACAAGCTTTCATGACAGCTCAAGCAAAAAATCCAAGCAGTTTTCAGAAAAACTTCAAATCTAACTGGATTTCAAATTTTGGAATTTTTACAGCATTTTAATGAACTAATTAGATATTTTTGACTATGCAAAATATTATGCTTAGAATTATTACTTTTTTGTACCTTGTCCTATTTCAGTCTCGGCCATAAATATGTGCTATAAAATGCAAACAAAGGGTCTGTTTTGAGGTTTAATATTTAGAAATTTTCCAACACATATTCTAGTGTTTCAAATACACCCCAAAATTGCTTTGTCAATAAAGCTGTAGTTTTCTGTTTTGTTTTTTTGATTTCATTACTTACATGTTAAAGCTGCTAAAATGTGGGAAGTAAATGTGCTAAAAGTGTTAGGATGTATTAAAAAAAAATGAAGCGGTGCATTTGCACGTACAGAACCACACTTTTTCTCAACATCAAAAGAAAGACTAATAGGTGAACCAGAGGGAAAGAGGTCAGAGGTGGGAATGTGAATACTGCCTGGGCACAATAAAGCAAACCCTCAACTTCAGCCCCCAAATGGGCACAGCTCCAACACCAGGAACAAAAATATAAATCCCTATGTCGGAATTTGGCATCACAGAATCACAAGGTTGGAAAAGACCTTCAAGATCATCAAGTCCAACCAATCCCATCCTAAGCTAAACCATATCCACACAAAATTCTTCCATGGACAAAGCACAAGTAGAAGCTCAGCAAATGGTACATAAGTAAAAATTAACTGGTAGGGTTTTCAATTTATTTTAAAATAAGAGACAAATATGACCTGCAGCAACTCCTCTCAGGAGATACAAAACCTCTTCACCAAAAGTCTGAGAACTCCATTTAGCTCATTGGATGGATAAATGCACGGCGGAGGAACCAAGGGGCTTCCGTGTGCTCCTCAGCTGGGCAGACTTTGCTCTGCCCAAAGCCCTGAAAACCTGGCAGCATTTAGGTTTACGCAGAAAGGAGCTGGGAGGGCATACAGCCAGGGCAGGTGACCCCAACTCACCAAAGTGATATTCCAGACCATATGATGTCATGCTCAGCATATAAAGCTGGGGGAGAAAGAAGAAAGTGGGTGACATTTGGAGTGAATGTGTTGGTCTTCCCAAGTAACCTTTATGTGTGATGGAGCACTGCTTTCCTGCAGATGGCTGAACACCTGCCTGTGATGAGATGTGGGGAATAAATTCCTTTTGGGTTTTTTTGCATGTGTGGCTTTTGATTTACTTATTAAACTGCCTTTATCTCAAACCATGAGTTTTCTCACTTTTACCCTTTCAATTTTCTCCCCCATCTCACTGGAGGGGGAGTGTGGGGCTGTGTGGGGCTTAGATCCCAACTGGCATTAAACCCTGATACCTTGCTTTGACTGGGACCTTTATGGCCTCCAAAGGTCTCTCCCACTTTAATTACCTGCCTAAGCTATGCCCTAACTTGTTTTTCAATAACTTCGCAGCCTCTCCAAATAGCTATCCAGTGTTCCCTATGCATCCCATTAAAATTTTTTCCTGGTATCTAATCTAAGTATCACTTCCTGCAACATAATTCCCTTGTTTCCTTCCTAACTTTACTCCTTTCCTCTTAGCAATGGCTTTTTAACTCCTTGAAGACTGTCATTCTCCCATCACTCTACTCTTCTTTTAAGCCAAACCTCCCCAATCTGCTAATTCTTCCTTCACAACTCACGCTTTCTAGATACCTAAACTGCTATTTTACCTAAACTCACGCTATTTTATCCTCAGGTTTGGGAAAGAAAAAAAAAAAAAGGACATTACCAAAACATTCACTGACCAAGAGTTACTGTATGAGTTGTACTCAGGAGATTGCTACAGACAGACAAAACCTGTTAATTCAAGAGTTGCTGAAGCATAGCTTACTCCAGCCTCGAGCAATACCAGTGTAGGTAGGGGTGGTTTACACGCACTGACTGTCTACTGCAGGAGTATATATTAGCTTATCTATGACAACAGCTTGCTCCTGATGGCTATAACCTGAAAAAAGACTCAAAGTATATAAAACCTTAGTAGAAAAATTATCCTGCTTATTCTGCGGTATTACTCTTTCGGAAGGAAAATCAAGAGAGGACAGAGGACTGGAGAAGTGATTGTGAATTGAGTCTGACAACAGCAGCTGACAGGATAAATCAGGAAACATTTGAAAGCAGAGATTGGGGAAAGAGACTCTCCAGCATAACAAAAGGAAAGCCCTACCTTCTCTAAAGCTCTGCTGCAACTCCTATCAGGTAGCCACAGACGGCTCTGTGGTCATGACAAAAGTAAATTAGCAGGAGTAAAAGATGAGACTGGAATCAGAGGGAAAGCAGCAGTAATAGAAACGGGGCAGATGCTCAATTAGTGAGAGCAGCAGTAGGGGTGGGGCGAAGGTTACCGTCATGGCAGCAGAGAGAGCGATACGGTCAGAGAACAGCAAAAGTCACAGCAGCTGTGGAGGCACCGAATCACCCCCCTTTCCCTGCTGCTAGTGGAAACCATTTGGGGCAGTTATCTGGCCTACCTACCAAACAAAAAGCGCCTCATTCCATTAATCCACCACCAGCTGCTCTTTTCTCTATCAGTTCATCCCAATGCTGTCCTGTTGAATACAAATAAATGCACCGTAATATCTGAAGAGGGCAACACTGGTAACTCTTGTCTATTCATGGCTTTGCTGTGGATCAGCTTCAGGAAGCTTTTGCGAGCTGCAGTCCTTGTGCTGCTGCTCGCTTCAGCTTAAGGCTCACTGCAGAGATGTCAAAAGCCAGTGGTCAAGGAGATGTGTGCACTCAGGCAGGTGCACTTTTTGGTACAAAGGGAATAAGATACTTTGGAAATAGGTAACTTAAATAATACTGACCTAGAGATGTAATGATGCTAATGATGGTCTCTCTCCTGCTCTGTGTTCAGAACATAAAGCAGTACAAAATGAAGGTAAGGCAGCTACGTATGCTGCATGTCACTTACCTACATGCAACTGGGGGGTGTATTAACTTGTGATCATTCTATTATTTAATAAAGTAGACCATGCTAATAATTAGAACACTACTGTAAATCCTCTTTCACTTCCACTTATGCCATGCACAACACTTGACAATGGACAAAAAGCTCATTTCTGCTGTCCTTCCCCTGTTCGCCACTGATCCCTCACCCTGAGCTAGGCTAGTTACTTACAAATGCCCAATGCCTGTTGTATTTTTTTTCAAACAAAGTTTTTCCTGAAAAAAGGCAAGAGGGAAATCAAATTATTTTGACTTCACTACACAACACTTGTGACTCTTTTTCCAGGCTCTGTTATATAGTGCCCACTGCAAAACCCATTCAAGACAGTATTTTGACTTCCACTTGCTCCAATAAACTCTGGATTCAGGTTTTATGCCCTAATTCAGCCTGTGCTTTAAACCCATTTAAATCAACTTAAGCATCTGATTAAGAGCTATTGTGAACTGGGCAGCAGCTAATACTCTCCTTGAATCCATTCTTAATTCTTAAAACACACGTGGAATGCAGTGGCTTTTATTTAGTGTATGTGTTTACAAATATGTGAATGTACACGTAGCTAGGAGTAAAATAAAAACAACTGAAAGAGAAAACCAGTGTTATACTAATACTAATTTTTTTCAGCGTTCAAACACTAAAGCAAAATGAATGTCCTCCTAATTAGTGAGAAGTGATCCTCACTAAGTAAAATGACAACACTATTTACATTTAAATAGTCTATTTATTCAGAGTCATTTCATAACACACACATACGCACACACACTACTGAACTGCAGCCAGTTCTGGAGTGGAGAATTACAGCGATCCAGTACCAGGAATGCTGTCCAAGAGGCACTTGGAGAGACATGGATAAGAGATGAACTAAGAGCATGTAATACTCTTGTAATCAAAACTGCAACATTTACCCAAACCAGTATTCTTTTTTTTTTTTTTCCAACAGTAACACCCCTTATCAGGTAGAAATCATTACTCATGCTAAGAATTCAAACCATGAGGCTGACATCCAAACTCTCGTTCTGCTAGGACACTTGTGCAGTATTGACTGCGCAAATGACTGGGTTTGAAATGCTATTTCACCAGTATTAACCGTATTAATCACATTCCCTCCACTGCGGGTACAGCCAGTATGGTGTTGCTGAGGTAGCAATCGTACCGTGCACAACAGTTGTACTGTGGTAGGTAGAGCCATTCCTCTGGCACGTAACACTGTATGATGTGGTAACACAGAGGCTACAGCTCCTACAGCCTCCTGGCATAAACACAGCTCTAGTTTATGACAATTCCTCTGAATTTTTGTGTCACTGAAGCTGTGGAAGCAGGATGGGTGCGGAGCCTTTGTATTGCTAATTTCTGTCTGCAAACCTTGGTGCTTACCCAAACCAAGCAAAAGACTGTGGCAAATTTGTTTCCCATTTTTCTCTACTCTTTTTCTTGAGGAATGGATTCAGTAATAGTGTTGGGAAAATCCTGGCTAAAGTTGAAGGACTTGGAACCAGTGTCCCTCTCAAACAGGCTGATGAGGAGTTTCTTCTCAGTGCTGCTGGAGATAGAAAATTTACAGCACCCTATGTATATTTGCTCTACTTTTGTGATAACACTCTTCCTCATCCTCATCAAAACTAAAAAAGCATTTGCATATGTATCTAATGGTTAGTGTCAATAGCAATATTTTTACTTTTGAATATACTTACACATGCATATATTTAGTTAAAAAATAGCATCCAGATTAAAGCCTGTGACCTAAACTAAACCTGTATCTTGGAGCTAGTGATGTTCTAAAACCATTGTGATGTATGAGAGAGATATGTATAATAACAGAGAAAGAGCCCAAACCCTCCCAACAAGCCTAACACATACAGGTATTGAGGAGAGAACCAAATCTTGAAATTCACTACACATTGGATGCCACCATGCACATCTGTTTCTCAGTTGGCAATAACTTGCTTTCCGAGGCCCACGTACAGCTGTGAAACGACCGTAGTTTCCTCCGTAATTCAAAAGCACGAGAAAGAAAGATTAAGAACACTATTGAAATCAACACCAAAACTTAAGCAAAATGAATCATGATTTGCTGTTAAAGCTAGAATGATGTAGAAAGGAGAGATATCCACAGCACAGTAGTGCACCAGTAAATAAATAAAGTACAAAAGTCCCACATATTTGACATTTGAAGAACAAAACTATCCATCAATGTCTTGGCATGGATCGATCAAACAGAATGCTACTGCCGAAAACCTAATAGTATGATGGTAATAATGTAGCCATAAAGCTTCTACTCTATAATTGACTGCTTCCACTTCAAGCTAACATGTCTAAAACGGTGACTAATGTTCACCTAAAGATTTCACTTGCATTGAATGACAATCAGCCTCACTCGCCCTGTTCTCCACAGATTGCTTATGCTGGGTAACTGTCGAGGGACATGAGCCAGAGGGGAAACAGTCTACTTAAATAAGGAAATTTATATGAAGAATGCTATGGTAATCTCAAAGGAAAATACACAATTTCTCATCTGATTGTAAAACTCAACACAGTAGTCTACTTCAGCCGACACATCCCTTTCCTAAAGAAGCATCCGGAGTGACTCCATAAATAGGTCAGAGTAAGTTTTGTATTTAGAACAGGTATTTAAACTTCCAGCAAGGTATAAAAAAAATATACTATTTGCTTCCCAAAATTACAGACTATGTTCTTTGAGTATTTCTGAGAATGAACAGATTCTTTGGTCAGATTTTCATTTGGTCGAGGGAAAATAATGCAATTTCACAGAAACTCAATAGAGTTAATTAGTGTTATAAAACCAAACAGAACTATACACTTCACTGTCATGATCTGTCTTTATACCTTGCTTTTGTAAGCTTACAGAGTAGACCATCTTAAAAATAGTATGAGACAACAGGAATTGAATTTAGTTTAATTCAAGAGACCAAGACGAACTTAAGCATATTTTTGGGCTGAAAAACTGAGGAATCAGTTTGTTGGGTTTTTTATTTATTTTGAGGGGGGCAGAATTTAAATTTGCTTTGTAAATTTCACTGCAGATAGAAATATATTTATCATTAAAATGTTTGGAACTCTAATGGACCATGAGCGTGAGTCAAATTGCTCTGACGCCTTTGATATATACTTAAAGGTAATTGGCTAGTCTTAGTGATGTATTTTTAAAGAGCTACCTATTGATTAATAATGTTTCAGTATTAATATAACCACTTTGTGTGGATCAAGAAACATCAATAGCAAAAACCCATATTTATCCACAAATTAACTGGATATAGATTTGTTGCTTTAAGTCAAAACGGGTGCATTCACTCATTATTTTACAGGAGGCATGAGATGACTAACAGTGAAGATGAAAGGAAAGCTTGGTTTTATATTTTAGCTGCATACAATGGATAAAGTTCATGTTTTTATGCTCTTGCAAGAATGCATAAAGAAAAGGCACAAAAGCAAAAGTCCCACCTGCGTTAGTCTACAACACAGTAGTTTTATGCTTTGGGGCATTCCACACAAATGCTGGACAAAATGAAGTGTATAATAAAAACAGAAGTTGTTTTCTTTTTTCTTTTTTTTTTTTTCCTTTTTTTCTTTTTTTAAATCTAGTTGAAACGGATTAATCCAGTAAATGATCTTGTAACTCGATCCAAATAGCCAAAGCTCTTACAGTCACAATCATCTCACTGTCACCCAAACAGGCTCCATAGGGACACCAAGGTCTGCTGATTTAGAGCGATACTGCATGTGGTCAGCCCTCATACAAATATACAAGTGAACATGAAAAACTGCTTGCAGATGAAAGTTATTGACCTGAGACTGCAGTGTAAATTCATACCATGCACGTAAACACGTGAGCAAAATCTCAGTTAATTTCCATAGGAAATGGCAGAGCAAAGTTCTGTGTCTTCCTACAGCAAGCACTAATGAATAAATTCAGGAAAGTCCCACTGTCAAGTATTTAACCAAGCAGTTCAAGATTTGTATTGTGCTATGAAATCTTAACAAGATCGGAGAAATTCAAGGCTGGAAGGAATTGTAATGGCAATCTAGTTCATCCTCCTGTGGCAAGCCAAACTGAGCCCATCCTTTGCAAAATATCTGCCTATATGTTCCAGTGCAGGGGATGCTATAGCCTCCAGGGTATTACATTCAGTGCCTAGTTATTCCTAAAGTTACATTTCTTTTCCCTAATATCCATTCTAAACACCACATACTACAATTCAGACCAACTGACAATTACTCTGTCACAAAGGATAATAGACTGCTTTGACATTTGTTCTTAATGAATCCATACTGTCTCTCCTTATCACCTTACATCTCCTGGATGCTTTAAATTTTATTTATTTATTTTTTTAATACTCTATCATCCTTCCAACTGACTTTGGGAACTGGATCATAATTCCCTCGGCCTTTTTGCGAGGTTTATTTTATTGATGGGTGAGGTGGCATGTGTGTGTGTGTTTATTAATTTATTTATTAAATAATATTATAAGACTATTTAGTCTTTTCCCTCAGCCCTCTGGAATCCCCACTTTCTTCCACGAGTTCTCAAAGATAATTACTAATGATACAGTAACAGCTTCAGCTTATTTACCTGCTCTAAAATGAATTTCCTCAAGATTTAGGAGCATTCTCAGGCCATCAGAAGGAAAAAACGCTAATGTTTCTTGTGTGTTTTTCTTCCTTTCTATCTAACACACGATTCTAGTTGAAACTAAAAAGGAATTACAAATCTTTAACTTTTTCTTGGTGCCATGTGATAATCTATTATACATTACAGGTCATACATCTTAAAGCTGCCTTCCTAAATTCCTTGACAAGTTATGTTTTAGACAATCTTTTCTCAGTAAAGTATTGTAGTTCTCAAAGTAAGAATGTCTTTTCACCTCCGAAACATAGAGTTCACCAAGGAATAAATTGAGACAGGAAGTAAGGTCTAAGGTGTTGACACCTTTACAGTTGGACTCAATGATCTCAAAGGTCTTTTTCAACCTAGTGATTCTGTGACACTCTGCTTGCTTTTTTGCTACTCTGGAGAAGGAAAACAAACTTTCACCCCAACCGAGAAGTTAAACCAGATTTCTGGTGACTTTCTCTCACCAGTGTGGCCCAGAGAAGCTGAAGCCTTCTGACAAACCTTCAATACTGTTGATTCAGTTATGACTAAACACATAAACAGAACGCCTTTCTATCCAAATTAACTAAAGCCACCCACCTCTGGGAAAAACAGGCCCTTCCACATCTCCAGAGCTTCAAAGCCCCAAGCTTATTCAAAATGTCCTTATTCTAATGTGCTTATTCAAAAGAGTTGACAAAGCCACCAGATTAGGACAAACTATCCAGCACCAGCTGCTCCATCAGCCTCTTCAATTTGTATCCAACCATCAGGACCTCTTGAAGCTGAAATGCATGAAACTGATTACCTTCCTTTAACAGGAAGTTGGAATGTCTTGTAATCTCTCTTCTGGTCAACATACAGGTAACCATTTGAGCTGCGACAACAGTGCCTAAGGCTACTGATATAAAGAAAGCGATACAGCTGAAGAAATACAGCAAATCCAAATGCAGTCTCAGCAACAGGGAGCAAGACTGCCCAGAGCAAAGACGGTACCTAAGTCCTGATCCCCAGGGCAGCATGGCTGTAGACGCAGCAAGTCAAGGACTTTCACAACGTGTGCTTTACAGTCAGAGCAGCGAGGAACTTTTTCTCACAGCATCTATCCTCAACAAAATTAGGTGATTTGTTGAGCCTTACAGATAATAGGATCTCTTCTGTCTGTTCAGGAAAGCAGTGAAAATAACTGGACTAGAGGAGTTAATCAGTGTCCCAAAGCTCTATCCCCACAGAGCTGTCAGTCACACAGAGCCTGAAGAACTCCAAACCCACTCTCTTAGCACGTCCCACGAAGCTAGTGAAGGGACATTGCCTGAAGCATCGGGTTCCATTTCTGCAGGGCTCCTGGAAGAAGTGTTAGTCTGCTCAGCATTAAGCCCTTGAGTCATAGGAAGCCGAAAAGAGATGGGATCAGGGAATACCACATCAAAAACCAATGTAATCTACGGCCTTCAGGTAAGGGCCATAGCCATTAAACGATCCCCTAAGTGCAAAACTGTGGAAAGCCCTGCTATAAACAGAGAAGACCTAGTTCCTGGATGAAGCATTTTGTCCTTCTCTAATCAGTAGTCCTTCAAGGCAGACTGAAGTGTCAGGATAGAGCTACTACTACATTAGAATGGCTCTTAGAAGAGTTACTTTCTTCTCTGAGTTTGAAAAAGCTTAGAATAAGCCCAATAACAAGTTATCCACTCCACACTGTGGTAGACTATGCCATCTCGATTCCACCGTTGGATCCCTCGGGCTTCTGAAGCAGAAACAGCAGGAAGAGGAAAGCAAAGGAAGCACAATTTATTAAAATTGGCAATTTACTTCGGATCTGCATGTCCTAAAAATGCTGCTAATGCAGAAACAACACAAGGATTAACTGCTTCAACAAACATACAACTTGCATAAAATTTCCCTATTTTATTCGGTTCCTAAGAATAATTCTAATTTTTGCCTTTCTGAAGGAAACTAAATAATCAACTTTTCTAGTTTGTCTTCATCCAAATATTTTCCCATGCTCTTTTAACCAGCCTCACAGGTGCTCTACATTTTGCTATTGTGTTTTTATGCAATGCAGAATCCTAAGTCACAATGACCCACCAAAATCCCTAGCAAGTTAAGCTGATGCTTAAGAAGCAATTCAGAAAACAAGCAGTAACACTAAGAAAAAGGCCATTAAACATGCAGAGAAAGCTTTTACCAGGGCAAAGAGATAGGTCAAGTTGTGCAAAGAGGAAATATAAGGAGAGGTTTAATGGCCTTAAATGCATCAGTAATTTTACAGCATTTGCGCTTTTTTATAGTGGAAGGATGTACTCAGTACCTAAAAGCTACTATATTTAACTGGAAAAATGAGTGACCACTGTTTACTACTACAAAATCCTGGCCCTAGGTCCGTGACAAAAAATTACTATTTTCTTCAAATCAACAAGCTAAAAGGCTTTCATATATTTAAAATACTTATTTTCCTGAATTTTCATCTAAGATTCGTCATCATCGTTTTTGAGAACTCGCAGCAAATTAATAAGGATCACTACCCATGGTTAAAAATGTTTTTGTATAACAATGAAATCATTACTCTTTTTATTTCTGCAAATTCCATGAGAACAAAAAATAGAAGCACAATAAAAATCTTTTTCATAACCGTTGATTAGAAAATATGGCCTGCAGAAAGTCTAGCTCTCTCTGCACTTTGCACATTAAGAATCCAAGTACGTTACCAAAGCTGGGATTTTAACCCCCCACAGCTTTAGCACAAAGAAACACATTAATAAGATACAATTTAGATTTGCATTTTTTAATAAGCAAGGGGATCAAAGAAAATACGAATGCTGAAGGGATGTTAAATCATGTGCAAATGCAAACATCAAGGTATATTCCAGAACGAAGACACGTTTGCACCAAAGTAAGTGTAGTGAGGTTTTCCAGAAGTTGTGGTGAGCAAAATGTTCTTTATGAACTGTTTGCCTGTACCTAGTATGTCTGGGAGAGACACACATGTGTTCAAGTTGCACCAGAAATTTTGAGGATAGGCATAATGTTAATGGTTGATGGCAAATCAGCAGGGATGATGAAGGACCAGCAACAAAAGGATTAATCTTTCTAAATTACATAGAAATGTTGTCAATAAATACTCTGGCACGTTTCTACATGAATATATGAATATCTTGAACTACCATATATTTGCATTCAGACATCAGAATGGCATATCTCATTAAGGTGGCTGCACTGCTGTAATCTACTGGGAGTAACCCTTAGTATTGGCATACGAAATGCACCGGGCTGGTACAAAAGACTGGTGATGACCTGCCATTAAAAAGGGCTACATGTGCACATCTTCACATCCCAGGAGGCAGCTGACCTGCCTCCCAAACGGCACAATGCAAACTAGTACCAGCACTGCTGCCATTTGTACGTATCTAGGACAGCTGACAGGTACATAAAGGAAGGGGTATATGGGTGTTGAAAAGGGCACCAAGCAAACAAGGAGGAAATGGCCCTGACAGGCTAATGACAAACACTCTTTTCTGTAAAACTGTTTTACATTTTTTGAAGAATTGAGTTCAGAAGCTAAAGCTGCCTCCAGGCGTGACCAGCATTTACTCATCAGATCACCACAGGCCCCGATGACCTTGGCAGTCTTACAAGGATCATATTTTTACATGGATGAACTGTTCCTGAACAACTTCTCCAAACAGCATTTCTATCAATGTCAGGCACACTTTTCATTCTACTTCCCTTTCGTTGATTAAACATATTTATAGTGGACATTTAAGAGAGAAAAAACAAGCCTTCACTAACACACAGGTTTAATAAAGTTAAATCCTGATCATAGAACTGAAATAGTGTTTGCAGTTATCACACTCTTCACTGCTTGCATGCTTTGTCCCTCTGTCTACCCTAATGATTTACTTTGTAAGTTATCTTGTATTGCATGTTTGCATACAGCCTGGCAGAATGGGACCTCATTCCCAAATGGCTCTTGGATGTTATGTAATAAACATCACTCATATGTGGATCATCTCCATCATTTTTAGAGAGTATGACACAGGATAACACCTTCCAAAGGAACCACTTTCAACACTTTGGTGTCAGCGTGCAGCAGTGGTTTACACTACTGTAACTGCCAGTCTAGGAGTTTTCCATGTATTCTGAAGGTGAAATGCTCAGTCTACAATTAATTTATATTCTCTGCTCACAATTAGCCTCTCAAAAACCCAGAGTAACTTTGCTGCTTCGCTGAAAGATGTCAAACTCCATCTCGTTTCTCTTTGCCTTCTCCCTTCTTCGGAAGAGGCCAACACAGAACAAGAAATCCAACTTACAGCTCTTTAAGCATCACACAGAAAAAATTAGTATGAACTTTATTGTTTCAGTGCATAAATAATGCATAATAGAAATCTGTATATTAAGTTGGAGAAGTCTGTTCTAGCACCCATGGAGGAGCCTCCACTCAAACACAAATACTGAATTTATAACCAGAATTTAAGATTATTTCTTAATTACCATTTCCTGTCTTGCTTCCACCTGTACTAACCACTCTACAAACACACCTTTCTTGCTACATGGAGTTTAATAGAGAGGAAAAAGTTATCCTGGAAAGCAGTTGTTATTGGCTGCTGTCAGACAAGGATACATGGATGTATGTTTTATTCGCTGCACAAATCTTTCTATCCTTAAATTCCTAACACATGCATAAACCACAAGAGACTGCTGAACAGGGCAATTACTCTATATCTGATCATTATATATTTTTTCTTTTTAGTGGAAAATAAACTTGGACAAAAACACCACCAGAAAAGCTTCTAAAAACTTGCCCTAATCTTTGCTAATTTTCAATGATAGATTTATTATATTTTCAGTCACAGAAATAAAAAAAAAAATAATTGGACAAACATGCTGGTTTGAAAGCAATAAATGAGTTTAAATTCTCCATTCAGCAACGCTTCAGCTAGCAGTCTGTAAAAATTTTAAAGCTTGGCTGCCTGCATGTAAGATGGCTTGGGTATCACGTGGCACAGTAATCATCCTGGATACACACTTGAATTACTCACTGGGACAGATCTATCAAGCTTTATTGAGTTGGTAAAAAAAAAATGGTTATAAAGATCAACTTCGGTTTATGAATCTGGCCCATAGAAAGAAAGAAAGAAAGAAACATTTATTCAAATCGGTTTCCAGCACAATAGCTGAAAGCAAGCAAGACAATAAAACAAATTGGTGCTTGATCAAGTACTGTTGGATATATATTAAATATTTTTACAGCATACACTGTTATATATGTGTTATTCAAAAAATTCTCCATTTAGCTCTTGAAAAAATATAGTATGATATTAATGCCAAATCTTAACAAAACCTGTTTTGGCTCAGCCAAAGGGGAAAACAAAATACCCCACAATATCCTAATTTTCTGTGCTGGACTGTCACTGGATATATAGCATGGATACCGAATTGTAAACTAACTAGAATAAAGGAATTACCCTTTTAATGAGTGTAATATATCATGGTGATGTCAATTTGATTAATGTAATGGGGCCACATTTCAGAAGAAGGAAATTACAGGTCGTTAGGGTACGCTAAAATGATGTTATAGATTTGACTGATTTTCTTAATTTTGCTAAGAATTTATCAAGTATTCCTCTTTGAACATCGTATGTTTTTCTTTAAAATCTCACACCATTCTTCTTTCCCCCAACCAGTTTCAAGGAAAAAAATGAAAAGTGTGAGTCATAATGCTTTGTCTGATTATACGACATCTGGATCGATTAGAAAAAAAACCCAACAAACCTTTGTGAATCTACTGTGAAAAACCCCTTCTTTTTATTAATAGAATTATACATACAAGTCTCTTTTTAAACACAAATTTATAGTAAACATACAGTTGAGTAAGTTTTGTGCGTTGGAGATATGAAGAAAAAATGACAAGCAAGACAAAGCACAGGAGTTTAGAGGATGAAAACAAAAGATTTTTGGAGGCAGAGGAGGAAGCTTCGGGAAAGCACAATATGAAACAACAAGATGAAAGGCAAAACTGAATGCCATGATATGGGTAGAGGCAATTTGGGCAGAGTACGAATGTAGGGGAGAATGAGAGCAACTGAGGTGTAAAGTGCTTGAATGTCATCTGGTAAAAGGTAAGATCCAAAGGAGGCACAAAGCTTACAAAAACAGAAACAACTATCCTAGTTTCATATTTTTCTACTCAAGAGTTATAAAAAATTCACTGGATGTAAGGAATTAGATTTTCCCCACTACCAAGAACAGCAGAGAACATTAATACAGAGGGGAAGCATGGAACCACCCGTGACGCAGAAGATGTCCCAGAATGCAGCGATGGAGAAAGAGGACATCTACTTATAAACTCCTATTCAAATGTTTTCTTTTGGGTCCAGAGAGTGTGCCTACTACTGTGTCTTCAGTAAACACAGTAAGGCGTAAAAAGCAAGACTTCAGTAAATTCATGGCCAGCTCCAGTCGTCTCAAGTCACAGTGTGGAAGAAATATGTCAGTTAAAACCAACTCAGAGCACATCATGTCAACACATAAATACTGGAATCCTATCTCACACTCAGAAGGCTGCTGCAGAGAGTGGTTGCTTTGCATGCTACACCACCTTTCTGGCCACTCCACTGAGCATCTCCCAAATGCAGACAGGATTCAGCACAAGGCCAAGGAATTCTGCCACCTTCTTGGGGTATTATTTTGCCCCGTTATCCACAGATGTTTTAAAGTAAAATGAAACCATCCCTTGACTTAAGCTACTAAAAAAAAACCCAAAACCAAACCAAACCTGGTATCCAGCAAGTTGAAGATGAGATTTCATTATGGATTTTTGCAAAATCTGGTTTGTATTTTCTTTAAACCAGGGAAATCATAGTTCAGATCAACAGATCTAAACATAGATTTTTATAGTTGATGTTAGAGAAATTCTGTGGTTTTCATCACTACATGTTTTTTCCTACTACCACAATACATTAATGATTTTATTATTTATCCTCCTTGTATCTCAGATGGGCAGAATTATAACTATGGAATCTAGGCACAGAAAAAGTATTCATGACTTGGTCAGACCACACATGAAATCTGTGTATTTAGAAGACATTTAACAGATACTTTGAGCAGAATTTTTAGGTCCTCCAGTCATTTCTTAATCATAACACCATCTTTCCATCCAAAATTTGGATATATTTCTTCTGTGGGTCCCAAAAATCCAAATGCTGATAAAGATTTTATGGTAACTTTATACCCTGCTAAATCTATTTCACGTGTTTTAGAGAAGAAATCCTTCTAACCAGTCCCGAATGATGTCCCAAGTAAATCTGAAACTTACATTTTCATCCATTTAGCAATTCATCAGTCAAAGCCACGTTCCCAGTCTGACAGACAACCCAGTAACATTTACAGAGGAAGCCAAGGTTAATTTGGTTCAAATGTGGGCATACGAAATGAGCTCTTACCCCAGTTAAGTCTTTTCTTCTTAAAATGGCCATGGCAGTTTTTCAGGAAACAAACTTGAAAAAGCTGAGCAGTGGTAAAACAATGATCCCCAAACATAAACCAATGCCCACTATACAGCATGACAAAGAGTACTTCAAGTCTACCTTTCTGTAAGAGTTATAATTCTAAATTGGATAGGGATCAATGACCAGTGGTGTGGTTTAAGGAAAAGAAGGAAAAAAATATAAATATATATATACACATTATCTTTAAGTCACCACACATTTAGAAATTTCAGAGCAGTATGGACTGCTAGGCATCTAGCCATACATAGATTTATGATATTCTTCTTTTAATTAGGTATTATTTTAACATGTTCCCTTTGAAAGCAGCAAGGCACATGTCAATAACAACTATGAATGATTAATTCTTCAGTTATAGGATCTTAATTTACTAAGCAGGTAACATAAATTTGTCTAAATTGAGCCCTAAGTATATTACAAATGTTAATAGAAGGCCAGGTCACTGTCTACATTAATTTGATAAACAAAGTGATGTTTTTCATTATTAAAATCTTGTTCCCTGAAGTATAGATTTAAAAAGATAAAAGGACACCACAGAAAAGAGAGATCGATGAGATTCAGCTTTCTGCTGCATTGCATAGAACTAATCTCAATGGCATGCAATCCAAGACAGCTTCTGAAAAAGATCTCGTCTGTTTGAATAGAGTAGACCTCCTTCCACATGAGCGCTATAGCAAGAAGACTCGAGGGAAGGAGTCAGGGGAAGGACATCTACATGCAAAGATCTGTGAAGTCAAAATGCATCAATATCCTGCCAAAAACATCTGATGGCATCAGGTCTGCTCTCTATGTCTTTACCTGCCAGATCCAGGGCCTAGGGAATTGCCAGTACCCAAATCAACTAGAAGCACAGAGAACACAATGCCTGATAAGTAAAATATGCTCTCAGTAGTACAAAGATACTCAAAGTTCATTAGCATCTGGGAAAACTATTTCAGTGCTTATGTATCCTATGATAATTTATAAGAAGTTAATCAGGTTCCTATTTGTCACTAATATTCTTCTATAGTAATATTATTAAAAAACTCCCATAGAGTGCTATTCAATATTGTAGTGTGTCATGATGTGTAACTTTATAGCACAATCTTTCAAACAAACCTGGTCTGAAAACTAAGGCAAGCTACTTTGCAGCTGAGTCATGATGCAAGATATTTCTATCCATGATCAAAACTCACAGTTTCATAGCAGTCACGTATTGTAAGACACTTCAGTTAAGCCATGCTTGACTTGGAAGGAAAGGGGAAAAAGGAAACTCTTCTGGTCAAAACTTGCATGTGTTTACCAACAGGCCATTTCACAGGTCACGTTCTTATTGTGCACAAATGCACCAACATATGGAGACACCCGCATACAGACACCACTAGGTATATGATGGAACATGAAACTCAACATGCTGCTGCATAGTAACATTTGGTAGCCAGGATTAAGTGCAGCACGATTTCGCATTGTTCAGCTGCTACAATAAGTAAGCTGATAATGCTGTTCTTCCATTACCTCATGAGAATGCAAGTACCAAAACAGAGAAGTCTCTGAGGTTATGTGGAGTACACAGAGAGCCTGAGAGACAATGGGAGGGAGAGCGTGAAAAATGGCAGAGGGCACTTAGTAATGAATAAAGAAAAAAAAACCCCACGGATAATTTCCCACGGGGTGCGTATATTTAACTGTCACATCTGGAATCCATGTTTAAATATCATTAAGGGAGCTGGTTTCAAAGAAAGGTTATAAACCGAAGTGTTCCAAAATCACTGATCAACGCTGTTTACATAGCAGAACGGCTGCAGGTTTTACAGCTGCGTGTTGGATACTGATAGCCACCAGAAGCAGTAACCCCATGGGGATGCTCACATGGACATCCTCCCTGGCCAAAAAGTGACGCTCACAAAAGCAAAGCAGCTTAACACCAGCCAAAGAGTTTGAAAGTCACAGACCGTTTCTAGAGCTATTCGTGCAACAATAGCCTCTCCTGGGCCAGAAAAAGACACGTCAAAGTACTTCTTTTATAGATCCTCATGATGATAACTACACTCCAGCCAAGAGAGCGTCTGAAAAAGCAGCAAAGGACAACAGCATGAATTTTAGTGATGTGGCATTTGAAAACCACTTCACATATGAAAGAACATCTTTGCTTTCGGAGGTCTAGCAAAATGCAGGTCCTGGTTTGCTCAAGAAAATCATCACTCCCAAAACCATCTTTTAAAGGCATTCAAGGTTAGTGGGAACTCTGAATTAGTAGAGGGCCTCAAGACCCACCCTCTATTCATCTGCGCATATATGTACTTCACGTTTCATTTAAAAGCCCTTAAAATAAACAAACAAGCCAACCTCAGTAGTTTTTTGGAGAGGTCAAAATCTCTTTTATTAAAAGCAACATTGGTGAAGTGTTTTGGACTGCCAGTGTAAACATCTTTAGCATTATGGTAAAGATGAAAAAGATAGAGAGCGGCAGATGAGGTACAAAGAAAGACACTGTATTTCTCCTGCAAATGCATATGTGGATTCTGCATGTGCTAATTTGCTCTGAGCTATGCTAGGTCATGCTGTATGACACACATTTGATTTGATATAAGATTTAGAAGGACACACCTATCAAAATATGTTTATAAAATGCCTGCAGAATTAGTCAACTGGATTTTGCCTACATCTGAAGTAGATGTGGGATGTTTATTTGCAGACCCAAAGGCTAACTACAGTCAAGGAACGCTGCTGGATTCAGTATTTTGTCGGAAAAACAACTGGTGTTCATTCTATTGCCCCCATATTTATCACTATTTTGTTTAAATATGGAACTTGGGAATTAAGGCTATTTCCCTCAGATTGTTAGAATAATAACAGTGCAACATCTTTACTTAATTATTGCTTTTAAATTACAACACAGCAGAGAAAACATAAGAATTAAAAACCAAAATTAATTAATCTGTTTACATCTGTACACAGGGACACTGGAATGAATGACACTGATTGCCATTATAAAATAATATTTACGCTTCAGTAAATGGGGTGTAACAGTGTACTGGAAGGATATAACTTTATCTTGGGCAGCACCATTTAAAACAGCAACATACACAGTCCATGTTTATAGAAATTCGTATTTTTGTTTCCATCTATTACGGCAGGGATTTATACCAGCCGATTTTTACCTAATACAAAGGTGTTACCAAGGAGAACACCTATGGATTTTTCACCTGCTTATAAACTTCTTTCTTTTGTGTTAATGTCCTGAGAATGGGGATAAAGAGAAAAAGGTATACAGATTGGAAGGGACTATTCCTATTCAATGAAGTTCAGCATATGCTCCCATCTTCCTTCTGTGTCATATCCTAGTGTGAATTTCCTCCCATGCACCCAAGGACCCACAAACCCACTTTCATGGGATACTTTAGAATGAACCCGCCTCAGAGTTTAAGTTGTCAGACACCAAGGGGAAAACATGCTCCATAGGTAATGTCTGGCATGTATGGGTAATCTGTCCAATTTTAATTCAGTTGATACATTAGGTTGGATTTTAATTCTGTGTTTTCCTGCTGACAGAAGACTACATTCTTAAAAATATGGCTGAATTGTTCTATTGAAAGAGAGATCGAAATGCTAATTGAGTCTTCTTCCAGAAAGGTTTTTTTTAGGTCTGTGAGAATACAAAAGGACAGTTAATGGAAACATATGAAAGAAATTTTGTTTATTCGGTTCAAACAATATAGACAGGTTAATTAATAATTCAGAAAGGATTTGTTTTCTGTTTATCAAACCTGAGGGTTCTTGGTGTTGTGTTTAAACAGGTGTATAAAAGACCAATGAAGGGAAAATAGACATGTATCCTGAAAAAAAGAATTTAAAAAGGAAATCAATATCCCAGGCAACAGAGAAGATGGAATATATCACTTGGGCATGTGGATGGGTAAGAGCTAATTTAAGTCTCATTCCTTTTGTAGACCGGTCCATTCTGAGGCTTCAAGTTGCAGCATTCTATAATGAACTGATAAAGATTTGTATCATGAGAAGCCCCCAAGCAAAGCAGCATGTGAGCAGCAGTGCATTGCCCACCCAGTGGGGAGAGGCCACCTTGCCAGGGAGCAGAGGGCCCAGGCCAACGGGGCTAGATTCTCTCCCTCTCTAGTCCAGAGAACAAGTCATGCAGTTCCAAGGAACAGGTAAGTTTGGGTAAACTCATTTTAGATTTTATCTGGGATAACAGAAGAGCCCCAGTTGGAAATTACCTCGAAAGATCATCTCCTCTAACCTTAATTAGGTATATACAGGACTCCAGTGTCAAAAAGGACTCAACCAACCAGACATACTACAGATATGAGGCAGAAAACAGCTCCAGAGAAAGCTGGTGATTTCATATCCTGAAAACATCCTTACAATATAAAGAAAGATTCTTCTCATTTGAGATTTATAGCTATAAGCAATTTTCTTATATCCAGATCCAAAGTGTTTGGACTCCCAAGAGGATGAAAACATAGAAGCTGAAGCAGTAACTAGGTGTGCAAGTACTTTGTTTGACCAAGACCCTGGAGTTTAAGCAAATTCTCATTGAAGTCAAGAACAATTCCATATATTTTATGGGTAAAAACACTGATGTGTCACTGACTTGTATTTTCTAATTTCTCACTGTTCCATAAAAGGCTATTTAATATTTCTGTTGTTTAATCGACAATGGGAAATATTTATAGCTGGCAAACTTGAAGGAAACAATTCTGTCCTGCAGAGAAGCAAAAAAATTTTAACTTTAACCACCAGAAGACTGCGGATTCCTACTGATCAATGATACAAGGGCCACTGCCCAAGTAAATACAGACAGCAGCTCACAGCTCAACTAGGAAACAATTAAGACATCCCTCCATGGGTAGACACCCTAAGCAAGGGGCACAACATTGCTATGTAATTGGTAGAGTAACAGGGTCTTTTGGCAGCCCATGTTCCAGGATTTTGTACTCCTGACACTAATTTTCAAGGATACAAAAGGGCAGCCTTAAATTTATGTACAAAGTAAGTAACCTTTGAGGAGTGATGTTTTTTGGAACGCAGTAATGCCGGAGAGGCTATGGCATGTGTAAGCATATGCTGAGCTAACACCAAAACAGAAGCTAATGAACAGGTAACAGATCACTCAACATAATTTGTTTAGAAAAGTATTCATATAATACATTGAAGCACTGCTTAAAAGAAAAGATATCTAAAAAAGATTACATGCTGATTTTTACATGTAGTATGCTGCAGATGCAAATATAATTTACGAAATAGACATTAAATATTTCTTTCAAATATCTAATTCCCCTGCTGCCCCCCCCCCCCCCCAATTTCTTACAGGTACAGCATTTTACTGTATATTTCCCACTTTGTCCCATTTCTCTGGACACGGTTAAATATTAAAAAAGCAAACAAGGACAGGCTAATATTCCAGCAAGTACAGACAAATCTGCAACTACAGAAAGAGAGAGCGAGCTGGAAGCTCTCTTTGGCAAGAGAAGGATTGCAGCCATTAAGTCTTTCAGAATATAAGCTTTTACTAAAATAAAAAGCACATTAAGAGTAAAATGGTATACCAAGTTACCTCATGTTATGCTTCTCAATAAAGCCAATGTTTTTTCCTAGAGATTCTCAACAAACTGAGCTCATCCTGAGTTACTGGTAGCTGGGGAAACGTGGCAACTCTGGAAATCATTTTGATTTGAGTACCTCAGGAGGAACTAAAATGCCTACCTTCACATGTGCATGCATGACACATTTGGTCATTGTTTCCCAGCCCTCATGGTTACAAAGATAACCTTTCCAAAAGAGAAGTGCACACAAAGCAAATGCAAAGTTGTCCTGTTGAAACTGCTGGGGTGGAGGTGTTTGACACAAATCAAAACCCCAAACCAAAAAATAACTGAGGAAACAACACAACCTCCACCTCTCAGCTGCTGCTTACAACTTTTCCAACATGGCAAAAAAAACCCCAAAAAAACAAACTAAAATTGACAACACTCCTGTCACACATGGATGCCACTAAGTGCTTCATGGGGCTCAGATGTCATGTCATTACCATACTGCTGTAAACTGGGAAATCTGGAAACAGAAGCACAGGTTTGCACTGAATTCCCTTTTTTAAAGGAAGAAAACACAGCAGAACCGGAGCCAGAGGGGTACTACAGTGACTGAGACCACTCTCTTCTAAACCTAGAAAGGAGCAAACACTAGAGGGGGTATGACCTTGACCTACACCAGAAGGATTGGAGAAAAGAAATGGGAAGGCAGAGAAATATCCTAAGAAGGACACTTCACCTTCCACTTCAGGCATGATTATGCAAATCTGAGAATTTGCATAGACAGAAGAAAGCAGAAAGAAGGTAAAGAGCAGCAAAAGAGGTGTAATCTACCAGAGATTTACCAGTTGAAAATTTGTGTCAAATTTGGGCTTAAACTGAGCTCTGAAATAAAAGCTAGTGAAAGTTGCAAGTGCAAAGGAGAACTGCATCATTCTGAGGGGCTGTCAGGTCAAACTTTTGGCCCTTGATTTCTTTCTCAACTTTAAATGCGGTTCTCTGCTAGCAGCCATCTAAAATCAGCTCTCTAGTTATGTTTCAAACATATCTGTTCTGGGTCCTAGCTGGAAATTAAGTGGTTAACCCAAAATGATGAATTTTCAGGTCCCCGCTTAGCTGCTACAGAAGAGAGACTTTATTTACAGCCCTGAAGTTTCCACATGTTTGGGGTAAGGTCTTGTACTTTTCGTCATGGCCACGTTGCCACTCTCACATAACTAAACTGCATTCTGAGCTCAGCCTCTCCACTTGTCCATAACCTCACTGTTCACAGGCAGAGCAGCTTTCCATTTAGCTGATAACCAAGTCCCTCAAGATCCACAGAGGAAATGTACTTCTATCTCCCAGACCTAAGAAGCTTAAAGCCTACTGGAATTTATTTGAACTTGTTTAATAAACTGTACGCTGGAAAAAAATGCAGTCATTTTAACAGGGGGCCAGGACACAAAATGGGATAGTGACAGTCATCTGATTCAATTATTTCTGGTAAATGCATAAGCAATGCTTGGAGCAGAACTGGAACTCTGCACTCCACTTCCCCAGGAGAACGCTGACCACTACGTTACAGAATCTTTTATCACTCTTACATCCTCTTCCCTCCTTATTGTTGCAGGGTCTAAGTCCTTATGTGAACACAGGGCCTAATTAATTTTGCAAACCTGACATAATGTAACTGTCCAAATACATTAAAGCAATATCCAATGGGTAGGGGTAAGAAAAAAAAAAACCCTGATACTTGAACCTAGCAAAACTACCCTCCCTCTCAAGTTTTTGAACTGCATCCATCACAGCACTGTCTCAACACTTGAGGACACAGGAAAATCCTGATTAAATGGACAGGGCTTGGAACAAATCCAAAACATCAAACCTCAGGCTTAGTTAAAAAGTACCTACTATTGTGTAGGACTTATTCTCAGTGCTATGTAGATCTTAAACTAAAATAAAGACAGAATTGTATGCAGCCTGTTCAAAAGAGAAGCAAAGACCTTATTTTTCGAGTACAAATTGTATGTGACTTTAATAGTATGAATTCTGTCAAGTGGTCCATAGAATAAATTTGCACACAGTTCAACATAACATGTGCACATTAAATAGGATTTGGCATTAAAAGACCCAACATTGAATGGAAATCGAAAATAAATGCCCACATTCTCCCCAGAAGACTATTCACCCCAAGGCCTTAGGCATTAATTTAAGTGAATGAGGAAGCCACTAGGGCAGCTGTCGGTAGCTTATTTGATTTGTGAATAAACAATGGCTTCATTTTAAATGCTATTTACTCCTACTCCATACTAATGTAAAAATCGAAAACACAAAAAAGAACTGACTATTTAAAAACACACATTTTAAAGAAAGCTTTTATACTGCAAAGTTCTTCATTTCAACATAGTAGGAAAATAAAATAGTAAGAACTTTTGTTGCATTATTAATTTTTACTGCTACTAACGTTAAGAAGCCCTGAGGTTGTATCTTATACTTAATTGATATTGTGCATTTGGCTGTATATTAATGAGAAGTTAGGGTATCATAGGTCATTCCAATAAAATCTTTGGGCTTGTCAGCTTGAATTATGTATCTTTACATCTGTAGAAAACAGTGGCAATATGATAATTACAGTAGCTGATATATGTTGTTATAACTTGTTAGTACAATCAGGTACATCGTGTCCAAAGTGCAGATGCCAATCCAGTCTGGCACTAATAATCCGTCAAACAGATTATTAATTACAAGCAGTTTCTATGCAAAGAGAAGCATTTAGCTGCACAATGAATTTTCAGATTGGAGAACAGTCATTTCTTCTTGATATTATACAGATTTAATTACAACACAAAGCTGCCATCTCCTTGTCACTACAAGATGAAAATGAAGACCTTTATCCTATACATCCATATACAAAGTGGTGAACTTTATGTCTAGGTATGCCCATGAGTTTGCAGATAACTGCGTATAAGCTCATGCAACCATACAGGTTTCATAGGAAACAGGTTCTTATTATTAGGATTCGTATTTTTAAGTAGATTTTGCCTTGTGCAGAATTCAGAGAGGGTCTTTCTAGAAAGAACACACATGCTGAACACTTTTGGGTTCCCATGTAAGGTGTAATTTTAAAAGGCAGCAGAACCCAGCTGCCCCAACCTACACTCAATTTCTATTTCACATTAGACGTCTTGCCCTATGACAAGATTCTCCTTTGACATGTAATAGAGGTATGGGAGTAAGAGAAGATAAAAAATTTACATGAGAGGAAAGAAACCATTCCAAACAATAAGCAAATTGTATCTGTTCATGAATGCAAAATCTGACTCTAAAGCAAACTGAGTGCACAAGTTAAATATGCCTTTGTGCGACTGGCACTTACAAAAGCCAATAACCCAAGATGAAACTGTCCTTGAAAGCATTGTAGTGACAATCTAAGGATAAATTGTTCTTGAACAATATACATTAAACACAAAAAGACTTGTTTTCAACAAATGCAAGTTCAGCCTTCTTGGTTTTCCTGGTAAACATGAATATTCAGGATAGCAAAAGAAAAGAAAAAAGAAGTTCTACCAAGTAGTGCCCATGCCAATTTGTGCTGCTAAGATGTAAACCTAGAAAAAACTACACCGAGACCCAAAAGGCACTCTGAATTTACAGTCTGTTTGTAATGTGGGTATCCAGCCTTACATACTCAAATGCCTGGCTTCCAAAGGCCTGAGCCCATATGAACAAACATGTTTATTTTATTCATTTAAATTCACCCATACTTGCCTGCACAAATTAGCCAAAGAAAAAACCATGAAGAAAAACAGACTGGAGATACTCCTATCTGTGTGCCATGAACCAGTCCAACAGCTCGGGACATTTCCACGCACAAATCAATTGTGTAGCACATGTGGAAGGAGGGAATCCAGCTCCTCCCAGGGTTCACTGTGCATGCCTGTATGAAATCTTATGTGCACACCAGTTCCAGCTGGACTGCCAGATGTCTGAGATTTATGGACATATGGCAGCCTACATGGTAGCACCTAAACTTCCAAGACATCTGCAAAACATGACTAATCTGTTAAATTCTTGAAATCTACATGCACAAGAACTCCACGTGCAAAAGGGAAATGTCCAGGAGAATGTAGAAGACTGTCAGCCGACATGGATGAATGGCCCAAACAATCTAGTCTCCTATACTCAGAGAGGAGCCAGGATCCCCACTAATTTTTCTTCCTGAGTTAAGACACAGAGCTCACCAAGCAGTAAAAGGGCATATTTCATCTATTAAGAGCACACTGTCCTGTAAGCATGTTTTCTCTTTCTGAGGCATTGCTCAGATGGTGCAGCTATTTAGCAAGGGCTGGTGTTTAGCAAGGGAGGCCCAAGGAGCCCCATTTGAGCAGGTCAGTGTTTTTGTATTATGGACAATAACTTATTGCATCTACAGTTAAGGATCAAGATAAGAAGGTGGAGTGATTTGCTTGTAAAAATTCTCTCTCATCTGTGGGCTCAGCTCTACAATGAAGTTGTACGCTTACACAGTGTATCAGCGTGTTAATCTGCTGAGCCACAGTCGCTGCCTGAGAGCACACTCTGCAAAGCAGCGTCAGGTAGGCCAAACTACATCTGACCTTAACTTCTGAACCACAGTTTCCTGTGCCAGGCTTCAGAGAAACATGAATCACAGCACAGCTTGGGGAGGAGCTTTTGGCTGCGAATATGACTTAGCAGAATGATCCTTCTGAAGCATTTATATTTTCATTTCCTATTTTCATTCAAGTGTTTTAGCAGAAGAATTCTGCTTCTGGGCTGCTGGATTCCAAAAATTAAGAACTGAATCTGTATTTCAGTACCTAAACAGAGCTGGCCTGTTTCTGAGAATCATCAAAGCTGTACACTTTCAACCAGTGCTTTTCAAGTTCAACTGGTCTTTCCCACTCTTCAAAAATTATCCGTCTTTTTCCTTGCATAAAGAATGCTCAGATTAATAAGACAAGGAAGAAATGACCTTGTAAAAGAAAAAGAGAGGGACAGACACCACAGTCACTTAGGCCTAACAACAGGCCTTTTCATTAATTATCTTCCTAATGATGGGTTCTCTAACAATACTGCAAAATTTCATTCAAAATCGAACTATTCGCTGGGGAAAAGAGTGCATTTTATCTTGTTCCCTCAAGAACTCTGAAGCCATCTTCCTCATATTTATATTCTAATCTTTCTGTGCTCACTTGTAAAAGCTGATAATTAGGAAAGCCTCTTTGATGGTCAGAAGCTGCACACTCTTTCTGTGTGCATGGTAACAGGATGAATCACTGGCTGCACTAATCCTGTAAGAGTGTTAAAGGTCCCATGTGACAGTTACTGTGAATGCTAAACCTGCCCTATATTATGCTATTTCCCACTAATCCTAAGAAAATTAATGTTAATTTATCATGAAAAAAAGGTTAATTATACATTTACTTCTGACTTAGGCACATTAGACCAGACTCACAAATAATACAGACTCTTTTTTTTAACAGGAGGATTTCTCTCATAGCGTACAATGAGGGACTATATTCCAAAATCATATTGGGCTGGGAAAGGGGAGTCTGCAGAGCAGGACAAGACCAAATGATAATTCTAATTATTCTTCTCATCCAGTTTTAAAAAAACCCAAAACTTTAGCTTTTGTTCTTTATGCAAAACATGCAGCATGATCTGCTTCATCTCTTCTGTGAGTAGTTTTCAAGTATATATTGAATGCCAATTCTGGTTTGGAAAACACATTCAAGTTATTTAATTACCTTTTGATTGCTTATTAAAGTAATGACTTATAGAATAAAATTTGTTCCTTTATGAAATACTTTATTGTAATTAAATCCCAGCATTTACCTGACATGAAAAAAACCAACAATAAACCCCTATGTTTTGAATGATTTATTAATATTTAGCAGACTCTAATCCTTAAGTACAATCCTGGCACTTTACCCAGGGTCACATAATAGCTGCACTACATGCAACACAAACCAACTTCCAGAGATTGTTCCCTGTTTATCCAGTAAAAGTGGGAGCCTGTTGTAACAGGCTGGTTGTAAGGTTACTCAAAGCATTTCTGACAAAGAGATAAATTAATAGAAAGAAAGATCTTTTGCTTAACTACACACTGTTTCATTTCCAGTGTAGATAACTGCTGTTTGTATGACTTGGCCACCTACTCTGTTCAGAACTAAATTGACATGAAATTTTCTACGCTGCAGAATATAAGCAGCGTATCTTTTCAAAGTAAAGTTTTAGATAGCTATCATATCTTCTATCAGGTATCATAGCTTCCATACAATGGTGCCAAAAATGGTCAATTTTTTTGGCCACTATTACCTAACAGGAAATACATTTTTTCACATCATGCTTAAAAGTCACTTGCATGCGGGGAACATGTCCTAAAAGGTTCCTCTGCCTCAAATGTCTGACCAAGTTCATTTATGACCAAATTCACACCCAATTTTGCCAGGTGCAGCTCCACTAACTATGTAATCTCGCATTTTCCCCTAATTTGCCACTTGTCTTAACTGTTGGAACCAGAAGTGTTTAAAGCAATTGCTTTGAGAGCTATTTACAAAACTGCTCAAGCAGGCTACCTCATAGTAAAAACTACACGGCTTTGTCTCTCCAGAACTACATAATGCAAGAAAACACATGTTCAGTGTTGTGGGGGTTTTGGTTTGATTTGTTGGGGGTTTTAGAACAAGCAGTTGGTTTAACTGTTAGCTTATGTACCTTAATCAATGTCCATGCCTTCTGAACATGTGCCTACTGCAAGACTCACTCTCCATCTACTTTGATACTTTATCAAACAGATCAATACCTGTGTGTTTGTGTTGTCTTCATTGCCCACAACATGACGTGAAGAGAAAGGGGCTTATGAACAAAGGATTTAATTCACAAGAGGCAGCTTCCTTAACACCTAAGTAGAAAAAAAACAACTTTCCCTGAGCCTCCCACTTACTGCTGAACTGTGCTTCCCAAAATTATCTTTTGGTCCAGTGCTTTAGTATCTCCCTTTCCCACACAGAAGCATCTGCATATTCCTTAAATTCAGCACAATTTGTACAGATACTGATCTGCCAGGAGAGAATATCAGTGGGTCAGCCATTGCTTCCAGCAAAACCCAGTCCACAAAGGCAGGAATGTACATTGCTGACAGTTCTCAGTTACAGAAGTTAAACTTTAATTGACCAGAAATGGAAGAACTGAAACAGACATAAACTATATCATTTGCATATATGCTGGTGTTTTCTCTGGTAAACTGTAACTTCTACTACATCATTATTTATAGTTAAATACACACTTTCATAACATGATGTACATTGGGTCCAACTAATATTACTAAAACAGCATTTAAATTTTTGCTTATTTTTATATTAGATGTGGTATCACAATTTTCGATGAAGAACCATTGTAAACTCAGCTGCTTCTCAGAAAAATTGTAACACCCAGTTATTAACAGAGAGTCTGTCCTATTTCCTGCATCTTCCAATACCCTTCTGAAACCATTTCTCTGCTTAGTATGTTAGGAACATTCTTCATTGTCTGTGATAGGAAAACTGTGCTGAAAATCAATAGTCTCCATACTTCTTTGCCTGCAATACATTATGTATCATAATACTGGTTTGTAAGAGTCTAGAATGAGCTAAACCAGATTCAATTTTAAGATTCAGAATTCAGACTAATAGGTTTTAATTTAAGAAAATATCTGTCACTGTGAATAGGCAAACAAACGGATTAGATTCTCTGGTTTTATTCCTTAGGCAGTAAGTGTTAATCTCTCAGCAGAATCAACATAATATACCACTACAGATTATCGAAAGTGACTACTTGCTGCCATGAATTATTAATTTGAAAGGTTATGCACCAGTGATAATAAAAGTTATATTTGAAAAATATCCATATAACATTTTAATAAGCTTAAAAATATTTCTTTCCCAAAGTTTAAACTAAAAATATTATTTAGTGTCACAGAAGGAATTATGGATTTATTGGAAATGTTCAAAAGTTCTGCCATCAGGTATCTGAGACTTAAGGGGAACCGATCACCTAAGTGTTCTTTAAGATCTACTTGCTTCATAAATTAAATCCATGTACATGTCTCTCAAAGGCCTCTATCAAATTATTCTCATGCATGTAATGAGCTGGTGACTGTTTACAATATATGATAAAATCCAGGAATTCTTGCCTTTGAGGCTGGAGAAAAGGATCTTAAGGAGGAACATAGCACCTAGGATGGGCAAGCACATGCATGGACATTATGTTTTGCCAAGCAAGGCAAAAGAAGCTCCAGTTTCAATAGCAACACCCAGGGCACGGTCAGTCTTAGTCTTAGTCTGAAAATCTTAGTCTTCAATTCTTACATCATCTTAACATTGCGCAGTGAGAGTTTTGATTTATTCTAGTGTATAATGCAAAATTTCATAATAACTTACTCACAAATAAAGTGATTGAATCACAGAAGGAAAATCTTGAAGTCTTTCATCTACTTGTTGATAGCAACATCTGACCTAACAGTAATAATCTGAATCAAGTTAGACATGACCTGAGGAATGAATACTAAACATTGGACAGTAAAGCTATACCAGAATAAAAGGACACTTGTAAACAGCAATAATTGAATGTCAGGCGATTCCATCTGGGCTTCTGCTAATTAATATAGATTTCTTCTCCTAAAATCAGAAACCAGCATTTTAATTACTTATGCATTAGGAAGGTGTTCTACTTTTAAAATACGTCTTGCATCTTCAAGTATAGTGCATATGCACTTGGTGGGGTTTTTTTTTCTTTAGGCTCCATAATTATTCTAAATATTAAAGTTACAAACCCCTTCCACAGTTGACATTCAACAAGGTTTTCATTTCTTTGATTTGTGGCTCAGCTCTGTAACACTCAGCGTTTGCTCCTCTTTCCTTCTATGGTTGTCCACTATGGGATTTGAAAGGTCAGCATTTCCTTTTTCTTCCTTGGCTTTCAGTGATCTTCAGTGCAAAATCAGAGCCAGTCCTCATCCCTGCTCCTTTCTCAGTGAGTTCACCAGCCCTTGGCTTCCAGCATCATTTCGACACTGATGAATCACCGATCTTCACTTGCATCTTTCATTTCCCCTACGTTGCAGGCTATCTCACTTCTTTGCCTGCTTCTCAAACACACAATTTTGATGTCAAAGTCAGTCTCTTGAAAATTGAACTTCTTATCTTTTCTTCCAATTCTCACCTCCATGCCATTACTGTTGACAATGCCCCTATCTTTCTCAATTCTTTAGATTTCAAATTTCATGGCCCATTCAACTCTTTTCTCCATCACTTGATCACACCTCAAACTGTCATCAAATCCTACCAGTACTTTCTATATCTCCAATACCCACCCTGTCCTTTCTAATCCTTACACTAAAATCTTTGTCCAAGACCATATTGTTTGCATCAGTTATGGCAAATTCCTGTTTTAAGGTCTTCTATGTAAAGTATAGCTGCTAAAATAATTACCCTCCTTGCCTATGCTGACCCTATGGTCACCCATTAAAAAAAGTTACATGAAGTTACCCCTTACTTTCTGTATGAAGCTCAAGGTCCTGACTCGAACTTCTAAAGTCTTGTACATCTCCAGTTTTAATTATTTTTTTCCAGACCTTCTTCTTTTTGGCTCCTTTCTGTTTCCTACACACTGACTTATGACTTTATTGGCTTACCACTACTACTCTCAAAACTTTATACCTGCCACCACAATGCTGAATATGCAAAGTATCTTTGTTTCTTCCCTTCCAAAACACAACTCTAAGCCATGTTTACTCAGGCAACTCTTCCTAAAATTCTCTGCTTCCATTCATTTGCAGTTAAACTGTGGAATACAGTTCTTGCCTTTATTTTGAAAAGAGAAGTAAGCATTGTAACCAAGCCACTTCTTATTCTCTCCAGAGTGGTTCTGGTACCCCTGCCTGGAGATTTTTCTTTTAAACTACTAAAAGCAAATCATTCCAAAAAGAGTGACATTGTCCAAAATTAAAAAAAACCCAAGCAAACACAAAGAAAACCTCACAACTCTCTCCTCCTCAGCAGAAATAATCAGTTTAATTCACTGTGCTTTTCATTGAAAAATCAATTCTTACTAACAACTAAAAATCAGTCTTTCTATAGAAAACTCATGAGACAGTAACATGGCAAAGCGAAATTTAAATCAATTATGCAAATAAAGGCTCCTTTTAAGCCACAATTTAAATAAAGATTAATTAATTAAATTGATCCTCTCTAGCCCGGTGCAATACCATAGTACATAGCATTACTTCCACAACAATGCATATCTTTAAAGTCCTCTCCAAAAAGTTGCTCATATAATTTGATGCGGAGGAAAGGTGAAGTTATTTTATTCTCATAGAACAGATGGATCAACTGAGACAGAGATATCAGTCAGTAAATCAGTGGTGTATCTAAAGCCATGAACTAAGGTCTGCTGATCAGACAGCTCTGCCTTCCCTAAAAAACACGGGTGATAGTCATCAGCTGCACCCCGTAAGATCGTGCCATTTGTCTGAACGTTTGGACATTGAATTGAAGATGTGAAACTTGAGCAAAGACTACAGGAACAGGCCAACTTCAGTATCATATAATCACCATTTTCCAGATAAATTATTTCAGCATGGATATACAATAATTCCAGAAACAGTCAGAGTGACTTCCTGGTCTGTCAACCACAAGGCACGTGACATGACTCCTTCTGAGACATTATTAAGGATTGTGGCTTTCATATGAAATCACCCTGCAATCGTAATTCAAAGTTACACTCAGAATCATGCCATGACCTATTAGAGAAGCTCAACTACCCGATAAGGTAACATCCAGCAAAGAAGCAGTAAGAATAATTGGGCCCAGCAATTTCTTAAGCTTCACCAGCAGTTCCTCAGGGGACACCAGAGGGATCTCTAGCCACACTTCTGATTGTTGTCACACCTCGGTTGGGGTAAAAGATTTTTCTGGAAAGGAGCTAAATGAGCATTAATATAATCTATTTTACAAATTCAACCCTGTTTTCCAACTCCTGATAGCTCAAACACAACTGGAAGACAGACTTTTGAGAGTAGTACAGCAAGTAAAACATTGTTAAAAATGAAAGACACTTCCACAAAAAATCCAACTCCTGGATTTTTCCATGATTATGGAAAAGATGTAAATATAAATGTCAGTACACTAGTCAGAAAGCCTTTTTAGGCCACAAAAGCAAGTAAAGGAATACAACATTTTGAGCAATCTAGTTTAGGGAAAAGAGTCCCTTCTCATAGCAGGGGCTTGGAACTAGATGATCTTTAAGGTCCCTTACAACCCAAACAGTTCTATGTTTCTATGAAAACTTGAAGTGCACTCCCCTTCAATTATGTCTTTTACTATTTCATTATTTCAGAGGTACAACCCCAAATTTTAATATTACAAACATTTAATTCAAAGGTTTTTCTAGCTATGCAGACTCTACTCAGCACTAAAGCAAGAAGAAAAACAGATCTGAACTAAAAGTGCAATGAAGTGATTATGATGGTTATGAATCAGCCCTCCATTATTGAGCCACTTTAGCAGCATGTAATAGATTCTGATTAAGCTCTTTAAGCTGAATTACAATGTACTATTAGAAGACTACTCAATTAATATTTTTCAAGGCCCACAAGCTAATTTTACCAGCATCCACTAATTTTTACCAAGGTCTGATCAGACCTTACCACAGTCTGCTCAGCAGGAAGGCGATGAGCCAGCTCCAACTTTACCAGGCCTGCTAATAGAAACTTCAAGCTGACTTTAAAGCTCAGAGCTCTGTCAGTACACAGACGCTGCTTCTCCCTGTGTCACATATAAGAAATACAGGATTCCCCATGAGAAAGCTACAGACATTACATACTCACAACAGGCAATTTCAAGCAAAATTTGCCTGTGGTCTGGACCTGGACTGGAGTTTGCCATTTGAGAAGCACTGCACTACTGTAAAGCTCTTAGATGCTGTTGCAAGCATTCAGAAGCTGAGACAAGAGCAACTCAAGCAAGTTTTCAAATCAGTTTATGTAGTGCTCCTGGCAATGATAAGTGACAATCACAGCATACTGTTGCTCCTTTACTGCACAACAGATTTTGAAACACTGCAATTGTTCAAGTTCCCACTGGAAGAGATACGGGATGCACACAGTATCGTCTCCATTTACTTGCAAAGAATAAGCAGGACTATCCGCATTTACTACAAGTGGCAAGAACTGGGACAAAAGGGCACTCCAGCAGCTCCATCTACAGAAATCCTGGCTGGGAAATTGCTGTGTCTATCTTAGAGACAGCAGATGGCTGTCTCTGATCTATGGGTCATGTTAACATCTGGGGAGGAAAAAAAGGTTTCTTTTACGAGACTCCTAACTGAAAAGGTACCTTTCTATTACATTATAGCTTAATTTTACCTCAACATTTTCATCCTAGTGCACATTATGAATTCTTAGTGTAGGTATTTCACTAATAAAAATAAGCACATTTTCTCCTGAAGGCTTCAAATAGCTAGTTTTGCTACTGAGAATCATGTAGCTAAGACAGTACAAGTCTAGCATTCAAAAAGGTTTTTTTCCAAGTTCCCTGATGTACTTCTGCAGCCCAGACTATTTTGTATCCCACTGAGGCTACATGACACCAAAATCCAAATTTAATTCAAATGTTTGCACACTGAACGCAATGTAGACACAGCCCATGTAAACCAAGAGGTCTCTCAGATTAACATATAAAGCAGTGCATGGTCATACACCAATTCATACGAGCCTGATTATAAAAACCCCCTTAGCCTTGTAATAGAAGAGATTCCTCAAGCAGGTTTGTCTACAGAGATTACACATAATCATCTCTGAAAACATCCTGAGTAGAGTTTACTTTTCCAATCCACTCAACTGCTATCCATTTTTGAGAATGTTGTAGTCACTCTTTATGACTTGTACTCAGTAGAGCGTTTGGAGCCAGGTTCTTCAACGGCACGGTTTAACTCCTCTGCTATCTGTTCTTAATCTTGTCTCTGAAAAATTTAATTTTAACTTTTAGTACTTATCAGTTAATTGATAAAATATGTTTCAGCATCTCCTTTGTTTTATAGCATTTCCTATTCTGTGCTTTTGTTTCACATGGAGCAATAAGTAGCAGGTGTATTTTCTTACAGCCCATAAATATTTACGGATTGTGAGTAACAAAGAGCACTTCCATAAAAAAAAGAATCCCCTCTCGTATTTTTTACATACTGCAGGAGGAAAAGGAAATTTCCCCTCCAGAGCCCATGTGTGGGAGTGAATGTCTTTGCATTGTGTGTTGTGGAACCATCTGAGACAAAGGGGTTATGTCTGTATTCTTACAGTCATCCAATTATCCACAAAAATATGTATGCATGTAAGTCCATGATATCATGAACCTTTAATACATTTCCTATAAATTCAGGCAGCTGGTCTTTGAATCATTTTTTGAAATCCCACCAGCCTGGAGACAGTAGGAATTTGGAGCAGGTGAGTAAGCTGCACAGGGAATTTCTCAAGTCCTACACTATTACTTTATTATTTTCTATTTCCATTAAAAGAATTTGAAATAGTTTACATATAAAAACCAAATCTTTAGCGTTGGGCTAGTGCCAGCTAAATTTTGTACAATCCTCAGATATTTACAGCTGACCTGGGGCTGGAATACACCTTAGGTGATCCGCACTTCTGCAGCACTCTCTAAGGCTGACTGTCTCTCACGGAGTGCTTTCTAAATTTATATGAGCAACATGAGTGGCAAACGAGTGAACAGGGAGCCAGTTCTTCCTGTGTAGTAGTGCAATATACCCTCTGAACAGGCAACCATGAAATAATGTGAACAGTTGCATGGAGGACTAGTTGTGAGCTTCCGAACCACTTTTGGAGTTATCCCAGGACATTATGGTGCACTGCAATATCAAAATGTGGGATTCATATGGGTATAAACAAACTTCTTCACAGAGAAATGGCTACAGTGAGCAGACTGAAAAAACAGTGTCGACAAAGACTTTTTGAGGGTTAATGTTTACAAATCTGAAGAGATGTAAATATCCTAAATCAGCTCTGCATTTTCCTTTTCCCAACATAGAAGGTTCTCCCAGAGAACTGGCTGTATCTCCATTTCCCTGAGTTATCTAATTGCCACTCAGGTTTTGATCTTGTCTAGACTTCAGGCAAAAAACGTGTTTGCGCCACCATCATTTTTAGAGGAAGAGCATAGCTCAGCATCACCCATATACCATCATTCAGGCAAATCTTACTCTTTCCCCATGATTTAACACAGGTGAGTAAGGATCCCACCAATGAATTATCATGGCCCAGCTGAGCATTAAAAATGGATGAAAAAAAATGTTCTGCACTATCCACTTACCTCTGAAGGAAAAGGGAAGTTCTCCCACCTACTCCAACTGAAACTCATGGGTGGGTCACCAAAACCTCTATGTCACAGCCAAAGAGCTGCTGGAATATTTACAGTAGCTTTGGTTTAAATCGGCCCACTTTAATGATAGTTCAGTGGCGATTCTTTACTACACCTAAGAGCTTCTAAGAGAAACAGGGTAGGCTTCCAAACACGAATTAAAAGCAGTGTCGGGCAATGTGCCTGACCTCAAACCTGTACATACAGATATATTGTCCCTCCTTTGCTGCTCAGTTGAAAGGCAGCAACAGAACCAGCAAAGAAAGAAGGCTACGCACAGAGCGCTGCCGCACATAAAATGCACGCCTTGGAGAACAGAGGCGTTGCGTCCTCATCAAAGGTGATCTGTAACAGGGAAGGTTTGCAAAGACGCTCTTTTGATCTGCAGAGAAAAAGATCCTGAGACACTATCATCTAGCAAGATTGTCCATCTTGTTTGCAGCCCCTGCTTACAGTGGCTTAATGATTTCTGGCACTTTAGTTGCAGTTTAGTTACTGGCAGCCGTAACTTCCCTGTGCCCTTTGTTGTGATCGTTCCCCCAAATGGATGAACAGCCGTGAGCTCTGAGAAGCACCTCTGCTAAAAGCTCACTGGTAAATGGCTTGCCATTGACCTTCTAAACAGGTTTAAGTATAAATTCTCCTCTCAAACAAGAAAGGAGCGTGTTTTTCAGTTCCAAACTAAATGCTCTCAACTGCATGAAGACTAAGTACATTAATTAAGTGCTACACAGATTAGGCTGCGTTGCATGTGTGTTACCTCAAAAGCAAACCCTCATATATGCCTACTGGATAAAAATACTTTTAATTTCAAGTATAAAAACCTCTAAACTTTGTGATATTTTAACAATTCTATATGGACATCTTTGTGTCCAACTATGTTTGTGTTCTAGGACAGATGAAATGTGATATGTCTCCTTTTTTTTTCCAAATAGCAAAACAGCAAGAGGGAGAAAAAGTGTTATTCATATACAGACAGTGACAGTTTCTAATTATTGATGCATCACTAGGCAAGGTTTTGCTAACAGCTAAATGAGCTATTGCACTTACAAAATGAGGGCACGTGGCATATCTGATTAGTTTTACTTATATGTCTATGATATTATGTAATTCTAGAAGGTTGATATCTCTTTATCTTTCGGAAAAATGTGCCACTTAAAGGAACAGTTGTATTAAATGCCATATTGTTTTCTACCCAATTATCTTTTGTTTTCAGCATGCAAATGGAAAAATGCTGAGTGCTCATTTTAAGTCTTATACATCATCATAATTAATTGTGAGCTAGCGTCTGCTTGCTCTTGTCACATATAGTACATAAAAGAAATTAAATATTCCTGGCAAAAAAAGGTACAGTATTCCAAGAAATCTGCTTTTTCTAAACTAATGAAACAATTTTTAACAATTTTTATTACAAGCATCTGTGAGCTCCCACCAGGCAGCAGCAACAGACTTGTTTCTGCTTATATTGCTCAGTTCCAACCTAATGTCCCCTAAAGCTGTTAGGCTGAAAGCCAACCGAAGATATATCCACAGAGAGACCTGACCCTTATCCCTGCAACTAATAATGTCTCCTGGAAGTTTTAAGTTAATAGTCTATGTGAGATTCTTATTAGTGAAACTTTGCCTTTTTTCCCAACCATATTTGGTGAATTACACTCTTCAGGCTGCAGAAGTCATGTACAGGGACAAAACACACTGACGTAAAAGAAACAGACAGAAAGGGAAATTCTCTGAGTACAAAATGTTTGAAGTCTCTTAAATAAGAAATAAAGTCTAAATCCAGAATTCTCTTTTCCTTCTCTTTTTACTAAAAATGTTGTTCCTTTTCCAGTTAACAAATCTTGGGTGAGAATCTGGTGAATTTGGGCATCTGTGAATTCTGTTCTTAATGTCTTTGTTCCCATGCTTCAGATATGTAAGGGAAGTAGACAGAATGAGGTATCAGCTACTGGAATACCAGAGTTCATGAGTTGTAGATTGTTGGGGTTTTTTAATCCACACTACTCAAAAGATCCTGCCTACAGGGGCTTTGACCCTTATTAAACGCCCTTGTCCTTGGGACAATTATGTTTCCACTTCTGCACCCAGAAAAAATACCGAACAAAATGACATCATTAGCCATCGTAACTGAAATGACTGAAAATATTTGACTTTACAATGGGTAAATTGTGTGTAGTTGAGTCTCCTAGCACTGAAAACTTGAAGGGGAAATAAAAACAAAGAAACCACAGAGGTCAAGACTTCTAGAGCAAGAAGCTTCAAATGATGCTTCCTTGCCCATATCTAAATACTTAAGCAAATAGTAGTTGGCTCTTCTGCAACAACTTTGACCTATACTTAAAATGAATCTAATTATAAGCTGCAGGTTGTTCTGTTGGTTAATAGTCAAATTCAGAACAGAATCCAGCCTGGTGGCTCTGAGGTCAATGCTCTATCTGTGGTAAAGCACTGTCAAACCAAGAGCCATTTAATGTGTGACTGAAAGTTCATCTCATGGAAAGAGATAGGTTAAAAAAAAAAAAAAAAGAAAAAAGAAAAAAAAGGAAAAAATTCTGTTGGAGCTGAAAATATTGGCTGCCTGAGCCAATGTGATACAGCAACAATTCCAAGGAGCAGATCAATTTCTAACACAAAGCATTATTTGTAGGTGAGATCTTTCCTCTGAATACTGTCTTTGGCAAGGACACAGACACAAACTCCTTGCCACAATCGGAGCAATAAAAGTACTAACCAGCCCAGTCTGCCCTGCAGCTGTTATTTGTACTATGCTGCACTCCACAGTATCTTGCAAAGGACAGAGCAAGAGGCCCTTTGTTAGGAATTTGGAAATGATTAATTTTTAAAGCTGTGGAGTAACTCAAAACTGCATTTTCTTTACGTGAAAATTAATGTGAAGTACCGTCAAGTCTGCTACCATAGATTTTACATGTATGGAATAACAATGTTGTGTAAATACCTGCTCATTCCTATAAGCTATCGCAGTGCTTACTGATAGAGAAACACAGGTCACGTGGGCAGATTAATTCAAGGATGTTTTATTAATTTAGCCTGAAGTGTATCTTCCATCTAATTGCACAGGACAGCTAAACTTCACAGTAGAGAATAGCTAAAATGTACACCTTCAGTTCCAAATAACTTCTGTAATCTGTAGTGCAAGTTTTAGGGCATAGAGAATCTATGAGGCTTTATAGCTACCAGGTCCGAACACCAGCCTGTTCATGACTTGATCCTGAATAAAATCTGGATTCAGGCTTAATTTAAGGGATAATTTATCTTCTTGTTTGTTTGATTGCTTTGAACTAAGCAAGCTATTCTTTTTTTCCAAAAGGTCTCAGCCCACAATAAAGGATTAATGGACATATTTAAAACAACAATAAAAATCAAAAAAAGATCTCATAGAAGGCAGTGACATTACCAGTCCCTTCTCCAGGGTGTATATAGGAGTTTTAAACCAAACCAAAACTAATATGGAGAAAGCAGCTTGCATAAAAGGATGTAGAATTTATTCCTGTAATGATCAAATTCTGACACTAAACGTTCTGTGAGGTACAAATGTCAGTGAAGCACCTAAGTCACCTGAGAGTTTTCAGATTTCCTGATCCATAATGAAATTGATATCATCCCAAGAAAAATAGGACATGTTGCTATCACATTTTTGTTACGTCCTCATAAGCCTAGAAGAACGCAGATGAACAAAAGATCTGATAAAACAAGGGGAAAGTGGAGGGAACATTAATTTTTAAAGTTTATTTTCTTCCCATATTGTAAAAAAAGCAAGTGCTTTGTGCAGAGCAGTTTGGCATAAACGAAATAATTTCTGGATAGTCGCCAGTGATAAGGTTAAAATGCAACATTACAAGGCTTCCATGATGACAGCCTACTGGGAGACATTTGTTGAAAATTGCTTTGCCTATCATTTAGTCAGCAGAAAGGAAAAAAAAAATCAGCAAAAGAAAAAAAGAAGCCTTATAGTACTAGTTATGTTAGAACTATGTTGAGTCTGTATCTATAAATGATTCAAATTGTAAGCTTATAAAGCCCCCATACAGGTGCAATCAACATAAAAGCCTAGCATTTCTCTTCTTTTCTTTTCTATCACAAAGTTCTATATATTTTCACTATATGACATTCCAGTAAGTGTGTGTAATTACAAAGGAAGTATGACCTAAGATTTAGATTCAAGTTTCAAAAATTAAACTAAAATGATTTTTTTTTGACAACAGGCAATAAAGTTTTCACCAGTTCCACTGTGAACAAGCAGAAGCCTTAAATCTTGCAACATCAAATAAAACAACATGTTTTAACTATACTCTTTTACTCTGCAGGAAATGACAACTTAGGCGGAGCAAGTACTAAATTGTAGTATTTTAACTGCACTATATATGTCTGCCTTTGAAAGTCCACTAAATACATGAAAGTCTTCTACAATAGTTTGAAAGAAATAAGAATAAAGAACTAAGCCTCAAATTTTCAGAGGGGTCCACACAGACTGTCATTTGACTCTCATTTAAATTAATGGGATTCAATCTGCTACTTCCCAGAATCCTGCTTCAAAAACTCCGAGCTAAGTGATCAGAAGGGTCCTTTCAATATGGCTAACAAATTAATATTCATATTCTGCAACAGCTTTTATCCTTATATTATCTGCTCCTGACAAAGATAGATTAGAATTCTGACCTGTGTTTTGGTATCACTAAGTGATTCAAGAAAGTATCATTTGTGGTTTCCGTTCTTCAGAATTAGCCACATTCTGCAAGTAAAGCTGGACTTGGGGATTCCGCCCTGCAAGCAATGGGCAAGAGTTTGCACATCTGCTGCCTCAAAATACGGTTTTACAGCTTTTCTTATCTTTCTGGGCCAATTCTAAGGCAAAAGCATGTGGTTTTGCAACTGTTACAAGAATCCTTTTGTTTAGTCACCCAGACCACAGGGAGAGCCTCTGCAGTTGAGCGTCATCACTGGGGACTCAACGCATGTGTTGGTGGGCTTTTGTGGTTGGAGAAGGAGGGGTGTTACCATTTTGGTTTTGTTTTTTAAATTAATTTCGTACGTCTTTCTGGAGAAATTACTACTTTTCCTAGATAAATTAATATAGATAAGCTAATTATGAATTCCTAAATCCACAGAGAATTCACAGCTCTGTCACCAGCTCCCTCTTCTTAAAGGGTTACTTAGAAAGTTTCTCTCCACGACTTGACTATAGCGAAGTAAAACAGTTAAAATTGTTACTTGGTACAAGATTACTTAATATTAGCTTGATTCATCCTTGTGACAACTGGATAAAGGTTCAGTGTACCTCACATAAAGCCAACAGAAAAACGATTTACTCTCGTACTTCAAACTTAAACCAATCTCTGAACCTTTAATTTAAATTATACTTGTGTACATCATATTTTAAACAAAGGGAAGGACAAAAATGATTGTCTAATGCTGGTCTGAAGTTAATATCTTCTCACATGGTGTAAGAGTTTCTGGCTCTGTGGTAGCACATTGTATAGATTTCCCTGTAAGAAGTAGGAACCTCCGATACTGTTCTTACACCACTAGTAAAAACTATACTTGGGAGATTAAAACAAGTTTGCTTATTTCCTGGTTATGGAAAAGACATGATAAAACAACTTGGTAGAATTATAACCATTTGAAAATAATTCTTTTTCACATGACTAAGTAATTATGCTCATTCTGGGACCTCACATTATATTAATCCATACTTGGTGCATCCATAATTATGAAAAAGAATTAAAAAATACTTCTGCAATTCCAGAAATGTTGATATGGGTTATATTTGAGTTCAATTCATATTCTTTATCAAGTGTTTCTATCCCTAATTAGTTTGTGTACCAAAGTCCAAATTCAGCATACTGAAAATTCAGTGGTGTTTCACTTACTTTTACACAAAGTGATGTTGGCCCTAAATTTGACCTCTCCTATCATATCAATCAGCCAGTGACTGTCAGCCTTTTTTAGTTCCCTAAAAGCCATGAAAAACCCCAAATGTCAAATCTGTGCCGTAATCCACAAAGTGACTGGAGATGGATATTGAGATGGATACAGAGACGGATGCAGAAATGTACACGATACTGACAAATTAAATCAAAGGGAAAAAAACAACCCTAACATTTTATGTAGAAAAGAAAACCCTGAAATTATTTTTATACAAATAAACCCTGACTTGACAAGAAGCTAGAAAATTGAGCTATAGTGGGTGACATGTAGCCATGACATTACAGATAAAAAGCTTATTTAAAAAGAAGTGGAGAAATTTCTTTTTTTCAGTTGAGCATCAAGCAAATACAAGTGGGAACAACCTCTTGGGCCTTTGAAAGAATTGTCTATCACTGTCTGTATGACTGTTAACTGCTTTGCGTGGGTACCATCCCCTCCTTCCACTCAGAGATGTGCTTTCCCATAATACATCTTCTGCCTGGGTAACCTGATTTGGGTAACTCCAGTAATATGAAACTCCAAAGAAATTTATCCTATATGTTCAACTTTTGAGTAAGTTTGGGTAAGTATTTTAGAGTTTTTTAAATTTTAAAATGCATACTGAGAAATATGTGAAGGAAGGGGAAAGATAAGCAATGGGCAAAAGGGGGATTGTCATGTCTGGCTCTAGTCCAAAGTTGCAGCTACCAAATGTGACATCAGGACATTGTTAGTATTGACCAAAAATAAATATATATATACAGAGTCTTCTAACTCAGAGAGCCCAATGAGGAAGGAAAGCCCAATGAAAGATTGGGTAGGCTTCACTCACCATATGTAATGTCACAGGAGGGATTGAACATCTGTGGAGCTATGACATATCTATGCCTGCTGGTAGATGTTGTGCTGGGGCCAGCAATTTGTATACTTGCAGGCTAACTAACTGCTACTGCCAACTTTCTCAACATCTTCAACACACCACTGTGAAAACAGCTACCATGGAAGTTATCAGTTCTTTAGGGTTTGCACCTATCCCATACATGCAAACGCTGCAACTATAATGTTTTTCATACTTTCAACACTTGCACTCCAAGGGAAAGAGAGATTGGATGTGATCCAAAGGATGTTACATCTGTAAGCTTTTAGAAGAATGAAATAGATAACAATTTCACTCTGACCTCTAATGCTATAAAAGCTGTCAGCAAAGGATATTAAAAACAGCTACATGTGTGGCAACTGGAAATGAACTCAAAATCCACTGACTACTGCACATACAGTGCTCATCTTGTCCTTCCTTGATTGTATGCTGATTGCAGTGCTGTCGTAAGGCAGAAAGCACCTCAGGACGAATACAGGCTCTGCTTATGAAACACGTGTACACACATGTACAGAGCCAAGTAGGTTGGGAATTTAGGCTGTTATACACCTATTATTACACTTCAGAGAACACATCTCCCAGTATATTCCACGCTGGTCTAAAATGGGAGACAGGACAACAGGAAATAGTGTGGAAATGTGATAGTGCTTTCTCGGTGAACGCAAAATGTTATCTCTAAGAAAGGTAACTCTAAAATGTACAACCCCCTGACCCCAGCATTTACAAACCAGTGGCATGGAAGGATCTATGTGACAGCCTAGATGGCAGAATTACTAAACTGGAGAGACACTGGGCTGTTATTGTAAAACACAAATACATACAAACACACAATAAATACCTTACAGGCACCATACTACTTAACATAAAAATGGAAAGTAAATCACTGGTAGGGTATAAACAGGCAACAGAAAAAAGGGCATTAACTTATGTTTTAAGTAAAATAAATACCAACTCCAAAGTATGTTATGCAAAAACCTTCCCTCTTCAACCTCCTGCAGGTCTTGTCTCAGTAAGTGCTTCCACCCCTTGTATGGAGCACCAACTGTGTGGACTCCCCTGTCACGCTGACAGTAGTGAAAAACAAGACAACCCCAAGCATGGTGGCTCCCAGGAAGGAAATCAGGGATCCGCTGTGTTGAAGAAAGAAAACCCAAGTAATCGCTGGTATTTTCCATGCAGGCTAAGTGCTGTAGCTACAGCTGTAAGTAGAATTTCAATGAAACAACAACAAATATTACTCAACCTCCTGCTTCTCCAGCAGTACAAAGCATAAACCCTCCAAATGTCTCCCTTTTTATGACACTGCAGCAGAAACCACTCTGGGGATGCGTTTGGCCCACGAAGGGTTTCTTTCCAGAGTACTCAGGACCATGTACAGCAGCAAACTCTGGACCAGAGGGGTACCAGGTGGTACCAGGCTGCTCAATAGCGAGTCGGAGCGCAGATGCCAAGCATCTCTGCATGTGTCCTGTCTAGCAGCAGACCGAGAGGTATTACCAGCAGCCTCACAAACAGCTTATTCCACGTACTGGCCAGAGGGCGAGTGCTGCGCTGGTCATGGCAGCTGGGGAGGAGTGTGTGGAGAGGGGAAATAAAAATGGGGAAACATGGAAGGTCTCACTAGCCAAAAGCGATAAACGCACACACACGACATGCAAATAATCATTGCAGCTTCAGAGCCTGCTGGAAAGCAGCACTAGCTGCCATTTCTAGCTCTTTCTGTCACATTTGTAATACTCAGAAACAGGCATAATGAAAAGATTAATTTTAGAGGATTTCTTAAGTTTGCAGTATTAACTGGGGTGAAGAACTAAAAAGCCCCCACAAAGGACTACTGTAGGACTTATGCAAATATTTCCATCTGGGTTTAGAGTAAAAATCAAAGCCTTGAACCAACCAGCAGACACTGTTTCACGCACTGCTAATGAAGAGAGAATTCAATTCTCCTGTTTGCTGAAATGAATACTGAAGTTGTATCTTGATGTTTTACAAGAATATGGTATGTGTGTCAAAACAAGAGTTTCACAAACAATCGCAGGAGCATTGGCAACTTCCCATAGCACTTTAAGGCTAGATTACAGCTTTAGCCTGAGACCTGAGCAGAGTACATTCAGTAACCATGCCCCTACCTAGTAATACTTGAAATTCATACAGTAGCCGATGTGATGGCTAAGTGCCAGCCTGCCCTTGGCACGTTCCCCTTCCCTTCTAAATGGATGCTGCACACATACAGACTGGGATGGATTTCACAGTAGTACAACTTAACCTATATCCTAACAGGCTCCAACACCTCAACCTGCCAGCTATTTTCCTCAGAAAAAGGATGGGGAAGAAGCTGAGCTGGATCGAGCTCATCCAGCACTTCCAGAGGGTGAAAAAGGGACAAGTCCCCATCACTGGACAGCAAAGGATAAGCACATGCATGTTGCTCATGCAGCAGCCTGGAACAGACAGCAAGGGCAGGCTCAGAAAAGGAGGGGAAAATCTGTTGTTTCACACTGGTGATAGAAAAACTGAAAAAATGGTAGGATGATAGATGACTCATAAAAGTGTGAGACTACTGCCAAAAGCAGTAGATTTGGCAGCAATGCAAGATACACTGCCTCAGGAGAGTCATGCTTCAGTCCCTTCCTCCAGTGGGGAAGCGAGATGCATGAGCTCCCATCCAGGGCAGATCCTTCCTCCCTGCCGCAGGCTCCGTTGTACCGCCCCAAGTTTGCTCTCTGCGGGATGATGGTGATGCAATTAAGCCCGTCTTTTCCTCCTTGGTCCCAATGCTGATAAAACACTTTAAGTTACAATTTGACAGTAAATTAATAAATGTATTCCTACACTTCTAACTTTGAAATGGCTTACAAATTCCATTTTCCCCCTTCCCATACTGGTAAAACCCTGCTTTCCTTTCTCCCTCCTTCGCTAAAATCTTTTGTCTTAAATTTTTCATTTGTGTCATGTGGACTTAGGATGTGGGGGTTTTTCTCTCCCCCAAACCTGTTCAATATAAATCAGACACACATTGGGGAAATAAAGATCTGAAAAATGAGAGGAGCTGAACTTTTGGAGATGTGCCAAAAAAACCTTGAGACAAAATTAGGGTAGTAAATACATCTCGATTACTCAGGGGAAAATTTTTATAATGTTTTATCAAAGGTTACCTGCTCCCAATCTTTTCTAATCTAAACCATTATACTGCCAAACTGCCACAAAGCTTCAGCATTTCTCTGTCCATTTTTGGTTTTTATACACAAGGCTACAAACTGACTCTCCTTCACCAAAGGCAGGCAACCAACCCAACCAGACATTCCTTTGCAGAAGATGCACATATGTTGATTGCAAGAGTCACTAACAACTTTCTCAATCCTTCCTCACCTATAAATACAGGATACTGAAGCAGTGATACATTAGGATACTCCCTAGACTCTCGTATCTGTTAGGTCTTCAGCATAGGCTGATAATAAAAATTTTAATTCATATCAACATACTTTTTGTTATATTTTTATAGCAGGTACTATTTAAGCTAAAGAGCGATAAAAAAAAATCCAGCAAAAGTGACATTTCCTGTTGGCACTTGGAAGTACAACTTTTTCCAAGCAGTCTCTTGAAATAGAGAAAGCAAATGGTTTCCTCCTGATACTCTGAAGACAGGTTTTAAGGTAAAAATAGGCACCCAAGTGGGCTGGTTCTTTTGTACAGGAGGAGGCACACAGAGACTAAGAGACAAAAGAAGTTTCATGTAGCTTTCAGATTCAGGGATAGCACAAGCCCATCTGGACTCCTTCATCCACTTGACAGCTATTGTACAAAAGGTCATTAACAAAAAATTTGGCTTGCGCATATGTTTATGTGGTCTTCTGTAGCTTTCTGACAAAATCGTCTAATTGAAGATTTCTTACTGGCATTAAGAACTCCTCTCTGCAGTTTGATGCCTGTCTCACACTCGCATTAAAGCAGAAATCGAGTCGCCAGACCAAAGAGTTCCAACTTCAGTGGCTGGAGCTCTGAAAGCTCGGTCACTGCCCCGTCTCTGAATTAAGAGTGAAGCACTGGAAAGCAGTATACACACAGCATTTTTAGGCAAAAGGAACACTGATAATACTTTTCAGCGGGCTGCAGTCATCTTTTATAATGTTAAATTTATAACCAAAGAAAACTCAACGTGACTTTCACACAGCTGGATGCCTAACCCTGAAAACCTTCAGTGCAGGTGATGCATCAAAGCAAACATCCTACAAGTAAAGTGTTGAGCAGGACTTCCCCCTATTAAACTTGCATCAAGTCCCGTGAGGAAGGGGAGACACCAAATACTGCTGGCATGAAGAAGGGCACTCCCATTATCACTGCTGAAACCAGCAGAGGTTGTACTTGCAACGCATCAGCCAGTGTGCTGCAGTGGAATCCCATCAGCAGTTCGTATGTGCAATGTGGTTCCATGGATGTTTCAAGGCCTGCCCAAGTTCTCACTTCTCTAGGAGGTTCAGCCCAGCTAAGAGTACTTCTGACACTGGATGAGAATTTTACTATTTCTCTGAGAAATTTCAGAACTCTATGGACATGTCAATTATTAATCCGTTCCTTCCAGAAACTTATCAAAGAAGGATAACAAAATAAGAAGGATAAGAGGAATGAAAGTAATAAAAAAATATTTACTACCAATTGAAGACACAAGTAGAAATTTTGGGAATGAGGGCTACATAACTGCAGCAATTATGCAGATATTGACAAATACAGACACTTCCCAAAATTGTTAAGCACTTTTCTTAGAATAAACCAAAAGGTATTTCTAAAATAATAGTGTTTCCTCAGTATTTGTTGGAAATTAACCAGTTTCAAATACCTACAAGTCATCTAAAAAGTTCTGGTTTTCCACACTGAAAACTTCTTTAAAATACTAGATGTTGTGTCTGTCAGTAGTTCGACATACGTGCAAGTGCATGTGCAAACACAGCAGTATTCGGGGTCCTATGGCCTTTTCATTCAGACACAGGCAACACCACCCTTCTTCCTTGTTTTTTTTTTAATATTTCTGCTCTCAGAAGTTCAGAATTAAGTTGTTGTTACATACAAAGTTTGGATTTTATATGATACTGCCAAACATCCAGCATGCTACTATGCAATGTGTCATTCAGAGAGCAATTGTATTTATAACTTTTCAATTACACTCGCTGAACCCAACGCCAACTTTATTTGGTCTTTGTTCAATGTTCTAAGCAAAGATTGAATTAAAATAGTGGCAGCAATAAACCATATATCAAGGCCAAGAACAACTGACTTATATCTAAACAACAGAAGAAAACCACAAGCACAGAATTTCTATGCCTTTACACAGTGACCCCTAAAGTGCCTTTCACAGAGTAAAAACTTTGAAAATGTTTTTAGTATTTCAGTGTTTGCAATGTTAGCAACTCCTCCCAATCAGACATTGTTCTTACATCATAATGTGAGGAAATAACAGTGCAATAACTGCTTCAGTCTTTACAGAAGTACTACTGACTTTCCAAACACAAGGCATTTTCATAAGATTATGCTTAACGGTGTATTGTGTTACTGACTGGCAAATCCTACCAGCAGAATGGCAAATTTCACAGAGTATGGCAAGCTATCTAGTAATAAACCTAAACTGACGCATTGCCCTTCAATGGTGCTCACAGATAAAGCACTTAGATTTTATCAGCATAAATGAGAAATCTGTCTTGTGCTTTGCACACAGAAAGACTTCCACAGTATAAATAGACAATGCTGTAACACGAGATGTACAGTCTATACTCTTGGTTGTGGTTATTATAAAAATATATAACAGTCAAAGCTGTCTAGATGGCTCAGGCCAATGAGAAAGATTCCCAATAGATAAGGCATTCCCGTAACAGATACTTAATTAAAAACCCAGCCTCATCCCCTTTTCAGTTTTTGTTTGTTCAACCTCAACTAAATATAACTACTAATGCAACCTACAGCATGTTGGGTTATATGCATTACACAGAAAGTCTCTGTAGGAAAAAAAAAATTAGAATATAGCCTCTGGAAATAAATAATAGATAGCCTACAAACAGTAGGCATCTTCTTTCCTATGCCGTATGTCCCCAGTAATCATTAATACACAGTGGCATTCAAGAGACAGATTGGCAACTGTGTAAATAAATAGACTACTACGGACTGCATTTTGATAGCTAAATAAATGAAAAGTGAATTCACCACTTAATGAATTTAATTAGCGTACCAACCCTCCCAAATCTTTGTGAAAACATCAACATGCTTAGAGATCTCCATTCCAAAAGTTAGGTATTTCATTTATTAATCTTAAAAGGAGATCAGAAACAGATGTCATGGACCTGCAATAGCAGCAAGGAGATACTAAAGTCTATACCACTCAGTTGGTGGATCACAGCATATATCCCACATTTCTACCACAGCATATAGCCTTCTATGAAGGGTCTCTGAAACAAAGCAAATCAGTAAGAAACATGAGTCATCCTTCTCTGTGCCTCTTACCCGCAATGTCCTTGGAAAGCAGTGAAAAACATTCAGGCCCAATCTGATTTGATAAAACATTTTCTACCCATTGTCTGCAGGGACAGTGACTCCATAAAGCAGAAGGCAATAGAGAATATGACTCATGAATTGTGAACCTCCCCTCTGTGGATGGCAAAAATCTCAATGACTTTTACCCATGCAGAACTGGCCTTCTATTACACTTTGTTATTCATACACAGAGTACTGCCACAGAGATCTGTGTATTACATCCAGATACCATCTAGGAAGAACTCGGATTTGCCTTGTTTAACAAATGCAATATACATGTATTCTCAAATGTTGTTGACTGTGCGTTCATAAAATCAGCGAACAATTCAGGTTGGAAGGGCTCGCAAGAGGTCTCTGTAAAAAGTACTGCTAAAATCAGGGTCAACTGCCATATCAGCCCAAGTTGATCAGGGCTTATACAACAAGTTTTGAAACTTCCAAGGATAGAGACTGGACTTCACACTGTACATTTTATAATCAGCTTGCAGGGATGTAAGCAAATAGATAACCTGTGTGACTGGCTTAGCAAACACTCTGTCAGGGGCAGCCAGGAGGTTCCCTGGGCAATGTAGCCAGGGAGCAAAATTAAGTCCTTTGTCTGTACAGCCTGATTCCTTCTTAATAGCCAAGTACATCTTCCATCTCTGGGAAATTCTGCCTTGCCTACTCTATGAGCACTACAGGTCATCTCGACCTGTGTAAACCAAGACAACACGTGCTGTACATTACCACTGACCACATCTCAAAAAACCCCCAAAAATTGTCTTCAAAAAGTCAGAGATTTTAGTACAACCACCACTCATGTGACACAATTTCATCTCTGCCTTTACAAAAGTATCCTGCTATTGACAAGAACATGCTAAAATATTGTCACCAAATAAGACAGGTAGCCTTACACAAGAACAATCCAGAATAGTGGATTTCTTTTTTTTTTGTCTTCCTTTAAGTTGGCACTGAACTCCAATCCATAAAATTTTCTCCATTGTTCTCATACAATAATAATATCAATAGAATCCATAAATTCATTAGTATTAGTTTGTGCAATAATTAGTTTGTCTCAAACCAAAGAAGACTGCATGCAAGCACAAGCACAAGGTTTTTTTGCACGATGAATGAAGCTTTTGAAAATGTTTTTTCTCTGGAACAAATGCTAGCAGTGTGAAATTCCATGATCTTAGGTAAGTCTATACGAAAGATGAATCCTAGGCCTTGGGACATGGGATTTCTGAAGACAAAATATCCATTTCTGGACTCTCCTGCACAGGAGTTGCTCCAGGAAGTCTTCCTTTACTCATGTCCTGTGAGCCACAAACAGTTGTATACAACATAGTCACGGGATTTTTTAAAGTAAGGATTATGTTGGTTTTCTTTTGTTTTGGATTGGGGTTTTTAGTTCCCTTTCCCCATTCCAGATCTATTATGTCTACAGAAATTTATGCAATATTTAGATCACATTGTCTATTTTCAAGGAGTACAGTAATTTCCCTTTTTTGCAAGAGTTTTCACCCTCACACTGTCTAGCAATTTCTTCCCCACTCCCACCCAAGCTGTTTTCATTCCCGTAAGCCTAAGGATCAAGACTACCCAAGAGAACATCCAAATATTTAAAGCTGCTTTATCTTAAGAAACTTTACATTTACCATGAAAAAAATACCAGAGGTCATTCATGTTTGGGAACAGAGCTGTAGCTCTCAATGAACTACACCTCCTCTGTCCAACTGTAATATTTAAAAGGAAATAAAACCACACACAACAAAAAACCCAACAACCTAGGTCTGATTTTCTCTGCCCTAGCCATGTATCCTCACAGCACAGCTCAGGGGACCTCCATGATATCAACCAGTGTGATTAAATCGGAACAATGTCTCTCCAACTTTAAAAACATTCCAGAAAATCCTGTTTGGATAAATTATCTTAAGCCACAAGATACAAGAAGCTGGAGTAGCACAGGGAGAGAGTTATGCTGGATGGGAACAGTTCCTTTCTGTGTGAGATGAACCTGATCAGATGAACTAACAGGACACTTCCTTGCTTAAGGAGTATCTCTCCTCTTTCCATACTGAAACATTACCTTCCTCAACCAAGCAAAGATCCACTTTCTACCCTGTAAACAAGGCCAGCAAATTGGACAAAGGAACAAAACCTTTCTCTTCCTCCAAAATTACATGAATCCCAGTCTAAGCTTTGCCCTGACTCTTGATCATTTCAAGAATTGCCCTACTTAGAGCCATCACAAATTTCACACTTCTACGTGCTCTTTCACAGTATCAGTGTAGTTCATACCAAGCCTCCTTTCCTTTACTGTACAATTATTATCATTCTCCTTTTATCCAAGTCAGAGTTTAATCACATTTGCCAAGTAAGCAAGCATTAAGCTGTATCCCTGGGTGAGTTTCTAATGCTAACAGCATGCAACAAAAGAAGAATCCCATCACTTTATTGATTGTCTCCACAGAAAGGCCAAAACCTGATTTAGCATGAATGGGACCATTTCTTATATTTAAAGGCTGTGTCAGAATGAATGCCTATATACCTTCTGTACATTATCTGGGGAAAAAGAGAAACACATTGCTCAAATATCTAAAGTTAAACATAATGCACATTAAATCTATTTCAGAACTCCCTCAATGACTGCAATATGGGAAATCATCTAGAAAGGTAACGAAAATGGACAATTATCCACCTTCCAAAATAAACTACACTCATTAGGACATTTATTCAGTAGCCTGCTTACCCTGATGGTAAATCGTATCACAGAGGGCAGGGATATAAAAGCTGCAACTTGAGATACAGAAGTCCAAACAAAGCACATTTCTTAGAATAAACCAAAAGGTATTTCTAAAATAATAGTATAGGAGCATCAGCCTAATGCTTATTTTACACTTGAATACTTTCTAATATCCACACAACCTCAGTGTGCAAATTGGCATAGTTCGTAAAACTAATTAAGAAGACAGGATAGAATATCTAGACATTAAAAGCATTTTAGGCAACTGATAAAGCTTCTTCATCTTTTCTTAATAAGTATGTTCAACTATTTTTCCACCCACGAGAACATTTTGAAGAAAGATTATGGAACAGGATGCATTTATAAACAAAATAAAATAAAAATATGAACCCCAAAAGACAACCACGTTTTCAGTTCATTTTAGAAAATAAGATTCAGAAGGAAATAACAGAAGACGACACAACAGAGGGAAGATCAACCCGTTGCAGATCATTACACTGTGACTTTATGGGGTTCCTGCCAGAAATTAGTTGCATTAAATGGAATTCGTTGGTAATGATGTAATTTAGAGATGAGAGATAGGGGCTGTGAAGGAGAAGTAATTTCCTTTATGTAGGGGCATGGGTGCTTATGACACTTAACACTAACTCCCAAAAAGTGAAGATTAGCTAGTTTGATCTCCGATCCAGACATCCAGTTCCTGCCTGCCCTACCCCCTACTACTTCCTAGTCTGCAAAGCAGCAAATGAAGGCGTTTAACTGCGAAGACGGTCAGTTCAGACAGATATGCTCTGAAGCGAAGGGCCTTGCACTGTTACACAGCCCTGCCCTGTACCCCTTCAGTTTGCAATGTCAGCTCTCTACAGACATATAGATAGGTGTATATGGTAGATACAGATATCAGAACATACAGAAAGACAGAGTGAGGGGCTGAGAAGCTATATGCGTTGAATACAGCACTGCAAGAAGAGCTCTTCCTATACACAAACAGCAGCACAAACGGCATCCCAGCTTCACAGCAACTTGCACCTTGGAAGAAGAATCTCTTCCCTCCACTGTAGAGAAGGCTCTCCATTTGTCCCCAAGCCTGAAGAGCCAAAACTCTACTGTCCTTCAAAGAAGGAGTAAATACATTTTATAAAACCACCCAGGATCTATCTTTTGTACAAAAGCAAAACATAAAGTAACTATATTTTCATATTTATCTGGGAGAATTCATGGAAATTCTAGAATTCTTTTCTCACATCTGAATGAAGAAAGGACCAAGTAGGATGTCTCAATATGGATCTATTTAAAAGAAAAAAATATCAGCACTCAACCTCACCCTACAGGGTAACTACTGCTGAGGAAATGGAGTGACAAAACACTTTACCTGTCATTTGAGGTCCTCATAAAATAAAAAAAGATTGTTCCTCTATACATACATTGTAAATGAGAATATTCAGCATTGGAGCTGTATTTCTTCAGAAGGACACAGTAAGTCAATAACAAAGTCAGAAGTTTGAAGTCCAACTTTAAAGTTTAGAACACTATCCCTTCTCCTACAGAACTGTTGGGGAAAAAACAAGACATATGAGGAGTTTTAAACTACATCTAGTAAAAAATTAGTCTAATCAGGCAGCTTTGTATTTACCAGGCTGCTAGGCTGCAAATATCTGTGATTTTCAGTGTATCCTAAATATTTTTCTTCTGAAGACGATGCCTGTATTTCTTGGTAACACATTAAAAGTTCTGGACAGAAGCATACAATTCCTTTCTCTAGGTCTTTGGGTCTCCTTTTGTTCTGCATCATGGACATCAATTATGATAGCGGTGGTCTACTTTTGCTCCACTGAATTATCATGGGTTTTAATACACATTGTAAAAAGATGTGCTGGTGTCCTGGTTTTGTCTGAGATAGATAGAGTTAATTTTCTTCCTAGCAGCTGGTATAGTGCTGCCTCTTGGAGTTAAGATGAGGATAATGTTGTTACACTAATATTTTAGTTGTTCCCAAGCAGTCAAGGACTTTTCAGCTCCTCACACCACTCTGCCAACCTAAAGTGGAGAGCAGCAAAGATGCTGGGAGGGGACATGGCCAGGACAGCTGATCCAAACTGGCCAAAGGGATATTCCATATCATATGATGTCATGCTCTGTATATAACTGGGGGGCCAGGAGGCGGTTAGGATTGAGAACTAGCTGAGTATCAGTTTTAGGTGAGGAATGGCGTTAGGTGCATCACTTGTTTTGTATATTTTATTTCAACCCACAAGTTTTACCTTTTTTTTTCTTTTTCCCTTTTTGATTCACTTCCCCATTCCATCTGGGAGTTGGGGCTGGGGGTTGGGAGAGTGAACGTATAGCTGTAGCTGTGTGGCTGTTGCTGCATGCCAGGTTAAACCGTGACAGACAATTCTCTGCTTTTGGTATCCCTTCATTTTTTATGATTAGGAACAAACTTCTGCTTGCTATTTTCTTTCCTCCGGTGTCTATTCTGTCTCCAAATAGTACATACAATAGAATATGTTTTCCACAATCCCCATCCACTGATGACAGGACTCATTTTCTATACAGTTTGCTAGCATCCCTTGTAATCCACAAGTTTCAGAATATCAGAAGCAGATCACTTCCCATTTTCAATGCAATATAAAATACAAGGCTATTCCGCCATAGTTTTACCTTTTCCTTCTTCAGATCTTTAAAGTTTCTCTATTACAATAGCTATTAATGCTAGCTGTGCTCTCAAAGAATCATGGAGAAAACATGACCAAAAAGAGGGCTGGAGCACTCCTGCTATGGAAACAGGCTGAGAGAGTTGGGCTTGTTTAGCCCAGGAAAAAAGAAAGCTCCAGGGAGAGCTGTAAGTGGCCTTCCAGTACCTGAAGCGGCTACAGAAAAGCTAGAGAGGAACTGGTTACAGGGGTGTGGAGTGATAGGACAAGGGGGGTGGCTTTAAACTGGAGGAAAGATTTAGGTATTAGGCAGAAATCCTTCCCTGTGAGGGTGGGAGGCCCTGGCACAGGCTGCTCAGAGAAGCTGGGGCTGCCCCTGGATCCCTGGCAGGGTTCAAGGCCAGGTTGGATGGGGCTTTGGGCACCCTGGGCTAGTGGAGGGTGTCTCTGCCCATGGCAGGGGTGGGACTAGATGGGCTTTGAGGTTCCTTCCCACCCAAACCGTTCTATAAGTCCCATACACTTGCTTATGCTTCATGGACTGCTTTTTGCTGCAGTGGTTTATAGCTTTGATTTTTTTAAAAGATCCTATATGTACAAATAAAATAATAAAAATAGACTTGAACTAGTAATACATGTACAATTTTTATGGAAGGCTTTATTATGGATAATACTAAATTTACAAGACAACCCTATTTAGGAGTGATGTTTTTAAATGCATAAATTGAAGTGCAATGTTCTTTTCAGTTCATAAACTAAAAGCCAAATTCGGAACAGGCCATGTTATTAGTAGAAGTATGTGAATACCACAATTTATATCCATTTAGAATTTCTTAAATTGAATTACTTTTTAATTACAATACACATAATTCAGGCATAAGGAATTCAAGTACAAATATTTAGGCTATATTTTTAAACTCTCTGGGACATAAAAATATATTAAACTTCATCCCTCTGCAGTTACTGGTGACTTATCTAAGTCTACCAAAGCAATATAGATTGCTTTTTTTCCCCAAATACCTTGGCAAGGTCACTTGTTTGAGAGTTGAAATGTAAATTACTTATATTACAGCAGTATCCTCAAAAGTTTTCATTTGTGCTTTAGGTCCCACTCACTCAATCTGTGCTACTTTAGGATTGTGAAGTCTGAAATATTTGTTTTCATACAAAGACATTTTAGGACAGAACTGAGAGGACGATCTGGAAAATGAGTTTTTCTTAATGTGACCAATGTGGCCAGGTCCTCCCATTGCCAATTCTTCACCCTTGCCTTACAGAACTTTGTATTTATTAAGCAGTTAATCTTCCTTTGCTCCTCATGGCCTCTGCCACTCTAATCTCACAAGGTCATTACGTTTTGGCCTGGCCAAAAGAGCATTCTTGGCCCATCTGGTTTTGTGTGACCAACAAATTTGATCATTGTTGAAATTGCATCAAAGAAATTCCCAACAAAGAAGCTGTGGAGCAGCTGCACATCAGACAGAAAGGCAATAGTTTAGAGTTTCTGTCATGAAAAGAGCTTCTGTAAATGCAGCTTTCCAGAATAGTCAAACACTACTTGAGAACCAGGAAAAATTTCACTAGGATAACAGACACGGCACACCAGCACGGATTGTCATGCAATTTGTCCCTAAAAAAAGCATGTATTGTGACCAAGATCTTTCTCAAAAACAAGCACTACTATATCTAAGTTATGTCACTGAAAAAGAAATTGAGTGTTTCATTAAATGATAAACGACAATGTACTATCTGCTGTGAAAAAATAAAAACACAAGCAAAAAACCCAAACAGATAAAATATGCATTTGTAATAAGACCACCTTATTTAAGCACCTTGTTCCTTGAAACCAATATTCCATTTCTTTCTCTAAAATCACAGGCCAGAGGGAAATACTTCTCCAGAAGAATTGATACTTCCCAAGTCAACAATGGATTCAAGCCGCTCAACTTCACAGGTTTTTTTTTTTCTAGCTTTCTGAGAAATGCTCTTTCAGCTGCATTTACAAGTCAACTGATAATTAAATCACATCTATATATTCCCTATGGAGACTACATGAGGTGTTTCAGAAATCCTGTTTAATGTTTACAGCAAGCAAAGTCTGAATTCAAGTAGGATGGTGACTGACACTCACTGCACATACAGTCTTGCTCTTACTTAGCACTGATTTCAACACACCATTTTAAAAATAAATCTAGAAGAAAGACATTACTACGCTAAATTGGCATCAACAAAAACTTAAGATACCGATTCGGTTCCTAGTATCAAATTCTTGTTGGTATGCTCTTGCCACAATCAATATCTAGAAATTTTTACTGCTATAAAAAGTAACTACATTGTCTATGATTATATATTTTTATCTCCCCTTTCCTTCAGATTTTATTTTTTTTAACCAAACATACACATGTATACATGTTTAATGGGAGAATCAGTTTCTACACCGCTGATACCCAAGCACTTTTTAAAAGAATGCAGGCCATACAGTCACAGGTCTAACAATGAAGACTTCTGTAAAAAATGGAGGATGGAAGATTTGAAGAAGCCAGAAAAGCACCTAACATCTTAATTAGAATGTGACACCAAAGCACCTTTCTCCTGTGAAAAGAGGCTGAGAAAGTTGGGCTTGTTCAGTCCAGAAAAGAGGAGGCCCCAAGGAGACCCATAAGCAGCTTTCCAGTATCTGAAGGGGTTACAGGAAGCTGGAGAGGGACTGATTACAAGGGCATGGAGTGACAGGACAAGGGGGAATGGGCTGAAGAAGGGGAGATTTAGATATTAGGAAGAAATCCTTCCCTGTGAGGGTGAGGAGAGCCTGGCAAAAGGTGTCCAGAGAAGCTGGGGCTGCCCCTGGATCCCTGGCAGGGTTCAAGGCCAGGTTGGATCGGGCTTTGGGCACCCCGGGCTAGTGGAGCAATCTATGCCCATAGCAGGGGGTTGCGACTGGGTGGGCTTTGAGGTCCCTTCCAACCCAAACCAGTCAGTGATTCTATGATTCCAATGTCACTGCCCAAGAAATGACAGTGTGAGCAATTTTTTCCACTTCAGTTATATTTCATGGTTTTATATGACAAGACATAATACAATGTGCTCAACCACACAAGCCAGTCAAACGCTTGAGAAAAATGGGACTTCTCCAAAAGTAGGTATGAGAAAGTAAAAAATTACAAAAGTATTTCTGAAGTTTTTTTGGTTAAAAACAAAGACAACTCTGGACGTGAGTCAACAACTACTGACTGAGAAGATGTGGTGCTCTGAAAGAGAATTTGAGAGCACCAGAAACCTGATACAGTCTATAGCAGTGATTACATGGAGTAATAAAATTCAAGCACTATATTGACAAGTTTTTATTTAATTTAATATGGAAACAAACCTCCTTTGAAACAATGCATGCAAAATATTTGAAAGCTCAATAATATTGGCAAAAATATAATAATAATTAAAAGTCAATGGAGGAAGGAAATGCAATTGCCAAATACCTCACAGAAAGTACACCTCTGTCCTTACACTTGGAAAGTTCAATCTCAATCAAGCCTGAACACAGCCAGAGACACTGGAGGTGTTGAGGATTGCATAGTGAGTCAGCAGACAGTGCACGTTCACTGGGCAGTCTGTAAACTACTGGGGTAAACACAGCATCTCCTCCTCCTTGCAATTAATCAGTTCACGGTTTCATGAAGAATCCCTCTTCCACCTGTGGCACCTTTTCTTCCTCAGTAAGATAAATTTGGAATCCCATATCCACCACTAAGTGGTAATTCCTGCAGTCTGTATACACTGTTTACTATTTAGTGTACACATTGAAACAAGTGCTGGGCACACTATATACTTCACTGTTTTAAACAACTCTTGGGAAATGCTTCTTCTTTTCAATGAAATCCCTGAAGTGGCTCAGTTGTGTTGCTCTCAACCCCTTTATTAAATATAAATAGTGTATGTCTATAAAATAACTCAGGTTCCAGATAGCTGCATTAGCACTTCGTTACACTCAAGCTAATTAACTCCACTGAAAAGGTGCGCTTTCCCCATATCTTGTGATCCAAATCTGACTTCTGATTTCAGTTTCAGTTATAGAGTCATAGAGTCATAGAATCATAGAATTGTTTAGGTTGGAAAAGACCTTTAAAATCATCAAGTCCCACCGCTAACCTGCACTGCCAAGTCCACCACTAAACCCTGTCCCTAAGCACCACATCTATACCTCTTCTAAATACCTCTGGGGATGGTGACTCCACCACTTCCCTGGGTAGCCTGTTCCAGTGCTTGATAACCCTTTTGGTGAAGAAATTTTTCCTAATACCCAACCTAAACTTCCCCTGACACAACTTGAGGCCGCTTTGTCTTGTCTTATCACTTGTCACTTGGGACAAGAGAACACCCACTTGACTACAACCTCCTTTCAGGTAGTTGTAGAGAGGGATCAGGTCTCCCCTCAGCCTCCTTCTCTCCAGGCTAAACCCCTCCAGCTCCCTTAGCCGCTCTTCATCAGACTTGTGCTCCAGACACTTCATCAGTTTCATTGCCCTTCTCTGGATATGCTCCAGGACCTCAGTGTCCTTCTTACTGTGAGGGACCCAAACCTGAACACAGTACTTGAGGTGTGGCCTCACCAGTGCCAAGTACACGATCACTGCCCGATTCCTGATGGCCATGCTGCAGTGGAAGAAATAATAAATAGGATGCTACATGCCAGTAATACTTTTCAACACTTCTTTTTTTTAGAGAATTATTTTATTTAGACTCTAAATGGTAATTAACTTAGGAGTACACTCAGCAGTTGTAAAATTCATGCTGTTCTGCACTTGTAGAGGTACAAAAGGTCCCCTGTTTGCAGTACTATGCTGATTGATTCCTATGGTAGAGCTGTTGATTCTCTGCATGAGTTTTCTCAGATAACACGTGGGCTTTTAAATATTGGTGCACTGGGTATTTATAAAGTGCATAGTTTCTACAGATAAGCTGGGAAAAGAAAGCTTATTGGACTTCGTAATTTAAATCAAACATTGAAAAATTATCAAAGTTTTATACAATCTATTTTGAAATGATGAATGCAAATTCTATACTGACAAAAATGATCAGCATCAAAGAGAAGTATATTATAAATAACTTTTACATACTGGAAATTTGACGTACTTAAGAAGTGTATTTGTGATATTTGCTTTACCATATCAAAAATAATAATTGTCTGATAAATATGTGCGATTTTTGCCATAATGTGGTCAACAGGGCAGAGATACAAGATATGCCAGTAGCCAAGCACCTCAACTGTCTGGCCCCAGGACCCTGCACTCTGCATTCCTGCATGTATGACCTCTAACTTTTAGTGCTTCTACACATACACACAGAAGGTGGAGTAGTAGTTACTCTCTCTCCTCCTTGTAATTCAAGTTTTTTGTTAGCAGAGTACTTCAACTGACTAAAGCATCTTGAAGAACTGAAGCAGCCGTAGGAGACCTATCTTACTTTTCTTTGGGTGCACGCCAGCATAAAGCCAGGCAACAGTATCTGACTGCTAAACTGCAGCCTTTTCAGCACGGTGGCTTGAAAAGTGCCAGCATTATCAATTAAAAAAAAAAGCAGGAATACTGCTCTCCCAGTACATCAGGTCGGGATCTAGCAGCTGTATATTTTACAAATACATGCAGCTTGTTGTGTTTGGGAGCCTCCTAACTTTCATAAACTAGATGGCTTTACAAACAGGACAAGATGTTGCTGAGGATCTGGTAGTGGAGGAAAATACAGCTGCTATCTGATTGCTGAGTTTTCCACATAAATAATCCTCTCCATCTGTAGCATGAAGTTTAGGGGAAAAACATAAGGCCACCAATTCTGTTCTGCAAAATGCAGACATCACCTCTATGAATTAATTTCATACAAGGTCTCAGTACTATTTGTTCCTGATAGAGCAAGGCATATAGCTTTTATACCGTAACCGTCTAAAGCCAGCCTGCTCTCCTGAAGGGAATACCAATTTTAAGAGTCAGATGATGATCACAGCAGTCCTTAAATACACAAAAGATGCATGACAGGCATCTCAAACAGGACATTTAAAGCACTCCACAAATACCTATTTTGTCACTAAAAGGGTCCTTAAGAACTTTCAGCAGTATGAGATGGAAGATTAGGAGATAAAAGTACTGAACAGTGACACACACAAGTTACTATCAGCTGAACTTTTATCAATGTGGCAGAGGGTATGGAACATCCTATGCATTGGAAATAATTACAGATCTTTAATTTCAAGAGGTGCCCACATGGAAAAGCTCCTCTACTCGGAAGGAATTTTCCTGACTCTGCGTGATGCAGTCTCCTTATCGGATTGCTCAAAGCAAAGAAGCAGTAGTCGTAATATGAGAATAATTATAAAGAACAAGTCCTGCTCTGTGGAAGAGATCTCTCTAGGATTATCTGTCAGAGGCAACAGACTACTGCACGAAAGCCCTCATAAAGTGTCTGAGAGCTTTTAACCCGTATTTTTTACAACTAATGAAAAATAACATTTCGAATTAGACCAAAGGCATGACAAGTATTTTTTAAATGTTATGGAGCTTAGAAACATACCAGAAAGAGTAAACACAATCCTCTTTCCTCACATAACTTTGAAGGAAGATAATAGCTGTGTCCCTTTAATGTGTGAATAAGGCAGACACAACACACACAGGGAGTTCCAAAAGATGCAATTAATCAAAACACCTCAAGGTTGTACATCTGAGGTACATTTGCAATCTAAAATACACAGAGAAATATCATTCTTAACAGGGGTTATCTTCTTCAGCTTGCTTGAGAAAACTTTGATCTTAACAAAAATTTTGCCCAAGGAAGGGACTAAAAATCTGATTTAGTGAACCAGATTTTGATCCAATTCTGATGGAAAACAACTGGAGACTCAGTGGTAGCTGAGGGCTTACAGTACTCGTAATGAGACCCTGATAACAGAATGTAGATGGATATCCCGTGACCAAAAGCAAAAGAAAACACCCTTCTGCAGTTAACAATAAAACATCTTCTACAATAAATATTTGCCTTAATTTAATGCTACGAACATGGGTTCTCCAGATTAAAAGAAAATAAATCTTTCCAGATAAAGAGACAAAATCATACAAATGTATTTTTGTCCCAGTGTTTCCTCCATACACAAATGGAAAAACAACAAGAAGCCAATTTCACAGGAGCTGATCTAACCCACGCATTAAAAAAAAATCTGTAATTAAAAGAAGTAACTGGCAAGCTACGATAATTACTGCAACATATATTCTTCAAAGAAAAATGTGACCTGATGAAATAAACAGGTTTAAGCATGCAAATATCAAGAATGACTATTTTGTTTGCAAAACAGCTGCTGCAGTTTGACTGGTCTCCATATAACCAAATTTCTTCATAACACATCTCTAAGTTTCCCATTAGCACCCAACTGGCAAGAAGTGAAAACTGCAACAAATAGAATAATGTTTATGCTTCATTACACATTAGAATTGATCACGTTGGACTATAACTTCTGGAGATATTCAAGACCCGTCTGGATGCCTATCTCAGTGAAATGTCCTAGGGAGCTGCTTTGGCAGGGGGTTGGACCCGATGATCTCTCGAGGTCCCTTCCAACCCCTACAATTCTATGATTCTATGATAATGTAATACCAGAGTTTATGGAACTCTACCATGTTAGAAAGCAAACTGGTCATGTCTTTCTCTCCAACAGCAAATAGAGGCAATACACATTCTCCTCCAGGAAGACGTTCCCAGTTCTCAAGTTCTGGTACCCAGTGGAGTAGCTTTTTGATACACATGAAAGGAAAGTGAAAACGATCAGAGGGTTTTCTGTTTAAATATGTCTTTTATCCCACCCGGAGCTCTTCAACTTAGAGTCTGACAAACTCCCTCATTTTATTCGCATGCAAAATGTTGCCTTCTTCCCTTCTATTGGCCCGCCTCATTTCAGATGTTACTTTTTAAAAAATTGTATTTCAATTGATTACTCAACATTTACTTGTCAGCAATGAAGAAAAGAAACTGCCAGAAATTCAAGTGTTTAAATTCTAACTACAGCATAAAAATTAATGCTGTGTGATAGTCATCACAGGATAGATTCTCTAAACAACAAAAGACAGATTTTTCTTATCAAGCAAATGCAACTCGGTTCTTCCCTGTTTGTTTTATTAAATAAAACAGTGGCATGACGTCTATCTGAAGTACAATTCCCTTTATGAACTTTAATAAAATAAATGGGCTCTGAAAGCCAGATGTGAGATGGGACTTCTGCATCCTTGTTCCCTACCAAGTAAAACCCTTGAACTCACTCCACTGTGATGTAACAGGCGCAGAGTCAGTACAAGGAAATACACTGACGTAGTTTTCAATCCAACAGCAACAAATCCTGCTTGGAGAATACTCAGCCTTGTGCTACTAGTTTCTTTAAAACCATGCTGACCTACTATCCTGTGGCTTAAGGACACCACGTTTATTATCACAGACAGGAAGATTTGGCACTTTACAAACCGCAAACTGTTTCGGCTGTATGAACAGGTACATACAGACATTCCCCTTCTGTGCAGTCCTTTCTGAAAAGCACTATGCCACAAAATGATCGCCCCTCTCATACCAACTGTAAAGGTTTTGAAAACTCCTAGCAAGGAGAAAAATGCAGTCTCACCAAGCGAGGTCAGGAAATCAGGATAACTGCTTTTTTTCCAATGGAAAAAAGCTATTTTGGGGGAAAGGTCTGGAAGTTTATACAAATGAACCTTCTAACCTTCCTTTCAGTAAACCTGCTGTTGAATCATTTATGAAAAGAAACTTTCCAGTCAGACAGGCCCAGAATTAAAGATGTGTTTGTACCTTCACTCTTCCTTTAATGTAAGTATTAGTCAGATTTTAACTACATCAGCAAAGGTGATCTTAGGCACTGGTACAACATTGATTCATATCACATACTGGAAAGGAAGTGTTTGAATGTAATTTCAAGCCTGTGTCAGAAAGGAATTGTACAAAAGAGAAAAAACTAAAGTCATAAGTTTCCTGACCTCCAAGTGCTTGTGTCTGCCAAATATACATTAGCTCAGCTTTTACATTTAATAGGAAAAAAAAAAAAAGCTAGAGTCCTGCCAGCACCCATTCACTCAAGTCTTAAAACAGTCAAAAGAATGAACTCAGCCACATCTACAAACTGAGCAGCTTCTTGTGCTAGCACTAGATGCAAAGGGGTACCACCCAGGTAACACTTGGGTGCTACCGTGTGAAACATATAAACACTTCATTTGCCAATTAAAATTAATGTGATCTTCTATAACAAATACACTGGCTGCCCCTCATCCAACACCTGTAATGCCCACACTTCGGGTGAACTCAATCATTTAAAAGAAATCTGGGGTACTCAATGTGAAAAGCAGGAGTCCCCCAGTGGTAAAATACCTCCAAGAAACCTTCCCAAATACCTTCTAGGCAGTAATTTGGGCAGGAGGCCAAAACCTTGTCTCTAAATAGCTGTAGAATGATTTAGAAATGTATTTTAATATTTTGCCACTCTTTAAAAATAAATACTCCAAAATAACAGAGTTACTGCACTAATAATACGTATCTGAGACATTATCACCTTTTAAAAAAACTTTCTAGCTTTCAAGGTATAGAGTATAATAAACAGGTCTTAACAGGCACAGTAATTCCTAGAATATTATTAAAATACTTTCCTGTTATTGTATCATGTCACACAACAAAAAGTCATTACCCTGAATTAGACCACTGCACTCAGCTGCGATCTGGGCAAAAGATGATTTATAAAGTGCTACTCTGAAATACCAAGGTTTTCTGGACTTAAACATATTTCAAATATTATAAATCCTTTCAAAATTCTGAAAACGATGAGGAAGGGTAAGTAATAAACCTTAATTCTCCATGGCATGCTCCTTGAGACTCTGATCTTGTTCAACATGTAGCATTCATGCTCAGGAACATTATGAATTGTCATCCTAATCTACCAGCGACACTCTTTGCCAAAGAAGTAGTACAACCTGGTCTGTAGATAGAGGAGCTATCTATTAGAAGCGCTTTGCACATCTCCGGTTCTGATAGCTGCAGGGGGAAGTAGCTCTTCTCCCCACAGTCCAGGTCCAGAATCACTGACAGTTATTTCTCATTCTGGCTAAAGACAGAAACTAGTCACTTTAAGTATTCTACAAACTTGAATATTGACTCTTACAAAGCAATCTTGAGTCCTTTAATTAGCACATATTGCTGCTCAAGGGGAGCTAACTATTGGCTTTATTTTATTCTTTTTGCAACAAAATAATTCATTCTGTAACCTGTAAATTACATTTCTCCTCACAGTCTAGACCAGATATTGCATACTGCCTGTGTTAGAGAAATCTGGGATTTTTTTTTCCTGAAGACCCTAGTGAGAACAGCTTTAGAGAAAACACTGCCATTTATGAATCCAATTTCTTTTGCCTCCATTGAGTGTCCTGGCTATAGTCACTTATTGATGATATTTAGGTATAAGCTTAGTTTTATTGTGTTCCTTGTGTTGGATTAAATACATATTTAAGTCACAAAATAAATTTTAAAAATCAGTATGTAAATTTGCAATGTTACAAATACGCTTTTGAAAGGCAAACTAGAGTAACATTTCTATGTGTTTAGCTTGAGAAAGTATCAATATCCAAAAGACTTTTATAGCTATATTTTCTCTTTAAAGCAGGACTGAAACTTTGGAACATTTAAATCCTTGTCTGAATGCAACAGGAAGGAGATAACTCTCTTTTTAATTATGTGAGGACTTTATAAATGTACATGCAATTAACATAAATGAAAGCTAATATCAGACTGTATAATCATTGCACGGCAATGCAGTACCTAAGCCTTAAGATGACAGCTTCAGAAGTGCATCCATTCTCTGTCTTGTTAAGTGAATAATTTAAAGTAGATAATTAAGAACACTACAGAGTGGCTGTTTGCAGTGGGTATCACTAAAAGTCATCTGTTTTCAAGAAGTATCCCTGTAACGGCAAAGATGCCCAGATACCGACACATTTTTAAATTAATAAATACATAAAACTCAAACATCACAATTATTCACCCTTTATGGCTGCGGTTATGCCATTAATGATGTCTTTAATATATTGATAACCTCACCTTTTAGTTGGTAGTTCAACCAGAGTCCAAGAGGGTAACGACTGTAAGTATTTATACACTGAGCAAGCAGGAGGGAAAGGGGCATGGATGTTAAGGGAGAGGTAACTGAGCTACAGAAATCGTTGTTACAATTGGCACCTTTGCTGGCACCTTCTGCAAGGAGAGGAAGAAGGATGGAGCAGGGAATGAAAAACAAACTACCTTCTCATTTCTAGGGCTGGGTTTCTTTGCCCAGACAGAATGGGCATGTTGTAGGATTGACAATTTAATAACCTTTTGCACAAGGCTAAGTCACTAGGTACTATTTTTCTTCAAATAGGCTAATTCTAAATTTATTCTTATTTATGCTTTTTTATCTTCCCATAGCTCTTAGAGAAAGGTCAAGGGCATGAAGATATTTTTAGCAATACAGCAGAAATGCATTAAAAACATAAATGATGCTCCAAGTGAGATTCAAATAGCTATTTACTAAGTAAATTAAAAAACTGTATGCCTCTCTCCCTAAACTGAAGTGCAGTTAGAGTTAATACCTTCATTTTCTACGCAAGCCAGAAGAGAGTTTTCCAGATACTTTTAAACCATGCAAAAATTTAAAATTAAAAAAGCAAACCCAAAACCCAACACCAAATCCTGCATTCAACAATTCTCACCCCAATTTATAGACAAGATTAAAAACACCAACACACCACATTTCTTTGCAAGTCTCACTTAATTTTCTGTTGCAAAGGTGGGACATTTGGCAAGACATCTCCGGCATCAGCAGCCTTGGGGAATGTTTGCTTAGAAACACACACAGTTTGACCTCTCAAAGGATCAAAGCAGTTTACTTCATCAGGTCCTAAGTGTTATCAACAGCTGCAAGTCTGTGTCTTCCTTTCACTGTTTAGGAAACGAAGTAAGTAGGACAGAAAGAACTGAGACAATTTCTCAGTCTATATGGGTTTATTATAAGGCTATAACTTTCATGATTTTTTATAGAAGAATACTATAGGCAGTTCTTATCTATGCAATCCTTTAAAGAAATCTTGACAAGCGAATTTATCAATTTCTAATAGAATTTCAAATAATGCAGACACCTCATTGTCTTCAATCACGTCTTGTTTCATGACTCTGTATGTGGAGAAAAAGCCTTGTTTTCCTGGGTCCTAATGATGTACATTCCCAGGGCAATATAAAATGAACAACAATAAAAATGATAATTTACTTTGCTGCCAGGTGCTGATCATGTAGGTGTGAAGGAAAGCAAGTAAAGCTGCAGAGGCTGGGTTTTGATCTGGTATTGTATTGAAATATTCTGTGGTTGAGACCTAATTGCACTTAATCTGCTCAATAAAATTATCTTCACTGTTATTAGTATCCCAGACTTTTGTTATTATATAATCCTAACCTATTTTTTAAACAGACATTTAAATCTTCTGCTTAAGCATTCATTAATGCAAAGCCACTGCTGTGCAGAATACATTCCTATGTGCAAGCAGCAAGCCTGGGGAAGTCCAGGCATTTGGACATGAATTCTCTTCAACTGCTGCTAAATGTCTAAATTTTGTCTATGACCTTACCACAATAAACATCAACAAAACTCCATCCTTCATTCTAAAAAAACTCCACATCAAAAAGATGACTCTAGAAAGAGCAGTATCATTCATAAATACAATAGGCTATCCAAATAGTCAACTGCAATATAAGCTACAGCTTTTGGCTGAGTCCTTTCTTTCTTGTTTTATTTCTACATCTGAATAAATAATCTTCATGCCAACTAACCTAAATGCATGAATTATTTCCCATTTTGAGAATCCTGAGATGTTCAATTATCTAATACAACTGTCAGCCATCAACTGTACTTAATTGTCTGTATGTTTCAAGTCCACTGCATGTTTATTTTTATCACTCGCACAACACACTAGATGTTTTATGAGACTGGAATAAGATAAGTCACAGTCTAATGCTTAGTGATATGACAGGAGTGATACTTGCTTCTTTTAATCCAAATTTTTCAAGGAAAAGTAGGTAAATTGAATATTAGCCTGCTCTATCTTCTCCACACCCCTGCAGCTCCCAGCAATTTTTTAACCCACAGGACATACTTGAACAAATTTGACAGAGAAATGAAGTTCTTACAAGTTTTATGGAAAAACTGCAGGTTTTAGACCCACCTAGACCTGCCTTCCAAACACAAGGCCAGCACATCCAGCTCTGAGCCAGTCCAAGAGGGAGGTGGCACCTGCCCACACATTCAGTCCTTCAGCATGCGTGTAAGACTGAGCTGGGCACAGGATGTGCTGCCCCACCGAGACAAGAGATTTGGGATTGGTGAAGCTATGTGTGGAGAGGTCACAGCACGGGGAGAGAAGAGAGGAGCTCTGTCTGCGCAGAAGGCGAGTGCACTCAGGAGATGGATACTCTGGTAGGAAACCAGGCTTTATTAGTTCCATTACTCAGGAACAATTTCTTTTATTAGACTGCAACTCAAAGTCTTTACAGGGAGAGAGAGAACAACTTGGGAATGCTGGGAAAAGCAGAGTTGAAGGGAACCTTTCACAGAACAGCGGAGATGTTGCCTCACCAGAGGTTACAGATAAGGGAGGCCAAGGAGGTGTTGGGGGAACAGAGGAGAGAAGGTTGGAGGGCTGAGGCAATCTGCAAAGCAAAGACATGAGACAGGAGAGCAAAGACAAGACTGTCATGAAAAAGGAAAGGGAAAAACTGTGGTCAGATCTCTAAAAAACAAGTAGCTGAGGTGGAAAGTAGAGCTGCACAGAGACAGAAACCACCAAAGCCCTACAGCCATACAGGACTTGGTGCAGAAGTTATGGCTCAGAGAATGCAATGTTGACAATCAAAGAAAGCACAGCTGTATGGAAAAGGTATGTGAAGGCAGGAATGAGTTGTGGTTATTACCTCAAGGAAGCGACAGTGCTTAGTGCTGGCCTGACTGCCAGGGCTAAACATGAGAAACGTCAGCAGTGGGCTGGAGGCTGAGGGACTGGGGAGCATCAGCGATTGTCTCCATGGAGGAGGAACGAGGAGGCAGTGGTCTCTGTTTTTTTTCAAACTGAGCTTTAGTACTGAATTTAGGGTGCAGAATTTAAAAGGAAGAAAGTGGAAGCTTTTAACACTTCTGAACCTCATCAGCTGCATGACAAAACTTTAATGGGAAGATGCATTTTATGGACACCAGACAGTGATAAAATTGTATAACCCGTGAATGCAGAAATTCATCTTTATTTATAAGTTCCTACTCGAATTGTTTGATATCTTCAACTCTCTTTACAACCCATCATTTCTGCAAATTTCTATGCAGGAAGAGCTATCTCTATGCCATTACACTTTGTGTCATGCATCTCATGTTAAATTTCAGGCTGAGTGCAGATTGTACAGGACAATAGCCTGACATTTATGAAAATTGTCAAAGCATCATGATAACTAAAGAACTATTCCAAAAATAACTTAATTGTGTTAATGCCCTAACTATACTGACAGCGTTGTTGTTGCATTAGTTTCATCCACAGAAAATGTAAGAATTTAAAACTGATACCAAAAAACTGGTATCAAATAAATTACAGAATTAGTTTTCATGAACAAAGATGGTCACACTTCTAAAAAGCAAAGCTGTAAACATGTTCCTTTTTAAGGTTAAAAAAATGTAACGTACACCTTAAAATAAGAAACACTGGATACTTCTCACAACTAAGTTCCACCTTACAATCTAAAACTTCTTATTTCTTCTCATCACACACGGGCATTTTACACAGAATTTTAACATACTGTCAGCTCCAGACAGATATCACCGGCTCTTCCAACACTGTCAGAGTTATCCCTGAGAGTCAAACACAAAATAGGGTTCTAAACATAAAGTTTTAAATTTTTTTTACAATGTAAAGAGCCTGAGTGCAACCCACCTGCCATAAACTGCACCTTGCTGTGCCATCAAGAGACAGAAAGCGGCAGGATGCTGCTTGTTGGGGCACTGTTCTCTGCATTTCGCCAGGGGACACAGCTTGCAGACAAGGCACTTCAGGAGCCCTCTGAGGAAGACTGCCATAGAAATATGCCTGCTCAGCACAGGCTTCTCTTCTGCACCAGTCCTTACCCCACTTTATCACCACAGTATTCCCATCAGTGGTGGGATGCTCAGCACGGTGCCAGAGCTAGCCCATAGGAACCATAGGCTTTTTCTCACTCTCGCTATGTCAGGCCTTCAGCAGCCCCATTAGCAGTTTAGCATCCAACCACCTACCCCACCAACACAGCACAGCCTGCAGATACCTGACAAAATTGGGAACTTCCTGGCGAGTTCTGCCTTTCTAAGGTCCCCTGGCACCCCAGGCCTAGTCCTGCTCAACACATCCTTGAAATGCTGGCAACCAGACTCTGCTTCCCTCCTCAGTGACTATTAGGAACCTGATCTTGCCACATAATCCCACCAGTACCTGTGTGCTTTGTCTCCTACTTCAGAGACCTAGCATGGCACATACACAAACCGTAAAGCTGGCCTATAACAGGAATGTATAATTTGCTGCTCAAAAACATACACATTTACTCATTGGATATCTGGCCCACCACACACTACAACTGAAGCTTTCCTGATAAGGTAGAGATTAAAGGCAAAGCACTCCACTCTACAAAGATGCTATAAAGATGTAGTGATAGGACAAGGGGTAATGGATTTAAACTGAAGGAAGGGGCATTTAGACTAAATATTAGGAAGACATTCTTCTCTTTGAGGGTGGTGCCCTCCCCCCATCTCTGGAGGCATTTAAGGCCAGGTTGCTTTGGGCAACCTGGGCTAGTGGAGGGTGTCCCTGCCCATGACAGGGATTGGAATTAGATGGCCTTTGAGGTCCCTTCCAACCCAAACAATTCTAGGATTCTACTCTAGCCAAAGAAAAGACATGGTTCACTGCATACGTTATAACATGGTAAGCAAAGTGCCTAGCCATGCTTATTTAACTAGGCATCTCCCAGCACTTTCCTCTGAGGCTTCAGAAGAATGCTGCTCTCTCTGGAGTTACCTTCAGGGCTCCCAAATACTCTCTCTTACTACTTTCAGCACTCAAGGAGACACTATATTCATGCATAAATGCTTTGTGCTATATCATCATATGCTTCCTCCTGCCATGGAATGAATTTCATCTTGTTTCCCTTGTTGAAACAGGTTGACAAAGCCTGCCTAGGCTGCTGGGACAGACAGAAACTCAGCATTTGCTCAAAGCTGTGCATTTTAAATACTTGAGGAACAAAGACCTTTTCTTCTGTTTTACAAATCTTCAAAGAAATTAGCAAAGAATTTTAAATAATCTCACCATGGAGAGCAATTTGGACTAAGATGAGCATATTTACATATTCCTATTTGGGGTTTTGAGGCCTGTTTGTCTTCCTGCTGAAGTCAAAGTGCGTAGGCGCTGCTTTTTTAAGCTAGTCAATCAGTTACTTCAGCAAGGTACTTAATTCCCCTCTCATAATCAGATCTAGCTTCAAGAAATGTAGAAAACAGGAAATTCAAAGAGCTCCTGCAAGCTAACAGTCACCAAAGTGATTTTCTTTTGTGTAAAGTCCAATCTGATTATGAAAATGCAGAAGTGGAAATCAGCAACTAGTATCTATGCACCCTTGATAACTTGTTATCTGACTGGAAGCCAGCCTGGTTGTCTCTGCAAAGAAAATCTGCAGACAGAAATGTCAAAGAACACAAACAGTGTACATGCTTATATTAGATTTATTTTTGTCAAGCTATTTTCATTTTGTTAAATGTAGCTAAAATAGATGCCTGGGTTGTTTGTTGGTTTTTTTTTTCTTGCAACAGGCAAAGGGACACAAATTCTCACTGGAAGAAGAAGATTTAGTCTTGATTATTAACTGAAAAACAGTATTATATGTTGGTCCAAGGACTACTACTTTAATATATTGCCTCACAAAGTAAAAATGTAGTTTTGAACATCACATTCTAGCATAGGCAAAATTAACAATATGGTTTTACTCTTCTGTTAGCAGGAGTCTCAGCCTCAGATCAGAAAGCCAGGACTAAGCCAAAAAATTACAACAGGAAACAATGCATCATAATTAAGTAAAAAAATTTTGATGTGTAATGCTTACTTCAATAGGAACAAAAATTGTATTGCAAGACTGCTGAACTTAGTAAGATCTGTTTTGTTGTTTGTGAAATCAGTGAATGTGCAATGTAACTAAAATACAGTGTATCTCTTGATTTGAAATAAAATGAAACAATATCAGAGGTAAGAGCTAATAAGAACATTGTAAATAGTCAAGAGAAATCACCATTTTAATTAAATGTAAATTAATACAAAATATTAATGTGAATTAAATTACCATTTTAGAAACATCATCTCAAATATTCTTACAGAAGTGTCAGAAAAAGACGTAGTGTTAAATTAGAAAAGTATGTAGCATTCGAAATATACACAGATTTCAGAGCAGACCCAGGACTAGAGGATTTTGGCTGTAGGAACTGGGGTTGTCGTTGGGGTTGTCATACGTTATTAATTCATGGTAGAAGCCACTAATTCACATGCCACAAACCCCAAAAGGAAAAAAGCAGTAAATATGTTGGCTAGGATGGAGACTCTAAATTATCTTTTTGATAAACAATTTAAAAATGCTATATATGGATTCTACAAGAGAAAAGTAATTTACTGAGTTGGGAAAAAAGTATTAAGTGATAATTAAAGTGTCGGGGACCTGCTACCCAGAACAGAGCTCTCCCATTTGTTCAAGAATTGTGAAAATGAATGGGGAAACATTCAATTCTTGACTAAATTTTGGAGTTATACAAGTCTGGGCAAAATTAATTCCCTCTGAAACAGTATCTACCAGGTCTGCAGTCCCTGCTTTACTGAAGTAGCAGAAAGAAAAGGTATGAAAGATTCTAAAGGACTTCAAGCGCACAGACAGAGGGAGATCAGTTTCTCTGGATCCTGAGAAGTCTTATTGAAGAAACCTCACCCTTCCTCCCCTGCCTCTGCTGGTTGCAGCTTTTCCAAAGGAAACACTAGCAGTTCATTCTCTGTGATGTCCCTACCCCACTTTCAGGAAGGATAAAATATTAGGGACAGCCCAGAGAGCTGCTGTCAATACTCAGCACAGGCTTTATGCTATAGAGAGGCAAATCTCTCCATATAAAATCTGCCACTTCTTGAAGGAAGTGTTTTCCATATTGGGCTTCACTCTTTCACAGCACTGACTTTCTGATCTGTGAATGCCAATGATACAGGATGCCTGCAAGATTCTGAAAAACTCAGAAGAAAGGAAAACTACTAACTGACCCTTTCCTTCTGAATAATTTGGAGATCCTAGAGAGAGTCACCTTCATGAAATCCTACAAGGTGGACATGAGACTGCCTGATTTAAATGCCACCGGCACACAACAGCCTTTGAGAATACCAACACTGCTAACTTTTTAGAGTCTTAACTTCTGAAATGCATTAAAAGGCCATCTTATGGACCATAATTTTTGCTCTTTATGCTTATACCTTATTCTGTATGGAAATCAAACACACTAACTTCATATGCTGTGCTACCTATGTTCTAATGTGAAATGATCTACTCCAGTAAGAAACTCTTAAGTGCCATGGTGTCTACTGAACCCTTGGGTTTCATTAACACGTGGTCCACAGGAAGTATAAAATATACCCTTCTCTAGATATAAGCTTCTAGCTACCTTCTGCAACAGAAGGTTTGCAATGTTTTTAAAGAGTGAACAGCCTCTCATGAGAAAGCAGAATCAGGAAAGACTACTTCTGACAAATAATCACACAAGCCAGTTTCTTTGCCTCATTTGTTAATGACACAAAAAGGCACTTTGCAAAAACAGTTTACCACACAAAAAAGCAATATTGGCATAATAATTAATTTCTACCTGTCTTATAGCTTGTTTCTAGTTTCTAAAACACAGCTAGCAGTGTGTAACTGACCAATTCTCCACAGATAACCAGCAAAACCTACATGTTTTAAGAAATATTTATGTAGTCAGTTGAGATTACTTCTGATCATAATGGATGTAAGAGAAGAAAAGATACGCAGAGCTGAACAATGGGATAATAAGCTTGTGATTAACTAGGCAACTTGAAAATGAATCCATGTGAGAACATTATATCATCCTAAATATGCTGATCTAAACAGTCAATTCTTTGTAACATTAAGTATTCTATTTACACTACTTCAGAGATAATGGCTTAAGGCATTTAATTCAGGTTTAGTGGCTCTCCATTTTGTGTTGAAATGAATGAGACATTTCAGAAACGTTTATTTTGTTGCAAGTATTTCTACAGGTTGGTGAAGCTACAGTATTTTTTGCAGGTTGTTTTCTTACAACATACCACAGAGATGACCACTATACTGTGTCAGCTGATACCAAAATAATAAGGTATCTTCCAGCTGCAAGGCTCAATGTCAAATGCAATACAAACTGAAGGGGCAAGCTACTCCCCAGGTACTAAAAAGCTGTAGATAGCTTTAACAAGTGACTAGTTCAAGCATCCATCCTTAATTTGGTGTGAAACTCACCTCTGAAATCCAATCAACAGATTTTGCATTTACTGTAGTTCTTTGTGACAGAAGTCAATGGCCTTAAAATGTTTTCACTTCTCAAAAGTTGTTAAGGCTTAAGCAAAAACGTCTGTTTAAGCAAAATCTTTACATCATAATAACTAACCCAAATCTGTTACTCTAAGACACACACACAAGTTTTCAGTAATTTGAAGAGCTGCCTACCAGCAAGAAATTCACACCCTTGAGGCAGCAGCACCACATCAGACAGTAGTTCTAAAGAAGATTCAGAACCTAGACATGCCCAAAACAAACAAACAAACAAAAAACAACAGACAGCCTCATCCTTCCAGTGGGAAGACTCAGAGTCCTGGATTTGGCCATGTCAGGTGTCAAGAGAACTAACTTTATAGAAGGAGCTGAATTACGAGCTTAAAGTGCAGGCAGAAAAGAAGATTGAACCCTTGTATACTCAGGGTACATCATCACAAGTAAACCAAACACAACTCACATTCCTATTGTAGCCATCAATTTATTTTTTTATATATAAATTGCTCTTCCTTTTTAGTACTGATTCAGATGCAAAATACAGGCTCACTAGTATCTAAGTATATGGTAATTTGGGTTTAACAGCTAGTGCTACAACAAATAATTCTTGTAGGATTAGATTTTTCTTTGTGGTTGGACATTGCTTTAAATTTCATACTGAACATGTAGCTTGCCCTTCTAGTTCTAGACTAACTACACCACTACAACACAGTAACACTGTAACAACAGACCACTTAAAAATGTAAACCAAAGCTCTACTCTAGTAATACAACTGCCTCACTTGTCCCATTAACAAAGTGAGAGAAACTACAAACTTAGTAACACTATTAGCAATATCTTCCTGGTTTTGGTTTTAAATCATCATATTGATGCTTGAACAGTTCATGAGAACGTGGCACCTTGTTTCCAGAGAGGATGCCATTTTGAACATCTTTCACTATAGACTTAGGTTAATTTTAACTGCTTTTAATCCTCCAATTCTTAGACCTATATATGCTACAAGAGACTTACACAGCACACACAGTAGTCATCTTAGCCAGTGTCTTCCCCTTTCATGTGCCAAAAACATCAACTGTTGTGGTTTTCTATACTGCCTCAAAAATAAGATGGCAAAAGCATTACACTTGATAGATACACTGAGTCATACAGTACCACAGAACGGCCTTTGAGAGATGAAAGGGTGAACTGCTGCTTGTGATTACACCCAAGTAACTTTAGTGAGACTGAATATTGCAGCAACAGCTATAAACACAATGACGACATTAGCAGAACACCAGTTATGAAACCCCTGCCAACACTGCTTGTACAGGGCTTTTTTTGTTTTGTTTTAATCGAGACATAAAAAAAATCTTACCAAGTTCTGATGTTTGGGGTATTTGCAAAGCCCTGCAAAAAAAGCTATAAGCCTAGGCAGCCTTCAAGAATGTACCATGCAGTAGTAACCATGACGATAAGAAAAATGCCTTTGCTAATCTTTTTCTTCCACATGACAATACTTCCCAAAACTGGTAGCTTTCTGCAGTAATACAACTTATGTTTGTTGCTGCCTGTGAATCTAGGCCTGTAAATCCTCACACACCTGAAACTCCTGACAAAGGGAACAGGAATTTGGGGTGCACTAGGAACACGCAATGAGTCCTGGCCAGTCCAACAGCATCTTAAGTGATGGTGGTAAAACAGATGTCACTTGTTGGCAAATATGTCTTGTTTCATTTTTGCACAAAACAGGTTAAAAAAATAATTATGTTTTAAAGATCATTACTTTGCAAGTAGATGGGGAATCCAAAAAAAAAAAAAACCCAACAGAAAGGCAGAGGGTACATAAGATATTCCTATAGAGATGATATAACTGTTAAAGTAGGTCAGAATTTGGCCCTCAGCAGGCTGTCCATGTTTTCAGGAAACAGCCTATCATTCATCTGCATTGATTTAGTCTCTGTTTTATATTAAGTTGGGTGGGTTTTTTTAAGCAATACACAACAAAATAAATAAACATTCTCCAGAAATTGATCTTTGCTCTCTACTATTTCTCCAACATTCTTGCTCACCAAACTAGGATAATGCTTTCAAAAGATGTATGTGATTTGGATCTGGAGTCTCAGTTTGAAAAGTGACTGAAGGGCTGATTTTCAAAGGCATTAAGATACCTAAAGATGCATTAAGCACTTAGATTTTTTTTTTTTTAAACTGTCTGGGCATCTAAAGCCTATTTAAATCACTTAGTCCTTTCTAAAAATCCCAATGGGCAGTTATCTACATTTTATGTGTCTATATGCCTTTGAAAATCTGTACCATTGAATACTTAACCACCAAAGTCCCCCTGGCTTTTAATGAGACTTAGGGTGCTAAAGAGTGTAAGTACTTCTGAAAATTGGTCAACCCATTCTCTGTGGTCTTTTCTCCTTTCTTTTGAAGAGCAATCGACTGATAGTTATCCATAGTATGTCAGTTAACTACAGCTTCAACACTTTATTACACAGTATACCCTGTAATTTTTATGTAACTAAACAAAGGTCCCAAGTACAGACTGCATCCAAGACTTTCTGAAACACCAAAAAAGACAATTAATTCCAACCTGTAAAACCTGCCAATGTCTAAAACTAATTATTTCAATAAATATGATTAAAAATGAGCTTAACTTAGGCTGACTGAAAGCAAACAGCATTGTTTAATTACTGAGCAACATATCTGTAACAATTTGAGTAAGTTCTGAAAGACAGGCACAGAGCAACAAAAAATTTTCAGAGAAAAGCTTTAAGAAGGAAGTTGTGAATAGGCTCTTTAAAGACCCAGCAGCTCCAGGAAAGAAAAGCCTGAATTCTGAAATTTCTTTTTTGAACAAAAACATATGAAACTATAAAGCTTTCCCTTATGCAAACATTTGAAAGCTTTATCTTCTGATCTTCTTTAATGTCAATGGGAGGTAACTTGCACTGACCATGTTCCCAAAAAGGAACTGATTTGTAAATTAGGAACGCAGGGAATCAGATTGCCACCTACAGGAAAATTTAGCATTTATTGTCAAGAATGACTCAAAAAGAATAGACTGCCATCCTGCCAAGCACTCTTTCAGGTTTAGCTATTATTTCAAAACCAATTAGTATTTTCCTTTGTGCAACTATTACCGTGAACTTCCTAAATCTAGAAAACCATTAACATGAGAGTACTGCTTCAAAGTTCCATAATTCAACTACAAAGCAGCAGATTACAATTGTGTCTCAGTTCATGAATTTTAAGGCTGCTTACCTGATACAATTGGTGCTAGCCTGAATATGTCTGATAGTCTGCTGTTAACTGGTTCATAAGGGGAATCTTCAAGCAAGTCATTTCCTAAAGACAAAAAGACATTTGAGTATTTCTTTTTTTTAAGACAATAATTCAGGATAAGATTCTTTTGTTTACTTTTGCTCTGAAATTAAGCTACTCTGTAACTGCTGAAGGTACTCCCCTCTTTGTGTGGTTATCACCTCTCAAAGGATTATCTACAAAAACGTGTGAAAGCAGCAAGTTTTTTATCCCTGTCAATGGTTCTCTTCTCTCCTTCCTCCATGGATAAAGTCATAATTTGCAGAGACAGCCTGTGACATCACAGAGACCGTCCCATCTCATCCCAGCAGGAGAGAAACTGCAGCAGTTATGTTCCTCTTCATTCATCCTAACAGAAAAGGGTTTTTAGAGGAGCAGCCCAGCTTAACAAGCCAAAAATTAACATCCTTGGAATAAACCACTTCTAGCAAGATGCTGTCTGAAGGGAAACTTTTTGTGATGCACAAAATGTCCAAGAGTAGTATACTTTATTATGAAAGCCTGAATAAAAATATACATAGATTCATTAAAACACTCCGGTTGATGGCTGGAATAATGAACAGAAAGGGATTACTTCCATTTTTGCAGAAGTAGCTACAGAAAGAAGTTAAATGAGGGCCACACCGAAGCAAAACATTGCATCTGACTCCAGAACCAGAGCAAAACAAGACTAAAAATGGCGTAGCCCATGTAAGGACCTGACTGTTCTCACTAGACTATGGGAAATTTGCTAGAGACACCAAGAACAGAAGTCTGGAGTCAATCACTGTCATATCCCTTCTACATGCTCTGTAAAACACAAACTTCTTTTTATCAGACTCAGCATGCCCAGGGAATATTGCTAATAAGTAAAGAATAAACCTTCCCTTAAAACAATGCTCTTCATACTACATTTAACTTTTAGCAAAGAGCTAAGAAACTAGTTCCAGTGCCCTGTGATCTTGTTGGGTAAGCCTTAATTAAGGAATTTAAATACTATTAGGAAAACATCTCCAAACGTGTGTTTTTGTAACTTTGGCACTTGCTAGTGCCCTTATCTTTTGACTCTGTTTTAGAAAGGTCAGCTGGGTCCCCGGGAGGAAACCCTCATTGTGGATTTCCCAACAACAGGAGATGGAGCAGCAGCTGTTCTTGAGTCGGATGAAAGCTCTTCAGTTTGCAGCTGAAGAGCACAGTGTGAATTACGGTGTCAGACCCTCGGTTTAGCCTCAATGGCAGCGGCTAGCTTTGGATATGAGGGGCTGCAAAAATATATAAACCACACACTGCACTAGGGGAGTGTAACACTTCTGTGCTTCACAACGTACCCTGTAAGCTCTGGTACATGCTCCAGTAAATGCGCAGGCAATTTTTCTCCTTCTTCATGCCTCTCTTACAGCGGCAGTTGTACAGAGATTTCTGCTTGAGAGCTTCCATGGCGCTTTTGCATTCGTCCTTTGCCTCCAGGCCTGTTGCCCGGCTGAAGTTGCTCTCTTTGCCGGCTACACACTGCCTCAGTGTCCTGTATTTAGTACTACAGCTCTGCTCCTTGAGACACTGATCGCTGGCTTTCACGCAGTCAAGGCGGTCCCCTCCAGGCAGCCGGCTCACTTCTGTGGACAAAAGTACATCTAGAGAGAGGAGACACAAACCAACAAACTCTCGTTGAGGGACGAGGCTGATTTAAGCGGGGGCCGAGGCAGGCAGCTGGCAGGAAGCACAAGGCAGCACATGCAGCCAGCCCCGCGGGCAGCACCTTGCAACCCTCCAGCCTTCGTGCTACACCTTAGGAAAAAGCACTCCGGGTTCTCCTGGTCTTAGACCCACTTTTGTGAGCGCCCAAGGAAACAGTATGTTTTAACCCTGCTGGGTTGATTGATGAGAAAACACAAAAAGGAAAGAAAACCCACAAGGGTTAATGTGCCAGACAAAATAGGTGTTCCTTATTCCTTAGATCCACTTTGGTGAAACACATATCCTTCCCATTCAAGTGTTTAACCGAGGGGTTAAACATTCGGCCTCACTTTCCACAAGAGCTTTGCTGTAATTTCAATTACATCCACGAACAACCCGCTCAGAGAGATAAGTATCCCCACTGATTGATATTAGCCTCTTTTTGCGTCAGTCACTTTTTAAAGGCTGTACGCATTTTTGCTTATTCCACACGTATAAAGGTAGAATTTATGACTCTTCCCCCCCCCCTTCCCCATTTCTCTCCACATATGATGCTTTTGCAGGAGAACAAAGCAAATTGCATTAACTCCCTCCTCTCCATTGTGCCCCCTGTCACGCTCCCTCAGACACACGCAGATGACATCTCCTGTGGAAAGGAAACCAGTTTGGGCTGCAAACCGCTCGCAGTCGGGCAGGCTGCCAGGTTCAGGTGAAGATGTAATCCTTCGGCTGGCTCTTGTCACCCTCCTCCCCCCACCCCCACCCCCCACCCCCCCCCCCCGCCCCCCCAAGCAGCTTTATTTTATTAAAATTAAAAGTTTCCCTGTAACTTGCGAGAAGCCAATTTAACAAGAAGCTATGCAGGCAAGTATCTGAATCTAATCTCCCAGAGCTTTAAACGTAGACTGGACTAAGTGATGTGAGGCAGAGACGTAAAAACTACTGGAAACTTCATCGTTCTGCCTAAACAATAGACTGACACCCGTCAGGCACCCGATCCCTACGCTTTGCTTCATGAAGCGATGTACGGAGAGAAATCAGACGCCGGCAACTTACCCACTAAGGGCAAAGCGAAGTACAGGATAGCGAGGAACATCTTGCCGTCTTCCGATGGTTTCCCCAAACGAGCTGATGTGCCACAACAAAGAGGATCAGCATGTAGATATTCCAAAACCGCCGAGGTCCAAAGGCTCCAAGTTCAGATCCATTGAATTCAAGGGAGGAAAAAACAAAAAACAAAACAAAACAAAACAAAAAAAAAACCCAAACCCCAAAAAACCAACCCTCTCTGCTTTTCACCGCTGCCACCTCCAGCGGCAGGAACGGCGATGCAAACGCTGAGCTTTTCCTCTTAGATTTCAGGTCTGAGCAACCTGAAAACACGAGAACTGACTTCAGCGAGGAGCGAGCGGCGCACGCACGGGTATATGTGTGCGAGTGCGGGAGCGGGGCAGGAGCGCCGGTCGCCTCCTTGGGTGGGCAGCGCCTGTTCCCAGGGAGGGACCGAGAGCACACACGAGGGTGGAGGGGGGACGAGATCCGCGGCGCCCGCCCCCGGCCCCGCAGCCGGGGCGAGCCGCGGACGGCCCCGCAGCCGTTTGCAGTCCCTGGCTGGGACTCCCAGGAGCTGCCTGAGCCCCCAGCGGAATTCGCTTCTTCCGCCCCCCTACTCCCCCCCAGTCCGCAACTTTATTCGCTTACGGCGGGGCGGGGAGGATGATGCGCGGGGGGCCGCGCAGCTTGCGCGGTGCGCTCGCCTCCGGGTCACGGCGCGGCGGGGGCAGGTGCCGCGCTAACGGGCAGCGGCTGGGAAAGTTTGGCAGGGGAAATTGGAACGGACGTGGGGGAGAAAGAAGCTCAGCGGGTGGCGCGGAGCCCCGGGCGGGGCGGTAGAGGCTGGCGCCGGTTGTGCCGACCGGAGTGGATGGGTCGCGGCTCCGGCAACACCCCGGGCACGGCGCCTCGGGGACGCTCAGCTCGGCGAGAGCGTTTCCGAGCGGAAGCCGCCACCAACTGACCGAGCTGCGGGAAGCGGCGGCGGGATGAGGTACCGCTGCCGCGCCTGGTAAAGGATGACCCCGCTTACCGCCCGCCCCCGCCCTCCGCAGCCACGGCCTCCCCCTGCCGGCCCCGCCGCCGCCGCCTGCGGGGGAAGCCCGGGGCGTCCGCTACGACCCCGAAGGGCGGCGGGGGGTTGGTGGGGTGAAGGAGCCCGTTTTTCCTCCGCAGCCCTCCTTGGGGCACGGAGCCGCGCGGAAGAAGCGCCGAGCGGCGCAGGCTGCGCTCCGCCACCCGGGGGGAGGCGGGACCCGCGGGGGCGGATCCCCGCCGTGCGCGGGTCCCCGCGGTGCTCGGCGCGGGGCAGCCCTCGGCCGGAGCCGAGCCGAGTGTATCGGCTTCCACTTGGCTCCTGAATAAACAAAGCGAACATATGTCCCATCTTCCTGACAGATGGTTCAAACAGAGAACTATTTAGTGCTTTTCCCACAGTTGCTACTATGTAGCGCTCCCCGAAACCCAACGAAATGCAATTAGCCTAAAATAGCGTCAGTTTCCAGATTTCCTTGTTTTCATATGCAGACAATTCGGTTCAGGTGGTTTTATGTTTCAACCGCAACCAAATGTTTTCTTTAAAAGATAAAAACTTTATGCTTTACTTGCCAATTTTGTCAACAAGCTATGTGGCCCATTTGACTTGAGGAATTCGCTTCTCACAATAAATTTTGCCTAAAGGAGTTTGCCTTGCCTCATGAGAGGGAAGATGATCAGGCTGGCCACTTTTACTGCAAAAACTGGATGGCAGATGGAGCTAAATTGTTGTAAGGTACTTCAGAAACACTTATTTAAAAGCTCAGCATATGCCAGGATATACATTCAGAGAACCTGAATGGAAGCCTCATATTTATTTTTGGTTTTCTCTCCTGCCACTTTTTCTTAACAGATACATTTGTGTTTCTAAAACAAACCAAAAATAACCAACAAAGCACCCTGAAACTGTCCAGAGTATTGATTCTCTTCATGAAGTGATAATAGGGATGTAGAGTTGCAACTGATCATGTCACAACAGTTTGTGTTTTGGCTGTTTAATATGAAGGGCATATAATAATATTATATGGTCACTAAATGTATTATCTGCTGCATGTACAAAGATATAACTGGAAAGAAACAGCCAGGTTTCTGGAGTATTTTAAGATAATTAGAAGGTGCTAAGTTGGTCGTGGCACTGATGATACAAGTCAGCTGAAGCTGGCATCCAGTGAAACAAGTTGGCCTTCCAAACACTTCAGTACAAACTGAACCCGGTGATACAGAGAGGTGATTACTTCTTCCCTGGGGATTTTGACACCATTATGGCACATGATTAGGTTTCTATAGAAGTTACCTGTATGTCCAATACACAGGTAGCATTATTCTCCTGTTATTTACAAGTCTAAGCCAGGAATAACTACAACTTTCACTGCAGAGCAAGGCAAGTGAAAATAAGACTGAAATCCAGGCCACTATTTACAAAACCATTCATGCATTAATGTCCTGAATGCATACATATACGCACACACAGAGATACACACACAGAGTATTATTTGGCATATAAAAGCAACACATTGCAAATCTCTGCATTAATAGCTACTTTCACTGTTATAAAACAGCTTTTGTGGGGTGTTTACTGCTACAGTGAAACTGAAATCGTGTTTTAAGTGCTAAAAATCAAATAAAATGTTACTGACAGTACAGAAATAACAAGACAACTGGAAAGCATGCATCCAGAATTCTGAGGATTGTCACTAAACACTCCTCTTGTCAGTATTTTGACTCATCTCTGGGAAACTATCACCCAAAGAGAAAAAACATTCAAATATCTTAATCCAAAAAAGTTTTAGAATGCAACCATTTTAAGTCACAATCCAAGGGGAAAGTGCTTACTACATGCAGTTGCTCAGAATGTCCAACCACTACAGACTATTTAACAGGACCCTGGGTCTAAGAAAGTGTCTTGTAAATCACAAGGACATTTGTTCCACAGTAGAAATTAATTATTTTTTTTTTCAGAGATGGAATTATTCATAAATTTTGTCAACTTCTTTCCAGTATTTTAAAAGTAATTTCTAGATTACATTCTTTCCATTTATTACAAAGCTAATTTCCATATCCTGCTAGCACTGAGACAAGTACGTCGCTCTCCTTGTAGACGGTCGCTGTGGTTCTGGGTAGCTGAGCTCACTTGTGTGTTGGACTGATGTCCCATTAACACACAAGGCACGCAGCTTTCCTGACGTGCCATGTCGTGTTGCTTACATAGTCTCTGCTGCAAATTGTAGCCACACGTAATTTTAATTTTTTAAGAAGTTAAAAAGATACCAGACAACCCCCCATAAGGTGTTCTGTGGCTGGAGCCATAATCCTCTGCTCTTCAGACATTATATTCCAATTGCCTTTTATCTCCTCTGGGGTAAAATCAAGTCAGTGGATGCTTTGCTGTTGATTCCAGTCAAACCAAGTTCCACCTTACAATTTGCATCTGACAGACACTCAGACCATAAGGCTCTTAGTCCAATTAATAATAAAAAATAAGCTGTGCAGAACTCCTTATTGTGAACATCTTAAGGATATTTAAGCTGTTTTTCTATTATTTCGATTGAATTTTATAAAAAAAGTTCCAGAACACTTAGTATGACATATATAAAGTATAGCTGGTAGGGACAAACATTTCATTAGAAGACAGATGACAACATAATCACCACGGAGCTATTGTTTAAAGGCTATTACAATATAAATAAGTTGAAGACAGGTCTAACTACTTCAAGCTACTTACTGCCAGCATTAACTGCCAGTACTTCAGTCTACATAACTTTAGTTACTTCAGTCTTTGTAGTTACCTACCTTAGCTGGTATTCTTTCACTGAGAACGTTTAATATAGAAAAGACAAAGTAATGAGGATAGAAGGGATATTTGATACTAAAAATTCTGTAACAACCAGTACTTCAAACACTGTTCTTGAAAGTGGGTTGAGATAAGTGAATCCCTAACCATGGGCAGTTTTACACTTTCCATCACATTGTAGGCTGAACCCAGATGCTCTGAATCCAGCAACAGCATCAAACCACACCTGTAGTCAGGGCCACGTAGTGGCCAGGCACCCAAGATGTGTGTAGTCAGAATACTATTTTTTCTGCATTCAGCTTTACTGTAGTTCCTTCTGCTTCCTCCTTTGCATGTAAATTAGTGGTTGACAGCCATCTCTCAGAAGGGTGTCACATGCAAAAAGAACTGACTCAAATGCAGTTGATGTTGTTTTGCAGCTAGTCCCACACGCAGAAGCTGCAGTGTGGGAGCACCGCATTAGGTCATTATGGCTGGCAGCAGTTCGGATGATGGTAAACTGACAAGAAGTTTGAACTCATACAGGGACTGGGCCACAGTTAGCCTGCATGTTCCCTTTGCCATCTCTGCCATCTCCTTTTAGACTGAGCCCTGCAAAGAAATAGTGAAGTTGGAGCCACTAAGCCCGGGGAACATTATACAGTCTTATCTGCAGGGCTGGTAGATGTGTGCAGAGAAAGTATGCTGAGAGTAAGAACAGCGCCATGAACTTTATATATAACTCTTTGGGGAAGGAATAGGTGAAGCAAAGCTGAAGCTGAACTAATGACTCAGATACAGCAGGTGGGGGAAGAACAGGCAACTGATGGGAAAAAGTCTGTGTGCCATGGGAGCACAAAAAGTAGTGTTTACACAGGAGGCTTTATTCAGTAATGAGAAAGAGAGAATAGACAAGTTAGAGAATTACTAAGGGCTGGGGGAAACAATCTGAACTGCATTTTTTTGTCTTACATTTATCTACTTACCATGAAGTCAAAGCGTGTAGTGGTGGGAATAAGGCAAGAAGGATTTGCTCAAGGCATTAAAGTTTTGTAAAGGACAGATTAAATAACAGCGCTCCAAAAATCAATTTTGAGGGGCTTATGAAGCCTTGAATGGGCTTTTGCAGCACAAAAGCAAGATTGAGTTTTTACTGAACCTGTCATTTATTTGGGTTTAGAGCTTTCAGCAAGTATCAGGAAAAACATAAAACAAAAGCAAAGTAAGCAATGAGCATTCACACAGTAATCAAATAAAAAACACGTGGAAGTGCAATCCAAATTGCTAAGTGACTTTATTAATGCAAAAGTATAAAAAAAGAAAGTCCCCCTCCCCACTCCTCTGCTTTAAGCAGACGTGGTAGTGAATTCCCACAGCTGTTCTTGGCCAAGAAGGTTTTTCCAAAACTCTTGCTTCCCTGTGCTCACCAGAGGTTGTGTTTATGTAGTATCAGACCACCTGGGGGAAAAAAAAAAAGAAAAAAAAAGAAGCTGCAAAATTTCTCACTGAATTCATACCTAATATGTTACCTGATACATAAATACTGAACAGTGCAATGCCATTCAGAAAGCTCATCATTAAGAAAAACAACGTATTAGTTTTACCCTTAAAGATTTGAAAATACGGACAAAACTTAAGCCAACTTGTGGAGTTCTGTACCTTATACAAATGATTCCATTAAACTTTAAATACTGATATACAGGCATAGACATTGATGTTTGCCCAAACTGGTGATGAAAAAGTTGTTAAGACAGACTGAGAATAGTAGCAGTCCTCGATTTGTGCTTTAAAAGTGGGATAATACAGCCCCCTAGCTGCTTGTACAGGCAATTGATGCCAATGTGGGAAAGGGGATCTGTGTCTCTAGGGCAAAACGACGTGCTGAATTCCATAGTACAAGACGATACCATCAGCGAAGAAACTTGATGTGAAGCAGGTAGGCAAAACCAGAAAAGATTAAAATGCATATCACATTAAGTATTAGTATAAAATTGCCTATTCATTCTAGAGCAATACAAATCAGATGCTAGAAAATAATTGGAAACGTCAGCTTCTGAACCATTTGCCAGCACATCAACCTTTAGCATCCCACAGGCATTAGGGATTCCCATCTGATTCAACCAAGATCACAATTTGACTTTTAAACCCAGAACTTTCCTTTTATGTTTTTAAATTTCTGTGATTACCAGCAACTTGGTCTTGTGGAAACCATGCAATCCTGAACCACAAGACTGGAAACCCTTCCTACCTTACAGTCTTTAAAATATACTTGCATTACTGATTCTCATAGTCTCTGCAGAAATACTGAAGCTCTAGAAAATTATTTATTCTAGTTGGCTGTTGCTGTAGGTATATAACATCCAGGCAGCTTTAAAAACAAAACTGTGGAAAGCATTAACAGAACACCAAAATCAGGTTGAACAGCATCTGAGAAAAGCCACGTAAAAAAGAAGATAATGTTTGTACCTTATATTTACATACTGTTTCACTTACTTACATATAGCTCCCTTCCCAAGTTTAACTGAAAGGGATGAAGTCTGTGTATAGGATGGTGTGTAAAAAACAGTGAGATTTCCTTTTGAAACATGCACAGCTCTAGCTAGTGATGGGTATTCAGCTTTCACTGTTCATGCAATGCCATATACGCGCATTTACAAAGCAAAAAGGAACCTTCAGCTTTCACTTACTATATACATCTGATTCTAAATTGTAGGACCAAATCTGCCCTGACTCCTGCCCTGACTAGGGAAGTCAAAAAAAGATGCATGGAGGTTAAAGTCATTTTAGAATGTAGTGACCAAAGGCAAAATTATCATCTTAGATTCTCAAAATTCTATTTTCTGTCCATTTGCTAGACTAGCCCTGACAAGTAAAATACATTTTTCTCCTGATGTTGAAGATCACCAAAATTGCAACTTAATCAGAAGTTTCTCAAAAGGTTAGCGACTCCGTCAGTGTTAATTTCTACAACCTCTGTTCATTTGGTCTTCCTTGGAGGTGAGAAATTTAGGGTCCAAAAAGTCTCAAGATATTCATATTTTAGGTGATAGGAGATCAAGGAGGAAAAAAAGTGAAAGAAACTAGCACTGTAAATGCCTTGGGAATTTGACCTACAGGGAAAGCAAAACCACTTGCTCTAAGATATCTGCAATCGCTGTGTGTGGCTGTCTACTAAAGGTAGGGTGATAGTTGGTTTGGAGGTTTTTTGTTTACTTTGTGGTGCTTTTTTGGGGGGATGTGTGTTTCATTTTTTGTTTCTTGATTGTTGGGGTTGGGGGACTGTGTGGTTTTGTGGGGTTTTTGTTTGTTTTGTGATGTTGTGTTCTTTTAATGTTGGGGGGAGGGAGGAGGGCTTTATTTGTTTACACAAATAACTCTTAACACCTCTGAAGAAATAAGCACACAGAACACTATTTGAAATTAAGTGGTTAGTTGTAAAAAGCATTCAATAAACATGGGATTAGAAGACTAAATATCTCTTAAATCAGCAGCAATGCCTCCCTATTTAACACATGCATTTTCATAGTTTCAGAAGAACCTTATGACTGACAAATGAGATATTTCTCCTGTAATCCAATTGATTATCATCTGGAAACAGTGCTGAAAATCAAGACCTGTTTGTTGTACTAAAATACCAGATAATCCCATTACTTGGCTTCTCTGCAACTACTTCTGTAAAATTCCAGTGACAACAGAATACCCACTGGGCACTGTACACACCAAGTAAACACGACAGGCAGCTCTAAAAGGCAAGTCTGAAAGCAAGTAACATCCGTTGTGACTCTAGCAGTTTCTTCCCTCCACGCTTTCCTGCAAGCACTCATTACATCAATTACAGCTCTATCTGTGAAAGAAATTTTCCCAGTTTAATCCTGTGACACACAGTTAAATCTATAGCATTTTCTTTAGGTGGTAATAGTTACCTGCTGGTAACACCAGTAAAAAGCTTTTAGGATGCAATGCCTGCATCTATCCTACAGCTTTCCTAGTGGAAGTAATTCAGATGAAAAACAAGGATGCATACTTTTAAATTATGAAGGTGAACTGTGTGGATGCTGTCTGAAGTTGACTCTGACTCAAGTCATTTACATGTAACTGCATCTTGAATAATCCTAAACTGTATCTTTACTTGGCAGTAAAAGTAACTAAATGTAAAGGACTCCACACTTTTATCCCTTAAGGATGGACAGACGGACATGAAGGTGGATTTGACATTTTCTTTAAGCAGACACACCAAAGCCTTCCAATCTCAAAACCATATTTTATTATAACAGAAAATAATGGATTAGGCTGAGCTTTCTTTTTTAGTAGAAAAAACTGGGTGGACCTGACTAACTCCAAGGTTTGAAAACAAATCTTTCCTCCACTACTGCATGGATGGAACATGAGGTTTGGGGGTTTGGAACATGAGGATGGGGGGATTTTTTGGTTGGTTTTGGGTTTTTTTTGTGGGTTGTTGGGTTGGGGTTTTTTCTTCCCCATCACCTCTCCTTTGGGTCTATTCAGGCACCCAGACAGAGGAGCCTCAGTGGTTCTTAGAAACCCTCAGCTCTCACCTCTCCAACCCTTGCTGACTTTGTCATGCTTACCTTGCCATCCACTGTAGGAGCTTCTTGTTCCTCCTCCTTCTAGATGACCTGGATGCAGGATCCGGGCTGAGGAGAACATACAGGCATCCCTTCTCTTGTCCTGTGACACCTTTCATGTAGAACATTTGAAACCTGCAACTGTCAGTTTCTTCAGGAGACAAAAGAAAACCAAACCAACAAAAGGCAGATTAAATAAGAACCTATTTTAATTTACACCAGCTTTGATTTTACCTCATTTAAATCAAACTAGCTCGGGTTTTCCTGGATTGGACATTGGTAAATAATTATTTGTCCACTAAAGGGAAGAATGTATTCCAGACTATGGAAGTTCATCTGTACTGTGTCTGTGAAGCACTTGAAAGGCCAATGTCCTGTCCCTAAAAAAGGTTAACAGCCAATCTTGTACTATAAATTGGAAGAGCATCCAGCATACAAGGTTGTCCAACGTCTATTCACTTGCTTCTTACAAACCATACCCGAAAAACATTTCTCAGATCTACAGCCATGCTTCTGAATGCAGCAATGGCTGTAGATCTGAGTAACTGAGCCACACAGTGGGTTTTACAAATAGCAAAATGGCTGGGAATCTGCAGCCCCAAGTACGACTAGGAAGGCAGTGTCTGATGAACTCATTATCATAAGAATTTCTTAGCTGTTATCTTATGAAAGGAGAAAAAGAAGTGTTTCCAGACAAAAATGTTAAGGTAAAATGTAAATACTTCATAGTAAGTTCCATACATGCCCACAGTGTGACCTCTCTACGTTTCTGATTTGGTAAATTCTCCAGTATCTATAACTAATGCAAACTTGTTTAAACATGTACAATAATAGCATCTTGGTGTTCCCAGAATTACAAGAAGCAGTTGTGATTGATACAATGATTTCTGAACTTGGTTATATTCTAAGCTGTATGACTGCAGGTAGTCAGAGCATCCCAACGCACAGTCAGGATATTGTGGAGCACCAGCCCAGCACATCTGAGCTCTTTTTCTTGCTTTAAATAGCAAACAAGAAAAAAATAAAGAAAAAGCATCAAATCATCCCATTATCACTAAATAAACTCCACAGATAGATGACAATATCACTAAATAAACTCCACAGATAGATGACAAAGGTTGACCATACATGTATGTAACAGCAAATGAATTTCATCTTCAAGATGCAGACACCTGTGCAATATGAAAACTGAACTTCAGCAGCCTTTATCTACTGGAAAATACAACACAAAAATTCAGCTTTTTTTTTTTTTTCTTCTGAAAACACAATTTGGAATTCTTTTGTCTTGCTGCTTTTAATATTAAAAACTTATGTTACTGACAGAATTGCTTTGCTAATCATTTGTCAAGCTCAAGTATTTTGAAAATGAGTTTTCTTCATTAATGATATGTCTTATAAATTCTTAAAATATTTTCAATATGAAAAAAAAAAAAGGTTTTGTATTATTGTGGTCACCATCCACAGATTATCCTTAACTACCAAAACAATGCTATTTCCCATGATATTTTATAGAGCTTCAATAGAGGTACAGCTAATACTGCAAATATCAAAATTATATTCTTTCTACAATTTAAAGGAATATTATTCAACCCATTTATGTACTTTGTGACAATTGTACATACTCATTTTTATTCTACTGTAAACAGACTGAAATAAAGTGATATGCCAAACTTAAAGTACAAATAGCACAAATTTCAAAGTTATTGATTTCTGACAGTGTTTACAGGCATTAAGCAATACTTTTTCAGACATCTGAAATAGCTCACTTCAGCACTGAGAGGCTGCATTGAAGGAAAGCTGAAAATGCGTTGACTGCCTAGTCAATATTAATTTAAAATTGAGGTTTAGAACTTTTTAAAAATAAATAAAAAACTTAATTTTTCAATCATCCTTTATCCCACAGAAAAAAAGCAACCCAGATCCTTGCAGGAAGATAATATAATACTTTTTTTGCCCAAGAGGAATAACTGAAAGTGTTCTACCTGCAAGAGTTCCAGAAATGACTACAAGTGCTACTTCTATAAGATTTCCACTTTATATGGAATGTCCCAGTTGATGAATATTGACTGAAAAACGTTTAAAAGAAGTGTCAGGTGCACACAAGTTTCCCTCAATCTATTAAACTCCCTTCAACCTCATTAAATGATAATTTCAAGTCTTGAGTAAAGAAATCCTAAACTGAAGGTGAAACAGAATGGCTGAAAGAATTGGTAAAAAGGCTTGGACTTAGTTACAATTCTAAACCCAGGTAAGATGTTGGTATCCAAAATCTTGTTACATACTGAGCAGGAAGATGCTTAGAAGAACATGAATACACAATAGGGAAGCCTAAATAGAACCAGGTGTCTACTTCATGGCCAAGCTGACAAGTACTAGCCAGAGAGAGGGGCAAACCGGTGTAGGGTCCTTGGCTACCTTCCTGAACATGATTTGCAATGTTAGCCCACACTTGGCCAATAGATTTGGAGTATGTGTAACAGAAACCTTCCAGTGGTTAGAGGCCAACAGCTTTGAGCTTTGTGATAAAGAACTAATAGAGGGCATTCATAGTTTGTGACTGGACTGTCAGAGCTACCTACAAGACTTTTTTTAAATTTAAATGCACTTTAAAGAAATAAAAAAGGAAAATTTGGAAAACAGTCTCCTCTAAAATCAAACTAGTTCTACAACAGAGGACTCAGTTGCTGAATTGAATTTCTTGTGATTTAAAGCACCCAATAATGTTTTTATTTCTGTAATGATTAGAGAAAAGTCAGGTTTCCCAGCAAGCTGCTTTATCAAGGCAGGGTAACTACATTTGTATTGTGAATCTTACACAGGAGGGTGTCCATGCCTATGCTGTGCAAATGCAGCTCTCATGAAGTAACTCCAGTGTTGAGCTCTCTCCATGCAATGCTTTCCTGTGCAGGGACCATTTATCCCAGCTGTCTAGAAACCTAGATAATTATGTGAGGCACTGACAAGACCACCAGATATCTAGAAAACTGGAGCAATGTCTAACATACTTAAAATCTGTATTGAAGTCAGAGGTTAGTCTTGGAAAATACAGGCATTTAATAGATCTGTGTTTAGGCAAAACCTACAAGTGTTACTAGGGTGAAGACATAAGATGGCCACAACATCCGTCTGAGTTACCAAAATACACTTTGGTTTTGATACTGTGATGGGCTCTTCTGCTTTGTCTGAACTGTGCATCCTGGACCAAAAGAAAGACAATAGTTTATCTGAAGTGCACTCTCCTACTTGAAGTTCTACCCCAGTACTTCCCTGTTAACACTTGTGATCGTAGTGCCTCTTAGAAACAACCCTCTCCCTTCTCTTCCTTCCTAATACCAGTCATTTCTCTATACTCATTAGCTGCCAGTGATTCAGAGGAAGCAGCGTACAGCAGTTACTCTGTTTGGCCCACATGGAATCCAGTGCTATAAAATAAGATGACAAACAGAACATAAAGTCTCCTTGGGAAAGTAAATTAAAAAATATGTTCCTTCCCCCATTAAAATTGGAATCTGCTAATATTCAATCTGGGTTTGTACATTTCTCTAAAGTTAAAAGTAAGAACCATATTTTAATTAGGTATATATACTCAGACTAATACTGAATTGATATCTAAGGCAAAGAATAAAAATTTATTCCAGACTTTGGAAGGGCCACTGAATACCAAACTCATGCTTTTAGATGTTTCCACAGGGTAACTCATTTCTTAAAACCATTTGCATATGGAAAAGACCCATCGCACTTCAGATGTGCTACTACACAAAAGAAAAGCCTGGCCTATTAATGAACTAAGAATATACTTCAGATTTAATATGTAGAAGTGAAAGAAGCATTCTGAAGACTCTAGACACATTTTGCACACCTGTCAGAAAAAGAAAGAGAAACCCCCAGTTCTGGTAGTACAGTATCATAATCATGAACGTCCTACCTTGCACCACGTTTAAAGGTCTCAATCCAACACTTTTGTGGAGAAACACATTATTGTGGCAATTGAAGTGAACACTGAAATATTGTACTGGTTCCTCTTCAATAATACATAGTGGAGTTCATTTTCCATCTTGTGGGTGGACTTTTAAATATAAATTACAGGGAGCTTGAGAAGATATGGCTAGACTGTTACTCAGGCTGAGGCAATCTGGGACACACATATAGCACACAAGTGAAAGGACAAGAAGGTAACTTATTTTCTGACAACAGATACTGATGTCTGTTTAGCAGGAGGACTTCTGTTGGTATGATGAACATAAGGCTTCCCAGATTCTGATTCCTGTATCACAGTTTTCCTATGGCATAAAAGGAAAATAAATGTCTGATAACAATTACTTAGACAGCATTAATAATGGGAAGGAGGTTAGGAGGAAAGCATGCTATGCTATCTCAAAATGCTAAAATGAAATTAATCTGACAGAATCAGCTTCAAAAATCCTGTATTTCTAGCCAAAACTTAAACTGTACAAACTTAAAATGATTCAGCAGAAACTTCTCAATTTAAATTTAATCACACAATTTATTGGAGGAAAAAAAAGGGGGGAGCTATTTTCAGCTGGATTTATCCACCTAAGGTGATAATAAAGAGAGTTAGCTTTATTTTATTGCTGTTCCAGATGGTAGCCAAAAGGGACTGAGAAGCGTGGGAGTAACTGTTCTCCATCTACAAGGGGTTTGGATTTAGAAAGTTACATGTGCCATGCAACCATCAACTATTTCTTAAAGGATTCCATGGCTTGTTGGACTCCACAGAGGCAGTGACATGAAGAACAAAATAAAAATAATTTGGTGATTTTGCTGTTTGCATCATTAGCAGATAACTAAGCTTAATTCAAAACAAATGCTGCATGATGATTTTGAGGGATCGGCAGGTTTAGAGACTTTCATTTTCTACATACATTTCAGGCCATCTCTTCACCAGCAATTTATCTCAATATGTCAAGACAGGACGCAAGAAAACAGATATAGACTAGATTTGACATGACTTGCGAATCTGCTGGTTTATTTCTCTGACAAGAAATGTAAGGAGAGGGACAGACTGAGTAGCAGTAGATTACGCTGCCATTTAGTAATCTGTGCTGTAAGAAAAGCTTTCAGACCCCAGCTTCCTGGATTGCAAGAGATAAACTGCATCACAGAACTGATACATCGATACCACTGTACAGTTTATAAGAAATAAACTGCACAGTTTCAGAGAACCCTTATTCAGAATTCAAGAAACAATACAGAGATAAACTGAGTATCTCGTTTTTATTAGTAGCAGGAAGGATGTCTGCATAGCCACTACAAGCATAGTTGCATCAATAATTCGCCGAGTAGATCTTTAACACAATTACATTCTTTGTGGCCTCTACTCTGAGGATCTGTATTTGTGTAAGAAGCAATCTTTAGAACTAAGCATTATAAATACAGTGCATATATATCTTTAACTAGGACAAGTGTGTTAGGAGCCTAATTGCCATAAACCCCTTACACATTTAATGAGACAAAGCACTATCACTTTCACTTCACAAGTATTTATTTTCAGGTAGTAGTAAGAAACCAAATTAGGAGGAAAAACAAGGTGTCCATAGTCACTTTAAAATGGATTTTACGAAGTCCAAAGAACCTCACTCATTTAGTAGTAAGGTAAATCATTTATAACCATAGAATACTTAACTAGAAAGCCCTGAGAATCCCTGTTGACAAAATACCATACCCTCTAAATAGTTTTTAAAATTCTTCAAACTAGAATCATTAGATGATTCTTTTCTACTATGAGGTCACAGGAACCTCTGGACCACAAAAATTACCAATGTTTTTTTTTTTTTTAAATGCACATGAAGTATCCATAGCTGCCTTTTATTCAGTTTCATGCTACCTCAGAAAATTAAGATTTTTGTTATTCAAGGAAATTCTTAAAAGATCCAAAAAGCAAACACCAAATCAAGTTTTGCAGCATCCTGAAATAATGTTCTAACTTACACCCACACTCCCTTGTGCCTCAGGAGACTAAAAAACACCAAAGTGCCAGAGGAGAGTAGAAAATGTTAAAGTAATGATACTTCCTGACCAGACACATCTTGGCATTCGGCAAGAGCAGGTACTCTGCAAGGTAAAAATGCACATCCCATACCAGACAGTTTATGTTACAGAGGAAAACAATACCCTCCATAACCACAGCCAGTCTGACTTCCTGATCATAACCAGGTGATCAATGTAACCCTGAGCAAGCTGTATTCAGTTAACACCTGAAATCTTAACCAACTGCCCCATTTTTATCTGCTGCCAATTTTATAATTTAAGAAGGGATGATCCTCTTCTCCTATACTATGCAGCAAGAAAGAACATAATAGTCCTGGTATATGCAGAAGAACTAGCATGTGGACCAGTTACAAACATTTCTGTTTAGGGATCTTGTAAGAAAAGTGTACAAACAGGTTTCCCACTAAACTCTGGCAATGTCAGTAAGTATCCAAAGCTTTACATCACAAACTTTATATTCTGAATCATGATCACTTCACCATGTCACACATATCCTTTCATTAATTTATAAATTTCCATCTGGAAGTACTTCAGGTCCCTGCCTCTATGACCTTGTCTGGAAAGCAGTTCCAGAGATTTACACAGATTGCCAAGAACCTTCTTTTAAATTTCCCATTTATTCATAGCTGTTTGTATGTATCTGATCTTGAAATAGTGTCACCCTTTAACATACAAGTCTTCTTCCCTCACGTCTACCCCCACACATACTTATAAAGATATAACCATATGCCCTTTAAGCTTTGTTTTGCCAGATAAGCTATTTTCATCTCAGCTGAGAAAATAGGTACTCCTTTCCCCTAACCAGCCCACTCTGCACCTGCTGTGAATCAATGTGGGTCATGAGAACTGTAAACAGTATTCTGAGAGCTTTCTAACCAATGCCTTGTAAAGCAATATTAACACTTCATTGTGTTCACTGAAAATCCTTCATCTAATATACCCTGAAACTGCTTCATGGCCATGACATAATGATGGCTCATAGTCCCCATACGGCCAACCAATGCATTAAACCTCTTTCCTTTACTATCACCAGCAATTATCAAGACACTAGCTAATACTAAAAGAACATGATATTAACTCCCAAGCACCCAGCTCTACTTTCTGTACTATTAGGTTTCCATTTCCTTTTTTACCCTGATATGCTAGTCATATTCCAATTTTGTGCCATCTCTTAATGCCATATCCATTCACCTATCTTTACCAAGCTCAAAAATGTTACTTAAATCAGTCCCAAGATCAATCCCTAAGGAATTCTGCTAGCAAATTCCTTTCAGTTTAGAATTTAAATTTTTAGCAGACCCTTCTTTTAATACAACCCTTCACCCAGCTTTTCTTCCACCTTACAATTCTTTCATTAAAGCCCATCTACTCCACCTTAAGTAACTTCCCACAAGGAACCATATAATGCCTTACTATGATCAAAGTAGATTAGGTCTACTGCAGGACTCTTCTCTGGGACAATTATCTTATCAAAGAAAGATATTAAGTTAGTCTGATATGATCTACCCTTGATAAAACCATGTTGTAGTTTTTCCCACTTTCCATTTACCTCCAGGTCTTTGATAATTTTTCCCTTCAAAATCTACTCTAAGACCTTGCACAGTGCTGAGGTCAAACTACTATGCCCACATTTTATTCGACCACATCTTTTCCCTTGTATGAATACAGGGAATAACTTTATTAGTCTTCATTTTATTGAACTAGCCCTGAATTAAACAGACACACATAAAATCCTCGCAAATGCATTTTGTGCAAATCAGCATCTGCTGATTCTTTCAGTGCCCTGAAGCAGGTATTGTTCAACCCTATCCACTTCATGACAGTAAGTAGGAGGCTGCGTTTAGCCGATAGCTCACTTACGGAAACATCCATTGCTCTGTCTTCAGTCCTTCAAGCACCTTTTTGCTATTCTTAAGTCACTATATTATCCTCCATGAAAAAATGAGATAAAGTATTCATTTGCTATTTCAATCATAGCCAGATTGTAGTTAATCGCCATGTCACTCCTGGTATCTAGGTTTCCTTATTTCTGTGCTCCCTTTTACTAATCTGCCTGAAGAACCATTTCATAATTGGTTTAATTGTACAAGCCTACTCAGCTAAATTCTGGGCCATGCTGGTATTTTTATATCACTCTTGAGAAGAACCATTCAGAACCAGAAAAGGGTGTGGAGTATGATCCTGAGAACATTGATAATTTTCTATCTATTTCTATGATACTCCCTTCAGCCCTCTCCAGAGAAGTTAATTGCTCCTCACTGCATAACTACACTAACTTCAACAAGGAGTATGGACTACTGCTCAGCATACAGACAGAATTTACTAAGAACTTTGGTGTGTTCATACTGATAGGACCTCATGCTCTTCAGCTTATAAATTCTCAGGATACATTCAAAGATATTTCTGAATTACTAGAGCCTGTCTTAAAGAATTCCCAGAGGACTGGGAACTTCTCAGAAAAATACAACAGGCTAGACTTAGTGTTTATCTTTATTCTTTTGTGGAATTTTACACCAGATTAAGTTTTAAGAAAGGTACTATGACAAGTTATTAGGCAATTAAATTTGAAATAGTTGAGAGAGAGAAATATATAAATGTAAAATACCAGTCAATGTTTGTTTGTCATGAACAAATCATGTCACAGTATTTTAACTACCTTCCCTGATGTGGCGGCTGGCCAGAAGGATGAAAGGAAAGCAGTAAATGTGTTGTGCCCTGACTTTGATAAAGGATTTTGACATCAACATTGGGTTTTCACGCTCTCTTTTATCATATTCTATGCAAACTATTTTCTAAATATAAATGGCGGCCAAATTGATCATACAGGGGGAGGAGTCATGTCATACTTATTTTCTTCCTACGTTCCTTAGGCTTCTACTTCTGGTCATTGTTGCAGAGAGGGTAGGTACTTCTTTGGTCTATGCCAGTGTAACTGTAGTCCTGATCTTTTACATGGTCTGCATTATACACAGCTGATCAGAGTGCACAGCTGATCGAAACCTTGCGCTCAGTGAATAGCTTGCAATTATTTACTCTTCAGGACTTCACGAAAGGGATGTCAGGGAAGTCTGAGCCAGGTGCAATTCTATTCAGTGTTTTCAACACCTTGAAAGATGCAACAGAGATTGTACTTATGTCCAGAACTCAAGGTATAGTCTTGAGGAAGGGACAGAGGTTAGAGATAGTGAAGAGAGGTTTGGAGGAAAGAATCAGAACTCAGAATACTGTGACAAATGGGAAAAACTGTGTGGAATATTCACTAGGGGCAAGAGCAACACCATACCTTTAATGACAGTAAGTGTAATGCACACATGCAGGGTAAGGAATGTCTGGCTAGGCTGCTCAGCAGAAGAGGATCTAGGAACACCAAAGGTGGAGAATATGGGGAAAGAAACAAAGACAAGAGGCTAATAAAATATGGCTGATGCATAGATAGAATAGACCAATGATAGAATTGGGTGTTTTTACTCTAGATAACAAATACAGGACAGGGAGAGCCAGGCAGGACAGCAATCTGCCAGGACTTCCCAAAAGTTCTGCCCATGCATCAGTTGCTTGTCCCCAAGACAGGCAGCTCTTTTTCTGCATGAACTGTACAGTGAAAACAGACAATCCCCTGGTATGCTTTTCAGCCCTCCATGGCTATGATTCTTATGTCGTCTACTCGGTATGTCCTACTGGATTATTCCTATAAATAAAGATTACGGATGTAACTGTGTGCACCAGGCTCTTCACCATTAAATCCTTTATTTATACAACTTTTTTTTCCTGCTCTGGAAGATCTAACAGCATTCACAATTAGCAATTGCTTCTAAACTGGTATTTAAGCTATGTTTATTTTTTTTAGCAATGGAAGAGGAGGGTTTAAAATGCCATCAACAGCAGCACACTTATGATACGACTTCTCTAAAACCGAAGAGGAACAGGCTAAAACATGTGAAACATGAAAACACTGTGTGGTTATTCACTCTTACAAACTCTGCAGCTTCTACTATGTATATTACTTTTGCATTCAAAGAACTGACTTACTGAGGGTATTTTACATATTCTGATTTAATTCTCAAAATAGGAAAAATGTAATTATTTTAAAGGAAGTAACATTTTTTGCTATTTATTCTAATTCACCTTCTAAAAAGACAAGGTGTAAAAAAAGCAACTTGCAAGAATTATTTACATATTTTTCACACAATCTGCAAATTGACATTTTTAATGCTTCTGAAAAGAAGTCACTATAATACAATGCAAATTATTAATTTATGAATGTGGCACAATTGCTAATACATGCTTACCGCAGCTGTGATTTTCTACTCTACTTGAATTTAATGCTTTTATTCTCCTGTTTATGTGCTGAGTTCTCGCATATGTATGCAGATGTGTGCCGTGAAGCCTTTGAAAATTTCAGGATTAAAGACAGCTAATCTCCCAGAAGCATCAGTGGGAAGGAATGTGGAAGGGACAGAAGCTCAACTGTAGGTTGGTTTTTTTAATGTCATTTTCCAAAAAGATGAAATCACAGCATAACAGCTGTATCAATAGGCAATTAAGTTTATATAGTGTTATTTATCATTGTTAAGTCTTCATTTAATAAGTTCCTCTGCCCATAAAGAGCTGTGCAGAAAATAGAGAGCATGGGTTTATAGAAATCTAGTTATTAGATTGGATTTTACAAAGCAATTTTTAAAACCTGCAGGTAGAACATATCTTTTCCACAATATTCTGGATGAAAGAATATACTGAAAACTGATCTAGCTATTTTGAAGTAGCAGGGACAACAGCTATTTTGCTGAATGAATAAATAATTAGAATTGGGAGCCTTTTACAAAACAATTTGTCACTAAAAAACACCATCTGGCCCAATTTTTGTGAGAGGTTTTATAGACCACACAGATTTTCAGATTCTGGATACATGTTTTAGTCAAGCTGAAATAGTTCTTCCCCAAACAGACAGTACTTCCTTGGTCTGGGCGCTTGCATGGAATGTGGAATAATCTCTACTGCTGCTTAATCCAGGGTTTGGGCATGTATCCAAGTCTTAAATGTCTGAAGAAACTGTCATATTTTTGGATGGAAATGTAAAATTAATCTTATAAAAACTATTAACAGAGATTTTTAAAATTGAAGTGGACAACTCTTGGTTTCATGAGTTATCTTCAGCATCCGGAGAAACTCATTTGGCATTAATGCATACAGCAAAAGCATAACAGTTATCTAACCCAGCACTAAATAATGCTTCTCTTGTGAATAAAGACAATAAAGCAGTTTCATTTCAGTCATCTACACACATTCTTTTTCCTATAATTTCATTCAAGTAGGAATAAAGCTTAAAGAACAAACATAAACATTTTATGGTCTCCTGAAATAGTTTAGGAGAAATAATGACATCTACCTATCTAATAATTTAGCAGCATTGTATATGAAATTCTGAGGATCAATTGAAATGAAAACAAAAATTGATTTTTTTTTTACTTTGATGAACTAACTGTAAAATAAGTACTTCCTATGTTTCAGCATACATCAAGATTTCTCTCTGATTAAGATAAAATTACATGCCAAAAAGAGATAAGCTAGCTTACTGGTGTTATATAGTTATAGGAACCATATCATACTTAATTTATTAAAATTAAATATTTTCAACACATTGTTTATTGCATTTCAATCCAAGACTGCATCTTTGACATTAAAGTCCCAGGCTTTTAAATCAAAAGACTTCATGACATCCATCTTCTTACAGGACATTATAACATAATGGACAACTCATTTACAGTTCTGCTTATACAAAATGAAAAAGCCGATTTCTTTTCTAAATGGAAGATACAAACAATTAAAACCTAAAAAAAGTATTTTTCACTGTTTCTGTTGTAACTTTCACTGCATGCCAGCTTAGTGATAACCAGTATTGATGTAAAGGAAACAGCAGTTTTCCAGCCAAATAATTAAGAAAATTTACTATGAAAAGGCAAAGCCAAGGCAGTATTTTGTACTCACTCCAGATCTGAAAAATTCTTTCTCCGTTAGAAAAGTTACTACCATTATGCCAAAATAAATAAGAGCTCTGATAAATGTTTCAAAACATGAGCCACATTTGTTGCTTATTCAAACACTGCAGAAAAGCAGAGGAAAAAAGTTTTAGGACAGACACTTATATCCAGTAAAAAAGACAACTGAAATACATTTTAGACTATAAAACACTGCAGAGGAACAGTGTGGATACCTGTGTAACTGCACAGTTACCAATCAACAAAGAAAGCAGGTGCTGTGTGATTATAACCAAAGACAACGGAAAACTTAGATTTAAGAATATAAAAGAGTAATCTCTGCTTTTGTAACCCAAAGGGATCCAATGAAACCTTTCCAGATGGAATTAAACAAAATCTTGGATATAAGACTCAAAGGGAGATATCACAATGCAAATAACAGGCTCTGTCCTTACAAAGAACATCTGTTGTGAAGTTGTTTACATTCCTACCAGAAGGGAAAGAGTATAGCTGAGTGTCTATTGCAGCCAGACATGTTAGGGGGAGTACAAAGTTACTTCTTAGGGATCTTTAACACAGTGTAAACACACATCGCTTGTCGCTAACTCACTATTTGGTTACCTGAAAAAACAAGACAAGTATGGAATTGGAGCACACAGTTAACATTCTATATTAATGTTTTTTTCTACATTTTTCTATATTTTCTATTTTATTATATGGATTTTTGTTGTTTATTTCCTCCCTGTTACAAGGCGGAAAGTGTCCATGCATGGGTCCTTTGCTGAACAGCCTACTCATGGACAGCTTCCTGCCTGTGGGTTAGCAGTTTGCTCTCACTCTTCCAGCGATAATAACTAGACTGTGTTTAACCTGAGTTCCTCAAGAAATTAGTGACAGGTTGTAAATTACAGGTTATTACTGCATTTTAATATTCCTCTTCTCCGCTGTCCTGCTCTAGTAGTCAAGTTCTTTTTTTTTTCTTTTTTTTTTTTCTTCACTATGAACTCAATAATATTCAAGCAGTCACCAGTGAATTCTGTTGTTCCTGTGCTCCCTCTATCCCACCCAGCCCAGGCAGGAGAAAGGTGACGGAAGAAGTAGAACAGCTCCATACTCCCTGAGAGCAATGGGTGGCCAGTGGAATGGGGAGTACAACTACACAAAATGTTCTTTATCTGTATTAAAACTGCTTTACCACACATTACCACTTTACACTGCTTGCTGTATTTTAACAACAAAGTTTTAAAGAGTAGAGCTAAAGCTTTAATTTTAAAAGCCACCATCTAAAATGAATTTTGAATGTCTGCTGGTTTTTATGCTTACTTATGTCAAATGATTACCAGGCTTCTCACTATTTGTGGTTTCTCTTAATCAACATTGCTGCTCAACACTGCATTCCAAGTTGATAGGGCTCTTTTTTTGAAAAAAAAATTTATAAGCACATACATATATACCATTTCCCTGTAAAGGATAGCTCAGACTTCACTACTGAACACAAAATGGTATCCGTGAATTTATGCCACAGAATAATTTGGTTTTGTTCCTACACATAGGGTTGAAAAAAGTTTGTGCAAAAATAGATGGCAAATACAAAGACCACCAAGAGCACAGGAAGACCAAGGAATTGTAGTTTGGGAAGTAGGTTCACAAGAAACATGTCGTTTCAAAAGAAAGCAGTATAGTTTCTATATGGAAAAGATAGTACTACAGTGCTTTAGAAAAGGAAATTGATTTGCCAGTCTAATCCTGTGATTTCTACCTTCTACTATATATTTTTTACGGTGAAGACTCTATTGCATCATATAATCTTTGCTCAGTGCCTTGGGTTTACATGGCAAGATTTGGGGAGCGAGGGGGCTACAGGGGTGACTTCTGTGAGGTGCTATATGAGAAGCTACCCTGATTTCTGACAAAGCCAATGCCAGCTGGCTCCAAGATGGACCCACTGCTGGCCATGGTCAAGCCCATCAGTGATGGTGGTAGTGCCTCTGGGATAACATATTTAAGAAAGATGAAACACCAAGAGCAATGGCAGCCAGAGAGCCAAATGAGAATATATGAGAGGAACAACTCTGAAGACACCCAGATCAGTGAAGAAGGAGGGGCAGGAGGTGCTCCAGGCACCAGAGGAGAGATTCCCCTGCAGCCTGTGGAGGACCCCATACCCACCATACCATATGGATGCACCCAAAGGAGGCTGTGACCCCATGGGAAACCTGTGCTGGAGCAAGCTCCTGGCAGGACCTGTGACCCTGTGGAGAGAGGAGCCCACACTGGAGCAGGTTTGCTGGCAGGACTGGAGCAGGGAAGAGGGTGAGAAGTCATCCCCCTGAGGAGGAAGGAGCAGCAGAGATAATGTGGGATGAAATGACCACACCCCTTTCGCGTTTTATCTCTTATTATGCTATTCTCATTTGATTGGTAATAAATTTAACTAATTTTCCCAAATCAAGTGAGTTTTGCCAATGACAGTAATTGGTGAGTAATCTCTCCCTGTCATCTCAACCCATGATCCTTCAGTCATGTTTTCTCTCCCCTACTCACCTGAGGCGGGCAGTTGGGGGGACGCACCTGGCCTCCAGTCAACTCACCACACCCTGACACGTCTTTGCCTTTGCTTCTTTCATTTCTAGTCTTCAGAAAAACAATTTTTGAAACAATTTGAGCATGAATTAGGAATAAATTACATGATAAGTATTTTTATAGTGACTTGAAATTGCAAACAAAATCTTTCTTTTCTTCTTCCTAAACATACTAGAGAATAAACTTGTAGAAGAAACTTTACTATTAGCACAGCAGCCTGATTACAAAGGACAATTACTAATTTTGAAGTACACTAGAAAGACATGACCTGATTACAGTGCAGTGATTAAGATACAGATATAGATTAAGACTAGGATGTACTGATATGACCGACAGAATAAAATTAAAGTCACCTTTCTAACAGCTAGTGATTTACAAAAGATCTTATACTTTGCAAAAGTTGGAGTTGAGCAAAGGTAATTACCATTTTACTTTTTTTCTCAAACATTTAGGTTCATGACAGGAGCTATTCATTTCCACAGGAACCAGGTAAGTACACACTTTTGAAGTAATGGCTGTGGTCCTGATTCTGAAAGCACTTGTATATGTTTCACAATCGTGGTTCATTTTATGACACTCTTATCATGAGCTGTTTACCATGCAAAAATCAAGCACATGGCAAATAGCTGCAGGAGTCAAAAGCTATGAAGCTTAATGTCAAATACTTGTCCCACTTTGAATTTTTTTAGTCTCTGAAGGAATGTTTTACAGAATTGTTGATTGCACTGAATAGTCATTCTCAGACAGTGAGAAGTATAGTTGGAGCCAGACTCTTCTTTCTAGGGAGAGCAGTTCCTCTGCCACAATTAGAAGCACTGAAGCACCCTCCACAAAACACAGTCGTTTCTTTAATATGTGACACTGAGCTCTATCCCAGCCTACAGCATCTTTCTCAGTTTGAAACACAAAAGCAGTAAAGTCTCAAAAACTTCAAAGAAAGCTTTTCATTTTATTTTCTTCTTGATCCACTGATAGAGCAGTTCATTTTCTTGAATTTTGTAAAATGACTTTTTCACTCATCAGACCTGTGTAACAAATCACTGTCTCAATCACCAAATGTTCCCATTTGACTCATCTGCTATGTCTTTGGCCTTTGGGTAGGAAGCTGCACTTCTGAAACATTTTCTAAATTCACTTTTGTGAACTCTTCTCCCTCAGTTGCACTTTGTTCCGTTTGAAAAAATAATTGCATTTCCTGCAACATAATGTGCTAGTTTCAGGTTTTTAAATTTCATCAGAACCCACATTTTCTTTCTTAGATAGAGCAGTATCTTTTCTTTAAAAAGAACCATTTTATGGCACACTAACAGCTATACATACTATCACTTCTTAAGAAGCCAATGCTATAACATTTTTTCCAGAATTCTTGATTTCATTCTAGTAACTTAGAACAGCATTTTCACTAATAATACATTTCTATTGTCATGTACATTTCTTTAAGTCATCAAAAATTTTCTAATTTCTGAACTTTGCTGCTGCGGTCTGTTCTAAGACAGTATCTCCTCTCTTTAACAAGACAAGACTGACAATAATCTTAATCTTTCGCAGTGTTAAAAGGGTATAAAGGTATAAAGTTCCATTCCTCCAGGTTTTTGCTGCCTCAAAGCAAACAGGCCATTTTCAGAGACATCACCTGCAGGGAACATAGTTAATCCTTTTCAAAATGTAGGAACAAACTCTCTAACATGAATTATATTTTCAACTGGATATTTACGTTTCCAGGTATACCATCCAGTTATGCACAGATCAGATAGCTGCAGAAGCATAGCAGACTCTTACATGAGTATGCTGTGGAAGAGCCTACAATGGGCTATGTTATGATCTTTGTTTCCTGAGACCAACTGGAACAGAAACATGTCATTTTACATTAATGATGAAATGCAGCTGAATTGAGTCTGATCATCGTTAAATTTCATGCAGTCAGCTTCATCATCTTCTTCTGTATGACAGCAGATTTTAGCCTACTTCCTTAACTGTGAAGGTTAGGCAACAGTCTTCAAAAGACAAATAAATCCAAGCAGATACAATATTTAAGAAGGATGGTGATAACTCCATAGAAAAAGGGTTAAAAAACCCCCAGCATATGAACAACCCAGAAACAGTATAGAGCATGTGGCCCCCGAGAAATAAAATAAGTTGGAGCTCTTTGATCAAAACTCCCCAGACTCTGAGTCAGAATCAACGTTCCACAAATGTGCACAGGTTTGAAAAGATACAGCCAGTAAGCTACTTTTTGCCAAATATCTTTCTTCTGCTTCTATGATGATGTTTCTCTGCTGCTCATTTCTCACTCCCATGTTTCTTATGGGGGCACTCTCAGCACTTGAGGCTCCACGACACTCCCCCACCCATCCCTTCACATTTCCCTCTGCCCGAGGTTCACTCTTGCACCTCCACTTTCTGCACATCCCACTCTGTCACCCCTTTCTCCTCAGCTGCGTCCCATCTCCCATGCTTTGCCTGGGATTTCTTTCCTGACCCCAGGGAGGCAGAAAGCGGGCTGGCAGGGCACAGAGGCCTGAGTGAAGGGCTGTGTCAAGGCCCAGGCTCGCCTTTCTCCAGTGCATCCTAGCTTAACTCAAGCTCCCCAAAACAGCAAGACCCGGAGAGCCCACAGAGCCCACAGACTGCATAAGACAACAGAAATGAACCTGGATGCTTTGTTCCAGCAAATACAACTCACAGAGAAGCAGGCAGGGGAGAAGAGGCGCTTTATCCAACAAGGTTTGTACTGTGGCTGCCATCTTGTGAGTCAAGCACCAGCACCATCCACAGGTAATGGCATCTCCATTTCCTGGAGAAAAAGAGGGTGGCCTGGCAGGGCTGTCATGAGGAGACCTTTATCAGTAAAAGCCTGGCAGGCAGCCTGGATGGGTGCTTTCTGCCAACAGTACATTTTTATAAGGATGTAACTTTTACAAAATGAGCAGACAGACTTACAGGTTTTTGTTGTGTTGCAGCTAAATTCGACATAAACAGAAGTTATGAAAAAATTAACCAAATAAAAGAAGAGCTGAGCACTGCAAAAATGAAATTAGAATCTAAGGTAAGCAGACATGTTTATAGTATACACAATAACAGAACACATATTTACAAATATATGACCTATTCTTTCAGGAATGGAGTCATAAATACTTTCACGGAGCATGCTAGGCTTGCTTAATAACACCGCATCGGGAAAACGTAAACCATGGATTTCTGTAGTGAACAAATGTCTTTCGACATCCTGTCACAAATCTCACCCTTCAGTCTGGCCCCAGGCTTTGTTCAGGGACTTGCTTACCGTGGGGGTAGGAACTTCTCTAGATAATGCTTCCAAAAGTCCAGAAACACCAGAGACAGCACGCGTGCATGTGCAAGTCTCTCCTGCTCTGTAGAATGAGCTCAGCAGGGAGCGACTGTCATGTTGGGTCAGTCTATCCAGAGAAGCTGTGTAGGCACAGTGTGCACCACCATGCCTTGGCAGCCCTATAGATTGCTGTAGCACTTATCTTCAGAGGCCCAGAAACCATTCTCTCATTTCTCACTGCAATTCACTAAAGGCCTTTCACAGAAAAGCTATGCAAACATTTCCTGTGTTTATTCACAGGATCTTGAGTCATATACCAAAAATCTTCCTGTGAGCCTGGGCTCACAAAATCCCAGAACAGCACGGGTTAGAGGGGACCTCTGGAGATCATCTAGTCCAACCCCCCTGCTAAAGAAGGATCACCTCCAGGCATGTTTTGAATCTCTAGAGAAAGAGACTCCACAACCTCTCTGGGCATCCTGTCCCAGTGCTCTGCCACCCTCAAAGTGAAGTTTTTCCTCATGTTGAGATGGAATTTCCTGTGTTCCAGTTTGTGCCCACTGCCCCTTGTCCTGTCACTGGGCACCACTGAATAGTTTGGCCCCATCCTCTAGACATCCACTCTTTATAAGTGTTGATCAGATCCCCTTGCAGTCTTCTCCAGCCTAAACAGACCCAGCTCTCTCAGCCTTTCCTTATACAAGAGTTGCTTCAGTCCCCTCATCATCCTCATAGACCTCTGCAGGACTCTCTCCAGTAGCTCCTTGTCTCTCTGGAACTGTGGGGTCCAGAACTGGACAGAGAACTCCAGATGTGGTCTCACCTGGGCAGAGCAGAGGGTGAAGCAAACCTCCTTAGACCTGCTGGCCATGCTCTTCTTAATACACCCCAGGTACCAGCAGCTGCCTTGGCCACGAGGGCACACTGCTGGTCAGGCAGAGCTGCTTGTCTACCAGAACTCCCAGGTCATTCTCCACAGTGCTACTTCCCAGGAAGTCAAGCCTTAACCTGTACTGGTGCCTGGTATTATCCCTAGGTGCACGCCCTTATTGAATCTCATTTGGTTCTTCTTCACCCAGAAGAAGACTGTCAAGATCTCACTGAAACTGATTTCACAGTTAGGGCTCACAAGGCCTAAGAATTTTTCTAGGGATGCCAAAGACCAAGGAAAGTTTCTGAATCTATTTAGTGTTTTTAAGATTTTTTTTTTTTTTTTTTTTCTTTCAATTTAACCAATCTGCCAATACATTTTTAGATTAAGCTCCCACTTTTGCAGTTTTTCACCATTAATACCTGCGGTTACAAAATATTTAAAAATCCATTTACTTGTGCCTGAAAATGAATTCAAACTATCATCCCCTGTGCTCTTAACTATCTGTGCTGCCAGAATGTGTATGCACAACAGGAAAGCACACAGAATCTTATTTGAAGTTAGAACTGTTGTATCCTATCACTTAAATATAAACAACTTCAAGAACCTTAGGGGGATTACCTCAGTCATGAAAACAAATGTTTGGGAGATGATTTTCATCCTTCCAAAAGAAAGGGTCTTCTGCCTTTTATGAAAGACTATGTAACATATACGATAAATATGAACAGTACTGCATGGGGATCAGAAAAAAAGAACTCATTTACAAATATTTACTGGTTGCAAATTGAGACTATAATCATGTAATTGCATTTATGCATGTCACAATCTCGGAGCCCAAAAGCACTTTAAAATCGTAGCTTACTTAACCAGCATAGATTATATCTGGGTGTTGCTTGTTAGGTAAAGTCCTTTGTTGTCTTGCTCACAAATTTATTTATGAACGTCACAATTTTATGTTTAGACTACTAATTCGTTATTGATGCACAGTGATTTATAATCAAGGTTTATGTGGTAAGAAGGTATAGAAGATCCCAAGAGTAGAGCTATTACTGTAAATGACTAATGGGAAGAGCTGAAGAACTGTTCCTAATTAAATCTTACGTGCTTTACCCACCAGGATTAATAATATTCTCACTGATGTCCACAAAAACTTATTTTACTTGCTTTCTTACCCTGACATTGATTCATTTATGGATAGGAAATGATACAGAAAATAAGCAGAATGGGATACTGCATTCCAATCAGACTCTATTTAGGTTTAAAGATTATATAATTATTAAAATTATTTAAAGTAATTTATTTTTCTGTACAGGAACTAAGTTTACACGTGTCTACAATAGTTAATGTAATTCAAATAATATTAAATAATGCTGTACAGCTTATCTTGTTCAATTTGCCCTGCATCAAATAACTGCACTTCCTTATAAGCATACATATCCAAGCACACACATGCACAGCAACTTATGCCTGACCAAGCAGATGAGAGTGAGTTCAAAAGTGTTTTGACATCTATTTCACAGAGACTGCCCGTGGTCAATCATAGATTCCTAGGAAATGCTATTTTTTTCCTTCATTCTGTAAAATCAGGTAGCATGTAATTAGAAGCCAAATTATAGCATTTTGCTTTTCATGGCTCAGTGATTTCTTTTTTAAAAAATCTGTTGCAAATGCATAGATTCAGTTGGTATCTTACAGATGGAGAAACTGCATTGCACCTAGTTATGTTCAGTAATATAAATACAGTGGTGTAAGACCATCTACTCTCTTTAATTTAATATGTAAAATAGGTATTTCTGAGGCAAGCACTTCCTGGATATTTAGCATGCCAAATACATTGGGGATGTGGGAAAATCCAGTCTTTTCCAACTCTCACATTCTAGTCTTAGGGCATTTGATTGCACTATCTTCCTCCTTTTTGATCAGATGCACTTCATCTGCACCCTCTCCAAAATCATCTACATTCTTTCATTTTTCAATCTTTTCATTTTACCTCTGTAATGTCACTATTATTTGATCTTTTCTGCTTCTGCACACACAGTCATGTATCAGCCTGACTATTCAATTTACTTCCTGATACTTACCCTGTGCCTTTACAGTCTGTGGGCAATTCTGCTCACTCTACTTTCCTACTTATTGTTCGGAGGATTACGGTCTGAGTCATTCTCTTGACCTCCTTCACTTCACCGGGTGAATGATTCTCATCCTTTAAGTCTCTTCAACACTTAGCTGTTCCCTATTTATCTGCTGTTATAGTTTATCCTAGCATATATCTTAGCTTAGACAATGATACAGTGGATGTACTGGAAAATTGAAAGGAAAAAATTGAAAGGAACTCTTCAGAAAGTTTTTAAAATTATATGATTGAACAGCACACCTTAATTAAACAAAAAATCAAATTATATGCAAAATAGAAGTTTGGAACTCAGGGAGTGGAGTGTGTATGGTCACACTGTGTTTAACCAGTCAGCTAATTTCCGTTACACATCCTTGACTAAGAATTCCAGAACTTGTGCTCCGAAAAATAGGAGCATATCCCTCCCTCCTTTGCAACTGTAGCATTGAAGAGTTCATGATGTGTACAGCCATTCAGTCAGAACATGATGTTGGCCCCCTGTCCTTCTGATATTTTCATCTGATTCTGTGTATGTGATGAGCTTTTCACTATTAGATGGAGGACAGTGTATTATGCTGGGTAAAATATCCCATGTGATCAGTATTTTTCCTGGGTTTACCTGAAAAAAACCCTCCTAAACTGAACAGACTTTAAAATGCCCTTTTAGACAGATGGACCAGCACTAAATGTGCCTTTTAAAGACAGCTGATAAAGATAAATAATAATTAAAATATTATTTATCAAAATAATATTTTGATAAATATTATCAAAAGCTTAGTGATATACTGGACAGTTACTGGGGGAAGAACTGTTAATGCTTTTGCTAGTTCAGCAGCTATTTCAGCTGTGTTTTAACTGGACCAAGATCCTTATGTATAACATCAAAGTATAAGAAACAATAAAACAATAATCTTACTTCATAACATTGTTTTTTTTCTCTTGGAAGGTTCAGCATCTGTCTGAAAAACGGGTCTACTTGGAAATTCTGAAGAAACATGAAGACAGCTTAGAAAAACAGAAAGCTGAACTTATTAATCAAAAAAGTAGTCATCTTAAAATCCTGGTATGTTTCCAGTTACTGTATTCAGCCAGTACTTTTCTACAGTATGAGAGTAGTCCAGTTTAAAACACGAATATATGGAAGAACTATTGCTTTAAATCTGGAAAACCAATTAATTTTTTTACTACAGTATACTTAACATAAATATAAATTCTCACTTTTCATTTAAAGCATAATCTAAGGTAATGTACGCTGGAGTTTATCTACAAACCTGATTTAATATTCTTGACTGTTGTCTAATGTCTGCTGCAATTCTGGCGTATTATTTCCATTGTAAAAGAAAACTAGGAAAGTCTCAGCTTAAGTTAGACTGCCTCATCCAACAATCAAACATATTGAATAGGATCAAAGGAAAAATTTAGGGAGGCCAGCACCACATTTTCAATGCCAGACACACCTAGCCACCTCTTAAAAAGTAGCTACTTGCCACATATACGGACAACAGGCTTTTTGGTATTCTTTCTTGTGTTACCCTGAATATTGCCTTCCTGTGACTTCACTGGGTATCTGTGGATCTATAGGTATTAAGGAACTCCACAGATAAGTAGTCTTCTCTGCATATGTATTTGTATGGTATATCAGCAGAGCTAAATTTTAAACATTCAGTGGGAATCACCAGTATTAACCCTAAATCTTTGGCAGATATATTTTTAATTAAGTAGTATTTCATCAGCAGCCAAAATATTCCAAATACTAAGTAGATAAAGAAAAATAAATAAGTATTGTAGAAAAATTATGTAGCTATAAAAGCCAAATATTCTTTGAAGCAGTGTGTTCTTTTAATTGTAAATAGTCAAGTTGGATATATAGGTTATAATTTCTTTCTTCCTGTACATAGGGGTAATTTACTTCTATTTAAATTAGCTATAAGGTAAGATTTTTTAAAAATTAATTTTAAATATAATTTTTGCTTATATTTTTCCAGAAAATTAAACAGTGACTTCTTATCAACTACAGATTTCTTGGTAGTTATTGTGGGAGTTAAAGTAAATCTGGGTTCTTCAGATGAATAAACACCACCTTTATTTAATAACAGAAAAAAAAATAGTGGCCATATTATCCTACTTTAAAGACTTTAAATAGAACTTTCTACTCATTTCAATAAAGAGTTTAACTAAAAAACTGCTGGCACAAGCCTGTTACATAGTACAGTCATTTAAAATTTTTTTTTCTTTATTAATGAAACCTTAACTTTTTCAGAAAAAAAAGTTTAAAACAACAGACATGTAGTAAAGGTGTAGACCATTTTCATGTTCTCATAACTCAGGAAAAATAGACATACTACATTTATACTTCAACAGTGTGTTTCAGACAGCCTAGCTTAACAAAGACATTTTTTCACTTGAACATTCCATTTTCTCTTTTTTTTTTCCAGACAGACATAAAGAGAAAACTGACTGAAGAAGAAGATATTTTTACTAGAGAAGTAACAGAGTTTAACAATGAGTATGGACTTACAAGTAATAGAGATCTTCTGATTAAAAAAAAAGTCAAGACTGAAATAAATGACTTGGAGAATGAGGCAGCTCTACTGAAAACTGGTAAGACTTACATTAAACTATTTCATCTTGGATTACCAGAGAATGAATACAAATTAGTTAAATACAGTTGTGCAAAGCAACCATTTTAACTCCATTCCCTTGCTGTTTGGAACTTCCATTTAGCACTAAACCAAATGAGCATGGTCTGACATACCCATTACACAAGAGTAATTAAAGTCTTTTCTGTTCCCTATCCTCTTCAGTCCTTTCTGACTGTAAGCACTATGGGAAGCAGCAGACCTGCACAAGTGACTTCCAATATCTAATGCAAAACAGCAGAGATTCACTGTCATATAGCGTGTACTATATTAGGTGTGCACTGGTTATGATCATCTACGTTTGAGCTAAATTTCCTAAGCTTCAAAAGAATTATATGCATAGATGTATTGTAGGTATTTTAATGACACAATATAAGCTTTATCTTTGAGTTAAGATAAGAAAATAAAATTTCTCAGAACAGTGTGACTGAAAAGCAATGCTTCATCAAGGAAATAGGAGTCATTGTGGATCACAAGCTAACATAACTCAGTGACATCAGGATGCCAACACCATACGGAGATGTAAACGTAATTCTGACCTATAAGACATGCATAATCATGTTTCACTCTTTTTAGAGCAGTTAAGCTCTTAGCTGAAGTACTGTGCATCTAGTTTTGGACGGTAGACTTCAATAAAAAATGTGGACCAGCTGGTCAGAATCCACATGAGACCAGTGAGAGTGATTAGCGATCTGAAAAAGAATTGGGACTATGTTACCTACAAAGGAAAAGACTGACAGAAGATGAATATCAATCTTCAAATCTTCAAAAAGGAAACATATATATTCTCCATACCTGTAGTTAACTACATAAAAAGTAACAAGTATAAACCACAATAAGGGAGATTCTGGCTGGCTGTTTAGAAAACTTTCTATAAAGAACAGCAAACAACTGAAACACTCTGCATTGATTCTATTGCCAAAGGTTTTTAAAAACAGGTTAGGTGAGCATCTGTCAGAAATGGCAGAGGTACAGCTGATCCTGCCTTCAGGAGGAGGAATTCAGTAGATGACCCCTCAAAATCATTTCCAGTCTCATGATTCTATGATTCATCAAGTGCCAGCACTGTGAAATCCCAATTTCTGATGTAAAGTTACTGAAATGTGACTTTCCATATGGGTTTGTACTAGGTGGTATCTTCTTTCTGTATTTCCTGTGGCTGCAATTCTCATCTACAACAGAAAAAAGTCTGTTTGATAGCACCTATTACTTTTAATCATTAAGTTTTACATATTCAGGCAGATCTAGTCAGTCAGTAGGACAGGACATGAAAGCTGACTAAAATTGTTCTCTAAGTTGCTGTCTTGATTCCAACCTTTTAACTTACACCTTTTTTGAAGTACAACTTCTCTGTCTTTGTGTGCTACAGTCCTGAGCACACTCACAGCACTGAAGAGAGAAGTTTAAGTAATTTATATTCAAGGAAATTATGTGAGAACCTCCAGTTGTGAGGGACGCAATCACAATTAATTCTAGATGCTGTCAATAATTAGATTCAAATGTCCATAACACTAAACAAACGAAATTTTTACTTTCAGTCCTGCTGAGAAATGTCTGTTCATCACCTATTCAATGTCATCTTCCTTTATAACTGAAGTAACTCTCAAGCAAAACATGAGGTTTATACCCATTCAACAAAAAATGTCAAACATCTTTAGAAAATTAAAAAACCTCTTTCTTTCATACTTGTTAATACATATAATTTCCTGTGAACTGGGGATTATATGACTGGTTTTAATTGATTTCACAGTTTTATATTTAAGGTTCTTCTTGAGAAGTTGAATATTGGTAGACATAGTTAAGAATATTGAACATTATATCATGAAGATGAAAACTGCAATGCATTTTGATTTAAAATATTTTTCTCTTAGAAATGGAGTCAATGGAACAGAAAAATGTTCAGTTAAATACACTCCAGGTGCAGAAGAATGAATTAAAGCAGGATTTATTTACTCTCCAAAGCAAACTTGAAGGTGTGCCTGATAATGACTTGTTATAATTATTTGTGGCTTGATAAATGCTTCTGAAAAGTGTTTTCTGTCAAGTTATCTTTCTCAAGAAAAAGATACAGAAACAAGATTTTAATATATATTTTTACATAATATAAGTCATCATTTTCAAACAGGGTCATATCAAATATTACGGATTTCAATAAGGTTTATTTTAAATGCCAGTGATACTGAGGTCCACAGATTTGCTGAATCATAAGTTATAAATACTAAATTTTTACTTTGCTGTGAAGTCATACTTGAATGGAGAATGTAGTGTTTCAAGTGAACTTAAAATTTACACAAGTATTGTTTAAAACCCATTAACCTATAATTAAAGGTTGTCACTAAATTTCAAATGTTTAACAAGCAACACAGCTTGGACTGATAAAGACAGATTTTTATTATTTTTATTATTTTATATTTTATTTAGACCTTGAGAAAGTAAGCAGGGAGGCTGAAAGCATGACAAAAGAATTGGAAGCAGAAAAAGTCCAAGTCACTGAAAAGCCTCAGACTGATCCTGAATGTTTAAGGTAAGAATTTCATGTTAATAAGTTCCTAAATTTAATTTCATGTATGTAACTGCAGACCAGTCCCTGTGGAAATCACTACTTTACCTTTCCTGTACAGTACTCTTGAAATCAGAAGAATTTGTATTAGAAAATACAAATCCTGTTGCTTATCTCAGCCTTTCACTCTCACATGCATAGCCAATTAATGAAAAACAGGAAGCATTTGCAAGGAAGTCAGTCAAATTTAGAGGGAGAGCAAAAGACTGGTCCTGGTGTGGAAGGCCGGTTCTGAAGATAGTGTGGAAATAGCAGTGGCACACAGAGTGCTAAGGAACTATGCAATGCTCTACATACTTCTGCTGACCAACTGTATGACCTTCCCCAGAGCTTAATTGCAATGTGAGGGATTGGCCACTGTAACTTCTTTGGGTTAGGTGGGCTCTTGTATTGAAGCTACTAAATGTGGAATTGTTTACAATCCCTATCATCAATTCCAGTTTACCTTCTAAATAATCTAGTTTACAAGAAAATTTTGCAGGCTTAGCCAAGGCAGAAGACCTTGCACAGTCTCCCTCAATAGTGAATCGTTGCTTCTCAGGATCTGAGTGGTAATGACTCATCTCTTGTCAGTTTGCTTAAGTGCCACATTTATGTTTTCACTATACAGAAAATAATGTAATGTTTTCAACAAAAAGTCTCCCAATGCAGAAAACCCCAGATCACCGAATTAAACATTTTTTTCCTTTTTTGATGGTGTTCCTGATGGAATTCCCTGTGGATATTTAAAAGTATTTAATAGAAAATGTGAAGGAACTCCTCCTATAAAAGCTGGCCAAAAATATTTTTCTGAAGGAAATTGTTAGGGAAAACACAACTTCTGTTACCATCATACCATCACAGTATTCTTTCCTTTACATTGCTGATTTTTTGACAAAAAGAAATAAATACAGTATTTTTTCTGGAAACTTTCAATGGAAAAATAAAGTTTTGTAGAGAATCCTGAGCATTTTTTCTGAAAGATGGTATGGTAACTGTCCATTTTTTGCTGAATATTGTTTTTTCAAAGAAAACGATATATCAGCCCTATTACTATCTTCAGCCTCTCACATGGTGTTGAGACATGGCCAAAATTCCCTCAGCATAAAAATTAATTAGCTCACAATTCTGCATACAGTAGCAAAACCTTTGTATTCAACATACAGAAGACAGTGTAAATAATAACAGCAGAAGCAAGTCTTTAGGACAGCATATTACAATTCACTCTTTTACATTATTCATTCCATCGTGATATATTAGCTTTGGTGATACATGAGGTTGTCAACTTTCTTCTAAATAAACATACTTCCCTTGGAGTAGTTTACTGCCATGATGGCACTTAATATTCAAATTGGTGTCATTAGTTTTCTATAACAGGTTTCCTGTGTATAAGGTACAGAAGTAGCAAACATTGTGTTACTCTAGAACCCCTGCTCTGCCACTGATTGTTTTGAGATCTTAAGCAAATCATCCAAATCCATGTATGTTTGTGGAACAATATTTTGGTTTTATCTGGGTGGAAAACCCAACAGTGGATAAAATGATGAGAATTTTTCTTTCATTTCATAAAATGCCTCACAATTTGATAATCACATTTAGTGCAAAATATAAAGGACTGCTACTGCTCTTACTACTATAACAAAAAGCAAGTGCTCCTTGAGGTGTAATAATATATTGAAGACATTTTCTTTACACTGACATATTTTTTCCTTTCAGATACTTGACAAAATTTGCACAAACAGATTTGCAGAAATAATACTTGTACTTGCTTTTGATCAGTAAAGCTCAATGCTTTATACAGATAGCCCCCAAAAAATTAACTCAGATGCCAGAAGCAACATAGCTATGGCACTACACTTCTGTCAGCACTAATAGATTCTGCTTTTCTGTAAAGCCAAGCAGACAATCTTCATTTGTCTACTTCTGCTTATCCCAAACCTTACCAGACTCATACACCTCTATCAATTTTATCTTCTTTTTATTTTTGTAACAAAACTTAATCATCACTTCTTGTTTTGGATGGCTGAATTAAGAGAATGAAAGGGATATTAAAGTATTATATGCCATAAATAGTGCAGTATATAAATAGTCCCCTGGAAGTACCTCGTCACCCTCCAGTACCTATGAAGAAGATGGAGCCAGGATTTGCACAATGCTGCAAAGTGGGAGAAGAAATGGTAAAAAGCAGAAGTTGAAACAAGAGTTGTTTAGAATTTATTAAAGGAAAAATGCATCCTGGAGAAGAGAAGGCCTGGGGAGATCTTGCAGCAGCCTTCCAGTACCTGATGGGGCTTGCAAGAAAGCTGGGTAGGGAGTTTAGAAAAGCATGTAGTGATAGGATGAGGAGAAATGGTTTTAAATACAAAGGGGGTAGATTTAGATTGGATCCACCACTATGAGGATGGTGAGGCATTGGAATAGGTTGCCTAGGGAAGTGGAAGATGTCCCCTCCACTTAAGGTCCCTTCCAGCCTTAACCATTCTATGATTCTATAAAGGCTCTTTTATCAGGAAGATAAAGGAAAAGGTTGCCCAGAGGGTGCATAGTTTTCATCCCTGAAAGTTATCAGACTTGACTGGATAAAGCCCTGAGCAACCTGGTTTGACCTTGTAACTGACCCTGCTTTGAGAAGGACATTAGGCTAAATGACCTCCTGACATCTCTCCCAGTCTGAATTATCCAATGAAACAATTATCATCGTGAGTTGCGCAAGGGAGAGAAAACAGCTCACAGATCAATACATACGCACCGGCTTGTGCCTACACTGATCAGAGGCAGCAGCATCTGCTAAAAACCAGTCATCTACACATTGCCCAACATCTGATGAAATTGTATCTGCTCTGGTCCCTTTGCAGTGAATCTGTGACATTAATGTCATGTTATTTCCATTCAAAACGCATGAAATACTTAAAGGAGTTATGTCCAGCACAGCAGAATGCTGGTTCAAAATGAAGTATTTGAGGGACCGTGGCTGCTGCAGCAGAGCACATGCTGATGCAGTCCATGACAGTAGTCTCTGTGCAGCAGATCCTTGAGCGAACTATCCTGAATGTTCTCATAGGTGCCTTCTGAAGGGAATTGGAGAATAAAGAAGAATTCCTGCAGTGTCAGTGAGAAAAACTAAAGTACCAGGCAGCCAGGGTGAACCAGAAAGCCCTCCTGACAGTCTAGAAACACTTTTGGCACTTGCAAAGGTCCTTTTGCAGCCAAAGTGACAAATAAAGCAATCTTACATATACCAGTGTATGTCTTAGTAGAAGTCAGTTTTGGTCATGTTGAAATCAATGTGAATTTGAGAAATAACCCTTTTTAGCCTAACAAGATAATTGGTTTTCCCCATACAGAATTTACTGCAAGAAGAGAATTTTCTTTTTAGTACATGCAAGAGGAATATTTTGACACAAGTAATATGGCTCCAAAATAATATTTTTCTATGAAATGAGCACAACACCCGATATTTTTTTTCACAGAGCAGGAAACCACACCACTCTTTAAATGATAAAAATACCAATATTTTTTAATGCTTCCATAGAAAATGTGTGAGAGACAGTAAGCATCAATAACCTGATATATGTAGCTCCCAGACCACCCTGTAAGTCTGTTATTGTATCACATACCTAGTTCAGCTTAAAAATCAATATCAAAAGTAGCTGGCAAGGCAAGAATCTTCATTACAATTAAGCATATATCTTAAAGTAAATTGCATTTCAGCTGAAAAGTGTAGCCAGCTAATTCAAATTACAGCAATTCATCTTTGATCTGAGAAAAATGCCCCACACCATGTCTGCAGTTTCATAAAATTTCTCCCAAATCCATCAAAGAATTACAAAAGGTCATGAGAAGCACACACACCGGTAATTCCAGCAGCTGTTAGTGCTCCAGTTAGAGGCTTGTTCTAATATACATCAGATACAGGAAAAACTATCCAAAATTTGAATGTTAAGCACAGATATAGTTGTGGGTAAGACACTCTATCCTCTTCCCCTAAAGAGGCACACTGGAAATCTTAAGTCTCCTGATACAAGTGCATAATTCAGAGAAATATTTAAGAAAAGAGAGATTTAATTTTTTTGCCTGCTAGAAAAGATCTTCGATTAAAAGCAAAAGTCTTCTTTTAATCATCTATTCTGCCAGTGCCAACCCCAAACACAAAACAGCAGGAAAGAACTTTGGCATCAGCTCTCGAGTCACTTCTCCCTGCCAGGTAGCAAGTACCCTCACTTAAGTGGAATAATGCAGGAGTCAAGCAGAGACCAATACCAGTAAAGCCCTATCTCTATCATTTTACTATTATAGTCATTGTGGTTTCTTACTATATTAATTATATTTTTTCACATTTTAATTTTAAATTTATATGTTGCTTTATGTAAATCAATCAAGAAAAAAATTTAATTAAAGTGTATTTAGACTAACAACAGACAGTTTCTTTCTACCTAAAACTGGTATTTTTAAACACTGTTCTAAATATAGACCAAGGATAAAATATTTCTTTGAAACCTGAATTTATATTCTACTACAGAAAAGCAGTACCAGGAGAGAAATGCATGGAGTCAGCTTACTTTGTGAATACTTCAAGGCTTTGTATACTTGCCTAATTGCTAAAAATATAGTATTGCTTCTTATGGCTTATAATGCAGACAAAAGGAAATCCATTACCAAAATTAGGAAAGAAAAATTAATGCTTTCTTACATACAAATCATACAGAAAATATGTTCATTAAAACTGTACAAGTGTTTCATGCTAACAGCAGACTGCCTAAGGGAATGCATAGTTCTTGTGGTTTAAAAAAATATTTGTAGCTTGATTTTATGTTAAATTTTATAATCAAGAAATATCAATCTCTGGAGTAATATATGTGGTTCAAAATTAGTTTTTTAATGACAATCTCCTCATTGATTTTTTTAAGCTTTTCTTTTTAATAGCAGTGCCCAGTGGAACTCTTATAGTTTGAATTATGTTAAAATAGGTTTCCATTATAAATTGCAGAATGGATTTTTTTTAAAAGTAGATCAAATCCAACTAATTAAATTCTTTCTTTGACAAGACAACTGACTGGTTTAGTCAAAGAAAATGCAAATGCCATCCTTCTAGATATTAGTAAAGTATTTGACATTATCCAACATGGGAAACCACTAGTTAACTTGGTGAAGACATATTAAAAATTTTAAGTAAGGAACTGACTAACAGTAACAGCAGTAGTAGGTTTGAAACAAGAAATCTGGACGCTGGAGGAAGGTAACTACAGTCACAGCTGGCCTTGCTTTATGTCTTAAATAACAACTTTAGAATAGAAAGTGTTTTAAGACCATAGTGTAAAACAATTGAAAAACTCTGGAACTTATAAACTCTAGTTGCTAGGAAACAAGGAGTATAATTAAATGCAATGCAAGTTCATGTACTTGTACACAACTAATTACTTCAATAATAGGTACCTGGAAGCAAAGGAGAAGAGTCCTGAACATACAATATAATCAAAAGACAACTGTAAAAATCCAAAGTAAATATAGCTGTGGAAAAGATAAAAGCAAGAGGTATTTCCAACAAAAAGAGGAGGGTGTAAGAATAAAAACCTCTTACCTAGTTTTCAAGAAAGATACATTCAACCTGGAAAATAAGCAGAGAATGGAAAGCCCATAATGCAGAAGGAAACAAGGACATTTCTAAATCCTTTCTGGCTCAGAGAAAATTATATAGTTCACATGAAGCAAAACAGCAGTTAAGAGATGCTACTTTTAGCGACATGGTAGCTATATTAATGCATCCATATTGAGATCTAATTTTCCCTGTGCAATAGAAAAAAAAAAATCAAAATATATGAACTAGAAGGACCACTGACCCATATTTATTTTGCCTGCCATTCAATAGAAATCTTACTGACCCCTAGAAGCTGATGTCTCTGATGCTTGTACATTTCTTCTTTCCTGTCTAATTTGTTCCTAGGGTTCCTATGGAAAGCAGTCCATATAATTTTGCTTTGCTACCTGCAGAAAAGCAAATCTCAACCTAAATGTGCTGTTTCATTCTGTATGCCTGAACTTTTCCATGCTTATTAATCTATAATATATTCCTTAAAGACTTCATGTGATGTTTTCTGTATTTGGGGAATATAAATTATAAAAAAAACCCCAACAAACCCAAAACACACTTTTCAAGACCTAGAACTACTTTTAGAAATAATTTACATTTAATTCCCATCGTTATCTAGGCCAGTACCCCGTTCATTTTCATGTTTCATCTTCTTGCTAGTATTTGTTATTGCTACTAGATCACTTTCTTAATTTTTATTCTGTTTCTGCTCCATCAAGCATATACTTTTATAATTTATTTGTTCAACTCAAGTGCTTGAGTTTATGTTTTGAGATAGTGAATTCCATTTAGGACTAATTTTTTCCCCTTCCTCAATCAATTGATAATAGTCTGAAAATTATTGACTTCTTCAGCTGTATCAATAGCTTTTTCTGTTTAGTAGCAAATTGTAAATACCCAGAAAATTCTTGCTCTCACTATAAAAACATAGACATTAATTTAGTCCCAGTACTGAGCTAAGAATAAATTACCTCAATGTGTTAGTTCTACTTTGGCTTGAGATAATAAACCAAAGTCTTCTATACTTTCCTTCAGAATCAATAGTCTTAAAACCTTGATAAATGTTTCTCCTGATCTTTACCATAAAATTCAAGAAAAGCAACATACATTTTCTCAAGTTTATATATATATCTTCTTACAGAACTTTGCTTTGTAGCATAAATTCTATGCCCTGTGTATCAGTGTCAAGCTATTCTGCTTTATAATACCCTCTAATGTTTTCCCTTGTATTTATGTTTAAAAAAATAAAATGGTAGTCATAAAGAAGGCAAAGACAAGAAGTAAAATAAGACAAAAAAAGAGGTTTACCTGTCTCAGCAAAACATAATCAAGAGATAGCCTGCTCCTACAACTCCAACAATAACTAGCTAGTTTCTCTCATCCCCACTTAGGGGAAAAAAAAGGCTCCAAAACCAAATACCTCCCTGCTTTCTATACAAACTATTTCTTCTTTGAGACTTCCTTACATAGAATTACTTTCAGAATGCAAGTTCTGGCTACTGAAGACTTGAATCTGTGGATCATTTTTGGAGAAGCTTGTTTGACAATAAAAATTATTTTCATCATCGTTCAATTCATAACACCAGCATCTATTGATTTCACAATTATTTTTCCTATTTGCCTTCTGCATATACACATTCTTGTTGAATTTCAGCTGTATCAACCACAAATGCCAATGGCATTTAATAGCTGTGCTCATTTCAAAGCTGTGAAATCGATCATCCTCAGTGATATCCTCCTTCTTCATCTCCTTGTCACTTCTGGCATTCAAGAGTAATGGCAAATGGACCACTGATATAAGAGCTCAGTCTAAGGCAAGCTAGCATCCAAAAAATGCTGATGCTTTTATTCTGCCTACTTGATTTAAGGCTAGGTTTTGTTATTACTATTTATCTTGAATGTTTTTCAAAGGAATAGTCAAATCTCCTTTCACAAGTACAATATTCCAATTCTGGAAGTTTGTTAGAGCCCATTACTTGTGATGCTATAACTTAGCAATACTCTGTTAATCATGTGCAATGACTCTTTATAAAGATATATTTTACTGTCATCAAGGAGACAAAAATTCTGAAAATAAAACAAGATCACAGGATGTGGAAGGCCAAACATGAATGTGATTTTTCAGTTTTTTTTCAGAAATTTACTTTTTATCATAGTCATAAGGAGGGTGTAATTGTCATATTAATCCTTGTTCTAGCAAAAGGTACATCTCTTTCCATTTCTGAAGGTGACAGAAAACCAGCCCTCCATCTAGACAGTGCAGTTTGAATAATTCGTTTGCACATTCAATCTGATAGTGGAAAGATGAATATGAATATTCTGCTTATCTTAAATATAAAATGAAAAAAGTAAATCTGCTTCCAGATTAAGCATTATTTTTGAATAATTCAATTGTCTCACATTCCTTCTGGTAATACTTCATCATTTATTCAGTAACTCAGGCATCTCCAATGGATTAATTGTGTAGACTGTAACCTAACAGACAGCCCTTGTTTTCCGAGTATAATATTCCTGGCACATACTGTAATTATCTAGCTTCTAAATAAGAAAGAAAGAAGACCTGAAAGCAGAATCAATTGATTAATGTAAAAATTAAATGCCAGATTTGAATGAATGCCTTTTATCATCACTACCCCATGCTATGCAAGGTGTGCTGTCACCACATTTACAAGTTTTAAAAAAGATTTTAAATAAAATTTTTAAATCCAGATGTAAAACATTACAGTTTCAAAGCATATCATGGATAGTAATTAATTCACAGTCCCAAGACACAGATAAACAACTCCTACTGCTTATCTTCTGGTTGTTCTATCTTTAACGCACATCTAACAGACTGCTTTCATTCTTAGCTGACAACTAGCAAACACACTATGCATCAATTTTACAATGTGGAAGACAATGAGAGAGCATTGTGTAAAGTAAATTAGGCAAAGCAAGGCTTTTGTTTTAAACAAATTAGGGATCTAATATCACACTAACAGAGAACAGAGAGTGGAAAAGATGAGTCAAGGCACTGAAGTTAAGCTGATTTGATCAAGATCAGTAGCTGATCCTAGACCTTGAAATGAACTTCTGTCAATGAAAATGGTCTGTAAACTGGCAATGTACTACAGTACAGTGAATATTTCATTTCTTAAAGTGTGGTTCAAAATGTCTTTTGTTCAAACACTTGTATGTGTTATGAATGCAGAAGAAATATTTCTGAAAGAAGAGGCATTTACTCCTTTGTAATAACCACAGAACTCATGCTGTTTCCATACTGATGGCAAGATATTTACATTTTCTACAGGAAAAGCAAAGTTAATTTACGGTCCAGTCTTAGGCTATTATTCTAATGCCACACGGTGACTAAGCTACTTCTCTCATAAGAAGCTGTACCTTTCACTTTTAATAAGACCATTTTCTTTCAAAGAAAACAAACTGTATCTGCAGCAGGACAGCTAAAGAGGTGCATTATCTATATAATAGGGTTAAATAATTTATTCCCCATTACAGCATATAAAAGAAAAAGATGGCTTCTACTTCCTCTTTCAACTTCAGAATAAACATGGTACTGCTTTGATACATCAGTTTAGCTATATAATAAGTAGTAGAACATACACTTTTCCTCCTTTATTTCAGTCTGTCTATATGTCCCACAAGCAATTCACATTGTTTGGTGAAACTGTTAAGGGTAAGCAACTTGCAGCTTTCCCATTATGCTTTTCTTATGACAGCCACGGAGAGACTCGGTATAATTTCATCACCTTGTATTCATCAGACTACTAAAAGCTTGGCATAGATTTCTCTTGGCCTTCCAAGTATTAGTTTAAATCACTACAGTCATTGATGTGCAAAGTTCAGGTGTTTCCTTTTAGCAGGACTAATGTCTTACACATTTCCCAAACACTGATATCTCCCTTGGAAAGACTTTTTCTATATAGGTTTGTTGGGGGTTTTCCCCAATTAAACTGCACTTTTCTGATTCTTGCAACTCTGAATTTGTGAGCCTTGTTTGTATGTCAAGTCTTTCTCTTCTTTTCATTCTATGAGAACATTTGTAGAGGAGCTGCAGTGATTCAGGAGCTGCAGCAATTGAGAATCCTGTTGGGAAGGTTTGTTTTGTTAATTGTTTCTATACTTATGGCAGAAACTAGTCAAGAGCTGTTTTTAAAAACTGCCTTATGCCTCAAAGACACAAAAGAAAGTTCTATCCCTGCAAGCATTGGTGCTAAGAATATCTACCCGTTTAGGAAAAATGAACTGCCTACTACAACTCTTTTTGCTGACCACTTATTGCAGCTCCCGAAGTGGCTCTTTGTATGGTGCTGGCTCTGATCAAAATCCTGACAGATTTTAATTTTAAGCTACTAATATTTTACATTGAAAATAATCTTAGCTATTGTTTTTACAGATAATTGCTACTAGTGCCATCGGAGCTATGATACAGTCTTGAAAGATTGGGGAAAAGTCAATATCCTTTACAATGAAAAAAAAAAACAACCAAAAAACCCATTATAATAAAAGTAGTCTTTAATATAGAAAAGTTGGAGGTTTCCACCAGCACCTACAAGTAGATACTGAGGAAAAGTAACAACAGTAACATATGGTACTTCCTAAGTATCAACATCGAAATTCTCATGTTTAAATAAGGAAAATGATGACTAATGAGGCCATAAATTTTTCATGGTTTATGAAAAACAACACAGTCCAGAAATGTATCTAACAAAGTACTTAGTCAAGACACACTGAAAAACCCCCAAATGTCATTTTCTGAAGTGCCTCACGTTGCCACCACAACTGCCAGCACTGAATGAAATCCAATGATATTGCAGGAGAGCAGCATGCTGGACTGCCAATTACAAAACTAGCAAACTTAAAACTTGATCATGCAAATAGATTGATGAGGGTTTTCTCACATAAATCAAGCTGACAGTTTGGACCAAAGCTGAAAAAAAATAGTTACCAAAGCACTCTGATCTGAATATTTATTTGGTTTTGGACACAGGCTTAAGAAAGAATTGGAAAATTGCAAAGATGATGATTGGGAAAGTATCTGTGAGACTCTTAGAACAGAAATTGAAATTCTGCAAATGGTATGCCATTTTCATTATGTATTTTAAGTATTTGATAAGTTAAATATTAAAGGTTTAATTTAAGACAATTAGCACTGCTTTTAGATAAACAGGGTTTTATACCATACACACAGCCAAGCATCCTTGCCTTGCAGGTACGCTCCAATTGTCGTTTGTTTTACCCTATGATTTAAAATGTTAAGAAATATCATCTCTCACAGAAAAGGGAAGCACAGAAAATAATTTAAAGATATGTTTTTAGCACAATGACCTATTTGGAGGACTAGTAGTAATCATTAGTTTCTTGAAAGCTGCAAAAGATTATACATTTAGGAGCTAAATTTATCTTTACCTCCAGCTGTCAGTTAAATGGAAAATGGGAGTATGGGTAAATAAGACTATAATAACATTCTTTTATGTAATGTTTTATTTTGTCCACTCACAAATTCTTTACAAAAACTTATCAAAATGTGGGTTTCTCTAAATGTCAATCTTAACTTCAAATTCCTTGATTGTCTGAGTAACAATACAAAGAGGAAAAAATATTTTTAAGTCCCATTTTTTGAAATAAAGGGTTTTTAAAGGTTCATTTAAGAGCCCCTGATTGAGCTGCATGAATATGCAGCTGCCACTAGCATCCATAGCAGAAAAATTGTCACAGGAAGTCTGTATTACTCATGTTTATGATGTTTTGAGCTTCTGGTGGTGGAGTGTAACTTCCTTGTACTCTATCCATTAATTTTCTCATGCTTGTCAAACTTCAGAAACGAAAAAACAGTTTAATGTTTAAAAACTTCTTTGTAAAGAACACAGTGAGCTCATTAGATTTCATTTTCTATAATTCAGTTCTTTCTCTTTTCCAGAATCTATCACAAAAGAAGTCTTCAGACAAGTGACTAATATGTGGCGTGTGATATGAAATGATACAGAAGCTAGCCTTACATTATTTTTAAATCATTTAACTCAGGTTCTATCAGGTGTGCTTCTATTTTATTTTATTTTTGTCTGATTAAACCACAGTTTATATCTGCTTTTAATTTTCATTAAAGTAAAATTTATTCATTGCAGTGATGGGATTTTTTCTGTTTTATACTCAAATTCAACAGCTATCTTTAGCTTTGTATTTGTTGCCCATGAATGGACAGTAGTACATAGTCCACTATGCATATAGCCAAGTTCTTTTATTACCAGCTCTATTCTCTAGAATATACCAGCTCAGGTATTTGAGATGAAGACCCTCTTTACCATCAAGAAATACTTAACTTATTTATACCGTGCTAAGGCAGTTCTGTAACAAGTTCTCTGAAACTACTACTGCATGATAGTCTGGTACTGTTTCCAAATCCACTAATCAGTAGATGACTGCATTGATGGTAAGCCAGTCCATCATTTAACACTTGTCTGCTGATTACACAAGAAGTCTTCTTTCCTTCCTCTTCCACAACCCCCAAAACACTGAGTGCTAGCTTCAGCATGTGACAGCAAAGCCAAATCTATATTCTAAATGTATAGTCCACATTTCTAGACATCTGGTGAAGAATTTCCTTTGAATAAGGAACCCTACTCTTTTAAGCATCTAGGAGATGCATAACTACTACAGCAGTTACCAACCCATCAGCAGGAACTGGCTTTATGATTCAGATACTTACTATAGGACTCTGTTAAACATTTGCTTTGCTCAGCTGCAGTCCACTCTGGGCCATCTCATCACATTCAACGTGGTGCATGAATAAGTTTCAACCTGCTTCCCGCCTGGGAGGGTGGGCTGGATAATTGCTAGTCACTAGTTGTTCTGCACCCAGACCATTCCAAGCTACAGAAGTTGTCTGTCACACACAAACCTGCAAAAAATGTTTTATTAAGATGGGAGGAATAAATCACTGACAAAATTCTGTATATGATGGAGGCTTTTTCCTCTTGGGACACAGCTGCAGTTTGAAGCCTGGCAAGGTTTGATCTCCAGCACTGGTATCAAAGGGTATTCTGGTCCACTGGGATAGCTAGGATAATTCCAAGAGATTGGAATTATCCTTCTTAGTAACCAGTGTTGTTGGAGTTGACATCCATTATAAGGGAGGGGGTTTGTCTCTTGCCTAGGAGAGATCCTCTTTGGATGTGCTTAATTTTAAAGAACTTAGTTCCTTTGACTTCTACAGGACCATCTGACTTAAAGTTAGGCAGCTACTGCTCGTGGGCTTTGATCAAATCCAGGGCATATTGAAAAAAATCATACAGTTGCATATCAGAATGTGTACAGACCGCTAAAGCAGTGTTATTTATGGGTTTAAGTCCTAGAAACAGATACAAATTTGGGATTTGCTAGGATGGACAAATTTATCCTGATCATTTTACCCCTTTAAGGGACCTTGCTTATGTTAAGTGTATTGGCTAATCAATCAGGAATAACTTATTTTTAAACTTTGGGTATATCTACTTACAGTTGCTTTTATTTGCACGAATTCTTGCATCGTTTCAGAATGATCTCATTTATATAGTTGTTCAGTCCATACAGATTAAATACTCGGTTATGACATGAAACAGAATTCATTGGCTTATACAGGCATTCTACATATACATTTCAGGTAAGTGGAATGGGCAATAGCACCCAATAACTATCCACCAGTAATGTAATTTAATGTCCCTAAGTCATCTGAAAAAAACACCTGGGGGGAAAAAAAAGGTAAAACCTTTTCAAAGATACTTCATATTCCATGAAACTAGTTGCACCTTCAGTTTTCCTGTGTTTTTTTGGGGGGTTGTTTGGTTGGTTGTTGTGGGGGGTGTTTTCCTTTAAACAGCTGTGAAGGTCTAAGTTCTTGATTATTGTAGTAGAATTACAGCATAAATATAGCAAAATCTGTAATAACTCAAATGGCTAGAACTCTCAGAATCAATACAACAACTAAACAGGAATAAAGCTCACCAAAAAAAGTGAAACAGAAATCAATACAAATCCTATTGGGCCAAACAAATCCCTCAACAGCTCTGAAAAAATTATAATGCCAGACTAAACCAGCTGTTGCAGGGTGAATGTAAAACATACTAATTTCTCCAAGCTTACAAGTATATTTTTCATTCCATCTTATGAATAATGTAATTTGGGACCAATAGAATATCTTGTTTGGAAGACTCAAAATAAAATTAAGTTTGTGCTTTGTGGATTTTCTTTGAAATTCTCAAACCATTGCCAAATCTCAATGAAAAATGCACACAGGGATGTAAAGAACTCATTTCACCTATGACATAGTGTAGGGTGAGCCAACCAGTTTACCACAGTCATCTTCAAGTTGATAGGAGTTTGTAATACAAGAAAGGATTTTACTGCTGACTGAGCTGAAGTAATAAAAAGGGACCTGTACTGATGCTTTTAGAAAGAGAAAACACCTCCAGATGATTGCCAGGAAAAAGATAACAGGTTTAGTAGATATGCTGCACACCCGTTTCCAAGGATGATGGTGCAGTAAACAGATACTGGGTAAGGAGGACTAGCAAAACAGTTCCAGTCCTCCGCTTTGAAATTAAATGTGATACTACTGTATGCTTACTGGGTAAAGGATCAGATTCAATGTCTAACAATCTCTGCCTTGTTTGTCAATAGAGTACTTAAGTAAAAGTGCTTCTTTAACTGATTGCAGCTGACATGCAGTGCTGCAATATTCTAGTGGTAGCCCAGCTTTCCAAATTCCCATCATTCTTATTGTGCCTGCTAGGGTTTGTCAGCCCCTTACCCAAATGACTTCTGTAATTATTTGCTTGTTGGTGATTTTTTTGGATCTTAATTTATCTAGTCTCTAGATTTTTTTAATATATATTCTAGATACCACAACGCTGTTACTAGCTCTTTGTGTAGCAAAGCATCTACACTGTGCTGAAGACCAATTATATTTAGTAATACTTTCATCTATGGAAGTGCTCACCTGGCTCACTGATAAACTTCCTAAAACCCAAAGTGTCAAAACAAGCCACAGACTCTGGGTTCCAAGTAGGGGATGTGCTAGGGCCAAGATCAAGGCACATCCATACATTGAGAGACACCTGCAGGAACCCTGCTGATACACATAGGGTTTGAACACTTTTCAGTGCATGTCTGCCATCAGCAGAAACCTTGTCTGCCATCAGCAGAAACCTTGTACTTCATTTGTTTTTTGACTAAAGTTGATGAGAAAACATAATACTACATCACTTGCAGCTTTTTAACATATTGAATGCATTATGCTAAACTATATGCCTTCTACACTCCTCCAGCCAGACCTATACAGTAATTCCCAGGTATTATCAGCTTTCATGACTCTTGTGATTGCTCCAGTCAATACAAGCCTGGCAGCCTGAATAGCTGAGGAGCTTCAGAGTTTTTTTTAAATATGAAGTTGGAGCTGATTCCTTTTTTCTCATTTAACGTCTTGAGCATTTAAAGAGAACATCTACTTGTTTGGAAGGAATGGCTTTACAGTGATCAATTTTTAATGGAAATAATATATGAAAGAGCTAAAATACAGGGGAAAAAATCTTCATAAATACACAGCATATTTCTTGGGGCTTTCTGAAAGAGAAATTCTAGGTATTGTCTACTAATAAGCTTCCAAGTGGTCTTGCTGCCATGTCCAAGTGAGAGAGGAGCCCATAGCCTTCATTTCACTTTAAAACAGATAATTGCTGTAATTCAACTGAATTTACTCTAGCAGAAAGAGAATGAGGTCTAGCCAGCAATCAAAGTACGGATTTGAATTGTGTTCAATCTGTATTCAAAGGAGCATTTGATATAATTTGGTACTGATTAAGTTTCCTTAAACAAAGTGTCTAAACATATAAGTGCACAAAGATAATGCAGGTAATCATAAACTAAACAGTGATCATTGTACTGCAAATAATAAACAGAAACAAAACATCCTCTATGTCAGAATTTTATGTCCTTTGGATTCTTCATACTATGGTTCATAAATTTCTTTCAGTCTGGATTAAAAATACGGATAATCAAGCTATCAGTTCAAGTGAGATCCTTTCCAGAGGGGTGCTTCGATGCCATCTAGTGGCTTCTTTCATATTAATAAAATGTTCCCTCTCGAGTAACAATTCTCATTTTACAACTGCAATCAGGAAACAGTTTTTGCTATTGCCATATGCTTAATTTTTCCTCAGTTTTATACATAATTGTTGGATACATTTAAAATAATTCTATTTTCTCTGTCTAAGGATATGCTATTTCTGTGCAATAAATTAATAAATATCATGCAGCACGGGAATACACTATACTATGCACAAGGAGAAAGCAGCCTATTGTGAGGCTGAGACTCTTAATCTAGCCAGGCTAAAATCCATTTTTTGGAAAGGAACTCAGCTTCAATTTGAAGATTTCAAGAGGGGAGATGCATCAGACTTGTTCTGCTGACAAATTGGCATGTTAATCTTTGTCTAATTGATAGTTTGAATGTGTCGGATGCAGCTTCTAGTTCCTGGTTTTTCTTACACTTTTTTTCTCTGAGATTAGAATACATTCTTCTTGTATCTGTGCTTATGTGTTGCAATCAAGTTAACATTCAGACTTTTTAATAAGCTTAACAAATGGCATTCTTTCCATCTTTCACAGTAAAGCATTTTTCCAGCACTTAGATAATCTTAGTGGCTTTTTTCTTACACCTTCTCCATCTCTTGCACTGTTAGAAACACTGACACCTGACTTGTAAGCGATATTCAAGTACCGGCTTCATCAGTGCTGATATAAACATAAAATTGCCTTCCTACTCCTACGCATAGATTTACATGTTCTTGTTAATCCTTTTTACCTCAGACATCACATTTGAAGTCTGTGTTGATGCAGTTGTTCAAGATGATTTATAAACACTTTCCAAAGTTGCTGTTTTCAAGGATACCGTCCTTGTCTCCACACTTTGAAACTGTAGGATTGGGGTGTTTTTTTCAGGTATACAGTTCACATGTAAGTATAATGAAACAGTAAATAATTGCTTGGGATCTGCTTACCAAACTATTTCTGTTGCTCTCTGTGACTTCAGCACCATTACCTATCATGTCATCAGCCTCTGTGTCACCTGCACATTTTATACTGATAAAATTTTATATTTAAGCCTGGGTGATGCATAAAACAGTAGCACCACTTTGGTTTGAGTGCCCTTCTTTGAAAGGCAGCGTTTTAAACAGCCTCACTGGATGCTTATTTCTCACCAGCATTATTTATCAAAACCATCAGTTCCAGATTTTTATTAGTTGCTAATAGAGTGCCAGTTATTTTAAGTTATCAGTAGTACATTGTGCTAGCTGAACATCTTCCAGCAGCTAAAGCATATGATATCTACACAGTCCGATTACATCTGTAATCTCTTGAAGAGTTAAATCAGACCTATTTTCTATAAAGTCATGCTGACTCGCATTAATTGTATGCCTGTCATTTAATTCTTTATCACTGAAATCCTCTGACCTTTCCCCCTTTTTCACCTGGAGCTCAAGGCAGGTTAACAGGCCATTTAGCTAAGAGTCCTTTTCAAATACTTGTAAGCTATTCACAGCTTTCCTGCTTCTGCAATTTCCCCCACACTCCAAAATTCATTTCTAAAGTTGGTTAGTGTCCATGAAGTGTCTCAGCCAAAGGTATTTTTACTTTGTGGACTTTTGGATACCAATGATCCAGACAATCATTGTAAGAAAGCCTTTTCCCTAACAGAACACCTAACTTCATTACTTCTCAATGAATTTAGAGAAATGAGTGCATGGGGACGCTTCTTTCCAAACACAAACCAGAAACCATATGTTGAAGCTCTTTGTCTTTTCTGTATCATTCTAAATAGCCATAGTATTAATCTACTTGCAAGCTCCATGTGAAATTGAGGACCACTGCTCAAAATCTTAAAGAAAGTTCACCCAGAGTTGGAAAACCATCAAGCTTAATATTTTACTCCTAAGGGTAAATCCATAGCCACTCCTGACTGCCGTATGAGTGTGATTAAGCAAAACCAGTGATAGCACATTACAGAAAGAGCCATTGCTGGTATGGTGGACAAACTGTACCACCATATTTGGTGATTCTCTCAGAAGGGTTTACTCTCTTAGAAAGGGAACACAAATTTTTCCCTCTACTTCTGTACCCTAAGCTTTAAACACTTGGCTCTACACATAAGTAAGATTCCTTTGCCAAAATCAGGCTGGAATTCCATATTAGTGAAACTTCTCAGTTATCTACAGGGAGCTTGATCCTTCTTGTCTCTTTAGAACTGACTCTTTCAAATGAAGGAAATACAGAAAAAGGCCTGGAAAAATTCGTGGTCATTGAAACTAAAATGTATTTACTTCTTTCAGAATTTAGTTAGCCCACAAAGAGAACTACCATTAATAGATTTATTTTGTTTCTTTATATGGAATAAGCTTGGATTCTTAATTTTTGAGCAAGAATAAACACAGCTTGTATTAGTGAAAGTTCTGCTGCACCCTAAGTTAACTATATGCACATTTTCCTCATTGACACAGAATAAAATAGGGCTAGGGAATTAAACATAATAATAAAAAGCTTCAACTTGCCTAACTTTAAAAAAAACCAAATAACATCCAATAACAAAAGAATAACAGTTCATTATGACTCTGAAATAATTCATCAATAAAGGCAAAAGACATAAAAATTACCCAAGCCCTTTGTACATGGATAGAATGTTTTTATATGGATTTGTTATCACATATTTATACTAAAGACCAACATCACACTTGGACTTGAGAAATTTGATTTAAATAATCCATATTTCATTTGAGGGTGGCTACTGCACATGCCTTGTAAATAAATAATGGTCTGTTAAATCAGAAAATTAGAATGGCCCTGAAGTAGTGCCACAAGCTAGGAATTAGCCGAATTAGCTGTTTAATCCATACAACCTTTGTTAAAATCAGAATTCTAAAACGAACTTCAAAATTTTTATGTGTTTTTTTCATACCACAGCCCATGAGATCAAGACAGTCTACTCTCTTTGTCACACCACACTCAAAATATTAACAGGGTGCTTGTACAAACCAACTCTCATATAAAACCACAGCTGCATAATTCAGCTGGAGCGTAGGTGTGTATTACTGAGTTAGAGGAATTATTACTATCTTGAAATTGCTGTATATGCCTGAGAAAATAGGCAGGTAAAGCATGGAAGTCAGTGTACCATTTACAGAAGGCTTAAAGGTAGAAGAATAATCATGTTCTGTTTCTTCAGTTAATACAGAGTTATTACTATAGTAAATAAGTACATCAACTAGATTAATTATTCAGAGGGATTCATTAATAATAAAGACATCATATTCTATAGTACTGTTGCATTGAAACATGAATTGCACTAGGTGGTAGTATGAACTTCTGCCTTGTGAGAATATTGTCTAGGATTAACAGTAATAGTTGTGATACTCATTAAAAAATCTGTAGTGCTTTTTCCTTTCACCAGAAATACTTTACCTAGGAGAAGCTATTCATCTAAGAGTAGTAGTAAATATCAAAAAGTGGAGACATTTTTCAGAAATTACCTTCGAATAAAGAAATACAACTCAACCTTGCCTCATATTCATGTCTGTACTTTTCTAACCAAATACATATTATGTATCTTAATGCTTCCTTAATATTTACAAGCTAAATACACAAGGAGACCAAAACATAAATGGCTTCTAATCCTTTTCAAACCCTTAATCCTTTTTTTGGCTCCTTCAAAAAGATTTTTTAATTCTGAGGTTTGATAAGTTGCTCACTTATTTTAGGGTTGTTTTTCTGTTCGTTTGCCTTAGCTACCTGTATCATTGGCACCAGTTTCTCTCTTTCAGATGCTCATGCTAACAGATTTTTCAAACTTGTCCACTAGAGAGCATCACCATCAAGTTCAGAAGAACACATGATTTTGAAAATCTATACAATCGCCAAAATGGCTCAGATTTACCTCTCTGGTGGTGGCTTGGTTCCCACATCCCATTGCAGCATTTCCCATTGAGGCTCAGAGACATTAAAGCAAGTCCTTGGGATGCCAACCCCACAGGCACAACGGCAGCTAGAATGTTCTGCTAGAACTCAATGCTAGGCACAGGCACAGACTTCATGCAAACTTTCTGACCTATAAATTCAGAGTGTTCATATTCATGTCTGGCAGCTGGGAGTGGGCTCACAGCACAGACAGATTACATGGCATCACAGAAGAGCTAAATTAAAAAAAAAAATCTCATTTCAGTCACAATCAGGAAACACAACTGCACAATGGAGCACAAGGCATGCTCCCATAGAGAGGCCACAGAGATCCTGAGAAGAGCTGAGTGCATCATTATGATACTTAGACATGAACCGAGCCAGAGGAATGCCTTGCAGGTCATGTGTAGGAAGGGGAGAGGTGATGAGGGCAGACACTGAGCCACTAGGAGTGGCTTCGTAGGAGGAGGTGTACTGCAGGAGAGGAAAACAAACAAATCAAGGCTGACATTATTAGCTCAGCAGTGACCAGGACAGTTCAAAGGACATAACAAAGTTGTGAAACAAAGGGGAGAAAGAGTTAGGTTAAATTACCTCCCGTAGGTAACCACCTGTAAATAAAAGTCATCAATGAAAAAAAACTCAATAAAACCAGCCCTGCAGACTCTCACTGGGGGATATTTATCAGTATCAGCTGTCATCCACCTCTCCATCACACTCAGAAATGTAAACCATAACTCTGGCTCCTGGCCCTAACTATGCCAGAACCAGTGAAAAGAAATACTCCTCCATGCGGTATATATTCTCATCAATTGTATCAAATGAAATAGTACAAATAAATAATAATTTTAAAAGGACTGCAGCGAGGATTCTTCTCAAATTTCATGGGGAACTACCTCAACCAATAGATTAGTGAAAATCCTTTTAACACAGTTGCCTCCAACTATATCTTCAATACAATTATTTAAACCAAATGGTTAGTACTAGTGCTTCTTAGAAAATACTCAAGCAAATATGATATAAGAAATCAGATATATTTGACAATTGTGTTACTCAGTGTCTGATTTATTCCTGTTGAACTGAAAGCACACAGAGTTTTTCACACCCTTGGAGGATTCAGATAGCATAAATCAGAATTTTCCACTTGTTAGAATGTAGTAGTATCTGTCACCTGTGTACACGTGTATATGCCACTTCAAAGGCGTCAAGTATGTACTGGTACATACTTACAGACTAAACTCTAATAACAACATGCAACAGCCATTTGTGGGTATGTGGTTGCAGGCAAATATTGCTGTCCACTGGCCAACACTCCAAGCTTCTGGTTGATTTTCTTTCAAATTTGAACTCTGCTGTAGAGCACCTTTTTGTTTTCAAACAGGATCTGCTTCACCCCTGGAAAGGGATGTGGGGGGATTTTTTTTTCTTTTCTTGAGCAAGTGAACATACTGTTTCTCATACAGTAATTTCTGCAAGGAAATACGACATCATACTTTTATTAGCCAGTCATGGGGAGCAGGAGAGTGTAGCTCATCTAATTTAAAGGCTTAATTCCAGTTCTCAAAACAATTCAACCAGGTCTAGCTATTTGTATATGACAACACAGGTATAAACTAGAAAAAAGGTCACAGAAATGTCATGAAACACTAAATACAAAGGGACAAAAATACCAGGCTATTTGTCATCTCTGATTCTTTTAAATCCTTCCAGGAGACTCTGGAGTGTGGCTTTACCTAGAGAATACCATCAACTCCTGACAGATAATGAGGAAGGCAGCAATGACTGCTGTCAACGTCTCATTATTTTGCTTGGTTCATCTCTGTCAGTCTTTGCTTCCCTCCATCCCTCCTGTTTATTTCAGCTGCTGACTATGCTAGGACCAAGATCTTTCATGCCTGCGTAGCAGTAGCCTCTAGGTGCTGCTGTGATGCAAGTAACTAACAATAAGGATGATGGAAATGATGCTATAAAATGGAGTTAAAAAGTGATGAAAGACTGCCCTTGGTTTCATGATGCTCTGTATTATCTGGTGACCTTTTTTCTTCTGCATAAAATATGGACAAGGTGGTTGCTGATCCCATCCTAAGTAGCAAAATCCTCGCTCTGCGGCGGTGTTTTACAACAGTAGTCATACTTGTTGGCTTCATAGAATACCCCAAGCACATTTCAAGACCCAAACCATCAAGTTCAATTCACGAGAGTGTCTTACTCTGATTAATACATACCTGTAACATTTTATTATCACTTCTAAATCCTCATTAAGTGTTTCAGTACTTCAGGCCCTTACATACCGCTTTAAAATTAATATCTGATAATAAAAAAAACTACTTGCAAATTATTTTTAAGTAGACGTTTTAAATTATTTTCCCTTCAGGCAGCTAGTGAATTGATCTGGAAATGCCAGTATTAATAAAATGATACCTCCGTGGCAGTCCCAGCGTCTCACAGGCTCTGAACCCCATGGAGTGCCATCGTGTCTCAGGCGTGGAGCTTTGAGTTAATGCAAACTCCAGAGGTGTGAATTGCTGACTTAGTCACTCTTGCTCTAATTTAGGAAGATTAGCAGCAAGTATCTTGACATGGTATTCGTGCAGCACCTGGCGTTTTGTTCTCCTGCTTCAAGTAAAGCTTCCTATGAACATCAGTAATGCAAATTCGTAATAAAAGGTGATGCTTATTGTATCCTCCCAACAAACATCATTTGGCAAAAGCATAAGTTTCAACCATTAATTAACCTCTTACCCAAACACAAGATGAGAGGCGACCATTTTCAACCTCTTATCTGAACGCAAGAAATTCAGAGGCCAAGTTTGCACTACACTAAAGACAGCAAGTTTTCAAGTCATCTATTGATCTACTGTGCAATCTAAAAAAGGAACTGGAAAAAGTGAGTTGATAGTAATTCACTTCCAATTTTACTGATGAAATGCATGGATTTATCAGTCTAAAGGGATTAACTAATGACATAAGCTAATAATTAATGCACTGTTTAAAGGCTGTACTATTTTAAGACAATAACAATCTAGTGGTGCTACTCAGTGATGCAATTAAAGCTTTTTTTTCCCTCTAGGTTTAAAGACTGGGGTGGTATGTGGTGCACCATTCAATTCTCTTCTCAACTGACTGCAATGCAGACCAGTTTATGTCTCCCTCCAGCACTGGAATTTTCTTTGTTAGAAGGGGTGGTGCATGTTGGGTCTCACCCCCATGTGTAATGAGAGCATTGCTGGAGCACAGACCCCAGTGTGAGAAACAGAAAGCAATCCTGGGGCTGATAATGTAGATGAATCATCATGTATAATTAGGGATCAGAGTGTCTTTGCAAATCAACTCAAACTATGGGTAGAGATGCTGGTGTTCAGACATCAACCTAGCTAATTTTGGAAAGACACATGAGCTGTTCAGGGAGCCCTGTAATAAGAGGAGACCCTGATTCCATTCAGAAAACAATCAGTTTTGGAGACATTAGCCTTCTTTATCAATTCTCTAAACAATATATATTGCATCAGTTTGAGGTATACAAGTATTTATAGCACAGACAGGCAGAACTTGGGGCTTGTTCCCTGTGCCTTTCCAGTAACCAAGACCATTACTTCTCTGCGGTTCATGTACTTTTTGCTCCAGTGTGCTGCTCTCAAGTTGTTCATTGTTGGTAGTTTTTCTTTTTGGGCAGGGCGTGGAGAATGTTTTATAGAAACTGATAGAAATCAGTTTCTGTTATAATAGAATACCAAACATGCTATGACTTTTTCACTCATCATGAACGGTAGCGTTGCATGTGCTCCTCACAGGCTGGGAGGGCTATCATTGCTTCTTGTTGGGTCCCAGAGCTCCCTGTAATCAGCATTTACACAATGGAGAGAAGAATTGTGTAAATCTGGAAACACATATCTAAGGCTTGCCCTCTGTCTACAAATTCTGTAGTTGTCTGAGGACAATTCTCCTCTTTTATCTCTTCAATGACTTCATTTCAATGGCATTAAAAATTATGCCCAGTAAATATCTCATTCATGTATATCATACAGACTTGCATACACAAAGTTCAGTGAACATGTTAAAGGACACACAGGTATACAGTGCATAAGAAATAATAATATAAAAGATTAGTTTTCAGGAGTCCCTAAAGTATTACTACAAGATATAAGAAATGTTTCAATTATTAAATCCTACTGGGATAAAGGGTGCAGCAGAGAAAATTTGTGAAGGCAAAACCGAAGACTCTTAAAGTGCCGCTTCCAATATATTCATACAGTGAATGCTCTTGCAGTTATTAGTACAAAGTGTTGTATTAAGAAGGCTAAAAAGAACTTTACCTTCCTTCCTTTCCCTTCCTTACTGACTTCATTGTGTCTTTTAAGTTGCAAATTAAAACAAAAAGGAAAAGTATTAACTTACCCCACCTGGTAAATTATATATTTTATAGCAAAAGGAGAATTATTACTTTAAGAAGTAGCAGCAGCTAGATGAAGGCCATGAAAAACAGTCCCTTTGAAGTGTGTTTTCCAGACCAGCAGGAAATCTTTCAGAGAAACAACAGAGGTGGTCTTTCAGAGCCTGTGAAACTGCCAGAAATGAGAATGGCCTTTGATTTCTCAGCCAAATTCTCCATCTTCTTGGGCCAGGCTCTGATATCAGTGAGATCACTGAGCCCAGATCTCTGGCAGCCAGAGGTGATGGAGCACTCTGTCCGAAGACTCCTTGCTTTTTATCACGCCTGATGCAGGCTCTGGCTGCTCTTCCTATACCCAGTAGCCTCGAGGACGTCAAAAACTGCTGGCTCCCAACCTTGACTTGCTCAGCTGATTACACGTTCTCATCCCAAATGGACGCTTGAGGCTCAGGGAGCAAAAGTGTCCCCTTGCCTGGACAGAGTCAGTCTAGCTTGTCAATGTTGCCTATGACTCACAGCATGTGCTGAAACTGGGCCTGGTGGTTCTGATGAGTCTGGCAAAGGCTGCAGTGAACTCCTCAGTTACCAGGGCATTGCTTGGCTCTTACCTCCTGTGAATGTTGATAATTCTAGGTTTGATCATTAGTTGGTTTACATTAATCTCAACCAACTTAAACTGTAGCCTGGCTGGTAGTAACACAAAGCAGTTAACGGTGGTTTAAAATGTTTACATATATTGCATATCACTAACATTGCAAATGACAGGAATATCAGTGCCACCTCCTTTGTATACACCAGTTTTGCTCAAATTGTCCATGGCTAGTGTGTCCATCACAGTGTCAGCATCTTCTCTCCTGAAGAGGAGACAACGACATACACATGCACAGGGCAGAGCACATCTAATGTGCTCCAATGCCTCTGGGAAGAAAGTATCTGCTCTGCATACACAAACTGGCTGTGCTCTGCATCTGTAACGTGTCTAGTCATGAGACTGAGGAGGACTAATAGCCTAGAAGCCCTTATTTGCCACTGGAAGAATTTATCTTCTTTTTGCATAGTTGCTAAAATGCAGCTCAGAGGAATGCCTAAATAGCCATTTCTTTTCATAAGATTTAATTGTTGAATAATCCCAAAACAGGCAAAGCTCTGTGAGGAGCCAAGGCATGCACACTGCAATCATCTGCAAGTGACGTGTTCACAATCCGCCCAACTGGTTCTCAGAAGCGTGAAGCCCACACAGAAACCAGTCCTAAAACATCTCCCTCTCTGGTTCTTCACACTTCGCCTTTAGTGCCTGTCCAATAACAGATCACTCAAATATTACTGAAATCCAGCATCTCTTTCAGACATTTATTTGCACCTCAAACACAAACCACAAGTATATAGCCCCTGACATCAGAACTACGATGCTGGCTTCTAGCCTTGCTTGTTGAAAACAATGGCAGTAACTTCAGCTGACTTAAAAAGAGGCTGGGCTGGACTCACATTATGCAATATTCCAGTTAAACTCATTAGGTCTAATCAGTATGGTAATGCCTTTATATGTTGCACGCTGTGCTGATTGCAACATCCCACTCCCACATTCCTTGGGCTTAAAATGATTTTGGGTTTTGCCACCCTGCCTCACAACTCTCATTTGGGGTGGCCCTTTAAAGAGTTTCCTCTGTTCCTCATCACTGTTTTCTTCACAGTTTAAAAAAATAATAACAATAATCCCTGGTTTTGTAACTTCAGAGCCAAAAAGCTTAAAACTGAAATGGCAGTGCCTAGTTTTTCTGAAGCCATATTAAATGTGATACTGATTTATCTGGCCTGCAAAATAAACTGATGCTGTCCTGTAGCGTTTTCATTATGTCATTTACAGAAAGATGCTATAAAGTAGCTACTTTTCTTCATAGTCTACTCTGAATTATCTGTCCACTTGCAAGTGAATTTTGAGAGGCTTTCCAAAAACAGCAGAGAGAAGGCCAAGGTAGCGCTTCATTAAAACCTGATTTAACTCAAATAGTGGTCCATAAGTCATTAATATTCTGACAGCATTCTCAGTACAGAAAGTATATCTTTAGTATATTTCAGTATGCTAAAAAAAACCCCCAAACTAACTCAAGAAACAGCAGTATTCAAAAGCAAAACAAAGAAACCTTCCTGTTTACAGGCCGTCTTGTATCATGGGCAAATATGATAGAAGATTATTCCCTGTGTAAGTCATCCCTCTGTACAGGGAGTGGCAAAGCCGGTGAGAGGCACCAAGCAGACCTGGGAATCTATCCATGTTCTTTGCTTTCTTTTAGCCCCTTCCAGGGGTTCTTCTGAGGAGGAAATCTATAGATCATCACATCCTTTAGGTGCACAGCTCCAGACTCAAACCTGCCCTCCAGACAAGACACAAATCAAGGACAAACAGAAACCCATAGTGTGGGCTGCAGGCCTAGGGGATACTACAAAAACAATACAGCTTTATTAAACCAATACATGTGTTGCCACACCACAAGTATCTTAAAAACCTAAAAACAGTGGTGCAAACATAACAACACCTCTGTGTAAACCTCCTGTACTTGACTGAAGCTAAAGGAAGTACGATGAAAGAGAACACACGCTTGCAAAATAAGAACCAAACCCACATAAACCAGGCCACATATCACATCAAGTGCCTGATACTAAACCACTTAATTATTTTTAAGAGCATCTAACAGCTTGTATAAATTAATATCATTCTATTGACTTCATCATCCATTTTTAAACATGCAGCGTTCTGCTCTGATAATTAGAGCCATTCAATGGATTGAGAAAACCTGATTAAGATTGAAGTGCAGAGGAAATTTGGTGAGGTACTAGAGTATGTTGACTGTCTATGTCTCCATCTTTAGCCTTATGTTTCAGAAATAAATAGATGACATTATTTTACCAACATACAGAAAATAATACAGACTTTAAAAAAGCTGATGTGATTAATTTGATATAAATTGTCGTCTTTAATTTCTGACAGAATCAGCAACTAAAAAAATACATAGTCCTTCTAAAGGCATAGTGTTTCAGTAATTATGCAACGAGATAGAGTTTTGTCCCAATTATCTCATAGAATTACTTCCTCTATTACTAATGACCACCAGCTTTAATTAACACTATCAAAAATTCAGAAATATAAAATCAAAGCCCTTAAGGTAGTGCTTCTATTCCATCACTTCATGTATCTTTAAACCTTATAACAAAATTCATAATGATCAATTACAATCTATTTACCACAGCCATCTACAGGGCTGTGGAAAACCTCTGATTAGAATCTTTATTCCACGCTTTCCTATTAATCTGTGAAATCCATTTTATATGGTATTTAATTTTCTTCTCTTAAAACCTTTTCTAACTTTTCAAAAGTATAATCCCAATAATTTCATGCTAGATGTTTGATGAGAGAAAGAAGGAAATGGCAACTGGTTAGGAAAAAGCCCCAAGGTTCACTGATTCCTTTTAGTGTTTTGCACTTTAGTTAACTAATTTACATCTTGAAGCTTAGGTCAATACACTTAATGTACATAGGCCTTAAAATACTTTGCTGGAGATTTAAAATTTTCTATTTATATCACATTCTTTAGTTCTCCATTTTATGCTTTTAAATCTAATGCTGCCTTCAGAATACATGCCAAGCACAGGGGTGTTTTATCACAGAAACAATGAAAAAACCCCACAATTGGAATTTGTTTTGATACAAACCAAGACATAACCATAGTAATACATTTATTTTGGTTATTAAGACACAAATTTCAGGTCTTACCTGGTGTAAATTAGTGTAACTCTATCGAATCCAACCGGTGACTGTATGCGTTTCAAATATGGAGCTCAGATTCTCACAGTCTGCAAATAGCTGCTGCAGAGACAAGCACAATCTATTATTAGTCAGATAGTTATCAGCAATCACACCATTATAATGTGAAAACAATAAAATACCTATCTTCAAGCTTGAAAGCTTGAACCCACTAACATAATAAATGGCATTAAAATACAATGCGAGAAGAACCTATTATTTGGTGCTCTCTCTTTAGCTAAGAAGGATTTTATTCTATGAGTGACCCCATCGGGATTGGTATCAATAGAAGTATTAGAAGTCGGATCATAACGAAGGAACAAGAGAAAAAAATCTATTTTAGTAGCCAAACAGGCTGGAAACAACAGAAAAATACTTGCTGGAACTTCAGGGAGTTTTATTGAAAACATTGCTTCCTTAAGGAAAGCCTTATAGCTGGTGTGCTGGAAAAGGTGACCTTAATGTTTCCATTAATAATACAAATTATCCATACACTACCCAAAACTGAATTACATGTCCCACACTTTGCAGAGGTAGGTAGATAGGTAGGTCCCTGGAAAGTCTGCACTTTGTGGCTTGACGCTTCCTGCACAGGACCCAAATAAATCTGGAAGTAGTTAACCCTGTTAAAGTGAGAAGTTATCTAGAGCTGACAGAACTGCCAACACCAAACAATGATGCTGAGCTACAAGCTTTACTGATATTAGTAAACGATCATAGAAAAAACATTTCATGCTTGTCGGGTGGAGTAAATCCTCATACGAATTTGTTATAAAGATGCCTTGCTCTCCCAGTAACCTTGTTTTACATGCTGGAGGAGAGCTGTGGTATCTCACCGACTGCTGAAAGGCAGCACAAATGGCCTTAAATAATCACTTCACATATTCTGGGAAAAAACCTAGAGAAGCTAACTTCCAACTGATGCTCAATACAAGCTGGAGTGATGTTTTATAATAATTGCGTAGTACCTGGTTGCATCTGGGATGTGAGACAAAGATGCTTTCATCACAGGTAAAATCAAAAGCCTGTTAAATATGTTGCCATTCTAATTTTAATGTAATTGAATCACAAAATCATCAAATACTAAATTTCTGTACTCTAAATTCTAATCAATCAGCCTTCCTGAGTTTGTCTATCAATTCTTTGAGATTTGAAATACAAGCATCCGCTTTCTTTGGATGTAATACTGTATCACAGATCTGAGTATCTGATCACCAGAAACGAGTACTGGTTTTGGCTAGAATGACCTAGGAAAACTTGGGACCTTCTGTTAACCATTTCTTTCCAACACCTGCTCAGGATTTCAGTTCGTTGAATTCTGTTGATGGCTGGTTAACTGAACAATTTCCACCCTAAAAAAACAGTCTTTAGGTATGTGAGCAGATAGCTCAAATGTATTTTGATAGTAATTCAACACTTTCCTGGACTAACATAGTCCTGAAGGAATGAAAAAAACCCAAACAGTAATAGATACATACTAACCCTCCTTCTTAACTTTCTGCTAGGGTTATGGAGCACAGAGATGGAGGATTTCTTTGCTTCTAAAATCTGCATCTGAAGAAATGAACCTTTAAACACTAGCTAAGCAAAAAACCCCAAAACTTAAACATTTCCAGGCTTTTTTTTTCTACCTATCAGTCTTTAGAATCACTTTAACCCAGTTCACATTTGTCTATGCTAGATGTGAGATACATCATCAGTCAGTGGAAACCATTATACCAAAAAGGAATCTCCCCTTTCAGTACACCCTTGGGCTAAGAGGTGCCAAGAACTGCCTAATATATTTAAACGCTTTAACATTAAATGTGATGTTTCTCATTTATGTCTACAGGTAATCACAGAAGCATAGAACCATCATGCAGTTTGGATAAGACTCACATACTGGAACAAAGATTTCTAGGAAAGACAAAAGAGAAGCGTTAACGTAATCGTTGTCAACAATGTAGTACTATGTGAAAAGACATCATCATCGAAACTAAAAACTAGAATTACTGCAATTAATACAATTTAATTATGAAGATTAATGGTGATTGAATGTGGTGACAATCTGCCCAAGATATTATTTTCCCCTGTTTAAAAGCATTTCTGCCATCTTTTCAAAGAATAGTCAGGTAATTCATCCAGTAGCAAAATTATAGACAAGAGAACTACAAGACGAACAAGTTAGAGATGACAGACTGATTTGGTTTTTTTACCATTTTTCATCCTCCTCTCTTCCTTCTGCCCTTTCTCAGGCAACAGCTTAAACCTGGTGAACGTGCATGCTGGCTCATCCCAAAACACCTTGTTTGTGTCTTGATGATGTAATGGTAGAGTTAACTATCAAATACAAGTTTGAAAATGTTGCTGAAGAATGTGAATTATTTCAGGCAGGGATCAGCTCCAGGAAGGATGGGTTTGCTATTAAAACTCTGGAGTAGGACCCAAAGATTGCAGCTCTGCCTTCCAGTGAGATTCAGTCACTGGAATCCCGACTCAGCATCACAGCAAGATGAGCACCCCAGCCAATAGTAAGAGCCTTGCTCCTGATCCTGAAAGGCCGTGTGTTTGTTCAGTGTTTACATGACACTTCGCAGCACCTTTTAGCTTTAAAAATAATTACTGATGGATGACAATAACACCTCATGTGAAATTTTGCATTAAACAGGTGGAGTCACACCGCAACTGGTCTGACCTGGTTTGTGTTATCTCAGAGGAAGCATGCCTGACACAAGGAGATCTCTCCTCGCAAAGTCACAGGTGCAGCTGGGAACCCAAACCTTGTGCAGCAGCGGCAGGGTGAGCATCCCTCCGCCACATGCTCTCATTGGGCAGGCGCAGTTCTGTCCTGCTTCGTTCCAGGCTGCTCAAAGGGCTTCTGCAAGGCTTCCCGCAATCAACTGAGGTGGACCAAAGAGCCTCACCAAGGTAAAGTGGGATACATTGCAGACAAGCATCTGAGGAACTTAAATCAGGTGCACTGTGATAAGGTATGGGGTGTTTGGTGGGTGGCTGGAGAAGAGGAGGTGGAAGCAGGACATGCTTGAACCTGCAGTGGGTTTCATGGGGATGAACTCTTCATTGCTGATTTCGGGGGACAGGGGAGACAAGGGATGGGCAAGGCAGGAAGGAGATGGCAGGATTCTGCCTGTGCAGAACCTATTAAAGGATTGGGGCCTGATATTAGAGTTAGCTAATTTTCCCTTGAAGATGTTACTAGTAGTAGTAGTAGTGAAACCACACTTAAAAGGCTTTCCCGACTTCACCTTGAAGTAAATGACTGATTCACTTACTCCAATGCTTACCTATCAGCTGGTGATTAAGTGATCAAGCAGATCAGGGCTGATAAGTGTACATGGATGATAACAATGATCAAAATAAGTTTTCATAACTTTCTGTATTATTTAAAAACACAAATTAAGTTTGTTCCTGGGTTCTCTCAAATAAAGCCCCTGAATAACATTTCTATGAGTAACTTTACTAATAAACACTAGAAGAAACTTCACTTTGTAAATAAAAAAAAAGTTGCAAATCCTTTAAGAATTTAATTTACTCTCCCATAAATTGTATATCATGGGGAGGGGGGGGGAGCAGCTTCTTTTCACCAAGGCAAGTTAGACAATCTTTTAAAGATGCTTAGAGGATATCCTGAATATGTAAAATCTCCATGGCAAACAGAAAGGATCCCAAAGGTATTTTCTTGAAACTTTACTATCTTTAAGGAAGTGTTGATTCTTTCCACTCAAATTCATTAAATACCTGAGATATTCCTATGGTCACTATGACTGTTTTAATTTTTTTTTAATGGATCAAAGAAATCCTTAGGTGAATTCCAAATACTATTTTATTTTTAATTAGGTTTTAATTGTGTTCTTATTTGCTTTAGATGCTTGCAGTATGGATCACTGCTCTTTTTCTTCTTGATGCAGCCAGAGGTAGGACACAGAGCAGATAAAATCCATAAACAATGAAAACTGCTGTGTGTAACTTACACCAGGTTTTAGAAAAAGCATGTGCTTTAGAATGGATTTAACAGATTTAGTAGGAGTACTGAGTTATGCTATGCCTTTCCTACATTTAACCTATTGCTTTTTAATTCCACTAAGGTTTTTGCAGCTAGCAAACAGAATGGGAATTATAAAGGTATTTTTATATATGAATTGATACTAAGAGTCTTCCAGAACAATTTACCTTACCTACCTTGAACCCACACCAGCATTTATGGCAGCTACAACACTTTTAACACCAGCCTAGGCATTTCCTCTTCACAGCACTGTGCAGAGAACAAGAAAACAGTCCCGGTCCAAAATACCTCTTTACTAATAAGAAATAATAGTTAAGCAGGGATGGACACAAGGAAGAAGCAAGGAGAAAGAGAAAAACACAATCCCAAAGTTCGCTGGCATCAGAGGAAAGACCTCTGTGAAAATTACTGGATTGCTTGTGGAGTCTCTAGCTGCAGCTCCACAGTTAAATCTTCTCTTTCCCAAGATGTATTTCCAGTACATGACACTAACCCTGCATTTCACACGGAGCAATGACTAGAGTAAGTCACAGCCTGACCTATCTGTCACTTATCCTGGGTAACAATAGTTTCACATTGTTTTCAGCATCTTTTAAATAACAATAAAAATTATTTGGGATTTCACAACTGTTTTGCTTTAATAGATGGTACAGATGACATTTAATGGCAACACCCATGTGTCATATTTGCATCGTTACTGTGTTAAAGCCACAATGGAAATTGAGAAACTCTACTCCTTCAGACACAGACCTCAGTTCCTGAGGCTGAGCTTTACTTTAGCCTTCAACTCAAATTCCATTTTATTGCTTCCACTAAAATCTTACAATGATTAAGAAAATAAGGGAGAAGTTTAATGTACATTGTGGAACAATCAGAGATAACTATTTTAATATTTAGCTTTTATTTTACTCATTCATGACTTGTTGCCCAAGAAGTAATAATTTAGAAAATCCCTGGAGCATTAGCACTTGTTTGAAGGACTGTTCTGCACTAGCAAAAGCTGGTTTGTTCTCTGGATCCATAAAAATCAAGATTTTGTCTTTTTCCAATGGTTGTGTTAACGATGTTTGTAAAAATAAGCAAAGAGTTCACCAAACCAAGCTCTACACTATGCTTGCAGCAGGAATCAATCTTGAAGTTCAATTCCCTGCTACATGCACAAGGCACAGGAGCACAACTGAACCCCTCAATGAAAAATGAGCAGAGGTGCCATCCTAAATCAAAACTAGCCACTTTCCATTTCCCTGCTGTAAACACTGTCCTGCCAGCTTCTTGCAAAGTGGAGACAACCTAATCTGCTGCATTCCCAGAACACTAATGTTTCTCTTTGCATACCCCAGGAAGGGAAGTTTGCTACAAAAGGCTGGGATGCTTTACAGATAGCCCCCTTGGTCTGGGATCCCAGGGAGACAACTGGCAGGCTTGCCCAGCTCTCCAGAAGATGTGAACACTAAATTCCTCCTTTACACTAGAGACAACGCCGTGATATATCAAGTAAGAAATTGCTTTGTTTTAACAGTTGATAATATACTACACAGTCAACAATTATACACATTTCTTCTCTCCGTAACTTTGCTCAAAAGTCTGTCAGGAAAAGCTCCAGCTTTATATTACAAACTCCATGAAAAGTCCATCCTAATTTTCTTCCATCTCATTTCTTTTTCCTTGTTTCAGCTCTCTGATGAGCAAGGTATATTTACAATATATGAATCACAGCCTGACAACACAAGCCATCAGAGATACTTTGGATATATTTTATGTACTTAGATTCTCAGACTCGTTTGGGTTGGAAGGGACCTCAAAGCCCATCTAGTGCCACCCCCTGCCATGGGCAGGAACACCCTCCGCTACCCCAGGGTGCACAAAACCCCATCCAACCTGGCCTTGAACCCTGCCAGGGATCCAGGAGCAGCCCCAGCTTCTCTGGGCACCCTGTACCAGGGCCTCACCACCCTCATAGGAAGGGTTATTTCCTAATGTCTTCTCTAAATCTCCCCCCAACACTTTTAAATCATCAGCCCTTGCCCTATCACTCCACACCCTTGTAATCAGTCCCTCTCCAGCTTCCCTGTAGCCCCTTTAGGTACTGGAAGGCTACATTAAGATCTCCCCTAGGACTTCTCTCCTCCAAGCTGAACAAGCCCAACTCTCTCAGTTTGTATCCATAAAGGAGGTGCTCCAGCCCTCTGATCATCTTTGTGGACTCCTCTGGGTTTGCTCTAACAGCTCCATTTCTGTCTTGTACTGAGGGACCCTGGAGTTAGACACAGTACTAACCTGGGGGTGTCTCACAGGAGCCGAGCAGAGAGAGAGAGAATCATGTACCTCAGTCTTCTGGTCATGCTTCTTCAGATGCGGCTCAGGAGACAGTTGGCTTTCTGGTCTGCAAGTGTATATTTCAGGGTCATGTTGAGCTTCTCATCCACCAATACCCCCAAGTCCTCCTCAGGGCTGCTCTCAATCCATTCTCCAGTCAGCCTGTAGCTGTGCTGGAGATTGCCTTGACCCATACACAGGACCTTCCACCTGGCCTTGCTGAACTTCATGCAGTTCTTATAGGCCCACCTCTAAGCCTGGCGAGGTCCCACTGCATCCCTTCCTTAGAGCATGTCAACCACACGGCACAGCTTGATGTCATGGGCAAACCTGCTGAGAGCACACTTGATCCTACCATCCCTGACACTCAATGCCACTGTTCATATTTCTCTACAGTAAGCTAATGGCTCAAATGAGGTTTCAGCTTCAACATTATAAAGCCAGAGACAGGGAAGCTCAAAAGGAAACAAAAGAGCAATCTCAGTTTTAGCTCCTGCGTGTCACCAGCTTAACAACATGCTTCAGGGATGTCAGTCATACACAGGATTATTAGGTCCTCCGAACTACATAGGATTGCTCTCAGGGGCTCTGCTTATGTGATAGCCAACACTGGGCCATAAGAACAAGTAGATACTTAAGAGTGAAGGTATAAAAGAGAAAGTATTTGTGTCTACCAGAGAGGGATGAAAAACTAAGGAAAGCTCGCAAAACTTAGAAATTGTAGAAAGAAAACCAGGATGCTAAAGAAAAACCGCATGAAATCATACATAATAAAATAAGGAACCAACCAAGAAAAGAATGAAATGGGGATGGAGAAAGAAAATAAACAAATAATAAACTTTCTTTTTGGAGAATAGGACTGAGGGAAAGTGAAGACTAAAAACCTGAAGAAAAAGACTTGGTAAGATATAGTATCAAGAGCTTAGAGGTTTCTCTTACATTCTAATCTGAACCAGGTTATCTTTCATGAAAACACATCAGTACATAAACATAGAGACAACAGACTCTGGAGATGTATGGAAGAGAAAAGCTTAAGGGTGTGGCTAGCTACAACACCTTCCAGTTAGTAAGTGGCAGAGAGAGGAAGCTCTGGACTGAGACAGAGTAGCAATTGGAAGCAGCTAAAAGGATCCTGCGGAACTGCATAGGCTGGATCAAATGGGAACTCACTGAAGGATGCCAGTTGTGGGTCAGCCCTTTCCTCTGGAGACCAGCAAGTACTGGGTAAAACTCAAAGAAGAATGCTCGAGATGTTAGAAGTGTCTGGGCTGGGCTCGTTCACAGCATGATGCAGTCTTCTGGAACTATAGATTGGTTAAAGAGGAGAAATGACCATTAGAGAGCATGACTTTTACTTGGGCAAAGAGCAAGAAAAATGAACCAAATAATACAGGGGCAAGGGGGGAGTAATTTATTGCTGTTGTTGGCTTACATTACATGTAAAGGCTTCAAAGTTGGGGTTTTTATATAAATGGCAGTCATAAAAAGTGGACATTCAGGGATTTCTCCTGATTGAGTCACATTGTAACAAGTCCACCATCTCCAGCTGAAAGGGCCTATGAGGTTTTCACTTTAATCAGTTTTTCGCTGAAGGTAAGATGTGTGATACTTAGTCAGGACTTTGCCTTTCAAGCTCATAAAACCATAACAAGCAAAAAAAAAACCAGGTAAAAGCCAATTTTTTTCAATTCAGCTTAAAATAATAATAATAATAATGTCTTCCTTTTCAATAAACCCCAAAATGCCTACAGCCTCTGATGTCATGAGCCTTGTGGCCTTTCTCATGCTGTGTCAAATATCTTTATGATGAAGTACAAATGAGCTTAGTGATGAAGGTCTTATCTTCAAAGAAAAGAGAAACAAAGATATACATTCAAAATCAGCTGTGTAATACCTTGCAGAAGATGTTCACTGTGTATTTCTGTGGCCAAGTTAGATTAAAATCTTGAATTTACATGGAATGTTGTATCAGTATATCTTAAAGCATTGTGCAAAGGATGCTGGAATCATTACTTCAATTAACTAGGGGAAGTGAATCATTTGTTGAAGCTATTAATTAATATCCCCCAGCAAGGTAGTTTGCAAGTGAGGAACAAGACCCATCTGTTCAGAGCCCAGAACTATCTATGCTTTAACCGTTGGGGTACTCTGTCCTGTATTGAAATGGACATTGGTACAGAGCAGTGATATCCTTGTTGTTGTGGTGGGGTTTTTTTCCACACAGAAAATTTCTGCTACAAATCCTTCAACTATCAAAGCTTCAAATTTCCGAGCACACAGGAAAACTCACTTCATTATACATGGCCATCTTGTTGGAGCAGACCTTCTCTGGATAACAAACATATGCAGGGTATGGTATAACTATTGTCATTTTACTTGTGTTTGAAATCTAAATATCCACTATTCCCACTAACTGGCTTAAAATCCCCACATAAAACTTACACCTCAGTTCTCTTGGTAATTCAGGGTATATAGGAGGGGGAAAGAACTCAAACCAAAGATCACAGGACCACCCTCTTGTACTGAGCTATGAGTATAGCACACTTCAGCCTTCCAACAAATGCCATTTTGCTGCATTCATCTCCAGAGAAAGCTATAATTAGCCAATTGTTCAATTCCTCACCAATAATGAAGGGGAGATGGGGAGTCACTTTTCTCACCTCAGCAGAAGGTCAAAATAAACATTTCAGTGTGAGGCATTTGACCTAAACAAACCAAGATGCTTTGCTAAGCAGATTGGTTTAATTTTATTTTGGGACATTTTGAAATTGTTTCAGACACACACCCCCCCCAAAAAAAAAAAAAAAAATCAGTATTTTCCATTGCCAGAAGTGTATAATGGAATATTTTGGTTAAAATATACAAACTTTTAGAAGATCCAGGCATATAAATTTTAGATAATAAAGCTTTAACAACAATTAAGAAATCATTCTGTCCTCTTTTTCTACCATCATTAAGAGAAGTTGATGCTTTAAATATAACCAAGGCATCTGGCATGGAAAACAGAACTGAAGCAAGCTTCTGTGTGTATTAATAGTGTGCTCAAACTGCTGCCTCCACTCTGCCTCCTTGTGTCGATTCTTCAGTATTAGTAGGAATTAACGTAGCAAAGATATGTCTTAACAGCCACACGGACGAAGTGAATCCCCAGCTACAGCAAAGCACCATACTGTTTGCATACAATCTGCTACAACTGTAATTAATACCTGTTTCCTTCTGCTCTCCTGTTTTCATCAGTTAATGTTTCTTACTGAAGATGTGAACTGCATTCTGACCGACTGGCGAGGCGGTTCAAGCGGTTTGTACACTGATGCTGTTAACAATGTCCGCATCGTGGGGGCTGAGCTGGTATATCTGGTGAACTTTCTTGAGGTAAAAGTATCCGCAGAACACGAGCGCCGGCACACGGCCTGTGTGAGAAAGGCTGTGCTTAGGGTGGCACCTTCAGGTTTGGTGCAACAGAGTCAGGAATTTCAGAGGCAGTCAGTAACACAGCTGAAAACGTCATTAAAAAGTCCCTAACCCTACAGAAGTGGAAACACCTACTTCAGGGTCAGACCACTGATAGCCATGTCCCTAAAGGGCTTGCAAACCTTTAGTTTCTGCAAGTTTTGCTCAGGGCTTTTGCTGGATAAATCAGATTGGAGACTAGCGGAATTGTTGCGATGCAGAGTAGGAAGAATGGGCCAGTATGGTTAAAACACCTGTGTGTCACACACTGCCTCCTGTGGGAAGCGGATCACAAGCAGAGAAGTGACTCTTCTGTAGCCAGGATCCCTCTCAGCTGAGCCCAGCACACTGGCAGTGCTCCTGGCATGGTCCTCCCCACCCTGTAGGACCTGCGTGGTGGAGAATCCCTGTAGCAGGATGGACGCTTGATTCATAGAATTGTAGGGGTTGGAAGGGACCTCGAGAGATCATCGGGTCCAACCCCCACACAAGGGATTCGCACAAGGGGTATGTCGCAGTCAAAGGCACTGAAAACTCCTCCACCACAGACCACTATCCTGACTGGACAGACAGGCTCAGGGGTGAGGTCATGAGGTCATTTGCCTTTTGGATAACCAATCATTAAATCATAGAATCGTTAAGGTTGGAAAAGACCTCTAAGATCAAGTCAGTAGGAATGTAGGGGAGTTGAGTACTGAAATTCCCTTTTCCTTCTTTTCTATCATGAGAGTCAATTCCTGACAGAAATTACTCCCTTGCAGAGGTGTGATGTAAGAGGGGATGGGATGAGTTGGGCACTGCTTCTCTTTAGGAACAGATCCCATTACTTGCAGCAGCTCGACTCAAGACAGTCCCCTCCATTACCCACTGGTCTGGCCACAGCCTAGCACAGCATGGGGCCACAACGCAGTGCCACAGCCTTGTATCCCCCACTTAATACACTTGTTTTTTCCTTTCCATACATCTTCACAGAAAGATTATGGCTACTCCCCTGCCAACATTCATTTCATCGGCCATAGTCTGGGAGCACATGCTGCAGGGGAGGCAGGGAGAAGGAAACCTGGCATTGGAAGAATAACAGGTACTGAAGCTGTTTCAGCTGATGAAGTTTTATGTTTTCATGCAGCTTAAGAGACCTGAAGAATCACTGCTGCCTTCTAAACACACAGTACAGACTGCGATGCGCTGGTTTGTCATAATTAACAGCATAGAGCTAGCATGACGACACACAGAGCCATGCCCCATCGCATGCCACGCAGCTCACGTGTCAACGTTCCCAGCTTTGAGAAAGGTTTGACTGCAGTCAGATTAGAAAAGATTAATTGTGCCAAGTCTGGCTAAATAAAGGTCAGTTTTCACAGGTTACAAGTCCTGGGGAACATTTGGTTATGATTTTTAGAGATATAAAAGAACAGGAACAAAATATTGTATTACAAGTGGAGTAACAGACTTGTAAAACATTAGCAACTCATTGTCAAATTTGGTTTTAAAATCTCACATGAGTTTTCAGCAGTTCAAAAGATTGAAAAATCTGAAATGAAAAATTGAATCCCCTAGATCTAGTATGTCAGGATAGGACAGCAAAAAGCCATGGACACCCTGAAAAAGAAGCAGTCACACAGCTACACAGAGACACAGTGATGTCACACACACATCCCCATTTTAAAAGGCTTGTTATTTTCTGCTTTCCTTTCTCCTCCAGCCTGTCCTCTTCTCCACATAGACGTTGCTTTGACTAAGCTCTGTGCACAGTAACCAGTCACATTAGTGACAGAGGAAAACTGGGATCAGAACTCTTGCTTTAGCCCTGAGGAGAGCTGATATTAGCCCTGACGACAGCTGACACTGATGTGAAAGGGTAACCTTTTAAACCAAGCTCTTTTGGAAATAAAACTAGATTTTTTACCAGATAAAAATTCTCAGATTCATGTGCTCAGAGTAACATATCAAAATTTCATATTTTTCACTAATACAGAAATAAAATTAAAAAAAACCAAACTCAAAAACATTCTTATAACCTTGTTCCCCAAAAGCTAGCAAAGCACCCATCAGCATTGCATTGTGCTGCTGTGCCTCCAGCAACCTTTCTATTAAAACTCTGCTTGTTTTACTGGCTGTGGAACATGAAATGAATTTTTATATGTGGAGTAAAGGCAGGAATGTGATGACATACAGCACACACAAACAGCGTATGCAGTGACATATGTATACTAGTCTTTATTCAAGTACACATATCTCCATTTATTTAGGTTTGGATCCAGCTGGGCCTCTCTTCCAGTATACCCCTGCAATGGTAAGGCTGGATCCTTCAGATGCAACATTTGTTGACATAATTCATACTCACGCTGGACATCTTTTCTTTGACTTTGGTAAGTTTTCACACAAAGCCTGGCACTAACACAAGAGGTGGGCCACAGTTTCGTACCTGAGAGTGATCAGCCTTGATTCACTGTTCATTTCAGCTCCAGGGATTCTTCAGACTTGCGGCCACCTGGATTTTTACCCAAATGGTGGGAAGAAGATGCCAGGTTGCAAGCAGCTTCGTGTGCCTCCTACAACACGGAGTATCAACGACCTTATGAAAGGTAAATATTTTAAAGACCTCATTTTAAGCTACAGTTAGAAATAAAGGCTTGGCTAAGGTAAAACCTTTAGAACGCATATGTTATTTTCATAGATCAGATTTGGAGTAGGGAGAGAATGATTAAAAAATAAATGGAAGATTTAAGGTTGCCTGTGAAATACACTCTGAATTTCTTATGTACTAACGAAGGCAAATTGAGGATCAAATCTTCAGTTAAAGCATACAGGCATGTTCACCACAACCTGCTACAAGAGCCTGATGCTGTTCTGGAAAACTGACCTCAGTGGGAATTACACACGATGGACCAGTAAAATTTCATTCAAGAATAATCAAAAAATGAGTACACTAAACCCTGAGCTTCTTTTCTCCCTAGAAAGACATCAGTCTCTATACTACCAGGCTTAGACATGGTCATCTATGCCATTAACAGCTTTAGTGTCTCTTCAAAGGGAACAGTACAAGGTTAAGAACACAGATGATGATAAAATGACTGCTCCATTGATAGTTCATGTTCTTCAAAGAGAGCTGGGTAGTTAATCAGAATTAGCCCGGGATCCAGTACAATAGATCCCAAAAATCCTGTCTTCTGACCCTAGCGTACAGAAATAAGAACATCTATTATCCACAGTTAAATGTTTTGAAATATCTACCACTAGTTGAGTAATTGTATCTCAAAAATGCTCTGTCTTAGAACTGGTTGGAGAACATAGTAACAAAGAGGACTGAAAGCTGGCTGTGCCCAAAGTCACTTGAACCAAAACACTTTCCAAATCAGACTGTGGAAAAATGTCAGCACTTCCAGGAAAAAAAAACACAAACAAACCTAAATATTTTCCACAGACATTTCACAATGCTGTTGGCAATGTTTCGTGGTGGAGAAGCTCAGCTCAATTGAACACAAGCAGATGGAGTTGGTTCTTCAGGCAGCTCCTAAAAGTGGACAGCCTTAACTCCTGCCTCTTGTTTACACCTTACCTTATACATAACTCTTCTGTTTGATAGTATTTACATTTATGTAGTGCTTTTATTCATGAAGTGCTTTAGAAATGCTATTTAGTAACTTCTTTCTCCAGCTTTTGATGCAGTAGGGAGAGGAGCATTATGTTCCCATTGTATTGTTGTTAAGTGAATTTAGCACTAGCACAAAGTAAGCCAGCTGTAAGAGCTGAGATTTTTTAAAGTTAAAAGCACAGGCCCTTCTGAAGTAGACTTGAAGAAGGAACTATAAAGAAAACATACTTAGGAAGCCATGATGATGCAGATTATTTTCAAGCAAAACAGACAAAAACACTTTCCAGAAGGGGTTTTGTGGGTTGTGGTTTTTTTCTTCTCTTCCTTACATAAAGAACAATGCATATCAACTGGTCAATGCCAACTGGTATGCCTTTGGGATGCATAAATATTGGCAGCAGGTGAAATTCTGATTTCATTACAAGCTGTTCCAGTTTGCAAGTACTACTTTAACACTTCCAAGACTTCATTCACCCTGTGATTAGGTGAGCTGGAGCAGAGTAGAGCCCACTTTTATACAACCTAACTTTGGTGTGTTATGCTTTGATAAAGGAGGGACTTGAGAGCCAGTGAAGACAATACTTGTCACAAGGGACTTGCAAATATATAACCACATAGCGCTTTCTTCTTTCCTGCACCAATGGTTTACAAATTTCACTCTGGTAGGAAAATGTACTTGTTCCTAATAATTCTGGCAAAATCAAGGACACGGTGCTAAACATCTTGCTTTATGGAGCCCTTCACAGAATCACAACTGTCAAACAACCACAGATTTTCTAGAGCTTAAAAAACACTGAAAGCCACTGAAGTTAAAATAATTACTACAATTACCTTTAATTTTTTAGAAACGAGTGGAAGCTGTGGTTTTACAAAATACCATGTTGTGATAATGATAAGCAAAGGAAAACTACTTGATAGTAACTACTATATGCTTTACAAATGCCATAGCTATAAAATTTGAAACATCAAAGGGAAATTCTCCCATATCCTCTGTTCCCATGCTGAAGTAAAAGCAGTGAAGTACACATAGGAGGACAGGAGGCTGCGTGAGGTCTGCCTTGGTGCAACTCCACCACGGTTAACTTCAGCATGAGCACAGGGGCACACAGATTAGGACCTAGCTCTTGTCCACCAAAAAAAAAAGTCACATATATAGTAAAATATATTTTACTATAAACCCAAATAATTCACACTTTAAACATCTTCTATTTATTACATTTATTTTTTTTTTAATCTGAGACTTTACTGTTTGCACAAAATGCTCTTGGGTGGAAAAGTCCCACGAATGTTTTGACATAGGCTTTATGTTAAACCATATCTTTACACTTGTTTTACCTGGGGTTTTTTCCCAGAATACAGATCTATCGGATGCGGACATAAAAGAAGCCTCCGGTATTATGCTGAGAGTATCATCACTCCCAACGGATTTGTTGGGTATCAGTGTGAAACATACCGAGATTTTGTACTGGTAAGTACCAGGGATGTATTTATCTGAGGGGTTATAGCACTGCCCTTCTCCTCTTAATTTCTGGGACAACTTCTACACTCTGGGGCATGGCATACAGGGGATGTATGCAGGCCCACTGACTACCCTCATCCAAAGCACAAGCAAAAAGCAGGCAAAGCATAAAAGTGGCAAACAAAACAAAAGAAAATTTGCAACACGAAAATAAGGTAATAAACATAAAGACCAAAACCAGCTAAAAAGGGAGATATAAAGAGGTAAGAGGGCAACGAGAGGCAGTGGCTGGGGTCACCTTTTGCATAGGTCAGCAGTAAGGGATACTCAATCTGGTTGAAGCAAAATCCATCTTAACTTGGTGGAACCCATCATCAATAGGGCAGGCAGCCTCTGGATTTCAGAAATGTTTAAAGGTCTGTATAACCAATCAAAATCCACAATATTTAGGGGAGGGGAGATATTTATATAGTACAGCATTGCTTGCACCCCCTCGAGTGGCACAAGAAGGCAACATAATGTCCTAGTGGTTTGTGCCTGATATGACTGGGCTTTTAACGGACCAGTTCCGGCAATGCAACTGAGGACTGGGCAAGAAGGCCAACAAGTCTGAGTTTATTTCTATCTATTCCCAAATGGGATGATTACAATACTGTGGAAGAGTTAGCAATGTTCATACCTACATTGCCACTTAACTTGCAGGTTTGATATAATTCAGAACTTGAAAACCCAAACCCAGTGCAGCTTAGTGATGTGAGGGAAATGGGTTTTTTTTAAGTTTGTAATAAATAAGAAGTGATGATTACTTAGACTTTTGTTCATCTAATGGCCAAATAGCCAAAATCCACAAATACCAATTCCTACAGAATCTCCCAAATATCAAAACTGAACTAAATATAACAATGCTGTTTTTTCCAATTGTGATTAAATAACTTTCACTGAAAAAATACAAGTTTGGGGTTTGGTTTTCTAAGGGGTTTTGTTTTAGTGGACAACAAAGTCTTGATCTGAATGTTTGATGTATGTATATATATTAATTTCATTAAGGTCCTGCATAGGAATAAATAACACATGGTTATTTCCCCACAGGGAGACTGCTTCCCCTGTCCAAAGGAAGGATGTCCACTGATGGGGCACCATGCTGATAAGTTTTTACATAAAACTGATAAAGAACAGCAGAAGGTTTATTTAAACACAGGGCCCTCTCCTCCTTATGCTCGTAAGTGCTCTTTTTGGATGGTGAATTCTCAAGTGGCAATGAATTATGTGTGAACAGATTCCTTACACTTCTGCAGACAGCTACTGGAGTTAATGAGTGGCACTCAGTGCAAGATCTGGAGTCTCAGGTGGGTGAGGAACATGCAGTACCAGTGTTATCTGGGAAAGGCTGAGACAGCTACAGAAACAGACCAACAGATGCTGACCTCTGAGTTAGAAAACCCTGCTCAAATGTTGTTAGTTAATTGCTTCAAAAATTCTGTGAAGCTGAAGGTGGGAGGAACGCTATGCTGAAAGCGCAAAACTTCAAATGAAAAAAAGTTACATTGATTTTATTGACAAAAATTTATGAAACTGGTTCATATCAGAATAGTTTTGCAAAGCTCATCAGCTCCAAATGGCAAGGAGTAATAAGAAGTATAGTTTTAATCGTGATTAATGTTGAAACAGTCACAGAACTGGGAAATAAGAGTATGCATGAATAAATTGTAATCCATCACAGATGAAGAATTGCAAGGGCAATAAATGAGAGAGGGTCTTTGAAGTCCTTATTTACTAGGAACCAAAATACGACAGCAAAACTAAGAAATGAAAAGGATTTACATCATATCTCCATAAGAAAAGTAAAAAGAAAAATAATTTTAGCTTTTTGGGATCACCCTGAGAAAGCTGCCCATTTTGTTTAATATATCTTTAACAACATGGCAGACCACTGGACTTCACTTCATAGCTAAGAGCTAACAGGCTACCCATGAGACCCCACAAATTGCTTACAAGTGTAAGAAATTACAAAATTAAAAGTGAGGCCAAGTGGAAGAGCAAGGTGCACCACTGGCAGATGAAATACTCAGCATAGCTGGTTAGTCAGCAAAAGTTGTATCAGTGATTTATACCTCTGCCAAGGAAATCCATACTACCCAAGCTAACACTTGCCTCAATGAAGAGTGACATTTACTTCACTTACCAGCCCATTTGTGCAATCCTTTCCTCTCCCTAAAAGACATTGAAACATAAGAAAAGTTTTACAATTAGGAAGTAAATCTCCTTACAACTGTAATCTATTTCATTTTGCTTTCAAAGGCTGGAGGAAAGAGATACACGTCAGAGTATCTGCAACAGAAACCATGAAGGGAAGTATAGATGTAGCCTTGACTGAAACTAATGGCATCAGGAAAAGATACACAATTGACAAGTAAGTTTAATATGATTGTTGAAAAAATGGCTCTTTGTTATCATATTGAATTTATACACATCTTACATGTCTTATCTTGCTCTATATGATCTGTGTTTTACCTTGGTAATTAACCTCTTATCGGCTACTTTTAAGTTTCCCGTGCTACAGCTTGTGGTCAAAATCTGCTTGCTGGTCTCTCTTGCTCTGTATTTTCCCTTCTTTTCTAAGGATGATGTTTAGGACAGCCAAGTGGGCAAAGAGCTCTGTGGCTACTGCTGAGCTCCATCAGCATTTGGTTATCTTCTATGAGAAGACAGAGTGCTGTATGATGTGCTGTTCTTTATTTATTCCCTTTTCTGGGGAAGACAGTTACAGCTTGTTTATGAACTCTGCTGGACTCTGGGAGTCCTTTCCACTCAGCCTGGCCTTTTCCAGTAAGTGTGAATTCAAATCTCAAACTGACCCTTGACAAGAGCAGTTTAAATCCTGTGAAACCAGCTTCCTTGGTGTTTGAACATAGCCCTGTCACTGGTCTGTACCAGGAGTACCTTTGGTTGCAGATACACTACTGCAGCCATACACCTAGAGCTAATTTCTACACTGCCATGTGAATTGTGTTGTAGTGAACACTGATATCACAGAAAGCAGAAATGTAAAATGTAATTTTCAGTTTCTTTCATGGTTGAGAGCAAGCAGAAACACTGAGAGAACTTTTTGACTTGGACATGTATTTGAAGATAGATCTTATTTTCCAAAAATAACATCTAGAATAAACTCCATGGTAATACTGACAAAGGCTGGGCTAACTAATTTAGTGTTTCCATCATGAAAAGCATGGGAATTTAAGCAACTAAGACATTCACATCCTTTTGTGGATCTTTCTGAGAAGCTATCTCCTCCTTAGGTACTAACAAGCCTGTATGTATGATTGATAGACTGAAAGCCCGTAGCAGGATCCTCAATGACCTCCCTATATAAGCAGGAATGCTGCTTCCTCTGCTTTCTCAAGTAAGGCTGACACAGAGACTTTGTGACCTTCACAAATTTGCCTAGTTGGTATCTGCACTACAGACTTCAGGGGAAAAGTGAGAGATTTAGTCCTGAGAACTTCCTCCAAGTATTCAAGATAAATGCTGTTGGGAGAGATAAAGTTGCCCTAGTACCACCACAATAACTTCAGGGAAGGCAAAAAAACCGCAATACTGATTTGAGGGAAGAAATCAACTAAAATGTCAACAAGACATTCCTTCTTAATCTTTACAAAAAGGGTTAAATGTAAAGTGTATTATATTTTTTATTCTTCCCTTAGCTTTAGCCCTGTTATAATGTTTGCAAAATCAAAATATTTTTATATATTTCATGTACCAAAAAAAAAAAAATCCAAGAACTTCATCAAGGACTTTGCTCCATAGTTTGAATGGAGAACAGAACTTGGTGTTTCTGGTCCTGAGACATGATCCACTACTGCCTAAACAAAAAACTTAAGTCTGAAAGTGTACAGACTCTCCAAGAACATGTTTTTAACCTAAAATTTTGTCTAACACCCTGGACTAATAATTCTTGAAAACAATTATAACAATGGTATTCAAAGCATCAACTCTCATAACATCCCACCCCTCATCTTGCTTTCTAAAGTATAGCTTTTATTTCCCCCTCACTTGTAAAGAACATTAAGCATCACATCTGCACTTTTCTTTTGACAGGGGCACTTTCAATCCAGGCAACACATACCTGAACTATGTCGATACAGAAATTTCTGGGAACATTTCAAAAGTTGAGTTTCTCTGGAAAAAATATGCAGGTCATGTACACAGAGGCTGCATGGGAGCTGAAGAAGTCACAATAATATCTGGGGAAAATGGAAATGTGTGAGTACATAATCTAATCCTATTTCATTCTGTAGGTCTGGGGGGAAAAAATAAATAAAATAGGGGGGAAAGCAAAACACTTGCTTGGTATCATGCCCCTTAAAGCAAGTGGGTTTAATTGTTGAAAATAAAATCCTAATCTAAACATCATGGCAGTTCCTAGGTGTTTGACTGACTAAAGTTGTTCCCAGGAGCTCAGTGCAGCAGCCAGACTTCCTCAAAGAGCAGAGATATCATATCTCAAATTCTGGGGGCTATAGCCCTGCACTTTCAAGAGAAGCATACGTTTTTCTCCTAAATTGCAGCACATCTGAAGCAGCTCTGCATGATGCAACAGTATACCTGCCCTGGGAGGGCACTTCAGGCTGACTCTAACCTGATCCCATGGACTGGGCACCCGCTGGCATCGGCAGTATGTTAGGTGTGCTCCTGGAGCACACCTCTCGGTTTACTCTTAACCAAAATGAATCCAGCCAACAGGTTCAGACCACAGTGTTGTGTAAAGCAAAGTGTGGTAATTCAGGAGAAATGGAGTGAGAGGGTCACTTCAAAAGTGAGCTCCTGCCTGGTCTAAATTAAAATACTGTCCTAAAGCCAAACCTGCCTCAGAATCTAATAATGATGCATTAAATAGTGATTCTCTGAAAAACACAAGAAGCTGAGAACAGCTTCTTGTTCTCAGTCAACTAAAACCCAGGCATTGACCTAACATAGAATGAAATTTTATTTTTATATTGATTATCTTTGACTGCAGCTAAGAAAATGTCCCATTCTCCTCACAGATATTTCCTTAATCCCTTCCTTCCTCACCAGGTCCATGTTCTGCGGCTGTGGAACCGTGCGGCCGAGCACGTGGCAAGCCCTGGCGCTTTGCTGAGGCTTGGAGAGGAACGCTGGGGTCATCCACTGTGGCAACCCTCAACATCTGGAAGAGCACACTTCTTCCAGCAGCAGCAGCATCGAACTATTAACAAAGCTTCTTCAACAGATAGGGGAAAAAAACCAAACTTACCCAGCCCTCTGCAAAAGCTCTGTTTTCAAATTAGTGTTATTAGGGTTCATCCATACAGGGGAGCTACGCTTCTGTGGATTCTAGTTACAGTGACAGCTAACAAGTGTTTTACTAGTAGCAAGGATACATGATGTGATTATATTTTGGAGTCGGGGGGTGGGGGGAGGAAATAGCAAAACAGGAAAAAACAGTTCCATTCAATTCTCCTTTGAAATGCATTTAATTGCCATAGAAGGAGGACCCAAAATGAAATAAAAACAAAGAAAATACAAAGAAAGAATGAAAAAAGATAAAAGGAAAGTGGGGTGGTATGTGGGAGAAAAAAAAAAGGAGCATAAACAGCCAAACTCTTTAATAGTGCCTGCTTACTTGTTCCAGAAAAGGACACTTTCATGGTTTCAGGAGCGTCCTGGTCAGGAGTCTGAGGAATGATTTCCAATATAAATATAATCAGAGTTTGAATGACATTGCCTGACGAGTTTTTCCTTCCTGAAAATCACATTGAAACAACATTTTAGAAGCACATCCAGCAGATCGCTTAGGAGCTGGGACTGCGTACTGAGCTGTACAGAATACCTTGAGAATCTATCTACCATCAAAGTTCACTATGTGTCAAACAGGACAGCTTAATGCACAGCAAAGTATTTGATTGTTGCCTTCTTCCTGGGGAAGAACTCATTTAATGTGTTCTGCTGAACACTGGTGAGCCAGGGCTCTTTATACCTGAAACAGGCATCATCTTTAGGAAAACACTGTTGTGCCATTGAGGATATTCAATTTTCTGGCAGCCTTCAAAGTAACTGTTTTCTCTTGCCAATGAAGCTGAATTTTTCACCTCTGTGCCTTGCCTATCTGAAGCTGGGCCCGAGATGCATTATTTGCATGACTATATAGCATTGCACCACACTCCCCCACCTCCCCAAGTTTGGCAGATTATACTGGTTGACAAAGACAGACTACTAAAAGTTATCAGCAACAGCCAAAATAAGCTAAGAATTCTGCTCCAATTTAAGCTACACATAAAAATCCTGTTGGTGTTTAGTTGTCCACCATGGTCTAAGCCATATAGCTAATTTTTAAATCTAAGGTCAGGTTTATCATTTGGGTGCAGAAATCCTGTGCATGAAACATGTTGGGCAACCCTGTTCTGTCCCATCCTAACAAGCTGTTCCAGAATACTTCACTGAGGTTTACCTGAAGGTGCTAATGAGATGCATTACACAAGGCTGAATGTGAGTGATGAACAGGTGTGTTTCACACTATGCAGCAATAATTTTGAGATGTCAATATCCAGTCACTTCCTATGAAGTTTGCCAGAGGAGCTTGTTTAGGAGGTTTGCAGAAAAGTTAGCAAATAGCTGTCTACCTTCTCAGGCTCCCTGCCTCAGTATCCTTATCACCTCCACCCATGGGGAGTAGGAGCCAGAAATCATCCCAATCAAGGAACTCTTCTTCCACCCCACAGGGATACTCCTTAGGCAGGGGGTCTTGCACAAGCAGTGACACACCACTTCTGTGCTCCCCTGGAGAAGTACGAATCAACCCCCTGGGTACTCCTATACAGCTGGGAAATATCTGTAGCTGGTACTTACACCATCTCTAACATCCTTCATAGATCAGGGATGGCTCTCTGCCCCAGAGCTGCACAAATAAAGGAGGCTTGGGCAGGAAAAAGGGAGACTTACTTGCCTTTTCTTGCAGTCAGGAACTGAAGCAAAAGCAATGTAAGTATTTTCCTTGGGGTCACAAAAAGCTGTGCAGCAGGGCCAGGTGCTGAATTAGGTCTTGGGATTTAATGAGATGAGACAGCAGTGCCACGAAGGCCATCACTGCTCATGAGAAGGAAGCAATGTCCCATTGGACTCAAGATTTCCATAAAGCCTGTCACCTCCTGTGCCCATATTTGGCCATGCCACTTTTATGATTCTAAAAAAGGATATTTTTTTTTAATAATAAATCCTACTTACTTTCAAAAATACAGTCTTTCATTTTGTGTCATTTTAAGCTATTGATTTCAACAGCTTTCTAATAAAACATAATTTTTTGTATGGGCTGATTGCTTCTACAAACGTGGTCCAGATGATTAGACCACTTAAAAATTATGCATTTTCTCACCCAATCTGTTCAGCTAAAAATAAAAATTTCACTAATTTCTTCCCCTTACATTGTCCTGTTTTGTATTTTTGTTATATAATGTTTAAGTTGATTTTCATTCTTTGGTGTAGCAACCATCAACACTGCACTTCTTTGCTAATACACGTATTATACAGAGTAAGAGACATTTGTTTTCATGAGCTAAAGGTGCAAACCAAAACATTAACAACTGCTCTCTGTTGGTATCAAGTAGTCTTCCTCCTGCTTCCTTCTGTATTTAAAAATGAAAATTGTTGCTTGTATGAAACCTTTGGATAGTATCACTTAGCATTAATGGAGCCAGTCCAAAAAAACCCAAGGGTCTGAGATTTCACAAGACAATCTGTCTTTGACAGAGACTGGAACAGGTCATTCTCTTATATTTTCACAAGGTAAGCCAGCTTTTTAGAACAATTTTAATTGCATCTTTAAAATGTCAAGTGAGATGCATCGTTTGCATCATGTTTGGCTGTCAGGTTGAAAGGTAGCTTTATTTTAATCAAATGTACTTCATTTGTCTAGGGATTTTAAGGCTATATTATTATTTGTATTCAGTCTTTTACATGGTTTAAATATCCTACAATGCTATGAGTGCTTCAGAATTTCAATACAACTTTCACTTAGTACTCCTTAAGCATTTGTTCACTACAAAAGTTATGCCAAAGGTGCATTACTAACAAAGCCATTATAAAGCATTCAGCCGCCATCCCTTTTCCCTCTCATGACACTCTTTGGCAACAGGGTAAGGCAAAACAAACAGTGCAAACAAACCTCTCAAATATTTTCTAGAAGAAGGGAACAGCAATAACCATTAATCCAAAATACTGTCTGTTCCACCTACATTTACTTTATACATAAACATACAGAAAAATGATGTTAATAGAAGCAGTTTGCTTGCCATAAAGGGATATATGCAGGTATGCTGATGAGAAAACAAGGACCATTTTTATCAGAATTCTCCATTAACAGGAATAAAATTATTGCATAGTACAGCAGGCTGTCTTTCTCCCAAGTAGTACAGGCTATCAAAGCGTCCTTCACAAATACTTGCAAGCCCAGAACCCAAAGCATAAGAACAATTAAAGTGAATTAATTATAGAATTCAGGCTTCAATTTAGGCAGCCATCTCTCTTCCCACTTTTGATCCTATATATTTTACGTGGCTATTCAGATCTCTTCATGCTATCCTAGAATATATTGATAAAATCCCTAATGAATCACAGATTTGCAGGAAACAAACCTGCTGCATTCGAGAAGTCCGTTTGGTCTTTCAACTTAGAGATGAAGTTTGACAAGGCTCTCAGACAGAAAGCCTCCCCTGTGCTTCCATTCTGCCTTTAAGACTCTCCCATTTCTAATTATATCATTTTATAGCCCAGTCACTTGCCAGCATCATTCCTCACAGAAACTTCACAGGAAGCTCCAGAATTTTCTCCTAGAAAAAAAACCAAAACTCATCAGGCTTCTCTCTCTTGCTCTAGGTAATCAGCAGGAACTCTATTTCACATGTTCCCACATGATTTTTAATAAGTTTTTATTTCTCTCTTCATGCTTCTGTTGCCCCAAGAAAAGCTAATTCTTCTCTACATAGATACATTTTGATAAGCTTTTCTGACTTCTCCCTTTACATTCAACTCAGGTTAGAGTTTTTATCTTTGGTGTAGCAGGAGTGAGTGAATGATTACACTGGCTCAGTGCCTGACAACACAGATCCTCAAGGTACTTCTGGCAGATCTGAGGTTTGGTTTTAAGTTTTTTCAGCCCGCAGTTGCGTCATACCGGTTACCAAACCACCTGTCCGATCACATCATCTAGAAGCAAGTCTGTTTACCCAGTTTGCATTCTTGCAGGGGCATCACCTCACTCCCTTCTCTTCTACTTCCCCCAGGATATTTTTATAGCAAAACTATGTAACTACAATGCCCTCATTCTCCTCCCTCAATGAAAATTACTGGGTTTTCTTACAGTAGGGTCCAGTCCTCAAACGTGTGTCTGTCAGATAGAAGGTAAAATAGAATTTTTGGAAATTGATTTCACTGAGACTTTAATGCAGTCAGGGTATTCTCTGCAATCCCTGGGTCTAACAGTTGTTCAGCCAGCTCCTGGGACAAGAGCAAAATTTAAAATCTTTGAGGTATTCTTCCAAAAGCAAGGCTGGTATCAGAGTTGCCACCAGGAAGATAAGCAATTGCTCACTGACCTATCAGCAAATCTGTCTACAAGGGCTCTCTAGAAAACTTGTGGCTCTATTGTAGTAGCATGGTGTCAGGGACTTTGTAATTTTGAATACTCTCCGAGCTGCACTAAGTTGTTCTGTTTTCAATAATTAGGAAGCAGAGGCTGATAGCGTGACCGAATCTGTTTTAATGGCATATTTCCAAGATAAAACAGAGCCAAGAATCTGTTCTTTAGCTATCAAAGATCTAAAAACTTCCGGAAAGAGCATGCATCATCACCAGCCTTCACACAAACAGAGCACGCCTACATCACTGTGCTGCAGAAAAACATACCTCTCTCCTCCCAGCTACTGCAAGGTTGGATGAGGCAAGTGTCTTGCAACACTGGAAGTGTAAGCAATATGTGAAAATATAGGCTGGCTTTGGTGTCAGTCCCCTTTTCATCCCATTCTCTTTATACGTACGTATACACACACACACACACTAGGAAAGCTAGAGGAAAACTAGATGTTCAGAGCTGTGGGTTGCTAACATTGTTCTTAGCTGCCTAAGTGTCTAAGTAACCAAGCTGGTCAGAGATGTTTGTTTATCCATTCTAAACATTCAAACTTTGCATTTTAATCTCAGAGGCAAAAATCTATGATTTTTCCCTTTTATTTCAGCAGCTTCTTTCAAATAGCTTTAATATTCTAGCATTAATAAGAGAAAAGCATTCAGAACAATGGGCTACTTCATCTTCCCTTGAATTCTGCCCATTACTCATAATGAAAGCCTGGTTGTCCCTACTGACTCTTCTCTGTCTTTGGCTACTGTCTGCTCTAAAAATCTGGCATCACTTCCTTAAACCAATATAATGCTCCCTAAGTTTCCATGTCACAAGCCAAGAAGTTTATGTTCCATTTGCTTGGACTGACTTAATTAGTAGGCAGCATGTATTATGGAAGGTCATAAATATTTATCACTTTTTAAAAAAATATTTATTCCTTTTATTGCTGGAATGCCACACTAGAAATGATGCATTAAGGCAAATTGGTTTTGCCTCTAGTCAGCATAAGAATTGTTCATTTTACCAGAATGAACGCACTGGAGCTAGACAATATAAATACTAAGAAATTCTTTTATTCATGGCTTTGCCACTCAGAGAGTAAAGGTAAGATTGTCCAAGGAGGCGAGTGCTCTTTGTCTATAGGTACTAGCAAATCTCATACAGATGGAATACACACAGCTACTTTCAGATGACCTCCATCCAGGCTAAGAAATCAACCAACCATCTGAAGTTGAAATGAAAGAGAAATATGTTGCCTTTATAATTTTATTCACTTATCTTTCTATGAAAGCCTGGGTAATTTACATATATTGCTGCACTTGAAACAGTTACTGAGATGCCTTTGTAGAACATGATTCTCAGTGAATGTTTTGATCCTCTTTTTCCTATCTATGTGAAGGCCATTACTATCAGAATGCATTTATGTCCTTGACAATTCTCAAGCTGACATTTATAAAACCACCTGGATGTGTTCACTTGCGTACTGTCAGAGGCAACTGCAAAAGCCAGCCTTTTCTTACTGTCTATAAGAACCTTCTGTTCCTCTTAAAACATAAAACCAGACCTGAAAGACTGACCATTCCTAAAAACAGCTAGATCTCTATTTGTCCTACTGCCCTATGTTCATCTGCACCACTGTGTATTCCTCTGAAACACATAAACAGTAAAACTCTGTTGAAAATGTATATGGTTGTTCTGTATTGACCAGGTTGGCCAGCATATGAACAAATGAAAAAGCAAATTAAGCAGCTAGGAATCTTATAGTCCTGTCAAATGCAGTTCTCAGCTATTGCTGTACGTTTGTCCTCAGTGGTATTTGTGCAAGTGTGTACTTGTGCTTCATTTTGTAACTGGGGAGGGGCTTGGTGACACTGCTTTAGTGCTCACACACAAAGAACTAACTCTGTGGAAAAACCAGCAAAATATTTGAGCATATCTAGGAATCCTGGTCCCATAAAAAACCAAAACAAACCCAAACAAAAAAAAACAAACCAAAACCAAACCAAACCAACCCAGATTTCCAAGGGATTCTCACAAAGATGTTCAGCAATGTTTTGTCATTATTAGAGGGACTAGTTACACTGGCTGCTTTCCATCTAACTTACATACCAATACTTTGACAAATGGGGCATGTGACATTCCTTAGCTTTTTTCTGTGGCTCCCTAACCTCATCCCTTCACAGACTTACTTGATTTGCTTCACCATTCTGTGGAGACACAGGTCCCGTAACTTCTGTCAGATTTCTCCCTTCCAGTCAATGAACATATAGAAGATTGTAGATAATTTCTTACTAGCTAGATCTGTCCTGCCTTATCTAAAATTTCATATGTGTCTTCAGTGTAAGCAGTAATTAAATATGAGATCCAGTCACAGACTAGCCACTGCTTCCTCCAGATTCCTTTGAGACTTCTTTCTAATGATTATCCTCATATATGGCTCTGGCTTACACCACTTTACCAACAAGAACCAGACACAGATCCAAATATTCACATAGGTGCCATGTGTCACAAGAAGTGACAGACATTCGGCTTGGTTTTTACAATGGCTAGCAGGCCATTGAGTGCACTGTGTATAGGTCATTATATGGAACAACATATTTTCGATGTTATTTCTGAAATTATATCTTCTATCAGGCAAAGTACGTATCTCAAGATCACAAATTGGCTTCTTATGTGAAGTGGAGATTCAACCCAGGTTACTTCCTGCCCTGAGGCACTTGAATCACTCTGTATAAGGATGACAGTTGCTCTTACACAGTTGCCTGAACAGGTGATTACGGCAGCACCCATCCTGTAGATAGCAGTGTAGTGACTTGAGGTCTTGCCCAGGAACTGAAAGACCTGGGTTGTGACATAATTATGACCCACAACCTCCAGAGCACAGAAGAGAACCTGGAACTTACATGACAGACAAGTCACAAAGCCATTACAGAGAAAAAGATGAATGACACTTATCACCCTGTCCTCCTCCTCCTGACACAATTTTGAATGAAAGTGGCTGGGGTTTCTCTGCTTTAAGATGATCACAATATTGTCAGTAGATGCCAGTTATACTCTGAGCGTGCCAACCACTGAGAGAGCTTGGAACAGGAACAACTAAGCTGCGAATCCCACATGGCCCAAGAGGACATGAGTAGCCAAAATGGTAGTAAACAGTCAGAGCTTGAGTAACTTCACTAGAAAGAACTAATAAATGGCTCAGGCACCTATTTACTCCCAAAGGTGTAACACAACTTTTTCTCACTCGTCCCTTTTAAAAAGAAGCTAGCCTGCTCTCTGCAAATAATACAAACAGGTTGGATTATATGAAAATGCACAAGGGCTTCCTTCATGGGGAATGTACTTCAGATAAACATAGACCTGGTGACTTCCAGAGGATGACACACAGCAGCGAAATCAAGCTTCTGTTCTGAACTTCCCCATAGAGGAGGCTCAGTCCATTGCCTGTAGCAGGAGGTTACATTAACAGGCTAACTCAGGTTAGCACTTGATGTTGACTGTTACAAACATTACATGCAATAGCCCCTCTGAGGGCTAAAATGGTCTGGCCTTGATTTTCTTCCTAGCAAAGTTTTAAGACTTGAAAATGTTGATGAATTAGGGATGACAAGAGACAAGAAAAGGCAACATCTGTTATATCCAGCAATAAGGCTATCATCCTTACAAAGGTTCTCACTCACCCACACAAACCCTATAATTAGACACTGTGTGGGCAGGTCCGCACCCACCATCGTGGGACAGATTCCAAGTGAAAAGAGCTGGTAGCAACCAGGATTTGACAGGGAGCTGGCTGAACGGAGCTTGCAAAGCAGCAACCCTTTCTGCATTCAGAGTGGTAAGTGGCTGAAAACTTGGTAGGGGTTTTGGGCAAGCATCCTTACTAACTGCTGGTTGGGGCTGGAGGACCGTAAGGACTCCTGCTTAAAACAAGACATGCTGAACGACGTGGTCTGAGTCAAGGTAAAAAGCATGGAGGGGTACTCAGAGCGATCCTGAGGAGATCCCAGCAGCAGCTACAGGGTTTAAAGCTTTTCAGTTCCAAGAAATACCGGTAAAATAGAATTTATGGGCTATGATAATATAGTGTGGCTAGGAAAACCAGGGTCAATTCAGTGAGGCTAAGGTAATTTAAGACAGAATACACCTCTGTTTTTAGAGGAAAACAATGGTATTTGCACATGGAATCTAGAAATTTTTAAGTGAAAACGCATGATAATATAAATAACAGCTGAAATTAAAAAGGCTACACAAACATTATAAGAACTACTGCAAATTTAACAGTAGAATGGAAGTGGGAAGGATCATAGCTGCTAAGTGAAAGAATGTGGCAAATGAGACATTTTTGGTAGACTACCATCTATAGAGAAACCTGAACTAGTCATCAGCAAGAATTATTCTGCAGTTCAGAAATGGCAAATGGCAAACAGCAAACAGTGCTCGTCGTATTGTTGACTAAATATAACAGCAGCCTAATCAAAGAGGAACAGCAAAGGTCCTCCTGGAAAGACAGGTAGCTAGATGGTGGCAACAAGTCAACCAAAGGCAATATGCCTAATTGGCACGGAATTGGCTCAGCCATGTCCCAAAACTGAATCATGTTTGCTGGGTTTTTTACGATGCTTGTAACCCGATTAAATGATCATAATTGTCTCTGTAAAGATAAATACATGAATACCTGTGCAAGATCAAGGTGGGAACCCTGTTATTTAGGAAATCAGACAAGATACTGCAGAAACGCTTGATGTGGAAAGCCAAGGAATTTTCTTTACAGCTAGCCAATGACTTCTTTAGATTGTTCACCATAAAACAACTTAAAAGCCCGTATCCTACTGCATCCTCCAATGCTGAGCAAATATATGTAGAACTTTGCATAATTGCTAACTTTTTGTTAGAACGCTTCTCACATTAAATGCCTCAAGCATAGAATCTACATCACTGTTTTGAGTCATTATTTCAGGTTAATGTCCTAGTCCACTGTCTTAGATTAGGATTAAGAGGTCAGCAGACGCTCAGAGAACTATATTACCCGGAACAGAAAAGACATGTGAGCTCTGCCTTGCCTTGTTCATTTGTTTGGGTTTTTTTACCTTGACTCAGCAGGTTTGGAGGAAGGAAATCTACAAATTTACACTTTATACTCTCTCTCTTCCCTTCTTGCTTTGCATTTCCCCTTTTCCATTCTCATGATAAGCCAAGAACCACTTTCTCCATTTCCTCAATATCACTCTTGAATTGTCCATGCAGCAACAATGAAACTTTAAATAATACCCCCACCTACTTATTGAATGCAATATACATGTACTGAAAATACTATTCTCTCATCTGTGTACATGGATATAAAGACTGGTGAGTTCCTTGGCACTTAAAAGTCCCTAGCAATACATTAGCAAGATTTCAATGGCCTTTTTAGTTATTGCTTCACTAGATAGGGACTTCCATTCTGTGAGCATGATATGCAGCATGACCGAATTTACCTTCCCCCAAAATAAAAGGTAATTCAACATTCATGACCTGTAGTTTTTATTTACTAATCCTTAGTCCAGACATCAGGGCTTTTTTCAGTAATGAGCTCCTGTCCAGCAATATCAGTGTTGAAAGTTGGCATGCAGTGTAATGCCAAGAATTGACTCCTCTAAAGCCCTACTCATCGATGATCCATCATGAGCAGTGATTAACTACAGGGTCATCGAGAAACACAGCTAAAAACATGATCACAGCTTGATGGCTACATGATGTGATGGTACACAGTAGCAAGAAATGGATTTGCAAATCCAGGAGTTACCTTCTAGAGTTCTTTGCCGTTGTAGTTTGATGTGCCATAATTACTCAATTTTTAATCTACTTAATCCATGCATTTAATTTTAAATCTACTTAACTGTTGTAACAGTGCATGCATCTAATTTTTATTTCTTAACCAAAATATCAAGTAGCAGAGCAGATGTTATTGAAATCCAAGTATCATGAGACTTACAATGCTGATCCTATAAGTGTGCCGCGTTAGTTTGTCATGTCATGGAACGGAATTATACAATTTAATCTATCAGCAGTTTTTCACAGTTTTTCTTTCATGACTGAGGAGTCTGTGGAAAGTTACGTTATTCTGCTGATACTGGACTGAGAGTCCATGGGTCAAATTCCTCAGGTCTTCTTTTTTTTGACCTATCAGTGTATCAGATTTCTTCAAACCACACACCTTCGAAAATTTTTCATTAACTTCTTGTTAATTAAGAAAATTCCAATTTTTTTAACAGCTTTTTCCCTCTCTCACCTATGAGTTACTAAATTCCATCTTAAAATATGTCGTTCTAGCAGCTACAGCAGATCTATTGTCTGAATAGACTACCTCTACAAAGACTTTTAGTTTCTGGTGTGAAAGTCAATTTTTTTGGTAAACAGAAAAAAAAAATCAAACATTTAACTTCAGCTGTGTCATTGTCTTCTGCTCCATTTTATATAGTCATTGGCCAAAAAATTTTGTAGCTTTTAAATTCTTCCATACATTAAATATCCCCTTCTTAATTATGCCTTAATTCTGTCAGCCATAAATGTACATGTTGGCATTGTTGCTTTTGTTAGGAAATCTGTGTGTTTCCTGGCTATTAATTCCCAGTTACCAATATTTTTTGTCCCCTTCTGTTCTTCCATTTTCTTTCATTTTACCAAGCTGGCCTGTGGGGTTTAAATAGCTTTTCTATTTATTTTTTTTCCCAGACATAAAGCTACCCAATCTTCATTTAAAAAAAAAGAGGCCACTTTGTATCCTGTAACTGCTCACAAAGGCAAGAGATAAGGTGGCTGATAAGAGAATGGTGAGTAAAATTCATTGTGATTACATAAGTAACATATCTTGTTTTAAATTTAAAAACAGCAACAACAAATCTATTTACTGCATTGAGATGATGAGGTTCAAGATGCTGATAAATAAAACCCCTAAGATTTGTGCTTGCTTCTCTTGAATAGCCTGTGAGTGCATGTGCATGTCCTGGTGAAGATGTGTGGGCCTTAAAACTACACTGCTTGCAATCATTATACAGACTTTCTCATCTCACAAGCAATCCACTGGTGTCCCATGAATCACCATGTCCAGAAGGTGACTTGATGGCCTGTTGTAAAGCACAATTACTACACCAGTGTAGGTTTAGTACACTATCATGTCATTCTATGGATATTTGCAATTATCTTTTTTCTTTTTCCAAGCTGAAGAGCAATTTGGAAATATTTAGTGCTGGGTTTGCTTCAGGAATCCATGTCCACTGAGTCTAACAATTGAGCTGGTGTTTAGCAGCCTTCCTGCCAGCAACACTGGCCAGGCTGGGATCAAGTTCACAAACAAGTCCTTCCAGTTCCTCTTGTTCAGCACTTAAGCCTCTTAAATGCCCAGTGAAAGAATTTTCCCCCATTAAGTTGGATGCTGCCTCAACTCTTTTTACAAAGACATAATTTCTTCACCTCTTTGCAATCTCTCGGTCATCAGGTTAACACAGACCAATACAGAAAACCCACCCACCAAAAAATTGTCTCCTATCCAAACTGTCCTTCTCTCACTACAGGAGGAATCAAAATTTCACACACACAAAGAGTTTTCTGTGCCTTTCATGACTTCCTGAGCTTCACGTCCATTTCAGATGTCTGTCTCCAAAGAAAGAACTTCTGAAAGGAAACAAAATGCAACATTTTTCTAAAATCATTATTCTTAAACTGCCTTTCATCTTTCAGATCAGAAATTATATTGTCCCTCCTGCTGCAGTGTTCCCAACAGGCTATCCATCTCCAGGGCAAGAGAGCTCTCCAATAAATATAAACAAATCCCATCCATTTGATGAGCCACACCTTCTGTGGTTTTCCCTCACTGTCATCAGGTCCTCATCATGATGATGGGTACTTTTTGACAGATACTCCTGCTGAACAGAGATGCTCCCTTTGGCTAACAATGAGGGCCTCTCTGTACTTGACTGCCACCAATTGCTTCGACTAACTCTTGATCCTCTTCCTTTCTAATCGTAGTGACTGACAGACTTCTCTCCACACTCCCTGAGCAGCTAGTTTTCTTCTCCATTGACTCTGCACATGGCAGCTCCAGCTCACTGCTTAGCTATCCAGCCTCGCTCCTCTGCCCCACCACATAAACAAGGAGCTATTACCACACAGGACTTTGGAGTTGATTAGAGAGTGCTGAGAGACACATTCTCTGCACTCTGACATGTCCCATTTGGCTTGGTTAGGAAACTGTGTCATTACAGCCAATTAATGTAACTTCCACCAAAAAAAAAAATTCACCTAGGTGGATCACATCCACATCTTCCATCTGATTTTTCACATACACTTCAAGGAGAAAGTCTGTGAAATTCCTAATTGTTTGGGTTTTGTTTCTGAGAGCATTTGGTAGCATCAATGACCTTCAGAGCCCTGAATTTCTAGCTTTTTCACATTACCAAATCTCCCGGAACAAGATTTATACCTTCTAAATTTACCATTGGGGGAGGGGGTTGGACCAAATAATCTCTAGAGGTCCCTTCCAACCCCTACAGTTCTATGATTTTTTCTTAATTACTTCTGATGATCTCAGTGGCCAGGGTAACAGCTCAAAAATTTTGGTTTACCATGCCTTCCACCACCTATCTCCTCATAGCTGGCACAAATCAGGACCTTGTGATCCAACTCATTCCCTCAGCATCCTGTGCACAAGTATTGTCTGTGCAGGAAATGCAGTAAAAAGCAGAAAGAAAGAGAGGGAAGGATGACCCCTCTCAACACTCCTCCCATTGCACCCCTGGATGCCACCAGCTGCCTTTGCTGCAAGGGTGCGTTTGTGGATCATGGTCAAGTTCATGTCCCTCAGAACCTCCAGGTCTTTCTTTTTCAGTGTACACAGTCATTCCTCTTCAGGCAATTTCATTTCTCTTTGTCTTACAGCATTTTAAAGGGAGAAATCACTCTAGATAAAGTGCCTAACCTCTATATTTAATTTGGTTTAGGTGTTTGGAATGTGGATTATTGCATTTTATCTCCTCGGCACAGCAGCAGGTGAGACACTATCTATGAGAACTGCCCTGGGAGGTGAATTCAGGTGAAATAACACATAGAAGACAATGACCAGTGTTTCCCTTTACATTCAAGTTACAGCATGATTTGTGTGTCATTCTATGATAATGTGTGCATTATTAACTGTGGATAGGACTACTGCTAAAAGGCTGTTTAAAAGTCTTTCAGAATGCAAGAGACAACTCGGCTGAAAATTCACAGAGAAGTTCAGAGTTGTGCTCTACTTCTACCAAGACAGCCCACAAGCTGACTTCACACGGCTCATGTATACAAAGAGCTGCTCAGCAACAGGGTGCTTCACACAACAGACGGTGCTAAGACATAAAAGTTGAACACGTGAGCCCAACACACATTTGATCTAGAAATAATTACTATATTGAAAGAAATGATCCTTTCATTCAGAGTACAAGGTTTCTACATAGACATCCTTCATTCCTATGAGCAGAGACTCAATGCTTTGGAGTAAGCCATATGCAAGAGCAATTCTAACCAGCACTTCTTAAAAGATTTATTATTTTTTTTAAAGAGTTAGAATTAATCCTTTACAAACCTAGAAAATGGTGTCAGAATAGCGTCTGAGTCTTTACTTGGTTTATCCTCAAATTATTTAACTCCCCTTGTGTTACCTGCTGCAGGCCATATCCATAAAGGAATGAATCTCAGCTTCAAAATTAATGATTAAAGGAATCACTTAGTTTTCTGTTCTTCAGATCGTTGCAGTCTGAAATAAATCATCAAGCACGAGAAAGTCCAAAAGATAAACAAGCTGTTTCTTCTACTCTAGGTAAAGAAGTTTGTTACCCTAGGATTGGCTGTTTTACAGATGACCCACCCTGGTCTGGGGTTCCAGGGAGGCTTCTGACAGGTTTGCCGGACTCTCCAGAACATATGAACATCAGCTTCTCTCTCTACACCCGAGAAACAGGAAATAACTCACAGGTGACATTTATTTTTAACATCAAGAACTGACTAAACCTACAAATGTTTGTTAACAAGTCTGCGTCACTCATCATAGGCAAACAAGTCAGAATGGGAAGACAGTTTGAAGGTACAGTAATGAGTGAACATTGAAGCTATTTGGGGTAAAATGAATTAAAAAAAGAAAAGGAAGAAGTAGTGGTGAAGGAACTGTAAGACACAACACCTTCCTTGGCATGTTCCTGCTCAAAGTTACCAGGCAGAGTACCTTTTGCATGCACTTTGGTCTCTGAGGAAAGTTGGAGTTGTTCAAGTAAACAGGTCCACGAGTATTCAGATAGGAGAGCAAATATTGCTGTCTTACAGGGAAGCTGAGCTCAGAAGATATTGTGACTTTTAAAAAAGTCTAAAGACTAATCATATGCAATTTCCAAACCCACTTTCCACTTTTACATTTGAGTGGGTTTATATTCTTACCAGCCTCCCTGCACTCTGAAAATAAGAGATGACTACTCTAGGTGCTTATGCTCTGAGATATGGAGCAATGTGGAGTAACCTGTAAGGTCAGGGGCTGAGACCACATCACTTCACCAAATGCTTTTGAAGCTGCTAAGTTCCTTTCAGACTCCCAGACCTAGTGTCCCTTGGACTGTAAAGGAATGTTTAGGATCCCTCTGGCACGAACTATGGTGGCATCACTGCCATGGCAGACATCATTGCTTACAGCAGCCCTGGTTGTTATGCTGAGAATCCAACTCAGACTCTCTAAGGAGTCTTCATATTATTATTATTATACTTTTAATAAACTTGCACAATCTGAAGAGCAGGAACACGCAGGCACATGTGACACATTCAGTAGGCTACTCCACTGACTTTTTAAGAATGTTTGAAAGCATGAAGAGATAATTTTTATTTTTTTTCCCCCCACACAGGTGATCTCAGCAATAAACTCAACCATCCAAAACTCACATTTTTCCTCAAGTAGAAGAACCACCTTCATCATTCACGGATTTGGCAGCACTGGGAAAAAAGGCTGGGTGGTAGAAATGTGCTTGGTATGAGAGAGTATCCTCTGATTTCCATCAGCAGTTGTAACTACAATCTGTCAGGATCCTTTAGGTGCTAGTGTTCACTTTCCTTTTTTGCAATTCAGTAGGTAGTAACAGATACCAACTAAGTGGTATACGTCACAAAACATTCCCACTGTGAAGATGCAGCGCACTCAAGGCATTTCTCATCTCTGACATTATGCTTCTTTGGACAGTTTCCATCCCCAAACCCTACAGATCAGATCAAAGCAACAAGCTGATTGCAGATGTCCCCAGCCTCCATATCAGTCTATGAACATCACATCAGACACAGTCCTCAAGTTTCAATCCAACAAGCTCAAAGTTTCAAGCAAAAACTACTCCAGTTTCTGCTTCTTCCATGCTGGCAGGGAAAAGCTAAAGTCAGAAAAAAGATGACCACTGACTATTAAGTCACAGATCTGCATCATTATTTTTGTTCATAAATCTATGAAAACTTTTAATCTAGGATATTAATTTGGAAAGAAAAAACAATTCTACTTCCCTCTACTTCCCTCTCCACACTACAAACTGGTCATGGCAGGAGAGGAGGGAATCCAGGTTCTAATGCTCTATCACTTCAAGCTTTTGCTTTCCTTGTCATTCTCTTTCAACCGTTTACCATAGTTTTAATTTTTCATTTCCACTCTTTGTTCTCTGCAAGCCTTAACTAGTCATTAGTCACAGAAAGCTGTCACTGAAGATTTTGATGGAGGATTCTTCCAGCAGAAAAATCACTGATCTCTGCAAGACAGTGCCCAGTGCCAAAGTGACCTACACATTAGCTTTCTTTGCTGAAATAGAAACTTTCTACTCTGCCTCAAACCTTTCCAGTCTGATGCATCTTTCTCAGCTCTAAAAACCCTTGGTAAATAAATCTACTTCCCATACTACGCAGCTGAACTGCCAACATCCCTCAAAGAAAGTCAGGTAACACATAGAGTGGCAACTGTGCAGCTTTTCCAAGCTATTTTAAACACAAACGGCTCACAGTAAAATATTCTTATTACCTTCTTTCATAATTCATACTTTTTGGATTAATGGCTCGTTATATTCTGTTTTGTAAGAAAAGGGGTGTTTCAGTGTGGTCCAGGTGAAGGCTCCCGTTTAGTAAAGAATGAGAAATCCCATTATCATGTTACGTGTTAGCATTTATTCTAAGTTGAATCGCTGTTTGTTATTTTGCTTCCTTAAATCCTTTGCTTTATCTTTTCCCACATCAGTTGTTACTGGAAGTGGAAAACGTCAACTGCATCGCTGTCGATTGGCACGATGGTGCAAAAGGCACCTACGTCAGTGCGGTGAACAACATCCGCGTCGTTGGGGCTGAGGTTGCTTACTTCATACAAATTTTACAGGTAAAAGACACAGCTTTACCACCCACAATCCTAAAGTGGATGTAGTGGAGTTATGCTGCCGCTGCTTCGACTTTGAACCCTGTCCAGAGTGATCAGCCAGTGCTTCGGGAGGAGATGTACAATGCACACGGCTAATTATCCTTATTATTAACTCTGTAGGGACTTATCACAACCACAAATGACTCAAATTAAGCTAACATGGTCGAAAAAGAGATGCCAATTAATTAGAGACCAGCAGGTGGCAACATTTCCACACGATGATGCAGGAACAGGGATTCAGTGGAAGTGAGGCACAGATGGAGAGTTCAGCGCTTACGAGTTTTGCCAGCATTATATATATAAACAGATACACCTGTGTTAGAAACAAATTAATAACTCAGCCCCACTGAAACGAGCAGGAGCTGGTCCACTCGACAACACTGTATTTCTTGTCTACAAGCTCAATAAACTGTCCAGCTGCCTTTTAGTTGTGAACTTCATATTCCCAAAGGCAAGTGATCATATTTAAGCATGTGGCTCAGTTGCAAAGTTTAAGAGTATCAGTATTTCCTGCTGACATTCAAAAGGCTCATGAGTGCTGATAATCAGAACTCTGACTTGATCACGGTCAGGAGGTGTTCATCTTAAAGTGCTGCAAGAGATAGTTCAGAGCCCAAAAAAAGCAAAAAGCCAACTTTGTGAGCACCCAAGTATCAAAGAACACATCCCCAGAATCAGCTGGGGTATGAGCTACTGTTTCTGCCCAGGAAACTCACGCCTATCTTCACACGTTTTCTCCTGTGCCTGACTTCTTTGTGAACAAATCCCAGGTCACTCAGAGGTGGGTTCAGTTTCTCCCTTGATATTTCCATTACTGCACCATTTGCAGTCTTTCTTACATTATAAAAGCACATAAGCAGTTCTTAGTCTTTCTTTTCCCTCAATTAAAAAACTTCTGGAGTTCGACTTTAGGAAAAGTTAAGCTGCATTACAAACAGAAATACTACAGAAAAACATATTCAGAGGAATCTGCTGCCTAAAAATAAAGGCAGACAGGCCAGTACCACAGATCTGCTGCTATTTTGGTACATGTATTACAAAACAAGACCAAACTTAGCGTAAAAACCTCAAGCAATTAGCAAGTAATCCTTGCTGTCTTTGGTCATTACAAAATCCAGTAAATCCCTGGATGATAATGCATCCCCTGAGAGCAACCTACACACTGATTAATCTCCATCTCCACCTTCAACATGCGTGTAATATCTCAGCAGTGCAGGTCTTGTACAGGTGACACTTGGCAGAGAGGAGCATGAATGCTGCTCCACCTAAGCTCATCAGTGAAAATATTACTGGCTGATATGATCACATATTCTAAGAGGACACATGGAGAACAGACGTGATAAAAAAGGGCTCCATAATAAAGTAAATAAAATATAAGACCATTTTGATAGAGGATTAAATTAGGGAGTTATCCAAATGAAAAAGAAGATTTATATTTTGTCACCAAGGGCAACTGAATATGGTAACTATATGCCAATGCTACAACAATGAATCCATCATCACTAGCCGTGTAAAATTCTACATTAGATCCTTTTCTGCCAAGTCTTGTTGTAATTTAAATAATTAGCAGAAGGAACCCACACCCTATTTGCTATGCAGAAAGTCAGTCTAGATGTTCCCAAAGGCCCATAATATAAGACACCCTCTTTGCTTGCTATTTAAAGCCTGTGTTCTTGTCTCCCACCACCACCACCTTAACGATCAGAAAATCTTCAGATACACCCCTTCCAAAATCCATTTAATTGGCCACAGTCTGGGAGCCCACACTGCGGGAGAGGCGGGAAGAAGGATCCAAGGCATCAGACGGATAACAGGTAGGCTGCTTGCTGAGGTGCAGAGCTAACAGAACACATTTCTAAAGGAAAGAAGCCTGCAATGCACTGGTCTGCAGGCTGGAAATAAATTATTGGCGGTGCTGGAGACATCCTGCCTAAGAGCAAACTTTACACTTCTCGAAAGTAAGACTAATTATTCCATCTTCTTTTGCTTGTTAGGTTTAAAAACTTTTGAGTGGAAGGACAAACATAGCTAGCCAGTCTGTAAACAACTGTCATTCAACAGGTTACCTCAAGCCCTACAAAGCGACATACCAAGAATCCTCAGTTTTTCCTATTTGTAAAGATTTACAGGCCAGGAATAAGCTCACAGATATCAAAATGCCTCCTTCATAGTAATAAGATCCCATTATATAGTCACCTGGAAAATATTTTACTTCTGTTGCAGTAAGTTCAGAAATGTTCACTAAAGCATATTATTGCCCTTTTTTTTTCTCCACTTTAGCTTGGAATTCACATAATTATTACTCAGCACTCTTGTAATTCTGAATATCTAAGATATTTTAACACAAGCAAAGTTTTTCTCTCTCTCTCAACTAATAAGTGTGGTGTGATTTTTTTTTTAGGCTTAGACCCTGCTGGGCCCTATTTTGAAGGTACTCCTGCTGAGGTGAGGCTGGATCCCACAGATGCAAACTTTGTTGATGTTATTCACAGCAATGCTGCTCACTTTCCTGCCATAGGTAAGCATTCATGTGCAAGTAAGCACCTGTAGGGATGGATGTGTGATCAAGGCATTGACATCATGACTTGTCTATTTCAGGGTTTGGAATGTATAACACCACTGGTCACCTGGACTTTTACCCAAATGGAGGAACTGTGATGCCTGGATGCCCTGATTTACTTATAGAGATGAAACAAAGCGACTTTGAAGTGATCACTGCAGGTAAACATACATTCCTAGCATTCATAGTAGTTCATTTGCATCCAATTCTGAAGCGTTAACTGTGAAGGTAACTGGCCATTTGGGAGAAAGTGGAAAAAAATTGATTTTTGCCTATTTACTCATAAATGAGAAAAGCAAATATGAAACAATGAAGGCTGGATCAGAACAGCTCTCCCCAGGGAACACTGTAGGGAAAGGAGGTACAGGCCTAAGATTCAGTTTTACAAGTTGAAATTGGACCTAAAGAACACAAAGAGGCAGGGAACAGGGTGTCAGAAAGTCCAACCACCCCAGCAGTAAGTTTTCCAGGCTGAGATCCACCAGTGTCATGACCAAACCTGTGACGTGACACCACTGCCATTAGTTTCTTGCAGATGCTGCAAAGAGCATCCAACCTGCATAAGGCATGAGTTAGGCAAGAGCACTCACTGGACTGTACATGCCTCACTTCTCCACCTGAGACTTCCCTCTCTTCACAGGCTTTGGAGAGGCTGGCAGAAAGTTGGTGGATTCTCCTTGCTCTACTAAGCCTTTCCAAAATGAAATTAATATATCACATATATGTTTATATATTTGTGGCTCTCCTCCTTAGAGGGTCTATTAGGCCATAGCTGACCAATGCAACTCACTTCAGATCTTGGGGTAAATGGCACACAGCTCTCCAGATGAAGACACGCAACTAGAAACCTGTAAATTCAGATAAAAATTATTAGGAGACCATGTTGCTGTTCTGTTCCATGCCTCAGCAGTTTCCATGGTGAGGCAAGTGCAGCTCTTGTTCGGGAGAACAGGAGCTTACTTCACAGATGCTCATAAACTTTGTTCCAACAGATGCTGCAATCATTGGTGGGTGCCATCACTCCCGCAGCCACGAGTTTTATTTTACAAGTATCCTCTATCCCAATGGTTACCTTGGATATCCCTGCAAAACGTACAAAGACTTTCTGTCAGTAAGTATATTGGCCCAGGAATGGGTGGGTTGTAGAGACAATAATCCAGGTCTCTGCATTCATGATAGGTTTCACCACACACACAGAGAACTTGGATGCTGGTGGTTGTGCTCTCATGGTGTGTTAGACACAGCGGCTCCATCAACTATTCCTCTCCACAAAAAAAAAAAATCAATCCTGAAACACACAGATGATATCACCAAACAGGAAAAAAACCCACCCCAAATTAAACAATTAAACCTTGTACAATCCCCACCCTAAACCTTTATGCAAAGAGCCCACCTAGAGATACATCTACTCTAGAGTAGAGATATCTAACCCATGTGCTCTTATAGACTAGATGTAGAGATACATCTACTCTACATCTACTCCAAGAGATATTTGGAGCCTCCAAAAATCATTGATTACACTAATCACTGATCAGAGCACCTAAAGAAATACACTTATGATCTTCCTTTTTCCCCCCCCCCATGTTGTGTTGCAAACTGGATGCAGGGAGGGTAGAATTGGTTTATATTTTGTCCTAGACTCTAGCTGAAAAATATTTGAACTAGGATGCTTCAGACCATCATCCACACAGGTATTAACCACTTAGGTGTACAGGTGCAGAAGCCCTTAGCCGAAACAAATTTATCAGGTGGTAGGATATGACAACACACAGCGCTGCCACAGGCTTGTGAGATAAGAACAGCTTCTTGAGCCTTAGCTTTGTCAGAATGAGGATGAAAAAAAAAAAAATCACTCCTCATTTAGTGATGCTTTTATTTTCACTAGGGATTCTGCTTCCCATGTTCCCGGGAGGAATGCCCAATGATGGGGCACCATGCCGACAGATTCACAGCTAAATTGAAGAGGTTAAACCAAAAGTATTTTTTAAACACAGCACCAGACCCACCTTTTACTGGTAAGTGGAGGAGGTTTGTTATAGTTGATCATATGTTTGAAAAGTGATTGCCTTAACATGATTTACAGCCGTGCACTTCTGTCGCTTCTATAAACAAGTGCTAAGATCTCTGAAAAAACCTGCTATATTAGATATCAAAATTCAAGCTCAGAGAGTCTTTCATTTGATAGCAAAAATTAATTCCAATTAGGAGAAGAACCCCACGCAATTTTCCAGTAAACTAACATCTTTGGATCTCTCCTATCAGTGACAGTCTTGTTTTATTTTGCTTTTCTTTACTCAGCTTGGAGACAAAAAGTATTTGTCAAACTGTCTGGTGTAAAGAAAATGAAGGGGGACATAAACCTAGTTTTCCATGACACAGAGGGAAACACAAAAGAATATGAGATTGCCAGGTAAGATGAAATAGTATTTCCCTTTAGCTTTTAATGCTATCAACCTTCACTGATACTTTTTTTTTTTAAAGTAGTGCAAACACTCTCTCTGCTTTGCAGATGTTCTGCTCATCAGATATGAAAAAAGTTATCCCATAGATAAGACTTTTTTTTTTTAAGGGCAGTTGGGTAGTTGCAAAAAGGAAATGGAATTAACTTCTTTTCCCTGAATTATGTGACTACAACAAATCAGGAACATGGTTTGATAGAGTGCTGTTTTTCTGGATTACTCTTTAAAAAAAAAATTATACCTCTGAAATGCACATGATTCAGATGCTCACCCCTTACACGCGTGCTTTAGCACTGCTGTGGCACCACACAGGTCAGCAGAGTCAGTGCATGTGCTGACAAGGCTCTGCTCTGCCTGTAACTTTCTGTATGGCCTCCTGCGAGGCAATCCTGTACCTGAACTTACCAAAGCTGAAAAATCACAGAGTTGTAGGGGTTGGAAGGGACCTTGAGATATCATCGGGTCCAACCCCCCTGCCAAAGCAGGGTCCCTAGGACAGGTCACACAGGTCAGCATCCAGATGGGTCTTGAATCTCTCCAGAGAAGGAGACTCCACACCCCCTGGGCAGCCTGTCCCAGGGCTCCCTCACCCTCACTGTGTAAAAGTTATTCCCAATGTTGATGTGGAACTTCCTGTGCTCCAACTTGTGGTCATTGCCCCTTGTCCTGTCCCCACACCTCCTTCTTACCCAGGTTGTATTAAAAGCCATCACTATGATACAAATGGCACATCTACGTGGTCTGGCCAGTGAGTTTCACTCACAGCTTATGTCCTCTCCCACGGACTAACAAAATAGCAGCTCCCACTGTCTTCTTTACCTGCTCCAGAGCAAGTGCCTCCATGCATCCTCCCACCAGCCTCTGTGCATGTGCACACCAAAGTCCCACAGAAGTTCCCAGCCCATCCATACTATCCTCCCACAAAACCTCACCCAGAGCTCTCCCGCCAGCAATACCTGCAAACCTCAGCACACCCGAGTGCTGGGGGCAGCCCCAGCCACACCCTTAATGTATCCCTGACACACGCTCAATGAAAGTTTTCAGTGTTGTTTTTCACCCTCTCCCTGTCCAGAGCACAACAGCTCAGAGTCCCAGTTGTAACACAGTGGAAAACCCAAATGTTGTGGAATACATTATTTAGTTCTGTAATCTCTAAACTGTTAAACTCAGCATTGCCGTCTTCATTCTATTTGCAGTGGAGACCTCTCTCAAGATGAAGTTTATACTAAATACCTCGATGTCGAAATGGACCCCAAAAATACTAAAAAAACTGAATTTCTCTGGAATAAAGCTATATTTACTCTGCTCTGGGCAAGACTTGGAGCAGAAACAGTCAATATAATTCATGGAGAAGATGGACGTAGGTAAGCATATCCCTTTCACAGGTCAGAAGGCATGGGGAAGAAGGGTAAAGTCTCCAGGAGACAGGATTGAGAAATGGTCTTCATAATTTAGACACATGGTTTGCAATCAACAGTGTGAATTTCAGTAACAGCAAGGACAAGATATTGCATTTTGTACGGGAGAAAAAAAAATAAAAATCAGTGTTTGAGTACAATCCAGGGAATAACTGTCTGGAAAGGAATGCAGCAGTGAATAGTCTGAAATAATAATATTGGTTAGATATTAGGAAAAAAATCACTACTTTATGGCATGGGTTATTTAGAGAAGTTGATGAAACTCCTTTCATTGTGAGCTCCTAAAAAAAGCTGCAAAACTTTGATCAGGTCAAAGTTAAGAACCTAGCCCATATATTGGAGCTTAGCAAGATGCCTTTCTGATTTTTTTATCCATATTTCCAGATACATGAGTCTAGAGATTAATTTTCTTCATGTATTAAAACCCAAATATTATGGCTTGTGCCCAAAAGAAGCAAATTCACCTCCTTACTGTCAACATGCAGATGTTAATATTCTGCTCAGCAGGCTTTTAGAAACGTTTAAGTGGTATTATGGATCAAATCAAAACCTGTCATGGCCTCAACTAATGTAGTTTCATTTTTCTTTGGGGAAATAGATAAATAAATCTTAATTTGAGTATTTTTTCCTTCCCAGGTCAACTTTTTGTGGCCGTGGAACCGTGACATATGGAGTTCCCCAATTACTTACACCTTGCTAGAGGTCACCGATTACAACTGCTCTCCACACGACAGCTGAGCAAACCATGAGTCCTGTGCACGGAAGTGTTGGTACACAAGGACATTAAAGACTCAACTGCCTGTTGCTTCCTTTATTTTTTTCAGTTCTTTGTAAACACACTTAACTTTTTCCATGCTCAACCCAAGTTTATTGCACTTGTAAATATGGAGGCAACTGGAAATCACATATGCTAAAATCTGTATATAACACAGCACAGTTTTACTTTACCAGTGCCTCAAGGTAAGAGCTGCTTCCCATCACACTGATAATTTGCCAGATTTTCTGTCCATCAAGCACTCTTGAGGTAGCACGTTACCTCAGCACATTCACAGCTGGGAATGACCCCAAACACCTTCTTGCCACAGCCTAGGCTATTGCGCAAAGCTTTCCAGCCCCAAACAGGAGCACTGTCCTCAGGAGACACTCCAGGATGAGTCAGGAACAGGACAAGACCAGGATGTTCTTTCATCAGGTCAAGACAGCCCTTTGTAGGCTGCACCTTCATGGAAGCAACAAATCTCAAGCGCTTCCCTCTTTGGAAGCAACTAAACACCTTAATGACTACACCCGGCTACTGGTTATTTCAAAGACATAATTTTGCTGATGTCACTGACAGTGCTGGAGAGAAATTCTCACACTAATTAACTCCAGGCTTTGCAGAGCCTGAGATTGACTATTTCCCATTAAAACAAGCACCACCACTCTGCAAAGCATGGCAGGAGTGAACCACCCAGGGCTTCAAGGGACCAGGGCATGGATATTTCTCTGAATAGAAAAAGTAAGCTCTAAATTAGTGAATAGGAAGAGTAGAACATTTGTTCACTCCTGTTTCCCCATGTTTGATAAATGATGTACAAGCCCTTGGGCTAAGAAGCTTCTAAGAAATAGGAGTAATACAACATTAAGAACTTATTTATAATGAATATAAATATCTGAATTTTTATTTTTTTTTTAAAAAGAACAAGAGTGTTGTATCCTTGACTAAACACTATCCAAGCCTGTATGAAATGAAAAGCATACTTAAACATGAGCCTGAGGCTCAGCCAAGAGAGACCTTTAGTCCCAAGTACTGCAAGTCCCCTGGAGACTTGACAGGTAACAGGGGAACTGTGAACAATGCCAAGAAGCACCACGCCATGTCCCAGGCATGAGCCACAGCCTCCTGTAGTGCCAGAATTCCAGTCCTCTCCAGACTACAGCTTCTTCAGAACTGGAGAAACACAGCTAGGCCTTTATTTGTCACTTCCTTTCTCAAAAGCAGTCTGCCTTCCAACAGCCCCTGACCACGAGGCTGCAAGGACCAGAACAGCCCCTCCAGGCACAGACAGCAGCCTGCATGGCACTGAGGAACATGCGCCCCAGCACTCCTTCCCAAAGGGGAAGCGAGCAGATGAAACCCCTCCAACCATGGCCTAAGGAACTGGCCAGTTATTCAGTCTGCCCAGAGCATACCACTAATGATGATAAAACCTTAACCCAAATAATTTCCACCAGGTCTCAAATTAAATGGGGAAGACTGTTGCCCCTTGTTTTGAAGTTATTAAAACTTAGCAGCGTACTGGGCATGTTCTGATTCTTCTGTATCACTGATAGGACCACCCTGCCAAACTAAAATGATACTTCATTTAAGTATGGGAGCATGGAGCTCAAACTAACATCAAAGGTTATATTTTAGAAAAACTAAAAGCTTCACTACTATTCAAAAAAACACACACGCACCCCAGGATGGACGATAGCAGTGTAATACCTATACACACAGCTGGCATGTATTTGATGGTTCTCAGAGGCAGAGATTAGCCAAGGTCAGCTCTGCAAAGATATGTGTCCACAGGCAAGAAAGCATAACAAATCTTTCTAGGTGAAGAGTTACCCAACGTCTCTTTTCATCTTGAGTTCACTTGCAGCCTTCTAGAGATGAATGAGACCAAGGGGTTCCCAGACCTGATCCTGTTTGTTTGCACAGGCTGTTTTGCACCTTTTAGCTGATGTCTCTAGCAGAATAACCTACTGAGCTCTGTAACATCTCTACACAAAATGGCCACATCACAACAATTGGGGGAATTCTATGTATTATATTTGCATACATTTCCAACACATTTGCTCTCAATTCATCAGGTGGACAAGGGCTTTTTCAAAACTTGGATTACATGGGTAGGATAGAAAGGATCCAAGTGGATAAAACAACTGACCTTCTACATCTCTTTATTCCAACAGGGAAATGAAAGAGACACCAGAAGAAGGTGAGACTCTTACTATGAAAAAAAAAAACGCCAAAAATATACCAGGCTCACAAAGAAGTTTTCTAAAGAGATAAAGCTTCACCAAACTGAGCTCTTGTCAGGAAATAGGCACAAAAGACCCAGAAGCACTGGAGCATTCCACATACAACTTGATGCGGAGCAAAGGAGGGTAGCTGATCCTTCTCTGGTGGGGGAGCTGGAGTAGATCTCCAGAGGTCTCTTCCAACCCCTATCATTCTGTGATTCTGTGACTTAAAAATGAGGTTGCTCCCTACTAACCACCCCCCAGTAGATCCCCTACATCCCAAATACACAACACAAATTCAAAAGCCTTCCCAGACAAGAAACGCCCCTACATGCACTGCCACACAGATCCACATAATTCTCTTTGATGTCCCACTCCTGATGTGTTGCTAACCAGAAATTACCCTACCTCTGGAGCTCCAATCCTATTCTGGGCTCCAGCATATAAATTCAAGAAATCCATGTTCACGGATTTGGGAATTTTCAGAGAAACCAACCATTAACGTTTTCCAGCTTAGCTATAGACTATAACCTGAAATAAATGTTCCTATCTTTCTGGGAACATTTCCAAGGATAAAGCAGACTATAAAAAGTACATGCAAAGTTTGCACATTAGTGCATGGAGCTTCAAGGCTGCATTGTAAGTAGTTCAGGTTTTGGGGGTTTTCTTTCACCTTGTCAGCTACATGGCTTCCTAAGAAACAGCAGAATGAGGGGAATGGCAGCACACATCAGTGTCCTTATGCTAGTTCTAATGTAGCTACTATGCATCCGACTAGAAGAGTAGCTGCAACAGGACAGAAATCACTCTGGATTTAAGCTGTGCCTTACTAGAGCCCCACAATCTCTTGTGGAGCAGGCAGACAGAAAGCTGACTCACAGGTCTCACGTATGCAGTGGTCCTAAATACATGTTGCAGAGGAGACAGCCACAGCACACATCTCACCCTGACAAACTTCAGCACCAGAAAGCTAAGCATGCTTGCTAATCAAGCAGGTTAGCAAATCCTAGCTGCTTCTTTTTCTACCGTTCTAGATGCTTGGAATTTGGATACTTGCACTATTTCTGCTCAGCTCAGCAGAAGGTAAGAGCATGGGGTTGGTATTTATATAGCCTTTCTATGCTGTTATATTTTGATGTCATATGTTCTACACTATGGTGCCTTAAAACTTACTGACTGAGGTTACATGGTTCACTTTCCTATACAAGAATGGCGAGACTAGTGTATGTGTGTGGGTGTGTTGCCTTTCCTCTTCTCCAGTCTGGAAATCCTACCCTTATGACCATGCAAGAAATGCTGGTATTTTCCATCTTGGAGTAAAGCTATTTCTCTACAAAGCCTGGGAAGTTATTTGTTGTACTCTTCTTCAGTGAGGAAAATGAAGAAAAAGCCAGAAACAGAGGACAGGTGGAGTAAGATTAATGAGGGGATAGTTTTATATTCATCAGAAGCCACTGGCTTGTGTACTGTAGTCAGTTGTTCAGCACCATCTCAAGTTATTGCTGATTATTTACAATAGCTTGGCTTGATATTAGGAGAATCTCAGCAGCCATCTTTGGCAAAACAGCTGGGAAAAGACGTTTCAGGTACAGTATGTGACACCCATGGAGGAGCTCCCTTGGCTACTTTGTTGATGAGCAAGAGTGGCTTCTTTCCTTGGGCAAACTGTAGCCCTTGAAGTTCTGAGAGGGGAAACCGCACTTTACTTTCCATAAACCATAGTTTTTTCAAGAAACCTCTAGAGAGAAGATGCTATGAGTTATTATTAGACTGCTCCATTACTTTACTCATTTACATATTATTGATCTGATCTGTGTGCTACAGGCAAAGAAGTTTGCTATGATAGGCTTGGATGTTTCTCAGACGACATACCATGGTCTGGGACTACAGAAAGACCAATCCATAAATTACCCTGGAATGCAGAAAAGATAGGCATCCACTTCCTCCTGTACACAAGAGAAAATCCTACCGACTTTCAAGTAAGAACTATTGTGGTTTAAACATTAATAAATCACATGCAGAAGAAGAGAGTAAAAAAAACCAAACAACCCAGAAAGGCCCCCACAACAAACGCCACAGTCTCCAGCTGTCTTCCTGAAGTGTTAGAAATGGCCAAACCCACACTTTATTCAAGAGATATTTTCCAGCTCCTTGGCAGGGTCTTTGGGGCAGAGCTCTCCTCCTCCAGCCCTCACAAAGCAGCGCTCCCCCGTGGTGTCTCTAAGGCCACTGGGAGATGGCATTTTTAAAATTACTGGGTAATTTCCCACAGATAAGATGAAAACATATTAGAAGTAAAGTCTTGGCTGCTCCAACATACATGTCAAAGCTTGCTTTGAATGGAGATACAGACCTTAAGCAATAGCCATGTGAATACTTGTAGAGTGTTCACATGGCTATGTTTAACATTAATGACTTTTAAACTACCTGTTTGGATATGCATAGTTCAGACCTTTGCAATTTTGATAAACTATTTACAGAAAGCAGATTTAAATGTTTATTAATTTAATATCTACAACAGGAAGTCTCTGCAGTTGATGTCTCAACAATTGAGAACTCAAATTTTAATGCAAGTAGGATGACCAGATTTATTGTACACGGATTTGTAGATGATGGAGAAGAAAACTGGCTGTCAGACATGTGCAAGGTAGGTACCACAGGGAAATCCTGTGCCTGTGAAATTCCTTAATATGCATTTATAAACACAGTCCTAGATTGTCTATTTTCATTATTTCTAACCAATTTCTGTCATGGTACTTGGTGTGATAAGAAGGGAAATGAGGCCACATTTCCAAACTGTTACCCACTTCAACATATAGCCCTGCACCTTGAGGAAAACAACGTAAAGTGCATTCATATTCTCCCTAGTGAAGTGAATGACAACAGGATTCAGCTCAGTAAGTGTCCTGTTTCCTGGGAAAAACAATGCCAATCCTGCAGCAAGAACTGCTTAGGAACTGGAGCAATTCCAGAAATCACAGCAGACTCATAACCACTGTATCGCATCTCTTCAGACAAGAGACAGGTTTCTAGAGGTGGAAAGCCCATCATGAAAGTATGGGCTGCCAACATGGGTGTTGGAGGCTGAGGACACATGCTGACCATTAACAGAAGCAATAAATCTATAGAAATCCCTAAATCCTGAAAGGATCTCGGGGAAATCATCTTGAACTAAGCCCTCAGCCTAGGGCTTGCTACGAGCAGTGAATGAAGAAAAGCATTCTGCTTTATTGATTTTTGTGCTAATTCCCCAAGTTACTTCCTAATCCTGTCCATGTACACAGTTGCACTTTCAGCTTGTGGTCTTCCCAAATCTCATAAACACGCTGCCTGTGGAAGCTGCAGCTAATGAAAGCTACTAGTCACAGCACAGAGCAGAACACCAGTTGATGGCACGTGACATTTTTCAGATAGCTTTCCAACTAGATAGTCACACAGCTACAGTTTTGTTGAGATCCTATGCTCCTATTTTATTTGTGGGAAACAACGTGAAAAGCCACTGAAATCAAGGTATTTTGCATTTATTGCATCCCCATGGTTACCTGATTCCCTGATACTTGGTAAAAAAAACAACTTAATTTGTTACTTTCTCATTTAAAAAAAAAAAGTATATGTTGATTATCACTTCATGAATTTTGAGCAATGGTTGTTGGATTTGTTAGTCAGTTATTTGTTTGAAGTATCAGATGCAGACTGGTGTTTTTTATCATTTTCAGCCTCCTATTTTCCTCTCTTAAAATAGGGATTTTTTTCCTAAAACCTGTGATCAGCAAGCACATTTTGCTTCAGCTAGTCCCTTAAATCCTTTTGATCAATTTTCACAAGGATGTAGAGGCACAAGATAAATCTTTAAATCCTTTCTCTATTACAGTGGCCAATGTTTTATCACAGCACTCCAATTTATTTTTTTTAAAAAATTGGTCTCAGTGAATCTTTTCAGTAAAGAGTGGAGCAAATGGGACTGTGAATACATCAGCTCTCCTGTGTTTATCTGTTATTTACTTTCCTTCCCATTAAGGAATAATCCTACCACACATTTACTTTCATCACTTCTAACATACCCACAATTCTATTGCTTTTTTGTCCTCTGCCAGTTGTAACTTGGTTTTAGATGCTTTATAATATCTGAACATAAAGCAAAAAAAAGAACAAATATACCAAAGCTGCTAGAGCAAAATACACTTAGCCAAACAATCCAGCTGAGAGGAGAAAAGCAGAGCTTTATATTCTGTGGCAGAGAATAATGTATCTGCCCGTATATGCGTGTTCACAAATAAAGCCATAAATCTAAAATGAATGTTCAGTGAAACCTGAAATTTATGCACTGTTTTATAAAAACAGCCATTCTTTCTTACAGATCTGTATCAGAAGAGCACCCTTGATTTTTATCAGCGATATCATTCTAATTGAATTAAAATTAAAGCAGTACTTTTAAGTCACTTGATTGAATCAGTTCATGAGTAGAATTCTCGTATAGTGTTACACACAAAGTTTGATTGAAATTCAAGGTATCAGTATACTGTTTGCCTTCTGCAAACAACACTGCTATGGGTATTTGAAATTACAAGACCATTACAGTACTGAAGTAGGGTCTGTAGTGTCCTTATTTCAGCACTGCACAAGCACCCATGTACCTGTGAGCAGGCACAGCCGCATACATACGCTAAGGTTTTGGTTCTTAAACGGTTCCCATACAAGTTCAGCACTGTTCATGAGTTGAGCAACATGGGTCAATTCCAGACTGTGTTTACCATGGGGCACTTTGGTTTCTACTTTTGTTTTACAACACAGAGGATGCTTACTGTGGAAGATGTGAACTGCATCTGCATAAACTGGAAGAGAGGAGCGAGGTGTCAGTACACCCAGGCATCAAACAACGTCCGTGTCGTGGGCGCCGAAATAGCCTATTTTATTAATGTTCTTATGGTAAGAACCTTCTGGACATAAAGATGTATTGTAAAACTGATTTGAAAGAAATATGATTCAGGAACTTTAATGAACATCAATGTAACCAGCAGAAAACATTTCCTCCTATTCAGTGATCATTTTAGCAGTTGTGCTGAAAGCAGACTTCTTTGGGGAGGATTGAAGTTGGAGAGCTATGCCACAACAGGATTAGCCAACTTTGGGATGTGAAGTTCTACAAGACATCCCTGTAGTGCCCCCACCTGTTAACATCTATGGAATATTTGATGTTAAGTGGTGTGTAGTTTTAAATATACAGAGATAATAGACAGGGCCTTTTAATGGAGATAAAACCCACCAAGAGGCTCCTAAGAACACCACAAACCCAGCCAGCAGCTGTAGGACAACTGCTTTCTGCCAAGCAGCAGCTCCTGGGACAAACAGAAGCCATACAGCTGCCTCAGGGGACAGCTGCTGTGCAATGCCTAAATCTACAGGAGGTGCCACATGCCCCTTCTCTTAACCAGCTTCCCATGGAAAGTGATGCTTGGTTTGAAGCCTTCTTTTAATCTAAGTGCTTTCAACACACATTTTCCATAAAACAACTATAATAAATCACTTAAATAGCACACTGGGTCTAGGATTGCTCTGACCCATGTCTCACTCTCTATGTCTGCATTGCAGACACCAAAGTACTGTCCCAACAGGCTGAAGAAATGTCTCCTTGTCCTCCTCCAGCAGCATGTGGCACCTGACCAGGCCAGTGTAACTATGAGTTCTTGCCTGTTTGAATTTCATAAGATTCACAGGATGCTTGAATCTAGGACATAAAATGCATACCTAGCCTCTCAGGACTCTGTTAACAGAGCTGTCTGGAGCATTGACAACTTCCAAATGAGGGTAGCACCAGAATAAGGAGTTTTGAAAAATCTGCATCTTGAACATAAACTGGTGAAGAGATGCTGAAATCCTACAGGAGTTCCTAGTCCATAGTCAGATTAGAAGTAGTTCTTAAGGCCCTTTTTACTGTTCCTTGCTGCTGCTGCAAACAGACGTAGTTATTTTGTACATTACTATTTTCTCAGGAAGAATACGAGTACTCTCCAGCCAACGTTCACATAATTGGCCACAGCCTTGGAGCACACGTGGCCGGTGAGGCTGGCAGGAGGCGGCCGGGGATTGGAAGAATAACTGGTAAGTCGGTGACTTAAGTCCCAGCTCACATGGCAGACACCACTGCTTAACAAAGCATTGCTCTTCATTTTCTCTCACAATCATATCCAACCGCGGGCTGTAGTTCAGTCAGGGCAATTTAGACAGGAGATAACTTAAATCTTTCCTCACAGCACACCCAGGAGTAGTTTCCCCCTGGTAAGCGTGGAAAAACCACCATTGCAATGATTGTTTTGCCTGGGTAGGTTCACACAGCAAGGGGAAGGCTTGATACACATTAACAGTTGTGGCATTCCATACAGAACATGCTTTCTGGTCCTTCAGCCTAGCAGTCACTGCCCACACCAGTGCTAGCCTGGAGCGATACTGTAACATAGTGATGTTCCATTTCCTCTGCTAAAAATAAACTCACAATAACCAACGTACAACCAGAGTCAGCTTGAGCTGCTGTGATTGTTCTTCATAAGGATTTGTCCAACACTAGTGTAGACCAGGAGAACAATCCCTACCTTCCTTTTCCTAGCAGCTTTTCTCCTGACGTTTTCATATTTCGCAAATCTGACCTGTTCCACAGCCACACAACTGATGCAAAGCATCACCCACTGTGTCAGAGTTTAGGCATCTTTAAGGAATATGATGTTGTCATCTTAATTTTCAGTCAGGTGTAATGATTGAGGTTTTGCCTCCTCAAGCACCTAATTGCTCTGCTGTCTTTCCCTGTTGTGAGGCACACATCCATGCTCTGGGAAAGGGAGGAAGCCACTTGCTACTGCTGAGCCAGGTTTTGCTGCTCAGTTCTTTCCAAGCAGGCATTGCTGATTCTGGTTTGGTTTATAGCCCTGAACATACCAACTGTGGACATCCTGGTCCCCATAGTGTCTGTATCTTGCAAAATCTAACAGATCAAGCCTCTGTGACTATTGTCCAGAAGTATTTTCATCTTCCCTTTGATCCAATGGCACGTTTTCATTTTTCAGCATCCTTTGGCTCGCAATCTGCTCTCTACCCACACCAATAATCATAGAATCATTAAGGTTGGAAAAGACCTCCAAGATCACCTAGTCCAACCATCCCCCTACTACCTATATTACTTACTAGAGAGCAAATAACTCTTGAAACAACCATTTTGCAACACTTAAGTGATGAAAATACATATGGCTGGGAGGCAGAGGAACTCTGTGGAAGCACAGGCTCTCTCAGCCCTCTGCCCAGGAACATCAGTGTAACAGCCACCACAGAACCATTTGTTGCATCCCTAGCTGTTCTTCATGGATAGGTCTCATCTTTCTTAAATTGTTTGACTCTGTATAAAGGCAAACAGCAATCAAATAGGCATATTTATTGCAATATGAATTCATTTCTTTAAAAAACCCAACAAAACAAAAACACATCTAAACATTCCAGAGACCTCACCAAGCAGAGCTGCCATGTGAAGTATTTTAAAGCCTCTGACACTCTCCCAGAGAGCAAAACTGAAAAGAGATATCAGCTAAACTTGTGATCAAACCTCTCCTTTCTCAAAATACAAGTAACTCACCCTGCAGTCTGCATTTGTTAGCAGCTTTTTTAACATGCTCAGCACTTCCAGAGATTAAAGCTATAGGCTCGATCTCCTTATTCACCATGCAGGCAGTGCCAAGGGCAGCATACATTAAGCAGAATGACCTCTCCTACACAGAGGCAGTTTTGGATGTTATCAACACAGCCCTTTTCAGTTTTTACTTTTCCTCAGGGATTTCAGTCTTGGTGAACCTTGGACTAGAAAATTCAGTCTAAAACCAAAACCAATCTGCATCCCAGGGATAAGAGATGCAAATACAAAGTAGCAAAAATTGTGCTCTTTGCAAGACTTCATAAGTTCTTAAAATTGCTGCAACTCCGGGAAACACATGAATTTTGTTTCCTGCTAGGATCAAAAGCACTTCAAAACTCAATGTTTTTTCCAAAATCTGACCTGAGCCAGAAGTAGGCAGGCTGGATTCAACACCTCCAAGCACATGCAGTACTACCAGCATCAATTCCTGTTTGATTACTCTCAAACAAGACACCCTAGAAACCACACACACAGGACATCATACGGGATGCAAACACAACAACCTCAATTTGAGCAACATTATTGAAGAGAAACTCAATTAAAAAAAAAATAAAAATCCCAGTGTTGGATTTCACTATTGATGCCAATCAGGAAAGTTTAATAGGCTTCACAGTGGTAACCTCTTCTCCTTCCTGAGAGGAAAAATCATTTGATAAGAGAGAGCACAAATCATCATTCTCTTGATGCTTACACTACTTAGATATAAGGAACCATGGGTGACTATATATACATGATATTTGTTACATGCAATTGTAGCATTATGTAAAATGATAACTCCATACCTCTTTATCCATGCACAATGCTGGTCTTTTTCTTTCAGGACTGGACCCTGCTCAACCTTATTTTCAAGGCACTCCAATCGAAGTCAGACTGGATAAATCTGATGCAGAGTTTGTCGATGTTATCCACACAGATTCAGCTCCCACAATCCCCTACTTAGGTGAGTATTCTCCTCTACTGTATTGATACTAAGCTCTTTATGTCCTGTGACACCAATATCAAAATCATTGATCAAGACTCAGTTGTGCTGCCTGCTGTGTAGCAGACACGTCACACTAGTCACCAACAGCTCACAGCCTAAAACACCAAGCACAGACAAGGTTCAATCCAGCAGCTATAGGTAAGAGGCATATTTATTTAAAACACACTTACCCCTACTTTAAACCCTTCAGGTTTTGGCATGAGCCCAGCTATAGGACATCTTGACTTTTATCCAAATGGAGGAGAGCAAATGCCAGGGTGTGGGAAGAACCCTGTTTCACAGATCGTGGACCTCGATGGCATCTGGGAAGGTGAGCTGATCACATCACAAACTCAGGGCCCCCCCACAACCTAGCCACTTGACTCAGGTGTTTTGCATCAGCTTTTGGTGTGTCCACCAGCAATGGCAGCTGTGAGGGGGTGGAACTGTTAATATGCCCCATTTGCTTACTGAAAAATAAAGAAGGCAGGGCATTTACTTCTGGAAAAATAGGCTTCCTCTAAAGTACCTAACAGCAGAAACAACCCCTACTGAAGCTGTGCCAAAACTTGTGACTGGTCTGTAGCAGAACACATTTCACTTTGTTTCTGTGTGGTTGCCCAGCAGCGGTACTGGGTGGGGTAGGGCTGGGGTGCTCACAGCTACTTGTTAGGGGATCTTCAGCTGCTTTTCTGCTGACATAGAACAATGGGGGTTTATTTTTTTTGTTACCTCTGACAATGTGGCTTGCATTAAAACAATGTAATTGTGTCTATTTTTAGTCGGTTAAAGTAAAAGATTGGCAGGCAGCCCTTTAAATGTGCTGTTCCTCCTTGTTTTACGTGGCTGTAATGAAAGCCTGAGGTTTTAGAAAGTTTCCTTGAATGTTAATAAAGTTAAATTACACATGATAGTTTAAAAACCCACAACAGCAACAACAAAAAACCAAACCCCAATATTTCTGCTCCAGAGATATTTCAGAATATTACCCAAACTCTATCTTACATTGCTGCAAACACCTTAAACCCTGAGAATCCATGAACTTAGTGATAACCTGCTTTTTACTCCAGGTCTTATTGAATGCAGCTGGAGACATTTTTTCTTTTTTTTTTTTTTTTAAACAGAGTAAACTTGTTATCAATAGTGGGGAATTAAAGCACAACGAAATAACTGTGTTGTGTATGATCTTCTTTTTAACCTAAAGTCGGAAAAATAAAGGCAGCACAAAGGAAAATAATATATTCATTATTTTAATTTTAAGAGTCTCCCTTCCTTAAGCACTCTCCAAATAATAATAATTTTGGTTTGAAGTCCTCAGCTGGAGCAAATCGGCATTGCCCTGGGAAGTTCGCTGTTAAATACTTGTCTTTTGGGTTTCTTTTGTTATGTTAATGCAGCTGTTGCCTACAAAAGATCTGCTTGGTGGAGTTCTGGGCTCTATTGTGAAACTCGGTCAGCTTACTTGAATGAGTGTTTGCGAGGGGAGAGAAGGGCAGGGGCTAGGCTGCACGAAGCATTTCGAGGTTGCTGTCTATACCTGTTGAGTCAGTGACGTTCTTCAGGGCATCATCAATCAGTTCATTGCAAAATCAAGCTACCAGCCTTACCTTTGCTACTCCAAGAACTGTGATGAGGCTTTTGAGGGGGAATGATGCACCCCCAATGGCATGGCAAGGGCCGTGCCAGTAGCTTTCCACAAATGGTAACAGAAAGGGAGAACTAACCTGGAGCATCTTTTCACAGGAACTCGGGACTTTGTGGCTTGCAATCATTTGCGGAGTTACAAGTATTACTCTGACAGTATTATCTACCCTGATGGATTTCTAGGCTATTCTTGTCCTTCATACGATGTTTTTGGAACAGTAAGTATTTGTCATAACTTCAGGGTGGACTATACCAAAAATATTGGCTCTCATCTGTACATCTGGAACCGGTTCCTGCTACCTTCCACCCAGCAAGTGCATATGTAAGAGAAGCATCAAACACCCTAAAGCACTATATAGCTCATGCAGCTGACATGGGTCAAAGTAGGAAAAGGCAACCACAAAACAGGGACATCTGTGGTTCTGTGCTGATGTGACAGTCCTGAGGTATTACTGAGGCTTCCCCAGCCTGCTGTATGGCATCCAGCTGGGGAAGAGGTGAAGAGGAGTGCCTGTCCCTGTAATCATAAACTATATTTATCAAACAGCAATCAGCAGAATCCCATATAGCAGCAGCTTTCAGGCCTCACTTAAATGCTTGTTGGGTTTTTTTTCAAAACAACAAGAAGTAAAATAATGTGTGATGACCTGATGGGGTCAGCTCATGGTCAAAGTACTTTGGTTGCTCAAGATGGCCTCAGGGATTAGGTCAGGAAGTCCTTCCCTCTCCCTAACTGGGAGATCTGGAACTACAGCCTAAGACTAGCAGAGAGGTAGCAGGTTCTTCATTTCCTCCAGGCAGCACGGACAGAGGTATCCACTTCTGTATTTACTCACACGGACCGTAGTACATTGAGAACATATTCTGAGTAGGTGATAGAGATCACTCTTCTCAGATCACACTGGGAGAGGGTGTCTACCTGCTTCTGTCACTGTAGTGAAAGTTGCTTTCAGGACAAAAATGAGCTTTTTTTTTTCAAGACAAAGCCTTTCTTTACCCAACTGAGGGCACAAGAAGACATTCTTTCTCATCAGTTGCTGGGAAGGCTATGTTCTCCTCCCTGCTCCAACTCAAGACTATTCAAGGAGGTCACTAATATAGCTGGAATGAGCTAAATGACAGAAGAAAGTATATTGATCCCTGAAAAATCAGAACCTATGACAAAGCTGACTAGCTGGTATGATCTTTCTCAAGTCACAGTAAGGATTACTTGAAATTTGTTGTTTCTGTGACACAAGTCCAGTGCTATGACTAATTTTATATATATATATATTTTCTTTTCCCTGGCTGGCTGGATACTTTTATTAATAGCTATATTTGTTTAAACTAGGAAAACTGTTTCCCGTGCCCAAAAGAGGGATGCCCAAACATGGGTCACTTTGCAGATAAATTCAAAGAGAAAATTAAAAATGACTTTACGAAACTTTACCTGAATACTGGAGAGGCCAAGGATTTTGCTCGTGAGTGTTTCCATTGCTTCCATCGCTACCTACTCCTTGTAAACAAACCTTATTGTTTTCCTGTTCTGAAATGAATTTTACCAGATCTCATAGCAGTGCAATGGCTCTTCAGTCCTTCATCCCTTTTCCTCTTTTGCTCCAATATTGCTGGCCAGTTTTCGGCTCGCAAGTACAAGGGAGATGTTGACAGATTAGAGTCTAGTGGAGGTCATTGAGATGTTTAAAGGGCTTCACTACAAGGCACAAGGAAAAATGAGTTGCAGCAAATTCATTTCTTGTTAAATAGTATGAGAATTACTGGTACAATGCTACCGGCTAAATTCAGGAAGAGGGGCCCAGAGAAGCTGACAAATCTCCATATTTGGAGACATTGAAAATTCCATTTGATGAAGGCCAAGAGCAAGCCAATGATACCTGGCCCTGCTTTGAGAAGTGGATGGACCAGATGACCGGCTTTTAAGCCCTTTTAGCCCAGACAACCTTGAGCTGAGAGTCAAAGGCAGTGATAATTTTCCTTTACTTTTAAATACAAAACCAAAAAAACCACTTGGTAATTTGGAGACTGTTTCTTCCTCTTACTTACAGTATTTCTTCTGTGCAGTTTGGAGGTACAAGGTAACTGTGACCCTTTCTGGAAGGAGTAAAGTAAAAGGATATGTAAATCTTGCCCTGTACGGAAGTGGTGGGAACACGAGGCAGCATCAGATTGTTGAGTAAGTTCAAAGCAACTTCAGTCCTGCAATGTTTAATTATTATTTTCAATGTTTCTGTTTAAATTGCTCCCATTTTACGCATCCCATTCTACCCCCAGATGCAGCTTCCTGATGTAAACACAGTGACAATTCACTCTGGGTTTGAAGGCAGAAGTTTAGAGGAAGGTTTTTAAAATGTTAGCATTTAGTGTCACCTGTTTGCTTCACCCCCAAGGTCTCGCTGGAGCTATACTAGCAGAGTTCTGATCTTTTTGTCTGCCACAGGCTTGGGAAATGCTGCTGGTAAAACTACCTCATGATTTACTACTACTTTTTGTGGCTCACACCTTTGCCTGCTTGCACTGGAGCTGCTTGCTTGCCTCATATGGTTTTGTTTATTTGCATTTTTCTTGTTTGCTTCAACCAAAATAATTGAAGGGGAGAAGGCATTTTGCTGTGTGTTTCATTCTTTGGGCTTTGCTTATTGACAGACATGTAATTTCCACTTCCTCAGGAAGGACTTCAGGTCTTCATTCTTGGGGTAGGTGTTTGCTATGAGAAGATCCCCCGGGGATCACTCCACCCGCACGCCGTATGCTCCAACCCTCTCTAGCTATCCAGTAAGTTTACTGCCAGCAGTGAACTTATCTTTCTCCCCAGCAAATCTTGCTCTCCCATAGCAGGCACCACTGCAGATCCAGCAGAGAAGCCAGAACACAAAGGGATTTTGTGCTGCCTCTCATTACTTCCACCACCACAAACCTGGTAATACAGAGGAAAGTAAACATCCTCCTCTGAAGGCAGACAAATGAGAAAGTACAAAGATAGGGGAAGGAATAAAAACCTGTCCTTCTCCTGAAGCTTATTAAAACTGTAGAGGTTTCTCTTGGATGACTCTGCTGAGTCTTCTGCATCTGCCCCCACTCCCTGTATCCTTCACGTCACGTCTACAGCCACAGTTCTGCAGTGGTCATCACATGTTCAAATGTCACCTGAGTTCCTACAGTAGGGGTGAGTTTAAGAAAGTAGCCCTTTCCCTGCAGAGCATGAGGACAAAGGAGATGACCAGAGAGGCACTGGCTCCTATTCAGTAAGATGCAGTAGCTGAAGCCATGCCAGTCTCAAACCGCTGCCACTTGCACCTTGCTGCATTGATACGATGTGAAGTAAGTAGCCAGATTACAAGCCATGGCAACCCAAGAGCAGATGCACGTTTGACTCGGCCACGGTGCTGCAAGTGTGGGCTGAGCAGCTGGTGGATAATTCTTTTGGCCACCCTAAACAAATCCAGCATCTGTTTCATATAAATTAATTAACATTAGATGAAAAATTCCTGTACATGCACAAAAAAGCAACAGGGAGCAAACTCTGCCTTCCCCACAGGGACTGTCCTGTAACCACATCCTCACTGTGAGGTGTGAGCGCAGCATGTCAGGCCTGCCTGCCTTTCCTCCTTCTGGCAAACACTGATTTGGGGTGAAGTACGTTGGAAAATCAGCAATAATGTTGTCCTAAGCCAAATACTGGGTCTCTGCTACTTTTCTATTCACTTGTTACTACAGCCAATCAGTTGACAGGACTTTTTAATTAATATTAAATGCCAGCAAGCTTCACATCCATAAAATACTATATTCCACAGGGGAACCCTCCAACCAGACAACACCTACACAAGCTTCATCGATGTAGAAGTTAACGTTGGAACAGTTACAAAGGTTAAATTTCTTTGGAACAACAATTGGATAAATCCAACTTTTCCAAAACTAGGAGCTGCAACTATCACAGTACAGTCTGGAGAAAACGGGAAAGAGTAAGTGCATCTGTTGTGAAAAGTCTTCAAAGTTACTTGGGAAGATGGGTGACAAAATTATATGCAGAGAGAAAGCATTTTCCACAAGAAATGCTATTTAAAGCATTCAAAGAGTCTCAGGAAAACCTTTTATTTCCTTCCTTTCAAGACACTGTTCATCCACAGTTCAACTCACTGCTACTTCTACCCTTGGCCTTAAATAGCTTCAAAGAAAAACTTAAAATATTTACAAGGCTTCAGAAGAGAAAACTTCCTGTGTGTCCCTTTGGGCAAAGAGAAAAAAAATTGAGCTGGCTTGGATTAACAGGATCATTCTTGCCAAGCTCCTGCTGTGCACAAGAACTGGTCGTCTGCAGCCAGGCTTGTGTTGGGATGTCTGACTTAATGTCAGCTTGGACACAGAAGGTTTCCATTGATACTGACGGTGCCTGAGATCATGTTTGATAGGAGAGAACAGTGACATTAAGCCTACCCTTCCACTCAGCAAGGCAAATATTTGGAAGCTGCAATTAAAAGGCTATATCTGAAGTCAAGGGAAACAGGCTAAAACTGATTTCTGTAGACTTCATGGAGGGTGGCTTGGATGCTCAGATTATAGACATATGATTCACTGATTCAGTTTTCCTTATTTTCTTGGACTTTTTTACTCTCTCATTTGCTTGATCAGTTATGGTATTTCATCCACCCATGATTGGGTATCTAGAAGAGGAGGTATTGTACATGTTTTAAACCCATATACAAATTAATAGTTTAAATCACAGAATGACTAGGTTGGAAAAGACCTTTAAGATCATTGAGTCCAACCGTTCCTGTCCTATGCTAAACCATATCTCATCTACTCATCTTTTAAATACATCCAGGGATGTTGACTCAACCCCCTCCCTGGGCAGTCTATTGCACATCCCAACAACTCTTTCAGGGAAGAACTTTTTCCTAACATCTAATCTGACCCTGCCTTGGCACAGCTTGAGGCCATTTCCCCTTGTCCCCTCAGCTGTCACCTGGCTGAAGAGACCATCGCCCACCTCTTTACACCCTTATCTGCCATCACTTAAAAGAGATGGGAGATGGAAACAGTTTCAAGCAAGGTGAAATAACTGCAGCCCAGCAGCATTACCTTTCAGCAGAGCTCCTAAGTCTGGTTGCAGTTCACAAAGCACATGTCTGAGGAAGTGTTGTTTCTGAAGATAGGGACTCATTCTTCTCTTGAGTTGTGCCCTTTGCACAAGTAGTTGTGATCACCTACACGTACAAAATCTGGAAAATTAAAGAAACTGTAATATGAAAGGCAGGGAGGATGTCAACCCAAATGAACACAATCCATCTATATTTTCCCAGCAGTAATATTTCAAGTTTAGAAGCTCAAAGTATGTGCTGCTCAGGTCCATGAAATGACAGAACAGATTGAATTGCATCAAGGTAAATCCATTGGTGTTATCTAAAAAACCTTAAAAACTCAAGGCACTTTGGGTTTTTTTGTTTGTTTTCTTCAGATTCCGTTTCTGTGGTTCCGGGACGGTGAGGGAGGATGTTCTGCAAACTCTTACTGCTTGCTAACGGCACATATGGACGCCCAAAGTCTTGCTACCAATAAAAGCTAGTCATGCATGAAACACCGGAGTCTGCAGTTATACTGGTGACAGTGGGGGGTTTTGCTGGTTTGGGGCAGAGGAGGTGTGTGTCTGTGGACACCTGTCTATAGGCAGAATTTTTCAACTACTTTTAGGAGCGAAGGAACCAAAACCCACTGAAAAATGCCCCTGATTACAGCCTGGTTTAAAATAATTTCAGAGTGAAGGCTAAACCCAGAGACACTGTGAAATGAAAATGAAACAGAGATAGGAGGGCGAGCAGTTACAAAAGGAGGCTGGAAGTTTATTTACCCATGAGAGATGCAACAGTGAATGCGGTGGAGAACTGGGAATGTGTTTTGGGGTGTCTGCACTGAACTAAGCTTGAACCATGTGGTCTGGACAGAATGAATTTGAGAAATCCACATAGCAAATTTCAAATGTCAGTGAAGTTTCACCTACACGCTTATCATCTGTCCTGAAATCCCCCAATGCTGGCCTGTAGACCTGAACACAACCGCCAGATGATGAAGTAGTTGTCACAAAACCGGTGATGAGAGAAGGCAGGCACTTTCTCTGCTCTTCAATAACCACATCCAACTGAGGTGGTGAGCATTCTCAAATTCATTTCCATCCCTATGTAGGCCTCCTCAGCCTGCTGCTGGAGAACCAGCCTGCTTCTCCTCCACTGCCAGATGAACCCCATCCTCACTGAAAAAGCCTCCAGACCTGCTGACCTTTGGCATTTCTAACATGGGCTATGCATAACCGCAGAAGGTATCTGATGCACGACCATGAGAGCTGACATTTGATGTTGGATTTCCACGTACCCCCTGTCCATTCAACATTGCCTGCTTCCTCCTGCCTTGACTATTTGTCTCCTCAAGCATTTGGCTTCCTGATCTCAATGCCTCCTGCTGAGAAAACCTCAACAGGGCTATTAACTTCCTAACACTGCAGAAGAGTTTCTCCTTTGTCTTTTGTTCCTTTACCTTAGTATAAGCAGATTCTTGCCTACACAATTGTTTTGACAGTCATGATATTCCCTGCATTATCCTTTGCCATAGCCACTTCAGCAGCCCATGTAATTTTAACAAACACCTAACAGAATCAAGACTTTAAAGTTGACAATAGCACAATAACAAAAAAAAAAATAATCTCCTTTTAATAATGAACTGGAGCTGCCGTCATCTTGTTTTAGCAGAGTAAAATCTCTGCCCCCCTCCCGAACACTTTACAAAGCTATTATATAAAATGCAATGTTAAATGAACAACAAATTACTTTCCCTTTAGCTAGCTTTTAATGCTAATGGTGCTATTTATTCCTGACCTTTTGAAATATTAGATTTTTTAAATGACAACATAAAAAGAATTCTTGTTTGAAAACGCAAGCGACTTTAAACCACATGTTATTACTTGTAAGTATAGCATGCACATGCATCATTCATTTCAGTGTCCCATTTATGGTTAATTGGTATATATTTCAGTTGACATATATTGTTCTCCTGCAAACGTGTCAAATTCCTTAACGATGCCGGTGACAAAAGCATAGTGCTTGAGATATATAAATTACGCTCTTTACCATATAATCATTCTTATCTATTGGGAATGCTATTTGTGACAAATCATGTTCAAAAATACACGCTAAATTGATTATATTTTTTTTAAACTTTAATATCACACCATTCATGGCAAGTCGTTGATTGAATCTTTAAATGTAGAAATGTTTTGATTTTTATCTGCATCGTTTTGCAGCTTTAGAAAAGCCCACTTTATTTATTAAAGGAAGAGTAGCACGGCGCAGATCTTAAAATGTATCTTTTGTTATCCACATAAGAAAACAAATGGGCTGTAATTGTGGATATGGAATGAGTAATTTGGCGAACAACGCTTTGTGCTGTAGTTTAGGTTTTATAATTCCTACCAGAAATTACTATTATTTTGTTGGTGGACAGCGTTGCCATCAGAATTTTAAATATGGGAGCAACTTGGGCCACATATTTTCATTGCACTGTGTGCAATGTATTTCTCTCCTATGTTACAAATCATCTGAGAACAATCAGAAAAAAGAATTGAGGATTTCATGTGACTCTAATTATTACTGAGATATAGCAGTGCTCATTGTTTTCTTTAGACAATGCTGTCTATAGTCATTACTTTGCTCCATAAATCAGTAGGATAATGAGGTTCTATCTCTCAAGAAATATTTGAGCGTATCTTAATTTGGCATTGATGAATTCTCCTTCCTGAACCTCTGGTGGGTTGTTTTTTTATCCTATTTTGTCACATTAGAGCTTTCATCACCTAGCCACGGCTGACAGTGTTTATGTACGCATATTTATTTCCATACCTTTCTGGGATGTATCCTTGGAGGCTGCAAATAGGAATGTTATGATGTTATGCCTGAAGGCTATTTTGTTCTTAATTTGAGTGTAAATCACAAGGTATTTTGCCACACCCTCATACTTCAGAAATACACAGTGTGCATGGCTGTGTATAATGGTGGAAAAACAAGACTAAACTTGTAGATGTCTTTTTACTTTTAAAAACTGGAAGCAGTTTACTTGACAAAAGAGGTATTTACTTGAAGAAAACACAGTCTTTTGTTAATTAAAAAAACATAGTAAGTTAAAATACCTTTTTTTTTTTCTCCTCTACAAACCCTCTCAAATTGGAAAGCAGTCAAAGGGTAAAATGTGTCAGCATCTTTAACCAGTAAAATCAGAAGGGTTCAGGTAGGGGACAGAGGAAGAAAACAGAAGGTTGATGGGATGCTCCACATCCCTAAATGAAAAACTACTAACAGTGGCCTACATGCCACTTACTTATGTACTGCGCCCGTATACAAACAGAAGCAAGAAGCAAAGTACTCTTTAAATTAGTCTAACTGTTGTGTTTAATTACACAACAACAATTGAGTGGCTACTACACTTCCCAGCGTATTGAAGACATGTATTATGTGAGACCCAAAGACAAAAGTTGCATTCAAGTCCCTCTTTGTGCCATGGCCCATGTAATTACTGTTGCGGTACATATCCTATGAAAAATTTTACCTTTAATTGTATTAAGTGGATAATTACTTCACATCAAACCAATTAGGGAGGTGGAGGGGGGAAAAAGGGGATCTAAACACACAAAGCAATGCACTTTTTTGCATAGTAATTTGCATTATTATAATTTCACATGTAATTTTAGATAAACAGAAGTCTCACTTGATCTCATTAAAAGTAACAACAATGAACAATACTGGTGGCTTGGGAGCCTCAGTTTGGGGTGTGCAGTTTCAGAGTTCGGATTGCCCTGGCAGTGCTGATTACCTGCTCTGGAAGGTGAGGTTTCCCATGAGAGCAGTACCATTCCTTGGAAGAGGTTTTTCACGGAGGAGAAGAACCTTAATTATGTGGGATGAAAAATGCACAGTGAGCGTGCCTATGTCTTGCCTGAGATGACGGAAGAGCAGAAGCCTTCCTTCTCAGCACCAAGCACTCTGTCTGCTGACCACAGCCTGAGTCAGGCTACAGAAACTTCCAAAGAAGCTGCTTAAAAATAAACCTAAATTCTTGGGTTAGACTGCTAACCTTTTCTTTACACTCCTTAATTCCTTGCTCGAACACCAACCATCTCTCATTTGGTGAGGATATAAAAATCAAAAAGAGGGGAGCACGCAGGAGGTTCTCTTTCACCTCCAGATCCCACCAAAGGCTGCTCTCAGTCCTTTGGGAAGGTCTGTGGCCTGACCTCATGGGTCTCTCCAACCCTTTCTCATCTCCCCCTGGCTTGAGTTTGGAAACCAGTGCCATCTGACCACTCATATCCTGGCAGAGCTCAGTAAATTCACTGGGGAGTCAGACAGGAGGACGTGTTTGCTCTCTCTGCACTTTCACTCTGCAATCACCCGACTCCAAATTCATGTCTCTCTCAGAGTGCAGGGTGGGAGAGTTTGGCAAAGAAGCTTTCTCCACCTCACTAAAGAGAGAACGTTGATCCTTAAGCCTTTGCTAAAGCAAAAAGGCATTCAAAAAGGAGTCAGAATGTCTTTACCAGGTCACAAAATTCAGCCCTGTGGTTCCTCCCACCAAACCTGAATGACAAACCCTCTCCCAGGGCCTGTGACAGAAAGGACATTGAAGGGCAGTAGGTAGCAGCAATGTGCCCTTCCTTGCTGGGTCTGAAGGGACGGTGACACAGCAGTAGAAAAGAGTGTATTTTAGTTGCAAAGGATGATTGTAGGGGATTAGCAATTTCTTTTTAACCGAGGGAAATGTTGGAAGTGAAAAGTGACTGCACTAAAGAATAATTCTCCTTTTGACCCACAGAGAAAGAGGTGCCTAATGAAAATATATGATCACGGACAGTGTGAAGATAACTGTCTGATCAGATAATGGAATTGTTTTCAGTGATAAGAATGAATCCATTACTAATGCAAATAACGATAATAATTATAATTTGCAATACAGTAAAAATCACCTAGTCTACCTCCTCCTCTGACAGGAGACTGTATAATAAATTATAGGCTGAGAAAAAAATTTTTCAAAGGGATAAAGGTTAAAAGATTAAAAAAAATTCTAAAACTTAAATGCTTAACAGGGAAGTCAAGACCTGAAAGCAGAAATTGGTGCTGTTAAATAAAGCAATTGTGAAGAATGAGATATTATGGAATTGATTAACAATCCAGAAACCAAACGTTTCCTCATATCACTACCTCTTGTCACAGATTTCAATAACTTTGAAAGAACAAAAAAATTAAGAGTTGGCGTATAACAAGAAAATTAATTATTTAAATGTAGGTGAATATGCTAATAGTACTCTGGGAAGATGAATATAACTTCACACACAAAAAGCCCTCAGAAGGGTTCGATAGATGTGGAGAGTTTCACCAGTTGTTTCTGCTCTGCTCTGGGTAGGCCCACCTCTTTTGTTACCCCCAAGTAGGGCATCTGCAGACCACACATATCTATAGGGCATGTCTCCGGGGTTCTCTGGTCACACCAAGAGTCCATGATCTTTTTTGTTCTAGTGAGGGCTTTTAGGTACAGAGACAATGTGAGAAATGCTTTGTTTCACCTTTGTGGAGGAGTAGAACAGGGCAGATGAAACCAGTGTTGTGTTACAGCGTTTGCACTGCAGTTTTCCTGTTCAGAGTGATTCTGCTTTCTCTATTGGTTAAGCAGAGAGGAAATAGTGCTACCCAAGGTTTACCATATGTTGTTGGCTTTGCACCAGTCACATAGATTTAGGTGATAGAGCACTGAGAATCTACCAGGAGATTGTGTGATTCTTCAACACCCACCTGGCCTGAATAAAATAGCAACTCAGCAATTAAGTCTAAAGCACTGTCTTCCACCACTCCTCATTTAGATCCTCATTTTCCAAAGCACAGCATGTCCCATAACAGCCACATGAGAAGAGCTGGGGATTTTAATGATGGGGAGAGTCTGAGGGACACTGGAAGACCAGAGGTGCTAACATCTAGTCAAAAGTCAGGGTATCTAACAGATGAAATGAGTTTTTAAGCTCAGAGTGCAGCCTGGTTTTCTGCAGTTGGAGTATTTTATTGCATTTTAAATTCACAGTTAAAAGCTCAATATATCCTGCCTAAACTTCCCCAGCAAGTTGTTCAGGAACTTAAAGATGTCTCACACTGAAGTTTTTCATTGCAGCATTATTCAAGTAACTGAAAGTCTCAACACCCTTCAAGTCAGTAAAGGACAAGTAGTTTATCAGAACTTCCACAGCACAGCAGTTCAAGGAAAATGTTTTCATAATGCCAATTCTAAAAGTAAAATGACTGCAGAACTCACGGTGTGTTTCACAACCATGATTTGTGGTTACCCCATAAGTGCAATTTATCAAAAACACACCCATCTAATGTATTAGCTACTGTAACGAGCTCCTAAGGCTTAAACACACACCCCTCGGGTTGCACACAAGGCCTTTAATCAAAAATCAGGAATACAACATGCCTCACCTACTCACATCACGTTTCATCATCTGCAGATGTTTCACCAGGGCTCCCCATTTTGCAGTGGGATGTGCACAACATGAGTCCTCTATACGTGTGTACAAAGACTGACTGTGGAATCGCTTTCCAAACACCTTTTCCAACAGCAAGAGGTTTTTCTGCAAGAAACCAACATCCACTGTCTAATCCTTCAAAGCTGCCAACAGAGCTGTAAAAAAAATCACCAGTTTGCAAAACATGATTAAAAGACCTGGGTTTTAATTAGAGAATTAGAAAAACCTGGGGTTTAGTTAGGGAATTTAGACCCAGGGCAAGCATGAATCTATCTTCAGATATGTCAAAAGCTGTCAGAGCAGGAATGGGTTGAAGTGTTCCTGTGTTCCCTAGGGGTAGGACGGCCACAAAGGGTCAGAGCTGACATGATGTAAAACTTTAGAGAGGTGAGGACAGCAGAACAGAAATAAACTGCTTGGGTAAGTAGCACCACTGCAGCATGAGAAGGTTTAAAATCAGTTTAAACTCAGTTTGGAGTAGCGCAGGCAGAACTAATACTGTGCTGCAGCAGGAAGGGGAGGTCTAGTTGGTGGCTTAGGTGCTTTCCAGGTACAAGCATCTCCTGCAATGCTCTGACAGAGCTGCAATTGGAGTCAACAAAAATACCGGATGGGTCTGCACAGGTAGAGAAGAAAGGAAAGGGAAAACAGACTGACTGTGAAGGAGAGAAAGGATAAATGCTTCTCTGAGGTGAGATTGGTGTGTTTTGGCAATATCCCCTCAGTCCTGTAGCATCTTTGCTAAGAGTGTGGAACCTTCTGTTCTTCAATATGATTTGTCTCATACTTAAGGTAAAACAAAATAACTACAAAATTAATTTAAATGGGTTTTGGAACCCTCAATCATGTCGCCTGATTCCTCAAATGCTTTACACAATAATTGGACTTAAATGCTGACTTTCTTGCCCTGAGCCAACAAAATCCCTCTTCTCCTGCCCACCTACGTACTGCTCGCAAAGGGCTTTGTCTTGGTCACGGCAGCTAGCTGTGTGCTCCCAGCAGATACCACTGTGTCTGGGACCTCTGCTTACACAGGGAGAAATGCATCTGGAGGAGGATGCTGTGCTGTCCGTGGAAAAACACATGTAGATACAGGAATCCCTGCATGTGGCATGTAGGGCAAACATCTTTTCTGCTGGTTTCAGCTCTGCTCACAGTTAACTCCTCATTCTGAGGAGTGGGTAATCATCTAGATAAAGTGTGTGTGTGTGTGTGTGTGTGTGTGTGTTGGAGGGTGGGAATGGGTTGAGAGAACAGATCCATTCGGACTGTCATTAGATGAAAAGTAAAAGTTGTGTGAACAATACACAAACACTGCAGTGCTTTAAGTGTATCCTTGGTACGTGTTAGCAGATGCTCAGTGATGGTGGAAGTAGGGCATGCAGTGTGCTTGGCGGGGGAAGCTCCAGGTCAGCACTGAGGTTGTTCTTTGTACTGCAGAGGAAGAGGATATGTTCAGTCTGGTAACCGCTCTTATCAGCCCACAGCAGAAGGAAGTTCCTACTAGAGGAGCAGAGCTTATTCCTCCGAGGGAAGGAAATACTCCTTGTTATCCTTAGGAAAGGGAGAGTCACCTTTCTAGCTTCTTAGACTAGTAGGGTTTAGCAAACTGGCACTCACAGCTGTCAGTCTCACCACTCCTTTCTACTTTGAAATCTCCCCTGAACTTCAGGTACTGCTGGAAGACACAACCACCCCCGTCCTCCCACACCCAAATGCTGGTGACATCCCTCTTTGGCCAATTCCTTTTGTTTCCTTCCACTCAAACAGTACTGTCCTCATTTTACTTGTTGACTTTGCCACAGCATGCAATATTCCCAGAGTAAGCTTACACTGAGCTTTTCATTCCTCTGTGTTTATATAAGTTCACCTGAGGACACTGATAGAAGGATCATAGTGGTGGCAATCTACCAAGTTCTTAAGGCAATTTCTTGCCATCACATGGTAGCAAACGCTATGTCCCAGGTTGGAAAATGCTGCTCTGGGCACAAACCCTGTGCTCCTGGGATGTAGCATCTACAAAACTTTCCCCTGTTATTACAGCCCATGAAAAATGAGAAAATAGATACTGCTTCAAAAGCACAGCCAGTACCTAGCCCAACTGTACACTAAACAAAGAGGAAGGAGAATTTATCGGTTAGCAGAAAAAATGTTTGCACTTAACTGACTAAATACACTGCACTTAGTCCCTTTCTATCAGTGAAGTGCATGCTCAGCTGCTTTTGTTACACCCTTCAGTGACACAGAGATAATCCTGCTTCTCCTTTAACCCAGATTCTCAAAGATGTGTTTACTTTTGAATGTGAGTTTCTCTAGCTGAAGGACTTGAGGGCTTGGCTAACAGCCAGACTCACATCTCCCCTTAAAGTCACTACCAACCTTTCCATCGAATTTAATGAGATCCCAAACAGTCCCTAAACAGCAGTGAGGCTCCATCGCGTCAGCACTCGTGTCATTTCCACTGCACTGTCAAAATTGGCACGTGAGAAATGGCCTCCCAGCTGCCAAACAAGAGTTTTACCAGGACATGGGTGACGTCTTGCTTCAGACTGCCGGTTCGTGCTCTTAAAATAGCTGTTGTGTTCCAACAGCTGGGGAGGGCTGCATGGAGAGAGACCTGGGAAGGAAAAGAAGAGCGACACAATTAAGAGCTGTAACCAAGCCAGGTTTTATAGCAGCGAAAGGTTATCAAGGCAGAATGGGTTTCGTTCAAACCTCAGCTAGAGACTCGGCTTTTTAGAGCTGCCTTACATGATGAAAAGACAGGTGCTGTCATGGAGTTACTGTGGTGATCGTTTCCCAAACCCGAGGAATATGCTTCCTGTGATGCCTGTGTACACCAGCACAAAATCTGTGCCAGATTCCTGAGCAGGTGGCTAATGAAATCAATGAAGCCATTTGTGTGTTTAAACCAGGCATATCCATGAGCACATCCACACGTTACACATGTCACAGGTATGAAAAGAGAATTGTCATGAACTCATACATCGCAAATAGACCACGGATGTCTTCATCTTCACCTCCCCAGCATCTCTGATGCGTTTCCAGGTGGCATAAGGCAGTTTTTGCTGCCGTGGAACTGCAGAGATTGCTGTGGAAGCCTCTTCCTCTGTCCAAATACCCACTTTCAGATCTCTAAAGCACAATACTCTGCCCCCCACTCCCCACCCCAAAACCCTGTTGTCACGCTACAATAGTCCCACCACTAAAACATTTCCACGCATCAGACCACAGCAAGGGATGAAGGAGAACTAACAACACAGAGTTTATTCCTAAAAAGGTAAGCCAAATTTTTCCAACATCAGCAGAGAACCTGAATCCCAGTCACACTGAGCATCCACAGGTCTCACTGATTTATCTGAGCTGCATCTCTTAAAATCAGGCTGCTCGTGTGCTGAGTGAGTGGACTCTGAATTCATCAGCAGATGTCTGGGCGGCGTTTAATGCAGCTGCTTGGAAACTGAAGGGAGAGAATCTCTCTGGGGAAGTTGGACACTGCTGTCATGGAGGTTGTTTTATGAGTTGCTTTATTCCATGGCTATTAACAAGCAAACACCACCTGCCAATTTCAGTGAGGATTTATGTGATCTTGGTAGAACCAATGAAGGATTTATAGAAACTCCTTCCTATCAAGACGGGGCTGTAACTTTAAATATGAGCACACTCGCGTGAGAAATCCTCCAGATTTAGGAAAGTCCAGTGAAAGGGCCAAATTCTTCCAGTGAGTGCTCACACATAAAGTCCCCTGGAAACCAGAGCGATGCGATAGAACTCTGAAAGCAAAATTTGGTTCTTAATGTGTCCCTGAAGACTGTAATTATATTTCCCATTGTACTAGTAACATTAATTGAATGTTTAGCTGAAATCAAGTTCATTACAAGTTAAATACAGTACCTAGCCTATTAGGATGGTGTTTATAATTATAGTCATAAAGCACTTGTAAAACATCTTCATTGCAGCAAATAGGTGGAGGTTGGTGTGTAGCGGCTGCTAGGCATCGCAGCTCACTCTCCGCACCTTTATGTCTGAGCAGCATTATACATTCAGGTCACACATGACCACTGAATTGTCTCCACAGCCAGTGCCAGCACTGATGAATTTTAGACTGAATTGAAACTGTTAATGTTTTTTTTTCAGCACAGATGGACCTTACTAAACATTCCTAGATCTAGAAACACACAGCAAAGATGTTCACTCTCACACAAACATTCCTGGTTGTTGGCCAGGTTTTGACCTGATAATACAATTTTAGCAATAAACCAGGCTTTGATAAAGCTTAAGGGACAACAGTCCTCTCTGATAAATCAATTATCTCCTTTGATTTCCCATCTCTCTCAAAGCATCATTGCAGAAAATATCTAATCTGCCCTCCACCCCCAAATCTTTCTGCCTTAACTCCAACAGGCACCATACTCAGAGCTACACCAACGTTGGTGGAAGCTGAGTAATCCCCAGCTGTGGCCTTCTGCCTCAGGCACTTATGGAGTTCCCCTAGAAAGTGTACACGAGTGAGCTACAAATGCAGCAGGCTCTTGTCGAAGAGTTGTGTGCGCTGCATGGGGGGCAGCAAGCCCTCGGCAAAGGCTCCAGGTGTCTGTCCACACATCTAAAAGGTGGAAGAAATCTGATAAGCAGTGCATGCAGTTCATGTCACTTTTGCTCAGTTACGTATGAAGAGGTATCCAAATGCAGAATATAACTGCCTTTCTCACCTTCAAAATAAACCAGGTTTCTTTTTAGAGTCATTTTGGTAAGAAGAGTAACGCCCAAAAAGAACAATTAGTTTTACTGTCTTTTATTTGACAGGGTTGAAGACACAAGAACACTCAAGATACAATCCAGACAAGTTGTGAACAGCTTCAAACATCAGTGAAATCTGAATTTATCTCGCACAGAGGTGAACAAGACCACAATGGGTTGGGTTTATTATATAGTTTAAGACTATTTCAAGCAGGTGAGTACTGTGACGTTATGCCCAACAACTTTTATACTATTCATCCGCTTAAGCCACTTCATATCATAAATACGCAGCTTATCTTGGCGATTAAATCTCTGCAATATATAATTAGCCTTCTCATAATAATGCATTAAAACTCCTGTATATAAATATTGGTACATTCATACCAATGTAAACTGCCCTATAACGGTCACTGCACATTTATCATAATCTAGCACAATTAATCATTCTATCACAATTAGCTGCTAACTTTCAGCCTAGGGTTAAGTAACTCAGACCCAAACTTGCCAAGTTGTTATTTGGAGCAAAACTTCCACCAAGGTTTTCTGCTTCCCCTAAGGATAGCAGGCCTTGCCTTCTCAGTATTTAAGTTGCACGATGTCATCCAAAACCCCTACTAAAAAAGAAATACCCTGCAGGGAACCTCCTGCAAAACTATCAGAACGACTATTCTAAAAATTACTCACTCCCTAATAAATTTCATAGTAATTTTACAGCCTAGCATCCTTTATCAAGATGGGCATCCACATGCCACTTACAACGTGAAGTTGTTTAACTGGGTTACAGACTACAGACCACAGCATAATACTCTACTTACAATTCTAATTCCTTAGAGAGACAAGCTAATTTTCCATTCTTAGATTTAAGGAGAGCAACGAGGACAGCTGGGAGTTCATTCAGTAGTTCAGCGCTCTGTGAGGACAAGCTTGAGAGTGCTCTCTTCAGACTGAATCAGGAAGTGCAAAAAATACACAAACACCATGTTTTCACACTAGGGGCATTTCAGCAACAAACCCCTGCTCGGGTCCTGATGGAATCTTACAAAGGGTGAATCAGAAAGGGCAGAGAGTCGCGACTGTGCGGAGAACTATGCTTCGGAGAGCTGCAGAAACCACCTTTAGCATTCCCTGCAGACAGGCTGAAAACAGCACAAAAATCATGGGCCACCTGATCCTGCAGTTTACCTCCTCTTTGGGGCAAGGGGGAGAGGGGAGGTTGCAGCCATTTATTAGACAAAATTCTGTCCTAAGTTCAGGCCACCAGAAACAAATCTGTGCAGAATTGGACTGTCTACTTTTGCAGAATCCAATGTCTACTTTACTTTATAAGTTTTGATTTTTGGGTAGTGGCAGACAGAGACCGGGTTTTAGTGCAGCTACAATAAATCAGAGTTGCCTGTCTCTGGAAGGTAGTTTTGTTTGGGTTGTCAGTTGTTCAGGATTTTTTTTTTCCTAAGTAGAGAAGTTCCTTAATAAAACCTCAAAATCTAGGGAAGAAGCTGTATATCCAGATCACACAATCTAATTTTTAACTCGTTTTTACAGGAGGATTCATCCATTATTATGATGAACTGTTGGAGACGGAATGGTCATCATCTGAAACAAAGAGATGAAAAACCCAGCAACATACTAGTGCATCTGTGCAATGTGCTTAACTGGTATGACTTGTGTTGCAGGGAAAACGTATTCTCCGACACACCAACATTTCTTTCCTATTATTATAAGATCAGCCTTTTACATTTCATATCTTACCATCTTTAAAAGCCTATAATTACAGAAGCTGATTGAGAAACTATGTTATTTAAAATTAACAGCTGAATGAAATCAACAGAGGCGAAGAGCATTTTTATACAAGAAAATAGCACTGTAGAAAGAAAGAGTCTGTACAATATTTAAATATTGTATATACATAAAATTATATTGTTCATAACTCATCTTAAAGTTTCTCTTGTTTGTAAACCATGGAAAGCAACACACAAAAAAATCCCAGTATTTAGCTTTTAAAGCATTTAGCAGGCAGCAGGAAACCGAATGCTAGCAAGCACACTTTGTAATTATAGAAAGTATCCAGCCGGATACTGTGACTAGCATTCTCCATAGTCCTTTTTTTTATTTAATAAAGCTGTATACAGAACAGATTTCACATCCGAGTAGGGAATTCTGCAGGAGACACAGAAACTCAATGGCAAAATGCAGTCGACCAGTTCTGCAGCTCTTTACTGTGGCAAAACTCCAGGCTAAACACAGAAAGCTAAAGTGCAGGATTGGAACGTAAAGTAGTGAAAAATTTGATAAAGCTTTCATTTCCCAAAGTGTCAGTAATGGCTTAACTCATGCTCAACTTATTAGACATGACAGTTTAGTTTAACAATTAACATTTCAAAGTTTTAAATATGTAATGAATTCCAGCAGGTAATCAAGCAGCTCTGTATAAATGGTCTGAGAGTGCCAGCATTTTAGGATGATTCTGTGTCAGTATCAGTTTGCCAGCTTGGAACGGGATTTGGATTTTAATCTGAAGCTGACAGTTCATGGCAGGTATAGGCTCTGGGTTTCAGCAGTTACCCACCTATAGCATTTTGCAAAATGAAAACTGTTCTTGTGGCAGAAAAAAAGCATTTCCAGAAAGCCATTATTTGGAAAACAAGATGCTACAATGACTATCATGGTATTTCACCTGCTCTAGAGCTATGTGCTCACAGCTGGGGAAGGAATGCTTTCGTTAATGCTATCTGCAGTTTCGTTCTCTTGGCTTCTGCCTTCCACTTTACTGGCCATTTGACTCAACCCAGAAACATGCTTTACTCAATTAAAATGTTTGCTACTAATATATTACAGTACTTTTGATCTGAACATTTTCTCTCTTTTAAATTGTTTAAATTTTCCTGGACAGCCATCACCTAACTGTATTTTCAAAATCTTAACACGGGGTTAACAAGAAAATTATAATCACTTGGAGAAGTGCCTGATAAACCAGATGGGGCAGAGGGACCTCAACAAGCTGGAGAACGTGCAGACAGGAACCTCAAAGTTCAACAAAGGGAAGTGCAAAGCCCTGCACCTGGGGAAGGACAGCCCTGCACACCAGTATATGTTGTGGGCCAACTAGCAGATGATGTCAGGATCTGTGTAGACACAAGCTCAGGGGATGCTAGGAATGTGTATAAATGCTGAATAGAAGACTATTAATAAAGAAGATGGAGCTAGGCATTTCAGAGGTATCCAGTGAAGGAACAAGAGGCAATGGTCACAGATTGAACCTCAATACATTCCTGTTAAACATAAGAAAAAGCTTTCTTGCACTGAGGGTTGCGAAATGCTGGAACAGGCTGCCCAGAGGCATTTAGGCATCTCCATCTGTAGTGATACTCAAAACTGGACAGAGTATCCATCCTGCTGACATGGCTGAGCGCTGAGAAGTTGCACCAGACAGTCAATAAATAGATGCTGCTTCCAACCCCAGCTATTCTGTGATTCTATGATTTCAGATGGAGACTAATAATAAGTTTAGAAGACACAGAAAGGGAAATAGCTTTGTTCTTAAAAATTTTCCAAAGCATAATGAGGGTAACACTAGCTATTTAATCCAACAGCTAGTTCTGAGAGCACTGACAATAAAGGCCTTGTTTTCAAACTGGAGCGATCAATATTAGGCTCCAAATATATTTATTTCTCATAAATCTAATTTTAAGGATTTCTGAGGATTTTCTTTTCAGTAGGACCTCAGAATTTAAGAAACTCAGTCCCCATTTCTTTAAATCATTGATAATCAGCACTTAGAATTTTGAAAGCACAGGGCAAAATCAAAAAGAACACTCTAGACTACTCTGTTCCCACTGCCAGAGGATGGTGCTGTTTAAACAGACACCCCACACAGATAGACCTCACTACAGCAACCACAGGGGTTAGTGAGTTTTCTTGGGAGGAAGAGGAAGAAGAACAAGGCAAAGAGATTATGGTTTTATATCTTTTTAACTAATCTTCAGGACCCAACAATAATCACTACTTATTTAATAAAGGTAGATCTTTAAGCATGCTTGAGTAACTTGGGAACTTTTACTACCTCTGGAACTTTTACTCCCAACACTTTCTTAAGGGTCTTTCAAAATCCAGTCTTTGGTCATCAAAGGGCACAAACACGACATACCCCACCTTACTAGCTGTTCTCATATAGCCTGCTGAAATTCAAGTTGATTACATGACACATGGAAGTCAAAAAATGGAATAGTGGAAGATCAGTCTCACAAACAGGCTGTGGGGGGAAAAACGGGCTGTTAATAGTTTAAGAAATCAATACCAACTTTGACACTTTTAGAGGTGGCAACATCAATGGCCATGGCTTTGATTTCAGTGTCCCCAAACTGCATAAGTGTTTTGATCTCCCGCCGGTTTGGCACTGAAGCATCAGTTCCCGTGAGATCCAAGCGAAGGGTGCCACACTTTTTCACTCCAGATTCGGTGATGAAGCTGACGTTATCTTGTTCTGAGCTATAGATATTGATCACTATTACTAACTGAGAAGGTTTGGCAGGTGTGTAACTGCGTGTCACAGTTTCTCCGAGGGCTACAGATTGATCGGCTGAGATAAATTTGTCAAAGACATCAGTGCACCAGCGTGTGCCATCTTTGATGAGAAGCTTCTCTGGCGGATGCTTCCCTTCCACAAAGCGATTGAGCACACCCACGCCGTAGGTGAGAGGCGAGCGCCGCACTTTGATGACAGCAGGGTCTAGACCGAAGAGAACAGCTCCTTTGAGGATAGTGAGCCCCACGTCCTGAGGAATGATGACTCGACATCTCGAACCGAAAGCGCTCTGGACAGCTTGTTGGAGTAAAGGGGATTCAGCGAAGCCACCCACCAGGAACAGGAACTTGACGTTGGTGACTTCTGGCTTATCAAACACATCACCTAAACAGAAAGAGAGCCCATTCAACAGGGGAAAAACCCACTGTGGCAAGACAATGCAGGTGAAACTCCTGATGTCTGACTGCACTGTCACACATGCACAAGATCTGAAACCCCCACATCCGTGCCCACACTGCCATTCTCTTTCATACTCCATTTCATTGTGAATGGAAACTTACCTCAAACCATACATTATCTCTTAACTGGCACTTAAGTCAGATTTTTTATTTAGCTTCTACCAGTAAAGGTAATAAAGATTTCTTGCAAATAAATCCTGCCAGTCACATTAGGGAAACAGGCATCATCTTGCCACTCCAACTATCAGTGAGATATCCCCAAACCTGGTTTGGTTACTCTTTACTGTATTCCAGGTAAGTCAGACCATTTTAAATTCACTTCTTATTTCTGACTCTAACATCTTAACCACAATATGTACCATCTGCAAAAATAATACCTCCATACATTTTTACAGATGTTCCTTCTTAGCTTAAGGCCACACCTCCTACTTTAAAGAAAATCATACAGTTTGGTTGTAGGCTCACCCTTAGTTCAAATAACTGAGGCAGCATAACCGAGGTATCTGCCACAACTATGGTGATTTTGAATCTCTAGCTCCCTGCTCATGTAAAAGCTGGTCTGTACTAAGCAGTGACCTCTAAAAATTCGTCTAATAATTCTGCACTTACAGCAAGTAAAGCTGGACGTTCCACTCCAAATACAATTCAATTAGTGCTCTGTAATGTGTAGAATAGCAATACTTCACTCAGTACATATATTACAGTCAATACAAATCCAATCTTCCACCAGGAAGACTTTAAAGAATAAATTTCCCAATAAGCCTATGTCACTTTCCATTACTGGATAAATAAATTCAGCGCTGCTTAAGCTGTGCCTCAAGTACATTTACCATGATGCATCATTTATTATTTGTGTTTTAGAGATGTCAGTGATTTGGACAGTCATGAACAAATGTGACTTTATAAGTCATTACACTGAGGAAAAATAAACTAGAGCTCTTAATAATGGGAATAATCAGAAACTAGTTGTATCCCTGGCATTATTTAGTTGTTGCCTGAAACAGGAAAGAAAAAAAAGCCAAAGTGAGTCAGTGCATTTCAGCCTTCTGAATGCTTGCAGCCCTGGAAGTACAGACAAACTGAAGCTTAGGCAGGACTGAATCACACTCAATAGCTAGTGGTAGAACCAGGCAGGAATACGTGCTATGGTGATGTCCCTTACTTTTATTATTTTCCTAACTACTTTGTAGAGAACAAATGAGAAATAAATTCCTTGCCCACACTGAGTGCACACTAGGGCAGTTGTTTGACTTTCATTCCAATTACTGGTTTGGAACACATACGCAAAGCTGCAGTTTCAGCTCAGCTGGAAAGCAGAATTACACACAGATACGTACTAAGGTGCTGAACAATCTGGTCAATTGTAGGTTTGAAAAGAGCGTTCATTGCATCTGGGCTCATCCTCAGCATTCCCTGGGAGGACCACTTCACAAAGTCCACGCTGGAAAAGAACAGTTAGAAAGGACATTAAAAAATTACAGCTGAGCTGTAAGAAACAGCAAGCACTCACAGGGCACACTAAATAAATGAATGAATGAATGTAGGGAATCTGCATGCATTTGGCTTGGAAGGAAGTGCCTTGCCTCACCCTAGCCCCACACTAACTACAGCAATGTAAAATTTTGAGGGAGAATTGTTATTTTTGCTTCTCTAATTGTTGTTTTCTTTGCCTGATTGCCTTCTGTGCCATTACCAATGCTCAGATGCTTTCTGAAACAGCTGGCAGTCACTCCAGTGCTCGCTCATCTGAAACAGCACTGATTCATCCCCAGAAGGGCAACATTTAGATTATAGCAGTAGCAGGCCAAAGCCACTGGAAACACACAAGGAAAACAAGCAAGGAAGGGAAGCCTCAGGAGGCAGAAGGGTGCACAGCATTTTTAACGAGGCATGACGTTCGTTAAGTGAATACAGACATTATGTTATTCCATCACCAAAACACATCCATACAGCCCAGTAATCTCCTTTTAATTCATGCACATTATATTCCCCCTTTATAGTCTTTCTATCCTGTTCTCCAATTAATTTCATTTAAGTTGAAGGGAACATTTAGCATTCCTTCTAAGTTTCACTATCAAGACAATTAATATGGAGATGGTTTTGTGAGGGGGAGTATTTCCAGAAAGTTTGAATGACTTCAGACCCTCAGTCTCATTTAGGAATTGTCTCCAAGCTGGACTACAAGCCATTTAGGCTTAAAGTCCATTTGCCAATAACTGAGGAAGAGCTGTAGGATTTTCAGCCTGTGTGCTACATTCAACATTCACTGGATTAAAAAACACAGAAAGAGGCCAAGGTACAGGTACTAAATATCATGTCTTCTGCTCTCAGGTCCCAAGCATTCTGCCCCAGATTCACAGGCCCTCTTGTTCATACTCTTTGATGCCATTAATCTCCAGGCGTCCTGTAGTACACAACTTCAAAAGATGCAAAATGCTCATTTCTACTTTCTCCTCACAGCAGCCCATAATCTTGTAGTTTACAATCTTACAATATCATATACTTGCAATCACGGACTAAAATCTCGGCAGGGATTTATATCTCTCCATCTACTGAGCAAATGGATCTAACTAATGTACCAAGAGAAAAGGAAACTTGCCATCACTTCAAAAGAAGAATGCTTTCCTCTCACAGAGCTCTGTGCAACAGTACATGTTTTCACAAACACACTTGCACATCTCACTCCCAGTGCCCAGGCCACTAAAACTTAAGGTTGTAGGGAAGTAACTTTTGGACATCAAATTTTGTATTTGATCTGACCTTCCTCATCCTGCGTCTTGTATAGAAAAGCTTTTGCAAGGGATAGATCAGAACTTTTCATTCTGGAAAGTGCACTTCAGGCAATCCCATTTTCTCAACCTTATATTACATTTTTACATTATTGTCTTTCAGTCTATGTGTAATTAGGATATTTTAATTATTTGTCATTGCTATCAGTATTTAATTCTGCATCCATTTGGGCTCAGTTGTCTACTCACTTGCTTTTCCTCAAGGCATGCTCTACACTGTGACCTCGAAACTTCTTGTAGTAGTCAATGAAGGAGAAAGGCAGAGTGATGTTTAGTGGATTGGTCCTGTCTGGAGCTGCTGCCCGCTTACGGGACTCAAATGCTATCATGAGATCTACCCAGGCAGCAGGACGCTTGATTTTAAATTGCTCAATAAAATCTTCTCCAAATATTTTACACAGGAGCTTTTCAAATTCATAGTCCACACCTAGAGAACCATATGGGCCACCTGTATTTCAAACAAAACACAGCTTTAATGTTCTGGACTGTTTACTAGATTTCAAGTTGACCAAATATACATCAGATTGACACTACTACAAGGTCTGCAGAAAGAGGTATTTTTTCTAATACAGAACATAATCTTACCTTTGCTTCATCTTTACTCCTATACCATCATAGCCACTGTAACATTACCACCATAAAACAGAAACACTTCTATTAGAAGCAAAGGAAATTGCCTTCAATTCACACATGAGAAGGTGAGAGTTGAATTCATAGTCAGGAGTAGACAGACTCTTTTTGCTCTTACTAGGTTGTTTCCTGAGGTTGTGTTACAGTCACTGAGAGAACATTCAGTGATGAACCATACATATGAAGACTACCTCAGTATGGAGACACAGTAACAAATAATAGGCTGTCGCATGTGGGAACACCTTCATCATGAGACAAAGGCAAAGAGTTCAGGATGGGAATACCATTCAAGGAATTGTACTTTATGTCTTTGTTGCAGACCAATCATGGTGCACTCTTCCCAGGGGATCATAGACTGTCCTTGTTACAGTGTCTGAGATCACTGGAATATATCAACTGCTCCTTAAAACTAGGGGAACTTCTGTTCTGCCAACAGTCACTTTACAAGGATTGTGTTATGACACTCAGCTATTTGTATCTCCACAGTAATCTCTGAGTAGCTGGACAGAGCAACAGTACACAGGTGACCTCTCAAAGGACAAGAAAATGACAACTACTAGCACAAGTCAGACCAGAACTACAGCACAAGGTCATGGTCTGAATGGGAGTGAATAACAGAGTATATGGCAGTTCCTTAACCATCCAACATGAGGATTATTATCCCGAAGAGTCAGAAGAATTAAGTGAATTAGCCTTGTGTGCTGACCAGCAGCTAGGTTATACTAATTATTAACGTTGGTCTTATTTCAGGAAGAACTGTCAGTGAGATGTAGGAATAATAAAGGTGTACATTTCCCTCACTGACAAGTAAAACTACTACATAAATAAAGCAAGCAGTGGAAGTGACGTTACCTGTTGCCTTGTATAGCTCTTTAAGATGTCCTTCAGGGAGCCTGATCTGATGGACAGTCATATCCACTGTGCCTCCTCCACTATCAACAACAATGTAACGGTCACCTAGGTTTCCAAAGAAATAGGTAAATGATATTTACATTTCATTATCATAACAGCATCTTGCAAAGAAAATATCTAAGAGGCATTATGACCACAAGTGGTAACGACTTACAGAAATTCATGAATGTCTATGATGAAGATTTGATCTTTTTTAGTAATTATAATGCAATGATTGACAATAAATATGACAACTGGATGTCACAAGCTATTGATTTAGCAGAGATGAAAAGTGGTTTAGTAGACTTGCCCATGCTGCTAGCTAGACTTACTTACAAGGCCTATTCTAAGAAAAATATTCTGGTCACATTTTAACGCCTTGATTCCTTTCTACTCTCTCCTTAATAAACAGCATTTTGCTAGAGCATACAGAATAGTAGTTCTACCTTAATAACCAAGAGCAGCACAAAAACCTTGTATATTTTCTTTTCCTATTCATAATCACTGAGAGAAAAATGCAGTGCTGCACATTTGTGGGGAACACAAGGTCTGCCTGCCGTACAAAACCAGTGAGAGTAAAGTTGATTCAAGAAAGGACACTACCTTCCTCCAGTTCGGACCATATCTCTCCTATGACATTTTCCACCAAAAAGGTACGACTCTGCCGGTTTCGACGGACGTGTTCCTTAGCTAGTCATTGACAGAGGAAAAGAAATTACTGAGAGTCAGAAAGCATGAAGAAATTGATACCATAAGGTGCAGACAACAAGTGCAAGCAGGCTGTTGGATCTGTCAGTATCACTTCTGAACAAAACAAACGAGTAAAAATCATTGCCTAAGCATTCCTAGAAAGAAGGGTGTTTTTTTTTCAGCCGCACTGATCTTTCTAGATACCGGCTGCATTAAAAGCAATAACCTGAGGTGAAAGCTACAGATCTATCTCTTTAATACACCCTGGTTCTTAAAGCGCCGCCCGGCACCGCGCGGGCCCGCAGCCAGCCGTGCTGGGTGAAGCTCTGCCGGTAGGCGGCAGCCCCGGCCCGCTGCCAGGCCCAGGCAGGCTGCTGCCAGGCCCACCCGTGCTGAGGGGGAGGCGAACCCTCGGCTCCGGAAGGCGCTGCTCATTTTGGGAGCTCAGGCAAGCGCGGCCTCAGAACCGTTCGGGCTGTCTCAAAACAAGCAGGAAAAAGCGCTGGTGCTCGGATTTAGAGCTTCTTAAGGCCACAGTGTGCACTAAGTTGGACCCTCGGAACATTTTAAGCATATGCCAGTTAAAAATTCAGCATAATCCAGCAATACTACTGTAACAATAAGTTAATTTATAAGAATTAATTGCTACTTAGTAAAAAGATACAGAACAGACTGAAGAGAAAGAGTAGTGAGAGCCTTTACTATAATGCTTCATAATTAACACCTAGAACCAATTAAAAAAACATCCCCTGCGTAACCTTCAGTGACCTTCAAAGGCACTTCTGTGAATCACTACAGCAGAGGCACCCTGATATGCTTGAAAATATCATTCTTGCTGAAAATACCAGCGTGCAGATCACTGAATGCCTTTTGCCTCTTGTTTCTATAGTGCCCATCATCAGAGAAAGACCCATGGCTGCACTTACACCCTCCCCATAAAGACCCCATAAATGCAGGCAAGCTGTGTCAGCCTCGCTGCACTGACTTAGCAGCACACAGCTTGAACACTGAGGCATTCCATGATAGAGCAAGCACAAAGTGCAAGTAAGGGCCTGACACAGAGCTCACAGAAGTCCTTTCATTCACTCCTGTGGGCTAGAAGTGAACACAGGAGCCAGTCTTTGATTACAGCTGAAGTAAGGTTATCCTGGCTACTATGAACAGTACAAGTTTTGTTTTGACTTCACAGTAATAATATGGTTCTTGGAGTGCTTCTCTCTGTTTATATTTAAAGGGGTTTTCTCCTTAATCTGTTCTCAGCTTGTCTTGGGTGACTGCCATGCCTTTATGAAATTTTAATTCTATCCGAAATTAATTCACTCCAAACTTTGTTTTCATTAATTTTGACATGAAACCTTTCTCATCCCCAATAGCTTTTACCATACAAAGTCAAGGAGGAGAGTGGTACCCCCATATCCAAGTATGAGCCCGTTAGAAGAAATGCACGATCTGCCAGATTCTGCACAGCTTCAAAACTTTAACCAAAAAGATAAACTCTTTTCTTTGGTTATTTTCCCAGAAGCAAAACCCTGCATAGCCTAAATGAGAGTTCATGTAAAATTCCATGGAATTGGAATGGCTCAGAACATGAACAAGGGGGAGAGAAGGCAAAGGGCCCCTGAAGGGACTGCATCCTGCGAAGGGATTGTGTCCTGTGCTCTGCGGGGGCCTCCGTAACACTAAACGCATCTGACAAGTGCTGGCTAGGAGAGGCATGGATTTGGGTTAACTACATAGTGACTCGACCTAACTAAAAAAATACCCTCCCCTAACTACAGGAATAGCTTTATTAGTTTAATCTTTCATTTACCTCTGTTGTTTTGACCTAGAAAATGTGATAAACTACAAATTATTCGGTAAAAGTCCTTCTGGGATAGACTGATACACTATCACTGATATTAGTGCAATTGTAACAGTTCAGAGACTGGAAATCTGACCCATCATGCAGCAATCCCACCCTACTCCATTTTTCTTTCCCCCCCCCCCCTCTATTTTCCTCCAACCTCAGGGAGGATACCAACCTCAAAAATCTTTGGTGATGAAGTATCTTTTGGCAAATGACTTACTCTGCTAACCAATCTCTGTCCCTCTTTGTATTATCTTCAAATATTGATACTAGCAACAGATGCCAGGTCAAAAAATCAGTAGCGCCATATCTAGTTGCTCTTCCATAAGTAAATTCATTGCTGTATTCCAGGACTTTGTATTCCCTCAAGTATTCAAAATAATCACTGATATTTCATAAATACATGAAAAAGTAATTGTCAGAACTCTAACACCTCAGACTAAAAGTCTCACTGAAGATCTAGTTATTTAACATTGCTTCAATAATGCAGCTCATTGAACACACAGTTGTTTCTAACAAATTAAACTTTAAAAATGATGCAATGTGAAGCACTGATTTTGATTAAGGCAGAATAATACTGTTGTGGAAATACTATGCCAGTCCTAAAAGACTTCCATCAACAAGGCAAAACAATAAAGCTACCTGCATGCTAAAATTCAAGTGTGTGCAAACACATCTGCTGCATCAATGCCTAAACTAAACTAACTACATTAAGAGTTTAGAAAAGAAAACCGATGCTAGACTGAAACTTTTCAAGAGGGCAAAGACATGGGAAGAAAACGGCCCTCATGGACAAAGCAAACTTAGACATAAGAATCTCAAGTGAGTTAACAGAAGCAGTACCCTGTGTAAATCCAGTTCCAATAGTGTCACTTGGGCTGTAACCATTGACAGGCGCCCGACTGCTCAGGTCTATCATCTGGTGCAGGCGGAGCTTTCTGCAGTAGATAGAGGCAGCCTCTGGTTCCAGGGCAATGATCAACTGCTCAGGATTTTCAGGAGATGCCATTCCTGCCTGTGAGAGAGAACGGATCAGAGAAGTGGGGTGGGAAGTACCAAAACCTCTCAGACACTTTTCAGCAAGTGAACACGCCTTTCCCCAGCTCGCTGTTTCAGTTAGGTTAGCCCTCTGAGTTCAACGTGCCAAGAACCTGCTGCTGTTTGCTAAAGGTCTTGATCTGGGAATCATCCTGCCCACAATGTATAGCACAACTTCACAGGCTGCAACAGGGCAGTATGCATGCACTTACCATGCTAATTGTCTAACTGAGTAGCTGTGTACATGACAGGTGGGGAAGAGAAGAAAGTTGTTTTGAAACCTGTGACGAATAGCCTAGAACCCGAACTCCTAATTAACTTGTTCACCTGCATGATGCAGGGGCCCCGGCTTGCTCTTAAAAATGAAGGAATATCTCTAGCCTTCCCTCCCCACAATGATATTTTAAGGATGTCTGTCTTTATATCCCAGATATATACAGTCCTTGCTGAAACAGACCCTCCCTGCACCATGTAGCTTAGTAGGAATATATGATATGCTTTGCCAGTAACGCATCTTTTGACTTACAACATTTTCTACTTCAAAATCCATTGCTTTTAAGCATATTCCTTTTATAACATCTTCAAAATGCTCAGTTTATTTAAGGACTCAAAATACAATAGCACACATTTCATAAAATGTAAAGGGAACAAGCCTAAAAATAATCCCACATTCTAACATCAATATTTCTATTCTAACATCATCTTTCTATTTTCTCTCTGGATTTTCAGCCTCCAGACACAGATTTTCAAGGAGCCACAAGATCTCATGTAACCATGTCGCTCTCAGAGTTGGGCTTAGAGAAAAATAGCAAAGAGCAGTTGACAAAATTCTGTTTTTATTTCTTTTCTCTGTATTTCTCCCTACTGTATGATTTTCCATTTCAGTAGATAAAAATATGTCAACTCTTTCTGCTCAACTTGTGATTTACCTGCTGTGGTGTTTCAGTTAAGGGCCTGAGTACTAACGCATGCTAGCAAAGAAACGTATGAACATTTTTCTGCTTCCACAGTCAGTCTTCTAGCAAACCTTCACTTCAGCTCATACAGACACACTGTGGTAGCTCCAGAGCATCCCTCAAAGAAGGCAGACTCGCACGGGAAGACTGTGGACCTGGACTGGAATTTGGCTTCCTTCATACAGCTGCACTGTGGGAATTGCTGACTAGTTTAAACCTGCAGCTAAAAACTCAAAGTCAAGCTTGTTCCAAAAGCAATGCTGGGGTAAGAGTTGGAGACATAAAATTGTCCTTCATCTTTCCTGACTCATTTTACCCTCTCCATCTTAAAAAGGAATACATGTTTATAGAAAGCATCTTCCTCACTTTTGATAATAAAAAAAGGAAAAACAACAAGAAGTAAATTCCAAAATAAGAAAGTAAGGTTTAAACTAATCATGGTTGCACATTATTTTAAAAGCACAACACATGGTTGGGATTATTGTCACTTGCTTTTGGGCAAAACTTTCTGCTTTGGTTACATCCCCTGGACTCAACAGCATGATCTGAAATTAGTGGAAATCTCTGGGAAGGAGAATACTGTGCAAATACCACAGAGTATCAAATGTTGCCAGCTATGTTGCAACCAAACTTTCAAAATTTGGAAAATGCAGATTTATGGCAGGCCAGAGTAACCCTAAAAGATATTGAAAGACTATTAATCAAGCACAGGTCCAAGCCAGACTCTCCTGCCATAATACTACTTGCATGCAAGCCTGTTGGCAGGCACAGGCTTAGATAAAGCTCTGGAGCAGTACTGGGGATGACAATGAGGTTCTTGCCTTGTGCGTTAGCATGACCCCAATATTCTCTCTAAACAGTCTGTGTGTATTGGCACAGGCAGGGCTGGTTTCACCCCAGCTCACATCAACAACATTTATCTCCAGCTGAGCTTTTCTATACACAAAGCTTTAATTTGCTGCATTGGAAAGGATATGAATCAATACTCGGTCCCTGACAGATACTTATCTAATCTGCTACGGAATTCCAAAAATGTATGGTCTCTGCACACAAACCATCTCAGCCCTTTACAATCTTTGCCTTTAGAACATTTTGCTAAAAACCTAATCTGAATCTTTCTTGCTGCAATTTTAAGACCAGCACTTCTTGCCCTATACAGTAAGAGCATGGAGAACAAATAGCTCCCTACTACCCTGCTGCAGCTTTCATGTATATTAAATCCATTATCAGTTATTGTGAGAGCTCTGAAACTGAGCAACAAGTGTCTTATTTTTAATATCCAGCAACATGGATAAAATTGGTGTGCTCAGTCTGCTCCATGTACTGCACACACGTTAGTAGCACAGCTAAAGCAGTTCTGAGTCTCATATGTCTAACCTACACACTAAAAGAGAAAAATATATTTTAGGGAAAAAAAATAGCTTGTCACTAAGGATATTTAAATCCAAAGGCTACATAAAGCATTTGCAGAGGTGACAAGAACGGAGCTGCACAGGCAGGGAATGCACTGGCATTTCCTAACTTGAGGGGTTTGAGTCATCTGTTCTAGGGAGGCTTTTGGTACATATTTCCAAGGCTGGTTCTGCTAAAAGAAAACAGTAAACCATTAACCACAACATTTGCTTCCTCCCCTCCTCCAGCTGTAGTCTGTACTATGAACTTTTCACATTGCAGCCTGCAATGTGAAAAGAGAGAGGAAGCAGTGACCTGCAGCAGATGGACTCAGATCCATGTTCTCAGCCCCTCCAAGTACAGCAGATGCTATTCTTGCTACTTTTCCTCTCTAGATATTATTTTAACACACTTAAAATATCTCCTCAGGAAAAACTTTCAACAAAAATGGCATTTTTTTTTTTAATGCCAGCTGATCCTAACAGAATTTCATTAAAAAAGGTCACAGTTTTTTGTTCAAAAGCCTTCCTTACAGAGTTTGAAGGGCCAGTTGCAATGAAGAATGTGTTATTTCACATTATAACAACACCACACAAAGGAACTGGTACAGTGAAAGGTAGTAGGCATTCAACATATATATATATTTACACAAACATATCCATCCATCCATCTATATATATACATACATATATATGTACATATATATGGCTCAATATTGACTGTGCATGTAGTATTTCTACGTAGATCACCAGAGATAGCACATTACTGAAAATATACAGATCTATACACTGCATAGACATAATGGGGGAAGGGGAGATGAGAAAGATCATGAACATTGTGAGACGGGAATGGAGCAATGAGGTCATGTTAATACAGGCTCTGAGACGAAGATTTAGGAGGCAGTACCTCTGTCCCATCATTCCAAATGAGTAGAAAGGGACAAATGGGAGAAAAATATTGAGTGTGTAGAGAAAGAGGAATGAAAACAGCAGGCACTCAACACAACGAATCATATAAATGTGTTAGGTTGGAAGAGACCTTTAAAGGTCATCCAGTGTTACCCCCAACAGTAAGCAGGGACATCTTTACTAGATCAGGTTGCTCAGAACCCCATCAAGCCTGACCTTGAATATCTCCAGGACCCTCCACTACTTCTCTGGGCAACCTGTTCCAGTGATCCACCACCCTCATACTGAAGAACTTTTTCCCAATATCCAACCTAAATCTCCCCTTTTCTAGTTTAAAAACATTACCCCTTGTCCTATTGCTACATGCCCTTGTGAACAGCTTTCTCATAGGCACCTTTCAGGTACTGGAAGGCCACTGTAAGGTCCCCCCCAGCCTTCTCTTCTCCAGGCTGAACAACCCAACCCTCACAAACTGTCTTCATAGGAGAGGTGTTCCAGCCCTTTGATTTTTGTGGCCCTCCTCTGGACACGCTCCAACAGGTCCATGCCCTTCTTGTGTTGAGGGCTCCAAAGCTGGGCACAGTATTCCAGGTGAGGTCTCACCAGTGCAGAGTAGAGGAGCAGAATCACCTCTCTTGCTCTGCTGGCCACACTTCTTTTGACACAGCCCAGGATGTGGTTGGCCTTCTTGGCCAGAAACAGTGATGCATTTGTTACAAATATTAACTGTTGAAGTTTAGGAATTTACTGTATTTTACACTTGTTCCTCTGTATCTTCCTCACTCTCTGCCCTTGCCTACTGCTGCCCAAGTATGAGTGTAACTAAAACCAGAGATTCACAAGTTAACTGGCTTGAACGGGACAGATCTAAACAACGTCTTGGTAGTGTATAGATCATTCTGGCAGTTGCTTTTGCCCAAGCCAGCTTATTGCAGTCTTCCTAACAGCCTTGTCTTCATTCTAGTCTGCTAAGGAGTTGTTCTTTCTCCCATTATGCTCACTGGCAGTACATCCCCAGTCTTCGCTTATGAAACACGAAGGAAGCAGACAGCAGTTTTCCCCAATACACAAACATGGAAAATGCATCATGGAATTACAACAATCCTTTGAGCACGAGAAAGTTCTTTAATTTATTTGCAGGCCACTCCTGCATTTATAAACCTGGAAGAAGCAAAGAAAAGAATTACTTTAAAAGCCAGCCCGAAACTCACTTTGCTCACTTTCCCAAGCACCAGGATTCCAGGCTCTGAGGAGCGAACTGCCAGACTGCCACTCTCTGGCCAAACAGGTCTGTGAGCTGGTGCCAGAGCATCGCTGTTCCTTTGCCAGGATGCATCATCAACAGCAAACCTCAAAGTGCTCCAAAGCCTCACGTACTGGAGTACAAATAACTCTGCCGTCCAGACGCAGGTGAATTCTCAACCTGGCACCCTCACTCTGCTTTTACAGCCAGAAATGTGTCACCAGACGAGAGCTGTGGCTGACCACAGATACATTCTTCCTTCTGAACAGCCTCAGCTGCCAAGTGTTAGACTAATTCACCATTAGCAAATGCTGACGTCTGGACCGGAGCTCGGTATAGCAGCCCGAGCATTTCCAGAGAACTAAGTGTTACTGAACTCATTCCACACACAGAGTCATAATTACTACAGAGTAAAAGGTGCTATTTCCAAAACCCAGCCTCACACACCACGATGCACAATGAAAAAAGCAATGCCCGTTTGCTTGGGTTTTGAATTTACTGTCATATATATGGTCTTAAAGCCAGTGTAGAATATTCCATGTAGTGAGCCTCTTTACAAAGCAATGAAAACCACCAGGTAGGCCTAGATGAAAAGCTCCCATAACTAGAAGCATCAGCATTTAGCTGGAGCACTCCTGCATTTCATACCACACCCAGGCAGAACACAGTTGCTCTATCAGGCTTTATTTATTACACCATGGTGACCTCAGAAAAATTAGCTTACTAAGAAATATACCATCACCAACAAGGTACACGTTTCCTATTAGTATCCTTTCAAGCCATTGGAAGCAAAGGTTAAATCTCCTTTTTTTTTTTTTTTTTTTTTTCAGACACATACATCAGGCATCTTTTTACAGGCAAGCAAACAAAAAAAAAACCCCCAGACCTTGAACAGACTCATTACACAAGGAACATGCCTTACATGTGCCCCCATTTCTTTGAGCTAGAAAACTGATTACAAGAACTGATCCTGAGAACTTAAATAGCCAACCCATGTAGAGAAAATAGTACTCCATCTGTTGGATTGAAGACGCTGATTTATTATTAGAATCCTACATTAACTAGAGTCATCCCCATGCATTTTATATTCACCTTTATTTCCTTGAGCTTCCTCTGCCTGGAAATCCTCTCTTTTTCACTTTCATGTACATGCATTCACTCAAAAAGCTTAAAACAAGTCAAACTTGTTTTCTGGATTCTCAAACTTCCGAAAGCTCAGTGCCTGCCATAAGGATGGGGGGCTTTCAGCTCCCACTGCTGCTTTTCCCATGGTCAGGAAACACGTAGCCAAGCTTTCCTGCACACAGCAGCGCAGCCTAATTCCAATCCTTTCTGAAACTCCCACCCTTCCATCAGCACTGGGTGATAACACAGGCAGGCAGAGGCACTATCACAAGATCACTGCCATAGCTCTACCTTACTTTTGGAACCAGACCATTAAAAAGGGCCTAAACTGCAGAACAAAACCACACTAGGGGTACAACACCAACGATAAAAACTCTGCCTTCTCTTGCACAGACTTTCCAAGAACTTTTCTCTCTCTGTCCAAAAGGAAATTCCATGTGTTAAGGTCATCTATACAGTAACTAGATTTTCCTGTCCCAGCGTTTGTGTGTGGGGCAGCCCTTAGACTGCTCCACAGGCTAGCAGTGCTGCCCTGCCAAGAAAGGACAGAGAGCAGCAGCTCGTGGGACCAAACCAGTGCCACCCAGGCAGGCTCTGAGAAGACTGATGGCAGAGGGGTCTGCTGTAATGGTGTTCTGCAGCATGGGGGGTTGAAAACATCCAACCCCACACTTGCATAGGATTAGATTCAGACGGTTCTTGCACCTCAGTGTTATGTTAGCATAGGCAGAAAAGACAACCTGTTGAGATGCAGCTGTACTTACTATAAAACCAGCAACTTCCTTATGGCAGAAATACGATGAAAATATGTATTAATCTTAACACAGCCTCTGAAAAAGGTCCAAAAAGCAAACCAGAAATGTTTAAGAGTCAGTATATATTGGAAATAATGGAGGTACATAGGAGCACTACACAGATTTTGGATTAATCAGATCTAGACAGGCAGTCTGATTCTGAGCCCTATTTCACTAGAATCTAGAGTCAGGGCCAGAGCAAATTGCAGCTGGGTCTAGCTCAGTGCTAATACTCACATCCACTTGCAGAGGGGTGGTCTTCACTGGTGGCCACTTAACAGAGGCCACTCTGACCCCTTGATTCCTCTTTGGTCCAGGCAGTAGCTCAGTCTAGTTCTCTCAACCAGAGAAAATAATCTGATCGAGACCCATTTTTACCCATTTAGTGAACGGTATCTCTTTCAGGGTCAAATGGAGTAAGTAAATTATTCCAACAGAGACTCAGAGATTTTTAAAAGTGCATTTTCTCTGGGTGAGAACTGTGCTTATACTTGGGTGAAGTGAATTTCACTTTCTCTTGTACTACTAACCAGTGAGACGATCCTGGCAGACTGTACTCCTTACTAGCTCAGATTACCTGTCTGTAAAATACATATACTACTGCCTCTGTGCTTTATGCACTGAAAGCCACGAAAGGAAAACATTTTGTGAACTAAGTATAGAATAATATACTGTATTACTTTCAAGGCAGTTAAATCTGATCTTTCAGAAAGAGAAACAAACTAAGAATGATGTCTGATTGGATGAATTTGGATTTACTGCTTTCACCAATTCTGCAGTCATGTAAAACCTGATTCAGTATTGGGTCAGTGCCGTAGGCATTGCAGTCACCATTAATAAGGCATTTCCAGACATAAAAGTGTACCATAAATAGACTAAATGATAAACATGTGCAAGAGAAGAACCACCCTCATTAGACTGTTGGAAAAACAAGGCACAAAGACAAAAAGGCTTGGCTAATGTTGCTCAGGAACCCAAGATAAGGTGGAAATTCACTCCACAATCCCAGAACTCCAGTTCAGTGTCCCAGCCAAATCCCATTCTTCACCAAACAGCAAGCTTCAGTTTCCACATGTGACACATAGCACATGCAGAAGATGCAGGGACAGCTCCACCACAGGCTTGGGTTCCCTTTCTGCTTTCAGTTTGCCACCTCCACCAGCTGCATTACTTTAATCACCTTTGGAGCAACACTGCAGACCAGATGAGTGTATCGATCCACTCTTCTAGGTGGTAGAAAGAAACTTTTGAACCAGTTTTACCACTTAAGCCACATTTGTAGTAGATAAAATTTAAAAGTTGGATTCTGTGAAATAGCTCCGTAAAGATAATGTGGTTCATTAGGAAATGAAGCTCTGCAGGACAACATCATTCAGCCAAAGAAACAGAAGCTGTGAATTAACATCATTTTTCTATTTTCCAAGATATTTATTATAATTAGTAACAATAGGAAAGCCATGATTGCAAGTTCAGCACCACACAGCCTGCATGAAGAAAGTATTGTGTGACTGAATCGTGGCTACACAAAACAGCAGTTGGAAATTAAGTGCCTTGTGAAATTTACACTGTTTAAACTAATCAGTTCATTGTGTTAAGGGATTCACGATAACACCATCCACTTAGTGCCTTGGAAAGTGAGCTCTTCTCTAATCCTCCTCCTTTTTCACTAGCTAGCACTTTCTCCAGTTCCGTGGCACCAAACTGGGATGTCACAAATAAACGAGACGGAGATCTAATTACGGAGGCAGAGCATGCCAGGAAAGAAGATGAGCAACATGGGAAAAGAGCCTCAGCATTATCACAAAGAGGCATGTAAGGGGGAGCTGGGTTGGCAGGGAGTGGGGCTGGTGGATATCACCAAGCTGCAGAAAAAGCACGGCACATGCAGTTTTTGCTAGGTCTTCAACCTTGAGACTTCAGAAGCCTCCACAGAAAAATGTTTGAAAATCACTACGCCATCACATGCTTTGCCATTGGTCTTCGAAGTGAAGTGTTAGACAGCCCATTTAGCTCAGTCCACTTATCTGTTCAAAGACAGATTCCTAAAATTGCTCACCAGACACAAAACGAGCAGGGTTTTCCTCTTACTGACCACAGCAAACACATTAGGTTTGCCAAAGGCAGGAGGAACAGCTTCTCAATGCTCCCCTCCTTTCAAAAATCCATCCTCAGGATTTAAGAGCATAGGGGAAGTCTTACTCTTTTTTTTTTATTGTGGTTTTTTTGTTTTGTTTTTTAATCCAGTCAGCACAATGTTTGGGTGGTGGTCGATCCTACAAAGAAGTCAGGTGCACTTTTTGCTTTCTCTTAAACAATATTTGCTCTATAAACATACATGTATAAATGCATATATTTTCATATTACTGTTGCCTTGTGACCTAAAATCATGTTTATGGCACAGGTTGTCCTTCTTAGTCCTATTCTGATCAGGTACCATCGATATTTACATTTCACAAATGAGAACATACTGGATAATTATCCCAGCTGCAGAATTCCTTCAGTGTCAACTTCCTCATCTGTACAATAAAGGGACGGGACAAAGATGCTCATCACTGTGAGAAAATTGCTTGAGAGAGCATAAAAGACATCTCAGGCTATGGTAAAATAGCAGTGACTTCATTTTGCAGACAGGAGAAATGTGAATTATGAAAGATGAAAAGTGGAAAAGCCAGTGGTTTAATGGAGGGGGCACAAAAATGGAAGTAGCTGTTTTCATTTATTCCCTTTGCACTACCCTAAGTGATTAAGTAACATGAAAGACATAGAAGGATGAACTGCAATGCAAAAACTGACCTTTAAATTGTCCTTAGAATTTTTAGATTATCCCTAGACCTCTCCTTGAGACCTCAGATATCTTCCCTTCTGCCATGATACAGCATATACTGTTTCTTTGTTTATAAGACACCAGAAGACCGGCTTCCTGGTGCTATTGAATTCCAAGGGTTTGCCCATACCAGAAGCTCATACAAAGTAACTACCCACAGAAAATTCACAGCCTTCCTATAGTCTCTGTGTAGGCTGGCCTTACTGCTGCTCACACTGCAAAGGTGGAACTCACAAGGTATGAACTCCTGTGAAGGGAATTTTTAGGTGAAAACCTTTAACCTGCAGGAGATCAGGACAGATGATAATAAGGTACCTCACACATGCACTCATACTGGTTTGGTGAACTTCACCTGACAAGATATAAATTAATTCCCATTAACAGCAACACTACTCCCCGCTTAAAAGTTTGTGTACAAACACATATGTTGAAGGGGCAAGAGGTTGAAATTAGCATTTTATTTATAATTAGACTTAGTTTTATGGTGAAAGAAACTACTGGATACCAACTTCAAAGAGCTGGGATGAAAATAAGCAGCAATTTTGTAAACTATTATCATCTCTGTTACTTGTTCAAAAGAAGCTGCTAGAATAATTTTCAGCCCTCTCCTACAGCACTTCCTTGTTATTTCTCAGTATAAATTTTCATCATGTCTGCTAATTTCCACAAGCAATGGCTACAGAATGAACTCTCTGATGGTTATCAACTAAACACTTTCGCTCAGTTCAAGACAGACATTGAGAAAGTGGAGAAGGTTCAAGGGGGCTGCTAGAGCACACATTCTGCAAAGAGAGACTGAGGAACCTGGGTGTGTTTAGTCTGGTGAAAAGGCAGCCAAGGAGCAATCCAATAGCTGCTTGCTGCTATCTGAAGGGCAGTGACAAAGAGAGAATGCAACTTGTCTCAGCCTCGCTAGGAGATGTAACAAGGGGCAGCAGCCACATGTTGCAGCTTGAGTTCCAATTCGCTACTAGCAATAAACCTTTTTCCTAGGAAGGTGATGCAGTGTTGGAGCTGCTGTCCAGGGAAGCATCTCTGTCCTTGGAGACACTTAACAACTTGGCTAAACAAAACCAGTGCTGACCTGTGTTGGCAATAACCCTGCTTCAAATGGAAGATCAGACTAGATGATCCCAAACAGACACTACCAATGAATGCTTCCACAACTCTGAGGTGGTGCAGGTATTATACACTGAGAAAGACCAGAACTGCTGGTAGGAATCTTTCCCAAACACCTACACACTTTCTCATTCCTTGTCTTTGTGAATGCTGTGTCAAATCCTTGGGCGTATCAGGGAGAGGAGGGAGCCCATGGTGCCTGACCCTACAGCAGCAGTACCAGACTCACCGCTACAAGCCTGCAGTTAGTCAGGGCCTCACAGGTTTCTCTGTGGATAAGTTGAGTTTACAACACTAATACAAGCTGCTTAAGTAAAATAAAATCAGCTGCCTCAGTCCAGTGCCTTGTCAGAGAGGGAAACTCAGTTCCTAATGAATCCACTTTCCTGTATTTGGCCGTAGAGAAAAAATGGTCTCTGCTTAAAAGCACATGGCAGACCTGGACTTGAACCTCAATCCTTCTGTGTTCAGCTCTGCTACAAGCCTCCCACATAACATTCTGCAAGTCACTTAGAGCAAACTTGGTGAAACTAAAGCAAATGCATCAATTTCTGAGTATCCAAGTCAATACCAAGGTTTACAATGGAGCTTTTGCCAAAGTTTGTTGGAATTGGGGGTACTTGGACTCTGAATAATACACCAGCTACTCGTCATACACACATCTGACCGTGCTACTTCGCAAGCTGGTTTGGACAAGAGAAGAATCCATTTGATATTTCTATTTACTAACCTATCAATGAAGTTACTCCTGTGATAAGAAATAAAGTACAGCCTGTACCACTCCAGAGGCTGCTTAGAAACAATGGCACCATCCCATTCTGAAAAGCAGGATGATAAACGTAGCATCTGGACCTGTAATGGAGTGTGACTTTTCCCTTCAGCACGCTCTGAGTAGCTCATTTTGTGGAGCTGCGTTGGCTACAGTCAGAACTGCTGTGTTTTTGTGGTCACTGATGAGATGAACCAATTTGTTATAGATGGCTAGGCTGTCTTATTGAGATGAATGCCTTTGCTAAGCATGGTCAGACTGCCTCAATTTGTTTTTCCTGGGGTTGCTGTTACCCAACTAAGAGAACAGATTTCTTTACCTGTGCATTTCTATTTTTTATGATCTATTTTTTGCATTTTCAGCCTGAACTTGGAATTCTTGGGGATTGTAAGCACTGTGTGATTCTATTATTAAAACCCATATGCATCAGGTTTTCTCAATTTTTAACAAAACAATAACATTTAATAAACATAAGTTAAAATACAAACCTTTGAAACTCCAGAAATGCAGGTGAGACAGAAATCAATGAGATAACAGTGTTGGAAAGAGAAAGTACTGCACCTGTGGGAGGGTCTGGTAAGAGGGTCAGGAGGAACTGTCTGTTTTACCCGCTCAGTTACTGAGACCCCTCTTCATGCACAAGCTTCAGCAAGCATGTGAGCTTGGGCTCAGCTCTGCACCAGCCACAGGAGTGATGTTGGCTCACAGAGCTCACACCTGTTTCCCACAGACTCTGCAGAGATGGGCAAGGGCTGCCACAACTCCTAGCAGCACAAGACAGCAACCAAAGCCCCACACCTACTGTGCTTTGGACACTTTCCAATGCTGTCACGGAGGCTATATCCCTGTCATAGCCTCCTGCATTCTCTCTTCTCCCCTGTACTGGAACCTACATCACCAGGAGGTGCATCCGTATTACACTATTGGGCACAAAAAGGATTTCAGCTGCCTTTTGCCGATTACAGGGAGGAACGGCATGAAAATTCAGTTGCCATTTTGCACTGTATGGCAGTCTGCCCTGAGTCTCTCCCAACAGAAAAGTCTCTGCTGTCCTTATTAAGACAGAAAATTAGGGCTTACATACCCTCAATAGGGGCGTCTGTTCTCCACTGCCTTTAGAAGATGCCCACTGGAACTAAATTTCTAGAAGTGGCTGCTTTTGAGACAGAAACAGAGATACAGAAGTACCACCTCCTCTTTGGGCCACAATGAAAGGATTATTGCTGTTGCTATCTTAAATCCAAAAACGTCCTCTGCCAATTATACTTCACTTTTTATGGGAGACCTCTAATATGCAGAGAAGCGACACCCACAGATTATATCAGTGAGGTGGATGAATCCAAGAGCAGATGTCTGAGCAGAGTGGTTTGGAAATTAAGACTGTAGCATTAGCTGATGAGCAGACCTTGAGGAATGACAGTGGAACATCTGGAACCACTGGCTACCAACCAGGAAATAGCATTATCTCACTTTTGGTTACAATGAATAGAGAAGGTTCTGCAAGTTTACTTCTGCCTATTCCTCAAAAGATTTTGCGATAAGAAAGGTAATTTCTTCCTACACACAAGCAAGGCACAAGCATCTTGGGTCAATTATGGGAGAGAAAAGGATTTCTTGTATTTGTGAGACAGAAAAGACCACTAGCAATTGCAGAGCGTCCTCACTGAGGACATCACATCTAGTCTATCACATTTTGGTCTTAGATGTAATTTCATATATGTAGACACAACTTTCTTAGGGGAGGAATCCTGGATCCCTTACAAGGGAACAACCACAAGGCTCTGAAATTACCAACTCTTTCTTTGCACAACAGGCTAGACAAAATCCTCAAACTGCCTGTTTTACAGCACCCCTGACCCTTTCATTCCTTCAACATTTCCACAGGTATTGCCATGACTAGAGCTGACTCACATAGAGCTGAATGATAATATGCTAAGGGAAGGGTTACGTTTGTTGACAAGTTGATGGTAAATAGGACCACAGTGGCACAGAGTCTGCATTTCCACTAGGACAATGCTGCTGCAGCTCATTCCCAAGTGACTGTTGCCACAGACCACATGTGTGCTGTAATGAAAGCTTAGCTCCAAGTGGCACTACCAGGAGTCCTTTGCTGCATTACATTATATCCCCCAAGGTGCAGGAGGACATTAGTTGCAAGTTTTATGACCAGCATGCATTAGAAAAGTGAAGCCATTAAATTCTCATAAGCTTTTCAATTTTTCATGTTATATTATTCTAGAAATGCTTTTTGTACCACGGGCATACACCAGTAACCACAACAGCAAAGCCTGACCCTGTTGCTATTTGAGTGTCTTGCTCCTGTCTCAGGCTCTCCCTTTCCCTTTGTTTCCAAATGTCCTCATTGTAGGTCCTTACAGCTCAGGCTGATTTTATTAAAGGGCCACAACTGGCTCTGAGAGCGGTTTCACCAAGAAAAGTAAATGCCTGCTCTTTTCAATCAGCTACACCTTATATTGAACTTCAGGCTTCACGATTTTTCCTTAATGTTTTTCACTACAGTTCCACTTTCAGCTTGTATTTCTCCTCAATGTATTTTTAATTGAATACTGGCACCTAAGATATCTTTTAGACTGCTCTGTTATCATCCATCATTGTCCTTTCTATGAACTTCTAACAAACAATCCTACCCACCAATTTTAGGCCTTGTCCACACTGATTTATACTTGGTTTTGAACTTCCATCACTCCCCCTCCCACTCCCTCCTGATAGTAGTTTAAAAGACTTTCAGACTGTTCTCTTCTTTTGGCTAGAAAACCCCATGCAGCACAGTATTTCCACTGGCAGAGGGAACATTCTAAATTGTGGCTATTTCGGTTGGTTCCAGTGGCCTTTCAGACAATTTCTAAGATTCTGAGAAACACGTTTCACAGCTTTATAAGACAGGCATAGATACATCTGCCTACTCTTACCCAGAATGCTATGAAAACTTCCTAGTTTACTTGCTTAGTAAAATAAAAAGAAAACCTCCAAATATTCCAACTTGTGCCACAGGAGTGGACAAACAGAAACATACAGACCTGGATTAGCAGATGGCTTTGCCAGCTGCCTCTACTTTCATGTGAACCTGGCTGGGTAATTAAAATGTGTAAACCGAGATCAATTAGTACACATTCCCCACTGTGCTGAGTTCCCACTCTGTAAGTTTCACTTCTCAATTAGTCATCTTTTCCTAATTAAACACAGCTACAAGATGCAGAATCCTCCCTAACATATCACTTAATAAACACTTTAATCCTTATGATTAAAAAGATCTTAATATCACAAAAGCAGAAGCATGGACTTGAGAACCCCAGGAGCTACAAATAATCAGGATGGTTGATGCATTAACACACTTCTGCCTCATTTGCCTCCACGAACAAGTACTGTTTCATAGAAATCACCTGGTTCCCAGTGCTGCTTATGCCTGAACATCACTGCCTCTTTATGGAGTGTATAGGAGTCTGTTACACTGTGCCTAGGCAAGTCGATCTCAGTTCTGTGTGATTTATTCATCAAAGAAAATACTTCAAGAGAAATAAATTAGCTCAGCCTTACAGATACTGATCTAAATCACTCTTGGCATATTTTTAAAAATCAAACATACTTCACATTTTTATTAGCAAGGAATTTTATGTGCTGCCACATTACTCTTTCACCAGATTTGTTTAATTTTCTCCAAAGGTTTCTACAAAGCATGTTAGTGCCAAACCCCTGGAACACGATGTGTTTAATTCTCATGTGCATCCCATGACAAAACTGATGTGAAAATATTAATAAATATTCATCATAAGAGCTGGTTAAAGACAGCCTCTGGAATTCCAGGCTCACATACTTAATCCTATAACCTAGGCTGCCTCTCTATTTATACAGCAATCTCACCATGCAGAAGATTTTGCTTTTTGTAACTGAAAGATAAATCTGCTTCGGAGCTCTAGAACTTCATTTGAAAATCAACAGTTCATATTAAAAGAAAAGAACCCTCAATATCTCTAACTAGACCAGCTGACTGATGTTTCTAAACCTACAGAATATTTTAGCCAAGCTTACAAAAATGCACTATCTTTCCCTTTCCTTTGCTCTGCTCTGACTTCATTTGGTATGTCACGTTTTACTTTCTTTTTATAACTTCTGCATTCACATACTCCTAGCATACTCCAAACTCTTCCTTAAAACCTTACTCCTATTGGCACGTTCAAGGAATTCCGGCCTGCAGGTTCTGCTCTGCACTTACTGTGTGCAAAAACTGTGTACTGAAAGAGGAGCTGGAAGAATGCCCTTACTAAAGAGAAACATGCTGTCAAGAACATTGGATCCTGTTTTCCTCTAATAAACAATCTACAGTGCCTGAATTTCATTTGGATAAGGAATTAAAGCACTGCTCATAGTAATATATTAAGACAGCAAAGTGATCTTAAGACTGAACCAGCTCCTCACGCCTACCTAGATTCAATGGATTTCTACACAACCAGTCTGGAATACAGTTAGCGTTTTACCTTCTCATTAGTAGGCACATGATTCTTTTTAATTTGTCATCAGTAACACAAGACTAACAAAAGACTGAATGTTCTTGTGTCACAAGAAACTCAGATGACACAAAGTTTCCTGGTTTTACATCCGTATTCACAAGCCATTCTGATGAAGCTGGAAGTGCCAGGCCATGTTCATGAGCAGGATGTGCCTTGCCTCCACACCTAAGCCATCTTTTCATGTTGGGGCCTAAACTTCAGGCCCAGTGCAGGAAGTTGCATTTGGCTGCTTCTGCAAAGACAAGAATAAAGGCAGGTCCCACCCACGTGAGCAGGACAGAGTCCTCCCACACACTGTCCAACCAGACCATGTTGCCAAAGTCTCCAGAGTAAGAAAACATATCAGCAATCGGAATTTATTACTCACGATGCGAGTTCTTCATGAGAATGGGCCTCCTCCTAATACTGGTTAATACAGCACTCCTGACAGAACTACACCAAAGCAAAGAATTTGAAACAGAATAACTAGGACACAGAAACAAGAAAAGTTAACACTATTTATGACACCTTATAGTTCACGGGGGGGGACAATGGGAAACCTGAGTGATGCATCCTAAGAGTCATTATTCAGGATGTAACAAACACAGATGCAATGCACGCTAATCCCAGAAGACGCACTTTGGGAAAGGAAACTTGGGCCAAAGTGGGTCCTACAGAGATGACAGCCTGCCCCCTCTCCAAACACAATCAGGCCTCAACAGGTGCCACACAGCTTTAGAACTACCATTGGACACACAGGAATTACGCATGAGAGACAGGAAGAAGCACCTGTGAACTGTTATTCAGTAAGAAAGCAATTTTTATTCAGCAAAGGGAAGCTGTAAAGACATGCAGTTCTCTACAGCTGACCAGATTCAGGCCCTCAGGAGAGACCAGACAGCAAGGCAAATGAGAATAAAAAATACCTGCTTCAAAGAGGTAACAGCTCAAGCATAAAAAGATTTAAGGATAAAAAAGCACAGGAGATGACTACAGATGGGGCAGGCAGAGTAACAGCAAGAAGCAATGAGGGGCAGTTTTCACATATGAGCATGTTAATCACAGTCAAGTAGTTTTTTACCAGCATTTTAGAGGGAGTTTCAGAGGAAGAAAATGAATTAGCATTAGTTCATGTCCAGGACATGCAGCTTATGTCTGAGATGACACAGATGAAGACGTCAACTGTAGTTTGATTCCCTGTCAAATGCAAGGCTACAAAACTCTTTAGCTGCAATATTTTGAGGAGAGAAAAAGCAGGCCAGAGTACAGCTGCCAAAGACAAGGAAATGATATTGCAGTAACCGAGATGCAAAAATCTGTGACAGCCTTGATGAAAGCTCAGCGGTATGAACAGACAGGAAAAGCTGTCATGCAGACAAAATTAGCAGGATTTCGATAGGCTGGATGGAAGGAGAGGGGAAAAACTGTGGGCTGAAGGGAACACCCAGATTACTCATTCAAATGAGAAAGCAGCACAGCAGCTGGAAGGGAGCATTGCAGGAGCCTTGGACAGATGAAGAGTCCCAGGTTAGCAACGTTTTGTTTAAGGGAAGAGAGAGATGAGAGGATGGCAGAGATGCACTGCAAGTAGGTTGTACAAAAGCTGATGGATGTTGAGTGCAGAAGCAGATCTACCACACTTCTTACTTGACATTATTAATTCTATGCAATATTAAGCTTTGCCTAGACAACTACTTAGCCAGTCCAGAAAGGCTGGGCTTTACATTGTGAACCGATGACTGAGGCCGTCAGTATTCCTGTTCTCTTAGAGCTACCTCACTTGCCACAGATAGCTCAAGCAGATTTCTACAGCTCATAAACATTTCCCACTAGTTAACTCTCAGCTTAGACTAGTGGTTGTACTTCAGTGTATTTCCAATAACAAAGTTCCTACCATTGCCTTTTCACACTTCTCTCTACTCAATGCCCCAATTACTGCTATGGCAACAAGCTCTCATTTTCATGATGCTTGGATGTTACAACAGCCAGCAACATGGGCTGCAACTTCTGATCCATCTGTACATACTGGTTTGAGGAACATGTTGGAGCCAGCAATAGGAATCTGAAAGACTGAATGGCAATGCAAATCTCTCAGCTTTCTGCACCTCTTTAAAAAAAAATCAACCATGTGAGTCAAGTAAATACCATTTTTTTCCCTAAACTCTTATGCTTTCCTGCAATGATCACACACCCCGAGTTAAAAGCCTTGTCAGTCCTTGCTATTTATCAAGCTTGCCAATAAAAGTACACAATCACAGACACAACCACAGACACAGACACTAATTAACAACATTCCATTGTGCCACAAATGAGAAATGCCAAGAGATCTACCTTCCCCTGCCCTGTTTCCTTACATGGCTCCCGGTTCACGAGCACACATGCACACAGACAGCAGGCAGACAACAATATACAAAGATAATGAATGGGTCTCTAGCGTTTCAGATTTACCTACAACCGTGTCCTTCCATCAGAACTTTAAGAGTGTTTTGCTTCTGGCACTAGCATTAGCAATCCCACAATAACGACTGTTAAGAAAAATGTTGCTCAACATTAGAGATAGTTAGAAACAGAGTTAGAAAAATCTGGGTGCTTCCCAGGAGCACTCTGCAAATTACTCATGTGACTACTAGCTGTCTTACAAACTGTGTATCGCATGGCTGCTGCCAATGGGTTACGCAAGGTTCTGACCAGAAATAAATAAAACAAAATGGAAAATGAATATCCTGATGAAAAGGAGAATGTACATTTCGTGTATCAAAGACACAAGCTGAATTTGAAATATAGGACATGCATATGGGAAGTGCACATAGTGGGAGGGTTGTGGGGGGAAGGGTTAAATGCAGATAAATCTCTTACTGGTGAAAATAACATTTTAATTTAATTTTATATCCAGACTATCCGGTTCACAGTCCTTTCATTCCTACTGTGGGAAAAAGTCCCACTGAGGATGATCTTAGCTTTCCCTCCTCTTCCTTTATTTTTTTTTTTTTCAAATAAAAAGTCTGTAACAAAACAAAACTGTGTCCAGTATTTTAAAATCAACTTCCCCTTGGGTCTCAAAACTGCGTCTGTTCCATGTGCACTGAATTCAGCAGGAGTATAGTATACAAAATGACTAAAACATCAGTCTGCAGTGATGGACAGCAATATATAAAAGTAAACAAAGAAAAAGGCATTTAAGGCATTACATGTGACTTAAAGCTACAGCTTGGTACAGATAACTTTGCTTTCAGTGTTTCTAGTCTGACTTTTCTAGACAATTTTTTATACCATTTGTACTAGAGCTAATTGTCCCAAACACCCTTTATCACTTAGCCAATAAACTAGGGCTTACAGGGGCATTTCTGCATCCAGCCTGTGTTCTTACCTTGTAGGCAGCTTGTCTCATAAATTGCTTTGCAGGCTGCTTCCAGATAGCAGGCACTGTAATGACCCATCTTACTTCAGTGTTTTCAAAGTCCGAGCCTCCTTGGTCACTGAGCTCCTAAGTAAAAGAAAAACAGAGGCAAATACAAAGTGATGGGTGTCAGCTTTATTCAGAAAACATGATTTTCTGCTGGCTCCAGTAACACTAACTTTCTCTTTTCAATGTTTTCCCCATAAAATATATGCTACAAATTAGAATTATTGCAAACTTCTCAAGAATTCTTTACTGAGCCAAAAACTGGGATTAGGGTTGATGCCTTCTCAAGGAGGCCTATAGAAAAGATCCCTGCTTGACATGAAGTAGAAAAGTTCATTTTTCCAAAAGCAGCTCATACACTGCAGAACATTTATGTGCATTCTTAGTCACAGAGTGGGATTTGCTGTTAGTTTGAAGAATTCACACTTGCATCTTTTATTAATATACAGAAAAACATTTGAGGTATCACTGATGAACATTCTGTTTTACAATCTGGATTTTTCAATGACTTCTTTATACACCACTTACCTTTAAACCAAATTTTTACAACTGGCTTAACAAGGGGAAGTTACAGTTAAACCCTTTTAAAAAATGACTGATTGCTCCTTGAAAATTTTGCTTTAAGCAAACATTCAAGACTAGTTTAGTTCTTTTATTGCCCTTTTTTTCTCCCCCCTATAAAAAAAGAGGAAAGTCTGTATTGCATTTGCAAATTAGGTGATATACTGACATATTTCAGGAAAGTTTCCAAGTAAAATGTCATTACCATATGTCCTATCTAAATTTCCATCCAAACAGGGAAAGGTTCAGAAAGGTGAACAAGGACCCTTTAGAATGTAAAAGAAAATGCTTCTGCATGTGCGGTGCCAAGGTGTTGTGTTTGTTTAGCTATGCTGCAGCTCAAAAATCCATGTTAGAAAAGTAGTACCTTTATACTGCACAGGGCATGGGAATGGGCAGATTACAGTCCAAAGCAAGAGTCCATCTGCATCGCTTGTCTAATTAGTTTCAGCATTCATTCACAAATCACAGGGATTTATTTATTAACACCAAGAAAGTGATATCTACAGCCCTGAACAGGCAGCACAGCAAATATATGGGATTGTACTCAAGAGCATTCATACTCACTAAGAATCTCACCAGAGTATACACAGGTTCAAGTAACTTTAAGAAGTAGCTTAGTTTTTAACCAGAAGTCTATGTTAAACAATGCTTGGTTGAGTGAATATTCTGATTTGACCTGGCGACTACCATGCTTACATTGACATTACAGTGGCACCTTTGAAGCCAGAGTGTACTTAATTCACCTTTGACTGTTTACATGAGATTTTAAATCTCAAAAACTGTTTACTAGGGAAATGTATTTCACAGCAGAACTCAAAAAACCATCTTGTGACACTAAAAGAGTATTACAAGAAATAAGTATGGCTATTTCAAATGGGAAATGGAAAACAAAATGCATTCTCCCTACCACCACCTGCCACAGTAGGTAAAAAAGAAAAAAATAAAGGCAACATAAATGGAGGCAATCATAACACTACAGTATGAGTTCACAAATTAAACCCCTAACAGATGTCTGGCTTACTTTTTGGTTCTCCCTAATGCTCGTTAGATTTTCTTCATAAAGGTGCATCCAGGATCAGAGCAACCAACTAATATCTCACAGCACAACGAAGTGAAATTCGCCCCTGCAAAGGGTCATCACAGGGCCAAAATACCATAGCCTAACTGCCACTCTTTGGCATGCACACTACAGTTTAGCTGTGTAAAACAGGATAAAGGAGTGTTGTGCAGAGTGATCTGAGCTGGTTTGGGTAATGAAGGCTATGTACCTGTGCGGGTGCAGAATTCCGTGACAGGTAATATGCTGAACCTCTCGGTGCAGTCAAGCGGCCCAAACAGATCATTGCCCTGGCATAATTACTCTGTTTCCATCAGGGTAGCAGCTTGTACACCTCAGCAGGTCATCTATCTTTGTGCAGACTTACAGCAAGACTCAGGTCACCAAATTATAAATGAGCTTTCAATAATGTTTTTATTCCAAAATAAATCCAGCTCATCTGACTTCCCTTTGCTTAATCAGTGAAGACAAAGTCAAGATGGGACAGGAAACATCAGTAGATAGGCACCCATCCTACTGCATTTCATAGTGCCAACTCTTTAACATGAGAGAGAACCTCGTATGAACACAGAACAAGCAGCACCTCAAGCGTCACCCCAGCAGCAGAAGTGTAGGGGATGAGGACAGGACCCTGTCTCAAATTTAATTCCTGATCTTCAGCTCCTGTACTTTTGAATTTTCTGTTCAAATCAATGTTTTCTCATGAAAAAAAGCAAACAAAAAACCAAACCAACCAGTAGAAAATATTTAAGCTGGTAAGAAGATACTCAGAACTCAGCATCACAGTGATACACTTACTATTATTGCACCAAGCTTCCCCTGCGCAAGAGGAAATCTCTTCAGGCTATTATGAGCTCTCCAGAGTCCACGGCCTGCCTGGAGTTTCTACAGCTGCCTTGCTTTGTTTACATCAAATACTACTGAGGTCAAAGCTTGGCAAGGTTAGAAGTGTTAAGCTCACGTTTATACCAGTTATAAATACTGAAAATCTAGATAAGGAAGCATTACCCTACCTTTAATGCCTGTTCCTTAAAGAACTGCAGAGCGTAAGCAAATATCTCAAGTGCTTTGACTTTTTTGCCATTTGCAGCTGTCAGGTCTGTCTCCATGGTAAGATTCTACATGAAAGAAAATAACTGGAAGTTATTAAAAAGAAAAGGTAAACATGAAATTAGTTCCCACTGCTTGAGGAAAGAGAAGAATTCTTTATCCACCTGGCTAGGAAAAAGTGACAAAATTGTTCTGAAGAGGATCTAACTCATCACTTGAATTTCCTGGAGCATGACATTTGCTGCTTATTTTAGGCTTTGTTATTAAATACCTAGCATGTCAACAAATAACTGCAGGCAGGGAAAGAATATGGACTAAGTATAAGTACAACAAAGTTATCTGTAATTAACTGCAACAAAGCTGCATACGCAAGATATTTAATCCAAGTTAATAGTTAAAAGCACAGATTTTTGGCTTCCCACCAACACATGAAACCAGAAAACACCTCAATACAGAAAGTACTGGCCAAGTCCCAAAGCTCTAGAATGGCTTAGTTTAAAGACAAAAATATAATCAAGCAGGAATAATGTCAGATTAACAGCATGATTTGCACTGGATGTTTTGACAGTGAACTCTGAGTAAATTTGCTCTTGTGTTCAGTCTGGCTCTAATGTTCTACTTCTGCTTTCTGAGTAAATTCACAGAACAAACCAACCTCCTGGAGACTCCCTAGACAGCTACAAATTTCACCCAGGAAAATTAGGACACGAAGATCTAAGCAAAGCAGATACTGAACTTTAAGATCTAGAAAGAAGGCCAGCAAAATACCCTTGCTAAATGGAGTGAAAAGCAAAACGAATCATAATGTTAACCGAAAAGGTTAATTTACTTTATTTAGTCTCTCAACTTAGAAAGAGAGCTTCTTTGCATCTAGTTCACAATCTTTTGGCAAAATCTAGCACTGTCCACAGGAAAATTATTTGAGTAGCAAATACACAATTATTCAAGAGTCAGTTATTACTTACACCAGTGGTATGTAGCTTCATCTTAAACTTTTCAAAATACAGCCAGTGCTTTGATTCAGTGGGATCCAAGTCATGGTAGAAATCTCTTGCTGCATACCCAAAGCTATGAAACTTTCTCTCTGGTGTTAGGAGGATAGTAGTTGGTGTCTTCTGGTTGGATACACCTGGATCTCCACCTTCCCACCGTCTATCCAACAAGAGAAACGGCTTCAGTAAGTGATACTAATGTGTAGAGCAGCAGAAAAAATAACCTATTGCAAGAAAAACAATGCGGTGGCAGATTGTGCACACTGCTTTTCCTTCCAAAGATACTAATTTCAAGCTTTATAATACCAAAGCCAAGTGGTTTTATTCACATCCAAGAAAAGAGGACTGTAATTTTAGACAATACAATAGATTCTGCAGTTAATTGTGTAATTTTTAAGGATGCAGTCATACTCTGTCTTTGGTAAGAATACATGTTCTTAAAGTAAGCTACATACAACTAACAAGTAATAAATATTTTAAGTAAAAAAACTCACCAGTTATTATGTAAGAACACTGCAAATGAAAACCCAAAATCCTCAAAATGCCCTGCCCAACTGTCAATCAGATGTTATGCACACTTACTTGTATGGGGCATTTCCCCATTTTCAAATGTGGACCTGTTTAAGTCAGCTGAACACACTGTGGAGAAGTTGATTAAATCCGTGTTTCTGACACAAAATACTCTCTGAAACAAGACCAGCCAGTTCAACCAGCACCTCTTCACACACCTAATTTCCTGGACACCTCAAACTCTGAAGACATGTCTGCAGATGTTGAGGCCCCTACGTTGCACTTTACTCACCTGAAGATGATGGATTTTGTGTTTTAAATGCCCAAAATACTGTAAAAATTTTAGCCTATGAAAAATTAAGCAGAGTCCTCCAACCCCCAAGTATCTTACAGGCACAAAAATATTTCCCTCATCACCATCTATTAAAACAGTCAATAAAACTATCCTATATTTTAAAGACTCTGAAGACTGAAGATTGGCTCTTCAGGAAGACCCAAGAAGCAGAAAGGCAAAAGCAAATCAGGTCTTCTTTCACAGACTGGATAAGGAAATAAGACTGTCGACTATGTGAATAGACATTAAATGCAGGAGAAACTGGGGGGCCTGGGGGCCGACAAGGTCAGACAGTAGAATGCTGTATCACAGAGACAGCTCTGAACGTTCTTGTCTCCTCCTCACTTCTCCATGACCAAAAAAAAAAAAAAAGCAAAATGGAAGAACTTGCACTACAGTTCCACTTCATTTCATACACTTGTACTTCCAGCATGGGAAAGAAACATTTTACCAGACAACATTTTCTCAAAAAAGCATCAGTGGAAAATCTGCTTTGTGCTCTCAGACATAACCATAATGCAGCTCAAACAGGAGCCAAGTTAAGATCACACAGGCAACTGCATTCATTATTAAACCACGTGTTGGTCATTTTATTCTAAAGATAGCAAAGCACACTTCCATAATGCACTACTGCCAAGGTCCTTGTTCTGAAGCACACAAGGATCGCCTTGTTCTGCATAATTGTTTAAGAGACATAGGAAGATTATGTAGAAAATAATCTTCCTTTCCTTTTCACTCAGAAACAATTGAGCCAACCAAAAATTAACTGATCTTCCAACCAAGGCAGTCAACTGGCTTTGAGAATTTCAATCTAAGGGGTTAATACTTGGCGAAGTGACAAGGAATGTAATCTTCTAAAGTGCTGAGAACCCTTCAGACCATCCAACCAAATCAAACAGAGCAAAATCTGCCCCTTTTTGCAGCAGCAATGGCAGGGAATCACCATATGTCTATGAATTTACTTCAGCATTGAGGGCAATTCCACTGCTTTGAAAGCAGAAGCCATATGATGAGAAGTTAAATGCTTTCCATCTTCATCCACTTGGAAAAAAAAATTTCCTAAATCTCCCTAGTCCTGCTATTCAGCCCTGAAGCTATTATCAGCTGGCAAGGGCTCTGCTCCAACTCATTTCTTCTAACCTACTGCTAGAAATGTACTTGGTCAGCTCCAAAATCTTTGAGTAGGTGTTACAGGAGACATATGGTTCCAATGCGAAGAAGCTGGGATCCCACAGCCCATGAACAGAAAACACTGCCTATTTCACCAGAACATTAAATCCCACACACCCGCTGGAAGCAGAGAGGAGACAGACTGTTATCATGTTCACTTGGAATCATTAATGATTCATTCTGAGTCACCAGTGGGAAGTTCCATAAATAGGATGTGGCTATTAGCAATACTTGTTTATTTTTATTTACGGGTAGGCACATTTTCTCTTTCCGAAATAAGTACACTTAAGGTGCAGTTCAAATGGAGACAAATGGATGCTCAGTGGTATGGGATGGAATTTTCAAAGCCACTTAGAGAATTGGGTGTTCACTTCCTGATGAGTTTCTGATGGAAACGAGACACGGCGATCGTTCAGCAAGTTCTGAAGTTCTCAGCCTGTATTATTGTTCAGCCACAGAAAGAGCAATAAGAAAACAGAAAGGGAAGTCTGACTTTACGGTCTGCAATCAGAGGTTTAAAAATATTCCTGGATGCCATCTTTTCCAGAGAGAAGCAGCTGAAAAGGGATGTGCGTGGTAACTCCTAACTGGGACACTCTTCTCAGGTGGAGCCCTAGCCTCACCCCAGTCAGTGGAGGCCTCTAGTCAGTAGGGTTAGGATTTCAACACCTCCCTTTGCAGGTCTTTTTCATGGTCCCAATATTACAAATGATGATAATAATGCCCTTAGGGGAAAAAAACCCTACTAAAAGCATGGCCTAATACATGCCACCAGCACTCTAAACACATGTGGGGGATATCTTCTCAAAGCAGGGTCAGAGCTAAAATTCTATTCAAGCAGAACCCAAGGTAGATTTTTGCCTAGATTCAGACATACGAGACCAGTTCCTAGGTTGAAATAAAGTGGTGTCATTCCACAGAGCAGCACAGACCCATGTACAGCCACAGAGGATCTGGTGATATATTAAAAGTGAAAATAGAGACAAGAGGAAAGTTAGTGTGGAAAGGATGACAACGTTATACTGAGGTTAGAGAAATGTCCTTCCTTACACATGAATCTGGCTGACAGAGCAAAGAGAGTGATCCATGCAGAGTGATGAAAATTAGATCCACAGCTGCAGTGTAAGTCAAGGAAGCCAAGCAGCGGGATCATCCACACTGGTAGAAGTGTCTATGCAGAAGAAAGGAAAGCAACATTCTGCCAAGGATCATGATCAAACAGGGAAGAGAAGGAAAAATAAAAATCTGAAGGCTGAAGTAAAGTTACACTGAAAAAAAGACCACCTTCTCTGTCTTTCCAAACAGGCTGCAATTTGTTTCAGAATCACAGGAGTTTTTCCGTTTATTTTTTCTCCATTTGTGAAACACTTACATTCCATTTGTTACTATTTAACCAGAAGCCAAAACATAACTGCACGTAAGTGCACATAAATCTACAGGAGTTTTCCAAAACTGTGTAAGACCTCCTGTATTCCCTTCAAAGGAGACATTAGTAACTCATTCTACAGCACCAAACTGTCTGTCACTGCAGCTCTGGCTCTGCCCTGCCTGCTGAAGAGCTTGCAGAACTCATGGCCTGGATGTTCATACACATTTACTCACAGTCTCAAGGTATACAGAAAGTAGCACTCATTGCAATGTGTGCTCCTACTCTGCAACAAAAGCCTGAAGGTAACCACAATCTTTGCAGAAGCCATGGGGAACTAGTAAGAGCTGGTAGGTGTGAAGTATTGCCTAAAACTGATAAGACAGTAACTAATATTACGCGATCCAGGTGAAGTCATTCATCTATCATACAGAAACACACATCCAACTCCAAACACATTCTGAAGTGAGTAAGGCTACTCATACATTAATAGCTAAGTATATGCTTAAAGAACTTTGTTAGGCCTCTAAATTACCTTTTTTTTTAAGTACTGGCCATCACAGTAAATAAACTCACACTGTCAAAAACGTGACTTTGGCTACTAATTGCATGACTACAACCACAACCGTGCTGACAGTGCCCTCAAATATGGTTCTAAAGCCCTGTGTGTTCACTCTTTTCTGAAGTGGGACCTTGTAAGTGAACGCACCTTAGCCCTCATTGAGGCCTTTACAGAAAAGCACCTTTGTGAAAAGGCAGTCAGAAAGCTACATGTCTGGAAAGGATCAACACTAAGGAAGGAAGGTGGAAAAAAATGTTAAGAAGCAGAGAGGACCATGCATCATTGCTGGGCTTTATTTTAATGTAAACATTCCCGAGCGCAGGCGGGAAGTTACATTCACTCTGCGGAATTATTTGTAAATTATCCTACATGTAAGCCTTGTTATATAGAGTCCAAGCCTCTTAATACCTTCTGAACTAATGAAGCTTTTCACTGTTCTTTTCATTGAATTTCATTATTTCATGGTTATTCACATAAAATATATATAAAAACATTATACTTGTTTCGTAAGTCTGTCTCAGCTATAACTTCCCCAAAATCCTTCCCCAACACCAATATTTATTTAAAATAAAAATCATTATGGATATTAAAGTATTTTCCATCATTTGAAATACCAGTTGGAAATTTGAATAGATTTCCCCTCCCAAAATATATTCCTCCCTTCTGGATGGAAAGATATGAATGATTTCTTTCCACATCAGTATCTCGGACTTATACTATCTACACAGATCTAAAAATCCCAGTCATGCTGCCATTATTGCATAAGGAAAAAAATATGGTGTTTTGAACTGTAAGTAGTAAAATGTCCATTAAGGTTTGGAATATAATCCCAGGTGGCCATAAAGCACCTAGATTTCAACGTCCCAGGGATCTACAGTAGGAAGCTTGGTACTCAGGAAGGAAAATCTCTTGTGCCATTTACTGCAGTGTAGTGTGAACCTGATGGCAAAATCAGGTCTGAAAGTAAAATTTTGAGGCCAAAGCACTTAAAGGACATCCCTAAAATCAGTAGGGATTTCACATAGTAAAATCTGAACAGAGATTATAGGAATAACACAGAATATACGATTTAGGCTTGCTCAGGTACAGCTTCAGAGATGTCTTCCCTCACTTAATCCAGCTTCTTTAAGAAATCTGATTGTTTGCTGTCAAAAGAGAATATGAATTGATATACATAGATTCTGACTCCACAACCCAGTAACCTGAGACAGCAACACACAGCCTGTCAATTGAACTCCAGTCTTGCACCATGCTGCTTCCCATATTGCTTGCAGAGCAATAGGTGGATGGGAGGCAGAAATGGCCTTGAAGCATTACTCATCCACACAGAAAACAGCAAGCAACTTTGCAACTGTATTTTTTTTTTCAAAAATTACCCCCCTTCAGATATTATTTCACATCATGCAGTTGTGTCAGATCCCTGAAAAACTTTGCAACCGTATACAAAGCAACTATGCAGGCTGACTGCACAATCAATACGGTCTCTTGAGATGGAGAGCACTGCATTCAGCTACATCTTTGTTTAGCTGAATAATCACATTGGACTACAACAGGTTGGTCTTTTTGCCTTTTTGTTCTCAGTATTACAAGGGCTAAACCAGTAGATTACCTACTACTAGTTATAACAACTTTGTTTAGAAGAATTTCCATGGCTAAGCTTTTCATGCATACCTTGCTTATGTCTGAAATTATATGGGGTCTTGTTGCAATATAGTAATTTTCAAGATGCTTGAAGAAGAATTCTATAAGCTTTTAGCTATCAAAAGCAACCCCAAACTTTAAGAAATCAAAAACATTACAAAAATGGTTTGTAAGGAAGTCCTTTGAGGGACCTGCCACAATAGTTTTTGCATTTGTGATTGCATATCGTGCTGAATTTATAAAGAAATAGTTTTTATAAAGTGCCACATAACAGCATCTAAAATCTGTCCTTACATACATAATCACATCAGATTTCACATCAAAACTTAATGTTCACATTCATGAATCAATCTCTGAGATAGGGCATTTTGACTTAATTATCACTATAAGCTAAATACTCACTGATCCCTCCCAAACTCAGCAAAACAACAGAGTGGGGATGTGTTCAAATTGATTTTAAAGCAAATTAGAATACAGTGAGATGTAAAACTATAACCATGAGAAAGTTGTACACTGTGGCAGCAGACACTTCAGCCTCCTGTAAAAAATATCTACAGCTACTGCAGACAAACCATGTTATCATGACACAAAACTAAATGCTGCATTGCAGCCCTTACCTCATTACATGAATACATTCTGGTTCCTTGGTGAAGCTGTAGGCGTAGCCACTGGATGTTGTGCCAAAATCAATAGCCACAACAACAAGAAATAACTGTTCTACAGCATCATCTGCATCAGAGTCCTTCTGTTAAATAGCAGAAGCAAAACAGACACTGAGTCACTGGCTACAATAAGTGCAGCCTGTCTTACCCTTCAATGCATCTCCTCTGAGAAATGAATATCATTTCAGTGAAAATAAGGACTTTTCCAAAGCTGCATTTGTGACCAAAGTTGATACCAGAAAGCTCCACATTTCAATGGAAATGGGAATTCAATATACAACTCAATGTATTTGCTGGAGCCTTTTATACCTAAGCTTCTGAATCAAGGGCTTCCTTCATACAGGAGACAGTGAAGGAGGGTAATACACCCACCTGCACACACATCATTTCCTTCTTGGAGTGGCTATTATCCTCTATCATTTAAACTTATGGCTAAACACCAGGTTATTGGTTTTGGGGTTGGTTTCTTTGTGTTTGTGGGGGTTTCTTCCCTTAAATTGATCAACTGAAGAATACACTTCTATCCAGCAAGGTGGTATGTTCGGGACTTATTTGGTGATCTTAGGAGTTACCTGTGACATAACCTTGAACATGAAAAGCTACTGCAATTCAAAACTAGCAAAGACAGAACAACCCTACACAAAGCAATTAGCTTTTTATCCCATGATAATTATTTATTTATGAAGAATTTACATAACACTGACTTTGTAAGCACTATGTGCATTCTTTCCTGCCTGTGCTAGAATGTGGAAAGCTGTTAAGCTGCCTATAGTGATTTTGCACCCTTCTCCCTGACCTTTACGTGTAATCCCTGTAAAACATAGTCAAGGGCAACATAGGAACATTAAGTGGAAGAGGTGGAAGGGTTGTGATCCAAATCATAATGATGTGATAGAAGGCATGATGTGAATAAACAAGGAATCGTACCACTCCCCAGTGTGTTGGTGCCTAACATAAATCCTATATAAAGAGGAATAAGTAATGAACAACAAAGAACTGCTAAAGCACTAACTGCTTAGCAAGATGGAAGATAATTAGCTGGAAACCCTGGTGAAAGGGCTACAGGAGATAGCGAAGGAGGCTAATACACCCACCTGCACACACACCATTTTGGCAAAATACCCAAAGAGCAGCCCTGTTGGACTGTTACTACACAGGTCATGTCTGAATCCTCCCCCACTGCTGTCCAGCCTGTACTCAATAACATTTTGAAGCTATTGTCATTATCTTTTACAGAGTAACTGGAGAACATCCTTGGGCTGTGAGTAGCATTCCAACCTCTTCCTCACATATATTTTATCTCCATGGCTGCTTTTCCAGCACCTTTCTATTGTACCCCTATGTTTTCCCAGATCATCTCATAGGCTTGCTACTTGGAGAAGAACATGGAGAAACAGGACTAAACAAGTTTGGTTTCAAACAATGAAAGACTTCTGTGGATTTTTTCTAATAAATCTTTTCAGTATGTTACTTATATGTCTTCCTTTAAGAGCTTAAGGAGCAAACCTAACTGAAGGAGGACATAATCAGTAGGACAGGAATAAAAGGGAGAAGTTCTACAGTATATGGAGAAAGAAGGGAATTAAAAAAATTTACAGGAGAACTCTAGAAATCCTGAGAAGGGATGTTGTACAAGTCTGAACTTGATTCAGAAAGCTAAGGAAGAACTCTGACAAAGGCAGCAATGAACATGATCCCTTCCAATATCAAGAAATGCACATCCTGTGTTACAGATTATGCAGGTGATCATAAAAACTGATGGGACTTAGTTTTAATGGGAGATTGTCAATAAAATGAACATGATGTATAATAGATTCAGACATACTACCATTATGGGACACTGGCTTGCTTCTAAAAGCTTACAAAGGTGGCTATTTTCCTTAAGAAACAAAACACTTCAATTGTCAATTTCTCTCCCTGCTGGAGGAGATTCTTTTCTCTGGGAATTCAGATTTTACTGTTGAATATCATATATATCCTCCTTTTTTTTTTCTGAATAGAATGAGAGTTTTCAGGGACTACTTAAACAAATCAGTGATAAAGACTTGGCAACCCTGCAGATCAAGAAGCCCCTGTGTTTGATATAAAAATATGCAAGAGAAAAATCAAGCAAGCAGAATAAATGAGAGCTCTGCCACCAAGTCCAGTGTTATGAAAATGTCACTTAAGAAGACTGTGTGTAGCGTAAAAGGGATCACTATGGGAGGAAATAACAACTTCCTAAAGAAATTATACCCCACAGAACAGCCAGGAGAAAGTAATGTCAACATAGAGCGTGTTACATTTCTTACCACAATATGTGATGGAGACAGTGGAGTTATTCCAGGGTCTCCCAAACTTTTGGCTGGTGATGAGTAAGCAGATGTGGAAACTGCATCTGAAAGGAAACAAAAATTATTCAGTGTCAGTAAGCAGAATGAGTAGGATGAGACAGTTGCCTTGCATGCTTCTACACTTTTTTCCTGTTGTAACAGATCTTGTAAAAAAGAAAACAAATTACACAGCTGCCACATAAAATATATGTTTTTGCCCTTACAACATGCTAAGGCACAAATGTAGTTTAGTTTTTAAAATGTTTGTCTGACCTTCATCACTAGCTTCCATTCTTTTGCCTATCACATTACCATGTATAATTTTAAAAGTCTTCCTAAATATATTCAGAAGCCACAGCCGACGCAAGTGCCTGGAACACTCACATTGATCACCAAAGGTTTAAGTGTGTGAATGCAGAAACTAAACACAAATTGTGAGATCAAAAAAGACACACTTGTTTTAAGAGAAAAAGAGGAGTTGATATCAACTTGACAACACCATAAGAATAAGTTGCAATTATTCCATCATGAACCTTTATGCTGAAACTTTCCCAATGCTGTCTCTGTTTTTATTCTTCAATACACTCTGCCCTGAAACATCTTGCAGCTGTTAGTATTACTGCAGGACAGAATCCAGCTGGGAAAATGGAAAGTATTATTAACAAATCATCAAAGAAATATTTCTACACAGTATCCGATCCTGAAATTTCATTTAAAGGAACATACCAAATGACAAATATGTAATGCACTATTTGTATTTTTCCTTCTTGTATCTGCCCCATTAATGATAGAAAAGGAAACATCTTATTAAAATAATTAAGCACTGATGACTCAGCTGGATTTACATATGTCATTCTCTTATGAAAACCTCAATAATTTACCAAGATGGAATTACAGAAAAAGTGCCACACACCCTGCCCATGCTCATACCTCTCTGCTTCCAAGTTTAAACCTTGAGTTTACTGAAGGACTTTCTGTAGAATAAGCTGATCATATATAAAGCAGAATTACTTAATAAGGCTCTAAGTAATCATAATAAACAATAGATTTCAACATTTATTATCACCTACTTGGATGTATCACACAATGAAATACATATTTATGTGCAGCACATCATTTCTAGACATGACTGACAAGTCAGAGCATTACTGTCTATGATGAAAATAACCCAAACAACCAACCAAAAAGAAAACCAGCCAACCTTAGAGCTACTCAATGAAGAATCCTGTTGTTCCTGATAATCAAACATGTTTTTCCAAGGAAAGATGCAAAAAAACTCCACAGTAGGCAATTATGGGATAATCTGCCCACAGGAAAAAAAATAAATATCTTTCTCCAAATCTTAATATTGTTCCTGTAACAATGTTTATTGCAGTTCGAGTTAGAATATGCATGATGAGCCTGACCTTCAGAAGCACTTGCAGAAGCAAAATGTTCACATTTCCCATGCAAGTTCTTCAGGAATATGTTACTCCTCCTGTGGTACAGTACAAAAAGGCACAGGCCAAACGCGACAGGCACAGAATCTGCTCGGTTCGTTAAGATATATTTGGATCAGATGCTGTTATCAGCCTCAGATGCTGTTATCAGCTCCCTTTGTGCAATTTCTTCCTCTTTTCAAAACAGATTAATTTTGGTACCATCAACATAGTACTTTTCTTAGAAGTGAGGAACAATGTTTAGCACAAAGGAAAAAGAAAAAAGGAATTAGTAACAAAACAATTCCCTTGGATCCTGCTGTCATTCCTGACAGGACCTCAACCAACACCTCCTGAGCAGACCAGGGCATCACAATCCTGACTCAGCATCTTTGGAAACATTTTCTACACTTAGGATGCTGGCTTTAGAGCACAAATATTAAATCACAAAGTGTTTTCAGTGTGTGCTTGTTACAAATTCTTTTCATTACCTGTCTCAGCAACCTGTTTTCCAGCCTGTCTTCAGTTATCAGCCTGGCTGGCCTTGAGAAGTTATTTATAGCTCTACATGCAACTCAGAAAATCCTGTGTGACAGCATACATATTTTTTTTGTCTCTCAGACAGCAGTGATTAAATAACCAGTGTAATATTCATACTCATCCAATGAAACGGTGCTAACTTGCATGGTGTTCTATCAAGAATTTATTCAACTCAATTAACTCAATAATGCAGAGGTGTAAAATCCATACAAGGACAGTCACTGTATCCACAAGTATAAAAATATTTGCTAACAAATAAAAAGTGTTAAGCAGAGATCAGAGGCATGTCTTAGCTACCCTGTAGAAAATGCTGCTTAAAGAAGAAAATGGACTTAGAATCATGGGATTGTTTATGTTGGGCAAGACCTTTGAGATCATCAAGTCCAATTGTTCACCTGACACTGCCATGTCCACCACTAAACCCTGTCCCTAAGCACCACTTCCACTCATCTTTTAAATACCTGAGTGGTTGGCATTAACAGAAAATAGCTTGCAAGCCAGTTACCCTAGTTTTAATGGCAGGAGTTATCCTAACAAGCACTGAAATAGTTGTTAGAAGTAAATTAAATTAGGAAATGTGTAACATCTTGCTCCCTACCCTCTATAAACTGAATGGTTAAAATGTATTCTGCCTACAACTACCTGAAGGGAGGTTGTAGAGAGGTGGGCGATGGTCCCTTCAGCCAGGTGACAGGAGATAGGACAAGGGGGAATGGCACTAAGCTGTGCCAGGGCAGGGTCAGATTAGATATTAGAAAAATATTTTTTACTGAAAGAGTTGTTGGGGCCTGGAACAGGCTGCCCAGGGAGGGGGCTGAGTCACATTCCCTGGATGTGTTTAAAAAAAGAGTAGATGAGGTACTTAGGGATATGGTTTAGCTTAGGACAGGAAGGGTTGGACTTGATGATCTTAAAAGTCTTCTCCAACCTTGTGATTCTGTATTTGTTCATGTGGGAGCAGTGATATTTTGTTGAGTTAGTGTTTGCTTGGGGAAAAAACATGCACATGTCACAATTTTTACAATTCTGTCCTTGTAAGTGGTAAATGCATGGGTATTCCAGAAACAGCTGGATATATTAAAGTCTCTGATTTCTAATTGACTGCTAATGGTTGTTCTGAAAGGAAAAAACCCAACTGTTCCAAGCCAGGGAATGGGAAAAGACTGCAAGGAAAGTGATTTGCCATCATGCAACAAAAAATAATGCCTAGCCTTTATGAGTCAATTCCTCCTTCTAACAATTTAAAAAGATGTCCTGGGTAGTATCACAGTATTTGGAACAGTTCTTAGAAGGAGGATGACCTATTAAGGCTTCTGTAATGAAAAAGCACCATCAAGTAGTGTCCCACATAGCTAAAGTTCCAGCTTTATCTCCCATGTTTACTGTGTGTCTCTATTTGTTTCAGACTACACACTGTGAAAAAAACATAACTGAACAACATGCATTAAACAAACACTGACAATTTGCATGCCAAAATAAATGGAGAAAACTGATTTAGAATTCTAATTATATTAAATCTTCAAATACACCAATATTTAAAATACTCTTCTACGTATAATGCAAATTTCTTGAATAGATATTTTTTAATTTGCTTATGAAACAATAATATGAACATTAATGTGAAATATGAGTGCTTACAAAATGGGTTTGGATAATTTAACTAAATGTGTATAGAATTACAATTTCTGACTTTAGTCCTAACCTAAGCAACTGGCAAAGAACACCTTGTACATTTTCAAGGAGACCAGAAAGGAAGGGAAAATAGAGGAGACTCTCTTTTTCAGCATTTTTTTTTACCATTCAAAGGGTTCTATCTGATTTGCAATTCCCCAAACAATTACAGAACTGGTGAAATTCTAAGATCAGCAGATAGTGTATTAATAATGAATTATGTCCATTATCAAATTAGCTGCAATTGCTGGTTTAGCAGACTTAATTTAAATTACTCCTTTTCATCTAAACACATGCAAGACTTTATTGGCTACTGCAGGAAACCACAGAAAATCAGTTTAGCTTTTTCTGGTTTTCAGTAAATGGTCAGCCACGTTCTAGATTTCCAACTTAGCTGAGAACAAAATGCTACAAAAGGATTAACCTTTAGGTGCCACAGAATACGGAGTAAAACCAAAGTCTGCAGTATTTATAAAAGTTTAGGTGATGTAGTGTGAACACTTAACTGAATCTGTTTTTCTAAGAGAGCAGGACCAAGCTCATTATCTAATTAGAAAGATCAGATCTAAGCTGATCTCTTCTGGAAAACCATCATTCTTTTCTGAGTATTTGGAAGCCCATGCCACATGTTCCTACTCAGGCCCAGATAAATGAGTTTTAGTCAGCCACTGAAAGTATCAGGCAAGGACCACTATGGTCTCAGAGAATCAGTTTTAAGACAGCAGGTTTAAACCTGCTTTAAGAAAAATGACTGCTGAACCTCACAGTCACAAGTCACTTGGTACTAAATCAAATTATGTTTTTCAGCAGCCAGACAAAATCTCCTCTTTTTCTATTAAATCCAGCTTTTATTAAATATTTAACCTTATGCAATTCAGCTACACCAGACACCAGCAAAAATTTCTGCTTCACATATTGGGGAGATTGTTCATTTCAAGAGCGAAGTGGCATGCCACAGCACTGGCTTCTCTGCTAACAGAAGGTTTTCTGCAACTGAAGTAACACAGAGAACAGATAAGCTAAAGTTTCTGCAGGCATGCATTGTCTCTAAATAAGAATTTAACAAGTAAAAGCAGGAATTCAGGAAGCAGGATATGCTGCTCAACAGCATAAAGCACAGAAATGCAATCAGGTCAGGGAAGGGGGAATTATCTGAATGTGTCTCATATCAACAGTTTATCAAACGGAAAGGAAACAAAAAAAAAAACCAAACCCAAACAACAACAACAGCAGCAACCCACAGAGAAGAAGAAATAAGGTATCATGCCCTAGAAACTTCCATGTGGACCTTTTCAGGCACATTCTGCAGTACTTCAGTCATGCTTACAAAAGAAAAGGCTTGGCTGGGTGAGAAGTTTACTTTCCAATCCTTCACAGACCTCACTTCCAAAGGATGGTGAAAGGACTCATCAAGGTCTGTATCTCCTACAGGCTGTTTTGCAAACCAGAAAATAGGCAGCATCACTAAGAAATCATCTCTCTGTAGGAACATGCCTGAACACTAGCATGGATGTTACATACCACTCAACCTATCCTAGGTTCTTTTCTATTTGTATCCTGCCAGAGTGGCCACAAACCCATCACTTGCTGATTAAAGTCCTCTCATGATTTTCTGAATCAACAACAGGATCAATACTATTCCCTATATCAGATCACTCTTCCAGCATTCTAAGAAGTGCTTTCACAATAATAAGTCTCTTTTTTTTCAATTCATAATATACAGTGCAATGAATTTTGAGCAGATCTGAGCCTCTGGCTGAGCTTGAGGACTCAGTTGGAAGACCTAGATGCCACACCTTTTCCAGGCTCTCCCAAACTCCCAACCACGTACGCCTGCAGCACACCATCCTGCCCCCAAAGGAAAGCTGCAATGACTCTTCTTGATTTGTATAATGCAGATCCACTGCTCTGCATGCCAAACCCACTCAGCCTCTCAGTTATTTGTGGGCTGATGAACCAGATGCACAGGGTAAGGCAGGATGCATTAGACCTACTAAAAATGCCACTGCTGCACCCAGCCTTTATGTTAACTGAATTTACTGTGCACGTACTGATGATCATTTGCACAGATCAAACACTGACACGTATCTGACAGCCATTTTTCTGCAATCCAGCCATCCAGCAGCTGGTGAGAGTGATTACTGTATGTAGCTATGATGTCAGTTGAGTTGCTGGTCATACCAAAATCTTAGCCAAATTCTTCATCAAGCAATACCTCTGAATTAAAAAGAGGTAGGGAAAAAAAAAAAAAAGAGAAAAAAAAGTATGTACTGAGACACAGACACATAGGCAATAAATAAAGGAATTAAAACCACAGTTTTTCTTTCAAAACATTGTATATATCATTTTGAGCACTGATAATAACTTTGTAACAAGCAAAGCTGCTAATGATGCTTGCACAAGGGGAAAGGTTTTACCATATTGCTATTAGCTGGGAACTGCTGGTTGATGAAGAAAATCTTGCTCAGCTTTTCCTGTTGCTGAGATTTTGCTTTGCATTAAGCACAAAACATCACAGCTCCCAAACCTAACATGACAAACCAGAGCATTTTACTGCAAGCACAAAGATGGCCTTTGAAAATAATTACAGGGAAAGGGGAAAAAAATAAAAGAAAAAGAAGCAAATACAAAAAACCCACTTAAAATATTGTTACATGCAATGAAAAGATCCCATATTTCATATCAGAAGTAAGAACCTTCTGTTTCTACTGAAAGCAATGACACCACTGCTATTACCATTGGTGGAATTGGAGGTCTTTGTTTTAAAATGCCAGTAGGCATCCAGCTGGTTTGCTGAAGACTGCAATACACTTCCCTTCTGTGAACGCAGCCCCAGCTAAACCCTGACACAGATCCAAGTTTCCTGATACCCTTACATAATAATTGGTCACCCAAAGAGCTGGTATTCATCGCACTGATACAAATCAGCACTGCGGCTTCCTAAGTAAGAATCTCCCAATTCTTTGGGTAAAATTCTAAAAATAAGGCATGTTCCTCATTACAACTTTGACCTTTTTCATTCATTGCCTCCTATCATGACTAACATTTGACTGGAAGAGTTACTTCTCCACTGTGCTATCAAGCTTTCTAAGACAATTTAAGTTTTTAACATTATTGTTAAGAACACCAAAAACCAACCTAAGTTCATCCTACAACTCCCTTTGTGGATAACCCTTATTTTGCTGCACCTCTCCAGCAAAGAGAAACCAAAAGAGACTACTTGTTTTCTGGGAAGTTAATTTGGCAGACACAAAAGAACTCTCAGTAACCTCCTGAAAACACCCATTCACTCTCCCTTCAACAGGACGCAGGCTAAACTATTTCACCAAGATTTGATCTGACTCTGCGGGCGCTCTGTGAGATGGACTAAACCAGACCGGTTACACTCCCATGCATACCTCACAACGGGGTCTGTAAAACCTCAGCCAGGTCCCTGCCAATAGCTAAGTCTGACTTAAAGTTGCCTTAAACTCAAACCCATTCACCATCTACACTGTAAGGTCTTAAATCCAGTTCCACCTTGAAGGACCCGAGAGCTTTCCAGCTTTTGTGACAGTTGGCTCCCTCTTCCCTCACAGTCCTGATGTGGTACCCACTTGCTCAGAACCAGCTTGCACTCCAAGCCTGGGATTTTGGAGACTCACCAGCGGTGCCCTGTTGTAATCACTCTCTGACTAGATTCCAGCTCTTCCATTCCCATGCACTACTGCCAGGAGAGAGAAAACTGGTTCTGGTTTACATCACAGAGGGCAGACTGCACACTGTGGTGAAGGTGGGTTCACAACAGAGTTTGCAAAGTGACAGAAGACAACTCTCCAGGATCTTCCTAAATACACCACAGATATAGTTCTGTAATAGACACCTTTAATCCACACCAACTAACCTTCCCTCCCTTCCACAAGCTCTTTATGAACTTGCTTTCTCTCACTATTTACCTCTGCACAAGCACGGTTTTCCCATATCTCTCACCTCCTCCCTCCTTGCTTCTGAGCAGAAAGACCTAAGGAACAGAGAACAAAACACAGATGTACAGAACCTAGGTTCTGGGGAAAGATACCCTCCCAGAAAAGATTTCCTGCTGCTTCTCTGTTGTCGTCATCATGTCTGCCATCATCTACCTCATGCACTTGGTTCACTGCAAGGTTGTCAGGAATGGCACTAATAACATTATGCTCTAATTCCCAGGACCACACTCATAAAGCAGAACATTTCGATGCTAATCACTTTCTTCAGGAGAAACACCATTTAGCAGCTGAAGGTGGGCTGGTTGGTTGTTTTTAATTTTTATTAAGCAAAATTAAACTATTACAGGTTTACAAAAATCCCTGTTTTACCAGAAGTCCCTCTAAAGGCCAACTCAGGACACAACTGTATCCTGCAAACAATGCAATCCTAGATTTACCTTCCTAGATCAAGACATTCAAAGGAATATTCTTCAGAGACTGGACCATTTGTCCAGCCCACAGGAATAGCAATACTTTTATTTACTTTGTTTAGTTAACAAGCTTTCCTAGGTTCATGAAGTATCTTGTAATGCATCAAGCAGGATGAATACAGTGGCTCCTTTTTCTTAAAACATTAATTGGGAAAGAATGGAAAAAGTCTTCTTCATTTTGACAATCCGCAGGAATACCAACCATGATTCACATATTTGTAGAGCCTTCACAAGAGAAAACAAGTCTCCCCCCCCAAAAAAAAAAACCACACAAGCAAACCACAAAACCCAAAGAGTGAGACAAGGGTAAAAACAATAGCCAAACTGGAATAACGATTCCTTCTCAAAGCAGTCGGCATGAGTGATGCCAATTATAAATCCCTTGATATCCTTTAAGGCTACTGAACCCTACTTTGTTCAAAGATGGGAAAATAAGAGACAATTAGTTGTGAAACTGCAAAAACTGGTATCCCATTTGACAACCCATTAGCAAAGTCATCTGTGAGTCCATGGTCTACAGCTCTTGATTTAGCTTTTGAGTGACACTAAATTAAAAGCCAGTTTTTTGGGTTTTTTTATTCTTTTTATTTTACCATCTTGGAAAAATTTCAGTTATCAGGCTTAAAGGGAAATACCTTGTGAGGAGAGAAGCCAGGGACAGAAGAAAGTACATGTTTAGGATTTGCAAAGCAGATCACAAAAATCATGCAATCACTGACCAAAATCCACTGGGGGGTTGGACTTAATGATCTCTTGAGGTCTCTTCCAACCCCTACAATTCTGATTTCCAGAGGTTTTAATATGAGTACCTACCCGGTTTACATCCAGACACCATGACATCACATAGAAAACACTGACCAGCCAAATAACCAGCTGCAAAGTTCCATGGTCACGGCAACAAGCAGATGGTATGGCCAGCAAAGGAGTCCCTATGGCAAAAATCATACCAGAAGCATAGCTGAGTAAGCAAGAGTGCTACTACAAAAGGTTGGTTTTTGAATGCAGCAGCTCCATAATGACAATACTGAAAGCTTTTGTAAACAGCATGCCCTGCTGTTCTGATTACAGCGTGTGCTCTACTAAGGTATCCATGGAAACTTGAGAAAGAGATGTTAAATTTGTTGGATCTGTTTGGCACCAGGGAATGGGGCTAGTTTCCAGTCAGCCTAGTATAACCACAGGTATTTTGACCTTTAAGCGTGGAGAAAGCATCAAGAGTCTTCAAACGATGATGAAATCCACAAGACAAAATTGTCACAGGAATGAATTTCCCAAGCAATGACTAGGAGGTGGCAAGGACAGACTAAAGAAACAGGGATTTTAATATTGTTATTATCTCTTAATAGAGAAAAATAGCCCAATCGCTCTAGTGAGGAGACAGACCAGCAAATACCCACTCTTTAGACCTCACAGGGAACAGGAAAAAAGGAAGTGTGAATACAAACACACAGAACCTCATGAGGAAAGGCTGTGTGGGACAGGTAGACATGGAGAACTTGGGGTTGTAAAACCCTTTGAGAGAAAATGCTTCAACCCTAGAGTGGTCCTGAAAAGTGCTATGAACACAAGATGTATCCAGTAACAGACAAATCAAAGCGGTGTTCCCAGACTATTCCCTATAGGAGAAGGAAGTAGAATAAGGAGAATAATTTACCTTTGCCTCCTTCCCCAAAGAAACCAGTGCAGGTTGGGTAGGTTCCTACAAAAGAGTTCTTCAGAGAGAGTACACGAATAAACTCCCTTAGACAACATGAAATTGCTACTATGAAAATCCATTCATATGCACACTTCCTTATGAACTCCAAATGACAAGAATTGCTAGAAATATTCTCAATATTCCTCAGAAACTGCACCTGCAGAACACAGTCTGAGAGCGTGACTCAGGCACTGAGACACTGGCCAAAGAAAGAGCAGCTGTAAGAAAAACCCTCTCCAGGTCTCCTGTTCCTGTAAATTAAGATGCCTTTAGAACTGATCTGTGTGCCCAGAGCCCTGCAAATCAATCACAACAGAGCTCCTGATTCGGGCCAGTGAGAACCAAATGACTCTCGCACACGACCAGATGACAGCAGTGTGCTGATGATGGGGCACATCAATGCAGTTGGTAAAGCTGCTCTCTGATGTCCTTGACACACCCTGATGCAGTCCTGAGTAAGGACATTCAGTCAAGTCCTTTGTAAAGAACAAAGGCTTTGCAGCCTGAATGCTGGGCTCCATATTCCGAGTATTTTCGTTTATTTATCTGCTTATTGTATTAGAACTGACTGCATTTTCCTCTTCATTTACATGAAAACCTTTCTGAAATCCCTCTGAGACAGACTCTGAAGGAATTTCCTGTTTTAATACCCATTACTTCCAGAGTTCAGCACTGCTATCCCAATTTTAAAGCACTGCAGTGTCACTGCTTTAGTAGTAGTTATAGCAAAATTCAAAACTCCCATTTGCTTATTTTAAATGCACAACACTGTTTCTTAACAGCACAGCACATGGGCCCCAGTTGACATATTTTGAGTAATGAAAGCTATGGAATGTTCTTTTAAGACCAAAAATGTGCCTGATCACTGAGAGGAGGCCAATTTAATGGCCAAGGAGCCAGAACATTCATCACAGTGAAGAAGATGGAGTGTGCAGGTATGTCACAGGCATTTCAGATCACTGAGGTTCATGCTTGGCAGCAGCATTCCCTCCAGGAAACACCAACATCTGTGACCTTACATCACCAAACAGCTGCAGATGCTTCAGTAAAACATCTGTGAAGCAAGCATACCATTTACAGTCACAACTGATGGACTTGAGAGCTCATTCCTGAACTAGATTCCAAGCCCTCCTGGTACCTCTCTCTTTCACTATTGGAGAAATACAGATGAGCAAGCCTGTGCAACAGCAATGCAACCTGGAGTTTCACCTGTTTCTGTGCCCAACTAGCAAGGCTGTTTGACAGAGACATGACAAGTGCTGCACAGAAGCTGAATAAGTAAGCAACTGAAGTAATTTCTGGATAGACAAAATACTCTAAGCTGCATATGGAAAATGTCAACATCTGCTGTACTTGAAAAAATAAAAAAGGAATAGATCCAAACTCCCTCAAAAGATCATGTCACTGCATACCTAATTCAGGTCATAACTGTTCTCATTTTCCTCCTCGGAAGTAGGATCATCTGAGTGCATTGGTTTTAATTCCTTTCACATTTACCCTTACCATTTCCTGAGAGCCAGTGTAACTTTTTTAAATACAAAAAAAAAAGAAAAAAAGAGCCAATTTGCTCTCTCACAATACCTACAAACTAGAAAAGCCATTGAGAGAAGTTTCTGAAATGATAAATCGTGTGCTCTTTGAAGTCAAGCACTTGTGAAATCCCATGTGACAGACCATCAAAAGGCAGGACCAATTCCTGCACAGAAAACACAGCTGATGGGATCCTTTGGATGCTAATTGTTTCAAAATTAAAAAGCATATTTTTAAGATTTTTTTTTTTTTAACAAAGGGATGGTTGTTTGATGCAACTGCAAATAAAATAAGCAAAATCATTGTAGAGGACAGCAAAAAAAAAAAAAAAAAAAGGAACTGATCACCCAGATGAGCTTAGAAGAATAAGGAACTGGAAATTTTAATATATTTGACCAGACTCATATCTTTAAAAAAAGAAAAGAAAAAAAATCCACTTAACTGCAACAGTAGACATGACATCCAGACAGGGTGTCAGGAATTTCAACAGCATTCCCATGAAAGTGGGAGAAGTTGGCAATGGCAGGTCACATCAACTCAAACAAAAACCCCCCAAACATTTGGCAGAAAAGAGCACACGATGAGACACCAGTCAACTCACATATAAGCCCAACCACCACTGACATGGTCACAAAGTGAAACGGATCCCAAACCTTGACATTTACATGCAGGGATGAGGTCTTTTTTAGTTGAGGCAGCGTTCTGGTCTTCCTGCACAGACCTGGCTTCCCGAATGCTGCTCTGACCTGAGCTGACATCCAAGCCAAAGGAGCCTGTTCCAGCTCCTGGTGATGTTTGAGAGACCCTATAGATTTGGGTAAAGCCCTTTACACTACACGTGTGTATCAGGTGCATCAGCTGAACCCACCTTTGGGCAGAAGAGACCTGTTGGGGCTCACTGCAGCTGCCTGCAGCTTTGAGAAACTTGGCAGGTACAGCACAGGGCTGCTCTGTGGAACGCCCACTGCTGTCCCAGTGGGAACGAGCTACATGTTCACACCGAAAGCTTATAGGGTGTCAGTACCATAAAGGAAAACTTCTTGGCTGAATCAGCATCACCCCATTATGATCCAGTGGCTTTAAAAACACTAGAAGTCAATAAAATTAGAAGCTTTACATGCAACAGCTCCTGGGTAGGAACAATTTCACCCAGGCTCATACTAACCAAGCTGCAAATACCGCAGTGCTGTGCTAACCCAAGCTATAAAAATGATTGGCAGGCACTGCATACAACACTTGGCTATTTTACACACAGGCATTTCTTTTACGCATTGTACTGTGCTGCAACAAGGGACTGCAGCTTTGGTACTGTCAGTACACCACCTCTCACTAAATCACATTTTATCCCTGAAACCTTTTTCTCCTCTGATAGCTTCAGCATTCCAGTGCATGGAAATAGCATAAAGATCCCTGGCACAACAAATCACTGCTTTACTACGTGGTCTTCTGCCTTCTAACAGAATCCATCCTGCATAGATTCTCCTTATGTCACAAGTTAATTTCACTGTTACAGCACCTAACCTTGCAACTCTGCAGAAAGCAAAACACAATACCCTGTCACCTAAAAGACAAATGACTCTGTCAGTCTGTTCTTCCCTTTGTCAGCTGGATGCTAGAAAATTGTTACAGGTCACTTCAAACCAGACAGACATTAGAGACTTTATTTAGGAGGCACTGAGAGAACGTTTAGATGAGGGGGTGGGGGCGAGGTGGGAATCCAGCAGAGCACATCATCTTTAAGATTCAACTAGTTTCCAAGTATTGTTTTATGTGTTGTTTTTTTTTAAAAGGATGCTTTATGTTTCTTTTATGTCACTTGCACTGCAATTAAGCTATTTTATTAAAAATATTCCCCAAATTCCATCATGATCCATATAAACTCAACCCTTTAAGTTTCCCCACATATTACTGCCAGCACCTTAGGTTCAACATTACAGTTTTCTCAAATTCTTGCAGCATACAGCGAGGAAGAAGGGATGGAGAGATCAAATGAAATCAGGCTGAGTCTGCATTTCCCTCAGGGTTATTCACCCATATCATTTGTATCCTAGGAACCCTCTTCCCTCCCCCAGTTCCCTTCCCACACAAGGAGAGACCACCCCTGTCCTGCAAAGGCTGTGTTATTTTTATCAGACACAGTGTAATCCCAAATGGACCAAAACCAGAGAATCTTTGTTTCAATCAAAACAAGATTCAGATCGTCTCAGATCGTCCCTCAAGTTTGTAAACTCAGAGACCCACTGATCCGTTACCACGGTAAAACGGATCCACTCGATTTTTATCCCATCCCTGCGCTCGTTGGGAGCTCTCTGGTCCCCGAGGCAGTGCCGGGATGCTCGGGCTAGCCTCTCATCCCAGACAGCGCTGTGTTTCTCCCACGGAGCCGTCAGGTCTTTCTTCTTCAGTGCACCAGGCCACTCGCTATAAAGGGTGCCTTCCTTTATTTCACCATCAGCCCCTGATTTCCAGCTCAAGCCCTCCCCCTTTTCCCCGAGCCGTTGCTGGTAAGGGGAGAGCCCGACCCGCAGGGAGAAAGGAATCACAAAGGCTCCCCTCCCCTCCCAGCCGGGAGGGATGCTGTGCCCCGCCGCAGAGCACCGGCGTCCGGGCACGACGCCCGCCCCGGCGATGCCGCTGCATTGTTTTTTCACCTGGATCCCCTCCCGGTCTGCTGCAGCGGCTCCCCCGGGGACGGCACGTGATGAGCCGCGGCAGCTCCGCAGAGGAGCGGGGGCTCCGCGGGGCCGAGCTCCGCAGCGAGCTGCCCAACTCCCCCCCAGCTTCCCCCCCAACGCCGCCCTGCCGCAGCCTGCCCGCGGGGACACCCCCCGCGCCGCGCCCGCGCCCCGCCGGGGAAGCGAAGAGGGGCTGGCGGCCCTGCCCAGCCTGCGCGGAAACAGCCGGGGCGGTGGGGCCGACACCGTTGCCGGGACACAGTCTGCCGCCTCCCCGTCTCCGGACGGGGCTCCGGCTCCAGCTCGTTTCCCCCGATAAGCCGGGGCCGCTCCCGCCGGGCCGTGCCGGAGGAGCGCCCGGGCTGTGCCGCGCCCGCCGCCGGTAGCGCTCCTGCATTGCGGCGGGGGCCCGGCGGAGCGGCGCCGCACTCGGCCGCGGAGCGCTGCCGCTCCCCTCTTACCTGCGGCACCGCTCTCCGTCTCCGACATTGCCCGGCCGCCCGCGGCTCCCTGCTCGCCGCGCCGCGCTCACTGCACACGCCGAGGCATGGGCCGGCGGCGGAGCTGCGCTGCCCACCCCGGGGGAGGCTCCGCTCCTTCTGCTCGTCCCCACCCCGCTGCGCCTTCCTGCGGACGGTGCAGAGAGACGAGGGGAAGCCTCCGCGCTTGACCCGGCGCTGACAGGCTTCCCGCGCAGGCTGCGGGGCTGCGCAGCCCCTCCCCGCCCGCTCCCCGCAGCCGCACAAGGAACGCGGCGCTGCGGCGGCTGCTGCTCGGAAGCGGCGGGGCGCTTGGCGGGAGGGGGAGCTCCGAGGGGCAGCCCAGCCCCAGATGCGGATTTCACGGGTGCTGAAGCAGAAGAAACCCCTCCCGGTGATAGCTATAAAAAGAGCACCCCCTCCGTGGCCCAAAGGGACACCCTGCCTCATCCGTGTGCGCTAGGAAAAGGGTTCGGGGGTCCTGCTGGAGACAGAGCCATGATGTTTCTTGCAAAGGGTGATGTCGGTCCTTGCCTTCACGTTGTCAGGGGTGTGTGGGTACTGATAACCTGCACAGCCACAGGTCATTAATAGGTGCCCCAAAATAATGAATTATGGGGTAACTGTTGCAGCACAGGGTTCTTTCTATTTGCCTTTGGAGTGAACTCTCACATGGGGTTATGCAGTGCCATGAGGGTCAGAATTTCTTCCTTCCTCTGATTTTTAGCTAATTAACTTGTCTCCAGGACCTGGGAGAGAGACACCCTTACTGTCACTGGATTCATTATTAAGTTTTACAAGTTAAATAAGAAGCCAGGACAAACTTGAGAATAAAAACAAGGCTGGTATCCTCCCATGAACAATCCTGCAGCCAGAGAAAATGTTTTTCAGTTTTCCTCCCATGCTTCAGAGTCTAATTCTCCTTCACTTTCCAGCCTCAGCAGCCATTCACATTTTGAAAGGACTGCCAGCAGTTCATGTGGAATAAAGCTTTGCCTCAGTTCCTTGCTAACTCCTAGGCTCAGGAGGTCACTCCGACATCCATCCCAATGTAAAATCCTCCCAAAGTTTCTCCTGAGTCCTCCCAACAAAGCTGTCGCTCACACAAGGCAGGATCCCTGTGAAACCCCTGAGGACTACAGAGTTTTGAAGCAAAACCCTAAACACTGCAGGTGCTTACTCAGCACCTCCCTCTATTTGTTCCCCCTTTCCTCCTCTCAAGGCATTAGCTCTGTTCCCTGTAAATTTTATTGCCTGAGGTCAGAAGGTGTGGCACAGGAGTTAAATTAAAGCAGTAAACTCCTTCATATCCACACACCTGAGTCATCTGAAAGGCCTGCACCAATCCCACATGCACTAAAAAGGTGACCTCTTCCTGAAATCCTGTCTTGTCCAGGGGGAAACCTGAACTCCTTGGTCTGCCTCCCTCCCCAAACAGCAATATAAGAGGATTTTCTAAACCACTGAGGAGGAGAAAGGGAAGGAGCACACAGGAATGATGAAACAGCAGCTCACACCACCCTTCATTTCAGTTTTAAGCCTATATCCTTGCAGAGACTCTGCAATACAGGGATCACTCACACGATCCGCCACAACCCGAGGAGAGTGTGCACTGGGACAGCCGCTTCCTGTTCTTCCCTCCGCTCCATGCCAGGCAACAAAGGGGAACATCTGGCCAATACTCAGCTTTAATTACGTATTTATAGAGTCAGGCTGAATATTTACACTGTCATTAAACAGCCTCGGAAATAAGAAACCAAACAACCCTAATACTTGGTTTCCTGACAAGAGATTTAAAGAGCAGAAACTTTCGCCTCAGATGAAATGAGCTTCATCAGCAATTAGTCGTAGGCGTTAAAAACGTATTGAGATCATCAGCAAAGGCAGAGGGCAAAGAAAAGAAACAACCAAGGAAAACATAAATACACGTCCAAATTGTACACTTTCAGGAAAAAAAAAACCCTGTATGCAGGCTAATTTCCCAGGCTTCCTCAAGCAACAAGACAACACACACAAAAATAGCATTTGCTGGGTACAGGCATCTTTCCGAATGTCAAGGCAGTGACTACATTATTCAATATCAAGCCAGGTTGCCTAAGTTACACACTCAGCTGTAGGTGTTCTGAATAATGCAGGAGGAGAATATTTGAACGCATGTGACTGCTAGTTTCAGAAATAAGACCCCCTCCCAGAGAGCTTGGTATCTCCTTTTAAGGTCTAGTGTGAGGAACCAAGTTTAAAAAATGCACTTGAAGTAGAACTAGATTCTCAATCTGAAATACAAACCAGATGACTAGGGCACCTTAAATTTTCCTTTGTTTTGTATCAATCAAAATTAATTACGTACATAATCAATTATAGAAAAATAAAATAATGCATTATTTTTCCTTGTCACCTCTCTCCCTTGGAAGCAATTAAAAAAAGAACATTTCAAATGAAAGAATAAAAAGCTTTTGGAAAAGGTCACCTTATCAAACGAGCCTGCTCTGAGGCTGAAGAGACTTTATTTTTGTTACTTATTCCTTAGGATATTTGTCATTTTTATGGTCATTCTGATAGGTTGTTTGGAATCTGTGGGTCTAATGGTTGAGATTTTAAAAGCATAACAGGAAATGAGTCTTAATATCATGATTAAAATGTAAAAATACTGCAGATAGATAGATTTTGAAAAGGATGGCACAAGCAAAGTTATCTACATTTTCTGTACTCATGAACACCTAGGTGAACTAAGTACCTGGTCCCTTACCCAGCATTCAATTTTAGTGTGGGCCTGGAAAGAACTGTTTCCTGCTCAGTGAATGAACATCAGCTGGCTTAGCACAATGCAGGGGAGTATTAGCAAAGAGGAACAACACTTTTTTTGACTCCAAAACATCCAAATGTTATTCTGTCAGACAACCAAGGCACCCATCAGTGTGAAATTCAAGCACTAAACCTGGTCTTTGTTATGGTATTACTCTGACTATCAGGAGAAGCATGATTTCTGCAGTAGCTTGAGGCAGACATGTGCTTTAAGTTTCTTCTCAAGCATCGACTCAGGACTGAACAGCTCTCAAGCACAACGGAGAACAGTGATTTAACATACTGTATTTTGCATCTGCAGAACCCATTTTATCCCAGGTGATCCCCAGAAAGCTGCAGCCTCAAACCATTTGATCCATCACACAAAGGGCTTAGATACACTGCATACACTGACAGTACAAGACAAATAGCTGTCTAACCCCACTCTGGTTTTAGCAGAACTACCACATACGTGTTATCCATTAGCATCAATCACAATTTCATGAGAAAATTGAAGATCAGCACAGTGCCCTTCCCAGCCACATTCACATGTTGTAAGAGCTACACAACACTGCAGACAATCAGAGAAAAAGCTGTGTGCATCTTGCAGATGATTACAAGGGTTGAAATGAGGCACCGATGGGTTGAACTGAGCATCAGTGAGCTGTAACACCAGGCACAGAGATCTCAAAGGGATGCAGGCATTGCAATATTGCTTTCAATGCACCTGACCTCAGGATGTACAGACATTCCCACCGACTCAGACATCAGCATGCCTCTGAAGTCCAACACCACGCCCATAACAGTACCAGGAGAGCTGTACCTTTAAATACCACACCAGTTTAAAACAGCAGAAAGCAGGTAAGTATGCCTTACAGCCTGGCAGATCAGGAATCCCCCACCAAGCACTATGTCCATCCACACAGTTACAATTCCTAGGATAACAGTTTCATACTTCAGAGTTTCCTCCTATGTACTTTCTGGGGTATCATTAAACATACAATACCTAATTTTTGTTTATCAGCTGTGTTATTGTTACTGCACTCTCCTCCTTCATTCCAGCTGTACAGCTTTCCAGCTTACAGCACATTAACCTCTCCAGTTCTGCTTATTGGTTCATGTGCTAAAAACTTAAGAATTATTTTTGTTACAGAATCAACTGACAATCTGTTTCCCTAGAAGCAGTTGCTACCTTCCCCTTTCCTAAAAACAGCCTTTTATACTAATACTCAAGAAATCTCTGTACAGATAACAAGAATAACTATTCATCGCTGTCATAGCTTTTCAATAAAGGAACTTATTGAGCACCTAGGAATATCAACAGTTTCTTGAAAAGGAACAGATTTGACAATTTTCACCTTTTACACATTTCTCATTCCTCACATCCCAGCATCTGTTGGAAGTACACCACTCAGGAATGGAGCCTGCACAGGATTCTCCAGCATTTCATGGCAGGAGGATTCTTCCATCAAATTTGCTAGGTTGGGGGGTTCTGGCACTCACCATTTTCTGGCAACACACTCACTCATTTGGAGAGTACTTTCAAATGCAGAGATGGCAGCCCAGTGGTTACTACTGCTAACCCCATTTGGGTTTCTTCACTTCTTTCACAAACTGTACTATAGTAGATACACTGAACACCGAACAGTGTCCCCAGTGGTCCCACCACAGCAACGTTCAAGAATCTTCTCATGTATCCCAATGGTCTGTGGTAGGTGCTGTGCACACAAAGCCAAAAGATGGGTTCAGTCCCAGGAAGTTTCCATTCATACTGTATGCCCTGATGATCTTTCTTCCTTACAGTCACTGCCCTTTCTCTACCTGGATGTATTAAAACCAAAACCAAACAAGAAAACAAACCAGTCCAAACCTAAACCCAAAACAAACAAAGCAAAACCCAGAAGAAACACATTATATAACCTCATGTCATTGTACTGTCATCTGAGTTTTACTCTCCAGAAACACACCCATCTATATAGAGTGAAAAATGCTATTCTGCCAAGGCATTTTTAAAATATCGACCAGATTGTGCATCCACAGTGTTTCTTTTTGTTCCAAAAGAAGCAAATCTGCATATCCATCATGCAAAAAACTTAGTTTTGTGACACAGCTCCTGTGAATGTATGTATATACTGCTTAAGGAACTGATGAGCACACTGGCTCCCACTGAAGTCATTAGAAGTCGCAGGTGGCTCAGCTCCTCTAAAATCAAGGCTCTACAGTTGGGCAGGACAAAATTCTGCCTGCCTTGTTTCTTACAGCCCCTACTCCAGAGAATACACCGTACCTTGAGGTGGCATGTTTAGGTATTACTGTTCATACTCTTGCTTTGCTGACTGCTTCACTGAAATAAACAGCATTGACAAAGCTGCAGCATTAGTTGCAGTGCAAGCAATAACTCTGTCCCTTAGAAACATTCTGCACCAGCCTGAGTATACTGAAATTGACAATATAAAGGGGAAAGAAAATTGTCAGACTCAAAAAGTGACATAAGAGTACTTCCTCTCACTGTGCATCTGTGATACATAATAATGTCATCACAGAAATACACAGAACGTAACAGTTAACAGGCTCCTACCTAACTGCTTTCTGAAGCTTCCTGTTGTCCAACTCAATACTGAAAGGCAGCACACTGGAAGATAAGCAACACGTGATTGATATGATACTCAAAACAAATTGCATGCAAGGGGAAAATCTGAAACTAGAATTATATGCAGTTTCCACAGATTTGTTACACATAGGAAACAGACTTTTAGGCTTCATGTAGGCACATGTCAGCTTAAGGTTTGGTTTTTTTCCTAAAATGCTTGAGAAACTGTATGAAGAACATACAAATATAATAAAGATGTCAAGCCAGATCCTCCAGTTTAGCATGGAATGAATTGGCAAAGTGGGCACTATATAATGCTCACCAGATCTCACCCATCTTGCCCTGCATCTAGGAGGCAGAAGAGGTCACTCTGAGGCAGACGCATACACAGAATAAAAGAAGTTTAAAGGCCTAGCTGGGGAAATGAAGGCTAGCAAAGCCTGAGAATAAACAAGAGAAATAACACCACCAGTTTTACAAGAAACTACTTGAAGGATACACCTAAGGCTGAACAAACTGACTACTTGCTGGAGTAAACCTTAACTGACCTCCAACGCCCATCCGACATTTAGCAATGCAGCAGGACTGTGATGTTTTAGGTCTTGAAGAGAAATCAAAAAAAAAACCCCAAAAGCTCTCTGACACTTTTAAGAAATGCCTGCTGAATACTGAAAATGCTTTTAACATAATAAATACATTTTGATAGGTTTAAAACCCTTTAATGTTTCATGTATATAAACATTATGTGAGTCAAGTTTTACTTCAAGAAAATTATCCAAAGAGGAAAAGGCTAAACTGCTGTAAAAGATATTTCAGAAAGAAATGCCTCAGAAATGCTCTTGAAACGTAATCTGCAAATATATGTGTTATTTGGTTTATTTTCAGACTATAACTGTTTTTTTTTAAAAAAAATTCTATCAGAAACATCAAATGGTACTGTTTATTCAGTCAGGGGCAGATAAAGCAGAGTAAATCACACAGATGAAGAAAAGCAGAAATACTATACATAGTAGAAGTGGATATTTTAGCATGAATCCACTGGTTGAAATACATTCTTAACAAAACATTTAAGAAAATTCCAGTAACTAGCATATTTGTAAAAGTTAAAAGGGTAAATTGTCAGTCAATCACTATGATTTACTTTGGCATAAAACGTCTGAAATGAATGGGGGTCTTGAGTATCACACATAATTTCTCAAAATCCTGATGTGCCACTCCTCTCCATATACATTCTTTGTTAACAACCACTTACTTCTATTTTTGGAATCTTTAATGAGGGCACACACATATAAATGAAAGTACACAATATCCCAAATGAACAGAGTGAGGTTTTCTGCTCTGTATCTAATTTATCCCACCATAGGCTGTATGAGATCTCTGATTGCTTTTTTTTTTCTCCCTCATCACCAAAGGGGTAATAATTCCATAAGATTATACCACTCTATCACTTGCTGTAACATCTTTCTGAAGACAGGCATCAATACCAGTTTTTGATGATTCCTAACAATGGAGTCTAACATGTGAAAATAAAGACTATGAATCAGTAAGTCTCATTAGTCTTGCTAAGGTGAGGAATTACCATAAGTGGTAGTAAGTAATTAAAAAGTCAACATCTATAATAAGTAACAATCTAACAGTCCTCTAACAGAGACATGATTCCTTTTAAGAAAAGTAGTTCATCTTACACAAGATTAGCATCACTAAAATACATATTGAGCTTCTATAAATGAATGCTGAATTAATTACAACAGCAACTTAAAAATAAAAGCAAAAATAAGTTATTTCATGTAGTTACACAAATGTAAATGAGAACACAATTTGTCCCTTACTGTAGAATTCAACAGTAAAGAAAAAAATAAAAAGATGGCAGAGCTCCACTGCCTTAAAATGTAATTGAAATCAGAAACATGATTCAAATCTTGCTTTAATGACGCACAAAACTATGAGTTGGAGAAATCTGTCATTTGTCCATTCTCATTTAAATACAATACACTGCACCACAATCTTTAAGCTGGCACATACCACGCAAGAAACATCCTTCCTCGTATTAAATCTGTTGGATTTGCCTGTGGTATTTTAAATAATGATTTATTATGTTAGTCTTCTGTGCCAGCAGAAAAGAATGTTGTTGACATTCCTTTAAGTGCTTAGCCTAAATTATTACTAAACTGCTCCAGTCTGGTAATTCAGTAAATGAAGAATTTGTCCAAGAGATAAACTAAATGTTCTCACTTTCTTAAACTTAACTACCATAAAGATAATGCTTTAATCCCTTGGAGAAACATAATGAAATCCTACTAATTTCCTTTTTCTCTCAGAGAAGAATCACGTAACGTTGACTCCATTAGTTGCAATAAAAGCTCTGGGATTTCTTTCCTAGTGAAGATTATCATTAAGAAATAGACACAGCTAGCTGATTATTTTAGTATACTATGTAAGCATGTGTATTTTCACTGACCACAAAAATACGTTGTGCCTTTTCATACTTGAAACAGAATGGCAAACAAAAAAGTTGCATCTTCTTTCAGCTGAATTAGAAATCCATTTGAACCAATGGAAAATCTCCCATCACTTTCAGTAATTTTAAATCTGGCCCTGAAATGCTGATAGGTGATAGCTGCCTTGTTATATGGGGACTGTATAATGGAGTTTGGGGGGGTTGTGTTTTGTTTGGGTATTTGTTAAAAGGAGGACAGAACAAGCTGAAAAGGAGACTAGATTGCTTTAAAGATCTTGCACCACCACATCTCAGCGAGGACATTTGGAAACCCAAATACAGAGTCTCCTGGCTCTGAAATGCAGGTGAAAATCAAGCATTGGTGCCTCTTTGAAATCAGTTCTGCAGAAAATGTGTGTCATACAGGCAGGGTGCAAACACAATAAAAAAAGCCATCACCACAGGAAACTGCATTTGGTTTGTTTAGAACAGCAGCATAACATTTCACACAAAAAGAAGTGCTTGACACTGTTTATAAACAGTGAAATATGTGTAAAAACACTACTCCAATCCATCTGACATCTCTCTTCCAAAGGACTGTATTTTGGGCTGAGTCCGTATTTTCAATCCTTTGCCTTAAGCTTGCATATGACTGCTCTGTTATTTAGAAAGCAGTGACCTTCTTTTACTAATATAAAGAATGGGCAATTTTAAATTTCAATGTACAAAACTACTGCCATTAAAGTATAATTTAATGCAGCGCTCATTGCAGGAGCAGTCCTCCTCCTGGAAATACCTTCTTCCAAAGAAAGGGAAAAGAAACAGTCGGAGATGACAAGCCTATATCAAATCAAATGGTCCACTAACATAATTCTGGCACTAGCATAAAGTAGGTCTTCAGATTGCATGGCTTAAATAAAAACGTCCAGTAAACCAAAAATAAAATAAACATGAAGGTACTGCTCAAGAAACAGAAGGAGCACATGGTGAGGAATGTACAGTGCCTGCTGAGAGACAAATAAGCACGAGGAGATAAGAATAGTAATTTCTAAAACAAGGTCATTGCAGAAAAGGTTTCAGATTCCAGTCTATGTTTATAGCCTTTGGTGTCAAGCTGTCCACTAACAGATCCAGAAAGATTGACTTTGTAAAAGTAAATTTTCTCTGTCATCCTTTTTCTCACCCGAGGTGCTATCTGTCAAGGCCTATAAACTTCACTGTAGATAGATTATGTTAATAAGACATGAAATACAGTATATAGCTACAGGGGAAATAGGGTGCTTATATCAAATACATCTTTCTGTTCACCCATGCAAGGACTGAGGGGCACTTCCTACAGATAAATGGGTTTGGGATGACATTCATTTAAAACTCTATTCCCAGTTATAGAAGGACCATGAAGACAACAGGCACATAAGCAATCCAAATATTGCCATGAATTTATAGTCAGCCTTCCTTCTTCAAACTTTCCAATGCCAGATATTTAATCAATAGAAAAGCAGCACACTTAACTCTCATCATCTCAATCTGGCACTTGAGGTAACTCAAATGAAAGGTTTTAAAGTCAGTTTTTCACAGGCATCTATAACTCATTTTCCATAGCACTGCATGGGTATTGTGAGGGCTCAGTATCTCTCAAGACTTAAGGTGGGAAAATAATAGTTTAGAAGTGCTCACTAATTCCAAACGGTTAATTTTAGCTTTTCAGAGTCTAACTTATTGCTGCTGTCTTGCAGATGCAGATGCTCAACCTCAGAAAGAGCAAATGTCCAACATTTAGAGCACAAAAGAGATAGCTAGATGCCCATCTTGATTTTCAGATTCACACAGGAACCAAATCCACAGTGAAAAATCACAGGAGATAATTATCAAATTGCTTTTCAAAGCCATCTGAAAAGCCATCTCCATTTCTAGGTCCTTTGACAACCTCAGTGGCACAAGTATTTTCCTCTGGAATAGATGTTTCTGTGTATCCATATGTTTGCAAGATTTTATACCCTGCAATGATAAGGATTTTTGCTGGAAAGAAAATTAAGTTTGCCCTGAGTCCTCTTAAAACTGCATCTCCCTAGAGAAGTTTTTCAGATTTCAAGGATACATAAAGATTTCAATGGATACATAGTTATTGTAGACCAAGAAGGGAAGCAGTTGTATTTGCATGTGAAATCTAGTCTGGAATGTATCAACAAGTTTTAGGTGGATACATACCATAATTTCCTCTCAAGGTGTTACAATTTGTAGACAAAAATACATTTTTAGATGAGCAATTATGAACATTACTCCTTTTAATTCCCTGCTAAATCTCCTCGTTATAGGCTCTTCTGTTTGTAATGCTTCTATATTTGGCTGGCCCTACTCACCTGGTAGAGCTAAGCAGGGGCACTGGGTAAGAGTGATGGACTGGACTGGTTTTAGGTCCTTGTTCACCAGGCAGAGAGCACTGCTTTCTCAAAGTCCTACTGTAGAGCATTTCTAAACCCACAGGTATCTGCTTTACAGCCAACTGGCAGATGTTGATATTCTTTCACAACTAATAAGCTGCCTGCAGCTCCAGCTGAGGCATCAGGATCTGAAGTGGGATTTTTAAGTATGACTTTGTCTTTTCACTTCTACTACTTTCTGATTCTTTCAGGCACTTTGAGAATCTGAAGCAAACTTGTCTACTGGAAGGTACCCCTGCCCATGACCGAGGGGTTGGAACTGGATGATCTTTAAGGTTCCTTTGAGGGTGCACGTTTGTGTCTCTGTTTTCAGGTAAACTGCTAGCCAGGCTGTCTCCCTGCTTGGCTCTACAGCATAACGCAATCTGACATACACACCGCAGTACTGCACAGATGCCACATTTAATTTATATGCTCAAATTAAATAGACTTATCATGCAAAGCTGAAGCCAAATGTGGATTTATGCTGTAAAGTAACCAAGGGTGACCTACACATACTTTTGTGGTGTAAGACAGAAAGGTTCACCCCGACTTCCTATTTGTTTGCCTGACAGCCATCCCCACAAACCAGCAGGCATGCCACCCCTACAGACCTCTGCTAGAAAGGCCAAAAGGAAATTCTTTGCAGCATTTCCCCAGTACAGGCTCCTTGAGCCTCCCTACTGAAATTAATAGTTAGAAATCTATGAGAATAGAAAAACATTATGTTCTAATGAAAAGCTCAAAAGGTGCAACAGATGCGAGTTAAACAGATGGACACTGGATCAAGGTTCCCTAACTCTTTGTATCCAACTCCCTCATGGTTTAAAGTAGGGAAGAGAGGAAAGGTGAGGCCATAAACCTGTTCTCTTGCTGGTACATCTGCAGTTAGAAGTCATCCAGACAGGTGATTTCAAAATCACACTGGGTCTCAACTGTTCAGGACTTCGAACACTTGAATCATTCTCTTTAAATGAGGCAGCAACTACTTTCCACAGCAGCCACAGTTTCCAGCGACTGCAGTGTGTTACTCAAGATACTATGTACCACACTAATCTACTTGAGAGGTGATGGAGGCGCAGAAAGCTGCCTAAGGCCAGCATCTGAAAGGAAAGGTTGCAGACTCTTGGGCAAACACAGATGATAAAAGCATTCCTGGCAGCTGTTGCTATCTAAGCATTCTGGAACAGCCAAGGACATCTTCAGAATGGCACAATATCATCTTCAGAAACTCCACTCTCATTATCTATTTTTGTTTGTGCAGTGCTTGTTTTGTCCCTCGACAACCTTGCATGACCCTCTTTAAAGCCAATGGAATCTAAACACTCTCAGGCAAGAACAAAATGGAAATCAACTCCTTATAAAACAACCATACACAGTCTTTAAGTTGACAGACAAGCCTGAACCCAGTAACATTTTGGGATAAATATCACTTTGATTTGCCCCTTCAGGCCCAAACACATATCATGGATTCAATTAGGATCCAAAACCACACTTGCCAATATGTTGGCAATGAACTGCACAATTCTTGAAAACAGAAGCAAACCCACACACAGAAGCCAAATGCAAGACAATCAACAAAAGTCAAAAAGAAAAACTGAACTGACCTAAGAGAACCTAAGCCTGTGATTGTGCCCCCACATCTCACAACAGCAATAAAAGATGCTACACTGCTCAGACACAAACCCTGTTTGTTTCAAAGTCTGAATTTCACAATATATTTGTACCTTTAGCTTACCTTCTCTTCTTAGGCATAAACGAAATCACCTGGAGGCTTCATTCAGTGCTCTCTACAAAATCTGCAAGCACTCAATCACTGAGAAAATATTCCTATCTTTTCAGTGTTATTCTCACAGTACCTGCTTTTTGAGCATCCCCATGCATGGCACACAAGGTACTATACAAACATTATGACAGAAGCTCCAGAAACACACAACCAGTGCTTACCTCATAGCTAATGACACTGTCCAGGCTGACTCATTTCTGCCCTTTGATGTGACCTTTTTCTTCAGCCAAGTTAATATGCAAGTTTACCTTGCAGATGTGCTTACAATTCCAATAGTGTAAATCTGAAGCAAGTTCTATTCCCAGTGCTGCAGAAACACAGACAGTATTTTAGATCAACAGTGATGTGAAATGTGATACATATCCAAATGCTAGTACTGCAGAAAAATTGCATTTTAGATTGACAGCAATGTCCCAAAATTGCACAAGGAAAATAAATGTAAGTTAGCTTCGGGAGGAATTATTTTAACACCCTGTAAATAGCACTAATTTCTAAAGTAATCCAAACAAAAACACCAGGTGAATATACCATTCAGCAACTATCAAGAAAAAAACAAATGTTTAAGTAGTACAGAGGAACATAATATAAAAATGTTCTCACCTGGAACACTATTTGGTTCTTACTGCCATGTAAGGTGCATAAGAACCAAGTAGGGTTCAAAGTAGATTCTAAAAATGATTTAGAGACATCTGTCCATATAACAGGAAATTGTTAAGAACAGGATTGGACACAGAGGACAGACAACTCTAGGACAAAGTTCTGCTGACACACAACTCTGCCTGATTACTCACCAGGTAGTGTTCAAGGCCAGAAGAGAGAACCTTCATTCTAACATCCACCAAACATGTTTAATCAGAAAGAATCCTGAATATTTATGAACAAGCCATGTAAAGCAAGCTATAAGACATGCTGCAAAAATATCAAATGGTGAGATAGAACATTCCCAAACAGATAACTAGTACATTGCCAAAATAATCACATGTCCTACCATGCTAGCCTACACACCCAAATCACACTTTGCAGCTGCTAACAGGTTCACACAAGAAGAGGCTCTGGTGTGTAAAAATCAAGGATGGTACTAGTAACTTCCCTGTTTCTTGAGGATGTTTCAGGTATTTCTGAAAGCACTTTTGTGCAGGCAAGAGACATCATCACTTAGGCCCAAGCAAAAACCAGTGAATTCCCACACTCCAACTAACAGGTCCTTTGCAGCCACTGAAGAACTCCTGCAGAAAGCTGAGAACAAGTGTAGCCAGGCATGTGAACCAAAAATGTCTGGGATTCGGGGGTGCAATCTCACAGACATATCTACCCTGAAATCTTAATTTCTGGATTTTATGGACTAGTTTAAAGTTTTAATTTAAAATTATTTAGGTTTAACTAGCATTTTTCTTATGATTTTATTTTTAACGTTACCATGTACAATGCCTATGTGGTCCGACTGTGTCAGGAATAAGGATTAGCAGCACAAACACCTCAAAGAAGACAGACATAGAAGACATGTCATAGAAGACATAATATGGTTGAAACTTAAGTTGAAGAGCTACCTCAAAATACAGAATTTCTACCTTGTGACATGCTTTTATTACAGTCACCATTTCATCTGGTATATTCTTTCTTATGCTAAATCATGATTGTTTCCTTTGCTTCTGATAATACCCCAAATCTGATGTCCCAATTGGATACTCCAATGGTTTCTATGACCTCAGGGAGTGAAAAAAGGACACAGTTGCATCATGTCACCAAAACTATTCACCTTTCCATGTGAAACACTAGTGTCAGCTAAGAAACACACCAGAAAGGCGACCACCTCTTTTGCCTCCTGCAAACTCCTGCCAGACAGAGACAGTGAGTGAAGAATCCTCAAATAACAGAAGGGAATTAATAATCTCCAGCTCCTCATCAGTGGAAAAAAATCTGACCTTTCCTAAACCAACCCAGAAGATCCCCTGTGTCTAATATACAAATATATGCATAAACAAACATCAGGGGCCAAGTAACACGGGTTTAACAGCCTTATCTAAACTTTCACAAGAATCTGAGACATACAGGGTATATTTTTTACTACAAAAAAAGTGTAACAGGATGAAAGGATGAAAAGGAATGTTTACCTTAAATCCCAGAAATTTTAAAAATTGTAAAGCTTAAATTCTGAACATACAAGATGGCAAAACTTATACAGGGCAAACCAGTATAAAACATTCTGTAAAGGTCATATGATACATGCAGAGGGAAGGAAACTACCACATGAACTATTGGTTTTGTGTGGGTTTTTTAGAATTTTATCAGATTTGTTTCTTTTTTTGGTGTCAGTGTAAGCCAGTTCTCAAGAATCTGAGAGTCATTCTTATGAAAAGGAAAAAGTGAACAAAAAGTTAGGACCTGTTTACATATAGGCCTTAATCTATTTATCTACCAGGTTCTTAAAGAAGGTCTGTTTTTCAGAACACAAAAGGATCATAGTTTAATTTTTAAAGAAGTTTCCTAATCAGGAAAAGTAGTCCACAGGTTACTTTTCACTGAGAAAATGGGCAACAGTGTCCAGAGGGTTCCACAGCTGGAACACTACTACTTTTTCAAAATCTGGTTGTGGTGTGCAGACAGGGAACAGAGTCCTTTGCAGAAGGTGACATTATGGGCATCAGACATGCTGTAAACATGGAGAAAAAAAACCAGTCCTTTGGGAGTGATATGAGGGAAGACAGGAATGTAGTATTCTTATTATGAGATAAAGGGGCTCCAGCCTCACTGCTACCAAATGTGATCACATTACAGTTTTTTGGTGCTTAACTCCACCAACCAAAACCACTTCTTTAAAATAAATTCCTAAAGGTTGAGGTCCAGTGATAATGTTTGGAAAATAAAAAGAAATTTACTGCAAAATTTTCAGGACATATCTCTGGTTGACATGTTTGCAAGAGGTTCTAAAACAAGGAGCAAGCATCAAGAGGCATAACAGATAGGCAGGAGAAAATTGTCTGGGCTTAGTGAAGAGCTTCAAGGCAAACTCCTACTCTGGCTTGAAGCATCCAGTCTTTCCAGCTGAATGTATCACGTACCTTCTGCCTGTATCACATGGCTGTGATTTGGCACATTGTAGCTGACCATAGAGCATGTCCATGCTTCTGGGAAGTGCTGATTTGGTTCCATCTGTATGGATATGTAGTTATCCAAGGGAACCGAGCCTGCCCAAAGTTGCTGTATCTGTATTTGCAGAGAGTTTGGAACAGGTGGCAGCAGGGCACTGGGTACACTCCCTGAACACTTCATACAACCTGTTTCTGGCTGTTAGGTTTCCTCAGGGTGGAGCTCAGAATTACCTGTGGCACACAGGAACTGTTCCCATGTGGCAGCTGAAACCATTTTTTCTGGAAGACTCTGAGCTCACCTGTCACTTGTCATGTGAAACAGCAGGGAGTCACCTAGGAAGTAACAGCAGAGAGAAGTGAGCTGCTGCTGTCAACTATTCACCCAGCCAAGGCACTGTCAGGAACAGGCACAGCCCAAGCAGCTCAGTACCTTTATGAACCGATATCCCACTGGCTGGAAATCAGCAGTTGGTGCTCGCCCTAAGATACTGCACATACAGCTAATACTGACTGCAACTGTTCAAGTTCTTCCATTAGCCTCTGTCTTTACAGAAAGGCCTGTAAAAACACAAAGCTGGGATTTTTCTACAGCTTCTAGGGAAAACTAAGCTCCAAAACCCAACGGGGTGTAACGCTCAAACATTTTATCCACCTTTGGAGATCTCCATCGCAATGACCTGTTTGGTTTCCTCAGAAACAGCCCCTCTCACTTAGCTTTCTAGCAGCTAAGACTCAGCAGGCCTCAAGCTAACAGCTCTCCATTCAGAAAGGGGAAGGGAAGGGGTCCTGGTTCTGGAATCTGTTTCCTTCAACCACCAGAACTCAACTCACTATCAAACCACACCATGACACTCCTTCCTTACACATTTGAAGGAAGTTAAATTTCAACAAATGTGGGCTGGGAGGGATGGGCTGTGCCCCATTTGAAACCCTGACACACTTTTTCCTTACTTTGTTTTGCAATTGTTTTACAACTGTGCTGTGGGTTCTGGATAGGAATATCTCAGAACAAATACATAAATGGGACTGACCAGTTTTGCAGTATCATTCTCCTCCCCACCACTCCCTTTCTTCTGCTTTACAGGAACAGCCAGGACTAACGCAAAGGGTGCTTGACTTGGCAGTTAATGACCAAGGCAAGAGGTCATGTACAAAAACTTAGCTTCCAAGAAACACTCAGTTTAGCAGTTATCACTAATTGACTCTGAGGAAAGATCAGACTCCAAGCACTCAGACACTCCATTTCTCCTTATCTGTCAGTGAGTTAATTGCTGCCTCTTTCTCCACCTCAAGAGAGGCACCAGCCACTGATGAAACCAGAGTGCCCAACTTTTGAAAGTCACACACATTGAGCCAGACTTTTCCAAGTGACCTTTCAAAGGCCATTCTGCAGTGCTTCATACAAAACACATTAAAATTGCAATCTTTCTTTGCTGTCCCTAATTATAAGGCTAATCCAATTCTCACTAACTACAACTACAATTTTAATACTGGCTTCATCAGGAGTGGAAACACAGAGTTATATTAGGCATCCAAAGATGATCTACTGTTCACAAGGTCACAAAGTCTGGAATTGAGAAGCTGCAACTTGACTGCAAACTACTCTCATGCTCTAGGGTTTAGAGGAAAAAAAGCTTGTGCTATTTTTTAACGCGCTTCTCTGTGGATATATTTAACCACATCCTTGGGAAAATCCTTCTCGTGCTAAAATTAGTATTCGATGACCCTAAGAGACAGAAGTTTCTGTAACACTAGGTAAAAGTATAATCTGTGAAGTGGGTTTTTAGATAAGTTTAGCAGAGTCCTTGTCTTTATCCAACAATACACTGCCATCGTGTGGTTCAGTCTATCAACGACAGCATTTATTAAGATGTAAAACTGTTAGGATGTTTCCACAGATCTTTCACAGCTTTCATTTCCATTATGCTAATAATTATTTGTGCTTTTAGGGTATTTGTTTAAAGTCTCAAAAAAGGGAAACAATTCATGTGATTCCCCGTTCAAATTAGAAGAGTTAAAAAATGTTCAATAACATCACTCAAAAATAACTGGGTTTTGTTTGTTTTTCTTTAAGAGTGGACTGTTTCAAATGCAGGCCACCCCAATCCTTCCATTTTCTTTAATTAATCCAGAAGGGTTGGGTTCTTGAAATATATTATTATTGTATGCAGACGTGTGTGTGTTTATTCACATCACTTCACTGACCTCATGTTCAGTTGCTTCTCTGACTTGAGAAAGAGCCAACAGCTTTCTAGTTGTTCCCTCAGTCCTTTATGTTCTACCTACACCATGCTGTCTTAACCCTAAGTATTCAGATAAAGATCCCAATGGGCCGACCCGCTGAAGGCTTCTCATGAGCTTCTGCTGCTTCGCTCAGAGCTCTGGTCTTAGAGCTGCACTGGAAAATGTAGGCTCTTCAGAATCTTCAATTTAGGGGAAAGGAGTGAAAGGGAACACTTCTTAGTGTGTCTGCTGATTGATCTTTCAACATACAGAACAGTGAGACCATGCTTAGTCTTCTCTACTACAGAAAAGAAAAAAAGTAGTTTTATTTCCATGAGCATAACGTCTGCATTCCCTCTCTCTGAAACCCTCGTGCAAGGTCCTGGCTATCCAATGATTAGTAACTGTCAGAAGAAACTCACTGTTTCCTTTTCTTCCCTGGAATCCTGTTTTTAGTAGCTATAGTGCTTTAAAAATATAAAAATAAATCCATCTGGTTTCATAGCATTAGAAAGTCAATGCTGGCCAGGAAAGTCAAGAGTTGTAGCTAGCACTTTATCTAGGATGGTAGAAGAGAGTAGAAGAGAACAGAATAGACTATTTCAGTTGGAAGGGACCCACAACAATCATCTAGTGCCTGAGCACCTCAGGATCAAAAGTTAAAGCATGGCATTAGGGGTATTGTCCAAATGCCTCACAAACTGACAGGCTTGTGGCATCAACCAGCTCTATAGAAAGACTGTTCCACTGTTTGACCACTCTCCCAAGTAAAAAATGCTTTCTAATGTCCAGTCTAAACCTTGCCTGGCACAGCTTTGAACCATTCCCACACATCCTGCCACTGGATCCCAAGAAGAAGAGCTCAAGCACCTCCCTCTACACTTCCCCTCCTCAGGAAGCAGTAGAGAGCAATGAGGTCATCCCTCAGCCTCCTTTTCTCCAAACTAGACAAACCCAAAGTCCTCAGCCACTCCTCCTGGGACATTCCTTCCAATCTGTCACCAGCTTTGTTGCCCTCCTCTGGATGCATTCAAGGACCTGAACATCCTCCTTAAATTGTGGGGCACAGAGCTGCCCACAGTGCTCAAGGTGAGGCTGCATCAATGCTGAACACAGTGGGATAATCCCCTCTTTTGACTGTTTACACTGTGCTTGATGCACCCCAGGATGTGGTTTGCCCTCCTGCTGCCAGAGCACACTGCTGGGTAATACTGACCTTGCTGCCAACCAGCACCCCAGATACCTTTCCCACAGGGCTGCTCTCCAGTCACTCCTCCCAATTTATGCTCGTGCCTGGTATTACTCCATCCCATGTGGAGGATCTGGCATTTTGACTTGCTAAATTTCAGCCAATTCATCATTGCCCAATGCTCCAATTTATCTAGATCCTTCTGTAAGGCATCTGGTCCCTCAAGGGAGTCAACAGTACCTCCCAGTTCACTTGCTACAGTAAATTCCAACCCTGCATCCAGACTATTCAATGTTTTGAACAGAACTGGCCCTAAAATCAATCCCTCAGGAGCACTGATGGCGTTCTGCATCACACTGGTATAGTCCTTTTTAAGACTTTGACTCTGGCCTGATAGGCTGTCACAGGTACAGACTCATAGCTGTTACTGCACACTGAACAAGCAATAGCTTGCTTTAAAAGGCTGTCTCCATTTCTCTTTACAAGGACTGCAGCAGCATCTCTAAGGGACATTCAGTTGTTACTTTCAAATAAGCAATTTGCTTGAAGAAGATAGCATTCAGAGCTCTTACCAGGTATTTGCTGTTCATGAAAAAAGGTCCTCCTGGCTCGATTATTAATGCAATTACATTATTACTGGAAAGTAGTAATAAATATTTTTTCTGATCTAACGTTAATAAAAAATAAAATCTGCTTTCCTTCTGGCACTTTATATATATTACACCTATATAGAAACTTGTAAAGCTCATTTCTATGCCTAAATTTATACACACAGACATAGAAATTTACATTACCATTATATATGCAGTTTCCACGTTTTACAGCATAGCCTTTAGCAGTAATACTGGGAAGAGAGATACATTGGAATATCCCACAGGCTGTTCCACATGTTACACCATATACTGTATGGTATCACTTTCTATTATGTTCCATAAAATACAAAGGCCTATTTCAGAGACCCTCATCCCTCCCATCTCCCCCGTTTTGCTCTGTACCACGCTGCCTATGGAGTATGTGCAGCCGGACACAGCAATCCAGAGGAGGGCGTCCAATTGCTTTGGATAATGACCCAAGCCCAATAGCTGTGGGGAGGGGATGGCAAGGAACTGAGGCACTCCACAACAGCATCAGCTCTGCACTGGATCTACCACATCCAGGTAACAGGGGATGGGTGAGTCAACTAAGCTGAGACACTCCACATCCACCAGCACTCGCTATATACTTTGTGGGAGCCGGCTGCTCACCTTGTGCTCCCTGCAACCTGGGTGCTCTCTAACTGCCAGCAGACTGCTCCTACACCCTGCCTCCCTGCACACCACAGGCTGCACTCTGCAGTCTTTTCACTTGCTCCTACCCTGATTTCTTCCCTGAGAAAAACATCCTAGAGGTCTTCCAACATTTCAGGAGTTTTTGCAGCATGAAAGGTTTACAGTGAAAGGTGAAGATTTTGACCCAGTCAACCCTCTGAGCTCCTAAACACTAAATGCTTCCCAGAATTTTAGGGCAAACTTGCTGCAAATACATACCTAATGTTGAAACCATGCCAGTACATACCAAAAAAAAAAGACCTCCTATATCCCTTATGAAAAAGATTGTTCAATATCTGAAACCCAGAAGTCATGCCATCATTATAAACTGATCTTTTGTAAACAGATACCAAAATGAGCCAGAGGCAGCATCCTAAAAAATAAGAAACTTTTGGGATAGTAACCAACATAAAAACCTTATGGGAGAATTCAGACCTTGGAGTTCCAAAGGGAACTCTGCCACTTCACAATTTATGAGACTTCCTTTACTGATCCTGTGCCTGGGGAACCCCTAGTGAATCATGAGTGAAAGTAATCCTGCCTCTTAATAAAAGCTTGCTTTTAATTAGTACCTTTATATCAAGAAATTGTTCTATTACATATAATACCTTTCCTACAGCCAAATAATATTTTAAAGCAGAAAAACTAGCAGGAAAAAAAATTTCACTAATTGCTGGGATGATCATATTTGCTTAAAATGGAGCAAAAATATTTGAAATCACTCAGTGATTAAAATAAAAATTACTATAGGAATGCTATATTTAAAGACAACAACAATGTATATGAATTCTGCACTATTTTAAGTATAAGCTATTTATAATGTTAACTGCCATATTACACATAAATATTAGAGATATTTTTAATATTTCAATCCTGTCACATTTCAATGACTTTGTTTGGAAAGGACTATTTACTGAGTGAGAGCTGGGATAGCTTTCATGTCTTCTGCATTCTGCTGCTGTATTACTGGAGTCAATGGGAGCTTTTTCATTGACTTGGGTAAGAATTGAACTCTACAGCTCCAGTCAAAGGGAGGGATCTTAGATCATCTTGATGAAAAGTAGGCATTTTGAATTGCTAAACACAATTTTTGACAATTTCTGGTCAACATAATATCCTGAGGCAGTTGCCAAAAGAGCAGAGAACATCATTCTCTGCTGCCCTATAGAATATGCACTTATACGTTTTCAAGGCTTTTTAAACCTGAATTTGCTGTCTTGAACTGTGAACCGTTACTGCGCACTGTGAAACAGTTATGATGCTTCATGCCTGTGATGTTTCGTTCCAGAAGACCTGCATTTCAACACCAGAGCTGCTGCTGCTGTATTTGCAACATAGCTTGCAAAGTGCATTGAGCTCCTTTCAAAGGAAACACAGCACAGATTTAAGGTGATCAGGTTGCCTGCTAGAACACACGATAGAGCCCACATAGCCACTTACATTTGACCAATGAAAAATCCTCATTCTTTCCACAATATTCAGCAGGTTCTGCAATTTTTCTCTCAACGGGAGACAAAATGTTAGGTTACAGAACCCTTAAAATTCCCTGCTGGATCTCACAGAATCTGCAAGTCCCACCCCGTGGAGAATGCCACTTTGCGGCAGTCTCTACGCATTCCCTGAAAGAGTTCAAATTCTTTACACCAATTGAACGCATTTCTCGTCTCCTTTGAATGGCAGACTGAATGGAGACACTTGAGAGTTCTTGGTCGCAGACATTCTAATTGATCTCTTGGCTGCAGTATACTGTAATTTGTATGGAAATATGCATTTCTCTGTGTAGGCTGTCCTGCAGTGGACTAAGCATAGTCATGTCACCTAACAAGAGCACTTTATGAACCATAATTTTCTCTGTTCAAATTATATCTCTCAACTTAGGAGGTACATGAAGAACCTTTCCATATACACACACACAGGAGAGAACCTGTCAAAACATGTAGCTTTGATAACATTGACTCAAAACCTGAACGCTTAACAAGAGCTCTCTATGAAATAAATGGAGAAGAGGCTAAAAAAATCATGTTTTCTCAGGCTAAAGTGCTTTCCACACCCTCTGTAAGACAAGTTTAGCCGTGGCGTTTGCGGTGCAAATCTCATTAGGTAGGCTGGTAAGTTATGCACGCAGAAACAGACTTCTAAGGATTGTTCTCCAAAGAAGGGGAATTGGCAGCACACAGAGCACTTCCCTTCCCACTCCCTGTGCTGTGGGATCTGGTGAATCCCCAGCTGTGCTATAAAGCAGACCTGTCAAGTCTCATGCACTGACTCATTCTTTTGTATCACACTCTGTCACTGCCAGCGCTGCACATTTTTATACGGCAGTACCGCGGCTTCTCTCCCACTTTTGGATCCCACACATCAGATGCAGGTGGTCAGTCTGATCTGTGCTTATTTGACCAGCTGTATCTGATGTGTGGGTCAAGGAGCAGAAGAAAGGTCATGGTACTGGCACTGCAGCTGGTGAATGTGCTGTTTAGCAGGACCCCAGTGCTGACAGGAGCCCTGCCATAAGCCATGCTCCCCTCTTAAGGCTGTCCTGCAGGATCCAGTTCTTTAATGACTGGATATATGTTTATCTCCTAACCTTGCACAGAAATGTGTGCCTCTGCACATGGAATCTCATACGTCTGAAGACCAGAGACTGAAGAGGTCTGTATTTATAGGCTTAGCTTTCTCATTAAATTTCTGCAAGAGAAAGAGAGACAATGAGAACTCAGAGATCTGTCTGGTATTTCCTCTAGAAACCTTTTGTCAACCCTACATTTTCCCTTATGCTATTATTGGTCAGCTCTTGAAGACATAGAAACAACCACATGAATTCTGATCTTTTTTTTTCCCCCTTGATTTACAGAATATAAAGGCAATAAGGAAGTAGTTACGGTGAAGGTAACACTTGTGAACTGATTTATGCCTACTTATGAGTCTCTCTTTGTGGCAATCAAAAATTACATTTCATAAACACATGTTTGTATGCAGTTACTTAAAATGAAAAAGGCAAGTATTTCATTGCTGAGGTTTTAAATGTCATCCACCCAAAAAAAGCACTGTAAACATTTTAGCCGCTCTCAGTGGAGAAGGCCAGTGACTGACATATTAAAAGCCTCAAGGCTGCAGTTATTTACAAACTCTGATTTTCTGAATTCTTTCACGAGTTTAATTCCCTTCCTCATAATCCACCTTCCCACTGCATTTCATTGACAGTCTTGTTAACAAGTTCAGTTATTTCTAACATTTCTTTCTCTGGCCTGATTTATCACCACCTTTAGAACTATGCTAAGGCAGACCAAGAACTGAGAAATACCTCTATGTAGAGAGCTTCCATACGGTCTATGTACCATTTATTCCACACTGACGGATGCAGCAGGCTTCCACTGATGCACATGATCCTCTGTGGCATTCTCACAGAACCAGGAATAGCACTGCATTAACAGAAGCATTATAAATTAGGCATTATAAATTAGCAGATTTTAACAAGTTTTCTCAAAAAAGCAAAAAAAAAAAATCAAGTAAAACAAGGCTGGGGGAAAAAATTAGACAGGTTGTGCCTTTATAATAATTAATATCTTACTGTTTATTTGACAGAAGAACTCCCTTTGGCAGAATCTCTACTAACAACCACTAACCCCTAAATTATACTTGTTGGAAGATCTGTTCTTTAAAGTGTTAAATCTTTTGCCACACATGAAAACCACGGTCCTTACATGTAAGGAAGACTCTGATCTTAAAGATCAGTCATTCCTCTTACATTGCTTGCCTCTCTATTAGCAATGTGAAGTTGCATTATTCTTTATGTACTGAACCCTAAACATCTGCTAGGCTGGAAAATCTTTATTGCTTTTTTTTTTTATTTCATTACATCTCGAGGGGCAAACACAAAAAGGGTGAGAAACAATATATAGTCCACCAAATATACAAATACAATTAAAATAATAATGTTATTTTGTATGTGACAGTAGATAAATCCCAAGGAGACATTCTGTTTAAAACTTAAAATACTAATTCATACTAAAATCTTTTATATGGAATATGTAAGTTTTGCTATTCATCATATAAGGTAGTAAGTAGTGGCAATAGGTCATAGAAAAGAGTCAAATATATAGATTACCAGAAAGATACAAAATAGAAAGAAGGATGCAATCCTTCCCTGGGAGAATGGGGGGCCCTGGCACAGGGTGCCCAGAGAAGCTGTGGCTGCCCCTGGATCCCTGGCAGGGTTCATGGCCAGGTTGGATGGGGCCCTGCCCATGGCACGGGGTAGAGCTGGGTGAGCTCTGAGGTCCCCTCCAACCCAAACCATTCAAGGATCGTATGAAATACCTTAAGAATTCAAAGTATGTTTCAGATGGGTAGGTATGAATAACGGTCTCCCCAGCATGTGAGAACTGTATGAATTTTCTGAAAAGTCACAAATTAACCCCTTGATTAAGCTTCTATAGCAGTCCATCAGCAATACTGTTGTACAGAACAGGACATGTACCTTCTTTCTCTTTTTCCTCTCTACTTACAGCATTCTCAACTACTGTTGCTGACGTCTATTTCTGATCAAAGAGAAATACAAAACAGCCCCTGCAGGTATTGTTCACTTCTTTTTTCCTACGGGCAAATGGACCTGGGCATTCATGGGCAGCAACAGCTGTCAAAATTCCACCCAGGGTCTGAATCCCTAGTTATCAGTTTCCACTCAGGAACTTGAGCTTTCCTGAACTCGGTCTTCAAAGTGATTGTACTAGTGCAGTCTCAGGCCATACCTACCTCCCACAATGTGGCTTCACCAAAATAAAACAGATAGGTACTAGCTTGGTATTTTAGCTGTACATAGAGACATACCCTGCACGCATGAAGAGCTTAGAAAACCTTAACAAGTTGTGCAGAACAAAACTTCCCTTCTATAAATGCTCCCACCAGTTCACTTCTTTTTTAGGTTTTGCCCAGAGCTCTACCAATAATCTTACACATCTACATTAACATGATGTTAAAAAACAATGGCATCTACGCTTCTGGTCCAATTTTGAGTAATACATCCACATGATTCCACTTAGAAGGGAAAACGTCATTGGAAATGTCTGGCAGATATGCCATTTCATGCAAAAATCTATGGTTTATATATCACGTCGCCTTTGTGTGTCACCTGCTTTGCATGTACGGGAACTAAAACCAAAGGAACATCCTCACCTCCTCATCCTCAACAACCTCTCTCTTCTCCCTCCCTACTCTCCCAGTATTTTTAGTAGGTGAAGCAGTTCTCCCACACCAGCACAGAGGGCAGACATAAGAAAATCTCCTTATTACACTGCACAGGACATTCTCACAATACTGATAAAAGGGATAACTTTCTTTAGCCTTCTAGATTTGCAGTTAAAGAAACAGCTTAACTTTAAGGATCAGATTATGATTCCTACTACGTTCCCATTATAACAAAGGATTCAGATATTGCATTTCTGTCTTTATTAACTGATAGTTTATGGTATTTTGGACGTCCAGTACTTTATTTTATTTCACCAAGAGAGAACGAAAAGTTTCATTCTTGAATGCTTTCTGATTTTATCCCTCCCCAGAATTTATTTAGTTTCATTCTGCTACTGAATTCAAAAAAGCTGGACAAGAGAAAAGCAGGGAGAGGGTGCCCTAATGGCTACAACTAATTAATCAAAATGGATATCCATGCCTCCTACTGGCAGGTTTGAAAGTCTGTATTTTGCTTCAGTGGATCCTTAGCAAAATTTAGAATTAGACACAGGACAGGGAAATGAAAAACAAGAATGCAGAGGCTGCTCTTTGTTTGGGTTTGAGTCTAGCTTCCTCCTATTCTTTTCCTCTTTTCTTTCAAAATAAGAAAGGATACACATCACATGGCCCGAATTTATAATTATTTCCATTTTAAAAGAAGATTCACTCCTTTTTCTTTTTCTTTTTTTAATACACTAATGGCTGAACACTCAACTAGCCCACTGTGTTTAGGTTTCCCTGAGTGCTTCAGAGAGATTTGTTAAAGATATAAAATAGCATACCAAACAATGAAAGAGCTTGTTTCCCCAACCATTTTTGTTGAAAGCTACTTTGTATATGTTCCTATGCAACAAAAAATTAAGTTTATGTGTAGGTGTTCCATGTTTTTACAAACTCTACACTCCTTAGTTGTTATAAGATTAAAACAATTTTCTCCCTCAGTAAATGCTTCCCTTGAAAACCACTGGAAGCACATAATTCATCTGTCCATTTATAGCTTCTATTTTCTTCTAGGCACTGAGAAACTGCTGATTGTGATTGTTGTTTTCCCTTTTAAGAAGCCAATGTTGAACAAGCGACAGATAAGACAATTTAATGTTTCAGTGACCATACAGATCAATTTTTCATTTATTCTGAAGTTTAAAAAGAAAAAAAGATAGGCAACCAAGGTACGATTGCAGGGATTTTGTTTAGCAAATTATTCTTCTATACCCAGAAAATTTAACAGGCACTCTCATTAAACCTGCAGGGAGTTTTAAGGTAGCTTTAGTCCTAATATTTTTCAAAAAATGCATTCAAAGATTTTTCCCCGGAATCATTTTCTTCTCTATGGAATCTATCAGAAAGGTTTGAAGATACAGTACAAGTCTTTAACTGTGAATAATAGAAAAAGAAGAAAGAAAAGAAATGTATTACCACAAGTTGCAGAAGATCTCAATAAAAAGATAGATAACTGAAAAGGGAACATTGTGTAGTTTCTGTATTGGATAGAGAAATGGAAAAACCACGCATATCTGGGAAAGTCTTTGTATGGAAAAGGTACAGGATTGGTATCACCTATTAGCACTTACCCATTCCATACAGGTCACTGTAGGGTGATGGACACCTGATTTGCTCTTTCCATCCACTTCATTTCTTCATGTTCTTTTTTCCTGTAGACCTCTGCCTTCTGTCCCTGCAGGACTCAAGTGTGCCATCTGATGTGCAACCCTATTAAGCAAGCTAGCATTATAGCATCGTGTCAGGGCTGGCACTCAGCCCACTCATGACTGGGTCCTGGGAACATGATGGCTGCACTCTTCATAGAGGTTCATACATGAAGACACTAAACACTGGTGCAATCTGTTGTTCTACATGCAAGATACTCTTCTGGAGCGAGCAGGGGGCCTTATGTATCTGACCTGGCTTTCCTCAGGAAGATTAAGGATGAAGAACATCTAAGTCAGAATCTCTCTCTTTCCATTTATCCATAAGGAGACTGAACTTAGATTCCAGGACTGTTTACCCGCACCCAATCCTGCTGTCAAATAAAATGGCACTTGTGGGAAGTTATACAGCCTTCATGCTATCATCCTGCTACAACAAAGACTGAAAGATAGCCAATCTTTCAGTGAAAGATTCAGTGAAGAGTCAATAGTAACATCTCAACACTGTCAGTATATTCAGAGTTTTCAGCTTACTGCATACATGCAAGAAATTTAAAACTTATGTCCAGGATTTTGCAGCAATACTCCAAGCAATCTTACAAAAGCCTTGGAGATACTCTGAAGGTTTATATTCACAAGTCTTAGTGCTTTTGCAACTTCAAACATCAGGGAATCACTGAAAAAACCCAGAAGTTTAGACTCAGAAATGTAAGAAGCAATCCTAGAGAAAAGCCCGTTTGCTTATTTTTATTATGATTTTTATATATAACATGAAAGCTGCTAAGAATAGCAAAAAAATCCCATTTTTGTTCCTTATGAGGCAAGTTATTTCTGCCTTTGGGCTAAGTCCTGCTCATTTTACTGATGTAAGGTTGAATTTTAAATCTCAGGGATGCAAACCTGTGAGAGGAACTTAGAACATGGGTCTATACAGAGTAATTTTGCCTGAGTGTTCGCTACAGATTTTTTCATGGCCTTAACTGTGATTCTCATGTTTCAAAATGTTACAAATCTTAAACCATATTAATGAACATGTTTCTGTGCAAGTTTTGCAGTATAATAGAATTACATCACTGTCAGTACCCTATAAATAACCTTTGGCTCTGCTAAATGCTAGAAGCAGACTTTATTGCCTCATATACTACTCTTGACCACTTAATTAACTACCACAAAAGCTAATTAATTAGACATCGCAGTCTCTAATCATTCTGGAATTTGCTCTATTATGTTCAGCTGGAATATCCTCTTTCCTCAACAGACCCCCTAAAGTTTAGATGAAAACAATAGAGCACTCTGGGTTTTTTATTCTTGTCTTTCCAGATACTCAAGATCAGGGTGGGAATATTTAGACTCATTTTATTACAGATTTTCCCTCTTTAACTCTGTCTTTACTACAATGGATGTTTTTGTGAGCTTGGAAGGCTCCAGCCTGTTTCAGTGTTAGCTTTCTAACATTTTAACTTGATGTTGCCAAAAAAATCATTCTTAAGAAGTCAAGAAGAATTCCAGCAGCTTAACTCAATGACTGCCTACTGCTGATACATCACAACATGCATGTCACACACGTAGGTATTTTATGAAACAACTTATCAATTAAACTCAAAAGCCAGACCTCCAAAATTTTAAACTGTTTTGTCAACAAGATGCAGCCAGTCTGCAAAGTCAGCCAGTGTATCGTGGTGGAATGAAAGTACCAATGAGAAACAAGCTGATAAATTGGTTTGACTAATCATTAAAACCCATCTAGTATAATCGTTTTAGCTGATCTCGTTTAAGTCATTCCGTGAAGCTGCCAAGAGAGTTCAGGGACAGGTCGATCTTCTATTCGCATCATGCAAGGATCAGGCAGATAAAATCCGATCAGTTACCTGAGCATTCTTGCATTTATATGTAATTATTCCCTGTTGTTTTAAAGCTTCCATCTGGAGGAAAGAAATCTGTTCTCTTCCTGACCTTTTCAGACCTCTTGTCACTGTATTTAGCTTTAACAGATGGATTCTCCTGATCTGATATGAAGATAGAAATAAAAGATTGAAAACATGAAAAGAGTGGAAAAATATAGAATCATTAAAGCCTTGAATTATTGCTAACTGCAGGTCAGTGGGTGAATCTTCACTGGATTCATGGGTCATTGATCAGGCCTCACAGTTTGTTCCTGCCCTAAAATGCAAAAGAATTAAAAGGACTCTATTAAGAAGGTGACTGGCACTACCCCCCTCTAATACGCAAGTCAGTAACTGCTAACACACACTGTATCTCCAAGGTCATGACTACTCTTAATAGTCAGCTATAATCTAAAATAAGGACCAGTTCTGAGCAACACTCACATCTACCTTGCAGAAGCAAGATCAATTGCTTGGAGCAGTGCAGACTTCTGCAGGACAGCAGAATTCTTCCTACCTGTGCATGTCTTCCTGTTGTAGGTCAGGCTGAGTAAACCAGCCATAACTTTATTGCATATTCATATACAAAACACTTCAGTAAAGGGGTTTATCCTTCCTCAACAGGGAAAAAAAAAAAAGAAAAAAAAGAAAAATTGCAACAATCAATAGGAAATAATGAAAAAGCTTCTCAGAACAATACACACATGAACTACCTAGTCACAAAAAAAAAAAAAGGAATCAAGTAAGCTTTTACAACAGGAATATTCAGCTTGGGCATGCATTTTAGGCTACAGGAGTAAAGTCATGAAGAAATATTTCTGACTGTTATAAATGGAAAGGAAATTCAGAGCAAAAACTGACTCTCTTCATTGGATCAATTCGCCTATTTTATGAAGATAAACTGCAAGGTAGGATGCTTGGACTGATGTATGCTGCAGGTTAGTGCAAGTCTACATAGTCTGGATGAAGTTTTGGCAGCATGAGGTTCTGGGCATCTCCCAGAACAGTACAGAGCAGAGGAAATTTGCTTGCAGAGTAGCCTTGTCCTCCTGAGATGCCCATCTTAAGATTCATGAATTATACAGTTTAGGCTATTTGACACCCAACAATATGTGGATATAATGAAGTAAGGAGACAAAGACAGATTTCAACTACTGTGTTTTAAATAACCAGCATTACCTTCACAGTTCTGCATTTTATAACTGTTTTCATCATTTGAGTAATTTCTCATCACAGCTTCACCGTTCCAGGAACTGCACTTTAAGGATGTTAGAAATGTATGTATGATCTGTACATGTTTCAGTAACTGGTTTGCATGCAAATAAAATTTTTCAGCATGCAACAGAACCCAATTACCTGCTCTTTCAGATATATACACATTTCTGTAAACTGCTGAGGATCTACCTATTTTATGACAGTAGACACCAAGTCAATCTACATATGAGGACAGAATGCAGACAATTATGATTTTGTATTATCAGATTGGTAATTGGCATTTACAGTATTACCATAATCATAATGCTCATTTAGAACTATCTGGCAGTAAGGCTGTGCATTGTCATTATCACCAACTTTCCAAAAACAGTCAACATTACAAAAAGAAGGCTAAATCTTTTTTACACTGCAGGAAATTAGTAATGCAGGAACAGCCAGCATTCTGTTTCATGCTCTTTGGCTACAGGTACCAATGAAATAGCTCCACATTCACAACACAAGGAAAACTAGTTTTTCCCAAATATTTATCTAAAGAAAAAAACATCCCCTCTGGAAATTACCCCGTGGGCTTGCCCCATAGCCAGCAACTGGCCTGTGTGCCAAGTTCTCTTTATGACAATGCAATGAAAATCAGATGTGTGCTGCAGAGCCTGATAGTAGATCAAGCAAGATATTGACTGATGTGATTCCTTATATTGTCTAGTTACGTTTTTTCCCAAAAGGAATGCATGTCCCAGCATTACCTTCCTGTTTTGGTATTAATCTCTTCTGAAATATAGGAATATTGTCTTAATTAACTATGTAACAGAACTTTTAGGTCTGCCTAATTGGAATGTCTTGCCACTGTATTAGTTGCCACCACTGAAAATTAATTTTTATTAAACTGTTGCAATGGAATTGCATTTCAATTGTTATTGCTCTCATAAAATAAAACTGCTTCTCAGCTGTCAGTTCCAATTTTCTACTGTTTTATAGCTACAATTTTGCTGAATACAAGAGAAGAATATTTCTTCTCTCCAGAATAGAATTTCTTTTGAGTAGTCTTTTGGATCAGAGATAAAGGCAAAGGAAAAAAAAAAAAAAGAAGTGTTTAACATCTTAAGAAAGGATGCAACTGCTTCCTACTACGGTCTTGCTGTTTAAAAATAAACAAAAAACAAAACAAAAAAACCCCAACCCCCACACCCTATCATTACATTATGACTACAGCTATCAAATGATATAATTTCCTTTGTTGTTTCTTGTCCTTAATATTATTGAGCATTACTAACCTGCTGTCTGTTATTACCTAACTGCTACCTTTTACTTCAGCAGTGGTTTTGTTCCATCGAGGCCAAAGCAATTCCTTTCCCTAGTGATTTCATATGAAAATAGAACAGTTACATTTATCAGATTAAACCCAGAAGTCTGAAATCTAGTTGTAAGAACCAGAAAACAATCCCCAAGAAAAAAAAACAGAACATGTTCTGAAAGTCAGATTCATCTTAGACTAAATAATCTGGTAAATCAGTTCAATTGATCAGTCTAATGCTTTGTGCCATTTCTTGGATGGTCTGCAATGTGTTCATGCTTTAAGGGCTATTTTCTCAGTTAACATAAACTAGCATAACTCACCTGAAGTCAAAATGCTATAACCAAGCAAAGATAACCATTTTTTAAAAAAGCCAATTCCCCAATATGTTGATAATTTGATTTCAAAGTCATCAGCTGTCAAGACACTGAAAACTGGCCAACTATCAAAAGCATGAGGCCATACATGAACATGGTCAGTGTGCTACGATGAAACAGGTGATCACAAAGGAAAACTTTATTATTCTGATTTTTCTTGGTTTTTAGGAAAATACTTCTACTACAGTAGTGAGGAAATGAAACTTTAAATGTATTCTAGGTGCTTTTTTGTGATTGTGGAAATATTTTATGTTTTTGAGAGTTATCCAGGGTGTTTTGATGGAGATACTTAATATACATTAATAAGAAGGAACAGGGAAGTACAAAGCTTTTATTTATGGAAGGATCTGCATTTTTTTCCTTCTCCTTTTCCTATCTGGACTGCCCAGTGCCTGGTTTCTGGAACCAGTGCTGTTTCTGCACCAGTGCCTAAGATTTATTTGGGGAGGGGAGGGAGAAGGACTGCTAATGATCTCCCAGAGATAAATGAAATTGCTGATTTAGTCAAGCTCATTCTTGACCTTGACACAAGACGGGACAGGCAAAGGGAAGAGCTCAAAATAGAGCAAGTGAAAGAAAGGAAGATCAAACGAATGCTCAGGTCTGGCCAAGACCCCCCTACATTCAGCTAACACCTGGCTGAGTTAGAAAACATGACCAGCCCAACCTTCCTGTTGGAGCCGATTGAAGCTGTCAGCTCCCGGCTTGTCACCCACTGCATCAGGAGGCCCCTGGGCTGCCACAAGAGCCCTAATTAGGCAGAAATGGCACTTCGGCAACTGACCCGCCAGGACCTTTGGCAAAGCATTTAACATCATTAGTTAACATTTTTATTAAAAAAAGTGTGAATGTAAATGAACAGCCAATGCATTTCAATAGGGTCTGTCGGTGGCATTGCACACCCCCCCACTCTCCCAACCACACACACACTTTTTTGCATGAATAGTTCACTTGTTTTCTCTAAAGGGGGATGGGGACGTGGAGAATGTTTTTCCAAGGGAACTAGACACGTTCAAAGCAGAAGCAAGGTCTTAAACAATCAGACACAGACTCTTGCCTTTTGGGGAGCGTGTTGGTGAGCGAACAAACAACTGAATGCAGTCTTACCTGCAACATGCCTAAGGGGACATCTGAAAGGGAAAGTATGCATAACCCACGCTGCAACAAGAGAGATACACCATCACATATTAATCTGATTGTTGTAAGTGTATTCATTGTATTTTTGTTCTTTGCTGTTACACCCAAAAATAAGGACCTAATCCTGTAAACTTGCAATGCTTTGCTGGAGCTATCAAATGCTCCATAAAATGATGAATGTCTAAGAATATTCTGCTCTCCTCTTTCCTTGTGATTTCTTTAATCTTTGCACATTACCTTTGACAGAAGATTATCAAAAAATACCACTCGGGCATATTAACGACCTACCTTAATTAAGCCTCCACTGACAGCAATTTATGTGTGAAAAATTATTTATGCATATATAGAAGAGTATGCAGCCCTGAGACAGTTTATTAGCACTCAATTTTTTTCTGCAGGCTTTTTTAACTGAAGACTTTCCATAATTTATCAGTACTTAACCAAAATCTTGACACAGTTTTTTTGAGATAAGAGACACAAGAAAATGAAATAATTACAAACATACTTTTTAATAAAAACTGGACATGACTTGGAAGGGTGTCCAATCCTCAAATATTTTATCTAAGTCCCATGAACATACCCCAATCCATGTTCCTTTTATTTCCTTCAAACCTATTAGCTCTTTCTTCCTCCAATGGAAGCTACAAAATACAGCACTGGGGCTGTTCCCTTAGGTCAGACAAAGCTATACTGCCTTAGGTTTTGGAATTAGCTCTCCCAATCTGTAACAACCATATGTTACCAGAAACACTTTTGTTTTGTTTCACCAAAATTTTTTTCATTTGTTAGGAAATCATTCCATTATGCTACAGCTGCACAGACTATCACTTGTGCCTTCTAAAGCACAAAAGTAAGAAGACATTAAAATAGATCTTTTACATAAGGTACTTGGGATGAAGGTCCTGAAGATGTTGGTTCAGAACCCACTCATCAGACTTGCTCTGCAGTCAATGGAAGGTTATCTGCTTTCTCAGATCCATGTATTAGAAACTGAAATAACACTATTGTTGTTTTCTCACACATTGACATACCCAGAGGTTTGGGTCCACAACTGTTTCCTAGCCATGTAAATGCCATATTGGGGGGATAGGGGGAACCCCAAAAGCAATTTGGCTATACATTTTACCCCTGTTCATTCTGTTTGTTAAAGTTTGGCTTAAGCCTTGCCCCTCAGCCCTGACCTCAGTACAAAGGGAGAAGGACTGCACTTCTATACAGCACCTGACAAGAACAACCAGAAGGCCATACCTTCTGACTACACCAGATACCTATGAGAGCAAGTAAGCAGCTAATTTGGGCAGCATGCAAATCATTGTTTACTAGTGAATTAGGGAAAACAAAATCCATATAATTGTTTCTAGAGTAGAAATAGGAAAAGATAAGTATTTTTAAAATGTATTTGTTGGTCACAATCATACGGTGACCTGTCTATGCAAGGATGTATTTTTTTAGATGTCATTAGCTTAAAAACAGCGAAAAAGAATAAATGCTCTTTAGGAGTTGCCCAAACAGCTGAATCACAGAAGGCCAAAAAAGTTGGTAACAGTAAGGTGTATATATCCGACCCCTTTTCCCATCACCTGACTATTTTCCAGTCTAGTTCTTCAGTATGGCTTCTCCTCTCCTGCTGGGAACTAGAGGAGTGGGTGAAGGGAGAGAGAGGTGACAGCTTACTGAAAAGCTCATGCTCCCTGCCTGGTTTTGCCACATTTTCTGCAGGTGCCTCCAACTATAGTCACAATGGGCTCTGGAAGAGAGGATTCAGACCTGTCAACAGCTACAGGAGAGGCAACTCCACAGCTTTGTCTTACAGGCTAACTTCATTGTCTGCTGTTCTGAACCCTGCAGCACAGGCACCCGTTAATGAGATGAGCCCCTTTTCCCTCTATTTGTTCCTCCTTCTGTTTCTCTTGCCTTTCTGTAATGATTTAACTTGATCGTATTGGTTCCTTTCTAGTGGGGATTGCTCCAACGATCAGATAAGATAATTGCCTGTAGAATACTGCTCAGCAACAACTATTACTTCCTTGGCTGAAAATGTCAGAGCAATTGAAAGCTCTTAGTGAAGTTCAAGAACAAGGAGGCAAAAAAGAAGCAGCTCCTATATATGGATGGATCTGTGTGTATATATAGAAAGCATACAGTGGGCAGCTCTCCTGGATCATCTTGCTTTATAAGCACGACTTTCAGCATATTTTATATTTTCATTACTTGCTTAAGAAGCTAAACCACATAAACACACACACCTCAATTCACGTAAGGAAGTTATCTATCTCATTTACTTGGGTTTTGATGTCATTTACTTCAACTTTGGAAACAATCTTATAAAATCGCCTCCTTTGCATTTTCCCCATTTCCTATTCCATCTCTTAGAAACCAAACAAATGCAATTTCTTTGAAATCTTAAAATATTGCTTATATACAGAAGATGCTGAGGAAAAGCCTGGAATGGTTTGAAGAAGTGTGTAGAGTTCCTGAACAGTGCTGCAAGTTTAATGCCCTTCTGATTTAGTCACTTGGTAGCAACAATGACTTCCCAGATACTCAAACAAGACCATGCACAGCTCTGCTCAGTTGTTTTATGAAATAATAGTGGACAGAAAAATGCTCTACCCCAAAAAGGTCATGCAAATATCACACTCTGAATTTAAGTACAATTTAAGTGACAGAAATGGTTTGGGTCAGTATTTAACTTGTTTTTTCATTTTAACAAACGCATCAAGTGACAAACTGATGAGCAATTCAAGAGAACACCCAAAGACATCATGCTTTTTTCACAAAAGTATGTATGAATTTAAGATCTCCATTTAATTGGCAGTACAAATAAGCAAGGAAAAGTCCACACATGTAAAAATTTATGAGAGCAAAATCAGAAAAAACACACAAAATTTCATCCTATACAGTTTTCAAAAATCACATTTTCTCTGTACTCCATATGCACCGTCACCAATAATAGGCTAAAGTCATAACCTTAAAATCTTTTTACCATCAATTCCATAAAGAATAAATAGCTTTGGGAAGCTTCTTAGAGTTTTGTGAAAAGGATGGAGACATGGATCATCACTACATGCTATTCATACATGAGTTGCTGAGAAACCACCATAGGGAAATTCCTTATTCTTTAGTAAGGAACTCCAACATAGGCAACTACATTACAGCTGTTTTATGTAGTGTAACTAGATTACAAGCCCCCAAAATCAGCATCGCTGATATCTGGAGAGATCCTGGCTCCAATCTTGCACTATATTTGCACCAGTCTTGCACTAAGTTTAAGTCCATGAAGTAGAGAACCAGATGCAGAACGTGTTTATACACTGAGTAATTCAGAAACTGAGGTACTGGTTTGGAACTAATTTCATGGTTACATTTCGTTATACAGAGCTACATGCAATAAGGGCTTGCTCACTAATAAGTTGAATGAGTTCTGGAATAGGCATTCAATTAAGTAAGCAGCGATTTCTAAATCCACCAGAACCTTGCCATGCAAAACCACAACAGTGATTTATATAACTCACTCAAGAGTTACTGTAAAGGTTTGCTGGATGACAGAATGTTTAACAGCAGTGAAGTAAAAGGATTCTGCAGACACATGAAATACCATTTCTTCCTACCCTTGTCATAAGTACAGTTTGGAAACTCAATAGTTGCCCCATTTTTTCCAACAGACAGTCCCTCAACTTGTTTGCCAAAAATTGAGTGTAAATTCTCTCTAAAACTTCAACATGAAGAACTGACACACAGGAAACCGAGAATAACTGATGTCTCTGTGTTTCAAGCTTAGGCTAGCAGTCTGACTGTGGAGCCCTTTAGACAAACTCACACTTCTAGAGAAAAGCTGGAAGTGGTAATTGCTACTGATGCTTGTCCTGAAACAACATGGCCTTTGAATGAACTCCCATTACTTCATGGCAGTCCTGAAAAAATGACCATTTATAAATAGGAGACACAAAAGGAAAGCTCTACTATCTTCTGACAAGTAGCCAGGGAATTTAAGATGTTCCTGTGCTCTTATTCTTGCTTCTTATAGTCAATGCTCACAGAATATGGGTAGAATTAAAAGACACAATTACTTATTCAGAGATGCACTGTTGATTAAGATATTTTTCTGCAAGCAGGCAGCAATTCATCTCAAATTAAAGCCTAAAAGTCTTCCAATTTGTAGATCGTATCCAAAAAACAATGCAGTGTTTTCTATACAGAGGAGGTTAAGAGTAGGTGGTCTGATAGTCCTTTAAGGATTTAAGCTTGGAAGTGCTAGAATACCATTAAACTTTAAAACAGAGCAATAGTAAGCACGTCTCAAAATAATTTCATTGTATTATTTACTTGTACACAGCCTGTGCTGCCTGAATGCTCTAGGTTGTGTGTGATGGACTGCTTCCTGCCCCACAAATGGAGCCAGTAACTGAGTATTAACAAACAGGGGCAGTCAAGAAACATAAAGGTTTTATACTCTGACAGATATTTGGTACTACTCTTGGCTTGATCAGCAGTTGACATTAAATATATCCTCTTTCTTTGCTTAGGAAAGTGGTGATTTTTATGATGGACATATTAGGTGTACTGATTGCTTTCTGGCTGAAGCCTGATGAGTTTTACATACTGTCCTTCCATTGCTTTAGGTACATTTCACAAAATACACAGTTGGAGCTGCATTATCTTCCTCCAGTTCTAAAGGGTTTTCTGACAAAAAATTCTATCAGTTCCTCCCCTCATGTTGCTTTCAGTAGCTATTTGTAAGAAATGGAGACTAGAAAGCAGCAGTACTGTTTAACAGGACCTTCCTATCAATGCAATATACACCCAGTAGACAGTATCTTCAGTGGGTAACATGCATGTTTTTTAATAAATATGCAAATCCTGACAGAAAGTTGGAGTCTGACACGGAATTCTACTCTTAGGCTCAATTCCAGTTATGCTCTGTCAAACCATTAACTTTTTTACACTAATATATTGACATCAGTGCAATTAATGCAAGAAAGAGAGACTTACTGGAGTGAGTTCTGTGCAGTGCACAAAGATGATTCAGACACTGGAGCACATTTCTTAACAGGAGAAGCAGAAGTAGGGGAAAGTCTCCAGCCTGGAGAAGACAGGGCTCAAGGGGGTCTCATCAATGCACATAAATACCCGATGGGAGGGAATGAAGAGGAGGAAGCCAGACTCCTCTCTGTGGTGACCGCTGGCAAAACAAGAGGCAAAGGGCACAAATTACAAAATAGCACATGCAATGTAAGACAAGAATATGCTTTTTGCTCTGAGTTTGGTCAAACACTGCAGCGGGTGGAACGGAGAAGTTAGAGCCTCCCTCTGGGGAGATACTTAAAACCATATTGGCTGTGGCCCTGGGCAGCCTGCTCAAGTTGACCCTGCTTGGAGTAGATTATCTCAGGGGGTCCCTTGCAATCTAAATGGTTGTGATTCTGTAATTTACACCATAGTATAGCTTCATGAAAGAAAGATCAAGTTTTGTGAAACCTCGCTTGAGAGCCATACCTTGTGCTCTAGGATGAAATGCTGAGTTAACACTGAACAGCATTTTCTTCTAAGTCATCACGTTAATGGCCTTACTTGGTACAGTTCTCAATTGTTACATGGAACCAAAAATATTTTCAAAAAACAAGTCTTATTCAGTAGAATATTTCTACATTTGCCCATATGTATTTCATTCTCAAAACCTGCTTCTCAATGCTTAAAGAAGAAAATGAAGGGAAGTTTTGTATTAGAGACAGTCGCTCTATCTATGTCTTTATCAGCCCTGTGCAAATGCACCACGCTTGACTATCTCTCCAGTAGTAACACTTCTTTCCAACATTCTGCAAACCACCAGACTGACCTTGCAGATCCCCTTAATTTTAAGCCATTCTGTAAGAAATGCTGTGGATTTACAAGTCTCATCTACTTCCAGGGGAAGTCAAAGGTGTTCAAGCTCACTCAAAATCTGGTGCTTTGAGACAAGCCACAGAACTGGCTCTTAATAAAATGCACTCAGTACACTGAATTTATAAAACAGTATTTTGTGGATGAATGCACCCCTAAGTAGTAACGTCAATCAGATAAATAAGGTGTATTTCACTGCATCAGCTGGATGTTATTCAAACATATGCTGAATATTTCAATGGAACTGTGAATATTACATATTCTTCAGAAGTCATACTCTGAAGAGCTTTTCAGTTTACACTCACATCTAGCTTCAAAAATGTGCAATTTTTTTAAAGAATATATAGGAGCAATATTTGCTTTTATTTATTTTTTTAATCACCTGAGTCATCAACTGAAGAAAACAAAGATAACAAAGGAAATAGGGGGAAATAGATCATTTTCTCTCCACAATTCACACAGCATTTCCCTAGCCCTAGGAAACTCAGAGGAACTATTTAAATCTTGTTTATAGCAAAAACTAGAGGGGTGTGCAAAATACACCACCAACGGGGGGCAAGGTTTTTGAAGGGAAAAAAAACCCAAAACAAACATATTTTCGAATTAAAGAAACCTAAATTAATGCAATGGGAAAAATGAAGTCAGTTATAAATTCATATGATCTTATGGGCTTATCCCAAAATGATAGTCGAGCTTTTGCTCCAGATGGTGCAATAGTGTTTGTGACATCCACTTTGAACTGCAATCTAGTTATGTGTCAAGCAGGAGAGTCCATTATTCACAGCATCAGTGCCGGGGAAAGAAGGTTAAAAGTTCAAGACATGCCCCAAGTGATTAAGGTTGTAAAAATCAGGAGATATACCATGGGGAAAAAAAAATGCCATTCTTCCTTTTCTTCCATACTCAGTTTGACCAAAGAAATGTGTTTAAGCAAAAGAAATAAAAATCAGAGGATACAGGTAAGCCCCAATTCTTAATAGTAATGCAAAAAATTGCCTTTTAAAAAAAATCTCCTTAAACTCCTCTGCTACCAGCTTCACTTTTCCTTGAAAGAAACAGAAAGGCTACTCTTGAAATCTGTCAGCAAGTTACAGGACTTAACAATTCAATTAAAACTATTTCTCACTCATTACAATACTCACTTCAACTATGCCGTACTTCTAAGCAACTCTGATTTCAAGCTTTATTTTTCACGTATCCCTCAGATCACCAGTTCATCTGCACCAGTGGGATTTCACTTCTCAGTCATGTAAGCCTTTGATCTGGTAACCAGAAACAGATAACCTACAGATTGTTTCCAACCACCCCAAAAGTTTCAGTGTTTGGAATGGCAAGTACTGCTTCTCAAATAATTGAGCAAATTCAGGGAGTTTCTAACCCACTGTAAAAGGAAAGAGGAAGATGCAAAGGCTGAAGGGTAAAGCTAAAAAAAAAATTAGATTTAAAAAAAGCCTGCAAAATTTTTTATAGCAAGATTAAAAATAGAACAATTCACCAAAAATAGTCCAGGTGTTTTGGCACTCAGAGCCTTTAAAAAGATATCAAACCAGTCTTTTCAGAAAGAAATCTTATTTCAACAAACAGGTCAGAAAAGTAGAAATTAATAATTCCCTTCTACGGCATTGCTTTTTCTGTCTGCTGCTTGAACTGCAAACCACCAAGCAAACCATTCAGACCACAAAAACAGAGGTTATGAACAGGAATAAATTCCACTGATTTATGTAAAAGTAAGTTTTTCTTTAGCAGTAATTACCCAGCTTCAGAACTAGAGCACTTAAGTACATGTTTCTGCTCTTCCATTCCACTGTTCATTTCTGAGTTTGATCACTGGCTCATATAAATTGTAAATGTATTACAGCCACGTTGCCACATCATCTCTGAAGTTATGTCCAGTTATGCAGTAACTGATGCATGAGTTCACATTTTTATTTTCATGTCACAGAAAATATTTAATATGAACTTCACACAGCCTGGTAATATTCAGACTCTGCACACGTAAGTGCATTAACATTTCAGAATATGATATTGACAATACACTGACAAAAATCCCTATAATCTATCATGTCAAGGTCCCTGAACAAAGCAGGTTTCAATAACGCCTTAAAGCTCGCAACAGTTACTTGAAAATTGTGTAGTAAACTCCTGATATCCAAGACTAAACCTTCATCAATAACCTGTGTACTACATTAAAAACATCTACACACCACAAAAAGCGGTTATATCATAGGAATCTGAGGACACTCTTCTGTAAACTTAAAAATCAGCTCAAAAATTCATGTTTAAATACTATGTGTTCCAAAACACCTTTAGAGTTAGAATGCTATCAGCTCTCAGACTTTAGTTCAGCAGGCTCCTTTGGAGAAGGCTGGGCTCACCATCACACAGCAGGAGCTGAACAGACCCACAGGAAGAATCCTCAAACTTTAGAAAGAAATTAGTACTAAAAACCACTCAACTTGAAGTAGCCATTGGAGCGGAGAATGATTACTCAAGGCAAATGAACTCTTATATGAGTACTGTGAAAATTAAAATAATAATGCCAGAAAGAGGGGGGTGGAGGGGGAACCCCAACCCCCTAAATAATTGTTAGAAATCTCTAAATATCCAAGATATATATTACATAAGTTCTTCAGAGTTTTGTGCCTAGACTCCAATCAAAATGTTACATTTGTCCACATCCTAGGGCCAAAGATTATATTTACTCCTATATATGAAGTTATATTTAGCTTTGTCACTGGAGTTTATCCTTTAGAGAAAACAGAATATTAACAACTAAGAGAAACACTACAGAAGCACCCTGGGTGCAAAAGGACAAGAAAGTTAAAAGCCTTTGTTACTTGAAATGCCTCAAAAACAGGGATGTACAAGAGTATTTGTATCACTAAGCTAAAAAGGCAATCCTGATTTTATTGGAAATGTCATGCAGTTTTTACGTACTCAGACTTGACTTCAAAGAAGACCCTGTCAGTGGAATGAGCACACATTACTGTTCTGTGAAATCCTACAAGAACACAGATGGCAGTGAGACCATGATCTTAATTGATTTAAGGGGCAAGTTTATATCTTTAAAGCAACATTTTAGAACAGCAAAAAGCAAATCCTTTATGCGACACTTAAGCATGCCGTATTATACTTGGTTTTAGAGTACCCCAGATTAGCACCACATACAAATACTCAAGTGAGATACAAAGCATCTGGCAAAGAAAGGAATGTACACAATACAGCACATAAACAAGGAATAGCTGATCATAATTTATTTCTTGTCATAAGAGTTACAATAAAGGCAAGAGGTAATAAAAATGACGTACAGCTGCTCTGGAAAGAAACACAAAACCCATTTTGCTAGCCATCCAAAATATTCCAGGTCCTAAAAGACCTTGGGAGATAATCTGTCAAGAAGACTTCAAAATGTGGCATTACTAGACATGCTTAGGAAAGCTTATACAGACAGTTGTGTACATTTTAAACATACATGCTGATATAGTTGAAGCATCTTCATCCTTTAAAAAACCCCACTAATAAAAAGCTAGTATAGGGTGTCATTTGTACCTAGTCATTTCTCAAAGGCCAGAATCACACCAATCACAGGCTTTTCCTCGCTGGGTTTGTTCCTTGGGGTTTGCTACATATACTTTGATTAGAGAGTTTTTAATTACACTTTAGCCTGTTAGCACCATGGGGCCAATAAAACTAAGAGAAATAGAACTAAATTCTTTTCATTCAACACAACTGTTAACTAAACACCAATTAATTACAACCACACAAGCCTAATGAAGATAATGGGGTTGCAGAGAGTTCACCCATGGTATGAAGTGGCTTGCAGTATCCTAACCTTAATCAGTTAACTACTTCATAATAGGTAGGATCATAGGATAAGCCACCCTCTTTCTACATGCTTACAATTACTATTACTGTTAATGGAAATTACATGGCCATACAGATAATTCATGCAATACACTTGATCACGAACCAAAAATGATAAATACCTGAGGGGAATCCTAACTAGTATTTCAAATGGTTTATTTAAAAGAAGAGTGCGAGGTTATTAAATAAACTGAGCATCAACCTGCTTCAGCTCATTCCTTCCCTAAAGGTAAAGCTGACAAGTTTCTTTCCCCAGACTGGTGATCAATACTCACAGAGCAATATATGAAGTGGTTTCTCCAGAATGCATCAATGCATTTAGAGCCCTTTAAAAGGCTGGTGGCAAAAAAAAAAGATCTAGAGGCGCTTGAAATGTATCAGAAGGCACAGCTCTTGCACTGAGTTCTATTACCTAGTGCATGGTGACACTCTCAGTGCACCACACCAGCACTATTACATCCAGAAGCCTGTCCTTCCAGGAATATTTAATTAAACCGGAGCTTTCTAGGCCAAGCACATGCATGTGACGCAGATCTGGGACTAGACCATTACTGCAGAGCCCCTCCTGAGCAGTAACATACCCAGAGGAGCAGCCGCACACCAGGCTGACCTGTTCTGAATGAGGGAAATCTAAGGAGGTATTCACCGCCCGCTCTCCACAAGGAACAAGTAGTGTCAGTTTAGAAACTTCTGAGGAAACAGCTTTAAAAAAAAAGAGGGTTTAACTCTCTGGAGAGGTACCATACTATTTCTGAAGGGATGTGAAAGGGAAAGAAAATGATTCAGTAAGGATTTTTCTTCATTATCACACAACCTAGAGAAGTGAACACACAATGAGCAAAGGTCTACGGGTATTGATTTTAGCGCTGAGGAAGTGTGCAGCTAACAGCTTTTTAAGTATCTCCATTTTCAGTTACTTCAACAAAATTACCAACGAACAGCATAACAAAGTGAAAGTTTTTGCAGGAAATTGCAGACTAAAAATGATCATTTAGGTTGTGAAACGCTTCTTTTCATTGAAAGTAAAGGGCTTTTAAACGCAGAAGTAGAGTTACTGGGGCATTTTGCAGCGTTATCCTCACCAGACGTTCCGCAGACCATAATCTGTCTCTCTTTCAGGACGATAATATTACACAATTTTGTTGTTCAGCGACTTTTAAAACTAAAGAGTACCTGATCGAGGCATTCTGACTGGGAAAACCATAACCAGCCTCTGAGGGATGCGCGAACACCGCACGGCACTAAGAAAACCAAGCCATACCCCGACTCTCCGACCGAGCCCAGGGTGCTCGTCAGCGGCTCCGCGGGAGCGAAGCGCCGCTTACCGAGGGATGGCGGCGGCAGCCCCCTGAAGCTACAGCTCTCCAGCCCCGGGGCGCGGGCGGGCGAGAAGCGCCGCACCCCGCCGAGCGCGCAACTCTCGCGAGAGCGCCGGCCACCGCCGTCGCCTAGCAGCCAGCCCGGCTTGCGGCCTTCACAGCCCCGCCATGGAGCTCGGCCGGCGGCGACAGCAAGAGCAGCAGAAGCTCCTGCGGCCGCGGCAGGAGGCGGCGGAGTACTACCGAAACCACCAAGTGCCGCAGCGGATGGAGGAAGCGCTCAACGTCCTCTTCCCCCAGCGCCCCGCGGATCTCTACGGGGAGCTGGTAGCGTGGGGAAGGGGAGTAGCGCGCAGGCGCCCACTGGCCTCTGCGGCTCCTCTTGAGGGATAGCCGTTCCTCTGCGGGCGGGCGGTGCTGGGCTGGGTCGGGCTGAGTGGCCGCCGCCCCTCCACCCCAGCGGGGTGAGCGGAGCCGGAGAGGGTTCTCCCCGCGAGAGAGGGAGACTTGCTTGGGCCTGCTTCGGGGGCGAGGGGCGGCGCGGAACGGATGCCGTCAGTGGTCGTGTGGTGCTTCCTGAGGCACCCGTGGGGGTGCCCGCCATACCCGTCCTTCATGCTCCGTGCTTGGCCTCAAGCTAGGGGAGTGTTGCCCACCCTAGCACTGCCTGCCCCAAGGGTTTAATAAACCAACGAGTTGCCGTGAGGAACTCAACATCTTTGTGATTAAAATTAAGCTTGCATAATGCCCTGCCGTCTGCAGTGTTTGTGTGGCCGGTGGCACTTTGACACTCGGCCAGGTACATTTATTTCTGCAGCAGCAGGCTTTTTTTGTGTTAGTTGCTTGCCTCAACGCAAAAGGGCACAAATGGGCATCCCAAATAAAACTGCTGCTCAGCACGCTGATGTCTTGGGCCAGTGGCAACATGAACCTGGGTGTTAGTCACGCTGCAGCTGTTCCTGAAAGGCAGATGGGCCTCTATGGTCTGATGCTTGACATTTCCAATGTTGTCTGTTCCCAGTTGGCAAAATATTATAGATGGTAGTTGTATGGAAGCATCTGATGATACTGGAATTGCCAACACTGCAATAGTGAGCAACACATGGGAAAAATAATCTCTTGTATGGTCTTTGATGTGAAAGTGGCTGTGGAAACGAAACATTTCATTACCTCTTACACCGTTTCCCATGTCCAAGCATTTTGCCACCATCAGTGGAAGGGACTGGTAACAACTCTTGCTTTGTGTGGTGCTTGGTGTTGCTCTGTTTCCTGCTTTTCCTATGTGGTAAGTCATGGCTTAGTGACCATCTCCAATACCAGACTAAAGAATCAAACTAGTAAGGAAGTATGTTGTCAACCTTACATACTAATCCTTTTTCTAAAGCAACGTCAGTGTTTATTAAATACAGACAGAACCCCAAACACATTCTCATAGTTGGATGACAGTTCAACAGTTGGCCCATTAAAGACCATGTTGGAAGAAGAGAACTCTGCCTGCCAGAAGTCTGTTTTCACCTTTTTCACTGGGCTCAAAGCTTGCTAACCTAAAATCCCAGATGTTCTGTGGAGTTGTGACCCATAGCTACATCAGCTGTCTTGTGTTCTGCTACAAGGTGTGACATTCCTGCAACTCCTTAATATTGAGCCAGCTTTGTTATCTCAGTTCAGTCCAACCAAAAAGACATTTTTAATTAGGAGAATTTGGTCATCATGATAAATAAACTTGTACCAAGTATGTTCTACTAGAAAAGAGTCTACAAAAAGAGTTGTCATAATTGTTATGGAGGAGCTTGCTGGCAAGCTTCTCTTCCTCACAGATCTTCAGCTGTGAATATCTTTAATATTGCATTGGTCGAGCATTGAGAGACATGAACCACTGTACATAGGTATTTGATGAAGCAACCTTGAAACCAGATGTCTAGGACATTCAAGACTTTCTATAAGCAGGAAATATATTCTGAAAGCACTTCTCATTTTGCACTGTGTGCAGCACATATGAAATAGTATGTGTGGCATTTTGTGAGAACTTTTTTTGATCAGAACTTCTGTTAAAAATTCTTTCTAGTATTTATGTTAAGGCAGAAATTTACAAAATTATTTTAAAGCTAAATAACTTCTCATCAATAGATAAACAGATGAAGCATACTGCAGGAATTTTCACATAACAGCAGGGTCTAGTGGAGTTCTGTATGGATTTCTAAGTTTTTCTTGTCCAGGATCTTTCTTCTCTCCTTATGAGAAAGAGACTCGTATGTATTTTTTCAAGATCTTATCCACAGGCAAAAATCACTATTTTATAGCAGCTCACCTCACAGAGGAGGTGAATTTTCAGATAGAAATGAGTTTCATGAGTAGCACAATTATTATTTTTGTTATTCAGTGGAAAGCCAAGGAAACTTTGGTCAGAAGCGTATTTTTTATACTTAGTCACTAACTTTGCCAAATAAAATACATGCTCATCTAAACTGGGTGTGGCTTTGGACTTTCATGTTTAGATATATGTTGGATCTGTTTCCTGGAATTTCATTGTTAAGCAGGTAATATAGAAATAATTGTGCGGTGTAACACCAGTACTTTGAGTATTGGTTTGCATAAATGGATTTGCTCAATGGTGGATTTGAGTTAAATACATTTAATGGAATAAAACCCTCTTTGTATAGAAGCTGACTTTTAGTGAAGCTCTTTCTCTTTCATTTAAGGCTAACTACTTTTCTAAATTTTCAAAAACTCCAGTAATATGCAAGTTGGTTGGAAGGAAAGTTTTTGATGGAGTTGGTCAGCCAACATTAGAAGTGGAAATATACTGTACAGTTAAAAACTATGAGAAGGTATGAACTGCTTCAGTTTTATTCTTTTTAATAGTACCAGGGAAACATACTATTCTATTCACATCCTTCAGTACATTACATTTTCCAGCTTTAATAAAAGAATATGAATTCCAATGACTCAGCAGTTGAGTAAATAGTGTTGTTGTAACTTAGAAAAAAACCCCATGTCATCAAAATTTAAACAGTGACAGCAACTATAAAAACTTTATTTTCCATTAATTAGACAAACTTCTCTTCATTTTGAGTGGGATGTGACAGTGCTGCTTTGTGTTTAGGTTTTTATCTGACCTAATGCACCATGTAGTTTTTCCTTATACTCCATATCTAGCCCCATAAGTTCATATTCCTTTTACATTTTTTTAAGATCTTCAGATCCTTACATTTCCATTTGTATGAAAATACAGTGCAGGTGAAAAACAGTATAGGTGAATGCATGTTTTTTTACATTGAGCTAATAGGCTGATGTGGGTGATAATCAAGTCAAACACATCCATCTAACACCTGCAACCCCAAACTGATGGTGCATTGCCATCTCTCCCCCAACCTGAAATATTCAAGATACTCTTTGCAACTCTAGCTATTGTGGAGTAATTATATTTCCATCAGTTAAGCTAGAGTTCACTTCATTCTTGAATTAAATTTAATTTCATAGATATTCACAGTATGTAAAAATGCTATTAATGCAGGCAACTCTAATATTTGTAAATCATGTCTTCAGTAAGTGAATTTTCTTAAGGATCATTTATCCTTCAGCAGTACAGAAAGACAAACTACATAAGACAAAATAACTGATCCTGAGGAATGGCATTAAGCACAAATGCTGATGAATCACGGTACAACAGGCTACCAACAGCTGCAGTAAAAAGATGTTGTAATGACTCTATGGTCTTTAAAATAACTCCATTATATTCTCATTAAAAAATACATGTATAAAGTAGATCTGTCAGTAGGGGTTTTGCCTAATTAGTTATAATTTAGGTCAAGAAACTTGAATGATATCTGTGATTACCAAAGCGTAATAGACTAGGAAGAAGGTTCTGGATGTAAAAGTGGAGCAAACACTGGATTTGGAGATAGTTACTCATAATGCTGGTAAGGACATACAATTCCTCAACTTACAAAGACATTTCCAAGTCAGAAAATAGTGTCTTAAACCTTTTTGCATTTTGTGTTTTGCAGAGGATTTGTTCCACTGTAATGTCCTCTCATTCTCAAGTACCTGAAAATGTTTTACCTGAAACAACTGAAGCTGATGAGAAAGAAAGAAATGACTCTGTTAACACTGCTGTAGAATGGGTGAATGAATCACTGAACACAATGTTACGAGACTTGAAGCCTACTGACCAGTACAAAGTTGATAAGATGCTTGGGTAGGTCTTGCCTATTATGCAGTTTATTGCATTTGAGATACACACCATTAACTTATATCGTGACAGAAAATCAGAATATTCAATTTTTTCTAATCTTATTATTTGTGTATTTTTAGGATGTGATCTCTATCTCTGATACATTGCACTGTATTATTTTCATAATTATGATATTAAAATCATGCTGGTTTTTACCAGGTTTCATACCTGAGATACAAAAATAAGGGTCTCTAATAAAAAAAATGCCTGGACGCATTCATGAGTTAAAAGCTCCATTTAGGAAAGTCATTAAGTGCCAGTTTAATTCAGTGGGGATGTTTTTTCTGACCAAGACTCCACTTCTGTTCATTGCACTGCACAACAGTGAGGCAACAGTGAGGCAACACAAAAAGTGCCTGCATGTGGATCTTCAGCACTGAGCTAATCTACAGAAAACATATATATACACACAGTTTTCACATTCTGGTGGAGTTGTCTTTCTGAGCAGGGTACTCCAAAAGGCTTCTTACTTGGGCCAATTCATTTCTTTGGAAACATAGTGTCATTAATAAAAATCACGTTATTTTTTTCATACAGCTCTTTATTCTAGGGAGCATCCCAAAGTAAAACCAAACCACCGTGTTTTTCCATTTCATAGAATTGTAGGGGTTGGAAGGGACCTCCAGAGATCATCGGGTCCAACCCCCTGCCAAAGCAGCTCCCTAGGACATTTCACTCAGATAGGTGTCCAGACGGGTCTTGAATATCTCCAGTGAAGGAGACTCCACCACCTCCCTGGGCAGCCTGTCCCAGGCTCTGTCACCCTCACTAGGGAAAAGTTTTTCCCCATGTTGGTGCGGAACTTCCTGTGCTCCAACTTGCAGCCATTGCCCCTTGTCCTGTCTCCACAGACACTGAAAAGGGGCTGGAAAGTGTGGTTTATAAGAAAGAAAGATGGAAGGTAAAAGCTTTACAGGTGTATCTGGATGTATTTTTACAGTAACATTGGAGAGCTATCTAGCAACATTATGACTTTCTTCACCCTGGAAGCAGTAATATGGCCTGCCATCCTCTGCTGTAGTTGGAAATGTTTCTTCAAGCTACATCATGAGGGGAATGACGTTTTGCTGTAGGGGTAGCGGCTGTGCTGCCACACTTAACACAGGGTCTAGCAAACAGACCTAATTGCTTTTCACATGGATTAGCTTTGGGGAAACCTTGCTGAAGGGGATAAGAACTCAACTGGAAAGAAATTTTTCCAACTGAAGTGAGTCTAAATAAGGTTTTAATGCATTTTTTACACTACTTTATATATCTTACATACTCAGTTTGCCTGAATTGGGTGACTGTGACCCACATATGCAGTTTCCACCTTGTACATGCAATTGAAATTCTGCCACTTCTGATCTAGCACCCACTTAGATAACCAGTGTACAACTGACCTATTGGATTAGCAACCTGGGCCAAACTCTTGTATGTCATGAACTTATGACAGGATCCGTTACTACCCATGCAAAGCAAATACATCCTTCACGCTAAGATTGTCTGTAGAGAGCTGGCTTTCAAACCAGTGTGATTTGAAAACAGATGCTAAGGTTTATTATACTTCCTTGTGGTTCTTTTTGTTTACCCAACACTGCAGACTACCAAAAATAATGTTGTTCATTGATTTCTCCAGCTTCACACAATGAGTCGATGGCAGAAGTTCAAAGAGATGCCCTTAATCCACCTCTTGGCATACTCTTTAGCCTGTATCCTGTGTCTTCTTGTCATGTATCCAGCAATATTTTGAGCTAGTAATCTTTATGCCTCTTCCCTCAGTGAATACTTTACCAAAAAAGTCAAAGAAAGAGAAGAACTTCAAGAGGAAGAAGCAGCAGAAGCAGAAGCCACTCTTGCCCCTGCTTCATGCGTTCCATCAGCAACAGTGCTACCAGGGGGAAAAAAAGCCACAAAATCAGGTTTTAGTTGATTTAATATTTTCTGCAATACAGATATCAATAAGGGTGGTGGACACCAAATACTTCAGAACACATGACATGATGTCTCACATTCAAAGGGTTTGGTTACTTTCTCCTAAATCTTTCTGATTACAGCAGTTTCTACTGCAGAAATGAGAGGTGAGAAAACACATTTTTCTCATCATTCACATGCATTGGTTGAACAAAGTTTCTGCCTTTGTTTTACAGTTGGCTTAGACAGGAGGTTATTACTCTTCAAAGTGAGGAATAAGAATGGAGGAGGATGCAAATGAAGAATAAAAATGAAAATGATAAGGAAAGGGAATCACAGAACTGAACAGGAAAATGGAAATAGAATTAAGATAGAAGTTGGAAAGAATAGAAAGGGGGAGGGACGTCTCTGGCTAACACTGAGAAATGGAGGAAATAAGATGAAAAGCAAAAGAGAGAGAAGAAAAGGAATGAGATGGAAATGATTAGCAGTACAGAGTAAAAAGAAGAAAACAGCACAACTAAATGAAAAGATTGTGTGAGAGTAGAGAAGGAAGATATAAAAAAAATCCCCAAACAAAGTTAAAAAAGCACTGTATTTTACCTCCATATATACATTACAGTCAGAAAAAGAAAAAAATCAGTTATTTGAAGAGCAGAATATTTAGCAAATCATTATTTCTTACCAGTTTCATTTCAATTGTCATGTACTACCAGTAACACCTCCCAGTGAATTCACCGTTCCCCTGAAATGTAACATCTGCAGTTGTCAGGTCCATCCAGATACCATTGGGTTGTGTTTTAGTAGTTCAGTTTCTCCTGATACATGTAGTACTTGTTCTCACTAATTGTGTTTTCTTTATATTTGATTGTGACATTATTATATCATTGTTAGAATCAATACCTGACTATTAGGAGACAGTGATTATAAAGCTATTTGTTACAGGAGAACCCTAACAGGTGGTGACTTCCAGTAGCAGATGCTTTCAGAGGCAGCATCTATGTTGCATTTCTGCAGGTTACCAAGTAGTGGAGTGTAAAGAATGTCTCCAGAGTTACTCAGTACTAGATTACTGGTGTCTCTGTGTGTAGCTCTTCATCCTCAAGTTAAGAGATACAGAATCTGGATAGTATGCAAATTAGGTGTTATCTAATCTGCATATCCAATTAAGGTCCTATTAAGAACATTTTAGCATAAGAAGTACCCAATGCATATGATACTTGAGAATCAGACCACTTGTTTCAGTTTCACATAGGTACTTACTGTGCACACTGCAGGTGATAAATATGGTAGTGGGAACTGCTGGGGTTCAAACATTTTGACAGAAGTTAGTCTACTGTGTCTGAAAGAGAAACAAGTTCTTTTGAACATTTAATGAGACTAGGCATGTGGAATATTTAAAAGAACTGTTTTCTCATTGGAAAATACAACTGTAGTAGGCCTAGGTTTTTTCACAGTCATTAAAAATCAAGTATGTGTACTCCAGGTTATAATGTAATCTTCTAAGTTGTTTATGCAAAAGCTGAACATAGAAGGAGGATGATAAAGAAAACTGAAATCAGGCATAGGAAAGTAACCTGAAAAATCACATAATGCTACTGGATATATACATAAAGACATATCAATATTTCAGTTGTTGAAAGGTCTCCAAAAGAAATGGATTTAAAATACACTTGATACCTGAGTGAGGACAGATACTTTGCTTACTTGTAAGATCATTTTATATAAAACAGCCAACACGATTAATTTTTTAAATAAATAATTCCTTTGTAATACACTGAGTATAAACTGAAATGACAATACCCTGCTTACTCATATAACTGTGATACATAACCACATGTTTCAAACCAAGCAAACATTTAGCTGCTGCTCTCTGTCTTGTAGGAAGGAAGGTATCAGTTGCAGAGAGAACGATCCCACCTGCAGAACCCTTTGAATCCATTCCCTGTGGCAGCTTAGCTATTGGGGGAACATCACTTGCCATAGCTAAGGCTGGTGCCACCATTAGCCATATCCCATTGTACTTACATATTGGACTGCTGAAACATCATCAGGTACATGTGGACTGCTGTAATTTTGTTTATTTTGCCCCATTTATAACAATTATTCTAAAATTTTGAAGCCAGTCGTTCCTTATGACACCTTATAGAATACACCCTTAAGATCATCGCCTGTAGTCTTTTGACCCTCTGTCATAATTAAAATATATAAGAAATAAAATGTTTTTCAATGTTTATATTTCCACGTGGTACTCCCAATTACAGGATTCACCTAAAGAAATGGCTCTACCACTCCCAATGATTACTCTGTTGAACTGTGAAAAAAATTCACCTGCAAAACTAAAATTAATGAAAGAAGTTATGCTTATACCATCAGTTCAGTTATCAGTCAAACAGGTACTGTGGCATTTTCATTTTTATAAGAGTATTTTAGAGACTTCAAATAAGCTATAGATGGACATAAAGATATAGATCTTTTCAATGAAGTCCTTACAAACTGTATTTTTCATACTGTGTTTACTTTGAAGTCTTAACAAATGTGATGAATTCCCAGGAAATCATGAATAATTTGGGAATAAGTTGCTTTTAAAGTTAAAATTTTTAAATAGAAGGAAATACAAAGCAGAATAAAATCTATTCAAGGGGCAAGAAGGATGGATGAGACAGACTGGGTCAAGCCTCTCTTTTTCATTTAGCCACATGTTGCATTAACAAATGTATCTGTGCAAGATGCTTACCTACATTAGGGCTGCGATACCTACTTCATATGCTGGTGACCTGAACAAATAACTGAGCTCAATTCACTTTCCTTTTCCTTTAACTTTTTAGAATTGTCTACCATGATCTTTTAATAAGGTTGCTAATTCTGAACCTTTCAAAGATATAATGCCTCCTAGTGCTCATGGGAGAGTAACAAGCTCTTTGCTGCAGTGCAAAAAACCTGCCATTGAAGAGTTGTCAGTTGTTACCAACTTCTGCCCCTTCAGTATTCCTTTACTGGCACAGTTTAAGAAAATCTGAAATGTGATTTACAAACTTAGCATAAAACTCTTCTGAAAAGGAAAAAGAGTTGTGTTAAAAGGAATGGATTCATTTAATTGAAGTGTTCCTCCATTCCCCAGTGTTTCAAATTAGCACAGTGATTTTTACCCTGCTTCCTGGAAATATTCTGCAGGTAAATACTTCTACTTTTGTTATCGTTTCCAGCTAGGGAGTCATAAATAGAATGATTCTATGATTCTACAGAGTTACAACTGTGAACAGTGATAATCATCTTCCCACTTTCAGGTACTACTGAGACCCAGATATTGCCTACTTGTTTGATTTGTGAAAGGGCTCCTTTTAGGGAAGAAGAAACCACTTTCCTTACCATCCCATTCAGCAGTGTAATCAAATAGTCCTGTTCATTCGTCCACTGCAGACCCTTTATCAGTGGACACTTGACTGCATTTTGTGGATGGTGGGGTTGTATTAAGAAAGTCTGTAATATTTTTTTTAAAAGGACTTAATATTAAGATCTGCATTTAGAATGGGTGCTCTCTTTTCTTCTGATTCAAGCTGCTAAACTGAAACAATTTCTTTATTTGAGATTGCTGTTGTTTAATTTCAGGGCATAGAAAGAGTTCTGGATATTCAGAAAGAGATGATGAGACTGTTGGAGCCTCCAGGCAAAGTGGTATAATAAAAATGTGTAGTAATAATAATGTGATGCACTTTATTTGGTCCTTCTACTGCTTTTCTTTCTGCTACTATTGCCTTTTGAAGTTATCTTCAGAACATTTAGCCTATTATCAGGCTCTGTCTCATGGCACAGAATAGGAGATTGTTTCTCTGACAGATTAATAAAACATTGGCCATTTGGTGATATTAAGTTAATATAAAACATTGTTCTACACATTGTAAGTCTTTCTGTTTACCTGAAGAAGTATGCTGGGAGTAATGGTATCATGGTGAATTTACTATGTATGGTTCTGCCCTTGCTATGTCACACACATGCAACATGTACTATTCAAGGTCCTATTACTGTAGTAGTATGTAACTTTAGCATGTGTTTATGTTTCCTGCAAAGTGAGGTCATTGGGTTTCTCCAAGTACAAGAGTCCAGATTCTCATTTCTGAGATCCCTTGAATCTTTTGAAAAACAAATCATGGTTGGGGTGATGCCCACATAGAAATAAACATTTGAAATTAGTTACCACCACAAAATTAAACTAGATAGTTACTGCTAGTATTCAAGACAGAACAGAAGCTATTTCCTAACTTCAATATTTGCAATCACTTTAGTCCAAAATTCAGTCAACTTTTTTGTTACTCTGAGATCTCTCTGTAATTTTTGGACTTTTCCATGGAGTTGATTCCTTTCTCCTTTCACTCCCAACAGCCCAGTACTCAAGTGGCAGACAGTAAGAAAGGCAGAGCACATAATACAGGGAAAAAAGCTGCGGTAAGAAAAGACATTTTCATTTTAAGCCTTCAGCAAGATATTAACAACACCAGGGAACCAAAATGTTCTTAAGAAATGAAACATTAATCTAGATTACCATTTTGGAAAGGTCGAGGCAAGACACTTAAATATTCCAAATGCACATATTTTACATAATAATTTTGATTCTTCTGACTGTGCCTTCCCTTTCTGTGGAACATTACCAGAAAGGGAAAATTCTTCTAGAATCTGGTCTTTGTTTTTCATAGAGAAATCCTGGAAAATTATCCAAAGGAGTATTTTGCAGGCCTGGGGCACCAGCAGAGAACATGCCTTTTTGATCATGTAGTCTATAAAACTATTACCTGTAAGACTTGCATACTGTGCTCTTTCCTAACTCTGGGAGCATAATTCCCCCCATACTGCATTAATTCCCAGTTCCTCTGTGAGGTTATAGATCATTTCAAATACAAACCAATAGCTAAAGGGCAACTCTCACAATAGTGTACATATTTTATGTGACTCAAATGATCTTTTATCACCTCAAAACCTGTAGTTTATGAACAACAATGTTTAGGTTGTAGAAGTAAAGACTAGACAGAAAAAAAGGTTTTATAAAGATAAACAATGCTTTTAGTAGAACATAACAAGGCATAACATATGGGCATCTTGAAAATCACTTGAAAACGTAGACTCAACTTCTTACCTCCTGTTAAATACAAGAAGACTGCACCGTGTCTAGGTGTCTGTTGCAGCAGTTTAGTGCTCTAAAAGCAACAAGTCGCATAGATCGTCTCTTCTTGCAGATTGCTACATAATAATCTCAATAATTTGAGCTGCATTTTCTTCCTATTTTTTTATATGAAACATGTGTCCTCTGCAGCTAGGCCTCTGTTCTGTCCCCTTTAGTTATCTCTCTAACTCTTTGTCAAAACCAATGCCTTCCAATTGACTTCTCCAGGCTGACTCAAGATTATATCCTGCTGCTGTCTGTGCAACTTAGTGTCATTCTTTATAATCCAAAATTCACAGACTTTAAAGTTTAAATTTGGTGTTTGAAAGACCTACCAAAAAACCTCAAAACAGAAGGGCACGTGAAATACTTGCTCAGTGCAATTCTGCTTGTGGCTGGTGTCCACAGACACCATTCCTGAGGCAGCAACTCCATGCAGCTGTGCATGGGTATTCCCTCTATGATATTTCTTCCTCCTAGAAGTCTTGGAGGATCCCAGTGTTTCTTGAACACTACATAGAAGCAATATCAAAGTTGTAGTTGAGGATAAACAAGTAAAAGCTGTTTAAAAGTGGACAATACGTTTTTTGTGAAAGGGTTAGTCCACAGCACCAGAAACTTACATAGCATCCATGACAACCCAGGGTGGTTAGAAGTGCCTTTTAAATCTTTTTTGTAAACCAGTACTGGCCATGTAAGAACAAGAACTACTTGGCTGGATGTATTTCCAAGGACTATTTGCTCTCTACTCATTACCACTTGGTTACCCCTCATTCGTAGGGAACTGTCCTTAAAATTGTTAATGCAATTTCTGAGAACAGATTTGCATTTCAATGACCAAATGCAGACTGGAATGACAGTTTTATATATATAAAAATATATAAAGTATTCTACATAATACATTTTTTTTTTAACTTTCAGCCACAAGCCTTAAAAAGAATATCACACTTGGGTTGCCTGATAACAGGATGTGATAAACTGGAACAACCACTACTCCTAATGCAAACAGCATGCAACAATATTGGTCTGGAGCTCGGAACAGACATGTATTTAGCAATAAATTGTGCTGCTCATGAATTAATGGATTATGTGAGTTATTTTCAATATTTATTTTGTTGATGAAGCTATTTGCTAACATTATTTATTGTTACATTGCAAACTCACCTGGAAGCTTCAAACTCCATTTTGAAGGTAGCAATCATGAAAAGCAGAAGAATTGTCTCTGCATTTCTAAATTACAGTTGGATCAGTCCTTCAACTGTAGCAGATATGTTATTGGCTGGTGAGTGGAAGGAGTGACACATCCAGACATCCTTCTGGTAGCTCGGTGTGGTGGGAGCAGTGGAAATGCAGGTACCCTCTGCAGCTGTCCCAGCATGCTGATGGTGCACCTGGCATGCAATAAGGGTCACTGGGTCAAGGCAGACCCCCATTACAGCTTGTATCCTGCCTACAGGAATCTCTGTAATCATTTAAATGGTACAAGCCTGCCTGCATTGGACAGGTTTATTCCTTTCCTCTATTTGCTTAGTAAGATTTTTCAGATCAGTCTGTGTCAAATACAGCAAACTGTTCTCATGTGCAAACACCTACCACGTGTTCTCTTTAACAAACCAGCTGCATTTCACCACAAGGTATAAATGAAGTCATTACCTTCTATCCACCTTGTTTTCAAGGATGAAGAACAAGAAATTATTTACACAAGTATACTTCTGTAATTCCTTCACAGCACTGCTTGCTTATTTCTCCATTTTATTACCCTGCATCTGTTGTTTTCTTTGAACTAACTCGACATTTCTATGTATTTTTACTATGGTATGTGTGTATACTCACCAAAATTCACCCCATTGTGCATCAACATTCACTTTTTAATTCTTATTTTTCAAGATTTTTATCTGACAAAGTTTATTTGTCTCCAGCTGAAGCGTGAAATTGCTTGCCACTTGCTCCAAGACCAATCAGGTTTCTCTCTAAGCAGAAAAAGAAACTTCCTATTCCATTTAAAATCTCAGGAGACTTTGTATATTTGGGTGCACTGTAGTGGCAAACCTTCCATTAAGAATATATTTTCTGACAGCAGTTGATTTCCTGATAGTTTGTGATATCTGTATCCTGTATGTGAATAAGCAACATGTTAACCATCAAATTATCAGTAATTCTATCATCTTCTGTTACTGACCTGTTAAAACCCCTAAAGCAGTGAGTATTCTGGCACAGTTTGACCATGTGTCCCTAATTGTCCTCATACACTGCAGTTTGTGCTTCCCTAGTGCTGAGACTACTTGTAAACTGGTCTTTTTAATTTTTTTTAAAGGGAAAGAGGCAAGGAAAGGCACTGTCTTCTTTTTTTAAGCACTGCAGGTGCACTCATTTCCCCTAGCAACATCTTCTTTATGAGGACAAAAAAATCCTTCTTTTTGAAGTATAAAGTGAGATTTTTCATGGAACATTTAATAAAAATGCCAGGTATCTCTATCTTTATAAAAAAGTTGTGTCAGACTGGCAGTGCTGCCTAGAAAACACTGAAATAGATCCCCCTTGGTTTGGGAGTGGTGTGTTTTGAGAGACTTTGGCATGAGCCCACTGGAACCCACTGTTACTTGAGGCAGAATTTTCTATAACAGACATAGAGAAGTGACTGTGTGCTTATGGATGGACACACAACCCGCTGCCTTAACAGAGCTACTAGTGTCACACGGTCTGTACATGTACTTTAAAACTCTGGCTGTTAAAGCATTACCTTCCTTTTATGCTTTTTACTTTCTAGGTTAAAGGAAAATATGAAATACTCACTGGAACGTTCAGAAGTCCTGATGAAATGGTGGACATGTATGTGGAGCTGATTGATAAATTCCCTTTTGTTATTGCATTAATAGATCCCTTAAGAAAAGAGGTAAGATACTGCAGCACAGCTCTTGGGGAAGGGGTAATACTGTTAAGTGGCACAGTGATGGACTTCAACGTGTTTACAAATGAGATATGAAGCAGTTTTATAGGTTAGGCATGAAAATAGCACTGTAAAAATTTGTGTAACTATTCATTTTTATATCCATAATTGGCAACGACTCTAAATTTTTCTCTACTCTTGATATAATTTCTGACAATAACCCTTGCATGAGCATATTATGGCCAGTAAAAATATTTTCAAGAATTACAAGAAAATGCTCTTTTTTTTTTCTGCTAAACCACTGTCATTTTCATTACATTTTCCTCCTTAAGTAAACACTAATTCAAATTATCAAATCATAAAATTCAAGTGATACAGGAATTGTATTGTATAGATTACAAATGGTGTTTGTAGTTGTACATTCCTTAGAACCACTGAAAAAAAAAAAAGCATTGCTGCTATTCTTTAGGACTGAGGTTTATACCCAAAGCCAGAACAAATCAACCAGGCACTGGCAGCACTGCTTGGCAGTATTTTTAAAGTGGTAGTAAGGTACCATGAATTTACTACTGTGATTAAAGTTAGAGGAGTCAATTCAGCGTGGCAAAGAGAATACAACAGTAGAGTACTACAAACTGTGTTATCGAGTCAGTGATGGGTGAAAGAAACAGATGGCACAGCCTTAAACATCAGCATTGATAGCTAGGATTGTTTCTACATATTATAAAAAAGATACAAGCTTAATTGTAGGAGAACCTGCAGTTGTGGACCTAGGTTCTGTGGTTCCTCAGCTTCATAAAAAAATGTGCTGTTGAACTGCACACTTCATGTTCTTTGAAAGAAATACACGGGGTTTGTTTTCATAAACAAAACATGAGGAGTGTGATTGAAGGGGGAAGCAAAGTGATCTTGTCTTTGTGAATCTGCCCAGTGCCTAAATCAGTAATTCTAAAACAGATAAACTACAAAATCCATCTGATTTTGTTCTTAGCTGGAACTTTAAAAGTTCATCTTTCAAATATCCGTGTTTACTGTTACCTCACTGTAGTCAGCCTTGGCTCCCTGCTCTGTTTCAGCCTGAATTTGAATTGCCCACATTCCAAAATACCAGATAATTCTCCACTCTGGGCAGGGCTGCAGACTTCCTTGAGAATTCTTGTGAAGGAACATACTTGAAATATAAAAAATCTGCAAAAGAATTACAACAGATAGTGAAATACAGTTTGAAATAGAATTCTGTTAAGGCAAATGCTTCTCCTCCTCCTCCAATCCCTTCACAAATCCACAAGGTTCACCCATGCCACATCTATGCCACAGATAATTAGGTCCTGAAGGATTAGCTCTGGTACCATCATACAGATTGCAGCGCACAAGTCTGTCTGATCAGACTAGGAGTTGTTACTGCAGAATTATTATGTAGAAGTTTTAACATGAGAACTCTATATTCTGTGAACACAAAGAAAGCAAATTAAGAAATTCCTTCTTTAAAAGTATGTTTATATCCTCCTCCTTCACTTATCCTTAAATCTCATGTGGACAGTGCATTAAAATGAAGAAACAAAAACCCTAAAAAAACCATGGGAGCTCTGCTGGAAAGAGAGCGTTGGATTCTGCTGTTCTTCTGGGTCAGGCTCACAGCTCTGAACATCCTGCCTGGATACATGATGTTGAGTCTATGAATGCTTCCTGTTACCTTATTTTATATTCCAATGTTATGACACTTAAAATATTAACACAAGAACAAGTCCTCCGAATAAAACGATACAGAAGTATTTCATATTCCATTAACATTAAATAAATCATGGGAAAGAAACCAGGATAGCAAACTCCAACAGTTAATTTTATTTGAAATATTTTAAACTATACTTATGTGCAACTAGCTTCAATTAATTCCAGATTACAATGTATGTTTTCTAGCAAAATCTTAGAATCCCAGCAAAATTCCAGTGGTATGTTTTTTGTAGGTAGACAGATATAAAATACAGTATAAAATCTAACATGTTTATATGAAGGGTATGATTAGGATTAAATCCAAATTTTTAATAGCTTTTTTTTTCCTCAATTTCACCTCCTTGGTTAGAATCATCACTTGGTTTAGTTTCTAAACTCCTGTTATTTACGTGATTGTTTCTCCAGGACAGACAACAGTGGAGTAACATATGCTGTGCTCTTGGCTCCAAATGTTACCTGGTTGTTGAAGATGCTGCCACATACATTTCCAGACTTAAAACTGACCAGAATATAAACTTACCAACATGCAGTGGTGTTGTCCTAAAATACATTAACCAAACCAAGGTATCAGACCTTGTAGAAGTTATTGGACTTCTAGATGGTGAGTAGAGAGGGGAGGAAGGCTGACTTTCAAACCCTCCAAGTCCATAAATTGCATTGCTATACCTGGAAATCTTTTTATTTATTACTGACACTTCTAATTTAGAAAGCACTTGTCAGAAGAAATTAAATTCATGTTTTAATTCACAAATCTCTGTTCAGGGCTTAAAGCAGTGTTCAGGGCTTCAGCTATAGGAAATTAATACACTGTGGATGCTTTGAGTGTGGGTGTCCTTCGACACTGCAGCTCAGTGTCATACAGTTAGATATCAGAATTTAAAAAAAATGTTATTGAGTAATCTGAATTTTGACTAATAGTAGTAGTAATAATTAAGAAATCTAAGCAAGTCCAAAAGGATTTGAAATTGCCATTTACATAGATTATTGATGGCATTTTATTGAGCCTTAGTGGTAACCACGCTAAGAACTTGTGCAGTTTCTCATGTAAGATTTTTCTTTGTATCAATTATTCTTTACTTTTTTTATACCCAAAAGGAATTTTATACCCAAGTAACAGACAGACAAATTGTATATATCTCAGTTCCTGCCTTTTTCCTTCCAAAAGCCCAGAGTCGCTGTATCGAAGCGAGTAAATAGCAACCTAAAGATTTCATTCAGTCATAATGGTAAACTCTTTGTTACTGTGAAGAAAAATCATTACTATAGCAAGGAACACATTTAAAATAAACAAACCAGCCTCCTTGCCTGTCAAATACATTTCCAGACAAATCAGCTAGAGAGAGAAATTAGGATAGAGTGTTAGATATTCCCTGAGCCGGTGCTGAAAATAAAACAGAACGTTAATGTAGCAAACTGATAGAGTTTACATCTTTATGAGATGGGTTTCACTGGGTTTACTCCTGCTTGTATTCAAGCCTAGGTAGCCCAAAGGTAAAGAAAAAGAAAAAAAAAAAGCATGAAATGTCCAGCAGTTTCTGTGTTGGATATATAAAATACACACTAATGAAGGTTTTATGCTCCCGGTATATATAGGTCAAAGACATATTACCATATTAGGAAGTCCAGATGGAGAATCTTCTGATGATAGCCTTGTGGATCTGGTAAGTATTGAAAGCTGCTCAGTTGCAGAATTGCCAAAACACTGCTTTGAACACGAACTGGTTTTTAAGGAGCAAGCCTGCTTCTGCTTGAGAAAAAGACACCGTTTGACAAAATGGGCTTTTTCTAGAGAGTTGCTTTTTTTTTCCCCCTCTCAGAGTGTTAATCTTTGAGTTTAAAGAGAACACGCAGGAGATTTGCCAAAGCAGGCAGAATATTCAAAAGTGTGTATGATCTATTTGGTTGCATTCGTTTCTAAAAAAGCACAAGTTACTTAAAACATTTCTGAGTAGTAATAATATTTTAGGCAAAAATTCTTATCACTGGCATATTCAGTCTTTTTGTATTAAAGCCACATTTGCAAATAAAATCCCTTTTCCTCCGCCAGTGAAAATTATTGTTTGCCTCCAGCAAATCTTTCAGTGAGAGATTCTATTTCTATTTAAAGGAGGGGGTTTTATCTGTAGGAAGATCAGAGTGTTAAATTAGAAGTGGGATACCATGTTGAATAATTAAGGATGACTTCACTTTAAAACCGTGTGGGTTTCAAATATGCCCTTTCTCGTTTCAGGCTGTTGGACTGGGTGCCAGGTTTCTCAAGTTGGGAGGTCTTTCCCGGGGAGAAAGAGTGACCAAATACAACCGCCTCCTCGCTATAGAGGAAGAACTGGCCAAGAATAGAATGCTACGTATGAGCTTCTTTCTTACTTTGTTTTCAGCTTGCAATGAATATGAGAACAAAGATTGGAGGGAGAATGATTGAAACTGCACCGCAGGAGGGAAGTGAAATCAAAAGGCTATAAATAAGCGCTGACAAAAAAAACCTAGGATAGCACTTGCCACAATGTATATTGTTGTCCTAATGGATTATCTGTTTACTGAATGTTAAAATAGACCCCTTCTCGAGGAGTAGCCTACATGAAGCTTTTTTTTTTTTTTTTTTTTTGCCAGAATTAATTGGTTGGAGTCTTGAAGCTCACAGTGCAAAGGGAACAAAACAAAACCCATGCATATAACATGCCGAAAAGCTGCCAAAATGGGATTTTAGGCCAAATAGCCCACCTCTCTCAAGCCCCTAAACATATATTGCTCACAAAACTTCATTTCACAACGCCCTTTTGTCCCTTACATTTCCAGCAAAATCTCTTTGGCAAGCTAGGATGGCATGGGTAAGCACTAAATAAAGCCCAAGAAAACCCCAAGTTACGGCTGCCTTAGCCACTTGTGTGCATCTGCCCGCCCTCACAATCTGCACCCTCTTTTTTGCACCATACTCCACGCTGCTCAACGCTTAACGGTTCATTAGAGCCACTGCTCACTTGCTCAGGTATCAATCGAGACAGAATAAAGGCGTACGGTCTGAAGGGGGGGCAGAGGCAAGGAGAGGGAGCAAGGAAGGAGAGGGTTTGCAAGAATTTATCATGCCTACAAAAAAGGGAAGGAGAATCGAGTCATTGTACTTCATCTTTTTCATCATTTTCAGTGTCTGTACAGAGGGCAGCAGCACCTAATGTGCTTGCTATACAACAAAGTTTTTATTTAAAAAATAATAATACTGAAAATATTCTGTTTTCTCAAAATCTCCCCCTTGCTGCTATGTACTCGATGTAAAGAATAGAAACAGACAGAAATTGTTTTGCTAAGACAGCAGCTTCACACAAGGCATTTTGCAAAATCAAGACAGAATTATGAAGAGCTCCGAACTTTAACCACCTCAGGAAGATCAATACGCTCTCCATTCAGATGGTGTGGTCTAAACAAAGACCTTGAGCTTGAGAAACGGTTAAACCTGTGTCTCCTGAAATGAAACAGCAACAACTCCTGAAGCTGTTAATTGTTTGGCACAAATAAAATCAAGTAACTAAATCAGCAGCAGGGAAATTTTGAGGTGGCACGTCTGAGCTGCATACCAAGCTCTTCATTTGGCCAGGCTACGAGCTCCGCAATCCACTGGAGAGCTGAGCAGCAGAGCGGCTGGGGGCTGGGAGGTGACACTGTCCCATCAGGGGTCCCCCCAAGGAGCCACAAAAGGGGACCTGCAGCTGGGCCTGGGTGCCCTGTGACAGCGGTGACAGCTTTGCCTTGGTGCAGCCCCAACACTGCTGCTGCTGTTCAGCCACCGGATTCACTGGGACGGTGACAGTGACCTGCCTGGACCTGCATCAGACCGGCTGTCATCCCTTTCCTGCATCACGACACACAGTACTGAGCCGTTCCCAGTGATGGGGGGACGTGTGGCTGTGGAAAGAGGGGTGAGGTTCAGGAAGAAGGAGCATCACCGAATTGGGAAACACAGCAGTGAGGAGAGAGATGAAGCATTCGTTAGAGCAGCGACATCTGAACCGTTAGGTTGTTAAAGGCCGGGGTAGGGATGAGGCTCAGTCCTGATGGGTCTTGTGCAAAGCACCGAGGAGGATGGGGGTGTGGAAGAAGGGCAGCAAGGGGTGAGTGTCTAAGGGAGAGGAATGAACAGCCCAGCTCACTGCTCTGCACCGCGCGCCCTCACCCTGTCACCAGAGCACAGGGCTGCTGCTCCTTTGTTTCCCAGGACCAGAGTTTAAATGTGTTTCTGGACTCCTGCGAGCATCAGGTGGGGTGTTTAAAGAAACCTGAGTGTGCCAGAGAACATGACTTTCTTTTTCTCTTCTATTTCAGGGGAAGCAAGCCTCGAGTTTATTGCTTTTGATGGAGAATCACAGCCAGAAAAACAGCTTTCCAGTGTGCCTCCTCCCCCAGCAGAGGCTCCGATGCCTTCTCAGTGCTCTAAGCCAGCCCGGCAGGACGGAGGCCTGCCTGCTCAGCTGCCAGAGGGGCACAGCACCCTGACCTAGGCCAGCAGTGCTACCTTTGGGATACATTGCTACAAAATAAAAAAAACCCTACAGTAAGAAACTCATCTGTTGACTATTCCTTAACCCATTTATCTTGAAGCACTTTGGCTAAGCATTTTTAAAAGCACAAAAATAGGGGGTAGCAGCTTCTCTTTCCCCAGGCGACCGTCGCTTTCAGCTGAACCGAGTTAACTGAGCAGCGGCCAGTTCGAAACCACCACCCAATTCTGTGCTGCGTTTACAGAGCCACAAAACAAACACCTCTGTGTTAAGGCCAAAACTAAACATTTGGTTTGGGGAAAGTCAAAATCTCTCTCCATCCAGAGAGCGACCTACTGACAAATGGGGTGGGGGGAGAAAGAGAAAAAAGAAAGGAGATTTATTTATTTTTTTTTACAAAACACAAAGGCCCCGACTGTTACGCTGTTCTACCCTCCACATCCCCCCAGCGCTGCTCTTAGATCCACCCTACACGGGGAATTTTACTTCAGTTCAAGTCAGCTATCAATGGAAAGGCAGCAAGCAGCGCAACCCCCAAATGTAGGGCACAAAGCTGTAACTGACATCCCTCAGAAGCTGCACTTCCCGGGCAGGGAATAACAACTCGGTTTCACAAGGTCTGGGAAACTTGTCAGGAGTCTTTTTAATAAGCAACAGTGCAAAGATAAATAAATAAGTTATGTCCTAAGGTAACAAACGGTTTAAGAAAAAGAAATGCTTCTTAAAAAACGTCAGGGGTTTTGCATAATTTGAAAATTGGAAGGTATAATACAGCAGCAATAACTGGAGGAAAAACATGTATGTAAAAGGTTGCATTTTAAATTCAGGGTAACAGATACCTAAGGGAGAAATTAACCAGCAGAACCAGCCGCCCCCAGAAATGAAGACATCGATGAGACAAATTTCCCCACGTTTAGGAATTATACGCAGCTCAGTAACTAGATCAAATCCAGGATCTTCTTAGCAAACATGCAAAAAACACCCAAAAAAAAGATGCGAAGCTACCACGCTCGTTACTATCGCTTTATTTTTAGGAAAAGCACCAGACAGTTGCATGCAGAGCCAAACCAACAAACTCAGAACATTCATCCTCCAATACTATCACTGTTTTAAATCATTAAATAAAAAAGAATCCAAGTGCATTCAAGTCCTTGACCACCCAACTGCCGTTACACAGATCTTTAGGTAAATCCCTGATTACATCTGTTTGTTCAGTGATATAAAAGATTGAGATACTGGGTTGAATTTAAAAAGAGATTCCCATGGAACACACACTGGCAGCAGAGCCGATCCCATATGTACCTCCCTGCCTGTCTTCCCAGGAAATAAGGACCGAGGGCAATGGGGATTTGTGCATCAAAAGCAGCCACCTGGCATGTCACCTACTGAAGAAATCTGTGCCCTGGGCTGGAAGCAACGACCCATTTGGTAGAGCTGCAAGGTTTCAGCTGGGGCTTCTCAAACTGCTGGTACCAAATAACCCACAGCCTGAATCCCAAAGGAGCTCCACCCTCAGGGGAACAGACCACAGTTGCAGCGGTTCCAAACTTTCTATGTGACACCGAAAGCCCCGAGGTGAGTCCTCCCTGGAAAAGCCCCTACTCCAAGTGGAAGCACCAATTCCAACCTGCGGACTTGAGACTCCGCTATCGTTACCGAAAGCCTCGGTACCAGCAGGACATGCTGCACGGCCTCTGCTTCGCAGTCGCTGGACAACCTGTCCTCTGGGAATGTGTTTGTGCTTCTCATTTCCTCACAAGAACATCTATGGAGACAGCAGCGAGGAGACCTACAAGAGCCTGGCTTAAGTAGATACCAACACGCTCTTAAAGCCCCATGTCTAAAACCTGATTAATTCTGAGTAATGCCCCCACATACCAAAGCTGACGTGTCTGTAACCCCTGCACAGGGCCTAACCCAGACTCTCCGGCCCGAAAGACACGAGAGCCTTCTGGTGGGCTCCAGACCAGGCCTCTGACAAGGCATCTTCTCAACAAAGAAGCGATTCCACAAGGCTTTTCAAACAGGGCTTTAAAGCAAAGGTAACTGACACCACCCAAGAAAATAACAACCACACCCGCAAAATTAAGAGGGGAAAGGGGTTCTGAGTGATACCTAGTTATATCCAACGCTTCAATGTGAGTAACAAAACTGCATACAAAAGACTGCTTCAATCCATGGTTTTGGAAACTGTTTGGAGTATGGGCCGTGGCCCCTAGTAACACACCTAACGCCATTCACGTGTCCGGATAACGGTTCCCAAAAAGTTACAGCCTTTCAGAGTAACAATTAACAGTTAGAACTGTCCCTCTCCTTTATTTTCTCAACATGAGTTTCTTTATGCAGCGCCTTCCTTTTTTCTTCTTTCATTTCGCTCTGGTTCGGCGTGTTTTCAGACGTCTGATCACCGCTGGTGGAAACAGGATCTAAAACTACAACGGATTCTGTCTCTTTTTCGCTGTTGGAAGGTTTTCTTGTGAATTCTGTATGACTAGTCGATCTAAAGGAGAAAGAATAAATACATTAATACAGATAATGGTTTACAGATTTAGGAGGAAGAACATGAATATATGGAAAAGCATTCCTGACTGGGACAGGCCCACAGTAAATAGATTCCTGGACTGACGGCGTTATGTACAGACCGCAGTTTGTGGGATGCAAGGGCCCCGTTACCTCTCCCTTGCTGTTTGTTAAGCTAGCTGTGGGAAGATGCTGAAAAGGGAAAAACAAACTTGCAAATCACCAAGAAAATCCTTAAAACTGTGAAAGAATCAGTTTGAAGTCTCAAGAATTTATCTTCTCTCTGCCCACCTCAGAGCTGGGTTTAGGTTCCTCCACATGCAGCAGAGCACCTGGAGAAACCGCTGCCTGTCACCGTGACTGCAGGCTGGCAGTCCCACAGCCAAAAGGAGACCCTGGCTGCGTCCCACCACCACCCTCCCAGCGCGGGTTGCGCAGGGCTGTGACTGCTCTAAGGGAGGTCAGGGCAACGCGATCAGATTCTCTGCTGCGGCTCAGCACCAACAGGCCGCTCCCGGAACACGTCAGCCCCACACTCCGTGCTGCGCGTTACGTCTGGATGGCTTGTGGCACAGGGATTCTCAGGGATAAAAAGCCCTCTGAGCTAGGAGAGGGGAAGGAAAGGTCAGAGACACCGGGGTTATTTGTCGAGGCTGGCATCGAGCTATGAACACTAAAAGCACTTGTCTGTATTCAAAAGCTTTGTACTGGTGTTGAAAGCACACAGGCAAACCCTTTGCCGGCCAGGACGCACGGCAGAGACCAAGGCAAATGCAGGGAAAGCCCCACCTGCACATCTCTGCTGTGTGGGCAGGCGGGTGGCTGCGAGGGCCCTGTGCCTCCTTCCCCCACCGTGCCATAGGGTATGTAACCTGCCGAGCTTCCAGTCACATGCACATCTTTTGGCAGGGCCTGACACAGTGACGTGAACACCCCACGTGCCTGACACCTGCACAGCCACAACCCCCAGGCCGCAGAGGTGCAGGACATCAGCGGCTCTGCTCTCCCAGGAATCCCCATGGCAGAGTGAATGCAACCGCGTTCGCTAGCCCACGGCCTCTTGGGTTTTTTTCATTCTAAATTTCTCATGCCTCCCCATCAGAAACAGCCCTCCGTACTGCTAAGGTAGCACCCCCCGAAAGGAGAAAGCAGAATCAACTGGGGGGCAGAGAAAGAAATTCAGCTACTGGGTCCATCTGCTATGAGCCGCCCTTTATTGTGACGGTCTTTGTCCTAGAGAAAATGACAAAGGGGGAAAAAAAGAGGTCACCCCACTCCACAATTAGAGCACGGGGCGGGGAATGTCCTGGCTCCCACCTGATGGGGAGAGGAAGCACACAGGTTAAAGCCAAACAATCAATCACAGGAACAACAGTTGTCACGCTTTCTGTTTCAGAAAGAATTTCCTGGGCTTGCTACCAAGGCGCCGGGTATAGCGAATGAAATTCCATATTCAAGCTTTAATTACAAGAATTGTCTCTAACATTAGAACTTCAGCGTAAGTTAATTAATGCAGAAATTGGCACTAATAGATACAGTTTCAGACTCATTTGATTATCATCAGAAGCTAGTGATTTCATAAGGAAAATAATGCTTATTTTATGCAAAAGTTGCCAATCATTCCAGAAAATACAAGGTGGGGTATTTTGAATGTTACAGCAAATTAAACTTTTTAAAGCAGTGTAACCAGAAGAGGGTTATTTTTAAAAGTGCTACCTCTGAAAAGCTGATTGCCCAACACTATCAAAATGGTCAAAGCCATAAATGCCAAGTTCATTTTTATTTCACTTTGGAGGTAACTATCTTTCAAATCCCAACAGCTGGACTATTTAATACAATCTGGTGAATCAAAGTATAATTCTTCGCTGGGCTCACAGTGGGGAGTCTGCATTAGTGTATGGCAGCATTCCAACAACTGATGCACAGCCAAGCGCTCTCAAGTCTGGTTCATTTATAACAAAAATGGATAAAACGGCAATCATATTTACCACCTTCAAAGGACAGAAAAACGAAAGATGTTGATATAAAGCAGTTTAATGGAGAAAACCAGTGATTAAATCAGCGTTTCAAGCATAAAAATAAGAATTACTATTCAGACTTGGTTGTGCTTGCATTCCCTTCTTCGAATCCTTTACACTGCTGCAGCACCAGCCTGACAGTGCTGCTGTTACAGCTGAGGTATTGTTAAAAATTATTAACCCTATTTATCAGGTATTCATAGCTCCTTCTCAATAGTTTGTGGAGAGCAGAATGCAGGCATAATAAAGTTTCGGTGCAAGAATGAACGTAATTTTGGTGTTCCCTTTGAGAAAAACAGGGTTTGCTGCTACAACTGAAGCTGAGAAAAAAGCAATTAGTACAGCCAGAGTTAGCCACAGTTTCAAACAATTACAAATTTGTCCAGCCAAGGTATTTGCATTTAAGCTCTCTGCAAAGCTCTTCCTTCATTAAGGCTGTTAATGTTGTTATCAGTATTCCTGTTATTCGTCCAACTATAAATTTCAGACAGAAATTGAGAACCTGGTTTGATTGCACTCAGTCACACATAATTGTTCGCAAGTCTGCATGTATCTTTATGACTAAAGACATAAAATCTGTACTGTGAAATCCAGATTTAGATGCTAAATGTGTTTTAGATTGATCGTGCAGGATATGCAAAGCCCCAGGCAGCGCTGAGGACCGCTTGTGATCTGAGAGTCTCAAAAAGCAGTGTGGTCTGTGCGTATAGTTAACAGAAAGTGCAAAAATTAAGGGTTGTGCCTGACGGGCTGTCGGGGAACAGGTACTGCTGGGTCCTTTGTGACTAATTCGTAGTAGGAGCACAAAAGGACAAACTAAGGATCAGATTCTCAACTGAGACTGGGATTTTCTTTGTTTCCTCTGGTTATTACTGTAACCTTGGTATTATTTAACCTTGCTCTATTCATGAAATCATTGTTATATGTTTCCATTAGAAACCAGAATTGTATGTAAATATCAGGGAAAATTTTATTGGATGTAGTCCCATCCAATTTCCTAATATGTAAAAGCAGGCTGAAGGAAATGGTTCAAGGGAAACACTGTAGGGAAATCCATGGGGTTTACAGCATGTTTGGAAAATACAGGCAAAAATCTATTCCAGCAAAAGCTGGTTTTGCAAGTACACAGTTAAAGGCAGGGGAGATTCCACGCTGATCCTCTGCCTGGAACCCAAGCTGTAAGTACAAAGTCATTTCTGCTACAAAAGCCAACGCTTAACGTGGCATGGAATTAGTATACTGTGCCTTTCAGCAAGCTCCTCGATCTCGGATGCTGAAATAGCTGTCATTCTCTCTTCAAAGCAAAATTGCTTTCAAAACCAAAGTAAAACTCCACCGGTGCTACTCCTTACTCCCCGAAGGATGAGTTTTGAAGCATTAAGCTAATTTGACACTTGTTCACCACCAGTTGCTTCTTTATACCACTTAAAGACCACACTTGGATGTCAATTACAGCTTGCTACTTGCCTAAGTACGGCCCACCCTGACCCCAGAGATCCCCACAACTGAGGACAGGCATCGCTGGGACAATAAAGCTCGTACTCCAAATCAGTGTGTCCTTTCCAAACTGCCACGGTCGGAGGGTTTGCCAGGTAGCAGCAAGTCAGTGGTCCTGTCCCAGACCCAACTGTGCAGCCCATGGTGCCAGCCTGGATGGGAGAGAGGGGCTCGTCTCGGCAGAGAGCCCCCGATCCATGCCAGAGCACCAGAGGGAAGTCCATTTTAACCTCTAGTCCAAAGTTTTCATTAAGAATAAAAGCTACAGATGTGTTCATTAAATGTTTCAGAATTTTTAACAAGTCAGGGCAATAAACAGAGAAGACCAAAGGCTAACACTGGACCACAGCAAGAGATACACCAACTCCACTTCCAGGAAGTCTTCAATGAACAACAAAATTCCATCACCATGAAGTATTCGTCAAAAGGAAACGACAGGGAATACAAACAGTGACACTGGTCAGTCAGTCTGCTGGTTCCCTCCTCTGACAGTACCAGCACTAACAGCCAGCATCTGGGAAGAAAGTGCAGGAAACCCCTTTCATTTCAGGAATGCCTCCCTTAAATCCAGCTGAGCAGAAAGGCATAAACATCATGGCCACCAGAACACAACTGCAGACAATCTGCAGGGAAATTATACCCATTTTTAGGTGCTTTTTGAAAATGCTCACAAAGATTGGCAGATTAATTTAATTGAGGAGTCGAGGAGAGCTTCTACCTGCACTGAGAGTGCACAAAAAGTACGGTCTAAGAAAAATGTGTGTCAGTGGCTTTTAAAACAGTTAAAAATGAGGAGAACTCAAACTCGCAGAACATCCCATTGTTTTCTCCATTTCTTGTTCAACCTGAATTGCCCACGTTCAAGCGAGGCTGGAAAACCTCTGCAGTTCTGCCTAGCTGAGGCTGAGCTGCTTCCCGCAGAGCTGGTAGATGATTCAGGGGTACTAAGATTACAGGCAGGAGAAGGAGGACAAATCCTTTAATTGTATAAAATCATCAGATTAAGACTAACGCTCTCCGCAGTTCACTCTGTTAGCGGAGAAGTCTGCTGCCCAGAAACAAAATGTTGACTAAGTGCTGGGACAAAAACCAATCCCCCCAAAGCCAGGGGCAGAGCCAGACACACCTTTCCCTTCTGTGCCTGCATGCCCCAGGGAGCCACCGGAACTCTCTTTGCTCCCAAGGGAACTAAATTATCATCTATTCTCTCCCAAGCAATTGTCCCAGATTTACACTCACGCTGGGTTAAACACTTGGGAAGAGATTTGCAGGAGGAAGTTACCTGAATACAGAGATGAGGCTTCCACTTCTCCACAGGACACAACTTGCTGCTGTCTTCCCCTTCAGCACAACTTCGTGCGTTCCAAATCATCTGCCTAGCGGCTTCAGGCCCTGCTAACAAGCTCCTGCACTGACACAACACCTCACCTAGCCGTTCAAAACCCAAATGCTCCTTCAGAATATATCTGAGCCATCATCACTCACACTTTGATTACAGGGAAATTTCAGAATCAATATCTCCTGAGGTTACAGCCCTTTTCCACAATCCCTCCCTTGCCAACTCATTTGGATTCAGCTGGCGGACGGTGCTTTGGTAACACTCAGCCCCAGGAGTAACCAACCACAGCATGAGTCCTACTTCAACCAAAGACCGAATTCCTTACCCTGGGCATATTTAGGACCACCTGTCACTGATTTGGAGGGGGTGGGGGTGGGGGGTGGGGATGCAGGATACATTTTCCAGACTGGTTCTTTTTACCAAAGGCACAACCTTCTTTCTCCATGAGAACAGGTGTGCTCAACTGTTACTCCACGTGAATAAGGAACGATGAATGGGGCTGTTCACATTTAAATGTCTCTAAGTATTACCTCCTCCTTCTCATTACAAACCTCAGTAAACAGACGGTGCAGCAGAGAGAAGCATCTCATGGAGAACCATCCGTAAGGTTCTCTATAGGAAGCTGTACATTAAAATCTAGGTGAAGAAAAAAAAGAATAAACGCTGCACTGTGAGAGGCACCTGGCAATTATGAGACATGCAATCCTCTACTGGCTGCTGCCAACAGTTGGAGCAGGTCACACCTTCGGCAGAACTCAAGGAATTGCAAATGATGAGCCAGCTGCATCCTTTTACCTCAGGTATGAATAAGGAGAAGAGGAGGCACAATACCTCCTTTGTATGCCTTTGTCATTTAGGGTACCCGGTCAGAGCAGCGTGCTGTTTGTTTAGTTAACACAGTCTGCTGTAGGAAATAGCCTGGTGTGACAGGAGTGGATGGGTGGAGGGGAACAGCCTGTGCTGCAGATCCATGTCCTCATTACATGTTTCAGCAGGGTTATTCACTGAGGGTTATTCACTCTCATGTGGGCCCCTGGACAGCCACTGATCACATCTTCTGGTTTAGTTTCACCCATCCAATGAATCTAGGGATCCCATTTATGCACTGAGAGCACTGAGGGTTCGAGTCAAAGCATAGGAAGTGGGGACAAGAGGGAGATTTGCTTCTGAAATGTTTTGCCAATCCAAACTAAAACACTTGTATAGATGTACTCCGGGAAGCCCAGAAAACCACCTAATTACAGAGCCAAGTTGTCAAACAAATGAACTTCCTTCTGCTGCCTGCTTCAAACGAGCCCTGTTCCAAAACAGCACTTACACACCTTGGAGTTTGGGGGCTGTTTCTGCTAACCTTTGCTGCCGACAGTACCCAGGAGAAAGAAGAAAAGCTATCACACTTCACCATGGTAGGAAGCACCTCAGTTATTTCTGCTCCTCCCTGAAGGCCCAGCAGTGCGAGAGTGTGAGAGCGCCAGCACCTTCTCCCTCGTTAGGAAACCCTCCTCAATGATGAGCCTTTCCAATTAAGCAGGTTTACACCAGTGCCTCCGTGCAAAGAAGCCCTGCAGCACTACGGAATCTGGCCGTCGCATTTGTTTTAATGCTTTAAACAGATAAATTAAAGTGAAATGTGTCTTTTAGGATGTCACTGAATAGGCAAGCTGAGAAATAAATTGAGCTTCACATACGCTTTTATAACACATAACAACTGTGACTGTCAACACAAGATCCTTTTCACTGTCAATTCACCACGCATTCTGCGAGACCTTGGGGCCTGCAATTATTTCATTTCCTTTCTTGTAAATGCAATTTCCACTTAGTTTGGTGGAATAAAAGGTAGACAAAAGGTGGTAGGAGTTGCTGTATTTTCTGATTAAGGTTATCTGTTCAAAATTGTAGAAATCCACAAAAGACAAACACAGTATTTTTCAGGAGCAACCTCACCCTTCTGTCAGGGTAGCAGTTCAAGAAAATGCAACGGCATTATTCATATCAAATTAACTGTTGAACAAATCTTCCTCTTTCTGATTAAATTAAAATGAAGATCATCTTTCTTCTAAGCATACTTAAATGTAATAAAAGGGGGAAATATTTATGATTGGAAAAGGCATTCTGCTTTTAGAACTCGGTGTGAATTACATAAAACTGTAGGGCACAAAAGGAAATTGGGCTCTTTATCCATTCAAAAATAAATTATAAAAGTACCTGGAGGAGAGTAAAGCAAATACCAGTTCATAAAGAGATACGAACTGAATTTCCAGCTTGTTTGTTGTGATTTAATCCTTTGAACTAAGCAGTGCAGCTAGAATTGCTACTGGTGGTGTTTCTAAACTGATAGAATGGGAAATCAGAGGTTTAAATTAGCCACAATTACAATACTCTGTCAATCTGATTTGTCTCATCTATTTCCTCTTCTTGAAGTGACAAACTAACAGCCTGGCAAGGGAACTGAAGCAAGTGCACAGCCTAATTTCAAAAGGAGCTTGGTATCCTTTGTGGGATCTGTCTGGAATAAATCATTCTGAAGCAGTTTTAACCCTGATGCTGAGCTGGCATCTTGGGGCTGAGAGGAAAGATTCCTCTGCCCATCTATGCAAGCACAGCACTAACTGGGGGCTCAGGGTGGGGTATTTTTGAAGAATCTTAATATTGAGATTTCAAGGTAATTCAGAGTTTTTACTAACAAATATTTAAGAGCAATATTACCTATATTGGTCCAATGGAAACTGCTCTGCACCCCTGTATACAAACTAAAATGACCTACGTGACTCTATTCTTTTTTTAAAATTGCTAAAATTACCTTTTTTTTTTTAGAAATCAAGACTATCTCCCCTCTTCAGATATGGAGAAACATTCAACCTTTCTATTCCCTGAAAACTCTGAGTTCTCCTTTTTCCCCCTCTGGCAGAGCAGATGAACTTTTTTTTTTGAAGAACATTCAGAGATTCTAGAGGAAAAGAGTTTTATTACACAGAATTCAATTTCTACCTTCACATGAGACTGTAAATTATTTGAAGAGTCAGTGGCAAACAGCTGCAGACTGTATATTAACCCTGTTAACCAAAGCAGGTATTAAACCATTTTCAAAACGCTCCAGCTAAACAGACCCGGTACTAAAACGTATGTAGAAATCCCAACTCCACTTACTGTAATGTAGGTTTGGAGCCTGTGACACCCTGGTTAGAGCCAGGACCTGAGTCGGGTACTTTGGAAGTGAATTCTGTCTCCAGGTCTTTCTTGTTTGACGCTGTCTGTGCAGCACTGGCTCCCGATCCCAGCACAGGCAGAGATTTGGATTCCGATGTGGCCAAGATTCCAGTGGGACCTAAAACCCAAAGAAAGTGTCATGCTTCTGTTATCCAGACTGACTGGTCTAGAAACAACGCGTGAACACAGCAGAATTCAAGCTAACTGCAGAAATCAAATCAGAATCTTAAAGAACAGTGTCCAGGGCACTGTGCCTGCAGCTTCTGCTCTACCCACCCTTTCTCGTGCCGCAAGCAGGTTTGCTGTATGCCCTCCCCTTGCCTTCTGGGATGGTAAGTCCCTCTGCCCAGGCAGAAGTACCAACTCAACTTGACGCTGCTCTCCCAGCCTGAAGCGCAGCTGGAGCAAGAACCAGATGAACAATAAAAAAGCTGGTCTCATGCTAATGAGTCAGTGAACTATCAACAAAGTCCAACCTATAACCATATGGTGACATCAAAACCATCCACATCCATATGGACTATGGCATGGACTTACACTTGCACTGACAGTTTCTAACCAGGCAGAACATCAACAGTGTCTTACAGATGATGATAGTAAATCATAGCTTAAAAACTGTAGATCCCTGCTCTGCAGAAGTTAACAGCATTAGTCCCAAACCCTCATTTCTCTGGTTGCCATTCCTTTCAAAAATATTTTCACAGCAGGCTCAAACTGTTGACCCCAGTAACAATGTCAGAGCTCCAGGCAGGACAGAGGAACCAGCATACATCTGCAGCATGCACAGAAAATCCTGACAGAGGGATCTCTTGGTGAAAATGGGGGTGACAAATAACAGCTGCAACAGGGATGTGAGTCCCTGTAGAAGTAAGCAGGGTTCTCCGTAACGGCTGAAATGGCAATGGTCTGGAAGAGAAAGTCCAGCTTCAAGAATCAGTTAATGCAGGGAGAGGAAGAGGACTAGGACAGAGTCCAGTGACTTACTGCCGCTGTCCTGGTCAGTGGTCACCTTCCGGCGTCGCAGAACTCGCTCCAGCTCTGTTTCACTGCTGTCTGTTTCTAGGGACTTCAAGCTTCGGGAACTAGTGGATTTGTTCAGTGTTTCCTACAGGAAGAAACAGGCATGAAAAGCTCTCTCAGGCACAGTGAGCCCTGCCAAACAGCCCATGTGCACAACAGGAGAACATATGAGACTGCAGAAAAGCACCTGCAGTTCTAGACCAGCGTGCACAGCTCTCCCTTCAGTACAACAGACAGCATCTGGGCCTCGGCTCACCACTCCTCCCCCTCTATCTGACTTTCCAACATAGGGACTAACCACGCTCACCTACACGTTACAGGATTGATACCAGGCTTAAAGAACGATGCTCTGGATCACTAATGAACAAATTCTGATGTTTGCAGGGGACTGCCAACTTCCTCCATCCTAACATTTAAAGGATCTTTAAAACTGCCAGAGCATTATCATGCCCATAATTAACCTCTGCTAGCAAAAAGCCAAAGATCCAGGTTTTACTGTTTCAGCATGTTTTGTATTTCAGCACAGTCCTGTGTTGCTGCACCCTGAACACACAGCTGCAACTGCAGCGTGTTATTATATCCTACAGTCTAGCTGGTATGCCAAAACCTGACCCTATGTCCACATGGTTTCTCTCACACACGGAGATAAAGTTGAATCAGTTTCCTATGCATATAAAATAGAAATGCATGCTATTACTGCTTTATGCCAGACTACTAGTTTGCATTAGCAAACCTGCAAGTCCAGCAGCACTCTTCTTAAAAAGGAGCAGGGGTGGGAAAGGCTTTAATCAAAGCCAGAAACCTCCCAAAGCTTCCTGCAGGAATTTTAACGTATACAGAGCCCATACTGCACACATTTCCCAACGGACAACAGTCAGTTACAGGATCAGCATCTACTTAACTGTAGAATTTCCCCAAAATGTTTATAATGCAACTGAAAATTTGGAACCCAGGTGGTATTTCATTCTCTGAGGCTCGCAAACTTTAAGAATCCCCAGGAATCCTGTTTATTCAGCCTTCCAAAGCATGTCAAACTTCTAGTGCATTTTATCCAGCACATAAATAGCACATTTGTAACATCTTTTGTTGAAAAGCACATAACTTCTCATCAGAAATAGCAAATGGCAAAATTAAACAGCCCTGCATGCTACCCAGGCTGTGCTACTTTCAAGATACCAGCAAAGAGACTCCTCTTCTTCACCACCCACCCAAAAGTTAAAGTCTCTTCTTTGGCAATTATTTGAAATTTAAGGGAGCAGGTACGTTATTGGTGCCTAGTAGGCTCCAGATCTGCACACGTGAGAAAACAACTTGAACGACAAGAATCTCCCAAACTCCACAATTTACAGAACATAAATGTGTTTTGTTTGTAACAATTACATGGAGGTCTACATGAAATGCATAATTAGCAGAGAAACAATAAATATTTACTCCATCACATCCCAACCCCATGTTTGCTGTCTGACTGTGCATAATGAGTGGTCTCAAGAACAGAGTGGAATTGGATTTTATGTAGTTTGTCTTATACTACACATACCCTGAAGGGCTCAGAAGCAACAAGCCAGATCCAGAAGCACAGCGGCTGCAGACTTCTTTCTGCTCCCTCTGAACTACAAAACCAAGTCTCCCACGATGCCAGTGATACCCCCAAAGAAATGCAGTCGCTATTAGAACACGAAAGGACCTTCAGCAGGATGGTTGAGTCCATCTCTCACTGCTCCAAAGACCACACCATATCAAGCTGTTCACATACTTACAGTGTTACATTTGAAACATTACCTCCACATTTCTTTTTATTCCCTATTTGCCTCTACATTTTGTCCCTCTAATTAGAGCCTGGCATTAAGGTCCAGGGCTCCCTAAATCATTCCTTCCCTTCTTCCCCTGCTTTCACATGACTGGAGAACAGCAGGTTTAATATGTCATTGGCACCACACTTGTGAGTTTTAAATCCCAGCACAAGCACTCTTTGCTATACTGCCTTGCATCAACCAACCAGTACTGAAGTTATTTTTACAAGGGCTGCTCAGGTGCTATTGTGGATGATTAGAGTGATTAGCCATACCTTGTGTGGATGTGAAACATTTTGCTTCAATATGGGCAGAATTTCACCTTTTTTCACTTTAAAAAGGCAAAATATCACCTGATGTGCTAAAGTTGCACTTCAGCCTTAAAAGCTTCAAGGTCACAGAGGTCAGGGAGCAAGAACTACAGCTCCTTCTGACTGTTTGACACAATTTTAGCACTTGTACAAAAGAAATAACCAGTTAAATAAGCAACACAATATACAAGTAAAGGAGAGACCAGCAGCAGGACCAGGTCTGAGCAGGACCAAACACAAGTGTAATTTTTTAATTCAGTGACACATGGATATGTGGACAGCAATTCAGAATCATTTTTTCTACAAATAAACATGAGCAGATTGCAAAACTCTTGCTCTATTTAGGCTATGCCTATGCCAACAAGAAATTTGGTGCCTCAGGAGAGAACAGGAGTTCAGAGCAGCTGACAACAATCACCCTACATCTGCTAAGTATGCAGTTCAGGGGCTTTACTTTGGACTAGATTTATGGACTTGCCTTTCCCTCCCTAAGCATTCCTACTGTGAGTACTGGGGAAGTTCCCAAAGGATCTAGGGCAGGTGCAGACCACATCAACCCCTCTAGTGGCAGGAACACAAATCCGGAGTTAACAGGCTAGTTTTCTCCAAAGTAAATGCTGTTAACACGACCAAATCTAATCTTTCAGTTGAACCAAAGTCAAAAGTGGAATTGGGAGATTCATGTTATATATTGTATCATAGAACAGTTTGGGTTGGAAGGGACCTCAAAGCCCACCCAGTCCCACCCCCTGCCATGGGCAGAGACACCTCCACTAGCCTACGGTGCCCAAAGCCCCATTCAGCCTGGCCTTGAACCCTGCCAGGGATCCAGGGGCAGCCCTAGCTTCTCTGGGCACCCTGTGCCAGGGCCTCCCCACCCTCACAGGGAAGGATTTCTTCCTAATATCTCATCTAAATCTCCTCTCCTTCAGCTTAAGACCATTGCCCATTGTCTTATCACTCCAGGCCGCCTGTAACCAGTCCCTCTCCAGCTTTCTCGCAGCTCATTTAGGTATTGGACGGTCACTCTAAGGTCTCCCCAGAGCGTTCTCCAGGCTGAGCAGAATAACCTGTCAGCTGGATGAGAAGAAAAAACTGAAACAAACTAGAAGCTTGCTTACCAGAATCCCTTTTAATTCTTTCATTGCACTTTCAGAGGGCTTTGGTGTTTCTGGCTGAAAGAAACACAACACATGCATGTTAGAAACCACATCGCACAAAGGTCTGCTGCACAGGCAGGCAGTTGTATCCCTCTCCTCTGCTCTCTCCTCTCACAGGCATATAGCTAACATTCTTACACTGATGAAGGGAATAGGTCTTAGGTGAATCACAGCCTATACATAAAGATAATGCTTTGTAAAGTTGGTAAGTGGTATTTTATAGTAGTCACATTAAGGTATTAGTGCTAAGTGTTGCATAGAAGGAAGAAATACTGCTAAATCCAGTCTAAATCTTGATGACCCCCTTTACCCAACTCAGTTATTCTCTCTGTGCTCTTGGTTTCTCAGTAGCTGTTCATTTTCAAGATGTTTTCTTTCAGTTCTTTTCTCTGGAAAGAACCTGGGCTTCTATTTACTTACTGTGGGCTTCACTCCTTTTTCTGTTCTTCAGATATATGCTGCTCTAATGAATTTTATTCAAATTTAAGCAAAGTAAATGAGGTGAGGCAAACGTATTCTTCTGAATGTTTTACAGAAAACCTGATCTATTTTTAGTGTAAATTACTGTACTTAGCTAATATTACTGCTCTGCTATTTATTTCAAACCTTTGTTTTAGGCCTGCTTGACTGGTTGACTGGTCTCAGATGAACTCCCTTCTTAATTCTGTCCATCATTTCTTCAACAGCTTGTCTCTTCAGATCTGTAACTTCCTCACCTGTTCCAAAACCCAAAGAGAATATCAGATCCCAGCCATGAACTACACAGAAACAGTACAAAGAAAAAACATGTTAAACAGCCAGCCTCCTCAACAGCTTGACTGCCACATGCAGCCAGTTACCATCATCATAAATTCATTTTAACAATAAAAGAGCATTTACATATACCACAAACTTAAAAATCCATTCAACAGGTCTTCCTGTCTGTATGCATGACATGTATTGCTCATGTACTATCCAAATCCATGCTGCTTCTGCTTTATTAAAAGTGTAAACAATAAGCAGAAATATATATAGGCTTTTTTTGATCCTCATAAGTTGGCTGTCCTCCTGGTCTTTCCTACAGAACACTATCATAATTTTCCCCATGACAGCGAGGCCCTTCACCTTACACTGTGTGGATCTATACAGTAGCAGAAACCAGCAACCTCCCTTTTGGTTATCAGTTCTAGTTTCTGGAGACAGCACTACTAGCCATCCTTGCTGTCATCTAAACTGTTACTAGCTCTTCACAGCTAAAATGCTGATCTACACACAATGAGGAGCCAGCTGTGGACTTTGCAAATGCGAAACAGCAGTGCCTACAGATGTTTGGACAGAAGCAGGGCCCAGATCCAGAAAAATGCAAAGCTCCTCTGACTGTCTGGGAATTGCAAAAGCTCCGTGCTACAGGCTGAAGCACCAAGGCTTGAAGAATATGGCCCCATTTAGTATCTCTTCACTGTGGCTCAGCAGAAATTTCCCCAACTTGACACAGGACAAGTTGATAATGACCCATGACAAGCTTTATATGCAGCCCATCACAAGACTACCAAATATGTCTTTCATTCCACGTGGGTTTAAGAACTTTGCTGGAAGATACAATGACACCTCACACTGAGCTAAACCCACACATTAAAGGTACGCTGCTCCGAGGTAAAGGGCAAAGCTGAAATACCACAAAAGGAAATGGTTGCTTTTTCAAGAAAATCAATGTCAGGACTGCAAAATATTCAGATGAAATGGGAAGCTGAGTGATGAACCTAAACTATACCTGTTAACTTATCAGTGTTCTGCCTAACGTTACAAAAGGCACTTCATGTGTCGTATCGAAAAGGGGAAGGAAAGAAAAAACCCAGAGTACTTAAAGCAAATACCTGGAGGAACAGGGTTAATGCTATTCAAAGCTGCAACAGTGTACCTTATATAACAGGAATTTTAAATACTTTCTCTCTCTCTTGTCAGGGTTCTACTGATGATTCATAGAAATGCAGTTTCTGTATTGTAAGCCGATTTAACATCAGGGTTTAATTTCACAAACAGGTTGTTTCGAATATAAAAGCTTAATTGGTGGTATGGGATAGAAACCAGTCATTCAAAGTCCTTAACAAGGGTCAAAACAAGCCTCAAGTTGGGTATAATAACTAGATCAAGAAAGGACTTTCCCCCTTTTTTATTTTTATTTTAAGGACAGCTCAACTATTAAGAGAAGCAGCAGTTTATATGTGATTGAAGAAAGGTCAGAACTGTTAAAGTTTGCTAATAAACAACAAAAGAATGGGGTGTAGAGAACTTACAGTGAATTTCATAGTATTTCCTGCAATCACTGTTTGTAACAGTCTTAACAAAAAGGTGTAATCAAAATATCTAGGATGCTTCAAGGTAAAGAAACTTGATAAATGAGGGCAACATAATTGAACTTTTACTTTTACTGAGAGATAAGATTGACTCTTCATCAGAGATCTCAGTACAAGGTCACTTCTCTTTATTATTTTATTCAGACCAACAATCTTATTTCTCAGACTGGTAACCAGTTCCCAAAGATTCACCCAGGGACCTGCCCAATTCACCCCACAATTCCTCACCTGAAAAATGGGAGGGGTAATACTACTTCTCCATCACTTTCTGCCTGTTGGTCCCATTCAACGATCCAGCCATGCTTATATACCACTGCAGTCTGTTTACAGCCACTTTTATCTTTAACAGTTAGATCCTATACCTATAATTTCAGCCAGGTTCCCTTCCCCAGCTCCCTTCTTTAAGTGGCAGCAAATGAGTTAAGTAACTCACTACAAACAAATTCCTGCTGTTTCAGAAGGAAGAGAGAAACAGTGAGAAAACCCTTGTTTATTTAACCAGCAATGCTTGTCTAACTAGCTCTGACCCTTCAGGCACCCGTGATTATTTGTAAATCTGTACTTAACTCCTGTTCTCAACCTACTACATTTCCAACTTCCATTAACAACAATAAAATGCTATTTCAGCTGCTACTTTGCACGCAGAGCCACCTTAGTGCAAGATTCTGTTTTGTTTTAGGTTTTCAGTATTATTAAAGGATTAGCATTACAGCCAACTCTGAGTGGTAATTTCACAAGATATGAATTGAGGGATGGAAACGGAAGCATTTAACAAATTAGCTCCATGGAGAGGCTCTGGACAGAAGAAATCACAAACAAGAAGCCATCTGGAAGTTTGAAACTTGCTGTGTTATCCTGTATATGACCTGCTCTCTTGCTTCATGCTTGCTGCAGTGTCTCCCACAGGATGAGCCTTTCAGTGCTGCTATGGGACAACTACTGTAGGCACTACCAAACTGGAAGGGTGCAACTCAACAAGCTGCACAGAGTCAGCATAACAGTGCAGGGCTGAAACAGAACCATCCTGTTCTCCCCACCTCACTCTACCCAGCTAAGTGTTCATCTTATCAGGTCTTCCTGTAAGTCTATAATAAAGATGACCAAATTTTTCTGCTGCATCAGTGAATGGAATCAGTGGCATATCTGATAAGCATGAGAGCCAGGAGTAGGAAAATAAGAATACTTTTTTCCCCCAGTTACAGAAAGTTCTAGGTCTTCCCTTAACGTCTTTTAACTGCAGCTGCAAATAATGTTCATACTAAAATCCATCTGGAAAAAAGAAATTGAATGGCAAACAGCTTGGTTGTGGAGGCATAGGTGGCTGTGAGGGCTACACAAGTTTGCTTGGGATCATGAGAAAGTTTGCAGTTCCAAAGCCAAAGATACCATTTCCTGTCTCAGAGCACGCATGATGGGGCTGAAATCACATTTCTGGACTGCAGTGTAGATGAATATGCTGGGACATGGATAGCAGTTGTTAACATTGGCAATTATAAACTCTTCCATCACTACCTGTATGCAGAGATCATTTAACCAGCTTTACCCACAGTACCTAGTGAATCATCTACATGACTTGAGAAAGGCCGAGCCATACCTGACTCCTGCTGAGGAGGTTTCTCCTTCTTGCTCACGTTGGTGTTGGAGTGAGATCTCTTACGAATCATTGACATGAGAGACCTTTGGGGAAAGTGAAACTGGAGATTGTCATTCTGTCCTGTATGACACACTGTTAGAACGAACTTGAACACGACACGCAAACAGCTTGCTTATACCTGATTATACAGCTACTTACAAAAGCCTCATTTAACAGTTCTTGCAGATGTATGTACTGAATTACCCCCCACAATGCCTCCCATCAAAATGCACCAGAGAAATTTATTTAACAGACGTTAAACACAAATCAAAACACTCCAAGATTTGAATATTAAAAGACAGCGTCTCATTGTGACACATGACAAATTGAAGCTGCTCCAGCACAATAAAAGGAAGGAAGAGCTGTAGATATTGAAGTGAAGTGTTATTCTCCAGAGGACACTTAAATATGGTGATCAGTATCTCCCTACCAACTCCAAGTTTGCAATCTTCTTACGGTGTCAAATAATTATCCCTTCACTACAGTCAAAACGTAAGAGTCAGGCGAGGGAATGATTTATCTTACAGCCCAGGTATAAGCTCCTGTGTGCATCTGATGTGTCATGGGGCCTATCAATCCCTACTGAGCATCGCTCCATACAGAGTGGGGGGACCGCCCTGACATAAAGGGTCTGTTCCAGCACCTAGGCTCTGAAACCACCTCTAGGCACATAAAACTTCATGCTGCCTGAAGGACATACTCTCATTTAGCTATTACAGGGCTTAAAACAAGCAGTGTTATCTATTCCAAATACTAAAGGACACAAACTTAAACAAAAGAAACCCCCAGAACTCTCCCACAGTTAATTCACACTACACACCAGTGAGAAAGAAGCAAGCAAGCCAACTGAGTTCATGATGTACAAGGAGTGAAAGACTGAACACAGCTGTTAAGAAATGGTTAGTTTGGACTTTGAGAAACAAAGGAAGATGCACAAAGGGATGAATTCTCCCTAACAGTCACCTCTACTTACATATTTAACACAGTATCAGCAAGACTCCTGTATGCAATTCCTACTACAGAAGGTTAGAAAGTATCATTTGAAGACTATTTATTTTTAAAACTGAGCAGCCAATATGAAGATTAGCCGAGTTTCTAAAATTAACTAAGCACACTTTAAGGCTTAGTTAATTAATTTGGGTCTAATGCCTGATACATCATATGTTGGTCAGTCTTTTCTACAGTCCTTTGCAAAAATCAGGTTAATTTTTATAATTTTGCCTAAGATTGCTTAATGATGGGGTGGTGATTTTCTGTTTTTTTCTTTTGGGTTTGGTTTTTTTTTTCTTTTTAACTTATGAAAGCAATTGTGGGAACCTCAATGGAGTGTGCATTTTCATCACCAGTATCCGACAGGAAGGGACACACAGTAATCCAACACATCCTTTGGTTCAAAGGGGTTTTCTTAACATTAGATTCAGATAAGCACTTCACAAATCTATAATTACAGCTATCAGGTGAATAGAAAAAAAATAACCTCCTAAATTTAGAGGAGACAGGTATCCCTCCTCCTCCCAAGTCACAGTCTAGACAATTTGTTAGGCTTAGCAAGGCAGACACTGTTCAAAATTGGTCAGGGTGCTAGTTAGCTGGCAGGTGGGGCAGAGAGCATGTCCTGCTGGTAAAGAGCCCAAGACAGATGGAGAAAGCCTTTTCTCTTTAAAGACAGTTTTCCTGCTTGGATGCAAGCTCATGCAATGCATTCTGCTTCAGCAAAGCATTAATGACCCTTGAGTTAAGCACTTACCGTATAGGGTTAGGAGGCGGGGGAGGAGGAAGAGGAGGCGGTGGTGGCGGTGGAGGAGGCGGTGCAGGATTTTCAGACTGCTGTATTCGTTTCTGAAGTTCATCAACTGTGCAAGAGCAATAAAGCAAACTAGAGTGAGTTCTTAGTTTCTCCTATTTGCTCTAAAAACAGCCCTGATGGTTTAAGAAAAAAACTCTAATTAACCAAAAAACAAACCACAAGACTAAACAGTGCAATTGCTACAAATCCTATTATCAGCAACGTGTTCTACCAAGAAGGCTGTCCTAGATGCACTAGATTCTCATTAAACCTGTTACCTCCAACCTAAGTTTTGAAACTAAAATGACACACTCCCTCACACAGGATTCTTCATGTAAAATGACAAAGCAGGGAACAGTTTCTCACATGCCTGCTATGGTCTGTTTGAGAACGAACTGATGAGAGAAATGAACAATTTCAACTTCCAGTCGTATCTCTGTCTCTTGCTGGTGGACTTTGGTGTGGTTTATTCCCCACAAAAATAGCCAAAACTGGACAGTGGGTGGAACAGATTCTTTCTCTCCCATTTTGGTGTCAGATTTAAAATGTGGAATTTACTTTTCTGCATTTGAAATATTGTCAAATGCAATAAATGGGGAAGAGCAGAAACAGGAAAAAAAAAAAGTCTTAGAATTCTTTTAGCTACAAAAATTCTTAGCAATTGCTTCTGAATACAGTAGGAATTATGGCAGAAGTACAGAATTTGATTTCCAGAGTGGAAATGGTTCTTTGTTCTCATAATGATGGATTCAAATTAAAATTACATTCTTTTAAATTTACTTTTAAATTTTAAAAGAAAAAAAAATCAACCAAATTACTTTAAATTCCAGGTACAATCTTTACACTGATAAATTCCTTCTGAGGGACAAACAAGCCTGGAATGAAAGAACCTGCCATGAAGGTTAGATCTTTTCCAAAGCAGAATTTATATAACTGCCTAGGTATATTTTTAAGGCTGGACAATGTAAAACTAAGACAAAGCAATTCTTCCAAGCAAGACTGTTAACAGGCTTAAAGATAATCCACTGGCTATCCATTGAGTCTTGACTAAGGATAGGGAATCTGGCCTCCTCTGAGCTCACATGCTTTCCTGACCAGGTACCATACCTAAAACTAGCTTCCACTTACACCTTGAGCTGAACAAGGACTGAAAGCAAAGGCACATAAAATACTTAACCAGCCATAGTCCCACATTTCCTACACCAGGGCCACGCACACCAGGGGCCCTTTTAAAAAGCAATTTAAAATGAAGAGCGTTATGTCAGACATTTCCTCACTGAACAGACAGGGTGCTGCCCACCAGCCAGGCACTTCCCTGACAGCAGTAACTGTATCCACCATCTGCACTGCAGCAGTTGCTCCCTTCCAAGTATTCTGTAAATCTTTACTGCCTGTGGTCTTCAGGCATTAGTTTAAATCCTAAAACAGACACACACAGTAGATAGGAAGACCATCTCCTTCCTTTCTAGTCGCTTGTAGTGAAACAAATATTTGACTACAAGAACTGAGATTTAGACACATAATTCTCTTTGTTGGTTTTCTTTGGGTTTGTTTTAAGAAAAAAAATTTTAAGAACCACCCCCAGACTTTCTCACATCTGCAGAAACTGGTTTCTCACTTTTCAAGACAAAGAGATATACCATGTTTCTTTTTCTGGTGTCTTCTACTGCAAGACTATTAAGTGGTTTGGTAGCTTGATAATTATGGGATATTTTATTCAATTCATACAATGCAGACTCCACAGTTTGATAAATCACTGTGCTATCCCATTTTATTTATTTTAAAAACTAGGTAAGAGGATACATTTTAACTATTAAGTATATTGTCTTTCACATAGAAACCCACAGAAACCCATGCCAAACTCACAGCAATCTAACAACAGTATTTTAGACCTTCCAGGTGTTTCATAAGGTTATTTTCACACATGTTCTGGACATGAATTTTGTGTGGTTGAAAGCAGTTGCTGAACTTTTTCACATGAAGCACAGGTCTGGATCTCAGCTACAAAAAAGCTTTTGCTTCTTGGATCTCAAATGTAACGTATAATGCTATTAGACATGCACCACTCACACCCCCTCACCCCCACTGTATCTCTAAAATAAAAGTTATTACATGATTTTACCTGAATGCTTTAGGTCTCTAGCTTTTTCTTCTGAGTTCTGACACTTAAGCTCCAGTTCCTTTTTATCTTCTTCCAAAAGTTCTAGTTGCTGTTTAAGACGACTAATCTCCTTGTGCAGCGCTTGATTCTCTAGCTGCTCTTCCAATTCTTTGATCTGCAGTTGGCAAACAGCAGCATTCATCATACTGAAAGGTATTTGCTGCTCTTCCATCTAACAAACAACCTATTAAGCATCATATTTTCAAGAATAACTGTGCCAGGAGTGAACTGCAGCTCCCAGGAAGAGGGAAATCTTTGAATGAGAGCTGGACAGATTTTTCAGAAAGATGTCAGAATTTTCTATTACAATCCTAACTTGTCTTATCTCTTTTTTAGAATAAGTCTTTAGCTCTGAAGTACTCAAGTGATATAATGTTCCCTTTTTCTTTTTATAGAATTTTTAATCACATAATTAGAAGTTAATTTTGAACAATGAGAACACTGACATTTTTGTTCTTTTACTGACTGGTTCTACTAGCAGAGTTGGTTATTTAAATTCCCCTGTCTCAAGAGATGCAGATGCCAGTGGGTGAATTATGGAACATCAGGTTTAGAAGCAGCGTTCAGGTGCAGACTGGCAATCATTTCCCAACTCCCTAAATATGCACATTTTGCTCCAGAGCTCAAGGAGGCAAAGATGCAGAGGTTTCCTAGGAACTGGCAAATAGTCTTCCAAAACAGTCATTCAGATGCATCTGAGGTTACATATAGTCTTAGTATTGTAGGATTGATGAAAGCACAGGAACCATGTACTTCTTCCCAGCCTTACCCTGCTACCAGAGCTTTGAGGTGTCACACTAAGGGAAAACTCATCCTCAGGCTTTCAAGTAAAGCAACAGTGATCCAGTGCAGTTTCAGATGCATTATTTGTTTAGATCCTAGCACTATCACACCACTTTGAGGCATTCACCTAACATTTCCCTGCTCTGGTACATCCAGCTCTTCCCCATGAATTTCTTTAGCAAGCTACCAGACTAGAAATGTGAACTGCCTACCTCTCACCTCCTGGCGTTCTTGTCACCCCAAAATACCCTTTACACTAACTCAACATCCAAAATATTCTCCTGTCACCTTTTCTTCCCTTACTGAAACTTCACATTATGCTTGTAATTAAGCCTGCACTTTACTGGCATACAGAATAACATAATTCACTAAATCAGAGCCTTAAGGCTTAAAAACCTTCAGGTTTTGTACTCATATTTTGCCAGGAAACCAGAATAAGGGAATCACAATCTTCTCTGAAGTTTAGTTTTAGGTTGTAAAGTCTTCTGGGAGACAGTATCTCAAATAATGACAAACATAACAAATACATGAGATTCCTTAAATTCAGGAGGCTTTCAAAGACTTCCACACATGAAGAGGAACCCTGTTTTACCTTCTGTTGGTATTGAAGCCTCTCTTCTTCTAACGTATGGGTTAGTTTAGCATTGTCATCCAAAGCCTTCAAAAGTTGTTGATCAGGAGCAGAATTTTGCAGAAGCAACTGACTTTGCCTTTTCATCTTGTTTTGTTCAATAAACATCTGTCAAAACAAAACCCACACCCAACAAAAATAATGGTTAAGCACAGCCTAATGCCATCCTGGGAAATATGGTAATTGGAGGAAAAAAAACCAGCAGAAAAAACCTAACATTGTGTTAATTTTGTAGATATAGATAGGAAGAAGTCAAGAAGAAAGGGGAAAGGAAGTTTGAGAGCAACATTTGCAAGAGCTAAGCTGTCACTGAAAGGAAGCAGCTGTTTGCTGAGAATGACCCACTGCTACACCTCAATTACCCACATGTTGGCAGCATTCAGAATTTAAACACATCTCTGAAATTTGTTTCCTGGGAATAGGAACAACCTGATCCCTATTCTTGGAGCTCTGGGGAGATTAAAAGAACTGAGGGTGGAGGAAAAAATGCCTGTAAATTCACAAGCTAGTTCTTGCTAGTTCAAGCATCTACAAGCCTTGGCATAAAGCCCACTTATTTGAGGGTTACCTGGATCTGTGAATGATGGGAGTATCTTTGGGAAATGAATTTCAGTCCATGTTTGTGTAATGAGTGATGCATTTGCCCTGGAAAAAGGCATTTTAGGGCAATTTCAGCCTTTTACTTCTGGCACTTGCAGTTATAACTCGTTCTCGGTTATATTTTTGATGTGGGGAATGGATACAGCGGGGCGGAGGGAGGGAGATGGGGAATAAATGGTCTAGAGACATGACTTTGATAAAAGCATCACACATTTCTCCTGGTTTCCCCTAAGAGGTGAGGAGGCTGTCAGCACATGCAGTTTCCATAAGAGAGAGCCATTCCTTCCTGACTGGGAACTTGGAAAAGCAAGATTGCTTCCTGCCAAAAAAAAAATTCCTAGTGAATTTATTCTTCATCTTGACACCTCTTTCAGGTAGAGGGCTGCTCCCTCAGACAACAAGGGTTTCCACTCTTGACAAACTCAGCTATGCTTATTCTTATAGCTGAAATAGGCCCTGGGTCATGCTGAGGTTTCAGGTGGGTGTGCACAGGTCAGCAAAGCATGCCACTTACGGCAGGAGAATAGAGAACAGCCTGAGAACACAGACACTCCCTCAGACTCTAAAAACACTGTTGTATAGCACAGCAAAAGCAAGAGGATTATTACAAGAATAAAGCATGGGAAATACAGAAGTTCCATGAGATCTTCTCAGGTTCCTGTTCTATTTATTCACAAACCAAAACTGCAAATACAAGACATGGTTTCTTCCTATTCGGTGCAACTGCAATCCTAAGTGATTCATTGTTTTATTATACATTCATTTTAAAGAAACAGCAGCTGATGCAGACTTGGGGAAGGCATTCCACCCAGTGCTCTGCACAGACACTTCAACTGAGTCTCTTAGCAAGCAGCTCTCTCTCTAGCTGTACGTGCAGCCTGCTGACCGCGCTGAACCTTTAGCTGACAGCGCAGCCTGCTTGACCCTGCGTGCCTGGAAGAGTCAATTGATGCGGCCTTAATACTAATAAAGCCCACAATGAACACTTCATTGGGCAGAGCTGTGTGCTGGGGGTAGGACTGGAAGTATTCACTGAAGAGGAAACTATGACTATAGGCTCTGAGTGCTATACTTTGTTAGGAAACAAACAAAACCAAATTCACAACAACACAGAGGTCACTGTGGTGCAAACATGCACTGGACATCGTCTCCCTGTCCCAAAATTTTGCCAGCCAAACCGATTATCCTTGCATTACCTTACACTAGTAGGGCTGCAGCAAAACCAATTCAAAGGCATAAGAAGCTGAGAATCAGAGCTACCCTCTCCAACCCACAAAGATTTATCTCTGTATCACATCTCATCCATTTGATGAACACTTTGTCCTAAAAGAAGCAGCATCTTTGAATTGTCATGCTTCAGAAAGGCCTCTAAGTCACTGCTAAAGAACTCAATACTGTCTCAAAGCCTTCTGCTTTCCTGTTTAGTTAGTCAAAAGTTATTTAACCCTGGCAGAAGCAGCATCTCTGTAGAAGCCATCCTAAGCAAACACTGCAATTTACCTATTGTGAACTTTCAAACCAAAGAAAAACTTGGGGTTTGGGGGGTTTTTTTTAATCTGAAAACGAGTTTGAGTTGACAATCCCATATATTTGTCCCCTGAGTTTCTGCCACTAAAAGCAACAGCACAGAGTTGTTCCAGCCTGAGGGAGAAGAAAGCTGCCAAAACAAGAAGAAATCAAGTAGAGCAACTTGATTTCTTCGACTTGAGCAGATACTTCACCAAATGTAGAAAATTCATATTCACTTTGTTTCATGCTCCTCTGCAACAAAATGAAAAAAAAAAATCCTCTTGAACTGAGTGAAAACCTTTTCATTAAGAAGTTTTCACATGAAGTCCTGTATTTTCAATTAACTTTATTAATTGTTTCCACAACATTGCAAATACATTCCTTCTTATGTGGCAGTGTCTTCACCACCACAAACAAAATTGTTTCTTAGAACTGCAATCAGACACATGGGAATCAGTTTCTCATAGTGAATCCCACCCATTTCACAAGTTACTTACACACAAGTCCTTGAAGTACCAGCATGGAAGAGACAAAACTAGGCAAGATGGTCGTGGCACAGTTAACCCAGAGAGGTGGTGATGAACTGATTAAAGTTCTTGAGCGGTTGCTCTGTCTGTGTGTGATGTGGAACAAAATGACCCTTAAAAATTCATTCTAATTTAAAATTAAACCACTCATTATGTCAGGAGGGCAGAAAGCTGACTGCCTACACCACCCTGAATATTAATTAAAGTGACTGCTGAAAGGGCAAAACATCTACTAACAGGATTATTTGGACTGGGTGAAATTTAACCAATTGAAGGATTAATTCTGACTTTGCCACTTGCTACACAATTAATTGCAAAGCATCCCAATAATGCTAGAAACCTAAGTTGATTACTGGAGGAATCAACTGAAATCACAACTGCAACTAAAGGCAGATCACAAAGGACAGAAACTGCTTCCATCTCCCATTTTCATTTACAAAATCTCCAAGCACTGTGCAAAGTAGCTACCTGTATTTCCCTTGTGAGTTTACAAACAGAAGCTCTGACATGCAAGAAATCTGGGACATGACCACTTCCCATCAGCAGAGTTTGCACAAGAATCGAGGAGGGGGAAAGAGAAGGGGGTGAAATCCTGAAAATAATAGAAGTTTTTCCCTTGACCTTAATGGGGCCACACCTCATTCTCAGAGCCCTGCTCTAACCATTACCCTACAAAGAGTTCGCTGCAGCTGTTTTTTGTTTACACCAGAGCTGAAAAAGGAATTCTTCCTCATTAAGAAAGTTATAAAGCAACTTTGTTAGTGTCAAGTCCCTGGGAACTTCAATCCTTGTTCAAGTGGCGTTCAGGGTATAACTGGATGCTTTCCAACTAACTCCTCTCCCAGGAGCAAAATGAAGCCAAAGAAAATGCTTTAATAGTCATATGTTGCTACATTACCATCTATACGTTGTTTGGCCGCTCACTATGTGGAATAACTTCTGTCTAAGCTACAGTTTGAAAAGAGGAGACTGTCTCAAGACAGCAGCAGTGTTATAATACAGTAACCACTGGCTACATAAAGTAAAATTAAAAATCAGTGGCAAACAGTACCTGCTATGAAAAGGATAACAAACGGTACGTAAGCAAGGCAGAGTCAAATTTCAGAAGTCTCAAACAGAAAAGAGAGCATCACCCAAATGAGCAGTTGAACCTGATTTCAATCCTTGGCAGTGCTGCTCCATCCCCTCTGCTGCCTAGTAAGAAATAAGTAAGTCATCCTTAAGGAGTAGTAACCCACTCGTACATTTGTCACACCTAACAGGAGCTGATATCTTCACATTATGTGTACCCTGAAGTCTTAAAGTCTTGTTTTCAGACCTGGAATAAGTCCCAACAGAGGTAGAGTCAAGGGACTTGTATGTTCCCAAAAAAACAGGCAGTTTGAAGGATCTTACATGATGGGGGTCACAGAGTGATGTTGCCTGATCATGGCTTGACAGGGCACGAAGAGGCTCTAAATTCAGGAGGTTCTCAGTTTAAAATATAAATCCAGGTGTGGATTTTAGGTCAATGGCTAATCAGGAAAAAAAATTTAATACATATACTCTAACTTGATAACTGCTGAAGTGTACTGTATTATCAAGGACACTGGGGCTTGTGAGCTTCACTGCATATAAATATTACAGCAGGAAACAAAGGCTTGTGGAGGTTTTCTGGCAGGATAGTTGAGAAACAGATGCATCTAATTAAAATACATTAAGAAACACACCCATAGTCTGGACATTGACCTAGAAATGCTCTCTCTACACTCAGGCTCCACACTGCACATCAAGCAATAATATCAGCCTTGTATGAGTTACAAATCCCTCGTGGTTTAATGTGTCTGAAGTGCTACTCAGGAAGAAAGCTACAACAAATACATGCATTCTGCAGCTAGGACACAATCCAGAAAACTCACTTTAGCACATGCTTAATTTTCAGTGCAAGTGGCATTACTCTCATCTGAAAATCTGTATCCAGTGCTTATATTCTTTCCCAACTGGGAACTGCATCTGTGGAAAGTATCTCTCATGTGATGTCAGACAGAAAGAGATTACTCAAAGAGCTAATATCAAGGACACAGAGGCATAGGAAAACACTCTCATTAACAAAAAAAAAAAACCCACCAAAAAAAAACCCCAAACCCAACAAACCAAAACCAAACAAACAACAGAAACCTCAAACAAACCAACCAACCCCAAAACCCACTGTGAAGTATGGACAACCAGAGTGATGCATCATTTCTGGCAATGTGCTGTGACCTTCACAGACTTCTTCCTTCAGAAGAGCCAAAGACTAAGCCTGGTTGGTTTTTCAAGCTGCCACAGAAAACTGAGCAACATGATCATGAGAAAGGACATCTGCATGGTAATGGGCAGCCAACAGTCAGTCCTCTCTCTCTAGATGATTCATAATATTTTACGGTTAATAACTTTTGTTAAGATCTGAATTAATTTTAGACTAATGAAGAGACAATACAGTTGCTTTAGTATTTGCCACACAGCTTCTGAAGGGACCATTTCTAAAAAGCTACATGATGCAGCACTAGAAACATTTGTGACTGAAAAAAAAAAGGGAGAGATCTAATTTACTTGGAATGGGGGAGCTGGAGCAGACGTGTTAACTCTATCCCTTGTCCATCATTTGCTTCTCACCACAATGGGGCTTGGAGCATGTATTTTTACCAGCATTGTGACTTCCTTAAAAACACAGTATTATTTACTTTACCAACCTGTTCTGCACAAAAGGGTTTGTTAAACTACCACACTCATTGTTCACTTATGAGGCATAACTGCCCAAGGCCCAAAATAAAGGGAGAAGCAGTAACCTCTATTGTCCTTTATATCTTCATTTCCTGTGGTTAACAATTGTCTTTTTGCCATGGCAGAAGTATAGTGATACATTCTACAAGCTTACAGCCTTGCAAAATCTAGAAACCACCTAATATATTCAGAAACAGATCATATACCCACATGAAAAAGGAGGAAACCTCTTCACTTCCCCCCTCCCAGTAGATTAATTGCCTGAACAAAAAAGAGAAGGGGAAGAAAATAAAAGACTAAAGAGATAGTTTCCTAGACCATACATCTGTTACCATTTCACAAGCCCATTCTTGTGAAAAAGCTTGATGAAACATATCAGTGTTACATCGTGCTTCAAAAGTGGTTAACATTCAAGCTCAGGAGAATGCAAGTACTAACCACTTATCATGTCTCTCTAATTATTATTTCCAGTTCAGTCAGCTGGACTGCAAATTAATTATCTGCAGATACCAGTTGCTGATGAACTATCCTTGGTAATGCAGCGTGGTACTTGAAAGCACAGAGCTGTTCCACAAGCTCAGGTTTTGCAGTATCCACTCACAGATGTAACACGTTAATGCAAAAGTCCTCAAAAATTAACCCAAAAGGTCACAAAGGCATCTGAGGACGAGTACTTTGGGAGCTCATGTCATCAAGATACCCAAATCCATTGCAAACAGCCTTATGAGTAGTGCAGACTTTCTGTTAAGAGCAACAATAGTTTTCCCTAGCTGTTATAAAATGATAGCCCCCTTTTATCTTTCAGTACTGAAAAGTTCTGTCCCAGATGAAGCCATGTCAGACATGCAGTGGCCCCATATGGGATGCAGGCATTTTAAGTTAAGCAAGTTAAATGCAAACCTGTTGCTGTATAACAGCTATGTAGGAAGACAGGTGTAGGTAGAGTTTGCTTTTTGATGGATCAGTAAGCATTCAGAATTGGCAGGAATGTCCAGGAAAAGATGAACAATGCATATTACAGATTCACTTTATATTTTAATCACAGTTCCTTCAAACGCAGCCTATCAACCTCTCAAGCTAATAAACAATCAATAACATCAAATAGTATCAAATATAAATAATATCAGATAATCATAAACAATTGGGAAAACCTTTATTTTTTTTCCAAGTTGCTTTGAAGAAAACCCTACACCATCTTCAAAAGTAAGACAAAATCCACCAAACCTGCTCAGCAGCTTCATAGAATCCCAGACTGGTTGGGCTTGGAAGGGACCTTAAAGAACATAAGAGTTCCAACCTCCTGCCATAGGCAGGGACACCCTCCACTAGCCCAGGGTCCTTCATCTCTATTTATTGCAGATACAGAGGACAGAAAACAACAGCTCCATGCTAAATTTGAGAACACACTGCCTCTTCTCCCGGAGGTTTCTAGGGGAGCTTTAGGTGCAGGGGTTGTCTCCATGCCAGCACACATGACAGTAATAAACTGTTCACTTTACAAAATATTGCTGCAAGGCAGGATATAAACTTAATAAACCATTTATGCCAGATTATTTTGTTAAACTCCTGGGATTTTTTACATCACTAAGACTTTTAATTTACTTCTCTCACTGTGTTCCTCCTCTTTTGGCTTGCTTTGGCTGTATGTATTGTATTTTGCTCATCTTTGTGGAAGAGTGCTTTTCAGAGCTAGCCTCTATATTATTGCGATGGCCTTCAAGATACTCTCTGCCTCCCTTTGTTTTCTTATAAACTGCTCCACAAAGAGCTGAGAGATCTTAAAGTGTCTCTTAAAACATGACACTAGAATTCTGGTTAGGCTTGCCAAGATTCCTGTGTTAACAACCCTGTTTTATTCAGATAGGTACAGATTTTTCCATGCCCCCGCCCCTTACACACTCTATTTATTTATTTCTTTTATGCAGATTCCTGTACGTTTCACAATGGATTGTGACTCACTTCAAACCCTCTTTCTTTTTCCTTCCCCTTTCTCCACACCACGGCTGACAATATTTACTCAGTTTCTTTAGAACCTCTGAAGAGCATGAATTCTAATGTTTGAAGTTGGATCATTTTTGATTAATTAAATATATATTATGTGGTGCCAGCAGCATGACTATAATTAAAGCTGTGTTGGATATTTTTTTTTTAATCAAAAGCTCTGATTTTCAAGTGTTTGCTCACTCCTATATGTGCTTGCTCCCTCCCTCTCTAGGCTCCTTGTCTTTCCTCTCCCCCCACATCTGCGTGGCTTCTGCACACACCCATTATCTCTCCCACCTGCACTTCCCAATCGCTGGCATTCTGTGACACATCCTCCTTGCCTGTCAGAAGGGCAGGGTGCAAAGGGCACCCCTTCCAAAAGCAGCCCGCGCCAGCCGCTCATCTGGTCTCTTCCCATCACAGCCACAGTGCAACCCCAGGAGGGCAAAGCTAAAAGATGAAGCTACGTAATGGAGAAAGGGTCAACTCCTCCTGCCCAAGGGAAGCTTCACCCTCTTAAAAAAGACAACATGCCCACCACCAAACAAGCCCCTCCACAGGCAGTAAGTGAGCTAAAAGACACACCTAGGCTTTTTGAGATGTCACAGTCACAAAAATGTGCTGTGGTGATGCCCGCATCACTGGGAGCCTATTTCCTTTCTCAACATGCTCCAGACAAGTCAAGCACAAAGCACTGAATGTGCAGTGCTGTCTTTACTCACAGCTATTCCTTCTCTCAGTGCTGCACAGCTTATCGCCACCAATCACCATGGCTTCTGCAAAGCTGAAGCAAAAATACAGCGAGGTTTTTGGGTTGTTTTTTTCAAGAAAGTTTATACAGGGAGTGAGAAAACAAGTGGCTGATGAAAGAAAGCAGAAAATCCCCACTCATCCGTAGCATAAACCAAACAGCTCCTGTAAGCATGTCCTAGAAACCTCAGCTCTCAAAACACAGCTGCAAACTTGCAGCATGATCCATGTGAAAGGATGTTCATACAACCTCACTTGAGTACACAGCCTGCCTCTCTGATGTCTCAGGTCACTTAAGGGACACCATCAACGTGAAACCAGGCCAAAGATATCAGAAGTTGAAAGTACTTTGGAATGCAACTAGTTCCATGAACACAACTGAGCAAGCTGTCACATGCTCCTGCTGTCATATGCTCCTGCCTTTTAAAAAAACTTCCAGAAAATCTTTCTGAGTAGCATGACAAAAGGAAGAGAGGTAGGTAGGCAAAGGGAAGACTAATGCAGGCCTGACGCTCACTGCTGTAATGACTCCATTCTGGGATGGAGAACTTCATGTAATGAAATGCCTCAACTCAAGAGCTATGCTGGCAATCTGCAAGGGAGGCCCCTATTTTTGGAAGACACAACAACTAAATATTGACAGAAACCAAGCAGTACTTGTTTGCAAATAATCAGGTTTCTCTGGCATTGCACTTAACAGCTTATTTGTTATTCAAACACAAAAAGTTCTTTAAATCACACTTTTCAAAATGCATAGGTGTCTCATTATTAGAGTTATGAGTGCAAACAGAAGCAATATTCCCAGCCCTGAGTATAAGATTATACTCCTTTATCTGAAAACCAGCTTAACTATACAATTCTAAATTACTAATTTCTGAGTGATGCAAGACCCTTACATATGGTCTGTTGTCATTTAATGAAGAGAAGCAGGTAATTGTTCTGTACTACAGAAGATAAAGCAAAGCCACAGTAGGAGATGCAGCACAGATCCCATGAAAATGAACATGTCTAACATTCTTAGAAATTTGGTTTCTGAAAATAACAGTTCTGCAGATATTACAAGCAACAAACAGTGCTGCTAATAATGCCTGCACAGTCTGAAAAGGTTTTACAAAAATACATTCTAAAAATAGCTATCATAAAAACACAGGTAATAAATCCAGGTTTCCTAAAATTTTTTTAAAGTAGCAAGAAGGTAATATATTCTAACAGAGAATGGTAACAGTACTGAAAAAATCCAGATGAATCTTCAGTAAACATAGGCAGTATTTTAAAAACTTCTGGTCACTAATAAATGTGAATGGAATTTGCAGATCTCATTTTTATTTCTGAAAGAAGACACAGTGAGTCTTTGATCAAAATGTAAATAGCCCAATGTCGCTGAAGCCATGGCAGAGGGAAGTGCTCAGTTCTGCTCAGCAGAGGAATTTGGGCTCCATCCCAGGAAGCTGTGTAAAAGCACAGTTTGGAGGTGACTGCGTGTGCACAGCCTCTCTGATGTCAGAAATCACTCTGATTGAGCTATTTTTCTCCCACAGCTCTTGACTCTAATGGCATCCTGAAAAGTCCATCTCCATATTTAAAATTTGGGCATTAATAGGACAATTTAATAACTAGTAAATAATTTTTGTTTCTATCACTTCTCATCCCCTGCTGGAATAAGCTGCTTCCCAGCTGCTTTAGCTCTGCCTGGAGTACAGTTCTGTTTTCAACACATGGCAAAGTTACTGACAACAGGCAGCAGACTGCAGGTATCTGTATATATACAAGTCACATTTAATTTCACTTCAATTACAAGCTGACTCATCGAACAACTGACGTTTCAGCAGTGGAACTGATAACCAGTAGTTTGTCTAAAGCTATCTGTATGAATGAAAGAGATTCTGCCAAAGCTTAATACACTTGGATTTGCCAATACCTTTTTCCTTCAGGATTAGCCCCCAGACCTGTTATCTAAATGCAGAATTTCCAATTAACAGAAACTGATCTGTACCTAGAAGTTACTAGGTTTCTGCCAAGTTAGCTCCTTCAATGGGTCAACAGGGTGATCTCGCAATGGAAAGAACAGGGATGAGTAGCAAGAGGTGGAATGAGAAAGAGGACCAAGTACCCTTGGCCCAGATGCTATAAATTTCTCCAACCTTTGTACATGGCACAGAGAGCAACTGCAAGCAACATCTGGGTTGACCTTTTCACTCCTACCTTCCAAATGTTCAAGTTCACTTACACTTTACTGCAAATCCTCCCAAATTTGTTCTGTTCAATGATTCTGTCCCTATCTAAAACACTCAAATGCCCAGCAAACCCCACAAGATTAACAGAACACAGTAAGCCTACTCACTGTTTTCTACACAGGTTTGAAATGTACAGATGCCCTCGCTTACAACCACTGACTGAAGACAGGCAGCTGTAAGGAGTTACCAAATTTATTTTTTTGAGACCAAAACAGACAAAGCTGACTTCCTGAAGACCAAATACCTGCTTGCTTGCTGGCAGCAATGGTTTTGGAATCTAAAATCCACTTCATATCAGATGTCAGATGTTGCTCTTATTTACAGTATTTCAGTACTGATGAGTCATGTAATTTTGATTAGTAATAGCTTTCTTTAAACCTGAGATTACCTGAAAAATTATTACTTAGGAAGCCCAACTGTTATTAAAGAAAATATTGATGGGTGGCTTGAGATGGAAAAGATTGAAAATAAAACCCAAGAGCAGAGCTTTGAAAGTCCAGAGTGCTAACAGAAAAAGCACAAAGAAAAAAAAACAAGAAAAAAAAAACCAAACCAAAAACCAAAAACAAAAACAAACAAACAAAAAAAACCCCAAAAAACCAAAAAAACCCCACCCCAAAGTCATGATTTTATAGGGCTTTTGTCTACCAACAGAATGAAAGTGTTTGTCAGCATTTTCTAAGGCAAACATTGCCAGTCACAAGCCAGTGGAGGATCCACCAGCCATCCCATAATACTACCCAGTAACTCAATCTCCTCTTTGGGAGTTTATACCTTTTCTAGAACATGGAAACAATTTTTTTCAGCTTGAACGTTCCCTGCAATAGATTATTCAAAAGTCACATGTTAATTAGCAGCTAAACTTTCACAAACAATTAGCAGCTAAACTTTCACAAACCTCAACTAATACTGTATTTTGCAATACTTTTTTGTGAGTTCACATATTTTTCAGGGGAAAAAAACCACACAGTGCTTCAAATCATATCACTAGAAAGGCAGCTAATCCTTCCCAGATCCAAACACCACATATACCACATTGAAACGCTGTGGCTGAATAAGTCCATTATAAATTTAAAGCCTTGCTTTAAAAGGGGAAAGAGGTAAGACTGCATGGATAATTCTGAAGTGCTTTATAAATGCTGTTGAAACAGTAAACCCATTTTATGGATGAAGTACAGATGTTAGCTAAGTAGTACATGGACAATAAAAGACATCTTTTGTATGAGAGCTGAGAATTGAAATCAATTCATCTAAGCTGGTAGGTTTCTGCCCAGTCACAACATCTTCATGTTACAATATCCCTTTTTCTTGACTACTCACCTCTTGTGCAAACGACTCTGCTTTCTTCCGCAAGTTCTTTTCCAGTTCAAAGTTTACATGAAGCTCTTCATATTCCTCCACTGCCAGCACAGACACTGTTTGTAAGAACAAAGCAAGATCAGAAATTGAATGGACCAAAATAGGAAGAAAGTACTGCTTGATTTACCCAGGTAAGTTGTTATTCCCCAGTACTACGAATCCCTGACTGAGGGTACAGCCTATTTTTATGTATCCATACACAGTTTCTTTCACGACATTTCTTCCTGTTTCCTGTAAACCACACTATCTATAGATGCACAATTACTGATCTTCTGAAGAGACTTAATGCTCCTCCTGCCCTGACTCAAAACACCAGTAAGACATGTAGCACAGACTGGATTTCACCTCTTCACCTGTGACCAAGCAAAACCTCAAGAGATCCTTACCCAACCTACCAAAGATTACCATGTTAGTTCAGAAGCACCTGTATTTGCCTGACTGACCTAAGTGAGTTTGGATGGGACCCTTTACAACAGAGATGTAAAGAAGCCTCAAGAAGAAAACAGTGCAGTTTTCTGTTGCCTGTATTTAAACTGTGCTCACAAAAGCAAGGCTCACACAGGTGGCTAAGGCTAACCATGGGGCACACTTCCCCAAACCATTCTGAACAGCCTCAATGCACCATGAGAAGCATCCTTTGTAAGCACTCAAGTATCTTTTATGCTTAACATGTCCCAGTGACCACCTGCATAAGCTTTAGCTCGTGATGGCTGAAGTCTAGTTTGCAGGATGATGGCACTGGATTTCTAACACCATCCTAGGTAAGTTCCTTGATTCTTTGCACACGAGCATCATAGTTTTTAAAGCTGTATACAGTAAGTGGTACTTGAGTGTGGGATACACAACCCAGATCAGCTGACTCTTAAAATTATGTTAACTTTAGAAAACAAAAACACCACCCTCCACATTTAGAAAGGTTCAAGACAAATTCACGAACTCTGACTGAAATGTATTGATGACACCGCTCCAAGACTGTCACACAAACAGAACAAGCAGGCACCAAATAGATACTTTGGGAGCTTATTTCAAGCATACAAATAAATCTTGCTTTCTGAGCATTAGGACCTAACCTGGTATAACTCCTCCTTCCTTGTAAACAGGATGATGTGACACAAGACATTCTTTTTTCAGTAGTGCTTAGAAAGAAAATGCATTTCAGAAACCTTTGATCTGCCAACACTAGCCCATCAAAAGCTTCTTCAAGTTGGTCTGTCTACTGAAGCTATGCAAAGTTGGATGTTGTAAATCTTCAAGTACTGCCTGTCATAGACTCAAGCAATGTGAGCACATGAAAGAGGTAAGGTAAACTTAGAGAATACACCCTACTATGCAAACTTCCTCTCCCCATGCTGAGACAGCCGCAGCATTCCTAAAAGATAGATTCTGTCCCACTGGACAGCAAAGGAAAAAGAGAGAAAATAATTTCCCACTACAAGTTCATACATTGCTCTGTAATTCAAAACTCAGCTGTCTCCTTGAAAAAACAGACTACATCGATTTTTATATACTTTTTCCAAACAAAAAGAGAATATTATTGGCAGAAGGCCATGGCATGGTTGGAGTCTTCGCTGCACTTTTCTTCTGTTTCTACTATTTCCATGGGTCCTTCCATGTGAAAGCAGCAGCCAGCCCTGGCCATTCCCTCCACTGCCTGACAAATGTTTCAGAATTCCTGGGAGATGTCTTAAGAGCTTCTGATTTTTCCTCCCTAGGTAAGCAAGTAAAACCCAGCTGCAGAGGAACAACTTGAAGATAAATCAGAATAACTGGGGATGTGTCTGAAGACCTCCAGGATGTATTGTAAAGGTGCTGTGGAACAGATAACTGAGTGCCTTTGTAAGGTAAAACAAGTAATGCATCACGACAGGCAGGCATAACAGGCTAGACCCATTGCCTTCCACTTCAGGAATATGTGAAACAGCCAAGGAGACTTTTAACCAAGCAGTTTTTCATTTTATCAGGCTATATCAGTAACAAAAGAAAAGGGCACAGTAATCCAAGGCACTAAAATCTTTACCCTCCCCTTTGAACTACTTCTGTGCCAACTGTTTCTCACGTGGAAGTACTCGCCGTCATTAAGCAAAATAATTTCTTTTTCTGATTCCTATTTTAGACTTTCCCTGCCCTGGTTTTACTTCTTATCTCTTTCCAAGAAAGGAAAGTCCCTACTTGGCTTCAATAACTTGGAGATCCTATTTACCTCATTCTCAGCACTCCTGCCTTTTTTCTCATCATCCTCTGAACATAAAAGTTGCTCCCAAGTCTTAAAATATTCAAAATTATTAGCTGCATCCCATCTAAATGGCAGACAATATTTAGAAAAACACAAGATTAAGATTCAAACTCCATCTCCGTGAAGGAGTCCTAGCTTGCCTGCCACTTGTGCCACAGAGCAAAAAGTTTTCCTATTCTCACACTGAACCTATTTACACTGTTCCATTTTTCCTGTGTGGAGACTGTCTGGAATAGTCCATGTGTTTACACAATGCCTGCAGCAATAAGGCCCAGTGTCAGATCTGGACCACAGTCACTGTTCTGTAACCTACTATTTATACCACAACATAAAAGCTCTGAAGATTCTGCAAAGGTTGTAGCAAACTGTTAGAGAACCCACTGAGAACACACACCTCTGTTACATTTCTCCAACAGTTTTTGCTGCTTATTAACTTCTGTTGTCAAAGCAGCCTTTTCTTCTTTCACTTTATTCACCTAGGAAAGTGTAAAGATCATAAATAAGAGTATTTTAGTTAGCAGCATAAGGCATATAGCAGGACACAATGCAAGCAATACTTGGCCTTCAGTGCTTCTGTTTCTTAGGTCTGGCTTGCTATTACAGTTTCAAGTGGGAAGGAAAGTATTTTTACCCAGCTTACAGTCCCCATAACAGATGGCATTAAAGGGATATGAACTAATCCTTCACAGGGGGCTCCCACGGCCCAATCTCATGGCACGTACCACTCACAGCTGCAAATACAGCATCTTTGGAACCTTTCAGGATGAGGCGCCATAGGACCTGGTTGAAAAGTTACTAGCTTGCCCATGACTTTGTGTTTCAGTATAGTCAGGCTGCTGTTTTGCTTTTTTTTTTCCCCCTGGGCTCTGTTTATTGTCCAAGAGCTGTCAGCTGTGTCTTTCTGAATGGAAGCGTTGCAGAGACAGGAAGAGCCACTAAGTCCTGATTTACATCACTACATGGCTTATCCAGTTTTCAAGCAGGAATGAAACTCTGCTGGCTCAAAAAGCCAATTTGCTGGTCTAATCACCACGACAGGACACTGCCAGTGGCTAAACTCAAGGATCTGCTCAATGAAGTAGCACCGGGAATTAAACTGGACACTGTCCAGGAGTATTTCTTGCACATCCACAGGTTTAAATAAATAAAACCCCGCAGGCTGTGATGGGTGAGGGGCTGTCAGGAAGTGGAGATGAGAGTTATAATATGGGCATTAGAACAGATCATGAGAAGTCATGTGCCAGCAACAGCAGCAGGCTGGTCTCTGACGTAAAAGGCTCCTTCTAGGCATATGCCCTAAGTGGTCCATCATATGAGCTGGCTGGCAGGACTCGCGATTAGGTAGTATTCAATTAACTTCACAACTGACCGTTTTTAGCTAAATTAGATACAAAAAGTACCGACTACACGCTAACATGATCTCGCCTTCCATGGTACAATACATACTTCTTCAATTACTTCTACAAGTTTGCACCTCAGGTTTTCCAGTTCAATGGCTAAGGTCTTCTTTTCCTCATGAACAGTTATGATTTGATCTCGCAGCTCTGCAGTTTGAGGAAGGAAATGAAAGATATTATTTTATTCTTGGAAGAAAACAACAAAGGAATTGCCATAGCATTGCAAGTACAATCAAATAGAGAACACCTTAACTGCACACAAAGCATCAGCTGTATTCAAGGTACATGCTCAATAATTTAAACCTATGCATGAGTGTCAAGTAACAGATCTATAACTAGGCCAGAGTTTCAGATTTACACTCGTGAGGTAAGCTGCCTTGTTCAGTACTCCTGTCTTTATTTGCATTCTGAATTATTCGTTTCTTGCTATAACGGGGCCAACGTTGCCACCACAGAGTATCCTCAGCCCTACTCAGGGGACTGTCACATCACAGAGACTCTGGTACAGAGGTAGCTGAAAGCAATTTTTAATAGGCGTCCTTTAAAACAAATTAATGCACTTCAATTCTTTTTGGATCATGAGTTCTTGTCACAAGGGAAATAAACAAAACAACAGGCAGTTAATACTTGGGAGGTTTTCACTGAGGAAATTGTCCTGAACAGCTGCCAATTTATAGTCTTTGTAACATTATGTGAACAGAGTCAGAATATAACCTTTACTGATGGAAGAGCTAATGCTTGTAATTTTCCCCTCAGAATTTTTGTTCCTTAATTATCAAAATATTAAATAAATTAAATTCACAATGGAATAAAACATTTGATTATAATCACTTCTTAACAGGAGATCAGTTTGCATACATAATATATCAAGGTTTAGGTTAACATAAAAACACCACAAAAATATAAATTTATTGATGTATATTAGCTTTCAGTAAGTGCTCTCATTCCCCACCTGCTTCCAGTATTTCATAGCGCTGCTGTTTGTTGAACACCAGCCACAAGTTGAGAAAATTGTTGCTAATCAATTTCAGACGATGATGACATGCTGGATGTCATTCTGTTTGGTCTCACATCTCGAAAATGTTGATTCTAACCCAGATACCCCTCCCAATTCAGGAGCCTCAGATTTATTTTCCTCCAAAATTAAAGGTACACATATTCTAAAATAAATAAAAAGACTTGTTTTCTCAGAAGATTCTTGAATCAAATTGTCTGTTTCATGGATTTGCAGTTTCCAGTGAAATTAATGAGAAAAAATGGCTCATTGAAATGTATAGTAACTGGATTGAGTCAGGCCTTACAATATATGCATCAACTTTATGCAGAGAAGAAAGAGTATCTGTACAACTAAATCTTTAAAAAAATATACAAGAAACATTTCTTTTCAGATACGGGGCTGTACACTAAACTGACCAACACAGCTATTTTCAGTTCTTGTTATACCCCAAAGGTCACCTAAAAAGAAAAACCTCAAAACCTATAAATGAGTTTCAGGTATGGCTCAGACCATTCTACACTTCCATTAGGAACTACAGCTTTACTATTACCTTTCCTTAATGTACAAGAGAGCAAAAATAGAGGAAGGCATCTGAGGGACAAAAGTTTATCCCCTTAATAAATGAGAGGGCTTTAATCAAAGTGCAACAGATGGTACTACTATATCTATATATCCTTACCAAAAATGGTGGGAGGGAAAGAAATCGTTCCAAGAAACATTCAACACTTTTTTGGATGGTGAGAAGGCTAAAAGACTTCCAAGGTTCCCAACACAAAACACAACTGCTAGATACCATAAACACACACAGAAGAGCAGATTTCACCTTGGACAAGACCACAAAGCATTAAGGGGAGTTTTCAAAACACATCTTTCATTTCATACAGTCTTTCACTTAACAGCTAATCCAAGATGTAACTTCAGATTTTTCCCTGCAGACAACCACCCTTTAGCTTGGCTTTGGCTAAGGACACAGTCCTAACGCTGCCTTTTGGGTACATGTTGTCAGATTGCTCTGCTACACACACACTTCTCTCCAGGAACAGGCATGGAGTATCTTCTCCTGTAGGAAGTGGGATGCCAATGCTGTTAAAAATATTCAGCACTTGTAAAAGTAAGGTCATTAACATTTAATAATAAGGCCAGAGAGAGGAGCAGAAGTCAGGAGTTCTAAATCCCTTAAAACATGCCACATTTCATTCTTTAATGAATTCATCAAGACAGAAAGTATATACACCAGAGCTGCTCTTGAAACATTTCTCCCATTTGACCCCACTACCCTACTAACCACATTCTCTGATCTGCAGCCAGGCTCTTTGCTCTCTTTAAACATAACCTTGACATCCTTCTCCAATAAAAGACAGGAGGAAGTCCAGAGACTTACTTCTGATTCATATGGAAAACTGCTTATTATAGAAAGGTACTATGACATCTTATTTCTTGGGTGAGGGTTTTTTAAGAATTTTTACAACATTCATTCTTTTTTTCTCAGGGACACTTTGTACCACTTCACTGAGGCTGGTGCATTCCAGCAGAAAACAATTAACAAGGTCAGGCTGAAAGTTCAGGAAAGCTGTACTTAGACATGGTTTGCTACTGTAATTTATTATCAGGGAAAAAAAAAGGAAAGCTTAAAAAAAAAAAACAAAACAAAACAAAGAAACACTTGACCACTTAATCTCTCTCTCACAAAATGTAGAGTGTGGGCATTCCCCTTTTTAGGAAGCTATGATATAACAACATACAGGATCATGACAGCTTCATCACAGTTAAGACAAGAAAGGGAGGCAGATTCTGGATTACAGAAATATAAAATGCCTTTAAAGAAAGAACCCAAATTTTCTTAATAAAGCACAGATTTCTTTTATCAAAATACTTCCATGTTCACAAGCTTTGCTGTTTTACCTGGTATAACAGTCCCTTTTTAAGTTGCTTGTGTGGTAGTAGCTGTGGAACATGAATGAAGTTTGTGCATACAAAGGTACACAACGGGAACAGAAACGGAGACTCCTGTCATGAAAGCTGTGAAATAGTGACATTGCAGTTGAAGAAATACCAAGGTGACCTTGTCCTTCTGCTTAACTTTTCCTTTGTTAAGGACCTGAGAAAATACTCCTTTCAACAACCCAGTAACATCAAACTCAGCTGGGTAGCTCTCATTTTCCTGTTGCATTGTAACTTACTTTGCAGGCTGTATCCCTACCGTATACATTGCACATTATCACTACAAGCCTGCCTACCTACCATGTTTTCAGTCTTTCCTGGAAATCCTTTGATGCCCACTCTCAGAAGCATGACTGTGCCAGACAGATCTCTGATCCTAACCACTCTTTAGACAAATTTTGCCTTGCATGGTGGTGTAGGCTCAGCAACAATACTCACCTTTTATTTGCTGCTGACAATGCACAGAATTGCATGATCCAGAGTTAGCTTCTCTATCTGTGGAGGAATCGTCCTCGTCAATGTTAATCTCTTCAGTGATAATTTCTGGGCCCAGTTTTGCCATATAAAGCATACTAATTCTTTTCAAGGTCTTATTTTCTTTGTTCAGCTGAAAGTTGAGAAGCACAAACAATAAGTAGCTACTTAGCCTGTCTTTAAGCTGCTGTGATAAAAAAAACAACAATTTTTTTTTCTCCCTTATCATCAAAAGATGCATCAAAGAAAGATAACAAACATTCAAGTAAATGCTCCATTCAACATTAAAATGGCTTGAAGTTAAGAAGCTTCTCCTCTGAGGACGCTTGAATTCAACATGATGCCTCATCCGTGTCCTTCTTTCCTCTCTGGTACTTCTGACTAATAAATACCTTGTGTAGGTTCAAATCAAATCAAATCAAATCAACTATCAAGCTTAGTTAATGCTACACACTCTCTGTGATAGCTTCTTCAGCTCTGTACCCATAAGTGTGCACCAGCATCGACAGGAACTCTAACTAAATGACCTGAAGAAGAGCTTGTGTTCCTGAAAGCTTGTCTGGTTTTGCCAGCTATATCAATTGGTCAGATAAAAATTCTTACTTCCTCCTTCCACCAATTCTTTATGGGTCAAACAACAAGTCAGAAACCACTCTGGGCTGGATGTTTACACACATGCCTGGTTGGTGGGTCACACAGAAGAGATCTTGTAAGATATCACCATGTTGACCAAAGTGGCAGGAAAAACTGAACAGACACAGCTGCAAATGTTTCAACATTTCTTTCACTGTTCTACATCTATACACCCCATGGCAACAGCTCGCAGCAAGCTCAGCACAGTCTCAGGGGTGTTCAGGCAAATGTTGGGGTAACTGCCCGCCCACCAGCCAACTATTCCTGGGATTCAGGTCTACGAATGAGGTTTAATTTTCTACTAATGCTGTATGTACAACATGCCAAAGACAACACGGCTTTCCAAAGTCCAATATTTACCTTGAAATAAAATGTATACAGAACAGTTTTACCTAGGCAATCAACTTTGATCTCCCCCTTTCCTCAGCCCCCCAACTATGGGAGATGTACTCAAAAACTTCTTCATCACATTCCCAATGAGCATGTGGGAAGGGTGGTGCAAGGAACCTTATTTTAGTCAGCTCCCAGCAACAAACACATCAGTTTTGGAAAAGCAGCCCCATGGGGTACAGCTCGTCTTTGAACTGCTCCTGTACATGCATTACAGGAAAAGTGCAGAGAGGAAGAAAAGTTGCATAAATACGTTCATTTTCTTACTTATATGCTGATTGTCTATCTTATGAATTCTAATATAGTGTCATTATGCAAACAATTAAGTAAATACCTCCAGAAAGTACATTGCTAATGCATCTAAATTAAAGTGATTTCTTGCTGGTGTGATTTTTACCATATCTAAGGATGTACTTTGGGCAGGGGATGGGGAGGGGAAAAAAAAGAAAAGAAAGAAAAAAAAAAAAAGGCAGTCAGCATTGCTAATGAAATTTGGTTCAAAATTGCTGTAATCCATTTTCTGATGAAGTGGCTCAGATGCATTTTACACAACCAAAAATATATAACAGAGAGATAAAAACATTCTTTAATAATAATGCACTTCTGATGAGATGGAATATAGAAAATTACACACTTGCTAAATTCATCAGACTAGACGCAATCAACAGAGCAGCGGAGGTCACCTTTCCCCTGCCCTCGCTTTGCTTTCATAAACAATCACCTGAAATGTAATGCAGTGTTTGACTTTTTCCATTTGATTTAGACACTGAAATGCTCATTATTGTTTTATATCTCACACAGGACGGTTCTAAAACTTGTTTTCCATTTAACCTAAATGCATATAAAAACTAGATATCAAGATGCTGGTCTATGACTTATTGTTCCAAAATAGAAAACAAATTAAAGCAGGTTTTGTTTTTTCTTTAAAGGAAGGAATTATATTTTGCATCTCACATATGGCTTATAGTTTTCACCACTTAAAAACAATTTCATGCATCCCTAGATTATACAAAAACATATATGGGACACATACACAACCTCAAAAAAAAAAAAAAAAAAAAACCAAAAATCACTGGTTGAAACAGAATTACCATAATTATTCTCACCTTAGAAGCTAGAGCCTCAGCACTTTCACGGCACGTCTTCTCAATTTCAAGATGGTTCTGGATACAGTTTACTTCCTCAATAACCATGTGAGAAACTAGGGGAAGAGTTTAAAAGTCAGTCAATATTTTCCTGTATTTGACACATGCATCCCATGATCAGAAATATTACATTTTTTCTGCTTTCTATCAAATACAGGGAAGTACGTACTTAGATAATCTCCATGGATAGGAACTGTTTTGAGCATTGCATATCTGGTTCATGGCTCTAAGCAGCTTGTTCAAGTCACATCGGCAGCATTAGAGGGGGAACTGAAGAACTGAGCATAAGTTTATGGAAGCAGAAGGCCAGCAGGAACCTCCCTGGCCATCGTTATTCACCATCTTTATTTCATCAACACTAGGATTACCATCATAATCCTCCTGAAAATTTGGTACAGATGCCATTTGCAGAAGACCGGAACCTCAATATTTTTTTTTAAACAGCAAGATTAACTCAGGTGTCTTACAAGGATTATTTTCACCTTTTGAGTCTTCAGGTTTGTATGGTATTTTAAGTATCATCACTCTTGTTAAACACACTATACAAGAGCAGAACAGGTGTGTAGCACAGGCCTGGGGCAAGTTGACTAGGAAATGGATAAAGGAGTTAAATGATCAAAGTGTCTGTAGCTGTAGTGCCTCCTACTACACATACTCCACTGAAACCAAATCATTAACACAGCACAGTTCCTTCTTGTAGTTCTGCCCTATGAGCTTCAATGCTACCTGCAGCAGATGGGATACACCCTGATGGGTGCAATCTCCAAATTTCACATGCTGCTCAATTTTTGACAATCTCAGCTGAATAACCCAAGCTCTGCGTTCCTACATGGCTGTAACATCCAAACTGCTTCTTATGTGAAGTGTCTCTGTGCCTGTGTCCTAAAATAAGCACTGTGGTCTCACACCCAGTCTTCACAGTCCTACACAGACACCGGCACACACACACGGACACACAATCTTCTGTGAGACCAGGCCTAAAAGTGAGCTGCCTGACTGCTCTGAAATACAAGACTGTGCTACTGTAGCTGATGCCACAGCTGAAAGAGCAAGAGACACATGTGCCCTTTGCACTAACAGGATCCCTGTTACTGCAGTGGGCACACATCACTACATTGCAGACAGGCGATATTCTTAGAGTGACCAAAAAGTTACAGTGCAAATCTTAATTTTGTTAGATAGGATACAGTTGTGAGTTATAGGACATTTAAAAGCAAAGACATGCTTTGCCTTGCAATTCCTCCCAAATTCCAGCAGTGCCTAGGTACTTAACTAGTGCTGAAAGTCATCTTCTAAGCAACAAGCTTCAAAGTGCACAGGGATCTGGAGAAAAGCAGGAAACCCAAGAAGAGTTTTGCATTTCTCAGGCTTGCGCCTCAGTCACTGATGCAACTGTTCCTTGGTTCCTGGCACCCTAACTCATCTCAAGCAGCAGCCTGGACCTTAATTCTGCAAGTAATTTCATGGTGCAGATGCCTTTTCAGCCCCATGTTGGGATTTCAGTGTGCAGAAAGGACTACTTGCAGCTGAACAATACTTCCAGAACAAGGCTGTAAATATAGAAGACTTTTTCTAGTATCTTCTTTCATCTTTATGAAGATAAGCTTTAAAAAACAGTGGTATGCAGTCATCTGGGTAGAAAGTCCTACTTGCCTTTTTCCAAGACTTTTGATTAAATACTAAAGAGATATGCATTAAATCCTCTTTGATATCCAGAAGTTGTTTTAATGACTATAACACAGGACTTCAGGATAGGAAAAAGCAATCTGTTAACAAGTGTTACTTATGCAGCTTTATTGATACTTAGTCAATATTAACTAATGTTTTCATTAACAACATAGGGAGCAGGGAATACACTGGAGTTTGCTGTCAAATCAGCAGCTGCATGCAAGAAAAGTTCTACAAAATAGAGCCAAAAAAAAGAGCAGGGCAGAGTATTTGGAAAACTTGGTCCAAAAACTAATTCACATTAAGTCTTTTAACAGTAAAGCAACCATACGTCTTTCTTTGGTTGTCTTATTTTCATTTTTTCTGACTTTGGAGAAATTATCTGCTCCAAGGGTGCTGCACCAGCTGCTGTATTTAATTTGAGAGAGGAAAAGCTTCAGGTAGTACATGTCAGTATCTGTTCTGTTTTCATTGTACTTCAGGAATTTGGAGCAGTAAAATGTTTTGGGCAGGATGGGGGAGCAGTGGTGATACAGAGCTGCTCCCATTTTAAGAACAGGAATCTAATGGGCTCAAGCAACACTAAAGTTAGGAAACAAGGATTGGGCTCACATGGCAGAACTAGGGATTACTCTTGGTTCATTTAAACTTAATTAACCTGCAATTATGATTAACTCAGGGGAAAAAAATCTTTCCAAATTAAATACAAAAATATATTATTTCCTAAGTCTGTCCAAAGTTCTTATTATGTCAATATTAAAATTCATAAAGCAGCACTAAGTGGCCTGAAACATCTCTAACCTTGACAGTTTTTTTTCAGGGGTAATAATAATCCGCAGCAAATGCAGGCCAACCAAAAACCACTTAACTAATTAGTAGTTGCAGTCACCGAGAAAACATGAATCAACACTGTTATTACAAGTGGCACATTTGAGTGGCATCTAATTATGACTTGATGAGCACGATACTTGCATTATCAACATTACTACTGCATCCCATCAGGGACTAAAAGCCGCTGATGGCATTGACTGCGAGAAACTCCCACTCAATGGTACTGCAGCACCCAACAATCTCCTTGGCAGGGGCACCCTCACTAAATGACATGTTAAGCGTAATTACTGGTAGACATTGTAAATAAACAGGATTGGAAGTGAAAATTGTACCAAGTGCATAAGACACAATCTGACACATTGGAAGTGGCAGCCTTAATTGAGAGTTTCTTTGACTGCTCAAGATCATTTCAACTGCATTTCTCGGAGGACAGTGATTATAACTGTGGAGACAGACGGCATAATGGTATCAGCACTGCTGACAGAGCAGTGAATTAAATTGTATCTGCTGTTGTGTGAAAGCCTTGATGAGAGGTACAGATCCTTAGTGGTCTTATCATTATAACACAATGGTCATGTTGTCATCAACCTTGCTGGCTCCAATTGAAAAGAAATGATTGTGTGTTGAAGCTTTCCCCCCACCACCACCTTCTATCTCTTGTGCTCAATAGAACCAATTTTCAGAGAGCTATGAAATCACGCAATAGGGCCTAAAATGCAGCTGCTTGGCATACAAACGGGGCCCCATTAAACTGGAATCACACACAATATGTGTTTATGCCAGGAGAACAAATAGAAGCTGAGTACAGGCCAAGTTTATTCACAGACACAAAGCCGATGTAGCTCTTCATCAATATAATTGCCTTTTATATTGTCGTTTAAATAATGGGCTCTATTATTGCCTTAAAATCCTAATATTCCTGGCATTTTATCACTATGTTTACAAGGTATGTCCTTTAAAAATGTGAAAGGAAGATAAAAGAAACCTATAAAATTTTACAACATCAAATATTACTTCAAATTTTAAGTCTTAACTACTTGACATTTTCTGTCACACTCCAGTATTCCTTGTATCATAACAAAAACAAAACAGGCTGCAATTTTTTCCAGAGGAATTAGACTTCTTAGAGAACATTCTTGCCTCACAGAACAGTTACCTAAGATCATTTAAGGCAGAAGATAATTCCTGTTAATTTTCTTTTCCATAATTGTATCATATGAACAATTATAAAACAGAAGTGAGCAAATTCCTCTATTAACACACTCACACAAAAGTACAGACCACGTGATTTCCTTCTCCTGAATTAACTTCACCCACATTTCCGATGCTTCCTAGTTCAGTTCACCATACTGGCACAAACCAGACATAACAGACCACAATCCTATTGTAATTGTCTCTTCTAAGGAGCTATTCCACTAGGATACTTCCACTCCCATTAGATGTGCTTTGTTGCTTCCAGACACCACAGAGTTTCAATAGAACCATTACCATAAAAGTGTAAAACTGAATATTGACATTCTCAGAACTCAGACAGGACAGAACTTCCTCTCCAAATTATCAAAGAGACAACAGTTCATCCTACAATCCTTTTTATTGGTTTGTTTATGCTTAATTTTATTCCTTCTTCATGAAAAATAACAATAATAATAACGCTGATCTCTGCAGTAGGACCAAATCCCATTCAGTCCAATTATATCATTCTAAAAGTCACTTGCAGAATCCAGATGAGCTACAGCGGTACACATGCATCTCTATTTTCAGCATTTTGCACCTTAAGAATGGCTAAAGAATGGCTACCTGTGTCAGAGTGTATAAATATTGTCACAGCAGTTACAGTCCAACAACAGTCCGAGTCTCACAGGATTACCTCCTCAAAAAGAGCTTTGAAGGGGAAACAGCAAGTAGACCTAAATCTCAGCATTCTTAACAGTGCTGTTCATAACTCTCTACACCAAAAATATTCCCACAAACCATTATAAGCTTACTTTTCTGAAACTCCTCCAGCTTTTTGACAGCCTCATCTCGTTCCTGCTTGATTTTGTCACACTGCAAGAAAAGAGAAAATTGGAATGAAACACTGATCCCAGTTACTTAATTAGCAGTCAGCACAACAAGCAAAATCAACACAGATCAACTGCCGGCACAATAAAGTACCTATCAAAGCATCATTTCTTTTTGTTCTGTCATGTAAGATCAATGGAAACTATGCATAAAAAATTAATTACCCAGAGTATTTCCTATCCAAACTGGCAAGTTGTACTTTATTTTGGTTTCCAATTCAGAGCTACTCTGAAAATATTTTAGAAGAGCCACATTATCCAAAACTAATACAAACCAGTCATCCAGACAACAATAAAAGCAGTACTTTTACATTACTTTATACATGTCAAGAGTATGCTTTAAGTTTCATTTTTTTAACACAAACAGACTTGGAAGAGCAACCTACATTTATTTACCTACCATGTGTAAGGCAAATCTCAAATAAACTAAACAGGGACATGCTGTGCAGTTTCATATCATCACAAGCAAAGCTTCAGCATTGCAGAGAGGAAGACACTCATACACTGAGGACTTCTCATCACTTTTTATTATTCACTTTCTCATCATTTTTATTAATTTGGGGATTAATGCTAATACTACACAGGGCTCTAATCACTGATCTTATGATGGAAAGGTTTCTTCAAAGAGAAAGAAGAGACATTAAATAGACTTCTCTAAGAAAACCCTTCTATAAGCAAATGAAAGAATTCAAAGAAATGAGTAAACTTCACAAGAGAGACAGTCAGTGATTAACCACACTGTGAAAAACACACGACCCAGGGGGAAGTATGACCAGCACACAACGTGTCTTACACACACAGAGTACCAGACATCCTTCCTCACATGCAGCTGCGTACGTTCACAGTCATAAATCAACACAAGACCTTCTGGAAGAGAGCTATGTGTCTGAGCTCCTTACAGTGTAGCTGCAATTACAAGGATATCAGTCACTGGAACAGAACTGGGGGGAAAAAAATTGAAATGATTTTGCTCAATTTTCAGGTTTTTCCACATGAGGACTCACTTTCAGGGAGCCTGATGTTAAGTAACAAGAAGGGGAAGAGGTTGATTCAAAGGCAGCCAAATTCAAGAGAACCCTTCTATCAGCTCCAGAGGACCTTGGATGAGGCCCAAAGAAGGGTGTGCTCTTGGGCAGAGGATGCCATTGGTGTCGTCTCAGAGGCAGCTTCCAGGCAGGCTTTGGAAACTGCTGCTGCTAGCTATCTGTGGGAGCAAAAGGAGCTACACTCAACAAGCCATCTCTCTTCCTGTGGCACTGGCGTGATGAAGAAAGGGACAGCAACTGAGTAGGGGGGACAGGTCAGTCACCAGCTGCTACAAAGGTCTGTGAAACAAGAAGGAGCTGCAGAGAGGCAAGAGCTGAGCAAGCAGCGCCAGATGAGGACTCACCATATCATCCCACCCTGTTACAGAGAAGCTGATGAGAGAATCTTGCACAGGAGAGGTGGGGAACGGAAATCTGTGCATGAATCTTCCTCCTTACTGCCCTCCCTCAGTTTCCTGAGCAAAAATTTGCCTTACCTTACTGGTAGAAGTGCAGTCTAAGAACAGTAAAAGGCGCAGAGTTTCAGATTGTTCCTGCAGAGCGCAGCTCTGCAACAAAAGGGGGATCACCAAGAGCTGCTGCCTCTTTGTAATTTACAAGAGAGACACTGTAACCACATTGGCATACTTCAACCCACAGATTTTTCTGCATGATGCAAGCTTTCAGCCCACCGCATATGGGGCTGTGCAGTGATCGAGCACTTTCGCTGCTCAGTTTAAAACCCAGGAAGATTATCATTTTAAGGATCTGATCCGTTGCCTGTGGAAGCCAACAAGACACTTTCCTACTAATGGAATCCTTGATGTAGAGGATGCAGTACATTCCCTATCCCAATGACAGGAACAACTCTGTTTGAAATTCTCCAGCAACATCCTGAAAGGAGTAAGAGCTTTCCCTGTGCAGCAAAAGGGGAAGTCAAATGCCTATTCCACTTCACCCTGAGTGCTGTTTTCAGACAGCTCCATTTGGACCAAGGCAAGCTGACTGTTCTGATAAGCTACACGTTTCTCTGCATAATCAGGGTCTGTAGATTTGGGTCTGCAGAGTAATTTCTGCTCCCAGTTGCAGATATCTGAGTATTTTCCTTTTGCTACTACTGTGCTTCAGAATGAAAGAGCAGGAAGAAAAGGAGAGCAGGAGATTGTTGCCCTTGCTGAAATGATCAATGGCAAGTACTCTGCCTTTTATCTTGCAATCAGACCTGTTCATGCAGAGCTGTTAAGTCCTACCAAAAAAACCTTAATTTATCTCTAATTTAGATAGGAATTAGAAAAAGTTGAGGTGGTCTTTAACTTTGCATTGTGTCAAACTGGAAAGTTATGCAAACAAAATATTCCTACAAAGTAATTCAATTAAAATCACTGTTATCCCTTAAAAAAAAAAATCCCTTTAAAACAGGAAAGCTTATAAGTATCAAAGTTTAGAAGTGTTAGTTGCTCTCAAAAAGCTGCACAGAAGCCTTCAAAATTCACAACCACCTTGCTTTTCATAAAAGCAACCGAAGGCAGATACAGTAGAATTGTTAATGGACAATATCACCAAACCTAAACATTAAAAGAGAAATAGAATGACATTACTATAGAACCTACTGTTCACCTTTCACATTCAAGCACACGCAGCTGTTGAGGAGAAACAGCTTTCAAGCGTGCACTAAGTGTCCCCTTGTCAGTATTAACAGATAGCTCCATACTCAAGAGTACTCTCAAATGAGGGGAAAAAAAAGTTGCTAACTCTTGGATTGTTGGTCAATTTTCTGGTTTTACCTTTACTTTGGTAAGGCTTCCAGCTTCTCTGCAGAAGAAAATGAGCACTTATAAAAATATAGCAAATAAGATGGTAATCTAAGCACCATTTAATTTATAGCCCCACTATGCCAATAAAAACCCCCAAAACTAACAGACAAAAGAATCACAGAATTTCTTAGGCTGGAAAAGACCTTTAATATCATCGAGTCCCACTCTTAACCTGGCACTGCCAAGTCCACCACTAAACCCTGTCCCTAAGCACCAGATATAGACCTCTTATAAATACTTCCAGGGATGGTAACTCAACCACTTCCTTGGGCAGCCTGTTCCAGTGTTTGACAACACTTCCGGTGAAGAAATTTTCCTAATATCCAATCTAAACCTCCTCTGACACAACTTGAGGCCCTGTCCTCTTGTCCTGTTACTTGGGAGAAGAGACCAACACCCACCTGGCTACAACCTCCCTTCCAGCAGCAGTAGAGAGCAATCAGGTCTCCCCTCAGGCTCCATCTCTCCAGGCTCAACCACCCCAGTTCCCTCAGCCGCTCCTCATCAGACTTGTGCTCCAGACCCTTCCCCAGTTTCATTGCTCTTCTTCCAGTCCTGAATTAACTATAGGAGTCAACGATAATTTTTTTTGCTAAAAAAAGCCCTTGCATCTGTATTTTTAAAAACAAATGAACAGTTGCATTTCCAAAATTCATTTTGTGAATAACTCCTTACAACCCCTCATCTTTGCAGGATCAAATTCAGGAGCTTTGCTGTTCCCACTCAGTTTCAGAATTTTGCCTTCTAGCTATACAAGATATCAGGCAATACTTTCACTTCTACCATGGAGAGCTGGTATGCTGACTCCTTACAAGTATGTGTCACACATGCTGCATATATAGTGATATGAAGAGCAGTACATGAACTTGGCCTGTACTTGGACCTAGCAGAGTACCAGGATAGCACCGTGTCATCACAGGAACCTGACACACAACATGATGTTGGGAAGTCGATGCAGACAATGACTGCCTGGAAGCCTGTGGATACAGGTCTGTACACACTTGCTCTGACCAGGATAACGACTCTTTGCCACTAATTCCAGGGAAGCCTGGTTTCTTGTCTATTCTCTTCCAACAGACTTCTTTTTTGCCAACTATTTTGCACATAAGCTCCTACTGACTTCAGTAAAGGGCCTTCAAAGGGCAAAAACAAGAAAGAGATTGTTCAGTCTAGATATTAAGATGCACGAAGTTCACGTAGTAGCCATATAGTCAATTAAGCCATTGCTAAGCAACACAAGAACCATTCTTTCCCATTTACACACACTCTGAAATTTATGCAGATTTAATGCTTGTTCTAAAATTATGAGTTTAGTACAGTGCTCTAGAGTGTCCTATGCCATTTGCTGTACACAGAAAGAATGAGCGTGTCATCAAGGCAGAATCCCTTCTCCATTCCCATTTACCAAGAAAACATAATCTACTCTATACATTTGCTTTAACAGAGCAAAGCCCATGAATGATGTATCAGAGATACAGTATTACACCTACTGTTTTGGAAAGCTGTCTTGTGCTTTTTCTTTTATTTTTTTTGCCTACTGGCAGCGTGACAAAACACTGTCAAAACCAGTGTTCAGAGTCATTTCTGTCTGATTAGCAAGTAGTCAAATATTTATTCATGATCTGACTCTGAATACGTCAGAACTGCATATTAACTTACCTACATTTGTGTGCAACTGAACATTAGTTATCTGTTTCTTGAGGACTGGTATGCATGTTTAGTCGGCTACTTCAATTAAAAGGATGATTTGAGACAAGTCATTTGCTAACAACAATTTTGGTCCAGTCTTTGAAAGCATTAAAAATACTACTAAAAATACACTTGCAGTAATTTCATCAGAGACCCCACCAGAGGTCTCCAAATTGGCAGTTTAGCAAGGCAATGAGGAAGAGACACTGCGGATCAAGGATTCGTATTTTTGCTCCTGAATTTTCACAGTTATTAGCATCCTTTTAAGCAGCAGTGCTTTGTTCAAAGTAACCTGTGTAAAAGGCACTTTCTAATCTTAAAAGAATACAGAACAAAGTGCATAAATTTTCAAAAATTAAAATTATATCTTCATTTAGCTGCCTGTTATGCACCAATGTCATGTTTTTAAGATAAACTAGGATCATTCTGCCACGACACAGCTCATCTTTCAGAGCCATACAAGTGTACTGGTGACCTAGAAAAAAATTCCACTGAGCGCATCCAAAGCATTCCCATGCTGATTGCTATCTGACTCCTATGTGTTACTTTCCACAAATAGTCTTCACATCTTTCTCTACAACAATTAATTCTCTCTTCTCTTCCTCCTATTGATCCAATTATGTGACCGCTGCTTACACTCATACTGACACAGTGGCAGGAACTGGAACAGAAGGCACCCACAACTTCCCAGACCCACAGGCAGAGATAGTTCACAGAATCACAGAATTGTAGGGGTTGGAAGGGACCTCAAGAGATCATCAGGCCCAACCCCCTGCCAAAGCAGGTTCCCTAGGACATATTGCACAGGTCAGCGTCCAGACAGCATCTCCAGACAAAGAGACTCCACAACCCTTGGGCAGCCTGTCCCAGGGCTCCCTCACCCTCACTGTGTAAAAGTTCTTCTGCATGTTGGTGAGAACTTCCTATGCTCCAACTTGAAAGCATAGCCCCTTGTCCTGTCTCCACAGACCATTGAAAAGTGGCTGTCCATTTCCCCTGGTGTCCCACAGTTGAGATATTCATAAACATTAATAAGATCCCCCCTTAGTCTTTTCTCAAGGCTGAACAGCCCCAATTCTTTCAGCCTATCCTCACTGGGGAGATCCTCCAGGCCTTTAATCATCTCTGTAGCCTCCACTGGACTCTCTCCAGGAGATTCCTGTCTTTTTTATACCAGGGAGCCCAGAACTGGACACAATACTCCAGGTGGGGCCTGACCAGGGCAGAGTAGAGAGGGAGGATTAGTGCTATACTTCCTTCAATATAACGTTTGATCTTGCAAAGCATAAACTAATATTAGAAGTTAGACACTAATGAGCCTTCTGGACTACCTGGCCCTAAAGTAACACAAGGAATAGTTTTTACCAGTACTGGCACTGTAAGGAAACATAACCACGAACCCTGTAGCAGTGGATTCTTTTTGTTGTTTTTTGGGCTTCACACTTAACCACTTGACTCCAAGCACTTAAACAATTAAGCATGACTGCTTACACAAGCACACCAGTTTGGAGGATGCAGGTTCTTGGATGGCAAATACTTGCATAACTGAAAATCCACCAACCCTGAACACACGCTTAACTTATCTGCACAACTGGGGATATAATCCCCACATGCTCAGAGTTGGCAGGTTTTCAGTTGTTATGCAAGTATTCTGCAAAACGTCATACCAACACCCAGAAGTGGCTAGAGATATGTAGTTACAGGAGAGACATCTTGTGAGAGAGAGGAGCAAGGAATAAAGAAGAGCAGAATGCAAGGAACAACCTCAGAACATATGATTTCATCTCAATGTTGGTGCCTTTTTTTTTTTCATTGGAATTGCCTTTGAAGAAAAAAATTTCAAAATACATCATTCCTCTCTCTGCTCCCCAGCCTAAACAAGGTTTTGTTGAAGGAACACCAAAGCTAGGAGGACTTGGATTCAGGGCAAAGCTGGGGAGCTTATTTTTCCTGCAGTGGACAGTCCTAGTGTAGAACTCACACGCGATGGAAGTCAACAGTGAGCACAGATCTGGGGGTAATAGGACAAATTTAAGGAAGAGAGCTATGGATGGCAGAACACACTGAAACCCCATGTAACTGAGGAAATCCCTAGGCTGCAAGAGGTCTCTGTGGAGGTGTTATACCTGCTCTTACACTCCTCCCTCACTGCTGCTGTCACAGACAGGATACTGGGTTAAATACACTCTTGGTCTAATTCAGTTTCATTCTCCTTTTCTTCTGAGCATCAGGAGATGAACTGCCAGAGTCTTACAAACAGCACAGACGACAGATCTGAGATAACAGAGGCTCTGGTGTAGGAAGACAGAATGGCAATGCAGCAGCAAGCATAGTAAAACAGACAAGAAGGTCAGTGAGTAGGAGGGAGCGAAGCACAATGTGCTAAGCTCAGTGGAAATGCACATAATCATTGCTGAAGCAGAATATGAAGATAAGATTCAAGTTTTCTTTAAAAATGAGAAAGTAGTTAAGGACAAGGTCTTCCCTATATAGCTTTGAATTGCAATGCTTACAGCAACTGGACTAGAAGTGACACTTCAGAAACAACTTCATAAAAAACTAAATTAAACCTACATGCAGCTTATGAGGATTTGTAAACTAACATGTTTCTTCATTTTCAGCTCACTAATACTGGAGAAAGGGTAATTTTCTGTTTACAATGCAGCATAGCACTGACTCCTCTGCCTTTGTCACTATCTAGAACTGACAAAGGGTTTTTTCCCTGGTCACAGTTTCTTTCAGCATATATCTGCTAAAAACCTTTTGCACATTGACATGGATTTATGCAACACAACAGTGACATCAAATCCCTCTCCAGAGTTTTCTGTTCCTGCTGACTTCCTCACAGAAAGCAGGTGTGTTGAAAGAACAAGAGTTCTGGGTAGGAAGAAATACCCTAGTGAAAGTGCCTCATTTTACTTCTAGGAAGAGTTTCTCATAATTACAATGAACAATCTAGAAAGCAGTCATTCTTTCTTACTGACGTATTAAAAAAATTAACCCTGCACTAACATGAAGTTCACCCCGTACATTTGAAGCTTCAAGTTGGACAGGCACACAACTGTCACAGAAGAACGTGTGCCAGAGCCAATAAGGTATTCTGATATTTAGCATTTTTTATTAAAGAAATAATCAATAGATACAAACCTCTTCTTTTGTTTTCTTATTTTCTGCTCTAAGTTCTTCATATTCGCCGATAGCTATAGAAGAAAAAAAGAAAAAAAGTTAATATTGCAGCACCTCCTTTAACCAAATCAGCTCCCCCTTTCATTCATTTTAAAGCTCTTCTGGCTATGTACACAGACTTCTTAAATAACACGGGTCATAAACTTCATTAATAGCCTATGGATGAACTGGATATCCTTTTAGAATTGAAGTAATTGGAAAGTGTCTGAAAAAGATGGTGGCTCCCAAAACAATCAATCTTTGATCAATGGAGAGTTAAACAATCTTATTGAGTTCAAAAATTACAAGGTGAATGTACTGGCTTGCAGTCACCATTTTAAACCCACACTGGCTCAGGTTACAGATCAATGCTAGAAAGCATGGTTAATACAATGCTGTTACACGTACGTACTGAGTACCCTTACTGAGTAGCTGAGTACCTTTATTTATTTACTTATTAACATTTTGTTCCACCAAAAGTCCTATGAGAATTTCTTCTTTAAAATCCACAGTGGAGTCGTGAAAAGATTATATCATTTACCCAAGATCACCCGAGAACTCAGCTGTAGGGATCAGCAGAGAATGGCTCAACCTCCAAGATGCTGGAAGTCCATTGTTTCAAACCAGTAAATAATATGCAGAAACAATCAATCAACTACCAATTAGGGTTCTGCTTTACTGTGTATTTTTGTGTGCCCTTCTTAAACTTCTTGTTTGACTACCTTAGGGACAAGCCATCATTGACCCAACTTGCCAATGCTGTTGTTCTTTCAGTGTGTCTGTCTCATATGGACCATTTGGCCTTTGAGACCATCAAAATTTTATCATCACTAGAAAGAAGCTGAATACCCCTCCAAACACTGGAGAGGCAAACCTTACTAGAAGGAAACACTTTCTGGTCTTTAAGACACATACTGGAAAAAATAAAACAAGAGGGCTGTTGGCATTGACTCTGCATCTTACTCCAGCCCCTCAGTACTGCCCCAATTTTTTTCTTGTACCTAACAGAAGCTACACTAGCATCCACGTGTTATTTCAAGCCAATTTAATTAAAACTGGATAAAGTGCACGAGTATACAGTTTTCAGCTGATGATAGCAGATATATATGTTGGAGATTCAACTTAAATTTAACATGTCTTACCCTACATCAGAAGGCTTAATGTAGACTCTGGTACATTAGCCACCTGAAAACCTACCAGCCCTTTCTAGCTTTAAATTGTCAAAACTTTTTCAAAGCAGCAGCACTTAGAAATAAAGTTACACTTTACTCTGTTGTGATATCTTTCTCCCCGCTACTCAGTGCTTCAGAATCTGTTGAAATAAAACTAATTCAACCCACTCCTAAAAGCTATATCTACAGCACCACTGTTCTGCTTGCCTTCAGCATATCTATTGCTCAGCACCAGCACAGAAATCCCTCAGAGGTAAAAACCTCAAATTATCATCATTCTTTTTTTCTCTAAGATCATTTAATTTTAGAGATGCAGGACTGAGGTACATTAAGCCTGGGATACTGACAGTAATATTAGCTTGTGGGCTAATAACTCAAAACACAGGACTCTGCTTCTCATGTGCCCAGATCAGCAACAGAGACGTGGTAAGACCCTGCAGACTATATAAACTAGAAAGGGAAACTGAGGAATAGCAGAAATCACTTAGACAGAATCTCCACTCTGCTGTTACCAGCAAGCAATGAAACATTTCCAGGGCTCTTAAAGAAAACAAAGTTAAACAAACCCACTGAAAACAAAGTCACAGGCCACATGCAAACCTGCACGGAATCTGATAATTCAAACAGATAGGAAGAAATCCTCACTGCTGCTCATCCAAGTAAAAACATACATCTAATGAGTGGAATGCACAAAAACAGGTTTCTTGAAAATGTGTCCAGTATCCCCATGCCAGTAAAACCAAGGTCTTTTACCCACCCCTTTACTTTGACCTCAGTTCTCCTTACCTATCCAAGACCCTTTCCCACCTCCCAAACTCAAGCAGCAGACAAAAACAACAGGTAGAGGAGCAGGGAAGAAACCACACCAATGCAGTTGCTCAAAGAAAGGGCGCCCAAAGGGAAACAACCTATTTCCCACACAGGAATGCCAAAGCTATGCCTCTTGATCACGGTTCCACTTCTAAGCTATTTACCTGTTCCCTTCAGGAAAACAAGGGAAGAGATTTCAGGCCCCCAGGTACAAGAAAAAGAATGAAAACTGTACCAACAGATAAAATTCAAACCTCTTCATACTTGAAAACTGCCAGAGTTTGCTTGCCTTTAAGGCAAATTCATATTTTTTTCAATACATTATAAATGACTGAAAAAGATAAATATAAATTTGCCCCACCCTTGACAGCTCTCCTCACATGCTCTGTAAACCAAGAGCTCTGAATCATCAGCCCTTAAGCTATGGATACAAGAATAAGTTACAAAAAACACAAGGATATGAACTTAAACAATACTCCAGCAATTCCCAGTAAGGGCTCATTGTGAGAGGCAGGAAATTGGACTGCCTGGTCAGGGTAGCCCTTCCCTCTTTCAGCGTGGGCATTAATCCACAACATATTTGTCATGCAATGCAAACACAAAATTATCAGCCACTGCATGCCACACACAGAGCAACTTTCCTCAGTGCCTTTTTACCTGTCTATCCTCTTAATCATAAAACTGTTAGCTCTTCCTTCAATACAGCTAATACATAGTACTAAAACCTCTTAAAACAAGACTGCTCATCATGGGTGTCAACCTCTAGTTGATGCTCCCACATAGATCCCAGATTTTCAGATAAGGATTTATTAAACACTAAATCTAATAAAGAAACTGTTGTTTCTGGAAACAGAAATAGTAATTTTAAAATGACTACACATGTTTTCTGCTGTATATCATATCTGTTGTATGTCATATCTGCAAAGGCAGAAGGTGACTTAGAAGTTATGAGGTGTGACTGGAACATTGGTAGATTTTCTCTTCTTGTTTTTGAACATGGAGGATTATTGGGAAGTTTTTATGCAAAGTTTTTCAAGGGATTTGTGTACAATGAAGTTTTGAGGGCACCTCCTCCACATAACTTTCATGGAAGCGCTAAATGTCATCAAGGTGACAATGAGGTCTTTGCTCTAAAGCTACCCTAGAAAAATTAACACGCGAAGCACAAGGCAACACTTTCCATCTTCCAAACGTCATACAGACACTACTGAGCCTTAAAACCTCTTTGGTAGATTAGGTGGTACTTCTTTCACTCATTTATAGATTGGCAAGCCAAAAATCCTGTTGTATGAGGACTTTCTCTAAATGTTCTTGGAGAGACCGGACTATTTTTTCTCCCTAGCCTGTGAAGACTCTTACACAACACACACAGCAACGACAGTACATGAACACCTCGAAACTTCTTACTTCTCATCTGGACTCAATCAGATTATGTGATATTTAAATTACCTGAGATTAAAGATATCTTTTGCCAATAAGTAACTGCTGACTGAAAAAAGACAAGATGCATTACTAAAGGTGTTATTAAAATTCCACAATTACACATAATTTTCTCAAAGAATATTGTAGCAAATGTCACTAGCAAAATGCCTACATTGTACCTATCAGTCTCCAGTGAATCCTGAAGAACTGCAATTAACAAGCATCAGAAACTTCAAGATACCATCACTGTTTGACACAGGCTTCAGTTTATCCTTTATTCCTGATAAACATCAGAGCTATAGAAACAATTTACCAGGATCTGAATCACATTTCTTCAGGCTACCTTGATACAGCCGGAGAACAACACTACAACTTAATTTCAAGACTAAGGAAAGAAAAAAAGCTGGGTAAAAGAGGGAAAAAATAGAGTATTTTGGGCTACAGCTCTTAACCCATCCAAAACATACTCTCAGACCACTCTGCTCTTAATCTAAAACAGTCAAACCACAAAAGAGCCCAAAATGAGAGAACATGGCATGCTCCTTCATAACGTGACCATGCTCATTCACCTACTAGCCACTGCTCAGCTAAGTTGACCAGAAGAGACTGTCCTGTCAACATGTATTAATGCACTTTATCTGTATTAAATTAAGCAGGTGATTTTGTATACAGAAGCTCCTTTAATTATATCTTAGTCTTTTGATTTTCAGTTGTGAACCTATGTCTCCTGAACCTGGATTTGCTAACAGAAGATATGTATTATCTAAATTAGATGTTTTATATATTAGATACTTATTATGGCTAAAAAGCACTTATTAGTAAAACAAGGTCATAAGGGTAAAAGTATGTAATGACTATAATTCATAGTGAACAACAGAAAAGACACCTTCATTTACGCAGAGTGAGGTGGTGAGACTCTTCCTACTCTTTTCTATTAAAAAATTCATCAACCTCTTTTCTAAAGCTGTGAATTCAAAAAAATATCAGAAAACCAACCTAAAAAATGCTGAATGTATATACTTTAGCATTTGTATTGCAAACCAGTGTGGCCTTCAAGTAGACTGAGAGCCCTTCCATGCTAAATCAATGGGTAATGCCACTTCAGCATTTCAACCCTACTTATTTAATCAAAAAGTAAGCGGAGCTGTCAAGGAAAGCAAGTGTCGTTCCAGTATTTATTCTTCTGGACTATGGACCAGGCATGTCTTTACTGGTACAGGCAAGAGAAAGAGCTGACAGTGCAAGTCCTTTGCTCAGGATGGAATAAGCTAATGTAATGAAGTCAGTTTTTGTTGATAATACCTGGCTTCTTGCAGGTTTAGATATATCATTAGAGAGAATTATCCCCGTCAGTGATGCTGCATGAGAAGGTTTACTGGGATTGCTGCCACCACCCTCCTCATCCCAGCATATGCAGCACAGGAAGAGTCAGAACAAGTCTGTTTTACAAACCATTTCTCAAATAGCAATGGTTTCCCTACAAGCAAAGCATGACCTGTGAATAGCTATCAAGAGCATAAACCAACATCAAAAGGGATCAGTTTTTCTCTTGTTCCACATTTTAGGCTCAAAGATCCCTCCCACTAAACCCAGGTAACCTGTATTTTAATGGACGCAGCGCAGCATCAGCAGCATCAGTCACATGAAAATTACTTCAAACTGATGCCCGGGTGGCATTTTTTTATGTATCCTGGACCTCCATGAAAGAGAGATGGAGCTGAGAAATAAGCCCTTGTAGGCTCACGTAAAGGTGAATGTATGTGATGGCATTATACCTGTTACTTAACAGCAACTTCAAATCTGGAGTCAGTCAGAACAAACAAACATACTATGAGACCTAAAGCTTACATGCCCAAACCAAGCTTTTGGTCACATATCAGTTGCACTAGCTGATACCTATAAGATTTGATTACCAAACAGGGATTAAAAAAAAGAAATAAACAAATAAAAAACCTGTATGTAATTACATAAAGGTAAGCATTAAGTACAAATACTTCAAGTCAGATCCTGCATGCTCCCACATGCTCTGATGTGACTCAAATCTGTCAAAGTGTGTGTGTGGGGGAAACTCTCTTAATGACACCACAAGTTTGTATCCTGCAGTTTTACAGTTTCCAGAAAACTGGTCAGGGAAATTAAACCCACTACACCCTGGTATAGCTTACCCATTAAGGTCATACCAAACGACCTGCCTTCACAAGTGTCAGAAAAACACATACGGTTCAAAACAAGAAACTTAAGTGGGAAGCATTTTTAAATGCTAATAAATGAAAAAAAAAAAACCAACATTCAAGCAGGATGGGTTTGGCTGGGGAATGATTGCTGTGTATGAACACCAACACAAACATACCCTAAACAAAGAAATTCCTCTAGCCATAAAAAATTACCCCTTTGCCACAAAGAATAAATTTGTCACATAGCTTGTCAGTAACGTACTTTAAAAGTACTTCTCTGAGATATTGCTGTCAGGCTGGCAGTCTGTTCCTTAGAAGATACATGGTATCCCCTTATTCAAAGTTTCGGGGGTTTTTTATTTAAAGACATCAAAAAGATCTTTAAAAAAAAAATAATCATACAGAGCCACAGCGTTCTGGCCTAGAGACTGGAAATCATCACAAGTCCTGAAATCTGGCCAACAAACACAGAGCAAGACCTTTGGAACTGGTGAAGAAAATCCAGGCTGTACAGACACGTTGAATATGTGTGTAATTAACAGTAGCTGTTAAGCACAGTAATTTAGCAAAGTGACCACAAATGCGACTATGACAGTGGCAGCTAAAGTGTATTTTTATCTAGTTTATAACTCCCGAGGTTTTGGCTGCTGATTCCTGTTTTCAACTGAATAAAGAAACTGCAGCAGATGACTGTATCTTTAAGGGCAAAGTAACAGCACTGCAAAGAAAACTGAAGACAAGGCAATCTTCCAAGGCAGGTAACTAACCGCTGCTACAATGCAGCTGTTAGTCAGTTTGCTAAGGTTCCTCATGTTCTACAAGGGCAGCTATTAATAACACAAGGTTTTGCCCACATGACTTTGCTTTGTTTCAACTTTCAGTGTTACCCATAGAAATTAAAAGAGCCAGGTGAACAGACATCTGCACTGCTGGAAATGTGACTTAGAGTACAGTTATGCAATACTCATATTTACAGTGGATCTGCTTTATCTAGCCAAGTCATCTCAGAAAACTATTCACTAGATTAAAACTCAAACAATACTTTTAAGCCCTAAATACCATCAATATGGCGATCGTGTTTCTTCATGATGCTCACCTTAAACTTTGTAATGGAGCCACCCAAAGAATGATCAGTATCAGGTATCTAACACACAGGACTTGGAAAATTCAGCACAGGTGAAAGATAAGCATATCATGCACAGGCAGCTTCAGTGTCCTTGTTGCCTTTCAGAGCTCTGCCAAACAGCCAAGTAAATTTGTCCAGACACAAGTCAGTGTCACAGCTGCCACTGAGAATTGAGCAGACAGCTCTAAAACACCTGCCCCAGGTTCAATCTCCTGACCTTGTTTAGGGAAAGCATAAGCAGCAGCTGAAACGTGATAGGTATCAGCCACGTACACTGCTGTGTGTCTTCCTCTCTACATTTGGCATCGCTTCTCAGCCAGTTTCATTACCTGGTGTCAGGCAAGTTTCTCAAGACTACAAAAACACATGCTGAAAGAGAAACCCAAAAAGGGCTGCTGGACTTATGGACTCCAAAATCCCTTCAGATCCAAGGGTGCTTTTCAGAAATCTGGCTACGGGCCATAACATTACAGCAATCTGAAGCTCTATATCACTTTGAATGCCGTAAAGATAAGACTCCTTCCTGAAAAGTACATACACTCATTACCCAAATATTCAGAAACAGCAGATCCTTCCACCAACCACATTTACTTTCAAAGTAATATTGTTACCTACACCTGGAGGCAACAATGAGGAAAAGTGAGAGACTTCTTTTCCCTCTTTTCATGCTGCCTCTGTTCAACAGGGCATCCTAAAATTACTTGAGGAAACTTTTATTTCAAATAGCCGCCTTTTGTTCTCAATAAGGACGAGTGGGAAACTATATATTTGCATTTACAACATAAAAAGGAATCACATTTATTTACCTGCAATAACAATGTTAGGGTAAATTTAATGCACCACATTACTTTTTCATCACTTGCACTCTACTTTTGGCACTTAAGACTTGTCAGTTTACATACTTTAACTACTAATTTATCTATGGCATGCTACCATAATCTTGCATTGTTTCAGCTGCAAGCCAGCATACAGAAGATTATCTTCAAAAGTCTTCCACTGGGTAACAACTTTCTAGCCAGCCATACTATTCCAAAAACAACAACATAGTACAACTCCTATGTTTGGGGATGAACACCACCAAGAACACTGCCTTACAGGACAAGGTCTGCCCAGCACAGTTTCCATTTCAACAGCTTAAGTAGATCTGGGACAATCAGTCCTCAAGTTACAGTAACTTTCCCTTGAACTAATTCCTGCAGTCCCATAAAATTTAGTAGTCATTAAAGGATACTCTGCCTACTGGAACTGAAGACTTTCAGGCACTGGAACCAAAGACCTAGTCTAATCAATTTCAAAAGGCTAGCACTCCTCCAAAGAATAACCCATACTTGCCTCTTTTGCAAATGATTGTTATATTAGCACCTGTCCTTTTGGTAGAGACAACTCCTCTCTGGAGTCAGTCAGCAAAAAAACCCTCAGATTTTTAACCTTGTTTTTGATAATATGGGACCAAAAATACACAGCTAAAAGATTATCATTAATTTTACACCCACTGAAATCCTTGTAAGTCAGAATCTATCCAGTGCAGCTATTTGAAATTTCCAATGCTTGAGCATACAGACACAATCCAGAAACAAGTTCCAAAGCAGGTCATAAATATCCAACTGAAATTTGGTTAAGAAAAGCTTCTGCTATACAGCAAAGGTGACTGAGTTCATTTATGGCCAGAAAGAATGACAGAAAAGGGGACCTTAATCACACCCCTGTAATTTCACTCTTACACAACTTAGTCCAACAGGTCCTTTCCAGATGGCTCCTCCCAGGCTCCCATGAGACCAGGAGAACGCAGCTGCAAATTATAGCCCTGGTATTCTGCACCTATCCATGAAGCTGTGAGATAAAAGGCACACTGATCACTTGATGCACGCTCACAAGCAGATGTCCACATTTCAAACAGCTGGTAATGCTGGTTCTTCACATGTTCCGTATCTGCTTAACTTTGCTGAACCAGCTTGATCTGGGGATAGACTGAGCAGGGATGTTAAAACATGGGCTGCCTTTTGAGCACTCAACCTCTTTTCCGTGCCCTTTCTTACAGAAAATGAAACATTGCCATGTTTTAGTCTCCTAGCCAAACTACACACTCACGAAGCTGAGCATTTACAAAGCTGGAGCACCAAACTTCCCTACAAAAGCATCGAGGGTGACTCACACAGAGAACCAAAGTAGCTCAGCACAAGCGCTTCCTTTCATTTACACTGTAACTACAAATGCTCTACAGAAACTTACAGTGTATCACCCCAAGCTATCAGCGGGAAGTTTGCACACTGATGGAGAGAGTAGGACAGAGTGTTTGACGAGTTGGGTTAGTATCGGATCCTACAACACAGAGCAGGAGCCGAGACACAATGCCAGGTTAGGCGCAGCCAGGCACTCCACCTGAAGCTCAGCTGCACAGCGTGAAGTGAGGCAAATGGACTTTCATCCCTTGGAGCTGGCCAGACATCCTGGCTCACTGGGGATCAACCCCAGACATCTGCCACGCACTTGTTAGCAGCACACATCAGACTGAATGCTGTGCTGGAAGGTCCAGGCTGACAACAGTGATAGCCACATGCCAGGGTACCTCGATTTCTTGCCCTTGCCACACCCGCCATCGGCCACCACGACGCCTGGGCTCACTCAGCTTCAGCGGAGAGCACCTGTGAGGAGCCGGTGGACAGGAGCTGGGACTGGAACCCACACGGGGAACGGCCAAAACGTTTCACTCCCGATTTGGCTTTTTAAGGCTTTTTTTGTTTCTCCTGCGTACAGAGAAAGGGACCTGGGAACGGCAAGGGATCCGACCGCCGGGCTGGGGGACGCCCAGGCCGCAGCCGCCCACCCTCCCCCAGGCGCAGGCCGCGCCTGCCCTGACGTGCCCCGGCCCCCCGCGCCGCCGGGCGTGGAGCTCTCGCCTCACGCCGCCCCGCGGCGGCCGCTCTCCCGCCGGCCGAGCCCGGGCCCGCGGCAGAGGACGGGGAGCCGCTCTCTCCAGCGCCGGAGGCGGCGACGGCGCCGCCCGCCCCTACCTTGGTCCTTCAGGCTGGCGAGGAGCTCCAGCTGCTTCTCCTCATCGGAGCTGTTCATCCTGACCCGCCGCCGCCACCGGCCAGCGGTTGCCCCGCTCCGCCCTACCTAGCGCGGCTTCACCTGGCAGCGGCTGCCGGAGCCCCGGGGCGCGGCGGGCGCGGCGAGCGGCCCGGCCCGCTCTGCACATGCCCAGACTCCCGCGGCGCCCCAGTGAGCATGTGCGAGGGTGCGGGCACGGCGGCACCTCGCCCGCGGGCAGGCAGAGCCTGGCGGGCTCGCACACGGCCCGTGCACGGGAGAGTTCGGGGCTCCTGATCCCCCGGGGCAGCGCCTCGGAGGGCAGCTCTGGTTGTTAAGGAGGGTGTAGGAGAGGAACGAAAGCACCGAGCTGCCACCGGTCAGAGGAGACTGTCCTCATAAGCCCCTTAGCCCGGTCAGCACACCAGCCGCCCTCATGCAGGCACAGGCAGGGCATGAATCCCCTTCTCACCGGCCACCCGGCAGGGGTCTCTCACAGGGACCCTGTGAGCAGGGATGAAGCCCTTCCACATAGCTCCCTGCATGCCCCTAGGTGCATACATTTTTAATAAGCCCTTTTGCATGGTTTGCACAGGGCACCTTTCCACTTAGGGTGCATGCACTGCCCAGAGGGGTGAGGCATAAAATTGCTGTTCAAGTACTGTGGTACAAAGAAAACTTACTGGTTTAAAAATTACAATAATAATAATAATTGAAAGATTAGTTTACTGTTTGTGAGGATCCAAGGGAAACAGCAGCATGCCAGTTCCAGCATCCAGCACTTAATCGCAACTTTGGCACATGGGAGTGGTGGGCTTTGACAGGGAACCCACTGAGCTCCTCTCAGAAGAGCACAGTTCTTCTCTCAACTGTTCTCTGATAACCCCTGCATGGAAAAGGAGAGGACCCAGGGATGATGTGTCTATTGAAATGGTTACCTTACCCAGCTTATCCCAAGTGACAGCAAGTGCACTGCAGAATTTGTTTCTGCTGAGCTTCAGCTAAGTGACAGCTACCTTCAGACTTGCACGGACAATTCACAGAATCACAGAGTTGAAAGGGACCTCAAAAGATCATCTAGTTCAACCTCCCTGCCAGAGCAGGATCACCCAGACTAAATTGCACAGGAACATGACCGGGCAGTCTCCAGAGAAGGAGATTCCACAACCTCTCTGGGCAGTCTGTCCCAGTGCTCCATCACCCTCACAGTGAAAAAGTTCCTCATTATAGTCACATGGAACTTCCTATGCTCCAGCTTGCACCTCCATCCCTCCTTTGGCAAACACCCATTCTTTACTGTGGCAGGTGGGTCAGAAAACACAGCATTGACACACACACACGGCAAGATTAAAGGGAAGGACAGAGGGACCTCACTACAAAGAGCTGCTTAGTCCTCCTGCCTCCTTCCTCCCTAGCTGCCTCCTGTAGTCTTCTTGTATTGACCTAGTAAACCATTAAAATGTGAAGAGACTCCGTATTGCTGCTTTATAGCATTATCTATCCTAGAGGTAGTTAGTAACACATGCAGCACCCTGTAAAGAAGCCAGGAGATCCAGGTGAGCTATACTGGTGTCTCATAAGCATGGTATGCTCATGCAAGGCAAAGGAGGCCAGGCAGGGAAGTTCATAAGCTAGTAAGCTTATTTTAAACCAGTCAGCACAAAACACATTTAACAGTACCAAAGGCAAAGTTATAAATTCACGCTCCTAGAGTTGGAGTCATATGCAAAGATGAGAAATTATCTTGGAAAACGAAGGCTGTGTAGAGGAAGTGGGAGGCAAAGCACAAGTAATTACATACATGCTGCCAGTAAGGTATTGCAGCAGAAAAATGGGATGTACACTGACAGTGGGGGAGAAAGGAACCTTCTATGACACTGACAAGGCCTAAATAAAGTTACCATATCCAGTTCTTCAAAACATGGTGCAGAGGCATTTACACACAGAGCACAAGAGGAAAAAAAAGACCTAAGTTTTGAGGAGAGCATTTTGCAATGAGACCCCTCAAACCCTTGATCTTCTTAATTGAGAAAAGAAAGAAATTATTTTATTATGTTAATTTCACAGGATAAAATCTTTAATACTTAAGGGCTTTTCAGCCCAGTGGAAGAGTCAACCAGAATCTGTGTCTGTAACCAGAAGATGAACATAAAAGCTACAAATAAAACTACACATCAGTAACGCCCCCGTTAGAAGGGACACAGAGGTCCTATTTATGTCCTTAGAGTTCTGAGCTGACCTTGGATTCAAACAGCCCCCGCTTTAAGTCAGAGCAGTTTTGCCAACATTTTACTTGTTGGCATCCTTTCTTGGGCAGCCTGTTGGCTTCCCTTCAGCCACAGGTCTTATTCCAGGCTCCTCTTCCCATTGCTGATATCATCCCCCCTCCATTTCCAACCCAATGTCTTTCATGCAGAGCAATAGCAGGATTTGCAAAGGAGTCATTGTAGAGTTGCTTGTCCCTGCACTGTGCCAAGACATCTTCGTCTTGCAACAGTGTTCTGTCTGTTGTACACAGCCAGTACAGGGCATAAAATCTCTTTGATATCTGCAGACAGTAAGCCAATTATTCCATTATTTTATTTATTTATTGATTCAAATTAAAGTGTCATGGCTTTGTCAAGCAAATTCCCTTTCCAATGATGAAGCCACAATATAGAAATTATGTTCTTATTATTACTCTTTTAGACCTGCATCAAGTTCCATTCCCTTGAAAAATGAGTATTTAAAAAAAAGGATGTCTTTGTTGCAGACTCCTTTGGCTGTAGTAGTAGGTTGGGTGCTACTACAGCCTTGGGAAATGTCTTATGTCAGGGCAGTCCACTTATACCCAGGAGCTGGTGATGGGGCTCTTAGCAACCTGGTCTAGTAAAGATGTCCCTGCTTGCTGCAGGGAGGTTGGACTAGATGACCTTTAAAGGTCCTTTCCAACCCAATACATTCTATGATTATTTTTTCCTCATAAGTTAGCTATTTAACAGAAAACTGCACATATTTGTACATGCAGAAGAGTGTCATACCTTATCAAATAAACACTACAGTCGGGAACTTGATGTGGTTGCTATCCATGATAGAATGTGCATATTCCTTTCTCCTATTCCTCCCTTTGGGACTAAAAGTTACTTGGACCTTTTAATGGACACAAAGACAACCTTACCTCTGTTTTGTAAACAAAACCCCAGCATCTGACAGGCGTTCCTGCCCATGGTAGGGGGAGTTGGAATGAGATGATCTTTGAGGTCCCTTCCAAACCAAAGCCTTCTGTCATTCTGTGATCTCAAGCACTGAATGGCAAAGAAGGGAGCAGTGAACCTCCCTCAGCTGGGAGAAAAGGGCTTTCTCTTCTGAAGCAGCAGCATCCATCAGCCCCTGCAAAGCCTGAATTAACTCTTGAGGATTCATCATCCTTGTGTTGATGAGAGCTACCTTGTGGAAGCAACTGTGACCGCAGGCTAAAGTTACCCTCAGGGCATGACTACAGCCAGATGTTTACTGCTTTCAGAGCAGTCATATTTGGGGGCTGGGGGGGGAGGGAGGGAGGAAGGAAAACAAGGAAAACTAAACTACATAATCACTGCACAGATAAACAACTATTAATAAACATCAAAACTGAAACAGCAATAGCTATTTGAGTATATAATTAACACAATGAATAAGACTAAGCATCTTATCTGCTGAGGTAATGTATATTTTTCCATCAAACCAATCAGTGCTGAATAATGACTAGCATAATATATCTGGGTAAATATGGGCACTTCTTGTTTCTCTAAGACGACAAGCAACTAATCAACACACATTCAAACTGGAGTATAAGTATGATTAAAAATAAAAAACTCTGATAATATGGATTCATTTGAAAAACTTAACCATTTGATTAGAGATACAGGCATGATCTTTGATAGTCATCCCCATCTAGGATGGCAAACATGTCTATCTGCACAAAAAAGGCACAAACTGATTGGAGGATAAATCAGAAGATTAAGTATTTAGCATGGCATTTTAAAATGCTTTAATTATACCATCATTAACAACCCTGCATAATAAATTTGCAACTATAAAATATAACTAGGCAAATTATATCTACCCACCCTTCATAGCAGTACATGGTGCTTTATGGATGCTCACCTTGTATAATTTGGTTGAAAGAGGTCCTTCCTCTGCCTGCAAGCATAGACAGGTGGTGGGTTTCACCTGCTGAGGTGTGAACACCTGCCAACACATGCAAGGACACATACTTAGGCACAGCAGCTTGGAAGTCATTCATTATATCCCTACCATCAAAACAGGAGATCTCCTTTGCTACTAGCCAGGCAAGGACAAATATCTTTTAGAAAGCTGGAAACTGAGTCACTCTCCAGACTTCTTTCCTGAAGCAGGGCACCCTGTTTCACCAGTAGCATACTGGTGAGGCAGTGCTTCACATGTGCTCTTCTGGGTTTCTGCTCTGGTTTATTCTGTAGCTCTTTGGATAAAATGGGCTGCCAGAGCAGAGGAGAGGATTTGTACAGGAATGTTCCTTTCAAAGACATTCTCAAGCATCCCGTTTCTCCTTACAAAATACATTACTTCACTTGCTTAGAAAATCTGAGACTTATTTTGTCCAGTTTGAAGGAAGGAATAGGCCCCTGGCCTAGGCAGCACGTCATTTCTTTAACGCAGCTATAACATGAGGTAGGGGGTTCTGCTGTGGATGTTATACTCGTGACCTGAGTCATTAAAAACACAAACTTGCTGGTAGCTCTGCTGGTAACAGCTCTGCAGCCAGAGAGCCAATAGTCCTTCTTTCAACTCCCAATCAATTTCCTAGTTTTCAGGTAGAAAATTTTGCATTAAATATTGATTCTTAAATGTCAAAGTCTTTTATAGGTTAAAAAAAGAGAGAGTTCAGCAAAGGGCCTCTAAGACAATGAAGGGACTGGGCCTGACAGAGGGAACACTGAGTGAGCTGGGACTGTTCAGCCTGGAGAAGAGAAGGCTCAGGGGATCTCAGTGTGTATAAATACCTGATGGGAAGGTGCAAAGAGGATGGAGCCAGGCCTTCTCCAGTGGTGCCCAGGGACAAGACACAAACTGGATCACAAGAGATTTCCTCTGAACATCATTAAATACTTTTTCACTCTAAGAGTAAACAAGCACTGACACAGGTTTTCTGGATCAGTCATCCTTGGAGATACTCAAAAGCAATCTGGGACACGGTCATGGGCAACAAGCCCTGCTTGAGCAGGGAGGTTGGACAAGATGACCCCCAGCCAGTCTGTCAAATACACTGATACCTCTTGTTTGAATGTTCTGTCTTCCATGGTATTTTCCAAAGGGGAGAGATGAACAGGTAAGGCCGCACATGAACATATCTGCTTGAAAGAAAGTCTGATGTTCCCCACTGCAAAAGAAGTTACTCCACACAGTCTTACCAGCACTCTGGAAATTTCATTAATTTCCTGTTAACAGGTACCTGGTCTGTTTAGTGCTCATCAGCAAATACTCCCAATAGCTTCTGCTCTTGTGTCTTTAAAAGGTTACAGTGCATTAGGTGATGAGAAGTGACAATAGCAGAGGCATTCCCCCCCCCAGGAAAAAAGGATGATCTATCAGATTAGCTGAAAAAAGTAAGCCTTTTCAATGTAGGATCAAGTACCTCTGTGCTCATAATTCCACTATGAACACGGACATGATCAGATTTTGGTGCAGACAGATGCTTATCATGAGAAATCTTAGAGAAAGAACATACAGCAACCTAATGATGTGCCACCAAATACAAAAACTTACTCCATGTTAAGTTATTCCTGGAGCTCACAGTGCTATTTTAGACATTGTTATTTAATAAACAACTAACATCATGTCAAACTAAATAAAATTAGTTAGTTAGAAACTTAAGTATGCTAGTATACAACAGTCAAGGTCTCTTGGTACTGATCATAGGCATGTTAATAGACTATTCATTATGCATAGCTTTTGAATTCAGTGCCACTTATTTTGCCTACATCTTTATTACACTGCTCTGTAAAGTTGTCTTCATAATTAATTTCTAAAGGCAATTCAATTCATTTATATTAAGCAATTTTGCAGCTTATGAGAAATAACCCATTGCCCTGCTTCCTCAACATACTTTCCATCAAGTATTTATGTGCAACTGGAGCCACTTCGTCTGTCTGTATCTCTCAGCTGATCTTTGCTTACAACTCAACAGCAGTTGATGCTTTTGTTCCTTTTGCAGACTTGTCCATTTTCTGGTGCTTGCACTACCTCCATTTTCACTACATAATTAGGGTCAGATGCTAGTTCCTTGAATTAAAGGACATTTGGGCTCTCCTTCCAACAAGCCCTTCTGCTCCCTTCTTGCACAACAAAGCTGTCACGTGCACTCTTTAGACAGTGTTGGATTACATTACACCACTTGACCACACTTGCTACACAAAGATAATTATGCCAGGTGTTTTACTGATAAAAATCACCATGGCATTGTTGCACACAGTAGAGCTCTATCAATTCATGCCAGCAGAAACCTGGGCTCTTTGTAAGAATTTAGGGACAGAGACAAAGATCGAGGTTGCCAAAAGGATTCTCAGCAGGTTAACCAAGTACTTCTGTAAAGTCCTTCAACAACAGAAAGTAAAGGGATCAAGGAGTAAACAAAGTTACTTCCATAAAAATATGAAACTTTCTCCCACTCACCCAACTGTTGATCATCAGATAGCAAAGAAATATATCCTTAGCAGCAACACTCTTCATTTTGCTGGTCTGCAGTACCACAGGGCAGCTCCTACAGCTCACTCAATGCTGTTACTGGCAACACTATAAACAGAGATAAAGAAATTGTGTAATGAACCTTGCACTAGAAATTCCAAGTTCTTAAAGGGCTGTTCAGGAGAGAGGAAAAACTCCTCACAGTGGAGTTTTACTGGAACTTGATTTGGCCCAAAAGGTGTTTGTTAACATCTGAAGAGGACTCTTGGAACCTAGGCAGAGTAACTCATTCCTGTGAGCCTTCTGCCGCGCCAGTGAACTTGCTGCACAGGTCAGCAGGAGCCAGGATTTGTCGTGTAACTTCTCAGTGTTACATGGCCTTTTAAAATGTGCAGCAATGGCTTTTTGTGAGTCCCCACAAGAAACTGAAACAGAATCACAGTGAAAATGGAAGAGGACCTCCCAGAGCAGCACACCCCATAGAACGCTTTCACCAACAGGCCACTCTACAGTTATCTTCCCTAACTAAACAGGCCATACAAGAACACCTTAGAGTGAATGTCAGGGGTACAAGATCCTGCTTGCCACACTAGAACTAGTTTTCAATAAAAACTTTGACTTAAAAATTATTTTTCATGCACCCCATTTTCACGAGGTGAGGTGTGCTCCAACCCTTAGGTCACAACATATACTCTTTCTGCCACCAGAAGTACACTGTATATCAATGTTTCTTACCCCACCAATGCCTTTTCTTTGTGTACTGATTCTATGCTAAGACTTGTTAGCTAAAGTAGATTGCAAATCATACATTAACCACATCAGTCTGATCAGAGGATTATTTTGGGAATTAATTGCATTTGTTTTAACTCATTTCTTTCACATTCCAAATATGAAGCATATGTTTACTCATATATAATAAGATACCATAAAACTAGTTAAAAAGTACTGCTTTAATGGGAAAAAATGGAAGTTGGAGAAAAAATACTCACTGCATTGTACTAAACTAGTGCAGTGCAACAATTTAGTAAATCAGAGTGTTCTCACAAGGTGAGTTGTTTTGTCAGTTGAGTGCTTGAAATGCTATCTAATGTCTCTGTGGAAATGGCAGAAAGAAACAACAGATGTCTCAGATTTTTGCCTTTCACGTCTTATTAGAATCAAGAGAAGATGGAAAGGCAAAGAAAGGGTTAATCATCATTTTTCTCTCCCTGGAAGAAGTTCCTATGAACACCGCCTACAAGAAGAGGCAGCAATAACTGAAAGACAAAAGGCAATTTGGATAATGAAGAGCATTAATAAACCGAAAGGTTCATCAAGAACACTATTCCCAAGGATAAAAGGCATAAAGGAACTGAAATTATGCAAGCCTCTCATCTGGATAATGCAGCAGTACCACTGCAGCCTTCGGCATAGCCATCTTGTATAATTCCCCCCAAATGCATTCAGCCAAGAAACTCCAAATGAAATGCTGGTGATCTGATTTGTGCTGGATACTTTCAACTCCACTGTCTCGTTCAGACTTGTAGCTGTGGCCTCTAAGCCACACCCGTGCTCTAAGGAAGGACTTAAGAGCTGCTATCTAAGTAAGGCTTAAGCTACTCTGAGTGTCAAGCTTGATGTTTACAGCAGAGATTTCTACTGCCATCATCTCTATCTCCTACTTTAATCAGCTCCTCACACTGCCTTGTACCTGAAACAACAAGGTTTGCCATTGTTGATTATCTGCTAAACAACAGGAAATACTAAAATCTGCTTCACACAGCTGTGGCAGCCACTTACACTTTGAGCTAGAAGCCAAGGCAAACACCCAATCCCTTATTCTATTATTTTCCCCTACTGTTCCTAGAGAACGATGGATATGTAATTTGCATTGGCTATACAAAGCATCTCTTGATAAGACAAAAACACTTGGGAGAAAATGCATATGCAAAATGTGACCCAAGCAGTATTTCTGAGCCCGCATTTCAGCTCTGGGAAGAGTGAGGGAGTGCACCCTGGGGATCAGACATTCTCCCAATGCTCCTTGTGCGTGGCAGTCTGCGCTTGGCATCACGCAGCCCACCAGCATGGCTGATAGCAGACAACATGCCACAATGCTGCTTGCACTGCTCACTGCACCACTCGCACCACAGCCTGTTGAGGATGCCTTTTCCATTGCTCCTACACCTCCATAGGCAAGGGGCCAAGTATTAAACTCTGAATCATCCCAGGCTGCGTACAGCAGCACTCGATAAAACATTAGAGAAAGTGCCAGTGCAGGAGATCAGGCTATTCTGTAGTATAAGCTGCTTAAAGATATGCAGAAACCCAGCTGATGCACTTAATATAACAACCCTACTTTCACATTCCTGAGCTGAAATTCACACAGAATACGTTAGCTTTGATCTTAATGTTACACTTCAAATGAAGAAAGTGAAGAGACAACATTTCTTTCCTTGGTTGTTTACATTTAAGGCCTCAATCCCAAGGTGTCAGCACTGATGGGCTGTGCTGGTGCTAATTGCTGCTGAAAACTGACAAAACCCAGTCTTTAAACCATTCAGGGAGTGATCTCATATGTAATACCAAAGGCTACAGACACTGAAAAACATTTGTTTGGTGGGTGGCGTATGTGAACATGTCCTTAAAAGAAAGCTGTCCTCAATTAGAGAGCCACAGAACAATTTTTTTTTAAATGTAATTGACTAATTTTCAGATCCTCCTTACTAAGATACAGCAATATGTATTTATATTCAAATGCATAGGAATCAAAACATTTTACCTACCGTAAAAGGTTTCAGAATAACAGTAAAGCAGGTCTTGTGTCACGTACATGTCATAAGGACTGGTTTGCTTTTGTTTATAATACTGCCAAAAATGTTATTATGTTGATTATATGGACTAAAGGATTCAGTGGCAAGTTTCTGGCTAAAGCCAAGTTTTGGGATTGCTTTGGCAGTTACACTGCTACTGTTCCTGGGCACCTTTAAAAAATAATCCCAAACCAACCACATAAAAGAACTTAATACCACTTGGTTGGGAAGCTGTGGCACCTCAAGACCTTGTTGCAGCTCTAAAATTCCAGCCAGGGATCACTGCAGTGGCCAGGAGACCTCTTAGCCACACAGTTTGGTTTTGCCAAAGCAGAAGGCTAGGAGAGACAGAGCTGGGGCATCCTGGAGATGGTGACATCTGCACTGCCTGAGCTAGAGCAGTGACAAACTTTTGGCCTCAGGAGGATGAGGAGGGACATGACAAGAGGAGACTACATACTGTCCCTCCTCCCCATAGGTTTTAATATGATAAAACTCAGGAAGTGGCATCTAGAAATGTAACGTGAAGCGTTATCCAACTATGAAGCATTTGCAAGATTGTTCCCATAGCAAGCCTGTCTTGTCCTACCTTATCTGTACCCTTCAGGAAGAGGTCTTTGTTATGTGATCACATACTACCAATGGTCTATTCATAGCAGCCCTGCCCATCTTGCTGCAGAAGCTGAAAGATCTCCAACTAAATGCCAGAGCCTGCTAGAGGTAGTTAAGGCAACATTCTGTTAGAGACAGTACTTTTTAAAGTTAGGATTACTGTTTAGATTATCCAAGAGTCTTGATATTGTTTGTAAAAGGATTTAATTCCATTTTCTACACTGAGCATAGACTTTTTTTCCTGGAATATGGGGAGTTGATGTCTAATTTGAGATTTACAGCACAAGGTAAATGTTGTCATTCCTCTTTGTGGCAAGCGGTTGTGTATTAGAAACAGGACCTTGAAGTAAATCAGGAGGTGCAGTTACTCTTACACTTCTCAGAGCAAAGCATACAGCTCAAGAAATCACAGGTAGAATAAGAAAATCTCTGGCTGCTTACAGAAAACCTGCCCTGTTTCTTAATGCATTAAAAAGAAATACCAAAAGGCAGCTCATTTCTACAAGAGCCACTTGAGCCTGAGCATGGTACCACAATGCCCTGATGTGAAAGAGCTGCATTTGAGCACTGAAACCACAGCATCAGCTGAACAGGTGACTTCCCTAGGGTGCATTAGGAAACAGGTCCACTTTCTGCTGCTGGCTACCCCACAAGAGTTTTCTCTACAAGAGTGCTCCATACTCTTCTGCTCATCTTAAGCCACTGCTTCAGCACATTTTCATTCTCCATTTGGGTTTTTCCAATACTTACATGAGATACCCTCAAGCTTAATACTCAGGTGAAGTATTTCCCAAAGTGTTTGAGGGTGAACCATACAGGAAGAGTAGCCAGAGTGGTACAACAGCCACTTACTTTTTTGAAGTAACTCACATCTGGACCAGCACATTTGCAAAGATGCCACTGCAGAAAAACCAAACCCTGAAGAAAAAGTAATCCCTGTTCTGAGAAGTCTGCGCAGCTTATTAATACCAGTGAAACCACTCTGATGTCTGCTGGGAGGAAAACACCACAACTCCTGTGACTCGTCTTCCTGGGGCTTTCATTTCTGCAGCACCAGTTAAAGAAAAGCCTTAAAGACTGATTATTTTTTTTCTTTTCAGAAAAAGCTGAGTGCTTATCAACCCAAAGTCAACTAAGGCCTCTAGGTGGTATTGTAAGACAAACACAAAATAACCACCCTTTTGAGGATGGTAAGTTAGGTGCTCAACTTTGCAAAGAAAAGATTTGGGTCTGAGTGCTCCAAACAAAGGCTCTAATCTTGATAATTCTTCTCTGGAGCAGGAATTTACAGCAGCAGGTGCAGGAGGAAGGAAGGGCAAAGGGAACACCACTAAGGGGGCACTAACCCTGCTATTAGCCCAGGCTGCGTATCATGCATTCCTGTCTTATGATGGGATTACAGCTGCAAGTCTGAGCAGCTCCGTCCCCTCCAGAGAGGGCAAGATATGAAGCCACTTTGTTCTCTGCTGCCACTGAAATCAGGTCACATGTGTATGGCCCTTCTCATGTGAGACTGAGGCAGGAGAGTCCTCCCTCTGGCTTGTGCAACACTACCACCTCCAAGACATTTGCAAAGTTGAAGTAAGTAATGCATAGCTCTGCAGCAAAAATACCACACCAACATTTCCATCCTGGCTCTGGGTCCTCACACCCAGTGACTTGACCTACAGCCACACCAGCTTCTGAAGAAACCTCTCTACCAAACACGTGCCTCCCAGCCACTCTGGATGCAGAAGCTGCCAGGAACAGGCAGTCTTTATTGAACAGCAGATTTCTTTGGAACAAATGCTTGGTAAAAAAGAATACTTTTACATTTTTACTTCCTACAGTGCCTCAAGAATTATGTTGTTTAACTAGCATGTGCTTTATTGAGCTGGTAAAGGAGGCATTCTGGTGCTGTTAGTAAAAAACACAGGAAATTGTCTATTGCGTGGGACACTGTCCAGCTTGCCTAACTCATCTGAACAGCCTGTTCTACCCTGTCATAAACAACATTTAACTTTGATAAAGGAACCAGATATATTTTGTGGAAGTAAGGGTAGATCCTTTGCCCAAATCCATTGGCAAGAGAGTCTGGAAACAAAGGCAGATTGCAGAGGTGAGAATTGCTGCCTGCCTGAGGAGAGCTGGTGCCACAGGTCTATGATATCTCCTCCAGTTCTGGCTCTGGCATAAGCATCAGTTAGTAATGAGCTTCAAGACCATCCAGGTCTGACAATGTCCTTGGCATGCACTGATGGTGATTTAGTCTCTATTCTTACTCTTTCTGCTGAAGAACAATGGACTGAAGTAAAAAACCACTATGAACTCTTCCACCCACAACTCGTTTATACAGTTTACCAGCGCTGACAGATGCTAATACCTTTCTGTTTATTTCTAGAAGCTATTTACATCAGCAAATAAATCTTGACCCTGTCTGAATGGGCAAGCTAATGATGAACAGTTTGAATTTCAGTCTTCTCTTATACTGTCTCGCCTGACACATTCCCACACATGCAGTGCTATGAAAAGCCAGCCATACTTTCAGTAAACACAAGGTTTTTAGCTCTGCTGCTTCTAATGCTGTACTGTCTTTGTCTCTAGTCTGGACAGTCAGTATCTCAGTAATGCTTTTGAAATGTGTCTTAGCTTTGAGTTCCAGGCTTGAAACCAACTGGCTTTTGTCAAACATCAGAAAGTCATCCTCCCAACAAGGAGGAAAATATCTTCAAAACACCCAGAACTTTCCAGTTCTCTGATGTCTATCTAGAATGAAGCCATCTGCCTCAGTAGGGCCACATTGACTTCAGGGCGCCTACAAATGGCCGAGTAATACAAGTTGGACAGAAGTGTACAAAGAAGGGGGAATACCAAACAAACAACAGAACAGATGGAATAAGAGTTCAGCTAGGTGGGTGATATGTAGCCTAGGTGGAATCTCCCTTCTAGTGTGTACTTTGTCTCCCCCTGCCTTTCTGCCCTCTTCATTTCTTTCACCCACTCAAGAGATTGAAAACATGGAAATGTTGCACTGCTCAGGTGTTTTCCAGGTGCCTTCAGTTTCTGGGTTCACTCTGCCCATGATGCCCACCACCCACACTTTGGCTCTAGTACAGGGGATTCCCTACCTGGAACTACTCAGGTTTTTATTTGGTTTGTTTGCGTTGCAATGGCACCTAACCAGCTCTAGCTGAACCCTACACTCATCCTAGCTGCCATAAACATTCCTGGAGAAAGCATACCAGTTAAACTTCTCCATTCCCAACCCACAAAACAAATTCAACTTCAATAGATAATGCAAACAGACCGGTAGAAAGGGAGTGCTGCCAGTGCCGTCTAATGACAGCCTCTGTTGCTGTTTTTCCATCTCCTTTTGCCTATCAGCAGCCGTTGGGCTCAAGGCTCTGGGCCTTTTGTCCTTGCTTTGGCACATTCAACATGTGGGATTCATCACCCTCATAAGGGTAGCATCTGCTTTTAACTATGCAGGAATTCTATAAAGCATTGTTACCATTGCTCCAAGAGAGGAGAGCTATCAGCACATATCATGCAGATGAACTGAAAGAAGATTTGCAGGATTAATAGGTCTGAAATATTTCTGACAGATCAGTTGAAACATGCATTAAGGCAGAATATAACGCTCATCAAGCTCAAGAATTGCTTTTCTTTCCTTGACTTCTACCCATTGGAACAAATCCTGAGCCACTAAGTCAGCTTGTTGACATACTAGGGCAGTAATAACTGAAAAACACTGGTAAAATTACATTGCAAAAGCTCTGTGATAACAGTCTGTATCTTAACACTACTGAGATTTACAACAGCTAATCTCAACCATTTCTTCATAGGATTACTCAGTATTCTGGACAGCCAGGAACAACTTTCATTTTAAATCATTCTTAAAGTACAAGTGCATCTCTGTTGACATCAACTCAGAGAACTATATCCAGAGAATAAGAGTCAGCACTACCTTCCATGAATTTAAATCAAGAAAGGTGACTGCCATAGAGGATGGTGACAGAGAACTTGCTTCACACTTTGTTTTTATATAGACCAGGAGAGAATCCAACACCGTGTTTTCAAGTGAAGAGAGTGGATGCCCTGGAGGAGTCACCAAGTAGTCAAACATTTCCTCATCAAGTTGCCAGTAGCAGTAGAGGTACTGTTCGCACCTCCTGGCTGTTACATGGATCAGGGATATTTGGGTGCTCAGCTCCCACCCCATGAGCTGCAGGGCTGCCTAAAGAGTCTGGGGTAAAGCAGCCCCCAGAAAGGCTTTTGGTCTGGACTGGAGTCAGGCCTATGGGCCAGTTTGTCAAATCCAGGGTGACTTCTGTACCAATGCCTCAAGACTGGCAGGGAGGTCTTAAGTGTGAAACCTTCCCACCTGGGGACAGGTGGGCAGTAAACCAAAACTGCCCTAAGACAACGGCACGCCCCACACACACCCCAGCCATCAGCAGGTGCACCAGAAAGGAGCCACCTCTTAGTAGGTGCCTGAACACAGGCAGGGAAACTGCAGCACTTTGTCCTCCCTTCCCCTTCACTCAGGCTACACAGTGATGCTTGAGATGGTCAAGCTGTCACTACTTCATCTCCCCTAAATAACACCACTTATCCTATGCAGCCAAGTTTACTTACATGGCATTATGAAATCCCTGGACACTTACAGATATAAAGACTGCATTGACTAATGCTCAGCCAATATTACGTGTATATAGTTCAAAGTTAACTGTATGACTGATTCATACTGAAGGAAGATGACCTATTATCCATCTTGGGAATAAATGTAGGTGCTGCATAAACGCACTTAGCTGCCAAATACAAACTGGATTATGGCTTTATTCTTATATAAATAAAATACCAACTCTCTCCCATAATGGTAAACAGGAACAATATTTAAAGGACCTAAAGTACATGATGAGCAGTCTCAACCATTTTACAAAAGCAAATGTAATAATAGAGGAAGAGAGGGGTCTTATAAAAATATTATAATGAAAATGGCATTCAGAAATCCATTAGCAAGTGACTGTGCTTCATCACAGCACTGGAAAAGTATTTTAAATGTAAGCAAAGATCTTTGCTTTTAAAATCCTTAATGAAGATGTAAAGTACTAAAAGCCACCGGGAAGTCTTAAAAAATGAAAACAAAACCATGCAACAAAGCTATCACCTTGGTTCATAATGGATTACAAGTCGATACGCTTGTTCTTGCCTACATTACAGCAGACTACCATTATCTGAGTGAATGATACTACAAAACTCCCCTACTTTTTCCTTGGCCTCCCTATTTCTAGTAAAATTTGCTTCATTTATTGATCTCCCTGATGGGTACCATAGCAATGGATGAAACAGGACTATTTATTTAAACTGCCTTGTATGAAGGTAAACAAAATGCATTCAGGTGAAAACTCAGAATACTAAGAAAAGAAAATAGCCACTGAAGAAAGGTAAGCAAAGGAGGAGATTTGCAGAGGATTGGCTTTTGAAACCTAGCTTAAAGTCTGTAGTTTCAACAAGAAACAGTGTAACCTGCACACTGCAAAACTCCCAACTGTTAGGAGTTCAGAGAAAGTTAACATTTACTAGCTACAGAAGCTCTTAGTTGGGCAAAGAGATCCCACATTCTATAGCAACTTCTGGAGTCCACAGCCTCCCAATGCAGACAGTTATGACACTGCTACTTAAAGACTTCTTCAAAATTCCTTGCACCAAAAGGGAGCTTTTCCCCCACAAAGATGTACACTTCAGACCAAACCTATGATTTTTTTTTGACAAGCACTCACATTCTGTCGTTTTGTTGTCAGATATGACTACAACAGCATGTTGTGCTACCACTGAATATCTTTGAGGAGTGCAAGGGCAGAACTTCACTTCAGACAACTCATTCAGCAGCACATTGCTTATCCTGCCACATCAAGGAAGAGAAAATACCCTGAAAGATGCAAAGCCCTGCAGTTTACCCTTTGACAGAAGTGAAGGGAACCAAGTTGATAATTCACATCTGTTCGTGCAAACCATGATTAAAAGAATGGCTTCCAAGATCGGTGGTATCCAAGAGAAGAATATTTTTAAGTCTGCATCCTTTGCTTTCATATGTAAAGCATCATATACAGCAAAAACTGTAGTGTCTGGACTGGTAACGCTGTACAGCTCTGCTCAACATGCTATCTCCCACTGCTGTGCTTGGACCAGTGCATTTGTGCTGCAGGTCCTGCTTATCCACACTTCCCGTGTAGGGACGTGCTGAGAAGCGTCACAGGAAGATGGGGATGATCCATGGCCAGACAGCAAATACTTCCAACACAGACAAGTATTTCTGGCATATAGCAAGTTCCATCTCTCGTTGCTGGCCTATACAAGAACTGTATCTATTTAGTGGGAGTCTTGATCAATTGTTTGCCTTCTGCCTCAGCCCCTCTGGGTGCTCAGCCTGCACTACATTACACTGTCAGGCACATCGAGAAAGCCAGTCACACAAGCAATAACTGAAAATTAACTGCTCAGCTTGGAGTACCTCCAACACTTTTCTAATAGGAAATAAAACCCCCAAAAATAATCAGTTGTAAAACAATTCCCAAGGTCCCACCTTTGGAGTGAGCCTGACATACCCTTGGACTCTGGAGGTGCTTTCTGCTACAGGCAGCATCTGCTCCCACTTTACTCTGAGAAGGTATGCTGACAGAGCAGCCTCCTTAGAGCTATTTTTTCAGTACAGATAAGGTTAATGTTCAACCCTACATTGAAGCAATCTGGCTTTGAGCTCTCAATTATCTTAGATACAACCAAGCACACTTTTCTGAGGTGAGAGAAGCTGATGTAAGAGCACACAGCTGCACAAGGGATGAGTGATTCACTTTCTTATGCCTGATGCAAAAGTCAATGTCTTAAGTGTAACAAAGTTGATGAATTATGGGATTAGAGAGGCGGATCTTCCTTTTGAATAAAGAGAATGCAGCAGGCATTCAGAGTTCTGAAACTACTGTTTATGCACTCTGCAGTTTAACTAATAGCATAACAATGTATAGACATTGATTTTATAGCCTAACATAATGATTTCACAGACAGCAGATATTACAAAGCAATGTATTGTTTGTTCTCTCTGTCAATGCCCAGCAATAACTGGTTATTTGCTCTCTCCCCGTGCAAGACAGGAGTTGGCAGGAGTCTTACCTTGAAGCTGGTCATAAGACCCCTTTTTAAATGGTAAGAGGCCCCCAAAAATGTGCCACTTAAGCCCTATGAATGTCAGTGCACATTTCTCCAGTGATCTCAATTAGCGCTGTTAGCTTTTCTCTCAAGCCTCAGCTTACCTTTACAATCCAGATTCTAAAGCCAGGATGGAAGGATGGCTCCTTTCTCTCAAGCACCAAAGCTCTTTGCCCACAGCCACCTCTGACACAAACTTCTGCTGCTCAGGGAACCTGAGCCAACTGAGGACACAAGCTGTAAAGAGCAACAATTCCCCCTTTTTCATGCTCATTTTGATAGGATGAACAAGCAAAGTTCTGCCAGTCACTCCGAATCAAAGGCTTTCCACCACGCAGACTTCAGGCTCTTTGCTCACTTGCCCCACTCCCCTCCTCCATCACACTGCATAATTAAATGCTTTCTTTGCTACCAAACATAACTAAAGCTCAACTTGTTCCTTCAACTCTACATAGACATGGTGGCTGCCACAGCTAGTAAGCTGTGAGGAGGTGCTCAAAGCTCAACTTTAATAGTGAAGCACCTGGATTTTATTTGGATCATCACAACATGGTGATGGAGTACAAGTTCCATCTTTTCCCTTTACACTTGGCTTCCAGAAAGACACTGCCTGCTTAAGACCTCTGCTCAGATGAGTCTATCCCACCTTCAAACCCAGGACCAAGAACCTCATGATGTAATCAATCATTTCTAGCACTCGCTCTCCAGGTACCCTGCAGTTTACTGCTACAAGAATTCAGAGGAGCCAATAGTAAAAAAATCCTAAAGCTCTTTAGACAAAATGCACTTATTTGATACAATGCTGAATATAAAAAGACTAAAGTGCAACAAGCCAGCCTAATAGTCAATACAAAGCTTAGGTCAAAATACATGCACCAGTGATGCAAGGTTATGCAGAAAGCAGCCAAACACACAGGATGCAAACCAGAAACACGTTCAAAACAACCTCTGATGAACAACACAAAAGCATTCCTGCTCTATGGGCCTGCTTTAAATAGAGCTGGGGTTGGCAACAGGTTGACTGCAGGTGTTGTCAGGAGTCAGTAACTGCTCGGTGACCTCAGCTGGGATGATAATTCAGGTCCCAGCCCAGGAGCTTGATGCTTGTCAGGTGAGGAGCAGAGCCATGTGAGAACAGCCTGGCTCTGCCCCTTCCAGCTCTCCCTCCTTGTCTCTTCCCTCAGCATGTCTGTCTCACACTATTCATTACCTTTTCCCCTTTTTCAGAATTGTTCCATTCTCTTCACAGAGTGAACTGGGAAGAGGTTGTTTGGAATGGGCTGACCTCCTTTTCTAAGACAAGACGTCACTTGTAGATGTTTTCTAATGGTTCCTGTTCAGAAGGTGTTACAGAGGCTGTAACTGTGTTGATAAACAAAAACAGTCCACGGAGAAGTTGCTGTCCTGCAGTCACCAGACTCAGCCTATCTTGTGTCCTTGCTGCTCAGGGCTAGTTCCTGTTGATGAGCTGTGTTTACAATAAACTGGAGGTGGTTCTCAGTATTTCCTATCCACACTGGGGCCTTAGACAGAAATAATTGTATTTTAGGGTTTCTTTTTAACTTTCAAAATACCTGAATTAGTGCAAGGGCTGTGTTGCAGCTCACTAGATATTTTAATTTAATTTTTATGTCTTTTTCCATTTAGCATTACCCAAAACTATGTCTTATGCACTAAGCTTGAGACATGGGGGGCCTGTGTGAATGTTTGGGACTGCAAAGCCTGTTGCAATAATGCCAGAGGAGCCAAACTGCGTAGTATCCCAAGACATGCTACCTTCTAGGACCAACCCCTGCAACACCCTGTTCTCAATGTTACCTTGGAGACCTAGCTAGAGCCTGGAGAGCAAGCTGATCTAAGCAATACAGTCAATGGAAGACCCAGGTGTCCATCCTGCTCCTTGTCTTTTGGAAAGATGCTCCTTCTCCTTTTGTTTAACCATGTAAACACACCCAAAAATGTCAGTTCCCCTCTACTCAGCAAACAAGGAGCATCTCCCCTGCTTTTGGCTGTTTGTGAGGCCATCCAAGTCCACACAGCAGCAGCAAATTCACCCGGAAGGCCACTAACCCCTTTTCCATACCTGTTTCGCCCATGGTGGCCACCCTGAGCTGTTAGACACCCTAATCTCCCAGTGACTGGGACAAACATAATGGAGGCTCTGGGATTGTGCTTTCATCACAGACCATTTTTAGTCATTGTATAGCTATAAGGTTAGAAGCAGGGAGAAGTCTTCCTTGTTAGAAGGGAAGGAGCTGCATACCCCTATTGATCTTCCTTTTTAATCATTGTTTTAGGAGACCTCTCCATTCAGGAAATTCAGACCGCATGCCATGTGATGGGGTAGGTGAGGCATCTTTGAATATACAGAGGAGAAAAATGTCACTTCACGGACAAGGGTTTTCCCATGTCTCTGCCTGAGGATTTGGGGCCAGGGGTGAGAGAGAGGGAAGCATCACCCTGCAAAGCCAAGAAGGGCGCTGGGGGGAACAAAGGGTTAGGAAGGGAAAGCAGGGTTGATGCTGAACCTGCGAGTCTGGACATGCATGTTCTGAACTCTGCCTTCACGAGGATTTAACCACATTGCCTCGTGTGCAGGTCTAACAAGGTAAGTGGTTATTTCTCACAGGTCACGTGTGTATCAGCCCCAATTCTCTCCTGAGCAAGGTTATGCAAAGTCCCATTATTTGGTGGAAGTTGTGCTTCGTTCTGAGGACAGTGGCAGTGTGGTGGGACAGAGACTTGCTGTACTCTGAATGGGAGAGATGTTGAGAAAATGGACATTCAAAGAGTGAAATGACTTGTGCAGACTAAGACAGCGAGTGCGTATGTGCAGATGTCTGCAGCATTTGTGGGGACATGCACTGGTTTGTTCTCTCTGATGCATTTGATGGTTTAAGTAAAACCCGCCAAGCCCCAGGCCTGATCCTTCCTCCTTCTTTGAACAGCCCACTTGCAAATTTGCAAAGACCCTAATGCTCTTTGAAGGTGGCAGAGAGGATCCACAGTTCCACAGCATCTTTATTTGTATGATTTACTGGGTTTTGCATCACACCATCTACTCTGGTGGGCACCAGTACAACCAGAGCCATGTACGTCTGTTCTCCCTCTCTAGTACCAAGGAATTGGAATTTCTACATCTCAGGGCCAAAAGACTTTTAGTCACGCTGGTACCAATGGAGCTATTCTGGGTTGTAGCTGCCGAAGCTCTGGTCTGGCGTTACTGGGTCAGGAAGGAGTTTGATGTTGCACCCTCAGTGGACCAGTTTTATTCTTCTTTTTTTTTTTTTTTTTCCCTGCAAGAAAATAAAGCTTTGAAACTGCTCAAATATTGTCAGACTTGTCTTATCGTGTGTAATTTTGAAGCATTTGTTCCAGGCACACTACAATTTTTGCCATTTAGTGATTACCTTTAAATTCTGCAAAGCCTTTTCTCATGTGCCCTTGTGCAGCGCTTTGGGAGATTGTCTGATGTGAAAGGCACTATTACACATTGAACTGATTATTGTTGTTTGTTGCTGCTAACGCAGACAAGAAACCCTCCTAGCAGGGAAACAACTTCTTCACTAATAAGTATTCATAATTTGTATCTCAGCAAAAGATGTAAACATATATTATCGTTAAATAGGCTGTAATTTTAATTGCCTATAAATGTTATTAATTCTGATTGTGATTATTCAATAGGTAATAAAGATAAAGGCTGTCAAAATTAATTAAGTACATATTCATTAAATTCAAGGTAGCTTCAGTTTCTTTATTGCACAAATACAATTAACACTTAATCTGAATCTCAGTAAGTTACATAATCATGTGACTCAAAATAAAGGGAGGATACAGCCTTGGCCTTTTACTTTTTACATGGGAAAACATTAATGATGCTGACATTGGAGACAATTAGACAGTGTCGGCCAATTGTTTTTAGTCAGCTTTCTCTCACATCTGTGGTGTCTACAAGCAAGAAGGGCCATTGTTTCTGCAGGCCTCCGTCGTGCTTTGGCTCTTTGTGCTAACCGTCAATCTCTTGCTGAATATCAAAGCTGTGAGGAAATTAGAACAGACCAGCTCTACTGCACCACACTAAAGCTTAGCAGGGTGCATCCACTATGCTACTAATTAGGCAGTGGCCAACAAAATAACCTGTCAATGTGTGCTTGCCATTTCCCACACACCTGCATTTCATACACTAACAAGCGTACAGCCAGGGAGAGAAAGGGATAACTGCTCGAGTGTGAAAAATGAACAAAATATAACAATGTTTCTCTCCCCACCTATACTACTGCCAATTACCATTTAACATTAGGTAGAATCAACATGTCGGAAGAAATACAATACAGTATCTGAAACTAAAGAGGGGGTAGGAAGGGGCAAAGCCACACATAGCGAGCGTATTAATGTTTGCCGCAGAATGTCGCGCTAAGTGGAATCTCTGCTTATTTGTATAAACCAGGAGGTTGAAAATGATCGTGATTAGGGTTCTTCTGTTCACGTCAACCCAGAGAGAAATCCATATTTTCTTGCTTACCAAAAATGTGTGAATAAGCACTGCAGCAAATGACGTCCGCTGCTCTTCCAGCAGACCGCGTCCTTCTCGGGTACTGGTACAGCTAAGCCCATGCAGGCTGATCAGTCTTTGGATCTCCCTCTTGTTTACTTTCAGCTAGTTGTTTGCAAGGCTCTTGGGAACTTTTGTCGACCATCCTTCCACTTCATACTCCGGTCATATAAAACCGTATCACTCAGGATGCTGGTACCGGCTTGCCTTGCAGACTGACTGCGTTCCTGCTATTATTTCCTAGCACAAATCTTTTCCCTACCAAGCACGTGGTCAGAAAACTTCTAGAAACAACTTTTCAGTCCGAGCAATAAAAATATACAAAGCTGCCCTGTTATTACTATTATGAAAGGGGGAGGAGGAATGCTTATGCGGTGATTACAAATATTGTGTTTGAAAACGGCTCATCCTCAAAACACAGAAATCAGTTTCATTACAATCGTTATAACATAGCATCGCTGCGAATTCACACAACTCCCACTTACAAGCCTTTGTAAATTGCTAGGTTTCGTACAATAGTAATTCACACACCATATATTTCTTTCCCTTTCCCTTTGCTTTAATGCCTGATCAGATTGCAAAAGTGATGATTTAGAAGTGATATGCACTGAAAACAAAGCGGAGCAGAAGTAAAGATATTAAGTCAGGTGCAAAACACCCAGGGCCAAGCTGCTAAGGCCATTACCTCTGCTGAGGATCTGGCTTGGCTGAATTCGACACTTCAGGATTGGAGCTCTTTAGATTTTTTCCCCTCTTTCCACAAACCCAAGGGGTATAAATGCAAATTTACTCATATGAAACACAGCAATGCCCTTGTAGGACTCCCTCCCCCTCCAGCCTGATGCATATCTCTAAATGCTCTCTCATGTTGGGGGGTTTGTTTTCCACACGCTTTGGTGGAGCAGGTAGACAAATGGCAAAATTCCCTTCAGAAAGAGATTTATGGACATATAGTGCTCCCAAGCAGCCGTCCTACTGGGAGTCTTTAACCTATAGCCAAATTTAAAACAAGAGATGAAATCCAGAAGGGCCGATGCAATGTGTGGATGAAGCTGTTTTCCCCTACAAGAAAAATCACTTCATCTCAATATGTAGGAGAAATGACTATATTGTTACACTATCCTTGATGGAAATCATACAATAAAGGCCAATATTCAAATGGTATTTGTTAGATACTTTTGAACACCACTCTGCCTTTCATTAGACTTTATCCAGGAGCAGCATTTTCAATTATAAATAAAAACTTTCTCCGCCTCTTCCCACTTGAGCTCAAGTACAGAAGGCCCCTATTTAAAATGCAGCTCCCGAGCAGGCCACCAGGCCGCCTGTTCAGCTGCCAGTGGCTTTTGTGTACAAAGATGTTAATTGGTCCTAATCCCCTCCTAGAAGCTGTTTTGGTAGCCTGACCTGGCACCCCAAAGGACACCTTGGTGTGAAAAACTAAAGGGCCCATTGAAAAGAGAGTGAAAAGCAGCACTGAGCATTCCAACACATTTTAATTTCAGGAATTAAAAAAAAAAAAGAAGGGAGGGTGTAGCCAGAGGGGTTACGGCAGAGGGGGGATGGCACACATCATCTTACTGGTTCTGAATCGGTCGTACAAAGCTTTAGTAACCACGAAGTAAGCTCTACAAAGACCCTTTCCGTGCGCACACACACACACACACACACACACACAAAATAAAGCTGAGAGCTGCTTATATTTCGGCTTCAGGTTTGGATCCCTTCTTCCATTTTGTTATTTCTAACACACAAGCTGTGTGTTGGAGAGCTGGAGGTGGTTGGGGTACCCAAGGGTATGACATCCCTTCTTCCCGTCCTTCTCTGGAGGAGGTGGGTAAGCCCAGGCCGAAGTCCATTTCCTTGTGTGTTCTGCTGGTCCATTATGTGGCATAAATAAACATCCAGGATCTGAAAGTAGAGAAGACATTTTTATTAGGCACTTCCAGAGCAGCTGGGGGTGAGGAAAAAAAAAAAAGCACGGGAAAAGGGAAAAAAGGCAGCTATTATGGCAAACTTATAATCAAATGTGCACAAGAAATGTTAGATATAAACACTCCCTCTTGGGAAGTTGTAAAATGCTATCTGTTCAGCAAGCCATTGTACAAAGTGTACATTTACAGCTTGGGTGGTAAATTATGCTAATAGAATGCACAAACCTCAACCGTGAGGTTTTGAATTTTTTGACACAGTTCACAGATCAACTTCATAGGTCAAAGGAGTTTGCCTCCCACAGCCTGATAAAGTAGAAAGATATAAAGTGTATGTATTATTATAATCTTGCTGAATGCAAGTTTTTAGATAGAATACATTTGGTATATTTCCATCCTTGCGTTTGCTCATAATGAGTATTTTTCATTAGACACTGCTGTAGGCAAGGGCAAAACACTTAGGAGTCTCCTTTCACGGAAGTGTTTCAAGGTGTTGAATGTAAAAACCCAGTAATAAGAGCTTCCATAACACATCAGTGTACACAGAAAGGAAACTACAGTAGCAATTCTTTCACCAAAGAACAACTACTCAGATGTACTTTTTCATGAGCAGTTGCAATACAAGAAAAAAAACCAAAAACAAACAAAAAATAGGTATGAAAAATGATAGATTCCTTAACCAGCAGAGATTTCCTACTCAAAGAATAAGGATCCATTGTTAGAGATGGAAATTAAGACAAAGACATGATGCTCACACAGTTACCATAAAACAAACTAACTTCTAAACATAAAGTGCTGAGGAAACGTGGAGTATTCATTTGGAGAGGACAGCAAAAAGTCATGCATTCTCCCATTGATCTCTGAAAGCACTTTTGGTGATGGAAGGTTTGCAAATGAGGTTGTTGGCTTTTTCTGTGCTTATATTTTAAAAAGTATTTGGTGGTTTGTTGTTCTTCTTTAATGTCAAATAACGAAAGGAGAGATACCAGTAGTTAATCTAGTTCAGTTACCTCAAGGTGCATTGTTGATATAAATGACCGACTCACTGCTCTCTCTGGCTTGGCACTTTCTGGGTCAGCTGCTTAAAAATATTAAGGTAAGGTGTATCTCAGAAACAAGGCAGGACTACAAAAGGGATGGAAAGAAAAACTGATGATCAAGCTGGGGGAAAAAAATCCCTCAGAAGAAGAAAAATTAAATAATGGAAGTGTTGAATCTTTGATGCATGGGTAAAGAGCCTAACTCTCCGTTTCCTACCATACATTTGTAATTTTAAAGCATACATATGGGTTGTAATGATTTTGGATGTTTGATGGGGTTATTTCTGTTTCAGTTTTAGCAATAAAAGCAAAGGCAAGAAGAAGGAATTCAAAATGACTGAAGGAGCCAGGGTCTGGGTAAGCGACAGGTTGTTTTCCATGTGTAATCCCCCTGTGACATGCTGGAGCAGCTACTCAGCAAGCGCAAAGCATCAGTAGGTGGAAAAGATGGCATGTTTGAGGAGTTTCAACAGCATTAAAAAAAAACAGGATCAGTTCTACAGACCTGGACCTCAGCTGTCTGCAGGTGAATCATGCTCTGTCTCCTGAACTGAGCTGATTACTCACATGAGTAAAGTGAGCAAGCCTCTTGCCAGGGTTACCCACACACAGTCCTCATGATAAACCAGGCTCGAAGTTGCTCGAGGTGAGGCAGCAGAAGAGACCAAACAAACCCAAGAAATCCTGCTGCAAATCTACCCTGTGTCTCCCCCACAAGAACTCTACATACTTCTCTGGAGCTGGACAGAATCAGAGCAGAAGGCAGAGTTTACCTCAGAGGGCTTTCCTTGAGAACCCCAGTAGATTAGGAGAAGAAGCAATAATTTTTCTCTTCAAGGTGAGTGAAAAGCAACTGCTCCAGAGAACCAAATAATTCTTGGTTTTTTGCTGGGCTGCCCAGAGAAAGAGCTTCCAGGTGAAGCCATGTTTATGAACTGCTGCTGGTGAATGTGAATCTGTGCTTTCCACTCAGTATTACTGCACTAAAAAACCAACAACCCAAAAACCCACCAAAAAGCAGGGAGACAAGTAGCCTCTGGAAACCACTCCATCCCCTTTGGGAAGGTGAGTGAATAGTGAATATGTCGAACTTTTTTTTCCTTCCCATTCCAATCATTTCCCTTCACTCCCCCTCACATTTACAGCTCTAGTGGTATTTCAATCCAGTTAATGTATGTGTGTTGTAAATGTCACAGGGGTTAATCTCTACCAAGCTTTTAAGAAAATAAATCAGCATTTTGACTGGTTTGATACTTTTAAAAAGTTTCCACCCACTCTTCCTTTCTTCTCTTGACATGGCAGGAGGGGTATTAAACTCTGGGTGAGCCTATAGGAAACTGTTGGGTATTTTATGTTATCCCTGCCAGGTGGCAAAGAACCACAAGAGTATACAACTCCTTTTTGCAGGAGATTAGTAAAATAGAAGGATTCCTAAATGAGGGCCTGATCCTGCTGGGTACCGTCTGTCCCCCTTGATTTCTGTAACAACTAGGGGGGAAAAAGAGTGAAGAATTTAAATGAAAGAGGAAAAAAAAGAAGGACCCAGAGTGTGCAGTGGGATTTCTTGCACCTCATCCTGTCGTTGCACCCCCGAAACTTTGAGCTGCATGATGCATAGCCTCCAGGAATTTCTATAGTTGTATTTTTTTGCCTTTTAATTTACATTTGTGGCTTTTCAGGGATGTTGGTGAAAACCACAGCCACGTTCACACCCGTTACAGCAGCTTTCAAAGACTGGTATTTGCTCTAAATGCAGCTACAGCAGTGGGGCTGCCTGAGGGCTGGGACAAAACAGAGTTGCAGAGTTGCAGCGCAATTCCAGGGTGTAAAAAAGTCCCTGCTCATGTTTTTGTGGATGTCAGTAACCAGCAAAACCGTGTGGCCAGGAAGGAGGGGTCACGGGGTGTGCATTGCCAGCTGCTCTGATGGAGGGGAGAGTGACACAGCGTGACCAGCAGCCACCTAAGTGGCAAGTGGAGCCTTTCAAGGGTCCTCCTCCATCCTAAGCCAGGTATGCAGGGACCTGCGCTGCACCCCTTCCCTCATGAGGGGCCTTGGGTCAGCTCTGGAGAGGAACAACAGGGATGGAAATGGGGTTAGCAGAATGAAGAATTCATCTCTTCAGAAGGATTGGCTGATAAGCCTAGAGGAGTTGGACTCAATGATCCTTATGGGTCCCTTCCAACTCAGTATATTCTATGATTCCATGAACAAACAGGTAAATATGACGGCTGTTCTCTGCACACCCCACATACACCACTGAGATAGACTTCCCATATACTACTCTAAAAGGAAAATATCACCATCTGTGGTTTAGAATTGAGGAGCTTTAATAAAAGACCTGGCACATGACTTTCAGAGATGAACTGTGACAGGAATTCAGGAATAGAACATAAACATAACATTTGAAACTCGGGGGTTTGACACTATGTACAGCATGCCCTCCAAAACCTGCCAGCGTTGAACCTGGGACTAAGAAACCGTGTTAAAGAAGGTGTCACAAAACTCCAAAATATTTAAGCTCTCCAATGGGGTACACTATCCCCAGCTCAGACTCTGCTGATAACAGTGGTTTCTGTTTCCTCCTCCAAAATCTCCAGTCACTTTACTCTCTATCTTTTTCTGCAGGAGGCTGGCAGTATAAAAACCTGTCGTTTTTCTAAAACAAATTAAGAGTGAAGTGCCAAAAAAAAAAACCCCTTGTTCTCTCTAAATACCCTACATGCCCAGAAAACAGTGAATACCCAGTGAATACACAATTTAAGGAAAATGAATCTACATCTGTCCCCCAAAAGCACAGCAAAGGTAGCGGATGTAGATTGGCTTCCTGTATTTGCATTTCCTTCACACAATGAGTGGATCTAGTTACATTTGTTTCACCTTTCAGCTATTTCTCCAATTTTCCTTTCTGAATGGAGGAATTTATCCCTTTTTTTCTCCCAGAGTCAATGCTGGGGAGGGAAGCAAAGAAGTTATCAAAGGGGGAAGGGTGGGGAGAACAGCCTAGCCAGAGCTAAGACTGTAATTACTTTAGAAACATAAAGGTCTATTCTCTCATTGCTGAAAAAGGGGAATTACACACATAACTTCCATTAGCATTAATGGGACTCACCTACATAAATCCCTGGTACATCAATGGGAGAATAGATCCTGTATAACTATAGGTACTGTTTACTCAAAGGAAGTGTGTACCAAAGCATACTGCCTAAATCAGGATAGAGTGGGTGAAAGCTCTACCTTACTCATTTCATTGTCATTTGCTCTTGAAGAGCAATTATCAAGAAATTATTAGGTAGTGGCATCTTAATATCATGCTCTCCTGCCTTTTTACTTCTTGTCTGACAAAGGCAAAAGCTGACAGAATGTAAAATATTTTCATAATGGATTTTTTCCTAGTTGTTTTTCTGGTACTCCCCCAGGTTAGTTTTCTGCAAACAGAGACATGCATCATTTGTGTTTATTTCCCTCTGTTACGTCTCTGTGTGATTATGAAGACTGGGTAGATTTATAGCCAGTAATGTATTCAAGGACTTTACTTCTTTTTATTTTGATGGGTATATGACAGGAAGTATTTGGGTTCTGTTGTTTTATTAGTCTGCTGTTCAGAATGGTTAGGTGAATGTCTTGCATGAATGCCACTCCAGAGACTGCACGTAGCAAGGGATTCAGCATTCACTACTACTGTTATAGGGCAGCATCCCATTGGGTCGGTGCAATCACAAGGAAGAAAACTGGGAGCACCAGCTACCTGCAATGCTTTGGATTGCTTTGAATTTTGGAGTGGAACGACAAGAATAAAGAATATTTAAAGCAATTTTAAGACTACAAAATCACTGCCTGAAGCTTTATGGCTATGAAAATTAAGCTGCAGTAATTTTATAGGCTTACCTTGGCAAACTGTCCAAACGCACTGCCAATACCAGCCTGCTGACACGGCGGTTGTCTCCTCCTATGGGGAGCATCACCCTCACCAGTAAACTCAGTGAAGGTGAAGTACCATGAAGGGCATGCAGAGCTGGACCCCAGATGTGCCCTACCAGGAGCTCCACACCTCTCCTTCCTTGCTTCCTCTTCCCTAGTTTGTAGAGGGCTCACTGGCTGCTCCGATGGCTGTATGGGTTTGAGAGGGAATGTCTTTACCTGCTCTTCCAAGGAGACTTTCTCTCTGTAAGAGACTCTTAAGCCAGCTTGTGGTGATATGCATCTCATCCGTTGCCAGCACAAAATTAAAAGCTCAAGCAAAGTGTTATGGGAGAGAATTTAGCTGAGAAAAATGTAGATGATGCGTCATTGAAGCAACCAACTTTAAGTCTGGAAGCACTGCAGTAAAGTCACCCTTTGCTCTAGGAGTTACCACTCTCTACTGCTAAATGCAAGGGTAAAAGGAGGAGAAATGGAACATAAAATCCAGATCCATTCAGGTCTGATACACGTGCCAGGGACTAGGCTAGATGGAAGGACTGCATTCATAAAGCAACACAGCTAATGTGAGTGGCATGAGTCAGCTCAATATACTGTCTTTGGAGAAGGAAATCATTGGTGATGGTCTTGCAGCTCTTCCACACATCCACAGAGATCACATAAAATCTATTTAAAATGTGAAATTTCTGGTTCTGTAAGTCCAAGTCAATTATGTCCCTGACTTTGATGAGGACAGGGCTGGGAGTTCTCACTGTTGGCTTGTTTTGTCCTTCGAAGCTGCTCCTTCACTAACTCCCCTCTTAAACAGACATGTCACTCTGGCTGTGAGATTAGGTCGGGTTCTGCAACCCTTATTCCTACAACAGTGTGGCTGAGTCCATGTGGGCTTTGCCTGAATACAGACTGCAGATGTGACCCTGCATTTTGGTAAACCAGCCTCCCGAGAGGCAATTCATTTTGTAAGCACCAAAAGTGGGGAGAGCAAGACCAGCTGACTGCAAGAGGGGGTGGTATAACTTTGGAAAAGTGGTGAAAACAGGGGTGAGATTTTAAGACCAAAAAGCCGGTTTAGTTAGAAACAAGTGTCCTGCAAAGCTCTTACAATTTGCCTGCTCAGCACAGTATGCAGCCAGTTGGTGCATAATGTATTGACTTTTCTTGGAAAGATTAACTTCCCCTTTGTACTTAGCTGCCTATTTTTATGCTGAACCTCTGCCTCTCTTGGAAGCTCCTCACATAAGCACTTGTAGCCAGAGTTTATCTATGTATGTAGGCAGGGAGAATACACGAGGTATGCTATTTTCTTCCTTTCATGTCTTCAGCACAGGCGACGTCTCTATCAGTCAGCCTGATACAAAGTAAACTGAGGTTAATAGAAAAGCAGTGCTTTAGCTAGCTCAACATCCTGTAAATGTATTTCCCCACCATCAGCGGCTAGCCAACCTCTCTTTCGCCTCAAAAATAACCATGGCATTCACAATTTGGTCCACAAATGATGTAACCCTTTCAGAATGTGTCAGATCCAGGAAACCCCCAGGAACAGGTCATTCAAGTTGGCTTTATTGGTGAGTATCCATGCAACGCCTGGGTACGCCTGTAGGAGGTGCTTATCTTTGTCTCCAAGAGGTTATATATATGTGTGTGTATGTATAGAGATAAAGATAAATACTTAGACAAGACTGAGCTGCTACTCAGACCCATGTATGGAAAAGCCAGCATGGGAGAAGTAGGGGGCTAATCAGTAGGTGATGCCTGGAGTAGCTAAAGGGACATAGAAGATTTTACTGTTGTTACACTGTCAGACAACTGTAGAGCTTGAATTAATACCTAAATTACCTGATGTCCAGGTCCAGCACTGTAGCCACAAATCCATTTCTAAGCTACAAGGGCTCCCAGAGTGAATGTAATATTTGATATGCTCAATGTTAGTCCTGGAAAGCAGTGAAGGGACTGAGGGAATCATTTCTGAATTGCTATTCTATTGCTATACTCTTCATCATTTTCTGTTGATGTGACTATCTGCTATAACATCTTCTCTGGCATAAAGAGGAAGGATGGTGGGACTGTGAAGAACAAGGGGACCCTTGGTGCTGTGCACCACAGCGCTCTCCATGGGTATAACACCCTCAGACAGGAAGGAGAGACCTGGCACAGCAGCACCTCTGGTGCTTCAAACCCTGGGTCACTGAGGCTTCTGTAACTCGAGTTTTTAGACTAAATACTTACAGCCTCTTTCCATGTTTAATTTTGGAGTTGCAAAGGGAGCTGCCTCATCTTAGAGCTAAGTTCTACAGAAACTCATGTGTCAAGCCATGAGATATAGCCACAGTCTGAAGTGAATATACACATGTAAAAGATTTGTTAAAAATACATGTAATTAGTTGAGTTGTGCAAAAGAAAGCAACGTAGTTGTTTAATTTCTCACTTATGCAGCCATTTAAAAAAGGGATTTGGACCATGGGACATATTTTTCCATAACACAAATCCTATTGATAGAAATAAACCACAAATGTAACTGCTAATAAATCTCTTTTCCTCTGAGAATAGCTCCTGCTACCAGACTTCTCACCGTTGCCAGCTTGGGGCTTTTGATTCCTCCTCAAAATGCATGTTTGTGCCCTGTGCACACTACTAACACTTCTTAACGTTTCTTCCAAGAGAGCAGAACCACCTCAATTTGGGGGTTTAACTTGTACAGGCAAAGAAAAGCTGCCCCGCTTTAGCAATATTCCTCAGTCAACAAAGACTGTGATGCCAGTGGCTGGTTTCAGCCATAATTATTCAACCATTTTTTCCTTTAGAAACACACAATTATAGAATTCATTGCAGATATACTGTATGTGCTAACTTTATTTTAGCCGTATAATCTCATAATGGACATCAATGAATAGAGGATTAGGCAAAACCTATTAATAAAGAGATATAACAGGCCCTCCAATATTTTCTTTCAAAAGGCACAGTAAGCTTCAAGTTCTGCTTCTAGAGCCAAGCCTAAGTACCCAGCCTGCATAGCGGGCATCCCAGTAGGGGCAAGAGGGAGAAATCACTCCCTTTAAATTGTGGATTAGAAGCAAATCTACCTTGCAGGTCTGACTGCAGTTTACATTTTGCATCAACTGCCTTGTCTTAACATCTCCCTCCTTTGAGGTCCCTGAGATCCCCTTGGGGTTGGTGTCTGAATCATGTCCCAAACCCACAAGAGTGCCTGTTTCCTCTGTAAGGACGAGAGAGCCTGGGCTCTGTAAGGACACGAGGAGTGTGGTGGTGTGGAGCTGAGCTGAGCCTGCTGTGGCACACTGCCAGCAAGGGAGCAGCAGGGCAAGCTCCATCCTGCGCATTAGCTGTGTATTTACATGGCTAATTGCAGCAGAGCAGGGATCCCCAAGGGTGGAAAATATCCAACTGTGATCCGTTCTAAGGTGGAGCAAGCAGAGAAAAGGATACTTCTTTTATCCACGTGTAAACACAAGTTTATGGTTTAAATCTTGATAGAAATAAAAGCTTCGAGTAGTCCGTGTGATAACTTCCTCCTAATGGCCTGATTCAATGCACTTGAAGATGATACATACTTTCTTCTGCCCACAGTGGAGGCAGGCTTGGACTTTAGGTGAGCTGCATTTAAAAAAGTATTCCAACACACACTGGAAAATTGTTTGAAAAATGTGTGCTAAGTCCAGGGAAGGGGAAATTAGCTGAACATCTTCTCTGTACCACCAGGAGTAGCTTAGCTGCCTAACTGTTAAAAGTTAGTTAAGAAGAGAGTGAGTGAAAGGCCCTGAGAACGCTACTTCTTTCTCTAAATACATTGCAATTAAAAATAAACCAAACCAAACCAAAAAAAACCCAACCACCCTATTTTATATGGTTTTCATTCACCTTCCTTCCCAGCATCAAATGACTTCAACACCCTCTGACCTACTCAGGATTTCTCACACCCCACACACATATAAAGCCATTCCAAAGACTGGGAAATTCTTTGGGAAAGTGACATAAACTGCTGAAGACACTGTCTGCCCTATCCAGCCAGCACTGAAAGTATCAAGCAGGTTCCTCCCAGCCTCGAAGAGACAGCCCCGTACCTGCAGCAGGTAGACCCTACCCTGTGTCCCAAAGCAGCCCACTGCCAAGTTGCCCTGGGCAGCTCCAACTACCCCCTGCATCCATAGAAGAATGAGGGCAAGACATGGAGAAAGGGACAATGAGAAGCAAGGTGTCTTCTCTAACCTTCTGTGCTGTTTCACAGGACATTTGGTGGATCACTAGGGATTTATTTTGCTGCCTAGAGAGCAGAATATCCCAACACTGTTCCTCTAGGGTTTGTACTTCACAGAACCCAGAGGGGGAATGGACAATGTCATAAAAAACAAACAAACAAAAAAACCCCAAAACAAACAATGTCCCTTGTAAAAACCCCCAAATGATGAGATGGGTGGGACATAGGACTACCATGATACTCCTATGTCATATATTGTCTGCAGCTCTCTTGGCTGAAAAATCTCAAGGCCATTTTCTAGATCACCCAAATCCAACTTTTAGTAGCATTTTCAATTTCAAAGTTATGTCAAAGATTTGCTATCCTGAAAAAGGCACGGGCACATTGAGGTCTCACCATTATTACTGTCACTACCGTTGTTGTTATTGTTGTCATTTATTGCTTTCATGTTCCAATAGGTCACAGCAAGACTGGAGGTAGGAACCTTGAACACACCCTGCATCAGATCAGAGCAGATGGAGTGTGCTGTTTCCTGGGGTCCAGTGGCAGCTTTCACACTGCAGTTGAGGCAGCTCTGTGCTGGCTGGACCACAGCAGTACTTAAGAACTGCTGGCAGAGCTGAGGGGCAATAGCTGTCACTTTATTCTGCGCACTTAACTCCTATTAGTATTAATAGAGCTGCACACAAACAGTGAGAGCAGATCATGGCCTGCAGCTATTTATATATTTCTGCCTCATGTCTTGTAGTTTATGGCGTTGTTTAGTGGTGTCACCCATCCGCTCGCAGCCATTGTGTTTCTATGTTGACGTATATGGGAGCGTGTGTGTGAAATTTATAAAGGCAAAGAGGAGACGTGCATTTTGAATTGAAGTGTATTCTTCAGTAAGGGGAGAGAATTTCCTTAAGTAAACGCTCCTGCTGCACAACCCCCCACTCCGAGTCTTCGTGTGGCCCCAAGAGCTGCTTTTTGTAGGCTACTGGTGCCCTCACCATCTTGTGCAGAACTTGTTTATTTGTATTGCGGTGGCACTTAGAGCTTCCCGAGGAGTGAGGTCCATTGTGTTATGTGCTGGGCACACAGCTGAATGGGAACATGCAAGGCTTTCTGTGTGAGTGCTCTAGAGAGAGAATAGATCATTAAGGTCACTTGTTTTCCTTACAGAGGCCAAGGCAGGATTGATTCCTACATTATATTCTATCTGTGCATGTATTTTTCTTTCCCAGTTTCAAATAGCCAAGGTGCCAAGATATTACTCACTTCCCTTAGGAGAGTCTTCTGTTACCCAGATGTCTCGTTCAGGCAAAGTTATGCCTGAATTTTTTAAGCCCATGGGTTGTTGGGGTTTTATTTAATTTCATTCTATTATTTCCAGATGGGGAATATTCATGCAGAGAAGGAAGCTTGTCACAGAGGGAAAGGGAAAGGAAACCTCGGCCCCTTTGCCAGAGCAAAGAAAGGATTGGAGGAGACAGCCTGAGTCAACCATAAGAAAGGTCCCACCAGCTCTTTCTACCTCCACCCACTTCTAGACACTCCTGGCCATGTTTGAGACGGCACCATTGAATCCATTCAGCACTACAGCATTGTATCTATTCAGAGAAATGCACTTCAACAGGGCAACCACCCTTAAAAACAGCTCTGTTGTTTCTGCTAAAAGCCTCATTGAAACCTGCACATATAACTAGCTGCTGTGTGTGAGTTAGCTATACTCCAGCCTTACTGATGTGAAAGCGAATGCTCCTCAGAGGGTTATTTTTCTTGAAACACAGCTCCTCAACAAAATGTTCCTCCTTTCTTCAACAATATCGTCATGGAGATTCCTCCCTTTAGAGAGATGATCAATATTGCTTTGTAAGCTGGGATCTGATAGGAATTTGTGTTGTTAAGGGCATTGCATCGGTGGTTTAACGAATGGTGCAGTCCTGTGCCTCTGTGTTTGCATGTTTACTGCCCAGCAGTTTTACCTGGCTTGCCCACCAGAGAGAGACACGATCGCTTGCAGAAACACACACACTCACCTCAAAATGCTCCTCTTGCATGCTGTCAGTAAATCAGTAAAGGCATTTGGGCTAGAAATAATTGCTTCTCAGGGGCAAGGAGTTATTTTACATATTGCAGTTTTTGCTGTCAAGGTACCTTGCAGCAGCAGAAAAAGTCTGAACAACGCAAGCACAGGGGGAGAGCACTGGCAGAGCCAGCACCAGACCCAGAGACACCTGTTCCTCTGGGTGATGGTGCAGAGCAGGGCAGGAGGAAAAGGCATGAGAGATCTGGGAAGCATAGTTCATGTCTGAGCTTGCCCTAGTTCTAATGGTCTTTATTAATTACACCTAGAAATCCCCCAGACTCTAAAAAGACTATGAGACATTGTAAGTGAAACCCAGCAAACACATCTGGTGTATAAATATCTAAAGGAGCGTTCCAGCCTCCAACCCTTTTGAGAGCCCCATATGGATAATCAGCCACTTATAATTAACTGGCTTGGACCTTTGTCAAAGTAGGAGCTTCTTTCAAGATATGGATGTGGACTGGGTGTTTACCCATCATCTGCCCACCAATGCACCTAGTGATCATAGCATCACAGGACAGTTTGGTTGGAAGGGACCTTTAAGGTCATCTAGTCCAATCCCCCTGCAGTGAGCAGGGACATCTTGCTCAGAGTCCCATCCAGCCTGACCTTGACTGTTCCCATGGATGGGGCATCTACCACCTCTCTGGGCAACATGTGCTGGTGTTTCACCACCCTCATCATAAAAAATTCTTCCCTGTATCTATCTTAAATCTGCCCTCCTTTAGTTTAAAACCACTGCCCCTTGTCCTATCACTATCTACAGCCCCTGCTCAAAAGTCTGTTCTCATCTTTCTTATAAGCCCACTTTAATATCAGGTACATCTGCATCTCTGCTTCACATGGCTCCTGGCATTACAAGGTTTTTCTGCAGAGCAATTTGTGCATAGCATTGAGGTGTATGCTAAGACCAGCTTCCCAGGTGTGTTAGGGAAGGCACATGCAGCCCTTGGTGAGGGGAAAAAAATCCATCTCCACTTACAAATGAGGGGTTAAACAAACCTGTGGCAAATTTGACTGCTTCACAGAATGTGGTAATGGAGTTGATGCCATGTGGATGGCAGAAAGTGTACAAGATATTGGCCAGTTGTTTGATACTGCCACTCTAAAGGCCCCAAGAATTAGACCAATTTCACACTAGAAGAGGTGCCTGTTTCTCACATTTTCTTTCACAGTTGGAGTCCCAGTCCCTTGTTGATCTTCTGTCCTCATAAAATCTTTCCAGTTCATTTAAAAGTTGGCTCTCTTGTGCATTTCTTAAATTCTTTTTGAAGCTTGAGGTTTGAAATGCTTTCTTACTTCTGAGACCGAAAGGGCAAAACTGGAAACTGAGCACCTTGACCCCAAGGGCCTTATGCTGCCAAATACAGTCAACAAGAATTTGTGGCAAATGGGGCTGTGGCATCATGCTCCAGTATTAAGTACCTGCTAAATGTTAATTTGTGTTCCAAGTCTTCAAAATCTTATGCTTTCCCTTCACCTTTGTCCAACACATCTCTACGATACAAGCTACAAGTTCTCCACTGAGAGATTTCCAAACTTCCTTCCATAAAATTTTACTCTCCACATGCAGAATGGCTGGCCACACAAGGCTGGGGGTTTATTTCCTCACAGTTAAGGATATCTATTCTTTCTACATCATTTTAGAAATCATTACTGTTGACTGTTTAAACTTTTGTTTGCAGGCTAAGGAATGGGGAAAAAATGGTCCTGCCTGTGCTCTTCTCTCTTTCCCTCTCAAAACAAACTGCACAGACATGCAGAGAGTCTACAGTTATTATTTAGCAACATAGAATGAGTTACACTATATTTACCAGTGATTGTCTAGTAAGCATGCTGGTTTAGACAGAGTCCAATGTTTCAGCTGACCTTTAATGTGTCAGTTATGGAATACTCTGCTCCAGAAGCAAAGTTTCTTCTACATCTTCCAAAATTATTGTTCCTGTGTGAACTAAAGCACAGCACCTCAACTGAATCCTGTTGAGTCCTGGACTTGAAAGAATCCTGAATGCAGAGGAAAATTTGTCCATACAGTTCTAGGTACCAGAAGAGTAGAATTCAGGTCCTACAGCATTTTGTGGTACAGAACTCACCAGTTGTAAAAAGTTATTTTAGGAGTTCACCAAATAACTCCTAAATATAAGAATATACACGGAATATAAGAATAACTCTTACCTTAATCAAGCATTAAAATGTTGCTTACTAGTATTGTTGCAAGATGTATTAAAAGGCAAGTAACTCATCTGGTTGATGTCCCAGACCAGGCTGGCAGGACGTAATAGACTTTGATGTTAACCCACGCAGATTTGGATAGCCCCCAATCTGTGCTGCCTACCACCCCACAAGTACAGAAGTCCCTAGCCCTGGTAATCTGAAACTGATAGACAGGAAGCAGATCATACGTAAAAACTTTACTCTACATAAACTCAATACTATCTGCTCTTCCTTCTAGTACTCATGACCTCTTGCTTCTAATGCTACAACCCTTCATGCACTGAGAATGGGGCATCTTACAATTCTTTATGAAAACATCAAGAAAATCCTAACTGAATGTATTGTTGTGCCTCTGCCTTTAAATCCTAAGCAATAAAGTTCAGAGTAACCAAGGTGAAAAAGAATGCTTTCCACCAAAGTTTACTGCACAAGAACCATCTCAGGATCCTGATCTGAAAAAGCCAGTATTTCCTATCTTCCACTTTAGGAAGGCAGGTAATGAGGCAGAAATATTTCCTCAGGGACCCCTCTGTGCTGATGCAGCTTTCAGGAGAGAGGTCACTTTATGCATTTGTTCCTTTCTTGTTATCTAAATGTCTGCCCTCGATTAGCTCTGCTGTTGGGATTCTTGCTGCTTCGGCCAGCACAAATGGGCATTGCAAAAATCTTCTTTGTCACAGCAATTTTTCCTGTTAACTGCATATCCATGCCTATTAGCTATGGAGTACAGGTTGTTTCAAGGAATTTTTTTAACAGAGACATGCATTGGTATAGATATAGCCAGATATTAAACTGCTTGGAAGCTCTCAAACAGGTGAACTCTGTAAATCTTTTCTTCATAATACAGTTCCACAGGAGCATGCAAGTGTGGTTTATAGTGGGGTGTGTCTGTTCTCTACACTCTGAAACCAAATTAACAGGTAGGAAATTATCATTTTTCTTGGCTTTAATATAAACTAGCATTACAGTTCACTAAAGGGCTTGAACTTCTGGTGGTAGAGTTCTTAGTGTTTACTATATGCTCAAGGATTGAAAAGCTGTTTATTATTGTTATTCATATTAAAGCAATGCCTACTGACTGGCCTAATTATGCAAACACATAGCAGGAGAGAGTTTCTACCTGCAAATCTTACAGTATAAACTAAATAAGAGTGGGAGCAGGGCAGACGGGGAAAGCGCTGGAACTGGAGCGCTCTGATTACCAACCAAGCTCCACGTGTTGTGGCCTCTCTGTTACCACGTGATTCTTTGTAGCAGAAGTTTTCCAGGCACACAACTCTAGATCTGGAAAGAGAGGACAGTACTTCTTAATAAGGGTCCTGATGGCCTGTATCTTGAAGAAGTCTCTTTTAAGGGATGTCAAGGTCATGAGTCTGCTCCTGTTGAGTAGGTTAGGACAAGACTTTGTTCCATGTGCGTTTGGATTTCCTGGAGGTTAGGGAATACAGTCATATGGTTAGAGTAGTAGGGCTGAATGAAGCTGGCTGAAGTGCCTGGCAGAGATGTGCAGTGTGGTTACAGAAGGGTGCTGAAGCTACAGAGGCTTTCAGCTGAAACAATTTTGTCTTTGCTGAATTCTCTTCCCTGGTTAATGAGATTCAAGACACATCTCACCCCCGACCTCCGTCTCCATTTCTATCAAGAGCTACTTTTCCACTGCAGGTGGACTCTGGGATGCCTCCAGATCACTGGAGGCCAAACTCTTTTACTGCTAATGCCCGCTCCAGCCAGGCACCAGCACACCCCCTGCCACACCATCGCCCCGAGGGCGTTTGCAGAGCGATGCCGCATTTCTTTCGAGCTCCGAGCAGCCCTGGGAGGTCCTTCTCCCCTGGCTGGGGCTGCCCTGCGGGGGTCCCGGGCTGCGGGTCCGCGGCAACCCCCGCCCCGCGGGTCCGTGGTGCCGCCGCTGTCCGCGGTGCTGAGTGGCCCCGGGCGATGCTCCCGCGGCCCCGGCCCTGCTGCCGGCGGGAAGAGTCCCCAGAGGTCCCCTGGCTCCAGAGGTAGACCTTCCCAGCGTAGCCCGGCTCCGCAGAGCTCTGTAGGAGCCGTTTCTCCCGGCGAGCAACTGGAAGGGTTTGTGCTGGCAGTCCTTCTCCTGCGCCAGCGCCCGTGTCTGGCAGAGCCGGCAGGCCATGGGTATGGCATCAGCTCTCAGCCGTGGCTGAGGAAAAGGCTCTGCTTGGTTTTGTAGCATCAGTGGTGCTCAGAGCACTCTTGCAGAAAAAGACAGTAGCCTTTGTCTGAAATGGTTATGCCTTGAGGCCCCATGGCTGGCCTGGTGCTCTGGAGGGTTGCATCGCATCTTTCCGCTGAGGTTCCTGTGCCTGGCTGTCCCACAGTAACCCGCTGACCTTTAGTTAGAACATTAGAAAACTTGCCTTAGAAAACAGGACAAAGCTCAAAGCTTGGGTTTCGTAGTAGTTATATCCAGATGGATATGAGGCTTAGCCCACGGAGATGTTTTAAGAGCGTTAACACCATCCCATCACACAAACAGTTCTCACTGTCCAGCAGAGCCCATGAAAAGTAAATACATACTCAAAATGTCTATTTGCAGGAAGATTTCTAGAGACATCTTCTGAATAGCAGGATCTGGGCATCTTCCATCCAAATTAAAACAGTCCTTCTTTACTTACTTCTTGAAACAGATGTATAATATTATATTCATTGAGTTTAACCTTTTCCTCATTAATCCAGTATCCTCAAATAGCTTTCACATTTTGTTCTCAGCATTGAACATGCTCTAGGATTTCACGATGTCCCATAGAAAAGTTTCTACTGCCTGATTAGATGGCCTTTTCTTTTTTTTTTTTTTTTTTATGTATACATCTTAGACCTTACTTCTGTGAAAGTCTGTGCATATAGTACAAGGCAATTCCCTGAAGAATCTTTTCCACTTTCCATTAATTCAGAGTGTCACAGTCCTGGATAGAAGCTTCAGGAGCTAAAATTGGAAATGAAATACAGAGTAGGATGTGAACTGGAAATACAGCTTATATGATAGGTGTTTTCCCTTTGCAACAGAAAAATTCCATGCTTAAAGGTTTAAATCAATTCGTCTGGATTTTTCCCTACTTGCCTCAAAAAAGAAAAATTATTCTGAACACAACTGACCATACTAAGATTGAAGGCAGTAAATACCAATATTATCTATGGAGATCATCTTCTCACAAAACACCATTTTAACTCTATGTGACAAGTGATATGGTATCATCAAGTCAAGAGGAGAATTGGCTAGTGAGAGAGAAGCAAATACACCAAGTTTCTTAGAATCTTAGACTTAATAAAGGGCAACTAATTCACTTATCTCGTGGTCTTTTCCCTAAGACCATTTTAAAACTATGCCAAGGGATGAAAGTATTAAATATGCATGCGAACACATTTAAGTGGGAGTAAATATCTTTTCTCTTGGTAAATAATAATACTGACAGTAAGAATATCTGAGAAGACACAATGCACTAAGAAATAATAAGCATAATCCCTTTCATTAAAAATGTTTCACTCCATGGGGCCAGTAATCCAGGACTGTTTCCATAAGGCTCTGTTGTTTTAACAGCTGTGGCCATGGTATAAAGTTTCACATTTGGAGCTTGAGCACAATTAAAGTCCCCCTCAACACCTGATGAAATGGGTTCTTATTTACTAATTCATCTCAGTAACCAGCTGATCTTGAGGATGTTCGCAATGCCGTGTCCAGAGAAGTATAGAGATTATCTTGGAGTGTGCACTCAGGATGCCTTGGATTGCCTATTTATCCCTCCTTAGCTCTTTGTGGCAGCAAAGACTTAATACTCCTGCCTATTTCTGATTTCCATTTAGGATTTCATTTATGGAATAGTTTGGAGGCCTCAAAGACTATACAGCAGTAGGGAAAGTTTAGGGGTTTAAATGTAAGAGACCAGGCAGGAAAAGAAGGAAACTGAAAGAGATCAGAGCTAATGAGACGGAATGGCTGCAAACGGTGACCTGGAGTTGACTATAGTGACTGTGAAATTTTTAGTGACAACATTTCCTCACCTTCTTTGAAGCAAACCTAGATAATCATACCGCCTTCTACACAGGTTTAGATGAGTCAATGGGTATTCCCATTTCAGGTGAAGAACAAGAAGAAACTCACCAACAAATGACTAACAATGCTCTTAGGATCAGACAGAAACCCTGGTAGAAACAAGAACTGGCCTCTTGTTCTTAATTTCAGGCCAGGAGCTAAGCTGTGAGGACATCTTTCCACACTTGTGTACACACACCATTTTGTCCCTCACTTGTTTGTCTTCCTGACAGCATTTTTGTATCCAGGGCAAGGACTTCTTTCATTTGACCTGTCTTATGTTTACCTTCAACTTTTTCCCAGATGTGGTCTCAGTAACCTTCCCCATCTCTCTCTCTCTCTCTCTCTTTTTCTCCCTGGCTTCTTTCCCAAAGTATGGCCTTAACCCCTAAAGCCACAGATTTGCCAACTTGATGCTAGCCAGCATGAGTTTCCCTCTACCCCCTGTCTTTTCTGTGCACTAAAATAAGACCTAAAAAATTGTGGGAGCTTAAAAGGACAAGAACTCCTTAAGGTTTCCCTTGAAAAATTCTCCCCAGATTGATCCCTGTGCAGCCAGGCTAATAGAGAGAGTCACTGGATGTGTGAGGAATACCCACCTTAGAAACAGTTCACATTCATGTCAGCACTGATTTTGTTTTCTTTTGGGGACAGAATCAAAAAATCAGTTTCCCTTTGCCTTTCCATTAATGTTAGTGTCTTTTTCATGCATCTCCAGTACAGTGCTGATGGGTTGTAAGAAGAGGTTTCCACCAGGTGGATGTACCCCGTCATGCAACAAACTTTGTGGGACAGCCTTGTGGTGGATTGGGCTGTGTTATCTGTCCCCTGCTACATCTGATTCCTCGTCTGGCTGCTTCAGCTGAAAGATAGGAAACACGTTTCATTCACCCAGGCGTTGGCAATTCAGCAGATGGGGACAGCAGCCCAGTCTTCTTGCACTGGCCATAACACGGTGTGTCATGTAAAGGTTTGTATTCTGGGTAAATCCTTACTGGTGCAATGTTTTCCTCCTTGCTCATAGCGGGGGAGGAGGGGTGGGGGGTGAAACAGAAGAATGGGCTGCAGATAGCTGAGGAGTAAAAGGCTCCGGGAATTTATTACTTTGTTTTTTCACAGGGAGAATAAGAAAGAAAAGGCAGCACCTCTTGGCAAACAGTTATATTAAGTGCAGTTTGCAAGAACTGCCTATGAAAAGAAGTTGAAAGGATTTTGATTGTTCATGTAGGAAGGAGACGAAGAGGAGACGACATGGTAAAAGATAATTAAAAAGGACGTGGTTGCAGAAGTAGCTTGGGGATGTCTGTTCTGCTACTTCTAATGACAGGACTTGGGGACTATTCTTGTTAACAGAAAGTAGAAAATGAATATGCAAAATGTAATAACTTTTGTTCTATATATGATTGACTGGGGAAGTGACTACACTAGAAACCTTTAAAACTTTACATTCAAATTAGAATCAGTTGCTCACACACGTAGGAACAAAAGCATTAACAGCAATGATTGTATATGGAACAGTAACAAACACTGCGCTTAAGTTTCTCAGCAATTATTAGAAGCAGCAAGGTGGGGAGTAAACAGCTTATTAGAGAGTCCTTAAATTTAAGTCAGAAATGTTCCATGTCGGCTTCAGCCAGCCAGCACTCCAGACCATGGCTACGGTCTGGGGTCACAGTTTATATTACAGCTGCTACACAGACAGCATCACATCGATGGATTTCACTTTAGCTCCTCAGTAATTTTGTTAAGCACTTGCCAGTGACTGTGACTTGATTCTGTTCAAGAGTTATTCTTTTGAAGTGTTTTTCTTTTCTCTAAAGAAATAAAATACTTCGAAGTTAATCAGGGACCTCATGTGCTTTTTTACATGTCACAAGGTCATGCGTTTTGGGCTGATGACAGTGTTGCAAATGGAGACAAAGTGGTCAGAGGCTGCACTAATCCCTGGCATGAGGGACATGGAGGAGCAGCAAATAAAGCAGGGCCTATGTTAAGTGGGTGGGCAAATGCTTTTGAAAAAATCCTCTAAATAGACTAATTCCTCTTTTCCCTACATGGACCCGGCTAACATTGTTTTGTGTTCAGCCTGGGTGCTCTGAGGCTGACACTGGGAGTTCCGCCTTCCCGAGAGCTGCAGGACCAGGCGCTCTGGCCACATACCTGTGAAAATATTCCTTGGGTTCAGCTGAAATAGCCCACGCTGCCCTCAGCCTTTGTTATCACTTGCTCACCCTAAGTCCTACGTGTAGTTGCTGCTAAAGGAAAGTTTGAAGAAGTCTCCCTGCCACAGAAACACTTTCATGATTTCCTTTTAAAAATCTTGCAGGAGATAGATGTTTATTGTGTATATTGTGTTTATTTGCTTTCCTACTAAATATTCCTGCCCCTTACACTCACACATACTCCCTCTGCATAAGCCAAATATTCCTCAGTTTGAGCTCAGATGCCGCAGCAATGGGCACAAATAGCCGTGTTGCATGAAATGCAGCAAACCCTTTCAGCAGGCAGCAGCTTCAGGAAGGTGGTTTGTGTTCATTGCTCCAGCAGAACGAAATTCAGTATTTCAATGAAAACAAGCAAGCAGTGTCTCCGGGAAGCACACAGCTTCAAAACAGCCCTGGTGCAGCTGGCAAAAAAAAACCCCAAACAAACAAACAAAACAAAAAAAATCCCCCCCAAAAAAACTCCCAAGACCTCCCAAAAATGGAGTATTATTTATAAGCAGTTTTTTTATTTGAGCTCACTGTATATATGGATGTGCATAAGCGTGACTTTTAACTTGTCCTACCCAGCCACAGAGCTACAGGTGGTATTCTCTCCCCCTGTTACAAGATCAGATGAACATGCTTTAGTTTGTTTTTTCTGTAGAAAGCAGGGGGTTTAGGCACCCAGGAACCCCCAGCATCTGAGATGTGGGAAGTTTCAAAGGAAACAACAAATTGCTTCTCTCTATGCCGGGGTCCAAGGTTTTAACCTGAGCCACAAGCAGAGACTGAAACAGGACTGTGAAAATCCTGCATCGGAGGGGAGAGCCTCTGGCTTTTGCTCCGACCCCAGCCCAGAAGCAGCCTCCAGTCAGAGATGGGATAGGAGGAATTTGAAGGAAACAGAGGGAAAAAGAAAAGAATCATTTCTTGAAGCATTTCTTTTACTTGACTGCTTAGACAGGAGCCCTTCACGCCTCAGGGCACATCCTCATTGGGAAATATTCAGAAATAACTAATAGCAATAGGAATAAAAATATCCAACTCTTCTGAGGAGGGCTGCAAAGCTGTAAAATAAGGATTTCTGCTTTAGTGTGGGCACTTTAGCTTGACTCTGGATTGAATTGCCTTATGTGAGGAGCAAAGAGTTTAGCAGGTCAGGCCAGCTCCCCAGAAAAAGGGGCCTCATAGTGCCTGTGGGAGGGGCAGGACCCCCCTACTGTCTCCGGTTTATAAAATAGAATTTCAGAACAGTCCCCTTTTGAGATGAAGGCACCTAACACAGCTCTGGCAGGACACATACGTGCTCATGTGCCCCACTGGTCGCAGTTGCAGCACCAGATTTGGGCAGCGAAGTGGCTCCATCCCAGCAGCAGAGAAGTCCCTGTGGAACGGGGCAAATGCATCACACGGGACAGCCCCACGCAGGGTGAGGCAGCCTGGGAAAGGTTTGAGCCAGGGAGATCACCTCCTTGGCAAAGGCAGCCCAGGCCAGGACTCCCCTCTTTGTCCAGGGCTGCGGGTGATGCCGTGCAGTGCACGGGGGAAAGGCAGAAACCAAAAAAGTATCCTCTCCCCCAGCGTCTCCTTGCAGATCTGTTTTGCCACTCTCAACTCTTTTCTTTTTAACACTGCTCTCCCACCCCTCGAAGTTTTTTCAGCCTTGGCCATCAGTTTCAACGTCATCACTTCAAATGTCACCTGCGATCCCCTCCTTCACCCAGGTTGCCCTTCTCCGGACCATTTCTACACACTCAGGAAAAAACCCAAACAAGAAGAACCAAATCACCATCTCCACCACATCCTTCCCTCTTAACCTTGAGCTGCACATGTGCCCTGGCTGGGACAGGCTCACAGCAAAGCCCAGCCGAGGCCACACCGGGCACCCGTGGCCAGGGAGAAGCCGTGGGGTGGGCAGGTGCCACGGTGCTGCAGGAGGTTTGGCCTGGGGAGATGCAGTTTGACACCTCGCTGCAGTCTGGGGCAGGGTCAGCCAGGGCCTGGGTGTGGGGGAGGCTCCTAAAAAATCACAGCTTCTGCCCCACACCGGCTTCCCAGCAAAGGAGTCTTGGGGCTGGGCTCCCAAAGAGGGTGGAAGCCAGAGCTGTTTAGAAAATACTGTTAAGTATACATATTTATGCATGCAAGCCCAGATATATATTCATATATACGTGTGTATATTTGGATATGCTTATATAGATACACACACACGGCCGTGCATCTGCAAGTGCCTGCCATCCCGGCACCCACTGCCAGGCGGGAGAAGAGGCGCGGAGGCGAGCGGCACATCCCGGGGTGGCACCCGGTCAAGCCGGGCACCCGGCTCGCCTCCCCACGGGGGTCCGGGCCGCCCCGCCGTGGGATGGGGCCTGCGGGGCTAGGGGAGCACAGCGAGGGCCGGGTCGGAGCCGGGGAGGGGACGGGAATGCCCCAAACTGCCCCAGGAAGAGGAGATCCCGCTCCACGAAACGGACTTCGCAACCCTCCGCTTCAAAATTAAAAATAAATGTAAAAAATAAGAATAATAAAATTTGGGGGGGTTACATAGGGATGGGATTATTTTTTTCTTTGGCAACGCACGTATTAGATGAAGGTCATTTGGGTGCTACGAATATAAGACGAAAATACACCTAATTCCGTCATCATATAGATATAATATATTTCACTCTCACCACATAAATACAAAACATCCAAATATCCAAAACATTCAGAACAAAAGTTAGTAGCAAGGGCTCAGCGCTCGATCCATTCATTATTCTTTTTGAACTAGTTGCCTAGAAACTTCAGACGTAAATAATTTACAATAAAATTACTATTTTCTTTCTGTCCAGCTCCTTCTGTCCAGTTCTGGTCTATAATTAATTCTATATACTACAGCAACCATTCCACTTTTTGTAAATTTTTTTTTCTTTTTTTTCTTTTTTTTTTTTTGGTTACAGTTCGGTGGCACGTATTTATACAGTTTGTAAACGTCATGTGTTAAAAGTTTAGAAGAAAGAAAAGAAACTTAAAACCAAAGTCAAGAAATTCTTTTTCTTTTTTTTTTTTTTTTTTTTCCAAAGAACTAACTAAGTACAGCATCCCTTTTCTGGCAAAATTCAAGTACCGCAATTGAACAGGAAATATTCGATCCGGAACACTAGAAGATGAAATACATATGTTTGTGGAGAAAATAGCAGTAAGACTTATGAAGGTAAAAAAAAAAAATAATAAATTTAAAAAGATTGTTACATAGATGTATTTTTAAAGTACAAAAATAACAACAAAAGATACGCTTTTTATATTTTACGTCCGTTTTAAATGAAGTGTGAGCGATACACGAGAGGGTTATTTGAGGAGGAAGGAGCGGTAAAGACTTCTCTTTTATTATTTAGATGCGCAATAAAATTATTTGGAAAAAAAAATCAAATAGGAAAAAATAAAAATTACCATCGCAACAGATCTGGATGGGAATCGAGTCGCGACTTCCATTATTTATCTGCAGATTTTCTCTTTGCAGATAAGGGCTGTGGGACTGGCCCGTGGGAATGCCCAAAAAAAAAAAGGAAAAAAAAAAAGAAAAAAGAAAAAGAAAAAAAAAGAAAAAAAAAAAAAAAAAGGGGCGTTGTGTTATCTCGAAGGGAGAGACAGTTTTATTCAAAATCTCTGCAGCCACTGGTTTCTGTCCCCCAGCTTCGTGCGTGTATTTCCAAGGAAGTCCGGTCCGGCCCTTCCCACATTCAAGATTTCTCGGGAAAAAGCAAAGTTGCTGGGCGCTCTCCTGGCTGGTGTTAAGGGCAAGCGGCAAGGACGGGACCGGGGGCTGTAGTGCAGTGGGTGAAGCGGGGGCCACAGGCGGACCCCCCAAACCTTTGTGCTTAGGAGTCACTGAAGTCTGGGGGGGGCGGGGGAGGGGGAAAACCCGGGCGTCACCTGGCAGCTTCCATCTTCCTCTCTCCGAAATCTTTCTCCCTCGCTTGGCATTGGCTAAAGCCGTCCGAAAGAGCCCGCACCCCATCCGCTCTCTCCCTCTCCGTCCCTTTCCTAACGGTGTCAAAGCAAACGAACAGACAGACAAACACCACCCCCACCACCACCACCCCCACCCCCCCCCCGAACGGACAGACGGACCACCGGGCCGGCGGGGCAAGGGAGAGCCGCGGGGGCTTGCCCCGCTCCCGCCGGGCTCCGGGGAGGCGCCCGCAGCTCCCTTCGCCGCGCCCCGGCCCCGGCCGCCGCCTCGCCTCGCCCCGCGGGCGCCGGGTCCCCGCTCCGCCCCGGCCCCCGCTCCGCTCCCGCTCTGCCCCGGCCCGCGGAGGGAACCGCGCCGCGGGGCTTGGAGGCGGCGGCGAGGGAGGGGGCCGCCGGCAGGCCGCCGCGCCGCCCGTCCCATAAATACCGCCACAAATAGAGACTATAAATATAAATACGGGGAAGTTACTTAGAGTCAGTCCAGTGCTTTTTTCTCAGCGCTTTCTTTATTGTTGGTCCGGGAGTAGGGCTCGAAGGCGGACGAGCTCAGGTAGCGGGCCGACAGTTCCTGCAAGTTGCCCGCCAGCGAGCCGGCCACGGCCAGGGGCGCGGAGGAGAGCCGCCCGGCCACCGAGCCCAGCAGCGCGGGCACCGGCAGCCCGAACAGCCCGTGCCCGGCGGCGGCCGCTCCGTGCAGCGCGGCCGGCGGGGGGGACCCGCCGCGCTGCTGGCGGCCGGCGGGTGCGGGGAGCCGCCGGTGGGAGCCGCCGCCGCCGCCGCGCTGCCGCTGCCCGCCGCCAGGCCGGGTCCGCGCAGCGCCGAGCCCAGGGCTCCGGTGGCGCAGGGCGGCAGGAGCCCGGGCAGCCCCGGCGGGGAAAGCAGCCGGCCTTGCTCCAGCAGCCGCAGGACGCTGCAGGTGGCGGCGGTCTCGGACACCACCGACCGCAGCTCGGAGTCCTTGCCCTGGTCCTTTTTCTGCTTGGTGCGCCGGTTCTGGAACCAGACCTTGACCTGCAGGCCGGGGAGAGAGGCAGGGTTAGCGGGGGCGGGGAGGGACGGCCGCCCCCCCAACCCCCGCCAGGTGCCCCGGGACCCCGGCGCGGCTCCGCGGGACAGAGCGGGGCGAGGCTGCGGGGAGGGCCGGAGAGCTCCGGCCCGGCACTTGTCAACGGGAAACGTTTTGTAAACGCACAAAGCCACGCACCTCCGCGCCACGTCCTGGCTGCTCCCCGCTTCGGGTCGTGCCCGAGAGGAGCGGAGGGGAACCCGAGAGCCTTTCGCTCTTTTCATCGCCCTGTGTCTTTAGCCTGATCGGTCTCATTTTATCCAATTTTACTGTACGCCGGTGGATCCCTGGCAGCCGGATCCAGCCTTTTTCCCCACCGCTTTATTCTAGGCCAGCTCAGCCGGAGCCTCCGGCAGGCCCTCCGGACGTACCGCGGCCCCCAGGACCGGGCATCTCGGCCCGGCGGCAGCAGCCGCCCCCCTTGGCCCGTTCGCCGGGACCCCGCACGCTGCCACCGCCCGCTCAGGTCTAGCTGCCTTTCCTGGGTGCAACAACAGCTCTGCTCTTCTTTCCCAATCTCCCGGCCTGGACAGTCTCTCTCCCTACCTATTTTAAACAGTATTTAACTTTAGGAATCCTGGAAGCCCTCAAAAAAACCCATAAACAAACAAAAAAAAAACCAACCAAAAAAAAACCCCAAACCAAACCAAAACCAACCCGTGGCGGTTTCTGTAACCTACGAGCTATTGAACTTGTCATTCCTATCCGGCCGGGGAAAGAAAAAAGCTAATTAGCTTGTCAGGGGAATTTACTGTATCATATTTTGCAGAAATATGAAACCGGCTTTCAGAAGTTCGGTCTTTTTAAATGCTTCCCCGCACTCTCGCACAGTTTTCACCCGCCTGACAGGACGGAGGGGCGATTCTGCCCCTCGGAAATACGAGGACTCAAAATACGGCCCAAACTTCAGTCCTGTCCCCGGACATTTCGTACCCAGGGAAGAGCGCTCAGACCAGACGTCTCTAATCCAGTAGACCCCAGGGGAAAGTGTCAACCTCTGTCTCTCACACACACAGGTTTTTGCAGCTATTTTCTGTTTGCGGAGGGCTGGGAGCGGCTCGGCCTCTCCTCGCTTCTCCCCGGCCGCAGCAGCGCACCTCTACGCCCGGGGGTACCGGTCCCCGGCGGGGCCAGGGCGGCTCCACGGGGGACGGCGGCTGCGGGGAGCCGCTCCCCGAGCCGGGGCGGGGTTCCACTTCGTGGCCAAAGTCCCGCGGACCCGGGAGGCTCCCACGGAGGCTCCATGCTTGGACGTGCAGGGCCGCGAGAACCCCCCCCCTCCACCAGCAGCCCCCTCCGGGTCTCCCCCTTTCCTGGCCGCAGGAAGTTATAGGTCGCTCGCCGGGACGCCCTCAGCCACGGCCCCCCCTCTCGTCCCCCCAGCTCCATCCCGCGGGCGGGCAGCGGCCCTCCGCACTGACACGCGTGGGCACCTGGGAGCGGCCTCTGCCTCTCCGGCGGGCCCGCACCCTTGCGCGACGGCTCTCGGGGCCTGCGCGGTGGCGCGCAAGAGTCGCGCAGGGCCGCGGGGCCGGCCCACCCGTGGGACCCGACGCGCAGTGGAGATGCCCAGGCCAGGAGCGGGGGGGAAACCCGCGGAGGGAGATCGGGGGCCGGCGCGGCGCAGGACGGGGCAGGGCAAGGCAGGGCAACCGGGGCTCCGCGTCTCTCTGGGGCTACCTGAGTCTCGGAGAGATTGAGCTGGCGGGCGAGCTCGGTGCGCTCCCGCCCCACGACGTACTGGCAGCGCTGGAACTCCATCTCCAGGCGGTAGAGCTGCTCGGCCGTGAAGGAGGTGCGGGTCCGCTTGGGACGGTCCAGATCAAGCCCCTTAGGCAGAATAATCTCTCTGATTGAACCTTTGGCATCTGGCAAAGAAAGGCGCGGTCAGATTTACACCCAGGCAAACTTCGTATCTGCTTTGCTGATTTTTTTTCCCCTTTTTTTTCTTTTTCTTTTTTTTTTTTTCCGAGGGAAAGAGCCGCTGCCAGGGCCTTCAGAACCCAGACCCGAATCAGGATGGAGCAGAGTCTCTGAGGCTGTGGCACTATACCTGGCCACTACACCCAAGGAAGGAAATTAAAAACAAACCCAAAGAAACATCAGAGAAGGAAGGAGGGGGCGGTGGGGGCCCAGGGCAATGGTAATAATCCCCTCAGCCTATTTAAAAATTGGCTCGAATATGTTGCACTGACAGTACGACACTGCGGCATCACCCACGGCCCCTCTGGGAGGCTGGGGGGAGATCCTCCAGGCCGGGCTTTGTGCCTGGAGTGCAGGGTACTCTTTGTTCACCCTGGGCTCTGGGGTAGGGCTTGCTGGAAGCCGCCACACACACCCAGCCAGCCCCCCAAAATATGAAACCTCATTATTGTTGTTGCTGTTATTTTATTATTATTAAGTTTCCTAAATAAAAAAAATAATAAAAAGCTGGGGAAAGCTTCTAGGGCATCAGGCACCGCTGTCCCCGAGCTGGCTGACTGCCCACCGCGAATCTGGGGAGACCTCCAGCACACCCAGCACACGGGGAAAGCATCGCCGCTGCCGTGGGGTTTTGGCAAAGGGGAGAAGGGGAGGGGGAGGAGGAGGGGGGGAAACAACAACAACAACAACAACAACAACAAAACCCAACCAAAAACAAACAACCGAAAACCAAACAAGGCACTAAACAGCCCCCAGAAATCTCACTTTTCTGGTAGCTCCTACCGAAAGAAAGCGGGACAAATCTTATTAACACGACTGTCAAGTTAGAGCCAGATTCATGTTACATTAAAGCCTTCCCAACTTTGTTTTCCGTAATTTTACCTCCTCGGTACGTTTTAAATCAGAGACAACCACATCATTTTAATCTGACCCCTCTCTGGGTCAATCGGTCGCGCAAGGATTAATTATTGTTTACAAGGCCTGCATCGTGCTAATTTCGTTCCGATTCTGTTCCCTCTCTCCTCCCCAAAAACTCACCTTAATAAAATTTAAATTTCTTCCGGTAGTATATATATTTTTTTTGAGGGAGGGGGGCAGGAAGAGATTAATTTCATTAATTTGGCCTGGAGGATAGACGAGGATTGAGGAAAATAAAACGTATAACTATTAAAATATGTATATATATATATATATATATATATATATACCTTTTCCTCTGTTGATTTTAAGGCTGATGGTTACATAAAATATCCCTTTCCGCTGGGATGCTGGGCACGGGGAGAAGGGGGACAGCGGGAACCCTTGCCCTCCGGAAAACGCCTCCCTGCCCGCTCCGAGAGCCGGGCGGGAACCGCAGCCCCGCGCTATTGTACGCGGCCGCGGCTTCTGGCGGGCGGGATGCGCGGGCGCGGAAGGAGCGCGCCCGGCCTCCGGGGCACAACCTCGGCCCCTCCGAGAGAGCGCTGGTTCCGGCGGGGTCCCTGCGTGGACGGGCACCCAGGGAAAGGTGCAAATCAGACGAAAAAAGGGAAGGGTGGGGGGAACCACACACCCCCTCCCCCCAAACCATCAGGGCTGGCCGGGTGCGGAGCAAAGCCGGGGAGGAACCACCGCGGCTTAACTTTCCCCCGAGCCGCTGGCGGAAATTCACGGCAATAAACCCGGGCTGGAGCGGGGCTGCAGGGTACAGCCCTGCCGGGATGTGGGATCTCTTCTCCCCGGAGCTGTACGGAAGGTTTTTCAACCCAGGGACGGACTAAAGGCAAAGCAGCAAAATAAACACATCTCCCGGGCGTGAAGAGCGCTCACCTTCCCCCACCCTCGCGAAATACCTCAAACTCATACCTCTAACTAGGATCCTCCTGCAATAGTCCGGATCAGCCGAACTAGATTTACTTTTATTACAGTCTTCCGTGGCTGCAGAGGCAGAAAAAGTCCCTTGCTGATCCTTCAAAAAAGAAGTAGAAATATTTCCTTCAGACCCTTTGCTTTCCTTGCCCTCTTTATGTCCGTTCTTCGAGACCCGGTTAGCTTCAGTCTCTGAACTGCATCTAACGTCCATTTTGTCTTGTTTCCCAAACATGTAGTGCAATTAAAAAAAAAAACAAAAACCACCAAAACCACCAAAAAACAAACAAAAAAACCAAAAAAACCAACAAAAAATACAGAAGAGTAGCAGTAGAAGAAGAAGACGAAGTGTATGCTGGATATTGCACGGCTTAGGGTCAGATCGGTGGGGATCTGTAAAGCACCTTGAGTAAGGAAGGTCGGGTTTTATCCCACTGGAAAAGCAGCGGCTTCCTCAGTCCCAGCGTCCTAATGTGACTGTCCAGCTTCCCAGAGCGCCCAGTGATCAGGTACTCAACAGTACAACTCTAAAATGATTTAATGTCTGCCTTATTACAGAGACATGTAGTTGTTAGACACACAGAGGGACGCGCACTCGCTGTTTCAATTGATTACGGGTAATTTTGCAGCCTCCACATTTAGGTTACCTCATGAATACACTAAATTGTTTGGATAATATATCAGATCGTAATGGATGGTTTGTGTGCTTGTCCCCAATCAAGTAGAGTTTAGCCAGTGAATAAACTGAAATGATTGGTCTTGCTTTCAGGAAACACACAATCAAAAGACTGAGACTTCCAGAAAAAAAAAAAAAAAAAAAAAAAGAGGAAAAAAAAAAAGGGGGGGGGGGGGGGAAAAAAAAAAACTTTTGACAAGATTCACCCTGAATTGTTAGCACCATTAGCAGCCATTATTAACTTTCTTCAGTATGCCTTTGACCTCCCGATTATATAGTGGCTTTCTCCAAAGCACGCCAAATAAATCTGAATAAAGCTGCTAGGAAGGGCTGGAAAAATGCAGTTGTAGGGGGGGGGCTGGGAAAAAAAAAAAAAAAGAAAAAAGAAAAAATAAGCCCCCTGAATTCTAAACAAACAAACAGATCCCCAGCACGCATACACACAAAAAAAGTTCTTCCTTCAAGCAGATCTCTCCGAGGAAGCAGGTTATCTTGGCCAGCAGAAATCCTCCTTAACACATCTCCCCACAGACAGCCATCTTAAACTCCTACCTCTCCTTATTTCAGTCCCGATACTTGCTTTTTGTGCTTCTCCCTCTGTGTGTGTGTGTGTGTGTGTGTGTGTGTGTGTGTGTGTGCTAATTCTGCACCTTCGCAAACACTGAACCTATTCGCAGAGGCTGCTCATTGGGAAAAAGGAGGAAAAAAAAAAAAAAGAGGAAAAAAAAAAGAAAGAAGCCAGCTTTGTGTGTGCAGTGGATCCAGGAGGGGGGAGAAAGGGAGAGAGGGGGAGAAAGAGGGAAAGAGGGAGGGAGGGACAGGGAGAGATAGCCCGTGAAAAATCTCAACTGCATGATCCACTAAAGGAGGAAAAAAAAGTTTTACTCTAGCTATTTCATTGTCTCTGCTACAATATCTTTGAGAACCGCAACAGCCAGTAATCCAATAAGACCATTGATTAGGCTACAATGATTCAATTCAAGCAAATGGCCTTGTGCAAAGAGCATGCTCCAGTCCTTCTTGTCACCTTGCAGGGCAGAAGCCCTCTTCATGCTGCTCTCCTTATTCATTCCTTTATGGGAAATGTAGAGCAAAAGGAGTGAAAGATGGCAATTATCTAATTGGACTATTAACAAACAATTCTCTGAGTGTGGCTGTCTGGCAGTGGTTCTTGGGCGAGGTGAAAGGCCACATGTTGCACTGGCCCCATTCACAAAGAGTTTAGGGGCCTGAGAGAGAGAGAAAGAATTTTCCCTGAGAATTTTTCAGACAAACGCTGGAGTATCCATCAGGCGTGCTCCTCTCCACCTCGTCCTCCGCCTGCCTGGGCTGCCGCCTGGGAATTTTACCCACCTGAAGCAGGCTGGGGGAGCCAGTAGGTTTTGCTGCGGACCATATCGGCGGGGAAAAGCAGAACACAGCGCCCTTGCCAGGGCTGCTCAGCCCCACAGGACTCATCCTGCTGCCGCTGGAGGAGTAACAGCCCTTGCCCCACAGGACCCAGTCTTTGTCCATGGCGGGGTAACGGAGGGGAGGATCCTGGGCCTGGGCCTAGCCATCATAAATGGGAATTTCGGGAGAGACGAGAAAAGAAGGGGTAAGAAAAAGAAGAGGAAGGGAAAAGAAAAGAAAAGAAGAGAAGGGGAAAAAGGAAAGGGAAGGGAATTGGAAAAGGAAAAGGAAAGGAAAAGGAAAAGGAAAAGGAAAGGAAAGGAAAGGAAAGGAAAGGAAAGGAAAGGAAAGGAAAGGAAAGGAAAGGAGAGGAGCTAAGAGAGGAGAAGAGAAGAGAAGAGAAGAGAAGAGAAGAGAAGAGAAGAGAAGAAGAGAAGAGAAGAGAAGAGAAAGAAAAAAGAAAATAAATGAAGAAAAAGAAAGAAAGAATGAGAAAAGAAAAGGAGAAAAAAGAAAAGGAAAAGAAAAGGAAAAAAAAAAGAAAAGGAAAAAAAAAGAAAAAAGGAAAAAAGAAAAAAAGAAAAAAGAAAGAAAAAGAAAAGAAAAGAAAAGAAAAGAAAAGAAAAGAAAAGAAAAGAAAAGAAAAGAAAAGAAAAGAAAAGAAAAGAAAAGAAAAGAAAAGAAAAGAAAAGAAAAGAAAAGAAAAGAAAAGAAAAGAAAAGAAAAGAAAAGAAAAGAAAAGAAAAGAAAAGAAAAGAAAAGAAAAGAAAAGGAAAAAAAAAAAGCAGGGCTGTTCCTAGGTACAAGGAGTGGTCTCTAGTGGGAATCTTAAATCTTGGTAATTTTTTCCACACATCACAAAATAGTTTATTTTTATTTTCATTGTCCAAAAAAGTCAGATTTGGATTGAGGAGGTGCCCCATAGATTTTCATCAAACCCCCTCATTTCAGTGATGTTTGCGCCTGCAACTGGATGTGCAATGTCTTTATTAAGAAGCAGTGTTTATTTTTGCTTCCAGCCAACGCATCTCAGCAATCTCTGGTGATCTGTTGTTATTAGTTACTACTTGTATGGCAGTCACACCCAGGGGCCCCAAATAAATCACAGCCCCATTGTGCAAGGCTTCATGCAGATACAGGGAGAGGATGGAACGAGTTCATTTCCTCCATGAATTCGCAATGCTGCGCAAAGGCCTGTTGTGCTGAAGGGATGCTTGTGAAACAGCACTTTTAAGGGAGATTTGGTCCTTTCAGGGGAGGTGCAACAAGTGGATGCTGATTAGTAACAACATTTTTCATGTAGCTGAAGTGTAGGTTTGTGTTTAGCAGGTAAGCTTTGTTGTGTGATATACATAAATGTATACATGTGTACGGATGCATAGGCAAGGTAATATCAACAGTCCTGGCTGGACATGTTTGTTTAATGCTAAATAAATCAAAGTTCTATTTCAAGCATTTTTTACATAACAGATTTTTTTTTTTTTGACAGAATAGGCATAATGATTCCCATAAAAGGTCTACTGTGAAATGCAGAGAGCAATTATAATTATATTTGCATAGGTGTGTGGGAGTATGTATGACATTTCCCCCCAAGTTTTTCGTTATGCTAATGTCTAGGCATAGGCCATAATAATAAACATGGAGCTATTGAACTCAATTACGCTGTTTGAAGCAGAGTATATGGAGATTAAATACTGTATTTGTGTGATAATCTTGCATTTTTGGTTTTTTTTTCCCCCCAAACAGGATTTGATCCAAAGCTCTGTAAAGGCCAAGGGAATTTTGTTTTGTGTGTAATATCCTAACAAATGCTCTGCAAACCCCTCGTTGTCGGTAAGAAGTAGGTGCTATAAGAGAGCTTTCCCCCATTAAATCAGTTAAATTTGCCTTCACATGTTATGAACACACTACTACTGTTGAAGATCTGGAAATTCAAATAAGGAGTCTAATCCTGCAGGAAACTTGTGGTGAGCAGACAAGTCTATCCACACACAGCTCAGTTACTTTAATTGAAGTCCGCTCATCTGCAACAAATAGCTAAGTCCAGAAGAGCACTGGGAAATGAAAATAAATAAATAAATTACCATTTATAAATTCAATATTTTCATTAGGCAAGCAGTCCTTAAACTTATACTCACTTGTGTCCACACCCCCCCCCCACCACCACCTCCCTTGCCAGTAGACTTAAAGTGAAGCACTCGTGAATATTATGTTCTTTTAGGACCTCATGTGTCCCCTTCTGGCAGCCATAACTCCAGGGATCTCCATAGGTTCAGCACTCTTATATCTACACTCATGTGCTACTGGATAAGCTGATTAGGGGTTACCTCTTCTCCCTTCGAATAGTGCATAAAATGACTTAGCACACTACACAGGTGCTCCCTGGTTGCACTTTGCTATGTAGACTATCTCATTGCATTTCAAAAGCAGTTTTATTGGTTTGTGGTAGCATGCAGAAGACTGAAAAATTTGTTTTTCATTGACTACCACTATTTATATTATTTTCATCTCTATGTGATCATAGAATCATAGAATTGTAGGGGTTGGAAGGGGTGGGAAGACACCCACTTTTTGCTACAACTTCCTAAACTCCTCTTTGTGAGAGAAGTAATGCTGTTCTGAACTCTCTTTAAGACTTGCAAGCCAAGCTAGTTAGCTTAGTATGAGCATGTGGATAAATTGCTGTTGAGCCTCAGTGCATATGCTTGGAGTTAAAGATTCATCAACAGGGTCCCACGTTTAATTCACTTGATTTGCTATATAACATGGATTCCCATCCAAATAATGTTCTTTATACAAGCTGTTGTATGCTTGGAGAGTCAGCCCTCACCCTCCTTTTCTCCCTCTGCAGAGTCATTCTAACAGATTTGGTCTTTGGTGGGTGTTTGCAGGTCTCAGCTGAAGAGGAAAGCAGAGGAGCCCAGCACTCTCAGGTTAATCTAAATATCTAACAACCTGCTCTGCTGTCTGTGACAGGCACCTGCCGCTGCCCAGCCAGGACAGATGTGGGAGGAGGAGTACAGACTTTCCCAGCACACTCTCAGCCCTGAGCTAAAAAGGCATGGCTCAGACATTTTCTGAATCAAAGGACTTATCTCTGGGTTTAATAACCCGGAGTAGATTTTTTTCTTCTGTTAATTTTATTAATTCTTTTGATCCAGATCATTTGGATTTGAATTTTCAGATGCAATTGTCAAGCCACTGGTAGACACATTTTTTGTCTAGCACAGGGCATATGATCTGGTACAAGCATCTCACTGGTTATTTCCAACTAACAGAGAACATGGTAGCTACTCTTAGCAATACATTACATGTAGAAATGTCAAGGAGTTGCTATGAAGAGGGCCCATCACACATCCAGAACCCTTGGTCAATGCTAACAGAGGATGAGAAAAACCTCATTCCAACATGGGCAGATGCTACCTTTCTCTTGGACAGGACATTTCTGTCCTGTGTGAGTGACGCTCTGTGAGTGAAGATGAAGATCTTCATGAAGACAAGAGGTTCACCAGAAGGTTCTTCTTTCAGACAGGTCTCGATGTGTTAATCACCAGGAACTTTGAGCACCTTCTTTAAACAAAGTGCACAGCATAATTAGCAACTCAGTTGCTCTTGCCATTATTCATTGCTAGGGAGGAACTTGTCATTACAATTTAAGATGAACTCTGGAAATTTCAGCATATGGATACTACTGTGCATTCAGGGACATTTAAGATGCATATGCTAAGCCCTTACTTGAAGATGGTAATTTGTCCTAGTGGGAATTGGTTCCATCTCCTGTCAGTGAGCCTAGAAAACGGTCATCTTGTCACCAAGGGGAGCACTATCCTTGAAGAGCAGGACCACGTCTTTATCTGGAAGCTTTATACTGTCTTTGAAGAAGAAAAGGATTGAAGTCTTTGACTTGGTTCAGTTTCCTGAGTGAAGTGGAAGATAAGGCTGCAATGTTCGTGGCAGTCTACATGGCTAGAAACAGCACTAAGTCTGCTTTCCCAAGGACTGATGCCCAGATACATTTGTGTTGTTTAATGACATGTGGGTCCCTGGATCATGATGTAAAATATATCACATGATTTACTTGAGGTGAAATTAAAGAACTCTAACAGGCACAACAGCCAGACAAAACCAATTCCTCTCTGTCTTGTAAGTGGGCAACACCATCATGCATGGCTATGAAATAGGAATGTAGCTCTTTCCAAATAGGCTTCATCAGCTCCCATGCAGATGTTACATCTTTCATGCTAGTGCCCCTATACATTCCTCTTCTAGCAAGCATTCCACAAGAAAACTGTTCAAAATAAATGGGCATATCCAGACATCTACTTAAAATAAAGTATCAGATCGAGATAATACGTGTTTTGCTTGTAGCTGATACACTCTTACGCTGTGCTGTACTCCTGCCTACTAGTCTGATGCAGGATACAGAACTAGTTGCTTCTTAATTTTCCTGCATACTTTGCCAGTAATTGCAGTATTGTCTCTTCCAGATTCTAAACTGAGCGTATTGGCAGGACTCAGCAGTGCTGTTCTGGAGGCCAGCAATAATGAGCATGGGTATCACAAGTGTATCATGATTAATCACATTGTGGTCATTATGAGCTGCCCCTTACAGTTATCAATCTGGACAGTAGATTAATACAAAGCTTCATTGCCTGTATCATGCCGGTGGCATATGCAAGCCATCTGAACAATGGTGAGACATGAGTCTTTTCATGAGGGAAAACTGTGAATTAAGAGGAAATACTGTTTGTTCTCCAAGGGCAGATTGAGAGCCTTTGGTTTCAGGCTCAGCTGCCTCACTGACTGCCTCTATAACCACCAGCACCTAAATGCTCAAATGCTCTCTACTTTCATCCCCCTCCTCTCCTGACAATGGCATTAGTTTCACCAACTTTTCTTGGGCAGTCATGGGTAGTTACCACCTCAAAGGTGTTGGAACACAAGCCTTTACTATCCGTGTTAAAGCTCTTGCTAGTCCCTTCATTCCCATCATCCATACAAGCAAGCTTGAGGGTTTAAACAGCTCAAGGGGAGAAGTTTGCAAAGGTGGCCTGTTCAAGTATCTGTACTCTCTTTAATACTTTTGAACATCGAAGAGCTATGCAGCAAAACCAAACCTAACTGTCAGACTTTGGGTTAAAACAATTCAGTTCTTTATTTTTGAAAGCTCCAGTCCGATCAGATTGAACACAAGCCATGTCTCAAATACTCATAATCAGTTGTCAATCTCAACAAGCCAGGAGAAGGCCGTACAGAACAGTCTTGCTGAATTGAGTCTGTTCCTTAGGTACCATCCAGTAACTAGAATGATGTGAAAGATCAGACGCTGGAGTTAAATAAACTTTGCCATCATCCCCAGGCTGGTGTAGTATGGTAGCCAGTAGATTTGGTGAATGTCTTCTTGAAATGATAGCTTTTGAATTTTTTTTGTTGCTGGTTTTACCTTATTGTCAGGTCTTTCTCCCATGTGAAAATGGGAAATGTCAACACAAGCCACAAGTACAAACCATAAACAAAATCCAAGCTGTTTTGGAAAGGTTTGTCTGCCTGGGTGATTTGGTTACATCCAACAAAAAAAGAGGTTAAATAGGAAATTCTTCAACTATAGGCCTTGAAAGTTATGGTTCATGCCATAAAGAGAATTGTGGCCACATTTAAAGGAAATTTTTGGACTGAATGTGTAGCTAGAATACTGGCAGGATTTTGTTACCTGAAATAAGGTAGCATTTCAAGTGGACACCTGAAGAAATGATTTGATACACTTCCTAAGGCTTTGTCAGGGAAAATGATGGGAAAGGTAGGCAAAGATGAGTGCAATTTGGTTTGTTAAAAACCTGTTGGAGATTGTGGGTCAGTTCAGGGTGACTCCACTTTATGGTGAATACTTTACCTGATAGATTTAAACACACTGGGGGGGCTGAGCATCACGTCGGCAGACAACTCCGAACATGGCTAAATGCAAGGTAATGCAAAGCATCAGTGATTAGCTGTATAGCTCAAATAATCTGAAAAGCCCTGAATTACCAGGAATCTCTGAGGAAAAAAACCCAAACCCTGCACCAGGAGTCATCAGTGTCTGATTTACTTCAATTTATAGCAGCAACTTAAAATAATATATATATATATATATATGGATTTATTAAATAGACCTAGATCAGAATGCCAAAAACATCAGGATAACACAAGATTATGCCATAAATCCACATTAACTCTGTGTTCATTCTTTTTATCCTCTTCTCTCATGAGGTATATAGCAGAGTCTGAAAATGTTCAAGAAATGAGAATAAAAATAATTACAGGCTGCTGCTGAGATTAGTATATGGGAGATGACAAAGTCCAGAATTATGTTTTTGGGAAGGAGGAGATGAAAGTGTAGCTGATTGTGGAAGTCAAAATTCTTGAGCACATAGCGTTGGACTTTGTTATTTTATCACATAAGAACAAACATCAGGTTAAATTAAAAAGCAGCAAATTTAGAATGAAAAGCAAATGCCCAGACACATGTCTCATCACCTGTGGGAGCTGCCATTCCAGGAGGTTATTGAGGCAAATACCTTGGCTTGATTTTAAAGTGAATTGGACATTGTTAGGATTACCTCATTACACAAGGTTGAAAACAGCGTGACTGAATCTTACACCCTGAACTGGACACCGATCCAGCAGCATATCAGTTTGGGGTTTAGTGTCTTCTTCCTTGAAGCATCTGGAACTATTATTAGAAATATTCTTATTGCATAGTAGTGTATCAGATGCCACTGGATAGAAAAATAAAACAACCAGTACATTTCAGATAGCAATTAACAGCAATAGTTATCACTATGTAATTTATGCCTCTAGTAAGAAAAATTTAAAAAAGGGAAAGGCATAGACATATGGTTTGTTAGCTCAACAAATGTTTCTACCAAGGAAATGGACACTTTGACGCTGGTTTTGTGCAAGGGTGGGACTTTGGAGGTGGAAACGTACGTGACACATCTAATACATTGTGAGGCTAAGAGAGCAAGTAGTCTTCTGCTGGTACATTACCTAGAACGTGGAGGACAGCTCAGCAAGGGATGTTCTGCAAAGCCAAGACTGCTGAAGTCTGGAGCAATGGTAAAGGCTTTGAGATTGTGTTTTGTGTTTCTGCAGAGCACAGGCAAGACAAGGAGGAGAAGAGCAAGAAGAAGATGAAGAGCAAAAGGATCATGAAGAGAAAGGAAAAGGAAAAGGGAAAGGGAAAGGGAAAGGGAAAGGAAAAGAACAAGAACAAGAAAAAGAACAAGAACAAGAAAAAGAACAAGAAAAAGAACAAGAACAAGAAAAAGAAAAAGAAAAAGAAAAAAGAAAAGAAAAAGAAAAAGAAAAAGAAAAAGAAAAAGAAATAGAAAAAGAAAAAGAAAAAGAAAAAGAAAAAGAAAAAGAAAAAGAAAAAGAAAAAGAAAAAGAAAAAGAAAAAGAAAAAGAAAAAGAAAAAGGAAAAGAAAAAGAAAAAGAAAAAGAAGAAGAAGAAGAAGAAAAGGAAAAGGAGAAGGAAAAAGAAAAAGGAAAAGGAAAAGGAAAAAGGAAAAGGAAAAAGGAAAAGGAAAAAGGAAAAGGAAAAAGGAAAAAGGAAAAGGAAAGATTTTTTTGTATTGGTCACCTCCAGTAGATTCCTTAGACAAAGGGCTCTACATAATTTGGAAACCAAACTCCTTGAGCATCTTTATGATAGAAATATTTATTAGATTTTTTTCTGGGCACAGAAAAAAGAGAAGAAGATTTAGACTTATGATGTTTATTATGTTTTAAAGTTCTTAGAAGGAAATATTCTACGTAAGAGAATAAGAGAACAAGACATGCTGCAGTACGGATCTGTGCCAGCTGAATTCTAACATTTGCTTTTGTATGAAAAGAGAAGTTCTGGGCCCACAGTAATTGCACTGTCTGGAAGAAATAATTTGGGCAGATATACAGCAATAGTAATCTTTTAACCATGTCACTCAGTTTCCTATTAATGGATATAAAGTTTGGGGTTTATTATTATTAATTTATATAATAGATACAAATACTAAATAAAAGTATGTTTCTAAAGACTGAAATATTCCTAGGATACTGTTTGGCTATTCATTTCACTAGGATATTTCTACCACCCATTAACACAAGAAAAATGAAGTTATATTAATGATATCTAGTATGCTTTAAGACATTTACAACCTAAACAAGACTAATTAGATAAGAGAAGAAATGTGGTTTATTTTATTTTTATAAATGGGCAAAATTGTTTTCTGTTATTTTATGGATGGAAGACAAGAAGCATAGAGAATGATGGTTTCCCAGTGGTACCAGAGGGACTGGATGATCTCTTTGGGGTAGTGCTCTAACTCTAAGACCATCCACCAAGAAAAGAAGACAGAAGTTCAGGGAACAAAGGGGTTATCCAGCAGGGAAGCTGAAAAATTGGCAAAGCCCCCACTGTTGACTTCTAAGGTGTAGAAATGATGCTACCCACTCCCTGCCTTTTAATATGGCACATACAACATCTGTGTGATGACTAGCTGGGAAGGACAAGTGCTTGGCATGTTCTCAAATGGCATGCTCTTGAAACTGTTACTCAGAGCCCAACATACCAGGTAAGAGAAGCAGAGGTCCAGCCATAGCCACTTTCTCCTGTTCAGGATAATGCACAGCTCTGAGGACCAATTTTAAGCTCTTCCACTGACACCGTGTTACTGATGTTATTAAAACTGCTCTTGATTTAGACTACTGCAGATTAAGGTCAACTCCAATGACTGCTCAGTTAGCAACCTACTGTCTGGTTAGTAAGAAGTTCCACACAACTAATTTTTAAAATTTTTGTCTTAATTTTATCTTTCTGTCCATTGCACCTTCATTTCCTCATGATGAAGAGCAGAATTAGACCCTTTGGTGTGTGTCTCTTTTTATCACGGGAACTAATTCACCATTGTGCTGGCAGCGCTCCTACTACTGTCAATGGGAATTATGTACTTTGAATGCAGGAGAATGAGGCCATAACTGTTTAAGAATTATGCTATTAAGACAGCACAATGTGTTTTATTCTCATATAGAGTATTACATATGAGGAGTCAAAACCGCTTTGCGGAGAAAAAGGGATAATAGACCGTACTTCACAGAGTTACATGGAGTGGTGCTCTGATTCAGAAGGAAAAGGACAAATACTATACAGATGTGAAGAGAATAGCAGAAGAGCTGTACCTTCTAGGCAATAACGAAGGCAGCAAGTTTCCTTACAGAACAGACAGTGCAAGGTGGAAATTGAAAGAATTTAATGTCAGCTGGGCGAAAGTAATTGTAGAATTTTGGGCCGGAGTAACCTGTGGGTACTCCTCCTGCCAAGTGCAGGCCAGTCCTTGAGCTAAGCATCACGGGTCAGTGCCCTTTTACATGGAACGTATTTTCTCCCTGTTATCTTAGAGTCCAGCATCTCAAGATATAAAATGCACTGGGAAGATGCTGCATGATGCATCCACCCACGGAACAGGTCACCACAGAGAGAGGCAGGGCAAGATGGGCATCACAGAGCAGCACTTCCCCTTTTGCTCCAGTGTAGTCTTTCCAGTTAGGCAAAAGCATCACCCTCTTGCCCAAATATGTTAATAATGCCTTATCAGCAGGCTGCAAGCTTGAGTGCAGCGACTGGCCATGCGCTGTTTTGCGGGAAGGCTGCTCGATGTGAATAGCTGTTTCCTTATCAGGTGGAGTGTCAGTTGCTGCATGGGAAGGCTTAGGCAATAGTCCTTTCAGGCAAACAAACTCCACACCTGGATTTCTTTTCATTTCATTATGTTCCCAACCTTTGTGTACCTCCCTCCCATCTGCTGCTTTTTTAACAGGATCCATCCAGTTACCTGCAATGTGACCAGAATAAAAGGGCTATGTGCTTACACTGCAGCCATTTCCACACCTGCAGTTTGTGTGTTGGGATGTGAGCCTGCTTCCAGGCAGCTCCAGCCCTGCCAGCAGTGTGGCAGACATGGCACCCTGCTCAGCCTGGGGTCAGAGGCCTTGGGAGCTGCTGGGAAAAGCCGTAGTGGTGCTGAGTTTGCTGTATCTGACTACCCGCTGTGGGTCTGCATAAGCTGCTGTCGTTGAAGTAGCTGAAATATAGATGAGCCCAAAGGCTGTCTCTTCCTCCAGGAGGAAGTCTCCAGAGGATCTGGAAACATGGTGTGTGCATCATCTCCCAGCCTGCCTTCCACCCTGCTGCTTCCCAGGCACTTCCTAAGCTGCTCTGCACGGCTGGGTGCCAACATTTGTGCTCTGGAGGGTCTCTGCTCTGCTGGGAGCCCTGCCTGCAGCGGGGCAGGTGGGCCATGCATAGCAGGCAGTGCAGACCTGCCATGGGAGTTGGTAAGAGTGTCCAAACGAAACAGCCCAACCCAAAAGCACCTCATAGAAAAGGCTGTGTTTGACCATTCCAGACATCTCCCCAACATTGCACTGCCTTAGAAAGCTCAGCTCGTTTAGTTTAACTCACCTGGCATGGTTTTGTTGCTACCCCTTCATCCAGGATAGCAGGGCTCATGCACAGAAACGCTAAGAAATGTTTGTGCAAAGTTGCTGTTTGATTAGTTTTATCCCGAGGGCATCAGGAAAACTCAGATAAACATATTTTGCCCAAGTAGATATGGGATCAATACCCTCTTCCCACTTTTTTAGCAATTGCATTTGGCATTTGCTATTATCAAGTCCCTGTCCAAGCCTTTATGAGGCAACTGCTGTGCAGCAAAGGAAATGCTAATGGTCTTCATTTCTGCAGAGGGTGAGGTGGAGCACAGGTGGGTGAAGTGACTTGCCTAAAGTGGGATATTGAGCTTGTAACAGTGCCAGGCTCCACTCCTCAGTTTTGTATTTGCAGCACTTCTGCTGCGAAGCCCCCAGTAAAAGGTCAAACCATATGGACTCATAAAATTTGAAATAACAAATATGGATCACTAAAAAACATTTGTTGGATGTTGGGATTTCCCTTTTCATCCTCTTTTAAAATAACACTTTAATATAAGATCCATCCTCTTCTGCTATCAATAAATTTTAAAGTCTACTATTGAAATGAAATGCAAATAAAACGTTCAAAGAGTTCCAATACAGCAAAGCACTTAAGTATGTGTTTATCTTTAAACACATCTGGAACCCCATTGACTTTGACAGGAATACTCATATGCTTAAAGATAAGCCTGCTTTTGTTGGATTATGGCCCTGAGGATGTAAGTGCTGGGGGAATCATTTTCATGCTCTCCAGAAAGGGCTTTAAATCACTTTTGTTTAAGGAGAGCTAACTGGTTGGACATAAACATACCTAACAAACCAATAGATCAAGATTAACTTTTATGCTGAGCCACTTGACACATCTCTAGAAGTTACTTACTGTTGAAGTTTAGTTCTTAAAGAAAGTAACGATCCAATTATTTTTTAAATGAAATAGAGCTGTAGGAAAACCTTGATACCTCCACGTGGGAATTTTTAACAAAAAAAATAAAAAAGGAAAAGAAAAAGGAGAAGAGACAGAGCCATGTTAAAGGGAATGCAGTGTGCACATCTGAAGGGCAGGAGAGTTAGGTGGATTATTAGATTTCAGCACTTGAAAGAAGAAGCGGTGAGGTACATAATAGGACTTTGACAGATTGTCTGCTGCTGGTTTTGCTGTTTTGCTGGCGATGCTCTGAGATCAACAAAACAGACAGGCAGCAGGGCAACACAGCCCTAAAAAATAACAGTTGGCTCTAATACCGTATCTTTCAATTGTGGTTGCTAAAGAGTCTAATCCAAAGTCCTTGAAATCAATGGAAATGTTCTCATTGACTTCAAGGAGGTCTGCGTCAGGCCCTGCACCACGCAGGCACTCAGGTCTGCTCAGCTGTGAGGATCAGCACTGCACATCCCCTTGGAAGGTGCACAGGCACCGAGGCTGGGATCTTACCCCTGCCCTTCACAGGCCATGTTTCCACTTCTTCCCAGTCCACTGCAGGTCACGGTGACTCGGCCACGCCGGCACCGTCCCCACAAACAGGGCAGCGGTGCTGCTTCCCACTGCCCACCCCATCACCTCCCTCAGCCCCCCGTGTGCCACGGCTACCTGGGGCACCATGGGGTCTCAGGGCCGCATTGCAGGTGTTGCCCGTGCACTTCACCTTAATTCCTTCCCAGTGGTGCTTGAAATCATAATAAAGAGCAGTTGTTGGCGTGATTTGGTTGTTGGTTTGTCCCTGGGTTGGGTTTTTTTTAAGTAAAAAGCAGAATTGCTAATACTTCATGAAAACATTGCTTTTTAAGCGCTGCCACCTCTGCTCTGTGCCTTGTCGGGAGTCTAGGTCAGAAAAGCAATGGGGAACGCAAGATAAGAAAGCCCTACCATCTAGGCCAAGCACAGCAATATAACGTCGCTTCAGCGGTAATGACAATGGAGAAGGAACAGAATGCTGTCAGGGGATAATGGTGTCCTGCTGACAGCTAAATGTGAAAGCCAAAGCAAAGACATTTATAAAATAAACAAGCATCAGGGAAGATGAGACATTTATTACAGCGCAGGAAATAGTGATCTTTAACAATGGTCCATTCCAGTTTCTCTCATTGTTATAGAAATAAAGTGGTGTGAATGAATGCTTTGTCTCATGTATGTTTTATGTTTCTCAGGCAATTACCAGACTGCATTCTGTTTTGTCTAGGGGAGGGAATTGCACGTCATCTGATGGGAGTGCAGTTTGTGGGGCAAGCGGGGCTCGGGAAGAGACACACTTGTTTTGTGTCTAAACCTGTGCAGTCTCCTGACCCCCAACAAAAGCGATAGGCCAGGCCGCATCACACCGCTCTGTGACGTCAGCACTTCTGTGTGACGCCAGAAAGATGCACTGCAGTGAGGTGAGGGCGTTCTGGTGGCACACCTTGGGGAAGCAGTTTCTCCACTCCTGCGCATCATGGTGCTGTGGCTGCCTCTCACAGTGGTGCTGGCTTTAGCAGGAAGCAGATGGAATAATACAACCCCCAGAACGCGGGTGGGTTTAACCCCAGAGGGACAAGCACAGGGTGAGGATGGAGAAGGGGACGGGAGATCCCTAAATCAGGAGGAGTTCTGCCAAGGAGAGGGCAAGGGCGTCCATAACCATAGCCAGAGGCTAAAATGACACTGGGACCCTGACATAAAATGCACTGCCCTAACTCAGGAAGCTCCCACACTGGCCATACCATACACTTGTTCTCTGTGGGGCACCAGCTCCCTGTAAATGTTTCTTAAAAAAAATAGCCAATAATGCACATCGGGGCCGAACCGAAGAAACATTCCAACTTCTCCTATCACTTCAGAGAAGGGGGGGAAATCTGCACTAAACATTACGCTTCTTGCCATCAATGTGCCAAATGGGAGGAAGAAAAGAACAAGAATTTGGACATAATTAAGTAGTCAAGTTCTTGTCTGGAATGAGGCCCAAGCTGAACCTGCACTCTCTTTTATTAACCTTCTGTAGGGGCAAAAAGAAAAAAAAAAAAAAAAAGACATTTAGAAAAAACATGGTAGGGTCACAGTGACAGATGTACAGATGAAGAAGAGAGAACACATATTTAAGTTGTCAGAGGGATGTGTGGCAAAGCTATGGGATAAAATAAAAACTAAAGAAAGAAAATACAGTTGACCATCAGAAAACATTTTCGAGCAAGCCTTCATTTTAATATTTTCCTCTGTTTTCTGAGCTGTCTGGTGGTATAACAGCCTCTCAAGACTGCAGAGTAATTCTCGTGGATTGTTTTTAAATTTAAAGCTGGACTGGAAAATGTAAGAAAATACTACTGAGTGAGGATAGATTAGAGAGCCTAATAGACCATTTTCCTCTCTAATTTCCATTAAGGTGATTAGTTGGAATGTTGCTTGCAGCATATTAGTGAAAAAACACTGGAAGCATAGTCATATAGTGGATCCAATATCTCAAAATAATGTTTGTAGTAATAACAGTGATATAAAAATCCATCTCAGGTATTTTATAACTCTAATTAGCGCCTGAGTAATCACAATCTTTAATGTATGCATCTTGCAAACACTCCCCAGGAGAAAGAGATTTGTATCAACTGTTTAAAAGAAAAGGAGCAGATATAAACAGAGATTTGGTTGTCTGGTGTGCAAGGGCAATCAGGAAAATTAATCTGAATTAACTGAAGCATGAATTTAATTTGGATCCTTCTGCCAAGTTACATTTTGCACATAATCCTCATTCAGAAAGAAAGTGTCTTCCATTGAGTGCAGAGTATTTGGCGCTCGCTGCATACCTGTTGACATCGATATCCATTACCAGTTTAGAATGGATTAGTTGCACTGTCCAGGGACTATTAAATAGAGAATTTGCTTGCATTTTTTCTATGCTCACGGTTTGACGGGCAAGCTGCCAAGCGTTTTAGAATTAACCGCACAAAAAAAGATCACCTCCTCTGCGGTGGGGAAGACGAACTGGCAGCGCGGGGTTTAGTTATTCAGTCCGGTCCTGGGGAACCAGAACCCACACGGGATGGGTAGGATGCTACAACCGGGACCGCACAGCTGGACCACGGGGCAGAGCAAAGGGCCATCTAGCCCAAGCACCGGGCTCGAATCGGTACCTTAAATAGATCACGGATGGAAAAAATATACCTACCTACAGTCATGGGAAGAAGGGAGGAGGTAGTGGTTTCAAACAACTTATTTTTATTAAGATAACACCTTAAGGCTTTAAAGTATCTGCCACAAACACCCCGCCAGTTTCCCTCCCCCGGCCGCAGGCTCATTCCGGCGCTCCCTGCTCTGCACGGACAAACATCTCCTCCTCCCCTGCAGCCTGCTGCATCAGGCACCGGCCTAAAGTGGGAGGGGGGTCGTAAGAAAGTGGTTCACTGGCGAACGCTGTGTTTGATGCTTAGGGTTTCTTAGCTTTATTTGAAACTGCAGTGAATTAGCGCCAAGGGGAAAAAAAAACCCCAAGCCCAAAACCCCAAACAAAACAAAACCACATCACAAAACCTCCCAACAAACCAAACACCAAAACAAACCAAATCAAGAAAAAAACCAAACCAACCCTCCAAACAAACCAAGCAAACATATTTATTGGGAGGAGGGAAAAGGGAATTTTAAAAAAAAATAAAAAAGAGGGGAAGCAAACACAAAGCTCTTCTGCAACGTGAGCGATGCGGGCACCCAACGTAACCCAGCGCATCCCAGGCTGCTCTCGGGGCAGGGAGCGCTCCCCCGTTCCAGCAGGGGTGGAACGCTCATCGGGCTCTCCCTCATCTCCCGGCCCGGCGAGCAGCTCCACCAGCTCGGGCAGCTTTCCCTCCCGCGCTGCTCTCTGTTGCCCAGGCCGGGAAGCCCCGGGGCTGGGAGCTCCTGGGGCAGCCCCATCCAGCGGAGGGAGAACGGCGGGGCACCGGGACACTCCGAGACTCCCTCGCCAGTGCGGCGATTTACCTGCCAGGACGGGTGGGTGGGCGCAGGAGCGGGCGGCACCGGAGCCCCGACTGGCACCGCCGCCTGCGCGATGCCGTGGCCGGCTCCGGGCCCGCGATGCCACGGAGGAGAGGCTGCGGAAGGAGGGAGGGAGAGGAGTCCGGCCCCGCCGACAGCCGCCCCTTCACGCACCTTTCCGGGCCGCGCTTAGCGGGGAGCAGGCAGGGGAAAGCGATACCTGCGGGACCTTCCCTCCCTCTCTCCCTCCCACTCGGGACCAGCCGTGGCCTCGCGCAGACGCCGGGCAGCTCATCCCCCGGCCGGGGAAAGCCTCCCCGGCTCTGCGCTCCGCAGCGCGGGTTGAGATAAGTCCCCGGCCCGGGCAAATCCGCCCCGACGGCGCCCTCCGGGATCCGTCCCGGGGACCGAGGAGCGGCCGGTGCGCGGGGGCGGTGCGGGCTCCGCCGGGCTCTCCCCGGAGGGCTGCCCCGCCCCCCTCCCACGCGCGCCCCGCCCACTCCCGCGCGTCCCGCCCCGCCGGTGCTTCCCGCTCCCACGCGCGCCCCGCCGCACGCGCGCTGCCTCCGCCCTGCTCAGAGTATCCTCGTGCTCGTCCCGTCCGCGACCCGCGCGCCGCTACTCCACGCGCGTCCGTCCCGTCCCCCTGGGACCGGGCCGAGAGGGGGGGGGGCACATGATCCTCACCCCTGCCCCCTCTGCGGAGGCACCCGCGGGGTCCCACTGGCCCCAGCGCGGGAGGAGGAAGCCGCCTCCGCCGGGGTTTCCTGGCTCCGGGCGTCCTCCGCCAGCCGGTTCCGGCGGCAGCCGGGAGGCACCAGGCCAAGCTCCCCCCGGCCCCGCCTCACCTCGCCTCCCCCGGCCCAGATGCTCCCGGGGCGGGCGGGGAGCCGCAGAGGTTTCTCTATTCAGGACACAGACACAATGGGAACACAAAACCCATTTCTTTTCTTTTCTTTCTTTTCTTTTTTTTTTTTTTTTTTTGTTTTCCCGTGCGTGCCGCCTCCCACGACGGAGCGGGATTAGGGCTGCGGGTCCCTGCACGCACGGTGATGGGTTTATGCCTCTCCCCGGCCGGGCTCGCCCGCTGCCCAGGATCCCTCCTCGCTGCCCCGCAGCGCAGCTAGAAGCAGCCGAGGACAGTGAGGGACGCAACTTACAGTATCCTGGGAAAAGCGTGGGCTTGGGTTTTGGTCTGCTGAGAGGAAAGTAGGAAAGAAAAGATAAACGTCAGGCTGAGTTCGTAATTTTTTCCTTTATCCCGTTATAGAGTAAAAAGCACGACAGGAAAAAGAAGAAAAAGAAGGGAGGAAATAGTTTAGGAAAGAAGGCGAACGCAGAAAACGAGAAATCCCGCTTTAACGCGCTTCTTGGCGTCCGAAACGAATTAATTTACCTGGAGCAAACACAATTTCGGAGAGATCTGTGAACCTCCACAACACGATCTGTTGACTCAATAATGTGCCTCGCACGTGGAAGCCCAACTAAAATCGGGTTAGGGAGCGGCAGCCTCCTCTTCGAAAGCGCTGCCTCGCCTCTACAAACCCACTTCGGTATTAAACAACTTAGAAGCGCCGAACAATTTAATGGGAGGATTTTATTTTAGTTTTAATAAACTGAGCCATTTGCCAGCTCGCTGGCTGCTTTAAAACCTCTCCCCGTAGCGGACGGTCAAATTTTACCTTCACTGAAAGATGAGTTTGCCAGGTTTGCTTTTGCCTGTTTGCACCGCCGGTGCCAGGGCTTGTTCCTCAAAGGCAAAACCCACAGAAATACTCACTTCTCCCTCCATTTTCTCTGTAAAATTGTTTTCTTCTCTGTCGTCGACGCTCTTTGGGTACCGCAGCAGCTCGGGGAGCGCGGCGGGGGATAAACGAACGGGATAACCGAATATCTTTGGGGTAAAAGGAAGGAAAGCTCAACTACAGTAAATCAAACCGCGTGATCGGATGTTGCAGATATTTTATTTGCGGCAATTTAAGAGATCGATCGTGCCGGCCCCGAGGGTCGCGGCGGTGGCTGGCGGAGGGGCGCGGCGGCGGCGGGCAGCGCGGCGGGGATACCCCGGTGCCGGGCGGGAGGGCAGCCACACAGCCCCGGCGCTTCCCCTGCGGCTGGGCCGGCCGGTCCCCAAGCACCGACTGCCGCCTGGAAACGGCCTTCCCCCCCCCCCCACACCGCCCAGTATCTCAGACCGGAGCTTTACCGATTTATCTGTTATTTTACGGGTGGTTCTGAAACCGGATTCAAGAGTGAATTCCGCGGCCGAGGGGCGCTGGACAGCAGCTTCTCCCCAAACCCGGCTTCGGGACTCGTTCCATGGGGCAGCTAGTCATTACAACGAGAGGAGCTGCGAACCGACGTGCCCATCAGCTCCCCAGGCAGGACCTGGCCCGATGCTGCCTTTTCCTCTTCTCCGAGCTGCCGCCGGCAGAGTCGCCGCTTCCTATCCACCGGCCGACAGCCGGGGAGGGCACGGCCATCCTGCAGCGTTTGGCTTTGGTTTATTAATTTTTTAAAATTTATTTTCTCCCCAAGCTCGGACAGACATCCCTCGGATAAGCGCCCACGGCCGGGCACTCGTCGAGGCCGGGTCTCGGGAGCCGTTGCTGCTCGCGGGAGCATCCCTCGGTGCCGGTGTCGCCAGGGCCGCCCGCGGCTCTGCACCTCTCCTCCGACATCCCTCGGTAAAACCAGTAGCAATGTCAAGTGGCAGCAAACCCACCCTTGCGCCCTTTTTCAGCCCTCTCAGCTGGGAAACTCGAACTGGGGTACCCAAACTGGGAAATCCTGGCCCTTGAAAGGGGACAGATCGGTCCCGGAGCCTCATCACCGCCGGAGCAGCGGACAAACCGCCTGGGCACCGAGAACACCGAAGGGCTGGAGCCCCTCGGCCCCTCTCCGGGGAAAGCGGGGATGCGGGGCTCAGGGGTCTCCCCTTCGGTGTGTGCTTAGACCTTTTCTCACCCTCTCTGCTTCCCTCGACGTCTCCCCGAGCCGTGCTCGACCCCGGTGCCCGATTCTCCGGGGCAGCGCCCGGCGCCGCCGTCGCACCCGAACTCGGCAGCGGCTGCGGGCTGGGGACGGCACCGGCACCTTCCCCCCGAAAGTCGCGGTAGCAGGGGGCAGTGGGGGGAGGCAGGGGGCAGTACGGCATCTCCCGGGGTTACAGCCTTTCCCTCTGGCTTTCAGGGTTCCTTCGAGACGTGCTTGCCCCGGGTGGGTTTTTTAGCCTCACAAGTGCCTCTCCTTGGGGCAGAGCAAATGTCCCGTCCCCCCCTCCCCACCGCTCAGGCCGGCAGCTGCAGGTCTCTAGGAACGCCTAAACGCAGGAAGAGCCTCCTTCTCCCCATTAAATGCGCAGGGAGGATGAAGGTCATGAAGTCCAGGGATGCAGCAGCCGGTCCCCAGGGTAAAGCAGAGCCTTTTTGCCTCAGCCAGCCTGGTGTAGAGCCCTGGGCTAGATGGTTTTGTTTCTATTAAAGTTACAGCCACCTGAGAAGTGGAAAGTTTCCTTCATACCTTCCTGGGGGCAGTGGAGAGATTCAGTGACAACTTGGAGGAGATGGAGCCCTCTTGTCCCCACCCAAGAGGACACTGAGATGTGAGCACAACCACAGACAGGCCTTTCCCATGGCTCGGTGGCTGTACCTCCCCAAATCATCCAATGGGCCTTGCAGGGAAACAGTGGTTTTCTTCCAGGGGCAGGGGGAGGGATGGGAAGCACCACCCTGCCTTGCACATCTCAGCATGGATATGAGTGCACGGGAGTGCTCAGTGCTCCAAATAACTTGCCTGCCCTGTCTCATTCCCATCCCACTCACTAGGATGTCCTGGTGTCTTCCAGTCCTCCTGCTCATTGCTCCACATTTGCTCAGGCCAAACCTGCAAACTCAGATGCTATTTGGAAGGGAGCAGGCAGGCTTTAACCACCAGACCCCCATGAATTTCCTTGCTGGGCCCATGGGAAAGGATCAGTGGGGAAGGGGGTACTTGCTGTGGCTGCCCATTGCTCAGACATCTGTATCCCACGTCCCTGTCAGAGGGACCTGCTCAGGTAGGGATCTCCCCAGAAAGTGTCTTGGAGACGTTCACTTTATTTCCTTCCAGAAGGGGCAGCTCCCTTCCTTCCATCACCATTGGATTCTGAGTAACAAGGAGGAAAGGAGAGATTTTGCTAATTTCACCTGCCCCCTCCCTCCTACCCCCACCCCTGCCCCCCATCAAAACATCCACAACTCTTCCGAGCCCTTCCCAGTACTGACACCTATTGTGATGCTTCGCAGCCCGGAGATGTGCCTGGCCTTGTGAGGAACGCTCTGGGATTTAGTGGCAATCCTGATCTTGTGCCTGGTGATTTTCATGCCCACCATGGGCTTTCTCTGAGCGCACAAGCCTGATGGAGCTTAGAAGAAAGCTTGGAAGAAAAAAATGAGGTTGAGATAGGAGCATGGTTTATGGACTCAGGCAATTTTTTACTGTGAGCAACTCTACTCTTATAAGTGAAGGAGGAATGCTGCAGGTACAGTAACAGCACAGAGCTATAGAGACTTTCAGTAGCTCCTGGGAACAGCTTCTCAGTCCACTTGGCTCAGGCATCTCTGCTTTCTTTGCATTTAACGTTCATAAAGGCAGAGGAAAGAAAAGGCCTTGGAAGAGTACAAAGTTTCATCATGGCCATCACAGATGACTGCCTTGTTGATACTTAGTTTATATGAAGTGACTGTATGTGGATTCAACCAACCCTACAGCACACACAATGCACCCTAGAAAACACCTTCTCACACAGGGTGATGAACCAGAACTCTCTTGTAAGAGAGGCCAAATCACAGAAAGCATTTCAGGAAAAGCAGAGGAGGGATTAAAGGACTTGCCAGTGTAAGAGGGAATTGTTAAGGTGCTATTCCCAGAAGAGCTTGGGCAACTGCCTGACGAATGGAGAAACCAAACCAAACTGCTCTTCCCCTCCTTCCAAAAACCCCACGAGTCCTTGCCAGTCTTACCAAGGGAAAATTTCTTCCTGCTCTAGTGAGTCCACAGGTACCACAGCATCATGGTTGTTCATGGTGTTATCCACGTCGTTAAGCACTCATCCCTAGAGTTTTCCAAAGGAACACAGTTGAGGAAAAGAGAGCTTGATTGGGAGCAAGGAAACCTCCACCTGCTCTATCAGGCAACCTGGTACTTTTTTACCAAGCATCAACAGGTTAAGAAATAAAATGCATATCAATGCAGGCTTTAGAGAACTGTATTTAGATTTACAAACAACATTGTAACTGGATCAACAGGCTATAATTAGAATTTAATAATCCAAGTGGAGGAGTAATACGCCCGCTGCTTGAAAAATTGGAGCCTTTCTTTTGCAGTTCTGCACATTCAGGTCTGCAGATTGGACTCCAACTTGCTTGACACAATTACTGTCCTAGTGAGGCAAACATGTTACAAATAAGAACAATAACATCAACAATAGCCTAAGTCTAATACCATAAACAAAGGGAATAATCAGAACACCTCCTGCCCCAGTGCAATCTGCACAACTGGGACAATCAATTAGCATGGTTATTGAGGAAAAAAAATATGTGAGAAAATGTTATGTTTTACAGACCTTTGAAAAGACTTTAAGGCAGGGAAATGTGTTAAAGGCAATCCTGTCGGATGCATTGGTGACTATTAGATTCAGTCTTTTTATTTATTAGAAATAAATACATGTCCACCATTATTAAAAATAAATGTGTCCACCTGAGCCAGGGGTGACCCTCAGCAGAATGGCTGAAGGGGAAATAAAAAGACCTGTGTGAACCAGATTCCACTCACATTACATTAAAAGTATTTGGGATGAGGTGTGTAATTAAACAAAAGATTACTCTGAGGGATCCAAACCAAGGATTCAGCACACACGTGCTGAAATGGATACGATCCCTGGGGTTGCTGTGTTGGTAACACACCTGCCTCTGGCAGGACATGGGTGCAAAGCAGACCTCTGGCAAAGCTCCTGCTGTGGGCTGACTGCTGATCCTTGCAGCTCAGGCCAGTTTCCAGCCCCAAATTTTAAAAGGAGAAGCTGGCTCTCATTTTGCTTGCTAAGCACATGTCGGAAGAGATTACTTCCCTGGCTTGGGGCAGGACCTCTTTCCAGCCGTTGGCCAAGATGGAAGAAGGCAGTCCTCCTTCCCAACAGGCATGTGGTGGTTCGGCCATCTGTGACATTTGGGGGTTTCTGAGGACATCTAGGAACTCTTTTAAGTGAACAAAATAGCGGCTCATGGGAAAGGGAGTACAACAGACCCAGTGCCCAAGCAAGGGGAGGAACTACAGAAAGAAAAACTTTGCCTTCTTCCTACTCCCTGCCAATAATAGACATATTTTCCCATTTTACTTAGAACACGCGAATCCTGTTTTAAATCTCATCCCGAATCCAAAGAGTCACATCTGCCTGAAAATAAACCATGCACTGTTGGCTTTCTCTTTGCATAGGTTTATTTCCACAAGACAGGAATAATCTGGAACAGGATCTGGCCTGGCCAGAAGGCGGTTGGCAGGGATATCCCAAGTCAAAAATTCAGCTCAGGGGATGTGATTGGTTAATCTTTCATGAAACACTTGACAGAAAATATGTATCCTTCAGTCTATTTTAAAGTTGTGACTTGTTTTCTTTATGTGCACTGATTCATGTTTGGCTTCTTGAAATGCTTAGAGATTTCCATGAAAGTAGTGATGTTGGGAAGTGTTTAAAGAGGCTTCAAGGTGAAAGTCCCCACCCTATTAGCCAGAGGTGGGAGGATGAATGTCATCCATCTGTAGTGCTCTGAGGCCTTCAAGCACGTCAGAAACACCCGTGCTGTCCGTGGGTGCTGATAGGTGCCCTCAGCCTGCTGAACTGGCTGGAAGATGTGTGAATATTGACTGATGTGAAGAAAGCCAAAAGAACCCTGTTGAGGGTGCTTCTGAAGATATTCAGGTGTGTTGCTTAATCCAGCAGGGACATCCTGTGGTTCTGAAACAGGTCTGGTAGCTGGAATTTTAGTTGGTGGGTGTGAGAGTTTGAGGGGACCAGTTTAGTCTGTTTTACTCTGTCCTGTGTCTCCTGGGGCAGCTGGAAGTGCATTGGTTCTCATGTGGCTTTTGGGAGATGCTCCTGGTTTTCACTGCCAGGGTGAAAGACGTGTCACACTGGTGTGGTACAGCAACTGCCAGATCCTTTTCCCACTGAAATAGAAGCAGGAGGAGCAAATAGATTCTCCATCGCTGGCAGTAATCTTCACAGCTCTGTGTGTCAGGGAGATAGCTTGGAGAAATGTCCTGTGTGTTGGAAGGGGGGACTGGTGAGGATGACAGAGCAGATGCTCTTAAGCAAAGCAAGGAGAGGTAGATCTTGTCTTGGCAACCATGATGTCTCTGTCCTGCTTTCATCTCATCCTGGCCTAGACATCAGACAGAAGTGGGTAAGATCCAGATGAGATTCAGGGAAAAGATTAATGTTATCTCAGGTTCTTGCCTTTTATGGTTAAAATGACACTCTCAAACTAGCTGGGTGGCTGCAAGCTGGTTAGGGGAAGAGCCAACAAGTATTTCCCATAATTACACTTGCAAAATGTAATTTCCCTGGAGATTTAATTTCTTGCTCTCTCTCCCTTGTCTGCAAAGCCAGGGGTGGCTCTTTTGGTGCTGTGCTACAAATATGAGCTCTCAAAAAGGAGTCAAGGTGCCCAGGAAAGTGATGGCAAGCACACACACAGCACAGTGCCTCCAACATACCCGATAACCATTTCGAGCTGCTGTCTGTGTTGTCTTCTTGCTGCAGTTCACAGCAGCTGAAGATCAGGTCAGAACATTCATCTGTCAGCCCTTTAAATATTAATCCATCAAGCAACACCTAAGGGTAGGTAACACATAGTAATGTATATGTTTGTGTGTGTCTGGTGCAAGGAAGTCACCAGCAAATTCATAGGACCTCACTGCTTGTGTCCATGCTGCATTTACTGACTTGCTTTCCAAAGAAGGACTTTTATGTACAGTCAGTACAGGTGAACACGTGTCTTCATGCAAAGACATGCCACAGAGGCTGAGTGAGCTGAGTCTCGGCTGCCAAAACTTCCCTGCAAAGATACTGGCTCGCCCCACCTCAGCCTGGCTTCGGAACTCTCCCCAAACTCGCTGCTTAGAGTAGACAATGCATTCGGGCTAGCGAAAACCTCGTCGGGGCGGGGTGTGTGGGTGTATGTGGGGGGGAATGCGCAGCATCCTCCGGGGCAGCGGCCGGGGAAGGCTCCTCGCAGCTCCGCCCCTGGAGGAGCGGTGGGTGCCCGCACCCGGCCGGGCTCCCGGCCCGTGGGCTTTGAGCCCCCTCTTGCGGCAACTCGCCGGTATTTAGGACCGTGTTTTCTCTCCCGGGGCACACCAGGCGCAGCAGCAGCCGCCTCCGCCCGGTGCCTACCCGGGGCCGCAGGGCCGTGGGCCGGAGTGGGTATCCCGCTTCCCTGCCTCCCGCTCCCGGGAGCTGCTGCCTTTGGCTGATGTGCTGCTCCCTTTGAAGACTCCAAGACTGGAAACCAATTCTGAAGGTGGATAAAAGCCACGCACAGGCGAGCCAGCCCTGGCCTGGAGGCAGGTTTCCCCAGCAGATGCCTCCTCTCGATGAACTCCCGTTTCTTTCAAGAGTTTGGAAATACTTGAAATGATTTCTTTGTCACAAAGATACATACCATCTTTGACTCGGGAAGTCCATGAACTGCAAATTGCTTGAGGCTAAAAGACTGTTCTGGGCAAATATCACCCCACGCTTGCCCTGTTCTTATACCCTTTCCTAGAGCAACTGCTGATGGAAGCAGAGGAGGGGGTAGATGCCAGGCTCTGCGGCTCTCACTCCTGCCCTGGCATAGCTGTGCTCATGCTGCTTTGTGCAGGGCTGACAGCACTGGCATATGTGCTTTCAGGGACCACTTTGCAAAGGGGGTCTGAGAATGAGGTGTATTTCTTCCCACAGGTTTTTTGGGCTGTGCATCCAGCGCTGTGGTTGCACCACGGCTGATCCCCTTATGTGATCCAGCGTTTTCTGCTTGCAGAAATCTACTATAAAGTGAGCAAAGTGGGAGCACACGCTAAGACTCTTAAAGCAGACAGATGTGCATACAGTCTCACTGGCTCAACTTCCCTTACAACTCCTAGCAAGACCACCTTACACTTGCTGTCAATAAGAACCTGCTTTGGTTCTTATCATAGAATTACAGAATTGTAGGGGTTGGAAGGGACCTCGAGAGATCATTGGGTCCAACCCCCTGCCAAAGCAGCTCCCTAGGACATATCACTCAGATAGGTGTCCAGATGGGTCTTGAATATCTCCAGAGATGGAGACTCCACCACCTCCCTGGGCAGCCTGTCCCAGGGCTCCCTCACCCTCACTGTGAAAAAGTTTTTCCACATGTTGGTGCGGAACTTCCTGTGCTCCAACTTGCAGCCATTGCCCCTTGTCCTTATTAGATATGGGAGTTCATGATATGGAAGTTCAACCAGGTTTTGCTACACCAAAACTTTCTCCAGCACCGCAGAGAACACAGACATACACCTGAGTTACTCTTGCTTAGCAGGGTCAGTGCTTGCTGTATGAATTTCCTAGGTATGGATCATGCAAAACACATCTCAGCTGAATCTGCACACATCCTAGAGTGGCTCTGGGAAAGAATTTGGCTGGGAATGTTTTGCTGCTGCATGGACAGTTCTGGTGTCCTGTTCCTGACCACTTTTCTGAGGGCCACTTGGTTGGTGGCAGTGACCACAAACTCAACCTAGTCCCCCAGTATCTTCCTTCAGGGGTGTCTGATGGTGCTGGGAAGAATTGCATGGTCTCAGGAAAAGAAGGTGACCAGTGGTGCTCCTGAGGAGAAGCAAGTTATAGTTTTTTCCAGAGATGTGATCACAGCTTAAACATTCAGACAAATTCTCTGTGTCATATACCTGCTGCAGAACTGGCTTTGATAAATACACCTAAAGGTGAAAGAAATAAGACAAAGTGAAGTGTACCCGTTTTGTGTACCGAACAAGACCGTGGTCCTGACAAAGAAATATAGGATAACTTCATGTAAAATATGTTAGTTCCATGCAAATGCATAAGGGGATGTGTCCAGGTGTAACACAGCTGTAACACAGCCTTTATATTTTTGAGTATTCAATGTAGCCATCTTAAAGAAGTCTTAAAAATAGAGCATAATTCTGCCCTGGGCTGGGATTTCTCACTGTAATATTGTATGTTGTATGTGTTGGACGTTTCTCCTTCAAGACAGCAGAGAGCAGCAAGTTCTGAGCTGGAAAGTAAGAGAGAAGCTAAGCAGAAGTCAGAAGTATGGTTTGAGTGATGAGTCTACAGCTAGAATATCTGCAATGCCCTATTAAAGAAAAAAAAAGCCAATTCTGCTTTCATATCCATTAAACTGGGTTACATGAGTTTAAATGAAAGTGGAGTCTGACCAAATTCTGCTACAAATCAGCTATATAAAAGCATTAAGTTGAATGCTTAATTGGTATAAATGGCATATTTCTGCTATTAGTGTTGGACTGCAAACAACCTCAGTCTCAAATTAATGAACAAAAATTACAATCATTTTAGAAGGGTGCAAAAGGTCCAAAACTACAAAGGGCACTTCCCAAGATCATCTACTTTTACTTATAATAACATCTGGCTGCAAGGAAGGAGAGCAGTTCTCCCTAATGCCGAAAAGAAGTGGGTCTCTCCCCACTTTGGTAAACCTCCTACTGCACCTCTGGAAATAAAGCTTAGTTGTATCCATGGATGAAAGAGGGTTTTGAGCATCTCAGGTATTAGAGGCCAGGTTTGCTGTGTTGCAGCAGCTCAGATTGAACCATAGGCTCCAGGGTCTGGGCTCCAGCATCATTGAGCGAGCAGCAGAGGGTGAGGACTATAGAAGAGGATCTTCTCCCATCCAGATGCAGTGTGAGATCAGATGGAGCTGCCACACGCCTGATGTGCTCTGTGTGGGTAGAGAAATGAGAGCAAAGGAGGCATACATGCTCTGTGATGGTGCTCAGTGCTGCCATGACTGGTGCCCAACATGGTTTCACCTTTTTTGACCACTGCTGTGAGCAGGCACCCAGGCCATGACATGAGGGACTACAGGAAAGCTGGGGAGGGACTTTTTAGAGGGGCATGTAGTGATAGGATGAGGGGGCATGGTTTTAAATTGGAAGGGGCTAGATTTAGATTGGATATTAGGAAGAAATTCTTCACTATGAGGCTGGTGAGACACTGGCACAGGTTGCCCAGGGAGGTGGTGGTGGCCCCCTCCCTGGAGGTGTTTAGGGCTGGGTTGGATGGAACCTTGAGCAGACTGGTCTAATGCGAGGTGTCCCTGCCCATGGCAGTGGGGTTGATGATCTTTAAGGTCCCTTCCAGCCCTAAGCATTCTATGATTAGTTCCCACCATGAACAGAGGGGTGCAAGGAGAGGGGTGATCCTGTCTCTCCCTTCCTCTGGATGGGGCACTCTGACCAGAGTCACTGGCACTCAGAATACTGCAAGCCTCATTGTGTCCAGTGGCACTCCTCTGCCTTCCAGGTTTGCTAGCAAAGGAGGGTTACCAAGGGCTGCTAAGAGATGCCACCTCCAGCCAGGTGGGCCATGAAAGTATGAATTTATGGATAAGATGGGGGAAAATTGTGGTTTGGGTCAAATAGCTTTTTGCATTAAAAAATATAAAAAAAAAAAAAAAAGAAAAAAACACATGTATCTGTCAGTCCTGGCCCCCATGATCACCAGTGACACCCATGGAGTCCAGTGACATTTGATGCTGCCCAGCAGTGGCCCTAGTGCATGGAGCCAGCACTGTCCCCCTTCCCTGCCTGTGAAAAGAAGGCTCAGGCCATGCAGAGCTGAGGGTGAAGGCACAGAGCTCCCTTCTGTGCTTTTGGGCTCTGAATGTGGGTTGTGATGCTCCTTCCTTATGTTTCCCACTCCTGTGCAGCCACCCCAACTGGAAGTGCACCCTCACAAGTGCTTGCAGCTGCAGGAGGCATGTTCAGAAAATAATACAGATCTTTCCTGTCTGGACCCAGACTTCAGGGTCCTTGTAAAAGTCTCTCTGACCTTTTCAACCCAGCTTCTTGCTGGAGATTTAAAGAACAACTCCTGTAACCCTGCAGGCTTTGCAGCCACTGTGATGTAGAAGATTTGACCTAAGGACTGATATATTTTTTAGAGATGGCAGTTTTCTAATAGTTATATCTGAACAAGAGAGAAAACATACCATGGTGCTAGAACACATAGAGTATCTGGAGGTTTCTAGTCATAACTGCAAAGCTGCATCAGGTTTATCATCCAGCTGAACATAACAAATCTCCAAGGACTGAGATTTTCCAGCCTCTCTGGGCCCCTCTTATGGTCTTTAACCACCGACCTTGTGAGTTACTTTTCCCCCCTCTTCTATTTAATCGGCTTTTTCCTTGTCATTGCCTCTTGTCCTTCTTCTGTGCAACTCTGAGAAGAAATTGACTCAATCTTTTCTGTAATCCTCTTCAGATGGTTAAAAGCAGCGATTATATTACCTTTCCTCTGCAGTAAACCCCTCTGGTTTCTTCAGGAATCTTCATTTGTCATATGCTCTAGACATCTATACATCTCAGCAGATGTCCACTGAACTCTCTCCTGATTGTTGATAAGATATGACATCTATCACAATTTCATGTAACAAACAGGGCAATTGTAATTAATTTTATATATATATATTTACATAGTCTTCTTAAACACTATCCCATGATTCACCTGGTACATTTTGGTATGTGCATTATGAATGACTGTTAAAGTGAGGAGCTGGACAATAACTGCTCATCAGCAGGTAAAGCACCTGAAGACTGGCTAGAAAATACAAGAAATTGTATCTGACCCAAAAATACAGCATTTATTGCAGTTGTCTATAGAAAAAGAGATGGATGAGGCAGAAATGCTCCCAAATAGGATCCAATAAAATTCCTACAGAGGGATTCTTTCTCTCCAGAGAACAAGATGCTCGCTCAGAAGCAGTGTGAACTGCCTCCTTCTCAAGAAATATTTACTTAGATGGCCCAAATTAATTTAAATATGAGCACTTCTAACTAAATGCTCTAGGGAAAAGCAAAGATCATGGCTCTCCACCTTTTCCTCTATGTGATACCCAACAGGGAGCTGGGCTCTGGAAGTTAAGTATCTGTGGCTCTCTGGAATCCCACACCAGGAGCAGTAGCATCAGGGATGCATCCAAGGTCTACCATAAGGAATGTAGCTCCCGCACGTGCCCTGCTGAGGGACAGCCAATACCACAGAGGGTATCGCCAGTCGTTGTCCCAGTTACCTAGTGCCACCTCCCCTCCTTGAGCGATAGCAGGAGAGTCTGTGGAGCTGCAGTTTTGCAGGACAATTATTTCACAAGTGGCCTTTAGCAGTGCTGTGGTACATGCCATCAAGATTTCCTGAAAGCATAATTGCACATTACCCTGGCAGATGGTATTGAGGCCAATCTATTGGATTGCTGAGCTCTACAACACTGGCTTTCCTGGCAGACAGCATGAGTTTTGGGTTGGACACAGACTGCCAAAACAGCTATGGCAACAATGTTTTATTGAGGGATACTAGTCTGGCAGACTTTACAGATGCAGCGTGTTTCCAAGCTTTGTGTGCAGCTGGGACCTGTGACATGTTGAAATGAGATGATGGGCTTTTTGCCCTTGCTGTGTGCTGCACCTCTGAGCTATTTAAGATGTGGTTCATCAGCCAGAGAAGCTGATCTGCAGGTGTAGTGTGATGGGGGTCCATTTTATGGCAAGCATTTCAGCTAGATGCTAAGGGTGGTCTTCTAAAAATTCATTCAGCAATGGGACGAGATATTTATTCTTTCAGACTCTTCTGGGCACCAGCAGCCTCCAGGTAGTGAAGGGGCTGAGTTGGGGAAGGATTCCTTTGGCCTCTCAAGGGTATGGTGGTCCAAGGAGAACATACTCAGTTCTGCACACTACTGAGATTTGGTGCATATGTGTGTGCCTCTGCAGGGAGATGCCTTCTGTAGTCTGGAAGAAAATCCTGGCACACAGATCGAGAAATCCTGGCTGGTGGAATGTCATACCCAACAGCTTAAGTGTGCCAATGCCATTGTACTGCCAGGTAGATGTAAGTGGCTGAGCAATAATCCCTTGAAGAGCTCCTCAGAGAGCAGCACAAGGATGACTACCACTGCAGTTCTCCTTTCCTCAGCAGTTAGCCTGAAAATAATAGAGGAAATGTCAGCAACATCCACAAGGCAGCCTGTCAGTGGTCTTCACGATGAGGACTGCTGGCAGCTCCATTGTATGGGACACATTTTCCAGCCACACCCCTGGACTAGGATATACCACTTGGGTGAAACATGGCGTTGTGCTCCGTGCTCCTTTTTCACTTGTAGCATGTGGCAGTGGGGCAGCAATGGTGCCTGGTGCTGTAGGATCCAGGAGGCTGTGCTTCTCCTCACGGCCAGCACTGCCACACGCATCGCTGCATGGGGACTTGCAGTCACCTCCAGTCTTGTCTCCTCCTTACTCCTCATGTGCAGGACCTTGGGGACTCATCTGAAATCTCTGGTACAGCATCTCTGGTACAGCATCTATATAAACATTTCTCTCAACCTCCCAGCCTATCATACTGATATATATCTCAGGTCTGCTAGTCTAGATAAAAGGTGAAGTCCCTCCATATGCCCCTTCTCTTGGAATATGATACAACTGGTTGACTTTGGCTGCTTGGTAGGATTTAAGCAATACCCTTCCCTGAATTTATATTCATCCTGCAGCTGAGCTACTCCACCCTTATATCTCAAATTCCCAAGAGGCCAGGGAGATGGTCAATGCCATTTAGATGTCTTTCTGCATGCAGCCTGAGCGTCAGGCAGCAGTGGCCAGTGTCACTAGCGATGGGCAGCCTGGGTGCCAGGCAGTCTCGGGAAGAGCCCGCAGTCCCTGGGTGCAATGTGATCTTTGTTTATCTGCTGGGTTAATTACACAGAGGGCCTTTGGTCCAGATGACTCATTCAGAAGTGCTGCAAGTTTGGGTTTTTTTTCTTTTGAGTGGAAGAAGAGAAATCATTCCATGCTCAATTTTTGTAAGAAATTCATCAGAAAAGATGGGCAATTTTGCATGCATTCCTTTCTAACTCAAAACAGTTTTCATAAGGCACTTTCCTAATGTAGTCTTACTCATCAACCCACACAGGGTCACATCACCAAGGAATTGTGGCTTAAACTAATTAAACATGTGAAGCTTGAAGGGTCTAGAGCTTGAAAGACTGTTCCTCACTAAGGTGGCAAAATGTTGTTTACTGAATCACTAACGAGCACTTAAGAGCTATTTCCACCACTGCCTGAAAACATTTAAAGGGACAGCATTATAATGCGTAAACTAATTAATGTTGGGACAGGTAAAATGGGTGGGACAGGGTTGGAATAATTTGAGTATGCCTGCTCAGAGCTAGAGGAAATCAGGAGACCTTAAAGAAATTTGAAGATAAGTGCCAATTTGATGATGTCCTGAGACACACCCATCTGTGAAAGTATCTTCCACCCTCTGAATCCACAATGACTAATGAGTGGTAGGATAATGGATTGGGAAATATTGTAAGAATACTTTACATAAAAGGGGAAGAGAAATTACTTTGAGAGTCATCAGGAAAACTGGGAAGAAAAGTGCTGGGAAATTTACCTTGAAGTTTAAGAAACTCTGAGCTGCCTGCATAAACCCATGGCCAGTCCGATTGCCAGTGATGGGAAGCAGAAAGGGGCGTCGGACTGCTGGCATCTCACAGACTCCTGCCTGTGGGTTACAAAGTGCAGGGGATGGCTGAGGGAAGAAAACGCTGTAAGCAGTGTACTTTGGGGATTAATAGTCCTTAATAACCTCAGAGCTGTTCCAAAGACAGGTTTGACCTCAATGTTATCACTAATATTTGGCCAGTGCTACAGCCTGTGGAGGATGATTCCTTATCTGCGCTCTGTTCAACTGAACATGTATATGGCATCGGAAATAAGATCAGTAGCTGGGGGTTTCATTAGTACTTCACATGCTGAGGCTTGAGAGGATTTGTGCCTCTCAGAGACGGTCTCGGATGCATGCTGGTGAATAGTTAGTTACAGCTGAAAGTTTATTCCTGTATTTGAGGCTTTAGGTTGCCATCCTTTAAACTGCTCATATACACGTGGTGCCACATTAATAATAATAAAGAATAAAACCCTTTTTTTTTTTAAGAGCCTAGTAGACTTGTTGTCTTGAATCTAGGGGGTTTTGCCAGTTCAAATAATGTAAAATTTCTCTGTTGACATGCATCATGACGCTCAGCTTTTATGAAGCATATAATCTCACATGCTCTAATGTTAATTAAATTCCAAAGAAGTAGTTTTCCGATCTCTCCATGGGGAGCTTGTTTGCCTTAAAATGAAACTACTGGGCTGAGATAGTCTCCACTATACTAGCATTACGTTCACTACATTAACTCAGTAAAGACTTTGGCATAAGACATGTAGCTGAACCTCAGTAATCCCCTTTGCTTATCTGGAAACCCAGGGCTCCTGCACCGCATCTCATTTGCTTCTGGGACTTACGCCGGTGACTCATTGCGATATTGACCTTTCCTTTCTTTAGAACCCCCGGAAGTGTTATCACAGCATTCAAAGGAGTCCTGCAAGTAAATGAGCAGCGTGCACATTGCTGGGAGGTGATGGTGACTTTGTTTGCAAAGCCTTCCCCGAGATGATTAGGAATTGTTGCACGGCATCTGTCCGAGCTTGAGTTCACTTTAGAAAGGGGCTGGACAAGAGTTGTCTGTCCAGAAGCAGCTTCCCCTCCCAATTCCAAATGTATTCGCACCTAGCACAGAATCACAGAACCACAGAATCACAGAACATTAGGAGCTGGAAGGGACCTCGAAAGATCACCTAGTCCAACCCCACTGCCAGAGCAGGATCACCCAGACTAAATCACACAGGAACATGTCTGGGCGGGTTTAAATGTCTCCAGAGAAGGAGACTCCACAACCTCTCTGGGCAGCCTGTCTCAGGGCTCCATCACCCTCACAGTGAAAACATCCCTCCTTATATTCCCATGGAACTTCCTCTGCTCCAGCTTGCACCCATAGCCCCTTGTCCTATTGCTGCCATCACTGAGAAGAGCCTGGCTCCATCCTCCTGACTCTCACCCTTTACATATTTATAAACATTTATAAGGTCACCCCTCAGTCTCCTCCAAGCTAGACAGGCCAATTCAGATAGCAGGATGAGTAGAATGAAGGAGAAGTGCTTGCCACAGAGTTCTGCTGCGTGGGAACCCAAGGTCTGCAGCAACCATACCTCCATGCACGCCTGTGTCCCTGGCTCCCAGGTGCAATTGTACATGAAGCTCTGGGAGACAGAAGATGCTGAGGTTACCAGTTCCCTAAGGAGGAAGGCTTAATATTTTCCCCATTTGGGGTGTGTGCCTGAGAAGGCAGCTCTGCTCCTTCTAGACTATTGCTGTTTGCTCAGGTTTGTGGAAGGGGTGAAAGAAGAGGGGTGAAAGAAGAGGGGCAAGTGAAGTCTTTCTACCCAGGCAATGATTTGGGGGTAGGGAAGGGGGATGAAGAGTCTGATTAGCTTGCAAATGCTGGTCCTGATTAGTCAGCAGGCAAAAACTCCTCCAACCAAAGGTGTTTTGTGGGTGTGTGACTCACCCTTGCTAAAAAGTTAAGAGGAGGAACAGAGATTAATATACAAGCCTTGGCTGCTCCTGGGGCATATGAAGAGGGTTTGCCTCTAGTAAATGAAATGATGGGGTCACTTCTTGGCTTTGGTGTGAACAAAGAATGAAATACAAAATGCTCCTATTCAGAGTGAGAGTCCTGGACATCTCTGAATCCACTTAGCATTACATGCAGTGTCAGGATACTAGTCCTGAGTGCTCTCAAATATTCCCAGGGGTTACAAGCTCAAGCACTTGACTCAAGCAAAAGCTGAGACTTTTAAAGATGGATACAAAGCAAGCTAAACCTTCCCCTGGGGTATCCAATAGACCCTATGCAGCCAATTAGTGCATTACTCTCTCCATCCCAGCAGTGTGAGGTGCAAGGGGACAGTGCGAAGAACAGGAGGTACCACGGGATCTCCTATTCCAGGGGTATATGGATGGGGTCAGGAGGAGAAAAATTATTGCAGAGTGCCTGAAAAGCATGCGTTGCTCATCTGGCAGGATTTATACACTCTGCACAAAGGTTCTGTGTCTGTGTTGGGGCTGAGCTTGAGCCAGCATCAATTCTGGGCCTTGTTCTGGCCTGAAATCCCACAGGGACAGGTCTGAAGAGCCTGATGGGATGGGAGGGATAGGGGTAAGCATGGTGGTGGGAGGTGGAGAGTCCTTTGAAAGTGCTCCTGGATACTAGATGTAATACTTCACTGATACCCCCCAGCCTTCCTCACCAACTGGGGTGTCCATGTCTGGGGATCAAATCTAATGTTTAACAACCTTGAGATTGCTTTCTTAATGCAACAAGTACTTGTTTTTTGTTGATTTGAGGTGGGTTGTTTTTTTTTTCTTGGGGTTGGTATCACCTTTATCCAGAAACACTCATTTTCTTGGGGAGTTAAATATATTACTGCATTCTGGAAATAATTTCTGGGGGCATACAGTAGAGCAATAGCTCAAATCCTCTGTGATCCTTCTTGACATCCAATCTTGAACTGAATGTTTTTAATGCTCATTGTCATGAAGTGCTGGCAAGCTGGGGTCTGTGTCAAACAGTATCCCCATCAGAATAGATGCCGGACGCAAAGAAAAGCAAATGGTATTTTCCTTTGCTGGTTTTCTTCTGGTTTTTTTTCACTTGCCATCCTTCAAGTTCTTTTGGTTTTACTCAGAAAAGGAGAAGACATTACACTATTGAATATTTGTCAGTGCAGCTCACTGAATCCTATGGTGATCCATAGAAGAGACGCCAACATGGCAGGTTTTTGGCAACATAGTAGATGCCTGAAAGCTGTTAGAGATTTACTGATTATTAGCAAACATCTCACTGCCCAAACAATGACCTTCTTGGTTTAACCTTTGTCACCTGGGAACATCAGATGAAGTAGGAATCCTAACATACGTACGTTCCTATTGGAATAATTAAACCTTGCAGCTGTGGTCACAAACTTTCCTTTCAAGCAGCACCCTCAGAGCACTCACATTTGCCCTAATCAAAGCAATGGAAGTTAGGAAAAGTGCAGGTTTGCTGTCCATTAACATGAATAGGAAATGTGTACTGCAAAAATCTCTCTCAGTACCAGTAACTCAATTTGGAACAACTTGTGGTTAGTGGGATTTGCTTTTAAGCAACTGAGTTCAAATATGTGATACAACAATAGTGGGAAATGGTTTAGATTAAGCAAATAATGTAAGAGTAATTTCTGGATATATTTTTATTAAATTTTCTTGTTGTCACAAGCTCAGAGCTCGATGTTGTAAATGGCTGAGAAGCTCCTGGGAATTGCTAAATACTTTGCAGTTCTACCATGTATAAGAGGAGGCTGAGAGGATTTTAAAGCACTTTGGAGGAAAGAAGTTGATATCTGAGAGCAGGGTACTAGAGAGAGTCGCACTGATTACTCCAGATATGTACAAACCGTGTGCTTGCACAGTAGTATTTAGGTGTTCCAGATTTTACTCTGGTTTTAAGTCATAATTCCCAACTATGTCTTGCCTTTTTCACCACGATCAATTGTTGGGCTGGTGTGTTTGTGGTACTGTTACATTGTCTTGGCTGCCAAAGGTTAACTGCCAGCCCAGAGCCCATCACTTTGTATGGGAAGGTAGGATGGCTTATCCCATTTCACACACACCTACATAGTTTTTAACTGTTGTTTCATTGCTAGGCATCCTCGGGTCTTCCTATAAATCCCATCTGCCCTCAGTCTCATTGCTCCGAACAACTTCTTGGCATCAGCAAACACTGTCATCTCTCTACTTACCCTCTTTCCAGGTCATTTATGGATGTGTGGAACAGAAGAGCTCCAGCACAGACCCATGCACAGCTCCATGAACGATCTCCCTCCCCTCTGTTTCTCCCTATTAACCACTGATTTCTTCCTGTAAAGACTTTCCCTCTTATGCCATAGCCATTTAATCCCCTCAATAACCTTTGGAGAGGGGATTGGTCAAGTCTTCTTTAGAAATCCAGGTAAACTTTATCACTTTATCTAACAGTGGTACCCACACTCCACAAAACTCTGCAAGAGAAGCTGGTGTTGTCCTTCCAGCATAGAGCATCCCACTGCCTACAGCCACCTTGCCCTTCCAGTTGCCCCTTTGACTTCTCTGGTCCTTTGCTTCTCTGGTGAGGACACCAAACCTTGGTACGTTATCTTTAAGTGCAACCTCTCAGGAAGTTCTGCTGCTTTTGAATAATTATGAGCACTACTAATTTTCAACCCCATGTTTCAGGTCAGTGGGAAAAGAACAAGAGATGGGCTGCAATAATAGAATTTGTAATTCTGTTGTTAAAAAACAAGACAAGATAACCAGAAAAGTAGCAAGCACAGAGGCTTATTTTTCTCTTAGCCCTGAAAGCCTCTTTTCTATATTAAAGGCTTTCATATTCATGAGCATATAATATCTTGTGATCCAGTTTGCTGAGACTTTGACCTAGAAGAAATCAATGTAATCATGTAGGATTGAACTCACTGTAACCATGTAGGCCAGACAGTGTGGTGAGTAGGTCTAGGGAGGTGATTGTGCCTCTGTACTGGGCACTGGTGAGGCTGACCTGGAGTGCTGTGTCCAGTTCTGAGCCACGCACTACAAGAAGGACATCGAGATCCTTGAGTGACTCCAGAGAAGGGCAACCATGCTGGGGAAGGGGCTGGAGGGCAAATCATATGAGGAGTGGCTGAGGGAGCTGGGGCTGTTTAGTCTTGAGAAGAGGAGGCTGAGGGGAGACTTTATCACTGCCTACAATTACCTGAAAAGAGGTTGTAGAGAGGTGGGTGATGGTCTCTTCAGCCAGGAGACAGGAGATGGGACAAGGGGGAATGGCACTAAGCTGTGCCAGGGCAGGGTCAGAGCAGATGTTAGGAAAGAATTTCTCACTGAAAGAGTTGTCAGGACCTGGAACAGGCTGCCCAGGGAGGGGGTTGAGTCACCATTCCTGGATGTGTTTAAAAAAAGGGTAGATGGGGTACTTAGAGATATGGTTTAGCACAGGACAGGAACGGTTGGACTTGATGATCTTAAAGGTCTTTTCCAACCTAGTCATTCTGTGATTCTGTGATTCTTTGCAGTATGGCTGCATTGCTCGTATGTAGCTCAGTAGGTCTTGGCTGCACAAGGCTGTTTCAATTTTTAATGAAAGACACCTAGACATAAATATTTCAACACCTCTTTCTGTAAAGTCCAACTCCCTTTACTACCACTTACTAATACTGTAAAGGGCAGCGATACTGCTTGATGCTTTAAGTGTTTTTTAGATTGATGGAGGAAAAGAAAGGTATTCTTTTTCAAGTTGGATATAGTTTGCAAAGATCACCAACCTTGAACTAAATCCCACAGTTCTTACTTACTAAGGTCAGTAGGTGTTTCAATTAACTGGGAAATTTTAATCAAGAACCATGCAAAACCTTATTGACTTTTCTTCAAGAAAAATCTGTTAAAATTCAAAATAAATCCTCTACAAAGATTCCATGGTGTAGAGAGGGATTCTTTAAGCCACCTGAAAGAGAAAAAAATAGCTCTACACTCTGCCCAGAGGCAACAATAACTAATGCCGACCTTTTCTTTTGGCTAATTTTGAATTTCCTTATACATTTCTGGAAGAAATCTTTAAAGAAATCCATCCTTTAGTGTGTGTATTTTTCCCTCTTGGGTGTCGGAAAAGTTTCTACTGCATCAGTGGGAAACTGTAATTCAGAACAAGAAACTTTAAACGTGAGTTGGCTTCAATGGCAAACCCACAGCAGCTGGTGATCCGTGTGCATTGCAGCGCTGGCTGATCAATAGCGATTCAGGGATAGAGCGGCGCATCGTCAACTGAGAAATATTTTGAGCCTTGATTAGTTGTGCTGCTTTCCCATTGGGACTCTAGTGCAATCTTCACTTATAAAGACATGTGATCTGAAAGCCAGAGGCAGAACAATCCTTGTTTTCACGGGAGAAGCTTTTCTAGGATGCAAAAGCTTTTGCATCCTCATCCTTGTTTCTAAAAGCTGTGTCTTCTCCACAACATTACAAACCAAAAAAAAAAAAGAAAAAGAAAAAAAAAAGAGGCAATCTTAGGATGGCATCAACATCACAGCCTCTGCGAGGTAAAAGGGCATGTAAAAAAATATTTTGGGCAGTGTTTCCTCATGCCTGCTTCATTCTGTCTCTTGTGATCTATGCTTTTCTTGGGGCTCTCATGTTTTCCCACATTGAAGGTAACCGGAAGGTCAATTTAAGTGAAGAATATAGAACATTTCTGCAGAATTTGTGGTACATCTCCAGAAATCTCTCAGGTATGTACTGGAATTTGAATATGACTTAACTGTACAGGGAGTTACTCTTGCTTTTTGAATGAGGTTTTTGGCTTTTGAAGACATTCTTCAAAATACTAACAGATGAATTTTGCAAACAGGGTTTTCCCTCTGCCTAGCTAACAACTGCCATTGTTTGCTTGTTTCCCTTTAGCTGTGATTTTTTACTGTGGGCTTCCCTGGTCCCTGTGCTCCTGCCTGAAAAGACTTTTCCTGAGGTGTCTGTGTTATCCCTCTTATCCCTAAGATCCTTAAAGGCAGCTGAGATTCCCATGGTATTTCTCTCTGATTGCTGGGGACCGAATTCTCTGTCTCAGAAAGTCCCTTCCAGCTCCCTCTTCTCAGCACTGAACCTCCCTACCACCCCTCTGGTAATGGGATGCTCAGATGGAGGCAGGTGCTGTACTGCACCCCAGACTAGGTGGTGCTGATGGAGGGGGTAAAGGGGAGGAAAAGGGGCAGAAATCCTGCTGGATCTCTGTCAGGGTTTGTACATGGGCATGGACTTTCCCTCAGGAAGCTGTGATGTGTTTGGGACAAGCACCTCCCTAGATAATGTCCTTTCAAGCAGAGCTTGAGGAACGAGGAAGAATGAGGGGTGCAGGCTCTGTGATTCACAGTGGGGTGCTGGGCAGTGCCACCCACGTGGGTCCTATCAGTCATGTACTGACAAACCCACATTTCTAGTGTCTTTGGGTCAAAAGAAAACTAATTTGGGGAGTCCAAAATGAGACAGTACATTCAGGTTGGTAGCTGAATATTCAGCCTTACTATACCACTTCTTTATACTTATTTTTGTCATATTTTGACTCTGTTGAAGCTTATTCTTTGTTTCTTTTTTCATTGAAACCACTGAATCCACCGGTTTTTCTCAGGGATGAGGGGGAGGGGAGAGCGAGGTGAATATTTTTATCTTCTAAAAGAATAAGGAGCAAACTTAACTGGAATAACAGGCTGCTCCCTGACTGGTGGTCTGCAAACACTCAGTGTATCTCCTGTTGTTGCTGCAACAGATAACATGACAGAGAACGAGGAGATATTTAAGGAAGAAATCCATGATCTGCTCAATACAGCTGAACGAGACTGGTTTGTCAACCCAAAAGATAGATGGACTTTCTTTGGGTCTCTCTTTTTCTGCTGCACTGTATTCACAACTGTGGGTAAGTTCAGAGGCAAAGTAAACCCCTGTAGAATCAATTGCTGCTTTCTCTAATGTATTTTTTCCAGGGAATTTAAAAAAGAGAACTAAAACAAAACCCCAAATGCCCTTGAATTTTTCTCCTGAATCCTGACAATGAGTCTGCAAGGGTTTCTGCAAGCACAAATTGCAGACATGTAGCTGAGTCACAGAGGCAACTCAGAGTTTAGTAACTAGAGATGCTACACGCTAATTAGCTGCATCACAACATCTGTTCTATAACATGTACTCATCTATGACATACACAAAACTATTATATGAAATTAAAAATAAAGCTCCGTTTTCCAGTCAAACCTTACCCTTCCCACTGTTGTGCTTCAGGTTGGGTAATGTTTCCTTCACTGGAAGAGGTAATTCATTATGCATATATTGTTTTTCAGTTGCTTCCCTGTTATTTCTGTTTAACTCAGCTTTGTAGATCGATGGCTCTATACCTCACCATGCGGCTGTTTTCACGCTTCTCCAGGTTAATAGCACATGGTGATGTTTAAGTCACACCTGTGAAACCTTTCCTTCTGACTTCAGATTTCAAAGACAACCTAGATCAAATAGAAACATCTGCTCTGGTTTTGTCTCCCTCTGCATTAAGTACAACTCCTCACACTCATTCCCAAAGCTACTTTTATCCCTTTGCTAATGTTTCTCAAATGCTGGCACGTACTGGCACTGAATATCTAAATTTGTCAGAATCAAAGCTGGATGAGAAATCTTTCCACAGCATTGTATCAAACTGCAGACACTACATTAGGATGTATTCAAGATCCCAGTGTGGGTACATATCTTAATGCAAAAGAAAAACTGAACCTTGAAAAAACCCCTTGAGTTTATCCTACATGAGGGATAGTGTGAGAGTTAATGTGTTCCCTTAGAGCACAGAAGAGACCCTTGTGTGCTCTCTGAGTCACAGAAGAGACTTGACCCTCAGGCTCTGACGTCTTAGGTGACTGTTCAAACTCAGATTCTTGCAGCCCCTCAGATTGAAGACAAGCACCTAGGTCATCAGAAACACATACTGATGAGATGCAGACCTGAATCCTCACCTCAGTGAATATTTCCTAGCACAAGCACAACAGCTAGAAACATTAGAAAGAGGATGTTTTATCAGACAGCTTTGACTTTAGCAAACTGATGAAAAACTATCTTGTTGAAAACTTCTTGTGTACTTAACCATCTCTGTTAACATGGGACTTTAAAAATGTCCCCATACACACTGACCAAATGTATTTATTTCTAAACTGCCATTATTTATTGCTTTCATAGCGCTGAGCATTAACACAGCTTCCTCAGGTCTTGAGCTGAGTTTTGGGATCAGCAGGGAGCTTGGAATATTTGTTGATGATAAGCATCTGTTTCCATGGCAGCAGGTTTGTTATTTGCAGTTTTAGGTGCTGATAAATCACTTCAGGTTAGAGTCAGCTTTGCTACCTGTAATTACCTAGGAGAAGCAAGGTTTCTAACCTGAAGATCAGCAGTCTGAACTGCCAACTCTTCACTGCTCAGCTAGGCTAGAGCTCTGGACAGCTGCATTTAAGCTCAAGATAAGTTTAAATCCTTGAAACTGCACTAGGTATTTTTCATGCATGGAAACTGAGAAAATAAACCCAACCTCACTCTGTACAATAACTACAATAATCTTCTCTGTTTCTTTCAGTAGTAAGGATCAGCATTCCCAGTTAGCCAGTGAGGAACAGAGTGACAGAGGATAAACAGTTTTTCAGTGCCTCACTGTGAAGGAAGGACCAATGTTGAATTCAGAACAAAGGCCAGTAGCAGAAAAGAAACACATGAATAGACACAAAAAAACCCAAACCCTAAGGAAACCATACCTCAGTATATGAGCTAATAATCCTTCAGGCTGAGTACCTGGCCTGAAAGGTCATCTAGAAAAGAATAAAGTTTTTAGAGGGGGAGAAGAAATGCTTTATGTCTTTTTGAAGGATGAGAAGAAAGTTGGTTGCTAAAATTTAATGCAATTAATATAATGCTGATGCTTTCTCCCACTGTAATGGAAAAGCACTAACTTGCAGTTTAAGTTTCATATCCAATGTTAGAGGCAGGAAATACAAATACCCAAATTGAATTTAGGTAAAGGGTGTATCTTCTGTTACTGTTTTATATATCTTAAAGGCCTTGTGTGTGGTAGGCTTTCTCTATTTATTGTAAATGATGTTTGTAAGCTCTAGTACTCTAGAATAAATATTTCCTTGTGTGACAGAGGTATACATCCTCACTTGATCTTTGTTTTTCTGAGTACATTTAAGAGACTCTGAAAGCTATGAAGCCAGTATAAACGCAGTGCCAGTACAACATCTGCAATCAGAGCTACAGCTGATGAACTAGGGACAGTTTCAAATTCTGTTACTAGCTCACCATTTGTCACAATCAGTTTTAGCAAAGAAATTAAGTTTGAGGTGTGGGTCTCATTGTCCCAATCTGATCTGTAGAGCTTGTCCTAGTTTCAAAACGCAGACAGCCATCCAGATCTGAATCTTCCCAGAGCTCAGGGAGTTTCATCCTCAGAAATCAGTCATACTGCAAGATCCTGGAGGCTGGCCAGGAGATGATGCCCTGCTCCTTGTACACAGTCCATTAGCTTCCCCCACGTTGTGTCTCTGACCTCAGACCTCAGCTCAGCTTCCCTGCGGAAGGAGCCATGGGCCCAAGAACTCTATTGATGTCTTACCTTATGGATCTTTCTCAGCCCAGATTACCAGGTTAGGAAATCTTCCTGCTAACAGTCTCCAGCAGGACAGAGGCTGCACATCAGTCTTGGGCTGGCCCAGACCTTTTGTTTCTCCTCCCTAATTGGCCTCTCGTAGTCAGGAGGATAAGTCAAACAGCCTCCTAAGAGCAGATAAGGTAGGAAGAGTTAATTCAACAACTGTGAAACTGGCAAGATCCAAACCTCCAAGTGCTTGAAGAGGTAGGATGCCTGCATTTGTAACCAGCCCTGGAGAGTCAGAGATTTTAACAGCATTAAGGCAAAGCAAAAAAGAAAGAACAGCATACTCTGGAATTGTATAAAAATGTGTAAAAAAGTGACTTTTAAAATTGACAGCAATAAACCCTTTAGAAGATGTGAATACCTAGTAAATACCTTCTCTTCTTCTTTTTGTTTTTCTTCAAGGTTATGGTAATACCTATCCCGTGACACGAACTGGAAAATACCTCTGCATGTTGTATGCCTTATTTGGCATCCCTCTGATGTTCTTAGTCCTGACAGACATGGGAGACATCCTCGCTGCTCTCTTATCTAAGTCTTACAATGAATTCAGGAAGCTGCAGTCAAAAATTCTAGCGTCTAAACTCTGCTCTGGATCCACGTGTAACAAAGTGCAGGAGCTGAGATCCAGAGCACACTCTAAAGTAGTCATCAATCAGCCCCTGACTATTATGGAATTTCTGAAGAGTCAGTCAGGTCTTAAGAGGAAGGGAATCAAACACCGCAATGCTGAGATTTTTGAGATGTTGATTGACAGAGAAATTGAACAGACAAAACAAGCAAGAAACAAAGGCATTGAGAGATGGAGTTCATGTCCTGAACTAGCCCGGGGAAAGACAATGTCCCGAGTAATCGAGAATTTTGACAAAATTGGGAAACAGTTAGAAAAATTAGATGTGCCCATTGTATTAATGGTGCTAGTGATCTTCGTGTACATCTCCTGTGCAGCTGCTATTCTTCCAAACTGGGAAACCAGGATGGATTTTCAGGAAGCCTTTTATTTCTGCTTTATCACTTTGACAACTATTGGATTTGGAGATACACAGCTGGAACATCCCAAGTTTTTCTTGTTTTTTTCCCTCTATATTATTATTGGCATGGAAATTGTCTTCATTGCTTTTAAGCTGGGCCAAGACCGCTTAATTGGTTTGTATAAAAAGGTGATTTCATTCTGTGGGGAGAAAAAGATGCCATCAAAGAAGGTATATCCAAAATAAGAACCATTAGTTCTTCACTTGTAAACATTGGCCACTGCAATGAGATGAAACTGTTCCTGTGCATTTCTTCTCCGTGTCTTGGGCTGTCAGGAGGCATATTTTAGACTGATTCCCTCTGAGAATCCACTGTAAAATGGCTGAACACCTCTTGAGACACTTGGTGAAGGCATGTCCAGGGAGTACTTTCCATCTGCTGAGTAATAAAAGATGAAGCATGATGAAAAAGTAGTCTCTCCCTGCCACTGCTCCCTAGCACCTTCTGCAAAGCTCTTTCAGCAGCTTTTGTGTCCTCTGTCCCACAGCAAGATTATTTAAGATTTTTATTTTTCAGCACTTGTCCAAGCAAGGCCCAGATCACTGTCCTGTCCTGCCGCCTTGCCTGTGGCCAGGGACAGCTTGGTTGTGGCTGTCGGACTGAACTGTGACAGCATGCTACTGCAAAATGACATTCATCACAGAGAGTTGAGGAGGAGAAGTGTGAACCCAGCTGCTCTCTCACCATGACTGCGTGTATCGCAAACATTGCACCTTTGTGCAGGGCAGAGGACACCACATTTTCACCTCTTTCTCAGTCTCCTGTCCAGAAATCGCTCAGAAATCAGTTCATCCATTCAGGACTGGGAACACTTCTTTTCCATCATGATTTATCATATCTGTACTCAGCCCATGGGTGAAATGTGCCTTGTGGTGTCCAGCTACAGAAGTGCTTACAAGTTCTGCTCCTGAGAGGTCCACGCAGCAAACCTGGAAGTGCCTACAGTGGCAGAATGAAGCTCCATCTCTACTGTCAAAGAAGCATGATGACCTGGGGACATCGGTCCCGGAAGTCCTCACTCCTAATCCAGATTTTTACTCTGCACAGACTGCTTGACTTCTGGCCATTCCTTGACTCACTCAAGTCAGAAAGTAGAAAGACAAGCCCACCAGTTTCCCTGTGATGCGGTGAGGATCCTGTAGCTATATACTTGTGGAACACATTAGTATGTGATTTGTGCTGTTTCTTCAAGATTTTGCTTATATTATTCATAATCTGAATCAAGTTATCAATGATAGATCTTTTCCCTGCCAAAAAAAACCCCAAATCACTCTGTAAAAGAAACCACCGACCTTAATCACCTCTTAACTTGTGAAGTATATGCACACCCACTAAATGTGAATGACATCTGTAGGTATTAAAGCATGTTTGAAAATGACAGAGTGTATATTATTCTCCGTTGTGAATTTGCCATTTGAAGCTGAGATTTTCAGAATATTTACATGGCATCTTATCTTTATTACACTCCATGTGCACTGTAATGTGCATCCAGTCTTTATTGATAATTAGATGCAATTAAGCACTGATCATAAGCAAAATATATAATGAATGATGGTATACAGAAAAGTGCCTTTATAACAATAAAGAATACAGAAGCTGGAAGGAACTCTGGTTAACTTTTTCATGTTTGCCATGACTTTGGCTTGACATACAAAGTACCTCTGTTCAGACTGCTCTCATGTTACTTTATTTTATGTCTTTGGATCAAAATCAGTCTAGAAGTTTGGACCCGTGCCAAAGTTCTCAGAAATCAATGAGAAGGCTCAGATGATTTAATGGGCTTTGGATCAGAGAACTGCACTTCCTGCTCCTCAGGGTTTTTCCTTGTGATATGCCTCTCACAGCCTGCATTAGTAAGAACTGGTCTTTGTATCATTTGACTAGTTTCTCTCACATGAGTGAGATTTTATTTATGCAAATGGATTAATCCTGAATTCATCCCCTATAAGACTTCTCATTGACATGGTACCTTGATACTTTCACATTTACTTTATGGTCTCAGGCAATTTTGGCTGGACTTGCAGTAAGTACTCTGCATCATATCATTCAAGTGATGTTCAAGGGGTGGCAGTAAACAGCTTTCTTTCATATAGCACCCATCAGTTATGGAGGGTAAACTTTTATTTTGTAAAAGGAGAGAGAATAAATCACATCACCATGGCCCTCTATAAAATGGCAGCGCACCTGGCTCTTGAATACAAGGCACTGCTCTGGTCCTTCACCTCCCAAAGAACATGTAAAACTGGGAGAAGTTTCTAGGCTAGGGAGAAGGTTGAAAAAAGATAAGGAACAACTTCCACATTAGACACATAGAGTAGCTCTCTAACCTGGAAAGAGATGAGAGACTAAAGGAGAGATGTGTCACATTATGAGGGCATGCAGGAGGAAAATAGGGAATGATGGAATGATTGTTAAACATCTTTCATTATGAGAGCTAGGGCTGCCAAACGAAACTAGCATGTGGCAGGTTTAAGAAAAGAGACAAAAAGAAGAGAAAATGGTACTTCATACAACATATAATTAAGTTGTAGATACCTCTTGGCATGGGAGGATGTGACGATTAAAAGTTCACATTAGATCAATGGGAGATGGGACAAAATCACGAAAGAAAAACTTGAGAACCGATTACATACAAAAATAGCACTTCTGGCTCAATAATCACTGAGTACCAAATTGGCAGATGAGGAAGAAGCATATCTACAGACTTTCCTGTCCTTGTGTTCTTCCTTTGCAACCCAATATCTCTAAGAGACAGAGTACTGGTCTGCATGGTCTTGTTCTGACCCGATTTCAGTGCCTGTAGTACATGGGAACAGACTTTTATATAGCTAACGCCATATTCAGTACATCTGATTTCTGAAGACCTATCTAGTTTCACGTTTATATCCAAAGCAGATATATCAGTACACTCTGATTCTGCAGAACATATCACTAAAAAATAGAAGTGATTTAGGTAACATAACCCGACCAGCCTGCAGCAAATATAACCCCAGTCATTTGTCTTGTGTTGTGGGCTTAAAGGAGGGTGGAGAGCTGGACACACACACCAAAATGTCAAGGATGAAAAGGTATTTATGTTTTCTCAGGTGCACCGAAACACTGCACCCACAGAACCAGGAATACCTGGTCCTAATTTTCGTACTATCAAAGTTGGCAGACAGAGAAGCATGCAGCAGCCCTGTGCCGACAGCCAGAGCAGAGGTTTGGTCTATGTAGCTCAGTAAATACAACTACAGACTTAATGAAAATGAAACAAAGCAGTGAGCAGTGCTCATTTAGTGAGCCTCAGGCGTAAATATTCATGAGCTGACTGCTCTTACCGTGGTCTATATCCTGGAAGAATTCAGTCTCTGCCCCTGTTAGTTTTCATTCAACAAAATTGACATGGAAATCATCTTCCTCTGCATCAAAGCGGTACAGAACACTGCTTTTCATAACTTTTTCCATCATGTGCTGCATGAGATTGTGGATTAGCTGTGAAGGGCTTCACGGAAGAACTTTTCTATCAGGAAAGACGTGACTGATGGGAAAAAAGTTGCTTGATGTGTAACCCACAAAGGATATGAGTTATTACAAACCCAGCTGGAGAGCTTTACAGATCAAATACGTTTGGCGCTGAAGGATGCTGGATCAATCACTCCTGATTAGGCCAAGATGGCAGCTGTCACGAGCATTTAGGATTGGAGAGGAGGGTATTCCTGGTGTGGGAATTACAGAGAGAGGCATGGTGAAATGAGTGGAAAGGGTGGAAAATAAACTTTGGGCAGAAGGGTTAAGGAGAAAAAATGACAGCAATGGTAGACGAAGGAGCCATTTTCTGTATAAACATAAATACCATGAATAGATGCTTCAGAGGTACTGAAAATACAGCGAGGGTTGGTGTCTCTGGCCTGGTGAAGATTGTGCAGCCAGCCTATGGTCAGAGACCCCTTTGGACATGAGCAGGGTGGTCATGCTTGTTGGGTACCAGCACAGGTCTTTCCATCAGCAGCCCCAGGGAGGGCAGGAGTCTGTGCAAGGGAGCTTCCTGAGAAACAGAACAATGGCAGGCATAGGATACAGGGACTGGACCAAAAAATCATTAAGGAAATAATTAGAAATATTCCTCATATTCTCTGCTTTGACATTTAAAGTACAGCAACCCATTCAGAAGCATCTTTTACATGAGCAATGCGTCTGAGGAGCCAGGAAATCCTTAATGTGATGTAGGACTTGTCATCTGTGTGCCAGTAGTTCAGATGTAGTCCAGATTTTAGTGGGCTCAACGTTAATAACATTTGATAGCACTTTGATGGCTTTTATGCTTTTTCAACTCATTCCAGGTGGAGATGCACCCACATCACAAAAACACTCCATATAATGAATGCTAATAGCACTCGTGGTGTCGGGCTCAGCAGAGGCAAAAGCTGAGACTCCAACTGAGAGGAGCCCCTGCAGGCCCCTTTGCTTCCAGGATCCCAGTGTACCTTGTGATCCTAATTTGCAGACCACAGGGTGCATCAAATATAGCATGTGTGTCTGTGGCACGCAACGCCATGTTTTGTGAACCCAGAGTGATGGGTGGAATTGTTTTCCCTGGCTTTCACAAACTGAACAATTTCCTTCCTTCCTTCCTTCCTTCCTGCCTTCCTGCCTTCCCGCCTTCCCGCCTTCCCGCCTTCCTGCCTTCCTGCCTTCCCGCCTTCCCGCCTTCCTTCCTGCCTTCCTGCCTTCCCGCCTTCCCGCCTTCCCGCCTTCCTGCCTTCCCGCCTGCCTTCCCGCCTGCCTTCCTGCCTTCCTCTTCTCCTTCCTTCCTCTTCTTCTTCCTTCCTCTTCCTTCCTCTTCCTCTTTTTCCTTCCACTTCTTCCTCTTTTTAGTATTATTCCTATTGCTGTTGTGATTATTATTCACCTGCACAGGCTGCGCTCAGCTCCTCTATCAGAATATATGGTAGAAAAAATATTTCTCAAGCTCTGCAAAATGATAGCCTGCATTACACACAGAGCAAGGGAGATCAAGTTGCTCAGGGTAAATTTCAGTTACCTTTGCTGAAGTACACAGGCATAGATGGTGACGGAAATACTAGGAATTTGCTCCATCACTCATAACAAGTAATAGCTGCATGAAGACACCAGAGCTCTCATATATGAGGCCAGTATTTTTAGGATAGCAGCCAGAGGTCTAAGTGCAAAGCTTCATGACAATGAAGTCAGTGAATGCGTTGCTCGTGCGGGCCAACAGCTGGTTGTCTGCACATGGTACTCATTAGGGAGTTTTAGGAAGTGCTTGGACAAATGTTATTTGGCTTGTGTGCTCATGGTTCTGCTTTCTTTTTTTTTTCTTTGAGTTAAAAATTCAGTCTTTCAGTAGATAAAATCTAGTTCATTTGAGATTAGTTCAGACTTTTTCAAGCAGATGAAGCTCGCAGTGTCTGGGCACAGACAGAATCCTCCTGACAATGAACCTGTGTGTAAAACTTTATGTCTGTGCATTTTCAGGATGTACCAAAGTCCAGAGGAAATGCAAAGAAATGGGAAGGAAGGGAAGGGAAAGCAAAGCAAGAAGAAGAGTGGAGAGGTCTGACAGTGAAAAATGAATTTCTGTGTTAAGCATCTGATGATAAACTGGGGTAATGATGATGTTTAACAACACTGGCTCATTACATTATCTGCTTCCACAAAGTCCTGTGTGAACAGCAAAGCAGAGAGAGAAGATACCACAAAATCAGCATATAAAATTGCCAATGTACTTGATGCGCTGCTGGAAGAGAGTCATTTGATCTGCCTTGCGATGCAGACTGTCATCATGCTCTCTGATCAGTTCCCTGTGGGGGAAAGCCACCTCTTTGCTGTCTTTCGTCACATGTGACAAAAAGATTTGAGAAGCAGTGCCAGAGCTGGAGGCTGAGGCTCAGAGTGTGGGTATAAGGTGCTAAGATTATAGAATTTTCCCATTTTACACTTTTCTTGTGTCAAGTAATAGCTGTTTGTCACTGCTAAAGGAATTAGGGAGTTTGAGGGTTTCAGTGTGTGTGTGTGTGTGTGTGTGTGTGTGTGTGTGTGGAACCCTTCCACTGAATGGCTTGATGTTGCACTTGGGTTTATTCTGTTTTCCTCTGGAGAGCATTGGCTGCCTAGATTGCATGGGGCTTCCCAGGTGATGGAACTGGCTGATGCCTGGAGGAAAACTCCTGGTGACACTTAAAAGACGTTTGAAGAAAACAGAAGTTTTGACTAAATCACAGCAGCATTTTCACGAAATGTTATCAAGGCAAATCTGAATTTGTGGGAGGATTTTTTTGTTGTTGGACTGCAAAATGTCGACTGTCAAAAGATGGCCTTTGAAGTGGTGTTAGCAATTCCATCTTTGCACGACTCCTTGAGATGAGCCATTTTTGTGAGTGAGCAGGGAAGGACCTGAAAGATAAAGCTCTTTGTGATGCCCCCGTGCTGTTGCTATAGCCCCAGTTTCTCACACAGAGATGCCGATGAAAGAGAACTGCCTTTCTACAGGGTTGATTCCAATTTTGTCTGTATCTCCCAGGAGAAGATCAAACCCTGGTATGACCTACTTCAGACAAAGCAATACGTGACATTCTTGTTAAAAGATGTTTCTCAAACAGTTTAAACAGTCTTATGTTAAGACTGCTTTGTAGTTACTCAGAGGAAAAGAAACAAAGGGTGAAAAAAAAAAGAGCAAATGAAGTCTCATGAACTTTCCTTGGAGTTTAAGAGCAGGGCATGATTTACTGAACTAAGATATTTGATTTACCTCTCTGGGTCTGTAAATAACAAGTGTGTGCTTGGGCTAACATTTGACAGCCAGCAGCACTTCTTTGCTATCTGCTCCGCAAGAAAAGCGACTCTGCCAAGTGGGTTTTACAGAAATTTGTTATGCTGGTGAGACAAATATGTTTTGTGCTCAAAGAGATTAAGGACTGGCATGTACACATGTTTTTACTTTATAGAAAAACCACTTCTATATGCTACCTAGGAAGCAGAGGGCTGAATTCTGTTCATGGCAAAGCTCACAGTGCCTTTAGCAAAGTCAGGTTTGGAACCAAGTGGCAGTGGTTGCCATTAGGCCCTCTGATCCTTAGAAGGGCCATTTCATGCCTCAACTGCCATCTCATGGAGCAGTTTCTTTCAACACACAAGATGTCTAAGCTCCTGATGGCTGTTCCTTGTCTCCTCATTTTCTTGTTGAATGGTTGACTGTGTTTCTTCCCTGCACTCAGTGACACACAATCAGGACGTGATGGCAGACTCTGGAGACGGAAATTTCTCAATGAAATAAACCCAAGATTTTCATGGTCAAGAAAAAAAACCATTAAGATATGCCTTCTACCTACAACAAGCACTCTTGTAGTTATTAATTGTTTTTCCTGTGGCCATGTTTTTCATTGGTTTAGTCAGAGCTACCCATCTCAGTTCCTGCCAATGGCCCAGCTCGCCCTTGGGTTCCCGGGCAGAACTTGAGATGTGTGATGTGCTCCCAGGGACACCAAGGCTCACCCCATGATAAGCCAGAGGTTCACCTTATCCTTGGAGAAGCATGGAGATTCCCTCTGTCAGCCCAGTTTTCCATCAGAAGAGAAGAGGGAACAGAAGCACTGCTATTAACAATGCTATAAGCACAGCAACTAAGGAAGCCATTTAACTCAGTCTCCAGGCAATTTTAAAGTAGGTTTGGGGGATGATGTTCAAATAAACATTTTGACCAACCCTTAATCTTATTTGAAGCCCACTTCAGGTGGGTTTATTTATTTATTTATTTATTTATAAGCTTTTACTGATAGGAACAGGAAACCATGTTAGAAACTGTTCTCAGTATTTCTACTGTTTGGATAAAGTTATAATTAAAAAACCCCAAAACATTAAGGAGTCTGTTCCCTTAAAATTCTCCAGGCTACTGCTTCAGACAGAGGGATTTGAAGTGTCTGACTTTGGTAAAAGCGTCTTTGGTCTAAAAATCTCCCCTGCTTTTCAATCTGAATAGCATCACTGAGGAGCTATACAACTTTCCAGAGTAGCTCAATTATAAATAACCAGGGCAGAAGATTTGGGCCCTGGTTCTGGTTTAACTTTCAGCAGTTTCAGAAGGAAGCAGCTCAGTCAAAGTCAGCAAAATCATTAAATCATAAACGCAGCGTGGGGCTAGGGACAGCCTCCTTGAATTCTGTTAATAATTAGTATTGCTGGTGTTTATTATGTTTATTACGGCAGTTCCTTGGAGCATCTTAGATAAGGACCTTAAGTAACCATCCTTTATCTGTAAGTCTCTAGCTGCATGCCTGCCGCAGCATGCATCTCTGGCTGTAACGAAAGCAGACCTTATCACTTCCTGCCCGCGCTGGCGAAGCAAGAAAGGAAAGATCTCTATGGCGAGTGTACAAATATGTGTCACTGGGTGATTGAGTAGATCTGTGAAGCAGCTGCTGTGTATTTCAAAAAGGCAGAAACCTAGTGAAATAGGAGCTGTGAATGCAGAGGCCTCGTGCAACACAATGAAATTTCATAGCGAGGAAAAGCGTGTGCGTCGCCCGGTTCTCCTGTTCCAGCTGTGTCCCCACCAGCTGCAGTCCAGCTCGTGGGCACTTGACCTGACCAATCAATCAGTTTGGGGTATCAGCATTTTTAAATACGTATTATGATCATAGAATCACAGAATGGTCTGGGTTGGAAGGGACCCCAAGGATCATAGAGCTCCAACTCCCCTGCCACAGGCAGGGCCACCAACCTCAGGCCTGGATCTACACAAGGTTGCCCAGGGCCCCATCCAACCTGGCCTTGAACATTTCCAGGGATGGAACATCCACCACCTTTCTGGGCAGCCTGTTCCAGCACCTCATCACTCTCTGTAAAAAACTTCCCCCTAATATCTAATCTGAACCTTCCTTCCTTTAGTTTTAATCTATTCCCCCTTGTCCTGCCATTGTCCACCCTTTTAAAAAGTTGATTCCCCTCCTGTTTGTATGATCTCTGCATAAACCTCCTGCATCACTCATCTGACTATGGGGAAAAGCATCTGCTTGTCAGTCTTCAGCTGTTAATTTAGCATCCAGCACCAATGTGGATAGCTCTCATCCAAGGTGCTCGCAGCTGGCTGCAGAGCCAGAAGAGCGGAGTGATCCATCACAGGTGTCCTGGTTTCAGTCAGGATAGAGTTAACTTCATGACAACAGGACAAATTTAACAAGCATGGAGCAAGTGAAACACTTCTTTCCAGAAAGAAAACTCGCAAAATTGCAAATCCTTGAGCATATTATATGAAACCAGGCTAGAAGGCATGTAGGTGAGAGAAGTGCTTACACAGAAGTGTTTATAGTCATATAATTATATGGTCAAGATGATGTGATTTATAGCAAGAGAATTCATGAGCCCATGAGCATCCCTTGTTCACAGGCAAGCACTGCCTTTGGACTGAGCTGGAACAGAAGCAGGCAAAGATCAGTCAGGAGAGCAACCAGACTGGTGAGAAGAGACAGAGAGAAGCTGATAGATCCTCGGGGGAGAAGATAGTTTTCCATTCAGAGCCTGCCTGGCTCTCTCACTGGTAAATATGTCAAAATTGGGCAGGAATATACTAAAGTAGGAAACACCTTCATAGCAAGTCCCAGAGCCTTTTAAACCAAACAGGCTCCTTACTATCTCCCACAGGAGGTAGTGCAAGGGAAAGAGAAGTCAAAATGCCAACAGAACTGCAAATCAGAGAAGCTGGTCACAGCCTCCACCTCTGTGGGTTCTGAGAGCAGTAACAGGCCATAATGACCCTGCCCAGACCACCCTGGGGCTCACCCCACTCTGCCCAGGGCCAGCCCATTGCCCCAGCAATGCACAGGATAAATGAAAGATATCATCTCCAAAGATCTCAGTTCAGGTGGTTTAGCAGGTCATGTGCTTGGCTTGTTAAATAAACTGAGTCGTAAATATTAATAAGCATCCTGAGTCCTTACCTAACAACTCTGTACTAGGAACCATTTTTTTACTTCAGCTTTTCTTTTTGTTCTGGAACCAGAGACTTTTGGTAAGGCAGGTAAGCTCTTTGGGGTACCAGGGACCCCATTTACAGACAGCACTTCTAGCACTTCTAGGTTGATGGCTGTCTCTTTGGAAGTCATCTACATGTGGTCATCATCAAGATACAAATCTCAGCTATTACATGCCCTCCCTGCCATTTGACCTTTCTAATTGTCCTGAAGGACATAAATTTTTCCCTAATGGGTGAAATGCTACTTTCTATATATACCAGACCATCTTGATGAATTATTAGTTTACACTTGAGCAAACTACAGGCATCCATTAAATGTAACTTGGAAACTTCACAGCCAAGTGGACCACCAAGCACACTTGTGCCTAAATCTGGGTGTCACAGAGCTTCCCACCATGGGCAGAACAGCTCTGTTCCAGTGCATGCAGCTTGCCCTCTGCCTTGTCTTCTCTGGAAAACAGGTATGAACCCAAGGGATGGTGCTCAGCCCTGATGCTTGATAAATGAGAGGAGAAATGGAGCAGAATTCTCCATACAAATTTGCTCTCATGTTTTGAGTCAGAGACCTGCTGCCAGACACTGATTTTCCTATTTCAGCTTTGGCTGTCTGTACATCTTAGGTTTGTGTCCCAACAAGATCTACAGATTCACTGCTTCTCTTTGGTAGCACTGGAAAGAGCAAGGTGTGAAGCGAGCACTGACATTGACGAATACCGAAACTTTCATGCTGTGACAGCGCATTTGGGATGGGCAAATTGCCCAGATTTGTGCTACACACTTCCTTTTGTGTGGTGTTACAAGGCAAGCTGGGCTGACACAAGACTGACAGCGCTGATCAGTGCATCGCTCCTGACACAGCAGCAGACTTTGAAAGACCCAAGATGGGAATTTCTAAAACTCCTTGAGGAGTCCATGGCAAAGAGCTTAGCCAGCCAGAACATGGTTATATCTTCAGATGGCTTCATGGTAGGGGTTAAACATCGCAGGGATACACGGAGTGCTCCTTCCTCATCTCATTGGTTAGTGCTGGTCCACATTGCACCTGTGGCTCTACTGGTGCCAGGACCTGCTGAACATTGCTGAATTACCCTGCTTTGCCACATGCCCCTGCCAGGTCATAATCTCCCTGTGTGAATACAGTTGAGGATTTAGACCTTGACCTATGAAGCTTGCAGCAATAGGAGTGAAAATCTCAGAAGTATTTACTTCTGGGAATACTTAGGGAAAAAACTAAGTTGTTTGATCCTGACAGAAGTCTTTCCAGCTTTGGATTACGTTTATCATGATTGCCACCATAAAATAGTAGAAATATATTTCTGGAAAATGATATTTTCCTTTTCTATTTCTTCCTAGGAATATCCTTCTTTCCATTCTTCACTCAGTAAGAGTGGTGGGATACGCTGTACCACCCATTGCACGGCTCTACCTCTCTTTGGAGGAAAGCAAAGCTGTTGTTCAGTGACTGCAAAACGAAGGGCGAGTGGTAACGATGCCAGTCTGACCTCTGCCCTTGGAAGTGAGGTTGGACCGATGCCTTTTCAGGTACTACCATGGAAGAACCTTCCTTCTTGCTTCCTTACAGCTTCTGCTTTTTGTGCTTCCAGTGGTGATAAATATAAATTTAAAATTGAGGGGGGATATATAATTGATGATTAAAATTTTTCATCACTCTCTGCATTGCCTCTGTTCGCCCGGTTACCCCAGTTTGCGTCTCCGATTCTGTTGCCGAGGCTTGTCGGTCGTTTGGGATGCGGTGGGGCAAGTCACTCCCTGAGCTCCGTTATGTCAAGCCACTAGATGGTGCAACTAGACCTCGTTCCTTCGGAGGAGCGGCCACCAGCAGATGGCACGGCTGAGGGCCGGGAGAGCCTCCGCCGGATCCACCACGGGCATTGGGACCCAGGCGATGGCTTCCCGAATTCGGGGAGGCGTCGGGAGCGAATTTCTTTGCCTAAGAATAGCGGTGCCTGAGGCTTGGGAAGGAAGTAGCGGGTGGGTACAGTTTAGGAAGGGAAGAAGAGCAAAGCACCGAAGCTTTGCATAGGAAAGTCCAGATTTAAAGTGAGAACGTGGGTGATTTAGTGTGATGCCCTGTGTTTCTCTGCACACAGGGAGAGCACAGATTTTAGGATGCCCCTGAAGCAATTCTTATGACCTTACATGTAGACAAATGATACAGAATATATCGATACATCCCGCATTTCTTAACTGTGGTCATCTGAGTGGGTAAACTGAGGCATGGAAATCTTCAAGCATCACAGGAGCTCAGGCCTAGTGCCATGAACAGGGGCTGCTGGCTCTGCAGCGGTGCTGTCCCCCTCGGGCTCTCCCCTGTTCCTCTTCCTCAGAAGGCGAAAAAAGAATTTCCTACAGAGGAAGGAAGCAGATGAAGTGCCTGTTCCTCAGCCAGACCCACCCAGTCCCATATGGGAGGCAGCCGAGGAAAACTGAGGCCTTTGCAACCTTTGATCAGGCATAAGGAAGGCCAAGAGGGGCACAACCACTGCCCATGGAGTTGTGAGTGTTTCTAGGGAGAACAACTACTTGATGGAAAGAAAATATATTCTAGAACTGGGCGCTTTCTGATCTATTTTTCATTTTTCATCACTTTGGCTGAATGACCTAAAGCAAATTACAACCTTCCTTGGCTTCATTTGCCCTCATCCATTGAAGTGTAGTAATAATACCTTTGAGGACTGTGGGAAAGCCTAATATGCTGTTTGTTCAGCATAGGATAAAAGATTTAATTAATACCAGAGGAAAGACTAGATTCTAATTCTTTCTTCTCAGAATTGATCTCTACAGGCCTTTCTAGCATTAGAAAATGAACGTGCAAAACATCTCAGCTAGAAAGGCTTATTCTGAAGTTCTTCTGTCTTGAAGTGACATAAAATCACTGGACAAAGCCCAAAGGATATAAAAAGGCAAAACAACCCACTGTTCATCACAATAAAATTAAAATAATGGTCAAAGCACAACAATGTTGAGTCCAGGGTCTGTTGGAAGACAGAGGATTTCTTGGAAGCTGTGTCACCAAGCATACCCCATGTACAACTGCAAGATGGGCCATCATTTCAGGAGTGCAGTGGAAAGGTGTTTGTTATCATTTCAGTATTAGGAACAGAGCAACAAAGAAGAAATCAATCCTTCGGCGCTTGATTTTCTTTGAGCAATATATTTCTTAAAATAAAGAAGCTGCAGGAGCTCATCTTTTCTGCTTTCTGGAAATAATTGGGAAGCAAGAGTACTGTGAGGTGGGTAGGAAAATGGTTACTCCAGGAGGGCTTTTTTTTTTTACCAGGACTGCACTTGCAAGTGTATCTCTTGTTTGTCCCCACTTGCTGCACTTGGATTTGCAACCTGGAGTGGGCAGGTGGATCCCTGACAAACTGCAGGGGTCACGCAGGACTGTGCCTGAAGCAGCAGATCAGATCTAATCCGAAGTGAATCCTCTGAGATGCAGGCAGTGTGAATAGGCATCCCCATTGCCAGCTGTGCCACCCTGCAGACCTGCTCCCACTGCACTGCCTTACTTGCTAATGTAGGCATGTAGTAACTGATGCTGAATCCTCTCAGAGATAAGGCCTGCAAAACTGTCCTCTGAAGGTGATTAAAAATGGCAATATTCATCCTGCCTAACTGGAAGGACTGAAGACAGACAGAGGCATGCAGCCTGAGTCATGTTAAGACCTCCTCTGTGGTCAGAGGGGACAAACAGACATTTCCAACCTGACGTCTGTGTTCCCTCCCTCCCTCTCTCCCTCCTCAGTGATGAGAGGTGGGTTGGAAATGCCCCTCTACCTGCTTTTGCCCATCTACTCTGCTCTTGTGAGACCCCGCCTCCCTGCAGTACTGTGTCCAGCTCTGGGGTTCCCAGTACAGGAAAGACATAGAGCTGTTGGAGCAAGTCCAGAGGAGGCCATGAAGATGATCAGGGGACTGGAGCACCTCTCCTATGAAGACAGACTGCAAGAGTTGGGCTTGTTCAGCCTAGAGAAGAGAAGGCTCTGGGGAGATCTAATTATGGCCTACCAATACTTAAAGGGGTCCTACAGGAAACTGGGAGAGGGGCTATTCACAGAGAGTATAGTGCTAGGACAAGGGTCAACGGCTTCAAGTTGAAAGAGGGCAGGGTTAGGTTAGATGTTAGGAAGAAATTCTTTACTATGAGGGTGGTGAGGCCCTGGAACAGGGTGTCCAGAAAGGTTGTGGAAGCCCCATCCCTGGAGGCATTTAAGGCCAGGTTGGATGGGGCAACCTGGTCTAGTGAAGGTGTCCCTGCCCATGGCAGGGGGTTTGGAACTAGATGATCTTTGAGGTCCCTTCCAACCCAAAGTGTTCTATGATTCTACAATTCCTTCTTAATGGGTGAAACCACACAAGACTTTTCTGTGCACGTATTCTAGCAACCAGTCTGTGATTTGATATTGTGAAGTGGTGCCCATTGGTACCATGGCACTCAAGGTCCTGCCTTTTCCACCCTTTCCCTTCCATCCTGTTGCCCTTCTAACCCATCCATGCCCAACACTACCCTGCACCACCTGCTACAACACTTCTGCTTGTGCTGGGAATCCAGAGGAGGGAATGGATCCAGTTGAACAATACCTCAAATGCACAAGTTTTCTTTGCAGGCAGACCAGTTTCCCTATCTGTTTCACACCATGCCCATGAAAGCAGCTGGTGGGAGGATGTTCTCACAACCATCTCATAAGCTGATGTCACCACTGAGTACTTCTACATGTCACATAGAAGCCTGGGGCTGAAATCTATGTCTCCACTTGGATTTCACACTGAAGCGGCATCCCTGAGATAGGTCTTTCAATGCACACAATGCCTTCTTTCTGCTTTGGTGTGCTGGCCTTTGTTGGAAGCCTCCAAACATCGTTTTTGCTTTGCAGGTTATCTCTGAAGCAAACTCAGCCATTTCCATCCCACTGCAAGCAGTGATTTTCCTATTCTGTAGCTGGTCAATATTTGAATTGGCAAGAAGGTGGGTATTTCAAAGGACAGATAATCTTTTGTTTGTTCTCTTCCCACCTTGCTCATACTCAGCCCAGACTTCTGCTTAAATGTCGCCGATTTCTCTTATTATTACTATTTTTAGTGGAATGTAAGTTGCAATGGTAGAGGCCACAGGGCCTGAATCATTTTGGCTTATAGCCTTGGTAGCATGGTTGATTATAACTGCATGAGGCAGATCTGATGTAAACACATGAAATGTCAGCTCCTGCACCGCAGCCCCATCCCAGAATAAGACCGACCTTACCACCCCTTTAAATGCTGCTCTGGTTGCTGAACTTTGCCTGCCCAGAGTACAGGAGGAAATATAATGCACCAGGAAATATAATGGCTGCCAGCAATGGCAATAAATACATTATGGGTGACTCCGTTGAAACTGGGAAGGGAAAGAAGATGTTAACCCACGGCGACGTGCTCCTAAGTGTCATTCCTGGGCCATGGAGTACAGCGTGCAACCCTGGGGTCCTTTCTGCGAGGAGGGGGTAGAAACGGGCACAGATCCCTGCTGATGGCCCTGTGCTGTCTCTTTCACCTTCCCTGCAGCCTGCCAGTGCTGCAGGTTTGCAGGGGTTTCTTTGTGTTTGCTTTTGAAGGGGGAGGACAGGACAGGTGCTGAGCGGGCAGAGCAATCAGAGTGGCCACCATGCGCCTGTTCTCCCCATCTGCCTTCTCCCCTCTCCCCCTGCCTCCCCCTCCCCTCCCTGAGCACATCTCACATCAGTCCAGACAGAAATCCAAGCAGAAATTAATGTTGCTTAGAGCAGCATGAACTTGCCACTGAAGGCTTCAGAGAGAGGAGAGCAATGGAGACCAGGGCAGTGCAAGTGCTGTGTGATCAGGCTGCTGTGCAGATCCAGGCCTGCACAGAAAGGCAAAAAACTGACACAAATTTACCTCCCTGACACAGATGTATCACTCTGGGCTTTGTCAACATCCTCATTTGCGTTTGCACAAGCCGTGTCTGTCACTCCGTGGCTTGGAGCTGCAACAGGCCATGATTTCCCAGGCGGTGGTTATTGTCAGATAAAACACAAGTGTGGTTCATACACAGAGGGAGATGGTGGCTGGACGTGTACAGAAAAGAAGCCCAAGTATTAATTTTGCTATCTGCCCAATGAGCGTTGCTTCTTTTATTAGAAAAGAATGGCTGGAAATCACTAACAAAACGCTCAGGAGTTATACTGGAGGAAGCAAATCATTTTGGTGAGTATTCATTAACATTTGTCAATTAACTTGTGTTGGACAAACACAGATTTCAAAAGGAGCAAGATCTGCTCCCAAAAGGTACCATTTGAACACCTGTCATGAAAGCATTGGGCTTTAAATAGTATCATATATCCACAGACAATTCCAGGCGAGGCCAGGAAAGGACAAGGAAAGGAAATGTTTAACATTTAAAAGATGTCACTGTTTCTGTTTATTGATCTCCTCTGTACTCTTCAGACCCGGTCCTCTCCCTGGTTCTCAAAGTTCTGTATGTAGAAGTGACAAATAGAAACAGAAGCATGCTATTCATGTAATCAAATAGAAATAACGTTGACAAGAGTTTCTAATTTTATCAGCCATTCACACTGAATGCTTAGCTGTCTCATAGAGAAATTAAAATTAATTGCAGTGTTTGACATGGACCAAGAAGGCATGCTCTGCCTGTGCAGTATCTGAAAGAAGTTCCAACTCCAGAGTATTGCTTCTCCTTTTGTAAACATTTTAAATTCAGCACTGCTACACTGTTAACAGAAGTGCTGTTCGGACTTGGGCAGTGATGTTCATCCTGTGAAGGAACAAACTGTTCCCCAGCTTGCTGGTAACAGTGTGGGTGTTACTGATAGTAATGATAAATCCCTGTGGATGTGCTAGTATCTGTATGGGTGTAGCTTGTAGTCCCGGTCCAGGACTTTATGCTATGCACTGTGTAACTGAAGGGTATAAAGGTAATGCCTGCCCCGAGCACCATATAATCAAACAGAAGAGGCAGGGAGAGCTGCATTGAGGAGCCTGAGGGGGAAAATGGCATAACCTAATGATCAAGCAGGCAGCAATATCTATGTGCCAGCTGTCCATCTGCTTGCCAAGATTTTTGTACTCAGCAGGGGCTGAAGGAGGACAACAAAGTTTCTTCAGTTCTTTGGAGAATCCTTTTGATGCCAAGAACAACTGGAGAGAACACACAAGATGCTTCTTAAAACCAGCAAAGTCTGTACATCAGCAGCAGAGTGGAAGCATCCTGGTAGCACAGAATCGCCCAAGGACACACCTTCAGCCAGGCTCTGTGTTTGTTCGTGGTTTACTTTGGTATTCATGGACACAGCCACTGCACTTTCCAGCAGGTGCAGTAAATGCAATTAGTTGCTATGGATATCGATCTTGCCTTTAGAGTCTAACTTTGAAGTTGCTTTGGGTTATCTGAAAAACAAAGATGTAGCATGATGCTTTGCCTTAACTATGATTGCAAATTATTTCTTTTATCCTTGATCTTCCTTTTATTACTTTGCTTTCTCTCTTTTGTTTATTCTTGTGAAGAGAGAGCCTATGCAAATACTGTGATTTGAAAAATATAGGTGATGGAGGCAGACTTTTGAAAGCTCCTTTCATGTAGATGCAGGTTCTAGCAGAGCTAAATTAGAGGCCATTTTTTGGGTAGAAAGTGGAAGTTGGAGTTCCTGATTATTTTTGACAAAGAGAAGCAGGGAAGGAAAACATCTGGTCTTTAACAACAGGTGAAATTACAGATGTTTAAGTTATGTTGGGATTCAGACTGAGATCCGGAATGGTCCAGAGCTCAGAAGATGCCCACCTCACAACAAAAAAACAAGGGCTATTTACAAATACCTATATGAAAGCTCTGAATTCCCAGAACTCCTGAAGTTTACAGGAGCTTGCATCTTAAATCCTTGGTTCGGGTCTCGTCTCTCTGAAAGTACATGGGATCTGCTAGGATACTTACATGACAACCTAAGAAGACACAGAATGAAAATAAAGTTTCTAGGATAATGGAGGAGTACTGGTTATGTCAGTGCAAGAGAAGATCGCAGAATTACAGAGCATTAGGAGTTGGAAGGGACCTTGAAAGATCACCTAGTCCAACCCCACTGCCAGAGCAGGATCACCCAGACTAAATCACACAGGAAAGCGTCCAGGCAGGGTTTGAATGTCTCCACAACCTCTCTGGGCAGTCTGTCCCAGGGCTCCATCACCCTTACAGTGAAAAAGTTCCTCCTTATATTCCCATGGAACTTCCTCTGCTCCAGCTTGCACCCATAGCCCCTTGTCCTATCGCTGCCATCACTGAGAAGAGCCTGGCTCCATCCTCCTGACTCTTGCACTTTACATATTTATGAACATTAATAAGGTCACCCCTCAGCCTTCTCTTCTCCAAAAGAGATCTTCTGCAAAGATGCAGTACTCCGTGAGATAATTTTGCATCCGAAAGCTGCATTGAGCTACCAACCTGTGTCTGCAATCCAAACAAAGTATTATTTCACTATAGCCAGATGGCTGACAGTCTGTTGTTTAATATTTAACACCAAATAGAGTAGGAGGATGTGAGGGCTCTTGTAGTTACAAAGAGGGAAGGAAATTCCACTGGTCAGTCCAGGCCTGATCTATGATCGTCTAGAAAATGAGGAAAGCCGCTGCAGGAATTATGTTACTCCAGTTTTCTTCTGCTGTGGATGTGTAGTTGTGGTGTCCAGTACACAGAAAAACTGAATAGGGGAAGTTTGTATATACAAACAAATATGTTGGCACAATGCAGGCCAATCACTGAAAACTACATTTTCAAAATCAATGTTTAATTTTGGAAAATTATCTGTTACAGATACACAAAGTGGAGCAATTCTGTTCTGTTAGGATTTTGGTGCTTCATATTTTTCTATCAGACCCTTTCTTGTTACAGCGATTGTTCACAATGTACTATTTCAGACATCCTTCATTTGCCAAAAAAAGGATTTTTAATGAGACTACCAGGAAAAAGTTATTGCAGAAAACATCATTACACAGAAGCCAATTAACACCTTCATCAGTTCTCCACCTTCTTTACCGTAGGCGATCCAGATAGTGAATTATAATTACAGTTACGGATATAATGTGCAGCTTTTGGTGGTTTTATCTAGCCTGGATTCCTCAGATTGAAAAAGGCACAGAAAGAGAAGGGAAAATTGAATGGAGATTGTCCCTCCTGCTAAAATCGAAAACATTTTGTCCCCACACCAGGGACTTCAGTAATGAACTAGGCTAGACTGGCAGAGAAGATACACATCTTTAGTACAAGTTGGTGGGCTACTCTGTCCACTTCCATTTAAATCCAGAGAATGCCCTCAAACTGGACAAAATGGGATATATGCTTTAAATCTGTGCCTAACTCTTGGGTGAAGCATTGGGAATGCCTGGGTTTCATCCCACCGACTGCAACCCTTCCTGAAAGCACGAAGCCTGCTTTCTTCATGCAACAATTTCCTGTGATAAAAAGCAAGCCAGCGTAGCCTATAAATCTGCTTATTCATAAAGCTATTCTTGTCCTTAACTTCACACGTATGATGAGACCCAACTCCCCCCAGGAAGCTAAAAATCAAGCAAGTGTGTGCAAATATTCACCGGCGTAGAGTCATAAAGCTCAGTAAAGGACCTGAAAGTTGAAGGGAAGAGGTTATGAAAATGGCTCTCCCTTAATTTAACCGAGTGAAGCAAACAAACCTTTGCAAAATGAAAATGAAGAAATCAGATAATGAATAACTATAAAGGCTCATTAGAACTTAGACGTGCTCCCCTCAAATATAATTATGCTTAATATGATTTCATCAAATGTCACCAAAGAGCTGGAAGCTCATAATGATAAAACACTTTTCGCTCCTTCTGCCCTTCAGTGAGAAGGTCTCGTCAGGCTTTATAAATACTGACAATGACTGACTCTTCCTTCAGGGAAAGTCTGGTGACTGGAAAATGTGGATGCTTAATCTAATATAAGAGCCCGGCCAGCGTCACACGCTGGCTGTGAGACTGAGCCTCTTGGCCCCACGCCGTCCCGCTCAGCGCTGGTGCCTGCATCCCACACATCTGCAGAAAGATACTGATGCCCGGCTCTTGCTCAAGCACCCTGATTTTAGCCACAGGTAGTTTGCAGGTTGACCTGGTACCTCAGATCCTGGAACAAAAAAGGGAAGCTATGCTGGCCTGTGTCTCTAGTAACATGATTCTGGAAAGCAATTAAGCAGGTGGGACCTCTAATGATGCTCAGAAGTGGGAAGGTATGTCATTTCCACTCATGTCTCATGTGTCAAGATGCTAAACATTTGCCAGACCTGAATACCTAACAGTGTCCAACTTGTCCCCCACCTAAAACATTTAAACTTTTCAGTGATTATCTAACCTACACTGGTTCCAAACTTCAGTTGTGGTGATCTGCCATGGAAAGCAGAGGAACTCTCCTACTCATGAGCTTGTTCCTGGATAAAGATGGATGTACCAGAGGTTTCTAAATGCAATGTTCAGCAAAAAACATTTTTTCATTTTATGGCTTATGTAGTCTTATCCATTATCTTGCATTCTGCTATATTAAAGAATCTCCAGTTCTCAAACTGAAGCCTTTTAAGGCTTTCAGAGAAAGATCTGGGCTCAGCTTAGTTTTTACAGCTCATGGCTTCTCAGAATGAACAAATGCATCTTGACTCAGCAGTAGCTTCATTATTTAAAGTTGACTTTTCAACATAAAAGGGCTGAATATTTCCCTTCCCGGACTCCATGAGGAAGCTTGGTACCACCCATTGGCTCCCAGTGACCAAGTGGAGTCTCATCTGGGAGAGGCCACAAGCTCCCTTCTCCATGAGAACTCTTGCTCAACTCTGTTTCCACCTATGTTAAGGCTAACAGCATTTTGCTCGCTGATGCCACCTGCTCCACACCTACACACCCTCCTTTCCTAATGCCAGACACAACTAGTCCAGATTTCTTGCCACTATATCTGTTAATTACCGGTTCGTTAACCATCTGACACCATGCCAACTTCACTCGTCTGTTACGTTAGTATCAATATTTGAATACAATGCCAAGAAGAAAGGCTTATAAGAAAGGGCAGGTGTAAAAAAGCATTTTACTGAAATGCTTTCCCCTGGAAGCTCTGTGGAAATCCTCTAGCCAATGTCTTAGGACTCCTGGGGCCCTGAGAAGCCATCACTGACAGCAGATCTGGTGTCCAGGGAAAAAGTTTGTCCTTAAAAGCAGAAAATGTACAGCAAGCTCGCCAGCAGTCAGAACTTTTCTTTGCTGCTTCTGACTCACATTTGTTTCCTCTCCTACAGAGTGCATTTAACATAGGTCCTGCTCAGCCAGAATTAGGGTTCATTAATACTTTTGCTTTTTGTGTCCCCAAGGAGAACATCAATAAAGAAAGGCATTAGGACAAGCTCAGCCAAATATGCTGCAACGTAAACATGCAGGTGCAATGCAAGAACCTTATACAAGGTTTCACATCTCTTTGTTAAGTAGGGTTGAAAGCAAAGCTACAGAGCACCCTTTTTAGATATATAATGTACCCACACATACATATACGTGGGACATTACACGTCCATGCTCACAGACCCCTGTGAATACTATGCAAAATTACCCATCATATTAAGACTGCACAAGACTTTAAGAAGCTCAAAACTCTGACAGTTATTAGGAAGTAACACAGCTGATTTCAGTGGCTCCCAACATGAAATGACAACCTCTGGTTTTCCCCTATGTCAGCACAGATCAGACATCATGCCTATGGGCAATCCCTGCTATACCTAATGAAAATGTATCCATTAGCAGCACCAGTGCCTTCTCTTTTCATTTTCTGGTTCTATAAAGCAAAATAAAATAAGAAGCAATGCAGGCTTTATGCTAAGGGAAATGCAATTTTGGATTTGAGTTCATGGAATCCATTTTCAGCACTGATGAGGAGAGAATGATTTTCTCAGTGTTCTCAGGGTCATTAGTCTGTAAGAGAGCACAGCACAATCCAGCACAGTCTGCCAGTGATGGTTCTCATAGAACATGGAGCTAATTAGCCCCTCTGAAACTTCTGCTCCATCCCTTGTGGATTTCTTTCTGAAAGAACTTCAGCAAGTCAATATAAAAGTTCCTCTTAATGCTTTGCATCTCTAGTTCTCTCCTCATTTTTCAGTGTAGGACCAGGAAGAATATCACAGTCTTGAAGATTATTCACAGCTCATTACACTTTGTGCTGTTTCTGGCCAGGCCAGATATAAGCTCCCCAGCAGCCAGCCCAGGTGAGCTGAGTTCGCCCAGGCTGTTTCCACATCACCTGACATCGCTCCCCCATAAAAGGGGCTGGTCAAGGAGGGGTGCTCCTGGTGCCTCCAGGGCAGGCTGAGTGTGGCTGGGATGCTTAGGCAGTCCTTGTGTTAGGCAGTATTCTGCATTATCATCAGGTCAGTAAAATACTCTGTGTTACCACCAGGTATGAGTGAAATTTGCCACAGGCTGTTACTCTTCTCCTTTCGTGGTGCTTTGGTCAGTAAGCTGTTCTTATCCCAACCCATGGAGGTTCTGTCTCTTTCTTCTCTGGGAGGGAGTGACACGTGGTGCTTGGTCACTGGTTGGGGCTGAGCCACCACGGTCTTGTAAGCACATAATCTAATCTGGTATTTAGTATTGCTACTATTAATAAGAAAAAAATGTGAAGGGTTTGTCCTGCTTTGATTTTTCTATTGTTAACATCAATGCTGAAGAAAAGATGATGTGTAAGTAGCCCAACAGTTGTACCTTCAGGTCCTAGTGATGAAAACACTGTGGATTTCAGTGGACCTTCAGGAAAACAACAGCCCTTCTCACAAAGGAGCTAACAGAGTCCCATTTTCTGCTCTTTTCTTCACTTATTGCTGCTTCTTTTCCCAAACTTCCCCTATCCTGCCCTGCTTGCAATGTCCATTGCTGACTTCTGCTGCCTCACAGGCTTTCTGTGAGCACTGGTTCTGGAGGTGCCCTCTGCCAGCTGCAGTCCAGACACACTATCTCAGGATCAAGCCTTATGCCTGTGTTATAGACTTGGACTCTCCCAATAATTTTCATGGCAGACTGACAACATGTTTTCTCTTTGACTGAACGGTACCATCAAGCAGCTGCAAAAAATTACAGGCTGTGAAATCTCTCTGCATTGTTCCCTCTGCTAGTGGTAGGGATCTGCTGGAGCTGAGTTCCCTTCTGAATGTGCAAACTGTGTTCCCTAGGAATACTCCAGCTAACTCTGCTCTCATCAGCCACTGTTGGATTATTTCTTGGCATTAAAAAGATTTTCTTCAAACAAACACATCTAGGATTTTCTAATAGCAATTTAAACCTAATCTGAGAATGTCTGGAAGTGGAAAATGACTTCTACATGCTGAGGGTACTGTTCCATTACCAGTAATTTATTGTCTTTAAGAGCATCACTGGAACACTTATTGACACAACAAAACACAGACATTTCTGGTTTGTTGTAAAATCTCATTGCATTTGGCCATTTGTGACTAAGCACAGAAGGGCAATTTATACTCCCAGGAAGGGCTTCCTATTTTTCCAAGTGTGTTTAGACTCATGAAGATTGTATAATCCAAGGGACAAAAAAAAAAGATCCCATATTGCAAACAAATGAGAAAACACAAGTACTCTCAGTGGGAGAAAATCAAATAGAATTTTTTAAAAAGGAATTTGGCTGAAGAAATTCCTTGCAGCATTTCTGGTACTGTATGCAGGTATCTAAGAGATTAGGACAGAGTTGATGAAGCAAAGGATTTCAGTCATTCTGGATCATGAATCATATTTCTACAAGCTCATGTAATATATAAACTTAGTTTGTCTCTATTTACTTGGCTCTGGAACAGATATTCTGGATAAATATGAGTTCTACTAAAAGATTACACAAAAGAACACTGCTTAGAGAGCAATTACTTTTTACCTTTAAAAAAATACTTAAATTCTTACTTTTATTACTAGCATGCTTTAGGATACAGAGCTGCAAAGTCATATCTTGAAATCAGGGATTGTATGTGTGAGTAACTGTTGGGGCTGCAAAGTACTGGAGTAGAAATCTTTCTTGAAGTTCGTCCATTAGTGATGGGTGAGAGAATAAGTCAGTGGATGGTTTTAAGCTACTTTAGATGCCCTGCAACAGCCAAGGCTTTGCTCCAGGTGTCTAAGGAGATCCTGAGTGAGTCACACATGTAGCTGAGGGGCAGAGCTCCCACATCCTGTGTTTCACTGGTATTTTGCTGCAGTATTCAAAACAAACTCAGAGCCAAATTTTGCAAGAATTTAGAGCTGTCCAAAGGCAGGGTATTTTCACTCTCAGATCTGTGTGTATTTATTTTGAATGTATTTATTTCTTGGTGCCTTTGTCAAATGCATCCTTCATTCTGACCTCTACCACTCTTCAAAAGGGAAAACCCACTGTGACTTCATAGGTTTGTCTGGGGGAGCCACATTGTTCCTGCTTGTGAAGTTGCACCTCCATTGTGTGTTTCTGATGTTCATTAGAAATCTTGCTGTGTTGGTGGCCAGAGAGTTTTAAATAAAAGAGAACAAGCTGGTTATTCAATGGCATCCTTCATGAAAGACTTGAATACATGACATACATGTTAACCAAAAAGGCTGTGTCAGGCCACTGGAGATTTGGAAAGGAGCCTTACACACATTATATTGAGGCTGCAAGTGATTATGTTTTGTGACTTGTGACATATGGGTCAGTGTAGAGAGAGGCAGCTTTCAAGGGACGTTCAGACTGTGGTGAGAGCAGCTGCCCTCTGAAAGCACCTGTAGCCCTTCCCTGAGCTCTCAGGGAGCTTGGAAGGGAAAGAAGCAGGTGGCACAAACATCTCCTACCATCTCACCTTTCCCACCTGACTGGGATATTTTATTTAAGGCCACCTTCTGCAAAACTAGAGCAATCCTCTCCACACCAGGCACCAGACTGTATTTACCTGTAACATATTACCTACAGGTCTGGAGAGATTTTGTTTATGCCAGCAATATAACTCAGGCCACACAAAAGCTTTTCATCTCCCAGCTAATCTAGTATCCTTGCTCCTGCATTACGTTTTGTTTGTTTTCTCCCAAGGTCTGAATGTTTCTTTGTGCTCTTTAGCCTGTAATTATTTCATTAGGGTCCATAAGGCTGTTGCATCAGCACGGCATGCTCAGCCCAGGTGTTGCTAAAATTATAATCTATGGGAAGCAATCACAGTGTCCAGCAGCCTCCAGGTCATGCCTGCTCTGTGCGGCTGGCTTGTTTGTCATCACGTATTTTCCACAGGGTTTAATCTAGGATATCTAGATGTGGGTCTGGCAGATGACTCAAGGATTTTAGTGGATTCACTTTCCATGATGGGTGGGGTTTGCTCTTAAATGTTAATGAAGTAGGCCGAAGTTTTGGAGCTCCTTCCACTGGTGGTGTTGATTGGGTATTTGGGGAGGGTCTACTGTAATATAATAATTCTTAATCATGGCAGATGAAGGCTTGGTTTATTTCATTAACACTCAACTTGCCCTTTAGAAGGACAAAGTTACAACCTTTTTAATCTTTTGACACAAGCAGAAGCCAGGTGTGCTAAAACTACATTAAAGAACAAGGAGTGACTGTACAAGAAGTCCCAGGCATCCCACCACTCAGTGTGGCAGCCTTGACATGGCTGCTGTGCCCTTGTGACATAGCCAGGTGCCAACATCACGTATCCATCTCATGGGAGTTGGAGGTCACTTTCCAATGGTGATATGGCTGAGCCAGCCAGCAGGTCCTGAAAAGTTCATCTTGGTCACGCTGGAGGATTTTGCAGTGAACAGTCTGTCAGGGAAGAAGCAAGCATGAAAATCCTGGACAGGAGAACTCCAACAACAACCTGACCAAGAATTTTACTAAGCCAGGACTAGCGGGCTAGCTTTCAGGGTCTTGGAACACTGCAACACACTGCTTTATAGTAATGATCTGGCAGCTGAAATGCAACCAAGAGGTGAAAGCACTTAATATGTTTTACCCATCTTACTCTCTTTGTTTGCACATCTTTCTTTGTCCCAAATTAAGCTTTACAGATCTATGGGAGGGCTGGAGCCATCCCTTCACTCCTGGCAGTTTGAAGGCTTTGAAAGAGGAGAGCTCTCCCTGGCCACCAGTTATTTCCTCCTATTGGGTGCAAACGTTTCACATGACCTCCTACACTAACCCTTGAGTCGTGTCTTGCGTGTGTAGATACTTGGTCTGAGTTCAAGCAGGATATTCCCTGTAACTGGGCTCAAGACCCAGCAAAAGCATTTCCCTGCCCAGCAGTCCTGCTTTTTATGTTTCCACCTCTGCAGTTCTGCTTCTTGTGCTTCTCTAAAATTTTTTGGCTTTGTGGCTCTTGCTGTCTTTGAGCATTTCCTTTCTTCTGCCAGCACCACAGATGATAAGGAGTGCATGTTGTACTTCAAATGTGTCTCACCTCACTTGCAGGATCTCTTTTGCCCAGGAGACCCCTGTATTCATGCAATTCTCCTTGGCCAGGTCTGCAAAACTAACCGGTGCTAATGCAGGCAGTGATATGTGCCAGCAGAAGGAAGAGGTTGAATCCACTCTGATGTAAAGCTATGTTATGGCAAAGGGCTCATGATGTGCCTGGAAAGCTGGCTAATCTTTGAACCAGATGACAAATGTTAAATGCAAACAGCCACTTAAGCCAAACTGATCTTTAAACTTCCTGTAGCTGCTGAGTTACTGTACAGGCTGATGCCTAGGCTAAAAAAGCAGGGAGGAATTCTCTCTCAATCCCAGCCACAGAAGGAAAAGCTATTGCTTCCTCTCCATGCGACCTGCTCACCTCCTGCTTCCCCATCAGAATTCCCAGGTTGTGTGGGCTGCACTCCGTGACCTGGGTGACTGATGCTCAGCAACATCTTACAAACATACATATACATGCACACACATACATACATCTGTGTGTACATAAATGCAAATGTGCATTGTGTTCTTATCACTAACCATATTTCTTAATTGATGGAGGTCACTGTTTGTGCCTGGAGGGGACTGTGTCTCTTTCAAAGCCACCTGAACAGTACCAGTAGCTGAAGACACATAAGCAGTCAATATAAACACAATTAACATGCAATGACTGAATTCCTCTAAGCTCCAGGGATAGGAAAGGGTTTGGTTTTTTTGTCAGATGACTTTTTGTTTCAGACAGATTTCTGAAGAAAATAATTAGGTTTGTAAAACTGAGGCCAGCATGTCTTCCCATTGATCATGGAGCTAACAGTGGGTTGTCCTGAGGGTCGTGTTCACTGCAAGCGTAATACCAGCTTGGAAAGAGCAGATAAAACAAGGTGTTATTTAGCCTAGTTATTTCCCAGCTTTTAATGTGCTTGGCAGACCCTCTTTTCTTGTCAGAGCAGTGAAACATGTCAGAGTCAGACCGCACCATTGCTAACCTGTGGTCAGTAATACGAGTGGTGAGACAAAACCTGCCATGGAAAATGCTAAAAATACCTTCCCTGGCCATCTTGAGGCGCAATGGCTCTCCTGAGTGATCCCAAGTAGAGTCCTGTTAAATCCTCAGCATCACTCAACTCTTCCTAGCGCTCACTCTCAGGAAGGACAAACATTCTGGGTGCCAAAAGCCAGCAGAGAAACAATGATGCTATGGGGTGGGGGACAGTAGGGGACTGCCCTTCCCTCTGCTCATGTTGCAGACAGACAATAGTAACATAGCACTGGAAGACAGGAGGATAAATCAGAGGCAGTGCTGATATCTGATCTCTCCTCCATCAGTTTGGGGTTTCTTTAGGTTAAATTTTCAAGCAAGTCTAAAAGGTGATGATATACACCTGAGGCACACCAGGAAGCCACTCATCAAGCATTTCTGCCATTACTGTATCTACTGTACACATGTGTAGCTAAATATTCTTTTATATATAGCTAAATATTGCTTTCATGCTAATTTAAGTGCTAAAGGCTATGTGTTTTCTTCAGGAGTTTAGATGGGGAGCTGGGGAGGGGGTGATTTTCTACTTGGCCGCTTCCCCAACTTCAGAATAGGTGGGTTTACCCCTCAAAGTCTCAAACCGGGTTATCACATATGCACTTATTCTGCTAAATAAACATTTAGGATAAGAGATTAATTAAGTGACCCCCTTGGATGCAAAACTTCAGCATTTTTCCCTCTCTCCTCTGAACACTACATGCCATGGTGAACAATCCCATATATATGAATATGCACTTTCCATAGGCTATATGGCAGAAGTATAAACTGTAATGCCTGGAGAAGATGAGATGCATTATTCAGTGGAATTAACTACCACACAGTCTTACTGCAGAGTAATTAGTAGCATGACTGTTGGGCACAAAGAAAGGAGTCTTGAAAGAGCTGCTAAGTTAAAAAAGCTGAGTAAGCATATCACTCGTTATTAGTAAAACATAAGCTGCGAGGTGTGTCCTCCAGCCTAAACTGTAAGAGTTATTTATAGCAGGAATCTTCCCCAATAGCTGAAAATGATTAATTCATACAGAAAGCTAAGATAATTATGAATTAGTGCAAATTAAACTGCAAGCACTGAAAAGGAATGTAAACCTTAAAGAGACAGCTTTCGAAGGGATTACTTTTCCTGAAGAAGCCAGCAAGGCAGTGTGTTTCTCAGCCTGGATGGTGAGGACCAGAAGTGGGTTTTTTGTGTTTCTCAGCCTGGATGGTGAGGACCAGAAGTGGGCTTTTTTTTTCCCCTAAATTTCAGCATTTAAGAAGCCTGTAGGCAAACAAGCAAAATGTCACTTCTCTCCAGTGTTTGTAATGACATAGTGCCACATCCCATGACAGCACCTAGGACATCTTGTCATGGAGGAATTTTTGACTGAGGTCAAGATTTTGACTGCTGGGAAGTTTCTAGGCTGATGATCGTTTGGAGTATCATCCCCTGTGTGTTTGTGGTTATTTTCTTTTGCTGCCTAGCTCACCTGTCTACACAGGCTCTATGGCACTGCAGAGGTGGCTCAGGAGAGTCCACCATTTGGTCTGCCAAGCCTGAAAGTCAGATACCATATTAAAACACTTTTCTTTCATCACCGGCTTTATGATGCTCCATGCCCTTAAGCCTGTGCCCTAATGGCTTAGGGGTGTTTCTCTCAGCAGGGGCATTTTATAGGCCCTCAAAATTCCAATTCCTAAAGGAATATGTGCTTCTGGAAGTAATTTCAGAGTTTATTATTTATTGAAATTAATTAAATTATTATATTTAATGTGTGTATAATAGGCATATGTATACTTTAAGTGAACATTAAAGTAAATAAAAGGTAGAGACTTAAAAGAGGTGGAGCTGACCAGCATTTTTCAAAGCATGAAATTTTGCTGAATGGTTCTGTTGAAAGCTCAAATAACAACTGGGAAAAAAAAAAACCTTTTCTTCTCTGTCTCTTTTTTTTTTTTTTACCAATGTTAATTAACAATTACATAATAGTAAAAAGCTCAATAGGAAAACCAAATCATGAACAGCTTCCCAAAAGTAATTGCTGATTTGGCTGTGGTCCTATTCCTTTTCTCCTTGTTCTTTAGTAGACACAAAGATCATAGATTAAAGGTAAACAAATACTAGTGAGGGAATCGTTATGTGCCTTAAAATAGTTTACAGCTGCAGGGAAGCAAACCAGGTTCCTAACTGCTCATTTCCTGTAGGTAACCACAGTTTCATCAGCTAGATTAGTAAAGCAATAATATCTCTGCATGAGTTGGCATCTTTACATGCAAATAAAAGTATTCAAGTGCTTGTGTGCTTACTCACACTAATAGAGCAGGCAAGATTTTGCATATGTATTTTAGCATTACTTATCAAACAATTAATTGGCTGAAGGCAGGAGAAGCTGAGACAGTAGAAAAGAGAAGTGATGTGACATCCAGTAAAGCAAAGTGTCCGGATGCTGTCAGTGTGAGTGTCAGCTCCACAGCGACAGGCAGATGAAGAGGAGAAATATTCTGGAAGAAAGGACTGGGAGAGGAGGCAAGGGGGGAGATGGATGATAGAGCAGAGAAGCAAGTTGCTTCAATGATCACGTCGCTCATCACCAATGGTTGGAACAGCATCTTATTTCTCTCCACATCTGCCTTCTGACAGGTGGCAGCACCAGCAGCACCGCTGTCAGTTAGCTGTCCTGGGACCTGCTGGGAATACAAAATACCCAAACCCTTGTTTTCCTGGTAGAGTACTGCTATTGATGTTTCACTGACATGCATCCCACACTAATGCTGCTTCTGCTGCTAACCAGAGCTGGAGTTTCCCTTCTCCTGCTGCACTCCACACAAATTCCCTACTAAACAATGTAATTTGCTGTCTAAGTGCCCTCAGTGTCTGATACGTGGATGATGAAATATTTCTCCCCAGTCCAGCAGATCATACTTTTCTATTTCCTCTGAGTACAGAAGTAGAAGCTCTGGTTTGGAAATTCAACATCAAACAGCAATGTCCCCAACTCCTGAAGCTGCTGGTTAGAAAAGTTTGGAAAGGACAAGCCACTTACAAGCCTTTAATTCAAGAATCAATAGCTCATTAATAGCCTCAGGTGATATTGGCCAGCTACCAGCATAACAGGTGCCATATAAAAATAAAGCACGGTGGATATGTCAAATAAAGTCAAACCTACCTGCATGCAAACATAAGAGAGACATGCTATCAGCAGTCATCCCCCAGTTCTCAGTATTTTTTGAAAAATCTGTGTATAGTCAATAACACGTTACCAAACTTTGATCCTCATTCCCTTGGCCATTTAAACTTCACCCAGAGATGGATTAAGACCTAAGAGAGCAATTTAGATCACAAACGTTTATCTTCTACTCACATTGGCAAAATTCCACAGTGTAAATGCCTTTTCTTATTTCTGAAACTGGGTGTTTACAGCATGAAGTGACTGCCACCACAGAAACCCCAGTATAAGTTTGAGGACCGCTTCTTCAGAAACCTGCATTATCAATGAAATTGCACCACACAGGCACCCCTGAGCTGGCAGGGGGATGCAGTTAAAGAAATAAAAGGTGTGCATGGTGGTGATGTCATCAGCTCCAGTCTGACGTTTGGTTCTGGGACCATCAAACTCTTTATTAAGAGACTTCCCTCAGGGTCAGCAGGCTCTACCAAAAGTGAGGCTCAGCGGGGGCAGCGAGGCAAAAACAGTTCACAGGTTCAGTGTTGGGTGACTGGAAGTGGTGCATTATGTGATATGGAAGACAGAATTTAAAATATATATATATATATAAAAATCTTTGCTAAAATGCGCTTCTTGACGAGTCCAACACAGTCAATCTCTTTTCTAACATTGAGAAGAAACCGATGATGCTGACGACCAGATGCCACAGGCAGGACACCTTGCTGTGCAAGGCAGACAAGAAAAACGAGCGGTTTAAACGCCAAATGGTGCAAACGCCTCGTTTCGGGGAAAGAATCAGTCAGTGGCACTATTTCGATTTGGGTGGCCGACAAGGGCACGCTGCTCGCGTGTGTCAGCGTTTGAACAGTGACATCCCCCCGCCGTGCATCTGTTTTGGCACATGTGGCTGGGCTCACAGAGGTTCTGGCTTTGCCCAGACAGGCAAACAGCCAGCAAATAGCCACCCCTGCCCACTCCTGCCCACAACCCGGCTAGCCCGCTCCTTGCCCCGGAGCATCGCTGCCCGGGGAGGGGAGGGAGAGGATTTCCCCCCCCTCCACCCCTGCGCCGCTTCCCGCGCTCCCTGGCCTCGCAAAGGGACTAGAGGTGCCGCCTCCTCCTCCTCTCCCTCCTCCTCCTCCTCTCCCTCCTCCTCCTCCTCCTCCTTCCCGCTCCTGCCCTGCCGACTCGCAGCGTGCGGCTGGACGGGACCTGCGCCGGGAGCTGGGAGCCGGGGCCGGGCTGTCGGCGGCCGGGTGCGGCGCGGCGGCGTGGGGGGAGGGAGGGTGGCGGTGGGTGTGGGTAAGGAGGGGTCGCGGAGCGGTGCCGCGGGGCTCCTTGCGCCCACCGAGTCGCCCCGCCGCCGCGGAGCTGCCGGCCGGGCTCCCCGCCTTGTCCCGAGGGTCCCTAATGGCCTTTGTCTCTCCGCAGCCAGAGCCAGGGACGGGAGCATGGCTTGGGGCGAGTTCAGCATCCTCCGCTGGCTCCGGGAGAGCCGGCAGTCCCGGAAACTAATCCTGTTGATCGTGTTCATCGCCTTGCTCCTGGACAACATGCTGCTCACGGTGGTCGGTAGGTAGAATGGTTCTTGGGGTCTGGGGGAGGGGAAGGGGGGAGTTGGTTTGGTTTGGTTTTTACTTCTTCCCCATTTATGCCAGAAATAACCTCCGGTGGCAGGTGTGCCCCCGAATGCATGGCTGATGCTCCCAGAGCTGGTGCTCCCCAGAGCAAACATTTCCCAGCACTGATTTTTATTGTTTTTTGGAACACGAGTGATGATATTCTGGGTGCTGCGAACACGCTGCCGAACACATCAAAAGGCTCTCTTTATTTTTATGTTAATTGCAGGTTAAGGAAGGGTATAAAAAGGTCTTTGTAATTCTTTTTTTTTTTTCTCTGATGAGGGCCACTAATACTTCGCAGAACAGATAACAGTATTTTTAGCTCATCATTGTTTTTTTCTCCTGTGGTCAGGCAACTGAAACAACAGGCTAGATAACACTGGAGATGCCTGCTTCCTTGTGATAGTTACTCTTTCCCCCACGTTGGTCGTAAAATGATATGTTAATGAGAAAACTATCTAACTGGGTTTTAAGAAAAGCACTTCTGTGAGTTGTTTTAATAAAATAATCCAAGTTTTGATCAAAGTGGAAGATGGAACTTTTGCTGGCTTCAGTCACGTAGTGTCAAGATTTAGGGACCCACTCCAAACACTTGGGTGTTTCTCAGGGACAGTTTTAGAAGCCCTTGTGTTCGAATATTTATACGAATTTAAAGAAAAGCATTCAAGAAAATAGTGGTCCGTGGGTGTACACACACACACACACACACACACACACACACACACACTCACGAATGCCCCTGCTTTGCTGGAGTGCATCTGGCTGTGCAGAGCCAGCTCTCGGTCAATGCTGCAGTCTCAGCTCCTGAAGCAGACCCCTGAATTTCTTGGGGGGCTTCAGCTTAAAAGCTGATGCCAGAATGTGGACCTTAGCTATAAATATACCTCATTTTAGCAAGTCAGTTTTGGATTATCTATGAATATATTTTCTAATTAAATTGATAACATTTAATTACTTATTCAGTAATAAGTATGCTAGAAGCCCTAGAAATTACTAGTTTGCAGACCTACTGAAAGAGCGGGCTTTTTCAGGAGGAGATGCAAGACCAGGAGGGGTGATTCTGTCACTAGTGTTAAACTGAATGAACCTGACATTTGTTTTTTACAAATTTTGAAATGCTAATTTCAGAGATAACCTATTAGTACAATTAAATTGCAGCTAAGATCCTAGTGGATATACAGGAGGTTCCCTCTGGATGATCTTTTCAATGCATGTTTTAAAAAAGCAGTGAGATATGCAAACATGAATGTATTACTTAATACAGGAGCGTTTGTATATTTTTCCTTCTGGGGCTGCTACTTATCAATGTCTTTGTGGTTTATTTTAGAAATGTGACTTACTACATTTTTTATATTTTGAGTTTAACACTAGTTTCAGTGGTTTTCTATCTTTAATATTTTCACAATCTAATGAATGGATTTGTGCAGTCATGCAACAAAGACTCTTCAGACAGGGGTTTTGATACTGCTTACATTTTGCTTTCTGAATGATGTCTGTATAGAAAAATCTTACATTTATGAGAACCAGCAAAGAAACCAAACAGCACTTCAGAGTCATGGGTGTATTTTTTCCCATGAGCAAACTTCTGTTTAGTTCTGTGGTTCCACCATGTGGAATGTGCTCAGTAGGAAAGCCTCTTATTTCCTAATCAATGGCAAAGCCAACAAGAAAATTTAGTGATTCCTTTTACAAATAACCTGATAGTAAGATGCCAATGTATTCTATTTGTTTTTCCAGTGCCAATAATTCCCAGTTACCTTTACAGCATCAAACATGAGAAAAATGCCACAGAAATCCACACTACTAAGCCTAATGTGGTCTCACCAACGATGGACAATTTTCAGAGCATCTTCTCCTACTATGACAACTCAACAATGGTTACTGGAAATGAATCTGATAAGGCACAGCCCAGAGAGTTGCATCATACCCAGACAGAACAAATGATAGTAAATGTGACTCCTTCCCCGTCTGACTGCCCGAAGGAAGATAAGGACCTGCTGAATGAAAATGTTCAAGTCGGTCTCTTGTTTGCTTCAAAAGCAACAGTGCAGCTAATCACTAACCCCTTCATAGGGCCACTGACAAACAGGTATGTTATTTCTGCTGTGTTGCTCAGGATTTTATATTGATGTTTTACTCCCAGCTGGTATTTCAAAGCAAGTATTTTTAATCCTGGTGTGGCCCTCACTTCCTGGCCTTCTCACTTTACCTATCTGCAGGAATATTTTAGTGAAGTGCGTTTGAAGAACACATCTTCTAAATGCCTACACCCTTTCCAAAATAAGTGGGTAAGCTGCACCTTTTGATAGGTTCAGTATTGTACACTTTTCTTCAGCTCCTGAGTTCTCTGGTTCTTATAGAAACTTTTTACGAAACAGTGTTGAAATGTCTTCAGTACAGCTGTCTGGAGCCAAAAGATGCTACAGCATTAATGAAGCACTGCGAACTGATGAGATATCTGCTACTCCTACATTAGGCACATATGATACTGAAGCTGTAGGCAGGGTTCATATCCCTCCCTTGCTCTCAGAAAGACTCACAGCTCTTGATGCCCTTTGGTGTTCAACAATGCTGAGTAATTTGAGGTAAGAATCAGCGGGAGATTTGTGTAGACCTCAGAGAAAGGTGATCAAGTGTCAAATTTTCCTGTGCCACATTCGTCACAAAGTCCAGTGGATCTCAGATTGCCATCAGTACATGCTCTAGCCCAGCCTCCAATTTGTTCTCTTTAAATTCTGGCGTATATATGATATCTTGAACAAAATATGTTTAAATGGTACAGTGTGGAAAATCTATGTAAGCCAGGATCAAGGGTATAAGTACCAATATCAACCATTTATAACTACTCCCCCCAAAACATCTGAGCGCTAGGGATGTCTAGAGATGAAAAAGTATTTACAATATCATATAAATGTCCTATGTCATTAATTAATTTTATTTTATTGTTAGCATTTTGTGTGACCATTCCCCACAGAAGCAGCTGCAGTCCTCCCAAAACACGTAAGAGATCGATCTGTGAGGGAAATACACTCCAAGTAGTATTCAGTTGGGTCACTAAATTTCATATTTTTTACTTAAACTGTTTTTATAAAGAAGAACTTTCCTCTCAGAAGATGATATGCTCCAGAAATTTGTCCTTGTAAAACCCTTCTGTGCAAGCAGTCAGTGCTTATCATATGTGGCAATAACCAGAACAGCCACCACCTTTTAATGCTACGTATTTCAGGGTTTGAAGCCAGAACTACAGCTTACAGCTTTTTTTTTTTTTCATATATATATATATATATATATGTTTAATTTCAATCTGAAATTAAAAAGAGTATTAAAAAGAGGAGTACATGACTGAGGGCTAAGCATTGGTTTGATGCACAGTGTTATGAATTCAAAGCCTGTATTCAATCTGTGGAACCGATCTGAACACAAAAACTTAAAATGAGATAGACAATTTCATTCCTCTCTCATTTCACCTTATCTCCTCCGGCATTCCACCTGCACATATAGAAGTATGCTGTGGCAAAGCTACTTTTCCACAAATATTGCTGCAAGTTGAGGAGGAAAACAGACTCTTGTCACCTGGATTTTCTGTATTGTTTCTGAGGATATGATGGGTCATTCACAGGCAAAGTAAACAACATTGAATAATATTTTCATGGTAGTTCTCTAGGTATTCTAGGTCTTCCTAAACATCCACATTATTGCCCTGTTGATATTTACTTTTTTCTGTTAGTACCATCACTTCCACAACCTTCCAAACCAGGAGAAAAGCAACAACAACTCCACGTTGTTGATAGCTTTTTCAGTAGCACAGTTACATCACACTGTAGATATGATCTCCACTCTTTCCTTGGTAGACATCTGCCTAAGTAAGAAGGTGCACGTTCCTGCTGATGCCTCTCCATGTGCCTGAGCATCTCAGGAAGGGAACCTGGTGCTGCCCGTGCCAAGGCATGGGGTACCACCTCCCCCCAGCATCAGCTGCCAGTTTGGCAGTGGGCGTTGTTGTAAGCATCTCTCTTTGCTTCTTTTGGGAAGGTTGGCAACACACCAGTGTGAACATGAGTGCTGTGAGCTGTGGTTTCCCTCTGGAAACATCCTACAGGGTTGGAGTTTTTTTCAGGGGGCTGAGTGAGTGACTCCAGGATTGCATGCTCAGATGCCCAACAGGTTGGAAGAATAAAATCAAGGAGCACATTGCCCCAGCATCCTGTGCTACAGACTCGTACCATGTAGCAGAAATGGCACCTTAGTGGCAAAGTGGCCCTAAATTAGATTTAAAGATAAATGGGTTTCTTTCATGCGATATTTATATCTCAGCACCAGGATCTGTCTTTCTTCTGAGAACTGTGCAGTGGAAACTATCAGTTGAGACATTTATCAATTAACTGTGGGAGTTGTTGGCAAAACCCCTCCAAGCTTACATTTCCTAATAACTGTGTGCATACAATCAGTTAAAAGCAGTGTGAAAAATGTGATTACTATAAATGAAACAGAAAATATCTGAGTTATCCTTATGAAGACTCTTCCTTAGCACTGATAAACTTCAGTGAAAATTATTTTTGCCCTTACTACAAAATTTCAGCAGAATATCACTGCTGACAGAGAGTGGGTTGTTCAGTTCAGGATGAGGGTGCAGAGTTTTTTGAGATGCCCAGTGCATCTCTCTTCCACATAGGTAGAACTCTCCATTCATGTAATTTGGAGTTCTAATTGAGTACTGAGTTTGTAGCTTACCAGTCAGAAAATATACACAGTTGTAACCTTGTGCTTATCCACATTGGCCTCAAAAATCATTAAAAATAAACAGGTTCTTTCATCGTTATTTTTACACCCTTCTGGTTACAGCTTTAAACTTCTTTGCCTGGAAGAGAGTAGCTAGGACCATGACAAGATACATGCAAAGAGTGAGGCAGAGATACATAGCGTTTGTAAGTGCTGAGTTCATATATATAAGCTTTCCTTTGAGTTTTTGGCTGGTAATTCAGGTGACCAGTTCTGCCCCATCTCCACAGCGCGTGTGGGTGGAGAGCATGGGACCACATCCCTGTCCCTCAGGTTCTTCCTTATCTTCATGCAGTTCGTTGGTTTACAACCTTGAGGAAACTCTTCATGCTGTACATTCTCCCAGCCTTCACTGGCAGAGAAGGAGGTAGCCAGCCTGCCAAGCAGGACAGATGTAACAAGGGATGCTCACAGCGGTCCCCGTGTAGATGTGTAACAAAGTTGGCACCTGTGGATTTGCAGCACTCTAATGGGTGGATAAAGAGGCTTTAATCATCCCCAACTACTATCCTGGTCGACATAACCTTTATTTTACTGCTGCACAGGACCCATTGATCTCTTGTCTTCTTGTAAGGTAACCGTATTACTGGGTATAATCTGCTTCCAACCAGTCCTGCAGTCTGGGGTCATCGTGGCACTGAAACAGAGTAAATTAGGTGCTCTCTGTCAGCCTTTCCTCTTCCTCCTTCAGCTAATGACTTTGGCTTTTCTGGAGGTCAGAAGTACTTGTAAGGAGCACTTTAAGCTGCAGGTAGCCTCAGTGAAACCTGCTGGACTCTGGTCCAGATTCTCTTGGAGGTTTTTGAGAGGAGTGCCAAGGAAATGACATGCTGGAGTGTGGCAACAAGAAAAAAGAAGAGACAGGCTGTAATATCCTTTTGTGTTGCACGTGTGCAGAGGAACAAAACGTAGAGATAACTGATGGATCATGTCATGCCATGGCCAAGAAGTAGAAACCACATATTCACAGGTTTCACATGGGAAGAACGTGAATGGCCCAGGCCAAGGGACAGGATCACTGAATTAGAGTTAGTGCCTCTCATTTTGGTGATTATTTATGCTACATAGTGGAATTGTTCAGTAAAAAACTCCCAGTCTGTGTTCTCTACTATCTGTTGGATAGATCAGGGAATGCAGCTGCAGATGAGACATTTGTGGTAGCACAACCTCCAGCTAATTAGTGCTGCTATTTCAGGAGGGGGCAGGGTGTGCTAAGAGGCAGGGTTTGGTAAGATTCTGCAGGAAAAGACATTCTGCATGTGTAACTGTCAGCTGGATGTGGGTAAGACTGTCCCCTGAGCAAGAGCAGTCACTTCAGTGGTCTTGTGCAGAAGCAGCACACCAGGATCGTGCATCTCCAAATTGTGGGTGAAGCTTCAGGCAATTTTTAGTTTTTCAGAGGATTATAGTGACTGTATTCAGCAAAAATGCATGTCCTGTGCTGGCCTGTATACCATTGCACCATGTTTGATGCTCACTGGCGATGCAGACTTTGGCTAAAAAGACTAGGTGTGACCTCTGGTTCTGAAATTACTGATCTCTCTTTGGAGGAAAGGTAACTGTTAGACCTCAGTGGGAGCAATAAAGCATCAGGGTCTGATGGGTAGCAAGAGCAGAACTGAGTTCGCCCTCTGCTAGGTATTGCTTCACACCTTGCTGTGACTCTCTCCAAGATAAAAGAAGAGTAATATCTGCAGATGTAGAAATTAAGTCCAATGCTGGGACAGTATTTCACTGAGCATTAAAAGTCCTTCCAAAATACTTGTTTTCTTACAGCTTTCAACACCAAATTGAAAATAAAAGCAGTTATGGTTAAAGTCTCTGTGGCCTAATGATCATCAAGCCCAGCACTTCAGAGTTTTCCTTTGTTCATTCTCCTTACCTGTATGCAAACTATATTAATGAAAAAACAAAGCTTAAAATAATTGGGTTGGTTCACCTGTCTCAGGACTGATGCTATGAGAAATGAAAAGGAATTACACACTTCCATTATCTGATTGAACTACTTAAGCCAATAATGCCAGCATAAATGCCCAATAACCTCAAACTGGGCATTGGAAGTTGAAGTCAGTGAGTACTCCTTTGAAAAGCATCATCCATTGTTGAAGAAGTTGGCTGTTAAATAATAATAATACTTTAAAATGCAGGATCTTACAAAAAAAAAAAAAAGGAGTTGTGAATAAAGTGTGCTGAGTAGAACACAGACTCTTCAGAGCTACCTGGGTAGTGGTTTTGATTCTAGGGTTGAATTCTAATGGCATGGAAAATAATATGCTGTGAACTGTTTTGTTGCAATATCATTTTTATCTGCTGAAAGTATGTGTTTGCTTTCCAGACAGAAAATCCTTTATTTCCTGGAAACCTGAAAGTACTTAGAGCAACCAGGCATTTCTGAGTCCTGAGGAAGAAGTGGTCTGGTGAAGGAAGCTTTGATCAGCCCCATTTTTACTCCTAAACCCATGGAGAGCAACAATTTCACCCTCAGGTTCTTTGGGAATTTTTCCAGTGCTCCTGGCTGAGTGAGAACTCCCAACAAAGCTGATGACAAATTTTCCCAGTAAAAAAGCCATTGGTGTGACTGTGTCTCATTCTAGTCATTGTCCCATGAGGACGCAGATGGGCATTGAAATACTACTGAGAGATTTCAAAGCTCAGCATGGTCAGACACATCTTCCCTTCCCATATTCTTGGCAACCCCATGGAGGCTCAGAGGGGCTTTATTTGGAACAATTATGGTGGAATGAGAACAGGGCAATCTATGTCTTCCCAGGGTTTCAGACACAAAGTCTGCTGTGCAAGGTGCAAAGGCAATTCTTAACATGGACAAATTTCATCCCGTGGTCCACAATAAATAGTTCAAAGCCTACCAAGGAACTGCAGGTTGGGTTTTCTGCGGTGTGTGCACTCATGTGAGTAAGTCTAAGTCAAAATATCAGAGTGACAATCCCAGAAATGTGAATGTTCATTTTGTTTTCCAGAATAGGCTACCAGATTCCACTGTTCGCTGGCTTCTGCATCATGTTTGTGTCAACAATCAGTAAGTGCCTACATACTATTTGGTCTGACCCAGATGCAACTTTTAAATAAATGATCTATAATTTTTATCTCTAAGAATTCTTCTTGTTGATGTAGAGAGACTAATTTCCAAGGCTGCTCCATGTGGATGGTCATGCTGATGAGATTTGACAAGTATGCTCTTATGAATGTGCTCTAAGGAAGTCACCACCTTCCATCCATCCCACCTTGGCAGGTCTTTTCCCTAGCTGAATCTTTCTCTCTGGTTCTTATAACCCGAGCAGTGCTCAGAGAGCTTTAAACAGATAGCCATGGGAAAGCTATCAGCCATGAGAAACCTCTTGCTATCTCACAGGATCCTTAACAGCTAGCTGCCATAGGGGCTTATCAGAAAGATCAGAAGCTGCAGTGGCTCAGGAGTAGAATATGAGTCAAGAGTATCATAGTGTCATTAAACATTGCTATGGGATGTGCAAACAGGAACACAGTCTGCAGGTCAGCTGAGATAATTTATCTGCTCTAATGGCTTTGATAAGGCTTTAGCTGCTGGATTATGTTTGGTTTTGGCATGGTGCGTAGAGTTGTGGCCTGGATGGAAAGAGTGGAAAGGAGAACACCAAGGATCTTTAGGAGCCTGGGAGGAACAGTGAAAGAACCAGCTTTTCTTCGGAAAGGAGATGTGGGATGTATCAGAGTCTCACAAAAACGCTTTGCCATGTTCACAGTACATAAGAAAAGGAATAACAATCTTAAAACTATCTTCAAGGGGACTAAAGTACTGGAGATTACCTGATCTAATACTTGCTAATGACTCTGCAGTTTTGGAATGATAGACAAATTTTGGTTGGGGTGGAGATAAGTGAGCCTAATTTATGGCAGAGGGAAGTATGGTTGGATGTGCTGACAGCCTGCCTTCCATTATTACTCTTGATTTTTCTCTGTCTACGTGGGAAAGGATTTTGTAAAGACCTGGTGAAAAGCCCAAGAGGCACAATACCACAGAGAGGTGGGAGAAGTGCACGTGGATGTTGAGTTGATTTGGCATGTAGCAGCTTTCTCTAGCTATAAGCTGTCTGGCAAAATTCCCTAGGTGGACAAGAGATGGGAGCGGAAAGCAATTTTTAAAAGCTCACGGTGGATTTAATGACACTGACCATGACACAGGCTCTACAAGCAGAGATGTGCTCGGGTTTCTGGGATGCTCTTACTTCCCAGCCTTGTGGGTGGGGAATTTAGCTGGACAGATGAGAGCAGCATCCAGGAGCTCTGTCCCAAAAGGCAGGGGTAAAAATCTCTTGGAGAGAGATAGAGAAGCACCTCACAATTTCTCTGGTGGTCTGCTCTTGGGAGGACTGGGGAGTCACTGCAGCCCTTGAATAGGAGGAACTGGCTGCCCTGCACCTCCAGCCAGCAGTGCTGCACAGCATCTCCCACAGAGCTGGCAACATCAGGGAAAAACTCTCCACCCATGTACTTGTCAAAGGAAACGGTGATGTGTGTGTGGATGTAGGTGCTGTGTGTTGAATCCTGCTTGCCCTGAATGCCTGGAGCTTCAGGCCTGGCAGCCCTAGATGAAGCAGTGAGAGTGGGGGAGAGGCAAGGCAGGAAAGGTCGGTCTTACTGCTCCTCCTGTGTGCAGCCGAAGCAGAGCAGGACGTAATCAAATCCTAAGTAATTAGCTAAAACTGCTTGTGTGCTTGCATTCTGTGTCACCAGGAGGCTTTAGACACCTGAGAGCAATTCAGCACTGACACATCCAAACGCAATAAGAGCAAATAATGCAGTTAGCATTGAAAGTGGCACAAGTCACTGCGAACCCCTGACTAAATTGTATGAAGTTTCTGTGATAGTTTCAAGAAATCTAACTTTTAAACCTAGTTAGAGTCAACCTAATTTTAAAAATGTACCTCTGTTTTGTTTTGGGTGTTTGTTTTTGTAGTGTTTGCCTTCTCTGGAAGCTACACATTACTGTTTATTGCCAGGTCCCTCCAAGGAGTGGGCTCCTCATGTTCTTCGGTGGCAGGTGAGTAAAGAGGTGATAGAATAAAATGCAGATCACAAGGTTGGAAAAGACCTTTAAGATCATCTAGTCCAACCATTCCCATCCTAAGCTAAACCACATCTCTAAGTACCTCATCTACCCATCTGTTAAACACACCCAGAGATGGTGACTCAGCCCCCTCCCTGGGCAGCCTGTTCCAGGCCCTGACATCTCTTTCAGTAAAAAAATTTTTTCTAATATCTAATCTGACCCTGCCCTGGCACAGCTTAGTGCCATTTCCCTTTGTCCCATCTCCTGTCTCCTGGCTGAAGAGACCATCGTCCACCTCTCTACAACCTCTTCTCAGATAATTATAGGCAGTGATAAGGTCTCCCCTCAGCCTCCTCTTCTCCAGATTAAACATCCCCAGCTCCCTCAGCCGTTCAGATCACACCGACTGCATAATTTTTAGTAATTTTCTGAATTGTATTTTGTCTGCCGTTTCAGTAATTAGTGCAAAAATATTCAATTAAATCTATTTCACTTTTTTTTCCTGTCCCTTTCATATCAAGTAGCTCAAAAGCAAATGTCTTCTCAGCCTTCCTCAGTATTTGGGTTGCAGCAAGGTAGAGAGCTAAATGAACCGCTCTCTCCTTGGGATTTCTGCATCGGTGTCTTCAACATTTCAAATTCATCTTTAGCTGTTGTAAAGGTCATTGGGAACTTACGTTGGTAATAAGTAGGGATAGTAGCTCTGTCTGTTCCTGAAACTTCTGTTATAAAATGCTGTTCTCAGGGACTTGCTGTGCTGTCTACCAGCTTGGACTCAGTTTACCTGTTCCAATACTATTTCTAATACAAAGTCTATTTTTTTAATGATCAGATAAAATGGAGGATCTGTTTTCAGCCCAAATTATTTCACCGTTTCTGAGACTTGAGAAAATATGTTTTGTTCATGTTAGAACATTTTGCATTCTTTTCTTGAAAAGCATCCCCTGATGGCAGCAGCAATATGCATTTGGTTTGGGATGGGAGGTGAATAGAGCATTTTGTCATAAACATGTCTTTCGGCTTCCCCAGGAAAACTCCCCCTTCCAAGTTGCACTGACCTATAAGCAGGGGTCATATACACTCCATAGAAACTTAACAAGAATTTGGCGGCTGGATTCCTCCTAGGTTCCTTTTCCAGGGATTTCACAGCAGCTCACATCTGGACAGCACTGCTTGGGGCGGCTGGGGAGATGTGACACCCCAGACTGAGCACTCGAACTTGGGGAAAGTAGCACCTTGTGCTGAAGATGGGGTTGAAACTGTGCCACAAGCACTGGTTAAGCAGAGAGATTTGAGCCTGAGGAGGAGGAGGAGTGAGGAAGTGGCTGAGGGAGCATGCAGGGGCTGGTATAAGAGGCCAGGGATAGGGATTGTGAAGGCAAAGACAAGGCAGGAAGGGTAGAGACAAGAAAATCTATCTTTTCTCCTTGTACCACTTAAGGTTACAGGTCAAGCCTTCCAGAGGGAGGGTATGCCGGAATCAAAACTCTTGTCCAGCTTTAACTCAGTCTCTGTGCAGTGGGCACCTGGAGATACAGCTCTCGGGTCAGTACGTGATTTTTTTCTCAGAGAACCTACAAAATAGAGCAGAAAAGGCCAAGAGCCCATCTAGTTCACCTCTATCCTTAAGGCAGGATCAGCTTTGTATCTGTTATTCCTCATGCATACTTGACCGGCATGTTCTCAGGAGCCTACAGAAATGCCCTCAGCATCTAGCTTTGTGCTTAGGTACCTTTATTTATCGTCAGGAAGTTTTTTCTGATGTCTCATCTAAAGCTTCCTTACTGTCATGTAAACTCATTTCTTCTTCCCAGACTTGAGAGAACACAAAGAACAGTTTATTTGCTTTATCTTTGTGGCTCTTTTTCCTTATTACAATTCTGTTATCACATCTCACACTGGTTTTCTCTTCTCTGATTGTAAATTGAAAGTCCTGCAGTTGTTCCTCATAGATGTTTTTCTAAGCCTTTGCTCACCCTGCTTGCTCTTCTCTGGGCAGTTTCCAGTCACCCCCACCTTTCTTCCTGGGCTGAACCAGACCTAGCCCTCAGAAGAAGCTCTGACTCCTTACAAGGGTTGATGGAGGTGAGGGTCAATTCACATGTCTCACAGGCAAAGGAAGTTTTCTGTAGTATCCCTACCAGCCAGTTGTATGCCCCCCACCCCATTTGTGCACATAATCATTCCCACCTAAGGGTAAAGCTTTGTGTTCTCCTCTTTGTATTAACTCCTGGTTTTTTCCAGAATATTTCCCCAAACCTCACAAATCCATTGTGAGTTCTGATGCCACTCTCTGACTCACTCTTCAGCTGTCCATGCAAACAATTTGATGTCACCCACAACTTTCAGTAGGCACGTTAATCCACACAGGACCTTTGGCTCTTTGGCTACACGTGATGGATGGCATTCATTTGATGAATGATCATGCAATATTTTGCTTTCTGTTTCTGTGTAGCTGTGGAGCTTATTTACTGACTCCTACTTAAACCTTGATTTGGAAACAGAATTATTAATCTCTATGAGGACTCTTCTGCAGCATTTACACCTACAGTGTCCAAGCGCTTCACAAAACCACAAATTAATTAGGCTTCTTCTTTCCTTTTGTGAAATGAAGGTTCATCATCCAATGCAGAAGTGAAGCAAGTGAAGATAAAAGTCAGAATTATCCTTTCATTTCGGATGCTGCACTTGAAATCCCCATTTTCCAAGTAATCAGCCCTGCATAATACCTCCTGCCTGAGCACAGCAGCACTGACCACAGCTACAGCTGTGAGTGGTCACCAGACCTTTGTGTCAAGCACCCAGGGTATAAATAACAGATGGGGAATACTTGTCAAAAGCTTTGTTTCTTCTCCTTGAAAAGCATCATCTAAAAGCTCTGTGACCAAGGCAGGGACAAAGAATCTAGCAAATCAAGGGATCGTTAAATCACCCAGATAATACTGTACAATAGAACATGGTCTTGCAGACCACTTACATTACCAAACCCCCTTTTGCTTCAAAGTGAATTCTATGGGGAGAGAATATACATCATTGTATACATACACATCAATATACACAGACAGAGATACATGCTGTCACCTCTGTATAAGGGCTGGCAAATGATAACCATAACCTGGAGCACACAGATGTATAATTTTGCGTTGTGCTTTTGTTTCTTTCTTTGTTTTCCTAATTTTAGGGATGGGTATGCTCGCCAGTGTGTACACGGACGATGAAGAGAGAGGCAACGCCATGGGAATTGCACTAGGGGCCTCGCCATGGGAGTATTAGGTCAGTGAATTGGAGACCCTGCCGGCAAGGGAGACCACCCCCAGCTTTCCTAAAGCATGTACTTGTTGTCTGTGAAAGCATCAGAAGGTCTCAGCAAGTGTAATCTCCAGATTGGACTCACGGTGCATGTTAAGAATAGTTTTTCCCACAGCAGCACCTTTCTTACGCTGATATCTACACAAGGCAATGATCCCTGAGATGTTTGGCTTTGGTTTACACGGATGAGTATTCTGGGGAGTTAAGAGTATGGTTGTTGTCATGATCAGTGAGCTTTGTGGGGAATTTAACTTGAGCTTTTTGGCCACTGAGTGCCAACAGCAGGATGCCCAAGCGCTTGCAGAGGGCGTTTGTTCCGGGTCAGAGATGTGGCTTCACAACTGCGTCCTTTCTTTCTCCCTGGCAGTGGGCCCGCCTTTTGGGAGCGTCATGTATGAGTTTGTGGGGAAGAGTTCTCCTTTCCTGGTGCTGGCAGCGCTAGCTCTGTTAGATGGAGGTCAGTAAATAAGAAGAGTCAGTATCACCTTGTCGTCCATCCCTTTCGTATTACCACCACGGAACACCCTTCTTCAAGAAGTGTTACAGTATTGGTTTCTTTCCACAGCTATTCAGTTATTTGTCCTGCAGCCATCCAGAGCACAAGCAGAAGTAAGTATTAAGGTAAAAACTGTCAAGGCAATGGATGATGCTTTGCCTTTCCTAATCCCAGCTTTTGTTCCATAGAGTCAGAAGGGGACGCCGTTACTGACACTTTTGAAGGACCCATATATCATTATTGCAGCAGGTACCAGATCTTTTTTTAAATTATTTTTTAAAATTTTTTTTTTTTTTGTTTCTGACAACCCCCAGTGTTATACCTGGCATCCTGGAATGCCTCGGGCTGAGCTTGTTTAACAATATCATCATTTGCTGGTTACATTTGCATACAGCTCAAAGGAGAATATAGCCTGTTGGTAATACAGGATGAATGTGCCAGTAGAAACATAATGGGCAGAAAGTTTGAAGTGTCTTTCTGGCCAAGAGGACACTAATGGCTTGTGGTGTCCTGCTAAGGCAATGAGATCTGGCCATAAAACTTTCCATGAGGCAAGTGAACAGTGACAAGGCTTTCAGAAGGAGGAATCACCAGCATGTGGCAGGCAGGTGTAGGGGATAACTCTGAGCTCTGTTTGTGTTTGAAGAGGGAGCGTGCTTGGTCTCTAGAGTCTGGGTTATATTTCAGAAAAGGTCTGGGCTGAATGGTGAACGGCACTTGGCATTACCTGTATTGTTTGTCTAATGAGTGCCTCTGTCTCCAGGGAAGTTTGCCTCTTTGTGTTGCGTTTCGCTGGATGTTTATTCTGAAGTCTGTCCTTAAGCCTGGTTCTCCCTAATGTTCATGAACTGTCTGCAAAGAGATTGACATTTTTGCAGTTTGTTCCTTAGCTGAGGACAACCTGCTTGCCCAAGGAAGCGATTCTTCCAGGCATTTTTAGGGTTTGCTGCTGATGGTCTCAGGGAATGGCAGTTACCCAAAACTCTTAGACAAGGCACTTGGTCGAACTGTGACTGAAGTTACACAAATGTTTTTCCTTGAGAAATTCTCAGAGCATTAAAACCTTTTTCATTGAATAAAAGTATTTGAGGGGAAAGTGTAGCAGAGGCAGTACCTGTCTGAAGAGACCAGATCTGTCATTCATCTAGTTCAGTGCCTCAAAGCAGCTGCTGCAAGGTGAGATTCATCTAGCATATAAAGGAGACTTCTGGGGAATAATGCAATCCCTGTTAAGGTCTAACTTGTGACAGAACACGGTTTAAACCACAAAGTATGACAAGGGGACTGATTCCAAGGACAGACTATGCTTGAATAAGACTTAGCTGCTCCTGCCAAGGTAGTCTAAACCAAGGAAGATAAAAGGAACCAAAGGGCAGGTGCTGTCAGTGCCTCCTGTTTCCCCTTCCCAGTGCCACTGGACACAGCAGGAGGCAGAGAAAGGAAGGATGTATAGAGGGGGAGAAGCATAAAGATCTTCTCTGTTCCAGTCCCTCCTGCTCTCGTCAGTTGTTCTGGGTGACCTGTCCTTCTCCCACCAGACATCAGCACCCAGCAGGATATGAGAGGGTTACTGGTGGGGTTAGGTACTGCTTCTGGGTAGGCAGAGACTGCCTGATGCTTTGACAGTGTAGATGATGCTGATGTTCTTTAACCTCAGCCTCTTCTGCTTTATTTCCCTTGCAGACCAAATCTGGTTCTCTGAGCTGAACACCAAACACCAACTATAAATTCAGCCTTTTATCTGGCCTATGAGCACGCATCCATCCAAATGTGGCTTTCTTGATGCACCAGGGATACGCTGCTTCAGTTCTGAAGCTGTTACTTTTTCAGTAAGAAGGGTCTGAAAGTTTCATTACCCCAAGGAATTCGCTAATTCGCTGTTTTCCAAGCTTTATTTTCTAACATGGGAACTTCTGCTCCTAACACTGGCAGGGAAGGGTAGACAAGCAGTTGGTTGGGATGGCAGGGTTAGCTCTGTGCTCTGACACCTTAGGGCAACCAGGCAGGGCATCACACCCCACTTTTCCATATATCTAAGCCAGGGTATTCTGTCTTCTGCTTCGCAAGGTTGCTGGGAACGCATATGATGTTCAGTTACAGTGATTAGAGAGGGGAAGGTTAAAAGTCCCATTGGGTTTGCACTGCTCAGGGAGATTAAAGGTTTTGAATGGTTTTTAAGGCAGTTAACTACCTCATTAAGAAAATATCTACATCTCTAGTGGGTTTTGTTAACCACAAGTGAAAACGAAGGGCATTTTAGGCATGCTGCAAATGGGCTAGCAGCTTAAGTGCTTTCTGCACTCTATTTAGGTACATTAATGTGATGGTTTAAATTCAGATTCGATCTCCTGAGCTTGCATCATACACTTGAGTCATAATTGTTTGTATTCTCAGAGTACAAGTGCTTTCTGGCCAATTTGTCTTCTCCATAGCACAATATTACTCTTAACACAAGGTATCTTGACCTCAAGCATGGTCTTCCTCTCTTCTTTCTGAAAGTGTGACTGTTTTCCCCTGATAACCCGTGTTGCCCATGAGTTAATAATGGTGATGGTCACAACAGACAGGAGGCTGGTGCTGTCATTCCCTTGCTGTTCATTGCAATCCCTGCAGCCAGTCCTGCTGCCTGGGTGCCTCTGGTGCCAGCAGTAGCTATTGCAGGATGTGCTGCAGCCATTCCTGTTGAATGTGCACTCGTGGGCATCAGAGGGACAGGACCAGATGGAGCTGCTCACACGAAAACCTCTGCAGGAGAAAGGATTGTGAGTAAACACACACTCTGCCTCCTGTGTGGATTGTGTCAGAGCTGATGCTTCAGAGTCAGTGCCATCAGAGCTCCTTCCCCAGGCAACAGAAACCTTGCTGACATGCTTTGTCACTGCTGGTAGGTGCTCAGTGATCGAAGTCAGTGTCATTCTCACAGCCAGACTTCACTGACAGGGATTAGAGAACCTTCAGGTGCTACTGGGTGGTGAAGTTGTATTGATAGACAAGCTAGTTTAATTTACCAGATCCAAAAGCTGGGGCTGAGACAGATGTCATCCTGAGCATGTGGGTTCTTGAGAAGGTGCACGGCAGCTTTTTACCAATTACCTGCTTTTTCATGGAAAAATAGCAGTGTTAGCTATGGCACTCTGCCTAGGTGGGATCTCAGCTGCAGGATGGGGTCCAGCTAGGAGCTTGCGATTTCATGCCTTCTGGCCAACAATGTAAGATTTATGCCTTTGAGAAATGTCCCTCTAAAGAGAAGTCAGTTCCAGGCAAGAAGGGAAAAAACCCCAATTTAATCCTCTTTAGGAGAAGCTTTGGTAAGGCAGCACAGTCTTCATTGGGCTTTGCCCTGAGTTTGCAGAGTTCCAGCTCAGGCTCTTGCTTTGCTTTTGGGGCAAGTCCTGAAGATCTGAAGTACCTTTCTCACCGTGTACCTGACTACTTTGGTAAGCCCCAGTGATCCTGGGGCATCAACACATGTGTGTTGATGATGCAGTATGCATGCTGATAGATAGAACACAGGTGTGCATGCACAGGTTATCGCTTGTTGTTTTGTGAAGCTTAAGAGTAGAAGATGACCTTTGCTATTCAAGCCTTCTCTCTTAGAATGGCTCTGCACTTTCTGTGGCCTGAAGTGCTTTCCCAGCATCAAGGAAGCCACTCGAGCGTGGCTGGTTCTTGGCTTGGAAGAGGGCAGCCCTGAGGTGTTTAACCCAGGCTCCTCACAGACACCACAGCAGGGAGAGCGTGCAGTGGGGTGGAAAGGTTAGCTTCAGCCCTGACCTTTCCTCTGTAGGGTAAAGCAGAGCTGAACTGTTGCTCCTTGCCTTGGGAAAGGGACTGAGCCAGCTAGCCTGGAAGTTCATTTTAGGGACTGTGGGTACGTAGTCTGATATATTCTGACAGGTTTGAGCAAAGAATGACAACAGTGCTCATTTGGTTTTGAACTGTATGATGGGGAACTTGTTCCAGGAGAAATAATGTTTCTCTGACCTTGGACAAATTAAAAGAGAAAGATCTGAAGTAATTTTTTTTTTTTAAAAAAAAAAAAATTTTTTTTTTTTTTAAAGTAAAATTTGGATAGTAAGTGACTGTAGTCACAAGTCTAGAATATTTTCCCAAATTTCAGAGTATAAATATTAGGAGGAAGAATGGGAATAAAGATTTGAGTGACTTCCAAATTCCCTTGAAAGCCATTTTGTAAGGGATTAGCAGAGGACATGTCCCTTTGCCCCGTGTTAGGCTTTGACTGCCTCGGGCTCTTCTCAGAGAGTCAGAAAGACATCTCGAATCCAAAGAAATACCGTGGGGTTTAGTGATCCCTGTGCTAAAGCTGGAGTGCACTGCTCAGGGTAGATAACTTGACACAGATGCACCAGACTCTCAGTCTGCAGGTGGTGGCATAGGACAGAGCTGAGGGCAAGAGTGAATCAGTGCTTCTACTGCTTGTTATCCTTTGTGTCTGGGTGACTCAAGGTCCAGAAATTCAAAAGGGATTTGGAACCATTTGAAATTCACAGGGCTGGGCAAGCCTGGCCAGACCCGTGCTTTGCTGCATGGATTTACTGGCTGCTCACTTCAGGATCTTTACATAAAATTCTCTTTCATAGATGCATTTCTCTGCTTGTCCCATGGAGGTCTTGATCCTAAACATACCCCATCTCATTTTAGTCGTTCTCAGGTGATGGAGGCATAGGGTCAGAGCCTGTGCCTCTTATACAACACGGCTCTTTTTAGCCCCAGGAGACTGGATAAAGACCAAAAGATGGTAGTTTTAGCTAATCATTTGTACAACAGTCAGACCTCATGAACTTTCTAAATGTCATCAAGCTCACTGCAGACCTTCACGTTATGAAAGTAGCTTAACCTTTATTGTAGAATTTCTGGGAGAACAGAAACATACAGAGAGTTAGCCTTGGTGGATTTTGCATTCTGTTCTGCTTAACATTAATCACCATTCGATGCGTGACAAACAGGGCTGTAAAAACACCGTGTTTTTTGTAACAGCATCCGCTCTTTTCATGGGGGTTTTATTTTCTTAGTCAAAAGAAATAATTTTACCTTCTCTTCCCCTTCCCCTCCCCCCTTTTCTTTCTCTAAGGATCAATCTGCTTTGCAAACATGGCGATCGCCATGCTTGAACCGGCGTTGCCCATCTGGATGATGGAGACCATGTGTTCAAAAAAATGGCAACTTGGTAAAGTACCATCTGTTATTTGCATCGTTGTACTTTGTCTAATGACTGCCTCAGTTCTGGTCCTGCTAAAGAGGGTCTCCTTGCATGCTTCAGGGTAGGCTTTTTTACTATCTTTAAGTTGCCATTGTTATACCCCAAAAATTGCTGGTCAGTTTGGTCCAGAGTGTGCTCATACCAACACATACTCCTTCCAGTGCTGCTCTTAGTAATATGTGGAAGAAGGATGTACTTGACTTAAGATGTCAGGGCATGAGGAGCACTTTCCCTTGAATCTGACAGATCTGACACCCCTTCAGTGGTTACTTAGTCATCCCCTTCCACAGAAAGCCATGGGAGAGCCCCAGCTTGGTTCCCCTTAAAATCTTTAAGAGGGACACAGTCCCAGGAAACCATTTTCCACGGGCAAACTGGGAATTTTCCCCACATATCAAGTTAGACAGGGGCAGTTACTTTCTCTTTGAGGCGCACAGGAGGCTGGGGGGTGAAAGAAAAAAGAAAATGGACAAAATTCCAGTGAGTGTCAAACTGTGCGGGAAGTCGATGCGAATCGTCTTGGGTGACATTTCATGAGAGTATTTTTTAATACCAGTATGTGGCATTGGAAATCAAAATCCTTCATGAAAATGATGTTAAGCTAGCAGCCAAGTAATATCTTTGCTCTATCTTAATGTGGTGTCCCAATGTTAGACATGGTAATGACCACTGGCCTGTGATGCAGCAAAATTAATGCACAGGCTTAGAAAAGGAGAAGAAAGATTGCTTGTCTACCTCCCTCACTAGAGTCTCCTATCACTGGTGCAACAGAAAAGAGATTTACAGATCTCTTCATTGCACAGAGGTTCCTAGAAGGAAAATACCCATTTTAAATTAAGACTAATTTTACCCCTTAATGATATAAGTAATTGACTCCATTACGCTTTGTCTGATTTGACAGCATTAATTAAAGATTTTAAGCCTCTTAAATTATGTCTTGAACTGCAGGGTTTTAAGCAAATGATTATCTTACACAATTTGGAGATCCAGCTGTTTGAAGCATGATCTGAAGAGGTTATAAAAAAAAACCCAAACCAACCCTTGATTTGATCAATTAATGTTACTGTGCATAAAGTTTATTTAGAAAATAACAGTTCCACTTCAGTATAGCACACCTTACACACCAAATTTAACAAGGCTTTGCAGTATCTTTTTCAATATTCTTTTTTTTTTTCCTGGGTGTCCAGGCCTGCTGTATATGGCCACTTGGTACAAACAGCTATGCCTAAGCAATACTGAAGTAGCTGTGGTGGGTTACACAGGTGAAAACGTTTCCCCAGCACCACCATTGTAACCCAGAAGGTTTTCAATCACGGGATATTGCTGTGCTAAAAATTACTTCTTGGCTTTGTTTGGGTTTTTTTTCTTATGAATATCAGAGAGATAGGAGGGAAGATGGATAGGCAGGAAATGAGAAAATCTATGTTGCCTTGGAGAAAGATGAGCATGTACCCTTAAAGGAAACAGTTTGATTGTGTACCGTCACATCGCAGCTGCTGTCTAAATCTGAATTACCTGATTTCTCAGCGACCAAATCAGTAGCTTGTTCTGGCATGCACTAACTTGTCCAGCTTTCCCAGCTTTTCCAGGTTTCCCAGTTTTATTTTGCTTAAGAAGATGCAAAATTTAATAGGAACCACAGAAAAATACCGTGTCGTGTTCCTTCCAAGGCACATGAGCAAACCATTCAACACCACTGCACGAGGAACCAGCATGAAGCACAGCCACTTTGTATGACATTTTTCATAGAGTGGCAGTCCCTGCTCTCACCAGCATCATCCTCCCTGGTGCTCTCCAGGCAGCCGAGGGGATGGCAGACCATGCTGTCTCTTAGCATTTCCTCCTTTGACGTTTCCCCTCTGGCTGGGTCCTGCCCTGTGACTTAACGTGTAGGGAGAGGATGAATGGTCAAGGAGAGCCAACCATGGCTGGCTTCTAAACCAGAGGTTCTTCTGGCCACTGTGCAGCTGGTGGCTACTCCAGATACAGCTGCTGCAGTAGAATCCTCAGGACTAGAAAAAATTGCTGGTCCCAACCACTATGTTTTTCCAAGTGGATGGGGAGGGGGAGAAGGAATTTGTTTGGCTGCCCTCATCTCATCACAGATAGTGAAGGGTTTTAATTTAAACCAATAACGGATAAATTTAACTTTTTAACTTTTACTGTAAATATATCAGCTAAATAATTTCAAAACCATGTTTTTCAAGGTTTTTCATCTTTACATTACCAGTAGATGCTTGCCCAAGGACCTTACCATGGCATGACAGACTCCCCTGTAGCACGAGGCCTCATGGTGTTCTGGGATGGTGATTTGCAAAGCCACAGCAGGAGTCCTGCTGCCTCCTCCTCTGGGGAGGGATTTGCCCACCGTGACCGTTCTGGGCTTGCTGCATATGCTGAGCATATGCTCCATAAGCCATGTGGCTGCAAAAGAGTTGCCTTGACCTACCCCAAAGCTTACTGCAGCTAGGTATAAACTTTCTGCTCTTTGTTCCATCCCCTCTCCTGCACCAGTTCTTGTAGCTGATGCTGAAAAACTCTTTTCAAAGGCTCCCACCTTTCATAGATGATGGCCTTAGATTTCATGAAAAGGCTGCGAGACACCGGATATTTGATTTTTGGGAGGGGGCGGGGGCTATGCACAGAGAGTCCTTTAGATGCATTCAGATCAAAATTGCAGTGCCTGGGATTTATTAGTTTCTCCTAATGCATCACTAACATCATCACTGATAAAACACCTCATTTGTGTTTTTCAGGCGTTGCTTTTCTTCCAGCTAGTATCTCTTATCTCATTGGGACTAATCTTTTTGGGATACTCGCACACAAAATGGGAAGGTACGCTTCATTTAAAAACACTAATAATCTTCCAGTCTCTTCATGTACCATTTCCAGCCTTTCCCAGGGCGGTGTATTGATGGTGGAAATGATTAAAGTTTGTTCTGTGGTAGCAAAATCGCTCCTTTGAACACGTTGCTACTCTGGTCGTGTAACTCAGCACTTCAGGCACTGACTTTGAAGCATTTAAGATCAGCTCTGACGTCCCAGTATCACCCGTCTCTGAGTGATGTTTCTTCTTTGATAGGTGGCTTTGTGCTTTACTTGGGATGCTAATCGTGGGAATAAGTATTTTGTGCGTAAGTAGATCATGTATCTTTCAAAGCATCTAAATGTTCTTGTGTTCATCTTCAAGTATGTGCTTCCCCCCTGAGATTTTGCTGAAGCTTCTGCTCTGTGAGACGTTATTAAACAATGTGCAGTTAATGGGATCCAGATCAGAGTGGTGAGTGCTTTCAAATTTCAGTGCTCCAATTATTTTAAGGAAGAATGGCTCTGAAAGGAGGAGGATGATCCTTTTTTTTTTGGAGCTGTCACTCAACAGTTTATTCTTGGTCGTAAGTGTGTCAGTAGTTTTAAGGCACAGTCGTCTGAAACAGTAGCCCAGAACGAGGATCAAACTGACTCCCATGTGTGCACAAAGAGCGCTGTAACTACGTGGAGAGTTAATCCTAGAGAATGAAAACTAACCTCGTTAGCCTGTGTGGTGCGACATAATTAACTGCCTGAAGTTTCCCTTATAGGTGCCATTTGCTAAAAACATTTATGGGCTCATAGCACCAAACTTTGGAGTTGGATTTGCCATCGGTAAGAAAAATGATGATGATTTCTTACGGTCTGTTGTTTATGTAAAAACTGTTTTATATGAAGTGACGTGGAAAATTAGTTCTGTTGCCTTTCCAAGCTGATGGTAGTGAAGCCAGAGCTGTGGCCCAAGCTGGTAGGTAGAGCAAGAAGGATTAAAGGACAGTGGCCAGGCAGTTTGAACCAGGCTGGATTCTGAAACCTGTCCAGAATTGCTCCGTCGACCTAAATAGATCTTTGAAACAGTCCCTGAATGTATACATTGTTTTCAGAAATAAAGCCATGCACTGCCCCAAACCCACAGAAAATAATTTATATAGACATTTTCATAGGAAAAAAGGAGAAGACAGGCTTAAATTTTTGTTCATCATTCCCAGGCCCATGGGCACGGCCTCTTCCTCCAGTAGTCTGCGTGTGAACCTCGCTTGTGCAGGACCACACAGGCTTGGCTTCTAGTGACTGGCTGGTCAGCAAAATGTTCTGGGGCATTTTCATTCACAAAGGACGTGTTACAGGCACAACTACAGATCCCCAGTGTCTCAGCAGTTCTGTCAGCCGTCTTGTGCTGCCTCTTGGCTATGAAAGCGTGGCTCAAAAAGCATGTTACAACGATCATCATAATTTTGATTGACTGGAGGCTAACGCAAGGCAAACTTTTAGGCCTGTGATAAGTGTAAGTTCATACAAAAGGACTTTCCCTGAAGTGAAAGCTACTTGTCAGGTAATGTAAGATGGTTGATACGTGGTTCATGCTCTCCAAGCTCGTATCTCTCTTGTCCTCTGGCAAGTGTCACAAGTACGCATATGTACATGTTCATACATAACCTCTGACATAGTAAAGAACATAAAACAGATGATACAGTCTATTGCTACACAAATCTTTTGCTTATTGAAGAATAAACAAGAAATTCGTGGTTGCTTTTGCATCTTGTTTTAGCACATAGTTGGCCAAGCCACTGAAAAAGAAAAAGAAAGGCAATATTTCTCTGAAATATCTTTCCCTCCCTCCTGAGCAGGAATGGTGGACTCCTCCATGATGCCAATTATGGGTTACCTCGTAGATCTGCGTCACGTATCAGTCTACGGCAGCGTGTATGCAATAGCTGATGTCGCCTTTTGCATGGGCTTCGCCATAGGTAAGTCCAGCCTCTCCCTGCCCACAAGGCACCTTTCAGAAAAAAGAATATGCTGTGGTGCCAGGTGAAAATCCCACTGGCATTCTCAGGCTTTACGAGCATGGGTTCTTGTTTCCTGCCGGAACTCAAAGCAGAGGGAATTGTGAGTGGAACACCTTCCTTGTGAGGAAAGGCTGAGGGAGCTGGGCCTGTTTAGCTTGGAGAAGAGGAGACTGAGGAGTGACCTTATTAATGTTTATTAATATGTAAAGGGTGAGAGTCAGGAGGATGGAGCCAGGCTCTTCTCAGTGATGGCAGCAATAGGACAAGGGGCAACGGGTGCAAGCTGGAGCAGAGGAAGCTCCATGTGACTATAACAAGGAACTTTTTCACTGTGAGGGTGATGGAGCCCTGGGACAGACTGCCCAGAGAGGCTGTAGAGTCTCCTTCTCTGGAGACATTCAAACCTGCCTGGACACATTCCTGTGTGATTTAGTCTGGGTGATCCTGCTCTGGCAGGGGGTTGGACTAGGTGATCTTTCGAGGTCCCTTCCAGCTCCTAATGTTCTGTGATTCTGTGATTTTGGCACCTGTTTCCCTCCTCTGCCACAACACCGTGCTCAGCTTCATTAGCTGTAAGAGGCTTGAGGGTGTCAGGCACTGAACACAAATGGGATATCCCTATGAAAGAGGCCCTGAGACATTAAAAATTGACACCACAGCTGTGGTCCTCCTGGTCTGTGAGGGGAATAACTCCCCACTGACCCTCTCCTTCCTTAAGTGCACGGTACAGATGCCTCTTGGAGCACCTCTAATTCCCTCAATGAATGTGGGGTATGGAGCCAGGAAAGGTTTATGTTATAGCTACAAACAAACATGTCTTTATGTTCCTCAGACCGTAAAGAGGGAGCTCTGTATATAAAATTACTGTTGTTTAATGCTGCAAATTCTGCCCCAGAGCAATCTTCAGAAAAGGCTTTTTATTTGTACAAGGTCCTTCTGCTGGTGGTGCCATTGCAAAGGCCATTGGATTTCCATGGCTCATGACGATTATAGGGATTGTAGATATCCTCTTCGCCCCCTGTGCTTTTTCCTTCGAAGTCCACCTGCCAAAGAGGAGAAAATGGTGAGTGTAAACCAGCTGCTTTCTTTTGGTTTTGGGTGGGGATTTTCTTTGCTTTTCAAATGGTAGCTTCTCTCTGTGTCTTTGCCTTTAACTTCACCAAAAGAATCATTTCTGTGATTCCCTGTGAAGATGGGACCTGCATGGTTTATTTCACCCCTGTGCATTGTGTTTGGAATAACCCCTCCCTTCTTTGTACATCCAAGATGTAGAAAGAAAAGCTTTGTATTCGTTACCTTTTACAGAGACATGAACTTGGTTATCACAAAACAGGGTCCAGCAGACATCCACCTGCAGCAGCGTACGCTGTGGTCCTTGAAGTGCCAGAGCTGCACTGACCAGTGCAGGTTAATTCCTTTGTCTGCCTCAGCCTGGTTTCTTCCCTCAGCCCTCTACAGCACATGCAGATGGCTTCTCTTACCTGTACCATGGCCTTATCCTGACTCTTTTATATTTAGTAGAATTTTCTGTCTGTGCTCTGTGTGGTGTGTGAGAAGAATGATGCTTGGCCAGCCCAGCATCTCACTCAGGCCCCTCACTCAGGGGACATCTAGGGACAAGTCTCTGAGCAGGTGAATGTGTTGATCCAGCCCTAAAATTAGGGACTAAGACACCTAGCTCAAAAGTGACACTGGGGTTATCAGCCTTTCCCCCATGGATGTTCACATTTGCTCTCTGGGTACATATGAACACCTGCTTTCCACAGCACCTGGAGCAAGGAGTCCCCCTGCTTTTCCTTTGCTCTCCATCCTATACCATTCTCCTCTCTCCCATTTCTGTAGCTCACATTGCCCTTTCATACAATGTCCTTTGTCCTTCACCTGCTCCCCTATGCTGCTGTTGCAAGATGTGCTGTTCCTACAGGTTTGTACTAGACCAGGTTTAAAACTCCTTTGATGGCATGAGGGGACCCATGGCTTTGCTCAGAAGGGTTCCTCTGCTCTGGAAGAAGATAGGAAGCTCCCAAGGGAATTACAATTACACAGCAGTGGGATTAGTAGGCAGAACAATCCCCTCTGTGATTCCAGAGCTTGGAAAATCCTGGAAAACAAGTCCTAGTCTTTGCTGCAACATTTATCACCAGGTGTAGGTCTAGCCCACCCAGCCCTCCATCCTCGCTCACACTGAACAGGAGTGATTTGGGGTGAAACTGTCGTTGTTAGTTGCTTGTTCAGATGAAATGTACAGGTAATTTTGCATGGCTGTGGTCTCACAACAGAGCACCAGATCTCTGCGAGGTAAGGACTGAACCTGCTGCACATGCTGCTTGCATTTTGCACTGGCACGAGAGAACAAAAGGTGGGAAAATGAATCTTGTTGGAACAGTGGTGTACGTGAGGCCAGAGACCTTTTGTTTTGCACATATTTGGACTGCAGAATCCCAGGGATTCCAGCTAATCCCTTGTCATGACCTTTGCAGCCTGCACTGATTTTTTTTTTTTTTTAATATTTACTGCAGCTGAGGAACAGTAAAAGAACTAATAATGGAAAAAAAAAAGCTGCTGTGTCTTACTAGAGACATGATGCCTATGGTGTGCTCCCCTGGGTTTCACTTGTACCATGGTGTCAGTCACTGAAGGGAGAGGATCTCCCCCCACAACTTAAACACCTTTGTGTCCACCACATCCCTTGAAACACCCAGTGACTCCTGCTCCCAAAGGGGCTTGTGTCACTCAACTGATGTGCCATTTGTTTCAGGTTTGACACGAGTCAAAAGGAGCATCCCTACTTTGTGCTCTCAGCCTCATTAAGTTTGGGTTTTAATTAATCACGTTCATGAAATACACTACACAAATGCTCCAATTACAGGCTCTGGATTTGATTTACTCCAACTGAAATCAGTTTGGGCTCTGGGTTCAGGGGAAGGGGGCGAATCCCTGGCTGGTGGGTGCAGTTGGATGGTCAAAGCAACCACAGAGCTCAGCAGGACACAGGGCAGAAACACTGATGTCCACGCTCTCTTTTTCTCATAGGCAATACTCATGGATCACAACTGTCCTGTGAAAACAAAAATGTATACCCAGAACAACATCCAGTCCTACCCCATAGGGGATGAAGAAGAATATGAAAGTGATGAATAACACCAAAAAGAAAAAGCCATGTAACAACATATTCTGGTGTACAAAATGCAGTGTTTCACGTGGAACATCTCATCCCAAAATAGGTTTTAGCTGTGCTGTACAATTAATTGTGAAAAGGTCAATAAACCACAAAGATATATCCTATTCATTGCCCATGGTCACAAAGCAGACTGGTAACTGCCTTATGGGGAGGGGGGAGTTTTGTAGAGGATTTCTATAGTGTTAATCTTTGTGTATTTAATTTTATTGAATATTATACTATATTTTTATTAAATGTGTAGTATAAATCTGTATAAACATGAATTTTTACTTTTTTTTTTTAAGTCAGGTGTACAATATTTCCTAGTTTACTTGGAGTCATGAGTTACTGGCAAGAGCTCAGGGCTTTCTTACCTAATTGGAAAGGGTGGGGGTAAAAAAAAAAAAGCAAAGCTCAGAGAACAGTATCCCATCCAACCATACATACCTTTATGAGCACCAGAGAGGAGCTGAAGGCTGGAATTCAGCGTAGGGACAGTGTTGCTGCTGTTTTGATCAACCTTAGGTCATATGTTAGTGAAACTAAGGGCATAACTTCTTTGACAACTTAAATAAAGAGCTCTTTACCACTCATGGAGTGTTGGGGAAAAGGGTATTCTGAATAGAGGACTGTGATTAGTACTATTTAATGAAGTTTTAATTCGTTGACCAGTTATGCACAAGGAAACCCCAAAAGCCACAGCACTGGGTAACTGAGTAGGTACGAATGTGCACCGTTCCGTTCCCTTAGAGGAAACAAGAACAGCATGAAGACACTCCTTATGTTTCTGTTTTTTTGAATCTCGTATTTTTTAACACTTCTCAACTTCCTTTTAGATGCTTCTTAGGTGACTGGTTAAGAAAAGCCCCAGCATCCCATGAATGCATTCATATTCATGTACTGAACATGGCTTGGTTCAAACAAGAGACTGTTCTACCTGCACTCACACATACACATCTAGCAATCCAATAGATGTTTATTTTTTAAAAAATAAGTTAAAAACATCAAAAACAACAACAAAATTACCAGTTTGTTGCCAGCATCTCCCAACATTCAGGGACACAGCCTAACACAGGTGAAGCACTGTACTGGGAGTCCCTATCTGCACCAAGGACAACCAGACGTGGAAAGCAAGCGTGTTAAAGCAATCCCAGCCTCCTTATCAACCATGGTGTTATCTCTTCATTTGTAAAGTTTAAATCTTGATGTGCCTTCTTTCATGCACTTGCAGATGTTTTACGTACCACAGTATAGATGCTATGTTTACATATAGTTTTGTAAGTGTACATACTATGGTCAGAAAATATGAAAGAGATAGTGGATCAAACTTTAAGCATTGTTTTGTCAATAATTATGCATCCAGACCACATGAAAATAAAGTTACCTGGAAGAAGTTCATGATCTATTGTAATACAGTAAAAATAATAAAGAAAGAGAATCCCCCTCACGATTTGCCTTACAGATTGTGTTTTACTGTATACCAGGTGGGCTAACACATTTTTTTCAGGCTGTGGGAAAACACTCCTCATTTCCAATATGTTTGTAACTCAAATCCTTTCATTCCAGGTCATAAATACATGCAACTTGCTTAAGTAACCATAATAACTTCCAAACATCAAGTCTGCCATGGAGCTGCTAGTCTGACATTGAACTTTGGGAAACACTAAGACCCAAACGTGCAGAATGAGAGGCCAGTCCTGTATGTGCTTTAAGTAAGGGTGAAGAGTCTGAGAAAACACCCTAAGAGGCTTCAAAGGTGTGAAAGGCTTTGCTTCTCTGAACACTTTTGGTCAACATCAGTTAATCCAGTTACATTTGGAACCAATACACCAATGTTGTAACTCTAAACTATCACCCAACATGGTCATTTATTTACCAGGTGGATAATAAATGCACTGCTTAAATTCACAAGTATAAGAGTAATGCAAACATAACAATTTAAATATTTAATAAAAATAAAGCAGCATAGAATGACTTACTTCATGGCTTGATTTTGTACTTCTGAGCACACCAAAATTCAGGAATCTTCCACACCTGGTCCACCAGAAGTCAGAGGAGGTAAGAGCCACACAGACACCCACATTCAGGCACTTTATGCCACCTTTCCCCCCAAAAATAGATACTTAGCAGCTCTACATTTTGGATTTTTGGAGGAATAAGTAATCAAACCCTTTCTGCTGAGGGTCAGGAAGTAACTGCAGTCAGAAAAGGGACACAAAACCCCTAATGTAACTGGGGGTAGCTGCTATCACCAATACCTGAACAACAGCATGGCTGCAGCAGTACTCAGAGGTCCTAAGGGAACCCACAGACAGCCTTTGCCTTTTATAAAAGGCTCTAGCTACTTGAAGAATCAACAGGAATCACCATTCTGAAAGACATTCACACCCACTATTAAACTGTGTAGAATAAGAATAAGCACATATGCAAATAGAATGCCTAAAAGTCCAATTAATCCAGCCATCAGTAACTTTATTTAATGCTTTTCTCCCCAGGGTCTCTGCTTTAAGTAGTGGCTTTAGAACATAAACTATGGCAATACAAGTGTGGGTTTTATTTAAAAAAAAATATTAACACAATGCAAAGGAGTTGATAATTTAGCAAAACTATTTTATTAAAGCTTATTCTCATGATAAAATAATAGCCAACAAAATCTTATTAGGCAGATCTTCTGCAAATGTGTGTAGCTGCCACCTATTCAGATATCATTAAGTCAAGATATTCTTGTTTTCTGTGGTATTCTTTATTTTCAGCTATTTACAGTCAAGCATGAAGCAAAGATTACATCAGGAATGTAGTATTACAACTTACCCCTCGAGATTCACCGTTTATTGTAATTAATGCCAGACAGGAATTTGTGTTTTCCTTCTTATCCCTAAAATACAACTATTTTGCCCTTTTCCCATTCAGTATATTTAAAAATATTGCACTACCTTTAATTTACCTCTTACAATCATCATTAGCAATGCTATACGAGGAAAACCATATCCAGCTTTTCTTACCCACCGTGTTACACAAGTCAATTTAAAACTCAATGCGTTATGTTTGTTTTAAATCAGCATCTGCATTGTTTTCACAGCTCCTTCACGTGTACCAGGGTTTAAATGAAGTGCTTGGATATATTTGAAAACCTCTATAGTCTGTAAGAGCAAACACTGATGGAGACTGAATGCAGGTCACCACCAATGGTAAGCCACTGAAATAATGGAGCGGGGAAGTCTTAACACGCATCTCAAGCAAGTATAGGTTAAATAACTTTTAGTCAATAAGGGAAGCAAATTTTGTGTGATTATTTGCTGAAGCTTAATTTCAGAAGTGTCACATGCCTATTTTAGCATGGATAGTGTTTTCCATACATCGACTATGTAAGCATTCAACTGCCCAGAACTCACAGAAAAGTGCAAGTAGTTGCATGAGTGGAATTACCTGTTCTGTTCAGAAGTACGAGGATGCTTTTCCATCTGAAAACCGTTGCTTCTTAGTTTTGCCCATCACAAAATAAACTGAGAAGCAGGTTTAGTGGAGAGGTACATTAGGGACTGCCTGAAAATCTAAACGAGTTATCTTACCACCTTGGATTCAACTCCTTTTCCATAAAGGATTATTTTATTTTTCTCCTACTACCAGTGATAGTGATACCAGTACCTAAACACAGTACCTAAAGTAAAGATGATATTTTATACAGCATTTCTATACACAGAAGATGAAACCAAGACATGTTTAGAGGAAATAAATAAGAACAACGGCCTTAGCCAGGTGACGTGAAGATCCACAGTTTACACATAGCACAAGACCAGACAGTTCTTTTCAAAAGCTGCTGGCTGAAATTCTTCCTCCTCTCTACTGGACTCACTTGTTTAGACTCAAATAAAACATGTTATATACACTATAGGACACTTCTATGACAAAAGGTGACCCTTCTGCTCAGACTGTCTCTTCTGTGGGAGAAGCTGAATGCAACTTACCACCAAGTGATTACTCAAAAGCGTTGAGAGAACACGTTCAGCTACTTTGCACTTTGTACCTTAAGCTTTCTGAAATGAGAAAGTCTGCAGCAAAATATATTTTTTTTTAAAAATTACTTTAACTGTCATTACAAGCTTTTTCATAGAATGCAATGAAACCTCCAACTCACATTAAGAAGTTTTCCTTTATCAGGTTATCAAGCAATACAACACTTAAACGTAGAATTTTGTTCTGGAAGGCAACAAGTCTCTTACCTCAAAAGTATTCCCAATTAAATTATTAGGAGATATTGGTATGGACTTTGATATCTAGTATTACTCCATCAGCATACAACAGTTCTAAGGAGGATTTTGTTTTTAGCATAGCATTAATATACCTGAAGTCAATTACCAACAATGAAAAGTTCTTGTATTTAACTAAATATGGAAAACAAGTGATATGCAATGTTAACCTCAGTAAATATCAACAACAAACAAAATGAGACCTTTTGTTTGTTTTCACGATATGTTTGGCAAAAAATACACAGCTACCAAGAAGACATACAATAACTGTGATCCATATTTTAAAGCCTGGTCCCTCAGTGACTTCTGTGACAGTCATCAGCTTCGGCATGCAACAAGCTTATTTTTTCTTTTAACCATACAATGGAAACTAAACATTTTGAAAATCCTGCAAGTTTCCCATTGAAAACACTAGCTTAAAAAAAACCAAAAACAACAACAGGGGAGGGGGCACAAGTAATACAGTAAGGACGCCACACACAATGTGAAATGGTAAGGTAACATAATTAGAAAAAATAAAAATAAGTTATTAAAAATAAGTTTCCAATATATACCCCAAATGCAGTTTTAACCAGCCCGTTTAACAAGATGATGGTGCTGTAGCTGGAGAAGAACCATTATTAGCTGTACTCTTACACAGGCAAATAACTGGAGAAGCAGGGCATGTACATTATACCAGTGTTTTAATTTAATTTGTGTGTGTAATTAAGTGCAACGTATTTTTAGTCAATTCCTTCAAAGGCTAAATATGTAAATATCAGTCTACTGATTGAGGTGGATCAACTGGCTCTTCTGATATGATGTTGAATGTTGGAGCCTCCGTCAGACTGACATCTTCGTTATCCATTTCTTCTGCTATATGGGGTTCCTCTGAATCTTTAGTCACTCTTTTGGACTGCCGCTCTGACGACATGTTCTCCAAAGACTCTATATCCTCAATGCCTGCTCTGTAGTGGATCATCAGCAGTGTAAGGGCCTGCAGTCTTTCACCTGACTTGGCCAGCGCAGCAGAAATCAAAGCCTTTTTCCTTGCATCAGTTGTCTCTTTTTCTTCTTTAACGAGCGAATTATTGTTCTCCAGCTCTTGATCTATTTCATTCTGCAGCTTATCCAACATATATTCTAGTTTCTGAAAACGCTCCTCTGTGGGTAAGCTTCTGTAGAGATCACGTCCAATTTCTTTGACAGCAATGAAGACGCTGTCATCTAGACCACCCTCCTTTCGGACCAACTTTATCCCAGTGCCTCCCGCACGTTTCGAAGGACTGCTCGGCCCACTGATTTCAGTGTCGCTGCTTTCGTTATCAGAAGTGTTTGGTGTGTGCTTTGGCGAAGGTTCTACCACCTCTGCTCCTTGCTCAGAAAGGCGAGCTTTGGGGACCTGACGAAGGTTTAGAAAGCGGGTGCTTGTATTGATGATATGCCTGGTCAAAACTGTAGTTCTGTTAACAGATTTAGATTCTGAATCAACACGAGAGGTGGCAGCCTGGGGAGCTTCCTGTCCTTCGGCTTTACAGCCTCCCACAGTTCGATCAAGTCGCTTTTCAGCGCCTACACAAAAGGGCGTCTCAGTTAGACATTTTTCTTGACACTTTTTATGGCAAACGTAAGCACAGAGCATGCACTGTGAAGCTGCTTTAGTCCATACTTTCTTTTTGCAGTAATCACACCAAGTTGGATTCTGAAACTGAGTATCTTGAAAGTTATGCTTGTTCTCCGTAAGAACCACTTGTCCCAAGTAAGGATCCTCTTTCTGAAGTGTACGAGCTTCTTCTTCCAAGTGACATTCCCTTTCTTTCTCCAGGAGAAAGTTTGAATCATCAACTTCACCTTCTTTTAGGTATTTGAAGTGTAAAGTTACATCACCATAACAAAATTTTTCATTGAATCCCTTATGGGTTGTCAAATTCCGCAACGCTGTTCTAGTAGTGACTGCTGCTTTAGGCGTAGGAGCATTCAGTTTAAATGTTCTAATATACTCCATTGAGGACGTAGCTATACAATCTAAAGCAATTTCTTCAAGTTTTATACTTGCATATCCTAAGCAGATAAAGCCACCTGCTTTGAAAGGGTCTCTGCACCACAGTGCAACATTAAGGTACTTATGGTATCCTTCTACTTCAAACAGACAGGAGGACGTTCTCGTCCTCGGCCATCGGCCTTGCCGGATTTTGTAAGGAATTTCTGGTGACTCCCATGGTTGATGATCATCTCCACTATCTTTGCTACCACGTGCATTTTCTGAAAGTCCATCTTTTAGTGTATCTTGCTTTGGTGCTGTTGGTATTTTTGATACCACTGGGTCTTCTATTTGATCATTATTCTTTGCTACCTTCTCTGTACATTTCTCTCCGTTATTTGCAGGTGGAGGTGGCCTCTCTGGTTTTTCAGAGGCTACACCTCCAGCTTCTAACAGATTCTGAGTTTCACTAGCAGGCAGAACAGGCTTACTCTGTGGCCTAGGTGGCACAGGAGGCTTAGTACTGGATCCTTGCGATTGTTTACCCAATTGCTGTGGTGCATCTGAACCATCAGTTGTTTTGGGTGTTGCCACTTTAGCTCCATCTTTTTGTTGCGTTTTTGATGTTGTCTGATAGCTTCCTAAATGTAGTTTTCGATTCAGAATAGGAGATATAGTTCCAAGTGGCTTAGCAGCAAGTATTACTACTGAACGTTTGGGACTTGGCATTGTTGGCAGATCTTCTTTTTGCTCAGGTGATTCACAAGCTAAGTCCTCAAATTCTGAATCAAAATCTCTGTTATCAACATCAGTTGATAAACTACCTTGTTCATCTTCTGGCTGTGTCAAGAAAGCAGTGTCTTCCAGTTGTCCAAATCCATCCTGCAGTGCTGAACCATGCTGATTATATCCAACAGGCCTTTCGTAAAAGACTAAAACTCTGTCCCCAGCCTGTCTAATAAGCTTCAACACTTGGACAGTTGATGTGATTTTAACACCTATTAAAAAAGACAAAAATTGTTACATTTTAGTTAGTATAACAATCTAAATGGCCAAAAATAGTTGAGAAACACATTTAGATATTTCTAGTGGCAATAATGCTGTTGCTCACTAACAGAGAAAGTAAATTATGACAGAAGAGCTTGATTCAAACCTAACAGAAGGATGCTTTCCATCTTATTCATATAAATATATTGCTTCACAAGCTGAAAAAAATACTAACATAGATACTCCAGCATGCTGATACTGTGAGATAAAACCTAGAGTGATTTCAGTTTAAGTTCTATTTTATCAGTGGTACCTACACTTTAGAAATAAGCGTTACTGATATGGTGATATTCCCATCCCTTTTTAGTATTCATAAATCCCTGGGCAGCATACAAACCCCAACAATTTAAAACTCAGCTACTTATGATTCCTGCTCTATAATGTTTTACTTAAGTCTCACAACATCCAGTAGAATAGAAAACATTGCATTACTTCTTATTGATCATAAACAGGTTTCTATGAGCTCCTTCCACTGATCAGCCACATCTTTTATTTGTCCTTCTGTCTACTGCCATATTTTATAGGTACCTTCCAATTCAAGTTTAAAGCAGTGAGGTATCCAGTGTCCATTTCTGATTGTGGTTTACGATAATGATCTAGTTCTCTGCTGGTGACAGGTTCCATATAAAAAAAGAAGTATTTGAGTTATATCTGGAGATGTTCTAATTTAAAATTGTGGAACATAAACTAGTATTAACCCACTTCATAATGCCCAGGGATTTCAACAGCATCTTTATTAAAAACACACACACACAGTGCCCTCTCCTGCAGAAGTTAAGGGTAACTTTTTGCCTCAAGGCAGCACTTATCTGCCAGTTACAAATGGTCTTTAAATATGAGAACTTCTGAGTAGATGTCTCAATAACACTTAGGCTCCTACATGTCTGAGCTGACAAAAATTGATACTAAAAGTATAAAAAATACTACAGAATACTCAGACTATCTTCTTGGGTTGTTTGTACATTTCAGACAATTACTCTGTTAGTAAAAAATAGGATTATAGTACTTGTTCCATATTGTACTCAACCTTTAGGTTCAAAGCTGAGTATGCAAGCCTAGGATGTAAAACGTTCTGGTTTTCTTGGTAAACTAAGCACACTTTGTAACATCACAAAAATAAGTTAAGTATAGAACCTCATAGCATCACTATTAGACAAGTATGCTTATATTCCAAAAATTAGTCAACTTTATTTTGGCTTTTACCTAGCAAAGACTAAATAAATATGCAAGAAAGTGAATCAAGTGAATGACAAGCTTAATAGACATTAGGTTTCATTATCAGCACCACGGGTAACTGCAATTGTTGATAAAGGCAGTCCAGTTGAAGTCTATGCAGACATGTCATAGAATCATCCTCCCACTTTGCAAGACAATGCTCATCTCAAAAGCTGACACATATTACTCACTGCCAATTGCTAGAAGCCTGTCTCCCCTCTGTAGATCAGCAGCTGCAGCAGGTGAGTTTGGAGTCACGGTTTCAATGACAACATGGCCTGCATCTTCTTCCTTGGACTGCACAAGGCGGAGCGTGAGCCCAACACTTTGCAGATTCCCCTTCACTAGTTCCGCCTAGAGAGAGGGAATTTAAGAGTTAAGAGTATGTCAAGTAGGCTGACTGCAAGGACTCATGGTTACTACTGATCTTTGAAATAAAGTTATACAACTGATATTAAAAGATACATAAGATCGCCCATTGACTTCATTAAACAGATTATCACATCGTTGATTTAACTGTCTGACAACCCAGTTTACACCTTTGGAGAAAGGCTGAACCAAACATCACCAGTGCTGAAGAGCCAAATATGCCACAACTAGAGAGCAGTGGAAGGAATTGTCAGCAAAATACATACATATATCTCTCAATAAGTGTATGCACGTACACAACAGTTCAATAGATTATACACAACTAATAATAATCCTGAGCTAACCTCTGCAAATACCCATCAGCAGTCAGGCAACACAACTCAACACAAAGGCACAGTTTTAAAGATGCAACTAAACACAACCTCATCATCCATTTTATTAGGAAAAAGCTATGTTAAGAGCAGTATGGAACCCTCAATCCAGGTACCACTTTGAATATACCACGTTTGTGTTATAAAACCTGTTACTATGAGCAGTTTGTCAGTACTCTACCCAAAAGGGTTTGCAGCAAGAAAACTATTACGTGCTTACATGTTGCTAAACCACATTCATACCAAATCTAAATTAACAATAGCTTTAGAAGTTTCTTCAAATACTCAGAACCCCTTTCTCATTTATCTTCCACGATAAATACAAGATGAACTTTAAACCAGGAACCTCAAGTGTCTTATTCTTAAAAGAAGTAAACTGAGGTGTAATCTCTGTAATAGTTTCATCCCATGCTCATGCACAGATTTTACAATTTGGAAGTCCCTATTGAGGAAGTATAGCTAAGTAGTGGTCTGCTGTTTAAACACCTCAGCGTCTACTACCCTTGGCAACTTGTTTCTTAATAAAGACTGTCCTTAATGACTTTTAAAATAAAATTTTAAAATTATTCCCTAAAGCACATTCTTTCTGGACTGTTTCAAGTGACTGCCTACTGTCATTCCACCGACGTATATTCTGCCTGTGTGAAAGAAGAACTCACAGTCTATGTTTCAGCTCCAAGGACAGAAGTTTAATTTGCTTTTTGGATTCCCAAGAACAGAGAGACAGGCATTGTTTGTAGAAAACCTCCATAGAAAATTTTATATTTGGTTTCAATTTACTGAGTTTAGGTAAACAGTCTTCTCCATCCTTCTGCATTTACTTTGTTGCTATTCAACTGTCAATGTTTGAACTGTCTGGAGTCGATCCTGCTCTTCCCAGGATGTGTCCGTTTGCTTAGCTTTGTACAGCGGCTTTCCACAGATGAAGTGGATTACTTCAGTACACGACTCTCCTTGGCTGCTTGTTTTTCAATCTTTTCCTGTAATCTTAATAGCAAATCTTGGCTTTTTAAATTGTTTTTCAGTTCTTAATAGGGATTAAAATTCTGCACTACTAAACAGTTTGCTTAAGAACAGCGTTGAGTTTGATAAAGCAGGCTTCCATTACCTTTCACAGTTTTGTCACTAATTTTCTGCATTTCCCATAGCTAAAAAAAAAATTCTCTCAGCCTTTCTTAACATCTATTGTCATTACCCAATAACGTGTGTTAAAATAACAAGACCAAATATAAGCTTAATTGCAGTCAAGATTCAAGGCTCTTCTATAATGCACACAAATATTTGCCTACAAAAATAACTGTGGTAGGAGGTTGTGGGTTTTTTTGGGAGGGTGGGTGGCAGTGGTTTTAAAGTCATTCCCATTTACACCAAAGGAATGCTGATACAGAACTAAAATTATTAAAAGTTTCATTATAAACTCCTCAGTGTTAGAAAACAAGGAAAAAAATACCCATGGAACTTCTTTTAAAAGAAGAAGAAAATCATTACTCTTCTATTTATATATAATATGGCTTAAAGTTAGCAATTCATAAATGTTGCATGCGCTGTATGGAAACAACATTAACAATTGCCACAATTCCAAACAACACTAGTTGAATATTTTAACTGACAAACCCACAAGTGACATGAATTTGCAGTGGCAGCATATAAACCTGTAACACAAACACTCCTTTCCAAAGGAAATCACTCCCCTGTGCTACGTAGCTCTCTGTATTATCATCAAACAAGGAGTCATTATTTCTGAGATTTGCCACAGGGCCTATGTACTCAAATCTTAATTTTTCTATGATGGTTTCTTTGAATGTCTTGTTCTAAATGATTAAGGTTGGAAAAAGATTTCCAAATCCTTGTGCTTGAATAGATAATAAAACTATTATAACAAAGATCAGAAAGTAAACTCCCACTTAAGGAACACTGACAAACATGAATATTAGAAAGGACTGAAAAGCAAACTATAACCATTTCTTGCACTATTTTTTCTCTTTTTTCTTAGTCCAATGAAGCATAAAGCTCTTTAATGAGAGAATTTCAGAGAAGAAATGAATACTTAGACAGAAATGTGGAGAAAAAACCCCAACCAACAAAACCCCACACAGAATAGGATGATTTTCCTCTTAACACTAAGTTATTCTGGCCATTTAATTACACTCCTTTAGGGATGCATCTATTTTGATGATATATAGATTCCTCTGAATTCTTACATTAGTTCCGGATCATAATGCCCAGAACTGGAGTTAATTAGTAAGACAAGATCTTTTAAAGACACAGCACATCCAAGACAGTTTGTTAGTTTTCCATCAATGCAGAAGTGTTGTTGTAAGCTTGTTTGCAACGTGAGGTAACTCTTGGGCCATCAGTCTTTGAGCAGATCAGAAAAACATCCAACTATTGAAGGAAGCCAGCCATAGTAACATTGCCACAAGACTCACCTCACACAAATCCAACCTGTGATGATCTTTGAGGTTCCTTCCAACTCAAACCATTCTATGATTCTCCTTTCTTAAACAGTCAGATATTTTCTCACGCGTCCAAAGTGGAAATAAGATTTCCAAAGACCCATTCTTCAAAAGGCAACAAGCCTTATTTGGCAGGGAACAAGCTGCTATTGCACTATATAGTGTCTTGAAGAAAAGCAGCAATGTCCTCTAGCTACTGTTAGCATATGCAATCATGGCACACTACGTGATGAGCAGACACAGGAAAAGGCATAATTGGACAGTTTAAAAGGGAAAAAAAGTTACCAAAAGCTTTCTTAGCATTTGTCAGCACAGACCCTCATCCTCCTGAGCTTCCTTTGAATCCAAGGACTACTTTGAGAAGATCTCAGTAGTGTATGATTTAACAATGAAAATATTCTCTACTGTGAAAGACTAGAAACCTCTGAGGTGACTGCCAGCATTTCACCCTTCCCTCCTTCCCTAGGGTGAGACCACATGAAAGGAACAAAGGGCAGCTGGGACCGAAGACACTTAGGTATCCCAGAACATTTGGCGCCCATGCAGGGACACTTGACTGCAGATTACAGCACGTATGACTCACTGCTGGAATACTGGAAGTCTCCTCTGTATCTGACAGAAAGCTGTTTTTGGAAGGAGAGCGCCTTTGAACATAAGCAAAGTTCATCTCAATTTTTTATTAACTTTGGCAGAGTCATAACCTATTTCATAAAGTAAACTGGTTTTATTTATCAAGCCAAACCAGATGAAGAGTTTCCTAGATTTTTTTGCTTCCCAGAAACTCCAAGTTCCACCCAATAGTAACACCACCACTATCTCCAGTATCAAGGTTTCAAAGTTCCCCCACCCCAACAAGTGCACTCAAAACAAAGCCTTCTCGTATACACCCCAGCTTCTTTATGCCTTTCTGCCTCTCTCTGGAATTAAAATTGGTAAATGTGAAGAGCCAAACCTCCACCAGAACATGAAACATGAGAAGGACAAAAAAATTAGCTAAATGACTCAGAAGAAAATCACTGATAATGAAAGGACATTTATTACCACAGAAGCTTGCTGCTTTTAACCAGCTAGTTATATCATATTAAAGCAAGTTCATTTTAGTTTGATCTATTAAATAGTTCTGGTTTACTAGTTCCTACAAACTTAAGTAAGGAGCAAGACAAAGCATATAAGACTACTTACTTGGCAGTGACAGGCATACATTCAGAGTAATTTATATCAAAAGTGTGAGAGCTAAACTGTGTCACAGAACTTGTATATTAAAAAAAATTTTAAAAAGAGAGGGAGAAGCAACCCCCCGACTATTTATTAAATACTCGGTGAGATTAAGATGCAATAGAACAAAATTCACTATCTTGGAGGAAAAAAAGAAGAAATAATTTCCTTAGTGTTTATTATTCAAGAAAAAACCCACCAAAAAACCCAAGAAGAGGATACAAGATGCCTATTGACTTTAAAATTAATATCACATTTTGATGTGGGGCTGTGAATGCCTGACTTTTAAAGGACAACATCTGTAAGCATTGATTTCACAGCACACACTTCAGTTCGTTTATATGCATCGGTGTATGAGACACTGCAGAGCACAACCCCACCACTACTTTCAGTTCAATACTGGAAGTGTGCTATGGAAATACAATGTGGCAAAAAATTATGCTGCCTCTCGCAGCCTCTCCTTACCTCAGCCTTGTCACACTGAAAGCCTAGCAGATGTTGGATGCCACTGAAAATCAATTTTCCAATCTTTAACATACTGATACTCAACTCCACAGCTACAGAGTGATTATTCAAAAATTTATAGCTTGTTAAGATCATTTAAATAGCCAAATATTTACAGGACTGTCAATATAGGATGCAATTTTAATCTCCAAACACTTTGTTATCAGTCTGAAAGAATTTGCAAATTCAAAGAGACAATAAACAAACATCCTTTTTATAGGCAAGGGAAATGTGATGCCACGTCATTTACTATTTGCTTCCAAAACTGTACTTACAAAGTTATTTTTGAATAGTTACCAATGTCATCGGTAACACTGCAGTCCCCTGACCACAATCTAAGTTAACATTATATATGGCACTTCTGTTCAGAATTCTAAGACAAGATATACTAAATATCCATCAATAGAGATGTTAACATCTAGAAAATTATGTATGACAACCTATTACTAGTGTTGCAATAGCATTCAGCTAATCTTAAAAACCTATTACATGCAAACAAGAAGTCCCAAAATTAAGCATGATAATTACAGCCTAAGACTTTCTCTTCTAAAGTTATTTATTCTCAGGAACTAACAAGGAATTTTTTTTGAAAGCTTAGTTGTACTCTATTTATGAAATGCTCACTTTATTGCAATTTAGTAATCACAGAATACTCTTTTGACTAAATCCTAGAAAAGTTTGATCACTCAAGCACATTTAAGGAAATCTTACTTCCCTGACTTGATCTCAACTAAAAACTATTTTTTATACAATTACTTCTTACTCCCTAGAAGTGGTATGTAACTTGTTGTATGTATCACACATTGACACCGTGTCAGTGCTGTACTGTAGATAATCCCCCCTCTCAACCCATCAGAGTTACTACAGTGGGTCTTAAGTATTCTTGCAAGGAATTGTCTAATGTGTTTTGAAGAAAAAGATATCACATTTTTGAAGAAAAAGATATCACATCCATAAACATGCCTGTGAACCATTACATCCTCCCCTCACCCAACCCTGCATGTGGAGAGGAAAGGAAGGAATATTTTTACACCCCAACACTGAAGTACAAAACTAGGAAGCAATTCCTTCCATTCTGAAGGCTCTGGTATTTTGATTATTTAAAAACGGTCTTTGGCATGTATCTTTAAAATATGGACATTAACATTATTGCTTTTTTCCAACCCTGTTATTGAATGCAGTATTTATATATGTCCTTCACAGCAATATGGGCTAGAGGAGGCAGAGAAAGGAAAGAGGTACCACCAATCTCATGATACACTCCTTGGTAACACTAGACTCAAAAGTAAATTAGTGATCTGAGAAGATTTCCATCTATGTAGAGTAGATATTTGGTTTTGTGACACACTCCTAGAGACAAAACTACAGGGCTAGAGTAACACAAACCTTCTCCAATCTGTTCTCCAGCTCTCCTGTCCACGTGGCAGGATAACCCCTGAGGTGCTCTGGGGAAAACTGTTGAGAAAATCTTGCATAGAAAGTGTCTGATGTAGACCTTGACCAAGGAATCTGTGATGATAAAACCCCTTTAATTTCCCAGGCATAGAGAAAACTCCCAACAAGAGAAGGAGGGCAAAGTTCTCTGAGCGTTTGAGAGCTAACCTTGATCTTAGAGTGCTTAAATAGTTCAGTAATCAATAAAATATGGACTAATTATAAATTATAAACTGTGTTCACTATTATGTCTTACATATATGTAGGTGCATTGATACACTCACACAGCTGCACTGAAATCCATTAACAATTCTGCTCACAAACGTGCTAGCTAGATGGGCTCGCCAAAGGCTCCCTGGTTAGGATGTGCTCAGAAAAACCAGATACAAACCCAAAAAGAACAAACCCAAAAGCTGGCTATCTGAAATTGTACATGTGCTTCTGTCTTCTTGTTTCTTTTAGCAGGCTGAGATGTATCAAAACATACTGACAGAAGTGATCAGATGGTTTTTAAAAGAATCAAAATTAGAAGTTATATTAGCATTTACACAACAACTAGACTGTACAACGTGACAAATACTGAGAAGGGAAATCTAGAATAAAATTAATTCTACACAGAAAATTGACTCTAATATTTATTTTCTCCCTCCTCTAGAAAGAGACATTACCCACAAACAACAAGGAAAAGGTTGAAGGGAATTTAATGCAAAAGACTACTTACTGACTCCTGAAACTATCTGTAAACTTCACAGCTGGAAGCCACGCTGTGTTCTAAGAAACCAGCACGCACTAGGAAGCACATCTATGAACTTGAAAATTAGTCTGATTTGTGGATTTATTTTTTCAAATAGTTTTTTTAAAATGTATTTCCTAGGACTGCTTGAACAAATACCCATTTCTGGATGCTAAACCTTAAAATCTAAAGTTGCTACTGTTCCAAAATCTCCATCAAGACTTCTGCAGTAATTTACGTACTCCTTGCTACGTAATGTTTCCTCCATACCAAACCAACATCCACCCTTCGTACCAGACATTTTGGAAATTTTCATGTATTTTCCCTCCATTCCCAGGTTTACATTATGTCAATTCAATTTCAAACATGGTGATTTGATTTTCCCCACTGTTTTTTTAAATTGTCTGATATGTTTTGGAAGGATAATACGTTGAACAAACATGTAATTGTATGAGATATTAGAATGAGGGGTGTTGCTTTTTCAAAATAGTTTAATTTATAAAAATATTTTATATATATGTATAAGACTTTCCATAAGAAATTTAAAAGCAAAAAAAAAATTCTGTTCCTTATGACAGAAAAGAAATCATTTGTCACATAGCAATCATGAAGATCCAGATTACTGTTCTTAAACGATTAATTTTACAGTACACACCTAGAGATGTTCTTTTGCCCAGTTTGCTTGAAAGTAGTAGTTTGATAAAACCATTAAAAATGTAACATGCAAGCCCAAAATAAATTCAGGAAAACTAATAACTCCAGAATAAGTTTTCACCATATTTATCCTCAAAAAATAAAGCTTCATGGCATACAGATCTATAAAAATACTAGAAATCCGTTTCCACAGGGATATTATGGTGCATAACTACATCTGCTTAATCCATCCTACACTGCTTAATTTGATGCTTAAACTATCTCTTGCCTTTATAATGTTCCCTGTCCAGTTTGCAGCGGTTTCTGGAACAGGCTGGAGTCCTAATAGCACTTTTAAAGACTTTGGGCAGTGAAAAAATGAGCTCCAGAAAAAATATACCTTTATTTTAAATTGTGGCTGTTGTTCTCCCAACTCAACACACATGACTCAGGCACCGCTTCGCATCCCCATTTCTTCTCCCCTTCACTGAAAGCAATAATCAAAACCATCACACACACAAACACCTCTGCCTTCAACACACTTGTTACTACTGACAGCTGGAAGTGGGCAGTAAGCAGCCAGTTCTTACACTCTCCTATGACTAAAACAGTGACATATATCGCTGACTTTAAACCCATCAGTCTGCATTCTGACGTCCACTACACTGGACATGGAGACAGCACTAAATCTTCATACAGGTAACACGGTACTGCAGCGTGGACCTAACTTCACTTGCTCTAAGAGCGTGTGTCTCAGATTTTCAACATTTTCCACTGTTCTTAGCCTCCTCTTGCCCATTTCAAACATCTTTACGGACAGCAGAATTTTCTCCAAGCTACACTGGAAGCAGTGTTTAAGGGACAGAATTTCCCATTAATGGTTACATGGCATTTCAGCCACCCCAATTAAGTGACTGTTGTTGGGTTGGGATTTTTTGTGGCACACTATTTAAACAATCACATGGCATTAATAAAAAAACAAACCAACCTGTTCCAGAGATGTGTCACAGAAATCAGGCTTATAAGCAATGGACTGGCTATCTCTACTTTCTTATCGAGGTCTGGAAGAGTGACTGGCTTTGCTTATTGCAGATTAGGAACAACAGAGATTTTTTTGGTAACAGTAAAACAGTGAAAAAAAATTGAGGTGAGATTTTACACCTTTTACTGTTATTTTTGCCTGAACTGTGGTCTGTGCAACTCAAAGTTCTTTCAGGAAGAAGCTGATTTATGGATAAATTCCTGGGGATATTTTTTACTAGTCATCTTGTATAGCAAGCTGGTGGTCCTCTGTTTTTTTCTGTTCTACATGATACTTTAACAAACCTCTGCCCCTAAGTTACAAAATCTGATGGTAATTTCATTCTGAAGCAAGTTACATATTGAACCAAGATCATATTTAACGTAATAATTCATCAAGGCCACAACATTGCAAATGTTACACGCTTGTCTAACTCCACCACATTCATTTCAGTGCTAATTGTCTGAAATGAATGTGACCAGTCAGGGCAGTTAAGTTAAACACCCACAGGTCTGCCTGATGAGCACTAAGGAACATTTGACATCAGCAAAATCCAAAAGGAAGAGCTACATCATATTTTCCTCAGTAGGTCTGACACACTGGAGGTTACTCTGACTTAACTACAACTAAAAAAGCATACCTCCCAACCATACAGTGAAGCAGGTTGTGTGACATGCAAAAAGGAAACCGTTTAGCAATTACCATGAATTGCTGAGGCATTCTTTCTGACAGCAATTACAGGAGTCCAATGGAGGAGTTAAAGACAAACAAGGCAGCAGAAAACCAGCTTTTAACTTCAAAGTGTCAGAAGCAGGTAAAATGCTGAGCTCCTCTTTGGAGAGCAATTTAGTACAAACATCAATGTGGCTCTTCTTTAAGTGCTTTTACTCACTAGCATCCTTTTAGTCTTTATTAAACCCAACTGTGATGATTTCCTTTGGCCTCCAAAAAAATTGAAAAGACTGATTCCCCTTCCCCATCTTGTATCACCATTTATGTCTTTCATAGAAAACAGGCTCTCTCCAATATTGCTTAAGCATGACTTGGCCTTCACATAAATATTTCATTAAAAACTTAGATAGTCTAATAGCAAATACTGAAATAAAGTTACTGAAATTAGATATTAAAAAGAACAGAGAGCTCATTAATGACACCATGTGTGAGAGCAAGCAAACACAAAAGTTTACCTAGTTAATGGTTTTCTTTGTATAAATTTGTTATGAATTGCTGCTATGTAGATTAAAGATAAAGATGATAAAGAAGAACAGAGTTTATGCACTGTGGATATGTGCACATGAGAGGTCAACCCAGGGTTTTGTTCATCTCAAGATGGGGGGAAACCAAGAAACCAAAAAATTACTTTCATGTGTATGCATTAAAAACAAACCCTCTAAACCAGCTAGTAATTACTTAGATTTATCTTGGAAGTACCTAATTTATAGTTAATCTTCATCTAATAAATTTAAAGTATTAGACTATCAGGTAAAAGTTCTTTACAATGGAAATAACATTTACAGTGAGGAGTTTTCTTGTCTACCCTGAGAAACTGCTTGACAATCCTGACTGACACCCAGCAGCCTTAACTACCTGATTACTGACATGGATATTGCCAAAGCTAGAAATATGGAAAGTTATTATCCACTGGAGTTGCAGTGGCATGCACCACAGATAGGCTTCTGCAGAAATAAAATATACAATACTACTTTCTAATGCATACAAAACACAACACTTGGATCTCACTAATGGGCTTAAAAGTCACATTTCTGAAGGAAAAATGTTGCTGGAAAATCTATTATTTATAGGTTGATTTTGTTCAGGTGTATAAGTATTCTCTTCAGAGCAACAGCAATGCTAACAGCAGAATTCCACCTGGAGTATAGTGCATCTTCTGAAATGAGCAGGAGCACTCCTTGCCTGGGAATCTTGAGCCAAGTACCAGGATTTGAGGTAGAAGAGAAGCCCGGTGCTGTCAGTGGCAGTGCTGGGGCTGGGGAGCACCAGAAGCCCCCAGAGAAGCAAAAGCAGCCAACACAGCAGTGGCCTTCCCTGCTCACCCCCAGCCCTGCAGCCTGACTCACCCCTGACACCAGCCTCAACTCTGACAGGATTATCTGATTAAGTTTTGTACCAGAGTTGAGGAAGTCAAGCAGTGCCACTTGACTTAACGGTGCATTATATTTAAGCAGTTACTTACACAAGAGAATGAAAAACTATGTAGAAAACCCTATACTCTTACAAACCAACCATTACAATTTGGGGTAACAAAAGTTACACTGTTATTAATAACATTAAGCCACAGGGACCTCACTTGTACCCAGAACCAATGTAATCATACAATCTGAAGTTAAGTGAATGTAATTTGTTATTCCCGCACTACATAAACATACTATCCTCTTGACAACTCATTGATATTAATGGCTAGGTGGTGGCTATTAAAGAAAAGCACAAGCCTCAATAATATCCTGCATGACCCAACCATTTTTCAGACACCTGCATTCCCACAGAACTAGTTAAACCCAAAGGAACTAAAGCAGATGTAGAGAAACGATTCGTCACTGTAACAGCTCTTCAGAGAGTAAACAGAAGATCCATCTGTATCAAAATTAAGTTCCTATTGCATACAACCCCCATCCCCACCCTTTGACTGGTAAAGCCAGAATAGCAGCTTTCTTCTGAAACTCTACATTGCCAAGACCAGAAAGGACAGGGTTTTGTATCTAGCTCATGTGGAATAATCACCGTAAGAAGGCCAAGGTTTTGTATAGAATCATCTTTCTCTATGTAGAAAGGCAGCCAAACCATACTTTGTTTTCAATTAAGTTCTGGACAAAACACTGCAGTATAAACACATAACTGTATAACCAGTAAAGATTTCCACAGCCATACATCTATTTCTGATTATTTTGTTGAACACATCACATCAAATCAATTTGTTTATGGCTGGAGGGCACAAGGCGCTGCCAGGGAGTGAAACAGCAGCTCAATGTCACATCTAATTAGCAGCACCAAGACAACAGCACACCTAGAAGCCACATTCTCATACCAGGACTGTTCATCACTTATAAAAATTGCCACAGCTATTAAACTAAAAAAGATCTTTACACCAGCAGAGTCAAATCCTGACAATTCACTTTGCAAGAGAAATCAATACCTAGCTACATTTGCTTTGCAATTCAAAAACACTCTTGGTTTTTTTTTATTCCCCCCCAAACACACATAGAGACTGCTTCCTAAAATATCTGAAGAACAATTTAGGAACAAAGTTACCTTAAAATTGGTATCAGCACGTGTCGTGGTTTCACCCCGGCTGTGGGCCGAGATCCACGCAGCTGCCTGCTCCTTAAAGTAAAAGCACGCTATCCAACTTGGCAACCTAGGTTCTATAAATGCTTCATGAAGATCCAAAGGTTTCAAGTTTCATACAACAGTTGGGCTTGGAAAGGACCTTCATGCTGCTTTTTCTCTGTGTAATCAGTGAGATCATACGAATGGCTGACACAAGAGTAGAATCCTCCCCCCTACAGTCAGATATCCGAGTGACAAGGGGACAGAACTGGTATAGCTACTTCGACAAAGAGCTGAGCATTCTCCACTTCTCAGCTATGAAAAAGCTTTTTCACAATGATGTCCAAAAAAAGAAACCAAGCAAACCCACATAGTTACACCACAAATATTTGTTAAACATTTGAGACCAGGGTTGTGCATTACTGTGAGGCTTAGTCTCGATTCTAGCAGATGTCTCTCCCATGATTTACCTCCCCCATGTATTTCTGAATGTAGCAGGACTTAGGAGTTCTCCAGAAAGCTACATTAGACCCCAAACTGCTAGCACTGAAGCATGTAAACATGCTACAAGAAAAATATTCTTCCAGAGACAGCTTACTAGGAATGAAAGAAAGAGTAAGTTAAAACAGGAACAGGACACTACCCATAAGAGAAGTTCATTCATTTTGATGGGGTTTTTGGTTTGTTTTTGATTTAAAGTATTTTCTGGCTCAGGGAAGTAATATAAACCAATTCCTCATTTCCCTACTGTAAGATAAATGAAAGAATGAATAGGAAATTATGTCAAGCTTAAAAACTTCTTTTACTTCAGCACTCACTATAACTTCACATAGTCTGGTTTTATGTTCTATTATTTTTAAATTAGCAACAGACCTTATTGATAGCTAGTGAAATATATAGGAAAAATACCCAGCAGATTTCATAACAACATCTTTGTATTTCCCCTTTCCCCTTCTCTGCCACCAGAAACAGGGCTTGCATGGGAGCCTGACCAGGGCCAGTTACCTTGACCAAAGAATTTACAACTCCCTCAAATCAAAAATGAGCCAAAAATCCCAAATCAATGCCATAGAATGTCTGAGAAATAAATATATTTTTAAAAAGAAAATCCTATTGAACAAGGGGCAGGGAAAAGAACACTGTCAGATTAACATGTCCTTCAGATCTCACTTGTTTACTTTAAGATAGCAAATATTTACTACTTTGAGTGGTAAATATTTATCTTTCTACATATTACTGGGATGGAATCTGCATCTCTTCTGAAACCATGAGTTTCTTTGATTTCTTAAGTAGGTACAATTAGGTTTAGATAATAATTTGAGTAAAATTTATCAAACAAAAAATCCAAACTTGCATCCAAGAAGCTGATGAAAACATGTGTGTGATAATTGGAATACTGGATATCAGGCCATGGTACTATATGTTCTTGATTATAACTATGGTTATTGGCAGAGAAGCCAAAAACACCACTGTTCATAAGTGGCACCAGCAATATGAAGGATTCAAAGACTGAGGTTTCTCTTTTAAATTGAAACTCTATTTGAAAACCTACAGGTTTAAGAGAATAGGGCTTTAGAGGAAAATCTACATATGCAGTATGATGAAATATCTTACAGTAAAAAAAAAAATAAAAGGTGACATAAAAGCAAAGCTTCAGGATAATAATTAAACTTGTAATTTTGTAACTTGCTCCCAATTTGTTGTACCGTCACTTCACTCCCACCACAGCTCATGAGAACAAGAGACCAAAAAAGAAGTAAAAAAAAATTTCTTAGCTCTTATAATCTTTGCAACACACTAAAAAGCTTAAGAGAAAAGTACCTGAGAAATTTCATTTACAATTTAGGGGAAAGCAGGGAGTTCTACATTGCATATGTAGAGATGGGGAGGGAAAGCAGGACAGAGATATAAAACAATTAAATCTGCATTGGAGTACTGCAGTCTGCAGGTCTGGAACCATGGCAAAAACTCATTTTCCTCTTCCCATGACTCCTGATTATGAAAGTTTTGTTAAGGTATATCAGCTACCAATAAACCCATAGCTTACACTCAGATTTTCAACTACATATTTGTGCACAGTGGTACTCTTGGGTTGAAACCACCATTCATCTACTACACTTTATTGAGAGAAAGCTTTAAAGAATTGTCTTTTTTGCAAGAGGAAAAAAAAAGACAATTTGGGGAACTAAGAAACCAAAACTATTAGCCCAGTCTTTTCTTATTTTTTCCTTTTTTTTTTTTTAAACTTAGGAGCCTGTCAGCCTGTAATGCCAGAAGAAAATCATAATGAATAAGCATGAGTGTTCATCATGTACAGCTTGCCCTTCTTGAACGCCTGAAGTTAACCAAAATAGCCTTTGACTAACATACTTCTAATACCATTTTAACAACTATATCACAACATAATTAAACTTGAGGTACTTCTGTACTGCTAAGTCATAAATACAAATTGAGCTGTAATTTAAATATTTTCAGCAGAAGCTTCATTGATTTTTTGCCATTTTCATCCAAGGAGATATTTGAGTTGAACTGGAAACAGTATTTCACATACAAAGCAGTCCAAGGTTAAAAAAGCATCCAAGGATCATAACTTGTATGCTGTAAGATCAAGTAATATGTTACTTGAGCTATGGTTTTATTACACAGAGAGAGAGTGTGGTTGCTTCCATGAAGAATATATGGGTTTCTTTGTGAGGGCCCTTCTCTGTGGCAGCTAACAGCCTGTGGTTCGCAGGGATAAACACAGCCCCAATGGGAACGAGTGGCAATATCCACCCTTGTCCACCCCTGGCACTCCAGTGGCAGCAGGACCCTCCTGGCAACCAGGCTGCTGTGCTGGGGCAGGTATCCCCACATTTATTTGTTTTCAACTCACAGGTTTTGATCTCTATGGTTTTTTTCAGGGGAGAAAAAAAAAAAGGTGCTCTATAGGTGAACACGTGCTCACAGGGATACAAAAAGGGAGACTGATAACTAAAGAGATACCAATTTATGCCACCAGATATAAGTGATGCTGACTCAAGCTGACATAACTGCCTCACCACAGTGTGGCTACATGTGATTATCTTAAATTGTTAAATAACAAAAAGTCACCATAGTAACAATAGCCAATTAAAAATTAACATTTACACTAGATAGGGCCCACTAGTCCACAGTCACATTACACCAAGTGTTCACAATAAACAGCAGCAATACTCAGAGAATGAAACCAAAGGTATGTTAGGAAGGTGATGTGCTCAGTAAAAAAGCTGATGTCTTGAGGTCTGCATGTACCGTGCACTCACTTGAGTTCTGCGTACGAGCCGTGCTCTCACTGACAGAAGGCATTGCTTTCAAGTGTTCCTGGCCAACTGCTGCCCAATGAGCAGGCAGCTAGTAACATTCTCATCTGCTCTGCTTTCCTCAATAAATGATATGTAGAAGTGTATGATACCTATAGAGGCATAAAGGGATGACTATACACTTCAAGATCTATTTGCAACATCTTCTTTCTTCACTAATGGTAGGTTAACCTTTGCTCTCCCTCCTTTGGGTTTATGCTGCTGCCCCAGTGGAAATTCCACCATTAAAAAAAAGAAAATCAATCTATTTTATTGACAATAGAATTTATACTCCTGCCTTTTGCATTTAATACATAACATTTAAAGCTTACCTAGTAGTATGTAGGACTGCCAGACATCAGCCACCATGAAGTACACAGCAAGGAGAAAAAAAAAAATCATCTCTTTCAAAAGAATCAAGAGGAAGAAATCTTTTCAGAAGTTGGTAAAGTTATTCCCCAATAAAACATAAAAGCAAAAAAGAAGAGTGCCCAGTATCAATGTCCAAGGTTTATTTTCAGATATAGACAGAAGAGCAGCAAGAGGAAGGACTTCACTTGCACCTCTCCTGTTCTACCAATGCTCTGCTGAAAAGGAGGCCCGGGATACAGTCAGTGAAGACCACAGCATCTTTCCCTAATCTGCTCTTCCTCCAGCCACACCAACATTCCTTGTTCCTCTTCTACTGCAGCTTTAAAAGACTTTTTTCAGCATTTGAAGAGTTATAGAGTAGGTTAGGGGCTTGACACTATCAAAAAGATATCTTCTCTTCACTAAATTATTATTTGAACATGCAGAAAAGAGCGTGTTCTGCCCAGGACACACTTCCAATGCCTTTATAGGTTTCTATTTCCAGCTGTCAAAACAAGTCCAGAAATGAAACTAATCTCTGCAAAAGCAAATTGTGTGCTCTTAGCTAGAATCAGATTCTTTTGTTTCTGGTAAATCTTGTTTCATTTCAGTCCAACTATTAGATATGAGAGAATACTGCTTTAATGACCTTTTATAAAATTACTTCCTCCTAGCAGCTATTTTTAAAGCTCAAGAATTAATTACAATTCTTGGTTACCTCAGTCATATGTGGTTCTTACTTCTACACATCAGTTGGCAAGAATCTGAATGCCTTTGCTCACAACAGCAGCCAAAAGTTTGTTCCTAGTTATTACAAACATATTTTTACAATATATGTTATTTCAGATTCTCTTCCAATAACTGAAGCTTCAAGAACTGCAGTGGAAATAGAAACATTTATCAAACCTGGCAAAAAACTTGGTTTAAAAAAGAAATTTTTTTTCTCAAATATTGTTTGCAAGGAATAAAAATCCATCACAGATGTTCCCATGTTTTGACTAAATGCTCATTGTAGCCAGACTGCAGAACCTTAAATGAAATAAAAATACTACATATTTACTACTTTCCCTCTCCAGCAAATCTGCAAGCTCAGGCAGATCCTTGATGCAGTTTCGTTAGACATTTTAGGCTAAAACTGCCTCCTGCCTGGACTGCCTGCAACACAAGGAAGCTTTACTCCATCTGAAGCCATCCCTATAGAAATAGGTCTTGAGACTAATTGTCTAATAGGTCTTGAGACCTGCCATAGACAGGTCTTGAGACTACTTGTTTTTATTTTACTAGTCAAAATTAGTTCAGATAACTCTGCTGCCTTATTTCCCTGTGTAACAGTGCAGTCTGCCACATACTATTTAGTGAGGGGGAAAAAATGAAATCTGGGGAAAGAAAAACCCACCACAATATTTTAACAGCCATTGCTGCCTGGCTGCCAGGGGCTCGAGCAGTCTGAGCCAGGGTAGCCTTGGCACCAGGGGAAGATGGGACTCGATTACATCCAGAGGTCCCTTCCACTCTAAATCACTCTGACTCTAATCTAATCTGGACAAGGTATCTCTTTGGTTATACCATTTCTATCTTACTTGGAATTATGTGTGTATATATATATATATATAAAATACATATATGAAGAAACACTTGAAATAAAGCCAATCTTTCTGCTGAAGCCAGCTGGTTAATGTTTCTGCTAGTACAACCACACACTTCCTGGGAGTTTCTATAACCTACAGATAATGTAAGTTAATAAAGCACTTTGAAGATTCCACACTAGCCAAATATTTACAGCTACTCTACTCCCACAACTTCACTACTCCTATGACTTTGTTGATAGCATTATTCTTGTCATACACCCTCTACTCTCTGTTTATGCATCTGAATGGATGCAGCTATTCATCACCGTACCCATTCTCCTGCACTGAGCTAGTAGTCATTACTTGCTCTCCCTTATTACTGCGCCTGCTTTCTCCTTTAATATTTAAGGGATATTACATCTAAGTGCTGCTCAGAGAACCGATTTGGTCAAGTAATACCATTCTAGCTCCTAGGGTATTTTCCTTAATGGAAGCTTCCAAAGAAATTCCAGCTAACCAAACTCTTTCATGAGCACCTAGTTTTTCCTTGCTGACAGCTCCTTAACTAGCAAGGCTCTCACCAAAGCCTCCCTAAGCTCCCATGATGATCAGAGTGCAGTCCTAACACATCATACCCCACTTAAGTGGAGAGCTTTCTTCAGGCCTGCAATTCAGGCACATTTATATCAGCCTTGAAACAACAAACCCCAGCCTACCACACGCCCTTACCTGTCCCTCATTCCCTGTACTTCAACAGGGCATCACAAATAAGTAAACTCAGGACTACCCTCAAAATTATCATCTCATCAGTGTCCAGCACCAGACTTTACTCCTGAGTAAGGCAACAATTCAAAAAATAACAAGGACTACTAAAACAAGCGTAGCTTCCTTTGGGGAGCCCAAGAAACCAAGTTACCTAGACAGAAGAATATATTCACCTGTACTTCATTGCTACCTGTTTCTTTTTCAATTTTGAGCTATTTTATAGGATTTGATCACATAGATCAGATCTATCCTGCCTTGCCCAGAGTTCCCCCTCCTAAATACGTAACATACAGGCACAGTTGGAGCTCACCAAGGTTTTTTTTTTCTCCTAAGCTGATACATGAAATGCTCCTTCCACACCTCTAGCCCTTCACACCAAGTGACTTCTGCATCACTGGATAACCTAAATATATCAACAAGCAACCCACCTTTCTGCTACTCCACGGGAGACAAAGTTTAACCCAGGCTTCATCAGCCCCTCAGTTACTTTACAATGCCCCCATGAAGAATTAAAAAGCAGTAAGGCTTGATGACCTTTTGCAGATAGACTTCTGTCTCACACAAGACAGCAACAAAATAAAATCCTTTTTTTTTTCTCATTTGAGAGACTAAAGTAGGAGCAGCAAGCCAACCAGCACCAAGGATGGAATTTACAATTTAAGAATTGAGGCAGACCTTCCTGTGGTCTCCATTTACCATGCTTTGATATGCATTATCAAGTGCTCCTGGAAGACAAGGCACATTCCCTCCAGCTACACCGCAAGATGCTCCTACCACTAAACCATGAGGACAGACCAGAAGCAGACCCCAGTAAAGCTTCCACAATGCATGGAAATCATATCCTCAGCCCCCAGGCTGTACCACTGCTAAAGTAGTTTGTGACATGCACATCCATTTTCCAAACTGTCTTTCATTTACATATATGTCCACAGAGAGCACAACTTTAGCTACAGTCTACGTATAGGCTTCAGATCCAAAAATTATGAGTAAATGCATATTACACATGAATATGTGCAACATCCATTCACACCTTTGTCACACAATGGTTTTTGTATACAGCTCAAAGTTTTTGACTCCACATTTCACAGAAACATCGTGAGATTGAACAGCAATTTACAGAAGTTACTTGTAACAGACATAATCAGATTGCTGAAATCACAGACTCTGAGTATTTTCATCTCTTATTACAAACATGCATCAGATATGAGACCAGTGGTAGTCACTGGTTTGAAAGGGGAAGATATTCCAGTGGAGATGGATCACATGCTTGCTTGTGTTATGAAGTTCTGAACACTGTAATCCCATGATCACTTCTGAGCATGTGCTGAACTATGTAGTTCACATTGTTACATAAAGTGATTGTATTTTTAGTTGTCAAGCTGCTCTAGAGCCTATTCTTACTATAGTCCCACAGATGTTTAATTTAACTATTGAGGAACCTAGAAATTGCTCTGATAATCATCACCATTGTATTTTCTGACCCTTTGCACATCAGAGCTCTAAGTGCTGATGAACTTCAGATAAGCCAAGCCAAATTTCTCAGGGGTCATTTACTGTATTTACAAATATCTCTTTTTAAAAAGTCAATTTTTTAAAAGAGTACAGTACAAGCTATGAGACTTCCATTTAAATTTAATGGAAGAACTGATGTTTTTAATTTTTTATAATACAGTAATTTTATTAAATGCACATGTGCAACATGCATACATACAACATGTATACATATATGAAGTGTGTATATCTATCTGTTTAGATGTGAAAAACTTCATGGCTGTTTTCAGAATTAAAAAACAAAACAACAAAATACCCCAGCCAAAAATCTTCCTGCAGATCTAGCCTCTGATTTCTAAGGGCTTATTTTGGTTTTGCTTTCTTCCATCAGCTAGGGAAAACCCATGGCTTCATTTAACATTGTGATTTAAGGTTGCACAGACATTATCCTTGTTCCAAACCAAGCACCTAAAACCAGAAACAGATGACATAAGCTTGGATGTGAAGATACTGACTTTTGGTTGAAATATTTGTAAAGACAGTTCCAAGATTCTATTAGTCTTACCAAAACTTTAGTGGAGGCAGCCTTTTAAGAGACTGCATTAAGGGAAATGCTCCATTTTCTAACGATAATTCACTACTGATTCCTTCTGATCTGTAGGTGTCCTTTGCAGAGCATCAGCCTGCTATATCTAACCTTAATAGACTGGAATGACCTTTTAGTCATTTCAATTGTATGAGGGGAATTGGCAATTCCAATTTTGATCCCCAAGGCTTTTCCAGGGCAATTGCTACGCTGCCCGCCCATATTACTCTCTCTTTTCCATCTGCCATCATTATAGATCATTTGGAGAACACAGACTGCACTCACATTACAGAATGCTTGCTTACATATATGCTTAATTACTGAAAGCATTTTTAAAATGCTTGGCAACCCTTCAGAAAAAAGCAAGAAGAATCACTTATTGTGCACTAATAATTGTCTTAATGTGAGCTTCTGCCCACAAAGCAAGATTTTGCTCCTGTGGTTGCACAGACACAGAATAGCCACAGCATCAGAACTACCAAAAAAATTACCACACCAACACACAAACACTCCTCCAAAGACCATTCTCATTCACCATGTGTTGCCTGCAGGTGTTGAACTCCACCCTCTTAAACCTAGAAGAGACTCCTAACACTGAGACACAAGCCAAACATCTAAATTCCTGCTTCAGCTTGTGACTGAGGAGGAAGAAAGGAAGAAAAGTGAATGATCATTTTGAGACAAGGTTCAGTTAAATAATTACATTCTAGGAAAGCAAGAAGACATGACATGGGCAACAACATTGTCTTCTTGTTGATTCCAAGAATCTGAACTACTGAACTAATTTAACTTTATAAAAATAGCTACATTAGAGTACACTCAGAATAGGGAATTCCTCCCACAAAACTGAAGGCCTTTTTCACAGTCACTCAGCAGTTTTTATGCCTGTATTTTGGCACTTCAACCACAAGATTTAAGACCAGTAAATGTCAAGTATTTGTGGTGTATGAAAATTAATTTCCTTCCCATTGAAAGACATCAACTATCTACATTAAAGAACAGTGGATTCATTAGTTAAAATTTTTATATTAATAGCTATATTAGTAATTGAGTATTAAGGACCTTTTTAAAGTCTTCATTCCCAATTTCTTCTGATGTTTAGCCTGTTGATGCTTTTTGTTTAAGCTAATGTAATTTTTATATTTACACCAGCTAAATTTGCAATGAGACAAAGATTCAAGTACTTGACATCTCCTCTATTAATGAGGTTATATATAAGCCATTTTGTGAAAAGCAAAACTAAGGAACCCAATGCCATTTGCATCCTTTTCTCTTCACACACTGTGAGCAAAGACAGGCAATGGATCACATCAAAATACATTTGTGCAGAGGAGCTACCACTTTCCCACACCACCTTAGCACCAGCATCCTGCCACTGTGTGCCTTGGAGATGCTGTTTTCACATCTTTCCATCACTAGCTCTTTGTTTTCAGGAAAATCGTCTTGTGTTTGTTTTGTTGGGGTTTTTTGGGGGTTTTTTTTGAGACATACCCCTCTCAAGCATAGCTGAATTTGCACTTAGTAATCTGTTTACCTCTCTGCTCCATCTGCTCCCTGAATTACAGTTTGTGTCACCTAAGAACATCTCTCTTTCAGATGGCACAGTTTGGGAGCCAAAAGTATGCCCTTATGTTTCATTCTGTTGCATTTGGCCAAAATGAGTTGTTAAAGAGCTGATATTACTCCTAGTATAGTTATGCCTTTTTAAGGCTATAAAGTGAAAAGCAGAGACTTTCCAGGAGGCCAACCCGTGACAGGTTTATTTTGTTTAAAGAAGAGGTCTGCTAAACTTATTTATCATTTTTAATGATTCAGCAGAAATTAAAGACCTGTCAAGTCTACAAACTCAATCTACCAGCTTGGGTAAAGAAAAAAAAAGGGGGGATGACAGACATGGGACAGGGAACAGCCCAAACAAAAGAAGACCACATGAACAACATGATCAAAAATTGGACAAAATCCTACTACAAATAAAATAACTGCTCCTGGACACTCATTTGCATGCAGACTCCCCCTGCTCCTTCTATAGTACAGCTCATTGCAGCAATGAACAGTGTAGAGAAGAAGGGTAAATAAACCTCAGCAGCAGCTTTTGACGTACTGCAGAAGAGCATGGGAAAGGTGTCTGACAACCCATAAGCAAGCTTAAAATTAAATGCAGGATCTAACCACAGGCTCTTGATAAACTTCTAGTAAAATGCTGCTCTGTAGCTTAAAGTGCTCAAACTCTGAAAGCTGAACAAAGCAAGTAATAGAACAGTATTCACAAGAGGAGTATTCTACATAGCTATTGCTGCTCTTCAAAGTCAGTAAACAGGTAAATTGTTCCTACTTGGAAGCAAGGGCAATACCAGATTACTGAAGGCACTGGTAAGTCAAAAATGAAATATTAGCTGCTGTGCAATAACTACAAGCACTTGCCTTGTAGTTTGATAATCTGCAGAACCTACAATGTAATTTTCTCTTCCTTAATTGTAAGATGAACTTTCAGACAATGAACTACTTACAGGACTAACTCACAGACCAGTTACAGTCAGAAACAAACACCCCTACAAATCTCACACAGATTTTAGAAGTTCATTAGCTGAAGGAGAACACATGAGCATCAAGTGCTGATACTTCACTATTTCTTAACTATTTTTACTGACAGCCACACATCCCTTCTCCATACTTTCTACCCACCCCCAGGCCTTCTCTTTGTGTTGTTACAACATGGAACATAGTTTCATTCAGCAAGGAAATATTCAAACACAGGTTCCCTTCTTTGTTATTTTGGGAGATAACACTGTTCATCAGTAGAAGGAAACAATTTTTAACATGCCCCACAGTTTGCTTTGTGACATCCTGATTTGGTAGGGAAGCTTACAACATGAGTAAAATCCACACAAATAGGGAAATGTGTTACTACCTCCTCAGTAGAAACAGATCCCAATACATTACTAGGTTAACTTTTACAAAGGTGCTCTGATAAAAAAAATACTTTAAAAATAAACTAGAAGACCAAAAAGGAAAATAAACTACAAACCAAACCAGTTTCTTTTTTCCAAAGTTGGTTGTGGATATCTGTGTTTAAGTCCCACCCCTTCCACTTCAGCCACCTGCAGCAACCTCCAGCTAAGCTGCTGTCTCATCTGGCCATATAAATTTGCAATCAGATACAACAAAATAATTTAGAAAGTCATTCCAGACCTACTGAATTGCCCAGCAAACCCCTTTGTTTACTCTGGTCCATAAAACACCGTTATCTCTCTTACAATAGCCCATAGTGTTTATACAAAGTTAGCCTTCATGCATCAACCATCTATTTATTTAGCAAGATCAGCTATCACTGTACATCAGTTTCGCTGCAAGTAAGAAACACAGCTGCTGTAAAACCCAATGAAAACTCTTTCCCACATCCAATATTTGGACATGCAGGAGAGCAGATGACAATACAAAAAAATAGTCATCAGCACCACATCTGGTGACACACTAAAACAATATGCCCTTCTTAGCTCTCACAAGCATTTGAAAGCTTTCCTGATGAAGCAGGGCCAGGGGGGAGTCACCACAACACCCTGCAAAATATGAACTTGGAAGACCCCAACTAAAGAGATGGTAGCACCAATGACACCTGCAACTCAATTCTGTTACAAAATCTAATGGAGATGTAGACTGGAATTCAGTGGCTTCAAAACAGACTTATTTCACTATACAAGACAAGCATCTGGCTGCAGAGCTACTCTTCCTGGGTACAATGGATGAGTTCTGTTGGCAGCTCTGAAAGAATTGAGGATCAGGAACTGCAAGCACTCAAGTTATTTTGTTTATTAACCTTTTCATCTGGTAGAAGTGTTGGAGGGGGTTCAGAGGATGGCCAGGGAGATGATTAGAGGGCTGGAGCAGCTCCCCTGTGAAGAGAGGCTGAGGGAGCTGGGCTTGATCAGCCTTGAGAAGAGAAGGCTGCGGGGGGACCTCATTGCAGCCTGCCAGTCCCTGAAGGGAGCAGAGAAACAGGAGGGGATTCAACTTGTTAAAAGGGTAGATAATGGCAGGACAAGGGGGATGGACTGAAGCTAAAGGAGGGAAGGTTTAGATTAAATTTTAGGAGGAAGTTGTTTTACAGAGAGAGTGGTGAGGGGCTGAAACAGGCTGCCCAGAGAGGTGGTGGATGCCCCGTCCCTGGAGGTGTTCAAGGCCAGGTTGGATGGGGCCCTGGGCAACCTTGTGTAGATCCAGGACTGGAGGTTGGTGGCCCTGCCTGTATGATTCTTGGGGTCCCTTCCAACCCAGACCAGTCTATGATTTTAAATTTGAAACTCAGCAAGTCAGATTAACTGTCAATCTCTGCAGCATTCCCGGGGAAGGTGGGAAGAATGACAACACTTGGACATAAGGAGAAAGAAGGTGCAAGTAAGAGAACCTACAGACTTGGTCACACACATTGCATTTAGTACTGCCTGCTGACAAACAAAAGTGCAGCTAGTTCAGCTTTCTACCTGTTCCAGGTGAGGACATGCATGCCCAAGGATGCAGTGCACAACACCTTCTAGGTGACCTATAAGCAGGTAAGAAGTATCACGTTCCAAACGGCTATCTGAATATACTTGCACTAAAAATAAAATAAGCTGTTAGTGGACTTTTTAAAATATTCATATTCAATAGTCTATGAGTGTCGTGGTTTCCCCCGGCTGTGGGCCGAGATCCACGCAGCTGCCTGCTCCTTAAAGTAAAAGAGCAGGGGAAGAGGGAAAAAGGGGGAAACAAGGGAAGGGAAAAGGAAGGGGAAATAACTCCAAACCCAAGAAACTAAGAGGCCCGTGGGTTGGGATAAGGAGAGTTTACTGAGAGAACAGAAAGATCAAATATCCCAATGCTAACAGGACTTTAGAGCAAAAGAAGATGAAACTCTTGATCCCCAATGCAGTTTCTCCCCGACCCACACAACTCAGGCCGGACCACCCAGAGCTGTCCCGCAACCCGACCGTCCCCCCAAGCAGCACGCGTCCCGCCACCGCCCCTCTTCTTCCTCCCCTCAGCCCCCCGTTATCCTGGGCAGGACGTCATTGGCATGGAATACTCTCTTTGGCCCATCTGGGTCACCTGTCCTGGCTTCGCCCCTCCTTTCTCATGAACAGAGAAATAGGAAGAAGCTGAGAAAGTCCTTGACTGTCTGACTGCAACTAAGAACATCAGGGTGTTCTCAGCACTGCTTTCATTGTAACTCCCAAACACAGCATCCCATCAGCTGCTACAAATGAAGTTAACTCTATCCTGACTGAAATCAGGACAATGAGCAGTAAAGAACTCCAGCACATTTTCACAGAAGGCCTCTCATTAAATCACAGAAAAGCTTCCTGAAGCTACAAGTCAAAAAGCTTAAACATTTAGGATGAGACCAAAAAAAAAATCCTGATGGCCTTCAAGTTTATTTGAAAGACGGATTACAGAATATTATGTAAGGCACAAATCTCAGAACTATTCCCCATTGTATTTACAAATATTATCAAATTTTACAAGATCATGAATTTTCATAAAAAGTGACATTTTCAAAAAGCTTCTCTTGCTTTAATCCCCCTCCATTCTTTCGATAGGATTAAATGCTGAAATGGCAGGCTGTTAAATAAGCACACTGAAATGCCAACTGTGAGGCATTTAACTCTATGTATTTACAAATTAACGTCTCACAGTTGCTTTAAATTTTGACATTATAGTTTGGTACCTTCAGGCAACTCATTTCAGAGGGTGCTGGATTTGATTTACATTATTTCTCATATTACATTCATATGTTACAGTACTGGAATGCCTTTAAGTTTCCCTTAATCCCTGATAAAGGAAATTTAGTTTTATGAAAGACTGAGAAATATTGCTTTGTTTTTATAAACAGGTACCAGCCAGCTGCCTACAGCAATTTCAAAGTTACCATTAAGTTTACCTACAAACAGCCATATCCATCAAGAAATCCTCACCAAAAGAAGCAGAGATCATGACCTCTGTATGTGTATGTACACACATGCACTAATTCAAGGTGCAATAGTGAAAGACAGTGTTCCCTTCTGTAACTCCAGTGCTGACCACAATGTTCAGAATGAACTGGAAAAGACATCAAGCAGAATTTGTAAAAAAAGTAGGTGGATGCTTGTCTAAATTCTTTCTATTATTAGGTTACTTCAGAGGATATTTGTGTGCTCCCCAAGACAACTGCTGCCAAAGTAAATCCTATGGGCTACTAGATGTGGCATTTTTTGATGGAAATTTTTACTTTGCAGAATATGAAATGCAGTTTATGTATTGTTAAACTTAATATATACAGAAGGGGTTTAAAAAAGACGGAACAAAAAATCCACAACAACAGAAAAGGCCCAATGCTTACGACCTTTAGGAATACAAAACTGGGGCTATTCTTACAGGACCACATCAGACAGTGAGAGAACCAGGATGTAGAGGTGTTTCCTCCAATTTTGCTTAGATTATCTAACCAGGATTATTTCAAGATCAATAATGATTCTCTTGTGCTCCTGAATTTCAATTAGAAAAAAAAAATAAAAGAGAGAAGAGGTAACTGGGAACAGATACATTTGGTTCTGCAGCTGAGCACCTCTCTCATGTTACCTTACATTCATACAATTGATAACAAGCACAGACTACTTAGAGTTTGCACATGCTTCCTAGGTATAAGAGCATGATAAGACACCCATCTATTTCCAATAGTTTCTACTTACAGCTGCATTGAGCCTCTTCAAGATGATTCCTATGCCCGTTCTTCTGACACCTTCAAGGAAGTCAGGCTATGGTTTCCTTTTATTCATCAAGCAACCTCAGTTTCCACTGAAAAATTATGTTACTCTTTCACAACCCTAAGTGTGAAGTGCTGGCACAGGAGGTCCCTTCCAACCTGAAGCATTCTACAATTCTCACTGTTAACAAGGCCAGGGGTCCACACTAAACAGATGTGTTCCAAGGAAAAACAGGACAGTTCTTTGTGTTTGTAGAAATCAACCTGGTACTACTAAGTGGCAATTCAGCAAACATAACTGTTTGCATTTATGACACAGTCCCAATATTTACAAACATATATCTAATTATTTAGCCATATTTAACTGTTTAGCTGTAGAACACCTGTCTAGTAAACCAATGCTGCTAATGCTAATTACTACATCCTACCCACAATTAAGTTTTACATAGCAATGCAGTGATTAATGTTAGTTCCAGCAGCATGTCATACTGATTAAGATATTAAAGAATGTTTATGTGTCACATGGGAATGGGCCAAATCACCTCTCTGAAGCCTTACTGGTGTTTCAGAATGATTTGATAAACAGAAGCCTGAGACACCTTTGTATTGCTGCAGACACTTCAATAATGCTCTAGATGTGTTCAATAACAGCATCTTTTTTCAAAACCAATTTTGACACCTACTAACATTCCATAAATGGGATCAGATTAAAGTCTCACCAAAATTCATTATGAAGTATGAAACCTGTCTATTCTTTTATCACTACTACTAACATAATAAAAAGAATGAAAATGCCAGGAAGTATAGAAAGTTATGAGAATTTTCCTCAGGAGCATTGTAGAACATAGTCTGGATCAGAGGATGTATTGTCAAGTCTGTGTGAGTCTTTTATAAATCAGATGCTTTTAAACCAGAACATACCTTTCTGCCTTTCACTTCAATTTAGTCTATCATTTCTCCTCCATAGTTTGTTATTCAGTCTAACAACTTCATCTCAAATAATTGTTGCACAGATGAGCATTAAGAGTAAGATTGACTATTAAAAAGACATTATGTGGCACAGATCAGCTGCCTTGGGATTACAATTGCATTAGAGAAAAATAATCACAATTAAAAATATAATTAAACTTTTTCTTTTGAAAAATAACACATTTTTTTCCTTTATAACCTTCCTATTCAACTATTCACAGTTAGAATTTCTGAGAAAAATACTTAATGTCCAGCTTCAGTGTGTTAGCAAGACTTCTTATTTTGTTGAGGATCTCTGGCAATACTTTTGCCACCCAGTGAGATGTCCTGCCCCTTTGTAACAATTTGCATATTTAACCTCATCTCCTAAGGAAAAGATATTTCCATGATTTCACTGCATCTGTAAAATATGAGAAGCAAAAAAAAGCTCTTCAAGCTGCTGATTTTCAGTTTCCATATTCAACCATCTCAAGATGTTCAAAAGCAAGATATTGAAATGAAATGGTTTTTCTAGTGGCCTAGAGCTCAAGGTGGCTGAGCACAGTAGATTCTTCATGCTGACATCAAGACTAGAGATCCATCAACTCAGATCAAGGAGCCTCTGCTCTTTGGCAGGCAGCGTTTGAACGATGCTTAATGAAGGACTGCAGCATAAATACACAGCAAGCCCTCCTGTTCACTACAGGCCAAATTTCCAAAAGCTTAAAAAAAATTTTTAAGTCTTTATATGCTGAAACAAAAGAGGTGCTCTTAAGAGTCTGACCAGGAGTACTTGTATGTACTTTTCAAAAGGACCCATTCCACCTTGCATCGGTTTAGCCCTACTGCCATCTGCCGTCACACACACACTGCTGCCACGCTGTCTGCAGAGTGGGTTTTCTTTCTTCTTCTGTTGTTAGAGAGTAAAATAATAAGTTCTTATATCACTACTCGGAATTATCTAAAAATAAGCACAAATTAATTTGCCCAGAGAAGCATAATAAGTCTCAGTGTACTGTCACCTTCGTTGCTAGAGCATCAACCCCACAGATCCATGCATGGCTTCATACACAGCTTATCCCAATGAAAGTCATTCAGATAAGTACTAGCAGGATCAGGACCAGATCCTGAAATTGTTTGGGTTGGTTTAGGGTTTGTTTGTTGGTTGGTTTGGTTTTGTTTGGGATGGGGGAAAATGAGGGATCCAAAGCTTGTAGTATTGCTTATTTCTTCAAACTTCTGAAATATTTATCATTATTAGGAAAGGGTTAAGACTATGAACTGGCCAGACTACTTAAAGCTGACTTGTATGATCACAGAAGGATAAGGTAGGAGCAAAGAGGCTTACATCTTTATAGATTAAAACAAGCTAGAAGTTAAACAAAATTAAAAACTGCTGCATAAAAAAAAGATTAATCAAAAAGATCTGAAAATAAATTACTCAGCCCTACCTCCTGCCTAGTGCCTCAGTGAAGTCTAGCAACCTCTGGAATTAAGTCAACTCAGTAATTCCTCTCAGGACCACTGAGCACTTTATGCCATCACCTCTGGTTGGAGTCATGCTTCAAGACCTCAAACTAGCTGAAACTGCTGTCACCCCACCTTTCTTTCTCCTTTCCACCAGGCACTTGGAGCAATTATGCAGCAAGCCAGCTCAGTGGGTTGACATGGACAATTCACAGCTACATAAACACCACTGACTTGCAGAGAGGGGACCAAAACAGAGACGACTCTGACGAACATAGTCCTGAGCTGCCATCGGTTTCTGTGCTGCCTGGCTGCTGAACCACTGTGAAAGTTCTTCTCTGAAGTGGCTCAGTCGTCTTATTTTCCTCCTGCACCTGGAAAGCTGATTGCCACCCAGTGTTACTGGGCCCTGAGAGACAACAGGTGAATCTCTACCCTCCCAAGCTTTTAATTTGGCTAGGAATACAGCAGTTAAGACAACAAAAAGAGGCTTTCTGTCTGGTGCACAGCCATACACCCTTTTTGATAAAACATAATAAATACACACTAAGCTGACAACAAATACCATAACATTTGTCACAAGGAGTTTTAAAAATTTAATTCCAGAAAACGAACAAGACACTGAAATTCTGGATTCTTGTCGCTCCAGTGGAAGAAACATGCTGGTTTCCAAACACAACTCCAGTCAGATGCAGTGAAGGCACAGGGCTGACACCAGTTGCACTCAGACAGCAGAGTAAAACGCTGGGCACAGATTTTTGCTCCAGTGAAATCTATGTATGAAACCCCTTGGCAACACGAAGTCTTTCTAAAGCTTTCAAGTTTGTGTGTGTGTCCCCGCTGCCCAGAAACACATTACTTACTGTTCAGCATATCCCAATTCAATTTGATGACACAAATATCACTCCAATATGAAACTGAAAGGCTTTTTCATATATTGCACTTCTCATTTGAAGAAAGAGAAAGGTAACTCTCACACTCACAGAAAAGAGACAGTAATTTGTAAATTGTATGCTACTAAAGCCCCATTATCAAGTATGTCCTTTACTAATTATCAAAACTTACAGTACCACTAATACTACACTTTCTATATTTGCAAACACTTCTGAAAGTATTTTTCCTTAGCAGACAGGGTAGGACATGCTCTAAAAATAGTTAGAGATCTACGGCAACTGCCTAAATTTTCATAAAATTCAGGGAAACTGAGGAAGTCACACAAGCTACCCTCTGATCATGTGTCTTCACCACCCACATCAGAAGGGAACACACTACTGGTCAAAGACAGTGAAACTTACTCAGTTTTATAAACATCACCCCATCCAAACAGGACCATAAAAACACATGTTTTACACTATTTGCTTTGATGCAGGTGGACATTCAACAGTGTACTCAAAGCAGGTACATTTTCAAGCCCAGCTGAGATAACTGAACATGCTATCACCCATCCTTGTCAATTTGACAGTAGTTTGGATTAAAAAGTAACTGGGCTGTTGTGGTTTTGTGGGGTTTTTTCCCTGCTGTATCACCAAATTGATTGTCCAAAGATACAGTCTTTCTGGATAATGTATTAAGAGCATAAGAATCATAGAATCACAGAATTGTAGGGGTTGGAAGGGACCTCGAGAGTGGTTGGTATAGGATGGGGGTAAGGGAACTGTGAATATATATAATTTTTTTTTTTAAAGGGAAATGTGCATGAAATACAGAGTTTCCCAGCAAAGACACCAATTAAAACTTTCATGGCATTATTTCCAGAGATTTGGAAAAGGCCACTAGATCTGGGTAGTCCAAATCTAACTTAGCAATCCTACACCATGAGTAATTTTTTCCTAGATCATGATTTTTTTCCCCTTCTTACCAAGTTATCACAATGTTCCAACCCACGACGTGCTAAATGCAGCAAAGCACATACTCCAGGAGTCCCAGCATCTCCCTGACCTTGAGCAAGCAGGCCCAGGAGCATTGTCTTGGATCGCAGCCATGCTGCTTCACTTCTTGCTGATCCAGGGTTGTGATGGCATGCTTCCCCACTGCCCCCATCTTTTCCTGACTTTTTTTCCTGTAAATCTGGATTGATTGATAACCACTGGTGTTGATTGTGGTGTCTGCATCTGTCTCACAGTGAGTTCAGGAAGACAGATAACAACACAATAGCCACGGGCTATCTATGCTAATGTGCCCACCCAGACACTGGTCAGTGTCCGCTGGCATCTATGGGTGGTATGTAAATATGACTATGAGCCGATCATCTTACTCCATAAACAGTGAGCAGTCCAAGAGCCCTTTGAGCTCTCCTGAGACAACAGTGGGCTTCATGTCAGGATCTCCCCTTGAAAGAGAAGCCTCTCAAGGTTACTCCCCAAGGTTGAGAGAATCTTTGCTGCAACAGATCCTCATCAGATCCTCGGTAAGTGAGTTGAGAATAAGTGCACTAAACTTTGTGATCTTAGCTAAGAAATATAAAGAATCGATTGTATGTATATATAATCCTTTAGACATAAACCGTTTATCAAGTCTGAGACTAAGACTGGATCCAGTCACACCTAGGCTCCTCTCTGAGGAGTTTAGAAAGCAAGGGGATTCTTTCTGAACCCCGTGACTCAGAATCACAGAATTGTAGGGGTTGGAAGGGACCTCCAGAGATCATCGGGTCCAACCCCCTGCCAAAGCAGGGTCCCTAGGACATGTCACTCAGATAGGCGTCCAGATGGGTCTTGAATATCTCCAGTGAAGGAGACTACACACCCCCTGGGCAGCCTGTCCCAGGGCTCTGTCACCCTCACTGGGGAAAAGTTTTTCGGCATGTTGGTGTGGAACTTCCTGTGCTCCAACTTGCAGCCATTGCCCCTTGTCCTGTCTCCACAGACCACTGAAAAGGGGCTGGCTGATTCCCCCTGCATCCCCTGCTTAAGATAATTGTAGACTTTAATTAGGTCCCCCCTTAGTCTTCTCTTCTCAAGGCTGAACAGTCCCAGCTCACTCAGCCTTTCCTCATAGGGGAGATGCTCCAGGCCCTTCATCATCTTCGTGGCCCTCCTCTGGACTCTCTCCAGGAGATCCCTGTCCTTTTTATACCAGGGAGCCCAGAACTGGACACAATACTCCAGGTGGGGCCTGACCAGGGCAGAGTAGAGGGGGAGGATCCCCTCCTTTGACCTGCTGGCCACAAATACAGCAATACAGAAAGACTATACTCTTTTTTACCGTTTTAATAGAGCTTCTTGATTTTTCTTCCCAAACGTTGCTGCTCAGCTCCATCGTGCAATGAACATTTGTTTCTCTTTCATAGGATCCGAACATAAGTAACCTGAAACAGAAAAGCCTACAGTAAGAATTGTAACACTATTACATATAGATCATATAAAACTCACCATTCCTCATTTATACTCTATTACTATCGAGGTCTGCACATGACAGACACACCAAAGGAAGGACACTGCCACCCTCTAGTGGAAGAACTCTATAAATATAAAATTAATTTTTTTAGCTGGGTTTTGTTTTGGTTTTTTTTTTTTTTGTTTTTTTTTTTAAATTATACATTCACTTGGCAGAGTAATATTTTTCCATTAAAAAACCTGCATTTTTTAAGCAACTTGTCACAAGTGTCTTCAATCCTCCTGAACTTCACCGTATACCACTGCTGCTCTTTATCAAGTGAACATCACTAAAGTCACAGTTCACTACTGCTTATGTTTCTGTTTCACTAAACTGAAACTCTCATATCTGTACTTTTTAGTAACATTCATAAAACAAAAATTCATGCATGATACTCTACTCCAGAAAGCTATAAAGTTTTTCAGGTAGATATCAGAAGGAAAAAGAAAACCACACAAAAAACAACCCCAACAATAACCTTTAGGCTGCAGCACAGCAATAAAATTGTACACAGCTGCTCACAAGAACTGGAAGCAGATAAATATTTTGGAATTAAAGCTTCACATGAAACTTTCAAAAGAGATTAAGAGTTTAACTCCCCTCCCCTTTCACTTTATACATATCTATTTGTGATTGTCATGTGTGCAACTCTTTAGATGATACAGATGAGCTGACAAAACACACAACAATTTTCTGTTTATCTTGATATTGTTAAATAACCTTTCTAGGTTAAATATTTATGATCAAAAAGCACTTAATCAACCAGGTGTGGAAAAAAATGGAGTAAAGCTACTGAAAACAACTTTTACCAACAATTAGAATTGGTAAAATTAAGCCACTCCCAAGGGAAAGCACCTCTCTGGCTATGACAGCTCTCCAGCTTGCATTGCAGCAAGGGGTGATTGATGAATATTTCTTTTCTTTGTCTCTGAAGAATTTGTTTAACTGTTTTTCAGTACATGTACATGTGGGGGAGATGATAGGGGAAGATCACATCTGCGTTGGTACCCAGCACACCTGTTCCAAAGCATCAGTTGGTTTTGGATGGTTCAGAGTTTGGGGCAGTATCCTGCAACCCCATCCTCAGATGGAGAGTTTGAACACTCTAGTGAAACACCACAAACAGCAGCCATCAACTTCATTTCCAGCTTGACCTAGTTTGCCCAAGGTTATGATGAACTCATGACTTTTGTTTTTAAGCCATTCCCAGCCACCCTCCGTGGCTTTTCTGTTCCATTTTTAGTAGTTGCTTTTGAGTAACATGTTTTCCTCAGTGACTCATTGATATCAGTCGGTTCATTAAAAGTTTTTTCCCCAGCTGATCACTGGCTGTGTATGTTTCATCTTCTGGCCATCTACACACACTCTCTGGGAATTTTCCAGGGGTACTTCCTCTCCCTCTAAAACATCAGCTCAGTATCTACTTAACTGTCTTGTACTGGTGGCAACTAAAATAGAACAAGGACAGGAGGTAGCTCAAAACAGGAATAAAACAGTTTTGAGCCACAACTGTAACATAAAACTTAGAAGGAAAATAATGGGTCATAATGAGGTTTCACCTCACACTGGGTGTAAGTCACAAAACACCAAAGCCATACATTCAAATTTTGAAGAGCTCTTCATTCTGGAGTTTGGAATTCAATTTCCAATTTCAGAAATACAAAAAGGAAGTTTGAACTGCTACTACCCTAAGGACATTTTTATTTGAATTCCTCCATTAGCACACAAACAGAGGTTCTGTATTCTATCGGTCTTTATCTGCAGCTATGTAAAGACTGTCAGGACACACACAAAGCTGCATGTTAAGGAGACACCTACAGCCTACAGATTCAAAGTTTGTAGATCAGTGTGGATGTGGGAAAGGCACTCTGAAACAAAGTTTATAACCCCAGCTACAATTAAAATCAGTAAAGAAGTGTGACAGAATTACCACTTAAGTAATTAATAGATGGATACAGAAAGGGACTTTCTATTCCTTCCCCAGTTGTGCAGTGGGTGGATCCCTGAGCAAGCAATCTGAAGGGAGAGGTTCCTTGGAGTAGGTACAGTTATGAAAACAGCTATTTGTAGCTGTCCTGCCTTTTGGTCTGAGCTACAAGGGCTCCAAGACAGAAACTGTTTGTCCTGTCATAGAGAGCAGAAGTGCACAAGAGGCTGTGCTCAACTCTTCAGCCAAACCACTAACTTCAGCAAGTTCTTAGTCCTCCTCCTCCTTTCCCGAAGACTGTAACAAGGCCATCAAGCTTCCCAATTTTTGTAGGATGATGCTAAACTACTGAGCTGAAAACGTAACAAGAATCTGTTATGAGCAGGTAAAGTACACATCAACCTTTAGTAACATGCTATTTATTGTCAATTATGTAAAAGCAAGCTGGATTTATTTCCTTTACAATTCTTCCCTACTTTTTTTTTTATTTCAACTGTGGACATTTTAATTCCAAGCATTGTAGGAGTCAAACTAAGCACAGTATTTCCCAAATCTTAAGAATGTCAAAAGAAGATTCAATATTCACATACTTAAAAGACATGGACTTCAGCTGCATACTGAAGTTCACCTAAAGGACTCCATCATTTGAGAGGTCAGTCTCACCTACAGTTTTTTACTGAAATATCTTAGGAAAAATACTTAGCTTAGGAAACCTTCCTTATCCACAAAGGTTATCTATTGAAACAAATGCTAATTTAGCAAGCCCACTTCATCTCATAGTTTTGGAAGAGTAGTCTTGCCTAATATAAGAGTTTAAAGACTTTCTTCATAATCTGTTTTTGAAAATATAGAAAAATCTAACACCATATTCCTGGGATTTTTGCCTATTTCTTAAAGCCTTAATATGTTGACAGCAGCAATTTTGCAACAACTGAGTTCTGTAAGGGCATTGTACATTTTTCAACAGGTCACTCAAAAACTTGCAGAACGTATTCCTTACTATTTACACTAAAGCTCCCATCCTTTCACTGATTTAATTTTTAAAGTGTGCAAGCTTAACTTTTCTTTCAACAGCAGTGAGGAAATTAATGTAGAAACAAGTTCCAAAAGTACAGGTGTTTGGCCATGTGAAGAATATAATGAACTTAAACCAGACATTTATCACATACATTTAGCAATGTATTTATTTTCCCCAGCCCTATAGTTTCAGGCTTAAGCAGGAGAAGCAGCAGATTCCTGTTACCAGACTAGACTGAATACGATGTGTCAGGGTCAAACCACCACACCATGTCACTGGTCAAGAATTCTACTACAAATTCTGTGTAGAAGTCAAAGAATAGCTACTGTCCTGAGAGGAGATAAATACTTTCTGGGGCACTGAGCAAAACTGAAAACCACACAGAAATTAAAGTGCTATTTCATTTCTGGAACGAGAATGATCATCAAGAAAAATTCAGGTCTCTATTGCAGACCTGAGTGAAAGAGCTCTGTGCTTCAGCATGCAGTGCTGCACAGAAGGACCAGTGAGAACAGTCCCAGGCAACCTTCACACCAGCTCACATGCAGTGGTGACAAAAGGAAAATCCATTGTTACTTTTGTATATTTCTTCTTTTACTACTAAATCCTCCACTTGCCTTTCAGATTCTACCTCGCTGATATCTTCAGGTGCAAAGTAAGCAAGAGTATTTACTCACTAGGGGAGTCTACAGACAGCAGTTGTAATTGTTTAGTTCAAATAAGGATGGGACACCTGGGAGATGTGAGGAATTACATGGGGACCAAGAGTCAGACGTCTAGAATGAGAGGTGCCTGTTGAGACATAATTTTGAAGCGCGGAGCGAGAAATTCCAAGCTGCACAAAACAGCTGGATTAAGTCAGACCTGAGGCTTAAAAAGACCTGACAAGCCAGCAACTGCATCCTCTCCCAGCCATCTGATAAGCATCTGTAACAGCAGAAAATACTGAGAGGTTAGATGACGATGTCAAACTGAGCAATCTGGCTTCTAAATGGAATGGAATGAAACACACTAGTGATGTTGGAGATGGTAGTGTTTCAGGAAAGACATAGCATTTAAAAGGTTACTTTCCAAACCAAGAACAACTGCATACAACTTGAGGTAGTTATTTGGGGCCCTCTGATAGTAACAATGAAGACACCAACTAAAATTGAAGACTGCTTATGACAGGAGGTCAGAAGTTCCCTTACCCAGTTTGGGTAAAGAGGAAATGCTCCTGGCAGCCAAGGAGTGCTGAGTTGTTTAGCATTCTTTAATCATTCACAGAAAACATATCATGAAGTTAGGGAGACAGGTAAACTGCAGTTTTGTTACCAAGAAATCACTGCTTTGGCCCAAACAATCCTTGGAAACGGAAAAATATACTCTGGAGATCCACAGCACTGATAAACTACATTAGTACAGCAAATGTCCTTCACAGAGTTGTATGAGGCTACAGGAAAACAGTGCAAAAAGGACCTCATCTAATAACACAACAACTGAAAAGAACAGGTTAAAAATAAGGAGTCTTGCTGCAAACCAGAGGTTAGTTCATAAAGAGCAGAACAGCACATGACTAGATCAAAGCCTAAGCACTACTTGGATAAGATCTAACATAAGCCAAGAACTAAGAGGCCTGACTAAAAAAACCACCAACCAACCAAGAGCCCACACACCTTTTCTCCAGCTTTAAAAGAGAATAATTTTCTCTTCAATGAACAAAGGAAGTAGATTTTATTTCTTTCCATTATTTTGTTCAAAAAAAGAGAACAAATAAAGCCTTATAAACATTATTTGAATTAATCCAAGTAAGACAGAGTAGAACAATTATTTCCCTTTGCTTACAACATAATACAATAGGATAATTACAACATTTATCCTGTCCTGGAAAGAGATTCGTAATTTGGTGTGCCAAAAAAAAAAAATAGCCCTTAGAAAAACAAATAGCAGGAGGCACAGTTTAGCTTGTAACCAGGCAAAATTCAGAAGAAAGGCAAACATACGCACCCACACACAAGTGCCTCCAACTTACCACACCTTTCATTCCTTCATTTTTACTTGATTAGAGCTCAATCACACCACCAAAGCTGGTATTTTGTGAATCAGAAGAAGCCTACAGCTATTATTACTACAAAACTCAAAACACAGCTTTTATGCAGCTTAGTCAAGAATGAGAAAAAGACCACAAAACATACCTCGTACATTCAATTAATGTGACTTTTAGTCGACCTTCTGTCAAAAGAAAATCCTGTATACAGAGGTCTCGGTCTTCATACTCGTCAGGGGGCAAGACTTGAAATGGAAAAAATGGCTTGAATCTGAAAAACATAGAAGAGACTAAGATTAATTCATCTTACATAAACAAGACTAACACACAAACTAAAAAAAAAATCCCACAGGATTACAATCCATCTTAAACACTCTTAAAGAGAAACACTTCCATTCCCACACATTTATTGGTCAAAAGGAACCAGCAGAACCCACTAAAACTTTTTGAATGCAGAAGAGACCATATAAACACAGGTTACTTCACTGGAATAGATTTTTGAGTTATATTTACCAGTGTAGCTAATTTTGCTAAATCAGAAAGCTGATTACAGAAAACGCTTATGATCACAAATATGTTTTAACACAAGTCTTTTTGCAGTATGTATCTTACTAGCTCTTTAAGTTCATCTGCATCAAAGACCCCACCATTGAAAGGCTAAAACATACTTAAGACCCTAAAGCCTGCATTTTTTGACACTGCAGTAGTTACAGGACTGGTGCATCCTAGTGAACAGTACATTTTAGCTACACAGGTTAATACTTCCCTCATTTTGTTGAAAAATATTTGGTTTCTCTTTTCAGCCAGTCTATTTGAATTGAAATAAAGATACTAGTATTCTAAATACTTGCCCTTGAGCTTCATTTCCCTCATCACAGCATGTGATTCAAAGGAAAAGCAGTTCACATTCAAGATACTAAGTGGTTTTAAGTGTTTTACACAAGTTATCTCACCACATAATTCTCTCTCTTTGATTAGAATATGCCAAGTTATAAATACGGATTTCATTCTTAAGTGACAGCGCTTCAGTGTCGGACACAGCCCCGATCTGAGGGAAGGAAGGAGGGGGAGAGGCTGCGCAGCTGCAGCCCCATCACATGGCGGACACCCACATGCAATCCCAGCAGCAAGGACCACAACCCCACAAATCAGAGAAACATAATGGAATCCACACTGGCACTTATATAACGTATTTGAAACGGCACTTGCAGGGTATTCTTTCTTTCAGTTTGTCTTTATTGCTTCCACTTCCTAGCACTGCCCCATGCCTTGGTTTCTATCCTCGGTCACGGATGTAGCCTCCCAGTGATTATTTCTGTGGAAAAGACTTACAAATAGCAGGACACAAGCATCACTGCCTGCAGGATGTATCTGCCATTTCATGAGAATGAAGTCTTTCATAACTACTGTCTGCTCAGTCATCAGAGGCATCTGCTTGTCACATTCAGAGATCACAATATGTTCAGGAAACAGTCACATGGATCTGAACTGAAGAGTTTCAGAAATTCAAATAAGTAATTAGGCGCCCTTTAACTGTCGGCACACTCTTCGGGAGGGAGCCCAACACTCTGACTTGAGACACTCCGTTTCTGTAGGAGCATCAGCCTCATAGGGAGCCATGAGAAAGACATTTCTTTTGTTCTCCTTGTGAATAAATACAACTCAACACTCCAATTATTTTCCTGAAATTCAATTCAGCGTCTAACTTTAATTTTGCTCCAAGTTCCTCCCTCATTAACTCCTTCATGAAGAAAACTGCTTTCAAATTGACCAAGTAAAAAATAATTCAATTTTAAATACTTTATTTCTTCTTTAAGTCTCTGTGTGAAAAATGCAACTCAATAAATCCACATGGCATATTCTATCTGGTCTAGTATTTTACTCCTAAGCTTCCTTTACTATTAAAGAAATAATGTGGATCACAAGGGTAGGGAAAATACCACCAAGAGGACCCCACTATTTTTACTCCACAAGACTTATGGCACTTCAGGGCCTGGCCACCTCCCTGCTCAGACCATCACAGCACACACCACCCCACAGAGTTCTCATTTCACGCACAAAGACACCCTGTTCCTTTTAAGAAAGATTTTTTTACCCCCTCAAAATATAGATTTAGCTCAGATTTTTAAGCAAAAAAGGAAGAGTAAGCACACTGGAAAATAACACTAAGTTTGGAGTGAATAAAAACTTTATATTTAAGGGAGTAGGTGTTCTAGCACAACCAACTTTTCAGTACTAGCAAAAAATGTTCTAAAAAAATAGTTTTCCATGGGAAACTACTGACCATCATCAGGAGCCTCAGTGAGCTGTAAGATTTTGGGGTGGGGGATGGAGGGTGGTGTGTGAAACAAAGAAAGGTTACCATCACCTCTGAATTTTTGAAAATGCCAGGCTTAAAAGTGTTGGCATTACTAAGGTCTTTCTCTTAAATATACCATAGAACAGCCTGCAGGCTAGTTAAAAACAAACCTGGACAAATATATTTTCAATACTAAAAATAAGAACAAACCAAAAAAGCCAGACTAAAATATGCCGGTAAGGTTGCACAGTTCAAACCAAACATGTCATCTCTCAAGTAACTTCAGAACAAAGTGTTCAGAACAGCACACACGGCAACCTCTTGCTGCAGCACGCAACAGCAAAACAAGGATCAGATCGAGCCATTTATCTTAGTAGTTTTTAATGTTTAGTATAATTCCTAATTAAAAAATGAAAATCGAAATAATGCAAGAATGAATTAAAGAGGAAAAAAAACTCTCGTTATCTACAATAATAGGCAAAACACTTAGCAGTGGACTTCGTGCTGCGCTAGTCAAAATTTCTACAAATATGGGATTAAAAAGCAGCCTCAACATCATTTTTAATTTACAGCATGTTCACATTCTTATCTCTGCAACTAATTTGCAAAACCCTTGGCAAAACCCTAATGCATTACCTATTTCCATCGGCATTAGCAACATATAGAGAGCTAAATATCCCACATTCAATGCATTTTTAATGTTTAAGTGCTGCTCTGAAGCCTTCCTATTTTATAAAGTAGCAGTTATCTATTTAAGGTAATTTACTGACAGTCTGTACATTTCCAAAATTAAAGATCAGACAAATTACTATTTCAAGTAGATTTAAATTACACATTAGGTAAGTGACCTTTTGACAGACTATTTAAGTATAAGATAACCCAAATGTATTTGGAAAGGCTTTCCTACAGGGAACCAGTGAATTAATACAGACCCAGATGGTATCAGTTGGTAACACAGCAATACCCTGTTCCTTCGTGTTTGTAAAGCCACACGTAGGCAGCCTGCAATCTACACTGGTTCTTCCATCTTTTTCCCCATAGAAGGGAAAGCCTACAAGCTACTCTACCATTTTAAACCACAATCACCATTAACAAGTGCCACCCTGAGGAGTTAATTTTTACAAAGCCATCACTGCTGCGATCTTGTTGGGTCTAGCAGGAGTGCAGCAGGACAGAAGGGATGTTCTCCTCTCTGCGGAGGAGCCAGATTCCCCACCTCTGCAATATCTGATTTTCCTGCTTGAAAATAATCGTGTTGCCAGACAAGAATGTAATTTTGACCTTTGTTTTATAAAGAAATGACAACAAAACACAGTTTTATTATGAAAGCAAAGCTGTATTTCACTGTGTTACAGTACCAAACCTAGGTTTTAAGCTCACAGTGCCAGTAACACAGTAACTCCATGGATGAGAAAGAGATACCAACTCTATTCCCAACCCCAGCAGACTACAGCACTTTTGGTCATTCACTGCCTTCCTGTCCTAAATGATCCTTGGCAAAAGCATCCTGGGCTCCTTATTATAATGTAGAACTTGCTTTATTAAATAAACTGTGTAAAAAAACCTCACTGTGACTTCTGTAACAGCTTTAAGAGTATGTTTTACTACCCTTTAACATTTAGTCCAACTTTTAAGATCAAAAGGCCACCAAGAAATGCCTTTGACAAATCAATCACACCGATGAAGAAAAAAAGACTGTGTAGCCTACCATTAAGCCTCAATTCAAAAAGTCTATAAAGAAACTCTGACAACAAACTAAATGCCTCAGTTCATGTCTGCTGGCCTCATCACATCAGCCATCGCAGGATCTGGCCAGTTCTGGAAGGTTGCATTTGAGAATGCACAGTTCTCACTTTGTAAACCCTGAACAAAGAAAAACTGGTTCCTATTTGAGTGTCTGGATCTTTAAACACTCACCCTGCTCTCTCAGCTTCTTTTCGGAACTTTAACCAGTAACCAAAAAAGCTAGTGAACCTTATCAGTGGAGAACAAACCCCTAAGGAATGGTTTGCAAACAGTCCATTCACTCTTGCAGCCTGAGAAAAAGCTTCTAAGCCATGACAATGGTGTGGGGAAATCCAGGAGATGCTCCTTAAGAGTGCATCTGTTGAGAAAAACTTATCAAAAGGTGTTTACCAGAAATACAGTACCGCTCTAAACACTGCTGAGCTGTTACCAGGTTCTCCAAGACAGATTTCACTGCATATATATTACACCCCCTTCAAGGGGGGGGGTATGTGTGCAATCCTGCAAGGTCAGCAGGCAAAATTCATGCTCACGTCACAAATCCTTGACCTACGAAGCAGCATTACATCACCTCAACCCACACATCTGAAAGCCTCCTTTGCAATCCCCAACTTGTGAAATGATACTAAACAACCGTCACAAGTAAGGTAGAAGCTGTGGGGGATAGATTTTACTATCTTTAAGCCACATCTCTAAACCTTTCCTAAGCTTTTCACCTTTTCCAGAAAACCAAATAGGCACATTGCAGCTATATAAGAAAAGAGACACCTTGCTTTAGAAATGCCTCACATTAGATACTTCTGATGTTTTCAATTGGTTTAAGTTATCAGTCTCTCTTAAATCTATCACTCGTCGAGAGGTCTAAAAATCAAATAGCACACTAAAGAAAAGGATAAACCCCAACATTTTGACTTAATATGAACAGGAATGTCTATCAAGCTTCATGTAAAGTTTTAGCATATGAAAAAACTTATTAAAATATTTAAAATAAACTGTCAGGTAGCAAAAGTTTTTGTTAACAAATAACAGAAAACACAAAGAGCAGGAAAAAATGTAATTTCACACAAGGAATTAGGACAGATGGTTATACTGAAAATTAAGATAAAGTTTCTCAATTAATATACAGGACTAGTTATACTCTAAAATAGTGTAGTACTGAGTTCTTCCACATATACAGCACAGCAAAAAATATTCGGAGAGTACATTCACAGCCCCTTCATGGCTCATTCGCTCCCCTCTCATCGCCACCCTACTCAGTCAAGATCAAAATTGTCTCTGAAAAAACAAGAACCACCAGCCCCACAAAACAATACCACACACCCCAACCCAAGCAAATCAAGCTTGTTCCCTGCATTTTGGGTGTTTTGGCTCCTGAATAATGGTATTTTTCCTTCCAGCTGCCAACTCACCTACTTGGAACAAGACTGTAATTCAGCAATTTAGTTTCAGAAACGTCTGACCTATTTCCCCTTTAATTTGTGTTCCCTATTCTGTGATGATTGCTTTGTAGTCCTTTAACCAACTTGTAACAGAGGACAGAAGTCTTTTATGCCTTAGCTTAATTAACCTATTACCTAAATTAACCTTTATTACTTAAGTCCAGTATTTTTAGTCACATGAAGAAATCTATTAAGAACTGGGGGAAAAAATATACCAACTTATCTGACCAAAGATACCCATGCACTTATGTGTTCCTGTTCATTGCATCTGTTAAGAATATCCAGAATCATGGTTTAAAAAAAAAAATTGTGAAGAGCTAAACACAAGACAGGAACAAACTTCAAAAGCTTTCAGTACTTCATTTCCTACTTGGAGCAGCAGAAAGACTTACAGCTTCACTTGTAAATGCAAAAGCTCGGATTTTTCAGAGCTTTTGCTAAGTAGTAAGAACATTTTTCTAGAATAAGTGCTGGAAAAATGATTTATAAAACCAGAGAATAATTTTTAAAGTTTGATATCTAAAACAGTGGTCTAAAAATTACTGGCTATCTGTTTAGAACACATTAATCACTTGTATTACACGCATTTCAGTGCCAATCAACTGAAAAAGTGGTGGTTTTTTTTAAAAAAGCCCAAAACATGAACTTCCATTAACTAAGTATTTAATCTTAATAAACAAGGCAAAATGATACTTTAAGTCTCAGAAGAGCAATTATTTTTAGGATAAGGCTACTTTATGTATATATTGCAAGTCTGAGAGTTTTGTTTACCAGTAAGTAAAAATTAAAATCTAAGGACAGACTGTGTTTAATAAAGCATCAGTTTATGCAAATGCTACTGCATTTGAAGATTCCAGTATCTAAAATATTTTTGAAAGAGTAACAGCTTTGGGAGTACTCAAAAGCTTCAAACTACAGAAGAGAACTCATTTTTCGTTTGCCTTTTTTTAATCTGATCGACAGAAATAAAAGTCACTCGCTTGTAAACTATACATTTCACAAAGATTGATTGACACCAGATATTTTAAGTCTCAAAACCCCTCTATTCTTACCTTGTGTGCAGTTTTAAGATTATTACCTCTAAAAATTCTGAAGTACTACAACCCACCCCTAAAAAGGCACGATCACATTAGGAAGATTTTAAAAGTACTTGTCAGCTAACATTTAAACTTGTTAGTGTTGGGCATTTTAATACAAACAATTTATATAATTCCTTGCATGGAAGACAAAAATGGAATTTATCCTTTTTTTAAAAAGTACATTAGAACAAAAGTACAGCCACTGTGGATCTTGCAAAATGAATTCTTCAGCTTCCACTGATTTCTGAAGGCACAAGACTGCAGAACTGTGTCAGCATTCCCATTCCCAGGACTTCAATAATTCAAACTGTACTCTTACTCAGTATAGGAATGTACTAATTTCAGCTTTACCCACACCCATGAAAAATTTGGCTTACAAACAACCTGAGAAGTGTTGCAATAAGAGAGTCAGTTTATTTTCTAGGAAATTTTACGGAAAACTGCAAATCAATTCTAGCACTCCACCCACTGTGTTACAGGATATTTTGCCACAGGCATATGGAGGCTCATACACATAAGTTCTCAATATATGAACAGTCACTTTTTAAAATTAAGATCTAAAAAAAAATGCAGTGAGGATTTTTTTTCCTCTTCTTCAAAGGTGTTTCACACATTGCCAGATTCTTTCTTACGGTGGTATCAGTACCTCTGAGCTCTCTCTCAAATCAGGCACTCAAGACAAAATTGAAGATCCATTCTACAAGACCAAATAAAAGAACAAATGTAAATAGGCACGTAGCTCCTTCCAAGAAAATATTAGACCTTTTTCTCTGTTTATGTGACAGAAGTCATTGTAAATATGGCAAGGAAAGCCTCAAAGATTTGTCACTGCTGTCTGTATTGAAATAGCCAATAAAAAGAAAAAAGAAATCTTGAATCAGGCTTATCAAAACTTTCTTAGCAACACAAGATCAATTTGTCTGTGCAGAGATATTTTTGCATTTCAAGAACATTCATTTCCCCAAATTCTAATTCACTAAATACTGAATCAGCTTAGTTAACTCATTGCAGTCAATGCCTGTTTGATCTCTGAGTTTTCATATGGGTTTTTTCACATTGTATGTGACCTAGCTGAAGCAAACTGTTGGTTCAAATTAAGAGTAAGAGATCAAAATCCTGCCGTATTTCAGACTTAGACAGGACAAAGACAAATTTTCTCTGTCTAACCAGAAAGCCTGAATTGCTGTGGCTCTGCTCCAAATGGAACAAGATATGCAGAACATGCTGTTGTCCACGTAGAGCTGGAAGAGAGACAGGTGTGGTTCAGTTTAAGGCATTCAAGGAGAAGAGCAGCAGAAGAAAAAGAAAAATCACTCCCAAAACCCCCAAACAAACCCAAGCAACTCCAAAACTCTACCTCTTAAGTCAGTTGGATTAGAGCTTGGTTGCAGTAACTGATGCTAGCATAGCAAGACACTAGCTTTTTCCATTTCAGCCTCAACTCTCTCTACAAACATCATCTCTGTACATTCCTGGTCAGAAGAAAACAATGTTGATGTACTAGAAGCCTAAACTCTGTACATGACTCATTCATTGAGCTGAAGAATATTAATCCTCTGCTCCAAACACTAGCCTATGCCCATGTGAAAACTAATTACATTCTCTTACACTGCTTAGTCAAAAATTAATGTTTTGCTGCTGCAAACAGTCTCTGAAAGCTGTAAACAAAAAAAGTTGTAACTGTTCTGAATTCTAAGCATGATAGCTTTTCAAGGTCTATCCTCACTCCTCCAGTTAGTTTTCAAAACACTTGAACTACAGAAGTGTCTCCTCAATCCACATTCATCTAGTCACTTCTGACACAGAAGATGCTCCAAAGCACACCCTTGAAGTCTTCCGAAGTAGAGGACACAGTCTCGCCCAGGATTAGCAGTATCACTTCCAAAGCTGAGACGACTGACAGTTCACCTTAAAGCTATAAGCAGCAGTAATTAAGGATCTGGTTCACAGACAATTCAGCTATTCAGACTGCAATGGTAGAGAGTGCACTGACAGACATGGGGGACACACATACTCATCAGCTGTCCCCCAAGCAAAGGTGTCACCACTTGTGGGTCAAACCATTTTATTAATGGGCCCATGCTGTAAGCAAACAGGATTGAGTAACATAGAAGGTCAGTCTGGATGTGACCTGTGGCACCACAATCAAGTACAGGAGGGGTTTCTGAGATTAATGAACAAGAAGGATTCACCCTGCATCACTGATGGCAAGTTACAGCTGGGACTTGTGATTATATTTGAAAGAAGCAGTTGCTCAAGTTGCTTCCTTCCCACATCCCCAAAATTAATTTGACTATTTTTTTCTAATTTGCCCTTCTTTGAGGAACAGGAAAAAGAAAAGAAAAAATAATAAAGCTGTGTTTCTGTAGTATTGTTTCAGAACAATACCACCGACTAGCACTGCTATTCCCACCTCACCTCCCCTTGGAATCCACTGGGCTCTTTGCTTGGCAACATTAGAATTTGTTTTGCTTGTTCTACAAAATCACATTAAGTTTTGTTATTGAGTATGCAGTTATTCTTTTTAAAAAAAATAATATTTTGGCATTTTCAAAGTTACATTGCATCATTTCCACTGTTTAATTACTTAGTTATTCACCAAGCCAGACCACTCACAGCACTGATTCAGATACCACCATGAAGCTGCCTGCTATGTCACTGCAAGATGACTTTTGATTTTAGCTCAGGCAAACAGGAATAATGGTTTAAGTCAATTACCACACAAGTGACAGTCGGTAAGAGTCCATACTAATTCTTACTACACAATGGCTTACATTTAAAATACTATATAAAAAAAGTACATTTGACAGGCTATTTTTTCAAAAGTTTTAGTATCACTTAAAGCTTTTTACATATGCGTGGCATTAATTACCATAATTACTAGTATCTTCATTGAAGCAACACTGGCAAACACCACATAATGTACTTAATGACATACAAAAGCAGATCATGATATTCATACATGTTTCCTTCTGAATGGGCATATTTCATAAAGATGCTGCCATTAAAACTGATACAGAAAAACATGTTGAAGCTTAGCATTAAGACTAAGAAAGTCAGGAACAAAGTAAGTAAGTGTTATGATTTCCACTATGTATCCACAGACAATTTACAAAATTATTTCTTTATTTCTCACTAGTATTTTCAAATGTACATCTCAAATTGTCCTTGTAAGTTTTACGGTTAAAGCAACACAGAATTGCTAAAAAAAAAAGTATGCCCAAATGATTATCCTAACTTAATTGTTATGCTGGGCAGATCTGGCAATTAGCTACTGTCTTTAAGTGTGTGTAACCAGTCTGATTAACTCTTTCAGCTCTGTAAGACAGCCTTCATTGCAGACAGATTGAGGACAAAAACTGTAGCAGAATCCCTGTATTTCCCATGACATGAAACAACCTTAACAGAGAGGGCTGGGTGAACCGCTCCTCACAGACCATTCTGCTGAACTACAGCATACTGCAAGCCAAACTGGCAAATTAAAAAACTCTAAGAGCAAGTTGTTCCCATGTAGTTCTAAGGCTAAAATGAATTATAACAGCTAGTAGGGAAATAAACCAGCCAAGTAGCTCTCCACAGCTCAAGCCAGAGTTGAAAACAATTTCTGGCTTTCTCTCCTATCACAAAAAATAAGGTTTGTGCTCTCTTCTTCTCCACTACATCTAGCATCCGTTAGGCAATTTGTATAGCTATATACAGCAACAGATGAGCTAAAATGCTGCCGGGCTCCAGCTGTGTCCTGCAGTAAACAGCCCTGCACTCCCAAGTCCTGAGGGGGCTTTTTAACCCCAGCAGGGCTCCACAAGAGTCCAAGTCCTTCCAGAAGGAAGGGTGCTTAGGGAAGCAGAAGCATTCAAATGGCTTTGGGCAGGTGTGACGCACAAGCTTGAGCTACCAAACCAAACACAGCGTATACCCAACTCGCTGGGTAGAGCAATTTCAGAGCACCCATATCCATGACACTGCATACACAACCATTTCACTTCAACACACTGTAGAATCTCTGCAACACAAATTTATCTGTCAAGTCTTCACTGCAGATTTTTTTTTCACTAATTTATGAAATACACTGGCTGGGATCATTGAACATCTTGAATTCTAGCCTATATTCAACTGGCTTGTGAAACAGCTGCGATCTGTTAAGCAATGAAGGTAAATAACAACAGGAAAAGCTTTCAAAACTTGTCTCAACTGAGATGAGCACCATTCCAGCAGTAAGTTCTTCAGTTTAACCAGAATGTCAGTGACTTCAGCAGAAACTACTCCAAGAAATTATTTCTAAATTTTGTGTTCAGCTTAGTAAGTCACAATGAACCTGACAAATGTTTATAAAATAATTGCTCCCAAATGCCCTTCACACCACACTGGCATCCACACTCATTTCCAAAATGAGAATTTATCCACTGTTCTGAATAAGCCCTCCTCAAGCCTCAAACATCAAAACAAACACTTTCTGTTGAGCACAAAATATTGATATGCATGTATCACTCAGAATGGAACCTGCTCAAAGAGCTAATTGTTCCCAGCTAACACTTATAATACCAGATCATGGCTTTCTTCTGGACAAAAGCACAGTTTGAGATCATCATGCAAAGATTTTTGTAGTTCCACAATTAATGGATTTTAGCAGACTGGGGTGGCACAAATTATCTATTGAATGAACCAACCATCCAGGTACATTGTCTCCATTCTCATTTTAGACAATAAAGCTTATTAATCCTAGAAATTTTAAGTGTCTTTTACTATTCTGTAAAGAAAAATACCACCAACAATAATCAAATGTTGAAATAGTTTTTAATCAAACAAGTGTGAACATGAACTACAAACATGGGAGCATATCGGGTGACTTCAGGCAATCTCTGCAGGAATGCAGCATAAGCAGTTTCCCATAGAAACCCAGTAACATGAAAGGACTAGCTCCAGTGGTGAAACCAGCAGACTGAGACTAAGCTTCACCATCACTGGAGCACCACACTGTTCTACCCCACTGATTACTAAAACCCCACCGTCCTAACCCAGAGTGCTTATTTGTAAGCTTTCTGATCAAGCAGTATTTGGTAATAAAAAGATTAAACATTTCACATGCTTATATATATTAAAATAGGTTCTACAGAAGACTCGTATTTTTCTATCAGCTAAGCTACTGAGAGCTGTATTAGCTACCCATCTGTACAGGTAAATTCTGTGCCACAGGCAGTAATCTCCTTCAAGGAGAATCCAGTGTTAAGTTGTGTGTCAAGGTAAGATTACACTATCCACAGAAACTAAAAGTCATAATGCAACCTGTAGGTGACTCAGAAGAGCCCAGCTCTGGGGCATGAACACACCTAACAGACAGGCTCAGAGCCAGAGTTGGACATTTGGCAGATGCCAAATACACATTATACATACACATAAATACACAAATAACATACATATGTTGCGGCCTTGAAGAAATGAGAAAGTATTTAATGTTCCAGGGTTTGGTTTTGTTTACTGTGCCCTAGGTGCCTACAGATCCATTTATCTAACTCTGTATGAATAAGAAAAACTACTTGTCCATGTACTAAGATAATCTTCCAAGCACGAAACAACTGTCTACAGACTGACCTGCTGATTCTAATTATTGCCACTTCACCATTAACAGGACAAGTCTTTGTACTGGCATCATTTGGAGCATTATATCTGGAACAGTCCAAAAGCCCCCAAGTGCCACAGTGCTGCTGGACCATCAGTTTTTGCATAAGAGGACCCAGACCTAGGAATTTATTATTTTTTTTACTCTTTCTGTACACTGGAAGATTTTTGCACCTACAATAGTAAGAAAAGTTTACAAATCACCTCCTCTTTTCAGCAACAACAGGAATGAGAACTTTAATCAAACAAGAGTGCCTTACAGATTTAACTAGTAAGAGATTCTTATCACAACTACAGTACAGGACTACAATCTCCAGATCCTCACCCTTTGCAGAATCTGTGGGGGAAGTAGGTATTTCTTACTGGCTGCTGATTTCTGAGGTTAAGACATGCTCACAGTCCCAGTCTCCAGGATTACTTCTGGTATTTCTGAGAATTAGTTCATCATATGAATAATATATACTTTTTTTAGTTTTATACTTTTCCCAATAACTCTACTAGCATATTATGAAGTCATTTCTATTATAAAACACACTTCAGATCAATAGGTATTTACATTACTTCTTAGCATAAGTTTTGCCAAAAATAAGAAACTGCTATGTAATTCTCAAATTGCATCCTATAATGGTAAATCAAAATAGGCTTCTCTAATGGCTCTTCCCAGTGAAACTCAATATAGCTCCACCTTCCAAATAAAGCATAAAACTATTTAACATTACTAACTATATTGCAAATGATCAGCTCCAAAGATAATTCATGTTCAAAGGTATCTCAGGAGGTCGTCTAAATCCCAGATACAGAAATGTTAGAAGCAATCCTTTGAGAGATTGCTTCTAAAGAAAAGAAAAGTCATTCCACTCTGGGGTAGTGCCCATTAAAATAAGCAAAGTACAGTTCCTCAAACAGGTTAGTATTAATACAAAGTATTTTTTTCATGTAATGAACTGAGAAACTAAGCATTCTTAAAATATGCAGAGCTGACTCACTGCTTAGGCAATACCTAATCTGCTTAGAATCTAAATGGATGAACTTTTGCATGACCTTAAATTTAGAGGGAAAAAAACCAAACAGCAGCTGTCAGGTTTTTTTACATCACTGATTAAGAAATACTGGGAAATTAAATTCTGGAGGGACAATAGACTGCAAGTACTTCCTCCTCACCCTTTACACACACAAAGGACTTTGTATCTTCATTATTATGGCAAAGTGTATTTTTATTGTCTAGAAAGAGCCCAAAACCCATAGCTCTCCAAAACCTACTCAGGTTTTTCAAGTAAAATCAGGACCTGTTCAAAACAACAAACTACAGCCAACTGTTAAGAATAGGCTAGACAACGCAACATAATTAGTGTGTCTATGTACCTGACATGACAGGTTGGGAATATCAAGGTTGCCACCAATAAGCAGCTTAATAATAGGCTAATGAGCAAGGTACAGCTCATTAGAGCTAACATAGATTAATCTGTGACTACTGCAACAGCAGAAGCAAGGAGATAGACACCTGAAATAGTCCTTACTATGTGTCTCAATACTAAACACACCATGGCAATGCCAGTAATTAGACCTTATTGTTAACAACTTTATCCTGCTATTAAAAGGACATGATAGAGAAAGTTAAAACCAACATGACCAGTATTTATCATACTACTTTTAAACTAACTGAGTACACATGATGAAAAACCAAAGGTTGATTCAGGCCTCTAGATAAACTTCACTTTGAGCTGATAATTAGTATCTACCATCCTCCTCTAGTAAGAGAAACCCACATGAAAGATACACTGTCAAGTCAAGCTATGCTGACAGGCAAGAAAACTGAGTGCAGTTCCTGAGAATGCTAGCATTAAGAGATTTTGGGACAGACACAGCTGGTGGGTCAGCAGCCACCCTGCAGAACATCAACAGTTGACATCACAACCAACCAACAAAGGAGAAGTCAAGGCTTCCCATGCTCATTCTCAAACTCTACTCACTAGTCAACTTGTCTTAGAACAATAATAACAAAAAAAATTATAATTTAAGCAGCTGACTCAAAATAGTTACGGGGTATGGAAAGCCAAATAAATGCTATTTACAATTCTTTGTTGCCTTACTGAGATTAGGGCTAAAAAAAAAATCTTGACTCTTGCACACCAGTACGCACATATATTGAAGGAAAAAAAAACCCTGTCATTTTAAGTTTTGCCCACATCTGAACAAAAACTTCTCTGACCACAACACTTTCAGAACAGCTTTTTGTACTTCTATTACAAAGTAACAGGAAATACATAAAGATTACAAAGCTACTACTACAGTAGTAGCTCTTGCTACTATCAATTGAATTGCACAAATCCTGTATCAAGGGGCGGGGGAAGCCTACCATTCACTGAATTTTACCAGCAGCCTGGTTTCCAGGGACTTAAACAAATTCTACTATAGGAGATAACAATTACCATTCAATGGCAGAGCAGCTTCAAAACAGGGTGCTCTGCCAGACACAAACACATTTCTGAAAAAGCCAGAGAAAAGTGATTACACACTATTTGAACAAAGCACAAATTACTACTCATTTGTTTAGACATAAAGTGCATTCTGCCTTTTTCAATTAGTAGACAATTGCTTTTACAGAGAAAATTGTCCATAAAATGCATTCACTAGTCCACACTGCCTCCCCCCATAGCCACTTAGGAGCACATCAAGGACAAGATGCCTTCTTCCACTTTGGAGCTAGTTATGCACATTGCACAGAGTCACTCCAAGCAATGGCTGATACAAAAGATGATCTTACCCATCACTGCTTTGTTACTTAAAATTCTGTACGTAACTGGAAAGAATACAAAAGTACACGTGCAGTCATCTTGTTGTAGCAATGGATGATACATGCATGAAGACACAACACTTTAAATGCAGTATCTTCTGACAGCCTAAGGTCTGGCTGCACATCAGGAGTGGTTTGTGAAGTCACAAGATGCAGCTTCTCTTCTCTCACACCTTGTATCAGTTTGTAGTGAGGCTATAGAGACCCAAACTTCACTTCATACAGACCCCAAAGAGCATCAGATGCTTTTAGTTGGGGGTAACACAGCATTCCTTTTTTCTTTTTTTTTTCCCCTCTTGGAATTCCTCCCTGAACACCTTGTAACACATGCTGAAATGTCTCAGAATTTTTGGTGTCTGTAATAGTAGATCACAGTCAAGAAATAGGCAAGTTTGATACTTTATCTTCCCTGTGTTATCAGAACTTTTGAAATCACTAAACACAATGCAAGTTTTTTTGTACTAATTACTTTTATGTTAATGAGATAAGCAATGGGTTGTTAATTCTACATTTACTTTATATGGTCACAGTAAAAGTACTCCTAACATAATGCTTTTTTGATTTGGTTTGATTTGTTTCCAGAAGTTGGTTTTGGAAATAGATGATCTGATCACAGACCCAAACCAGTCTGTGATTTTACAAGTAAATAATAGCAGGGAGGAGAAGGGAAATCAGCTTTACAGAACCCTTCACAGTTACTGGATGTTCAAAATCAACTACTGGCAAAAGTTCTCCTATGCCATTCACTACCAAGTAAAAACCTCCAAAAGTTGTGCAATACAAAAGATGAAGAAAATAGCATATTTAAGTTCTTAACGTTACTTAGCATCATCTTGAAACAAGATAAAACTCCTCTGTGGACTTGAATATGGAAACTAACAAGGTAACACAGTGCCCCTTTTAACCAGCAGAAAAGGGAACTCGAGCACTCCAGTGCTTTTGTTAACAAGGTTGTAATTACTGCTTTTCAAAGATTCATTTACAAAGTTACTTGAACAAGAGCAGGGAGACATCAAAAAGCTTTTGAACTACCCATGGAAGTAAATACTGACCATGTACTTAAACAAAAAAACATACAGGCCATAGGAAAATGAGGAGAGGGATCAGCACATTCCCTGTAGATGAGAAACTGTTAAGCTTTAGGTAAGGTAACAGGTTATTAAGCAGTTGTGAAACTCTCCTGACCTCTTCCTGCACATTCTTTGCTAAGGAATGTATTAACTTACCATAATCCCAAACCAATGAATTCTTACAAATCTATTTCAAATATTAAGTCTTGTGTCTTAGCAAAGGGGGCTAGTTTTCCAAGTCAGTTACCCATACTGTCTAAACCACAATGCCTCAAACCTCAACCATGCCAATGTGTAAGAGTGTATTGTTACTACTCAGCTGTTACCAAATTTTGCTGTTTAGGGATCTACCTGCACAAATTCATGCAATGTGTGTTTTCAGCTGGTGTTCCCCAAAACCTTGGGCAACTGTGGACAGCTAAATGTACAACGACAGCTAAACACTGCCACACAGGGGTCTGTCCCCACTTGAAGTTCTAGACAGGTTAAGACACCAATGATGCAATCTCTCATCCTTAAATCAATTAAGCCCAGTGTCCGATCTTCACATCACAGAGGGTCGGAATGACATGTTCAGAACATGGTATAAAATGTAAAGGTCAAAAGCACTCAAAACAGGGTTGGATGCTATTTCACTGAACATTTGCCACCCTGTGCAATAGCATTGCCTGCTATCTAGTGTGAAAACCTGCTACAATACTGTATTTCCCGCTCAAGCATTCACCTTGCTCTTTCTAGGTATGCTGAGAGCATTCACTCTGTGCCACAAGCATGTTATCCCAGCCTTTCCTTCAGGCTCTTCTCCTCGATTAACAGCTTCAGCCTCTTTCCAACACAGTAAAAGAATGGAAGCAAACTTGCTCCTGACAGCTTCCCTGCTAGCCAGGGATTGCTCTCTTCTGGAGAATTCAGTACCTCAACATTTGAAAGGACCCACCTTACTCAGAGTCCTGACAAGGCAATAACTAGTTTCTTTACAAGTCTTGGATATTTTGCACACCCACTTTCATGGTGAGTCTTCTAATGTGATTGCAGAAGAACCGGATGAAAAAGACTTTACAAGTTACATCCCCACAAAGCTAATTACACTTCAACATTCAAATAGGCATTTCCAGTTACTCACCTCTAATGAATTTCAGGGAAAAGGCTTATTGCTGAAAAATGTGGTAAACAAAGCAAAAATCCTTACTTAACACATCATAAAAGCTACAAAGAATAAACAGAAGGAAAAGGAAACATGGTATCTTAAGAGTGGTAAGGCACCTGACAGAAAGGGAACATTCATTATCTTTTAATCAGAAATCAAAGTACAGATGCCACTGGCCACATCTGCTACTGAGTTACCACTGAACATGTCATTATATTCACTATATAATGCAGTCTGTGCATCTCACAAGACAAAAAACCCCCAAGAAGTTCCCCAAAGTTCTCCTTATCACAATAGTGGCAATACCTACTGTCTTTTAGATTTTCCTGAAGTTACTGAAGAAATTCAGCAAACCAGAAAGGAAAAGGCCACAATCAATCATGGGATCCCAAAAATATGTTCTAGAGTGAATTCTGTCCCTTCTCACATCAGGTAACAACCACCTTGCTGCTGTAAGTAAGCATAAGCCATGCATCTTACCCAGGTGGCTCACCCATGACAGACACTTGGGAGGACACCCCAAACCCACACACAGAGCCATCTTTCTTTCTACCTTTCCCAAAGGGAATACTGTGGTCCTGTCACTAGACATCTGACAGGATCCTAAAGCTTCTGACACCTACTAATTCTGCCACTTAGTTACACATAGTTTGGAGCACATCACAACCTCACTGTGCAACAGTTTCTTCACCTATTATAAATGGAGACAGATCCTTACCTTCATGGAAAGCTTTTGATATCACAGAAGCAACGTACAAGTAAGTACCTCTACTGCAGAGGTGCCAACAGAAAGTAACACTGATGATGCTGGATATCTTACCTGATTTTATAATTGGGCAGGGTGTGCTTGCGTTTAATAACTTTCTTGAATTGGTTTACAATAATAGAAGTGAGCTGAGGCATGGGTCGCCCTTCAAACTGAGACTTCACTTCAAAGAGTATCACAGGGTCATCCATAAAAGAGAAGTACCAGTGTGTGAAGGGCTGACGCGTGAAGACCAGCTTCAGCTTCCCCATCACCCGGGAGATTTTGACAAAAAGGTAGGCCGACTTGCCAAAGACCAGGTCAGCATCAATGGCCAAGTGGAAGCCACCATTGTACTCCAAGTCCACCTCAAAGCCCAGCTCCTCGGGGCAGCCCTCTTCATTGCAGACAACTGGCCGAATGAGCTTGACAGCTTTAAAGACGGGCAGGACGTTGCCGAGAGACACGTCTCTGAGGCTGAGCCCCTCCAGCACCTTCCCCGTCATCTTGGCCTGGAGCAGCTCCTCAAACTCCACCTTGATCTTCTTGGTGACCCAGTTCCTGACCAGGGCCGTGTCCCTGAGCTCCCTGAAGAGGAAGAGGAAGATGGCATTGAGAAAGTGGCACGTCTCCTCGCGGGAAGAGGGGGCCGGCGGGGGCTCCGGCTGCTGCTGCTGCGGCTGCTTGGCGCCGGACTCCGGGCCCGGGGCAGCGGCAGGAGCCGCGGCGGCGGCGGGCGCAGAGGCCGAGGCCGGGACCGGGCCAGGGGCCGGGTCCGGAGACGCTTGGCTGCCAGCCGGCTCCGAGCCCTGGAGGTAGTCCCTGAGGCTGTGGTCGGCCGCGACGCGGGCGTAGACGAGGCCGTCGGAGGTTCCGGCCGCCCCGGGGGGCTCCGGAGTCTTCCTGTAGAGGAGCAAGAGCTGGAGCAGGAGCGTGAAAAAGCAGCCGGCCAGAGCCGAGAGCAGGATCACATACACCAGCAGCATCCTCGCCGCGCCCTGCGCCGCGCCCCGAGCGCGCTGCCCTCACCGCTCCGCCGCCATGGCGGGGGCTGCGCCCGCAGGCCGGCGTTTAACGGCCGCGGCCGCCCGAGGCCGCCTCATCCGGGTCCCCCCACCGCCCTCTCCGCGGCGACGGGTAGGAGGCTGGGCGCGGGCGGGGCCGGCCAGCGGCGACGCAGCCCTCCCCTCCGCGCGGCCTCATTGGTGGAACCGGGAAGGTTTCGCCGCGTACGTCGCGGCGTCGCGTCATAGCGCGGAGGGCGCATGCGCCTGGGGAGGGTGAGGGCGTTCCGGAGACATCCTCCGCACCCACCGTCGTTTGTCCCCAGTTGTCTGTCCCGGGGGCACACTGCCGCGCGAGCCCCCGGAGCGCCCCGCGGCCCGTCCCTCGGGCTGGGGGCTCTGCAACCGCCGGCCCCTCCCTGTCGCCTCTGCGGCTCGGTTCGTTCCGACACTCGGCCAGGAGCAGGCCGGCTACGGGGGTCAACCCGGGTGCCGTTAAGTGGCGGTCGCGGGGTGCCCGGGACACCGGAGCATCGCGGCTTGAAGGCACCGCGCCCGAGCGGAGGGCGCGCAGGGGGAGAAGGCCCGGCCTGGAGGAAAGGGGCGCGTTCCTCTGGGCACTGCGTGTCCCAGGGAGCGGGCGCGGCGCGGCGAGGGAAGGGGCGTTTGGGCTCCGAACATGGGCAGGTGCGCGCCGGCTGGTTTAGTAAAGCGGCTCTGGAAGGGGTGCGAGGAGGCAAAACGTGTTCCCGCGGAGGTTCCGTGCCTCCTGGAACCCATTTCCTGCTGGTGGGAGATGCTCCCCGCACGTTGTTACACTGTTAGGTAAGGCAGCGTTTTGCCCAGCTCCGCTGGCACTTGTGATACCATATAAGTATGTTTCTGCCTTCTCCAGCTACTTGCTGCCATTGAATAAACGAAGTAAAAAACCCAGCCGGATATACAGAGGAAAGGGACGTGAAGCAAAGAAAGCTGAAACTTCCACACAGCAACGCCCTGATGTCTCGGCCCGTGATGTGTGTGTGATGGCTGTTGAAGGACGGAGCTGCAGCCGCAGTCAAGGGCGGCGATATCTTTGTAAGACAGGCTGTGGTTTCGTTGAAGTCGGAGAGGAAGGAGAAGAGGGCATCTCGCCTCCCAGAGTGCACCCAACCCTCTTCGTGCCAGGCAACCCGTGTAATCCATGCAGGAGGCAGGATGGGTGGCAGCCGATCAAATTGAGGGCCAAGAAGATTGCCTTTAAAGCAATTTTGTAGTGGCAGCCAATCAAACTGAGGACCAAGAAGAAGGGAAATGTATCAAAATTGCTTTAAAGGCAGTGAACAACAATAGAATGAATGTGGCATGAGGCCAGGCTCCATGGAGTGGCAAAAACAGGTGTGGAGACTCTTGTTCTGAACATTTTGAGAGTCTAACCCAGAAGACCCTTTATATTCGAGTTTGGTTTACAGAAGCACCATGTAAAATGACCGTGTTTTTACTGGAAAATAGATACTTGCTTCCAAAAACTTGTTACTCCAATGCAGCTGTTTTAAATGCCAGATCAAAGCTGTGCATGCTGCTGGAGAACGTACTGTGACACCTGCACATTGTTTTTCCAGGTGCTTCCCTGTGTCAGGTAGTCTTTCAGTCTTGAAATAGCAGTTTTATAATTTCTGACAGACAGCCACAATTCAGACAAAAGTTAATAAAGCTTATGCTTTTTTAACACTTTCATTTTTAGTTAAGTGAAAGTTTCTAGCTGAAAGGTTCTTAGATAATATATTTTATTGAAATAAAAGAAAACACAGGCTTATGTTGTTGGTTGGTTTGGGGGTTTGTTGGGGTTTTTTTGCCAAACTCCATTGCTACTTAAAAATGCAAGCAAGAAAATATGAAATTTCAATGCCAGAAAGATAAAAGCCCTTTCCCCCCCCCCCCTTCATAAAGTGTGTGGGGTGGGAGGATTGGAAAGCCCTTAATGATGCAGTGCTGTGGTTTGAAACCAGAGATTCAGAGTATGAATTTTTTATGGGTCTTGTGACTGCAAGTTGAAATGCCTGGGTGTTTAACAGAGGATTTCCATAGAAATACCGGAGAGGTCATTAGTCCAACGTTTGAGCTGCTCTATTACGGGCCTTTACCATGGCTGATACAGGCATATGCGGTAAGAATGGAAAGGGTTTTGCATTTGCAACTAAATGGCTTTTCAGATAAGGAGTTATATATTCAGAAAGGCAATAGCAGCCTTGGGTTTGGGTCAGGAGGAACAGCAGGAGAAAAAAAAACCAAAACCCGAAGTCGTGTTGCAGATGTCTCAATTGAGTATTTTCTTCTGTTAAACAAGCAAAAGAGGAAATTTGGCACATTTTGTGCACCTGACAGCAGCTTAAGATCTGTGGAAATGTTCAGCTCAGTAATCACTTCTCTCCTAAGAACATTTTCAACAAGAGCAGCCTTATCTTAAAGACACGTTACGAAGCACGAATTGGGCGTGTTTTAGCATTTTCAATAAGAATGAAAGAATAAAGGGAAAATGGCAGCGAATGCATTAACATGAACACAAAAAGGATGTGCAAAAAATGTTACATAACGGGAAACAGGATTGAAATAAGAGGAAATTTAAATTTATCAGAGGAGAACAAGAAGTTTCATCTTAATGCTGTATAAAAAAAGGGGCTTTAAGAGCATATTTTGCTTTGGCTTCAGTTTGGAACTCACTATTTGCATTTTCTGAAAGTTTGGGTAAATAGAAAGATCTATCAAGTCTCACCAATTTCCACCCTGGCTACCCACAGCTTTGTAAAACTAGAATATACACAATTATTTGCCCTTTGAATAGCTGGAAATTATTAAATAGGATGCAACAGCCAAAAAAAAGACCCTACCCTATATGTATGTTTGATTATTTTCTACACCAATATGTGGAAGAACTTCTTCATGGTGAGGGTGACAGAGCACTGGTACAGGCTGCCCAGGGAGGTTGTGGAGTCTCCTTCCCTGGAGATACTCAAAACCCATCTGGACGCCTCCCCGTGTGACATGTCCTAGGGACCGTACTTGGCAGGGGGTTGGACTTGATGATCTCTGGAGGTCCTTTCCAATCCCTACAATTCTGTGATTCTATGATTTATTTTTTAAAGGACTAGGGAAGAGTTCATTACAAGTGATAACTTCACCTGAATTTAAACAAGGAAAATCTTCTTTAAAAATTAGTTTAGGACCAATGGCAACAAACCTGTAAGTGTAGTACTTAGGGAAAACCAGTTTTCAACGTTTTGCAGGAGATTGCAACAGGGATAGCTTACAAAAATTGCAAAACATGTAAAGCCCAGTAACATGATAGGGAGCAGGCAGCATAAATTCACTGAAGGGACGTGTGTTTGAGCCAGTTGTAGGCAAAGAGCAGTGATACCCTGGGAGTGTTTGCTTTGATTGATCTCATTCATGACTGGTCCACAAATCGTTGTGTTCAGGAGCATTTTTATTTAACCTGAGACAGTGGGACCAGTCAAAGGGGCACACTGAAGTTCCCGTCCTGGCACCGAGGACAGAAACAGCCATATCACAACCTTAGAAAAGCAGTTACAGGTGGATTGGGTTTTTTTCAAAACTGCAAATCGTCTAAATAGATTATTTTTCACAGCAGGAAGTGCTGGGCGGCTTTGTAACGAGTGGGTTTAGTAATTTCCTTCATCGCCGGACCGGAGTCGGTGCCTGCTTGTGTAATATCTGTTGGCAAAATGATTTCATTCTTTCCCGGGCCTCCTATTGTTTTTGTATTACATCTCTTGGAGACCAGAATTAGATTATCATTCTCATGGTGCTGCACGAAACAGGATTTAGAAAGTGATTAGGTAGATTCACGAGGGGGAAAAACAAAATCCACTGAAGGCTATTAAATACAAAGATTGCTGGAAGCTACGCTGCTGACACACTACGGGGGGGGTCTTTCCTTTTGACTGTCCTCAGGCATCTGCAATTTCAGTCAGGGTACGCTGCACAGAGAACAGCAGGTCTGCCCCAGTTCTAAAAAGATGTTTAAAAGATGCAGTGATCAGGGCTGCCTGTAGGTCTAGTTCCAGACTCTGATAAGCACAGTGTCATTATCAGATGACCCTACGTTTTATTGGAGTGAACCTCTTTAAAATCACTGAGGTTTTAGATCATGTGAGATTTCCTTTGATGCCATCTAAATTCCTTTTGTTTGTTTGTTTAATTCTTCCTTTGAAGGGGCAGGTTGCAGTATGAGTCTGCTCCCAGTGCTGGTGGAAAGGGTTCACCCCACCTCTGGCAGGTCCCTGGAAAACTTCTCTTCAACTGCCCTGGAGGAACTCTTCCATCATAACCCCTCTGAGCCTGTTCCTTCCGTCTCTTGTGGCTCACTCTTCATTTCCAAATCCCTCAAGTACATTTCACTGGCTTGAGTTAAATTTGTCCTCTCAGAAATAGAGGAGAAAGCACAGTTTGGGTGACTCAACTGTATTGCGCTGTATTAGTGCTATAGAGAACCGCCAGCAAGAATTGTTGGATCCATTGAGTTGAATGTAACCATTTACCCTGTTGGAAAATCTGACACGAGCACCAATTTTTAGTTATTTTAAAGGATAGTGACTGAGAATTTTAGGAGTTTTATTCCTGTCCTAGAAATGACTCACTCTATGAGTTCAGAAAAGGAAGCTAGAACCATGTTTTCAAGATTAGAGTACATATTAAATATTGCTTTTTGGTTGGATCCAACCTGAGATGCCTAAACAACTTTCAGAGCTAATGAGAAACTACAGAGTTTACCTTGTGAATCCTGTGTGCAGCAGGAGGGAGGGAAAAAAATCCTTGCTATTGGCTGCCCAAATTGACATTCATTTCTTAAAAAAAAAAAAAGAGACAGACTTTAAGCTTTGTGTCTCAATTTACCGGTCTAATATGATCCGTCTCACAACTGGGATGCACTGGTTGGTTATGAAACAGCTTTGAAATCATACGTGCAACAAGTAAAGCACTTGAGTTGGTTTGTGGTAGTGGCTTAGCGCCCGAAGAGTTTGGATCAGAACGTGTCAAAACAAAAAGAGGTTGAGGTTTTGAATCCAAGGTTTAGTTTGGCCCAAATACAAATCCAGTATTTTGACTGAAACTCGTCTTTAATTACCATCAAAAGTATGTTCTGCTTGTTTAATCAAAAGCTTAACTTTTTGGATGTAAAGGTGCTTTGGATACTTACTTCAAGAGGCTCATATTTAAGCTTAAAGTATCCTGTCTTTTAATTAGGGATTCTGTTACTATCTCACCCAGACCCTGGCTTTTATTATATCATGAAACAAGATCCTCTGCGTAGGAACTGTAGCACTGAGATAGCTGTTCTGAGATTTAAAAAAAAAAAAACCACAACCAAAAAAACCCACCCACACTATTTTAAATGTAAATATAACAAATTCAGGCTCTTTACATCGCTGGTATTCAAGGCAAGCTGAAGATTTCCTTTATTCCCTGCCTGCTGTTACTTCTTAAGTTCAGAAACTTCTTTAAATCACTGACACAGCTGAGGTTTGTCACATGTATTTCTCTTCTTACTGCATTTGCTTCACTGACTTCTGGTACTCATGTAAATGCTGGCTTGCTTCAGCTTTGGGAAGCGGGATGTTTGGGATAGTTATTATCACATTTGTCACTTAGTGTTCACTCACAAACCTGATCCTTACATACTCTGAAGCAGTTGAACCATCCCTTGTTGAGAATTGCAGGCAGCATCCCTCAGGCCCTCTTCCACTCTCCCAGATCATCATTTTCAGAGTGGAGATTGTTTTAGCTACTTCCCCTTATACATTTCAAGTGTAATTACACTGTGATCAATATGTTTTAGATGGTCCACCACCTCACTTTTTTTTAATACTCGGCTTGCTTCCTGGATTAGTTTGAAACAGCCTCTGGCTTCAAGAAACTGCATTAAAAAGCAATTTTAGGTTTGTATGAGGATTCAATGGCTAAAGAGTTAATACACACTTGGGGGATGAACGTAATTTTTGAGATGAGGGTCCATGTGAGGCTTTGTGCCTCGCTCGCCCTTCATTAAAAGTGTAATTCCTGCATCAGTCTTCAGGTAGTTGATTCCTGGGCTGGGGCTTCTGCCTGGGGTCCTGGCAACAGCCGGTCACAAAGCGTCTGCTCTGTCTCGTTAGCCTATGGATAAGCTCAGCTAAATCAGGCCATGGCGAGAAGCTTCCTCCCTTCTGATGGAGGTTACCACCTCTGTGGTAAGGTCAGAGCTGAACACGTGTCCGTGCTGCAGCCGTTTTGGTGCGGAGCTGAGACTGTGAGCCTTTATGGCCATGAAGGGGTGGCTGAAAGGGCTGCTGGGGGGAGTGGGAGAGAACCACCTGGCACTTCAACAATCTGAGCCCGAGATCTGCTGCCTGGTCTCAGGAGAGTGCTTACTTGTGCAAATAGTCGGTAATCCAATTTCACCAGCTACAGCCCTGGGATCAGTGACATGCCGTGGCAGGTCTTAGGTTTCTGTAGCTGCTTGCAGCTCCCTTGTATCCTGACGCTGGCTCGGCTGGGAAGAAAAGCTAAATAAGGCGACAGAAGGGGATTTGAGGGAATCTGCTGCAGTTCTCCAAGCTGGAGGGAGTTATCTCAGAAATTTTAGCCCAAATATGTGAGGTTTCTTGGAAGATTCTGGGGTTTCTGTTTTTCACCTCTTTGCCCCTAAGTTTCATACATGATAATGAGCCACTAAAAAGAAATGAAAGGACTTTATCAGTCAGCTCATCTACTTACTGCATAGAGCTGATATGGTCTGAGTGGGTACAGTGGGCAAGCGTGCCTGTGTGCTGCTGCCCTGGGACTCTGCGGGCTTCTCAGTGCCTATAGGCACTTGCATAGGGCTGTACATAAAAGCTATCCATCTAAACACATGTAAACATGTTTGCAGAGCTGGACCTCTCACAGATGCCTGAAGAGATCCTTTCATTTTCCCCTCCTCTTTGGCCAGCCCTCCTTCCTCCCAGCCTAACAGTTTAAAATGAAAATAACTTGTTCAGGGCGGTGGAAGTTAGACCAGGCATTTTGGTGTAAATAAATCTGGGGAGAAAAAAGTACCTATTCTAGGGATGACTCTGACAAGCACTAAGTAAAGAAACAGTTTCCTCGGTTCCCACCGCAAAGCTGGAAGGTGGCCATTTCAGCTCCCTTCCTTGTATGAACTCAAGGCCATCTGAGCATGGAGAAGTGGACTGGCTTTTCGTTGCGTGACTTTTCATATGGGCAGGAAGTTTGGGAAAGGTAAACAGAAGCTCTTATTTACATATTCTCATTTCTGTACCTTCCTACTAACAGGTTTCTGCAACATTCTTCCCATGCCTGTACTGATGCTCCTGTATTCTGAGAACTGAAAGGCACATGTGAACTCCCATGGCTCATCATGTATAGATTTATTTGCTTCACAGTGTACTTTTGCACAAACTTAAGTCCCTTTTCTTCAGGAGGTGTCCTGAAGACAGTGTTTAATGACAAATAGTGATCATTGCGAGCATATCTGCACTACATATAGTAATATATGTATACTTAAGCATACCTCTGTAATACACATATTGATCTGGGCTGCGTACTTGTAATAACATAAGTTACTCTGTTCACCCTTGTAAGACAAATAGCTATATTCTTGAAATCTCTGTAAATACCATTAATAACGCGTTTCAGCTGAGAAAGCACCACGTTACTGCTCCCATCTTTCTCCTGTTGGAGTTTATTTAATAGTCTGGTTCCATACTACGCTGTCTGTGCTGCTCCTGTTCGGAGTCTGCTCAGGGCAAGGCAGACACCAGCCAAATTTAAATTCACCCAGAAACACGACCTGATGTTTCACACTCAGAAAGTGACATTTGAAAGGGCAGAAGCAATTCATAGTTTCCCAAACATTATGCAAGTTGGAAAACTGTCATACCTCTGTGGTAACAGAAGGATTTGCCCTTATCCTTTGACACGGAGTCCGGGCCGTATCCTTTACACACTTTCTGCCTTGTTTGTGCCTAAGACCCTGCAGGGGAATGGGTTAAGTGAATCTGCCAGGAAAGCATAAAAAATAATTAACAAAATTAATTACAAAAAATATTAGGGGTGAGGGGTTGTTCTAATGTTTGGATTATCAGTAAAAATAGATAAAAACTTCTGGCAGACATGTGATTTAAATCAATGTTCTTCATGTTTACTTCGAAACTTCTGACAGGGAAAAAAAAATTCAAATCCTCTGAAATAATTTCCTCAATTGAAGACAAACTGTACACTTGTAGCTTCATTAAGCCAGAAGGCAAAACTCATGGATATTTGTACAGGTTTTGTTCTGGTCCGTTTCCATTCTTTTTTCCCTGAACACCCAGCAATGCTGGGGCTACTTGATTGACTGAGAAGGTGATATTCTAGTCTGGAGGCTAAAAAGAGTGAGGAACTTTTCTGTTGTCCTCAATATCACAGCAGATTAGGAATTCCTCCCACTACCAGCCTGCAACTTTCCAGTTATTCCAACAATTTTAGAAGCGTGTCTCTTAAACCGCAGCTGCCCAAAACGCAGCCTATGCACTTCTATTTGAATTCACTTACCCAGCTCTCCATCTAACAAATGCCCAGGGAGGTGGTGGAGTCTCCTTCTCTGGAGATATTCAAGACCCGTCTGGATGCCTATCTCAGTGAAATGTCCTAGGGAGCCTGCTTCGGCAGGGGGTTGGACCCGATGATCTCTCGAGGTCCCTTCCAACCCCTACAATTCTATGATTCTATGAAATGGAAAAACCGAAGTAAATATTTTCGATATGAAATTTAAAACTTCTCTGAAATAAGCTCTAAAGAAGCTTGGCTTCCTGAATAATTTCTGCTGAAATTTGTCATCTGTACAAGGTTATTTAATCCGAGTCAATATTTAAGAAAAAAAAAAAAAAAAAGAAAAGATGAAAACTGTCATATAAAAAGTGAAACTGAAGTTCTGCTCAGGCTGCATTTCCAAATACTGTTATTTTTATTGGAAGGAGCAAAGCTTAGAATATGGTAATGAAAACTTGGGAGCTTTTTTTGCCAAGATTTTAACTTAACCACTTTTGATCAGCAACGTTTTCTCAAAGGCATTTTTTTTTAAAAAAAAAAGCAGCCCGTGTAACTACATGAGCCTCAGCAATACATTTTCTGCCCCCAGTCCTGTGGCCTAATCAGCTAGGTTTAAAGTCAAATAAAATCAGTAATGTCAGTCAGTACAGTTTTTGTTTGATTGCTGTGTGTTGAAACTACTCAGGTTTAATGGAGGGAGCTCCAGGTCCATGCTCTGCCAGCTGTATGAATGATAGCCCTTATTTTTGTAACGGGAATGCTGTGTGTATCACCCCGATCACAAGGACCCTAAGCACTTCTGCTTTAGGAAAGGCAGGATGTATTAAACAAGGGATACCTGCAAGGGCAGAAAACTGATAGTGGCCTGCTGAAATCATACAACTATAAATTTTTAGGACTCAAAAAAACAAGCAACCCCCCTTCTCAACTGTTGCTTAGCTTCACAACCTGTATGTTCCTCTGCACCATCTCGTACGAGTGGGAGTATTGTCAACTTGTCCTAGCCTGAGAGAGAAATGTTACCTACATGTGGAAAATGATCAATGCGCATCACGTACTATGGCTATAATAAAGGTCTCCGTAGCAACATTAAGAACAGTTATTTTTAAATGTTCTGTGTTCTCTTGTGTGCCTCACGTTCATGTTTTTTTAAATACAACTATTAACTGTTTCCACTGCAGATGCCGCCGTGAGCTAGTTGTCCAACAAAACTCCTTTGTGGAGGCTTGAAAAGATGATCCTGCCTTGTTTTTTCCACAGATGACTGCAGGCTTGCTTTCCTTTGCAGTCAGTAAATGTGCACTTAAATATTGCATAGTTATTTATCAACACGCAGCTGGTCTGGAAAATGAACTTGTAAGAGAGAAGGAGGTAGGAGTACGGGAGTAGAAAGGATCTAACAAGGAAAGTCTGAGCAGGTTGTGGGCAAAGATCCCCCAAACTTGTAAGCACACAAGCAATGGAAAAAGAATATTAACACGAGAGGCTGGGGAGGAACATCATGCTTGGGAGAGGGGCTGGGGGAGGCAGTTAGCAGGTAAGGAGCTGAGGTGGAGGAGGAGGAGGAAGGGGAGGAAGAGGAAGCTGGAAGGCAAGTCCCCGTGAACACTGCCGCAGGCACTGCGGTGGAGAAGTCGCTGTCGAGCAGAGCTCAGCTAAGAGGTGAAGAACAGCAGAAAACTGTTGGGCTTATCTCAGGGGTCACAACTGGCTGCTTCTGGAGGAGGAGCAGGAAGGACGATAGTATTTTTCTGAGAACTGAAGCAGTGTGTGGGTTTTTTGCACACCCCTCTGTCACACCCATTTCCCCAGAGCTTCATCGCCTGCTGATTCTGATGTAAAGACCGAGTTAAGGCTGGCATGGGTTCTTTGTTATCTTGGGGTTCTTTGTTATCTTGTTATCTGTAGTTTTCCCCTGTTTTCTCACCCCTACAGACAGCAAAACAGTTTTCAGGCAGGTAAAACAGGCTGAAAGCTGGCTAAGCTCAACCCTGTGCTTGGCATGGTAGTGGGGCTTGATTTCTGGAAGGAAAAAACAGCTTTTTTTCATTATTAACTTAAAAGACACCTAGCAAGGGCAAATAATAGGCATTATTTATACACTGCCATACACAGGGGTGATATAGGAGAAGAGAAGTGTATACTGCAGAACTCTTGGATTTTGTTAATAATATAGAAATACACATAATGGGTAAAAAAAAAATTAAAACCAAAAAACCCACCCAAAAAAACCCCAACAACAAAAAAATCCTCTTAAGTTTGCTAAAAGGCGTCTGAGATGCTAATTTCTTTTTCGTTAGCTTAAATGCTTAAAACATCATCTGGCAATGCTGTTTGTACCATGCAGAAATGATCTGCGTTGGAGGGAGCACAAGCCGGGGAGCATGAGAGTGTACTCATCCGTTGTCTGCTCTATTAATACACACACGCCTCTGCTCGGTCTCTGGAGCAGCTTAGGCACAAAGGATGACAAAGGCAGGGGAAAAGAACTGCAGGTAAACATGTAGAAATTATGGGGTAAGAAGGATGGCGGGAAAGAAATGAGGGGGTGTTTGACAACAGGCCTTGTCAAGAACAGGGTGTCCATGGATAGGTAATGGAGTAAGCCCTATCCAGGGCTAAATCCCTTCAAAGGAGGCCTGAGGTCTTTGGGAGAGATACACAGGCAACAGAATTGCCTGAGGTGAGGATAGCTGCTGTATTTGGTGTATCCTCTCTGTCTCTTCTGTTGGGAAGGGAGCACAGATTTCTTCAGCTAATTACAGCTCTGTTCTGGATGGCAGTTGTCTAGGAAGTTCTTCTTCAGGAGTATATTCCCCTTTCACTTACACCCTCGTTGGTTTACTGGGAAAGCCTGCCAGGGGCAAATTGGCCAAGCTGCTCATATCTCTAGGATAGGACCGCCATCAGCAGCCACATGAATGCTTGATGTAATAGTAGGGCTACAAGCCAGGCTGAGGAGGAGGAAAGTATCTGAAGATTTAGGACCACCTGCAAGGGTCTGTTCAGGATCCATGCCAAGGAGCAGCTGGACAGGCTGCAGGCTGAAGCCTGTTACACCATCGTGGTTCATAACCAAGGTAATTGTCTCTGTTTGATTTTACACAGGAGATTTGTGGGCATTAATACTTCCTCCACACCAGTTGCTCGCGTATCTGATGCTGTAACATGAGCTTGCCTGCCTTCTCAGTGGTTAAAAGGGCACCGTCAAGGACATTTTCAAACTATATGCCAAGTTATTTATGAAACCCTCTCAGATCAGTGAAAATACTGCTTCTCCACAAGGCCAAGTTCTTCTTTGCTTCTTTGCTTCCCACGGAACTTTCTTTTTAGCATCTTTTATTGGAAAGATGCATTTACCAGGGAGACTGTTCACTTAACAGAAGATAGGTGCCATTAAGAGCAAGCACAGGTTCAGATTTAAGCGGATGAGAAGGTCACAGATGCAATGAAGATTTTAAAACATGTTATTGCTGCTCTACCACACACCACTGACTTTTCCCTTCTACTTCCCCCACTTTTAGCTTGTAGCAGTGTTAGCAGTAATATCACAGTCTGTGGTTGATTGCATTTTGTGGGGTTTTTTTCTTGTTGTTTTCGATTTTTTTGATGTAAGTGTTAACTACAGAAATAGGTTTTGGTCAGAATTCAGCAACACAGCCTTGTCTTCCCTCCCTACTGATCGTTTTCAAGGCCAGGCTGGATGGGGCTCTGAGCAACCTGGTCTAGTGGGAGCTGTCTTTGCCCATGGCAGGGGGTTGGAACAAGATGATCTCTAAGGTCCCTTCCAGCCCAAACCATTCTATGGTTCTATGAGTCTGGCCCAATGTTTTGTTCCTATTTTATGCTGTATGTTATTCTGTATATATATTCTGTTCAACTTACACAGCTCCCAGGGTGTTTTTGCTTTGAATCTGCCCCATTTCAACATTCAAGGATGTAACAATTTGGATACCAACTGTGGAGGGCAGGACAGCCCTGTTGAGAGCTAAGCTAGAATCCCTGCCCTAGCTCTCACCACAGACCTCAGCTGAGTTACTTTGCATCCCAGAAGCTATGTCATCACTTGAATCCTGTGAGAAGCTGGGGCTTATCTCTTCAACTGTAGTGTCGCACCTGTAGGATCAGGACAAACATACTTCCTAAGTTACAAGCTGTTTAGATAACATGGTCATGTCAGCACATCTGGGGCAGCTGGAATAAGTATCCTTCACCTCCATCCCCACCAGTGAGCTGAGCACAGCTCTTGTCAGAGGCAACGGCTGCGGGAAACTGCATTTTGCCCTATCGAAGGACCACAGGGTGAGCTGAGGGTGCTGTGGTTGCTCACGCTACATTTTCTTTCCCTGTGGCTTGGTGACTCATTGTTCTCACTTCCTCGTTAGCCCTTTTACAGGCAACACAAAGTACCCTTTTCTAATAGAGAAGCATTTTAGAAAGCTTCTGGTAAACAATATACAAATTATTTTTGGTAACCATTAAGAGTTTGGGTTCACAGCTTTTCTGAGGAATCTTTGTCTCCATTCAAGCACATCTCCTTTCCACAGCCCACTGCTGACACATGGTACCCAACTGTTAATAGTTGCAGCAGTACCACTGATGTACTTAGTGCTTTTCTAGTTCAGGATTTGTGATGGATGGTGAGAATTTGCAATATCTGATGCTCAGCATCTGAAAATGTCTTACTCAATAGCCTCATGCACTTCTTTTTGTTTAGTTTTGCCTGAGAACAAAACTTCTACTGACTTCTTTGAGATTGCCTTGGTTCATTCTGCTTTAGCTGGCGCCTGTTTGCTGATTAGCTCATCTAAGGAAATTAAGTCCTGAGCTGATCTGGCAGACAGCGCATGTGTTCTTGTGCACTGTGACGGAGTAGCAGCTGGAGAACTTGATAACCATAGCCTGTTATTTGTCAAAACAGGTTACTGATTCAAACAGGTTACTGCTAAACAGATAGTGGGGACTAACACAGCCGAGTGGATGAAAAAGCATGGAGAGGATGGTTGTAATCAAAGAAAATACATCTTCCTGTTGGTAAGGAAGGAGGAAGACCTCCGCCTTCTCCCATTATAGGCATTTGGGTTTGTGATTTTATGTTCTAAGGGTTTTATATTGGTGGTGTTTGTTTTTTAAACTAAGCCTGGATTATAGTCTTCCAAGGCCTTAAGTTCCTCAGTAGTTAACCACAGAGAGATTCACAGCTGCATCATTCAGATTACCCGTGGCATTAAAAGCCTTACTAACAATAAAAATACGTGGCCCTTTTTACAGCTTCTTCTGGAGATTGAGGGGTATTCTTGGCTTGAAGATACAAAATGTAGTCTAAAGCTTCATCCTTACAGGTCTGTCAGCACATGGGGCTCTAAAAGTTCTCTTTAAATAGCAAGAGACACAAATCCAGCCCATACTTTCTCCAAAACAGACGAGCATCTGTACATCAGCTTGTAAAACAGAACAGCAAAGAACATGAGATCATTAGATCTGGCCAAGGTTTGTCCAGTCAGGCTTCCTGTAATGTGATACTAAATCTAGCAGCAGAGGAGTACTGGAAAACCTAAGTGCAATTCCTTTGCAGGCAATAATGTGCCATTATATCTTGTCTAAATGGTTGGTTTCACTACTACTTATTGATGTTAACAGGAAGGCTTTGTAGTTGTGTAGGCAAACTGAAGCAGTCATTACAATTAAGATGTCTTTCAGCTTCTCCTTTTTTTTGCCCTCAGATGGAGCACCCATTGAACTAGAATCAGCACAAGAGACTTGACCTCATGCATAAAAATATGCAGACTGTTTTTTAGCTAACGATGCAACTGGTACCATCACCAGGAAGCACAAACTGCACTTCTTAACAATTTGTAAAGAGCGTGAGTACATTTCCCACCACTCAGTTGAGTTCCCTCACCTGGAGACAAGTAAAGCCAAAATGAAGTATTTTCTAGAGAGGTTCTAAGAGGACAGCTAAAAGACAGACAGCAAACATTACGCTCATCTGCATTCAGAGGAGCCTGGGAGAGCTCCACTTATATTCAGCATTGAATCCAGTCACCCCCATTCCCCTTTGGCAGGTACTTCTTGTGGTGGCACCACCACCAAGCAAGTAACCTATTTCCTGTTTGTCTCAATCACTGAGAGTTTTCTGTACAGATGCAGAATTATTTATATTTTTTTAGCATAAGTTTTCTATCTTATCAGTCCTTCTGTATTTCTCAGATATCTTCACTGGGAGCTGGGTTGGTCCCTTTACGTAGGCTGCAGGACAGACTTAGGGTCAGTGCAGTATTTGCTCCTCATGATATTTTCTTATATATTGTTTGGTTTTCTAGTGTATAAAGTGACAGAGCTCTTCAGCACAAGAATGCAGAAATCTTACAAGGGGAAAAAAACAACAGGTTAGGTATTGTTTGTACTGCTACAAACACTACTTTCATTTTGGTGGTAGAGTTAGGAGCATGAGGCAAAGGTCAAGCTTCACACTTCCTGAGATGATTATATTACTAATAGTCATCCCTGCTTTGGCCTGGTACTTACCTTCCAAGTGCATACATAAGATCAGATACCAATGGAGTTTTATTGTTTCAACCATGATCAATATAAACTGGTCGTGTCAATGGATTTGGGCAACGCTATAGTATTAATTTACTTTAAAGGAGATGTTGTCAATAAATAAATAAAACTCCTCCAACAAAACTTGCTTTCTAGGAAGATCAAGGGGTTTCAACTTTATTTCTTTCTGCAGGAATTAAAAAGAAAATCAAAATTGAGATAAAGACAACTGTTGCTGGTTATTCAAACAGTTCGCTCTTCCACATGTACTGTGGGCTAAATCTATATGCCCAGTATCTCCTGCAGCAGGTAGCTGTTGTGGATCCTTCCCCATGCTGCTAGCAATCACAAGTCTTGGAGAAAGACCAAGGCACATGGGCAGAGACACACTACACTCCGAGACCCATTAGCACTGTATGACCATTCCACAGCCTTTTTTTCTCTTCAGCCAGCAGCAACTCGACATTCATAATTCCTCTTCTGTAGGTGGGTCACCTAAGGACCATACCCCTGCCAGCGTTTTGAAAGATTAATAACAATAATAATAACTACACCAACCACCCTTTTTAAGGTTTCATTTCTTAGTAAACTGCCAAACCTACAGATCTGAAACTTCTGAGGAAGCAAATCTCACTATTTGCTCTGAATTCAGCCAAGTGTAATCCTATTACTTTCTATTAACCCCTGCTAGGCTCACACTGCCTCATAAAGACTCTGCTAGAGACCAGTATTCTCACTTACTCCCTTCTTTCCCTCCAACCTGCTCTGTCACCCAGCCTGGCACCAGCAACACAGGTCTTTCCATTTTAAGCTCCTCCCTTGTAGCCTGCTATTTTTCTCAGATGTTGGCCTGTCATCTGATAGTGGTAACCTGTCCACTCTCTTGTGGCTCATAGGATGTTTTGCATCCCATAACAGTGGGGTGCCCAGGTGATGGCTCACCTGGCTGCTCAGAGCATCTACAGAGACAGGTACTGATTACTTTTCCCTTCTGTTTCCTTAACAGGAATCAGGCTTCTGGATAATAGATTGAGAGCAAGCCTGAGGAGAAGGACTTTGGGGTGTTGGTGAACAAGAAGCTGGCATGTCCTGGCAGTGTGCACTTGCAGTCTGGAAAACCAACTATTTCCCAGGCTTCATCCAAAGCAGCGTGGCCAGCAGATCAAAGGAGGGGATTCTGCCCCTCTGCTCTGCTCCTGTGAGAACCCCCTGCAGTGCTGTGTCCAGCTTGGGGCTGCCTGAGACAAGACAGGCATGGAGCTGTTGGAGTGAGTCCAGAGGAGGCCACAAAGATCATCAGAGGGCTGGAGCACCTCTGCTATGGAGATAGGCTGAGAGAGTTGGGGTGGTTCAGCCTGGAGAAGAGAAGGCTCTGGGGAATGCTTATTGCAGCCTGCCGGTACCTGAAGGGGCTACAGGAAAACTGGAGAGGGACACTTTGTCAGGGAGTGTAGTGACAGGAAAAGGGGTGATGGGTTTAAATGGAAGGAGAGGAGATTTAGATGAGCTATGGGGCAGAAATCCTTCCCTGTGAAGGTGAGGAGGGCCTGGCACAGAGTGCCCAGAGAAGTTGTGGCTGCCTCTGGATCCCTGGCAGGGTTCAAGGCCAGGTTAGATGGGGCTTTGGGCACCCTGAGCTAGTGGAGGGTGTCCCTGCCCATGGCAAGGGCTTGGGAATGGGTGGGCTTCGAAGGCCCTTGCAACCCAAACCAGTCTGGGATTCTGTGATGATGAACATCTTGGTCTGTTCAGCATATTAGAAGGGACCTGGTAATTTTACTGCTGCCATATTAGTAAATTTCCTTGGATATCTTTAAGGAAGTTATCCCAAAATTCTTTGAAAAGAGCAGAATCTGGATTTTCTGAAAATACCCATCTCTGCTAGAAATTAGTATGAATGATCTACCATATGATTGCAAGTACTAGCTGAGTATAAATAGTTGTATGTTTAGTTCTTTACCACTAAATAATAGGAGCTTGCTGCCATCTGTGTCCTATTTGTAGCCTTAGCATCTTTTAATCCCAAAAGAGGACTGAGCATTACCACATAAGCAAACAAGCATTACAAGAAATGGAAGGAGGAAAGAAATGACATCCATCCTGACAAGCACAAACCAAAAAGTGACATGCCAGGAATGTCAGTCATCAAAACGTCCATAAGCAGCCATCCTAAACAGACAAGTAGGATGCTTTATCAGGTTGCTATCTCTCTTAAACCACCAGCAGGATCTGTAAGGCTGGTTTATGTGCCTCTGCTTTTTAGTTTCAATATATAGGTTTTTAGACTCTACATTTTGTCATTCCTTGAAGCATCCATATCCTAAATGTGAACAAGGAGTAATGAGCAGAGGGTGTACTCCAGTGCTTGGCATAACTGTGAGTTAAAGGTTTGGATTTCTGTGCAGAATTTGTTGCTCAAGCGCCTAAACATAATACGCTGGCTCAAGCTCAAATCAAGTACATCAGTGCCATAAACCAGGCAAAAGCATTACCAAAGCCTAGGGCTCAAAAATGAGTGAGCTCCTGCAGTATAATGAGTTACTTACTAAACACCACTGGAGCCAGATGCTCTTGGCCTGTTACATATCTGGGGGAAAATGTGTTCATTTAAATGTCAGAAGAAGGAAAACAAAAAAAAGAAAGATTTAAGATAATGCATTTTTGCCATGTGTTGGTGAGGGCCTAGAAGTATGTGTGTGGTTGAATCCCCAGCCTCGATGAGCACACAGTAACTCTCCAACCAACAGTAACTTGATTATGTCTCCCAACCCTGAACTGAACCGCAGCAGTCGCTTCGGATTAGAACTGAGCAAGAGGCACGAGGCTGTCAGAGAGAGTGTAAATTTAACTTCTTAAATCACCAGTGAGATCAAGAGGATTTGCTTTATGGAGTCACAGCGTCAGCACTTTACCAAAGAAAAGCCCATTGTCTCTGAGGGACAGCTGAATATTTATTTCCTAGTGCACATTTAGGCAGTAAAAATGCTCCGTGCCTTGCTTGTGCTGGGCTCTTCTCCTGGCCATGTGCTGGGCTGGTTGGTATTTTCCTAACACATCAAGAAAGAGAAGCAAGTTCTTCCCCAAGCTCCCTGCGTCGTACAGACCAGCTGATGCACTTGCTGGTGGCTCAGTGCGTGTTGCCCATCGGGAGCTAAGTCAGTCTGTGTTGCAGATGAGATAGATAAGAGGGATGCAGTTCGCTCTTAAGAGAGAGGCAACAATATGTTTATTGATATAAAACAAAGGGTGTAATGGTGTTTGGTAATAAACGCGACAGTGATTAAGGTTTGATGGTAAGGTAATCTTGATTAGTTAGTGCATAGAGAACAGGGTCAGATGAATCTGTCAGAGACACCCTCCCACCTGGAGTTTTGTGTCCAGTTCTGGGCGCCTTGGTATAAAAACGACAGGGATCTCCTGGAGAGAGTCCAGAGAAGGGCTATGAAGATGATTAAGGGCCTGGAGCATCTCCCCTGTGAGGAAAGGCTGAGTGAGCTGGGACTGTTCAGCCTTGAGAAGAGAAGACTAAGGGGGGACCTAATTAAAGTCTACAATTATCTTAAGCAGGGGATGCAGGGGGAATCAGCCAGCCCCTTTTCAGTGGTCTGTGGAGACAGGACAAGGGGCAATGGCTGCAAGTTGGAGCACAGGAAGTTCCACACCAACATGCCGAAAAACTTTTCCCCAGTGAGGGTGACAGAGCCCTGGGACAGGGTGCCCAGGGGGGTGTGTAGTCTCCTTCACTGGAGATATTCAAGACCCATCTGGACGCCTATCTGAGTGACATGTCCTAGGGACCCTGCTTTGGCAGGGGGTTGGACCCGATGATCTCTGGAGGTCCCTTCCAACCCCTACAATTCTGTGATTCTGAGTCACGGGGTTCAGAAAGAATCCCCTTGCTTTCTAAACTCCTCAGAGAGGAGCCTAGGTGTGACTGGATCCAGTCTTAGTCTCAGACTTGATAAACGGTTTATGTCTAAAGGATTATATATACATACAATCGATTCTTTATATTTCTTAGCTAAGATCACAAAGTTTAGTGCACTTATTCTCAACTCACTTACCGAGGATCTGATGAGGATCTGTTGCAGCAAAGATTCTCTCAACCTTGGGGAGTAACCTTGAGAGGCTTCTCTTTCAAGGGGAGATCCTGACATGAAGCCCACTGTTGTCTCAGGAGAGCTCAAAGGGCTCTTGGACTGCTCACTGTTTATGGAGTAAGATGATCGGCTCATAGTCATATTTACATACCACCCATAGATGCCAGCGGACACTGACCAGTGCTCTGTCCAGGTGGGCACATTAGCATAGATAGCCTGTGGCTATTGTGTTGTTATCTGTCTTCCTGAACTCACTGTGAGACAGATGCAGACACCACAATCAACACCAGTGGTTATCAATCAATCCAGATTTACAGGAAAAAAAGTCAGGAAAAGATGGGGGCAGTGGGGAAGCATGCCATCACAACCCTGGATCAGCAAGAAGTGAAGCAGCATGGCTGCGATCCAAGACAATGCTCCTGGGCCTGCTTGCTCAAGGTCAGGGTGATGCTGGGACTCCTGGAGTATTGCTTTGCTGCATTTAGCACGTCGTGGGTTGGAACATTGTGATAACTTGGTAAGAAGGGGAAAAAAATCATGATCTAGGAAAAAATTACTCATGGTGTAGGATTGCTAAGTTAGATTTGGACTACCCAGATCTAGTGGCCTTTTCCAAATCTCTGGAAATAATGCCATGAAAGTTTTAATTGGTGTCTTTGCTGGGAAACTCTGTATTTCATGCACATTTCCCTTTAAAAAAAAAAATTATATATATTCACAGTTCCCTTACCCCCATCCTATACCAACCACAAAATCTCTACAACTCTGCAGTGCAGATAGGCCCTCTGCTCTGACAGCATTGGCAGAAGAAGCAGCCTAAGAAGCTAAGCAGATAAATAGAAACAGTCTGAAACCCTGCAAAGCCCTTTAAAAAAGCTGATAAAACAAACTGCCAACCTGCATAGGCAACCCAAGTTCTTCCATAAGACCTGTAACTCATTTCAAAGTACCTTCTGAGTGGATGAAGCTTCTTCCAAAGGCCTCCAGAAGGGAGGAACATGGTTCATATAAGGGCAAGAAGTTGTTGCACTAGCCCTCGAAAAGATGATCTGTGTGGATATGGTGTTTTTCTTCACTCCCTGAACAGTGGTGCTTGCAAAAACTGTAGACATTTTTTTCATGCAAAACATTTGTAGGGTATATGTAACCAGTGGTAAATCCAGACCGCTTGTTGCAACCCGAAATTGTTATGGCAGTCTCAGTTTGCGGCCACTGGATGTCACTACTGATCCATTTCAGAGCACCAGCAGGTTTTTCTGAGAGCAAAACAAACCCTCTTCCTAATTCGGAGAAAACGAAATATTATTTTACTTATGATTATTGTTGATGAGAACTCATCAGCTCATTTTCCAAAGCCAGCACAGCACGCCCATCACCTTGTCTGTAACACACACGGACTGTTTTCTTGCACTGCCAGACAACTTCCTCTCATCCAGGATCCAGGAGAAGAAACTGCAGCTTCTGAGGTGATGACACCACATCGAGCCCGGTGTGGAGCAGGAGCAACTCCATGCAGCGTGGGCCCGGGAGCTGGGGGAACCCAGGGAGCAAGCAGGTGTATGTGGTAGGACCCCAGGAGGCAGCTGTGGGTGCTGAGACCCCGGTCCATGCTTTTCTGGGGCCAGTGCTCAGGGCCAGCTCATCACCATCCTCTTTCCCTGCTTCTTCTATGGAAACAGTGCAGATCTGCTTATTTTCTTGGGGATGAAAAACTATAAAAATATTATAAGGGATTATAATTTGTAAAAAGCAGCAGAGACAGAGCACCTGTCAGGTCACTAAAGATGAGTTCCCCATAGATCTATCCCACTGTGTTGGGCACTTGCATAGATATCATGTGAGAGGTAGGTCTGCTTCTGAAGCTTTGCAATGAAGGAGGGAGCAGAGATGAGAAGACAAAGATACTTTTTTTCTGTGTTATCCTTGCTCTGCCTTGCTGACATACCCACAGACAAGAGGGGAGGCAATCCGATAGGAACAGATGAAATGGGGCACTGGGCAGGGAAGAAAGAAGGTGACATCAATTTGGATTTGGGGTTTTATGGCAAGGAAAGGGAAGTTAAGGAGATTCAGGCACAGTCGCATAGAAGACACCATGAAACCGGGAGTCAGCCTTGCTGTGCTGAGATCTCAAGGCAGATCACATGCACTGACATGCTCAACACAGTGCTCTGGAGGGTCTGACACCACTCACCAGCCTGACTGATGGAGTCTTCTGCTGAATGCTCTGCCATCCCACCCTGCATTGCCTGAGTCCCACCTCATGCTATTGTTGTTCAGCACTTCCCAGGAGAAGGTCCTATTTCCTGTTCGGTATAGCTTCACTAAACTTTCATCATTCAAGGAGAAAACTTCTGTTAGATTTTCTGCCTCAAGCTGAAAAACAAGGGGATAAAACTATTAATCTGTTTTTAAGAAAGAAAATTGAAAGAGAAATCACATATACTCCGTAGAGACTAATAATTGGACTCTTCCAAGATTTATCCCCTTCAGGCAGGCAGGGGTCTCCAAGCCATTTAAAGTGTGGGTGACAGCCTGGGAGGAGAAAGAACAGGACCAGACTGCTAGAGGGATGGAGAGGTGATTATATGCACAAGCTGGAATTAAGCTGGTATGGGAAACCCAAAATTACTGCCTTGGAGCTCCTCCTTGCCACCTTGAAGTGTTTTGAATGTAATTTTTGCAGTTGGTATCTTCCCCTTGTGAACCAGTTTGTGGTGGTGTGTTGTTCAAGGTGGTTCAGGCATTTTCAAAAGCAGAGGACTTCTGAGTTAAGGAGTTCCCAAGCTGCAGTACAGGCTCTCAGGGAGCAGAGAATGACCTTACAGCCTCCTCACCCAAGCCAGGAGCTTGGTGTGGTGTGGATTACATCAGCTTGATGAATTCCTTGCAGTGACATAGCCAGATAAAGATAGCAGTGACTAACACCCAGTTATCTAAGGGAGCTGTGGATCTAACGGGACTGAGCCAGGGCTCTCCATGTCACCAGCTCTGCAGCAGCCTACCAGCCCACTGAGCTCATGGGTAACCTGAGAAACACTCCTGATTTCTGCTGGGGTGTTCATTTTGATTTAATCAGTCTGGCATTCTGCCAGCATAAAACTTTCCTCTCTGAAATATCTAACCCATTTCAGTGAGAGCTAAAGGATAACCCAAGGAGGTCTTCTGCACAGTTCCTCTTTGCCTCCTATTTCCTTATGTGTGGAGTCACATTAATGCCATGAGGAAGTGGCATGAACTGCAGAGCTCTATCAAGGCCATGGGGAATGAAAGAAGTACTTGCCTGTACCAGAAGAGAGGGTCTACAGAACAGGAACTTCACTTAATCAGCTGACTTTGGTCAGTAAAAGGAGCAGGATCATGCACATGGGATCTGCCTTTTTTCTCAGCTAGAGGAAAAGCTACTTTTCTCTTTAAGACAGGGTATCCAATGAAGTACAGCTCCCTTTGCCAGGGTGACTGGGAGTTTGGCTGGAGAGAAGAAGAAAAGTGAAAAAACAACAATAAAAAAAACCCAATAGAAGAAACAAAATGCCATTTTGGTCAAAATTACTCCATCCTTACAGACCCAGAACTTCTTTATGTATCCTGGGATTGCCAACCAGGCAGCAAAGCTCAGCCTTGCACCTCAGTCCCAATACATTGCACGGCCTGTGGAGTTAAAAGCTTTTTAACACAGAAATAGAGACAATGAATGGATCTTTGGAACCACAGCCAGTGACATTTACACCACGCCAGAACATCTTTCAACTCCCGCAGCAGTCCTATTGGTTTCCATAGGATTACTCACCAAGTAAGAATCGACTCAGCCTGAGGGAGAGAACCTCCTTTGCTTTCATCTGAAGATGTAAACTTTGGGGTAAGAGTCACTTTGATTCTGCAGAGGCTCAGTTTGACTCTTGCTCAGGCTAGAGGAAAAGGTGACTGTTCCATAAAGCAGCATATTGCAGGCAAGACATTTATCAGTCCAAACCAGGAGACTGAATATCAAATTTAAATCATCTTTCCATCAGCTTCGTTTCAAAATCACACTATATATTAGGCTAGTAAAGTTGAATTTTCCTAACAAGAAAGCAAAGAGGGAAGGAGCTGGCCAGAGCTTTCCAAGACTTGTTGGCAGGAGCCTTCTCCAATCCATCTCCTGGCAGATGACTCCCCAAATGCCTTACCACCAACTGAATGCTTTCTCCCTCCTTTCCTGGAAGTGTTGTTTTGTCCTGTGGAAACTCAAATATGTATGATAATATGTAAGGAGTTCTCACCAGCTCTTTTTATGAGCATTATGACAGATGCCAGATGATTATCTGAAGCCTCCCCACCAAACCCACAGCTTCAGGGGGATGCATGGAGGCTGGCAAGATAGGGAAATCCTGTGGCCAAAAGCTTTTGGAGAGAGCAGTTTCTCCTCCCACTTGCAGAGACCACACTTAAATATTTGTGGTATCCTAAATATGCTCTTTAGTGTGCACACTAATAGATCTCTGGAACACATCTGGGTTTGGGAACTGTGGACCCTCAGGCTTGTGCAAGGCAAGGTAAGAAGTTCCTAGTATATATGTGTGTGTGTGTGTGCGTGCTGGGGATGCTGAGTGTGTATGTACTAGACTCAGTGTTCTTCTGTTGGAACCCATCCTGGTACTAACACAACCTACCACCTCTGCAAACTTTGAAAGGAAGAGTTTTCTACCACTAACCTGGATGACTATGACATCTAGGGAGGAAAAGTTACTACCAATAAAAGTTAGCAAAACAGACCTGCCATGCCTTGCATAGGTTATGTAGCCACTTGCAATGATTGCATGCATGTCACTTATAGAACGTGGTGCTGAAGCCTCGATCTGAAGGCTTAATTCCCTTCTTCAGGCATATTAAAACTCCTCCTTGGAGAGGAGATCTTCTCTTTTGCCCCATGCCCTCACCCTCTTATGCTGCTCATGGCTTCAGAGAAGTCTGTTCACTCTCAAAAGCTGAGGTCCTTCATAAGAAAAGCAAAATTAAAGACATGCTGTAGGCTTCACTTGAGGAGGTCTGGTGTAACAAGACAGCAGTCCCTCAGGGGGAGAGGGATTGAGGTTGATTTTAATGATTTCCTTCATGTCGAAAGGAAAGTTTAAATAGATTGCTGTGCCCTGACTGTGAGAGCAGAAGAAGTGATTTCTGTTTAAGTAGGTGTTAGGCTGTAGGAAAGAGCGCTGTAATAACAACCTGTCTCGTAAGCCGAAGAAGTGAGACGTTGAATCTGTACCCAAACAAAGAGTGAACCTGAGTCATAAGCACACTTTGTATTTTTAGGGCGGTTTTCATCGGAGGATTTCAGTGTTTTACCAACCCAGAGAGCCAGGGGTAAACATATGAACTTACACTGAGCCCGGCTTTCCTCCGTGATGTCATGGAGCCAAGCAGTTAAGGAGCACAGAGCGAGTGACTGTTTCAGTGTGAGTAAGAGGACAGAGTTTGGACCTGCATGCTTAACTTTCACATCTCTTTTCCCTCATAAAGTAAGCTTTTGTTCCACTTTATAGATGGGTAACTGATGCACAGAGATCCCAGGGAGTTTGCCCAAAGTCACAAACTGAGGAAGTTAATGAAGAAGGACCCAAGAGTTTTGACTTTGTGCTCTGACCCCAAGGAAAACTTAATTTGGCACTAGCAGCTGCTTGATCTTTAGGGCTTCTGCATGAACAGGGAGTAGTTTGCTTAATGAAATAATATCCCAGGCACATATGAAGAGCAATTACTTGCTCTCCTATAAACTCTCATGTATTCATCTAGAAAAAATGTTCATGACTCAGTCATCTGGGATGGTTCAGGCTAGTCACCCTCCAGCATGAGGCGTAGGCATTACAGTGGTGAAGTTAAAAAGGAAGACACATGACCTCAATTACTCACAGGGAGTCAAATTATGATCTCAGATACAGTGGTATAAATCCAGAGTCATTCCCCCTGAAGTAATTGGCATCATACTGTATTTCTTTAACATAGGGGAAATCAGAACGTGGTCTGTAATCTCAGTATGTCTGTAGAGCTTTATTCAGAGAGCGGCTGTGCTCTCCAGCAGTGGATCTCAGTGGTGGGGAAAGTGCAGCTGGAAAAAGTACAAGGTAGAAAAATGTGCCAAGCTTCTCTGTAGCAAAAGCAACAAATTATTGCCCAGTTTTAAATGTGTACTTAATAACGATTTCACTTTTTTATCAGGTTTTCTCCATTTTTCTTTAATAAACAATATAAATAATCTGATACAGAATGACTTCAGTTGAAGCTTTCATAAATCCAGTGCAGTTGAACTTTATCTTAACTCCTCGTTTTTGCTCTGGATATCATAAATGAGGAGGAAGGAAGAATTTGACTATTAAGAAAGGTGAAGAAAACGATGAGCTTACAAACATTGCAGAAGTTTGTAACATCAATTACAAATGGATTGTGACTGCAAGCATGGATCTAGAATCAGGGACATTGCAAGTTCAGAGAAAAGATTTGTTAATGTAAGGACCACAACAAACTGTCCCAGTGAAACATCTGGAATTGTATGAAACCATTTCCATCAGTGCAGAATGAAGGACCTATGGCTTGAAGAGATGGGACACTGGATTCAGCACAGCAGGAGACCACAAAGCAAAATATCTGTGGTGGTTTTGTGCCCTGGCTAGAGGCCAAATGCCCACCAAGCCCCTCGCTCACTCCCCCCTTCAGCCAAAAAGGGGAGAAAATATATATTTGGAGGCTTAAACCCTAAGATAAGGACAGAGGGATCATTCTCCAATTAGTGCAATGGGCAAAACAGACTCAGCACAGAATAAAGGAAAGAAAACTGATTTATTACTACTACAACTAATACACCCAGTGAACCGGAACAAGATAAGAATAAGAAGCGGCCAGCTCTTAAAGCACCTTCCCCCCACCCCTCCCCTTCTTAGCAAACTCAAACTTCATCACCATTTTACTCCCTTCTTCCCCCCGCAACATGGCACGGGGAGGGGCAGGGAATGGGGAGTGGGGTTTTGGTGGTACAAGCTGCTTTCCTTCCCCAGATCTTAACACTTCCACTTCCCCCCACCTCTCGCTTCGTAGCACACTTGACTTTAATCATCAGTTCACTCCCTTCTTCCCTCCCATCACAGCATCAGGAGGGGCAGGGAATGGGGAGTGGGGGTTTTCAGCCCATTCCACCTGAGCTGTCTTCCGTCTCAGCTGGGGGTGGGGGGCATTCCACACACACACTTCCCTTGCAGCGCTGTGGGGTCCCACCCATGCGAGAGTCATATCCACGAACTTCTGCAGTGTGAGTCCCCTCCATCGGGGAGTCATCTCCTCACCACAGGCCTCTCAGCAGGACTCCCTTCCACAGGGTGCTGACATTCGGGCCCGGACTCCCCCGGCCTGGTTCCCCGGCAAACCTGCTGAGGCATGGATCAATCTCTTCACAGGGTGTAGATGTCTCTGCTCCCTGTCCTCATCCATGGGCTGCGAGGGGACAATCCACTTCACCATGGTCTTCTCCATGAGCTGCAGGGGAAACTTTCCTTCCACATTCTTTCCCTCACCCCCTTTTCTTTTGGGCCTGTCCTTGGTATTGGTGCAGCTGGTCACATCTTCCCACTCCCATTCCGGTGGCAAAGTGCTCCAGCCTGCAGGTTTTTTCTCCTGTATGTGATTCACAGAGGTGCTATAAATCCATCTCTGATTGGTCAGAGGTAACTTGAATTGGCTGGTGTTTACTGTCTGGAACTCGCAGCAAACTGTAACTGCTGCTTTGCAAAAGCCGTCTCAGCAGCACAGCTACAGCAAACTGCAACAATATCAAAAATAGACCCTCCATTTATAGTTTCTGAGCTTTCAATAACTGATATTCTCAGCCTTATGGTTCTAGTGGTTTGGAACTGATGGATGCAGACTTTGCCCCTTCGGGACTATGGAAAACCTGGCAGGGAAAGGATTTGGTTTGACAGAGGAAAAACATAGACACCTAACAAGTTTCCAGCACATCAGCATCCCAAAGTTTTTACAAATAAGAATGTTTTTCACATTTTCTCAGCCCACAGCAGCAGTCCAAACATATGTTAAATTATATTATAAGCAAATTGTACCAGCAGCATGCAGAGGGGCACCCAGGAGACCTTCATTAAAAACTCTGGGGATGCAGGAGAACTTCTGGGGTACCACCACAAAGCATCCTGCCTGCTCCCACTGCCAGCCCTGGAAGGAACACAACATACTGCGCTGGTGCATGTAGCTGTACTTTATGGGTATATATTGCAATTTCTGGCTTGTCTTCCATCTGTTACCCAATTCAGATTCCTTCCTCAAAGATCTTGGCACATACATCCCGTTGGTATAATTTCTAAGTATGCAGAAGACATCCATGTGCACCAGTAGAGCTACAGATCCTGTAGACTTAGGAAAGTGATACCTGTATTGCATGCATGAATGCAAAGTAGGTACATTTACATATGCATAACTTGTAGATGCTTTTGAAAATATGACATCATATGTGTCCTGGAGTGCAACATGGGGTCCGGGGGTATCATTAGGAGACACTTGAGTGATGGTGGTTAAGAAACTGTTTGCATTGGCATCACTGAAATACTGGAGCCTTCTGTCTCTTTTCAGAGGCATTGTAACAGCTTCAAATGTTTCTGTGACAGATCCAAGAACAGTGAGCCTTTCCCAGCACTGAGTGCCGTTGAAATGACAGTTTGCAGTCACTTGTTAGGTAATACTCATGGCTGTCCATATCTGTTTCTGTCAAGACTTCTGCTGTGGAGCTTCCACACATCTGGTAAGACTGATGGAGAAGGAGAATGGGCGAAGTGGCACCCAAATAGGACCCAGCCCAGTGTAACTGAGTGTGGCCAGCTGCTCTGTGACCACAGCAGTGTCCTGGTCTGGTTTGGGCACCATGTATAGGCAAACATGTCAGTCAAAAACTAAGTATTTTATCTAAGTATCCTATATTACTGAAGTAGCAAGTCTTTCTGAAGCCTAGTCTACAATCAACTTTACACAATTTCAGTTCAGGGGTAGTTTTTTTACTGAAATAATAAACCAACCTCCCACAATAAGTTCCCTTTGGAGACCCAGTTCTGCTCTGTGTAAACAAATAAATAATTGGGAAGATCCATGGGAGATTCTCCTTAAGCCTGGGCATGCTGCTGCTGACTTGTCACAGTGCTGATTGTGTGGCTGGGAGAGCATCATACAGCATGCACACAGTTGTGTTACTAGTGCTCAGAAAGTCCCACGGGCTCCTGGGAGCAGCCTCAGGTAGGAGGGGGTTGCTGTCAAGATGCTCACTTTCCTTTGGATCTGGTTTGAATGAAATGGGAGGAATTGAAAAATCTCATCAAGTATTTCTACTTAAAAATTCTGGGAGGTGGGGGTGCAAGAGGTTTAAGATGGACTGAGGAATGACTGAGCATCCCTGGGAGGGCACAGGTGACATGGGGGTGGTCTCTGGGTGGGTTTAGGTCCACCATCCCATCCATATGAGATGATGTAGGAAGGGTGGGTGTATGTTGACAACCTGATGCTTGGTTACATGAACACCCAGAGGCACAGGCTCTCAGCCACCCCCAAAGTGCTGTTCTTCTGGCTTTGGACCCAAATGGGAAGTGATCTGGATGCTTTGGCATCCAGGTCTCTGAGCCAGAGAGAGGGGTGGTAGAACACACAGCAGATTCGTAATATGAAGGTGACTGTGAGGTGGGAGCAACTAAAGGACTCTAGGAAATTAAAATGTGCCCTATGAACACCAAGAACTTGCTGACCAGTTGCTTTGTGGCTGGGAGAAAGTCAGGCAGTATAGGATGGTCTTTACAAACTGGGAAAGTTCTGGTCTTTGAGAAGCTTCAAGGAAAGGAGTTCTAGCTAGCAATATCATCTCTGGAGGTGACAAATTTCCTTTACTTTTGCTTAGGGAGCTTCAGTCACCTCATCATAGACACTGTCCCTTATAGGCTCTGATGGGAGCACAGAGCTGCTTTCCAGCTTCACAATCCCAAGCCCTGGCCAGGACTGAGTGTGCAAGGCTATATTCTGTAAAAGTTAAATCCCTAAAATTGCAGAAAGATCACCTTGCAACACAGTTTTCCAAAGCCTTAGTATTGATCTAACTGCTCTCCATCTGAAAGCTATCTAAAACACTTTGATGAGAGCTGTAGGGCTGCACCAGAGCGCTTCATGTTTTCCTCATCCTCTGTGAGTAGAGAAATACTTAATTAGGTATTTATTTAAGTAACCAGAGCCAACAGGTGTAGGCAATTTGGAACTGCTGAGGACAAATCACCACGTGTAATGTAAAGACAGTTACTCCAGGGAGGAGAGAGGGAGTGTGAAAATGGCATATATTAGCATAACTATCTCCTCACACATCCCCTCTCATCTTTGCATAATATCCTGAGTCCTGTGGGCCCCTGCCAGTAATATAAAACAATGATCCTAGCCCCATGGGCCTATTATTATTGATTTATAAATACTTACAGCTAGTTGTGTTAACTGGGTCCTTCCACTGTGAGAGAGAATTACTGGCCATAGGCTGGTGTCAGGCTGCAGTGTCGTAGTTATGCTATATGAGTTCCACATAAAGGCATCTTCCAAATGTCTTTTTTTAGGCGTTTCAACCGCTTTATGGAAACCCATCTGGAAATAAATGTTAGCTGGTCTAATGTATGTAATGAATTTAATGTGCTGTTCTTCCACATTAAGGACAAATCTAATAGGATGATTGAGTGGGGCCAAACTTCTCCAGGAAATTCTTTTATAAGACATGATTGAATTATTGTTTTTCTATTAGGACAGCCAAAACATTCAGTGTCCTCGACAATACAGGATGTGTGCCGTAACTTCTTTGCCACTAAGCTAGGCATACTGTATCTGGACATGTGCCCAGCTATTTGAGTATTTCCATTTGAGTGATTTATTTATTTTCCAAAGAAAGACTACATAAGTTATACAGAACTCGGCAAATTTCTTTTGGATCAGACGACAGAACTGGTGCCTGGCTGCCAAACGAATGAAATCTAAGGAATCCAGAGGCATTTACAGCAAGGCTGAGATTTTCCTAATGGATACCTAAAAGTTAGTCTCATGAAACTCCTGAACCTTTCTCAACAGAAATTGGGCACCTAGCTCTCTTTGCAAATCCTCATCTCCAGTCTGCATTCAAGCCCCTGAAGAAGTACCCTGATTTTCAAAACCATCATGAGCTGGGAGAAGCTGCTGAACATGGCACATGTGCAAATGGGATTATTTATTTGTAGTAGCCTCCCGACCTTGTCTACAAGATCTCATGGCTCATTTTCTGGAGCAGTGGAATCTCTTCCCTTCTGAGTTCTTAATAGAGGAGGGCAATTATTTTTCTTCTGTGAATAAAATATTTCCCCAAAAAAGTAGTCCCAGGGCAAATTAGTCATAGAGTTGCAGCTGGAAACTATTTTTGGCCTAGGTTTACAACGCTGCAGAGGATATCCAGATACTTTACCAAATATTTAAGGCACTCAGCCAAGGTGTGGGAGATGCAGGTTCAGATCTCTCTGGGGATGTGGATTCGAATCCACTCCCTGGGAGGTAACTATCATCAGCATCTTCCTGTATAGGGAGTGACGGGGTGAGAGAGAATGATTTGAGTAACCTGAGTTTGGACCAGCTACTTGTTTCACTTGAGCTGTGTGTCCTTCCACAGGTCCTGAGCTGCAGAGGAGCTGGGACAGGGTAATGAGCCAGGCAGGAGGCTCCGTTAGACCTTATAGGCTAAACCGGATCACTTCTATATACAACCACCATCTGTTTCAACCATGCAGAGGGGTTGGACTCACCTTCCCCACCACCCATCCCCCAGAGAAACCAGTGTTTGATTTCCTATGAAATCCTCCTCAAACTGAAACTCAGAGGTTTATCTGCCACTGAGCCAGGACCCTTGCTCATCCTGGCAGAGATCAGGTTCAGACCTCTGGGACGTGAAATAAAAGCAAAGGGGTGCAGGGGGATGATATTTATCAGTAACAGAAAATGAAAGACACTCAAGTGGGTGAAACTGGAGTGACACAGCACCCACTCTGTGCACAGAAAAGTCTTGACCTCTCCTTGTGATAACATTTCATCTCGTGTGCCCCACAGCCTTGCTCCTCAGGTTTATCTCGAGTCAAACATCTCACCAGGTTAACCCATACTTTTTGTGCAGGAACCCGAAGCCAGTTGAGTGTTTATCATCCTTGAGGAATCCAGCCCATAGAGGTTTGATTATTTTTTTCATACAGACATAAACAGATTCAAGATGTTCTCGTTCATCCAGGGGATAAAGGTTTCTCCTGCTATCTCAGTTCTCCATCAGAAAAACGGTCAGTCCCAATGTGCCAAGATTCCCCCAATGATGTAATTGCCATCATCTGTGTTTACTAATGCAGGCTCACAGGCATCCCAAAAAACAAGGACAATGTCCTTTTCCAGTGTGAACTCAGAAGAAGTCCAAATAGTCCTAGGCTTGAACTACTCATTAAGCATACCTGCAGCTTGGACACCTCTCAGATAAGACCAGAAGATCCCATCCATGTTGCAGAAGTCACATTGGTCAGCTTTGCTCAGTTGATCAAAAATGTTAAACCCATGATTTGAGTTTGGACAGGGAGCATGACCTAAACCTCCTTGGTTCACTCAGAGACTTCATTTTCCCTCCTAAGGTGCCAAATCATGTTGTCAGACAGTACACAACTGCTGGTGTGGTTTTGCACTCAGTGCCACATGTGGGTGGAGGCTAAAAAGAGTTGTTATCAATAGTGATTCCTCATCTGCTATAAGAAAAATCACTGCAGCATCACTGAAACATTATTAGAGGATCGAACCATATACTTCCATACAAAGGTCCCCAAAGCATCCCAGACTGGACCCTCTTCTCCTTTCTTCCAAGGCAGAAGGCAGGCTGTTTGTCCAGCAAGGATCCAACCAGTCTCTAAGTGATTTCACGGATCTTAAATGAAGAAAATATTATTTGGTCTAGGATTCAAAGAAATGAAAAATCTCCACCCTTCCGCCCCTCCCTGCCAAACCCCAAATATTTAAATTGAATGCAACTGCAACTGGACAAAAAAAAAAAAAAAGTCCTGAATATTTTGATTATCTAGGATCTCAGCCCTGTTACTCAGAAATCAGGCTACAGAAGATGGGGAAGAAAGGGCATCTTTGAAAATTCTCGATCCCAATGCTACAGGCTTGCCTTTATGTCACTGTCCCAACAGGACATAAGGTCATTGTCTGAGGATGACAGGCTTTTCTCCCAAATTCTTAATTATTTGTGAGAGCAGGAGGTGCCTGCCTCTGCAGGCTACTATAGCCTGCCTGTACGCTCTAGCATAGCCTGCCTATACTGTCTCATTTATGGTCTAAGCATCAGCACAGCTGTTTCACAGGCTGACAGCATGTGCATCCAGGTTCAAGATCTCTGCTCTTTTCCTTCCTTCTTTTTTTTTCCTTCTAATCTGCATGCATGCACATCCACACTTCAGAGACACTCAGTTATATCAGGTTTTGAACTTTCCCCTATCGTGTGCTATCAGAGAATTGTACAAACTAGAATTCTTACTTCTGCCAACCCGGAGCTTAGCCAAACACTCCTCTACACATCCTTCTACTGACACACTAGTGATGCTTTGCTCTAATGATTCCTTCCATTTCTTGGCTGAATAAAAGCTTTTAAAAAGTGATTATTCCTAAAATACATGAGCATCCAGTTTACCAATGGTGCAAATACAATTAATTCTAAAGAGCAAGAGATGGGCTTTGAATATTATTAAAAGATGAGTGATTTTAGAGAGATTTAGTTATCTAAACAAGAATGTGCTTCTGTACTCCAAGCACCCTGGCAGGTCTTGGTTAATTAGCATTTTTTGACATGTTCATCTGCACAGTAAGTGCCTCAAACAGAGCCACAACACTTGCCATGCATTACATTTAATATATACAATTTTTTATTCCATTTGATCATTTGTTTCTGGAAAGCTGATAGAGGACATGGGAAATGCTAACATGCAAAAGAACACAAATATAGTAGAATTGTTCCTTAGTACCTGATCTGCCACGTACAGTGTTGTGTCTCATACCTGCAGATATTAGTTACATTGCACGTTAATTCAGTTACCACAGTCACCATGTGCATGCTGGCTGAACACATATTTTAGCAGTTAAAACTAGTCAGTAATACACAGCTACGTTTGTTCCCTGGGATACAGATATATGGAACATCTGATCAGAAAGTTGTGAGAGTAAGTCCACCAAAGCCGTGCCAGAAAAGGACCTATCCAACTGTAGGAAAGGTGTATATGGGAGGTGCCACTTGGCTACCAAAGACAGGCTGGTGATGTGTAAGACGTCACAAGTGACTACTTACGCCCTATGTCTACTCTTCATTTAGCCTGAGACCTTGTAATCAAATGACAGAAGCAGCCAGGAGCCCATCAGGAGTTGTCCTGAGAGACGAGGTCTCTGCAATCCACCTGCTTTCTATTTTCATGCATGCTAAGGTAATGCCACAAAGGTGTTGGTCTGCAAACAGGTGCTGTTAACTCCGGGGGAGAAAAGTTTCTCTGCTCACCAGCACCACAAGAGGTGGTGGTTGGTCCTTAGCAAAGGAGGGTCCAGGATGAAGGTAAAATTCCCTCACATGAAGGTAAAATTCCCTCCCATGAAGAACCACAAGCTCACCTTGTACGCAATGGAAAAATTTAGAGCTGATCCTAAGTAACCATGTTTTTAACATGATTTCGTCTTAGCAAAAGAAAAAGCCAGAATTTGGGATTCTCCATAGCATGTGGACAGCTTTCCAGAGCAGTCTGGGAAAAGAGCGTGCTCACCGATTACTACAGCTATACAATGTTAATAAATGTCATTATTTGCTTTATTGAGCAGAATAATATGAATTCTTCTCTCATCAATTTTTACAGTGACTCCTCCCTGCACAGCGCTCTAGCTGACAAGGATTGTAGGTCTAATTATTGGAACATGTGCTTTAATGTGTTTTAATGTCATGTTTTCCTGTAATTGTATTATACCATAAGCCTGCTCTAGAAATAACACTATGAAAGTTTCCTTTCAAAACAAAGATCAATCAAAGAGACAAGCAATTATTTCATTATCCTTAAGAAGCTCATAACATAATGAAAGGAATGTTAAAAATAAACTAAATGGGTGTACTTGATTGAAAGAATAGATCAGTCCTGGCGACTTTTCTCAGAGAGTAAAAAATTATCCAGGATTAAGTTTTCACAGCTTTGAATATATTATGGATTCTCTGTTTCTAGTAATTAAATAGGGAAGGCCCTCTCCAATAATAAACTAAGAATGAAATTAGCAAGAGTTGTATCTGAATAGAAGCAAACACACGGGATTAAAAGCCTAAACTGCAGTTCTGCAGAGTAAGCAGGGTTGACTGAACTCTCTCCAGCCTGGCTTGGAGGACACTCCACCTGTGAAATCTTGGCCTGCTGTTCTGGGGATGCCATCCCTGCCAGCAGGTTCTGGGTAGCCTCAGCCCTGTATTCCGCAGCAGGTTAGTTGAGATGGCACAGCCTGAGGCTGCATTTAGTTCCTAACAGCAGGTCTCTGGCCTTTGGACCACATTCTGTGTGGCTCAGGAGAGAGTTAGAGGTGCAACACAAGGGACAACTGCAGGGGAAGAAGCCCCATTGTGATGGCTGCCCTGCAGTTGTGCAGCCAGGCAAGGAGGAAGGGTACCTGCCATCAGTGCGTGTCTCCAGAATGCAGAACCAACTGATGTGGTCCTCCCTGTCCTGCAGAACACAGCATCAATTTGTTTAGAAGAGGGAGTGGGTGATGTTCCTTTCCCAAAGAACCCCTTTGTAGGGAATTTTTGCACAGCTTGATTTACGGGGCCCAGTTTGATCTTTTTTGTAACTTAATGTAATATTGGAGCCTTTCAGAAGCTCAGATTCTTGGCAAAGAAGCGGAGAGGAAAGTCATCAGAGAAGAAATTTTGTAACAGAAAAGCTTTTCCAAGGAACTCTAACAAGAAAAATCTAAATAGGTAAAAGAATGGATCATGGGAGAAGCTTGCCTCTACTCTTAGTCCTCTATCCAAATCTGATTTCTCTGCCAGTAATCTAAAATTGTTAGCATCTAGTAACTATGTTTGCAGAAGCTGGAGGAAGCTTTGCTGAGCTCCTAAGCAATACACCCTGTATCACAGTGGTGCCAGATGGACCCTGCAGCAGAGAAGCCAACATTTGAAAGAGCCAGAAAGAGCAAACTTCTCATTTCACGGGCAGTGCAAAAGGCTGTGCCTCCTGTCTGCCTTGCTCACTAGAGAGGGAAAACAAATGGGTGATGAGGGATCTCAAGTCACCCCTGTGCCATCAAGCAGAACATGTCAACTTCATTGCTACCCATGTGCTCTGCACCCAGCAGCCACCCAGGACCAGGGGAGCCACCAGTAGTGATCTGCAGTTGGCTTGCTCTGAAAGAGGCAGTTGTTTGGACACCAGCTCTACCTATGTGACCATTTTTCCAGCGTAACTTTCACAGATGGATGTGATTTTTTTTTCTCCTCGCTGCACAGCAGGGCTGGCAGTGCCTTCCCAACATTTGTTGGACCTGGGCTTAGAGTGGATTATTTCTTCCAGCCAGTACTGCTTACACTGAACAATATTAGATGAATTACAGTATCACCAGGGACATTTCTTTCTGTAGAACGAAACATGCCAGGTATTGAGGTAGATGACAGAGTAGGTGGATGTTACACACATTTGGATGCCTCTTCTAAGTTGTTTGGATATTTTAGCTCCCATTGCTCCCATTTCCCTGAGGAATGGGATCAGCTGCACGTGGCTGTGAGGGCAGGTGTGAGAACAGGCAGCAGACTGAGAACAAGGGCTTTGTTCTGCTGGCTGATGGCAAGGACAAGAGTTTCAACAGGCCTAAACCAGGTCGCAACTTCCAGAAACAAAGTCCCACTTGGCATCACTGCATCCCGGCATGTCACCATTGTTGGTATAACCAACCTCTCAATCTCTACAACCAGTTCATCCTGCTTGAGGTGCATGGCATTAATATTAATTAAAGGAGACTCTCTTGTGCCCTCTGTTTCCCAAAGCAAACTCTCTGTCTGACCCTTTGCACCCTTTTTGGCCATTTCTTTCTTTGGGGAGACCTTGCTGTGGCAACTTGTTTCACATGATGAAACTCTTGTTTTTCTAACACACAATGCTGTATGTTTTCAAATGCCTGGTAAGGAAGATATATTTCTAAGTCACGTTTCTTGCCAGAGGAGTAGTGAACACTAAATGTTGGCTGTAGACAGTGGTAGACTTGGGATTTGGTAGTTAACCAGTAAAAATATTAAAACAGGCAAAGTCTGTCATCACATAAGAGACAGCTTTCAACTTCACTAAATGTCTTTTTATTTAAAAAGTTAATGGAAACCAGTCATAATGATAAAATCTGTGACTGTCTTAAATAGAAAGAATTCTTGGTTCCTTGTGGTAGAAAGAAGACTGGAATTTAAATTCTTGGGCTTTCCCTCCTCATTTTCAATTCCTTTCATTTGATTAAAAGAAAGTTTTAAAAATGAACAGTCCAATGCAGGAAGAAAAGAGAAACATACATCTTAGATAAAAACACAACCCTATTAAAAAAATACCCACTCTTGCAATCATAAGAAATCTAACAGCCTTAAAATATGCAAAGCCAGAGCAGATAGAGAAGGTAAACAAAACTTTGGGGAAAAAAAAAAGGGCAAATGCAGGAATGTTACTGAAGGATGCCTGATAAAAACATGACAGAAGAAACCACCATGCAAACCACTTGCAGCTCAGGGAAAAGAATAGCAACCAGGCAGAGATGGGAGTTGCAGATAGCAACGTGCAGAAATTTTCTGGGAGAAGTCAGGGAGAAAAATAAGGGCAATATTCACATAAAGAGGAATCTAAGAGATCCAGATATGCTGAAAGGCCAGGAGAGAGAAGAAAACTATGAAGGAAAGAAGCTGGGAGAACATGCAGTTGAAAAGTTGAGAACATCATCTATTACTGAGCTTTACAAAAGGAGGAAAAAGAAAACAGTTCTTCTGCCTCTCCTCAAACATCTCTGCCTGAAGGTTGAAGCTGCCTTAGTACAGGTCAACTCTGAAGCAAACCTCAGCTCTTACCAGCACTTTGGGAGAGAGGTTGTCCTTCTAGATGTTTTTGCATGCTGCAGCACACTGCAGGCTCGGTCTCCTGCCAGGGCTCTGTGACAACTACAATGGCCCAAACAATAAATAGCAGAGCATAGTCTAAACCTCACAGTGTCAAAATTGAATGAACTGACTCTTGTTAGCCTAGAAAAGATAATATTGGCCATTGCAAACAAGCCAAAACACAAAGTCAACTGGTATTTAGTGCAGATTTTTGTCTGCTTTCTGGAATACTCTTTCAGAGTGATGAAAGGGGAGCTAATATTTTCTACCCTATGAAAACTTCTATTGTAAAAATGGTCTGGTCTGGTCTGTGCTTGATTGAAGCCATGACTCCCTGATGTTTTACATGAACAACCGGAGAACGAAATATCCTCAAGACAGCACGTATTATCCCAGTGACCTTGACACCTGCCTCTTGAGACCTACTGTTGAGACCAGGTGTCCCCTAACTGTAGTGGATCACCAAAAGGACTTCTTGTCATTGCAGTCTTTTCTTCATTTTGATAACAAATTCCAGAGACATCTTCCCTCGTCACTTTTAGAACCAAGAAGATCCCCCTACCCAAACAAACAAAAGAAATTTTAATTTGGACAAACAGATACAGAGACTTTTCTCCAAATAAAAGGGCTTAACTAATTTTTTTTCCCCAGCAAACTTTACTTCCAAATGCACGTGCCTGTGTGGGACCTGACCAAAACATGTCCGAGTCAACTGGGTAGACTCTTCTAAAAAAACATTAATCATGTGCAGGCTGGATGTTTAATTTAAGCAAATCCTTTACGCTGCTGTTCTGGTCTACAGAGTAAGAGAAAACTAGCCATGCATAAGGACTTGTTCATTTTAGGTACCTGTATCAGGGTGGCATGAATCATTCACTGAAGTTTCTCCTAGTCCCATTCACTGGAGACTCCATGAATGAAAGAAGGCACCTGGTTGGTGCCTGCTAGTTGCCAAGTTGGTAAACTTCATTGACAAAGTATTAGAGATTAATTCCATCTGCCTTGCCATTGACTTGGGTTAGGCTCAGGATCCTTCATGTTCCATTATGAAGACTTTCTAATATATCAAATTAAGACAGAAAAAGGGAAGGCTGCCGCAGTCATAACTGTTAGAGAAGCCTGAGTTTCATCTGAAAGGCCAAAATAACATCTGAAAGCCATAGATACAAACCTGTCAAAATGGTATTCACTGAACATGCAACTCATCTTTATGTCTCCCTTCTTCATGCTCTCCTCTACTGATAGACTTGTATCTTAAAAATGTTAAATTATTAAAAAATGTGGGTAACCCATGTAGAAACTTAAAATTTCACTTAAAAGAAGATCTCAGCAAGAAGCTGAGTATGGCAGAAGTGCACAGGCATTTCTGCTGCAACATAGTTCCTAAATGATTCCTCTTAATGTTTAAACTTAGTAATTCCAGTCAACTTTGAGAAACATTGATAGCTTCTCTAGTTTTTTTTAGTGATGGACAGTATATAACTACTAAAAATGTAATATTTTTACACCTGGGCTCTTTTATGATAGTGTTACCCCTGTGCAGATTTAAATGTCAGCAAAGGAAGAATAACTCTAAAATGAAATTTTAAATAAATGTATTATTACACTGAGGAGGTAGTACAGTAATTTAATATGGCGACTAGTCACACCTGAATAACTAAAGAGTTTGTTTTTACAGGGAAGCACTAAGTTTACTAAAGTGAAGGGAAAGTATTTTATTCCAGATTGTCTTAGTGCTTTCACTCAGTTTGGTGCAAACCTTCATGTGGAAATTGGGATTTGAGAGGAGTGTAACTGGGGAGAAGAAGAAAAAGGGAAGGAAAAACCAAAAAGGCTATCAAAGCAAGGTCCCTAAACATGAAATGCTGTGGTAGATGTCCAGAGCAGCCAAGGTCATCCCTCCAGAGCTGTGGGTCTGGGCTCCTCAGTAAGGGTCCCACACAGGCAACTGCACCAGTTGGGCCAGCAGCAGGATCGGAGGTGCCCAGAGCTCTCTGGGGCGAGTGGTGTGACTGTCCAGGCCTAGATCATCCCTTACTCCACTGCTGTCAGTTGTCAAACTCCTGCTGTCAAAGTCTACTCTCCACCCACTATAATTTATAGGACTGGAGAATTTATGATAGTTCATTTTTCGTTCTGTCTAACCAACATACACTGGGTGCTGAAGGAATGCAAAAGGACTTTGTATTTTTTCATCTAGAAATCTCTGGAAGGAACTTCATTTCTTGACAGTGCAAATTACTTAAAATCTATTTTACAGTACATGGTTAACCAGAGTTCAGGGCTCTGCAATGTAGGAGGTTGTTCTTATTCTGCTTGGGAAAGAGCCTGCTTTCCTTGTGGATCCTAGAGCTGGAAGGCAGGCTTGTCCTTGAACGCATCCACCGTGTCCTCCTGCTAGAAGGAGCGAGGTGTGGAGGCCACATGGCTGAAGCATCAGTGAGGACCAGAACCTGCTGACCTGCTTTTCTGACTCCAGACTGGAATGTGTCACTTTTTTCCCCAACTTTTTCTTTCTCTTTCAGCAGCACTGCAGCTGTGCTGCAGGTATTTAAGAACCTCAGCCCAGTAACGGCAGAAAGAGTCTTGATATCTTTCACAGGGAAAGAGTGTGCAGTTCCAGTCACCCACTGTTCCCTTGGCTTCCCTTACCTTCATTGCTCAAACAAGCATTCCAACCATTAAGAGAAGAGTCTTCATCTTACAGAAAAATGTTTCTCCTGTCTCCTGAAATGGCCTCTCTGGCTTTTTGTAGCTTCCTTATTTTCATTCAGTGTAGTTTCCCTTCTTTTCTGATTTCTTGCATCAGTCTATTCATTAGATAGGGGGATGTAAAAGAGAATTAAAAAATAAAGCAAAAATAAGGATCTGTTCCCAAAGCCAGTGAAAACAATGGGAGTCAAAGAAACTGGCACTGACAAAACATTTTATTTTCCTCAGGAGATTAAGAATGATCCTTGCCAAAGTTTTATAGAACAAAGATTCCAGTAATTTATCCAACACAGCAAAACGTAAATTGACATCACATTTTGGTTCTTCCTTCCATGCTAATAGTGACACTCACCTCAGATTACGTTTGATGAATACAGTGACAGTTGTCATTATTGCATTAACTGCTTACAGCACGGTCTTTAATCTTCCTATGGGATTTTAGGCTGACTACTGTACATATAGTCTCTGACTGCTGAAAGCTGAGGGTAACCCCTAAAAAAGATACAATCTCTTTTTTTTTTTCTTTTTCTTTTTTTTTCTTTTTTTAGCTTTGGAAATTACAAACAGAAGAGCTTGTAATGTAGACATACACAGAAGGAAATGATCTGAGAGAGGAGACTTTAATAAGCTAAATAGGTTCAGCCTAATGTACATTCATGTCTTCATTAATTTAGTGGATGGTTTTCAGAAGAGTGAGCCTCTGGTGTAGGCAAAAATGTAGCTAAACTCACCCCCTGCTGATTTGCTATGGGTAAAATCATCTAGAAATCACTTAATCTGAAAGCAGAAATCCTCTTTGGTATATTCCCAAAGACTTCCCTGAATACGCTAAGCATAGGCAAGATAACGGTTTAGCTGAAGATTTCCCAGCAGCACGTTCCCTGCATCGCTTCTCTTCCCCTCAGTGGCAAATGAAGGCTCACCCTCCTCAAGCTCTGAGGAAGGAGCACCAACAGTCTGCGCCCCGAGTAGTTTACAGCTGGCACTCAGATTTAATAAATGAACTTAGAGAAAATCTCATGAGAGGGAAACATCACATGGGGTCACATAAGTGAAAAAAACAGCTCTTAAGAAGCAGGCACGTCTTGGGATCCTGGTGCCAAAACACCACTCATGAGGAACAGACTGAATGGCAAGAACATCTCTGTTTTCATCCCGTCTGCTCCACAGCACTCATTCATCAACAGGGAGCCAGCTTTTCCCACCGCCCACAGAACAAGACAGGCTGGGAGTGAACAAGAGCTCCAGCCTGACATGTCACCCCAGCATCCTGCGCACAGGGGCGGATGCGCTGCAGCTGAGCAAGGTGATCCAGGACAACTGTAAAGCTCTTTGGTTAAAAAAAAAAGAGAATACATATCCTGGTATGAGAATAATCCACTCTGGCTGAGCAAAATGCAATACCAAGCAATGGTTTGCTCAGATGCTTTAATTTCTTTGAAAACTCTTCTCATTTCGGGAAATAGCTGCCTCTCCAGCATGCTAACCCCTACACTGTTGACTTTGCCTAGGGGTTATGGCTGGGAAGCTTTAATTTGCAGGCACAGTACTGGAGAGTCTGGAGAGAGTCCTCTAACTAGGATACTTCATTCTCCTCTCTCATACTTTAAGCATAGAAAATAGACTAAGCCATGTGAATTAAAATAAATAAGGCCTTTTATCTCACTGGTAATCTAAGTGCTACAAACTCTATTGCTTAACACCATCCTGACTCTGACCTACTTTCTTTTGGGAAGCCTGGTATCAGAAATGGTTTTCAACTTCCCAAGTGCCAAATACTTCTCTTGCAATTAAACACTCCTTTTTATTTCTTTTTTTTTTTTTTTCCCCTGCCCTTTTTATTTCCCCCAAGGCTGTTTAAAAGATCCTCTGATTAAAAGGCATCACATTTCAGTATTGATTACCCATGCAGCTTAAAACTGATATTATTTTGCTTTGCGGTTTTAATAGTATGCTTGATCTCTACATCTAGGGGCTCACTTAATGCTTACAACTTTTGATTTGATTGAGTTTTACAAAAAAAATCCCTGTATAACCATGGTGCTTGTCTACAGTGAGATAACAATAACTATTCTGTGCAATGCAGGTCGATCTTTGCTATGTGACAGTGAAGCAGAGATCCTTGGTGTGATCTGATACAGTCATCCGCAGGAGCCAATTTCTCTTTTGGCCTCAGCTGATCAGGTAAAGCCATATTGAGAGAGACTTTTTACCTTTTAGTGGCTTGTTTGCCTCTGGAAACTCTGCGTCTGTTGGCAGTGATGTTGGTACCATGGGTTAGCTAGTGACTTAGTATTAAGCTTTGGTAGTGAAAGATGAGACTTTCTTTCTCCTCTCCCAGTCTTTAAGTGATGTTGCTAGTCCAAATCCATTAATGTTTTTGCTACCATCCTCCAGCAATGTGGGAAAACAAAAGACAAAGACTATTCATGTCAACAAGAAATCTGGGAAGAAAAAAACCCCAGGCTTTCATAATCAAATAAATGTCCCTGTCCTTACACACTATAAAGCAGGAGAGAAAAATGAAATGTATTTATGATTTTTCAGCAGTAAACGTGCCTGTAGTCTGAAAAACAACATCAATATGCACAGAGAGAACTGACATACCATTTTAACTGTACGTTTCAATTGAAAAACAAACAGCTTTGAGAACTCGCTGAAAAAACCTCCCAATTTGAGGCGTACAGAGCATGTGTTCACACTGCCAACATGATGGATGCATAATGGTTTCCTCCAGACAGCAGACCTTAAAATATCTTAGACCTTATTGTGTTATTGGTGTTTATAGCTTCTACTGCAGTCAAGGCTAAGAGCCCTAGGGCCCCAATTGTGCTGTGGATGGCACAAACAGAGCAAAAAGACAGACCTTGTCCCCCTGATACTATGGTCTAAAATGCAACCTCGTCTGTCACCTGCTCTTCCCTCTAGCCTGTGGCTTGTGCTTCCTCCAGCCTAAATCTTCAGTGTGTAATCTCTCTGAGGTAGGAATGATGTCTTGCTTGCATGTCTGGATGGCACTGGGTTTTGAAGGGTTGTTGAATGAGTAAATAACAATTCAATGAGTAGAGCTGTTTTTTTTTCTTTCAGAATGGACTCCAATGGCTTTGGAATATTTACACTGAGATTGGTTTTTTGGGACCCACAGAAATGCAAGCCATAATAACCAACCAATTTTATTTTCTGTGCTGTTGTGTAATTCCATTGTAATTCTCTGGAATTCTATTGAAATTCTTCTTGGAGATGCCTCTGTCCTTTGCTGGATCTGGCCAAGGAATTGAATGGGGGCTAGCGAGGAGCCTTAATACGAGGGTGGAACAAGTCCATCCACGCTATTGTAATTCCAGGCAACCGGCTTCTTTTTCAATGCCTTTCTTAAAGGCTGTGGCACTGAAGGGACCAGCACTAGAGTCAAGCAGGGCATGAGAAGACAACACTTCTTCTGTTATCTGATTTGAGAAAAACATTTTCTCATGTTTCCTTTTGCCATTGTTTATTTTTAAGCAAATCAAGGTCTAGGCACTATCTAGACACTACTACTGTGGGTCAGGCTTTAAACTCACCTAATTAATTCTAAAAACTATTTCCATTTCCCAGCCAGACCCACCTGGAAGCTGAGTTTTAGCACACTCTCTGGGTCAGAGTTGTCTCCTCCCTGCTTTGCACCTTCTCCAGGGCTCCAAGGATAGTAGCTGGGTAGAAATCTCCATCATCCGTGGCCTTCCCTGAGTCCCTTCACCTTTATCTTTGCTCCTTTCCTTCCAGCCTCTCACAGCCTGGTACTGTCACCGGTGACTTCTTGCTCAACTCGCCCTTCAAGGAAGCTTCTTCCAGTGGACATCTTCTCTTTGGGAGTATAATTAGTGACCTGTAATAAAGGGGTAAGCCTGTATGACATCACTGTGCCGTTGCTGCTCAGCTAACACCCATGCAGCTCCACATGCCTCCATGAAGCCTCCCCTGGCTCCCGGTGCTGCTGGTCCTGAGGAGGAGGCTGAGCCTGGCCTGGCAGTGGAGATGTTCACCTTGTTCCCACCACCCCACTTCCATCCAGCTACTCCAGGCACTGGCTGCTTAACTCGAGATCTCTCCGCTGCTTCCTGAGCAGGGCTGGAAGCCCCATTACCAGGGCTGGGAACCCCTCCACCCCCTCTCCTCTCAGCGTGGCTCAGGCAGGAGCTACATTCCTTTAAAAACATGAATCAGGCACATCTTAACCAAACACCTGAAAACTCAAGGTACTAAATCCGACCTGAGGCTTGTGCATTGTTACCAGTGGTGAACTGGGCTGTGTGTTAGTCCCCTGGGATAATCTCTTGAGTGAAGTCCTAGCCCTACTGCTGGCCTCACATCCCATTCTCTCCCCAGCCTGATGCGTGGGGCAAACTTCAGCCTAAGTAGCACTGCCCTGATTTTTTTACTGCCCAGTTCTGCCCCTGCCTACCCCGCCTTTTACTAGAACTGCCTGTGAGTCGTTCAAGCCCACAGAAGCCTGCTTCGTTTCTTCACCCAACCCCGTCATGATCAATTGTTTCAGCCACTTTGAGATTTCTGCAGAACGTGTGCCAGTTTTATTTCCAAGAATGCAACATCACCAACATTTTTCAATTATTCAGATAGGTTTTAGCCTGTCATCGTCTCCATCTCGCTGGAAGGAATTAGGCACACTTGCCCTACCTCTGATCTCGCTGACACTAATGTGATGACATCGACTCTGCAGAGGTTACTCCCAATTGCAGCAAGGAGAGAGCAGGATCTGTCCTTAGCGTGCCGCCTCTCCTGCCATGTGGAGCAGCGCTGAGCTTCTCAGTGCATCTGGTTTCAAAATAAACCCTCTACAACAGACAAATATGTTAAACCTTTGAAAGCCTCATTTCCAGGTTTCAACAACATTCTCTTCAGAAACGAGCACTTAATGGAGTTCATTTAAGGTTGTTTAAGCCACAACTTGCTGTCAGCACTATTTACCACTTCAGTGGCTCGGCTAGAGCCTCAGCTGTTGTAAGCCAGTTCAGTGCTAATAACAGAATCCTCCTGATTTACATCAGCTGAAAATCTGACCGAGCTTCTGCCAGGCTGACAGCCTTCCTCTGCTGGGTTCCAGTAGCTGTTTATACACTCACTCAGTGCAGACAGTAGTAAAAGCAGTTTTTCTTCTGACACTCCTGTCTGTGCCCTATTTTTAATGTAAGACCAAACAAGCGTGGCAGATGTTCCAGCATGGTGTCCTCTATTGACTGGGCACTTCAGCCTGGCAGGCACCAGGACTGGCTTTCACGGCCCCTGAGCACATCTGGATCAGTCCATCCGTGGTCCCTTGTACTCCTCTGTCAAGGACTACATTCAGAGTATTCCCTCCCCAGCCCTAGTTTCTCCTTTGGGAAGTGACGGAGGCAAATCTATCCACCTTGCTGCCACTCCCTGCTCTTTCTGCACTCCTCAGCTTCGCTCATCTTCCTTAACTGGGCTGAGGGACCTTGTTTTTCCAACAATTACGTCTTTAATTCTCTCAGCTTTTTTCCAGGCGGAGCAGCACAGCTCCTTTGCAGCCACTGGGCTTCCTAATTTCTGTAGCTGCTCTAATTCCTACTCCTGCTCCACTAAACTCAACTTCCACAAACCTAAACTAAGGAGACACAGATCTTACAGATCTTCCCAAAGCCGTGGCATTGACCCATTTCCAGCTATGCAGATTATCAATATTTTTTTTTGCTTTAAGCCATTTTATTGTCTTCCAGGGTTCTGCACTGGTTAATGCCGTGTCTGGAGGCCACAGAACCCATACCATCAACTCACACCTCCAAAGCCCCACAAAATGGCAGCCATCTGCTTCATGGTGAACTGGCAACACAGTAATAACTTTCAGTAGGCTGAGAAGTGGATGGTTTTAGTGACTAAAACCCCTATGGCTTCTGTCTTTTGCTTTGGTAGTAAATCTAATGTTATTATCTTTCCCCCAGTTTGCCACAGAATGTTGCCAAGAGCCACCGTGACTGAATCACAACATGGGGGGTTCTGACCTTCTGAGTTATTAGGTTGATAGAATTGCAGTCTTCACCTCCTGCAGAAGCCCAGGTTTCTAACAGCAGAAATAACCCCTTGCAGTCAGATTCAGACATCCTCCTTTGAAAGGTGCCAAGGGAACCGTAACTTCCACAGCCCATCCCTGTTACTTGCTGCATGGAGAACATTGGCATCACTCATTGGGGCATGCTGAGGCACTGGGCTGGAGCAGAGGGCACTGGGAGCTCGAGGACATCACACCAGCAGCCTAGGGGACAAGTGGGGAGTTGTCATTTGGGCAAGAGAGCTAATAACTTGCTGGGGGTGGAGAAGCCCAGCTCTTGGGGGTGGAGAAATCAGGATGCAAAGGGGTGCAAGGATTTGTCAGTCCACCATGTGGCCCCAAAACAAAATGTTGAGAGGTGATTTTTGAGACTGCCAGTACAGAAAAGTTTTAACAAGAAACAAGTCCCCAAATGCATGGGATTAGCTTAATAATAAAAGCACCATGTTTGGGGCTCTGTCTTAGTTTCCCTTCTGAACTTGAAAGCTTAGAGTGAGTTTTACAGTATTTTAAAGATACTTTTACAAAAAAAAAATGTTTTAAAAACAAAGCCCTGATATTTTTCTCCTTATTGCATGCTTTCAGCAGCTGGAGCATTAAAGGAAAGTTTTATACTCAGCATGAAAAAAAGTGAGAGCTGACAACAGGAAATCTTGCTTAAGAGAGAGCTGTTCCTACCAGAACATTTGTGATTTCTGAATTCCATCATAATATACAGATCTCATACTTCTGTGTCTTTATGAGCTAATTTTAAAGGGCATATCAGGATATTGTGCTCCAGCACTGCATGTTAATAGTTTCCTGCCTCCCTCCAGGAAAAATGGGAATATTTCTTCTCTGAGCTTTTCACACACTCTTCTGCCAAGTCTAAGCAGAAAGGAAAAACTATGTACAATATTTTACTAGGCCAAATGTCAATTTGTTTGTCTGAAATCTTTACCAATCTTCATGGCATTTAATAATCAAACAGAAAGAAAAAAAAGAGGACACCCCCCCCAGCCCCCAACAAAACCAATAGGGATTTCATGCAGTGGTGCCTGAGACATCCATGGCACATAGAGCCACGATACTTTTATACATAGGAAAGGGGGCAATTAACACACTAGAGGAGGTGGACAGCACCTGGCTAAAAAGGAAAGGGATAGAAGTACTTTGTGAGCCCTTTTAAATCACTGTTCATTAATCTCTGCTGAGCCTGGCTAAACACAGCGTACCTCCCATTTTGCCAGCCCTTGGCCTTGCCCACAAACGATGGGCTGTTCCATGTGTTAAAAAATATTTTGCTTTCCATGTCAGCATTGTTTGGTACTTGATATATGAAGCACATTGGCACAGATGCTGATCAGCCAGGAAAGCCCAGCTGGGTCAGGTATTACATCTTCTAACATAACAGTCCAAGAGTTTGCAAGCTTTGTTTCCAAGGCAGGGGTCAGCGTTTGATGACCTCACTGAGAGATGCTACCATCTCTTGAATCCCAGCCTCCCACAGCAGCTTTCTTGGCCTTGTCCAACCTGAACCCCACCCATACCCTTGTTTTAAATCCAGATATCCTAAATGTGTTCCTACTCCCCTTGTACATCTTTTCTGTACTCCAGTACATGCAGAGCAGGGACAGAGCCTGGGCAGACTCCTGCCTGGATGTCTGGAGATGCAGAGCTGCTCTGTGTGTGTCCATGTGCCTCTAAGATTCATCCTTTGGGTCCAAGAAGAACACTACTGTCTGCCCAGAGAATATCTTCTATGAAACAGAGACAGAATCCTTTTTGCTTTTCTGCTTCCTGAGGTCTGTGAAGAGACTCAGATAAGCAATGCTCCTAAGCACTGCTTATGAGAACTAGTTTTTAATCCAGATTTGATTTTGACAGGGACAGCTCTGTAACCACGATTACCTGGTAGCAGAATATGTGTCATATTTAGAGTATGTCCAGCAAGGCTTAGGAGTATCAACTGCATATCAAAATAACTTCTGTGAGTTGGAACTCTCTTGTATGTTCAGACCCACCATTTTTAAGCACATAAAGGGGACTGGTTTTTACTTAGAAGGTCTTTACTCTAATGACTGGGTATGCCAGCAGCCCCTGGGATCACTTCTGTCCCCCAGATGTTATAAAGGGATTTAGTTTCAGTACCTTAGCCCATGTCAAGGATGTGTCTGGGAAACAGAATTAGTCCTGGTTCACCTGGAGCACGACAGAGCTTTTTTGCATTACTGCCAAGCTCAGAAGAGTGGATTCTCCCCAAAGCCCCGTTGGTGGTAGGTTATTGGCTTCAGCTGGTCTGAAAACACGCTCCTGTTACCTACTGAACTGAACTGCCACCTTCTGCTGGGCTGCAAATTGCTACTGCTGCAGCAGTAGATCTTCCCTCTGCCCTGGGAAAATGGGCCTTTGCTGCTTTGCCTCTTGGGACTGACTTCTCCTGCTGTCAAGGACACTGAGGTATGTCAGGGACAGCACAATTTAACAGGATGGCAGCTAACATATTTATTCCCATGCCATGTTATTCCTCCTGCTGCACAGGAACATCTCCATTGAGTCCCGTTCAAAACACAGTGCACAGAACTCATGCACTGAAATCCCAAAGAAACCTGCCCTGGTGGATCCTCTTGATTTTTTATTTTTAGAGGGTGATACCAGCAAAACCTCATCAGAGGAGAGCAAGAGGTGCTTGAAAGTAAGATATTCACTCAAGGGTACAGAGTAGGGCAGTAGCAGAGCCCATAGGCTGCCCTGAAAGCTCCTTTGATATATTTGTTATTTTCATAGCATCCTGTATTAAAAATGTCTGAGAAAGAAGTTTGTGAGTGTTAAAATTTATCTGCTTTATTCAAGAATAACCATTCCATCAAGTAATGCCATCAAACAGCTTGATAAAGTTAAGGAATTCCTAAAACCACCAGCATCCATAAATCTGTAAAACCCCTATGTTTACTGATGCTCACGTGCCAGGGTTGCTGCACAGCATTATCATGTCACTGCAGTGGTTCTTATTCTGCCACGACAGTTATTTCTTCATCACCACTACCTCCCCTTTCCTCCTGCCCACCTAAAAGTGGCCACCAGCTCTATGTCTCTGGAGACCTTGTGTAAAGGAGGCTGGAGGGAGGGCAGAGACAGACACCTTTGTGCAACCACTGACCTGAAGGCAGGTAACATAGAGGACACTGCCCCAGCTTGCCAGTAGGCTCCAGTGACACATCTGACCAAACCTCAGTGGAAAAGGAAGTTTTCCAGAGTGGGAGAAGAAATACACAGCCGTGAGGCCACAAGTCAGAATTCACAGCTTCTTCCTTTGAAGTATCACAAGAATACACCCAAAAGGTGACCTGCTCCTTGGCCAGACACTCTACCTTTCTGAAAATATTTCTCTTAGAAGTTAAATTTTCAACTAAGAGCTTTTTTCCCAACTCAGATCTTTTCCATCTGGTGTGGTCTGTGCAGGACCCGTTAATATTTTAACCATCTTGGCTATCAGCCCATTGAAGAGATATGGCTAGGATTTAAAAAAAATGGTGAGATTAAATTTTCCTCCTCCTGGCATCCTTGCACTCCAATGTTTTTTAGCAATAATCCTGTTTACAGCAGTGAGGTTCCTAAGGAGATACTGTATGTTAGACATAGCCAAAAAATTAGCCACAGGCAAAAAAATGACCTTGGAATATATTTCACCAGAAATTTATTTTTCTTACCAAACACAAAAGCTTCTCAAAAATACCTGCTTTCCCCTCCAATTCTCAAATATACCAGCTTTAATTTCAGCTAAGATATTTTTTATTTTCTGCTTAAAAAGAAAAACCCTGGATTTGGCCAAAAGAAATATATTTTTTAATGGAATGTCAGTGAGCTCCCCTGTACGTGGCTAAGTAATAAGAGGATGGCGCATGGTCTTAACAGCATGCAATCAAAGTGATCTTTAGGCATTTTTAAAGCCTTAGCTACCACAGAAGTCAGCATTGATTCAAGCTCCCTTTTATCTTTTCTTTTCCCTCTGCCTTTAGCCCCCAGCTAAAGGATTATCGCAGCTGACTCAGGGTAGAGGAAGGAAAGGTACAGCTCCCTGGGTTTTTGGCAGTGGCCTCCATTGTCGCCCCAAGAAGAGTTTTTCTGGATGTCACATTCCTAAAGAAGATTAAGAACAACCAGGCAGGAGATGGAGTCAAGACCCTGCCTTCCCCTCAAGAGTTCAAGGCTCACGTGAAGTCCTGTTGTCTTCATTCTGACTGCTGCAAAGATGCCAGGCTTGGGTCTGAGTTTGGCACACGGAATTTTCCAAGACCTGGAAATATGAGGGTCCTGGGGTTTGGTTGGGTCTCCTCTTGCATCCTACTGTCACTGCCTTTGGTAAACTGTAACTGATGGAGGTTCTGTAAGCCCAGGGAATTGTGCAGCTTCCCAGTACCTTTTACCAGAGACTTCATAATGGACTTCATAAATAAGTGGCTAATTTTAAAATAACTTCATATCCCAAGTTCTCTAGGCAAGCTGTCACCCAAGTGACTTTCCCATGGGCACACAACAATGCTGCACCAACTTATGAACAGCCTCAATTCCAGCTCTAACTTCATCTCTGAACCAAGACTTCCTTCTGGTAATTCATCCAAGGTCCCCACCACCACTAGCCAGGGATAGACATGATATTTTACACCACTGCACTGTTTCTCCCCCGACCCCCCTCAAAACTTCTCCCCCTCTTCAACACAAATAAATGAAATTCATAAACTTGAGCAATCAGAAGAGAAGCTGTGCAAGGGCAACGAGGGCAACTGCACATCCTGAATCAGCGTTAGCTGCTCCTGAGCCAGCGCATCACCTTTGAGAGCTCCCTCAGAAGTCACCTCCAGGCACTCACCTCCTTGCTGTGCAGCATAAATACATGGGCATCTATTTCTATATGGACCTGTTTGTTTTTGTGGCAGGATATTTGCTGAGCAATGGCTACTGCCCTGAGGAGATGAAGAGGAACAGGAGGAATGGTGGAGGGCAATAAACTGAAAAAACTGGGGACAAATCCAGTCCTGACCAAGGAAAATGTAATTTGGGGTGAGAGGAGCAAAACTGAGTCCTTTCACAGCAAAGTCATCTTCTTGTTGTTGGTAGTGTCCTGAATTCCTCCCCCACCATGGCAGAATGCAGCCCAGGGCTAAATACTATTAATAATACTCATTAATTAATAATTAGTGGAAAACTTCAGGTCCTGTACTCGCAATTTGTTGCCACACTAGTCACTTCCCACACTTATTTCTAAAATTAGAAACAAACAGGCCCCCTTCTAAAGGCAATAAACAGCATTTTAATCAGACTAAAACCCATAAATCTGTCAGCAACTAGTTACTCTGGCTCCCTTGTGTGATCAGCAGCTTTGAATACCCTTCTGGGTCTTTCCCAGAGGGTAATGATGCAATCTGATGTCATCACAACAAAGGTGTGATGGAACAAGACAGCATGGCGTGGCGGCAGGGCTGCTGGGACTGATGTGCCCTGAGTGGGTATGCTGGAGGGAAGGGGTGGTCCTTCAGCCTGGTGGGGGGGACATCATCAACAGGGCAGGGGAGAGACGCTTGTGCTGCAGAGCTCTGATTGTGTGTGTGTCTGTGTGTGGCCTGTGAATACATCAACACAAACTAACACCCCAGGTACCTCTCAAACCGGGACCACCTGAACTGCATATTACATTGCCCTTTCTGTAGCTAAACCAGCACATTTTTGTCTCTGGGGATTTTTTTGTGTGATGGAAGAATCTTAAATTAATTCTCACTTGGTTCAAAAAGTTGCCAAGTGTTAGCATTGTGATGTAGGAGATCCCTTTCCATAGAACGCATGGTGATGCCCTGGTAGCATCTCCCCTAGCAAGAACCTGCTCATAGGAAAAAAGGGCCAAATAAATAAGTAAGTAGCAGGTTTTTCAGAAGGAGGGGAGAGGTGGACAGGCAACACTGTGGCAAAGGCAGGACCTGGACCTTCAGGATTTTCTCTGTTTCAAGAGGACTTCATGCCCTGATCCTTACTGGGGAGTGTGTGATGGACAGAGGTGTGTCCCAGGTGACACAGAGCTGCCTCTGAGATCAGGGCTGCAGCACTCCCAGGCTTAGATGACCTCCTGGGACCCAAATGGCCTCAATGTATCATCCAGCAGAAACAAAACTGCACCAGAGACAAAATCAGCCCTACGGTCAGCAAGAAGAGGAAGAGGATAGGACACATAGCTGACCACTTTTCTTCATGCCCCCTCATGCAAGGCTAGCTTCAGGGTGAGAAATAAAAATAAAAATTGAAAAAGGGCTTGTGGAGAGGGAAAGATCTCATCTTAGTACCACCTTGAGAACAAGTCATAAAAGTTTGCAGGCTATTATTAAGTAAAAAAAAAATACAAGGTGTTTGCATTGCAAGAACAGTGTTCTTTCCTCAGGAGGGGGAAACCCCCCTCTGCCCCCCTCTTATGGGCTGAGTTCCTGAAACTGTGGAGGAAGTCTACAGGTCTTGGAGGATGTGAGACACCTTTGTTCCCCCCGATGGCAATAGTCTCCCTGGAGACATCCACCCAGTCCTCCAACATAATGGTGGGGGCTTACAGGAAGCATGAACATCATCACTGCCACGAGAAGGAAAATCTTAGTGGATTTGGGAAACAGGAGAGAGACCAGTATCGCCCAGTATCACCCAGTATCACCCAGTATCACCCAGGGCCATCCTCTGGGTGCCCAAGGTACCCAGACCTGAGGCACAGATGTGGTGTGGCTGAGCAGGGCAAACAGAGCAGTGTCTTTTGTGTCCTATTCCCTCTCATATGTAGCTTGGGTAGGATTTAGGAGGGTTCTCATCCCTGATAACAGAGGGTGAGATCACATCCCGAATAGTGTGAGCATTTCACATGAACAGGGGAACGTGACAAATGAGAATCGATGTAGCAATGTAGCCTTCCCCAAATAAGTATCAGGAATCAGTATTAAATACACTTTATATATATATATATAAACAGCATACATATACAGTCCTTAGACACATATAATGCTATCTCTCCTAAGAAGAAATTGCTGGCAGCCTTTCAGCCAGCGACCCTCCACTGCTTGTGATAAGCACGTCCTGCCTTTCTTGAGATGTGCAGCAATTTGGAAATACACCCAAGCTGTTCCTGTGGAGTGATTGCTCTCCAAATCCTTCAGATGCCTTTCTGCCTGGCTAAAATGTTACCACACACTTCAGGCACCGGGTGTAGGGAAGGGCAGTCAGTCCCACCACTGTAACAGCTGTGGTCATTTTAGCTCTAGGAACCGTGGACTGACCACTGAAAGTCAAAATGCTGGCTAAACACTCACAAGATTTGAAAAGCAATCATACGTTCAAGACTTTGTTCTTCTGTTGTTGTTGTTCTAGTGATGGACTTACTCTCACATGAAGCATTTGCACTATTTTTCCTGCTCAGTCTCAAACAGCTTGGGGGTTTCTAAATAATAAAAATAAAATTAAAAAAAAAAAATTAATAATGCCATTTGCTCCCACCCTCCGACTCTCAAAGCCTTATTTAAAAAATCTAGTGTCCATCCCAGGAGACCTGGGATGAAGTCTTGAGGCAGGAACACTGGGTCTTTGTTTGGCTGGCAGTGAGCACGCCAAGGAGCTGCTGAGTTCCCCACACGATGCATCAGGCCCACCCTTCCTGGGGAAAACCTAAAGGAAGAGAAATCATGGCAGGACATGCTGGGTAAGGCCTTGAAGAGGAGGCTTCCCCAGGCTGTCAGTTAGAGACTTGTTTCTGTTCCCTGTTCCTATTCCAGGAAATAGGGGACAGAAGCTGGCCACATTCTGTGGCTGCTCCAGGGCCCACCATGGTGCCAGGCTTCCTGGGGAGGGGGCCAAGAGAGCCCCACTTCTCCTTCCTGGGAGAGGGGCTGATCTGGAGGCGGAAGAGTTCCTTGTGGGCTGCAAGAGGCACATGGGGGCTGGTGGTTGAGGTGATGGGGAGAAGAGTGGCCAGGCCATCTCCATGCCTAGATCTCAGGAAGAGGGGGTGTATGTGTACATGTGGATGAACCGTTCAGCCTTTAAAACAGAGACCTGAAGAGAGGAGGAAACAACCCCTTCTGCTAGAGAAAAACTGGGAAAAATCATTGCACAGTCTCCAGAACACCAGAAATAATCAGCTGTAGCTGCAGCTCCATGCTCCTGTTTACACTTTACTTGCTTTTTATTGCTTTACTTTTCACTCTGGAAAGGAAAAAAAAAATCATTACATGAACTGAGTGTTTTCCCCTAAAACACCTTGATGTGAGGCACACAGAGCAGGAGGAGACAGCCCTTGTTGTGCTTCCCAGCAGGCATGCAGCATCACCTGTCATGACCCTGGGATGGGTGGGGGCTGGTGACCGGATAACCTCCAGCAAGCCGTGGCCGTTCACACCCCTGATCCCAAACTGCAGATGTGCTCAATGCCTGGCTCAAAGGAAAAATAATAACAAATTTTGGCAGCGTGCCACTGAAAACAGCTGATTAAAATACTCTGTATTTATAAACAAAGGAGGGGTTTAGCATTTCTTGTCCTATAAAAACACACTGGAACATTTCAGCACCGTTTTCTTTCACTTTAATTAGCAACGGAAAGGGGAAAGTCAAAGAGCAATTATACAAAATATATACTGTGCTGATTAGGGATTTCTTTTCTGTAGCATGGAGAAGGCAGCTTGAAGTTTACATTAAATCTCTCTCCCTTTCTAATGAGATATTCCTTATCCAACCCAGAAAGATACAATTAACTCAGGAAAGAATGCAGCCACTTTCTCAGGGAGGGGAAAAAAAGGAGGGGAGGAAGGAAGAATTTATGTTAAAAGATGAAGTATGAAAGGCTGATCCTGCAGACCCTAGATTTGAACCCAACTTGAAAGAAGCATCCTGGTCAACTCCAGAGCTTTAAATAACTCCACAGCCAAAGAAAGCCAAATCCTGGCCTCAAACACTTGTGGGATCTAGGCTGAAACCAGCTCTCCTTCCCATCTGTAAGGACTGAGCCAATTTGCCTCTGCTTGCCCAGGCAATGGGTGTTTTGGGACAGCATAATCAAGGGATGAGGAGTCTGAGGGTCAGGTTGAGGGGTTAAAGCATCCCCAAAGGCCACCACAGGCTGTGCTCCCTGGGGGCTGCATGTCTGGGGTCAGTCCTGAGTGAGCAGCCAGCCCTGGTCAGACCTTGGCCACCTCACTCCCCATGGGGTGTGCTTGGGACCTGCCTCACGCCGCAGCCCACCCTTGTCTCTCATGGATACCACGTCAGGGTGATTGGGTCCTTTTTCCACCTACATTTGGGTGTTTTTTCGTTTGAAGGGGCAGAGTATCCCCCCCATCCCCTCACCTCTCCGTACAGCCCAAGGCGTGGGCAGAGGGTCCCGCGGGGGTGGCGGGGCAGCAGCGCAAAGACGGGCTGGAGAGTGCGTGCTCTTCCACATCCCTCCTCAGCCTAGAGCAGGGTCACAGGGGAAGGGGAGTTGGGGGCGGGGGGGGGGTGGGGGAGGACGACACAGACACAAAACCCCAACCCAAAACCCCAGGAACACAAATTGGACACAGAAGGGCAGATGCAGACTGAACAGGAAGCGCTGGCCCGAGGCGAAATGAAACAGCTGTTGCCATTGTTCTGCCTTCGCAAACTCCGCACGGCTCGGGCTCCGGGAGCAGATGTTCGCAATTACCGCACATGAAAAGAAGGGCACAGGATTAGGCAAGTGACGAAAAAGCAAGGGGACCGCTAGATTTATCACTGGCGGAGCGAGGCAGCCCCTCTCCGGAGGGCGGGGGCAAGCCAGAGCTGCGATGCCCCGGCCGCGGCGCAGGGACCCGCAGGCGAAGCTCTGCCCTCCCCGGTCCCGGCAGCCCTGCCACCCCCCAGGCGAGGGCCGCCGCTGCCTGAGGATGCCTTTACCAAAACGAGCCGGCGGAAGAGGAGCGGAGCCGGTCTCAGGGGATCTGCCCCCGGGACCCCGTGGGGGAGCCCGGCATCGCCGGCCGGGACCTGCACGGGGCCGCTGAGCAGCAGCGCATCTTCGCTTGCTGTCGGTGGCGGCTTGGTCACTCCCCCCCCCCCCAAAAGGATCTTACCGGGAGGCGGGGTGGCGGCTGGGAGAGTCGGGCTAAGCCTGAGGACAAATTTCATCTATTCCTCTCTTTGTACGAGCAGGGAAACAACAACAACAACAACAACAACCCAAAAAACCCCAAGCAAATGAGACACAAGCTTTACATTCCTTGGGAAATGTCTTTGGCTCTTCCACAGAATCAGAGCTGTAAAATAAAATAAAATAAAATAAAATCCCTCACAGCTTTCTTTTTGCAAGGAGTGGTGAGCATAAGAAAGGTTAGTCAGAAGGTAAAGCATGTGTTTGCCATCTTAGCTCCTGATATGGAAACCATATGCTTAAATACACCAGCAAACATACTCGATGTAACACTCTTTTTTTATTAAAGGTGGTTTTATAAAAGCTATCCACCTTCCATCCACTGGTGACTCCCAAAGAGGTCACATATTCCTCATTGCAACTATCAATACATATTTGAGGTAAATTAAACTCCAAATAGACTGTTTCTGATTATTGTTGCAAAGGGAGCAAGAGGCCATCTTATTTTCCCTCACTGATAAATTAGAAGAACTGTAATGGGTGATTTCTGCAACCTGTAAAAGGGCAAAACCATCTGTGACTCATTTAGTGTCACTTTAAAGAAAATTTATATGATTAATTTGAGCAGAGTATAGAAATAATAAAGATTTTTTTCAAAAAATTCCACTCAAGAGAAAGCAGCAGCAGCAGAAGAAACCCCTGACCCAGAATACACATTTTTGGGAATGAAAAATGCCTATATTTTTATTAGAAGTGCAGAGGCTGCTGCCTTGCTCTTGAGGTAGCTGATTTTTGCTCTGCCAGCTAGAAGACCTCGACACGAGATGGCTCTAACAGGGTCCGTGTCATGGGAGGCCAGAAGCAAAATGTCAATGAATGTAGAACCGAGCATTAGGCGGCTCCATTGCTCCTCTCTTTCAGAGTCAAACCAAGCCACCCAGCCATCCCAAGGGAGTGAGTCTTTCAAAGACTCACACAAGATCATTTCCTTTGGGTTGCGTGGCCACGAACAGCACCCTTTTGTCAAATGGGTTGTCTGTTAATAGAGCACCCAGAAACACCAACAAAGACGAGTAGGGAGAAAGAAGAGGGAGAAGAGATAACAATTTCCCACCTTTCAAACCAGGGGTGATGGTAGCAGCCACGTTACCACCTTAACCTGGCATGACAAGCAGGAAGTGGAGAGAAGATCAAAAGCAAGTGGAAATCAAAAGGATTAAGATACTGAAATTCTTCTGTTTTGCCACAGGCTGTCACCCTAGCTCCACGTATCACTCAGCCAGACAAGAATACTCTGTGCAAAGCAAAGAGCAACAGTTCTAGAAGTCCAGCAGTTTGCTCCTCATGAAATTTAATTGGCCTGCCAGGTTACCCACAACCTCAACTCCCCTGCTTGCAATTCAGAGAATATTAAATAGTAACCATAATAAATATTAATAGATTAATCTTTATAAGTGATGCCAAATTCTACGGGGTCTGGGCTTGGCAAGAGTGGTCTGCTTCAGATGTGGAGTATGTAATGACATCTTTACTGTTGCAGGGTTTGCACATGGCAGACGGAGATGTCATTTGCACTTTGACACAGGCTAAGTTACTTACAACTGTGGGTATAACCAGAGGCTCGCTTTGGGCCAGCCTGGGCCCCGGCCAAACCTTGTTTAAATCAAAGAGTAAATTTGCCTTACCATCTCTGGGCTGCTTTCCACTCACCCTGGGAAGTGACAGGAGACAAGCAGAGTTCCAGCCCACTCAGCTGAAGAGTAAAGCACCAGAGCTGATCTTTTCGTTGAGTTCAGTGATCTGTACAGCTGGACCTTGGCAAGCCTGGTGCTCTGTTTGGTTATTTGTACTTGATGATGCCATACTGTTCCTTGTTCCTATCTTCTGGGCTATCACTCATTTAGTTTTACAGAGGTTGGAGTCTGATCTCTCTGCTCAGTTCTCATATCCATAAAGAAAGGTGTTACAGTGTGTAACCCCTCTGCGATCAATGGGCATTGTGTATCTGTGCTGCTCCAAGGATCTGGACCCATAGCACTAGGTACCTCTGAGAAGATGGATCTTCCTTACAAGTTGCGATTCATCCAATTGCATTTAGTCACCACTAACATCAACCCTGGGACAATCCCATAGGAAGTTCTCCATCACCCATACCTAGTACACACCGCCTCTTCCTTTGCTCAACTTTTCATGAGTTGGTTGGACTGGATCCCTAAAGATACTCAAGTAGCTCATTCCCCTTTGAAACCCAAACAAAGCACCCTTTCTGTGTGGAAAGAGGACGTAAGTGCCAGTTTCATAACTTGCTGTGGGAAGCATAGATGGACCTTCACATTGTAATCGAGATGAGGAGAAAACGTGTGATTTTTTCCAGGGCATTTCAGGAATAAATCAGTAAAGATTTCTCAAACGTGATAATGCAATGTTTGCTCTTCTGAGAAAAGGGCAAAAACCTGAGAAATACTCATCAGGATATTTCACTGCTGAAGATCTATTTTTCTTAAAATACTGCATGTCAAGTGTGCTGGTTTTTCTGGTTAATAGGAGTTTAATTTGTGCCTAGTTTACCAACAATTAGAGATGTCCCAACTTATTCAAATATCCTCATTTGACTTAATAGTCAAACTTTCCCCAATGTCTGGCATTGCTATAATTTATGTAAAGAAAGATTTGGTGTCCCCATCAACTGCTCAAACCATTCACCTACATTTTTCATGTGCAGACTGTTTGGGTTTGGTTTGTTTTTCTCACTGGCTCTTTACTCTGATCTGGTCTGGTTTTGTCACATGGAAGTTGGGGGACAGGGAGTGGGGATTATTACTGGATGTTTCTCTAAATCTGATATTAAAAAAGTGAGTCCCTTGGTGCAGGAGAAAACACTTTTCATAGTGCTTGGCTAATCTGGATTTTCCAAAGTAGCACTGGAACTACAAAAATAAGAATCACATTTGACTTTATGGTAAGTTACTGTCCTTTGGGAACCACGTATTAACGTATTATAATTATGTACCTGGTCCCATTGCAGGCTCCTGATCTATAAGACAAATATGATGCATATTTCTTTGTGCTGTAGCATCGCACCCCACAAAAGGAAAACTCCTGTCTAACTTTTGCCCAGCACAACTGCTGCCCCAGTGGAAGACGATGGATGCCCGAATCTGCAGGTGACGTAGTGGCTTGGGGAATTAAGTTTTAGTTTTTCCTTCCTCTTCACCTCTCCCTCCCATCTTCTGTTTGCTTTATTTTGTTTTCTGCTATGTGAGCCTTTAGTCAAATATCCCACATACACACTCATCACCTGGACGGCTTTAGGCACAATACGTGGGCATGTCTGGGCACTGAATTAATATATCTTCTTGTTGTCTCTCTGCATATTATCCTCTGTTACTGTAATTCAGGACTCCAGCCTTTTGTGTACATGCTTCCATTCTGAAAATATAATAGCACCGCTAATTAAACAGCGTTTTAAGCAGTCGGCTGATAGCTCCTCGCAGCATCTAGGAATTAACCTCACCTGGGAGCAAGCTGCTGGTTAAGGCTAAAGTGGAGCTTAGATAAAGGCGGGGAAAGGAGAAGACATCAAAGAACTAGTCACCACCGAAACCTCATCCTCCACAAATTCTAGGTGTGGAACTGCTTTTCAGCCATAGGGATCCTCCCTCCGCTGGATTTCCAAATAACTATAATCATCAGAATTCCCTCTTTCACCTCCCCCTGGCCTGATTATCTCATCTTTCTCATTTGAACCTGCTTGTTATGAGCAATACATTCATGTCCTCCACGCTTTATTACCTTGATCCCAAAAAAGACTTAATTTGGTTCAGATGGTGCTAATTTAACAACACAGGGCATAGGGGCAGCGTTATCCTGGTGGTCTGCTTTCACCTGTGAACAAGGTTTTGTTCCTAATCCAAAAGGTCTCCTTGGGATTTGTTTCATGTGTCCTTACCTGGAGCTTCCCCAGAGACTGGGGGGTCTATACTGGTGTATTGTGCAGGGGACAGAGTTGTCTCAGTAGCTGACCAGTGCTTGAAATTTCTGTCAGCTTTGGGAATCTAATGCTCAGCAGCCTCTGATTATTTTTTTTTCCCCAAAATTAAATATGCTTCTTAGCAGGAAGCATGGAATAAACAAGAAAATCACAGCCCAAATTAGGCTCTTGTCTGTGGAGCCTCATGTCAAAATCCAGATACCAAAATCACTAATCATTCTGGCTATAACTTTTAGGATGTTGACAGAGCATATATTCTGTGAACAGCACAGTATGGATATACAGCTGAGATAAGGAGATGATTTAATTCTAAAACAGATAAGAAGGGTAAATTTCAAGGGCTGCACACAGGGAATTCATCCAGCTCTGAGGGTGGAAAAATATCACTCCTGAGTATTATTAATGCACCTTGATTCTTTGTTCTCTCTCTTTTTTTTTTCTCCTTTTTTTTTGAACACAATTCTTAATAATATGTTTGGAAACTTATTAAACTTACAAATCAAGATTTGGGGTTAAAGGCAATCCTGTCTAAATATCTTATTATTTATAAAAAGATTATCATTAAACATCTTGCAGAGAAATTCTGAACCAGAACAGAATCTGGTGGAGGGGGGAAGGCACAGAAAAAAGTGTCTACTTTTTAATTAAATGTAAATATAATTTGTAAGGCTTATGGGTTTTAAACAGAGAAAATTTACTCTGCATAATTTCCTTTCTGGTTAACCTTATAGGGAGAAGTGTAAGTAGGTTATTCAGAAGAATTTTGTAGCTATTAAGGCAGTTACCACCTCCAGATCCATCGTCGCAGATGACTTCGGCACATCCAAAGTTTCACCTGAAGTGCCTAATTTACAGTGACAACACAGGGATTTTAAGCATTAAAACAACCTTTGTTAAACGACCTAGTTTACAGCTTGTTTGGGATGTCAGCAGATTTTTCATCTTTATTACCACAGACAGATAGCAAGGCTCTTATCTGCACATACCTCATCAGAACGGCTCAAACATGCACAAGTGAGTTCTTGGTTATTTTAATGTGACAAGTAAATATAAACCAGTTACAAATACAAAGGCAGGATAAATATGCCTGACAATACAGTAATGCCTAAATTACTGCCAGCTTAGTATTAAAAGTTCCGTCGTGGTTTCTGGTTCAAAGAGTCCCATAAAAATCAGAGTTAATTTAAAACTTAGCCATCCATGGGAATATTTCTCCTTCTCACAGTACAGGCTCTCTTGTACAGGTCTGTTTATATGTGTCAGCTATGGGGCAATTTTCTATTTTGATTCAAGAAAGTATTCATATTCACTCCAGAAAACTAATTAAGCACGTGCTTAGCTATGTGCTTTGGTTAGGCATGTGCCCATAACTTGTCGTCATTTCACCTGTCACAGCTTTTTGAGCCACTTGCTTCACTATATGAAGTTTTTTTTTAAAAAAAGGCAACTAATTCCTAACATGATTGTGATGCCAGGTTACTGTAGATCAAATGTTACTTAGCAAAAACCCCACTGATTTCTGTACCAGATCATGGTCCAGTCAGTGTGAACAGCCCATTAAGCATCAGTGCCTAGACAGGCTTGAAAGTCCTGATCTATCTATGGAAATCTTTCCCTAGTTTCATCAGGAGAGTCACCAGCCCTTAACAGATGAGAGGAAGGGAGGAAATGAGGAAGAGAGGGAGGGAGGGAGGAAGATATTCTTATCATTTGGCTGATGGTCTCCAGCCCTACAGAGGCACCTGTAGGAGATCAAATGCAGAGGATTACCAAGCTGACCTATGGGCTTGCAGGCTGGCTGTCCATTCAGCATGGGGACCATAGAGCATGGGAACTATATCCTCCAGCATGGGCAGGTTTTTCTGAACACTGCAAAATTCCAGCAATGGAAGAGATTCTTCTGCTGTCAGAAATGAAAGAGGTATCTTCACCAAATGGAGAGAGCAAAATAGCCATTCCCAACCCATGTGCAGTTATACAAACACAGACCCATTCAGGTTGAAAAGGATGTCTGGAGGTTTCCAGTCTAACCTCCTGCTTCACCTCCTGCGTCAACATTGAATTCAGACAAGGTTGATCAGGGCTTTGGTTACCTGAGTCTTGAGAACCTCCAAGGATGAGTATTTCACAGCCTTTTGAGGCCCTGCTTCACTGCCCAATTAGTCCAGCCCCTTCATGCTGTGTGTACCACCACTTTTGTGTAAGAAGAGAGGACAGATCTTGTCCCAGCTTTCAGTCATACGGCTAACACATGATGTCTCTATGCTGCCAGGAAGCTGTGGTCCAGAGCGCTGTTCTGAGCTTGATCCCAGTGGCAGAGAAAAGGCTGGAGTATGGCCCAGATCCCTGCAGCCCACCTGCCAGGTTTCCTTCCCAGCAGCAGCAGGGTGTGAAAGTGCAGAAGGTATAGGGCTGTGTCTGTCCTCGTGCAGAGCAGGGCATGACCAAGGTGTGTACCCAGACCAAAGAGCAGGGAAGCTCTGCCTGCATTGCACATTTTACTGTAGTCTCTGTGTTCAGAAACAGGACAGGGCTGGCATCAGATTGGTCACAGAAGTTGGAAGGAAAGTCTGTCAAGAGATGAATGCTTGTGGACTTCTCTCTGCTCACCAAATCTCAAGCTACTCCTGCTCTTAACATACCAAGCTGGAGCTCCAGGCAATGGGTTTGGATGCCTTTCCCTGAAACCAATGTCTTTCACAATATGATGTTTCCTCTTCAGCCTGCAACCAGTTGTGAGCCAGCTCCTCCAGGCTTGGTGCACCTTTGCCCAACCGGAACTTACTCATGAGGGCAAACCAAGCATCGCCAGCCTGGTTGAGCTCTCCCCATGGCTGTACTCCAGCCCTCCTCATGCCAAGAGGGACTCCAGCGGGTGCTCTCTCTCTGGACCTCCTTCCACTGAGGGAAGAAAGGAAAAATTGCCCCAGGTTGCAGCAAGGCCTTGAAGAAGTCCTTTCTCATACCCTGCCCCATGAAGGACGCAAGCAGAAGCCCACTGTGAGGAGTCACTGATAGCCTCTGTCAGGCTCGTGGAGGCTCTGCTGCAAAAGAAAACACCTTTTCTCTGCAAAGAGCAGGGAGCCAGGACACAGAAAGACATGTTCCCAGCTGCTCATCTGGAGAGACCAGCGGGGCTGTTAGGAGGAGAAGGAGGTGGAGGGTGTGGGGGAGACGGGGGGCTAGCCTGTGATCTGGGTGTGAAAGAATCCATGGTTGAGCAGGATCAATAAAACAGTGCCGAGGATTGCGATGGAGGCAGCGGAGAGAATAGGATGGTGGAGAGTAAAAGAGAAGGAGCCCCCCTACAGCTCCTGAGAAGAGAGGGGTAGGTAAAAGGGAGCTCCGATACCACCAGGCCCACAGGGGACTCAATGGGTTGTCTCATTATTATGGTGAACAGAGAGAGCTCATGAGCTGGGAAAGATAGGAAGCTTTTATTTATTTTTTTTTTTAAAGAGCGCAGCCTCTAGGAGGGTTTTTGCAGCTCAAACGCTTTTATTTTGTGCCAATTACTTATACAGGGTCTGCATTATTCCCGTAATCAGTCTAAATGAAAGTCAAACATGAAAGATTCCTAACAATGAGCTAATTGGAATGCCATTACCATTTAGATTTAATAAGGTATTTGTAATAATAAACTTGCCTCAGTCTATAGAGTTGTCTTATTCCTGCTCAGATCTTGCAAGAGTGTAAGAGTTGACATTTGTCATTTGTTCTGCAGGACATTGGCTATAACCTTCAAAATGTTTTAGTCTTGCAGTGCTTAGTAAATGTCAGGGACGGAAACAAAATCTATAGCCTGCTATTGTTCTGGCTGTGTAGAGCTTGGAGTTAACAGGAATTGTGTTAAAACTCAACAGCAGATTATATCCCCACATATCTTTCTTTATTTGCAGTCCAAACATCTTGTGGTTTAGAATGAGTCACTCAACGTCCTCTTATGTAGCTGCATTCATTATTTGCATTGAGGTCTTGCTGGGGAGCTTCAGTTTGGTTCCAGTGCTGCTAGGTACTACACAAGCACACAGGGTCTTTGCCTTGCATAGCTTAAGATCTAAGCAATTAAGTCAACTCGAGCTCTATCTTGAAGCCAAGATGTCCCATCTACAGAGGTAAAAGCTAATTAGAGCTCCATGCATACTTACTTTTGAAAACAGTTCACAAAAATGTTTTTTTTCCTTGCTTTACCTTTATGGATGAGCTGGTTTCACATAAAGCATATTTGGGCTCAAAGACCGGGTCTCACTGTGCAGCTGGGGAAGTTTTATTCAACTGTACTTCAAACCACAAAAGCTGAGGCGTAATCTTGGTGGGTATTTCTTCTATTATGAAGGAAAATAGCTTGGCATGAGCATTTTGTGCAGTCTGAGGGAATTCCCCTAGGAACAGGCTGAAAAGGCAGAGGTTGAGCAGGTGTGTGTGTGTACATGTAAGAAGCAGAAAGAGAAAGCTGAATCAACCAAAAAGCCAACAAAACCACAAGACAGCACAGATGAGACAGAAAACAGGGTGCTGGGAGCATTCTTTAAAATCAGTATATTGCTTCTCCCTCCCTCTTCTCACCCCAGAAGGATACTACAGTCATTTCTCCTCCAAAGAGATCCAAGAGCAACCGGAGGGGCAACTGAATGTTTAACTCCTGTTTTAACAGGGCAAAAAGAAAACCCACCAAACTTCCTAGCACAATGTCTTGGCATGAAGAAGGAGTACCTATCTGATCAACTGTGCTGCTGTTAGCCACACTGAATTATGTTCTGCCGACAATCTGTGGTCCCAGCAGCCAGTCCTGAGCGATCTGACTCAACAGAAAACTTTGCACAATAGCTCAAATAAACGTCAAGTCATTGGAAACTGGCAAAGATCATGGAAATTTGGAATGTTCCTTTTTGAGGACAGTCTTTTAATGCAATCTGACACTGGGGATTCAGCTGAACATTCATAACGTCCAGGAAATTCTAGGCACAGTTGGTAAAATGACCAATGCCATTATAAACCTACTTTTTTCTTTTTTTTTCCTCCTCAAAACCCTATGTACTTCACACCAAAAGGGTTTCTTTTTTTAAACATGGGCCAAAAATCGATGGCCGTACGTTAACCATATGCCTGAGCACTGTGCTGGATTGCTAGGGAAGGGCAAGGAAGAGTGAAAATCAATAGTTTCCCTGGATGTTTTTCACAGGAGACATTTGGTCTAAGACTTAAAATGTGAGCCTAAAATTCAGACATTCTTGCTCTTGCTGGTCTGGTTAAACTACCTTGCCTTTTCCTGATTCACTTTGCACATTAGAAAGGAAAAGTTATGCTTGTTACCTAGATGACAGCAATGTTGTGAAGCTTAATTTTTTGAGAGACGTTTTGGGCTCCTTGTATGAAAAGCGCTCTAAATATATACATTCTTAGTAGTATTTAATTTACTTCCTTTACAATTCCTTTGAGCCAACACATGTTGCCAAAAATGCAATATTCTCTAAGATGTCTTTTATTCTTGTATCTGTCTGGAGTCCAGGACCTATCCCAGCCTTATAAAGCATCCAATATTGATGTATCCGCATGCGATGTATATATATAGCTAATACAATCAGAGGCTTTTTTTCCTCTCCCCACAGGAACCCAGCCTTGCTCAGTGTACAAGATGGACGTGCTTAGCAAATGAGGCAGCTGTTCAGTTTTTATTTTTATGCTCATTGTTTGCTGTGAGGCCACATGTCTCATCGAGTGCATACCATCCAACCTTTGTAGTGAATCAGCCAAGGCTCCACCATAACTCACTCGCTTGGAGTATCCAGCTCTGCCTTGCTCCCCATTCAACATACATATGCGATCACGTAACCAGGGTTTGGGTTGTAGGAATGCTTTAACTTTGTCATTTCCAAATTTCGTTTTCCAGCCTCAGATTTTCTTTCTGTGGAAGTTTTTTTTTATTGACAACACCTCAGGATGGAAAGCTTTCTAATATCGAAATCATCCCCTGAAGAATCACATCATGTCAGGCAATTAAACAGCACCACTGTCCTGCAGAAACATGAATATCTGTACCTGAGCATCAGCCAGTCCCTTTTCTTGTGTTACTGAAAGAACTCACGTACCTCCAGGGCTGTGACTGTTTTTCCCTTCTGCATTGTGTCATAGAGCACATGACGAATATACTGTCATTAAGTTTCCTAACGAGGTTTGCAGCAGACCTGCCTGTGCAATACGAGATCGACTTTGTGGGGTTTGATAATAACAGGTTTGCCACCGGTGCTCCCCCCTGTTTGGGGGAGTTGGATAAAGCATTAGCATTTTCTATATTCCTTGGGTTTTGAAGTAATGGGTTTTCACCCATTTTACAGAAGGACTTGGTTCCTTGTTTCTGTCACTTGAAACACCTTTTTAAGTTTGTTAAGTTAGACTGGCTCCCAACTCTGTAGTTAAATCCCTCCCATGGCCTCTGTATAGAATAATGCCAATTGCTTTTACTGGTTAACCAAGCAACTTGGGACTGGACTAGAAGAACAGAGAAAATTCTATTTAGGAGCAGACTGGAGAAAAGCAGAGAAACTCCAGCATTGGGTGCAGAGCTCCCTACTTCTTTGCACCTTCAAAGTCAAACACATAAAGGAGGTGGCAAGAAAGCAGCAATTTACCCACAGGCAGAACAAAAAGCAGAGAGCTTAACCTTGAAAAGGCTTAATACACACTTATCTTTACACTCCTGCTTAGGCCCAGCAGTTTGGGTACTGCTTTGGCTCCAGGACTCTTCTGAGCAAGCAATATTTGGTTATTGCATTAGTATGCACTGTGTTAAACTGCTGCAGAGACCAAGCTCCAGGAGTGAACACCGTGTGCTGCACGGGGCTGCAGGCTCAGCAATTACTGCAGGCAATGCCTAGGCAGACAAGATAGACTGTTGTACCCTGCTCAGCAGAAGTTACGGTGTAGTATGATACCATGAACATTTATACAAGCATGGTGGTGGTCTTTGAAATCTCAGAGTCCCGAGTTTCAACTACGTGGATGATGGGGGGGGGCGCTGCTGGAGAAAAGGGGGTAAAAGAGAATAAGTCCTTCACAAGTCAAGGCAGGAAAACTCCTAGAGAAGATCATCTAATGATCTGGCTGGGCAAGAGTAGCCTGATGAGTTGGAAACCACTGGAGTTAGGCAGTGCTTGTTACAGTAACCCATATCACCCAAGCATAGAGTCATCACAAAGGAGAGGACCAGGACATGTACAGAAGCAGATGCTGTTTTTGCAAACATTACAACCTTGGGTCCCCTTTTTAAACAGTCACTGTCACTCGTGTGTCCCCTGTCTTTTGACGCCCCATTCCCGAGAGGACTGCACACCTCCATTCACATCCCGTATTATGCATGCTGCATAAAGTAAGCCTAGTGCTCACAGCAGAAGGATCTGGCTCCTTGACCACAGTTCCCAGGTCATTAGGGTGCCCTAATCTGTGCTTATCATAGGAAGCATGATGGGATCCATTATTCCGACTGAAACCTCTAGGATCTCTTCTAATATAAATAGTAATGACCATAATTATTAATCATTACTGTGATTATATGATTATGATTAATAATCATAATAATGAATCATTATAATTGCTCCACTAAATGACAAGCCCTACTTCTTCCAGCAAGCTTCAGAAGCACAAAGAATGGGCTGTTGTGTATATTAAGTGAATCTCAAACACTTCTGTACTCACAAGTCCAAGTGTCTCTGTTTTAAAGACTTACATACTGTATTTCGGTTAGAAATCTGCAGCTGCCTTGAATTGTGACTAGCAGAGTGCTGCTAACATATGCAAGGTCCTTTTGCTTAAAATCCAGCAGAATCATGAGCAAAGAGAGGTTGGCAAAGAGAAGGAATGTGCATAGGGATAGTACTTGAGGTATGAAGAACCAGATATGCCTAATATTGTGTTTTTTCCATCTTAGACTAAGTTCATCGTTCAGTTCATTGAAGAGCATTTTCAGAAAGCCCAGATGAAACAGCTAAAGTAGAGGCTGCAGACACTTTGAAAGAGAGATGGTTCATCATGCCCCACTGCTTGGCTCTTGGAGACCTTGGGCACGACTCCTTTGGAGCTATTAGCTCAGAACAAGGGAGGAGAGTGTTTAAAAAACATTAATGCAATTTTTAAACTGCACTTAAGGCACAGGGATTTTCTCCCTTGATGATGTGAATGCCCCAAGCCCAGGTAGCTATGACACACTGACTGTGAGGCTTGGCATCTTACGTGAAATATCTGAAATCTGGTCAGCAGCACGTGGCTGCTTTGTAACTCCGGGCAGAGGGTGTGGAACGAGTGCCCTTGGGGAACTTGCTGGAGTCACAGTATTTATTGCAGAGCTACCTCCAGTTATGGGGCTGGTGTGAGTCACCAAACACTTTTCCAGGTATAAAGAAACTGATACTACAGAATGTAAAAATCCATACAGGAGATGTCTGTTGTTTAGGACTAACATTTCATTCTGGTGTGCTCAGAAGGGGAACCACACGGGCATCGTGACAAAGTAGAGGAATCCAACCTGGTTTTTAAGACAAAAGCTTTGCTAAGCCTTAGTCTATATGATTAGATTCAGTGTTGGCAACTTTAAAATCTTGTTGTCTATTAGTACAGGCGGGCATATGTATTTGAAATGGTGTGTTTCTGAGTTACTCTAGCAATTACTGTAATAAGAATGTGCAGTTAGTGAAAGAGGTGCTGTTGCCCATGTTACTGAGTTCAATGATAGCATAGGAAAACTTTTTCACTGCCTTCCAAGTTGTTGGCCTTTTCATATTTTGAATGTAATTTGGAAGAAAAGGAGTGGGGAAGGGCCTCTCTCTCTTTCTGTACAGGGAATGAGCTCTACAACTTTAGTTACACTTAGAGAAGGTGAGAACATCCCTGCAGCAGCTCCTCTGTAAGTAAAGAAAGAAAATGAAGCTGATAGTTAAGAACATTAAAGAGTGATCATTTGGGCTACTCATAATCTATTACATCTAGTTTATGTATGTGTTATTTTAAGATCAATGTGTGGGTCTAGCATGAGGTAAATGGGAAAAGATTGATTTTATTAATAATATCTTTGCTACGTAAATATTGACAGGTTAGACTTCCCAGAGGGTGTATGTGCAGAATATCAGCATGACACTGAGCAGTCTCATCCTGACCATAACATCCTGCTAGTGATACTGTGCCCAGTGGCAGTGGAACACATGAGAGGCACAGCACAAGTGCATCCTCGGCCACTTTGCGCAGCGGTACCAGCCGTCACACCATGTGAGGCAGGGACATTCCTGCTGTTGTTTATGACACTTTTTCAGAGAAGATAAAAACTTGTGAGCTTAGAAAAATAAAAACCTACAAAGATAAGGAACTAATAGGGCTTAATTATAACTACTGCTCTCAGGTCTGAACTTGGAGCAGAATTTAGCCAGTGCTAACCATATTGCTATTTGCAATGATTGATAGGCACTAGATATTGTATGCAAGGAATAAAAAGCCAAAGGCATAAATCCTGAAGGGTTTTAGTGCTGGCTATTTTTGGGCACCGAAATAACTGCTGGAGTCTGGGCTCAGGTGTCTCCATTGAGAAAGCAGTTGCTCCTTCAGGGATAGGTCCTGAGAAATCCCAGATGAACATCCAATAGTGAGACTAACACCCGATGTCTTCAGGCAGGACGGTTTTTCTACCTCATGTTCTGAGGTGCTGGGAGCACAGAGGAGATGGGGCCTAGGGCAGTCAGAGCTTCTTCAACCAAATATGTGAATGCATAGATGATTTAATTAACAGCCTGTTTGGGAGAATTTCTAATCTCTCTTCAACCACTCATACTGTCATCTCTGATGTGTGATACCATTTAGATTGAAAAGAGAATCCATTTAAAGCCTAAATACTCCAATTACTTTTTTAGATGCCTGGGAGCAGCTTGGAGTTCAAGCACATGATGCTCTTAAAACCCTACTGAATTAGAGGCCACGGGGCGGGGGGAGCGAAAGAATGTTAAAGTACATTATGTTTTGAAGGATGTGGTTTTCAAACTGACATGAACGATTTTTTAACTAGAAGTGTAACCTAATATGGGTCAAGGTTTCCAAGCTGAGGTGTGTATCATGCCAGATACACGTAAGAAAGAAAAAACTGAAACTCACTGGGGCAGTTCAGCTCCTACCCTGACCGTGCGGCAGCCTCCCATGAACATCTGGCAGATCCTTGCAGGATCCAGGAGCTCCCAAGTGCTGCTCCCAGCCTCTCTTCAAATGTCAGGCTCGCAGAGCACTGCGTGGGGCTGCTAATCACCGGGAAGCGACTTAGCCTGCAATTGCAGCTTGCGTTGACTGGGGTAAGGGGGAGGAAAGACTTTCAAACTGATTCTTCCAAATCACTTGAGGCTGCCAGTTAGGTTTTGTGATTCACAAATTTGCTCTCTTGTTATAAATAAACATTCCTTTTCACAATAGTGTCGCAGGGACTGGGCTGGAGAGCCTTGTGCCTTATTTTTTTCTTTATTCTTGGCATATCAGCACAGTTGAAAGGCACACACTCTCGCCTCCTTATACTTTTTGCCAAGCCACAACCACAAACCATCCTTACAACCCCAAAGCGTTTTTGGCAGTTGTGACACAGAACGTATGGCTCATGTGGTAAAATGTGCTGGCACGTTCCCTACAGGCCCCATCCAGCCATCACTTACGCGAAGAATCTGATGCCAGATAGCAGCTGTTGTGTTGAGGCCGCTCAGTATCACACTAATCAGTCCTGTCTCATCCTTTCTTTTCACTTCCCTGTCTCCACCTGCTGTTTTCTTTCCCTTTTTTATGTTGTTCCCACCCCCAATCCACCCCCCTTTCTCTCTTTTTTTGCATCTTAAATGGAGATTGGAAGTGCTCTGGGATAGGGACCATCCTTCTGTTCCGTGTTTCTGCCTCTTGCCACAGGGTCTTCTTGCCTGGCACAACGGGAATGCCAAATAATACAGCCGGCGCCCGACTCACCCGCAGGTTGCGTGGTGAGTGACCTGAAAACCAACTGCTGTGGGTAAAAAACACAGCTCCAGGGATCCTTTTAATGAACTTTTTTGAAGGTAATGTAGTGCTGCTTTACCTAACTGGAAGGATTTGCATAACAGAGGCCTGGCCAGTTGTTTATTCCATTTTGGCTGCCTGGCGTGTGCTGTATGTTTTTGTTTGGTAGTAGTGAATGTTTCTGATCTGAATTGCAGAGCATGTTTATGGCTGAGGGAAGCTATCTGACAGACAGCCTTAAGGGAATAGTTTGCTCAGAAATTATGACAATGGTCTGCATCTTCTCCAGAACACGTCTGACAGCAAGAAACGTGCTTGGAGCTGTAGGTGGAGCTCATCGTTGGTTCAGGTGCAGTCCCCAGCCTGATATACTGCTGAAGAGGAAGCCTAGGTGTGAGCAGATGGGTACCCTGCAAGAGCTTTACCTTCCCGTTCATTTTGGTGCCCTTTCCTGGATTCTGGCAGGTTTTAAGGTGAAATAGGAAGCTGTGGCTGGAGCTGGAGTTCCTTACCCCTTCCCTAAGACACCCCAACCTAAGGATAACAGATAAGGAATCAGTATCTATTGAAAAAGGTGGAAAATTCAGCAAGAATAAAGACCTAAATGAATCAAATGTAACTAATTCCTTCTGAGGCCTCAGGTTTCTTCCTTCATTTTGACCACAGCTCCAGCTTATATAGCATCATTGTCAGAAAGAGAATTTGGTAGTAAGCTCCCTCCTCCGAGCTCACATGGCCATTTTTTGATGACTTGCTAACTATTTAATTGTTCTAAATATGAAAGGAGAATTTCTATAGGAATTAATGAAGCGTTATTCATAGTGACGCAGCGGCTCAGAGAGCAGGTGTTGCAATGTAATTCCTAAATCGCATACGCGAAACACCTTCGCTGTGACTGCACATCCTGCTTCTACAGAGCTTGTCCTGTGATTTGCTTTCTGATATTCTTGCTGGTTCTGCCTCCATCCCAAATAATATATAGCATTGCATGATGATCTGCTTTTAAGATGGGGGGTGAGGTTGGGGGTGTGTGTGTGTGGAACAAGATAAGAAATACTGAGAGCTAAATGTAATCAACAAATCACCATGCAATAAGGTTTGTTCTTGCACTCCAAGTGTCAAGAGACATTTTACTACTGACTTTAGCCAGAGCAGAAAGCAGTTCATGGTCAGTACCCCAGAGTTAGGAATGTCCTTTTGTCCCCAGCTTCACCATTTCTCACCTATTGCTTACTGCAGGCTTGACACTTTATCTACTTGCTTTGCTCAAGACACAGACATGTGTTTTGCCTTCTTTCTTAGACCCCTGCACCAGGGATCATCATCTGTGCACTTATGAGTAGCCTGGCATAATTGAGCCCTAATCCTTCCAGCATCCGCTAAATGTTATTACCAGGCAAATGAATAATCCATAATCAAATGCTCCTCTGGGAAGGCTTTTAGATGCTGGAGTATCAGAGTTCCATGGAGCTGTACATGACTCCAGTGAGCAGTGCAGTGATGGGATTCCTCCAGAGTCCTGGATGTTCACACACAGCTCTGATGCAGAGTAGCTACGCAGATGCCTGTAATTCCCTTCTTTGTTCCTCCCTGCCTCCCCCCTCCCTCCCTCCCTCTCCGTTTTGGGGTGTCTCTGGCCAAGTCAAGAGCTGCCTTTTCCAAGAGTCTTCTGGCTGCCCCCACTGCAGGGACTCTTTGCATCTCCTGCTTCAAACGAGGTCAGCCACCAGTGGGCACTGTCCAAATGCGGCATCCCCGGTGCCGGGGATGAGCACCGGCGGGAGCAGGCCCGGGAGCTCAAGGCTTGCTCCCAGCCTCGGGAGAAGAGCTCTCCAAAGAGGAAAGTCCTAGGGGTCATTCGAGGGAGGCCAGCTCCGCTCATGCCTGATGAAGCATATTTTTATATTAAACGTTCCGCCCGTGGCGGCAGCGACACTGGAAAGGTATGTGAGCATAAGCGATGCTCATTCCTTTGTCAGCATCAGTTTGAGAAGCGGTTGGTTCTGGATATGCCTCTCTCAAGCACACACCCTGCGTGCTATGCCGGACAGCTCTGCTTTTATCCTGACTTCCTTCCAAGTGCTTATTCCTCAGTGCTTCCAAGTGTGCCGCTCGAAGCTATCGCTTCTGTTCATTTCTGTCCATACAGGCTATAGCATTTGCCATCTGTGGCAAGCCTCCCATTTACCAAACCTGTAGCATTTTAGCCACTGCTAACATATCTAGCAATTAAAGCTGCCACATAGTTTAGTCAAAGACGTGATCGTGCTGTTTGCTGCTGTCTCCCATTAGGAATTCAGTTGCCTAAAACTTTCCGTGCTGTCCAGCAGAGCGGAATAGGCTGTTGACGGCTATGTGCTATTTTTTCAACTGTGCTGGGATAGAAATGGGTTTGGTAGAATATTTTCACACTGAATTGCAAGTGATCCCATGCAGCTATTCTTTTCTTCTCGGCAAATATTTTCCATCTCTGGTCTCCAAACAGTTAAATGAAAGACAGCCAGTAAAATGGAGATCTCTTTAATCCTGGGATAGGCAATTGCAAACAGAATAGAGGACACCAACCTCTTTTTATTTCCCATTTAGGACCTGGAGGTAAAAAGCCAATATTCCTCTGTGAGATGCGTCTAGCTAAACAGATGCTGAACCGCATGTGTTCATTTTAGTCCTCTCTGCCAGTTTATGGAGAGAAGAAATATTTACATGCCAAAATAAGTCTCTCACCCTCTCCAAACCCACAAACTTGACTTCCAAACCAGGCAGCTCCAGAGCAAAGTGCCTTTACCACTGGTCTTAAAGTGTGTTTACCTGTCTGGCCAGAGGTCTGTGTTCCTCGGTAAAGCAGAGTGAGACCTGTGGCCCATGGGTCTGAGCCCCTCCGTTGCAAGGGCCCCCAGCACTGGGGGACTGCATGAGGGAGCAGTGTCCCAGCCCCTGGGGATGATGAGGCTAGGGGGTGGAAATCGCGTTGCCAGGGGAAGGGGTGTGGGAGAGCCCGTGGGGTGCCAAGATGGGTTGTGGGGAGGGCTGGGGGGTAGCGGGATGGGGTGAGGAAGGCACAGTTTTGCAAAATGGCCTCTTCAGGTGGGGGGAAACTGCTGGGGTGGGGGGTAAAACCTCCAGTTGAAGGTATTTGTGAACGGGATCGGCCCAAAAAGAAAGTGGCCGGCCGCGGTGTTTCTATATAAGGAGCGGAGCTGAGGGCGCTGGGGATAGGAGGGGGACGGTGCTGCGGGGGGGCAGGATCAGCCCCTCGCACTGGGAGCCCTCGGAGCAGACCCGACGGGGGATCGCCCTCCACGTGTGCAGTAAATCACGTCTGGGGCACGCACCCTCAGCTCCGCAGCTGGGGCTGAGCCCTGAGCCCGGGTGCCCACGAAGCCCCTCAAGGTCTGAAACGCCTGCAGCGACCCTGACACCAGATCCCTGTCGGGGGGTTGGAGGGGGAGAGGGGGCGCAGAAGATGTGGTTGGCCTCGGGGACCTCGTGGGGCTGCTCGTAAATCACCGTGGGGTCCTCGGCTACGTGTAGCACCGAAGGTTTTACTCATTACTAGTTGTTGTTTAGTTCCTTCACTCTCCACGGCTTCGCCCGACTGCTCCAGAAATAGCTTCTCCTGCTCCCTCCCGCACTTCGCAGCTGAGTTTTGGTCACAGCGATCCCCCCGCGCAGCCCCGCCGCGGGTTCAGAGCCGGGGTCACCCGTAGCACCGGCTCCGCGCCCGCGGGGCATGTGAAGCCCCGGGCCCGGCGCTGCCCGGCGGCCTCAGCGAGGGGCACGGCGGACAATGGTGAACACTTCAAGTGCCGTCTGCTGAAGAAACACCGCCGGGCGCTCGCACAATGGGCTATTTTCCATCAGTCGCCTAAAGAATGGTTAGCTGGTGGCTCGAAAATTCAATTGAATACCTGCCCGGACCTAAGTATAAATATTATTTTTTAAAAGAACAATATGCAATTAAAAACTAATATTTAACAACTTAAACGCCTATCCTCTAGGAAATAACAGCCTTTCTTCGCAAAACCTCCGAGATTGACTTCGCTTCCTCCCGTAAAATGAGGCCAGATTTAATTCTCCAAAGATCAGTGAGATCAAGTATTTCAGCGCTCAATTTACAGCTCCGGGGTATGTGGGACCCTTTCCCAGCTATCTGTGAAGTCTAGGAAATAACTCCAGGAAGGAGGGTGGGGGTGGGCAGAAGGAAGGAGAATTAATTCCCAAACACCGCACTAACACCTGTAGTATTTCCTTAACTCAACGTCACGGCGGCGATCGCCGGGAGCGGGTTCGGCGGCAGCGGCGCTCAGCGAGGTTGCGAGCGGAAAAGCGGCGCGACTCTCGCAAACAAATTCATAAACAAACAAATAAACACGCCAGGTTTGCTCGTTTCTAAGGAACCACCCTAATTTTGGAAGATCGCTTCGTGGAGCAATTCGATCCTTTTGGTGATACGAGCGGGGGAGCTGGGCGAGGTACCCTCTTGCCGTCTCCGTAAACATCCTCCTCGCCTGCTGATGCGTGGACTTGTTCGCTGGGCTGGAAGGGGCAAACTGCAGATGAATCTGTTAGTTTCATTGGTAACTTTAAAGGAAAATAATAAAATTATACCGGCTGCGAGAACCCCCGCTGCCCCCGGGTCACTTACTGCGCCCCGCTCCGCTGCCCCCCGCAGAGGCTCGTCTCCTCTCAGCGGTGTCACCCCGCGCCCGGGCTGCAACCCTCCCAAAACCCTCCGCAAAGCCTCTCTTCTTCCTCCTCCGTTCCCTTCTCCTGAAATAACAGCGAAAGCCCTCCTGTGCTAGCCTCCGGGGGAGGTAGAAAGCGGGGACCAGGCGGCCCTTCTCCTTGCAGCCGGCTCCCTTTCGGCGGCCCGGGGCGCGCTGCCTCGCCTCTGCCCTACCTGCAACGGTGCCTCCGCCGCCCGTATTTTACTCTACCTATGCGAGAGGCTGTGGGCAGAGCTCCCCGGGGCTTGGCTGCGCTGCGCTGGGGCGCGGGGAAGCTGCAGAGCAGATTTTGAGCAGCGAGGCACTGCTGCGGCGATGCTTGTGGAGCAGAGCCCTCGCAGCCTCACGCACTTCTTCCTACAAGGAGGTCCAGACTACTGCTCTGCCTTCACCAACCCTTGCCTTTGGCTGTGGGGAGCTCGCTCGCTCCCTCTCTACGGGACCCCCGCGGCCCCTGGCCGGAGCCCTCAGAAGAGCGCGGTGCAACTCGCCTGCTCCGCCCCGGAGCTCCGGCTGCCTTTTCCGACCTGCGATCAAAACCCCCTACTTTCTTTACCGTATCATTTCTCTCTCTCTCTTTTTAATCTTTTTTCCCCCCTTATAACTGTTTGTGTAAAGCGAAAAACAATTGGAGGTATGGGATTTCTGGAGAGAACCGCCGAGTGCGCTCTCGCTTGCCCATATGGAGAAAATTATTCCTCGAGTTCAGACTTTCGTTGGACTGCAGCATCAAATAGCCCAGATCCAGCACTAGCCGGGAGAGAGGGTGCCTGTCGATTCCCGGTTGCTACCCCTCCGCCTGAACGGCCGGAGAGGGGAGCAAGGATGCCGGCTCCCCGGAGCTGCTGCAGCCCCCAAGGCTCCCTCCCTTCCCACGGCAGCGGAGCCGGCAGCTCCGGACCGTGCCCGGCTGAGCGCAGCGGCCCGGGGCAAAGCCCTGCCCGAGAAGGCGTTGCCAGTGCTCGGTGCTGCCGTCCCGCTCGCTTCTCGTACCCCGGCTCCCTGGCACCGGCTATTCCAGCACGTCCCTGACACCGGATCGGTGTCTCCAGGTGCTCACAGAGAGGTCTGGCGGCTGTGAAGGGGTCGACCGAGCACCACGGTCAATGTCCCCTCGCAGCCCGCTGCTCGCCCGCGGAGCAGGGTGCGCGGTGGTGGGAGCCGCACTCATGCCGTGACTCCCCGCGGCAGCCTGACCTTCCCTCTTGTTCCTGCGGCGAAAAGAGCCGAACAAGCGGTGAGCGAGCTGCGTCCCTCCGAGGGAAACAGCCAGCAAAACGACCCCGGGAAAGGCAGACGTCTCTGCCTCAGTCACCCTTTCGTTTGTGTACCGCACCGGGGCGAAGTTTTCTAAAACTACGAGACAAGCTGTTTTTTCCCCTTCCAGTCAATAATAATAATAACATTTTTTTAAAAAAAAAGACGGTAAAAGCGCCTCTAGTTGGAAACTACTACAGGGCTGGATGCAGTTGTTGGATAGGGGCATCCGACACAACGTAGCGGAGCAGTAGCCCTCACACACACACACAGTGAAAAAAGAAAAAGCCCCTGCGTATATGCTGACATACATTATGCATGTAGGAAAAGCCACCGCGGGCCTCGGGGGCCAGAAACATCCACTCAAAACGCCGATTTTGCTTTAGGAGTTCTGTTCTATCACACTCTGTATGACTTCCACAGTGCGCACATCCCTGAGAGCTTGAATGTTTGGGAACACGCATCAGCTAGGGAAGGAATTCGGCGAGGTTACGCGTGTCAAAGCGGTATACTTATGTTTCTATTCCAAGATGCCACTGCAAGCAATTATGTACTTCAAGTCCTCAAAAAATGCATTATTGCAAATGAAATGCGTATTAATTAGTATCCTAAATGACACTTTAATGTGCTAATATTGAATCGCTATACTTTAGAAGTTTGGATAATTATTTGAGAGTTGTTACGTCTCTTTCACTGCAAACTTCTGCCTCATGCGCGTCACCGGGTGGATGGAGGGGCTGGTGTGGGGGAGATCGTCTTCCCCGAAAAGCTCTTTGCAAACTCTAATTTCCCCAAACGATGGGCTAGTGTGACCAAAAAAAAAAAACAACCAACCAAAAAAAAAAAAAAACCAAAACAACCCAAACCTAAAACAAATCTAAACCCCAAACAGATCCGACCACTGAGCAGAAGGAGGAGAAGGAGCGGACTCCCAGCAGAGCTACCTTTCCCCCAGGCTTGACCCAAGCTGGGTCCGCAGCTGCCAGGTAAGGAGGCACCGGCCTCCACGTAGTTTTCCCGATTTCCCGGGGACTGGCCCCGGCAGGGCCAGGCAGGGGCTTCCCGCTGCGGGAAGCCACCACGGGAATTCACCGTCGGTTGTATAAAAGCTTCCCGAGCCTTTAGAAAACAGCGACGACCCTCCCCGTTGCACAGCAAAACGCTTCGCGAAATGAAAAGCGAACGTGCTTTGGCGGCACCGCAGGATCGGTCCCTCTGGGAGCGCGTTGGAAAGGAGTAACTAAGAAAGTGTAATGTCTGAACGAGAAGCTAACAGTACTCCGGTAGGAACAAGAAGTGCCCAGCACATCTTGCGGTAAATAACACGGGGATTTTCTACTTTTCCTTGGAAACAAAGCTTCTGAAGAAATGTTTTGGTTTGCTTTCCCCCCTCTCCCCGTACCAACAGTGGTGCGCTCAGCCCAGAAGAAAGTTAAGGAAAGTTTGTAACTACAACCCCTTCCTCGGGCATGATCCCTCCCGCCGGCGAGTCCCTCTGACAGCTCGGGCCGCCCCGGCCTCGATCGCTGCCGGGAGCTCCGGTGTCGGACCGGCCGGGGGCTCCTGTATCGGACCTGCCGACACCCGGGCAAGGCGGCAGCTCCGCGCCTTCCCGCCGGTTGCAGCAAAACAGCCCGATTTCGCTGAACCAGAGCGGCAGTGATGGGGAACGCTAATTGAGGGGTCTTGGATGGGGCGGGAAGGAAGGGGAGGGAGCCATGAGAGCAACGCCGAGGAGATAAGGCACGCCGCGCCGCTGAGCGCCCCTGCGCATCCGCGGGGTGCCCCCGCGTGTGTGTTCCCCGCCCCACTCGGGCAGTTAACCTCCGGCCGAGGCGAAGAGCTGGGGGGGGGGGTGTGTTATGTCGTGGATGGTGCGTTTCTGTTTCGGATGCATCGTATCTCCCCAAGAAAAACAAGCCCCGAGTGACAGAGCTCCCTCCGCACGCTCTTCCCACGCAAACGCAACCTCGGCCCCGCCGGTGGATGCTCACACACCTCTTCGCTCGCGTACGAGACGGCGAGCAGTTTACCGAGGGGTGTCCGGGGTCCGGACCCCAGCAGCCCCTGACTGACCCGCTCTGCCTCTGGTTTAGTTTTGAGGTTTTTTGAGTCTGGTGAGTTTCCATCCAGGGAGATCCCTCGTGGGAGACACGGGCTTTTACAGAGGAGATACGGTCAGAAACCCGCAATTTCAGGGTCTCCCCGGGTAGCTGGTGCCAGGCAAAATCTACTTATCTGTGAGTTCAGCACACGGCTGCTGGAAACGGGCAGTACCTCCCCGGCGTGAGGTACCGCCGACACCTTGAGACGGTCCTTTTTGGGACGGCGCCGGTAGGACAACGCGCCAGGCGGGCAGGGACGTCAGGAAGACGCGTTTAAAAACGCCTCTCGCCCATATCGCACCACGCACTGCTGCGACAAGTTGCCATACACTGCGTGTAGCAAGCCACGATTTTGAATAAGGTGTGAAAACCGGCGCAAGGGGCTGGGTCCGTCGTTTGGGCGCTATTAACGGCAGTTAATAGCTTCCCCGCAGTGACGGGGTTTAGACGTGCTGCTGTTCTGTTGGGGGTGGGTATTTAAAATCCAGGGCTTAAAATAAGGGTTGTGCCAAGGGGTATCGCACTTGGGGGGATTTAAAGTGCGTGTGCGCGTGTGCATATACAAGCATGGGTGCGTGCGTGCAGGTGTGCCTGTGCTCACACGGCGCCCTTCTGAAAAGAAAGCCCAAAGCCCTTATGTACTTTATATATATATGTATATAAATATATATATATATATATATCTCTTTTAAGCGGCCTTAAGGCTCCCTATAGCTTTTCCGCGGGCAGGTTTCCCACCAGCAGCCGCCTGCGCGCCCCGGGACGGCAGCCGGACTCTCCCTAAAGCTGCTGCCGCCGGCGGTGCCGGAGGGCGGGTGGAGGCTGGCGTCGGACGGCAGGGGGCGCTGTCGCCCCGCGGATGCGTAGCGGGGCCTGCACCCGCGGCTCCCACCACCGCGCCCCGCGCAACGGGCGGGGACCGGGCAGGGACCGGCGGGAGATGCGTGCGGGGATGCGCTTCGGGGCGGAGCGGCGCGTCCCGGCGAGGTGCGCTGTCGCTGCACACACGGCTCCCCGCACGCAGCTCCGGTATTCTCTCCCGCTTCCTCCGCACGTGTTGACGTTTAAAAGGAGCCGAGTACGGCGCGGATGCGTGCGGGCGGCTGCGCGTATAAACCCCGGGGATTTGCTCCTTTTTTCTTGGTGTCCCGCGTTACTAGCGTCGTTTCGGAACCGAGAGTCCGACCGCACCGGGATGAAAATAGATACGCGAAACAAAGCCGGGGCTGCCCGCGGATGGCGAGCGCCGGGATGGGCTTGTGCAGCGCCGAGTGCAGGCAGCCGGGCGGCAGCGGCCGGGGGTGCGCGGCCAGGTGGGGGGGGTCGAGAGCGAGGGCGAAAGATGCTCTGAATTAACGTCGGGAGAAAAAAAAGCACAACAAAAAAACAAACGAAAAACAACCCTACAAAACCCCACCAAAAAAACTCTAACACGTCTAAAGTGACGGTCCCGACTAACTGATTCCTGGGACCGGCGGGAACCCCGGTAGTGAGGCCGTATCCCGGTCCCCGGCGGCTGCTGCAGCCTCTGCCTGCCTGTGAAACGAACCCCTATAACACCAGACCTAGCCTGGCTTTCCGGAGCCTAAATAGGATTTCAAGGCTTGGTCTCCTCGACGGGGAGGCCCGTGAAAAGCACCCCGTGTGTCAGCCCCACTCCGGAGCCCTGACTGCTTGGAGAGCCAGGCCCAGTTCCCGCGGGGCTCCGTGTGCTCGGGGGAAGCCAGGGCCGGCAGCGACTCCCCCTCAGACGAAATCCACCTGCTCAGCAGAGACCCCTGGGCCCCACTGCGGGATGGGACCCCGGGTGCTACCGGAGCCCATCAGCCTGTCCCGGCTCCGGGGCGCCTGGCTCGGCTCCGCTCCAGGCTGCGCTTCGCGGCCCGCGCTCCTGTCTCTCTCGCCACGTATTGCGCTTTTGTGAAGGGCTCGCAGCACGCTTAGACAATCTGACTGGGATTTAGGACGTCCAGAAACGAATTAGATTAGGCATTTCACCCGCTCCTCTAACTCACGCAGCCCCCCCACCAGACACGACCTGCTTGGGCCACCTCTCCTCCCCGCTGTGGGCATGGATCCCTGGGACCGGAGAAAGAAGGGGGAGATGAATCCCGCCTGGAAAAGAAAGTTAAGGAGAGGCTGAAACTTCCCTCACCGCCATCTCTCCACCACCACCACCCACCCGCGAAAGTTCAGCCTGGATCAGCCCATAAACAACCGTCTTACCCCGAGGTCTCCCGCATTTGAGGCCTTCCTCGCATTTTCTTCTTGGCTCGGCTTTTAAAAGATGAGTATTAGTTTGGAAATCCGAAGCTAGTGCTTTGAGGCCAGCCATGTAATTTGACTGCGAATGTAACGCACCCCTCCCTCCGAGAGAGGCTGCCTCTAAGTGCGCTTGGAGCAGATCGGGGATTGCTGGGAAGGGAGCCCCTGCCAGATTTTTCTCCTTGTAGACGCCAAGAGGACAGCGAGAGCAGCCTGTCAAGACGCTGGGTAGGAAAAGTTCAAGAGAGCAGCTTCGGGAGATGCTCCCGGGGCGGCCCGGGCTGGAGCGCAGCGGCCCCGGCCGGGGCAGCGCCGGGCACCGGGTCCGCAGGAGCAGTGGGCTGCGCGGGAGGCGCCCACGAGAAACGACCACGGCGACGAGTGGGAGAGTGATACGGAAATTTAGGGGGAAGCGGAAAATCCTGGGAAATCCCATCCCGAGTCGCCTTGGGTTTTGTTCTGATTGTCCCCGGCCTATTTTCTCTATGGCAAAACCCAGGGACGGACCGTGCTCCCCAGTTCCCGCTCGCGTTTTCTCCGCCTGCATGTCTCCACGCACACAGAGAGAGATAGCCATGCACATAGATATGTATATGTATGCATGTGGACAGGGAAAAGCGAGCGGGGCTCGGTGTGGCGCTGGGACCTCCAGGTTGCTGCTGTCGAAATCACCCGCTCTGGAAGACGAAATCGGGCTTGGCAGGGGAGAGCTCCCCGCTGCAGCTGCGGCCTCTCCGCTGAGCCCCAGAGCAACGGGATCCCACCACCACACCCCCCTCTCGGGAAGGGATTTTAAGCTAGAGGATATTTCCCCGCGGTGGAGAGGGTCGAGAGCAATTTATCGATCGTTTCGGGGGTTGTCCCCGCTCTGCGTGTGTCACGGTCTGGGGGGTTTTGTTTGATATCTATCTATATAGATATATAGATATATAGTCTTTTTTTTTTTTTTTTTTTTTACACGGATATAATTCCTCCCCAACTCCTGAAATACTTGATGCAGTTTTCAAAGGAACCCTGTGATTATGTCAGGATGTCTGGGAAGGGGAAAAAAAAAAGAAAAAAAAAAAAAAGAAAAAGTGAAGTTTTTCCAATTCAGATTCATTCTGCAGTCCCGAGGAAGTGTAAATACGCAGATGCAGAACACGGTTCTAGGAGAAGGAGAAGGAGAAGTTTCTCTTCTTTTTTCCTTTTCAGTGCTCAGGAACCACGAGCCCAGTCGAAATCATCATGTCAAGCACCCGGTGTATTTAGGGCACTTTCTCAGCCTCCCCCGTGTCAATAATCCCAGACCTCGGCGAGAAGAGCGTTACCGCCGGTTGAGCGGGGAAAAACGTTGCACGGAAAAAGGGGGGCGAGGGAACTTAAAAGTTAAAACACCAGCGATTCGCGAGGGACACGAGTGGGGCTGGAGGGAATTCCATCTCTCCACTCCGGATCAAGATCAGCGCATCGCGGCCGGAGCTCCGCGTCCGCGTCTGCCCGGGGATCTGCGGGCAGAAAAGGTTTTCCCAGACGTATGAGATCTGGGAGAAGGGCAACCTCGCTGCACAATCCGTCACAAGTCTTCAGTTACGCCGTTACAAGCATCTCTCTCACTTTGTCTCTGCAATCGTGTGCACGTGTGGATATGGATGTCTATACGTACAGCCGCCTGGAGAACAGATTTACATTGCATACGGAAAGTGAACTTCTCCCTCCCCAAAGTGCAGGCAGAGCGGAGTACACAAAGGAAAACACGTCCCCAACAAAGGCGCCCGAACATCGGCATCCTTACGTGCCCAACACTTGTTTTGGCACTTCTATTTAGCCCGTCGATTTGGTATTGTGTTAAAAATCTCGGCTAGCTACAAACAGGCGCTGTTGGGAGAGAGCGGGGAAGGCGAGGAGAGTTCGGCTCTCCTCTTCCTGGAAAGAAGCGAGAACCATTTAGGCAGCGATTTTTTAGCATATTTTAATGCAGCGGAGTAACGGATTCTTTGTGTATAAAGTGGAAAGAAAATAGAAAACAAAGTCCGGGAACGAAGGAAAGAAACGCTAGACTGGTTTTAAGACTTCCCTCTCCCCCCACCACCCCCCCATCCTTTGGTTCAACAGAAACATTAATTTACAATTCCGCATCTTTAAGATAAATTACACAGCGGCGTAATAGATTTAAAGTACGCCAGATTTTTTATCATTAATTGTAAATGTGCAAAATACCTGCTGGTACTTCACTTTAGAAGAATGTAATTGGCAAAAATGGGAGGCTGATGAATAGATAATAGATCCTTAACTACCAATAAACAGTAAGCACCAGCCAAGAGTATTAGGATGTGATCATAATTATTCTGCAGCCCCAGCCAATGGGAGGAGGAGAACTCAGCCCTAAAATCATCCCCGGACCCAAAGGTAATCGCGAAAATACGGACAAGGCTGGAACCGGAGACTTGCTCCCCTGTCCCGTCTGCGAGCGCCCGGCGTGTCCCAGCTTTGCATAATACAACTGCCTTCCGCTTTGTTTTCCGCATCGCGCGGTGCGGGGAGTGCGAAGAAGCCACGGGGGGAATAAATAAGTTCGGAGGAGGAGGAGGGCGACCCGTTCTCTCACCGGGACGAAACCTTTCCCAAGCGGGGCATCTCTCCCGGACGCCCCGGGGCTGATCAAGGTAACCTCGCCGGGCTGAGAGCACCCGAGAGGTGGCAGGGAGAGGGGTGTCACGCTGGCGGAGCGGCCCTAACCCCCACTCCAAGAGGAGATGCGGCGCCCCCCGCCCTCTGCACCCCCGCTGAGCCCCACCACCCCCAATCTCCCCATCCCCCCCATCCCCCTACCTTGGTCGCCGAGAGGCGGCAGGGGAAGGGAGGGCAGGACGGTGGCGGAGCGGAACCGGGCGCGGCGCTGCGCGGGGGCGGCGCGGAGGAGACTGCGCGGGGCGCCGCGCTCCCCCCGCACTGGCGGGCGCGCTCCCGCCGCACTCCGATCCGCGCCGCGCCGCGGCTCCATCCCTCCCGATGGCGCTGCCCGGCGCTCGCCTCCCCTCTGACGCACTTTAAAGAGTCTCCCCCTTCAACCTCAAGGCGAGTAATAGCGACCAATCATCAAGCCATTTACCAGGCTTCAGAGGAAGCTGTTTATGTGATCCCAGCACTAATTAGGCTCATGAACTAACAAATCGTTTGCACAACTTGTGAAGGGGCCGATCACATCCATGGATTGTCTTTGGACTTAGGGAGGGGGGTGGGGGGCGACCGCCTTTTCCTTGCAGGAGGGAAACTTCTCCCAGCAACTTTTTTTTTTTTTTTGGTGTGTGTGTGAGCGTGGTGCGTGTGTGTGTGTGTGTGTGTGTGTGTGTGTCTCCCTTTTGGGTACCGCTGGCTGCCGCTGCCTCCTTTTCCTCCAGCCCCTGTCTATTTATGTGTGTATCTATCCCTCCTCAAGTCACTCCCTGCTGCAAACTTCCCCGGATCGCCTCCCGCGCACCAGAGAGCCAGGCAGAGATTTGGTCGGGGACTCTCGCCGCGGCAGCATGTTTCAGCCCACACCCAAGCGGTGTTTCACCATCGAGTCGCTGGTGGCCAAAGACAGCCCCTTGCCCGCGTCTCGCTCCGAGGATCCTATCCGGCCGGCGGCGCTCAGCTATGCCAATTCCAGCCCGATGAACCCTTTTCTCAACGGCTTCCACTCCACTGGCAGGGGGGTCTACTCCAACCCGGACTTGGTCTTTGCAGAGGCCGTCTCTCACCCGCCTAACCCGGCCGTGCCGGTCCACCCCGTGCCCCCTCCCCACGCCCTGGCCGCCCACCCGCTGCCCGCTTCGCACTCCACGCACCCGCTCTTCGCCTCGCAGCAAAGGGACCCCTCCACCTTCTACCCCTGGCTAATACACCGCTACCGGTATCTGGGCCACAGGTTCCAAGGTACGTACAACTTTTCCTCTCCCTCCGATCCACCCCTCCATCCTTCGGCGGCCCGAGCCGGTCCCCGCGGCGCGGATGCAGGGAGACCGCGGGTGGGTGGGCGGCCGCTGCCCGGAGCCCGGGGCTCGGCTTGGCTCGGCTGGGCCGAGAGTCTTTTGTGCTTGTGCCCCCCCACCCCCCTCCCGCTGCCAAACTTGAGGAGCTGTCAGAGACGAGGCGTTCGGGCTTAGTTTTTGCTTTGCTTCTTTTCCCGGTTTGTTTTGGTTTTCCTGGGAGGGGGGGCAGGCGGGAAGGCAAGGCCGGCTGGGACTTCTCCGGCTTTCTCGCCGAGACTAAAAGCGGGGGGAGGGGGGAAAGGTGGATCTTTTTTTTTTGTTCCGGTGGGTTAAAAGCTACGGAGGAGCCCCCTAAAGAAGCCGCCCGGCAGAGAGAGGAATGGAAGGGTCGCGAGGTTCAGGTTCCTCCGACAAGGCGGCGGTGCCAGCCGGGCTGCCGGGGCCGGGCTGCTGGGTCTGCGGGGAGCCACCGCCGCCGCCCCCAATCCGGCCGCTCCCCTTGTTAGCGGGGACGAGGGAAAAAAATTAAATGAACCCCAAATAGAAGAGAAGGGGAAAAAAAACCCCAAAAGCTAAAGCAAACAACCCACCGCCTGAGCGGCACGGGGAGATGGGGCTGCGGTGAAGAGCCGGGGCTGGGGGCAGAGGGGGGCGATTCCGTTCCTACGGGCTGGGAAGGGCTCCCAGCTGCCAAGCGATAAATAACCGGCTGAAGGAAAATAAGCAAATCCAATGGCGCACAATCAATAAAATCCCCCTTGTTTAACCCTTTGCAACCGGCAGCGTCTTCTCCGAAGGTTGAGCCGGTTTCTCCCGTAATGGGTCCAGCTCCTGGCTCCTTCGTTACACACACGAACACAAATCGGCCTCCGCTCGGACGGATCCATCTGCCTTTTTTTTTTTTTCTTCCCCCTCCCTTCCTAGTTTTATTTATTAATTCCGAAAGAAAACAAACCACCTGCGGTATCCATTTCCCCGGCCTTCTGCAGCCGAGCCATTGCACCCGGGTTGGAAAAGCAGTCGCTCTCTCCGAAGCCAGGCGGACAGAGATACAAAATGGATTATTACCCTCTCAGAATGAAATTACAGGTTTCGCTCACCAAATTATTTGTCGCAGTCATCAAGGCGATTGGTAAAGAGCGGTAGATGAAAGGCGGAAATGTCCTGGTGTTGAGCCACAGCCTGATTTCAAACACACCCTCTTCCTGCAACGATTTTTAATGCACTTTAGGAGAGGGACCCTCGGTGGCTTTCTCACCTTGGAAGGACCGACGCTGAGGGGGGACCCACAGAAAGCCCCGGCTGACACCCCCCACACATACACTCCCTCTCGATCCGCAGCAGGCCGGTTTAGGATGGCCTCCCAGTGGCGTCCCCGAAGTTTGTTTCTTTATTTCCCCGCCGGTTCCCGCCGCCGCCGGGACAGCGGGCAGCGGGCAAGGGCACGGCGGCGGCGGGAGGCCCCGTTCCGGGGAGCACACCGACAAGAACGAAGGGTAGCGGCGGGGGGAAAAAGGCCCCGGCCGGAGTTTTGAACGAGGCAAGCAGGGAGAGGCCAGCAAGCAGGGCTGCCAGCTCCCGGAGCGCGGCGACCGGCCCGGGAGAGGAGTGGGGGGCTCCTCGGCCGGGGCAGCGCAGAGAACCGCTGCCCCTCTGGCCGCGCCGGGAGGATGTAAATAACAAGCAAACAAGGAAAGAAGTGGTGCTGCCGGTGGGCGAGGGGAAGGGGGGCAGCTGCGGGTGAAGCCGCAGGCACCGCAGCCGGTCTCTGGCCAATTCGGTTGCTTTTTTTTTTTTTTTTAATTTTATTTTGATCTTCTTCAGTAGTGCTTCCCTGGTTTATTTTAGCATTTGAATTTCTCAGTCCTCTCCTTCCTCTGCTCATCCCTCCACGTATTTATTGAAAGGAAATTTAATACAAAAAAGTCGTTGCAAATAACAAAGAAGCTATAGTCGCCTTTTTCTCGCGGGCAATGGTGGGAGACAAAAATTCTTGCGCTAAAAAGTCCTCTCGAGTGCTTTTGGGGAAGGTGTTTGGCTAATCTCTGTTTTACCCTGTTGCCCAGGGAATGAAACCAGCCCGGAGAGCTTCCTATTGCACAATGCACTGGCCAGAAAACCCAAACGGATCCGTACAGCTTTCTCCCCATCCCAATTACTGAGACTGGAACATGCCTTTGAGAAGAACCATTATGTAGTAGGAGCAGAGAGAAAACAGCTGGCACACAGCCTCAGCCTCACGGAAACTCAGGTAAGCGGGAAGCAGGGAGCGGGCAGCTGGGAAAGCGAAAGTACCGGGATCTCCTTGGGAAAACCCACCCGGTCGGGCCGGTGATGCGGGAAAAATACACGGGGCAAATTCTAGGGGTTGTTTAGGCCTCCATCTCTGAGCCGGTAAAGCAGAGTGAGGGGGTCCCCCCTCGCCTTGGTGCAATAAACCCCTCTCCCGTTCGTGGAGAGCTATCGCCTGTGTCCGAGGTGGCGGGGCCTCGGCCGGGCTTGGGAAGCCGGAGTGCTCGGGGCTCGGTTTGGGTCTCCCCGGAGAGACCCGGCCGGAGCCTTGGTCGGAGCGGGGAGGGGAGCGGCGAGACCTGCGGTCTGCAAAGGACAGGCGGTCCTGGTAATTTTTTTTTTTGATGTGGAACTGGTGTGACCCTCAAGAAGAAGTTGTGTGTTGGGGGGAGGGGTGGGGAGGAAACCCCAAAACAAAAGGCGGAGGGGAGAACCCCGCTCTGGACCCTACGGCTGAAATACAGTTTCTCGGAGGGTTTTTCACTCGTTTCTGGTCCCGCGTCCGGCAGCGGGGATTTGCGGAGCCGGTTCAGGAGGGCATAAAGATGAAAAATAAAAGCAGAGAAATTATTAACTACAAGGAACCCCTCCCTCCGCCCCCCGCTGGCTGGCTGCGAGCCAGAACCGCACCGGAGACTATTTCGGTCGTCTATCTGGAGCGACTATTAGCGACGTTTCTGTTCCGCTTGTCCCGGGGCGAGGGGTCTCCTCGGGTACCGAGACCGGACACCCGTGGGGCGGTGCGGAGCCGGTGGGGAGCGGCGGCGGGGGAAGCGGGGGGTGGGCGCTGGCTTCCCCCCCGACGGCGGAGACCCACGGCCGGAGGGCCCGCTGCGAGGGCGTTTTTCACGCGGTTTTCTCCTCGCCGGAAGAAAGGCTGGGTTTTGGAGGGGTTTGGTTGTTGTTGTTGTTGTGTCGGGGCTTTTGTTTTCTTGCCCTTCCAGGAGACTCGTGGAGAGGGGGCTCCAGATGGGGATTGTCTCTGCTACAGTATGTGGCACTGTACTTAAAAAAAAAAAAAAAAAAAAAAAGGCAAAATACCCAGCCACAGCCTAGTTCAAAGTTCCCAGTAAACACAGCGTTCTCTGGGAGGATTAAGTTGTAACACTTTTTTTTTTTTTTTTAACTCCTTTTCGTGGGGGAAGCAATAAAGAGGTTGGAGCTTTTGTTTTAAAATGTCTCCCTAACAAAACAATAAAAAGGGATCGCCACTTTTATGAGGTTCTCCGAACAAGGGACCGGTCACAGGCTTATTTCCACTGGAAAGCTGTATTTAAGGTGGTCTTTGTGCTGCTTGATTCCGAAGCTGGTTGGGGTCTTTTGTCCGGATGTCAAACCCCCAGTCCCCTACAAATGAGCTCCCTTTTGGGAGATCAGCGTGCAGAAATGAACCGTCCTCCCCTTCAATTAGCAAACTAAAAGCAAATTAAACTCACCCCTTGTTCCCCGCTCAGCTTTTTAATGGGGGACTTTTGGAGAATATGAAAATGCAGCAGAGATGTGTGTCCGGCCAGGCAGGTCTCTGTTCTGAAGAGGCAGCGAAGCGGGTTAAACCAGCTTATTAAAATGCTCCAGTTCCCTTTTCCCCCCTTGCTGGGGCCTTTATCAGGCACTTTCAGACAGAACCAGAGTTTAAACTGCTTTAAAAAAAAAAAAATGTTTACCTTTGGCCGCTACAAGGAGTGTGGCCAGCCCTGGAGATAGCTCCCAGATCAATACTATCTGTAATTAAAGCACTGAAGTCAGCTGCCGGGTGCTTAAGTCAGATTTATTCGGCGCTGCACAAATTCAGAGGGATATTTACGACGGCACTTGCAGGTTTCGCCTCACTACGATCGCTCCTGGACGGCGCGTCCTGGGGAGATGCTGTGGGGAACGCCGGGAGAGTTTTCTCTCCTTTTTTGGGGCGCTTTTTTTTTTTTGTTTTCCCCATTTTATTCTCTTTTCCAAGAGGAAAAGATCTCGCTCCGTCGTTCCCGGTCGCATCCCGCAGCCCCGTTAGGAGGGACCAGGCCCTCGCCTTGCTTCTCTCCTCTCCTCTCCTCCTCTCCTCTCCCTGCTTTGCCCTTTCCGGCCCCGAGCTACCGGTCGGGGGACGCTTCGCAGCCGGCCCGGCTGCCCCTGAATCGTTTTCCCGGTGTTGGAGGCGGCGGGACACCTCGTCGGGCGCTGAGAGCAAGAGCCGCTCCGGTGTCTGCCCCGACGGCGGGGCCGGAGCGCTGACAGCCCATCGCCACGCAGCCACGCTTTGTTTTCCCCGTGTGGGGCGCCAAGCGCGGGCATTGCGCGGGGCTACTCGTGCGCGGAAGGTCCGCGTCCTTGCGCCAGGTGCGCACACAAGCGCCTCCCGCCCGCGGCGCTGGCTGGTTGCGGGGAGCGGAGCCGCACCGGTGCGGCTGCCCACTGCTGCACGCGTGGGTTCTCGGGAGGTGCCCCGTGGGTTTGGGACAGCGTGCCCACGCCTTTCGCGGAGAGGTTTGGGTGGCACACAGGCTCGACCCTCTCCAGGCTGGGTAGCGGAGCAGGCGGCGCCCGGCGCAGGCAGGGAGCAGGCAGGGCACGGCGCAGGCAGGGCAAGCAGAGCCCGGAGGCCCTCGGCACGTCCAGGGCAGCGGGCGGCGGGCAGCACCGGAGTCCGGGTAGGTGTCGGACTAACGCCCGGTGCCTTTCCTCCCGCAGGTAAAAGTATGGTTTCAGAACAGACGGACAAAGTTCAAGCGGCAAAAGTTGGAAGAGGAAGGTTCAGACTCACAACAGAAGAAAAAAGGGACTCATCACATTAACCGGTGGAGAATCGCCACCAAACAAGCCAGTCCAGAGGAAATCGACGTCACGTCGGACGATTAAAAACTGGCACTTTTGGACTTTTCAAAGCCAGGCACCCCACCAACAGAAAGTGTTAAAGGCTCAACCCCCCCCACCCTCCACAACCCACCCCCCACTCCGGCGTGGCGGTGCGGGGAAGGGACACGGAGATAGATCTTCATCAAAACCGCGATTCCCGTCTGGGAGGGCAGCTGGGAGCGAGCGAGGGCGAGACCGCGAGAGGTCCGAACTGTGGCACTGCCGGCACCGCTCTGGCAAGGGGGGATCTGTCAATCAAAGCCAAAACACCGGGACGAGGTGATTGACAGGTATTCCGTTTCTCGCAGTCCACTTTGAAAAGCGTAACGTCAAAAAAATTTAAAAAACATTTTTTTGGGGGAAAAAATAAAATCCTAAAAAGGAAAAAAAAAACAAACCCGAACAATCCCCCCTTCCCCAACCAAACCAGAAAAATTACCACCTTGCAGGACATTTTGCACTTCACAGTTTTTTCCGTCTTTAAAAGAGAAATTTCCATAAGCAGCCAAAACCCACACCTGTTTCAGAAACTTGAATTGCATGTGTAAAGCCGTCTGGGCATAAAAAAAAAAAAAAAAAAAAAAAAAAGGAAAAAAAGAGGAAAACACGGAAAAAAATTACCCTGGTTCCTAAAGACAGAAATGAATTGTAATTTTTTCCCCCCTTTAAGACAGGTTCTGTGTGCTTTTTAATTTTATTTTATGAGAAATGTGCAGTCTGTAAACATTTTATGATAACTTCTGGCGTCAAAGTGTTTGTGAAAGCTAAATGAAGTAGCAGTAACAAAGCATAGTGTTCCTTCCGGATGGACAAACACGGTGGGGCAGGGGAGGGACGGGAGGGAAAGGGGGGGAGGGTGTCTTAGGGCTGGTCGTAACTTTTGCTGCCAAAAAAAAAAAATTAAATCAAAAAATTCTCCCCCTCCCTCCCCTCCCCCTTGTATCCCCATTGCAAAACCGGATGATGATTATTTTTTAAGATTAATAAAGCGCAAACCCAGAGACCAGGTTTGGCGGTGGGGACACCTCCCAGGCTGGGAGGATCCAGAGAAAAGGGACTTGAAATCGGCGATTGACTTTTTGGTTTTTTTAATTTTTTTTTTTTTCTAATGGCCATTTTCATTGGGGCAATTTTCAAGCACTGACCTTATAATATTCCGAGATCATAGAGCTACTAAAAAAAAAAAGTGACAAATGTTTCCTTCATGTCTCCTATACCAGAATGTAAATATTTTTGTGTTTTGTGTTTAATTTGTTAGAATTCTAACACACTATATACTTCCAAGAAGTATGTCATTGTCAATATTTTGTCAATAAAGATTTATCAATATGCCCTAAATTTTAAAGCAACATATTTTCCCCATTCTCCCTAGATATCTCGGGAAAAAAAAAATAAAAAAAGAAAGAAAAAAAAGGTAGCTTCCCACCCCATCACCTTGTTTTTAGCCGCTGAACCCCCGCGGTCGGAGCTTGCGCTCCCGCGGCCGCGCCGCGCATTCCTGCGGCCATAGGCGCGTTTTCTTAATGAATTCACTGGCTGGTAAATAGACCTCTAAAAATAAGCCGCAGAGATCCACTCGCTGTATAGAAATACCTTAAAGAAAAAAGCCCCAAAGGAGAAAAAAACCCAACAACCCAACAACAAAACCAACCCCTTCCCTGGTTAGAAACTGAAGTGCGAACCGGCTCTTAATGGGAGGGTGAAACTGGCCCGCAGCAGCCGCGCTCCGCGGAGGGGGTGAGGGGCTTTTCCTTGGCAAAAGTGTGTATTTTACTTAGGGGAAGAGGTTTTGTTTTTTTTTCCCCCTTTCTTGTTCTTTTTAAAAAAATCATTATTATTATTATTTTGTATTTATTTTTTCCTTTTCCACCTTTTAAATACCCTCGCCAGGTCGTTGCGGTGAGGAGCAGGTTCTGGGATGCAGGGACCGCTCCGCTTACGGGAGCGATCCTGGGCTCAGGGTAAAACTCTGACGTTAAAGGCGCGGACCGGGGTTTGGGGGGGGGGGGGGGGGGTAAAAAAAAAAAAAAAAAAAAAAATTAAAAAAAGTTGCTCTGGATCCTTGAGGAAACTAACTGGTTTTCTGGGGGTACACAGTTGTTTTTTCATGCTTCATTTGCTCCTTAGCCTGATAGACTGCATTAATCAGTTTTATTTCCATTGATAGAGAAACCTCGTCTGCTCTGTTCGAGCTACAAAGAATCCTGCAAGCTTTTGTGAAAGTGCAAATCAGTTTAGGCAATTATCATACCAGGAATATGAAGGGGAAAGAGGAGGCATTGCCCAGTGGTCTCCTTTAATCTCTTAATCCGTGGATCCAGGGGGGCTAGTTGGACATAATTTAGGACAATCTGACTACCCTTTACACTGTGATAAGGCGAAGTTACAATGCATCGCGAAAATACAAGCTTTGTTAAACATCCTGCCTTGAAAAGTTAAGATTAGACATTCCGTGCACGTGTTGGCTCTATCGGGTACTATGTAAATTTTTAAGTTTTTTGTATTTTTAAAAAAAATAGGATTATTTTTTTATTTTTTAAACATTGCTCCTTATAGAATCCCGGTGACTTTCCTTCCATTCACTAGTGCTACAAATCTGAGAGAGGCCCAGGCAGGGTTAGGACGCATGTCGCAATGCAGTCCCTTCCATTTAAACCTAGGCTAATTATTTAGTAGAGCTATTCCCAAGGTAAACTTCTCGCTGCGCTTCCCCCCACCCCCCCCCCACCCCCTCCTTCCTCGAACAGCTGATGGTGCAGATCTTGAAACCAAGCAGGGCGCACATTTCACCTTAACTCGCCCAAGTTGGCTTGCGCTCCACTTCAAACCCATGCAAATGGGCAAACATTAAACGGATCGCGGCTGAACGGCAGACTTGGGCCTTCCTAGAAATTGTTTCCCATCTTGATAAAAGGCTTATTTCTGCAGGAACCATATATATTTTTTTTTCCTCTCGACCCTCCCCACCCCCCCTTTTTTTTTTTTAACCGTGAGGAAAGAGAGGGAGAGAAGGGAAAAAAATTAAGCGTCCTATGTAGCGTAACAGCAATAAAATCTTCAGAGAATGCCATTAGCTTTGAAAAAAAACCCTAAAAGCTTTATTACAAACCAAGCTTTGAAAATAGGGGGGATTAGGAGTCTGAAAGGGTCCCACAATGGTTAGAAGAAAAGGTTTCATGCTAATGAGGTTAATGCCCTTTGTATCTCAGGACTCCACAACTTCATTACTCCCTATCTCCGGCTGCACCAAGCGGCTCAGAACACTGCAATCCACTCCAGCTCTCCCCTGCCTTGCCTAGAGAAGGATTTGATAGCAGCTCTGTTCAAACTAGATAATTATATCTTTTCAAGTCGGAATTAAGATAAAGAAAGTGAAGCAAAGGCGGCTAGCCTTGATCCACTGCAAACAAATTTGGCGCACTTTCTAGTCTCTCTCCCCCTGCCTCAATAGGCAGGACAGTCAGCTTATTAGACCCTCATTTGCTTTATTAATTCATCTATTTAAAGTGGCAGGATTAGAGAGAGGGAGAGAGAGACAGAGTCTAATGTGGGACAGTGGATGCCAGGCAACGTGGAAATATAAATATTGGCGAGATGCTATCCGAGCGGGTGTTTAAAAATACATTTTATATTAAATAACTGAGAGGGGTGGGGGAGGGAGGGTGTATTTCGGGTGGCGAATTGCAGACTCGGGCAGATTTTCACTGCTCTTTCGAAGGAAATCTTGGTGCCGGCAGCCGGAGGACTGCTTGCACCCCTACTCCCCCCTCCCCGGAGGACGGATGGCCCCGCGGAAAATCCGCTGCTCTCCGCGCCTCGCTGGGGATTTGACCAGGTGGACCCACAGGCTAGGCAGGGGGCTGCGGGCCGAGCGGAGAACTCCCCACATACCCCATCCTCCCAGGGCTGCCCCGCCGCACGGGGGTGGGGGCTGCCCGCGTGCGCGGAGCGGTGCGCTCACCTCCGCGCACGGGCTCTGGCAAGTGACCGCACATCGAGCCGGCTGCTCTGCTCCGTCTCCCTCCTCCATCCGTTACCGTGCCTATCGACCAAGGGCGGTGCAACCCGCCAGCCCCCCTCCATCCCCACCCCCCCCCCCCCAGCCCTTCTCAGACGTGTCACCGCCAAGCAGCGGTCCCGAGGACCGGGGGCTCCCTCCTGTGCCGTGCGGCCGCGCCGGCCCCCGCAGTTGGCGAGGCAAGAGGCGGAGAGGGACGGATCCTGACCTCGTCGCAACTCTGCCGTCCCTGCACAGCGCCTTCCCGGCTCTGCTCCGCGTACAGGATCGGGCCCCCTCGCCTCGGATTTTTAACCCTTTCCCTTCGAACAAAGCCGGCGGCTTCCAGCCCCTCCGCGGGCACTTCGCACCGGCCGCCACGGGGAGGGATTCACAGCCCCCCTCGCCGGCTCAAACGCGCACCTCTCTCTTTGCCACCCGACCAGGGTGAGGCCAGAGGCCTTTGGAGACCTCGCTTTGTTGTGTTTCGAAACGCTGTTTATTTATCTCCCTCCCCTTTGATGGATCGCGCTGTTACTGGTGAGGGCTTGGCGGAAATTAGCGGGTTCCCCCTAATTAGCGCACAGCCTATCTGCGTGCCTCGTAGGAAATAGGCAAAGCAGTTCCGGACGGGCCGGATTCCCTGATAAACAGGATTCTCCCTGCCCCTGCCTCCGTGTCCATTAGCGGTTCATCACTGCTCGGAGCTAATACAGCAATTGATTTACTTCTCCAAAGGGTCCCGCTGCGAGGGGGACGCGGGAGTTTAGAGAACCTCCTGACCCCGAACCGTAACCTCTCTCCTCGCCATCCCTTCTCCTGGTGGGACACTCTCTCAGCCGGGGAAGCCCAGGCCGTGGTCCACGCTTGAAAGCGAAAGGGACATTAATCACCTTCCCTCACTCTCTTTTAATTGGCCCTTTGCAATCAGCGCCCTTTGCAATGGACGGCGACCCGTCGGCTGGGAGCGATTCCCGCCGGTAGCCCCCTCGGTCCCCTCTTCTCTGGGGGGCCGTGACCGCCCCAGCTCCGTGGCTTCCCCTGCAAGATGCGGGGCAGGTGGATGCTGCGGGCAGCGCTCCCCCGCCGGGGCTCAGCCCGCCTCGCAGGTGGTATCCCCGGCCCCGGAGCAGGCAAAGCGGGCTCTGCCTCTGCCGCTACCGCTACCACCTCTTCCTCCTTATCCTCATCCTCCTCCTCATCCTCCCCGCCGTGGGGCCGCTCGGCCCTGCTGCCTAGGGAGCCCCTGCTCCCCCGCACGGCCCGGCTGAAGCCCTGGATGTTGCGGGGGTCTTCGGACTAGCATTTATAGACCCGCTCTCCATCGCCCACGGCTGGACCTGACGTCAGGAAGAACTTGATCTCGCCCGCTTTGCTCCTGCTTCTGAAACTGATCCTTGAAATGAGAGAACAGACTCTACACAATTCCCATGGCCTTGACATAAGGTACAGCGATAAATATACACCACTAATGAGCAATTACCATATAATCACCTTCCAATTAGCTCGCATAATGATGAATTAAACATTCTAGCCTGCTGGATTAGGTTTCTTACTTTGTATATTATTTACGAAGGCTAGCTTCTGCTGAGCACCAAATATCAAATTAGATAGGGAATTTTCAGTTGGGGGTAATTATGCATTCAGTGCATGCCCGGAGTTTTTGTAACCAGCTAACTAAAGTGTATTGGAAGGTAGTGTCCATCCTTTTCTTTCTTCCCTTTTTGATGCCTTAAAACAAAGTCCACGCTTCTCCACCAATGCTCTGCACGTCGCCTCCCCCGTATTAATGCTGCTTGTCTCCCTAAGGCTGGACAGGCAGAAAAACTGGCCGATTTTCTCTCCCCTCCCCGGTCAGTTAAATGATGAGGAGCTGGGGAAAGGCAAGGCTCTCTCCGGGCACACAGTCCTCTCGCCACATGGTTGCACCATCCCTGGGAAATGGGAGGAAACTCGGCCAGTTGTTCCGGACAGGTAGAAACATCCTGGTCCTCAACTCGGGGTGGTGGGAACCGGTGGGACAGAGGCGGGGACATCACCCCACACCCCCCGCGATGCTCTCCACACAGATCCGATGACACCCTCCCGCGGGTGGCTGCTCGCTTTGTCATTCTGGGAAGGATGCCCTAAAAAAACCCATCGAGTCCTGACTGAGTTTGGTCCCGGGGAGGGTTCGGGGAGAGAGCGGGGAAGGCTTTGGACACTGGGTGCCGATTCCCCCTGGGAGGCAAGCAGAGGAGCAGCAGCAGCCCCACAAGATAAGGATGAGAAGGGCTCGCAGGCGGAGGTCAGGCTCTCGGGCGGTCCCAGCTTCAGGAGGGGACGGAAGGACGAGGAGAGGGTCTCGCTGCCGCCGTGGGCAAGGAGAAACCCAGCTCGGAGTTGCCTGACTTTTGTTGGTTTAAACTGAACCCTTAATGTTTTCTTAATTAACCATTTGAGTGTGAGAGCAAACCTCGGAGAGGCGTTTACTACCTGACCATAAAGTGGGAGCGGAGCATCTCCCTGCCTGAAATCACTCGTTGGGGACTTGAACGGGGACAGAAAGCCGCCCCACAGCCCCACCAGGAATCCACGGTCTTAGCCAGCCTCTTGCTTGAGATTACATTTTTACAAGTGTGTGTGTGGGGGGAGTGGGGAGGGGGGGTGTTGGTGTCCTGGAAAAGAGGACAAACTGGTGGCCCCATCTTTCCCAGCTCCGTTCTCCCCCATCTGACATACGGAACTCTGGAAAGTCTCGGCAATTCCCACACAGGAAAGGAACAGCCCAAGAGAGCAGGGATGCTCGCCTTCACCGGCTCCCTCCTCCCCTGTAATTGTGGGTTTTATTTAAAAAGGAGGAAAAAAAAAAAGCAGGAGGAATTCAAAACAATTTCAGTCTTCGAGTGAAAGTGTTGACTGAATGAATGTCGGTGACCTGCCCCAAATAAACTCAGATAAGATGTGGAAACTCATCTGTCAAGTCCCGAACGTCTGGAAGCAGCAGCTGATCCAGCCTCCGAGTAGGAAGAAGTTGCTGAATTCCCGTGTTTCCGTGGGCTTCACTCAGAGCTTTATCAGTATTTGAACAACCCCTTGATGGTTTTGCTGTGTTCACAGAAAGCGCGGAGTTCTGACTTTCTCCATAAGGCCGGAGAATACAGCCACGGCTGTTACTTTATCTTTAGATCAGCAAGTTGGTATCAGAGGCAGGGAAGAAAGTGCATTCTTGTGGGTTGCGAGAGCGAGATATTCCCAGATAAACTCTCCTGTGATCTCATTTATAATCCGCACGATCACGGCTATTTTATTTGGCATACGTATGTCGGGAGAAGACGTTTGCTGTGATGGGATGTTTAGGATCCAAATGTGATTATAAAGGCTTTCTCAGAGAGTTATCTGCTGTGTCACCCTCCTTGTCCCAGCAAACACGTTGCCTTTTTGAAGCGATGTGCAAGCCCGAACCGTAACTGCTTCCCTGTGGGCTGCCAAGTGTCACTGCTCAGAGTCAGGAAAAAGGGACCAAAGAGGAAGGCAGGATTTGGAAGAGTAACGGCTGCTCAATCAAAACGTGAAAAGGTCTTTTCATAAGAATAACGTTATTTTATTTTAATTCCCGGGGAATGCAAAATAATAGGAAGCCAGATTCTCTCTAAAGCACTGAATAAAATCCGTAAGAAGGGAAGAGAAAAAGAAATAGAGAGAAGGAGAAAGAGAGAAGGAGGGAAGGAGGGAAGGAAGGAAGGAAGGAGGGAAGGAAGGAAGGGAGGAAGGGAGGGAGGGAGGAAGGAAGGGAGGAAGGGAGGGAGGAAGGGAGGGAGGAAGGGAGGAAGGAAGGGAGGAAGGAAGGAAGGAAGGAAGGAAGGAAGGAAGGAAGGAAGGAAGGAAGGAAGGAAGGAAGGAAGGAAGGAAGGAAGGAAGGAAGGAAGGAAGGAAGGAAGGAAGGAAGGAAGGAAGGAAGGAAGGAAGGAAGGAAGGAAGGAAGGAAGGAAGGAAGGAAGGAAGGAAGGAAGGAAGGAAGGAAGGAAGGAAGGAAGGAAGGAAGGAAGGAAGGAAGGAAGGAAGGAAGGAAGGAAGGAAGGAAGGAAGGAAGGAAGGGAGGGAGGGAGGGAGGGAGGGAGGGAATGTTATATGGAAGGAAGGTAGGTTGGTTATATGTGGAGGTAGAAGTCAAGGTCGGAGTGTGGGACTGAAGGAAAGTGTCTCAGGGTCATTGTCAGAGGAAGTATGGGGAAGGGTCGTGAGTTCACCTTCGGACCGGCTGGGAAATTCAAGCTAATTTGCCTCTGGCAGACTCGAGGGCTTTCGGAAATCCGCTTTCTGTCCACCATTGTGGCAAAGTCCTGAGAGGCTGGGGTCGGGCTGCTCTATCGGTTTTCCCTGGCAAACCATGACGACCCGTAAAAACAGCCCCTCTGCAAAGCGGGGAGCCCTGGCTGTTCCGCCTGTGCAGCGCCGAGCCACCGGCGCCCGGCAGATGGGCAGGGCAGGGCAGGGCAGGACCCTGCGGCGGGGCAGAGCTCGGTGCCCTCCCGGTGGCCTGCCGGGTTCAGCCTCTTTCCTCTCCCCGGTGGGTGTTTCTCTTCCCCAGGGGCCCGATCCTGGACTCGGGAGGGCAGGCAGGGAGGTGGGGAGGGAGGGTGGCTCCCCGAGGTGAGCAGCCGTGTCCTCCGAGGCAGGGACCACCCTCTCGCTGCTACTCCGCGCATTGCCATGGAAACCGGTGCAGCCACGGATCAAAGTTTCCCGGCGGCTCAGCCCCGGGTGTCCCGCCCGGGACCCGCCAGCCGCCCCCGGCCCCCCGCAGCTGTTGGGAGAGGGTGTCACTGTTGGGAGAGGGTGTCAGTTCCCCGAAACCACCCTTCTCGGCCTCGGCCGTCGGTGGGCAGAAGCGCGGCTTGGGGGCAGCTCTGCCGGGAAAAGCCTTTGTACCTTTTCTACCCAGGGCACAGGGGTAAACGATAGGCGGGGGGTGACCCCTGAGGTGGGAGGCAGCAAACGGGAGAGAAACACCGGCCGCCAACCCTCTCTCGACCCTTCCTTGCTGGTGGGACCTCGGGGAGACTTGGGGAAAGGATGGAGATGCCAGGCGGCCGGACGCGGGGCGGCAGATGCCGGAGCAGAGCCGGTCCCTCTCCTCTGCTGTTCACCTCCTTTGCTCTCTTGGGAGCTTCACCCGTCCCAGCCATCGTCTGCTGCATCTCTTCGGGCTCCCTGTCCCTGCGCCCGACCCCGCGGATGCGCCCAGCGCTGCGGAACCTGCAGCCCCCGCCGGGTCCCCCTCGCGAGACGGGGCGGCTGCTCCTCTCTCGGGTCTAAGGGTAAAACTCGGGCAGTCTCCCTGCTCGTCCCCTCGCCTTAAATGAAAAAGGAGTAAAAGGCAACGTTTACATCAGTTTAATTAAGGAGGGTTCTTGTACCTTCGGGGGGATCGCATCATTTAACATGAAATATTCATACAGGAGGTTTCCCGAACCGCTCCGTTTAATCACTCCTGCTGCCAACGAAGGGCTCTGCCTTTATACATATATGTAATCTGATTTAATGTCCTCGCTGTTCCATCTGCACATGTCCGGAAGGTAGGTCTCTGTGAGGAAGCCAAGGCTAGGAAACACTGCGCAGCCGGCCCGGGACCTGGCATCCCTCCCGGCTCCTGCCTCGCCGTGGATGCGCCCGTGCGGGGGAGGGGATACCCAGAGCACAGCCGCCCTCCCACTGCCAACCTTCACCCGTGGGGGATGCGCTGGCTGTGCCGAAAGCGCACAGCGACCACCCCGACATCCCGTCCTGATGGAGGCCGGCGCCCTCCGCACCTTCGGAGCCTTCCGCAGCCTCCCGCGGAAGATGGGGAGCGAGGAGGAGGGGAGCGCTCGGCTCCGGCTCTCCCGCGGGTGCGCACCTCCCTCGCTCAGCCCTGCCCTGGTCTTCTTTCTCTCCCCCGCTCCCCCACTGAGCTGTTTCGCATTCAGCTGGGTGAATTACTGCAATTATATATTCCTATTTAAAAGGAAAAAAAAAAAAAGAGGCAGAAAACAAAACACACAGGAGGAAAAGAATGTGGCGTCGACTAATTTAAACCAGTTCAAGTGGAAGGGCTGTCAATTCTTTAAGTAAATGATGCTGTGTTGATTCAGATGTTTCTCCCCGTAATTGCTGTCTGAGGGGGAACAGCAGAGGCTCAAACTCAACGACTCGCAGCCGGTGCGGGGAGGCGCCGGGTCGGGGCCGCTTTCCCCGGGCGGGCTCGGCCCCGGTTCTCCCCTCTGTCCCCGGCGAGCCGGCTGAGCAGGCTAGATGGCCGGAGGGTTTCGTGCACCTCCCTCCCCCCGCGTAGTAAGCAGTCTGTGTAGGATCCTGGCCGCGCTGTCTGGATGGGGAAGAAGCTAAAAGGAAGAGAAAAGAACATCTCCCCCTGAAACGATGAGCCCCACTCCCCTCTGGATTTACCCAGGCAAAGTTATCTATCAATCAATCACTCTTTTTATTGGGTGTCACCAGCTGGGGTGTTGGGAGAGAAGTGCATGTTAAATGATGCCATTAGACTGTAGTGCAACAAGCAAAGACGAGGTAATTGGCCGCAATTCTCAGACCCAGCCCGGTGACCTGTTAATCTGTTGCCACCAGCACTCAGCCAGGGTTAAAAAAAAAAAAAGCTGCTGAATGGAGAAAAAGTCTTTGACTTATCCCAGACCCGGTCAGCCTGTTAATGTTCGACTTGTCGAGAAAGAAGTGTTTCTGGGGGAACCCCATCTCCATTCAGCTAAGCCGTTAATTCCACTCGCTGAGTGTGAGATATCATCTGTGATTGAATTTGTCCTCCCAGTTTTTCTGGATCTTTTTTCTCCCCTTCCTTCCTTTGGATCACATAAGGTTTGGCACCAGACTGTTGGAAAGCAGGACCGGAGGGTCTCTGCGGAGCAGGGAGCACTGCTCAGCAGCTCAGCCTTTTGGGCTTCCCGGCCAGAAAGCGGCTGTGCGATCGGAAAGTTTGGGAAGTACATGCAGGCCTTCACCCCTCCAGAAACTTGGCTCACATAAACCTCCCTCCTTCATTCATAATAAAGTGGTGGAAGGAGTTGCTGTCCCACTCCGGCAAACGGGACTGTTTGGGTGGGAATCTCTGTGCAGCCCTCGGATCCTGGACCAAACATCCTCAGTGGCTGGAGGTGTAGGAAAGAAACTTGAACAGGCTGAAACCAACTGTTTAAAAACAATCCCTTCACAAGGTTACTTTGCGTCTGAAAGGAGAGATAGGCCCTTGGGCAGCTTAAAGGAAAACAGATTTTTAACAGGTGACTCGGAATCAGCGCTGTTTTGAAGAGCTCTGGGTAGAAACCACAACTCCCTCCAAATTAAAGTTGCTTTACAGAAAGCAGCGATCAGGTGGGACCCACAGAACAACGTATGTTTTCAGCACTAAGCAGGGGCCATAAAGTGTGTTTGAGTTTGCTTTATTTTATTGCAGCCTTTCAGCCTTCCTTGATTTTTTTTTTTTAAATTGAGAAAATCATGAGACCTCCCTAAAAATTATCTTGTGATTTTACCACAAATACAGCACTCAGAGAGGCAGCACTTACTCTACAAAACCAGTCACCGTTCCTGATGTGGCTGCTGGGTTGCACACAGGGACAATCAAGGTGTTTTCCATTTTGCATAAATATTTCAAGCAGGTGAGTTTAAGACTTTTATGTAGCTGATGAGCAGTTGTCTCTCTCACACTCGTGCACACAGACAAGAGCTACTTAGAACACACTTGGCTTCCAGGCCAAATCAATGAATAAATTACACAGATGGGTTTTGTTGCTTCTATATTTGCTATATGTTATAAATCAGAAAAAATGTTCAGTTTATTAGTAGGGACAATACAACGCTGGAGGGGTTAAACACCTCCAAAAGAAGTGTTCGCTTCTCCCTGTGATGTGACTGATGGCTGGCTCAACAACCCTGGTTTATACCAGTCCTTTCCCTTAACATAAGATACTTCTGCGATCTTGTGAGAAAGCCCAAAACAGGAATACATGACAGAATTAAAAATAACTTCCTTAAAGAGGCTAAATTACATGTTTTGGAAAGTTCCAGCTATGTTAAACTCATGACACTATTTTGTGCTGAAGAACTGTCTCTTTTTTTCTCTTTTTTTTTAAACAAGAAATAACTGCAACCCAGTAGCAGCTAAACTGTTCCAGTGGGTATATTTAGCATATTTCAGCTATACATTAAGGACCAGTAAATCTACATGCTCAAAAATAAAGGTTTATAATTTATCTTACAAATGAAGATCAGCAAACTGTGAGGGAGCTGTGTACTTATTTATAGCCCTTGTTCCACACTGGCACATTTTCTTAGTTTTATTTTTTGGGGGTGACACAAAACGTTGGCTCTTTCCCTGCCTATCCATTGTCATCGTGGAGTTGCTACTTCAAGGTAAGATTCATGTTCTGAATGGCACCATCACATCAAGGTGTTGGAGACCTTTCTGCTCCTGGCCTGGGGATGAGGGATGCCTGAGAGGCAGCGTGTGAGCTTTGCTTGGAAAAGGATGCAGAAATTTGTGCAAAGCTTTTTAGCTGCCATGCTGAGACTGGTGGAAAAAGCAGTCTCTTTTGGTTCTTTGATGAACAGGGCTTACACATGGTGATAGAACAGGCTACCTTGTGTCATGACTGGCACCAGAAGCCTTTAAATTCACTCACTACGGGAATGCCATGCAGGTGACCTTGTAGTGAGAGCCCTTTCAGCTAATGGCAGGGCAGACATGCTGCTGGTGAATTTAAGGGGCTCAGGGTATAAATATGTCCCCCTGATTCTAAATTCCTATGGCTCTTTTGGGTCTAGATCGCTTTATTTTTTTTGTTCTGCTGACTGATACAGACTCTGTGATCCCTACATGGCCCAGAAAATCTTCTGCAAACCACAGACCATTACCAATTATGCATCCCTTGGACCATTTCCATTTAAGGAGAACCTCTTCCAGAGATACCCATCCATTGTGATTTGTACAGCCAGTAATTTACCCATGTGAAAGCTGGTGTGTCTCCTTCATTTCTCTGTATGTGACCATTCCCAAAGTTTGCTGTTGTCTCAGGAACACTCACTCATGTGTGTGAACAAAGAAACTAAACTCTTTTCCTCAGCACGTGGAAAACTCATTTCTGAACCTGAATTTTCTGATTTTCTGATCTTTTCCTTACTTAAACAATGTTTTTCATCTAAGTGAGATGTAGGTAATAAGTTGTTAGTCTGGAACTAAAATTAATTTTATTCCAAAGCCAGAAAAGTGCATGTAGTGGGAATCTAAAGGTTCTTCCAGAGGAACCTGACTCACAGACCACTCAAGAAAACACAAAAATATTTCACCAGGTTCTGCATCAACCCATATGCAAGGAGGAGAACATGAGCACCGACCCTCGTGTGTAGAGCGTGTTTTGATGTGGCCTGTGATGCTGATCTGAGTGGCAGCTGAAATCCCACCATGGCACTAAGCCCTGCTGGGGTTGATGCTCTCAGGGACTGCTACTGAGCTGGCCAGGTCCCCAACTGTCACTCTCAGTCTGGTTGGGAAGTTCGGTTTATGCCAGCTAAAAATTTGGCCCCAGGGTGTAAAAACTGGGAATATGAGCTTCAGAATTAGAACACCTTTTAATGAGAAGAATCCCCTTGAGAGGAGGGGACCAGGTAGACCACCCTGCTAATGCCTGCCCTTCGGTACCCTCTGGCAGAGCGTGTTGCTCTCATGCAATAAGGTAAGCAGCGGAGATGAGTATCTGCTCACAGGTATTCACTAGTTTGGCAAACCAGGAAGGCAGATCCTTTCACTCTGTGTTTGTACAGCACCTAGCACAGTGAATCCCGGTCCATTCCTGGAGCTTCCAGGGACTTCTGCTGTGCAAATAACAAATACATAATGCATCTGCTAGAGAACTCACAAACCTTTCATGTTATTTATGTACTAATCTGAACAGCATGGGCCAGATTGCGATCTTAGCTATTCTGGAGTAAATGAGATACGGGTTTGGCCTTACATCCATAAGATCTATAGTCAATCAGTGTTTCTAATGTGCTCATCATGGAAATATCTTGGCATTGTGCGGCTGGCCCACTTCAGTGTGACTAGAATAGCAAAGCATTATATTAAGCAAACAGTTTGATTTATAGATTTGTGGTAAGAATAGTTCAGTTTTCCAGGGTGTTCAATTTAATTAACATTCTCCAGGGAAAAAACTGCTATTGTTTCCCTAACCACATGCCTTCCAATACAAAATAAACTCTTGCTGGTGTGTATGTGCTGCTTAATTATCCTAAATGATTCCTTTTGAAAGTTGCCTATTGACCTGCTCCTACACTTCACAAGTGGAGCATGTCCTATTCACTCAAGAGCGTGTACCTACCTGCACTTAGCAAAAAAGAGATACTGGATGAATTTTAACACTGCCAAAACAAGAATACAACCTGCTGCGTGCAGCATTCCCAAGTGGAATGTGTGAATAGGGCCGCAAGGAGAATTCATAAATTGCAGTGATACCTGTAAGTCCTAATTCCAGCTGCTGTTAGAGGTTGGGAGATGTCTGGGGATGAATCTACAGAGAGGGGCTATGCCTGGATGCTACTGGAGTGCACAGCATGGTCTGTTAGGCCCACTAGAGACAAATCCAGCTGCTGATATTCCCTCCGAGCTGCCTCATGGGTTTGGTGTGCTGGTTTATAGAGGGGCAAGCTGCAGTAAATGCAGGTCCCAGGCACTCAGGTCGTTCCTTGCTCACAGCTCCGTGTATAATCACACTGCCTTTCCCACCAAAGCGGTGTCTGACCTGACATCTCCATCTTCCAGACGCTCTTGTTGCTTTTCAAGAGCGCAGGGATTCAGAAGAAGGAGATGGTGGAGCTGTCTTGACTCCATTTATTCCAGCGCTTAAGTGGAAACAGAACTGGGCCCAGTGAGCATTGCAGTGTGGGATGACAGGAGGGCGAGTTTTCGTGTAGTTGAGTCAGTAGTGAGAGCTGGCTGTAGCCGGCTCTGACTGAACACAATAAACAATTCCACTTGCAACATACTGTACTATTTAAGGGCTCATAGATGCCAGTGGGAGTTTTGCCTGAATAGCAGACAAATAACAGGTCCTTATTCTCTATCATGTCTCATGAAATATCACAGCCTCGCGTGTGCCCCAGAGGCAGATAATGAAGCGGCAGCGATAAGAAGGAGTCAGGGAGAGGAGCAGTGCCACTGCCTCCCCACTGCTGGGGTGCCCGTCTCCCTCTGGCTGGCAAGTTCCCATATGTGCCGGAGCCGTCCGGAAGATGCTCTACGCACGGCATAGCACGGGCCAGGGAAACTACGCAATTAGGCCCTAGGAACTATGGATTAACTCTGTAAAGCAAATGACATGATTACAACAGTTCCCTTTAGATTTAACATCTGTTCGTCTCTGCCACTGTCTCTCCATTATTTTTGCTTTCCGATGACACCATCCTGTTGTTTTTTTAATATTTTTTTTCCTTCTCCTTTTGTGTAACAAAATAAATCCAAATTTTAGGGAAAGATTAGAAATATTTTCCTCTGCTGTGCAATGTGCAAGCAATTTATTGAATGGTCTCAGAAGACAGGCCGTGTTGCTCTCCTCCTGCAGTACTGCTGATTCAAACATAAAGCAACAGGTTAAAATATACTCATCATTCATAAGATATTAAAAATAAAACTTATCAAAACAAGCAGTGGATATTTTCCTAATAATATTGTATATAGTTTTCATAAATGTGGAGGCAGCTTTTCTGAGAAGCATATTTTAAACACATCTAAGTTATATTGAGAGTCAAGGCCCAATTTGGTAACAAGCTGTGAGACATCAAGGGTTCTTTTAATGAAGAATTCACGCTGGAAAAATGTATGTCACAAGACATATGAATAGATGCCTCCATGATTACTAACCCTTTGCTCCCCGTGCATGGATTTATTGTTAAATGCACAGCCACAGAAAGTGATTCAGATGAAGTCCTTGACTCCAAATAGCCATTTGGGTCTCTTCGCTAGTATGCAGGACTCCGAAACAAAGCGGCATCAGCAAAGATGCCTGAGGTTTGATTTGAATTTTGCTCTAGTTGACTGATACTATTTATACCCTGGGCTAATCAGAACCAGGGCTGTTTCATCATACTAAATGTCAGGAAAAATATATCATGTGCATCAAGGGAGAAATCTTGGCCCCACTGAAGTCAATGGCAAAACTCCCATTGATTTCATAGGGGCCAGGATTTCACCCTGAAAAAAACCCTTGTGCTTTATGCATGGTTTAAATGGCAATGGTTTTATCTCTGAGTGTTTTTAAGAATTGTTTTGGAGAAAAATGTGTTACTGAAATGCAATTACGTATTTATTTAGCTTTTACAGAGCAACTCATATTTTCAGAAGCCCTGCAAAGGCATTTAAGTGGAGTACCTTAAGGCTGAATATATACAATCAGGCAACTGTTAGAAGACATAACTGAATGGGATTCTATGTTTTCAAACACAATTTCAGTCATAAGCTCCCGAGTTTGCATCTGGATTATCCAAATGTGAATATTTTTTCCTTCCAGATGACGTAATAGCTCACCAGGACTCCAGTGCAACGGATGTAACATATTTGATTTGATGAGCCTCTTGGACATGAGGAGGAGCTTGCAGTTGTCTGTCTGTCTTGCTCCCATGCTAATTGAACACAGTCCTGCTGTCTGCCAAGGCTTGCTGTGCTTGAGCAACCATGGAGAAGACCTGCTGTCTCTGGTCCTGTCCCCAGCACGGGAGGTGGACAGAGTGTCACTGTGGGCTTTGAGCGTTGTCAGAAAGGTTTGAGGAAGCTCTTAGCTTTCCTTTACTGTTAAATCAAAGAATTCTTGTCTTTCCTTGTTAGCACCGTGAATGAGCAAAGTGTTAGGATTTACAAGCTTCCATATTTGTAGAAGTCACATTCTGCTGAGACAATTGATGAGCAGAAAAATATAGACTTGTTTTCACTGGCTAATTAGTTCATGGTGCATATTTCTTCAGCTGTGTACTTAATACTTTGAAAACTATCATGGGATCAAGAAATTAGCTTTGCATTTCAGTCAAAAGAAGAGCCAGTGGAAAAAAAAAAACCTCAACCCAACAACCCTACGTGAACAACATTCAGTGTTTGGAAAGCACCACGTCCTCCCTTAAAAACTCTTCGACGAGAAGTGTTGCAGTCAATGAATCTCACTTGTTTTAACAATGCCCATAAATCTGGTGTACAAAATGTTCCCTCGTTTTGACCGGACCTATTCAAACTGATTGATTTTTCACAATTTTGTCTGAAAACCACACTGTGGCATCGCTTCGGCATTAACTACCCATATTACACAGACACCACAGGTTCCGGAAGCGCTTAGGTTTCCTGTGAATTTAGAATGTGTTCCTTCCAAGTATTCACTTAATCTGATCTTGTTTAAATTCTGTGAATGGACAAAATTATAGCCTTTGATGCCATGTTGCGAAAACATTTAGTCTATTTTGTTTTTAGCTTTCCTTTGACTGGTACAAGAAAAAAAAAAGTATGGGAAAATAGGGAAACCATGACTTATGGGTGAGAAGCTAGTCACATTTGGAGCTAATTTGTTTTCCAAACATTTATACTTCCTAAGAAACAGCTTCTCCAAAAGAATAGCTCCTGGAGGTGGGTACAGTACTGGTCAGAGAAAAGGAAAACATGACATGTGATGTAGTCACCCCGATTAAGGTCCTGTCCAATTAGGTTTAACAAGACAGAGTCAGAGAACCCTCCCAAAATATACCAAGGAGAGGAAAATATTAAAGAACAAAGAAGCCACTGGTCTCAAAGGACCAGGGAAAAGAATTTCAAACCATCTTGACAAATCAGTGTAACCACAGCTTGATGGAAAGACAAAAAATGGGATAACTCTGGCTCTGAGGATTGATGTCGAGATTGAAAAAGCAAAGAAATATAAATAATCCTTTCACTTTTAGACCACTAACTTGACTCCATGAACCAGTTAGTCATGGTCACTTGATAGTTATTGAACATGTCTTCTCTGGAACAAACTGGTGGCCCCAGTACCAGCTTTAGGAGGCGTATGACAAATGAAACAACAATTTTCTGTTTGCCGTGATTGTTGGCCATCTCCATAGGAAGGCCAAAGGACTGATGGAGCAAGTGATAACAGTGAAAAAGCCAACAATAGTTAATGTTATATATTACGATTATTAATTCACAAGAGGAAATCACACAATTGTACAAGGATGGCAGCAATTATACTGCCAAATGGGCTTCCCTTAAAGCAGGGCTGAGATGTGGGATGAGAGATGTAGTGGGAGTAGGAAAGCCAAAGCATCTGTGGCTGCTGGTGACAGGGCTAGCAGAGTAGGGATTGAACCAGGGCTGCCAGTGCTTTGGAGCTAAACCCACCAGGTACAATCACATGAACCAAAGGAGTTCCTACCTCTGTGCCAGGGGCTGTGGCCTCTCCCAGCCCATGCTGGAGATGCACCGTGGCGGGGAGGACTCGTGACACACACTTGCTCATGGTTGCTGTCCTTCCTTCTGGCTTGCTCTCAGCAGTTAAATCCCTTTAGCCTGATGACTTCTCTGGAGGATGACACACCAACTAGGAAAATGGTGTCTTTGTGAGGCAACAGTGTGCGTTGTACTAAGCCTGAGCAAACACCATGCAGTGTTCAGTCTTCTCCTCTGCCCTGGCCCAGGCAGGGAATGGTAACACACCCTCACCGGTGAGCTACTTTTGCACCAGGTCTGCTTTTGCTTTTGTGTCTTCTCTGGAAGAGCAGAACGAAACTGTCACCAAGTTCATCTCTCCTAACTCCTTCGTGATCACTTCATTGATGTTTAAGAAGAGGATTGTCACCAAATCCATGGTAAGGGTTTGGAAAGTAACACTTCATCATTCCTGTGTTGGCCCTAAGGTGGTAATTTAAATGTGTTTTGTATTCTGTGCTGATTTATGGTGGCTAAATTAATGTAATAAAACTTTCCAGGCCCTTTTCATGTGTATTATTGATAAAAACACTCAGTAAAAGAAATGTGAAAATCCATCTTTGTGAGCTTTAATACTTGATGGTGGCATCTGTTTTTCATTTAGCAGGATGACTGAAATGAATGTAACTACAAAAAACTCCAACAGCCAAATGTGTACATATCATTGCGCAAAAACGGGGATTTCATCACTCACTGATAATCAGTCGTGATTTATTTGAGCAGACTTTGAGGGTCTGACTTCACTTCTCACCCAGGGCTTGAGTTCAGCAGGAGTTTTCCTTAGGCAGGGTCTTCGAGGTCTGACCCAGACATACCCATTTGCAACAACATCGACTGGAAAGGGCTTTGTACATTGTAATAGAGTGAATCAGAAGAATTTAAGTTTCCATCCAGTCAGAGCCTTCTGTGCTTTGACATACCTCTAGGACATTTCTTGAGTGAGTATGAATATCTTATGACAAAACGGCCAGTTTATGGAATGGCACCATTTACAGATAGGGACAAACTGCTTTTTATCACACATCACGTGTAAAGATCACATAAAAGATTGAAGAATGAAGATACCTGAAAGCAAGAGAGCACCACAGAAATACTGTGTGCAGGGAAAGAGGAGGTTCTCTGGAGTTTGGCTGGATTGTTTTATTGCTAAGAACAACTGAGACGTGATGCCGAAGCAGGTGGGTGCTTGTGGTCGGGAAGGACTTAGGAGAGATGCTGCACTTACTGTGTACTCCACGTAGCTTTGTATGGGAATTCATCAGCAATACACTATTAGGACAGCAGAAGTGTAAGGTAAATCATCTCTCTGTGCATGGTGATGGAATACCTACAGTTCAACAAAGAGCAAATCCAGCTGGCTATCTCCCCAGATACAGAGATTCCCAGAAAAAGCACTGGTGCATCTCTGCTGTGCCAGGTAGGGATCAGATTTAAAGCATGGGCAGGTAAGGGCAAGGCAAATGTGACTACCAACCCTGTTTCCCTGGCACAGGAGGCCAGGTATGCTATAGTCTGAGCTAGGAATTTGCTATGTATTTCCCTTTGCTCTCCCACATAGGCATTGAATTTTCCCACCAAGTAATGGAGACATCAGCAGCTTTCCAGCACAAACAACATGCCCAACAACATGGCCTGAATGCTTTCTTGGAACAAGTTCTTGGTGTAATTTGCACAAAATATTGCTGACTTGGCACTCAACACATAATGGGACAATCGCAAGAGTGTAACCAGGAAAAACTTTGTGCCAAATTTGTCATTCAGGCAGTGGCAGTAAAATTGTCTGTGGGTGCTGCTGTGACAGCTGTTCACCATCCCAATGTGGGGCTAGGAAGCCTGGGCCAGTGACTAAGGCATTTGGTTAAGATGTGCCCCTCAGTGACTTCCCAGCTATTCCAGCAGCTTTTCCTAATGATGTTTCTTTCCAGTTCTACTTAATGTGCAAAATCACATCTCTCTGCTCGTGGGACATGATAGGGCTGGATCCTAAGGAATTTTGGACCTGCAGCCTTCAATGAGCCTTGGGGGAGTTGTTCAGGCTCAGAAGACACCCGTCAGGTCCTTAGCCCAAACAAATCCTCCACCAGCTGCCTCATTCCACATCCTCTGAAGTCGGTGGGAGTCCTACCAGAAAATTCAATAGAGATTGGACCAGGACTCACCTGAAAAAGCACCTGTTCCTTACCACATAAAGTGATAAGCTGCAAAGGTTTGTTTTTTTAATTGGACACTTAATACCAGCTTTGGCAGGTGATTAAACTGTGATTTACTTCCAAGGGAGATAAGAAGTAAATTTCTAAGGAATTCTGGATAGGTGGTTTAGCAGCACAGTAATTATACAGAGACATTTTTGGAAGAACTGGGTGAGTTAAGGGAGAATCAGATATAAATAAGGGGGTTATTTTTCTTCCTACACTGAGAAGACTACAGAGAAGATTAGAAGATGTCAAGAAATTAGACTGTTGGCGTTTAAGAAGGTAGAAAGTAAGCAATTCCAAGTGGACACAAAAATTGCCTAACAAATGTTTGATAAGAAGCCAACAAGGAATGTATTTCCACTCCAGCTGAAATAGAAGTGGCCAGTGCTATCAGAACATCAATGTATACAAAACAAGCAATACAGCTTAACAATCTCCCATGGGTAAAATAAAGAGGCATGAAGTAGGGACTTGTCAGCCATTGAGACCTTTATTAATAACAACTGCAGCTTAAGAAGCATGGGGTCTAGTACTTGCAAGCTGGAAGCTGCAGCACTCCAGTAAGAAAGGAAACATCTTGGTGCATGAAAAGCAAGATTATATTTCAGGGAGGGGAGAAAGAAGAGATTTTTTAAAAAAAAATAAATTAGCCTGCAGAACTGCAGCGGGGTCTGGTCACTAATAGGGCATTTTTGCATATTACATAGTAAAAATAGAATGTTCTCAAGTATTGTATTAGGATTGCCTAACTGGTATCAGGGCAATTATGCAAAGAATGGGTTTCATCCGCCACACTTGCCAGGCTTCAAAGCAAGTTTTTGGTGTTTTCAGTGACTTCAAGCCATTATTTTTTCAGTGTATGTATCTTTAATTTGGGAGATTGCTTCAGGCCTTTTTGTGTTGATGTCAACCACAGTCCTCTACCCAGAAAGCATTTTAAACACCAAGGTTTAGATAACTCTATGAAGGCAAGATGGGGTCCAGAATCATTTATCCCTATGTAGACTGTATGTACTGCTTTGGGCATAGGTAAAAGTGGCTGAACACTGCTGCTGTTTTGAGATAGCCTTTCCCTGCTGAACTTTTCATCTAGTTTGCTTGTTTTTCCACAAATGCATCAGGAAAATGCAACCAGAGTAGGTTTTTTCTACTGCTGGTAGGTGTTTCTGCTGCTGCCCCTTCAGCACCATATACCAGCTGAGAATGGAAGAAAGAGGTCTTGTTGAGCTCATCCGCTCAGCCTCTGTTGTGTGCATTATGCTGGTGCTCACAGGCAGTATAAAGTGACTTGTCAGCCTGTGACACCCTGGTACCACTTCACACAATTCCTTGGTCACCCTGTGGTCTACAGGTTTGTGGGTAATTGGGTCATTTCTACTGTGGCTTTTTGTAATTGTTCTCCATCACTGACATGGGCGTTCACTGATGCTGCAGAACACACACAGCCTCAGACACAACTCAATGAGGTTTGTGCCTGTCTCCTGGTAGTTCTAAGTTAACCATTTTTCACCTGAAAAGAACCCCCCTATTTCCTTTCATTGAGAATACTGAAAAGAGCAGCATCCTGTATGCTTTGTGTAACTGGGTCAAAAGCTGTAGTAATTATATAATAATGGCTTGGAAAGGCAGTATTTCAGGACAAGGTGTTTCAAGGCAACAACTTCAGTTGTAAGAATGACAATGGTATTTATTGCAGGAAATCCCTTGCAAGAAAAATATCTGCCTATTACAGACAGCAATAAAGTAAAAATTTTGCCTTAAGCATATTTCTTCCCAAGGCAGATCAGTAAATATCTGAGCTGCAGAAACATTAAAATACCTGTAACTAGTAAGAATTTACAGTTCTAAAAAAAAAGAAAATGTTGTCAACAATATGTATAGGTGCTTAAGAGATAAGTAGGTATTTACCAAAGATTTATGGATTACAGTGTTCTGTGACATCATAAAATGTGGGGAATCTGAGTGTGCGACTGTTTGACTGGTCAGCAAAAGACTCTTCTTAGACTAATAGGCTGTGCCATACATCATTCCTAGAGGGTTTTTTTTTTCCTTGAAAGGTCTTGGAAAAGGTGGTGTATATCACAAATAGCCTCTGACCTCAGAAGTCAGACTGAGAGCACCTTTTACTCTACTAGCAGTTTGAGTTAATGCTATTTGTGTTTTTCAAAACAATTATCCTGAGTTCAGAAATATTTTTTCCAGGTGGAAGCCATGACCTCAATGTTACGATGATGTTAGTGTTGGTAATCAATGTTATTTCTTAGATCGATGATTCATCGTGGGCTCACTGTACATGATTTTACTGTGCATTCATGCAGCACATTAAAAGCAAGCAGAGTTACATGTACTCATTTCAAATGTTTTGAAGGGAAAATCACCCACTTGCATGTACTGTTTTCAAGCAATTTGTTTCTTCTACTGTTCGCTGATCTGGCTGAAGTCAGGATTTACCTCTAAATTTCATAGCTATATAACATACTAAATGCTATATAATAGCATATAATTCCATATAATATAATACTAAATTTCATAGCTATATAACATATTAAATGGCACATGAGGACACTGGTATTGTGGAGCTCATGTAAGTTGCTTTTATACATTGCATTGCTCTGAAGGATCATTAGACTCAATGGTCCAAGATCAGAAAGGCCAGAAATAGCAGTGGAAATGATATGGATTAAGTGCAGTAAGTTAATTGGGACCTGTGTTACTGGAGGTGATCTATCCATCCGTAAGCTCTTCCGTATCCCCCCTTGCTGCTTCTCTTTTCCCTTTCTCCTTCCCAGAGGACCTGGCTGGACCTGTCATCTTGCAAAGCTGGAGTGGAAAGCGGGACATGGATCTCCTGGTGGAGATTGCCTGGGACACTTGCCCTGGGTGGGATAGCGGGACAGGGAAGATCAAAATGGAATGGAAGAAGTTACTGGAGAGACCAGTGGAGGTTCCAGTGTGGTTTCTCTCCTTCTCATGGAAAAGGGGATCAGGAGCAAAAGATGTGTCTGTATTTCTGGGAAACATCTGAAAAATGATGAAGCAGAGAAACCAATCGGCAGAGAGGAATTGCAGCAGCCAACGAGAATGGAGGGATTTGCATATCCAGAGCGAAGCTGCTGGGGAAGAGCTGCAAAGGGATTATGCAAATCCCTGATTGGGTGAGTGGTGGCTGATTGCCAGAGCAAGGGGATGCGCACACTGCTCTGTACCTGGGCAACGATTATGCAAATCACACACCCACAGCCAGAGAGCAGGGCAATTGGCTAAATGAGAAAAACTGTGGTTATGCATCAGTAAACGTGCAGCGCTCAGCACTCAGAACATCACCCCGTGCTCGGTACAGAATAAACATGAGCGTCCGTCTCTGCCATCCCTCACAAACTCTGTGGAAGCCATCAGATGTTTGGCTGCTGGGGTGGCAACCAAACACCCCTATCAAGTAGAAGTGAGAGCTTGGCCATTTTCATTTGCTGGGAGTCTGACATCAACGGAATAAGAAAATGGAAGCTTGGAGGAAAACCTCTCCATGTTGCCTGCAGTTTTCTTATCCCAGGGAAATTCTACTGGTTGTCAAAGAATGGATGCAACTGTATGCTGGACAGGCTCTACCCTTTGTGCTCTCTTCCTAGGAAAGATCTGGAGGGACTGGAAATGTAGTCAAAACATCTGATTTTTAATATTTGTTTTGTGACATCTAGATTTGTAAGAAAATAAAAATGATGCCCTGATATACATACAGTCAAAATTTAATATTCAGAAGTTTCTTTATCTGTTTTTGAGTTTTTTTATTCCAATGTGTACAACAATGTGCCTATATGGGTGCAACCCAGCATCAATTGTCAAATTTGGCGTAATAATATCTCACTATAATTTAATTCTGCTCTGAACAGTCTTAAATGTTTTCAGGAGCTTCTCACAAAAGGAATCTCATTCCCATAGACACCAAAGCCTGAAACACCTCTATAATTCTCACTGCAGAATATTGGAAAGACATGACTCAGAAATCCTGGAAAATACTCTAATTGTATTGTACAACTAATTGCAGGGTGGCATTACCACTCTGCAGTTTCCATAGCTTACTGGCAGACGGGTGATTCAGATTCCAAGGTGAAGGGGCCAGTTTAAAAACAGAATATAACTGAGTAATAGCTGGGTATCTTGTAAGAAAAGGAGAAAATTGTCCATCCCATACTGTGGCACAACATATGATCTCGCTGAACTTGTTGGCAATGAGTTTAAATACGTGGTGACAGCTGTTCAGTCATACGTATCAGTTCCTCAGTAAAGCCCATGCCAGAGAGGAAAAGAGTAAAAAAAAAACATCTATAAAGTTTTCTCTGTGGAATTTTCTCCCTAATTATTCCCCTGGGTGGGCAGAATCTGCTTCTGGATGCAACAGGTTATTGGTGATATCGACAAATGTTGTTAATCTTGGGGGACCAATTAATTTTAACAGAGGCTCCACTGAAAATCAAGGAACAAGGCCAAATATTATTCCCCTGAAAATCAGTGAGCAATTACATCTGGGGAAAAGAAAGGGGAAATATATAAACCTATGAGGAAGAAGAAAGGGAAACGTCAGCGTGGTGTGTAGGCAGGACAGGGTGCATGAGCCTGGTTGGGGGAAGTCAAAGGTTTGTTAGTCCCTCTGCTTGTAAACCAACTAGTTTATTTTGCTGTATTTGATCTCAAAATTAGCTGCCCGCTGCCAAGAGATGGATTTTTGAAACCCAAGGGTGAGATGTGGGCAGTTACTCCCAGACACCACAGAGCATGGCGGGTGATACACCACCTTGGAGAGCAGAAGCTGATGGGAGATGTTTTCTGATTAATGCTCTGCAATTTTTAGCAAGTTAAGAAACATCTGAAGAATGGTAAATTACAATAATTGATAACTCCTAGAATAGTTGTAGCCCCCTTTTGTGGAGGTATAAAACAAACACTACTTAAATAACTTGCCTCTGCTGTGACAGCTATTCCATAGAGAAGTGAGATTTGGAGAGAAATGGGTATGAAGTTGCATTTCCTTCGTGAATTCACTTCCCAAAGAAGCTGCTACCTCAAATGTTATATAAACACATGCATGCATACATAAACACCCATTATCTATTGATACCACAGTTGGTTAAAATGTTATGTTTTTCTGAAAGTTTAAGTGAGATTTCCCACATACATTTTACGTTTTTAATTAAATAGTTAATTCCTTCTGTTGTGGGGTTTGGGTTTTTTTTTTTTTTCTTTTTTTCCTTTTTTCAAACAATTTTGGTGACAAAGCAAACAAAAAAAATATGAAGGCCCCAGGAACTGGAAAAACAAAGAGCTAGTAAAGGGTAATAACAAAAATCCTACTGAAAATCACAGAAAAAATATTTTTCATGGAAAAAAGGAATATTTTCACAGAAAAAAAATCAATGTTGGGAACTTTGTTAAAACATACTTCAGATTCAGACAATTCAGAAGTGAAGGTATTTGGAACCACTGTGTAGACTACATGCCTTCTTTAAAAATGCTAGATTTGCAGTCACTTAGTGGCTTTTGGCCAAGGGATCCCAAAGCATCCTCTTAATCTGTGCAGTTATGAGATCATTTTCTCCACTGCTGAAACTAGGTTTGCACTGCAATGAATTCCACAGATCGAACCTCACACAGCTCTGCTATGCAATGTCTGAGGACAGAAAGTTGAGGGTAATTATAAAGATAGGAGAAATTTTTCTTGGGATGATTCATTTTCTGAGGTCAGAATGAGATCGTGACATCGGAACTGGTACATATTGTCTATAATAAATACCAGAAGATTTTCTGTAGGCCTTGTTAACAGGTAAAAATAAATACTGGGCAGGAAAGGAAGCTGTGAGATCCTTTAAGCAGTTTATTTTAGAACTGTTTACAACAGCCCTTTGTGCCAGAAAACTGGCTTTTTCTTGGTGTTCTTACAAGGTGAAGGATAACACAGGATAACACAGTGATACCAATGGGAAACTCTATCTCTTACACCCCATGGAAAGGCTGATCTTGCTGACAACACCATCTCCGGGTTTGACCCGCAGTCTGAGGATGCTGTGGGATGCACACAGCAGCTCAGGTTTACTCTCCTTCACTCTGGTAGTGCCATTTTAATTTGTGTAAAAAAAAAGGTAGGATTTGGTCTCATAGTTTTTTTATCAAACCACTGTGATTTCTCCTTGCCTTTCTCATGCAAGTGGGCACCAAGGTGAGGAGGGGAGATCTGAAGACAGACTTCAGCCCTGCCTGATACAATTCTGCTGTGGGATTTAGTGCACTTGGCTAGGGAACCTGGTGCCCTGAGACACTGTAGGTGATGCACATGTAGGTGACATTACAGATATTGGGACTTCTTGTCTTACAGACACATCTACCTGTTTCACTCCTATCACAAATGTGTCCCAAGGGAAAAAACCCACACCCCATTACATACTTGTCAAAATCCAATTTAAATATACTACTGTGCCTAAAATACACTATGATGATTTCTATTTTTTAAAAAATCTGATCTACAGTTTTAGTGCCTGTGGACTCAGTCTACCAATATTATAGTTCCCAGAAGGTCAGGAAGGGACAAAAATGAGGAGATACAGGGAAACCTGTTGAATTTTCCTGTCCCTTGCCTGCCAGAGCAGATGATGTTTGGACCAAGGAATCTGGGAACTTTGTAAATTCCTTGGACATCTCTTAAGTGTTACACTACCTTAATTAAAGAATTATCATGACTACTACCTTCTGCATGCACATTGTGACTGTAACTGTGGTGCTGCCCCATGTAAGTATCTCTTTGTTGGAGCAGGATGCACAGGAAAAGCACCATGGATGGTGTTTACCATTCTGCTGTGGAGTTGCTGCAAGATTTTGGGGGACTGTCCTGGAACTGGACCGGCTTTACTGACTTGGGGGCTTCTATCTGCAAGTGCATGGGAAGGCTAATCTACGGTGATGGGATGGAGTTCACATACTTCTTGTGATACGGAGTGGTGCTGGGCAGTGTGTAGTTTTTAAGGATGTTTCAAGTCTAAATGATTTGACCTTGTCATCATGAAAGCCTAAGAAGCTTGAGGCAAAAAGCCAGATGTTTCACTTGTTGCAGAACTTGTTCTTCAGCTGATTTTACACAGGACAGAAGTATTTCTTTGCTTTTTTCCCCCACAGGCTTGTTCTATACCTGCCAGCCCACAAAGCTGTGTGAGCAGCAGCTACCAACAAAGCATCGATTCTTGTCGGTTTGCAAAAACCAAAATAAAGAACTTCAACTCTGCTGCTGCAAGAGAGGTCATGGAAAGAGGTAAAGAGGGCAGCAGAACCAAGCTGTGCTACAGAACCTTCCTCTCCAGTTGAACTCCAGCTTCTGTCCCACTCACATTGGGGATGAGTGAAAGTTGAGATGAGCCAATGCTGCTTCATCACCTGTGAAATTATTTCTACGCTGGAGCATCACAGACAAGTGCTGCACTGTCTCAGCTGGTGATCTCTGTTCAGCAAGTCGTGGGCAGGTGTCCCAGTCACATAAACCACCGTGACAATTGACATTAATTGGCACCCTTGTTGCAGTCTCAAAGGGGAGGCTAAAGATTTAATGGGCATTGAGAGTCAATTATTCCCATACGCCTCAAGGTGGTCCCTCCAGAGCTGTGCCGAGGCACACAGGCAGCTCAGCTCTAGACGCCCGAGCTGCTGACATTTGTACTGATAGTTTAAGAGAGGACAAAACCAGAAGGGAAAAATGAGAAACTTAGAAAAACAGGAATTAGGAAATAAAAGTGCGTTGTGTCTCAAGGACACCTTGGAATTGAGACCAACTTTTTTTCCCTGGATAAGTGCAAGATGAATTCTTCACATACACAAATTGGTAAATGTCTTGACTTCATGGAGGTAATCAGTTCATGAAAATGTACAGCTTAATACTAAATGCTACTGTTTTCTGAGAGCTGAATGATTTCACCAGCTATTTATTGATGTAATACTGATTTTATTATCACCTTAAGTGGTCAGGTGTTAAATATCAGTGCTATTTTTAGATGGAATCTGTTTAAAATCAAAGTAACGAAACATCCCATGGAAGAACAGCTTAGCTCTGAACTCCCTGGATCCTTTTTCTTTGCATTTATTATGATTTATCCTAAGTGTGAATAACATGCATTTTTTTTGTGGGCTGCAGGATTTTAGGGATAATAAAATAATGCTTTGGAAACGTGTCATCTCTTTGCAGTTATAACTCAGCAGGTCAGGAGGCAGGATTTCCCAGTGCTGACTACTCTCATGTCAGCTATCTATCTTTATGTCGAAACCAATTTATTTTCAGATTGACTATAAAAGCAAGGCATCACATAATTGTCTGGCTATAAAATATGTAAAGTATTGTACTACAGGGGCTCATTAGCAGAAGCATAGATGCTTTTTAGTAATCCATAAGGTGATACTTGTTAATGAATGTTGCAAATTATTCTACTAACTACCTAAAGATTAATAATAGATACGTCTGCGGCAACAAACAAGTCTCAAATCTCTGGAGAAAACTGGAGAAAGTGGATAATAATTAGAATAAGAGCACAACAGATATCCTTATATTTGCAGTTTTGATCCTATCAACTAAATGGTGGCAATGGTTTGTATTATATCTGTTGTAAACAGACTCCTCTTGGAGTAAGGTTCTATGCTAAGAACAGGGCACATGGCTTGGGTTATGGATGGGCAGTGAAAGTGATTTTTAACTTTCCCTCATGGGTTTAATGCTGCCCAATTTCAAGAAAATGAAGCATCTTTACAAGCTTCTCTGTGGTTGACTGTCCGTCCATTTCAGAAGAATCTGAAAACAAGCACTGTATTGAGGTGCTTATATGCTGGGTAGTTGACAAGGGTTTAATTTTTGTGTAAGGTAAGAATCTGCTTATTGTAGCTCAGCAAAGGAACGTCCTAACCCCCCTGCTAAAGCAGGACCACCTAGAAAAGGTTGCACAGGATCCTGTCCAGGTGGGTTTTGAATCCACAAAAGAGACTCCACAACCTCTCTGGGCAGCTTGTCCCAGTGCTTTGCCACCCTGACTGTAAAGAAGTCCCTCGTATTGTTTAAGTGAAACTTCCTATATTCAAGTTTGTGCCCATTGCCTCTTGTCCTGTCACTGGGCACCACTGAAAAAAAGACTGACCCCGTCCTCCTGACACCCACCCCTCAAGTATTTAAAAGCACTGATAAAATTCCTCCTCAGTCTTCTCTTCCCAAGGCTAAAAAGTCCCATGTTTTTCAGCCGTTCTTTGTATGAGAGATGTTCTAGTCCCCTCATCATCTTTGTAGCCCCTTTATTTGCTTAAAAAAACCCCAAAAAACCCAACCCTGAAACACCCTGGAGAGAGAAAGTCCAGGACACTGCAATGGTCCCAGCCAGTCTTTTGAATTGAATTGAATTGAATGTAACCAAACTGGCTTCTATGGGGTGTAGCGGGTATGAAGTCACACTTGTTTCTTAGAAATCCTTTGTTAAGGTGCATCATCTCTGACCTAGGCTTGCTCTAAAGCTCATTGAATCCATGGGAACGCTCTCAATTGACTCCTTTAAGCTTTGGATCAGTTTTCTTCCCTGGCAGATGAAGGCCTTGCAATTGTCAAGCCCTCGCAGAGCTTGCCAAATGGCATGTAATTCTGCCAAAACCTATGGTGATTTCTGGAGAGGAGGAGGTTTTCTCTAGAAAGAGGAACCTCACAGTTTCACGTTGCCTTCAGCTGTGAGGAGGCGAATGTTACAAGGCTCCTGAGATGCCTTCTGCTGTTCCACCGGCACTCTGGTAATGATTAAAAATACTTTGCCCACGGTAATCCAGCACAGCACAATGTAGATAAAACTATTCAAAGACAATGATTCATAACTTGTCTAGTATGCAGAACAAGCAAAAAAGGCAATTTAATTTGAAAATATAAGTACACACCAGTCCCTGCACAGTATCCCTCCAAATGGGTAAGTTCTCTATTAGTTTCTGCTTATATTAAAAAGAATTCCCAGATGGTGCTGTTTAAACAATGCCTAAATAAATACTTTCTCGATCCTTTCATAAGTTGCTATAGCGCCTTGAGAAACTCAGTGAGCACGCTCATGGGTGTAAGTTTGGAAATGAATGGTGTAATTGTTAGAACGCAGTGTTGTGCTGGTCTTTCTGCATTTGGAGTTCCCGCTGGTCAGAAAGATGTGTTGATTCAAAATATGTGTCTTCCACAGTCAGGATTAATTTTTCAGTGTTTTGTCTGTTTCCTGACAGGGAGCTGTGGAGTCTGTTGGCTCTAACAATTTATTTTTCAGGCAGCCTGACCTACTGGGTGTAGCCTTGGGAACTTCACAGCCACTCTCCTGCTGGATCTGTGCTACGTCTTACACCATCCTCTGTAACTCAGTTTCTCCATCTGTCAAATTAGGGAATGAGATGTAGATCTCCCTTGTAAAACCCTGAAGTCTGGAGATGTGAGTATCTCCATAATGCTAGATAGCTGCTGTTACACAGACTCTAAATCATCTGTACACAGCACTTAACTCATTGCTTGCCTTGGATGTCAGGCAGAGAAGCAGCGTCAAACCCTTTGGATTTGACCTTGAACTGCTGAAGTGACTTGGGATATTAGATATTTCTTAACACTAGTTGAAAAAAACCCACACCCCACAGCCTACTTTCTTTTATTAATCCTCATGAAAACTTGATTTCTAAAGGAAACTTCCCTACCCTGACAAGGCTCTAGGGAACTTCACAGTATAAAATCACATAATAAAATTCAAAGTAAAGAACAAATATGAACATTTAGCAGAAGTTCAAAAACATTTAAATTACAAGAATTTGGTGGTTAAAACCATAGGGAGCTTACTGTTCACACACTATTGAAAGTAAAGTAAAAAGGGCACTGCATTACTTAAAAGCGTGAGTATGTGTTATTTTTAAGTAGGATTAAGTATCTGGGCTACCAATTACACAATGGAAAATCCCTTTTTTATTGGTAAGATTTTAATTAAATACCTTAATTTCTATAAATGGGAGCTTCTTTGACACTTGTTGCCAACTTCGACTAAGTGCTAATGGAAATTGAGTAAACTCTGCTGAACGACACAATGCTGAGCAGTCTTTGGAGGGAAGTCTACCTCCAGCTTCCATTTCTTCAATTTCTTCTGAAATAAGCACATTGAACTCGGTGTTGCACTGGTAGAAATCAGATTAAGAACTGAGCCATGCCTAAGCATGCATGAGTCTGTGCAAAGCATTGTGATTTTATATTGGGGGATATTATGGAAGCATCCATAAAAATGAAAATATTTTGAAAGCTCTGCTGCATATGTGTGACTTGTAAGGGAGTAAGTCTGTGAAAGCCTTTCCTCCTGTGCAGTTTTTTAGCCATGTATCTTGCTTTCTGACAAGAAAGCCTATTGGGGAAAATAAATACATTGCTACTTGCACAGGAACCAGTGGAAAAAAAAAACCAACCAACAAGAAATCATCTTCGATATTTACCTTCAGAGATGGTTTATTGCCTTAGATTTGCAAGCTCCAATAGTTCTTTTCTTAGCTCTGTGTTTTAAACATAACATCTCTGAATTAAAAGTAATAAGCCTAGGTACCTATGTTGATGCATTGCTTTTGTTAAACTATGCTGATGGTGTAACCTGGATATATTGAGACATTAATCTAATGAGAGGTTCTCACTGTGTCTTCATTAGATAAAAATGTGTAAAGTAGATATTTACAGAACACTGACTCTTGCACATGTAGCAAAGGATAAAATACACCCCTTGGATAGATGGCTTTTCATATTTCTATGTTATTATAACTGAAAAATGTAAGTAAAAAAGTATTTAATAAGTGATGCATTGTTTACAATTATAATTTTTTAATGACATTAAAGGATACCTCAATGTATGAAGAGTTTTCACTCTTCAGTCAGCTACCTGAGCAGTATAAATATTATATCACAAAAACGAAACTGCAGGGAGTTATATGAGTATGTGTCTTTTATTAACACCAAAAAATTGTTTATTCCCTCTGGTGGTTATTTTTCCTCTGAGTTTGATGGAACTTGCACGTACATGGGATAAAGTTCCTCTTCCCTAGTTCTAGATGTTGGAAATACAGATATCTTCATTTGAGCTATTTGTCTGGGTGGCATCCAGACTCCTCTGTGACTATCAGAGCCAGCAGTGAGGAATAAGGTGCAGTTCATCTGACTGCTTTACATTTCTTTGATAGGATGAATTGCCCTTGCAGTGTCTAGTTTCCACCACTAATTATAAAGAAGAGTTAGACAAGTCACTTGAATCTAGATGTCTACTAACCCCGTAGTTTATGTGATTGCTTGGCTTATTTGTAAAATATGTACTCTAGTTCTTACTAATTGCTACTTTACTTTCAAGAAGTCCTACAGACTTTAATGGGAGGAATTGTTCAACTTAATTTAAAGCCTAATGTATGCCTTCGTCATAATTTATATTTTCCAGTATTTAGATTACATTCCCATATGCCACTTCATCCTTTTTCATCCCTCCCCCGCCATGCACATCCTGTGTATTCCACGTCCATCCTCCTACTATGTATTGTAGCAGCATCCCTTCCCTCCCAGATGGCTCTTCATCATCTGCACAGCTTTAATGAACTATATCCTAAGGTGGCTTGGAGGAAGATTTCCCATGAGGTTGTAAAAAAAGTAGGAGATAAGTTCTTTTAGAAACTGGTAGATCACAAATTTTGTTGGGCACACGTGTTATTTTATCACAACAAAAATTGCAATGGGGGTGCTTAGAAATATGTTATTTACTGGGGCAGCAGTTGTAAAATGTTGTTGATAGTTCCACTGAGGGAAAAGTGCAAATACTAATAAAAGCAGGTCAGTCACAAAATAAGGGTATTGCTTGTGCTATCTGATGAACAATATAGTTTTGATGAAGAAAGCAGATGACATCATGTTATTTACAATAAATAACTTATTGAGTGAAATTTGCCTTTTTCCCCACTTTCTGACTGTCTCTTGGCAGACTTAAAAAAAATAAAAAAGAAATTCCGTTTCCTTCATAAAAGCTTTTATGCTGCTTTCCTTTTTTTGGTGAAAAGGTTTCACCAAAATGATTGGAGAGTCAATGTCTGAGTTACGCAATTAGTTGTGATTAGTTACCTATACCACACAGCAAGGCTTTTAGTCCTCAAGTGAGTAACTTTTTCTCTTGGTATCAGAAAGAGAAAACCTCTGGGGACTGAGATCTCATTGCTAGACAGGAAACAAATGAGAAGGAAGTGGAACATTTTAGGAAACTGAGTGCCAACCCGTGCTCAGGCGACAACCAGTCTTTTACCTAAGGAGCATTTCTAGCAATACCTAGTGATGCAGACTGAATTTATTTTTTCCTGTGACCTGTACACAAGATACTTGTATATATGTTTTCCCAGTGGACAGGGACAGGGAAAGATGGAAAATATCCTGCCTAGAAGACCTTTTCCCAAGGCCTTGTGCACTGGAGGTACAGAGGGAGGGAAGCAAGGTCTGGAGTTGCCCAGGATGGCCAGCTTGGGATTTATACATAAATTGAATTGAAAATGCCCAGGCTATGAGATACTACTAACCTGTCCTAATCAAAAGTCAGGTTGAGGGAAGATAAAACAGATTTGCACTAAAATGAAAGACAAACCCCCACTCTTTCTAAGCAAATAATCCATCCTGATGAAACCGGAGTGATCACATGAATGAAGTGTGTGCACTAGAATGAGATCACTACAGTGGGCTACATGGAGTTCTGGTGTCTCAATGGTCATTATAGCTTTTCTTTGCATATTAGCCTTCATTTCTAGCACACGTGCATTTAGAGCTTTGGGCAGGTATTGACAAAAAATCTGAATATATTGCACCTCTACTGCCTAATTACAGTGGTGACAGCAGAAGACAAAGGATATACATGAGATCTGAGCAAGGTGTTAAATCATAATAACATGTGTTCACACCATGCCCCATTCCTATATATGGTATGAAAAAAATCCCACTAATTAAGGTTACTTTGTTAGACTGATAGGTAATTACTAGAGCAAAACTTGTAACCTCCTGGCCCTTAGCAGTAAAAGGTCAAAAATAATGATGTAGTCCTTTATAAATCTATAAGGAACGGCAAAGGAATACCAAGTAACTTAACACAGAGGAATTTTAAGTTTTTATACACACTCTTTAATGCTTCTTAAAGAGTGCTGCTTAGATTCATATTTCTTTCAGCTTACAGGACATTCGGAATTTAATCTCCCTCTAGCCAGTAGTCTACAGTGATTTCAGCTGTGGGTCACAAAAGTTAAACCTGATAACCGCTCCATTGCAGCCTCTCTGCTTTAGAGGTCAATGAAAAGTTTCTCGGGAGGCATCATTCAAAAATAATATCTACTTTTACATGAGAGATTTAAGTTAGAGTTGGATTTCCTCCCTCCTTTGACTTGGAGACTTTTCTCTGATTAAAATGAAGAGGAGTATTAAATGCTGAAAACCTTCTGGAGAACACATCTCTCTTAAAGAGCCACCGTCACTGCAGAGCTCATGTCTACAACGTGAACCAAGATTTTTGTTGGTCCAACAAGAAATAAACATTGCAGACAACTGCTAGGAAAAACTGGTGACATTAGGGGGCCTATTAACACTCCGTCAAATTAACAATATATTTCTAATTCCCTTGAGTGTCATATGTGTTTTTCTAATATTGGCTGATTCTCTCCTGCATTAATGAGGTGGACTGCTGCCAAAAATATGCAAATGGAAATCCAGTGGACCTGCCTTTGTAAATTCAGATGTCTAGGAATTCGCACTTAAATGAGAGTTGAAAAATGCCCAACCCAAACCCGTCATTTGGTAGCAAATCCTGTGCTGTCAGATTGCTTGCACCACTGCTGGAAAACATCAATATGTAAATACCTTGAACTCTAAACTCCTGAAGTCTGTATTATCTGAGTTTTTTACTGTGGAGGTGTCAGGTCCCCTTTAGACTCTCTCCCACATTTAAATATAGATCTGCAATCAAATTATAGAACTTTCCCTAGGAAACTGCAAGTCATGTAGTTCCCAGATAATGTAGGCAAACAATTCACATCTCCTTGGCTCTTCCACCCTCCTGAATCTGAAAATTATTTCTGAAGCTGAAAACCATGCCTCACAGCAGAAGAGAAATGCACATACCCCCCAAAAAAAAGTATTTAATATAGTAACAGATTGTAATTCTCCTTAGAAACAAAACAAAGCAACAATAATGCTACACAAAGCACTGGCAAACACCACACAAACCCGCTCAGTGGCCCCTACTAAATCTGGGGTTAGGCATTATGACACGGGGTATTGGAAACAACCCCATCTCCGCCTCTCCACAGCCCCTTTTCCATATGTTCCTTATTTCTGGTTACCTTCCAGCCACCAGATGTTCTTTCCCACTACCACCGTCCTGGACCTGCAGACCCTTTTTCTGGGCAGAAATAATAACATTCAGATGCAGGAATATTTGCCTTTATTTGATGCTATTCTTGTCCCACCCTTGCCATGGCTCCAATCTCTCTGAAAATTACATGGTAGATGATCTTCATTTGGAAGTGGCTATATTGGACATACATTCAGGGGTTTTAAGGCCAGCAGGGACCAATATCCCTATTTACTCTGGATTTCTGCATGAGAATATTGTAGTTTTTAACCAGTGATGCCGGTGTTGAATCCAATGGGCAAGAACATGTCTTCTAGCCCCATACTCCTGATTGAGTGCAGGCTAATGGGCAAGCTGGTTCAAATGGGTCTGCCCTGAAACATAACCCTTTTCCTACCAGAATCTTGGATATCCTATTAAATGGGAGCAGAGAGGGCCCCTGACCCCCTCACTCCCTATGACTCCACCTCCCCAAACTGATACAGTTCCCCAGCTTTTTTCTGTTACTCCCAACAGCTACCTTAGAACTCTTAACATATGAAAAGAAGGGATAAAATTTCAAATAATAATGCAATTCTCAGTCTTTCCAGTTAGATAAAAAAGGCTCCGGTTTCTGGAGACTATGATTTACTTTTTGCTGCTCTTATGCAGTAGGATCCAAATCACGCTCCTTTTTAATGAAAGGTTAATGTAAATCATATGAAAAGTCATGCAGTGTTTCCCCAAAGTGTACATGCTAAATTGCCATTCAGGAATTCATATCTTTCAGCGGGAGCAAAAAAACCCAGTTTCATTCCAATTTGAGGCAAGTGGTTGTGATATAAACCCAAAACAAAGAATATGAAATCGAAATAAAAATAAAAACTATGGAAGAAGCAAAGTTATATTTTAGTTTTATTTAGGTACTGAAGATGCAGCAAAACATGTAATGGGATTCACAAAAACACCTGACAATCTATGACTTGAGGAACAAAAATGCTTTAAAAATTGTCTCCTAGTGTAGGTGGTGGTTCTCCTTTGAAAAATTTGCAAACCTTGCCCAAGTGCTCACTGTGTTCTGTGTTTCTGAAGACTCCAAAACGCAACCACAGGAGCAGTTTTATCAGGACTTGCATAATTTCATGGTTTCAGTAAGCAGATATATAGGACCCAGCTGGGTCTGGGGGATAGATTTACTGTTTTACTTTTTTTTTGGTATAAAATGCAAACTCTTACTGCAAAAATAAGAAATACTGTTTGAGGAAGGCAAGATCTTCTAGAAAATTAAATAGCTAGTTAGATGAGATCCAGTTCAGGTCGGTTGAATAACAATTGCACAACTGAAGATTGTAAAATCAAATTGATTTATTGCACAATACCTGATTTCAGAGGCTTTGCACCAAGACCACGTTTACTGACAGTGCATTTTGCATTCAAGAACACTGAGAAAATCCTTTATGTTTGTTGCATGCCTGGCCATAAGCCAGCCCTGACCTTGTCTTACATTAACTCATCAGAAATCCACAAGACAGCAACACGCAACGGTTGGGGTAGAATCTCATGGGGGATTGAGCTCTATCAAAAAGCAAAATATACACCACGTGTTTCCTGTATGACATGAATCTGGTAATTGCCTTTCTTGCTGCTTTGGGTAATATTCTGATATCTATTACATCAGTTTTCTGGGTGTTATTTTAGTCATCTTCCCATTGTGAATAGAAATCTTTTTCCTTTTTTGATGGCTTTAAGCTACACTTTAAATGACCTCCCTAGCTGTCTTGTCTACTGTAACCGTTGAGTAGGTGCAAGCAGGTACCCAGAGCTCTTCAACCCTTTAAGCGTATTCTATAATGAACCTTAAGCTGTGACACTTGCAGTTATTTTTTTTTTTAAACTTTTTAGACCATTGTCACTAACTTCTGAAGGCATTTAATCTGAAATCAGAGCTTTTCCTTCCTGACTTGTGTCCTTGTACTCTGCCATCTGGATACCCCAGAAGGAGTGTAATGGCCATGTGTGCCTGAAGGTGATGAAACCCATCAGAATGGCTTTTGAATGATGATGAGATTGTTCAAACCACCAGAAGATAAAACTGGCTCTCGAGGAGGCACCATTATAGATCCACAAGCAGCTGAAGTGAAACCAATAGGGAATAGAGAAAATGACTTGCAAAAAAATGTTTTTCAGCTGTGTGCATACCCATTTCCCCACTCAGTTTGCTTGAGTCTGCCTGCCCCTGTGCAAGGGCCTCTGTCTGCTGGAGAAGCTGATACCTGAATTTCTTCTCTAAGGGAGCACAGCAGAGGCCCCTAAAAGCTCTTCCTGAGAGAGACAATGGTGGGCTACAAGAAGCCAGGTGTTTCCTTCTCCTTCCTTCATCATCTCATGGCTGTTTGGGGATTTGGGAAAGTGGAGATAGAGGAGAAAATCTTTGTTCTATCTTCAAAAAAATTCACTCTCTGAATCTTATGTTTTGCTGTGGATCTAGTGCCTTGGCCATACCATTCATATTTAACAAGTGTGTTTGCCATAATGGCAGGAAAAAAGTTATAAAATGGTATCTGCTTACAAGCCAGAGGAATAAACAATACATGCTCATAGAGAAGACAGTAAGCTTCCTGTAGATGTTATGTCTACTCCCACCTGCACAGTGCTGCATAGCTGCCGATCTCCAGAGCTTTCAGGCATTATAGTGAGTGCCAGTGCAATGGGGTGAGAGATGACACAAAGGTATAGCCTGATTTGGAGCAAAAAATCAGTCAGTTGGGGTGCCTGACAGTGAGGTCCTTTGGGAATGAGTAGGTCTTGGAGAACGAGAAGTTCAGCTGATCGGTGGGGAAAGGAGTACAGAGAGAGAGAAGCGAGACTGTGGGTCTTTGAGGGACTGTGGAGAAGTTTGGGTGGAGTGGTGATGCCACTTCTCAGAGACAATGAGGGATGTCTCATTTTCACCCTCACAAGAGAGAAATCTGGAAAGAAAGCTTTTGCATGCTTGTTCACATATATGTGCTTGTCGTGTTACATCATTTCTTGATAGTCTCATCGTTTCAGTAAAGCCCACTTAACACAGAGACAAGGTAAAAAGAAAAGCAAGGATTCTTGTCAGTGTGTTTTTTCCCGTCTCTTTAAGTGATTTCTGGGGACCAGATCCTGACTCACAAACCTCTGAGCTACCTATGTGTTTCATGGTTTCTCAGCATGTTCAGGGCACCTGATTTCTATTTGCCCCCTAAGGACCGTGGAAAACAGAGAACACAAATAGTACAAGCCATGCTATCCACAGCCCTCACCCTTCTCTCTGTCCTCTAGTCTGCCAAACAATGGAGCAGAGACACTACTGAACTCTCCAAGGAAGCCCAAAGAACTAAAAAAGATCATCACATGAGATCGCCACACGGCCATTTGAGATTTTTCAGTCTCTTGTGGTGCTGCCCTTGCGAAAAAGGCTATACTGAAATAGATTATACTGTAATTATGTAATATCATCTCATGGATATGTGTGTAGCTATATAAATACACCAGATTAGCACACGAGATTACACTAAGAGCCACATATTGGAAATAAAACAAAAGTGAGCACATCCTGAATTAGCACAGCGGAATCGGGATCTGATACTGTGCCTTTGTTTAATACTGTAAATTAAACAGGAAATGTAGTTTAATTTAATGTGTATGCTTGCAAATAAACAACATATTGTAGATTTCATCATGCTCATTTTATAGAAAATTACTCCACTTATTGTTTTGATTTTGGTTTTGTTACAAGAGCTTATGATATAAAATCTTCTGTTTATCTGAGTGATTTTTTTTTTGAGTGTGAAAAAAAAATACTGTTCAGTCTAGCACCCATATCTCTGATTCTGGTGAGCATCCCTTTTGTTTGCTGCACACAACACGGTTGTAACAAAGACATCTATGCTTTTGGAATCTGAAGCGTGAAGTCATTCTAAATCTGTGCCTACAGGTAACAATTACTTAACTCATTAATAGATCTCCCTAGTCTCTCATAAAACAACTTTGAAAAGGTCTCCTGGGACAGAATTGGGAAGTGTGTTATATGATCATTAATATGGTACTACCTTGGAAATATCTAGTCTGGCATTTTTAGCCCCAAAGCTAAATTATTGTGCAAACCCAGCAGGTTGCATTGACAGTGGGTGGACTAAAGCCAGTCCCAGTGTGCCCTCTTGACACACTGAGGGGCTGAATCACATTTTATTTGTTGGCATCAGCAAGTCTTAACTAAGAGAAAGGGACAAGGCAAAGCAAGAGATGAATAATTCATGTGGGGTGGGATATATGAAATAAAACATCAAAAACGTAAAACCTCGTGGAAATTTTGCATGTGCATGTGTTCAGGAAATTTGCAAATTACTTTTTTAGCTAGCAAGAGTCATTAAGGTAATTTATTAATATCAGTCCACCATATTCATGGCTGGCAGTCAAATGCAGTGGTAGCATAAGGAAGCAGGTCTCCACTGAAGTATGTACAGCTTAGCTTACTTTCACGAGCAATGAATTTTGGTCTCTGGATCTGTTGTAATACAGCTAAGTACTCTTTTCATAAATAGTTGATAAATGTGTATAAAAGATCTTTGGATTGGTAAAGACAATGCTGCAGAATGAAAAACGCCCTGCAGGGAGATCTAGATGATTAACCAAACTATACAACCCCTTCACACAGTGTTCAGTTTATAAAAAATGCAGGAGTGTTGATCAGTTTGCAATAGGTTATAATAAAAGCATCAAGCACAACTGTCCAAGGTCTGTAAAACTGGAGCTTGTCCGTTGGATCCCACCAAAACCAAAGTGTACCACAAGCCAGTTAAAAGTCATCATTCCTTCCTAGGAAGAAACAACCTCAATATTCTCAAAATGCTGCTGAAAGGGTGTTTCTTATGCAACCAAGGCACTGTGGAAGGTCTACTGCCCTTTCAGGGTAGAGAGAGGAAAAATACTGGGTATTTGTAGACTGCGATTTCCTCAAGGTGCCCAGACTTTTGTTGGATCTTGGCCATGAAAATTCCTGGGGAAACTTGCATGTCATAAAGGAATGTGAGGGAAAATTCAAAGTAAAGAAGGTAACTGTCTGCTACTGAAGACAAGAAGGATGGCTCACCACACAGTGTTTGCAGCATGTCAAACTGTCTCGGGTACTGTGCTTACTTGTGTATCAAAAAGATCTACCACTCTGTTATATCATCCCTCGTAGATGCCATTCAGTCCTTTTTTATTTCAGGAAAAGAGACTTCATTTCAGACATCAATGTCCTTGTTGTGGCTTTTCCCCTTCAGGCCAAAGCATCCCAATTTCAGTACTGATTATTCCTATTACAAAAGTCCCTCAGGTCCTACTCAGACTACTGTGCTTGGGGGTGTGCTAAAGCAGAACTGGAAACACTCCCAGTACCAAAGAATTTACAGTTAATTTAAGGCATGATGCAACAAGTGGGTATGTGAGACAATAATTAAGGTGAGGGGATTGGAAAGGAAACCAGGAGTAGCAACATGTGGTCACATTGATTAGCTCCACAACAGGTAGTGGTTTAAAGCCAGCTGCATTTGTTTACTTATTTATTTAATTATGAGGTATAAACAGCTAAAATATACACAACTATGATTTACATCTTAGGCTGTCATGTCCTTTAAAATATCTGATGAGGTAAAACTCATCAGTTATGTTTACTCAAGTGTCAGCTAAATTCTTCGTGTTAGGGAGATGGGTGGCTGAGGCTGGGAAAGCTCAAAAGCCTCTAGCATCACCCAATAAACCATGAGCAGGGCAACATCTCATCAAAAAGTATCTCAGCTTAATGAGGTACTTTTTGTTAACTGCTCTGTGAGATATTCTTCTTCCATGGAGTCTTTTGGGTAAAAGTCTGGACTTTTGTGGAAATACAGTCTGGAAGGACAAAAGTCTTAAAACCAATAAAGCTTAGTGAAGAACATTACTATAGAACACATTGTTGTGTCCCTATACAAATTTAAGTGTTTGATTTTCTCCCTCTGGTACTGGGGTCAAAAATTCTACTGTTTTGCATGTTGTAGGACCAAGATCTTTGTCTACTCAGGTGACGTCACACATATATCCTTTCTCAGTGGTAACTGAAGTCATGTTAGTTCAGGACGACACCTTTAGCCAATGTAAACTGGCATGCAGCTAGGGTAGTTGTGACCATCTGCAGATTTTCCAAGGGAGAAATTTGCTCATTGATTTACTGGAAATTGGGATGGACAATACCACTGAAAGAGAAAGTGAAGGATGGTGAAGGCACACATTCCCAACATCCCAGCTGCAAGGGAAATGACATATTCTTTTTTTGATTTTCAGAGGAAAGGTGTCTTATCCTATGGCCATCAAGATAGGTTATTTGGACATGATGGAAAAAAGAAACAAGCTCTGAGACAATATGGCCCCATGGAATCTACTTAAACTAAGAAAAGTTATCTGCAAGGAACTGGAAGACGAAAACCATATTTATGTCTGCCACCCAATATAATTTAATGTAGCAAATAGCAAATACTCAGACTGAATATATGAGAGTAGAAACAGTGCAGATATTAATATATCTGCTCTTCCTACAGATTGGCAAGCAGCCTAAATACACTGCTACCTGAAATTATGCCAACCTGTTCAGCACATTTGAATTTAAAACTAATCTCTTATTTACAATCAAAGCATCTACAAAGCTGGTGCTTGTAATGGGTTTTATTATACTGCATTAAAGACTGTTGTTGAAATTTGCATTTCCAATGACCAATTAGTATATTTATTTATTAGAATTTAGTCATGCTATTTCTAGTAAATGAAACGAGTGCATAAGAACATAAATAGGATTATTAGCTACATTCCTTTCTTTCCTCTTTTATGGGCTTCATTATTTTTGCACAAATGCCAAGACTTTTTTTTTCTGTGAAAAATTAAGTTTGCATGAAGACTTGCCCACTTTCAAAAGCTGTGATGACATTCAGTGTGATTGCAAGTTATACCACATTAAAAAAGACATTTCTCCAAGAGCAGCGGTTAAACCCCAGACGCCTACATTTATTTACATTTGCAAGGCTTGTGCCATGTGTATAGTGATACAGTGATCTGCTAACTCTTGGAATGAAAATAACTTGTGTCTGTGTTAAATGTCACAGGAAATTGTAGCACTGATTAATAGGTAAAGAATACATAATTAGGAAAAAAAGTTGCTCCTTGTAAAACTGCCGTGTGTGTTTAAATTCTCATTCATTTTTTTTCAAAGAACGAGAAGATTAAAATAAATAGATGGATCACGTAATGAAATTTGCTCTCCCCTTTAACGTGAGCGTTCAGGTTTCAGGATAACATCGCTCCTTAACAATTTATTTAAAACAGGAGGCAGAATATTTCCATTGTTACCTGCTTTATTAAGCTTTTTAAAAAATGTTTCCCCTCAAAGTTATAGTTAATCTGAATTAAACGACAGCTGAAGTGTCTAGAGAGTAGAAGTTTTTAATTAAAGCTTTGGAAAGTATTTCTTCATATTTTCAATGGTTGGGAGTCTGCAAATAGCAAAAATTGGGTAACAAACGAAAGGGATGAGAATCATGAGATCCTGCTCCAGACTGGAAAATTCGCTAAGTTTAGGACTTTTTTTTTGCAGCTCCCTGGCTCTTGCAGCACCTCCTTCTCTGGTGTTGGTGAGCTTTTAAAATGTGAATAAAATGCAACAATACATAGAGGAGACTAATTAGGTCCTTTTCTCAGATAGATATGCTAAGGCAAATGTCTTAATCTCTAAAAGCTAGGAAAGCTGTGTTTTCACGGTGAGCCCTGGTGCTGCTCAGAAGTCCTTCTCTTAACAAAGCCTTCAAAACGAGCAGACCTATCTCAGGGTAAGTGTTACATCTGACAAAAGCTTTTTTGAACCTTTTGAATGTTTTGTCATTCCTTAGACATATGGAATCCAGAGAAGTGTTATCTACGTAGACTGATTTGTAATGAACTAATTTTAACCAGAAATGGTTAAATGAGTTGTTAGAACACAGGAGAAACTGATACACTTCTCTGTACTTATAATTTGAGATGGCTGAGATTGCTTTTTGGCACAGAGAGTGTGAAGGTCTGATAGGATGGATGGCAGTTTCAAACAGAGATCTCCTTTTGCTTCTATTTTGTAATGACAGCATATTTTCACTAACATTGTACTGGGAACCAACTTCACAAAAGTCCACGGCTGTGAATGGCACTGAGAATATAATGTACTCCCCACAAGTCAGATCTGTCTGTCTTTCTTTCTTACTGTAATCAAGTAAGAGGGTCTTGCTGGAATTCAAGCACCAGATCACCTTTGTTGGGTAATTCAAGTAATTTGTTGTTTCTCTGTAGCAGCCAGGTTGCAACCAGAACAGCACTACCATTTCTTATCTAAGCACTCTCTTTGCTCACTTCAGGGAAATATTAGAGAAAATTGCATTTGAACACAAAGAAGTGCTCCTCTGCTTCACTTCCTATATCACTACAAGCCAAAAAATGATGAAGGGTGACTCTTATTTACATTCAAAACTGAATTTTTTTGATGAGATCTCAGTTCTTGCATGCATATTCAAAGCCATTAGTCTCTTTACTTGCAAATGTAAGCTGAAATCTTCAGTCTTGAAAACAACCAGAGAGAAAACAATCCAGCAAAGCCATGCTTAGATTTCAAGATGATGTTCAAATGGATCATCATGAAAGAAATTTTTGGAGTTCAAAGCACTAAGCAAGTACTTTGCTTTTGACAACCATTACTCACATGTTTGCCAATCATTTCATTACATGGATCTGAAAATAGACGTGACTCTACTGGTAAAGCTCTGATAAAATCATCCAGGATGCTTTTCATGTTGGCTGCCAGAGCTCCCAAGTGACTACTATGATGTTTGCAGTGGTCGTTATTAGCTCCTTTGGATAAGTGTCCTATCAAGTAAGCAGACTTCTATCACTGAACGTGCACCCATCTGCGTAAACCATGATGTACTTTCCACACTTTAGGTAATTTCTTTGTAACTTCAAGTGCATTGACATGTGCTCTGACCACTGCCAGCTTGGTAAGCTCTGACAAACCAGAACATCTTCCAGCACCTCGCTTTGAAATGTTTATCACACATACAGGCAAACTGGCTACAGCAGCAGTGATGGTAGACTTGTCTCACTGCAAGGTAGAAGCTTAGTTTGAACAACTTGGTTTATTTTCTGAATCCAGTGAGAGTGGTGTTGTCTGAAGGAGGTATTAAATTTCGTTTCTCCTCTGACTTTCCATTCTCTTTTGCTGACTGTTTTTCCTTGCAGGTACAAATGAATCTTCCGTGACAAAGCAAAATTTCATGGCTTCAGCAATATTGTAAATCAAATGAGGAGACACTTTAAAGATTGCAGCATTCACTAAGGTGAACAAATAGATACTTTTCATTGTCAGCTCACTGGCTTAATGCTCTTTTCTCTTTGAAATGATTCAAGGTAGTAAAGATGATCACCAAATTCTAGGAAGACTTTATAACACAAGACACAAAATCATTAACTTTTAATCTGAAGTAATTTCACCTGAACTCAGTGAAATACCTACTTTGTCTCTTTTCCACCACATGTGACTGGTGGAAAACTGGCAATAGGTCTGTAAAATATTGTTATGCAATGGCTAATACAACATGGGTGCAGAGGGAATGTCCTGTCCTTCCCCAGGCCGCATGAGTCCCAGCCTGAAAACAATGTGAATGGCCAGAATTCATAGAATTTCAGCATCATAAGCACCTCGATGCTCTGTATGGATCTAAGCTTGGAAATGAGAGGACAGCAACAGAAGCAGGGAACTGCACTCGCATCTGGCCTTGTTTTGCTTGGCTTCCCACTCAGCTGAGAATTTGATGCAGCTTTCTGGAAATATTTGAAAACTTTCAGGCAAAGACTTCTGAGAAGCTTAGAAGGAGGCCAGTGCCACAGGGTTTCTTTAGATATGGAGTCTTTTGGACCATTCCATACTGAGCTGACTCTATGGAAAACATATTTATTTCTTGGTCACCTTTCTCAACCTCCTTGGCAGTAGTTCCTTTGACTCTCAGGGACCACAGATGAAAAGCCGTGGAGCACATAGAGCATACATCCTTGTTATTTCTGTGGAATCACTGTGTTTTTTAGGTAGATCCCTTTCTATCTAATTGTGAGGCTTTCTTGTTTTGTAGGATCGAATGAGCTGGTGCTGTGAAGGATGGAAAAATAGTAGAGGACATCTGTGCTGGTGCTCATCCGCCAATCCATCTCATGCTTCCATCTACAGGCCATGCTCCTTTCCTCCCTGTAATTTCCTGACAGCAGAGAGCTAGTGGAGACCTGGCAGAAGTCTTTCCCAGTGGTGAACACAGGAATACTCATGTGCATCCTGAATAGTCCCTTCCCAATCTGTATTCACACAATATTAAATCTGCTTCTGGACTTTCTGTGTGCAAGGCACTCATCCAGAGGTTTTGTTTCCATTGGCTGGTCTTACTGACATGGCTCATGATATCAGCTAGAGTCACAGCAGAGAGTAGACTGAGTGGATTTAGCTACTTTAGAATTTTTCCTGCCCCTTGCTGGAGCCACACGCTTGTTCCCGGATATGTTTTTGTTTCTTACCTTCAGAGTTTTGCCTAATACAATTCTGGTCAGGGTAGAGACGATTTAGACAGAAGCTAAGGTTTTATATGTTTAAGGAGACAGAGGTATAAAGGTGCATTACTGAGGAGAAAAGTAACTCTTCTGAAATGGGGTGCTTTAGACACTGGGGACAGGAGACTTGAAAAATGTGGGATCTGGGGCTGAGACAAGTTATGGGATCTCAGTACTGGGGAGCTAAGGCAGAATGTGAGGGACTCAGAGTCAGCAGAAATTGTGATTCCCTCTGACATCTTCCCCTTTTTGGGTGTTTTTTAACTCAGACTCCAAGTCCAGAACACGCAGACACATGAGCGTCTCCCTTCTCCCCTCCCTACTCTTAATTTTCTTTGCTGCTGTCAGAAATATGGTCCTAGCCCTAATTACTTCTTGGCCAACTTTTAACGCTGCTCTCATCCCTAAAAATACAGCAAAGTTTCCCCTTATTTCAGTCTATCTGTCAATGAACATTTGCATACACTTAACACACTGGCGTATCCGATGTGGACAGGAATGTTGGCCCAAAGGTGGGAGAGATTTAAGTTTGCCAGAAACTATCTCACTAGTTCATGTTAGCAAGATCACATAAGAGGTTTTTTAAGTGGCAGCTATTTACCCAATGGTAATTTCATAAAATTCAAAAGAACTGTATTAAAACCAGATAATTTTCCAGTCCAGGGTAGGTCCTTCAGATGGAGCTGTCAATTTTACTGTAGACAGATGCCAGTTGAAAACTAAAGCAAACAGACATGATTCTCAAATGCTTCTGTATCTCCCTCAAGGCAGTTACACACATTCCTTGTGAAAACTACATTGCCTAAAAAGAGGGAGAAAAACCACCTATTTTTTCAATGCCATTTAACAAATACTATGATTGCACTTTTATACTCTTATATAAAGCAGTGGAGTTACATGGAACATTAACTCAAAACATCCAGTACTGTAGACTTTGAAGTCTAAGCTGAAGTTTATTCATTGCTTGAACTTTTCCATATTCTACACACAGGTATTACTGATATGCAACTGTAAAACTGGAGAGATAAGTAGTCATAGGCGTAATGTCAGTATCTCCCTCTTTTTTGCCTAAATCATTCTATAGGATTGTCAAAGATAATACATTTGATTGTGTGTCTCAACCTATTTTAGGTGGCTAAGAGGTTTTCAGAATTATGAACAATGATTTTACAAGATTATAGGCTTCCTCAAGTAGAGTTAAAAACCCTTGTGGTTTCTTTATAGCACAGAGTTAATAATCTGGAATATACACAAAAATCAACTATGTGTCAAGCTGCTTTGGAAGCAACAGTCTAAGTCTGTGGTAACTTCAAAGGTCGAGACACTAATTTTTAACCTCTAATTCTGTACAATAGGTCTTAACTACAACAGCCAATTTTTTTGACAGTTATTTAACAACCTCCTCATTTCTCTTTATGTGAAGAATGGGCTATAATCCTATATTTTATATTCAAACACACTGGACATGTGAAGATGCTTATTTCTTATTGGGTTATATACTTTGGGTCTGGTGCCTCCTCTGTTAATACTTTTATAAAATATTAGTATAGAATTTTTGCAATTCTTTATTCTTGTTAACACTGTAGCTATGACTGCAAACCTAACAAATCTTAGGTTATGCTTTATTCAAAGACAGAGGAGCAGACAGTTCTGCTCCAAAGAATTTACAAATAAGTTCAAGGTAGAGTTGAGAGAACTAGGTTCTCTGTATTAGCATTTACAAACGATCCTATGAAATTGTGTTGACTGAGTTTCTATATTTCGCAAAATTTTCCTGGTTCACCATCAGATTGCATGTACACAGCTGCTGATTTATTCCATTTCAAAGCAGGTTATTTAACTTTTTCCTGATGTGAGGTGAGCTATAATAGTCCGTATATCTCCAACTTTCCTGTTTTTGTATGAAGAGCAGGCTTCATATAGTGACTTTCTGGACTTCGTAAACAGTTGCTACATTTCTAAAGCCTTGCTGATTTGTAGGGGATTTTCCCTGTCACATTCTTTTAATCATGAATTCTAGTTAATGAATTGTGTCAGTACAGTGAATAGCTCTTCCAGATGAATTAGAAAATGAAGACCATTGTGTGAATAGCTTGTTGCTGAGGAATCGACCAAAAATCTTGTTGAAGACCATAATCAAACTCTTGGTAGACTAGATCTCACTTTTCTGTACCTATTTCTTCTCTTTAGACCAAGATTTGGGAGGCATTTTATAGTTTTAACGCCATGTGAACTTTGAAGGAGCTCATTTATTTAGCAAGACTTGTTACCCATGCTACATAGAAAGGTAATTTGCACTGAAGTCAGGAGAATGTCCAAACACAAATTCCAACTCTAAACTCGGAGAAAAAATGAAATCTTTCTTCTGCAGCTGGCTGATGAAAACTGTGAAGCTGTAACCTTGTGATATTACAAAAGATATGCATCTAGTGTCATACTTGACACTCTAGTTCCTCCTTACTTTAATTATGCTGAGTGATTCATGGAAATTTATCCCACAACCATTGCCAACAGATATTTTCACAGGAATTTCTATAATCTTTCTTTAGTTTCCAATATAAATTTCAATGCCTCAGATCTTTGGATTGAAGGAAGTAATGTTCTTACACCATCCCATGTTTATGTGCTTTATAGTTTATAAGAAGTAATTCTTTCTCTAATGAATCCCAGCAAACAAGTGTTAGAACTACCCATGTAGAAATGACTCTTTTAATGGTTGTAGTGCTACCATAAGAAACTCTATTTTTGTAAAACTGGTATTTAGAAAAAGACTTTCTGGGGAAAAATAAGCCATGAGAAAGCATAACTGGTAGTGGTTCATGTGAATTTGGAATCCATTTAATGCCGAGTCAATTTCCTGTCCCAAATGCAATTTTTAAAAAGTCTGTTTTACTTTATATTTTTCTTAAAACATGGCCTTTCAGATGTTATCATCTTAGTATGACAACCTCTACTGGGGCTTCACGCAGAGATCAGTGCCATCTTTGGAGTCGTTTGACTCTCACTTGTCATGATTTGCCAGAGGTAGCAAAGCATGTCTATCAAAGTTTGTTTCTTTTACTTAAGACAAAAATCAAAACTATCAACCTTTTCTTTATACATACAAAGACAAGGTGCTTTGAACAGCAGCATTTATGCTACCCAGGAATCTCCTGTACTGAACATAGGATGATATTCCATTCATTCACCTAATGCACATAAACTAACTCCTCTAGGCTACCAGGATATCTGAAGGGTTTTTTCTTCATGTACATTAGTGTGTGTAATTCTTTATTTTGTTATTTTATTTGGGGGAATATTAATGACACAAAATTGTTATAATTTTCTTACCTAGGGCGTGCAATCCAGCAGTTTCCATAACTGAGTTATGGAAAGAGTTTTTCAGCCCTTACCACAGTTTGTAGTTTCTTTGTAGTGTTTAACTTCCTTTCACTATCTACAGTCTAATTATATATATTTTTATAGATATATAAATTATAACTAAAATTATAATTATATACATAGTATAAATTATCTCTGGAAATCAGCATCCCCTATCAATTTTTAATGGCCAGCGACTTCTTTAGGATATCACTTTGACCTCCTCTTGACAAGCCTGGCACTGTAAGTAACACAATACCCAGAGGATTGCAACTTCCTATGGCAGCCATAGCTAAGCTCATGACTGTATATCCAAAGGACCTACTCATCTAGCAGGATGGTATTAAGCAAAGATAATATTTTGACCAGTCAGCTGTACAAGAAAAACTCTATAAGATTACCAAAATTTATGAATCTTTTTAAAATGTAGGTTTGAAACTCTTTCTTTCCAAAGGGTTTGAATATATATTAGTTTTGCTGTAGTAATATAGATATTCATGTGCACGTGCAGTACACGCCCACTGAAAATTGTCTAATCAATTGTTATTAATGATTTCATTTTTGCACCTGCAAAGAGTTGGAGTGAGAAAGCTGTGAATGAAAGATTTTGAGATTCTCATATATAACTTCTACAAAAGGATTTTTAATTAACTCCTTGCATAAATTTTAGGCAACAGTGTATACCAGTGCCATGTCTGTTGGCAGGCTGATCTACAATATCCAGAGAATTTGGGAAAAGAAAAATCTCTTAGGCATATGAGCCCCAAATTATAAAATAATTTTGCTTCAGATGTAAAAGCCAGATTAACTCATGGCAGCTGGCTTGTAAATGTATTAAATGGACAGAGGCATAGTGAACGTCCTTCAAGATGAATTTCTTGTCATCTTTTCTTGTGAAAAGAGGTTTATCCCATCCCTTCAAAATCTGTAGGGTATCCTATTTTTTTAGTCTCAAAAATATATTTGGTTTTCTTTGAAGATGAATAAAACTGAGATGCTATTATATTCAGTTCCTACTTTGCAGCATCCAGAAATTCCTTTGCTATTAATATGCCAGAGAAACAGATTTCTTTGATTTTTTTCAGTTTAGAAGATCAAAAGCTGTCAGAAATTGTTTCAAAAGAAAAATAAATCTTTGAGAAGTTGGATTTGAAATAATGAGTCTCCCGCATGTTGCGTATACGGTACTTAGAACTGTTTAATGGAAGATGCTGCTATAATTATGGGGTTTGCCTCTCTCCAAGCATCACTCACCTAGAAGATATTTCAATATTAGTTTTTCTTTTTTCTGAAAGTAACCATTAGAAAATTGGATATTGATGGCATTATTTTTTGCAACTTCTTGCAAATACTTAATCAGGTGAAAGAAAAAAAGTGACACACATTCAGACTATGAGGAAAAAGTGTTAAAATCAATTTGGAAGTCTACACAAACTTTTCTCTTCATGTAATAGCTTTTTTCATTAAGGTTTTTTTTTTTTTTTAAAAATTCAGGGAAACTGATCATCACACAGACATTGAATAGGAGTTTGCTGTTGCTTTATTTGCTATGGAAGCACTGTGGCCTGCCTAGTGTGGTTATCAGCCGTTGTACTAACCACACATCAGATAGGTTTGCAACAGTTCTAATGTATGCACAAAGTCCTTGCTGTGTCAGATAATTGTCCAGAGAGTGAAACTTGGAAGCCTTGGTTTGTATTAACATCATCAGGAAAACAAGCCTGATAGGGTTTGTATCAATAACATCAAGAAACATGGTGTGAAGATATCTGCGCTGTAAGGGCTGAAAGAGCAAGTAGTAAAAAAGGAGCTGAAACAAGGCGATTAAATATTGATAAACACGAGACCCATTTGGAAATAGCCTTGAATGCGTAAAGCCTAGCCTGCAGCTAAAGATTAAGATGTCATTGTGGCTTTCAACTTTTTCATCAGTAAAGCTCTAAATCAATTCTAAACCTATAACCCATCTCTATTATTCTACATTTACAACGGCCTATTGGGAACAATATACACCAATTCACCACTGAGAAAATGTCTAATGATTGTGCTGGCAAATAAATAAGTCAAACAGACTTTTTTGGAAGGGGAGTGAATATACTTTTACTTCCAAATTAAAATATTTAGTGCTTTATAAAGCAGTTGCTATTTAAACTGCCAATAATGTTTAACATGAATTCACTCACCACTGCCTATCCTCATACTGTATAATTTATAACACTAAGCCCTTTCAATACTCCAAAATGCCAGATAAACTTTTCTCATTTGCTCTTAATTTGGTCACGCAGGATAATACCAACATCTGAAGGCTCTTTAAACTGCTTTTTAAAATGCATTCCTGAAAGCACCACCAATGCCACCTCTGCTCCTTGTCATCTTCCATAATTATTTCCAATCCAAAGCGGTCCTTAATGCGCTTATTAATCTGGCATTCTCCTCAGTGTGAAGCACATTCAGCTCTATTAATTTTTAAAAACCCTTTTTTATGGGGGACTGCAGATGCTTGGCTATTACTGAAAAGCTATTAGAAGTTAACACCTTTCTCTCCCCAGGGACTGGCATCATCCTATGCTTCCAAATGCCACCCTATTTTACATTATCAGCTGCTAAGACTAAGTATTAGAGACTTTTTTTTTTTTTAACTTCTGAACTGTTAATGCTATTATTAGCTAATGGCAGAGTTCTGTGCAGCATATAGATACATATAGCCTCTCGATGCCTACGGCATATGTGGTTTTATTTATCTGCTTTTGAACAATGAGGCTTTTCATCCCTGCCATCCATTAGAAGAAAACTCACAGGTAAACAACCACTAATCTTATTCCCAGGGCCTGAGATTATATTTTGCCTTTTCTTGACTTGAACGTTACGACTGGGCCAATGTTTAGTAGAAAAAATGTGAAAGAAGTGAAGCCATCAAACCTCAAACTGGCTTGCTTTATGGGGAACTTCCTTCCCTTTGAGAGGTATGCAGTGTCTTTGGTTCTGTCAACTACAAGCCTTCCTTGAAAGAATGGGAGCTGAAAGCACTGAAAAAAAAATCACACAGAATGTTATTTCTGAGCTGGTAGCAAACATTAGAATTGACAGGGTTTTTTATTTTCTCAAAGAGCTTTAAGTCCCAGCTATTCAGTTCAGGATCTGGCTACTGTTGTGAAAACAGGACAGAGTTCAGTCTCGAGGATGGGCTCTTCTGTTCTTGGTTACCAAAAGGTTTTAAGAAGCAAACCACTGAGTTGTGATGGGGAAATGTGTAAGCCTGAGTCTGTATTCTGCGACTGCAGCATTCGCAATGAAATTCACACTCCTGCTAATTCTTGCACAGAATCTCTGCTTTCAGCTGAGTAACACAGAAGGAATAGAAACCAGCTCGGCGTTGGCCCTTCTGATCATTTTGAGCTGTGATGACTAAAGACAGCAAGCTAATGACTTGTGGCTTGAAAATGCTCAGATTGTGGATGCTAAACTGAACATGCTACCAAAAAATATAGTAGAGAGATTACGATACTGTTTTATTAGCACATATTCTGTATTAAAATGAATAAAAATCTATATTAAAAATTCTCCAAAGCTGCAGAGCAAGGGACTCCAGAAAACTTGCAGAATGTTTGACAGAACCAAAATTTAGCTCTAACCGGCCATGGGAGATAAAGTGAGCCTGAACACGAGCCTGGATGCCTGCAGAGCAATTAATGGGGTTTCCCGTCTCAAAGTCAGGACATGTAAAGGCTGGAGGGGTCTTTCCAAAATTCTGGTAAGTTTTGTGAAGTGACTTAGTGGCAACAATGCCAATAATATTTGAGTATTAGCTATTGTCTGTTAATATTCTTACTCCTTAGCACCTGAAGGACTCAGTGAAGACCAAGGCACCAGCTCACAGATGCTGCAGGTGAAGGAGAAAGAGTTCTTTCCTAGAAAGCTTTGTACTTGCCCTCTGTATAAACATGTATGCTGCACAAAGAACAGAGCAGTTTAATGTGAGGCTGGTCAGGGGTAAATATGCACCTTGTGAAAGCTGACTGTGGCCTTTGAGAAATGAGAGTTGACAGTAGATGTGTATCCATACTATGTGGAAAGAGTTCCCAATGGTCCTTTACTAACGTTAATGCCATCTGTACTAGCATCTTGAGAAATGCAAAGATTACATCAGCTGCATGAAGAAACCAGGGAAAGCCCTAACTTCTGGCAGCACTTGCCTCAGGAATATGTCTGAAATTGGGCACAGATGAGGATTTGCCTGGAGTGGCAGGGTGCAGGGCAGGAGGATGCCCGGCTTGGTGTCCCAGCCACCGCAGGTGAAGTATGTAACAAATGCTCCCCCAAATTTGTGCCATTTTCTAACTTGGCAGCTTTTTGGTTGGTGACAGTTGATCACAGTGGAAAAACAGCTCAGAAGCACCTTCCCTCTACACTGCACAAAGGACAATGTCACCTCTCAGTCTCCAGAAGAGCCATTTGGAAACTTCCCGGGGAGAATCAAAATAACTTTAACAGATAGACCTGTCTTGTGAAATATCACATGGCCCTTTAAACAGCTGCCAAGAACTCCTAATATAGCCTGCTTTACCATTTGCTGTGGTGTGGACCTTGGATTTTGATTTCTTTCACCTTTCCCTTTGTTATTTTATAAGACAGTCGTGCAAAATCCAAGTTGCCAATTTCTGTCCTTTCAGATTTATGGAAGCACGTCAGTGTGTTCAAATAACAATGCTGGAAAATAAAGTGGAAACAATGACACTAGAGAAAATTATGATTGAATTATGCTTTAAAACACACAATGACAAAGCTGGGACACTCCGACCTGAGCTAGCGTCAGCCTGAAGAAAAAGCCACGGGGAGCGGTAGCTGCTTTAACTGAGAGTTTGCTGGCTGTTTTTTGTTTGCCTGATGAAAGTAAACGTGGTGCTGAACTCCTGAAGCATCTCAGCTAGTTTGTGGATGTTCAAGAATTGTAGAATAGAGACACGGATACGACTTCAACTTTTCAATCAAAAAACCATTAATTTTTTAAAGAAAAAGTGAGGAAAAAAAAAGATGTTAGAAAACTTGAATTGAGTATGAGTCTCAGCTCCACCTTAAATATTTGTCCTCTTTCAGTGTGCCACACTACTAATGTTCCAAAGACTGGAAAGGTCTTTGGAAGATTAAGCGGCGATGAGATTAGTTGGTCTTTTTAAATGCATATTATATGCTCAATAGACCTGAACTGCTCCCATAACGTCAGTTCAGCCCATCCCTTGATTGCCTTATTAGTGCTTGTGCTTTTCCATTAGAGAAGTGCTTTTCTTTGGCTATTTTGTTGAACCACATCCACTTCTAGAAGTCGGAAACCGTGTATAAACAGTTGCAGTCCCAGTATGTGCTAACTATGCTTGGGCTGCCCTGCTGCCATTTTGAATGGGTCATACAAGCCCAGAGCAGAGAAAAGACCAAACCTCTGCTCCAGCCAAGGTCACTGACACAAGGAGAGTGTTTGAGTGTTGGTCTAAACCTGATGAGGTTTGGAGGTCTCCTAGCGCATCTCCTGCTCAAGTCCTGGGTTGTCGGGTTGTCTGTGGGGTGAGCTGTGTACAGCCAGGGCAGTGGGCTGTGCCTGCTCATCTCCACCTTTGCACAACCCACTCAGTGTCTGCAAGGGCTTGAACACTTTGGTGCTTTTCTGAGAAGAATTATGGCCAAACCAATGACTAAGCATGTGATTCTTTGCAAACACACCACCATGTAACCTATTGGCCCAAATTAAAGTCTCCTCAACCCTGCTTATGTAGCTGGCTGTGTTTCCCAGGAGTTGTAAAAGCAGCTGGGCATTTGCAAGGCACAGGAACATATCCCAGTGATTTCCTCCTCCTGCAAAGCAGCCTGGGGGAAGACGCATGTTGGAGATGTTCCTGCCCAGGAATCCTTCTTCCCAAGGAAATAGCAAAGATGTTCAAGTTTTGACTTGAAAAAACTCATTAACTCCAACAAATTTGGGGTGGCTTCATGCTGATTAAATTATTTGCCTAGTCCTATTGAACGCTGAATAAATGTAGTCATTCAAATGTTGGATAGTTAGTAAAGGCACTTTCCTCTCTAAAGGTGTAATTCTTTTGCATGAGATTTAGACAGCAGATATTGACAGAAGAATACATAATAGATAATTGATGTCAAAGGCTGAATAAGAAAGTTGTCGATCAGCCAGAGTATAAGTTATCTCTCTATGTAAAGTAATATAAAGTAATGATGATTTATTGCTTGAAAAAGTTGCTGGATTGAAAAAAAAATTCTTTGGAATTGCTGGTGAATGCAGATTGATTTTTCTAAAGAACTCTACCCAGACCTATTTCTCTTCCAAAAGAATACTGCTGGTTCTAATTAGATGTATTATACAAAACTGCATTTGTAAAAAGTTATACCGTCAGAACACCAAACATCACATTTTTAATACTCATGGACAGAAGAATCTTTTTAGTTGTCTGATTTGATACAGGGAAGAGATAAGGAAAGATGTGATTTGGCTTTACAATATCCTTCAGGGGCACTGCATTATACAACCTATAGCAGCTTCACCTACTCGTCAAAATAGCAATAATCTCTACAGCATGCTTCTCTGAGTAAAAGATTAGTACTGGGGTAGAAGAGGGGTAGAAGATTAGCATTGGAGGAGAGGTAAACTTTTATAAAGGTATTTCCTTAATATTAGGACAGCATCCAGTTTAGAAGTGGTCCCCTCACGTTTCATTTAGACACCTCTCAAACTAGAAATCTGCTTTGAGTTCAGCAAATAACCTTGTGCTCTTTCCAGAGTCCCCTTGGAAACCCGTTGCAGACAGAGCAGCAGAGGTATAGGTTACACTTTGCAGCGATCCATCTACGTAGAAAAGTAAGCTCAATATATTCCTCAACTTAGGTTCTGGATGTGTTCCAGAGTCATAAAAAAAAAAAAAAAAAAAAAAGGCATCCCATTATTTGTGCCTTTTTTAATTCTTTCTCTGGGTATCCTTATGAAGAAGGCATTTGCAGCAATGGTGACATCTTTTCTCCTGAAGTCTGTGAGATTTGTTCACTAATAAAACACCTTTTATTTTGTTGGTTTTTTCTTACGCTGTTTTCACAGATTGTATTTACAACTCTTAATGTTGTTTTGTTTATGGCACCCTTGAATTTCATGTATACATCCAAAGGTGCTTGAAAGAAAGCACAGTACCTAAAATAGCTTGCGCCACTGGCCAAAAAAATTAATCACTAGTGTAACTCCATAAGAGTTACATCAGGCATGAGTTTAACCCTACTTTTTGTTTTAAATCAAAAGAAATTGATTTCTTTAGCAAACACACCCTAAACCACAGGATCAAAGGCAGCTGAAGCACTATAAAACCTCTTATTTCTTTCCCCCTCCACCTTCCCCAAAAGCTACGGGGCAGACCGTAAACTGGCTTTTTAAGCACACCAATTTTGGAGCAGCTGATTTTGCTAACAGCAGCCCTCAGCTGTGAGCGATGATGTCACTAGTTAACACTTGATAGCCCACAAACTGCAGGACTGCTTCATCTTGCCTTTGTCATTGTCACACGTGAACTGCTGGTGGCTCTCTATGGAACTCACTGAGCTTCCAGGGAAGTGTTTGTGGCTCAGCATATATCTAGGAGCAACGTACTGTTTTCAGTAAGATTGAGCTGAACTTGCATGCACGTTGCTGGTTCTTCAGAGAAAAATCAATTAGGAATAAGAATGTTTCTTGAAAATAGATGAATCTTCATGGATAAATAATTAATGGAATACAACTTGGGATACTGAAGTATTTTCAAGAAATAGGTCATAAAACATCGCATAAGGAAATATTATATGGACAGAGATGAAAGTTAGTGATTTTGGAGGAAAATTGTATTCTGATTGAACTTGTGATAATTCATGTTTTAGAGTATTGCATAAGTAAGTCTAAACCCCAAGATTTCCAGGGAATATTGCTTTGAAGTTCCCATGCATATTCTTACGCTACATGATAAAACTCTTTGTGACTGAGAAATGTGTTCCCATGGTTAGAAAGTGTGCTGTCATAGAATTTTTGTTTCCAAAATGTCATTAAAAACTTTATTCTAAGAGAATATAACACAAGTGAATAGAGACTGGAAAAGTGTAGACATCAACACGTTAACAGATAGAGAAGATACGCAAACTTTTTGAATCAACAGTAGCCATTAAAAAATTCAGAAGCTTAAAATGAGTAGTGCAATGGCTTAAAAACAAAATCAACAAGAGTGCCCATATTTTGATGCTATGCAAATGCTCGCACTTGTTTACAGCTCTGGGTTGTTTACAGACAGTCAGTGTCCTCTGTCAGAGCTGGCAGATACCTGATCTGAGAGCTGTGCAGCAATGCTGGCACGATGCTGTCTCCAAACTAATAGTGTCTGCCCTTTCCTACCATGCCTGATGAGTGAGACAGGAAACCATTATGTAGCCAACCTGCTGTGCTGCTGCTGGGCTGCAGCTCTGGGATCTACTGGCCCCTGCAAGACTCCCTTCTTTCCAGGGCCTATGTCCCAGGCACTGGCTAAGTAAAGGATAACAATGGGTCCTGTGAGAGATGCTATTTGACATGCCTGAGGCTGGTATGTGGCGAAGGAGCTACTGTCTGCTGTGGTGGAGGTCCTGCTCTCAGTGTCTATGCTTTTTGTAAAGGTAGAGCAAGAAATTAACTTTATGCTCTTGTAAGATGGATGTTAGAAGCTCACTGTGTTCTTTGTTTTCCTTCCCCAAAGTTGTCTTGTTTCAGGCGTCTATAGGTTTTTGGTGGGCTCTGTGTGGTTAGCTCCAAGGTGAGGGTCTGGAGGGGTTAACCTCACGGCCCGTTTCCTGCATAGCATCCCTTGTTTCCCCTCCGATTTACCAGGGATGAGGAGGCTGGTATAGATTCTAGCTCCGAAGTTTTATCAGTTGAAGTACAGAGGCTCCAGGAGGTCTCTAGCAGGAGACTGACAGTCTTCGCTCACTGCTTTCTCTCCTCAGGTGTGAGATGCCCTTGCTGTAGCTGGCACTGCCACCAAGAATGGAGACCATACATTTTCTTGCTCTGCCCTCTCTGCTCAGTGCATCTACCTGTGCACTCTCCCAGGGTTTTCTGACTGATGATGAAGTTTTAGAGACTCACCATGGGTTCTCTCTTGCCCATGTTTGTAGGGGCAGGTTACAAGCTCCACATTTCTCCTCTTCAGATAGCCCTTGTTTCTGAAGCTGTTCTGTGAGCAGGCTCAGCACACAGAGCTTACTGTGAGTTAATTTAAAAAGGCAAAGAGAAATCTAGGAAGATGCTTGGTAGTGTCACACACTGAAATTCTGCTGCGCTGTGTGATCCATGGGGCACGGTACCTTTGCTAGAATGAACAAAGTAGCTCTGCTTTGTTATGTCAGAGTCATAGTCAAGCCCTTTCTTGGATTCCAATTCTATTTTATATCCCCTGTGGTAGTACACAAATTCCACGGTTGAATAAACAAACTTTGGCCATGATTACTTGGAACCTCAGGGGTTAACAGTGTTCTTAGCCTTTTCCCTAATTGGTGTTTACTCTCTTGATGCCTTTCCATGTGCATGCTATAAAATATTCCCCAGAAAGAGTTTTGCCTATTGCCAAATGTTATGCTTTGCACTGGATGAAATTCCTTGACGGAAAGCTATGAAATGCACCTGTCTCAGTGCTCCGACTAAACTCTGTGAAGAAAGGTACCAGCTACAGAGAGGGGACACCTATCTGTGAAATGTTCCTCACTACCTGTCCTGTGACCTGCGTGCTCAGAGCGGGCTCTGCCCAAACTACAAGCCAAATGCATTTGGGTGATGCCTGGATCCCAGATAAGATTTTAGTAACCGGTGGGGCATCCCCATGGGGGAGAGCTGGCCTGGATGTAACCGGTGGTAGGGAAGAGAAGGCAGGCACACACTTTAAACTTTGAAATTTCTTTGCTCTGTCATGAATCTGAGGAGGTGGACTGTGGAGACATCAGGACAACCATTACAACTACCAATTTACTTCTACCTGAGATGACAGATTCAGTCGGTTCCAAATAACAACTTTCCCATGTCTTGTAGCAGTTCAGCCGCCTTGCAGTAGAGACACAAATAACAGCTCAGATCCCCACAGCTGTGAGGCAATAAATCCATGCTGGTATTTCTGCAGCTTGCATCTCTTATTTGTGCTGAGATGTCTCCTCCCCCTCAAGTCATTGATACTGAGATTAGTAACATATTTAATGCTCTCTATACCCTCCTCAACAGAACTGGACTCTGAACTGGTGATAGAAGTCAAAGTCCAATCCTGATTCTCATGGCATGGAAGGATGTGGCTTTGCTGAGGGGCTTGGTTATGGACAACAGGTCTTGATGAGCACCTCTGGGATCCTCTACTTGTCCCCAGACAGCAGGGAGAGTTTCCAGAGTTTGCAGTTAAAAATCACCTGATCTTGTCTGCTTCCCAGCTTGCAGAAACAGTGGCAATGATCCAGCTGGTAAGGTCCTAGACAATGCACACATAAGGAGACCACTTGGTTCTGTCACCTTCAGTTGGAAGTTCACTACACCAGCTGTGAAATAGAGATTTCTACCCTCAAAAATTAGCCTGTGTTAACTTACTGCTCTGTGAACTTGCATCTAGAATTCAGGAACAGAAGAGGCATTGTCTGGTTGCTTAATTACCTTTTAGTGTACAGGTGCAAGATATTTTTGCACAAATAAACCCCACTGCTTACAGGTTAAAAATCTAAGCAAGAAGAAAAATAACATTTATGTATTTATTTATGATTTACCCAACGACAATTTTATTCTATGATCATATTCAAACATAGACAGGTATATAGTCTGTCAATATACTAGGTGTTGCCTATTATAGCTGATGTTGACTGTTCACAAACTCTACCTCCTTTCACATCAAACCCTAGCTCTAACTTCTATGTTAAAATCACCTTGACCCACTCTAAGAGCTCACTTTTAATTTAGAAGAATACAGGTTTAACAGAACTTCAAAATTTACATTGAAGAGGGAGAAGGGAATGCAAAGATTTAACAAATGTGCATGGTCTCAAGTTTAAGAATATGCCCCAAACAAGATTGATTGAATATTTTCCAACAAGGCTTTTTTTGACAGAAAGCTGGACTTGGTTGAATGATGTCTCCTTAACTTCTCCACCCCCTCTGCCCCCAGCAATATCTGCTTTCCATGGAATTTTGCCTTGTTGAAAAATTGAACATCCCTCGACTCTTCAGATCCAAGATCAGTTTAAAAATGATGTACTGTCAGTGATAATTGTTACTGGGGATTTTGTGCTACCATTTACCCTTGAGCTCTGGGGTCCTAGCTAGTTTCATTATCCTCCATACTGGTAGTAGCCTTGGATGCACCGTATCAGGTCAGCAAGGGACAGAAGTCCAGAGCACAAAAAGAAATAATGCTTTCCCTATTTCTTGTCTCTACCTTTGTTCCTTCCTCTCTCCAGCTTCTGACACTTTGCCTTTTATTTCCCAGTCTTGTTTTATTTTTTTCTTGATTTTTTTCCTGAAGTTCTGAGAGACTGAAAACCCAAACTCTCTATGAATAAAAAGTATTTCACTTGGCCAGATGGAACACAAGTATTCTGGATGTCTATGAGGTTTTTTCATACTGAATTTCAACACTCATTTTGCAATAAAAGTGAAGGAAATTTTGCAATTAAAAATGGATTCATGCAGAAAAACATCTGTACTGTAATTCTGGAAGATGTTACAATAAATTTGACTTTTTCAAATACTTATTTTTTCACAAGAAGACTTAAGTGACAAAAAATATTTGTGTGTCTATTTCTGCCTCTTCACTTTGAATAACAAAGCAAAGCTTCAAAACCCCTAAATTATTCTGACTTTATCGGTATGTAGGACACAAGCAGACTTCTCTTGTTCCACTCCAGTGCTTGGTGTCATGGTTGACATGGCAGGGCAGATGAACAAGGGCAGGAGAGTCTGCCAAGGACGGGCAAGAGATGCTAGCAGAGCCACAGTAACTGAGAAGATAGCACACGAAGCTTGTCTAATTTATACCAGTCTATGCATGGGCCCTGGGGTTGCAAAAGTTTGAAGTCCTTTCCCCTAATTTTCATGTGTTGCCATGCACTTCTTGCAGGGAGAGTGCAAGCCCCTGCCCATCAAGGTTTAAAATATAAATAGTTGGGAACTAATCCAAATGCTACTGATACTAATAAGTAGGCCCTTGCTGACGTGTGTGCTTTGGCCAAGGCTTTCAGAAAGTGGCCAGATAACCAGCATGGGAAATTAGGTCTCATAAATCCATCAAATAAGCACAGCATTGTATAGATAGAAACTCTTACCTGGAGGTCCAGCTTTGCCCCATGAGTGTGTTCAAGCTTCACAGCCATACTGTAAGAGAACGTGGACAAAGAAATGTACCTCAAGGACATAGGTCACCTTTGGAGACATTTATTCTATCAGAAGATAATTCAGCTTTCCATCCTCTATCCTTTCAGGTTCCTGGAAGGTCTTCATTTTCTCTTGAATCAGATAATTAGATAAATAAATAACCATTAGAAAGCAGAAGGAGTTGGCTACCCCACTTAATTGAGAGGTTACTGTGATATGTTGCTTGAGTATGTGAGTTTATTTGGCTTTGAATCTTGGGTTATGTCAGTTCCATGTACTTGGAATGTGAAAGTACAATGGAATTGGATCACAGGGGTTTAGGTTGTGCTCCAATTGGTGGGTCAGCAGTGTAAACTCTGCATTGCTAAAGGTGGAGTGTGAACTGCTTTTGGTGTCTGGATCTCAGGGTATGTTTCTACCATCTCTCATTCTAGTGGTACTTGAGTCTGAGACTAAGTTCCTGACTTCTTCAAGTCAATGGGAATTTTGATCAAACTCATCTTTAGTTAGCAGAGTTTGGTAACAAAACCTGTAGTCCATGATTTCAATGAAGCTGAGTACAGGGTTACTATAAATGGGTATTTAAAAAAGACAAGAGAAAAAGAATGCAAGTTGGTTGTCAAACTTGCCTCATAGTAAATTTTCAATCTAGACTAGAACTATATTACCTAAGATAAAAGCAGATAGCTTTTCTAATGACTTCTGAGAAACAGCGATTGGCCATCTATGTGTCTTGACATTTCATATAGAAATGTAATTATTTTATTATATTTTAATTTGGTCGCTATTTGTTTGAAGGTATTTTATTGATTCTTTGGAGGCTCCATACTTTTGTATCAAGTATCAGTTTGCATTTGGGACTTCCCTAAGGTATTACCAAAATTTACAGCTAACCTAAACCATTCAGTCATAACCCTTGAAAAGGATGGCTCATATTTAAAAGTATGGCTGTGTTGTGATTTTACCAGGATTAAATGAAAGATGTTAAGCTATTCCAGGGTGGATTCCATAATTGCATCTCTTTATATCAGGTTAGTGATTTTCATTAGCTTAATAAAAAGATATTTTAGCACTTGAATACTTTCCAGAAACTATTTAACAGATTATGAAAAGCAGCTCAATTATGGCAAAACCAATGGCAAGATTCAATATAAACATCAAATGAACCTGATCTTATATTGCTAGGAATCAAATTCCTGGAGGAGCAGTACCACAAGTATGTTAGTCACTATAGCAATGCCCAAATTCCATATGATGATATACATATGTTCCACTGTGAAGAAAAATTTAACTTTGGTCATGAATACTTCTCCATGGTCATGCTTAAAGCACATTGAATTACACATTGACCCACAGGCATGTTAAAAAGAGGAATTCTTTTAAAGAAAAAGGATATAATGCCCAGGTGGTAGAGATAGGATTTATAGAAATCTAGTCCCCTTTACAGTTTGGTTTCATAAGAAAGAGGAAACACACTCATTTGTGTTGGAAACCATAAAACCCTCTAGGACTGTCTATCCTGGACATCCATTCTGGAGTTGTATCAACTACTGGCCTCCCAGTTGTCCTGGTCCAGAACATCCACTGGAGTTTGATGAAGCTCCTTCTGTCCCTATGTATGAATTTCTCCAAAATGAATGGCACAGCCCAGGATTTCTTTGCTGCACAGGGAGCAGAGGAACACAGTGCATAACAGTGGGTCCAGGCTGCAGAGTGCGGGCACAACCATGTAGCATAGGTGCAACCTAAGTGTCATGTAGTAAAAACTGTGCTGAGTGGATTCAGTGGTAATCTCATTAGCTTCAATGGAGGCCAGGATTTTGCTCAAGACTTTGTTTCCTTGACCTAGGCACTCCTATTTCAAAACTACCACTGCAAAGAGAGTCTCCAAGGCCATTCGATCATCTGGCTTCAGGCTGTTGATTAACATAATTCAATATCCTGCCACTAGATATCTGACTGGGCAGGACAAACATTTCTATATACACTGTCCAAAAGAGAACCAAACTGCCTTTTTGCCAACACTAACACGAACAGTAGCTTACACAGAAGGAACTCCTGTTTTAATGGTGTGAGTCACTTTCTCATTGTCCTGGTTTCAGTCAGGATAGAGTTAACTTCATTTGTAGCAGCTGATGGGATGCTGTGTTTGGGAGTTACAATGAAAGCAGTGCTGAGAACACCCTGATGTTCTTAGTTGCAGTCAGACAGTCAAGGACTTTCTCAGCTTCTTCCTATTTCTCTATTCTTGAGAAAGGAGGGGCGAAGCCAGGACAGGTGACCCAGATGGGCCACAGAGAGTATTCCATGCCAATGACGTCCTGCCCAGGAGAACGGGGGGCTGAGGGGAGGAAGAAGAGGGGCGGTGGCGGGACGCGTGCTGCTTGGGGGGACGGTCGGGTTCCGGGACAGCTCTGGGTGGTCCGGCCTGAGTTGTGTGGGTTGGGGAGAAACTGCATTGGGGATCAAGAGTTTCATATTCTTTTGCTCTAAAGTCCTGTTAGCATTGTTATATTTTATCTTTCTGTTATCTTAGTAAACCCTCCTTATCCCAACCCACGGGCCTCTTAGTTTCTTGGGTTTGGAGTTATTTGTCCCTTCCTTTTCCCTTCCCTTGTTCCCCACCCCTTTTTCCCTCTTCCCCTGCTCTTTTACTTTAAGAAGCAGGCAGCTGCGTGGATCTTAACCCACAGCCGGGGTGAAACCACGACACTCATGGTCTCCCAAACAGTTATCAAAAGATAGTCCCAACTCATTCAGTCCTAAAGCCGACACATATTGCGGTGATATCACTGATAGACCGAAATTTCTGATAAAACTGATTTTCATGTATCTTGTCAGCATGGTGAATTTCCCATTTATTGTAAATATCAAAGATCTGGACATTAACCAATCTTCTATTTCTGAATTTGTTGTAAAAGGAATTTTAAAATATGCTGAGATGTGATTCACATCTCAGAATTGAGGAATGTATTTTTAATTAACCTTGTTTTATGTTTTCTGGGTGAACCATGTGGTGCAGCATATTTAAGGTGTGACTAAATAGTGAGAATGGAAATGCATAAACTATGACTTACTAACAATAAAATATTTGATGTCTGACATATGACCTAAAATTTGCCCAAACAATTTCCTGGCCAGGGGCCATATATGCCATATCTCAAGAGGAAAATATTTTATTGTGATTTGTAGCAGTGGAATGGAAGCCTGGATTTATAATGGAAACAATCCTAACCACAGTTACGGTAGAGCTGCCACTGTCACTTTACAAACTACCAATTTTTTCCATGTTAATTTTTTTGCTACTTTTTTTTTGCACCTTTATATTCACTGGAAAAAATCCCATCTGCCTCAGTTGTGCAAATATTTCAAGAAGCTAAGTTTCTTTCCACCAGTTTAATTTGGATTTTCTGCAGTGCCCATCTCTGTAAATATGTAAGTGTTTGGTGTCACTACAAAATATCCTAGAACTGCCCCTGTGAGTTAGGTATTACTGTTTGCTGAATAGCTGTTATATAGAGTACAAGGGGAGTATAATACTTATATTCTATCATATTTTGTCCACCTCCCTCTTTCTTTCCCCAGGAAAGGAGAAGAGGATGTGTACATAAACCAAACATGTAATTTGGGGAAGATTTGGAGACTCTTATTTTCCTGTGTAGCAGGCTGAATGGCTGACTTTTAATCCTGACCGACTGTGTTTTCTCCTTCGAGTCATCCTTAGAATCTTCACAGCCAGTTGGTTTCCAAAAGAACCAACTCCACTGTGATGCTGTGTTTGTTAAAACCGAGATCTTCAAATTAAAGAACACGATTCCCATATGTGGGTGGAGTCACCTGGTCTGCCATCAAATTACCATGGGCTGTAATGGTCCTATGGAAGCAATGACTTTTCGGATTTATGTGTCTGGTCCTGCAGAGGAAATTTGCAGAACTTCTCTCTGTTAGCCTCCAAGGAGATGTCCTTCAGCTGAATAAATTTCTAAATGAGACACGCAGAATGTCCACAGGTGCCTTTTCTTTTCTTCTGCAGCTCTGATGCGTGTTACATCAAACCAAACCCCCAAATGTGAGTTGTACAGTTTTAGAGAAATTTATCAACATCAGTTTATAACAACCACACGTAGAATCACAGCACAGGTGGAGGTGCATTAACTGCTTTATGTCATTCAGTCTACATCTTATTGAGACGTAAAGGATCCTGTCTTCCACTAGAAGCAGAGCTATTCTGCTAAGTACAGGTAGAGACAGATAGTATGTAATATGCTTTGAGTGTGTGTGTCTGTTGAGAACTGTAGATCAGCGATTAAAATCTTAAAATCCTTTAAGTACCATAACACCAACACCTACGTTCTACACAATATATTTTATTTGCAATAAAAATAAGCTTTCACTTTTCTATTCCCTTTCTAGAGTTTATTTCCCCCCGAATTTGACCAGATGCTATATCAATATCCCAGTGTTCACTGAAATATATTTTGTGCATGTTTTTTTGCCAGTTGTTCTTTCACCTCTAAGGCCTTGTATTCCTTTCTCTCTTCAGGCAGAAATCTTGTACCATTTCCCGCCTGGCTGGCCAGCGATTCATGGGGAACGCATACATCACTCACCTGTCTTTTATTATCAGACACAAGAATTTATGTCTCATTTGTCTCAGAGCAAAGTTAGTATCTCACAAGTCGCAGCAAAATTCCTCTGCAGCCTCCATAATCCTTTAATTCTGTCCAGTTCTTCTTTAGTCTCAGTTCTCTTGATTTCTGTCACGAAAATGTGCTACATCATAATAGCACAAGATAATCCCATAATCTTTCTCAAAATATTTCTCCTCTCCACACCTATAGAATACCACTTGTTCTAACGAGTACCATTGTCCCAGTTTTAAAAGTGGGAAACTAAGGCTGCATTTAAGCTTCCAATTCAAGTTTCTGAAATAAATATCAAGGCTACTTGCCGTTGACTGGAGTGAGAACCACAACTTGGCAGCACTGGAGGCTGTGTATATAGCTAGATATACACAGTATATGTAGTTATATATTTATACAGAATGAGTATAACTAACTCATTGCTCTCTTGAACCAAGGATCGATGCCTAAGACTGTTGCAGGCTGTGTAAGGGTTACAGAGATTGTTTCTCTTCATAGTAAACACTGAAACCACAAACACAAATGCAGTGGGACTTCTAACTGCCGTTGTCCAGCATGCCAGAAGATTTGAGTTAGCATAGCATTGTTCTGTCCCTGCTCCAATCACCCATGGCCCCTTGAGTGCCACTGAGCAGCCAAGCCTTTCTCCCACAAGTAGAGGCATCTCTTCAGTGAAAGTGAGCTGTCTAGGGCCTCACGAGGCATCCACAGCAGAATAAGGATATGACCCAAGAACCCATGAGTCTCAGGGTGGTATCATAGACGCCTTCACATTTACTGATGCTGAAACACAATAATAGATTCTTCTTCCCTCCATCTCAGTGGACATTACAAACAATCCTCTTCTCTTGTTCTTCTGACCTGTTTGCCTTTACTTTTTTGCCCTTGCTACTGTATTTCCACTGGACCAAATCTCCAGACTCTCTTGGAGCTTGCAGTTCTAGAGAAAGGACAGTGCAAGCATGGGGAATACATGTGTGGATTTGCTGGCCTAGTGCATGCAGACATGTTGGAGTGTCAGGAAAGCTGACCTGGTGTCTATGTAGCTATCCTGGCAGCTCAAGAAAGTCTACATGACTTCCAGACCAGGGGTGGGTATTCTTCTGCTAACTATTTTGCCAACCCTGACCATGTCAATGTGATTTACAGGGCAGAAAGCAGGGCCAAAACATGTCTTCATCCTTACTTTCCATTCACCTCAGACCTGGCTGGACCATCCACCTGACAGAGAGAGAGAGAGATGGAAAGGCATGATGGGATGTTTTCCCATGTGGTTCATTGTACGTGCTGTTGTGGGCTGCAATCCCTGCCCAAGCTACATCTCATCCCTATTTTGCAACCGCTTTCCTGGATATATTATTTGAATGCCTTTAGATTGTTCCAGATTCTTCTGGCTGACTCATTCCAGGACTATTATCATCAAAAAAAGAAAGTATTCAGGGAAAACAGAAGGAATTTAGAGCAGTTGGTGTAAATATGTGATGTAGGCACATAATGAAATACTGTGGGTATCCTTGAGTGAGAGCAGATCAATGACAGTATCTTTCAGGAGAAGAGGGCTTAGAAGAATCAAAGCCCAAGCTGTGCACAAAGCTTTGTTGGGTATTAAGATGTGCAGTCCCACCCCAGTTCTGAACGTGTTGTGGGGGTAAAACCCTTGTTTTTAATGAACAGCATGATGTATTTCAGTCCCAAGTTATGACAAAGGCTTAGTTTAGCAACTTCAGAAATGGAACTGTTGAAATCTGTAGAGGTGCTGCACTGTTTTGTACACATATGCCTGCACTTTGCCAGCACTCCCTATATAAATGATTCCCAGATTTCCAATTGTATTTTGTTTATAGACACGTTTTGCTTATTGTAAATTGCATATGGTTTTACCTCTAACCCTGGGTCTGATCCTTTCACAAAGAATTTGGCCAAGGAAAAGAGTAGATGATCCACTATTTGTTAGCAGTTCATTATAGACCAATGTATGCGTATGTGAATAGATATAGATATATATCTGTGGGACTGATACTGGGAGGTGCTGAGCTCTCTTAATCTCTTGTGAAGTCAACAGGAGTTGAGGGCACTCAGCACTTCCCAAAGGTGGTCAGAAAGTATCAGTTTTGGGCAAACCCTTGCTCAAGTGTTTCCTATCTAAGGTACCAAAAAAAAAAGAAAAAGAAAAAAAAAAGGAAAAAAAGAAAAAAAGAAAAAAAAAAGAGAAGCTAACCCTTCCCTAAATGCTGACACCTTGAGATTGTAACTCTCTATGTTTTACCACTTTTTCACATGCAGAATGCATTGCATGTTTTTGTTGGAGTTTTAAGGATCAGATTGATGAAGGAGAGTTCAGAGCCAGACGTACAGTATAAGAGACAAAGGTTTAGTAATGAGTTCAAAATTTACAAAACACAGAAGCAAATATGGCTTTAATACATGATGTGACCCTTTATAAGGCTTGAAATTACTCTTCAAAAATCATTCTGGCTTGACTTCAGAGCCGAGTGGATTGTGGGATACCACAGATTGACTTTGAGTAGTGGGTTGGTATTGCAGGAATTTTTTAATTTCCTGTAACTCACAACAATTTTCTTCCAGTTAGACCTTATCCTGCTGCAGTGTATTTACTGAACAATTTAGTACAGTGTATAAGCCAGATCAGAGGCACATGCGTGCACTCGTACGCGTACACACACACACACACACACACACACAGAGTGAGGAAAAATTAAAATACTAAGAGCAAAATTTAAAATTATTAAAAGAGAGAGCTTCAGTGTGTACATTTTTATGTGTGTGTAATATATTTAATATCTAATGGTGTAAGGGAGAAGAAGAAGCTTTGGGCTGAAATATATTCTTTCTGTTTTTAAGCAAATAAAAATGGTTCAAGTAATTACAGAGGGTAATTTGTCAAATATTGGTTATTATTGTTTGTAACAGCCTTTTAATTAGGTCTTCAAACACATTTTGACCTCACCAAAGATACCCATTTTGCGTGGTTTAAAATAAAAGAAATCCCTAAACTGACAAAGCTCCTTACACATTTATTAGCAGTAAAACAGCACCGAAAGGATCACCGGAGTTCAAGGGGAGAAGTATTTCACATGCAGGACTCCATGTGCTCATTTCATTTCAGTTGTCTCCCAGGTATTGTGGGCCAACGATTATAGCATATTTGAATGTAAAAGATACCACCCACCAGGTCTGTTACAGAAAACCCGCCCCCAGTATGGATGATAGCAATGTATTTGGGTCACTGGAACTATAGATTGATATCTGCTCTTGATTAAAAAAGGCCTATTGGTGTGAATGGGTAATTGCAGCTTATATGCATATGCAGATATATTGTTAAAAAGAACATTATAGCAGTGTATATTTACCAGGACACCTGATATTGTTTACAAGTGATGTATGCACACACACACACACATACACAAGGCTTTATGGCATGCTTTATTCCTTGACTGAAGCCCGGTACTGTCCAAGGATTCCTTTGAAATAACTGGTATTGGGTTTGTACCAGGCCTTGAAGAAGTGGGAAACAAAGAGTGAAGGGAAGATCTATACATTGTGATTAAAATACAATTGTATCACCATAATATTGGAAGGGGAATATTTGACAGGAAAAAAAAAAACCCACCAAAATAAATTATCTTTTAAAAAGCTTTCCCAAAACTGGTGACAGTAAAAATGTTACCTGCCTGTACAAAGGAAAAATCAAAAGGTAGAAAAAGAAGAGTCTAAGATTCCCCCAAGTGAAATGATTTAATGTTTCTTTAACTTCTGGATGCCAAGTAGGAAGAGATCATAACCTCTAGCATTTTAGAAAGCAGGATGTATGATGGGATTTATTAGTAGATACAGAGTAAATAATGCTTATTAAATTTCAAGGTAACTTTATTTTCGGTTACCTACCGATGGAAAAGTCTCTTTTGAAATAACACTCATTAGAAATTGAAGGTTATACTGGCAAAACACACTTGAATCCTTCGAAAATAGCCCCTAGTAAAAGTCATAGAAAGATCTGAAGCTAAGCCTATGACAAAAAAAAAAAAAAGAAACTTAATATGCAGGCAAAGTTTTTAATATGTGAGCCAGACACAGAAATATTGGTACTCTTTGAAATGAGCAAGAATTTGATGAAACACTAAAGGGTTTCCTATATTTTATTTTATTTTATTGGACAGCAACAAGTAACTCAATGAAAGAATATCCTGTAATAGCTGAATGCTTCTCAGTGTCAGCTCAGTACTTTAACAAGCGTATTTCCCTACAATACAGAAGTGTTCCCGAGTGACATGAGTTGTGTGTAAATTGCACCTTCAGTTCTTCACCTAAACCCCAGCTGGAGTTCTTCTATTGACTTAACAGGGCTTTGGATCAGGCTCCAAAATAATGAAGGGACAAATCCGTTGAAGTCTTTATTTATGTCTAGATTGTTTTCCCTCATCAAAGATTCCCCTGAGGCTCTTCCTTCTGCATTCTCCTGTGGAGAGTTTGCGCCTCCCCATAAATCAAGCTACATCCCTGCTCCCTGGAATCTCATAGATGAAACTGGGATTTGGCTCTTTCCTGGTCCCATGGACGCCCTCACAGCTGCTCAGATTTCTCTTAATTCGCGGAGATGCTCAGTTAAAGTGGATTCTTGAGTGTTGCACGTGTTGCCATAACTAAAATATCAGAGTGTCTATGGGGAATTCTGGAAAAAACCCCAGGTTTAAACCCCAGTAGTGATGAATAAAATGGGGAAAAAGCAAAGGGCTGTTTCTGCCTGGTTTTGGACATGTGAACGATCCAAGCAGAGTGAAGTCTTTGGGCCTGCCTTGACTTCTCTCTAAACCTGGGTGGCCAGACAGCTTCACTTCCCAGGACAAGGGATGTTTTACCATTAGAGTAGGAGAAAATGACATCCCATGTACCGGCCACAGAAATCCTGGTATTTGTTGCATCGAGGCTGGATTGTGGTCTTTGGCTGTGTATGAAATGAGTATTTATCCTGCACCAGGCTATGGTGTCTATGCCCCTCACAAGTACAAGGTCACTGTCCAGTGGATTCCAGTTTTAGACTGTGGTTCTAATCTCTTAATGATTTAGTTAATCACCCCACAATCATGTAATAATTTTGTCAAATTTATCCCTTTGGAGAGAAAAGAAATCATGAAGCACCTGAGATCTGGGGATGGTGCTTTCTAAGAGGTCAAATTTATGGAACAAAATTCATTAAAAAAATCAGGTAAATCCAAATTTCAAACATTTTTTTGAAAATATTTCAGGACTTTCTTCTTTCAGAAGATATTTTATTGTAAATGGTTGACACAGTACTGAAACTCCCTCAATTTCTTCTAAAAGAGACTAAGTTTACCTCACTTTTTCCACAGCGCCACTGTATTTGTTGAAGGTGGAGGAGAAGTATGAAAGATGTAGTCATTAATTCTGCAGGGAAAGCACTAGGATACCCCAGTGGTGTATAATACATGCCTTGGGAATTTCTCAGTACAGGCTTTCTCTTGGTCTTGGATGCATTCTGAGTGACATCTTCCATGACTGTGTTTCCTATGGGCAGTCTCATATCGATCTACTCCTAGACTAGGCATTCACATTGTACCTGTGAGATATGACATATAAGCAATACAGGTTTAAAAAACCCAATATCTGGCAAAATCTTGCATTCCACGATTGTAGCAATCTTCACATGAGCACCCAAAAGACAAATGAGAACAAGGGAAAGGACTGTCAAATAGAGAAAGACCAGAACGTCGAGCTTCAAAAGAGGGGCTGGTCTTGTGCATAAGGCCCTGCACAAGCAATCAGGCAATCTGGATTCAATTCCCAGCCTTTCCACAAATCTTCTGTGAAAGTACGAATAACTCTTTTTTTTTTTTCCCCCCAACGCTCTTTGTAAGATATTCAAAAGCATATGTGATGTTCCCTGGTCTTCTCTAGGAGTGAAAATGCGGGAATATTATCAGCCATGCTAACAAGCCAATTTGACAGGTCACCGTTGGATGAATATGCTGCTCCTGATGACAAGTGCACCAGCTCACTTAGGATTTTGGAGCTCTTGGAGGGTTCACTCAGCAGAGCATTTGGTTACAATCATTTCCTTTGAATTACTTAATCGGTATCTCCTGTCTATTTAGGCTGCAGTGCCAGGCAGGAGAATGAAAGGATGTAGAAATAGATGGCCAAAAGAGATGACAATTCATGTTTATTGAGCTGTATATTTAGTCCTGAGAGGTCCCCAAAGCAGGGCAGGGATGGCTTTATAATTGTGCCAGAGCTGTGCTGCAGGTTTGATATTTTAAGGAAAGACTTTCAGCCAGTGGCAGGTTCACATTCAGGGAACAATGGGAGCAGAGGCTGCTTCACATTTCTCACATACCAGCGATGCCAATTTATGAATTCTTCTATAAATCTCTGGAGATACAAACCATCTGTAAAGAATAAAAAGACAACAACATTTATGCATTTGGTTACACATAAGAGGAGTGAATACATTTTGTTTAGACAATTCCCATGAATTCCAGCCTCAAGAATCACTGACAGTGCTTGTTGTTTATAAGCTTTAAATATTGACGGCGAAGCAGAGTACCCAGATAGCTATACAAAAACATAGATTAATAAGTGACTGCTTTCCAGTTTGTTTTTGTTACTGTGTCTTTCAAAGGGGCAAGTTGCACCCTATTTGAATACACTAGTGACTGAGCTGAAATAAAAGAGTTTATCTGCTAATTTATCTCCTAAATCAAAAGCAGCTATAAGAGCATCAGTTAAGTCATAATGATATGCTTTTATTCCTGAAACTCTTTTTTAAAAGAAGGAACAGACATACTACACGACGGACTTAAGGTATTTTCCTGGTCTTTTATCTTCCTTTGACCTTGGGGATTGTGTGTACAAAATATATCACTGGATAGGCCTGAGAAAATTAGGATTTGTCATTTTTAGCACTACGTAGAAGAAATTTCCAACATGTGGGTACAAGTTCTTAATGCTTTGCCAAGTTTCATGGACAAAAATCTATCTTTTACTGCTCAGAATGACCTACTACCATGTCTAAATAGAAAAAGACAGCCTGCCATCTGATTGACAAGGTATCAGTGTTACCACATGGTCTTTTCTTAAACCCAGAAAGACACAAAAAAGAAAGAGGAGGGAAAAATAAACATTATGCTGAGGTTAAAATGGCTTGTAGTGAACATACTTCTGGAGCAGTGTTTGCTTACCCTGAGCTGGAGCACAAGTTCTGAATTGCTTCAGTGCTATCAATGTACTTTAAAAGAAATCCTTTTATAGGAGAGCTTCCCTTGCTGCACAGCAAAAGTTTTCTCTTTTCAGGGCAAGTTCCTCCTAGCCTGGCTTGCAGGAATGCACCTCAGCTTTGCTACACAGAAAAGAAGACACCACTACTTCTCTGAATGGCAGGAGGGCTGACTCACTACCCCACCTACGCTATTTCAAATAATGAATGAAGAGCCTGAGTTATTTGGCCTCACAGGTACTTTCCCTTATTTTTCATCCACATTTAGTACATTTTTGCCCTTATGCCAACAACCTGATCCAGCCCCACTGGTGGTAGCACCACTGTGGTTTCTACCAGGTTGTCCTGCCATGCAGGTTAAGACACTTGAAGCAAGACTCTTTTTTGGTTTTTTTTTTTGTGATTTTTTTTTTTTTTTTTTTTAAAAAAAACCAACCCTTTTGCCTTAGCTACATATATAACCACTGTGATTGCTCTCTGCAAATTACACTGTCTTGCTGCAAAAGAATGAGACCTATTATTTATCCTGCTCTCAGCCCAGGAAGACAGGGAGTAAGCTCAGGGATTAGAATGTACGATCACATGTAAACCTTGAAGGTCGCTTGTAGACACCAGGTTTTTGTGGTATGTAGGGTAAATTCCCATTAACCCGTAGAGCTTTGCAGTTTGGTTGCTTTCTGATCCTTTTGGTCAAGAAGCGCTGAGGTCTTAAGGTACTGTGACTGATCTCATGGCTTAGCCAAGCACAAGTGAAGCCACCGCTGTGAAGATAGACTGTGAGGGTGAGGAGATCCACTGGGGCATAGGTGTCACGCCATGAGAAAAGCAGCAGAACAGAGGCTTTGCTGTAAGGAATGACCTGAAAATCCAAGGCCATTAATGTGAATTTGAGATCAGCTTTCCACGGCTTTACCGGGGAAGGCTATAAAAAGGACAAAACGCTCCAGGCCACATAAGAGTGCAGATGTTAATGAAAACAAAAATCAGAAGTTGAAGCATGACCAATTTAATGCCTGTCCGAACTTGTACACCAGATATCCACTTGCAAGGCATGCGGCGAGAGCCTGTGACCTCATTTCCCCTGGCACATGGGTAGAAAGTGTTATTTTCTCGTGCCATCATCACACAGTAACCGGAAGCTTTTCTTTCCAAGTGATAACTTGCACAGATGCAAGTTATTTCCCAGTAACGCAGGCGGTAACATGTGTTGCCACTGCAGTTTGAAATGTCCATTAATTTAACAGTAAATCCCTTATCCCTGTAAAATGAAAGCACCATATTCTACATGGACAGAGAGGAGCGCATAACTCTGCTTTTCAGATGTTAGAGCCTCCAGTGGACAATTGTTCACCAATTTCAATTTACACAGCTGGCTGTCTCATCCTGAAAAGATGCCTTAGGACTGAGAAAGCATGGAAAGTAAATTACCATCTCATTCCAAACAACATCATTTCCCTCTCCCCCAGGCTAAAACTGAGGTATGTTAATACAACAATGTTAGGAAGTCAGCCCTGCTTCTGTTGGCACAACATTTGACCTACGTAAAGAGGCCAAAATATTCTGAATCTGTAGAAATGGAGTTTTGTAGATACCAGATACTTGTTTGTCTTACCCAAAGATGATTATGAGGAAGGGACTGAGGTACACAAAGAAACTAAAGGTTTAACTGCCACTGGAGTAAGAATGAAAACAACCCTGTCTTGCACAGTTAAAACAAGCAAACAAAAATTGAAGTTGTTTCTGCTTTACGTTAAAAAGATTAAGCACATTGAGGGTTCAGTTCTCAAGTATTGCCAGTTCTTCTTGTCCATGTTATACAGCAGTGGGAAATACTGCATGCAAGACAGCCCAAATCTATTTCTGACATTATCATCAATTGCAAGGGAATAATCTGACTCAGCAAGTTCATTATCGCTAAGGACACTTGAGCACGCTGAGTTTTTAAATTTGATAATGCTTGGTTTATGAGTGTGATTACTGAGTTAAATTATAGCTCACAATAATTAGCCCAATTAATGCTCACTCTACCACTGTGCCAAAAATACTAACAAAATCCACAGCCAGACTCTAACTGTGAACCACATACAGCAGCAAGAGGGAGATGGAGGCTGTGGCAGAACCCCCCAGTCCAACACTACTCTTTTTCATCCTTACTCCTTCTGTCAGATTGTTTTAACATTCGTGAGTTGTTTTCCAGACCTATGGCACAATGGCAAGGAGTCTGGAACTATACAGTCTTGAGAAATACTGTAGAGTAATATGATTTTTCTCTTAGAGTTTGATGCTTAGCAAAACTTTAGCATCCACATAGAATTATGTTTTTTCTAGATGATCAGAATTGTTTTCCTTCTCCCTGAAAGAAGCATGAGTCAGACCAAAGAGGATGCTGTTCCAAGGCATGTTAGAACCTAGTCCTTATATCCTATGAGAAGTTAAATGCTACTGGGAAGCTAACTCCCCCTGCCTTTGAAAATCTCCTAAATTTGAATGTCATAGTATCAGCTATATTGCCATAGCCTAATTAGTATCAATTCTCTAGCAGGCTTTACCAGAAGTGAGAGGACCTTTATTTTTTTCAAAGTAGTGTAAACTAGAGAGGTTAGGTGATGGCTGCACCGATAAGTGCAGTTTAACATGGTCTCTTCGGGTGTAGGACTTACCATCCATCCAGCCCCAAAAGCCCTTTCCCTGTCCAGCAATAGGCTGAGGTGAGGCTGCCAGGGCAGAACTGTGCAGAAAGGTGTGCAAAATTAATTTCATTGGGATGAGGCAAAGAGAGTATGGTTAGCTGGACTAGTATGGAGAACACAGCTCCTAGAAGGATGGAACACTTTGGTTCTGCCCTCAGTCCCAGTGGTTTATGTTAAGGTCTCACTGAACATCATCTATACAAAAGCCTGGGAGCAGGACCTACGAGTCTTCCCCCAGTCCTGTCCCCTCTAACAGCCGGGCTATTGTACCAAAAGCTAGGGTACAAGAAGGAAGCAACAGACACAGCCATTGTAAGTGGTGCAGCCTGGGCTTTGGGGGCTGCAGGGTCCTTCTGCAGGTGCACAGAGCTCCAACCCAGAGTGTGTGTGAGGGCTGAGTTCAGCTGCAAGGCACGATGAAGAGTTCAGGTACCTCCAGGTTTAGGCAGGCACTGGATAAGTCATCTTTCTAATCACAGTTTTGGACTTCTTACCCCTGCTGTGCCAAGGTCCTGCTGTGAACACGTAAGCCGCGTGGCGGATGCTCATCTTCCTGCAGAACACATGGGCAGATGCCTCTCATTCAGCTACGATCGTCCTCTTCCTTTCCCAGACTCCCATGAAAGCGTGAAAAGTGCAGTTATTCATGCACAATAAGGCGTGATCGTTATCACCATTTGTTTCTGCAAATGTTGTTAAAACAAGGCAATATCTGAAGCTCCACAAAAGATGTGCCTTTCTCATGCAAAGCGTAACATTCCTAGCGAGTCGAAGGCTGTGTCAGAACGGGGTAAGCCAGAGTCTTCCCAACATTTTAATGCGTGTGCACACACTTCCACTATGAGATGTAGGATTATTAGCTGGGGAGAACGCTATCAACAAAATTCAGGACTTCCTGTGGTTTACTGGCATCCTTTTAGCAAACGAGGTATTCATTTAAAAACTGTCGTTAGCTACAGAAAGGGGTATTTTTTGGTTGATTAAGGGTTTTCACACAGGGAACTAGTTCTTCCCGTCAATAAGGGAATGCAAGAGGAAAGGACTTCCATCCACATAACACTACAGTGGTCCACATGTAATCCAAACTGTTTATGTATGTTTTGGGGGGATTTTGTGACTTTTTTGACATGCTGGTGCCTGTTCTCCCATTAACTGCTAACCTTCCAGCTCAAAAATGCTCACATTCCAGGATTCTCTAGTTCTCCCAGTTCTGTGATATCCCAAGCCAGAATATTGTTACAGACATGAATATTTGATGGAAGCAATAGACAGAGAGAAGAGTCCAAATCATGCCTCAGAGCTGAGAGAGTGGTTAGGTCTAGGAGATTCTAAGCTTAAAACAGCATTAAATGCCTTTCCAGTGGCTTTCCAGGGAGTTTCTTAGTTCCTCAGGTGTAAATTGTGAACTGGTGTAGGGATAGATTGAGGCAGTGTGTGAGGATGAGGTGCTCTGTTATGATGAAGAAAAACCTGAGGAACAAAACTGGGACGGGGGCAGCAACATGCAGAGGGAGAGCTTGTACACTGCAATGAATGAAAAAGGCCTGGGGAGTATTTTGAAAGGCAAATGGTGGAAATCAGGACAAACACATCTCTGATTCACTAAGAAGAAAGTTTGTCACTGGTCGAACACTGGTATGTTTCTTTTAGGGGTCATCCTCCTTATCCTGATCTTGTTTAAAGTGTGGCTGCTTGACTTGCCTTGGATTTGCCATTCCATGGTTTGGCATATTTAAATAGAAGTCATTATGGTCCCCAGCTGTCCAAAATAGCTATGAGTGCCCACGGGTACACCCAGGTTGCTACTAAATTGGGTATTATAAGCTGAAAAACAACAAGTGACCTTTTATAAGGAAACAGGGTACTGAAATGGACCATCTTACCAAAAGCTGTGTAATGTTATTTTTTCCATTCATAGGGTTTGGCTCCATATTACTTCTACTGAGATGTATGTAGGTGGGTGGGCATGAGCAGATTGGAACATAAATCTGAGTCTTATCTCCTGCTCCACCTCAACACTGTCCCCCTCTGTGCCGGCAGCCAAACACATCATTCAGAATGAAATTTATGGCCAAAGACTCAGAAATCTGCACTCTTCGTGTGTTTGCATGACGAGTCTGCAACTATACAATTTTAATGATTTCTGGAAGTACAGATATCTGATGATCTAAGCTTCATCTGCTGCAAATTAAAGTACCATTTTCTTTAAATCAATTGATTTTTCCATTCAGGCTGAAAATGAGATATGATGTAAAAAACATAAAAAGCTCAAAAGGTATTAAGAGACCTTTATCACTCTGTCAGATGTGATCAACGAATCGATTAATTTCCTTCGCCTGATATAGGCAGGAACTTCTAAAATAAAAGCATAGTTCGTGGGACCTTGTCCCCAAGTCCTTTCCCTGAATACAGTAAATAATGATTTAAGAGGAGCCTGAAAACTTTTGTTACTGTGGTGCCTATTGGGCTCTGATACATCCCACAGTGGTTACGATATGAGATCTTTGCAGGTTTTCTAGGTGTATGCACATTGCACCTAATTGCTACTATTGTATACACCTTTTTCCTTTAGCCCCACAGAATACAGGATTCTCCTCTCTTTTCTTCCTAAACCTCAGCCCACAGATACCCAAATCCAAATATGAAACATGCAACAGCAAAGGCACTGTGCAGGCTAAGGCAATTCATGGGAGATTGTTTTTGTATTTTTTCCTCATCTGACTGAACCTATTTAAATTTCTCTGGCCTCTGGCTTTCAAGCTCAGAATTGTTCATGTTTAGCCTCAGACCAGCAGTAATTCTGCTGAGTTCTTCGAGCTCAGAGAACCTGCAGTTAAACTTGCTGAACCTTCAGAGAAATTTGCTGCTCCTGTCTTCAGGATGTCTCCAGGACTGCTCTGTGAACTGCACATATGGTTGCTGGCTGGAATCATGATTGGCAGTTGCCTTGATAGTCAGATTGTGGACTCCAAGGAGTCCTACCAATGACATTAAGGTGGCAGCTACGGGAAAACAACTTCTGGAGTGTAACAACCATGTTGAAATACAGAAAAGTAATTTTTCTTAATCATATACACAAAATGACAATCATATCAATGCCATTACCAGCATCAGTTAAGACAAGAATGCCTGTCAGAGACATACATGCCTATTTTGTCTCTTTTCTTTTGAAAGCAGGGATGACTGAGTCCATTTCAAACATGCAGGAACACATCTGCACAAGATTACCCCCAGATAGGCAAACCTTAGTATTCCTAAAACATAGGCAATAGCCGGAGGCATGGACAGATTTGAGTCACTTGCCTAGAGCTACAAGGGGAAATCTTAGGAAGCTTGTTGGAAGAAACTCTCCACCATCAGAGTCCAGGCAAGGACCACTACAGCCCCCTCACAGGTTGCTTCTGAGCTCACAAAGGAGATGCACATTTCTCCAGTTCCAGGCACAATAACCTACATACAGCCATACCTTCTCTTATGCAAACAGAAATGCCACACAGGTGCCAATGAGCCTCGAAAGGAGGTGTTATCACTGAGATTATTTTCTCCCCAAAAGAACTGCTCTATGCCTACAACTTAGGTCTAAGGCCTCTTGTTTCTGCCTGGACTGAGTTTCAAGAAAAGCTTATATGATGCTCAAAATCAAGCCCCACCTAGCTTGCTAATATTTTTTTTTTGTAAAATAAAATAGCTAAAGCAAGGATTGTGGGCTTTTTTTTAGATTGGAGGTCTCTTATTCTTTATTCTTATTATTACTTCTATTATATACTAGACATCTGTAATCAGCAGTACATCTGTAGAGCTATTGTGAGATAATTCACGTTGTTCTGCACTATTTGGCCAGGTAGAGGGCAAAGGTTTAAAGCAGTTTCATTACACTTAATGATTTAATAAGGTCAGTCACAACTCCATACAAATTCAGATTAGTATAACTTAACTAAGCGCTTAGAAAACGATCAGCCTACCCTTCTACTTATGTGTTTCAGGCCAACTTGCCCTTTCCTTTCAGAGAATAGGGTGATAAAAGCTACTCACATTACTTTCCCAAATGAAGATGTGCGACAGAGTTTTGCAGTTGATGACATATTGGGAAAAGGCATCAGAAAACAGGAACCCCAGCATCCCTGGTGCATCATCCCAACCCTTCAAGCTCTACTTTATAACAGCAGAAAGGGCATTACCAGTCTCACACGTGATTACGCCCCAACTCCTTCTGCTCATGAAAGAGCGATAGTAGGGCTGTAATCAAATGCTTGGAAGTGTAATTCAACCCCTTGTGCATCCCCACGGTGGCACAGCCTGTAATTACATAGTCACATACTATTCTTTTGCCTAAGCCTCTGGCTTTATTCAGGGCACCTATTAAGTAGTTATTAAGTACTATATTTTCCTCATTGGACGGTGGTTCCATACCTAATTTACTGTACCCCACTCAGATTATCCTCCGAGAAGTGACAGATGAATGTCCTTGGAAGCAAGTCTGTGGCATTCCTGCTCGCTCTGGTAATTGCTTCACTATCTTTAATGGATTTATTTGTAGAGTGCACCTGTGAGAGGAGAGGGTGCTTCACAAATATGAAGTGCCAAAGTTGACTATTCGATCTATAGGTCCGAAAGATATGAATTTTCAAATTCCATCAGACATGGTCGGTGCCCAGAGCACAGCTCCTCTGTGGGCCAGCTCCAAATAAGTGTGCTCTGCAGTTCTGAAGGTTGGGCTTGGTCCCATAAAACAAGGAATCACACACAGTGACCACCTAGGACAACTAAAGCTCAGTTATCTTGTACTGAATGGGGATGGATGCTGTGGAAGATAGCAAGGAGAATGCGTCATTTTCCTGAATATCTCACTTGTCTTAATTCTAAGACCATTGCTCTTCTTCTTGCCTCATCCCTTGCCCTGCAGCTGGCACATTCCTCCTTCTTTCAGCAAACAGTCCCAGTCTGTCCCCTGACTAAGGTAGGGGTCTCAAGGCGAAAATAATATCATTTAGTTAAAGATTGTACTGTTGGGTCAGTGCATTTGATGTTACACTTCCCAGGTGGTTTTAATCCTGACGTTTATCAACACTAGAAACCTTACATTTACTTCCTATTCCAACACCCCTTCTATCTATACTTGCAGATTTCCAAATTTTAAACACTAATTTCCATGTTCTTCTTTGGCAAGGAAATTTTAGGAAGAGAATTAGTTCAGAGCAATGACTTAATATGATATTTAATCATAGCTTTTTCAATAAGTGTATGATTTTTAAATAAAATGTGATGCGATCTACATTTTTGATTAAGCAGGAAAAATGCTTATAGGCTTCATCCTGATAGAGCCTTGATTCTTTAAGCAACCAACACATTATAAGATGTTAATTAAATGACAGTAATGTGTAACATAGCTACCGTTTTTAATTTATTCAGGCTTCATATGTTTCTGCACTGAAGGGATATTCTCACCTTAAGAGTGTAGCAGCTCAGTGAGTGGCAGAGCTGGTGAACCCTGCCTTCCTCTAAGGTTTGTGGCCATGGGCTCAGCTCAGCCCTGCGGGTTGTGGACCATCCATGGGGAAGATATATCTGCTGCAGCCTTCCATCGTGTGGGGCGCTGACAGAGGACTGGGGATTTACTTAGACAGTGCTAAGGGTGTTGCAGCTCTGCTGCTGGGGAATTACGTTTGATGAGGGTTTCTGGATACCTAGAAATGCCAGGTATGCACAAGGTGTACAGAAGGTCTGACCTGCTCTGGATGCAGGGACCTACTGTCACGGCAGAACATGTCTATTTTACTGGATCCAAATACAAAACAAGAACCTCCAGCCAGTTCCTGGTGGTGCTCATCCTATGATTTTTTCTAATATTTCCCACCTAGTGAGAGGGGAGCCCTACCGCTAATACATTCCTCCACCTAACACAACCCTGGTGTTCAGGGTGGTCTGCATCCTACCCTGTACACTTTGCATCCTCTGGATCCTGCAGTTAGAAGCACATAGTGTCCATGTCGCTTCTACTCTGCTGAAAGGTGGGTTTGAGCTGACTGGAGATTTCACAGTTTTTGAGGCATCATTGAAAGAGAGGCAGGAAGGGAACACATAGAGCTCAGGATATCACTTTTTTTGTGTGTGTAAGCCAAACTTAGAACATACCTCTGGTTTTACAGCTGAGATAAGGAAACATGTTTTCCTATCTTATTTATGCCAGGTTTATTTCTACTGTAGCATTTTGAGGTACTCAGACTGCCTACAGCTAAGCACTTGAAACCCAGTAATTTCATCACTGAAGATACAGGGAGGCTTTGAAGTTCAGACTCCTACCAACAGTGCTGGGATCCAGCATCCTTTGTTAAGGGGGTGATCCCCCCATTTACCTAAGGCCAGCAAGACCCTATTCATGAGGGCATTAGGCAGGAGGCTACTCCTTTTGAAAGTTATGGGGAGTCATGATGAATGATGATGGTCAGTGTTACTGGCCACCAGCTGTTGCAGCAAGGACCTGAGCAGGTGAAGGTCTCTGACCATGTCCCATGCCCATAATAGAGGAAGGAAAAAAGCAAAACCAAGCAACCCTTCTGTCCCACAGAGTGTAAACACCAAGAAAGGTAAACAGTCATGCCTGAAACTGCTTTTAAAGTGATGTTGGCCACCAAAATTAATTTGTAGATTTGAAGGTTAATTTTTAAGGGAACATTACAACAACCAGTTTCACAACTGCAGACCTACTCACATTTCATGCTGGTGTCGTCCCACTAAAATGGGTCCCAGTACGGGGAGCAGTGTGGAGGCAAGTATTTGAGGAAGGGACTAAACAGGAAAATGAGAGCACACAGCTTCTCAGACCAAGGGGGATGCTGTGCTGTATTGAACAGAAATCTAGGCAGGAACCAAAACAAAACCTTTGGCCATTTAAAAGAAATGTTCTCTCCTTGAAAGCAGTGCTGTATATTAGGCTGGTTGTTAATCTAAATTTAAATGTCCTTAATTATGCTAATTTTTTTTTCCTGGCAGATAATTAAATAGAAGATTTTTAATGAGTTAGATGTCTTAAGATCCGAAAGAGAAGAAAATAGAGAAAGAGGCTGGTGGAAAAGCTGTATAAAACAAAACTCGGGCTGAAGATGCATTCGGTGCCACGTTCCCCCTGCCATTTAGTAGGTGGCTTAACTTGCTTGTATTGTTCTTTGACAACATTTCCTGACTATGTGCATCCACTGCCATTTATTTCTACTTTTGAGCTATTTGAGACAGAGACAATGTTTCCCCCCCCGCATGAAGAACAAGTCCTGAGGTAGGGCTTGCACATTAGTACTTTGCAGGAGAAATAACGCCGGAGACTTGTTCCTGCAGACAAAATCCTGACCCACTTTGGAACTGATCACTCTACAGTACTTTTATCCTTCCTTGCCAATGTTGTTTTTAAAAGACGTGGTCTCTGACCTATTTTCACGCTGATTTCTGTGCTAGTGAGGCTTTTATCCTTTAAATTGTTAGATACTTGTTTATGTAAATACAGCACAAATTTTGCTAACCAAACAAGATTCAGCATTTTTCTTGGTAAAAGGCTGTTTTTTAGTTAGAAACCGAGGTGTGTGTAATGGAAATATAATCTTCGTTTTAAGTCTAATATATGTTTCTGCATTTTTATTGTAGCCGAGACTGAGATGGAGATATGGAAACTAAGGAAAAAAAATATATTTACAGCCTAGGAAATAGCAAGCTGACATGAGAAAACAAACCCTAAGCCACAGTTTGAGCAAAATATTCAGTCACAGATACAAGTGGAAGAGAGATTTTAGGGCAGGGTGTTGGGTCGTAGTTTTGCCTCTGCCAGTTCTGGAGAGAGCAGCCAGAAATTTCCAGTAAAATCATCCATAGCACTGAGACAAGCACATCCTGAGCACCCCGAGAACCGGACATGTGCTGTCTCAGCCTGGTTCTCAGCAGCCAGATAGTTTTCCTTATAAAAGCAGCTACCTTAATGGGTGCTGGTAACTACCCCTGCTGTCTTCTTCATTAAGGGGCCAAAGACCATGTGATTATGAAAACTAAACACTCATCCCTCGGTGAAGTTCAACTCGGTTACACCAGCAAAGGCTGGCCAGCGGAGGAGGCATCGCTATAGTACTTGCTCTCTGGACTTCATCCCACAGTACTGTTAACCCAGCACTTTTCCCAGCACTAATCCCTAATTCAGCAAAATGTCGAAGCCCCTGCTTAACTCCAGAGCTCGGCTGAACTGGGGGCTGAATTCATTTCGTGAGGAGGGAGAATGAAAGACAAGATAAATCTAGGAGAGATATTGAAATTTTTCAGCAGGAATTGTTGGGCACTGAATCGCTGCCCTCAAATAAACGTGTTGCTTGTACAGCTAATCGGTGCTAATCAGCTAATCGTGTATACACGCACACACCTATCTGTAGGTGCACACACACAGGCACACGTACATATAGTGCCCTTCTGAAAAACATATCAAATGTGAGTTGCTCTGGGATCTCCTTAGATGCAAGTTTTCTGCAGGTTAGGCTAGGGACAAATGAAAAGGGCTGCCAAATAAATAAATAAATAAATAAGTAACTGGCTTTGTTCGGTTGCATCTCCAGCAGGGATACGACTGTTCATTATGAATAGGGGCTGAAGGCTTCACTGCTCTGTAGTTTATAAATACTAATGAGTGACATATTGAGAAAAATTGTACCTACAAAAGCAAAGTCTTCTGCCATGCAAATCAGGCCCCAATTCCCCACAGATAAGGATCTTTTTGATGGAACACATGCAAAATCTACAGCTCTTAATTCTTTCATTAGTATTCCAGGCAGACGATTGCCAAATAACAGGGAAAACTGTCTGAATTGCTGTGTCTGAAACCTAATATTGATTTGTTTAATAGTGTCAGGAAGTCAAAATTCACAAATCTCCTGTCGATTGTTTATGAGGCAGTTAGCACAGAATTGGATGCCCCTGCTTAATTAATAACTCATTACTGAAATTTGATTATATGCTTGAATGGTTTAAATGGGCTCTAATTTAGTATCTGCAAAGCAGTGTTGCAACAAAGTAAAATGGATCTAAAAGCCTGTTTTTTAACACTATTGCCGTCTGTATTTCATGATCTCCATTGGTGAAGAATATGTTGACATAGTTGCTAGGGCAGACCTCGTAGTACATTAATAATTGACACAAAAATGTGTTGTTCTAATGATGTTATGAACTGAATCCCAGCTAAATCAGAAGGATGCTTTAAGACAAAACACAGTGATTTGAAAAAAGGAACTCTGAATAATTTTTTAGCATGTGATTAATTTATCTACAATGGAAACGAGGAGAAAAAAGATATATCTACTATGGACCTTTATTCAGAAACACCTTAAACATTCAGGTTTCTATGGCCAGGGGACATAAGCACCTCAGTGACTTACGTGCTCTTGAAACTCCTATACACCATATTTTAAGCTGTTCATGGCAGTATCTCATCTCTGAGACTAACAGAGGGAAGAAAGAGTCCAGGTGGGATTATGAAGTTCTAAACTTCATGTATTGAACCTTTCCCCATTTTCAGCTAAAATAAAAATTTTTCCATCAGAGATTCCCCCTCCTATTTCTTGCCTTAGAGAAACCAGAACAAAATTCATCCTGTGAGTAAGGGAATCCCCTGCAGACCCAATAAACCCACAGTGGGTCAGCTGCAAAGAAAGTACATGATTCCCTTCTTTGCAGGTTGAATTCCACCCAATTCCAATGATCTCCTGCTGAGGAGGACACTCACTCCCTGCAGGCTGGACACAAGCTCCAGGGTGACTAAGGTATGTATCATGCATAATGATTTCCAAGCAGCTGAAAGCAAAGAGTTCACAGGCAGCCTATTGCCTGAATATTATGTACCTAGGTGCTTTCACCAAGTCCAAGACACTAGTTTAGCCAAAAGCAGTAAAATAATAATTAATAAGATTCAAGCAAATATGTTCAACCAGTTCCAGCTAGGGAAATCAGTGAAATGCTTTTTGGAGAAGCTGCTCTTGTGAGAGTTCCAGGTGTGGTTGGCCTTAATGAAAAAGTTTGCATAATTTGGGCTGTTTTAGAGCAACCTAGAAGGGGAAGATTGAGTTGATCAAAACTGGCCTTGGAGGCAAGAACGTGACCCATAGAAGTAATAAACGCCATTGTTTCTCTGAAGCCTGTGAAGCTAAAGGATTTCAGCTCAGATCCTCAAAGCAACTTAATCCTTCAATCAATAAAATATACTCCTCTAAATATCCCTGAGGAACTGGACCTTGGAACTTGGACCTCGATCCACAGTATATGTTAATACCTGCTTAGGATATGCATTTTTGGACACTTTATAAAGAAGAGCCTTCTACAGGCTTGCAAACTGTTGCAGCTGGACCACATCTCTCAGGTCAATAAAGAGACCTGCTTGATAAACAAACACAAATGTTCTGAAATACATATAAAAATCAAAATCAAGTGGCAATTCTAATTGAAAAACAGACTGAAGTCTGTAAGTGCAAAGTGTTGTTCAGTAAGTTAGCTGAATCTTAACATTTGGAATCTTTGAAGGCATAAAAACCCAGCAGCAGATGACTGTAAGTTTGCCTCGAACTTCCCATAATCTCGTGTAGACAAATAAGCAGTGAAGTATGTGTTCATGTGTCATGTGGGCAGTGACTGGACTCCGAGGTATAAACTCCACTCACATTTTGTGCTAAAGCCTCCCATGTCCACCTCTGAAAATGTGAATTGTAGTATATCCTGCATGATAAAACTGCAAAATATTTAATGAGCTCTTATTTATTAAGGGCTCTCACAGGCAAGGGGAGGGATTTCTGGTGCCCTTGTTTGGAAAACCCCTGTAGATTTAGCAAAAAGGGTTATAAAAGCGGGGTGGGGGGGGAAGGTAATTGTAGTTTTACCCCTTTCTTGTGGTCTTTCCAGGCTTGTGATTGGGAAAGGCTGCAGGGTAACCTCCTGTACTCCATCACAGAGCACAGTACTCTGCCCCAGAGTTCCTTTCTTCTAGCAAGATGCTAATGCTACGTCAGGTTATCTTTGAAAACTGTTGTGTATTTGTCATAAGTAGAGCCTGTCAACACTGAACCAATGGATGTCTTTTTGAAAAGTCATCTTTACACAATCCATATGTTAAGGTTTTTTTTTAAAAGGCTGCCACTTTTCTGCCTTACCCAGACCGGTTTTAGTGACACCCCATACAGACTTCTCCCATTTGAGTTTCTGATAACTAGAACATCATTATAATTGTTTAGCATGTAGATTGCTTAAGCAGTTTAAGATGGAGATTATTTCAAATTTCCACTCTTACATAACCAAGCATATTATCAGTGTTAAACTGTGAAATAGTTATTAATGATAACCAGCAATAAGTGACGCCACCAAGGGTTCATTTCTCAGGCAAAAAGGCATTGCTGTATGTTTTCGTGCATGCAGCCATTAACAGTGTTGTAGCTCACAGGTTTGCTAACTTTTTCCAGTGATGGGTAACTTTTACAATTCATTTGAGTTAAATAATTAAGCCTGGGTAAGTAAGAACATTTTGGAACCATCATTAAAGAAAAAAATCAAACCAACCCAATACCAAACCTTTTAAGCAGTGTTTTAGCTGGTGCTAAACAGCAGTCTCAGGAAGAATGCTGGTTTCTTTCTGCTGTGGGCCGATTTGTCAAACTGCTATTAAGAATTTTCAGTTATAAAAAAAAATAATGGAGTGAACCTTTATTTTTTTCCTCTAATTTATTACGCTTGATTACGCAGCTGGAATGGGAAGGTAGCTGCTGTTTGTAGTTAAATAACTCCTCACAATTTCTTAAAGAAATGATCTTCAAAGCTTTAATGGGTCAGTGGCTCAAGTACAAAGGAAAGATTGATTTTCATACTCCCACTCTTTGTTCCCAAAGTTTAAAACAGACACGTTCTGGTAAATTAGTTTGTCTATGTTATTAATGGAAGAACTTATTAAACTCCCATAAATACACGGTGGTATCTTACTTAAAACACAGAATGCATTTGCTTTGAAAAAAAGAAAAACACGTCTAAAAGTAAACAGGGGTGTAATATTTGTATTTGATTTCAGAAATGCCTCAAAAGGCAGCAAGTGGGGGAATTGGGGGTTTGCAAAATATATTAGGTATGCATAAAGATGAATGGCACAAAGAGCGTAGGCTCGGGTCGATAGAAAATACGTTATTTGGGTTTAATGAAAAGCATTCACATACTGGGGAAGTGGCAGTGCTGTGGGCAGGACGAGTACTTTAGGCAAGAAATATTGTCTGGGTGAAATACTTCTTTTATGTGAGGCCTGTATGTGCAGGTTGCTTGGCTCAGCGGATGGAGGTTATGCTGCCGGTGCGGGAATGATCTTGGGGTCAGGGCAAGCTTCAATATTGGCAGCAGAAAGAGTCGCTGTGAGAGAGGTAATTCAGCAGGAAGCAGGGCTGCTGCTACACAAGGGGGATGAAGGGAGTGTTCCTCAGATGATGTGAACCGGCAGAGCTCCTTCTGCATCAGTTGAAGCTCTGCCCCATGTCTATGTCTTCTCCTACACAAGTGGAGACACTTCTGAGATATTCTCATGGCCTCTAAGGTCACCAAATTTCCTGTGATGATCTGCCTGTGTGTAGAAGGATGTCTTACCATCTTAATCACCTTTCCTTTCACTTGTCCAACAGTGTTTAGTTCTCTCTGTGAATAAATCTCGCACACGCCAGCAGTTTGCAGGTAAGGAGAGACCCTCAGAAATGTTCCTGGTTGACCCCATCAACAGCAATAGGGGTTTTGACTTCAGGGGGACTCTAGTTAACAAGAAATTCACTTCCAAGACTGTTGTCAGTGGCAAAACCCCTCTTTGAACATGAGCTTAAGCCACCGCTGCCTGCTAGCCAAAGGGCGAGCTGCCCGTGACAGGTTACAGAGCTGCTCTGTGTGACCGCTGCTCCCCTTCTCAGCTCCTGCTTCTGCTCCGCCTGCTCCTAGACCTGCTGATGTCTCTCCCTATAAGCTTTAGTCTGTATGTCAGAGCTGTAGGGTTAATTATGGGAAGATGTTGATTTTAATCTGGATGATGCTGCTCACTGAATGGTCAATGCGGGGCAGGGAAGTGGTCTTTCCTTGTCCTTATTGTTTTTACTTCACTGGAGAACTTTGACATGGTCCCAGTACAATTTGGAGGGATACCAAATAATTGTATTTCCTTGATATAATACATCCTGGGAGGTGCAAGGTCTTATCAGGGCCCAGCCAGCATCACCCATACCAGTGCAATGGCCACCCTGTGTGGAAGTACACTCCTGGTAGAACACGCTGATGGGGGGAGAGGGTCCAAGGAAACATTTTTCTGTCACAGTAGGCTGCTTCCTTCAAATGTAAAAGCTTCACAGAAGTGATTTACACAGCTGCTGTGAAATATCAGATTGGAGCATTCCTCGAAAGTCTTTTGGGCTCAGAAGTATTTTGCTTTTCTTAAAGACATTTTATTTCACTGTGTACTATGCATTCAAATAAAAAAAAGTCAAAATCTGTGATGAACTAATCAAAATGTTTGAATCTGCTACTCCCTGTGTACTATTCCCTTTACTTTTGTGGAAAATTTCCAATGTTTTGAATTGGTTCTGGAACAGAAATGAAAACAAGGCTTCCTCTACTTCTTTAGTAGTATAATGTTGTGGTTCTCTGGCAGGATCATCTTGCCCAGTCCCAGGGAGACTACTTTCTCACTCTGTCATCCTGCAGTTGTCCCTGCTGATAAAGGGCTGAGAGGTGGGATTCTGTCTTATGGCAAGAATGGGGAAATAAATCACTACATGTGGTCCACGTCAGCTCAGGGGAGAGCACATGAACTGAGACGTCTGCCTCTAATGCTGGTCACATGGGACCTCAGGGTACTCACCGAACCAATTTTTCTGCTGTTTATTTATATACAACCTTTGTAGACCACTCCCTATAGGAAAACACATCTTGTATACCAGGGATCAAGAGTTTCATTGCCTCCCAGTGCAGTGCTCTGGGAAAGTGATCACATTTCTTTCCAACCAATAATGGGGAGAGTGCTATAGAGCCTTGCCGGTTTTGGAGCTGTGTATCTTCCGGTTCTAAAACGTCCACCTATTTATTCATGACTAGTTTTATCCTAATTGCTTAATCTTTAAAGTTGTCATCTAGCTCATCTTGCAGTACTTCTGGCAGCAGGCATATATCCCCAACCTCATTTTTTCTAAAGCTTGGCATGTAAGAAAATTTTCAACTTCTATCATAACACACGCTCCATATCACAGAATCATCTTAGTAATCCTTCTCTAACCCATTCCAGCTTGAACTGGTGTTTCTTAAACAAGGTTCCCAAATGGCCCCACCTTTGATATTTGACTGTTCATTACATAGAATTTGTGATTTAGATAGGGATAGGTCTTGGCTGGGTAAGGGGGCTGTGACCGCAGAGTTGAGTAGGCCTCTGAAAACACTACCCTCTTGAGTTAATTTTAGCAATGGATCAGAACAAAACCCCAGGGACTTTGACAAGAGAGGATGCAGACTTCAAATTTTTCTCTACAATGGGCCGATTATGGAACTTCACATCAATGGGCCTGAGAGATCTGAAATCTGATCTCTGCCTGGGCTCATTTCTAGTTAACATGAATTATAACAAGAGCTACACTTTCATGATAAAGGAAGGAAAAATAACATGGAAAAAATAATTGGCTGCAAATACCACAAAAAATGTTTCTGAAATGATAGCAGCCACCTGCACTAATGATACTGAAATAAAACGTACAAGCCCAGCATTGTATTGTAAAGTATGTGCAATTAAAAACATCTCATGGCTGCTTGTTAGGACAGTCAGAAACGGAAATTTGCAGGCATAGTTATCAAGCAATCTTTCACCGTAGCTTTGATTGTAAAAGCAAGCAGACTGCTGTGCCTGCTTGGGACCATGGGCTGGAGAGGACCACGCTACTTTCCGAAGGCACGAAGACAAGATACTTCATGCCATTTGTTTTTCACAGAACTCCTCATTGAAGCGCAATTGCCGATGAGGACATAACAAGACGTCTCTTCCGTGCCCTAGCAGATGCATGGGGTGGCTCTGTTTTCTTCAGACCTCTAGACAACACCAGCACAACACATGGACAAGTGCAGAGCTGGTGTACAGTGTATTTCCATGCAACTGTGCCAGCAGTCCTCTGCCCAGTATTTTGTGGCAGCAGTGAGGGGTGGCTTATGTGGGGTGCAAGTTTTACTTGACTAGTAACTAAATTGACTGCAGCCTTTATCCTGAAATCCGGCTACACCAAATCCCCCATCCTTAGGAGGCCTTCTCAGGCTGATCTTCTGCATTTTCAAGTGCTCAGGTTTGTCTACAAGCAGGGGAAGGCAATGACACGCTCAGGGGGCACCAGAGTAGGGAAAGGTACAGAAAGCCATTCAGATAGTCTGCTCTTCCAGTAACTTCAGCTTCCAGTGTTTTTTATCCGGCTGCTCCAGAGCAGCCCCCACAGCAGTACCCTACCATGCTGTCCCTGACCACTGAGCCCCACTCACCACACTGGTGCGTCCAGGGCAACACTTTTGCATCTGCCAGTGAGCTGTCTGGTTTGTTTCACCCACCATTTTCAGCATCTGATTTGGCTTTCCTGATTTGCAGGGCAGGCAGGGGCTGAGGGAAGCCCCCTCCATGTTGGAGCAACTCTGGGAGCTGATAGTTCCCTGGGCACTGGGGCTCTCCCAGGAAAACCTGGGCAGGATGGGAACCAGGAGAGTCTGTGTCCCTTAGGCTCCCAAGTGCTTCGTTGGAAAATGAGAGTGTGTTTCCCGGCCCTGACATCCAGAGGAATGCGCTTCACTCTTGCTGGGCACTGTCTGAGGGAGCTGCGGGTAGACAGAAAAGGAGAGGAAAATCTTTCGGGAGCATTTTCGCCTTTTTACCAACAGAGGGATTTGAGAGCCTTTCTCCATCCGCAGGCTCTGGCAAGGATGTAGCCAGAGGAAACTGAGGATGTGTGTGCATAGCAAAAATGGCCCTGTGGATGCTGAGTCGTGTTCAGCCAATGGTTTTATGTACGACACATTTTCCAGGAGAGGCTCGCTGAAACGCAGGCTGAGAGATCTCTTCCAAGGCACCAGAGAGATGGAATGGAGTGATCATCTGCTTAACAGCTCAGAGCTACGCACACACCAATTTGGGTCAGGAAGTCAAAAATAACGTAACACCAGATTGAATTTAAATTGTATGGGGGCTTTAAGTAAGCAGAATATTACTGCGGTGCCTGGGTTAATATTCTCCGCTTTTGGAAAGCGCTGTGGGATCATTACTGTATATAAGTGGTTAGGCAGGTGTTGGTTTTGTATCTCATCTGTAAGGAAAAGCTCCCAAAAAGGCATTGGATTTTAAAAGCGGACACTACAGAAAGATAAGATGCCAGTTACAGACTAACCAACCCTGCTCTTGTAGCAGAGGAGGTTTTCCCCAGTGACTGCATATCCAAGGCTCTTCCATCCCCTGTTTCGGATCTGACTCACCGTAGTGCTGACGCCTAATCAGTCCTTTTGTCCTAATATCTGTTTATTGCCTCCCAAGTATTGAAAATGGCAATAATCACACCGCTCGCTCGCTCCCCTTTCAACCGTGCTGGGAAAATGGCTTTATTAATGCTGTGACTGTAATGCTGCGTGTGTGTGTGAGCACGCCTGTGCATGTGTGCTGAGCTCCGACAAGATTACAGCCGGAGATGGTCTGACTACAGGCTACATCCTATTTAGGCTTCTGCAAAGATTAGAAGGAGAAATCTCCCTTTTGTCTTTGAAGCATGAATGGATGCTGAGCTTTCAGCAGTCTGTAAACTGCAGCAATTCCCCCTGAAAAATAACAGCGACTTTTAAATTAATGATTTACCATTAAAACAAGAGATAAAAAAGATGTCACTATCTACACTCCCCTCTCCCCCTTCACCCAGATGAACTGTACATGGATATTGGATCTCTTTTGTTGGCAGAAATTCTAGTAATCTCTAAAGGACGTGCTTTTTCTGCCTTCTCAGGCTACCTCACTGAAGAGAATTCCAAAGATTTCTGGAAAAGCTTTTTATTGTAGGCAGCAGAGCTCCCCTCCTCATACCTCTTCCCTCCAGTATCATTAAAATTTACAGGATTCATATGACCATGTAACTACTTTGCGATTACATGGAAAATACCTTACAAATACGTTATAATTACAAGTTCATGCAGATTACTTAGTAAATACATTTGAAGTAAGAAAATAGTTCAAAGATTAATTACCCCTTAACTCACGGTATTTAAATTATTTTCCCCCAAATGTACAAATATATTTGTAGTCACTTCAAGGCTGGCAGAGAAGGGGTTATGATGGTTCTGATCTGAGAGGAAAAAATGGAATTTGACAGGCATGGATTATTTAAAGCATGCAGATGTGAGCCATATAACCATTACACTTTGATGCAAATCATAGAGGAAAGCACAGGAGGGATGGCCTGTACGGAGAAGTAGTGGACAAAGTTAGGATTTCCTGCCATCGACTTGATATTTAAACAAATAATCATTTAATGGCAGCGCAGCATTACATTCCTTGTTGCATGCATTAATGTCAGCATCTGGGACCAACATTTTGACAATTCTATTAAAATGCTTCACCATTCCCTATCTAACACCTGTTAGCTCTAATTTTCTTTCCTGAGACGTACATCAGTAGACAGTGTAGATTCCAAATCATTTATCACTTTTAAAGTGCTTCCATATGAGCTTTTTGGGGGGCTTATCTTGGCCTTAGGAAAACCTTTTCTGAATGTATTAAAATTCAGTACTTAGAGGGAGGAAAAAGTGTAGACATCAATGTTTCATAGCATTCATGTCTGGTAATTATTAGCCTAAATTATGGCTCGCACATGACTTGACAAAGTGGACCGTGCATTTAAAAAAGCTGCTCACTAGACATGCACTGCTCAATATGTTCCAAGTTATTGAGATGTCAGTCAGTAATCATAAAGCAAACACCCCTCACTGAAAGGACCCTGCTAAGAGGGCTACGAGGCCTGGGGGACTACCTAAAAATGTCAGAAATGTTACAGTCTAAATGAATGACATCAGCAGCAGAACATGTGTTTAAAAACACGTGCAATTAGCTAATACAATAAGATGCAAATCCCAGAACACGATGGACCTGAGGAACAGTACCTGGGAAGGAACATTTAAAAAAACCCATAAACCCAAATCTTCTGTTCTGGACAATAATAAAACATTCAGAAATATATTTAAAAATATAGAAAACATGAAAAATTATTGTGTTGGTGTTTTTATTGCTGCACGTTGTGGAAAGAGGAAGAAATGTGTTATAGCCTTTATCTCCACGTACATAATAGGCTTGTTTATCATTATGTGTGTTAAATCACTCCCTGTGTTGCTCCTATCATGCAGAGCAAGGTGTGCTGTGAATTAACGCAGCGTTTGTAATCTCTCACCTTTTACAATGCTGACCATAAGTTAATCAGCTTGAGGAGAGATGAGTGTTATGTACAGTATTTTAGAAGTATTTGCCTTTACAGTGTAATACCCTTATACGAGAGATAAAGCCTAACCTATTCCCACCAAGGTATATGGGAATTTTGCTGGTGATTTGGGGGGTAAAATAGTGGGTCCACATGCAGTATCCACAGCGAGGGCCTCTGCTGCGATGCTGCAAGGTGACGTGATGGAAGATGACATCCAGATAAGCAAACATGGGTACTTCAGGTTGAAATGTTTGATTTTATTTATTTTCCTTTTTTTAAATACAATTTTTTGCTGTTATTGTCTGAAACTGCAGTGTGGGGATGAGCCAGCCACCAAAAACTTCTGAAAATCTTTGGAGTCATCGGAAAAAAACATACTTCATCTCTCTGTATTTTTCAAAGGCCTGTGCAAATGCAGACAAACAAACAGCAGAAAACAAAGTCCATAAAGCAGCTGGCAGCCACCAGAAATATATACATCCATGGACAGTTTAAAACCATCCATCAGTGAGCAGATACGCACCTTTACTTTCACACGTCTGCTGTTTACTAAATAACATTTCAGCACAGTTTTCATCTTATAAGGAAAGTGTTTGAAACTTGGAATAAGTGCACTTAATTAAAGGGAGGCTGTGAAAATGTGCACTAATCTGATATGACTAATAGCAAAGTGCATGAAATTGCTAATTAGAATTTCATTAAAGGTGCTGCTTTATCAGACTGCGAATATCACAACCTTTAAAATTCTTTCAGGAAAGCTTAATTCCTTTTCAAACAGAAATATTCTTTAAAGACATTTGATTTGTTCTGAAGGAATTTGTAGCTTAGGCTGAAACATAAAATGTTGCCAATATTTCACGGGAGTAATATTTGAATAAAAATATGTATCAGGTACTTTCTTTCATCAGGCAGATGAATAATTTTTTTTTTTTTAAATATTATTGTTCAAATAATACAATCAGCTAAGAAAAATTAAGTTTAATCATTAGATTATTTCAAACACGGTTTGTTTTTGTGCCTGCACTGTAATGTTTGATATGCTTTCGCTTTAGTGGAGGAAAGAAATAAAAAGCTCACTTCAAAAGTATGAACAACAAAAAATATGGCTATGAACAGAATTTTATAAAAATAAATAAGGTTTTGGATATCCAGAAAGAGGAAATTAATTGTCTACCTTGATTTAAAAAAAAACCCCAAACATCTAAACCTAATATTTTTTGTGAAGCAGCTTCTAACACCTTAAACAAAATAAAAAAATAAATCTGTATTTTTAAGGTATCATTGGAGAAAATCTCAAACTTTCAGAGATGCCTATTCTTAGCCAAAAAATTGATTCATTTTACACTCCCTCCCTCCCCCAATGAGTCTTACAGCTCGCTGTGTATTTGTTTATTTTATTGCCCCGACCTCTCATCTGGTGGCAGAGTTTCTCTCCCCAGATTTATTGTTAATTTTGGAAACACACTCTGCCGCTGGTGATTTTTACGTGCAGCTGAACATCTCCCTTTCACCCAGCCGTCTCCCAGATTCACATTCCTCACTACAACTGATGGGGCAGTTCCAGGTTCCGGCAAGGCACTTTGTGGCAGCACAGCCCCCATTGCTCTGCAGCAAAGCTCACCTTGCTGGGGGAAGAGCTATTCCCCATCAATTTTTGGCCCTTGACTCCTAGGAAAAGCTTTTCTCTGCGCAGCCCTGGAGGCTTCTCAGCTAGAGCAGGTTCCCCGTGCCAGCAAAGGGCTTCCAGTCATCAGGTTCATAGCGGATTCGTCCTCACAGAACATACTTTTTGACCAAATTCTCATTTATTTGTGTGTCCCACTGCAATTTTTGGCCTAACAACCAGCAGATTTGCTTGCATAATCAGAGCAGGATTTGGACCGACGTGATTTTGTTCCTTTTTCACTGCAATTTAAGTTTACCAGCATAGATAACTAATATAAAGCCTTCAGTGAAACTACAGATCATTGAAGCAGCTGAAGTTTATGTGTATTAAAAAAATATCCATCAAGGCTCCCCATTTGAGGACTGCAATTATTGTTATTAATACTAGCAAAAAAAAAAAAGATGTACTTTTGCTGGAATTAAGTATTCAGAGCACATTTTTAGAAACTCAAATTAAAAACTAATCAATGCAAATTTACATGACAAAAAGATTCTTGGAAATGGATAAAGACTGAACAGAAGATTCTCTACTTAGGAGATAGTATATTATTACTTTGAGCATTTTTTAAAATCACATGTCAATTACAGTTTGGTGTGATTTCCTCTCTTGTTATAGGTATTTTGTGCCAGTAGGTATTTTATCAGTTGGACAAAGCCACACATAAAAGTCATTTCAGCTTTCTTCATAAATATGCCAACTTTCTTTATGTACATTCACTTTCTACAATAAATACATTGATAAAAAAATCAGTCTAGACTCAAATAAATGAAAATTATGCTTATTAAATCTAATGTCTGGTGTCAAAAGTGAGGTGTCAATCTTACCTATCTTACTTCTAAGCAAGGCAAACAAAGTTGCTAATTACAATATTTAAGTTTAAATATAGAATTATTGTTCAAATATAGAAAACAATGGTGCGGTTGTTCTTTCTATGGCTATATGATTAAGGCTACTTATGTCTCATTTTATGCAAAATAAATGACACATGATTGTGATTTAATTCATGCTAAGTAAACGTCTACAGGGATTTATGACAAGAAAAGCAATAACAATCCATACCTTGTTACTTGTCAATAACTGCATTCAGAACAGTGGGGAGCAGTGAAAAATAAATAATTGCTTGGAAAACCCCACACATACGCGAAAGGAGCAGCGTGCAGTAATTTACATCACGCTAATCTAAGGCTGCTGGTTGTAATACAGCGAGTGTTATAAATTAACATAGTTCTGTGCTATCCTGCCTGATTTTATTCTCCCTTTTATAAAGCCACCGCTCCCAGATTCAACGTGCCTCGATCCGTATTGCTGGCAACAAGATTAGCGCGCTCCATAAACATGACGAGCTGCGTTTAGTAAACTGTTTGCTGAGCAAAGATAAGACGCTGACATTTACAATTTCGTTCTTCAGAAATTATAAGATGGATACATTTTGGTGTGCAAAGGAAAAACAAGAGGAGGAAGAGGCTCTGGTCCTTCCTTTCCTCTTCCTGCAGTGAGGCGAGGCGTGCGTGGTTTCCAGCTGGCAGACAGTGTTGGCAGAGGACAGGCGAGGGTGGAGCTGAGGGCTGGCCTCTTACATGACCACAACTCTCCAACGTGGGCAGGAGGTGTCCCCAACACTCGTTTGGTTTTGGCTGTATAAAGGAATAACAGGAAAACCTCCATGTGTCTAGTTTAAAGGGGATTCACCTACTTGTTGGGGAGGGGGTGTGTGTGCAGCTGCCTCCAACATGCCGTGGGGATCCACCAGCCCAGCCCTGAGCACCTCGGCTGGCACACCACATGGCAGGTCTGAATGCAAGCTACCTATATTCTGGGGTGAGATGAAAAGCCGTATAATTGCTTGGCTGGATAGCTCACCCTGTGGTGATTGTGGAGCATGATGGGAAGCTCTGTCCAGGTTTAAAAGTGGATTTTGTCTGAAGGTTGACTTTGTAGGTGCTGGACTGATGCTGAGTTTGGCTCAGGATAAAGAAGCCAGATTTGTTTGCAGATTTTACAGACTTTGGGTTGGTCTGACAGAAAGTTGTCTGCCTAACTCCAAGGAATGTGTGCACTCATGCTACGGCCAGGGTACCAATTTCCACAGCTCTGTACAGCTCTGCTCAACGATGTTGAGGAGTTTTGTTCCTTTGCTATATTTTTTCAGTGTTTGTCTCCACACAAATCAATCAGAAATAAATGTATCTGGTTGTGGCAGGGAATACCTTTTTATTACTCAACTTCTGCTCATTAGACTTAACTGGGACCCAGCAACTCATTACATGAAAATCATATTCCTAGAGGGTCATATACTCTCAAGTTATCTTGGATACATGCTGCGTGATGATCTTAAAGGCGTGACCAACACAAGATCCAAGAAAGCACTGCTCAATTTGGACTCATGTCTTAAAATAAATGGAAGTAAGGCTTTAATGGGAGTGGAACACCTTCTGAAGGCTTGATAGATTCCATTCTCATGCTCTCCTAACAGGCCAGTCAGAAAGGATCAGAGATTTCTTGTTTGCTGTGTGGCAGAAGCAGTAAATCTGCTAACTGTGTTTAAAGTGAGGGAGTATTCCTACATCTTTTGTCAGAAGTGATGGTCAGTACCACAGAACTAGCAAAGCAGTGAGAAAGAGGGAATAAACAGGACCAGACATAAACTTAGTGATGCCTTGTGTGTTACTCTTGATCCCCTTGAAAATACTGCTTTTCTTTTTCCTTTATTTTGTTTTTATTTTTCAGCCTCCCTCTGCACCTTGTCCTAGATTTGCTCCTTCGTATTTCTTTCACTTTTGTTTTCTTCCACATCATCTTGTTTATCATCTACTACCTTTGGTTGCAGGCCTGATGGTTTCCTCCTGTGCAAACCTAATGTGCTTTGTTTTTTCCTCTTCCTTAGTCCTTACCACATGCAAGGCTTTACCATTCTCTTTCTCATGTTAACATCTCACTGCAAAAATGCCCATGAAACAACTCACAAAAATACCAATGCTGCTCATGTTCACTGAATTAATCACTTCTCTTGTTGCCTTTGGACACCTCAAGACAAACCTCTTCTGCTAGCCTGTGTGTAAAGAGCAAATCAGCCTGGTGTTTTCAGCAGAGATGGTGGGAGAAGATGTCTTATTTTTCCCACCTTTTGCTGCATATAGCTTGAAGCTGCAGCTCTGCACACAAATTGCCAGAATCGGTATTGTTTTATCTTAACCTTTATAGGTAATCCCAAAAGCCCACCTAATCAATTGAAGATCATAAAATATTAGACTTAATACTGCAAAGTGCTGCTTTATAATTCGCATAACAAGCTCCTAAATAATTCAAATAGCAAACATATCCTTCTCGTCAATGATGGGAGGTTGTTTAGATCAGCCGTAGAATGTCAACACATGCCACATCTCATGGATCTACCGCATTTCAGGAACCCTATTAAGTTAATTGCTGGTTTCTGACAGCAGAGAGCATGCTGGGAGCAGGGTGATCTTTATTAGCCTTTCGGGCATTTGCAAACATCAGCCATTTTGCCCCTACTCCTATATACCAGGCACAGCGTGGAGAATGTAAATCTGATTGTGAGACAATAACCGGTGTTGGCACCACCTTTGCATTGGATTCATTGGTGAATTGAAATAAAGGTTCTGATGTCAATTGTTTCGCCTTTTAGATTCATGTCTAATACCTTATATGTATATATATTGTAAGGGTCTAACAAGAATGATCAAGCAATTACATCATTTTACACTGCATATGTAATGCACACGAGAAGGTAATCAAACCTGTGGTGCCTCACAGCTTTGTAATGGAAGTACTTTGAAGGCTATAAATAGATAAGAAGCTTCAGAGTAAATTAGTAACACAATATAATTTTCATTAGGTACCTGCCTTGTAGTATTGATGAGCACAGGTGCTCTTTGTTCTTATATATGTTTTAGACCAATGTTTTGATTTCTAAATACCCCAAACACCCTTTACTTCATAATTTTATTTTTCTGGCTCAATTTTTAAAGTACCTACTGATTTCAAAGAGTCTGAGGGAAGAAAGAGGAGAGGGAATAAGAAAGACTCTCTAAAATAATTTGAGTTCTATCCATCTATTCCTGGCCTGATCCAAAACCCCTTGAAGTAATTTAAGGGTTTTGAAGATACTGTTGTGGTCTTTGGCTCACATGTGTAGCTCTATTAATTTGACGTATTTTGGACCACCCAGTTTTCAGCTGGTGTGTCAGCTCCAGAGTAATCATATGAAAGATCTTTTTTGGACACAAGTATATAGGGTTGTGAGAGACTGGAGCAGGTTGCCCAGGGAAGTGGTGGCTGCCCTCTCCCTGGAGGTGTTCAAGGCTGGGCTGGATGGGGCACTGAGCAGCTTGGTCTAGTAAGAGGTGTCCCTGCCCATGGCAGGGGAGTTGAAACTTGATGATCTTTAAGGTGCCTTCCAACCCAAAACAGTCTGTGATTCTATGATATACAGAAATTAAGTTATTTAGCTATATAAATCACTAAATACTTATATTATCCATAAAACTATATCCTTTAGTCACAGAATCAACTGGCCAAACAGAGTGTAAATAAAAATAACAGTTGCATTCAACAGTGTTGTAAATTTGATGCAAAACTCAGGTACTTTTCAGAAATCAGCTAGTATAAAAAAAAGGAAAAAGAAATATATTTTAAAAGTCTGTTCACTCTACAAAAGGAGAAGTGTCTCTTTTGCCTACTCTGGACTCATCACAGATTCACAGTTTAATTTCTGCAGGACTCCATGGAGCATTGTATTTCATGGCTTATCTCTTCATTAGCCACCACAACAGCGGCCAGTGTTGTTGCATAAATATCACAAACTCATTTCCCAGGCATGGCTGATATTCTTTGGAGCCAGTGCCACACATCTGAGGTGTGTGAAAAATTCTAAATTGCATTTGATAGCTCCCAAATTGACTTGTTTCATTTAATTAAAAAAACCCCACATTTTAAGAATGAGCCAATTCAGCAAGAGTTTGACTCCTTTGTGTGCGTGTGCATAAATACATACATATGCATGTAGATAAAAGTATATATATGTGCTTGTAGATACGTATATATATACACATACATCTGCATGTGTTCTATACTGCTCTGAAAGATACTAAGTGTGGCAACTCTAAAAGGCTAATCAAAATTTGTGGTTCTCTGAAGACAGGGACCTTGTGAAGATAAGTCCAGTACATTTTGCTGCTTCTGAAAACAGTTGTTTCACATCATGGCATAAGACAGAATACATGTCTGACATCTGCAATTATGCTGAAACACAACATTTTTGTAAGGCACACAGTGTGCATGGACGATGAAGCTAAGACCTTTCTGGTCACTAGAAGCAGGAATATGGAAGTGTTACTGCTGTATCATCAGGCATTGAATAAACAAAGGTGCAGGCATCCCAACAGCTATTTCCCAAGTCCCTTGACACAACAATCTAACATATATTTTACTAATTGAAACCTTTTCACACAGGCATTGTAGTTGAAAGGTACTATAATAATGCTCTGTTTGGAAATATCCCTTTAAATACCAAAATTCATCAAGTACTTTCATGTCCCTGAGTGGGTACTTGAGAATTGAGCAGCAGATGTAAAATTTACACTGAAGTGCCTCTCTCAGGTACTGGACATGTATGAAATGGGTGAGATGTATTACAAGGGTTTAAGGCTACAGCTTCCAGCCTGCTGCCATTCAACAAGTAGGTAGCAAGATAAAATCTTGTGTGATCACCTCTGTAGTTTCTTTACCCACTGCAGTTAACATGAAAAAATCGGTCTAGCAACATGCATGAACTTCAGCCATGGTTGATGTCTCATGGAGGATCCAACTGTGCACATTTTGCTGGAGGAAAAACGTGCGCTATTTATCAAATAACACTTGTCTCCTTTCCAGGACTGCCAACAATAATGTTATGCAATGCTATGGAGCAAGATGACAGATTGCTGGGTGTCATGCCAGTAAGAGATATCTGATAACAATGTTGAGAACTAAATATAAAATCAGGAACTGGAGAGACGCAGAAGTTATGTGTCTTTTGTACTGTTTCATAATTTACTAGAAAGTAGAGAGCTCTGAGCCTTCAGCTTGGAGAAACCATTGGCTGTGGAATCTAAAATATTAGGCACCCAGCAGAGGTTTTATACAGTAGTTTTCCCTAATCTCAGAAACATCTGTTCATTTTTAAAAGTAAATCTGTACACAGTTTACATTTCAAGGAGGGTCAGATTCCATTCTTCAATTTCCTTTTGCGTGTGAGCGTGTGTATCATTTATTGTGTTTGCAATCAGTGTGGGTTTTATTCCAGCTTCCTATGAAGAGAGGCTGAGGGAGCTGGGCTTGATTAGCCTGGAGAAGAGAAGGCTGTGGGGGGACCTCATTGCAGCCTGCCAGTCCCTGAAGGGAGCAGAGAAACAGGAGGGGAATCAGCTTGTTAGAAGTACAGATAATGACAGGACAAGGGGGATGGATTGAAGCTGAAGGAGGGAAGATTTAGATGAGATATTAGGGGGAAGTTCTTTACAGAGAGAGTGGTGAGGGGCTGGAACAGGCTACCCAGAGAGGTGGTGGATGCTCCATCCCTGGAGGTGTTCAAGGCCAGGTTGAATGGGGCCCTGGGCACCCTTGTGTAGCTCCAGGCCTGGAGGTTGGTGGCCCTGCCTGTGGCAGGGGGATGGATCTTTGTGACCCTTGAGGCCCCTTCCAGCCCAGACCATTCTATGATTCTATGATTCTTCTTCCTCCTGGTGTTGCCTATCCCCTTGAAATAAAACTGACTCATTTTCCAATCAAGTTGTGTGTAAATGAAAATGATTCCACAAGTGTCAACATATGGTATTCCCCTCTTTGTGCAAAACCAGGAGCACCATGGGCAATGCAAAAAGTAAAATACCTTCTGGGGACAAGGGAAAAGATTTTCCTTGTACTTGGAAGCTGCAGTACTTCCGGGGCACATCAGCAGATTGATTATCCATTCAGTCTACTTCGTTTCCTTTCATAGCACAAATAAGATTTATGACAATTTAGAGCTGAGATGAAGTTGTGAATCTTCATTTGATTTTTGGCTTCAAAGAAGGAAGTCCTCCAGAACAGAGGCACTGGGTTCTTACCACACAGAATCAATTTTTGTGGTGGCAGCTTTTCCATTCACCAGCTTGACTGGAGGCCCTTTTTCTAGGAATGCCTTCCCAGTAATTCAAGGGTTGGCAATAAGCACAAGGAGATGTTCCCTCCTAAGTTTCTTTCTTTTCTCCTAGCAGTTGGTGTCGGTGTCCAGATTGCCCAAGGCACCGAGGATTTGTTTTTAAACAATTTTGCAAAACATTCAGTCTGGTTGTCTGATAGCCATAGAAGGGATGTCTCTTTCCCTTCCAGTTTAAGCTGCAACAAACAAACAATAAAAAATACTGGACGTTTGTATATTCTGCTGCTGATCAAAATGCCTTTTCCTCATGTTAACACATGTAGCAAAAAAGAACCTGCTTACACAGGTTTTCTGTTTAAACATCACTTAATGAGTGATGCTGTAGAACTACTGCTGGTCCTAGTACCCAGACCCCATGGGTCAAGCTAGAGAGCTTCCCAAGTACCTAAGGAGAAGAACAGAAACAAAATCCATGTGTGAGAAATCACTTCATTAGTTTTGGGTTTTTTAAAAGATTTTATCCTTGATTGCTACTTTATGGTGATTCAGTTGTCATGGAAGTTAATGGCTTCATGAAGAATTAAAGCCAGGTAATTTTGCATAGCAAGAAAGAACCTTAAACTGGACTGCTCTATACATCTGGTGTTAAGAGCTGACCTCTCCTGTGAAGCAGACTGTCGTATTATAGTTCTTGGTGACATTTGTGGCTTTATTCCTCTTTACAAATTATAGCAATATTGGCTGGAGCTCATCAGCTTCTGAATCACTATGGCTAGATCCAAACCTGCTAGAGCTGATCACGCCCTTTGGAGCTGGTACTGACAGACACAGTTGATTTTGGTCATCATCATTGTTCAGTGGCTCTACAAGCCAAGTGTGTGTTTATGCAAGTACATTGAATATAGGCCAAGACTAATTTTGCAGTTCAAGGTCCCTTGACCGTAAAGGAACCAAGCCTTACGAAGCACACCCTCTTCTGACTGTCAGCTGGGGGTTCCAATATGCGTGAATCCACATGTTCATTGCAGCTAAGCATTGACAAATGGGTAAGATGCTGTATTTGATAGCAAGGAGATGTACAAGTAGGTATAATCATCACACTCCTGGCATTTCGAACCACTCTGCTTTTCTTGTTCTTCCACCAGCTTCCTTGTTGAGCAATCTCAGGGAAAGGATAGAGCTTGTAAATCTTTGCCTGTAGGAACTTTAGAGATGTAGGAACAAATGTTAAGAATGCTCAGGCTTTAAGGAAAGGCCTGAAGTCCTTCAGGACTTTAACGTTTATCCCCAGAAGCTTTTTGGAGACATGACAAAAATATTTGGCAGTATTGAATGAATCAGATACTGCAAAGCAAGCCAGAAAGATGAGTGTTGATTTACCTGTTTTTCTCCCTGAAGAGAAGGAGGGGACACACAAGGAAAACGAGATGTTTTTCTTGATCAAAGGCCATTGTGAATGACTGCAGTAAAATGTATCATCTTTCATGTTTTGTGTAACTGCTGTGATGGTTGATGAGAAGTGTAGAGGTTTGGTGGTTGGTTGACAACTCTGGGAGCTTGGAATCATGTTCACAGGGAACCATCACAATGGTAACCAGGAATTGTTAATTTAGAAAAACTTAATCTCAAGAGATTTTTTTTTTTTTCATTGCAGTATTGCATATTTCAGAGCAAATAACCGATTCCCTTATGCACAAAGATGTTCCTAGCAGAGATCCTCAGTCATCAACACTTTATCATGTCAGAATAGAAAAAAACAGCCAAAAGATCATATCCTGGCTGTATCCTGTATGATTAAAATGAAGATATTTTATTTCTGATCCCTACTCCTCCCTGTTGTTCCTTGTGATACCTAAACTCACCCCAGATACAGAGAAGATTAAAATCTGGGCCTGAAAAAAAAATAATGCAGATGCACTCCTGAAATATATCTACTTATGACTATTAAACCCTTGTTGTGGACACACAGTACTGTCAATGGAAAAAAAAGTAGGATGGTTTTCTAGATGCAAATGAGAAGAAAATACGACTTTTTAGAAAAAAATAGTCTCTTAATTTTAAACTTTTCTGAGAATTCCTCATGTTTTTGTAGGCTGGATAAGGAGAGATCTGGATTAAGACCGGTTTTACAAAACCAAACCCAGATTAAGAAGGTTGATGAGAGCAATGTAAAACCACCTCAGTTTGCTCAAAACTTTTATCTGTTTCCCCCTTAAACTCTAAACTTTCATGGATGAGATAAAATAGAAAGTGAATCCAAACAAGCCGGTTTTGCAAAAGCTCCTCAGCTCTTCTCTAAAAATAAGATTAAAGAAATCCTCTAGGCTGCAGGAGATGACTTTATCTTGTTACATTGCAAACCTCATTCCCTTACTTTAAATCTTCTTCTCTCTTACTAAAGATAACTAATAGGGATGCTGAGAACCATTGTATTCTGTTGACATCTTTAAACATAAAGCAAGCTATCAATATCTGGCTTTCGAGGGGTCTCTCTGCTACCGTTCTCAAACACAAAAGTTTATAGCTATATCATTATGAGAAAGACGTATTTCTACACATACTAATGGAAGTTATTTTGTGGATCTTATAGAGGAGACCAGGACACCAAGGACATTACTGTGCTATGGTTTATGTTGGAGTAATGCCCCTGACTTAATCAGAATTATGTGCAATTTTCTCTATACTATCTTAAAGTGTGTGGGGGTCCAGAGACATTGGGATAAGACATGGACAAGAAACACAACTCTGTGCCTTTTTAGATCATTTATACTAATGAAATATGTTTGGTAAAATGTTCTATTGCAAAAGAAAGTTATGATGTGGGGACTTTCCTGGAGCTGTATTGATTTCTATGGGAGGAAATCTTAGTGTGGCAGGTCTAGACATTTCTCTGGAGGTGTCCTGCATATTGTTTATAAGAATTCTTTGTTTTTAAAATAGTACTGATGGTAACAGTTTACATAGAGCTGTCAACATGTAGAATCCTTGACAGAGAAGTATCCAACTGGGACAGGGGAGGCAATTTTTTTCCCCCATTTGCCCCAGTGAGAATTCAATGGAAGTACTCTGGATTTGTACAAACCCGGGGTCAGATTCTGGCTCAGCATCCCTTCTACAGCTAGAACGTACTGAGAATGCTGACCGACAGAGTAACTGAATAAGGATCAAGTAAAATCATCTAAATCTCTGAGTACGTTCCCTAATGATGTTTTTCTTTGCTTTTATTTAGCACTGTGTGATGAGTCCATTTCACTGTCTGACACCCTGTGGGCCGAGTGCATCCCTGTTGTAACAAGATCTCTCATATTTAGGGAATTACTTTGGGATGAATGTGGTCTCTTGTGTTTGAACTAAGCATAATACAGACACTAAACTGTGGATTATCATTTCCTAGTGGGAGATATGTGTCTTCTGATGAGATTAAGAAGGATGCAGCTGTGAATAGGACTGGTTTGGCTAAGTTGCCCTAAAAATTTAACTAGAGTAACTTTGGGTTGTGAAAAACTGGCTATGTGCTATGTTCAAGAATAAGCTCCCACATAAAATCCTTGCAAAGCATGTGCAAAGCTCCTTTGTGGTAAAGCAGAGCTGTTTTGACTAGCCATATATGTTTCCTGTGTAAATCCGCCACATCCTGGTCTACAGCTCACTTGCATATCAAGTTTTCATGTGAGTCAGATTCCCAAGGCATCTTTGCAGAATAATAAAGTCATACATGACCATGTAAACGATACCCCTGAAAAAGCCCCTTAGTCTTCTTTTCAAAGTTATTTCCAAAACCAGATTTACACATTCCAGTTTCAAAAGCTGCTCAGATAATTGCCAAAACAAGAGCGCTCCACTACATTCATCTCTAATTAGTAAAATCTGACTTTTGTCTTCCTGTGACAATAGCTTTGTGCTTCTCTGAGAAGAGGGGAGATTTATAGGATACTGGTGATATTTATTTTGAAATGGCATTTTTTCATCATTTTTATATAACTAAATTAAAGGCAGTATTTCTGTTCATTTAAATCATAATTTGTGCATTCCTTTTATCGTTACAATCCCCGAGAATGTGGATGATACAAAATCAGTGTAACACATTAGCAATAGATAATACAGTCTAAATAAACATAATAAGCTTTCCTATATGTCTCTAGACCAAACGTTATCTAAAAATACCCTAATGAAGCTGAACCATCCAATTACTTGTTTCTTGGAGGAACCCCTTATTAATGACATTGCAGTGAGGGAAAAACATTAATTATTGGACACAGTGGGATCTTTTACATTCTGTCTAGTCTGGACAGCACCAATTAATACAACAATAATTATCAGCTACCATGGCAGGTTGGCTGGGCAGAGCTCCTATCTGCTGATTGTGTGGGGAATGTGGGACGGATCTCAGGCTGTGCAGATTTCTCAGACTTAGACCTCTTTTATTTTTCGCATTGCTATGTGAAAACTGAATCCTACGGATATTAAAGCAGGTGGATTACTCTATGGAGGCAGGGGCTGCTCCTCTGAGAAGGAAAGCACAGGTGCCATCATGTGAGAAATGCCATTTTCTCCTTCATCTCCCACCCACCTGCTGTCCAACTCTCTGTCGTTCGAGGTTTAACATGATCCCTCTTTCGATAAGGTGAGTATGACGGTGCAGGCTTTCAAAGTTGTCAGCTCGCTCCCTTGCCCTCTCCCCAGCTATCTTAAAATGACAGTTTACAAATGCAGAAGCAAATGTTGACGTGATTTATTGCTGGCGCTGTTGCTACAGTCTTGAAAGTGGAATACCTGTTCTTGACCAAATTCAACCTGAGGCAAGCACCACGTATGGGAAACTTCAGCCGGAAAGGTTCAAGTCTGCGAAAGTTATAAGCAAGTGACTAGAGGGGGAACAATGGAAAGTGTTAGACAACCTGAATAACAGGCGTTACTACTCCACTGCCTATAATAATAATAATTCACCTTTTATCCATTGAAGATAAAAGGACACAATGTGGGAAAATTAAGCTGTATAGACATCTTGGGGATATCTCATCTGAGATCACACACCACTTCTTTCTTGTGGTTATCATGATTTTATCAGAGCCACTTTGAAGTCTATATAGCCTTATATCTCAGTTATCTACATTTCATCCTGTATGTATTTATTGCAGATGGGCCTAAGCTGCTAAATTCAGATCCAAATCCAGATTCTGATTTTGAACTCCCTAAGGTCCGCAGCTAGCTTGAAGCTAGGGCTTTGGTTTGGAATCATCTCTATTTATGGGTAAGAAAAGGGGGTTTAATATATGCTCTTCCAGACTGCATAGCTCTGTGTAAGTGCACACCGAGCTACTATCACTCACGCCGAAATCTAGGAAAACCAGAACATGGCTATGTAATTAAAAGCTGCCTACACTGCTATTCATATTTTAAAGAAAGATGAATTTATAAATGAGCCTCAGCTTTGACGTTTTGTGATTTCTGGGTGCTTTCCTTTACAACCCTAAACAAGCTTTTAACCATACTGTAACATCTGGAGTTCCGGCACAGAGACAGACACTCTCAGCTCTCCCTTACACACAGGTAAACACTAGGGAAAAGCTGTGTATTCTACAAATCTTTGTGCAACAGAGTCAGTTTTCCTGTGTTACCTGTAGCCTTGACTCCAGCAGCAAGCAAATGATGACACAGACGTAAATAGGGGTATAGAAAAACAAGCTGCCACTTTACATGAATCTCAAGAGGAATTCCCAAGAGGAATGAGTGTCCTGTTCGCAGGGAGGGGACACCAACCAGGTACACTAGGAACAAACTTCCCTTGTTCTGAGACAAGACTGTGTAGGATAAGCAAGCCCTCTGTGTCTAAAGGGAACCAGAAATGCTTCTACCTTTTGCATAATACTGATGTGCTAATTAGGGCACTGATATCCTCAGAGGGCAAGCTCAAATCTGATGATATGTACAAAACACACACTCTCCTCTCTCTCTCTCACACACACAGAGAGGCAAACCGTAATCGGTCAGACGGAGAAAGCAGAAATCAAGAAAAACAACTGCAGAAATAGTGTCCAAGGGATCAGGTGGCATTCCTTTGTCAGCAAGCTGGTTGGTTATATGGAGTCGCTCTTCCATCAAAACAGTATCATTTGCTTAGCGGCTCTCTCAGCATGCTGTATGGGGACAGTCCAGATTTGCTCTGTCTTTTTGTTCTTCTTCATACGATCCCTTGATTAAATGATAACCCAGTAATCATACAGTACCTTAGAGAGAGACTTTGCAGTGGCATCCGTATATTATTGGTGACAGTCTTACCCTGTTCTGTGATTTGAGGCATTTTGTACTAACATCTCTTTCTCTCACTCTTCTCTATCACCTGGGCTTCCTAAACCTAACGAGGTGATAAAATGCTCTCCACTAGGGATAATCCATTTTCCCAATATAACTTAATTCCTTAAAGCTTCACATCTGGAAGAGACTTCCAGAAACTACATCTCAGCACCAGGGAGCTGGCATTTCCAGCTCTGAAATACCATTCCTTGAAAATAAAAACCCTTTGTCTGACTGAAGACACATTGCATCTGGAAATGTTGAGGAAAAGGTATTTCCACAGCAAATGTTTATTTCTGATTATAAATATCCTGCTAAAATTAATGAGTACTAATAAAATGTCAGTGAAACTGGATAGGCGTCATTATATGCAAGGACTGAATAGCTATTTCTTCTTTTATAAAACCTGGAGCTTCTAATTTAACATTGTAAATATGATGTAATACTTCTGTCTGCAATAAATTGCAAGAAGGGACAGTTTTTAAACAATCCTGAGGTCTTGTTGCAACAGATTTCATCATCCACGAAACACAGGAATGCCACAGAGAGACAGTCACTTTATCAGGAAATCTCAAAAAAAAAAAAAAAGGCTTGCCAGCAGCATCGCCCAACCGTTCCACAAAGACTGCAAAACCTTTCCTGCCATGCACCATCTCCTGTCAGATTATGGAGAAGTAAGCAGTTGAGGAGTCAGCTTCTGAAATCACGTAGTTTACCAGCATTCAGGGCACTCCGTAATTTGCAGAAGCCAGTCACTGCCCTCAGGGTGAGACATGCTGTCAGTTCACAGGCAGATGCATCAGGGACCAAAGCATGGTCTATGTAAATGTAGGATCATTAATCTAAACCAGTTTGGTACTCTGGGATTTAAAAAAAAAAGCAAACAGTCAATCTGCATGCTTTCTCTCCATCAAAATGCTATCAACCAATGTTCCTCAAGGTTTTTAGTCCAGGACATCATACTGTCGAGGAGAGAGGAAGGGATCAGAAGGGAGGGCAAAGGGGAGAGAAGGATCACAGGGAAAGAAGAACAAGGGTGGAAAGGAGGGAACTGTGTCATACCTCATTTGTTTGTCACAGTGCAGCAGTGTTTGAAAAGGACTAATAGAAGCTGTCCCTCAACATATACTGACTATAGAGTATCACAGAATCACAGAATGTTAGGGTTGGAAGGTACCTCGAAAGATCATCTAGTCCAACCCCCTGTCAGAGCAGGATCACCCAGACTAAATCACACAGGAATGCATCTGGGTGGGGTTTGAATGTCTCCAGAGAAGGAGACTCCACAACCTCTCTGGGCAGCCTGTCCCAGGGCTCTGTCACCCTCACAGTGACAAAGTTCCTCCTTATATTCACATAGAACTTCCTCTGCTCCAGCTTGCACCCATAGCCCCTTGTCCTATTGCTGCCATCACTGAGAAGAGCCTGGCTCCATCCTCCTGACTCTCACCCTTTACATATTTATAAACATTAATAAGGTCACCCCTCAGTCTCCTCTTCTCCAATAGAAGTATGTCAGGGACACTGTAGTGATGACGCCTGTATGATCACTGTAGAATGATGCCTGATGATCACTGTAGGGTTTCTTAGTACATATTCTGCCAGCACCATTAACCTGCCATGCCAAGATAATGAAGATAACCCATGTTCACATATTTTCCTTCGGCCCACAGTTTGAAAGATCTTTGCCATTCCGGAAGCACTGTTCTGATAAGCATCTGCATTTTTTTAATTCTCTTCCTTTGATCTCCCAAGCAACATCTAACCTGTTCCCAAAGATCCCTCTTCAGACCTCTAGCTCCCACACAACTGTGATTTCCAGTGATCCATAAAAAAAGGGGAAAAAAGAGTTCCTACAGGGATTAAGTGGAGTGTAATCTAGAAAATAAATATCCCAAAGAATTATTTTAAATTGTAGAGGAGAAAGTTCTCATCAAACCTTTTCTAAAAAATGGAAATGGCCTGATGCAAATATTTTAATTAAAAAATTATTCTTGATAAAATACTAGGCTTCTAAAATTATGCAGCTTTTTCATTTTGAGACTGTTTATTTACCTCAGGTGCCTAAAAACCTGTCTCATGGCTGACACTGTAGTTTCATGACCAGTTCTGAAGCAGGTGTAAGTCAGAGACATCGACTTACAGCAAAAAGATTCTGAGATGGGGATTGAATGGAAGAAATTGGCTTTGCCAAGTTCACCACAACTATTTTTTAAGACATAAAACATGGAAACATTTTTATTCCTAGAAAGAGAATTATTTTCATTAAAGCTGAAATGTACTGAAAAGGCCATTAAATATAATGTTACTTTAACAGGCGACAAAATCTGACAAAAAATTTCTTGAATTTTAGTTGTCTCATTTTAGTAATGAGCCACAGTATAAACAGCAGCACCAATTAATTCGTTTTCTTTTAAGAAGGCTCATGCTGTACCTAAAAGACTGTTGTTCTGTCTAGTTAAACACTCATGCATTAAAATGCTAATAATTAAACTGTTACGACTGACTAATGAACTCTGCCAACTATAAATGATGGTCTTGTTAGATTCACTGCACAGCAAGGCTTCCTTTGTACCGAAAAAGTTAAAGGTTAAAGAGCTCTTGAAAACAGTGAGCAGCATCTAGAAGCAATTACATTTTTTCCTGGAAACTAATAGTTGTACAATAATGTTTCAATTCGCACTCCGAAAATAAATAAATAAATAAAATGACTATGAGCTCCATTCATCAGAGCAAATCTGCAGCTTTCTACACCATGGCAGACTGTTAATTTGGCTTCTGCATCCAGCCTACTCTGCCTGTAATGTAGTGTTTTGGAGAAGCTTTTATTGATCCTGCTCATGGAAACTAAAAGGGCAAAGGCTCAAGCTTGACTTGTGATACCTGTTGAGTACCAGTCACGTCAGAAAAACACTATGGGATTGAATTTCAAAAGATTTAGGTGGCAGATTTACTTGGATTTGGTGTTTATTCACTAGTTGTCCCTGTGCATTGACTTCCAGATGATACACTCTCTGGTAAATGAAGGAGACAGAGCTGGAACTTAAACTGCATGCCTGTAAGGAAGTCTGCTTGATTATGTCTGTGACCACAGCTATGCTTCTTGAGAAATACCACCCGGGTGAGATTCCAGTGCGATCACTCAATGAAACTGTGAGTTTGAGAATCAAGATTTTCCTGTGAACCTCATGTTCCCAAAAATTAAATAGAATTTCCGCTTTTAAAAAGGACTTGATCTTGGATTTATCATTAAAAAAGAGTTTCTATAAATCCTAGTGATCAATTAAGGATAATGAGATACAATTGAACATGTGCAGAAGTGATAAAGCTCAAAAACACCCCCATATTTTCCTTACTGAGCATGGGCTTGTATTCATCCACCAATTTCATATCAAAACCTTATAATTGATTTCCACTGAAGAGAAGCTACTTCAAACTCCTGGTAATTACCTGCCTAGCCACACCAAACAAGATCTCTAGGTGTGATTTAAGCAAGTGTCTCTGAAAGGACTGCTGCAATCACCTGCTCGGTTCTGACATTGCATCTGGGCCATGGGAACCTGTCAGCAGGTGACAGCTAAGGGTGGTAACTTCTTTGTGGTACTTCTTGTGATACCTTTGCTTTGTGGTGGGCTTGACATACAGGTGCCCTTTTGTTTGGGCCTCCTAGGGACAACCCTCTTCACCACTGCAGTTGCATCAGGATTTAGCTGGATTTACAGCCCTAATGGATTTGTAACACAAAAATATTAAGAGATATAATGCAACTGTTAAAGAAGAATGGCCCTGTTTGTGTGTTTTGTTTTTTTTTTTTTTTTAAAATTCATGTGGTTCTATTGCTCAAATGATCCAATAAGTCACTTTTTAAAGGTGTGTTAAGAACGCATGGGTCTGACCCTTAAACTGTCACTTTGATAGCACTGACATCCATGAGTGATCTCCGAAACACCAACAAGCCTTCCCAAAGGAAAGTATCCTCACATGCCAATAATTACAGTCTTGGTTGGGAGTTGCAGAGCTTGCTCTGATCACGGGCAGTCCTTGGGCTACAAGTGTTCAGACACAGATGAGCCTTTGGAGTAATTAACAAAGCTCTCAGCTATCTGTCATGGGCATCTTGAGTCACGGCAAGTGCAGCTGCAGAGTTCAGCTGATGTGTCTGCAAGGTTGCAACTGCCAAATCCCTTTCATTGGGTGACCATCTCTCCTGAAAGATACTTGTCTTACTATGGGAGTCACAGTCCTGAAGATCTCCCTACTGTACATAATTTGCTGGAGTATGTGCCAGAACTGTATTCCTAACAGTAGTCCAGCAACACACTCTGGTACTCTTGCCTTTTTACTGTTCTTTCTATCCAGTTCTGGGCTATAAGAAAGCAGCTAAAGGTTTCTCTTGACTCATTTCGTATTGGCTGTACTTCAGTTAGAGAGAGAGCTGTGCATTAAGAAAATTCAACTTGATTGCTACCAAAATAACTTCTGCAAAAGACAGACTATGACTTAAATGTGACTTCAGAAGCTCATACGGTGAACACACTGAATGTTTGGGAAAGTGTCGGAGTATTTGAAGTCTGACAAACTGGTTTTGTTGTACCAGAAATTCTTTCCAGCAGCAGATGTATCATACCTCCTGATGGGTCTATATTTTTATGCATGTTTGCTTTTGAATACAGCTGTGGAGCTGTGGATATACAAATATATGTATAAATGTATTCATTGAGATTCAGGAAAGGGCCATCATGATACATCATGAAAAGTGCAATTATCTTTCTCTGCCTCCTCTATAGGAGTGCACACCTGAGTAATGCACAGACTTTTGCTTGAGGTTTTTACACTGGTTGAGGAATGATGCTATCAGTGCCCATTTCACTTAGAAATAAAGTTCAGCAAAAGTATAAAAGAATATTTCGCTTTTAATTTTCTCACTGTTAAGAATTAACCTATGTACATCTCCAATGTCAAAACAACATGGTTTTATAATATCAGTGCTTCCCTGTGGCATAGTGGAAATAATAATAGTAACCATAAGCAAGAGGGATAACTGCATTCTTTGGATGATATTAAAAATACCTGTGAGTCACAGGTATAACATCCGAGAAGAGATTCACCATACCCATCAGTGGATGAAAGCCACCTGCTATTTTTCTTTAAGATAACTCTACAGAGAAGAGCTTCTGATGAAGCAAAGAATATATTAAACTCACAGTCCTGAGGAAGAAATTCCATGCAGCATTGAGACAGGAACTCTGGGAGCCAAACACTGAAATGCTCAACCCTATGCAGTCAGTACAGAAGCAAAGAAATATACTTTCAGCTTCATAGAAAAAGCTTCAGGTATTGGTACAAAACAGCCATGTGAGAGATGATTCTGAATGGACTACCAGCGTGAATTACCTTAGGAAATGGTTGTTCTGTTTTGGAAGTGAACCTCGTGGAATTGGGTCTTTTTCGTGCAATACTGAAAGGTTTGATTCACAAACTCATGGAGTCACAGGATTGCAGAGTCACTTTGGTTGGAAAAGACCCTCAAGATCATCAAGTCCAATCATTAATCTGGCACTGCCAAGTCTACCACTAAATCTTGTCCCTAAGCAGCACATCTGCACATCTTTTAAATATCCCCAAGGGTGGTGACTCAACAACATCTCTAGGCAGCCGGTTCCAGTGCTTGACAAGCCTTTTGATGAATACTTTTTTCCTAATATCCAATCTAAACCTCTGCTGGCATAGGCATTTGCTCTTGTCCTATCACTTCTTACTTGGGAGAAGAGACCAACACCCACCTGGCTACAACCTCCCTTCCAGCAGCAGTAGAGAGCAATCAGGTCTCCCCTCAGCCTCCTTTTCTCCAGGCTCAACCACACCAGTTCCTTTAGCTGCTCCTCATCAGAATTGTGCTGCGAACACTTTAACAGTGGAGACCTCAGGTATATTTTAATCACATTTTAGATTCAAAATTTGATTAATAAACTAAAATATGAAGAAGTAGGAAACCAACTGAACTCCACATAATGTGTAATGAATGTAGAACACTGATAGGAGTTTCAAAGTTTATTCAGAATCCCCTGTTTTCTTCCAAAAAATCCCAATTAACCCCAAAGCATTTCCACTGATTCTGGAAATACAGGCAGTTTTATGTGCTACTATGTACTTCTGTGGCCACACAGCCAGTACTTACAAAGCACAGATACTGAGTTTTCTACTCCTAATGTCACCTTTTTGACACTTCGAGACAACCTCACTTTTACAATCCTTTTAATACATTTGTGGCAGGGAACTGGGAAACTGGCTCAGAGAGCTGGGAATAATTCTCCCCTATCTTTTATTTTAATCTCTGCAGGTTTTCCAACGCTGTGGTCTGGGACACACAGTACAGCTGACAAACTACTGTAAACAAAAGGTCTTTCCTCAACATGTTTCTAGCCAATGGGAGATAGGGAACATGCAGAATCTACTTGGTCAGCATCTTATAATCAGATTTCCAGCACAATGTTGTGAAGTCCAGGGAACAGAGTAATTTGAATTTGCTTTATTATACAGTAGCAGAGTTAAGACAAGGCTCTGAAAGACAGCCAACCCAGCAAACAGTATTTTTTCAGGTCTTTGCTGATGCTTGAAATGAACGGTGTTGTGAGGACCTTAGCAGGGATACCAATCAAAACAGATCCTTTAAATGTTAGATACACTACAAACTCACTGGGACCCATTGGTCTTGAAAACTAGCTTGATCAATATTTGGTTTGGTTTTGCCTAGGAGAGAAAGTGGGAAAAAAATGAGCATAAAGAAGCTTTGACAACAGAAATATTTATATGCAAGAGAGGGTAGTAAAGATGCAGTGAATACTTGCAGGGAAAGTTATTAGTCAAACATTGCTATCTGAGACCTTGTGTGTTGTCATGATGAAGAATACTTCTAGATACACACAGCAACAGCATAAAATATATTTCACTCCTTTCTAGTGCCCATCTGCCATAGAGATCTTTATTCATTTTGATATCTAACATGGAAGCAGATACATCAGCTAGGATATAGTTCATAAGAACAACAACAGTAAAAAGAACCAACTTTTAGAAAGAAAAAAAGAATCATTATAAGTACTAGGAAAAAGTTTTGTGAATTCAGGCTATCTTTTCAAACATTCAGACCACCCCTAAAATAGCAGCTACAGTTCACAGGGGCCAGAGCTACACAAATTCCAGCTCTCCCTATGTGGTAAGTCTAATACTTTCTTTTCTTATGCTTTAAGGACTTCAAATAGGGTTTGTGCATTTGACTCCTTTTATCTCTTTCATAGAGTTCTCTCTGCTTTTAAATCCCTAAGTATCTCTGTCCTCCCCCTGCCATTCCTTAACAGATCCAGGACAGCACAAATAATGCCTCTTGGCTTTGAACACATCATGGCAAATTTCACTGACAGAGGAAAGATGTATGAGCAGTTATCTGGGATAGTTTTACACCAATCCATCTATTGTACGCTATGTTCACAATATTGGGCTGGAATGAATTTCAGGCAAAGTGTGTTCCTCGCAGACCACTTAGAAACAGAATAGGTTCTGTCTGTGGCCCCAGTTCTATCTGATGCTAAGCACCTTACAGCATCAGGACCTTGCTGAGAAATATTTCCCTTAAATTTCTCCAGGGCTGTGTAGGGCTTTGTCTCTTGACAATGAAAAGATGACAGGAAGATGGCCACAGTTTACGTGCCTAAAATCCTACACGAGTTTAGCAAAAAATGACCCCATCTGCATCAAAGGATACCAAGCCAATGTGCAGAAATGAAGGAGATATTTAAAAAGAAGGAAAAAAATCCCTCTTCTTGAAGGATGACCCCACAGGTTTGTCTTTTGCTTCTGCTATCAGGATCTACCTTCAGGTTTTTTTTGGAAGGCAACGCATGAAGGAACACACCTGAGTAAAGTTGCACAATTTCAACCTGCGTCTGCAGGACTGAAGCTTTCATAAGATATTCATGACAGTGGCTTTATTTCTTCTCCTGTATGGTGCCTGCCATTAATTGAGCATGGTTAAAACAAGAAGCAATCATTACAATTCTAGCATGGAAATCCAGTCATTTGCATTTTCTAGGTGTACCGTTTAATCAGTGCATTAAGATGTAGACTGCTTGGTGTCTACATAGGACTGTGCTTGCATACTTTGACATAAATTTTAGCCTTCGGTGGCAAAAACAATGATTATAGAAAAGCAGGGACTGGTCTACTCTTGTATTATAATTCCAAATGCAGAAACTCTGTTTCAACTAAGACAAATTTGCATAATTTTAAGGCTTGAATTGTAAAAAGATGTGAAACGCTTGCAGTTTGTACTGTGAAACATTTGAAAAGTAAAGCAGATTTTTAGAAACATTTTTGTAACAATGTATTTTTGAACACAGTTCATTAGTGAAGAAAACACAGCTCGTGTAATGAGGGATTGCTATAAGCAGATTTAATATATTCTAGCATTTAAATATTATTGTTGATCATAAAAGATTAAATGCCCTTTGCTTTCAATCCTCTTATTAAAAGCAGCAATTTTTAATTTTTTTTTGACTGTGGTGAGGAAGTTTGAACCAGAATGTAAATGCTTAACAGAGTCTGTGCATATGTGCACACAGCCGTGTGATGAAGGGATGGGGCATTTTCCCCAAAGCTTCAATTTCAACTCACTCATTTGTTATCATTGTTCATTAACGATGTGGCTGACCTAAGAAGAGCCTGAAGGATTACAGAATATTTGTCTAACTATTTAACAGAAGCTTATAAAATAATAGTATTTGTTAAACACCTCAGGTTTCCCTCCCATTGCCACTGTAGTCTGAACACATGAAAGGACTGGGTGGGATGAACGCAGACACAGCTCAGTTGGGTCAGAGGTGTCAGCTCAGCTCGGTTTGAATAGGTAACCCAGTCCCCAGTGTAACTGCTTTAAAGGGAGTTTCTGAGAAACCACTGTCAACTGTCTGATTTCACGCTGATTTGTTTCTGGATGGGAGCTGCTGTTTTTCATTGGGTGGCTGAGTTGCTGAGATAATCAAATTCATGTCACCTGCAAGGAAGAGCGGAATGAAAAGTATGACTAAATGGGGAGGAAAGCCAGGATACTGTTTCACCATCACCTATGTCCTTAAAATACTGCTTACGCTTGCCATTACATTTTCTGCCTGTGTAGTTTCTCATGGGAATGCTGACGACTTAAGGCTCACAACAGCAAAGCCAGCAAAAGCTGTGCTGAGAGCAGAGCCCTGACGTACCGTTACCTTGCTTGATCATCACCAGTTCAGAGTACGCTTCAACAAGGGCGACTGTGTGCCATCCTTCCCCATGCTCAGTAGCCCAAACCCCGCTGTTTTTTGGTATGTAGATCTGTTTGGATAGGAGTAGTGGTGCAGCCCTGACGGGCTATAAAATGCTCCTTGCTAGCGCTTCCTAACAACTTTGCTGCTGTTACTTGTTCAGAAGAAAGAGGACCTAATTTCTACCACTTTATTAAAAATGTGTCTCATATCTTAAAAGAAAAGAGAGCTCCAAAAAGTAAATACTTGAAGCCAGTTAGAATAGGAATGTGGAAACTACCTACATGGTGTCTGTCAGGATCTAGAGGATGGATGGTCTTAGGTTAGCAGGCTGATCCTCTGGTCAGCTAACTTTCCCAGTTAGCTTTACCCTACTTTTTTCTTGCTACACTGTGAGATATTGTAGCACACACCTGTAACACTGAGGTGGGAATTCAGAGCCAGTCGTGTCCTGATGTGGTAGATCTGATATCTATTTCCAGATTTCAACCAGACTGGAAGCCAGCCCATGTGTCCTAACCTTGCTCCTTCACAACTGGACACATCACTGAACAACCTGGTAGGCTGTCCCAGGTAGAAAGACATTTCTTAGAGAGATGCAAATGTTGAGACCTAATTCCCAAGCTACAGTTTCAAAATAAGCTTTAAAAGACGGTCTTATGGATCTTATGTGTGTTGGGGCTGAACTAAAAATTCACCCAACCTGGCTGACATAAGAGGACAGCACAGGACATGTGTTTGCCCAGAAACAGACTTTTAGAACTTCTTGAATATAATTCTTTGGTAGTTGACTGTTCCTTTCTAGTTAAAGAGGTACTTCCTCTCTAAGCTCCTTTATGAGTTTCCAGAAGAAAGAATTACTCCTTTAGGCTGATACTTTTGTAGCTTTTGGAAAGTTTGGTAAAAATCCATATGGTTGTTTTTGAGCATGCTTAAAGAATTGTTTCAGATGTTTAACTTGTGCTTGGGTAACTGAAAACAGTTCAAACTTGGCATGTAGTCTCCAGTGAGAAATGTGGGCTTGGATAAGTTGAGAAAAAAAAATCGGTTCAGAAAGAAAGGAGTTATAAACAAGTGGAAATAGTATGCTTCAGTTATCCAGATGTATGCCAGGCAAGCATAGATGTCTGGATATCCACATGCTGAAACAAATGCATCTGTATTTATTTAAATGTGTGATGTAATGTTCATGTGCAAACATCTCAGTAAATGGCAAGCATGTTAATTTTTTCCCATCTCACAAAATAAATATAGACAATACATGAGATATACATATATGTACAGCTTGGAAGTGTCTGGCTGAGCAAGAGAATGACCCAGAGCTCTTGGACGCCAATGAAAAGACTGTTCCTGAATGTAATGGAGTATGGATCAGAGTCCAATGCCCTACAATCCTGCTCATGTATTAAAAAATAGAAAGGGTAAATACACATGTAAAATGTTAAAAACCTCATCAATCCTTAAAAGTTTCCATTACACTATCTCAGATAATACTCAGTGCCAACTGTGATGAATTAACATTTCCACAGCCAGCAAAAGCTGTTCAAACCCCAAAATGTAATATATGATTTTCTTGATTCTGATTTTCAAAACACAACCTTTTAAACAGAGGTTCAATCATCAAATCCACAGGAGAAGTAGCTCTGGGTTTTCTTGCTGAAAATCCAAATTACTTGGGTGCCAAATCTTCATATGCCTAAAATTGGTGCTGCTCCACTGACTTCAGTGGAGCTATGCTGATTTACACCAGCTGCATGGCTGGCCCATAAATATTTTCAGTTGATCTGGATTATTTTATATATTATATGAATTTTCTTTATGGATTACATGGCAAAACATTTGTTCTCAGCTTCTATAATGTCAGGGTCTGTGAATTTATTTTAATGTGGGACCGTTCGTGTGGTTCTATTATTGCACAACTGAATACATTCGTGCATATAATATGGTTTCACTGCACATTCTCCCATCTACACACTCATAGACATCCTAACAGACAAATTACTATCACCCCATCTATCCATAGGAAGCCATATATTGGCATGAAAGGCAGCTGCTGTGGGAAATATAGGGCTTGATTGTCAAGCTGTTGGTCATGTAAAAATTTCCACCATAACACCATGGTAAGTGTAGTTCTTTGCATGTATTTATGTTAGTGGGGTTTTAAAGTTAATCATGCATGTTATTATTCATCAGGGAGTTTGTGCTGGACACTTCACTTAGCACTTTGACACAAAGGTAAATAGATTCCACGGATGCTGAGTAGTGGGATAATGAGATTTTATTAAATCTGTGATCTTCCCCTCTCATAATGGCACTTACTGCAGGTCCCCTTTTCTCTGCAGTATTTTGTTTACAATAGCTCTGTCTCTTAAGTACAATGCAGAGGGCTTGGGTTTATTATGGGGTTAGTGAATACACTCAGGCCTTTCATGGCTAAGCCCCTGGGACATGGTAGGCAGGTGTGCAGCCACCTCCACAGAGCCTGTTCAGGGCAGGACACACACCATGCAGCCAGGCTTGGCAAGGGCTATCTGGGGTTACAGGCAGGGAAAAAGTGATCCAGCTTTCCAGCTACACAAACCCATTTAGACCACAACAAATTTACATTGCATTTATAGGGAATGTAGAAAGAATTATTTCCTGCACAATAGGAAATTGTGTTCTAATAAAGGCAGAATCATTGCTTAGTTTGCTTAAAACCATCCTGCCACTTTCTCCTCCTTTTTCTTTGATTATGTAGTGCCCATAACATTCTGGTCTGTAGCATATTTTGCTTGTGTTAGTCATTTATTAATCCTCAACAAGGAATTTATCAGTTAAATGTTAAAACAAAGCACGATCAAAGGAAGCGTAACAAACTTGCACAAGAAAGAGACTGTTGGTCTGAGTCCCCAAACCTATGCAATCATCTGATAAAATCCTCCTGAATCCAAATTCAAGTAGTTACAGACTGAGGTTGAGGTATATGGTCTGGTAAATTGGCAGAGCCTGAGATCAGTTACCAGCACCTGCCCAGATGGTACCTATCTTCGCTTTTATAAGCCCTACTTTCATTTACAGTTTTCTAGAAGAGAAAGTTCAAAGCAGCTACAACTATTTAATATGTGTAGACTTTCCTTTATATGCCAGAGAAATTAATACTAAAGAAATTTCCTTAGTTGTCTTAGTCTGTGAGTGCCATTTAAAAATCCAGCCAGACTATCAGCTCTGTTTTCTTAATACCTGTAGGCTTTGTGGTGTGAAGTAAGTGGAGCAACCCATGAAGTAAGAAGTATTGTTGCTTGCACAGTGCATGGGGGAAACTGAGGTACAGGAAGGCTGAAAAAACTCAGCTAAAGCTACATTAGAGTTAGTTTTGCTTTGCTATAGGGACAAGTGGCCAGGTCAGCCTGGTGCCCAGGGACTACTCTTGCCAGTTGGCTGGACTTTCCTCTCCTGGATTGCAGTATCTGCTGGGGCATAAATAACGCAGAGGACAAACTATCTGCCTGCTTTGCCAATAATGCATTAAAATAAAGGCAAATCTTGTGAGGGTTAAAGGCTAAGAAACTCAACATTAAACAGCCCAGCAGTTCCAGCAAGGGTTAAGACAAGCCTGTGACACTGGGAGACACAACGGGACTCTCCTTCTGTGCTACATATGTAGGTGGGTATTAAGGACATGCATCTCTCCTCATCTAAAATCATGAATTTTTATGAAGTAAGTCCTGCTTTCCCATAATTCAGTAGGGTGCACTTTGCAGACCCTAAAGTGCTGTCACTACAGAAGGTTTCATTGCTTGCACCTGCTAAAACATTTGAGGTATTTGAGAGGCAGTGAAACACATTTGCTTTTCATTTTATCTGACTTTGAAAATCTTTGAAGTGTTTAATAGTAGTCCAGAAAAGATTTCTGCCTCTTAATCATTTACTTGTAGGGCACATTCTCCACTGGTAGCCTGTCAGGCAGAAAACGAGTTTAGCCCAGTTTTATTAAGTGCCACATGCCGAGTCAGTGTTCATTAAAGGTGTTTTAAGGTTTGAATTATGTAATTTATGAGAAAAAGAAATACAAAATTCCATTGTTTTATTAATATGCAGCACAGGATATACTGCTAATAACATACTTTTTAAACAGAAGTTTTATTAAAAAAAAATGCTTTTATAGGGGGCTACAGATAGGCTTTTAAAAAACTCTTTTTCCCTGTTCAATAAAATTCAAACATTTTAATTCAATCAACATAGATTTGAAAAAAGGAACTATTCTTAACCTCTCCTTTCGGTCACTTTTCTTTACACACATTGTAGACAAAGGGGGAAAATAAAAAAAAAACATTGGAATCTTTTTTTTTCCCTTTTTAATAGAAGTGACAGTATATGGTATTAAAAGCAAGCCAATGCTGAAGCCTGCAGTCAGATGTTAATTCACCTTTTAAATAAAACAAAAGCAAAAAAAAGAAAAGAAATGGTAAAGGAAAAAGGAAAATAAAACCTCTACATTATAACCCCAGGAAACACTACTTTCCAACATTATTTTAAATTGCCCCCCACTGATTCACAGCTAACGGGATATTTTTAATTAGATGAGGGCTTAAGTAAATCTTTTGGTAGCCCACTAAACCATTTTTATGGTCTACATTGTTCTAATATCAGGAATAGGTTTTCCTAAGCATATGTGAAAAACACAACTTATGAAATACAAGGAGCACATTTTTCTCCCTAACGTATCTGGCTCACGATACCTGAGCCCAATCCTGGAGACCCAAGGCAGTCCTGATCCTGCAGCTGGCTCTGGAAGGGCAGCTCCCTGCCCCCTGAGATGGCATTGCATCCATCGGGGAATCTCCTAACCTCCCTCTCCGTGGCAAAACTCCCACCAGCATCTCATAGTTTCACTTGAAGAAGGAATTGTGTGAGACTTGAGGAACCAAGACCAGTTGAGTTTAATACAAACTTTTATTCCCATGGGAATGTCTTAGTTACCCAAACTTAATCTAAACTGGAATTCATTAACCCTTCAAGGCAGTCCAGGCTGCAGTTCCTGCACTGGTGGGTTTGCTTTATTTGCTTCTGTTTCATTTATTTGTTATTTACTGATGTTCTGACAAGTCCTGGGAACAGAGGAGGGCTGATGGTTTGGGGTGAACATGCTGCGTCCATGAGGCTTAGCTGCTGGATAGCTCAGGTTGTGTGAAATGGAAAGAGCTGGTGCCTGCAATCAGCGCTACTGGAAAGCTTGAGAAAAAATAAACGTTGCAGATGTGACACAAGTCACTAATTTTGGATATGTCCCATGTGACTAATCCTGCTCATATTTTGGTAATGTGATGTTCATGTGGAGTCTTACCACAGTTTATGGAGGGGGAGGTATCAGTATCAGACCTTTGAGATCTGTCTGTTTCCAGCAATGGTATGCACACATACCTCATACACAGCTGATGTAAAGCAGTGATGCTCCATGCAAGGGACACAGGGAGTCATTAATCGCCAAGGGGTTGCAAAAGATGAAGTTGCTGAAGTTGCTGACACTGAATAATTGGTCATAACAAGTCGTACAGAGAATGCAGATGTGGTAGCAAAACATCTTGAATAGGAATAGCAATTATACTTGAGCACAACCATTAATTTTTACAGTTAAGAAGGGGGAAACTCATAACTATATTAATAATTTGTTCATTTGCTTCCAAAGCAACATTTTTAATGAATTCTCTCTGGAAGCATGAACCAAGAACTGCTAAAAAAACTTGCCCTGCAGAAAATGCACTTTAACAAAACTTTTTGCTCTGAATTAAATGTTATTTTTACAGTGAGTCCTCAGTTTATGACAGACACATGCTTGTAAAAGCTGCCATTGTTTCTTTGAAGAGTGGGAGAAAAACAAAGGGGAAACATTGTCAGATGCTTTACCTTACAGCATCCTAGCCCTTTTTAAGATGTTTCCCCCAGTCCTGGCTCCAGTAACGAGTCACTGCAACAAGCAATGTTTCTGACTGCGGTGGGCACTTATTGAAGGACCTCAGACTGCAGTGTTGCTCTGATTCTTAATGGTGGCTTTCAGTGATGACCTGTTTAATCACTGAGGCAGGCTCCTTTTGGGAAAATGGAAATGCAGCAAGGTGGCAGTTGTACTGCCATCGTTCATTGCAACCTGCTGGGGACGCAGAGGTGGGAGGAAGGAGGACAAGAGTTTGCTGCTTCTCCTTGTGAGACTTGCTGTGTCCACACCTGCTTGGAAAGGATTCTTCCCTTGGGCACATGCATAAGGAGCAGACTTATCCACAAGGCACCTCACCTCATTCCCAGAAGTTGGGAGCACACCTTACCTCTCTGAAGTGGTAGGGAGAGGGTGTTTCTAATTCAAGTGGAAGAACTAGCTGCTTCAGTTTTATTGCAGAATCATGCTAGTAATACATCCAGATTACTGAAGCTCTCAGTAAGGAAGTCAATTTATGATGACTTTGCCATTGTCCTGTTGCTAATGTGCCCCATTTGATTCTCCTCAGCTGGCTTTGAAAGGTCTCTTTGAGGAAGGAGGAGATAGCACCCTTGCTTATGAAAAAGGCAAATTATACCCAGGGGCAACATTGCTGCACAACAGGAAAAGGCCAGCCTCCTCCCAGGAGACATGGCCCCAAATTAAATGCAAGTAATTTCCTGACTAACCTGTGATTTCTATCTGGTTGTGGCTTCTGGCATACAGCTAAGTCTCCGGTTCTGCTGTTCTGTTCAGCAGGTCTCACATGTGCTTTCACTTTCATTTCCAAGCCTTAATACAGAACAGCCCATCCACAACCTGCTGCTAAGGCAGCGGAGGCCATGGATGCTGGCTCTGGGTTATGCAGCCATGGGCAGGAGGAAAGACTGTCCGCTTGGGGGGCAACCCACGACAGGGGTTCTTCAGTCACAATGGCAACGTGCTGGCAGAGGAGGTAGGACTGTAGAGAAGAGTGACATGTTCCTACACCACCTTCTCTGCATCCCATATAACATTTAACAGGGTTTTGGTTCTAGCTGCTCCCTTCTCTCTCACCAGCCTAAAACTGATGAAGCTGACATTAAGCTGGAAGAACCTATGCCAGTAATTTGTTTCTCTACAGAGGGCAGGTCTCCATCAAGAGAATCACTGGTATTAGGTCAAAGTGCATTTTTTACAGCACCAACAAAGGAGTCGGTGACATTTTGGAAGGGTGAATGCCCCTTAGTAGTCCTGTGGCTGGCCAGACATTGGTTAGGGAGGAGGTACCTTGGGAATGGGATGAGTAGTAGTGAGCTCCATGAAGTGTGCAACATGAAAAGAGAGCCTTTGAGGATAACATAATTTACATTCAGCCTTTCTGTGGTTAGTCCTAGAAGAAAGCACTGCCTGGAAGGAAGGAACAGGAGACAACAGCCTGCAACCTCCACTGGGCAAGCGATGACAGATTTACTTTACTAAAAGCACTCTACCATGATTTATCCCAAATACCTGTCTCCTTCTTGTACTTTTACAGCATTTGGGGATTTCTATGGATGCTGTAGCACTTTTGCATTGGGAACTATCTGTTCAGTAGATCACCTGCATATGGGCTACAGGCACCACTGAAATGTAGAATTAGGGTGAATCAAATGCCTGACCCCCTTTTAAGTAATCAGGACAGTGGTTGAAAAGCCCGTGGTAATAAATACCAGAATCATCTATATAAACTATCTAAGTTATAACTAATATGATTGGCAAAAAAAAAATACAGCAGGTCCCTTATTGCTTCTTGATATCAGCAAAGATAGTAAATTATCATACACTGAATCATTTTTTTCACGATGAATTAAGACTTTAAGCAACTATACACTCAAAAAGCATTAGAGTAGCTCTAATATTTTACTCAGATCAACCTGGAGAAAGAAGCAAGATTGGTCTTTTAAAATTTAAGCACCAGTGTAGAATAATTTTTTTATGTTGGTGTTACAATTCCATTTGTGAGTACTGTCTGTTTTGCCACTGTTCATTTTTTAAACCTAAGTAGTTTAAACCTAAGTAGTTTTTTTTAAACCTAAGTAGTTTAAAACATCTAGTGTGTCTTCACTGTAGTAGTTTAAAATTCTAGTGTGTCTTCAGCTGTATCAGCAAAGTCTTCCTTCCACTGGTAATGGTAGAATTTTTACTGGTGTGAGTAAATTCATACTGGGCACCATATAGGCTGTAACACAAAGAGACTGTACCTTTTTTATTATGCCGATATAATCAAAATAATAAAACCTGTGCTGTAAATGATAAGAGATATTAGTGCCGTGTTGTTGAGAAACTGGCACAGGACAGCAATGAATGAAATACATCTGGGATTAAGAACCTAATTCATATAGTAAATAATAGGTTGCACAAATCTAATCAGTTGAAGAACTATTACATGCATAAGTAGATATTCTGTGGAGGGAGAAACTGAGATTCGGTGCACAGGTCTTAAATGGTCAGTGTGCTCTGGATTTTGTTGTGAAAAATACCTGTTTGTTTCAGGTCAGGGTGGTTTTCAGGTTGGGGAAATAATCCTTATTTCTGAAATAAGTGGTCTGTATAAAAAGCACAGATTTTTGACTACTGCCATGCAAAGTGCTGGATCTTAGGCCCAAATGAACCCCGCAGTCCAAGTAAAAACAGAGGTAGTTGCAAATTTCATCCCCATTTCTGATTAAAATCATGTGAGTGATGATCAGTTTAGGCAAGGTTTCTTCATGAGATTAAAAATAGATACCAGCCTGGTAAAGAAGTTCAGGAATACTTTAACATTCCCAGGCAGTTCTTGTTTTTTGTAAGAAAACCAAACAATAAATCTTGTTTTCATAAGAAACTTTTGCAAAGAGCACTTTCCCGTTAATTCCTGTGAGGAACATATGCCTTGTTTTTTTTCAGGGGTTCCTAATGCTTTTGCTACAAAAATTTTTAGTATGTTACAAGACATATGTAGCCTCATATGAAAAAAAACCAAACCAAAACACCTCTTGACAAAAGAAAAATATTTTTTTCTTAGCTTCTTTTGATTCTTGGACTTAAACTTTGGCTTGAGTGAACTTCTTTTTGTTGAAATGTCCCTGTTTACCATAGGAATGCTAGATGTTTAATTTTTCCCGTGTATTGCTTCTAAGGAAATGCCACAGCATTGTATTTACAAGATACCCCGAACTGTCAGTTTCCTTGAAACACAATGTATTTAATACAAAGCCATTAAGCCTTGTAAAACTGTCAAAAATGTAAATGACACTTGTAATAAAACCTTGTCGTGTGACCAGCTCTAGCTAATCAGGGTTGATGATATCACTGCAGCTGATCATGGCTGGTGCTATGTACATTTCGACAGCTTTATGACCTGCGTGGATTTGTGTTATTAAAATTGTACAGTTTTGTAAGGAATTTGGGATTTAATAAAGCAGCAGAGAAACTACAAAAGGGACAATATATCCCACTAAAAATGAGTCAGGCTTTAAAAAAATAATATAAACAGATAAAGTGCCTGAGTGCACACATGCGTGTGTGTGTGTGTGTGTGTGTGTGTGTATGCAAAGAGGGAAACTAGGAGAGGTTCTCTTTTCCTAACTCACGCAGGGTACGGGCTGCTCGTATAAACCACTTTTATGTATTTATAGCTCGGCAAATACCTTGCATCTGTGAGACCATAAAACAAATTACAATGTATCCAATTGCTTCAAGGTGGCGAATTGTGCTTAAACTTAATGACTTGTACAGATTATAGGAGAAAGAGCATTACCTGTTTAATGTCGTTTTTAATAAGTAATTCCCAAACAAGTATAGTAAATGGGAGGTTGGGGTTTGCGTCAGTTTGTTTCTTTTTCTTCTTTTTTATTTTTGTTTTCCCCATGGAGTTTTAAGTGGAGTGGGCCTCCACCCTTGTGTATGCAAGGTAATGCACCATTTTATTTATTTTGCAATGCTTGGAACTGCTCCCTAGGGTACAAACATGTCAGAAAAGGAGAGACGAGGACACATATTCTCCCAATAATCTATAAATTCAACTTAATGGGGCAGATATCAGAAAAATGTGTTGGATTGAAGGCGCATAAATCACTCCTGGTTTCCTGGCATGAGCTGGCACTGTGTGCCTTATATTTCAGCCAAATTATTCCATTTGTTTCTGAAGATATTTTAATCCCTCATGACCTCAAACTTCCCGTGAACCAGGGCCTGAACAAAAGGCCGCCCACTGTCTTTGCAGTAAATCTGTTGTCTCCCTTCTAGGCCCGCAACCTGGGATCATAGATCACCCCTGCACCGCATCTTGCTTCAATTTAGTCAATTAACTCGAGTAAAGCACTTGTAAGTTTGCAGATGTTGCTTTATTATCAAGGCCTAAAATGTACACGAGGGTTCAGGAGCCCGAGGTTACGGGAAGGTTGTGTGAGGGGGAGGGAGGGCCGCGCAAGGCACAGGCCTCCCAGCCACCTCCCCAGGGCTGGCAAGCCCCGGGCCCTGCACCCCAGCCAGCTTCTTTAGGCCCTCAGGGGCATCTTGCCTTGGGGAATGGGGCTATCTGATGGTATCTTGCAGAATGATAGGATGGGAGAAGTAGGTATTCCACCTTGAGATGAGATAACGTCGTGATTAACAGATGTTTAATTGGGCCATTCGTCAAAGGAAGAACCTGCCTAAAAGTCAGCGAGGCTAAGTAAATTATTTCCAACCCTGCAGGTGTTGGACTGGCAGCTCTATCACTCTTCTGGAAATGGGCTTTAGAAGATTTTTATATGAAAAGATAATTTATTTCTATGAGGTATTACATTGTGCCTTTATTTATGTAATATGCTTTCAGGTTTGGGTCTGGTCCTCCTTTATCTTGTGCACTGGAATGAACTGGAGGAAAACCAGTTGCCCTCTCATCCCATCATATGGATAAAGTCTTATGTCATGTTATTTAATAACCTCCCAGCAGCACGTAGCTATGAGGGAGAGGACAAATATATGAGAAAATCTTACAAAAATTAGAAAAATATTACAAAAATAACTGGTTTGGTCAATACACTAAAAAAAGCAGGGATTGATGCTGGCCTGTGCAGAGGGACTTGGGTGCAGCAGGTCCCACTGCTTGGGATGGGGTCAGGAGCTTCCTAACATTTCACTGTCTGCTGCTCCAAGGTTACAATCTAGATTCATACCTGGTTACACCTGCATTTTTTTTTTTTTAGTTCCTGTGGTTTCCATTCCTTTTAAGCTTGTTACTTAAATTCAAATGAGCCCTAATTAAAAAAAAAAATAATCTGGAAATTACAAAAGGTTTCAGGTGCAAATCACATATAAAAGGATAGATTTTCAGTGAGTTCACAGCAGAACTATAGATATCAGGTTTTTAAGGACAAGGTCCTTCATTTAAAGAACCTGCAGATTCAGAAATTTTTGAAATAAATAGGCTAAATATTTAGCAGGGATGAGTTGTCAGAGTGCCATTTACTTCATGGAAACTCTGTCTGTTTACATCAGGTGACAGTTTGACCTGGAAACTGAACCTCAACACATCATGAAATCAGTTACCAAGTGAGTTTAGCGTTGTTACAGATTTCACAGCACGATTCATTCAGGTGTAATTATAAACTATGTTTTCTAGGGAAGCTAAACTTAATATCCATTTAGCCCGCATTCATTCTCCTCTTCACCACCTAACTAATTTAAGGTGCTTTTGTGATAGTCACAAAAATACTGACTTGTAATTTCTGTGGGCCTTTTTCTTCCAGCTGCAGCTTTCTCCTGTTAGTCTGCAGTTGTTGTAGCAGAGGAAACGTCTTCGGAGCTGCTGTGATGTCCATCTCTGCAGTGTGCAGGGGAACTGAGGAAACTTGTGAGCAGCCTCTCCATCTTTTACATTGATCTCCATGAAACAGTGAAAATATAAAAATAGGCCTTTCCTCTTGGGCAAATTTATTCCACAGAACATGGCTAAAATTTTTCTTCCAGCTGCAGCTTTCTCCTGTTAGTCTGCAGTTGTTGTAGCAGAGGAAACGTCTTCGGAGCTGCTGTGATGTCCATCTCTGCAGTGTGCAGGGGAACTGAGGAAACTTGTGAGCAGCCTCTCCATCTTTTACATTGATCTCCATGAAACAGTGAAAATATAAAAATAGGCCTTTCCTCTTGGGCAAATTTATTCCACAGAACATGGCTAAAATTACTGGGGGCTTTCTTGTATGTTCTCCAGAATATCTTAAGCTTGTATTACACTTAAACTGAGGAGCAGATAGGGCTTTTTGTGTGCTGCAAAATGCTCACTTATGAAAAACCAGGAGTAGCAACACTGATGCCAACAGCTATCAGGCTTTACCTTGCCTGTAGTCTAGCTCCATGATCACAAGGCAGTTGATAGCATATTTCATGCTAATGCTTTTTGTGATCTTCATGGCACTTACAAGTATCTGAGATAAGACTAGATCTCTGGAACAGCAAGAACAGAAAAGAAAAACAAATCTGTGTTCCTGGTATCTTTTGTCCTTTGTGGCATTCAGCCTATGCACAGTATGCTGATATTTTTACAGTTTTTTAGCTTTGCAAGCATCTTTATCAGGCTCTGTTGAGTTTAAAGGGGTTTGGCATGTGAAATAATTTCTAATGATGACAGTAATTGAGCAGATTGAAATTAATTAAGTGAGGTCCAATTCTGTTGCTTTCTCCTGCATCATCTAAAGTGAACCTTGGGTTCGATAGCAAGCCAAATTTTTAGTCCTTAGTTTTCAGTATCTGTAATGCTTTAAACGGAGAAGCCAAACTAAATCTCAGGGGAAGTCACATGGCTCACAAATGTGGACACAAATGGGTTCATATAATTTTTGTGCAATATTTTGTGTGTGAAAGTGTCTCAAACTCTTCTTGACTTTTAACTTTCATAAGAGAGTCTTTAATTACTCTTGGAATATGCCATTATGTTTCTTTTTTTACTCATAGCATTTTTTTAAAAACAGTGGTCTGTTTTGTTTCTATATATAATGGTAGTTAATAAAATATGTGCCAGAAGGCAAAAATATGATGAGCTATAAGGCATACTCCAGACTGTAAGGAAAAAGAAGAAAGAGCTGGCCTGCGATTCCACAGCCTATCAGTATTTCTCCTTAGAATAGATATTACTTTTGGTCTGTTTCCCCCAAAATGTCTGGCCTGAGTCTAAATAATTCTCCCCCTTTCTAAATTTGTAGCTCACCAATTTGTGCTCATTTAAAGTCTGTCCCCTGTGCCAAAAACTGGCAATGTTTAAGTCCAGTATCTAATTCCGAACTAGAGGTTCCCTGTGTCTTTTTCTTAAACGGTACCATCAGCACACTTAAGTTGGATCAGATCTATTGAATCAAGCTGGGGAAGTAATCTTAGCAACACACTCCAGATCCATATCTTTATTCCAGTTTATGGCTCTAGTAGGAAGGAGCAGGTCTATGAAAGCTTGCTGTTTCTGCATCTCCGAGTGGCCACTGAAGCCCAAGCCCATTCTCCCTTGCTTTAGACCCTTAACTGAAGATCCTGTGTTAAGAAACTGGTAGCTTTGTTACTGTAGGGAATGCATGCAGATCAAAATCTTACCTATGGGTCTCCATAGAGGGAGCTTGGTGAGAGATGTTGAGATTTGGTTTATGAACTTTTTCTGTCATAAGGAAAAAATTTGTCCATCTATCAACCTATTGGATTGAGTATCCCAGAAATAGTTGGAACTGGACTTTTAAGCAGTTCTGCATGTCACTGCACCTATACGTTTGGCAAAACGATCTCATCTGAACAGTGCTGACTGTTTTGTCTGATACTCTGCTGCTGGAGGTGGTTATCAGGCTCTCAGGAGCACAAGACTCACTCACAGCAGTTATCATGTATGTAGGTGTGTTTGTGACAAATGTTTGATCTTCCCATCTCTCCCAAGCTCAGCTAAATTTGTTCATAAATAATTGGGACAAATTTGCTGCTTGCCGTGGGGATACGCCATTAGTGACAGGCTAGAGGTGACCACTGTGTCATTACAAAAATGAGCAAGTAGCACTAAATACTGCTTCATAGAAACAAAGGTATAGAAGTCTCTTCAGCAACTGGCATAAATTGAACCTGATACTCTCCTACCTATACACCTCTCTTTTAATAGAAATAATACCTTCTGACCTAGAGTCTATGTTGCAGTGGACACAACTTATACAGGATGAGGTAGGGGTCACTGAGCTCATCTAACACCAAAACAAGGCATTGTGGCTCTTCCCCTTTCATCCCTACTCTTCTGTCTTCCACTGCACTCCCAGACTGATGAGTCTCCCCATCCCCGCACTAAATTTTTTCAGGCCTTTGCTGACCTCATGCAACTTGGCAACCTTGCTGAGAGACCAGTGAGTCTGGAGCAGCACAGCTGGATGAGCTTGGAGTCAGGAGTGCACAAAGGCAAGGTAGAGATGGGACTTCCCTCTTCAGTGATGGTAAACTGAGACACTGGCCACTTCACTGGTGGACATACCTAAATCACTGCTAAACGAGATAACTTTTGGGTTTGCTAGCCATATAGCTCCATGCAAATTAGGTGTCAGTGCTGTCACCTAGAAGCTGGTATGTGAGAAGCTATCTTTGCTCCGCTCCTTTCTATCAATACACCAGCTCTCAGGTATTGATAAGCTGCTATCAAAACCTGTTAGCTAAAAGCTCATTTGGGTGTAACTATTCCCGCTCCAGACACTGTGATGTTGGAACTGTTTTCAACAACTTACTGTCAGGAGATGGCCTCCCTTGAAAGAGAGGTGGGTCAGCTCTCAGCTGGTGAAACACAGAGCATCATCTTGAGCATGGCAAGGCCTGTGGGGAAGAAATAACCTTTACCGGTACAGTTACTGTTGAAAAACCAGCCACATCTGTAAGGCATGCAGACTCCCTTCAGGTTTCTATCATGACTTTCTTTGGGATCTTCACAGTTCAGGAATGCTGCATGGAAACATTTCATGGCTATACCTTACCATCATTTTCTTTCCAAACCCCAGTTTGGAAACTATTCCGAGACTCTCTCCTGTGCCTGAAGAGGTACATCTTGCTACCCTGTTGTTTCTCTGGTACCTTGCTCTTGGGAGTGTGCACTAAATAAAGACCTCTTATTACCCTGAGTTTGCCAGTTATGTTATAGAACTACGTTACACTACAACATTAAAAAGCATTTATTTCAACAGCCAGCGTGAATGATGCATTCTCAGGCCTTTTATGGAAGAGTAGGTAAAGTGTGATGCTGTGAGCTTGTGTGTTGAAATGTCTGTGTGCTTATTCCAGCTGTGCCTACTAGGGATTTTCAATTCTCTCTCCCTACCTACCTGGTCTTATCCTTAAACCAGCTAGATCAGGCCCTCCATGCACTAGCAGTGCTGCTGGGGCCTGGGAACATTTTCAGCTGGTAAGACCATTCAGCATTGTTGCACTGTTTCTCACCAGCATTTCTTCTTCACTTTGTCCCATATGTTTGGTCTAACCTTCTTTTCCCTTTACAAATCATTCCTCTGTGAACTACTGGTATCTCTACCCACAGATTTTTTGTATGCACCTCAGTAGGAAATGTATGAAATCAATGTACCTTAAAGGGCCCTGTAACCAGGTTAAACTTCATGTTCCTAATGAAAAATTTTAACTGTGTTGCTTCAGACTCAGCCACAGTTCAGCCTCTCACTTTCTTCCTTCTAAACATCATTTTATTTTGTATCCAAAAACAAGTTCCAGGAAACTCCATCTGGTCTTGTGAATCATAAGCCTACTGTGTCTCTGGCTTAGTTTTGCACAAATTTACATAGAAAATGATCAGAATAAAAACTTGCATAGACTTACTGCAAGAAGTTGAGGTGTTTTTGTTTTTGTTTTTTTTAAGTTTGTTGTCATTATGAAGAGTTGAATGAAAATATTTTGTCAATAAAAAATGTTTGGGAAATGTGTGGATTGAAATGGTAATGAAAATCACAGTTTTGTTTCAACAAATTGGAAGTTTGATTCCAGTTTGCATATTATAAATAGATTCTTTTATTTTAAAAATAATTTTTCAGAAGATTGTTATATAGAGGTGGTTTTGATCTGGAGAATGAATATCTTCTTTTTGACAATCACATCCCACCACTCCATTTCAACCGACTGTTGAGGAAAATAACAGAGACACATTAAACTTTTTGGCATTTAATCTTTGTGTTTTTTTAAGAAAAGTAAGAAACAGCTTTGTGCAAAATCATAAAAGCAATGTAAAGGTCATCCAGTACTCCTGGGAAGCTGCACTGTGTTTGAATACTCAGTGATTTTGAAATAAGTTAGTACCTTTTTCTCTATTTGCAATATCAATAGTACAATGCCCATCAGACATGTGGACCAGGACTGTCCCAATGAGACATTTTGTGTGTCTGGTTTTTTTATTGAAAGTCATGAGATCCTGTCACTTACACTGTTAGCAAAGGTTGGGTTTTTTTCTTTTTTTTTTTTTTATATAAGCAAATTTGAATAATATGCAGTAAATTGAATGACAGATACAATTTTGGAGGCTAAAAACCTAAAACCTTTAAGCAGTGATTTAAAAGCTAATTATTATGGATATAGCCATTCAACATTCATTTCTTAATATTGTTCCCTCAAGAAATAGTGATTTAGTCAACCAATTATTTTATCTCTTTTAGGGATACTTTCTTAATTGCAAAACAATCTAAAAATATAATCAGCATGCTAAATACATGTGGTATCTTGTTTAGAATGCCATGGTGGAGGAAGAATGCAATTAAGCTGTCAAAATGTAATTGTTTCTCATATTTAATTTAAAGAGGCTGATTCACATTTGCTTTTCATGTTTAGGAGCTAAAAAACAAAGCAAGCTACTAGTACAACTACTAGTTTTTAATAAAGACAACATAAGCTTGGAGCACTGACGGAAACTGCCTCTGTCATGAGATATTGCTATCAAAAGATAGGCAAATATTCACTTTTTTCCTACTCCTTGCATTAAGTGTAGTTCAGAATTCAGAGTTTCAGTATGTAAGGCAGTATTTGTCATTTTGGGTGCAGCTCTAACACGGGGTGATGCGTAAACTGCACACTCTCCATTCACCCCTTTGCCTTTGGAGCCACTGCTCCTCAGACATGTCTCCCACCCATTTTTGTTCATTCCTTTCTGATAGAAGTTTGGAGAAAGGGGACCTTGGGCCAGGATCCCCACATTCAACTTTCCTCCCCATCACTCCTGTTCTGGAGGAAGGGAGGAAAGTTGAATCACCTGCCATGACTTCACCCTTGTATACCTGCACCCAGAACCACTTGCTGGGTGACAGCTGCTCCAGATTTGCCTTTTTAACCATTCCACACTGACAATGTAAACAACAGAGCGGTGCTGTTCTAGGGCTGCTCTTCCACAGGACACAAACCTTACAAGCCACACATATTTAGGCAGGCACATTATCTTCAAAGGCAGCTCTGAGCAGAGAATTATCCAACTGATGCAGATGCATGAAGGTATTTTTACAATTGAGTCCAAAACAACCAGCTTTTTCTTCCAGGTTGGAATAAGTAGCTTTTTCTCCTTTTCTTTTAAATGTCATGCTAGTTCAGCAATCCTGTACACCTTTTTTGGTAGCAAAGGACTTCTTAAAAGATGTATGACATCCAGTTAAGGAAAATCTTTGAGTGAAATTAATCCAAGTCTGCTGGGCCCACATCAAGTTGTCAGGAGCTTTTCAATCCCACTTATCTCCTGCGTAAAGATAGAAGCCATGTGGAATCAGTAGCTCTGGGGTTTAACTTCAGATCTTAGATGGGGTAGAAATCTTCTGGTGAGCATCACACTGAATTTATTTTTGTGGAAATAAACGCAGTATCACAAATTATTCCAACCAACTCACCCCAACACCTTGGACTTGGCTATTGGTGCCGTATGTGGTAGATACTCTGGCAAACAGGCATGACACACGTGTAGACATGCAAGACAAAAAACCCTAATGGTCATACACACATTTGCAGAAGGACACATCTGCTTTGCCTTGGATATGCTAGCTAAGACTGTGGGGAACTGTACTGTCATTAAAATGCTCCTGTTTAAGTGAAAATATAGATCACTGGGATTTTTTTTGTAATTGTATTATGTCTTGTATATTATTTGTATCCCATATATATTATTATCACTATACAAGCTGAGGGGATTTACCTTTATCTTAGATTATATGCTTTGTCAGTGCTGTAACTAGAGCAATAAATGGCACTAGCAGATTGTTATCCCATCTACAGTGCAGCCTTTAGAGAGGGCTGAGCCATCAGCAGGTGGGTTTCCCACCTATTTGTTGCCAGCAGAGCAGATCTGCAGGTTTATTCCTACATACATAGGCAAGATCTAGCTGAAAGATGGTTAAAGATCTGGCTGCCTCTACCCCCTAACATATCCCCTTCTCCTTACGGTACTCTGATTATTTCATAACAGCTGTAAGCGAGATGCCATACAGGAAGAGTAAAGAGGTTTACAGCTATGCCAAAGCTGAATGGATATGGATTTTCACAAAATTGCAGGTGGTAAAGGCCTTGGTATAGAAAGAAATCCCTCTTGAATATTTCCACCGTACTCTTACCCAAATATCTGAGGCCAAGGCAGACATACAACATGGAAAAAGGCCTGCCCATGAAGTTGATGGAAATGGCACTTTATAACAAAAAGTGCTGGAGGACTTTAGGGCCAGAGGCCCTGCCTAAAAATGGGTCCATAATGTATCTCACCATAGTTTGCATGAGGGACTTGACTCTTGGGTAGCACCTAGGGAACAGACAAGAAAAGTGACAAAAGCCCCCACTGCCTAATTTAAAAGTTAGAGTATTTGGTCTCAAGTGTGAGAAACCAACTCCTATCCCTCTTTTTTTCCTGTGTCTGTATTTTTCTGCCCCACCATAAAATGGAAAATAGATTGTAGAAACCCAGACTTGATCTGTACTTCCCACCAGGCTTTGCCTCTTCTGTGACATCATGGCTGGGTCCAGGCTCCTGAAGGGGCTGTGGGTCCAGGGTACATGAGGATGCTGAAAGGGTTCTCTTTCTGAGCCACTTCCAGGTCCTTTTCTGCCACATCTACCAGTCAGCAAGCTCCAGGATAAATAAAAGCAACTGCCACTTTCCCTTTTCTGTTCTCTCCCCACCTTTTCAGCATGCTTCTGATCTGAAACCAGGGCAAGTCTGGGCTATGGATGCAGCATTTATGTCTGCTCCCACCTAACCAAGGAAGAGCCTTATATCCACAGCCAGAAGTCTGGGAGTGGGGTGCATTTTAATGGCTTGATCCTGCAAATCCTCAACTCCTGCCCCAACAATCAGCGGCTCAGCCAAGACTCCGGCAGACGTGGAATCAGAGGAAAAAACTCCCCCATTGTCCATATGCTCCTACAGCCATCCTCATGTGAAAAAAAAACCCACCCTGATCTGAGTGTGCCAAGCCATGCCTTGACTCGACTCTGGGAATTTCATACCAGATTTGTATCCCGTAAGAACATGCATTAGGGTTGCCAGTTTGAAATATGACAAAACCCAGCCGCCTCAGACAAATAGCTGCTACCCACGCTCAGCTTCGTCCGCACATGTGCGGTGCTCGGGATAACAACTGCCAAGTCTATAGTAAAAGAGGCCAGGCAGGAAGCCAGCCACATGGCAACTCTAAATGATATTAATAAGACTTTATAAAAAGTTAAAAGCACAACGTAGCTTTTCAAAGTGTTTCTTGGAGATCTCTACATATGTATAGGTGTTTCATGTCTATGAGATAGAGGCTTGGGGTAAATTTAATGCAGTATACTTTTCTGCCTGGGAATTCTTTATTTATTTTTTCCTCTTGAAAGCTGTTGAAATAAACAGGGATGCATTAAAAACACCTTGTGTTTTGTTTTCAGAAATCTTAAATTTATGTAATCCCCTGGATCATCAGAAAGCAATGTAGCATCAACAACTGTTCAGAAGGAGCCCTATCTTGTAACAAACAGAATATTCTTGCCACAGCAATGCAGTAAAAGGGTGCTTAGCACCTTTCAGGAGATGCTGAGCGTTTCTCCCAGGCCTAAGTCCAGAGATAGCATTCCCAAAGGACAGATACAAGGATATTAAAAAAGACTTTGATCAAAGAAATATTGCTTCTTTCCTCCTTTCACTAAGCAGATGTGCAACGTGTCTTGGGAAAGAAATAGAAAAATTCCTGAGTGATTTATTTGATGAACCTAGTTTTAACCCAGGTTATTGCATGCCTGATACAGTGATGCTGGTTATTAGTTTCCAGTTGAAAATGACCAGATAGAGGACATATTCACTTCATCAATATAATACATTTATTGGTTGTCAAGAGAGTCACATCACACAGATATGTAAATCTGTCACTTTGTCTTAAAAGTGTATTTCTCTATTACAATGTTGCTTGATGTATGTTTTAAGGCAGTAAGGCCTTTTAAATATTAAAAAAAACCTCAAGACAAGGGGGAAGATTTGTCTATTCAATCACAGGATTTAAGACATTAAAAGCAGATGCATCATTTATAAAAGTAGGATTTTATCAAATGCCATTGTAAATGAAAGAATCATATCTACCATATGTAGATACGTGAATTAAAGAAACCCTATTTCCCAGGAAAGTTAACAAACTCTTTTGCTAGCATTAAGATGGATTAGTCCATGAAACTGGTTACTAGTTGACCACAAATCTCCTTTTGCTCCGTCAAAACTAAAATAGAATAGAGCCTTTGTTTATATTGTTATAAAAATGTTTTTCATTTTGTTTATATGTCCACTGAAGTAATCCTAACATTAAAAAAAACATCCAGTACTTGAACTAAAGAAACTCCAAGAAGTTTATTTGTAAGCTAGTTGTTTTTCACCATTAAAAGATGCAAGAACTATTAATAGTAATAAATACTAAAACCAGCAAGAAACCCATTAATCCAGATTTCTCCCTTCAAAATGTACGAAACTGGCTTTTTTGGGAAATAATATATTTCAAAACACAAAAAAAATCTTACGTCATGACATATTATGCTACTAATCCTTCACAAAGGTTAAACACTGCAATGGTTTTCACTAACAACTCTCCCTGCTCTATGTAGAGTAAGACCAGGTTGCTCAAGCACCCTGAAATACTGAACCAGAGCCTCATTTTTTTCTGAGGACTCTATTGTTTTGTGATGGCACACGACTTGCTTGAGTCAGTGTGAAGCCTGTCAATGGTTACAGGGAGGTTTGTATCAGGCTCTTAGGAAGCAGTAGCTTAAGACAGTGGTTTTACTTTAAGCTAGAAATGAGGTTAAATGAGAATTATTTTTTTGATCATTTGATCATCAGTAGTGAGTTACTGTTTGTGTGTGTTAGGTACCTCAGTACAAATGCAAAGCAACTGCAGGACTACATATGAGACCTCTGTCTGCCAACAAAAAGAAATTTTCACTGTTTTTGAACAGATACCACACTCTGGGCCTAAATCAGCAGATCCTCTGTATGTAAAACTGCCACTGAACTTAAACTCCTATGGTTGCAGTGTCTCTCAAACTGGTGCTGTATCGCCCTGGTTAAAGCACATGGTAATTTACCAGCTGTGTGTCCTTGCTGAAAAGGATGTTGCTAGTACAGAGGAGAACATGATAATTAATTCATATGCAATCAATTTAAAATAAGGAGAAGTAGGCATGATAGGGGGAATTACAAAGCATGTCAGAAAGGAAATAAAAAAAGGATGTGGCAAACCACATAATTAAGATACAGATTAATAACTTCATTTGCTGAAGGGCAATGGATATGCAGGACTGGAAGGGATCCTTCATTCTAGTCTAAGGTGTTCCAACCTAAATTTGAATGGAGTTCCTGACAGAGATTTGAAACAGGTGAGAAGTGTGAATCTGAGTTTCTACCTCTTCCACTGAAACATAGTGTTGTTAACAAGATCTTTGATTCCAGTTCCTCTCCAGTGAATACTCACCCAAATCTAGCACAACCACCCTTTAGTTCATCAGTTTGCACTGTAGAGCCTAGTTGATAGCAGCCCACTGCTTCATAAGACATAATTCAGAATGTTAAGAATAAAAAGACACTGAGGTTGATTGTAGCCTGAGCAGCTTCACTGGTGTCCAATGTTCATAGCTATGACTGCCTGGGCTCCGTGTCGCTTCAGTGAGTGCAATGGCTACTTCAGGAAGGAGAAGATGCACAGTGGTTCTGCATGGGGCACATTGATTGCAGAGAACCATACTGACTTCCTTTTAGGATTAAAAAACCCCACATTAACAAGACTGTTTTAATATTTGTTTTCCTGTTCTCCTGGCTTCATTTATTCAAGACCTTAAAAACAGAGGTGGGAGAATGGAAGTGTTTTGATATTAATTACTGATACCTTCACTTTTTCACAGTTAACTGCTACTTTCCAGACAAAGCAAAGGGCCTGGTGGTTTAGTGCAGCATGTACCCACATGGACAGTTTTTTCCTGCATCTTTCAGCCCTGTAGAGATTTCCAAGGATTGCACAGTTTAGCTGCAGGATCCAGGATGTAGGAGCAGTCACACAATCTCTTCTCCTTCCCAGAAGGAACCCTGGGAATTAATTTTGTTTTTTTTGTAGTAATGGATTTCCCAAGGCCATGCAGTTCCCTGCTGGGCTGCTGCGAGGGAGAAGATGGGATGAAGCTCTGCTGGGATGAGAGAGTTTGTAGGTACCCAGTAGCCAGCAAAGAGTTGTAGGTATGGCTGAGAATAACAGGTCCCGACCCTGCCTGCCAGTGTCCCATCCCCATCTGCACCTGCCTCTCCCTTTCCACCTCATCTCACGACACTGCTAGTGTATTATCTCCTGCCTCAGTCCTCCATCCTTTCCCTCCTCCTTCTGCCCTCCAAGTGCCCTGGTTTTCCCCTGGCTCTACCCGTACATACACACGTCTGTCTGCATGCACCGCACATAGTAGTACTAGTAGCTTTTATTACTCTCAGTTCTTTATTAATGCCACATGTGCTGTTGTAAGGTTAAGTTATTAAGTGATATCCAATAATTGTCTCTGCTCTAAAGTGGACGTTTCATTTAACTATACTCATGTGGATCTGTTTCAGTACCATTTATCATGACCACATTTTAAGAAACATTTCGATAGACCACTTCCCTCCTTTCTTTAAAGTTACTAGACCTAAAAGGTCCTGGTCAAAAATTAAATACAATTACCTTTGGAACAGCAGAAGGAACTGTGGGGCTTGCATGCTCTTTGGAAGTTAAAATAGGTATTTTACTGGGCTATCACCTCAGCTGCAGAGTTAATTTTACTGCATTTGTGCACTTGCTGGAAATACTTACATGAAGGCATACAATGAACTGTTTAGTTTGCAGGAGAAAATTATGTCATTTGCAAGCAAGCTTTCAGCTGTGATATTTTATAATTGTTTAGATGAAAACCTGATAATCCTCTACTCCTTCACATAAACTGCAATCCATCTTTAAAACTGTGATAATTCATAAAACCTGCAGCTTAATAAACTAACAAACCCCAGGCCTATGTTATTTTAAGGGAAGTCAATCTTTGATCAGTCAAGCTGAAATGGGTCTGATAAGTGGAGGCCTTACTCACAGGGAGCAGCACTCCAGTTTGTTATTGCTATTTGCTCATCATCCTCAAGTGCAAAATAAGCAGAAGTCTTTCCGAGCTTCTTATCTCTTTTCACTTTCTTCTCTAGATCTCTGTCGCTTTAATCCAGCATGTCTGCTGCTGGTTAACAAGGAAATCCTGTGTCAATTATCGCCAACAACTTCCTGCTGTGAAGCTGTGGGGAATCAAAGCTTTTGAGAGCCTTTTTCACACCAGAGAGTAGTGCAGGGCCTAATTAAATGGCCCTCATATCCTGCAGCCTACTGGTGGCCAAATGATAGAGAGCTAATGAATGATAACCTAATTTTTTCCAAGAATTGTTTTGATTCTTCCGGTCAGTTGTGCTTATTGAGTCGCGGCTCATTGTTTGTGCTCAGGGCTGAGGAGGGTGTCAAAAGGTAAAACTGGGGAAAGATATGGACCTGCTTGGTTTATTGTGTGCAGGCCTTCGATTATATAAATATATATATATATATATATTGCATATCGGGGAGGATATTTGTTAAAAATTGCTTCGCTGAAACGTGTTGCCCTCTTTCCTCAATATGAATTGCTTTGGTGACTCTTATACACATGTGGGCTGCAAAATTGTCCTATAAATCCCCCTCATAAATGCTATCGCTACAATATTATTTTTACAGAATCACAGAATAAGGTATCTGCCATCGCTCGTGCACAGCTGCCCCAGCTCCCCCTCCTCTTTTTTCTTCTCCTTTCCCCCCCAGCCCCCCCTTCTAAAATCAGTCTATGAAGAACTTGATCTCTTGCCCAAACAAAACTGCAGTTCTTATACGGCTGCGGCTTGAGATGAACTAACCGTATGCTAAAGTTACATATAGAAGAAATACAAATCTATGCATCTTGGCTGCTTTTAAGTTTAGACAGCACCCTGAATTGCTGGCTGCCTCTGCCTGTGCAGAGCATGTTGTTATGGGAGCACTCGATTGTCAGGGTCCTTGTGCTGAGCACCACTCATATTAGTGCAGAGACAGAGTGAGGTTACCAGCCACAAAACAACCTTAAGGATAAATAAAATACCTGAATGGATAGCAAGATACTTGCATTTACCCCGGTTGTTCATTTCTGAGGGTCCTATCATAGTGCATGTGTATGAGGTGACAGACTTAAAGGTACCATGGGACCCCTAACTCTGAATTTCCTGACTTTTATGGTTTTACATTACAACTTTAATGTTCCATTAGCATAGTTTTTTGTAGTTAATTTCCTTGGGGAGCTTGGGAGAGTTCAGGTTGTTGTGGGTTGGTTTCTTTCTTGATTTTTTTTTTTTAAAATAAAAGCAGGGGGTTGCAGAAAGATGGTCAAATCTGCCCAGCTGCTTTGAAATGTTTAAAGGGATTTAATAGGATTTTTTTTCCTTTTTTTTTTCCTAGAGAATAGCAAATCCGAAATGCCAGCCAGAAGTATGCACACCTGCTTTCAAGTACTGAAAAGCTCAGGGTCTGTCCTGCCTCATTCCATACTCAGATCCCTGGATGAGGCTGGCTGACATAAGATCCTGTGTCAGGTTTTTTTTTTTAAGTGATTTGATTTTGTGTTGTGGGGTTTTGTGGGTTTGTTTGTTTGTTTAAAAATGGGACAGGTGACCTGCATATGTCTTCGGCAACAAGGTCTATAACTTTGAAAAACCTCACCTTTACTAAGCTTTCTTTTTACCACATTTAAATTTATTTACAGTACCAAGCCTGTAAAGTGTTTGGTGCTTCTCTGACATCCAGACAGCACTTGCACCTAGGGGCTTGCAGTCTAAGAAGACAGAAGTTACAGAGAAGAGAAACACCATGGCAGTTTGACACACAATGTGACGTCCATCAGGTTGCACAGCAGAAAGCTTCTGTTCATCTCAACGCAGGAAAATACTCAGTGAGATATTGAGAGGAGCAGGAGCAATGCATCGATTCTGGATAACTTCATTTCAGTGCGGCCACATCAACCAAGGACCCACCTTGCTTTTCGTATCTCATCTTTTCAGGGTGGAAGGAGGGAGGTGTCTGCTGTGGTGCAGAGGTGTTCAGCCAGTGTGGGGCAGGAGAAGAAGAGACAGCAGGGCAGGCAAAGAGGGAAGAGAAGACGTTTCAAAGGTGGATTGCATGCTTTTGCAGTTGGTGTTTGTTGGCCACTGAAGCTCACATACTTGGGCTTTGACTGTGCACTCTTGGGTCAGGTGAGCGTGAGTGTACCATGTGTTTAAAAATAGTCCCCCCTTTGGACTCTGAACATTATGAGTCAGGCTCTGGATTCTTTTTTAATAACGAATTCAGGAATCCTTTTGTTTTGTTTTTCTATGTTTTGGTCTTTTAATGTCCAAGATTCTAGCTCTGCTTGTTGCAGAAAAAGTTAAACTTCAATAAAGCTGGGAAGTCTCCTATAATCACATGACTCCAGGGGCTGCGGATTCAAGAAAAACACCTGTGAAACACTGTGATTGAACTTCTCAAGAGCCAAGCAACAGTTTCCTCCCTTAGATAATGAGTGATAAAGTTGCTCTGCGAATATGGATGAGGCAATCTTTCTCTTTTCCTCCTTTCCCTGCTAGCCCTCTTTCCCCGAGCCCTGGCCGCTGTTCCTGAATAAGGCAGCGTTGGCCGTAGATCGTATTTTCCCCAGTATAAATGATTCACTTGCATCCCTGCTCTGTCTCCAGCAGCCAGTAGAACTCCTGCCATCAGTTAAAAAATGCTCCAGGATTTAAGCAGCAGAAGAGGCAAGTTTTAAGCAAAGCATCTTAGCAGATGTGTGCTAAGCATCTAAATGTCCCCTTCCTGGCCCTCACTTTTATGTTTAAAATTACAAATGGGCTTATGAATCTTGCTGAGAGGAGGAGTTCAGCCAATATCTCACTGCTCAGGTACTACCTCCACTCTTCAGGTTTGTTGACGCAATGAGCATTTGTTACCTCACAGCATACAAATTTTATTGGCTAGTTTTGGAGCTCAAAAAAATAGCTTCATAGTTCACTCAAGCACATTGCCTATATCAGTACAATGACGTGTGACATCTCACTGTACAGTTGGTGAAATTAATTCTTATATATATATATTTTTTTTTTTAAATCTTGTTATATTAAAAAGCCCAGAACCACTACCCCACTAATTGCAGTTAGCATCAGCTCTGAAAACTGTGTGTTTGGGGATTTTTAATACACCCTGTGCCCCCTGAAACAAAATCTTAAATTATATATTTCCCGTAGCTATTAATAGCACCCGTGGATATTTGCTAACAGATGCGTCACATATACTGATGAGGCTAAAAGGAAATAGATTTTAAACAGTCGTGCTTCGCTTCCTCCCAAAGTGCCAAAAATGTTTTAGGGTTTACAAAGCATGGACCATATTTTACTTCCAGCTCCAACAGTATAAAGTTAATACTCTGCATAAACCAGAATTTTCATCCATACTTTTTAAACTTCCAAATATGTTTCTAAATGACAGAATAAATAAATACACTTTCGAACTTCACCTGACAATGTAATGGGCTAAACAGCTTGAAGGATTTGATAATAATTCACTACAAGAACATTTCAGCTAGTTGTATTTGTGTTTTCTTCCCAGGCCTAGCTATTTCTTTTATTAAAAATGATAAAGACTTGATTCTGCTTCCATTTTAAGCATCGCTGCACCAGGGCTGATATAAATTTATTAATTTTATTATTATTTTTAATCCTGGTCTGCTTCTCAGATGGAAACAGAGAGTATTTGCTTCTATTCACACCATACACCAAACTATGAATATTATTTCAGTTATGATTTCCTATGTGTCTGTACTAAGGAAAGAGTAGAAATAAAGGACAAAACCAATAAAGATTCAAAACCAAAAGCATATGTATGGGAGAGTAATACACAAAACAAAACAAGGGCTGTTAAACAGATGACTCCACTGAAATGTAAAATATTCCACAAGTTTTGGCAACTTTGAAGCGCTACACTTTCTACATTTCATCTATTAATCATTCAAAGTGACTTTTTCAGTTAGCCAAAAGACAAAGTATTCCCTAACTGCATTACTGATTGTGTGCATATAACTTCAGCCATAACTACAGCGACAAAGATGATGAAAAAACAAGGAAATGGCAATAAATTAAAAATGATCAGCGACCAATAAGCATCAGAAAAAACTGACAGATTTGTAGACAAATGGCAATAAACTAGAGTATAATAATGAGGAAACAGGCTGGCTGAATGTCTAGAAAACTTTAGGATGAAAAAAGGGGACAATTTTGATGGAAAGTTTTCAGCCAAAAACTAATTGCTTCACCACTGAGATGAGACAAATAATGGAAAGTTTAAAAAAAATAAGAAAAAGAGAAAGTCCATAATAGGCAAATCCCTGTGGATCACAAGCAGAATAAATTCCAACACCGTATAAAACACTGTTGCCACTTAGGCTCCACATTATCACCTTCCTTTGGGAGGGTTCAATAATTGACATAACCAGTCATTCCAATTAAAAAAAATAATAAAAAAAGAATCTGCATAGTAAATAACACAGTTGTAGAGTAAACACGAAACTCAGTAAAAGAATAGTAAAAATACCTTTGTGCACAGCAATATGCTATTCATTTAGTTGCCTGGAGAGTATCACTCATGAGTCCTTTAAGTACTGTCACAACAAATCATTGGAAACTGATGAATACACAATCCAGGATCCCAAACAACAAACTATTACAAACTATCTATGTGTGAAAAGACTGCTGGAAATTCCTTTAAGCCTCTGTAAATAGCTTTGAGTGAGGCTGGTTGAGGGCCAGACGCTCACCAGAGGCAAATCCTGATTTTTAACTTCACCATAGCTGTACATTTTATACCCACTAAAGGTTATTCCCTTTGGAAAATGTGAGACCTTAGCTTTCCTCTCTCTGATCAGGAGACTAAGACGATGAAGCTTCTTGGACCAACCCACACATATACAAAGGTAATAACACCCTAAATATGATGTGAAGGTTTAAAAACTGGATAAAATTTAGTAGTTGTTCCTAGATAGCACTTATGGAAGCAGACCATCAAAATGAAAAGTTAATCCAAATTGACCCGGGCAATATGATCTCACCACAAAGTTTACATCTAAACTTTATGTTCCTCTATAGAGGCTTATATTTTATGCTGAGTATCTCCAAGAGTACCACAACAGCAGCAGAAGAGCCAACACAGTTATATGTGTATTACAAACACATGGCACTTGCCGGGCTTTCTCCAGCTGGAGATACATCCTGAGCTGTATGGGGGGAATAAGATGGCACTTAAAATCTTAAAAGTCTATGTTTTCACATTTATTTAGACATTTCAGAATGTGCCACTTTTTTTCTTTGCTGCACCAAACTACCTCATCTGTAAAGCATCCATTTAAATTTATTTAATTTACATTCAATCATTAATTACACTATTGAGCAGAAGGGATAATCAGATTAAGAGCAAACCCCGCCTCCGCCTCCCCCCATCTTTAAGCATTGTTATCTTAACCATTTTTGGAATGCTGATGCTTAGCATGTTAAAGTACCAGGACCATGGCAGTCAAAAAAAATATGCTAACAGAGAAATGGGGGAGAAGAATGGCTGAGTGCCAGGCATGTGTCTGACCCAGGGAAATAGAGATTCATGCAGCTGATCATTAAAAATACTCAAGGAAAATAGATAGGCACAGGTGAGGGATTGCCTTCATGGTGAAGGCATGTCGCTGAACAGCAGTAACCTTACTCTTGCAATGGGGCTCAATGGACTGAACTCAGCAGAACTACTCGACTGACACGTTTAAGCAAAACACGGCCCTTCAGAAGCACTTTCCATCCCTAGAAATGATATTGTTACTTTGGGGGATTTTTAGGACAACACGCTAAAGAATTAGAATTCTCACAGTGGGTTTTTTCCATCTGATTTGCAACACATTTCCTTATTATAATTTGGCTTGTCCCCTCCACCCGATGGGTCAGAAGAGACCACAGCTTTCCATAAGAGCCTGACTTTCTTTATGTGGTGGAAACTGTAGGAGTTCAATGAAATCCCTCTCTCTTTTTTTTTTTTTTTTTTTTGGTTTTAAATTCTTTTTATCTAAAAACCAGAAATACAAACATGAGGGTATATTTAGGGAAATCTCAGGATTCTGAAAATATGCAGAGCATTCTAGCTTACAATAGCGGAGAGTATCTTAGAGTGAGGTTCTTCTTGATTTTCCTTCTCCTGTCTTTCTTCCCCTTCTTGTCTGAAATAACCTGATTATCAAAGCTTGGTCAGTGAGCCTAATGCTTTACAGTGTGCAGGAGACACTAAACTCAATAGACACTTTGCTTAGTTAACTGTGAACATCACATCTTTCTTTCCAGGAATAACGGTTCCAAATGTCAATAGCTGTTTGAGCCATGTTTGATAGGTAAAGTAATGTCTGAGATGGTGCTTCTCAGTCCCTAGCTATAAATGAGGATTACTAACATTTTTTTATGCATTTTGTTATGAACTGAGACTGACTGTGAAGTGACACTGACATGTACCAGCAAAAAACTGACAAAAAATCAAGTACTTTTCTATGCCAATTGTCCACAAAGAGTTGGATCTAAGCATTATTATAGCAGAGCCTTTCATGTTGCTATAGCCTTGCTTGTGTTTGCATTTCCATAATAAAACCTATTTTCAGGGGGTTTACAACTCAGCTGTAAGAAATTTACTCTGTGCTCCAACTTGGCATAACAAGGTATCAGCCAGAGGAGCTGCAGCCCTTGAGCTTTAAAAGTCCTCGTGTGCTGCAGGAGGAAAGGGTTTGTTTGCTTGCTTGTAGGTGTTCACTGAAATTCATTCTGGAAAGCCAACTTGGGCACGCATAAGGGATCTGACATTCCCAGATACGGTGGTGCAAAGTCTAGTTCCAAATCTCTGCCTGTCTGCAGATGTCCTGGAGAACAGCAAGGGGGAACTGAGCGTAGAGTTGGGTACCAGGAGATGTACGTGCCAGGCATTTTTCTAAAGCTGACCCCAAACCCACCCTTTGTTGTTCATTCCTTCACGGGCTAGGTGAGAAATTGCTTGTAGTAACACAAAAATGAATGTATTGCAGGGAGAAAACCCGAGAGAAATCAAACTGAAGACAGAAACTGGATTCGCAGAGAGCTGACAGTGGGGGGAGCAGCCTGGTTTCTCACAAAACAGTTTCAGGCTGTGGGCCCGGTTCTGCTGCAAGGCACTCTCCCAGCATGGGGACCAAGGGGAAACACAGCTGCTGTGCAAACACGTGGTGGGAGAGGGAGAAAGAATTCCTTTTCAGCTTCTTTTCGGACAGCTGGAGCATGAGAACCTGCAAAATGGATGCATTAAACTGGAGCCTGTGCTTAGCACAAGCCGCTGCAGAGGTTGGTACAGCAGGTAATGGGCTCCAAGGGACCCTCTGCTTAGCAGCTGCGCTGTGTTTCCCACTGGAGCTTTTCCAAGACGCATGGATTTATTCTTGGGGGACGGTAGGTAAGACTAGGAGTCAGGAAGTCATAAAATCTCATTATTACTATTTATCGTTAGTAAACATTTATGCAATGGTAAGGTCTGGAGGTGTCAGCCAGGTCCGGGCTGTTTCTCCGCCACTCATTGTCTCAGCTGAACCCCTCAATGACTGAACATAGGGAAGAGGCAATTGTTGGATATCTGGACTTCCTGATTACTTCCTTTGGCCTGGGCTGGTTGCTAGAGCTCACCATTGGGAGGATGGGGGCTCGTACTCAGCCTTGCTGGAGGACCTGGTACACCAAAGTCCTTGGTGCTTTAACTATATTCCCCAGTACCCATAATGGGATAGGACTTCTCCCTATCACTGATTTAAGGAGTGAGTGGGAGGAGAGGGTCAGAGAGCAGACAAATCTTTATGAGCTGCAAAGTTGCTCTATCTACATGGCACAGGCAGAGCCAGAACAGTGCCAGAACCATGGGGAACACACGATGGAAACAATCTGTGGAGCAGATTTGCCTGGAGCTGTGCTGCCTTTGAAAGGAGTGATACTGCTGGTGAAGTGGGTTGGGGGACGGGCAGAGATGCAGGGCTACACCTGTGCAGCAGGTACCACTGCTGCTCCCTGCACTGCCTCTCTGGCCTCTGCTCTTACCAGGGTGATATTCATATCAGAGAGGGGTGGGGTTAGGGTATTCCTAATCCTCCTTAGACCCAACAGTGCTAAAGGAGTACAGAGATTTGTTTGTGCCACCAAGTGTGGGTAACTTCATCCCTTCACCTGTCAGCAGTCAGGTGATTCCTCCATTTCTTCCCATTCCTCAACACATCTGGGTGAGGAAGGGGGTCAAGGGCTGGTAGGGCGTGAGGCACTGCAGATCTTCCTCTCAGGCTGGAGGAGGAAGATGTCCTGGCCCATCAACTCAGGCCCTGAGATGCTGAAGGATGCACAGGGAGACAGGTGGATGCAGAGACCAGAATGACTGTGAGAAACTGTTGACCAAGGGATGGCAGCTGTAAAGCTGATGTTGTCCCTCCCTTTCACTGCAACTTTTCATAAGCACACTTCAAAACACCATCACTGTGTCCGTCGTGTTTCCTCAGGGCTAGGCTGTGCTCCTCAGCACAGAGAGCTGAATCTCCTGCATGGGGGCAAAGCAATGCCATCCCTCAAAGGGAAAGGACTAATTCCAGACTAAATATCCTAGAATATTGTCAAATACTGTTCAAAATGATTGTGATTGCCTTTAAATGTGTGTTCCTTAGTTTATCTATATTTTTTAAGCTACAGACTTACTCGGTGCTTGTATATTTTGCAAATGTAATTTGAAAATCTCCCGCATAAGATAAATTTCCCTAACAAGATGTGATAGGGAATTCATGTCAGGCATAGGAGGGTATCAAAGGAAATGCTGCATTTGGATCTTTTGTGCTATATGTATGAAATGTGCAAAGTAATTACAAATCCTTCATTTATGAGACGAATGCTGCTAAAAATAGACTTCTGATATTCCGATTGTATTAAGAATAGCTTAAACCCCGCTGGGCCAAATTCAGCCCTGGAATAACTGAATTTAAACATAAATAACTCACAGTAATCACAGTAGATGCATTTATTGCAATGAGCTTGTAGCACGATTACCCTACTTTCAGGACTCACAGATTCTTTTTTATTGTGTGTATCACTTTTGATTATTGGTGAAGATTTCTTAGGGTATTAATGATGCTTCCCTAGGAATTCTGAAGGGGACCTTTGACTTCTCTTGGGCTTTATTTATACCAAGAAATGCGTCATGTTAGAGAGTTAATTAACTGCAGGGGTTATCTCACAGTACAGTAAATATGGTCTTACTCTTAAAGAATAAGGTTTGTTACCAGTGCCAGAGATACAAAATGTGTTTTAACAGGTGCCATATCCATGCCCACGTTAAGGGCTGAACCATGTGAGGCATTACTTGAATGAAAACATTACTGGCAGACAGATCTTCTCTGGTAGGCTTGTTCCTCTTATCTACTTGTTTGGGCTAAATTCTGCTTGAATAACTGGGGGGAAAAAAACAAACTCCTTTTCATCTTCCCATTCCCACAACCAGTCCACTGCTTCTATTAATTCACTGTCCTGGAGCTCCATTGATGTGCTGGCGGGTGTAATGGAAGAGCTACTGTGAAGGGCAAGAGTTTCCTTCCACATTTTTCCTTTCCCTACCACGCCAACAGCACGGATGAGGCTGGATTCTGCCTTCTGCCTCTGCTCAGTACATGGATCTCTCCCTCCTCGGAAGATAGGTTTCACAGTATGCGTAACCTTTGCCAAAGTGTCATAGCAACAACCGTAAAATGGCTACATCTGTGTTTAAATGGATTTGCTAGGACTTACGGGATTTTTTTTTCTCCCCCTATGTGAAAATGTACTTCCCAGGAATAAGAAATGAAAACCTGCAAGGAAAGGCAATGTGAGTTAACGCTTACCAGCTGGAAAAGGGAGAGACTGAGAGAAAATAGCAGCAAGTTCATTCAAAAGCTGTAGCAGCTTGTTTCTGTGAAATTTAAAGGATCAGTCCCAAAAAGGCATGCTGGGGGGGGGGTGGTGGAAAGAATCTGTTAGAGGACAACTTTTTTCAGAGAGAGCTGATGGAGACCAGACAAAGAGGAAGGCACTCCCTGACCTCAGACACTGCGCTGCAGAATGAAAAGGCAGTACCAGCTGTATGAAGGAAGACGGTATCTGACCGAGATGAAATAGCCCTGTAATGTTTTATTTTTGTAACAGTTTGAGAACAATTCAAGAATTCTGACTGATTATCTGTTTGTAACAGTCTTTAATTATAACTGAGATGCCTGAAACACTAACCTGGGAAGCGATGTTACTTGTGTTTGGTGGTAATGTATACTTTACCAGGGTATGATAGCACTATGTTATGAAAGGGGTTATGGCCACATCCCACCTCACACATCCAGTCTGCAGTCACACGGAGCGTTTGATCATCCCAGCACGTGTCCTCCTCCTGCATCCCTAATGCCCGCTGGGGAGAGCGCGTTCAGCTGAAGGGGCTGTGTGAGTGCTGGAGTGGGGGGGCTCCCCTCAGCAGTCCCCCAGGGTTGAAGCAGTTACAGCTGGTACCAGTTACAGATGGTACTAATTAATACACCTAAAAGATGCCCAAAAGGATAACAGAGTCCTCCTCAACAGATGCACCGTGAGAGGAGATTACACTGCCGGAAATAGTTCTAATCCATCATCAAGGATTTATTGGGTTTTCCATTTGATCCGGAAGCTCTGGGATGTGTGTGCATTTCTGAAGAACTGTGACAGGCAACAGTAACAATCAAAAATACACCCAAGCTCTAAAATTAAAATAAAACAATAATCCCAGAGGTTGAGAGAACTGTATGCCCTCCCTGGGACGGGACATCTGCAGCCCCTTGAGGGTATAGTTCCCTCTTCTATGCAGAGCCCACCTTGACCCAGTTGTGAAAGGACATGCTGAAGGCAGCTGGGTGGGATAGTGAGCCCCAAATCACCTCTTCCCATGACATGCCTACTAGAGGCAGTCCTGATTCTGCGACAGTCCCTTCCATCACCTTTGTGCAAGGTAGACTTAAATCCACAGGCAATTCACAGTCTTCAGAATATCCCCCAAGCATCAGTGGTACCCACCCAGCTGGTGCGAGCTGGGCATGGAGGCCATCGAATGACAGCACAGTTCAGCAATGTCTGTCCAACAGTGATATCAGACATAATTCATAGAATCATAGAATGTTTTGTGTTGGAAGGGACCTCAAAGATCATCTAGTTCAAACCCAGTTAAGGATGCAAAGTTTGGCTAGGTTTTCATGACAGCTCTAAAATATAAGGAAATGTCAGTCTTTCTTGTTAGCTTGCCATGAACGTGCAGAGAAAACAGAGGATATGGGAGAAGGCAGAGGTCCCATTCCACGAATTCTCCTAACCTGGAAGAAAAGCCCATCAGTTCATTTTTGAAAATTTCTGTGTAAGTGGATCATTGTTAAAAATTTGGAATCCAAACTAGTTTCTGTTGAAAGATATGCAGTGATTTGCAGCACAGGAATATATTTCTTTTCATGCATAATTTGGCAAGTTTGGGAACATGTTTCTTTGCTGGGGGTCTGATATGCCCTTCCTACCATTTTGCTGTCTGCTATGGCAAAGTTTGAAAAGACCCACATGAAATCATTACAGACGATGTCTGTGGTTACACCTGGATTTATTTAAAGCTTCTGTATTTAAATCTGGGTAGAGGGAACCCACGTTGGGGGTGGAAATAGCAGAGACTGGCAAGTCAGAGTGAAAGGACAGTTCAAGCACTGGGTTCTGCTGGATGAGAATGAATGAAATAAACGGCCAGCAAAGTCATCATCTGAGACTTCAAGCACATTTGCTCACAAACCTTTGTATTCACTCTCTATTATTTTCTTTTTATTGTGGACCAGTGAGTTTTGTGCAAACATTTAAGAAAGATTCCAGCAGACCTGGAACCCTTGATGCAGGTACTGAAAGCTGGTGTGGTGGTAAGAACATCGCTCATTTGTTGCTTGAGCAGCATCAGACCCTGTGTCCTATCCAAGGTGCAGCAGGGATGAGAAATCTCCTAAAGGATCCCTGCTCACCCCATGCCCTCACTCCCATCTATATTTCCCCTTGATGAGCAAGGGCTGTACCTCTTTGGTATTGCTCAGTTCATTGCCCCTTAGAAACTAGTGTCCTAACCTAGCAGGAAAATCATCCTGGGATCTGTCACATCCAGTAAAGGGACAGACAGCCGAACCACTCTCTGGTGGGATGAAGATCAAAATCACCTTCCCTATGTGCCTGCTAGGGAGAAATCAGTGCCTATACTCTGTGATATATCCTTCTACTGATGGGACAACAGCTATGGCATGGAGCTGTTGCTCAGGAGTGTCTCTTGCAAAGCTTCAGAGAGGGTTTAGTGTTCTCTGAAGGACAGCTTTTGATGAGCTCACCCATGAGTGTGTTATGCTTTGTTCTCCCTTCAATGTGAGGAAGAGAAACCCATCAGGAGGGAGTGATGGGAGATGATGGTACCGAAGGCAATGTTCTGCAGAGCTGTTCTCCACAAGTGTCCTTTCCAGAGGTCAGGTAGGGTATGCCTGAGAAATGTTTGCAACAGCGCTACGAAAGCCTCTGGTTGTTGAACGACCGATTCTCCATCATCCTGGATCCTGATCTCAATTTTGTTCACAGTAAGATTCCCTTTAAACCTCTTTATTTGACAACAGATGTACATTTATATAAATAAAAACCTTACAACTTTAAATAACCGAACTGCTGATTTCGAATATACGTTTCATAACACACACAAACACTCCCACATGAGTAAAATAGCTAGAGCAAAGAAATAATCATATAACTAGTTAAGTTAACCATGGCCTTATTTGCCTTATTTAACTTATTCGCCCTCCTTGTGCTATTCATTAAACATACACAATGGAAGACTGAAATGAGAAGTGAAGGAACAAATCTATCCTAATGGCTTTTTTCTTTTTTTAAAGTGCCCATTTAAATGGTTAATCCTTCTCCATGGTAGCTGGGGTCTTGGGGAAGACATTTTACCATGGCCGAGCTATTCCTTTTCATACTTGGCCTTTTTTTGGCACTGGATTTGTTTGCATTGTTTGAAGAGATGGGAAAAGAAGATGCTTAGAAAAGTTCTGGGAATACTTTCACCGTAAAAGTCGAAAGAGAAATGAAACAAAGCCTTAAACGTTCATGGAGAGCAGCACTGACCTCCTGGCTTTTTGAACTGTAATAGACAGCTGTCTGTCCAAGTTCCTTTTGTTTCACAAATACTTTGTTCATATTAAACACAGATGAAGTGAAGCTGCCCCAAAAGCCCAAATGAAGTCAATAAACAAAAAAACCCATCCCCTCCCTTGTCCATCGACTGGTGGTTGATGTTATTCATGAGTTTGTGGGACAGGAATAAACACAACTCCAAACATGATCTTCCTGATGCCAACGTTCATGGCAATCATGCTGCAAGGTATTTAGTGCTATGGAAGAAAAGTAAAAATAGGAGATTGCTTCTAAATGTGTAGCCAACTAACTGGGTGACAGGGGTCATCCAAGCTGCTATTTATCAGAAATAACCCAGGCAGCATGGGAATCATGGTGTCAGTATGGCCCTGAACACTGCAGCTGAAGTTCTGAGTGCAGATGGTATCAGAAAGAGGATGTTCAGTGGCTCCTGGAGATCAGCTGATGAAAGTGTGGGGGAAAATGGGAACCAAAATCCCAGGTCCCTGGAGTTTATGGAAAGTGAGTGTCAGATTTCCCACCAGATCTTTCCTGGATGGCCTCAGTGCCAGCATTTTCCTTAGACCTACCTGCACACATCTCCATTTCTCTCCTTGATGTCAACAGGAGTTCCCTGCATGTGGGGAAGAGCTGAATATTACTGTCAAGATCTGCCGCGCAGATCTGAGAGAAGAATTTTTGTCCTTAAGTGTTGAAAATGTAATGATCTATTTGATAGTGAGAAAAAAAGACAGAAACAGTATGAAGATTTTTAAAAGAAAACACACACGCACACACACAATCCAAGCAGTCTTTGAAGTCAACGGCTTTGAAATAAAAAGCAGCCACTTTACCAGCCACGTGAAACATATTTTGTTAACATCCTAGGTGTTGTATTTAAAACTGAGTTGGCCAAATTTTGCCGTCAGAGGCAACTGGAAGCAGAGATCCTATCTGTGGGTTTTCGAGATATTATCAGTTGTTTTAAATTAAGCTCATGCACGATAGCACGCCAGGAGAGCTCACAAGGCCACTTCCAAAGGGAGGTGTTTTTTGGGAGTCCAGAGGGTGACTTTATTCTCTCTGCTCTGCTAACAGAGCAGCCACTGAGCCCTTTGCTTTACAGGACATATTTGATCCTTTAGCATGAATTAATGCTGGGATTTCCAAAGGGATTTAAGATTGATGAGGGACCAAGCACAACTGTCCTTTGATGGGATTTGGGAGCCTAACTGATTTAGTCTCCTTTAAAAGCCTCAGTCTGCATACAGTTTGTTGCCGGTTGTTTTGAGTACTGCAGGTAATGGGGCACTAAGGAAGATGGCCTGGAAAGTAAAAAAATATTACATCCCAGGAAAAAGACAAGTCTCTGGTAGATTTACTAATCCCAAAATGGTACGGAGACCACCTCATTTTAACTAACACATTGAAATGTGGAGATTAGTCTCCCAATGCGGTAGATAAATTTCATTAACATGATTAAAACCCCCAACTAAACTGAGGCTCCTTTTATAGTTAATAGAGGGTCAGACTTCATTAGTTCTTCAGTGAAAGCAGACCTGCCCATTTAGGGAAGTGGAAACTTGCCGTCCTCTGAAATGGCAGATATCTGCGTGCACAAATTGAACCTCACATTCTGCCTCATCCTTACAAGTGGGATTTTTAATTTTTATTTTATTTTTTTTCCCCTCCCCAAAACAGAAGGTTTTGGAAGAATGCTGTGGAAATGAAGGACACTTGCTAAAAATATGTCTGCTTTGATGCTTTTGTTAATTATATCCCTTGTGAGAGAAGTCTGGCTCACAGCAAGCAAGGGAAATATAAATATTTGACAAAACCCTTATGAGCTTATCATATGGACTATTTGTTAGGAAAAAAAGATACTTCCATGCACACACATGTATCCTCTAGCCACACAAATGGAGACTCTCTGGGTGGAGAGAATTAATTCCTTTCTTAGTGAATACTTTTTCAACAGAACTACAACAAAACGGCTGCTGGCATTTTTGGAGCAACACCTTTGCTAGTTGTTACCATGTCTCTTAGGAATTATTTGCAGGATGGACTTCTTACTTCTCAGCATTTTAAATCAAGTACATCCTAACTCTCTTCTTTTTTTTTTTCTTTCTTTTTTTTCCCCTCCAAAATTCACTTATCTTTTAAATTCATACAAGAAAAACAGCCTATCAGTTCTTGCAACATTTCGTTTACACTGAAAATGATGAATGTCATTCCACAGAGAAGACTTGCTAGAATACTAATTATTTAATTCTTTCTTTCCTGCTTTTTTTTTTTTCAGACCAAAGCAAGATTTATGAGTGAGCAGATTCACTTCCAAGATGAAACAGAAAAACATCTGCAAGATGAGAATTTACTTGCATTATTAGTGCTATTCTTTCTGCACTGATGAGTAGTACAGATAATCCCATTCATTACAGACGTCCATAACTTTGCTAGCAAACATTTTAACTCCTTGAAGATCCCAGTGTAGATCCTGCATCTTATGGTCACCCAATGATTCAGTAACATTTGCTGAAGTTTTTTTTTTCAGAGCGACTTTCATATCATAAAATGCTGGGTTTTTTTCAGGGATGCCTTGATTTTGATGGAAACAGGTCCAGGTTCAAAAGGAATGTTTCACTAGCCATTCTGGTTTTGTTTTCATTCAATTCAATTTCTTCAGAGAGATTCTAAAATATATCTGCTTTTATTGTAATATTCCAACATCAGGATGGAAAGTTTTAAAATGACCATTCCATTGTCTTAAAAAGAAAACATTAAAAAAAATATTAAATTCCTGAATATATCTCAATTTTTGTCTTTGTCCCTGTTTAAAGTGAAAACCATTTCCATACATCATACACCCACAGGACTAGGACAATCGGGTCTATGCCATGACTAAGATCCAACTTAAGAATCTCAACTAAAAGCTTAAATTGAAGAATCGGAGCTAAAACGATTCTCTTTCAGTTTTGAAAGTCAAAGACATCAGCTGTAATGTTTTGTTACACACGTAATTTGATGACAGGTATTTATTGTCAGCTTTTGCTACTTCAGGTTGATTTCAGACTGATTTATGAACACCCACCTGACTACTCATGTGTGGTGGGGTCCCTGCCTTGCTGCACGGGTATGTTTTCAGCAAGGGAATAAACCACAGCTAAAGGTATAAAGCACATAGAAACCATTTATAGATGAGAAACACCTTATACATACCAAGAAACACCGTATACGTATCAATAAACACCTTCTACTTTGAAAAACCAGCCCACAATACAGTACTTAAGGTAGAAATTAATTTAGGAATCTGGAGTGAACTTTCTTATCCCGCGAGATCAGTATGAAGACACTGGTGTGGTCTTGAGCAGCCCCCATTCCTTCTGTCAGCGTATGGTGAGGTACTATGGGGTGTGGCAGCGAGCCTCCTGGTTAATGAAAACAGAGAAAATTAACATCCAAAGGTAGATCTGCGGTCACACGAGAGGGGGACTTCTAAGGAGGCTGCAACAACAAACCTGAGGAAGATGGTTTCAGTCCAGTGTCATTCACCATTACTCAATTCTCAGCTCTGCGTTCTTCGCAGATGTTCTGATGAGGTCAGGGTAACACGTGAGAAGTATGAGTTGGCCCCTCACCATATCTAAGAATTTTTATTGACACGTTATGTAAGTAACTTGGGGATTTTTATAAAGAAAATACAGGATCATTCCTGTAGAGATGGATATTAAAATTGCAATTTTAAGAAGCATAAGAATGAATATTATTCTTGGAAGCATGATACGACCTCAAAGATGAGCAAACTTATGACCTAAAAGAGCAAATGTCGCCAAGTGCTGTCTGTAAATGGGAACCTACATGGCACTGCCATAATAATATGTCATCAGAAAGAAATATTTTGCCATTCCTAGTAGCAAGAGGCCATTTTTGTGCCCTGTAATTATTAGTGGTCAAGTCTGAATAAAAAATGTCTTGGGGCTGCTTTAAACCTGCTGTGTATTCTAGAGCTGTGATCACTGGAGAGGACCTCTCTTCTCCACCTGCCCGCACAGCGCCGAGAGCGGCAGAGCTGTGAAGTCTAATTAAGGTGATGAGGCTGATGAAAACCTCTGTGGGGCTTTGTTCTTCTAAAAAATGTCTTGAGGTTTTTCAAAGGGGTTAGGTGGACTTAGGGGTCCGACTCCCACTGAAATTTGGGTGTCTGCCTCGCCGTGTCTTGTCTGAAAATCCCAGGCTAATATGTTAAGAAATATTCTGACTTCAAAAGAGGAGGATATGCAACCATAACCACTCAGGGGTTCTGATGCTGATAATACAGTACTTAGAGGGGACTGCTCATACTATCCAGTATGATAATACCAGAATTCACAAGAAAGAGCTGTGAGCCTCTAGCACTTACCAGCTGTAATACCGAGCAGATTACACAGAAAAATCAGGCAAAAAAAAGTAATATGCTTTCACCTCACAGCAAGAAACGCTGAAGTTCAGGAAGAGGAAATGTGTATTAAGAGAGCAGGTTAAAAATCTACATTATCCCAGACTTTCATGAAATCAAAATGATAGGCACGATGCTAAGTTATTATAATGTATTTATTACCGGAATTGCTTTCATATTTAACTGATTTGGCCCATCTTGAGACCTGTTTTAAAATGCACCACCTTGTCCACCTTTCCATTTTCATATGAAAAACAGGAAAGCAAAAACTAATTTACTCAGGGAGACACATCGACTGTTTGCCCGTTTATCTCTTACAGACCACCCCTCAGTCCAATGTTGACAGTACATGATATTCCATTAATCTGCCTAATGAAAATTTAACCAGTGTTATAAACAAATAATTGGCTATTATCCTCTCAAAGATCCCGAATAAATTACTTCTGCTTATTTTTTTTCCCCCTTCTTCTCTCTCTCTCAGCCTCTTCCTCCCCCTCCCACTCCTGTACAAAAGCCAGCTCATTCTGACTGATGTCACAGGAGAATGAAGGAAATAATATCTACACCTGCCACTCTGCCTCTGCGGGCAGTGAAACCTGGGCTTGGCTGGAGGGGATGCTGAAGGAGTGGCTGCACATTGCTCGGCTGTAGCTTTGGTGATTTGAAGAGGAGCTGGGCTGTGTGTTGCAGGCTGTGTCCCTGCTCCCACCCCATCCCCTCTGCCAGTTCTCTGTGATTCCTCTGGCTCCTGATCTGCCTCCAATCACATTACCATCTCCTCCGGCTCTCTCCAAGTCGCACAAGAGTCACGTCCACCCTTCCCTTGTCACTTGCACTGGCCTCCCTTCTTTCCCCTTGTGCTGGTGTAGGTAGACTCAGGGTCCTCGGGGTGGTGTGAAACCTTCCTTCATTTAGAACAATTAAAGCTGAGAGGGACTCTAGCATAATGAACCAGCCAGGGAGTTATTTATTTACTGCTGGAGGTTGCTGCGTCCACCAGTGCTGCTGCATCAGCCCAGGCAAGGCAAAGGACTCATACAAGCCATAGGGGATGGGACCAGTCTAGATGCTCCCCTGCCTCACCAAGCCTATCCCCACTCCTTTAACCTTGAAATGAGGAAAATATTGTTTAAGAGTCTGATTAGGGGTTGTTTTTGGGGTTTTGGGGTTGTTTTTTTACAGCCAGAAAGACATGAACCATGTGCAATACTCACAATGAGTTGTAAACAATTGTGCACCAGATCTTGCACACTTGCACCGTGTTTCTTCACAAACAAGAAAATAGCTATTTCTATTTGTGAGAGTGAAAATAGAGAAGAGTTAGTGGTGCATTTTTCAGACAGATCTTGAGCTCTTTCAGGGTATTGTTAATCACTAAAACTCACCTCAATGTTCATAGATATTTTAATGTAGCACTGAACAAATAATTCATTTTATTTTCCACCTGATAGACACACAGGGGAAAAAAAAAGTCTAAATAAAAACTTTTCACAATATTTGGCAAACCTAAATAATTAATTTCAACTCTGGGCTTTTTTTTTTTAATTTTTCTTCTTAAAATAGAAGCAAGACAATAGTTTCCTACAAGAACTAAAATACTGCTCACAAATTCAGCAATGAGGAATAGAGGTAGTTGTTATCTCTTGTCCTGACGAAGCTCCTGATGCCCATGGTCCATGGTTCCCATTATGGGAACTCAAAAGTTTCGTGAGGTTCAGCAGAGCCTCTGCATAAGGAATCCAGTTTATGGAGTGCATTGGCTTCTCTCTACCAGTTATTGCCACCACAGTAAGAAGAGCAGCAGCTATCCTCCACATCAAGAAGCTGTTCTTTATTGTTCTATTTTGGTTTACATCCCAGAATATAACAGTTTGGGATTATTTTACTATATATCCAGGCCATAAATGATGAAGGTCCATGCACGTTCCAACCTTCCTGCTGTTGAAGCAGCAACCCACAGCATGATGCTGGGGGGAAAAGGGGTATTAACCTCTCCAGCCATGCCAGCCTGGTTCCTGAGGCAGGGTCTCTGCTTCCAGAGGAAGCAAAGAGGAATTGAAGGAACAAAACTTCCAACTTTATTTGCCTATTGTAAAAACAAATACTGCTGAGCATCACAGCTAGTGTGGGCATAGGGGAAATTTCTTCTCTAAGTCTTGAGGAAATCACTTCAGGGAAGGGGACTGTGGGGTTTTTTGCTTGTCTATTTAGAAATTAAGAGGCTGAAAAAAGGAGTTTCCAGCCATCTCTAGGGCCACTGGGATCTGCTGGCTGCTGCTGCTTGGGAAAGGTCTTGCTCCCTGGAGCGACAGGCATCAGCAGGCACTGAAGAAAGAACAAACCTCAAGGTGTGCACCTCAGGTTGTAGGAGCTGCTTCTCTTTGTTGGAGTCAGAGCAAATCCTGCCCTGTGGAACTGATATGAGTGTCCCAGTGAGGGAGGGTGAGGCTTCAGCTCCCAGGTGTTCAGGAGTGCAGGGTGTGGGATTTTCCTCCTTTCCCCTTGTGCCCTCAGTCAGCCCATGAGCCCTCATCCCTTTGAAGCTAAAGGAAGAGGAGCCAGAGGAAACAGCCCCCAGCCCAGCCCTGCTCACCCTCCTCAAATAGGGATGAAAAGTCAGAGGAAAGCCTGGGACCAGCCTGGGGAGCCATGCTGTCCAGCAAATAGCCCTTCTCTCCCAGATTGAGAAAGAAAGAGAGAGCCAAACCAGCACTACATTTATCTGTAAGTGCTCAAATTAGGAGTAGAAATAAGATTTTTCCTATAATGACAAATTAATTCTTTCTTTCATAATTTTATTAAAATAAGCATCTTCTATCTTTTAACTAGACCTGACATATGCTTACATAGATACAACACACCCTGTAACCTAATCTGCTAGCAATCTTGAAGCAATTAACTCCTTCTAATCTTTAGCTAACAAAGCCCACCATGCAAAAGGTCCCTGGAGAACAACACTCCAAAGGCCGCTATAAGCTCCCTCTGACTATTTCTCTATTATTCGGTGTGTAGGAGCTCATTGGAGTGCTCAGAGAGCAGGGATTCGTTTGAAACAACAAAGATGAATCATCACAGATCATAAGATCTTCATTAACTCCTTATTTCTCTACTAATTAACACAAAAGGAATGACTTGAATGGTTGACAGGCAGCGAATGACCCACAGCTCAGTGGTTAATAGGATGCAAATGATGCCTAATGAGGGTCTCTAGCTGCAGTCTGGGCATCTGGCCTACTATTTTTGTTGGGGATTCAGAGTGGGTTTGAGATGAAAACAGTTTAACCAATAACATAGGCTGCAGCTGAGTTCATACTAAAGTCTATGAATTTATGAGTCCTGCACACATAAGAATTAGCTTGAACTCATCAACAGGTTTGCATCCACATAAAGCATTTCAGGGGCAAGAAGTCTTGCCTTCCATGAGACAATTAATATTTTGAGGGATATTTTGTTTTGGTTTGGGTTTCATCTGTGCATTAAAAATTTATTAAGACAGATTCACAAATAACTACAACACTGGTCTTTAAAGCAGTTTGTTCAACTCCATGTCCCATTTCAAGTAGAAACAAATTTGGGGTGCTCTTTTTTTATTTCTAAAATTTTCCAGAAGCTATTTCCAGCTGAGTCTTTATGATTTATTAAAAGACCATCAGTGATGACACATAGTATTACCAAAGCTTCTTAAAGTCCCTCCCTGACTTCCAGAAACTTTCAGAGTAGCTTCAGGTCAGGCTTGTGTTCCAGCCCCGATCCTTTTCCCTCTGCTTCTTCCCCTTACACACAAAAGCAAGGGCTGGCATATCCAGCCAGAGGTTATCAGCCTTTCAGAGATGGTGGTAGAGCCACTCACCTAATTGCTCTACTTACCAGCTGTGTGAGTCACGACGGTTAAATAGGTTTAAACAGGTTAAATAGCAGAGTTTTGCTACCACAGGTTACTTTGAATGAGGAGGGTGAGCAGTCATGCTGGTCTGTTTCAGTGAGTGTAGTTGCCCGGCTTCCAAGGGCTCTCCTGATGCTGCCTTGGGTAAGAAGTGTACAAATTTGTAGGAGGACTCATCTGTGCTCCTGGGATAGCCTTGTGTTGCTCTCTTGAAGCTGTTGTTCAACCCATCACCTTGTGCATAACTCACCTCCCTGGTCAACTTCTCTGCCACCCTCACAGCAAAACAAGGCATGGCTCTGGTGATGCTGCAGTGCTAGAAAATAGCAACAGTGGAGCATTTTCATCTCTCAAAATTCTTGTGTAAGTATAGTTTCCTTTTTTCCTTTCTGGTCGTGTCAAACCCAAGAGACCAAGCTAACTATTTAGTTGCTTGTTTTTATTAAAATATTTTAATGCTACCTTCATTGCTTCAAACCATCTCCTGAACAATGCCATGAAATGGAATGGCTCCAAAAGACCTGAAACAAAGTGAAATCTATTGTCCTTTTGTAGGTGGATTAGATATGTTAAAAAACCCAAATGGAATTCTTTATTTAAAAATAGAACACTCAAATGTGATAATTTGCTCTCAAAATACTCTGCAAGCTATAAATGGCAGCGGGGTACAGACAGGGTTTCACACATGCAAATTGTTTCAAGCACCCAAAATCTGCATGTGTTTCCCAACCACATCTGCTGTACTTTATCTGGCAAATCTTGGGGTGTTTATGTTCTTAAACAATCACAGCTAGGAGAGGTGGGGTAATCAATGCCCTTCTAGCGAATACCCACAGTTAGGGTCCTGTGACCAAGGCAAACATTTCATATCTTCTTGAGTTCTGCTTTTAAAAAGAATAGTTTCCTTTTTGTCATGTGGGGAAAAAAACCCCAAACAAACAGTTGACCAGCAAATACCTTTTCTTTACTGTCAACTCTGTCAGAAAGCCAGGCACTGCACCAGCAGCGAGCTGCCTCTGCAAACCCTTTACGTTTCCTATTATTGTCAGTGTGCATCCAGGAAGTGTCAGTCTAAGACCATTCAGCCATACATCATCCCACCCCCGCCTCCATCTCTTTATTGGATGTCTTCCACCCAGCGACGGGAAGCAGAGCACGCAAGAGGCCGAGGTGCTGCGCTCGGATGACGTGCGGATAGGCTGCAGAAGCTGGTGGTACACCAACCTTTGCTGGACATGGGCTGCTCATCCCGAGGCACTTAAGGGATTAATGAAATGAAATTGTTTTTGGACTTGCTGCACTCTCTCTTATCTTTTAAATCCATAATGTCCCACAGAAGGCAAAATGTAGTAATTTTAGTCAGCAGCCTCTCATTAATTTTCTACCTTTGGGGGAACGTACGTTTATAGAAAGAGGGACTATATGGAGGCTAAGCTCATCACATTGCTTTTCACTTAAAGAGCTCAGCATGGCACAGCAGGGACAGAAGCATAACATGCTTCAAATGAAAGCATTCTTTCGGAGGGGATGCATGTCTCAACTCTCTCTGCAGATAGACACATTTTATATGTATATATTTTTTTATATGCGTGTGTTTATGCACACATATATACAAACCTATGGAGTCATCAGTTTTGAAGATAATCTTTTAGGTTAAGTATTTTCCCACATTAAACTGATAATTATCCCCTCCTTTTCTTCCTCTGTCCCCAGACACCAAACAAGCTGGATTTTTGCTTCATGTATTATTTATGGAATGGAATTAATATGCAGATTCACAAAAACTTAAAAACTCATAATTATTCATAAAGGGCTTTAAGGTTATTTAGTACATATTTATGAAACTTTATGTTTGCTAGGAACTGTGTTTGAAAGTGCTATGGAAGGGTGTTGACTGAGGTTAATTACTAGCATGGAGAGTAATCTGAAAATGATCAAACTCTTTGAATGAAAATATTTGTCAGTATTTCTGATCTATATTTAAGTGAAGTAATGGACATCAATAGCCTTGCAAATATATTCGGAAATAGCTCTGCAAGAAAAAAAGATTTGCATATCTAATGCAAACAACCAATGAGGAAAAATGTCTAGTTAGACACCTTTGATCGCTAGGCAAATGTAATAAATGATAGAGATTTATCCTGTTTGTTGTCCATCTGTATTGAGTTATGTCGAGTTATGTTCTTATACAAATATGTTCTAGTCTAGAAAATATTACCAGTGATTTAAGGTAGTCAGAATCCTCCGCTCTTTTCTGGACTATGATTCAGAAATGAGGTGCCAGATATTCACGATAGCCAAGATTTCTCTAGAAGTTACTACAGGGCAAGTACAAGCTGTATGTAAATCATATGGGTTTGTTTTTTTTTTTTTATTTACATAAATCTTTCTATCTATCCAGCTTTCAGCAGGGATAGAGTTAATTTTCTTCCTAGCAGCTGGTATAGTGCTGTGCTTTGGATTTAGGATGAGGATAATGTTGATAACACACTGATATTTTAGTTGTTGCCAAGCAGGCAAGGACTTTTCAGCTTCTCAGGAGGAGGGGGATGTGTGTGTGCTCAAGGAGCTGGGAGGGAACACAGTCAGGACAGCTGACCCAAACTGGCCAAATGGATATCCCATGCCATATGATGTTGTGCTCTGTATATCACTGGGGGAGTTGGCCTGGAGGTGTGCAGCTCAGGAACTAGCTGGCGAGCAACTGTGCTGTGCATTGCTTGTTTTATGTGTTCTGTTATGATTACTACTACTACCACCACTACTACTGCCTTTCCTTTTCTGTCCTTTTAAAATGACTTTATTTCACCCCACAAGTTTTACCTTTTTCTTTTTGAAGCTCTGCCCCCACCCCACTGTGGGGAGGGGAAGTGCATGAATGGCTGTATGATTTATGCCCAACACTATCTTATGCATAATTAACCTCCTTTCTAATCCATTGTACTCAAAGGCTGGAAACTTATAATGTATGTTATGGGTCACATTGCGTCAAACAAGGAGCAGTGGCAGCAATTCAGGAAGGTGGGAAGCACCCAAAATGTTATTACAGCTCTAATCTTACAAACAGTTGTAAAGATGTTTAATTTTTTGACCTTTACTAGCCCAGTGAAATGTGTAGTGCATGTGAGTGGGTCTGTAAGCACTCACAGGGCTGGGGCTGTACCCTGCAAGAGAGAAAACCTTTTGGAGATGCTGAGATGGCTGTGAAAAATACTAGGAAGCTCTAGATACTGATTAAACAGCAGCATATGATACCCTAGTCCAAGGCAGTAATTGTACTTCTGCGTGGGCTGCTTCGGAAGCTGCTCTAGAGACATGTCACACACTGGTCACGCTCATCCTCTGGTTTTTGAAGGGGCCTGAACAACATTTTGCACTTGTTTACAGTCCTCTCTCTTACTGCCTCACAGGTAAACGTGCTTGTCTCACCTGTGAGGTACCCTTAAGGGGTATGAGCAGCTTTGTCAAAGTTTGTGCAAGTTGGTATGTTGGGGAGACACACGAGGAATGGCAACTCTGTGTTCACCAACAGCATAAAAATGTTGCAGAAATAATATCAACAATAATAATGATGATAATGATGGAATGTAGACCAGCTTTTCTATTTGGGGTGGATGAAAACAACAGGCTCACTTATGTTCTCTCACCTTGGTCTTTTTCATCCCATTGATGCTTCCTGTGGGAGATTCCCAGTTGGAGCTAGAACAAGGATCTGTTTCCTTTCCTCCTCTCCATCCTAAGTGTGTGTGTGTATGTGTGGATGACTGCATGCAGACCCTGGTGCCCCCCTCTCCCATCGGCTAGGATCGTGTTGGGTCATATTCTGCATACGGCACCTTGGATTTTACTCCCACCTCTTAATCTAGCATCCGTGCAGCTGCAGTGCTAGAGTGAGGTTTTTTTCTTCCACTGCTCTTGATGTAGATCTGCAACTATGTGTGTGCAACAGTTCTCTATCTTTCCTGCTCTGCAGAGCCAAACCTTTTTCAGATGAGGATTTAGACTCTTTTTGTGAAGTTAAACCCACTCACAGTCCTGGTCTTTCTTCATCATCTTTTGAAGACCATTCAAAGGGAGTTCAAGGAGCCCCACAGGGGGGAAGGGATCTAAGTATAAGCAGGTAAATGTGTAACATCTGCATTGTGCTGTGAAAAAATCACCTAGTTTCTCACCAGTGACAGGAGTCAATCACATTAGGGGTGGATTGTACCTCTGCTGCTGAGGGGAATTTCTATGAGACTCCTTTAGTTGATCAAGAGGAGGAGAACTGTCACAGCTGAAGGGACAAGGTTTGGCATCCTTGGATTCCTCCATGAGACCTAAAGGGTTGTACAGAGACTCTGCTGTGTCCTTCAGACACTCTGCAGCTTCTCATTGACTGTGTCTCAGGGGCTGTCTCTGTATCTCTCTTCCACTACAGGCTAAAATCGAGTAGCACAAATAAATAAAGCCCTGGCCTTACTCTGAATCTATGGAGCGTGGTTATCTGGACAGGGCTAGGAGGGAAAAGGGGCTGGCAGAGCCCTCTGCCATGCAGAAGGGCAGATTATCAGAGAGTCTCTTCCTTATACTGTTCGTGGAGGAGCAGTCATCACCAAAGATATTTTGAAATAAATGGAACAATAATATAGCCATAATAGTTGCCCTAAGTGCAATGACTATAGCCTGGATAGATTTGTAATCTCTTTTAATAAATACATTAAATTATTTGAAATAATGTCCTATTTGCCAAAAGCTTATTCCATAAATATATATGGAATATAAAATAGGAGAGATCCCCTGACATAATTAAAATTGTACAGCCAAGTAGGAGGCAGGGAATAGTGTTATCTTTTCAGCTGCAAACTATTTTACAGAAATATTTCTCACACACAAACCTTCTATTTACCTTTAGGGATGGTATAATTGCATATTGAAAACAGTGCAGCTCTGAGGCGACGATGGTTGGTGCCTCCACCTTCTACCTCCTGCTACAACAGGGGCTCAGTCAAATAAACCTCAGATCCCTTGTCACCAGTGCCAAGTGCACTCCATCCTCCAGACCCTCCCCCAGAGACAACTCCACATGCTATTTTAAGATCTCCTTTACCTTGAGTATCTATACAAGTCTACATCTTTGCCATCATGGAGGGGTTGCCTGGCTGTTCATCCTTCTCTGCAGCAAGGGGTCAAATGCCACTGGCAATGTGCGGATATTTGGCAGGGCTTGAGGTGCTCAGAAGGGGCTTTGGTGGCTGGTTGCTCACATTCATCAACTGCAGAAGTTCCAATGCTCTCTAAACAGGTGCCTGGCTCTTGAGCAAAGGACATGAAGGGTTACAGCAGTGCAGACTAGTTGTTACTGTACATATTGTTCAAATATCTTAATAACATTACTTCAAAGGATTAAGTCTGCACTATAAACCCCATCAATAATGTAGTAGATTATTGATTAGATCTATTCTTAACTCATAATGCATTGTGTTTGGAGCGCTGGTGGTCTATATGCTGGATAGCACAGCAAAGAATGTAATCAATGGTATTTTAGTATCTTATACTGGATATTATGTCATCCCACCTGGAAAGGCCTATTTATAACAAGGACTGTTTGCTTTCTCATAGCAAATCTATTTGGAGAATCTATCACTTTGCATAGGCTATTACGTCAGTAATTTAGCTTTCAAATTAGAGGTCGTCACCCAAATAACCCAAAAAAACCTAGAAGAAACAGATGTTTCTGTCTTCATGTCATTTTAGGAGTCCTTCAGATCCATTTGCTCAGCTGCATTTTAAATACGTTCACTGTGGCCGAGAACAACAGATGAATTATATGCAAGCAACTCTCAGGTAACTCCCAAATATGCCGTGCAGCCAGACAAAATTTGCTTCAAGCAGCGATGCGTTGATGATCCACTCATCTGTAGGCCTATTTTCTAGGCTTTTGCCTAAAAAAGCAGGTGTGGCAGGGTTCTAAATTCTGTGTCACTAATTGAGGCAATGTTACTGAGGGCTTGTCTTCTGTCCAGAAAGGGAATTACCTTTCTAGGGTGCAGACTATTGTGTCTACAACAAACCATTGGGTGCCTGCTGATGTACAAGGCATTGTGCTCAGCTGGGAAACCCCCTGCCTGCAGAAGGTCATTTGACAAGCCCAGGAAGTGTCCACATGGGAATTAGCACAAAGCAGCCAACAAGTTGTAAGCTCACACTGTCCCTGCACGCTCACTTCCCTGTGAAAGCTTGTGCAGGATTAAAACACGAGGTTAGAAGGCAGGTACAGTGACACAGGCGAGAGGTGGGAACAGCAGTATGTGTATGGTGTAAGTGATATGCAGGGAAAGGAGAAGCTAATGCAAATCTCTGCTGGAGAGGTCACTTACTGGGCTTTTTGTAGCCTCTTTTGGGTGAGAGAAAGACTGCGGTGCTTTCCACAGCCAGGTGCTCTCTGAGGTGGAGTTCTGTTTCCAGCTGCTTTTCCTGTGCGGTGGCTTCAAGGGAATGTGATTCCTTCAAGCTTGTTGACTTCTAAAAAAAAGGAAAACAAACAAAATGATCCACTTGGGATCAATGATCCCCTCTGCCCCCTCAGAGCACAAATCACCTGACATAAAGCCAATAACTTCCACGTTTACATCTCTGCACCAGGCATTATGACACACGGGCTCTAAATGCAGCTGGCAGTGGGTTAAACTCAAACAAAGCTTAAACACCCTCCAATGACATTGTGCCAGCCCTGTGTGCAAACTGTGTGCACGTGAAAACACAAGATATAGTGTAGCTGTGTATGTGTGCACACACAGGCAGACATGCAGGTAGGACGCGTGCTCTTGCCCACACTCCCACACCTGTGTACCTACGCAGCACTTATTTACATAGCTGTATGCATAAAACATCATGTATTACATTCTCTCATTACCTTCAGTGGGTTTTGGATCTGGTCCATCTCACAAACATGTTGAGTTGTATTTCACACACACAAATTGTATTTATGTAGATACTATGTAAGTATACATCCTATCTTTGGTGGAGGAGTGGCTGAATTAATTTATCAAAGCAATGCTTATTTTTGCTGATAGCAAAAAGAATTTCCCTGGATTCTTTTCTTCTTTCTTTTCTTGTTTGTAAAACGCACAGAGCACATTTTGGGGAATTGTAAATACATAATCCAAATCATATAATTTTTCAGACCAAGTGCCATACCATAATTTGCTGGGAGAAGCTGCAAAAACTGAACTGTGGGTACCTACAGAATACAGGATAACTATTCTAATTAGAGAACTGCATACAATAAAGCAACCCAAATGTCTACTGCAAATAATTATTATATTTGCATGTATTAAATGATAGTTTAAAAATAATGCCTGAAGTTGTGCTGGAGGGAGACATAAATGAAATCATATTTAAATAAGGAATTTAAATAAACTGTTAAATAACCGAAATAGCCATTCATCAGTCAATCCCAATTCAAGAATGTCAATTCGAATTCTTGCTATAATTCACTAGGAAGAATGTTTGAAACATAGTAGCTTTTCCACATTTCCTAAATTCAGATTTAACTGGGGGAGTGGAACTGCTCCTATTCCCTTCCCATGCAGTTGGTCATTGTTTTACCTTATGTTGTTCCTATTAGTTTGACTTGACTTGTTAACAGTGGACAAGTGATGCCCTTGATGTCTGCCAACCCTGCATATTATGGAGCCGATCACAAATTCAGCTGAAGACAATGGAGAGTCTCCCAGTGGTTCCAGTGGACTTTGGATTCCTCCTGTACCACAGCCATATGGGCTTGCAGTCTATACACATGTGAATTGTGAGCCTGTAGGCTATTAGATAAGGTCTGCTTTCTGTGCGTTACCAGATACTACTCTCTTCTCCTCCCCTGCCCCCCCACCCCATGCATTCAGCAGATAAAAGATCCAACCATGAAGAGCTGCTCCCTTCAGAATCTGAACCTGAACTTCATCAAGCACCACACTGCAGTGCGAGGGCTGAATTTGGGATCACGACACACGCAGGAAGCAGCTGGGAAGTTTGGATTTGAGTCTCAGATCTGGCAGAACACGGCGGGGTTTGGGGATAGAAGTTGTCTGCAGCAAGCACAGCTTAGTAACAACATTTTCCCAAGCAGGATAATTTGAAGGCGCTCTGCTAGTCTTACACCTATTATGCTCATAATTGATCTGAGAAGGGGAGAATCTGACTGAAGATCTCTTAGTGGCTTCATGGCAAAGAATCAAAGTTTTATGTCTTATTCATAATTCAGCCTGTGGCACGTGGAGCAAAAATACAAGCAAATGCAATGCAGCTCACCACAGGCAGCGTGCCTCTCCTCCTGGCTTGTGTTTTCAGACATGATAGTTGTTTGCACGGCTACTTTTAAGAAAGTGCTTTAACCTCCTGTATCCCTGGTGCTCCCCCATCCCTCTCTCTGAGCTCTTATCAATCAGCAGGGTTTTCCTCTCCATGTGCTGCCCAGCATCAAGTTATACAGAGGAAGAAAGATCAGATCTGCAGACTGTAATCTTTATGGTCCAGAACCTCTGCACCAAAGCTAAGAAATAAAGAAAATCAAGGACAGAAAGGGTCATGATTGGAAAATACAGAGTGCCTGGGTAGGGGCTGAAGGAAAATATTACTTCAGCCCCTCAATAAATGATGCTTTTCTGACACAGAAGCTGGGGCTCTGAAATTAAGCAAAGATGCCTAATGCTACAGAAAAACTTCCAACACAAAACCTGTGGTCAGTCTTAGGACTCATAAATATAACAGAGGCTGGAGTATTAAAACAACAGAGGCACTCACAGCAGCTTGGGAACTCCAGTATAATTTAGTCTGAAGTTATTCACAAACATTATCAATATTTCTGAGTTTACACTCGCACCTTTGACTGTTGACTTAAAGCATCTAGTCTGGTTCATGCTACTGGTAATGTTTACACTTTGGAATCTATTATGCATAGAAAAATTAGGGATTATCTTTGACCTGGGTCCCACATATTTTTATGCAAAACTAAATAATAGGGTTATTTATTCATTTAATCAATTCCATATATTTGCCATAAGCAGGCCTGATTTCTTCTGAGGTCACAAACAACATCATACTTCTAGGAGGACATACGGTTTGACTATTAACACAGATATCCCAGTTGGCATTCAAACAATCCTGAGCTCTCACATCTTTTCTCAGGTTAGGAGCACTACATATTAACATGGGGTAATCATTGTACGGAAACATCGAAAGGAAAGTCACTCTTGGGGTAGTCCTGGCATGTTTAACTCTTAAATGGGGAGGGATGCATGTGTTTCTTAGGGAGGAAAGAGGAACCCCACAAATTGCTCTACATTAAAATATAAAGCCCCCCCCAGATTTAAAACAATGAATGTATCTGCCTGATAGACCTACAGCTGTAGGCTCTCTGACCATGATGTGACTAGCCAAAAGCTGTATATAAGGTAATTATTAATTTGTGGCTGCTTGGAGTGCAGAAATAGAAGGATACAGAACACCACCTTGTCAGTCTTGAGAGTGGACAAGACAATCCTCAAGCTGTGTGATATGCAGCAGTATACCTGCCTAAAGCAAACCACTGCCTCAGTTTTCCTTAAAGATGTTTGCATAGACAAAATTCTGCTTTTCCATAAACTTACATTTTCCCAACATTCATCCTACCACCACATTAATAGTTCTGTTTATTTCATATGATATCTGCCTCAGAGGACATCATCTGTAGCTTTAAAAATTAATGATTCCTAATGACCTGCAGTCCAAGAATCAGAAGCTTAGAGAACTTCATTAATCTCTTGGGATAATGAATTAATTCTCCTTTTCACGGTCTGTTCGACATTGCTGGCAAAAGAGAAATGGAAAGGCAAAGAATGTCAAGTATATTTATCCACTTAAATCTATTACTAACTAGCTTTAAGGAAAATGAAAGCATACTATTTCATTTTAGAAGAGTAAGAGTAGATTTGGTCTGAAAACAAGAGATATTCCTTCTAATGTGGGATAGTTGATCACTAAATCCCAGAAGCTAAGCCATTTAACAATTTGAATATCATACTAGGAACAAAAATTGTTTATTGAAGGTTTAGATTAGAACCCTGTTGAAGGTTTAGATTAGATATTATGAGGAAGTTGTTTACAGAGAGAGTGGTGAGGGGCTGGAACAGGCTGCCCAGAGGGGTGGTGGATGCCCCGTCCCTGGGGGTGTTCAAGGCCAGGTTGGATGGGGCCCTGGGCAACCTTGTGTAGCTCCAGGACTGGAGGTTGGAGGCCCTGCCTGTGGCAGGGGGTTGGAACTCTGTGATCCTTGGGATCCCTTCCAACCCAGACCGTTCTATGATTCTATGATTCCATTCAGGCAAAGTGCAATGAACATTAGCCACCATATTTTATTGAACTTGCAAGTCATGCTGGTATCAACATCTTAATAAAAACAACACTGATTTTGTTATTGTCAAATGTCTGGGTGCTAGTGGGGGAAAAAGCATTACCTCCAAGTGTGAGCAGGAAAAGTAACAGTTAACATAGCAGATACCTACCACAAGTAACAGATCATAGAATCATAGAATCACAGAATTGTAGGGGTTGGAAGGGACCTCGAGAGATCATTGGGTCCAACCCCCTGCCAAAGCAGCTCCCTAGGACATTTCACTCAGATAGGCATCCAGACAGGTCTTGGATATCTCCAGAGAAGGAGACTCCACACCCCCCTGGGCAGCCTGTCCCAGGCTCTGTCACCCTCACTGTGAAAAAGTTTCTCCGCATGTTGGTGCGGAACTTCCTGTGCTCCAACTTGCAGCCATTGCCCCTTGTCCTGTCTCCACAGACACTAAAAAGGGGCTGGCTGATTCCCCCTGCATCCCCTGCTTAAGATAATTATAGACTTTAATTAGGTTCCCCCTTAGTCTTCTCTTCTCCAGGCTGAACAGTCCCAGCTCACTCAGCCTTTGCTCATAGGGGAGATGCTCCAGGCCCTTAATCATCTTCGTAGCCCTTCTCTGGACTCTCTCCAGGAGATCCCTTTCCTTTTTATACCAGGGAGCCCAGAACTGGATACATGATGTCATCACTGGAATAGAATAGAATAGAACAGAATAGAATCCTTTAGGTTGCAAAATACCTTCAAGATCATCAAGTCCAACTGTTAACAGCCTTTCCCTCATCCACTATGCAGGTCACCTTGTCATAGAAGGAGATCAGGTCAGTCAAGCAGGACCTGCCTTTCACAAACCCATGCTGACTGGGCCTGATCGCCTGGTTGTCCTGTACATGCCACGTGATAACACTCACAGTGATATACTTCATAACCTTCCCCAGCACTGACATCAGATTGACAGGCCTGTAGTTCCTCAGATCCTCCTTCTGGTCCTTCTTGTCATTGGGCGTCACATTTGCTAACTTTCAGTCAACTGTGACCTGCACCTTTAAGATTTCCTTCTTGAAGGATGTTCAGCCTTCTGGGACATCTTCAGGATTGCCTGCCAAGGGACTTTGTCAATCCTCCAGAAGTCCAAGGTAGCAGTTCTGCTGACCCCCTCCTCACTTGTCTGAGAATTGAAAACTATCATTTCATGATCACTATGCCCAAGATGGCCTCCACCTTTCGCATCACCCAGAAGTCCTTCTCTCATCGCAAACAACAGGTCCAATAGTCACCTTCTCTAGCTGGATCACTCACCAGCTGTGTTGGGAAGTTGTCTTTCACACACTCCAGGAACCCTCTAGGCCGTTTCCTGTTGGCTGTATTGTGTTTCTGGCAGATGTCTGGTAAGTTCAAAAGCCCCCCAAGAACAAGGGCTAGCAATTGTGACATTTCTCACAGCTGCTTATAGAATATTTCACATCTTGGTTGGGTCTGTAAGAGACTCCCACCATGACATCAGCCCTGCTTACCTTCCTCCAGATTCTTACCAATAAATATTTAATACTATTGTCACCATCATTAAGCTCTAGACAGTCAAAACACTCTGTAACATATAGGGCTATTCCACCATCTCTCCTTCCTTGCCTGTCACACCACACTTCCCCCCCAAGAGTTTCTGTGATGATAACTATATCATAATTTTTTTCCACTACATGATGGCTTCCAGCTCCTCCTATTGTTGCCCATGCTGCGTGCATTGGTGTAGATGCACTTCAGTTGGGCTGCTGATCCCATCACCTTTCTGGAGGGAGAAGCCCTAATTTCTGTGTGACCATTCTGAGACACTTCTGTGGTTTCTAACTCATCAAGAACCCCATGTCTCTGTGGCTGCATGGCTCTCCATGACCCACCTCCACCGTGATGGCAGATCAAAGGATCTCACTAGCACACTGTCCCTCAAAAATTGGCACGCAGCCCCCAGGCTTATCTCTAGCAGTCCTGGTTTTATCACTTCCCCCTTTCAAATCTAGTTTAAAGTTCATTCAATGAGCCCTGCTAACTCCTGTGCAAAGATCCTTTTCCCTCATTTATTTAATGACTGGAGTAACCATATCCTCCTTCAGCTGATGGAGATTGTATAGACACAGATGGAGTAAAATGCTAACAAACACTGTGTACCAAATGTAATAGGAGATGTGAAAGCTTATCAGGATTATGCCATGGTGAGACTAATTGCTGGGGTGCCTGGAAGTTTTAACAAGCATGTTTCCTCCCCCCACCCCTTCTCTCTTTTGACTAGTGATTATTCATTATTTATTTATTTAGGTTTTAACACCTCCCCTTGTGATTTGGAGGCAAGAGGAATTAGTTTCAGCATGAGTACAATGCCTCATGCAACACTTCTTTAGCTGAACATCTGCTTGACAGAAGGCTGATGAAGCTACATGCCAGTTTTTGGATTCTTTCTCATAGTTTGTGTGGCAGAAGTAAAGTATTTAAAGTATTTAAGGACTCATGGGACGTACCAGAGAACAGGGATCTGTGAAGATGCATAAGCTGTCTGTACAGAAACTCCAGCGACGTTGATGCAGCCTGGTGAGACCAGCCAAAGGCTCGTGCCAAGCAGGGATACTGTCCTGACCTCAGGACAGCTTACAGCCTTCTGATGATGCTGCCGACTGTGCTTGCTGCAGAAGATATGCAGAATTGCCAGACAGGTGTCTTCTAAAGATATAAGAAAGACCTTCAAAATTTGTGCCCAAAACTTTTGTGTAGAGATATTCTGAAAGAAATGGAACATCTGGAGGAGGAAAATGTTGCTCCTCCAGAGAGGGAAGCTGTAGTTCATGACGTTTCAAGGAAGAGGAGTGTATAAAAGGGAGAAGCTAAGAACAAAAAGGGCCTGGGAAGCTAAAATCTCTGGCTGTAAGGAGAACAGTATTGCTGCAGAAGTGTCTCGAGAGCTGGGCAGGCAGTTGGATCAGAGTCCGGTGGGAGGGTGCCCTGTGAACCAGCTTAGTTAAAGTCATTACAGCAGCTACACGCTGCAGGTATGCTGTCCTTGGCAGGTCGGTTAGAGGCTGCATTTCCTCTACAGCTCAGTGGCAGGAAATTCAGGTTTCACTGTGAAATGCAGGCTTTTGGCATGTTATGTGCAGGGGCCCTGGTACTTCACCTGGGAAAGGAAAAAAATAAATTAAAGCTGATGTATATTTTCTACCAATAAATTGCTGGTGGATACTGATTCCCAGGTGCAGGAGAAACTCCCCATAGATCTGCAGGAGGGTCACAGGCTATGAAGAAGCAGAACAAATACCGGCAGAAAAATCACAGAAGCTGATGGAATAGTGCAGAGGTGAAAGGAGGGATGAACTCTGCTCCTTGTCACAGGTTCCTCTGTGGCTACTCCAAAAACAAAGCTAGGAGCAGGTGCAAAACTATCTACCAGTCAGAAAGTGCTATCCATAATAGAATGCTTTTCACCCAGCATCAGAAGAAGAAGAAGTTGGAAACCAGGAAGGGACTCAAGGGGAAAATGAAAAAGAAATGTCAGAAGAAAATACTCCTAAGCTGGGACCTGATGCAGATGGATAGTTACCAATAAAACTAATCAATATATAATAGGAAGATCTCAACTTATAGCTCCAAAGACTTAGAGTTGTATTTCCTCTTCTCCCTATCTTCAGGTTTTCACCCTACCAAAGCTGGATTGTCCTTAGCAGCAGCTCCAAAGCTTTATGTATCGGTGCGAGTAGTCAAATGTCTAAATGAAACTTCGTATTTAACTAAGGAGAAAATAAATCAGCACTGGCATCAGTGAAAATAAAACCTTGCAAGCTGAGATTGAGGTTGTGAGAAAGACCACAGTCCTGTGAGAAAGACCATGGTCCAAGGCTTGGGGTCCCAAGGCAGCGAGGCAACAAGCTTAAACCATCCTGGTGTCTTCTGGTAATGCAACACATTCCCTGTGTTGCATTGGTGTTCAGTGGCACCTGGCAGCTCTGGACGATGCCGAAGAGTGGGTACTCTGCTCCCGTAGAGGGGAAGGAGAATTCCCATGTCCTCGTCACTGCTCATCCCCTGGCTGCAGAGTTTCCTTCGGTCAAAAGGGCTTGATTTTGAAAGACCATTGGGATGTGCATGGTTGCACGCTTGCAGGCCACTGTGAGCACAAAGGCAAGATTTCTTAGTGTACTTATTAAAATTTTTTGCATTTTTTGATGGATTTATCTCTTATGTGCTCCTCTAAGTGAGGTGGAAGCATATAACTGCACTTAGAACATTAATTTTCTCTCAAGCGGGTTTCTCAAGCCTTAGTTCAGTGAGTTCACCATCTGTAAAAGCAGGTAAATTTCTGAAGTTGGGCCCTTGGAGGTTTCTTCAAAAATAATGTAGCCTCAATTAATTTTCCAGGTTCACAAACTTAGAAAACCGACTCAGTTTTCTTCCTGCAGCTGTTTGTATAGCCCACGAAATGATTTGTGCACGTACGTGTCACCAAACAAATATCCCAGTGCCTTTTCAATAACAAATAGGCTGCGATAATGAATGTACATCTACCAGTCAGACAAGCACGTGATACCGATACATGCTCTAGCACGCCGTAAGAGCCAAACTCTGTCCTGTATGAAAACCAGTAAAAATAAACTGCATCCTTGGAGTTACCTTTCCAAGCTAAACTAAGAGAAATTAATGACTGTAGTTCCATGATTTAACACACAATAGGACTGTTTGAAAAATACCCAGGAGTCTCCAGGCTGATGTGATATTATGCTTTTGCTGCTCTTAATATTATTGTTTCTGTCTCATTTTGGGTTACTCTCCAGTGTTTATTATTAATTCAAATTCTCACTATTAAAAGGAAGATATCATCCATATGGTTGACGTGCTGCTCAGTATGTTCATAAGTTCTCCAACGTTTTGATTAACATTGACAGAAACCCCTTTGAAAACATATGGCCCTATATACATCCTGTCATTTCTAATAACAGGGTACATTCTTCAGTACATTTTCTTAAGCAGATGAATTCAGTCATATTTTAGAAATATGCTAATACTTTGTTAATTAGTCCTTTAAGGTCAAGGGGGAAGAAAAGACTGAATGAAAATAAACTTTTCCTTGAGCAGACACTATGAGCACTGTAGATAATTTGTACAATAGAAAAACGTGATATCTATGAGTAATGGTCTCTACATACAGCCAGATTTCTTAAACCAATTAGCTTCTGGCATATTCCTGAAGATATTCATGCTTTATTTGATATGCCAGACCCTTAAAGCTTTAGTATGAAGACTGATTTTGATGCTCAATTCACTGATTAGGTCAGTATTTTGTTTCTGGTGTTGCATTTCTAAATTTATACCAATTGTTTCCCCTTTCTAACACCTTTGGGATATCACAGGATCTCAGCACTCCCTTACACAGGCAGGTCTGATATCAAACCTAGTAGAGATATTGTTGACTTAAATTCAGTTTGGCTTGTGTGGTAAGATGGCACATTTATGTTGGAATCTATCCCCAGAGACTATTTCCATCACGCCTGCTCCGCTGGGATTTTCCTCCCTTCCTTTCACCATGATGGTGAAAATTACCACCTCCATGGTCTCTTTTGAGCATGTTTTTTTCTCACAGAGCTGCTTGTACTACGTATCCTCAGACTCCACCAACTCCATATTTATTCAGAGAGAAGCTGCTCATCCACATATTCTTCAACATGATACTTCAGGATGTGACTGTGTAAGAATAAGTCAGTTGAAAGCTATGCAGCACAACACCACAAATATATTCTAAAAAGATGTGGTATCAACATGGTACTTTATAGACCTGAATACTTTCATACAGCTCACACGTGTTCAAAATATACCTGCTCAAGTTCTTACCCTTCAAAGTTGTATCATTATTGTTAATGCTGGTAAATAATGATGCTAAAATTGCAAAATTGATATTAGAATGATTTCAGCTAGTACTTTCATTTCTTCCTTTCTCCCTTTCTTCCTTGAGGAAAACCCAGAGGCATACAATTCAATTAAAAATTATTAAAAAAGAACTAGATTGGGGTTTTTTTTTGTGTCTCCTTCTCTATCTTCTCCGTCTCTGATTGTTCCTGCACTTTTTCCCTTGGGAAAAGTCCCTGTCTGGACTACATCAGTGAAACATTTCTGGGCAAAAAGCCATCAGTCCTTATGAAACTCCATGTCTGAATATTACTGCAGATAGTTTTCTTGGGGCCATGAAATCTCTCCTTCTCTAGACTCCTCTCAAAGAAAATAGCTGTTAAAATTCATGGTCTTATTCTGCAGGGTGGTAGGTGGGAGAAATCTAGTGTGTCTGAAAGATCTTTGGAAGCTGCAGGATGAGGTTATCAGCACTCCTACTCCTGAAAGACTTTTCAACTCTTAATCAAACCTTACCCTTAGAGCAAAAAGCATCTCCTTCCACATTTTGTCTAGTGAAGGACCAGTCAAGACAAAGCAAATAAACACCATATCAACCCTACTTATTTTCCATTCTAGTTATAAAGCACATTTATTTGATTTTTCTGACTCCAGCATGAGTATGCATAGCATTTATATACACAGAGATACCAAAAAAACCAGCTTCTAGAAGATGGAACATCATTCTGCGTATGTAAAACCCTTTTTAGGACCTAATGGAAGAAACAAAACCCCTCTTACAGAGGCTAGCAGAGTCATTCAGAGCTCATCTGCAACCAAACGGAACATAAAATCTTAGGGACACTAGTGCAAAACCTGGAAAAGTTTGAAAGTCTCCACCACTGAACGAAAATCACACCAATTAAAAATCCACAAGAAGCAAAAGCATATTTATGGGTTTTGTAGCCAAAATTCTGCACATCTTCAAGGAAGTTTTTTTGCCCTGTTGTACCGTGTTTCAAGAGCAGTACAAGTTTTGCTTTCTTTCTGTCAACTCAGATAAAATATAATCTCCCCTTTGCTTTATAGTGATAATTTGTACCTGCCTTTTCCAAGCTGCCCATCCTCCCTACCTGGCTTTTTCAGAAACAGTGAAACATGAAGTGCCTTCAGACCAATAACGTACGGCAGCCTTGCAGGTAACTACTTACCACTAATAAAACCATGCCTGTGCTATGCTCTTTATCTCATGGTACTCCTTAAATTACAATACTGTTATTTCATTTTTTTTTCCCCCTCTTTGGTTCTACATTATTTAAGCCCCTGCACATGATACTGAAAACTTGAAGACTGTTATCAGTTTAGGAAAAGGGTTTTAAATGGAAAAGATTAAGCTTTTGGCCTGAATCCAGCAAGCACTTAAATGCATGAGTAACTTTACTCCCATGAGTAGTGAGTGTCTCTGAAGCCAATGGGACCAGCCATGCATGGAGGACCACAGGCTTGTATAGACCCTGGGGAGAGTGGGCTCTGCCGCAAGAGCTCCAGGTTCAGAACCTGGGCCTGTGTTTAGCTCTGTGTGTGTGCTCAAATGCAGAAGACACTAATGCACTATACATGCTCACTACACTTTTTCCAAATATCAGAGCTTTATGGCTATGCTATTCCCTCCACCCCCCACTTAAATGGGCAGCTGTTCTTCATATTTTTTCTTACCTATATGCCAGATTAAAAAAGAGTCAGGTTTCAGTTTTTTCAGAGAAAATAAATCCATTTTTCCAAACCACGGAATACATATTTAAATATCACCATAAAGCTTGGAAATGCCTAACCAGGTTCTATTCAGACTGTCAGAAAATAGGAAATATGAATAAAAAGCAAGTAGAGTACTGTAACTACTTTCATTCCCCCCATGCCCTCCCCCAAAACGCCCCCAAACTGCATCTTTCCTGTCACAGTCTTAGCTCCTGCTTTCTACCATTTCCATCTTATGTAAAAGCTTTTCACAAACTTAATTTATATTTAAACTTTTCGCTTTGAGTTTTGTACCAGTCACCAGCACCACTGAGAGACAGACGGACGTCAGGCACTAGAAATTGTTGTCCTGTGAGACACCAAAGTTAACCTCCATTTCGTCTCAGGTATAGGACAATGACTTCCTACTTCTCAACTACCAAGACGCATGGCAGCAGGGTGAAAGCAAAGAGCCACAGAAGAGATGTAGCACTGTCAGAGAAATTACAGTGCAAAGCAACATGGGATCATGAGATCTTTGAATTAAAATGTCAAAACCTGACCCAGTTTGGTATAGCACGCTGTAGGCCCCACAACCCTGCTGATGACAACGGTGTCCTCAAAAAACAGCAATATACAGCAGGTTTTGGAGGGTTTTTTAACTAACTTTTCACGTTCTACATGCTGAAGCTTAGACAGGACAGACCACTAAACAGATTTCCCTATGACAACGTTTATTTGTGAGATGAAGTCATCTTACATCTAGCTCACTGATTCGGGAAAAAAAAGAAAGAATCAATGCTCGTGCAAAAACTTATCTCTAAGGGTGAGGAAGCTCCCTGCTACAGACTGCAGTGCCTAATTTGCCAGATATTTGTTTCCTAGCTATTATTGCCTGCGGAATATTTTAAATCCATTGTAATTCAATATTCAGGCCAAGTCTAAAATAAACCTTTTATTTATTTTTTTTTCCTTTTGATTATTTTCGCTAAAGATATTTTTTGTCTTCAATCTTCCATTTCAATCTTGGCCTTTTAAAAAGGCCATCTTCAACTTTAAAGGCAGGCTTAATTACTAGACTTTTTGTCTCCTACTTGGCAACATAATACAAGATGAGGAAACTGGATGCAGAGTCAAATAAATTCGTAGCACCATGCAGAAGAAGCAATAGGATGCTATATTCAGTTAAAAGCAGGAAACAATCTATATTGTTGTACCCTGCTTTTCAGGTATAAAAGTACTAGCTCAAATTGTCTATATTTGGATAAAGATGGGAATGTATTGTCTAATTTTTCAAACAGTAGTCAATAGATTTAGTGTTTTATTCTCCTTAAGTTGGTAGGATTTTGAAGAATACAAGTTAGAACAGTATTTTGAATACTTCTGGTGTGAGAGCTATACAATTCTAACTGCATCTTTAGAGCAATTAGCTACCTTTGGGGCAAAAAAAAAGTGGCTTTTCCATTAGCTCATGTGATAAAAGTAAAGGAATTTAATACAGCTTAATTCTCTCATTAAGGAAGAGCACGAACTCTGTTGCCACAATCTGAATCCTACAAAAAGCTTTAAACATGTCGATGTAACTGGAATTTCAGAGTTAAGGTCTAGGTCCAGGTCCTTTTTTTATAGAAAGATTATGTGCTTTCAAGAATAAGGAGAGAAACAATGAATCATTTCCAGAAAAAAACAGCAGTAAATAGTGACAACAATGAAAGAAAACCTTTGAGAAAGGACTGAAAGCGACAAATACAGAAGCAGTAATATCTTCCTGTGCTCCTGAAGTATATTAATGCTTAAAAATGGGATGGGGATTGACTTCTGCTGTATCATGGGTTCCTGTTCTCTGTGCCTTATTCTAGAAGGAAAGGAGAGAAAGGGTATTTGCAACCACAGTACGTTTTCCTGCTTAACACCACGTAATGAGCTACCAAATCTTGCTGTTTCTTAGAGGAGTTAGTGACTTAAAGGAGGTGTTTGCCTGTTTGCTTTGCTTCACAATCTTAAATTTCTTTTTCCTTAGCCTTTGAGGTGGTGGAGAAGCCTATTCGCTGTAGGGTGAGGCTTGAGCTGGGTGAGAAATAGCTCTTGTGATTGTTTTTTCAAAAACGTGTAAGAAATTGTAATATAGTGTCTTATGCCTTTCTCTGGGTTTAGTTGGCTTTAGGGATTTGGGAGTGGATTTAAACAAAGCTTTTAAAATGAATGTTCAATTTTTTAGGACACTAAGGTCTGAGGTGCACCGGTAGCCATAAGTTATTGGGAAAATTGTGGCTATCTCTGCAGTACACACCTATACATCACATTTTGAAATGTACTTGGTTTTTCAGGTCAAGAGGTGGTTAGGGAAAACAAGAAGTAGCAGTAGCTTTATTTATGCAGCCAATGTCATCAATACTGATTGTGCATCTGTTTTCTTACTGTTCTTTCTTTAAAAAAAAAAAAAGCACTATAAATTGTCTTTTCTGTATTATTTATGACACAGCACATGTACCCAGGGAGGAGGAAAGTAGAAGGGTGGAGAAGAGGTATTCACACTCCCTGCTTTAAGCACCTAATTTACTTTCTGCTTGGCAGTCATGCTGCTTTATCTAATCGCTGGAGAGAGATGTGCTGCTCCAAAGGGCAACTCAAAGCGGCTGTATTAGGTCCTTGAGCTGAATTGCCCCCTGAATGACAGCTGTCAAGTGATTTGTCACCAACACCAGCAAGCCCATAACGTCCCCAAATATCTTTCGTGGAAAAGAAAGTCTTGTAGTAGAACAGCTTTAATGATGGGAGAAAGATTTGATTTGGCTTCTATATTAAGTCCATGATAGTGTTAATCCCATAAAATATAAAACATCCAGAATTTCTCTCTAATAATTGTAAACACTGCTTCCTTTGTCAACTTTTTTGATTTATTGGAACTTATTATAGAGCTAGACTTTATTGTATTTGCTTATGATACCACAGTAATCTTTTCCCAGGCTTTCACTTTATTTTGTTACATTTATCTAGCAAGCCAGATTCACACTCCCACAGTAACCATATGGAGAAAAGCCACAAAAGCTGTTAAGTACATTTAATTACTGTTTTGATGAGCTCATATTTTAATTATGTTTATTGATTCTGTGTGTGTTGAAATAGTTTAAGCATTTCAAGAAAAAAATGGAATCAATATACTGTAATTACTGGGCAATTTATAATTTTTCTATGTAATTAAAACTTTCATATAATATTTTTAACACTTTTTACTAATCCTTCAGCTGTGATTGGCTGTGTTTCTTTCTATGTTTAAGTGAGCTTTTTTTCATTCTTCCACTACGTGAAGCTAAGTTCAGGGCTAAACATCATTTCCCTCAAATACTTTTCTTCCCCTCAGACCTTCTTAGGAAATTGAAAATAACATGCATATGGTATTTACTAACACAACACCAGTTGTGACACATTGGTACATCTTCCACTTGGAGCCATCATGACAGCACTGGCTAGCACCGTAGTAACAGCTTGATGGGTAAGACAGCTAAGAAAGAGGTCCTCCTAATGTAACTGCCACTGGCCTCTTTCATCACAACAGCTGGCACTTTATCTAAAATGGTAAAATATATTATTTGACTTAAAAAGAAATCTCTACTCAAGTAGACTATTAAATAAATATTTTCATTGGATTAATCTAACTTGTGGATTATTTAAAATTGTAAAGGGGATGTAAATGTATGGGGACCTGATCCTCCAGTGGTATAACTGGCAGAAGCCCTTCTGTTTGCTTGGAGCATGATTTTTTGATTTTATGATGAAAGAGACTTTGAAAGCAGGTACAACACCACAGTTGGATTGTACAATTGTGGGGAACCAAGCAGGCTGTCAAGCAACAGTTGTTGAGCATCATGATGAAGGGAAACTTGGTTTTCTCCATGGGTTATCCCTTAAAAGACAAATAAATGTGGGGTTTGGCATATAGGTAGAATAGATATTATGGATTTATAAACCACAGGCACAGCTCTCGCTCAGTCAGCTGTTGATCTAGATGAAAGGACTTGATAAGCAGGTCCTGTGTATAGGAAAAAAGTTGGCAGTGACAGCACAGGCATTTTTAACAGAGGGACCTGAACAGAGTTTTCTTTCACCAGACACCAGAACTTCCATGATGCGACTGAGTTCTGAAAATTCAGGATTTCTCATGTAATAAAAATTCCATCCTCAAAGGAGCTCTGAGGTTTGTAGACATAAGACTGTGAGCTACAGACCTTTCTCTTTTACTTTGGCTCTGTATTTTAATTTCAGTAGTATTAGAAGCAAGAATTAGTGTTATACCATGCAGCCCTCAACCTCAGTTTTCATTTATCTGCACCCTTGCCTGGCACATGGCAAATTAAAGGGAAGAAAAAAAGTAAGTCAACTACTTGTATTTTAAGGCTCTGATTGTAGAAGCATCATTTTCACCCTTTCAGTGTACTTTCAAACTCATGACAAAACGCTAGAAGGTTACTCCGTGCTTCTGACAGTCAAGCTGGATTTGTTACATGAAGAGCTGTTCTTGAACTATTGTACCCTTGGCTCTCAAACTCAATCTTAAATTACCAAACAGAAAGAAATATCTTTTCTGTGGAACTCATCTTAACTTGACCCCAGGCATACTATGTTAGCAAGGCTGGAAACTAGGTGCTGGCCAAGGAAAGAGAAAGGACTTCATCTTTTTTAGTACTGTGTATTACCTGGAGGTCATGAGATTACTGTGAGAAGGGGCAGAATGTATGACTCTGGTAACAAAAAGAGGTATCAAGAGCTGAAAGAGAATATTTATGGGAAAAAAACACGTGATAGCAACAAATAGAGCCACCTGAAAGAAAAGTAGAAAGGATAGATAGAAAGAATACAGAAACAACACATAACTGTCCATTTGAAACGTGATAGGCCATGATTAAAGAAGGTTCGGGTGTCATCTTGACCCCCAGAGAAAAGTCAGTGGAAGAGGAGGGAACAGGTAAATAGGAGGGAGGCACAGAAAGGTAGAAGCCTCATTTGCTCCTCTTTGGAGCACTTACCAGAAGGGTGAACCTTGTTTCTGACCAGCTGCCCCTGTCACAGACCAGGAGAGCTTCTGCTACTCTATCAGAGCTGTAGGACTCTGCAGAAGTTGCTCCAGAGTCTCATCTGCCAGAAAATAGATATCACTGAGTTTTCAAACCAGACTTGAGAATCCTCCTGCTGCAGGGGTGGGAGATCGTCAGCTGGAGCCGGTGTCCGCACCGCTTGTACCTGCCACTGGATCTGCAGGGACCAAAGTGCACAAAGGTGCACTAAGGTGCAAGAACCCTATCCAGATATCTTTTGAAGTCTGCAGAACAAGCATCAAATTTCAGCAAACTTCAGCAAAGTCAGCATGAACAATTTATTTTGATATCAGTTACAGTGATGTTTTCATGAACCCTTAAAGCACTTTTTAGTCAGCTGCATTTCTGTGTATGTCTGTAGACACTCCCTTCATCCTCTTTACAGTAAATTCAAGTATATTTGTATCCTTTGTTTCTGACACTAGTTTTTGTCTACCATCCTTTAATGATGTAGTTTTCTCTCAACATAAAATACATGGTGCATACATACTTAAATACGAAAAACTGATCAAAGCTGAGGAAACTGATGCCTTTGAGAAAGTAGAAGAAACATCAGAAGTGCATAAAGAGAGGCCATATCTTTTCTCCAAAGGTATGATTACAGCAGTGGTGACTACTTCAGAGTCTGTTGTAATTGCATCAAGCAGCCAAGGATGGGGAAAAAAAAAAATTAAAAAAAAAGAGGGCCACAAAGCTGATCAGAGGGCTGAAGCACCTCTCCTGTGAAGACAGGCTGAAAGAGTTGGTGTGGTTCAGCCTGGGGAAGAGAAGGCTCTGGGGAGACCTTCCAGTACCTGAAGGGGCTACAGGAAAGCTGGAGAGGGGCTTTTTATCAGGGAGTGCAGTGATAGCAAAAGGGGTGATGGTTTAAACTGAAAGAGGGGACATTTGGATCAGATATTAAGCAGGAATCCTTCCCTGTGAGGGTGGTGAGGCCCTGGCACAGGTTGCATAGAGAAGCTAGGGCTACCCCTGGATCCCTGGCAGGGTTCAAGGCAAGGCTGGGCACCCTGGGCTGGTGAATGGTGTCCCTGCCTACGGCAAGGGGTGGCACTGGGTAGGCTTTGGGGTCCCTTCAAATCCAAACCAGCCTGGGATTCTATGAAATAGAGATACCAGGGAAAATGTAGTGAGATGAGCCCTATTTCTTTCCACAATACAGAACTCCATTTCAAGATAAAAGTCCAAAAATTCTTCAAATACCCCACTGTAAAACCCAGCTAATTCTCTTGAAGTTGGAGGAACCATTTACAGTTTCTTCCATGGAGGGCTCAATCTTTCCCCAGGAAAGTCTGTTTGATGCCTCTCTGTTGACTTCTATGAGAGTGGAGAGGACATGGAGGAGGACTTACCATTGTAGAATGCCTGATTAATTTAAGCACATGTTACTCAACTGAAATAAAAGATGGTACTGAGATGGTAGTGGTGAAACAGTTGATTAGGCTGAGAGCTGTCAGCTGGATGAACTTGGATCAGCGTCAGCCTTAACTTTGAATTTTCTGGCTTTACTATGTGTGATGATATTGTTGTTGTTTCATTATAATTTTTGGGGGTTTTTTTTAAAGAAAAATTACAGAGGATAATAAAAATACTCTACTTCAGAAAGGCTGCTTTTCTGTCCTGGGCATGCACACACAAACCATTTCAAACAGCTTGTTTTTCACCCATTGGGATTGTACAGCTTGTCCAGTGTGGTTTCCATCTAAGGGGAAAAGGCCCATTTATAAACCTTGCAACACTGTGTAGTTTACCTGACCTGCCAAAACGGCTCCTGCAGATACCTCTCCAGAAAACCATTTTGATAATTTTTTAGAGCTCAGCTACATATCAGAAAATCTTTTGAATGTTTTTATGTGTGTAAGTATACCACACGTGTTTCTCTGTGTAGTAAATCAGCTGCTTCTTTTCTCTCTTTTGCTCAATATTCAGCCCCCTGAGAGTTCTGACCCTGCCTCCAGTTTGGCAGTTTCACACATATAAAAGTCTTGTTCATGTGAGTTTTGTGAGCCACCAGGCAAAAATAACATATTTTTTCTCCCTCTGACTTCTTTTGCATTGCATCTCTAAATCTGAAAAGCACAGTTGTTTATGAGAAACATAATCAAGCCCTTTTCATTTCAATTATAACACATTTGCTGCTAGTTGTCTGTCCACAATCTTTGTCATTAGACCAAAATGGGATAAAGGATACAGGTGAATGAATTTATCTATGAGAACAATGAGAAGACTGACCCACAGTCAGAAAAGGATGATTGGACTGGAAATGCCCCTTACACATCCAGGTACTTCTCTTGCTATGAAAAAATGGTCAGAAACACCACAAGGACAGCTGTAGCCCAGCAGCACCAAGGAGGTACATCTAAGACCTCTCTTCCCATAACATATTTCCCCCTTGCCCTGTTGAAAACTAGAACTCATCAGTTCTATCATTAACCTGATTAAACCCGCTAAATTTGAAATCCTTCCTCTGAAATCCTCCAGCTGCAATTATGAGAAAGTAAGGTCATGGAAATTCAATGTCAATTAGAACTAATAAGTTTATTAATTTCATCACATCTAACACCTTTTTCACAGAAACACTGAAATCAAAAACTTCTGGAAAATCACAGAATCACAGAATTGTAGGGGTTGGAAGGGACCTCGAGAGATCATCGGGTCCAACCCCCTGCCAAAGCAGCTCCCTAGGACATTTCACTCAGATAGGCGTCCAGACGGGTCTTGAATATCTCCAGAGAAGGAGACTCCACACCCCCCTGGGCAGCCTGTCCCAGGGCTCCCTCACCCTCACTGGGGAAAAGTTTTTCCCCATGTTGGTGCGGAACTTCCTGTGCTCCAACTTGCAGCCATTGCCCCTTGTCCTGTCCCCACAGACACTGAAAAGGGGCTGGCTGATTCCCCTGCATCCCCTGCTTAAGATAATTATAAACATTAATTAGGTCCCCCCTTAGTCTTCTCTTCTCAAGGCTGAACAGTCCCAACCTACTCAGCCTTTGCTCATAGGGGAGATGTTCCAGGCCCTTAATCATCTTCATAGCCCTTCTTTGGACTCCCTCAAGGAGATCCCTGTCCTTTTTATAACAGGGAGCCCAGAACTGGACACAACGCTCCAGGTGGGGCCTGACCAGGGCAGAGTAGAGAGGGAAGATCACCTCCTTTGACTTGCTGGCCACAGGATTACATTCTTCTAAGGGAACGTTGAGAATATTGTTCTCAGTGCATCTGCCTATGGAAATCAGAAACCTGTTTTGTCAACTCCTTCCTTCACCTCAGGGAGAATTTTATTCCATGAAAAAAAAACCCCAACCAACCCCAAAACACAACAAGTCAGCATGAAAAATTCAGGGCCCGATTCCTGCCACAGTGAATTTCACTGCCGATGTAGGGGCACAAGGATTGTGTAAGAGTAGCTGTAAGTACCGGATTTCATTCCACTTTGCAGGAGATTTATCTCTGCTGATATGCGCAATGCATTGAAAAATTCATGTACCAAAAACTGCCTTCAAAAGAATAGTGTAAAAGTGGAGGAAAATTCAAGCTAACAGACTAACTGCTTGGGATGAAGTGGTGGAGCACTTTTGCCATCTGTTAATAGGTTGTCAGCTGGCACAAATAACGACTCCCCTTACCTGGGGGTCACTTTCCTGTGTACCTCTCCTTCCCCAGTTTCCCCAGTCACTCCGAGCAGGTATCTGGGGAAGGGGAAATCAGAGTGTTCCCCATCATAGGGAGAAATCAGAGAGGGTACAAAGTTTCACTTAGCTTTAGATTAGTCTAAATTAAATAGAGTGGCCTGGGGAGGGGTCTCAGCCTGCGGGGCAACCTGATAGTGAAGCTAGAATCACAGTCTATCTATGTTCTAAATTGATGGCAATGAAAATAATACTCCCCAGACACAAAAGTACACTTGTTTTCAGATTAATGCATCCTGAATGTGAGCTTTTCATCTCCTTTCTGAATGAGTTAACGTGTGCTCGTTCGCCTTGGCCAGAGACTGAACTGCAGATTCATTATTTGGAAACTTATTTGCACTGCAGTCCATAAGGCTGGTGACTTGGAAAGATGAAAACAGCTTTCCACAGGCTCTCATTTTGGGAAAAGCTGGTTGCCCAGGGCTGCCAAATGCATTCCCAATGAACTCCTCCATTTGCATGTTTTATTTGGGCTGAAATTGAGATGGTGAATCTCTAGCTGTTCTCAGCCTGAATCCGAGGATCTGCAATGGCTCTTTGCAAGGGTAAATGTTGCGTTTGAAAAACAATTCCTGCCACTCACCGAGGAGGCCGAGAGTACTGTCATCTGGCCCTAGCACTGCACATCCCCTGTTCTTGGAGAAGGGCATCTCTATTTGCCATAACTGCCAGATCCCATGCTCATATCAATTAATTCCTGGAGTGCGCTGTCAATCAATAAGTGTACTGGATGATAATCTTCCAAATGTTCTAGTTTCATTTACTGTGTTCTAAATTGTTATTAGTACAGAATCAAATTATTATTTGATTAATACAGCAACACATACTTTGTGCTTTCAAATATTGCCTTTTCAATAGTACAACTCTATTTTTCTCACTTATTTAGGGGTAGAAGATGTAAGATAGAAGATGTAAAATACATCTGTCAAGATAAGCTTGTAACTACTTTCTGTAACTGGAGAAAAATGACACTAATTTAGACACAGATGTTTCATTGCACTTAGCTTCAGTTCAACTTTCAATGGAACAAAACACTGGGGAAAAAAAGAAATAATTTAGAAGTTGGATTGAAAACTTCAATCAGACAAAACAGCATCATCAGTTCATTCCAAAAGATATATTTTGACACTGTCAAAACATTTTTAGACATTCTGGCAACACCTGACTTTACAAAATATTTCAGTTCTGACAAATGATGTGCATCTTGTATATGGTCTCTTTAAATATAGGATATTGAAATTAATGGGACTTCTTTGTAATATCCTTTTTGCCGATGTCATAACTGCATAAACAACTGCCCTTAGCCTCAGCTGATAGAAACTCCCTAAGCACAATGGGTATCAACACTGTTAAATCAGAAGTACCATCCTTGGCCCAGTTCATGCATATCCCTTGATCAGATCTCCTTTTTTTCCAAGCCTTAGTTCGTTATCTCCCTGCTACCTGTGCCTATGACTGTAACTGCGTTCCAGAGAACACTAATTCGACAGACCGAGAGCAAAACTAAAGCCCCACGACTGCTTGTTCTAGAGGTTGCTGATTCACTGAATCCACCCTACCTGAAATCTTCCTTATACTTTCACACTGGCACTGCACACAGCATTCCTGGACATGCAATATTGCTGTGCTCTCATACACGTCTGCTTGCTATTTCTGTGACTGGCTGTGTTTTGGAAAGACCTGAAGATGAAATCCCTATGTTACGAAACCCTGACTTTATAAACTCACAAATTCATGCTGACACTTGGGAGAAAGTTGTTAAATGATCAGTTTTTCCCTGTGGTGCATCCAGTGGTAATATGCATGGGATAAATTGAAGAGGAAAGCCTCTTTCTCAGTTGTGGAATTCCCCCTCACACAGTGGTGTTGCTGTTCAGGCCAGGGAAAACACTATCAGGGTTTGCATCAGTGAAAGCCCTAGCCAGAAATAAGAACATCATGCTACAGGACAGGGATATAACTGCACAATTCAAATTCCTTTAGTGGTAAATCATAGAATATCATACTTCGAAATCACAAACTCATCACAAATATGTGAGCTGAGAATATTTTAAGAGATTTCTGTAAGCTATTCATCTATTGTGGTCCATTTAGTGATTGCCCTGTAGTGCAGGATGCCTTTCACAGTTGTCTTGACTACAGACAAATCATGAAAAACAGACAGGCATATTTTTATGCATTCAAAAAACAAAGCTGTTCTAAATTTAGCTTAATAGCAGCAGTTTATTCAATTACTAAGATACTTAGAATGAAATACTTACAATGCCACAACCATGCAAAACATGAGACTTCAAGGGTTGCCTTGGCACAACTCTGATTGACAGCTCATTTTTGACTATGCACAAACAGGTGAGCTCACTCTGTTTCTTACCCATGCCACAAAAACCTTCTGACCACAGCAGATAGTCACAACCAAACCAAGGCTCTGACATTAAAGGCAAAATATTTTTTACTAAATAAGCTAAAAGTGGTTTACAAAAAAAAAAAAAAATCCCCCAAACTGGCATAATTTCCAAGGGTATTTAAGCTAGGATTTTGGGAGATGCATGTAGGTATGTGAGTTTGTGGGATTTGGGTTTGCATTCCAGCACGTGTGCGGCTGAACCGCTGTGAACTGAATGATTCTTATCCAGTTAATTCTTTTAGACTTCATTTTAGCAAAGCTTAAAATTAAAATTACTCCCACAAATAAAAATGTTAAGACATTTGAACTCACTGGAGCTTTTGAACACTGGTTAAATTTTAAAATCTATGCTGGTTAAACATGAATTATCATTTTCCTTATGAAGTACTTTTAAAAAATATTACAGTATAGAAGAACTGTAGAACTACACAGCAATCCACTAAAGTGAGAATATAAATTCCCCAATCTAGTAGTTATTTGACTGAGCTAATATTGAAACACTTAATAGCATTCAAACAAAAAAATGTTCAAATTTCTTTTAAAAAGTAGTACTCTGATCATGAGATTTAAATTATCATATTCATTACAGAAATCCCGTGCAAGGAGTGAAACTCTAACATTGCAGTGAACCAAATTGACACACAGAAATATATTTGCCTTAAAAAGGAGATAGACGCTAATGTGGGATATATTGGCACATGGAAATATTCTTTGTCAGGGCTACTGTATTTTTTCCCCAGAGCAAGTTATCCTTTAACTTTCCCCATTTTTCTACTAAAAAGACAATCCATATTTTGAAAGAATATATTAACAGTAGTTTCAAAACATGACAGGAGCTGGCAGAAAAGACATGCTCATATGTCTTCATTTTCATTCTAAATATAAATGAAAACATGAGTGTTTATTTTTAAGCCCGCAGACCAAAGCATCTAATTGATCCCACTTGGGAGACGGGGTCTGAATAAAGGGCCATTATGTTTTGATGAGATAGGCAATTGCCTTGAACTTGCCAGGAGTTCAGGTGTGGATATATCTGTACCCAGAGCGCTCGCAGGAATGTCGGTGTCTGCGCGCTCCTGCTCATGCATCTGCCTCCTGTAGCCCTTGTAGGGACCGGCTCTATTTCACTAGAATAACTTGGCTATTCATGAACAATAAGGTTCAAATTGTACTTTTCTTTAACACAACATTAACTCTCAAAGAGCTGGAAATTCGGTATTCTGTTCCCTGAGCTTAGATTCCAAATCAGTCACTGAGAACATTATATGAGCAGTAATCCCATTAAATATATCATCTTGCAAATATCTAAATCCAGTTAATTAACTTGTATTGCAAAAGCACTCCAAGATACAGTTTTCAGTGAGCAAACTTACATTTTAGGTTTCTAATTATATCAAAAATAAGTTTGGTATCTCAATTTTATTTAAAAATTAGAATAAAATCACCTAAAATCTATAAGCATCGACAAAATAGGTGTTATAGACATACAGAAAGTAAAAAAAAATAAAATCTTTATTAAACTCCTATCTTTTGGAGAGATTATAGAATCACAGAGTCATTTCATACAATAGAGGCCCCGTAAATGTAGAAAAAGAGGAGCATTATCTGAAGAAAGTTGTAAAATGTTTTCCACTGACTAACTGAATGGGAACAAATGACTGGACAGGTAATAACTTCGCAGTTCATAAGAATGTGGTATTACAATTCCCATACCTAGAAATCAGTTCACTAAAGGCTGGCACTGGGGAGAGCATAAGAAAAATATCAGGCAAAAATCATTTGCAGCCCAGAGTGATTTAAAAAAAAAAAAGATATATTTTTTTTCAAGAGTTATGAACTAAGGCACTTTATTATGCCTGCAGTTAAGGGTGAGGCACTCTTCCAGTGAGAATATATTTATAGTAAACTGCAAATTTATGTCTTCATGTGATTTCACTTCACAAACAACTATAAAAATAAAGGCAACAAAAGGCCAGCTCAGGCTATCTCGGGGTGCTGCTCATCAGGCTGTTTTCTTAAAGTACTCACCTATGATTTCCCCTCCTTTTCCAAGGGCAGCAACACCTCGCTAAGTCACCAGGACAGCTGTTTTATTCCGGACCAGGATCAACATCCATCAGCAGAGAGCAGAGGGGAGGGGAGCAGAGGGGGCCAAGCAAACCTCGGCGTATTACGGAGCAGGATTCTGCACGGGGATCAGATGAGGATAAATGAGTGCTGTATTTTTCAGGGCTGCCCTAAATCATTTACTTCGCTTTCAGAGGGAACAGTAGCGGGTAAGTGAAAATATTTTAAGGTACTTTAAAATAATTTGACACTGCTCCAAGTTTAAAAAGAAAAACTTGTTCTAGAAGGTCTTCCTCTAAAAGGATTCTATGCAAAGTGTAAGCAACGTGGCCTGAGCATTTCACCTTATGGCCCTTTACAAAGGCTTATGTTGAACCTCAGCTGAAAATGTGTATCTCCCCATGGCTTCAGAGCAGTGGAGGACAGAGTCTAAGTTAGACCCAGCCAAATGCTGGGTGAGACCTGGGCTAACGAGCCCATTCAGAAAGCACTCCATGTGCTAATCAGTCATTCCTCCCTCCGCCCCTCCCCAAGGGCTGCACCACCTAGGCTTATATTGGACACTGTAAAAGTACAGCTATTTTTTTATTACACCTAGATCTGTTTGATTGCAACATGTTCTGTTCCAGCGGCTCTGCCTGCTGCTGCTCTGAAGGTGAGCTAGCTGCACTGCTGTAAGCACAAGGCCGTTGTTTTCTCTAAGAAGAGCATAGGGATTATTCTTGTGAAGAGCCTAGCCTGTAGGGTTGCAAAAGATGGGAATCCATGAGGAACACAAGCATGTTGGCAAGATGAGACCTGAGTCCTCTTAGCTCTGGAGGCTCAGGAAACCTTCTCAGCAGCAGTAGTGACCAAACTAGCTGATTCCTTTGATGACTAGAAGTGTTCCTCATCATCACATTAAAGCCTGGAGTATGTTTCCTAGGGTGGGTTTTTTTAATCTTTAATGTCCTCTGAAAAGGTCTCTTTTCTGCATATGCCAGGAAGCCTTGCAATGTCACTTAAATTTCCATGACCATATGTGAAGTCTCTTACCATGGAGCTCCCACCACTTTCAGGCATAAAGGACCAGGTCCTTTGTTTTCCAATCATGGAAAACAGCAAAGCTTTAAAAAAATGAGGCAGAAGGGATAAACCCTGCTGCCTTTCAAAAAGACTGACCACAACAGACAATGCATTTGCCTATTAGAGTAGAAGAGAGGATATTTTAGAAACAAATCAGCCACAGTATGTGGTTTGGTGTTTCATTAATTGAATTCTGCCCATATTAACAAGAGTAACTACTTTTTTTTTTCTTCAAATTATGCCAATTATGATTTCTCTTATGAAAATAATGATTCATGTTTCAGATTGAGTTGTGTGAACATGAAACAAAAGCAGTATGGAGTAAAACTGAAAAGAATTTTGAATTATTTCCCTCTGGTTATCAGCACTTCAGGTCACAGTCCACTCACCAATTATCCAAACGGCATTTGGTCTCAAAAGAGCTAATAAATACTTAGTCATCAAAGAGAAGCTTCTGGGATCCACAAAACCTCCACAGCCACATCCTCACATGACACTTCCACAAGCTGTATGGCGGTACTGCACTGTCGCTGGCTGAGCACCCCAAAAAAAGCCATCCCCTCAAAGTACAGGGGTACAGGAATACCATTACTTTTTCCTCCTTTGTGGAAATCTCTCTTCCTAGCTGCCCTTTCTCTTTTTGACTTTATGTATTTGGCTGTTTTGGTATCTGTTACTCTCATCTACCCTCCTTGCTCAATTTCTTCCACTCAAAGATTGTAATTTCATCCCAACATTCATGCCTTCTGCCTTGGGCATAATTCAGTGCTCCAAGTCTCCTTCTGGCCATCTCTCCCTTTTGTCTGATGATAGGCTGCTACATTTGGATCTCAAATACTAACCTAAGTTTTACGCCTGGAACAGCCCCTGCCTGGGGACACCCCCAAGTTACATGGTCCCGAGGAGAGAGCTGAAGCCTGTTTAACATTTCAGTAACTCCAGACATATGGAACCCACAAGGTTCAAGTCCCCTGCTCTTGAAACTTTGAAGATTACAAGAGTTTGTTCCATATACCAGAACAGGCTACAGTCTCACCATCTGCTCCTGAAGAACAAAATACAAGCTGGAATCCATCCAGAACACTAAGAAAAGACACTGCTTACACCAGACAGAGCAAGGAAATGGTGTTCCACTTCAGGTCAGTTTTTGACAAAGGTGGTGGGTCAACTTGGACCTGCAATCCATAGTCTAGAAGCACTTTAGCTCTAGTTAGAAGGTATATTGTGACAGCATCTAAAAGCATAGAATTTTTTGGACCTTAGGCTGTAGCTGTATGTATATCTGTGACTTTCAATCCTCTTTGGATCCAAGAGTTGGCTGTCCAGGCCTCCAAACTAAAGAGAGAGCCTTGCAGTTACGCCATAGCATTATCTGCAGCTTCAAAGTTATATTAAAAAAGGGTATTCTTCTTCACTTTGTAGCTTAAAACAGCTGCTTCATGAGTTGAGAGTGACCTTGAACAACGCTGTTGTCTGCAGCCCAGTGGGTTATCTGTTCTTGGCACATTTTCAATGGCTTGGACAACAACTTTGTGCCAGAAACTTCACCTCACATTTTCCAGTCACGCAACAATTAGGTCAACAATAAAGCACGTTTTCTTTCCCTTTTGGCTATCTTGAGAAACACACATCATCATTTCTCCATCTTTGGCCTCTGGCAAGAATGCACAGTGCCAGGTAATTTACTCTTCAGTATTGTTTACTACTGGAATTAAAAAAATGTCCTTGTAAATTTTCCAGAAACCTCAGAAATATTATGACTTGACTTCAAATTAAACTGTGTCCTTTTAGTTTGCTAAATATTCCGTTTTATTTCCAGTGAAAGTGTTAATACCTGTATTTTACCCTTTTTGGATCAAGCTGTTGAAAGAGGGAGAGCTTCATGCACCATAGGAACCTGCAGTAGCACCCTAATGATGGTATAATTAGAAGTATCATTGTGGTAATGATTCTTTTCATCTGGCAAAAGGCTTTCACAGAAAAGATCTCTTATTCGGTTAGTCTCACCTGCTCATTCTCTTACCTCTGCAACACTCCTTTTCTAGGTCAGCATCAGAAGTTAATACTGGGTGTTTGACAAGGCTTCAGACTTTGTGCTCATCAAACTAATTAAAGAGAAACACATCCAAAGCCTGGTGAATTATTTTACTTTTTAAAAATGCTGCCCATTCATCTTGTTTAAAGATTTACCTGGCTCAGTGGGTTTGATTAATGAAAAGGACAATGGGGCTCTTGTCAGTGCAACCTCCAGCCACTTGGTTCAGGGTCAGCAGGTTGAGCAAGAGGTTTTCATGTCTATATTTAGTCTCACTCTACTTTAAAAATTCAAAGGATTGAAATGTTACTGATTTTATCAGCATGCCATGGTTTGGAGGAAAAGGCAAGAACTGTCTTGAGCTCAGACTTCATTTGACTCTTTTTGGTTTGTTTAAGTTAAACAGCACTAACCAGACCCTCCGTGGTTGCCCTGGATATATGTCAGTAGGATGGCTCTGTGTTAACACCAAAACTGAGTCTGAATGTTTTGGAAGTGGAGTACAGAATCTAAGTAAGCTTAATCTGTAGAATTTTATAAATTGCTACTGGGGTACATGTACAGTAATGTACATGTTTGCATAAGCTCTGAAAAGACTGAAAAAAGGTGTGTGTGATATGATACTTAATAAATACTAGTGAGTTTACAAAATAATCTTACATCCCTTGATCTTGCAAACATTTTTGCATGCAATTAGCTATACTATCACAAAGGCTCTTTTGAATTGGAGCTTTGACTCTGCCATAAACTTGAAACAAGGTAAAAAAATTAAATAAAATCACATTCATATCATTCCAAAACCAGACAACAAACCAAATCTCTACTAAAAGTCAGTGTGGTCCACGGCTTCCCTTTGTTTCAACAGAAGGGTGCCAGACTTTCTGACCTTGGACTGCTTCTCCATGCCTTCTCTCTAGGCAATGCTGCGGGTTGCGTTGGGAAGGGCTGAGCGTTGGGCTCCCCCTGCTCCTCACTCTACCTGCCTCCACCTGCCTGCAAATAGCTGAGAGCTGTTGCCTCCTTGTGACACAGGCAGCGAGCAAGAAAGTACCCAGCATGGATTATAATCTGCCCTCTAGTGATTAATACAGCTAGCATTTGGCAGCATCACTAACATCATTTATGCATCACATAATTACATATTCATTGCATAATTATTTCCTTATGCAACAGTGATAATACTCATGCCTTGCACCTAAGAGGTTCTTTAATATAATCAATGGACTGAGCATCTAGCACTTCGCTAATAATTATGGGTTATGATCATTAATAACTCCTTCTACTGATATGTTTGTAGCTATAGAAGACACAAATCATGCCTATCATACTAGGACAGCGACTGTTGCACAAAGCCATCCACAGGCACACACTAGGATGGTGCAAAGCAACTTTCCAGTTGCTTCACTGCAATGAAGTAACGCTGCTTAGGGCCAGTGTTTTGAGTACAGCGAGTTATTAAGCAACAATGCCTGGGTCCTCTCCTGTGAGGCAGAATAAAATTTTCCTGCTGATTTAAATGCCAGAGAAGCAGGGCTGAAACACATATCTATAGCCAAAGGAGCAGCCTGTTAGAAGATGTTTGTGATTTGGAGGGAAGGTCTTAGTCCTTCATGGTCCTTAATGCTTATTCCTTTAAGCAGCCTTTGACAAGTAAAAGGCTTTGTTACATGTTACTGTACCTCAATTTTAAGAAAAACCTTGGGGTTCTTTACCAATATTTAATTGTGTTGTGCCAGAAAAAGCTCAGCAATGTACCATGGCAGTGCTCCACTGCCCTGTGACAAGCTCTGCTTCAGGAATCTGGAAGAGCTTCCATAGCTGCCCTGCATGCTAAGCCTTCTCTAGGGCAGGTGCCAAACCCCCACTGGTATCCTGATAGCTTGACTGTGCTATAACTGGAGAGGAGGCGTCGTGAGAGTCTGGATCCTGAGCTCTGCCTGTGATGTACCTTAGTCCCATTGTAAAAATGGGAGAACAAGTCCTGCAGTGATTGACCAGGCCTGCAGGAGCACTGGGGCAAAGCCAAAGGAACGTGTCCCACTTGTATCTGTAGAAGCAGATGCACTCAGCTCCTGTGAGTGTACACTGGACTCGTGTAGTGCAGCTGCTGGCTAGTGCAGCTGTGGAAACCCACCCTCATTCACCAGTCACTCCATTCCTGCAAATAAGACACTTACAGGCTTGATAATTCTATCTAGGAAATGCATTTGGATAAAGGGACATTTATTGACCCGTTTTAATCACACAAGTATTCCTGAAAAGAATGATTTCCAGGATTCAACTCTGTGTATTGAAAAAGAAATATTCAAAGAATTTTTATTGCCAGATTGTCACTTCTCAGTAATGATGTCTTAATTGTTCTAAAAGTGGGCATTACAGTTTGTTAGTTTGTACAGTTTGTACAGTTTGTGTTTGAGGAATTAGCATATAGGAAAATCCACCTCCATTCTGCTTAATAAATCAAGTAGTTGTGCTTTTAATGCTGCTTTTTAAATGCAGCCGTGCACTAGCATTCTCCCTCCATTTTTAAATAGGTAAATACTACGCTGGGATGTTGCAAGGGAAAAAAAAAAGATTAAAGAGAGATGAGATCATTGTGGGGAAGAAAAGTGTCATCTTTTCCACATAGCAAGTTAGATAGCAAATATAGTCAGATAAGAAAAAGGAGATCAGACACTGAACTCAATTTTTATTGTATTAAATTTGAAATACCACATCTCTTCATTCCCATGAGAGAATTTTATGTAATCTTTCACACAGTACTTCTGCAAGAGCCATTCACAATGATGCTGCCTATGGTTTTTCAAGGCCTAAATTTCTAATGTAGGGAGGTAATTTTTTTTTTAGTATGGCATCAGTCATAGTGCACCCACCCACTGAAGGTCTGAACATTTCCTGCAGCGGCTTTGAGATAAAGATTCCCTGATACCTGCAGGCCCTGTAAGAAAAATATTGTTTACAAATGAGAAATTCTGATGCCTGATATTCCAGGCAGCACTAGGTGTTAGATCTTCTTTCTTGACATCATTACACATTTCCAGGTCTTAGGTATTTCATTATTTAAGAGTAGGTAGAGAAACCAGACCATAAGTATTCATAAAATGTCTCTTCAACGGGCTGTTTGAGTCAATACAGGCCCTAAAACTCTCACTTTTATTGGGCTTGTAAATGACAGTTATTTGAAGGAAATTATGTCACTACTTAAAATATTTTACCAGAAGAAACTGCTTAGCACCAAACCTTTAAACCACTGAGAAAGAAACTCTGGACAGTTTCCACTATGTTAGAGCTTTGTGACAGCTCTTGCAGAGATGTACAGGTAAAAAGAATCTTCCAATCCTGGGTCAAGAATACCTAGTCAATCAATACTATTTATGCTCAGAACCTGCTCCAAACCATGTGCCTTGCTTGGTGATTAGCCATGTTAATGAAGTCCTTCACAACTCTTCATCTATATCTGGAAGTCTTTGGGGTACACGAGTTGACATAAGGTCAGCTGAGGGCCAGCTCAGTTCAAAAACACTACGTAGTTGGATGCAGACAAAAAACTCAGATGATGAGCAGAATTAAGAGTTGAGAGGCAATATAAAACAGCTCTTGACACTACCCTGTGGCTGAAACAGTCCCTGAGGTCTTTGTTGCCTTGAAGCTACATCATGTGTTTGCCTGTGTGCTAACCAGAGCAGAGGAGCAGCAGGCCAAGAGGCTGGCAATAACAAGAGCATGACAAAGACATACCTGTCTTTTCACTTTCTCATCCAACCCTGTGTGGAACTGGAGCAGGCAATGTGTTCAGCAGGGCCAGGTCCACAAAGTCAGCCACAGAAGGACACCTCACCACTGTCCCATTACAGCAAGGGGCTTCAGGCAGCTCTGCGTGGTGAAGAACCAACGTGTAAGAAGGAGATGCATGTGAAGGGCGACTTGAGGTCAAGCAAACAGCCAGGATCAGGGAAGCATAAACCATGTTAAAAAGGTTCCTGCCATTGGTAAGCTGAGCATACAAGAAGAGAATTAAAAAGCCTGGGTTTGGATACAGCTCCTGCTAGACTTTTGGGTCTGTGATAAACACTTGCAGAGCATATTTGTTTGAAGTCTGCAGATCAAAGTCAGTGCATAAACCATGCTGTTGCTTATACCTTTATGAAACACTCAAGATACTGAAGATCCTGAGCAGCCAGTGCAAAAGGAAGAGGTGTGACTCCCTGAGATAGCTGCAAACTATGGTTATATTTACGGATTTCACACTGACATAACCAGATATTCACCTGCATCCTTTACAACATTAACAAGAGCTGTTCACCTCTGGGTGAAGGATTCTTGTTATTTGTACACATGCATTTTAAAATAGGATAGCAGGGATAGGACAAGTGGTAGTGGCTTTAAGTAGGATAGCTTTAGATATTTGGTATGAGGGTGCTGGGACACTGGCACAGGTTGCCCAGAGAAATAAACACACTAAAAAGCACCAAAGCATCCCATCGATATCCATGTTTCTGACCTCCCAGGATAAGGTCAGAAATCAACTACGCTGCAATTGCTAATTAAGAGAGGTGAAAAAGGACATTCACACCGTACAGTACGTATTTTATGAACAGAAGCAATCTACCAGAACCTTTTTTTGTATTATTATAAAATACTCCAAATTAGTGGATAAATTCTGCAGCAGAGTGTCTTTTCAGCATGTGTGTTCAAGCATGCCATGAGAATGGTTGGTGACACCCTGCTTGCGATACAGCTGTCGGTTTGCCTTTGTGACTTTTGCTGGATCCTTCAATACAGCCATTCTGAAGGTCCCAGATGTTCAGTCTAACAACTCACAAACCTTATTTGTGTTACAAGCTCCTCGCTCGTCAGTACGGCTGTGCTTATTCCTGTAACGACAAAGTAGGTATTTCTTTCAATAACATTCACTTGTCATTAGAAAAATATCCTAATTATGAATTCAAAAGTGACAGATTGTGAGATTCAGTTTGCAAAGATGATGTCACTGGTGGGGAATTGGTGGGTAACCTGCAATTACCTCTTTGAATAAAGACATCAGTGTTGTATCTCGAGAAATAATGGCTAATGATATGTCTTCCAAAAGGAAATAGCGTTATTAATTACCTTACTGTGAACACACCACTTATTGACAGCTTTGAAGGCCATTCATCCAATTAAGTATAATGACTAAAAGCTTCATTTGGCCTTCATGGTTATACAGATGGGCTAAGAACAGAGAGCAAGATCCTGATTTAATTTATAACCTTCATAAATATTCAGAGAAAGTCACAAACACCCATGGAGCCACCCTGTTTTCTACTGCCGTGATTAGAGTCAGTCTGTGGCAGGTAATGATGCTATAGAAAGTGCTGTAAATTGATACCTCTAATACCTTGAAGACTTATTGTTGTGCAATAATACAATCTGTCATCTCTTCTGATTGTTACTAAGCACTTTGCTTCCAAGCACTTTCCTATCAACAGTTAGGGGGTTTTCTTTCCCCAACTACTGTCCAGGCCAGCATACATTTCAGTGGCGGATGATTTAGTTGCAATCATAGCCCCATCTAAGTTACTGCATATTAACAGGACTAATTTTTGCAATATTTTACAGTTTCCACAAGTTTTCCCTCCCTCAGATGAATCTAACAATCATTCTAAAAATCACCAGTTCATATTACACTTTGCCTGAGTTTTAGGGGTCTGCTTCTGATTTCATTCACACGTTGCTGTACAAAGAATAATGCAAATGAAGCCAACAGAATTTCTTTGCATTTTCCTTTCTGTAAGTGAGAACAGAATCTGGCCTCAGGCATAAAGGATCATTTTTGTGGACCCATCTAGACACCTCTACAGTCCTCATCAAACATGCCATTTTTACTCATTAATTATTTTAATGGATGGCAAGGCAAATCCTAGCACATGGTACGGCTCAGCTAACATATCCCTAAGATAACAGTGTGGCTATTAACATTGCGTCTGCCATCACTGGCTTTTATCTTTGAACAGCAACAGGTTGCTAATGATATGTGGTTATCGTTTTCACATTTTGGAACATCAAAAATGCTGACAGACTAAGGTGGCAACAGTTTGTAAGCACCCAGGTAGAACATCAAAGACCTTACTAAAGGTTTAGTACACAGCAGCGGTAGCAACAGTTTTAGATCTACCTGTACCACCGGTCTAATCACTCAGAAATCTGATACTGATGCTCATATGACATCCAAGAAATGCCTTTTTTTTCTTCTTCTTGTTAAATGGAAAGCACCATTACAGCCAAATGGCAAAGCATCTGCAAGTGCTTTGTTTCTATGCAACACTGAAGAGCCAAGAAACTCTCAACCTTGTAAGAGCTGACATTGTACAATAACTTAATGCTGCCAACAGGTCTTGAGAGAATGCAGAATTATATGTAAATAGATCAAGTAAATGTTTTTAAGTGATAGGTCTTCACCCTGTGCAAACAAGTTGCAACAGCAGTATTTATCAAAAGGGTGCCTGATGCAAAAAGTCAGATTAATTGTTTATGCAGAGGCATCCCATCTGCATGGCAATGAGTGCAAGCAGAGAAAGGAAATGTTTCTAGAAACCACCTCCTTCATGGGAATGACTCTGAATGAACCAAACACACTGGCAGCAATTTAAGCATGATTTTAATACCTTCTGCCACTTTGCATTGGCTGTGTTTGTAACACTTGAGTATATTTAGAGCTGATGCAAAATAAGTGTCACTGAGCGGGCCAGAAATACGACTGCTTCGTAGATGAGCTTCACACATGAGGGTAACCAAACTGTGCCTGAGGATCCCTGGAAACCCATCCCCCAGGGACAGAGTGATTTTTCTGAACTTGAAGCTAGTAGATACTGATCTTTTCTTCCTGTGTTACTGTATTTCTATTACTAAAACAAAGGTCTGATAGCATGGCACACAATGCTTCCTGAAAGATGAGCGGTGATCCTAAGGTTCAGTCTACTTTGCTTCTCCCAGCTGTCCTTCAGATGTTACATCTGGCTCCTGAGTTTCCAAGGTAAGAAACCCATTTCTGCTAGGAAATTTTGCAGGGTCCATTCCACGGTAGGGCTTTGCAACCTGGTCAGCCTAGATGGGGCTTCAGGCTAGGTTGTGGTGCTGGAATTCAGGGTTTTTTCATTTGAGGCATCATCATATTGTTTATGAAAGCAGGGGCAAAAGTCTGCCCTGAAATGTTTTTTCTAACTTTGAAACTAATTAAGCAACAGGACTGTCAAGTGACTTCATTTCCATCCTATGATTGTCAAATGGCAGTGAACAGTGACTGCAAAATGGTGGCAATACATTCCCCAGCCCTTGGAGCAGATCTCCATCCCACAGTATGGATCTCCATAATGGTTGAAACTGAAAGCTGAAAACTGAGTCTAATCAGCATGACTGCTCCACCCAAAGCAAACAGGATTCTTCATGAGTTATCCTGCTGCCTCCAACTCTTTCCATTCAAGAACATCAGAAGAAACCGAGGAAGGCAGCGGTGACAGGAAAAAGTTCTTCACTGAAAGAGTTGTGGGGATGTAGAACAGGCTGCCCAGGGAGGGGGTTGAGTCACCATCCCTGGATGTGTTTAAAAGATGGGTAGATGAGGTACTTAAGAGATATGGTTTAGTAGAGGACAGGTACAGTTGGACTCTATGATCTTAAAGGTCTTTTCCAACCTTGTGATTCTGTGATTCTGGGACATAGTTTCTTTGGCTCCCTTCACTAACACTTTGCCACCTTCAGTAGCACAGCGCTCTTGGACTGTTTAACCCAGAGCAAAACAAAACCAATCCCCCTATTCTCCTCCATTCCTTGTGTTAAATATCACTGGGTGGCAAAGCCCACACCAGAACTGGCCTAAATTGGGAGATGCAAATTTTAAGGAGCTCGGAGAAAAATCAAAGAGGACAAGGTCACTGTGCTTCATAACACGTGTCATAAGCAACACTATCTTTTGATCTTGCAATTGGTTACGTGTCAGTAACTACACATAATGGGGAAAGGTTTAAAAGCCTCATAAAATCATCAGGGGAACTGTTTTAAATTGATCATGTCATTTTGTAATGAAGCTCATCCAGATGTCATGAAAAAAAAATTCAAAACTTCTCAAGAAGTAAACCGTAAAAATATTTCCCAATTAAAGCATTTAATTATGACAAGTACCTGGCTGAATGAAAGAAAAGAACATTACCAATGAAAATCTAATAGCATCCCAATTCAGGACCTCATTTTCCAAACATCTTTAACTCCAGTGGCAAAAATAGCAGCACTGATTTTATGTGTTCTTTTTTTCATTACTAAAGATAATCATGAATAAAAGTATTCCCAAGAGTGGAAATTCAAGTTAGCAAATGCATGATAAAATTTAGGACTGTTTCCACAATACAAACAAAACCCAAAGAGTATAATAAAAAGAGTATAATGACTTTTCACCTGCCACAGACCACAATATTAAGGCAAAGTTTATGTAGGTTTTCAATTTCTTAAACCAAGTCACTATCAAAGTGCCTTTGTAGCAAAGAAAGAAGGAATATTTGAAGTTGGTAGAAAATATCATAAGTGCCAATGTGAATAAAGAAAAAAACACATTGATAACAGCAATCCTGCCATCCAAAAATGACTCAGCTGAGTGACTGTGCACAAAGACCACGGTAATAAATAAAGTTAGATGCAAAGCATAGGAGGAAGAATCACATTTCGTAATATCCTCATGCATGGCATATTACACACCTGTGATGCAAACACCTGCCCCACATTCAATTGTACGTTCCTCACTAGCCACAATAATACTCTTAATGTCCTATTAACTTCAGGTACCATTAAGTAATTTGTGGCTGGCAATGTTTTATAAAGACTAAGGCAATACTTGCACTTCTGTAATTTACACCAGCAGCCAGGCTCTCTATTTATCATCCATGGCAGGTGTTAAAGCGGGGCTGAAACAATACTGTGGAAACTATATCCCAATAAATTAACTCCACTGCATCAATGAGACAGAAATGAAAATTAAGAGGGTGAACAGAATCCAAAAATGTTTAAGAGGCACATTAAAAATAAAAATAATTTTAAAAATTAAATTAAAAACAATAAAAAATAAAATAAAATAAAAATAAAAATTAAAACTAAATTAAAATAAAAAATAAAATTAAAACACTAAAATTAAAATGAAATAGGAATACTAAGAGTTAAAAATAAAATAAAAATAATAGAAATTAAAAATAGAAATTATAAAAATAAAAATACAATGAAAATTAAAAAAATTAAAATAATAGAAATAAGATAAAGTAAAATAAAATAAAATAAAATAAAATAAAATAAAGTCTGCGTTCTGTTTAATGTTCTTGCCATGAGAAAATCTCCCATTGGAGTCAATGAGAGGTTATCTCGGGCAGGGAGTACTGAGCTGTCCTTAACACATTAAAAGATAAATCATATATAGCTGATGCAAGTCAGGGGGGAAAGTGTTACGGGAAATGTTTATCGTTTCCAAATCTTTCTTGAGGGCAGTGTTAAAAAAAGGTTGATGTGATTGAAGCATAATGTCATTACTTGCCAGGGGAAATACAGGATGTTAAGAGGCTGATTAACCTGCCTTCACAGTGCAAGCATGTCGGCCCTACATTTATATCGCATTAACTTTTTATCTTCTGAAGTTCTCCAACTGCAAATGCACAGGTAAACTCAAAAGGTGCATTTGCTGCAGTTAAAGTGTGAGATGGGAGCTGGGCGCCACATTTAAGGGCAGAGCCCATCTGAATTTTTTACAAACCCAAGAAGGGTCAGCTCCAAGGATTTAGTTTAGATCCACGCTTACCTAAAGGTAATTGGGGGCAAATTATGACCCCTTCAATTGGAGGAACTACAGAGCAATACTGCTTTTGTCTGTGCTGCTTGGGCTTGCACAGAATTTCTTGATGTTAAGAACAGAATTCGATCTAAACCATGCAAATTTACAATCCACACTCTATGAACTCTGTGTATATGTATACATATTTGTTTTTTCCTTTTTACGCTCCAGGATAGACCTACTGCTAAACAACTATTATCCTGTGGTCTCCTCCAGCTTAGTAACTAACACTTTTCTTTGATTTACAAAACAAAGTTCTCACCTTTGGTTGTTAGGAGTTTCTATTTTGGGCTCCAGCAGCACTCCTGGAATGCAGCAGAGCACGACTGGGTGCTGCACCTTCTCCTGGTGCAGGAAGAATCTCCCAGGAGCAGCACCCGTAGGTTTGAGGTGAGCTTCACAAAGCCCTGGAGGCAGATAAATACATGTCAGCTCATGTCTCTTAAAACTGTAAGAACAGGCTGTTCCAGAGCATACATCATGAGAGCCTTGCTGATACCTCGATGTCTGTTGGACACCAATGAACAGCATCATCACTCTTAAATTCGTTAATAAAGTCACTTACTCTCCAAAGTGATTCTCCAAAGGTGTAAACTTACTCACCTGAGTTAGAGCAAGTTCCTAGCTTCTCCCAGTGCCCAGAGAAAATAGCCTTATCTTTAAATTATATCAAATTAGAGATTAAGAAACATTAACAACACAACTTGATAAAGTCAAATGTTCCAAACCTGAGAAATAACAGAATTAGTATTGCCTTATTATTCACATCTAGTATTTTCCCCCAGGATGTACTGTGCTCACATTAGGAGCTGAAACTATACCTCTTGCTCTCTCCCTGCCCCCTCTCAATTAGCAAGAGGAGACAAGCTTTAAAGGCTCATTTCTTAGAGACTTTTATAGGACCTCAATGGTCTTGCATCTGGTATGTTTCATTCTTGTTAACTAATTATTTTACAACATCTGAGTGAGAAGAACTGACCCCAGTGCATCAGCAGATGAGGTGGAAGCACAGACCCACAGTTGGTGCTGATGGACAAATGAAGGAGAGGTTTCGAAGGAAAAGGAAAAGCTTGTGACCTGTAACCAGAGGCTTTATCGTGCCAGGAGAGCATGACTCCTGAGACAGGTAATTAAGATCATGGAGCACATCTCCACTGTGTACTTTGTTTTGGGCTTCTGCCAGTCTGTGTGGATGTAACCACTCCCGGATAGTTTTCAGTGTCCCTAGATGCTTCCCTGCTCTGTAGGACACTGCCTTAAGTGTCTTTGCTGCTCTTTGTAAATAGCTGTTTGGTCACACCAGCGGGTCCTAATTAAGCCTTTTTAGCCTTCTCCATTGTGGACTCCCTAGGATCAGCCATGGAGAGGATAACTTCCAAACAAACCTGATCCTCTTCATAGGGATCATCCAGAACAGCAGGGACAGAGGATGATTTGCTGATTACATCCCTAGCCTGAAGGATGTGTTGGTTCTCTTCAGGTTTCTTCTCCATTACATCTTTCTGCATGATTTGTGGAGAATTACCAAAGCCATCCCATGCCAAAGGCTGCAGGAACTAAATGTAAGACAAGAATAAGATGTAGGCACTCAGGTGCAGAAGTCCAACTCCTCAAGTCACATATGCACCTACACTTTCAACAATAAAACTTCCTCAGTTCTTACAGCCCAGCAACACTTATCCTCTGAGCATTCAGCTCTAATAGTATGCCTAAACATGAGCCGCATCATCTTTATCACTGAATGTTCATCACTGGGTCTTGTATCTTTAAGGCACAAAATGCAATCATTACTAAGTAAGAGAACTGAGATTCTGCCTCCTTCCTTTCCTAGCCCCACATTTTGTGTGCTTTCTGCAGTGCTGGCAAAGCTTTAGCTATGCAGGTGGAGTGTCCTTGTGCCCAAAGCTTTTACAGTGGCAAGAGCATCTTCCTGGCAAGCAGATGGCTTGGACCTTAATACATTCACTCAGAAATGCACAGAGAACCTGGACTTCTTACTGCTTGGCCAAGCCCTCTAATCACTGATTGCTCTTTATCCTACTCTTGTCTTGCTTTCCCTTCATTACAATAAAATTTTGAAAAGGCCAGTATGACTTCCATTCTTGAAAGGAACGACATAAGCACCTTAAATACAGAAGAGATTCTGGCTCAGTGGAGTCTACAGTTTAGTTTGGCCCAGTCAGTCAAAATGCCAACTTAAGTATCTCACTGCTGTCCTGAGACTCACTTGCACCAGTGAATAATCCGAAGTGTCTGGGGAAAAGCTTTTCCACCTATGCCAGTGAATGCCACAAAACTCTGTAACTGGATACAAAGCGTGTGGCGCCGATCAAGTATTTTTGAAGCGAATCTAGAGAAACAGAAGTGGTGTAACTTTCATGCTGCAGTGAGCATATATGTTCCTTGATTATCAAAACCTTTATTCCATTTGCTGTAACAAAGGTTTCAGAATCGGAGTGCGCCCATGGGAGCACCGTTTACAAGAGTCATTCAGAGATGTATCAACAGTTCAAACCTATTAGGTGTGGGAGAACATTGTAGAACATTCACAGCTCATAAACCCTAACATAGCAACTGCCAAACCTTATAATATCTTGCTTTCAGAAGAACAATTCACCCCTTTACACATCAAACAGCAATTTTCTTAACTGCAGTAATTTTGCATGTGATGATAAATTCGTGTGGAAACCAGCCCCAAAAAAGTATTGCAAAGAAATTCCCTAAACTTATTGCTGCACCTTTTTTGGTATTCATGTATGATTGAAATACTTAAATATACCTGCATTTCTTTGGAAAAATTGGATACCTGTGCTCTTGATACATGCACAGGTCTTTCTCTCCCAGGATTAGTCTCACTGTAGTTCGCAGGATTTACCATGACTTATAATCGCTGGTTGAAAAATTGACAGGCAAGGTATTTTTCCCAAGAAAAGTACTTTGTAGGGCTTAAGAAACAGATATCTTGGTAATCGAATTCAGAAAGGGAATGCACATACATGTAAAGAAAGGTCATTGTTAGCTGAAGTGTGACAGATCTAGACCGTATTAATCTATACTGACTTGATGAAAATCCATGACTTCACTGAATTTTGGACTGACTCCTAACAATTGCAGATCCCAGCCAAATATAACAAGCTCCTACTATGGTGATTTTCAGATTGACCCATTTGGGATAATATGCTTCATAAAAACCTAGGCTGTAAAACTTCTTTCTCGCTTAAACAGCTCCAAGGAACTAGACCAATTGCAATTTGAACTCTGGTTTGCATAAGCCTTTATGGTATTTTGAAGTATCATAATAAATCATCAGTTTTTTAATTATTGTACATTAAGCACCCTAAGTCTCCCTTAGAAAAAAACACGAGTCCAGCAAACCCAAATAACAAAGTCCATTCCAAAAGGAGATTTGCTCCTTTCTCTCTCTTTTGCTTTCTTTGTGTGAAAACACTGCCTTTCTGAGCCATGAGTTGTGCTCCAGCCCAGTGATTTGGGATTTCAAACATGAGCTAGAAGTTACAGCCTAAGCCTGTATCAGCTTACTTTAGGGGAATTCGGAGGGGTTAAGTCGTGATAAATGTGTGATAAAATGCAAGGATTAAAAATAATTTCTGTTTTATGAGCATCATGAGTACTGTGGCTGAATCACACTCTTTTAAAAGAAGATAAAATGCTTTTTAGTTATTTTCATTATTAAGAGAACTGTGACTTTTGCTTACACGGAAATCAGAGCACAGTTTGTGTCCCCTCCATCTCTCCCCATTTTCTTTTTGTTGCGCTCGATCTTCTGGTTTCAGCTTGAGCAGAGATTGCACTGGAGCCTGACAGTTAAGGAAGTCTCCAACAGCTGGATTAGCTACCAGAAGTTTCATATTCTTTGTTTTGTTTCTTCCCTACCCACTGTAAACAGGGGTGACTAACTAGTATTTTTTTAAAAATTTTAAAAATATTTGGAAAATAATTGAATTTCAATAAATTCACTATAATTTTTGTTCGTGATAACCTTAATATAATCTATCCAACTATTAAGTTTAAGAAACATTCATACAAATGTTCTCTACGTTTTGAAGAAAGTTTGTTGAAGCCTTAAGCCAGGTTTTGACAAAACTATCCTTTTCTACTGTAAAAGAATACTTTTTTTTTTCCAGTTTATTCCACTAGTTCTGATTAATAATTAGTTCATCCACAGGTAAAGAAAATCAAACAGGAATTGGAAAATGGAAGAGAGATTATTCTCTTCTTTCTGTCTGTCTAAGAGGATGAGATCTATCATCTCTAGAATCATGAAGGATGAGTGAATGTAAGTAAACGGATTCAATTTTCTAATTAAATACAATATTCCCTTTGTTTAATAATTGAATTTAGATGAATTTATATTGTTCTCTCACATATCTAGCCTACTTAGGGTAATTTATTTCAGTAGATTCAACGAGATTAATTCCTAGATTTTTTTCCTTCACTGGAATTATAATTTCTACACCAATAAGGATACAATCTTTATCCAACCCATGAGAAAAGCAAATATAAAAAAATCTAGTCGACTGCCTAAATAATAGATACAAGACATAGTGTGCCCTACATGTAAGCAAACTTAAGGCAGAGTTATATCAGCCTTAAAGGTGTTCTGCTTGCTTAGTAACACTATTTAAATGACTCTTTTTGCCATTTTGGTTTAAATCAGTTAAATTTGACTCCTAGAAACATTTTTTTCCTAGTGCCCTGTAGCTTTGGTCCAACTTTATATCAGGTATTTGTTGATCTTTAGGTAAAAAAAAGACCATGTACGGAGAGAGGTGCCTCCTAACCCTGCATTCAAGGCTGCAGAGTCTCAGAAAACACTTTATCTTTGAACTGCTTGCTTGGTCTTTCTAGGCTTTACTATGGGGCTTGAATAGCATGTCTCCCTTCTTACCAGAAGATTGAGCTAGAGAGATCTTGGTCCTCTCAGCATACAAAGCTCTTGATTTTGCTTCTGCTCCTGTTGCAGAACCTCCTTAACCTCATTTGCTGTCATACCTTAACTGTGCCGGAGGGACTTTGAGTATTTGGTACAGCAAGTTTGGGGCTTTGTTCATAAAAGTTCAGTAATATTATTTTGATATAAATTTTTTAGGACTATGATGTTTCCCAGGTGAGGGAAAGCATCGCTTACTTTATATCCAGAGCTTCATAGGATACCAGAATACAATTGTCCAGCTTGATTCCTGAATTTACTGTTTCACTTCTGCTCAAATAGACACCATCTCATTTCTGTCAGCCCAATTTCCTTTACCCTCTCTGACTTTTGGGTAAATACCCTTTTAATGGTAACCTCACAACAGTTTAATTCTCTTTTTTTCCCCAAGTTCTAGATCATTATCATTTTTATCTCTCTAGTATCAGTAGATGAATCATTTGGCTGAATATTCCATGTTTTACTCTACATATAAATCTGCTCATAGGCCCTAAATGGTTGTTACTTTTTCTCCCAAATTGCCAATGGGATCTCTATTTGACAGTGTCTTTAGGTACAGTTTTATAATTTTTCCAAGCTGGTGCTTTCTAACACGACCCTTGGAGAATACATAATCATACAGTACTACAATTTTTTTATAAAGCTTGTAGTTGTTCTTATTGCTCCAGTAATAATTTTGCTGCTAATATAGCTTGAATATTTTTGTTTTATCAGAATATACCCCCATAAGCTTTACTATTACCTGTTTTTATAGCCCATACTAGTTCTTACAGAAGGTTGCTCTTGGCCTCCGAGAAGTAGTATTCGCTCTTAATGCCAGCAGAGAGACACTACTTACCTCTGCACACCTCTGGGAGTTCTGCAGTGTCACTTTGAATTAATCATGTTCCAACCATTCAGTGGACTAGAAGATGACCTAATCCCATACCCATTACTCACAAACGTGGTTCTTGTCCTATGAATAGGGCAACATAGAAGAATAATGAAATGCAAGGAGCAGGGTGTTTTTACGTGTTAAATGATGTTAGCCAGTTCAGTTCTTCATTTCAAGATCCAAAAGCATGAGAGTTGGTTGCAGTCCTGTGAGGAGACTATTCAATTACCACAGATTTCCTGAAAAGCTGTTGTTGCCTGAAGAGTTGGGAAGCTGAACTAGATGATCCAATCTAAGATCCCTTCCAACCTGAGCTATTCTAAGACAGAAATGTCCCTATGGCACTTGGTGTAAAGAGAGGTCCCATCCCAGTGAGTCATGAGGTATTTTAAGGATTTCTTTCCTGCTAGTGCTTTAGTCATGAAGAAATAATCCAGCCTTCTTGGTTAGACTTGCTAATGGCCTTATTGCACAGGCTGTTTCTACCAGAGTGGACACAAAGAAGACAGGTGTTTAAATTCAACCTTTTCTCTCAACACACAACTGCTGTGTCACTATCTTCTCAGCTGTGGCTTTTCCTAGTGCCTTGCCAGACGGTCTCCTGACTCCACGTGGGTATTGACAGCTGAGCAGGTAGCAGAGGTAAGTGCACTTGACATGGCAGATCCTGGAGGGGAAGGAAAAGCTACTGATGGGATGAAGACCTTCAAACAGGATTTCACCTGCAAGCTGTAGAAGGCAGTAGAGATGTCTCCAGGGCTAAACAACATGAAAGGATGAGTGCAAGTCCCGGGGGGTGACAGAAGTAGTTAGGGTTTAGAATTTACTTCCTTTGTCAATGACTCAGTGGAATTTGAGTAATATTTACAAATAGATATGCTTTCCTTGAGTAAGAAAATAAAAGGCAGTTTGGATCAGTAGAACTGTTACAGATATAATTGGACAGCAAATTCCCATACACTCAGCTAATTACACGAAGAGATGCAGAAGAGTCTCTTTCCAGGTGCCTTAGCCGTGCCTAGTAGGAAGCATCACTCAGTCAAAAGCATTTGTACAATGACTGCAGTAAATTTGTCAGTTCAGAAACTCAATTTCTGGGCTGCTTGAAAGAAATGCTTTGCAAAACTAACGTGTGGTTTTTTTCCCCCTCCTATTACAGAAAGATATTTACAATAACTTAACCTTTGTTGCAATGGTGAAGATCCCCTTTAATTATATAAATTTTCTGAAAAGCTTCATAGCTACAATAGTTTTATGAGTCATTTATTAGAAAAGATTGAGGTTTGTAAGAGGATCCAGCTGTAACTTGCCCTGAGCAGTGTATAAATTCTTTAGTAAGTACTGATGACTTTTTTTATGTCTGTGTGATAGAAAAAAAATACCCAGTAGTTTTGTTTGTCAGTGCAAAAACCTGTTTAAACATATTCAGCACTGTGTTTCTGTTTTTATTGAACATAATCTGTCTGTTTCTCTTATTAAGAATGCTTTCATACAAGTGATCAAAATTATGAAACCATATACCTCGGATGCTCACAGAAGTCAGGAAGCTGTAATGGTGGTAAGTTTTGATGTTTTCTGAAGTAGGAAGACTACAAAATATCTCAGCAGTGTTTTGGCTTGGGGATAAGTACTTTAAAAGCCTATCACATGATGTTTTCTTTTCATCCAGAAAAAAAGTAGTAATGTAGGTGGGTTTCTTTTTTTCTTTTCAAATTAATTATCCTACCTTCTGCATAAATCATCCAAGTAAACTGAGCCTGACCTCTTCATTCCAGCCTTTCTGGGAGCCACTGTTTAGCACTATGGCGTGCTTGTGCTTTCCAATAGTCTGAAGGAAATGCTAAACTAAGCATCTAAAATCTTTGGGGGAAAAAAAAAATTTTTTTTGTTTAAATATTAATAATATCAGTAAAATCTGCTCTGCCTTAATGGATCACTTGCTGTCCCTTGACTGATTTATTTCTAGATTCAGAGGTGTTCCCCAAGTCTTCCACCTCTGCACATCAATAAAACACAAGGTGCCAAATGCCTCTGAGTCTCCACGTTCCATCCTGGTTCTGCTGCCTTCACCGAAGTGATGGCACTTACTGCATGTTCCTGGAGGAAGGGCTTTCCTTTTGAGTTACTGATCTAAAAATGACGAGACGAGAACCTCCAGAATCGCATCACTCCTTGTCAAGGTTAAGGGAGAAAGAAAAGAAACCCTTCCTGAAATTTCTCTCATATTTTTACCTAGGCAGCCTCACAGATCCCAACGGAGACTCGAGGCTGTAACCCAACACATGATTTTGCATAATTGGGCGCATCTTAAATTGCAGTTGTCTAGTGTTGCTAACCCTAGAGTCTGCCCTTGGCTTTAATTTTTAAAAGTTTACTTTGCCACAGCTTCTCCTTCTCAGCTTCAGTGATACTCAAAACAATGACAGAGCAGCTCATAACTACAGAGCGGGCACGTAACAGAGCGCTCCTCAAACTTTTCAGCACTCAGATACCATTTTAAGCACAAGTGATATTAGGAACAGAGCACGATTTAAAAGTGCTTTGACATGGGAGATGATACCGGGGAAGATAAATGTTTTAAATCAAACTCCATTTAAGATAAGCGCAGCATACAAAGTAGCTACTTGACTCCTGAATTTAAAAGTGTGGTTATTCAGATACATATATATAGAGAAGTGTTTCTGGAAAATACGTTCAATGAGCAACTATATTAGTAAAGAAAATAGAATGTGCTCAGGCACTATAGCATTTCTTTTATTATTCTTCAATGAATTTTATGCAAGTTGCTAGAGTCCATGCTCCCGAATGATTTGAAGCCAAATTGAAAGTAAAGGTGCACCAAAATGTGAGAGAGGATTTCAACAGCAGAAGAAAAAAAGCTTATGTTCAGCACTGAAACTGTGTAAATCAATGTCTTCAACTGCTTAGCTAAGTGCTAGAGGAAGAAAAGGTCTCAGAAAGGAACAGGCCGATGCTACTGCCATCTCACAAAAGTCCTGGGCTACAAACACATTATTTTTTCTGTAACTCTACCACAAGGCAAGCCCAAATATTTCCTTCCTAGGTCCTAAGATTTATATTCAGTCCTAATTTCTCCTCTATGTCAGCACAGCTAATAGCTGCTTTGAAAACAGGTTTTGTAAGGGTCCACTGCTCTGGATCTAAGATAGACATAAAACCCACTGCAAAGTGGGAATAACTGCTAATATTGAATTTGTAACGACCATTTAGGATAACTTTGACCTGGTATAATGCCAAATTTTGGCATTAATGTTGAAGCAAAAAATAAGTAAATTAAAAGTTACACTTACTGAGAATCCCACACCTTTCTACTTAATGTCTAGAGACCATAAAAAACCCTCCACAAACATAAATATGAGAAGTTTTAAACAAGGGTGAGTCTCCTGAGTTTTGTTGCTCAAGAGACATGGTCTGAGAACAAGAGATTCAGGTTATTTCAGCAGACACGCTGCCAGCCTCTCTCACAGGCAGCCACAGACAGTGTAAACTCCAGGGCCACATCTAAAATAAACACATTTTATACCTGTGGGAAGCGGAGGAGGTTGTGTTTTCCAACGGTCTAAATAATTAATATCCAGCAGTTGAGATACACAGTCTGATAGCATATGCGGTGCTTCCATCGGGTACCGCAGCGAAGGGATAACAACAATCCCAATGGCAGGCTGAGATCTGCTACTGTGCAAGCAACAAGGGCTGCAAGCAACCTGCTCAAACGTTTTCAGGCACTGACCCGGCTGTGCAAGGACCACTCCTAGGTTAGGAAGCAGAAAGAGATGGAATCCTGGAAAATTTATAAGAAGTGATAATCTTATCCCTCAGTGTCTTTTTAATTGCTCTGGAGAGACAGCACTGCCTTCTAAAATACTCCTGAAAAAGCATCACTCTGTATTTGGGATTATTTCAGTGAGGGGTTATTCCAACTGGCCAGCGTTATGCCACCAATTTCCCAAACTAGAACAACAGCTACATTGGAGGGGGATTTATTTAGGGAAGGATGCTTCCCAGGTCACAGCAACAAGTGCTGCGGCCAGACCACCACTGCACTGAAAGACTTTGTAAAAATAACTCTACTAGCTTAATGTCTCCCCTTTAAAACTGCAGCCCTCCTTATTTACATGGCAGCCTTTGAACAAAGCACTGCCTCCATTAGCCTCTTGTCAGACTAAAATCCATTAACTTTCCTTTCAAAGACAAGTCAAAGGAGGAATCAAATAAAGCCATGAAAGATGCAACATTTGCTGTATCTGCTAATTGTCCTTTGGGCAATAAATACATAAATGAATGAATAAAATCTGAGGCTTTTAATTCAAGCAATTTATTTTTTTTGGAGGGGGGGGAATTTTGTGTACTTTCTCCCAGGAACTAGGAAAAATCTGAGAAATGTTGCTGTTTGTGTTCACAGCATCTAGCACACTCCTGAAGTGTGACTCTTACTGTAGCTAGCCAGTTATCGCCTCCTGTAAGGAACCAGTTATAGCTTCTCATGCCTACCACAGGCAAACTCACCAAACTCATTCTTCAGCCTTTTATATTCTGAGTGAGACACTGTTCACTTCTACAGCTACCTTACACATTAGCATTTCTTCCATCTCCACTGCAGTCACTACTTAAAAAGTGTCTTCCTCTCCTTCTAAAATCAACAGGTCGCTTTTTTACTCCCAATTGCTAAGGACCATCATCACCAAAATGTTTCTCTCCTACTTCTTTATTTCTGAATGCCTTAAAATATTGTGACTTTGATACTGTGAATAGAAGGGCATTTGGTTAGGTTTTCCACAAAGAACTTTCTTTTTTTGATGCTAGCTTATTTTAGACACACATATTCAACCACAAAGTACAGCTCTCTAGCCACTGTTACAGCAGCTGCAAGTCTATGTGTTTCTTAGGTGGATATGGGGGAAAATGCAGTTTCCTCTTTATTCAGATGAACTGGCTGAAACAAATGAATGGAAGCTGAATGTTCTCATCTTTGGACATTAGATGAGAAAAAAGCTGAATGTATTTAACTGAAACCATCTCCAAAGATGGCAACTTTTCAGACAAGTTGATCATGTCCCACAGGACAAGACCAACAAATGCTACCTTTTCTTTTGAATACTCTTTTGCTTGTGTGTAGCAAGCCTAAATAGGAACCACCAAGCTTTGTAGGCTTGCAGATGAAGAAAACTCTAACTATCCCATCCTGATTGATATGGATTTGGAAATTCAACTGCTTATTTGTTTCCCTTTACTTTTAGGGACAGCCTTCCCCCCATCCCAAGAACTCTGTTCCCACCTTGAGGTTTATTTCACCATATTTCGCTCTATTTAGCCCGTAGCTTCAAGCTACCCTTCAAAAGCTGAAGCATTTTCCAACGAGCCCTTCAGAAACTTGCTTTGATCCCAGTTTTGGCAGTCAGCTCTTGTCACATATTTCACTCGTTACTTTAGATGTTAAGTCCCCATCCAAAACAGTCCAAGAGCAAAGAAGAGGAACAGCCTCCAAACATGGTGAGAGCTGAGCTGGTTTCTGGAGTAGTTTAGCACATCAGTGTGCGTAAGAATGAAGAGAACTGGAACAAGTTTTAACTAATGCTCTAAATAGATGGTGGTGAAATGTTCAGAACTGAAAACTACACAGAAAATCCTGAAACAGATAAAAGAACAATAAATATAACTCTGTCATGATCTACTCCAGCAATAAAATGCTGCTTCAACTCTCTGAAAACAAAGGTTAAGCACAAGTCCTTAACTTAGTATCTGGTTTATAAAGAACTACTTTGTACCATCAAACCTGAAGGATGAGGTTCTTCCCAGAGCAATTATACTGGACAGTTATTATAAAAATACTTTCCCCCCAAAATACATTTCAGTATCCACCAACTGAAACTTAAGTCAGATCACACAATACTTTTGCTTTTAATTAGGATTATTTTATTTCCCCCCACTGCTGGTGGATGATCCTTTCATTTACTCTCTCAACTTAAAATTCACACTACTTCACAGCACTCTGCGTGTAGATTATGAGGAGGACAGTTGCTAGAGGGTCTCCATCAGCAGTAACGTTCATCAAGGGAACCGTTACACATATTGTAGGCAAACAATAATCTGGCCCTTAATAATAATGTTATTTAGACAAGATTTTAAACATGAAAATATAGGAAATAAGAAGTTTTCTATGTTTGATGCTGGAAACACAAAGACCTTGTGTTTACACTCAATATACTTCACACACATACAAAAAATGTTGAAACTGAATCTCACCAAGCATCTTTTTTCCTTGGCCCATAAGAGCTGTACCCAGCACCTGCTGTAAATCAATTCCTGGTCCCTTGTCCCCTAGTTATAAAGAAATAAAAACCAATTTGAGGCTAGCCTGTTGGATCAAAGGAGTGCTTGAGGTTGTGTGCCCGAGTCTGGCTGCACTGCCGTTCAACACGAACGTCTGTACAAATTTTTCAGGAAAAATTTAATTCTCCCAGAGCTCAGTTTTAACTTCTACACTACTGAAAAGTGTATTGGTTACGTTGGCTCTCTGCATTTTTGGAAGAGAATAATTTGGGCTCTCACAGTATTACCTTACAACGTGAAGTACGTAATTGCGGTTGCTTTTGAATCATAACTGTAAAGTACCAGAGAATGTATCCATAAATTAATTAAAACTATAAATTGCATGAGCACATTGTTTCTTCCTAGGCACACTTAATGATTTAGTTTAAAATAGGATGTAAAACAGCCCTAAAAATAGCGTATTGAAAAATGCTTATCCAAATGCAATTGCTATGCACCAGGCAAGACATCTCTCTCAAACCCTGACATCTTGCATTTTGCTCAAAATATAAGCATATTTAAACTGTTAATTACAAAGTTAATGAAATGAGCTGCTTTAATGGGGAAAACATTTTATTGGGAAATAGAAAATACTCATTTTCTGGAGAGTCAGCAGCTGCTTTTAAGGGATGCCATCAAGCTGCCACTATTTTGACAAAGCTCTGGCCTCAGAGAGGCAGATTTTCTTAATGCATTGTAGAAGTCCTTGGCAAACTACATAATATTCATTAAATTTAAATGGAAACCCTTGATGTCTCCTGTAAAGATGTCCCAGGGAGTCAATTTTCAAGGAATTCATAATGTAAGCAGCAAGTTATCGGAGAAGGAGACATTCATCACCCGAATGAATCATTTAGAGAAGGAGGTGATATGACACATTTTGGTGGTTTATTTGTTAGACCCCTCCGAGCCCTCGAGCCAGACACCTACTTCAAGTAACACCAGAGGCAATCTGGCCAGCCACGTGCTGCGTACACTGCATTTCCTCAGACATTTCCTAACTTTCCTGGGAAAAGTGGTTCGTTTTCAATCCTTGAAGTCAATATTAGTGTCAGAGGGATACTGTTAAACTCCTTTTTTTCACCTGGACCCTGATCCTGCTAGGGAAGGATGCTGTGTTAACTTTTCCTGTTACAAAAAGAACCTGGTACACGCTGGGCAAACAGATCCCTTAAAATCTGAATCTCAGTCCTGTTAACTTTTTGTTGGTGGTTTTTCTACTTGGATGCCAGCACTGGAATCTCCCCAGTTACTTTTACTCCTTCCTTCTATGTCTCACAGCAGATACAGTTAAGGCTGAAACAAGAGACCATCCAAGCAGCTTTTCTACTTTGTAATATTTGGCTTCATTTAAATGCTGCATATCCCCAAAACCTTTTCAAGCTGCTCACTTAAAAGTACAAACATGTCGGTGTTTGCCCACGGTGGTATTTTTTTCTGCCCTAAATACCATCTGTTTATCAAAGGCTGACCTATGTTGCTAAATGTTGTAAAAAGACATTGTAAATACACTGTGATAATCTCCATGTAATAGCCACTGGCTTCCAGCTCTGAATGTACCGATTTATATAAATATTACACTGACAATGCCACACCATTTTCAAACTGGGCTGTACTTGGCGTGGTAACCTGCTGTCATCATGAGCCAGTAAAGCAGTACAGAAAAAACAGCTTCCTTCAGCAGATAGTCTTATTCCTCTTTCTCCTAAAACAGCACCGATACAAAATGATCCAACAAAAGGATCCAGCATTTAATTTAGTAATGCAGACTAGCTGGTCTTGCTCAGGGTTACACAAAAGGACGAGTGAGCTGCAGCCAGAGCTTGTACAGCACACTCATAAAAACAAATTAAACAAAACATGGAAATGAAATCCTGAGTTTTGCTCTGTATGGGTCCATAAAGAATTAACTCTAATAAATGTAACTGGAGAAAGATTTGTCCTTAATGATTACTTCTAAAATTTTCTGATCGATCTTTAACTGCTCGAATATATTTAAAATATCCTTGAAACCCTTTATTAGGACGTTGAGATGTTAAATAATGAAAACTCAAAAAAACAACTCCATGCTGGGGAAACTGGAAGCTATTTAATCAAGCTGGGCTCTTAACAGTGTCAACAGAATTATGGTTGGTATCAACTAACAAACATTATGCCTCTGAGGTAGGGAAATTGCACTGGCTCTATTTTCAAATGGGCAGAGGAGCTGAGATTAATTACCAGATGTGAATTACAGATGGAAACTGGTATTTAAAATGCAGCATGGTGCTTTCAGAAACCTGACTTCCTCCACCGCCTTCATTCTTCATCTACTCACCCATCAGGAGAGTTGCAGAGTCAGTGAGACGTGGGGTGAAAGCTGATGGAGACCTGCGTAGCAGAGCATGTGTAAGTAGACATACATCTCAAAAATCAACTACTGCTTTTGTAACCACCACATTTCATGGGCACCTCGAAGAGCAGAACCCTCTCTAAACCTCTTAAGTCCACAGTTGGACGTCAAAGGACTTAGTCATGGATCAAGGAAAGGAATTGCATCCTAGTGAAATTCCAGGCTCCAAGTAACTGGGTGAATGAGTCACAATGTTCTTCTCCTGAGCCAGGACCATTCTTCATATCTCTAACACCCCGAAAACCTACTATTGTCAGGGCACAAACTTCACTGTCTTGATTCCTCAAGGAACAGGAAAAGACAAGTCAAAATGATTTTTTTTTTCCTGAGAATGATTTTTTTTTTCCTGAAAATCTTGTGGGAGCACTGAACAAAAATACCTATAGGGCAGGGAGGTGGGGGAGAAGGCTCCAATTTTTGTCATTCTGGCTGGTTTTTATTCTGTCAAGGATGAAAAAAAATAATCACCAGGTTTTCCACATCAAAATTGGCAGTGTTTGTGCTCATGCTAAATGCAGCTCTGCCCTGCAATGCCACAGATCTCCTGGGAGTATTTACCTGACCACAGAATCAGAGTGCATGTAAAGGGACTGCAGTTGTCATATTAAAATAATAATAATTAAAAAGAGACATACATATTAGCACAATTGAGAACATGCCAGGTGTTTTTTTTTTCTTCACTCATTCTGTTTTGGACACTACTGAAGGGAGTTCCCTCACTGGGTACCTAGTGAACAGCTGGGATATTCATTTAGAGCTGTCCTTAAGGAGACAGCTCTCTGGGCTGAGCCTCAGCAGTGTGGCTCTTACAAACACACACTTAGGCAGAGCTTAGTAGTTACATCCTTTGCATTAACACAGATGAATATCACAATTCCACAAATAATGGTAGTGCATCGTGGTGCTTTATTAGTGTTAGACATGCAATATTTCATTTAATGAACAGAAATTAAAGTATTAGGATACCTTTTAAATAAAATTAAAGGACTCAAAGTTGCAATAATGAAACAAAAATAGAGTTTTTCATGCAGTCTAAGTTTATAGTTCTCACATGTGCATATAGTTGTGATTCTGTACCATTCTTAAGTGTAGACAAATTACCATTGATTGCACGAGACAAAAATCAACCCTTAAGTTATAAGTAATGTTCGTATCTTTTACAGACTTCCTATATAACCTGGATCTTCAGCTTTTTATAGTACACTGTAATACAAGACATCTGGAAGCTTCTAAGATGAATAGGAATGGCTCTACCATTTGTAACATACAGTGGCTTCTTCAGTGTACAAATGATGAAAAGATAAAGCAAATGCCCACCACGTTTTAGGAGAACAGGACTTTTTCAACAGAAACAAATTGCAAAACTCTTCATAAACAGATTAAAGTGCTACCTATTGCATATTAAATACTTCCAGTGACTGTATCTACATTTATAAGTCATAAATCCCTGAAAATAGGGCTTCATACCGAAAAGTGCTGACAGACCCTTAAATCTAGCATCATCAACTCAGCAGCGCTATAATCCTTCACCACGGACTTCAAAGAGAGGAAGTTAGTCAACATGCTTTAAATATCACCATTTTAAAAGCCCACGGCTAACGCCTCTATCGTATCTACAACAGTAATGGATACAAAAAGAGCAAAAAAGCATGAGCTTTACATACTTCATATAGGACAGTAACTTTTCTTTAAAGCTGGAAGTGTAAATAAACCTCCAGTGCAGCAGTAAATATATTTAAGACAGACGTTCTGTTTAAGATGCATCTAAGAAAGGGCATCCTGTGCAGAAAGAAATGCAGACTCGTACCTAACGAGCACAAGTTCCATTAGGTCCCCAAATCATGAAACCTTTCTTAACGCAAGGCAACATTTTCACAGCTGGAAAATTACAAATAGTTCTTGATATAGAGCCAACAGCAATAAATGTAGTTATGTATAATCTAAGGAGAATGCTACATTCATTAGTAGGTGGAAAACCAAGCTAAACATAAAATACAGCAGCAAGAGGTAACATATATAAATATTAAACATCCTTCTTGAATGGCAGAAAGCTTCAACTTGTTACTTACAACTTTAAAGTATGGCTGTAGTACTGGTTCTTTAAAGTAAAGCACATGGCTATGAGTAGAGGTGTTTCACAGGATAATTTTGAAGCATAGTGTGCCCAAGGATGAACTCTAATGCTAATTTTTGAGAGAAAAAAACCTCAAAATAATGTGGAGATGTCCAAATTTTCATCCCAACATTTTAAAGGGCAAGAAAGACTGAACACGAGTGGCAAATTATTATGGTTTTAAAACGATCTGCAAGAACGTTTAGGATTTGATCCTATGGGAGAAACAACACTTTCTTTGTTTGCAACATACAAATTACACTGTATAGAATGTTTCCATTCGAGAGCTGCACGGTTCAGAAAAATACACATGGTCTGAAGATGCTTTTCAAAAACAATATCAAAATATTGAAAAACGTTAGAATTTTCTAAGCAGAAAATGACATGCAGGTAATCCTTCCAGAACTGTTCCAAAAGAAGCCTCTATCTTTAGTTACAGGAACTCTAGAAAAATATTTTCATAGCTGTAAGTGTCCCATTCTGCCTCTAGCAGTAACTTTACCTTTTCCCAAACAGCACTTGTCGTTCTCCCGTCTCTTGATACACTCTTAGAAACAATAGGTGCTTTTATTCACTTACAGATCAGATAAAGACTAGATAGCACATTCAAAGCTTCACTAAATTTCCTCACTAATGCACAAAAATTGATCTTTTCGCTACCTTTAATCTGCTTATCATTTGTGGTATGCAAATATGTCAAATGATCTGCTTTTAGTCAATTATGCAGTTTGATATTCTACATTTACATTCTAAAAGAAGTGATTTCAGAGGTGCTAAATATAGTCGAGTTTCATTTTAATAATTATAAGTTGGCTTGCAAGCGAAAAGTCATTGGAGCGTATTCCTCTGGTTAGTTTACTTGTTAAGCCCCATTGGTGTGTATGATTCAATCACTGTAGATGCTACAGATGGTCTCAAACCAGTTAGTTTGAAAATGACTCTGGAATTCAAAACAATTGCACAACACTTCCCCATTAACAACATGAGAAAAATCACTTGCTCTGGCCAAACATTTGAAAATGTTTAAGAACTTTTATGGAAATACTGAATAACTGAAATACATCTTGGTGTAATTAGGAAATTAAAATCTAATTGAGTGCAAAACTTAACTTCCAACAGTAAATGTACCGTAACTTTGCACATAACCTTTGGCACTTCAAATATATTACAACAAATTTACAGTCATTTAGATCTTAAGTGGGTTAAAGGAACATTCACATGGTTTATGAGGTACCAAACTTGATAGATCCTTAGGTTGTGGAAAGAGAGACTACCTGACGAAGTGGGACCACTTCTGTGCTACATAACATCTAAATGCAGAGCACCAGGATTATGTTGGGCTTGATTCATTCTGGCTCCATCCAGGCACAACGACCTACGGTAAGGGATCCCAACAGTGGGTTGGAAATAGGCAGACTGCATACATTTTAGGGACACTGTGTTAGGGGCATGGGAGGTAGTTGCTAAAAAACCAGAAGAAAATAAAAATAAAAAGAAAGAAAGAAGAAAAAGCCACAATTAAGGAGAAAAAGCAAAAAATAAGTAAATTAAATATGAGAACAACTGTACAAAGAAGTATTTTTTGCTGACAAGAATAATTCTGAGCTGTCATACAATACTAATGTCATCAAGAACATTCAGCTAGAACGTCTGCAACTTTTCCAGATCATAATTACTCAAGGTATTACCTATTTTTGCAGTTATAAAAACCAAAATCTTTAACAACAACAAAAAGAGAATTTCAAACTTTTTCCCCTCCTTGGTAACAGCCATTACATGGTGCTCGAAGAAAAAAAAAGATCAGGTGTAGAAAAAAGAAAAGGAGAAAGAGAAGACAGTTTTCTTAAATCCAAATCTAAAAGAGTCCTTTTTAACATCATCCTACTGTTTCACAGTAACAGACAATCCAACTGAGAGTCTTATGAAGGAAATTAAAATTGAAATCTATTTATGTTAATATTGTGAGAATTCCTCTCCTACAATATTTTCCTATTATACATTCATCACTCTATTTTGTCAATTTATTGAATAACAAATAGCTTTTTCTTATGTCATCTTACAAACAATTATTAAGTGATCAGGAAGACATTTACTACATTCTTCTTTAATTTGTCTCAATGAAAACCAACTTTTAGAAGTTCTTATAAGGAATAAAGATTATTTTTTCAATGAAAAGCCTTTCTAAGTACTCTCTATGTGTTTAAGCAATACAGCCTACTTCTCTAAAGGCATATACTTTGTTGTATAAGATTTAAAAAAACTAAGACACGTATATATCCTGTAAAACTCAACCTTAAATTGAGTCAGTTCTGTATTTTCTGAATTACCATGCCTATTTAAGTCGATCTGTTCATGTCTCCTACACTTTCACTGTAGTGGAATCTGACTGAAGTATTCATATCATTATTCCATACTGTTCTCCAGTTGTACCTCTGACTCGGCTACAACCATTCAAAATAAAAAGGCATGCAATAACTTAACACAAAAAGAACATCAAACCAACTTCATGTCATGAGTTCACTATCAAAGTTCAATCATTATACACAAAACTCAGCATTTACATGTAAAATAACTGATTCCAGCACATGCCACTACTGAAATGGCACGGTATTTTTTACATTGTTTTACAAAAAGCACTTTATATCGAATACAGCATTTACTCTGCAAAGACTGTGCATCACTGTTTTCCTCTAGCATGTGTAGAACAAACTACATTCCATTGCAATAAAACACACTTAGGTTTAGTAAAGTGTACTGCACTGGCTTGAAAACACCAGTCTTGATGGCATGCTGCAATATCAGAATTGATATATTTGCATAATACCAATAGTCGTTCAAGAAAACATTCATAACAGCACAGGCTCCCCAGCCTAAAGTGCCACGTGGTGAACACTAAGCTACTATATAAACTGCATGGACATATTTAATGTGTATTATTTATTCTACCATGAATATTCTGTACCTAAAAGTGTTTCCAAAAAGAAAAAAAAAAAAAGGTTATTTAAGTAATCTAACAGAATATTACTTTTGGCAGTCCCTGCTAGTGTTTGGAGTAAAAAAGAAATGAAAAAACTCATGTCATAGTCCTGTCTTCCCCTGATTTCTGCAATTTCTTAGGAGAAAAGCAATGAAGTCATAATGTTAAAGAGTGATTTCCCTCCACTAACATATTCAGCAGAAAGTACCACCACGTAGTGACTTATCATCTTAACTTTTGGAAAATTTGCCAGCTTTTCGAGAAGGTTCATATGGCACTCTGAGAATACTAGGTGTTTCTTCCATCACTCTTACAAGCAGATTGTCAATGTAATCCTCAAGCTCACGAATATGAGTGTCCTTCTTCTTAAGTTGCTCTTTATGTTTCACCAGCTCCTGCAAAACCTCTTCGTAAGTAAGGTTGCGGTATCCTGCGGTTGCATCGAAAGGATTTCCTTCCTACAGAGAAATTTTAAAAAACACCAGATTTTATTAAATAGTTCAGTGTTCTGAACAAATTGATGGCTTACAGCTTTTCATGTTTCTTACAACTGCCTCTTGACAGAAGCGATGTCTCATAGATGACATACCTCCATGTGCTCTAGAGCAGATGACTGGGAATAAGCTGCTCAGTTTAAAACACATTTCCCATGCTGTCATCTCAGAAAAAGATTGTTCTCAGAGAGCTGTACACATAGTGAATGGCCATAGGAGCACTAACCACAAGAACAGTTATCAGGTCCATTCTGTGAAACCAACTACGTGCTAAACTTAATTATAGGCCAAGAGAAAGCTCTGAGATTCAAGTCCTACTGTAGCTTTCTTAGTACCCGACTTTTAAGCATATCATAGCAAAACATTTACTTAGATTCAAATGACATCAGCCCTCACTGTCTTACGTAATTCTATTTTTAACCATCAGTGGTGCTCCAGGCCTTGGTCTCTGAATCATATTGATAAAACTGTCAATTTTAAATTCCAGGTGAAAAAATGCTGTATCTCTGAGACAGAAATATGGACTACTAAAAGAACTCGTTTGCTCACTTGCTTTAAAGCAGGAGGGGCCCAGATTTAAGCAGTAGGAATTGTTTCTGTCATGATTTCAGATGACTCCAGAAGTGCAGGTACTAACAATGGACAAATTAGTCCCTTTAACAAAGGGCAATATATGACCAAAACACTATAAACTTGAATGCATTCTTCTGTGTCAAGAAGAATTAGCTGTGACTTTAGCTAACCAGGTTATGAAATATTTGGAAACGTGTAACTGAGAAAAAGGTTGTGAGAGTTGGTTTATTAAAGTATTAGCGCTCTTAGATATGCAAAGCAGTGAATCATACTGGGATCAGCAATGGAGGCATTTAAAAGATACGGAACCTCTAAGTAAGTAAAATAATCTAACCCCTCAAATCCTGCAAGTCTTACAGGGCAGGAGAAGTACACAAGAGAGCTTTTGTTTACAGTAGAAATGTCATTAAAAATGATACAGCTTGTGCAGCTAGGGAGCACACCACATAATAAAGTCATACTCATTCCTCTTCCACGCTTCGTTCCTTTTCCTTCCTTTTCTTTCTATAGAGCTCCAGATTTGCACATTGGCACATGCTGAATCATTAAAATATAAAGGTGGCCAAAGTTTTCAAATAAACCCAATTAAAAGTGATGGGGCACTGCAAATAGGCTGAAGTACGACAGATCAATCAGCCTCTCTCCATCAATTGTGTTCTAATAGTACATCTTGAAAATGTGTGCCTTTACGAGTTACTCACTACATTTGAGATATTTAATGTTATGTTTATGTATATGCATTCAGTATTTTATACTATATTATCAAGTTACAATATCATAAGGGATCAATAAATCCCACTTTATTAACAATGAAATTTATAAATAGGCTAGTAGTTGATTTCCAACAAGTATAGAAGAGATAATAACTTCGCTTTGTGGTCATTATAATTTTAGCACATTTTCTACAAGAAGGAAGCAAAATTCTCCTTTATGGGACTAAATTTTTCTACACGTTTGAAAAGACATCATTAACACTTCCACATCTAAGATACAGGGTTTTCCTAATTTTCTGATTTGGCACAGGAACAGGAATTAAGATGCAATAATGACTTTAATTATTATATAAAATTCACTGGGAAATTTTGTGTAATATATATGCTTTAAAAATCTTTTGCCATACACATGCTCTATACAGCTCGGAGGGGGTGGTGGGGGGGAAGAAATAGCCTATCACATTAATTAGATAAAATGATATTAAGGTTTTATATGTTGATTTTGAGCAAATAAGCGATGCTGAAATGTATAAGGAACAATTATATCTTTACAAAAATAGCTACTAAAACTTTATTACAGAAAATTAACATTACAATGAATTATTAAGGAAAAAAAGAATCTAAATAATAAGCTATGCAAAGACTGACTGTCTCAGCTCCAAAACACTACTGGGGTACACAGTGGCAGCCAGAGGAAAAGGAGCTTGATAACATGAAGGCCTGGCAATCTCTGATCATCTCTTTATTGTTCTAATGAGGAATTCTGCTCTGGGAATATCATCGAAGCTACTTTCACATCTTTTGTCCTACTTCATCTTCCTTTCAGTTCTTAATTAGGCCTTAAAGAGCTCACGCTGCCCTTTCAACTGGCTACTGCTCCCATTTAAACACTGCTTTCCAAGACAGGTGTTGGCACCAGAGTAGAAGACATACAAACATAATTACTAAATGTGATGCACAAGGAAGAAATATAATAACTCGGTGAGGGCTATTATTGCAGAACCTAATAATAAATTACTTCAAACACCTTAGAAAGCAATCTTGCATATTAAAAAAAAATAAAAGAATTCAAACGGTTTCATTCAAAACTATGGCTGAGATATAGTTTCTTCTCCTCCTAATTTGTATTTTGTATTAAATGAGCACCACCTCATAATCCTACAACTGACATTTAGGATAGCTGGTATTCCAAAAGAAAAAAAAAAGAAATCATCAAGGATTTCTTTTATCACCTTTAAATAAAACAATTCACATCTTGTTTCTTAAAAGAATTAAACCGATGCTTTTACCAGCAATAAATTACATGATTTGAGGTAGTACATTTGCAAGCACATAGAAACTGTAATTATGGTGACTTTACAGACAATAGCTGCTAAGTTAAATCAATTTTTTTGATGTCGCTTTTTGTCAGAGATTAAGTAACCGCCTGGTAGAATTCAGTTTACTATCTGATCAAAGGCAGCCTTCATATACTCTGACATCTCCCACCAGTTACTTACATTATAAAAACTCGGGCATTTACAATAACATCAAATGCTATTACAAGTCATTTACATAAACCGGCAGAAAACAAACACTACAAAGTCATATTTGCTTGTGAAAATTGTTTTCTATATATTTTAAAGATTGAAAACAAACCCACTTTTAGAGATTTCATCTATTCACAGAACGAATTCTATGAGACCACCTTTTCCTTCAAAGACACTGCATAGGAGATTTTTTGGTCTTTTCTCAGTACACAATTTATTCTAGGTGCTTTCAGAGTCAAAAGAGTATTTTGAATAATAACTGCCAGCATTTCTATTTTTAGTGTTTCATGGGAGAGTGTTCATTAATCATTTGTGTTATTAATCTTGTCATGTCTCAGGTCATTACTTCCATTTTACCTGACCACCTAAATTGACTGTCCTCAAGCCTCCAACTACAGCGACAGGACACTCCTCTTAGGTCAACTAATACATCACTGCCTACCACAGTTCCTTACCTGAAAATCACTTCTCTAGAATCATCTGAAATACCTCAAAGCAACTACTTCCTTTTGATTTTCTGTGCAAAGATTTAATTTTTCCCTTCTTCTCTACATCATCTATTCTTTATTTCCTAATTTTTATTGATTTCCTAAATTTATCAAAAGAAAAACACCCCCTCATTTCCTTAAACAAGAATCATAGAATTGTAGGGGTTGGAAGGGACCTCGAGAGATCATCGGGTCCAACCCCCAAGAACATCATCTTCTATTGCATCCACCACACCACCAACTACCTGGCATTCACTGATGCCTCTCTGTAACACTTCATAACTCACCATTGTTTTCCTGAAGTCTCCAATGCTGGAAGGATTCATATTAAAACTGGGGGGAGAAAAAAACAAAATCTCAAATATTAGCAGTGCATACTCATCTGACCAACAGATCTACTAGAATGCTATACAGCTATAAAATACTTAATCTGATTTACTTTCTTGGTTTGTTGAACTTCTGAAAAATAGGCAAATATAAAAGTTAACAGAAATTTTCATATATTCACTATTTTTTGTATTTTTCATATTCTTTTTGTTATAAAATTTGAATAAGTAATTAAAAATGCAAGAACGGATATTACAGGTTGGGCTTTCCTCAATCTTATCTCTAGACTTACCCTCAAGCTTCTAAGCAAAAAGAGATACTTTAAATGAAATATTCTGAAACAGGTCCCTGGGATGAGATCAGTATGGAACAACAAAACCCCACAGACTAATGTGCATTCCCAGCTTTTGTGGAAAAAAAGGTCCTTTAGATATTCCAGTGAGATCACCAGCTTGAGTCAGAGCTGAAAAGCCATCTTCTGTAAGCATCATTTGTTAAAACTGAGAAAATAATCTATGACTTTACAAACCCAGCAATTATCCTATGTATCCAGAAAGTAAAGCTATTTCATGATTTTCTTGTGTTGATAATTTTTTCTTCCTCAACTGCAAAAGTGCAGCTGTCACTAAATGCAGCCATTGTCAAAGTGTCAGGTCTAAAGAAATGGTCCACTGGTCTCTCAGGTTGATGGAATTTTTTACAAATAGCTTTAAAAATCTGTGCTGCTGTGTTCTCATGCACTTGCCATAGCAAGTTTGGAGAGAAAAATCTGAAACTGTGTTCACTTTGGCTATGGCTAACAAACACTATTTACTTGGTAGCATCACGTGACATTATTCTTTCATGTCAAAGACTTAACTATTCAGTTAAGATTACACATACTGGTTGTCAAACCTGATGCTTGTTAACAGAACAATGCAAGAAGTTACAAAAATATGTTTACAGTTTTTTATTATTTTAAAGGTAGCTTAAAGTAAGGAACATGTGTTTTGTAACTGTTCATCACTTTGTCATCTGAGTTTATAAGCCATACATTTTTTTGCTGTAAAAATTTTTTACATTACAATTACTTTTTACATTAGATTTTTTTGTATTCTGTACATTATTTTCCATTTCCAAAGCAGGCAAGTCTTTTGCTCATACAGAAGTCCCACAAACCATCTGCTGGACTGAGGATATTAGACGAAGATTGGATTACACCAACAGTCACAACTAGAAATCAAGAGGTGTCTGATGAATGAAATTCTGGCTAATTCCCATTATACCTGTTTGTAACCGTGATCCGCAGCAGTCTGCCTCGTTTGCTGGAGACCAGTTTTGAATGAGGGGCCTCTTTCATCGGGTATTGTCTAAGAAGCTAAAGGCAGGAACCCTCCCTCGCAGCCCGCCTTTTAGTTTCACACTGATGTGTCAAACACATGATGAACTCGCTTCATTCACGGCTGTCTTTTGTGATCCCAGGACAAAAAAAAAATGAGTTAACTGAACTGGATCGAATTAGCTTGGTGAAAACCAAGAATGTCTCTATTTAACGAAGTGTGGCGTTAATTTGGGATATCTTTCTTTTGGGACTGTTTCCTCATGTTAGACAAGATATAGAATAATACGGCCTGACTGCTCAACTGAGTGACTTTCTGAAAGGTTAAAAAAGCAAGATCTTTCATTGCCCTGAATGACTTTATAGTTTCTGGGAAATAAGTTCTGGGAGTCTGTTTCATAGCAGCAGCTTAAAAGAAAAGCAGTAGTTCTGAGTCTAAAAAGTAGAAATCTAATTCCCTGGCAACACAGACTAATATTTTTTGTTGTTGTTAGCTAAAAAACCTGCAATCATTTCCGTATCAGTGCAGAACTGCAATTACAAAAAGCCCATCTGTGTATTTCACATGAAGCAATATGAATGTACTTGCAAAAAAAAACCCCAAAAAGACTATTAAACAAAATATTCACCAATAAAAACTCAAACCCCATGAATAGTCTTACTCATATTTTTAAAGAGATACGTAGAAAATATACTGCTTCTAAAGAAAGAAAGAGGTGCTGAGATTACATACAGCATTTTTTAAATCAGGCTGTCTGCTAGGTAAAGGTGGGAGTCCCACAGGGATCTCTGCCAGTGCTCCCATCCCGAGGTGAGCATGAGCAGATGCAGGCTCTCACTGCCGGACACATAATTCACTGTCCGAGGACCATGTGATACCTCAAAAGGAAATTCTGTAAAATTATGAACGCATACAGTCGGGGGAGTTGCACGTATGGTGACCTCAAAATTCATGAGGGCGTTTATTTTTAATGTAAAATTCATCCCTACCTTTACAGCCCTAAAGTTACGATCTCACGTGATGCTGGAAACAGCTTACAGAAAACACACCTCTAGGACCACAGTCCACATGCTGTATAACCATGACAAGCCTCCTTTGAGCAGCCCTTCCTTCTGCTTCTTAAGGGCATTCTGAAATAATTGATCTAAGCAATTAAAACCAAATAATGCCCTTTTTTACCATGCTACAATCAGGGTTCACTGTGATAGTACAGTCCCATCTCTATTTCTTCCCCAGGGTTTGATGAATTGGCAGGGAAATTTTGCAATGGAAGCATGAAAAAGCTGTTCACAGCTTGGGAAAAAAAAAAAAGTTTGATTTTGTTGTTTTTTAAAGCAGTTTACTGTGAACAGTGACTGAAAAAAACCCTGGCATTGTGGGGTTCTGTAATTATTGTTTTTCAATTATGATGCCTAAACTAAATTTGCTTCGTTTCTAAGTAAAATGATGTTTCTTTCCTAACAAACAGACCTTTTGCCAACTCACTCTGAGAACTACAGTCAAACTGTCATTCACACTATGTCTAACTCCCAGGTGTTGTTACATCTGAGTAATGTCTCCTCACTGGATATATCTTCCAACCTACAGAAACAGGCTTGTCTTCCACTCTTTCTGCTCACTGACAAGAGCTCATGCTTGCTCCTGTGTCCTTCATCGTGTCAAGGAATCAGGTTATTTTCTACCTCTTCCATTTATTTAGAGAGGACAAGCTCTCCTCTCCACCACCGAGGAGTCTCATGTGCCTCAAGGTGATGTCCCAGGTCTCATAATGATTTTTTAAGTTTTCTTCTTACAACCAATAAACTTTCATTCCTTCCGACCATCTTCAAGAAAGGAACTAGTGAAAGGGATGTAAATTACACCAAATATTCAAAACCAGCTGCAGTAGGATCATGCAGGTGACACTTACCAAACAAGCCACCCCACTCCTACATCACCCCGACGCACTGTAAGCACAGATTTCTTCAATCTAGCACAGCATTTAGTTTGTCCCCCATTTTATGCATGTGGGAAATTCAATTGGTTTACCCAGCTCCAATCATATTCATTATTTCATTTCTAGGGATGTAACTTTTTGTTTACCAGTACATTGTTACTGAATAGTAAAGTCTGATCCATTTTCTGGTGTTTTATTAGCTTGGATTTCAATTTTAGCTCACCTGAGATGAGAACCATTTGCTATCACCATGTTACTGGGGGAAGAAAAGGGATGAGAAATAAAACCAGTATAAACTATACCATAATGCTAATTCTGTAGAGTGGTTTGGATGACTGTTTCATAATCACAGTAAGGATATTAAACTTTCTTGTTATTCGCCCTACTTAAACACATTTCATTAGAACTACATGAAACTCAATTTTTTTAAAATAACACCTATTTTTTATGAGGTAGTTAAGTACTTACATTGTGTGCTGATTATTTGCAGTTTGTATAGAAACTTCAACACAGCAGAGTGGAGTTTAGGATGTATTACAAGTTTATGACTGGAGCTTGTAATTTTCTCTTTTGAAGTTTAATGGTAGTTAAAAATTCAAACATTAGATCTAGTGGCTGCTTAAATATTTAGCTTTTAAATGCCTAGAGATTAAAACAATGTTTAAAAAAATCTTTCCTATAGCTGATTTAAACATTTTAGTGCCTGAACCATTTACTCTGACAACATAATGAATGGGAATCAGACCCCTAAATTATGCTGTATTTTCTTAAGAGCAAAAGCTTTTTAGTTATCTTTTCCTATTCATTGAGCTATATGATCGGTGTACTGTACGCTACTAGAAATTAAAACTAGGATATTTACATTAATTACTACTATTCAAAGTACTGAAATCTTGTATGTTAACTAGACATCATGTGAAATATCCCTTATACCAATCAGCTTTCAGGTTTTTCCTGTAACATGGAACATCTACGTGCAGGTAATTAGCAAAGCTCTACCATGCTATTTTTCCATTTGAGTTGAAATACTACTTCTGTTCCTACTTCTCAATCTTTGGACTGATTCTTATTTCATTGCTTACTCATTTCTCTGGATTCTTACAACACATATCAAAACCTTGAAATATTAGGACACAGTTTAAGTTCTTACCAATGTACTCAAAAAACAAAAGAACTAAATAAAATCAGATAGCTAATGAAATTCAGAAACTTTCCATAGAATATTATTAGCCTGCTGTGTCTGGCAATGCAGACATCACTTTATACAGGAATAACTGTCATGTCTGGCAGCTAAGAAACTATGGAGTAAGCATATTACCATTTATTTCCCAATCAGATTCTGGGGAACATCACTTAAGACACTTCACTACATAAATTGTCCTGCTGTCAAGCCATGCTCCAAGGCTTTCTGGAGTCTCTGTAACCCCAGGAGGACACAATAAGAGTGTCAGGTTTTGTTGCTATCACTCCATTTCTTAATATTACTATTAAGTCTCGAGCCAAGAGTTGAGAGACTGGACCCAAACCCCTGAACTTTGAATGCAAGGCACTTTTTGTTTCAACTCATTTCTTCTTAAGCTACATATTCTTTACATAGATTACTTTGGAAATAGTCTGTTCACAAGTATACTGCTGCACTCTAAGGAGCCATTTAATGATGGCAGAAAACTCTGGGAGATAAAGAAGTTACAGTTTCAGAATACAGTGCTGGGTAACGGTCCTGAGCAATATGTGCTCCAAGCAAGCAGCCTCTGCTCTTGTTGCTCGCGTCTGTCTCGAATGGAGTGCAGTAGAAACACAGCAATGCAACTATACAGAAAAAGAAACTTTCTATTAAAACAACTTTAAAAATAAAGTATTTTGGCTTTATGTATAAACACCTTCAGTTTGAAAACATATGAATTTGAGTTTCACTACAGGCTGGTGACCAAGTCTGAAGTGTCTGATACTACTGGAGAGAGATCAAGGGAAGCATATGGAGCTGCACTGATGAGCTCTACCCCAGAATTCTAGCCTTGTCCTTCCAAAAAACCAGAAGTACTGTAAAGCAATGGCACTTGTACTTGCTGGACACATTACTTGTGCAAATTCAGTTATTATTCAGGACTTACAAGACATTCTAAAAATTAAACATGATCTCACAGTGTGCTCAACTGAATCTTATTTTACGTTTCTAGGAAAAAAACAACAGTTTTACATAAAAAGTTAGTATTTGTAAGCATTTAAATAGTCCTTCTTTTACTAAGTAGTTGTGCTATGACTAAAAAGCTAATGAAGTTTTATCCTCAAGAGACCACTAAAGAACTTTTATACCAGAATTTGTGCCAGCACCTCTCCTAAAAGACCTTTGCTATAGAGATTAATCAACCAAAGAGATCCACCAACCCTAAAGTCAAACATTCTATTGAAAATTCCAGAATAATTTTTAAATGGCTAAAAAAATAGCATTAATTCTTGGTTCTTAAAATGAAACAGGAAAAAAAGAAAAGTTCATCAATTTAATATAGTTTCTACATTTGTTAATAAAGACAAGACTGACCAAGAACTCTTGGATAACTTCTGCTTGTTTTGTTGTTTCCCCTTACCTCTTTTATACGTGTAAAAGTATTTGTTTTGTTGAAAGAACATTCAATCAGCAGCTTTACACCACTGAATTAAGAAAAATTAATAGCCTACAGTATGATTATGAACCATCATAGACTATCTACCTAGCCTATAGATAATCACATTTGACTAGAAATAAAACTAGTCATATTTCAAGAGAGACCTGAAAAAATCCTTTCATTTCAAGCAATACAGTGCAGAAGTACACTGTCCTTAAAATAAGACATGCTATTGCTGACAGAAGAAAAAAATTCTGGAAATGGCATCATTCACCTGATGTCATTTTTTGACTGAGAAACATACAGTAAAATGTCAGAACCAATTTTATTACTCAACCGAGCACAGTAATAAACTAGTTAGAGATCAACATTTCTGAACAAGGCACAGAAAAATGAAAAACAGTGAGCTGCATTGTACACTGTGAAAGGATGACCCACTGGGTAAAGAAATACACAGCCACTACAACCCTTTGCTCTCATCAGGCAACTCCCGAGGTTCATTCCAATGGAGCTGTGGCCAGTAACTGAGCCGCTGGCACATCATATGTAATGGGTGAGACTGAAATAATTTCACAGTCATTTATCCATGATGATGTTGAATTTACTGTACTAATAACTTATCTTCACTGTGGTTTAAGCTAACAGGTTTTACTTTACAACTGCAGCTGACTAGAGCCAGACACCTGGTCTACAAACAGAGCTCAAGTGACTAGCAGTAACCTAGAGATTCACAGTAACACCCTGACTTCCCAAAGGCTTCTCTGACTAGTTGACCATCATACATACACATTTTTAATATTTCCTGAAATGTAACAGGCATCAGCTCTTTTTTTTTTTTAAGACTTAATTTAACATGCTCCAAACACACTGGAGTTATCAATGCTCGTGTTTTCATGGCACCTCACTTCCTCCCATCCCCAAATCTAATGATGGACCTATTAAATGTTTGTAACTGCTTATTTCAAACATTGCATCCACTGGGAAAAATGAAACTGCAGACATTGATTCTATAAGAAGAGGCATCACTGGAGAGGCAGGCAGCTCTAACAGGAAAATGTGATGAGAGTATGGGGGACAGATGCTAAGGAAAATAACCACATTCAGAAATGACAGACAAAGAAGATGCAGAAGAGATTGACTTTAAGGGTGGAGATTTTTTTTAAGTTGCAATTTAAAAAAAAAAAAAAGGCTGAAGAAGTAAAACAACACCAAAAAAAAATTAGTATTTTTGTATCTATGTTCCAATTGATTACTAATGTTATAAATATGAGCACTATTCATAGTTGTTACAGTGAAACCCAGTAACATACATGTTTTTTTCTCCTTCTGTATTCCCTCTTCATTAGTTTTTAGAATGTAACATACTCATTGCGAGAATGTGAGATAAGCATGACCAGTATGTAGGCACAGGTTTTACCTTCTTTTCCCTAAGTTTAACAATACTTAGGTCATTTAAGTGCTACTTTAAAAGTTGTTTGTTATAGCTTATCTCTATATACGTGTGCATATATATAAAATATAGATAATATTTCTTAGAAAGCTCCCAAACACCTATCAATTCATTTCCCAAATCTGGCATTTGATCAGACTAGTAACAACCTGTCAGCTTTAAATATCAGACTATTTGTTTCCCTGTGTCCAGTGCCTAAGATCTTGTTAATTACCTAAACTCTCTTTCTGTAGGTCTTGTTAATTACCCGTCTCCTGTCTCAGAGGACCTTGTTAATAACTTGTACAATCTCTCTAAAAAGGTCCTAATAACACATTAAAATTAAAGATGCTTTTCTTTTAGCACTTGTCAAGTGGTGTAAATTGAGAAATTTTCACATCAGTTTATTAACCTACTGTAGTGTATTTTTCTAAACACAAACAATTTCAGAGAAATGATGCACAAGGTTTGGCTGTGGCATAAAACAATCTTTGTTTTCCAGGAGTACCCTCAATTTCTTTAACTGTGTTCAATACGGATCCACGTGGCTCCTGACTGCAAATTAACCTCTTGAGAGCCATGACAACAGCAGTAATTCTAAGAATGAGTGCAATTTAAGGTAATACTAGATACAAGTTCCAAAGCACAAAGACAAAAATATTGCTGGTAAATATTGGCTAAAAATATTAGACATATTGTGTGCTTAAAAATTCTTCATTGTCTGTGTGATATAAATCCTCTGAAGCTAGCAGGTTTTGTAATATTTACAAATAGAGGGTTTCTCATTTCACTCAGACTGCAGCATTTTCAAACTGTCAAGAAATCAGCTCATAAATATCTGTATTACCCCTACACCAGACAATAAAACCTCTCAATCTGAACTCTTATGTAAAAATCTATCTATAAAATCGTTACAAAACACTAATTTATCCACTCAGCATTTGCAAGTGGTAACAAAATATCATCCCTATTTGACACACCAGGAGCAAGGAGACTAAGGGATTTAGCCAAAGCCACAGAACAAGCCTTTGCCAGAGCAGATATTAACGGATATTAGGGGTCCGTATTTTGGGTTTTCCTGGCAACTAGCATTATACACAAAAGGCTTTTGTTTTGCTTTTCCAAAATATTTCTTAAACCTTCTTGAAATAACCATAAAAAATAACAGTAAATCATCTTCATCATCATCAAATAATCCTGGCGTTATTTCTTGAGCTTACGAAAAAAAATCCTCTAACTGTTCCTGAGCCACTTCTGTATTTTCTCTATCAGCTGAAACACACAGAAGATGGATTTTCCTTCATTATTCTAATCAGTAAATAAGTGTAATTACTGACAGAGCATACATACAGCCAGTCTGCACTTAACAACCAGGCGAAGGGCTATTCAGCAACTGTTCTGCAACTCAGCCATCAGGTAGGTGATGTTACAAGCTGCTGTCCTGCACATCATTAGTGCCTAATCAACATCACCAAACACAATTAATTAGTGCGGATGGGAAACAGATCCAAAGCTCAAAGTCACTGCAAACTCCCACAAACTTTACATGGGTTCATCAGTGCTAAGAACCTGACCTTTACACTGCAGATGAAGGAGATGAGTTTGGCCATATTATTAAGGGAGGGGGAAGAGGGTTGCTGTGAGGTTTTTTCTCCACTCTTTGTGGCTCCAGTGTGCTCCTGGAATACATCTCCCAGTTCAGTTTCATCAGACAGGAACTCAGTTCACAAGCCCCAGAACAGTTCCATCACTCAAAGGCTTAGCTAAGTGGGGTAAACTGGAACAATGCCCTTGCAAAGCCATCTCCTCACCCACTCCTTAACACTGATTTTGGACACACCTTAATAAAAAGATACTGCCTGGTTTACTTTGCTGAAATGGTAGCCATCCAAAAGCTGAATAGCACTATGAGTAAACAAAAAGCAACTCAAAGTCTAAATTCCCTGTGCATGCTTTCTGCATACTGAATTTGTTACTAAACCTCATTTATTTTGTGCCCACGGATTTATACAACTCTTTCTTCACAGTATTACCAGTTAAAAAAATTAAAAATGGATTCTATTCAACAAATCCTCCACAGATAAAAGGTAAACTTAAACTGTAAACTCATTAAATATGCACATTTTGTATTAGTTTTTACTTCAAAAGAACATCAGTGTACAAGATTCACTGGAAGGAAAGTGAACTTGTTCTGAAAAATTCCCACAGCACAAAATGCCAGAGCATATAGAAGTTGAGAGCTTCTAACTTAAATTATGGCATGCTAGATATTCTGTAACAGCTGTCTTATAGAAGAGGCCAAAATGTTTACTATTTTTGGCTTTTTGAAAACAAAACATTGCCTTATCAAAAGTTTATGTTTACATAAAAGTCAAGAACTAGTAAAAGCCTCATACAAAGAGGGGGAACAAATAACTAGAGTCCTTCTGAATGGGCACTGTGATGAGCTTTTTAATTACAAAATAAAGAAAAAAAAAGTCCATCATGATTACCGTTAAAGATTTATATTTATCAAGATCTGCTGCATTCAAGAACTTCAAAAGATTTCACTACTTATATCTAGCATCAGCCTGAATGCATTTTTTCATTTTAAAAAAATTAAATGCTATGTAATTTTAATTGTTATTTAAATTACTTCTCTTTAAAGGAGCTTATTTAAATGGGAGTTTAACTTCTGACAAACCAAGCTACATCCTAACCTTACTCTAATCTAGAGAAATCCTTTATTAAATAAATAATATTCTAAGGCTCTGTAAACATGTTATTCAAGACACTGGGAACTGTCTTGGCTTGTAAAAAACGCTAAGAAGATAATTCACTGAAGTCTGTATGAGCTTCTAGGAACCAAACCTTTTCTATCACAGTTCCATTTCAGTTCATTTATCTAATTCACATCCATGATTAGTTTTGTTGAGAAAATTATAAATTTAAATCAGGAGTGTGTGCATTTTATCCAAAGAACAAAACCGACTTGGGATACAATGAGATCAATTTGTTCTAAAATCTTAATGATAAGAAAGAACAACTCTTTTTTTTAAAAAAGAAAATACTACTGTGTCATTAATTAAGGAATTAATACATAAAGAAAGGTAAATTTGTTAGAGCCATGTTTTCACTTAAAACAAGGGTTTATTTCACAAGCTTAAAATTCCAGTTTGGATATTTTGAAACCTTTCTCTCTAAAACCTTGACTTAGGGCAGTGTAGTAGTTAGCAATGGATGTTCAGTGAACATGGATGACTTGAAGAATGAATCCATTCTGAAACCCATCCCTTCCACAAACACAAGTACCCAAGAACATTCACAGTACATGTCCATAATATGTTATTTCAGAATGAAATAAGACATATAAAAAAAGTTCACAACTCTTACTAGAAACAGGTAAGTGATGACATAAACATACATAAAACACCAAGCCTGTGTTCCTCAACGCTTCATATTTTCATTTATACAACATGTTCAAGGTATCAAACGGAAATACAGCAAACACCTACCTTGATGATGGCAACATGCTTGTAGGCTTGAAGCTTGTCATAAACGGGTTAGTGGAATCGTAATCAAAACTCTCTTGATGAGTTTCACCAAACGCACTAGGTGACTTCAAGTCAGTAGAACTGTCTGATCCCCCATTGCTAAGTTTATCTGACCTCTTGCTATCTTTTTTTCCAGTCACTCTTTCAAAAAGACTAACTTTCTCTTTTTTCTCTTTTTTAATGTCTTTTCTGATTTCGAGGGGTCTGGAAAAGAGACTGATGTTCTGATCCCACGTTGTTGGGCTTTCTTCAAATGGGTTCTTCTGTCTTGGCAGTGTAGCAAATTTTTGGGGTAACGAAGCACTCACATTGGTAAATGGGTCGTTTTGTGGTTCAAGTGCAGTTTCATCAACTGTGCTGTCAAGCTGGTCCATTTTAGAAGTATCAACACTTAACGTCCTTCTATGTGGAGATTTTAGACTCCCTGCAAACAATCTGTCATTAGTATATTATCAACGAGACGTTGTATCATAGTTTATGACATGCAGGGAACACATTTTAGCTTAGGTCTAGAAGCTTTGCAACTGAGTCGCAGTTCAAAACACTGCCAAGTAACTAAGCTATGTTAAAAAAAACCCCACCACCAAACCCAACAGCTGTGGCCTTGACTTCTTGGTTCAGAAATGTTTATGGATAGACATTACAGCAAACTTTTGTTTCCTATGTGAAAACAGTTCTACAAAGAAGACAGCTGTGACTAGAGTGCCATTCCAGAAAGTGACAGTAGTCCATTGCTGCATAATAACTTTGAATAATTAAAAGTATTTTCAGTTCTTCTTATAAATAAAGTTTAAAACTTTGATGAGAGTTTTCAACTTTTTAAAGAAACTTTTTTCTTTGTAAGATGGTATTTTGCCTACAGTTCCCTCCAGAAGGCAACATTTCACTACAAAAATGATTGAAGAAAAAAAAATATAAATTAACACAAATTATGACCAAATTTATTCTTTAGGCTCTGAAACACCATTTATGAGTTACCACCAACTAATGGAAGTGAAAAAAAAAAAGGGCCAGCCATAAATCTTAATTTTTTTGCCATGTAATTTCTTCATAAACTAAATGAACAGACTTCTGAACGCTCTAATAGCAGTCAACTGTAATTATAAAGGTCAAGATTTAGTAGGAGTTTTACTTACCACCTTCATCAACTGAACCAAAGGATTCTAGCTGACGCCTGAAAAGATGAGAGTAGCCAACTGTGCTGGACTTTATTTTTTCTGAGGAGACATGTGATCCTGTTAAATCTGACATCGAGTGAGCAGAGGATAGCCGCTGAGGTCCCAAAAGGAAAGGTTTTTTTGGTTTTGATTTCATTTGTACTTCACCACTACATACCTCTATGTTTGTACTGGGTATGTGAGTACTAGGGATGATTGCAGAGGATGTATCCGAAAAAGTCCCATCATTTTTTCGACCCTTCATTTTGTCTTTTAGCTTAGCAAAAGGGGATTTGGTTTTGTCCTTCATTGACAAATCAAACATACTTGCTGTCATGTTATTCCTCATAAACTGAATATTGACCTTTATTTCTCCTCTGTCTTTAGTTCTCTTCCCTTGTCTGGACTCTAGGTGAAACCACCTTGAAGGAGAGAAAAGAGAAAGTTAATTATGTTTTCTGAAGGCTAGTCATTAAACTCTGGTTAGTTGGTTAACACATCTATCTGGCTAGCACAATTTAAAATATGAAAACCAAACTCCATACCAAATACTAAAACATTCCTGTTCCTCAAAACATCTTTGTCTACATTTGTTTTTGAAGAGAAAACTTCACAACTAAGCAAGCACAAGGCTCTTTGCGTTGTTTATCTGCAGTGACAACAAAAGGTCCATGGAAGCTGGCTAAACTTCATCAAGCTAACAGGCTCACAAATTCGCCTTTGTAAATAGATGTACCTAATGTTCATTATAAATACATTTTATTTTGTTTATAATGTTCATTATAAATACATTTTATTTTCCTGTCTAAATGAACTCTTGATACTTTTCAAGTGGCCTTAATTTAACAGCAGTGTACATTACCTGACTGTATGCTATGTGCAAATATTTCATCTACTAACTTTTCCTCCTTTGATTTTTCTCTGGTTTACTGGCTAGCAGACATCTTTCTCTCTCTGTCCTTTCCTTCTAACCACTGCTTAAGATTTACATCAATTGCACCAGCAAATAAATATCTGAGACACCTGAAGGGTCAACTACAATTTCAGTTCTGCAACTGCAACCCCTACTAACATTGATGGTAACTCCATGAGCACCATTGACAGAACAGCATGTGTACAGGTGTATCTTAACATCCATCCCTTCTTTTTGCAGGTCACCAGAAGGATTAACTTCCGAAATACTTCCACAGCCTCTGAAACCATGACCCAAACCCCGATGCCTTAAAAAACAGATCAAAGGTGTGATCATCTGTCTCAAAAAAAACCAAGTGTGCATTTTTTGCCAGGTCCAGCAAAGGCTTAATTGTTATCAAAGTGTCTTATTTGTTCCCTAATGTGCTCCATTGCCCAATGGAAGCATTAGCAGAATTACGGGTCAGACTTCCTTCACTTAAATTAATGATTGACAGACAATCCTGCCTCAGCACCCCTCAAGGATAGTGTTTTCCTATTTAAAAAAGGGCACAAAGGCATATTTCAGATTTGCCAGCTCCAAAGAAGTGCTCTCATCCCACTGCCAGAAGAAATTCAAACACATGTGCTAATGCAATGGTGCAGTATCATGATGAAGTAACTTTTGAACTGGAGACTAAGAAACGAAATTGCCTATCAGCACAGATGCAGAATTGATTATGCAGTTATACATACATACATTATTCACTACTGCCAAATATAGAAAACAAGGTCAGGAAAGGAAAAAAACCAACCCTCAATTTCCTTTTGATTTCATAAATATTTTTAAAGGCAACAGCTCAAATCACATTTTCAAATAGAAATACCATTTTTTTTGAAAACTGATGAAAAAATACTTCTATAAGTGACCCAACAAAGAAATAACAAAAGGATAAAGAGTGCTGTGCATTTTTATGACTTTTTTGTTACTCTGTAATGTCCAAAAGATTTTATATCTATTAAAGTAGAATAATTAAGAAATCAGATTTTCTTTGTCCCAGCACTGGACAACATGAATTCAGACCAGTAGATCCAGAAGTTCAAACTGTTGGGAAGACAATTAAGTCTTTAGGAAAAAAGTTTTTCTTCTGTTGGGAGGTAACTTCATTTAGGTATTTTACTGAAATGCAAAGCCTGAAACACGTTACGTGCCTGAAGAAGATGGATCATTTTTCCTTTTAGTTAATAATGTTTCACTTCTTGGTAACTGATTCCAGAAACACTTTAAGTCATCTGTAAAGTCATTACAAAACCCTCAGATAACAGAACCAAGACCAAATCTTTTTTGTGATAATAATACAGCAAAAACTGGAAGACATGAAAGCTTTCTTCAAAACTTGTCTTTAAAAGAAAATATGTTCACATATTCTCTTAAAAAAACACCCCTCTGCACAGCCATAATGAGCAAGCCCTTGCTCAGATAGATCTTGCCCCTGAAAAAAAAAAAGCCCAAACAAAACAAACCAAAACCGAAAACAAAACCCATCAAAAGTCATCAAGTCATCACCATGGTTCCTTAGACAGACATTGAGCATAAACTTTGAGTGTTTTCAGAGGCTTAATAGGCAAAGAGGACCTCACTATTTGGCATTCAAACTTAATGTCTCAGGCTACAGTGTAAGGAAACATACTGCTCTTCTCCTGCCTTCCCCTCCCCTCGCAGGTCTCAACCACTAATACTCTACCCCTGGTAAGATGGCTGAAACGTCCTACTTTTCTACTTGGGAATTAGCGAAACTTTAAACTGATGTATGCCACATGCTAACTTGGTTTAGAACAGTATCAAGACATAAATTCTTAAGTTTTTGCTGTGTGGAAGGAAGCCTTTTCTTTTAAAGCTTAATTTAACCCCATTATTGACATTCTTATCGTGAATCAATAACGACTCTGTGTTACTATCAGTACTCACCTGCCACTGGCATACCTCCGTGTTATTTTGACATTCACCAGGTCTGAAGGAGAGAATTCCAGAACACAACTACTACACTGTCTTTGCAGCTTGTACAAAGACAGAAGTTCAGCTAGGAAAAGAAACTCTCCTCACCCTAAGAAGTGTACACAACGTCATAAGGGACTGGACCTCATAACTGCTGGGACCAAGTTCAATTCTACCACTGATTCCAATAGAATTTAAACATAAAGTCTTTACTCCAGCAAGATTCCTCTGGACTTCAGTGGAATTTCTATTTGAATAACGATTGCTGTATCAAATCTTTTTATAAAACACAGATATTTAATTTTCATCAGCATTTCAAGAAGGTTTCTTTGTTACCTTGGAGAGTTTGTCTTGTTTTAGTTATTATGAAGGCTCCAGATGCTTCAGCTCGTAACAAGACAATATGAGAAGCAGACTCAAATTATTATTTTCTTCAAATTCAAAAGTAAATAATTACTTTTCTAAACAGATGAGAACAAATGCAGGCAATGTGAAGGAGCAACTGAGTCTGTAAGTGTTTCTTATTAGAATTTGTTTCTGCAACACATGGGCGTGAGCAACAAATAGAAAAACCAGCACTGTATGGAATAGAAAAAAGAGCTGGAAAATGAAGTCCACTGTTTTCAGATAACAACATTTGGGTCCTAAAATACTAAATTCCACTATACCACTGCCAATTTAAAAAATTGTAATGTATTATAAAAGCCAATAAAACTTGCTATTTTGGTTTTGTTTACAGTACTTTTAGCCACAATAAATGCTACATTTGTCAGGCTGCCATGAGCTTATTCTATCAAAAGCCTGTACAAAGTAGGAAAATAGCCAATAACATACATGAACAAAACAGGGTGGCTTTTATGAGAGCAGATGCCCTTTTATTTAATAACCAAATATTACATCCAGTCTTGCAGACAGTCTTTATTTAAACAGACCTTGTACAAAGTCTGGCAAATTTTTCCAACTTCAAAGGAAGCCCTATTGCCTTCTGAATCACATTCATACTTCTTGCTCTCACCTTCAAATGGACGGTAGGACAAGGTCCTCCATACCCCCTCTAATTTCGGCTGTTCCCCTATGGTTTCCATCAGAACAACCCATGCTGCTTCTTCTCATCTGTTTTTGAGTGCGCTAATGGGCTTCACCTGACTTGCACAGGTTTCCAATCATTTTTATTTTCTAAGAATTATATAAATTGCCACTCTGCAATGCCAACAGAGTTTTTTTTTTACATGTAAAGAGAAAATCCAGATTCAAGGCTAAACAGAAAAAAGTCCTGCTGCTGAGTCTGCCCTGAAAAACTCAACCCATCTCTTATGAAATTTGGTTATTTTCTAACAATGAAAAAAATACTTAATTCTGGCCATACCTACAAACAGGGCTGGAAAAAGCAAACTCTTATTTCTAAGAAAGACAGGAACCATCTTCCATATACTATTACAATAAGTTGTGTAGCATTAGCAGTACTGAACACTTCAGCTTAGAAAAAGTAGACAGGAAGAATGAAGGAGAAAGCTGAAGTAACTGCAAATAAGTTTGCCTATTCCCTCTAAATAGCTAGTGATCTGCAAAGATGTTTTCAACACAACTTCCTCAAGCTGTTCTTTTCCTTCCCTTTTTCTGATTTAAGTTTTTTTCCACGAACTTGGTTTTCCAACTCACTTTTCTTTAGCGACATTACTCTCACTGCACCCTTCAGCCTACAGTCAAGTATTTTGAAACCAGTACCTTGCTTCTCTTCTCCTAATAGCAGGAAGCTGATGTCATTGTGTCTTATACTCCAAATGTGCCCTAGAATTTGACAGTTCCAAGACTCAGCAGTTGGCCACCTCAACTTACTCTGCTCAGCATGTAACAGTGAGCAGGATAGGCTGGCAGTATAGGCAAATAAAATAACAGTATACATAAGAAAAAAACACTATGCAATTACACAGTGTAATTTTAATTACATAGTGTAATTCATTTTAATTGTATGCTTAGAACTTTAACTGCCTCCAAAACCACCTGTCTACCAATTCCAATGGGAACAAGAAGTCTTCTAGCCAGCATGTGCAACCTGTGCATGATAGATAACCTTCTGATTCCATCTTCCTGCCCATGTAAAAGATGGAAGCTACAGAGGGAATTTTCCCACACATTTTGTGCCTTTGCAAATATGCCACTCTGTCTTCACTCTACCAGGAAGTATCTATTGGGCTCACCTAATTTCACTTTGCTGGAATCATTAGATTGCACCCAAAGGTGTTTGCAAAATCCTGATTTCAATTCATATATTACCGAAGGAATTCTGCAACATAATTCATGGCATCCACAAGGCTTCTAACCTTGCTTTTAGAAGGAAAATCAGCATTCAGATCTGCTACCAAGCTTTTATCTGCTACACAGTGATGAGGAAACTCTTCTATACCAGTGGGTACTTCTAAAACTACCCTTATAAAAGACTAGTGAAATCCCAGTGATAGAACATCCTTCAGCTGTCATAGGAAAAAAGTACTGTTTCATCTTAGATTACTATGTTCAAGCTAGACACGAGGAAGAAACTTGCTTCTCAAAATCCCACCAACATAAACGTCCACAGCTAATGGATAAAAAACATCCAAAGCCCAGAACTGTTTAATATTTTCGTGAGGAACAAATGCATTTCAAAGTACATTTTATGATAAACCACACAAATACCATACCAAAAGTCTGCCCTGAAAGTCAACAAGTAGGAAAACTAAGGCAAGGGGCTGCGCACAGACTGTATTATCTGTGAAGGAAAATGAGGATGAAAACAGATTATTTATTTAAAAAAGTGATGACAATCACAGAGATGAATACTATTACTTTCTGGAAGGCAACTGAAATGAGATATATAAAGTAGATTTTAAAAATAAGTATTACAGAGTGACATCATAACATCACAAAACATATGGGAACCGTCACCTATCCCAACATCCCTACTAAGGGGTTAGCGAACACCAACTAGAATCAAAGGACTTAAGTGGTCCTAGTGTGTTCATTTATTATTTTGGCTAAAGACTATGTCTGAAATCTTGTATTTTAAAACCAAAATAACTGAAGGACATTTATTTCAGCTGAGTGTGTGTGTGTGCAAGCATGTGTGAGCACTGAAAATGGAGAAGTATTTCAGTCCAGATGGCACTCAGACTCTGACTCAGAATTACAACTTACTCAGAGGATGTGCTTGCATTTGTTGTTGAAATGTAAATGCTGGGAATATTACTAGATAATTTCAAAGTATTAAAGCTAAAAGTGGGCTCAGCCTTTTGTTTCCCTAATAATCATCCTTCTCTTCAGTTCCTCACTACTAACTTTATTTCAGTTTTCACCTTTACTAAGTAGGTACCACAAAGGAGGTATAACAGCACAAATCCCTATGGATCCTCCAGGCTGCTCATTATTTCTGTGCCTTTGACAACTTTCACAGTTACTACTCTTCCAATTTTTGACTAGAGTGGAACAAGTTTCTTCTCTTACTTTAACCACACTATGATAATTTCTGTTACAGCCTGCCATTTTCACTACTACTTTTGTCACATAAAATGCATGGTTTTATTTAAGACTCAAATATTTGTAAATAATGTTTATAATCTGTTTTGTAGAAGTATTTTCAAAAAGGCACTAGTCATTAACCACTCAGTCCTTGACAATCATGCTATCTGGTTACTAGTAGCTCTTCATAATTCAAGTTCCATTCAAAGCCACCTACTTGAGCAACTGCCTCTTTCTTATGTTGCTACAGATGACAGAGAGAGGACAGGGCAATGGTACTCGAAGGTGGATCCTGTCCATATCCAAGAAGGAGACTGTCAAGAAGGATTTAACATTAATTTGGAGGTAGTCACACTATTTTCATATCTTTCATGAAGCTCGGCAGTACAAGAGGATAAGTGCTTACAACATAGGGCTATTGATCCCTGTCAACCACTAATTCTTTTTATTTATTTTTTGTTTGTTTCTATGCTGAGAAGCTGGCTTTGACTATTTTACTCAATCAATGTAAGCAAAGAAGAAACATCTCTGATAAGGCCAAGATTCCTTTACTGTACTATGCTCAAATAAGCATTTTTTACAGCACTGCTGCAATTTGGGGCTGGGAGATGTGTGGGGAGGGGCGGGGTGTGTAGAACCAGAGAGAAGGTGAATTAAGTCACAAATAATTATACCATCGTCTGCCCCCCTCAAATGTATAACATTCCAGACAAGTTTTACATCAGCTGAACATCTAATAAAGTAGTGGACAATAAATACTGCAGAATTAGAGAGTAACAAGGACAAAGCAAATGCAGATGAAGTAAGTAACATCATAGTGACAGATAACGGAAATTTGCTCTTATATCGTTGTGTTCTCTTAGCACACAGAAGAAAAAAATAAGCACAGTTGTTAAGAAAAAAGTACTGAAAAATACTTCAGTAAATTAAGACAGGTCAGTAGATGAGTATTTTTTTATTCCATGATAATTCAAAAATTTGTTGGGATGTAACACATCACCAGATCAGTAGTAGTGTTGAGGCAACTAGAATTATAGCTGAAGAGAAACTGTAAAAAGAATTGATAGATCCTTAAAAACAATAAATGAGTTGATCATAATTTATATTTACATTGTAAGAGCAAAAGGGGTATATTTATTCTGCAGCAGCAGACCAAAAACACTGTTATGTATTTCTTGGGATGAATTAAAAAAAACCCACAGGATTTTACAAAAAAAAAATAAATCCAAACATGTCAGAAATCTAAGATCTGAAAAGTTATGCTAAATACACTTCCAATGAAGCAGTGTCTCCCAAGCTTTTCTGAACTGTTAAAAATACCCCGAGTAAAATCTCTCAGCATCTGGAGCCTAGTTTCAACCCTGGAGAAAAGTTCCGAAGAAGTAAAAAGAGCCTGCCCGTTTCCATTGCAGCAGAGATGCCAGAGACACAACTGTATGAAGTTATCACAGTGTGCTGGGCACTTCTGCACCAAAACAGAAAGAAAACGAGTGAGAATTCTGCAGATGCTTTGGCTGAGGTCTCAGGAAGAGACCTAGTAAGAGACCATCTGAGCCACATCTGGATCTAACCGTTCCAGGAATTTTCACTTTTAAGAATTCAAAAAATCATCGGTTTCAGAAAGAAAGAGAAAGGATGTTGTGTAGAAAATGTTCACTATCAAATTAAATATACTGCTTTCTCTCATTAAATACTGTGTGAAATTAAGTTTTTCAGAACACAAGACATGCAAATCCTTTCATGAGGCCTCTGCCTGAAAACTTCACTGAAAAGAATATGTTTCTTAAGGTATTAAAAGTAAGAAAAAAATGCTATACAGAAAACAGGATTATTTTTTCCCTAATATAGTGTTTCTGAAGCTGCAGTGAATTTTTAAATTTATTTCTTCCACATTATGAAATATTAAATATATATATATATGCACACATGAAAAGCTGAATGTCACACACCCCATGGTTTACCTAGGAATTCAAAATCAGCTGGTAGCCTTCACTTCTCGTACCTCCTTACTAAAAAAGCACTAGGGAATTGCTGACAGGGTTCAGCATTGTGCAGAATATTAAATATCTTTTTTGCAATACCCTGGTGACTCTTGAGTCTGTCTCTTACAGCACCATATGTACAGCTGTGTTGGAAAGAGGAAGCTATTAAATATATTAAAAAGTAGAAATATTACCAATAGACACTTCATCAAATAACTGGATCTCATTCATCCCCAAACAAAGCAAGAAATGTTAAGGTTACATCAACATGAGAAAATAACTCTGGATTTAATAACACCACAAGCCTGTTGAACATATTTGAAAGTAAAAACATTGCTTAATAAAACAGATTAGTGTTTCTGAAACAATGACTATAGCTTTCAACCATCAGAATGCTTTGGTAATAAAGACATTGGACTTGGTCTTGAAAGGCACTGGGTATCTCAGTTCCCACACCGTAGTCACGGCTAGAAGGTCTTCGGGTCCTATATATATTACCCTTAGTTTACTGCCAACACAGGACTAGGAATATTTTGTATCAAAAAGGATTTAATAAAAGGCGAATAAGAAAGAGCATTTTGTTTGAGATCACATTTGCAAATATATCCTTGAAAGTTTGCCCTCCTCCCACAGACATGTACAAATACTGCATCCACATCTCCAGCAAGAGCTTAACAGAGCCAGCAACAGCACGCACGCCTTCCACAAAGGCTGACAACTAGACAACCACGGCACCTCTTCAAAAACATCTAAACGCTTAAGGACTACCAAGGATTTTTTGCAAAAGTGAGTTCCAAAAAGGGCATTTTCTAGGTTTCTAAGCTGCTAAAGACACTAACAGGAAAACTGGACTTTCAGTGGCTCCTATCTCATAAGAATTTAAATCAACTTTGAGTATGTGCTGCCAGAATCGCCCCTAACCACCTATCCACACTTTTACACGTGTGTAAGACTTTTACAAGTCCAGCTGTTCAGCTCTAGAAGCCTAACACCCATCAACTTTTAATAAGATTTGTGATCTTAAGTGCTCAAGTAACTTCTGAAAATAGGACTCGGGCTGTTTGTAAAAATTCCCCCGCAGGCCCCATCCTCTGCAGCACAGCTCACAGGCAGAGCACAGCTTTCTTGGGGAGCCCTGGTGATTTCAGCGGTGGTCTAGGGAAGCACCGCTGCAGGTTTCTACATCACACGAGTTCCTCTCTCACACTTCAGAGAGAGAAATTAAAAAAATAAAGAACACTTAAGAAGCCCTTATGAAGCTAACTTCATAGAGAAATACCAAAGAGAAGTGAATGTTTACTTGGCTAGCACAAGGACTATGTTAATTGCCCCACTTACAAATTTTTGCAATAACTTTGTAAGACACCAATAGGACTTTTGATAAAGTTGCTGCAAGAGTATGGTTCCCCAAAGGGAAAAGGGGTTTTGTTACTCACAGTAATACATAAATAATTTACATATTTTCCTCCAGTTTCTGAATACATATTTCTGCCTGGATTTACAAAGTTTTTACAGTTAGTAGCATTTCTACTTGATTCATTCACCTTTTTTTTTCTGTAGAGCAGCTAGGTGTTTAAACTGAGGCAGTTGCCTACTGACTTGCAAGCTAATTACAACTGATGATTAAAGAATATTTAAGATGCATGTCTAAAGAGCACTGAAACTACTTGAATCAGGTGTAAATAGAAATTAAGACCCTAAGGCTACAGGCATTACCATGTATTGCATCAAGATAACTAGCTTGTCCTTAGAAAGATAAGCAATTATGAAGTATAATACCTCAGGTAATAATTCAGACCCTGAACCCACAAGACAATTCTGCATGGACAAGTTCTTTCCTATTAAATGGTTTCACTAAAATCTTAGTTTACAAAAAAACCCAACTCCCAACAACCAGGGCAAAGAAAGTTTTGACTTGTCTTTGGTGCTTCTTCAACCTCAGCCATTGTACATAAGCAGAACCAGGTTTTTAGATGGTTTCTGCAGAAACAGTTGTGTCATCAATAAGACCTGGCTGGTGTTGCTCATTTCTGCCTCCAGCTGCCCCATTCCAAAATGTGCTGGAGGTTCCCACTAGAGTCAGCTGCAGAAAAACGATGCTAACCTCTTAGTCATTTTGATACAAAGTCCAGCATCCTACCATAGACCTACCATCACCAACAGAAGAAATAACAGACTTTAATTTTAACAGCTAAGATTTGGGCACAAGAGCCTTTCTACTCTACTGAAGAGACACTAGAGGAGGAAAGGCACCGGGGGCAGAAGATTTGTCAGTGCTTATACATCACTGTCAACACAGAGTGAGCCTGGAGGTCTCCATGCTGTTCTCAGACTACTTCTGTGGGACATGCATTGTTAAATCAAACACAAATCATATAGCCACAAACATGCCTCCAGTATGCTTTGACCTACACTTTATTCCCATACACTTTGGAGGGTAAATTACAGTGGTACCCGATGTCTTTCTGCAACCATGTTCTCATTGGAAATTATAACAATTCTACTTGTGTAGTTGAAAAACCCAAAGAGTTAGATATCTTTACAGTTCAGCCCAGTAAAATGCAGTGATGTCTTTTTTTAGTTTTTTCTACTCCAGTGCCAGCAACTTTATTAGACAAAGATATATGTAGGTAAGGATGGAGGCTACTACAATAGCGGAAAATTCTCTTCAGTCTTTCCTGTTGAGGCCTGCTGACCAGAGCAGTGTGAAGGATCTCAGCCTAAGACTAATGAGGATCAGAAAAGCGCTGCGGTAAGCCTGCATTAAGTCACAGTTCTTGGACCACTAAAACAGAAATATAAAATATTTAAAGATGCTTGGTTGCAGCAATTGATAGAAAAAATTTTTTAAAGAGAACAGCACTGGGCTTCAATGGAGTCTGAGTCTCAAATATGGTTCAAACTAAGGTAGGAGTCAAATGAGGATCTGTCCCTTAGCAGAACAAGGAAGAATCTTTAGAAAAACATGAATTCATGTTGCACCCAAGAATTTGTCAAAAAATGTTAATGTTATTGACAGTCATTCCCTGAGCACAGAGGCCACTGTGATTACAGTAAACCTCTCAGGAAGAGGTCAGGCTGCAATGACATAACTGCATATGTCAGGGCCTTTGAACACACCAGAGCAGAAAGAAGCATACTAATTCCACTTCAACATATGTCTACAGTAAGTCTACTACTTCCCAGCCTCCCCATGCGCAGGTGCACAACTAACACAAAACGGAATGAAAAAAACCAACAACCATCACTTACTCTGTTTTCCTTCTTTGCTTGTCCTCAAATATATCATTCAGACTTATCGCCACCTGTCCCAAAAACTTGTCCAGCCCCACCAACGACCTGTGCATGACAATCAGGTACAGGATGTATTTTTCTGGATTCTCCTGCATGAGTAATCCAGGGAGCTCGAAGGAGGCCTCTTCTTTCCAGATGGGATCCAGGGTCTTCTCAGCCACCGAGGTGGAGTACTTCTCCTTGCCCAGCTGTATGATGGTGTAGGCGTCGTTGCTGCCATTTTTACCTTTTGGCTTCAGACCTTTGGCTTGAAGGACCGTAACTTGCACGTGAGTTGGGAACCACTTCTGGGCTTGCTCTGCCAACATCATCTCTGAAGATTGCAGCAGCAATAACAAACACAAAGTCTGTGAGTCTTCAAATTACTGCGTAAGGGCACTTACAACGGAGACACCTGTCAGGGGCTCAGCGCCGTCCTTCCTCCAGCACTCCGCACCACGGGTGGCACTCCCCAGTCCTCAAGTTCCCCCTCCCCACGCAGGCCTCCCTTTGACTCCATGGCTGAGGGCTGCAGGGTGCCCCCACAGCACCGACACTACTCCCCTCCAGCACCCGGCCTCCCCCCGCCCGCCGCTACCGCCGGCCCGGGACCCCGCCGCCCCCAGGGCATCCCCCGGGCAGGGCCCCGTCCGCCGCCCGGCCCGGAGTGTCGCGGCCCCTCAGCGCAGCGCACCGCGGCCCGGCCGGGCGCGGGCCCCGCAGGCCGCCGGCGGCCTCCCCCGGCCCCTCACGGCTCGGTGCCTCAAGGCAGGGCAGCGCGGCGAGGGGCTTAGCAGCCGCCGCCCGGCTCTTCCCGGGGATGTCGGGCCGGGCTGCCGCGGCCGTCACGGCGCTGCCCTCCCTCCCGCCTGCCTCAGTCTCTCGCCGCGCTCCCCCCGCCGCCGCCCGGCCTGACGGGCCGGCTCCGCCGCTTCCGCCTTCCCCATGCTGCCAGCGGCGGCGGCGGCCTCCGCGGCGGTCAGAGGGCAGAGTTCGCCCCCTCCCCGCCGCCGGAGCGGGCGGGCGGGCAGCTGCCTCCCCTGGCCGGTAACCCGGGCAGGCGCCGCTGAGGGCCCCCGCCTTTCCCCGCAATCCTGCCCGAGGTGCGGGCGGGGAGCGGCCAGGTGCCCCCGGCGGTAACGGAAAGCTGGGCCCTCGGGGTCTCCCCCCGCCTGAGCTCCCCGTCTCGTTAATTAATTGCTATTTTTGTTTCTAGAGGGGAGGGAGAGCCCTGCTAGGGCTGCGGGCAGGAGGAACTCCCATACACGTTATCATTAACTAGTGTTACACGAATAATGGTAATACTATTGTATGTATATTAATGCTCATTATTGATACAGCGAGCTAGCAGGCAAAAGAGCCCCCTGTAAATTCTGCGGAGCACAGGGTCTGGCAGCAGTGGCTGCCCAGCACCGGGGTCTGGCAGGGGCTTCGGTCAGCCACTGCACTGGGGCAAGCTCCCAAACAACCCATCCAGCTGCCAGACACCTCAGGAACCTCTTTATTTTCCACTCCATCTACCCTCCCTGGCAATTCTCTTGGATTTAAATGAGAAAGCAGGAAAGCAGATTTAATTGTCGCATGTTCTGAGGACACCTAATTTTGCTAATGGCACACTCAGAGGCTAAATGTGTATGTGTGCCTCTTACACACATACCAGTAAGCAGTTGCAGGTATTAACCTTGTTTCTACAAAATAAAGAGAAGCCCCCCACACCATTAGGGTTCCAAGGTTCCAAATGCCATAACAAGTGGGGAAATCATCAGCCAAGTCAGATAATACTTCATCCACCACCCCTCGCTCATGAGTCCCCAGTCCACAGCTCACGGGTTAGTGAGCAACAAAAAAGCTTGGGAGACCTTCTCATACTGCTGAGTCCTACAGGAAATTAAAAAGTTAAAGCTGAAGGCCATTAGGGAGAGTAAAGTATGATGCTGCCCACAACAGTTAGTGCTGAGCGAGTTATGGTCCAGGGTCACAAAAGTCTGCGTATCACTGGTCTACACACAGTCATTAGTGTGAGCCCCAGCTCATGTTATCTCTGTACACAATTTAAATAAGCACTTAAGTTTCGACTGGGAACGTTACTTGTCTGCATGCTAATTGTCACAGTGCTGGCACTTCTTTCCTCTTCCACATTTTTGTGGACATTAGAAAATAGATGGTCCAGTTGGAAATCATAACTTCAGAGCATGTCTTGGGATCATATTTACAAAAAAAGCATGTAAGTGGATTCTCTGGGGTAGTAATTTCTTAAAGAGTTATAAATGCTACGATTATCTGCTGCGATTTGTATTGGTGATCAAATTAAGGCTGCACATCAACTTTTTGGGTTAAACAGCCAGCCCCTCTCACCTGAAAATTGTTTCCCCTCCGCTCCAGCTGCCAGTGCCCCACATCCTCAGGTATCTTTCCATAATTTTGTGGCAAGTTGTCAACAAAGCTCCTGGGGTGAACTGCTGTGCATGGAGGAGTAGCAATATTTCAGGCTGGAAGAGCCAAGAAGGATTACGGTGACAGTATGCTGCAGGAGGCTTAGGCCAAGGGGGAAAGCCACAGGGTTCTTGTTGGAAACCAGGGAGACATATGTACAGCACATTATTTCTTAAATGTATTTTACCACATAGAAGTTCTGTTTGAACAGAATATTCTTCACTGCACTAAATTGAAAGCAAGCATGATGCACTTGTCAAATCAAAACAAATTAATTTTAGGTAGGCAGAATGTATTTATTTAATCAGAAATTTAAGTCAAACATCATGTCTTGCATGCTGCAACTTACGAAAAGTTTTATGAGTTCTTAGCACAGGCGTGATTTGTGCTTTTTCCTTGTCTTTTATTGGTATTCTATAATCTTCATATAGCTGTCTCTTTCTAAACAGGGGCTGACCAGAATGCGTATACATGCAGCTGAACAGGGGAAGATAGAAGAGCTTTTGTACATCTGCATACAATATATCAATACCAAACCCAATCTGCCTTTCAGTAATAAGCAAACTGTTAGTCCTCTACTCCTTATGCGCAGTCTGGCATGCAAGAAGAGTGGGGCCCTTCTCCCTTTCTCATGTCTCTCCTCTCTGCTCAGCTGGTGGAGGATGCCCAGGATGCCCTCTCAACGCCCCCACCCCTCTGCCAGAAGGGAATTCTGCTCAAAGGTGCACCAGATATTTTATTTCCTCTTATACCCCCCTAGGGTCAGGTTGCAATCCGGCCTTTTGATTTCATTCTCTTTGGAATAGGGTCATTGTCATCTTCTTGAATGTGACGTGTGATATAAATGACAAAACATCTCAGAGAAATAATGATATCTCCAGCACCACAGGGTCCCCTGGCACTGTGTTAGAGCCTTAATCCAGAAACAACTCCGATTCCTGCTTACTAAACCACTGCCACTGCTCAGTGGCTGCGTGCACTGTGGGTTTTGCCCATCACTGTCTATGATTTAGTGAATACTGTATTAGAAAATCCATTTTGTTTCCTTTGCACCATTTGGGTTATGAGACCATACTGTTCCTTTGCTTTTCCTCCCCATGTTGAGATCAAGCATTCTGGATGCAGGACAAACAGTGTGGGAATATCAGTGGACATTAATATTAAATACTTTGCCTTAGCAGTACAGTGGGAATGCTAATGAGGATGACTAATCTTTGAGAAACCATTTTTTCTCTCTGAATTTGAAGTGGGCACTGACCAAACAATAGTTCATGTGGGGAAGAATACTGCAAAGTATTCAGTACTGACAGAAGTGATGGACAATTTCTGTTTTCACTGTCTCTTTGCTGATTAGAATAAGTGGACAAAAATAGATACAAGAGAAGGAAAGTCTTGGGACTCTACAAGAGATAATTAAAACTGAAATGTCTCTTGGGTAAAGGAAAGAATTTTTCTTAGATTGGGTTTTGGCAAGACCTAATTCATGCTTTCTCTGCTAAAAGCACTCAAGGCTTTTTATTTATCAAGGTCACCATATTCCTTCTTCTAGTAAGCTCACATCACCAAAATGCTCCTTAATCCCAGAAGTTGCTTTTTATTTTGAGCAGTTTACTTAGGAAGCAATATCTAAGTGGAGTAACAGTGTCAGAGAAGGGATGATATCTACAAGGAGAGGGGGTGTTGGAGCAGTCTCCAGGAGCATAGGCTAGATATTGAAAATACAGAAACTTTTATGAGGCCATAGGTTCCAGCTCTGATGGGTTTTTCTTCAGCAAGAATTCTGGGCTTCCTTTTCTCAGCTGTCTTTCTCCTACCCTACACACGTGGTGGGAAGATGGTGAAAAGAGACAAGGCAGAAAATGGTACTGGAGCTACCTACCATCCTCAGAGAGAAATTCTATTTATCACGATATAGCGCTCAAGGGAGATACTTTTGAGTGTAAGCTCCAAACATACCATTTCGGGCTCAAAATCCTCTAAAAGAAACAAAACCGAGGACAGGAAAATTCGTGATAGAACATACTTGGAGTGAGCAGAGCTGGACAGAAAACACGATACAGTGATGAGAGTGAGTTTTAAAAAATGACTGTTTATCACAGAACAACAGTGAATATCTACCGAACCTTAATCCTCATGTGTGCCATCTATCTCTATTACACGTTCTTCCAGGCATTTCTGGCCTGGGAAATCTACATTGTTTTTTAAAGAGGGAATTCCAAGAATTATTGTGGATTTTTTTCAATTTGAATAATTTGAAATACCCTCTCAATTCTCCCTCCCGAGCCAACAGTACATCTGATTAAACATCAGGCTTGATATTCTGGCTGCCCTTCCAAAAGAAAATGCAAGAAAATCTTTTTGCCTGAGCTGCTGAGACAGTTCCATCTTGTGCTTCTGATTTCCAGTTGTGTACTTGCTAAAGAAGATCAGAGCAGTTGGGCTTGCAGTGGTAAACTGTAGCAGATAATTTGGTGATTTACTTTCTCCCTGATCTCTGTTTATAAAATAGGAACCATTTGGATACCTTTTTTTGTTTTAAATACTCTCTTCTTCAAAATTACTTGCTGAATAGTTCTTTGTTGCCAGATCTTGGGTGATGTGTTTGTTTTAAACATTATGTAGTTGTGAGGCACCAACTGGTTTTGTCTAGACATGTAACGAGCTTCTGCTTTCTGCCTATCTGCCTAACTTTCAGTAGCTGTTGCAACTGCCCAGATTACACATTTTCTGGAGAGAATCTGAAAATTTTGAAACAGAGCATTGTTGTAACTCTATCTCAGCTGCCATTTTTTCAATTAGTGACTTCTTCAGGAGTTCACTAGCATTTATTGATTGCAGAACTGAAATATCTGGGCTTAAACCCAGCACTGTGGATCAGAAAGTTTTTCTCAAGCTACTGTTTTTGTTTGCTGTCTTGGTTTGAGAAAGCTTCTTTAAGGTGGAAGCATTTTGACGTAAATATTAAAAGCTAGATGAGTATTCATCACATTTCTATCCTGAACACTAATATTGCATCCCAAAATGTTGAAGGTTTTCTGAGGCTGGGTGAGTTTGGCACTGCATTGCTCTGTGTGGTCTCTTACCTTTCATGTTCACTTCTGTAAAGCATCACCTCATAAGTGCGATCTCATCCTTCAGCTGCCTTTGGGCTCAACACTAGGACTGAATACTCTCCGATAGCTCCTGGCAGCCCTACATGCACTTTCTTGCCTGTGCTGAGCTCTTGGGTACCATCACTGTCATCGCTTCCATGCTGTTGTTCTCTTTAACCAACTATAGGTTTATCTTCCCCTCTGCTTGATATAAAATTTGGGTCTCCCCCACCTAATTTTTCACTGTCTTTATTGCCTTACTGCAATAAACAGGGTCAGACAACAAATAGCTAAGGAGATTTCTCTCTGAAAAGGGGACGGGGAGCTGGAAATCAGGCCCACAGAATTGTCCATTGTTTTGACAGAAATTGTTACTTTTCAACCAGAAACCTGCAGTCAAAGATACAGTAGGATTTTGTGCAATATCAGACTTCAAATAAACACCAGGTACCACTAAGACTGTTGGAAGCACCATCTTTTTTGTTCATTTTTAGCTGATCTTATTTCACAGCCTTTCAACACTGTCATCCATTGTGAAGTTCAAAGAGGCTTAAATGCTGTAAACCAGTCATCAGATGCTATAATTAAACTTGCCAATCATCTAGATTTGACCCAAACTGACTGTGTCTCAAGATGTTACTTGTGAGCCTGAGTTAGATTTCAATTCAGTCTTTTAAAGACATGAAGACACCTCGCTCTCAGCAGCTTTTGCACGAACTGCAAGCAGGCAAACCATTTTGCTCTTCTGCCAAAGCATCCCCACCCTGCAAACTCCTCAAGCACTTCTAACCTGAGATAGCCACGGGATACCTCAGGCACACTGAAGTATCATAGCCCTGCCCTAGACCTGGCAAGATTCAGACTGTCTTCAGCAATACCCTCACAGGGGATGGGACCAGTCATGTGCAACTCTCCTAAAGCTAACCACTAAGGGCTTGATTCAGATGTGCTGTTGGCTCTCCTAGAACTTCATAGAAACCTCCAACTTGACCCTGAGAGAATAACCCACTCAAAAATCATAGGAACAGAAACTGGAGCGCAGAATAAAGAGTTGCATTAGAAATGGATATCTGTTTTCAGACTTCAACATGCATGTACTTCGCTTGTTTTCAGTATGTCTGATGTTGGAAGGTCACAGAAAGCTTCTATGCATTGGAAATGGACATAAATAGTATAAGGAGAGTGAAGGATAATTTTGCCATCTCTGCAGAGAATAGTCTTTTTCATGCTTGACAGAATCTAAGAAACATTAGAATAGAAACAAATGACTTGAAAATTATGACCTTCTTTCTTGTTCTCTAATGAACTAAGAGAGGGGGGAAAAAAAAAGAAAAAGAAAAAGGTATTTTAATCATTGTCTGAGTATGAGGCTTCTTCAGTGGTATTTTTCCTAGATTTAAGTAACTTATACATTTATTCTCTCTTTATAGGTCTCCAAGGAGAAACCATTTATAGCCATTACCTCAGAACTTATCCAAAGATATCAATGCTGTTAATGAGAATCTCAGCAAATACTAGAAAGGTGTGTCCTAAAAATGTTCTTAGTCATGGAAGCCCTGAGCTTCTCTACTTCTGTTCCCTCTGTAGGGCCTCAAAGCCCTTTACAGGCTTTACACACTCAAGATCATTAGGCTGCCATATGAGAACAGACAAAAAGGGAATTACTTGCAAGAAGATAAAATAGTTATACTCACATCATTCCTTTCCATACTAAGGTGGCAGTTGCAGCAAGTAGATGAAATATCTACCCATCTTAAAGCAGAGCACGCTTCTTGAAAAGACTGGAAAGTGCTCCTTGAAGCTTGGTCTTCTTAACTAAAACAACACATTTAAACTTCCTACTCATTCCAAAGACTTTTTCCCAGGCTTTGCTGCCCCTAAAATTTCTTCCCAGGGATTTTCTTCTACTGGAGGACTACCCCATGTCTCTTCTGTTGTTGAAGGGTCTAATGGAATCCACCTGCAGCATTGAGTCAGCTGTGATTAATCTGCAGTTAACTGCAGGGTCTCGACACCTCCTGCCTGTTGGTAACAGGAGAACTCTTCTTCCCTAACGATGCAGCCCCCTCCCCCAAAAAAACTAACCCAAAGTCACAATAACATAAAATATTTTATGAAGGTAGGAAGGAGGGTCAATGTATTTGTTGCTCTTAAATTTAACATGTCTCCTTTTGAGCCCTGGTAAACCAGGACAAGGATTTTCTAACTCTTCACCCCACACTGCAGAGCTGATAAAGCCCAGAACAATATTTGTTATTTTGGGAAAGTTTTTTTCTCTTGCTGAGTGATGAATTATTCAGATTTTATATCATCCTTGCCTCCTAGCAATATAAATTTCAATTTGGCTTTAGCAAGTTCTTAATATAAATATGTCATTAGAGAAGGAATCTAAATTAAATTGCTGTAGTTAAGTTTTATGTGCATTAAATGTATATACTCCAAGCACTCTTCTCCAATGTTGCTTACAACACTCTTTTCTTTGAAGCATGGTTTATTCTTAGAAAACTCAAGCTGCTTCTAAAATTCTGCTCCCAGTAAGAGACAAATTAGATAAAAACAACTTATTGAGAGGAGAGAGCTTCCAGAGCTCATACAAGTAGACATGGAGTACCGCTTGACAGCCTTCCATGCCTTTTTTTGTAAGAATTATCCAATATGTAGTCATATAATAGATAAAATTTCACTTTTCCAAAATATCTGTACTGCATCTTCCTCCCAATACCAAAAGTTGGAAGGATTGCAAGGGCTATGGGAATACTGCAAATTTATTTTGGCACTGCCTAGTGCATCAAGCATCCTGGAAGTCAGCACTGTGTATGTTCTCATAGCCTGGATGTAAATTAGCCATATGTGCATTAGTGGCATTATTTGCAGATTGAATTGTGCAACTATACTTAGGGCCTTAGATAAATTATTTCTATATTGGGTCCAATTTTTGCTGTCATTTACAGTAATATAAATCTAGGATCACTCCACTGAAGTCAGTGGGGTAATTACTTTGAATTTTCTCCAGTGTGATGGAGTGCAGAATTTTGCCTCTGATTATTATTTGCAGCTCTGAAGCCTTTTTCCCTTCACTAGAAATCTACTGAGGCTCTTCTGCCACTTTGTCCACTGTCACCTTAGAATTGCGCTCAGCGAACGTCCCTGCTCATGAAATCAGAGCAGTGCAGTCAGATTTAGTTCCTTTTGGGGTCCTGAGCAAATGAAAACCGTTACCTGGTGTTAGACAATCTCATGTTGGTTATATAACTTTGCTCTTCATGCTCCTTTGTTTTGGTTTTAAAGGAGGAATCACTGGAAGTTTCCCACCAGAGCTGCCTTTGGTTTAAGCCTCGCTAAAAAAGTCAATACTACCAGTGTGCAGACATCACCCTCTGTGCTTCTTCACCCACCACTTTGAATGGACCTTGCATTAGCAAAAATGATTTGTTTTCCTGATATTGGTCGTTACCAAGCTTAGGGTTTTCACTGCATCTTCATGGCTTAGGCCAACAGTGCTCCCTCTTTTTCCATTCAAGTTTGACAGCATTATCTCTCTGCAGTGAGTAACAGTAAAAGCTCACTCTAGCAGCTGTTTTGAAACTCTCATCTGCTAGAAAAATATGAAATAAAAAATGGAACATACCAGTCTCAGTAGAAAAACAGAAACCATGCTAACACATCAGCAATTGTTCTCTAGAAGCACTCTCACTGATGCTGGAGTAAATATGATTGTCCATGTAAGAACACAGATGTCTCATCATACCGAAACATATGATGGTAAGGCATACCAGTGTTGGATGCAGCTTCGTAGCTGTGGTTCAAAAGCTCATGTAAGAGGAACACACTGGGATACTGGTTGTATCTTTTTCAACTCAGAATTTTTAATGAGAAGAAGATGTCTGAATGTATTTTATGTAAGTCATAATCATTTGAAAAAATGCATTAGCAGGCTCAGGTCTCATAAGTGATTTTAAATCATCTCCATATTTTGTTTTCCTTCAGCTTCTTTGTTTCTTTGCTGCTTCTCAATCTTCTTTTTTCTCTCCCCATACTACCGCAGCAGCTTGTCCACCTTCATTTTCAGTGGTAGAAAAGGCTATGTAATTAAATGCTCCACTTTGACACTCAGGTGTTGAGATTAATTTATCACACGATCTTTTGTACAGTGTCCTGCCACTACATGGGTTCATCCATCCCTAGTGACAATATCAGGAGGTCATGGAAATTTTAGGTAAGGTATTAATAATTACACCATTGCTGGGTTTGAGCAGCACGATAATGCCTAGAGAGTGCTGACTAAAGAGGCACAAGACTAACATGACTGTGCAAATAACCTCTACTCAGGACTAAGTACTAAGTTAAATATCATCCCAGCCAAGATACCACCTTTTAGGCTTATCCCTGCAATTACTTAAATCACAGAAACAGAGATTCATTTGAAAATTTAAGTATCCAGCATATGCTCCCAAAGGAGCCATTTCCTCCAGACTTTTCTACCCAGGAGGAAGCTTGAAATGTAGGTGTCTGTGAAAGAAAAGAGGTAGAGAGGTAGAAGAGAAATGAGAACAATTTGGTTGTGCATGGTACCAGTGGGATTGGATGAAGCAGATTTCTTGGCTCCATTTTTATATTTTCTACAGAAAAATCCAGGTGTGGAAGGCATGGGGAAGGAAAGAGGAAGCTGACCACCAAGACAAGGACAGGTGACAGGGCTTTGGCGTTGCTGTGAAGGAGGGACCATTCAAGATGTAAGTTTTACTGTGGTTCATATACAGGTGTTGGTTTTGCCAACTAGTTTAACTGAGTAAGACCTGCCCCAGTGTGTCTCTGGGCATAGGGATCATGGTGATTAACAAACTTGCCCTAGCCAGAGCGTCCTAACCTGGGGATCCTGCACGCAGCCCAGTTCACAAGTGAAGCACAATGTTTCTCTTGATGTCAAAGAGCCACCAGTCTTGACTGAAAACCTTCTGGGGTACAGAACACACAATCCTTTTGTAGAAGTTTTCTTGGTGACTAATTAACCTTACTGTTAATCCTATCAGCTTTATCCATTATCTGAATTAGTCCATTTTCAGCTTTGAGGTCTTGATTCATTTTTATAAGCTAAATTACGGAGCCATTACAAATCTTCTCCACATGTAGGTATTAATATATCACGATCAAGTCCTTTAACCTTTTTTTTTTGGATAAAGTAAACAGATTAGGCTGCATATGTCTATCCCTACAAGGCAGATATTCCAGATCTTGAAATCATTCTTTTCTGATCTATTTTCAATTTTCCATGGCTTCTTTGAAGTGTGAACACCACGAGTAGTCATGATATTCCAGTAGTTTTCCCACCAGCTCACACACAGCTGTACTTCTTGTGCCAGAATCCCTGGCCCAGTAATTCTGCTACAAGCTTAGGTCTAGGAAATTCAATCTAGGATATTAAAACACTTGCTATATATTTTCCTTGCATAATTGGAAAGCAGTGAGAGATCAAGCAAAGGATCAAATCTGAGGGGAAAAAAGTTTCCAATTCTCAAGTTAATTGTCCTGAAAACTTTGGAGAAGCTTACTGTAGAGATACTCTCCCATAGAGCAGCTGAGTGCTGACTGTAAGTCTGTTTATGCTTTGGACACATCTGTATGGCAGCAGCATAAAGAGTGTGGCATGCTGTTTAATATCTGTCAGGCTTCTTTTTTAAACCACTTAATAAGCATCTATGTAAATTCTACGCAATAAAAAAGTTCTAACAACTAGAACAAGAATAACCTTTTATGTGGTGGCTCCCACCCTTAATCCCAGCTTCTACATGCCAGTTCCTCCCCCCACTTTCACATCCCCATTTCTTGACAGGTGCCAGAAGGTTTCAGAATTTTCCTGCAGCTTCACCATGGGAACTGCCATTTCACCAGGATTGAATTTGACCCGCTGAGCAATAATGCTGAGGTAAAACACTTACTCTCTAGCCAGAATGGGGGAATTGCTTGGTTTTCTGTTGGCATAACCTCTTCTGGCAATTTTTTACCCAAGGAGAGCTCCATGCTCATTCAACATCCCCCTGACTTCACCTTGAGAAAGAAAGAGGGCCTTGAAAGTGTTGTTTTCCCAGCAACAGCTGCTGCTTTTAGCATCCAACAGTCTTTAAATCCATAGAAGGCTAGTTTATATGGACAGGGAAGCATTAAATGCTAGGAAATGAGGGTCTTTAGGTAACTATTCCAGATCTGCTGTATCTGCAGTTACAGCAATTGGTGGTGTAGGTGGTGTTCTTTTACTGGCTTTTAATGAGACACATTTATTACTGCCTTGCGATAAACCAAAGTAAAGTCATAAAAGTGACTTTCATTGAACATTTGTTTGAGTCCTGCCTGGGTCTTATAAAGCTTCATTTGTTCAAGATTTTAGTTTTTGTTTTACATGCCTGCCACCTTTTTGGTAACAGCTGTTATCTCCTTTGATAGTTACATAAAATAGGCTTACCTTCCCCGATACAGCAGCAGCTTGTTTCGTGACGTGTGTGATATGGAGTTGGGAGTTGATCCTTCGTAATCTACTCAAGTAACCCAACTGCTCCAGGACATGAATTTGAAACTGCTTAGTTTTATTTGTGATAATTTCATAATAATTGAGAACATTAACTGTGCAGGTTGATAAAGGAACTGAATTTTTAGGATGAGCAGCATCTAACCCAGCCGTCTTTGTTCAGGAGACTGAGGTCCCAACGATTTCAGAGACATCCTTGATAGACCAGAACCTTGAGCCAGAGCAAGGCAATAAACATACATGTACTTTTGTAGGTCCACCTATGTATCAAAATTATATAAAGCTTATGAATTTTCTTTAACTACTGGACTAGCATGAATTTCACTAAATGTGAGTTTCAATATTGCAGCTAAACCCTCTGGAAATATTCTTCAAGAATTGTTCTTAGCAATTCACCTCTGTAAGTTAATACCTATTAAAACCTAAAAATGAATTAGATTTGGAATTTCCTGGATTCTTGTGTTTGTCATGCAAATTTTCAGTGCTGTTCTTTTTATGATAATATGAAATAAAGTAGTTTCTTATAGTAACGTTGTAAATCATTTGCTTTCTATTACACGCAGCTGGTTTTGTTACAGTAATGATTTTGTATGGGTGCACACTGCAGTGCATATTAAAGGCAATGAGACATTCTTTTTCAGGGCTCACATGCAATTGATGTTTGTGCAAATATAACCAGATAATGACAAAACAGTAATTTATTATAATATATTAGCAAGGCTGGTCTTTCTTCTCCCAAAAATATACCTTCTCATAAGCTGCCCTTCCCTCTCCCTCCCCTAAAAATCCTTATTTTTCCTGTTTACAGAAATGACTCCCCACCCTTGCAGATGCAGATTACACTTTTTCAGCTCACTAGAGATTCAGAATCCAAATCGAAACCAGCTGGTGTTTTTAGGCGGGTGTCTTACTTTAGCTTACTCAAAGGAACACAAGATGAACGGTAAGAATTAAATAAACCACAAATTATTTTGGGGAAGGGCTGTCTGGTTTATATTAGAAGTAAACTTTTCACTGCTGGCTGTTGTTTCAAAACTATTGCCTCTATTTTTGATATTCATCCTTGGGATCTAACACAAACTATGTCTTACTAGTTTAATCCATTGTTAGGCCATGTTTAAATATCTTTTATTATAGTCATGTGCTATAAAACAGTTCTCACTGGAGTTAGCTGGCTCGCAGCCAAAGGGTAATACTGCTTCAAGTGGCACAGCACAGTATTAAAAGCATTTTTTTTTCCTTTGCTGTTGGTACTTACCGATTTCACACCTTGAAAAGAGCCTAACTACATCAAAATGTGATGTATCTACTTTGACTAGAAAAATATTGCAGCACAAACCAAGAGCAACGAGGACGATTCAACTGTATCAACTGTTTATTCATTTTTTTGTGAGCAATTAGCAATTTGTGTCATTCCTTGCTGTAGAGCCTGGGAACTATAGACAAATATATACAAACAATAATTTTCAAGCTCCCGTTTTCAAAAGAAATTTTGTTTTTAACTTGCTGCAGCAGGACCAGTTACAGCACTACAGTGACCATGATTTACTTCACAGTAAAAATTAAGTTAGGTCATTTCTATTAAGGAAGACTTTTTCCCTCCTCTGAAATGACAGTGGAATGGAGCATGTAGCACCTCCAGTTCAGCTGCAGACGGCATTTTTTTCCCCTGACCACGCAAACACTATCAATAAAGTGAATAAAGAATGATAATAGTGCTTAATAATGGGGGCTTTCAATTCTGCAAGTGTTTTGGCAGACACAGATTCCTTCCCTGATACATTTGAAAGTATTTCCAGGTATTGACTGGGTTCCATTGGGATGATCAGGGATTAAGACAGAAAAATGCTACCATTACTTCATCGCTGTGGTTTGTACTGGCACCTTCATTCTAGGGTGCTATGACATTCGGTTCTGTTGTTTCTATTATTCATGGAGAAAACATGCCCAGAGAGGAAGGAAGGAGACTGTTAGGAGCAGTTAACCTCTGCAACTTCCAAGGAGAGTACTAACGTTCAATATATGCCAAAGGCAGGCCCATTAGGTTGAATAATGAGTGAGTATATCTGAGACTTTGTACAAGACAAGATGAAAACAGATTGGGCAGGCTATTGTACCACACTTTATTACCTAGTGAAATGTAATTTGATCCGTTTGCAGGATGAAGAACCAGAGATGCTTATTTCAGCATTCAATTGTTCCAGAAAGATGTAAGTGCCCTAGTGTTGTTATTTTTATATTGATTTTTATGAAACACGTGTAGTTACATTTTTACAAGGCAGTAGGTTCTCTTAACGATGGCAGCAAGACAGGCAGTGCAAATGTTAGGGGGCTGAGTATGTTCTGTCAAATGAGAGAGGGCAAGGATATATATTTTAACTTCAGCCTTGTAGAAATAAAACCAGAACCAGACATCCAACTCCAGGCAAGTTGCAGTCTGGTTACTGGAGAGGTGACTCTCTTCTGTCGCTTCATTCTCCCAGTCCCAGGGTGGGGATGTCTGATAAAGTGCATCCACAGACAAAATCTTGGGCTACCTTCACCACACACTGTCGTTAGTGGTGGAATTTCAAGTCTGTTTTTGAACTTGACTATTGATTTCAAGTTGTGGTATTTTTTGCTGTCATTTAAATCTTTCTTCTAGAGATTTTTACATACTTGTTTTATTTTTGAGAGTGAGGATAACTCTGAGTTTTGATCCTGCATCCTCGAATTTGCATTAAGCACGTTGGAAAAAGATTATGCTTGTATCTTTAAAAGGGAAACACAGAATTTCTTTAGCATAGCTTCCACTTTTATTTTTTTCCCCTGAGTCCCTCCTGAGTTAAAATAAACAAGAAAAATAGAAGGGCAAGGAGATATTGTCAGTGAAAGCAAAAAAAAACCCAAGAAATTGCCCTGAACTTGGCTGGTTTTATAGCTGAGAAAGCATGGGATTGATGAGTGGACAGTGAGGTGGGTTGAGAATTGGCTGTCGGACCGAGCCCAGAGGGTCGTGATTCGTGGAGTGGAATCTGACTGGAGGCCTGTGACTAGCGGTGTTCCCCAGGGCTCGGTGTTGGGTCCAGTCCTGTTTAACATCTTCATTGACGACCTTGATGAGGGAATAGCATCCACCCTCAGCAAGTACGCCGATGACACAAAGCTGGGAGGAGTGGCTGACACGCAGGAACACTGCGCTGCCATCCAGCGAGACCTGGACAGGCTGGAGAGCTGGGCAGGGAGAAACCAGATGAGGTTTAACAAAAGCAAGTGTAAAGTCTTGCACCTGGGAAGGAACAACCGTTTCTATCAGTACAGGCTGGGGGATGACCTGCTGGAGAAGAGCTCTGTGGAGAAGGACCTGGGGGTCCTGGTGGATGACAGGTTGGCCATGAGCCAGCAGTGTGCCTCGGTGGCTAAGAGAGCCAATGGGATCCTGGGGTGCATCCGGAGGAGTGTGGCCAGCAGGTCAAGGGAGGTGATCCTCCCCCTCTACTCTACCCTGGTCAGGCCCCACCTGGAGTATTGTGTCCAGTTCTGGGCTCCCTGTTATAAAAAGGACAGGGATCTCCTGGAGAGAGTCCAAAGAAGGGCTACGAAGATGATTAAGGGCCTGGAGCATCTCCCCTATGAGGAAAGGCTGAGAAAATTGGGACTGTTCAGCCTTGAGAAGAGAAGACTAAGGGGAGACCTAATTAATGTTTACAATTATCTTAAGCAGGGGATGCAGGGGGAATCAGCCAGCCCCTTTTCAGTGGTCTGTGGAGACAGGACAAGGGGCAATGGCTGCAAGTTGGAGCATAGGAAGTTCCACACCAACATGCGGAGAAACTTTTTCACAGTGAGGGTGACAGAGCACTGGAATAGGCTGCCCAGGGAGGTGGTGGAGTCTCCTTCTCTGGAGATATTCACAACCCGTCTGGATGCCTATCTCAGTGATATGTCCTAGGGAGCTGCTTTGGCAGGGGGTTGGACCCGATGATCTCCCACCCCTACAATTCTATGATTCTATGATATCACAACAGAAATGCCATTGAGGCTAAGCACCATTGCATTTGTGTACCTTTAAGTTTTATGGAAATACAGCTGGAGCTACTGGTGCTTTTTCTTACCTGTTTCTGTTTTGGCTTCAGAAGGCACTCTACTTTTTAGGAAGCCCCTACGGAGCATGTGAAAAGTATCATCAGCATCACAGCTCTTGATGCTGAGTCATTCAGTTCTCTGTTTTATTTTTCTTTCTTTTTCTTTTTTTTCAACATCACTGGCCTATTTTTTTTTGTCCCCACAGAGGGTGTGCAGTAACTTCTGAAATGTCTAAAATGACATGAATTGACATATCCCTTTTTTCTTCCATTCTTTTGAGTTTTGTTTTGTTTTGTTTTGTTTGTTTTTTCCTGTCACTATGGTACACGTACTCATCTCAGCATCTTCTTCTGTGTCTTAAAAACATCAACTACTTCCTTCTGGTAGGCTTACCCTCTTCCCACTGTTTCTGATTTTGTGTAGTGCTGTCTTGTCCCCAGAAAAAAAAATCCCCATCTTAATTTCTTCATCTTTACTTAGACATGGAATTGTCTTTTGCTCCTTCAGTCACCTGCTCCATTTCTTCCCCTGACAGGAGAAGACCTCCTCCTTGCATCCAGCTAACTTCACCTCCATATCTAGAAGCAAGTTTTGCTGCCTTGTCCCTCCTGTCCCAGTTAGTTTCAAACAGTGGTTTCAGCAGCCCAGGCATGAAGACTACAAATCTTCTGTCTTTAATCACCTTGGTGTGAGCTGGTTTTTAGCTCTACATGCTGCTCAGGCTCAGGGAGAGAAGCAGCCTTGTTGTGCAGGATGTGACAAGCACACTGCAATTTCCATGGGTAGTCACTGGAAACACCATCGGTCCCAGCAGTCCAGTCTCCAAGAAGCTGTCCGGTGGCTGTAGCTGAAGTTCAGCATCCCTTCTCCTCAGCTATAGCCCTCAGAGGTCCCTGATATAATTTTAGTTCTCAAAAAAGGTCTTACACTGAGAGTTAGAAGAATTGGCAGCCCTGGACATAACAGGGAGGGACCTCAGCTGCAAAATTCAGGTTGTGATTCAGAGCTGCAGCCTGGAACAGCGGTGTCCTGAGTAGGACTTTGGTTCACACCCATTCCCAGTGCACAGCTCCTATAGGAAAAATCTTTAAAGCTCTGTGATATATATCTCAGTGGAAGAAGAGATTTCAATGGGTTAAACATGGTTTAAACATGTCTGAAAATCCCAAATGCAAAGTAATTGCAGCTCATTATACCTTGTCACTTCCTCACTTCTATATTTTTCAGTCTGCTTTTAAACTCAGGAGCATCTGAAATCCATAAATTTTCTTTCTTTATACTCATCTGAACACTACTGTAGATGCCATTAAAATATCCATACATTGGAAGTCTCAAGAAACATAGCTATATAGCGTGTTTAAATATTTATCGTGGTGGAATAGTAAATGGTGGCAGAATGGCCTGGAAACTATATTTTAGAAGCCTGTAGTTGCAATGAAGGAAGAACCTTACCTGCAGTACTGTAGCGCTGCATTTTTTATTTCATTTGCACAACTATGCTAGCTAATTATGTAAATTAAATAAATGTTGGCTTGAACCAGCAAATCTGTCCTTTTTTTTTTTTTTTTGTCTAGTAACTTTTTCATTTAGAAGAATCATAGAATCATAGAATCATATATTCATTTGGAAGGGACCCACAAGGATCATGAATTCCAACTCCAAGAAGCGATCAACTGTCTTTACACAAGAGTTGTTTTACTTGCCCTGTCTCCAGAAGCTGAGTGATCTCATGAACTGACCTTTCCAGAGTATTTCTCTGTGTGGACTCTTCATCACAGCTACCAAAGTCAGGCATGAAAACACTATTAACCTAAGAGGGATTGTGCCTAGATTTGTCTTCTAACTTCTGTTGTGCAAGAATGAAAAAAAATATCTGAGGGTGTCTTTCCACCCATATTTCCTGACTGGAAGTACTTCAGAGACAACAGAAAGGTGATATGTACCCTAGAGACAGATCTGGGGGACACTTGCTTAAGCTAAACTAATCTTTTGCTCACACAATCATCTCAGTCTGTTCTGTCCTGAGGGAGAAAGAATTCAAAGAAATAACCATGGGATCTTTACTCGATAATCTATCTTTTACAGTGGTACAGAATTTGTAGGGCAAGTGATGAATAACAAGTAAAAGCACAAGGAAACATAGCAATTATTTAGTTTCCATTATATATGACTCTGCTGCAGCTGGTAAGGCTCCCTGAGGGCAAAGGAGGGGCGATAGCTGGTGGCACAGCGGAAGGTCATACCTGTAGTAGAGAGGCAGATGGCTTAACAACTCACCTGCAGCAGTCATTGCTGAGGGTCACATAACCTCATAGTTCATAGTGAAAAATCTCCCCCAACCCTGCCCAACCCAGCACAACACGAACACATCTGATAGACATAAGGATGGGAGGGTGATCTGGAAGTTTGCTCTTCACAGCATGAGGATAAAAACAGCTTCCAGATGAAATCACAGGTGTTCATCACATTCTTTTTAAAAACACCCCAAAGTCTAAAAAAAACCCCAACCCTCCACCACCACAAACAGCAACAATGAAACAATTGAAAAAACCAAAGAGAGCTTCTTAGCCTAATCAAAATAAGGAAGAACATCTAGTAATGTCATGACAGTAGAGCACAGAAAGGAACTGTGAAGTGAGCAAGACTAATGGGTTAATTAACGATTATCCCAGCTATCTGGAGTGGAGAGGTTCTCTCTTTACTGAAGCCATGGTAGAGATTAGTTGAATGACAATAGGGCTTAAACTAACACATCTTCCTGATGTCATTGGAGGCTGGTGAAAACACTGTCCTCCAGGGTCTGCCCAGAAACTGTTGTTTGGTGACAGCTCAGGTTATGGATAGATTTTCCCCGACCACAAACCCTGTCTGTTATACCAGTAGCAGCCCCTCTTTGGATTTAGTTTCACTGGTAGAGGATGTCAACGTGCTTGAGAGCAGAAGGGTTCTCTAGCTGGGGCCAATCATACCAATATAACAATCTGGTGGAGCAGACCTGTGTTAATGCTGGGAGAAAAGTGTATAGCATGGCACAGAGGACCTGGGTTTGCTGCTTTAACTGTTATGGCACACTTAACATGATATAGATTAAAGTTTAGACAACCCAATTTACAAATCACAAGGTCCCCAGCCTAGCAGTAGGTTTTGCTCTGCCAGCTCTGATGAGCAGAACAAGGCAGCCTGAGGCCAATGATACCTTTCCCTGAGTCCTTTTCTTGTCTCCCATTCAATTCAAATAATTCCCCCATGCACGTGCCTCACCTAAGTTTTATAACTGTGGAGCTGCTGGTAGTTTTTAAAGTGATTTACCCATGGCAGCCTGGTGATGTGAGAGCAGATCTGTGATCAGGCAATGGCCATGCACAATCCCTTTTCCAACCACTGCTAACCCCTACCTGTATGCAATGGCTCTATCTGTTTCCCAGTTCACTGTCCCATCAGCATGCTTGTCCCTCTACAAAAGGCAGAGATCCTGCTCGCTGACCCTTGCTGCAGATCTTTGCAGTAGATCAAAAAGATTAATGGTGCAAGTTGGTAGTTTCAAGACCCAGCTCTCCAAATAAAAGATATTTTTTAATTACTGTCCAACCCCATTAGGCGTAGGGTTGGATAACATGTGTTTCCTTTTAGAGATGAACTGCCCCAATGGCAGTCGCAGAGCACTTTTGCATAACTCTTTCCTCTTCCCCCTTGCCCTGTCTTTGTGCTGATGTGTTAACGTGCAGACATCATGCTAATGGCTTGGATATGCCTAATCTTAAAAAAAGTAATTTTGACCCAGCCTTTTCTTGAGTGCTGGGTTGGGTCTGTGTTACATCTCTGGGGGCTGTTTCCCATGAGTGGGCAGGAGCTGGGATCTTAACTCCTTACTGGCAGGTCTGATTTCCATTCAAAAGTAAATCTCTCTCTCTTTACCCCACCAAATACCAGCTCTGTTTTGAATGAAAGGTTTGGTTTCTCTTCTGTTCAGATTCTTGTCCGGTTTATCCATATTTTTCTCTTTTGATGGAGTTTAACCACTCAAGAGATTTGAGCAGAAAGGGTTCACGTGCATCTGCTCTAAATGCACTGTCTAGTTTTGACATGTGTCTGAATCTGGTTTTGGGCTATTTCCAGTGTCACCTGAGGTCACAGTGTCAGGACAGTAAAATCCATTTCTTCTCCATGATGCACTGTTTCTTGGATTCAAGTGATATTTTTCACATGGACAGAAACATTTGGAAAAGTCTCTGCCAAGCAAAGTGGGGCACAGTGTTTCCCTCACCAGCTTTTAGCCATCAGTTAAACTGGGATGAGTCCTGCAGACTTTGCGAGTAATTTGGAGTCCTACAAGTAGACTTAGATCACAGATATTTCAAAGGGGGGATGCTCAAGGATCAGGCCTTTCATTTCTGTGAGACTGGAGCAGAGGTGACAGGTTTGTGTGGGGGTTCCACTGTGAAATCTTCATTTGTTCTTCTGAAATGCTTTAGATTTCTGTTACTTTCTTTGCTCTCTACCCCTGTTGTTGGTCAAGCCAAAACGTTCCACCATTCAAATACCTGGCAACAACTATTTAATTTGACAATTTGTAGATGGTATTCCTGTATTACCCTTTAGGACCTTAATAATAGGTTTTTCTTTAGTGAAGCATTAAAACATTAAAGGCCATAAATTCCACAGTCACCTGTATCCATTTATTGCTAATTTATTATGAAACATATCATAAAACTTTGCTTGACATATAGGCCTCTTCATAACTATAAATCTTTTTTCAATTGTTTAGATAACTTATGCTTAAGTTCAAGGAAAGACCTCTGGGAACAAATATTTAAAATATCTATTTATTATGCATTGGGAATACGTACAAACTGTATGGGAAGCACTGAGAAGTGTTACTCTAGATTCAGATTACTTGTCGCTTTAGAACTTTGGGGGACATGTCTATTATAAAAGTAAAAACTCTGTGTCAAGTATCCACTTTATTAATGGTTTAGGAGGCCTAACTGAATAAAGCTGTTATTACAATTAACATCAAACATATAAATGTTTCTCTTTGGATTAGTTTTGTTGTTTGTAACCTGGAACCACTGAAATGGTTGTAAGTGTGATTCACACAGGAGAGCTCACCAGAGTGAAACCCAAAGTTTTCAGACTGTAATTCCAGATCAAAATAGAGTCTGTAATACCATTGTTGCTACAGAGGTTGATCTTGCTCCCATGAAGTCAGTTTTAAAATCCCAGTGATGCTAAATCAGATATAGATACAAAAGTAATTTGCTTTATCTTCAAAGAACCGAACAATAGTTTGGGATCTGATACAGCTTATTATTGATGCATTTAAATTACCTGGTGTTGCTTCCCATTAAGAAAAGTGTTTGTCTCCCGTGGTGTATAAATTCAAAAGTTTCTTGGATATATCAAACCAGCCTTCTACAGAATACAACTTTTTTTTTTTTCTTTAATAGTTTTCCCCTGGCATAATTGTTAGCATACATATTTGCCAATATACATAGGCATTATTAGCATATATAGGAAACCAATTGGTTTTCACAGCCCTGCACGTGCCTACACCCAGCCAGCTTCTTTAGCAAGAAATTGGTTTGTAAAAAAATATTGTTTGGATGTCTCATTAAAAGACTCTGTTTTACTAATGCTTTCCCCGCAAATCAGTTTGCTTGCACATGGAAGGTCACTGTCATTTCTGAAACAAATTTCCTTCTTGGTGCTGCCTCCATCAAGTGCAGCTTGCAAGGTGCTTGCATATGCTCTGTGACCTCAGGATTTTCTTATAAATTGTTCAACTATGTGAATAAAGCCAAAAGGAAAGGCCAGAACAGTGTAGTAAGTACAACTCTCACACTGGTATATTAAAATCAGAAAAAAGGGACCACAGAACCATAGAATGGTCTGGGTTGGAAGGGATCCCAAGGATCACAGAGTTCCACCCCCTGCCACAGGCAGGGCCACCAACCTCCAGTCCTGGATCTACACAAGGTTGCCCAGGGCCCCATCCAACCTGGCCTTGAACACCTCCAGGGACGGGGCATCCACCACCTCTCTGGGCAGCCTGTTCCAGCCCCTGACCACTCTCTCTGTAGAGAACTTCCCCCTAATATCTCATCTAAACCTTCCCTCCTTTAGCTTTAATCCATTCCCCCTTGTCCTGCCATTGTCTACCCTTTTAAAAAGTTGTTTCCCCTGCTGTTTATATGATGGAAATCTCCTACAAGTCTACACGGATCAGTACTCTTTAAAGTGAGCTCATTCATAGCAAAACAATTTAAACTGTACAAATTTTTTTGCACTTGAGAAAACCAAAAACCAGATTGCCCTGACACAATCCTGATGTCATTGACATCCAAATGAAAGCAAAGCAGCTGATACTTCCAAAACACACACAGGTTACTCACCAGTTTTCTATGGACTTTGTCACTGGTTTGTTAATTAAGACTTGTTTCCTGGGACGGGACAGGTTCATACTGTAAACTAGTAGAGCCACTCAGCTGCCACTGAGGAGAGAGGATCATAGAATCATAGAATCATAGAATTGTAGGGGTTGGAAGGGACCTCGAGAGATCATCGGGTCCAACCCCCCTGCCAAAGCAGCTCCCTAGGACATATCACTCAGATAGGCATCCAGACGGGTCTTGAATATCTCCAGAGGAGGAGACTCCACACCCCCTGGGCAGCCTGTCCCAGGGCTCCCTCACCCTCACTGGGAAAAAGTTTCTCCGCATGTTGGTGCGGAACTTCCTGTGCTCCAACTTGCAGCCATTGCCCCTTGTCTTGTCCCCACAGACACTGAAAAGGGGCTGGCTGATTCCCCCTGCATCCCCTGCTTAAGATAATTATAGACTTTAATTAGGTCCCCCCTTAGTCTTCTCTTCTCAAGGCTGAACAGTCCCAACCTACTCAGCCTTTGCTCATAGGGAAGATGCTCCAGGCCCTTCAGCATCTTCGTAATTGGTTGTCCATTGATGCTTTGGCTCCATCTCTACCTCCCAATCTCATTTACTTATTTCTGTTTTTCAAAACATCTCTCTCTTTCCCCCTTCCTAGTTTTCCTTCTGCTGACTGCTCTGTACATATCCTTTCTTGCCAATCCTTTCTCCCAGCATCCTTCCCCCGTGACCCTGCTCCATACATGGCATCAGGAGAGGGCTCTGACAGACGGATTGATGCTGCATAGTTAAGGAGGTATCACACAGAAAGTGGCAATGACCATTTTTGGTGGGACTGGCTGTGCCCCAAACTCTTTTGCTGGGGTTTACATGTTCTTAAAAGTATTCCTGGTTTGGAACCCACTGAGAAAAAGAATGAATTGGTATATAAACCTGATCAATAGAGGAATTCCAGCAATTTGCAAGCTTCAACAAACCCATTATCTTTTGATTAAAATATTTACAGCAGACATCATTTTAATGTTACTTATGGACTCTGCACGTCCTTGCAACAGGATCCCAGCATGTCTTTAAATTCTGCACCACCACCATGAATAACTTTTAATATTGCTTCCCAAAAAGTTGACCCTGATGGATTGTTTGATGAATTATATTGCTGATATCTGACAGAATAACTTCCCCTGTTATTTATGGTCTTAGATTTCACCAAACTACATAATACAACATCTCTTTAAATGTTGTCAGGTGCTGTGAAAATTATCAGCCTCGAGCTGCAAAGCCCAGGGAACAAGACAAGATTTAAAGCTGCACCACAAGCTCCAGTTACTGATACAATCTTATGAAAATAAGAGAATTACCTTTAATAAATATATTCCAGGACAGTCTGTGATGGGGCTCAACAAGCCAATTAAGTGTTGTATTCAAATGCTTTGTTTTTCTCTGCAAAGAAACTCCTGGGCCAGGGTCCCTTCTGGCACAAGTCTGCTTAAGTCAACAAATGGAGTTACACCCGAGATGAATTTGCCATGCTATGTTTTTCTAAATAGATTAGGGGTCATTTGAAAAGCTGTAAATAAACCTTTCAAATTCTTTAAGGCAAAAAAGAAACAAATCTCTGAGAGGAAGAGAAAGGAGGAGGGGAAAAAAAAAAAAAAAGAAATATTTATTCTTCTTTCCCAGAACTGCAAGTTTCCAGGTGTTCACCTTTTGATCTGGCTACAGGCAATGATTTTCTGAAGTGGTTTCTGATGGTGCCTGACATCATTTATGGCACTCTTGAACAATCTTGTAATGTGCTAAACTACACAAAATTAAGTGAGTTAGGGGCTAGCTAAGAGCAGCAAAAGGGCCTTGGGTATCACCAGCACTTTGCTACTTGCAACAGCATGTGCAGCTTCGAAGCCACGTTATTTCTTTGATTAGATAATGAGAATAAAATAATGACTGTTCTTAATCGTTAATGGTACGGTAAGGTGAGAAACCCTTGGAGTCTCTCTGTGCTTGATGCTGTACAAACACGGAATTGGGGGCTGGGGGGGGGAGGGAAAAAGCCTTTCCAAATAACTTACAGCCCAACAGAAGGCAAAAGACAGCAATGAAGGTGGCAAACCATAGGGAGGAAAAGGACAAGCAGTGTGACCCTACATAAAGCCAGCACAGCTGTGTGCCTGGTTGGACAGCCCGTGTTACTCATGTTTGATTACTTATCTTCATATATCTTACTCATAGCTTGTACTTAAAAGGCAGAAGGCTCCTTCCCATGAGCGAAAGGCACGGCAGAGCTGAATGTAGCTGGTAGATGCTGCGCTGCTGAGCCAGTGGGAACTGGGCTGTTTATTCGCACAGATGAAAGCACAAATGATAGCATTGAGTTTTGGGCAAGGAGAGCAGAAGTTACCTCTGCAGTGTGTATGAACAGGATCAAACTGAAATGGCTCAAGAGTGAAAATTGGCACAGTCAGTCACCTACGGCAAGGCAACAGCGTTCAGTGAGCTTCCCTTCTTTCCCGTGAGCTGCACTTCATTATGTTTTTCTCAGAAAAAACCCTGTTTGAGAAGAAATCTTCCGTTGTGCCCAAGGAGGGAAGCCCTTGGCGGCAGATCTGCATCTCAAGGTTTCGTTAATTGTTTTAGCTCTGCTGGGCTTGACTTAGGGAGAAGGGAACTCAACATCTCAGTGGTGGTGTGTGGTGGGAGCAGAAGGCAGATCTGATATGGAAAACCCGAGGATATGAGCTTTAACTTCTGTTAGCTGGAATTTCATCAGAGCTAAAGGCTTCTTGTGCTGATTTGCTACTGTCCAGGCAAAGGGTGATGAAGAAATGTGATTATCTCATGGCCTCCTAGCATGGTTGCCAACATGTGAGCTGGGTTTCTCATGATACTTCTGTGAGATGCAGAAATCTGTGCAATGCTTCAGTACCCAGTGTAGAAATGAGGGCTGCAGTTTTGCCTCTTACAAAACATTTAATCTACAAACAACTGATTAGGAGCCTTGCAGAATTTGTCATTACAAAAAATTTATTCTAGAGTTTGAATTTCTTAATGACATTTCAATTCTTATTTTATACCAACAAAGACTGTGAATGCTTAGCCAAATTAATAGAATTTGCATTGTCAATGAAATATCCCACTGAAAGAAAAAAAATCTGAGGAAAGAAATATATCTTTGAGATTCTAACGTGATTTTTGTAAGTCTTTTCCAAGTGCTTATTCTGCAAATCACTAGATTAATACCATTTAGAAAGATCAGGCAAATGAAGCTGCAATTAAGAGAATTAGTTAAATCCATTATAGGCTGCTGGCCTTACTCCCCAACTCAGGAAGGATTAAGTACCACACCCAAAATCTGCTTGATCCTATCTTCAGGGCACTATTTATTAATTGCACTTAATTATTCATGGCAAACCCCAAAATGAAGCAGTTGAACATTAATCCAGCTGTTACCTTTCCCTCAATTCAGGGGCTTCTTTAGCCCCCTTTTCTCATCTTCTTGCCTTCTCCACCCTTAGTTTTACAGAGCATTTGCTGCAGGAGCTGGATCATTTCTGTAAGATGACAGGTCCCTCTGTCACTTCTCAGGGCTAAATCCAGGCAGCAACTTACAGCCAATGTCAAGCATTACAGAAAGAGAATATTGATGCTGGCCAATGGGCTCTGTGACCTGTGCTCCTCCTGGTATTTGTAGAGAGGTACCATCTTAGCCCTTCTGTTCAAGAAGGACATAGAACCCCTGGAAGGGGTCTAGTGCAGGGCCACCAAGATAATGGGGTGGAACACCTTCCTTGTGAGGAGAAGCTGAAGGAGCTGGACCTCTTTAGCTTGGAGAAGAGGAGACTGAGGGGTGACCTTATTAATGTTTATAAATACGTAAAGGGTGAGAGTCAGGAGGATGGAGCCAGGCTGTTCTCAGTGATGGCAGCAATAGGACAAGGGGCTATGGGTGCAAGCTGGAGCAGAGGAAGTTCCATGGGAATATAAGGAGGAACTTTATCACTGTGAGGGTGACAGAGCCCTGGGACAGGCTGCACAGAGAGGTTGGGGAGTCTCCTCTGGAGACATTCAAACCTGCCTGGATATGTTCCTGTGCAGTCTAGGTGATGTTGCTCTGGCAGGGGGCTGGACTAGATGATCTTTCGAGGTCCCTTCCAACTCCTAACATTCTGGGATTCTGTGATCTTAATGAGAGCATTCACACCAGCCAGGCCAGCTAAAAGTGCTGTTCAGAAACTCAACTAGTAGGAAAGTCAGTTCCATAGGATTATTTTTTAAACACAATTTGTTTTTGAAAGAGGAAGTCATCTCCTCATCCCTCTCTCCCGCAGTCCAATGGCCGGTACATGCAGCTGGACGGTGGGTAGCCTGTGGCTGAAATCCTCTCTCTTATTTGGAGCAGGGCTATGAAACCACTAAGATGTTAGTGCTTCCAAGCTCTTCGGCATGCCCCAAAGGTGATCCCACCTCTCCTCCTCCACAAGCCTTGCATTACTTGGGGTCCAAGTGAAGCACAGGGCAGGTGACTGCAGGCAACATGGTCCTTCAGAGACAGAACACCCTGATGCAACCCTTAATTTCTTACTGATAATATATTTACTAGTGTTGCAGAGTAACTGTTGTACCATTCTATGGCTAGAGTTATACAGATTACATGTCACTACTGATGTAGGGTGATGGCTCAGATGCTGTTCATTGCTTTAAGGACAAGGAGATAATTTAATAAACCTAACTACCCAGGTTTTGTAGCTTGTCCCAAACAGGGGGAGTTTTGTGGTTGCTTTTTTGCAAGGAGAGCTTATTTATATGAAGAAATGAACTGAGACAATCAAAACATTATACGTATAACATGTAAAAAATATCAGGAAACAAAAATCAGGAAACAAGGACTTTAAATTTCATCCATCTTGGTCTGAGGGAAGAACAACAGTGGAAGACACCACACTTACCTGCTTCCTATTTCTACTGTATGATTGAAGCTTTTAACTACAGTTTTTTTGATCCTTAATGATTTTCAGACTTATTTTTTTACTGTGGAGTACTAAGAGAAGTGGTAGAAGGTATCTGAAATGCAGGTCCTCCCCATGTTGTTGAACACCAAATCTCCCTTTTGAAATCAAGTTCTTCTGCAATCAGATTTAAAGCTGATTTAAAAACAAGAATTATAATGTTCCTCCACCTAAAACCATAATAATCTCTATTCCTGCCTCTGGATTTGCTGATGTATACCATGGCTTTTAAGTATTTACCTTCTAGATATGAAGCTCCTTAGGACTGCATAATGCCTTATTATTATTATTACCAGTCCCTCAAGTCATAATGAGCTCTGGATTATAGCATATTCTATATTTAAGTTTATAAGACCAACAATTATTATATGTTCTTTGTTCTGAAATTAAAAAAAAAGAAGTCACGTAATTAGTCCTTTTCTGCTCACTACACAAGAAGAATTGATTGGCAAGCTCATCACTGCAAGTGCTTGGGAAAGCCCTAAAACCTTTTTTTTTTAATTTTCTTGATGGTGGTAAGATATTTCACAATTTCATTATTTTGATTTACTAATCCAGAGAGCTGGCACAAGTTGCAACCGTTAAATGATGTGATTGTGAATTTTAGAATGAGAATGTGTTATTAGTTAAAAAAAAAAAGAGAAGTTTTTTTTAGGTTTCCTAAAGCATAATCTTATTTTTTTTCTGCCTGGAAATGTTATTTGAATAGAAAGACTTTGGTCCTTTGTCTGGAATTCTGTGTCAGTGGTGCATGGTTTGACCAAATATACCTGCCTGGTTAAGAACTGCCTAAACAGGAGCTTGACTGCTTTGGTTTTACCTCCAGAGGTTCACAAAGGCACCTCTGAGGTTGTCTCCTGAACGAACCCACCTGATCTCTGACACAGGTTGATTTGTTCTTTCCTCAGTGCATGCAGATGCCTGCTCTGGGCCCTTTCTCTTGCCTAAGAAGTCACACTGACTCAGCTAGGCCCCGAGTGGAAGGCCACCTATCTTACACACTTTAATTCACACTGCTTTCCTAGGCCAGAGGTTTTGAAATCAGCACATGAGAGTTTTGACTCATTCTTGATAGGAATTTGCTCACAGACATTTTCATTATGATCTCATACAGCCTGTGTATGAAACCTGTTTGGCCCCCAAAGCTTTAACGATGTGAACAGATTATGCTATTTTTGCCATTATGGGCACCTAGGAAAATATGTCTGATAATAGCTAAAACAGGGTATTTTCTTACTTACGAGCTGTTTCATAAGAAACAAATTCAAATTATACCTTTACATGCACCTGTGCAATCCCAGTGGTATGAAACCACTCTGAGCTGATGAAACAGATTTGGGAATCAGTTAATGTGATATTTGGTAACATTTTTAAATTAGATTTTGGAATTAGAAGGGTTTCTTTTAGACAAAAAAAAAAAGACAGGTCTATGGGATGTACATCTCACTGACATTGCTTTTGCTAAGCTCCCTTTTCTACCTCTCCATTTCTGCAGCCACATCCTGCTAGGGACTGAATCTTCCTTAGTACATTTATTTTCTTATTCTCAATGATAAAGGTAGATTTATGTAAGAATATGAGGCTTTTGGCTAATAATTAATATTTGTGTGGGTGGAGGCTGTCGATACTGTTTTTAATACACTCAATAAGATTCCCATTAAGTTTCTGCAGCACGGTTTATTTTATCAGTAGGCAGTAGCACTTGTTCATCAGGCCTTTGTTTTTCAGAAATGTTTGGCACCTATTGTGAAAGCTGGTAAATATAAATGTGGGTACGAAGGCATTTGGTTTCAAAGTTGCAGTTCTAGCTGCGATAAAATGTATTGAGGGAGGGATGATCTAAGAATGTGATCTATATACAAGTAAAAGGCACGATTTTCTCTTAAAAAGAAGACATGGGAATTTGCTCATGTAATATATATTGTACAAGCAGCTATTTTGCCAATGTAACCTCTAGTAGGCTTTAACTCTCCCCAACAGTAGCTGAACTAAATGAAGACCTTGGGTGTCAAATGCAATGGAGTAGCTGGGGAACATGCAATGAGTTGAAATCCTTATCACAGAATCACAGAATTGTAGGGGTTGGAAGGAACCTCAAGAGATCATTGAGTCCAACCTCCCTTATCCCTGTCCTCTTCTCCTTGTGCTCATCTTCACAAGGGCTAACCTTCAATGGTTTGGGCAGTAGAAAGCTCAGTGCATTGTATTTTCCACCCTCACCTGTAGAGCTTTCTGCTCTGATGACGTCAAACACATAGTTTTTCTGTCTTGCTGAAGCTGATTCAGGGCAGGGAGTGGAGCACAGACACTGGTCTGATCTGTAGAAACCAATTTCCTGGCACTGGAGTGTGCTAAAGAGCGCACATGGCGTGAAAGGGTGTGGGGGGAGTAAGGATGCTGGAGCTTGACTGCTGTGCAGAAGAAAGAACTGCAGCATCGTTCCGTCTGCTAGCACTGTGTGGGTGTTCACATAATAGCGTTCAGTCATCAGATCTGAACTACACACCTACACCAAGGGCTGTATGATATAACAGATTATGTGGGGGTGGATTAGAGCATTGAGTATATAGAGAATTCAGAGCCAGATTTTTTTTTTTTTTTTTTTTTAGATTTGCTTTATGTTTCAGCTAATCATTGTCCAAAAAAGCATAATGGAACCACAAAGAAAGAGCCTGAAATCACCTCGTCTAGGTTTGCTGGATTTTAGATGTTGAAAGCCAGGATCTGGGATGTAATTGTGTAACATTACATGACAAGTCAGGTGTCCTAAATCCCCCTGAATTATCGGCACGTAATTCAGGAGGTGCCTTGGGTGCCCTGGGGAAAAAAAAAAAGAAAAAGAAAAAGATAGGTACACCTAGAGAGCAGTTCAAATCGCATTGATGAGGCTGTGGGAAAAGGCATCGCAGCCAAGTGCCTAAAAAATGGGAGAGAAGTGGCCCTGAGGTGTTTCAAGGCAACAGGGGGTGTGAATGGAGTAATTCATCCTCACCGGAAATGAGAGCCTTTGACAGGGCTCACACTTTGAACTCGTGTCCCTGAGAGCTTGTCCATTTTTTCCCAATGATACCTGTTTTCCTCATAAAACTCATTACCTCTCCCCACAAACTGCCTCCCCTGCTCCCTTGAGGTCTCAAATAGGTGAGTAATCCTATCAATTTCCAAGCTCTTGACTTGGAAATACTCACAGGCTTTATCTGGTCAGGGTCCAAAGGTCCTCCTAACCTGCAAGCAATTATGGAAAAAAGTGCGTGCTTGAATAGGGAAAATTGTGGTTCTCAAATATATTCAAATCCTCCCCTCTCCAAAGCCCAACTGGCAAGTGCAGCGAGGCAAATGGTCTATTCTGAATCACAACTGTTTAGTCTCACAAGTTTATAGCCCCTGGTATATGCCAGTTCTGAAGGCGGCAGGTGGACAGCGCAGCAGGGTTGTGTGCCATAGAGCAGGGCTATGCTCCAGTGTTAGCAATGCTCTGAGATCAGGCAGCTCCACAGAATGAAGCAGTACACTTTTATGTGCTGCTCTGCTTTAGTTGGATGATAGCAGGTCGTACTTGTTCTACCTGTTCTCTTGTGCTAATAATCCCTATCTACAGAGTAAAGGACTCTGTGACCCTGATTCAGGTAGCTACTTTTTAATTCTCATTTTCAAGGATTTGTGTTCAGACTTCTTGAGCAGATGCAGAATCTGGTCTGTTCCTTGGAGGACACATGCTTTGTCCCACGCAGGCATATTCAGGGCAACTAATTTTTCCTCTGGGACTACTTCATGGGAGTCTTCGTTTCATGGTGGCAGGTTAAATCAGCTACTTCTAAGCAGACATGTACATACACTATTTCTGTTTCATAGACAGCAAAGAACTTCCATTAGCAAAGCCTTTGTGAGTCCCACAACCTTGACCTGTTACCTTCTTCTTGTTTCTTCCCTGTTTTCATCATACATTCTGGACTCTGCCACAGTAACCTTCCCTATCTGAAAGCTGCTCTTCACACAGGTAGGAGAGATTCTGTTTTATTTTTCAGCTATGGTGCTTTGCCTCTCCATGAGAAGAAACGTTCTTGTTTTCACATAGTCCCCTGGCCTTACTGCTTAGTGTTATTATGGTCTTTGCTCAGGGTAACACCAGTTTGACAGCTTCCAGTTTATTAATGTTGTTAAATGCATTAATAAACATGGCATTTATTATTAACATAACATTCTTCGATTACATTGGTACAGTTTTATCCAGCAAAAGCAAACCTGGGCCAAACATATCTTTAAAACATCTGCACACATGCCAATGCCAGCCAAGGGTGTGACTTTTTTTTTTTTGCTTTTTGTTTTTTTTACAGTTTTTAAGAACACTTCACACTGGCAAGAGCTTCCAGGGAAAAACAACTTACACTGGTACCGAGTGATTTCTTTTTTTATTTTATTTTTTTTGCTCATACAGCTTGCCTTGTTTGCAGAACTGGTTCAGGCTGGAGCAAAAAAGTGCTCTTTGGCCAGCACAGTCGGAGCATGTGCCAGGGTGCACGAGTCTTGTGGGCATTTGCAGCTGCATCCTGTCAGCCCACAAGCGCAGACTTCATCACGCAGCGCCAGTGGGGAGCTACAGCCCCTTATGCTGACCCTTATTTACCCTTAGTAAACCCCTGTCTCAGCTCTCACTGGGAAGGTGCACCATTACAGTGAGGTCTTGGCACACCTTTCCTGCCTTCTGTTTTTAAAACTTTTCTTCGAGTTGGCATTTTTAGCACTGAGGTCCCCAAAATATGGGACTATATGTGTTCCTTCCCCATGGATGGAATGCCATGTTGGGCTAAACATGCCTGTTTAGTTTCAGTTTGCACGGTCTGATTCTAGCTTTATAAATAAGGAAATTCCTTGCTGGTTTTGCTTGATATCATAGAATCATAGGGGTTGGAAGGGACCTCGAGAGATCATCGGGTCCAACCCCCCTGCCAAAGCAGCTCCCTAGGACATTTCACTCAGATAGGCGTCCAGATGGGTCTGGAATCTCTCCAGAGAAGGAGACTCCACACCCCCTGGGCAGCCTGTCCCAGGGCTCTGTCACCCTCACTGTGAAAAAGTTTCTCCGCATGTTGGTGTGGAACTTCCTGCGCTCCAACTTGCAGCCATTGCCCCTTGTCTTGTCTCCACAGACACTGAAAAGGGGCTGGCTGATTTCCCCTGCATCCCATACTTAAGATATTTATAAATATTAATTAGGTCCCCCCTTAGTCTTCTTTTCTCTAGGCTGAACAGTCCCAGCTCACTCAGCCTTTCCTCATAGGGGAGATGCTCCAGGCCCTTAATCATCTTCGTAGCCTCTTCTGGACTCTTTTCAGGACATCCCTGTCATTTTTATACCAGGAAGCCCAGGTATCCCCTTGATGCTGCCTGGGAAGCACAAAGGAAACAGAGAAGACCAAAGGCTTTAGGTCAAGAAGAAATGTCTGGTCTGGCAAGAGAGCAGGAATCCATTTGATGTGGGATGTTGCATAAATCCCTTGTTCTGGAGATGTAAGGAGGCTCTGTGTAATAAAACTACCTGTGAGAGAGAAGGACGACTGTTCTCTGTCTTGAAAAATGTACTGTTGTTCTTTTGTATAGCCACAATTGTTTTCCATTTTCTGCACTGTTTTGGGGTGGGAACAGACTGTCCCTCCTCTGAGCTCAGATGATAAAGGCGCCATCCCTTTCCTGAAATACATAGGAAATTGGTTAGTACTCTTAACTGCCAAAGTACCTTGCACCAACAACGCCTGGGACGTTGTGTTATATCCGAGTTGTTGTTTTAGGTCTCTAAGCAGATACCAGGCCATGAGGCTGTGAGGTCCTGCCAACAGAAAGGAACCACATCTCTCAAAAAGCATCTCAAAGACTCCATACCTCCTGCGGTAGGGTAACCTTCCTCACTGCCCATGTCTGGGCGAATGTACAAACCCCACATAACAGACCCTGCAGGTATTTCTTTCTCAATTTTGAGAACAGCAAGAACTTGCATAAACTTCCTCGTGTTTTACATCCCCATCTTTTGTTGTGAGACACCAAATCGTGACATCAAAGAGTTAATGTGGACAGAAATGTTTGATCTCATTCTACTTGAACTGATTACGTTTTGAATTCTGATACTGCTGCAGTGAAGCTGTAAATTTATCCTGAGGTAATCCAGCAGAAAGGCACTATTTTCTAGTTACTAGCAGCCATTCTGTTCCTTAAAAGAAATTTGGGACAGATGTGTCTGTCTTTTTATTTCAATGAATTCAGGGAGAAAATGTATTTTATTTCTTATTAAATAAATTTGCCTGTTCATCTCCGTATGTGGGACTGTCAAAATTTATAAATTTGGCAGTATTTTAACATGATCATTCTGTTTTTCTTTAAACCAAGTTATTAAGTTGATATATTTTTATAAAAAGCAGAGGCTGAAGGAAATTTTTTTTTTCATCTTTTGACGTTTAGTTGACTGTTTGGGGGTTTTAAGTAATACTGTGTCTTAAATCAGAGCAGCAGAGAGATAAAAACGCTTACAAAGGCTGCTGAAAACCAACTGAAGGACAGGGATGCACTGGGTAGTGCGTTGCAGAGTTGGTAAAGCAGTGTTTTTTGGGGTTTTGCTATGGGTTTTTATGTCCTAATGCATCTTTAACTGGCTCCTGGTTTCCTCTGGGCTTCTCACCCTGGGGCATCCTGAGCTAAGGTGGTTGTAAATATCCAATCACCACAAAATCCTTTACGCCACCTTCAGCAGTGGTTAATCCAGTGTAAAAGCAGAGCGGTTGTAGGCATGACCTTGCAGTCCTGACTGGGGAAAGTTACCCTTTAGTTCAGAAAAGGCCCCAGTTCTGATGTAAAACTGGGGTGGATGTGCTCAGCCAAAGTGAGAGGAAAAGAAAGATGTGGATTTGGGGAAAGGAAGATGCAGGCATGGAAGTCAGTTTGTGGTGAGACACCAGTGATCCGGTCTGCAAGGAAAAGTGAGAGCTCTGCACTGTCCTGAGCACATCTCCTGAAGAAGCAATAACATTAAACCAGTGCATTGAGATTTGCATTTGTTCCATTGCTTCTGGCAGACAAATCTGCTCAGTCATATCCTGAACTTCTTTGTGTGCTCGATTCTCCTCTAGCCTATAACGGTTCAATGCATGGGAAAGACCACTCGTATCGGGGGAATTACATAGTGCCTCCATCTGCATGACCAGGAGTGGAGTCAGACCAGCGATCTGAACATTCCCTTAAATCCCATGTTGCTAAGAGTTTGCCCAAAAGAGGTCTCTCTTCCCATTTCTCAGGGCTGAACAAGTTTGAGTTTAGATAAAATCTCAAAAGAAATTTCAATTTGATTGCCAAGTTTGATATTTGTTGTAATCCAACGAGGGACAGTGTTTGAAAATGCTGAAATTTTCCATGGGAAACAAAAAATTGTTGATCCAGGGACCTGAAAACATTTCTTTGGGCATCTATAATTAAAGGAAGGTGAGAAAGAAGGTCTTCATTGCATCATGGGAGATGTAGTCTGGGCAAAGAACAGGTCTGTTAGTTAGCACTGGGCATCTGGGGGAAATCTGGTTCTGTTCCCTGAGAAGTCAGTCAGGCAAACATGAATTAATACTAACTTGGTTGAAACCAAGGCTTCTCAGCTACATTCCAGTATAACCCATGAGGCTGAAAGCATTGCTTCCCACTCAAAATCCACTGCTGATTTGCTGCGTGGCTGGATGTGGTTTGGATCAAGCTCAAATTCTAGCAATGGGAAGAGTAAGATAACAGTAGGGACATATGCCGGGGCCATGGTAAATCACTGCTACCTGTAAAATTTAATGTGTGTTTAGGAGGAAATTTCTGATCATGGTTTACTCTAATCTGGTGGTCTGCATGCCACCATTCGATGCCCTCTCCTCTGTTCTACTACCTTCTGGCAGAGCCACATCATCCAGGGGCCACTGGACAAAGTTCATCCGAGCACGAGCACTGCTTAAATACTTTCTACTGTTTATCTCATATCTATCCTCTGTATAGTGGGAGAAATACCAGCTCTGGGAAATCCATTGTGGAAAAGATGTGGTGGAAAGTGTGCCAACCTTTTAAAATGTATTTATTTAATTTTTTTTTTTCTCATAGTAAATGAGAAATCTCTTTCTGGGACAACTGGAAGCCATCAAATTAAATATATGCATACAGCTGCTTCAACTGGGTGCTTTGCATCCTCTCAGGCCACTCAAAGTGAAGCTAGAGTACCAGGTCTATGAAACGGGAAAAGGAAAAGTTCCAAATTCCATCACGTCATTGTCATGGTTTAGCTGAAACCAGGACATCATCATGGACAGTAATGCTCTTCTGAGCAGAAAAAAGTGCAGAGCACAGCCTTGTCAGGGCCAGATGAGCTGTAGCATTCTTTGGAGCAGAGATGGATGCAGAGAGGGGGACAGGGTGCTCACCCTGTCCATCATCATCACTTCATGCCACACCTATCCACAGCCAGATTGTTCAGTCAACAGGAGCAAATGACATTTTGGGGAAGAAGAGTCTCAGCTGCTGTCAGTGCACTTCACTTTTAAGTGGCTGGCTGTGCCTTGCTGGCAAATCAAATGGAGAAAGAGCGATAATAGTTTAGCAGTGAGAACAACAGTTTTTCTACCTCTTGTCTGGAGATAATGGTGGAACATCTCAGGGTTGGGTTTTTTTTTTTTCCACCCTCTTCCCAGCACCTGTCCTTATTTGTTGAACAATTTATAGCTCCATCTGAAGTATTATCCTGCTAACGGTAGGAGGTATTTGCAGTGCAGCACAACATAATCCTCCCCTCAGAGATTAAGACTATTACCTCATTGATGCTCCCAGTCTCTGCCAGCCTTGGCATACCAATGTGCAGCATGAATGCAGGTTTGCAGCATAATAGCTCACTATGCTACCAGCTAAGCCACTGAATGGTTCTACAGTCATTCCTTTTATTAGGAGAATGACATGACAGTAATAATGGATAATGAATTCTGTTAATGAGATGACTTATTTCAAAAGTAAATAAAGCTCAGGTGTCACGTGAACGAAAAATTTGAAATGTCTGCAAATGTGACTTAGCTGAATGTTCCTGGGAAGGAAAAACCCCACCAACTCACAGAAACCCTCCTTTGAGGCAGCTGAGATCGCATGGGTAAGACTCCAGAAGCCAGAAAGGGGGAACAGTGAAGTTGTACTTGCAGCTTAACTTCATCCCTGGTACAGATGATGGATTGCACAATCACTCACGCTCTGGCATACAGGCATATGGCCATGTTACGTGTATGTAGCATCTCACATACACAAGGCTGTGCTCCTGTTCCTGCATACGGCAGGCAGACTGGCTCCCAGACACCCAGCACAGGGTCCCCAGAGACTCAGTCTCACCCAGCAATGGCTTTCGCTAAACTTGTCGCAAGAGCCTCTGCACACAGTCGAACCCAAGCCAAGGGAAATACAAATATCCACTGGCATGTCAACTAAACAGTATTTACTCCTTTACCAAGTTATAAGGCTTTTCCCTCAGTTGCTTCCTATGAAGAAACGAGACGTCCACATCTCTTCCTTTAGCACAGAAATATTGGCGGCGTCACCTTCTCCTCGCAGTCTCAAGTGACTGCACTGTGCTTTGCTTCATTTTTACAAACCAGTTCGCTGTCAGGCACAAACCAGGCTCTCAGTTTGGTTTCTCACACGTGAAAATGTCACCGACAGCATCGGCGTCGCACAGAGATGCAAACAGACATCACCAACGAGAAGTAGCTGTGGTGGGGGTGCTAATATTAGAACTGCCAGACAGCCTTTGTAAAACTCAAGGTTTCTTTATTGACCATAAAAGCATTAAAGCATCAAAGAAAGAGACTTCTTGGTGTCTACAGGCGTATTTATCTTCCCTAAGATTTTTTTTGCCCTGATGTGGACTCCGACTACTGCACATCTTTAATGCATTTATCTGCACAGTGTGCCTGTGAGACACAGAACAGCTACTATTTGCATTTTACAAACAGAAAAGTGAAACACCGAGGGAGAAAGCAGGCAGGCTGGACTCCTGTGGTCATGGCAGCAGCGAACTCCTCCGCAAGCTCAGCAGCTGCAGCTTGGTCCTGCCTTGGCTTGCTCCTACAAATAGGCATAAAGCACCAGGCTTTGGGAGATGCGGTTTCATGTATGGGATGTTAAGGGTTTGTGTGCCAATCTGGTGTGCTTTGGTGATGGAAGAAAGGTTTTAAAAACAAAGAGGCACATGAAGAGTCTGGTGGCAGGTCCCACGACTTTGATCCTCTTCTTCAATGGTTTTCAGAGAAGGATAGGGGTTTTCACAACCTGACAGCTCATCAATGCTGTGTCTGGTGGTTGGGGTAAGGGTTGAGGATCTAAAAGAAAAGCCAGACTGTGACAATTCCTGTTGGCTAGTAGAGGCAAGACAAACATTGCATCCTAGTGGATGCTGTCCTTGACAGCGGGTAAGTGTCCATGCAGCTGGCCCACACCAGTGTCCCATCCAGCACAGCTGCACTACCATCCAGACCCAAGACAGCTGCTTTGGTCCATTTTGGGTATGGCTCTGTGGGCTTCCTTCCCCAGTGACTGAGGGGCACTGCGGGCCCCCACCCCAAAAGGGAGAGAAGCAGGTTGAAGTCCAATACCTACATGGGAGAGAAGGAATGTGCAAGAGAGATCTGTAGGTGGAGGAAGATTGGGGTACACCACCCAATACATTTCCCAGCCAAGTCCTATGGAGTCACTGGGGGTGAACTTCACCCCCAAAAATCACAAAAAACGGGCTATCCTTGAACTTTCAGCACCATTCCTCATGAAACCAAGGAGGGAAAGGTCCCGAGAAGATGGGAAAAGGGAATTAGCCTTCTGGGGAGGAGGCTCTGTCGGTCCCCTAACCAGGAGGGCATCCAGCACGTTGTGAGACAGCTCCATCGTGGCAAAGTTTGCAGGCCCTCCTGCTGGCACCAGCGCATGCCATGGGCTGAGCAGGGTTGCATACCTTGCACCAGCCTTTCCAGAGCGCTCAGTGTGGATTCAGGCTGCTGGGGAGCTGCCCCGCTGTTTGGTTGTTTAAGCTGCGGCTGCAGAAGAAAAGAAAAGCAAAACCATGGGTTGATTTATATCATCTTGGTTACTGTAAGGCATTCCCAAAAGAAACAAACAAACAGCCCCAGACATTTTTAAACTTAACCATTTAAAAAATGGCACAAAGCTTATATAATTTTTGGTAATTAACACATGAAGAAAAATTAAAAACTCCAACGGCTCTTTTCATTTGGTGATTTTCAAGCCTAGATTATTTTTTTCCCCCTTGCATACTCCTTGCATATTTCATTCCTCACAATCCTGTCCCCATTAGTGGTGATGACAAAGCTCCCATTGCTCCCCATGTGTGGGAGAATCACACTGTAAGTATGGATTTAATCACCAACCTTCAAAGTGACTAAAAAGGCAGATAGATGGGATTCCTGGGGAGATTTTCAAAAGTGAAGTTTGACATCCTGGCTCTTTTGATAACGTCGCTGCTCTTTTCTAAAACATTTTGGAAAGCCTGCCCTTATGGGGCTAATTTCAGGTGTCCTGAGGTACAGCTACATAACTCATTCCAGTGCTGAGCTGGCAGCGCTCCACGCTGGCGTACTGGGGAGGTCGGGCAACTCCTCATGCGGCACAACGATGCTGCTGCCAAGCTCTGGCATTAGTTTCCAGGCTCCTGCCTTGCAGGGAATTGCATGGGATGGGTGGGAAAATTTTACCCTTCTGCTATTTCCCACGTAGGCAGAAAGTGCATGAACAGCCCCCTGGAAATGCTGACTCATGACTTCTACAGAGGGGGAAATGATTAAGACCCCCTTTGGATGCGGCTACTGGGGTAGGAAGAACAGATTGAATCTCAGAGATGATGCTTGTAAGCATCTCTAATTAAAATAGTGATGGGGCTAATTAAAACATGTAAAAGCAGGACCGAGCCATCTCAGCCTGTGCTTGGTGCATGCAGGTGAGCCCCTGTGCTGTCTCTGGCCGAGACCTTCCAGACAACTGAATGCAGACTTTGTAAACCATATGAGTCTGTGCTCATGGCAGCAAAATTAACATTACAGCTATTACTTTTCTTGATACCGGGCTGTTTTCTTAAAATAATGGCAGGTATTTTCTATCTCCTTTTATTTTTATGCATAGAGAGGGAAATTTGTGAATAACACCAGCACAAAAGAACAGAAAACAGCTCCCTTATGCTCATCAAAATTTTATTTTTATTTTAATTTACACATTTAGGAAGCTTATCTCTGAATACCAAATGAACCCACCTACTTTAGTTTGCTCATTAACTATAATTTTCTATGCATGAAGCAGTATTTTTAAGGCAATATTAGTATTGGCAGTTGAGTTCTGGATCCGTATCTTTTCCTAGCTAAGTCAATGTGGAAATGCTCATTTATTTCAGTGACAGAAAGGCTGGGCTTTAGTGAATAGTTATCTATCTGTGCAGGAAGAAGAGAGCGGTGCCTGTGAGGAGATGTACAGATACTGCTCTGCTCACGCTTTCAGGCAATCTGTAGAAGCACAGCGAGCTTCCAACCGAAATACAGGAACACCTTACACTAAACCAGGTAACTTTCCAGAACAAATACAATAAAAATATTAAGGCATGAACAAAGCTGCTTATTAAGCAAAAAAGAAAACAGCCCTTGCGTATGGAGAGGTAAATTTTGTTGCACAGACCACGTGTGGTTTTTAGGGTCTAAAAACCCCACGGCTCGTGTTGGTTTCTGTGTTTTCAGGGCTGGAAAAAGGTTCAGCTGTGCTGGCAGAAGTCCTGACCACTGCCACAAGCTCGGTGCTTGGGTTGTGCTTTTAGCAGTGCACCTTTTATCCCATGCAATGGTAGTTTTGCTCTGTCGCTCAAAAGTGAACTAGGGCCCTTTGTGTGTGTTAGCAGGGCTAAGTGTCAGGGTTGCACCGAGGGAAGTGCCAGCAAGTTAATATATGAATACAGAAGGGATTTTTTTATTTCGTGTAGAGATTCCAAGGCACCGGTTCAGCCCACGCCAGCAGAAGCTGGGAGCTGCATGCAGGCTCCTAGGACATCAAGCAGTGGCTTCCAGTATGGATCCGGCCAGGGTTCAGTTTGCAGGACTCGCACTCCTAAGCTCATGAATTAGAGACAACCACGAATTCCTTGGTTATCATGCATCGTCTTCATTTATTAGCTGCCTACCCATGCCACAGTACTAACTGCATATGAAAAGGAGCAGAGCCTGCCTTTCTGAAGACAACTGCACCCGAGCCGGTCCCCTCTCATTGACAGGGGTGGTGTTTCTCATAAACAGTTTGGAAGTTGCTTCACATGTAGTTTTGGGTTCAGTTCCTTTTTTTTCCCCCTAATGCTCAATGTTGATTGTATCAGCAGAGCTGTTATGCTGAGCCCCTGCAGTAATTTGTCAAATAATCATCTCCTGGCACATATCTTTTTCTTTTTTCTCCCCAACAAAGGCGCTAATGATTACAAGTATGATTAATAACCCAACTAAACTGTTATTGCCGGGAAGTTCTTAGTACATTCAAGGAATCGTGACCTGTACAAACAACAATGTTAAGAACAACACAAGTTCATCCATACTTCATGGAAGGAATGTACGACCTGTAGTCATGTTTCCTTTTACCCTGCCATGCTTTTTTATTAGATCTCTGGATAGTAACCTTACGTGGGTCATTCGCCGGTCAACTGCTCATCTCTACTGTTGTTCCAAGCAAGCTTCCCGAGCCACTACAGGAAGGACCGGATGATTTCTTTACGGGATAGCACTATTTATAAAATAAATATAAAATCAGATCTCTATTTTGCACGAGCGACAAGTTATGAGAACTCCAGCAGCTGTATATTTGTTGAACACCCACCTCCTGTGAGTATAAGTTGCACCTTACCGAGTAGAAATAAAATACAGTCCACCAGAGACTTTGCTGCAAGGTGTAGCTGCTTGTCTATGGGCAAGTAATGACTTGCGTTTTCAGCTGCTCCTTAGTAAGAGCCTTAGTAATTGGAATCAGTTATTCAAAACATCTCTAAATGTGATTTAAATGGCAAGGATTTAATAACATAGAAAGAAGTCATTACAGAGGTTCAAGCAGGGGAGAAGGGAATTCCGTTTTTCAGAGCAGAGGGAGAAAAATAAAGCAATTACTTGATGTAAAGGCCAGAAACAGGACTCCTGCTGTCACAGAGAAATCAAATCTGTCAGCAATTAGTGGGATCTTAGGAGGCAAAGAACCCTTCAGTGTTGAACAGTGAATAAGGGGTTAGCAATTATATGAACTGATAAAAGTGTTCTGGTTTTCAAACAGCAGGTTAACAAGGCTTACATTTTTCATAACTTCATGCAGATGTGATGAGTCACACTTTGTGACATTTTTCAGGAGGACTGTACAGGAAGGTAAGAAAATAATAAAGAATATTGCATTGCTGCTGCATCTAAGATGCTGATGACTTTAGGTACTGCAAAATGACCCACAGCACAATGATGGGTCCAGCCCCGATGGCTTTCTCTTCTCACCAAGCCCGGGCACTTCACTGTCTAAATCCTCTGCCTTTAAATGTACTGCTCGCCTTCCGTATGTGAGCACTTGTGTGACCAAAAAATATAATAATTTATAATCAGGTCTCATTCTGTTTGACATCAGGAATACTTGGAAATCCCAGCAGAAGGTATTTATACCCTACAAGAAGGATTCTTGAATAGAAGAGTTCATACAAGGAAACGGAAACATACATGGTTATGGCTTTGCAGTCTGGACCCTGGGTAAGGTTTTATGTATAGTATCGACATTACATGATTAATCTGCACAATATAAAGAGTATTTATAGCAAACCGAAAGGTGAGGGGATGTTCTCAGTAAGTCAGAGTGGCTGAGGCAGAGATAGAAATCTGGATTGTGGGCTTTTATTGACTGCAATAGGGAACTTTAAGACACAAGAAGCAGAAAAAGACTAGGAACTCCATATATACAGCCTGTACCTTGAAAAATTTATAGGAAAACAGTGAGCTTTGAAGACTTCACCTTCATCCTGTCCTATCCTATTTTGTTCACAGGCACCGAAGCCCTTCAGAGCAGGGAAACAAAGGAGCTCTGGCAGTTTCAAAAGGCCTTTTCTCTCAAAACAGAGGGATGAAGTGTGTCTAGACTGAGATGCAAAATCCTCCTGGAATGTCTAAAGAAATTAAGGCTATTGAGATTAGCAGAGCAGGCCTTTCAGCGGGATCAACATACATGGAGTGTGTTGCTTTACAATCATTTTTCTCTAAGTGCCAAGCAAAAAACCTCGTTGGCTTTATGTTGGCTGCTTGCTATAGGGTACGTCAGACTCCTGCAGGCAAAGACAGTGGGTTCCTGAGCTCCTTCAGCCTGGAGTAAAACAAGAGTGGCCTGTGCATGGCCAGCGAATCATACTGGGGCTTTTTCACAGTCCGTGACAGAAAACAACCGGAGCACTGGCCATAGGAGAAACTGTGGTCTGAAACTCCAGGATGGAAAGATGCAGCTGGGCATGTTACCATATCGAGTATCACCCCATTCCTTACACCACAGAGTAAGGCATCAGCCTACCTTTTCATGAGGTTAAAAAAAATTGATGTGAAGTAGAGCTATGCTGGGTTACATTGTGTATTAGCGTAGTGTTGGGTTTTGTTCTGAAGGTATATTAGAAATTAAAGAAAGCCAAAAACCCCCAAATCCTGGTCCAGATCATGATTTCTGTAACCTAAAGATCTTAGAAAGGCACCTTTCGCAGAATGGCGAATGGGGGCAATGATAGAAACCACGTCATTTCTATTGAGAATTTGTTATTATGTTCCAAAAGCTGTGCAAATCACACATCACATCTACATGGGAGGAGTGTCTGATGGAAGCATTGATCACTCCCATAGCCTAGGCACCTTGGAAAGGCAGCACTTTAAAGGAAATTAAAAATCTACCCTGAGAATGACTAAAAATTCCTTGAACTTAATTAATTTCCCAAGTGATATTTAGTTTAATTTTTTCATTAATAAATGGTTTGGCTCCTAGGAAGGTTTGGAAACCACCTAGTGCTAAGAAAAATTCAAAAGAATACCACAAAAATATATGCATTGGAGGATGAACCCACATCATCGTGTGAATTCATATTTATTTTTAAAAAGAATACAAATCCTTCCAAAGAAAATGCAGTTTTCAGGAGTTTGTGTCCTGTGTACTGCTCTGAACCCTCCCTTCCCCACTTTTCAAAATGCATTGCAGGTGAGTTTATATGAGTACATTTTTTTTGGTATGGAAAGGTGGCAGATGTACAGGGGATATAATTTCCTAACCCTTAGTCCATCACCCTCTTTTTTCTCTCCTGTGCACTTAAAGGATTGCTTGAGCTGGATATCACGCTATCAGTGAAGAACTCCTCTTCTGATCCCTCGTGCTTTCTCTAGGATGAAGGAAAGCGTCCAAGGAGATTCACTTTCAAGTGAATTCATTGGGTTGCTCTGACCTGAGTAAATCCTTTGGATGTCATATCAAAACACTTGAGATAGCTTCCCATTTCATCACCTTTTGAACCCCATCCTGAGTTGCTTTCTGATCCACACGCTTTTTGGTTCACGATGCGTGCGTTAACATGCAATTACCACTGATCTCAATAGCAATTTACCTGTTTGTTATCTTGCCAGATCAGGTCTTGTTTTAGGTGTTTCACAATCTCACATTAAGGAAGCACTAAATATTTAGTGTCTATTGAAAAACAGAAGCGTAAATCCCGTGGAGGTAATTCTCACAACAACCTATTTCATGTGAAAGCATCGACCTGTGAGGGAAGAGTAATTATCAAAAAATAAATAAAAAAAAAAAAAGAAAAAAGGCAAAATCTTGGCCTGTTTGAGGACCCTCGATGGGGATATAGGGGTAAGGGTTATATGCTTGACACCTGTTTTGCTTCCAGGTACTGGGATGTCTCTTATAAATCCAAGTGCATGGAAATCACCCACACCCAAGAGAAGTTCATGTGGTGCTGAGAGCCGGGGGAGCTGGTGGAAGGAGGGATCTCGTGGGCCATTATAATGGGGCAAGAGCTGATGTCTGCAGTTTTGTCAGTATTCCCTTGGTTCTAGGAGGTTTCCTGTCTTATTTTGGGAAAGATATATCTGAATTTAGCAAGAAGATTCAAATTTCAGTTTGAAGTTTTGAGTTTCCTGGTTCTCTCATAGCAGAGATCCACAGGATTTATTCAAGCAGGAGCTGCCAGAAGCTCGCAATCTTGCTGGCAATCCAGCTGTCTCTGCCTTCTTGTCTGGGGAAAATTAGCCGTTTTGAGGGAAAAGCTTTGATGGAAACCAGCATGACTTCACATTTCTTTGAACCTCCTTAGTTTGGCTTCAGGACTGAATGTGGCACAAAGACCACACTCATTGCATTGCTCGCTGGTCATGGACAATTTTCAGATTTTTATGGTGATACAACAGCAGCTGTTATGGCTGCTATCTAGGAGGAGTTAACTCCTCTCTAGGGAATGTAGTGCTGCCTCCATGGATCAGAGAGTGCCTATGGGCTGCCTGGGACATCCCTAGAGAGCAAGTTGCCTGCACGCCTTTCCAAAAGCAGCTCCCTAAAAACTCAGTTCACTCAATTTTACAACACAAGGAAAAATCCGGTGTATTGTTTCCCATGAAGTCTGTGTAGGTAGAGGGAAGGAACATCTACTTGTGAAGATATTTTCTTCCTTTGCTTCTCAAAAGGGACGTGAAATCATAGTACCATAGAATGGTCTGGGCTGGAAGGGACCCCAGGGGTCACAAAGTTATAACTCCCTGCCACAGGCAGGGCCACCAACCTCAAGGCCTGGATCTACACAAGGTTGCCCAGGGCCCCATCCAACCTGGCCTTCAACACCCCAAGGGATTGGTCATCCACCACTTCTCTGGGCAACCCGTTCCACCCCCTCACCACTCTCTCTGTAAAGAACTTCCCCCTAATATCTAATTTAAACCTTCCTTCCTCTAGCTTCAATCCATCCCCCTTGTCCTGCCATTGTCTACCCTTTTCAAAAGTTGAATCCCCTCCTGTTTCTCTGCTCCCTTCAGGGACTGGCAGGCTGCAATGAGGTCCCCCTGCAGCCTTCTCTAGGGTGAATGTACAACCACCAAATGACTTCATGCCCGATTCCATTCCTGCAATTTAGGGATGAATCAATTCAAGCCATTGCCCTGGGACTTGCAAGCCGAGAGAAGACAGTGACTTGGTAGCCACCATTGAAGCAAGTCTGTGCTGGGACGAGCTATTTGATAAATAGTTTCCTGTGGGTCGTGCTGGTGCTGAGCATCATGGGGGGTCTGGGCTTCCCTGGGGGAACCTGCCCTGATATTCCCGTGGGGCCATTTTCTCCATCGCTTTCCAGATTTCCAAGATTAAGATCTTATCTTTGGCAACTTTCATCCCTGAATATCCGCAAACACTTTGCGAAACAGCACGGGAGATATCCAGAGCTATTTACCACTTGGTAAACTGATTGCATCAGACCAGAGGAGGAAATTTATTTCCTTGTGAAACATGATCTCATAAAAAAAATTCCCTTGGACAGCAGGCATCGCAGTGAACTGTATGTGGCAGTGCTACCTCCAACGGAGGTTGGAGATTTAGCTCAATTATACTGCAGTTTGCCTTTAATAAAAAGGATTTTTCACAGATGAAAGCTTAAGTGTAGGAAACCGGGGGAGTGCCATGTTGTTTCCCCCCACCCTTCCCCGGTTCACTGCACCAGGTGGGGAATTTGGAGGGCAAGTTCCTTATCAGGAAGTGAGGGAAGGAGGAATTCTTTTCAGGTAAGTCAGAAGAAAAGTTACAAAATAACCTGTGCTGTACAGATAGAGGTCTCTGTGTTTCCAGAATTACTGTTTGCTTCATTGCGAACCTGATCCAGATTGCAGATTTGAGGGATTATTCTATTATTTTATTCTTTTTTTTTAAAAAATCACCTTCCCAAAACTGCAATTCATTAAATTTTACTGCCCCTGTCTGCCCCTGCCCATTGATGGAGGCTTCATTGAAGCTGCCAACAAAGAGCATCGTGGTCCTGCTTGACCCTAACATATTTGGACAGTTTGCCTCCGAAAGCACCGGGCAGAAGCAGCAGGCTTTGTGCCTTTCTCAGCATTATTGTTGGGTGAAATAGTCACTTGAAGGCTGGAGCTGGGAGCAACAGTGCTCAGCATCCAGCCGCTTTTGGCTCTTGAGATGTGAAAGGCGGATACTTGGGGTTCATTACACGGCGCGGCGCGGCGCTGATGCCGCGGCATTGTGCGGCGCGGGAATCCCGGCCGCCTCCTGGCTCTGGTACAAGGCCTGGTTTTCTGCCTGGATGCTCATGTCTTGCTTTCTTTCCATTGTGTTGCCCAGTGTCCAGAAATAAGGGATACTCAGCACGTAGGGAGGCGGGGGAGGAAGAAAGGATGGTAATTTGTAAAGGAAATATTTCCACTAGCTAAAGTTTAAAATTACCAAATTGGTATTTAGTCAGCCTCCTCATTTAGGAATAGCATAAATTATCTTACAAAATACTGTAAGTAACGCTAGTGCCTTCCTTCCTTGGATTTTTATGTATTTTCATAATTTGTTGTTGATATGAATGCCCAAACAAAACCACAACAATTTTCTACATAAATATATCACTTCTTAAAAATGAAAGAAAAAGTGTTGTTGTAATTATTTGGATCTTGCTGTGTTTAAAAGGGTCAAACATGAGTTTTTATATGAGCGATGCTGAGAAAGCCCTTGTTCGTACAAAACTGGGGCCAAAATAGTTTAAATAACTATTGCAGAAATTATTATTTTATAATGCAGAAGAAAAACAAAGACATTCTTAATTAATGTTAACTTGTTGTAGAGTGTTAATACCTACTAAAATTTCAGCATATATACAAAAGTCACAACTGTCTTTGCCTCCAAGAGAGCTGCCAACCAGGAGGCAGTGAGGGCATCACTCTGCACAGCACCAGGAAGGAGGTAACCACATACCAGATCAGGGCAGGCACACAGCCACCTGCAAAGCAAAGGCAGAAGGACCTTACAGAAGCAGCCTTTATAATATACACTGCTCATTAACAAGTCAAGCATTTTAAATTAATACTTTGCCAGCTCATTTGTTTTTATTCGGGAAGAAAATATTCTACGGCTGTATTTGTGTAAATCAGGTTTTTTGATGGGTTCCCAATGCCACAGGGCTTGTTCCAGTGAAAAAGAATCCCCCTGGGCTCCAGTGATCTCTGCTTGGGTCTTTTTTGTTTGGTTGGTTTTTGGGGTTTTTTTTAGAGTTTAAAAACCAGACCCTATCCATCATAATGCGACTTTTTTCTCAGGCTGAGGGTACCCGCTGTGGACCCATCATCAGCCACAACTGAGATAATAGCTAAGCAGGTGGTAATTATTGTGATTGACCGCTGTTGCTTCCCTTCTTCAGATTTCAGGTGGTGGCTCTGTTTTAGCACACCCCTTTTATTGCGGTGCCTTCCCTGGGCTTTCAGTGAGAGCCCCTCTATCTCTGCTGTGGGGGTGTCTCTTTAGTTTGCAAACTCTTCCTGAGCTCTGCAAGCTACTAGCTGCATATTTATACAGCTCCCAGTAACACCCGGTGGAATCCCTGCCATAGATCTGCTCAGTAACACCAGCCACTGAGCTGTGATCTGTTATTTTCCAAGCTGTACCTGCAGTTAAATTTTTCAGTGGTTCAGTCACTTGTTGCACAGACAGAAAGAAAACTAACCTCCAAGCACTGATCTCCCTCTCTGTTAACCTCAGGGCTTCCAGCTTCGCTCCTCCCTGCTTCTAAATCACTGTTTATTGCTATTTTTACAGGAGAAGATTAATGGACTAAAATGGGCACAGGTAATTCTGCATTGTTCAAAGTCTCTTCAGATAGCACCTGCTGTAAATTCTTGAGTGCTCCTTATCTCTGCAACACATCTCAGTCTTTAAGCAGTTTGTTCGGTGGAGGAGGGTGTGAAGGGTCACAGTGCCCTGGGAGCTTTGCTAAAGCATCTCTTAGGCTTTATGGATGCTGTGGTGTTGGTCGGGAGGGTTTTGGTTTCCTCAGGTTCTCAGCCAGACCAGGCTTTGAACATCTCTCTGAGCCAGCTTGCCTCTCGCGGAGAACTTACGTTGCTGCTCCGGGGTTCACGGAGGCTGTGGGAGAAGTGCCCGTCCTAATGGTTTTAGACATTAACTTTTCCTTTTGTAATTTCCTCTCATTCGGGTACGTTCAGCTCTCAGCTGAGCTTTGTTCCAATAGCCTGGGGGGGATGTGACTTCACCGAGATATAAAACACACACGCACAAAAAGAAAATGCTTGAAAAATTGCAATGACATGGTTGGGTTGGTAGCTTGTGATTTTCTGAAATGAAATGTGCCTAGACAATGAAAATATAGCCAAGATACTATATTTTCCAAGCAACCTTTTTAGCCTTCAAAGAGGCTCCTTGGAAACGCTGCACACCAGTAAGCCACCTTCCAGATGCAATCACTTTTTTGCCTCAAAAAAAAATGTCCTAAGAGGAAGAACGCACGACATAATGGCGAGCAGAGCATGGAGTAGGTGGGATTGCATTGCAGCACGTTGGGATGGCTGGATGGCAAGAGACAGCAGGTGGAAGAGCCCAGCGGCAGAAGGTGTGGGACCATGCTGCAGTATGGGTGGGGAAAGAGAGATCTGGGGGAGGAGCTGTGCCCCATGCAGGCACTAATGCCTCTGTAAATCAGCTGGGTATTCAGGGATGCAAATTAGCTGTGCCAGTGCAGAAATACAGGACTTCTGTGTGTAACTAGTTGCAGGTGGAAAACCATGGGCAACGTTTCAAGAAGTGGCTTTGAAAGTTGGCCCGTTGCGACCATAAACAAGAAACTAAAGAGCTTTACAGTATGTACTTACAGCTTTTAATTTTCTCTCCCTGTTCACAGATATCCGAGTATCTCGCACGCTCGCGGACAAGTATTTTGATTGTTCAGCCCTGGTTTTACATTTAATAGCCTTGCTACCTTCTCCCCACAGCGATCACATTCTGCTCCCACATGTGGAACAGTTTACATTTCTCTTTTGCATAGAGGTGGAAGGCAGTCGGGCTCGGTTTTCGCGGCGGGCTTTGTCTGAAGCCCGTCATGAGCCCAGTCTCACCAACACAAGTATTGCACGACAGGGGAGGCATTGCAGAGAGAGGGCTGAGATCCTGTCTCTGAAAACCAGAAAACCAGATTCTGCCTGAAAACCCGATTCCTGCATCTTCCACAGCTATTCTCTAGCCTGGTGGCACCAAACAGTCATTAACAACCGGCGCAATTCTAGAGTGACTTGTATTTACACATAAGGACAAGGACTCATTATCATCATCATCTATATATTGTTGTTTCACATAACAGCTGCAGCAGAGCAAGTGCACTTTGGTCAATAGTTTCATTTATAATAAAGCAATAAATTAGGAATATTTTTCCCTTGACAATAAGTTTTATGCCAAGATTTTATGTAGCTTAAAGCAAGTTGTCAATTAGGCTACTTAAATTAATTTTTGGCAGCAGTTAATTGGAGCCTAGAGTCTTTTGTCTTTAAACAGCTAATCCTAAACAAGAAAATACAATGATTAAATGTTTCTTAAACAATATTATTCACAGAATTTAAAATATAGCATTTAATTAAGATTTGGACTTGTTAATCTTTTTTAATTTTTTTTTTGAGAGATTAATTTGAATTTCTTCAAATAAAATTGCTGCTCTGACTCCGATTAAACTGGCTTACTGCAGGACTACAGTCTGAGACCTTCTAATGCTCCTACAGCTCTTCTACCCAAAGGCAAATTATTTCACATTACTCTCCAAAGAAACATACTTTGTCCTTTCAGAGAAGCAGGACATTCCCGTTTGGAGCTCCGGAAGTCCAAGAGTTGTGTTCACAGGATAAAAATGCTGTATTGTTACAGTCAGGTACTGGTAAATATGCTAAACGAATACAAGACTACATACAGTAAGACTTCCCAGCACGGCCGGCTCCTGGGCAGGAAACCAAGACTCCTTAAAACCAGAAATCACCGAGGTTTACTTCAAAAAAGGGCTGTAACCAAAAAAATCAGTCCAAGGTTATGATTAGACTTATGTGCTTCATATTGATGAAAGTAGAGCAGCTAGAGAGACATGTCCGAGCCTTGATTTAATTTTTTTTCCAATTCTGGAAATTAGCTGTGCTCCTGATTAAATGTACCATACGGTGTCATGATTTGCAGAGAAATGAGTCCTGATAGAGTAACATTCCTGACTGAATCTCTTGTTTATATCTGCCCTCAGTTATGGAAAGGAGACTGAACTAAGGCTGAGTTCTTTGGTACGTTACACAGGACTTAAGATTAGATTAATTATAGAGCTTCCTACTATGAAATCCTGGAAGCTAATTTGTAATTAATGAATTAATTAAAGAGCAAAAAAGACAATGCATTTTAAATGATAAGTGTACCAAGTCACCTTCTGTCTCATAACTCTGGTCTTTAGTGCCTCTTCCTTTGCTGGCAGGGAATAAACATCCGTCAGGGTCGACAGAATCACAGAATTGTAGGAGTTGGAAGGGACCTCAAGAGATCATTGAGTCCAGCCCCCCAAGTCCTTGTGTTTCAGAACTGGAGCAAGGGCTCAAGTAACCAACTGCAGTTAGTTACAATACGCTGTGCATCCCTAACCACAGAAATCCAGCCTCTCAGAAAGAACGAGGCACAGACACATAGAGAGAGCAGCCCCAGCTTTGGGACAACAGGAGAACTCGCACTGTAATTCCTTTTCTTGGCTAGAGGAGTAGTGTTTGGAGCTCCAGGCTCAAAAGGCACTGTTCGAACTAGCTTTCTACCCAGCTCTCATTACCACTGCCACCATCCATGTGAAGGGAATGCCCGTGGCTACTGCTTTGTGGTGAGAAAGCCCATTTCAGCAAATGAAAGGAGTAATCCTAGCTGAACTGCTTTGTTTTGAAACCAAGGAATTGCTGTCAGGGAACTATCCCAGTGACTTCTTTTGCAAGAGATCTACAGTACTGCCCATCACACCTATTCAGAAAGTCCCTCCTCATTTACAGGGTTTTCAGACAAAGAAATGTTGGGTGCCTTCATTAATGCCTTTCACATCCTGGTCTTTGAGCTTTGTGTTCTTGACCATGTCTTTGTGGCCAAACAGCTAGAAAATTCTCCCCTCTGTTCTAAAATAAAATGAAATTAAAAAACATCCACAGGACTCTGGCAACTGGGTCTTCAAGAAAACCATCAAAATTCATGAGTCATCCTAAAACCACAGGGGAAGCTAAGAATGCCGCTCAAGGCCGTATGTCTCACAAGGAGCAAGCATTGCTTTTGTACTGGAAGCACTAGGCCTGGATGTTATTTGAAAATTAATAGGAGAGCTTTTCTGTTATGGTGGTGTTTTCTTACATCTCCATATTATCCAGCACAGCAGCGCTGAATCAGTCTACAAAAAACCCAAAAAAAGAACCAACCCAAAGGTGACAATGACCAAAATCAAATGTGAACGGGGCTGTTTTCAGTTTGAAATACAGAACAGTCTTTTTGGTTATTTAAAAAAAAACAAAACACTTGTGAAAAACAGCATTTTAGTTTGAGACAAAATGATTTAGCTTTTAATGAAAACCCACACATTGGAAAGATGGTCATCAAATATAGACTCAAAATATAGCATCAAGATCAAATGCTTACTCATGGGCAACTGCTGAAAAAACCTTGAACTATATAAATTAAAAACAGATGCTTTAAATTAAAACACATAAATTACCAATGCTGATATCACTATAAATTTCAGTGATGAAAATACATCACTCAAGACTTTAAAGGAGATTCTAAAGGTTACGTATAGGAGTATTTTGCATTATTAAAAGTGTCACCTGAAGAAGTTCCCTAGAAGAATTTAGGGGTAATGTCTCTCAGGTTCTTGTGACATGATTCAGCTCCTATTGCTGGTTTTCTTCTGGGTGGATGTTGCTTGTGGTAGGCATTTCTTTGTTTAGTTTCTGGTGTATATTCAGAGTCTGAACACAGAGCCCCGTGTAGCTCATTCTACTTCCAGCTGGACATATACTTTCTCCTTAACCCCTATACAGAGAACACAGCTGGAACCAGTAACATCCCTGCAAATGAACCGAACTTTTAAGTTCAACCATTGTATTATGCTTCAGGCTGCTTAGTGTCTTTCTAACCTGAGTGTAATTTGGTATTATTTCCAGTATATAATGGTGAAACCTCATATATATATATATATGTGTGTGTGTATATATATATATATATGTATGGAAAGCTTCCATGTCCTCAGGATAGCGCGCTAGTTAAAAATATCATTTCACTGGAGTAAACAGTAAAAACAAAAGCTATATTTATAGATCATTATTTTAGAAGGGTGACGTTTACCTCCAGCTGGAATATTAGAATCTTGCATTAAGCAGTTTTGGTTTTGAACAGTTTGAAACAGCACAACAGTGTTGAAAACCATCTATCAGTATAATAAACAGATGTTATAAATGTATAAAATATGTGTATACATGTAGAACTGAACTATGTGAGTGCACAAATATGTATATTTATATTCTCACACATACATGCATGCGAATGTAGACATTTTCTTAACAACACACATATGAAGTACATTTTATTAAGGGAATCAATTTTTCATATATTTATTCTAGCTGTTTATATGAAAGCTTCTTTGGTTTCTTTCAAAACCATTTTCAGACATCTCTATTATGACCACCCAATATTTCTATTTAATATTCCCTATCCAGTAAACTGTTTCTCATCTAGGACTTCACTAGATACAGATGAAGCATTGCTTAAAGAGGAGAAAAACCAACTCATAAAAAATGCACCTTGTAAATACCATAAAGTATTTGTTCATGAGTCTCTTTGAATTCTTTGTTTGTATTATTATTTTTAGCGATGGTGTGATGGGTGGGAATGCAGTATCACCAACTGGCGTAACCAGAGGTGGAAGAAGCAAAAAATTATGGAGATTCCCTGATATTTTTCCATGCTGCAATATCTGAAGGACATTAGAGGTACCCACAGTCTTTGATTTATAAACTGACGGCACAGTGGTTTTATCCTGACATCCCCGTCCCACGCACACACACCACTTTCTATTTCTGTATGAAGGAAGATATTTTTTACTGTAAATTGACATTAGCTCCTTGATGACTGAACTGCCTGAAGATGAATTGTTGGTTTTGGACATCAATGGAATTGGGTCTCAAAACCTTCAAGTATCTTTGGAAGCACTGAAAAATCACATTATAGAAACAGGAATTTATATACAGGGTTAGGGTTTTTTTTGTTCATTTAAAACACTACTTGTAAATAGTAAAATTAATTTCTTTGCCAGTGAAAATAACTCATTCACTGGCTGCCTCAGGCAGTTATGCTCTGTCTCTAAAGGCAGAACCAAAGTGACCCAGCAGAGTTTGCAAAGCCCAGATGATTGCCCATGATGATTTTCTTTATACCTGAAGAGGAGCTTAAAACATAGCTTCCTATGTCAGGAAGCTCTGCCAGATTATCTTCAATAACCCAATGGTAGGATTTCACTAACCTGCAATATATTATGCCTAATGACTTCTTCTATAATTAAACCATAGCTTCCAGAAAACTACCAAGCTAGAGAGTCACCAATTTTCCTGATCGCTTTTTGCCCATGGATAATCACCAACACCTTTGAAAACACACATCTTCCTTGTAACTGGTTCACCCAGCTGTAACATCAAAATCTTTCTTGTCACTACACCCTTTTTCAAAACACGTAGAAAAATGCTCAAGCCTCAAAATGTTGAGCATTCCTCCCACCCTGCCTGCACTTCACCCTCCTGGTGACCACCATCCTCCACCATTCAGTAGAACAACCTTTTAAAAATAAGACCATGTATTTTCCTAATCCATGTTTTGTCATTTTTCCTTTCAAGCTTATGCAGCAATTTGAAGCTCAGCTAACCTTCCTATGACCTTGAAAAGGTAAGGGAAAACCCTGTGTTAACAATTCTTCTCTCTCTCCTTACTTGGGTAAACTAGAAGCCATGAGAGCCTTTTATTGACTTTCACTATAGTTTTCACCCTTGGCAGTACAACTGAACCTGCCCTGACCTCTTTTGACCAAGCGCCTTTGTCCAACAAACTGTTCATAGCATCTTGCAGCCAGATGTGAGCCCCCCACACCCTGAGTGTGTATGCTCGACTGTACAGATCTCCTGCTACCTCCCCTGCCTGCTTGTACTGCCAGCAATTGCCTTCAGCTTGCTGCCAGCTGGCCTGATTCTGAGATAAGACCCACTGGCCGGGTTAAGAAAATGACACCTGATCGTGGGGCTGGTCTCGTTCCCATGAGCTGCACCCTCTCTGAAGGTTTAGCTGCATCCTGAAAAACCTGAAGGAAATAAAAGCAGCACCTTCCACAGGCCATGGCAGGAACACACGCAGTCCCTCTCTCCTGCCCTTCTAGCAGGGCTTGCTCTGCATCTTCCTCAAAGGAGTAGAAGACTGAATTTGTGACCACCCCAGCAACAAAAGGGAACACTGAGGATAAGAAGAGGCTCCTGAAAGCATGGACCTGTATAAAGCAATCTGTCCATCTGCTTATCACTGAATAAAACAATCTTCTCCTTTCTACATGGACAGTCACCTCTCAGCCTGCCCTGGCAACAGCTCACAAAGATCTCACCCATCATCCCATATTTCTCAAAGACATGCAAACTGCTGCTGTCTTGTGAGATATGTAGCGCTGACCTGCCTAGAGCTTGGCTACTTGGTTGGGCAGCTAATTTTGATCTCATGGCTGTCAGGATGCAGACAAACCAAGATGAACAAACAGAAAGAAACAAAACCATTCCCTCTGCCTTAAACTTGCACCGAGGTTACCCTGCCTTCCACAGGCTTTGGGTTAGATATTCAGGACTGCTAGTAGCTCTTAATGTATCTAAACTTCTCTGAATCACACTTTACATCTCACATTCATTATATTCTTTTGTCCTGGATTTCTATGAGCAAGTATAGTCGGTTTTCTTTCCTGTTCATCAGCCATTTTGACAACTTTCCAGTCTTCTGCACTCTTATGGATGTATTCAGATCCGGATCTCTTACAAAGCACTGCTTTCAGGCCTATTTTGGTCCCATTTCGATCTTATTTTGGCTCATTTCTCAATACACTTTGACATCCCTGTGTCTGTCAGCAACAAATATTTATTTCTCAGCTTTTTCCCTGACTCACACAGTGTTGAAAATCTCAACACCACTCCTTGCAAACACAGCACTTCTTATTTACTCCAAGTTTCTCCTTATACTTAGCTGCCATCTCTGTCTCCCTGCTCCACTTGACTATATCCAACATCTGGAAAGCAGATCTATCCCTGAAGTCAATCTGACTCACATTATCTGGAAATAGGCTGGTTCCATTATAACAAGACCTTCACTGCCCCATTGCCTTCATGGCTGAAAGACATCTCAGCCAGTGGGGCCATGGATTAATGTCCTGAAGGGAAAATGTGCAAACCTTCTAACGAGCTTTCACTTATTTGTATAAAAGAACCACCAGCAACTAAAGCTTCCTTGTAATTCTTCAATTAGGCACTCAAAATTAATTCTTATTGCCTCCCCAAAATGAGACTCATGCAACAAAACCACTCTAAAAATACTTGTTTAGTAACAAATCCACTAAAAGTAAAATGGTTGCTCTCAGGCTTGATCTACAAGCCATCCAAACTCCTGCTGGTAAACACTTGACATATTCTCACCTGGCAAAAATAGAAGTAAGTTTTTTAAAGTTTAAATATTGACATACTTATGAGATTTTTCAGCCAGCTCTACAGGATGTAATATTGCTGATAGTCCTTGAAAAAAACCCAACCAAAATATGAAACCTTCTTTCTCACCCCTTCGACCCCCGTCAACACTGTTCATTTGGATCAGGTGTTTTTGAAGTTTGCACATGGCAGTCTCATTTGCATTTAATGTCCTTCAGATTACTTCCTTTTTGTTGTGCTAAACACCTCTCTCAGTTGAGTCTAATTTGATGAGGTCATGCTGTGACTCTTGACCCTTTGGGTTCTAAATGAAACCATCTGACAAAAAAAAGTAAGTAAGTGGAGTGAGTCTCCTGCCTGTTCGTGGACATTTGATATTTGCAGATGTGCTGCAAGTTTTACAGACAACTCTTTTGCCAGGCTAATGCTTGATTGGAGAGGTGGAAATAAGTGAATTCCTGGAGAGAATAAAGTATTCCAAAAATAAATAGGACATGTTAATCTAGTCTTCACAACTCCACTAGATAAAATAAAGATAAATCAGGGGTAAACATGGTCTCCATTATCTAAATCAAGGGATTCCTAAATTCCATCAAAGCTTTTCTACCCACAAAATGACTTAATATTTTGTGTTTTCTTCAAATGTTTGTGAATGGAAACACCTGCGTGGCTCTGCATGGAGACCCAGGGTTTGTTTGGTGGCTCAGAGGTAGCCAGCCCATCGCATACATGGGAACCCTCCGCCTGCTTTGGCCTGATGGGCCCACTCCACTGCAGCATTTACTGAAAAGCTGAAGAGGTGTGCTTTTATTTCCCACTGTCTACAGCCTGTGCTCTAGAGGAGGTCAGCCTGGATGGTCTCGCAATCCTCATCTGGCATGAAAAGTCTGGATCTGTGGCTTTGAAATGCTCTCAAGCACTGATCTCTTCATTCCAGGCTAATTTTACTTAGAGGGAGTCACTGGAACATCAACGCATATGGTCAAATAAAGAGACAAAAGGCTATTCCAGACTTTTCTGCCCCAAAAATAGATCTGAGTTTTACCAGAATATTATGATAAAAAATATTATGATAAAAAAATGAAGAGGAAATAAGTAAGCTCAGTACTTTTTTCAATGTTCCTCCACTCATCACCCATTACTTTGAGAGGCTGGAAGTGGGACCACGCTTAAATAATATTTGGGCATTAGCCAGAATACACTGAAACTGTCAGAAAGTGCTAATCAGTGAGCATTAGATGAGGCCATATATCCCTTTATATTTGTAACTCTTCCTGTGCCATCCTTCCTCACTTCCACACAGACACGTAATTCCCCCTATGAACTCCACGGCGAATTGTACAGCTGCCTGTGGTATGCATGCCCTCCACAGCAAGACTATTGCAGAGTGATCTGACTGTAGTAAATCATCTTGAGATACTCTGTAATTAAGTAGGAATATGCAAAGCATCAGACAGATTATCTTTGAAATGCATCAAAGTACATTATATTATAAAAAAATTAGGAAAATCTGTAGGTCATATATTCACTAAACTCCTCTACCTTATATGAAAATGAGTCATTTTCCATCATGCCCTGGGGGTGAGGAGGCTGTCAGATGAAGAAATAAAAGACACTGCTAGTTATGAAGAGCAGACCATGCCAAATCACTAATTAAAATTTAGATTTTTTTTCATGTCGTGAGCAGGTGCATACACTAAAAGCTATTCCAGAACTGGACTCTTTTACCTCACTTTTTTTTTCTTTTTTTTTTTTTTGCTTCAAATGCTATTTTATAGACCTCAGTAAGGGCCTCAAAGACTGAATATATTATTGAACCGAAGTCTTAGATATACAGGCACAAAAATGGAACACTCAGCATTGCATCTTAATTCTCAAAGAGCACGTGTTCAATTTATGTGGCACCTTCTGAAAGAACAGGTTAAAACAATCAATTTGAAATTATTTTTTTTTAAATGGTATCACTGATCATATGATGTTCATGAATTTCAGGTATATAAATATATATCGTTACTTCTTTACAAAGTCTTGTTTCCTGCAGTTTTGAGACCCTGTGTCCTCTCAGTTGTCCACTGAATGAACTGTGCACCTAATAAGGAGTCAGAATGAATTTATTATCGTTGCTGTGTCCAGTATAATAGCTCTATGAAACTTCACCTACATGAATCTGGGCTATGATTTCCATCTATATATTAACTGTATAGAGCAGTAGGCAAAATGGTTCTTCAGAAGTAAAGCTGTTGTGGGCAGAAAGGAGCAGCGGCAGGAATTACAGCCACTGCAGCCATAGCAGTCCTAGTAATTACCACCCCATCAACACTTACAAAAATGTGAACTACTTTGACACATCTATTTGTATTCCTGTATCGCCAAGCCCTCAAAAATTTTTAGGAGAGCTCTACTCCAACTGCCCTCAACAGGAATCACAGGAGGAATCACCGGAGGAACCACACCATGCTCTGTGTGAGAGATGCTGAAAACCCCAAACTCCACAGGAATACGAGAGTATCTGAAGGACTCGCCAGCCACAACATCCATCCCTTGGGTGTCCGTAACTGCTTGGCCAAAACTGGGGAACTGAGGTTTGAGTAGCAGCTCAGTCCTGGAGACATCTTGGAAAGGAGAGATTCAAACAGTGAAAAAGTGACATACAGGGGATAACTGTTTAATGTCAGTGTTTAAATTTAGAAATGTCAGAATTGCCCACAGAAGCTGTGGCTGCCCCTGGATCCCTGGCAGGGTTCAAGGCCAGGTTGGATGGGGCTTTGGGCACCCTGGACTGGTGGAGGGTGTCCCTGCCCATGGGGTGGGCTTGGGGGGCTTTGAGGTCCCTTCCAACCAGTCTATGATTCTTTGAATCTAAACTTGCATCTGAGCGCATCCTGGAATTACATGTAAATTGCATATTCATCAGGATTACAGCAAATTTGGGCCTAAAGAAAGAGTGGGATTTTCCTTGTGTTTTGAACACTGCAAGAGAGGTGGGCCAGAAACACAGGCATGCCTGCTAGCAAGCAAGAGCCTGCTGATACCTAAACCATTGGGGGCTTTTTCCAAAAATGATTTATCCTTACATTACTTGAAGATTACTCATGTAATCCTGTTTGTAAAGCTGAAAGAAACTGTAACGTGCTTCCTACAAATATTCATCTGAATCCTTAAATCATTTTTTTTGTTTTACTACGTTCATATGCCCTTGTTTACTTTTCCAAGGAATTCCTGCAAATGCATTGATAGGCTCTGAAAGCACACTTTTTCAGCAAACATGCTGGAACACTATTCCTTGTCTGAGTTTTTATAATTATTATTCCTATTACAGAAGTCTTCAGAGATGTCAATCAGGCTACGAGCCCTATCATGGCAGATCAAGTTATAATGACAAGAACTGTACCAGAAATCCAATCCTGTGTATAACACTCTCAATTACACACATGGCTCTTCCCCATGGAGGCAGGGATCCGCTGCTTCTGAAACTCTCCCAATTCTGGGTCGAAAGAGACCTAAACTGACAAAGACTATTAGTGAAAGAATAATACAAATGTTAATATTCCTTTAGCTTTTAAAATTTAAATGGTAAATTTAACTGTGTACTACCTTCAGCTAAAATGGTATCAACAGATCTTCTGTGAGTATCCCCTGTGCTTGAAATATTTGGGTTTTCACAGAGATGGTGGATACGAGAAACTCTGTTGCTGGTGTATTATGCCACTATGCAAATAAACCCAAACCAACCCAAACCCATCAGACCCACGGGGAGTGGAGAGCTGAGGAATTTAATAAAACCTGTACAAATTGAGGCCTGCGTTGGGTGGGCGAGACCTGGCATCATTCTGTCAAAGGCAGGCTCTACTTGGTGAATAAACCTGGGGGGAAACTCTCACCCAGAATCCCAGAAAGGCACTCTTCACTGTACCTCTTGTCCTGGAAGGGGGCTGCCTGAGGAAGCATATAAAATTGTGCCACATGACATGTATTTTCCTCATAAAGAATTTCAAATAAAGATAAAATTTCAAACAGCAAGATTGAAGTTCTGAGCAGAATAAATTTGGAAGTCATATCCATTTCAAAAATCCACCTCAAAATTCAATATAGTAGGCAGCTAGGAACAATAAAATAAGACCATATGGGCCAGGATCAACCTATTAGAAATATGCTGTGCTGAGGGGCTGAGACCAGTTCTCAGCTATTATCTGCCTTTAGTGTCTTGGGACACGATTGTTGGAATCCACCAAAGTCAAATTTTCCTGCCTCACTTCTTCGTGCCTGTGAAGTTGCTTCGAGTATCGCAACACACACTAATTCCCTCCAGGATATCAACCCTCAAACAGTGCTGGTGCATTGTCCCACAATGACAGGGACTGTAGGAAGCAGATTTTGATGCTGAATCTCCAGCACGAGCAAGGCAGAGGCTGTGCTGAGGAAGGGTGAAGCTTTACTGGTTCATACTTCAAGCCTGGTTTAGGCTGTGCATTATCAGCATAGCTGAACTTTTTATTGACTTCTGACAGCATTTTAGGAGTGATTTCACTTCTCAGGGGATTATCAGAAATATGTTTTTCGTCTGAAGCCCTCTTAGAAAGCCATCCTCCTCTCCAAGAAATTACTGCGTTTGGAATCACATCTTGTTTAGGTCACAACTGAAAAACACCGACAGCCCAGCCCGCGTCCCTGCGGACCGTGCGTCAGGAGTACTGACAGTCTGGAAAGCTCTTGTTTTAAAAAGAAGACTCTAGAAGACCCCATTCAACTTGTGTGGAGCAGCTGTCTCCCCTGGCAGAGCAGGAGCCCCTTACCACAGAGGCAGCTCTGCCACAGGGCGACAGCAGGGTGACTGTCTCCCACCCCACTCTCCATGCACCTTTCCTCACCCTGTCCTCAGTGATGTGCCAGAGGATGGAGACAAGCTCTGCTGTCCCTGAGGGCAGTGATGCTGGGCTGTGAGGCCATGGACAGCTCTGGGGACTGGGGGAGATGGGTGAAGAAGGCTCCACTGCATCCCCTCCTCCCATGTCTGTGTCGGCTCAGTGATGTGGCGGGTGGGCAGAGAGGTTCTACTGCCCCATGGCCCTCTGGGAAGCCCCACAGCAACACCTGAGGGCCACAGCAGGACCTCATGCTCATAGCTCATCTTCTTGGTCTGAAACAGCCCTGTTTTGTCAACCCTCAGGACATGCTGCAATGCACATTTGTTTTCCCAAACTGAGAAAAACTGGGAGAACTCTGGCAGGAGATCACAAAGACTGGAAATTTCTTTTCATCTGCTAGGTTATGATTTATGTTAATGATTGGGTAAAGGAAGGAGGGGGACTTGAGAGCAGGCTGTCTGTATGGCAAGGAAATCTCTCCAGACAGTGGGAAGGAGCGCTCAGCACAAGGTGCAGACACCGTTGCCTGCCTTGAAAATAAATAAGCCACGAGAAGATCAGGTGGGTGCATGGAGGATCCATTGGATGAAATCTTCTCTCTGTGGAGAGCACAGGAGAAGCAGTCATGGCTATTTTGTGCAAATTGTATCTGGAGACGTGCTGGAGTCTGCAGGGGAAACCCAGTCCCTGCAGAGATCCCCTGTGCAAAATATGTTTCTTCAAGTTTTGCTCAAGAGTCTGGGACTGGGCTGCAAGACAGGCGAAAGTAAAAGTTCAAATGCAGTGACAACTATGTATGACATGAGAGCTCTTCTTTTCCTCTTCCTCAGAGTGATTTTCTTTCTGAAGATGCTACTTATTTCACTCTGCTCTGAGCTTGAATGCTTTAGCACTGTAACTTTCAAGACTGAGATGTAAGAATCTCATAGATTTACACACACACGCTCTTCGTGCCGACAGTTTATTGGTGCAACTTCAGAAGCAGCTTCGTTTCTAATTCACTGACATCTAGGAGATGGTGGAGGGAGGTAAGGGAGAAGAAGGGCTGGAGAAGGACCCACACATTGAAACACTTTATCTTAGATCTTCTGGGAATGAACATCATTCCTGGTTGAGCAGCCAGTAATTAGCATTTCAGCTATGCCTGCTGGCACAGATGCAGCAACGAGGTGCAGGGGATCTTTACCCTCTCTAATATGGGTGGGTGTCTGTCAGGGCTCAGCAGTCTGCCTGAACAGGGTCAGTCTGAGTCTCTGCTCAAGCCTGAACTCAGTGTCTTTGTGCTGCGCAGAGATGCAAACACACACTTGGGATGAGCTTCTGATGAGCTCAGTGTCCACAGGAAAGACTGTGCTGTGGGGCACACCTACGTTTTGCTGATGTGACTGGGAGAGATACAGGAGGAGGAGACCTAAGAAACAAGGGTCAGGGTCTTACAAAGCACTCTGCAGAACCTGGGGTGACACTCCATGGACAGCAATGTCTCACATATCACAAAACTCTCTGGTCTGGTACTTTGCAATCCAAGCCTCTGTTTCACACGAGCAGAGGATTTGTCTGTGCTTGGGCTGACACTGCCATTCAGTTCAGGTTCCCTGTTCAGGAGCCTCAAACCTTGAAAGACCTCAAGGTCTTGAGGTCAAACCTTCCAAAGCCTTAAGACCTGCTTCACTGGGATCTATCCAGCATGGATAGAAGATCAAAGCCAGTAACACAACTCCTACCCCTCTGTTTCCCTACAAGATGCCTGAGGAGCATCTCAGTTTCTGCATGGCCGTGCATATTGTGTGTCTGCCATCTCCAGCTCTGTAGCAGGGTGGGACATCACTGCAGTGCCTGGATGATATGCAACGGAAGGAAAGTGTGTAATAGCTCTGTAGGGACTGTATGGTTGTTCTAAATCAACAAGTTAATGGCTAACGCTACCCGCCACAGCCCCATGTCAGCAAAAGATATTATAGCAGAGGTGACTTTCCACTTAGCAGACCCTAAGGCTTTACTTGAGTATGAAGGTCCTTTCCTGAAGCCACTGTGAAAATACCGAGAACAAAACTTACATCCAAGCATCTTAAGGACTTTCTGCACATTAATTAACCCCACAGCACCCAGAGTGAGACAGAGAAGTGTAGTTAAACCAATTAAGTCACAGATGAGTGGAGGAACTGGGGGTTAAGTGCCTTGCAGATGTGGGGGACTGGAACCCAGGCTTTCTGGCTCGCAGTCTCGATTTGACTTCCCGGGAGTACTGGAAGTGAAACTTTCCCTGTAGAGCTGTCGCTCTATGAAATCAACTTGGCAGCGTGTGACAGACATAATCCTTTTCCCATATGTTTTATTTTCTATAAATAGAAAGCCATCTCATTAGCATTCTGTAACTTCACGAGATAAGGAGAATGAACAAACAGACAAACAAATATCTGAACTATTTCCAGAGAACTGTCTGAAATTCCAGGCAGTCCAGGAGGACAGCACTGGATTTAGCCTCTTCCCTTCCAATCTGACATCATCTGCTAGCACCAGTGACTGGGAAAACATTTCTTCAAATGGCAAGGGGTGGCTGAGCCCCTTACAGCACAGGGCACTGCTGGCGTGAAATGGATCCCGTACCATGAAGACATATTCTGGTTAGGTCGTATCATCACAGAAGCTGTGCAATCCCAATCTTAATCTTTGTAAACCACAGCCCCAAGACAGACAGATGAAATATTTTTCATGTTTGGGATGTTCACATCCTGCATCATAAAAGCTGTAACACTCATGGTGTTCCTGGGAAACGTGGCTCACTCACCATTCTTATGGCAGCATTACAGGAGATTCCTATGACCAATGTTCCTGAAGATTCAATACTGTAGGGACTGGTCTGAACTATTTATCATGGTATGGCCTTCCCAAATAGAAAATGTTATGGTCTGTCCTTGACAACAAACATATAACACACTCTCAATTATTTCAGTCCTGATTAAAATAATCTTTCATATAATTAGGCAAGGAAGAAAACCAAAAAAGAACTGTGTCTATTTTGGATTTGCTAAATGGATGAAGGTTTCTTAAACAGAATAAAATGTGCAAGAACTGCCGTGCTAAATTGGAGGTGGAATTATATTCTCAGGCACTCTGCTCAATGGTAGTTAGTAACAAACACCACAAAGGAGCATGAGCAGAATTCTGCATAATAAATAGGAAGAACTAAAAAGCAGCAGTTTTGTTTCATCCAGAAATCAGAATTTTCAAAACCAGATTTTTTTTTTTTTTCCCCAGCATGGAATGAAAATAAAACTTATGAAAAAAAAATAATGAAAAAACAAAAGGAGAGAAAATTGTCCTCATGAAACAGTACCTTAGGTGGGAGACACCACCTGGGGTGAATGAATTACGCACTTCACCATCGTGGATGGAGATCAGTCAGTATCTTCCCTTCGTCAGCACAAAAATCCTCCTTAAAATGTTTGCAAAAAGACTTCAAATGTGACAAAATTACATTTATCCCCACCTCATGCCTTTTTTTAACAAGTTTTGAACAATTATGGAACACTTGAAGTCTGATTCCTTCCTCTTGTGATTAGAGTATTGATTTGTTGCTTTTCAATATCATTGACCACCTCTTTTTTAATAATACATGAGCTGGTGAGAGGAAGACTGAATCTCCCTTCCGCATAGAAAATACTGATTTTAGATCAACTTCTTTTTACACCTTCTCTCTCTCAAAGAAACCATCTCATTCTGCATCAGACAGAAGCTCACTGTGACTATCAACTGTGATTTGCAGTCCCTAACCCACTCCCACAGCTGCCCTCTGTTCTACCCCAAGGGATGGGTTAGCTCTTCAACCACCCAGGACCACATCTTTGAAAGACACTTCAGGGCACGCACACGCAGTGATGCAGTTCCTTCTCAGAGGAATTTGTAGGCATTTAAAGGTTTCTCAAGGGTACAAAGTCCCACAAAACCCCCTTATTTCTACTCCAATGTATCAACAACTCATCCCACCGTGATTAAAAAGAACAGGCTGAGGACAGGGGATAAATGTACCCTTTTAAATAAGAACACTACAAAAATCACAGGGAAAGAAATAATTCCTAGCACACTGTCATACCAAAATTATATGAATGCCTAACTCCAGGAGGATAATTACAGCATAACACAACTTGAAATGTTTTTCATGTGTCTGTCAGGATCTTTTTCCCATGGTAATTTTTTTGCCACAGGCCAACAAATGGCTTTAAAAAACAAGCCTGTTTTCTTCAAAGAGGATATCCACGATTAACGTATGATCTCGGGAACAACTGTAGAAGCTCTGGATAAGATTTATCTTTGTCACTTACCATGAGCGTACAGCGCCGGGTCTGAAGCTACCCCAGTCCTCACCAGGACCCCCAGCACTTGCCGCCCATGCCAAACGCAGTTCCAGGTGCAGCTTTTCAGATGGGTGCTGACGCCAGGATGGGGTTTTGGCCTCCAGCACCCCCAGTCTGGTCCACATGCCCCTGGGAGCCCAGGTCCTGCTGGGACACCAGGTCCCAACCGCTCGGTTCTTCAGAGCCTATTTTATAGATCACATCGTGGTGCCTGTATCTACATCCTTTTTACTTTCCTCTGTCTAAAGATGTGGTTAATTTGGACAGTGAATCACAGCAGCTTACAAGACAGTAAAAGGTAGGAAAGTAAATAGGAGGGTCGGAAGGTATGAATCAAGGTGCAAACATCTTAGAATATACACAATATTCCCTTTAGGAGCCCACACACAAACTGTGCTTAGTGTGCTAGCAGAGTAGCTTCCAGAAACAGCAGATAATAATGGTAAGTATAAAGAGCATCTCTTGGAAACAGCTCAGTCTTGAAATTAAGCTATTGAATATCTCTATGGAGATGCGTGATTATAGTTTTTGTTAATTGTTTCCTCAACAGAAGATTCCACAATCAACAGAGCTCCCAAAAAAGTAGCTTTTGCACAGGACCTTTCCCATGTTCGAAATCAGTTTCCTGAGGGACAATCTTTACTTTGGTTAGTAAAGAAATCAGACTTAATAATTTTATTAAATTATTTTAAAAATTAAATAAGCCACGAAGCTCACATAGTTTAATCTCAACCAACTGTGCCACTGGTGGAACACCTTCCAGCAGCCTTCAAATTAGTTTTGCTTCATTTTTGGAGAAAATCAGCTTTTGTCCCTTCACTTAACGTTGTTCTTCCCTGTCTCTTTTGTTTTACTGAGCTCAATCCACCAGCAGCCTTTGAGAGTAGATCATAACTGAGAGGGCTGTTTGTATGAAATTACAAACTCTGGTTCATATTATATAGTTGACTCATGTCTCAGCTTGCCCAAGATAAGCCTATTAAATAGCATTTCAGGCTGCAGCTCTGCCCAAGGGAGACACTTGTTACTCCCCTGGTGCACCCCCACTGGGAGACCATCAAGTCTGTAACCTTATCCCACCTTGAGCTGCTGAGCTGCCTCTGAAGAAAAATGGTACCCAAAATGCTGAGCAGGTAAGCAAGACCAGAGGTTGTTACTGGAGCATGTGGCAAGGAGATAGGATGAGTTATGATCAAGGACTTTACTCCATGTGGTCCTTCCAAGGGATGGGTACACTCAGACTAATTTTGGATATCTACATTAGGGTAGGGTCTGTTCAGACAGTGCCTACCAGGGCATTTCCACAATCGATGCAATGTCTAATACTTGAACAACTTCAAGGAATCTCATAGCTAAGAGTCATGTGCTAAGCTCATTGTTTAAAAAAAAAGTCACAAGCTAAATTCGTTGTTTTCTTCTAACATCATCCCAGAATAAAGCTGAAGACCAGACCATGCACAGCCAAGCAGGACCTTGGGAAAGCACGTGTAAATGACTGGTGGGAGTTTGGGCGATCTTAGAGGTCATAGCTTGGGAGGACCCAAGTGTGCCGCTCAGACCTCAACCCAGAAATGGCAACTAAATTGTAGCCAGACACAGAGGAGTCAGTGGGACCACCTGTTGGATCAAATTCTGTATTTAAATGGTGATTAAACACTCTTAACAGTAAGAGCAGCCCAGGGGTGAATGCCCAGCACAGCCGGGCCCCATGCAAACACATGCCACAGTGGTCCCTGCCCTGACGAATGTGCAACGGAGGAGGCATTGCCTCTGCAGCACGCAGGGCTCGTGCAGAACACAGGACTTCAAAGGGAGTTTTGACTTTGATAGAGAGTGAGTAGGGGCTGCTGAAGAGGGACCTGTGCTGCAGAACAACCAAGCATGTGCTTCACATTTCAGAAATTATATGCAGAAAAAGACTTCACAGATGAAAAAATGAAAGGGGGGAGCGTACAAAAGTCCTGGGCATCAAGACTCTTCTTAAGGTAGTGTTTCCAAGCCCCGTACACGCTGTAACATCGCAGACTGAAATTGCAGGGTTTGCATTTAAATTAAAAAAAAAATATATTCTTTTTATCCCATTTGGATTTATTTAACAACACCTCTCCTGAGATGTGAAAGAATGCAAATAAAACATCCACTATGGTCCTTACCAAATACAAATTGCATTAATTTGTCCTTTGGAGAATAACCTTTAACCATTACAAAATACATTCTACTGGCTTTCTTGCATTCCCTGCCCCCTTCCCCCTCCACCCCTTTCACTCTTTTCTTGGACTTTTGAAGCAGATTTTTGTTGAATAGATCATACAGGATTATACAGTTATAGCTTGCTTTCATATATTTCAAAAAGAAAATCATAAATATGACCTCATATGTTAATAAATCAATTATGGAATGCCGGTTTACACATATGCTCAAAACATGACCTCTTCCAAGTTCTTTTAGTGCATAAAGTTGGAGTTTAGATTTAAGGCATTTTAGCTTTAAAGATATTGGGAATAACATTATCTGGTAAATATTAAGTAAAGTGTTTTTTCTGTTAAGTTTTATCTTGCCTTCAGTGGTTTATTAAAGTTTACTCAACAACACAGTTTTAGTTGCACATGAAGTAAGCCTTAACCTTACTTTTCTTCAATAACAAAACCTGGCATTTAGTAGCCATCAGTTACTGAACCACTTTCTGAGTTAGGAAGGGGTAAAGCAGAAGCAAGCCGAGTTTTATACATGCTCTTTTGCACTCTCAGAGGCAATTCAGTGCTAAAGCATTTTCATTTTATAAAAAACAAAGCAATGCTGGTGACTCACTTGTAATGAGGACTTACATAATTGCTTTTTTGGGAGTTTGACAAGAAAAAAAGTACAGCAGCCAATCCACTCAACTTTAAAAACTGTGAAACAAAAGATGCACAGAGCACTTTTCATTCTATTTTAAGTTTAATTCTCTACTACATTTCATACTGGGTTTAATGTAAAAATGTTAGTTTTATTGTTACATGCCTGAAGGAGATAATGTTAAAAACTTTTGATATAAAATACAACCACCAACAAAATATCCTTCATTGTTTACTGTAGTCCCTTTATGGCTTCCACTGCCATGATATCTGAGTAAACCAGCATTTTTCCACAGTGACTCCCTCTCCAAGGCCATGCTCCTCTCCCATTTTGGGGAAGAGACTGAAAGCCAGACACAAGACAGGGACACTGGAACACTGGGTTTGGACAGAAGTCCAGTTAGTTGAAACCGAATTTAGTGGAGATCAAAGGAGTTAAAAAACTGAGTTGCTCTTCCTAACACCTATAGATATTTTCCTGCCTAGACCGATAATTCCCACATGTGCACAGCTGGGTACGCCCTCATGCCAGGACCTGCATCAGTTATACAACCTATAGGCTGTAAGACTGCACCTTTTCCACCCTGTGCTTGCACTCACCAAGCTGAAGACAGCTTCTGCTGGGGAGCAACACAACAGAAGTATTTCACCATACACTCTACCACTTGGAACGACATGGAAAATCAGAAGCCAAGCTGCAGAGAAGCACGTAGCTAAGCAGAGCCGTGCCTGCACTCAGCACAGGGCAGTATAACCCCCTTCCCCTCACCTGCGGGGGCTCTGAGGAAGACAGGGCAGAAGTTTAACAGAAGAACTGATCAAACTTAAACCCCAGGTTTTCTCCACCTTTCCTGCTTAAAAAGCAATCCCTGAGCAATCAACACAACTGTAGTGCAGTGTTTACATCCAGCAGACCAGAATTATTCCTTCTGATCGGAGCTATGCTAGTTTACATCAGCCAAGAGTCCCGCTTCCGTAACTCATCACACCTAGCATCAACACACCATCCAACTGTATACAGTGACAAAATACCTTCTTCAAGTCGAATTGCTCAGTACCTGGCAGAATATATGTCTAGGCACTTAAAAACCCTTCTGCCTTCAGAGCTGGATGCCAAGGAAATGAAAATGAGAGCGAGCGTATTGCTATCAGGACACTTGTGAGAAGTAGAGAGCCTGTTACTGTATATTTCAGAGAAAACAGCGCTATTAAAGGACACAAATGTGATACTCGATTTGGGTGTTTTCCCATGCAGATGAAAGGAATCACTCCTCATGCAATTCTGAAGGAGACTGATTAGATTTATGCAGGCAAGTATCGGCTTGTGATTAGCGTTTAGGTGAGGATGCAGTTATGTGCTACAGGAAATATTGGTGTGTGCGTTTGTCTGTTTACTTTCATTATCTAATGTGCTCTGCATTAGGCTGGGGAAAAACAGAAGTGGTTATTTGGGAGATTTCTGACTGTCTGTATATTTATTAGTCTTTCCTGACAGAGGAATTGAACATACTACTTCTTCATAGTGCAGTCTTTATGGATGGACTGGTCTGAAATGACTTCCAAGCAGGTCCAAGCAGGGAATCAATCTTGTCATTGTTCTGCTGGGAACAGGTAGAAAAAGGCTTGAAGAACCAGTTTCCCCTCACCCCCACCAAAATTCCATCTCACAAAAAATGTTTGTTTTGAGAAGTAATGTTGGCTTTGATGAAAAATTCAATCACAGAACTGCATGGGGTGTTGCATATATACATATATATACATATGTATATGCACACACACGTATGTATTTTTTTGAGTTGAACTGAGATAAAACAAATCCAAGGTTTTTACATTTTTTTCTTTATCAAAAAAATCTGTTACCAAAAAGCTTCATTTCTGGCAACATTTATGTTGAATCCTACAGGGACATTTACCTTCAGGTAACCTCTCTGTTTAATTCATGTCTTCATTACAGCTAATGGGGAGGTAGACTAGTTAGTCACTACCTCCAAAAAAAAAAAAAAAAAAGGAAAAAAAGCAGCCAAGACTGTTGTATAAAAGCTCAGAAATCCTTTCATGCACTGTCTAGGCTTGGAATATAGAAGGAAATCTCTGCCAAGAAGCAAAGGATGTTGAAACAGAATCATGCAATGTGTTAATGCCGCAGGGCATTGGAAGTAAGATGCCAGGGACTTCAATCAGAAATTGAATGATCTTTGTGATATAGCAAAGAGGATGGAATAACATCAGAGAACTGTGCACACAATGGAAAGAAACAGCATAATCATTTGTCATCACTCCAAGCAAACGAGTGCTGGCAATGACATTTTCTGCACCAACCTATTCATGTCATAGTTTGAGGTTCAAATACCTTTCAGTAGCAGATCCCACCAGCAGCATCCTCCAATGGCATGGAAATTTGCAGCAATATCCACCTCATCTGACACTTCAAAGGACTTGTGCTCTGGTCCTCAGACAGTTAAGTGTGGATACGCTAAGGTGGCTATGAAATCAGATTAACTTAAAGAGCTTGTATAATTCACAGCCTATTAAGTTAACCCAATTTCAAAACTGGTTCCACTTTGCATGAGAATGGACATCTGTGGCCTTCAAAATCCTCTACTATTTTTCATTCTTTATGAAGTACTCTTCTTTTCTTTATATTGCTGCTGATCTCTAGCTGTGTCATATAAAGACTCAGCTGAGACTGGTAAGATAGTGAAACCTGTCCTGGCCCACAGTACGTGATATACAGAATTATATATGTTATAGAATAATTTCTTTCTTATATAAAGAAATGCGTCAAAATATGCTGCACATGGACAGAACTTGAACCAGAAACACTCACTTGGCAAAAGCTGACTGGTTCCCAGTGTAGAGTAGTCAGTACCTCTTGATAGTATCTAAAGACATCATACGGTATCCGGCTCTTCTGTAGAGAACCCTTCACAAATATTTGAAAAAAACCTAACTTTAGGCTCCTGTTTTTGAGAATCTTGTGTTTAATTTAACATTCAGCCTTCCCTATACATAACGGAGTTTTAAGATACAGACATTTACTCAGGGATGTACATTAAGCAGAGACCAGTACTTCCAGGACAAGGAGCAGTCAACACTTCCACTTAGATGGTGAAACCAAACTCTAATTATAAGATATCATCTAGCCAATATAGCTTCATATTTCGACTTTCAATACAATATAATACACTCTAATTTATAAGGTGTCTTATCATGTCTTCCATAGGCAGTGTAATTTGAAAAGGATTACATCTAAGTCCCTCTAAGAGCAAATATCAGAAAGAAAAGATTTTTAGTCTAGTAAATGTTTTTGAAATATCACAAAAGGAGCTTCTCTGGTTTTGGGGTGGTATGGAAGTCCAGAGAGAAGAAGGTGCATGCCAAAATACCTTCACTCTGCTGCTTAAATCTATATTTAGCATTGAAAGAAAGGCCATGAATTCACTTTTTCACAGGGCTGTATCTTAGACCTATGTAAACCAATGTCATTCCAACAACCTGCAGCAGCTGAAGACAAAACCACTGGTTTTAAGAACGTTTTGGGAACACTTGGTTTGACTCTTCACATTCACCCATATTCCTGAAATGGAGAGGATTCTCCTCTCCAACCCACAACATTTTTTAAAATCTCATTTTCCAGACGTCATGACCTTGTCATCTCTTTCTTGTGGACTTTCAGAACATAAAGTGCCCCTGTTTCCATTGGTACAGGGCACCTGTGGTGGGATGTGGAGGGAAGCAGAATTTAGCTGCCCATAATCAGGGCAGCAAAAGGTCTACAGGCAGTTTTGATAAGAATGAACCTCATGAAGATTTTTCATGTAATATACATGTAAGAGTATAGCACTGCAGTGTCCTGCTATCAAAATACACCACACAGACATCTTTCCCCCATCCTTCTAATAAACTGGGTTCATAGATAACTTCCAGCTGACAGCTATGCTCTGAACAAAGCAAGTGTAATGGAAATGTTACCTTCTGAACATTGCCTGCTGATCATACAAGTGGAGACACTTGATTTCTGGGTGCTTTAATTTTTGTTCCCAGTTACCAATGATATGCCTGTACCAAAGGTTTGTTACTTGGGGTTGGACTCAATGATTTCGTGATGTCTTTTCCAACCCCTACAATTCTGTGATTCTGTGTACAGATAGCACACAGACAACCCTGGCTTTCAAACAAGGCTGGAAAGGTAGTTTTCTTGTAGAGTTGTGCATACATAGTATGATCGGCTAGCTTGAACACTCAGGCACTAGTAGCAAGTGGGACAAATAAAGATCATCCCATTACCATGCCCACGGCCCATCAGAGCAGGGAGGTGAACAGCTAACACCAGACTGAAAAAGCATACCCAGTGCTTTCTTCAGTGCATTCATCACTGGCAAATGCATCTTGGGATCAGTTTCTCCACACCAAACTTCAGTTCTTAGAAAGGTATGAAAAGATATCTTCACAGGTTAAGAAGGCAGACACAGCCAAACAAACTCAACTATCAGATGATACCTTTGGGTAGCATTCCATCTTTAACTATAGTTTTAAAAAGTCTTTCTCCAGGCAATTAATACTACCTATCTCAAGCCTACCACAACCTCCCTGATGCTCTCTACCTAGGAACAATCAAGTAATTTGTATTAAGTAATCTAAATGACCTTTTCTGTGCACTGAGCCATTGGAACTGATAGTATAGAAATGTACCAACATGTCATGACATCAGCTTCATTGAGCTCACAGAATCCATCAATTATTTTGAATAGATTCCTTGTGAAATGAATGGAATGTTTGTTATTATGAGAAAATAAGTCAAAAGCACCGAATAGCATTAATCAAATAAAAATAATGTGGAAATTCAGACTTTCAAAAAAGAAAACAGTGAATCATCTGTGAACTTGGCACTGCATCGAGCATACGCTATTTATCTTCACTCTAAAGGCCCTTCACGACCTATCCACACTCCACCTATCATTTTTTTCTATGCTATCAACATGTCAGGACTCTCCACTGATCAGGCAGTGATGCCTGCCATCATCACCCATTTGTTATGTTCACCGATGAGCACTTTTGCCCTTTCTCCCATGCCAGCCTTCATGCATGGAAGAAAATCCCATAAATATCAGCAAACCCACCTCATTGTTCTCTCTCAAATGCCTCTAGAAATGTCTCCTTTCCTGGGACAGCCTCAGGAAAACACTTGATGATAGTAAATACAATGACTTTTTTTTACTCGTGCTACTCTTACCTAATTATTTCCTTGTGCTTCCCTGTCTGTCTGGTACAGCTACCACTGTTGTAGTACTGTATCTGCTACTACTATCTTTTGTCTTTGACTAGGAGTGACTAAGGGCAGGAATTGAGTCTTTGGGCTATATCCACACAGTGCTGAGTATAATGGGTTTCTTTCTGTAGCTGGGGCTTCTTAACCATCACTGCAGTATTAAGGATAACTTCTCAACACAGCTGTATTTTTTTATTTGGTTTATACGAAACTTCAAGGCAACATCTAACCACATGGACACAGTCCTCTTGCTATTTGAAAATGAACCACCCTAATAAATTTGAAATGCTTTGCTATAAACAGTGTATTTACTATGGAATGCTCTACCAATCAGTCTAAAATTAGTCACAATTGTTTCAAATTGTTTTTCAGGGGGAGAAAAATAACATGAACAGAAGATTGTAAAGACTCACAGCCACCCTACCATCCAGACAAGTTCATTTTCCTTGTGACCTGAGGCTCCATGTTCAAACCACCTATGTCTGGATGCATGCTTGGTGAGTTGCACTGTTTCAATGGAGGGAGACGTTATTGGCTCATCATTCTGGGAAGGAAGCACAAGTCAAACTCTTGTGTTTGTATTGCTTTACTTTCATTGCCAATGCCCATCACAGAAAGAAAGTGATTTGTTTCTAGCTCAGGAAAAGTTTTCTTTGACCAGCATTGGTAATACTTAGCTTTCATTTAAATGCTTTTGGTTCTATCCAAACCATATTTTGAGACCTTTTTTTTTTTCCCCTCTCACAGCCCTAATCTCAAGTAATAACTTAAGAAAAACAGCAGAATTTAATATAAACCATTACTGGTAAGACAGGTAATAATAATAACAGTAAAAAGTGATTTCCCCACCACCACCAGAGTTATTCGTCATTCTCAAATGCCTGGGGGAGAAAATGTGAACTTTCTACATGTCTGAATGTCATGAAATTCAGGCAGTTTCAGACCAAGAAAGAATGAATTCCAAAGCTGTGAATCTGTTCTTTCCATTAGGTTTCTAAAAGAAATACAAGACCTTCCTCAACATGTAGGGAAATAAAAATGTCCCATGGCTATAGAGTTTACTGTGGTTAAATCCCAGACACTTGATATTCATATTGCACAGGTTATGGGACAGTGTGTGGCATGGTGGTGTCAGGTAAATAATTATGGTATGGCACAGTAAGAAAGACCCTAGAATTAACCAGTAGCAACTAGTAGAAAATAAAGTAAAAATAAAACATAGTTTATCTTTTTTTTTTTTAAATCACCCTTCATTTTGAAGTTACTTTTCATCATGTCTTTTTTGACCTTGTAGCTGAGGCAGTTGTATAGCAAATACATAGCTACCCATATACATAACTGATGGAAAAGAATGAATAGTGGTGCCTCTCTTCTCAAAGTCAATGGCAAACACCCCACTGACTTAACAGGCACATAAGGGAAGCCTCAGAATAGATGAAACAGCACCTAGGTTGTGTCAAAAGAAGGGCACTGGTAGGTTGGCTGCAAGCTGGTGTTTCCAGTAAGACCTTAAAGCAACACAGGGACCCAGTTACACTACAAAAGCAGTTCCTGTAAAAAAAACCACAACCCAACAACAAACCCCATATAGATACAAACCTTCTTAAACCAGGAGGAATTCCTCTCAATGTTTGTTTCTCTGTTTCTCAACACTGGAGGGAATAAGCACAGGTTTGCTCTGTGGGGTGCACAGCCTTCCTAGATAGAAACATAAGCATGGATGAAAAGCCCACTCATCCCAGCTCCTCCTGCTACATCAGCAGCCAAATCCAGACCCAGGGTGGACAAAACCATTTCCCTTCACTTTCATGAAAGAGAGTAGTTACCAAGTCTAAGAGATGAAGCAGCAAGGTTTCAAGTCTTTGAGCAATTTTAACATGCTACATGACAGTTCTGAGGGAGTTCTCAGGTGAGACTTAGTTTTCATGTTCCTGTTGCACAGACTGATATTTTTAAGGTATGGATGAACAATTATGTCTTACCCTGCACCTTGGCAATCGCAGTAAGTCTGAACCCCGCTGTTTTACACAGCACTTCTTCACACCACATAAAAGCCTCCTGTGCGCACCATGCCAGAGAACAGATGCAAATGGAGTTTGAGATACTGCACTAAGACTTCTCTCAGTAGACAGTCTTTTGACGTCCTAATGAGTGACTTTTTTAAATTAAGAGTGAGGTGGCACATCCAGATTGTCATCTATTCAGCAGAAGTTAGAGATACCAAGCTTGGAGTAATGGCTCATGAGGTAAAATTTAACAAAGTCTTTTTCTCACTTATAAAAGCACAAGTGAGCACAGACATTCTTTCAGCATCACATCCTAATATATAACATGCTAAATAGCTTATATATCATAGTAAAATGTAACAGCTTTGTGTTAAATGTCCCACTGCAGCCCCACTCAATTCTTCCCACAGCCTGCTTTTCCCTTCACCTGCAAATCACTGGGAGCTCCCTCCAGACAGGTGCACCCCTTCAGACAGCACAGGCACACACTCAGCAACATACTCTAGCTGCAGGGTTTCAATGGGCCCTTTCTCTTCAGGCTTCCAGCTTTATTCCTTCCTAGAACAAAACACATAAACCAAATTCACCTCATCAACCACATCCCCTTCCCTCTGCATGCCAAGGACTTTGCAGACCCTCCAGTGCAACACCTGACAAACTACACTCACTCCTACTCAAGCTTTCAATACCACTCTCCCTGTAACCAGACCCAATGTTCAGCATCCTGCTCTTTTTTAATGACATGACAACCAGGTGAAGGGCTTCAGAGATCAGCTGGGGTGCTTGAACTAATTGCATCTCAGAGCACAGTCTTATGCCTTTGTAAACACTAGCCTTCCCCTGCAAAATCCTTCCCTTGCTGAGGCTGCACGTCACATTTTCTCTGAAGGTGGGTTTGATGTAGAGAAAGGGAGCAGTGCCAGAGCCATCATATTCTGTATTCCCAAAGAGCTCAAGGGATGCAGGAACTTTGTGGTGTCTCTGCAGCAGGATGGATTTCACCTCCCAGCTGAATGGCAGTTGCAAGGGGAAGGACGGCGACAACAGGAACACCTGGATTCACTTCTTTCCTTTGCCCCAGACTAGTGTATTACTTAGTTGCTCTGTGTCATTCCTCTCTGTCTGTATATTCATCATTTGAGAACCTATTCCTCCAACCTCATCTGGAGATAACAGTGTTTTCCCACTTCATTGAAATACTAAATGTACGGAAGATGATGAGGTTCTCAGATGATGCTTGAGCGTGGGGATGTGGAAAACACCTAAGACAAGCTGGTTATGTGTCTATGTTGCAGTTTTGCATAGTTGGCTACAGAGAGAGGGCCAGGGCTTACAGAAAATGGCTGCTAGAGTCTTCTGCAGGCCTGCTTATAGCACCTCTGAGAATCACATATAGGAGAGAAAGACTCCACCAGAACACGGAGTGCCAGGAAGGCTGCAAAGTGTGGCCCATTAAGGGCATTGGGATGTCTATTTACATATAAATGTAAGCAGTTGACAGACACAAAAGGCCGGGAAGGCTAGGGGAGGAGGAGGCGCCCAGGTACCCGGGCGAGTGTTTGCCCCTGCAGCCCGAGCTGAAGCACAGGGAGTAGCTGGAGGAAAGGACCCATGGAGGAGGCAGAGACCCAACCTGCCCGGTGGAGAGGCTCCACGCTGGATGGAGCCGGTGGAGACATAGAGAAGATGCCGTGACTGACGTTGGGATGAGCCCCTGCCAGCACAAGCGACCTACAGAGATGAGCCAAACAGGTTTGCTGGAGGAGGCATCATAGCCCCGTGGAGGCCTGGGACTGAGAGACACTGTGATTTGTTGCTGCCTGCCAGAGCAGGGATGAAGCCCGGTGGGAAGAGATTTGCCTTGGAGAAAGTTGCTGGAGGACTGGCTCTTGTGGGTGAGATCCTACGGTGCAGCAGGGGGAGGGTGTGGGATGGATGCCCCCATCCCGGCCGAGAAGGAAGGGACTGACTAAAGCCCCCATCTCCTAGTCCCTGCACCCCTGTCCTGTGAGCAGGAGAGGGGAAGAAGGGAGCAAAATCATGGCTGAAAGGGAAGTCTGCTTTAGAATGGAGGGGTGGGGGGAAGGTGTTACCAAGACCCCCATTTCCCCAGTCCCTGCCCCTCCTGTGCTGCGACCGGGAGGGAAGAAGGGAGCAAACTTCTAACTAAAGCCTGCTAAGGAGGGAGTGGGGGGGAAAGTGTTTGCCTGGTTGCATTTGTTCTAAGATTGTTGGTTGCACTCCTGACTCTGGTTCTTTTTCGCTGTTTCTCTGTAGCATGGTGTAACAAATTAGATAACTTTCTCTTCAGCACTCTGTGTTGAGTCTGTTTTGCCCGCGTCACTAACGAGTTTGCCTCTTGAGCCACCCAATTATATTATTTCTCCCCTGTCCAACTAAGAAGAGGAGTAACAGACTGATTTTGGTGGGTGTCTGGCCTTTGGCCAGGGCTCAACCACCAGAGTCTATTACAGAATTTATTTTTCACATAATCAGGCATGGAACAACTTGAGTGCCTAAGCAAACCTGTCCTCTTGAGTACAGCCCCAAGTCACAGCATTAGCTGATGCTTCATTCCGTCTCCTGAGTAATCCCTGAACTTTCCAGCCATGTTCTAAATCCATTGTATCTGGTTGTGGTAAGATTAGATGCACTTTCAGATGGCACACCATGAGAGTTTTGTAGGTTACATTATCAAGCAAACTTTAGGGACATTAAATCAATAGCTCAGCAGCACATATTAAATCAGCTGGGGGATTACCTTTTTCTGCTTTTGCCAATTTTACAGGAAACACCACCTTTTTATTACTATTACTCTCACTGAACACAGAAATCAGTGAAAACCTTATCCCTCTTTCAAGTTTTGCCAATAATTTGTAAAGTCTGTTTTGTAAACGGCTTTCATTAATTTTCTTTTAAGAAATTAAGTAGAGATAAACAGAGGACTGTAGAGTTTTAGGAGCAATGTGACAGCCACAGCTGTTTACTCACCTGCAAGAAATCCTACTGAAGCTTTTATCCGTACATACAATCCACAAATCTATGGCATAGCTCACAGTCATTTCCAAAGAAAAGCCACGTCTTACAAACAGGGCTCTTCATTCCCAAAGAGAAGGATGACATAAACACCTCCAAGCATGAGACTCTCACCAATCTCACACCACATTTTTGCTGAAGGCGTCCATTCCTTGCAACACTGGGTCTAATCCTGCACCACTAAACTTAATGGAAGACATTTCCTGTCACCTGCTTCCTAAGAGTAGTGCAGTTGTCATTACAGTGTTGAAATGACATTGCAAAAGAACTGCTGTGTTTCAAAGAGATTCTCTTGCTTTCTTTTCCTTTTTTTTTTTTTTTTGGTGTGTAATTGCCAGCAATTAAACATGTTTATCAGATTTTAGCCTCTCTCCATCATTCAGAGAGGTAATTAAAGGTTTAGTCATTGCATACTGAGGTGTTTTTCTGTTTTATTAACTGCAGTGAGTCTCTGAGAATCAGGCTGATTCTGCTCTTACGGTGTTGCAACACCACGTAACTTCCCGTAAGCCGGCAAGGAATCACTTACCGTGCCTCCTCTTTTGAAAACCCACCTCCTTCAAAACCCATTTCACTGGAACTTCTGAATCACCACATGCCTGCTGGAGCGGGAGCTGCCATTGCACGAAGCAGGGCTTTGACATCCCTCTACTGCCATGTGCCACCAGCCCTGCATTCCCCTCCCTTCTGCAAAGGCAGACGTCCCAGGGATGAGGAGGCTTCAGCATGGCTTTCCCAAGCGCTGGGAGGTCTTCAGCCAGCTCCTGTTGTTTTACCCAATGACCCAGGCTTGAGCTACAAAGGAAAAACCTGGGGGAAAAATAAAAAGGTTATAAAAATTAGTTGTTCCAACCTCTCTTAAAACTAGGTCATTTATCCAAGTGCCACAAATGGAACTGTGACTAATGCCACAAAACTCTGCAAGGGTTACGCACTCAGACACCACATCTAAGATTTTATTCCTTCAGATTCTGAAAGGAACAAAGTGCCATTCTTTTAAACTAAACACAGGATAATCACCTTTTGTTCTGGGTTTAATTTTATCTGAAAGTCTTTCAGCTCAGGCGGCTGCTGGGTGAAACTCCATCTTGTTCCTCCAGACAGACATCTGCTTCACAAAATCTAACTATTCCTAGGCAAATAAGTGACTGTGTCACTGTGGAGGCTAGCATCTCTGTGACTGCTGTAGTACATTAGCTCTGTGCCATGGGAAGGCTCTCTCTTGTCATCTCTGGTTTCTGCTTACCCAGGGCTGTCAAACCAAAATTACAGTAACTAGAAAAACCCAGAGCACTTTAGGTTTCACTATTTACTTTTGATTCTCCACTGCAAAGTCTGACTTCAAAAGGATAGGCATGCCATTCGGGTATCACAATTGCAATTTCTGAAGCTGTTTACCTTGAAAAGTTTGTATTACAGGGCTAGTGGCGGTATATGAAAATAAAATATTTGCTCAGTTGTGGGATTCACTCCTCAGCTTCAGGAAGAGCCCTGCCTAAAAAGAGACTGAGAGCTTTTTACTGACCTAGAAGAGTACCATTACAGCAAGGGGAAATAAATCTGAATCCATTGCCTATATGAAATTATTCTGCACTGCATAAGAGATTTCCTTCGACCCACTGACTCCCCACGAAGGCAATGTTGTCATGATGTAAGTGAGCAGACAAATCATAAAATAATTGTATGGGACTGTTGGGAGTCATTATAAATAATTTTATTTTGCCATTGTTTGGAGTACCTGTATTTAATTGACAGCTGAGGAATCTGGGGCATGGGATAGAAATAAATGAATATGAACATCAGTGGTAAACATGCTGGTGTCTTAGGAAATAATAATGCATAACCTCAATGCACAGGTTTAGTGCAGTTACAGCCTCACATCTACCCTGTTGCTCTGCCCTGATTCTGTTTACAGCATTCCTACCACATTATTAGAAAGAGTCCATTTCTCAGGACACATAAAAAAATAACTCCTACCACAAAAATTGGGAGCATCTAAAAAAAAAAAAAAAAAAAAGTTATAATTTCAAACTGTTTTATAAGTATATTTGAAAATCAGGAAGTTTTCAAATAATAAATTCAGAATGCCTGTAATCCTTGATAAATAGAAAAAAATAAAGATTTGGTTGATAATTAATCTAAACATGAATTTCTTGTGTAAGTACACCTGTTCATATTCTTTTCTTCACTGCTTATCAGGCTTCACGTTCACTCTCGCAGGAATTTGTTGAGCATCATCTTCTAAGCATAGATACAACTCTACCTTTTCTGCTAAAATACCGGTTTTCAAGAGCTGTCTCCACACCCCCTACACCCCCATGCAGACATTCCATAAATCATCTCTTAAAACTCCTTAGGATAACTTTAGTACTGTGATATTTTTAATTGGTTGCTGTAAGTCATATTTTCCAAACTATGCATCATCCAACCAGGTAAATCCAGAGCACTTCCCTGTAACATTTTCCCTCTTGACTTAAAAATACACATTCCAGCCACTTTGAAACTTTTATTTAAACAAACTCAAGATTTCACTGGATTCAAGTCATCCCAGGTCTGCAACTCTGTTCTTTTTATTAAACAGAAATGTTGAAGTTGGTATTTTTTTAGATGGAAAAGCCTAGTTACTTAGTTTTACCTTACTACTGAACGGAAACCTCATAAACTCATAATGATTGAATTTGGATTAATTTTCTGAACAACTTACAAATCCTGTTCAAAGCCATCTCCACCTATCAAAAGCACCCATAAAATAAAATCATTTTTTTGTTTCATTGACCCTGTGAGGAGTGAACAATGGGGCTGCATCATAATTAGGAGTGTTTCTTCTTCACCGCGTGTTTGGGTAGATAGATGTTCTCACAGCAACCACTTCTGGCAGCATGCATCTTTTCAGTACGACACGGATTTTCTCCATACTCAAATACAAAGATGATAATTACAGTCAGCCTGCAATATATTGCCAATATAACATCTCTTCTAATGGTCAGGAAAGTGACTTGAACCCAACCCACAATATTTCTCCTGATTTCTTTGCACTTTCCCACATCATTTTTGTACATCACAAGTCAATTACATTCTTCTTTGGTGGTGTCTTCCTGATCAGCCATACCCCTTTGGCTCCTATGTTCAAGACACAATTTCTGTTTCACCATGATTTGCTATTCTAACTGTATTTTATTTGGTTCTACAAACTGCTCCAGCTTCTCAAATTCACCCATATTGTTTGTTTCTGGTACCGGTAAGCCAACATTAACAGCTATTTCTTACGGTCGAAACACAGTTCTTGAGTTGTGTGTGCTAGACATGACACCTGACTGCTCACAGCAACCCATATACTCCTATGTAGCTTAGTTATTCCACGTTTTCTTGCCCCAGCTTTCAGTTTAAAGCGCTCATCAGTTAGGTCAGCCTTTGTCCTTGAAGAGTAGTACTCCCAGGCAGGCACTCCAGTTGGATCAACTTTCTGCAAGTGCCCTCCAAAGACATAAAACGACTCTAACCTTTCCTCAAAGGACTGAATTTGACCCATTTTTTAATATATACTCTTTTTTCCCCTTCCATCTTTTTCATCTCTTTTTCCTTATTTCACAAAGTAATCCTTTCTTCCATTATCTCTCACAGTTGCCTTATCTCACTTCAACATTCCTCCAGTTCTAGGCTTTGGACTTACATTTCTCCTTTTTTCCTCTCCTGTGACCCTGTTCTATTAGTCCTGCTTTTGTTCCTAGCCGTTTCTCTTTCCCCTTTTTTGTAAAGAAACCCTGATCCTGAATACCCTTAATCAGTAGCCAGTTTTTCTTTCATCTTAAATTGTGGCCAACATGCTTCTGTGTACCTTCAACCTTCTGATGGCTGTCTGCAAATTGTACGCTGCACAGCGACCTTTTTTCTTTTTCCCTTTCTCAACCACGAAGTTATTAGTATTGAGTCAATAGGATGGATGTTGTTAGTGGATAACAAGAGGTCAGAAGCTGTCAGTCCTAGGCAGGAATCCTCACTCTTTCTCCAGCTGAGATTCTCTGTCCTATTCACCACTGAGATATCTCAGAGAGAGAGAGAGAGCACTGCAAACTGCAGCCAAACCCCATTTCCCACACACTGCACTCACTTTCCCCCACACCAAACATACATTTACCTCTCTCCTCTATCCGTGGAGTAATTTACAAGAAGATTTCCTGCACAAAATCTTATTTGTTCACACCTCTCATCACTGCTGGGATGAGCAGAATTGCAAGCAGATTCCTGATGTTGTTGAAGGACAAAAGAAATTCAGGAACATTAGAAAATACTGCTTTGTATTACTTGGATGGATCTTTAACAACTTTTTAAAAATATGTCTAAAGGAATTCTAATTTTATTGCTAAATTAATTTTAGTGAAATGCATCTGGAGAGCATGCTTCAGGAATTTCTATAAGTTATATTTATCCCACCAGTGAGGATTATCTGACTTTTTATAAGCTAATCCTCTTGAGTGGTATGTCTCAATCCTATGAGAAGGCATGTAATATTTTACATTACAAGTGTTTTAATTTTATCTTCATTAATTTCCAGCATGACACTTTAAACACGTATAAGAATTTCCACACAAGGGCAGAGAGTAATCCAGATGCAACATTCACAGGTTTGGGTAATTATTTTCCATTATCATGCAATAGCATCTAGTATTTTTTAACAATTTATTTGTTTTCACTCTTATTCCCTTTGCTTCTTATTTCACAGGCCATCCTCATTTTTTCATGTCTTGGCAAGTATCAGCTGCAAGAGAGATTCGCCTTCTGATGATTTTTTTTTTTGCCTCACTAAAACAATCAAGGGAAGAGAAAGCAATGCTTTCATATTTATATCAAATTGGTTTATATGGGGTGGCCAAATCCTGCCCTTAACATGGGTGCACAGCTCTTCCCGTGAACCCAGGAGACTGTGTTTCACATGAAGGTGTTCTGCCCTTAATGCAGTGTTCTTTTTTTCTGCCTTGCACCAGGAAATTACTGTTTTTATGCCTACAAAATGAAGAAGGAGATGGTCCTTCCTTCATTCCAGTGAAGCCAAACAGCAGCTATGAATCTGTGGTAAATGTATAGCTGATATTCAAAAAACATGACCAGGACCTGATACTATGATTTTGAATAAACACAGTGGATATATATATATATATGTGGATACATAGATAGAATTATCTGCCTTGTTGTGCTAACACAGCCCACTAATTTTCCTGGGATAGCTGGAGAATATGCAGCAAAGGGATCACAACTGTGAGTAAGCAGTAAGGCAGAGCATGAGAAAGTCACCAAGATTCAGAAAGGAGCAATATTACACACCGGGTGTTTGCACAGATGGGAATTCACAGCCACAGACTGGAATCCCCCCTCCTCCCAGGAGTCGTAAGCACTGAGTCAATGGGAAGTCTGGCAAACCTGGATCACACAGGTGAGAAAGAAATGACATTCATTGTCTCATGGATGTTTCTGGGTAGAGCAGAAGAGGCATAGCTTCGTGCTTGCTGAACACCCACCACTTCTGTCACCCATCATTTCTGCTGTGCTTCTCCACCCATTTTTCTCTCTGAAATTGTACTGTGGTTCTTGAGACAAAGACAGCTTTGTGTAGACAGCCACTGCACACATTTTATGCTCTCCCTGCCTCTCACCACTACTACTGCAAGGCTTAAGGGGCTTTTAAGTCACACGTAGGCTTCTGACAGCTTTCCACAGGTGAGTTTTGAGAGAGAAAACAGCTCTGTTTGAAAAGACATGCATCCCATTGTACGTCCCATCTACTAGCAACAGTATGTTCTGGAGTTGTAGTGGTTCCTTTGCATCCAGGTGCCAAAATCAGCAGATGCCAATGGAAACAGTGTCAAAACTCAACTTGGGCTACAGCATTGGAAGGCACAGATGAGAGGAACACGACCACTGGCACATCCCTCAGTCAGAGAAGCACTACTGAATTTTATATACAAGTGACAGTAATACTGCAAAGGCCATAATGCTGCAAAGGCCATTTTATCTACCTAATAAAGGTTTATGAGACAGCACTATTAGGCATTTATATTGTACAAGAGCATCATTTATTTTGGTAGAATTCCTTGGTGTTGGATGAAAACTCAGCTATTTCCTATGGAAGCTTCTTAGCTAATTTCTCTTTAGAGATACTTTCCTTCTTGTGAAATTGCAGATGCAGGTCTGGGAGAAACAGAGCGACTTGCTCTTCCCTAACTCAAGCAGCATGGCAAAGAGCCTGTCCTCATCAGGATATGAAAATGTCCCAGTTGCATCTGCATCTCTCACTGCTCTCTACACCACTGTTCTTCAGAGAGAGACACAAATCCTCACACTGTTCCTGAGCAATACATTCTGCATTTGGAGTTCTGACTTGGCTGACACTTTTTAAAGAAAAAAATACATATATTCAGAGTCAGACAATTCCTTGGTGACTATTACACAGCTGCAGATGCTGAAGGCACAGATTATTCCTGCTAAGGTCAACATTACCTTACACTAAAAAATTGTCTTCCTGACCATTCATTCTGTCTTTACTTCCACACTCTGAACAAGTGATGAATTTTTATGATTTCACCACCAACCATTGGCCATGTTGTGAACCTCTTGGGAAAGAGAAGTGAAGAGGTGGAAAGAGGTCCCAACCCACATATAGACACCTAAAGATGTGTCCTTTGGTATTTCATACGATCACATTAAACCAGATGAGCAAAAATTTCATTTGGAAGCTGTCACAGAGCTAATAATAGTCAAAGTAAGGGAGCCACAGACTGAACCTGACCAAAGAGATGGAAAGATGCATTCAGATAGCCCAAATTTAAACCCATATTCAAAGTCTACTGTTTCCTACTGACTATCCAATTTGGAAGGCATGGAGCCAGGCAACGGATCCGAGACCTGTGTGGAAGTTAGTTTGGCAATTTTAATATCACCCAGAGCCACTTAGCAGTAAGTGAAATTCCCCAAGCAGGAACCTGTGTGGAGGATAGACATTCTGTTTCTTGAAGGAATATGCTACTTTATAATATGATTAAATTCAGATGTGGGATGAAAGACAGAAAAATTAGAAGTTTCTCATGACTTTCCTTTAATCAACTGAAATATTATATTCACCTACATTGAAAAAATTTAGTTTGGTTATTGCAACACTAAAAGCAGCATAAATTTGAAAGATCTCCACTTCAAAAATGAAAGCTTACTCACTGTAAGCTTTGTAAGGATCCCTTCTTACTTTTCCCTTCTGCTCCATATTCCCCTTAAAACTGATACCATCGCATCAAATGTTTTCATTTCAACTAAAGTGCATTTTGCAATAGCAAAAAATTGTTCCCTCAAAGATTTTCCCATTAGCTTTATCCACTTACTAGTGCACGCACTCCTTCCTCCAACAGAAGACAGAGGAACAAAGAATTGGCTTTGTTTAATACTTTATTTAAAGTGCTTGGATGCTGTAATACAAGGAGAGAGGTGGAATGGAACAGAATTCACAGGATGCAGGCAAGAGCCTTCTCCCTGTCTGTCAGAGCAGGCAGTGTGTAGAGCCTGGCCCTAATCAGATTAGGTTGTGCATATTTATAACCATCTGAAGATCATAAAGAAAGACTCCCAATTAAAAGATACTCTGGATTTGCTTCTGTGAGAGTTGCAGAGAAACACAGCGACTTGCATTTCCACCCGAGACTGAGATTTGGCTTAAAGCAGCCTTGTCAAACTCGGTCCTCTGTGAATGTGTTTTCTAGCAGAACATGTTCCTAGGTTCTGTTCACATACATCGAAAAACACATGTCACATTTGATCTGGTTGTATGAAGTTACACAATGCCATGTCCCCGCATGGGATGTACCCCATGTAATAGAACACACATTCGAGCAAAGCTCTCTTTTCCATTACAGGCAGGAGTAAATTACAGATAGGAGTTTACCCATAATTAACCACAAACTGGCAATAAGGCCTATTTTCTGTCTTTCTAGATTACTATCAAATCAGCCTAGCCCTTCTCAAGCTTATTTTTAAAAGTAGTTAAAACTACAGCAAAAGACATTTCAGATGAATCAGTTCTGTGGATAAATATGCTGTATGAACCATCTGAGCTATGTGGAATAGAGAGCAGATCCGAGATGCTGCTGAGGTGTGGCCTGTTAGGTAAATAGTCTATGCCTGGCTACAGTTTCTCATAAAAACCTTTAACTTCTTTTCTCTTCCTGACCAGTCGTTCCTCAATTAAGATCTACACTGTTGTTACCTCTTAACAATAACACAAGCCTGAGCTCACGACCAGCAGCTGCCCACAATGTGTCTTTTACAGCTGAAATCACTTCATCATTTATTATTCCAACAGACTAAATAAGGGCAGGCATTTTCCTAAAGAATTGATTTTGCAGGGCTCAGTATCAATCAGTTCTTTCTGCCTTTGATCCTCGGTAATCAGGGAGCCCAACATTTATAGAGTGCAATATGTAGCCCACTGAAAGATATTCTAGGCTTTCTGCTGCTCCTGTGAACCACCTATTTGCTTTAGACAATCAGCAAACTTTTTATTAGCGGGATGCTTTGTCGGCACACAAGACAAACTCACATCAGCGTTTCTCTGAGAGGGATCTAGAAAAGTAAGCACTCTAATTGGGACATTTGCATTTTAATACTCTTGAAGCAGCTCCGATTAACAAGACTTTGTTAAAGTAAAGATGCTGAGCTTTCCCTCTGTTACAGTCTCCACTGTTACTTATCACTCCGGGGTCCCATCCCTGATGCCACGGTGCTGGCTTCTTGCTTTATGGTTGTCCCAGCACTCCAGAGACACCAAAAGGGCTGCTCTCTCACCTTCTGCAGCTCCACGGTTTAATTTTTGCCTCCTGGAGCGTAACAGAGCTCTGATTCGTCTGCAGACCACATCTCTATGTTTCTGGGTTCAAGCACCAGAGAAATGACAGTTAAAGTTTTTTGTGGACAAGCTTTGCAATCAATCCAACCCTGTAAAGGATTACTGTTCCCAATACATTCATGCTGTATTTTCCTTGTTGTAAAGGGTACCTTTTCCACTTCTCAGTGTCTTTTAATATCTTAGTTCTCCTGCTCCTTATTTTACTTTACTAAACAAAGTAATCTCCAACCACTATAAAATATTGGCATATGTTATTCAAACACATCCTGACCTATGAGCATGAACTGGAAACTCATGGGAAAAGCTGCATCTGTGTCAACATTTCACTCTGGAAGATGCACTTTGACTGTCCTGGGATGTACTTAAGCAGGGAGGGGAGGAATAGGGCTGCATTGTCAGAATGCAAAGCAGAATCTGACAGATAAAAGGTCCTGCAGAAATGGGTTTTTTTAAGTCTTACTTGAAAAAAAAAAAAGCTTTAAACTGTGGAATTCCTCATTACTATTATTATTTTTTTATTACTATTATTATTATTATTATTATTATTACTGGAATTAAAGTTCTGGGCACGCCTTAGGACGGAAGTCCATATGCTCTTCCACCACGCCTGCAGACTGCTGTGATGAACAGGATGGGAGAACCACCTGCTCACAACGCAAAAAGACTTTGTTATCATATACAGAAAACCAAGATGCTGTAAGTGCCCTGAAGGATCTGCTTTCTCAGTGCTGACTTGCGGTATAGCACTGTTCCTCGTGTAATTATCACTCAGGCTCATAAGATACAATTCCAAGTCATATCCAGCCTATAATGAAGGTGGGAAAAGAACTTGAGGTAGTTAAGCTCTGGTGGTTTTGTGGGTCTTAAGTCCTGTAGCTGGCTGTGTTGTGGGATGCAACTCAATTATTAGAATCCAATCAATTAATTAAACCAATAATTCTTCAGACCAGTTTTGATACAGGAATGGAGAAGAGTTGCAGGCATTAAAATAATTAACATTTTAGCACTGACTTGAAATAAAATATGTGAAATACTGACCACACATACATCTCTCCTTCTATTACTGGAAACATTAAAAACAAATCTGCAGCTTTTTAAACATTTTCTTTTACAAAGACAACTCACTTTCTAAGAAGTTCAGAGAAAATCAGCAAAAAAGCAAACACCTAGAGCATAAATCAAAGTTGAGAAGTCTACACCCCTTTGCACAAAGAACCCTATATAGCTTCAACCTCAATTACAGCCCTGTGGGCATCTCTAGTGCATGTCTAGCATCTCTCCATAACCTGTGGATCCACAACAGTAAGTCCCATTTATATGATATGATATGATATGTTATATTATATTATATTATATTATATTATATTGTATTGTATTATATTATATCATATCATATCATATCATATCATATCATATCATATCATATCGATTATATTCAGTGGAATACATAGGCCAAAGGAAGGCAGGGAATTTTCTGCAGGATTCTCGAAGCTGTGGTGGGATGGGTTTGCCATCTGGTTGCTTTCTGCTTTAGGTGTGTTTCTGTACTGGGCATGTTTCAGAGACATCTAACTACCTTAGAGTGAAGACATACCCTTCTGATAATGAATCTTCCCAGAGAAGGCTAGTTTGGAGATTTAGAAGCAAATTCTTGTAACTGAATCATCATAATTCAATTGTTCTCTTTTAAAAATAAATTCATTATATAAACAATTAAGTATGATTATATGGATTTAGAAAGCTTTTACTCCAACTTACTCTTGCAGTGACAAGTTATAACATAAGCCTTAACACCACTTCTGAGAAGACTGTGCCTAGACAAACACTTTTCTTTGGTTACCACAAACCTGTCCCAAGGTCCACCACGCCATCTGAACTGTCATGGAATCTGATAGATACATGAGCAGAGACCATGGATGTGTCAGAAACATTGTTTTTTCTCTGGTTAAAGAATGATTCCAGCCCTACATCTGAAAAGAGAACATCAACTTGCTTGGAGCAGAGTCCCCTGAAAAGCAAAGAGACAGCACCCAGCTGGACAGAGGAGTGGGCTGCTCACCCTAGGCTGGTCATGGCCACAGGCCTTTCATCCAGAGAGAGAGCTCTTCATCCAAAAAAGCTGACCTCTGCTCAACTTTGCTTCATAAGAGCAAGACTGGCAATACATTCCTCATTTATATGCTTTGTAACAAGCTCACCAGGCGCACAATTAAGGGGAACTTGCTCAGTCACTCACACATTTAGTAGAGTCTAGGAACTGCTCTCTGTGGTTGGTTTGACTGCTCTGTGTTTCTCATCCTCAAGCCTGAAGATCTTGCAAGAAGTTAATTCAAACAGCTCCATGTCTGCACAAATATTTAAGTGAATAAAATATTTTCATAAATACTTCCAGGCTGCTTGTTCTTTCTGACTTCAGTTAAAGGTTCTCTTCTTAAAAAAAACCCCAACTCTCTACCTAAATTAATTTCTGTAGCTTCCTAATCAAGAAACAAATAATAATAATTAAAAAGAATGGCCCATCTGTGTGAGTTATTGAACTAACTTTGTGAGAAGTCCTCCAGCAGACAGCAGCCGCCTTCCCTCCTCTCTTTTTATATTTAATATCACTGTATGCAATCTTAACAGCTGTGTATTTACTAGAAATATACTAGAGTTTTTTGGGTCACTCACTTTCTAAAAGCATAACTGAGAAACGCACACCCAGGGCATTAACGCTCATACGCAATCGCCCTGGCTTGGCTCACACGGGTAATGGCTCCGTGGGTGATTAGTGGTTTTCATCATCAGGTCCTACATGACTAAAAAACCCACCCAACAACACCTTAATGGCACAGAAAATATTAGGAGTCAGCTATTTCATATTAATTACGTGTTAATGTAACATTATTGCTGGCGCTTTAACTGCTGTTGTCCTTAAATGCTGCAGTGCATTCATGAAGGACTTCAGGAAAAAGGAGAGTATGGTGCTGAGACTTATTGCATTAAGAGATCGGTTTAACAGATTGTTTAGTTTTGGTAATATAATTTGACATCTAAACATAAGCTGAGAGGGATCTCCCACAAAACCTTTGATAATATGATTCATTGTCAAATGTTTGTTTTGCCTATCTGGTACTCATTAATTAATTCTTTTTAATATATCTTGGATTTACTGATTTGGAAAAAGAGAATTATTCTTATTGATGTTGCTAAAATATCCAGGTGGCTTGAATTTCACCAACTAGATGGTATAATCTAGCACATTTGTGTAGACCTAATCAAATCTCTACTAACAGATGTGAAGAGCCCAGCATGGGAGCAAATGTTTGTGTCTATATGATAATTAAATTACCTCAATAAAGAGAATAAATGAACAATGATGACTATAGTTTTTTTAAACCTAGGTTATCTTCCTCATGCACAGCCTCTATTAACCCCTTTAGCAATTGGAAAAACTTGAAGTTTTTCAGGATGAACCATGTTTTTCAGGTAGGACCTTTGAGTAAATCTACCAACCAGGCAACATTTAACTTGCTTAAGAACTCCTACACATCCCCATTAGTGGAAATCAAATAAATAATAAGTTCTGTATTCAAGATACACTGTGTGTGGTGTATTTAATTTTACACAAACAATTCAGAACACATCAGTTTGTGTTTTGAATTGTCTTTTAGTTCTCCCATTCTCGAGGAATTGCTTTGATAACTATCATAGCATTCTTAAACATCTTTGTCTAGACTTTAAATGTGTTCAGATGCCTTAACAAACAAGCTCAATGTCCTTCATATGAGCCGGATGTCACTATATGGACGTTTCTGAGAGTCCCAGCAAGCACTTCAGTGAACAACGTACTGCTAAGCATCTCCAAAATCTGCCCCTCTGAATCCAGTTTGCCACACAACCAGATAATTTTATTTGAATGCCTATATAGTACAACAAAACCTTCTAATGTAACCCATCACTGGATAATCATTTCCCTATAATTCACTTCAGGGAGACCTATAAAAACAAGCTTTGGGAGATAAAAAGATAATTTAAACGTATCTTTGTTTTAAAAGTGGCCTTTGTGGAAGTGAGATGCTTCCACAAGAAAGGGAAGTTAGCCCTTAGTAGCAGTATTGCTTAGATATCATTAAGCAGGCCAAGTTGCAGCTGGAGTTCAAATCACTTCTGACCATGTTTTTGCTGCAAACAGGGGAACAGTTCTTCCTCTGTTCACTCCACGGCGTGCTCTGACCTTGCTGGAGGCTAAGTAATGTCACCAGCTGCATGTGTAATATGGTCATCGGTGATGAAAAGTGAACCAGTGTAGCTCGCCTAGGGATGCAACCCCTTTTAACATATCTAACATTCCTGCAGGTGTGGTGGCTTTATTTGTGTGTTTTACTGTGTTTGTTTATTTGCCTGACTAACTAACTCATGTCCTCTTGCCCACTGCAGATAGAGCCTTCTGATTTAACATTCCTGAAACTTTGAGTGTTTAGGATATAGATTGTTTCCAGTCTCAGGATGTAAAAGACATGGGATAGAAGCAAGAGAGATTAGGGCTCTTTTCCTCAAAGTTAAACAACTGGATTGGTTTTCAGGCAATGGGGCCCTGAAACAGCTAAATAAAAATAGTCCTGCACTTACAAGGAACCCACAGATTGTATTTCTAGAAGGTCTGACCGAAAAGCTGATATGACCCACAGCACTTGGGAATAGCCTGAACACATAGAACAGTTAGCTCCTGGTGTCATAAAGCGATCTTTAGTCAGCCACAGTGATGCGGCAGTGGGGATGCGGTCATTTGGGAGGCTAATTAGATCCTCTTGGTATTTCAATGAATCTTTCCACCAAGGCTTCTGTACTGCGGGAGAGAAATAAAGCCAGGAAACGGGCCAGGCACTCCTGGCCCAACTCCTCCCAAACTACAGACTGTTTCTGAGAAGACCTGCAAGGAGCAGTTGGCTTTTACTGGACTTCATTGGACTTCTGTGCAGAATCACAGAATCACAGAACATTAAGATTTGGAAGGGACCTTGAAAGATTATCTAGTCCAACCCCCTGCCAGAGTAGGATCACCTAGACTAAATCACACAGGAACTTGCCCAGGCAAGGTTTGAATGTCTCCAGAGAAGGAGACTACCCAAGCTCTCTGGGCAACCTGTCCCAGTGCTCCATCACCCTCACAATGAAAAAGTTCCTCCTTATATTCACATGGGATCTCCTCCGTTCCAGCTTGCACTTATCCTATCTACCTTTGTCCTGCTGCTGCCATCCCTGAGAAGAGTCTGGCTCTGTCCTCCTGATTCTCACCCTTTACATATTTATAAGCAACACCTGGAGCTTGGTGGAAAAGGGACAAAAGCCACTGAAAAATACAGAAGTTGGAACAAACAAGTTCGCTTTCAGGAGCTGCTGTGGTATGATTGCTGCATTTTTGGTTGCTCAAGGGGTTTTATTTCCAGCCAGTGTTGCACCTATCAGACAGCACTAATGTTTTTCAATGGCCTTCCTTAGCTCTCTGTCCACCGCTGACCATGGGTCTGGCAGGACAGAGGCATCTCCCAAAATTCTTGGGCTATTGCCACAGGTGTTACAGACTCATATCTTCACCAGGTATCCACAGTGCAGGGTTGCTACTATCCCCTACTACAGGCAGTTGGATGCATCCATTGAAATACAACATCCATTTCCTGCAGGCCCGAAATACTTCCCGAAATGCTGATTTCTGCTTTGGCATTTGAGGTTCACCTGCGTGGGTCGTTTCTGGTGGAATTAATCTTCCTATTATGGTTTTCCTGGACTGTGCACATCCCATAAAGACATTGTTACATAAATGGTTCTGCTTCCTCTTTTCCACATTAAGGCCAATGAAGAGCTGAGTTCATACCCGCGCTCCCGACCACGAGGCAGTGCCTATATCCACAGCTCACTCCAGCCCCACATACCAGAAGGATATTACCACATCTTTCATCCACACACCACAGACCTAAAGTTGGCTAAAAGAGTGCTCCAGAGTCTTTTGCTGCCTGGGTGCTGTGAGCCAGTAGCCCCAGACAGAGACTTGGTGCTCTCCTTTGTGCTCTGCAAATATCAAAAGTAGCCAGGACTGAAGTCTCAAGCAGAACCATTTTCTAGTCATTCACATGAAGGCCTGTCTCTTCTGCTCAACGTACACATACAAGCTCTATCTACCAATTGCCCTCTTTTCAATCTGCCTAGCTCTCAGAAGCATACATCAGCAACTGTATCCTCCTTGTCTACCTGCTCAAAGCAGGACCTCATAATGAAAAGTTTACTCTCTTCTAAAGTATTCCCTTCAAAAAAGTATTAGGGGAAGTTTATTCTGATTAGATATAGATGCAATCCCACAGAAAACAAGTAGAATGGTCTTTTGCTGCCCCATAAACTTCCTGGGCTTCACAGCCAGAGGCATAGTTAAACATCACCAGTGACCTGTGAAAATGTAGCATAAAATAAATAATCATATAATAAGGAATAGGAAGCAAAGTTACATGTGTGTTTGTGTCACCAATACAACTGTTAGAAATATTTGTTCAGTTAGGAGCATGGGTCAAAAGTGATAAAGGATTTAGTTGAGTGGGGTTGGGTCTGGTTTTGCCCCTTCTTGGTGGACAGAGCCACTTTGGATTGACTGGGTGTTCCATACCAGTGCTGCCAGCTGCTACAAATACCAGACTGCTGTCTGTACGCTGACATTCCTACACTGTAAGGGGCCATCAGCTTGTCAGCTGTAGTGACAGGACATGGGAATCAGCCTGGAATGGGCCAATTTGTCATCTAAACTCCATTCAGCCCACTGGGTCTCGGATTCCTCTCTTCCACATACCAGGTGAATAACACTCACAGAGCTCTGCTCCAGCATGGGAGTTTGCAGGGTCTATGCTTCCTTAACTCTTATTTGTTCTTCCTATTTCATAGCCTTGGTCAGTAACAGTAACTTCTGTTGGCACAGGGACCGTCCTGGGCCCTTTCCTGAAGGACCATGTCATTGACCAGCAGAGCTAAGCAAATGGGGTCACTGGGGCTGGAGGGGCCCAAGGAAGTATTGCACCCCAGGAACAGTGTCCACCTCCCAGGGCAGACGTTCCCTGGATCTGTCCCAGCCAAAGTCAAAGCAAGATGTGGGTCTGAAAGGAAACCCAGGCTAAGCAGAAAGGGTGCTGGGATGTGCTCTGACAAACCGCTGAGTCTAAGAAGTGTATTTTGGGGTGCAACTGAAGCAGGGACACAGCCAGATGCCTTTTGAGATATCAACTCCTTTTCCCTCTTCCTGCAGGCATTTCAGTGACTTGCTTCAAATGCCTCAGATACATTTTTATCTTCTCACTTCCCTCCTGTCTACTTTCATTCAGTTTTTTGTTGCCACGAAGGCACTGAGAAATGTTTCAATGCAAGAGAGCTGTCTTCTTCTTGTCCCCTTTACTCTGCTAAGAGTGCCCTGTGAATCCCCCGCTGTTTCCCTGACCTACCCTTCATGGTTCCTCATTGTGCAACCAGGTTTTAGCCCAGTTTTTCATAAACAGGTCTGTGTTACACAAATGGGATTTTTTTCTTTATTTTTTTTTCTAAAGTGGAAACAGGCTCAGTGGTTTGTAAATACACTTTGGTTGAAAAGGAGTTAAAAATACAGTCCAAGAGACTTTGCTTCCCTCCTTTCCCCCATGGTTCATGACCTTTGCTTTTTTCAACTTCCTCAATTTAGTTTCAGTAAATTGTCACAGAATGGCACAACACCTGCCTTGGGTACTTGAGAAATTGACTTTTCCTGCAAATTACCCTGATCAGTGACCTTGTCTGGCTACTAAAGGGGTTTGCAGAAGCAATGTAGCTTTATGTGTGGCCATCTTCCATCTCCTGATTGGTATTTAGCCCTTTGAAGTTCACTTATCTCCTTAATGTGCAGCTACTTTTTGAAGAGGGGAAAAAAAAAAAAGAAAAAAAGGACTATGATACACTTGTCATCTCTGAAACCAAACTACCAGCAGGGAGACAAACTGTGCTCCATCTCTGAAAGTGCAGAGAGCAGCATAAGCTGGAAGGCTTCAGTGATTCCCCCTTTTCAGAATAACGTGTAGGATTCCTCTTTCTCTTCAGCTGTTAAATGTTCAGACGCTGGCTGATGTCCTTGCAGGGGACTGGTGTTTACTAGGAAGGATATAACAAGGCTGACTTTTCCTTCCTTTCTTTAAAAAACAACCCAAACCCAACCAAATCTGTTGTAAAAAGTCCCTGTTCTCTGAGGGAAAGGCAAAATTCTGCCTCTCTGCATGATGCACAAGTGTTGAGGCAGAGGTTACTTCTGGGAACCTAAAAGGTAAAATTATTTTCTATGCTGAAGCTTTGATTTCACTGGGCGATGTAAAGGGGTTATTTCTTTAATTAATTATTAATTGCTCTGTCGGCTAACAGGTGCCAGGTCTCAAGTGCGGCCCCCGGGGGCAAAGCAGCCCAAGGGTAAGAGCGATTCCCAGCGACCTCAAGCAAATTGGCCCAGGAGAAAGTTCTGGAGCTCCTTCCCATGTCCTCGTCAAATATCAAAGAAAAACAGTTAAAATGTAAACTTATATTAAGCATTGTACTTCACTCTGACAAGCTTTTAAGATCAAATTGCAGACTTTAGTCAACAAAGGGGAGTTAGTCCTGGGTCTTTGGGGTGGAGAGGGGTTTTGGGGGGAGGGGAGAGCTGTTTGAGAGCTATATGCATAGTTCTCATCGTATTTTTCACATCTGTTCTGTTTAATTTAGCTAAGCACTTTGAGTCGCAACTTGTGGCTGAAAACTTGAATCCTATTTTACCTGGGACTTCAACTGATATTCTAGATCTTAGAAGGAAATTAAAAAATACCTGAAAGATTACATTATCTAATAAATTTTCCCCCTCCCCACTCTCTTTATTTTTGCAACTGGTGAAGATTTATTGCTTAATTGCAATTTAAGAAAAATTTTAATACCGTCAAATGCAAATTCCACTTGAATGCGTGGGAGGATTTTTCTCCCTTTCCTTCTTTTCCCCTTATCTTGGAACAAAAGTCTAACAGAGAAAAAGCCCACAAATAAGTTTTGGGTAAGGAAAAAATAGCAGAGAACTGTTTTCTTTATTTATATTGCTGTCCTTACCCTGTCTTGCCTGATCCCCTCTCAAGATTTGCGATTTTAACCTTTTAACACCATTCTGAACTGCGGAAATATTACCCTTGTTTTAGAGAGAGGGAAATTAAGACAGAGGACTGATAATGTAAGAGGTCCGTGGCCACGGACACACCGTTTGTTTGGAACATAAATGATATTTAATCTGCTGAGGCCTGTAAAGGCTCAGGCACTGCAGCTGCATGAACAGGATCCACCATTCCTCGCATGAGGATCCACACTGGCTCTGTGGCAGCACAGGAGCACTATGAGAGCATCATGGCACCCATGCTCCTCCATACCATCCCTCCTTGCCACTCGCTTCTGCTGCCACACTCCCCATCCACCAGTGAAGTTGCTGGGTGCCGCAGGCTCTGCAGCTGACACTGGTTCTACCCCTGTTATCTCCCTTTCCTCCGGTGCTCGTTCTACCCACTGCCCTTGGGGCATACCTTATCTGTGTTAGCGCTGGACACAGCTTCTGTCTGAGCAGGACAGAGGCCCCCAGTGTTATGGCTAATGGAAGCTAATGAGAATAACAAACCACAGTGACACGGTGCTCCTCTGCTATTAGAGAGGGCAGGGAGATGAAAGAGCGTAAGGTAAGTGAGTCCCAAATCCTGATACATTTAGATCATGGGGATTTAGCTGTGATCTCTGTTGCCCTAGGGTCAGCTACAGCGCGTGAGTTATCCGTGCTCTTTGTCACTGCAAATTGGACTGAACCGGTCTGGAAGCCACCTCCAGCCCCACCGGTTCGGCTTCACACCCTCTGCGCCTGAATCACAGCACTGGGGATGCTGGGGCTGCAATGCTGTACTCCACTGGGCACTGCAACCAGGCACTGGTGTCTTTAAGCCGTTTTTAGAATTTGGCTGAATGGTTTAGTGGTGTTGGTTTGACCGGGTTGAAAAGGAAACAAAACCCCAGGACAAAGGCAGGTGCAGACACAGAGCTTCACTCAACAAGCAGCTTGGTTTGAGAGAGAATCCTTTCCAGTTACTCATTCTCTTACAACAGAGATCAGCCTGCTCAGAAAATCACTACCCAGCACCATGATCTACCATAAATTAAAACAATTAAAATACAAATCGCATCTTGAATCTGTTAACTTTCAGATAAGTGTAATTAGACCCCAAAATGCTCTGAGTAGTGTTTATGCATTTATTTACCAAAAGACAATTATTCAAACAAAGAAACATTTCCAGTTAATTGATGGAAAGATACGAGACAATGTAATTAACCATCATTAGAGTAGGCAGCCCTTTATTGCTCGATGGCATGTAGCTGTGGGAACTGTTGGCTGTGACACTGCTCCTGTCTCTAGGACTTGGGCAGGGAGGACAAGGCAGGTGGTGGCTGTGCACTGCTGTGGAATTTCCATAGGGATGCTGGCCCTTCCCCATCCAGCAAAAACTACATCTACTGGAGCCTGTCTCGTGAGAGACCTGGGAGAGGACTGATGATGGGAACCACGGTGTATCAGCAGAGCTGTGTGTGAAGGAAGGATCCCCTCTCCTTCAGGTCCAGCTCCAGTGGAGCTGTGCAGAACTGCAGACAGCTCCTGCCTGAAACTGTTCCCTTACACAACAAGGGTCTTTCCCTCAGCCCTGTGCTGACAAACAGGAGAGACCGAAATGACTCAGTGCAAACAAATCTGCTGGAAAGCAGAAGAAATTATACACGTCAATCGAATTACACCAGTGAGGGAAGAAGAAAGAAGCCCTATATCCTTAAGCTATTTGACTCTCCAAAGCACAATACAACAATATTACCTTTTGTATGATAAGAGAGCTTTTTATTCCAATATGATGTGAAGTAGCTTTGCTTGAAAGATTTCTTCTGTGTTTTCAAAAATCCTTCTGGTTTCCCAGAGGGAAAATGGGGATTACACCAGTAAACCCTGAGCAAGCATGCCCATCACAGGAGCATTTATTCAGTACAGAACCAACACTGGTGATTTCCTTAATTGCAGTAATTCGGACAATGACTTTTCTTTTCTTAGAATGCTTTTTGGATCCAGATGAGCTGCCTCCTTGTAAGGTTGGGTTTTCATCCTCCAAAGTACTTGTGAGGGATCCCCACAACTTTCTCCACTGTTCAGAAACAACTCGCAAGAAAACTCACACTTTAAAATCCAAACTCTCATTCTGCTGTCATAAACCTACTTTGTTCTCAATTGATTTGGGTTCCAAAAGTAGAAAATTCAAAATCTTTACAAAGACCCAAGAAATTTCAGCTGGTTTCATCATTGTGGTTGAATTTCGTCAACCACAGTATCTGTTTGAAATGTCTTGCTCTTTGTTCAGCTGTAGATGTACAGGCCTTACACTCACTAGCCAAAGCAAAGCCATGAAATTGCAGTATGGATGGCAATTAATTCTTTCTAATCTCTCTAAACTCCTGTCTGATTAGAACAGGATACACCCCCAAACTTACAGAAAATAGTACTCTCTGAGATGCTCTTCTACTTTTTGCAAGGTGAAGAGCTATAGCAAAGAGAGATTCCTGCCAAAACTCTATCCAAAAAGATTACATCTAATTTACTAAATTTCTTCCTTCACCCCTGCCACCAGTCCCACTCCTCTTCACCACAGGATTAAATGCTATGTGTTACTGTGTTGTAGCTACTGCAGATGCTGCTGTCTTTCACCCAAAGGAAAGCTCCAATATCAACATGGAGAAGCAAGGGCAGGGCGTGCAGAAAGCATTTGAGCTGGCAAGACCTTCTGAAAAATCACAGTTATCCAGGACACCTGAGCTGGTTTAGGAAAGGTGAAACTTTTCAGGGGGCTAACAAAGTGTAAGAATAAATTTTCCCACTAATGCTGAAGAATCCATCCATGCAGGAACTAGCAACCTTACGTCAGCACAAACGTGCAAAACACCGAGGTGTGAAAGCAGCACTTGCAGAGTGATCTACGAATTGGGCTAGGGATCCATGCAGTCTTTTATAGCAGGAGACACAAAAATGACTAACATGACTCACTAAGTTCTGACTGGTACATAGAGAGCTTAATTTCTGGATATAAATTTCATTTCCCTATTCTTCTCCCTTCATTTCTTCCCAAAATCTGTTCTTCAGTCTTATTTCTCAGGACACACCAGTCTCACATCTCCAGCAAAAACTACAGATGATCCAAAAATCACACTTGGGACACAGCAGCACCCAAGACAACAGACACATTTCCATAGAAAGCTTGTTCCTTCAGGAAAAACTCTTCAGGATTCTTAAATCCAAGGGACAAAATGGATCTCTAAGTCCTTAGCTGAAAAACAGATACCTGGTCTGGCAGTGAAAGGCTTACTAAAGGAAGGAATAAAACCAATTTACCTAGCTGATAAATTGCAACAAGCTCTCAGTAACAGAGGTGACTGCCTGAGCATCTGGAGTGGGGGTCCAGGTCTGAATTTCCACTACACTCCAACGCTCTAGTAATGAAAAGAAAAGAAATCATAGATAAAAGCTTTGGCCCGTCCTCCACTTCAGCAAGTGGTAAATGAGCTGGTAATAGTTAGTCAGAAAAGGAGAAGGAACTGAAATGCATTAGTAGTATTTGATGTGAAGAGTTTGATATAATAAAAAATCATGCTTTTTGTCATACAAATGCAGCTTTCCATAAACAGCCACAAGAATAGGAAGCACATTTTTCAGATTTCCTGCTTTTCCTGGGTTTAGATGATCTGGTTTTGCTTCTTATTAAACACAAAAGATTATGCTTGGGAGTACAAGCTATTTTCACACATAAGCAGTAAAGAAGGGGGCCCCCATACATTCAGTGCCTGGGAGGAGATGCAGGAAAATGTGAACTACATTAATTCTAAATACTGTTCCAAAATTATTAATGTTACATTGTCACAGCGTTCTTTTGACTTACATGACCAGCTTAATCATTAAACTAATTGAGAACTTAAGTCCTTCCCATTTCTTCAGTACTTTCATCCTCAAGAAGTGTATTTCTGTAGCAGTGCATCAGCCTGGCCTGAATCTTTTATTAGGTACATCACTTGTGGAGTCTACATTTCACTTACACCTCACATGTGTCTTTTCCTTTTCCCTTTTCCTTTTAAAGTCAGACCATCTTTACTAATTTCTCTTTAGCTATTTTTAATTTGCTTTTTCCTGATTTGGAAGGAAATGCATTAAAAAAAAAACCCCAACCTAAAACTCCAGCTAGTGCTGTAATATCACCATTGAGAAAAACAAGAACAACAAATAAAAGCAAAACATGATGTGATCCAAGGAGTGTTTAGAACCTGTAATAAGGAGCTTTGGTTAAGGGAGAAGATACAGCAATACACGATTGAAAATACTTTTAATTTACAGTCCTACATACTATTCTTCTGCTCTGATGCAGGTTGCACTCCTAATAATATCAGTTTTAAGCAAAACATGCACAGTCTTACCATCTAGCTGCTGCTGACATAGTCTGAATGGGCCCAGGAGCTATGACTTTCCCCTCTGTTTTATCACACTTGACATTTTATATATATATATATATATATATATATATATATATATGGACTACCCTCTAACATTGAATGAAGCACTTGAATTCTATAATTATATTGTCCTTGAAAACTCATACTGTGGGCCAGTCTCTTCTCTTTCATACCAATGGGCTCAGCTGATTTCAGAGCTGCTCTAGCTAGAAGGCAGTATCAGAACCAGCTTCTGCTACATTTGCCTGGAAAATACAAGTTTTTCTTTGAGAAAACTCATGAAAAAGATACAGGCAGGACATTGCCCCAGAGATGACTCTGCTGTCTGGGGAGGGACTATCAAAAAGCAAGCTGAACGCTTTCAGCACCTCATCCCTCACAATATTTTTAGTTCGTGATGTTCTGTGCCATGCATATATGTATATTTATAGAAAGTTCATGTTTCAAATCTCCCAAATAAAACCATATTTGAATAGAGAAGGGGAATTCAACAACCCTGTTTTTTCATAAAAATATGCACAATTTTAATAAATTAAAAATTAAGGTCATTAAGCTATATTCTAGCTAAAAAGAACATTTCAGGGAGCACATTCTTGTCAATCCTAGCCCCACCTGGCTGTTTAACTAGATACAAAGCAAAGAATTTCTCCTCCTCTCTGCAACACAAAATAGCACATAGATTTGTGGCATGTCTCCTACAAGCTGGGTCCAGAGCGATTCCCTTCAAGGACTGTGTAAATCAACACTCACCCCGAGACCCTTAATTTATACCTGACATAGCATTCACTTACAGACCTAGTACCCAAATAGCTACTCTCATCCTCCACACATACTTTCCTGCACAGGATAACTAGCTCTTTCAGTGGCTCAGATGATATATAATAGCCACTTCAGTGTACTGGCGGAGGCAAGAAGCTGTTTAGTTGATGAGTGGAGGCAGAGACAGATCTGGTCTCCCTCCCAGGCACTGTAATACAACGGGTCATTTCACAATCATTAAGGACTCCACACTTACTGGCCCCAGCTCCAACACCCAAGGAACCTGCAGTCCCTCCCTTGCAGCCCCATGACCAAGTTCTGCCTGCCTTTGAGGGACCAGCCAGCCCCCTTCTTCTGTAATGTAAGCAGTTGTGGAAGACAGTCGCATCTGGTGCTGCTTGTAGAGGAAGAGCTGTCACAAGGACAGACGCCTCTGCTGCCAGGGCTGGAGCATTGCTGCTGTCTCCTCACTGCCACCCCCTTCCTAGAAGAACAGGACCCAGTACCCACAGCACTCCCATTACATACCTTGAATTTTCCAGACAAACCCAGTAAAAATAAGAAGTTTTCCTCAAATCTCTGGACCTCAGGTCAGCCTGGGCAGAGTAGCAGCTGTGACTAAGTCACAGGCACACGGGAGATCTAGGGCCATTGCACACATACAGATCTCCTCCTGGCTAATATTCATGCCCAGCTCACCCAGGATGCCTGCACAGAGGGCTTGTGCTCACTCTGCAGTTCTGCACCTCCCAGAACTTAGAGTACCTTCTCCAAGGTACAAGGGGCAACGGCTTTAAGCTGAATGAGAATAGGTTTAGGTTAGACGTTAGGAAGAAATTCTTTACTATGAAGGTGGTGAGGCACTTGAACAGGTTGCCCAGAGAGGTTGTGGAAGCCCCCTCCCTGGAAGTGTTTCAGGCCAGGTTAGATGGGGCTTTGGGCAAGCTGGCCTAGTGAGGGTGTCCCTGCCCATGGCGGGGGGTTGGAACTAGACGATCTTTGAGGTCCCTTCCAACCCAAAGCATTCCATGATTCTATAATTCTATGATTCCATGTCCCTACCACAGCTAGTCATGTACGCTCAATAAACCCCCCCATGGCACTCCTTGCTTTGCAAGGGCCAACCTCTGTCCAAGAAACCTCAAACATAGAGCAATGCAAAGGTAGCGGGGGCTGCGGAAGTAACACAGCAGTGGTGAGAGGCATTTCACAATCCATGAGCATCCTCACAAGAGTGTTCTCCTGGCACATTTCTAGTAGTTTTTCCAGTAGCACAGAAATACTCTTGTATGGGACTAGCATCATTTTCCACAGCCTGGTATACAGATAATAGCATGCCTCCTGGCACCCATCCCGAGTTTTCAGCACTGCATCCCAGCTATGTGCTGGTGTATGGCAGACATGCTCCCACAGTTCCACGGCTGGAGGTGCTATTCATTCCCTCCGTGGGGATATATATATATAAACTGTTATGTACGACTGAGCTTGGAAAGAAGTGGGATGAAAATGTAAATAAATAAAAACTAAACACAGAGCTAAATGGGGAGAGTGAGGCCTGTCACGGAACTGAGCTCTTGCCCCTGCCGCAGAGAAGATCTAGCATTCAGTGTGAGCAGTTCAGTCTGAAGCAATAAGCCCTGCTGATCTTCACCAGCTCTGAACACAAGTGCAGTTACAACTGAAAAAGCACCTGAATAGTTGGACTGTCCCACAGAGAGATTTGGAGAAGACTCCAAAAACATCAGCTTTAGGATTTCACTGAGATCTCCAGGCTGAGCTGGGAGGAGAAGGTTTTTTTCTGGCTAGAGAAAAATGCTGTGTCTCCAAGCGTTATTTTTGAGATCAAGTAATTATGACTTCTGTAAAGCTCACCTGACAGCTGGATCCTCTCATGCTAGGAACTACACACTGACAAGCAACACCCATCTTGCAAAACTCTTTGCAAAAACACACAAGACACAAAAAGCAAGCCTTGCTATCTAGTTTACATAAGGGAAGCAGAAGCACACTTCAAGTAATGGGTAAATGTATCTATGAGCATATTTGTTATATGTGGATTTCTTACGAAGAGAGACCTGAATTTCTTATGAGCAGACCATGAGGGGTACACAGACAGGCTGTGGAAATAGAGAGGCCATGCAGATGTGATGTATTGCCACTGTTGGGAAGATAGCTGTGTGCAGTACGGGTGCAGCTTTTGGGACAGAAGTCCCAAAAGGCTACAAATACAGCAGAGAGGGCAGCCTCAAGTGTAGGGTCACCTGAGAGGCAGCAACAGTGACTGTGGGGGCTCTGAACCCTTGTTCCAGGTCAGTCTGCCCCACAAATCCCATCTGCTCCTGCACATGTGATGCTGGGATCTCTGTAAGGAGAAGGTTGGCAATTTTGGCCACCCAGCATAGTCTCTTTGATGTCAAGACAAGGGCAGATAAGGTAGACAAAGATTTATGGGATAGATGGAGTATGGGAGGGCTAGTCTGTCCTACATACTATACCTAACAATATTTGAAAGCACACAAATTATCCACCCCTTGGAATACTGACTGCTGCTACCACAGGCAGCCCCAAGGATGTTGCTGTAAGCAAATAACATACGGCCAAGGCAGTCTTCAGGCATGGGACTGCTCCTACAATGAACACACACACACACAGAGGTGACTTACTTTTACTGGGCAAGAAAACCACAAGCCCTTAAAAAACATCCTAGAATAAGAATATTGCCCATAAGCCAACCTTCAACTCAAATTATGCCAGAAAGGAATGAAGAATTTGGCCCGTGTCTTTGAGGAAACAGCAAAAGCAACCTGCAGCTGCCTATGAGACGAGTTAGGGAACGAGCTATATTTTTATACAATGGACTTCATTCAAAAATATTGTTTCTTCATTTCCAAGTGAGAAGCAAAGAGCAACATATTGTCCCCTGGGGCTGAGTTTTACTTTTTTGCATTGTTCTTGTCACAGATCATTAAAAAAACCCCCAACAACCCAGCTCTTACCAGACCACTTTCAAAACCACAGCATATTCTTATGCATCACAACATAGTCCTACTCTTTCTTCCCCTCTGTGACAGGTATTTAATTGAGCTAAAACTTTGTTTCTACTAAGATGCAAATTTGGAAAAACAAGATCACTGTTGCCTCCGGCTAGGTTAGCTGAAGATAAAAAAGCAACACCTGTTTTAGGTATGGCCATGTTGAAATGCAGGTATTCCTCAGGCAACATACCCATGGTAACCAACTACAAAACTTGTCCTTCTTGTTTGCTTCCTGGAGACTACAGCGTAGATATGGATTGAGAAGTCTGTGCGTACCATGGGTGTTTTGGGTTTGGTTTTTTTTTTTAATAATATTGCCTTGTGAAATGTTGCTCATTATCATTTTTAATGTGACATAGAAGACAGCTTCCCATTTAAGTTGCCCGTTAGTCTGATTAATAACTTATTTTTATTTTACATTTTGTGTTTTATGCTGCCTGCAAGGCAAATATTATCAGTGTTTTCCTACAAGAAGTAACACAATTCACAGAACACATTTTATGCCCTGAGATCAGAGAAATAAGTTTAGATTTATAATACCCAAGGACTGTGGCTTTTTATGAAGTGCATAAAGAGGGCATGTTTAATTATGTTTTGTTTATATCAGCGCTTTGTCTGCAAGAATAACATGAATTACCATATTTTCCTATCATTGGCAGTTATTTCTAATGATTGATTAAGTTTCTTAAGTGCGGAATGGATTAAATCGCAATTTCTTGCAAATAAATTGGGAAAGAAAAGATACAACTAACCACCCAATTAAAGCGGGAAAGATCAGAGCCTGACTGCTCGAGGCAGAGTCCTGTCCATCTCTTACAGTGACAACAACCCAGGGGAAGGGGAAAAAAAGCGGCAAAATGCTTATTTGAAACCAAAGTACCAAGTATGGAGAGCTGGATCCTAAAGGCTGTACTTTGAGATCCTAAAAGCTGTACCTTGAGATCCTAAAAGCTGTACCTTGAGATCCTAAAAGCTATACTTTGCAAGGTCTACATGTATTCCCAGAGGCAGTCTGACCTGAATCGGTCATCGTTTGGCCCACATCATCAGGGCTGTCCCATCTGGGTTACCCACTAAGCCCCCCGCCGGCCTCTCGCCGTGTCCTCCTGCACGTGCTCCCCGAGGCCCAGCTATGCTTTTTAAAACAAGAAATCGAGGCACCGAATATTCAGACGTGCTGAAGGCCTCGCACCAGCAAAAGATGGTATGACTGGGCTGTCCACCTGGGAAAGGAGAGGCCGCTCCCAATATACCTTGGTGGGGAAATACGGCACAGTACCAGAAAGCTCCGTGCTTTTCTGGGAGCCGGTGGTGGGATCTCACAAGGTCAAGAACTGCAGCATCCCACCCTCCAAAATCCTTTGCTTTGCTCTAGCTGGTTAGTACACCAGCAGATTTGTTCACCTGCGTTTTATACCTGTAAAAATAGAATTAAAAATTACGGAAAGAGTTTCATGAGAAGCAGTGAATGTGGGGGGAGAAATCGCCGGGGCTCGTTCCTGAGCCGCGAAAGGCTTTTCAAGGGTGGCGAACACAAGTGGTTGTCAAATACCATCTAGTGGTAGCGAGCGAGAGTGCAAGTGCGCGGCAGCGCGCAGCCTGCGCGGCCCCAGCCCCGCTCCCGGCCCAGCTTCCGGCCCTGCTCCCGGCCTCGCACCCGGCCCCGCTCCCGGCCTCGCACCCGGCCCCGCCGACCGCTGCTGCCCCGACAACCGCCCCCCACCCCCCGACCCCCGAGCTCTTGGCCCCGGCTTTGCCGCTGGAGACAGACGCCGGCAGGCTGAGCCCGTGGGTGCTGAGCGGGCCTCTCCTCGTCCCGCCGAGAGCCGGACCGCGCTGCTGTGGGAGGGAAGGGTCTCGATGCCAGCATTTTAAGGCAGAAAGCTTGAGGATTTATTAAGCCAACGCTCTTCTTTTGTTTTCACCGCAAATCTCTCATATATTGGGCAAGGAGGGAGTGACATGAGAAGCGACGCTAGCCAGTTAGCTGAACTGCTATTGCAGCTAAGCTGGGCTTGAGCAACAACTTGACGAGGAGGCTCACAAATCCTGGCTTACTCTGTGTGGGAATCAGCCTTCCTACAGCCCAAACCAGGATGCATCCATAGGTGCAAAAGGGACAGCCAGAGGAACCTAGGCTGAGTGCTGGTGAGCAGCTCCCGTCTGATGAGGGATGGCAGCTCTCAGCTGTAACTCACCAGTTCGGAGGGCTGTCCACTCGTTTACCTGCTGGCAACAGGACTATGCTGCACTTACAGAATTATTTAGTGTATTTTTCAGCTCACCAGGACTCTCTCCTAAATCAACACATTGCTTTCCTGTTAGACTAAGCCACATCCAGCCAAGTACTCAGCTAAAGTACTTGCCTGAAGCCATCCCCCATCACGTGTTGTCTCATTCATCCTCTCCCAGTATTTACAAATACAGCCCCTGACCGTGCAGCTAGCTGGACCCCTGCGGATAGACCCTTGGGCCTGAGCAGAGCTCCACTGACATTAATGATGTCCTGCTGTGCAGAGCTAGTAGCAGCATTACATCAATAATCCATAATAAAGTCTAATCAACATTAAAGCTGAGCGGCCATCTGGCCCGAGCAAAGTGTTCAGTCATCCACCTGCATGAAGTGCTCCTGAGCCAAGAACATACCGGAGGGAGACAGTCTCCTTGCGATGGGAGATGTAACTTGTGGGTGTGAACAGGGGTTACAAGCATAAATCAGCAGAACAGACCCTATGGCATGTGTCGAGGTTTCAAAGATCTTAGCTACCTACAAATCCCATGTAGTGACAGAGACTGAAGGACTTCAGATTTGATGTTCAACACTTCAACATTCAGCATTCAACTTGCCTTTTGCCCTGAGGGCAGTGGTTTTCTGGGCTTGGGCCAGAATTCCTCATCTTGGTTTTTTATGTTATTCTTACTATGATAGTTTTGTTCTAAGAAAACCACTTCTGTTCAAAATAAATTAGATAAAGCCACTCAGGACAGAGTGTCCTTGCTCCTTAGCTGCTCTTGTTTTGGCTTTATTTTAAATGTTCCCCCGGGATATTGTTATTTCCACCCATTTCAGAACCACAAAAGGAATGCAGGAGTCAGACTGTTTATATGAACTCAAAATACGGATGCAATCACAGATCTTTGCAGGAGCTCGGATACCACGATGACAGGTGCAATATAAAAAACACCTGTTTAGATTACTTCAGACTTACTCATTGCAAACGCTGAATTCCTTGTGTTTTGCATTCAGAAGGAATTGAAGGAACTCGGGCTGTAATCCAGTATTCAGTTGCAAAGTTGATAATTATGGCATAGTTAGGGAAAGGAATTATTCAACACAAGTGCAAGGTCACGGCCACAGATCTGGCTATCTTCAACGCCAACGGGGCAAGATAAGTGGTCTTGGCAATAAGACCAAGCTGTGCACCTGCTCATGGGAGCTGAACACAGCAGTAGTGCATGAGAGCAGAGACAAACCCAAGATTTTATGGGGTATTTTGTATCGAATGTCTCCTTCACAAAGAAACAGAGATCTCTATCATCACCTTTATACAAAGGAAAGCTGGCAGGAAAATCATCTACAAATAAAAATGGGTATGAAAAAAGCTTTAATTTCCTCATTTGTGTTCAATTCCTTGCAGTACTTTGCTTTGGAATCTCTAAAAGGCACATTAAACCATACCTCACAGCCTGCAAATCAAGGGCTAATTAAAACTGCATTAACCCTAATGGATTGGAAAGAAGAAATCTAATTGAGAAAACTTCTGTTTACTGAAGGCACGCTGGAAAAACAAACTATCCCATATTTCTCTTCAGTCTTCCCCCCCCCCCTTTCTCTCAGCATGCACATACAGAATTGCCTCCTTTTACTCTATAATTTACTAAATCAACATTTTTGGGGAGGTTTATAGCACACTGAACCTCTCTCACAGCACTTTGCAACCAACCTCATGCTATCACATCTTCAAAATATGTTCCACCACTCTCAAAACCATGCTCGAAATGGGCCTGTCCTAATTGCAGTCACAGGTGTTTGCTGCTATTTACCCATTTACTTCATTATCTTCTTCCACCCTGAGGACCGGTCTGTATTTCCCACACCAGCTGTAGCTCTTGCTCTCACTTACTGGGACCAGTCAGGCCATTCTGTAAATTCTCCCTAGGTTAGGACAAGCCTTGCCTTGTCTTCCTCGACTTCCCACATGGATGGAGCAGAAGTGTCCCTGTGGAACCCACTTAATGACAAAAGCTAGAAGCGCTACTGATAAATGACCTGTTTTTTGGAGCAGGAGGAACAACCACATATTTTTGGTGCCCTTATTTCTGTTTGGTTTCCTTTTAGGTACTCTTACCCACCTCCACGTGATGTAACCCGAATTTCCAACTCTGTGCATCCATCCTCAAAATCAGCAGAACCTGGAGTTGCAACCTAAACGGGGAGGAGGGGGAGCTAAGCTGTAAGTAGCCCTCCGAGGCTTGTTGTCCTAATGAATACCAGGCCACAAATTAATGAAGGGGGTTTTAAGAAAACATTGTTATTTTTAGCCCTTCAAGCATCAGCAAATCTGCTAGAAGTCCAGACAGCTGTTTATAGCTTGTTAAGATGTTGATTGTTTACAAATTAGACGTTTCCCTTTGAACACCCTGCACCTATCAGCCTGCTAGTGTCACTCATCGATAAAGAGAGGGCGCTTCCTCTGCCAAAGAAGAAAGGCTGATATTAGGTGGTCCAGTCTGTAGTCAGCTTTCTTGGTTTTACCTCCCACTGTCAGACATACTCAGTATTTTTCTAACCTCCCTGTTTCAGACCGTTTTGCCCTGGATTCTCTTCAGCATTCACAAATTCATTTGTTTCTCATTGTTTGTAACTGAAACAGCTTCAATAAGGAGCACATGTATTGCTGTTGCATTTTGGATATGCAAAATACTTTTTGGCTTTTCTCTAGAGACAAAGGCTGGTGTGGGGGGGGGGGAAGGGGGAAAGAAAAGAAAGGAATATGATATAAAAGAGGAGTTTCTGTAGGAGAAGATTTGTTTGCTTACTGACAGCTGTACAGCCCCACAGGCAGCACAAATTGGCTAGGTTGCGAAGTCAAGGCCAGTGCCTACAGCATTCGGCTGCTTCCTGTGTCTTAATCTTTCCGTTTGGGGAATGAACTGTAATTTGTTTTCATTGACCCATAGCTTCAGTTGCAGAGTGTAGGATTACCTTAATGGGCCAAAACTTGAGAGACATCAACTTTCTTTTTAGTCCTTCCAGTGCTGTGCCCTTTCTTGTGCCGTTTTTGTGTCGCAGCAGGGCGAGCTGTGTTTGCTGTCTAGCCCGTGGCTCTAGGAGAGGAGATGTTCTGTGGCTGTCTGGACCACCTCAGGCAGGGCTGACCCAGGGTCCCCCCAAGAGTCCCCATGACCATCTCTCTGCCTCTTGCTCTCAAGTGCAGTTCCTCCCTGTCCACCTTGGGATTTGTTTCAATAGCAGATAGGAACCCTAACTCAGTTAGGGGCACCATAAATCAAACCCTGAGCCCCAGCAAGAGCAATTCCCTGACTGCAAGTGTATGTACTCTGTCATTTTCTGTGCACCATTTGGACCTGCCATGAAGGAAAGGCTGATTTTTCATTACAGAGTGCTATTGTGCATCCTTTGATACCATATACCACGGTGTGTTTACTCTGAACAGATATCCACGCGGGTTATCCAGCTCATACAGGACTCTCAAAGCAGCATTAGTCCAGAGTATCATAGAATCATAGAATATACTGAGTTGTAAGGGACCCATAAGGATCATCAAGTCCAACTCCTGGATCCACAGAGGGACAGCCGCTTCTTGAACTTGGTCAAGCTCAGTAGGAAGATGCTCTTTTGAGTAAAGTGACAGACTTGAGGAACACTGGTTCTGCTGCAGATCTTGGCCATATTACTTCACCTCTTTATGCCTCAGTTACTAGAATATCTTACTCACTTCTGAAGCTTGAAGTACCATCAGCAGCTGCAATGTCATGTGGTACACTGAAAAAGAACCCTTGATTTTATTCCTTAGGATACAATTTCTAACCCTGGCTTTCCATTATGGACATCCCCTGGACAGACCTGATGCAGCTTCTTGATGTCCTGGCAAGACAGATAGATTTAGAAGATAGATTTACAAAGGTCTTTGGATACCTACAGGTTCTTTAGAACAGCATACTACCCACTGACAGGGAAATCTGAAATCTTCCAAGCCCTTTCCAAAACCTTGTGAAGTTCCAACAAGTCAATAAGCACAGACTCAGGGGAAGCTGCTATGCAATGCTGAAACTAAGCCTGAAGCTTTCTGAAGGCATCCGTGAGTCACTAGATTTGCACAGACTGTTTCATGTTCAGTACAAAACAGGAAAGTAATTAAGAAGTAAATAAAAGTCTACCCAGACATTTTGAATCACTTTAAAATTGGAGTCTCTTGTAACTGTGTCTGTCAGTTGTATAGGGCTTTTCAAAGACACACATAAAAATTAACTAACTGATTCCCAGATCCCTTGCCCATCTGCCATTCAAATCATTGTGGCACTGGTCCAGCAGACAGTAAGAATCTGTACAGCTTTATTCCAAAAATTCAGGAGCCAAAAGAAATTAAAATGAGTCGTCCTGGGACTTTATCAACTCTTCTCACCTGAAGAGAATTTTCCGTCTTGCATGGGAAGTTCTTCTGGCAGGAGAGACTCCTCTTCTGCCATTTTGGAGTGGAGTCCAAGTGATAAAACATTTTATCAATTCAATTAGCATATCAACATGCAAATCCCTATTGAAAAATGCACTGTTGACAAAGCAGCTAGAAGGCAGCTCATCATAATACAGAAAATGGAGGAAAAAACCAAAACCCAGCAACTTGTGGAGAGAGATCACAGAGGCCAAGAACCACAGGGTTTTGGAGTCCTCAGTCAGAGCTGCAAAATAAAAATCAAAGGTGATAGGAACCAGATTATCTTGGATATAAACCGTTGTAATAGTTCCCAATCTCTGTCCATTCCTTATCACATTCAATGACATGTTTAGGCAGCATCCATAACTTAAGCCAATCTACATCCTTCAAACACGTAAATGAAACCCCTCACAAGAAATTATAGCAGTGGGAAATAACTTCAAATTAAAGGAAACAATGATCAAGATTTCCTTGTTTGCTGCCTGTCTTCTAAACCAGAAATGTTCTCACCCCTATACAGCTTCTCCTTTTACCTCGCAGGCCAATACGAGAACTGATACCAAGTGGTTAAATATCTCTGAGATTAGCAGCTGTAAGAGAAACCCATAGATCACAGAGCTCGTCATCAAGAAAGAAAACTTTATTTGAGATCAACAGTCTGTTATTTACAAAGGGAGAACTGGATGTTCTTTTGCTTGTCAGACAACAGAAGAAAGTGTTCTGTACTTGGTTGCTTCTATTAGGTTGTTCCCATACAAACAGTACAGTGGATGAAACAACTACTTGGAGTAAGCCCCATCAGCAGCAGGTGGCTCAGGAATGCCAAATACTTTGAGAAGCACTTTAACTGCCACAGAGTAAGAAGTGGTCTTCTCCCTCCAATTGTCCTTAACATGCTGCCTGCTCTCCAACTCCATAGTTCTAAGAAACTTTATTTTTTCAGTCAGTATTAAAGTTCCCAGTAGAAAAGTGGTTTCCTTTTTTCCCTCACTTTCAGTGATGCAGGGAAAACTTCAGGTGGAATATATAAATATTCAGCACAAGTTAAGATCAGAATTTCCCAAAATGGCCAGTGATATTGGATGTCTCTATGTGCTCCTGAAGCTTCTAGTTATTTTTGAAGCATCAACTGATGAGTCATAATGAAATATTCACTGAGATTGCTAGCAGGTCTCCCAGTGTTCAAAATATTTGAATATGCCTTCAGGGAAAGAAAGAGTTAATGGAGTTACCTTGCATTCAGTATTCATCTTTTTTTCAGCTTTGTCAGGTAGTGGACGACAAGCCCAGACTTGACTTGGAGCATCAGCTCTCTACTAGCATAGTCTTGTGGGTAGCCTAATGTAATATTAATTGAATTGACATCTCTGTTGAGATCGGTTACACATGCAGGATTCAAGTTATTTAACAGTTTGTGCAACTGTATTTGAATTTTGATCACAAAGACACATGCTGGGTTAACAGGAACAGAGCCAGAGCCAGAATCATCTAGAACAGAAGTGACATGGGACTCATATTATAAGGCATGATTTCTACAGGGGAGAAAACAGACTATTCCCATACATTATTCTAGAATGGGCATTGCTTTGTAGCCATGAGCATGTTACATAGTCAACATTTAACCTTAAACTGACCGTAATTTGACTCATTAAAAGACCAGGGAGTGTGAACAGCAAAGAAACATCTCGGACTATCTTCTACCAGTTGACCAAACTGTGTCTTTCCTCCTAGAAAGAGACCTAGACCCTGGACAGATCTGGGCAAGTTGGAAGTCTCTGGAAGGAGGAGGAGATGACAGTGTAAGTCATCTTAGACTACAAAGCTCCAAGGACTGAATCACTGAGGATTCACTGAAAAAGGATTTTGTTTCTGTCCAAAATGAGTTGCTTCAAATCCTTCCAGATTTTGATACAAGCAAAATCAAAATTGAACACTCTTGTGGGAAACAGGAACGGTCTCTCCACACTTTCAGTAAAACATAAAAAAACAACCCTGCATATTTCTCATGAAAATTTCAGTTTCAGTAGGACACCCCCACCCCCCACCTCACCCCCCTGCCATACTTCCCTTCATATTCTTAAGCAAATATGTTGAGAACCTCTACCTGCCCCGGGTTTCCTTAGTCCTTGTGCTCTCTGCCCCCACAGCTTGGTCTCTGGAAGATAATTCTACAGTCAGCTAAGGCTCAGCCTTCCTGGACTACTCGAGACCCCCATCCTTATTCACAGAGAGAAAACTTAGCCACCTGGAATTTGTTTGCTTACTTCTATCCTGTGATAAAAAGTGAGGAAGTCAGGCTACAGGCTTAGAAAGATGGGTCATTTTTACTTAAATTGGTTCTCTCTGATAGAAAACTTTGCTGTGCATGTCATGGGCTTGGTTTTAAAAAGGAAATCCCTAAAAAATCAGAACAAAACTGAAAAAAACCTACTTGTTCCAAAGTGGGTACAGTAAAAAAAAGAAACATGGAAGAGATAAACAGAGCAGGAGCACTAAGAAATTAATTCCTTGTGCTGCTGGCTTCCCTGCTTTCTGTGCCTTATGCCAAAACCCCATGCATTTCAAATCCAATCCACTGCAATTACACCAGTCCCCAGCTACGCACCATGGATCTGTAGGAGCATAGTGAGCAAGAAATGGATTTCCCTCAGGTCAGGTGTCAAGGGAACAGCCAGCAGGTTGGAATTGTATCCAGCCATTTGCTCAGATACACAGTAGTGAAATTAAAAATACTTTCCACCCTTCACCGAGACGCAGCACATGAAACCCTTGTCATGTTTTATCCTGATGCTATTAAAACACTAAAACTTTCAAAAGGATAGTATACCCCTATGCAAATTCACAAAACTCTCCTGTGGGAGAATTTGCTGGAGAAAAAACTCCACACAACCGTGTTGCTGTACCTTGGTAAGACAAGCATCTCATCATGATGAGGTGACCCCTTGCAGGGTAAGACTACGGAAGCGTGAAAGCTTTTGAAGCTGCTTCTTCAGACCACAGGCAAGTAAACCTCTTGGAGACCCCACCGGCTAGGTCACTGCAATAGATTTAGACACAGTGTTTCCTGAAAGAAGCCTACACCTGGCTGGGTCTCACTGAAATCACAAAGCAGGGCATCCCCACAGTCTGGTATCAAATACTCGAGTGCTGGCCCCCAGGAGTCTGAGCAGCTCAGCCCCCACAAGCACAGAGCAGCCGGCAGCAGCAGGTAAATCACTGCAAATTGCTACAGCGGATGTTGCAGCCATCTAGCCTGCCAATGAGTAAATAATTGTGGGGGAACACCTGGTTTTCATACCACCTAACATACCTGCCACCGGTGCTCAGGACAGAGGCACGTGTGGAAAGGAAAGCAAACATTTATTTAAAATTACTATGGAAAACATGAAAATATCTGGGGGCGGGGGAGCCTATGGTGCAGAGAGACCTGAAGGTAGCTATTTATTTTATGAACTAAAATGCTTTTGCACAGGAGAGAATGGAATAGAAGCAGGTGGTCTGACAGGGCAAGAATCCAAAAGCCTGATTTCCAGTCATTATTTTCAGATTGAAATATAATGATCCGTTTCAGTCAGTTGGTTGTAGTTTTCCTACTTGCATGCCTAAGGGATGAACAACTGCCCCCCCACCCCATGTCCAAAATCCCCCATTTCAAAGTCTTTGCTCTTTTAAGTCCCAATACTAAATACTGTGGCTCACAGCTGCGATCGGCATACATTGGGGTTGTACAGTCATGCTGCTGAGTCTGCATTACAGATTTCTGTAATTTGCTTCACAGCAGCCTCTAGATGATCCAGAGATCAGACTTGTGTCGTCCAAAGCAGAAGAAAAGTGTCATGTCCCCCCCCCTTCACTTTCTGCCTTGTCATACTGGAACATGCCAGCACTTTTTGCAGAGTAATATCCTTCCTGGCAAAACATAAAAGCGATGTTGTGCTTCTGGAGACACCACTTGTGGTCAGGGAGCTTGGGTGCTTGGGCACTGCTGGCTGAAAGGGTCTGCCAGGCGTGCCAGGGAACTGGTGTTACCAGGGCGGTTTTCAACCTGAGACCTGTAATTATCCAAACTGTTGTCTGCCAACGAAATCTAGAACCTTCTGCAAGAGAAATGGGTCAGGACTAGCTAAGGTTCTGTAGCTATGAGGAAAGGGAAGTGTTTCTGGTATTATAAACACAAACTGACTTGCAACCGCTGCCAGCGCACATCTCTGTAAGCAATGAGGATGTGTTTGCCCTGTCAGGATTCAGTAGAAATATATCTCATACTTAACACTTTTGTATAATATCTGCAGCTTTTTTTATCATAGTACCTCACAGCACAAGCCCTAAGATCATCCCACAAACATCTTCAGGTCCTTTTCCTTTTACGGATGAAAGCATGAGAAACTTTGGACAAGCATCTGACTGGTTCACACTTCAGATGTAGTATCCTCACTGGGGACCATATTGTCACAGCAGGTACTCCAACCCTTTGCTACACTCCTGCTGACAGAAGGGAGGATGAGGCTTGCTTGTTACAGCTAACTTGCCATCCTGATCTCCAAGCCCACATAACCTGGTGTTGCTCCACCAACTTCTATGGGCTGACAACCTTCACATGTGGCAAAAACACAGAGCAGGAATTTTTTTAAGGGGAGTTTAGCATCTGGCCACCTTTAAATAACTGACCACTAGAACTACTCTTAGCATCTTCTGATAAGCAAACCTGGGACAACAGATTAAATCACAGTTATTTCCAGATATCCAAACTATACTAGCAAAATAGTAAATCATCCTTTATCTAACTGACAATTATTGTTTGGAAATTAACAGCTCAGCTGCAAGGGAGGGTATCATCTTAGCCAGGGATCAGCTTGGGTTACAGGCAGATGAGGGAGTGGAGATGCCAAAGCAGACAGTGGCTTAACTTTTCAAAGAAGGCCAAAGTTGAAGGAAAACTCAACAAGTGATGGTACCTGCATTTCTGTACTTTAATATGGACAACGGTTATTCTTTTCTATGACCTAGATAAAAATCACACTCAGTTCTCACTGTATCTCTTCTCCTAATGCACATAAACAGAGCTTTAACAGTGCTTTGAATTAGATCTGCGATTTGTGAGCGACATGTATAATAATTAGACTGTGAAGATGTACAGTTAATCCATTTAAAGGTGTAAAGAAGTCCATTTAATGAACATTATAGTCACATTAGACTTGGAAACATCTAACTCTTTTGTTGAATAAAAAGAAGTTCAATGAGATTAACTTCTCTTCGTTGGTTTTAAAGAATATTCAAACATGTCCTACTCTGATAGTGTACTATTCCTTGGTGCATGGTTTCTGCATACCAATGTCTTCAGCGCAGAAGAGTAAGAATAAGACTGGGAGACATTCTATTTCAGTTAAATAATTACAAATTAAAGAGGATCACTTCTACTTTCTATACTTACTGTAGTATGATAAGAAGCTGAACTCCTTGAACTTGTAATTATATAACAGAAATGTTAATCTCCTGGTTCGGTATTCAGTTCTACTGCATTAAATGTATTCTTACAATTATCAAGTTTACTACATGGCACATAGACATTTCTATTGGGAAACCTATTATTTGATCCTATCAGATTTTGACCATAAATACTGTAATGGAATTCTGTTTTCAAATCTCTCACTGCCACAAAATGACTAATGAGGGTTAATACACCTATGTAGCTTGAGAACCCGAAAAAACCCACATTCGTATAATTTCTGATTTTCAATTTGTAATGCTAACTGAGCTTCTGATTATTTTCCACAGCTTTGTGCAATTAAAAAAAAAAAAAAAAAAAAAAGATTTAAGCTAGAGAACACGTAAGTCCAAAATGTGCTAAGTAACTTGTAATAAAGAAATTTAATTTTAAATATATGTACTTTAAGCAGCTGTTCTCCTCTTAGGAGAAACTCATTTAGGCTTAAGAGTTACTGGCCGAAGCTATCTTCTTTTCACAGCATATTATAATGTCTGCTATGGGCTTTAATAGTTTGGAAGTACAATTTACATCCTTGTCCATTTAAATATATAAAACTATTTCAAGGGGTAGGGTGGCCAGTTACAAGAGAAAACAAGACCATTCTCTAACTTCCATTTCCATTTTTTAATGAAGAAAACCTTGTATTTCCAAGAAAATTCTGGCTCCCAGTGCTCTGACAAAACTATACCTCTGTTAAAAACCACAGATAAACTCTGTAGATAGTCACTTCAGAGAGATTTTAGCCAGTGAAAGAGTTGCTTCCAGGGGAGATACCTGGCTTGTTGCATACATCAGGCTACATTCTTTCATAGTTTGCAGAGCAGAACCTGATAAGATCAAGAAACAACATAATCCTGTTAATGCTGAGTGATGTTTTATGTACTGTTTCGGATGCAGGTGAACATTAGAAAGACAATCCCTCCACCTGAGGAGGCTTGGTCAGAAGTACCCTCTTGAGAGCATGTTGAGCCTTCCAGCTGTTGCCTAAAAAGAGTCTTTTACCCTGTCCCAGGGAGCTGTGTATTGGAATCTTGGAGCTCCCATCCTTATCTGCTAGTCAAACGCTCACAGCACCATGTGCAAAGCACTGTCATCAACAGATAAAAAGACACATTTTATTTCCCACCTGTGTCAGGTTGAGTTTTCTTAGTTGGACACTTAGGCAGAGGGCTTGGCAGGCAAAAAGGACAGGAGGAAAGAGGAGCACAAAAGAAGACTAGCCCATTCAAGGCAAAATTTGTTGCTAAAGATCTCTGAAGCTAATGCTGGTTTTGACATATTCTGGATGTTACTCAGCCCGGGGAGTTTGCAGGCACCTGGGATTGAGATAACTGGGTTCTCACTTGGAAAGTCAACCGTAAGGTGCCTGTGTAGCACCCAGATCCTTTGCCTTATCTAGAAACAAGCACCCACTGGCTACAGGGACAGGGCTGTGTCTGACCTGCACCAGGGTTAGCTTCTGCTAAGCCTGGCACCACCCCCATGTCCCCTTTAGACCTCAGATTTCTCAGCAACCACGCTCTCCTCAGGCATTTGATGCTCACTGGAGCAAACAACTGAGATAAGGATAAAATCAACTTTGATTGTGCTGCATAGAAAATATACTTCCCTTTAAATTTCCTGCCTGTCTGAGTTATTGGATACACACACAATGCCTGGTCTAATGACTCAATCATGCAAGCCGAGCTACCCAGGCTGACCCACAGAGCCTCTCACCACAGCCTGACCTGCCTTCTGATGGAGTGCTCTTTGCAATGGCAGAGCTCCCTCCACGCTTTCAAAGAGAACAATCATGATATAAAACATCATGTAAGATTTTAAACCACTGTCAGGTTGAAATTCTTTTTTTTTTCTTTTTTTTTTTTTTTTGTTCTTCCCGTCCCAGCTAGGCCTATTAGTCCAGTACATCATTATTCTCCTATTATTAGCAAGTTTCAGGTAATCTAAATCTTCCCCGTTTCAGCTGAAATATCACTGTCACATGCACTATGGTCCTGGGGGATAAGTTACTCCCTATGTCCTTAGACACACATACCTCTGCATTTCACATGAATGCTCACATAAGTTGCCAGGTCTGCCCTGAACACATGCTAACCAGAACCCTTCCCTTTCCTTCCATATTACTTCTTTAGTCTCCTATCTGCACTCCTGACTATTCATGCTCCCTTTCTCCCTTCTCACCTTCTTTGAAGCGTGGTACCTACTTCAGCTGAGGCCTTTTTTCCCCCTGGGCAGATCTGAAGGGTGACTTCTTGTGTCCTACAGCTGCTTTTCCTGACTATTAAACCAACATTTCCACAGTGGAAATTGGTATTTCCACGCTTTTATTTGCTTTCAACACGTAAGCTGAAGAACACCAGATCTTCTCCACAAGGATACTAAATAATTTTAGTAACTAGTTAAGACCAGCATCCAGTGTCATGAGTTGTAGATCTCCGTTTTCTCAGCAAATGCTCACTTATGATCTAGTCCTACCTGCGGCATCTTCTAGCACCCTCCCATGTTCTGAATACACCTGAAAAACCCATTAACTTTTATTCCAGGAAAGGTCTTCTGAGTATCCCAGCTTGCCTGAGTCATGGCATTGATCCAGCATGGGAAATTTGTCCCTTTGCCGCTGGGTCTGTTTGTTTTGCAAGTAGCACATCTCATTCTCCGGGGTCAAGTGAATTCACAGGTCTGAGCAGGCCCCCACGAGTCAGAGAGACAGGGAATGGAACACGCTGGGGTAGCTGAGATACTGGTGCTGCCACGAGTAAGAATAAAAAGGGTTCTGGCAGTGACTGGGGGTGATTCAGCTTTGCTGTGAAAGGGCAGAGTTTCCTACTGAGTTCTCAAAGTGAAGTCAGAGCCTGTCCCGTGCCAGAGGCTGCTGAGGGAGAGCTGGCAGGAAGCAGATCCTGCTCTCCCTTGCAACAAATCCTCCCCTACCTGGTCAACAGGGCACATCAGCAAAGAGACAGAAAATGTCACAGCTCCAGGTTAGCAGAGTCACATCTGGCTGCAGCGCTGTGAAACTGCACCGGCTCTGTGACAGCAGAGCCCCTCACTGAACAAAGAGCAGCAAGCTGGCAGCCACAGCAAAGCAGGAGTTGTTTGTTTGTTTTTAAAGTACAGCTAGCAAATACTGGGAGAAAGTGTTTCAGCCTTGTTATCTTGCAACAAAATTCATATTTCCCTCATATATACTGTCTTACTGTAACATCAGTGTATCTCGATTAGGTTACAAGGCTGTTCAGATAATTAAATAGTATACATAAATGTGAACTGGCACAGTGGGAAATATACTGCACTGCTGCTTAAATACAGGAGATAAAGCCATGGGAAAGAGGCAACAGAATATACTGCTGTAAGATTGCAGAGATATAAATTCAAGTACTCTGCCGTGACGCCGCTAGAATATGGGGAGAAAGTTATTAGAAACAAAATGAATTCAGTAGCGCCTTGAACTCACTATCATAGTCTGGGGCAAGTTAATCACTTCATCCTCATCCACTAACACATTTATCCACCTACTAATTCTCCACCTAATTAGAGAGAAATTCAGAGCTCTACTGGTCAGGGAGGCAGGGATTAGGGTTAAGAAAACACTTGTATTTGAAACCCCCTACCTCTGCTGGTTAGTGTGAAAGATCCTATAAGAAACTCCCACCCTAGCTAATCCATGACCCTCAGCAGGGAGGAGTGTTAACAATTTGGTTTAAAACTCACACTCTCAGACAAATGCATCAAAAACGGCTTTTCTTCTTTGATTTATAGGTATTACTTGTTTTTCCAAGCTCCATTAAGGACTCTTCATCATGTACTGCAAGGGGCATTAAGCACTGAAAGTTGTTCCCAGCTCTGTATTATTCAAAGGCAATTTACACTAATTATTGGAGTCCATGGTGTTACCCATACTCATAGAATGATCCATCTCAGCAGGCTAAAGTACTTTTGAAATGTTAATTTATTACTGAGGTATAAAAACGTCCTTACATTAAAGCACAATTCTTTCTTAAATGCCAAGGGTTTTCTATTACTGATATATTACATATTTACTGTTTATCTTAGATACAAGAATAAAGATATAATTTAATTTACTATATAATAGTGCCTATAAAAGCCACTATTAACACAAATTGCACTGCATTTAAACTCAGTTACGACACTGATACTATTCTTGTTTTTCTTGTTTAGTGATTTTCTCAACGTACATGCAAACAAAGCACGGGGAGCTGCCCTGGTGGAAGCAAGCTTTTCAGGCAAACAGCTGAAGGCCAAGGTGGAAAAAGTGTTTGGCTGGTGAAGTATTTCACCAACTCCAAAACAATCTTATTCCCGTTCAAGCACAGATATTAGTGTGAGGACAAACGGGGAAAACGCATTCATAAACTGGTATGAAAGAACACCCATCTATCAAATGCCAGCAAAAAAAAATCCACTAAAATCACCCAGTATTCAGTTAAATTCTTGCACAAACCCCACTAATTTTAGCAAGAACTGTGTGGCAAGTGCTGGGCACCCCACCTATACAGGTTTTGTTTTTCTTGGTCACAGTGTGTAAAATTACAGCCATGCCAATGAAAATGTATTTGACCCTGTGCTGAGAACAATCAAGGGGATTATTTCTTAACTAGCTCAACCAAGACCTTTTACTTCATTGGATTGTGCTCAGCAGTAAGAGGAAACCCTGCCTTGGAAGTGTCAGAGACTTGGGATGAGGCATAAGGAGTTTGTGGCAAGTGAAATAAAGGTTCCTTCTCTTTCCTAAGTTCTCCCCAAGGTCCCAAACGTAGTCCTCACCCATGAAATACACACTGTCAGGAACTGAGACCATCTGCTTCACATCTGATATACCTGAATAACATGATGTAAACAAAGCTTGCCATGACAGGCTCAAATCCTTTTTACCCCCACGTTTTTGGCAGAATTTGTTTGTGTCCCTGAAATGCAAAACATAGCTTTGGAATAGCAATAGTTGTATTCCCAAACTCTGTTAAGATTTCATGTGAACGTGACCCAGATTTCATTTACCTCTCCAGGTCTTGAGCACTGGGGATGCCCTTCCTTCCACATAGCACTTCCTGAAATGAAAGGACTCAAGAAATAAAGTGTTACAGAATCATAGAAGACCCTGAGTCAGAAGGGACCCATAAGGATCTCAGGAGTCAGAGGATTTGCAGAGGAGTTGGGAAGTATTGTGCTGACCCACATGCCTAAATTCCACACACGTGACTATAATTTGCATGCACAACCGTTTGCATACATTGATTTTTTTTCCTTTTTGCATAAAAGACCCAGTAGATGCCAAAGCAATGACTTGTGTACAAACCCACAGTAATCCTACCTGCAAGTCAGACCTTTACATAAACAAGCTTGACTTATACAAAGCACCTCTTAAACTATGAAAATCTGCTTTAGAGGAACACATGTTCTCACAAAACCTGTAACTGATCATGGAAATGATTCGCATAACACCACAGAAATGTAAGATATTCATTAGAAGTGAAGCATGTTATGATTATTTTGCCACAGAATTTGGAAAAAAAATGCCACTGATCGGTCATATTTAATATTAATTTAGTGACAAGATATCTATGGTATCTGTTATTTTAGGAATAGGAGGGCACAGCTAGTCCTGGACTACTGAGGCCTGGATCACCACAAATTCTTTGGAAAGAAGCTATCCTGGTACAAGCACCCATCTTACAGAATAATCTCACACTGACTTTTTGTTATGTAGACACACCTAAGTTTCCATTTTATCCCTTATTGACAATTTGAACCATCAGTTGTCTCCATATAGATGTTATTTCCAAGTCAACCTGATTTCTCTCTTGCCAAGTTGCTGATGGCTGGAAGGAAGGGTGGATGATGATGGTGAGGGGCTGCTCAGAAGCAGGGACTTGAACGGGCAGTGGTAGCACACGATAATTTCAGTTTTAGCTGAAGTCCAACTGAGAAGGAACATGCTGAAGCAGAGAATGGAAATACTATTCTTGTCTGAAAATCTTCCTGTATCACAAACTGTTTTGCTTCTGCTGTTTAGTCCAAGCGATTAGTAGGAAGTCCATGCCTCACAGAAACCTACTCAACTGTCTTCATCACAGGAATGGTTTGGGAGATAAACATAGCTCAGGTGTTGCTTGAGGCAAAGAAAAAACTCCATGCTGCTCCAGACTCATCTTTACCTTGATGAAAAAATAATTATCTGAAGTCTTGCAAACTTTTAGGAGTTGCTGACATTGGCTCAGTGGTTGAACTCAAGGCCAAGAGAGCAAATGGAAGCAATTTGTGATGAGTTAGATCAGTTTAGGATCTATGAAAACCATGCTGCAGATCTCTGTAGGAAATATTTTATACCTTGGAATTAGTGGAAGATCCCTCAAAAAAACAGCAAAACTATCACAGGGGCAATGTCTAGCCAAATCCTCAGCTTCTCTTCTAAAAGCCCAATTTTAATGGTATCAGACCTTGTTTACTGGGAACACATCTAGGTTGCTATACACACCTCGAGCTTGCCAAACATCCAGCAAATGGTGACTTAGGGAATTTTACCTAACAAATTAGAAGTCAATATTCTATTTTCCCTTACAATTCTGCTCCATTGTTCAACTGTCCACACCTATTTTTTATTTTTTTTTAAACGTTAGCAATGGCTTAAACTCTTCTGAGGAACACCTTCACAAAAGCAGGGTTCCAGCTAAATAAAAGGGAAAACTCTCCTTATTTGCCAAGAAAAACAAGCAGCTTCTCTGACACCTCAGGTTTGTGCACGCACTGAAGGCAGCGGCCCATCACTTTTCAATGGCTGTGGCTTGGTACAGAGTAAAGATACATGAAACATTTCAGCTTGCTGGAGAAAACAGATAGAGATGTTAATCTCTAACCTAAATGACAGTCAATCAAATGGCTGCCAGCTCTAATGAATATGTTTTGTTATTAGACAGAAGTAATTTTTACAAATAAAGTCATGAGTAAAAAAAAATCTGCTAAGGATCTTGTGCTAATTTTTCAGCCATAGAAACATAATTTGTTAAAGGAGTATGTTTGCCTCAAAAAATATCAACAGGTTTGCCTAACAGCATCAAGGCAGATAGTCTGTATTTTGTAAATTCATCAAGATACTGCTGTGCTGCCATTCAGATCACATAGCAGCTATGCATTATATATGCAAGGCTAGTGGTACCAGGCAGCTCTTTTTCTAATTAATACAAGTCAGAGGAAATTGTTAGGAGGAGGGAAAGAGACCAAAAATGAGAGAAAAGGAGATTTCCACACAATTGCCCATTGCAACATGAAAACTCAGCTCATTTGCATAATATTAATGATATCAAATATGCAAACAGATGTTTCTCTCATTAAATGCTGTATGCAAATAACACTAGGAGGAGTGGTAATGTTGTTTCAGGGTTGAGAGATCACGGGGGGTAATTAAAGGTTAATCCAGTTTTCAGTTCACAGACTCCAAGACATGAGTGGTTGTAAAGAAATAATTGTCACTTAACCTCCTAATTCATTATCCACAGCACATGGGTTTTTCTTCTAAAATAACAAAAACATATATGTATTTATCCATACTCTAGTGCCAAGGTATGGTGCATATCATTAGAGAAGAACAGAAATTATTTGTTGCTATGAATGCCATTAAGTAGGTGCCGGAATGCATTAATTAGGGAAAGCAGAATTACATCAGAAGTTCTCAGACCACAATCTAAACGCTGTAATCTCACTAAACATATTTCAATTGCCAAGATGTTGTCAAATGTTAATGGAAAACCATCTGAAGCACTTGTGAAACAAGTCCCCTAAAATAATTAAAAGCTGAAGGTTTGAGATTCCGGGCGAGTTTTGCTCCAGCAAAGCCCTGTGAGTTGGATGGTACCATCAGCAGCAGACTGCCAACCGTCACTTTTTGCTCAGAGTCTCCTGCTGGGCAGATTGAAAGCAGTAAACATTTTAGCACTTAGATCTGAGTTCAACACGCCAGATGAGACATTCCCACTCCTTGCTCATAGGGGAAAATAAAGTGATAAGTGTCTGCGCTGCAGTCTAGCCATGTTCTTCAGCAGCAAGATTTTGTGCTGAGGGAAAGGCAAGGCCACTGTGAACTGCAGCAGCCACAGGTGGGAAGAAATAGAAAGAAGCAAAGAAATATCTTGATTTGTGCAACCCTCTCTATATAATATCTGGGTGAAAATCGATGTGGGCCTGGGTTAGTGAGAGTGAGAAATCAAAGAGGAGATGACAGTTGGCTCCATTTGACTTTGTATCCAGGGACCATTCTCTGCTTCCAAGACTCCATGGCACCTTTGGAGATTTTGGTGTTTCACTTAAAAATCTGCTTCCAGAAGTCTTGAAAATTATTTCCTTTAAATAGGGAACAAGGGTTTACGTGTGTGTCTCTGGTTTGCCTCCTACCATCTGGCTGTCCTCACAGTCTCTCTCACTTCTCCCCCCAGTAACACACACCACTAGACCTTCCATCTGTGCCTTATCAATTCTTTGGGTTTGAAAACCAGTTTCCTTCCCTTCTGGTCTCTCAGGTTCCCATTTGTTCAGTACATTGCTTTGGAACCTCATACTCAAAGAACCATGAGCACAGCAGCCTAGCCTCAAAATTTACCTTGGTTTCCTGGGACTACGTTTGGCCTGACAGCTTTCAAACAGCACTGAGAATGACATACCCTCAGTTTAAGCTATCATGACTGTTCTGGCTTTAGAATTTCATTATGGAATTCAGTTTTAAAACTTGTTAATTGACAGTACAAGAGACACTTAAAGTGTGGCATATGAGATAAAAATCATCAAACATATATCTTTGTCTGCATTCATTTGGCATCCTGTGGCATAAGCCCTGCTTCATAAAAATTCCCCTTCTCAATGATTTTCACAGCTATTTACAGCCTGCTTCCATTTGAAAAAGGTCTGATATCCAAGAAAAAAATGCCTGTGAAAATACATTTTTTCCAAAGTTGAACACCGCAGAAGGGTTTTACTCTATTTTGTCTTGAATGGCTGCAGAGTGAAATAGAAGCATTATCCTCCTTGCCTTGGACAGTACAGTTTGTAAGGTTGCTATGTTCAGCTCGACACAAATTTTTGGGCAACATAGGGGTCATCTACAGCACCATAGAAAAGGCTTTTAAACATGGTCCGTATACTTCATCCAGTGACACGAGCTTTGTGTGAGAGCTGGAGCAGAAACAGTGTACAAGGATAAAACCCACTTTCCAACCTGGCTGAGCTGGATCCTGGCTGCCTACAGCTGCACATCCTTTCCTGTGGCCACCACCCCAGCTCCGCAGTGGACCAGCAGCTGCTGCCCATTCTGAGCCGCCTCAATAAAGAGCTGAGGATTAATTACCCTCTGGTGAGTGAACCCCCTCTGGCACAGCAGGGTTCTGGGGCACCCCGGGGTAAGGGGAGCGCAGGGCAGGACGTGGCACAGGCATAAAGGATCGGCGGCTGGCAGGTGCAGGAGTCTCATGGGGGCCTGCTACAGGCTGATAGCATTGAAGCGGCCTTCAGCCCCCCTGCTTTGATTACTTCGGGACAAAGGTGGATTCCGCACCATCCCTGTCGCCTTCCTTCCTCACACCAGCACCTGGAGAAACAAACCCGAACGGAAACCTCCCAGTCACATATCTCCAGACCCCATCAGAAAGGGAGGGCCCGTCAGAATCTCATCTCTGGCTTATCACCCCCAAGTGTTGTCAAAGCCTGCTGACTCTGTGAGCAGGTGAAGATTTAAAGTTGTTCCCATGAAGTCTGGACAAGTTCTGGTAGATGCCACCTGATCCCTATTATAGCAGATTACAAGCATCCCCTCAAAATGTCATGATGCATTTACAGGGAGATCCATACCAAAAAACTTGAGCCATAAAATTTTTCCTTATTGTGCTCAAAATATGTTTTCAGGGGAACTAGGCAAAGGTAACCATGTAAGATAATCAGGACATTCGGGATTTGGTCCAAATCTCACAAGACTGTAAGAAAAAGTCTAACAAATTTAGTGAGTAAATGGATGCATGAACCCTGGACACAACTCTTGGGTGCATTCACACACACCCATGTGCACACACGGGTCCAGATGACTGGAAAAACATTCCTCTATCTCCAGTTACCTGGGAGAACGTTTGGCTGAAGGACATAAACCCTGGGATTTTGGCATATGCAAAGAGAATAAATAGGTATTAAAAATCTGTTTATCATGAGCAGAGTTTTGAACGTCTAATTGCTGCAGTTTGTTAGAGGAACAAAAAGATCTTCCCTGGCTTCAGCCATATCCAAGGGGATTAATTTGTCACTCTTCAAAAACAACTCATTGGAGGAATACCCTCTTTGATTCTTTATTCTCATATTAATTAGGAGTAATAAGTACACTAGATACACTTGGTATGTAAAAATTTAGTAGAAATAAATCTGCCAAACATCTCAAGAGGGCAGCGAAGATCTGGCTGCGCGGGTGGGAGACTGGAGAGCAAATCCCCTTAGCAGGACTGCCCTGCCCTGCCCTATCCTACCCTGCCCTTCCTCACTGGCCTGGCCTGGCCAGGCAGCACCCCTGGCCACAGGAGAAGGCTGGAAGGGTGCAAGGATGCCAAATATCCAGCTGTTTGTTCTGGGCTGTGAGTGCTGACACCTCCACCTTCCATCATGTCCCGAAACCATGTGGCTTGAGAGGCAGCAGCCTTTATTGCCTGCTTGTTTAAGGTAATTACTACACGTATTTCCTCCCTGCTGGTTCTGCTGAAGCAGAAAAGGCTTTGGCCCTCACTATACATACTAAAGAGAAAAAACAAATCTCATTTATAAACACCACTTTTTCTATACTTTCAAAGGCAGGTTGTAGGGTGAGAGTCAGGAGAATGGTCCCTGTTTGGCAAGCCAGCTAACAATGGTGAAGTTGCTGGAGGGAAATCTCTTCTCAAGTCTCCCTGAGCTGGAAGGATGCAGAGCACTCTTTGTTCTCTTGGTAATAAAACAGTAGACCTTTAAAGGTAGTGCAGTGTCCCCACTACTCACTCTTCTACAGCATATTTTAAAAAACCCCAAAACATAAAGCAGCCTAATTGAGTGTAAGGAGTGCATTTCATTTCAGAGGGGGTGGAAATTTGTGACTTTTTAAAGACAATTAGTGTTAATTAAAATCTATGCAACCCCAAGAAATACCTGTTTTTCAGAGAGGGATGAAGTCAATCTGATTAGCAAGTGATTTATTGCCATGTTAAAATATGCTTTTTGATTTTTAAAGTGCTGACAGAAAACAATTGAGTTCCAGATAGAAATGAAGGTTCAAGTGACTTTAAAATACACCCCCCCGATATACTAAAAATTAAATATTTATGTTTTACAGGGAAATCTTAAAAATAAGAATTTTGTATTAAAAAAAATATGTTGTGGAGGAAAACATATAAACAATATGGAAATTCTGCACGTAAAATCTACCTTGCAGTCAGCAGTGTGTTGATTTGAAATGCCTTGCCTTTCTAACTGTTCCCCTCCTCCTAATAAGCACTGCATCCAATTTGTATGTTATTCTGATGAAATGGTTTGAGCGAGAGAAAATGAGTAGTTTGAAAAATAAAGGAAAGTTCCACAGAAGAAATGAAGTGCTATCATTGAAATCTTTATTTATGTGAAAAGAAAGGGCTAAAACATTACCTCAGAATTCAAGATTACAACATCAGTAGGATATAAAGTAAATCCATTCTAGTAGTGAAACATCAGAAACCATAATCCTTTTTCAAAGCCCTTTTGTTATTTTAATGTCTGACAAATTATGCTTTTTTAAAAGAAGAAAAACACTTAGATTTAAGAGGTTTCTTTTACTTCAGTAAAAGTAGTTTCACTATTTAAAAGTTTTAATTTTCTGTAACCAATAGTATTTACTATGCTGGCTAAGTATTAACACAAGAGTAAGGTTATTTTAGCCTCAATAGGACCGAGTACAAAGTTGCCACCAAGGACTTTTGCATCAAGTTGTTATGGCAACTTAGTGTTCTAAAAAGTATTAAGTTTTAGCAGTGGGTTTTGTTTTGTTAATTTGGTTGCTTTTCCTTCAAGTTTTGAAGTTGTTAAGAGTTATAAAATGTTACATCATTATCATTCAAATGATGGGAGGTCTCAGAACATATTTAAAACTTGTTTCTGTTGCAAGACATTTCAGGATGGTGGCCAAGGACCCTCATCCCTGCCTTTAGGGGGAATACCCCTGACCTCCATATGAGTGCAGGGATCATTTCACAGTGTTTCTAGGACTAAGAAGCAAGGAAAGAAAGAAACCAACTGCGTATTTACCTCCAGTGTACTGAAGGTGAGACAGGATGGATGAAGGGATGGAAGAAGGGACCTTTGTGATGCGCATACAGCACGTCTCTCTCATGTTAAAAAGCATTGAGAATGGGATCTTTATTGGTATTCTTGATCCTTGACATAAAGAACCACATGAGTGAAATAAGCTCCTGAGAACTCTGCAACCAGAAGAAAGGCTTTGACTGGTCCACAAAACAGCAGGAATTGTTCCAAAAAGCCCATTTTAGGTTTTGTGCTCCAGGTGGGGAAAAGACGGAATTATGGGCTTAAAAACCCATAATGGACAAGGACTGGGGATTGCAGATTGTCACAAGACATCCACAACAGCCCTCCTGAAGTGTCCCCAATGCTGCAAGTTCCAGCTCTGAAGCCCCTCAGCCCTGACCTTGACCCTGCTCCATAGCACATTACCTCCCATCTCCAAATGGACTGTGAGCTACACCTTCATCCTGGTTACCTTCATCGTGGCTTACTCCACCTTGCCAGCTGGGGTGGGAAGCACTGGAGCTAAGCTCAAATGGTAACAATCAGTCCTGCAAATTGAGCAGAGTGTCCTGGGCTGACTTCCCCAGGCAGCCTCACGGGTGGACAGCCAGATATCTCTGCTTGGCTTCATCTCATCCCTGATCTGGAGGCTTGAATGCGTGTGGTAGAAGAGGAGAAAATAAAAGACTGAAGGAATTGTGTCTCTCACAAAAAGGAGCCCATATTTCCATATTGACAAATTTTCAGAGTTTTTTTAATGAAGCTGGAAACTATGGGGAAATTGCCTTGTTTTTATCAGATTTTTTGCTTATTGTTTTTCCTCACCACTTTTCTCAACTCTTTCCTCTCTTTCCTACTAGCCTCTTTTTGAATAGAAAGATGGATGGAAATAAACTGGGGAAATAGAAAATAAAGCCAAAATTTTAAAAAATAAGTAATAAATTTACATCTATGTGCCTGTAATAGATTTAGAAGGTAACAACATTATTTTCAAAATTGGAAATAGTTTTGACATTTAAAACAATTTTGTCTTTCTTTTGTGGAAGGGGATCAGTCCACTAAATACCTACACTGTAGTCATTTCCCTAGAAGGCAAACAAAACAAGAAGCTTTGCCTACCAACTTCTGCCAAACACTTCTTGATGAACTTGGGCAAACCGTTTCATTTGCCAGTTTCTCAGTGCGCTGTTTGTACAGTGAGAACAATACTGCTTCCTTTTTCTCATCCTTTGTCTTGTTTGTTGAGATAGTCACTACTCCAGGGAGTACACAATCTCTAATTATGAACAACTAGCATAATAGCACCCTGATCTCTAGGACCTACCGCAATACAAAGAACTAATAATCATCACAAGTCTTCTGTTCTGATGCATGATCTGCGAGAGCTATGAATGCTAACATATGCTGGAAAGTTCTGTTTAATTTAACATCTTTGAAAGAAAATAAAAGCCTGGGTTTTTTTCCCATCACTGCCATTTATACAGGCTTATACTTTCCAGGAAGCTTCTGCCTTTACATCTCTTCCTTCCCCTTTCAAAACAGAAATAAAAGTTGTGCTAAATAAAATAAAGATTAGGAATGGCCACTTTTCCTTCCTACCAGTTACAGTCACCCAGGAACATGCAGCAAAGGATGTCTACATTATCATTGAGTTTCACAGAGATCTGCAGAGATCTGCCAGCTGCTGGCCATATGCTTAATCCTAAAAGGAATTATCTATGCTCTGTGTTGCCTGTACATGTCTGATTCCCTGTTTATGTATTTTTACTTGATTATGGCATATTATAAATCCAGCTAGCTTAACTTTTATGGTTAGAATCCAAATCCTCCAGTTTTTGAGGGTGTTTTTTTTATTCAAATGAAATTCCAGTGCCGTTGTGGAAAATTCAAGCAGCAGCAAGAGGAGTGAAATCACCAAGCTCTCATACAAATGTATCCAACACAAAACAAAATAGTCTATGGTATTTAATTTACAAGACATCTCTTCTGTGGAGTTTGCTTTGTAATCATCTGATAGTGTTCCACAGCAGACAGAATTTCCCATCAGCTTCCACAGCCTTGTCCAGAACCACCACGTGACTCACATGGTTTCCACCACGGAGATCCCTGGCCAGCCCAGCCATGGCGAGGATGGGAATGTTCCTCCTCACTCCTCGCCACCCCTTACGCGGGGGGGGGGAACTGGGAAGCCCGGGATGGTGAAGTGAATCGCTCGCAGTCAGAGGAAATAGCCGACCTGGGAATTGGGTTGCAGTTGCTCAACTCCCCCTAGCAGGAGCCAAACCACAGGCTATTGTTTGCTATTGCAGGCTGTGGACATCTCCAGATATTTGAAGTTAGATTTTATGAGCGGTCTCGCTGTACACATCCCCATGTTACAACGACACAACACGGTGCAACACCAAGGAGGGCTTCCATACTTCTAGGCTGCAGTAAATCTCTACCACAAAAGCATTGTAAAACACCTTTTACACAGCAGGCTTATTTTTCAGAATGCAGGAACATACCCCTTGGGGATGCAGATTGTTTCCTTAGGACTCAACTTAAACATTCCCATGTGGTAAAATGAAGTAGGAAGATCCAGTGAAAGGAGCTCTTACTTCTCATTTAATTTACTACCTAATACTCAGCAGCCCAAGATTTATACAAGGCACTACAGAACTGTCTACATGTTTCCCCTTGTGGCAGATAGCAGATAACTGTTAATAGACTTGCTTAGAAAGTTTATTTAAAGGAAGAACTTAACTGTATTATTTTTCATGGAGGTGTGAACATTGCTTAAGGAGCTTAAGTCTCTATGTATAAGCAGTATCAGATAGGTTCATGAGGATGCTAATGTGCACTAATAGGGAACTCCAAAACCAGCTTCCACTGGTATGTATAGATAGGGCCATTTTGTAAATAACGCCCTTTCTGATGCTGCAGAGTTCTGGGATTGCTGAATATATCATTATTTACATGAATAGAGATAATAACCCATAATACACACCCTCTCTTTTGGCAGTTCCTGTAACATCAGCAATAAAACCACTCGTGCAGATAATCCAGCCTTCCCTGCAGCCACACCTGCTGCAGTAAGAGTTTGTATGCCCTTCTGGACAGGACCACGCAGCTGTTGTGGGAAGGCAAAGGTACTGGAGGGCCTCCAAAACAATCCCCATTTTCCCTTGTCAGGTGTACCCATGTACTTTGTAACACCGCCCTGCTCCTAGCTTAAACCAGTACTGCTCCCTCTGAGGACGGCAGCCAGGAGCTCACCGGGTGGACTGGGGTCTGGTTTCTGCATGCCAGAGCGTAGCTGTCTGAGCCCTTCCCTGGCTATTGAGCATCTTCAGCCATCAGAAAGAGGGGAAGGTGCACACAACCGGCTCAGCACTTTCCAGGATTTAACCCTCATTGCACATGCTGTGTGGTGATGAAAACGTGATTAAAGGAGCATATATTACATTATGCCCAGCCTTAGAGAGATGTTTTAATGGAATAAAGAGAGAGCCATACATTTTCTTTTTTCTTCTTTGGTTGAGATGTAAGCTTCACCTCCTGGTATTTACAACCTAAAGCCCTCGAATATTGGGTTAGTTAATAGGATCCAGACAATGGAGCTGACTACAGGGAAAAGCAAGAGACTGCTTCAGCTTCACCAGCCAAGGAGAAGAAAAGACCCAGCTTGATAAATGGCGAGAAGTATATTAGATGTTAAAAAATATTTCATTTTTAATAATCCTAGGTGTTACTGACAACCCAGGTAAAGAGCAAAGTTCATTTCTTCAAAATATATTTAATCTGACAGTATCCCTTTAATTAAGTAGCAATTTAGATTTCCCTCTCCTCCACATACAAAGCTTTAATGAAACATGAAAGCCACAAAAGAAATTTGTGTGTTTCATGGCAAGGCGTGAGGAACGATTTTCTGTTTAAATTCACAGACAGTAGCTATACAAATAACATTTAATATTTGTTGGAAGTATTATCTGCCGTTTTCCCCTCACAGCATTACATTACTGAGGTAATAAGTACATGAGAATACATGATTTCCTGGCTACTGTATTGAATGAATATGCACCTTTAAACAAAGTTAGACTTGGGAATTTACCCATATCTTAAAATGCTAATCTAACACTAATTAAAAGGCCAGTGAATACGCTTTGATGGATTCCAGTTCATAGAATATGACAAATGAATTCAGATGGCATGCACGACTGCAGCAGAATTACAATACTGGAGCTGCAGCGAGCTGAGGGAAGCTGGGCAAGTGGTTCTCTGCACTGGTACGGGGGTAGGGAGGAGGGAGAGCTGGAGCTTGCCATGGATTACTGTGTGCGCTGCCATCCTCTCAAGGTGTGGCCAGCTACAGGCTTTGTTTCCTGTTGCACAGCTGCTTTCCAGGTTATGCTGAAGCAAAAATCTGGCTCCTTCTGCATCCCAGCCACCCTGTAATTTATATATTTGTGTGTGTGTGTGTGTGTATGAATATACATATATATATCCTCCCTGCTATTCACTGTACAGCAGCTAGTTCTTCAGAAGGCACAAGAGCCACCCTGGGGAAGAAAAGTCCAGATGTCCTTTCTCCCACAAAACCAGGTCATTTCACAGGCTCCCTCAACCTCTTAAGCCCCACGACAGAATCACAGCATTGTAGGAGTTGCAAGGGACCTCCAGAGATCATCAAGTCCAACCCCCCTGCCAAAGCAGGGTCCCTAGGACAGGTCTCACAGGTAGGCATCCAGATGGGTCTTGAGTATCTCCCAAGAAGAAGACTCCACACCCCCATGCATATCTATTGCTGATGAAGCATAAAGAGATGAGATAATATTTCTAAATGACATTCTATGTCCAATATCTCCTGCAAGTGACTCTGTCTTGATGGTCTTCCAGTCTTATAATCAGGACAAAATTCACATGCAGCCTGTAATACAGCTTGGAAGCATGTCCTGTGAGCTCTCAAGTGCATGCCCCTTCTGACCTGACTGCAGCCCTCTTCATAGAAGATTCTTCGTAGAATCACAGAACCCCAGACTGGTTTGGGTTGGAAGAGACCTCAAAGCCTACCCAGTCCCACCCCTGCCATGGGCAGGGACACCCTACACCAGCCCAGAGTTCCCAAAGCCCCATCCAACCTAGCTTTGACCCCTGCCAGGAACAGCTTCTCTGGGCACCCTGTGCCAGGGCCTCCCCACCCTCGCAGGGAAGGATTTCTGCCTAATGTCTCATCTAAATCTCCCCTCCTTCAGCTTAAGGCCATTGCCTGTTGCCCTCTCACTCCCTGCCTCTGTAACCAGTCCCCTTCCAGCTTTCTGGGGTTCATCCTACAGGCAGCAGATAAATTTTGTGCATCCCATCTGTGATAAGATGGACAGAGAGAAACCAGGTCTCTCCAGGGACCAATTTTCCACCAAAGAAATAATAGGAATAGTTAAATATTTTAATTTGATTAGTTCTATCAAATTTGAACTGGAGCCTGGAGGCCACCCTTCTACAGCTGAGGAAATATTCCAGCCACTGAGGCACTGGCTATCCGGGGATTGACTGATTGTCCCTAAATATGCCATGTTGGTTTGTATAAATAATTAAATTTCCACAGGCTCAGAAAGAGAGTGCCTGTACTTAGAGGTTAATGCACAAGTTCATTCACAGCCTCCCCGAGAGGCAGTGTCAAAGTTTGAGTGGCTTTTTATATACCCTCTGGCAAAAGCAGAGGCTGGGACTGAGCAGTGTCTTTTAAAGGATCAGTAGTGTTCTGACAGTGGGTGCTGGGATGGCTCTGCACGTTGAAAAATCTGGCTTGGAGCACTTTTTCCAGGGTCTCACAGTGAAATGGTGCCAGTGCTGGATATTGAACTATGATCTGCTGAGGAATGTCTATCCAGCTTTTTTTGCAGCCAGGGCTTAGGGACTCTCAGAAGGTTTAATAGAGTGGACATAGCACAGCACTAATAGAGCTGCACAGATTGGGGATTGGAGCGGGCTGGGTGCTGGCCAGCTTGGATTGAGGGCAGGATGATCTTAGTCTGGCTCGCAAAAGACCATGGAAAAACATCCAGAGCCCCAGTCCATACCTTGAAAACATGACTGTCCTTTCTAGGGGGTGGGGGGACAGGTTTTTCCAGATTGTTCTTTTTTTCCTTTGTGAGGGTGGATATTGTTACGAGCACAGCTGAATTTCCAGGTGAAGAAAATTCTCCCCCTCACGAGTTCTGCTTGATCTTACTATCACCAACTGTGTATACACCCCTAATGTGTTCCTTGACTGCCACTTCTACCTTCCCCTGCTCTTCGATCAGAGATAAATAAACCAAAGACAGCATGATGCCTGTTATCTAAAAAGATTCAGGTAGAGCAAGTATCATAGCACAATCAGGGTACTTGAAAATCCTATTTTCCTGGAATGTACTTTTACTTGGCTTCTTGGATCATACACAGAGGAAGTCCAAGGTCTAGGGGGAGAAAATAACTCTTAGCAACAGAATGTTTGAACAGTCATACAGGATTAATTACTTGTTTTATTTTTTCTTTAATTTTAAATGATTGTACTGCTAGTGAAAGTGAAATGTAAAGACTCTGATCTATGCCAGGCACTTAGTACATGCAAATACTCTTGCAAGTTTTTCCTATCTTGAAGAATTTCAGCATAGACTACAAAGGCAAAGTGGACTGAATTGATCCCTGGAGAGAACATGTGCAACTCCACTTATATAAAAAGACTGCTTGCTTCAATAGATCCATACCCATTTATCCTCAGGATGAATTCACACATTTTTTCTATTATTAGATGGACATCATATTTCCAATGGACTGTATGTGATCTAAGCATTTCCACTTGGTCTTTCTAGAAGTAAAATTTTGTGTGCATATGAATCACAGAATGACAGAATGGTAGAATGGTCAGGGTTGGAAGGGACCCTGAGGGTCACAGAGTTCCACCCCCTGCCACAGGCAGGGCCACCAACCTCCAGGCCTGGATCTACACAAGGTTGCCCAGGGCCCCATCCAACCTGGCCTTGAACACCTCCAGGGACGGGGCATCCACCCCCTCTCTGGGCAGCCTGTTCCAGCCCCTCACCACTCCCTCTGTAAAGAACTTCCCCCTAATATCTAATTTAAACCTTCCCTCCTTCAGCTTCAATCCATCCCCCTTGTCCTGCTATTGTCTGCCCTTTTAACAAGTTGAATCCCCTCCTGTTTCTCTGCTCCCTTCAGAGACTGGCAGGCTGCAATGAGGTCCCCCCACAGCCTTCTCTTCTCCAGGCTGAACAAGCCCAGCTCCCTCAGCCTCTCTTCATAGGGGAGGTAAGAAGAACTACAGTGCTGAGCAGCACTGTAAATTTCATTTGAGGCCCATTAACATCTGCAGTGCTGTTATGCTAAGTCTGAAATACTGGGCTATATAAAATACATTTCAAACAGGGCTTCTTTTCAGTCTTGGTACAGGAAATCTTTTGTCTGTGCCAAATTGCAGCAGTAAATCAGTGCAACAAGGACTATACAGACCTTGAGATGTCATCAAAATGGATAACTTTCACAACAAATAATGTAAGAAGTGTGAATTTCTACCAATTATTCCCACAAACCTATTTCAACAAAAATTTGCATCCTAGACATGATTATGGCTCATAAATTTCTAGTTAATATTTACTTATGACAATAATTAAGTCAATTGAAAATACCCAATCTGGGACAAAGGCAAAATATGTAAGACCTGAGGGTTATGAGCAGTGGCAGAGAGGTGCTTATGGCAGATTACTTGTGAATCACAAGGGGTGCTGCCAGGTTCTCACTGTATAAATGTCAAATGTCACATTGCCTGGGTTTCATTATGATTAACGTGAAATCTGGTCTCTCTACTCTGAGTCATGTTCTCCAAAGCCTCAGCCAACTTCCCTAACCTGCCTGTGCTCTTGTTGGGAAGGAAAATAAGTGTATTTACCCTAATCCTTGGGCCGCTGTGAGTCAGGAGTCCTGACTGAGCTGTTTGCATGGTCAGTGTGTTGGCAACAAACAGTGTTTGACCAAGGGGCAATACAGCTCAAGCTGGGTTCTGCTCCCATCAGTGCAAGCAGTATGTGGAGTGTCTACACTGGGGGATCTCAGATGTGACAAGGTGACGTTATAGTTTTAGTTTCCCCACTGCATGTCCACAAGGAGATCTTTTCAGAAGACTTCAGGGCCACAGAAACATTCTCACTAGATGACACTGATGGATGACCTGGTCAGTTCATATAATCTATGAAGTTCCTCCTCCTAAATGAAGGAATTCTGTTGATGAAGGTGTGCCCACTCCCAACTGGCACCAAAAATGTGTTGTCATGTGGCCTGCTTGGTAGTTTTGCCAGCTCTTACCAGTGCATCCACAGCATTAGCAATGATGATGAGTGTGCTGCTGGTAGCAGGCATCTGGTTATCTTATGTAAGGGTAAGAAAAGGGACATGCCAGCTGTGATAAGCTCTCACTGACCAACACAGACCTATTTCTGGGCAGGTCTCTTTTGTTCTTAGAACAGTCGTTACGTTGAATTTTACAGAGCTCACATGCTGAAATATAAACATCACCCAGGCAGCCTTGAGTTGCTTAGCACCTCCCTGTACCTACAGAACAGCAAGCTGTGCACTCATCTTGTGTAAACCAAGCACCTGGTTTTTAATAGACAGAAACTGCCTCACCACTGATAGTTGCCTTCAGAGCTCAAGGATTAATAAATCCATTTCCATTTGGCATTGAAATAGAAACTAATATCCATTCCCCTTCACAAATGAAGGTCTATGTTTCCATTTGTTTTCATACAAATTCTGTCACCCTTATTTGTTTCACTGTGACCAGTTTTGGAGTAAGGCTCTTCTTGATTAAAGGCAGCAGAATACAATCCCCAGAGATCAGTCTGTGGCTAAATTCTGCCACACTTTTTGATGAAAGAGTCTGGCAATATATTCCTGGAGTACAGGCTTTTGGAGTGAATCAGAAAAAAAAGTAAATTACTTACAGAATTAGTTGATGTGCTTCAAATCCATAATGATATTTGTCACAACAACGCCCAGCATTATCATCAGCTATCAAAATCACTGAAGGCTGATTCCAATGGGGGCACTGACTGAAACAGAGCTTGGGGTCCTCAAGTACTGTATGGGCTGTGATAATGTCAGTGTAAGAGACTTATTCCCTCCCTCTTCTACAGAAGCCTCATCCTTCCTTTTGCTCCCACCTCCAGGTCCTGATTAGCCCTATACAATCATTAGTGGAACTGCACGCTGAACTGGCTCAGCGAAAGGAGAACTGCACTAAGAAGAGCTCAGTGGAGAGGACCTGGGGGTCCTGGTTGATGACAGGTTGGCCATGAGCCAGCAGTGTGCCATGGGGGCTGAGAGAGACAATGGGATCCTGGGGTGCATCCGGAGGAGTGTGGCCAGCAGATCAAAGGAGGTGATCCTCCCCCTCTGCTCTGCCCTGGTCAGGCCCCACCTGGAGTGTTGTGTCCAGTTCTGGGCTCCCTGGGATAAAAAGGACAGGGATCTCCTGCAGAGAGTCCAAAGAAGGGCTACGAAGATGATTAAGGGCCTGGAGCATCTCCCCTATGAGGAAAGGCTGAGAAAATTGGGACTGTTCAGCCTTGAGAAGAGAAGACTAAGGGGAGACCTAATTAATGTTTATAATTATCTTAAGCAGGGGATGCAGGGGGAATCAGCCAGCCCCTTTTCAGTGTCTGTGGAGACAGGACAAGGAGCAATGGCTGCAAGTTGGAGCACAGGAAGTTCCGCACCAACATGGGGAAAAACTTTTCCCAGTGAGGGTGAGGGAGCCCTGGGACAGGCTGCCCAGGGGGCTGTGGAGTCTCCTTCTCTGGAGAGATTCCAGACCCATCTGGATGCCTCAGTGCAACACAAGCTAGGGAGCTGCTTTGGCAGGGTGGTTGGACCTGATGATCTTTCGAGGTCCCTTCCAATGCCTACAATTCTATGATTCTAAGAATAAAACACCTTTTTGCTTTAGGAAGAAGAGGTTGGAAAGGAAGGAGCAACTGCTCAAAGACACAAGAGGTGGGTCACTTGAAGTCCTGACCCCAATGGCAGGCAGTCCACTCCAGGCTGTGAGATGGGACATGGATCTTTTCAAAAGCCTGCTAAAGGTATGACACAAAACAGCAGCCCTGTGGAGCTTGCAAAAACGTACCCAAATTCTTTAAAAATTCAAGTGACCTGAAGCAAAGCTTATTTTAAAATGTGTGTTAGAATAAACAGAAAAACAGAGCAAGAGAAGCAAAGGAAATAATTCTCAACAAAGAGTCTGTGGTTCTGCAGGAAAGGCCGTTGGCATTGCTGTGGTGAGAGGAGAGGACATTTCTGAAACCTATTTCTGTAAAGAGAAAAAGTATTCAAATTGGAAATGCTCATTTGGCTGACTCTCCCCTGTTGCAGCTCGTGTACTCCTTCGGCAGATAGAGGACAGCTCTCACTAGCAGGCTGCTCTCCACGTTCTCTTCATTAACTCTGGGAAGAATAAAAGCTCCATGCTACATTTTTGGATGGTAATTAGAAGCTGAATCATACAATGCACCAGGGCTCCACTGGTCTTTGGATGTTTACGGTTTATCCAAGCGTATTGTACCTGGTTTTATCTGGGGCTTTCTTAGAAACCTGTGCTGCTACGGAGAGTAGCCTGGGGAGCTGGTGAGATACTTTGAATACAATTGTGGAAAGGGTGTTTTTATAAATTCTACAGAAGATGAATCAATGTAAAGAAATAATCTCATTGGCCCCTGGTCATGTTTGGCATCACAGAATGACTAGGTTGGAAAAGACCTTTAAGATCAAGTCCAACCGTTCCTGTCCTATGCTAAACCCATATCCTTAAGTACCTCATCAACCCATCTGTTAAACACATCCAGGGATGGTGACTCAACCCCCTCTCTGGGCAGCCTGTTCTACATCCCAACAACTCTTTCAGTGATTTTTTTTTCCTAACATCTGCTCTGACCCTGCCCTGGCACAGCTTAGTGTTATTTCCCCTTGTCCCATATCTCCTGTCCCCTGGCTGAAGAGACCATCGCCCACCTCTCTGCACCCTCCTGTCAGGTCAGTGTAGGGGGTGATTAGGTCTCCCCTCAGCCTCCTCATTACAGTTGACAAAATGACATGCTGATTTTTTATCACAGATGCAGAAGACACAGATGACTTTTCACAGAATCATCAGAGAAGATGCAGATTACTTTTTCCTTGTCTCATTGAGCAGTTCTGGTAAATTCAGGGGGCTCCTGGTTTGGCATTAATGATCTCTACTGGTACAGGCCAACTAGCATTTCAGTATCAGGATCCCACAAGGTCAGCAACCAATTACCTACACAGAAAGCCTTCAAATGCAATAAAAATACCATCTAGCCAACAGATTCCACAGGCAGCACGACTTTACCTGACATCTAGATCTGCTGTTTGGGGTGTATGAATATATTGGCTGTTACAGATAGGTTGCCAGAAAGGATGAAAACTCCCTCTTTGACTATCAGACAGCAGTCGGCTCTCATTTGGGTAAGAAGCCTGATTCCCATATCTATCATTTCTCTTGCTCTCATTTACAGCAGAAGTTGTAAAAGGCTAGGTCATTAGGACACAGAAATACAGCTGGCCCTATCAGCCCATGGTCACTTTCTGCTGACCTGAAATCACTTAATCTGAACAAGCCAAGCAGCCAGCATCACCAGGGAAGTCTCACCAAGAGACATGAATGCACCAAGTTAGGATGAGGATTCAATACGTGACACGCTGCTTTGATCTGGAACTCAACCAACGCCTTGGCACGACTCTGGCTTTTCACTACAGATGGTGCCCATCAAATTTATGAACACAATCAGAGAATGAGCATGGTAAGAGCTGGCACATGCAATACCTGTAGGGCTCATTTTATGCACCAAGCTGGCTGGGTGCATTTCTTACTATCAGGTTTAACTTACTTGCTTTTTGAGGAGAAAAGTGTTTTCTTCCAGGTCTGATTCTATGCAAAGAAACAGAAAAACTCCACTCCGTTACAGTCCCAAGGAAAGGGGAAAGCCTAGACTTGATGGTTTAATAGACACAGCTGGAGGCAGATCAAAGCAACACAGGCATTTTTCAGCAAGAAAAATGACAACTTTTCTCAAATGAAATTAGGGCTCCCACTTCTTTTGTGATGCATGGGACATCTGCAGTCAGTCCCCCAGTTTCTACTCTCTCAGTCATGAGTTGACCAGTTCCCAGTGGCTTTCAAAGAGATTCAGCCACCTGCCTCACTTTTGCCCAGGACTCCTTCCTCCAGGTTATTTCCAGCCATGACAAACCACACGTGAACCAGGAGACTCCATTTACTCCTTTGCTGCTACCTTGCAGTTTGCCCTCACAGTACTGGTTCCGCCTTTGTCTTCCTCATTTTAGCTACCCCATTTACAAAGCAAAACCCTCACCCTATCATTAATATATTTAAAACTTTAAAAATGTTTTGAGCCTGCACTAGACATACATTATAAATACATGCATAGCTGAATTACCAACATTCAGAAATACCAGGAAAAAGACTTGCTGGATTAACTACATATGATCAATGCCAAATAAAAACCTACTCTGGTTTTGCTGAGGTCATTCAGTGCTGTACAATTCTCATGAAGTAAATATTTTTGAAAGTGGGGAATGCTCTGAGATTAAGCAATACATTACATTTTTTGATCAAATGCCAGAAGCCATAGGTGAATAGGAAACAGACATCAGTAATTACAGTTCGTACTTCAGCTATTTCAAAACCCCTTGCTTCAATGAGCAAGTATTAACTGGACAGACACTCCTTCACAAATTAGAGGTTGCAAAGGCTTATTACACACCATATTTATCTTTGAAACTTGTCCAACAGAATTAAACTTTAAAAATAATGATACAGATTATGGTTGCAGGCAAAAAACTATTAAAACTCTAACACCTATATCTATGTTTTTATCTGTCAAACTGTCCCTGCAGCCACTCTTTGGTTTAGGAGCTCAGGAATGCAGTTTGAAGAAACAGTAGCAATTGTATTAGTATGCTGCTGTCATACATCAAACCGGTGGTATTTGATCACAGGAGTTGATAAATTATTTATTTCTTGATTGTGTGGGCCTTAGAATGCAACAGAATTGCAAGAATGAGTCTGGACTGTCCCCAGATGGGAACAGAAATGAAAGCAGTATGACCAGCATAAGTGAGAAGTGTGTGAGAAGTTTGGTGAATCACAAAGATTCACTCCAAAAATCACACAGTGCCACCAAGCTGGCATGGACCAAGCCTATTGTAAAGCCAACAGCCACCCAACCACCTCACTGTGGTACAGCACCCCAGCAAGCAAAATTGGCTGAGATACTTACTGGGAAAGGCTGGCACAAACCAGAGCTAGCCCTGAGCAGGCTGGGTAGCTCAAGGTAGAGCTCTGCTTTACTGTTTTCCAATCCTCTGCCCCATCTCGCTGCAGGGGAATGGGAAGAAGTGAAAGAAGGGTGGTTAGTTAAAGCACAGCAAACCCGCGTTCAAGGAATGATGGGTAATTGTGAAAGGGCATTCCCCTTTCTCACACTTAGTTCAGTAAGAGGTTGTATTTTTAAGCTGATTAAAAAGGCTTCAGTTCACTGAAACAAGCATTTGGGTTATTTCAACACTGTTCAAAGCAGGGAAAGTTAAATGTCAGAATGCAGTTTTACTCCTTTGGCCAAAATTCACTGTACAAAAAGCATCAGAAATGCAAGACATCTTAGAGTCAGATCAGCAGCTTAGGAGGATGTTTATTAATGGTATTTATGTGTTATTTATTATGTATTCAGATGATCTCTATAAAGCTGTACTAGGCTTTTGCAATTTCCCTGCTACTATTTTTTTTAAGCATGGCATAATTCTAGGAATTAACTAATATTCTAAGCAAATACTTTAGGTAGATCAAAATACTTGAAGTGTGACCATTTTTAAATTCATCACACAAGTAACCCAATGCAAATACTCCACATACTTCCTAAATAGTTACATTATTAATGCCCTAACATAAAGCTATCTGGTTATTTTAAGTGAAATTATTACAGGTGGCTGGGTATGCAGTGCTGTGACAAATACAGTGTAGCAACTCCTCAGACAACAGCTGGGTTTTGAGGGTTTGGATTTCTTTTAAATCACATTTCATACCAAACCGCACTGATCCTTACAATTAGATCAATATCTTTATTTGACTAATAAATACTGTTACAAGAAAGCATATAGCATTATTTAACATACACTACTATTAAATATTTAATGGAATACTGATGATGATTTGGTGGTGAAAACATCAGCATCTTTCTGCTTTTCAGCAAATAACGAGCAGAAAGATCAACTGTATCAATCATTCAGCTGCTTAAAAAAAGCAACAGAAATTAGGAACAGAGTGCCTGCAGGTTCTGGGCAGGAACATTTGGAACAGAGAAAAATCTTACTGAAGATTCATGGTGTAATCTGTTTATACAAGTAAACATGCAATTTACCTTTACAAAGGGATATCATCATTTGCTTCCTTCTACACCAAAGCTTCTAAAGCCAATACAGTTTGTAAAACATAGTGTGAGATTTATGATGTTATACTGCAGGAACCTGCTCAGCTCCTGATTTACAGTCCTGGCAATTGTATTCAACTCTGTCATCATAACTAATTACAGCTAACTGCAGATTACCATATTGCAAACTCTCATCTTTGTGAAAGAAATAAGAAGTTCTGCTAAAAAAGAAAAAGAATCAAACATCCCCAGGGCTAATGAACAAAAATGCACTATTCCATGTTGGGCTGCAAACCTAAACTCCTCGAATTGGTGCCATAAAACTTCAAATTGCTATTTGTTGGCAAGTTGTTTTAGCCTCAAGTGCTTACACAGTAAATCACCATTACGCTAATACCATACCTTTGGCCTGAAACATATTAATCTTGGTTAACAATAACTGACATTTACATTACCAATTCAATTCAGGCATTGTGGTGACTAAACATATAAGCAAGAGCTTCAGGGAAAAAAGTTATTAGTTCTGAATGTGCCCTTACTTTTCACTGAGAACAATTCTGAAGAAGCATTATCATCAATTCTTGTTATAACCTTATAACATAAACATTCAAATCCTAATTGATCTGTAAAACATTTGACTTGAAGTAAAATCTACATCTGTTTCTTGGGTGCAGCTAACCACACAACAGAACATATTTCAGATATTTTTCAAGATAAGTGTTTCTATACTTTGTCTGCTCAAAGAAACCAGTACTTTAAAAACCTGAGATCTTGGGAAGAATGGGAATTGGAAATGTTCTGAAGAGCATGGCATCAGTATAGCATATATAGCAGCAGATCCCTCCCAGAAGAGGGAAGATGGACTTTTTCAGCCAATTTTTTTCCCTCTTTATATTTACTAATGTTATAAATGCATAGATAATATGGGGATTAAGCAGGTAGGGTGGTTTTGCCTTAATTTAGTGCCTTCCCAAATCCAAAGCAATATGAGAGGTGGTACTTGCCACATGAAGTCTGTATAACCTTAGCAGGAAAACCTCCCCTCTCCTCAGGCCCATGAACTGTAAGTGCAGTGTAGCACAGAACACATTTGGCCCAAGTGTTTTACTCCAGTTTCAGAGAGTTCTCTACCAGACTCCAAACATGTTCTACAACGTGTTAGCTAAGACTTTCATATTTTGGGGAAAAGTTCTGTATTTAACATAGTACTGATGCTTACATAGCACTTTTGCTACATTATAAGAAAGCACCAAAAGAAGGTACTACAGTCTAACAGCATTAAAAGAAACACAAGGAATTTGATGTTTTGGGTTTTGTTTGGGGATTTTTCTTGGTTTTTTATTTAAGTGGCTGTGGTGGTTGAGCCCTGGCCAAAGGCCAGACACCTACCAAAATCAGTCTGTTACTCCTCTTCTTAGTTGGACAGGGGAGAAATAATATAATTGGGTGGCTCAAGAGGCAAACTCGTTAATGACGCGGGCAAAACAGACTCAACACAGAGTGCTGAAGAGAAAGTTATCTCATTTATTACACTACACTAAAGAGAAACAGTGAAAAGGAACCAGAGTCAGGAGTGCAACCAACAATCTTGAAACAAATGCAACCAGGCAAACACTTTCCCCCCACTCCCTCCTCAGCAGGCTTTAGTTAGAAGTTTGCTCCCTTCTTCCCTCCCGGTCGCAGCCCAGGAGGGCCAGGGACTGGGGAAATGGGGGTCTCGGTAACACCTTCCCCCACCCCTCCATTCTAAAGCAGACTTCCCTTTAGCCATGATTTTGCTCCCTTCTTCCTCTCCTGCTCACAGGACAGAGGATGCAGGGACTAGGAGGTGGGGGCTCCGGTCAGTCCCTTGCAAGATGGTTTCCTTCTCGGCCGGGATAGGGGCATCCATTCCACACACCCTCCCCCTGCTGCACCGTAGGATCTCACCCACAAGAGCCAGTCCTCCAGGAACTTTCAACAAGGCAAATCTCTTCCCACCGGGCTTCATCTCTGCTCTGGCTGGCAGCAACAAATCACAGTGTCTCTCAGTCCCAGTCCTCCACGGGGCTATGATGCCTCCTCCAGCAAACCTGTTTGGCTCATCTCTGTAGGTCGCTTGTGCTGGCAGGGGCTCATCCCAACGTCAGTCACGGCATCTTCTCTATGTCTCCACTGGCTCCATCCAGCGTGGAGCCTCTCCACCGGGCAGGTTGGGTCTCTGCCTCCTCCATGGGTCCTTTCCTCCAGCTACTCCCTGTGCTTCAGCTCGGGCTGCAGGGGCAAACACCCTCGCCCAGGTACCTGGGCACCTCCTCCCCCCAGCCTTCCCGGCCTTTTGTGTCTGTCAACTGCTTACATTTATATGCAAATAGACATCCCAATGCCCTTAAGGGGCCACACTTTGCAGCCTTCCTGGCACTCCGTGTTCTGGTGGAGTCTTTCTCTCCTATATGTGATTCTCAGAGGTGCTATAAGCAGGCCTGCAGAAGACTCTAGCAGCCATTTTCTGTAAGCCCTGGCCCTCTTTCTGTAGCCAACTATGCAAAACTGCAACAGTGGCCCACAAAGGTTCATCAAATAAAAGCAGGTGTTTTACTCAGGAAGATTACATGTATCCCATGTTGCTTTTGGTTTCCCATCTTTTCTTTGCTTCAAATCTGAAATACACCACAAACACCACGTTAGGATTCACGAGAACGTGTGGTGTCTCAAGTATTCAACCATACTATTCTTAATAGCAAAAGAAATAGAAGACTTATTTTTAAGACCATTAATCAAGACATGATGGCAAACACACCATATAACCAGTTAATTAATTCTGGTAAAACCTCTGTACTTAAGTCTGATATACTGCTAAAAACAAAAAAAAGCCCCCAAAAACCTGTCAAAACCCACCAAGGTTAAACTAAACAAATAAGATTAGCACAAGCCTATTTCAACTAAGAAAACATTTAACTGAGATTGTATTGTATACACTTAGTGCCAATGAAACCACAAATGTTTAATTCCATACTCAAATGACTTACCCCCAAGCAAGCTTCTTTTTCTTTTGAGCTTCTTGGGCAGCCTCTGCTTCTTGCTTGGCTTTTACAAAGTTGCGGCAAGCAGCAGCTTTGGCAATTTTCACACCAAGCTAAGACATAAAAAAGAACAAAGGAAAACTGAATAGATGCAAATGGCTCACATGAAATTTAAGCCTCACAAATTACTTAGTCTGATATTGTTTCTCAAAAGTCAATAGATATTAAAGTATCTTTCAAATATTAGGCTGACACTGTACTATTAGATCAGAAAAGCAAGAATATCTCTTGAGAAAAATAGAGAGGAGTAGGACCCTGGGGCAAACAATCCTTTTCACCAGATCCTTCATTTTTTCCAGAATAAAAGCCCACTAGATGGGTTTGTGGGTTTTTTTAAATAAATATACAGACATAGATATACAGAGACTCAGCTAAGACCAGTCTCTGACTCTGCTAGCACTACAGCATCAGGTCTTATCAACACAAAAAACACCCAAAGAGACAGTTTTATACAGACAGAACTGCAACTGCCACACATTTTCCAGTAACACCAGTAGTCATGCTTTAATCAGTCTGTCCAGGAAGTAAATGAAGCAGTGTCCTTAGAGTCCACCTGGCATTTAAGTCTTCACATTACCAGCTTTTAGATTATTAGCATGATAATATGCATGCTTTTCAAATAAGGTCATAATAGGCTGTAGGTGAACACTACTTTACTTTCATAAACTTATTCATACTGTGAGAATTAAGTTCACTTTAGTGAATGTCAAGGGCGGGGGGAGGAAAAGAAAAAGCAAGAAGGTACTGTGAACTATGACCAGATTATTTTCCTGAATCAGCAGTCATAACTTATTCATTATATTTTGAAAGTGATGTCACGACTTGACATTATCTGCAACTAAATTATGAATTACAAAAGAATTTGGTCTTGAAAGTTACTGCTTTTGCCAAGACAAACAAGCAATTCCTTTAGCCAAAACCGCTACAAAATGTGACAGGGACAAAGAGGTTTTCTTCCTCTTTGGTCCAAACATACCAGAATAACTAATATATCTCTCACTGGATATTCTAAATGTCCTCCAAATGTCATGGGAGCATCAAACAAGAGATGTATGGCAGGCCCAAGTGAAAGACCACTCTAACACTTTGGTTCAAGGTCCATTAATAATATGCATCGCTAATCTGCATCATCTATACAGGCAATTCTTATTTACTGAGACACATTTTGTTCAGTTAGAATGTATGTGAGAGAACTCAAGAGTACATCTTGAGGTGTAGATGCACTGACATCTTCAGTAACTCTCTGTAGGTAGGGTGATACCCTGATGGTTCTGTTAGACTGAAACAGAACAGCACCCCTGCAAGCTATTCTACCTTATGGGACCTTTCAGGGTTCAAGATTCAAGGAAGTGGGAGTCTACATGCACATAGACAGTAAGCACATCACTTTGTGCTTTCTTTGATGCTTGAAACATTGGCATCAGAAACAGCTGAGATAATGAATATTTTAAAAGGAAAATGGGGAAAATAAATGATGCTAAGCAAGCTTTTGATCTATTTGCATGTGTTGTAAGGTCATAAATACGTACCTATTGAATCATTGATGCACAAAATTCCTGTGACATTTCAAAACTTTTATTAGCTACATCATTTCTCCCCTAAGCATTATTATCTTTTATAATCAGAAATTTAATGCCAACATCTCAACTGCCAAATCTCAAGTCAAAGATGTGAACGTAACATTTGCTTATTTGCACTGTCACTTAATATTTTAGGGCAGCTATTAACTTTAAGGTACTTGCAGTATAAAAGTGCCTAAGAAAGCTCACCTAAAATATTAAAAAATGTTTCAATGTTAATTGAAACAGGACTAAATATTAGCTAAAAATCAGAGCAATCTGATGGCTAAAATCCAGCAGCAGAACCATGCCTTTTTTTAGAACTGTATTTTAACCTAACACAGATGAAAGTCTTATGTGATGAAAAACAGTAGCTCCTCAAAATATATTCTAGTGGCCTCCCAAACACTTGTATGAATATAAATATAAGCAAGTGAGGTATTTGATCTGTGTTTCTTGGAAGACAAAACAAGCTCTTCTATCTCTCAAAAGTATGGAAAAAAATGGAATAGGATTCTCTGTGGATGTGGAAGGAAAAAGAGAAGCGTTTTTATCGTTTCTAGGCTACATAAAGTCAAATTTTCAAGACACAAACACAGCTATGTCACATATAAATGCACATAAACATTTTAGTCACATTAAACGTCTTCTGCTCCTGCCCACACCCAAACGTACATCTTCACTTGCTTCCAGCCCCCTTTCCCCCTAAAAGAAATGCATAAAAGCTCGGTCAATGGGTTTTACATTAAAAAACCCAACATTTCAGGTCATCAGATAACTCAATGAAATACAATCTTGAAAGAAGTAAGAAAGCATGAATAAAAATATATACAACATTTTCTTGTGTAGTCAAAGTATCAGCATTTTCCATATAGAACATCCAATATTTTGCTGCATTTTAATTAAGGTGTCTAAACATTATCACAAAGAACTGCAAATTGGTCAGAGCATGCAGTAAGGAAAATTAAGCTCTAAAGGCTTTTTATCACCATATTTCAGGAACCAAGGGTGTAAAATGTTCTAATTTGGGATATATTAAAAGCCATAAAAGGTCTTTCAAAAAGATTAATGGTACTTTGCTTGGATTTAAGATAAGGGCTTTAGCTGGTTGGAAAAGCAGGGCCCTGGCTAGACCCTTGAGGCATTCATCTTTACAGCCACTTGGAAGATTTGTAAAAGCGTCTGCATAACCTCAAGCAAACGCACTGCGACATTTTTTTTCTTTTAAAAAAAAAATGCCTTTCAATTTTACAGGTTTAAAGTGTGTAAATCATATTGGGTAGTAAAGCTGATATAACGGTTCATCCTTGTAACACAATATATATATATATTTTTAAAGGCAAACTTAAAAAAAAACCAACTTGGTTTTTCCAGGGCAAAGACCTTTCCATTTTGAAGTTGAGCGATAATCATGTCAAATATCTTACTCTGGATGCTTAATGCAGCATAAATGAAAATTCCTTATCCCTTATTTTTCATACATTTTCTACTCATCTGAAATTGTTACCTTGTAACAAATTTCTGAGGCATTGCTTTTTTTTTTTGTTTTTTTTGAACAGTTTCAAGGCATTTATTGAAAAATACCAATTATCATACTTTAACTTTTTATGGAATAACAGGTCCCTGAAAAATATTTATGCCATTCTCTTTTGTTCTTTAATTAAATGAAAACAGATGTTTTCTGAAGTAAAGCGGAACCATTACTGGAGTACTTAAAGTGTTAAGGTCTTTAATTTTTATATCAGTTTGGTCTACAATTCCTGATTGTCTTTACTCAAGCTCAACATTAATGTCAAGCAAGTTACCTAGGAGACGAAAGAGATCAAAGAGACAAAAACCCCTCAAATGTCTGATTAATCAAGCCTGCAAACAGCTTATTTCTTTTAGCCTGCATGCAAGTATGAAAATGAGATTCTGGGAGCCGTACATTGTGCAGATTTGTTCATTCTTATCAGAACAAAGCCAGCGGCAGCTTATTTCATGGATCATTGGCACTGTCATCAGTGCTACACAGAACGGGTGACAGCTCCTCATTTTGAGGCTTGAACAAAATTAGCAAAAAGTCGGCACAAATTAGCCTCTCATCTTTTTAGTAATATGACATTATTCATTTACTTTTTATCCAATTTTTAATTTTTTCCTTGTCAGCTATCCCTTTCTAGTGTTTCTTGCACAGCATCATAAAACACTTTTAAAACAAGCAAAGAAATGGCTGAAGTTGAAAAAGGATGTGAAGTTTGGGCAGAAGAGTAAACATTTTTATTAAGTTGCAAGAGAATCTACTGTAAACTTCCAGAAAACTTAGCTGAAAATTATGCCATTTGATATTAAATATCATAAAGCAAAGCCATTTCATTAAGATAGCACCGGGCTATGTACATGCCAAAAGCTACAAATAATGAAACAACAGATTCAAGAACCGCTCCAGAAATATTTAGGTGTGACACACAAAATGCTACACCTACAGAAGCTCCAACACCACATCTATATTCAAACAGGTCCTGAAATATCCTACCATCACACCAGAGAAGCCAAACAGCCTTTTAATACAGTGTGTTACAGTTTCTCATCAAATATGAATCTAGTTATTTCAGGCTTGCCTTCAGCAATGATTTTCTCCTTTTATGTTATGGAATGTTATCCATTGCTGACGTATATAAAATATATAAAGCAAACAAGAATACCGAGTGGATTTTGCAGTGAAAATTGTCCCCTTTCAGTGATGTGCTCAACTTCCACTGTAAAATACTTTGTAATACCTTTGTTGTATTTTTATGCTGTGCATTACAACATCAAATTATATTTGGATGACACAGTAATGGAGCAAGGACAGAAAACTCTTCCAATATTAAGCTCTTTGCTAGATTTAAACATTTAAATGCAAGTAACTTCCTCCATTCATGAGAAAACACAGCATTAAAAAATTAACTATAAGCTGCTAGATGCTTTACACAGCCCCCTTATAAGAAAGGCAGTTTTAAAAAAAGAACTGTAGTACTGTTTTCAGCAATTTCTTTATCTCTGTTCTTCTAAGTAAGAAAGCTTATTAACAAGCTTTGAACTTAAAATCACATTTACAATAATGTGCCATCAACAGTTTTATAAGCTAATTAGAAAAAAAGATTAATTAATGACTGGCTGCTAATAAAATGGCAATCATGAAGAAAGAAACCAAGGGTGCTAAGCTTCAACTACCACCAATTAAGAGCTAATTACAAACAAATTATATATGTGTTTTGCTGTGGGCTTTAATTTACTAAAATGGTTTTAATTAAAAGAGAAAACATGCTGATTAATTGAACTGCAGAAAAAATCTACAGTATAAACTGTGCTTTGTCTGTCTCTTTAATTAGACTTGTAACATCTGAAATCTTTTTTTAAGGTTTGTTAAGGAAAAGATATACATAATTAAGGGAGCATAAGAATGTAATTCTAGGTGATAACCCTGCCATGTTCCAAAGGTTAAAAGAAAACAACCTCAATGAAGAGAGGTATTTGGAAGCACCTCTGCTAAGTGTTAGAAAGAAAATCCTTCAGGAGAGGAAAAAAAACCCAAACTCTTCTTTTTTTTTTTTACCCCCTCTCCTTCAGTGGGCAAGCCTTCCAAGTTAATTGGTACTAGGTTACATTCCATATAAACCTGCATCCATCTCTCCAGGTACCTACAAGCACTGTGATATACAAGGAATGTTGCACTGAATTTAGAAATGAAACTCCATTCTACCAACAGAAGAGCATCAAACAGTATAACCTGGTCCATCCAAGACGTATGTGTTTGTGTGCCCTCATGATCAATCACATCCTACCCAGAGTTTTAAATGAAAGACAGCTTCCAGAATGGTTCTCAGTGGATATGACATAACCTTGCTTGTGTGCTTCCAATAATGATATGGCTAGAAGGTACTTACAGGCAAGAAATACTAATTTGATCATGAGAAAATGGTAGAGACTGAGGCAACACATTTTGAAGACAACAGCAGGACTGATCTTGCTGTAACACAAGAATGATATCCCAGTGAATAGCCAATTAATTTCACCAATTATGATGTAATCTTTCATTTAAGCTTGATTACAATACCACAGTTTCCCTATAAATTGCAGCTTTTTAAATATCTTTCACTAAAATGCCAGAAGCCACTAAGCTAAGCACTTAGAAACAGTGCTGTCAATAAGCCTGCACTACTTAGAGACTGACAACTACCCCAGTAATTTAGCACACTAGATTTAAAAATATTTTTGAAGTTCCCTTTGACAGGTAAATCTAATATGGTCAAGATTATTTTATCATGTTCAAGTTACAGCCCTCAGGCTAACACACTCTTAGACAACGTGGCACCTACCTACCAGGCAGGTAATACAAAAACCACAAGGAAATGTGAAGTTTTCTGTTTGGCCAGATTAGTTCTCAGAATAAAAGGACTGTAAGAAATGTGCATTCTGCTTCTTAAGACACTGCACAATAATCCAAGTACAACACTAGGAAAAATTATTTCTCTAGGGGAAAAAATTGTTGGAAAAAGATTTTCAGATTTATATGTTGGGGACACACATTTTAAAATAAATTTAATTAGGAAAAGAACTTTTACAAGTATCACTCCAAATTGAAACTCATTTAAAGCAAAGTGAAACTACCAGTCATCTCCACAGACCATCCTTACTCAAAAGGATAAATACCTCCAACGATGCACAGTCAGTGTTAATTTATCAGCACTTATTCTTCACAAAAACCTAGGTGTATTCCCACAAACACAGTAGGAACAATTAAAGTAGATGTCAAAATATTACTCCAGAAAGGTTTTTCAAACAAGGGTTAAAAAGTTGATATCATTCCAAGTGTCTGCTCCCAGCCACACAGCCAAATACCTGCTACCATTAAGTCTCACCTATACTACCCCAGAGCATCACCAAGTAAACCATTTTATCTCAGCCCAGCTAAGCATCCATATAAGACTCCTTCTCTCAACAACTTTGATTCTAAAAGGTTCTGAATTTTCTACCTAGCTCCTCTGTTTATATTAACTCTTCTACAGGCACCTCTCAAATTCAACAAGTCATTGTTAAATGCAGTGTTCAAACAGTAGGTTTAGGTATGCCACTCTACATCTGAAAAGCAGATCTGTAAGACACAGAGGACTCCCTGCCCATGCCAAAAGCCCTGGAATGTTTGAACCAAAACACCAAGAGGATTAAAATAATAAATGTTAACTGTGCATACTATACCACAGACACCACAACCAATTGCTAGTTATTTAATATTAAGTACTATGTTGTAGGTTTTATAGAAATAATTCCAACTAATAGTGTGTTTAAAAGCCCAGTGAAGTATGATTAAGCAGCATGACCCACCTGCTTTATGTTCAACAAGAGTTTATCAGGGGAGTGCTGACCTTATATACTGCAACTGTGCACAGCACCAAGGTGTTCTAGAAGCAGTCTACCTCCAGAACAAGTTACTGGTGGCCTAAATTGTTCTAACAACATAATGCAGACATTCATGTATTCTTTCAGGAAGAATTTCACAAAGGTAATGCAATGGAGAATTTCAGGACCACTAGAACTCTTTGTGAAGCAGAGCACCCCACAAAAGAACACGCTGAGGGGATGGCTGAAGATGTTGCAGTTTTATCTGCTACCCTGGTAACTTCCAAACTAACAATTTACCCTTCTAACCCACAAACTAGGACAAGAAGAGACAAGGGACAGTACTTTGTAGTGAGGTTTGCCAAGAATTAGACTACCATCATCACCACATCAGTACAGTTAATTTTTTTTAAAAAATTGTAATAGAAATGCTAATGCCAGTAGAAAAGGGGGAACATTTTAGGTAGCAACATTTTAGGTAGTCACAAAAGCTATGGAAGAATCCACACATGTAGTCACTAGTAAATAGAGCACCTCATGCGTAAGGTATCAAAGTTCTCTCAGTCTGAAGCTGTAAATGCTACCATATTAAGAAGTTTTCTTTTAAAATCAGTATTTGTGCTTATTCAAAGCAGAAGAAAATACCAAATAATGTATTGCTCAAAGCCTCATTCACAGCAGTACAGCAACATTCTCCTTAAGGAACCTGCAACAAGTACCAGATGGAAACCAAAAGACCCAAAACCTTGAAGCTGTATCATTTTGGTTTTTAGGATATAAATTTTAGTGATCCACTCACAGCTGCCAGAATGTGCACATTGCCTAAATCACTGATTTTAAAGGAATCTGACTTAAAAAAACCCCAACTTTTCTCAATGTGTCATAATGATAGCACACTGACAGCAACATTTTGGCATTCCTTTGCTTTTCAGGACATGTTTTTTACTGCCTATTCTCATCGACTGTTTATTTTTGGCTTCATTTTTCTAAATACTGGAGCTGCCCTATCAGTTTCACAGGCTTATAAATGTTATACATCAAAAATTAGTTTCACTTATTAAGGCAGGAAACGGCTTTAAGAACTCTGGGATCTGTGCCTCAAAGCAAAAGCTTTATCAGCAGGTTCCAGTCACTGCTTCTTGCAAGAGAAAATGGTGCCGATTAAAACCCCACACACCTGATTTCAAAAAGAACACCTACCCACTGAACATTTCTCACATGGCTGCAAGGGGGGCTGTACCCCCAAACAGAAGGCAGCTGTTTCTCATACACTGCCTGCACCCAACCCTGCAACACCGCTCAAGAAAAATGAAAACTATACATAAAAAGATGAAGTTGAGATAAAAGAACGAGAACTCAGCCACTTATTTTGAGACTTCAGAAGTGGTGTACTTCAATACAGCCATAGTACAGTTCCATGCCTGACTTGCTCACAATGTTGTGTTGCATTTGGAAGTTAGAGGGATACAAATAGCCACATATTTCACCAATTCACTCACTTCTAAGTAGCACTGTGTAAAACGAGCTTTAAAAGGGACACTTCTTAGGTTGCAAGGAGAAGGAAAGTCATGACTGAATCAATACCACACAATATGAAAGCAGTGCTTTATTGTCTCTACTTGTATAGACAATAATGATTTTTCAATCAACCTCTTCCATAATCAAATCCTTGTCTATAGCTCTTCACTGAAACAGAATTAGTCACTGCTCGAATGATTTCCTTAGAGGAAAGAATATTTTAAAAGATCCATTTAAAAAAACCCCAAAAGCAAAACATAACAGCTTAGAAATCACAAAGAAAAATGAATCTTGCAGTAGTGGGTTACATAGCATATCCTTACAACACCAGAGAATCCCAGTGAATTCACATGGATCCTGCCTCAGAGCTCCTCATGAGATCAAGCCAGAGTCATTTGAGTTTTCCTTCTTTCAACATCCTATTTATTCAGATAAACTCACTTAACCAAAACCAAGTCAAGGCTGTGAATACTAATAGTGTTTCAAGCATTTTGTTTTCAGAATTACAACATGCTAATATTTGAAAGTCAACAATTTGGAGCTAATGTTCCACAAATAATAATACATTCCTGTAGCACCTGGGATATGCTAGATGTTGTACAATCCCATGGCTACTGAAATCAGATAACAGTTTATCATAAATATTACAAAACCCTAAAACTTCTAACATTAATTTGTTTTTATAGTCAAACAATTTGTACTAGAACCTCAGTATGTTTTATTGATTATGATACTCTAACCACTTTAGAGTAGATGGGATAATGACATTTGTGAAGGAGAACAGCAAGGGTTTTTTTCACGTTGCACACATGAAAGGTAATGTAACAGTCTCACAGAGAGAGGCTGGTCAGGCTCAAAGGGAACAGGTTTTAGGACACATCCCCATCACTGTCAATAGCTGTTATCTTTGCAGATTGAAGTTTTGTGATCATTGGTGAACAGGCAGATAAGAGTGAAGTCATTAGACACTGCCCTGACTGACTGAATGTAGGGGGTTTAATGACTGAGTAAGAACATGCTCTGAGGAAGGTAGTCTCCCCTAACACTAGAGAGCCTGAAGAGCTGTATATCCCAGTTCAAAATCCATCTGTTTTCTAACGCCATCACAACATTGTATTTTAATAAAGAGATTTAAAGCTGGAATTTTACATTAAAGCTTAGCTTGAAACCCAGTACTTAGGAAACATTTTAAATATTTGTATGAGAACAAGTATTCAGAATTGGTCTGTCTTAATCCTTTTCTAACACTTTTGAATTTGGTAGCATATACAGTGGACAGAAAACTCCATTACCTCTGTAGAGATGGAAGACTATGGAAGAGTAAAAAATTCTACAGTTGATTATAAAACACTAGAACTAATTTCTAACATCTAGATTATTTATGGTTCCAATTATAACACTCTGACTTAAAAATGACACATCTCAAATAGTACTTCAGCTATGTTTTTCTTACCTGGCTTCACAACCATTACAAATATCTTTTTATCCTAATTTTCTTCCTTTGCATTTTCTCCCCTCCACCACCCCAAATAGCAGCAGACACAGAAACCTTCATGGATTTCAGTTAGGTACTTCAGCTGCCACTACCATCCAGTAGTGCATCAATTTAACTATTTCTTACATGAAACTGCAGTTACCAGAGGTATCTGAAAGATTTCTCACCAGTTTAAGCCTTCACAAATTTAAATGGTTCAATTTTTGTAGCAAAGAGCAGCACAGCCTTCAAAATTACTCAAGATACACCAGCTAACAAGACAGCATATTGAAAAGATGAGTTTCTCTCACCTGATCTTTTTGTTTTAAATATTTTATATTCCAAAAATATCACAAGAAAAAAAAAATCAGTTTATTCTATAAATATCATTCTAAAGCTACAAAAATATTTGACTTTCATCTACTTGCATTCTTCCAGCAATCAACTGCTGACCACAGTATCACAGAGAAAAAAGCACCAGCATACAAGCTTGGGTATATCTCTCCTTATTTGGACACATTTTGCTCTAAGCTTGCTAAATCTCTAACTCTTCAGGTTTCCCAAGCTTATGGGAGAGGGAATGCAAAAGAAAAATCTGAGGCACAGGGAACCGACAGGAAGGGAATATCCTCCACAAGAAAAGAGTATCAAAAGCTCAATAGAGATGACCAGTTATTGACTCCTCTGACCTTTGGAGTCTGCAGGAAGGCTTTAAGCAAGGTTAGGTTCATGGTTTTATTTTTAATTCTTATACATAGCTACAGCTAACCAGGCGTTAAGACATCAGCAGCAAAACCCTTCAATCGCTGACACAAATCTGCTTAGGAAACAAGAAAGATGCCCCAAACAATCTTCAATGCTACTTTAGTTATGACACCTTTGTACAGATGTACAAAGCTAAAAAGTTTCCTCAGAGCTTTTGTTAATAGCCCCACTTACCTCACGAGTGGCTAATCTATCACTCAGCTCCTCAGCCTTATCAATGTCACCTTCAGCCACAGATTTCTCTATGCTAAGTTCAAGGCCAGACTAGAAAGAGAAAAAAATCTCTTTAGGGCAAAAAGTAGCACGTTTCAAGGTATCATCTCCTTTTAAAAAAAATATTTCCTTCATAAAATTCTTTATTTTTAAGACACTGAGTAAACCTGTAATTTTGTTGTAACACAAATCACTTTGTCTATGTATTGTAAAGGACAGTATAATTAAGAATTCACTGAAAGGCTGCCTGAGCACAAATCATTGCATTAGTTCCACCTTATGTGCAGGATAATACTGTAGGTTAAAAAAAATTACACGGACTAGTTTATGCCTGTCACAATAAAATTTCATCTGAAGATCTGGCTTATCTCTTCCATCCCTGGAGCTCTCTAAACAAAATGTGAAATATATGTGTCAGGTAACATGAAGAATGGCAATTACCACTGTATCATTACGGTTCTAAGATCTTATCTTTCCCCAAAAACTGAGTTCTGGCATGATGCCACTCCACTATGCTAATAAATTAAAAATTCTAGCAGTCCTACAGAAAACAATGGCAAAGCCTCTTAATTTAACCACTGAAAATAACAAAGTAACATTTCCCATCAATGTAACTTGTTTAACAACAATATTTATAAATAATGTAACAGTAACAACCAAATATTTACTGAAAGTCATAGTTTGAAACCTCTGAAGGAACACAGAAGGGTAGCAAAGCAGCAGATCCTGACTTCAGAATTTCACAAAAACTCACTCTCTCATAACAGAAGAAAATCTGTAGCCTCACTGGTTTTATGTATTAGTGATGATAAAAGAACACATCTGACAGTTCCATAATATATTTTTAAAAGATTAAAGCAAAAAAAAAACCCCAAACAATTCTAGAAAAGCAGCAATCTGCAAACACTGCACTCAAATTATTCAGGTGAAGGTTAAAGATGCACACAGCTGGAAGCTGCAGTGCTAGTCAGTTCTGTTAAAGTCTTCTCCAAAATTAACAAGGCATACATTGTCATAGCAGTAAAATCCCTATCTTACACTGAGCTTCTGCATTTTAACACTTTGGGTCTCATTCCACAGCTGTCCTGAGCAGTTAATGACACCTACCCACCAGAAGAACTCGGACAGAAGCAAACAAACCTCACAACTTGCATGCAGAAACTTACTTCAGACAAATGAAAAATACAAAACGTGTCATAAAGGAGGCTAACTGAACTTCTGATGTCATAGAGCTTATACCCATCTTTACTGGAGGAACTGAAGAACACAGAGCGCTACAAGGAACTCATGACTTTAACTTGTCCATCATGTACCAGTTATTTCAAATAAAACTGGTTACACAATAGTATTTATGAACAGAACAAGTTATAAATCCAGTAAAATTGTATGGCAAGCTTGGCCTTTAACTCCTACAGCCACCTTTACTTGACACATTTTAAATTTAACACACAACTAAGAAAACAAAAGAAAAAAAAGGTCAAACAATGCATATGGAGTCTTCTGTCCCTCATGATCAGAGGACAGAAAGAAACAGGAAACAAGCATGATATTGTCTCAGAAGCACAGCAACCTTCCAATCTGAGTATGATTCGTGTGACATCTCAAAGAACTTTCATTAAAAACACACACTTCCTTGGAATGATTTGATAACTTACTTTCAAGCAGTCTCAGCTTTATTGCTATCTCAGTTAAGGCTAGGTTTTTACTGCCAACACAAGCTGACACTGGTTTTGTATCAACAGTCACCTTTTGTGGAGCCCTGCTACCCACAGGTGATTCAAATCTGTCATTGATTCCAAAGTATTGGGTCAGTTCTTTCCATCTGTCTTCATTTGCCAATTGTTGGCTGCTAAAATCGAAAAAAAAAGTCAATTATACAACCAGTTCCCTTCCCACAACTTGTAATACTCTTTAAGGCTAAAAAATTCTTTCATTTGGCAGACATTCACAGTTTTTAATGGAACTGATGCTAATTATTCTTTCTCTCCCCTTAAGTGTAATGCCACAATTGTGAAAGCAAGCTTGTATGCAATTCCATGCAAAACATTGTTAGGAATAACATTAAGTCCATTTTACATTACATTAAATAATACACTTGTGTTCATTTTTTAAAATAAAGGCCATCAGGAAATCACTAGAATCAAATTCAGCCTGCCTGATGGACACTGAACAACTTCAGCAGGTATTTTACACAATGCTGAAAGCTGGGCTTTGGCCATGGATGGAGTGGTCAAGTTGTTGTTGGTTTTTTTGGGGGAGGGTTTTGGGGTTTGGTTTTTTTTTTGTTTGGTTTGTTGTTTTTTTTCCACATTCTGCCTGATGTTTAAAACAGACCTCAGAGCATCACATTGACCTGGTTATACCTCTTAGTCACTTCATCGTTCTTTTTCTGTTTTCCTATGGGGGGGGGGGAGGGAGGGGGAAAAAAGAGAAAAAGAAAATCCAACATTACACAGTAAAATCTCCCAGCACCCAATGAAGTTATCAGAACTATAATTGGTCACATTTCCTTTGAAAGATTGACACACAAGAATTTTTACCTAATGATCATGAGGATTTACACCACTCAGCTGTGAGACTTTTCATACAAAAAGCTTCCCACAATAGCTGTGAAGAAGTTTTAACCAGAACATGCAGAAGTATGTTTTACAGAATTACTAAATTACCAATTTATAATTGCTAAATGCATCAACTGAGTGCTACATCCTGTCAAAAAAAAAAAGGAAGCACATATTACTTAAATTTCAAGTAGCAATTTACAACCTAGACCTAGAAGTGATGCATACAACTGGAAAAATTCAGTCCTTAGATAACAGAGTACATTTACAGGGCATTCAATTATTGGTACAAATAAAAAAACCCAAAAAAGATCTGCAATAAGTACAACTCCCCCAAAATCCAGCAAATCCCACCTCTAGTGCATTTGATACTAGTTTTATTTTGAGAAAAGACCCCCTGTAATTATGTCACCCACCTTTTCTGGGGCGTTTTCTTTTCCGGCTTTTGTTTTCCTGGTTTGCTTGGGTTCTCAGTTCCTGGTTTTTCTTCTGAAGCTCCAAAAATTTCTACAGGAGTAAGAAAATGCCAATCAGTATTTTGGTTTTTTTATTTCCATTTTAAAAAACATTACAGGCCACTGAGAAATTCTGTCCAAATATTTACTTATCCATAGCACCTTGTTATATCAATTAAATTAAAATTTAAGCATTAAAAGAACCCAACTCTGATGGTGTTCAAGCAGAACTGGCTCTCATCTTTCATCACCTCCACCCTCCCTAAATCCCAGGACTATTCAAACCCAACATTTTTCTCACAGGACTGGTGACAACAAATGATAGACTTCTGTTGGTTGTGTGCTCCTGAGCTATTCAATGTATCATTATTGCACACAGGCTACTGACACAGATCAATGGATAGAGAAGAGTAACTAGTCTTTGTCAATTCTTATTTTAAATTAAAAGTCTAAAACATAGATTCCTTCAGATACATGTATTCCCAGTCTTTACATGCAACAGGAAAATTAGAGTATTATAAGCAACTATGAGTCTGAATAGCTACAACCAGCCCCTACAGAAAGCAGGCTACACCCCTACTTTGCAGGTGAGCATCACCAGTACAGTGGCTGATACTCAGCTGTAAATCCTTACTGATGCAGAAAGCAGATATGAAGAAGCTGAGAGCAGACATACACTACCAACACCACAAGTCTTTACAGTCATAGAGCTACCCAAACAACTCCCTGCTGCACTTCCACTCACCACTGCACAATGTGAAGAACAGTGAATCACATATATTTGCTACTTAAATTCCTGTACACTCTGCTTGAAAAACTCTTAAGGTATACTGAGATGACTGCACTTTGTTCATGTTTTATCACATTTCATATTTACATATTGAATATTCAACGTGGAGTTCCTTTAATTTAAAAATCAGCCATTTTACTCTGAGTCTGTTGCATTTATGCTCTGGAGATTTGGAGCCTTGTAACGATACTCACATTCCACATATTTAAAGAAACTCCAGACGGGCATGTTTGAGATTTGCTTTCTTCATCTGCCACAGCCAGCAAAACAGGTTGACTGATGGCATTACTTTCAGGTCCATTCGCCTGGGATTCAGAAAGCTTAACTCTTTCAGTATCTTCTTTTGAAACAGAACTATGTGGCTCATCTCCCTCGTCAGAGCTTAAGTCAACATCACTTTCGTTCAGTCCTGGAGGTAACAGCCCACTCCACATCCTCCAGCCTAAACAAGTCCAAAACACTTCGACTCACAGCAAAGGCACCAGAGTTCTGTGACCTTCCCCATCCTGCAATATAAACATAATCAGCCTGCAGAAGAAAGAAGCAGAAATAGCAAAACATAATCAGAAATACTTTATCTTGAGGAACATAACTATCATTAGATGCTTTAGACGAGTGCATTATAAAGCTTCTACTACTTACTGTTTCAGAGAAGTAGAGAATTTACGTGCACAGGTTGAAGTTATCAGCGCTTTTGTTTTTCCTCACTCTTTAAAGTTTTATCACTTCGCGCTCGCCTACGGCTGCTTTCAGCTTAAGGGCGATGCCGCCGCGGACGTCTCTCGGCCCTCCGCGGCGCCGCCACCCCCCATCGCCGCTTCCCCGGGCAAGGCCAGGCTCAGGCGAGCTCCGCCGAGGCCCGGGGGAAGGACGGAAGGCAGAGCCGGCTCGGGAGGCAGGCAGGCCGGCGAGGTGAGGGCAGCCCGCTCGTGACAAGGAGACGCAAAGCGAAAAGCCACCGCAGGCCAGGGCGGAGAACGCAGCTGGCATCTCCCGTCCCACCCCGCCAGCCCCCCACAACACCGCCAAACAACCCACATTACCCTCAGCACAACCTCGGCGCCGCGATTCCCCCGGGCTGTGTTTACCTGTCCGCCATCTTGGCACCGCCAGAACAAGCCGCCCACCGATTGGGCTTTGCCTCGAAGCCAATCAACGGGCACTTTGCTGCCTTAGGGCCGGCCTCTCTGGTCTCCATGACAACTAGGCCCGGCGAGTGGCCGTGCCAGGGCGGAGGGAAGCGGCCGCGGCCGGAGGGGCGCGACGCTCCGGGGCAAGGGTTGTACGCGGGGGAGCTGTGGGGCACGGGCTCCCTCCCCGCGGTGGAGCCTCTCTGGGGGGCGCGTAGACACTTCCCCGCACCCAGAAAGGTCTGACGGCCCCACGAGTGCAAGTGAGGTGGCTCTGTTAGAATTAACAGCCGTGCCCGGGAAGAAAAGCGACAAGTCTTGGAGCAATTCTAGTTGCCATAAAGGAGTATGACGTCTGTTCCAAAAGTAAACCTCGGGATTCATGCATTGCCTTAGTGTTTGTGCTGTGACAGAATCACTAGGATCAGCAACTGCACTCCTCAAGGATGGAAAAATCCATTTTAAGGGTCTTGAGTTAATGTGGCAAAGAGAAAAACCTCAAAAAGGCTAGTCCCAGATCATGCAAGGTTGGTCGTTGTGGGTTGATGTCAGAGTTCACCTTTTCCTTAAACTGCTTCAAGAATATGGAAAAGCTCTTAGAAATGCATTGGGATTTATGAACCAAACAGCACTGTGCTAGGTGCCTCAAAGGTCTTCAATGATCGTAAAGGTCTTTTCCAACCTAGTGATTCTGTGATTCTGTGAAAGGTGAGCAGTGAGTCTGTGTAGAGCAACCAGTAAAGAACTTGCTTATTTGGAAGATTCTCATGTATATTGTCCTTTCAGCTTTTGTAGGCGAGACGGTCAAAACGAGTATTTAGGAGCAGCCTGAATATGACTCAGCAAGGATGTCTGAGGAGCAACAAGAAGGGAGGCACAGAGAAACAGAAAAAATGATGAAGGGATGAGGCAAACATCACTAGCACTGAAATATGTCTGACAGAAGGGAGGTGGTGTGATTGAAAACATTTGTAAGAAGATGTACCTTTGAGAATTTGACAGGTTGAAAGCTAAATCTCAGTATCAAGACTTTTGGGAAAGGAATTGCTGACACCAAATCAGGATGCAACCCAGTTGTGGACAAACAATTCAGCTTTGAGTGGAGTGAAAAATGGGCAAGAGTTTGTTATGAAGAGTATAAAAGGGAATATGGCTTTCAGTAGGGATTTCTTGGTGGATAACAGCTTCTGGGATTGGCTGTGGATGGAAGGAAAAAGTAAACACCTTTCTCATGGACATAAACCAGATCTTCAGATTCATTTGCTTTTTATGCTATAATTTTGCATCTTCAGATTCATTTCTAAAATCAATTAATTCCGTAAGTAATCACTTTTTCATGAACTACATGTAAATTTCACACTCAGCTTGCTAACTAGATTTTCCTCTCATCTGGGAAATCAATTTTTAAGAGATTTATTTTATTTACATTTAATAATTGATTGTATTTGGTATACAGATAAATGGTAATTGATAAATGTATTGGTATTGAGTATTCATTGCCATTTGTTCTAGCAAAATGTTAGACCATTAGGCTGCATGATATTTTCTTAATGTGAGCTAATGTAAGAACACTCCAAAAGCTGAAAGATATGTGACATCTTTATGGCCTGTAAATGTATATGTTTGGTAGGGGTGCATTTGAAGAAAGCAAGTTTAATTTCATGACACAATTTGTATCTAAATGTTGGGCTCTTTATTTAGTATCCACAAGCCAATTTGTGGCACAAATCGGCACTAGTAGTGCATGCAAGTGAAGTACTCAAATGTTCACCTGCATTTCATTTTATAATTACAAATTCATTGTATTTGTAATCTAAAAAGCCAAATTTCAGGATAATCTCCCGTTGTTCTGCAACAAATTCTGACTTCTCACAGGTTCTTCATGAGAAAAAAAGGTAGAAAGAGCTCCTTCCCAACTTCCAGTAATCCAGAAGCATTTGTATTCAAAGGTCAGTGACTGCTGAAGCTACAAAAGAGATTGTTGGTTATGTAGCAGACTTTATAACTTACTGGGGTTTTTTTGTTGAAACATTATGTAGAGTCTTTTTATCTGGGGAAGAAAAGAGAAGGCAGCACACCATTGTGACCAAAACTGGTGTCCCTACTACATCAGATTTGTGAGGACTGCCATTCTGTCCAAAGCATGATTCAGTGTTGAATTTTTCTCAGGCCAGTTTTCTGTCCCCTGTCAAGCAAATATTCGAATAATCTGATTTATTTCCTTTTGGTCAACTGATCTAACTTCCCTTCTTACTTGAATTCCTGTCCTAGGAGACGTGCCAAAAAATTACTCTTAGTAACAAAACAAGGCATGCCTCTGAGATTCCCAATTATTCCAATGGAATAATTACAGGTTAGATATTTTTGATGCTATTATTAAAAACGGCTTGAACTTTAGAAGGAAGGCCTACTACAATTGGATTTAACATCAAGGTTAATTAGCATCCTTCAGGATTTCTATGAATTTTCAGGTTCTAAGGGATTTCCTCTATGTCTGTGTTCCCTGCCTTTACCATCTGCTACTGGAAATTGACTTTGAGTCCCAGTTATAGTTTACCTTGTCAAATGTATTGTCATGTGGCAACAGGAATATGAGGTTCCTGCTACAGGAATCTTTGTAGAGCAGAACACAGTCTGCTCAGGGATTGAAAACAGAAGCTCTGGGGGAGTGGTCTTTATATTGTTACCATAGAGTAACTGAGTATTAGTGTATAGCATTCTGGTACTTCTAGGTCATGCTCTCCTGGGGTAGCCTTAAGCTAGTTAGCTTGTGAAGAGGATATCCTGTATTCATTTGGGTAAACAATCTGTGCTGCTTGTTCTGCTTTTACTCCTGATGCTCTTTAGGATGGGCTCTTCATACTATCACCACATTTAGCACTGTGCACTGGAGAGATTCTGCAGCGAGTTTCTGGGTTAAAAAGTATAGATTATGATCTACAGAACTTAGGTTCTTTGTGAAGCCCTCTCTTAATGAGTGACTGTAACAAGCAGTCAGATCTGTCAGGTATGAGGCCAGCTAATGCCTGTGTAGAGATCTTGTCCTCATGGCTGGTTCTCACAGTGGAAATCTCTATCACACTGGCTGGAGGTTAGATTTTTGGGCTTCAGGGCACAGTGGAAGCCTGAATTATTGCCTCAGACATAAGCTTGAAGCCGTGTTTAGCTAATCATAAATAATCGTGTACATGCTTATTTCCACAAAATACACATGGTTCCCTAGCACAGGAATAGAATCTGCTATAACGTTGATTATGCATTATTAGCTGTTTCTTGGGTTTTAGCAGTAAATGAGGACATCAGAAACTTTTCCTTAAGCATGGAAATGTGCTGCATTTTATCCTTTTGAGACGGTGTTTTGGAAATATGTTGAGACGATCAAGAACTGAATTCTTGTTTAAACGTAATAGGAAGGTCTTATTGTATTAGCAGATTACAGTCATTGTGTTAGTATACTATCTACCTTGTATTCATTTTTGCTAACATAATGAGAAATTTTTCTAGTATGATTATATTTTAATACAATAAAATAGTGTTGGAAAGGAAAATTAATATGATTTTAAAGAGAGATGTAAAGACAATAAAATAACCTCTATTTTTTTTGCTAAACTTTTAATTTGTTCCTAACTTAAAAATACTTTTTATTAATCCTTTAAAATAATTATATTCAAATGAGCATTTAAAGTCAGTTAAAAGGATTACAGAGGGTTTTTTCCACAAACCATGCTATATAAGAACCAAATTAATTCTTGCTAAACAAACATTACAAGAACCATCATAGAGACAATTAATGGAAATCTCCAAAGAACATTATCTAAGACTGTACATTAAAGTATATTAGTAAATATTCTATAGTATATATTGTAAGTAGTCATGATGTTTTGTAATTTGAGCTCTCTTTACCTCATTCAAAGTAGACTTTAATCTAGGCAGGCCTTTGCTTGAGCTCTGATTGAAAGCCTGTTAAAGTTGGTGGAAAGATTTCCATTGGCTTAGGTTTGGATTAGGCCAGGAGTGTGCAGCAGAGAGCACAGAGCTGTTACGCTCCAGCACCACTTGGCCGCACATTGTGCAGTTGGTTTATATACCAGATGTTGTCTTCTGTCAGTCGATCTCAGTCTCAAGTCCCCTTGTGGTCTCATTCCCATGTTTTCAAGGCTGCTAAGCAAAACCACAGAGAGGTTTGTAGCAAAGAATAGTATTCTGAAGAAAAATGGGCCTGAGTGTAATTCCCTGTGTACAGCTGAGAAGCTTTGCTATGGGCACCCTCCTTCGTCCTTGTATGGTGACCTGACAAGAAGAGCTCAGCGTTCCGTCCACAGCACTCTCTGTTATGCAGCTTTGGTGCGGGTCTGCTCAGATGCTTCTAAGTTTGAGAGCATGAAATAACTGAACTATGTAGGATCAGCCTGGAGCTTCCACTAAGAAGATTGTTGTACCATCATTTACTACATCCTTGTTCCCCCAAGGTTTGCATTTTGATGGAAACTCTGTCCATAGGTACAGAAAGAAATGTCTGTGGTTTTAAGCATCAGCAGCACATGAGCAAGTTGCTTTGTCTACTTTTTAAAAGAAGGCATCTCTGAAGCATTAACACACAGATACTATTTAGGGAGGACATAGTACCTTTTGTTCCAAATTCCTGATCTGTATTCAGTTATCAGTCTTACCACACACAGGCTTCCTGAAAGGAAAGAGCAAAATATTTTCAGCTTTACTACCTCACAGGCAGAGTTTTCATCATCCTTGTCCATTGCAGGCATAAACTCTGCAGATTTTGATCTCATTTGGACTGTTCAGGGCATTGACAGTCACTTGAAGGGCTACATTGAAAAGCTAAAACCGTCAGGCCAGCTTCCAAAAGGTCAGCCTTCCTCTCAGTTAGAGATATCTGGTCAAATTATGAAACCACCTCAGCTTTCAGTCCAGCATTTCATGTGGATTAATTCTAGTAATGTCCATTGAATAATGTGACAGTTTAGGAACGGATTTGAAACCAGGTCAGATTTTTACTTTAAGAATGGTGATACTGCAGGTGTGGGAAGGGAAGAGGCAATGAGCACAAGCAAGTAGAGAAGTTTTAGCTAACTAATTTAAATCACCACTGAAGGTCTGTGAGATATTTTATATGTTATCTCAAGCCAAGGAACAAATCACAGAGTAATTTTGAGGTAGATCTGCAAAAAGAGAAGAGTAAGCACTTAAAGGTGCAGATGACCTAGGTTCTTAGGATAACTTTTGCAGAAGGCAAAAACATGACTGAGCTGTCATAGATGTACCCATCCCAACCTGAACCCAACTTGTTTGGAATCCAGCAATGGTAGAGCAGGGAGGGTATGACATCCCCTTCTTCTTAAATGCTGTAGCATTTATTCAGCTACTTGGCATCTGATGACTGTTGTGCTTGGTGACCTAATTGCATTTGTTACTTTAGGTATGTTTGGTGTGACTCACAGACGTGTAATGTAGACATCACCCCTATTTGAGGGGCCTCACCTAGTATGGGACAAATTTCAGCGATCCAAATACATCAATCTCAATTCTGTTGTAGCGAACACAAAGTTAATATACTAGATTGGGATCTGGGATTGCTCTGGCAATGCAAGAGGAACACCCTTCTGCCATATTGCTAAATGAAATATCATCTCACTGTTTGTACACAAGAAAGAGTCAGAAAGCAGTTTTCTTAACCTCCCAGAGAGTTTTTCTTTGTGTATCAATTGATGTAATATAAGTGCATTAGTGAGCCTTACAGCTAGGAATTCCTTCATGTGACACTCAGATATGAAGCCAGGGCAAGGTACTTCACTTTTTGGTTTAGTTTGTGAAACAAACGCTACTTTAAGCACTTTTCAAGGGTATTAGATAAAAATTAATTAGTTTTGTATTTGTATTGCAATAAAGGTCTATGTAATTGGAAAGTCTTGTAAGAATCTCGATGTTTTTAGTTTTATTTTGTGTTGATTTAACTTTGAAGGGCTAATTTTCACACTCCATACTGTACCTGGGATGTGCTATTGTTTTATTACTATAAATAACAGCTGATTTTTCGAGCTACTATAACGAACCTATTTAGTGTCTGTGTATACCAATGCCCTCTACTGGTTTGAAACACAATTGCTCAGCAGAGGGTATTGCTGTTCTCATTTATTGAAGAAACTGTTATATTTAAATTATTTTCCTTTGAGAGTGGTAGAATCTTGCTAGTCTATCCAGACTGCCTGTGAAGTGCAAGTAGCTGCACCATGGGCAAGCTGACATCCAGGTGACTGTTCTTGAGCCAGACATGTAATAGTGTGTGAGCTTTTTGATTGTCTTCTGTGAGTTTTTGTTTTACTGGATTTGCTGTTCATGTCGTGAATGACAGGCTCATAGGTAGCTGCCTTGAGAGGGAAGAAGAGACTTACCTGAGACTCTTTCAGTAAAAAGCTGCTGCATAGATGTTCTGTCAACACAACAACCACCTCTCTAAGGAGCTTCTCTGCTCTTCAGCCTGGTCCAGGGCCTACCTTAGAAGGCAAGGGGCAGTTGTGTTGACAGGCTGTGGTATAAATAACCCTTGAGGCACAGGAGCCGCAGAGGTAATGAAGTGCCTTGAGGAAAAAGTCTTAACTATCAAGGGATGGATCCACTCCCCCCTGCCACAAACCAGAGGTCACGTGGCTGAGGAATGTGTATCCAAAGATAATGCTACCTTCAGAGAACTCTACTTACAGGTAAGTAACTCTTCTTTAAAGGAGGTATCTTTGTGTGGCAGACTGTTTATGGGAGCAATTTGAATTGAACTTTAAATGAAAAAGGCATATCTCTGTAAGTGGTAATAATTTTAGTCATCTCGCTGTGGCTAGGGGTTGTGGAATTCATTAGCACAGATTAACATATAAAGTGGGTGAGATATCTAATAGCAAACGTAGAGGTTTAGGGACCTTAATTCATCACTGAATGAACAGCGTGTACAGTATTAGGGACTATGAAATTTTTAATTTACACAAAGTGTCCAAGAATATAGGGAATAAATTTAAACCCAAAACAGATAATGGAGCTGTGCCCTGCCTAGCTGGCAAGTTGAATTGTTTTTACACTGAGTGAAGAAAGCTAATTATCCCAAGCACAAGGAGACTGCTAAAAATAATAAGATTATAAAGAATAATTTGCTGATATAATTACAACAAAATTGGGTACACACAATCGTCAGATACATGTATTGCTTGACCTGGGCGAGAAAGTGAAATAAATCCTTCCTCTATAGCCTTCGTAAATTTGTTTTTATCATCTCCAAGTGGTGTTTGCACAGGCAGCACAATTTGCATGTGTAATGTGGCTGTACAAATTGACAACAAGTAAATTATTCAAGGAAATAGGCTGGTCGTGGGTCTGAACTATCTCGCAAAGCCTATTCATTTTGAAGAATCACTGAGACGTGAAGCTCATACATCAACCATTTTCTGACAATCCTCAGACTTATTGTCTCCTAAAATGTCATTATGGCTATTATTTATGAAGCTAATTCATTTATTAATATATATTTAACTCTGACTTGTCATGCACCTTAGCAGGCATTCTGTGCACTGCATATTTTTGAATAGATGAAAGAGTTTTGCATGCTTTAATGATTACTGTAAGCTGCTATAGATTTATAGAATGCAGCTTTATTATCTACTTGCATTAATACCTTTTTGTAACTTTTTTTTTCCTTAAGGCCATCAAATATAAATGGTAAATGACATATCCAAAAGATTGTATAAAAAGAGATTTTCTCAGAGTTTCTTGAATTTTAGAACAAAATAAGGTAGCTAACTGTTAAGGCCTAATTCAGTTTTTTTTAAGAGTATGTAACAATTATGTTGGGTTTTTTTGTATATGTTGCTTAAAAATATAGGATGAAATATCTAAATTTAGATTATTATTATTATACTTTTTTCTTTGAGGACAAGTAGCCATCTTTTGATTGTACCAACAGGGGGAGTACAGTTTAGAGGGGGGAAAATGTAGTAGATGGGGAAATAGCTCTTTCCTGCTATAGTATACACAGAATATAGATGATTTCCCTCATACAGAACAGTCCTTAGGAAATGAACAGCAGAGAATATGGATAATGAGGTTGCCTATGGTTCATGGATTTTTTCATCTTGATTCACTTATCTTAAGGGCATTTTAAAAGACATAGGGATCACACTAACCCTTCTCTGACATCTGCAGAGTGTCAGGAAATTAAAAATTGCAATCTACTATGAGAAACATATTTGGGGTAGTTCTAAATTTTATTACACACATGGAATTCAGATTAAACCTGTAATTATAATAACAAATTGGCTAATTTAAATGCATAGTTATTATGGCTGTACGGTCAATTTGACTGTTTGCAAGGGCCCATGATCCCAATTTGAGGCTACTGGCCAGTAACCTGAGAAATGGTTTGGAAGTTAAGAGAACCTGCTTGTGATACTGATACCACCCACAGATTTGATAGGTCATTCGGACCCCAGTGTTCCCATCTGCAGGACAGGGATAAAAATATTGACTTGTCTGCTGGAGGCACAAAGGAATTGAGGTAAAGGAACTATCTGGTCAGAGTTGTTCTTTAGTATTAAAATTAGGAATTGTCTTATATTTCACCTAGTCTCAGGACATGTTAGGAAGCATCATATATTATACTGTGGAATGGATGGTCTAGGAATAAGGAGGTATTCCGTGCTGTGTCTTTGCCTTACAGTCTCCCAGAGCTATGTTCTTCACAGCCAAAACTATTTCACTTTATGCAGAAAGAGAACACAAGAAAGTCCTCAATGTTCAGAAGTCTTTGCAAACCAAAGAATTACAGACTCCACAGGGAGCATGAAGGTCTTTTGAAGCTCATGTTATAATGGTGAATATTATAGATAGTAATATTGGAAAACTCACTGCCTGCTTTGAATTCTTCAACTTTTTTAGAATATAAATAAGAACACAAAAAGATATATAGGAGCAAACTCAAGTGACAGAAATAGACACTGTGAGAAACCAACTCAATCCAGACAAGAGCAAAGAAACTAGACACGTGTTTCTGAGTACATGTGGTGAATAACTAAGGCTTTTTCATGTCTGAAAGTCAGTAAGAATAATAACATTCTGTGCTTTGGAACTGGAAGCTTATGTTTTCAAAAGTGTGCTGTCACTTTTTTGGTACTTGCAATTTCAGGTGTCTCCCTTGAGACATCTTAGAAGGTAAACCCAGACTTCCAGAATATTATTTTTTGAACTGAGTCTGGGAGAGTGATGTAAATTTGCCCTATGGTAACTCCAAATGTTTTGAAATTCATTAAATAAATTCTTGAACTTGTGCAATTTAGATTACTATATTCTTTGCCACTTGCAAAGCTTTATTGTACAAATATTGATTGGGTGTTTTGGGTTGGGTGGTTTTTTTTGTATTTCTGAAGAAAAACAGTGTTTGTGGTCAGACTTCCAGCCATTCAGTGATCAATGCCTTCATAATTTTTTCACTTGCTGGCCAGTTTCACCTAAGAAAGGTAGATACAGAAACTCCCTGCAGCTTGGTTGACAGTAGTCAGTTAAAGATAGAGACTGACTTAATGCTACCACTGAATTCATGAGGAAAACCAATTTCTAGCATATTTTTTGTTAGTTTACAATTAATAAAAGCATTTACGTAATCCAAAATGACATGTTAAAGAAGAAAATTAATTGAGTGCTTCTTGTTATATCTGAACACGTTTAGAGACTTGCCAGCTAGAGTTTTTTCAAATAAAAAAGAATTTGAAGAGGAGATTGACTGAATTGTTTCATAAGAGCATTTATTTTCCTCATTCAACAAGAGATTAGAGACTTCTGTAAAGATACTGCATGACACATCAAACTCTAGTTCATGCCATTGCTGTGTACAGTAGTGGAGCTACTTTTTTCTTTACCAGAGATCAAAATTACACCTGCTACATAAGATATTCATTCATCTTTATTCAGTAACCTGTAAAATTCAGAGAGTAGAGAGGGTGCAAATCTGCTTGATAGTTCTGGACAAAATTTTTCAGCTGTGATTTTCTGAGTGGATCAGCTGTACAGCCGCAGAATGATGTGCAAGGGAAGTGCCCCATCAGACTGCCTGTGCAGCTCTTGCTGCTGCTCCTGATGACACTAATCCATATTCCACTTCTAAGTTGGCTGCTTCTCAGGGAAACGCTGCTGCTTCAACATCTTTTACTGCTGATCCTGCTTTACATTTTTGGAACAACCCAGGAATTCTCACATCCTCCTTTATAACCAGGGAAAGTAAACACAACTTACTGTTTTGTAAAACAAAATTTGTGAACTGTAAAATCATTATGTATTCTGGCTGTAATGCCTTGTGCTGTGCTTAGGAGTCTTAGTATATCCTGTGGTACTCTTTATTGGGCTAGGTCATGTGGATAGCCTCAAAAGTGACCATCTTGACATGCTTCCAATGCATTACGTCTCTGTAGTTACAGTAGTCAGCTCATTGTTCTGTAGGCAGTATGTTAGCGATATGCCAGGTGATACCCAGAGGACTAGCTAGCTAGCTGCCTGATAATCTCTCAAAAGCTAAAATCAGAAAGGACATAATATGAGCAGCTTCTGGATGCCCTAGTTGCTGCAGACACCCTACATACAACCCACAATTGCTTTCCTTTTACCAAATGTGTGTTTTGGAGAAGAAGGTTTGAACTGTCCTATAAAAACCACCAACAAAAACCCCCAAATCAAACAAAACTCAGGCTTATTGATTTTGTAGCACCCTTCATTCTGAAGCAATCACCCAATCAAGCATTATCATCCATTTATACCTCTAAAGGTTGCTGACCATCAAGATACCATGGGAATGCAATAATAAGAGAAGAGTTGTAAACCCCAGTGCTTAATCTCATTCAGATTCCAAGTTAAGTGATTATATTTGCCCCTTAGACAGATAACTGATTCTTCACTTTTGTTTTAGACATTTACACAGTATTGCCAAGCACTGACTGTTTCAGAAGTAACAGTCATGTATGGGCAGTGGAAGTTGACATGGCATATTGTGAATTATATTTGCAAAGAGTATTGGTCTTCTTTGGGGTAGTGTAGTCTGTGCAACAGGTATGGTACTTGGCATGTATATTTTGGGAGATGAAAGAGTCTACTGAACACACATTGTTAAGTGGGTGCTTTTTTTTTTTTTAATAACCATTTAATATCAAATGGTCTTCGATTTGAAATAAAGAGTTTAGGAGAAATTCACTTTAATAAAAGAGGAAGTAATGGTTGTAAATCAATGGGTAATTTGGAAGATGTTCTTAATTCTACATTGTGTCAGGCAGATCATAATATCATAATAATTTAGCCCATTTTACCCGTGGTTTTATTGTATTTGGTTATTTTTCAACAGCAATTTCCCAAAAGCTTTGGGTTTGGAAGGTTGTTTAAAAATTCGGTGGGATACTTACACAGAAGCCTGTTCTTTTCTCAGTAAGAGTTGTCTTGCCTATTTGCAGTTTCCACAGAGCTAGTTTCCAAGAGAAGGATATAGTTTAAGAGATGGAGACATCTTCTATATCATTCCTTATCTCTTAACAGCCAATCATTTGTATTGTAAGTACCTAGTATATTTTCTTCATCCTTTTTTCTTCAAAGCTGCACAACATTGGCCTGTTTCTTTCTGCTGAGGAAATGAATGTTTTGATAAAGGTCCAGTGAAATCAGTTCTGAGTACTCTTAAGTTCTAAATGTAGTGTTCCCACTCTAAATTCACAGTATATCTAGTTACATATATTTCAAAGCGTCAGAAAGCCCCAGTCACAATATTTTCTGTATATTGGACTGTGTGCACAGCAGAATTCTATCTGATGCGGATTTCTGGGTGGGTTTTTTGAGGTTTACACCTTTCTTGCTGCCTACTGTTTGATTACGGATAGTTATCAGTGAGATTGCTTCTTCTGTCTGCTTTGGTGCATGAATCAGTACCAGTCTTGTTTGAATCAGGCCCTTGAGGAAACTCAGGTATACTCAAACTGGCTGGCCTGTGGCACCATTTAGGGTCCCAAACTGAATCCAGTGCTGTTAATCAGGAATCCCAAAGAATGAATGTCTCTTTTGAGTTGCAGGCAGCACTTGCCAAATTAAGTATTGTTTCCTAAGAGTGCTATGGATTTTTTCATTACCTGGCTGCTGCATTTTGCAGATGGTTGGATCAGCAACAAGATCTATGCAGCTGTGCATAGTTGGCAGATAGGTGTGTAATGTTTGTGAGTTAACCATTAGCAAGAAATAAATGTTAACAGCAATGGGAGGAGGAATACTGGAGTACAAGGTTAACCTTGCTATTAACACTTCTTTTGCTAAATATCCAGTGTAAAAAATTTCTTGCATTGGAAAACTTGATTGCCTGTCCCTGATCCCTTCATGTACTCAAGCTGCCAACTTCTTAATAGTAAATAATTCTGAAAATAGATAGTGTTTATGAGAATGTAGAGTAATGCAGTTTGTCTTGGACGTAACTGAAACATGCAGTAAATGAGTCATGGTGAGAGTGGGATGAAGGTGCTGAGACAGTGAACTCCTATATAGCTTGTTTAGGTTATGTTGGGTAGCAACAAGTTTCTGTAGAAATGTGACTCAGATGAGGTGGTTACTTCTTTTGTTTTCCTTATCTTTAAATTCTTTGTATTTTTCCAGTTTGAGACTCTGGTGAGGGAAACAAGACAAAAGAACAAATTGCCAGGGCCTGGAATTTTGCCCTTTCTTCTATAGCAACATAGTATGTGACCAAAAAAGTAAGACCTTGGTATACAGCAGCACTCTCATCAAGTATGCACTTAAAACTACTATATCTCCACAGTGCTCTGCAAGGCATAAATACTCCCTTTAAGTATCATAGTCCATATCTTAAAAGACAAATTGCAAAAGCAAAATTAATTTTAGAAAAGGTTTTAGATACCTGGGGGTTAATTAAAAAATTTTCCTGCAAGGTTCAGTCCCCAAGACTGGCCTGGATTATCAATATGACCAGGTTATGCAGAACATTGACAGGTATTTAGCTTATGATGGGCCAAAAATTTGACCAATTGTAGGAACTCCTTTTAACCAGGAAAACGATTTACCTTTATAACAGTAGTGTGCATGCTGACACTTATTTGTCTGAGCACTTTATAGATACTTGGTATCTAAAATGGGTAAAGTATAAACAAGAAGGAATGGTAGAGGAAAAAACAATTACCTGTACAAAAGCCCATGCACTGGAATAAAACAAACTGTCCACAGCAGTCACTTTTAGAAGCCATATATATTGTATTTTATCTTCCTGAAAGTTACAAATATACTTGAGATTGAAATTTTTAAAAACCTGCTGGGATCAAGATGGATTAGGAAGAAATGATATATTTAACAGTCATCGTTACTGAATAATCCACTCCCCTTTGCCATATACTCAGTTTCCACTAATGCACATAGGAAATGTTTGGAGATAGTTGCTAAACTCAATCCTGCCCCATACATTATTATTATTGCAGGACTGTGCTGTTTGGTATACTAATCTCAATAATACGTATGTATATATTTTCTTAAACTTCCAGAGTCATGTTTCTAAGTATTTGAAGCATAGATCCCATAGGATTATCTAAATCTGACATTTATCTGGGTAAAAGCTAACACATAAAGTGTCATAGCTAATCACATGTTTTTTATACTTTCACTTGGAAAAGAAAGAGCACTGGAAGTGACACACTAACAAATAATACATAATCTGTACACGTGAAGTAATCTTTACTGCTTTGTTACTTCTTAAATATGCGACATGCACCGCTCACAAATACAGCTTGTTATCTTTGTAGTTGAGAATCATGATAGTTACTGTAAGTAGCACGGTAAGTAAATCATCACTGGAAGTTTGACTTGGGAGAAATTGCCTGTTCAAGATTCCAAAGCACGCTGTTGTTTTTTTCAGTCATGTGATTTGAAAGTAGAAATGTGTGACAAAACTCTCTCCTAGGTCACACATAACATGGAAAGTTAGCAGTTAGTTTGCTATGCTAAATGTCCTAAATGATCATTGTACTGCATTTCTGAAAAATTATACTAATGAGATTACATGAGAGAGCAAAACACCAGAGGTCTTATTTTACACACCTTCATAAAATGTGAGGACTTGGAAGGAACTTCAGGAGTTCATCTAGTCCATCTTCCCTGACCCAAAGGAATCTTTAACTATGTCATCTTCACCTTTATCTCACTGTTGTTAATGGTCAAAAGCTTTCCCTAAACGCTGAACTAAAATCACGTGGACTGATAGTTGAACCCGTTCTCCCCTCTACCCAAATTTGAACCACAAAGCATTCTCTAACTTTCCTGTTGCCAAGGCAAAATCCAAACACAAGTGTCTGAGGAAGTATGTTTGCTTCTTTTACTTACTATAAAAGTCAGATTCTGACGTGAAACACCCCGTGCAAATTTTGACTGAAAAAAAACCCCAACCATAAACAGAGATGATAAATATCAAGGTCTGTCTTTCCTCATTTCTGTGCAACATACATGAGACCACTGTGCAATAATAAAATGTGCACTGTAAAATAATAAAACCTTGTGTCAGACACGGTTCAGTCCTCAGCTACTCAGATATTCGTCAAATATGCAAGACAATCTAGCTTCCTAAAGGAGTGTTAAAATAGCCCTTACCTTGCTTGTGCCTGGAGAAACCCAACTACATGTGCTATTAGTGTATTGCTGTCATAAAAAGAAATTAGCCAGTCTGCATTTCAGGTTAATCTTCAATTTCATAATTGAATCAGTAATTACTGTAAGTTAATATGATTAGGTGCTAACACTTATTTGAGAATTATTTATTCAGGAATCTTCACTATTGTTACTTTTTTTTTATAGCTCCAAATCATTCTGAGTAATATACTGCTTCAAATAAGCTTATCCAGAAATTGAATGGACATTACTTGGTATCTTGCATTTTAGGATTTTCAAGCTACTTTTTATCACTAAGGTTCTTGCTGAAACAAGAGAAAAAACAGGGTTTTTTGGCAGTCTTTCTAATACTGCCCATAGCTGAAGTGCCACCTGAACATTTTGAAAGGGCAGAGCCAAATTATATTGGAAAGACTCACACTGTCTCCAGTGGTTGTTGATGAAGGTCCCAAGTGGAAACTTCACCTCTAAGCCTCTTGGAGTGAGTGACTAAAAGAAGTGAATAGCAATCCCTCATCAGTATCTGATGATTGCATGTGGGATTGTACCTTTAGCCTCATATACAAACATGAATTCCTGGTGTGTTTCTTTCAGGAAAAATGGGACTTTAGGTCATAGTACATAGGTGCTATGGATAATATACCTGAAAACAGTGATGCAGTTTAAAGATCAGTGAGGATTTCTCTCTTTTATTTGAATTAATTTAATCCCAGCCAGAAATTTACTGAAGATACATCTGAATTTCGGTGCCTTTGTCTTTATTATCTATGTCTGAGTATAGGCCCATCTTTTCTGTACTGTACAGTTTGAACAAGCTGCATTTCTTCTATGAAGAAATTCCTGCACTGGTTGGCTCTGTCTGGTGTTAACCAAAGCGTAGCCTGTGAGGTCAGTTAGGGGCGTTTAGATTTGAGTGTGAGCACAAGTCTAGAGCTAACATGACAATATATGAAGATAATATGTCTCTTAGCTAATGCTCAATATGCAAAAGTAAAGGAAATATGGAATCATAACCTTTTGACTTCAGTCCTACTATAAATCAGGTCAATTCGGTAGAAGTGTGATAGAATTTAGACGACAACTTTTGTGTTACATCCAAATTTTGCGTTGCTGATTCACTGTATTCCAGACTGAGGTTTGTTTGGTGAGCAGCTCACAGTGGTTGCACTCGCTAGTTCAGCAGAGAAAAAAAGTGCATTTTTCAAAGTGGTCTGAGGGTGTTAAGCTGTCTGGCTTGCAGAAAAGTCAATATTAGTTGTGCTGTTAGATGTCCGTTTCCCACTTTATAAAGTAAGAATGAAGTGCAGTAGGTTCAACAGAACTTCAGAATTACTTTGATAAATCTGTCAGAGGAGAGAAAAATTAAAATCTGTGTATGTCTGTTTGCCTTTTTTCTTGAAATATAAATTAATTATGGCTATATAAAAACCTTTTACCATAGCTAATTAATCAGAATCTCCTCATAAACTATGTGTCGACAGCACTGTATGTCTAATTATCTTTTTCACTTCAGAATTGTGCAGTTGAATAATGAAGAAAACATTACCTGATGAATTCTTTTATTTTGTGATGATATCTCTAGAGACAGAAAAGACAGAGCAGCTTAAATGCCATCTTAAATTACATCTTGGCCTTGGCAAGCTTTCAGCTGGTTTTGATTTGCATGGAAACCATTTTTGTAACACTCATATTCTCTGAAAAACAGAACTTAAAGCTATAACTAGAATAAATTATCTATAACTATTTAGGGCTCTATTAAATCTAGATGCTAGGCACCCTTTTCACATGCAGAATGCAATGGAACAGCTTTTAATACCCTGTCAACCTGTTCTGTGAAAAGTCGATTGGGCAGGGAAGGTTTGATTTGGCTGGTTTTATTAAAATATCTTTCCCCTCCTTACACCATCATGAACCACTCAGCCTAATTTAAACCAGGCAAATTCACCAATCTGTCTTGCATGTCTATAGAAACAGCTTTTTTTTTTTTAAAGTGATGACATCTACCCATAACTGTTGGCATGCAAGCTCAAGACACAGTTATTCAAGCACTGCTGATAGAGAATTGTTCTTCATATGATATACCAATATAGGGAGCACATTCATGGGTTAGATTCAGCCATGCCCCCTCTTTTGATTGCATCTTCCTCTCTGTAGCTAGTTAAGACTTTTGCCTGGGACACAAGGGGAGGGCCAAATCAAATACTGTTAGACTGTGCTTCCCATTACTCAGTCTTGCAAGTTTATTATGCTTTTAGAATTTAGAATATGTCCACCTGCAGCACCACTGTTGAATGTAAGTACAATCACACCACATAGGGGTGCATAGGAATGCCTGTATAGTAAAATTACTATCTGCTCTTGTAATTAATTATTTAGAGTAGAGCTTAATTTGATCTAATGCCTGAATTCAGTGCCTTTTTACTGTGGTGCAGACCATCTAAAACCAAGGGAGCTTCTTTGGGTGAGTACCAGTGAGGAAGACAGTCATAAATATTTTAAAATCAAATACTCATTTTATTTGAATGAAAGACTTAAAAAAACTCAAAAAGAGAGTTGTTCTCTATTTCACCTTCTGTGCTTCCTGGAAATATTGATCTAGATTATGTTGTCAAATGTGCTTTAAAAAATTGGAATGTCTGATATAAGCATTGGATTTCCATCTGCCAAGCCTGTTCTCTGCAGATCCTTGCCAAGGTATTGGGATAAGTTGCAATAATACAGTGTTTTTATTTCTTGCAGTGCAGAGGGGGAAAATAACCGAGACAAGAATAATTCTAGCTCTGAAATACTGACACTCACTGACATGTACATATGTGGGAAGACTATAGAAACCTGATGGAGAGCATCATGTAGCTTTAATACATCCTAATAAGCGATCTAAAAATGTATACCTTAAGTTCAGATATAGTGCCTGTTAGAGAGTCAGCTTGCCTGACCTCCATGGTTAATGAATTCCATGAGGAGCGAGCAAACACTAAAAATGCCCTGTAGCTCAATGTCTTCAGCCAAAAAGAACTAATCCAATTGACTGAGACCAAAGAAAACGACTGGGGATGTATGGTTCCAGAATGTCTCTGAGGTATTCAAACCCAAGTCAATTTAAGGACTTGTAAGTTAATAACTAGGACTTTACACATAATCCTGTACTTTACAGGTAGCCAGAGAAGGTTTTTTACAACCAGGGTAATGTGATTTTCATGCATGGTGTCAGTCAAAATTTCAGCAGCTGAGTTCCAGACTAACTGAAGTTTCTTCATCAGTGTAACAGTAAGGCCTAGAAAATGCTGTCATGAAACTACACTACCTAGTTCTAGAGTGGAGCCAGGCATGCAGACCTGTATTGCGAGAGCTATATGTTGGAAAGACTCAAACTTTCTCTGTGTTTTAAAACAGGAGAAAATAAAACACTCAGTGACTAATGGAATAGGAATACTAGGATATATGATGGCCTCAATTATTACCTGCAATTTTATCATAAAGTCACACCACCCAAATATGGTAACCAGTGTTTGTTGGAGGTTGAAACAAAAAAAGTTGGGAGTCTGTAGTAGAACAAAATAGTCACCTTTTTTAGTATGTATCTGTTAGCTGTAATAGACATGTATTGATGGAGAGGGTGGAAAATGGTTTTCTGACAGAAAAATGTCTGTGATAAGGGGTTGGTTTTTTCCTTTTCATGTTCAAAAGAGTTAAACTGGTATTTCCAGGCACCAGAATCCTGCTTTAGAATTGGCTGAGTGAAGGATACCGTTTTCCTCTTCAGTGGTGGTTGTTGTAATGATGAGCTGTTTGTACCTTAGCAGATGATAAATAGATACATAGACATTTAAGCATAGAGCCACCTGAGTTCATCTTTATACTTGCCTTGGCAGATGAAACTTGCTTTTCCATAGCTATCCTTAGATATATTGCTGAAAGTTAAGATATGAGAATCAATCATTAGGGATGAAAGCACTGGGTATTTATAGGAGAAGGGTTATTAAAAGAAGATCAGCAATGGTTTTACCAAGAATAAATCCTGTCAGACAGAATACGACCGAGTTCTTTGAAGGAATGACAAAAGAAATAAATGATGGGAATGTGGTGGACATAATTTATGTAGACTTCAGTCAGGGGTGTAGCCAGCAATTTGAAGTTTGTACACATCCTGGCTGATCCCTTGCCCCCTGCCTGCAGTATCCCCATAATCTCGCACAGCAGACAGGCCATTGCGTATGATCACTAATGCAGCAGGCACACATAGATGTAGATTTGTATCAGAGCTGTGCTTTCAGAGCCCAGAAAAAAAATGCTGGCCCCAGGAAAAAAACAGATAGTATTTTGCACGTGCTGCTTAAACTGACAGTTAAGAAAACATCTTTTGTCAGACAAAATCAGAAATACAGGTATCAGCATTATAAAGGCAGAATGGCCTTGGTCAATTAGAAATGTATTTATGTTGGACATTTAGTAATATTTCTTCTGACACCATCCACCTGCTATTTACAGATTGAAAATAAAATTTCAGTTTGGGTTTTTTTTTTCCTGAGTTTTTAAGAGTTTAAAAACTCCCCCCTCTAGTTCCTGTTTCCAGCTCCAAGTCGAAAGTATGGTTTCCTGGTTCCAAAGAACTCCTCTGCTATGATTACCTCATCTTATGTCAAATGCAGACACATTCACTATGTTTTGCAAGTATTGCTAATCCAATGAGTCAGAAAATTTTCTATCAGCTATTGTTCTGCCTCCTCTGAAAAACTGAGTGATAATTATGTGGGATTTCAACCACCATGCCTATACTATTTCCTAAAGTAAGGCCAGTGTTCATATCACATCCGTAGTGGTAGACTATACAGTGGTTACTTACATGTACCCTTTTCTGATTACATCTGTAAAAAGTCTAGTCTTCTTCAACTTATCTCATAATCTTTGATATATTACTGGGTGTTAGTACCTTCAATAATTTCATGCTCCTAACTCATATTATTTCCATTCTCCTGCATGCAATTAACTAGACATCATTCTTCCGTGTTTACCTACATCTTAAAATTATGCTTTCCCTGACATTTTTTCCCCAATTCCTCTGGCTAACTTACTCTTTTAATTACCATTTCTTCATAATAATAATGTTGCAGCTAAGCTTGAGTTAAATCTATGTCTTTGAAGAGCCAAGTATGTACAATTTGAATTCCGTTTCAGATCTGAACTTTACAGGTGAATTACACTGCTATACTGAGTCCTGAAACTTTGCAGCTGTATTTCTGTTCTACAGCTCACCTTAATTTCTGAATAATGTATTGATTAGGTACATATTGCTCCTTTACAAAATTAGCTGCAACTGAAGCGAAGGAGAATAGATTTATCTGAAGCTAGATACAGATTTTTAAAATCTGAGCTACATATTTTTCTTAGATCTGTATCACTCATCTCAGGCTACTAAGATCCTGCCAGGTAGAATATGATTGAATGTAAATACAGTGTATGCTGGGTTGTTTTGGTAACACCTGGTACACAGAAGATGTAGTAATTCTGCCCCCAGATACCCAAACACATGTGCTTTTGTCCCTGAAGGAGCTGTATTCTTTGTTTTTTAGAAGATCATTTGAAACTGATATGAGAAGTGCTTTACTTGCAGGACCGTGGCCTGTCCTCTAACACTTTGCTTGTACCTGTTGTCTAGAACTTTCAGGTGTTGCACAAATTTGAGGTTTTGCTCACAGCGTTTTTATATAGGAAAGACTGAAACAACATCAAGATAGACTGTCATAAAAATCATTGCTTTTTCTAGTTGTAGCATCATATCTTTTTGTCTCTCCCCATTTCTGCTAATGCTCACTGCTAAACACCCAGGGAGATTTGTTCAAGTAAGCATGTAATCACATCCTCTAAGAAGTGGTGAACCAGATTACCACCGGGCGTGCAAATGTTTGACAGATTATTACTAGTGGTGTGCTTGCTTATGAGAGCCAGGCCAGTCTGTTCTCTCTTCTGTGCTGTGCAGGTTCAAATACTAACTGTTCGTTGTGTCCTCTTATGTAGGCTCCCCTGAACAGCAATGTAATGATATATGGTGGTCCCTCCACCTGAATTCAAGCATCGACGTGTACTGAATGTCTGCATTGAATAGCAGCTGCTGGGGTTTTGTTGTTCATCTTTCTACCAGTGCTATCCTTCAGGGTGTCATTATCAAAGTAGAGCATACTTCTCAACCTCAAACACTATGAGTCTTGTGGAGGGAAAAAAAATCAAGCAGCAAGATATGTGAAATTCTCATTGAATTAATGGGCCTCTTTGATTTTTTGCCCAGGAGAATAGAAAAATCAAAAAAATTTTAAGCCAAAAAATCTGGTGTCTCCTGGGTAAAATGTGAGAGTTGAGAAGTATGACATAAGCATTAGTAGCCTTTGTGCCTCTTGATAGCTCTGCTGAATCTCCCAAGACTCTAAAAGTTGATTTGTCAGCTTAACATTAGCTTCAGCCTCTGCTGCAGCAGTAGCTGTTGTTTCACCTTTATCAGCAGAAATGGTACAGCTACTGGAGGGACTGATGTGGTAAATCTTTTTGTGACACCATTTTGTTTTTGCTACTATCTCTAATTGGCTTGCTCGTGCACTCTGCATCCCAAGCTAGATAGGCTGAAAGCTTCATCACACTTTAATTAGAAAAGAGCTATTTTAAAGTTACAGAGTTGACTAATTTTATTCATCAAGTCTCTAAGGGTCACATTTTCAAACTGGACCACTTAAAAATGTCATTGGTGATATTTTGACCAGGCTGAATTCACAATCCTGCATTATAAGTGTCATAATTTGACACATTCATAAAAGTTAATGTAAGTCTGCAGATACAGGTAAAACACGATGGGTTTGGTGTGTAAAAAGTCAACTGGTTAATATTTACTCCTGTCTGTTATGCTTACTACTTAGAGCTTCCAGCTATCAAGTCTGGATGCCCAGCATTGAATGGTTAAATATAAAGTCAGTACTTGGCATGACTTCCCTTTCTTCTTTTTTTCTTTTATTTGCTAGTACTGCACACTAAAATAAATGTACTGGTTTGCAAGTGAAGGGCTGGTGTGTATCTTAACACACTATAGAAGTCAGAGTGGCCACACAAAGATGATGAAGAGTTCAAGAGGATACCAGGGCAGTATCCGATGATGAACAGGAAAGCTGATGGTACAGAACTTTCTGGACAATCCATATCCTCATCTGTGAGCCAGTGTGTGGGAAGGAAAGAGAGAAAAAGATCAGGGAGATACCTGGGATGAACTGCACGCTGTGCTCAGGGGAATCTCGCAATGTGCTTGCAATGTGTTGTGAGATTACAGGGCAGGCACTGCAATCACCTCCTGGCTTCACTGGAGTCAGAAGCATAGTTTACTGCAGTGGGATCTAGTTGTTCATTGTCTTTCTTAAGCAGGCACTAGTATAGCTTCAGACATTCCCAGACCAGCCTCTATGAGAGAAGAGATTTTTAGTTCTGTCAAGCATATTGGGATTCTCATTGGTTTGGGTCCTGATTTAGGGTTCTCTATTGCAGACTGATCATTCTTCATATAGCTTGTTTTTTGTGCCAAATAAAATCCCTTTCCATTATACAGTTTAGTACCACTGCAATCTGGGAGGCAACTCTGGCTCAATATTCCAGGTGGGTGGTGGGGAACAAAGAGCCACATCCCATATGAAAAGCAGACCTCACATATCAGAAGATGTTGAATGTTTCTACCCCAGAAGCATTGCATTTTTCTTCTCTCAGGTGCAATGATAAAGCTAGTGTAGACAGCCAATAATCCAGTTTTGAAGATAAAGCTAGCCAGCCATGTATTCCCAGGGCTGGTATAAGGTGGAGGTAGTAGGAAGCCATTGCTGACATGCTCAAAACAGCGAGAGCTCTGTGATCTACCTGCAACAAGAGTAGGCAGTTTATTATTCCTTTTGTATTCATGTAGAACTGCAACATTAAATTGCCCTTTGATTTTTAAAGCCTTCAATTTGTTTGTTTCTCTGGTACAAAGAAACTTCTTAAGCAACAGTTAACATAATCTCTTTTTCTTATTATGGTTTTAGATGGTATCGGTCACAGTATCTTTCTTCATGTGTAACGATAGAGTGGAGCAGGAAATCTATCCTCACTTGATAATCAGCAGAGAGGGATTCACCTTGATTAAATGCAGAGTTACGCCACATCATATTTCCCATCTCTCTTTGTAAGGCTTAGTGTTAACAGAATCCGGGGCATGATGATGTATTCAAGCAATTTGGATGGCATTTATATTTTTATTTGTTTTAAGGGTGTGTCTGCATTTCCTTTATAGAGCCCTAGATTTTGTCTGTATTTTTTTTCCTACATTATTTCCTTGTTTTCTCTCTTCTCAAATATGTAGAGCAGGAGAAAATATTTTGCAAAGTACAACTGGAAGTGCAACTTTACTATGTTCTGTTACACTAAAATGTTTGTTATAAAAACAAAAGATCTCAATTTGTAGTAAAATACAGTTTTGGTAGACTTGAGGACTGTGTTGGCAACAGCTCTTCTGATGGTACATGCTGCAGCATGAGGAGATGATGAAACCGTGATGATGTTTTAATTATATTTCATCTTTTGATCTCAAATGTGCAATACAGGTGCACCTCTACTATTGGCTGACTAGTTTTCTTTCTTTCATACCGTTACTTTTATTTACAGTGGGCAGCAGAATGAAACTTGGGTATTCCCTGCCAGGTTGGGTTGCTGAGAACGCTGCTGTGCTGACCTCTGTTTTGGCCTTCTTGCCATTCATCCAACTGTAAAGCAATTTTAAATGTGATCTAAGTTTTTGTGCATGTGTGGAAGAATTGGCTGAAAATAGACTGTCTACTCTGCTGAAGTTCTGATATTTCTCAATTCATTCAATCAGACTGCTTTTTCAGTAATGGGTAGTTAAATAAACAATTATAAATGTTCAAATGTTTCATTCTAGATTGTTAGACCAAACAGCTGTTTTCTATGGTGTAGTTTAAGTGACTTTTTCTTCATAATATACTGCAGTGATTCATGGGAAATGTAATTCAGATGTTTTAAATTAATCAGTTTCAATTTCATTTCCAAAAAAAAAAGAGCAAACCTCTTCCAATTATATCAAAGGGACTTTATGCCTGATGGATATATTTCATTCTGTTTCTATAAGAAAATGGTAATGTTTTGATTCTGTCCTCATTACAGCTGGGATAGAGTTAATTTTCTCCCTAGCAGCTGGTGTAGTGCTGTGTGTTGGATTTGGGATGAGAATCATGTTGATAACACGCTGATGTTTTTAATTGTTGCCAAGCAGTCAGAAACTTTTCTGCTTCTCATCCTGCCCTGCCAATGAGAAGGTGGTAGGCAGCCAAGAATCTGGGAGGGGACATGACCAGGAAAGCTGACCCATACTGCCCAAAGGGATATCCCATACCATAGGATGTCATGCTCTGTAAGTAACTGGGGAGTGGGCCAGGAAGCAGTTCAGCTCAAGAGGTAGCAGAGTATCAGCTTTGGGTGGTAAGCAATTATTCCATGCATTATTTGCTTTGTATTATTATTACTATAATTAAATTCTTATTCAATTATCATCATCATCCTCTTCCTTTTCTGTCCTATGTCTTCATGTCAACCCATGAACTTCACCTTTTTTGTTTCAATTTTCTCTGCCACCCACTGAGAGGTGGGGAAGTGAGCAAACAGCTGTGGGGTTTTTTTTAGCTGCCTGCCGGGTTAAACCATGAGAGATTCTTATGAAAAGAGCACTTTCTCCCTAAAAACAGCCTTTAAAATAAAAATTATCACTTAGCCATAGTAAGATACTTTCAGGATTACAGCCATGGAGATATGATGACACAGGAATACTAGTTGCTTTTCTTAGACTCTCCTCCAGTGTCCTCTACATCTATATCCTGCTGTGTATTCTCATTTCCTTCTGAGGTCAGGCACCTTCTTCTTTTGTGTCCTTCTTCTTTCAGGAAGTTGCATGCACTGTAGAAGGATGGGCTGCCAGGAGAGTTAAATTGGAGGGTACTAATATGTCATGGAGACAACTTGATTAGTAAGCATGTGGTTATTTCAGATCTGAAACATGGGCAAAGTGATTCAGTTTGGGATCTATTTGGAAGAGGCAGACTAGTCTGTGGTTGGACACTTAAGTCTACCAAAAAGCCAACTGTAGTGAAAGCTTGGATGATGCTCAAAGGAAAATCAGAACCAAAACAGGATTGTACAGACCTTCCCAGCCTCCAAAATTGGTTTGATCGATACATCACAAAATGCAGGCTTCTCTGTTTCTTCTGTGGAGATTTCTATGTGGCTTCATGAGTGATTTCAGAATCTTAAATTGTGTTGGATCATGGCATCATAGAACTTCAAACTGGTTATCATTTGAAAAAAAAACTTGCTTGTAGTCTGAATTGATCAATAAACAGGAGTACTCAGATGAACTTGTTATTTATTCTGTGTATGTATTGCTTTTATTTCACTCTCTGAGATCTAGTCATAGCAGGTGATTCAGGTGTCTTTTGGAGACTACAATAAAGCTACAGCCAATTTGCTGGGGTTGATGGCTGACTAGATTGAAGTACAAATTGTTTGTGTTGTTTTGGACAGTAATGACAAACTATAAATTAACTTATTGTAATTCATCAGCCTCTTAGGACCAAGAGATTAATTTGAAGAGCAGAAGATAGCCACACAAATTTCCATTTATACCTAATGGCAAAGTACCTAATTTGGTAATCCATCCTGCACACTGTGTGTTGGATGTCTTTGGTTCTACCTACAGCATGTCCTAATGTCCTCAATCTATGAATGACAAACACTATTTTAAACATAAAGAAAGTTTTTATTCTGAGATACATGTGCTTCCAGGAACATACGTCACCACCATCAGCGTAGTGACAGTAATTGGCTTGGGACTGTTGTCTTGTTATCATTTCTAGAACAACGATTCATTAGACAAACCTTCATTAGATGAGCAATGATAGGTGACATATGGGCAGACATGAGGCACACTGCTGAGAAGCTCTTCTCAAGGTACATTTAGTTTTCCCATTGAAAAAGGGAAGGGAACTGTATACCAAAGTCGCTGAAAGAAGAATACATATGATGCAATATTCTACTCCTGTGTGTATCTGTGTATATAGATCAGCATACATGAATATATACATCTTTATCTTGTATGGATTAAATACCTGTGACATGATTGGTATGGAAATTGTGGCAATGTGTATTAAACAAACACTGACATTTCTGAAGAGAAAACGTAATCGATTTTAACAAAAGTCTTTGAAAAACAGCAAGTCCCCTGTCTTGCATTTCTTTGAGGCAGAGGTTATACTCATAGAGTGGGAGCTGAAGCCTCCACCCTTTTATTTCTAAGCAATATTTTGTGCTTTCCCTTTCAACTACAGCCTTTCTGGCACACCCCAGAGAAATGATATATATGAAGTAAATTAAGAATTGGAGGGGAAAAAAGCTATCTTAAAAATATTCTTGCTAATTAAATTTAGTCCTTTGTATCTGAGCAAAAGCCTGAGCCAGACCAAGAGCCTTTTGAATATCAACAGCACATCTTGAACTGGTTCTAATTTCCATTGACATTATCATCTGGATGTATAGAAATACTTTGACTGAATCCGGCCAAGTATTGTTACTGTGGTTTCCTATATTAGAGCATTCCGTTCTTACTCTCTGCCATGCAGTGAAGCGCCTTCTATTCTGATGGAAGCTACATGATCAGAAAGCAATCCATATTGTGTGTGACATGTGAAACACAGCTCTACATAATGTATTTGGATAACCATTGATTTCTGAGTTTTGGAGATAATTCTTCACTAAAATTCTGTAACCTGGAAAAGGATTCTTCTACATCAAAAAAAAAAAGAAAAAAAAGAGTATTTTTAGCAGAAAAAGAATTTTTATTAAAATCTGGTTTTTGTATTTAGGAAATACGACTGCCTCTGCTTTAGCAAGAAATATTAGCAATTTTTATCCATAATCAAAATGCCAAAAAATATTTTTTCTCATCCTGTCTTTTAGCTTTCTTTGAAGTCACAATATTAAACCTCCTTAAAAATATTTATGTGTATTTAGTTAACAAAAGCTCCTGTAAGTTGAATCCATGCTGGCAAAAGGTTCAGGTAAGCTCTCTATATAAGCTTACAGACAATTGTGTAAATCTTCAGCCATTAAAGAGAAAGGAGAAAAAAGCCATCCTCATTACACTGCTGTCATTTACTCTTCATCTCCTGTCCTCTTTAGCAGCATTAAGATGGGATGTAAATTTGCCAGTTAATGCTGTTAGAAAATGGATGGTTCAAGAAGGGCAGGAATTAGAGATCAGTATTAGGTGCAGATAAGCTCCTTTTCCTCCGCAGTGGCGGCTGTTTAACATTCATGGGAAAATCATCATCAAACAGCGTTATCACAGCTCTGTTGATGGCTGAGGAACTTCATCACTATGATAATTTTTTTTTTATAGCTGTGAGCCAAAAAGCTCCCTTTTATTTCTGCTGTCTATAACTGTGATAGAAGCTTGTTTGTATGGGTAGGGTATTGCAAACTCATAGCTCTTCAGCCAGGTTTGATTTCTTTCCACCATCTCTTCCCCCTCAACCCCTTGTGTACCTTGCACTAAACAGAAATGCTGATAAAAAAGAAAAAAAAAAAAAAAAACAACCCAGAGAAAAAAAGAATGCTCAAACAATCCTTCAAAGAATAACTGATATTTTTATGACCGGTAATTCAAAGTTTGACAAGTGATGCCAGTCTGTAATGAAACTGCCATATATTTTGTTGTGAGTAAAGGGTAGCTACTGTAAAGCAAGCAAGCAGGGAAGGAGTGAATACCTAATGGCATTTTAACTCAACCAGGAGATGGTTTAAAGATTACACCATCACAATATTTTTTTTGCAGTAAAAGCCACTTTTTGTGGCTTTTTCATTCATCAGGTGAAGAGCTTCACAACCTGATACATCTTTTAATACTCTCCAACCCAAGAGGTGAACTGTTCTTTATTTTCTTGAGGTTTTTTTCAACTTAAGCAGATGTTAGTTCATCTGTAGGTATTCTGCCACAATGTACAGTATCCCATTTTAAACTTCTCAAATTTGCTTTAAGGACTCACCTCTAAATGTTAGTTCTACCATATGCCCAGCCATCTTCAAGTGTATCTGAGATGCAGATCATGGTCTTACTTTGCCTCATACTTGGGACGAGTGAAGATACACAGTTCCAGACCGTATGCATTCTTCCAAGGGAGATAAGGTGCTATTCAAGAAATTTTTTTAATTTATTAAAGTTCTCAGCTTATGCTTCTTTGCAGCTTTGACCTCATTTTTTGTAGTTTATCTGCTCTAAATGACATTTCTCATTTTGAATATGGCTGGAAAACATTGTGCTAAACAGCAATTTTGTAGCCTCCGCAGCAGCACCTGATAATTTTGATATTTCCACTTTGAATTCAGTATTGATTTGATTACTTAGGTAATTTACTTTTGACACAGGCTCATTCCTTGTCTTTTCCTGAGCAGGGACTTCCAATCATGCCATGTTGTGCTGAATTATGTTTGGAGTTTGGAGATAAGGACTTTTGTCTACTCGACACTCAGCTTAGGCCACCAAACTCATTTCTCATAGGAGGAGGGTTTGAATCCAGTCAGGAACTTAAAGGTGAAAGGCTAGTGCTTTATAATTTAAATATTACCATATAAACATAAGTTTAAAGCAGATACTGTGTGGTTGGGGGAATACAAGAGTAATTTTGAGTGGAATTTCAAGGAGCTCAAGAGGCCCCCAAAGCTGCTGACTTCCAAAGATCCCAGTCATCCCAGATCCTACTTGCTTCTGGACCAGGCTGCCAGGTTCCTTCTCAGCTTGATTGACATCTTCAGGAATGATGCCAGAAGAGGCTTCCCAGGCTGCTGCCCTGGCTGTTCCCAGTGTCCCCAGGGCTCCTGCCAGACCAGGGGTTAAAGGAGATCAGGACAAAGCAAGCCTTCCTTTGCTGAGATTCAAATCAAAGGAGCTCTCAGTCATGGCCAGAATTCAAAAGAATTTTTTCAGGAACCATCACAGGTTTGAGGAGTTGTGATGTTTGGATTTGGGGCGTTGGTTTGTCCAGGATAATAAAAATTATTATGGAAACTTAAAATAATCACCAAGGAAGGTCTGTTTTGGAGCTGTTCTGCCACCATTACAATTTTCTCTTCCTTATTGCTTGGTTTTTGAAGCAGGTAACCCCATCTTGTTTCATCAGAAAGGGCTGTAGAAGAATAGATTTTTTCTGTAATGAAAGGGATGAAGCCTGTGCTACCATAACATTGATCTTAAGATACTCCAGTATTGTTAAAAAGGCACAGGTCTTCTAGCCTTTTCCAGGCTGTGTGAAGCCTATGAAATGAACAAATATATTGAGGTGTTTCAGTATTTCTTCAGGATGCTTTCATGACCCATTTAAGTGTCCTGGGTTATATTCATTTTTTCCTGGGACATCGTCATTTCTTGTATGGTTCATTTTAAAATAACTTGACTTAAAAAAATAAAAAAAAAGCCAAAAAAAAAAAGCCTGGGGTTCACAAGAACAAAAGACAATGATTGTAATTTGCCTCTGCCCTTTAGCAAAGCAATCAGCAATTTTCTAGTATTTTACAGTCATCCATCTAGCTATCTATTCATCTTGTAACAACCTTACTTTTTCTTGGAAATATTCAAATATATTAACCTTTTAGTAACTGGTAACCATTAAAATGCTCTCTGGTGTTAACAAAGAAAAAACATGTCTCTGTAAATCTTTATGTGCTAATTTATAGGTTTACTTCCTTTCCTGTAGATGAGAGTTGTCAGATTGTTGCCATTGCCAGTTGCTAGCTGTACTGCTTTGGCTTCCACACTGTCAGGGTGGTAGGTATAGTGATTTATAGTACAGCTAACACTGAGGTAAACGTAGATCTGTTAATCTCCAGCAAAGCTGGCTCTTTGTTTGAAGTCACATTAGTCTCATTAAGTAGGGTCTGGAATTGAACAGGGAGACTATTCAGCTGCCCCAGCTTGTTCCACAGTGCAAGGAGGCACAAGGCAGTTCCTGTTGGTTCCTGGACTCCTCTGGAATGCTGAAAAGTTTGGGGGATCCTTGGTTGCGAGACTGCTAAGGGCCAACGTAGGCAGTGCATGCCTACTCATGTACTGGTTTTGTCTTGGTTACTGAAGAAGCCTTTCTCAAGCAATAATAGAGTGCATATTTGTCTGTACTCATAGAACTGGACTCAGTATGTCCCTGGGAAGCACGACATTTTTAGAAATTACAACTAATTATTTTATATTTTCTGGAAAGGTATCTGACCAAACTCTGCATGACCTAACTCAGATACTGCCAGTGACATACCTACATCAACACAGTGCTTTCCTGGGCTAGCTCAATATTGCAGCCTTGTGTAGACATAACCATCTTACACTTGATGGCTGGGAAAATCTAGCACTTCTATTTTCAAAAGAAAGGTACTTGGTGCCTCAGTTATTTGTCTCATACCTACTACAAACCCACTGACTGCTCTTGGCTGAGTCTTGGAAAGCTGGAGAGTAGATTCAAAAGTGGGCCAGACTGTATCAGAAAGAATGATTAAATAAGACTGAGCTCCTAGTCGTATAAACTACAAAACTATGCACGAATGAGGTTTTTGTAGAGGGCAGAACCACAAGAATTTGGGGTTTGGTGGCTGCTGTGATTATGGACAGGTCTTGGATAGAAACTGTAGGACTATTTTGAGGAAGTAAATAGTATTATCTGACCATGAGTGGCAACAACTCATCTGAGTACCATGAAGGTGAACTTATTCAAATGGTGTCCAGTTTGATTTTAAATCATTTCTTCATTTTTCAATCCCCTGTGAAAGTTGGTGATTCCACCAAGAGAACTTCCTGGGCATCATTTCCTAGGACTCAGGCTCACTTGAGCTGACATTGTCCAGTGAGGGTATTTAGAGATTCTGCAGTGTCACAGAGGCCTGAAACTCTTCTTGCTCCAGTCTTTTTCCAGGCATAAACCTCCTTTTTGCCAGGTATGTTATTTATCAGGGGAAGGAGCTTACATTTCCTAATCTTTGTGGCTAGACTGTGTAAGGCAACCTGTGGACTTCTGCGTGTGTGTTCATGCTTCATTTATGCACTAGGGTGACAAGATGCAAACAGCTAATGCTCAGCACTGCTGAGATTTGAACTGAGCTGGCTGTCCACCATCACCATATTCTGCAGGGGCAGGGACTGTGAGACATCCTGTCTCAGTGGCTTCTGTATGTACTGGGATAACCAGAAACTAAGCAACTTCTGGACATTTATCTGTAACCTTTAATAATTTGCTATGCATATCCACTCATTCCTTTGTTATATTATCAATATTCTGCAGTGCTACTGGTTTTAATAAGAAGCCTTTTCACTGGTTTTCTTTGTTCTAGTCATCTAATCTCCTAATGGAAGTTTCTAATTAAATTCCTACAGCCATTTTCAAACTGTGTTTTGAATAACAAAGTCTTGCAATTGCTCAAAGTGTGTATCTCCTCCTGACTTGGATACCCTACCTTCCCAATAGCTGTGGAGAAGTGTTGCTAAGAACATACCTCAGCTGCACGAAAAGCTTATAAATGGCATGTTCCCTATACAGAAAATAATACAGCAGATTTAAGAAAAGTCTTCCAGGGTCTCACTCACAGTGTTCATGAGGGAGGAACACCATGTATTTCCTGATGGACCTGGTACTCCACAGAAGTTGGGAAACCAGGATCACTAGTGAGATTTATTACTTTTCTATCCCAAACCTTCTCATTTGGGTCTGAACTTTACCCACTGGGAGCAGCTAAGGGTTGAATTACTGTAATTAGTACCTCATCAGCGTTCTTCAGCTACAGCTGAAGCAGAAAAGGAAAAGCAATGACAGAATCAGCTCATAAATATGATGAATATGCTAAATAAGAGAGACTCTGTTAGTCTAATTGATCCTTTTATTAATCCCAGGAAATACTGCAACTGGCATGTGCCATCATTTCCAGATGGATCAGCAGCAGTAGGCAGAGAACTCTAGCTATCACTAAGGTAGCTCTTAGTGCTCACGCCTGCATGTGGTTCCCAGAAATTTCTGCAGACAGACCTGGCCATCCTCTGGCATGCAGCTAAATGTTCTCTGACTGCAGACTTGATGTGAAAGCCTCAGCCAAAGCTGCTGCTTTCTCCTCTTAGTCTAAAGCTGTTACATTCCTACTTCTCCTGCACACCTGCTGAGGATATTGTTTTGGCCAGAATAAGATGAGCACAGGTGGTACCATAATGCACATCGCATCTAGATTTAACACCTGTTGCACATAGGGCTTATGAGTTTTAATCTCTTTTATTCAAGTTTTTGGCACTTTGGTTTTCTCCTTTTTTTCTTTTAAGCAGTTTAATAAATGGGCAGAGAGCAACAGCAGATTTATTTAGAGCTGGTTCAGATTTGTCATCAGGGGCCTGCTCACAGAGGGACTGTGTTTCAGAAGTGATTTTTAAAATTTTTTCTTTTTTGTTTTTAAAGTATATCTGCATAAATAAAATGGTTTGCACATTTTACAGATGTAGGAATTGACCTTTTTTTTGTTAGAGCTAGAAGCCAGGTTGGCTATGGCCATTCTTACCTGACAATCTCAAAGCCAACACATATTCCATGCAGAGTTGATTTCAGGGCTTTGATAGGTTTGATTTTAAACACTTCTGCCTTTCCCCTGCCTATGGGACGACCCAGTAAATGAAGTTAGGTAGCAATGCCTGATATCCACAGTGTAGGCAGCCTGTATTTCAGGCTTTGGGTCTCATGTCATGTACTGCCTGGTTCCAGGATTGCTACTCTGGTGCTTTATGGCAATCACAGAACAATTATTGTGTTGAAATTAAATCCTATGTGAAATGAGGAAAAGCCTTTGACGTTCCCTGCATGAACAGTGCTCAGTACTCAGAAATGTCAACATTTCTGCTCCCTCAAAAGTCGCCACAGAGACTTCTGTCCAGCACAGCACGCTAGCAGCTATGCTTTTAATTTTATTTAACAATACAATAGACTCTTTAAAAGTTAGTTTTATGAGCTACCAGGAAAAAAACTTGTTGAAAAACTAGTTGGAAAAGCCTGTCAATCTAACGGTCTTTTAAAATTCTGTTTAACTCCATTCACAGCATTCTTTTCATCTTCATAAGAAACAAACTCTATTTAGTGAAAAACATTTTTTCTGAACTTGAAAATTCTATTCCCAGACCATTCAAGGAAAAAACTTTGCAAACACAATATTTTTTGAAAAGCAAAGACAGAAAAGCCTTCAGTTTTCCAGCATGTTTGTGAATAAATTCCCTTACCTTTTTCCCCAAATAAAAAGACCTGTTATCTCCGTGGAGGAGACTCTCCACTACAGCAAACTGAATGCCTCATCGGTGATGTAGATTTCAGGACAGACAGTACATTGCCTGTAAACTTGAAGCTCAGATGACAGATGGAAACCAGATAAAGTGAGTGTGCCGATCACTGCAGAGAGATTAGACTCGTAATTTGCATCTTGTCTTCCAATAACGTTTGCTCCATTTTTGTCTTCACATTTACCTGAGCTTTAAACACAAGCGTTTGAGGCCTGAACTTATACAAACTTTATTTTATTCAGTGGAAAATGTCATAGATTTCTTTCTAGCTAGATTTTAATTCTATATCTAACAAAATACAAACACCTTGGGGAAAGCCTGGCAATGTTTCTGCTCCCTCAAAACTCCCGGCAGAGGCTTCTGTCCGACACAGCACCCTATCACCTATGCTTCTAAGTTTTTCTATTCAACAGTCTCAAGTGCCTCAAGGGTTTCTGTGAGGACTCTACTCTAAACCACATTTCTGAGAAACACCTCCTCTTCCCCAAAGTACTAGGCCATTTTCTAACTGGCTAAGCCTGTTCCCCTTGAGAAACCAACAGGATGGGGCTTATGGTCCTTCGTAAGGGGCCACGTGCCCCAGGCACTGCAGAGGTAGGTTGACATTAGCTAGCCTGCACAAATATTTGCTTGCATCTTTGCTGTTTTCAAATTATGCCTGTCTTGTTTACTCTTCTTTGTCCCTGCCTATCATGTTTCTTTCCTGGCTGTTGCTCTTAGCATGTCAACTTTTTTATTTCGCCTCTTTAACTAAAGCACAGTGGTTCTTTATCTGAAAGACTCTTTATTAATAGGTGTAAATAACATTGCCAGTAACTTACATGTAACTACAGTCTCAGTATTGTTCATATGAGGTGCTCATCATGTAATGTAACACATTCCAAAAGACTTTTACTGCTTGGCATTGCAAGGCCAGTGTGCAGCTGACCTCAGGTAGAAGACTCCATTTGGTCAGTTCTGTATGTGAAGAGTTGTAGGAGTGGAAGAGAAGGAGGTCAAAGGAAGGACAGCAATAAAAAACTGACTTTCTTTACTCTCACTTTGTTTTCACTGGAGTATTGTGAAATTCCATTGGGTAGGAGATGATTTTTGTCTTTTAGCCTGTGTAAATGATACTGAGTGTGGCATTGTACATGACAACAGAATATTGCTTGAAATACTTAAAAAAACCCTGTTCTGGGATGTTAGAAGTAGGATGCTTGCTGCCGTGTGCTCTTTAAACAGGTTTCTGTAAATTTGAGTAAGATCATGTTGGGGAGTTTGCATGTTTTCCTGTTTATCTTGAACAGCAGAAGTTTGATTTAATGCAGTTCTGCTTGCGTGTAAGTTGAAGACATTCATCACCAGTGGGACTAAGGTCTCACCCCTCTGAGGAGGACACCAGGAATGACTGATTTCCGCTAACTGATCTTACAATCTCGGGATGGATTTTAGGATCCATTTCTGACTGTGTCTTCAGAGAAGAGCGCAAACACCCTCATGAACAACTGCTCAGAGAGGAAGTACTTGTATCCCCCTTTTCTCAGGGTTCTGAATAGTTCAGTACACGAATCAGTACTTTCCCATACGGTGTGGGAAGAACTCGTCTTGATGCTTCTTATGCAGGCTCTCTAGCACTACACACAGCTCAAACCTTAAGCCTTTTTTTTTTTTAGTAACAATTAATGGGAATCGTGATCTAGAAATTAAAATGGTAATGAGCTTTTAGCATAATGAAAAGAGCTTGTAAAGGCAAGAAAAAGCATTTGTGGGTCTCCGAGTCACATTGCTCCCCAAATACAAAAGCAGATGTTAGCCTTGGCTGGAATGAGCCGTATTGACTCATTTCATTTTGCACAAATCTGTTAAATCACCTATAACTCTGATATCTTACAGGAAGACGATGCACTCATATCTCCAACCTCATAATCTAGTCTTCTTATCAATAGTTTTGTTAACTTGGGGCCAATACATCAGTATACTAATTTTGTCTTGTTTTTTTCCTTTGTTTGCACATGCTTAATACCTTTCAAAACGTACCAGTATGGAGTGGTGTACAGTCAATGATTTAGGAGCTCAATAAAAAGCTAATGCAGTTTAAATTTGTAGAAAATAATGTCTTTTATGCAATTCAAATTATACTTGGAGCAATTTATGCAAAGTTCAACATAAAATTTCTTGAAATTAAAAATAAGTGCAAGTATATTATTTTGATCTTTCCCTCTCTCCCTGAGTGCTAACAAGAATACTGTTTTAAGGAGAGAATGAAACTAATTTTTTATGAGTAACCCATTTGCTTTTTTTGATGATTGTGTGACACTTTGCAAGTCTTACAAGTATCCAAGTGTAACAATGAAGCTTCTCTCTGTGTCAAAGACACCTAAGAACATTCAAGAGTTTGGGAGGCTTTTAAGCTTGGCCTGATAAGTGATTCATGAATATTGTAGCTAGAGTGTGCTCCTCACTGTTAGCTGAATTGATATGTTGAATAGATGTCCGGTTTTATGCATCTGAATTGAAAGTAAACCTCATTTGTGGGGAAGAGGGAAGAAAGCATCATTCAGAAGAAGAGACTGTTTTTTGAAATAATTTTCTTTCTTTTAACATGTACAGAACATTCATCTATTTGAAGTCTGGCTCCCAAATATAACAGGTTTTATCTCAGAGGCAAGAAAAAACATGGCAATTAAAAAAAAAAAAACCCAAACCCAAAAAACCAAACAACCAAAACAAACTGTATTTTAAACTGTTTCCAAGTGTTTTGAGTTGTTTGGGCATAGGCGGTACCTACATTTGGGGTCTAGTGGAGAGTCAGGGATATTTACAGTATATCTTTTCTTTTTCTCTGATTTTGTTTTGTGAGCATAATTTGTACCTACCTCATTAAACAAACATATATTCTCACAAACATGTTCCTTTTGAATTTCGTGGCTGTAGCTTATCACTCTTCATAGTCGTTGGCTTGCTCCTCTATTGACTTCTTAAAAAGTTGGAAAAGTTTGAAAAAATAAAAAGGGTTGCTCTTGCCCAACAACTTCGAGCAGCTCAGTGGAAGTTTTCAAAGGTGCTGATATAAGGAAAATGCCCCATTTGCATTATGTCTAAGGCATTTGTGAGATTAACTTCCTTGTTCAGCTTCGAAAATCCTGCCTCGAAGGCTCAATTCAGCGTGAGGAAGAGGAAGGTCACCGATTGCCCTGTCCAGGTACGGTGGTACCTGTTTCAGCAGAGTGGTGAAGGACCCTGTGATGGCTTGTAGGATGCATTTTGCAGAACAACCCTGTTGTTCTGAGAAAAGTGCTTAGCAGGCTTTTGCTCCTAAACCCTTAGCTGAGGCAAATCACCTAATCAGTATGGGGCTTTCTCCACCCTACCCAACGCAATTGTGGATGCGGTTATACATAGCTAATTTTTTAATGTGTCAGACAGGGATGGTTCTCTTGCCAAACTATATATGCAAGCTAGCTCCCTAACTTGAAGTTATTTTTTAATCTACCTAGTGAGTTAAAGAATGTGACCCTTGGAAGGAAGTCTGCACTGCAAGCCTGCCTATGAGAAGGTACTTGTGAGAATAAGGTTTTCAGGAAGGGAAGGGGGAGGGGGACGGGAGACTAACTCTTCCAAACGGATTTACAAAAGAGATACAGTGCACCATATTATCTAACAACCTCTGCCTTTTCACTCGGGGAGACAGACATTCAAGTGCATTAGTCCTATCGTTTGTATGTCTGTAAATATCAATAAAGTATGTTATTTGGCATTCACATCCACACAATGAAGGAGGAGGACTATCCTTTTCAGGAAATTTCACAGAGCCATTCACAAACAAAAGCTCAGTAATTTAATCTTTCAAAAGCTCAATAATGCTAAGTTCAAAATTGCAGGTTTTAAACTAATGTACCTGATAAGTAATGATGACAGAATTTAAAAGGTCCATTATTTGGTAATCTAATATTCCCAATCCCAGTTATCTGTCAAAGAGAATACTCTCCCTTAAACAGCGCTAATGTGTTCACATCTACATTAATCTCTTAGGGAGAAAAGAAGCATTCTTTACGGGCTTTATCTGTTTCCAAATGTCTGACTCCACAAGGAGCCATTTCGCACTGCTGATGAGGCTATGTAAATGACTCAAATGTCTTTGTGTGATAGGTGCGATTTCTTACGGATACACGCGATACCGTATTACCGAGAGGCACTCCCTGGCCAGCCAGCCCTCAGTGTTCGTTTACATGCTGTGCCTAGTGCCTTTGATTCCTCTGCTGCTTCTCCACTCCAAAACAAACATCATGCTTACGGGTTTGCTCCTCACCCTGCTTTTCTTTGCGCGATATGCTGCTTTTCATTAGTTTCCCAAGCTTTTTTTTGGGGGTTGGACCCGATGATCTCTCGAGGTCCCTTCCAACCCCTACAATTCTATGATTCTGTGCCACACAACTCCCTTCCGCTCTTGTGTCGTCTCCCATCCCTACTCGGAGGAGTCCTGAGGCTGTGGTATCGGTGTGACAAGATTCACAAGGGGAGAGCTTAAAAGAACTGTACCTCATCTTTCTAGGAGACTATATAGGATAATATACAGGAGAGTTAAGATCGGGTATACCACAACTGCCCGTGGACTCTGAGTTCACACAAGGGTGCATGGGGTGCCATGGGGAAACGGAGTCACTGTATGCTTCTCTTGGACTCACAGGCCAGGCTCTTTCCTCTCAGCTTACCTGCTCTGTGAATTTCTCAGCTTGCAGTGCAGCTTTTTAAAATCTCCTTACTAGAGAAGCTTTTGGCCTCAGGTAAGCCTGTGTCTGCCCTGCTCCATCCTAAATTCAGGCTGATGCAGGGCTTTTGAAGTGTGTATGCAACAGACAGTCACTACTTCAGACATATTGTGCTTTTTCCTGGCTGAATGTTTAAACACTTGTCCAAGTAGAACCTACGTAAGAACACAGAGAGGTCTTTATGTTTCTTATCTCTTACTCAGTCTTGATTTTCATAACTTAATGACAGGCATCACAAAGTGACCTAGAAGGAAACTTTTCTGAATCATTTAGTTTATCAATAAAAAAACCCCTTCATTTGCAATGCCGCCTAGAGCAGTGAAACAATGCAATTTTTCTTTGGATCCTATGGAGCAGCATGTAAATACACTTGGCATAGTGTTGTAAAAGAGTTCTGAAAGTGGTGTTGACTCAAAGGTTTTTTGTACAATTCAAAGAAAAGGATAAACGGTCAGAATTGTGGTATTGTTGAGAAAATGTAGTTGTTTACAATGTCTGCAGGCTATTGGTTTGGGGAAGTAGTTGAGTGGAAATTGCTTTTAAAAAGAAAATTCTATCCTGAGTCAGAAAGTCTTATGTTCACTTGTGAAAGCAGCTCTGTTTAAAGGCTGGAATAAAAGGGCCAGTTCTAGGTGTAGTACCTATCTGTGCCTAGTGTTGACTCAAGAAAGAGTATATATTGAAAAATAATTAATTTGCATGTTAAAATTATTAAAAGAAGAAATGATTAAAAGAATGTAATTAGATATTATGAATGAAGCATCTGAAATGAGAAGATGTACATATACTTGCGTATGTAAAAACCATTAGTTTCATTAGTTTCCCAAGCTTTGGGATTGGTTTGGGGTATTTTTATTTTTAATCCTTGGAGAAAAGGGAAAAAAATCTACTTCTATGAATTTCAGACCAGCATAATCACCTTAGGTGACTGTCTTATAAAATGTCTCTGGCTGGATCACAGAGAACTATCGAGGTCAGGTCTGTGATGGGGCAGCACCAAAACTGATCTCTTAAAGCAAATGGATGACAATAGCCAGTCATACATGGCTGGTTCAAAACAACGTGCTGCTGCTGCTCAAAGACCAGAGTGTCTTACTAGCACCTGCTGAAAGCTGGGAGCTGCATCTGCGGATGCTGCCTATACAAGCTGGGTCTGGGAACCCAGTAAATACCATTTGGGCAAAGAACAGGATTTATTTCAGTTAGGAAAATCATCACGATGGGGAAATGAACACAGCCATTATGTGACACATCTGTGACCCTCTGGAAGCTAAATTTCCTGTGCAAAACAAATGCTTCCACACACGAACTAAGCCATACATCCAACACCTGGCTTGAGACTACCAAGCAGTTGTCAGCCAGCTCCAGGAAAGCTCTTAAGCAGTGTCTGCATTCATATTTTAGTGTTTTGTAGAATCGTGGCAAGGACAGCACGATATTAGCATGACACATGTAACCCTTGTGGGAACATTCAACTGACCCATATACACGCTTACCCCAGGCTCAGTATCTGCTGCAACTGAGTGTACAAAAGGCACAGGTAGAAACTTAAAGAGATGCTTCGTGACTCCCTACTAGCATTTTACTCCTGTTTTACCTCTGTGGAAGCCTACAGAGAAAGCTGTCCCTTTCCATCCCGCTTGGCACATCAGGCACTTATTTGGCAAGGTTTTGAAAGGTTTTGAGAGGTTGCAATGCATTTTGCTTGCAGCTGTATGATTCAGTGTGATCGTCACGTTCACCAAAGTCATCTCAGTGCCACACGCTACGTGGGGAGATCAAATCCCCTGTGTGTGCCACTGAATTGGGAGTGTGTGCAGAATATTCTTTGTGCTTCTCTGTTTTACTTCAACCCTGCAAAACCAGGGAGTGGCCAGTTCCCACCTGAAATATTGTATCTGACTGCCACAGATAAATCAATCTTTATCTAGAAAAATAGATCTTTTCTTCTGCTCATCTGAAAGCATCTTCCCAGATGATGTTTAAACAACTGCATATTGAAGACCCTTTGCAATATCAGTACTTAAAATGGGTCAGAGGGTTTGTTATGTGCTTTCTGTGTTTCTAGGTAATTCCCTTTCAATTCCAAACACCTCCTAATAATTTTTTGCTTCTTTAGTATCTCAGCTTTTCCTTTCTTTCATTGTTTCATTGCTCCTTTCAATAAGCCCTTTTCAGTATGTTTGTTTTGATTCATTCTGCTGTTAAATATCAGACTGTGCTCCAGTTTAGTTCAGCTAGCCATCAATTCCAGTGTACCTGTTTTCATTTTTTCAGGTTGGTCTTTCTGTCCTTCTAAGAGATGACAGCCTGTATCCACAACTCAATCAAAAACCTGTTCCAGGCCTGCCTTAAAAAGTCTGGCTTTCTCCTCAGGCTTGTGGATTTCTCCCCTTTCTCTTCTTTCTTTTTTTTGAATTTGCTCTACAGGTCTTTAGCTCCAGCTAGTGGCTTACTCCAAAATGCAAATTTTGTCCAATGCCTTAAAAGAAAGCAGAAAGGTGGAGTTTAGTTGTCATTCTTAGAGTGTTCTGAAGTGTGTGTTGAGAGGGAGAATTATGCAGAGGCATTAGTCCTTCCTGGCTAATTTGAGTTAACCCACAAATTCTTTCAAATGTAATAAATATACTCCTTTTCCAGATTACAAGCTCCTGCGTTATCACATTGGGCCAAATTCTGCCCTCAAGTGTAGACTTGCATAGCGCTTCTGGACTTCAAAGGGAGCTGCACATATGTGTCTTAAAGCAAAACCCCAGATGTTTTATCAAATAAAAACCTTTACCTCAGCTCCTACTTTGACTCTGCGCCCTTCTTACTGAGAACTGGTGTATCCTTTGTACAACATGCAAAAACAAAATTGAAGAGCCTTCGTTTTCAAGTAGGGTTTGAGATTTGCACCCACCCTTGGTGGGATCCCTTTTCTCTTGGGACTTTGCAGTGCATCTCTTGTGGGTCTGGGAGCCCCTTGCTCAGGGTGGCCACTTCTGGTGACAGAAGAGCCTCTCATGTGACCCCTTTGGCACACTGTCCCTTGGAGGAGCACAAGAAGGAAGATTTGGGAGGTTCCACTGGAAAGAGGGGTGAGTGCCCCTGCGGAAAATCTCCTAGGTGAGTTTGGGCTGTGTTTGGCCACATGCAGCCGTGTCCTGCTTTGGTAAATCTGCAGCCACAGGCTAGAGTGTTTGAGGGAATGTGACTACTGGGGTGAAGGGAAGCAGGTTGTTTCCCTGTGAAAAGAGAAAAAGGGGTGAGAAATGCTTGTGTCTTAATTCCATTAATTCACAGCTACTGCCCTAATCTTCAGAATGCTAATTTTAAATGGTAAAAACAAAACATAATTTAAATTCATGTAATCCCATACATTACTTTCTCCTCGGTCTTCAGCTGGAAGTTTCATTGAAAGTTTGGGTAAAATAGATATAATTTCAAACTCTCTTCTTTCCCTCACTCCCTGCCCCAACAAGAAGTACGTACATATATACTCTGTGGGATGAAAGCACATGGGCAGACACAAGTCGAGCTTTGTTGTGTGAGTCTCGGTGCTGGCACCAATACAGGTATGGCTGCCTTGGCAGCTCTAGAGGAAACCCATTCGAATTCTACAATCCTCTTGTTTAAACCCAAAGACTCAAATGTCTGTTGTTTGTTCAAAGACTTTTATTGTTTCCATTTCATTACTTTGTGAACTGGATACTGGGACAGGTGTGCCTACAGTCTGTTCATATTGACTGTCCATCTAAGATACCAGATAACATGATAATGCATTCCTGGGTTTCACAAACTTTGTCACTTCTCCCATAAAACCCTGGCACCTAGTGTAAATAAATATAGCTGGAATACAGTAAATTCAGTCCAGGTCTCTCTCCAAGGGCAGTAATCTGTTCCTGAAGGCCTAACCTTCCTCATCAGTTAGAAATTGTGCTGGTCCTACACTGTTGGTTCAATCCTTTCTTGAGGGTGAGAAAAGCACCAGAGTACATTTAGAGATTTTATGTCAACAGCTCAAATGTAGCTTTAGCCATAGCTGAAGCCTGCAAGCTAAAGAATATATATATGGTGCAATGCAGAAAATACCTGTACGTGTTCTGCTGTGATACAGTGTCCTGGTTTCAGTCAGGATAGAGTTAACTTCATTTGTAGCAGCTGATGGGATGCTGTGTTTGGGAGTTACAATGAAAGCAGTGCTGAGAACACCCTGATGTTCTTAGTTGCAGTCAGACAGTCAAGGACTTTCTCAGCTTCTTCCTATTTCTCTATTCTTGAGAAAGGAGGGGCGAAGCCAGGACAGGTGACCCAGATGGGCCAAAGAGAGTATTCCATGCCAATGACGTCCTGCCTAGATATAACGGGGGGCTGTTGGGAAGAGGAAGAGGGGCGGTCTCGGGACGCGTGCTTCTTGGGGGGACGGTCGGGTTCCGGGACAGCTCTGGGTGGTCCGGCCTGAGTTGTGTGGGTCGGGGAGAAACTGCATTGGGGATCAAGAGTTTCATATTCTTTTGCTCTAAAGTCCTGTTAGCATTGGTATATTTTATCTTTCTGTTCTCTTAGTAAACTCTCCTTATCCCAACCCACGGGCCTCTTAGTTTCTTGGTTTTGGAGTTATTTGCCCCTTCCTTTTCCCTTCCCTTGTTCCCCCCCCCCCTTTTTCCCTCTTCCCCTGCTCTTTTACTTTAAGGAGCAGGCAGCTGCGTGGATCTCAGCCCACAGCCGGGGGGAAACCACGACATACAGGTACAGCTGTATCTCTGCTTTGTATGTACCTATGCACAAACTCACATATATACACAATTTGTATGTGTATTTATATTAAAAAGTATGCATCTGCATACAGTCTCCCACCAGTTTGTTGGCTTCCTTCTCTCTCACACTTTCATTTATTTCCACTACAAATGTTCAGAGAGCAGCAGAACAAGTGGGATGGTGAAGCCCTTTGCAAGGTTCTGTTGTCAGTGAGCGTAATGTTATACCAAGGCAAAAAAATAACATATTAGTGCTGGAATTTTCTACCGAGTGCACCAACACCACACTTGGGACCCACACACAAGTCTATTGATCCACTAGGTCAGGGACCTTAAAATATTTGAAATTGTTCTTTAGAAAAATAAAATAACCCCCACTTTCTTTGAATTACTGTGGTCTTTCAAAGTCCATATAAAGTATTACGCAAGGAGACAAAGCTATTTTACCAGGCAGGCAGATATTCCAAATTACTGGTTCTTAACAAGCATGGTAATACATCAGTCAAAAGCAATAAATTTAAACTTAATGAAATCTCAATTTGCCTACAGTGCATTTCACTTTGACATTTTCTACATTGCCACGGTGCTTTGATAAAGTTTTTTAAAATGCAAAGAAAGTGTCTGTAAGGCTAAAGAGCAGACTTGGTGCCATTGTGCCCAATGGAACATTACAGTACTTAAGTTCCATCACTATATGCCCTGTGGCAGACTAAGCCTGAGTGCTAACATAGGTTCAGTTTTCATTATCATCATGTGATTATCCATTTTACTGCATTTAACTGATAATACAACTACCAGCTCACCTTAAAAGAATTAGCTTGGAGGTTTCATTGCTTTCCAAATGGAATTCATTTGACAAACAAATGACAATTAGCCCAGTCTCCCTGTTCTGTGTCAGGATGGGTTTTGATTGAACCTAGACCAATTTACAATTTTTAAATGAGTTTAGACATTTACATTTAAAATGTCTAGAGGAAATTAGCCTTGGGACATCTAACAGCCAAAATGCTTTTTGAAGTTGATTATTATTTGATCTAGTACCCTCTACCTGTACATTTTGTTCTGACTTCAAAGTTTTGGAATGAAAATGCCACCTACACCTCAAAGCGTAGGGAAAAACTTAAAAGCAGTTTTACTCATTATGTTATGCAAAGAAACCTATATTTTAATATTCGTTTAATATGGTTAGTTAGCTTTAATGACACCAGTTTGACAGTGTCATAGTTTTCGAATATAAGACGTTGATTGAAGTTTCCTGTGCTTGCCAGGGTTTTTTGTAGAACGAAAGAATATCTTTTGAAGGTGAGATTCATATGCCCCACACTACCATTCTGCCACAGATAGAAATGTAATCATTTACAGATGAATGGACGAGGCAAAAATAAGTTGTCATTTCTATATTATTCTGTGTATCAAAATCTTTATTGATGTTTGGTTTTGTGCATACCAAATTTGTCCAACTGTATTTATATTGGTCTTAAAGCAGGAGGCTCTCCTTATGAAAAAAGGGTTATCGGTGATTCCATTTATAAATATGCAGGCTCTGATAACACAGCCATGAAAATTGGGCTGAAATTAGGCACATGGTATCTCAGCCTTGAGGTAATTTGGATTATACTATTTTTATTTTGTACTATTAATTTATGCATTTTTGTAAAGTTAGAAAACTGTGCATTTGGACACCTAAAAATAAGTGCTTTTGCTTTCTGGGTTCTGAGTCCTTAAACTTCCACTTGACACCACTGGGAATCTTATGACTTTCAGAATTAGGTCTGGTTTGTTTTAACAAAATCAGTATTTGGCTTTCAAGAAGTAATGGTTACTTGTGAAGTAATTCTAAAAAAGTGTTTCATGACTTTTTGATTTATCCACTTTGATAACATACCACATTACCCACAAAGTACGGTCTTCTGCCATGAATAAATATAGTTTTCTTATAACAGTTCATCCAAACCCTTCTCAACAGGGTTTTAGGCTTCTGAGGCCTTAAGTTAAGTTTCCAAATGAGATTTTGGGGCAGGCTAAGTCTGAATCAGCAACTCTAATGTTTTCTCATCCCATGATTACCTTTGCAGAATCAAAGGAACCAAATTTTCTTGAGAAGTGAAACAATCTTGCACCATCCTAGTGCTATTACCTAACTTTTAAGTAATGTTAAACCCTGTGGGTGTCTGATTTGCTAGCGGTTGCCAGAGTTCAAACACTTCTGCTTCACTACTGATAGACTGAATACTGAGTTTTACCAGTCCTCAGCCAATTCCCAGACTCAGCTGGGATCTGTAGAGTAGGTGTTCTTCCGTATTTGTCATCTGAGAGAACTGACCCAGTAGACTTAACTAGCAAGACAGATGTGTACAAATGTAGTGGGGGGTGATGGTTTTAGAGGGAGCAAGATGATTGTGACAACACTCTACTGCTACCTACTTAGAACAATCTACCCAAGATAAGGCAATGGTGGGATTGCATTCTTTGGCAGTCATGACAAAGTGTCCTTCCTCCGTGGTACAGGGAAGAGTTTAGGATAAATTCATGCCTTTTTACCAAATCTGGAGGCTCACAACTTATTGCATTTCCTCCACAGAATATGTAATTCTACTTCTGCTTTGGATGTGAAGCCTAAATCCCTAGTTTAGATTTCCAAATTTTGCTGTGAGGGCTCAGTGATTAAAAAGTGAGTGCATGAATTTGGTAACTAAGGATCTTTTTGGACTTGAATCTTAATCCTCTGGGAGTTAGTCCTTAAAGAGGTCAATATCTTTGGCCTGAAGCATTTCCTTGAGTGCAGATTTCTTAGAAATGGAGAAAATGTAAACCAAATAATGTGTTGGGAAGAAGCCTTGGTCAGGCTGTCAGGCCTGCAATGGGAGAGGCTTGAAAAGGGGAGCAAATTTCAGCAGATCCAGGTCTGTCTCAAAATGGATCATCACATTCAGTTCAAGGTGCTGCTGCCGAAGTCTTTCAGAAATAGTTATTTATATATTTTCTGTGTGTACTGTGTTGGGGAAGACAGCAGGCCTGCTAGCAGCCTAGCTCCCTTCTCCCAAGACAGGCTCTGACGATATCCTTCTGCTCCCATGAGACAGGGAAAAGTTACTCATGCTGAGAGGAACTTAATAATCACATTCTCAAAACACAGCGACCTTCTGATAGAGGTACAGGCTACCCTAAACCAAGAAGCAGTTATGGGAAGGTACTTGGCAGTAACGGAACCAACCATAATAAGATGGTCAAAACAGCAGGTGTGCAGATACTTTTAGGCATTAAAGGTAAACTAACAATATTTAGCTATAAGATATGTTTATCAGAACTTGTTATAATCACTAACCAATCAGTGTGGTGTGAACAGTGTGTGTAACCAATTAGCAGTTTTTTAGCTTGCCACATTTGCAGTAATAAAGGTATATAACCTGTGTGATTTCACCTAATAAGATGTCTTCACCTAAAATTCCTATCGAATTGCGTGTTGCTCATCGCTGGTCACCACACTACTGTACTCTAAAATACGTTCAAGTGCAATAAATACACTTCAGCTGTGCTTGTTGAGCAAAGAAGCACCCCAGGGATGAAAGGCAGAGACCAGCTCTCCTGGGAAATCTTTAATACATTAAACATCTGTAACTTTCTACAGCCTAAAAAGCACATCTTTGAAAGTAGGTAGTAAAATCTCCAAGTATGTAAGCATGAGTCTCTTTAAGTAGGGGTGGAAGAGCAGTGGGTGGACTGGAGACACTGATGGAAAATCGGAGTGACTAATCCCTCCAGTATCATTTTGTAAAATACTGATTTTGCATTCCAACTAAAAGAACAACAGTTGGGTTTCTCACTTGGGAAACTCTTTTGCTTGTAGTACATGCAATGAATTCTGATTCATGCAATGAAAACTGATAAATTTTGACAATTTCTTCTTATCAGCTCAGAGAATTTAAGGTTGGTTTTCAGTTTGGTTTTTGTCTGCATGAAAATTTGGATGTGAAGAAATGACATGCAGGATAGCATTACCTTTCTGGCAGCTCCAGCACATAGCTACATGAGCATGAAATACTCTGTGTCTTCAGGGATTCTTGCTCATTGCTTACCCATGTGATACAAGTATTTGGAGCATGAAAGAATGAGATGGCAGAGAATCTGAAGTACTTAGACCTAGATATGTTGCTGTAGTAAGAAAAGGTGTTATTTTTAGAGGAGAAAAAAATGGTGCACATCCAAAGCATTGATTACCATGCTCAAATGCAATTTTGTTCAACTCCCTGTATCACCCTGACCTCACACAAGAACACACAACTCTCAGAGAGAGGGAAAGAGCAGGATGACTTAGTGTTTCTAGAAAAAGTTAGGTTTCATTTATTATTTATAAATTTCATTTTGTACATATCTTTAGGGACATTAAGAGATTAGTAGTCATGCAGTTTGTTCTGAGCATTAATGCTAATCCTCAAAGATAGGTGAAGGGTAATTTCATTAGTTTTTTTAAAGGTTTGGAATAAAACTAACCATTCAGTCAACAGTTTGAAAGGAGGCGTTTAGTGGTGTGCTCCCTGCTCTCCCAGCAGGCTCTTGTGCTCCAGAGGAATGTGTCAGCACAGACTGGCATCTCCACGCTGAGGGTACATTCCTCAGACGTTGTTTTATGTAAAAGAGGTGGGTCCCTTTTTCCTAAATATGTCATACAAAATCATTGTCTCTGGCATGACATCCAGTAGTTTAGTAAGGGAAGCTAATCTAGGAAATAAAAGGATACAGACTATTGATGCCAAAATCAGCAATTACATTGTATGAGATCTCATGAATAATTCCTGAGCTGTGATTTAACATTAATCTGAGTGTTTAGTACAAAGCTGGGCCGACACCAATAAAATGCTGACTGATTTGTTTTAAAATAGTGCTCCTTCAGGCTTCACTACACCACTTTGAAATGAATGCTTTTAGGTAATACCTCAACCTTGCCTCTGTAAAACACAGTCAGATGCATTAATGTGACTGCATGCTCAAAGTCTACCCTTATTTTTTCTCTCTTCTTATTGGGCTGAAACCCTTTCCAACTGCAGTATTTAATACTAGCTATGGCTTAGGCAAGTGGACTTCATAACACAGAACTTTTCCTCCCAGGGAAAATCTTACCAAAACAAGACTCTTTAGGACTGGATGGTGATGTTTGCTACAAGTATGTATTTCAGGTGCAAAGAGGAGGAAACTGTGTGTAGTGAGCCAAGCAGGAAATTACCCAAAGAAACATTAGGAGAACTTAGTGTGTTGCAGTTGCTTCTGCATCATTAAATAATGCTGCTTTCAAATGAACATCAAATGACATTGAATAGGTGAGCAAAAGAGTGATGACCGTCTCAAGAGCCACCATGCATTTATTCTGAAGCACTGCCACCTCTTCCCAGGGAATGCTGTACTTATAAGCATCTTCCATTTTGTTCACAGCTTCCACCTCTGTAATTATAGCTTTGCCACTTAATAATGGTAAAGCACTAACTGAATATATTAATCTCACCCATTAGCACTACATGTCTGCTCAACAGAAACCCTCAGCCTGGGGTGCTCACATATATGTCCTTTATCTCTGTTTGGAGTTAAAAAAGGGTGACTCCAGAGCCAGAGCTGGTGTTAAGGTGGTTGGTCTGTTGTGCTGTATGAATCTACCCAGAAGAAATCACTGTTGTGTTTCCTACACATAGCAGTACAAACCTGTTTCTTCCAAACACTGATTTCAAAACTGGTCATTTCTGGGCAAGTCAGCAATGTCCATAATAAATGACACTAACTCACTCGTACCTTTTGCATAACTACTTGCTACAAAGTACAATCTGTGCAGCAAAATAAACTGTATAAGGAGTAAATGTTCTCCAAGGTTATGTCAGGCTGTTCCAGAAATAATGGACCTAATGTGTAGCCATATGTCCTACATGTGTCCATAAGGAAAGCTACAATAACAAAACATTAGACCACTTGGAGAGATTATTGAATCTTCATTCTCAAAGGGTTTGGGGTTTGGTTTGGGGTTTGGTTTTTGGGTTTTTTTCCAACAAAACCAAGTAAGGCAAGCATCTCAGTGATCTGATTTCTGTTGCACATCTGCACTCTGATGCCCATTAGTCCTCATGAAGTTCCTCAATGTAGAGACCATGAATCACCAAATCAGCCCTGGCACTATCAGCTGAGTGAATGCAGTGGAACTGGAGAAGAAGGAGGTGGGCTGCACTCCTCTGATCTGAATTTTTTTATAACTGCAGTAATGAATGCTTTCAATTACAATGTTTTATATCGTAAAAAGTAACCCAGTGTCAATGCTAAAACAACTTGAATGGACCATACAAAATATGATGCTCTTCGTAAAGAAGGTGATTTCCAGCTAAGATGCACTTTATGGCACTGTTCACCAGCGATTGTAGGTGGATTGGCTAGGTTTTGCCTTCTGATTCTAATAGTGCTTAAGGACAAATAACAGCAAGGGACAGGACTGGTCGCCAACAGGACTTGGGCAGTGATCATCCCTTGTACTCAGCACTGGTGATGTTACATCTTGAGTGCTGCTTTCAGGTTTGGGCTCCTCACTACAAGAAGGATATTGAGGTGCATGCTAGAGCATGTCTGGAGAAGGGCAATGAAGTGGTGAAGGGTCTGGAGCACAAGTCTGATGAGGAGCAGCTGAGGAAGCTGAGGTTATTTAGCCTGGAGAGAAGGAGACTGAAGGGAGATGTGATCACTCTTTACTACTGCTGGAAAGGAGGTTGTAGCCAGGTGGGTGTTGGTCTCTTCTTCCAAGTAACAAGCAATAGGACAGGAGGAAATGGCCTCAAGCTGTACCAGCAGAGGTTTAGATTGGGTATTAGGAAGAAATTCTTCACTGTGAAGGTGTTGTCAAACACTGGAACAAGCTGCCCAAGGAAGTGACTGAGTCACCATCCCTGTAAGTATTTAAAAGATGTGGTGCTTAGGGACATGGTTTAGTGATGGACTTGGCAGCACCAGGTTAATGATTGAACTTGATGATCTTAAAAGTCTTTTTCCAACCTAAATGATTCTGTGATTCTATGATCTTTGCTCGAATGTCTTGTTTCTTCTTCATTTGTTCTTATAGAACTGCCTGGACATGACTGAGTATCCTGGAACTAATAGTGTGAGGAGGTTTTAATTCAGTCTCCCTGTTCCTAATATCAATATTTACATGTTATGCACAGTGGTTTGCATTTCTATTGATATACCAACCTCTTCTGCCTTGTCTGATCAACACAGCAGGAGAGAATGACAATAAAATGAAGTAGGAATATAAAACAATTTGATAGCTGAAGAGCCATGGAGGAGCTCTCTAAATGGAGTTTGAGAGGAACCATTTCCACCCAGTAGCTATTGCTTAAGACAGTGTGTAAGTGATGTTCTGTGAGCACAGAGAAAGGTAATTCTATGAGATAGCATCCTGCCTGGGAGAACATTTGCTACCCGATTAATCTCCTTTGGGGTACTTGTAGTGATCAATCTCCTTTGGGGTGCTTGCCAGTATTTTTATTGGCAAATGAGAACCTGGGAGAACATGGCTGAGCAGCGAGTCCATTCATGATATGGATGGGTTTGAAAGTAATTACCCTTCTTGGGGACAATCCAACTATAGGACAGGGACTAGAGTTCATGGGCTTTTAAAGGTCTTTTCAGAGCTGTTTGGAGGACTAGCTCTCAAGATCCTGCCCCCTCTTTTTATATAAATCTTTGTTGCTATTATTGTTTTTCCCATTCTTGACTCATAATATAAAGCAGCCTCAGGGCTGCTCCAAGTTTTATCTCCTCATAAAATTCCATGGAGTTCTGTTACATTAGAAGTGTCATAATACCCCAAATATATCACCTATTACCAGTGGCATACCTGGCATTTGGGAGTATCTCAGCAGTAACAAGTATATCATGTGATCCTCTCAGATATGCAAGTACTAGCTGTCTAATCCAGGAGAGGAAAGAGGAAAGACATACTGTTGTCAATATTTGGACTTAAAAATCTTTATACATTTAAAGTGTGTAGTTGAAATGCAGGTAGTTGAGTAACTGCAGTGACTGTTACCCAGGGAATGATTTAGACATTAAAGTTATTGAACAGGTGTATGCTTGTAGCTTGAAAAATGAAAGAATATATGGTGTCAGAAGATATTTTCTCTGTATAGATTTAGATTTTTTTAAAAATGTAGTAAATACAAGTCAAATGGCATTGGATTATCCAAGGGAACCCTGAAATCCATTAGGGATGCACTTGGAGTAATCAGATTCAACAAGTCAGCATATGTGTGAGCTGACACAGGCAGGGAGCAGAAACAACCACAAAACAACACAGGCAGGTGCAGGAACAACCACAAAACCACAGGTGAAATGCAGAGAAAATTTATTTTCATTACCTTGTAAACTGGGGGATCCCTGACACAGAACTTGGGCAGGCGCACGCAAGCGGGAATGCAGGCACCGCCGAGCTCAGTCCTTGTGAGAGGATCATCAACCTGCCTTATCCACAGCAGGGCAGGAATCTCTAGCATGTTCAGTAGGGTGCCTTAAAGTCTATCACAGGCCTATATAGTATCACAGACATTCTACTTGTCCAACACACAGGGCTAAACAAAAAATTAGTATGATATATGTATTTTTCAACACATCAGCTGAAAGTCACTTGAGCATGTTTACAATCTTCCTTGCTGGTCTTCTGTCACTTTCCTGCAACATATTTCTCTCAAAACCTTAATATTGATACTACGTTGTGTGAGATGAAGGTTAGATTACATTTCTTGCCAGTGCAATAATTCCCACATCATAAATTCTGATGAAATTCAAGCAAATGGATGTCTGACCCACCATCGTTTTCTAGTTCTCAAACTTAGATGCTGCCATACAAGTAAATCCCCAGCTGCTTTGTGCAATCCTATTACAACAGTGCCATTGCCTGGGAACTGTTATTAGCTATCTTGACCAGAAGTGGCTGCTGGAGTTTGTGGTTTCTGCTCTGAATATTAAACTTTGGCATACAAGAGTCCTTATTGTGGGGAGCACTTGGAAAAGGCAACAGTAAATTGCTTTATATTTGCAGGATTTGATTGCTACAGATGATACAGGTCTAGCTGGTGGGCCTCTCTTACTCCTTGTATTTCCAGATTATAAATCACTCCTTTGACAGGGTATCTGCCATAACCAGTTCTCAGTTTCTGTAGTATCCTTCGTTATGTTACAGCTGGCAACTAGTCATGCACTTGTTGGGCCATGCATTTTTTGCATAATTTACAGAACTAAAGTCAAAATTGAAGGATTTTTTTTTTTTTAATACATCCTATTTTTTTGCATCAAATGGCAATGAATATGTGAAGGTGTGAGGTATGGGTTTGGACAGTGTGTAGGCTATTTGACCAGTAATGTTACATTTTAACAGCCAACACAAGGATCAAGCTCCAGTACTAACGACTGAACTTGCAGTACCCTTTAAATAGCCCAAACCTCTCAGGGTAAAACAAACTCAATGTAATATTACATTAGTGCTGTTCTAGACATCATAAAGCCTTTTAGAGTAATAAAAACTTACAGTTGACCTTGCAGGGCAACTTGGGGTAAAATGGTTGGGCACTGGCACTGTTTAAAGTCTGTTGCAGAATGAGTTACATTCATTGGGGACATTCTGGTTAAGCAGCATAACAATATTCTCAGAAATAGAAAAATCATTAGACCTATGCTTCTCTGGTTCTTGAAGAATAGCGATGTTAAATTGGAAAAAATAATAAAAAAGAATTATTGTTCATGATCTTACAGTTAAAATTTAGACTATAAACTATTAAGTACAATTTCACAGTTTTTAATCACTATTAATGCATAGTCTTGGATAACCCTTTGCTGTCTACTTATGTCTTTGTGAGATTAAGACCTCAGTGATGTTTAACCCATTATCATCTAAAAATGCCTCAATAGGTCTTTAAGAATATATATGAGATCTCTAAACTTCCCAAATTTGGGAGTTGGTTTTTTTTTTCCAAATGTTTCTTGTTAAACATTTCAGACAGTTTCAGGAAGTTCCTGAATACCAAATTGTTGATTGTATTAGAAACATCCTCATTAATTCCCAGGACGTCACAGTAGCAATTATCTAATAATTAAACAGAAAAGTATTTGGGTGTAAAACAAACAAGTAGTGTTAAACATAAAGGTTTTAATGGAAATTTGCAAAAGTGTTTTTTTCCCCCTACAAACATTACCACTGAAAATGGTGGGGATTTTGTGGATGCAAATATGCTTCGGAGAATACTTTTGCTTTTCAAAATTTGTGAGTGAAATTAAGAAAATAGGTTTAAATTATAAACAGATTTATTTTACAAGAAAAACTTCAGAATTTCTTTGGAAATTGAACTGGAATTATTTTTCTATGAACATATTTGCTTTTAAGGAGAAATCACACTGTTGTCAAAATCCCATTTTGAAGAAAATCAAACATTTATTAGCTCTATAAAATAAACCAGCAATGCTCTGTACTTGCAATTAATAATTTACTTTCAAGACAGATTAAAATCTACTTGAAATATGCTGTGTCCTAGAGCATTCATATGTGGACACATAAGGAATCTGATTCACCAGAAATTTTTCCCTATGTGTGGATTCCGTGATGGAAAAAGCAAAGGGAGGGAAAAAAAATCATTCATCTGCACACCCCATAATTCAGCACACAAACTCTGGTATGCTTTTCCCAAATCTCAGCAAAGATTTAACAGTGAAATACTGTAGCAAGGCCTCGTGTTACCAGGATTTATTGTTTTCCAAAATATACTACGGAGCATTGAGTAGAATGCCAAGGAATTCAATTAGAAATAAGAGAAAGAAAAGTACACCCATTAGTTTTGAGGGAAAGGATATTTGGGGATTCAGTTGGCTTTTCAGTGTGCTTATGTTTCAGGGAATTCTGAAATTCCTCTCTGCTCTTTAAATAGGCAATGTTGACCCAAGACAAGTTAATGTTGCATTGATATCAGAAAGCTCAAGCTGGTGCTGATTCTGACAATGTGATAAAGGGCTCACTGAGTGTAAGTGGTTCATAGAGGAGGCAGGTGTCCTGTGCTTGTCTGTCTTCATCTGGGAGGCGTATCTCTGTATGGTCACAAAAGGTGTGCCTGATCTTGCAGCCATTCCTGGTATGAATTTGTACGTGTGTCCAATGCAGGACCACTCAATCAGTAAATATTCTTTGCCTGAATCCCAGTAGTGGCAGCAAGGCTGCTGTTTGGTCCTGTACAGCAGGCCAGCATTACAACCGGTGCTAATACCTACATCGGTCATCAGCTCGTGCTGGAATTGCACAGCACCTGTGCTCAGCACAGACATTAGTGTACACCGTGCCCAGAGCAGGGACACTGTCCCTCTTGGCTGACCTCTGTAACATCACACTGATCAGCACAGGTCAGGATATTACCCACCTTTGTTTCAAACCCCTGGCATGAATCTCCCTGCTGGTACAGACAGCCCAGTCAAGCCCCAATGCTGCTACGTTGCTCTCTGGCAACTGGCAGAACCCATTGATCTGCACAGTTGCATCTGGCCCTCGCTTTTATTTGGGGGAAAGCTGGAATTTGCCCATATCATCCATCTGAGAATTTACACACTGCAGCATCACTAACAGCTGTAGATAGAGACACAAAATTTTGTATGGTATGAACATCATTATATCCTATGAGATTTGGATGCCATGCTATATTAGATGAAGATTGCCTCAGTCATGAAAGAGTAAGGCACTGTGGCAGTGTAGAGCTAAAATTACTTGTGGCAATTTCTTATCCAAATTGAGATTGACCCTGGACTCCATGAGCCAGCTGTTTGCTTATTCCATCACTGCTGAAGATGTTAACTGCACCGCATAACAGCCTACCTTATAAAAATGCTGCTTATTTTCCAAAAGCTGAGTATCCAATGAACAATGCACAGGGGTGATGGAGTAGGCTTTGCTACTGCAGGGAATTTGCTGAATCAATTTCTGCTGAGACAGATTTATGCATATAGCTGGTATATCAATTTATTTTGGATCCTTTCTGGATTCACAGAGCCATAATAAAAGATGCAGAGAGAGTCTAGGTTATCTCAACAGTCAGGAATAATAACACTGGATGTGATACTACAACTACAGGGTACTGTAGCAGCTACCCCTTTTTAATCAATTGCCTCACAACCTTTGTACATAAGGAGGATGTAAGCATTGGAGAGGACAAATGAATATGTGTAGCCCCATGATACATTTATTGGAGATCTTTAAATCAGTGACTGGCAAGAAATCCCATCCCAGTTGTCTTGGAAGCATGGGAAAATGTATAGAGTTTTAAATTCCTTAGACACTTGGGGAAAACATAAATGATATCCTCAAGGAAAGACAAAGTAAAAAGGGTCAGGGACTGTGCTGGAAACAGAAGCTTAAGCCTTTTTGGAGCTGGTCAACAGTTTTCATCAACTTCCTTGTTACCATTTTCTTCATCTGAAAACCAGAGCTACAGAGTTTCTTAAAACCAGTTCATGACTTTGCATTCCTGACTAGAGGCTTCTTGCAGAGACCTGATTCCCAGAGAGCTGGACATTCAACATTTTTCCTGTCTCCTTGCAGAACACCCTCAAATTACTGGTCACTAAACAGAAAAGGCTGTTTCTGTGTACTTAGTCTTCATACAGTTTTCTGGAGCTATGTGGAGAAAAGGCTACCTGTATGTTGAAGGTATTGCTGTCTTTCCTCATGGAGATACACAAGCCAGGAAGTAAAGTACACCCACAAATAGTGGGTTTCAATAGAAAATCCTGTGCATTTTACCTGTAATTGACTTGTTCCTAGATCCAAAGCCCTTTTCCCCCAGAGCTTTGACCCTGCCGTGCCCTTGTTTTGATACTCGAGGAGGGTACCAGCAGCTTTGGCAGGCACAGGAGAATACCGAGCGAGCTTGGATCCTTGTATTTCTGCTGATCACAGTCGTAGCCGCAGTGAGTTGTTCATTAAGTAAACTTGGAAAGACTTCACTGTCTGTACGTTATAAAATGCATTTTTTAAAATGCAAGGGATGCTGCTTTTTAAGAGATCCTGGTGGTTCAGGGGAGCTGCACATTTTCTCCTTTACATTGGGTTAGGTGGAAAGAAAAAGCGGTGTTTGTTCACAACAAATACAGGATGTGAAAATGTTCCTGTACCACATGACTTACAGTAATCTAATAATAAACCTTGTGGAAGATGTTAATATTGCAGGAATTTAATTTTGTTTATCCGGGGCAGAATATGCACTAATTGCCTATTTAATCATGTTTATAATTAAACTCGTTATAACAATGATTCACGCGTCAGCTTCTCTAATTACACAGGCAGGACAGTATTATTTCCTCCTTACAGTTCTCTCATTTCGGCTGGAGATGCATGGTGTCACCTGCAGGCTTATAGGTTATTTGAACTGGTAAGCATGGACAGTGTGAAAACTGTTCTCCTAGGAGAAAGGCTCTGCTGTGTCTGATCCACCTCGTTGTTTCTTTAATTGGACTCTGCCTATTGACCACCACAAGACAATTACTGTATTTTGTCTTCCTGTGCCTTTAAATATTTCATCCTAATGTAAAATGCTTGCAAGTTGGAGCTGCCTTAGTCCATTCTGGCCACCAACCTTGCTCCAGCCAGGCCTAACTAATTTGACACAGCTCCTGACCTCAAACTCTTGCTGACAGCACAGGGAGTCTATCCAGAATGATGGGCTTGGGACTCAAACCAGGGCAAGGGACAGGGGATGAGAATGTCTGAGTGTTCTCAGTGATCTCTGTAGACACCAAGACAAGCTTTTGACAGAAGATGCCAGAATGGTGTCATGTTGGGGATGACAGGCACTTCTAAGCAAAATCAATACTGAACAGGCTGCTTACCCGAGAGGGTCCAATACCACATTTTTTCTTGTTAGACAGGGTTACATGATTCATATCAAGTAGGAACATTAGGTCTTACTCTGGCTCTACTTTCAAACAGTTTACAAATGAGTTCAGCATCATTATCCCAAATTTGCAAACCAGGAGGCTAAGGTTGAGACAGGAAATATGCCTATTCCAGCCTCAAATAATGAGATGGCATTGAAAGCTTATTCTCTGAGATCCACCAGGCCCTTTATTCACTAAGCAACACACTTGAAATAAGGATATCTTCTTTTTCCCCCCACTTTTATCATTTCTAAACAGATAAAATGGTAAAGAGCCAGGCAGTGCAATGTAGTCTGTTCTTTCAGTGAGCACAATAGCTCAGTTAGTTCTTACAAGAGACAGGATAACATTTCTGGGGGTGTATATGCATGTGTGTATGTGTGGCCGCAGATATATAATTAGTACTCCTGCACCATTGCTTGCACATCATAGTTAAAATTCTGAGAGATAAAGCAGGAGACCATATTTTCAGCGGTCTAACAGCACTGTCATAAAAATTCATAGCAGGCTGAAAATATCTCAGCCCAGGAGCTAATTACTTTAAACATTTTTTTTTTTTCTGGAAAAATCTTGTTTTCCCCTTGAGGCGATGAGTTAGAAAGTGTATCCTTGTTTAAGTCTCCACCCCCATTTCCCTCATCTGCTATAACCGAAAACCAGCTCTGTTATTTAGTTAAAACAATTGCAGACAAATTGAATTGGTAATGAGGATCAATTACTATTGGTATCTTGGAATGTTTTTACATAATTAAGTTCTAGACTTTCCCAAGCAGGTCTCGCTGCACAGGGATTAGAGATGAGGGCTTGGGCCGTCACATGCGGTGCGGAACGTGGAGCACTGTAAAAATGGTCTGTGTGCCTTTTTTCTCCTCTGACTTACCAAAGTGCTCCTGCCCCCTCCTGAAGATCTAAACCCCTTATCCTGAGGACTGGATAAGGTCATCAGTCATTGCTCGGAAGATGTCTGATCTGTGTATGAAAGTGACATTGGTAATATAGGTCTTGCCAAAAAGTATGCCTCTGTAAGGTCAAATTCAGCAAGGTCATGAATCAAATTCTCATTTCAAGCCTGAGATAGCTGTACCCCTGCAATGCTACTGCAGCTTTTTAGTGCTTCATCAGAGATGCAGCTAAGTGGGAACCCAGCTGAAATTCACCTTACTCAACAGTTTGAAGAAGCTTTCTAAGTCTGAATGCAGGAGACCATTACTTTTCTGGGTTTGCTGAAGAAGATACCCTGTGGACAGCAAAAGTAGCCTTCCAAAAACATCTTTGGCTAGTTAAGCTGGAACATAACCCTAGAGTATCAAACAAAAGGGTTTTTACTGTCAATTTTTGATTAATCAATATTACTCTCAGGTAATTAGTGCTACAGAAGGTGTCTGTGGCAGAAATCTGGGGTGCTGGATGCATGGAGAAGGGTTGCTTCAAGAGAACCTCTCTGGGCCAGCAATAACAGAACCACATGAAGTTTGACTGTGACTTTCTGAAGAAGAGTCACCTTAAAGTTGTGACCCACAGTGGCTTGTTCAGGTGTCTCCTAGAGCCAAACCCTGAATCAGAGATCTGCTCAGTCTGGTATTTGGGTATAAACTGGGTAGCAGAAACCAGAACACATGATGGGATGTAGCGCTGTAAGGGGTCCTTGTGCTGGCCCCTGAACAGCACAGATCACCTCCCTGTAGCCTCCGAGGCATGGACTGCAGTGCAGGGGGAGAGAGTCAGGAGTTTTCTTACTTCAGTGTCAGACATGTCAGAAGTTTCCAGTTAAAGCCCTGGGTCAGTGTCAGGGTGAACTGGTAATGTCCTGTCAGACCTGCCTTGCCAGCTGGTGGGGGCTCTGCTGGGGCACTGGGCAGGCAGGGCTGACTTTTGGTGTCCTGGTGCCCCCCAAGCTGGGGGTAGGGCTCAGCTCGCTCATTAAGAAACTTCCCTGGAACAAAAGTCAGGGTTGATTGCTTGCTCAGGAAATAAGCTCCTCTTTCAGCATGCTGGGAGAAAAATGCTCAGACTAAGATCAGAGCAGCATACAGAACAGTGTTTTAAAAATCTCTCTCCTATTAACAGTGGTACCAGCTGAAGGCAGCTACACACACTGCATTTGCTGGGACTGAGGCTTTGTTTGTCTTGCATTTGGCCCCAACAAACTATCAGAGCATCATGCCCGTTCTGCTATCTAGTGGCTACTCTTGTAAAATGCATCCACTGCCATACAGCCTGAAAAAGAAATAAAAATCCTGCTTTTCCCCTCCTCCTTTATCATATAACTTGTTCAATTATATTGTCTTTTCTTCTCTCGATTCCTATCTACCATTATACTTCCCCAAAGCAGCTATTGTATAACCTGTGGGTCTTGGATTAAGTTCACTAGTCTAGTTGACCCTCATCCTGACCTTCACTTAATTAAATACAGGATTAAGCCCACGAAGTATGCAACTCAAATCTCAGGTTAAAGCAGAGGGAGTTCAGAGCTCTGGCAACGAGCTGACTGATGTTCATGAATGAGCTCACCTGGCTTTGTAAAACAGCATAAAGTGCGTGATCAAGCCTGTTGCTTTTGAAAAGGCAATTGGCTTTAACTCTTTCATGGTGAAGCTTTTGCTCCCTCTGAAAGAAGTCGTGCAGGAGAAGTGCTGTGGATGGTAAGAGTTCACTCCTCCCTCCGACAAAAGCAGCAGCCACCACTGAATCCTGGTAAAATGAAGTCTCATCAATGTTTTTGAGAGAAGTTCCATGCCAGAGATGCTGTTAGGGGTCTGAGTGCTACCCCAGCAACCTGGGAAGGTTTTCAACAGTGTTACTCACCACATTGTTTTCTCCTCCAGTTTGCTGCTGCCAGGTCTCAGGATCAGGCACAGCGGATTATCAGCATTTCTTTGAAGCTTACATGGGAGTATGGATTATCATTTTTGCCGTCAGAAACAGACCAGTTAAAGCTAAAATAAGTCATAAATCAGCATAAGAAGGCACCTAATTATAAAAATGAAGTATATGAAACACTTCCCTGTTACCAAGAGAATGAGTAGCATGCTAAAAAAGAAATAAAAGGAAAGTTTAACCTTGGAAAGAGCATTCATGTTTAACTGAAGTAAACCAGACACAGCAGCACGAGAGCCCTGGGTGTGCCAGCACTCCCTGCGTTTGTTTCTGGATCACATACCATTCTGTGTCATCTCTGGTTGTGTTAGTTGTAGGGGCTGTTAAGGTTAGAGCTGTGGGTGCAGTGCCACCTGTGTTTGGTCTAGCTGACCTTTCCCAGAGAAGTTTGTCTGGATGTTGCTCAGAGCTGTCTCCCATCACCTGAGTTACTAGAATCAGGGTTTTTTTCTGTGTCCATGTGTTAAAGAGAAGAGAAACAACCTAATACTGGGCCAAATCTCCAGAAGATGCAAATTCAAGAAGAAAATGGGCCAGCCCTGACTTCCACTAGCTGCTCTTCTCATCTGAGGCACTCAAAAACTGCCTGTGAAGTTTCACAGAGCAAATCTCAAACCTCATACCGAACGGGGATGATACATAGGTCGCATGCTGTGCATTTCCCATCATGCCTGGCCATAAGTGGGAATTTTGAGAAAGAACATCCTGTTATTCCTGCTAAGGGACTTTTGGAGAGTAGACTGTATATGTTGTCAAATTTAACCGAGCTTTGCAGCGCACGCAGGAAATCCTGCTGTGTTCCAATAGTCAGAGCATGGGGGTGAAATCTGGAAACGCTCAGGACACGAGGGCCCAGGCTGTGAAAACTTTTGTTTTAAGCAAGTGGGTAGTTCTTAATGAAAATTGAATGTGCACTGAAACATTTTGCACATTGCGTGGCTAAACCGCTCTCTGTTCACTACCCCAACCAGAAATAAAGGGGAAAAACCTCAAAGAATGGAGGGGTTGTTGAGCAGAACCACGTTTAGTGTGCATTGTCTCGGAGTAAGGACCAACTTACTTTACATTTCTCTTTTTCTCCCCCTGAGACGATGTGAGAGAAATGCTGAGCTTGTAAATTACAAATTCCCCGAAAAACTGGTGCTTTTCTGAGTATTGCACTACGATCTGCTCACCCATGAACTGAACCCAGTGGGCACAAGCCCCCCAGGCAATCAGCAGCATCTCTGAAGAGGACTCGGCAAATGTGCTGGCCAGTGTAAAAACAATTGCAAACACATTATTCAGTGTGTCTTGTATCATCTCTATGGCGTATATTGACATTTTCTTGAAGCTGTCTGCTTTGCAAATGTCATGTCACACAGGATAAAATGAAGAGTGGTACCAGGAAAACCACGTAATCTGACTGGGTCAGGGACTGAGCTCTCAGGAAACCCACAGGAGAACTCTCAGCCTGAACTTTGGCAGGTAATTAGCATTCAGGTACTCCAGGCTTTTAAATCCATCGCATTAGTTGAAGAGCGTTTGTCTAAGATGTCCGTTACTGGTGAGAAAGGGTTTGTTTGTTTTCAAAATCTGCCTTAAATCTAATGGGCTACTGAATCTCCACAAACTCCATTTGACAGTATTATTTTTCCAGATTAATTTTTTTAAGAACAAAGGAGCCTGACACCCCATACAATATGGAATAAAAACTTTGAAAATGAATAAAAAGCAACCCCGTGACTAATACATTCACTATGTGAAGGAGCAACGGCTTAGTGGATCTGCTATTTCATAGGCAAAAATGCAGAGATTGCCTCTTTTGTCAGTTCATAGATAAAATCCTATTCTTTGTAATCCCTGAAGAAACAAATCAAATAAGCTCTGGCTGAGCTAACCATTTTCAATCCATCAAAGCAATCAAATTCTGTTTACCTGAATCAGAATGATTTCTAAAATGTTATTAAAAAGTAAAATGGAGTTTAACTATTCCAAAAAACTGAAAATGATGTGCAAACACAAAAGGGATAAGATTTCAGTAATTATGTAGACACAAAGTCGGTGCCATCATTTGTACCACAATACAATGTAGCTATGGCATATAAAGATAAAGCTTCCTTTGTCTAACATTACTGCTGCAAGTGATGCATAAACATAATTAATGTAAGAAGTCTTCAAAGGGGCGAATATTCATTTAGTCAGTTAGTTTCATTGCTCTTTCAAGCAAACAAAGGTTTTATAATTTAATAAACCAATTAACTGATTATATATTTCACCCAAAATATTTGTATATCGCACATTACTATCATTTCACCGATCGCCACCGTTTTTCATGAAGCGGACCCAGCTCGTGATGCTACAGTTAAAGCTCTGCATTTAATATTCACTTAGTTTGCCCATTATTTTGGAGTTAAAGCCATGAGAGGCTCGTGCCTAACTACATTCCCTAAACACAGCTGCAGGTTTCATTCAAATCCTGTCCCGGGGTAGCTTGAAAAAGAATCCATTAAGTTGGTCCTCTGTCGTGATTCTTGAGCTGATCTAAATGAAGAATGATGTCACCTTCAGGACAGGACTCGGTGCATTTTGTCACCCCTGCAGAACTGCTTTTCACCTCCAGCAGAGATGATGTGAGTGGCAGCACGCAGCACTGCGATGCATTCCAGCAGAGGGGCTCGCTTGCTAGGCCACAGCTGATGGGGCTTTCCTTTGTACACATTACAGCCTATGGAAAAAGTACCCCCTGGAAAAAAACCTCACCAAGCGTGACACCTGAGGGAACCGATCAAAGTTTGATGCAATGTTTTTAATAGACCTAAACAAGCAAACAAACACCTGCATAGAGAAAAAAAAAAACAAGCAAAATCTCCAAAATCTTACTGTGGGGTATGTATAGTGTATACATAGTATAATGTATATATAATATATATTTTATATATAATGTACATAGTATATATACATTTAGGAGCCTTTGGAGTTAGATTTTGCATTCACTGCAACTTAAAAATAGTCTTGTTTCTGTAGTTGCTGAGGTCCAGCACTGTGACAACTGCCATTGCATTTCTGTGCCCTGTCAAAATATAATCCTGTGCTTGTCAAAGCTATGACACAAAAATTATGTCCTCCCTCAGTCTGAAACAATCCTCAACCGTTGTTTGTTTCCTTGAGTAGTAAGAGGCAGCATACTCCTGTGGTTAGGCATGAGGCTGAAAGTGGGAATTTGGCCATCTGTTCCCAGCTCAACCAGTGCCTGTGTGGCTCTGGAAAAATTTCATTCCACCTGCACCTCAGTTTCTCAGGCAGCCAGACCATCAGCTCCGTATAACGCTGGAGCTGACAGATGAACTTCCATGGAAAGTCAGTATCTAAAACATTTAGGCAGCTGAACTGTCCTAGAAGTGATTATTTAATCACTTCTTCCATGCTTTGAAAATTCAGAGAGACTTTTATTTCAGAAACTTGCCTTGTCATCCTGGGAAGCAAACCAAAAACTTAGGAATCTGCAAGGCATCCCTAGACCCTCCTCCTGTGAGTCAGAGCTCATCACTACCTCTGTTATTCCTCAAGCCTTCATCATATTTCCATATTTCTGAAGAAAGCAAGAAGTTCTCAGGCCAACTGCATATTTTTTCTATTTACTTCTTTGCATATCTGTTATTTAAAAATGATATAAATCATACTTTAAAAGATATAAATACTAATTCTTCAATTATTGTCCCTGAAAGTATAAAATAGTTATATCCAGAAAAAAAGGATCGTCTAACTTTTGCATTTCACTTGCCCATTCAGCAAGGTGCTCCTCTACATTGATAAATATTAAGTAATGAGGAATGCACCCAAATGTGCAGTGCTGTCCCTCTCATATACACATGCACAACCACGCACGCGCGTGCACACACACACACACACAAAATACTCAGAACATTAAAGAAAGCTGTTAAGCTAATCTGGTGCATCTAAATGGGCAATATATATTGAATCCATGCTCCATTGATCATAATTATTGCGGTGCCCTTTATCAAGTAACCATCTTAAACCATTATTTAGAGATCATTTTGCTTTCCATTACTGTCACTATATTGCAGAATTCGCTAGGAATTGGTGGCTGTGTGATAGAGGGGTATGGAGTTGTATTAGCCTGGAATCTGTTCGTGTTATCCAACAATGTTTCTAAAATGAGAGACTTAGCACAGTATTCACACAACTTTGGGACAGCCTTTAACTTCGTTCTGGAGTGACAAGTCATTCCCATAAGCTTTGTTTTCCTCATAACTCCTTTTCAGACCTTGGATTCTTCACATACTCTTCTTAAAATTAAATAGTCTTTGTGGGGAGGTACAGCTCACGTCTATAGAAAAGTATTTTTCACAGTGAGGGTGACAGAGCACTGGAATAGGCTGCCCAGGGAGGTGGTGGAGTCTCCTTCACTGGAGATATTCAAGACCTGTCTGGACGTCTATCTGTGCAATATGAGCTGGGGAGCTGCTTTGGCAGGGGGTTGGACCCAATGATCTCTGGAGGTCCCTTCCAACCCCTACAATTCTGTGATTCTATGATTTCTTGAGGTGTAACTGAGTTACTAAATGGCTGCACTGCAAGTCTCAGGGGGTGTCTGTAATGGCTTAGTAACCACCACAAAATCTTTATTACTCTTTGGGGTATATGAAAGAGGGAAAGGGAAGTATTTGGTTCTCAGCTGGCCCTCTTCAGTTATGCATCACACAAACAACACGATAATTGCACAAAACTCAGCGTATAAACATCTGGAGCTGAATTCAAAGTACGGTATTCTCACAAGTACTCAGAAAACACCTGGCTTGTTTGCCTTGTAAGAAGATTAGAGGAACACCGGGAGAAATAGGAAAACATGGTTCTTAATGAGACCAGCATCGTTTTAGTCCGAATCCCTATCCCAAGCCTCTCAAAGTAATGCACCTGGCATGTGCTGCATGCTGTGATATTAATAGATGTATCAGGAACACAGGTGTTTAAGCCGATATTTGCCAGTTTAACCAGGTGGTAAGGAGATTTTAATGTCTCCCAAAAGTAAGAGGATGGAAAAACAGAAGTTTCAGACACTCATCATCTGCATTAGACTATGAAATGATACTAAACATGTTGGATATAACTAAGTCAGCATTAATCTTCTGACTTAGAGCGAGGTGAGCAGAGCATTAAAAATTCAGATCAACTCTTGATCAGAGTTTGTAGGAGTCCTTACGAACAGCCTTGGTGTTCATTCAGCTTGGAGAGCTCTTTGTATATCACAACCTAGGTGACCTCTGGAAAAAAAATCATTTAACTTTTCAAAGCCTTTCTGTTCATGTCTGTAACATGAGGATACTAACACTTCCTAATCTCAGAATATGTGAGGTGTAATTGTCATTTGTATAATCATTTTGAACTCAAGAGAATGTATATGCAGTGGATATGTAACATAACAGGTAAACATCTTGCTTAGCTGGTGGAGACAGTCATCACATCTTATCTCATTGGGTCTTAAGGTCAAAGGCAGAGAGAAGCACCTGAATCTGATAAGGGCTTAAGTGTTAGGGGAGAACTACTTCTGTTCTGAAGAAGTCACCTCTATCACTTTCTCTTTGACTCTAATCTGCTCTCAGATGCTGTGTCTGCTACTATCAGGCTAAAATCTCTTTCTCCATGCTTGAGGAAGAGTGTATTGACTAAAACTGGATAGGTGAAAATGCTTAGTGCCCTCATAGGCAAGAGCAGCTATAAGTCTGCTTACTTCTTCTCTCTGTAAAACCTCTGCTAACCTCCTTAACCCATTAGAAGTCCAATCACTGTGGAAGAAAGGGAAGAAATGAGACTGATTTGACTGGCCAAAATATAATGTTCTTCAGAGAACAGGTAAGCTGTTTGTAGGTACAGATGTGCAACCAAATTGCCAATATCATTCCAAAGCTTCAGTACTCTCTGGCTGTTCTGGGTGTATATTACAGAGTAGAGTAATGGTATAACAGGGAGCAGGAAAAAGTACTTTGTATTTGTGCAAGGTCCCACTGAAGTATTTGCAGCATGGGATGCTCTACGACTGACTGACATCCCGAGGTCTGGAAAGTTTTTCCAATTGCTCTGGGTGTAGAAGTCAGTAAAGCAAACCCTAAGGACTATTAAGGATAATACTTTGAGGTACAGGGTCAGATGTTATTGATGGTTTAGGTCAACTAGAACAGAGTCTCTGTCAGTTTAAGTCTCACATACGTTTAGTCATTGCCTTAAGGTACTTTATTTGTAACTCCACGTGAAACCTCACCATCTATAGATGTTTCTCAGCTGCAATAGACCACAGTTGGGAAGTACCAACCCCTAGTTAGCAGGCTGTACAATTAAAAAAAGGAAATAGGGACCATTCAGAATGAACTGTTACCTGTGTGAGGTTTGGCAAAATGAAGTTTAGTGTCCCCTGAACAAGGCCAGTGATCACAGACATGGAAGAGCAGCTTTGATAGATCATTAATCTCCTCCGATATGCTGTCCAACTTATATGGCTTTTAACCAGGACTTTCCATTCTTCATATCATGAGGTTCATCGCCTTTCACAATAAGTTCTCCACAGAGACTGTGTCTGCAGCACCTTTGTTTTTTTAGAGCAAAATACATCTTCTTCATGTGATCAGGCATTGTATTTGTTCAGTGACACACCTACCCTACTACTCTTCAAAGAGGACCATGAAACATATTGCTGCCTTGCATTTCCTCTAACACAAAGTCATTTTTCTGTCTCTTTCCTGTAGGTAGATTGATCCATGTGCTCTCTCTAGTTTGCCCGCTGATGTTTCTGGAAGCAGGCTTGAGAAGTAATGTTTGGATTAGTTCATTAGTATTTTTAAAAAGCGGTGAGGCTGTCAAATTGTATTTTTAAAAGGTTATGAGACTGTTACATCACACTGTTACATCTCACTACTGAGGAGTGTTAAGAGAACTCTTTGCTTCTCTTCATTTTCTCCCAGGTAATGTTTTTCGGTTCTGACTTGAATAGTTTTATGATGGCTGAATTAAATAGTATGACTTACCTCCAGATGGTGGTCGTTTACCATTGAGATCTTCTCCAAATTTTGCTGATAGAATATGATTCAGGGGATTAAATACATGGAATCCTCTGAGGTACTATTACTGGTTATACTGCATAGTGCTATATTGAGTGATTTGTACCTCCCTAGGTTAGACTAAGCCCTGCTAATTTCCATTTTCCATTGGATGTTACATAATGTAGTTCCTAATTTTGCAATTCAGAACCTTTCTAGTTAATTTGAACTTAATTGTCTTTAACAGTGCAAAATATGTTTGCCTTTCTTCTTCCATCATTTAGAAAGATAATGCCCTTGAAAATACCAAAGAGACAGGGAAGACAAATCTGGCTCTACCCTGGTGTGAATCTGCTGCTCTGTTCTCCAAGACAACAGCTCTAATTCCCCTCTGTGTGTTGATTCTTTCAAGCCAGTAGATGTGGGGTGGGTTTTGTTTTAGTGGTTTTTTTCATTTTAGCAAAGCTTTTGATACTGTCTCTCACAGTGTCCTTCTGGACAAAATGTCTAGCATACAGCTAGGCAAGTCCATTATATGATGGGTGAACAGCTGGCTAGTGGGTCAGGCTCAAGGAGTTATGGTAAATGAGGCTACTTTAGGCTGATGGCTTGTCACCAGTGGGGTTCCCCAGGGCTCAGTTTTAGGTCTGGTGCTCTTAAATTTTTTTATAAAATATCTTGATGCAGGAGTCAAATATATGTTAAGTAGGTTTGCTGATGATACTAAACTTGGAGAGGCTGTGGACTCCCTCGAGGGTAGAGAGGCCTTACAGAGACTCAGCAATCATATGGAACTTAACAGTAAGTGCCCTGTTGTCCATCAGGGATAGTATTATCCTGGTTATCTATACAAATTGAGGGATGAGAACCTGTAGAGTTGCCTGTAGAAAGCAATCTGGGGGTTTGGCTTAATGGCAAGTTCAACATGAGTCAAAGTGTGCCCTGGAAGAAGCCAACTGTGTCCTGGATGCATCAAGCGCAGCACAGCTAACTATTTGAGGGGGGTGATTGTTCCACTCTACACTGCACTGGTGTGGCCCCACCTTGAGTACTATGTGCAGTTTTGGACACCTAAACACAACATACACGTCAGACTACTGGAGTGTGATTAGAGGAGAGAGAGCAACCAAGATAGTGAAATGTCTCAAGGGCAAGGCTTACAAGAAGCAGCTGGGGTCACTTGATTTGTTCACCTTGGAGAAGAGAAGTTTGAGGGGAAACCTAATCGCAGTCTACATCATCCACAAGAGAGGCAGCAGAAGGGGAGAGGTGGATCTCCTCTCTCTGGTAACCAGTGAAATGAGGAAACAGAATGAAGCTGCATCTAGGGAATTTCAGATTGGACAGCAGGAAAAGGTTCCTCACTGAGAGTGTGGTCGGTGGTTGGAACAGGTCCCCAGGATCATGACACCAAGCCTGTCAGTGTTGAAGGAGCGTCTGGACAACACGCTCGCTCAGTCACATGGTTTAGTTGTAGGGATTCCTGCAAGGGGCAGGGAGTTTGACTCCATGATCCTTATGGGTCCCTTCCAACTCAAGATATGATATTAAAATTGATTTGCAAGAAAAATTACTCTGTCTTTGCCAGTTTTTCCTGTTTTCTTAAGAAGTCTTTGGAGGCCTTACTCATCGTCACATCCAGGTACCTCTGTCTGTAAAAAATATCACATCTGTAAATGTAAGATACAATTTTTTCTTTTGCAAACATCTGCCTTTACTCCTTGATCACCCTAAAAGAACACAATAATTAGAGCATTTATGTGGGGGGGGGGGGCAGGGTAGGGGACAATAAAAAAATTTAGCATGTGTACCTTGCAACTATAACTCAAAAAGTAGCCTGGATGCTGGGCAGCCAGTCTTGATAGTGTTTCTTTAATCTTCCTTGAGTTAACAATAAAATTCAAATTAAGGTCCTGATTCTGCCCCAAGATGTTTTTTTGTAGATTGTTGCTTATCAGGTTACATCAGCTACTGCTCTCCTGTGCCACGCAACAGATTCTACAAGGTGTAGGGCTGATGGACGGGAGCAGCCCCTTGAGGCTCAGCTCATGAGTCATTAGAGAAAGATTTATTTCTCCTTCACTTAAACAACAAAGAGTTTTCCCATGTGCAATTTTAAAAGTGTTTGCATTGAATGCATTGACTGAATTTGATTAAATAATGGGACTCACACAGTTAATACCATTAAGAATGATTCATGATTTCTTGAAAAGATTAGAAAAAAGTATTTTCAAATCAAGTTAAAAAGTATAAGTTAAAAATAAAGGAATGTAATCAATATCATAGGTAAAGCAATGCAGAAAACCAAAATGACTATATACTTTCCAGCAAATACATAGCTTGGATGTTTAAGTTTTTCTCCAAAGCTAAGCTGTTTCTTCTCGTTGGAATATAAGTCAATTATGCTGTAGCACAAAAAGAAATCTGCAGTATTTTACTGTCATTGTTGGTAATTTGTCCCTTAGGGTGTTAGTATTCATACATAATTGCATATTGTCTCTCCCTGTAACATTTTCTACTTTCTTTCTCTGTTAGAACAACATAAGAATTATTGCATCCATGGGTTTTAGCAAATTATCCAGCTAACTTGATTTACATTCTATTCACAAACAGCATTACAGAAGGGAAAAATACATTGGCTTTGTTTTTTTTCTTAGCTATCTTTTGGCCCTGAAAGATTAGAGTTTGTTCATTTTTCTTCGTTTGTGTATGTGAGCTGTCTTTAAAAGTATCAACCAAAATAAGGAAACACCATTGTATATAATGACATTGAAATCACTAAGTGAATCGCTTTAGAAAGACCAGATGTGGTCTGCAGAAAACTGCATTGTAACTTGCCTAAGAAATATTTGCTGCTTATAAAAGCAGCAACCCAAAATGCTCATTGCACAGGTGAAGGCTGTATCTTCTAAATACTGGATATGGCAGTACCATGCAAAATTCCCATCCTCTTGAATATGGACACCCTAGTGAATGTGCTGTCCTAAGCTTTGATGGATTTCTCCTCTGGACAAACTCCAGGAGTGATAGAGCAGCCACAAGTGTCTTCAGGGCTGCTAGATCATAATTCAGTGGCCTCTTTGGTTGCCAGAGTGTGTAGAGGTGACCTGCAGTCAGCATTAGCTACAAATAAGCAATTCTGTCTTAGTGAAGTTTGCTGAGGATACTTAGATTGTTCAGGATAGTAAAGATACAAGTTGATTTTGAAGAGCTGCAGAAGGACCTTATCAATAGTAGAGTCATAGGGCAAGAAAACAGGTGTTGAACTTCAGTGTAGGTAAATGCAATGTGATGAAAACAGAAAAATACTTCATTTTGCACAAACTTAAATGAAGTCATGGTAGTCTGCAAGCATGAGAAACAGTGCTGAGTGGTTTTGTGGAACTATCAGCTTAATGCCAGACCACAGTCAAAACAAATAGAAAGCTGGATATTATGTGGAACAAAATAGAGAACAACACAGGGAGTATAATCACTCCCGCTTCTAAGTCCAGGATGTACACAGTTCCTGAATGGTGAGAAGTTAGAGTCCTGTTATGTCAAGGGCAGCGCGATCTCAAGACCTGGAGATGGCATGACATAGGTGACATGGATGACCACAACTTTGCAACGGTTTCCACTTGAACAGATGGTGAGTTTAGCTTAGAGAAGCTGCTCTGTTGATCGACCTTGTGTGGCCATATTTGGTGACCTTGGCAGGGCTTCCACCTGTCCAGTAGTTGGAAGAACACCTGGAAACCTCAGACAGCAGGGGTATTTGTGTGAGTGCAAGCCACCGACGCAGAGCGGGTGGGAGAGCTGTTTGGCACTGTTGCTGCTGTTGAACTGACAGGCAGGAAAAAGAGGAGCCTGGCTGTAATTAACAAAGCAGCTTAACTACTAATACCTTGGTAATGTCCCTCGTATTTTAGATGAAAGGCTCAGTTGGTAATTTGCAATGAGAACAAACACACTGAAAGGATGGGGACTGTGAGAAGAAGGAGTACATGAAAACAGCAATTTACCCAAACCAGCAAGTTTTCTGGATGTGCTTACGGGGTCGTCTGTGGATACTGGAAACTGCTTTTGCAACAGCTTTTCACAGGTAGAGCTGGAGAACTGAAGTTTTATGCAATTCTTGCATAACTGCTCCCAGAGCAGCTCAGACAGTATTTTGCCATTATGGAAACACCAGAAAAGAAAAAACACAAAAACCTGTTTGAAGGATTGTTAGCATATACAGCTGCATCAATCAGAAAAATTAATGAAAGGGTATGACTTGGGTCTGGGAAAAGGGGAAAAAATAAATTGAGCACATTTTCAGCTTGGAATTCTACTGGGGAAAAGATGCTTCTACCAAACAGAAACCTCCCAAAACTCAAAGTGAGAAAAATCTTTTTAGACTCAGAGGACATCTATATGGAGCTGTTTTGCTTTATCACTCCTGGTCCATCAGCACCCCAATTAAACACACAAGTCCCCACTACTTCCTCCTGCATGGGGTTGCCGGTGGCATCATTGCTAAGTAGCAAAACAGATTGAGGAGGAGAGCGGCCACACAGGCTTAAGCACAAAGGGTTTAGGAATCCTTGGGATGAGTCCTCATTTCCCAGTCAATTCCAGGGTCCCAGTTGATCCCTCCTGCATGAAGGTAAGTTGATGTGATGCAGACATCCCAGGTTGCTTCCTTAGACTGAGCTCCATTGATTTCACTGCATACAACACCCTTTCTTGCAAGGCTTTGACACTTGGCAGCAAAGGTACTGACAGCTCCTTGGGATTTCATTGCATTAGATCAAGCAAAGCTGATGATTACCAGCTGATACATTTCCATTTTCTGTTTGGTTACCATTATTGGAACGTGTAGGTAATATCCCTTCACAACAGATTGCTTTGTACATAGAAAAAGAAATGTTTTCATGTATCCCAGATACTGCTGTACCTTTTGGGGGCAAGATGTCAATCTTCTAAGAACTCTACAGTATAGTAACTGTGAATATCATCTCTGGGATGCTTTTAGCTGACATAGCTAACATATAGTTACCATAGGTTAAAAAAAAGTGTTTCCTGAGGTAGAAAAGCAATTAGTCTGGAGCTGACAGATAATTCCTTCCTAGATATTCATCCAGAAATATGGGAGGGGGAAAGATTTTTTTTTCCCCTCCTGCATTTTGAAATCCAGACGGTGAATTTTCCAGCATTCCGATTCTTTCTGATAGAGTTCCTACTCTCAGGGCTTAGTGGCTCTTTGTATTCATTGCCCATACAGCATGGGCTATGTTTGCTTTGCTCTCCTCCTCCTCCTCCATCTCTCATGAATAACAAAACCGCAAGAACTGGCTGAATGTATCTGGAATCATTCAGGTAGCAGATGAACTTTGAGTGTTGACTTTTTCACCCTCACAGGCATTGTCCATTTACTTTCTTCTTATATCCCTGCTCTAATTTGTACAAAGCTACTTGGGATTAGCTGGCATTTACAAACACGTATTGATTTTTTTATTAATTTATAAAGAGTTCAAACAAATAGTGGTAGTCAATTCTGGCAATAATCCCCCAAGAGGCTAGGAAAGATACAGACAAAACCACACGATCTATAGGCAGTGCACAGTGCGTTGGGGGAAGGTAGGATTTCAGATGCCTGCACGTACTTTGGTGATATCCCTTCGTGGATGTGTTGCTGCTGGTAAATACCAATGTCAAGAGAATATTTTCAGCAAAGGTATCGTTTAAAATGATCCCAAGTCCTACAAAAAGCAGCACAGTTACTCATTAAAAACGTTTCGGTGGGTGCTGAAGGATCCCTTCAGAATTTAGGCAGATTTGGAGGAAAAACTAACCACTGAACTCCGGAGGCAGAAAGAGAGCAGTTAATGGAGTGGCTTAGCTGGGAAGGGGCCTGCTGGGGGTCCCCCAGCTTGCTTCAAGGCTGCTCAGGAACACACACCAGAGTGGAGTTCACTGAGCTGCAGAGCAGGTGGAGACACTGAACAAGTCCTGTTGGAGATACATCAGATGTGGCTAGGCACGCTTCAATGCAGAAATCTACAGAGGAACAGTGTATGTGGGCATTTCTATAGAACACTTTGCTTTACTCTAGAGGTATGACAAGATTTTTTTCTCCATGTGTGTCATGTTTTGCTTTTTTGTAAGTATTGATAAATATTCCCTAGGGTGGAGAGGTGGTATGTCCACTTGGACAATTGTTTTTCCAGCAGAATTCAATTTATTAAAATGGGTAGTTTGATTAAATCAATGTTTCAGAGGAAAAATACTCCATTTTCCTTAACACCCCCATCTTTTTTTGAATAGCAGTAAGAAATGTTTCCAACATACTGGTGATATGTCAGCCTGAGTGCTCTTTGGAGACCTCATAACGAGGTTCTGGCTAGAAGTGAGCATCATCCCAGGCGTCTCTAAGAGACTGACTGCACAGGGGATCCTTCCATGCAGCATCTACCTGAGCTCAGAGGTTCCATAGCTGTTAAAGTGCCTTGTTCTGCACAGCTTCTGACTGCTGCCCTCATCTGAAGGCTTGATAAATTAAGTGCATTGATAAAAAGTAGGGGTGTCATGCAACGAAATGCCCTGTGAATATAGGAGCAGAACGCTCATGAATGATTGCAAAAATCACCTAAATAAAATAAACCCACCATCAGATAGCCTTCAGTGATGTGTTAGAGAATGTTATTAGCCAGAGTCCAACAGTCCCGTGGTATTTCGAATCCCCTGGCATTTCAGTGACCTTTTTAAGGCATATTGCATTGAACAATTAATTCATTTCATGACCATCCAATTGTATCCAAGGAAAAAAAAAAAGTTAGCCAAAACCAGGTGTCCTGATCAGAGTCATGTATTGCATTTCAAAACCCATTGAGGGGAAGCTAATTTCAACAATTTGCATGAGAGCCTTTTGCTATCACTTCTATCATAGTATCAGTGTCAGCTCAATTTTCAGAGCAGCTGTAGCTCAAATACTGACCTGCTGCCTATTACAGTAGTGTAATGAAGTGCAATGGACTAGTAATTATTCTACATTACCGTAGATCAAGTAACATGCAGCCTTCAGTTATCACAATGGAATCCCAGTTCTTGCTCAAAATGACTAAACTGACCATGAAGTTGATTTAAGGGTGTCATCAAAAATTACTTTCAGAGCCTGAAAATGTACTACTTATTTCCCAGATAGCATCTGACATTGCTGTGCAAACGTCCCTGCATACTTGAATAAACTAGTTTCAAATAACTGGGAGTTGTATCTGAGAGGAGGGGAGTAAATTGAGATGGGGTGTTCTTAAAATTTCTAGTAATGAAATTGCATTAAGCCAAATATTTCAACGTCTCCTTTCTAACACCATCTGTGAAACATCCTAAGAAGTTACTCAGGAAATCATATGGATATTTTTACTGATGCTGCATGTGAAAGATTGGACATTATGAATTTGACTTAAAAGTGTGGCAAATCACTCGCTATCTGCCTGTACAGTAATGACCTCAGCCTGTCCAGATCACATTAATTCCAAAGAATGACCCAAGATTGTCATCAGCTGGGCATTAATATCTGCTCTGTCCCCATCCCTCTTGACACAACTGTCTCAAAACCTACATTTAACCATGTATTTTGAAGGGTAGAAACCCTGAAGGCAAGTCACAAAATAATAAGCTGGGTTATTGTGGGGGACAAGTGCTTTACAGTAATCAGGTTTTGTCACCCATTCCTGACACATTGCCTTGGAGTAGGAGGAAGACAGAGCTCCTCATAAGAAATCTGCATCTTTCTGGGTTAAAGAAGAGGCAGGGAGTGCTAGGCAGTGGTCTGCACACTGTGATTTTCCAATTTTTTCTTTCACTAGCTATTACCAGTAGTTGCTTAGGAAATTGTGTTGCTGGTGATAGACATAATTGTTCCTTTTTTTGAGCAATTTTTTTTTAAAAACCCCAAAAACTCTTTCCACATCACTGTCAGTATCTGGCATGAAATTTTAGCTCTTCCCTACCAGAGGTAACAGGATATTAAAATATATGGAACGAGCAGACTGGAAAGTTTAACTGTCCAAAAAGTAACATTGTGTTAGGCTAAAATCAAATTCAGTTCAAAAAAGGTAAAATAGTCCCTGAGGAGCAATTTGTGACAATCTGGGTGGGGTTTTTCCTAGAGTAAGGAGAAAGGGCATGTGGCTTAGATTTTCACTTGCAGCCCACACAGAATTCACACATAGTAATTCACTTCAGGTAAGGTACACAGGGATGCAGGGGCTGCCTGGATGAATGCATGCTCCCAATGGCATGGTCAGGAGGATAACTCTTCTTTTGGACAGAAATGGGGAGGTGGGCTGCTGGGATGATGAGCATGAAAGGGCACGGGGGAAGGTACAACAAGGCAGAACATTCAACATTAATCATACATTAATACCCATTAAGAATGGGTATTATTTGGCTACAGAGCATGGACAGAGGGATGGATAGTTAAATTTCAGGATAACAGCAACACATCACATTTAGGTATGAGTTTCAGACTGCCCATGGCATTCACCTTTCCAAGATATTATAAAACCTGAACTCCTGGTCTTGTAACTCAGCACTACCTTTCCCTGATCCCGCTGTTCCAGGTCACAGGTCAAGGAGAGCATGAAGTGGCAGCAGCCACAGCAGAACTCAAATGGGAACCATCCCTTTAAAGCATCCGTCTGTCTGTGGGTGGCCTTTAATACACAGCATTAGCATGAAGGGGCTCATGGCAAGTTACTCTTGGTACTTGGGCAGTGCTAGAAAAGAATGAGAGGTTGCAAACTCCATCTCAGGAGGGTTTTTTTTTAAATGATCAGCAACATAATTAATACATTTTAGAGCAGATTTTAAAGAAAGAGTAGATTTTAAAGAAGTATCTCCCCTCCCCTTGCATGTCAATTGTTTTCCAAGAAAGGAGGGATTTATTTCTGTTATTTATAAACCTGAATCCTCATTCTAGATGTGACAAAGCTTAAGTTAGAGGCACTTCAATAAGACAAGACCAATGTGTCCAACTAAAAGAATTTACATATTGAAACTTCACTATTTCCAGTAAATAACTCATTAAGGAGCCATCAAGACTTGATTGTAGGAACTATTGCACAACTAGTCACGATAATAATCAAAACAGCTAATTTAGTATATTTCAGGTAAAAGAAAAAAAATGAAAGTCACATAAACTTTGTTAGAAAGACATATTCACTGGCATTTAATCTGTATTATTCACAGGCACTAAATTATGTTTCTAAATCATGAGGGTAACAAGGTGTTTTCCTGCATAAGATTTAGCCAGACCTCTGGAGTTTTTAATCTGTTTTCCTAACAAAGTTTACTCAGAAACATTGGCTCTGTTCTGCCTGTCAGGAGACCCCAAGTCTCTCTGTGTAAATTGAAAGAGGCTCCCTGTGCTGGCTCATGCTTTTATTATGGGAATCACACTAAATGTGATAATTTTAGTGAAGTGCATGTTTGCTGTTGTGCTTCTAATCGTGCTTCTTTGGCATCAGCAGAATATGAATTAAGAACATTGGTCTAACTTTGAGGCGAGTCATCAGCAGAAGAACGGTCTCATCATCTTCCCCTCCTCCTCCCAACAGAAGATACATCTAAATTGTGGCAAATTGCAATGAGTTTTCAGCTGCTCTTCGTGAAGAAACATCTGAAGCTTCTGCCTTCATCTTCTCACAAACTGTGCATAAAAGCTGTGAATCCAAACTCAACCATCTGCCTTTCTTTACATTGCAAAGTTTCTGTTGCAAAGAGAACATTCTGTTACACTTCTGGCAAAAGTGCCACTGGTGAAAATTATAGAATCATAGAGCCATTCAAGCTGGAAAAGACTTTTAAGATGATCAAGTTCAACCATTGACCTGGCACTGCCAAGTCTACCACTACACCCTGTCCCTAAGCACCACATCTACTCATCTTTTAAATACTTACAGGGACGGTGACTCAGACACTTCCCCAGCAGCTTGTTCCAGTGTTTGACAGCACCTTCAGTGAAGAATTCTTCCTAACATCCCATCTAAACCTCTGCTAGATACAGCTTGAGGCCATTTCCTCCTGTCCTATTGCTTGTTACCTGGGAGAAGAGACCAACACCCACCTGGCTACAACCTCCTTTCCAGCAGTAGTAGAGAGTGATCAGGTTCCCCCTCAGCCTCCTTCTCTCCAGACTAAACCACAGGAGTTTCCTGAGCAGCACCAAACTTGGCTTAAGTTTAATTATAGAAACCCAGAACGTTTTGTGTTGGAAGAGACCTCAAAGATCACCCTGTCCCACCCCCTGCCACGGGTAGGGATACACACCCACTAGCTCAGGGTGCCCAAAGCCCCATCCAACCTGGCCTTGAACCCTGCCAGGGATCCAGGGGTAGCCACAGCTTCTCTGGGCACCCTGTGCCAGGGTCTCCTCACCCTCACAGGGAAGGATTTCTTCCTAATGTCTCATCTAAATCTCCTCTCCTTCCATTTAAACCCATCACCCCTTTTCCTGTCACTACACTCCCTGACAAAGTGTCCCTCTCCAGTTTTCCTGTAGCCCCTTCAGGTACTGGCAGGCTGCAATAAGCATTCCCCAGAGCCTTCTCTTCTCCAGGCTGAACCACCCCAACTCTCCTCTGGACTCTGCTCCAACAGCTTCATTTTCTGTCTTTTCCTGAGGACAGCGGCACTGGACATAGTACTCCAAGGGGGATCTCACAAGAGCAGAGGGGCAGAATCCCTTCCCTTGACAGGCTGGCCATGCTGGTTTTGATGCAGCCCAGGATACAGCTGGCTTTCTGGGCTGCAAGTGCACATTGCTGGGTCATGTTGAGCTTTACATCAATCACCATCCTCAAGTCCTTCTCCTCCAGGAGACTCAGTGTCTTGGCTGAAGGATTTAGTGGCTGCCCTGGGTAAGTCTGAGGTTTATGTCCTGGAGGGTTGTAGGTAGAAGTCAACTTCAGCAGTGCATGGGGAGCTCCACATCTTCTGGAAGACATGTGTGAGGACTTGGGGAACTGGAGAGAGAACAGTGAAGGGGTAGGATGATTTGTATTCTGATGAGTGCCTCTTTGCAGTGCAGATAGTTTAATTCTGCACCCATGTATAAGATATCAGGAGGGGACATTAGAAAATTGAGAGATGTGTTTTCCTTTTTTTGTCAACCTCTGTGACTCTATTGACTTGAATCTGCTAGTCCCTATCTGCCAAAAATTTTGGCTCAGGAGCAAGACATATTTAAAATGTAAATCTCTGATGCAAATATCCAGAGCTGATTGGAAATCTTTTATCAGGATGATAAATAAAATTAAAAAGAGTATTTTTTTCCCAATAAAAATGCAGTTACTGCCAGTTCTGAATTTTCTATTGGAAAGTTTTTCTTTCACTGAATATTTGCAATTTCCAGAGAAAAATGGAATTAACTGTTTCATTTGGCTCAAAATGCATTTTAAATCACTTGGTGAGGTTGGGTTTTGGTCCTGGAGTGAATTTCCCTATGATCCTTTGCCATATGGCAGTAGGAGTTCAGCTTCCAGTGCTACAGAGAGCTTGCACCCCCAGCCCTGCTGTCCATAGCTGCTTGCTCACCGTCTGACCCAGGACACAGGTTTCACACAGAGTTCTTAGTAGGAGAAGGAGAATGGCAAATTCTCACTATATGCTGAGTAAACCCACGCAGGGCCTCATTGTGCTAATTCCCAAGAGGACTGTAAGCCAATGTGCTGATTTCTTCCTGACCTGGATTGATGTAACATCTAGTGATCATGGGATTTTGGGGTGTGATACAAGCTGTGGCCTGGTTTAGGAAGGGCTGTAGGGAAGAGCAGATCCCAGATCCAGTGAGGCAGTGCCTGGGTCCCATACGCTTCAGAGAAGGATGGAGGACATTTAGGGTTGTTTTATCAGTGGCTGAAGTAGGAAAGACATCAATTTCAAAATTGCTGAAAGTTTCATTCCGTTAGAAGAGCATCCAAATGAATCTGTTTGTCATTTCCTAATTGGAATTAATGTGGAATTTCCATCCCCCCTCCCCCCCCCCCCCCACACACAAAATAAAATTCTGAATCTTACTTTTTAATCCTGTTTTAAATGGAAAGAAAGGCTGAAATGTCAACATTTCTCCTGGGATGGAAATGCTGTACTTGCTATGCTCTGTAAACAATTTTGAATAGGAGACTGTTTCAGTGGAGATCACATTCTCAAATGCATGATTTATGGGCTTACGAGGGTATTAAGCATCAAATTAAGTGTCTGTGAGGATCTTTTTTCACCTGAAGAGTCTATGACTTTAACATAAACTACCCTAAACTGGCAGAAGGTGGGAGAGATCAATGTGACAGAAAAGAGTAAAATAACCAAGCACCTGATAAAGGCTAAATTAGCTCCAAAAACTGTACAGATCCAACATGACACTAAATGCTTGCTTCATCTGCATGAGCAAACCAGCTGCAACTTCAAGGCGGTGTGACTCTCTCCCTTCTCACTGCGTTACACATTCCCCTCTAGTGGCTACTAAAAGATTTATGGGAGGAATTTCTTCTGAGAGCTAGAACCAAATTTGCAAAGGGAAATCAAGGGAAATTAGGCATGTAAATACTTTTAGCAACCTAAGCTGGGGGTCCTTAGTTGTGCAATGGCAAAGCTCACCCTCCTTGTGCTGCAGGTAGAGAGGAAATCACTCTTTTGGCCTGAAGAAGGTTGATTACATCTAGAAATCAAATGCTGAGATGCATATTGGGAGCAGAGTCAGTGTGGGGGACGGAGTTAGAGTTGAGAAGGAGTCTGAAAAATATGTTTTGTGCCAGTTTGAAAAGTGTTCATAATTTTTTTTGCCCTTATTTGTCCTGATTTTTTTTGTTTTATTTTTCCTGTGTTTTTTGTTGGTTTTTTCCTCTTTTTTTTTTTAAACAGGGATAAGTAGCCTTATGGTAGTTGTTGTTTTGCTTTCATTGGGGTTTTGTGTGTATGTGCATCTTTGCTTGCTTCCCGAGGTGCTCTGGGTTTCAACTCCATCTGTGTCTCCTGGATTTGGGGATTGGGGTCTGGAGTGTGTTTGTTCTGATTCTGAGTAAAATTACGGTGTGTTTGCTCTGAGCACACTCAGTCCTTTTGTTGATTGCTGTGGTGAGCCTGCCCGAACTGGGGAAAGGAAACAATCAGATGGAGAAGTCACAAACAAACTGAGCATAGTGACTTGCTGTCTGCTCACTGGAGAGAGGGCTGATGTGCCCCTAAAGCTCTCCAGGATGCTTCAGGAATCACTGATCTTTGTTGAAAGGGCACTAGAATCTGGATCAGACCTTGGCTTTGGATTTGCCCTAAAACACATGAACTGTGAGTAGGGCTGTAGGTGTGGGGAGTGCTGGGGATGTACCCCCACTGCCCTGTTCTCAGGGCCAACTCCAGCTAAAACTGCAACAGGCAACTTCCAGTTGCACCATCTCCTTGGCTACCAGGGACTTTACTCCAGTGCAGGGCTGCCACAGCAGAGCAAGTCTGCTTTACACCACTCCCTCTCTAAGAGGATGAGGTGTAGCTACAGATAGTGGCAGTGACTTCTCCTTCACTAAGAACAGGATCTGCTGGACATATGGAGCTTCTTGATGACTTTCTTGTGTTGATTGAAATGGGCCATAATCCACCTCGAAGTGCTTCAAGTTCACCAGTCTTTGTTTAAAAAAAACCCTATACAATTTGTTCTCAGTCTGAACGATCATATAACTTCTGTTGGTACAGGGCTTGGCAGTGTTTTGGTGCTGGCAGCCAGCACATGATGGGCTACATGGCAAAGCAGGTTCCTGTAAGTGCTCTGACAGTGTGGGGAGACAGGCTCATCAGCTGGAGGATGTCTCTACCACCTTCTGACTGTGTTTTCAAACAACATTTGGGAGTGATTTATGCTGCATTATGACATCGGTACCATCTGCTCGTCATCATAAGTATGAATGAAGTGATAATGAAGAAAATGTTCTAAGCAGCTAACAAGATGATTACACTATAATAACATAATTTTGGCATAATTTGGATCTCCAGCAGTCTACAAACACTTCATTTCAAAATCTCAAGGTTTGGAGCCTTACTGCAGCTACGCAGAGCTCTCTTCTGACTTTTTATTAGGGGAAGAACCAAAATGGTCTTGAAATGTGTCAGAGGTCCCACTCTACCTGTCTGCTGACTCACACGGTCTCCTATATGGCATATCCTGTGCTGCAGCCTCTCCATTCATTTCCTTGCCTGCTTCATCTGTGTGTTGGAAACTTGTTCCTGAAGCAGATTTGTCTTGCCCTTAGGGCAGGAACCATCTCTTCCTCCTTACAGGGGCTTCCACCTGATCTGCTCATTCTTTTCTTAAGGATAAAAACCCAGAAACTGTCTGTTGCAACTTGAAATAATACCCTTATTTTTCAATGCAGAGGAAACTGAAAGTCCTGAGACTTTCAGTCTCAGCACTCAGCAGTTCTGAGTGTGCATTAGATTCAGCAACATATCAGAAAGAAAGAAAAAGTGAAAGAAGCTCTCATATGTTAGAAGTTATTTTAGATGTTTTAAAAAACTTTTCCTTCCAGTATGGCAATTCGTACAGAAAAATAAATCTCACTCCCTTAAAGCTGAGGATTGAAATGCATCTTTTGCACAGAAGTGGCTCAGCTCAACCACCAAATACAGGACTTCCAGTTTTCTCCTTGGTTGCCAGTATTGTTCCAGGAGGGAATATCTGGCCATCCACTAGGTCCTGCAGCGCTGTGGTTAGGGATTATTTCTAAGAGCCTAACTGTTCCGAACTGAGCTGTTGAGATAAGGTTGAAATTTCCTCCATGATGCTTCTATCATAGCTGTCCACTCCTTGTGACCCCACCATCAGATACTTCTTATGTACTCAACATTTCATTGTATCTTGGGGACATTCAGGCACTTGCTCCAAGTCTGCATCCCACATTAGAGGGATAATCAGAGTAACAGACTGGAGAAGACAATTTGAGATGCAGAGAGTTGAAGCTTTTGGACAGAACTGAAGGTAACCTGTAACCCGTGGGATGGTTTGTGACCTAGTCACCTGAAATATCTCCTGAGAAAACCAGTGCTAATTTTTGCTAATGAGGGATCATTTTTATAGCAGAAATTTTTATGACATCTTGCTACTGATCTTACACAGCACCTTCCCAGAAGGAAAAACACTCTTTGTTGTATAGATAGTATGGCACAGAGCTGCCATCCAAGCCAATCTGCCATTCCATTAGCCTTCACCTAGCTGATTGTATGATCAGAGTGACTAACCGTAACGAGTCCCAGGAAGGATAAACTGGATTTTTATACTGTTATTTTTCTTCCTTGTATTGTCACCTTTATATTAATCTTTTCCAAACGAATATGCAGAAAAGAAAGAACATGCTTGGAAAGACGTGGTGCTGCATGGCACTTGTGTCATCCCCTGGCAGCGGTTGCTGTGAGAATCCATGGAGAGTGGACATGACTCGTGAACCCACTATTCCTGCACCCCATGGTTAAAACTCAGCAATGACAGATCAAGGAAATCTCCCCCCACATGTGGATCAATGGACCTGCAAGAGGAATCCTGATTCTTGTTTACATTATTTCTGGGATTCTGGGGCCACTGGAAACAAATTCATCCCTGTCTTTGGGGAAGAGAGCTTCAGAAGACTACCAGAATCTGCTCCCATTTATCTTCCATACTAGACAGCAACCCAGAAGTCCCTTCAGCCCAGAGGACTCTAAATGTTCAATGGTCTTGATGGCTTTCGCCTCCACCCATCTGGGACTAGGAGGGAGGAGAGCTGGATGTAGCACTGAAGCTACATCCTACCCAGGACACAAGCTTGTCCTGGGAAATTCCATACAAGGAGGCTGGGTTGTTTTCCATTTGCTTAAGGCCACTACAGAAGTCAGAAAGTGGTAAAAAATAGTATGTATAGACCAAAACAGAAAAAAGGTACATGAGACCTGAGGAAAGCCTTTCATAGCAATGCTTGGGGTTTTGGTGTGGAGGCACAGGGTCAAAGGCGCAATCGATTTCCCCAAAAAGCAATGGCATGAAGAAGTACTAGCAGATACTCCTCAGTGATTTAAAGAGGCAGAAAAATGAATTAATGAGGACTTACAAGCTGAAAGAACTCCATAAAAAAAACCCCAAACCAAAACAAACAAGCTTCTGTTGGCGGCGTACAAATATCTTTCTTGGTTTATTTTTAATTGTGAGAAGGAAAAGAGGGGGAGAAAGGGAATAGCAGCCTCTGCCAAGTGTTCAGTGATTCTCATATACCTGATTCCCAGCTGCATCTAACTCATTATCACTCTTGTGAGTATAACACTTCTCAGCAAATGCTCCAGCCACTTAGATTTTTGAAAAGGTTTTTCAACAAGGATGGAATGTGATAAATGCAATTTAAACAAGCCACTTAATCAACTTATTTATATTAGATAACAATATAAGCAGAGTGAGTCAGTCTTCTACACAGAAGCCCTCAGGAAGCCTTTATGGAAAAAAAAACACCATGAGATCGCTCCTTGTGCAGCCACCCTCGAAGTGTTCCTCTGCTGGGTGGTGGATCTGTGTCCCCCATGCTTACAGAAGGCAGTCAGGGCATGCTGGTAGGACAGAGCTCATGGCTTGGGAGTTCACACTTGGTGGCCCAGTTTGGTCCCTTAACCCCTTCGGGTGTCAGTGGCACCTTCTGAAGGCCTGGCATCACTGGGGTATAAGCTCTGATACACCTCAGAGCTCACTCCATGCCATGACTTGATAGGGCTCAGCTGAATTTGTCCTGTTAACTTCAGAAGATTCATCTGCTCATAGCTATTGGCTGTAATTTTCTGAAGGATGAGTAAGAGGAATCTGGGATAAAGAAAACAACTTTTATTAATTTTATAGATTGTATTAAGGCTTTACTACATTCTGAGAAGATTACCCCTGGGAAACACTCTGTGTGTCCCTCTCTCCTTCTAGCACACTGTTAAACATGCCCTGAGTGCATATGGAGCATATGGAACCAAGCTCTGTATGCAGTTTACCACATCCAAAGTGCTCAGGGGGCTTCAGGAGAACGTTCAAGAAAAACCTGTGCAGGTGGAACTACAAAAAAATCTCAGTGAAAAAAACTAGCTTATAAAATTATATTTTCAGATCAGAAGTAGGAGATGATCCTCCCATTAGGTGAGGAACAGCAAAATAGAGGCAGAATTTTCATTTTAATTATTCAGTTTACTTAATCTGAGAATTAAAGTTGATCCTCATTTTACAGAAGCTTGTGGAATCCCTAATTTGAGATAAGGTCTGAGCAGGGATCAGAGACCCCAAGCAGAGAAGAGGGCTGAAGAACTTTAAGCTGACAGAAGTTTAAAAAGAAACAAATGGGCTTTGCTGTTTGGAGATTGTAAGCAAAGATCACAACTCTGGAGGGGAAGGAAGACAAAGTCACAGTAAAATGACTCATAAACTACAGGTTCCAGTTCAGGAAATGCAGAAGCAAAGGTGAAACCCCAAGAAGAGACAGAGCAAAACTAGAGTGAGTTTTCAAGAGGCATCCTGAAGCTTTACCCAGACAAGCTTAAAACAGCACCACATTTTAGAAGCTTCTTTGTCTGTGTAGGAAGCTAAAACGTCACTGCAGGTATCAAAAGACAGACAGGATGTATGTAATTTGCACAGATGAGAAGGATTTCTAGGAAATGTATAAGAAGCAGCTATATACAGTGGCCGAGTATTACACTGGGCATGAATGGAGCCCTTCTTACTTGTCGTCCCAAAGCCAGTGCACAAGTCCACAGGAGGTCAGAAGTTCCATTAAACATTTTGAAGAATAAAATACGTAATGTGGTGAACAGGAATGTAGACCTTCATTAGAGTCAGTGGGGAATTTCCAAGCTAGATATGGAGAGAAGATGTCTTTCGACAGCAGGATCCTCCAAGCTGTGAAATAGAGCAGGATGTGACAGCTAAAACCCATGAGCTCCTTTGAAGATTTGCAAGACAAAGGAGACCACCTCAGACTGATTGAGACCCTTTGATATGCTTGGTATATTGTCATTTCTCTATAATATTTCCTTCTAATGAATGAGAGGTAAGTCAAATTAGCCTTTTATGAGATAAAGGATTAAAAATAGCACTTTCTGCAGCATTGCAGCTAAGACTAAACGTTAAAACTAACTGGTGAGGAGTCCATGGGAAACTACAGACCAAATCCTCCATCTTCATCCCAAGGACCTTCTCTAAACCATTTGGAGCAAGCTGCTGTTCCATCAAGAAGGGCATTTCTGTGTTGCAGCTCGAGTTTCTCCTGCATAACTGTGTGGGACTGCGGTGACTAGAGATCCAGAGAGGATCTGCCACTCACCCTGTGCGCACACGTTATCCGTGGCCTTCCTCACACCCAGGCCTGGGCCCAAATTCAGCCTTTCTTAGCTGCCACGCTTCCCTCATCCATGCTTTTTTGCATTTATAGAGCAGAAACAGCTGTCAGCCACTTAATGGCACCATCCCAAGTCTCGGCCAGGTCTATGGTTTCAGAGTTACATGCGCACTTGCCATATGGGCCATCCCGCAGTAACGTGTCTTCTCTAGACTATTGTGGGCTGAAGCTGGAAGTTCATATGGAAATATTTTTTGTGTGTGTGTGCTGGTTTTGCCAAACGTCCTGTTTTAATTATTCATCTCTCCTCATGAATAAATGAAAAGGGGAAACATCAAAAGTCGCCAAATACTCTTTGCCGGTCACAAACACTGAAGGTTTCTTTGTAATGTGCAATCAGAAAGTTGGATTAAGATTCACTCCTTTGATATGCAGCTGATTATTTTTTTATATATAAAAAACAGTGAAATTCCTGTTTCCTGCAATTAACTGTATTTTTTTTGAAGCGCAACAGGCATAGAGAAATCACATATCTGTGGCGACTCCTTTCAAAGAAAACAATTAGCATCCATATCAAAAAGCTAATTCAGAGAAATTAAAGAACACATACATCAGTAAAATATAATATTTCCTCTTTAGCACATCTCATTGTGTACAATGTGTCACTGTAAAATTGTTAGGCTTGGAGATAATGAAGAGTGACAGTTGAAGGGTTCAGGGCTTCATATAAGACTTTTGGGTATGTAAAGATTTTAATTGCACATAATTATGAATGTGGAAGTGGAACGATTTAATTTTTTAGCTTTCATGCTATTAGAAGGCTAATAGAACCAATATCAAACTGAGTTAGTTACAGCAGAATTACTAGAAGCAGCTATTTTTTTCATTCAGCAATTTAAATTAAATCAAAACAAAAAAAAAATTAAAATAGCTCATATGTTTCTCTCTTCTTTTACATTTATACAGTGGTAGCAAGATAAGTGGTATATGCTATTAATGGAGATGAAGAAAATAGTTCTAATAAGATTAGAATATCCTGCAATAATGGGAATGGATAGAGGAGGAGTGCAGAAGAAAAGGGTCAGCTTGAAATGATGTGGTTAAAGTGGTGAGTGGTCTGTTCAGTCTGAGAGACTGTCATCTGAGCAACACTTCTTGCTCTAAGTACATAAAGGGACCCTGTCTCCAGCTCAGACAGATACGCTCCTGCTCATGGAGGAGTGAGCTGCTTTCACTGGGTCTGTGGGGTTTGTGACTGGGGAAAACATACAAATAGCAGGGACAAAACGTGCCTGATATGGCCAGAGGGCTCCTGACAAGTGCCACTCTTGCGCCTCCGGAACCAACCATCATTTTCACCTTGGCAGCATTGATAGGGACTGCAGCAGGGATTGTCCTCTCCCAGCATCCTGGATAGACATAAGCACTAGGACAACTTCCAGGGAAGCCCAGGGTGAGATAAACCAAGATTTTCATTGCAGCCCGTTTTCTCCCCATATGAATGTTCCCCAGTTGGTCTGCAGGTCCAGGCAGCCAGCCCTCTCCTGTATCTTCCCCTGTCTCTTTGTAGCACCTCAGTTTCAGCTTCCCCTTCTCAATGCTCCTCTCACATATCCTGTTTAGCTTGGAGAAGAGAAGACTGAGAGGTGATCTTATTAATGTTTATAAATATGTAAAGGGTGAGAGTCAGGAGGATGGAGCCAGGCTCTTCTCAGTGATGGCAGCGATAGGACAAGGGGCAACGGGTGCAAGCTGGAGCAGAGGAAGTTCCATGTTAATATAAAGAGAAACTTTTTCACTGTGAGGGTGACAGAACCCTGGGACAGGCTGTCCAGAGAGGCTGTGAAGTCTCCTTCTCTGGAGACATTCAAACCTGCCTGGACATGTTCCTGTGTGATTTAGTCTGGGTGATCCCGCTCTGGCAGGGGGGCTGGACTAGATGATCTTTCAAGGTCCCTTCCAACTCCTAACATTCTGTGATTCTGTGATCCCCATTTTGGTGGGCATTTCCCACAAGCTGCCTAAAATTCATCCTTTCTCTGCTAGCTCAAATCCTTGTCTGCTAAGCAAACGCTCAGCCAGGGGGGTGTCTGGAGTTCCCCCCCCTCCAGCTTTTCATGCGAGCGCCTGTTCTCCGTACAGCTGTAACACAGCCTGCCCTGTGCAGGGGACAGAGGGCAGGAAGAACAGCTATCAGCAGAGAGGAGTGGGAGGAAATAGTGTCCAGACACTCAGCATTTTCTGCATCCATAACCAGGTGTTTCGGTTCTGGATCGCTTTTGCATTCCCCATGTCGTTCCTTACGACAGAGCTAGAAAATGAATTTCTGTGTACTGCTAAACCCTATTTAAGTCCATCCTTCAGCAGTAATTAGAAGTCTGTTGATGTTAGGATCTCTTTGCAGATCTTGGACCTTTTCAATTAATTTTAATCAGGTTCATTAGCACTTTTTTAATGTGTAAGAAATGGGCAAATACATAACTGAAGAGCCACTTACCTTTTAATGAAGGTAACAAATATGCAATTAAAAAAGCTCTGTCTTTCAGCAACTTTGCAGTAAATTAACTTGTTTTGTCATTATTGTGCATGCAGAATGTCACTTACTCTGGAGTTTTGACATAAAATTCTTTATCATTGGCAGAATTAGCAAGTAACATTAAGAACTAGGAAATGACAATTAGTTTGTGAATTAGGTGGGATATACAATGTGTTAATTATTGAGGGACCAAACTTCATGCAATTAAAATTTAAAATCAAGATAAGAATAATGTATTATTAGGTATCTGAGTATTTAATGAACTTGCAAATGATTACCAAATTTTATAAATTAATTCTAAGGTTCCTTGATTTTTCTAGACAATTTTGTGCCATGGGACTTACAACGGGCTGCAGCTGTCTGTGAATAGAATAATAATACACATCTCTGAATGACTATAGGAAGGTTTGCTGTTAATCAATCATACATGTGCCCACAAAGATGTTTATTAAATGTCTTGCTGCTAAAAAATGGTATACTGGTGCTTCTTCACCAAGATATTAAATCCAAAGCTGAGTTTCACATACAACTGCTACATCCAGGAGTTCATTGCCTGTGCATCAGCAGGCTCCTGGAAATTCATTCTTCATTGCAAGTCTTCTTAAATTCCACAGGCATCTTCCCAAGTGGGTCACATTCTGTCCATGATATATTCACGTTGATAAAGAGCAATTGCAAACAGCAGCTGGCTGTTGGCTGCAGTGGGACTTGGATCACAGCCATAGTGCAAGCCCCAATGCTGTGGCTGTGCGTGGACGTTGGAGACGTCAAGAAGTTAGACCAGCAGGTCATTTAGTTTCAACAACTTCCACTAAATTATGTGTTTCTCTTGTAAAATCTCCCTCTTTCATCACACCCTCTTCTTTGTGAGAGCTAACAGTAAGCTTAAGAGCAGCTTTGCTGGTGTGTTTTTGAGTACAAGCCTCAATTTTTGCCACATTTTCTCCACTGCAGTGAAATAAATCTGCTGCACTTGGGAATCAATGCCATGGACCATTGCACAGCACTCCCCCTGTGAGTTCAGCTTGCAGCTGCTACTCTAGCAGGATGATCCCACAGCAGAGAAACCTTGGAAAGTTTGCATTAAGGAGAGCTCCTGTTTAAAAGCTGTGACCTCTATTATTTATTATTTCTCTCGGAATGAATGGGAGGGTGTGATGGAGACCTGTATATCAGCAGTGCTGGCAAGCCTTGGGGACCTTCACTACTCTGTGTCCTGCATGTGGTCCTGGAGACTCCTTACTGCTACTAACAAGGAATAATTTGAGCAAAACACAAGCAGTTAAGATCATAAAGAAGCTGAAGACTACCCTATCCATATAGAAGGGCACCTGGTGCTTTCAGCTTGTGCTGGTGTGCGTGGCAGGGACCCACCAAGCCAAACAAATTCATCAGTCCCAGGAAAATGTCTCTGTGCAAGGAGGCTTTCCCTGTCCCTTTCATCCCATGGGATGGGCACGTTTCAGCCCTGGCAGTGGCCCCACCACAGGGGGAGGGCTCCAGAGGGGACTCCTGTCCTGTACCTGTGCTGGGGTAACACAGCCCGTGGTGCTGATTCTGCATGCAGCCCACAAACAAGGCTCTGTGTAAACTATCTTATTTATTTCGCTATCCTTCCCCCATTCACCAGGCAAATTATCACATGTGTATTCAGTTTCAATAAGATAAAAAATTGCCTAATAAAATATTTACTCAGCCTTTGTCCCTGCAAGTGTAAACTCATGTAATTACAGAGCACTCCAGAACCTGTGGCTATAAATCTCTAGAAATAAAATCCTCAGCACATTGACAGAATAAGGCTCCCACTTAGTGTGAAAATGGGAAGCTAGTCCATGCCAAGCTCTTTGAATAACTTACTGTGCTCTGACTCATGCTCCTTCTCTCTTCCGTCTTCAGGGAAGGGTGTTTATCTCTTCCTACTGCCTAGCAATGGCTGTCATTAGCTTTCCATCACAAGCTGGAAAAGCAAAGATTCCCCCTTTCTCACTGAAATCACTGTCTCCCAAGCCACTGTCAGCTCTCATTGCTGGCTACAGTCAGTGGCACTTGGGATGTGCTCTTAGCACCAAGGCCAATGTGTATAGATGCACTTGGAAGATTCAAAACATCCCATTAAGGAGGAGACTTTGATTATCTCAGCCACTGAAAAGAAACTGGTGGACATTAGGGTGCTCTAGCCTAATTTTCCTTGTGCAGGCAACATGACAGCCTTCCTCAGGACACAGAGCTGGCAGAGACATGGTGGGACCAAGCTGCTTTTCCCAGGAAAGCATTCCCAGGACCTCAGGACTGAATCTCAACAGGGATTGGGAACCTGTGCCCAAGGAGGCTGCTTGCAAAAGGCAAACCATTAACCAACTACTGTTCATTAGATGGACAGGGGAGAAGAGGAGCTATTATATTCTTTATTTTCAATAATATTTACTTGGGGACTTTAGTTCAGAGGGATCAGAGGGGAAGGGAGCACAAGGCATCACAATCTCTTTTGTACCTGTCAGTGTAATATATGCCTGCTCCCACTTTGGCACAGCACCAGAGTTTTTGAAACACAGTAGCTTAGAGCAGTAGGGAGTATATTTTGAAGGAACTTTTAATTAAGTCTGCCCTTGGGCTCCTGCGCGGAGAAAGGTGGGAGCACCCGTGGTTGTTCTTGAAGGGTTCCTCTATAAAGGCATTTTTTTTCCCAGGCTATTACAGGTCTAGAATTGGGGGGGAGAGGAAAACCAAACCCAAATGTCTCTAACTCAGGAGGTAACCTAACCCGCTAGCCCCTGAAAAAGCACAGCAACACAGGCTTTTTACTTCCCAAACTAATTACTTGAAAAAAAACACTGCTTGGATGCAAACCAGGTATCAACATTGCCATTCAGCACTGTCACTCCAAACCACAGTGGCTGGCAAACAGACAATAGGGGAAAGTAGGGAGCAAAGAAGGAGAATATCCCTTGCTGGCTGCCCTGCACAGAATCAAGGCGACCTGAAGAAAGCCCTTCACAGAGATAGGTGAGCAATCCAATCCTTGATATAGTCATGGCCCCAGGGTCCCCCTTTGACAACCAGAGGAATCTCCCTGATGAAAAGCCTGGTTGCTTTTTTTCTTAGCCGGGCAGAACACCATAAAACACAAGCTTTCCTTTGTCAGTGTATTTTCCCCCGAAAAGATCCACTAGCAGCTTCTGGAGAAGGTGACCCATGGAAACAGTAGCTGGAAGGGATAGGAGGGAGAATTTCTTTAGTTAACCCCCTCCAACACTCAAGTTTCATAATGGTTGTATTTATGAAAAGGAGACTGTCCTATCAGTCTAGGCATTCACATGAATCCTTCTGTCAACTCAGAGCTTCATCTCAGAAGGAGTTTACCCTCGGTCTCCCCAGTGCCACTGCTGCAATGTTGAACACGAAACACATCCAGCAGTGACAGCCACAGAGCTCTGCCTGGAATGGAGTCAGGCTGAGCCAAGCCCTCACACCTTTACTGATGGAAGTTCTCTCAGCCCAGGAGGCTGATCAAGGATGGCGACTTGGCAGGTTTGCAAAGATGGCAAGCAACGTCCTTCTGTGGCAGGACAGACCTGCTCATATAAGACAGCTCTGCTAAAATAAGCTTTCTTCTTACGTTTGGTAAGTGCTGGCCTGGGAAACAGCAAGTAGGAATCCAGAGGTGGTGGGTGGCCAGACTGGACTGCAGACCCTACTTGATCATACTTTCAGGAGCCATCAGGCAGCCTCCCTCTAAGGCTGAAATTGAGAACCTGCCCCTTCCACCTTAGTCCAGCATCATTTATGCAGCTTCTCTCTGGATCTTCAGGGTTTTTTTAAATTCTCCTGTTTGAACACAAGGGGGAAAAAAAGAATGTGTTTCAGTCTTAGGTCTTTTGCTCTCACTGAATTCTCCCTCAATTTCTCTACACATTGGTGCCAGAAAACAGCTGCCTCCTTCTACCTGGGTCCCTGATGGGGTCTCATTGCTGCTGGGGTAGAAGTAGCTACCTGCCCAGGTCACTACTTCCCTGTCCCTGATGCTGTCCCACACTGCCCAGCTCCCTAACCTGGCCAAAGCCCATCTGATTCAAACTACAAGGGGTCTTCCCCATCTCCAGTTGCTCCCAGTGCCTGGCTGGTTTTGTGCTCTATCAGAGAGGAAGAGGAGGCTGGAAAGGGATGTGTCTGCTTGATGTGCTGCAGAGCAGCTTCCCAGCTGGCAAGGCAGGATTGCATGCCAGAGAGCAGGACAGACCTGCCGGTTCGTACCACCTGGCACTCCTGTTACCAGCACCTCCAGCTGCAGATGATGTTTCTGTTGCAACCAGTGCAGCACCAACTCCGGAAAGGAGTGAGAGGCCTGCCCTGAGGGCTGCCACATGCACCCTGCATCCACAGCATAGGTGTCTGCTTTAAAAAAACACCATAACAGCCTAAAACAAGTTACCAGTTTTCTGCTTTTTCTTCTGCATGGTCTTAATAAAAAGCTAACATCCTCTTTGGGGACTTATATTAACAAAGTGAAATTAATTTTCAAAAAGGCTGGCTCAGAATTCACCCGAGCAGTGCTGCCTTCCCGTGATCATATCCATCGGATGCCACCCTGTGGCTAAATGGTCCCTCTCCCAGCTGCGGGCCCAAGCAAGGTCTCCATGCCCGACCTCATAGTCGTGTCCCAGCTCCGTGGGGCAGGACCAGGAGCAGCAGAGGGGATTCTGCACCATGGCTGGGCCGTGTCTTGTCCCCACGGCTGCCAGGACATGTGTGTGAGTACGCGTGATGCCACTGCTGTGATGTCTGGAGATGTTCTTGCCTTGGGAAAACGGTGCTGGCTGTCACCCAGAGATCTTAAATAGAGACTGAACATGGATGTGAGGATGCTTGTGTGTAATTATACACAACGTATAGGGCCATTTACCATATGGGAGCAGTTGGAGCCCTTTGATCCTTCTCACCCATAAAGCTGGGCTCAAGGGGCCTGGCGTGGGAGAGCAGGGTCGTGGGGGGGGCTCACATTCATTCCAGAGAAGGCCGGGGCTGTGCCTGTATTTTCTCATTTCCCATGAATGTTTGGGAAAGAGATTTCCCAGCACAGCTGGAAGAAAGTGGGGGAGCGTTGCTGGTGTCCTCTGGAGCCCAGCTCGGAGGCCTTTGAAGGCAAGCCAGAGAGGTGCTCTGGGGAGGTTTGCTGGAGCCAGAGGCTCACCTCCTCCAGGAGGGACCCTCTCCCCCGCATCCCCCAGAGCTGGTAAGGGCATCCCTCATTGAAAACAACAGCACCAAGTGGGACGTCTTGGCTGAGAAACATCTGCAGCACGGGGATTTTTGTGCTTAAGGCTGTAATGCCTGAAGGTGGGAGGAAGCCTGCCTGTACCGCAGACCCTCTGCCAGTGAGGATTTGATGGGCTCAAACACCCCTTTAGAAAGGGCTCAGCTTGCTCTATCTAACCTTCCCAAATGCCACTGCTCTGACTGCCCTGGTGATGGTGATGCTGGTACAGACATTTAAGGGAGAGAGCTTCAAATAGCTGCTCACAGATTTGAAAGGGGCTTTACAGCAGTGGTGCCTGGGTTTTTTTGTGGTTTGCACAGTTCCCTAACTGTATGATACTGAAACTGTTTAACAAGAAGGAGTTATATACTAAAAATGCTACACAGATTCAGGTTTTTTTTTTTAATGTTATTTTATTTTTTCATTTCTGGAAAAAAATAGAACTGAATCCCTTTGCAAGGACAGCTGGGAATTTAGCTGTGTTCTCCACAGTCTGGTGGGCATCGGGTTGTGATTTCCTCAGCCTGAGTTTATTTCTGCCTCTGCCACTAAGATGTGAGTAACCCTGACCAGACCACTTGGCCCCTCTGACTCTGTTTCTTCTTTTCTCTTTCCTTTTCCTGCGGTATCATAAATTCCTTGATACAAGGCCTGGTTGTTAGTTTGGATTTGTGGAGCATGTCGTGCAAGGAGGGAGAGTACAGGGCTGAAGCAAAGGTGCTGGAGAAACCCTGCTAACTGTGATAGAAACAATCAACTGGCTATCTGTCTGAAGGTGGGGGGAGCATTAATTGTCTGTCCCCGGCTTTGCTCTCCAGCTAAACTCAAGCCTGAGTTCCAGCTGATCCTCTGGATGGTCCAGTTCTGGCCTTGCCCCAAAACCAGCTCCAGACCTCCTGGCATCCTTACAGTGCTCCGGCCTGCCCCTGCTACCCTGCACCCTGGTCCTGGGAACCTGCAGAGCCAGTACAGCATCACAAACCGTGCTCAGAGGCTTTCCTTCCTCTTACAGGCCTGATGACAAACGTTTGTTTGCAGAGGCAAATCTAGCCAGGGGATGCTGGCGAAGGGTAACGTTGCCTTCATATGCTTTGCTCCCCCATACTCATCCATGCAGTCCTGCTGCGCTGAGCAGGTGCCCAGGGGCAGGACCAGTTGTCTAAGCACTCACGGGTTTAAAGGATGTTTACACACTTGTGCAAGGAATGCTCAGGACTCCCCATGGAGCTGATTATTCTTCCCTCCCTATTGTGTAGGAAAACACAGCACTGTGCCCGCACTTCTCAGCGTTAACCCAGCTCATGCACCCGCATCACCATCAGTGAATCTGCACCATGTAACAGGTACCTGTCAAATCTTTCCATGCATCCTATGTAGACGACACGAAGTTTGATTTAAACTTCTCCCTTGTTTCTCAATAGGTTTTTTTCAGGCTATTTGAGCCACAAAACTGGCCAAAAGACACAGCTGGGAAACACACTGCAGCACAAAGAAAAATAATAAGGGCTGGGAGGAGCTCTTTTCCCCTCTACAGAACTGTAATTGGGCCTTCCATTTACTCCTTTTTTTAAGCTCGGCTAGGGTATGAACTCCTTAACGTTAGTTTGACTTATGGGATAGGGAGACCATTAGCATATTTGTAAAAATTTACCTTGTTCTGAAACTGTGGACATGCTTCACCTTTTAATTTCACGATTAGTGTCATTTCATCATAGGGGGAAAGCCACTTTTTCTGTCCAGCGGCACAAAACGAATACAAATCAAACACATGCTTTCTGGAATTATTCACACAATGTTTTCAAAAATCGACATAGTTCAATAGTTGAGCAATAAATTTTCTTACTAATGAGACACTAAAAAATGTTTTTGATGTTACGCCCAGGGAGAACTAGTTATTGCAGATTTATAGGCAATCTGTGCAAAGACTGTCCTTTGCTTCCAATGAGTTTCTAATTTTGATCTGATGATATCCAGCTGCAGAGATTTGGCCATGATATTATATAACTTGTGATATCACATCTATACAGTATTTTCTTCACCCTCAACGACCGGCCTTTTCATACACGAACTGGACTGCAACAACCCTTGGTCTCAAAGAACCATGGCGTGCAAAGAGCCACGGCTCATATTGTTTATGGATGTCTCTAAAGAGCACACGTAGCTATGGTACGTGCCTCTCATATCTCTCTGAAATATAGGAGACAGCTTTAAATCTTGCTGAAAACACAGCTTTTCCCTTGGTTCCTCCTGCATGCTCTGTTCCTGGGAGCTGTAGCTCTAGCTCAGAGCCAGTCGGGATGTGGGCAGTCGTGCACTGAAAGCCTTGCAGACAGCATTTCGTATTTCCCTTTGTTCCAAACATCTCTTCCTGTGTTATTCTGGAGCAGAGCCAGTCAGGATTGAACCACCCAGGGGCAGCCACCACAGCAAGGACCAGAGCCACTGACATCCATCCCCACACAGAGGGAGGATTAGGGCAGTCAGTGAGGGACAATAACTTCTTCTGCCAATATTTTAGCAACAAGAGGACTCAGAGGGAGGGTGTCTCAAGTCAGGCAATGAGTATTTTCTCCTCTCAGCAAAGCCATTGCAGAGCATAGGGTGAAGGTGTCCATGGATGCATTCCCTGGAGGGAACCAGCAGGGGCCCAGTGCAGGAGGCTATTCCCCTGACTGTGTTGAGACCCTGCTGGAGATGAATGCGGATCTTCCCTGGGGACATTTTCAATCTGAAACAAGCCGAGCCGTGCCGGTATGGATATTGCTGGCAGGCCCCCTTCCATAGGATGTGGGGGAATGTGGTATCTCTCAAAGGGTAATAACAAGGCTCCTTGCCTGGATACAAGAATGATGAGTGCTTCAGAATTGCTGATGATTAAGGCCCATGTTTAGGATGCTTGGAAAAAGCGGTCTGCAGAACTAAACAGCCATAACCCAGTTTGCTCCACCGCTTGCCTGCCTTCCACCCACATGGCTGCCTTGTGCAAGGGCTGCAGACAGCCTCTGCGAGTGTGTCTGGCAGCAGGCTCCCATGCCATGTGTGCCTCAACACGCACAGCCCTGCTTGCACCGGCACGTGTGCTCCGGGCCTGCAGGCCGCCATGCCTCAGGCCTTGCAGCATGCACTGCGCTTCACCCGGGTGACAGACGGCCCTGTGCAGGCTGCATGGGCATGTATGTATCCACTTGGACCATCCGCTGCAGCATGGGGCTGATATGCAGTTATCAGCAGATGAGAAGCTTTTAGTTGCTTTGTTTTTAAGGAATCCCCAGCTTCAGCACACTGCGAGTAACAAAAAAGCTTGGCAGTAAGATGGTGGTGTATTAAGCTCAACGACCACAAACAAAGTCGGTGGAACTATTTTTGCTTAAATAGACATCTCTAGCTTCCAAAAACTGATGAAGACTCTGTGGCCACCCTAAATAATATTAAATTAACTGATAACTCACAAACACTTAAGTGGGTTGTTCTTCTAAAGGGCTGCTGGAAGCACACCCATGACAAGGACTGCAAACACCTTCGGTGGGGACTCTCCTGGGAGTAAGGCAGAACCATCCTCTTGTTCCTTGCATGCTGTGCATATGCATTATTCCATATTAATCATGGGTCTGATCAACATAAGAGCACTAAATAAAAGTTAAAAGTTCACGGAAACACACTCAGAATGACATCTTATTCCCAGCTTTCAGTAAGCACATTACACATTGAAGAGTTGCCATTCTTTTTTTCTTCCTAACCCAAGCTTTTGGTCCCCTCCTCCTCATATGCACCTTCTTGTCACATTTCTATCTCCAAATTCGCTGCCGATGCAAATGGTTTCAATGGCACTTCCCAAACATAAGCAGAAAACGCAGCCAGATGTTTTTCTTGGATTTCAGGAAGGCAGAGAAGTGTCAGAATTAAATCTGGATTGCTATGATGTTGCCAAAAATAGTTGCTGCACTCACTCTGCGTCTGTGAAGATGGATCTCAAGGCCAAAGACAGAAATTAGCTTCCATATCAACATTTTACTGTCACTTTCATCGCCACGCCAATAGATTAGTTAAAATAACATCGTTTACTGGCATGGAGTGTTATTGCAAACAGATGTCATCGTTAGGATAAAGACAAGTTCTACTATTTCATCCAGGAACTTATTCATGGTAATTTTGATTTTTTCTCATTGAAACAAGGAACGCTTTTCAGTCTTTGAATCTTTCAGCTTCCAAGAACATTTTAGAAAGGGTTTTTTTTTTGTTTCCCCCTCCAATAAAGAAGATATCAGCATTTTCCTTGACGAGGCAAAATTCTAGTGGTTATTTCCAGTAAAAGGTTTTCCTCCAATAAAAGACAAATGTTAATTGGAAAAATATCTATGAACAGCTCTAATTTCCTGTATATCTTTCATAATTGTATATAATTGCATACTGCTTCCTTCAACTCTTCTTCATCTGGAGCTGAATAATTCTAGTCTTAAACATATTCATGTTTTTCCATATGTCTGGTCATTGAGCTGCCTTCTCTGTCTTATTCAGATAAAACTGTGTATTTATTTTTAATGATTGATTTTCACTGCCTTCCTTTATTGTGACAGGAGTGTGCATGGAAAGTGGATACACGTTTTACTTCATTCGTTAGAAAAGACTATGAAACAGGGCGTTGAGATTGGCCACCGCAATGCACAGCAGCACAGGAGGGAGAAGGTAACTGTGCACCCCAAAGAAACCTGAAATCTCAGTCCCACTGGAAGGAGAGACAGCGCTCTGGTTGACTTCAGCAAGGCTAGGATTTCATCCTAAGGATTTAATAATACCGCAGTTTCAAGTAAGTTCAAGCAGAAACGCATTCTCTCTGTCATAGTTTAAGGCACTCAGCCTTACACAAACAAAAGCCTATGCATGTAAGTAAAAGAATTTTGAGTTCTGACATTTTATTTATTTAATCTACTTACATTTTATTAAATATTAAAAACTACATTGTAATAGATTCTATGTACCTCTGAGAAATAACTGTAAAAATCACCCAATGCACAAAAAAGGCAACAGCAGCAAAGTTGTCATTCTGTCTCCAAAGGAGACAGCAACAAATCAAGTCACATTTGGTAGTTTTTTCATGTATTATGTTGACTTGTTGCTGCTCTCCAGGTCTATGTATTCCTTATATCATGCCTAATTGGTTGTACATAAATTCTGTATGAAACTTCCAGAAGGTCCCTGTCTCATGAGTTCTAGTGCCAGGAAGGAAGCTCCTGGCATTTCAGCACAGCCCCGGCCTCTGCTCCTACTCACATCCATGGAAAAGTTCCTTTAGGCCTCAGTAATGGAGGGTCAGCCACTAAAATCAAAATCCTTTGGAAAAAACCTCCTACTACTTCTGTTTTCAAAATCCAGCAACTCTGTGAAATGCTGGAGTCCTCCTGTAGTAGAGGAGAGTTGACACTGGCAAGAGAACATGCCTTTGTAATGTAACATAAATGTTTATGGAAAGAGCTTCTACTGACAACCCCAGAGTGCTCATGAAGTGAGCCTGGCTCCTGGAAAACCCAGGCTGAGCTCTGGGCATTCACAAATGCCTGGTGCAGGTGCAGGGCGTGCAGAGCTGTAACGGAGGGCTATCCAGGCTCTAGCAATCTGCATCCCACAGACAGAGACTCAGGTACCCCAATAACTCAGCCTAAAGGCAAAGGTGCATAAATGCTCCCAGGACATCAGCTGCTTCACTGGCATAAGCCCTTTCCTCAGTTTTCCCAGCACACTGCAGCTCTCTGGGGTAGCCAGGACAGGCTGTAGAACAAGCTTTTGCCTTATGTCCTCACTCACAGCCCTGCACCAAGTTGCCTAAACGCATCAAAATCTTGATCCTGCATCTACTACAAATGCCTACAGGGACCACAGCTACATCTCCTCACGCTGAGCTGAGAAAAGAGATGGAGTTAGTTACCAATGGCAGAGGAGCCCCCAGAAACTCCAGCCAGATTTTCTTTCTTCTCCTGCAGTTGCCTTTGCTGTAATTATGTTTCAGAATAATTTCTGTGTCAGTCTTCCACTTCCAAATATAAATGTCACTTCTCTTGCCCAGGTTCAAAACAAACTGTCAGTTTGAAATAGCTTCTAACACATTAATAATGAAATACCATTTTACCCCCACTGAGAATAAAATGCTAGCTCTAATCATAGCATTCTAAAGAGCTTATAAATCAATAAACCGAGAGGCAGTGAATGAACAAAATGCTGATTGAAGTCACAAGCACATCAAGTATCTGCAGATAATCAGCGTCACATGGTGGGGTGTTGGGGTTTTTTTTAAAAAAGAAGTAGTTTTCCATAAACATGTGGATACACACGGTGCCTTACTAGATTTTATCCTCACAACATGGGTTGATTTCCATGCCAAGGTAGATGGAAGCACAACAGAATGTTGGAAAATGAGAGCAGTAGGTCACTTTGTGGTGTGACATGCATAACCCAGAGTGATACAACCTCACAATAAACTGTCTCCTATAGCTGGGATTTTTCCTGTGTATGCTTTCCCTCCTCACCTCTGGGAAGCAGGCTTGCAGCTCTCTTGGTGGTAATCAATTCTGCTATGGTTCTCCAGGGCAGTGTGGTGTCTGATGGCCAACACAGAGGCCACCAGCTATCCCAAACTCCTGGCTGAAATCACAAGGGAGGAACAGTAAGGGCTGGCACCATCATGCATCCCAGATCCAGCAGCCCACTGCCCCAGCCCCAGCCCTCACCACAGCCTGGGGAGCTCAGGGGTATGACCTCCCACTTGCGAAGCCTCCCACAGAGTTTCCCACTGCCTTCTCTCCCTGAAGCACATGCTTCGTGGCTCCTAGCCACATGCAAATTTCGGTAAGCAGCTCCAGACAGGCGCTACCTCTGGCCTCTTGCAGAATATACTTGTTCAGCGTTGGCTGCTATGGTGTCCCCCTGAGCTGGATGCACACCACACCTGCAACGTTCCCTCCTCACATCCTTCCCCATTCCACCAAGGCTAGGGAGGTTTGTAACTATAGCTCTGGGAACAGTCTTTTGCTGGTCACCAAAGCCACAGCTGCTCTCCTCGCAGTTGCCTCCAAAACCCCATCCATTTATCACTGGAAAGGAGCCTGTAAGGAATCCCTAATACCTTGGAAGTGGGACATAGCCATTTTTAACAAATAAGGCTCCTGGTTTGAAAACTAAAGACCAGCACTGGATATACAGTGACAGTATTAGATGCAAACCACCACTGGAATAGCTCCTCAGTTTCATGGAAACTGGTTAACAGCAGCAGATTTCAGTCATTTCCTATGTGAGGTTCTTATTTACAGTCAACCACAAAATAGTTCCTCAAATACTTGATTGAATCTTTCTTAACGAATCATCATCATATTGTTCCTGTGAATTCTGATGCAACACATTGAAGAAAATACAATAGAAAAGAAGATGCTGGCAATTTATGCCAGTGCCTTTAATTATAGATCTAGGAATAAATAAACATGAGATTCTTTTACAGCAAATTGTAAATTAAGATAATGGATATAAAGACTTTTTTTCTACATTTTTTTTAATACATGCTGATAATAGCAACTGATTTTGTGTGTTAGTCCAAGTGTCTTTAAATACTTTTAATGTCATCATTCAGTAATAGACACATGTTTTAATAAATTTGCTTTTCTGAATAGGTAAATGGATTAATTGATAGAGGATCGTGAAAAGCTTTGCAAATGTGTGTTGATGAACTTGTTAATAAAACATCACACAAAATGTTTTATTCACACAAGATAGGTGGGTTCACCCCTTGTTAATATTCAACAAAGTTAAAATGTTCCTTTGAAGTGGCATCGAGGCATCATGATCTTCAAGTGATATAGGGTAGGAACTTCTTTTCATGAAATCTACTGGGGAAATACACCACATCAGCGTTTTAAAATCACCAGATAGTGATGTACCTGTGATTTGAGTGGTCTCATAGGAATGCTGCTGCTGCCATTTTAAACATTTCTCCCAAGGGGAGGGTAGCTCTTCACGAGCAGGGTATCTCTTAAGAAGCGCTGTAAAAGCACAGGGGAAGGTTCTCAGTGTGGAAATTAGAGAATATATAGTTCTTTTTGTCCCTTGCAAGATGACAATGATATTTCATCATCTATTACTTCCCCAAATCACCATTCAATTACCTACTTTTCTCAGAAGTGTAGTTAACCTACAACCCTTGGTCAGTCAGCAAATGCTTCCTAGCAGCTTGCACTTGTTGGATCCAGTGAGCCAGAGTATCAGAGCTGTGTCACAGTAAATACCTCCAGCAGCACTATGTAATTCAGGGACCAGTGTTCAAAAAGCATCCAGAAGCCCAGCCTCTGCTGCAATCCTGTGCGAGTTTAATCTGGTGCTGAAGAGCTGGGTATTTCAGTAATGCCAAGAAGCTGAGCCATAGCTTTTTGGAAATGCTGCTTCCAGCTATACCAAAGCTCAGGAAGCTCTAGTTCTGCACTGTGCTGGTTGCTATAGGTCTGTTCAACTGTGACTCATCACCATTGCTGTTGGGCACTGGGGGCTCTAATTCTTTTTGGGATGTCAGCAGAATACATTGCATGGGGTGTATGACTGTGTATGCATGCACACAGGCAATGGAGGGGGCAGAGAACATCATGGAGTCCAGGGGCAGTGTATGATGCTCATTACCAAGATAGTACCAAGAAGATGAGACTATTTAGTTGTTATAGACTGGGGAACTGAAAAAGTTGCCATTCCCTTGTGTGTGACCTTGTAACATCCCTCCTAAGTGCCCTTCTCCACAGCCCACCCCTGCTGTCATGTGCAGAGAGCCTGGGGACTGACAGCAAAATCCCTACTGGAAGGCACGAGTGCTTGAGAACTGTGTAATGCTTTTCAGTGTTAGTGGAAATAAATACCCAGGAAAACTTGCTTACACATTGCAACGAGTTGTCCTAAATATTACTTTTGACTGAAGTTTAAATCCATTACAGTTTTTATGCAGTGCGTGCCTGTGGAGGAGCCATCAGTAGGGCTTTTGCAAGCATGCAAGGTACCCATGGGGCAGCTCAGCCCGACCATGAGAGTCTCAGACTGGGTACAAGGTCCTTTATGAGGCAGAGGTGATATTTTACTCTTTTCACCGTATGACAAATAGTTTTTTTTGTGTTGTGAAGTTATACTGTACAGTAGCAGTTGTGTAAACCTGTTATGTTACACTGCAGCAATGTGTCCCCAGGAAAACAGAACAGCAAAGGCTTTGGAAAGGTTCATTATGTTTTGATGAGAACATGCACTGCCATCTCTAAGGTTCAAACTGCTGCTGCTTTCAGCCCTTTCAGACACTGCACACCAGCCAAGGGTGTTCTGCGTGGTGTGCTTGGGGGGGGGGCAACGAGGGAATTGCTAGTGGTCTTGCTGAAAACCTGTCATTGTTCAATTGGAGAGCCACAAAAAACCCCAACAAACCCCCAAGAAATTATCTTTGTGCAGTTGTGACCAGTTCCAAACAAGCTGCCTGCCTATGGCCACACAACTCTCTTGGTAAATCTCATTTATTAAGTCCTTGGTAGCATTCTAGGTAGAGCCAAAGCAGGGAAGACCACTTTGACCTTCACCCACCTTCATTCAACTGTGTTCTAGTCCTGCTTTGAAATGGAGATCTGGGTAACTTGACAGGGAGGGATCACACATGGATCCCTGCATCAGTTTGAGCATCAAAGCACAAGCTACAGCTGTATGTATCTTGGCCCCAGCTCCTTGCTGGCTCAAGGAATGTGTCTCTAGGACTGCTCAACATTACAGGCGGTCACCAGGAATCCAGACAGTGCCAGGTGTGATGTGAGCAGCAGGTAACACTGGTGCTCACGGGTGGGTGGGGGCTGTGGGAACAGCAGCCAGTGATTTGCAGGAACCTCAGGCTGAATCTTGGGGGAAGTGATAATCTTCAGCCTTTGAGGTGCAGGACATCAGGTAAGCAGGAATCATAGCAGCATGTCTTTAGAGTTTCCATCAGTAACATCTAAAGCACTGAAATGTTAGAAAATGGCAGGATTTAAGCCACTGAGAGAACCTTATCTCTGCCCTTTGGTGTGTTTGTGCTGTACAGGGTAAAGCACTACTCGTGTGAGTAAAGTCAGAGGTACTTAACTCCCTATAGAAATATGAGTGGATTGGGTCACTAATTCAAACTTTTAAAGTGTGTCTGCCCCTTCAATGAAGGATTTGATGCTTGCCATATCACTGCCGAAAGGTTGAGCTCTATTTCAAGCAAGGAGGAAAAAAATAAATCCCTGAGTAACCTGGTTTATGATAGCATTTATGTGTGGGATGGAGCGTTCGCTCTCTCCCCTGGCCAGGGAGCACCTTGTGAGAGTGAGGGGGGAATAAAGCCTGGCTCGGTGGAGTCTCCATCATTCCGCAGCTTCCACTGACACCTGCTGGAGACAGGATTTCTTGAGGGATTATTCCAAATCCTGTATCGGAAGTGCAAGAGGCAGAAAGTACCCTTCTCCCCCTTGCTCAGTTCTCAGTGAAGCACACTGCAAGTCTGTAACAGCAAAATATGGTCAGAATCGAGAACGTTTCCCTATTTCCATCTCTGAGTTTATGAAATAAACCCAGCTTTTTCTAAAGAAACAGACCCAGTTCACAGTCATGTACACACAGAGATTTCCCAGCTGAAGAAAACCCAATGCTTCTTAAACAGGTGATCTTCAGAGCTTGGTTCTGGTCCAAATGGAGGGAGGAGGGTCCATTCAGAAATCCCTAGAAAGCTAACTGAGGAATTGACCCTGGTTATCATACTGGTGTACACCAGCTCCTCAGGGATGTGGGGATAACTGATGCTGAGTTGCTTTCACCACTGGATTCATTTACTCCAGCATTGCTAGAGGAATTTGGTCCACAGCTGGCTTACTTGGGGTAGCCCGATTGCTCTGACTCCTTCCCAGCAGATGCACACACAGTGCTCTGAAAAAGAACAAGAGCACAATTAAATCTGAGTGTGAATGAGGGTGTTTCACCTGAGCACAGCACAGGGATGTTCCACCACAGCAGTAGTCTGCTTTCCTAGGGAGAAAGCCTGGCCAAAATATCCTCCTTCTCATGTTAGACATGTCCCCAGGTCCCCAGTGAGCATCCAAAGCAGTTCAGGGAGTTACAGGAATACAAATATTAACCCTAAAATACATGCAAAGTCCTAAACCTTTGAAAACTAGAAAAAGGTATCATGATTTTAACACTACGTCTTTTATGTTGGTGAAAAGTGTTCCTGCTCTGCTGAGGCAGGGAACAGATCCAGGCACTGATGGACATAAACCTTTCCTTCACTTCCAGATTAACACTGCAGCTTGTGCATTTGGAACAACTCAGGCAGAGCTGAGCTGTGTAAAACTGAAAATGCCTTTTCCATAATTAGCTCCTAGCTGGACTTCTGTCCAGACTCAGAATGGCTCAGTCTGGCTCAGACTGCTAAAAAATTAGAGGTCTATAAAAAACTATTTGATTTTTAGGTTCTGGCGAACAAGGGACATCTAAGGTGAGGTTTGTTTGCTGGCAGAAATTAAAGGCCAGTTGAATTTTTCATTATATTTCCAAGTTAATTTAAGTCTTCCGTTACCATCTCTCTGCAGTCCCTCCGTCATGGCCAGAAGGTGGCAGTGGAAGAGCAGTCATTGCTCGACAAGTACCCCTGTTGCCTGCGAGGCCATGGTCAAGGCTGGAAGCAAGGACAGTTCTACAGGACAGGACATCAGTCAGCTTCATTTTTAACTTCAATTTAAGAGATGTCTCCTATCTACGATACCCGAAGCGCCAGAATGTGTCCCCCCATAGTTAATAAGCTGGAAATGTGTAAGGAAACCCAATTGTTTGCTTTAAAACTAGGAGGGGAAAAGCTCAAAGTTTTATTGCAAAAGAGTAGATTTAATCATTTCAATTATTCCAGTAATCTGGTGTTCAGTAATTTGAACATCTGAATATACAGTCCATTCCCATGGTAAGCAAACTTCACAGAACTGTCCCAACATCACAATTTGTTTATGAGCCTGTGCCTTGCTTTTTAACTGTCCTTATTGCTGGGACAACCCAGAAAAACCCTCTAGGCGCTGGGCTTAGTCAATGTTATTTTAACTTCAATTGTAAATATCTTATCATGACAAACGTTGCAGTCCTGCAAGCTGCTGCCTGTGGAGGGACTTGTTGGCAGTCCCTGAAAATGGAACCAGCCCTTCACTCATTCATCTCTCCGTTATATTTTGTGTTTGTGCCTCCTGTGTTTCTGCCTTGTATTTTGGGGCTTACAGAAAGAAGGGCTTTAAAAGATCTGCCTTGAAACAGTGAATTCTCTCTCTCTAGGAAGCACTTACTGCCATGCTGTAATTCATGTGACTATTTTACCAATATCAGCTCAGACTGAGGTCCCTGTACCCCTCTGGACGGTCACTTCTCATGGTGCAGCCTGGGTTGCCCTCCACTGGCCCAGATACCATTGGTGGCCACCTCAGCACTGTAAACCTATAGGGCAATGGAACAAGAATGGGGTCAAGGAACAGAAGTAAGTTGATGGTTAAATATAAACTGAAGAAAGGAAGTGGAGGATGCTGTTCTACCCTGCCCCACTTTGGTGCCTTTAACTAAGAGGCTTGAGAGAGCAGGGGTAGAGCTTCATGTCTGTCAAAGCACTGGCAGACCCTCTGGTCTTCTACTGGTGCTTCATCAGGCAGAGTCAAAGGACCTGCCTCCTTTCATGACATCCTGAGCAGTAAATGTGAGGAACGTGATAACCTCTCTTTTCCTGTATGCTCTTTCCATACATCCATCTTACTCCTTTGCCTTCTCACTTTCCATTCCACAAGAGTGTCTTTCACAACCCTGCTGGCTGGCCAGGGCCCAAAGGGCAGCTGTAAGCACCACGGGGGGCTGTGGGGGTTTGTTCCTGTTTCCCAGATCGTGGTGCGATGGATCGAAGCGAGTGCTGTGCCTCAGTTTCTCCCTCACAAGGCTGAGAGGAAAAGTCAGTGCCAGAGAAAGAAACACAACCAAGTTGCTCTTCCACATCCCCTGCTGAGCGTTTGTCTTACGTTCTACTAAGGAGAGCAGGATCAGGCCACACACAAAAGCAACCCTAAAAATCCTCCCCATTTCCTGTTCTTGACAGATACTTGGGTTTGCTTTCCTCTTTTATACAGTATTGCTCAAATGGGAGCTGCTTTCTAAAAATTCCCTTCGAAAGGTAGAAAAAAACAGGGAATAATTACAGGGAAAATCTTTCATTCAAGTGTTTTAGCTTTTAAAAAGTTTTATTAAAGATGGATTTAAAGAAGGAAAAGATTTTTAATGGGTGAGTGAGTAGGGCGAAGCGAGGCAGAACTCTGAATCAGGCTTAAGGGCTTTTTATGGAGTGGAACAATGACACTGGCACTTTGTCAGCACATCAGAATTAAAAGGACAATTTGGTGAGCCAGCCAGGGATGTGGGAGAAGATTTGGAAACGTGGGGAAAGTCACGAGTTCTTCATTCACCTTAGACACAGAGATGCAGCGACTAAGAGAGACAAGCGTCAAAGAACAGCATGAGTATGCAGGGACAACATTTTAGGCAGTGAGGGCACTGAGCAGGGCTTTACAAGTGATGGCAGAAGCAGCAAGGAACAATTCTGAAGACACATTGAGGGGCAGAGGGAAAGAGACCAAGCAGGTTATTGATTTACTGCAAATGAAAAAGGGAAGCCATCAGCACAGAAAGCCAAGAGAGCCAAAGATCTGTGTCTTGTTTTGCATTTCTGAGAGGAAAGATCGAGTGCAGAGACTGGCTAATGGAAGAAGCTGTGGCAGAGCAGTGGGATCTCTCCCTGGAAATGCACAAGGAGACATCAGCACGCTTAGAGAGCTCCAAAGATTTCACGCTGCCTGAGCCTGATGGATTTTATCCCAGGATGCTGTGAAATAATATGGCAGAAGTGATGTCAGATCCACTTGAGATTATCTTAGGGAAGTCATGGAGTGTAAATAAGCATCAGAAGGCTGGAAAAGGGCAAATATATTCAGTTTCTAAGAACGGAGGGAAAAGACTAATCAGGGATTTGTCTATCAGTCAGCTTACCTTCAAATGCCAGAAAAACCTTGGAAAGCACAAAATCTTTGTGAGCACATGAAAGAAAACAAGGAAATGAGTAAGAGTCAAAATGGATTTGTCAACTGTAAACCCTCTCAGAGCAAGCTTATCTCTTTTTATGAATGGGTTGCAGGTCTGGATAGAGAGAAAACAATAAACACCATCTAAAATCACAGAAGGGGCTCTGACACCTTCTCCAAGGACCTCATTTGAAAGGTAGAAAAGTACATTCTGCATGAAACTCTGATACAGCACAGGCCAAACCAGCTAAATAAACATGATCAGCTAATGAAAGTGTAGCAGTTACCAGTGGGTCGTGGTCAAAATAACAGGATGTGATTAACGTGCTCCTCAGACAACTGTCATGAAGTTGGCTGTATTCAAAATGGTTTCATTAATGGCCTGGTAAAACCAATAGAGAGTTATACTCTTAAAGCTCTGGAAAGCACTAAAGGAGGAGGAGATACAAGTGTGTTAAGGACAGGGATAGAAACCAGTTTGCAAGGCAAGTTGGTGTAACTATATGAAAACACTGGATGAAACCTTATAGGACCAAGCAGAAGGTTGTGCTTTTGCCAGGAATGGTTAACTGCAAATAAAAACTCCAGGGATCCAAGATTATAGGAAATCACGAGCAGAACATGAGCCAGGCTTTTCCTATGGCGTTGGAAAATGAAGGTAATCATCACTGCAACCCAGGATACCGTTTTCTGAACACAACTTGTGATGTATGCTTATAATGAAGTGACATTCGTGCAGCACAACACTCAAACATACGGTTGAGCCAGCCTGTGATGGTCCATTTCCTCACATCATGTACTCTCACAGAGCAATTAAACAAAATTGCTCATGTTCTGTGAGAACAAACCTTGCTGGAAAGGATGGCAATAAAGGAAGAACCTGCCTCTGCTAATGGTACCAACTCATTTCCCAAAAGCTGAAGTTGCTAAGTGACCATTTGTAATTAAAAGGCCTGCCACATTTTAAAAATCCTCTTCCTACAACTGTCAACTGTTGAACCCTCCCTCTGAGCAGAGCGTGCTGCCAGCACAATGTCATTTGAATCAGCCCTTTCATAAAGCTTTTACCAAGGTTTAGCAAGAAAACAGAACTTTCTGCCACAGCTGACAAGGGGCAACCTTCACTAACCAACATTTCTAATTTTTAACCAATTTTTCTCTCCTTCTAGCTACCTTCTTGTAGCTCTGTCTGCTAGAGAGAAAGGGCAAATGTCAGAAGAGCATCCTTTCTGCAGGAAAGGGAAGTCAGTCTAGGTACTCCACAAAACACTTGAGCTCTTGAATATTTTTCTGTATATTCCAGTCTTTGGGAGCTGCTGTAAATTAGTAACCAGACAACTGAAACAGTCACTTTTATCTGCTTCATCCATGGAAGTAAAAAAAACCCCAGCTCTTCTCCCAGATTTGCAGTCTCCTTTTATCCCAACAGAAGCTGTGACCTTTATAAGCAATAGATTCTAGGTCTCAGGCTACGTGTATGAACCTTTGTTTATACGGTGTGATAAATCAAAGGCAAAAATAGCCTACAGGATTCCTTGCTACACTGCACACTGTGAACAATCATTTACTTTCCAGGGGACCATTAATTAGTATTGATTTGTCTTCTTGCCCAGACAGTTCACAGGCACACGGATGGGAGGCTGCGTGCCAGCTTGTGCAGCATCAGGAGCCTGCTATCCTGCAGCTTCTTCTGTGAGCTGAAAAGATTTGCAAGCAGAAGTTAAGCTGCTCTTCCAATTGCCTGTTTTAAGTGACTATTGAAAGAGGGAATAGATGAAATAGTATCAATAGGAGCAAGAGACCCACTTGGAAAAAAAGGGGGTGCAAACATTAAATAGATTTGGTTGGAAAGGACCTTTAAGATCAAGTCCAACCATTAACCTAGCACTGCCAAGTCTGACACTAAACCCTGTCCCTAAGCACCACATCTACTCATCTTTTAAATACCTCCAGGGATGACGACCCAGACGCTTCCCTGGGATGCCTGGTGTGGTGCATGACAGCCCTTTTGGTGAAGACACTTAGTGAAGACATTTCAAATCTAACAACACTGTGACAATGAAATCTTAAGTCCTTGAAAAGGCTCATGCCCCACCTCAGTATTCCCAAATAAGTCATCCCTATGAAGTCATCACTGTAACAGCCTGGGATTGTGGTGATGGTTGGTAAAAAAAGAACATCATGAAACCTGGATGGACAGTGAATGTGTTGTCACAACTCTGCCCACACCTCAAGGTAAAGGAAACCAGACTAGGAAAGTCTCCTTGTGCTTTTGTAAGTAACCTTGTCTCAACAACCCTGACTGAAAACATCATTTTCCTCATTCCTGGAGACCTTCTCTAGTGCCATGAAAGGCCACATGTCTCTCTGGGATAACTGTTCCACCTGGTATCAGGTGTATGATCATACTGGAAGGAGAGATGGCGTGTATGGCAGTAGCTGGCCTTCTTAGAGTAAGGCTGGTCTCCAGCAATGGAGGCTCAGCCCTTGACTGGCATTATGTAAAGCAACTCTTGTAGGAATAGACAGCAGTTAAAATTAGAAGATAAAGTTTCTTGAAAAGAACAACCTGGAGACAGCATTTTAGCACTCTAGTAGAAATGGGAAGTCTAAGATTAAGTGGAACCTCAATTCCTTCACCACCACCACCACCCCCTCCCACCCCCCATATCTATTTAATACTTTACTGCCCTCAGTATTTATTTTATTACCAGATTAGGAAGGGTGTTTTTCTTCTGTTTTAATAGGCTTCTCTATTAGTATCAGATTCTAATCAACCTATTGCATATGTAGGTTCCACCTGACTCCATGCAATACTATCTACCAATAACATGACCTTGTAAAACTTGTTGTTTAGGAAACTAGATCTATAAAACACACCCAGCCTGCAGCAACACTGCCAGTGTTTTACCTGGGGTCTCTCCTATTTAAAGCCTCTGCCTGCTGGGGCAGGTGCTGGAGGGCTAGCTGATGGTGATGGGAGGAGGAGGATATCACTGCCTCATCATCAGAAGGGTGAGTTCCCTTAGAAAGTAGGATGCAAGGTTTGCTGGGGGTAAGGAGAATAGAATTTGGTTTTTTAATGTAGAAAGAATTAGTGAGAAAACAGCTGACTAGCAGGTTCCAGGGAAACAAGGAATAACTTATGAAGATATTATGGTGAGTAAAGATCTATCAATTTTATTAAATGTATTAACATTGAATGGAAGGTGGTATTAGTTTCTTGTGAAGAGATGGTACTTGATACACTAATTTAGACTTTCGTTTCAGCTCTGGATTAGGGTGATAAATAAGTATACTTATGCTCTGCTTCATGGTTTGTGCCTCATGGACCATAAAACCTTGTATCTGCCATAGCTGTTAGGAGGACACATCTCAGATCTTGGGCTCTTCCATTTATTAGAAACTGAGCAATGTGCATGGAGGGGGGATGTTGCTGAGGGCTTCTGATCTGCAGCAGGGGGATAAAAAAGATCAACTTGGAAATGTTATAGAGCAGGAAACTGAAACTGGTTGAAAGGCAATTTGTGTTCTTTTCTCTCTACTAGTGTAGAGCAGGAGAGAGGAATGGTGGGGACTGCTTGTAAAATTGTTCTCCTGATATGAAATCCAGAGTACTACAGATATGGATGGAGGTGGGACTGAGTTTCTCAGGTACCAGAGAGCCATCCAAAGTGTGACAGTGGCTGGTGGTGCTCCATGTAATCATTGAGGGGTGTCTTGTATTTGCTCTTCTGTTCAGTTTGTCTGGCTATGCTCCAGAAGAAGGAGGAGGTACTTTAACCCAGGCATACCACAGTGCAGGAGTGCTCTGAGCCATAGAGGCATTGTAGGTTCTTTTTTTGTTTTCTCACTACTTCTCACACGTGGGCCAGCTTTCAGTGACAGCTTATCCACACTGCTGCTTATTCTGAGCTAAATGAAACTATCACTTGCTGGTGGATTCTCAAACGGCTAATTAGCACTTATTGGGTAATATATGTGCAGGGATGAGATTCACTGGATAATAGGTGTCTGTTGGATTCTTAGCCATTAGGAACAGAAATTAGCACCCTTCTGTGTAGCTAAGCTCTGCCATGTTTTGTTGTAATGCCTTACTTGTTTTGTTTCAGCAGTTACTGAAACATGTCAGGGATTAAAAGAGGCAGCTCCCAGCTCACCAGGGTAGAGTATTTGCTAAAGAGTATTGTGAAAAGAGGCTGATGGACATGGTACCTTTTAGCCTAGAGAAGAGATAATTGAGGGGGGTCTTATCGATGCTTATAAATACTTAAAGGGTGGGTGCCAGGAGGATGGGGTCACTCTTTTTTCAGTGGTGCCCAGTGACAGGTCAAGAGACAATGGGCATGAATTTCAATATACAAAGATCCCCCTAGAAGTGAGGAGGAACTTCTTTACCATGAGGGTGGCAGAGCACGGGGACAGGCTATCCAGAGAGGCTGTGGAATCTCCTTCTCTGGAGACATTCAAAACCCTCCTGGATGTGTTCCTGTGCAACCTGCTCAAGATGATCCTGCTCTGGTAAGGGGGGATAGACTAGATGATCTCCAGAGGTCCCTTCAAATCCCTACCATTCTGTGATTGCTCTCTTGAAAATGTCAGTGCTCTGGGGCTGCCTTGACCAAATGCAGAAAGCATAAATTCCAGGTCACAAGAGCTGTGGCTTCATAGAAAACACCTCTGGCTATGCAAAGATTAAACAGAGTACTTCAAAGCTTCCAATTGTCCTCTGTCATTTCTTCTGGTTTTAAAAATGTTTGTCTGCTGTAAGTAGGGTGTTGGCAAGAGTTTCTAATACTGGATTTGTTGCTGTCTATCTGATGGTTATGCTATGAATGTGAAAAGAAAATCTTCTGGAGAGACACCTCAAAGCTTGTTTTGGCACTATTGTCTATAGAGAAAATCATACCAGCTTGGTTAAGGCTCTGGGCTCCATCTAAGAAGAGACAACAGAGACACAGGGGTCTCTGCTCAAAACACTGTCTCAAAGAGCTTAGGCTTTCTGCAATAAAAGGTGAAATCAAACTGCAGCTCTGTGTTTCAAACATCTGCAATTTAGAGCAATCTGAAGGGCTTGCTATTTTTGAAACTATTTTTATAGAGATGAATTGTGAAAATTAATGTCACTTTGTCCCCTCTATCCAGCTTCTCCAGTCTGGATATGTGACTGTGAACAGGCTCAGATTTAGAAAGCTGTACTGGTGCTCTCCATTTATGTTTTCGTTCACTGCTTTCAAAAAATTTAAGACTATTCTTGTACCAGCCTGGCCTTCTCCCAACACACTGTCCACCCATTTTCAAATACCTCATATTAGAGCTGTAAGTAAAAGTGCTTGCCTAATTATCTCTATTTTCAGTGCAGCTAGCCCTGTAAATTAGGCTGTTTGTTGAACATCATAGTGGAGATTCAGCTTGCAGAACTGATTCATTTTAGCACTAAAAATCCTGCGTGTTTTCCTCTTGCCCTTGACTCTTCTGTGCTTTTCTGATCACTCAGCAGCCCTGTAAATGGTTCAAGAAAGCTACCAAGTATTTCACTTGTGCATGCCTTCCTCAATGGTGAGGGAAAGTTCAAACACCTTCTGCCCCTCTTAAATCCTAACCCCTGGGGCATTTTAAGAACTATTTATTTTTGTATGTTATCCATTCCTTTAACACGATAGGGTTTGGTGTGGGGGGGTTCTGCTTGATAATACATTTCACATGTATAGAAAAGCTATTTAGCCTAAAGCTGCTGGTTACTTTACCAATTCTGTTCTGCTTTCTGAGGAATTAAACCCACAAATCAGGCTTAAACTTTGTAAGACCAGGAGAATACACAGGGGCACTGACAGCAATATTTATGCAGTGCCATGGAAGAAGTTGTTACACAAAATGTTGAATGCTGGTGAGCAGAATAACGTGCTGTCTGAGCTGAACAAGTGGACAGGCACCACTGAGGATGCAAAGTGAAGATGTGGTTTTAAACCCAGCATCTCTAGGACTGGATGCCTCAGACCGGGCTGAAGGGAGATGCCTCTGCATGAAAATTAGCAGCCTGAAATTCAAGAACTGTTCCTTAAAGTATGTGGAGAGGTAAATCTCAGAAGATGATTAAAAGATGATTTCTCAATGCACAGTTGCCTTTAGCCAATAATTTAATGGCTAAAGTAGTCTGGCTTTTAATCCCCACTTCTGAGGTTTGACCTGTCTATGTCCTCACCCTATCCCTGGTCGGCAACACTTAGTACAGCAGTAAACACTGTTTCATGGGCAGGTTTCTTCATTTACCAATGAAGAAACTTCATCAACTTTCTTCATTTAGCAATAAAGAAAATTTACTGTGTCCCATTCTGGGCTCCTCATCATGAAAAGGGCATCAAGGTCCTGGAGCGAGTCCAGAGAAGGGCAACTAGGTAGTTGGTGAAGAGGCTGGGGGGCAAATCATATGAGGAGCAGCTGAGGGAGCTGGGGATGTTTAACCTTGAGAAGAGGAGGCTGAGGGGAGACCTTATCCTGCCTACAACTACCTGAAGGGAGGTTGTAGAAAGAACTCTTTACTGAAAGAGATGTTGGGATGTGGAACAGGCTGCCCAGGGAGGGGGCTGAGTCACCATCCCTGGGTGTGTTTAGCAGACAGGTAGATGAGGTGCTCAGGGATCTGGTTTAGCATAGGGCAGGAACAGTTGGGCTTGATGATCTTAAAGGTCTTTTCCAACCTTGTGATTCTGTGAAAGGAAGAATGATATGAGCTATGAAAGCATGCAGATCTTGTCAGACCTTGTATGCAACTTCTTTTTGGGGTGAGAAGTATATTGGAACAGTGCTTTCTACAGTGCCCTGAAAATAAAGATGCACTGTTACAGGTTTTTGAGGTTTTTTACATCCTTTTCTTGTAACTACAGCAAAACACGGGTCTTCAAAAGCTTCCCTGCACTTTGTTGGTGATGCTGTTAGAGCTTTGCTTGACCAGAGATGACTTACATTTTATCTATCCTCAGCCTGTGGAAATTTTCCAGGAGGAAGGACTCAAAACAATTTAGAATTAGCTGTGACAACAATTGCATGGGTGATACAGCAGGCTTTTACAAATAAACATTACTTTATACAACAGACATGAATACATGTTTTAATGAAGAACTGATTCACAATGATAATATTATTGACTTGTTAAGATTAAACAGGTCTGCCATATGCCGTGTCTAGTGCTTCAGATGGCTTTGGAATTATTTTTAATTTCTTTAATTTCTGCATATTAACAACAGATGTTGAATTATAAAAGGATCCAATAATTGAGGGGATATCAATCCCAAGCTGAGTGTTGAAGGCTTTGTCTTCTTAATGGTTTGAAATACTTCATTTATAGAGACTCAGAAAGTAATTTCTAGTTGGTGATGCTGCTCATAGCTAACTCTTGCACACAGCATTTGGATTACTTTCATCTCACTTCCTCCAGAGTTGCATCAGGTTGCTGAGGAGTGGGTTGGTGGAACACTTGCCTCAGAAACCCATCCCCAACCTTTCAATTACTGTTGTTTAAAAATCCCTTTCACAAGCTCATCTGTCTCTGGGCCTTAGGCTGGTGGCTCTGCCTGAGTGGGCCTCACGCTAGTGGTTCACGCACGGGCCTGAATTGCTCCAGTTCCCGCCCCCTGTACAGCTGAGAGATGGGAGGAAAGGTGCCTTAAAGCTGATGATACACTGAACTGGGACACTGCGAGGGAGAGACTGTGCTCACAACAAGACTTGTGGAACTCCTACACTCATACAGAACTGCAGCCTCTGGGTTGCTGTGGATTTAGCCTTTGGGTGGTTATTGTTTGCTTGAAGTCCAAGAACATCCTTTTCTTTTTTTTAGTGTTTTTTCTTTCTTACCCTGCCTCCACAAGCCTCCACTGGCTTATTTTGCCATACAGTGCGTGGCTTTGTCTTCCCCAGGCAGGTGGTCACACAAACCTGAGCTGTGACTGATTGCAGCCCATGACAGAGCATCACAGCTACCGTGTTGTTTTGCTATCACACTGTCACTGGAGTAGTGGCCTGTCACATCGTGGGTGTGATGGGGTAGCTCAGCACAACTCCCCGTGGCTGAGAAACTGTGGACAGAGCAATGACACCTCATGCTGTCCGGCCTCACAAGAGCACCAGTTGCCTCCAGCTGAGCACATCCCTTCATTGGTGATGCTGCTGGGGTAATCCTGAGCTGTGTAGGAGCGACCCTCAGCATCACAGCTCTTATATACCACAGTGCTAAAGCGCCTCCTGGGGCTGGGAGCCACAGTCTGCCTTTTCAGAGTGGTGTCTGAGAACCAAGAACTTTAGCAGGAGAGACAGATCTCATCGTTGTGCTGGAAAGCAGCAAGCTTCCCTTTGCAGCCCTGCCAACTGCTTGAAGAAACATCTCCAGTGCCTAATGGGGATGGAGGATCTGTAGGGAATGTAGGGACTAAAGCCATCATCTCCTTTTGTAGGTTTCCTGCAGAGGAAAAAAAAAATAAAATCTGTAAGGAAATGACACTGTAATGGTGATAATTAACATAAACAAGATGCAACCCAGTCAGCTGCAAATAGATAGCAGTGATCTCAAATTGATTTCCAATGGGCAGAAGACACAAAGCAGGCAGCTTCTGAACACATGTTTGATTATTTATATCAATTACTAGCTCCATTAACTTAGTTTGACAAAGCAGCCTGTAGAAAGGGAAAGGCAAGAAAGTCAATCCTACCAGCTTCTTGGCAAAGAGAGCAGCTGTTTGGACCCCAGAGGGATATAATACTCAAGCTCAAGCTATATTTGAGCTTTGTGCCCTTAACCCCTCATTTTCTGTCCTGGGGTGAGGCAGCCTGGCCATCTCCTGTCTTGTTTTGAACTATTTACACTGTCCCCTGTGTAATCCTGTGTGGGTCCCTAAAGGGGAGAGCACTTAGATGTCTCTTCCTTCCCTGGGGAGCACCAAGAAAATGCTAGTATTCTTCTTCATTTCAAACAGCTACTCAGACCTCAACATCTTCAAGGCTCCTGCTTCTACTGACTAGTTGATTGCTGCTTTCAAAAGTCTGGGAGAGCACAGAGCAGAGAAACATACAAAATTTGATTGACATCAGCCTGGAGAAAGCCTGTCCTGTCTGATTGTATCAGCACACAGTTAGAATTTACTTGAAACAGGGAGTATGATAGTTTCTGAAAGAAAGGTCCTGTTACTACAGGCAGGGTATCTCCAGTTGCTTGCTGGGACTTTCAGTAAACTCTTGTTGGTGTCGAGGGAAATTGGGTACAAAGGACTAGAGTTAGTGATGGTTTTGACCCAGAATGAGGTCACTGTGTATGGGGAGGGCTCTTTACTTGATGGAACCACAAAAGTCAGTGCTCCAAGTGTCAGGCGGACCAGGTTTGTTCCCTCTGTACAGAAACTGGCTAGGTAGAGGGACTGTGGGCCAGGCACAACTGTCTCTTTCTGCTTGCTGAAGGAAGTTTGAGAACCCTCCCCGATTTCCATATGCTTTTTATGAGGCAGAAAGATGTGCTTTGACCCTTGAGCAACCTTTTCTCTGGGGGAAGCAGGAGGAACGCAAGTCTCTTTTCTGAGAGAAGGAGAGGGAGCAGTGACAGAGGAGAGCTGAAGCTGAAAATTTGTATTGTATTTCTTCTCACAGAAGCTTCAAAGACAGCAGTAGCTTTGCCACCAGCACGCTGCTTCTCTCTCTGCCTTCTTTTCATCTGGTGGGCAGATTGATGGATGAATTGTACAGCTCTGGCCCATTTGGTATTTTTTTCCCCAGCTGCAGGTGTACCTGTATCAGCTAATGTCTGTATGTCCCCATTGGCCCCTCAATGGGCAAGATTCACTCAATTAAGTGTACAGAGCATCTGTTGTTCAGCTGGTATTAGAAATTCCAGCTTTTCCCAGATGATCTATCAGCTGGTAGGCACTTGCCATGCTCCTGTAAGCCACGGCCCTGTGACCAGATCTGCTTTTGCTCATCCCAGACAAACTGCCATTCCCCAAATATGACACAAGTACAGCACTGTCAGTCTTCTTCATCCAAGTGTAAGGAAAATTTATTTAAAGCAATGCATTACACAAACAAGTCAGCCTTTGGTGACTGCCCTGAGATGATGTTTTCAAGGCAGGGAGAAAGCAACTCTACCTGATCCCAACTCAGGCTTGATTAACTGTTGGTTTTCTTTATCTGTCTGATTTCAGACTTACTGACCTTTGTTCACTATCCAGTCTTTTTTTTTTTTAATTCCTGATCAAATACTGCTTTACTTTTCAATGTACCTCTATGTAAGTACATTTGCTTTTAATAGCAAACCCACGTTTGACCATGGGGACTAGGTTATGTTTGATCAAGCTTTTCTGTGTCTGTAAACATTGGAAATACAGTGTATTTGCTAAAGCAACACTCTGAGTCCTCCCAGCAGCTGTGCAGAGTAGCTGCAAATCATGAAGCTGTGATTCCTGCTGTATTAATCCATGCTCTTCGCTTTAAGTGAAGACATCTCATTCTCCCCTACCTGTCCCCATCAGCTCCTTCTATATCTCTATCAATCTCTCCACTTAAGACATGCAGCTCCTGCTGAGGCTTGGCCCCAGTGAAGCCTCCCAGATGATCTTTACAATGAGTAAGCCTGTTCCTAAGTGGGTCAGCCATTTCTGAAGCCCAAGACCTGCCATGGTCTCCTAACCCACTTGCTGACTAATGCATTTGATATCCACCTGAGAGCACACATATGAACTCCATAGTAGACCTAGGAGTGGTTACCAGAGGCTGTCCTTTAGCAATGGTTCAAGGACCTGATGCTAATAGCATGTGTCTGCTGCTGTGAAATGCAGAACACGTGGGTGCCTACCTGCTAAAAGTCTCTTGGTGCATGTAAACAACTGGAATGAAATCTCAGGAGATGAGGAGTGTTATGCCATACCTCAGCTCAGATGCAAACCCTGCTCCATCCCTGCAGAGCTGCTGCCCTGCAGTGTGCAAGTCCTCGGGCTCAAACATGAACAAGAAACAGCAACTAAAGCCCTTACAGGGAAACTTAATTGATTCACCAAGTTTTGAACGGGGTACTTTATAAAATCAAAGTGTGTAATGATTTCTTAAATTGTAATTAAAAATTATGCCACCAAAAATACTGTTAGTGAAGAGCCCTGGCCCCTCAGAGGTGCCCAGCAGTTCCCCAGAGAGGGGTGGAAGCGAGCAAACACATTTCACATGATGGTTTTTAATATAATTATTTGCATAACTGGATTAAAGAAGTGCACCAACGTGCCTCTAAATCTTATTATTGTTTATTAGTCTGGATATCAGAGAAAACAATAATTACACTGAGCAGATATTCCTGGGGCTTGATTCAGAGGTGGGGCTGAGCAAACGTGCCTGTGCCTTGCTCCCTGAAGGATATCCAGCCCTCCTGTTTGGGGTTGGACCCGATGATCTCTCAAGGTCCCTTCTAACCCCTATGATTCTATGATTCTATGTTCCTTTGTACACCATGAAGGGAAAACTAAAGGACTGCAGGACCACAGCAATGGGTCAAGGGGGCTGCTGGGGAGAGAGAAGGAGCTCCGGGAGCTCACGGCTGGGAAACACACAGATCCTTTCAGGGTATGTCTGCAAAACTCAGCCCTGAGAAGGGCCTGAAGCAAGGAGCAGACTCTGAGCTTTCTGCTGCTGGTGCAAGTTCTGGAAGATTCAAGGCATGTACAGGTTAAACCAGTACCAGAGGAAGGGTGCCTGCCATGCTGGGCACAACTGAGGACCTCCTTGAGATGACAGACCTCAGCACTGCCATAGCTGTAGCTCCAGGGACTGCTGGTAGTGAGATGTTCCTAGCACGCCTGTCACTGTAGGAACAATGAATGCACTGAGCAGCCCTCCATTTCTCTCTCAAAGGGGAAAAAGAAGGAAAACCACATAGAGAAATCCCTCTTGATTGCTTTGTGCAGCTCTCCACAGCATCTATCTGCAGTCACTGGCATTCAGAACATTACCAAGCCGAGCTGCGGTGTTGGCAAAGGAGGTTAAAAATGTGATGTGCAAGAAGGAAGGGATCCTAGGCCTGCTGGGTTAACAAGCAGCTTCCCAGTTGCTCCACTGGGCTTTGGATCACTCTGGATTACAGCACTGCCTGTATTTAGCACAAAAGTTTAACATTATGTGCCATCTCAATGCTAATTAGACTTTACAAACTGATTAATTAACAGCTCGAAGCAACATAATTCCATAGGAAAAAAAAAATCTCTTAAAAATTCAGGATTTCTTTGTTATTTAAGGCTGCTTTTTGCAGCCCTTGGTGCCCTACTCCCTGCTCTCAGAACAGCCCTTAAACAGGAGCTGAAAAGCTGGCAGAATTTGGTTGGCTTGTTTAGAAGGGGATTTTTTTTTTCTTTCTCTAAGTCACCAGCTATCCCAGTAACTTGCTATAATGGGCTTGAAGGAAAAACAATTCCTTAAAAGTCAGGCAAAAGCAAAACATCCTTTAGTAAGTCGTTCAGATCTTTAAATCAGGGTAAGCAAGGCAGATAATACACTTCATCACAGAGTGAAGGCAAGTAATAGCCACTTTAAAAGGATTTTCCTTGGTTCAGTGTCTCTGTAATCAGCTTCTAATATCCAGTTCCTCATTACTAGCAACAGAATGGCTTGAATTTCTAAGGAAATTTGTGAGAAGGGATTTCAAATGTTTTTTCAATGCATTTCCCAGTGTGTGCATAGGCATCTGTGTATTTTTTTTTTTAACCAGATTAGCTTACTGAATGCTGATGAGCAAAGTGATAGTCCCAGTTTGGCAGTAGGAGTAGATTTACAAGCTAAAGAAATCATCCTCCCTGTCTTTCCCCCACCCTGTCTGTTTGCGTTGCCCCACAGCACATATGTGACCAGCCACATGTAGTAGCAGCCATATAGATGTCCTTGCCAACCATGGCCAAAACTGCCCCTGGGTTGCCCTGCTTCCCTGGCTGATCTCAGGGCAGTATCAGTCAGTCCCTCATGCCATCCCAGTTTCTGGCTGAGCAGGCTGGAAGAAACATCTTCAGAAACAGTCTGCTTTCAGAACTTTTTCCCTTGCACTTATCTATTGTCACAGTTTATTGTCTATTTTCAGTTCAGGCAGAGGGAGGAAGAAACTAGAAACCATTATGTTTATTATAGCTTCTAACTCCCTCATCTAATTGAAAGGTGAAGGTCAGAGGAAATTATTAGAGTCCTCAGAGAAGAGCACTTCCCACTCCACTCCACTTGACAGGTCTGTCTTTGGTCACACAGTGCTCATACACGGTGCACTGTCAACAGCACCTTTCACCCACTGTCTCTTAACAGGCACCTCCAGAAGTGCTCCTGAAGATGGTATCAAAGCCTCTGGCTGTCTCTGGAGATCAAAGCTGATGGCAGCATTACTACACCTCGAAATCAGTTCCTTGAGGAGGGACTGGTGAGCTGATGCTGTGCTGCTTGTACCCTCGATAGTGGGGATGTGAGCACAACTCAGCTGTTGGAGGGAGGCACAAAGCAGCTCCTACCATCCCACTTTCCTGCTCCCAGCTGAGACAGCTCCTCAGGCAGGGCATTTCTGGGAACCTGAGGCTGTTCTTCAGCACAGCCCCAGCCCAAGAGGACTACAGGAATAGTGTTAGAACCCCACCCTGGATCCTGTGCTAAGGACTGGACTCTGGGTAGATAGGCAGATTAATTTTTACCCAATCCAAAGAACTTCTTCACTGAGATATTTAAGTGTACTATTTATCCTTGCTTCTCCCTGTCCTCAAATCCCACATCTGTACCACCAGCAATATCCAAAACAGACAAGAGGGATCACTGTAGTTTACATAAAGGCATCTTATCATGCTAACATCTCCTTGGCCTCCTACTAAAGAAGTGAAGACATTTCTGGGGCTGGATGTATATCTCTCCTTCTCTAGTCAGAGTGGAGGTTCTGGGGGAACTGTGCATGGGACTTGGGTTGTGATAATTGAGCCCTGGGGACAAAAGTCAGGAACCAAGGCTAATTAATAGTGGAAAAGACTTACAGCGTCACAGCAAGAAGGAAGTGCACTCCCACCAGCTCTCGTTTACAGCACCACACTGGCCATAATGCAATTCGTAGTGGGTCCAATTTTCTTTTTTCTCCAGGCAAACATTTTCTTCAGCTCTCCCCTGAAGTTGTCATGGAGCCAGGCATAAAGGAAGGCATTGGTACAAGCAGACATCATTGCAAACCAGTGGCAGAGCAGCTGGATGAAGTTGAAGTACTGCTTGTCAATTAAGCTGATGTCTATGTCCTTTATCATGTTGAAGATGTGCAGAGGCAGCCAGCAGACCCCAAAGGCTGCCACCACTAAGACCAGCAAGCGAAAAGTCTTTCTCCTCCTTGCTCGGTCCCACTCAGCCTGGCCTTGGGTAACGTTGCCTGGGACCACACGGTTTTTCAGCTTGACTGAGATCCTCAGGTAGGACAGGGAGATGACAGCCAAAGGCAGTACGTAGGTGATGATGAGAGTGCTGTAGGCGTAAGCCAAGCGATCTCTTTTCATGTGGAACCAAAACTCCTCGCAGATGGAGAAGTCCAGCTCTGGGAACTCTGCATGGTACGTGTGGACCAAGGCTGGGGCAGCCAGGGTACAGCTCAGCAGCCAAATCGCAGCCAGGATATAAGCACAAATAGGGATTGTGAGCCTCCTGCGGAAGGGGTACACCATGGCATAGTACCTATCCACAGCTATGACAGTCAAGGTAAAGACAGACACAAACACAGTGACGGGTTGCATCAGGAAAACAAAGTAGCACATGAAACGCCCGTACACCCATCCCCTGGGCTCAAAGGCATACGCCAGCGTCAGGGGCACGCAGGTTGCACACATGAGCATGTCTGAGAAAGCCAGATTGCCTACCAGAAAGTTGGTGACGTTGTGCATTTTTTTTGTCTTGCAGATAACATAAATGAGAAGGTAATTCCCAATGACACCAATGAAAACCACCAGCGAGTAGCAGGGGATGATGAGTGGCTTGAAGGTCTGGACAAACTGGAGCCCTGAGAATAAATTGCTGGCATTGCTATGAATCGCAGAGAGGAAGCTTTGGGAGGTTAAATTGTCCGAATTCATCATTTCCCTCCTTTTGTCGTCTGCTGTCAGCTGAGTGAAGTGGTTACCACCACGCTACTCCTGCACTCAATCAGTGTGGATAATGAATGGATTACCGACTGTCTGGAGGTTACCACATGGATAGTAAACAAGCATCCATAAAAGCAAAAGGTGAAGTTGTAATCCTCGAGAGGCAGCTTTCAGCAATTCCTAAGAAAAATCAAATACAACCAGTTTCCATTAAAGTCCTCCTGTATTTACTATTAAATCTAGGTTTTGACAGCATGCCACTTAATAAACATTTAATGCAGTGAGTACTTACTGCTGTGGGGTTTTAATCCCATATGATTTTCCTGTGGATGCCAAGAAGTGCCCTAGATGTCTGTCTTCTGCAAATCCAGGAGCGTGTGTGTGTGTGTGTGTGTGTGTGTGTGTGTGTGTGTGACAGGAAGAGAGAGAATATATGAGTGAGTGAGCGAGGGATGCGCATTTACAAGCTAAGTGGAGATCAGTGTTTTTAAGCAGTCTTCACTACTAGGTTATGCCAGATCTGTGTACAAGCTTTTATCCCTATTGGCTGTCCTGGGTATTACGTTGCTCTTTGCGTGTTTCTTACTGATAGTAATTAGTTCTTGAATATCCTTTCAAAAACTCCCTCCTTCTTCCAGTGCATCTGTAATTGCCCCTCACAGCTAAAACTCGGTTTACACTCGTTAAAACTAGCCTGCACGTTACCTAATCCAAGATTCACTTTGCCCTCAGAGTGTCCAAAAAAAAAAAAAAATCTACCTCTGAATTTACAGCCATAATGTAGCTGTAAAATAGAATTTTAATAACATGCTGAAGCCAGCTAAATGTTTATGCCACCAGAGGGACTCAGCTACGTACTCGGTGAATGAAGTTAAGATTACAACTTCCATTTAGCATGCAGCACGAAGGACTTTATTTTATTTAAAATAATTTTTCCTAACGGTGGTACAATGTTTGCTCGCCCAGTGTGAGTATTTTCGGTGAGCTTTACCCGTGTTTAAAGGTAAACACATGCGACCATCTCAAAGGCAATATTAGCATGTGAATAGGCTTAGCTGTAAGGGTTCACCTGCAGTGAACTACAGCAAACTGTTTGTAATACAGCTGCCCAAATGCATTTGGCATGTTTCTTCATTTTCTGCAGTAGGTTTGTTAACCCTTTCTGTACCACACAAGTGCTAACCAGCCTGTAAAATAGTCTATTCTTGGGTTTTGTTTGGTTCAGACATTAGAAAGCAAAAAAATCAGGATAGGTGTTTAGAGCACACAGATTTAAGCAGATGTCCCCATCCCACTCTTACCTATTGCTCTTGTTGTCCCTTAAATCCCCTACATTTCAACAGCTTCTGGGACCAGGAACTCAGGCAGTGAAAATAGAGACAGTCTATTGCACCCATCTCTATGAAGAAAATAAACAGAGCAGCCTAACAACCTGTGAATCCTTCAGAGCAGAGAACATCGATAGGTTTTGCAAGGCACTCGGGGGATTTAGACACAACTTCAAGGGGCAAGTTTATGTCCTAATCTCTTAGGCTGCTCTGAGGAAATATTAACCCATTGTTTTCTATGAGGCTATGCACAGACCCATATCCATCTCTTGAACTGCTGTACTTTGACATAAACCAGAAGTTTAAATAGATTTCACTTGTGTCATAATTCTTTCCCTAATCCTAAACCAGAAGGTAATCTTGTGTCACACTTGGTCACGCTGGAGCCGTTCTCCCACAACTGCTTATGATGGGTGGGCATTTCAAGCTTCCTACGGGCTGACCCTGTGCCTGTACATAACCACATTTATGGTTAGATTATACTATGGGCTGGAATACAGCAATAATTCCAGCCTGAGGGGAGAACAAGCATGTAGCCGCATTGCTCAGGCGTGCCATCCTTCACTGCATGGGTGCAGTAACCCACCCATGACCCATAAAAAAATGGGATATTATATCCACATTAGAGTACAATCTCACCCATCTGAGCTGGATGGGACCCAGAGGAATACAATACTTATTTATCTCTACATACCCAAATTCAGAACTGGAGGGTAGAGATTGCAAAGAGGTAACAAAAAAGGGGATTCCTATTGTTTTGGGGTTTTTTACCATCCTGTGCAATGGTACCATTTGGTGATAAGCAGCAGGCTGCAAAAGTAACTAACTCCTAAAACCCATAAATGCAATTGTTTCACGTAATGTGTGAGAAAAGTACAGTCTGATTCAAATCCTACTGAAGCAGGGTTGCAGTAGGCTTTGGATGTGGCTCTAGTATAAGGCGAAAGGCATAGAAAAATGAACTGGGAGCATATGCAAATGGCCTTCCTACTGCCCACATCCTGCTGGAATGGCCAGGCTTATGCTAGGACAGAAGCCTCACAGTAACATCAGTGCACACACAATAACTGAAAAACACATTTTTAACTACATGATTTTTCTGTTTCATTCCCAAGAGCTGCACAGTTGATCTGATAAATATCCTCATTGTTTTCCTAAGAGAAAAAGGTTCATACTTCTCTATGTGGGAATAAAGATCAAGCAAAATATCATCTAGAATAACCTTCGTGGGCATCTTAATGCTCAGGTCACAAAAACCTGCAAGTAACCTGAGAGGTTTTTTGGGTTTTATTTAAAGCTGTACCAAGCAACCTTCCTGCATTTCCTCTTACCTTTAAATGTGTTTTCTTCACCCCCGAAGCCCATAACCAGTATACATTCCATTTGAAGGCTCCCATCCTTTTTCTCTTAGTTATTTTCTATTTGTTTTGGCTTCAGGCAGAAAATATCTTCAATTCAACTGTAGTCTACAGCCAAGACCTGGAAAGATAATATTTAATAGGGGCTTGAATTGAAAAGGTATTTCAGCATTTTACCCCAAAGAAATCCTCTTTTCCTCCTTTTAAAATTGCAAACATTAATCTTGTTTAGAATTTCCTAGGCCAGGTGACAAGGTTCTTCCTGAACTAAGTCTATTTCACACAGGTAATTTTCTCATTAAAAAAGAAAAGGTCACAGAAACTGCATTACTGTCATATTCGAATTGTTCTGACATTCCAAGTGTGTAGGGGTGCCACACATAGGAATGTTGATTAGTCTCTAATTGAAACCCTGGTCTTCCTTGAGTCAATGGAAAATGTTATAGCTAAAGCAGAGCCAAGATTTCACAGAAACATTTTGCTGCTGAGCTTTCACAATCTCTTCTGCTAACCTGTCCAACTTTGTACAGACACTTTGAGTACAAACATTGGAAGCTCCTGTGTGACCCTCAGAAAAGTGGCAAACCTCTTGAAGCACTAATGCTGGTCCTTACATGCATGTCTAGTCATGCCTATAGCTCCTAACTCAACCAGCATGATCCAGGGATGAGATATGATCTTAGCAGCTGTACTTGCAAAGCCCAACAGTACTTTTTAAGCTATTAGGCCCTACCTTCAATCATTTAGGCTTTACAGACCAAAACATTTTCTTCTGCCATTAAAGAACTGGGAGGTAGGCAAAGAACAGCAACATTTTTGAAGGAACTGGACCAGAAGACAGTACCTATTCCTGCTCCTCAAGAACCTTGCTTGGGACTGACTATCCATTTTCATTGCATGATGTCAGCAAAAAAAAGCAGGACCACACCAACTGATTTTGACAGAACAACCAAGTTTGGAACCCAAGACTATATGGCAGATGACTGCACAATTACAGAGAGAAACTTTGAAAAACCTCAAGAAGAATGGGAGGAAGTTTGATATCATTACAGAAGAAAAACTTGTCATGAAAGCCAGGATCAAGGTCACTGGATAATAAGCCTTTTCACTAAGGTTTAGGATGGAGTGAATTTTGTTGCAGGTCTATCTATACAAAAGAGATGGCAGTGCAATTGAAAGTGCAAGGAAAAGAAAATCTACTACTTTGTGTCAGAGTCCAGGGTGGAGTTGTCTCTACTTTCTTACAATCTCTGGACAATTTTCTTGCTAGAAGTGTGTATTCAGTGGAGCAGAATTGCACTGTATTCTTTAAAAACACCGGGGAAGATGGTAAACTCCAGGGAAGGTAAAGACACATTTAAACTAAGGAACAATACTAATGAAAGAACAAATTCACCATGGGCAAATTCAGGATGGAAAGTAGAACACTTCTAAGTGGGAGGGAAAAAAATTGCCCCTCGGAAATGCTGGCTTTTGGAACAATCAAGGTATTATGGGGGGTAAAACACCTGCTTTTAACAGAAAGCTTGATAGAAATCTTGATCCATTTATCACATGCATGTGGTATGATTACTTGTATGGGGCTTGGACTTCAGGAGGTTCCTCTCCATCACACATCAACACCGATTTAGACTTTGGACTTCACTCATTCCTACTCAAAAATAACTCCACTCTCAGCTATTTCAACAGTATTCCCATTGATAATGTTGAAAAGATAAAATTAAAATCTATATACTTGCACACCCAGACACATGGGCACAGCTGCAACCAAGTTCTATGATGTTTCTTTCCACTGTTCTCTGTGGTTTTTTGATGTGAAGATCTGTGCACTAGTGCCTGTGCGGATCAACTACAGCACTTCAACATTTGCCCATGAACTTTTACTGCTGCTGATCTTGGCACCAGCTCAGAGCAGCCAATCTACAAAGTAGAGAGAAAGGCAGGGTCAGCAGAGTCACTCTAAAAACATTTCAGCCCCAAGGCACTTCAATCAGTACAATCACTGATTCTTCTTCCTCTGCCTTCCTGCAAGAGTGCTACCCGAAGACTTTATAGAAGACGACTTCATCCCCTCACTTCTCCACCACCCCCTCCTTACATTTCCTTTGTCAGCCAAACCCATGCTGGAATGAGTGACCAACAAAGAAGCTGACCTGATTTTTTTTTTTAATGTTAGGTTTTGCTGTGGGGGTTTTGTGTTTGTTTTTTGGTTGTCTGGTGGGTTTTGTTGGGGGGTTGGGGTTTTATTTGTGGGTTTTTTTTTTTAATTTCTAAGCACAGGACTAGTAGGTTAAACTCTTTGATGAATCAAGGGGTATTCATGCTGAATTTATTCATTGACCATGCTAAGGCAGAATTTTGCTGAGAAGTAAGGACAGGGTAAACAAGTCTAACCATCTCCCAGTTGTCTGGACAGACATCGATAGAATTCAAGATTTGTATTACAGATCCTTCTGTAAAACATCACCCAAACAAAGCCTTATCATGTTAGCACCATTAATACAGTAAGAGACAGTTGCAGTCTTTGATATCTGTGAAGTAGAATTTTCTGCTTCACAGGAACAGAAATGCATTTGGGTGAGTGCTCAGTCACTGTTTAATTTAGGGTTCAGTGTACTGACTTTGCTAACAACTCCGCTTTAGAAGAAAGGACTAAGGGCTGATAAGGAGCATGTTTTGCTAAAAGGTGTCCTTGGAGAAGAGCAGAAGGACTGGTAAAGAGGAGGCATCCTGCCCCAGCAGGTGTGAGAGCTGGGTGATAGCCAGAGAGGAATGAAGTCAACAAAAATGGGCAGTAACTCAGAGAATGCTAAAGGCAGCAGGGGAGTTGTTGACCACCCAATTAAAGGACTACACACATGACACCCACACACCTTTAAGGAGCATACCTGATAATTTTAATATGCTTGACCAATAGTAGATGATGCAGTAATTACTAACCAATTAGTGTAAATTTAGGTGGGTTTTTCTAATCCTGTAACAAGATCAATATGTTGCAGATGCTGTGTGTAGGTTTTGTGCAGTTACCACCTAGCACCCATCTCTGTGCAGACATGGAATAAATCCAATACCTCTGCTCTGTGTGTGTATTGGCATGCTGCACACCAGGTAATGAGCCCGCTTTTGGGACAACATTACAGAGTTCCCCTAGACAGGATACACAGCACTAGGAAAAAAACCTGGGTGAAACCTTTATAAATATCAGAGCTAGAAGTTTCCTTTTTCATTAATAATTATGATTTTAGGCAGTAGTGCTGACATATCATGGTAAAGTGTGGTTATTTATTTATTTATTTATTGTTAGGTCAGGACTAACCTGGGAAAAAGTATGTGAATGTCTTTGATGTAAAGGCTGAAAGAGTATTCTTCCAAAGAAGGATTAAAGTGAAAAAAGGATGAAGGCAGATTTGCATATGCATCAGATCCAACAGTTCCTACCCCTCAGAAAAACTGGCATTTCTCCTCTGCTCACAAGCCCTGAAGTAGAGTGCAATACCGAATCATGCCCCAAGCTAAAACAGACTGTGGGAATCAGCTCCCAGACACATTTGCAGATTGAATGCTGAGCCCTGGAGAAACTTAGTATTAGAAATGTTCCCTGCAGATGTAAACATCCAGGAACCAGGGTCACACTATACCCTCAGGGTCACACGTGCAGTTTTGCCCTGGTGTAGAAGCGGGCTGCCAAGAAATCACAGTATCACAGAATCACAAGGTTGGAAAAGACCTTTAAGATCATTGAGTCCAACCATCCCTGTCCTATGCTAAACCATATCCCTGAGTACCTCATCTACCTGTCTGTTAAACACATTCAGGGTCAATGACTCAGCCCCCTCCCTGGGCAGCCTGTTCCAGGCCCCAACAACTCCTTCAGTGAAAAACTTTTTCTTAACATCTGAGCTGACCCTGCCCTGGCATAGCTTGAGGCCATTTCCCCTTGTCCCATCTCCTGTCACCTGCCTGAAGAGACCATTGTCCACCTCTCTGCACCCTCCTGTCAGGTCAGTGTAGGCAGGATAAAGTCTCCCCTCAGCCTCCTCTTCTCCAGGCTGAACACCTCCAGCTCCCTCAGCTGCTCCTCATAGGATTTGCCCTTCAGCCCCTTCCCCAGCCTGGTTGCCCTTCTCTGGACTCGCTCAAGGATCTCAATGTCCTTCTTGTAGTGAGGAGCCCAGAACTGGACAGTGTAGAGGTGCAGCCTCACCAATGCCAAGCACAGGGGCACAATCCCCTCCCCAGACCTACTGTCCTGACTACCCTGTCTGCTGAGCCTTGAGTCTTTGCAGCGACAGGGGAAAACGCTGCCTGGTCCCTGAAACTGCTCTACATCACCCGGAGAACCAGTTCCCCTCTGCACTCCCGTGCTGCTGGGCTTTGAACACCTTCAAGAGGAAAGCACCCCAGCAGCCTGGCTCCCCCGGGGCTGGCCGGGAGGTGACCGGTGCTGCAGCACCACGGACAGCGACCGCGCCCTGGCCCCGGCGCTCGGGGGAAGGGTCACGGCTTCACCCTTCCGCGTCCCCTCCCGGTGTGATTAGGGTGGGTCAGCCCAGAGCACCCCTGCAAGGCAAGGGCAGGACTCCCAGAAAACCCCTCCCTGTGCCTGGGCGCTCTCTCAGCCCACGCAAAATGCCTGTTGCACACAGAACAGCTTGGCAGCTGCCATGAGGCGCGGGCAGGCCAGCGGCTGTGGGGAACCCCGCACCCGAAGGGGATCTCTCCCCAGGAGCTAAAGAGGTAAAAAGCAATTCCTGCTTCCCACGTTATCCCAAAGTGCCCATCTGCTCTGGGGATGTGTGAAGGACAGGAGAGAGCACCGGCTGCCTAAGTTTACATAAGTAAACCTGATGTTTTCATGGAGCGATGGGTTCAGCTAGTGTTTGTCAAACAAAAGGGGAAAAACCCCAAAGGACCAACATGATTCCAGCTGCTGTTAGTTGTTTATATAAAGTAATAAAAATCCAACTTCCATTTAATTAACTATCCCACTAACACCAATCTGCCCTGGAGCTTTGAAAGCTCTTAATACTAAAGGTTTGTCTGGAGGACTGTCATCTGGTTTGACTATAGCTTGCATAATAACATTATATAGAGATAAGAATGCTATTTGGAAATGTGTTGCTCTGCTCTCTCATGCAAACTCATGCTTGAAAATAAAAAGGGAGGGGAAGAGAAATTGGACTTTAATAACCTACATCAACAGGAGGAAAAAAAAGCAACCTAACAGAACTTCTAATGAAGCCTTATGCATGTTTTCAGCAGTTACAGTTAGACTGAAGAAGTGATATTAAAAAAAAAAAAGAAAAGAAAAGATGTTTTCAGCATGTTCAGAGCCAGAGTGGTTACTGGTTTATCATCACATCCCCTCTCTCCAAATGTACAGCTCTATATTTGCTGTCAGGACTATTCTCTCACTCTGTGGGTGTTTGTATGTGTTGTATCCATTTTAGCTATGCTTCAGCATCTGGCTTTATTCTCCTTCTTTGTCTCCATTTCTCTTCCACAGCAGAATTTGGCTGCTTGCTTTTCCCTGCTACACACAATGTCACTCACAGCAGCCATTGATGCATCCACTGTTAGATGAGAAAATATGGAGCAGAAAGGGCTTAATGTGGAAGAAATTAGAGGAACATAGAAAGGGAACAATCATTTAATGATGACTCCAACTGCTGTGACTTACTCCCACATACCACTTCTGTTGCTTATTCTTTCAAGGTATTCTGATATATGTAACACTGGTTATAAAAGGCAATACAACTGACTTGTGATTCTCTTATGAAAATCAACATAAATTTTGCTGCAGATTTCAAGATTGCCAAGGTTGTCCCCTGTCCTTTCCTTTAACCTATTTGCTTTCAAATGTTTCTCTCTAGTTCTGCTAGCTTTTCCCCATTTTATTATCAAAAAAGTTTGAAAACACAAGGACCATCAGACTTCCTTTACTGGGTGATTCCTTCTGGCTCACCTCTTTTCAGCCCTTCCTGACTCTTACGAAGCAGGAATCCAGTCCCATCTGTAGAGTTCCTCAGCTCATGTTAGTCCTATTATTCTCTATAGATACTATACCTGACCTGATTGCTATTAGATTAAAAGCTCAGTCTCCAAATAGCTTTTCCCTAAAACTCCACTTTAAGAAGTGTTTTGTTCATTTCATGACACATTTGTGATGGAGAATTGTTTTCATGTATGGGTTTTGTCAAGCATACAGACAGCAGCAAAAGGACACAGTTTAGCTCTAATTTTCTCTTGTTTTCAACTGATTCATTGATTGAACTACCATCGATTAGAAGACAGGAACATGCAGTGTGTACAATAAATATCTATCCCAGAATTTTCCCATTATTCCACAGAAGTTGTTATGCTACACACACACAAAAAAAACCCTGGTTTACCTTCCCTGATTTCTAAATGTCTGTCACCAGTTGTCACTAGTTTCAGGGTTGCATGTGACCACCACCTGATGATCATAGAATCGTAGAATCATAGAACTGTAGGGGTTGGAAGGGACCTCGAGAGATCATCGGGTCCAACCCCCTGCCAAAGCAGCTCCCTAGGACATTTCACTCAGATAGGCGTCCAGACGGGTCTGGAATCTCTCCAGAGAAGGAGACTCCACCACCTCCCTGGGCAGCCTGTCCCAGGGCTCCCTCACCCTCACTGGGGAAAAGTTCTTCCCCATGTTGGTGTGGAACTCCCTGTGCTCCAACTTGCAGCCATTGCCCCTTGTCCTGTCTCCACAGACACTGAAAAGGGACTGGCTGATTCCTCCTGCATCCCCTGCTTAAGATAATTATAAACATTAATTAGGTCCCCCCTTAGTCTTCTCTTCTCAAGGCTGAACAGTCCCAATTTTCTCAGCCTTTCCTCATAGGGGAGATGCTTCAGGCCCTCAATCATCTTCATAGCCCTTCTCTGGACTCTCTCCAGGAGATCCTTGTCCTTTTTATCCCAGGGAGCCCAGAACTGGACACAACACTCCAGGTGGGGCCTGACCAGGGCAGAGTAGAGGGGGAGGATCACCTTCCTTTGACCTACTGGCCACACTCCTACTGATGCACCCCAGGATCCCATTGGCTCTCTTAGCCACCGAGGCACAGTGCTGGCTCATGGCCAACCTGTCATCCACCAGGACCCCCAGGTCCTTCTCCACTGAGCTCTTCTCCAGCAGGTCATCCCCCTGATGATGGTGAATTACAGCTAAAGGTCGTCCCATTACTGCTCCTCTGTTGTGGCTGCTCTGCTCAGAGATATGCTGCTTGAGGCAGAAATTTGCCCCTTTTTTTTTAAATAGCAGATTCTTTCCTCTTTTCTATGTGACCAATGCCAACTTGAACACCGACACAGTGCCTACTATTTCATTAAAGAAGTCAACTCCACTGCTTTATGAGTGTTGACTTCATCATACTAATTGACAAAAGCATGTGCAAATCTTAACTGGGAATTCTGCATTCTGGTGGCTTTGCTAAAACCTTGCAGCAAAACACTGCAATGTCAAAATAACTAATGGCTCAAGTGCAGTATTTTCTGATATTTAATACATGAGGCAAGGATGGCTGTAAACTGTGAGGTCTAGTATGTCCCAGATGCTTACAATTCTTACATCACCTGTTGCGGTTTTGCATAGTTGGGTACTGAGAGAGAGAGAGAGACCAGGGGCTGCAGAAAATGGCTGTTAGAGTCTTCTGCAGGCCTGCTTATAGTGCCTCTGAGAATCACTTATAGGAGAGAAAGACTCCACCAGAACACGGAGTGCCAGGAAGATCGCAATTTTGGCCCGGGAAGGCTGGGGGAGGAGGCGCCCAGGTACCCAGGCGAGAGATGCCCCTGCAGCCCGAGCTGAAGCACGTGGAGGAGCCGGAGGAAAGGACCCATGGAGGAGGCAGAGACCCGACCTGCCCGATGGAGAGGCTCCACGCTGGATGGAGCCGGTGGAGACATAGAGAAGATGCCGTGACTGACGTTGGGATGAGCCCCTGCCAGCACAAGCGACCTACAGAGATGAGCCAAACAGGTTTGCTGGGGGAGGCATCATAGCCCCGTGGAGGACTGGGACTGAGAGACACTGTGATTTGTTGCTGCCAGCCAGAGCAGAGATGAAGCCCGGTGGGAAGAGATTTGCCTTGGAGAAAGTTGCTGGAGGACTGGCTCTTATGGGTGAGATCCTACGGTGCAGCAGGGGGAGGCTGTGTGGAATGGATGCCCCCATCCCGGCCGAGAAGGAAACCATCTTGCAAGGGACTGACTAAAGCCCCCATCTCCTAGTCCCTGCACCCCGCCCTGTGATGCGAGCAGGAGAGGGGAAGAAGGGAGCAAAATCATGGTTAAAAGGAAGTCTGCTTTAGAATGGAGGGGTGGGGGGAAGGTGTTACCGAGACCCCCATTTCCCCAGTCCCTGCCCCTCCTGTGCTGCGACCGGGAGGGAAGAAGGGAGCAAACTTCTAACTAAAGTCTGCTGAGGAGGGAGTGGGGGGGGAAAGTGTTTGCCTGGTTGCATTTGTTCTAAGATTGTTGGTTGCACTCCTGACTCTGGTTCCTTTTCACTGTTTTCTCTTTAGTGTAGTGTAATAAATGAGATAACTTTCTCTTCAGCACTCTGTGTTGAGTGTGTTCTGCCCGCGTCATCAACGAGTTTGCCTCTTGAGCCACCCAATTATATTATTTCTCCCCTGTCCAACTAAGAAGAGGAGTAACAGACTGATTTTGGTGGGCATCTGGCCTTTGGCCAGGGCTCAACCACCACATCACCTTACATAGCTTTTGTTTCATCTTTGCAAGAAATGTCCTCCCTATCCAGAAATGTAGGGTTTGTTTCAGATTTTTCATTTCTAGTAGTAGTGAATCCTGAGAACTGTATCCTGATCAGGATAAAATTCAAAAGCTCCATAGAAGTGAGCTGATACAGGCTACACAGGACTCGTTCCTTATTTATAACCCTATTGCTCTAGTAGTACTCCAGGCATTCAGAAAGAAGTGCAATGAGCCTGACTTAGTGAGCAAGGTAAGACCTGCCCAAAGCCTGACTTAGTGAGCAAGGTAAGACCTGCCCAAACAGAAGACAAAAGTTCATCACTGCAAATGCAACAAGCCAAGAAGCTCACGGCATCTTATGCACGATAATGAACATGTCTTTCTGACACCAAGCAAAGATCACTGTCACCTCCCTGCTAGGGAGGATGAAGCTGTGGCTGGATAATTTTTCCTCTGGAGCAGGACAGATCTTACTGCTAGAACTGACAAGGGAATCCAGATCTGCTGATATCCTACCTAGGCAAGCCACCTTTCCCTGTTACTATATATGAAGTGTCATGACTCCAGAGGCACAGGAAGGTAAGGCAACTGTTGCTAGTTAACCATTCTTCCCTTCCCCCGTTTCTTTTTTGACACCATAAAACCTACATTGAAGTAGGCAAAATCAAAATACACAGCCCTAGACAACAAACTCCCCCAAAGCCTTTTCTGAAGATGCCCACACTATTGCACCTTCTAAAAAGCCCAAACTAATGTCCTATATTAGTAATGGTTCCTGGTTTTTGGCTCTAGTAGGAAAAAAAGCTTTTAAGCCTGGTTAGAGTTTTACTTAGCAAAAACATTATACAACATTCTAGTTAATAGAAAATTAAGGGGAGAGAACCCACCGAATTCTGGCCTCACAACCAGTCTCTCTGAGCACGAAACAGTCTTTTTACATTCATGAGCCCAAATCCTTTTCTTTTGAATAGCTTGGAGAGAAGCAGTGCACCTCAAAAACAGAACAGAAAGCATTGTTTGTAGGGAATGATTAAATAAGGTGTATATGTAGAAGTTCAGAAGACAAGGAGTAGCTGCAATTATTTAAGTTATTCTTTTTGCTCTTTTTGTTGTTGTTCCAACTGAGTATTTTAATTGAAAAATATCCTTGAGAGCTTCTAGGATAGCCAGAAAAATACACCATCAAATGGTAATTTATAAAATTCTTTGAAATCCTGAAATAACAGGAACAGCTTGATGCCATGTTGAATTAAGTTTAATCATTGAAGGAGTTGTGGGATGACACTGGCATTGATACACAGTTTTCTAAGCAAGACTAAGGGTCTCAACCTTCAGAAAAGAGCTAAAGGGTTACTCCGCTTTCATCCAGCCATGAGCCAGAAGAAAGCAAGTCCATTCATTTTTGCTCCCCAGTCTTGTTCTAGTTTACACCAGCCAACCTTAGCACACAAGGACAGGGTTCTGAGATGAAAGAAGGCAGGAGACAGGAAACTCACCTTTCTGTTCTGAAGATAGAGGCCATAAACAGAGTGATGTGCATACTCAAATTCACCATCTTCTTCTCAGCCACAGGTGTCAGCTTAGCCATGCTCTCAGGCAGAACAAAGACCTTCTCAGGTAGCACTGCATGAACCCTGACAGCAGGAGGTTTGTTCCTCACTTATCAGCTGGCATGGACACACCTGGATGGACAATATCCCTGTCAATGAAAATAGCTTGTCATATAACTGTACCACGGTGATCCAGAAGCACAGAGGAGTAGTGGGCTAACAGACCAGTGATCAAACCACCTGTTTCTAGCGCGTGGGTCTCATTTTTCAGGATAGAGTGTAAAGTTCTGTTCCTTAAAATCAAAAGCTTTAAACTTTTTTCCTCCAGTTCCTCTGAAGCATATGTTACCCTACAAAACAGCAGTGAAGTCAACAGCTCTAGAAATGTGCTTCAAGTCTCTTCGTTTGTATCCTTGGGAAAATGGACCTGCCATCAATATGGAGCCTGTCCTGATCAGTGGCCTTCTGCATCCAAGATTCAAACTCTGATTTTAACCCTAAAAACCCATCTTTGCACAATAACATGAGATGATGAAAATAACCCCCCACTCTGGCTTTAAATATTCAAGGTTGTAATTCCCCTTCACATGACCTCTGAACCAAACCTACATAGCCCTGGGTTCACACCTCGCTTCATGATGGAAAGATTTAACAACTTGTGATGAAACCTCAATAGCTGAAAGCAAGACAAAGGCATCTTTTAATCGTCAGATTAGCTGGAGGGAAGAGCTGGAACTGCTTTCAGTCTGGAAAGAAGGGGAAATCATTAAAGGAAATCATCCCCTTTTCTTTTTCCAAGTAATTAGAAGAACCATCTGTATGCTCATTCCACTACAGTTAAGGGTGCAGATTAGCATTTCAGAGAGATTTGAGTTAAACCAGCAATACTTTGATGTATTAACATGAATGATGCTAAAATTTCTAAGGCTCTCAATGTTATACAAGTTAAAAAGGGTACACATGTCACTTTCCAGTCACTCTTTTTAAATGACTATTCAGCGGGCCAAATTTACATTCACAGAATTTTCCTTTTATCTCCACAAGCATATGAAAAAAAATGATATGTTCCCATTAAAATAAATATAGTATTTACATAATGCCCAACTCTAACCCTGTGGATCTGTACTGGCAGACTGTGCAGCACATGCTGCCACAATGAAATCAGAATTATACAAAAGGCTTAAAAATAATCCAGATATAAACAAGTGAAGTAAACCTTTTAGTTATGACTATTTTTACCCAACAGGAAAAATAATCCCTCAAGTATCTCTTCTATGATTTGCAAGGGTAGAGCAAAATTTCTGACAGAGAGTTGTAAATCACTAAAGCAGGCAGTAGAGAGGAAATGAAAACAGGAAAGTTCTACAGACTTAGTTTCACATATATAAACTACAACAGTCTCTGGTGCGGGACCACCTCTGGTTAATTTGGAAACAAATCTTTCCCACTATTAGTTCTCTGAGTACTATAGAAATCTGCATTTGACCTGAGGCAGAATGGAAATTATAAGATAATATAATAGACCCTGCAGACCTCATAAATAAAAGACGATGGGATGTCTAAGTCATTCAATAGAGACCTCTCCATAATTGAAATTAACTCATATGGATAAGTGAAGCTGAATTCAGTTTTCCCAAGATCCTTTGTGGCTCTCCAATTCTCTTCATATACTTGTTCAAGTCATTAGAAAAAGTTTTGCCCATTTATTTACCAATAAATGTTAAACTCCAGCTCCAGCAAGGCTAGAATAGCCCTCTGTGAACCCAAGTTTGTCCTCATCATCCATCATTATAGCTAATCAATTAACTTAAAATAAAAATGCATGTCTCAAAGTGGAGAGCTTTGAGTGAGGGCTACAAATTTATATTTCTTGACCATGTAGTGAAAAAAAAGCATCTTTTCCCTTGAAACAAAATGAAATTTCCGAGGAAAATGACAATACTCTTGAGCTGAGCATTGCAAACCAATGACAAGTAGCTGAATTGGACCAGCAAAACAAAACATATAAAGTGAGAGGGTACACAGAGGTGAAAAAATATTTAATACGATTTATACACACAAGAACTTGGCCCTTCTTTCCCCAAGCTTGGGCATGCTTTGTGGAGAACCTGAGTTGCTCCAATGTGGTATCTTCAGAACACAGTCAAAAGAGGAAGATTCTGCCACCCAGTTCGGCAAACGAGGACCTAAATTATGAAGTAACTAAGAAACTTCCTCAACAGGAGAAAGAAATAGTAAGAAAGAGAGAGACAGACAGGTTTTAAAGTCCCATTAAGAACCCCTGCAATACCCTTGCTCTAAAAACGAGAGCAGAACATGGAGGATGCTTGTCCAGATGGCAGTGATTCAAAATCTGAAGAATGACAGGGAAGGAAAAAAGCAATTTATTTTGCTGCATTAATTTTGCAAAAGAGCTAATGTCATGGTGTCATCTCACCACCATGTCCAGAAGCTTTGTCCTTGACTTCTACAGGCCAAGGATTTTACCAAGACAATATTAAAATTATGTGCCTAATGTAGTCTATGGATTCGTTCAATTTAAATTGAATGGCACCATGTGGCATACCAACCTGATTGAATTTTAACACACATCCAAAAAGAAATGGTAATCTGTAACGACTTCTCTTCATTCATCTTCCACCATGAGAGGCTTTCCTGCTAAAATACACTCTCAATTAATACAGGATGTTGCAGAGGTACGTACTCATAAGGACTGAATTAATTCAGGTTTAATTCAGTCTAGTGAAATACATCTCCCATGGCTCCCTGTGGGGTCAGTCAAACACAAGACAGAGAGGAAGTTCCTTCAGCAGCTAGGTTCATCTCCTGAATGGTTTGGTACCCAAATTTGCGGGTTCCTTATAAGATGGCACCCAAGGAGTCTATCTTTGGTTTCACACTTTAGAAAGCCTTCATTCCCATTTGTGAAAAGATGATATTTTTTATGCTACTTCTGTTTTTATGGTGTTCTGTTAAACTCAATCAGTTTAAGAGCTGTTAACGTGCCAGGTTTATATTCTCTGCTTAACACCTGTTACTCCTCAGTTCAATTACACAGATGCTCTTTAACTTACTTTTAATATATAGCATATAACTTCCATGTCAAAAAGGCAGATCTGAAGGAGCAGAGTAAAATAACTGATTATAGCCACACTGCTTGCCCACACAAAATACCCCATTACCAAGGGAGCAGTTTCCCTTTTGTCCCATTTCTCTCTGAAGTTAATGCTGCTTGGCTACAACGAATCACAGTGGATGGTGTTTCCCATTATCAGGACAACAAAAGTAGTCTATAATTCATAATAAAGCAATCTTTAAGCCACTTGAAATGCTTTTTGTACTTAAAGTTACTCTATTATCTGCTGTGTACAGCAGGAGTTGCCTCCATCCAGTCTATCTGGTTGGTTGCTATACACAGACCTATTTTGTGTAACTGAAGTTACACACTGCTTGAAGGCTACCAAAATGATGAAGAAGCAGTGAGGAAGGAACAAGATAGCAAGTAGATCACAGGTGTGACTGGCTGAAAAACATACTTAATGTTGATGGGGCTTAGAGGAGCCATTCACAAGCACTTGCTCATTTGTTAAAGGTGAAATGGAAACAAAGCTCTGAGAGCCTGAAATATGAAGACTGGGACATCAGCACATATTTGTCATGAGAAAAGAGATACTTAAGCTGTTGGAGGAATTTGTGTGCATCAGGTTATCAAAGATCAGAGACAGTGTCCACAAACTGAAGAAATAGATCTGGAAGGCTCAGCAGAGAGGTGCATTTGGTGCAAAGGAGTGGGCAAAAGGAGCCCCATGGATTGCTCTAGAGTTCCTTCACCAACCTGGCAGAGTCTCACAAATCATGTAACATGCCATAGCCTTGCCTCTATCTAGCCACTGGCACCCTTGACAGCATTGCTGGAAATGGCGTAAGGCAGCTGCCATAAATGGATCCAGTTCTGTGCCTGCCAGAATCTAAATGTGTGTTAATTATCCAATTGGAGACTCTGAAATTACAGAACTGGAAGCACAAGACATTAACTCCAGCCAAAGAAGAAATGATCCTGCTGTAAGACTCAAAAGCAGAGACTCACACTGCTTGTAGGGTATTATTGACACCAGTCAGGGACAATGTGTTCTGCACAGGATGAGGCATTTGGAGTCTTCCCCTTAAGTCAACTGACTATCTGTCACTGACTGCCACATAAATATCTTAGGGTCCCCATTATCCCAGACACCTAATAAATTGCTCCATTAAAAGCATATGTAATGAAAATTACGTTTCCTATACCACAGTAACTCTCCCACACTCGTGTCCATGATGACCCACTCACCACATTGACCTCAGCTCCCCTTTATAACCACCAACTGGTGAGGACTCACTGGCACTGGGAGTGTCTAGTAGTACAGTTAATGTTATTGCTGAAGAGCTAACTCTACTGTGGGACTCATTTGTTCACCAGATGTTTGTCAGATTTTCTAATCCCAAAATAACGTAATCTTTCACAAGACCCCCCTCCCACACAGACACATGTCCTGTGCTATCAATCACAGCTGTTAAATTTTACAAGTCAATAAAAGTTTGGTCTTGAAAACTTGGTCTTTTTGCCTAACATCATGATGCCTAGTTATTTTATACAAATATTATCTCCATACACAGTTATCTACAGAATCTCTACATATTTCAAGAAGAAAAAAATTAGAGGAACTCCAAAAACAAGATACAGGGAGAATTTTGGTGGCAATGAGGCACAGTGATGTGTGGGAAAAGGGTTTGAAGAATCACGCAGTTAAAGGGACTATATGCTAGATGTAGTATATCATTATATATATGTTATATAAAAAGCACGAATCATATAGACTTCTGATACTTTCACTAGGAACATGGTCCAGCTATGGAAATGAAACCTGAAAGATTTTAGTAAGGAAAGTCAGAGAAATATTCCAATAACAGGAGGTGAAAGGGTCAAATTATGACTATCAGATGAGGTGTGGAAAAGTAACTACAAGTCAACACTGACTCTATCTTCCTGTTCTTTGCCTTTCAATGGTACTTGTGACTTTTTGAGTCACAAGCTAAGTCCATGACTAAAATTAAATTGCATAACAGGAGAATAGCAGCACTAGGTTATCTAATCTATCTAGTCTGCAGCCTATCTTTAGTAAAACATCTCTTGAGAGAAGGAAAAAGGGATGCAGAAATAGGGATGCAGAAACAGTGATGCTTTCCATGTGGCAGCCTCCCAGCAATCAACATTATAGGTTCTTTTAAACCAGTGGAAACTATGGAAAAACATGGTCTTTTCTTCCACAAATTCTATTCTGACCTCCATTCATCAGATATCCAAAACAATCTCAGTCAAAAAAGTGCCATATTTCAATAACACAACTTTGGGTTTTAAGCTTATTGTCTAATTGATAACTGTATGGGTTGCGTCCTAGTTTTTGCTCCCTCAAGTTCTGCTGCATAGTTTCCTTGCTAGAATGAACCCAGCCTACAGTACCTGGCACTTCTGCATAATTAGAAAAAAAAATTGCTGTTGGGCTGTCATCACTAAAAGTTATCAACATTACAGATATTACATGAAACAGTGATATCTTATTGCTAAATTTTAGTAAGTTTGTGTTCTCCATATCTTCCTCAGCAATTCTCTCCTGTCTTCATTAGCTAATTAGTCTTACCTGGAGCAGTAAGCTTGTGATGTTTAAGGAAAAACCCTGAAAATCAGTAATTCAACAGATCTTCTCAGTTATTTGCTCAATTTAACCTACAAATCTTACCCTTTTTCCCTTTGAAAATTCTCGCTATGAATACCCACAGAAGTGTCTCAAATGGTTCTTTCAGGTGAGCTTCTTCTAAACACCTTGTCCTGGTTTCAGTCAGGATAGAGTTAACTTCACTTGTAGCAGCTGATGGCATGCTGTGTTTGGGAGTTACAATGAAAGCAGTGCTGAGAACACCCTGATGTTCTTAGTTGCAGTCAGACAGTCAAGGACTTTCTCAGCTTCTTCCTATTTCTCTATTCATGAGAAAGGGGGGGCAAAGCCAGGACAGGTGACCCAGATGGGCCAAAGAGAGTATTCCATGCCAATGACGTCCTGCCCAGCAGAACGGGGGGCTGAGGGGAGGAAGAAGAGGGGCGGTGGCGGGACGCGTGCTGCTTGGGGGGACGGTCGGGTTCCGGGACAGCTCTGGGTGGTACGGCCTGAGTTGTGTGGGTCGGGGAGAAACTGCATTGGGGATCAAGAGTTTCATATTCTTTTGCTCTAAAGTCCTGTTAGCATTGGGATATTTTATCTTTCTGTTATCTTAGTAAACTCTCCTTATCCCAACCCACGGGCCTCTTAGTTTCTTGGGTTTGGAGTTATTTGCCCTTCCTTTTCCCTTCCCTTGTTTCCCCCCTCTTTTCCCTCTTCCCCTGCTCTTTTACTTTAAGGAGCAGGCAGCTGCATGGATCTCGGCCCACAGCCGGGGGAAACCACAACACACCTTCAATGTCATGTTGCTATAGTGTTAACCACAGGCGCTGGATGCCATGGAATGAACACAGAAACCAGCAGGTCAGAGTTTCTCCAAACAATTAAGCATCTCTAATGAGACACCAAAGATCTGAACGAATCCAGCATTTTTGAGTTATAATTTCTCTCCCTCAACAAAAAGCAATAGAAGGAAGCCATGAAACCGTGTTGAGCTGGACAGTTATTCACCAGTGTTAACACTGCAATAAGCTAGCACAAGCCTCATCCAAAATCAACACCACTGTTTACTTCTCCATGCAATGATCACTTCTTATTTGTCACGCAGTAACTTAATTAATTAATGATTTGATAATTTGAAGACTCTTTCATCTATTCTTCATCTTAACAAGATCAGCAGCTTAATCTCACATGAAAAGAAATTTTTTTTTTCAAAACTCCAGTGGCTGGGAAACAATGTTGATTTAGCTTGCACATTTAGTGCTAACAGCTATAAATACTAAAAGGAAGAAACACAAAATAGGTTTTTTAAAAAAATTCTTCTTTCTCTACGTAAAAAACCACACCAATGACCTTTTTGGTTGAGTGCTACCTACTTGAGATTCACACATTTCCCAGCAGGACAACTGCTTTTGGGTTGGACAATTTACTGGAACTTAAACTCATCTGTGATTTACAACTATCCATAACTGCACTTGGGTTATTTTATTTTCTGGATGACTAGAAAGTTAATATTGCTACAATGAATCTCCCAATGTAAACTGTTTCTGGAATGATAATCAAACTTTAAAAGCCTGAATATAACGGTTTTAAAATACATGTTAGTGAAATTCAGGTGCCAAGACAGAGGTTCATCCCCAACTTCTCTGCTAGGGAGAATTTGTTTGTGATATAAGCCTATTAAAACATCAGCCTGAGGCCAAACAAAGAGACCAGCATTAGGAGTGAGGAATTCCTGGATTGTCCTTAGTCTACCTTTGCCGGACCCTCAGGAGTGTATGTGGCATTTTAAATATCAGAGTGTCTCAAGGACATACCCATGAGACTATTAATCACAGGATGTTCTATTTTGAAGTTCTAAAAGAACAAGGATTTACTTGTATTTTATTTCAAAGATTTTGCCTTTGAAGCTGGGATTTCAGATCTGATAAAGCTACCAAAACAATCAATGCCCTTTCAAAAATGTGCACCTTGACAAAGGTGACACGCTCTGATCTTCCCAGCCCCATCGGTGGCAAGGAATTTAGCTGATTAAGTTCTTGAGTTCTGAATCTTTCAAGAACTTCTCTTCCTTTTCCAGTTTCAGTCCTCTTGTCAGCTCATGACAAAGACAACCAGGAAGCACCAGTGGCTGCGTGATAAGCGTATGACTTCCTTCCTTCAAAGCCTCCCAGCTCTGGCCATGTGCTCAGCTCTGAAGAAGCTGAGGAGAGCTTTCTTCTTTCACCATCAGGAACGTGCCCATGTCCATGTTTCCACATGCCTGTGCTGAGCTAACCAGACAACAAGTTGCAACATCAAAGCTGCTGCTAGATTTCAGGGTCTGATTCTGAAATGCAGAACTCCTTTAAATAGTGGAGACAGCTGATGTAGCTCCCAGTTCCATTCCCTGCTGACTTGCTCCTGCCCCTCAGGCTTGCCACTGACAGGGTTGGGACAGTTGCATGGCAGCCTGGGTTGGGGAAGTCATCTAGCTTAAAAATAACACTCAAAAACAAGCAAACAAAAATATTATTAAGCAAAAATACTAAAGAACAACCAGGGTTGTTTCACAGGTTGTTCCCAAACCACCATATCTCTGACTCACTACAGCTCTCCATGGGGCTGGAGGTGGACAGACCATGACTGACAGAGTCCTTTGTGCCTTTCAGATAGCAGTGTAAAACATGCAGGCATTTGCAGAGTAACACAACTGTTATCTACAGCTCTGATAGAGATCCCCAGCTTGAAATACAGAAGATAAGTATTAACAGCTCACTGGTTCCCAGGAAAAGCTTATTTGCCCAGATCATTTGCCCACGTTGCCCTGAACCATCCTCATTTCAGGGTGTCACTAGAGAGAGCCATTCACATATTTTTAACATTTTTTCCTTACATTATCTATTGCTGCCCAATAGATCCAGCTAATTTTTTGCCACATCCTGCATACACACATATTTTTCAGTTAAGTGGCAGCCAGACCCACATGAGTCATCCTCAGAAATTATCTTTTCCTACAAAGCTCTGATGGGTACAAAATTCCAGCCATCTCATAACAACGGGCCCCGCTGATGGAGCCCATCCTGTTGTAAGCAGCGTTGCTGTTTGCTTCAGTCATGCATGGGGCAATTAGTAATGACGAAGAAAGAGCCTTTTATGCACAATTTCCAGCTGTGAACAGATTAGTGTGGCTGACATGGGCTGTGCCACAGAGTGACGATGGCCCTTGGCTGAGCTTCCTGACACATTGCCTGTTTCCCACTCCACACATGGGAACACATCTACAAGGGGACAAAGTTCTGCCTGTCTGTGAGACAGCTAAGAATGAGAAAGTCCTTTTTTTTGCCTGTGTTTGTGACATGCAATGGTTTCTGATGCTCCTTTCTCCCCCTCTCTTCCAGCTCATCTGCATCCAGGAATAAGTGGACATTTCAGGACAGATTTTGAGATCCTTTTATCAGACAATAAGCTGTTCTTGCTCCTTTGTGGTAATAGATAGACTAAGGCTGTGCAGGACAGCAAGTACTATTTATAATAACAATGTGATATCTAGGCATGCCGAATTATTTTCCTCCCACTGGTATCATGCTGTGTTCAATACCAACTAGATTCTGCACCCACTTTTATCCATGCAACAGGTGTCTTCACAAAGCTTGACAGGACAGACCCACAGCTTACAGACTTGGTACAGAGAAGATGTCAAGGGCCACATAACAGTGTCCCATAGGAAAAGCCCTGCCTGATAAGCTGGGAGTCAGATTTACCAATGTACTGCCCTAGACAATCAACTGGCATCCTTTGAGGGGCTGGATTTGAAGATCCAATGATTACACTGGAAGATTTTCTTTGATGTTTTCCACGTTGGCCTTATCATCACTTCTTCTTTTAAACCCTGGCTGTTCTGTATAACAATTATGTGTAATGGGCATAATTAGGTATAAAAGGGATGTTCAATTTTGCAAAAAGATGACTAGGTATTTGAAGTGTCCTTGAGTAAAACTAGCATCAAGAAATACAGGAATAAATAAAAAAAGTGAGTTACATTGAAAATCATTTGCACTTTAAAAATAAAATCCTATTGACTTCCATACAAATTAAGTAACATGGAGAACACTGACATGAAAATTGCACTTTCATCTACCTACATTATTGGAAAGTAGTTACACAAGGTGATTGTTATGCAAATGTAGATCCAATGCAATCACAAGGCCTGGGAGTATTTTCAAAGAAAGCATGTTCACTCCAACACATTGTATCTTCCCCCTTCCAACAGCCTTTGCATCAGGCTTTTCTGATAAGCCCTATATACTTTGTCTTGAACACAAATATTTGCAGTTACATACACTAACACACAAACCCATTTTATATTTTTCATAAATTACAAATTTGGCTGATGAAGGGACCTGTGCTAACATTTGTAAGCCTTTGTAAAGCATTTGATGTACTGGCACAATGCATTTGGATCAAAAACCCCACAATCATCCACAAAGCAAACTTGCTGTAGCTCAGATATAGATGGCATATCTGAGAAAGTAAAAGGTTATCATGCCATCTCAAGGGAGAGGTTTATTTGGCTCTGTTTTTATAAAATTTGCAGATGTCACAAGGGATAGGTCAGCAGAGATGCAACCAGGGAATGAAACAACAGCCTTGTATTGCAGTGGGACAGAAAGCCAGATATCCCTGCACACGTGCCAGCCAGCCTGCCTCCAGCCTTGGCTAAGTGTGTAGGGGCACAAATGGCCACAGAGCCCAAATTACCACCCATCAAATGCACAACTACTCTTGTGCACCAGCTGTAAACCTGTGATATAAATAAGTGGTGCATGGAGCAAGCTGAGAAAGAGTTGTCTCACAGTCACAATGAAGAAAGGCTGTATGCATGCATAGTTACTACACAGCTGCTAAAAAAGGCTGTGGTGGTTTCTAGCTGTTAGAGTGACAACATGAGACAGGGGTGTAAAAGCAGAGGAACATCATCCTGAGGGAGAGCAATGTTTGATGGCAAGAAATCCAGCCTCATTGGCAGCAAAAACAAAGCCTAGTTTAGGGGCTGCCCTCATGAATCTTGTTGATGGATGTTGCTGTCCCAGATGTTCCTGTGCCCTGTCCTCACTGGAGGACACTGATCATGTCCTCTGAGCATGGTCTCACTGCTCAGACCATTTACTGAAGTAAACAGTTGGCTGCCTAGGTAGCCTATCCTTCTCAGAGAACCCACCTCTCTCAAATAGCCCACAGAGTCCTGTTGTACCAGGCTGTTGGCTGTGCCCACCTCACTCTTGCCATTTTCAGCACCGTGGCTGGGTGCTGGGCATTTGTTTTGCTGTTTGCTCTTTCTTGGTTTCCCAAAGCACCCTAAAAAGTGCCAGAAAAACAAATACCCTGGGCTGCTTTGCCTAGACTTCACTGTTCAAGGGGAGGTTAAAAGGTGAAGCCATTCCAATCCATGCAGACATGAAGAGGACATCTGATAATGGATGGATTATTAGTCTACCAAAGGCCTGGAGACTAAAAGCTGGAGACCAAAGGTGGAGCTGGATAAATTAATGCACACAAAATATTGGTTATGAAGACAATTGGGCTTTAGAGTTATTTTAAATGGATTCTCTCTTGCTTAAGGACTGAGTGCCTTTCTGGAAGGTATTCTGCAGCTCACAGAGGACTGCAATCTTCAAGCAGTGACTGAGGTTGCTTGTGCTGTATACAGAATCCAATTAACCAGGGCAAGCTTTCCTCTTTCCTGAGGACAATATACTCCACACAAAGTAAGAGGACTCTATACTTCTCTATGCTTTAAGAGTTAAACCCTGCATCTGTACCTGATATACATGCCTTCTTCTTTGGCTGGGATCTGATTGTGCATCTTGCTGAGAACTTTCAAGCCATCAGCAAAGAGGTTCAAGTATCATGTGCTACATCCCTGGGTCACAAGCACAATTTCAGATCGAACCTGGAATAAATGGCTCTGGGATTCCAAAGGCTCAGGAGAGAAATTAAATTACAGGGACAGCAGCTGAGCATTTCCTAAACAAACGACTGGTAGTGGAATGAGTATTGATACAGTGGAAAGCTAGACAGGAGCAACTCAAGAACATCGTGTGTTCACTGCACTTGCTGAACGCATGCTTCACTCCTCACACTGTTTTAATCAGGCAACAGTGCATAGAATTGAGACACACTTATCTCATTGTCCCTTCCCTGTGCCTCTTCTCACCATAAAGAGACACTGACACATAGAAGTGGGACTGTGCCATTTCTTTTAGGGTGAGGGAAAGCAAGAATTCTAGCTCTTCTGAGCTGAGCAAGGGACCTGCTCCCACATCCATGGACAACCATGGAAATGTTCGTGCAGCAGACTCTATATCTGGCCCATATTTCTTTAGAATTTATCTGCTAACAATGTAGCATACCTGAAATAATTATGAAATGTATATAGTTTAGGTTTAGAGTGTTGTTTGGGCTTTTTTGTTGTTGTTGTTTTGGCAACAGTTATTATAAAAAGTGCATTTTGTTGGGTTTTTTTTCTATCTCTTGGATTTATTTACTGAGTGCTGTCACAGAGGAGAGTTGGAACTTTATGAAGTCCTTCAACAGATCCATAGCTAGTCAAAAGCTCTTTAAAGAATATGTCCAATTTTTAAACTACTGTTACAAAAGTGGGCTCTCATAACATCAGTATGTCACATACCTTTGCAAATCCCAACGTCTGAATCTTTTCCAAGGAGTCCTTTTCATACTTATTTCCAATGTATTCCTTGGGTAGGTGGAAGCAACAGCTCTGGAGTGTTAAAACCTTTTGAGACCTTGAAGCTGTTTCTTCTCCCAGCTGTCTGTTCAAATCCACCCTGCACATTTCTGCTTTGCCAATGATCAGCTGCCTCTTCCTAGTTCATGTTAATGGAGTTGAAGCTTAATACACAACCAGGCAGGAGTTTGCTGGGTAAATAATGAATTTTTCATTTTGAGGAAAGAATAAAGAAATTAGTCTAAAAACTTGGCTTAGGAGAAATACTTAAAAAAAAAAAAGAAGAGTAAACCCAAAAAACTCAACAAAAAATTCATTCTGGGCAATGTTTTTCCCATTTGGGGTTACTTCACCTTTTCTTCCATCATCAAAATATACTATGTCAGTATGAAAAGTCATGGCTGCTTTTGGGTGAAAAAATAGGCACATGAAAAATAAATACTTTAATTCTGGAGTGAAGCTCTTTCAAAATGCCAAGGCAAGAATTGTTTTTAACATTCCTCCTCCTCCTTTTTTTCCCCCTCTAGCAGAATCTATTTCCTAAGTTCAATTCAAATTCAAAGGCAATTTTCCCCCTCCTCATATTCCCAAGAAACCCTCCGGTCTTGTGGTGAGTTTTATACTCAAAAACCACCAATCCCAGCCTTTTGCTAAAGGCACTGGAGAAACCAGCCACTCCTGGGATGCCCATCCCCATGGCAGCTACTTCCCCTCCCTGGTACTACCTGATACCTTCCCTGCTCCTCTCCCCTGCACTGGCTGCTCACCCCAGGACTGATAAACCTTTTGGGAGCAAAGATGTTTACAAAACAATATGTCCAATTCTCCTGAGTTTCAGGCAGTTTCTGTTCAGAGCATCACAGAAGCGTTCATGGAAGGGACCTCTGAAGGTCACCTAATCAAACCTTCCCCAGAAGCAAGACTGCTGCCTACAGAACGCCCATTCAGCAATGCTTTCATTTGAATGAAGGCTTGAAAGTCTCCAAGGACTTCACAGCAACAACCTGTCCCAGTGCTGCACCCTCCTCATGACATTTTTTTCCTAACATCCAGCCTGCACCTTCCCAGCAGCAATTTGTGGTTGTGCCCACACTGAGTTCAATCCACAGTGGATTTAACTGAGTCTCATCTAACTGCAGCTTTCAGTATTCTGACATGGAAAGACTTAAAAGGCATAGGAGTTAGTATTGGTCAAAGTTGAAACAGCACCAACAGAAGAATTAGGATCTATATTAGTACTTTATAGCCTGAGTACTTCCATGATGGATCTGAACCCTTCTCAAGCAGAACTTTCAAAGGCTTTGTTAGATGGTCTCATGAAATATAACGGTGGAAAACCCTTTTATTTTCTTATTCTCTTCCTCCCTGTGTTTTTTTTCCAGTATTATAAAAGAAAGAACATCTCTAAGATCAGAAAAGGGTCTATGGAGGAAAGGGGCTCTTGCAGCCCAGAATTTGGACATTTTATTTAGAAATCCTTCCTTACATCAACTTTGGGGGTAACAAGTTGTTTGCTCTAATAACTACACCTGCCCACACTGTGCTTGGCAAGCTCCACTCTTAAAACGATGGCCATCATTTGCAAGGTTGTCCTGATTTCAGTCAGGATAGAGTTAACTTAATTTGTAGCAGCTGATGGCATGCTGTGTTTGGGAGTTACAATGAAAGCAGTGCTGAGAACACCCTGATGTTCTTAGTTGCAGTCAGACAGTCAAGGACTTTCTCAGCTTCTTCCTATTTCTCTATTCTTGAGAAAGGAGGGGCGAAGCCAGGACAGGTGACCCAGAGGGGCCAAAGAGAGTATTCCATGCCAATGACGTCCTGCCCAGCAGAACGGGGGGCTGAGGGGAGGAAGAAGAGGGGCGGTGGCGGGACGCGTGCTGCTTGGGGGGACGGTCGGGTTCCGGGACAGCTCTGGGTGGTCCGGCCTGAGTTGTGTGGGTCGGGGAGAAACTGCATTGGGGATCAAGAGTTTCATATTCTTTTGCTCTAAAGTCCTGTTAGCATTGGTATATTTTATCTTTCTGTTATCTCAGTAAACTCTCCTTATCCCAACCCACGGGCCTCTTAGTTTCTTGGTTTTGGAGTTATTTGCCCCTTCCTTTTCCCTTCCCTTGTTTCCCCCTCTTTTCCCTCTTCCCCTGCTCTTTTACTTTAAGGAGCAGGCAGCTGCGTGGATCTCGGCCCACAGCCGGGGGGAACCACGACAAAGGTATAGGCTGTGTCCATCCATATAGATATATCTACTCTACACAAGGAGTAACCCATGCTTACACAGGAGTTAGGACACTGAGTTTAGTGCCCCACACTGATGTTCCTCGATTAACTTTAAATTTCCCCAGTGTTTTCATGCCTGCAGAGCCAAAGCATCATTCAGATAACGACCCGGTTCCTCCAAGCAACACCTCCTCCACCTTTTGTGACCAAAGCTATAAGCAAGTCACTGTATGATGCAGCCTGACAAAGCCTCACTGACATCAGCAGAGCTGGGGTGAGAATCTCCTCTCCTGGTTGCAGATTCTGTGCCTGCAGTTTATGGGCTGTGCCCTCAGAGAGCTGCCACTTGCTTCATCAGTGAGCAGCTTCCTCCTCTCTGAACCCTCAGCACAAACAAGTCACTGCAAGCCTTTGAAGAGAACAAGCAAATGGCATGAGTAATGCCAAGCAAGAACAAGAAATGCCATATAACAACCTGCATAAACATCAGCAAGCACAGTAAATCCTGACATTAAATAGATTCACACTCTCAAGGCTGCTGCTGCTATTCTCAGCAGCACAGTGGCAATGCTGCCCAGACCTCTGGGCTACCTTGGGACTTGCCATGTTCAATGCAAAGTGGCAGACACGAGTAGCAAAGCACAGCTATCCTCTAATCTTTGACTGATAGGGTTTTTTATTTCATAAAAGAGACAAAATCAAATTTGCATCCAGTTCCATATGACTTTGACACAGTAAGAACTTGAGTGATCTTAGCAAAGACTGCTGGAAATAAAATAAGCTTCTTGACATTGCTTAACAAAAGTTTTGCCAAAAATCTGGGCTCTCACCTAAACAGTAAGTCTAGTATGCAGTGTCTGTAGTCCATAAAAGAACTTTTGTTCTGACCAAAAGATGAAAGCCACACCAATCTGAAACATTCTGCTAGCATATCCCATCATGATACTCCCTAGTAATTTAAACAGGACTTGAAGGAAAGTCCTAAGGCAATGCCTCCATCTGACAAAGTCACACTCTGCTATATGATCACTTTAAGAAATCGATTCAGCTAGACATTAAGAACACCTGTATTTTCTGTCCGTGTACGTCCTCCTGAGAGCCTGCTCCAAATCCAACTGCTGCCACAGAAGCCTCTTGAATTTGCAGTGAAATCAAGCCTGGTGACAGCTTAGTGATGGCAGGAGTCTGCCTTCTCACAGAGGGAAAGGCTCAGCAACCTGAAAGAATGGGGACACTGGCAGATGCTATGTGTCCTGGCCTTATATTAGGCAAAAAGGGAAGCCACAGTGGCATTAGGTGAACACCACAGCACATAAAAGCTGACCGGTTTACTGGATTTCCCCCCGATTCCTCTTCCACTCCTCAAACATGTTAATTTTCTGTTCTGATAGCTGGCCACAGGGTTACAGAATCACAGAATTGTAGGGTTGGAAGGGACCTCGAGAGATCATCGGGTCCAACCCCCCTGCCAAAGCAGCTCCCTAGGACAGGTCACACAGGTCGGTGTCCAGACGGATATGGAATATCTCCAGAGAAGGAGACTCCACACCCCCTGGGCAGCCTGTCCCAGGGCTCCCTCACCCTCACTGGGGAAAAGTTCTTCCCCATGTTGGTGTGGAAGTTCCTGTGCTCCAACTTGCAGCCATTGCCCCTTGTCCTCTCTCCACAGACCATTGAAAAGAGGTTGGCTATTTCCCCTTGTGTCCTACACATAGAAATTCAACCCAAATCACAGCTGTCTCTTGAAGAATCCCACTCACAAACAGTCCATGGTCTAAAGGATGATTTTATAACAAACTAGAGAAAACATACTGAATATGAGAAGAGAGTTATTTTGTCAATATTTGGCTAGTACAACAAGATTTCAAAGGAAAAGTGGTGAATAATCCTTCATTGTTTCAACTGCAATTCAGTCCTGTAAATCATTTGCAAAGAGGCACCTGGGTCCATCCCGTCACCTGGGTTTCTAATCTGCATGACAATTGCAAAATAAATCTCCCAGGTAATTAAAAAACTGGCTGGACTACCCTGGTGTTTTCCAAGATTAGGCCAGAAAGAACTGTGATGGAGAAGCTGTTGGTCAGCAAAGTGTTGGCAGCTGGACACATTTTGCTTCTGAATGTGTATCAGCCCTACTGGCCTTTGTCAGGGAGGCTGCAAAGAGTAAGCGGACGCTCTTTCTAAATGTGCTTGTTTCCACTGGCAACGAATGGAGGAAAAGGACAATCAGATTTAATCAATTGATTTCAATGTGCCACTTTCAAATAGGTTTCTTTGAAATGAGTCAAGAGACAAAAAGAGGGAGAGGGAAGGCAAGCAATAAAATGTAATGATTCTCATTAGCTGCGATGAATCGGCTCGTTCATGCTTTAATTTTGGCAAGAACGGGGAGTTTTTCCCATTTTCATCAGATGACATCTTATATCCCAGAAAAGTCACGGAACTTAAATCTAAGTCTCCAATCTTTTGTTTGGATGCTGATTTCACATTGGGTCCGTTTTAACTTAATTTGTCCCATAATTGCACATAATCCAAAGAACTTATTTTTTTTTTCAGTCTAAAATGCCATCTGTGGTTGTCTCCAATAACTCCTGATACATGAATCATCTGTATTTTTACGCTGTTGCTGAAAGGACATAAAAACCTTATCCCCAATTTGGAAACGCTACAAGGCTAGATGACATTTGCAAAGAATGCCTTGTCAGAAGAGTTTTCCACCTAACCTTTAATAAGTTTATTTTTCATATATTTATTACTGTCAATAGAAGAACATTGTGTCCTGGAATAAAATATTTATGGACTTTCTATGTCTTTGTTGCCTAGGTCTCCTGGTTTAAAGAACCATTCAGAAGCTTTTAAACTGTTCATCATGTCATTGCTGTCAAGTGGTTCTTTTGCTGGGCTCTCCAACCTTTTTCTGATGTACTAACGCACACTGGGAAAGTTTTTCCTTGAAAACTAAATAGTTTTCTCAAATGCATTTAAGGAGAATATTTTTTAATATACATATTCTTAGTATTATTGCGTATTGCTAATAGAGCAATTGCAAGTGACTTAAACTGCAGGACAGATCCAGCTCACAGACCTTACGCTCCTCGTGCTTGATTTGATTAATAGATCTAAATCTTTCTGTATTCTGTTCAGACTCTTCAGCTTCCAGAGCAGCACGTCTGAGGCATCTCTGAAATCATGCAGCCAGCACAAAGCTAAGCCTTTCATTCTCTCCTCCATCCTGCTCTCCTCTTTACATCTCTCCATCCAGTATTAACCCTTGTGTTCTTTGTGAATTGTTGGCTGTTCATTACCAAACAAACACACGTGTAATGATGTATAGCTTTGCAGGAGCAAAGCATAACATGTTCTGACACCCAAACATCGCAGCACAGCCTTGGCAAACCCATCCAAATCCCTCAGTCTTCTTTCATCACCAGTATTGTTGCTGGAGTTGTTTTAGCCCGTTCCTGGTCAGCACTCAGTAAGTTTGTCAGCGGGAATGTGGGTAGAAAGGAAGATTCCTGAATTTGTTTTACTTGCTTTCCTCTGATTTCTCCTTTCTTAACCCCCTTTTATTTCTGTTTTCTTCCATGATTTCTTTTAAGCTGCTTCACAGGTGCACATTTCATACACAGTCTAACAGTATATTCTTCTCTATCTCTCCAGGGAAAGAACATAAAACAAACAAAAGTAGAAAACACCTGCTCTTTGATGAGAGAAAGGCTTGTATGATGTTTTCAAAGCCACCACCTTGTGATGAGATTTCACTACCCGGGAGTTTGACATGATAGCCTGGAGTGAGACTAGGATGTACGCTGCCAACCCACACTGTTCTCAGAGCCTGAGAACGAGTTGCAGTTCCCCTTTGAAACAGATCTGCTGTTTCAAGCGTTTGTCAATATTCATAGCCTTTTCTTGGGAGTTGCACAACTCTTCACTTCTAATGAGGAGGTTGAAAAGTTGGTAAACAAGTTGAGGAAGGTATAAGATAAGAGGGAAAAGGTCAGACGGAATAAAGATTGCATGGCGGTAAGGACAAACGTAAAGACATCCTGTGTGATTTATTCAGCACACAACGAACCACTGCGGATTTCTGAATTCTCAGGCCAGGCAGCAATTCTCTGTGGCAGCAAAGGTGAGAGGTGATACTGGTACACACAAAAAAATCAGGTCAGGAAAACATTAATTATACTGCGAAGTACACCCTTTGAAACATTCATTGCTGGTAAGGGAGCGAGGAGGGGAGATCAAAGTTCAAAGAGGATTTTGATTAGATGCCTTGTTTACTGCGCTCTCTCAGACACATCCTAACAAGGAACCTTTGCTGTCACATTGGAGAAGAGCTGCAGCCATGCTTGGGGACTCAGAATGGAGCAAAAGAATTATACTTACGAGCATAGCTTCAAATTATTTGCAAAGACCTAGAGTTGGGTCAGGAGATAAGTAAAGCTGAAGGATTTACTGAGAATTGGTCACAGCAAACCAATGTAGTGTCCTTTTCAGACTGCCTAACAAGCTTTAAAGGTAGGGAGGAGCAAGAAACACCACATGCATGCATACATAGGACTTGTGGCTTTCATTTGGTCAAGCCCCACCTGGAGTATTGTGTCCAGTTCTAGGCTCCCTGGGATAAAAAGGACAGGGATCTCCTGGAGACAGTCCAAAGAAGGGCTACGAAGATGATTAAGGGCCTGGAGCATCTCCCCTATGAGGAAAGGCTGAGAAGATTGGGACTGTTCAGCCTTGAGAAGAGAAGACTAAGGGGGGACCTAATTAATGTTTATAATTATCTTAAGCAGGGGATGCAGGGGGAATCAGCCAGCCCCTTTTCAGTGTCTGTGGGGAGAGGACAAGGGGCAATGGCTGCAAGTTGGAGCACAGGAAGTTCCACACCAACATGGGGAAGAACTTTTCCCCAGTGAGGGTGAGGGAGCCCTGGGACAGGCTGCCCAGGGGGTGTGGAGTCTCCTTCTCTGGAGAGATTCCAGACCCATCTGGACGCCTATCTCAGTGAAATGTCCTAGGGAGCTGCTTTGGCAGGGGGGTTGGACCCGATGATCTCTCGAGGTCCCTTCCAACCCCTACAATTCTATGATTCTATGATTCTATGATTTGAACTAACAAACACAGCCTCTCTAGATGAAAATGTTATGGCACCAGTTTCAAAATCCCTCTCAGGCAAAATTAGCAACATTCACTGTCAAATATACTGTTCCTAAACACTAGGATTTGGAGTAGATTTTGGGTCTTGCTCCACACAATACATCTAGCATGGACCTGGATGATAAATTAGAAAGGATGCTTATAAAGATGTATTCAAGAGCCAGCTGGAATTGTCCATGGTTAGGATAAAAAAGGGATCTTGTCACACTGGAGAAATGGTCTAAAAAAAACCCCAAAAACACGTGACAAAAAAAATAAATATGATGCACTATATTTGTTAGTAGTCAGCTCCATAGACATGTAGCATAGAATTGCACAGGTCATGGAGACAGCCACCTCCAACATCCATCTAGAGGGAAGAAAAACACCCAGTGAATAAACTGGTTAGTGAAAACCACCCAGTGAATGGACCAGCCTCGAGATATCCCACTCCTTGATTCACATGGATTCCACTGCCTTCTGGAGTGCTTCCTCTCAATGCAAAGCCACAGTATCTTGACTGAAGGGGTCCCTAAAGGAGATCCTCCCTGGACACCCTGGCCTTGGCTCCAGTGACCCACATGCTACTAAAAGCACCTGAAAGTGCACATGAAACCAGTAGTTTACGAGGACCTCAGGTTCAGGCAGGAGGACCAAAAACCATGTGAAAATCACATTTCAGGCAACAATTGAGATCTAAATGAGTTAGGCTTCCCTTTATCTCTCTTATTTTCATCTGATCCATTTTCACTTTGTAATCAGCTATTCCTGCATGCTAGTGCTCGCTGGCCATTTGAAGATTGAAATTTTACACATTTCCTTACAAAATGGAAATATATCTCAGTTCAGAGGTTTTTGAATACTGTGTGTAGACTTTTGTGTAGATTTTATATATATTCCATGCACTGAGGAAACCAAGGTGGAGATATTATACTACTTGGTTGCACCCAACTGCTCTAACTCTGGATGGGTGATGAGTTAGCTAAGTCACCTCCACACTCCATGACACTCTCCAGATCTCAGCCATGGTCCAGGATGGAGCCAATGGTGGGCAGTGCTGCCTCCCGCCCCTGCTGGAAATGGTGCCTCTCCCATGGTCCATCCTCTCCCGTGGTGGAGAGCCAGGTGATGGGCAACTGTGGGACAGCTTTGCTGATCACAAAGGTCTTCAGTAGTTGCTGAAATGAAATTTCAGTCTGAGGACTTTGGAGAGAAGAAATATTAACTGATGATATAGAAAAGAGAAACGAGAATTTTACTTTTCAAAGTCAAAACCTAAATGTACAGGCTAGTGCTGAAGAATATTTGATGGCAAGGAAAGAAGAACAGGCCCAGCAAGGACATCAAAGAGAGCGATCCCTGAGGAAATAGCACAAAGCACAGGCTGACAGGGCCTGGGGAAATATCCCTGTGGGATGGACACAGTCCGCCAAAGCACTAACATCCACAGCCTTAGCAGGAATATGTGCTTAGCTTTGTACCTGTCTGAGATGAGCAGCATGGATCAAAAACTCTATTTCAAAACCTTTAAATCACAGGATTTTGAATGTAAAAAGGGTAAATGTGTCTTTCCAGCTAGGGAAAGAAATAACTGTTGAAAGTTACAATTTATGGTGAATTATATCTAAAGAAAACCCTTCATGTGTTCTCCTATATCTACTTTCCCATCCATTCCTTGTATCCACTTTATTTTATTACATTGCTGGGGTTTTTTTTTCTCCCCTGTACAAAATGAAGCAGTGCAAGACTTAATCTCACCTGCAAGGTTGCCTCGAGGCTTATTCACATTTAGCTCATACAGCCCTTAACCTCCACAGTTAAGAAGCTGCCCTGATGCAGAGGTAACCAGACACATCACACATTGCAGAGATGTTCAGGACACTGTCACTACCTTTCCCCATACTGAGCACAGCCAGACTCCCATCTCAGGCAGAGGTCACCCAGGGACACAAAATGCTTTCCTCCTCTGTTTTGGGTAGCAGCTCATGCCAAAGCATATCTCCAGGGATCTCTGCAGTTTGCCACAGAACAAACAAGCCTAAAGGTGAAAATATAAGTGTTAGAGCTGGATCTCAAGAGACAGGACTGAGACATGCAAGTCTGCAGGACTGGCTGTATGCTGCTATAGCAATAAGGTTTCAGGCTAGATCCTTTCTTCTCTCATTAATATTTCACTCTCCGGAGGAAGGACTACTATTCATTTTATATGATTAAACAACTGATCAATAAGGAGCAACTATGATTCATTCAATACTTGACTGTAGATTAGATAAAAAGCATTGTTCTGAGTCTGTCCCAAAGAACTACATGAAAAGATAAAAGAAGATGTCTAGGGAAATACAAAATCCCAATAGTTTGCCTGCTTTTCCTCCTTTTCAGTCTGATCACAAGACAAATTACAAATGCTTTTATTACCCTGTTGCGAGCATACAAGCACCATGACAGGGAACAGTAAAGCCATTCTTTTAAGAAATTCAGACAACTCTAAGAATACAAATGTATGATTGTAAAGGAGAAGCAAAGATTGATTATTATATGCTACATAAGCCTCAAAACATTGCTGCTCGAGTCACTAAGCTGAGATTTAGCAGATCAGGGGGCTAATCGCCAAAGTATTTATGACTTCGTATTTTGGAGACGCTGCAAACCATAAACCAGATTTGCTGTTCTTCTCATGTGGTGTCCTTCAACCGTTGTTATTGCTAAACCCACCAGACAGCAATTTCTCAAGGTCTTGAAGTTATTGTGGCTTTTGCATGCTTGTTAGGCTGAAGTCAAGCAGATATCCTGTCAGTCTACTGACAGCATAGATTTCTAGTCTAACAGTGAATAGGGCACCTTTTGATGGAAATATTTGTGACTTGATGAGTCTAAATACCATTTCCAACAGTGTACCATCTACAGGTTTGGAGATGAACTGTGTGACCAGAGGAGCATAGGGATTTTCCATCTCAAACTGCAGGCACATTGCTACACAACTGTTCTTGATCTTCTCATCACCGTGCAGCTCATTTCCACAAGACAGAGCATATTGAGAGAGGAATATTTTTGAGCTATAATAATTTAACTCCAGCTGTTTTCATCATCCTCTGATGGGGATAAAAAAACCAAACACAGTCAATTCTGAACATAATGAAAGGCATTCTTCTGGTTCATGTCAACAACTTTTAAAATTTGTCTCGCAACGGATAGAAACTTTTGAAAAAACTCTTCTTTTTTAAGTGAAGAGCCAAATATTGTGCAAGATGATATTGAATTTCAGTAATTAATTATATGCTGCCAAATTCAGCTGTATAACCTGTGGTTCTCCTGAAATGCTAGCGGTTGTTTCAGCTTGTCTTTATGGCTCTGTCTCAAAACCCATTGAAATGGATTACAATCTCTCTACTGATTTCAAGTGGTCTTAAGTCAGCTCCTCAATGCTGGTGACATTACTGAAAAAGAAAAGAAAAATTAGGGCCAAGATTCTAGTCTTGTTAACAGAAGAATAGAAATGAGATCTTTGGAGTACAGCATTTGTTAAAGTATCAGTATCCAAGCTCTGATTTTGCCCATATTAAAAAAGTTAAGGAAAAGAAAATTATGTCCATTAGACTTTAATATCTGATTAGTGAGTGTTAGAAGCACAGAAGTAATGTTAGAATTCCAGAGATTACATAGAATATTCAAGTGTCCTGAGGGAGGAAAATTATAGACCCCAAGTAGAAAATACTTCTAAAACCATCTGTAAGCTGTCCAGTAACGTTAAGTGCTAAGACTAAGGCTACAGTACATAAACAGAGAGGCAAAGCTCCATACATTTGTACTTCTGTGATCATGTATCAATGAATAGACCATGCATTGAAGCATTTGAAAATCTAAGAAATATAGCCCACACCAATTAACAGGATTTTTCCCTATCATGCATGGTCTCCCCAAGATATTATCCATGGGTATCCAAGAGATAACCATCCTTTCTCAGACTTACGTTATTCATACGGCATGTGCTTATTATTATGGTTAGTCCTTTTGTGCATCTGCAAGGTCTATGCGATTGAAACCCAATTTAAATAATTCTTTCACTTATTTTTCTTATGCAGCATAATCATAGTCAGAATCACAGAACACTTTGGGTTGGAAGGGACCTTTAAAGGTCTTCTAGTCCAACTGCCCTGCGATGAGCAGGGACATCTTCAACTAGACCAGGTTGCTCAGAGCCCCATCCAACCTGACTGAGTGTTTCAGAATGGAACATCTGCCACCTCTCTGGGCAACCTGTGCCAGCGTTTCACAATCCTCATAGTAAAAAAATTTCTTCCTTATATCTAGCCTGAGTCTGCTCTCCTTCTATCTAAAACCATTACCCCTTGTCCTATCACTACAGGCTAAAAAGTCTGTCCCCACCTTGCTTGTAAGCCCCATGTAATGAAACACATAATGAATATTTTACAGACATTCAAACAGAGATTTACATAGCACTTGACAGATGTATTTCTTCCACAGAAACTTCGACATGTAGATTCAGCAGAACTTTCTGTAAAGCTGTATTAATCTGAGCCAAACATGGACAGCTACATGACTTTTTAGTAAATACCTTCCTCAAGCAGGCAATGCTGAATAGCAGTGATGGGGCCAGGACCTCAAGGCAAAGGTGTTAATTCATGGCATGTATTAGTTTCACTTGACATGCTCCTAGATTTAGACATAAATGATTAATCCAATCTTACCCATACAGCAGCTTTTTCCAATGGCCATTAGACTTTGCTCTGAAATATCCATGTGACACTGCAAATTATTTCAGCTGGATATTCCCTTTTCTGCTTCAGATGCACTGCACATGCACACTCACAAATAACAAACCACACCAAACAAATTTTAGGACATCTTCACTGGCACTGACCAGAATTAGCAGACTGGGTAAGAAACAAAAATCTTCTTGATTGCTATTTGCCTTCATGTCAGAAAATGTGAAACAGCCAGCACACGGTGCATCAGGCACATGAACATTGCTAACAATAAGCACACCTTTTCCATATCACATAGGGCCACAGCTAAAAAAATAAACATGCTCTGCATTGCAATTCTCCTAAAAGGAATCTTTCTTTTTAACCATAAATCATGGCTTGGTCTGCACAAGTATATCAGGCCATGGAGATGAGGAGACCATGAGCCTTTGTGGTTCTATATACCACGCACAGAGCATGCTGCAAGCAAACAATGTATGTTGCCTTTGCTCCTCTGCAAAAGGAAGACCAAACAGCCACGGCCTGGGTCCTTTTCTCTCCTATCCTCCTAAACTCTGACTAAGGCTGTGTGGGGATGCAGAACATATGGTCCCAGTTGGCCACAGGGAAGCAAGATGATGCAGAACACAACCTTCTCCCACAGGTAGGTACCAGTCAGCTATACCCGTAGCTGAAAGCCCTTAATGCCTCCATCTGCACAGTGCTTGGGGATTTTGTATGGTTCTTTTTTTTGTTTTGATGTATTTTACTAGGCCATGTGGAAGAGCCAGGCCAGCCCCAGTGGAGTGCTGTTACTGCTCAACGAATTAAACTGGAGAGCGGAAAGTGTTATCCCTTCAGCTTGTTTCCCAAATACGCGTGAGGTGAAATTGCCCGTCTGGTCTCAGGTACTGGAATAAAAATCGTTCGTTTCTAAAGACTGCAGATTGCTTCCTAACAGCAGGCCAGGAGGAGGTGATTTAAGCTAATCCCCTCCACACATTATCATTTCCTGCCTCACCGGATGGCAGATGGTGACATCTCGGAATGGGAAAATGCAGTTGCCGTGTTTGTACCCAAGGGCTGTGTGATATAACGGTTGGAAACCTAGTCTTATATGATAGTAAGTTCAGCTCATAGGCAACTATCATGTTTGTGACACTTTATAGGACTTGAGACATTCATGTCAGCCTGGCAGATAGGACACAGGACCTAGGGAAGACCAATACCTTCTCAGAGCCATGGCTGGCAGCCAAGAATGTTACACAGAAATGTATTAGATTCAAATGTTCAGGCAACTGAAGCAACACTTAGTTGACATAGCAATTAGAAGACTGCCATGTAAGAGACCTAAACCATGGTTTATCTAGAGGTAAATCATGAAATGGAAGCATTTAGAGTTAACATTTCCATGAGTACCTGGAAGTATAAAATAGCAAAAATGAGTGTCAGCCAGTGATCGGATAAGACCAGTAACACAAAGCAATCAGAACCATGTTGCTGAGCTAACTGAAATTTAAAACAAACCAAAAAAAAAAACCAATTAATTCTTTCATGGCTATGAAATGTATGTTGAAGGTTCCTTTCTCAAGAAGTGAAAGGACCTCCAGCAGTAAACTGATGCCAGACAAACTCAAATGAAAAAAAAAATAAAATTAAGGAATGCAAAATGCTCAAGACCATTTCTACTCCTTCCCAAATGTTCATCTGTCTCCATTCCTTCCAACCATCTTAACAAGCCTTAATGTGCCTTCCTGAAAAATGCACCTCAGCCTGAAACACAAGCTGTACTTCAGTTCAGAGCAAGATGCTGAATCCAGAACAGCAAATGTGCCAGAAATTTAACAGCTCATGGCATACAGCAAGATCAGATGGTCCCTTTTGGCTTTAAATTCTATGTCAAGGGGGAGCAGTGTATTATCACCTCTCATTTAGAGGGTTCACATGAATTCTAGGATGACTGAGTTAAATATGTCTCAACAGAGAGAGAATGGGATTCATCCTCTTCAGCTGTAGCTATCTAATCTCAGTAAGTTATCACAGTGTCCTATAATCAATGGAAGAGAGCTGGCAATTCTTTTCCAGCTGTAATAAGTGCAGCTTCATATTTAGCAGCTCCAGCAACACACAGGCTATTCACTTTCTTGTCATTCTGATAACTGTTTCCTTGCCAGAATCAAGTCCAGGGTGTCAGCACTTGCCAGGTTTTACCCAACTGAACTTGCTAACTCACCAAAGGAGAGGTAGGTTTACGTATTAGCAGTTGAAGAGAAAGAGCAAAGATAACTTTTTAGGCAATAAGTAAATAAACAACCTCATAAGAGGGATCAAAAATACAACTCCCATTAAAAAAGTGGAAGATGAGACAGGAAACATACATGAATGAAGTGGAAACATCCAAAGTACTTTTAAAGAAAAGCAGTTATTACTTGTTATTATTGCAGTATTAACCCTGTGCTGAAACCAGATCTGGAGAACCAGGAAAACCTATGAGAGTAAAGGAATCCCTGTAAAATTACCTCACCTGTGTCACCACTAATCATTTAAAGATCTGATGTTAAAAAGCACCAAAGAAGTTACTTTTGATCTGAAGCAACCAAACCAAACAGTCCTAGTCCCTGAATGTGACTTGTGTCTCTGGATATCAGAGCTACAGCAGAACACACACCAGGACATGCCTCTTCTACTATATTCCCTCCTCCACCATTTTTTCATCATACAAATGAGGCAAGAACCTTAGGGCCTCCATCTCACATCTCACTTTAAATATATTACAAGATACTCTGGTTTGGAAAGCAACTTGTATACTTTAAACAAAGGCTGAACCTTTATTCAAATGAGCAAGCTTATATAAAAGACATGCTAATTCACTTTTAATTGAACTGTTGACATTAAGTATGGAACTTGGATGATATTAACAGATATTCAGATAACTGAGCAAGCTAATCCAAACTGCAGGATCCCTATATGAAAATCAACATGGGCTGCTGTATGACTCAGGAACCTACACATGAATAATGAATCTGTCTACCCCTGTCTAGATCACCATTAAGGAATGCTAGCAACTCAATGAATGCTGCCTGGGAGAACTACTTTGTGCAGCACATGTAAAATTCTGTTTTCTCTAACTTCTCTTCTATGGCAGAAAACTCTCCTCACCTCAACAGAGTTTAAAAAGTTGTTAAAAAGGGCAGAAGTGTTGGTACTTGGTAGGGATTCCCAGAGAAAATCAGAAATTCAGAGAAGGAAGAAACTCTTTTTGCTGTATCAACAGCAGAGGAAAAAAGAAAGCTGACAGCAGAAAGGAAACCTGGAGTCTGAAGAGAAGTCATGTGGATGGGTGATCTTTGACATCTTGGAGCACTGATACTTACAGCCAGAAATCCTTCAGGACAAGAGGAAAACTTGAGGAAGAAAACCAAAATTTTATTGTTTCAACTAATCCAGGACTGGCTGGATTTGGAACACTTTGCAGAAAGCTCAGGGATCCATTGCTCCTACTGCCACAGGGTTGAAGCTCTGAGATGGGCTGCCTAAGTCCCACAGGGCAGGTTTGGTCTTTGTTTGGAGGGTGAGGGACAGCTGGAACAGAAGATCCCTCTTCCTTGGAGAGGTGAGAGAAATTACACCTGCAAGAAGGCTGAGACACCAAAGAACTGCTGCTGAAAGTCTTACCACTTTAAAATTATAAGAGACTGGGCACAGCTGAGTGGGGAGAATCCAACAGTTATACTGTTTTATCAAGCTTTTGGTGATAACTTTCCTCAGTACTAAACATACTTGTGGCATTATTACAAAACACACTGAAACCTCCCTCAGTGATACAACTCGCTCACGTACATGAGCACAACCACGTCCCTGCGAGCAAGAACTGCAACAGGTTGTGCCTCTTGGGTTGATTAAACATTGAGACACCTTAACAAGCAGCAAGCCCAAAAGTTTTACATTTTCAGGTAAAGTACAAGAAACTCTTGGCTTTTTTAGTTGTCTCATAAGCACACCTCAAAACAGCTATGACACACTGAGACTTTTAACCTCTGTGTCTGCTGCCAGAGATGTTAAAACTTGGTGGATCAGGCAGCTCAGTCAATTTGAACAATCAAGGCTGCCAGTGGAATGTCATAAATCTGTAAAGTAATCCTTCTTGAGGTTAGAGTTTATCAGCTTTGGGTTTGCCTGAACTAAGCTTAGCCTCTTGCATCATCCGACAGCTCACTACAGACCATGTAGCTTCAGAACACCAAGACCATAAATAACTCTTTCCAAAATCAATTGTAATCTACATATTTGAGCCAGCCATGCACTCCTGCAGTTGGGAAGGGATTAGCCTTTGCTTATGCCAGGAGCTTGGCTTGCACTGAGGAAGATAGCACAGGGCCAATAAATTATGAGCTTGGTGCAGCGTCAGCCATGTGTAAGTTCAGAGTCAGCTCTATTGATACTCGCTCAAGGGAGTAACTAATGTCAAAGCCCAGCAACCTGCCATCCAAATAAAACAAGAGAGTAAGTTTGCCCTTCAGCTTATGTACGTGCTCATAACTCTCATGGGCTGAATTCTCCTGCTGTGTATCAGGAATGCATTTCTGAGCTGACACCTGCAGCAGATTCAACTTGTGGTGATACTTCACAGGTAGGTTATTACAGCCCTTGGGATGGAAATAGGGCTCCTTGCAAACAAAACCAGCACCATCATAGCTATTACAAAGGAGCATTACAAACCATCTAGGGTGGAAGATACCTTGATGCAGAAAGCAATTCTTTCTAAAATACCAATCCAGACTCTGAGTGGGGACTTACTCAATAAAGTCCTTTTCTATACCAGCTTCAAGAGCTTCGCTTCACAGTGATTGTGCAATAGAATACCCCAACCTTTGTCAGGAGGCAAAGCCATCACTAGGGAGCAAAATAATACCCCAAGGATGAAATACCCTAGAGAAGAAGAAAACATACTCATGTAGACGGAGGAATCCAAGCCAGCCTTACATATCAAGGGCTGTATCAACAAGGCTTGTTTTCAAGAGATCAGTGGGCATTGATCCTTCTTATAGATCAGTCCTTCTTATAGATTTTCACCAGTTAGGTAAGTACAAAAAAAGAAACAGCAATTAAAGTCCCGTTTGCATTTCTCCACCTGAATTTCCCACCGTTTTCAAGTATTTCGAGACTTACAGTTCAAGGTCTTCTGTTCTCTATGCATCTTATCTGCAGGCTGTTCTTGTGCAGCCAGCTTTGTTTAGTCCCAGCTGAAACTAAAAAGGTTCCTTCTGCTAAAAGGATTTTTCTCTGGGGATGTTTCTTGCTCAAATATCTATGTATCTAAGGCTGCTGTTTAACTGTGCTAAGAAGAGCACAGGTCAGAAATGCACTAAAGTTCTCTGTAAAATAACAAGAAAATGTTTTCCTAAGGGAATATTTATGTGGCATTTGTAGTTTATACCTTTAGTCTTCATATTCTGCTCTTGGATTTATTAGGAAACTGTGCTCTGTTCCAAGAAGTATCATTTCTGAGTCATTTCAATCAACTGCCATAACAACAACACATGTGGAGCCCACAGATACAACTAAGGAGCCTGAAGCAACTCAGGCAAACCAGACTGTGGGCCCTTTTTATTTCTGAAGGATGACAAATGGACAGAATGTGCTGCTGAGGTGCATCTTGTAGGATGGAACTCTTCAGCTTCCAAGGAGGATGAGACTGGATGAATTTCCATGTGGTAAAAAATACAGGTAATCTAGTAACCATAACAACCATAATCCTTACTGCAGGACTCAAAAAAACCCCTTGTCTTGCTGCTATTTCTCCCTAAAAACGCTTTAGCTTTCAGTATTCCTTCAACACCAGTAAGATGGAAACACTAAGATTAAACCTATCCCTAAACTTTTCTCCACTTGGGGTTAAAATATGTTAGTTGCCCCATTATGTCCTCCTCAAGTGCCTTTGTAAGGTCACCAAAGGGGAATTAAAACGTGTGGCTCTAAATAGACATCAGCATCTGGTAGCTCAGATTATATTGGATGTAAGCCTGTTCGAAATCATGATGGCAGTTATATAAGCATGCTGGACCCATATTTGAAAGTGCAGCAGAAAGCTGTCCTTCAGTGATGGTAATAATGAAAAAAAGTATATAATTATTAGCATCCCCAACATGTATTTTAGCTCTTTTGTTAATTTAGCTCTAGGTTAATTTGACCTCCCCTGTGACAAATGAGGAGATACTCTGCTCTCAGCTATACTGTGACCTAAAAGAGTCATTTTGGACTTGTAAACAGATTAATCTAGCTTTGCCTATGCAAGAGGAACAAAATGGTGCAAGTTCAAGTGCTTAGGTATGCCTTTTTGTGCTCATTTTGTTAAAGATGCAGTTACAATTAATTTGGTATTTGTTTTCAGAATTTCATTCTATTAGAAACTGATGCATTTTATCAAAGGTGAGAGTTACCCATTAAGGAAACAAAAGCCTCAAGACTGTTGCATTAAGCAATGTGGTTGGGCAGAGTATCATAGTTTAAGTCCATATGCCTACATCGTTCCAGTTGGTCCAAACCTTCAGATTGCCAAGCAGAGAAGATCATACCACTCCCAAACTCCTCTCCGCTAGCTGAATCACAGCTTTCTACAAGATGCTTCATTGTTTATAAGACCTGGAGAAATCCCTTAGTATTAAAAGAAAATAAATTAAAAATCCAGTTTGCAGCTATTTAAAAAAAGTAAAAGCCACTCTAGCATGCATTCAAAGGGAGGAAAAAAACTTATATATACATTTATCCAAGTATACAACTCTGGACACCCATCACTAGCTCTGAGTAACAGTCCTTGTCTTTTTTGGTGTATGCAGAGAAGACTGGAGTTTTTTCAGACACCTTCTTTTTATCAAACTGAGTGGTTTAATTCTCTTAAGATGGTGCTCATGCATACCTAGCAGGTCATAGGCATAGGACACTTGCATTGCCATGCATCAGTGGGTCAAGAAGACTCTTGCGAGGAGTAACCACCAGTCAGAGAGCTTGTCAGATGATAACAGCAGAGATCTTGTAAAGAAAGGTGATAATTGTAAAAGTTTTACAATAAACTTATCTGAGAGTCTCTGTTCTCTCTGCAGAGAATAAAGGCCAACAAAGATTCTATCATAGTTTTTGCTACTTTAAAAATGAGAATGTGCACAGACTGCTGATGCTGTGGTGAAGAGACCAGTTCCTTCACAAAACCTTGCAGTGGAGTGAAGAGGAAAGGTAGTCTTCACCTCTGCCTAAAAGTTGCTTTAAAATGTTTAAAATATTTTTAAACAGTGATGCAGAGTTCTAAAAAAGTCTGGGCTCTTCTTCACTACAGAGGGGGAAGGAGCAATGGTGTCCACTGGCTTCCACAATGGTCTGGTACCCACTTACCAGCTCATGCAGCTGATGTGGGACAGCTACTCCTGCAGTGGTGATGAGGGGGCTGCCCCTGTGGGCTGCACACCAAGCAACTGGGGACAGCAATGTGGCCAGGCAGGAGGGGACCCGGGGTAAACACAGTCCTCCTATCCTTCAGGCAATCCCCTGCCATGTCTTGGCCAGCAGCAGAGCTCAGTGGAATTTCATTTTCCCAGGGTGCCCCCACAGGTAAACCAGCCTGCAGGACATATGCTGGGGGTGTGTGTGAAGACCTGGGACTGAACATGAAGGCCTGGGGCTCTCCTACAGTCATTTCACAGGAGAAATCCTGCATGTAGAATAACACAAGCAAAGGAGCTGTGATTTCACCACTCCTGTAACACTTTACTGGAGCATCTGGGAGTCCTACAATTCTGAAGCAGTTGGAAAATGTGCCTAAGACTGCCTTTTGCTTATCAGCATGAAGTTCCTGTGGAGTGCCACAGGCTGTACACCAGCACACCCTACTTTGAGAGCAAAGGGAAGCTGATGGAGACAGGCATTTTCCTCAATTAGGCAATAAACCATTCTTCTATTTACATCCCACTTTGTTATGTACATTTTGCCCATGAACGGCACCTGTAATTTAACTGCTCCTTTGTGATATAACCAAAGGGAGCCACTACATTATGTTATATGACTATCATTTTCCTCACAGGAATGAATCATATTCCTTTGCTGTCACCAGGACACGTAACACACGGTAACTGCTGGTTTCTGAATGCTAAAGAGCAGAGAGCTGGCTGTGGAAGTATATGGCCATGTCGATAGATATGATGCTTTCCATTTTCAAGGGCCCTTAAGAGATGTGCACAGCAGTCACAAAGCACATTTCAAGCCATGTAATTATTATCTGGCTTTCAGTTTGTTTAACTCAATTTTGCTCAAAAAGCCCCCAAGATTTGCAAACCTGAGGCTGAAATTAACTCAAATGGGTGATTTTTGTCATTTAGAAATACTTCTTTTCAAAAATCACTAACATAAATTCAGATGTAGGGGAGAAAAATGAACAAATCAGGAGTTTTGATGAGTTTTGTTTTTTTTTTTAAATACTCAGAGTTCCCAAAGAGCTTGTACAAGGTGAGTTCACCAAATTTGTCAAGCCAAATAAAGCTACGGAAATGCAGATATCTTTCATTAAACAGCAGGTAGTGTTACCTGAAAGCAAGGTAACAGTCATGTCATAAAGACTTTAGACCATCTGTCAGTCTGGATATGGACCTGACCTCTCCAGGAAGCACCAGCCTGGTGGTGCAGAAGGGGAAGACTGCAGAGCCCTCAGAGTTGGGACATGTCTTGCTGCATCAGCAGACCTGGACCTCTCTGGCTCATGTGGCAAACAGCTGCACATCCCCTGTCTAGGTGGGCAGGGGGAGGTCAAAGGGACAGACACAGGCAAGTTTAAGTCCTCATTCAAACTGCCTTTCTCGAGATGAAGAGATAAAAATGAACACTAATTCTGTATCCACAAAACCATCTTTCTTCAGCCACTGCAGCCTATGACATCTGCTGTCTAGATACAGATATCATTTCTCTTTCCTCATGCAAGCCATGGGATCCAGCAGCACTGCTCCCTTTTCCCTAGAGCTCATTAACTCTTCATAAACACTCACGCTCCATATCATCTCCTTTCCTCCGCTGTCATTTATTAAAACACTTCTATTCCTGCACTGATTTTGGACATTACACCACAGCAAATCCCTTCCCACAGATTTCTCAGTTTCCTTGGTTCACAGTTAAACGGTCGCATAAAATATTTAAGGAGAAAATAATGGATGATAATAATGGAAAATCAATTAAGATAGCATCAATAATCATACACAATATGTATGTGTAATAAGCAAGTTCAGCACACAGGCCGGTATTTCTGAGGAAGGTGCTACCCATAGGCATGCAGCTCTCCCGCCCACCTTTGATCAACTTCCCTGGAGGGTTTAAAGCGGATAGATCAGTTTCTCAACCACACGTTTTCTCAGTAAACATGCATTTTCTTGTAACAGAAATTAAACCTAAATGAAATGCAAACTGAAGCATGCTTACGAGATTAAAGACTTATTATTCTCTTTCAAGCATATCCGCCACTCCAACACTACCAGAAATGCAAAGCTACCTTCCTCCACCAAGCAAGTCACAAGGGTGACTGCCAGAGGCCTTCATGACACATTCATGAGGATACATGATGTATATATGAGCACGCATGTGTCCTGGTGTCCAAAAGCCACAAGAAGCAATTACCCAGGCTTGTTCATAGTCAAGGAGCATACCATCACTAGAAGGATGCATTTCGATCTTTGCATATCGTCTCATGTCTTCAAGGAGGAGTAGGATGAGAGCTATGTTGTCTCTCGGTTAGGAATGCACTGCTGCCCTTCAGGAGTTATCTGCTTGTTAGGAAAAAAAAATACCAACAAAATCTGACATGCAACTGCAAGAAATTCATTCACCTTCAAAACTCTGACTCTTTTCTGCCTGTTCAGGGAGAACAGAAGGCAGAAGCACACTTTGCTTTCTGATGTTTCAATCTAGCTTGATCATAATTATTATGGGGACTCCTGAATGAAGTCTGTGACAGCAAACACTGGTTTTGCCCCCATAACACTAAAAAGCATCCACATTTTAGTGGAAGGAGGCAGTAGGACTCCTTGGAGAGATCCAGAGACTAGTTTTTGAGCTTGGGAAGTTGAGGTTTGGAGAAGCAGCTAGAAAATATTTCAGCTAGACTATTAAACCTTCATGTTCAGAGTGACCCTAGTGAAGGGAAAGGACTATTTGATGCAACAGCCAGCAATATAACATCTCTCTTTTTATGCACTGTTGGTACAGACAGTACTGGCTGGCAGAGTTATAACTCAGTCAGGGGAAGCAATATCTAAGAATTGCAGGAGCAGTAGAAGAGCTACTGAAGTTTGAAACCAGCCTTGCATTCAGTCACTCAAGCCCCGAGAGAGATCCAAATCTATGAGTTTCTCTTTTCACAAGACCTGTTAATTAAAATTAAGATTCCATAATTTGGAAGTGGCTGTATGATAAGGTTTTATTATCTGGTATCAACTTTACAGCCACCTGTGAAAGCCAAAATGCTGGAGGTTTAGCAGTGACCACAGGGAACTCCATCACTTTGCGGTGACGTTCTGCGCCACACAGAATACAGCACCAAGGATGCTCCTCTCCTCTATCACCTCCAGCCAGAAGATAAATTTGAGCCCTGAAATGGCCAGTATTTTTACTGTTGTGTGGAGTGTAGACACAACTTGGGGACTGGACCTTTCCCACCTCATCTGACAGGTTTCCCCATATGACAGCGTGGCACCATCACGCAGACCCCAGTCAGGCTGTTTTCAGAGCCGCAGGACGCAGTTTACATGGAATCTCAGGAGCAAACTGGCCAAGCTGACACGTGGGAATGGGTGTCCAGCCACAGACAGTGGCCACGGTGGAAATGGCTTTGAAGCACGGTATGATTCTGACTCTGGGAAGAAAAGCATCACAGCCTGTTTCACTCTCCAAGAGGAGCAGCAATCTCTGCAGGCTGCTGCATCTTTCTCTGGGACCAACAGATAAAGGTGGATAATGAAGCGGGTTCCTCTGCCTGGAACCATTGACCAGCAGAGCCACGTGCAGGGGAAGCAGGCAGCTCACAGAGCAGGACACAAGGAAGAGAGTTTCTTCCTGCAGAAAAGGGGGAAAGCGGACTGGGAGCTGAGACTTTGCTGCTGGTTCAAACATCACTCTGCTGTGGGGTGAGCACAGGGTCACACCTCCTCTCAAAAATTTAAATTTGAATTAGCTTCTCCAAAAGCATTAGCACCAGTGTAATGCACATGGGACTTCTCATTGGCAGCCTTTCATCTTCAGCTTCTGTGGCATCTTTGTTCCCTCACAGAAGATGCTTTCCCTTGGCTTCCACGCAGGCCAAGTCTAGCAGGCTCCTAGGACTAGGAAACACAAAGAGCTATAGGTTTGGGATTTTAAGAAATGGTTTCACCATAAAGGTCCCTCTCACGCCTACCTTTTTTATCATCTCCATACTCTCCTCATAGATTTTGTTAAATCACCAATGGGCAAAACCACCCCTACCTAGGTCCAGGCACAGCATGGCAAGCTTCTCTTTCTCCTGTTAGTTGGGGTTTTCTATAGTTAGTGCTTCTTCACGTTTCAGAATATTTATTTTAGAATTAACCCAGCAGGTGTTGTGAAAACAAATATGAGTAGCATATGGCTTCATTCAACCAATTTGGCTCTCATAATGGCCAAACGTTGATCGCACCCACTCTACAGAAAGCCCTCCTCCAGCACAGCCACAGAAAACAAGTAGCCTTGTCAAAAATATCCTTGGTGCCCAGCGAGGCAAGCGCCTGCTGCAAGACTCTGTATCACACAGCGTTGTTATTTCCAGCCATTCTTTTATTTCTCTGCAATTACTTTGCAACACGATGGCAAGGGCAGGAAAGAGCGTTTTAGGGCGCACTTGGAATAACATGCATTAGGGACTAGATCTTGTAATCCCTACTTGTAATCCCCTTCAGACTCAACACAAAGAGAAGAAGAGCTGAGCTGAACACTGCTGGGAGTTCTCATGTCTGCAGACTCTATTATAGATTTAAAATATCAAAAGCAGAAGCTCAATGGACCCTCCTCAAACTGCAGGTGGACAAATAAATAACCCCAAGAAGTCTGCCAGGAAGAGAACTTGTCACATGTAGCACCCCGCTGCCTTTTTTCACTTTCAACTAAAGCTTCAGGTTCATTTAATTATCTAAGTGAATAACTTAATGATAAATTCCATTCCATCTCTGACAGCTGAGGAACTCAGGAGAATTTTAATAAGGAATAATAAACCAGACTTTTAAAAAATTCACTTTGATTCCATCTCATATTTAATTAAGTCAGTTCTGGAATGCTTCAAGTTATAAAGGTCATTGAAAGACGTTGGCAAATTAATCAGTTAGCATTAAAATCTAAAAAAACCTCCAAAAACAACATAGGACAAATTTTAACAGAAGCTTTAAGGTAACCTTAAAGGAAACTGCACGTCATTACCAAAGTTAGCTTGAAATGTAAATTCTACCTAAGGTTAATTATAAAATAAATATTTCTATTTTTAACTTGCTTTAGCCAAAGCAAAATTATGTTGTTTTCCAACTAGTGACTAAAACCTAACAAATAATAAATTTTTCATTTTGGGGGGATAAACTTTGGAAAGTGGTTTGTCTCCAAATAAATTAAATTAGATTTTCTTTTTCCCAAGTTTTCTCTGAGACAAGCAAACAAGAACACTCTGCTTGGAGTCAGCCTGCAAAACTGACTTAAAAGGTCATTTAAATCCATTTACTAATATTTGTTGTTGGATCAAATTTTAAATAAGGGAAGCTCTTCAACGAAAAGTCAATGTTTCAAATAAAAAGAAAGTCAGTGCTTCCCAATAATTTTTTCTCCTCAACTGAAACAATTCAGTAACCTTTCTCTAAATTCACAGCACAGATCCATTTTTGGGGGTTGATTCACCAAAAGGGTTGAAAACCCTCCACCCAGACCTAGTAAAAACCACTTTCAAAGAGTTTCCTCACCAGTTACAGAATCACAAGGTTGGAAAAGACCTTTAAGATCATCGAGTCCAACCATTCCTGTCCTATGCTAAACCATATGAAGATGATTAAGGGCCTGGAGCATCTCCCCTATGAGGAAAGGCTGAGAAAATTGGGACTGTTCAGCCTTGAGAAGAGAAGACTAAGGGGGGACCTAATTAATGTTTACAATTATCTTAAGCAGGGGATGCAGGGGGAATCAGCCAGCCCCTTTTCAGTGTCTGTGGGGACAGGACAAGGGGCAATGGCTGCAAGTTGGAGCACAGGAAGTTCCACACCAACATGCGGAGAAACTTTTCCCCAGTGAGGGTGAGGGAGCCCTGGGACAGGCTGCCCAGGGGGTGTGGAGTCTCCTTCTCTGGAGAGATTCCAGACCCGTCTGGACGCCTATCTGAGTGAAATGTCCTAGGGAGCTGCTTTGGCAGGGGGTTGGACCCGATGATCTCTCGAGGTCCCTTCCAACCCCTAAAATTCTATGATTCTATGATTCTATGATATCCCTAAGTACCTCATCTACCCTTTCTTTAAACACATCCAGGGATGGTGACTCAGCCCCCTCCCTGGGCAGCCTGTTCCACATCCCCACAACTCTTTCAGTAAAGAATATTTTCCTAACATCTAATCTGACCCTGCCCTGGCACAGCTTGAGGCCATTTCCCCCTGTCCCCTGGCTGAAGAGACCATCACCCACCTCTCTACACCCTCCTGTCAGGTCAGTGTAGGCAGTGATAAGGTCTCCCCTCAGCCTCCTCTTCTCCAGGCTGAACAACCCCAGCTCCTTCCGACACTCCTCGTAAGATTTGCAAGTTACCTAAAAGCATTGCTTGAATATCACCCAAATTGAATGGATCAGATAAGCTTGGTGGCTATAGATATCTACCAAGGTGCAACACAATTTCTCATTCAATAGTACCCTGGGTTTGGCCGAACATCTCCTGGGACCTTGCCTGCAGCAGAGGAGAGGAAACCAAAGGCAGAAGGAAAAGCCATGAACCCCAAGGCTCTACCCTGCCCAAAGCTCTCAGCCATCGGTGCTCTTTGCAGCATGAACACAGCCAATGGAGTCTCCTGCAGCCATTAATCAGGCTGTAAGAGCATTACGCTGCCTACATCTCAGTAGGGTTGCTACAGAGAGTCTAGCAGGGGTGCCCCATCGGCTGTTGATGTTTTATGTAATGACAAGTGCTCATAAAAATAAATTAATATGTTTAGAATTATTTTACAAATACGTATGGGAAATATGCACTGCACCTGATCCCATGGAATGGGACTGTGCTTGGCAAACATCTTCTGGAATCGTATTTTCAGCCTAAATGGATTAGTACTTAAATTTATTATCATCTTTGTCCAGTCTGGACAGGACCAGAGCTGAGGTCCTTTGGGGAAACTTGTCATCCCGAATCATCTCAGCAGCCAAGAATAAGACAGAGTGCAGATCTCAAAGTAAAAGCAGCTGTACAGCATCCTAAGGACTGGTTTGTGCCTGATGATCAGAAATACTCTCTCCTGTTTCCCAATGAAGCAAGCTTCCAGCAGCTAGACAAGCCCTGGCTAGTTTGCTGCTGCTGTGAAAATTGACTCCATATCCACATGCCTGGTGAAAATGTATTTTGTCCTTGTGACAACCCAAGGTCAGAGAAGTTCATTTACAAATAGTGATGACTTAATATAAAAATTAAAGCAAACCTTGCACTGGATTTGCGTATGTTTGGGGTTTGGGGATTTTCAGCCCGTTCCAGGAAGCTTTTACAAGATTCCTTGTAAATTCCAGTTCAGAGAAGATCCTTCATCACCAGTGCCATCCAAAAGCCGTGCAGGATTAGAAGCAAAACAATATCTGGAAAGTGACGTTATTCATCAGCCTTCCCTGCTAATGTTCAGATGCCTGGCTATTTCCACATCTCAAGCTTTATCTGCCTCCCAAAGGGAAGCCAGTCACAGCCAGCATGCAAAAGCTCTGGGGCATTTATCACCCTCAGGGTGTTAATCTGCCTTCCTCTTTCAAATAGAGGAAGGATAAAGTTGCCTAACACTAAATCAAGGACTGGGTGCACAAAGTCTACCCTGTGCAGGCAGGCAAGGTGCTGTCGCCACCAAGGTGAAGAAGTTGAGCACATTTCACCACAAAATCCAGCCCACGAGCAGGGAACAAAAGCCCAGTTCAGACCAGAATATGGGCTGGTTGCTTTAGCTGAGCCTGGTAATGCAATGCTGTGCTGATGCTTATGCAAGTCAAGAAGAGGAGGAGGAGAAGTCATCTATTTTGAGCAGATAAAAACCACACAAGAGGAAGAGGCAGAGCATCGCACTTTGGAGCTTCTCTCTAAGCTGTCAGGTTATTCCTCCTGCAAGAGAGGATGCTCATGGTGCAGGAGTGGTTCCTCCGAGCACACCAACAGGGAGGGATTGTGCTAGAGTCCCCACAAGGGTGGGGAGCAAGGTTCACCCCCACCCTACCTCTCACCCTTACCCCATGGCCCCAAGGAGGAACTGTTCCTCCATGAGCTCCTCACACTTGGCTGCCACCATCAGATGCTCCCAGCAGGGGCACCAGGACAACACCTACACCATGCTGGGGCAGTGTCACATCATCCACCTGCACTCTACAGGGAAAGCGTTGGTGATTATTTATGCACCATTGCACCACCTCATTTGCATAGACTTGTCAAGGCTGCAGGGTCAAAGTCAGGAAAGCAGCTCTTTGCAAACAAGATTCCCCAGGTTGCATGTGCAAGCAAGACCAGAGAGTACCCAAGGAAGCCAAGCAACTATAATGCCTCACAAAATAGGCAGAAGGAACAAGACTCTAAATAGAGATGACAAAGCAAAAGAGTAAGCTGCACAACTTCTTCTGGTGGGATTTATTGAAATACCAGGTTTCCTTGCTTTCAGATTATGAAATATTCCTTACTGCCAATGACAGTGGCCTTTATTATTTGTTTGTTTTTGAATAAGGCTAGTTTTTTTCAGTGCCTACATATCATAGAATCATAGGGGTTGGAAGGGACCTCGAGAGATCATCGGGTCCAACCCCCTGCCAAAGCAGCTCCCTAGGACATTTCACTCAGATAGGCATCCAGACGGGTCTTGAATATCTCCAGAGAAGGAGACTCCACACCCCCCTGGGCAGCCTGTCCCAGGGCTCCCTCACCCTCACTGGGGAAAAGTTCTTCCCCATGTTGGTGTGGAACTTCCTGTGCTCCAACTTGCAGCCATTGCCCCTTGTCCTGTCTCCACAGACACTGAAAAGGGGCTGGCTGATTCCCCTGCATCCCCTGCTTAAGATAATTATAAACATTAATTAGGACCCCCTCAATGTTCTTTTCTCAAGGTTGAACAGTCCCAGCTCACTCAGTCTTTCCTCATAGGGGAGATGCTCCAGGCCCTTAATCATCTTTATAGCCCTTCTCTGGACTCTCTCCAGGAGATCCCTGTCCTTTTTATCTCAGGGAGCCCAGCACTGGACACAACACTCCAGGTGGGGCCTGACCAGGGCAGAGTAGAGGGGGAGGATCACCTCCTTTGAGCTGCTGGCCACACTCCTCCTGATGCCCCCCAGGATCCCATTGTCTCTCTCAGCCCCCAGGGCACACTGCTGGCTCATGGCCAACCTGTCATCCACCAGGACCCCCAGGTCCTTCTCCACAGAGCTCTTCTCCAGCAGGTCATCCCCCATCAGCACCCTCTAAGCTCGGTCCAACAGCCAGTTCTCAACCCACCTCACTGTCCACTCATCTATCCCATACTCTCTCAGCTTTGCAAACATCCATTCGTGTGACACATTAAACTTTTGAGATCTTTTCCCCAGACTTTGCAAAATGGCCCATCACGTCAGAACGAGGGAACAGCTCCGTATCTCACGAGTCCATGCTTGACAAGACATCCTCTCACATGTGAAGGCCAGCAGTGAAAGCCACTCCTTGGCTTTGATGCTTTGGGAGGCTCTCCGATTCCTCTTGGCTCGCCTTGTCGGGGTGAAGTACGTAATATTGATATTAGGCTGCTCTTTGATTTCTGAGGCACGACATCCATTTGGCTCAAGCTGATGTTTTCACATTAAGGGCAAGCTCATGGAACGTGGGGGTTAATTTGGCCTTTGCTTTGAGCTCGGTTGCATTCCCAAGCTTGGCAAACAGCACAGCCCGTCTGCGCTTTATGCAGTTGCTCAAGAGCTCGCTGGAACGGTCTGGGCAATCTGCCAGACCTGGGTGATGGAAGGGAGAGAAACAGGCAGATGCAGCGTCATTGCCCATCTGTTTTCACCTTGCAGTTTGTACTAGATGGCTGGAAGGAAAACACAGGGCAAACAGCTATCAAATTTGGTGTCTTTCCTCCCTCTCCTTACCTGTAGTTCACAATTTCCTCTTTTGTCACCTTGAGAGCTGTTCCCTCCTTGAGGAATCATCCTTTAAAATTGGGTGTGAATAAACCTGCTTCTCCAGCACAGTCATGGTGTGTACTGGTTATAGACTCACTGCTGCCATTTGCATCACTTGCTGAAGCCCCTGGATCCACCCGTGCACCCACACTGACTTCCACCACTTCCACCGTCTGCCGAGCCCCACACAGAGCTGATGAGCACCTCATTGCTGCTGCACCTGGGGACCAGCCAGTAGCCCCAGTCCTCCACCTCCAGAAAGCTGTGCAGACTTCATGGAGAGCAGAAGGCTTCCTACTTAAAGGAGGGAGGTCAGGTTTTACAACTTCTCTCCAAGTTCCACACCCTGGAAAAACTCCTCAAAACAGCAGACAGATTGTTGCCCGGGGCACAGGACCCTCCACACCCACCCCATTCTCAGCACAGGGACTTCTGCATCAGCTCCCACACACCACAGGGGACATGTCATAACTGATTTAATTCCTAAAGCTATTTATTTTGCAGTCCCTTGTACCAGAGCTGGACTTCATCAGAATCACAGAATGTTAGAAGTTGGAAAGGACATTGAAACATCATCTGGTCCAACCTCAACCCCCTCCCAACCCCGCATCACGTCCAGGTGGGATTTGAATGTCTCCAGAGAAGGAGACTCCACAACTTCTCTGGGCAGTCTGTACTCTGTCCTCTTTCACTCTCACAGCGAAAAAGTTTTCCTTTATGTTCACATGGAACTTCCTCTGCTCCAGCTTGCACCCGTTGCCCCTTGTCCTATCATTGGACATCACTGAGAAGAGCCTGTCTCTGTCCTCCTGACTCTCACCCTTTACATATTTATAAACATTAATGAAGCCACCCCTCAGTTTCCTCTTCTCCAAGCTAAAGAGACCCAGGTCCCTCAGTCCATCTTCATAAGGAGGGTATTCCACTCCCTTAATTTTCACAGCCCTGCGCTGGACTCTTTCAAGTAGTTCCCTGTCCTTCTTGAACTGAGAGGCCCAGAACTGGACACAATATTCCAGATGCAGCCTCACCAGGGCAGAGCAGAGGGGGAGGAGAACAGCTTTCTCTTGACCCACTAACCACCCCAATTCTAATACAACCCAGGTTGCCATTGGCCTTCTTGGCCACAAGGGCATATTGCTGGCTCATGGTCATTCTACTGTCCACCAGGACCCCTATGCTGCTCTCCAACAGATCCATCCCCAACCTGTACTGGTACATGGGGTTGTTCTTCCCCAGATGCAAGACTCTACACTTGCCCTTGTTGTATTTCATTAAATTTCTCCCTGCCCAACTCTCCAGCCTGTCCAGACCTCACTGGATGGCAGTGCAGCCATCTGGTGTGTCAGCCACCCCTCCCAGTTTTGTGTCATCAGCAAACTTGCTGGTGGTGCACTCCATTCCCTCATCCAGGTCGTTAATGAATATACTGATTAGTACCAGTCCCAGTACTGGCCCCTGAGGGACTCCACTAGGGACAGTCCCCCAGCTAGACTCTGCCCCATTGACGACAGTGCTACCACCCTGGTTTTGTACATGCCCAAAGTGGGCACTGTTAATGTAAATGTTGGTGCAACTCATCCTCCCCCTCCCTCAGCACACATCATGTTCCCAGCGGGGGAAGCCAGCTGCTACAGGCTGACCTCCCGCTCCTCTCCTCTCCCTTAAAAAAAGTAATTATCAGCAGCAACATCACTAAGGGGAAAGTCATCTTGAAGGATCAACAATCTGATTCCACACCAGCCTGAGATGCCTTGGTTGTGTGACACAGGTCATTAACCACGGTCCACATGATTACTACATAGGAATTTGGATACACATGTCAATGCATGGACAGATCACAGAACTGTAGGGGTTGGAAGGGACCTCCAGAGATCATCAGGTCTAACAGGTCGTCTAGGACAGGTCGCACATGTTGGCATCCAGACGGGTCTGGAATCTCTCCAGAGAAGGAGACTCCACACCCCCATGGGCAGCCTGTCCCAGGGCTCTGACACCCTCACCAGGAAGAAGTTCTTCTGCATATTAGTGCAGAACTTCCTATGCTCCAACTTGCAGCCATTGGCCCTTGTCCTGTCCCCACAGACACTGAGAAGGGGTTGGCCATTTCCCCCTGTGTCCTACACTTCAGATATTGATAACCATTGATCAGATCCCCTCTCAGTCTGCTTTTCTCAAGGCTGAACAGCCCCAATTCTTTCAGCCTATCCTCATAGGGGAGATGCTCCAGGCCTTTAATCATCTTTGCAGCCCTCCACTGGACTCTCTCCAGGAGATCCCTGTCTTTTATATACCAGGGAGCCCAGAACTGGATACAGAAGCCTGTAGCTTTCCATACAAGTTAAAGCAGACTAAAGGGCCATTACAGGAATGTTTCACTAAAACATCTACAATGTTTTGAAAATATTTTCCTTCAGTGGGGTTTGCAGGCAGGACCAAGCTCCACTGAGGTGATTTCTGCTTTACCTAGCTTTGGCTTTCTTGGGATGAGGGGATGTTTTCCTAAAGAGAGGGCTGGATTGGCACAGAGCACTGGGGCCAGTCCCTAAATGGGGCTCACGCAGCACCCACAGACAGACAGGGATGGTGAGCACCCAGCCTCTACTGACACTGTTGCATGGAGCTCCAGCCTGCTGCATTGAAAATAATCACATCTGACTGAAGCAGAGAATATATTTGGCAAAAGATTAAATCCTTAACAATGAGTCCATCTGGACACAGAGACACCTGGATACAGAGAACCTGCTGCCCCCCCATCAGCTTCTCCCAGCAGTTGTTATCTTAAAAAGAAATTGCTCCTAATTTGTCCAGCTTCCCTTCAGATCACCCCTGCTCAATATTACTTCTGTTGCTCCATAAAGGAGTCCTTTTAACACCAATAATCATCTCCACAATTGCATTAATATGCTGTAATCATGTGCCTTTGCAGTACCTCCTTTAGCTAAGCAGACCTGGCTCTCCTGCTGCCAGGCTTTTCTCATCTGTGATTCTTTTCTACCTCCTCTCTACTGTTTCAACTCTATTTGTAGCACAGCAGTGATGCTCTCCCCATCTGCAGTCCCACAGGAGCATGCCCAGGCACCATGTCCCCTCCCTGCTCCCACATGTTGCTTCCCTGCTCAGCCACCCCAGTTTGCCAGTCTGTTTTCCCAACTGGTTTGCCTCACAGGAGACACCAGAAAAAAGAAGGAGGAAAAAAAAACCACATCATTCTGTTGAAGATTCTTGTTCATCTCAGCACATTGCTGTTTTTCAGCAATTCATCTCTGTAAAAAAATAAACCAAAATGTTCTGGCTAATCAAAATTCCTGTAGTGATCAACCCTTACAAGTTCTCACTACCCTCTCCTTTTCCTGATCTGTCATGCCAGAAGCATCTCCATCACCAACATGCAAAATTTTCCTTTGTTCAAAGAGCTGCTCAACACCTGGGTGTCAGAGCTACCTATTTACCAGACACATGCAGCAAAACCACGGATTTTCATGGATGCTGAATCACTTCAGAGCACTTAAATTATCACCAGGGATAAATTAAGCCTCGTAGCTTGTGTGCAAGATAGTGAAAGTTATTCTTTTCTACTTTAATAGATGCACACAGAGGTGTGAATGTCAGAACATGCCATTCACATAGCAACAGATGTATCTAAGGGCTCCTGTCTTCAATTAATTGCTCAAAGAGCTATGCCATGTTCCCGTCCAGGAAGAAATGTCTTACATGAATAGTTGCTGCAGTCAAATTGCTTGAAATCTGGAGAAGTTTAGAGATATTCATTTTTGTAAATTATCCCTGAACCACACAACAAGCCTTATTTTCAGTAACAAGCAGGTTCTTTCAGGAAAATAAGAGGAATGGATGCAACATATTCAGGAGTCTCCTGTTCAGTGCTTTGTCTGGGACTTCAGGAGTCTGTCTTTCACAGAATCCCAGACTGGTTTGGGTTAGAAGGGACATTAAGGCCCACCCAGTCCCACCCCCTGCCATGGGCAGGGACACCCTACACCAGGGTGCCCAAAGCCCCATCCAACCTGGCCTTGAACCCTGCCAGGGATCCCAGAGCAGCCCCAGCTTCTCTGGGCACCCTGTGCCAGGGCCTCCCTGCCCTCACAGGGAAGGATTTCTGCCTAATGTCTCATCTACATCTCCCCCTTTCAGCTTAAGGCCATCCCCACTTGCCTTATCACTTCACACCATGATAAGGAATCCCTCTCCAGCTTTCCTGTAGTTGTGCTTGGGATTGCCCCAACCCATGTTCAGGGCCTTGCACTTGGCCTTGTTGAAATTCATGAGAGTCACCTCTGACTTGTCAACCACATCACACAGCTCCATGTCTTTGCAGAGAAACACTTGCTCACAATAAAAGCCAAACCCACAAATTTTCTTGAAGCCTTTCCTGGGCAGCAGTCACTTAAGCTTGGCTTTAAATGGTTTTACCTTGGCTGTAGCAATAAGCCCAAGGGCAGGGATGAAGATGTGACAGTGGAGACCTGGATGAAATGAGTAAGTCTAGAGAAGTTCCATACAGTATAAAATCTAAATGGGGGAGAAACAATGGAAATGACCCATCCCAGGCAGCTCAGAAGCTGAACCCCTGCCATCAAAAGACATCCTTTATCTCTTAATGCATGAAGGGATTCAGCAGTCCTTGCAACTGCCTAAACATTTAAAGGTTAATTGCAAACAAAATCTTTCCATGAAGTTATGCCAGAGAATAAAGGTTTCAGGAAATTAAACTGCCATAATTAAGAGATTGATATCACAGAGTCACAACTCCTGGAGCTTTGTACACTGCTTAACACCAACTCTGGGATTCAAAACAATACAAATAAATACATGAGGCTGAAGGCTTCAAAATCCAACAGATCATTTCTGCTGAGTCAAATATAACCCAGGGTTATATTTGAAAGACTCTGGCATTTTCTTTAAAACTCTTAAATGAATAAGTAACCCAGAATTTATTGCTTCTTGGTCCAGTCTCTTTCACATCAAGCAGCTCTCTTCAAAGCCCAAGACCATTTTAAAAGCAAAAAGAGATGCCCCAAAGCAGACACAGAACAAGAGCTTAGCCAAACAAACAAGGATCACATGGACCGAGGTTGAGTATAGAAAGTTCAGTTTTTCCCTTGCTGCCTTTACACAAGTGCCTAGCAGATGTAAGATCAGAGCTTTGCTAATTCAGAATAGGAGGAAACCACGAATGTAAGGGAGGAGGAAGGAAAGAAACACTGCTGTCCTATAAAAAGCATGAGTCTTTGGCCAGTGGCGTTTCACTTGGACAGAATCAAATCCTTGGTCTATTTTGAAAATGAAATCAGAAAGCAGGATTAGTATCACGCCAGGAACACCTCTATTTTCAAAGCAAGTCAGGAAATAAGTTGCATTTTCTCAGGAATATTCATGGCTCAAAACCTCTTCTCTGACACCCTGTGCACCAGTATTTTAGGGCTCTACCTATTTTGTAATGCTTTAAAGCCCAATTACCATGGTAACGCCTAAGTGCTTTGTTCCAGTTTTATATTACAAGGGAAGAAAAGGCTAAATACATGTTTTCCATTAATGAAGAGCTGAGAAACAAAGTTTTGGAACTGGTTTTTAAGATAGGGATTTTGTACCTGCTTTATAGACTTTCTCATTACTGCCAAACTCAGGGGCTAGCTTAAAACTAAACCATGAAGGTTCAAATGAAGCCTTGCAGTGTATTCTCTTACTAGAAGCCAGGTGGTTTCCTCCAGGTCCAGTAAGACTCCAGAAACGCTCTGCATGGAAACTGCCCAGATGGCATGAAACCAAAGCGTGGCTTTTACTGCTTCTTAGCAGGAGTCTTGGTCGATTTGTTGTCCCCAGGAGGGAAAACCCTCACTTCGTCTTGATCTTGTTTCTCATTAGCAAGGTTGCTAAGTGAAATATCTGACTTCAGATCCAGAAAGACCAGCTGCAAAGGGTAAGGCTGATAAACAACCAGCAGGAAGAGTCCTTGGTCTCTAAAGGTCACAGGCAGATGCAGTGGAAATCCTGATAATGATGTGGACTGTGGAAAGTTGTGATGAAGCTTTAAATCTGGAAGGATTCTGAGGGGGAAAGAAGTAGAAACACAATTTTGGTGCTACATTGAGATTTCAATTCACTGCTCACCTAACAAAGGAAAGGTATCGTTCTCCTGATTAATGTGGCAAGTAAAGAACCAGTGAATAGTACTAAGTCTGTTATATGATGCTAAGAACCCTCTCAAACTGAGAATTGGGTCTAGGCACCTCAGGCACTGAGAACCGCTTCTTCAGAGCCACAGAGAGCCCTGTGAGAGGTATCAAGATCAAACTTGGGAAATTAGCTTTCATCTGTAACACAATAGCAATGCAAAGAAATATATGAATTCAACTAAGCCTGAAAAATAACTCCACTTCAAACTTTTCAAGAGTGATTAAAGCAGCATGTCTGAGAGATGGCTTTGTGGGTTTGAGCTCAGGTTTAGAGCTGCAGATGAGCCCATTCTGAGAAGACAGAACACTAAAAATTAAGGGTAGCTAACTTAAAAGACACCGACGATGAAGTCAGCTGAAGTTCAAATGGGACAAAATTGCTTTTACGTGGCTGTTTGCAGTACAAGACACCTGGCATCGTACACTCATCTAGCAACACTGGGAACAACATCACCTCTGAGCAACGTACCGAGCAGAAACCTGCTTCAGCAAGGATTGCTGGGAGGTAAATACAAATGCCACAGTATATATAGATTAAAAACAAAAAGATACGAGGAAGACTGGGGCTTGACAAGGCTGCCACAGTGTTAATTTTACCCAGCATCCACGGAGCATGTCACACCTGCACACCAACACAAGGAGTCCTGGCTGCTCGGTTGGCAGCGGAGAGGCTCTGCTATGGAAAGAATCTGCTTCACATACACGCGCACACACGGGTATGCAGAGGGACTGATGTACCAAATTCAGACCCTTTGCTACCCCAGAGGGCTCTCCCCAAGCTCAGTGGCTGATAGGTGAGAAGAGAGGGCAGCCCAGACAGCGTCACCTCTCCAAACCTGGGAGCAGCTGCTGCTGGCAGGAGGAGCTGAAAGGCTTCTGGGGTCCTGCAAAGACACGTGGCTGTGCACAGCAGTACTCCACATGCTAGCAAGGTGAGCCTAAGTCTTCAACTCCATGAGGTGCAAACTGAGAAGGGTTCACACCATCTTCCTCTGACAGCAACAGCAGCAAAACAACCAACCCACACGGATATGTGAGATGCTCCATATACACTCCTGGAAAGCGTCCTGCTACTGTACCCACACTACCTGCTTGGCTCAGTAACACAGAGAGAACAGAAAGCAGGCAGTGGGAAGGCCATCTGGAAATTAAATCCTAAAAGAGCCAGTACACATTTAAAAATTTCCAGCCTCAGGAGAACAGAATTGAGTTGTTTGTTCAGGAGGAAGCATGTCTGGCTAACATTGAGCTTGCATTTAATTGGTCCTGATGAACAATAAAGTTGCAAACTCCTTTCACTAGTGCGTGAATGCGCAGAAAACAATCTGCCACAGGACATTATATAGGAAATATTGTCCTTCAGCATCACGCAGCCTTCTGCTGTGTGAATCACAGCCCATTGAACAATGACATTGATGCTCAGCTTCTCAGAGGAAGGAAAGGCAGCTCTTGCCATTATACAGCAGCCAACATCATTAGGGTCAATTACCCTATTAGCAGTGAAACAGACCTTATACGTGAACAGGGAGTTTCAATACTCTTCAAGTACTGCTTTCAACTAGTGATCAAAAATGGGCACATGAAAATACCCAGCTACTTATGGCCAGCACTCAGCACCTAGCAGAATCGGGTCCCTAATTAGGATTTAATAAGCTGGTAATTGTAATGGCAATGGTCTCATTAGTCTGATGCCTCATTACTGTGAGCACAGATCAAGTTGAGAAAGCCAGTCAACCTTGCAAGCCTTTCCAAACCACGAGACTAGAGCTGATTAAAGCAAGCACTGCTTTTGTGGCAGTTCCTAGTGAAAAGTGAATTCATGGCCAATGGGAAACCAACAGTAATTTATGTCACTCTTTTTAAGAGCATCTTTAGTAAGAGGCATGGGACCAGGAAGTTTGTTAATACTAAATAAATGCCAAAAATAGAAAGGAAGAATTTGTAGTCAGCACTACAAAATCAGGAACACTGGCCTGGAAAAATGTTTGCTCCCAAGACAGTTCCTGGAAATTACTAATGACTGCTCATTGTAAAAACTCTAAAGCAGAGCAACACATTTCTGAATCACCAAGAACTTACTGGCCTTTGGTTACCCGATACGTTTATTTCAGCTGTCACTTCAGGTATATACTCGGGCACTGCTCAATAGCAGGTGAAATCATGCTGGATTTTCACTGCAGCGTTCAACTCGCCTTTGATCAAACAAACGTCTTGTCAAGTGACTCTCATCTGCTTCTGTTTGTACAAGATCATAGCTACAGGTCCAAGATAGAGCTGTGCATTTATTAACAATGAAATAGTGATGTGCTTTATAAATATTTTTTCCTTTGACTTCAGGAATTTAGGAAAAAACCCCAGACAATTCCACAACCAAAATTGGAGCACACCTCCCATCTCATGCCAGGCAACCAGTGCTCCAAAACTGGAGCACACCTCCCAGTCTCCAGCTGCCAATCAAAGAAGCGCTGCTGAATGCAAATCAAGAAGGTGAGGCCTCTGGGCTCTATGGCTCACCTCCTTTCAGTCAAGAACATTTGAATTTTCTGAGGCTAAGGTTTTGCAGCAAGCCATTCTGCATTGTCTGTTCACCACAAGGAAGCAAGGCGAGCGGAGAACTGGGGAAGCGAGTTAAAAATAATAAACTTGCTCATAATAAGTATTGAAATGGCTTCAGCAAAACCAAATCCCTAACAAACAAAAAGGGGCACTTCTGGGCTTGGTTTCTGGCTATCCAACTACACAGTTGTAAAGTTCCTGCAAGCATTTACCAAGACACATGTGAAAAGTTTTGCGCAGACAGGAATTGGAACTCTTCAAGCTGATAGTGTTATAATGGATTAACCATGAATTTTTGTGTGGTGAAAAGATGCCCGCAGAACAAATCTTTATATAGACTTCCTTTCAGTCAAAAAAAACCCTGTAATGACCTACCACAGAGAGCAAACTGTGCTGTTACCCTTGTGAATCATTTTAGGCCGGCACAGGATGTATCTGCACTGAGGCCTTGAGCAGCAGTCACCAATTACACACTGCGTGTATCGTCACCCATCTCCCTGTTAAGGAAAGGAGCAATGCTCATTGCCACCAAAAATAGAGAAACCCCTCAGGAGCCTGATAATGTGATTTTTTTAGCAGTTAAGGGGGTCTTATTTATAAAGCTGACTCTAGCACTAGTATTCCCAAGAGCCCTTCTCCTGCACAGGCACTGGTATCTACCTGGTTCTGGTTCAGGGAGGTCACCCAGCTGAAAACCACTCACTTGCCTGGTTTTGCTGGGCTGTCCCTTTGTTCATTTAGTTCCTTGAACCAGCTTACCTCAGGAATGAGAACGGGGAAAAGAAAAAATAAAAGAAGCACCAATATCACCCCTTTGAACATTGATCGTGTGCTTACAGAGTTGAGAGTGAATAAAAGGCACCACTTCAAGATGCAGATATACACAAAGACACCCTTAAAGATGGCCCAAGACCAGTAGAGGAATTTTACACCGGGAGTTAATACAAAAGAGGAACAAAGAGCTGATGTGAGGAAGGCTTGCTGCCTGCTATTGCTTTTATACTGCAGGCAATGAGAAATCCAGCAACGAGAGGTTTCGATGAGAAACGCTTTGTGAAAGGCTCAGTTGACCTTCAGCGAGCTTGTTTCATCTGAAGGTGCTGCAGCAACCCCATGACTTAGGGCTGATAAAGGGATTGCTACTGGCAGGACCCTGTGGAGGGCTGCCAGACAGGCTAGAAAAGCAGATCCCATGGGCAGCAAGAGACCCCAGCTGTGGTGGACAGGACACTGGGGCACCTGGCGGGGTTGATTCTTGGTCTGTCTGTGCCCTTCCTCTGGAAGCCACTCATTGTTTGGCACAGCCTCGGGAAAACACATTGCTTGGGATAACTGGTTGAGCTTGATGATGACTGGCTTCTGCTGATGTCCATGTCTCAGATGGTGAATGTCATTCTCCCCTGGCTGTCTCTGGCAGAACCATATGGGGGCAGGTGGTGGTGCTGCAGCTGCAGAGGTGCTCTGCCAGGCCAGCTTTGACAGTGGAGACGCCACTCCCAGCCCCTCAGTGATGAGAAGTGCAAAGGTTACCCCACCTTTTCCTTTGTTTCAGTGCCACAACAGCTCAGTGCAAAGCTGCAGTTTTGTCTCCTTCATGGGAAAAAGAGGGGCATGTCTCAGAGAACAACTTCAGCAGTTTCTCCACCCAAACCAAACCAGAGCTACGGAGACTGCCACCTCCTCAAACCCCCACCCATACTCAAGAAGTGCTCGGATGAGGCACACACCCTGGGAAGGCTGCCAAGCCACCCAAGGTTGAACATCAAATTACATGACACCTCTAACAAAAAAACTTTTCCCTGGGTGCTGGAGGTCCTGCCATGTTCCTCATGCTTGGTGGCTGAGGGGGAGGTTAGCATTCAGCACCTTTCTCCAGCTGCAGAGGCTGCCCTGGCCTGTGAACTGACGAGGAGCGACCAGTATGCCCAGCATCCTCCCTGGTAGCCCTGGCCACACATTGCATGTACTTTTGTGGAATCTTTCTAGTGAAAAATCACATCCAATCCTCAATTTCCTGAGTTGCAAGGAAGGATGAGATTTTACAGCTTCATGCCTCCTCCTGCTGTCAGGTGACTGGGGTTTTATTGTATTGGTATGAAACCTCTGGGCAGCAGCCAGAACAACTGGGCAACCTGAGAGCTGTGAGAGGAACATCACAGCCAGGGCAGGGTCTGTTCATCGGGCAGTGGTTACCAGCTCAGACACACAGAGGGAAGGCAAGCAGGGAAAGGCAATTCCAGCAAATAAACATGCTGCATAAAACACAGCCCAGGGCACCAAACAGCCCAGGGCACCAAACACAGCTCACTGCTGTTCTGAAGGAAATAGATACCTCGTTACCCAAAGCACCATTTCTAGAGAGGGAGCAGCCCCAGCCATGGCTCTGTCTGCTGCAGCACTGGGAAGGTGCAATCTCCATCAAAACCCTGCTGTGCGTCAGGAAACACAGGGTCTAAACCAGGCAATGGGGTGGATTTCAGGGCAGAGGGGACATCAAAACCCAATGGAGGCTTTCTAAGGTTGGAATTTGTTTAATGAAGCAAGATAAACCTGCATTTGTACTCCATGCAGCATGGCTGGTCTGTGGGGAAACAGAGCCAGTGGTGCTGGTGAGAAGACAGGCAGGTACCCTGCTCTGTGCAATACCCAAAACTGGGTAAAGGGTATCTGGCACTGAGCTCCACTGACTCCAGCAGCAATTCCATCCTCAGATGGGTTTTTTAGCAGTGGCTGGGTATGGCTGAGGTGCAGGAAGAAGTGAAATACAAGTTCCCAAAATCACTGGCATCCTCCCTCTCACCCCTCCTTACCATACTGCCATTTCTCTCCAAAAATTGTCTTCAAACCTCTGCAGCTGTGCAGACTCCACAGTCCAGGGCATGGGGAGCTCTCCCACTCCCAGGCTCCCTCAGTGACCAAAGAGGGGGAGAAAGGGCAGCAGAAAAAGAGCAGGTCCAGAGATTGCAAAGCCTAAATCTGTATCATGCTGACAAGGATGGCCCAGAAAAAAAGCCAACCTGCCAGAAAAGCCAACCTGCAAGTAAAACTGGGGCAGCACAGAGCAGCACTAGGCCTTGCAGCCTTTGTAGGTTCAGGTTCAGGTATCAGACTCTCTCCCAGCAAACAGTACATGCAAATATTCCCAGCACAGCATCTGGGAAGGGAGAAGGAACCGAGCACACCACACTAGATCCATGGGCTCCTCCTATGCTCCAAGCAGTCCCATTGGCTTCATAGAAGGCAAGTAATTGTGGCAGAACCAGGGCTCTCCTACTTGCCTTCTTCCAGCAGGATCTGCAGAGCTGTTGTGCAAGGGACTGGCAGACCAGTAATCTGCATGAGGAAAGGCAGAGCTAGATGATTATTATTATTTTTTAACTTCTAAGTCTATCATTATTTTAAGTGCTGAATGCCTTTTTAAGGTCTTCATAAATTGCATTACACCAACATTACCGTTAATTCTGATCTGAGTGAATAATTGTACTTTGTGGAGTTCAATGAATTACACCAAGCAAAATCTGATTTTAAGCCAAGGAAAAGATCTTGTGACTGGAACAATGAGTCTCTCTCTATGCTAAAGCCACAAAGTTATTTGTCAAAAGTCTTTGGGGCTTTTCCCACAAAGGGATACATCTTCTGATATAGAAGGCAAGGACCAGCTTTTCCTCTTGATGTGGCCACCAGGACTACAAGCAACTTCTGTTGGTTAATTGCCCATCAAACTACAGATGGTAATTGCCCATCAAACTACAGTCCAGAGATGGTAGGCAGTGATTAGAGGACCCCTTCCTGCAGAGCCAAAGCTGTGATTTGAGTTCAACGTCCTCCTGAGGGCCAGGGCATTACACCAGTCTAATTTGTAACTTTGTTTTAGGTATCTGTCACTGTACTTGAAGAGACTGACCCTGCTTGTACTGCCCCACAGAGCCTTTCCTTTACCCTTTTAGTACTGCCATCCCTTGAGGGCTGCGAGCAGAGCCACTTGCTTCAGGCCATCTTTTCCACCCCTCCACCACCACTACACAGAAAACAGAGCCTACAATGACCTGACAGGAGGTTGTAGAGAGGTAGGAGATGGTCTCTTCAACCAGGTGACAGGAGATGGGACAAGGGGAAATGGCCTCAAGCTGTGCCAGGGCAGATGTTAAGGAAAAGTTCTTCACTGAAAGAGTTGTGGGGATGTGGCACAGGCTGCCCAGGGAGGGGGCTGAGTCATCATCCCTGGATGTGTTTAACAGACAGGTAGATGAGGTACTTAGGGATCTGGTTTAGCATAGGGCAGGAACGGTTGGACTCAGTCTTAAAGGTCTTTTCCAACCTTGTGATTCTGTGATTCTGAGCTCACGTCCCAGTAAAGGAATTGATCTGCCACAAACTCTTTGAGATCAAAGAACCCAGAATACCTCTGCCTAATGTGTCATCTAACCAGGTTCTGTATGTCTGGATCCTTCACTTAGGGCACAGTTTGACACAACATCCCTATGTGGTTTGTGCAGAATTTAGGGAACAGCCAAACACCATTTCCTTCCTTGTGCGAGAGTGGATACAGCCGCGCTCCGAGCACTTTGCTGCACAAACACCTCAGGCCAAAACTGCAGCCCTTGGTGTTCTGCAGGGGCAGTTTGGCAGGGGCAGGACTGTGATCCCTCTTTGCAACACCAGCATCCTTCACTGGGCAATTTTTTTTGTGCCTCACCTTCTTTCACTATTTTCGTTTTGTGGAAGGCATTTTGCTCACATGACTTAAGGAATTTAAAGTATATTTCCTTGTTAAAATACTCATGAGGAAAAGGTTACTCTGAGGTGGAACAAACCTCTGAGGCACTGAAGTAACAGCCAGCCCTGCCTGATGGCTAGACAGGTTAAACCCATCTTTGAGGGTACAGCCATCCCCAAGGAACCCCTCTTAGTATCTTTCAGTAACCAGGCAGATTACTGAGGCTGGGTGGTCTTCATTTCTTCAGCTTCCAGGAATAAGCTTTTCTGGCAGTTCTAAACCAGAGTGAAAGGCAGAAGTGACAGGTTTGGGTGATTTGATGGAATAAAACCAGAGAGAACACATCTGCAAATGACATCAGCTTCATACATACTGAAGTAGACTATATAAAAAAAAGTGACAGCAGAAGAAAATCATACATTGTAGGAGCCTAGAAATCAGGAAAACTTGATTGACAGCATATTAACACCTACAGAATAACAGACTAGAACTGTTGGTAGAACATTTAAATATATTTAAATTAATCCCCTCGTTCCCAAGACAGCCATTGTGTTGACACTGGAGCTACCCAAGATTTCTATCTGTTTTAAAACATCAAGCTGCCAATATTTTCATCTTTTCTGCAATACAGCCATTAAGCAGAATTAAAATGCAACGCTGCTAAATGATTACCAGTATGACATCCCCACAGGAGAGAGATGGAGGCTGCTCTGACAACTGCAGCCTCACCCAGCTGCAGGAGGACATCGCTTACGATAAAGGCCCTACTCCTGAGCAGCACTGGAGGACAGCATCTCAGAGGGAAAGGCACAGAGCTTTAACACATGGCAAAGGCTCTTCAGGGCGCATCTGGACAGCCCGAAGCACAGCCTGCCAAGTGGTTAAACCAGGCAGGATTACCTCACCCAGGGGAGCTCAGGTCATGCTATTTCTCCTGAGAAAGGGACAGACAGATCACCCACCCGCATTTGCCATCTTGCCTTAACTGAGTAGCTGTGTCCTGCCCCATCCTTTCTCCTCACAGTATCTGCTTTGAGACATGCAGAAGGGAGCCCAAAGACCACGGCTGAAGGCTGGAAGATGGGGATTTGAAGGTGTTCAGCATCTCTGAGGCAGCAGACACAGCACAGCCAAAACAGAGACAGTATTTGACAACCACATGGAAAACTACAAGTTTCAGACACAATTAAGACAATGCATTGGAGAAGCTAAAAGATGCTGAAACTGGGTTACAGGGTACACACAAGCTTTGCACAACCTTAGCATCTGATCAAAGTCAAGCACTTGCTTCCCAGTGACAAGCTCTCCCTTCCTTTACTCTTGAGTTGTCACGTTCAACACAACCTGGGAGGGTTTTTTGATTAGCTCCTCATAATTTAAAAAATTCTCAAAGATTGGGTTCTATGGCTGAACCAGCTGTTTTCTGAAAGTTACCGAGCCAAGAGAAGAATTATTTCTTCTGTACCAAAATCACTCTTTTCCTTTAAATTCAGTTTAGTAGCCTTGACTTGATTGACACAAAACCAAAGTCACAATGGCTCAATTATAAGCAGACAGATATGTTGGGGGTTTTTCCATGTATATGTAGCCCATAGAAGAAACAAAGACGATGATTTAATAATAGTCCAAGCATTTATCAACATTCACCATGAGAAATTTAACAGACCTTGAACTCAATCACCCTGAGGATGCAGAGCAAGAGAAAGTTAAATTAGCTCCAGCAGGAACTATCTTCAGACACATTATTTTCCAGGATGCTTTTAAAAATCAATAAAGCTCTTGAAAAAACTTTAAATACAACTAAAGACTGGCTGCAACATAGCTAAACCAATTTTAGAGCAGAGGTTCGTTCTGCCCTGGGAATTGCTATGTAGCAACCCAAGCACCATTTGACATCCAAACCATAACATCCCCCCAGCCCAGCGCACACCTCCAGGCACAGTGGGTAGCAGTTCTCCCACCATGGCTACCTACACAAACACTGGGTAATCCTGCTCACCTTCAGCACCCTTTTTTCAGCACGGAGCATGTAGAAAAGCACCTCCTTCTTAGCCAAGAGCACAGCCTTGGCTGCTCTGGGCTTGTGGTTTGCCCAGCATAACTGGACAAAAGTTATGATTTTGCATAAAAAGTCCCAGGGAGAGCTGTCTTTTCTGCTCACCTAAGGAAATCCAGGGCAAAGGACAAGCTTTTATTCCTCTGTTAATTAGGCAAACCAGGTACAAACCCCAAAGGTTAGCTGCAGGCCACACGCACAGTCATTACATCTTTAATTAAGACACTACGGCAATGCAGATAGTACCTGTGCCCCCAGCTGAGCAGAGACCCTCGGGGCAGCCGTGCCAATCTCACCCAGGGTTTGGAACCAGAAAGCCACAGTTCTGATGCCTTGCAGGAGAGCCCAGCAAGGACAAGCTTCTGGAGGGGCACAGTGGCTTTGGTAAATATGCCTCAGAGGTGATTCCTGAAATTTGCAGATCTCTGACTGTGGTTTAAGATAACAATCAAAGAAACAAGTGCAACGACAGGCAATTTCAATAATGAGGTATTCAACGCCTTGTAGATGAAGGAGACTGTTCTGCAGCAAGGAATGTGGCTGAATGGCTGCCAAACCGCTCTGCTCAGTCTCCTTTGCTCAGTTTGCCTCTTCAGATGCAAGCAGGTTTTTGGAAGAGGAGCAGCTGCGTTGGCAAGCAGACAAGAGGAGCTGGCAAATGATAACCTTGCTTGTTTTCTTGTCCTGTATCAGCAGATCACCAAGTGGCTGATGACCACCAAATCTGAGCTCAGAGACTCTGCAGCTAAGAGGGACGTAGAAACTCTTTGCTAAATAAAATGAACGTAATATTCTCATGCTAAAAGTCTGTCTCATTTCCTGCTGCCCAAGGAAATCATCTTGATAATTCCCAGTTCCTCAGCAGGATCAGACTATGGCATCAGAAATTACTGTGTAAACTCTAGTTCCCTATATAAACTGCCAGAACAGCGAGTTACACATGATGAGGGTGTGTTTCAGCAGTTCATGAACACAGCTTCATAGCACAGCAAATGTCACTGAGTTACCATGGGGCAGACCACACCACGAGCACGCGGCCAGCGAGGTCCTTTGATACAGATTTCCACAGGGTGTTGGGTAACCTCTCTTGCCAAAAGCTCTTTACAAAAAAGCTACCACAAGATAATGGAGAAGCTTTTCCACATGAAGACGTTGCAGCTGCAAAGCTGCGGAGCAGGAACTGACAGGTCTCCCAAATGAGAGAGGTCAGCAGCAGCTTGCCACACCTCTGTGGTCATGCCGATTGCTGCCTTCGCAAACAGGGAAACACAAAGTTCACAGGCTATCATCCAGGCAGCCAAAGAGGATTGACTATAAAGAGCTGCGTGACTTGATTTCACTAAGCAATGGGACAAGGGATCCAGGTTGCTTATGTTTACATTGACTGACAGAACGATGCATTGGGAAAACACAATCCTAATTTTACTTTCACAAGGAGGAGATAACTATTACCCACAAATGACATCCTGGGATTAGAACAGATTGCTCTAAGAAGTGTTTGATTGCTATACACTGGTTATTAAGAAAAGGCAAGTTCAGCACTGGGAACAATGGGAAAGAACAAAACATCATTATGCCAAAACATGTATGAGGTGAGGGATTTATATCCGTTGTGTGAGCTCTCCAGTTCATGACACACGCCTGGAGGGAAACATGAGACAGAAGTGTGCATGGAGAATTTCATTTTGCTCCACGGTCTCTCCCTCCTGGGTATCTGTACTCATAGCTATGGCATTTGCTGAAGGAGACAGCTGGAACCATAACTGGAAAGCATATTATCACTCAAACACGCTTTCCGAAGATCTGAGGGAACAACCAGGATAATGAGATTATTTAGATTGCAAGTAGGTAATCACCAGGAATGATGCATCTCTGCATTTTTAAGGGAAATGGTTCTATAGGAAACCCTGCCTCACATTCTGCCCAACAGACTGAAACATCCAAGGCATGTACCCTGAGTAACTCGGGCTGTACACGCAACTGGGAACAGAATTACAGAATCGTGGGGGTTGGAAGGGACCTCCAGAGATCAAGTCCAACCCCCTGCCAAAGCAGGGTCCCTAGGACAGGTCACACATGTCGGCATCCAGACGGGTCTGGAATATCTCCAGAGAAGGAGACTCCACACCCCCCTGGGCAGCCTGTCCCAGGGCTCTGTCACCCTCACTGGGAAGAAGTTCTTCTGCAGATTGGTGCAGAACTTCCTGTGCTCCAACTTGAACCCATTGCCCCTTGTCCTGTCCCCACAGACACTGAGAAGGGGTTGGCCATTTCCCCCTGTGTCCCACACTTCAGATATTTATAAACATAAACAACGGGTCCCAGCTCAGTAAAGACTTAATACAGAAGGCACTGAGAGAAGAACCAAACAGGCCTATTTCCTTCTGCACCTGCACAGGCAGGACAAGTCCCTGCCTGGCAAGTTCTGCTTCCAGCCCCTCTGATGAGCAGGGTTTGAGCACCAGCAGGCCAGGGCCATGCCAGAGATGGAAATCTCGAGGGGCACCCACTTAGTGCTGTGTGGTACCTGCTGCAGAAGTCATTCACTTCACATTGACCACAGTGGGAATTTAGGTCAGGCACCTCAGTGAATGGGTGATTTTAGGACTTTGTGCCTTGCTTCATTTAAAACTGAGACACACATCACTGCTCTGCTGTTCCTGCCACAGGACCAGCATACGGTGAAGAGATGTGAATTTGCAGCTGTCCCAGAGTATCTGACTCTGCAACTCACTTCATGGCTGCCCCATGCTTCCATGGCACGGCAGCACAAACCTGAGCAGATGCACCACCTCACCTCCTGGGCTGTGCAGTCAGACCTCCATCTATCCCATACTTTGCCCAGATGCTTTTATCCTGGCAGTGTGCCGCCACATTATCCACAGTGCACCATCACGTTAGCCACAGGCTAACATCTACCAACCAGCTCAAGAGAGTCATTTATGAGCTGCTCTCCATACAAAACTGTTCCATTTGTTGATGGGTGACATGTAGTAAATAAATAGCCTTCTGCCTGGTAACAGAAACCTGCGATGACCAATGTCCTCTTGGAAACGGCATCCTTTTTTTTTAAGGGATTAGTAGAAAACCAATACTAAAGAGGCAAGAAGTGCTATGACTAAATTCATTCTGTTGTCATCGTTAGGGGAGGCAATTTTCCTGTTCTGTGCTAATTGAGTCAGTTAGTAGCAGCTCAGAAAGAGGAACATTAACCAAAGTATACCTGGGGCATCCCAGGAACAGAGGGAGACAGCCCAAAGGGATTGCTAAGTACTCACTGCCTGGAAATTTTGGAATCCCCTTAAAACCAGTCATTCAAGTTAGGTCAAGATATATGGGTTGAATCCTTCCACTCCCTCTAGCAAAGCACAAAGCTCTCTGTCGAGGCACTTTCTACTGATGCCAAATCACCAAACTAGTCTTGTTTTGCTTGTGCAGTGATGCTGATCTTCTACATCTCCTGACAGAAAGCAGGGCTGCCCCTCACACATGATTCCACTGCCCATTCACAGCCAGTGTACTTCTGTGCTGATGAAGATGAAATTTATTCTCAGACCTTCTGAACAGGTGCTGTGGGTATGAAAATATCTTGTTGCACCAGTATCACACCAATTCATGCTACAACAATATCCTCTGGAACAAAATAACTTGCTCAGACTTGTAATTACTAGAATGACACCTGCCAGAGCAAGCCCATCATGCCTCCCATCACTATCAATACCTGAAGTTTATAAAGATCATTGCTTAGTCTAGATTAAAACCAGAATTAAAGTCTTCCAGTGCTATAAGCATAGTACCCTCAGTATGATCAACAGTCTTGCACCAAGATGCCTCACAGACCAGCAAACAAAAATCAGACACAGATGACACACAATCCTTTTCGTTAGAGGAAAGATCAGTGTCCTCTCCCAGCCAGAGTATTTCCCAGGAAAGCTCTGGAAGTTCACACTAGTAGATTGAACAGGAAAGAGACCGCCACCTCCTTTCACAAACGTCCTGATAGTCACGTCCTGAGATCAGACTCTCGGACAGACTGTGCTGAGAACACTCATGATGGGACGCTAGTAAACTGTACAACACTGATAGAATTTCTGGAGCTGGAAGGGTCCCATAAGGACCATTAAGTCCAACTCCTGGCTCCACACAGGGCCAGCCAGGTCAGAGCATGGGACTGAGCACATTGTCCAGACACTTCCTGACTGCAGCCAAGCTCAGTGCTGTGACCACTTCCCTGGGGGAGCCTGTGCCAGCACCCAACCCCCCTCTCAGTAAAGGGTCTGATATGACTTAGGAACATCAGCCATGCAAAGGAACAGCACTGCAGGGCCCCACGCTGCCCTGCTGGCACCCAAAGGGAGAGCAGAGGGAAGGCTGTGCCTCATCCTAGCACAGCTCATGTATCCAATACTGCAAACATCCAGGAGAGGAAAAAGGGGGACACAAAGCCTGACCTCCTGTTTCTCTTCCTGCTCAATGACAATGTTGGGACCACAGGTTGCAGCTCGGTGTTACACCACACAACCACCTCCACAGAGACACAGTGACCTTTAACGTGCATTTCAAGGCTTCTAGCAGAGGTGCTGTAAGTGGAGTGAAGGAACTCTTCAGAGCAGCAAACATCATCAACGAAAGCAGGTGCTAACACACTTATTTCCAGTGTTCAGCAGTGAACAGCAATATTGTCAAGAGTTACACGAGTGGTCACCACAAGACATCCCTCAGAAAGGCATCCTTAGCTAGACTAGCATCAGCACAGTGACTATCCCCAGTTTACCACACCATCCCAGCAGAGCAGCCAGCCAAGCAGTGACCGTTTCTCCCTAAAGAACCTTTCACTGCAGTCAGGATCCTTACCAATCCTAAAAGTACTGTAACCATCACACTGTGAGCTAAGTGCCCTCTGGGGATCTGGTGCATGTCAAGTCATCAAAACATCTTTGTTTTCTCTCAGCCAGAGCTGGGATGAAGAGTCAAATTCAAGCAGTTGGGTTTTATTCTGCAGTTCTACAGAACAGTCCATTCATTAGGGTTGCCATAGCATACACAGAAAGCGTTTCTCAGTCACCTGGAATGTGGCCTTTGTGGTTGGTTTTTGTTTTGTTTAAAAGCCTGTAGAAAGTAAGCAATCATTAGGGGAAAAGCAAAAGGGATGAATTTGGCTGATCTGTATTGCTACCCACCAACAGGAGACAAGAACTTCTCCTTCAAAGTGTTCATCCACAAGTACTTCCTCAGCAACTGCAGAAAGGCAGCAAGGAGATCCAGTTGCAGAACCTAGTTAGACCTCCCCCCATCCATCATTTGCATCAGAGACCATTTTGACAATTGCCTACAACAGTCAGCAGGATGAAGTATTTCAACTTCCCAAGCCAAGAAATGAAATTAATCTAAAAATATTTTAATGTAGCAAGTTTGGCTAGAGAGCCAGTGCAACATGAAGAGAACACCCATCATACAACCAAGGTTTTGCTTAATCTTAACAGAGTAAGCTACAGATGCAACGGGTTTACCACAAGGTATTTGGTTAAATTTAATACTGCAGTTAGGATCATGCTGTTGGTAATTCTTGGCTGAGTTAGTTTTTACTGTAAGTAAAATGCAAGTTTACAGAGAAACAAAATAATTTAGTATAGTATGCTGTATTCTGTTTCATGCTCAGTCACAACGATCACATCTTTGACAGATAAACACTATTTCAGCATTATGTTAATAATGCCAAAACATACAGGGATTTTAATGCCAGATTTACAACATAATACAGTGCTTAAAGAACAGATTTCTCAGGTATGCTGGCCAAGTGAGAATGCTACATAGGACTGAGAAGCATCCAAGCACTACTCAGTGCATATGAAGTGAACCCACAGACAGGAATGCTTGTACCTTTTGGGTGCAGTGATTGATCTAGAAAGTTTGTGTGCCAAACATAATGCAATGTAAAATGAATGCTGAAGTCTCACTTCAAACCTGAGGCAAGGTCTAATTGTTAGTTAAAAACTTCAACCAGTAAAACCACCAAAAAAACCTGTGATCACTTGACAGACATGACAGAGCTTGATTACTTTTATTATGTGAACTAGAACAGTAATGAAGTTGTAAACAAATTTTAACCCAATGAGGTTAATGTATCTATTCTTAATGCAAGAATATTGTCATTTCAGCAAACAGTGGTTTTTAAAGCTAAAGACACTATTGGAGGTTTTAATATTTGTTCAAAACCCAAACTGATAAAAATCTGGAAGCCACAAACCATTTTTGTTCCCTATTAGCCTTCATTAACTTCTCCACTGCCTTCTTCAGAAAAATTCTCAACCCACCTGGTTTTTGTCTAATTCTGCTTCAAGTTCAGTAGTTGGTAGCAAGTTGAAGCAAACACTGTCAACACTTAAAAATCCCTACCCAGAGTGGTTTGGTTTTCCATTCTCAGGGATGAGATTAGACTGCCGGCATTGCTCTATGCAGAAAACAAACCATTAAAGCATTCACTTTTGATTTTTAAGGAAAAAAAAAACCAACACCTTTCTCAAAATAAAATAGGCTTTGTAAATAGGCAATGAAATATATAGGCAAATCAGATTTGAATCTGTCAATCACAGCAGTACTCTCATTCATCCTCCCCCCTCTGCCCCCAAGCTAACAACATCAGCAAAGTGCCTGATGTGAAACTGATAATAAGTAGTTCTAACATGAAATCTGGCCACAAAAGAAAAAGAAACTTTGTCCCTGCCACATCTATTTTTTTCATCTTTTTCCTGCTATTTGTAATGAATTCATGAAAGCATAAAGGGGTCTGTGTTGTTTATTGTATTTTGGGTTTGGAATATAAGAGTTGTGTGAGACAAAAGTGAACTAACTTGTGTTTCACTTCAGAAGATTTTATATTACCAACTCATTTCTCTTTTCATAATTAAAGGTGACAAAAAATAAATACACAGCAATAAAAAAACCAAAACCCAACCTGTAGTCAAACTGCTTTTTCAAGCATGTTTCTCCCCTCACAAGAGAGCTGCATCAGCCACACTCCTGATTCAAACTCATGACACAATCATTAGGATTCAGACCTTAGGTCCCCACCTCCTGGAGCTGGGCTCAGCTGGATCTCCACCTGATTTTACACAGGGCTGGAAGCAGGAGGCCAGTGGGTACATGTGTGTGCATTACATCACTTCTCAACTCCCTGATTCTGACTACATCCACTATCACACTCCCATCACATCCCTGAAAGAGGAAAAACAGCTCAGGAGCCACAAAGTGATTCTGGATGGGTACCATTGTTCACTGATCAGTCAGGTGCAAAGCTGGGTTGTGCTGAGGGAGATGCACTTCCCAGACCTACCAGACTGGAGAATTTTGCCCACGATGTTTCTACATAGCACAGCATAAAACACACTTTATTTCATTCAATCTGGAATTCACACCTCAATCTATTGCAATTATGGAAGCCAGTGAAAAGTCAATGAGAGGGATTCTACAAGAGTTGGTCCCAGCAATAAACACTAACATGTAGGAAAAATAAAAGGGGGAAACTTCCCAGTGACAGGTTCAACTTTTCTTCCTTCCTCCTTAAATTCACCTCCTGTTAATGCAAGAGAAAAGTGCAACTTTGCAGCATGTTTGTTCACATCAAGTTTCTCCTCAAGAACACATTTTGCAGTAACAAAATATGCTCTATAAAGTTGCAAAGTGCACAAGCTGAAGGCACAGAGTACAAACACATAGGAAAGCAGATTTCAAAATACCTAGTAAAACAAAAACAAGAAAAGATTTTAGAAAAAGATAAAAAGAAAAACCTGGAATTTAAAACTCCCTGACAGAAGATACACTTATATGGGACCAACTCTTAAAAGGTGATAGGGTTTTTTTTTAAAACTAATTAACAAATACTGCAAAATAATGAAACTTTATTCTTATTAAGTAAAAGCTCCAGAAAATACCTTGAAGTTTAAAAACTAATACACTGACGTGTTAACTAGTTTTAAGAATGTCCTTAATATTAAGAAAAGAGTGCAAAAAGATTCTTCCATTCTAACGCTGTTGGAAGCTGCTGATTTCGGCTGCCCTTTCCCACTTTGAAAAGATTGTTTTTTCAAGGTGCTTTCCTCACAAAAATCTCAGAACATGAACTTGTTGAGAGGCTAGGCCGAGGAATCATGCCTTTCAAAGTCATCCCAGTTGTAGCAGCAACTGACTTTTTATTATATAAAGAAGAAAGTCCAAAACTCTTCTCTGAGGCATAGTTCGTGTCAGAGCTTGAGTATCAGCAGTTGCCAAAGGAGGCTCCGCATACCCCCTGTGCTCCTCCAGTGTCTGTTCTGGCTAGGAATAGAAGCTGATCCAGTATATTCACTATCTGTACCCCCTGGAGCTTGCACAAGCTGATGAGCCATCTGAAATGATATAAAGAAGTTAAATAAATAATTTCATACTAAGCTTCCACCTTATGTCCTTTGCCCTCCTTCTCAAAACAACCCCAACTCCAGCAACTGCCAGCAAAACAACACTGTAAACTGAAGCTGTTCTACCATCCAAACATTAATTTGTCCATTTCAGGTTGTAATAAGAGTTCTCCATAAACCTGTGTAACTTTTTACAGCAGGAAATAAGGAAAATATACTCAGCTGAAAGCACAGGAGGAAACTTGGTGGAAAGAATACAATAAAATGAACAGTACCAGTACAGGTACTATTCTCCAGCCATTTAATCACTGTGGTGGTTTAATCCCTGGCAGCCCCTAAGCACCAAAGTCACTGGTTCACTCACTCCCCTCAGCAGGATGGGTGGGGAGAGAACTGGGAAGGTAAAAGTGAGAAAACTCACTCACTGGTGGGGTGATGAGGAGCACAGAAGGCCTTGACTATGTGTAAGCACTACTCAGTAATAACTAACAAACACCCCTGAATTATCAACACTGTTTCTAGCACAAATCCAAGACATGGACCCACACCACAAAGAAAATTAATTCTACCTCACCCAAAACTGGCACAATGACAATCAGGTCCTTGTACTTAAATCCTCACCTAGAACGTATGAGACTAGATTCTCTCATGGCCAAATATTTACTCAGCATAGAAGACAGAGCCTTTGGCTAACAGCACTCAAATCAGGGCTGCCTGGAGTAGAGCAACTAGCCAAGAATGGAAATACCATTCATTGCTGTCCTTATTCACCCCACTCCCTAATCAATACTGGGGAAAATTAAGGGTGTACAGTTAAATATGCAGCAAGAGACTTCATCTGCAAATGGAAGAGACCTGCCCTGCTGCATGTGTGGCCAAATACTGCTTTGAGCATCTCAACACACGTGGAACCAGCGTTGTATTACACACATTACTGAGGGTTCCAAGTAGAAAAGTATAGCCCCTTCAAACCCTCTGTCCTATCAATAGAAACACAAATCACAAGAGGGTGGTTGATATCAGAAGTGGGCTGGCTTATCATGTCATTGCCCATTATATGTACCCTCACCAGGCAGAGACTTGGAATAACTGCGTTCTTTTTCCCCAAGACCACAGCTGTGTACTTAAATGAAGCAGTAGTAGCCTGGCCTCTGGAGATAGGGTATCTTATAGTTGGCTGTGGAACTCTAGAGCCTGGATAACTAACAACACCAAGGAGCATGTATTACTTGGAATGGTAATGGTTAAATACACATGGAGATGCACCCTCTGATGCCTCACTACCTGCAAGAGCCCAGAAGTCCACCACCACCACTTTTATGCCCAACCCATCAGGAACTAGACAGGGTTACATGAACACTTACTGTAAGTTAACTCTTCTCCAGCTCTTTTGCGTGACTGGTCACCTCTAGGGAAGAAAGGGGAAAAAAAGTATTTTCATTTTTAAATAGGAAAATCAGCAGTGACACACCTCTGCACAACCACCAACTCCTACAGTCTTTAGAAACAAACAGCAAGTATCATACCAGTAACACATGACTGTGGTATTCTCAATTTTCTAAAACAGGAATACAAGCTTATCTCAGATTCCATTAGCTCAACTGTTTTTTGAAGGCACTAAGTTTGATTTGATAGGATGAGTTTTTACAAAAATTAAGATAAGGAAAAACACACAGTGTGGTTTGAAGTCAGAGGTAAAATTGTTTTCCTTCACTTAAACTTCTCAATCAAACCTTACAGAATTATGTGAAAAACTCTGCATTGGTCTAAAAAGGTTAAGAGGCTCCTGAAAAGCCAGTAATCAGAGTCTAAGAAGTCTGAACTGACAGCACTCTTTCCAAGCAGAGGATTTAAATAATGAAATAAACACCAGTTGACACCATTGCCCTTGAAAACCCAAGGTCAAATCCCCATCCATTCAGGAACAATTTCCCTCCCCCTTTTATTCTTGTGCACACAAACTCTAAAAGCTGGAAAATCTTGCTGCTTCACAAGTTCCTTGTGATGACAGATACACTACTGAAAGGAAGAGACTCTAATCTATTTTCATCACAGTGGTTATAATTTCACCTTTATGTACTGGAAGTCAGTAGGAATCAGGGGTTTTTCTAATAATATGATGTATTCTTCCCCAAAACCACTTTTAAGGTGAGGGACCCGTTGTGTTTGCCTTGATTAAGGTCTTTCACATGAGAAATACTACCAGGAACCTGGCTTGTGTTCCTACTTTCCACAGCAATAGTATTTAATAGTGTTGATAAGCTGACTATTTCAGCTAGAACCTGACATTAATGCTGCTGGAGAGAGCTCGCTGTGCTGCGTTACTCATGGTTACTGTCGTAGGGACTGCAGCAGCAAAGACATCACCATTTTTTGGCACAATTAGAGAATAGATGACATTTCATGCTAACCCAGAAGAGAACAGACTTGGTGCACTCCGTGGTAAAAGAGAAAACCAACTCTTTTAATACATACATGCACATACATTTGTACTTGTAGGAATGTAACATCAAAATAATAACAATGTACAGGTATAAATAAATCTAACCTATGTTTCTGAACATAAGCAGTATATTTCATCTTGAAATACACTTCAAGGCAAAATGCATTTCAAATACCACTGTGAAATGCCATGTAGCAAATTATATCACCTGTACTTCAGCTTTCTTTTACCTGTGCCCTTTATATTGATGACAGAGTCTAACACTTTATATAACCTCCATGTTCACCAGACTGCACAGACTCCCTGGCAGTACAACTGCCTAAAAATACACTGTGCAAAACACATTCATCAGAGACTAAGTGGCATCAATCAGTTACTCCACTGTAAAGTTTTATTTTTCAATTTTCATGTAACAAATTGAAAGCAAGCCACACAGAAACAGCAGTTCCACAAAAGCAGGGGTAGGGTGGACCAGTTCTCTAAACCTACACGTCATACCACAACACAGCCAGCATCCAAATCACATACTGCAGAAAGCCAAAAGGAAGAGGAACTCTTACAAACTAGATTCTGCAAGCAACATGTGTGTGACACAGAAACCTTTACTTAGTTCTTCCTGCAAGACAGTCCTCAAGCCTTAGTCTGGCCTTTGTCCCTGCCTGTCACATAGGAGATGCAGGATACAAAGTGTTTCATGGTTTCACAGAACCACTGAATATCTCACGTTGGAAGGGACCCATAAGGTTCATCAAGTCCAACTCCCTGCTCCTCACAGGAATTCCTATGACTAAACCATATGACTGAGTGCATTGTCCAGACACTCAAACTTGTGGTGCCAAGACCACTCCCTGAGGAGCCTGTTCCAGTGACCAACCTCCCTATGAGTCTGCATTAGTTCCAGTGCTAGAGAATTACTTTTCTGCATAAACCAGGAGTTGCTAAAACATATTCTGAGGATCCCACCAAGTCTCTATCAATAGAGCACCACGGAGGCATCTAGCATTTGCAATGTTCAGTATCCTTCCTACTACCCTTCCTATCCTTTGGTACAGCATCCCCATTACAGTAAGGCCCAAAGAGCTTCCCAGCCAAGCTGACAACCCTGTCTTATTTTCAGGTACTTAGGGGAAAAACGATTTTAAAATCGATTGTGGATATAGACTATTACTCAAACTTCATTTTTAACTCTCTATGAAGTGTGAAACTGGTGAAATGCAGTTCAAAGCAGAACAATTTCAAGCCATCTACAGAACTATCATCATCAAAAACCAGACAAAACTAAAATGTTCCTTTGTTTCGTTCTGTGCATTATATTCTTTTGTCAGCATCAGAAGCTTACTCAGTTTCAAACTGAGACTTCTACATCTTAGGCCAAATGTGCTTCTTGTCTCAGCCCAAGCTCTTATAGTTTTGTTTTTCATGTCTTAAGTATATTTTTCAAAAAATTCTTTTCCTCAACAGAAAGCATTAAAAGGATGAGTCTGCTATGCTGTTTGTGTTTGGGTCAGTAGTAGAGTTCTGAAGCTTAGTAATTTACCAAGCTTTGAAGAAAGATATTACCTCTGAGAAAAAACTATGTGACAGTACAAAATCCAGGAGCACATTAACACCAAACACACATCTAGTGGGTGTTCAAAGTTCAGGACCAGATATCTCAGGTAACGGGGAAGATTAGGATGTATTCTCTTCATGCAGAAAGAAACCCCTGAGGAATAGAGCATTATAGCTTCCCCAGCCTAGGCTGGGCTTGTCAGACTACAGCAAAAGCTGTGTGCTGAAAGCACTGTGCTTCTGTCTAGGTTATTAAATAGAAGAGCACAGAGCAACAGGCACAACTCAAAGTAAAGAATATCAGTTATGAACATTTTCTGCTGTTCTTCCCCATCCTTTCAATACTCTGAAGATAAATGCCTATTTAAAATAAACACCTCAACTGTATAAATAGCCCTGAAAGTGGAATAGGAAGTCATCAAGTGACATTTTCAGAAGCAGCACGGAATAAACATCAGATTAGAGAAAATAAATTGGCCAAAGACAGAGGCTGCACAGGGACACGATCGTGTGTGAGAAGCACCATCAAGACACAGGGAGGTAGGAATGGTAAGCAGTCTGTTTCAAGAAAATATTTCAAGACTTTCAAGATCACCTACTTTTTGGTACCATCTGCAGGGTTATAGTAGGGTTCAAACCCATGGAAAACATGGCTTTATTTCAGATACTGAATTGCAAAGGTTCTTTATTAACTCTTAAATTGTTTCTTCAGTATTTTGAGGTGTATCCATTTTAACCATTTCAGCACTGTCCAGCACAATTACTACTGAAGACTAATAATTATTACCTAGTAAATCCATTCTGCATAAGCTCTCTTTGAAGTTTCTGGTCTTGAGCAGCATACTCCTGAAGCTCAGATTCCACAGCAGGGGGTAGAATATTTGGGATGAATTTAGAAAATAAAGCTGGTGCCATCTGTACCCATTCTGTAAGAAGAGGGAAAGCAACAACAAAACATGTAGTAGAGATCTTTTGTGAAAATTTTACTCTGACAAATATAACTTTGCTCTATTTTAAATACATTGTGGGATCTTGAATTAAAACAGACAAAAACCCCCAAACCATCCCCCAAAACCCAACCCCTAAAGCAGAATAAATAATCAGACTGTTAAAATCAGATGTGTACATGTAGATAAATGGGTCTGGGTATTTTTGGTCATCAACCTCATAATCAAATTGAAATTCAGTCCTTACTGTATCTCACAGCGCCTGCTGAGCCTCTGAATACTCTCCAGGACAAGCACTGATGATCAGCAAATTCACCTCAATAATCACATCATTTGTAATACTTCCAAAGGTGTATTCACAAAATTTACACCTCCCTTCCCTGAGCCTTGCTTCCAGAAAGCACAGTAATACCACCATGCAGCCCTGCTTCTCCATCCTCCATTTCAAATGAATTCATGCAATTCTCTCACTGATCTTCCAAAGCTTAGATGAACACCTTCTAATGCTCATTACATAATTTTAACCTGTATTAGTTCAGCTACAGGATAGAAATGTGATTCAATTTCACTACACTGAACATTGCCTTACAGAAGCAAGGCAGTTTATCTTAAAGCTGTTTCAAGGCTGATGATAAGAAACACAGAAGACCAAGAAAAGGACGAAAACTGGGTTTATGGGCACTGTGCAAGAGGTTCTGAGAAAATAAATACTCCAAGTATTACTGAAGCCAGACTTCCCAGAGGTTATAGAAGCTATCTTAAACTTCTTCTTTACTTGGAAAAAGGGGATGCTTTTAAATATATTCACTAAGGCACATCACAGGCTTTGAACCCGATTCCTACATATGGTCACACTTGGTTGATGTCAACCTTCAACAGCCTTTACTTTCATCAACAAACTCACTAAGTAATCATTACTAGTATACAGGTGGCTTAAAAAACAGTGCTCTAACCTCCCTCAGCATAGAATCACTTTGGTTGGAAAAGACCTTTAAGATCATTGAGTCCAACCATTAGCCTGGCACTGCCAGGTCCACCACTAAACCCTGTCCCTAAGCACCACATCTACACATCTTTTAAACACCTCCAGGGATGGTGATTCAACCACTTCCCTGGGCAGCCTGGTCCAGTGCTTGACAACCCCTTTCCCTCATATTGAATCTAGACCTCCTCTGGCACAACTTGAGGCTGTTTCCTCTTGTCCTATCACTTGTTACTTGGTAGAAGAGACCAACACCCATCTGGCCACGACCTCCTCTCAGGTAGTTACAGAGAATAATCAGGTCTCTCCCCAGCCTCCAGTCCACCCCAGTTCCATCACCCGCTCCTCATCAGATTTGTGCTCCAGACCCTTCCCCAGCTTTCTTGCTCTTCTCAGGACACACTCCAGCACCTCAATGTCCTTCTTGCAGCAAGGTGCCCAAAACTGAACACATTGCTCTGGTGCAGTCTCACCAGAGCTGAGTACAGGGGCACAATCACCACCCAAGTCCCTCTGGCCACACTACTCCTGATACCGGACGGGATGCTGTTGGCCTTCTTGCCCACCTGGGCACACTGCTGGCTCATGTTCAGCCAGGTATCAACCAACATCCACGGGTCCTTTTCTACCAGGCAGTTTCTAGTCACTCCACCCCAAGCCTGCAGCATTGCATGGGGGTTCCTGTGATCCCAGTGCGGGACCCAGCACTGAGCCTTGCTGAATCTTATACAACTGGCCTCAGCCCATTGATCCAGCCTGTCCAGATCCCTCTGCAGGGCCTTCCTACCCTCAGGCAGATCAACACTCCTGCCCAACTTGGAGTTCATTCATGAACTTACTGATGGGGAACCCTGGTTTGGATCATTGATATTAATAAAAACTGGCCCAACTATTGAGCCCTGGGGAACACCACGCATGACCAGCCGCCAACTGAATTTAACTCCACTCATCCCAACAGTTTGGGCCTGGCCATCTAGCCAGATTTTGCCCAACAAAGGGTATGCCCATCCACTAAGCAGGTCACTTTGTCATAGAAGGTGATCAGATTTAGTTCAGCAGGACCCACGTTTCATAAACCAGGTGATCAGGCTGACCAGGCACGATCACCTGGCTGTCAGGTACATGCCAGGTGATGGCACTCAGTGTGATCTGCTCTATAACCTTCCCCAGCACCGAGGTCAGACTGCCAGACCTATAGTTCCCTGGATCCCTCAGATCACAGTAGTACTTGATTAAAAACAAACACAAAAACAAACCAACCAACACAAAAATCCCTCCACACTCACAACAAACTCTACAGACATGAAATGGCACTCTTCATCTTAGGAAATAGAGTAAAGAGGTAACATGTACAACGTGTTATCTGCTAAAACTCTATAGCTTCTGAATCATTTAGCCAAGATAATAAACTGGCTTGGAATTCTCACCATGAAATGCCGTGGTAGCACATTTCATGCCACTGGCAGATCATTATAATAAATTCAAGTTAGCCAGCACCTGCCCAGGCTTCAGCCTTTTCTCTCACAGCCACCACGTGCTGGAGCTAGAATTAGAAGACAGTCTTTTCTGGCAAAATTTGAAGTCTAACAGCTGTCAAGTACTTTCAACTTGAAGAGAAAGTAAAAGAAAAGAAAGGGAAGAGAGCACTCATGGCCATCAGCCACATCAGCATTGCTTCTCCTTTTGCTCTGTTCACTCCCTAGAGAGACACTTTCTAGTGCTGCTCTAATCCCCAGCACCTTCCACTGCCTTTGTACTTCCCTTGTTATCATACAATGGAGCATGTCCCACAGAATACGTGAGAAGAAGCACCATCCCAGAGGAACTCTTCCCCTGTTTGTTTCAGAATTGATCTTCAAGAACCAGCACCACCAAAGAACAGCCAATTACATCAAGGTCTATCCCGTGCTCCCCTGGTCAGGATGACATTAAAGTTCCTCATTTTCTCAGTCACTGAGAACTTTGAGGAGCAGGTAATTAGGGCAAATATTAAGCTGTTGCCTGAACAGATACAAGTCAATCACATAGGTCTTCCTACCCAATTGTGGAAAGTAGATACCACGCATTATAGGAACAAATTTTCATACTCAAAGATCTTACAGACATAAGACAACTACTCAAAATCTGATAGGCCATGATGCCAACCCAAACTCTTAACTGTTGTGCTGCAGGAACAGGGTTTATCTGAAATGGAAAACTGGGAAATCACAAGTCCATCATCTACAACATTAAGTGTGGTGCAAGAAAAACCACATTGTGCTGCTTTCAAAAGAATTATACTTTCATACACCCCCTATCTTTAGTACTGAACATTTTAAAAAAAAATGAAGTTAGTGCTGCCTCAAAAATGATGGCAAAATGCTAATTTCCCTGCTACCTGGAAGTGGTTTATACATGTATTTTTTAAATGGAGGGCCCCCCACATTTCTGGCTCATATAAATGTTAAATGTTGCACTAAAGTTTTTTTTTGTAAAGCTTTCCCATCCACATTTTTATTTCTATAAATGGGGATTGCAGTGCAAAAATAGACTGAAGCTCAGACACAATCCTTCTCTCAGTCACACCAAAGTAAAAAGAAAAAATCAGTATTGTAAAAGGAAGGGACGAATTATTCTGAATCCTTCTGTGTTTCTGAAGTGGTTTCAAACACAGACTAGTGCTCTATTAAGCTCTCCAAAACCTACAGAACCCAAGACTTTGGTACAAAATTGATCAAAATCTACACCACCATTTTCCTTTCAATACAGCTGTTGGGAAGATTCCATGATACACCTGTGACTTAAATGAAGCTCTTCCATGGAATAATACCAGCCAAATAAAGGGTTTATGGAACAAACAGTCATTCAGCTCATGGCAAAGATCTGTCCATTTGAAGCACGACTCACAACGTAACTCTCAGCTCTATAATACATCTAAAACTTCTGCCACGACTGACTCATTAAAAAGCCTTCTTTACTTCCACAGAGCAAAGCAGGTCTTCCATTTGTCTCCAGAGTAGGGGTTTGGGTTGTCTTTTTAAACAAATGGTACTTTTTGCAGGCCAGGGAGATGGGCAACAAGAGCCAGGGCCTTTGCATAGTAGAACTAAGCATTCTGATGGACAGAACAAGAACACAAAGCACATTTGTTTGTTAAATGGGGCATTAGGCAGATAGTATTTAGGAAAACAAAACACAACCATGGTACAAGAGACTCCTACAAACATTCTTCTTGTTTTACCTGGTCGTAGTGTATACAGGCCTTTCACAATATTTGCCATGGTTGAAGGAGTTATTTGAAACGGTGTTGACTGAGCTTCCAAAAGTAAAGCTGAAAGAAAATTAAGAGGGTCAGTATATTTTCTAATCAAGAAATACAGGCTCTTACTCCCAGAATTTTGTATCAAAGAAATACAGTAGCTATGGGGGGTTTTTTTGTTATCTGATGATCTCTGGAAACAGACAGGTATCTGATTTGACAACTTAATTTTCCACAGGAATAAAACATCACCTTTAAATAGAAAGATTCTGTTCAAGTAATGGGAAATGTGAAGTAACTTATTTTTCATCTGTGTTCAAACAGGCAGCAGGAACTGTAAGGAAAAACCAAGGAAGTGATGGCTCTGAGTATTCAGATGCAGAATCGAAGTAAACAACTTATTTTTAGAAGCATTCTCATACCGAGTGCACTGAACACCTGGAGACCCACAAATCATTGCTTTATGGTATTTAGCATCTTGTACATAAAACTAAGGATGAACTGAAAGTCCAACTGGAGTACAGGTAGTGTAAAAGAAGTGAAAAGCAACTAAGAAAAGTTGCTCTTTAAACAAAAGTGAAAGTTTTTAGTGCATTCTTTGCACCTTCTGCAGTGAAAATGGCTATAATTGTATCTCCTCTTGCAGAAAAAAAAGGCAATAGTGGATTTACTGCTTATATTGCAACAGCCAGGCCTTTAGCCTTCCTTGTATCTGAGGTTTGTACATCCATCTGATTACAGAAACAAACCAACAACAAAAAAAAAACATCAATACAATTTAAATCATCCTTAAACCTGCCACCTTTCAGTTTTTATGCCTCCACAAAAGAGCTCAGCAGTATTTACACCTTTTTAATCCCTACTGGGTAGAGGAGAAATGACTTAAAATTCTACCTAAAGGGCGTATCTCTTGTGCTTACATTGTAGAGCCTCTGGTTTTTAAACTTCAAAGCCCCACCAGTTCTGCCTTCAGCATCTGCCACTATAGTACTTACCATAAAAAGAAAAATCTTCAGTAGCATGTTCTTCTCTTTGTGAAACTGTTTAAGTGGCTGATGTAATAGGGAGATTAAAAAGAAAGTATTTTTTCTAATCTCCAAGTAATCAAAGTGGTTATATTTAACTGTTATGGATGAATTTATTTCACAAAGATTCATCTTAAAAGTGCTTGCTCCTTTCAGCTGAAGCAATGACAGGGTGAGAGGCTGTGATTTGTTTTGTAATGACATATTTACAGCCTCTTTCCTAAAGATTTTTTCAAGCAGCCTCTTGGCAGCCAGGAAAGTTCCAAAACGTAACATTAAAAAGGGGATAATCCTTTCTATGGAAGATATGTAGACAGTAATGCATAATCTATACAATGTCTGTGTATATATGTACATAAATACTTAATTAGACTGTAGCTACTTCAGCATAAACTTCACTGATGGATTTGTAAAGTGTCCAGAGAATTCTAATTTTGTTCTTCTTATGTAGACACCAAGTTATGTTCCAAATATTATTTGTTACTTTAAGGTAATATTCACTCTTGAAGCTCATGTTAATTGTGATCCATTGAGATAAACAGATATATCAGCAATATAAAGCAAGTATAATGAGCAGCCATTTGTTTCTGTTCTAGATTACTGACTACATCACCTTGCATTAGAAAGGGATTTCATGAATAAAATCAGTGGAAGATTCCACTTGGAGATCAATCCCACAGAAATATCATCTTCATCATTTTACTGCAGCTCCAGAAATTAACATTTCTTATCTTTGTTTCTGCAACTGCTTAAACCACATGCTACAATGCAAATTTAAATTGTTTGCTCCTAATTTACAGCCAGTAAATACAAGCATGAGGGTATTATATTCAACAACAACAATATAACTTGAATAATGGCATGTATTTCCTGTCTCTGCATAAAGAAAACCAAACAAATGTGCTATTCATTAACAATAAATACAGTATAAACTAATGCAGCCTACACCTTTCCAAAAGCTAGGCATCAATACAGGAAGGATGAATAGCACTGCTGTAGGATATATGTACTCAGAATGATTTTCATAAGAAAGAACAAGATTCCTCTCTCTGGATAGATCCAAAATATATCAATGTATGATTACTGACAAAGATGTAAGGATATAAAGAGATGTAAAAAACCCTTTGCACACAGATTCATCTGTAGTTTTGCAATGAAACTACTCAAGCTCTCAATCCCAAATTACTCCCTCAGGGTCGCTTAAACTCAGGGAATCATAGCATCACAGGGGTTGGAAGGGACCTCGAGAGACCATCGGGTCCAACCCCCCTGCCAAAGCAGCTCCCCAGCTCATATTGCACAGGGAGGCATCCAGATGGGTCTGGAATCTCTCCAGAGAAGGAGACTCCACACCCCCGTGGGCAGCCTGTCCCAGGGCTCCCTCACCCTCACTGGGGAAAAGTTCTTCCCCATGTTGGTGTGGAACTTCCTGTGCTCCAACTTGCAGCCATTGCCCCTTGTCCTGTCTCCACAGACACTGAAAAGGCGCTGGCTGATTCCCCCTGCATCCCCTGCTTAAGATAATTATAAACATTAATTAGGTCCCCCCTTAGTCTTCTTTCCTCAATAAGAAACTGTGCCAGGCACGCACACTCTTATGAAAGGTCTCCAATATTAAGGCTTTGGCTCTTTATTTGAATAATTAAGGAGACTCTACAACACAGAAGTTGCAGAGATTCCTTCCACCTACTCCCAGAAGCTCCACCCGCAGCATTTACAAAGACAGAGATGGGTGAGGCAGAATAATGCCAGCGGTAAAGGCTCTATGATACCATCTGACCACCTCCACAGTGTTTATGAGCTAATACTGCAGTCTACAGACTAAGTAACCAATATGCAAAGTAGCTAATTAAACTGCAAATAGCCTCGAAAATAACTCATGGCAGATTCAAAGAGGAGAAGTGTGGGTTCCCATGATGAAATGCTGTAATGGCAGAAAGATACAAGATGCTTTGAAACAGCGTTGAACCAAGCTAAAACATCACCCAGAATGGCCCCAGGGTGGTTTTTTTTTTTTGGAGGAATGGTGGATGCACTACACTGGAGTGAGGTATGAGCCTGCAAGTGCTTCAGGTACTCTGCTGTAACCAAGTTACTCTGCTATTGTCCCTCCAATATGGTTTAGACTACTTCCTAATTACACCAGAGTACCTGGGACAAGGTCCAGAACCTTGGTAATCCTGGAATAGTAGATGATACCTTAATAAGTTCAAACTCACTTGTTTGTAACTCAAGAGTCACTTACAAAATATGAAGAGCTAGTCTAAACATCTATCTTTCAATATTCCTTTCCAAATAATGTATTTTGCTTAGTAAAGCTGTAATTTTTCTTGCAGAACAGTGAAACTTGTGCACGTTAGAGAACAAGACATTTTTCCTCCCTTTGCAGTAATTCAATAGAACTTCAAAGTAAGATACTTCAACAACTCACACCTAAGCATGGCTTAGGCAGATGTATTCAAAGTTAATTATTCAACAATGCACTTAAAAAGGGTATTCCCATTAAGAGCAACTCCCAAACAGCTTCCACAGCTAAAGCGTTAGTCAGCAGTTGCTCTCCAGTCTTCACCAGCAGCACAACTGATTGCTTAACAAAGCTATAATCCAGGACCTCGATCCCATTCATTGTACAGCTGTGCTCTTCAGTACTTAATTTCAATAGATAGGCAATATTTCCATTACTTTGCAGAACAACTTTTGGTATTTCTACAGAACTTGAGCCTTTACACAACTGTGAGAAATACCTTTAGCAGCATAAATTACCTCCCTTGGCCTCAAGTAAATTGTATCAGGTCCATCAGACCACACATTCCCTTCCACTTCACTGTGATAGCATCCCTTTCTCCTCCCAAATGGTTCCTGTATCCCAACCTTTCCTCCCAAATCCAGTCTATGCAATCACTTGATTGACCCACCCACATCCTAAGTGCAATTCAGCAGTAAGGGAACAGCTATGGCTGGTGTTCCCAAGATGTGGCTGTAGTTTTTCAGTACTGGTTTGGGTCAAGGTTATTTTTTTTCTGCATTTTTATTTTCTTTTAAACAGAAATTTTAAAAAAATTCCTGGCAAGTTAAAGTCTTCAAAAGTTTGTTATGAATTAAAATATAGGTTAGGAAAAAACCCACATAAAAAGTTGTATTTATTACTAAGTGTTTGCCACTAGGCATTTAATGTAGCCACAGATTACTTCTGAAATATTCATTACATAGCCCAAAAGCTTTATTAAGTATCTAATAAAAATGATACAAAATAAAAATTCCAAGTCTTAATCACACAGAAAATATTCTGTGCTGTAACACGAATGAAGATGCAAAACAAAGCTATAAATATAGATATGTAGACTTCTGGATTTCTGCAACTAGAGAATAAGGTGGTATTCTCATGTTTACAGTTTTATGAAGACTTACTGAAATGGGAACATGAAGCTAGACTGCACAGAGGGTGTAAGAACAATTAATAGCCACAACACCTACCCTATACAGCCCTTGAGAGTAGAGGGTACCTGCTGGGGACTAAGAACAGACCAGCATTAACGAGCCAATTCAGTGCTCTGAAGAAGGAACAGCCAATTATCCTGCAACAGCAGCATCCCAGCACACTCTCCACATGCTGGAAAAAGAAGTGGAACTTACTGCAGTTGATTTTCACTGGCAATTATCTGCGTCTACCAATTTTTGGAGCCAAGACAGGAAGGAAGGAAGGAAGGAAGGCAATCAGTGTTTTAAGGTTAGAATGGGAATTTGAAGTGGAGGTAATGGGATTAAACTATTTGCCTGTGTAGAAAAAAGCAGAAATTAAACTCTGAACAGATTCACAGTCCTGTAGGTGCATATAAATATTTAAAAATAACTTTTAACTAAGCAATTGATAACAAATGTATCCCTTCTCTACATCTCTAAAAGGACCCTTTTTGCTATAGAACCCCCAAAACATTTTCTTTCCGAAGCTGGTATTCTAATAGCCAGGAAAAAGTGAATTAGCTTTTTGTTGTACAGCAACTAACAGAAGTTGCCCCATTTTACTCTGGTAGAGATACACTGGAATAGATCAGTATTTTCTCCTAGGGTTATGCTACCTTGTTTCCCTTTTAAAGGCCCCTGTAAGGAATCCTCTCATTTCATTTCACCTATCATACAGGCTAAAGACAAAGAGCAAGTTGCATGTAATTCTGCCTTTTTCCCCACAAAAAATCAACCTCTTTTTTTGGTATCATTAAGCTAGAAAAAGCAAGAAACATCTCTTTATAAAGATGGTAGAGTTAAGGTTGTGCAGATTTTCTTCTCATACTTTTTTCCTTAAAGCATGCAAAATCAGTAAGCAAAGCAGTGTCTTGGGGCTGTCAGTCCAATATATTACAGCAGGAAAGAGCCCCAGCAATTGAAGAGGACACATTTTTAACAACACTTTGCTTCTGCCATCACAGTAGTCCCTCTGTCTCTCAAAGAAAAAAAGAACAGTGATTTCAAATGCTTAAGGGCAGATTCTATATTAATGCTTTAGTTCAAATTAGAGATGTGCTTTTGAAGGAAATTCACTGATCATCCCCACTTACTGCTCCTTGGTTCATATGACAGAGCTGCCTTGGAGCACAGACTTAATTCCTTTTGGGCAAGATTAAACCAGATGTGCTCAAGCTACTAACTGGCATCCTGTTCAGAGGACTAGACATTAGCAAGCATGAAATAAAACTCACATAAAAATGAACACCAAGTCCTCAACTCCTAACACATTGGTGCTTCATACTCCACAGATCTTCTCCCTTCACATTACTCCACTTATTAATGTAGAAATAACTTAAACTACTGCAAGGAAACCTTCAGCTCCTTCAACAGGGCATGTACCTTTCAAGATATAAACCCATTCCTATAATGATGCTCCATGTGTTTCTGCTAAGACAGGACACTGGGCCACACTGACTTTTGATCCAGCTCAGTACAGTCATTCAATAAGTTCATTTATGAAACCAGCTGCTATCCCCTTATGAAGCACAAGCATTAGATTTGACATGGAAGTGAGAGGCACAAAGAACAGTAAGTTCTTGAAGGCAAATCTAGAAGGGCAGCATACAAAAAGAGTGGGGGCAATGCTTTCTGGAAGAAGTATGAAAAATAAGTGTTTCCCCATTTTTCATGGGATTTTCTCTGCAGTGTGTGGGTCAAGGGAATGACAGCTTGCTTCTCATATACAGATCATTTGAGAAATGTCAAAGGCTGGGGGGAAGGGGAGGGGAGGGGGAGAAATGCTAACTAGAGCAAGGAAAAAGGCAATCTGATCCATCATCTTCTTGCCTGGATCTGCCAAAGGGTGAGGGCATGGGGTGTGAATTAAAAAAAAAGCCCCAACACATCAAAATAAACCCCATGTTCTCTGTAATAGCTGTACAGTAAGGCTATGAACCTGGCATCAATCACAGTCCTTCTCTCAGCCTTTTGTCCTGCTCCTCTTCTCCTGTACACACAAAAGCTAGGTATGGGATTTATTAACAAAAGGCATGTGTCATAGCAGTAGGCAGACAAAGAGATGAGGGTCCCTTGCTTCAGTGACATCCACAGGCTTCTGGAGGTCACTACAGCAATACCCACCTGCTAAGAACAAAGACTGGGTACCCACAGAGCAACACACCCTCTCCTGTTTACCCTTTGCACAAACAGGCAAACCTCTGCAGAGGCAACATGCTCCTTCCTACACTTAGCAACTTCTAACAGTTATAACTTACTCATTCTCTGCAATTGTGCATTAAGTTTATACCTGCTGCAACCACAAAGGATGGCTACACAACTTCACCAGCAGAGAGCTGCTTACAACCTTCCCCAGCTTTTTGGGTTAACTTTTCTGGTACTTTTCAGAAAGTACCAAGACAGTGGAAACAGCTTTTCTGCAAAGCCTTTTCCATCACAAATGGCTCTGATTGAACTATAAAGTACTTCCATAAGGGAAAAAGAAGTAAGAAAAGGGAACAGGAAGATTTTTTCACCTTGGCTGAATCTAAAGTGACATAACTAGGAAAAAACTGACAGCCATATGTAAGAACCTTCAGAGAAAAGGTTTTTCCCCAGTAACTAATTAGAAACTGCACACTTAATGAAATAGGGTGTGATTCCTCCCCCTCCACCAGACTTTTTACAAAGAAATTTTTCTTGGAAAACCATATGAAAAGCTGCTGCTTCTGGTAAATCCTTGTGATATTTCCTTGGACTGGGTTTAGTCCTGAACTTGCACAAGCACTGACATGGAGAACTACTTCCAATTACTGACTTCATGCTATTAGAATCTACATAGAGGTAACTGCTCTGTATCCTCAGGTGTCAGCAGCTAATTCTGTAATTATCTTGATATATATCACAAGCAAAAAACTAAGACAGCCAGACATAGAGATTTAATGCTTTAATCCTTAATAATGATTTTACCTAAACTTCACATGTTGAATTTCAAGCCCACACTCTAATTCTGAATCAGTTAAGTTTCAAGGAATTGCCTCTTTCACAAGCTGTATTATCACCTTGGATCCCAAAACAATTTTAAGATCCCTGAAGTCCTGGGTCCAAGAGGTTTCTTTTCCTCTGAATAAAAAAGACCTGTTCCTATGATCTATTCATAGCAGCACAGAATGGATTGGGTTGAAAGGGACCTTAAAGATCATCTAGTTCTAACCTCCCTGCATTCCTGGCAGAGTTGATCAAAGGTGGGAACTCACAAACATACATTGCTTACCCCAGTGAAGAGGAACAGAACCAGAGGTGTTGATGAAAGCAGTTTTCCCTCTGACAGAGGTCACTTGACTTCTTAGTTGAGTGCTTTCTGTCCAGAAGTAGAGGTAGATGCTTCTTGGGAAAAATTCACCTTGTACTGAATGATACCTACTAGTACATAACTCCTGCAAGAGCTGAAACCATCTCCTGAACTCAAAATAGGAGCACAGATGGAAAGGAACGTCCCACACACAGATAGAAAAGGCCCACGTGCTACGGTGATATGCTAAGGCTACTCATTATTTGGAAGTGCCATAACACAGAGAGGTTGCCCAAAGAGGTTGTGGAAGCCCCCTCCCTGGAAGTGTTTCAGGCCAGGTTGGATGGGGCTTTGGGCAAGCTGGCCTAGTGAGGGTGTCCCTGCCCATGGCGGGGGTTGGAACTAGATGATCTTTGAGGTGCCTTCCAAACAAAAGCATTCTACGATTCTAACCAATCCAATATATCTTACTTCCACTGCCAGCAAAGAATAACAATTCCTCAGATTCCCTTCTAAAACTGCTCTCACCTTTATGACCAGTTTAAGTTATTGTTACTTTTCTTCTCAATATCAAGATGCTGAGAACCTCACCAACCCTCCCAGAGCAGGGCTCCAGCCTAGCACTCATCTTCCCCTGTTTAGTTGCTAGCAAGAGAACAGGGGTAATTGCAAACTCTCACAATTGGAAACCAAGTGATCAATCCACCAGGTAGAAACAACAGTATGCTGTTAAAAAGCTCTTCTCTTTTGTTAGGTTTAAAAGCAAACTTGTTTTGGGCACTAAGTTATCAAAAAAGAGAGAATGGAGAGAATGGCAGCAGCTTGCAAATACTCAGACATTGAATTTTACCTACTGGAAGCAGTAATAGTAGACTTTCAGGAGTCTTTAATGATTTTTTACCAATGAAGACAGTTAATATTTGCAATAATTGCCATCTCCTGGACACAAGAACAAAGAAGCAGTATGTTCCCAGGGCATAGATTACAGTCCAGGAAACTCAGGTCTAACCTACCACAAGAGACAGTGGCTGCCTAAGGAGACAAAAACCCTGTATTTCTGAATTTTACCACTTAGGGGTCATTTCACACAGGACTCTAGCAGGAACAAAGACAACATTCTCCATCACCCCTTCCCTAGTGATAAAGGAATATTATCTGCATCTTCCCCCCATTTCTGAAGCTCCCTGTAAATAAGACGCTGCATCTTTCCTTGTTACATTCAGTTAAGTAGCTCTGCACACAGCAACTTCTCCCAAGCCCTATCTGCAAAAGCCAGCTTTGCCTATGTAAGGAAAATAATCAGGTTATATCCACTTAGTTCAAATGCACCCACTTTAATTTGAAGAGCATTGCCTGGATAAATACCTGCAAGTGTAAAAGTGTTTCATAAACACAACTGTGTACATGAATATGTGTATTATGTAATTTTGTGTGTTTACTTTACCTGCTCAGAAGTGCTCTATATATAAAAACAGATGCCTTCTGATTTCTTTTTTTTTTAATAAAACAACAACCATTTCCTTTATTTTAAAAAAAGGTAACCCAACTGTGTTTGCACAGGTAAAATCATTCAAGTTCACTTACTGCTTTGGTAAATAGTGAATTCACACCTTAATCACTCTATTTGCTGCAACTAAGTGCTCAGATAAGTGCTCCCACCACAGAGCCCTTTATACCAGTTAGTTCATTTTGCATCTTCCTGCCTTCAGCCATACAGCACAGGGACCAGGGCTGACACAGCCAGTGGGAGTCTGAGCAAGATCAAACACTACGAAAGAGATCTGTGCTGCACTGCTGCTCTGACTTTTCCCCCACCCCATCTTTTGAAGTGGAACAGGAACTTTTTCCTAAATCAAGTGAACCTGAGATGTACTTACAATCCTTCCTGAAGAGTGCTTCCAATAGAAATGCCAGCCTCCAGGCTCTGAGAGAATGACAAGATGCTACAAACAAAGCCCCCTCCATATGAAAAACATAGCAACAAATTTTGAGAGCAAAAGCAGATGTTATTCTTGCCCTCTGACTCTGGATTACAGACAAGCTAGGGGGAAGGCATGCTTCTCACTGAAGTGGCAGCTGCAGCATCTCTTTAAAAATCATCCCCAGGATTCCATTTCTCTGTATAGCCCACAATTTCACTGACTTTAATTTCCTAAGCACACCTACTCAAAACCTTGTTTTTTTTCCCCTTAACACAAAGCCCCCTTTTCTGTTGAACCATATCTACATCAAGCATCAGGAAGCAGTACCTCACACTGGCAATGACATCACAAAGTAATGTAATTAATGAACACTGACTTACATCCTATTTTCATAAGGCCCTTAAATTTCCCAAACAGTAGGTAATATTCTTGGCTATTATAGTCTGATTTTCAGCAAGCCATGAAGAACAGCTGAGAATGGCAGAAAATAACACAACAGTAGAACCTTTTCAGCACCTCTACAGTACTATGCCATGTGTTGGGTGTCTCCAATTACTTCCCAGGAATTTGTTAATAAGTTTCATTCCATTTAGGCATAATTTAACTCAATTTAAAGATCCTATTATCCAAGATTTAACCAAGTCAGATCACATTTATACATGTCAGTATATATTATCTTACTTAGGAGTAAGATAAAAACTAAGTAACTTAGTTCTAATAAACCAACAGTAAGACTGAAATGAAGTCCAAGGAAGTTCTCATTAAGCAACAGACCCTATATACAACACCACAGTGTTGGTGACAGCTTCTTTTTATTTTTCAATGTTTTGTTGCTTTGGTTTTCCTTAATTTTACTTCTGCAACTAACACAGTGCTGGAAGGAAGTAGTTCAGACTTCACACAAGCACAGGTCTTTTCCTTTCAATAGTTCATCTGCAATTTCTATTTGATTCTCATATTATCACCCAGAGAAGACTAATTACACAGCAACAGGTATCTGACACTACTTGTCTTATGACCAGTGTTAGTTACCTTTGCTTTGTCATTGAAAAAAGAATCATAATCACATCAATGTTTCCTTTGCCTGAAAAATGCATACACTTAAAATTAAATGTATTTAAGCAATACTAAATTTATTTAATTTTAAGCCAACATCAGCTGAGTTTTCCATGGTCCTGTTGCAGCAAGCCTCTTACCAGGTTTCACGATGCTGTTACACCTCTTTGGTACAAAACAAAACACCAGGTCCATGGGTCACTGTCATGCTATTTCTAAGGTGGTATGATCTGCTACACACAGCTACAAGTTCTTTGGGGCACTTTGGCAGATGGCAAGAACAAGGCAACAGAGCTGATGGTCTCTCATTTCTAGTGTACCAGGCTCCCTGGCCTGAGAGTAGTCACCTTGTTCACTCTCCTCTCTTCTAGGACAGCATCTCACAGTGACCCCGAAAACCACAGCCAAGCTCCTTTCCCCAGCCCTTCAATGGAAAGAGAAGGGCATTACAACCCAAGTATAGACAAAAGGAGAATTGAACTCCACTCTAACCACCTGCAATTGGGTCTCCATTTAGCATAGAGATAACAATTGCTTCAGAGACAAGAAAATGGGAGCACCTTGATGAAGACAGAGCCACTACAGCAGGACTGTGTTACAGGAAGGAGAACGCCAGGCTACATACATGGTGCACGGTAACTACCCAGTTGCACAGAGCACCTACAACTGCAATTCTTTGAGCACTCTGGTCAACTGCTCTCCACTACACAAACCTCTCCGTTTGAACTGATTATCTCTGCCTTTGCTAACTGCCCTCTGGAAAACCATTCCGGCCAGGAGCAAAAGTCCCCATGCTCACCAAACCACACACTGCTGGTGGCAGGCTGCAGGCAGACTCAGCAGCTCACCACAGGTATTACCCACAGGGGAACTTAACAGGAAGCATATCACTTGAAGCATATTTGATTTGCATTAACCCATTAGCTTAACAGAGAAACCACTGCCAGCACCATGCAGGTCACTAACTAGCAGGGAGTACCCTGGTACATCATGAAAATAACCCCAAGAGTATCACAATTCTTCGACCACATCACATTCTTGATGATACCTATCTATGTCTTGATGATGAAATAAAAGGCTAACAGCATAAGTGACAATAAAACATCTGTTATGTCATAATCACAAAGCATTTCACTGGTTCTCCCAGATACTCAAGAAACCCACAGCTTCATACCAAATCCTATTTTTGACACTAAGTTCATGTGTGCCACATTTCTTCACCACGGATGCCTTAAAAATGAATTAATGCATTATATATTTAAGTTCACCAGTCATTCACCATTTTCTCTCTATTTCCTGTGGATTTCTGCAGTATCTGAAGTCCCTGTGGTTTTCTAAACCCCCAGTTGTCCTGGTTTCAGTCAGGATAGAGTTAACTTCATTTGTAGCAGCTGATGGGATGCTGTGTTTGGGAGTTACAATGAAAGCAGTGCTGAGAACACCCTGATGTTCTTAGTTGCAGTCAGACAGTCAAGGACTTTCTCAGCTTCTTCCTATTTCTCTGTTCATGAGAAAGGAGGGGCGAAGCCAGGACAGGTGACCCAGATGGGCCAAAGAGAGTATTCCATGCCAATGACGTCCTGCCCAGCAGAACGGGGGGCTGAGGGGAGGAAGAAGAGGGGCGGTGGCGGGACGCGTGCTGCTTGGGGGGACGGTCGGGTTCCGGGACAGCTCTGGGTGGTCCGGCCTGAGTTGTGTGGGTCGGGGAGAAACTGCATTGGGGATCAAGAGTTTCATCTTCTTTTGCTCTAAAGTCCTGTTAGCATTGGGATATTTGATCTTTCTGTTCTCTTAGTAAACTCTCCTTATCCCAACCCACGGGCCTCTTAGTTTCTTGGGTTTGGAGTTATTTGCCCCTTCCTTTTCCCTTCCCTTGTTTCCCCTCTTTTTCCCTCTTCCCCTGCTCTTTTCCTTTAAGGATCAGGCAGCTGCGTGGATCTCGGCCCACAGCCGGGGGAAACCACGACACCAGTACAAGAACAATTGAACAGGTTTACTTACGCATTAGGTTGTAAATGTGCTTTTCTGCAACGTGTTCCGTAAACAGCTTTATAAGGTCATCTTTTAAGTCTCTGTTAAGCTTGGTTTCTATGTAAAATTTATTCTGGAAAAATAAAACAGAAATTTAAGTTTGCTTTTCATAATGGCAAATAAAGCAATATTTTAATTTTTTTTTGCCCTGAATAAAAATAGTTCAAAATTTAAAATCTGTAGAATATACAACCTGAAGTGTGCTTCCTGGATGACTGCAGTTACACTATATAGAATATTTCTGTACAACAAACCTCCCCCATGTATTTAAAATCAAGAATGCATGTAGTACTATTGGTAACAAACCCACTTACATACAGGCATGTAAATTTTTCCTTGTATCTACAGATATATCACTGTATCAACCCAGACTGTGGAGTTCGTAGAAAAACACCACTTTACAATTTTATAAGTGCTCTAACACCAAAATAGGGTTAGATGTCATGTTTCAAACAAAAGAAAACGCTTTCATAAATATCTGAAAGTGATTAATCCATTAAAATACATTAGAATAATGTGTCATCAGTACAGCTGTCCACTTCTGTGGTTCATCAGTAACCTCAGAGGACAGTGACTGGGAATTAATCAGCTACAAATATAAGTGATACACACAAACCAAGACCAAACTGGGCTACATTAAAATTTTTAGGATTTCAATTATCCTGACCCACTCAGCAATAATAATAAATTCACCTCATCACCCCTCAAAGAAAATCCTATTCATGAGTTCCTTGAGGGCGTCTGCCCCTAATGTGCTACTTGGTATTAGCCCTCAGTTCCCAGCCTGCAATTAATAGCAAGATTTCTTGTATTTGATTCATAGTTTCATTGTTTCAAGGTAAATCACTGTTTCAAGATAAATCTTCTACCACTGCAACACTAACATGGAAACAGTACAAGTGAATTCACCTGGACAACTTGTGTAAAGGAGTTAAGCAGATACTGTAACGGAAAATCAACTCGCTGGAATATTTAGCTAGGGGATTTACCAGAGGAAAGGGATAGCTTCAGGGAGAAAAGTTTTTCCACATTTTAAAACCTAGTTGTTTTCCTGTTTTCTAAAGCATTTAACATAATTGGAACAAACCTACAGAATTATCAGAGCAATCTTTATATTTTTTGTGAAACCCACTCTCTTATCCATTGCCATAACTATACACATACCTAATAAACTGTCCCTGCAGACACCACTTAAGCTTTCAAGGCAAGCATTCAGTGGCAGCTATCTACCTTTAGGGAGAGCTGAATCTGTCAGAACAAAGGCAATGCCAGGGCTGAACACACAATCCAGATGAAGTTTAGGTTTGTTGCAGTGATGGACAACGATCTTAAAAGGTATTTTAAAAATTGAGTGACTTCCTGCTGCCAGTTCCCCTTGAAGCCATCCTACCTGTAGAGGTTTTAATCAAGGGCCATTAATCCATTGTTCCCCCTCACTGAGGCTTGTTTTTGAAGAGAGACTGAAGGAAAGGCTCTGCAGATGGAACAACCTGTCTTGTAAGAACCAGACTAACTTAATCTGTAATATTTTTGGTCAAAGTTGAATTGCTACAGAAATTTACAGCAGCTGAAGATACACATCTTCTAGGAAGCGTTAAGCTACGTGTGGTGCTTCTGCCTTTCATCAGACCTAACCTAAACCACTTCTACCCTGAGCTTCTTGACCACCTGACCCCAGTGTACCCACCGGTGCAACACACAGGAGTGACCAGAGCATCTCAGCACAGGTCTGCTGTCCTAAATCAAACCCGACAGTGTCAAGCTACTGATTCTGAGGAGCTGAACCCAGCTAAGGCAATAACTTTGCTCTATTCCCAGCCTCAAGACCTGCTTCACATTAAAAGCAGCAGGCAACAACATGTGCAAACCATGATGCTTTCTTTTGTACAAGACCTGGAAAAGCCTATACCTCAAATTTATAAAGCAACCAAAAAATCCCTCTAGTTTCAAGCATGAAAACTACAACACTACAGCACTGTACTTATACATAGAACAACTGTAAAATACACTTCCCATTTTCTCACTTGGAAACACCTTTCAAAAACACGTTACACTTGCATGAATTTAAAGAGTGAAAAAGCATCTAACTGAAGTACTCCATTTCCAATCTGCGATGCTGAAAGGAGATAGAAGAGCTGTTCCCTTTCCCACTCTTGTTAGTGGGAAACCAGGAGGATTTTCTGTGTAAGATGCCACTACCTAGCCTGTGCCAAGATTACTTGTAAAGTGTGTGGTCTCACCTAAAGGTCTGACACATAAAAGGTATGCAGGTATCAATACCTGAGAAAGTCAGGCATGAAACAAGCATTTCTTCTATCACCCACCAGATCACAAAGCAATCTGGCAAATAAGATATAATTTCTTCTATAACCCACCAGATCATAAAGTAATCTGGCAAATATTAAGATATAGTTGTGTTAATAGTAAGAAGACAACAATCAATAATTGAAAGGGAAAAAACTGTACATAAAAGCACTTCTCATCCACATACATATACACAGACAGTCACAGATATTTGTGTACTCATATGCACCCAAAATGCCCTCTAGCTGATAAGCAATGAAATGCAATACCACCCAGTAAGAATAGTAATATTAGAGAGGCAATGAAAAAAAAATTCATAAATATCCTAAAACCACAGGACTCAAATGTTAGGCTCATTTCATGCCACATGAGAAGGGATTTTCAGCTACATCTCTCAGTATAATTAACAATTGAGAACCTATTATAAAAAAAGTATATCATCTAAATGCCTATTTTCATTTTTTTTAAGTGGAAATTTTTAATCATTTATGTGTGCAGCATACTGCTTGCAGTCTGCCTCCAGAACAACCTCATTTAGATTTACAAAGCAGTTATTTTCCAGGAAGAATAATAATAAAGCTGAAAGAGGGGAGATTTAGATGAGATATTAGGCAGAAATCCTTCCCTGGGAGGGTGGGGAGGCCCTGGCACAGGGTGCCCAGAGAAGCTGGGGCTGCCCCTGGATCCCCGGCAGGGTTCAAGGCCAGGTTGGATGGGGCTTTGGGCACCCTGGGCTGGTGGAGGGTGTCCCTGCCCATGGCAGGGGGTAGGACTGGGTGGGCTTTGAGGTCCCTTCTAACCCAAAGTGTTCTAGGATCCTATGAATTAAACTGGCAATCAGCTTAGCACAGGGTACTTCATTCTTAATAATAATTCAGAGAATCACAGAATTACAAGGTTGGAAAAGACCTTTAAGATCATCAAGTCCAACTGTTCCTGTCCTATGCTAAACTATATCCCTAAGCACAGGAACAGTTGGACTTGATCTTGAAGGTCTTTTCTAACCTTGATGATTCTGTGAATTAACCTTAAGAATAAAGTACCCTGTGCTAAGCTGACTGCCAGTTTAATTTGCCTTCTATGTGGTTACATCCAAGAACTTTTGAAGGAGCTTAAGGTTTTGAGGGACAAAAGGGCTTTGTGCCTCCATGCTTTCTTGAGAAGTCCACTAGGGCAGCAAGAGACTGGGGAAAAAAAATAAAAAAAAAAAAAAATAAAAATCAATTGCCATGTGAAAAAGAAAACCACCAGTCCTCCTAGCAAAAGGAGAAAGAAAACTCCCTCAATTGCAAAGTCAGCTCTCTCAACCATCACTCAAGATAACCACATACAAACAGGTTGAGAAAACCCCTTTCCTGTATTCCCACCACTCACACACAAGAATACTGTTTGGCACATAGCAGGAGACAGTAGTGCTGCTGTTGTCACACAGGACTAAACCTAAGGCAAAATGCTATGCTTATTTTGGCCACCGAGTAACAAAAGCATGTTCCAACTCTCAGTTTTGTAGATTTTTAAGTATGTAAATGTATATTAATACTTTTCCTAAGCAGCAATCTAATTATCTTTTCAGAACAAAGTCTATCAGTGCAACTCAAGAGCCTTGGAAACTCCTGATTAAAGCAATCATATCGCTACCAAAATAGGAATGCCCTGCCATCTCTGATGAAAAGATAGAGCTCAGAGCTCAACAGCTTAGTCCTCCTCACCTAAAAATACACTGCAAGTATCTATTAAAGTAACTACAAAGCTGTAATTTATCCTGTAGAACAATAAGGCTTTCACCTCTTACAATTGCTTTGAATTGTATTTTCTTGTCTAAATAAAGGAAACTGCTTCTGTCTGAGAGAAAACTTGATTAGACATTATAAGGTAAAATTGCAAAAGTAGCTGTACATAAAAGTATTTCCAAATGCTTACAGAAAAAACTAAGAGGGAGGAACATTTTTCATCCCAACTTCTCTATTTTGCACATCACACACAACACTGATTGATAAATTATTTCAGAGAAAAAGTCTGAGACGTTATTTGACATTCCAACCAGCTATACAGCTGAGCCAGATCAGCATTGCTTTAGGCAGCATGATAAACTAACACAGAAGTCACTAACTCTACTTAAAATACACTTACAAGGAAGATGGGGACAGTTTTTCACAGGGGCTGTAGTGATGGAACACGGGGCAATGGTTTTAAACTTAGAAAAAGGGCAGATTTAAACTAGATATAAGGAAAAAATTTCTTCACAGTGAGGGTGGTGAAACACCACCACAGACTGCCCGGAGAGGTGGTGGATGCCCCATCCCTGGGACTGACTCAAGGTCAGGCTGGACAGGGCTCTGAGAAATCTGACCTAGTGGAAGATGTCCCTGCTTGCTGCAGTGGGTTGGACTAGACCCTTAAAGGTCCCTTCTGACCCAAATCATTCTGTGATTCTATGATAATTCTCAGGCCCAAACTGAGTTAAGTCATTTAAATGAGAAAGTGTTTGCAAGAACAGAATTTTACTGCCTCGACAAATCACTAGTCATGCTTTAATGAAGCTTCTCTTTTAAAGTGATAAGAGTACATTCACTTTCCTTTGTTCTCAAACACAACTACCTGTTCATTTTACAGGTCTGTTTATAACTCATTAACCAATTTTACTACGTTCAGATCTCAGACTCAAACTCCAGAAGAGAAATGATGGGATACAGAACACTCTTCATTTGGAGATACAAAGACCACATCAGAACTGTGAACAAAGCAAAATATTAAAATTTTTCAGCAATTATACCTTGTCTGGCCACATAGGCAAAGTTTATATCAATAAAGCCTGTCTGTTTAGTTGGCTATCATGAACTTTTATCTCATGTCCATTACAGCAGTCTTAATGATTAAGGATAGATAGCTTTTCACCTCTGTGATGGAAGGACCTCTACGATGGCAGGATGCCTGTGACAGATCTGAGCATTCAACACAAGCACACACCTGAGCAGTTTATCCCCATTTGTAAATGGATCTCATACAAAATTGTAAGATTGCTTGAACACCTGCCTGCAACAATAAACAAGTCTAAACCAATGGCTAGCATCTAAAATTAGATGCAAATTAGCTGAACAAAACAGAGGGGAAAAGTCTCTTCCTAGTTCTTAACATAAATCTATATGGTGACACTGCTGAAAGACTGTCACAAATTGCCTGGTGTCAGGTGCATTCACTGAAACATAGGACATCTGAAAGATGCTGCTTCCCAAACTCTGGGAAGCTCCCAATACAACTAATTTTGAAGAGTTTGAGATTTATTTACTCTAAATCAGTTAAAATATTTTTTCTTTAAAAAAAAGTTTCTTTCCCAACAATTCTTATTGTTCTTTCTTTTCTAATTTCTAAGCAATGCCAGTGCAAGGACAGTTCCTGGAAGAAGGGCAAATTTCAAGCTTAAGTTACTGATTACCATAAAAAACCCAATAAAAGTCTTGGCACTTTGACAAAAGCAATGCAAATTATAAACTGCAGAGGTATAGAACACTTCATAAATTACAAAATCAGCAGGACAAGCACTTATAGGCAATGGTTTCTGAATTTCTGCAGCTTATGCCCAACAGTGCTATAAACATAAGTTTGTCATCATCCAGTCAATGATCTAAATTGCTTTATCAAGTGACATGGACATTTTTCAAGAAACATTTATTTCTGTCTTGTCCAAATCCCTGCAATTTAAAAGCAAGAAAGAGTCATCTTCATAGCCTGCCCAAACTCCCAAGCCAACATATAACAGGCCAATAAACTATCTGTTCAAAAAGATAAAAATTAAGGCTTTATTAGAATCCAGACACAAACCATCCCCCCCACTCCCACGAAAGAAATATTAGGGCAGAAACCAATTGCAAAACTCTACATTTAAAAGCATGGCTTCCCTTTCCTCCCCACACACAACTTGATCAGTACTATTACACAGGTAGCAAAACCAGGCATGAATCTTAAGCTCTACAAGTTAAGTATCATTAGAACTGCATTTTATTCTGTTCACTTTCAGTCAGAATCTTGTGTATGGATATACTTTATTGGAAAAGAATTGTCTAAAACTTACCATATATATGAAAAGAGGCACAATGCTCTGCAATGCTCCCATATACTGTCCAAGAGCTACGTTAAATCTTTCAATATAGAGATCTGGAGGGCTGGCCTGCAAGAAACCGTAAAAGTCAGGTTGTAATTTGAAGAAGAGAAAGATCTGGAACAGCATGGGCTATGCTTTCATAGCTAACTCAAAAAACTGCAAAGAATTTGATACGGTAAGTGCACACAAAGCAAGCCACACATCATTCCAGAGTTTCTGCTATAACTCCCTCCAGCAAAACCAGTCTTCTCAAACTGGTTTCTGCCTGTGTCAGTGCAAAAGGTGCATTTGGTGAGAAACACAGGATGCCTGCAACGAACTAGCATTTAGCATATGCAAATAAAAACACTTATTAAAGACCAGACCATCATTTTGAAAGAGCTATCTGTCACACCTAGAATCCATAACCAAATTTCAACGAGCTCTGCAGTGTCTGCTCTGACCCCCCCACCCCCACCCCAGGCTTCTACTCCAAGACAGCAGGGTGGCACTAAGCTGCTGCTTTGCCTCTGAGCCAGCGGTGACATATCCTCCAGCTCCAGGGAGCTCTGTCCTTCACAGGAAGCAGGTTTGGTTTTGGTAGGTCCCCAAGGCAAGGCAAATATTCTAGGTATTGAGTTGGAGGGACTAGAAAGCAATGTCTTCTGATGAAACTCCCAATCTGATGTGCTGCACTACAGATTAGGTCCACAAAACCTCACAGAACAGAGCTCCAACACACAGCATTACCCTGTAGCACTGAAGCAAACATTTGCTACCCAAAACCTGAACGCACCAACTTTATGACAGGCCTTACAGAGCCCAGTGACAGCACTGCTATTTTCTGTGTTCCTTCTCTCCCAAAGAAGGAAATAAGGAAACTACAAAGATCTGCTCTGCAGCAAAGTTAACTTGAGAAGGGAACCAGAGAAATGGGAAGCACTAACCACTGCTTTTGTTTAAATATTTATTCAGAGGGATGCTGGGAAGCTGCATTCGAGTATTCAGGAGTGCACTTACCCAGGGATGGAAGCAGACCCGAGGTACACTGTTTCTTCAACTATGCCCTTCTCAATCCCAACCCACCTACATACTTTGCCTCTGGCCCAACTCATCCTGCTTTCCCTACTAGGTCTTTCCAGAGGAGGAGGAGGTGGGTAGCAGCCTGAGTTTCTACTCTTCACATACATACCTATATACACCCAGGGACAAAATGTTGCTTGCTAATAAGAATGAAAACTTTTCCCTTGCACCATTTTCCTCTATGACAGCACCAAGCCAGGACAGGATGGAGAATGCAGCAGTGACTGGGCTCTTGGAAGAAAACAAGCCTAAAGATTTTTCTGAAGCCAAAGTGTCTCTGGTGTGAGTGATGCCTCGGAAAGCCGGAATCAAAACTCACTAGCTCAAAGCTAGCTGTACCTCAACCACCTTATCAGAACTTAAAGCACTTTTCTTGGCAAAACAGATTTTTCAACCTTTGTGCGGACGTTCATCAGGGGCCCCAAAAGAATGGTTAGAATTTATGTTGGCTTTTGCTCTATAAAGGAGTCTAATTACAAAGTCTAGAATTTTTTATAACAATTTATAAAGGTGGTTTGGTGATTTTTTGCCGTTAAACTAGCTGCTTTTACCTCTCTCCCTAACACGCCTAATGACCAGGTGGGTAATTTTCACAGCAAACACCTATAACAGAGCAGACATTGCAGACAGGAAAGCAGAACTGGCAAAGGAATAAAGAGTGTTACTCCATGTGCTGTTGCCAAAGGTTATATATATGGTTAATCCTCATTTTGATCATCAGTTTTTAATCTTACTGCAGATGTAGTTCTCAGGGGTGGTCAAACAAATTTTAGTTCAAAATGCCAACAACGTATACAGGTGGCTACAAATTCCAAGGAGTCCCTTTCATATAGAGTTCCATATATAATTTGTAGCAAGTAACGTAATGAAATCTGCATTTCTAAGCAGAATGTATTCCTGCTTCGCTCCTTTTTAACCTCAACTTTAAATATGCTTATACTGATTTGGAAAGAGTTGGTATACAGCTTCTAGGATTAAAGAAAAAGGAAAATTCTACTTCAAAGAACAGGTCAGATAAAAGGAGACCACAGCCTGACACAGGACAATGTTCTTCTCCCACTGATAGTTCGTGCTTTTCATTAAAAATGAAAACCTGCACAAAAGCCTCTGGTGCCAACTACTTTATATCAGTGTGAGAGTTTTGTTCTTCTGGTAGTGTTTCATGTCAAGCCTTCACAGTCAAACTAACAGGAAAGCACATGCTGACTGACTCTGCTTGTTTTGAAAAAACAAAACCAAAAAAAAAACAACCCACCCCACCAAAAAACAGAAAACACCCCACCAAAAAAACCCAAGTCAAAACAAACTCTCCTGAAGCATTGCTTGACTTGTAAACTAACACAAAACCCAACAGAAATTAATAATATTTTCACAGCTCATCTATGAATTATCGTACTGTGTGGGGAAAACAGAACCATCTGTTTTCTGTTCATTAGGCTGTCGCTGTACGGCTGCTCAAGGCTGCTAGACTGAAATCAATTACTTCTTTGAGCACAGGAACTTTCTCCACAATCTACGTTCTTATTAATAAGACTAACTGAAGTGGGACTAGCTTGATATAAATGAAATTAATTTATAAACTAAAAAGCAGTGGGTGGGACCAAATTCATGAGTAAAGAGATGTTCCTGAGATTCTTCTATTAAATGACCATCATTACAACAGAACTGACATCTAAAAACCTGTATTTATTCAGCTACAGCTATTATTTTAAAAATATGTTTAAAAACTGCTTAGGGTGACATTTTTTACTCTTGGTCCTAGTCCAGAAAAGACAAGACAGTTGGGGAGAGGTGGAATCAAGCTTGACATTTACTTCTTACAACCCCCCAGAAAAGATTAAGTCTTTGAAAAACACGCCTATCTTATACCTCAGGAATGTATTACAGGAGGTATTCAAAGAAAGAAAAACATACTGCTAGCCTAAGGTTTTCCAGGAAGGAAGAGGATCCTGCATGTAGTTCCTTCACTCTCCTATCGAGCTGACACTTCAGTTCTTGCCTGTTGTTTTTTTAAGACACTCTATATAGGTTAACAGCTTAAATCCTTTCCTATAGCAGTCCCCATCTACCACTCATAGGGTTAAGAACAGTTTTCCAGCAGCAGCTACACCGTGTGTCTGCCCCCAGAAGTCCTGAACATTTGGTCAGGTTTCTCAAACTGGGATGCAGTTGTATTTGCTTAACATCTTCAGCTTGGTTTTGAGCCAACTGCTTCTTTGCATAAGCGACTACTGTTGCTGTTAAAAGCTGATGTCAAAGTCATCATTTAATCTCCTTACACACCACAGTGGACATCTCAACACCAACAGAAATGAGAAGTAACAAGAAAACACATTTGAGAAAGGATGACATGCAAGACACACATCTTCAAACAAAACAAGCAATTAGAGACTCAGCATACGAAATTACCCTTCCCTTATTTGAAATCTATTATCTAGGTGTTTCAATTAACTTGTGGGCAAGAAACTGTATACATGAAAAAGATGGGGTTTTTTTCAGTGTGAAAGCCAGTTTGAATATCATTCTTTGGCTGAACACACAAATGAAGCCAGAAGACACACTGCTGGCTCAAGACAACTCAGAAATGGCTCACAAAAAAGAAACAGTGACAACAGTTCTTTGCTTGAGGAACACAAAGTTAATCTGTTTATGAATAGTCATCTGGCACAATCAGCAACATACTCAGTAAAGCTTACATTCCTACACTGAATGGGCAGTTCCATTTTCCTGGGAACAAGCTGACTGCCAAAATGCCAGTGTACATGCTGTAGCATCTCCCACGCCTGCCAAGCGAAAAGCAAGAATGGCTATGCCTACACAAACTAACCTGTTGTTCATGTAAGCACCCTGAATCTTTGAAACCAGTTGTTGTTCTTTCTCAAGAATATGTAATTTGTTTACTCTGCCTTGCAGACAATTTATGTGATGTCCAGGTCTACCTCACCAGACATGGGTACTATTAAAACTTCAAGAACAACAGACATCAAGCCAAAGGACAATTAATCTGAAGATTCTGCCTTCCTATTCAAAGGCCACACTCAAAACTACTCAAAGTCATACAGTATTGTAACACGCTCTCATATAATTGCCTTGGAGCAGGGTAGCAGATGCAGGCATGTTTCCATTTCCATTCTACATGCTTATAAAGCAAAAAGGCATTGTATCTAAGGACCATCAAAACTGTTTAGGAGTAAGAAATATTCAGAGCTTTTTCCATCTAGTAAATACAAATTCACTTGTGCCATATTTACTCTGTAGTTACATCAGGGTCTGCAGCACTTGGTGTGGCATGGCAAAGAGCAAAAAATGACTGCTGGTGTACAAGCCTCTTCAAAAACCTGCAGGCAAGAATGCTTTTCTCAGGGTTGTTTGCTCGTGTCAAGATCATTTCTCCTACCTCCACCTCAAGTCAAAAGCCATCTTTTTGATCTCCACACATGAAGATGCACACATCCCTAACATTCCCGATTTCTGCTGTCTAGTACTGATCATTAATTTAACACGATTCAATTTGATGTGATTCACAGCAGTAAGGGCTTGTTTCACACACAATTAAGATAGTGCTACCCCAGCAAAACTGATGGGCAAGTGTCTACATCACTAGATACTTGGTTGTGGGGTCTTTTCAGTTGGTTTTTTTTTTTTCCTTTGAAGTATTACTGACCAGGGAAATGGCCAGTCCACATCTCTTCAAAAAACTGACTGTTGATATTAACAGATCATGCAGTTGATCCATACAGACTTTAAGAAACACTAGTAATTTAACACAGTTAGTCAGAAAGGAGTTAGGAAATGTAAGTTCCCAATTTCCCATTTCTATCTTTTCTATAGGCAGAACATAGAGGAAGGAAATTTCTACATACGTAAGAAATTACTGCAACTATGGAAATTACTTCAAGGAATCAACTAATTTCAAATTAACATGAGCTAATTTGAGTGTTATTTCTATGTTACAAGAGATGAAACATAATTCCTGAAGAAGGCTCACTATTTCTCGTTTGGCTAGCAAGTCAGACAACACCCAAACAGTAGAATAAGCATGGGCTTCTTCACAGGGATGGAACACATAACCCAGCCTCCCATAAGTACTTTACTAAAATCTAACCATAACTTCATTAGCAATCTGATTTGCTATATCTACACAAAAAAGCAGTCACAGATGACATTGTCAAAAGTTCTATTTTACAAGCTGGCTGTTCAATGACAATATAGCACTACATAAAGGTAACTTAATCATCAGCCTACCTTGGAAGGAAAGCAAAATACATCTACAAAACAATTTGGGGTAAGATTACCTTGAAGTGTAAATATCAAGAACTGGTATGAGGTGGTGCCCAGCACGTAACTCTGCCCACATTCAGAAGTTCAGTTTTACCCATCCCTCAAAGAGCTACTTGGATGCATTTTTATAGCACCCTGACTACATGCAAAGCTCAGGAGGTAAGCATGAAAAGCCACTTCAGCTCCACGCTTTTACTTTAATCAGGAGAAGTGATGTAAGTTATACAACTATTTCTGAAAGGCAAATAAGGAAGTTCAGAACCTAACCTGAAGCTTGGAGTAAGGCATCTGTATTTATCAGATTAACGCTTCAGAGCTAGGGCAGAAAATGACCAACTCCTCACCACTGGATGGTAAAACTCCACATAACCACAGGGGACAAGTGGAAGGTAAACATAAGACAGAAAAGGAGAAAGAAAAAGGCAAGGAAGGAACAGATTGTCCACAACAGATACTGCTGACATTCTTAAGAACAGATGGCCAATGACAGTGATGTGATACAAGGCACTCAGTTCCCAGAGATTTGGCAGCCCTCAAAATAGCAGAATGACTTTTGCAGTAATTCTTCCAAGGAAACAATAGGTGAGAAGATATTTTCATACACTGCACCAACTGGTTTGAGAGCTGACAAGACAGAGGGCTGAGAAGTTGTAAGGATTAATATGAAGCACGAAAGGTTTTTGGCATTGCAGCGCCAAGACCCTGAATCTGCAGGTCCTGGGGCCACACAGCAACCATGCAAATAACCAGGCAAATTATCTCCCTACATCAGTGACTGCTCAATTCAGTCTGTTCATTATGAAAAACAATATATTGTTTACAATTTAAAAAATTAATACATATACACACATGCATATGTACATCTCTAGATGTAACAGAGGAGGGAAAACCCCAAGGCCTTGGGCTGTTCAAAAGCCTAAGTACACTATCAGCAATTGGCTGCAAATTTAATCAAATGCTTTTAGACAGATGGAATTTAAGCATGAAATCCCAGTGGTTTAGCTGTACCACTTCTGTTTTATTTGCAACAGAAACAATGCAAGAAAACCAGTGTTTATTTACTCAGAGAAAAACCTGAATTTTCACTTAACTTCATTGAATATAAAAATCACATGCAGTTAGTGAATTCAACTGTTCCTGGTCAAGACAAAAACAGCCAAACACCACAAAAAAGAATAGATCCTTTTTTTCTCTCTAAATAAAAAGAGGATGTAACATGGCAAAAAAAAAATGGTTTCCAGGTGTCATTTCCTCCAGGAATTAGTGAGATTTTTCTAACTAAAGTGAAAATCTTTCACTGCACTTTCACAGAGAGGCTACTTTTGTCATGGGCCAGCTCAATACCTCGGTGCATTCCCATTGCCAGAGCATAAAGTACTTTCAATCGCCTTTTGCTGAGGAGACATGTAATGGGCAGAGTACTTGATTTTAAATTACTTTATCAGAGTGCATAAGAATAAGCTAAGCCAGAAACACTAGTGCCTAATGCAAATATATTTTTGCTCTTTAGAAAGAGAGATGTGTTTAATTTGAAAGCATACTCCCTTGTATCCACCCTACCTCATACATCTGAATGACTCGGTACTTACCCACAAAAGCAGCTGTCATTATTTAAACCACAACATAATGGGCTATGTCCATGACCAATTAAATGTTTCCAAATCAAGCATCTTAGAAAAATCACCTGTATACTACAGCCATCACAGGCTTCAAGACAACAAGAAACGCATTTGTGTTTTCTGCAGTTACCCATTTAGCACACAAAATCCAAAATTCTGATCAACTCAAGAATTAGGGAAATTTAATTCTCAATTACTGGAAGTTCCACATGGCAAAATTCAGTCTTACTTATGCAGAGAAACTGGTCAGGCTTTGATTGCAAGAAAGGAAGGCAATCCTCACTCAGCGTCTTTCCATAACTGAAACAGCCTGAAGAGAAGATTATTTACTTACATGCATAGTAAGGAGGGAACCAGAAATGTCTTGGGATATAGGAGGCCCTATATCAAAGAGCTGATGGTCTGATGACAGCCAATTAATCTCACCTAAACGCACTACTACTCATCAGGCAACATTCCCTGCTTTTCACCCAACATGTAACAGCCCACCCACATTCTCATAATGCCTCTGCCACTACTGAAAATTGTGGTGTTTAGGTGAAAGCCTGTGAAGCAGACCTTTAAGATCACACATGGTGAGGGCTAAGCACACAGGTGAAAAATAATATAGGGAATTTGGCAGTGAATGCCATGCAGAAAGGAGACAAACTCCAATAAGGCTATGACCACACAAGAGCACTGGTCCACTGAGATGCCCCCACTTCTACTATCTGGTATCCAACAGCTTTACTGCTTTTGCTGTTGGTGAGTGATTCTTGTAGGAAAAAGCTTGCACTGACATGTAGATATTCTGCAATCCACTCACCATGAAACTGTTCCAACTTCTACACAAAGTTACTCGCCTTGTCCAGAATAAGACATCGATTTGCCTGCCATTTCAGTTTTCATGACCTGTCTTACACAGATCAACATTCCTGCTTACATTGGGCTGCATTTCTACATTTGCATCTCTGCATGTAGAAGGAATTAAAACTGCCCTGCAACAAGTCCCACCTGCCTATTAAACAGAACTCTGCAAGTGGATTAAATATTGTTGGCAGGTAGAATACATTTATGTCAGAGAAAACAAACCACTACGTATGGTGCATTAAAAGGAGTCATATATATGGGGGAGGTTTATCATTTAGCCTGTGTGTGAACCAGGAACTTCCAAATGACCAACATTTACAAAGTACTTTGTTGTTATTGCTAGGGTAGAGATCTAGCACCACATTTTCAACATAAAAGAAAAATGCATTAAGATCAAAGAAGCATCAGGATAAAAAAATATTGTAGTAAAGTAATTTCTGAAGAGTAAATTTCACAACCCACAGTTAAAACAATTTCTTTACAGGGCAGTTTTAGTTCTAAGACACTTGAGTTTTACTTAAAGGAGCTCAAAAAGGTGGATTTACCATCCAAAAATCAATGTAGTGTTCATATCAGACAAAACTCATGTAATACACTCAAAGATGGTATCATGTTATACGTTACAGTCCTCTTGCCAGCCTTCACAAGGTGTGTCTGCCCTACGTAAAGAAACTTTTGCAAGACAAAGATTGCATTAAATAGTTGTCTCAATTACTCTTTCAACAGCTGATGTTCAGAAGGCAACCTTGTTTTTAAGACAGAAGCATTTAATGCACACATGTGCTAAAGCAAACTTCAAAAGCAGCTACCTCAGTTACTTTTGGAACTTTACTAGTGGTAGTTCTTGATTGTTTCCTCTGAAGTACTTGGGGTATTCCCAAATTCAAAGCAAAGTAAGGCTGTATACTACCCATGGGATGCATCAGAAGAACTGGCCAAACCTGTAAAGCTGCAATGATTCGTGGTTCTCACAAGCAGAAGAAAAAATGTACAGGCTGCACCAGTCAGCAGAACCAAGGGAAAGCTTTATGTTAAATACTATGCCTCCCACCAATTTTTACAGAACAGTGAGGCTATCATTTCATGAGGAGTAAAGAAATTTTAAGAGAGCAAAGCAAAGAATATAGCTCAAGATAACCTAGATATAGTCAAAGACTGCCCTAAAAACCATGGCCATTAAATGCAGAGTGGTTACTTTTCTTTAGAAGGAAAACAGCAAGAGGAAAGCAAGAGTGAATCAAGGACATTACAGTGATCACAGTACTATATATATATATATATATATATATATATAAAAAAAGTAGATTGGAATGCATGCTTAGCCAGAAGCTCCTGATGCAGAAGCACCTACTGCAGGTGATGCTGACTACTGACTGACAGAAATCAGATATCAGATGTTCAAAGCACTGAAAGAGCTGCTGTAGTTCAGGGTTCCTTTGTATTTGGCATCTCTACATGATGCACTGTAAGTCAGTACAGAACTCGCACATCAGTTATGGAAGTGACAAAGGCTGTGGGGAAATAAAACAGTGTTGCTGCTACAGCAATAACAATTTCAAGAACATGCCCCTAGATTCTAGCTTAAAGGGAATTTTCAACAAGGAACACACATGAAAACAAAACATGGATGCACAAATCAAATGCAGAGGACAGGGATATACAAACTGTACTAGGACTGCTGTAAACCACTGACATCTAGAGATCGGCAAGAAAAATGCAGAATAAATTGTAACACAGAACTTTCATACACAATAACTCCTGATTTATATGTCACAATTCATATTTGATTAATTCAATTTTTCCTTTAGATTTTCCCTTTTCTGCTGCTTGGGATGCACAAGGACCATAAACCATTTATGCAGATTAACGTGTCAATGACAGACATCTATATTACATGCTCAGATCAGGTTTGACTGAAGCATTTACACCCTAGATTATATTGCGGATTTCCCCTTCTTCAATTTTTGATTCTGTATTACATTTTCAAATTTAGCCATCGCTCTCCACGTGGTTCAGCTCTCTGAAGAGAGACACAGAATTGGCTCTAGTAGCTGGTATTCTGTCTGACAGCCAGTTAGTGAATGAAGCAGTCCACAATTTCATAAGCTAGAATAAATCAGTCTTAATGGCAATCCCCTCCATAGGCCATCTACATGCTGCTCTGATATAATCACAGATCCCAGGAAAGACAGAATTAGATTGTGCAGCATCTTACCTGCAGCTCCTTTGAGACTCTCTCTAAGTGGTTAGTTATCTTTTTTATTAGGTCACTATACATCTGTTCCGAATGCTGCTGGCATACACACTTATACACACAACTGCAGAAACAAATATAGGAACAAACAATGAACTTACAACAGTTTGCAATGAAGGGTAACAGACTTCAAAATATTTTGTTCAAGTCTCAATTTAGAGGATAAGAGAGTTAATTGAATGATTGCTGAACTTTTAAATACAGCCCTAAGCTTGGAATGAGCTCCGACTGACTCCTGGAGTTTCTCCTGGAGGGAGAGAGACCCCAGTATAACTGTCCCATTCCCCCCTCCCCGACCTCACTTGAATTTACAATGAGTTCTCTTAACAGTGTACTTCAGAACAGACAGGATAATTCCGTCAACACCACACTCCTACTTCTGGCTTTTGTCCCTCCTAAGTGAACGAAGCCTCCATTACAATAGGTAGGATTAATAATTAGACACACATTCTAGGGCAAAACCCTTATTAAAAGAAGCAGTCACAGAAGTTGCACCAAACCTGTGCTAGCATTTTTAAAAAGAAGTGTCAAAAGGTCTAAAATTACAGACCCAAGCACATGATTCTATCCTTTGATACTTAAACTCTAGGAAAACCCTACACCCTCACAATAAGCAAACACGCACAGAAAGAGCAACAAACTTCAGTTTTACATTCCATGGCTTGGTTGTGGTCTTGCAGTGTTACCTTTGTTTACTAAGCACATTTGATTGCTCTCTCACTGCAACATAACACATCTGGGAAACAACACCATGCCTTGAAAACATTTACCACAGCTGTTAAACAAATACAAATATTACTTTCAGCAAGTAGTTACATTAAGGTCGTCATCATCAACAGGACTAACACCAATTATCTATACCAAGCAGCTTGTGCTTTGAGTGCTTTCATTCTTTGAAGTCAGCATTTCAAAAGCTAGTTGCCAAAAATAAATAAATAAATAAATAAATAATCAGAGGCAGAAGGAAGACTTCCCCTGGTGTGCTGGGCAAACCAAATCTCCCCCAAACCTCTATTCTAACTCCACTCTCCCTTCATCCTTCTGTACTGAGTACTGTGACAGCAAGCAACCTCGGCCTGAGACTGCTCCTTGGGACATGCACAGACAAATGAGCAAGGTCCAGATCCCAGACTTGAATTCTGCAGGTTTTAACAGCACCCAAAGCCTAAAGCAACACTGTGTCTCTGTAAGGGAATGATGACTTCTCTGCTGAAAAGGTGGTACAGTGACAAACAAACCACAGGCTACAGGGGGCTACTGGAATTTTCTAATGGAAGTGGGAGGTTAGGTACCGTGTCCAAGCCTTTGGGGCCAAGACAGAGTTCTCATTCAATAACTGCTGCCCTCAAAGTCTTTACAAGTAAATTACCAGTAACTTTTAGAAGTCTATATTTATTCCTTCTAACAACTTCAGAAGCCCCAAAACCATAGCATTAATCCCTATGCAAATTCTGATCTTTTGGCAAAAACATGCTATTTCTTAAAAAACAAAAGATACCTACACCTCGCCTCCTACTATATTTTAAAAATAACTGAGTATCTCTGGTTTGATACTATTTACAACAACAAAGTTGTCCTGTTTCTTTCTTCTACTAATAGAAGATCCTCTTCTGGAACAAGCAAGTGCAAAAGGCATTTTGCTATGATGCAGTACAACAGAAGTATCAAGTTAATTTGGACCAAAGCAAAGACAGCCTGATTTTTGTAATCTCCTACAAATCATCCAGCCGGTAACAAAGGGCCGTATGTTTGTTTGCTCCATAACTAACCCATGTGTAACCACTTCCATAAGTTGACCACTTCCTTTGCAATGATGTAACTGAACTGAATTCTGAAGTACAGGTCTGATTAGTGTTAGACACAGCACTGCTATACCTACTTCTGCAACGCATTCTGTAGTCAAACACCAAACTTCCTACATGCGTGCAAAGTGTGTTTACATTTTATTTGAAGACTTGGTTTTAGAGGTTCCTTCCCTTTTTTCAGATCCTGTTTTCAGTTCCTGATTGCAGGCTGAATCTGTGAATCATCCTTGCCCTGCTATTACCCCAAAGAAGTCACCTGCTTTCTCGTCCTTTAGCATAACCAAACCCCTCAGGAAAAGGATGACCCAAACAGGACATCAGAACATAAGCATTTATTGAGAGGGATGAAGACCTGAGATCTGTAAGCTGTCTTGCAGACCAGGTCCAGTGGCATCATACCTAGGAGGCAGCTGTAACAGTTGCCAGAAGTACAACTTAACTGTAAACATTCTCCTCATCTCACCAGTTTCCTTCACATCTGTCAAAATATTTAACCTTTCTAATAGGAAGTGACTATGCACAGGCAGGCTTTGGACTCCAAGATAAAAACTGTCACTAACCACAGTTGGATTCCTTATAGATAAACTGATCTGTAGTAAATATCTGCATACACACCTCTGAAGTTACTTCCTAGCTTTCACTGCTGTGGAGCAGACACCTACAGTTATCACTGTTCACGTCACATACAGTAGTTAGAGTATCTAATAATGTATATTGAGTTTGCATTATGGAAACCTTGATTTCTTCAGTCTGCACAAGGATGATCAAAAAGACTAATCTTTTCAGATCAATTTCACTGTAAAAAAAAAAAAAGTAAGAGATATGTAGCTGTTCAACCCACTCCAAAAAACATCCCATTTTCAGATTAAAAAAACTAGCCTAGGGAAGCAGAGATGAGCTAAACTCAAGTCTACTACAGATGTTGTTTTCTACTCTAAGCAAGCATCATCATTGAATTCAATAAAAAAGCAGGTTTCCTTCCATCCTTCATTCCATGTTGTGCAGCCCAAATATAAATCAGGTAAAGGGAACACCCTCTAAAAATAAACTAAACAAAAAAACAAACTTCCTTGCTAGAAGAGGTTGTCTCAGAGTAATTGACTCCACAGAGATATTTTTTAAAAGAAAACTTAAAATCTGACACACACTAGCTTTATCAGTTACTCTCAACTACAGCTAATCTTATGTTTGGGTAAGATACTGCAACAGACATCTGTGCATCATTATAATGTTGCATCAAGTGTCACACCTTGATGTGTAAGACTTATCTACAAGAAACTTAAAGCCCTTTAATCCCTTAATAAGGGAATAAGCAATAAAAGGATGGCAAAGACACTGCAGTTATCTGCAAACCATAACTAGACACAGATCTACTCTATGTATTAAAGCATTAATTTTGCACACTTACTCTCACTATGGGGAGATGTTAACTCTTACTGATGGCTGGTTGCACACCAGGGATTTCAAACTACAAACTCATTTTGAGTACTTGCACTAATGCTGCAAAATGTTTCTCGACTCAAATTTGTCATCTTCATTACTGATACACACATTGATGCCTGAGTCCAGCAATACCAAAGATTTGGAGCAGAAATTTGTTACAGGTTTTAACTGGAGTTAAGACAGAAGGCACTTCTGTCACTTGCCCTTCTCATATCTGGCTCCCTAATCCAAAGTTTCAAACCGGAGAGATAAGATGCTTAAGAGCAAGTGGGCAAGAGACAAGAGAGCTGAAGGATTCTACAATGGGAATCAGTGACTGTGCTGCCAGTGTCACTTCACAGAATGCAACCCTTTGGTAAAGACAAGCAGGACTGCAGGACGACTACTTGTGTTGCTGGCAAAGGCTTTTAACAGCTTCTTGGATGGCAAACGCAGCAGTAGCTACCAAGTTTCCATCCCATTTGCCAACATCCTGGATACCCATCACCTACAGAACAATCTCCATTTTACTCAATCTCTTAACAAACTGTCAGCTCTCTGAAGCATTTAGCAATTTGGTTTGGTGCAGCAGTATGGTTTTGAGGCAAACCCCCCACCATCCCCACTCCTGTGCACTAGCTTAGGCTGCAGGGTGGTTCTGGTGTGTGACTAGAACCCTTTTAAAGCAAAGTAAGCTGCAGCTCCAGGCTAGGTACCAATCAAATGTTCCCCAGGCAAGTAAGGAGACAGGAAAGACTGAACTTTGCATCAGTCCTTCAGGCAGCCTCTAACAGCACATGCAGCAGGATGTCTGGGCAAGGGTGAAATCACACCAAATCTACCAGATAAAAAGACACAACCAACTGTTTATATGGATGGACTTTGGCACCAATTGCTACTGTTTATTTCTGCACCTCTACTACACAAGAGAGGTGATGAAGAAACCTTTTGAAATATTAAGTCAAATGCCTACCATGCCAGTCTCTTCTTCCCCTTTGAGAAAAGGGATGTTGAAACTTTCTTATATTTCTTAATATATTACACTAAGTGATTGTGGTGGAGCTTACTTTAATATTTTCAGCACTTAAACGGTCAAGAATTAAAACACTTATTCTAGATGTCAAGATATGTATCTATTATTCACTCATTCCAATCATTTAAACAATACTGTACTTCACATAACCTCCCCACTTTCCTTCTCATCAATGTGAAATATGACATAGACTGCAAGGTAAACATTTAACTTCAAAGAAAAACAAACAAACATAGCACTTGAAAGATTTCCTTACCTGTATATTTGTTCATAGGAGATAGGGATGTAGTCACCAGGACTCTGAGTTAAAAGCTGATCTATGGCACTGTCCAACTTTGGCCAATATGTGCTCTTATAATCTTCAATTGTTATAACATTCATTACTACAAGAAAAAGACAAAAGCGTATTTAGTGACTTTAGCTAAAGGATGAGAAGTGAGTGAATGCTCTGCAATTGCAGGTCACACCAATAAGCTGGCCCAAAAAAAACCAGGAAGAGTACACTTCCTCTAAGACAGCCTCATCTAAAACTAAAGCCCAGGCTTGAATTTGTACCTTTTTATTTACAGAAAACAAAAGAAAATGAGAAAAGCTGCCAAATCACTGCTTGGATATTTCTTAGGGACCCAAGAAGCCAGGATAAACTCCTGGGAGTTCAGTTCTAGCATGATGATAGAACAACTTCAAAAAAAAAAAAAAAGAAAGTAGTTCAGATTAATAAATTATGCAACAATTAACTGTGGGTCCTCACATGCAGGAGAAAAAGCTTTGGCCAAGACTGGTAGGTTTTGGAATACTTCTCAGCAGATGTATTCACTTTAAAAGTCTCAAGTGGGACCAGCAGCTTCATTGGTCTAAAAGCTGATGCAATTCCCTCTGTTTTCAAATGCAGTTAGGCTCCTGGGCAACTTTTTGGATCCATATTACAGTTTCCCCTCCAGCAGGCACAATAATACTCCTTTTCCAGATAAGGATCAACACAGAGAAGAACAGGAGGTATTTAAATTAGCACTCCCCATCACTCCATGATTTTCCTCCCCAGCTTCCCAACTGCACCCTCCTGTGAAACCCACTCCAAAGAGTTTTTGTCCCCTCCTTTTTAGGGAGGGTTTCTGAACTAAGCACCTGTGGCTCAGCTCCAATAATGGCCATGGTAGAAGGGTTAGCACCTTCCCTAGAGACCTGGTCACAGGACAACCTTGCTGGCTTGTCACACTACCATAGCTTCGCAGCACCCACTCAAAGACCACAAGACATACTTCCTATCAAAACTGGCTGGGAAATCCACAGGTGGGTCTGGGCTACATGGAACAGAGAGTAGAGATAGTTCCCACCCCAAACAATCCAGCTCAGACACTGCACTGGAGAGAAGTATTTTGAATGGGGCTGCATTTTAAATATATGTGTAAATATAGATTCACTGCTGGGTTCCAGCAGCAAGATGTCAGAAATGTTATTATCACAAGGGGTCAAAAGGAGCAGGGAAAAATCACTTCTGGCAGCATTATGAAGGAGAATTCTAGGGAAATACAGGCAAAACTCTTAACAGTTATGAGAAAAAGAAGAGTATAAAGAGAGTGTGGAATAGAGAGATGTGAGACAAGAAAGAGCTTGAACACTACCTTGGAACAGGTATTACAGATCCCTGTTCTGTGTCTTTTTAGGGTATTTCAGCCAGAAACCTTACTTAGTGAAGAATGTTAGTGCAGTAGTACTAGCCCCAGCTTCACTCAACTAGCCAACGGTTGACTTCTGCTTCATACCTATCACAGAAACAGCTCTGGTTAACATAATACATGCCTAACTAGTGAGCCATCCCCAAACACTGCAGGATGCCGTCCCAACACTCCAGCCTGAAGGTACACCACCATTCACTAGCACATTTATAAGCATTACTGGTCTGGGTACAAAACTACCAAGATATAAATTTACATGGCCAGCAAGTCAGCTCAAGGATGTAAAAGCATCCATGCAGTCAGGGACAGCACAGCACCCGCCCGACAGCGAATTCACCCCTTATTCATTCATCTCATCACAACAACTTGCTTGAGTTCTGGGCAGATGCTCTCAGGAGCAGCTTGCACATAGTAACTTCCATGCTTACACTCAGCAGAAAGACTTGAGCATTTGTATTTCACTTTGTCAACCCAAAAAGGTGCCTTCTCCACAGAAATGCTCTGTTCCACAGAATACATTAAGCTGAAGTCAGCACAAATAATAGACCAAGTCTTGATTTAAGATTTCATTGCATAATCACTCCCACATCTGGTTTAACATATTAAATGAGCTCTATTAATTTGAAAGAAAATAGTCAAGTAAGAGTTTAGAAGGCTGCAAAGATTTTCTAACAGACTGTCAAGATGTTAATTTATTATTTTTAGACTATGGAAAAAGAAAGAACAGAAACACCTGCCCATTGGAAGTGCTGCACAGGTAAAGGACAAAACACTTTTACAAGCAGCCCTGGGAGACTTGTGGAGGAAACACCAATGAGTTCAAAGTAACACTGTAGAAAAGCTTCATTTTTATTCAAAATACTCCTACAAGTATTATTTGATTTCCACATGGCAGTTCTGAAACTAAGCCAATCATAATATTTATACAGTTAAGAGTCTAAAGACTACACACTGAACAATCATTATTTTTATTCTTCTAATTCACAAAACAAATTACCTTTAAATTTTAATAGCTGTCACAAGCCAGTAACATCCCTTTTTCTTTGGCAGTGCTTGCATACACACACAGAGTAAAGAGAAACTCCAAGTAGCACCTTCCAATTCCAAACTCAATTACAAAATCACACACACAACTCCTTAGAAAGAAAATGCAAATTTCCCATCTATAAATTTACTGGTTTTATTTACTTTTCTGTCCTTTCAGGATGTCATTATTGTTTATCCTTACACCAGCTACTCAAGATTTAAAAGGATTTGTCCAAAAGCTGTCATTCCCAAATCACAAGGAAAGGGTGATGCTCCAAGATGGCTTTTATTTCATTGAGACTAAGTTTCTGGGAAGCGACACAGACATTTTGTACCAAAGCACTCTAGAATGTATGATTTTATCCAACTACAGCAAGTTTGGGGTGGGGCTGGGAGACAAATCAGTCTGATCAAGTGGAAAAGGAGCCAGGATCTTCCAGCAAATTATAAAAGTCTTCACAAGCAAAGCCTGACAAGCAACTGCTGCTTTTCCATATACAGAAAAGTTCAAAAGAAAAACTGTTCCAGTCAAATGCAGCAATGAAACTGTTTAAGTGAAAAATATGCACGAGCTTCATATCATAACCCAGATATTGCAGTGTCATAGCCATAGTGAAACACAGCCTGCTCCAAGCTACCACATTCTTTGATAACAACGTCAATGAGAAGAAGAAAAAAAACAACAACAAAACCAAAAAACCCCCCACAAAACACCCCACTAAGATTTAAAAAAGCAAAGACAAAAAAATCCAAGAGTAGGTTTAGATCCCCCATGAAATTGTTAAAGAAAACTTACAAACATGCATAGTTCAAAAAAGATGCTGGAACAGGAATAGGCACAGGATGTGAAGAATAGAATAATAATTAAAAAAAAATCTCAATACTGTTGGCTTTGTTGTTTAAGACAGCTTAACCTGAAAAGCCACTCAAAACGCTTAAGATGTTCACATATAACAAGCATCCTTCCTTTAAAACTGTAGCTAAAAAAGCAGGGGACAGAGGACAAGTAATCCAACCTACTGTCAAGTAAGCAGACATTAATCTGATGATTATCTGTCCTTTATTCTGACTATTAAAAAAAAAAAAAAAAATCAAAGCAAGCAGCTAAGCATCTTTCAGAAGCTTTATTTCATCTCACAAAGTGACATACATGAAGCTTTAAGCTAGCAATACACCCTACAATCCTAAAATATTTTGTCCAAGCATGCAAACTCCTCAAGCAGATATCCAAGACTAATCTACAGATGTGTAGCTATCACTGTGGCTCTGTGTTTTCCTTTTTCTCAGCCTTCATGTGGAAATTTACAGAACAGATTTTGCTATATCCCCTGCCTGACACATCCTAGCATACATTCACAAGTTCATGAGTCTGCCCTGCAGTTGCTTTCAATTCCATTCCAGATTTATTTGGTGTTTCTCAGTCTGCATTAAGACAGGTTAGGAAAAGCAATGGTAAACTTTCTCTTCATCAGCCAATTCCCCTACCCAGCAAAGCACGTCCACCACAGTGAATGAGGTTATGCAGTAGATTTAATGCATGTGCCAATGCTCACAACCACATCTGTCCATCCTAAATAGGACAGGGGTTACATACACTTATAACCATCCTGGCTTGAAAAGGATGAAAAAACACCAAGGAAAACTCTTCATTTGCGTCACAATTCAGATATGCTGCAATTACCACCATGGAAGAGTTTTGCTGAAGGTATGAAGTGTTCTTACTCCTATTTTCTCTCATATGGTCTTTGAAAAATGCTTCTCATAACACCATTGCTTTGTGAATCCACAACTACGACTGAAGCTGAAAAAACTCTAAATAAAGGTTAGCTACAAGTTTAAGAACCATGGAAAATTTTCTTAAGGTGCTTTAATTAGAAGAAAACCTATTAAATTAACTCTGCATTATTATGTCTGATTTTAGTCCTCAGCCTCACAAAAAGCTCAAGGAAGGAGAGTCAGACTTGGCCCCTTAGAAAAGCTTTGAAGGGTTCCCATCTTCTCAAGGAGACCAAAAAAGGCCCACCAGGCACTTCAGTTTGCAACTATGAGCACAAGCAAAACCAATATGCTGTGAGTAATTATGTACTGGATTTTTTTGTTTGGAGGGAAGAATCAGGAGGGAGAGCCCTACCTGAATGTCAGAGGCACTCCAATTTATCGTGGGATTGTTGGAAACCATGTGTCACCCACATTTTTGAAGGTCACCTGTGGGATAACCTGTCTAAGACTAAGCCTCTGCACCATGAAGCAAGCAAGGTGAGTCCTTGCTCATCCCCCACAAGAAATTCCTCATGCAGCAGAGAACAGACAACTTTCCTTTTGATGTTAACACTGACAATCAGCTTCCCTGTGCATGTTCCGCCTCTGCTCTGTGACAAGGCAGGCAGGAGGGGACCTAGCACATACTGTCTCCCTTTTCAGTGTACTTTTACATTCAAAGTGACCTTTCTCCCTTTTTTGATACATGAAAATTAAACAGAGGAGACTAAGGGATCCTCTGCAAGAGCCAGTATTAGAACAGGTAGGACCCACCCTCAGCTCCTGTACTTTCTCAGTCTGAGTTACTTCACTGGACTTTATAATGAAAATTATCCAAAACACAAAGGTGCAGAAAAGTTCTAACTAACTTAACACAGGGAATTTTGCCTTTTACTGGAATTTAATTTTCTTTATAACAATATCAATCAGTAAGGCAGGCACTGTGCTGGGATACCAACACTTGAGAAGCGAAAACAAGAACTCAAAAACCACACCCAAAGCACAATCATCCACAGCCACTTCTCCCCCTCAGACATAAACTGTAGATTAGCTGGAAAGTCACCTTCCTATGAGGTGAAGATCCAGCTTGAAAACCAGCTTTCTTCTGAAATAGAAGCAAAATCTAAGACTCTAAAAGTTTCTAGATCAGGAATTCAAGAGCTTAGTTTAGCAAAGCTGAACAGCATTTCATTTCAAGTGCTTACAAGCCACCCCAAAGTACCTGGAGCCCTGACAAGCAAAGCAGGCAGAGAGCCAGAAAGCTCACAGAGTCTGGGAGCCTGAACTTCAAAGCTGCTGGCCTTGGCAAAGTGCCTAGAGCCACGAAACCCAGGCTACCTGAGAAGCAAGGATCCAGAAGCCTGAACTTCAAGCTTCTGATCCGCTCTGGAGCTGAGCACCAGAGAAGGTGGACAGGTGAGCTAAGACATGGGGAAAGGGAGGAAACAAAGAAAAGAGAAGCACATCTCCCATCCAAATTTCATCATGGCAGTTACATGGTTACATTTCTCAGAGTAGTTTTCACTAGCCAAAATGCCATTGGAGAAAAGGACATATTTTGCCCAGAGGCAGGATTTCTGGGAATAAAACAAGAATTGAAGTGAACAGCAGAAAGATCTTCCCTTCCCTCCAACCCAGCTCAGCAAAACAACAGAAACACCTACCACCCCTGTTAAAAACTACATACAAAAGATCTTTGAGAACTATTTGGGGGTGGTGGCATGTGCATAACGCATCCTCAGTTGTCCTCATCAGGCCTTTGCAGACACACAGCCCTCCCAGGACAGCACAGCACACCCCTTGCAGGGGCTCTGCACACATTGCCATCTGCCGTCAGCAACCATATGCAGGTTTCAGACCCATCTTCAGGCTTTTCAGGCAGAAAGAAAAAGTCCTTAGGAAAAGACAAGAGGAAGAAAAGCCTTGCGGCAGAAAAGCACCGGTGCCTCTGCAGACCTGACACCCCTACGCTCCCGGTGCTACACCCAGACCTACCCCGTCACCGTGAAAGGGAAGGAGCAGCAGCAGTTGGGGTGCGCGCAACAAGGACGTAATTTTCTCCTTCCGTGGAGCCTTAACCCACTTGATTTTGCTTCCAGCAGCCGCTCGGACCAAGGCCCGCTCAGAGCCCCCGCTGTAGAGCTAACTCACCCCCACACCCCGAGGCACAGCCGCGGCGGAAGCCCGCAGGGGGAGCAGCGGGGAGGGCTGCAGGCTGAGAAGGGAGCGGACGACCGGGCCGCGGAGCCGCCCGGGATCGAAGTCCCCCCTCCCCGCCGTGCGCCCGAGACCCCCAGGGAGGAGCACGGGGAAGTCACTCACGGAACTTGGAGGCCGAAGCGTTGATGTTGATGGCGGCGGCGATGGCTCCAGCTCCCCCCTTGCCCGCGGCGCCCCCGGCTCGCAGCTCCGCAGCATGCCATTGGGCTCGGGCACCGCGGGGAGCTCCGGCCCGGCCGGGGGTCCGGCGACAGCCCCGTGCAGAAGGCGGTCGCCGAGCGGCGCCGCGGCGGGGCTCAGCAGGTGCCGCCCGTAGCCGCCGGCGCCCCAGTTGTTGTGGTTCTGGTCGTCCATCATGGCCTCGCAGCCGCCGCCGCCCTCCTCCTCCATGCTCTCCTCCTCCATGGCGGCTGCCCGCTTGCCGGCGCGGCGGGGAGCGAGGCGAGGCGGGGCGGGAGATCACCGCCCGCTGCCCATGGCGGCAGCTCTGCGCCCGGCGGGGCTCGCCGCGGCACGGCTCCGGGCACGGCCCGCGGCCGCCAGCCCAGGTTCCGGCCGCGACACTTTGCGACAGGCGGAAGACGGCGGGCGGGCTGGGAGCACACCTCCTCCTTCGCGGAGAAGCATGCTGGGAAGCGTAGTCCGGCGAGAAGGAGCCGCGATTGGCTGGGGCGCGGAAGAAGGCGGGGCCGCGCGCGGGCGTCTGATACGCTGTGCATTATGGGGCAGGACGCGGTCCGCCGGCGCTGTGAGGAGGCGGCAGGCTCTCTGCCCGGAGGGGGACGGAACAGCTCGGTCCCTGACCCAGCGGCTAGTTCAACTTGAGAGGGGAGGCTCCAGCACGCCCCGCCTCCGTTTCTCGCTGAGGGGGAGCCGCGGGCCTGCCCCCTACACTCCCCGGCCGGGGCCTGCTCTGGCTCCCAGGCCCTCTGCTGCATTCCCCCTAGCGAGAGCGCGGCCTGGCCCGCGGACAGCAGCGGCCCGGGTGAGGAAGGGGGGCTGCTGCGGGCCGATACTCCGGAAAGAAACACTTACAGACGGCCTTCCCACCCGTTCTGTGACCCGTACGGCGCCTGCACAGCGGTACTGCTTGGCGGTGCTGCCTTTCTCCGGGGGAAAAGCACAAGTAATGCGAAGCTATTTGTACTCCTAATAATGTAACAGTTAAAAAAAAAAAAATTTAAAAAATCACATTTTTTTCTGCTACATAGTTTCCTTCAAGTATAATTAGGTTTTCATTTACAGCTAAGTGCTCTGGCTACTGTAGGGAAAGAACAAATTGGGGTTTTTAGTAAAAATAAAAAAAAAAAAAAAAAGAAGTTTCCACTTCATGGGGTTTTGCCCTTGCATGGCAAACAAAACAGGAAAAATTAAAAGTGTAGATAAAAGCAGAGGTGTCTAGACAAAAGCATGTCCTTTATTTTCCAGTAGAAACACTGTTTTCTATTTTTTAGCACCACTTTACAACAGCAGAAAGTGCCACTGATTTCACTGCACCATGGAAAGGGTCCGTCTCAAGTTGCTTTGATAAAGGCAAGCAATGGAAAGAATTTGTCCCCATTGCTTTTTATTATTATTATCTATTTGAACAAACAGTATTTTTGAGATTTAAAGATCACACTGAATATCAGTGGTTTATTCAAACCAACATACAGTCCTCTCCGCTTTCTATCTTGGCAGGCACCAGCAAGTCATGGTTGGCCTCTGTGGTGGTTCTGCCCCAAGCAGTGGCTGAGCACCACACACCTCTCACTCCCTCCAGGAGGAAAAAGAGACAGGGCCTCAGTGGGTTAGGTTAAAGACAGTTTACTGACAAAAGCACTGTGAAAGTAGAACAGTAACAGCCAATTACACTCACACCCAGTGATAACACAGAATCATAGAATCGTAGAGCTTGGAAGGGACCTCCAGAGATCATCAGGTCCAACTCCCCTGCCAAAGCAGCTCCTCAGCTCATATTGCACAGGTCGGTGTCCAGACAGGGCTGGAATCTCTCCAGAGAAGGAGACTCCACACCCCCTGGGCAGCCTGTCCCAGGGCTCCCTCACCCTCACTGGGGAAAAGTTCTTCCCCATGTTGGTGCGGAACTTCCTGTGCTCCAACTTGCAGCCATTGCCCCTTGTCCTGTCCCCACAGACACTGAAAAGGGGCTGGTCAATTCCCCCTGCATTCCATGTTTAAGATAATTATAAACATTAATTAGGTCCCCCCTTAGTCTCCTCAAGACTGAACGAACCAGCTTATTCAACCTTTCCTCATAAAACAGATAACACAGAGTACCTTACTGACCCCACAACTACAGTGTGCTGCACAATGCAAGGACCATCCCAACACCACAGCCACACTCAGACTGCCCTGGAGGCACCAGGAGCACCCCTCCCCGACCAGCCCCTTTTATGGGGGAGCGATGTCAGGTGGTGTGGAAACAGCCTGGGCTAACTCAGCTCACCTGGGCTGGCTGCTGGGGAGGTTGACTCTGGCCTGGCCAGGACCTGGGATCCTGGGGTGCATCCGGAGGAGTGTGGCCAGCAGGTCAAGGGAGGTGATCCTCCCCCTCTACACTGCCCTGGTCAGGCCCCACCTGGAGTGTTGTGTCCAGTGCTGGGCGCCTTGGTATAAAAAGGACAGGGATCTCCTGGAAAGAGTCCAGAGAAGGGCTATGAAGATGATTAAAGGCCTGGAGCATCTCCCCTATGAGGAAAGGCTGAGAAAATTGGGACTGTTCAGCCTTGAGAAGAGAAGACTAAGGGGGACCTAATTAATGTTTATAATTATCTTAAGCAGGGGATGCAGGAGGAATCAGCCAGCCCCTTTTCAGTGTCTGTGGAGACAGGACAAGGGGCAATGGCTGCAAGTTGGAGCACAGGGAGTTCCACACCAACATGGGGAAGAACTTTTCCTCAGTGAGGGTGAGGGAGCCCTGGGACAGGCTGCCCAGGGGGTGTGGAGTCTCCTTCTCTGGAGATATTCAAGACCCGTCTGGACGCCTATCTGAGTGAAATGTCCTAGGGAGCTGCTTTGGCAGGGGGTTGGACCCGATGATCTCTCGAGGTCCCTTCCAACCCCTACAATTCTATGATTCTATGATTCTATGACCAGGACAGGCTTAGAGACCAAAAGCTGGTGGATCACACCTGGGTTTTAGCTTGCATATGTGGCGTATTTGCACGCCTGGTTTTGGCTGTTGGTTTATTTCTACGTATGCCTTGAGCACAGCTGGAAAAGGAACAGAAAGGCCGGTTTTGTTCCCTTCTGCCACATCTTTGCATTCCCTGAGTGGGATGCATAATAAAATGTAAATGTCAGTAGCATCACTTATAATGGATATTAAGCTTGGAAAGCTAAAGCAGCAAACCATTTTTAGCTTAGGTAAGTGTTGCAATTTTCTGGTAATCACAAAGAAACTTAAATGAAGTTTGCATATCTTCACCGCTTCAAGAAAGACATGTTTGTGTTCTCAACCCGCAGAGCAACTCCCTCGTACCCTCCTACTCAACCGCTTCCACTGATCTCAGGAGCGGGTCTCAGATTGTTTGCCAGTATTTAAAAACACTGTGACCTGAGGAGAAATCAAGAACTTATCAGCACAGCTTTATCTTTCTTTTATTAATTTCGAAAGTGCTTATGTTAACATCTAAAAGCAGTGGAAAAGTAGGGCAAACTCAGGGGTTTTTCACTTCTAGGATTTCTTATCTCCTGTTTCATACTCTTGTTGTGCACAGACAGTATTTCTGTTACCATCTCTGTAATTTACTAACCAGCTGGGATCTTTTGGGGTCTGGTTGGGTTGTTGGGTTTTTTTTTTTTGCTATGATCTTTAAAGGTATGTTTCCTTTCTAATCCCTTTCACAATGTTCCTTGCACCATGTCTACACTCTCTGCACTTCCTTGTGGCAGGAGTCCAAAAACCTGAGACAATCCTTCACTATGGAGTTCTCTACAGACTCTCCTCTGTTGCCTTGTGCAACAAGCTGGCTCATCTTACAAATCAAACAAGAAGCTCTTTCTTGCCTCCCATAAGGCAAATGACAAGCTGCAACAGTCATCTATGGCTCATGCTATTTAAACACATGACTGCATGCTGATAAAGGCACTATCAAATGCTTCATCATTAAAGCAGCGCTTGTTTTTGCATGCACTTCAGAGACTTCTCCACATCGTTTCCTTTTTTCCTCGTCAGCATGTGAAAGTTTGATTTGAAGGCTTTAAATACTGTCTTGGCAAAATTAACATTTTTCAGTAACAGAGCTATAATTATTAGTTGAGTGTACCACCTACAAATGCAGTTCTGACAAGGCCTGAGTGTCCCCACGTCTCCATAAAATCCCTGGAGACTTGAGACTCACCTATACTGTAACTAGCCCATCAGTAGAGCGCAGTACTTTCACCGACAATGTAACATGAAGATGTCACACTTCCCTTTTAGACTCCTGGATCCATAGTTAATTACCCAGAAAAGCACCAGAAGCATTTGTTACATCTTCATAATACTTCTTTTTTTTTTTCATTTGGCTCAGCACTTTGGATAACCAGGTTACAGTTGCAAGCTCTACTACAAAGTAAAAGGGAAGATCAGGGTTTCCTTTACCCATGGAATGCGTGAGTCATGAAAGAAATGTTTTCTAGAAATTTGTAGCAATGAAGCTACAAGGGAGCTTTTCCTCTTGGACTCTCAGACAGGCTGCGATGCTTGCTTCTGCTTCTGGGTATTTTTCTCTTGTGTAACTTTAATTTTATATGGACAGTTGTAGCAATCAGATAGGGGTATTTCCTTCTTCCTCTGATATCTATGTTTATAAAGCAGCTTTATTAAGTACCCCAGCACAGTTCCTGCTGCACTCTGTGTCACAGCTGGCTGTATGGAAGTAGCAGTTAAATGACATATGAGACTTGCTGGGGAAAGACACACGTAATATGTTTTGCTTTATTTCCTGCTCTTGGTGAGAAACTTTATGACATGGATACAATTCTTATTTTAAACCAGACTGGTTTTCCTTGTTCCCCAAGCAGCCGGTCCACTGAAGTCAATAGGAAAGCTTTCATTGATTTCAATGGGATTTCAATCAAGCCCTAACACAGCATGTGAAATGCTCCCCAGATTTATAGCTCTGGTTCTAAAAACCAAATGAAACAAATAAAATAATTCTGACAAGAAACATGAATGCTAAGCAGAGCCTTCAATAACAGTCTGTCAGGAGGAGGATGAAATGCAGCCCTTTAGATGTCAAATAAAACAGCCCCTTGCAGAATACTGGCAGAGAGCAGACAAACCAAAAGGGAAGTTAGAGTGCTCATTATTTTTGAGACATATTTTGACAGTCTCCAAGAGATATCTCAACTCTCTGAGCTCAGAGAAACAAAGTTTCTCAGAGAAACACCTTGCCCCTCCGTCTGGCACCATGTGGCATACCCCCTCCCACAAGGACTGCCATTTAGGACAAACTGACTAGTGTGAAGTTTACATGGAGATGTGCCAGTGATGGTATGGAGTGACCATCCTTGCCACTCCTTGACTACATACAGTCTGCAAACCCAGACTGTACACAGCCTATCTCATTACTCTACAATCTCTTGGTTGGTCTCTGCCTAGGAAAAAAAAAATAAACCAGCTTATGTGATAAGTCCTTGAGAACGAACCTCTGTGAACACATTTTATCAGCAGTATCAATTTCTGAGAGCTCAGAAGAAGGAAACACAGCACAAACAGAAATCAGCTGCCCAGAGAGGAACAATTCCTGCCATCTTCCACAGGCAAAAGAAACCACATATTTCAAACATAAAGAAATCGCAGCTATCCCACACCAAGACAGCAGGAGCCTGTTCTTGCCAGGTGCCAGCACGGTGCCTTTGCTGGAGAAGAGCTGCACACATTCGCTGTGCAGCCAGGGAACAGTGGAAAAAATGCAAGCAGCTGATCAAAACCAACCACAAGCGCTCCAGAGATGTTTGTCCTTTCTCCTGCACTGTGCCAGACATATAGGTATGCTCGTGCTCTGCAGGGCACAACAAAATTACACAGTCAAATCAGATCACATTCTCCTGAAGCTAACAAAAGAGTTGTAGGAGACACGCCATGGTCTGCTCTCTGTTACCCCTGGGTACCTATGCAAAAATTCAGCCAGATAATTTGCATTTAGGGTAAATGGGAAAGTTTTACATTAGGTTCAAGTGCATACCTGCTTCTGTGCTTAGGAAGCAAGGCAGTGTTCCTCCTCTCCAGCCTTACAAAGAGAGCAGGACCCAGAATTGCCAGGTCCCTTTTTTCTGCCTGGATGCTATCATCGGCAAGATACTAAGAGCACAGTGGATACAGTAGTATATCCCCTGAGACTTTTTCCAACTTCCCCACCGGTGGGCACATTCCCTGCATCTGGGCCTGATGTGAGGTCCTTGAGTGCAGTACCTGGCTGTAATTAACGTGGCCAGCCTCACCTAAGCCCCCTACCCATGAACTTTCTCCCCTTTTGTCCCAAAGCTCCATTTAAGCTCAGAGCTTGAGATTCATTCCTTGCCTACAATATGTTCTGTATGTCCTGTTACCTTCCTGTACCAGGTCTTTCGCATGTTGTGCTGCCATCCAGAGAGACCTGGACAGGCTGGAGAGCTGAGCAGGGAGAAACCTAATGAAGTTCAATAAAAGCAAGTGTAAAGTCTTGCACCTGGGAAGGAACAACCATTTCTATCAGTACAGGCTGGGGGTGACCTGCTGGAGAAGAGCTCAGTGGAGAAGGACCTGGGGGTCCTGGTTGATGACAGGTTGGCCATGAGCCAGCAGTGTGCCCTGGGGGCTGAAAGAGCCAATGGGATCCTGGGGGACATCAGGAGGAGTGTGGCCAGCAGCTCAAAGGAGGTGATCCTCCCCCTCTACTCTGCCCTGGTCAGGTCCCACCTGGAGTATTGTGTCCAGTTCTGGGCTCCCTGGTATAAAAAGGACAGGGATCTCCTGGAGAGAGTCCAGAGAAGGGCTACGAAGATGATTAAGGGCCTGGAGCATCTCCACTGTGAGGAAAGGCTGAATAAGCTGGGACTGTTCAGTCTTGAGAAGAGAAGACTAAGGGGGGACCTAATTAATGTTTATAATTATCTTAAGCAGGGGATGCATCGGAAATTGGCCAGCCCCTTTTCAGTGTCTGTGGAGACAGGACAAGGGGCAATGGCTGCAAGTTGGAGCACAGGAAGTTCCGCACCAACATGGGGAAGAACTTTTCCCCAGTGAGGGTGAGGGAGCCCTGGGACAGGCTGCCCAGGGGGTGTGGAGTCTCCTTCTCTGGAGAGATTCCACACCCATCCGGATGCCTTCCTGTGCAATATGAGCTGGGGAGCTGCTTTGGCAGGGGGTTGGACCCGATGATCTCTCGAGGTCCCTTCCAACCCCTACAATTCTATGATTCTATGTTACCCTCTCCCTTATGAATTATTAAATGGGATTATTGCAAGATCTGTGCCATTCCGTTCCTGCATATGGGCATAACTCGGTATTTGGCCCATGAGAAGAGACAGCCCTGCGCTGGCGCATTCCCTGGGCCAGTGCCTTGTATTGTATGTATATGTATATGTATATGTATATGTATATGTATATGTATATGTATGCCGGATGTTCTGTCAGGCGGGCGTGTAAAGCGGTGCCCTAGCCCAAGCCTGATGACAGCAGGATGGGTGGCATGTGTATCCTGTAATTTTACAACATATATATTTTGCTCCTATGGCTTTTGGTTTTACAGCGCCAATAGAAAGCACAAGTCTTCTGGCATAATTACACCACAAGCATTTTTGTGGTATGTGATATGGGCTAATTCTTCTGACTACAGGCATGACCAGACTGTTCTGTCCCATAAACCAATACCCAAGGGAACTCACGCTTAAATAACAAAGTAGATTGGCTGGTATTCCTTGGAAACCTCATTTTTGTTCTTTCTTGAGCCTTCGGTCAAATCAGCCAGTCTACTATGTCTGGATGACACTGGGCCAGTGCAAGCAGTAGAAAGGAGTTGCTGAAACTGTGTTTGGCACTTCACAAAAACAGCCACCTGCCTCCAGCACACATGAAAAACCTGGAGTACAATCAGTCAATGCTGGTGCACCACAAAATATGAAGACAATTCCCTACAACCAGGGAAAGCTTCATACTTCTGAAAGTCCAGGATGCACGCAGGCAGCCTGACACAACTCTTGACTGGAGTGTGCACCACCTCTTGTGTGCAGTTAGACAAAAGGTGGGGTTTTGGCTGTGCCTGAGCTACCCATAACAGCTCATACAATGCTGGAAGGTCACATGTCTTTGGTCTTTCCATGACACCACCAAAGGCAATGCTGCCACTGCTGTAGGTCTGGCCATGCTTCTCCCAGCACAGGGCCCTGGCGCCACATGTTCCTTAAGGGGACACAATGCCACTCTCATGCAGCTTTCTTCAAACCCACAGCTGTCAGGCCCTGGGCTGGGTGTTGCTCACGCAGGTTCCCCAATGAGGGTCCCCACCAAGACGAGCCAGTATCAGCCCCATACTTCCCAATCTAAACTGCTCAGGTGGAACCAGTCTGGGGCCAAAGTGGGTACATTATTCTGTCTCCCCAGTAGATTTGGGCTCTTTAGGAAAAGCCCCATGCATTTAATGTGGTAAAAAGCTGCAGAGGATGTTTCACCGATGCTGTTTATACAGCCTGTCATTAGATGTCAGCCTGCTCCCCTGGGTCCACGGGGCTGGGCAGGTCATCAGCCGCACGGACACATCCAGCGACAACCACACACAGGGCAGTGTTTGGCAATAAACTCCAAAGCCCCAGTTTTATTAATGCAAAAGGAAGAAGCGAAATAGCATGTACATTTTCTGCTGTTTCATCATGTTTTCTCATTTAACTTGCTCTTTTTTTTTTCACCTTCTGCCTCGCCTCCGCCTCTGCTCGGCTGCGCAGCCTATTGTAAGCTCTCTAAAAGCACCCCATTTATCAAACAAGTGCTCCTTCACTAGAAGCAAAAAGGAAACTCTAGACTTCTCTGAGCAGATTTTATTTATTGTACTTCATCTCTGTCTCACAATGTATTCAAGGAATATCCAAGAGGCCATGAAAACTTTGGTACCCGTAAAAGAAGGGTAAATAATAGAATACACTAAGTACCATTTCCAGAGAATCTACCAGAGCTTTTGTGCTTTAATGTTTGATCCAGGCTCCCCTTTCCACTTAAGCTGAGAATTCAAACACAAAGATATGTTGGGTGTGAAAGAATAACAACTTTAGTCATTTAAAAAGAAAAAAAAGTGAAGAGAGTTTCAATATTAACCGATTCAAATAGGATTTTATCTGTAGTGAGGAACTGTTTTAAAAGGGACACTACCAAACATTCAGGTGTAAAATTTAGGGAATGTTTCAGAATAGAGTGAAAACCTTCATTCTTCCTAGACTTTCTGCAGGGAAGTGTAACGGCTGTGTTGTGCCAGTTACTGAGAGCCATCAGTGTAACAGAAGATTCTGGTTTGTTTTTTCTGAAATGAAAATAAAGAAAACTCGGTATAAACAGCCATGGGCAGATCACCCTGGAAAGCCAGCTGCCGTTCGCCTAGAGGTGGAGCCAGTCGTCTACAGGGCTGAACACAGAGGAACGACATCATCTGAGCAGTGAGGCAGGAAAACTGGGGAGAAAAAAAAAGAAATAGTCACTGATTTGGTTGCAAAATGGCTATATGTATGTGGCACATCCTCACCGGCAGTGAGCGGCAGATTACAGGAAGGTTTAGAAGATGCAATAGCCACAGACACTCTTTCAGAGGGAAACCTAGGGAGACTGGGGGAGGGAATAAGAATGATTGCACAAGGAAAAACTACATATAAAGGGGAAGAGAACAAGCAGCACCTCCCTCACAGAGTAATGCTTTGCTGCCCCACCATGCAGAGCCCTGCTAATGATTACTGCCTTGCACAATGCTTTTAGGCATTAGGCAGCACTTCTCTTGCTGTTTCAAAAATAGGCCTTTCTAGGACAGTTTAATCAGATAGTAAGAAAGCTTTCTCCATCACATCTCTTGTTTGCTTTCACATGTAAGACGTTCTGGAAAATAATTTGTGCACCATGTATCTGGTTGGTGTGAGCCATCCAGCATGCAGCAACAGAAGAACTGGCGCCCAGTCTTTCTTTTGGATTAGATACTGGATATCAGCTTCCTCATTCTTGGCGGTTTCTCAGAAAATGGAAAAATAGCATCTGTAGTTCCTCCTGCTGGAAGACAATGCATTAATTCCCTGTGTCTAAGCTTTAAACGGGGGCACTATCTTTCCAAAACTATAAAAGAGGAAATACTGGGCCATTAAAACTTTTTCTGTCAAAAGGCTGCCACAGCCAGGAAGGCTTTACTGCCAGTTTCTTTGTGATTATCATAGCTATCGCCCAGTTTCTTGGTCTGCTTTCAATTTGGTACTTAAAGGAAGGTCCACCCATGCATTCAGTGGGAGCTTGTGCCACTTCCCACTTTCCATTCTGCATTTTCCAGGCTCAGAAGCTGACTCCTACTCTTACCCGGTCCAAAATCCCAGTTGACCAAACTAATATCCCCTCTGCAAAGTACTTCAGGGTGAAAGCAATAACACAAATGCAAGAGTTTTGCAGACAAACTCAGAAATAACAAGTGCGAGAGATTTTTAAGTGTTCTTAGCAAGGACCAACAACTCACGGACACCAGCCTCTCACCCGCATGACTGCTGTTCTTAGCAGAGCAGCAAGTGGCCTCATCGTAATCAAACTCTACAATTAGCTCTCCAGCCTCACTCTCCTCCATCTGCCCAGAGCTTCAGCATCATTCTCCACCCCCGGTCTTGTCTGGCCTGGCTTGCTTGCTCAGTAATCTCTAATTTTCTTCCTATTTCTTTGGTTATTTCTTCCCTTCAGCCTCTCTTACCCCACCCAGGTTGTGTCTGTGTCCCTGGCTTAACTCTCTCTCCTCCTCCCTTCCTTCCTGGCAGGAATACAATCTCAACATATCAAACTATAAGCTCAACTTCAAAGAGACCTTTTAATTTCCCTCCAGCCTCACTACTTTATCTCCTTCCCTTACCTCTCGAAACGGCATCACTCTTCTCTTGGGCACAGTCCCACCATTCCAGCTGGGTGCTGCCCTGGCTTGGGGCCTCCATGTCCCACATCCTGCTGCTCTTGGAAATTTTGTCATACACCCTCTCTTATTCACTCAAATGTGCAAGTCCCTTGAGCAAATTGTCTCTTCTTTCCTCAGCCACAGAGACCTTTTTTCACTCCTCCTCACCAAACACAGTCCTGTTCTCCCCTTACCCATCAAACCGACCACATTAAGAAACCATGCTAGACCCTTCTTGAGTTTCCAGACCCCCTTCTTCATCGCTTCAAACAGAAGCTTCACTTTCAGTGTTCTTTATGATCCAGTTCTTGTCTTTCATTAAGTACCAGGAAACCAACTCCCTCTTCTGATCCCTTCAGGACAAAAGCCCTTATCTCCCACTTGTTAAAACACACTCAAGGCACCTTTGGGCTTTTTTCCCAGGCAGCTATAAGTTTCTGTGAAACCATCCTCATTATCCTTAAAATTCTCCTTTGACGTTATGTCAATAAAATCCTTAAGTGTTAGGCTGTCGGTGTGCTGACACCCTCTGACTAACAGCAGCTTGTATTTCTTTCTGCCTCCCTGCCTGTCTATATCCATTCATTAGTTCTTGTTTGACAGTGAGAACTTGGGCTTTGAAGGACAGACATTGCCCTTCCCTTTCACAGCCCCCACCACACCGGGGTCTTGATCCCTGACCAGCTGCTGTATTACAACAGTGAGGGAGTAAATCAATCCGTCGTCTTTTCCCATCAAAATCATACTCCAATCATTTTATAATTTATCTCATACTTGTCTCAAGTTCACCATGGACTGCTGGAATTTGGGTGCAAACGACACATAAAACGTTGTGTAGTAAAAGGAAGCAATGAACCTGCAAGAACATCGATGAGCGTGGCCAAAGGCTAATTCTGACTTTATATCAGAATGAAAGAAAAATATAAATATGGAACTTCCTGATGGCACATCACCAGCAAAGGGATAAAACCGTGCAAAAGCTTTCCTGGGAGTTTTGTATATGTACAATATTTTAAATTCCCACTTTTACGTCTGTCAAAGATCTGTATCCAACCACAGGATAAGGTAGATTTTATTAGGAAATGAGGACAGAAGAAGAAGGAGGCTATTAAAGGTTTCTTAAAACGCTAGCACCCTATAAATGTCAACTTCTGACATTGCAAAAAATATCAAATCCTGTCCTGCTTTGTGGTCACTCTGTGGTTAACAGATTATCCTTCAGGACAATTCATTTCTCTGCTCTTGCCACCCCTTGCAAGCCACTCCTTTCCTGCTCCAACACTGATTCACCAGGACATATTTTATTCCTAAATCAGAGACCTATCCACTTGGCTTCACAGAGGTCTCTCTTGAAGTCATAGCACAATTCAAAGAAAACACTCTTTCATATTCATGTGGTCAAAAATACTGTGTTTCCTAAGCCATAAATCTTTTCTAGGGCAACTTTTGCTGGCAGGATTATAGTGGCAGCAGAGCTAGCATGGCTTTACTCAGCAAACACTACCAGTTGTGCAGACTCCTAAGCCTAGAACAGAGGGACTAAGCCTTTAAATAGCTTAATTCATTGGTGCAATTTCTTTGATATATATCAGCTGAAAATATCACCCGGGATCAAAACCATAATGGAGATGCTACAGAACAACAAAGCAAATGGAAAACAAGGAGGGGCAAAGCCAAGCAAAATAAACTTTACTTACAGTGAATAGAAGGAGATGGAACAATAACAAACAAATCGCTTCTCTTGATGTGTGTTCATTAGTGTGGCTTAAGGGCATGTGGAAATTTTACTACAAAGCTCACTGCTGCAATGCATAAGTAAGAAAAGCATGGGGACTACTTACTGTTACAGCAAGAAATCTCAGCTGAATCTAACTGCCTTTCATATCGTTTTCTTCAAGTGCTCTCTGTTGAGGTGGAAGGAGAATTACCATATTGTAGGTAAGCTATTACGTGCTGCTTTATAAAAGAAGTTAACTTCTAGGAAAAACAAGCAAACCAACAAACACCAAAAAACCCTCAAATAAATCAATCACTATGGAGAAACTGGTTGAATTAAACAAAGCTAATTAAATACCTAGTAAGCTATTAAGTATATATGTAAAAAAGGGAGCAAGTAGCCTCTTCTCTACGTTCACAGACAGGAAATTACTTTAGGTTGTCTTTAAATGTTTCTCCTGTGAGTGAAATAGGTAAAGTCTGTGTGACAAAAATAAGGAGAATTAGGTCAGCTTCTGGACTCATCCATCAGTGTAAATACAGCACATCTCTAGCTCATACTATTCCAAAATCATTTAAAGTGATTGTTTTCAAGTCAATCTTCCATCATCCACCTTTTCTTTTTTTTACCAGAGGCCAGAAATAGCACCTCATAATTTATCTTCTATGTCAAGCTTTGCAACAGCTGCCCCTTCCTGAGCCACTGAACTCAGTTTGCTGCATCTGCTTTCAATATACAGACTGGAACCAAATTTTCTCTATTGCATTTGCCTGTCAAATCTGGTTTCAGAGAACACACTTCAGATAATGCTAAGAAGTGCTACATCCGCAAGGCTGCTCCTGCACTTATAATTCAGCGTGTTCTTGAACTGTCTTGAGCAGCTTACAGAACTTCATCAGCCTTCAACACGAGGCAGTGAACTAATGCTGCTAATTTGTGGCTTGGGTGCCAGAGACAAGTTGGCTGGTAATTTTTAAATTTATAAAATTGGAAGGTGCCTTGGACCTAAACATTACAAATTTCTGGCGAAAAGAAAATAGAAATGGAGAAAAATTCCATGCTTCTTTTCCAATTACCCTGCGCTGCAACTGGTCTGGGACACTTAGAGAATCACAGAATCACAGGCTGGTTTGGGTTGGAAGGGACCTCAGAGCCCAATTATTTCCTACCCCCTGCCATCAGCAGGGACAACCGCCTCTACCCCAGGATGCCCTGAGCCCCATCCAACCTGGCCTTGAACCCTACCAGGGATTCAGGGGCAGCCACATCTTCTCTGGGCACCCTGTGCCAGGGCCTCCCCACCCTCCCAGGGAAGGATTCCTGCCTAATGTCTCATCTAAATCTCCTCTCCTTCAGCTTCAGGACATCACCCCTTGTGCTATCACTACACACCCTGACAAAGAGTCCCTCTCCACTTCTGCAGCCTTCCTGTAGTCTCCCTCCCTTACCTCAGATGAGGTCCCAGAGCCTTTCCCAGTTTCCAGGTCAGGGTTTGAACCCCCTGGTTCTGCAGGCTCTGTGAAGATAAGGCTTGGGCATGACAAACCCTAGGCATGACAAGTCCTCATCCCTCTCTATCTTGACCTTGATGCTCTGCTTTAGCCAGGAGAAAACCTTGGGTGCCTGGGTCACAAGCAAGAGCACTTGGGGCAGGTGGCTGCTCTGGACAGTCAGAAGTAGGATTGTACCATGCCTTGTGCTTGTCCTTCAGCGTGAATGTAGCATCCTTCCTTTTATAAAACCTAATTATTAGATGCCAGTGTACACAGGCTGCTCTGCACCAGTCCTTTCTTCTCTGGGACTTGCCAGAAAGTCTCTCTGGCTTTCCATGTTGCCCAAATGAAATTCATCCTGATCCAGTCATAACAACACTGGTGGAAGGGATCGCAGTGCTCTTGTCATTTATTATCTGTTGTAGGAGTCTACCTGGAAGCACATGCCCAGTCCCAGGGCCCTGCTGCACCAGGCACTGGAGAAGAGAGTAATCTAGCAACAAATCTCTGCTCTGCCAAATTTACTGAGCAGATGTTGGACAGGATAAAAAGAACAATCAAGACGACGTGAGAAGTCTCCTGCAGTTGAACCTCACCATGCCAGGTTATTTATCTGTTTCCACACCCCCACTGCTCTGAAGCCACAGATTGATGATTCCTGTATGAACGTGCACAGTACGACTCAAGTAAATGGCAATTGGCACGTGGCAGCTTGAATCCTTTTATGTCAGTATCTGCTTCTCCATCTTTCAAAAAGTAGAAGCAGCAGCTGGTTTGAACTGGAATGCAACCAGCTTTGTGTTGAAAAGGAAAGAATTCCCTTTAAGAGGTTAGTATCCAGCCTCTGCTTTGTTCAGCACAACCTCCTGAATAGCCAGAATTATGTTTGAAAGGTATGTTCTTTTGAGCAGGATCCTGAAGAGGAAAAAAAAAAAATATATATATAGGAGCCTGCACCTCTCAACAAAGAAAGGATGTGCTCTTCTCCATTTACTGATCCAATGCTCAAAGAGCACAGAAATCGCCTCCTGCGGGTGCCAGGCTTTGAGAACAAAACAAAAAAAAAAAAAAAAAAGAAAAAAGAAAAATGGATATTCTGGTAACTATGGAGAGGCTACAAAAACATTTTTCTAGGTCACTGAGAGCAGGCAAAACACAGGAAGTGTTTTCTATTGCTGCTCCACGCTCCTCTCTGCTTCCCCCCAGAACTTAAATAGCTCTGTGATGCTTTGGGAAGCTGCTCTTTCCTTGTTGAATCTTGAAAGAGAATATAATTGCTTTTTCTCTATGCCAGTAACGACAGGAGAGACCAAGACACGTTTTTACATGAAGCAATATGCTGTTTGTTACAATCACTGCTGCCTGGCTTGGGGAGTTGCTAGAAGTGCCATCTTCTCAGGGCACGTACTGAGAGGAAGTTGGATAAATAGGAATTGTCTCCTCTCACTTCTACACCACACCTCCAACTCGAGTTTGCAGCTTAACAAAACCCATCTTTTATGTGCTCATAGGAGCTGTGGGTTTGTTAAAACACCTGCCCACAGCTGGTGTGTGCATTTATCAATGTATATATGGTATTAAAAACATTAATTCTCCCTTATTCCCAGTGTGACCAAATGGGTTCCTAGTGAAACATTTGATATCTTGTAATTCTTTGCATTCCAGTTGTCTATTGGACTAAACAGATATGATTTGTTACACCACTGCAATCAACAAGTGGAAAGGAATATTAGGGGATGCTTTTTCAATAATGAAGGTAAGTAATTAGGAGTTGTGGCCAGTTAAGGAAGCAGCAGACTCTGTTACACACATCATCACTCAGTAACCCAGTGATGCATCCTGGCTGGTGACACAGCTGTCCTTCCTAGCTTTAGAAACTTCTCAAAGTTCTCTCCACTATCACATCATCTCCCCGCCACTACCTGGTGTCAGTAACAGACCTGCTAGACCTCGATGGCATTCATTGCAAGAGACCCTGCATAGCAAGAAATCCCCAGAGCTCTCACACAACAAAACCAACGGCATGCCCTTGGTCAGCAGCAATTTGTTTGCTGCCTGTCAGTTCATTCCCTGTGAGGGAGGCGTTACCCAGCAGCAGAACCCTGTGCCTGTCACCCAGAGCTGAGAGATGAAAGGGAACACGCAGAGTTACAGGGAGACATCCCTTCATCTAGGATGCACCTAGCTGTACAGCAAATGCAACGCATCAATTGCTGATGTTATCAAAGGAAATAGCATTTCCAGCCACATGGGAAATATGTCAGCAAAACAAATGGATTCAAATAAACAGCAGCAGAAGGTGCATAGAAATATTGATTCATGGCTTTTTATCCTCCGTCCTTTTCAAACAGTCCCTTTCCTGCACTCAAACTGCTGTGATAAATACCTCCTCTCCTTCCTCTATTCTTGACTAGTGAGAATAGGCTTTCTGTGATTTTTCTGAGCTGGGGGGGGAGGGTAGAAGAAAGGAAAGGGAAAAAAAAAAAAAAAAAGAGGGAAGAGCACCTACCCTTTCTAGTGATTCAGATTTCAAGCCATTAGCTTGGACTGCAGTATCAGGCATTGCTTTGAACATCTCCCTAATACAGCAATAGCTAATTTGTATCAAGGTGTTGCCCAGCAAAGGCAGGTATTTGTGAAAAGCACTGAATTAAGTGTCATTAACAAAAGATTAGCAGTAGAAGTGCATCAAAGGAAGCAAGATCAAAATCACTATGATCCCAGCATCTGAAGCACCAGAAAAAGCCCTTCTTCCCATTCAGAGAGGTCACCTATTCAAGTCCCACCTAAACCAGAAGAGAATGAGTCTTCTGTAGCTTTAGAGAAACACTAGGAGACATCTCCCTACTGGGTTTACTGTTAGACAGCTTCATCACAAAAACAGTTGCTGTCAACTTTAGCAAAGGACAATGCAAGGTTTGGCTAATTCATTCAAAGTATTTGTTTGAAAAAATGTTTTGGGTTTTTTTTTCTTTTTAATAAACACGACTACCAGCAAAACATGTTTGCACAGAAGAGACATGCAAATGGTTTTTGTTACCTGCTGGTTTGTGGCTGGATGAGAGGGAGGCCACAAAACACAGTCTGAGAGCTCTGAGCCTTCTAAACCTCGGGCTGAGGGGCTCAACTGCACCAGGTGATCAGCTACCAGCGTGTGCCATCTCCTGCTTTCCTATCCCTGCTGCCTCCACAGAAGCACAGCTTTCCTCAGTGCTTCTCACCAATGACACCTCTTCACAGCCTGTCTACTGCCTAAATAAGGGTAAGCATTTGCAGAATACCAAGAAAATTCCTGTCCTTCAGCTTACCTAATGCCCTGGCTTCTCGAAGTAGAGCAGAGCTGCCTGTTCAAGCCTTGCCCATCTCCCAGACAAGACAATTCATCTCAAAGTGGAGGCAGCAAAGAAACGTCACTGATCCAATCCCTGTTCCCTAAGGGAACTGCTCAAGGACTTCATAGGTACAGGAAGGGGAAAAAAAAAAAGCTGTATAAATGTCTAAATGCTTATGCTGACCTCAGCCCACTGGACTGGTTACCCCAGCTGGCAGGGATCTTGTGAGAAGACAGCCTTCCTGCTCTGCGTGAAGGCGCAGGCTTCTTATCTCTGGGGTTCACGGTCCATAGCACAGTTCATGGGGAGGAACGTGGCTGGTTTCATGAGCTAATGCTGTTCAGCTAAATGATCTGCAAGTGCTTATTTCCCCCTCCTGCCCTACTTGTCCCTTTTTTACTCCCATAAAAATATCTCTATGACAGCATGAATAACTACCCCTGATGAATTTCAGGAGTTTCAAGGCGTACTTCAAAAGCAGAAGTCATTAGCAAATATCTATTTGACCACTGACAGCTGAAACAGTGAGAAGAGCAATCACTTAATAACAGTTAAGGTTAAATATATTTCAGTAGTTTATCATCATTCGCTTTCCCTAGATGCATGACATCAAGTAGTAAACGTTGAGGAGAAGGACAGTCTGAATTACACGGTGTGGCAGATATAACCAGCAGCAGCAGCCTTTAACATCAAACCAATTCAAAACAGGAGTCTGACAAACAATGCCAGGGGATCATCATATGACATTAAAGTCCTCATAATACTGTCCTCTCATGTATGTGATGTATTGGCAGCAGCTCCCAGGCAGTCTGTAATGGCCCACCTGCCACCACAGTGATGTATGCACTGTGTGTTAAGGAAATGAAATAGGAATTATGCTCAATGCATCATTTCTCTTGCTAGTGTTCTTGGGCAGGGGCAACTGCAGCTCCCTGTTTCTTCAGGATAAGGAAGGATTCTTAGTTCTTTATTGATATGAACTGAGGTGTGAGTTGTGAATTAACGGTCTATTATTTTAGGGGTGGGGGAATGGAGAGCCAAGTTCACCCCACAGGCCAGTGAAAGGGAGGAGTGTGGCTTGTGTAGCCCCAGCTCTTCACCGCCCACAGGCTGATACAGCAACAAGCTTTTGATCACAGATTTTTAATTGTGGGCTTATGGATTGTTTTGTAATGGAAACTCTTTCTAGGAATTAGAAGTCTGAGGGTGCTCTAAGACCTTGACAGTTAGCAGATGCAACTTCAGCTTCTCTAGGTGACCATTCATAGCACTTCAGCTCCCTATATACCCGCCAGAGATATAGATACCAAAAGCTCACTTAGTCTGTGAGCACTCTCCCATGAACAAAAATATGTTACCTGAAAATCCTTGTGTACTTTTTAGTTTTAAAGATTAATTTGATTTGCAAATAAGCAAAAAAAAAAAGCCCCAAAAACTAAGCCTTCCCAAAGAAGCATTTAAACTGTATCTCTTCTCAGAAGCATTGACTGGTTTTATAGGAATGACACAAGGCCATATAGGTTGTTAGCCAGTGATTAAAATTTTAGCTGTGTTTTACTCAGTTCTGTAACTCAAGATCTGCAGTGCCTCCAGCAAAAGGGAGAGAAGAATGGGTTTCAGTTCACCTCCCCTTGTCACCAATGTTTATTAAGCCTGTCTCTCTTCAGAATCCTACCCACCTGCTCAGCCTGAGCGTCCAGGAAGCCTGGCTACAGCACCAGTACCTGCAAGACAAAGCTGGCACACCTGGTTTGGATGATTACCTACATTCATGAGCTTTCCAAGAAAGAAAATAGCCTTCTGGTGGCCTTCTGGTTTGGTTGCTTAACTAGGGAGTAAAACACCAGCAGAGCAGAAATCCTCCCTGACTCACCACGAGAGGATCTTGCACCCCTCTGTGCAGGAGCAACAGACCCAGCACATGAGAGGATACAAAACCAGAATGACAAGATCTGTTTAGAAAGCCGTACTACACATGTGGCCCGTTCCTTTCCCAGCTGCACCACCCAAAGGCCAACTTTACCAAAGCCACCCATCAAAACGTGTGCTTTTCCTCTCTGCTCCAAGCTCTGCTCCCTTCCTTATTCCAGGGATGAAGCTGGAAGAGTGAAGAGTTTGCTGCTACTCCCATCCATACCCCACACAGGTTGGAGCAGCTTGTGGATGCTCCAGCTCACGCCCTGGAAGACAACTGAAGGACCTCGTGCAAGCAGAGAGCGGGGAGAATTAAATACTAATCTCCAACTCAACGTGGCTTTTGCAGTAGGATGCCAGTGCACAATAGCAAAGCAAAAATAACAGCTACGTCTGTCACCTTTGCAACAGCAGGCAGCTTTTCAGTCCAAGTTTCCTGTGTAGTCATTTATAGCAGCTCAAAGCAGGTGGAAATCACGGCTGTTCTGATCCGGTGGCATTTTACACCCACTCTGGATCAGGAGAAATCATTACAAAGACATACAGGCAAATATATAGCAGTCTCCTTACAACAAATATTTGTCAGCAGCTAGTTTTCCTGCTGGCCATCATGTACCTGCAAGTGACATTAGTCTGCCTGGGCAGGTGTAGCCCTGAGATGCTCTGGAGTGCTGACAGAAGAGAGGAATCAGCTCAGATACTTGCAAGCACCCATCTGCGGCACGGAGCAGGTGATAATACCAGCCCCAGCCTGCACATCTCCTCCCAGGTCAGCTCACCTTCCGCAGGTTCTCTCCCTCCCCAAGGAGCAGGGGAAGGCAAGCTCCCTCTTCTCACTCCCAACAAATTTGCATCTGCCATTGGGAATCTGTGTTTTCTTCTTACAGAGCTGACAAAGTGACAGCAATAATTAATCTTACTGTGTACAGAGCTGATTGATATCAAGCAGAATTAAACTCCTGTAATCAAGTTAGTCCGTTGCAGATGTGTGAAGTGCTACAGTTTATCAGATTCTGCAGGCACACGATTTGATTCTGCATGGCGAGGGAGAGCAATGCTGACAGGATAGCGGAGAGCCAGTAATATGTATCGGGATTTCATAAATGCCTTTTCTTAGCTCTTAAGGAGGAAAAAAGAGTGCCACACTTGTCAGCTGTACAGAAGGTGCCATGACATGTTAATACATGTCACATCAAAATTGTCAAAGGCAGCTGCACGCGGGCTCCATGGAGATGTGCTCCGTGCCCGAATCAACACGTGCACGCACAGCCTCACCGTGAGGCGCTGGGACTGCGGGAGCTGACGGCTCCTGAAATCAAGCAATGGGAGTGAACGCGCAGACCTACGAAGGTGTGAAAAGATGCTGCTAAGGGGGATACTGGAATAGAAGGAGGACTCAACAAGGACAATTATCTCTGTCAGAGGCTTTCAGTGATCTATGTCAGCTGCCGTCGCAGTAGGAGGAAGGAAAACCACAACATGAATATTTGATTAAATTAGGCCAACCTGAAGTCTCCTCCAGAACATGCGATGCAGCACGTTTTCTATGGGATGGCAGGGCTTTTCTTTCCCAGTGGATTATATTTTTCTCTTGCTTTGCCAGTTCCTTCTTATTCTCCAGATGAAGTGCTTTTAGCACTCCTAACGAAAGGTATGGCTTGTCAGTGCTGGGACATCTGGCATCCCAGGCCAGCTCAGCAGCAGACCTGTTCCCTCCCCAGCACTCTCCCCACTAGCCTCAGGTGCGGTTACCACAAGCTGGCTGAGGGCACAGTCAGAGCAGCAAGACAGCCTGAGCTGATCGAGCACATCTACAAAACCAGGCAGCCCTGCTCTCCAACCTCCCTCCCCGCCCCAGTTTAGGTCTGTACAGTCCTGGTCCCTTTCTGATGCTGGCCCTTGTATCGACTCCCAACCCCATTCAAGCTGATGCAACGCACCAAGCAGGCAGATATCAAATCTGGGTGCGAAACCAAGTGAAGTTCCCTATGCCACAGCCAGTGCGATGCCAAGGAGCAGGAACATGAAGGAGGATGGCAGAAGGGGGAAGAGCCACAGGTCTTGTGGCAACAGTAAGGAATTACTCCACACTCCCAACAGCCTCAGGACCTGCTGCATTCAGGAGCCAGTGCTGTCAGGCCTTTGTTTGATGCCCCTCAGGCAGCTGAGGCAGCCCGAGGACCATCTACACAGAATTTACTAACCCCTTGGCATGCATTCCCTTTTCACTCATGATGCTTTACATCTAACCTAGATGATAAATCTCCTGTAAGTGGAGCGGTTTTTCGTTCCCTTCAGAGAGCTGAGCTGCCCTGCAATCTCTTAGGAACTATGTGCTGTTAACAAATCACAGGCAGCACGGATGTTTGCTTGCAAAGACTAACCTGTAGGGAACAGATTACTTTCATTAGCAGCAAGGTCTATTGTTCAACACAGATCCCAAACCTGAAAGCTGTAACCCAACCTGCCTGCTCGGTCTCCTGTTCCAAAGCCTTTTTTTCCAGACTAGCTGGTCTTTCCTGGCAGATGCCACCAGAACGGGAATCCCTTGGTACCTCCAGCAGCTCTACAAGCCATGCTGCCAAGCAGTCACTTCCCCCTGCTCCAAACATCCAACTACAGAGGACCACGTCCACTTATCCCAGAATCACAAAGTTGGAAAAGACCTTTTAAGATCATCGAGTCCAACCATTCCTGTCCTATGTTAAACCATATCCCTGAGCACCTCATCTACCCATCTTTTAAATATATCCAGGGATGGCGACTCAACCCCCTCCCTGGGCAGCCTGTTCCACATCCCCACAACTCTTTCAGTGAAATTTGCTTCCTAACATCTGCTCTGACCCTGCCCTGGCACAGCTTGAGCCCATTTCCCCTCATCCCATCTCCTGTCACCTGGCTGAAGAGACCATCACCCACCTCTCTGCACCCTCCTGTCAGGTCAGTGTAGGTGGTGATAAGGTCTCCCCTCAGCCACCTCTTCTCCAGGCTGAACATCCCCACTGACCTCCTTCTCCCACAAACATAGAAGTAGATGTTACTGATCCATCAAGGCAATGAAAACTTAGCAAGCAGGGTCAGGTCAGATGGGAAACTGTCCTCCCCATGGAGAAACTGTACATGGCAGCATTTACTGCTTATATCTCTGTAAGAGCAACACACAGTGCTGTAAGAAACCTTCTAGGTTGCTAAGACTCACTCCTGCTATCACCAATAGCTCTTCTGTGTAAAATCACACATAAATTGATCAAACTCTCTCCTTAAGCTAGTTAAGTCTGTGGCATCTGCTGCAAGGCCATACTCCCCTAATGCCTTAAAGCTCTCTGCCAATTTCCAGCCTCTGTTCATTTTACATACGGTTTAAACTACTTTTCTCTGTTTACCTCCTATCAATTCCATTGACTGACTCCTTGACCTCATCTTATCTAGTGTTTTGTTGTGTTCCTTCATGCTCCAGCACTTACAAAGGGAACTTCAGACACAGGAGAACACATTCAGAGGAGCAAGAAAAAAAATCTTAGAGCTTTAAACAGCTATGACAGGATGGGGCAAAAGGAAGGGAATAACTCACAAATGAATCCTGAAGTTTTCTGCATAACAAATAAACAAAAAGGGACTAGAAAACTGGAGGTGTCAGACTGAAATAAGATTCTCCATGTGGCACACAAATGGCCCAGCATTGATAATCTCATACAACGGCCACTTCTGTGTTAGATCAATATCGATGTGGCTAAGCAAACATAGCTGGGGAACCAGCTTTGAGGAAGAAGGAAGGCTTGAGAAAAAGAAACTCAGTCGTTGGAAAGATCCAAGAAGGCAAATTCACCATTTTGGGGATAACGTGGTAGAACTTACCAGGCAGTTCTTGTAAATAGATGTGGGAGGCAATGCATCCTCTGCTCTGCAGAGCAATGATGAACATGAAGAGTTCACGTCTTACCTCTGAGCAAGCAAGAGCTGCTTTTAGGGTCATTTCATCCAGTGGAAGAAGGTTCAGGTGGTGCAGGGCTTGGAGCCAGCCAGGAGCATGCTGGAGTATATAAGAGCATAGCCCTGCAATGAACAGGACTTCTTCTCTTCAGTGGTTTGCTCTTACCTGAGAGAAGGTCACTCTTCATTTGTGCTTCTCCCTTCTCTCCAGTTAACAGCACTCCCTTCCCCATGATTACCAGCATGGACAGCACACAAGAGCAGTTAAAAGAACAAGAGAAAACTCTGAGAATACAGCAGTTTCATTTAGGTGTAGCTCTCGTGGTTATCTTTCTTGGCTTTCAAGACACTTGTTTGCAACACCTCCTCTTTCAGTAACTGAAATTCAAAGTTTCCAAAGTCTTTTATGGAAAATCTCCTAAAATGTATCACATAATGGCCTTTCAGAGAGAACACCTTGAACTCAGGCAAGGAAAACATCTTCACAGGCAGCAAGCAAAGAGGTAACAACAAAGAATCATTATAGGAATGATTAGGCTTTCTGCTGGTAACATCAAAGAGTTTATTTGCTTGATACAGGGCAGGAAAATAGACCAGAAAATGTTATGAAATGTTCCAGCTCATCTGAGAGCAAGCACAAAAGCTGCACATACGGCTGTATCACCCTTTCGAAGCTGAAAATGAAAAAAGCCCTGTGATGAATTCCACCAGTACAAACCCACCAGCAGCTGGGGCTCTGACCACAGTGCCTTTGGGTATCTGCAGAGGGGTAACTTGGTTTCAGAGAAACTCTTGTGAACAGGTCAAACCACTTTGTTGATACCAAAACACAGCACAGGCTCGGTTAACTGAAACAGTTCACAAATTCCAGCATTTCACTGGAAAACACACTGGGTTTTCTGCTAAAAAACATGCTGGGCCATTCTTTTTCACGTTTTCAGAACAACATGTTCTGTTCAATGTCAAAGGAACATTTGGGCCAACGCAATCCTTTTCAGCTTTTTTTATTTTACATTTCTGTGGGAAGATGAAGAAGTCGGAGGGATCAACCAACAAGCACTTTCCTCACACATTCCTAGTTCAGCCAGCGAACCAAAAAATCAATTCTTCACCCATTTCTAATGCTCAGGGTCAGTAAATGTGAAACACATTCCTTTCCAGTAAGTCATTCCTAATAAAAGGCATGAAACTGAGTGGGCAAACGGCGTTCCTGTAGATCTGGAGACACACATATTGAAATTAAACTGGCACCCAGCGTCCCCTTTTCTCCACGGACAACAGGTATTGAAGGAGAATGGTTTTCTAAAAGCTAGTGGATGCGTGGGTCAAATTGCTCAGTAAGTTTTGTGATGATTTTGATATCCATGCAGCATAAGCAGCATTTTACTACAGCGATTTCTGTGCTGAGAAAAGTATGGGGCGTATTTCAATGAATTTTACTAATCATCATCTATTATGAGGTCGGTTTAATAAATAGATGATAGCAGATGAATGGTTTCACTCTCATTCAATTTTCTTTCATTCCTCTCCTCACAGAAGGGGTGTTTACGTTCATAGGGAGAGGTGAAGGCAATGTGTGAGCAGGTCCCTTGCTAATCTAACGTTTTCTTCTCTGTAGCTACTCAATTCCCAGTATGTTCCTGCAATAAAGAATTATAGATCTTTACACAGAGCCTATCAGCATGGTGGGGTGGGGATAGCTTGATTTTCACCACGGGGACCCTTCTTGCATCCTTCACAGCACAATTTGATAGTGATACTAAAACCAAAGTAATGCTTTCACCATGTAGGAAAAGAAAGAAGTCACTCCCCTCTCCTGCTTCAGCCTGCACTCTCCGTTCAACCAAGCAAGGTGACTGGGTCCCTCTCAGTGCTTGCAAGGGTTTGGAGGCTATTTCCAAATGTTTCCCCGCAGCTGGTCGCTGGCAGTGGAAGTGCACCTCCTGCCCCCAGCATGCAGTCTCCCTTCTGGCTGCACAGCTCCCAGTGTAAGCTTTGCAGCCACCGCTTCACGTATTATACACAAACCACGTACCTCACTATTGCAGGAGACAAAGCACACCCCCAACAGTTTTTTGCAGAGACGCAGTGGTCCCATGTCCCGTGGCCAGGTCCTGAAGGCAGCGTGCCCCCTGCTGCAGCAAGTGAGAGGGTACTCGGGGATGAAGATGTGGCATCAGCAGACACAGCTCCTATGACTCCAACCTCCAGATCTCAAACCCAGCTCTGCTCTTCTCTGCCCTCTCTGCTCCTTGTCTGGGCAAAGCCCAGCTCTTATCTTTGGATTTGGAAAGTTCAGTATTGGCAGCATGGGTAGGGAGCTGCTATTCAGTTCTTAGAACAGTACATGGGATCAGCAAGAGATGCAGATCCTGAAGCCACAACACAGGTTTTCCATAGCAGGTCTGCTGAACTCTGCCTCAGGGACTCCCTTCATTTGAGGGCTTCCAGGAGTAGCTTTCTTATGCCTCTGAATATCATATCCGCTTCCAGGAGTATCTTTCTCATGCCTCTGAATATCAGAAGTTACAGAGCTGGCATAAGACAAGTACTCCTGGAAGTTTGAGCAGCAATTCACAGGGCAGGGGCAGGCTGGCTGTATTTCTTGCTGTACTGCCCACAGTTTACCCCGTAGCTCGCTCACGCTAGGACATCTCTGTAGCTGTACAAAGACATGACTTTCCTTACCCACAGACACGCACACATATTAAGATGAAACCAGAGTTGTAACTCCATTGTATAGCTTTGTTACAGCTGCCACCAGTTCGGGAAAAAGAGTCATGAAACTCCTCTTCCATTTTGAGCTCACCACTGAGCAGTGTGTTAATTTCTGGGTCAGCATCCCAGGATTTTCCTTTTCCTAGCATGCTGTTCAATGCTCTCCACTCTCTGACATCAGGTACAACTTCTATAGAAAGAGAGAGCTTAATCCTCTCTGAAGTAATTTCTTTTTTCTTTTATGACTGGAGCCCTGCACAGACTGTTCAACCCCAGCACCGTATTTAACTCAGCCATCTTGTTCATTCTTCCTCTTGTTGACTAAAAGGGAGAAATTGCAGTCATGAATAAAATACCAGGGAGAAAGTCAAATTGTTCAACACACTTTTAGGCAGATTGCAGTGTCTGGATTCCTACAACAGTCTTCATTCTATTTAGGAAGGATTCCCATATAGCTTCCAGCTCAGAGGTGAAATGTGAGAGTTAAAAAGATGTGACCTGAGGAACATAAGGAATGGGACAGAATTTGAAACTATTGTCAGATGGCAGAAAAATTGCTCAGGTCACAGAGAGCTGCCTCAGGCTCCTGAGCTAAGTTAAGGGCTTGCTTCTGCAAGTCAGGCGACAGCACACAAATGGGCCAACATAGCTCCCAGGGTATACATTTCATACAATGCTTCCCAGCAAACTTTGCCCACCACTGTACAGCCTTGCTCAAGTAAAACCAGTTCAGCATGGCATTTGTCATCACTTCCAAAATAACAAAACTCCATCTGCATTGAGATGCCACCACACTGTACACATCCCGTTACTTTCCATGTCAGGTCTGACACCCCTCTCAATACAAACACCTCTTTGTTTTGTTCTATCCACAGGATGCAGCCACAACACAATGAAGAGAGAGAATGTGAGTGAGGGCTGCTCACATTCTCAATTGGTCATATGGCTGCCTGGCCTCAGCTGTGTGATGTGGATGCACTTCACCATCTCATCGATAAGGCAAGCAGTGAGCACAGTTCACAGGACTGGCAACCCTGAAACGTCTTATGCACAAGAATTAGGCCTCTTTGTATTTTGTCTCAGTGCCAATCTTCTTCTCTACAGTTTATTTAATACCGCTTTGCTCATCTTCAGCAGGGCCATATCTTCCTGAGGCACGTGGAGCTTGCACTGGGGGAAAGAGGATGGCTTTTCTAGATATCTGTGCCTAAACTGAGGCTCCTACCCACATGTGAAGCCACAGGCACATAAATCATCTGTTCTCCAGAAGCGTGGTAGATCCAGATAATTTTTGATGACAGAAGTTTCCCATTCTGCCTCTGTTCAGTTTTCTATATGTGATGTTCCTATTCTCTGCTTCCCCCAAGCACACACAGCCACGAAGCTCCAGGTTTCAGCCTCTGAGATGTTAGTACAACTCTGCAGGGGACAGCCTAGGAAGCAGACACCAGCACACACACGTGCTTCCAACCCAAATGTTCAGATAAGTCTAAATCCACAGAAGCATCGTGTGCTGAACAAGTCCATCGGCAGCCACAGTTTTCAGCAGTTTCAATCTGCTCTGTTTCAGACGTCTCTCTTGGCGACAGCAAAACCTCATGCAGATCTGCTGCGTGTTCCCAGCAATAGAAGGAGCTTGCAGCCACCTTGGCAGCAAGTGATGAATTTCACACTCGGCTTTGAGGCCTAGAACCACCTGAACTCAAAACCCACCTACAAAAGCACAGCACACACGTTAACAAAGTCTCAGTTCACGATGTACCAAGCAAGAACTGCCTCTACCCCAAACCTAGACCCTTTGTTATTGTTTCCCTGAATCTGGAGCTGATGCTAAAACCACAGGTGAGATGCAAGCACCAGTATATTTGTTCAGTGGCCAGGTAAAGGAAGAGCAAACTCCTTTTCCACTTGAAACTTCAGATTGGTCTGACAAATGAATCAGGAAAAAAGATGAGTCAGGACAAACTGAAGCCCTTAGCCTGTGACATCCTGCTCTCAGCAGGGATTTCTGTCACGGACAGATGCTCCACATCCCCAAGCCTTCTTAATGGCCCTACTTCCAATCATAGTAGAAACGCTATTCTCCTCTGCACTCTTGGCTGCGGAGAGGACCAGTTGGATGTGATGCTTCCAGCCATCACCTAGTAGCCAGGGAAGTCCTCCCTATTCCCACTGCCCCCATGATAAATACGGGAGGTGTGGAAAGGCCAGTTGCTTTGCACCAGCCGGACAGGAGGTTGGAGGAAGGCCAACCTCCTCATTGTTCTGTGAGGCTGCTCACAAAGAGTCTTTTTTTATTGTTTTATGTCCCTTTTGTTCCACCAGACCCACTCTAAATAGGCATTTCCTTTGCCATTAATGAAATCTGCTTCAATTTCAAAAGTTCTGTTTGCAGGCTGTAATCTCAGTCCCAGTCCAATTTAAATATCTGTTGTTTCGGTGGTGGACTTCTGGACTACATCCCTCTAGCTCAATGCCAAAAACATAACGGAGAAAATTTCACCCACCGTTAGGAGCCATCTGGTTATGCTGCTCTGAAAAGTGAGACAGATAAGGAGCTGTGTGATACCCATGTAAGGCAATTTGCTGGCCTGTTTATCATACCTGACTCTGGGGTGCACAGCTTTATTTTGATTTGATAAAAAGGGAAGGAGTACAGCTGCAGCACACTGCTGCCTCGCTAAGCCGACAGATGGGCAGCACTGTAAGGAAGCCACATGGCATTTCTCTCTTCTTTTTTTTTTTTTTTTTTAAATTCAGCTCATTAGGTTTTATCTGCAATATGTTGCTGTATTGGCAGAAAACCTTTTAGCAAACAGAAACATTAGCCAAAGTTTGTCAACAGATATGGGGAAGATCCTATTGTGGAAGGATGCGTGCCGGGGCAGGGGTGGGGTTTGATTGCTTCTCAATGCTCACACACTGGCTCTGCAAACTTTTTTCAGCTCACTCTATAATTTGGACTGTGATGGTTGTCCTGACCAGCATATTAATAGAGCTGCTATTCACAGTTTGTGATTGCTGGTGCGTTTTGAGGCAGTTCACAAATCACTTTATCTGAATAGGTGCAGAAAGTTTGTCAGCAAACCCTGAGAAGTGGGAATTCTTCCTTGCCTCTGACACAAAGCAAAACCCTAGATGCCCACCCTCTCTGTAGGAGTGAAAAGCACATTTTGGAGTTGAGAACCACGCCTGCTGTTACAGGCTGTGTTATTTTGAGATGTTTTGAGTTACAAGGAGTCCTTTGTCATCTTGGGGCACTGGTTTAATTCCAGCAGGCCAGTTTAACTTTCTTGGAGAGAAAAATGAAGTTTCGTGAGTTGGTTACAGACTGGTAAATTTACTATTTGGAAAGCAAAGCATCCAATCTGCACCAGACACAGCAGAAACTTTGGAAAGTTTCTCCTCAGGCAAAGGAATTGAACGGGTGGCTCTGGAGGCTCCTGGTATTTCAGTGCCTGCTCATTGGAGAGTCCCAGCAACAGGCATTGCACAGAATGGGGTCCAAGTGAGGTATTAGGAGCTGTCATGGGCCCTTCTGATGCACAAATGTGAACCAGCTTATTTAAGGCAGTTTAGTTAGCCAGGAAGCAACCACATCCACATCTTAGCCCAGGTCAGAAGTGGACTTTCCTGACCTTCCCACTTTGCTTTGGTTTTGTCCGTGAGAGCACATGCACTGGGTTCCTCTTAGATAGAACTAAACCTCCAGATGAGCTGCTATAACAGCCCGGTCCTTAACAAGCACTCAGTCCACAGGACTGAATTAATGTGAAACAACCTCTCCACCCACCACCCCAAAACACACACAGTGTGCACATCAGGGCCTCAGCACCATTTCACCCTCCACATCTACAGCACTGGATAGCTTGCGGTAGTAAACACATCAAAGAATCCCTCTTGTCTTAGTTTACAGATGTTAAATTTAATTTTATACTGGGATCTTTCACTTCAAATTTGAACCAAATTAAATTAAACTCAACCAAAATTTAATAACTCCAGCTTAAACCAAAGTGGGAATATCCACACTGTCTTCTGGCTACTCTAAATTTACCAGTCTAATATGATACCTTGAATTAAACCAGACCAACTCAGCATCTAAGTGTAACTTTAGTATCTGTAAAAGAAAACAGTTTTCAGTAATGAGGAGAGCTGAGTTATATTTTCCATCACTGGAAAATGTGATCACATTCTGAGATACTTCATATTTTTATACCAGCTTTTATTTTTAGCTGTTTCTGTATTAGAGCAGTGCCCATTATCTTGCTATAATTAAAGGTCACTGCTCCTGTTACTATCTATAGCTATAAAACTTCATGTTAGTCTGCCACATCTTGACCCATAATTAATAGATATATCTTAGATCACATTTTTCCCCTCTCTTCAGTTGCCTAGCCCCTGTGCATAAACCAGACGCTCTCCAGCTCTCAGCCATTTTAGGAGTTTATCAGAAAATACCACGAAAGGGTAAGATTGCTGCTTCAGGGAGACACAGCTGCAGTTGTCATCGGTATCAACTGCTTTGACTGGGGTTTCACCAGCAAGGAGCATGCAAGCTCCCACAGTGGGGAACACACCAGCACCGCTCGTTTGCTGCCTGATGACCAGGGAAGACGTGAGCCGTTGGTCTCCTCCAAGGAGACCAACTGCCATGCTGGAGGTGACAGGGAGAGCTACCACCTTTGGTAATTACAGAATTGTAGGGATTGGAAGGGACCTCCAGAGATCATCAAGTCCAACCCCCTGCCAAAGCAGGGTCCCTAGGACAGGTCACACAGATTGGCATCCAGACGGGTCTGGAATCTCTCCAGAGAAGGAGACACCACACCCCCCTGGGCAGCCTGTCCCAGGTCTCTGTCACCCTCACAGTGAAGAAGTTCTTCTGCAGATTGGTGCAGAACTTCCTGTGCTCCAACTTGAGGCCATTGCCCCTTGTCCTGTCCCCACAGACCCCTGAGAAGAGGCTGGCCATTTCCCCCTGTGTCCCACACTTCAGATATTTATAAACTTTGATCAGATCCCCTCTCAGTCTCTTTTCTCAAGGCTGAACAACCCCAGTTCACTCAGCCTTTCCTCATAGGGGAGGTGCTCCAGGCCTTTAATGAGTCTTCCTACAGCACTGCTGCCTGAGCAAACTAAGCACAGGGACCAGGAGCTCCAACTAAAATCCCTTTTGGGTTAATTTGCCTTTTTGCTTGATTTCTGCAGAGCAACCATCAAAGCAGAACACTAACCCGTAAGTAAAGTTCACTGGCATTTTTGTAATTCAAATACAGAATACCTCAGATTTATTGCCAGCTCTCCCTGGCCTCGCTTCTGCTGCCGTGACGTCAGAGCTTATTTTACCATGGGTAAAATGGACTCTCTGAAAGCAAAAGGTGGTTTCACGAGTAGAAATGAGTAGATATAAAGTTTGCTATGTGCATTTGACCTTTCTGTTGTCACAGTGATCTGAATCTGGTAACCAGCAGTGCAACACAGACTGCTAAATAAGAGAAACATTTACTCCCTCAGAAACAGTCCTATTTCCCAGTAGTCCATAAGCTCAGTTCATTTCAGCATCAGATGTTTTCCTCCATCTCAAGTGCTAGAAATTTTTCTGTCCTTTTAAACTTCAGACTTGATGGGGGAAAAGAAAAAAATACCATATCAAGTCACACATGAAAGAGATAAGCTCCACGGTAATTGAACAGTAGCAACTCTGCACTCCAAATTCTGCCCAAGAGCTTGTGTGGATATTGGCTTTCAAGGTCAGAAAAGGGAATGGCTTTTCCTGATAACCATTGTATATACAGATACTACGGGGGGGGGGGGGAAGAAAATCAAAGGGCTGTCAGCGTGGTGGGAGGGAGTGGGAAGAAGAGATGGCAGGCTTGACTTTGGAAAAACGCCCCGAGGTTTTACCTGAGACAGGGTCTGTGTAAAGAATTAGGTCTCGACTCTGCTGAAAGTAAGAAAAATCTTCTGGCATCCAAGTTGTAATTGATATTCATGAAAATGTATGAGATTAATGTACTCACTTGGCACTGCCCTTCAACCTTATAATGAAAGCAGCTGTGTCTGAGAGGAGACGGAGGAGAAAAAAGAGGAATGGGAAAATTAGAAGTGAAACAGGGAAGAGGAGTCAGAGAACTGAGCTCATAGATTGAAATGTTTCCTTTCTATGGATTTGCTGGCCAAACGCTAGTCTCTTCTGCACCACATAACTCTGGGGATACATAGGATTCACTCTGTTGACCTGAGCCACCAACACACCCCACACCTGTGCTCTTCCTGAGCATGCATCAGAGCCTGTAGCAAGCTCCTCCACAGGAAGCCTTTCTGATCCTAGAAGAGCAGCACTGACCCTTCTTGCTGTCCAGTTTTGGAGGCAGAGCAGAGGACTACAAGGACTGAGCGCACTGTCACATTTCCTGTAGCTGTGGGCAATGCTGTGCTAGAAGCATCAAAGCAGGAGGGTCTCCAGAGCTTGGATATGAGATGCCACCAAAATCCCCCCAGTATCTTGGTACAAGTCTAGGACACAGTATATTGTGCTACAGGAAGACTGATAAAGGGACCCCAGGCTGTAGCTTTTGTTAGAGTTTTGTAAGTTACTTCCTCCCTCAGATGTGTAATCTGGAAGCCATAAGTGCCCCTTCCTCATCACGCAGAAAACACCATCATCTTGTCCTTCATTTTGCAGAAAACACAGATGTGTGTCTTAAATTCTTTCAGTTGCTCTTTGGACCTTGCCCTATCCTTGAACACTGTTACTCTCCAGCAGAACATTTTCAGCTCTTTACATTTCTTGACAAGACTTTCAACATCCCATGCTTTCTAGGTGGATCAGGAGAGCATTAACAGGCTGTCAGTCATTCTGTCCTCTGCCAGATTCATCTTAAGAGACCAGTCCAGTGTAGGCCACTGGCTTGGTCCTGCCTTTTTGTTAGCATCTTTACAGAAGGACTAGACCATCATATGGTACTAAATGAAACATAATTTTGGAGCCAAAGAAAACCTTCTTGTTGACCTCTGCGTCCAATTAGTCTCTGTAACACTCTCTTCAGTATAACCCATACATGCTTGCAGAAGTGATGTTGCTCCTCTGGTATACCAGAAAAACACAGAACTGCAGCTAAAAGAACCAAAGAACGGACCTTGTTCAGAAGCAGGGGGCTCAGGGAGAGCATCCTAAGGAATAAAATCAGGATGATGCACACCACCTTTGTTTACAACCCCAGTCTGGTCCTACCTACGCTGCAGAGTCTCTTCTCCCAGAACTGTAGCGTAGCTCAATGGTTGCACAGTAGATAATCACCTTCTCTGCTCACCTTTGCTGGCATGCCATAGTAAATATGCATACAGCACAAGTGACATAAGACTAGACTGCTTTACAGTGAAAAAACCCTTGCAGACTATTGTGGAAATGAAAGAAAGTGAAAAGTTAAATATTGCTACTGAAGTGCTACCATGGAACTTCCTTGAAGTAATGTTCCTCTATTGGTTTCTCTAAAAGCCACGTATCCTGTCATATTATATCTCCATCACACACTACAAAATATTCTCCAGGGTGAGGAGACAGCTGTTTGTGGAGCACAAGGGAACAGACAGTCCATCTGGGAAATAAAATTCCCATTGGACATCCTTTCAATGTTTCTAAATGAAATGTTATTCCCAGTTATCTGACTTAAGGGCGGGGTGGGGGTGGAGTAAAGGACAAAGCAGGGGCTTTTCTCAAGAAGTGTAACATCACTGAAAGTTTGCTGTTAAACACCGTTTCAGAGGATCTTTTCAGTCAAATGTAACATTGAGGCTCAGAGCTGAGTGTGCTGGAGCACATCTTGCTCACAGGCTGCTCAGGGGTTGAGCAGGAGCAGTGTTTGGGGAGGAGCAGCTGCCAAGAGAGCGGGACAGCTCTGCAAACTGTGGTGTCTACAGAAATAAGCTTAACAGGAATCTGTCTGGTTTTGCTAAGGAAGTCTCACTTTAAAAATTAAACCCCACTTCCTCTGAAGGGTCATAAAAGAACATGCCAAACAAAAACCTGCCCACACTTGGGTACGGCGTAGATGTGGTGCAAAGCAAAAAGAGCATTGCTCACACTTAGTAGTAACCTCATTGCTGCACATGGGTGTCACTGCTGTAACTGCACCACTGCACACATATGCTGCTGTCCTTTGTCCTCCTGGCACAAGGAACGTGCAGGTGGATGGAAAGCACTGTCACCAGGAGCGCTGCAGTGATAGCTGGTGGGATGCTGAATGAAGACTTTCAGTTCCCATTGACCCCATGGGGAGGGAGGGGGTTGAGCATCTCCTCTGAGGCCCCACTTTGGCATTGTATCTTGTTCAAAAGGGCTGTTTGTACCATTATGTAAGAAGTAGGTCACAGATAACCCTTACCAGTTCCTGTCTACCTACTTTGCTACTGGTGTGGATTAGCACAAAAAAGGTAATGTTATTCTTTCCTCACACAATGACGATGCAAAATACCCTCTCACATTTAATTCCACCACAAGAAAAAGGGACAGATGAGCTGCCCACATCTCCATTTGATTTTCTTCTGTATGTCTTTTGCTGGATTACTAGGACTTCCCCTCATCCTTTTCATATCTGAGCAGAGACAAGACCTTGTTAGGTTGGCTCTTTGTATTTAAGAAACCAAATCTGTGCCCCCCAAAAGGCACTGAAAACCTCAGGGGAAATAAAAACACTTTCTGACCTCCAAAGTATTTTCTGAATTAAGTAGATCCTTTCTTTTTCACCAGAGACCACAGAACAAAGCTGGTAGTGATCGGTCTTTATGAACTGAAGAGGTATTGGGAACCGATGCAGCTCAGCATTCAATGTGTCACTACTCCAGAGACGAGTTCCCTCCAATTTACTTTGTTGGTTTTGTTTCTCTCTTCTGTGGCTGCATTGTCCTCCCTCTGCACTTACCCCAGAGCTAAGCAAGGAAAGCATCGAGGGCCAAGCTGATAAACAGCAGATGAATTCCTCCGCTGTACTCAGTGTCTCTTTCTGTACTTTAATTGGCTTCTTAGGTCAATAAGGGCTTTATAGGCCAGTTTTTCCTTATCTTGAAAGTAACAGCGCACATATGGAATGGAGACGTTTATATCCAGCTCCAGGAACAGCATGCTAACTATATTTGTCTTTCCAGGCGATTGTGCCAGACTCATCACCATGGTACCTGCAGCATGCAGACTTTTAGCTTGGCCTTTTGATACAGAAGCCATTTGGTAGCCCTCACCCAACTGCCAGGAGCCACAAGGTGCAAGGGACCATTGGTACTGCTCTTGAGTTATTTGGGGAAGAGGAGAAATGTTGGCCTTGTTAATCATTTCTTACTGTTTGCACTGTAGTATGCTCTGGTATGCTAAGTGCCTCAGCTCTCCTTCCAGGCTGGAGGTTTGTGGATTATTAATCATCCCTACTTTCAAATATATAAATCATGATATGAGTAAAGGCAAAGGAGGAGAAGCAGCGATCTGCTGTTAACCCTTCCAGTTTAGAGGATGTTGTCTTCCTGACTGATACATTCTCCTGATCTCACCAGGGGTCTTGGGTTGTCCCTGTGCCAGTCACCTCTCCAAGAGAGAGGCCCCTGTACCTCTAAAGCCACCCCCAAACTCACTCAACACATTCATCTCACATCCACCAGTTTTAGGGTTGCAGGCCAGGCCCAGAAGATGTCTGGGAGATCCCAGGTGCCCAGCTCCTCCAATGAAGGAAAGCAGTTGGACCAACACTGGACCCACTTCATTCCTTGTATGGAGGGCCTAGAACACAAGCACACAGCACCATGGCAGACACAGGTATGGTTTGGTGCAGAGAAAAAGACAACACATTGGGCATTGAAAAAACACGGGGAAAATAATCTCGCTGGGGTTCTTCGGTCCATAGAAACTAGGCTAGCTCAACAAAGATTCATAGCTGACTTGAGGCTGATACAATTCTCCTTCCCTCCTCCTGAATTATTCTACCTTTTGCCTAGGCTAAAACAGTATTTTTGAACTGGAGCACATCTTCCTCAGCTGATCAAAATATTATATCCAACAAATAGTTATTGGACTAAGGTTGCATCTAAGCCAAGCCTACAGGTTAGAGAGTCTTCTACTACACAGCCCTTTGTCAGGGCCAGAAGTCTACACTGACTTCAGTCCCAGATAATGAAAGGTCTGCTATGGAGACAGACTGAGAGAGTTGGGATGGTTCAGCCTGGAGAAGAGAAGGCTCTGGGGAATGCTTATTGCAGCCTGACAGTACCTGAAGGGGCTACAGGAAAGCTGGAGAGGGACAATTTGTTAGGGAGTATAGTGGTAGGACACAGGGTGATGAGTTAAACTGAAGGAGGGGACATTTAGATGAGACATTAGGCAGAAATCTTTCCCTGTGAGGGTGGGGAGGCCCTGGCACAGGGTGCCCAGAGAAGCTGGTGCTGCCCCTGAATCCCTGGCAGGGTTCAAGGCCAGGTTGGATGGAGCTTTGGGTACCCTGGGCTAGTGGAGGGTGTTCCTGCCCATGGCAGCGGGTGGGATTGGGTGGACTCTGAGGTCCCTTTTAACCCAAACTATTCTAGGATTCTATTTGATTATATGAAAATAGAGGGCTTTTTTTAAAAAAAAAAATTTTTAAAATAACATCTTTGCCAAAAATCCTCTGATATTTAAAGAAAGTGAAGGGATGGTTAAGAAAGGTTTCAGGAAAAGAAAAATGTTTCAAAAGTATTATGATTTAGTACAGAAAGAAAAGATATTTTCTGATTGGAAAGACAAAATTTGCAAACCAATACTACCTGAAGCAATTTATCCCAAGTCAGCATCACAGTCTGATCACAGCAAGACTGATCTCAAGTGATTTATCTCAGGACAGCATCACCAGCTCTGATTTTCCCCACTTCAGTGCTAGGGAATCCCTGCCATTCAACTCCAGGACCAGCTTCAGTATGCAAGAGACATGCTGCTGTGGTCTTCAGAAGACAAGTCCCTGGGTAGGGTAGGGGACTTACTCTAGATCATTAGGGTAGATCTACAGCTAAAATCTTGTGCTGAAACAAGGTTTTATTTCAGGAAGACTTCTCCTTTCCCAGGTTTGTGTGTAGCTGTGAGGTTTGTTCATGCTGAGCATCCTAGGCTAGATCTGGGGAGAGAACAAGGTGCTGCTGCTTAAAGCAGAAGACAATTATTGTAGCAAAGCAAGTAGAGTACGTGTGCTGGTAATATTTTGACCAACAGTTTGGCCATTTTAAAATTAAATATAGCACAGAATGACAACGGCTAATAGTCACAACTTGTGTGTGTGCTTTATGCTGTGGCATAGATCAATATGTTGGGTTTCTTCACTGTTGTGCTACAATGTTTATAGCTAATAACAGTAAATCTGCTTTTCTATGTCACTAGTCAGTCATAATGCTCTGGAGGCCTTGCAGCAAAGCAAAACAGCCACAAACCCAATTGTGGAGAAAATCACAGAGTTGTAGGACTTTTAAACGTTGGTTTGATTTCAGGTTTAGCTGTGTCCTGACTGGGCATGTTAATAAGCAATCACAAAACCCATATTTTCATATAAATCAGCATCATCCCATTTCAGTCCCCCGGGCTCCCTCCCCAGGGAAAGGGCTGATGTCAGAGGAGCTACATCATTTTACAGCAGCAGAGCCCATTACATTTAAGAGTTTGCAGCACCAGAGTGGGTCTTAAATATTGAAGGTTTCATCCTGCAGTGGGCTAAAAGGATTCACATGTCCTTGGAGCAGCAGGCATTTAGTGCATCTCTAGAGAAACGCAGTCCTCCGCACAGTCACCTTCTGTTATCATCTGAGCAAGGCTATGTATGTACTGTCACGGTGGGTGAAACTCACCCCTGTGAACACAGTCTGCACAGAGCACACCTTGGTTGGAAGCTCACTTCAGCCTTTGAAGTGAATACAGATGAATTTATACAAGGGGAAAACTCCATCCTCTCTAAATTATCCTTTGTACAGCCCCAGAGCTAAAACCCCCGTGCACAGCGCTGTGTCATGAGCAGGCATTCAGTATCTCTGCAGATAGGATAAGGTCAGTGCAATACCTCTGCTTAAATTTAGATTGACAGTTGCAGAGAGCAGCTCTAGCATTTCTAAAAGGAGAAGTGTATTCCCCCTCTGTGCTAAGACTCCGTAAGTCCAGCGTAAAGCGCCCAGAATAGCAGCCGTGCCTCAAGAGACACGATCAATCTCATCTGCATTACTTATTTAGGTATTTATAAATAGCTAATAAAACTGAGACACTGGTAAGGGTGTGAAGCAGGAGCAAAAAGATGTGAAGATCATTAAACAAATGTAAACCACCACGGAAGCCTTCCTGATCAGCTGTGATTAAGCCATGGCAAGGTTCAGCCCATTGTGTTCTGATAGGAGGGTGAGGGTCAGCAGAGGCACTGAGATCCCACCTAGGGCAGACTGGGAGGGATGAAAGCCACCACGGGTACGTACATCACACTGGTGGTGTTGGGAGAGAAAACCCACTGCCCAGCCCTGCTTGCAGAGCTACATGGGGATGCTTGGCCTAGCCTAGCTGCGGCTGACAGCAATTTTTCACATGGACAAGCTCTCAGCTCCCCAGGCAGAGGAAAGGGGCTGCTAACCCAAGAGCTGCCTTGGGGCACCTGCTTAAGATAGAAGCAAAGCCATTCTCCAGGTAGCTATACCAGGAAGGAGTTAGCTTTATCCAAATACAAGAAATACTCCAGAATACCTGTAGAGCAGTACCTGTCCCAGAATAACTCTAGCAATCAGTCCACACACACAAACAAACCATCAATGATTCATCTCATTGTATGAGAGCAACTTTTCTTGAGGGGGATGAAAGAACACTAAGGGTCTGTGGCCTGGCTGAAGCTCAGTATAGCCCCTGTACTCTCCTCATAAAATGAAGGTCTCCAGGGCTCTTCAGAAACACTCTCACAGGGGCAAATTCATCTTTCTGCCGCACCCGTGTCAGCGGCTCTGCCCTCACGTAATGAGCAGACACTACCCCATTTCATTTTAATCTTTTTCTCAGATGCCAGCTCTTATTTTTTCTAATCTATCTAAGAGTAAATATTGCCAGAAGCAAGACTCTTCTTAGAGTGGCTCCTCAGCCATCTCTGCTGTTTTCTAAGAGCAATTGAATTAGACCAAGAAAACCACCCTGTAGTCATATGAGCCATACATTGAGCATACTCATTTGATTACCATCACTTTGGTTTCCTGGACTAGCATTTAAATGGGAAAAGACATTCAAAATGAAACAATATTAGACATAGGCCTTGGAGGCAAAACATTTATTGTGCTGAAAACTTGGAATACTGCAGTACAAGACAAGGGGGGAAAAAAATCCTGTGTTTTATGCAAATTGTAAGAAAGTAAGAAGAAAAAATATTACAATTCCAGAAGCACTACTGAACCCACCAATTGGATATTGCTTTATAGGCAAGTTCTTAGGCAGAAAGTGGTACTAACTTATATTTTTCACGATGAAATTGAAAATGCACTTCTAGTATAGTGGATTATGGCTTTGTGAAATATTACAGTTTTCTTTATTTGCTTTTGCAGGTAGTTAAATTTAAGCGCTACTTACATTCCCCCTAATCCCCAAATTTAAAAGGCAATAAATTGCTTTAGTGTTTTCAATTTCTTTTCCTTCAAGAGAGGTATATTGATTGCCTGATTCTCTCCACAAATTTCATTCTTATGAACAGGGGAGAATAAGTTACAAGGCCACTGGCCCCATCTAATTCCCCTTTAGCTCCAGGTCTCCTTTCTCAGAGACCACCACCACAACACTTCTTGTCATGCAAGACAGAAGAGCAGCAGCAGTCCCATAGCCTTACATCAGTGCCCAGCTCACCTACATCACTGTTTTTTCAGGGTAGGCTCTGGTCACAGTGACCAGCAGGCCCACGGCATCGGTGGTGACACCCTCCCATAGACATGCTGCCACTGGCACAAGCTGCTGGGCACCTTTTGCTCAGGAGACCTTGCTACTAAGTGACACATGGCTCACAGGGACCACACACTGGCCCTAGCCCTTCTCCTGCACCCACACTGGCACGCACATATGGAGGAAAATAAAAAACCTCTACCTAAAAAGTCTTTCAGCCTTGCACACTCAGTGAGGATTACTGAGACCAGAAGTTTGTTTCAGGGTGTTCTTTAGGCAGGAGATCAAACTTTCTTCAGCACCCAGCACAGTGGGGATCCAAGCCATGCCCAGAGCCTTACCATAGTTACTTACTCATATAAAGAGCAGAGCAAGCACAAAGCTTCTGTCAATGCAGTTTCAAAATACATTATAGAGACTACAATAAAGTCTTTAGCTAGCCAATGGCACAGTAAAAAAAAAAAGGGAGGAAGCTTATTTGAAATTAAAAATGTAGCGTGGGGAGTGATGATGGGACAAACCAGCTCAAGGGAGGTACTCTTAGCTGGTTGGACTTTTCCAGGAGTATCGTTCTCTGAGCAAGGCCTTATTGCCATGCATTGCACACACATTCCACGCAGCCTCATCAGCCATCCCGTGTGCGGTGCAAAGTGCAAGCATGCTTACTGTCAAGTGACAGGAAGAAAAATGCCAGCGCCGGCCCAGCGCCTGCTGCAGCAGATCTGCAAGCTGGAAACCTGCAGAGCCTTAGAGGGTAAGGGGCTGGCAGCGTGGCTGGCTCTGTAAATAACTCACACGCCTGGAAGGGGAGGCACATCTCTTAGGAGAGATACCCAGATAAGACAGCCAAGCCTAGAGCTGAAGCAGGGGTGCGTGCCTGAGAAGTGTCTGCCAGCGGAAAGCATGTCTTCCCTGACACCCACGTCACGCTCCTGCTCTGCTGCTCACTGAAGACAGTGGCTCTTCCTGGCTTACTCATTTAAAAACCTTCCTAGAAGGCGAGGGAAGTTGTGAGAGAAACGTAGCATTTGGCCAACTACAGCTGCTTGGAGAGGTTGCATGCACGGAAAGCCTGTAATCCCATCCCCACTCTCGTCTAATGTCTAGTGACAGCCCATCAAATGCTCCCTCTTTATTAAATTCAACTGTGAACAAAATTAACACAGAAATATGGGGTTTAATTAATGTTTGCCTTGACCATAAATGAAAGAGAACTTTAATTTTTTTACTGTATTTTACTAATCAGAGTCATTCAATATCTTGGATGCTAGTAAATTAATTCTGAACTAATGAAGTTAAAGGAGGTCATTTGTTAGAGAAAACTGATTACATATCGGGATCTCCTGGGGACCTAAATGAGAAAATCACTATAATGAAAAAATATTTTAAATGATGCAGGTCAACCAAGTAGATCATTAAGGATACAGAGGGGGTAGAAATATTAATGACACCGTGACAGGGAAATGCCAAAAGAGAAGTGGGCTGACACAAGTAAGCAGAAAGGCATTTATAACGCTAGCTTGGGGGGATTTTTCCACCTTTAATAATTGAAACGCATGAATTTCATTGCTTTACCTCAAATTAGTCACCTGTGCTCAGATAGTTCAATGACAGTATAAGAGCAATGCACTAATGTGCATTATGCACGTAAATTTATTTGTGTAGAGCATAAAGCTTTATAGTAGCATTAATCATAGTGGCACTTAAGAACCCAAGCCAAAATATGGACTGCATTGTATGAAACTTGGGAAAAAAATATGCAAGGGAAAGGACCAATCCCTGTTTCCAGAGTTTTCATTGCAACAAGCAAGCAGCAACCAGGGGAAGGAGGCTAACGTGGCATGTTACAGCATCAGGCTAGTGCTAAAGTGCAGCTGGCTAGAGCAACGGGACCGATGTAGCCTGGACAAACAAGAAACAGTCCCAGAGGCTGGAGCTACAGTCTGTTGAGCCCAGAAACCCAGCTGACTTGGACCACAGCAGTGGGAGATGCTCTCCAGGGAGAAATGAGCCTGATCACCATCCCCCTGTGCTCCTCCAGCACCTGCATCACTGCAATTGGGATGGAGGAAGCTCTGCTCTGCCTGCACTCTCTATATCTATTTCATCTCACTGTCTGAAATCAAGTGTCTTCAGCTCTGTTTTGAGCCTGGCAACCTGTGAGGCTCCACAGCCTCCTGGGGCAAAACACCCCAGAAGTCTGCTGCCTGCTATGAGAAACAGTACCTTCTTTCACGTACCTGTCTTACACACATCTCCAACCAGTTTGAGTGAGCTCCACCACCCAGAACCAGTGCAGAATTTGGTGAGACACAGTTCTGTCTTCACCCCATTCATGATTTTACTAACATGGATCATATCTTCCTCAGCAGTAAAACTATTCCCAATGGTTTGCTCCCAGTGCCCTTCCTGAGGACCCCAGCACTGTGTTGGATTCTGAGGCTGCACATGGATCTCATTATTTCAAAATGGCATCAGCAATGGCTCTTTCCTAACCTCTAAGTGCCAGTTCTGAATCGGGCATTGTGTGGGCAGGATTTAGATTATTCTTTTTCCTTATGCATCAAATACTCTCCTGAGAATCCCTGAAACATCCCTCTTACCACACTCACATCCACACTGAGGATGTGACTCAGTCTAGGTTCTCCATGGCAAAGCACATAAGCATTCAACACAATGGGAGCATCTAGATAAAATCCGTATTCAGGTTTCCTGAGTTTTACTGAGCCTGCTTATAGAACTTCAAGGGCAAACAAATAAAATCAAAGAGGTCCTTGAAGGCAGAAACCAAACAAGGCTGAAGGTGCAAGCAACATCATCCCATGGGGAGTGGCAAACACAGCCTAGTAAGGAAAGATGCACTGCATGGCTAGAAAAAACAAGTATTTAAACAAACAAAAAAAAAACCCAAAAATACACACAAAAACAAAATGCTGGTGAGGAGAGACACCTCCCTTCAATAGTATGAGGATGGGAGGATCCTCATGAATTCAGGAAGGCAGAAGGAATCCATGGAATATTAGAGGAGAAATTAATATACCATTGAGGGAGAAACAAAAGCATCAAGAAGCAATCCTTCATGAATAAAGCAGTTAAAGCGGAGGCACATCTGTTTACCAAGTGATCAGAAAGCAGTTTATTCACAGGAAAGAACCACCAAAAGCAGACCCAGATCCACAAAATCGACTTTTCAGGATAGCTTCACCAAACTGGGCGTAGAGAAACACACTAGTCCGACAGACCAGATGCAACTATTTAAATGAGTACATCAGGCAGTCCTACCACAAAGAGATGTAATTAGATTTGAGGAGCCAATACCTCAAGCAGAGCCTGAAAGGGCGATCAACAGTTTACAGCTTGGAAAACTCCCAGAACTGGAAGCCAAATCCTTCAGAGCATTTAAACAAAAAGCTCATCCCCTCATTAACTGAAGCGTTTGCTGAAATTCCAGGAAAGGCTAGGATGGAGCTACTACCATATCCCCACACAGGAAAAGACAAAGCCATTAATTATTGAGGGTTCATATGATTTATTTCTCTTTTTAAACATGGGTATTAAAATTAGTGCTAAAAGGCTGATGACAAGATGGAGGTGGCTTTTTTCAATAGTAAGCATTCCTGACCTTTTAGTTACCAGTTGTTTAATTGCAGTCTCCAGATGAGCAGTAATAGCAATTGATTAGTACTCATCAAACTCTATCATAGAGCCAAGAACTAATCCTGATGTTTTACAATGTAAAGACAGCATTAGACTGAGTTAAGTAACTACATCAGTTAATATCATGATGACAATTTGGCTTCAAAGTATGCCTCGTATTGAACTGAAAACTAGGATTCCTGGAAGAGCTTCTTCATTAAATAAATATTCCTCAAGAATGGAATTAGCCACGACTGTTTGCCTTTTTCTACCTGCTCTTTCAATCAGTTTTCTGACCATCTTCCAATAAGAAGCCCCAACAGTTATGAAGCAAACACTGTAAGACCCAATCTTCGTTTCACTGAAATGTGTGTTTCTATCCCTTGCAGAGAAATACTATGAGAGTGGGTATTCGTTTAAAAGATCTATAGTTATCAACTATCTGACACAACAACCATAAAGCTCAAATCGTGGCACATGTGTGTAATACCTAGTAGAAGGGGACAGCACAGTCAGCTGAAGATGTTATCGCAGCTCAAGCAAACAACAGGAAAAGATGATGACAGTTCTACCCAGCTGAAAAGGAAAAGACTACTGGCATAGTTTAGGGGTGGGGAGAGTTTTCACTCCTAAATGAAAGCCAAATGCAAGTTTTAGCTAATAGTACACCCAGAAATACAACTCTCACCTAACCAGAACCCGATAATTAAGTTCTGCCATATGCCACTGGTGTTGCCGTGTGGATGCTGCCCATGAAATCACTGTCCCACAAGAAGTGTGAAGAAAAAACATAATGGCAAACTGGTTTGGGTTAAAAGGGACCTCAAAGCCCACCCAGTCCCACCCCCTGCCATGGGCAGGGACACCCTCTACTACACCAGGTTGCCCAAAGCCCCATCCGACCCGGCCTTGAACCCTGCCAGGGATCCAGGGGCAGCCCCAGCTTCTCTGGACACCCTGTGCCAGGGCCTCCCCACCTTCCCAGGGAAGGATTTCTGCCTAATGTCTCATCTAAATCTCAGCTAAAGGCCATCACCCCTTGTCCTATCACTCCCTGATAAACAGTCCCTCTCCAACTTTCCTTTTTGCTTGAAAAGAACCTTGCAATATAATAGCTCTCACCCCAATAGAATAGAAAATATTATGACCAGAAGTAAAAGTGATATATTTTTTCACTCCACTACTCTTATGTGGAGGACTACATTTATAAAACAGCTAATTACAGTTTGAATCACAAGTAAGCACTGAAGCTGAGTTTCATTTTAGTGAGATGCATAAATTTCCCTCACCTATAAAACTCAGAGCAGATGTAGAGTGGCTGCACACAGCTGATGCTGTCATTCAACATGGCTGATCCAGATAGAGAACGCATGAGGGTTTGTCATTTAGAGTGCAGTATATTGCAGCGTTGAGCAATAATTTCCCCATTCCTAACCACAGAAGAACCATATATATTTTATCCATAGGCATGTATATACATATTTAATTTAGAGCTCAGATTGGCCTAAGTTACAGCCGTGCAAAATAAAGTGCTTGTGCTCCTGTGATAGATGTTCTTCGCAGTTTGGCACCACCCCCCAAATTTCTGAAGGTGCCTTCACCTTTTGGCACAGCAGTCCTTGGAATGTACAAGTGTCAGCATGCCCCAAGTTGTGTCTACAGAGGTGACTTCTGGGTGCTGATGGAAGTTTAGGGTGCACAATTCAAACACACACATGCTCAAACATGAAGAGGGCATCTGTGAAATCTGCTCTGATGACTCTTACTTGGAAAAAAGGTGAAATTTGTCATCAGTGAGGCACAGGCATTAAAAACCTTTTTTATGCATCATTGGACAAAAAGCCCAATGGAACCATTACTAAAGTTAAGCAAAAGCATTAGCTCAATAAGAAAAGGAAATTATAACCAACGAGTGGTGTTTCTGAAGAAGCCAACTGACACTTGCTGTTGGGGCATTCCTCATCATCATTTAACACCAGATCTTCTTGCAAAGCTTGTGTCTCATTTATAAGACAAAATTGAAGTTAGATTTATTGACACAGCCAATAAACTCCTCCTCTTCCATTCAAGTATCCTCACAGGGTTTCAGCCCCATTGAGAGCTGGCTGCAGATCTCTGTTCCCAGTTACTACTACTACAACACAATGGAATTTAAGCAAATTGAAGCCTGGTTTTTAAACAAACATTTCTGCTTATGGTCTAAACATTGCATAACATCATATCACAAGAGGCTAAAGTGCATCTGGTAGAAAACCAACGTATTCTAATGTCTATTTCCTACAACTGTGGTGTAACATGGTAATCAAAGTGTGGAGTTTTTCATGATCCTAAGATATTGCGATCTCTCAGCCATGAAAGAAGAGTGTGGCTCAAGTTGAAGCAATCTACCTCATACTAGCCTAATCTTGGTGTAATTAGAGGATTGCTGCCAGACAGAAAGCATATGCTTTGTCCACAATCTTAATGCAAATCTCTGTGTGTGCATATATGTGTTGAATTATTAAATTCAGAAACCCCTAGCAACATCTATGATAATATATATATGCTGCTATTATTATACACAAGAAGCTCTAAAGCCACTTTTAATCAAAAAAGATCCTTTTAAATCTATACCTGGTTTTAGTGACATTACTGTTAATGCAGCTGATGAAATATTAAGCATGCAATTACTGTACATGCTCTATAAATGGCTTTCCTGACATTCAGGCTATATAGAAGTCTGTGTCAAAATGAGAGGGAAGATATTTTTCTCCCAAGTATCTTTTTCCCAGAGAGAGAGTCAAGATTAGGTTGAAAGCATCTCGCTCAGAGATGAGAGCCCCAACCAAATTCCACATTCTTAAAAAAAAAAACCAAAACAACAGTAAGAGTCTGGAGGAGAGAGACCAGAACAACTCCCAATTGCTGCCCTGAAAGATGTTGGGACAGTTCTGTTCAGGCTCCACACCTGGGGCTCCCATCAGGTACACGTTGAATAACTCACAAAAGGAAGGGAGAGAGAGTCAGTCTGCTTCTGAAAGCTTGTTACAGCCCTGTGAGCACAAGCCCCACACAGAGATGTGCAAGAAGGTGGTCACTTCGTGCTCATTTTTCCTTGGAAAACAGAACATTCAGAAACAAGAGACAGCCACAGTCTGATCCCTGACACAGTTCAGGCTCTGTAAAAAGGGAGGATCATTTTGCAGGCATCCTATTTCCACCCCACTTTTGGAACCATGGCCGTGACCAGTACTGACTGAGAGTGTCTAATGGTCTGATACACATGTGCTAGCGCAATTGCATCTGCACAGGCAGGTGTCAAAAACACACTGACACAAGCATTTGGAGAGCTACAGCATCTGTCTGTCAAGGCTCCCAGTAAAACCCAACAGAAACAAAATATACTTCCTCACTGTTGTCAGCACACTGCACGAACACAGTCACTCTAGCCAATGCACTGATGTGACTAGCAATTATTGGCATGAATAGGTGGAAGCCCTACAAAACCTGTTTTACTGCAGAACATTTTAACTCTCTGTGATCAGCCCATTAGAAACCATTAGAAACCTTGATACTGATTGCTGCAGTTATGGGCATCGTTTTTGAGACAACATGCATAAGAAGGGGAGGAGAAAAAAAGAAAAAAGTAAATCCTTTTACTGTCATTGGGACAAATGTTGCTGTTTCTTTATATACAGCATCCTTCCTCTCGGACTCTCGAGGGCTGCACCAAACTGAGGGAGAAGTCTCCTGTTCTGGAGCACTGCTGTCTGTTCTCCCCATGACTCTTCCCCTGTGAAATGAAAGAAAGTGGCTGCCAGACTGGGGAATCCTTTCATTTCACCACTCACCCTTACTAGTTTCAGAGCTGTGCCAGAGACCCTCATTCTCCCTGGACCTGAAGCTCCTCTCTACGTTCCTGGCTCCTACAGCACAGTTTTATTTCAAAAAGAGCACCATCAGTCCCCTTCAATTATACAGAAGCCTCTTCAGGAAAAGGCATAGCTGGAAGGATCCCAACAGCTGGTATTTATCCAGGAGACTGATAATTGTATGCAACATGGGCATCAAAAAATGATTAGTGCAGTAGAGACAGCTCCTGCTTTATAAAGATGTGATATAAAGGAGGTCAAGCTAAACGCAACAATCCCTTCTGGACTCAGACACTATGAATCCATGAAAAGATCATTTATTTTATTCAGTGTCTCATAACTAAATGATTACGCTCACCCTTCCTCCTAGCACATCACTATCAGTGACAGATTCACAAAATAATACTGTTCCACACAGAATGAAAGATAACATGCTAAAAAAATCATAATCTACAGTATTTAGATATTACTACCGGGAGGCACAAAGATATTATTCATTTTGGCCTTGTATTGGACAGCAACATCTGCATCAAAACAGATGCAGTTTTGAAATGGCAATAAAAATATTACCCAGCTGATGCAGCATGAGATGTGTTTGTGATGTATTGCATTATTTCCACGCAGCTGGAGATCCACATTCCATATCCGAGACCTCTGGATGTGGAAAAAAGTTCTTTCCTTTTGTTCCCGGGATACTGGATGATAATCTAAATATTTAAGCTATTATTCAGGTCTTCAATCAATCCTACTAACCAGTCTTCCTGGACTTATTCCAACATAAAAAACTAGAATGCTTTGTGCTGTAATGGAAGAATTACTGCTATTAACGGATTTAATCCTAAATACACCGCAGCGTATTTCTTTGTACATCAAGCAGAGTCTGAAGGGCTGCTATTTTTATCAGGTTTGTATTTTACAGATAAGCATTAACTGCAGATTACAGGATTGGCTCACACTGGGTCTCCTCACTGTACAAAGGTAGAGCTTTGCAGAACCGGCAAAGCTGGGCGGTTCTCCGCTACAAGCACTGCGGGTTTAAATATCATTACCATATTTCCATACACGTCCCTGTGATTAGCCCTTTCGCTGTAGCAGCTTTCCCTGTTGCTAGGACAGATCCACTGGCAACCTGAGGAAAGGTCTGTAACCGCTGGGAAGACAAAAAGGCAATCGCAGAGGATGGGCATCCATCGGGAGGGTGGGATGCTGCTAGAGACATGCCCAAGGGCAGAGGTGACACCTCTGAGGATATTGGGAAAACAGCGCACCCATTGGAATAGCTGCTGTAAAAATAGAGTCAGGGCTTCTTTTGGCAGCGTCCTGGAGAGAAGTATAGCAGCAAATGCACCATGTGAAGATTAAAGCTGAAAGGAGGAGGAGGATTTTACTTCAGAGAGGTGTTCAGGGCAGGAAGCAGGTTTACTCAAAGCCCTTGTTCATCTTGCTGTCTGCCCTCGACAGTCAGAGGAGGGAGGTAATATGGGAAGCCTGGAATGATGATGAATGCTGTGATTTGAAAATATCTGCAAGCGTCTCCTTCAGTCTCACTAGGCAATAATTGTTGTGGCAGTTTGGAGCTATTTGGGAACAAAATACATTGAAATGGAAGTGAAGGGAAAAAAATGTTATTCACAAAATTATCTAAGGATTGAGGGAACAGCTATTGACCTGCATAGAGACTGAATACCAGAGAGCAACAAAGAAATGATGGGAAGGGAACACATTCCCTAGGGGCAGGAAATCAAAAACCTCACTAAAGGATTGGGAGACAGGAATCTATGAAGGAAGCACTGAAGGAGAAAAGAACAGGCCCAGAGAAAGGTTTAAGAGCAGAGAATGATTGACTGAAAAAGATTCTTGATGGATGTAAAGGGAAAGAAGTCCTCAGCTGTTACTTCAGAGAGGGGATGTGCAGTTGAAAGTCAGTGAACCTGCACCGCAGAGGAAGGGATGAGGTTAGTTCCAAATCCTCCAGCAACCCGCGTTTTTTAAGGTAACAGTGAAATACTTGGCTGTAAACAGTATTAACAGGCTTGTGTTCACAGTGCCCTTCTTCAGGACGCCTCCCCTTGATGCAGACTGCTTACCTCCTCTTCAAAGCAGCAGGAACGCTTGCCTGCAGAGGCAGCAGAAGTCATTTGTATTGCTCTCTCACCCAGCTCAGCCCCAGTGAGCTCCAGCTAAGGGACAGCAGAAGCACTGGCTTGCAGTGGGGACGCTGTAGCCAAGACAGTTTGCTGAACTGGCCTCTGAAGAAACGACTTCGGTCAGGGACCTGGCAGAATGCACCGGTGACAAATCCAACAGGAATTACTCTAAACTGCTTCTTCAAAGGGAAAGGACAAAACTATCCACCAGCTGAAGCCTGAAAGCAGATGAGTCACCAGAGGAGATGAGCGTTTGGTTTAATTCACTGTCTTTCATATTCCAGAGGTTATTTCTCTCCAGATGAGAGGAACCGGCTCGTGCAGAAGCACCAGCTCGTAACTCCGCATCAGTGCTTACAAATCCTGGCTTTGCAGCACAGCTTTCCCAGAGCAGCTCTGCTCCGTGCTTCATTTTCCACAGGCAAAAACAAAACACTCACACATCTACTTTTACATGTCAGGGCTGTGGGGGGAGATTGGACACTGCAGGAGGGTTGGGCTCAAGAATCGGATGTCCAGATTGACAGAAAGCCAAGTGAAGGGTAGATGTAAAAAGCAGTAGCCCTGTTTGGGTGGGTCAGAGTTGGTGCTACAGGAATGACTTCTTTTTTCTCTATGGCCACACTATATAAGCACTCTGACCAAGCCAAAGCATTTGACTTGAGAGTACCTGACAAAGCGTGATAAGTTGGAAAAGCAGTTACAACAGAGCAGTTGGAAGAGCAATTCCAGCCACTAAAACAGTTTCACACCTCCACATCCATCCTTTCCCAAACGGGTTTTGAAGAGGAATTCATACTTCCACAAGAGGAAAATCCTGTGCCTGCTGTCAATAAATCCATGTCCAATATTACAAATGCACATCAGTTCATAAGCAATGATCTGACATCAACAGGGTGAAATTCAGTATAGACACAAAGAGAAATCAGACACAAGAACAGGAGTGAAGGGTAACTGGTTCGGCAGAATCACTGCAGAAATGGAGGTTACTACAGACCATCTGAATCTGGATCACCATCTTGCTGTCGATCCTGCTCTAGGATGCACTAGCAAGCATGATACATGCAAGACATGAGATGAAAATTCTGCCCTGCACGTGGTTGAGAAGTCTGAGATACTGCAGCTAGATTTGTGTACTAAAAAGTAAACATGGAGAATTTGAAGATGGTTCAGAGAAAACCAATTTACTGGGAAAGTCAAAACAACTGGGTTAATTTTCACTATAAAAGCAGAATCAGGCATTGCCTGTTTGTAAGACAAACAGGGTCTCTGTCTCCAAACAGGTAAAAGCATAAAATAATTGATTGAAAGTCTAGATAAACATCTTTCCAGGCTAGAGAGACCTATTTCTGCCATGCAGCAGAATGGCAGGGGATGGACTAGCTCTTCACCTCTTAAGTGCACACCAAGCTTAAATACATTAGCATGTATCATAGGATGTACTACTGAAATAAGGGATCTCTCTTGTTAAATACTGTGAAAAAACATAAACTGAAACTCAAAGCTATTAATAAGCTGAAAAAAGCAATGTAAGACATGTACATGTTGGGCATACACTTTAGGACACACAGGTACATGCCTTGATGAAACATCAGAATCAATTACACTCAAAAATACTGTTTGTCTCAGCAATTGCATTTCTTGTAAACACATTTAAGGATTGATTCCCTAATCAAGCCTCGATTCACCCCATGAAACTGCAACCAGGAATACACACAATGACCACAAGGAAAGTTACTTAACCTCATGCAGCTAATAATTACTTTCTAGCTTGGACTTGCTATCTTTATAAAACGGGAGGGGAGCAGAGCAGCAGACAATATTCCTCCCTTCCATGCAAACACATAATCCTTTTCTGAAGGCTACTAAGCTCTTTGCCACCAAAATCAGTGGGACTCTGGCTGTTTACATCGGATCTGTGGAAGGCTTTGAAGATGAAAGGAACTGTGCAAGTGCTAAGTGTAGCTATTTTGGCAAGGAATCTAGACCAGAAACACAGGCTGTTACACACAGATCCTATTGTTTCCTGTCAAAAGTCATCTTTATCAGCATAAAGCCAGCAAAACCCAGGCAGTCTGATAAAGAGGGTGGGGGGAGGGGAGAATAATTTGAGAGCCAGTAGTCATTTTCCTAGGATACTTCCAGCTTAAGAAGAACAGCTCAAGGTGGGCAAGAAGAAATACAGGGTGGAAAGGTTGTTCTGAAGAACCCAGAGCACAGCAGACCAAAGAGCCCCAGAGAACATTGCTGGCACACATAGGAGAGAGCAGGTGCAGAGCTGGATTTTTTGGTTTAGTTGGGGATGTTTTGAGGGTTTCTGGGGTTTTTTTTAGACAAAGAAGTGGAAATCTCAAGGTATTGGGAAAAGGTTCAAAAGAGGAAAAAGACAAACCAGCACTGGAAGCACATGCTACAAGCAGGTAGGGAACCCACAGCTAAAGTTCCATACAAACAAGCTCCTCGGGAAACATAAATAAGAGCAGAGCCAATAGTGAAAGAAAAGCACTGGGGAAAAGGTAAAAGACATACCTGTGGATAAACAGGGTGGATTTAGGGCAGTATTCAGGAAAAACCATTAAAACATAAATTATTTTAAGACAAATCTCAGAAAAGTTGGCAGGACCCAACTCAACCTGCTATAACAACTTCAGTAAATTTGAGCAGGTTCTGAGAGCGTCACACAGAAAGGAAAAGATAGTGAATTCTGCTAAGTTGTGAGATCCCCAGGAGGTTGATCAGACTGAGTAGAAAACATTTACAGCAAGTCATTACATGTGGTGACAGTGGACAAGATGATGATGGAATGACTACAGAAGCCAGACAAGGATGTAGGCTATGTCCAGGTTTATTTCTACCGGTAGCTGAAGCTACAAGTCTTGAGCCTAACAACAGCTTTAACTTGGAAAGAAGAAACAGGAAAAACTGTGCTGTATGAAAGTGCTGTTGACCCATAAGTAAAACTGGCTTCGTGCCGTGGATCACAGGCAACACAAAACTCAACCAAGGAATTATTAGACCAACAGATGATACAGCTGTAGGTTCAGGTATGTCTGAGGACTTCAGGTAGAGTACAGAATTTCCAAAGAAGCTGGAAAGAGAAGGTTCATACCTGTTGCTACTGACTGTAAATGAATCAAAGGCATGACAGGATCTATGAGGTTAAAGCTATTATTAAATTTTTTTACAAAGTTAATAACTGAAGCAACTCAGCAGGCTGGAATATGAGGGAAGTGAGTGAAGAGAAGTCATTGGCTGCAGAAATTAAGTAAATTGTAATGAATTACATGGAATAACAAGGTCTAATGACGCAGAGTGGTAGGACGTCTTAGCTCATTTCCGTTGTTGCTGGTGAGTTAATGGACATACTTCACATCCAGGTTTGTGGAGCCCAGAGGAAAGCCAACACCAAGCAACATCCAGCTTAAGCTTTCCAGTGTATAAAATGAAATGCAGTGTCAGAGCAACATGGAGTTGAGCTGAAGTCCCATGGGGGTCAGCACACTCCGGCAGGTCTCTGCAAACCCCAGACGAGCACAGAAAATCTGCTGTTCTGAGAGAGCCAACCACATTAGTCATTTGTGGATTCAGACTATTGCCCAGAAAAGCAGCTGCTGTGCACTTACAGAGTCTTTACATCACTTCCCATCCTATATTTGATCATCTTACATAGCGGGTCAGGAGAGTTTCAGTGAATTCCTCTGAGAGAAGACAAGTATTCGGTATCGACCTCTGTGACTGCTGGAAGCACAATACCCAGTTTTTCCAAGACCATCTTACTCCTCTCCGCTGTCTTCGCAGCCCTCAGAGCACTTTCAAAAGGTCAGGACATCTGCTTCCTAGGGAAGCAATCACAGACAAGAACAGCACATCTTCCTCATCCCTTCCACCCCATCACATACTTGCAGGCCGCACATCGTGTGGTGTGAGGGACTTCACGTCATGCTGCTTTGTCCTTCTCTTCCATCTGTACCTCAAATAGTTGTGAAGGGCTGCCCTGGACCTTCACATCCTAACAGCTCTCACTAAAACCAAATGAAACAGCGAAGGAGGAGTAAACTTAAAGCAAAGGCTTGCTGCTATGGTGAATTTCCAAACACTGTGTGAGTCACTCAGAGGAAGTTTCTACATGCTTATGTCTTCCAGCTCAAATACTGTAATTAAATTACCTTAGCTACTGACTGGAAAAAGCTTTATTATTGCAGTAGCTTGGTCTGAAGATGAATCACAATGCCATTATACACCACAGGTGGTTTATCACAGAAGTCACATGATTGCCTTTTAGGACAGGTGACATTTACTAAGAGAAAAACACTTTTTTTAATGTCTGTCTAAGCAGAGGGTGCAATCCCAACCCTTGCCCATTCTCAAAAAATAGACTGGGAAGGCAACATTTAAAGGGGAGAGACAGAATGCAAAGCTGTTCTGACACTAGTGATTAAATCCTAAGAATTTCAGTCTGTTTCACTTTACAAAAAGCACTGAAAAAACCTGACAGTCCTTTACTGGTATCTTTTTGCAGACTGAATTAGCTTTGTTCACAGATTTTCCTTGAGCATAACTGAAGAAGGGGCCATCGCTGATCAAAGATGTGCCCACTTAACATGCCATAATGCAGACCAACAAAAAAAAAGAAAAAAGAAAAGGCAATACACAAAGCTATGCACTGCATTTTAACAAACATTTTGGGTGAGGTTCTGAAGCAGGGTCTGCTTCCATGTCATCAGCAAAAGCAATATGGTTTTCTAAATGGCTCAGCAGCCAGAGCGTTGAGATCTTTTGTCATCCTGGCCAAATTAACCCAAGAGAAGTTGCTGCGTTACTGAGCGCTTTTAAAAACGTGGTTAAGGACCACAATGCTTCTCTTCTGTGCTTTTAACAGAAACAGTTACTACATCCAGTTTTACAAAGGGCCAAATGGGACAGCCTTTACAGAGAGTAGGAGTTTTGTGGGTAGCAGCACTTATGACTAGTCAACTGAGCCCTCGATCGGCATGAATGAGGGTTAACAAACCCCGTGGAAGGTCACATAGGGGTTTTCATCTTCCTGCTTCACCAAAGAAGCCACAGGAGAAAAGATAGCCCTTGGTGTTCTGACCTCTTGCCCATGTTTTATCTCATGCAAGGGTACTTATGACTGTTCTTTCTTTTTTTTCTGTGGAGAACTGATATTATTAAACCAGACCAAGAACAAGTCACATACAAAAAAGCAGCTCCTTAAAAAGGCAAAAAACTTAGCCACCCTTGGAAAAACAATAAGGGAGGAATGTGGATAACGCAGCATTTCCTGTGGCTTGTATACTTATCTCATACCGTAATGATCAAGTGGCTTACTTGTCTCTACCCGTTACAAAAGGGATTCTTTGCATTTTCACGTGGTCCTGCTGTACAACCAACCACAAGGTTTTACTACTTTGTCTTAGCTATTTTGGTGCTTAGATACTCAAATCCTTTCCCCTTCCCCTCCCCACCCCCCCAGTAAGTAAATTTTCCAGGCTAAAGTTCAAAGTAAATTCCAATGTGATTATACAAACACATGCATACTGTAGATTGACATCATACAATGCTGTTCTTTGTTGCTGGATTTTTTTCTTTCTTTTTTAGTTTGCAACAAATTCTGTATGCCTGGCTTGCTTCCCTAAAATAGTAGCTTATTACACCCTACTGAATAAGATAGCACTGTATTTATTCCTCCAGCAGTTTGGATTTCACAGGGTGGGGGAAAAAGCTCATGATTTAATTCACAAAAATAGACTTACAAGGGAAAAAGATAAGAGTAACAGACCTTATGAATCTCCCTGTTTATTAATGCATGTGATTAGCGGAGTGGAGAGAAAGCAGGTTTATATGTTTCAGTCCATCATGACTGTGAAATTGAACTGTAAATGGTACCTAGTGCAGTCAAGTGAAACAGACACCACGCCGGGAGTTAATGGAAATGTGGAGAGCTTTTGTTTTTAACAAAGTACTCGAGCAATTATCCCAGCACACCCACAGTGAAATGAGATAAAGTTAGTCTGTGCATTACAAAGGCTGTTAACTGCAAAATAAATTCTCTGACAGCCATTGGGAACCTTTCCTTCCTTGTTCCTTTTTCTGCACCCATTAGCCAAAAATGACAAACCCCAGCGGTGGGAATAAACAGCCAGTGCTTTGTAGGGTGGGACATTTGTTATGGGTGTAGGCGAGCAGGCAGCCTTTTGCTCGAGGTTATAGATGCTACCTACCACCCAAAACACAAATAAATAGTTCAAAAAAGGAACATGCTTCATTTTCATGCTCGCGTGGACAAGAGGTGGGGGTTTGGGAGCAATCTGCAGCGGCCTTGCTCTGCGGTAAAGCGATCACTAAGTGCTTCTGACAACCCTGTCAGGCTCTGTATTGACATTAACCTTTTACAGTAACAGCAAAAACACATCGGGGCTTCCTCCCAGACTCAGCTTTCCCACCGCTCCCCTGGCTGCCTGGAGCACCAAGCAGTGAAGGTCATGTTTGAGGTGTTTGCTGCTTCAGTCTAGTATTGAACTCTGGGGACAAACAGGATGGACGGCGAGTCCCTCTTGCCCCCTAAAACCTATCCTCATCCGCATGCTTAATAAAGATCTCCTTCCTCCAGCTCCACCTGCTCCTTGGCAGCAGTGCAACAAGCCCAGCATATCGGATGGTGAAGATGGATCTCTCAGGGCAGAACTCCCACCGTGTGCACTGTCAGGCAGAAAGCCCTGCCCGGATGCAGGCAGCCACTCAGCCCCCATCCAAAGGGGAGCTCTGGTGATGAACCGTGCAGGTGAGAACACAAACACTCCTACAGTCAGGAGCCTGAAAGGAGCTTTGCTTCCTAAACAGAAAATCTCAAGCAGGCACCAAGAGAGAAAGGCTACCCTCACAGAAAGTACTCATCAAAAGTCACTGTGGTTTCCCATTTAAGGGAAAATCCTTCACTTTTGGTTCGGGTTACATACCAGCAGGGACCCACCTTGGCATTTTGAGAGACAACCACCAGAAAAACTGATAAAGGAATGATGTTAAAGCGTTCTGGAAAGGCAAGTCATTCAGACTTTTACAGAATTTTAGGGGTTGGAAGGGACCTCCAGGGATCATTGAGTCCAACCCCCAAATAAAAATAATTTGAATTTCAATTGCATCTCCTGATTTACCAAGTCCTATATTGCTACTGAGAGCTGTGCTTAGGCCATTTTGCTCTATCTTCTTGTGATATCTTAAGTAGCAGCATACTATTTGATTTTTATCTTGCTGTTTTGAGAGGACCTCAAATGCAAACCAGCATCAAACACAGCACATTGACCCAAAGTCAGGCCACATCTTACGTAATATCAACAAATTCTCAACTCCTATGGCAATATGATTTCTATTTGCATTTCCAGCATAGATGAAAGAGAAGGCTGTTTACTCACAACTCTTCCACTGCTACCCCTGGTCTCTGAGCTGGAGCATTGCTCCAGCAAGCGCATTGACATCCTCAATTCTCTCTTCTGGAGCTCACTGCCACGGTTTGTTGCTATTAGCCTCAGTTACTTAACCTCTGAAAGCACCCCTCCCTTCTTTTTAGGGAAGTATGATTTGGAGATCTATATCTTTTGGACTCATAGCTATTATTTATGACTGCCAGTCAAACAGAAACTGAAATGGAAATAACCAATGCTATCCCCAGTAAAAGCCTTCTTATGCTTTTTCATGAGTTTTATCCAACATAACCAAAATTTATTTTATTTTCCCTACTCATGTGTCTTAAGTATCCTACACAGCCCTAGCAGAGCTGGACCACAAACCAACATACCCCTCCGTAACCTTAACCCCAACTCCAGCAAATGAGAGCATGAGATCTCTGGGAACCAGTCTGATTTGGGCCCTCTTGAGCCACAGACACACCAAGCTGTCCTCACCACAGACAAGGGATGCTGTGGTTAGACGTGAAGCCAACCTGGACCCTGGGGAGGTCACTGTTTCATCCTACCCAGAGCTGCTAATGCATGTGCGCTGGCTCCTCTCTCTGCCTTGCGGCATTTCCATTTCTCAGCATGTCTGTCAGATCCTTTCCACGTTGCTTCTCCTTTGCTGTGCAGCCTAGCAAGATGCCAGCTTTCTATTTTTTGCACCGTGCACAGTTTGGATCTAACATTATGCTTAAGATGCTATCAAGTAGCCGAATGTGACACGTTTTCAAGGTTGGCCTCAAGGTAGCTAACTCGGGGAGTGAGCTTTTCAATCACAATCAGATACCAATCAAACAAAAATAGATGAGGGCTGACAGCAGGCTGGTGTTATTACACTGCCTATTTCCAGCTGGTTTAGTTCAGGATGTTTTTATCAAGTGAGTCTCCAGCTCACCTCACGAGCACGCGAGGAAGGCAGCAGGGGAAGTGGCTGTACAAAAATGGAATAGTTTCTGATTTATCACTGAAGGAACACTAAGACAATGGTTTCCCTGATTTATTAGATGCGATTGTGCCTCTAGCATCATCGTAAGACAAAGGAAATCCTAAAGATAAAATCAATCTGGGGGAGGAGTGGGGACCCACAGCTGCAAAGGCATGGTTTCAAGATGCAGCTTTTCTCCCTCCCCTTGCATAAACATTACGTCAAGATGATCGTAAACCTGTAGCTACCCAAACGGCGCACTCGCTGCATCCTCATCCACAGCACAAAGGTCACCACTGACTTCAAAGGAACAGAAAGTTACTGAGAATTTTTACCTTTAGTTTGCCGTGCTGACAAAGATCAGGGAGATTTGTAGACTTTGATCTTCCCTTATTTAATTAAAGTCAGATGGAGCCCAGTTGAAACGTGGAGTTTCAGCTTCAGCAGGGGACTCCATGGGCCAACAGAGTTCTCAAATCTTTCATCTCCTCTGATCAAAGCTCCCCATCCTGACCCAGCTGATGTCAGATTATTCTGATCAGATCCTGGTGAAGAGCTGTCTCTATTTGTGATGGGGACGGACATCCTGTGAATATCACAAAGGCACCTCACACAGAGGAGCTACTCTGTTACTCACCATACTAGCTTCAAAATTCTTTTAAAAGAAAACAGACTTTGATTACCCCACAATCCAGTGAGAACCACAGGCAGAGCCCTTTAAATACAGAGAGAACAACCAGGTCTAATACTGGTGCCAGTCTTTGACTTGTTGCTATTTTTTGCACCTGTAAGGAATCAGAACAGTGATTTTGAGTGTAGCTGGCCTGAGGATAAATGGAAAGCTGTAGCTTCTCATTAAATAATCGGGCTCAACTTTCATAAATTCATCATTTCACCTGAACATGTTATAGATAACTCTGATACTTCCTGTTCTCCAAAACATTATCATTATGTGTTAGGTCTTCTGTCCTGCCTGTTTGTCTCACTTCCATCAGAGATATATCTTGGTGTCACAATGACAGAACTGTTGTAGCCCACACCTGATACATACCTATAAGCACAACAACTGATTACAAAGCAGTATTTGCACCTTGGAAAAGAGACAACACCAATCCATGAGTCCCATGCAAAGCCCTGAGCTCACAAGGGGCTCTGCAGGAATCAGCCCCTTTACCTTTTTGCTTGTGTAAAGTCCCATTAATTCAAGGGGACTTTCTTACATGGAGTTCCTCCTGGGCACACAAATAAAATCTACATCCTATGTGCAGCCTCTTCATTCTTCAGTGGAGGTGCTCAGCCCTACTGCCATAGCCCCCCAAAACCCAAATGCCATGCCTGAAAGACTACCCTTATGATCCAGATTGATGTACTGGTTTGTAACAGCCTGCAAGGGCTGGGGGGACCTAAGGTGGGGAGCACACTTACATGACAGTATTTACAAGCCAAAGAATGTTTGGGGACCTCAGGAGCTCAGATACTGCAGTTAATTACCAGAGGAATTAGGAGCACCTTACTGCTGACCACATACAAATTCAAGGCTCCTGTTGAAGGTACCAAAATTAAGGTACCTTAAGGTAGTTAAGGGAAGTTAACAGGTCTGAAAAATACTTGTTACTCATACCTAACCACTAGTCTGTGTTAATGTTGATCTAACTAGTGGGATTTGAACCTCAGTTGGCTAATGACCAGCCAACCAGCCCTTTCTTCCAGGGGTAGAATCTCAGTTTTGCCAAAGTAGATGTATCAGTGAGAGTTAAATGTCACCATCTACCTTTGGCTAATTAAAGTATGCTTTTCTACATCTGATACAATTGTAAGAGTGCACACGTTTTGCACAAAATGTCACGCATGTTTATTATTAGATTAAGCTGCAGTAGGTTTAATTTTAGATCTTTTGATTCAAGTGGTGCAATGAAGATTAAATGTTAGGCATTATTAAAGATGCAGATGTGGTTATATTGAATTATAAACCTCATTAAGTGTGATGTCCTAGACAGGCTTGCAAGATAAGCTACAAAGGACTTCCTTACTCCATTCTAAAGTTATTAAAATATTAGAAAGTAAATCTAATCATAAAAATATTATGATAGAATGAAACTGATACTTTAAAAACCTTATTACAAAAGACTACATTTCTTTCATGTATAATTACTTCCCTCTCAGTTTAGATTGCTGGGTTGATATTATAATGCAAGTATTTTTCTTCTTTTGAACACACATAAAAAGCAGATACAATGGAGCCAAATTTTGTCACTGCTTTCAGTGCCTGGGCCTTGAAAGGTCCTCCTCCTCATTGTCAAGCTTTTAGTTTTCATCAACATTAAAGTTATCCTCTCGTGATTATATCTGGTAGCAAGGCTACCCCCTCTTGCATGGATGAGTGGTTGAGACACAGCTATCACGGGAAATATATGATGAGATTTTGGAATGTCTGAGGGGGTTGAATTTAAAGAAGAGACCAACAACCTGGAACTGTTGTAAAATATTCATGAAAAATAAAGGCACACGATAAGGACTCTCAAATCTTGTCATCTACTGCTTTAACATCAGTCAATTGCTAGAGACTTCTGTAGTAGAAGAGCAGAGGGTACACAGTGAAACTTGAAAGGGCAAAAGGAGAAAAGTTTAGAAATAATGAAACAAGGGGTTTTTATGAAGCATATAATGAACTTGAGGGTTTCATTGCCATGAGATATGGAAGTTCCCTATCATACCACTTCAAAAGGCTCACTATTAGCATGGATAGTAGAATTTCACCATGTCATTGGTGAGGATAATGATCTAAAGCATCGCTGGCCCACAGCATGGACCAAAGAGTGACAGAATGGTAGGGAGAAGAGTCTCCTGTAGGAATTCCATAATTGTGCAGCCCAGTGCTCCCCTCACAAAGGTTTTGTTCTGGCTCTTACTATCAAGACCAAGTTGCTGCTCTGACACACCAGGACACTTTCAGTTCTTTTACCCCATGGGCGAGTACAAACCATTTCATACCACATAAGGACTTTCACAGATTTAATCAAAACCAGCTGAAAAGCTGTAACCAAGTTCTGGAGAAGTTCTCTCCACTTCTCCCAAGCATCCCTCAGTTGCAAGGCAAGACTGAGCTATGCTAAAGCCAGTGCCTGATTCATAGGTTTTACAGATGGGTACCTTCTCCCTCACAACACAAAGGACATAAACTGTTTGTTCTAGCCTGAACCACCTTTAAAAATAACCCCATAGAATCATTCAGTTCAAGATCCATGTTTTCTAAACAGGTCTTTCTTTTATTTCTCCATTAAAGTGTTGCAACTCTTCAGCTTGACTAGATAAAGGCCATTCTACTACACTGAAAAAGTAGAGATAGCAATACTATATTTCCATGCTAAACAACTGTATTTCTAAAGTAATGTAAGAATTTAAGAGCATTTTCTATAGGTGCATTATGTCAGCTGAACAAAGTGACCACAATGCATTTGATCCATGATAAGACATTTGAATTTGCTTGTTTGCAAGACTTGCTAGATCAGATAACATGATTTGTCTCTCCACATACAGAGCAGGTCTCTCTTCAGATAAAGCTGGGGAAAAAAACTACCAACTGATTTGATTGCATTATATTTTACATTAGACGTTCCTTTTGGGATTCTTGTAAAAGCTGGCATTGATTTATAGCTATCTGTCATTGACTCAAGGCACTTGACGTCAAAAATGGCAAGACGAAGAGGCTTGTTTTACAAATAAATCTTTAGAGAGCAGAGCTACAGCCATGATTTTTCTGAAGTAGGCAATCACATTCTAGAGCTTGAATATTGCAGCTGTTACAAGATTTTGAAAATAAAACATGAAGATTCTTCACTGCCACTAGGAAAGGCATCGAGCAACTTGGAAAGCAAGACTTCTAGCAGAACAGCCAAGTCTTTTATTATATATTTCCAGTAGAGACCTACAAATTCTTCTGCTTCCTTTTAGCTATTTTTCTGTGTGAAAGGCTAAATGTTTTTAGGAACAAGGTGTTTTTCCCTAAACTTAAACCAAATTCTGCTTGATTCAAAAATTAGTATTAAATAAAATAAACCAACAGAATTTAAAGGAAATTATTAGATTACTTGCAAGGGCTTCTGAGAAACAACATGGTTGGATATTTTTATCTTCATTTCCTTGTCTTCTGCAATTTTAATTTGATAAAATACACACACTGTGAAGCATTCAGATAAATATTTCATTGTTAGGGCGTGCTGCAGAAAGAAAAAGAAAATATATTAATACTCTAAAGATCAGTTCTGTATTTGTTTTGGTGGGTAATCTCTTAGTGTAAACTGAAAAAAAGAAAATCCAGATTCCTACCAAGAGCAAACACTGGAAGAGGGTGAAAAGTAATAAAGCACCATAATGAATTCAGATGCTGCAGACAGAACTACTAAATAAAATACACAAATGGGGGAATCAGGACTGCTGCCTTTTCTTCTGCTCTATAAACATAGGTCTGTAGAACTTAGATTGCTTCCGTTGCTGGAAGTAATAGCAGCTCCTATCTCCTCATTGAGCAAAACCAGTCATGGCAACAGCCTGTGCTTCTCAGCACATGGACAATTGTAAGATGACTCACCACTCGTTTAATTGCAGCTTTGATCATTAAATCTTTTTTGAATTACTGAGGATTTTACTTCCGTTATTCAGTTACAAAACCCATCAGAAAGGGATTTGAGGTTTCAGGTTAGGAAGTTCAGTTTTCTTTTAAAATGAGCATCCATAAAGTGCAGCAAAAGTCAAGACAATGCACAAGACAGATCATACCAAACCAACCTCCTTAGCCTTTAGCATCCCATGTTGACTTTGACTTCTGTATCTTGTCTGCCATTTCCAGGGCAGACTTTTCCTTGCTTTGGTAACCTACCAAAACACTGGTGGTCTCATTTGCATTGTAGTCACCCTGCTTCTGGCCCTAATCACTCTTTTCAGATAATTTCTGATGTCGCTTATATTTTTCATGTTCAATAGTCAAGGTAGGAACCACTAGATGGCTCAAGGGACAAGTAGGCTGCTTCTGCTTCACAGAGACCTCTGGACAGGGTGCTCAGTGGTGGCCTCCAGGAAACACGGTCCTGCAAACCCAGCTGTCCTTGGCCAAGGAGGAGCCATTCATGCAGCAGAAGGCAGGACCCCCCTGTTTGGGGCAGCCTTCAGCAGTGAGGTCCTTGAGGCTCCATGCACTGACACACCTCCTCAAACCAAACCAATATCCCCATAGTCATACCTCATGCCTCATGAAATAGAAGTGCAGATTTTGCCTCAAAAGTCCCGACCTGTTCCAGTGAAGCCCTATTTCTGTGCCATGCATCAGCAGTCACCACAGGAAAAGGGTGATCCCTCACTGGCACATCAAGTTTGATCAGAAATGCTCGTTCTGGCTTTTTCCCCCTTGTATCGCCACTCAAATCCCAAGGCAACTTGTCAGTGACTTTTAATTCAAGCTGATGATTAATGCAGTTGGTAGGCATAATCACCAAATGTTTTCTTGCTGATGTAAATCCCTTCCCTTATGGAAACCCAAAAACATGCCACAGCCCAGCTTGCAAGGACAGGTCCTCTGTGCAAAGAATGAATTTAGGAATTAGCTTAATGGACTTCTAAGTCTCTCTGGTCATCAGCCCCAGAGAGGCATCCAACTGGCTGCTTCTAATAGTTAATTTGTTCCACAACTGGAGAGGGAACTTTCCCTTTAACAAGGTTTTTAGTTGGGACCATTTCTCCCCTAACCAACATCAGATCTTTTTGACTTCTGCAGAGTCACTTCAGATTTACACTGATACAAAGGAGGTAAAACTCAGCCCTTTATTATACAGCTGAGCTTGTCTGCTCAGGGAAGTGCCATGAAAGAGCAAGGGAATGATAAGAGGAAATTACAAATAATGTCAATAGAAGCAGCAAAAGAATCACAGTTCTTTTACAATTGGGTTACAAAAAGTTCTCCAAAAACAATTTCACTATCGTATGGCCTTTTCAGCACTCATCTCCTCTACTCCCGCTCTTCAGCAACCCTCAGGTGGGCAGTCTTGCCCAAGTCATTTTGTTACAGGGGTGGCTAGGAATTTTTAGCATTTTTAAACATTTCTATGAGTTTCACACACCTAGTAAATCCAGACTGATAAGCTTCAGAAACCTGGCCAGCTTCCACAGAGGTACAGCGCTACAGTAGCAAATTTATCTGGGATACTTAGAAATGAGAAACGGGTCAGTCCACTTAGTAACAGAAGCCTTCTAGCTGCCAAGGGAGCTTTCAGGCAGCCAAGGACTCCTTGGTAGGAGTTTCCAAAAATCTCAGTTTTGTCAGACTTCTTACAATAGGGCAACATAATCAGGGGAAATTAAAACAGCCCTGTGTTAGTCAGCAAAAGGAAAAGAGGGCCCAGCCTTCAATTAGTGTCACCACTAACAAGCTGCGTGAAAGATAATATAATGGATCTTGGCTGATTTCCTGCCAAGTTTTCCAGACCTCACTTTGCTTTTTTGACTTTACAGGCGGTATCATATTTAGCAGGACTAATGAGCCTGCATTCCTCTAATGGGCCCACCCCAGCATGGGAGGTGATTTTTTTTTCCCCCCTTTTGTTGATGATCTCACTTCCTCAAGAAACCAATGTTTGTAAAAAGGCAAAGAATAAGGTCTCTGCAGCGTTATCACTCCAAGTTCTCTGCTCTACCCTCACTTTTAGAGCACGCAGATCATTTTTGCCTAGCAATTTCAGAGGAACTCCACAAAAAAATATATCTTCCTGCAGGATTGCAAATGTTTCTGCTCCTGCTGCAAGGGCACAGAGCAGCTCAAACGGTTACACTTAATTGGGGAAACTGATGGGAGGGAACAGGGAAATGAAAGAAATAAAAGCAAAAGATCAGCAGAACTCATGCAAAAAACTCAGTCTGCTTGTAGGAGAAAAGTGTATGAGTAAAAGCCATCCCTCACCAGCAAGGGATTCCCAGCATCACCTGAGAGAGCTCCTCTGGAAAGAGGATGAGTTATAACAAACCTTCCCTAAGACCAGAGCTAATAGCAGCTCCATATCCCAAGATCTGGAACAAAGGCAGCATGTGGAATTAGTGATGCTAAAAGCAACAAGCCTTTCAGTCTTCAGTGTTTGTGGTATTTGCTTTGGTAAGTCTTCCAAGACAATTCTGGTCACACCAGGAGGTCACCCTTACCAGCACAGTCCATCAGAAAGCAGCCACTATCACTCTCTATCACTATCATTGCAGCTGAAAGTTCCTCCCTGAGGACACAGAAAAGACCAAGACACTCAACACCTTTATCTCAGCCGTTACTGTTAAGACCTACATTCAGAAGTCCCAAGTTCCTGAGACCAGTGGGAGTTTGAAGCAAGGCAGACCTCCTTTGATGGAAGAAGCACCTGGATTCAGGTTAGGAAACGTTTAAACAAAGTCAACATATGCAAACCCATGACATCTGATCACGATGTAATAAGGGAATTAGATGATGTCATCACAAGGCCATTCTTGATTGTCTTTGTAAGGTCACAGTGATCCAGAGAGGTTCCTGTGGACTAGAACCCAGCAAATGTCACTCCTATCTTCAAGTAGGACAAAAAGGATGATCCAAGAAACTACAGACTGGTTGGCCCCACCTCAATCCCTGTGAAGGTGCTGGTTCCCAGCATTTTTTGCTCCACTTAAAAACATCTGAAGGACAAGAAGGTGATCAGGGATAGCCACTATGGGTTTACAGGGGAGTAGTCCTGACACTCCTCCTCCAAAATCCCATGGGCATGTTTTAAGTGTCTGATGGCCCTTGGGGACATGAAGAATGCAGTAGAGACACTTATGCAAGAATAACAGAACTTCACTTTCAAACATCAGAATGATCAAAGACATTGACTGCTACATTTTTCTTAAGACATTAGTATTAATAAAATTCATTCTGAAAAGGCCAAGGCATTAAGTGCCAAGCAGATGATGAGCTCCAATTGCAGCAATTACTGATAGACTATGTAATGTGCCCTGGTTTCTCTTAATGTTGTCCTTGTCCTCCTCCTCTTTTCCCCTTCTTCAACCGTTTGCTAAGTCTTTTTAGGCAATGGACAGTGGAATGAAACTTCATGTATGATGTGTTTTGTTTGCTGATCACTCTCCCAAATTCCATTCTTCCAGTGATTTCCCCCCTCCCCTTGTTGATTTTATGGAGGTGTGTATAAGGTCTCTGCCCTCTATCCAGCTGTCTCTTCACAAAGCCCGTAGGGACACAATTATCATGAGCACTTTTTAAGCCTTTGTCAAGTAAAACAATCCAACAGGTTCTGATGTGTGATCCAACATAAGGTCATGCCAGTTTGTCCGTGTAAAGAACTAACCTCAGAAAGGAAAAAACCCAAGTACCCACTTCATCTACTAGATTACACGGTCTCAACAGATTTCTGATGCTGATTTAAGTGTTGAAACTTGCTGCACACTGCCCGGGCGGGATGTTCTGTGAATAGTAGCATGGAAAGAAACTGAAACACATGAAGTTTCAAGTGCAGAAAGTTTCTTGCTAATTTCAGAGAGTTTGAGAAATTACCAGAATGTAGGTTTCTCACTAAGAGTTGCTTTTTTATGCATGTGACAGAGAGAAATTGCAGCCAGTGGTGTCTTTGTTGAAAAGGCTCCATTAGATTGCCATTAGTTGTTAATAATATATCATAATTATTTTTATAGGGTTAAGCTTGTCTCTCTCCTCATCCACCTGCCTCACAGAGATAACCTCTAAGAATACCCTGAAGGACTGCCAGGCTCCAACTCAAAAGCTTTTCCCTAGCTACATTTCCCAAATAATTCATTACCTAGAAAAGATTGGTGAGAGTACAGAGATATGGCTCTTTCTCTCTCTAATTTACATCCTCATATAACTCCACTCAACAGCTAGTCAGACTCTGGAATAATTTGATTTTTCTTCCATTATCACTATGCAAAGATATTCAGTATATTAGCACAGTATCCATTCATTCTTCAGAACACATCTCATTTGCCATTAGCTCCACAAACACTTGACTGTACTTAAGGAATTGCTAGTCACAGTTGTGTCACACACCTCATTGAAAATGCCCACTTTATTTAGTGTTGAGCCAGGGTAGCACAGGTTTTTACTAAAAAGTGAAGAATAAAAATCACTGCTGCAATGTATGCTGGTGTATGCACACGTGTTGCTAGAAATATTAAACACTGGTACTTCATTTTCTTCTCATAAGCTGTGCCTGGAAGTGAAGCTTGTTGGTGAATCTGTCTGGTCTAGTGCCAGCATCTGTCACCTGACCTTTAGGCAAGCGTGTTGGATGATTTTAGTTGTAGTGTTGAGCACCACTGCTGTATAAATATGAACAACAGAGCAGCTGACTTGACTAAGTCTCACCAAGAGGCTTGGGTGGAGGGGGTTCCTGGGGGGGTTCCCTCCCCCGTTTAAAATCCTGCTTCTGTAGACTGAGTCCTGCTGGGCACTGAACTTCTCTAAGGCTGGAACCAGCTCCAACAGCCTGAGGAGGAGCAGTGAGAGTCCAGCACAGCAGACCCATTGCCATTTTGAGCACAGGACTAGTTAGGTCAGTATAACTAACTATCCTACTTGCCTGTGAAGGTCAATGACTTGTTCTGGCTCTGTGAAATCATGTCTTTACACACCAAGTACTTGTTTTTCTCCAACTGCATTGGCATAATTTAACTGAATACCACATATCTGCATTCCAGACTTTCTCTCAGTTGCAGGAACTTTAAATGGTGACATGACCTCCCCAGCGCACATGAATCTTCACTCCAAAGACCCTCTGTACTAAAGGCAAGTTTAATTATAATATGAAAACTTCCACAAGCAGAGTGAATCAGGCTCCTTTGCAGGAAACCAGAAGATGCTGTATGGCTCTCCAGAGAACCTTACATACATAAACAACAACAACAACACAAGCCAAACCCATGCAAACAGCAGTATTTTCTGGGAAATAGTAACATGGTGAAGTGAGAGAGCTTTTTTCTTATTCTTTTTGAAGAACAATGCATTTGCAGAGTTATAATTTGGGATGAAATAAAAGCTGTTACTGCCTTCACATTCCAGCTAGCTAGCACTCTCAGGAAAGCACAAGAAAACATCATATGTGGAGACAACAAAACCCAGCTGGACATTGGCAACCTGCTCTAGCTGACCCTGCTTGAGCAGGGTGGGCGGACTAGATCTCTAGAGGTCCCTTCTGACAGAAATGCTTTTGGCATCCTGTGACACTAAAAGTATACAAAAAATTTTCTTCACATTTTCAATGTGTTTCAGTGTTTCTGCTTTAGGCAGAGGGAAGATAGCTCTTCCAAACTTGTCAATTCAAGAAGTATTTCAGCACTCCAAACTACAAGTTTTGAACTGAGGTTTGGGTTTGCATTTCAGAATGACACGGATGAAGTATATTTGAAACAAAATAAGAAAAAAATTCCATCTCAGATTCTAAATGTAGTTACACTAAGGTCACAGCCATCTCAATCTCTAATACCAGTTGTATAATTTAAAAAAAAAAAAGTTGGACCAAACCACAGGAACACCATTCCAGATTTTGGGGGCTTTCAAAGTTGAGCAATGCCCCAAAAGGAATTCACTCCAAGAAATGCTACATGAAGGACCCAAATTTAACATTTCAAGTTGTGAAAGATGAAGTATCAAATTTCCATCCCATCTTTCCTGCTTAGATTTATCCAAACAAATCACTACATTTTGGGAATGTTTCGACTTTCTTTCATCTATCTGGTTATTCCAGAAGAGTTAACATGTACCATTTCCTTTTCTTACCCAACCACTCAAATAACATCTGCCCTCTTCATCAGCTTCCTAAAATAACTGCCTTTGGCAGGTTAGAAAAGATTTTTCATTCTCCTGTGCAAAACAGCAGTCAAGTAACGAACTTAGGGCTCAGCCCAGCAAATATTTAATTTGGCAAGTGCTAAAGTTTTAACCCACAATATCTCATCTTTGCATCCAAATATCTAAAACAGGTGACACATGAGTAATGCAAAGAGCCAGAAGCAAACACCACAGCATTTAGAAAATAGCTGCGGGAATTTTTTGCCATGGAAATTATTTCTGCTTAAAACATCAACCCAGAGTAATTGTATATTTTGTTTAGAGTGACAGCTGAATTTTTCATGTATTTGCTGTCTTTTGATGGCAGATAAGTGGGAAGGGAAATGCGCTCTCTGAAGGCTTTTATCAACGAAAATCACAGTCAGAAAATTGCACCATGGAGCACAGCAATATTTCCATACTTTACTGCACTTACAGAGAGAAAACTGTCATTAGGGCTAACAGGGTGTCATATAAAAAGAGCTGTTTCTTTTTACAGATCCTTTATTTGGCCAGAATTTTCCCCCCTACAGTTGCAGGGGCTGGGAGGTCATTACAGCAGAATTTAAAGCATTAGGCTTTTCAGTGAAGTGCAGCTAATATTTTAACAAGGGAATCCAACAAAATTCCTGCTGGCTCCCACGACTGTGATAAAACCCAGGATGGGCCAGACTCACTCTGGGGAATCTATTCACCTGTACTGCGTTTAAACAAAAGGGCCAGTATCTTGAACCAAAGAGGGAGCAGAAATATATCCCTAAAGCCTTGCTCTGCAGTACAGACAGCCCTTGTTCCCAGAAGATAAGGATCGTTCCTCCTGGTGCCCTTCATGCATGGTTTGCAGGAGAGACATTTTCAGGAGAGCACCAGTGATGGCAGCTGAGCAATTACCTCTTCCTGGGAAGAGCTTTAGGAGAGCTGTTTGTTGGGTTTGGAGCTCTCTGGAGGACTTCAGTCCATTTGAAAGGGAAAGAGCATGCCTGCAAGTGACCAGGCTGGAGGAAAACATGGTGGACTCAAACCAAGGCTCCACAGAATTTCAGGAAAGCAGGGGTGCTTGCTGCAGGGCAGCAAACAGGGCTGTAGAAGGAGCCTCACAGTCTACTGGTGTTGCACTGCCTCACATTTACTAAAGCTACCGATGCCCTAATTGCCTTCTGCTAAGTGAGAGCCCTGACTGGCAGCAAGAGTTGCTATTGTCGCTGTTTGCAGTGAAGCCCCAAAGGGCCAGACCCCTGCAGACTCACAGGAATCATCACAGCAGCTGTAAAGCTGTTTCATCTCTCTGACTCAATAGAGCTACTAATATTCCAATTATTCAGAAGTTTTGTAAACAAAGCTATTCTGAGATCCTGCAGAAGCACCAATCCTCCTTCTCCAAAGGCCACCACTTAGTCACGGCTGTGTTCATCAGGAGCCCCTTCATCTTGGGAAGTGTCTCAGCCCAGGCACTCACTCTGCACAGCCCCCTTGTGCCATTGCTCTCAGCTGAGCTGGAGCCACTCCCTCATGCTCCCTTTAGAGTCAAGAGCACACAACATCTCCCAAAATCCAGCATGCCAGATCCAGCCCCAGTGCCATTTTGTTCGCCCTCTCCACAGGTTCTTACAATAATAGAAGCAGAGTGGTGAAAAATAGCATAGCCTTCTCTGCCATCCTAGCTTGGCAAGTGACACAAAAACCTGCACCCATTTTGTTCCAACCAAGTGATTTTGAAACTAAAAGATAAATAAATAAGTCCCAAATACTGCTTCTGACTCAAAATAGTGATAGCAGTATCATGGGTAACCCACTGCCAGGGAAAATCTAAGTGAAAAAAGTTAATAGGATCCCTAAAGACCTTTTTATCTTGTCATTGACTGTCCCAAATTTCTTGAAGCTGCAACAATCTCATACAGTCCCTGGTGTTACAGCAGGCACCCAAGGTAACATTGCTAATAATGAAAGTCCAAATCCAAGCCATTCACTTTGCAAGCAGGGAGTGGGATAGCAGGGTCTTCCCAAGACTGAGGAGGCTCCCTGCTCATACCAGGGACAGCGTTAATCATTTAATTTCTCTGCATTAGGAAGAACATACTTCTGGGATGTGGTATAGACCTAAAGAATGCAATCATCAAAAATTGTGGCTAAAATTGAATGGAGAACTTCTAGGTGTAGGTAAGGCTTAGGGGAAGGAAGATTTTTTTCTTAGCACACTAATAGCTGCATCAAGTAGGAAATGAAAAGGTTTATCGTTAGGAATAAAGTTAGGAAACTGTGCCCAGATCCCTCTCTGCTCAGGGTTGGGAAGCCAGCTGCCAAGAGCAGCTTTTCCAGCACTAATCAGAGCAGGGAATTGAGCCTCTGCTGTGGCTGCAGACAGCAGCGAGATGGGGAAGCCAGGCAGGGACCCGGGCTGGGGGCGCAGATGGCACAGCACAGGTCCCGGCTGCCTCAATAAATGTGGTGACAGTCAGGGAAAGTGACAATTTCAGGCACTGGAGCTGCCACTAATGAAGTTGCAAAGCTCATTGTATGCAAGTAAAACATCCCTAGTTGTTGTTCAGGTGTCCCAGTCACGAGACCCTCTGAACAGCTGTCCTTCTGCCCAACCGTCCTCGTGGTTGAGGCACAGTTTGTGTTCTCCATACAGATCATGGTTACAACTGTTAAGGGACTATTTACTTTTGTGCTTCATGTTATGGATTTCATCTTTAAAGCATTCACCTCAACTATTTACCCCACTCAGCATTCAGGACTACCAAGGCACAGTAAACACGAAGCATGTCTTTCTTGTTCTGCAAATATTCAACTCTTCATCTCCAGCAAAGAGTTGGTTTTATATTTGGGATGCTTCAGAATTCTTTTAGAAACCAATAGAAATGCTGCATAAAACAAGTGATTTTTATTTTCTTAATAATTGATTGGATAGAATGGAACTCCCTATAATAAAAATAAAAAGAAAGCAATAGCCTGATGCCCATTAAAGCCTTTGGGCCTTCCACAAATTTTAATTGTGAGCTAACAGAGAGAATGGGTCTGAATGGAGAAAACTGTCAAAGAATTCACTGTACAAAATAGTATGCAAAGCGCTGCAGTTTCATCTTTTAACTCTTACAGTGTGCAAAAATAGAGGAGAGTCAAAATCTTTTAGAAAAATATGACTGTTCTCCTTTACACTTCTCTCTCCTTTTAGGAAGCTTGCTCTTTCTGGTTCTTTCACAGGAATACAGAGGTTGAGTAGGATATGATCAAGGAGGAAAATGGTAGATGATTAAGTACAGCAGTGGCCCAAGACCATCTCTCCTCAGATCCCACCTATGCTGCCACTGAGCTACCAGGAAAGCCTGCAGGCTGACTTTGCTGCACTTACTGAATGGTCATTCCCTTAAAAGAAAAATTCTTAGAGAAGACACAGTGAAATAAGCCCAGGAAACTGATTAGTAGAGATGTAAGGGCTAGTTTCTCCTTTGCCCTGGTAACACCTTACCAAGGTCACACACTTTCACTGCTTTCTAATACATTTCCTCATGCTGTCCAATCATCACAGAAAACAAGGCAATCAAATTCCACCCAGCCCAACAGCTGGGATGTTTCCAGCAGAAGAAATACTTGTCTCTGACCAAAAAAAACCCCAAAACTAAGTTTTTCTACACTTTACAGATCATTCAGTTGCTGTTATTGTACAAGAGTAGATCCAGCAGGTTTATTTGGTCAGTGTATTTCACTCTGGTCTTCAGCAGATAAGAGACCTCCTCTGTGTTTTCCAAAATGACAAACCTACTTCCTTCAATTTTGCTTGGAAGTTTCATTGTCAAGTGATAACTACAGAAAACTAGAGTATAGGAATATGAATAAATCACAAAGTTCATTCCCTAACAATAAAAGACCAAGAGGTTTCACGTGATATAAGTGGGCATTATGTGAAAGAAACATTACCTGAATTCTCCTGTCTTGTATAAAGGATTTTAAAAAACAAAACACATTTTCCATCACATCATTAGAGAGCTGACCACAGAACCACTTCTCCATACACCCTTTTTTTGCATAGCAACTTTCCCTACAGAGTGATCACAACGTTGCTCTATCAAAGCCCAACTCTGTGTACGTGTGTGAAGGTGGGGAAATAAGTTGGAGGTACTTACCACCCTGGTTTGCTGACTGTAAGAAGGTGAAGTGGAGGATCTTCTAGATGAGCAAACACACCATTCTTGCACAAAACACACTCTCACAGTATAAATAACTTCAAGATTAACAATTCGTTTCAGTTGAACTGAGAAGCGGTTTGAAATAAAGGCGCTATCATTTCCCATGACTGTCATACCTCACAAACACCAGGAGACACCGAGATCACCAAGATGAAACTTCACTCATTTCACAGAAGAAAATGCTGCTCTGGAAGCAATCAGTGGTCAGCAGAACATAATAGCAGCTGACATTTCAGGTCAATATGAAAGCAGTTTGGGGCCAGCCATTTTGGAAGCGCTCCAGTTTGTCACTTCATTGCTTACGAAGACAATGTTGCAACATGTTTTGTTTAATATAAAACCAGGATAGGATCATGGGAGAATTATTCCCCTCTCCACTTCACCCCCTTCCAACCCTCTTTCAAATGCAATTGTTCTATTTTTAAAAAGCTCATTTGTTCTTATTGTTTTTGCATCGAGTTGGCAGCTCACCCATCTGTCTCCCACTGTGCTTAAAAAGATGTCATGATCCTGCAGTCCCAAATACAGTCCTGATGTTTCCACTGAGCTAAAACACATCTGCAATGACAGCTTTCACTTAGGAGCAAAGTTATTTTTGAAACAGCAACAACCTCACTACTCATATTTCAGATGCATTTATCAAAGAAACCCAGTGCCACCTCATCCAAGGTACCAGGATGACCATTGGTTAAGAAAAACCTACCTCATATCTTGTAAGATCTTGTTTAAAGAGTTCCTTAGCTTCACCACACAAGTTGTGTGATAGAAATACCACATGAAAGCAGCTGGGAAAATGAGGCTGCCTTTAAGGCTGCCTTTGCCCCCTATGTCCTGCTGCAATCTCTTGAGCGGATCCCCAGCTCCAAAGATTTCCCATGGTATCCCTCAGATTTGAGATGGAAAGAAAGTGAGGCACCCCTGGGAAATGACTACTCGTTCCATGTCAACTGGGTAAGCAGGTAACCAAACCAACATGTTAAAGAAAACTAATTTCAGGGTTTCAAACCTGATTCTGGGAAGTGACTGAAGGCAGACCAATATCTCACATCTGAAAGAAATACCAGTCTTGTGGTCAAAAGCAATCTGCATGTGCTTTTACTTGTCTATTAATAGAGCCAGGAATGTAACACACTCTTGTCTAGGTGCCCTCATTCTCTCTGCTGCCTTGGGCTTTGACTTGAAGACGACAGAAAGGTCTTCAAAGCTGGGACCAGCTCTACTGAAATATAGCTTCCTCCAGAAAAACAGCTGCACTTTCGGAAAAGACCTCAAGCACAAGAGAAGTATAAATACTAAGAAGTTTCCAAACCTGGCACAACCTCCAGCACAGTTTCTGATCCTAAATATATGCACCTTGGTTACCTCAGTTCCCTAAACTTATTTTGGGTGTCAAAGAGGCCCCAAGACCTTGCAAGAAAATAGAGATTGAATCACTTTCTCACTCAGACTTCTTCCCTGTGAATCAAGTCAGAGGCAGAGTAGACACTTGCCATAAAGTGTTTCATGGAATAAATAGGCTTGACAGATGAGCATTTCTGGCAACAGTTGCACCCAAACTTGTATTTTATTTTTTTTTTCAAGAAACTGAAAGCAGAAAAACAGCCAAGCCACTCTCCTCAGAGGGACAAATCCCAAGGAGAAGACTTTTTTTCCTCTTATTAATGAATATTCTGTCACTTCAGTAGGGCAAACATAATTGTTCAAGCTGCTATGCTGAGACTAATTGCCCCGTCATTTACAATTAGAGGTGTTAATATGGTCATTAAGATGTTACAAATCACTCCCAAACATCCTCACAGGTCACCACAATGTATAGTGCACCCTGGCAGATTAGCAGAGGGAGGTAGAGGCTGGGAACCTGAGCAGTTTGACCCACCATAGGAAAAGTGACAGGGAAGTATATGCCCCAGCTTTCCTTCCTTCCTGCAAAATCCTCCCTCACCAGAGAAAACCCAGGTGTATCCCAGCAAGAAAAACAGAGACACCACTCCCTGTTCAGAATGGAGTGGCTACTTCCAACACAGTTTGCCTGCAAGACCTGGCAGCCCCTCTGACTCCTTTACTTCAAGACACTGCAACCCACCAGCCCCTCCCTCTAGCAAGAGCCAAGCAAGTCATCTGGTGCCACAAGCCCCTGGGGACAATTAGTCACCAGAATTAGATTGAGCATTCACTTGTAAACTTTTCAAAGAAAAAAAGCCATCTTGTAATTGTTTTCTTGTGTCCACAGATCAGCTGAAGTACAAGGCAGTGCAACGTGAAGCTTTTAATCCATATCCTGAAGCTGGAGAGTGCAATTGCACCCACTCTCATAGAAAGCTTCTCACAGCTAACGAAGCTGTTACAACTCAGTGGGTGTCAGGTTGGTGGGTGCAGCCTGTGGGGTTTCATGCCATATTAGCTGGAAGAGGCTGCGTTTGCATGAAAGACTCCAGACTTCAGCTATGTTCTACTTTGAGATGTTTTGAAGCCCTTATTTTTCAAGAGGTCAATTTTTAAACAGGCATGAAAAAAAAAACCCACAAAACCCTCTCTAAAAATAACCCAGCTCCTGTGAAAAGGCTTGGCATTCCCCTGTCAGGTTTCAGCAGCTCTGAGAGAGAATAGTCTGTCTGGTGTTGGCTTCCAGCCACAAGGAAGTTCATATCTAATATAATCAAGCCACATTAGAAAGAACAGAGCAGATAAGAAGCCAAATGCAACTCAAACCACAAAGGCTCCATTGAAAATGTGTTTTGACTTCAAAATGGGGAGAGGCAAGAAGAAGAGTGGGTTAGAGATTCAGGGCCTAACGCTCCTCTCAGATGCCCCAGATTTACATCCATTATACTCCAAGCAGAGCTGGTCCAAATGCCACTTAGCTCCAGGAAAGGCAAGTGCTTGGCTTCTATCAGCTGTGACAACATTTCCGATCTCTTATCTCTTTCCTAATTGCCATTCAGGAGACAGTGAGATTTGTGTCCAGTCTGGCCTTCCCCCATTTATTCTGAAGGTTAAAAATGTCACAACAGGTGCAGAGCAACCAGCCTTTTTTTTCTAAAAAATATGTTTGTAGATACACAAGTCTGTTATTGCAACTCCAATGAGAAAATAATGCTCTCTTTGTACTTGTTTTCTCTTGACAGACAGCTTAAATTAGGTTGCTGAATAACTTGGTACATGGTACAACAGTAAACCCGTCACAAAAGCATGTTAATCAAAGCACAACTGATACTTGACATCCCCTGGTGAAAGGCATTTTTACAGTGTTTCATTAAAATTGAAAGGAGGATTAAGAGGCCTATTTCTTGATTAATGTCTCTTTCTGACTGGGAGATGTAATCCTATCTATAACCTCAAATTACTGGAAACAAAATTAAATTTCTGCCAGCAGATCATTCCGAGCACAAGTGACACTGAGCACAGTAGTCGTCATTTCTTCATATGCTTTATCCAACCTGGAGAACCTCTGAGCTTCAAACACCAAGGCAGGAGCTCCACCGATGCTCCTGGTTACAGGAGACGCTGTGGGATATCCACTGAGGTCTACAGGAATTGGAGAAACATTTTGCAGACATTGCTTTTAGCGTCAAAAGCCATTGCAAAAGGGTATGGGGAAATCCCCAGTGGCAAAGTCAAACGGAGCGTTAGAGAACAAGAACATTTCACAAAGCAGATGTTTAGAGAGAAGGTGTTCAACCAGCTTTGCGTGCCACACCAACAGCAACGGTGAAATATCACTCAAAAAGGTGTTACTCAAACATCTTCAGGCTTTGGAGAGAAGAAAAGGCAGCCAGTCTGACAGAAACACAATGCCAGGATTGCTGACAAAACACATCCTCCCCATTCACTCTGCCAGGCGACACGGATCCTCTCAGGAACCCAACTCTCCCTTGCAACCAGAGGCATGTTGAGTATGATAGACTGATCTGGGTTGGAAGGGACCCCAAGAGTCACAGAGGCAGGGCCACCAACCTCCAGCCCTGGATCTACACAAGGTTGCCCAGGGCCCCAGCCAACCTGGCCTTGAACACCTCCAGGGATGGGGCATCCAACACCTCTCTGGGCAGCCTGTTCCAGCCCCTCACCACTCTCTCTGTCAAGAACTTCCCCCTAATATCTCATCTAACCCTTCCCTCCTTCAGCTTCAATCCATTCCCCCTTGTCCTGCCATTGTCTGCCCTTCGAACAAGTTGAATCCCCTCCTGTTTCTCTGCTCCCTTCAGGGACTGAAGTTGGAGGGAGGAGGAGACTCTTTCTCCATCACTGCACTTTGAAGCCTGTAAACTGAAACATGGCCAGGAATTTGGGGACCGGAGTGTACGTCACCAGCTGGTGTGGGGACTGGAGCTACGCCAGGTAGTCCTGGTTCACAAACCTCCACAGGAAAGCCATCTCTGCCAGCCAGCACAGCCTCTGGGACATTTGCTTTCAAAACCTGACATTACTTGTACCAGTAGTGCTTGGAAGCCGTGCGTGCCCAGGGGAAGGAACAAGGGATGATAAAACTGGCACTAAATTCAGCCTGTCCAACACCAGACAGGGCAAAGACAGCATCAGGTCACTAACTCAGCTGCAAACACAGACCCAACCACCTGCCAAGGTCCACTTTAGCAGCACTTATTCCTCACACTAAGTGGCAAAATCCTGCATGGCTAAATCCCAGGAAACCCAAGACAGCTGCAGGTCCCGGTCAAACAAGATAAATCCGTGCCTTAGTAACCCATCTCAGCAGTACCTGGCTGCCTCTCCCTCAGAGTCAGGGTTGCCTCCAAGAGCAAACTCCACATGGGTTTTTGCTGCAGCCCAGACAGTCATTCGGCTTCTCAAAGCTAGGCTAGACCAAACCACTCACAGCTTTGCTGCTTCAGCCACTTCTCCCTGGAAATATTCACTGCCTGCCTCAGCCAGAATGTTTATCTTCAGAAGCCTAGATTTTAAGGCCACCAAAATGCACAAAAATTGGACTCTCAACACATGCTACTCATATTTACATGCTCCATTATTCCCCTCACAAGACTATTCCCACCCAGTGACAGGAACAATTTCTTCCGTTAGATAAGAGCAAAAACTTTTCCGATTGCAGCCTACACGGAGAGAGATGTTAGCAGCCTGCCTGAGGGTACATCACATTCCATAAATAGCTCAACTTTGATCTTCACTTTGGTTGGTCTGAATATTACTTCCCTCATCTTCCCTCTGGGCAACACACTGCGCCTCGCAGAGGGAAGCCCTGTGATTTCAGCCTCCTTGGAGGCACTGCCACAGTGCTCCTACTCATCATCCCTGCCTGCCCAGCGGTGCTGCAAGACTGTGTCAGAGCTGTGCTCAGTCATGAATGCCAAGGCACTTTTCTTAAAAAAACCTCCAAAACAAGCATATTTAACACTAAGCACGAAATACATGTTTTTAAAACAGCATCGAAATATGTTCATGCATCTGATCTGGGTCCTGACCAACCAACTCTGCAAAGAGGACAAGTTAGTAACTCATCCACCTCTCCTTAAATTCTTCTTCCCCCATCAGCACAGTTGTTCTCCCCTCACACCAGCAAAGCCCCTCTATTATCACAACCATCCCCAGAGCCAGGTTAAAGCAGTCTGTGAAGAGGGCAGAGTTTAGGAAACAGAGAGGGTCACGTTACCCTCCGTGTTTTAAGGACAGTAAATACCTGGATTCTCCTCTCCTTCCCCTATTCATTTCTTGGCAAACCTGCCAGCAAGTTAACTCAGTGTACACTTACGGGCAAGTACATCTGAGAGATGAGCTTTGGGATACATCCTTTTATAGTATCTGTAATAATTTAATAAGCTACACGCTGTTCCCAGAGCACATTCATGGGAGCGAGGGGCAGTGGTTGTTTCAGCCTTTGCAGCTTTGTTAAGCTTTGGACTGAGGGTATTAGGCTGTACAGCAGTAAATGCACTGCAAGTTGCCTAGAATTTTCCATTACACCGTTTGCACTACATAATCTTAGTACTCTTAAACCTGATTTTTTTTCTGCTATATCCACTGTCTGAAAGAGAGCTGGGTCTTCTGTTGCCATTTATAACATCCCAGTAGATCTTAGAGTCTTACTGAAGGGCAGGTTTAAACATTGCTACAGTAATTAAAAATCTAGTCAGTTTACTTAGGGAGGAAAGAAAGTACCAGGCATTCAAGAGCTTTAGAGTGAAGTGCTCCTTTAGAACAGTATTCAACTAGATTCTTTTCTTTATCTCACTTTACAACTCAATTATTTCCAATGAAAGAACTTCCTCATTTACAATCTAGCTTGTAAGGAAATATTTACACCACATACACTGGCTTATTTATCTATTAAGCAAGCCATATGGCATCAAGACTGGTGTTTTAAGTGGGAAGAGACAACAAATAAATGGTGCAGAAATCTAAACCTCAGTCAGCCACAAAGACTGGTTCAGATATGTGCTTGAAGAGAGACACAAAAGAACCATTTCCCAAAAGGAGTGAAACAGAGGTCATTAGGGAAGCCACCCGATAACCTGGCAGGTGTGCTGCTCTATTACAAGTGTTACTGTGCAGAGCATAAACCCCAAATCACTGGTTATTGCTCAACCTCTGCAGCCCACTCCACACAACGTGCTGGATCATCAGCCCCCTCCTGCAGCGCTGAGAAATGGGAGACAAAGCAGCTGTTATGCTACTGAAGTGAGCCAATGCTCCAGGGTCCTGGCTGTGCCGATGGCAAACATACAAAGCAGGTTTAGGTCAGTGGAGCCATTCACAGGGATCTGGCAAAACTGAGCCCACATCGATATCTTGAGAACATGCCTCTGGGCTCTAAAAGCTGCTTTAGAGAGGAGGAAGAGCAAAGCCTGCCCAGTAGCTCACTCCCTCAGGTTCCTCCTATTACTGATGCTGGTGAAAGGAGAAAGATGACTAAAACAAGATTCCTCTTGCTTTGCCCTCATCTACGTTATGCCCATTTGAAGCTTTCTGCTCACATTTCTAAGTACAGACATGACTCTCAGTGAGGGTAGATATCATTAACCAAGGACACCAGCTCCTGTATGCCAAGGAACAGTGCCCACCACTTGGCAGCATTAGCTGGAAATAAGCAGCATTTCTCCTTACCTGTTTAAGATTAGAACCCCTCCCAGTGCTAGTCATCCTGGGGAATTTTACCTGTCATTATTATCCCATTATTGAAGTTGTAAGTGGTGTTGGAACATGAAGGTTTTGGGCACAAAATTATCTTTGGTTATCTTCAGAAATTAACTGTGTTTAAAAAGGCTTGGGTGTACCATAGCCACTATGCAGAGGGGAATTTTTAAAGGTCCCAGGTATAAACATTTCCACAGCTACCTGATTTGGAAACCAAGAAATGGGAGGACATTTTAGTTTATTATGGGATTGATTTCTTTTCTGATTTCTATAACACGTGAAACGATACTCAGTGCCACAGCTCGTTAAATAAAACAAGTGGGGGAGAGAAGAGAAATAATTCTGAAGCCTTTCTAAAATGAAAGCTTTCTTCCAACTCAGGAGCCATAAATAAAATCAAGTATTTGCCCTCAGGGAAGAGCTTAACACAACTCCAATTCAGCTAGAGGAATCTTTTAGAGGCACGTCTTTGCCCGCTCAGTCTGTTACCATGCCTTCTTGTCACTCTCTTCTCTTTGCAAGTTGGAACCACTCTCTGCATTTAATAGCTGTGCACTACCAAAAGTCACCCTGAAGGAGCCAACAAAGCCAATAACATTTGGACAAGCTTAGTTTCTAACAATTGCTGTTCCCTGAAACAGGGCTGCAGCTTTCATGGCTTATTAAGCAGCCTGCACTATCCACTGACCCAAACACCTCCCCACCATCAACGCCTGAGTTTCTTGCGGCACCAAAACAACCCTGTTCCTTACAAGACAGTGTAAAAGTCAGAGCTTTCCAGTGCTGCAAGACTATTTCCCTGTACTTGAACACATGCTCCATATGAAGCTGTTCCAACTTGGAGGGCTTATTTCAGATGAAGCTCCCACAGCAAGCCAGTTCACTGCACTGAGAACCGTTTGCAATCCAAGATCATCTTCTCCATCCATCCAAAAACCACACAGAGGCCAAGCAAAACCACAACTGAAGAACCACATCAGCAGTTTCCCCCTCCTCCTCACACCACAGTGAAATACAGTCTTTCTCTCTCCCTCAAAAGCAAAACAAATCCCAAAAACAAAAGCAAATCAGAACCTTTTATGAAGTGAAGAAGGACAGCACAATGGGTTCCACCATGTCAAGATGACCAAAGACTTCATATAAGTCCCAAAGGTCATACAACGAGACACCTTGCCAATGCACACAAACATCTGCATGCTATTAAGGACTGGTTTGTTATGACACACACAACTGATAACCTTAGCAGATCCAATTATTAGCTACAGCTTGATGCTACTTAGTAATAACAAGACTATCACTGAAGAGATGGAAATAGTACCCCACTTACACTAGGAGTTTGCAGTGCATCCTTATCAACATTACACGGGTTCCACCTCCAGTACACTGGTGGGGCTTGATAGCTTCTCCAACAACACTTTCAGGCAGCACTGATGAGATAGCATGGCAATTGGAAAGCCTGGGCTATACTGGTATGTTTTTAAGAAGCGTTTTCCCCTCTTATCACTTCCACATCATCACTACCTAGCATGGGCTCCCATTTCTTGCAGCTCAGATTAGCAAATAGTGTTAACACACACTCTCCCCTGCCAGATGCCTAAATCAGTCACAAATCCTAATGCAACAGGCCAGATTGCTTTTCAATTCCACCTGCAGAAATCCCAAGTTACTTCCCAGTGAAATCCGAAGAGCTGCCTCAAATTTACTATAAAAATTGAAATAGAAATTGAAGCATAAATTGAAATAGTGTAGAAGAGTATGAGCAGGTTCCCATTCAGGCTGGTTTGCAACAATTGGTGACATTGTTTTCTTCTCAGAGTAAAACCTGTACAAGTCCTGTAATTAAGGGAATGATTTTTGTTTGCACAGAACTTTATTTTCAAAGATCAAAATCATTCTATACGGTGTAGATGTGTTCAGAATTGTCAAAACCCTTATTTCCAGTGTGATTTGCATTTGACTTTCTGAGCCAAGCTGCCCCAACCTCAAAACATCTGAAATAACCCCTAAGTGTGTGCAGTGGTGAGGGGGTGCTGGGGTAATATTGTCATATCTCATTTCTAACCTGGCTTTTTCTGCATTTCCATGTTGCCTGCGTGTTTACAAAAAGCTGAAGTTTGATATTTTGGGGAAAAAGAAAAAAAAAAAAGAGGGGTTTATACCTGTTAAGCTCAGAGCAAGATAAACCAAACCTTGAATCCACCAGCTCAGAGCTGTGCACAGAAGCGTTACAACTTCTTTGTAAAGAAAACAAATCACACGCCTGCATGCTCCCACCGTTAAACAGTACATGGAAGACTTGGGAATTGGCTTTAAATAAAAGCTGCTAGCACAGCAGATGCACCGTTAGTGCTGCTGTTTGGAGGGGGTCCTTCATTTAAGGTCTAGCAGCCTTCTGCTGCCTTCACAGCCCTCCCGGTTCTGGAGCTGCCTTGGGCAGATCTGACCATAGTAACTCTTATTATCCAGCCCCCTAAATCAGCAAGACACTCCAGAGTCTGCAGAAAATGGCAGCTTTCATTACTTCTAAACACTCAATCAGCAGAACGACCCAAGAACATCGCAGGCAGAGGGATGAGAAGCCACAAAAACCCTGCTTTGCTGGGACAAGGAGGTTGCATCCGATGTCCAGGTGTAGGGATGGAGCTTTCTGCTTTCCCAGAAGAAACACATCCCTACCAGGCCCAGCTAGGAACATGCCTACAATAGCATGGAAATAACAACACACCAATATTCCAGTTCCAGTAACAACTCTGGAAAACACTGATCTTGCCAAAGCTGATTCACTGGTGGGGAGTGAGGGGGGTAGGGGGAAAAGGTGATTTTAACACATCTTGTTCCTGCCTCCTGTTTCTCCCTGCTGCTTTGCATTTCAAAATTCAAATGCTATAATTGGGAGCTGAGTGAAAAACAGAATTTCTATCACATGAGAACTTGACATTTTGGCATGCTTTTACCACTGAATCAGAACCAAAAAAATATCTGTAATTTCTCATGATGTGACAGTTTTTAAAAAAAATATCCCATTTTCAACCCATCCTTATTGATACACTGAAACATTTTGTTTTGAGCATGTCAAAACAACAGAACAAATTCAATCCCGCTAAAGTATATCAACATTTTGCCTGAAGAGTCCAAGCAAGCGTTGAACCAAGGATTTTGCCTTAGCAAAGCAAAACAAAAACATCCCTCAGCTGAAAAATATCTCTGCAATCAACACCTCTCAGGAAAACCTTCTGATTTTGATGAACCTGCATTTTTCCTCCGACAGAAAAATGGTTCCATCAGAAACTCTGATTCACTTTCTTGCAATGTAAACATGTTTGTTTTACACATGCCTAGGAGCAAACGTCACCCTGCAATGTTTTCATTGGTTTGGTGCCTCCCCATAAGTATGGGGATATTACACTGAGTCTGGGTTGGTTTCTCCCCATTCTCCCTCCCCAGGCCAAACATGTACATTTATTATCTGATTAAAAATGTTATTTATCTTTATATAAAAACCCCATATATTTCCTAACAAGCCCAGACATTTATAAATAACTTATAATACTACAGCTGAGTGCTAAACATCATGATTTAGGGTGAAAGAAGGAACCTTTCTGATCATTGTCCTTTAGTATTTCGAAGCCCATTTGTCATGTTTATTTGCTGTCATGGGTGATAAGTGATTGCCCAGCCCTATTGCATTTCCTCTGCAATGGTGAGTTGCTTGCAAAAGGAATGGAGGACAAGCTGTCACATCAAAGAGAGAAGACTAAAACCCACCAGGAGGTGAAGCAGGGGTTTATTGTCTTTTGCCCTGGGTTTTGACAGTTAATTAGCTCTCATCCAATTTATGCTTGTGTGGCAGCTACTCCAGGGTCAACAGCAACAACTCCAAGGTGAGGCAAACGCAAAGGATACAAGACAGGAAAACCTGCTTCAGAGCCCCAGGAAAGCAAAGGGCTTCATCTTTCAGCCCCAGCCACAACTGATGGACTTGTTCCCTAATGAAGCCTTTGACTTGTTTATTTTTTATCCCTCACTGCACAGAGGCTTCTTTCGACAGCTTTGGGCACTGAGGAATTGCCAGAGAGGCTGCTAAATTAAGCAGTCAGCACAGCAGCATCTGTGGAAAACGCTGTCCCTTCAACTTGCTCCATGTCAGCTGCCTTGGGAAGAAGAGGAAGATGTCAAGAGGAGGTGGAAGCAAAGGGCTTCACTCAGAGCCTGTGGTGTTCCATGGGGCTGGACTTCACTCTCTACCCTCCAGCATCCTTTTGCCTCTTCAGCCACCCCTCTCCTGCCATCCAAAGGTTTTCAAGACTTTGCAAAGCAGATGTGCTTCCCCTTGTTACCCGTTGCTGCTGCTTTAGCAGGTTTTGCCACCCATACTTCTTCCTTCACCCACCTCACCACCAGTTTGAAACCCTGAGTGTGGAAAACAAGCAGTGCCCAAGCTATGCTCCAGTGGCAGGAGCAGGGAAAGCAGGTCTTTAACACCATGGGATAAAGCCTTTGATCAAGTCACATGTCCTGGCTGCAATAAAAGCTTAACCCCGGGAACAGTGCTTGATCCCTAGTGAAGCACAGCGAGGCCTCACCTCTGAATACCGAGGTTGGATCAAGTTAAAGGTCATCTAAAAGTCCCAGGGAAATATAAGGGACAGTAGCACTCGAAAAGAATTGGAAGAGATGTGAATTCACTTTGTGTTGGAGTAAACACCCACTGAATGGGAACTTCTAGGCACAGCTGAACCAGTCAAGGCTCAGACTGGAGAGCCAGCCCTGAATACTACAGAGCTCCTTGGCAATGCCCAAGGTGTGCCCCATTTACAAACAAAACCTTCACACCTTGCAGCCAGTACCTGTTGTCTCCAAAAACAGTTAATTTCCTGACCTTACCTGATCAGATCTTACCCTAGCAGAGCTGGGCAGTTTCTAGGCTCCCAGGAAACATCTTTCCCACAGAGGCACCCTAAAGAGACAGCCTCATTTAGCCACATCAAATACAGAACACACTGTAGTAAAAATAGCGCTGGCAAAATATCCAGCCTCCTCTCTAAATACTGCAGTTCCCCTGCCATGGCACCTGATGGGATCCAACAGCTGAATTCCTCCTTTCCTGCCCCATGCTCCAAGGCGCATCCCATCAACGATGCCACAGTCCTTTACACTCTCTGCATAGAGCACATTGAAACACCACCAGCAAGTCGTAAGCCTGAAGCACAGAATTATCAAACTTTTCTATCCAAGCCATTTCTGAGGAAGTTTCCTCTCTGTAAGCCAGTCTGTAAGAGGTATCACACAAGCAAATGCTGAGCTACCAAACACAGTGGTCATCCCTCTGCTCACAGCCGCTGGAGGCAGATGGATTTGATGGTAGTGAGACACAACAACAAGCCCACACGAATAATCTGCAGGAGCCGAGCTTGTCTCAAGGATGCAAGATGCTGAGATTCCAGCTGAACTGAAGTGCCCAACCCCAAACACTGGGCCAGCAACAGCAGGGGAGGCAACACCTTGTCCTAATCCCCTTGGAGGTACATGCTTCTGCACTCAAGTGTCCTGTTACCCAGCAAAGCACAGCCACCTCTGACTCTCCCCTCCCAGAGCCCTGAAGCAACTAAGAGGGACCTCTGCGTTATTAGAGATCTCAGCCCAAGTTCACAGATTCACAGAATAGTAGGGGTTGGAAGGGACTCACCAAGCACAACTTCAGATTCATCACCCATGAGCCTAAGTTAGGAGCCTCATCACCCATCTCCTTTTCTCCACCTTGTCAGTGGAGACCCAGATGTCCCTCTGCAGACCCCAAAGATGTCACCCTCTGAAAGCATAAACACCTTCTCCAACTACCAGGCTCTTAAGAGTACTCCCTCACACAAGCACCTACGGCTAGGTGGGATGATTCTAGCTCCTGCAGCCTATTCCTAACATCATCTGACACAGCCTTGTATTATGCAAAAACCCACAATGCTATCTTAATGAAGGACAAATGTTAATGCAGATTGTATGAACACGGTCTCACGAGATGCACGCAGCAAACTAAACAACAGACTAAACTTAGCCCGTGAGCTCATGGCTTTGTGTTTCTCTCAGCTGTGAGTCATTGCATGTGGTAGAAAACTGCCTTCCTCCCCCAAAATATCATGGAAAGTAAGTAATGCCTCAACGTTGTAGTAAGAGAGGCTCTACGCAGCAGGGGCCAGAATTGTGTTACTCACAGGGAGCCTGAAGACTTGGCAACGCCGCAGCCAGATCTGTCGATTATGTTTCACACAGGCCATTGAGCAACCAGCAGAAGAGAATCATTTCCAGCCAGCCCTGATCCAGCAAGGTTCAGGCTGGAAACAGGACAAAGACCCTTGAAATTCAAGGTCACCTACCTCCTTTCTCTCTGGTTCCTTGAAAGCTTTGTTCCAACCTCCTCCCTTGCTATCGTGAACACTGTGCACAGCCCATATCCTTTCCCTGAGGTGGCATGATCTGTGACTGCTGCCTCAGGACTTGGATGAGCTGCCTGGGAAGGCTGCCAGCCGGACAAGGGAAGCGAACACCTCTCACAGATTAGCTGTGAGGCCAAACAAGCCTTTCTTCTACACAAATTTGGAAGTCTGAGAGCTTGAGCATGCATGCTAAACCCTTCCCAGCAGATTTAACACATTTGCATCGGCAAACATCCAGTGATTCAGCCCAGGTCTCCTGCACTTTCAGAAGATAGGCACATCGAGTACCCTGATGCGTGTTACCTGAGCGTGTCCCTCAGCGCTGTACAGCACCATGACTCACCACACAGCTTCAGCTCAGGTGCTGCATCTGCTCTGCAGTGCGGGTGTTAAAATGATTAGGTACTGAATAGTCAACTCAAAGGAAAGGAGAGTCAAAAAACCCTGAATCTGAGTCTCCTGCTTTGATCAGGAGACAGTTCCTCTGTACACACTTCTCTTTGCAAAGGAAAACAAGCTTGTTAATACCAACTTCAGAATGCAAAGCACAGACATGAAGAGACAGCCACCCCAAGAGGTAAGAAATACACGTATACGCAGCTTGACAGTAGCTTTCCGTGTGTTTAATAGCCAACTGCCTACTTCAGGACAGGGAACCATGATGGGGGCCACAAGAGGTGGGCCCTCCCATCCTCTCCCTACGCCAGCAATCAACCACACAGCCCAAGGAGTCAGAAAAGTCTCAGACGCCATGACGGAGGCAGGTGCGAGACTCTGAAGGACAGAATCCTAAGCACATGATGGAGGAGGACTCTTGACTAGTCTGAAGTATTGAAAGTCCAGCCAGGGTGGAATCAGTATCCACACCAGGCTTTTCCCCAGATTTCTTGGTACCAATTTACCCCAGTTCATACCCATGAGGAGCACCAGACACCTTTCAGTAACAATCATCACCACTTGTTTTGGATTTACAGGCACTGCATGGGGGATGGGGGGTGGGGCAAGGGCTGAGAAGGAGCTTGAAACCAATCACAACAATTTACTACCCTCCCCAGTAAAAGTATTTTTCAAGTATCTACTGCTGCTCAAAGGACTTGAACACATAGGACAGCCAAGACCACCGGCTCACAATGACCTGGTTAAATGTCTACTTACCTTTGGAAAGAACATGGTGAGGCTTTTGAGAATGGATTATAGAAGGGAAGACTTCTAAGAATATGAGTAGTTGGATATCAAGTACGTCTCAATTTCAAAACCACACCAAGAAGATTAGACATGTGCATGCATCTTTTGTCCATGGAGCTGTAAGCCAGACTCATGAGAAAGGGTCGAGGAAGGTTTTGTGAACTACCCTCAACCCTTTGCTTTTCATTTCTGACTGCACTGCAAATCCATTATGGATAAGAAAAGCAGTCCTAAAACACAATTAAGAGCTGGAGTCGTGAGGTCATAGCCTTGCAGCTATGAAATGATGACCTCAGCGCGAGGAATAGATGGAAGATACACTACACCCTATTAAAGAGAGAAGCTGGCAAGTAATGCTTTCTAAATCATTTACATTTGCAGCACACTGAGCTGAGGGCACGTGAGGCTGGAGGGGAGCTGAAGTAGCCGTGCCAACAGATTTATCGGCTCCCTGGGGTCCAAGAGGCACCCTGCTAGCAGAGGCACTGCAGGGCTGGGAGAGCACAGCATGTCTAAGCACGCACACAAACACGGTTTGTGGCCTCATCACCCAGGGACTAGGGGGCTTTCTGTGGGGGGCCTCGCTGTGACACAAAGCAGCCTGGTTCACACACACCACGCACAGCTTCGGTTTCAGATGTCACAGCTCTCAGGAGATGCTTTATTGAAAAGCTTGTCCCAAGCCAATAGTCAGACCCATATTTCTTGTGCCTTCCAAGTGCTACAGAGGAGCTCAGAGCTCCCAGGAGCTCTCAGGCACCCTCCAGACAGAACTTACAACACAAAACCCATCCTCAAGGGCATCACTTTTCTGTCAGGCTCTTCTCCCTTACTCCCCCTCCCCCAGTTTCAAACCCCTCGGCTTTTGAGCAAGTGCAAAGCTTGCAACCTTTGAGCAGTCATTGGAAGAAAGGTGATGCAACCTGTGGGAGGAAGAGATGTCAGAGGAGACGCAGTGGAGCAGAGGAAAGAGTCTCTGCTCACCACAGGTCTGCTGGCAGTCAGAGAGTATGAGATGCAGCTGGGAGGAGAAGTGCCATTGCACAATCAGTCAAAGCAGCAGTGTTTCTTTTAGAGGCATTCAGATGCCTGGGCATCCCACCGAGTCTCCAAATAAATAATATTTGATTGTGACAAGTGCCTAGCACACTTCTGAATGCTGTAAGAAAATAATGCACTGACATTACGAAAATATTAGAGTGGCATAAGTCATTCCCACTCATCCTATTAGCATCAACAACAGAAAAAAGCAAAAGCCCACACATTTGATTTTTTTTTTAAAAAGATATCCTCACCTCCATCAGCAATCATAAAAGCCACTTTTCTGGCAAGGTTCAAGCTACCTGCAGAGAATTCACTTTCCTTGTCTCCTGACAAGAAGCTCAAGGGAAAATGCCATCCATCCCTCTTTGCTCTATATGCTCCATTCTGCTCCATATGGTGCTGCCTGATAGTAAATGAGAAATTAAAAACATTAGCACCAGCCTCTGCCCTCTCTCTCCTCCCCCATCGCTTTCTCCCTGCAGTAACTGTTCAAAATATGCTGGCCCAAGCTGGAGATGAACCATTTAACTGCTGAGCTCCAGAGTCACATACCAGCTCTCTGTTGCCTGCTCAGTTCATAGATGCTGGTTTCACCAAGCACTGGCTGTCCTTCTGAATTATTTTGCCTTGGAAAATAACAATTGACAGACTGAAATTTGGATTCTTTTTGTTTTCTTATTCAAAACATTAAGAAACAGATAATCAGAAATCAAAACTAAAACCTTTGAGTTTGAAGCAGGCAGCACAAAGCTATAATGCTATATCCCAGCCCTCCCAAAACAGAATTTTGAGACATCTTTCCTCACAAAAAAAAATAATTTAAATCAAAACCATTGTCCAGGAATTTTGAGTCACTCTTCAGCTGTCATTTCACTTTGAGTCTTAGATCCCTTCAAAATCAGTTTTCAGCACGTGCCATGTGCAACTGGCTCCTTCACAAAAATATCATAAAACTGGATCCAATTTCTTTTTTAATATACTTTGGAGTATCTGAATGAGACACCCAAAAATTGGGGCAAGTAGTCAGAAGGTACTGAGTTTTTATTTTTATTATTCCCATAGTGGCCAGGAGTGGAGGCAGGTGCAACATCTACTTGAGGAAAGCTGTTCCTTGCCAGCACACACAGTAGGAGTCAAAGCCAAAGGAAGGGAGAAGAGGTCACGGTGAAACAGGCAGAGAGAACATGACAACACATCATGCACAAGCGTATGATGTCTCTAGATTAACCTTGGCTCCTCACAGAATAGCCATTAACATCATCCCATTTTCACAGGCATCACAGCCTTTTGGAAAGGTTTGAGCGCTGAGGGTAATTAAGCTTTATCATCAGGCTATCCCAGTGACAGCCTTGACTTTCATCGGTAGTGCTATGGACACTGCTGAGCTGCCTGTGCACCAGGATGCTCTGCTGAGGGGATCCCTTCCCTGCAGGCAGCACCTTGGTCCCACACCTCCAGCCACATCAGCTACCTCCCAGGTGTGCTCTTCCTCACTAACCAAGGGTGAACATTCATGAGGTGGGTACAAGCAGGATGCTCTTGCACACACACTTACACATGTCTATATCCCAGGTAAGAAGGCACTTGGCAATGCACTAGGACAGAGCCACCAAAGCAAAACCACCAGTGACCACCCAACTAGCCCAGAAGTGACAAAAGTTGCCATATGTTTTCACCAAGAGGTCTCAAGAACCACAAATTCTATCATCCCATTGATCATTCTGTGTATGTCCATGATCTGACACAGCAGCAGGTCACACCAGGACAACTGGCACTGCTCACACAGCAGCACCCACCAAGACTCGGGGTGCCTGTGCAAGGTTTGGGATGCTGCAGTCCCTGTTTCTCAACAGCCTCCACACCAAAACGTTCCCATCAGTTGGATAAGGCAACAAAGTCCCTCAAGCACAGCCCACTCAGAAGTTTTGGAGAAGTGAGCAAAGGAAGAAGCTGTAACATTGTCATTTTTCATTTGTTCTATGAAAAAAGCTCTTCTAACTTTTTTTTTTTTTAAAACCCCCACTGATAACTGCCAAAGCTGCCTCAGACTTCATAACTGCCACATCACCAAAACCTATGGCCCCAGCTACAATTTACTTCACATACTTTAGTCCAGCACAAGCCAAGCTCAGAGAAAGCTGCCTCCTGAAAGAAAATGCTGGCTTCATCATTTAAGGGAGCCAGCATAACCTGAGAAATCACTGCTCTTCCCACCCTCTCCCGTTCTACAGCAGCAATGGCAGCTATTTCCCATAAAGGGAGCATGGAAAAGAACATGTGTGAAGCTTGCAAATTGGGGAATAAGAGGTGACAGTAGCCTATGAATACCAGGGAGTAGAGAGGAGGAATTCAGGGATAAAAGTGAGAAGCAGCCTGAAACTGGAAATGGAAAAATCCATGCTGCAGATGATGGAACGCTTATCTAAGGAGAGAATCACAAGGAAGATCATTTAACCTGGACACCATGACCATAGATGCTCAAAATAAAATTAAAAGATACTAGCAGGGAAATGCAGTGGCAGAGTTCCTCTGACTAGAGAATTGTTCAGATATTCACTCTGTCTTAGAAAAGGCAAAGAGATTTGTACCTGATCAAAACACCTACCACAGCATAGGTCAAAAAGCAAGTCCTATCTAGTAAGTCTTTCAGAAGGACACCTCTCAACTGACTGACAAACCAAGCACTTTAATAAACATACTTTTGCCACATACATAAAAAGAAAACCAATAGCAGAGGGCTACATGAATACTACTCGATCATTGTTTCTCTGGCCAGAAGAATAATGTATATATCATGCAATGCATATACAGAAGTAATTCCTGTTTCCCCTTTAATTTTTATAAAATAAATACATAATAATAAATCAACAAGACTTTTGTCACAATGTCAGAGTCCATATTTCACTCCAGGGCATTTAAGATGCATTTTAGGTCACCACACTTCAACCAAAGAACTGGCCAGGATGCCGACATCTCATCTGAACAGAGTGGCCAGACATTTGCCAAGCCTCAAAGTACACATCACCAGTGCTGAAAGTGGATTACAGCATGGAAAACCCCTCATTCCTCTCTGACAGGCAAGGCTATACCTCCTTGCACCTGTCCCAGACACAGCCATAGCCTTCTGCATGTTTTGGTCACCACTACCCATGTTCGTGCACACCAACTGAGACCCATGAGTGCCAAACACAGCAGCCAGCCTCCTCCACAGCGCTGGCTGCTAGGAGCACATCGTGCTCTCCAGTCTGGAGATCCACCTGCTCAGGGGCCAAGTCACAGCAATCAGAAAGCAAAACCCAGCAACACAGTCTCTCCCGCTGCCTTCTGACATAGCAGCACTGGCAGAGAGAAACGTGGCCAATATAAACCAAGAACAAAACCAGAGGTGAGATGTTCTCCCCTAGAAATGTGCTGCCAGACAAAGCCAGGCTGAAACAAAGGGTGATCACTTTGGACCTATGTGGAAATTCCTTTTGGACAGAGGCTTCCCATCGCAGGTGAAAGGTCTGTGACATGGCCACCAACCTAAGCTTCTGTGATGTGCTGAGATTAAAGAGTTACAAGCAGAGTCCATTAAAACCTGACATGCAAAAAGGCAAGCAACCCCCATCGTTCACAAGTCCAGGAACACAGGCACACTGCTCACTGACACAGCCCGAGCTTTAAGCCCGCAGAAACATTGGCAGATGTCCCCTGGGCTTTTCCAAGCCTTTGAGGCTGTTCAGTCAAGTGTAGACACTGTCTGTGAGCCCCTGTCATCGCTTTAGCCTCTCTGATTGAAGGTGTCTATATAGACTCAGGGCCCTGGTACTAATGCAGCACAGTTGCAGGAACAGCTCCAAGGGAAGCTTAAGGCTGGGATAAACAACTTATCACGGTTAATGGTTTTCATGGTATTTCAACCAGTGCAATGCCAGTCACCCATCCAAAGGCAAGGCTATGAGTCTCAACATGAGCATGGGCATAAAAGAAAGTGCTTTTCAAGGTCTATCTGCCTGCTAATACTGGATTAGTTTATATTGCATCATAAAAACTGTCCGAATGGCAGTTCAACAAGCCAGGACTTGATTCACAGACCTGCCATGTTCCTGAAGCAGCTGAGGTCAAGAACTACAAATAGAGCAGATAATTAGAGGGGAAGTGTGTGCTGCTGAGCAAACACATCAGGCATGGGAAGACTTTCTGCTCTGGAAAGGTAGAGAAATTGCATTTACAGAACTACCTGAGCTTTTTTTTGTGCATTGGTTAGAAAACACATCCACCAAAACCCAAGAACTTGAAGGCTTACAAATACCAGAAAACCAGCCTGTGTTCATCACAGTTGCTCTTTCAGGGTTTAAACATGGGGGTCTATATAGACCATAAAGACCAAATTCACCATGGCACAACACCATGCAGGCAGCCCTTAGCAGAGCTGTCCCCTTGTTTCCTGGGAAAATAAGATATCAGGGACAGCCCATAGGGACTAACAGATCACATTGATTGCTGGGAGAAGTGATGAGAAACATGCTGCAGCAAACAGAGCTGTGCACATCTTCTACCAGCAGGAAACAACAGGCTTTGCTGTTGGGTTGGGCACCATGGAAAGCAGAGCACGTGTACCTCCCACCTGGAAAAAGTCAGTTGACCTGTCTGCCAGGAGAGAAATGCTTACTTTGCTGCAAAAGCAAAATATCAGAGGCCTTTCATTCTTGCTTTTGCTGGTTTTCTCATCTCACATCAAGATTGAGTTAATTTTTGTGTTTCGATTTCTTCTCAAAAGCTGGCAACAGGCCACTGGTTTTGGATGTACCTTTGCACCCAAGTACGTGGTACACGAACAGCCCGTTCCTACCTTTAAAAGGCTGTGTGCATGGACATCAGGCAGTCTTCAGATGCTTCAGAAGACACACGATCCACATAATTCATCTTGTCAGTAGAGTAATACTATGCCATTGACAAAACCCCTACATAAACACCCAGCTGGTAATATGATTACGCCCTGAGGAAATAAAGATTGATAGTCTTGGTGATTTTACTGTGCTGTAACAACAGAAGCCATCTTTGTCCACACATATCACTAATCCTTTCCTGAAATGTTACTAAATACCTTTGCTTGACAAAGGTGAGCTCTTCCAGCTAGTAACATGTCACAGAAAGAGCGAACTAAAACCTCTGTTTTAAGCTTGACACTGTGGCCCTTTTTGCTCACTAATGATGCTGCAGATACAGCAGAGATGTTTTGAGGGCACCCACAAACTGCAGTATAATCCACAAGGAAGAGTTCAGCTGTGATAAGAAGATGCAGGATACTACAGAAAAATAAAAACTAAACTCTCTTTAAATTATTGAAAGAACCCAACGATCCAACACCAAAAACCTAACGTGACAAAGCAAAAATTTAGCACAAATATTCTTCAGCGTTGAAATTCCTGGAACAAAACTTATTAGCAAATCTAAATTAAGTCTGCTGCAGGCATTATGATACACTATCAGTTACTCCCTTTGCCCCCCACCCCCGGGAAATATTTTGCTATTGCTGTCAGTCAACTGCTTGAATGCTTGGAGTTTACCAGCTGCATAACATATATTGATTTTTGATGAATGACATATCTCTCTGGGCCATTATGGTTTTGTTTTCAAACCTTATTTAATTGTTCACCTATTTTTCAGTGAAATAAATGCAAAGTGTTTATTCTCCAAAGGCTGTAAACAGAGATCTCAGGTCTAGTTTCTATGACAACCTCACTTGATACAGCAAACCTAGATTATCTCTAATGACAGACATGAAGTTTAAATTGCACATTCTGCACAAACAGTGCACTGTTGACCTTTTATTGAAAAATGGAATACAGTGTGATTAGCATAATGTGCTATATGAAAGGGAAAATTGTGGAATAATGCAGATTGTACTCTAATCATAACTACCATGCTAATCTCTAGCAAACTGTTTGCCAGAACACGAAGCTTTTAAAATTAAGATTTTTTTTAGGGGTTTTTTTTTCCCTGACACCATTTTCAAATCCTGTTAGATAGCAATCCTATCACATTAAATAGTTCTCAGATAAAACCTTCAACGGGAGAAAAACAGCAGAAGCAGCAAGTGTTAACAGGGGAGTAAAAAGTGGATGGGCTTATGTAGAAATATGGCAAAAAAAATTCCAGCTATGAGAACTATTTTTAAACCTCCTGAAGGCATTTTTTTTTCCTCCCCTCACGCTTACAGATCTGTTTGGAAGCAAGAGCCAAAAGACATAGCCCTTTCTGTCGGGTGCTGTCTTCCAAAACCTGTGTGTTTTCCTAGGAGGAAAATTTCCATGTATACTAGTGAATAGAGCCCAGCTCATCCACAGAGACAGGAGGCTGCAGGAGACATTCTGCTTTGCAAGAGCAGAGACAGAGAATATCTTGCCTTCATATGCAGCAAGTTTCAGCAGGCTTTGATTTTACCAGTGACGATTTGTTGCTGCTCAGAGAAACGTCGGCAGCAATTTTCGAAACATTAATACTTTGGGGAGTTTGGCACATGAATTGAGGTTCCCATTAGCACTGAAAGAGTCACACGCTGCTCTAAGGGGACAGCAGGCAGTTACAGCTGTCCCTACCTCTGCAGAATACATTTCAACTTCTTTTCCTTTAAGCTTTCATAGAAAACATTTCAAATCACTGACTATTTCAGCTCGTTTGCATTCAGCATGATCAGAGAACAGTCCAGAGACAACAAAACCAAACCATAATATCAAAATACAGTTGTAGATAGTACCTGAAGGGAGCAGAGGAACAGGAAGGGAATCAACTTGTTAAAAGGGCAGACAATGGCAGGACAAGGGGGATGGATTGAAGCTGAAGGAAATTTAGATGAGATATTAGAGGGAAGTTCTTGACAGAGAGAGTGGTGAGGGGCTGGAACAGGCTGCCCAGAGAGGTGGTGGATGCCCCATCCCTGGAGGTGTTCAAGGCCAGGTTGGATGGGGCCCTGGGCAACCTTGTGTAGCTCCAGGCCTGGAGGCCCTGCCTGTGGCAGGGAAGTTGGAACTCTATGATTCTTGGGGTCCCTTCCAACCCAGACCAGTCTATGATTCTATGATAGTAAAACCAATGGGTCAAGGGATTGGAAATGAAGCAGAGAAACTTTCTGCAGTGCCCAAAAGTATCACCCAGTTACTGCTGTTCTCCCTCCTGTGCTTAGAAAGAGTAGCATTGGCTATTTTTCTAGTGAGTGACATGTATGGAGGAAAGAGATAAAAGTAGCTCTCCATCGCGTAGTAGGAACTCTTGGGTTATCCAAGCCTGGTCATGAACACCAAAGAATCACAGGCACTCGGTCACTGCCCCTCTTTCTTTCAGAGAGTGATATTCAGCAACTAGGTCTTATTAGCATCACATCAAAGCCATAACTCCATTCCTTCCCATTCAGCAAACAAGCCAAAAATGATTTTCAGGTGCTTGTCTGCAGAACAATGCTATTAGAGCAAATCTAGTCTCTCATTTCTCTCTCACTCTAATGGGTTTATGCCATTAATACCGTCAGCTGAGTTGGTTTTAACCAGCAGTTAAGGCAGCAGCAATAATAAAGCTTTTTTGCTGTTTTATCTCAGGCAGACCCCAGTGTACTTGCATTCTAAGCAGCTATTCCCTGACACTGCTATTCCCTGAGTCTCTGGTTTTCAGAGTTTTCCACTTGGCAGTATGTTTTCTTAATAAACTTTATCTTCCCTTACAGCAACTGACAGGAAGGAATCCATTAATTGAGAAGGCACCCACGGGTTTTCACAGGGAGTTATTGCACTTGTAAAAGTAATCCTGTTATTTGATACATCGAGATAGAAAACCGTGTGCTTGGTAAGGCAACATGACCCAAGCTTAGGTGTTCCTGACCCCTGCAACACCACCCAAACTCACCCACTGTGATTTTAAACTTCACAGCTTTGTTGCCACTGTGATGGCAGGGAGCATTCTGGTGCCACTCAAGCAGTGGGCTATGGGATGGAGGCTATATTCTGTGTATCTGCACAGCTTGTCAGATGTTACCACACATTTTACAAATCTTAAAAAAAAACCCACAGAAAATATTGACAACAAAAATGGCAGCAGAAACCAGTGTGTCTGAACAGTAACTGGGCAGGCAATCTCCCTTACCAACTGGTATGCCCAAGCACAAATGAGTGCTTTTAAAGACATTGTAAATTATAAACCTATTTAAGCATAGTCAGACAGGCTGGTGGTGTGAGCCCAATGCATTTCCTGTGTGTTCACTTCCACAGGTGAGAAGAATAGTTACTTCCTTGTGCTTCTACCTCATTTCTTCAGTTTCCATTCACGATATTTTTAGTTAGAATACTGACTAATTTTGGTACCTCACATTAATTCTTATCCTCTATTTCACGTTTCCTTCAGGCACAGTTTGCATTGCTCTAGTCACTTGTACAAATATTTAAAGCCAGCAAGACAAACCAAGCATAACAAATCCAGAAATAAAGCAACTCCCACAGAAGCCAATGTTTACCCAAAACCGAGTAGGAAATATTCTGCACCTCTGTCCAGGCAGCCTCTTGTGTTTCTCTAAGGTGGGCTCTGGTGACACTGCAGATAAGGACCAAACAGCTTAAGTCCCCGTGACATTTCTGCATTCCCACCTTCAATCCTTAATTGATCCACTTCTCCAGCCTGCTCTGCATGACCCTGGAAGGGCTTCAGCTCCTGTAGGCTGGGTGCAGGTGCAGACTTTGAGATGACGAAGGCCCATCTATTGGTCATAGAGAGGAGTCTGGACTCTAGGCCAGACACTGTCAGCCCCAAAATAGGAGCAACCTGTGAGCAGGAATCATCATTGTCCCACATCTTAAACAGAGCTGGGATTTGGTTACCCTCATGAAGCAAATGAAAAGGTTCAATTGGGCAAGAAAAATTAACAGGCAGACCTAATTAAGTAAATTATTCCCAAAGTAAAGCACATTGTTAAGAACACCAAAAAAATCCAGGTAAGCTGATACAATCACCTTCCTGAAGTAAGTAAACATCCCCTACAAGAAGTCAGACAGCTGAAATGCCATTTGTTTCAAAATGAACTTTTAGCCCCATGGCTCAGCCAAGCATCCTCATTTATTTTTTTTTCCTCTCTGAAATAGAGCTGGCTCCATGAGATGCCAGACAACTAGGAGAGTACTCCAGAGGAGAAACAAAGATATTATTGTCTTGGGAGTGCCACAGTCGCTGTTCCTACCTATACACATCCCACTGCTTCTGTAAGGCTGACAAAACAGTCACAGAGAGCTCTTCCACTCCCAGCAGCTGAACAGTGCTGCAAATCAAAGCTGGAGCTGGAATAAGGCAAGCAGCAGGAATGAAATGGAATACGCTCAGCAGCTGCTCTACTGAGCAAGGAGTCCCAAACAGATGCAAGACTCCAGTCTACACCTACCCACATTTTTGTAGCTCATCCGGCAGGTGAAACTGGTTTGCCGCTCTCAGAGGATTTCTGGCCCTCTCCTCGGTTCAGTAAGCTGAGATCCCTGAGTGGGCAACAGGCATTTAGCTCTCAGCCATGATGTGAGTACCTGAGATTCCCCTTCGCCATCCCCATGAGCACAGGGAAGGGATGGGGTGCTCAGACAGCATCTGAATGTTTCCAGGGCTCTGAAATAAATCATCCTGCAATTCAAGTTCTGTAGTTAATGTACATGATTATGCTATATACAACTCAGTATGCTGTACCTGACCTATGTGCAGCATTTATTTGTTCTTTGACCCAAGTGCAAATTGGATTTTGAAGCAAAAAATCAAGTTAATGTTTACAGTCATATAGTTTAAAAGTTACATTTAATTTTAAAGAAAAATACATTCATAAAAAGGACTTCCACCCTTCACAAGAGCTTCTGCTCCCACCATCTCCTTTCAAATAGTCTTTGCAATGACTCAGACCTGTTCAGGACCATCAACATTTACCATTGCATCCTCAATGAAAAACATATTGAATCAAGATGTTGGGAAATTATTTTCCTATCCATGAAGGAGCTGCTTAACAAGACAGAGAAGCACGAGGGTAAGGTTTAGAAAAGAGAAATATTTTATTCAATTATTCAATTTTATTATATTCAGTTATTCAATATTATTAAATTATTCAAAGTCTTCACCTGTTCTAGTCCCTTTGTTTTGCAGCAGGGTAGACAGTTGATGCAACACCATAAAATGAGTGTATGCAAGCAGACCGACCAATCCCAAAATGGGTGGTGGCTTGCAGTTAGGGTGGCTTCCAGATTGGATGGGTTCCCATTACATCAACAGGCAGAATTTCAAAACTATATTATTAATCAGAGTCTGTGAAAAACAAGATGAGAGTCCAACTGCCAGGCATGATAGGAATGTTAGGCAAAGGTGTCTGTAAACTTCTGCTGACCCCTTACACCAAGCAGGTCAAGAGCTCTTTCATTAATGCTAATGCTTTTCATATTAGTGCTTCACATAAAGAAATCCTGCAGACTGCTCGGGTCAAAGAGTTCACAAGATGCGTTGGCCACATCAGCAGCACGCTGATGATTCTTTCTGACATGACCCCACAGCTAATGAAGGGCCATTTGTGAGGGAATTGCTTTCCACACAGAAAGAGGTTTGTAACGAAGGTATAAAACATATCTCAAGTAGGACAGGCTACTTCTTTCGTGATGCAGGAATGAAAAGGACCACATTCCCACTGAGGCACAGGGTATCTGCACTAGTGACATGTCCCTGGGTTTCTTCCACTCCTGCCACTAAATGTTCCCATACACAAGACTGCATCTGCTTCTTGTTGCTAAATGACCAACACCCCTCTATTCACAGCCCCCATATCAAGTACTTCACCTGTAAAATCGGTGGCCCCTTGTTTAAGGACCCTGTCACCAGGGTAAATGGCTGAAACACAGCGCTGAGATGGCAGCAGCAGGCAGTACAAAGGGCTAACAAGGAGTCCCAACCTGGTGTATCACCACTCATGTTCCAGAAGCTTTTCCCTTCCAGCCTGCAGTCTGAGTGCAGAAAGGACGCCAGGAGCAGGGACCATTGAGTGCCAGAACAAGGCCCTTAGCAATAGGGTGGGGTTGTTCTGTAAGAATCCATCTGCAATCTATTGTATAGACTTCTACTAGGAGATAGCCACAAATTAGCCAATGAGTTATCCTTGCAGTGTAATCCCACATCAGGCAGCATCTCCATCCCCTTCAGCTGAGATTGGTTCCTCTACTTGCCAAGGCATGAACCTACCACAGATCACAGAAGAGAGGAGTCTAGAGAGGTCTTTAGGAGGTCATCCAGAAAGGGGAATTAACCCTGACTCTCCTGACAGATACATCTCTAACCTAAAATCACTCCATAGAGAACCTTGAGAAACTGTGCCTAAGAAGCCAATCTTCTTGTGTTAGAGTCTCTATTACTGTATCTTCCCAGGATCTCAGGAACATCCCTCACTTCATGTAAATCATGTTCTTTTGCAATAGCCTGGAGGCTCTCTTCTCCAACAGATAACACCTTACCTTACTTATAAAAGACCTTCACAGACTTGCATGTTTGCTAGTGAATAATGGTTTCATTACCTAATAGGAGGGGCTACATATATTATGGGGGAACCACAGAATTATAGGGTTTTAATCATTTATACCCTGAAGAGAACACGTTACCATAATAGTGTATGAGTATATGGGTGTTACAGGATTAAGGCAGAAGGGATTCCAGGCAAATCTACAGAATCAATCAAGCAGGAAACCTACAGAGATCATAAGCAAGGAACAGTCATGCTGAGAACATCACCTTGAAGAGGGTTTGCGGGGGGGGGGGGGGGGGGGGTGGGGGAACAGACACAAACACAACACATGAAGAGTTCCATAATAGGAAATTAGTTCCATATTAGGAAAAAATGTCATGATGGCAAACAGCCCTTTTCACCCCCTAAAGTGTGCTGAGACACTGTCTTTCTCAGGAAGCCTCTTCAGTTACATCTGTTATTCTTTACATAAATACGATGATACCAAGCAAGGAACAGCAGCAACACAGACTCAGGTTTCCCATCCCACCAGCACCCTACAAAACCATGGTTTCATCTGTTGGAGCTGTTTGTCTCTATGGTCCAGGAGGAACACACAACAAAGAGCTCTTTTATAAAAAACACTTTTCCACAGAAGGTTTCAGCTTTGATGAGCTATTGCTCTACAGCACAAATACATTTAGTCAACATTTCCAGCCTCCTCTTTAACTTCCCACTCAGGTAGGGGAATGAGTCAATGATTCACAGCTGCATTATTGCTGCTGTTAAGGTTGCAATGGAGAACACAATTCCAAAAACCATCAGAGGACAGAAGCAAAGAATTTAAGGTCAACCTTCAACCACAGCACTTCTCCCTGGTGTCTCTCACAGGGTTCTTTTCTCCCCACACAGAAGAAGTGGCAAAACTTCGTTCTGCAAACAGCTGCGGTTCAGACCACAACCTCCCACAGGGATGGTGTAAACCAGGAAGATGCATACATCTTGAGACAAACCAGTTACAGCTGGCAAAGTGCAAAAGTTAAATAAGAGCCCAGCTGCTGCCTTGAACTAGGCTTGGCAAAAAAAAACAACCCAGGAGTCTGTACATCCAAAGCCTTATCTGTTTCATTCAGCTGTATCAGCTAGTCTAATAAGAGATATCTCTCCTTACAGCTCTCACCATGGAAATGGGAGTCATTTATCAAGAAGGACTTTCCCTTCAACTACCCTGACCTTTTCTGTTGATGCCGCTTTTTCCACTGTGATTTTTACACATTTAGGGGACACTCACAGAGTCTTTAAACACATGAAGAGCTTGCATGCCCTGTATAAAAATGGGACCCCAAAAGGAGTTGCAGAAAGCTGTTGGAGTCCTCCAACTAGATGCTACTGCTATATCTTACTGTATCCCAAGTACTTACCTCCAGCATGTAGTTACATACATAGACTTATGCATGGAGCTAAGTGGGTTTACATTGATTTCAATGTTGTTACAACATATGCCAATATCTATACTTGAGGCATATTAAACTTCAAATTATATATATTTTAAAGTGTGCTAATAGCCCCATTTGATGTGATAATTATCGATATTGGCTTCCTGTAGAAAGAGCACTCAAACTACCAGCTAATTTCACACAGAAAACAGCTGTCACATGGTAATGACATTAAAAGTCACTAAGCTGATCTGCATTCAAAGCCATGCCACAGAGGTGAAAGGCCCTGTAGCCAATTATTACTCCACCGAGCCAGACAGTCCCCAAACACGAGCAACATATGCAGATGCATCCCTCCTTGTCTTTAATTAGATCCTGCCTACCCTCTGTGGCAACGGCAGTATAAGTGAGAAGGGCACATGTCCGGCAGTGGGGAAATAATCAAAAGGAGATCCTGACATGCACTGTCTGGCATGTCCTCCTAACACCTGCCTGGTGCACACAGGACAGAAAAACAACAGCAAGAGACAATTCCTAGTGTTTGTGCTGCAAAACATATGACTTTGATGGAGCTACTCTTTGCTGCAATGACTGGGTCACTGACAGATGAATGATGACTTTCTCCTGTAGTGGCACATGAGGAACGTGGGTTTTCACCCACCGCTTATAAGGAAACAACTTTCAAAATCATCACTGACACAGGCAGGTATCACTTGAGTGAATCTAGTCAATGCATCCAATTTGCAGTTGGTTTGGGTTTGCGTGACCAGGGTTTTGTTTCTCTGGCTAACAGAGATGATATAGAGGGTACACACCGTGAGGCATCCTGTGGTTTACCCTGTGCAACTATGGAGAGGACAGGAGAAAGTGGGATAGAAATCCTGCTTCATCCTCACAGGCACAAATACATGAGCTGCAAGGCAGAACTGTCACAAAAGGGGATTCTTCCAGGAAAAATGCTGCTCCAGTTTCCACTGGGCAAGCAGCCCCCCAGAATGAGCCACAGAGCAGCTTTGGCAGTCACCTGGCACAGCAGTGACTAGGGAATTGGGCAAAAGCTTAAAAACATCCCAAGGAAGGCACTAGAACAGTCAAGCTCCCATTATAGAGATTTGCCAGCCAAACACTTACCTGGTTGTTGCTGCTGGTTCTGACACAGGAGACCCCTGTGCCCATATGCTGACTCCCTGCAAGGCTCTGCTTGCTCTGACTCCAACCTTTCTAGTAGAGCTAGGACAAGGCATGGTTCAGCTTCTCCTTACAGAAGGAAGGAGACCCTCTGCCAAAGAGGTGATCTCCTTCCCACATCCCTCAGAAGCACAAATTGATCAGTTCTACAACACCAGCCACTCTGCAGTAGAAGACCTGCTTCTTGCAAGCAGGGAGAAGTTACAGAGGTCTGCCATTGCTTTAGCCTGGAAAAGCAACACAATCACATACACATATGAGTGTATATGAATTATATAATCCCTACTGCTCAAGTAATAGTGAGCTACAGGTTTTACCCACACTACTCCAAGACATCTCCCTTACAATTGCTCCCATTCTTCCTGCAGATGACTCTGCTTTGCCAACAAGTCCTTTCTCCCGGCTCTTCTCTCTCCTGCAGCCAGCTTCAGCCCACTAACCTACTCCACAACTGAAAGAAAAGAGAGCTATCCTTTCATGGTTTTAATCTCTCTGTCAGGTGAATCCCCACTTCACCAGTTGCTGCCTATTCACCAATCTGGCAGAACCAGGGTTTTAATGTAGAATTGATACAACCTGCTAAGGAGTGTGGTCAGGCAGCAAAGTCTTGCCAGCTCACTAACCCAGTGCAGTAGTGTGCACCTACATCAGGAAACCGAGCATCTACTTCCCAATCCCAGAAAGCACCTCTGGAAAGGAGACAACATCCTGGGATCAGCAGACAAGAAGTACAAGATCAAACCAGCATACTGAGCCAAGCACAGAGTCTTCTCACAGAAACCTCCCTCCGTCTCTATAGCTCACTGACTCCAACGCTCTCTCAGTAACAGATTAAATATTTAATTTCTGAATTGAAAGGGCTGCAAATTAAACTATCAAAAAGGAAAGGTATTGTAGCATAAGCAATCATAGCTGCATCCACAAACTGCAATTAATCACTTAGTTTTTTACACTGCAAGTCAGAGTTTATGAATTTTTTTTCCTGTCTCCACTGATCTGCATGAAACTTGATATGGATTTTTTAAAAACAAATCACTGTGTAAGAGTTTCCAAAGTGATCCTGCGACTTTCACTGTCAATGAGTCAAGAGTGACCAATACATAAAGCATCTGCAGGAGAAGACTTCTGCACTCTCCCTCAGAAAACAAATGGAGATCTCGGAGCACAAACTAATGGAGTGCACGGAGTGGGAAGGGAGGGTCTGACACCATGCCCTCAGAGCTATGGCTCAGACTAATGAATTATCTCTGCTTGGTTAAATCTCTGGCATTACTAATCAGACAAGAAGCATAAAACGGAAAGTTCATTAGTGAGATCATAAAAGAGTCATACTGACAAAGATCATTCGGCTTAGAGATAGGAAGGTCAGGTACAAGAATTAGGGAATCGCTTTGTTTAAGGAAAACAGGTTAGACCAAACATAACTGGGAGCCCAGAAAAGACCCACACTGGAGTTGTGTACAGTGTCTTGCTTTATTTTTGGAACATAAACAGGGAAACGTTTCTTTTGACAGTGAAGAAACTCGACTTTCTTTAACCAGCATCACCCTGGCCTGGGGTAAGCTGGACAATATCAGCTTTCCCCCATGGCTGATTCATTTACACCCACCCAGACCCAGACAGACCACAGCTCCTTGGTAGGAAATGCTTTCAGCACAAGTCACAAGACGGTCTCAGAAGCTGAATTCACTAATTGTGTCAAATTACGTGTGAAGGGTTTACAATATGGATCACTGCCCGCTTGGGATTTAAAGGAGATCGCTAAAGTAATTTCAAGACTTCAAGATAATTCAGAAACCCCATTCCCAGAGGTTACTAAACGCTCAGTCCTCTTATTACTACTACAACCATGTTACACTGGGGGTTGGATTTTTTTCTTCAGGGGTGGGAGGGAGAGGAGGGGAAGTGGTGGTGGCTTTTTATTAGAATAATTAGGAGGGGAAAAGCAGAATCTGTATATTTGGCCTGCTGTCCTAAAGAAATAAGGAATAATAAGGCTTTGTATGCATTGTTTTCACTTTTGAGGTCACTAGCCTATTTCAACCAGATTTGGAAGAGAAAGCCATGGCAAAGGGATTCCTACACCTCTCATGAACATGAATTAGGCAGCTAGAAAGGAGGCAGGAAATTATTGCTGCCTTCCAGGAAAATAACACAACCTGGGCTCAGTCATGAATGGACACAGGAGAGCTCTGTTAGGAAAGCTGCAAAACCAGGAAAAATTCCATCTGCACCTTTTTAAGCCTTGAATAATCCCCACAAAAGACACAGACTTGCAGGAAATTCAGTTACAGTCCTGAATGCATGCGAACAGCTTCTAATCCAACACCTCTACCTGGACATGCTCTGTCAGCTGAAGCAGCCAACTTCCAGCAAGCATTTTGCTTTCCAAAGCAAATGTGCCAGCCAGAAAGGACTGAGGACTAGAGGAAATTAAGACGTTCACGTTCATTTGTTTCTATACAAGTCAGCAATCAAGAAAAAGTCGCTAGTCAAGGCTTTCCTCCTGCCTCATCTTTCCTGTCTCAGCCCTGACACTTTTCTGCTGCTGCGTGGTGGGAGCAGGCAAGATGCATCCTCAGCAAGGGCATTGCTGGGCTCCGACAGCCTCAAGCACAGGAGCTCCTGTACCCCAAAAATCTGACAATGGGAAACAGAAGAATTTAAAAAATAAAATAAAATAAAATAAGGCATTTTCTGGTGTTCAGCAATGAAACCAGCAAGAAAAAATTTCAAACATGTGAACACAAAGCTCTGGCTGTGACCAGGCAAAGGTAAGACACCAAGCACCTTGCCAGGTGCCACTCTGCCTATATGACTAAACTGTGTCAAGTTCCTGAATCCTTCCCCTCAAAAACCAGCGCCTTCCCTACCCTACAAGCAGCTGTCACGATGCACGTCAGAAAGAATGTATTGAATAAATGTGGACGGTTTCTAGGTACCCTGCTCCATGCAGGATTAACCTGTACAGGATACATTTTGGAGAATGGTCCTTTATCTTTATCCACGCCCAATCTAACTTGCAGTGGGGAAAAGTATCCTGACCACAAAAGAGCCAGACAGTTTTACAGCTAGGACACATAACACAATAACCATTTAGCCAGATTAAAGCATACTGAGAGCTGCATCAAATATTGTTTAGAGCACATAAAAACTGCTTTAATATTTAAATGTATCCCATGGCTGGGCTCTTTAGATTTGCTAGATTCACTGGGGCTGCACAGCTATTAGCTTCTACATTTCATCTTCAATTCCTCTTCACAGTAGGAGAAACATAAAAATGAGGGTCACTGCTTGGTCATTTCATTACCCCTGACAGAGAAATGTGCTTTGCACAAATGAGGAAATATTTCAGATGTGGATTGTTGTAATGCTGGTGTGACAAAATAAAACCAGAGTCAAAAAAATAATAATGATATTATAATGGTTATTGTGTAGAATAACGTTAAAATAATACGCAATGTAGCAACGGTCCCCTTATCAAAGGGCCTGGTGCATTTCATTGTCATCATTTAAAAAGTCCATTAGCAAGAGCCCTGGAAATGTACGGCTCAAGGTCACAACCAAACTAAATGAGACTGAGCAGTAATTCAAAAACATTAAACTGTTTATGGTTAGAAGTCCAATAAATAAATCCTCAATGCGCACACACACACACAAATCTTAGCAGCAAACCCCTCTACGAGTCTCCTTTCATTGCTCCGAAAACAGAAGCTCACTGGAAGGAATTGATAATCTGCTTAAGCCCAGAATGGATTAGATGGGATGTCACTGATGCGGGCGATGCGTGACTTCCTGCCACAAGCAGGGCTTAGGCTGCGCAATCCCTTTGGCGATGGGTGCCCTTGCCAGCCAAACACAAACAACGCGCTCGCCAGGAGTCCAGCGGCCACCAAAACAAAGTGATGGGCAGGACCCAGCCAGGAGACACGGACTGACACGGGCACCGAGCCCTCCACTGCCACATCCGATGGGGACAGCCCACGTTGGGCATGGGGCAAGATCACTAGTAGTCTTGAGGAGAAGTTTAAGTGCAGAAAGAGTTGTCGGGACCTGGAACAGGCTGCCCAGGGAGGGAGTTGAGTCACCTTCCCTGGATGTGTTTAAAAAAAGGGATATGGTTTAGCTTAGGATGGGAATGGTTGGACCTGATGATCTTAAAGGTCCTTTCCAACCTTGTGATTCTGTGATTCTGAGAAGAAACAGGAACACAAACACTATTTATTAATCATGCCTTGTATGACAAAACCCGTCATCTTACTGGCCTAGCCCTTCTCTCTCTTTGCACTGTCTAAAGCATGGCATTCGACCCACAATTTAACTATCTGAATAAGAGGGATGTGATTTTCAGTCACTCTATTCTCCTCCCCCAAAATAGCCCCTGGGAGGTATGTGCCTCTGCTTTACCAACTTGAAATGAGTATCAGAATATGGTTCTAGTTTGCAATGACAACATCCAAGGGAGTCACTTCAGCCACTGGATGAGACATGTTGCTGAAATAAGAAACCTAGCATTACTTATTGCAAAGCTATTCCTCTGCAGCTCTCTGCCCTGGCCCCAAGCTCTGCCTGATCACACTGGTCATTTCACTAGTCTGGAAAGATCACAGAATCACAGAATGTTAGGAGTTGGAAGGGACCTTGAAAGATCAACCCCCCAGCCAGAGCAGGATCACCCCATCCAAATCAAGACGTACGTCTTATCATGACCGTACCAGGAATTTCCATGTACAAGAATCACTGAATTTAGGCATCCTCAGTGCAACCAAAGTCATAAAAGTGTGGGAAAAGTCATTTAGGTGGTTTTGATGAGAAATATTTTGGTGTATTTAGACACATACAGCAAAAGACTCTTCTGTGAACAACTCCGTAACAGCCTACAATGTAAAGACCCAAGCCCAGGTGAATATTAACAAACACAGGAAATCTCTTCCAGTCTTATTGTTTCTGCCTGAAAAGCACTCTCCTGAACCTCCCAGTTTAATACCTTGCACTTTCATAAGCCTTATAAAAATGCCAGAAAGGGAAACGAGATTCAATAACACAAATGCAATCAATCACAGAAACTGATTCCTGGGAGGAAAAAAATGCATGAAGTATACTCCACTGACACCTGTAAATGGAATTCAGCTTCCAGGTAACTTACACGTCTTGCTGACAGCATGTTTTATTGATGTCACAGAGATCTTGTATTTCATTTCCTAGCTGAGCGTGGATGCAAGAGAAAAGGCCTTCGCAAGTCACTGCGCTAACGCTTTGGCATCTGGCTGTGCTCAGCAGCCATTTGAAGGCTCTAAGTGCCTGGAGAGCAGTGGCACACCTCTCTGGAGGTTTAATCTATGACAGGAGCTGAATGCACATCCAACAAATTATAAGGTGCACACAAGGAAAAATATTATTCTGTTAGCAGCTAAGGCAGAGCCCTGCAATAAGTAAATTGCAAAGCAATACAGCTTCGGCTAATGACTATCAGTTGGCCAAGAAGAGCCCAGGGGTACGTAACACAGGCAGGAATAAGCCCCCACGCATCTTGATTTAGATAGGTTGAAAGCATTTCCTCTGACATGGCTTTGTAGTTTCCCACTCAAATGTTTCATCCCAGCAGCCCGCGGTCCCCATGCTATAGCACAGCTACTACAGACAACCCCCTCCTCTGCCTGGTGGGTCGCTTAATCGGGGCACACATCTTTCCCAGGCACAGGATATGATTCAAAAGTGACACAATGCACATTCATCCCAATTATCACCTCTCACCACTTGTGGAAATGTTTGGTCAATACAACTAATGACATTACTGCAGCAAAGTCCTTTTCAAGTTAAGAGCATGGGTCTCTGTCTCTGGGACCCCAGCAGCAGTCAGGCTCCATCACAGCAAGGAAACAAAGGCTTCAATTTTGCCTCATGTTTGATTAAAAGGGGGATAAAAGCTGGCTTTGATGGTCTCATTTGTTAAGGGCCAAAGCAGATTCTATTTAAATCAACGTTTGCTGTTGCCTTTAAAGGTGGTTGGACTGGACTCCACAGGACCTCTCCTTTCACACGCACTTCTTAAACCCTTCCTTCCAGGATCCATCAAGTCCCTTATGGTATCAATTCCTCCTCGTGTCACAGACTGACCAGGCAGGATGCTGTGGCAACCTGCGAGGTTGGTCTATAAGCAAACGGTGCCCTCAGGAAAAGGGCAACATATCTACCAGCTGGCTCTGCTCCTGGTGCCCAGCTGGTCCAGCCCCAGACTGCAGACACCCTGGAGACACAACATGATACCCACAGTGCAAAAGCCATACCTGCAAGGCTGGAGGTAGTGTTGTCCAGATAGAACTCATCTGATTACATCCATGTCTAACCTGCTTCTTCTCCCCCTTGCAAAGGGGCAAAGGTCTATGTCACAGGGCAGGGAAGGCACACATGGCAGCCCACAGCATCACCCTAACACCAGACACCGCAGAGCAGTGAGACTGAGGAGCTGCAGCCAGCACAGCACTGTGGACACACAAGCCTGGGAGCAAGCTCAAGGCCAAAGCAACGTGAGCACATCTCTCACGGGACATGCACATCTCAGCAGAGCAGCTTCGCTGTGGCTGCCATCATCTTTTTTGAAGTCTGCTGCATCTCCAGGGAGAACTAGTAAGCTGGCAAATAAATAACAAGCTTTTAAAGGGAAAGATTTGCAGGCTGGGATTTGACAGGGCCTCCTGGAGTACTAGGGAGAAGCACTACTATATATAAAGATGGTCATCAATACAGTTGTCAAAAGCACAAAGTGTCTTTTCATTCCTTACAAAACCTCTGTCACTCAGGACTGGAATACACCCCTGTTGGGTTCCCTCCCCTGTAAAGAAGGAAATAATACTGAAAGTTAATAACCAACAGCAGAGCTGGAGAGGGGAAGGATTTCTCCAAGAAGGAAGGGGAGCAGCAGAAGGTGATTGCAGGGGAATGAAATCAGCTTGTCCCAAAGCAGGTAACTGGGGACTCCCATCAGTGCTCTCTGTACATCTGCAGGTTGCAGCTAAGAAGTTTAGCAGACACCAACACTCACTGTTTAATCTGCACTGTGTCACCACAGGCTGCTCATGGTGTGTAGAGACAGCCCAAGTCTCATCATACCTTGAGAGCAAGCCATGGACCAGGGCTCCACTTTTCCAGGCACATGAATTTCAGGGATATTTCAGGTATTTCTAATTCCTCCTGTTCTGTGAGAGGAACCACCACATCCTTGAAGGGTTTTTTCTCTCAGCACAGACAACATGTTTCAGGAAAAGAATTAAAAAATGAAATTAAAAAATTCTTCATTTATTCTTTCCCACTCTCCTCTCTTTGTTCCTAACTGCAACAGTGCCACTCAGATTAGGAAACTCAAGGGCCTCCACGGAAACAAGACAGTCCTTTTTCCATTTCAGAGGTGCCAAGCAAATGTCCCTCATGGCAAGCTATCCCATCACACAACCTGCCCCACAACCCACGCAGCACAGAGCACCATGGAGCACCACCAAACTTTCCACAGTTCCTGGAGAGTTCCCAAAGGAGCTGCCAGGGCAGAGCCTCAGGCTGGAACAAAGACACATCCTAAAACCCCAGAGCCGAGATGCAGCGACTTAATGACAGTTCAGCCCATGAATCTAGAATAGCAACTCGTTTATTGTCTGAAGCTGGAATCCACTTTGTGTGATGACAGATAGCTTAGGAGAAGCAGACCTTGCCTGCCAAATGAACTTCAAAAAGGACAGGGGGAAAGAAAAGATCTGGCTAGAAACCAAATGCTTTGCTAAACCTAGATAACACACTGTTTACCAAGAGCAAACTAGATTAGGAAAAAAAAAAGAAGGATTTACGCAAATGTTCTTAATTTAATAACTGTGATCAGATATGGCTTTGTTTTTTCCATGTAATTTGTGTAATACAAATAAACTACAAGGGTTCTTTTCCACTATAGGAAATGAGAATTATTAAACATTGCACTGAAAAGCAAAGGAATGTGTTTATTGACATGAAAAATGATCCTGTGGACACAAAAACTTCTTTATTATAATTGCTAAATGTCAATGCAATTTAGAAAGTGGTTGCAGAAGGGAAAGAATTCCTTTCTAAAACAGAAGTGGCTTTTCCTCATCTACCAGCCCGATTCAAGACTGCATCTTGAAAGTATTTATGGCTGTGTTTTGAATGGTGACACTGGGTCAGTACCCAAAAACATCTTCACTTCATATTGATGTGGTTACTTGCTAGGAGGCATAAAGGAAGTGAAAGATTTCCTCCCAGTTTTATTACTGAATGCTCAAAATGTTTCCTGGGGTAAACAACTCTAAAGCCATCTGGTTTCTTCTTTTTTTCTACTTTTTTTTCTTTTTGGAAACAAAAGGAGAACAACAGTAGCAAGTAGTGCATGGAAAAACACAGGTCTAGGGCTATGTAATGAAAAATACCTTCCTCTGAAACAAGAAGGGGGAACAACCTCTTCTCTTTGCCTGATATATAAATTCAGCAGCATCAGAAGATTTTGAACATGGTGGCTCTAGTCTTCTGTCTCGCTCCAGAAAGGAGAAGAGAAATACAATGTGTATGATTTGGCTGCTAGCTAGTTAGAGATGCTTCAGTTAATTAAATTTTGGAGTGGCAAATGAAGGAGTTTCTTAAATTCTTTAATCACAGCCTGTTGATTAACTGCTCCAGTGGAAAAAAGAAACAACCAAACAAGCCTTGCAGCTCCAATGAAGACAGACAGTTGAAGAAAACTTATCATGTGAATATGAACGTATTTCTGCAAATATTTGATCCAAAACCTCTTCTGTGAGTCATGCAAACCCTGCTAGGTACCAGAGCAGCCACCAGCAGAGCTAGTTGCACTAGGTCAAAGTAGCAGATGTGTTTCATCTGGACAAAACAGAGTAGAACTTGCAGAGCACGCTGTGGGGTCCTTCCTCACCGCGCATCACCTGGAAAACCTCTGGCTCTAAAACCTCAAGACAGTTTAACTAATACAGAGGAAAGGTTGATGTGTCATGGGATCATGGCCAAGCTCTCCTTTCCATGTCCAACACCTTTCTCTGCCAAACCATATCCAGCCATGCTCATGGAGATCTCTTCCTCCCTAAAGTCTCTCCTTAAATGATGCTGTTTCCACAGCTCTGCCAAAGCGGTGCTTGGAGCTATGGAGGATCCATGGCTGTCCCAGGAGTATGGTCAGGAGCAGCTCATCTTCACCAGCCCTTATTTAGAAAATCTAAACACAGGATTGGCACTGGGGGAGGTAACTATAAGGAAACCCACCAGGAAAAGGAATCCAAAAAGCAGAAATGAAACTTAATGGCTGAGTAGAATGCTTTGCAGCTCCACTCCTGCCCGGAGAAACACAGGAAATCAATGACTTATCTGGTAAGCCAGGCTTATTAATAAAAATGCTTTTATTAGTTTTACAGTGAAGGGCAAGGAATGCAGGCAATGCCTGCAGCCTTACAGGTCTAGGTGGGAACAAAGTGCCTGTCCTAGCACCTCTGCTGCTGTAGTCACACAGCTCAGCACGTCTTCCTCTGGCACTGCTGGGAGGCTGCAGTTGTGTTTCTTCATAAAACAGGGTGGGATTAATGCAGAAAGTCCATGCACACTCTGGGATCAGTACTGTCTTAGAAGAAACTAAAACATTTGAGAGTGTGAAGAAAACTGCCACCAAAAGAGTTTAAAGGCTGGGGAGGAGGAACTGCTTCCAGTGAGAAATTTGACAGGCAGGATTTGTTTAGCTTATCAAAGAGAAGGCCAAGGGTGACTTGATTACAGGGTATTAAGCACCTCCATGGAGAGAAAATACCAGTCGTAAAGGGTTCTTTAATCTACCAAAGAAAGGCTTAACAAGAACCCATGGCTAGAAGCTAAAGCCAGACAACTTCAAACAGAAAATACAGCTCAAATTTTAAACAGCAAGAGCAAACTGGCAAAGGATGCAGTGGATTCCTCTGTCCATCATGAAGAATGCCGCACAGCTGGCTCCACTCGCAGAAGGAGCACTGCAGACACCCTTCCCCTCCACGCACAGCAGAGCTGGAGCACAGGAGATCCTGGTAAAGAGGGAGAAGGAGGTGACCTTCCAGACCCTCTTTGCAAAAGAGCCCCTGGCTGTAGCTGTGCTCCCTTCAGAGCAGGGTGTCTAGATGAGGCATACGGAGTGTGGAATAGTCCCTCCTAGAGAAGGGGAAAAAAATTGGTTGCAATTATTTAATAGGTACATTCGATGTCAGCATTCATTACAGAGAACACAGATTTGCTGCAACTGATTTTGACTTTCCACCTGCAGAGCAAGAGTCAAAGCACATTCAAAAAAGGTTTAAAGGCAGATTTTTGGCTACTGCTTTGTAAAGCATTTGGTATCCTAGTAATGTTTGGGATTCTTTCTCCTGTCTAACTGATTACTTCTATTTCCTGTTTTCTTTGGAATTCCTACTACATTCTGTGTTGCTGGAATTTGAAATATTGTTTCATGGAACAATATTGTATTTATGCATACCACAAACTCCAGAGATGCCGAGTTCCTTTTTGTTCTACAAGCTCCAGCTTTTGAAAGGATATTTCCCATCTCCAACAAGTATTAACATCCCTCCCCCAAAAAATGTGAAAGGTTCAAACTTGTATAAAATTGTTTAACCACTAAAACACAAACTGTTTTCATTTAAAGCTAAAAGAAAAACAAGAAGAGTGGCTTCAGTTTTCAAATACAAAATAACATCTTGTTGACAGTATTGAAAAGATACATTTTGTCCCAAAGCCAGGTTCTGTTCAGTAAACAGCCATGAAAAATTTTATTTCCCTACTCACACTTGCTGCCTTCCTAATTCTGTGTTCCAGCAATTTGATTAAAAGATAATAAAATCTCTGATGGCCAGTTCATGATTTCCTTCAGCTGAAAAAAAAAAAAAAAAGTAAAAAAGTCTTGGTATTAAAGCAAAGAACTGGGAAACTGCAGTTTTTTCCAAGCTCTGCCACAGATCAAATGATGGGTCCATGATCACACAGGCAATTTCTCTCTTACTGGGAAGAAAAGAAAAAAAAAAAAAAAGAAGAAAAAAATGTTCTGTTTCAGGAAATACTGCTTCTTGGTTTAGTGCTTTCACAACTGTAAAGAGATGCAGGGTCAGCGGATGGGAAGCCAAATCTATTTCAGCTCTTCATTATGTTCTCTCACACCATAGCTTGATGACACACAGGTTTTGTTTATAAAACACCTGAGGTTCTGCAAGTAAGCTCCCATGGAAATGCCACTTTTTAGGTACTTCCCTCTCCCCAGCCAGTGTCACACCTGTACATACGTGTTTTGCAGTCTTTGTCTCCTCATCATATTCAGGAAGGTTCTCTGCTCTCTTCTTTTTGCATCTTTTTTCCCCACACAGCACTCCTACTCCCATCATTAATGGTTGATAAATAGCTAATGAGTGGATTGGACATTAGGACCTCCCTTTCCATCTGGGCTGCATGCTATTTTACAGGCCCTGATAGATCTTTATTAGATTTGGGTGCAGATTATTGATTTAGGTAGATGAGGTCGTTGTAACCTCATCTCAAAGAGAAAGGAAGCAGGAGAAGCCAAATGTAATTCAGCTGTTATTCTCTGTAGCAGCACAAGCCAATGGGAGAGAAAAAGTCAAAACAAAGCCAAAAAGTATCCATTAAAAAGAGTCATAACTGGACCTTATACCTAATGCAATGCCCTTGCAGGCACTTGAAAGGCAAAAGACCTAAGGCAGGGTGCTAAAGGTAAGAGCTCTTCCCAGTTTAGCACTAGGGAATAGTTGGTAGGTGCTAGTAAAGAGATGACATGTATAAGATGCCGGGCTGTTCCTAAGGTAAAGTGACACCTATTTATAGAGTAACACTTTACCTAAGATAAAGTGATGGCTTAATAAAAGGACATCTTTTGCTTAAGTTATTTTTACTCCTGTTAAACATCTGCATCAGCACCTGCAGATCTAAGAAAAGCAGAGCTCAGACTTTGTGCTAAGCACTTTTGAGCATCCTGTCAGAGGGTACTTAGGCACAGAAATCTCCTGTAAGTCTGGCATAGGAGGCTAGTCCCTCTAAAAGACTTCAACATGCTGTCACCACTTATAATCCCACGGATGGGAACATGAAGAGTGTACATGGGCTCAAAAACAGACTGCATAAACACATGCAAAAGACACGTGGACTTTAGGAAAGAAATCTTTGCATGGACAGGTACAACAGTTGTGCACTCATCTTTACATGAAGCCCAGTCCACCAGCAGGGAAGCCTGAACCTGTGTGGAAGATAGCACTAAGGTGGCTGCTGTGTTCCTGGTAACTCAATAGCAGCTCTGTGCCTCTTTCTCCTCCTCTTCTAGTAAAGGTCTTGGGCCAGCTCTGCCTCTCCCAGCTCCACCAGATAGCACACAGCTGTAAACTTGAAACAGAAGTGATCCCGAACCAAGCACTTGCCTCTGTGATAGAGGTGCCAACTGCAATCCCCATCTGCACCCCAGGAGTGACTCTCTCTCCCCATTCTCCGGTTTGGAGAATGTAAACCCAGAGTGGCAAATTCCACCAGGCAGCAGAGCACTTAGTCAAGCTTACAAAGGACTTGTGTATTGTGTGCCTAATCCTTGGGCATTTGGGGATTCCCATCCTAAAACCACATACCAAATCACACAAAAGCTGTTTTCACCTGGACACAGGGTTGTTGTTCACTCCAAATGCACCGTGACAGACTGCTGGCTGTTTCCAAATCACAGCTCTTTGATCTCCTCATCCTAAAGGAATATGAATTTCAAGACTGCCTGTTGTATCCAGGGGCTGTCAAGTTGCACTAAGCTCCCTCCCGTTCACATGACACCCAGCTGGTGTTTACCTCTGTTGTGGTGTGGAAATCCAAAATCACCCAGCGAGCGCTGTGGGGAGGAGGCTTGGATTGCTCACACACGCTGACCTCCAGTAAGACTGAGTTCAGCTCATGTCTGAGCCTGCACAAGCCACTCTGTCCTATTTAGCAAGTGAATTTGGTTACCTGGAGGAATGCCAGGCTGGCAGCACTGCCCCTTCCTTGCAGTGCCACAGCAATGGACAACAAGGAGACCTGGCAACTCAGCAGTGCCAGATCTAAACTATTTATTCATTCCCGTTTCACATTTATATGGCCAATGGTGATAATGGCACTTGTGTACCTCTTGTCCATAAATGACTGGCATTGCGTGCTCAGCTCATCAGTATGTGATAATAGTCACACAGGATTTTCTCTCTCTCTCCTTCTGTTTCCAGAGAGATACCTATTTTGTTCTACTGCACCCACAACCAGCTCCTGACCAGGCACTGCAACCTCAGACCCCCCAGCGCAGACCCATCTCTGACCCATCTTGTTTTAAACCACCTGAGAGTCAACACCCTAGGGACTGATGTGCTTTCTGAGACACTGGAGAAGAATGGGGCCCATTGTCAAATTGTACACATCTCCAGGCACTTTGCAGCCTGTGCTGAGTGCACCCAGACAGGGCTGTTTGGAAGCTCAGTCTGTAAGATCCAAGCTATGCTGTACTCTGCAGCAGAGCAGTAGGTGCAGTCCTCACTCCCTGGGGCTGTGGGGCCCATAACTTGGTTATGTTATGGTGCATGTCCTGCCCAGGGAATCATTTTCCAACTGTGATGCCTGGGTCATTCAGAATTTGACCATATCTGTCCAATATGAAATTAAGAAACTACTGCCACAGGGGCAGAGCATCTTAGCCTTCAGTTACCATTCTGTGATTTCCCAATTACACTAACAAGGTCAGTGTTCTCTTCACAAAACTGGTTTGAGTGAGAAATGATGTATTTCTACCTGGTCTGAGGGATAACTAACCTGTCTTCAGCTCTTCCCAGGTGTGTAACAAGAGACTGGTTCCTCATCTTCCTCATCTCTCAAAGGCTTAGAAAGATCCTTGGATAAAAACCACAACAAATCATGGGAGTCACCTTCACCACAGCTGAATGCACATGCCATCCATGGAGGTGGGTGTGAGTTGTATGCCCATCTGAATGTTCATTTCCTAGATAAGAAGATGGGGAGAAGCTCTAAACTGAAAGATTTTACAGGTTTCACCCAGTAAGCATTCTTCTGCAAGTTCTACTCCTTCACTCCAGCTTAAGCCCAATTCTCTCTCTTTGGACTTCATCACCACTACAGCCAGAATATTATTTTCACCTCAATTAGCCAGAGCAGTAGCTGGTTGTTCTCAGGCTTTGCTAACATTTCCTTCCTTCTCCACATCCATAATGCTCCATCAGGCATCACCACGTTTCAGTGAGAAAATAATGAAGAAAAATGTGCATTCAACAGCGTTTGCTGGGACCACTCGCTCTGCCAGTCCCCATGTTGTGTTGTGTTAATTCTTGAAACATTTCTGCCAGGCAATACCTACTCTGCAGTGAAGTAACAATACCAATACACACTACCCAGATTCCCTGTGGAAATGCACCAGTCTCCTCCTCACCTTGGGATGACAAATGTCCTTCCCTCAACTGATAGGAGGTTCTTTACCTCGGCAAAACAAACACAGATACATTTTCCTCACTCCTTTTGTATTTTGCCAGTTGTTTGAGGAATAAATCCTTGCTGTAGGTGTTTGCAGAGAAGTTAAGGACCTGTGAGAGTCCTTAACTGAGCCGAGTAGTACAGCGGGTAGGAACCTGCAAGGGCCATGAGAGCATCCTCTCGTGCAGGGGCTTAGGTCAGTCCTGACCCACCAGCTGACATCCCAGTCTGGCCTTGGCCTGTCTTTGTCCTGGTGCTCTGAGTTGGGGGCTGCCCTGGATGCTCTCGCCCCCCAGCATGCCACGCTCCCTGACTGGGGGTGTTGGGACAGATCCTGACCTCCCCACATAGGGACTCCCTGCAGCTCCTGGCCCCCACACAGCTACGACAGCACACTTGCCTACAGATCCTGAGCTGCAGGAGAGACTTTTGGGAATCACAACAACTCAGTCCCACCCATGTAAATCTGCTTTTACATCTGGGTCCAAGTTACATTCCCAAATTCTTCCCTGGGACAATGGCAGCACTTCCCTGTCTTCATTCGACACAGAGGTGTTAAGGCAAAACTAATAGGGGAACCCACCTCAGACTGTCATCCTGGCCGTGACTCCAGGATGCCTGCACAGCATGAATGGTCTCATTTCCTCTCTATCCCAGTTTCCATGAGAGGTCTCTGTTCGATTGATCCCATGCTGGTAGCACAGCCAATGCACACCAGAACTGCCCCACTAATAACCACCTCCCATGGAAGCTGTAAAACAGGGCCGTGGACAGCAATTTCATGAGTCACTAAAGCAGCAACTAAGAACACAAAGCATGGTCACCACCAGACACTGTGTGACACAGATCTGAAAAACCAGTTGGCACACAAGTCAGCCAAAGCCCGTGTCAGGAGCTTCCCTGTGAGACCGGGCTCCAACAAACATGAGGTGTGAGAGTGCCCTGAAGAGATGTCTCTGGAGCCAGCCAGTGCTCCTCAGCGAGCTTGTGCAAAGGTTACCCTCCCATACACATCTGTGCTGAGGAATGGTTGTGATGGATCCTCACATCAACCCTGAGGAATCCATCAGGAAGTCTGGTCTCTCTGTGGGCTTGTGTGCACACTTAGCATGATAACTTTACTTATTTCTCAGAGATTCACTAAAGACAGCTCTGGTATCAGTAAGTGCCTCCCCTAGATAACAACAATAGAACACTAAGAAACCATAAGAAACAGTCACTGCTAATCATACAAATGTATCGACAATCCTAAGGATCACCCAAACCTTCAATACCATAACCACAAAAAAGAGACCAGCCTCTCTTCTCATCTTCCATCTTTTTTTTCTCACCATTTCACCAAGATTTCCTGGTTCCTGGATGAAGAAACTTCAGTGCTTTGCAAGGCCTGTCCAGCACAAACATACTATGGGAGAAAAAAAAATCTATTTCTAAGAAGAGAAGAAAACCCAATGTCTGTGCCTGCACAACAGCAAAGGGAGGTACTGAAGTGGACCTGGCAGTCCTGGTCCTTGGTGCTCACATTGGTGATATCCATGCTTCACATGGTTACATATGAATATGTGCATGGCCATGGAGTTAAGGGCTCCTCAGGCACTTACCACAGCTGTAGCAGGGAGCAGCAAGCCATGGAAAGAGACAGAAATTAGTACATCCTATGAGCTTGGGAAGAGACACACCATGCAGTTAACCTTCAGTGTATACAGATTATTCCCTCCTCACCACCATTCATCCAGAGAACTCTTTGAGTCACTGCTGCCAAGAATGCAGTGACATTTCAAAGTAGCCACACGCAGATTAACCAGCATTTATGTTGGCTGCAGAAGAGTCAACACAAGCTGATCTTACAGCTCCAGAAACACCAGGCCTCCTGCTGCCATTTATTTGGCAACAAACAGAGATCAGTCTCATGTTCTCATTCTTTACCATTAGGTACCTCAGGTTGGCTCACTGCTTGGCCCAGGCTCAAAACCAATGTCATCTGCAGCACACACAGAGCTAATTGTAGTTGTGGCCACCTGGTCTGTGAATTCATTATTGGCTCTCACTCAGAGCAGTGTTTCCTAAAGAGTTACAAGCTGGGGTAAATGAGAGGGATTACCACATAACACCAGCAGGCTCTCCTTAGTTCAGAAACTGTGCTCTATATTCCTAACAACCATCATCAGACACCTTATCCTTCAACATATAGATAGTTTTCAACCTGTGGCTCAAGGACACTTGGGAATCCTAGGATGATTCTGCAAATGGTAATTAATAAAAGCAAGTCTGTTGTTAATGGTCTTAAATTAGCTCTATGGGGATCCACAGGCTCACTGAAAAGTTTTTTTATTAAGGAAAAAAACCTACTTGTACAGATATTCACCACACAAAAGAGTTTATTCTCCAAGATGGACCAAAGTCAGCATGACACAGCTTCCTGGCCCCAAGCCCCTCTCCCACAAACAGCACACCCTTTGTGTACCTCATCTGTACCCCTGCACACTGACCAGCCCAGTATCTGATGGCCTCCCACTATGCTCACCTGACAGACTTCCAGGCTGTTACCACTGGATCCATGACCTTTGCAAAACAAAACAGAGTGCTGAGTTTTAACTCCGGTTCTTACCCCCTCCCCAGCTACACATGCCAACAGAGATAGAAAAGACCATCATAGGTGCAGAAATGCTTTTATAGACCAAAGCAGTTGAGCTCTGATGCAGCTAGACTGACGGCATGTAGTGGGGAGGTCTCCAGGTGGTGCCATCCCAAAGGTTGCAGAAGGCTGGTGCAATGCTCCTTCAGGTCCTCAGTTCTGCACTTGTTTCTTCTTTTACCACTCCTGGCTTCATATATATTTTTATATATGCAGTACACACACAATCCCACCTCATCCCTCTCCTTCCCAAGGGGTCTCAGGCAGCAGAAGCTTGCATTTAACATTTTAGAAGCCCTAAACCCAAACCAAAACCTCCTGGAACAAGCTCAGTTGTACCCAAACATCACAACAGTCACCAAGTTCCCTCTCACGGCAATCCCTTTGCGCCTATTACTGTCAGGCGTGATTCTCTTGCACTTGTGACAGTACTGGATGTAAGCCACACACATGGATCTGCAGCTGCTATAAAGTAGATGTTGATGACAAGCCTACAACTTACATTTGCTCCTGTATTTGTTTAAACTGCAGGGCCCTGGGAGCCTGCTTCTCTGCAGTGTGAATCCCCATCCCAAGGCAGGACCTGTCCCTGCCAGGTGCCCTTTTCCTCCCTGAACACCTGGGGTGGCTCATTTTCCCCTGCTTCACCAGTAACCCTTCCTTTGTGTTTTGTGTCTCACTGGATCCTGGAGAGCATATATCCCAATTTACATTAAGAATCCCTGGGTTAAAGTTGCTTTGGGATTCAACCCACTGTATGTTTAAGAGCAGCAAGCATAATATTGCATGAACAGTTTTTACTCAGCAACACCAATTACTAAACTCCTAAAAGTCTTCCTATGCAAATTCAACCCCAAAGAATCAAAATCAAACAGCAAAAAGTCACTAGACTGAGAAATAAATAGGAGAGAGCTTCTTTCCCCAAACCAACATTCATGAAATTGAAAGCAAACTAACACGGAGTCATCTCCTGTAATCCAGTGTCACTAATCAAATGCTACAACACGTTTGCTCTAAAGAGAAGGCTCACATCCTGCCACATGCATCCAGTCCCTCCTAAACTTCATTAAAGTCCAGTAAAAAATAAATAAGATAAATATCATTTGCATTTATTATACGAATTAGAAGAGCTTGCCAGATGGGGAGCTCTCCTCCAGCGGGGCTGTTGTTGTGGAAGAGAGAAAAGCACTAGCACTACCCAGCTGTTTGGGGCCTCTGATGTTCCCACTCTTAGAAAACCATAGCCCCTGGCTTCTCCCTGTAATTAGTTAGCGCTAATATCCTTGGTTAGTCTGTGGAAAAGTCACATTCTGAAAGATCACCCTTGCGAACAGCTGTACTCATGAGACAAAACGTCACCACTCCAAGCTGTCAGCCAATTCATCTCCAGTGAAAGTCAACCGGGCCATAAATTGGGAGTTCTTTATCTCAGGACAGCAGACCAAGCGGGGTTTAATTGCTGAGCTATGCTAATGAGCCTTGTTTGTGACACAAGGTGCTTCATGGTGGCTCTGTTTGAAAACATGGTGTTGTAACCCCCCTGAGGGCACATACAATCAGCTTAAAAACACTGCCGTCTGGATGCAGAAAAGAAATCATTTAACGGTCCCTTCAGCATGGCACATTATCAAAGGCATCATTAACAGCTGCTTTATGGAGTGGCAGGAGGCTCTCCTGGGTCACCTTAGTTCAGTTAGCTCCTATTCTTTCCCCCCTCCTCGGGTTTTTTTCCTAAATCAGGAGTTCTGTAAACATCACTGTCGAATCACCTGCGGGGGAACAAGAAGATATCAGGAATTAAGTCTTTCCTAGCAGATAAGAGCTGTGCTTGGTTTTAAAAGGAATTAAAAAAAAAAAAAAAGAAAGAAAGAAAACAAAGAAAGGGCAAAACAAAACATACCCAGGGAAAAGCAAACAGACAAAAGAAGAGCACCGAATGTCTTTCTCGCTGACTTGTTGAGACAAAACCTACTGCAGCCTGGATTTCACTTTGCTCCTCTTGGATATGGGGCTGAAGTAGTGAAGGCAGTATTTTATAGCATTCATTTTTAGAGAAAGAATAGCCCAGGTGGATGTGAGGCTACAGGTTTCCTTGCCCAGGTACCAGGCTCCGTTTCATTTGCGCCATTAGCAATGAGGCTTGCTCGACACAGAAGGCCCAAGCCGCCTTTCTGTGGGGAAGGCCAGTGCTGAGCTCCTTTACAAATCAGTAGTACTTAAGTATGGCATTATTATTCTTACCATGCTACCCAGGGAAGTGTGACAGGCGTTGCAGACCCCATGTGCTAGACACTCAGCAAATATCTATTTCCCCAGTCTTCACAATCTTTTAACCTGGGGGCCCAACCTTGCATACGCTTATGCACTCCAGTAACTACCAGCATCGCATGGCCCTACTGAAATCAACAAAGCTGATGAATGGAATGAAATCAGTAATTACCCATGTGCTTAATTATTTTCAGAACTGGGGGCTAAAGTGCTTCATTTTTAGCTTTTTCACTTGAAAATATTAGTTCTAATCTAGCGTGCCTCACTCTGCGCTCAGTCCCACAAGGAACAGCGCGGTCTGGCCTAATTAAGCAAAGCACTTAACAAAGTGTTTAACTTTAGGCATGTGAACAAACCCGTTGACTACAGGCTATGTTCCTTGAGTTAGCAGGCTCGGCTTGATACCTAGTTACCCCAGATGTAAGGGGTAACACAACTGCGGGTGGGGACCAGAACTCCCATCCCACACCATCATGTGCTCAAGTTGCCGGGCACACTGGGGCATCCCTGGATGCTGCACAGCAGTGCAGTGGGTGAACCAGGAGTCCTGGAAGAGCTGGGGATCAATGGATGTGTCTCCTGGTCTTTTACAGAGTGGCATCTGAGTTTGCCTGTGGAAGAGGTTGCAGAGAAGCAGCACTGGGATTTAAAGAAAGGCTGCAAATGTTCTCTGTAATTAACTGACTGAAAGTCTTCACGCTCAAAAGCACATCCCTCATTTAACATCGGCCACAACTCCCTCTCCACAGCTGCAGCCTGGTTCTGGGGAAGCAAAGAAACTGTCGAGCACTGCTGCAGCTCCTGGGGACAGGGAGGGGAGTGGACCTCCCTCGCTGCCAGACTGGGAGCAGCACAGGACAGGGATCGGGCTGCAGACAGCGACTTGCAGCCATCCCCTCTCTGCACCTCTGTTTCTGTCTCTTTTTTTTGTCAGGCTGAGGAGTTCCTGGGGAAGGGTATGTGCATGAGACCCAGCTCTCCCCAGTAGTGTATTGCTTCCGACTAGCACTAATTTTAGACCCTTTAGGACACAAAATAATGATAACTCACTCCCTGGAAAATAAAATCCCCCTGGGCCCGTGTAAAATTAGCAGTGTGCTGACTGTCCCACTTTCACTCCTGCTATGTGGGACAGCCTGGCTTATTAATGCACTGGACTCATTTTGAGATCCTTTGCTTTCCCCCTTGCAAGGGGAGCCTGGGGGCAGCCAGACAGCTTCTCCCGGCGATGGTGACGATGCCCCTGCTCACCATGATGATCAAAGCCTCAAGCACACCACCCTGGGAAGGCACTGGGAGAGGACAGGGCAAGGAAGGCAGAGATGAAGAAGCTGCAGGCTGCCCTGGGCTTCTGTGGGGGAGGAAGAGGAATGATGCCCTTTGTTGGCAGAAGAGACCCCCCCAACAACAAGGGCTGTGGTGTGGAGGACAGTTTGGACTCTCCAAAGGAGCAGAAGATAAACCAACCACAGGTGCCCTCCACCCTTCAGAGCTCCTGGGAGTAGCCTGGCAAGGCAGCAGGGATTTCAGTGCTGCTCCCCAGTGCTCAGGAGGGGGCTGTCCCTCTGTCCTACACACACATACAGGCCTGGAAACACAGCACAACTTAACAGGAAAACTCCTCAAAAGTGGCATCATTACCGTAATCTAGTATTAGTATAACATACAACCTCTACCCAGAGCTCAGAGGAGATCCATCCCTTCACACTTGTTATCTGCCCAGGTGAAAGCCTCCTGTAATGACTCCCCTGGGTGAGGCAATTTCAGAGCTGCTGTGAGATTTCCTCCAGCAAGGAAGAAAAATCATGGCAAACCTGCAATGTCCAAAGAGCAACCTGGAGAAAAAAGGGAGGTGATCCCCAAACACATCTACACATCTACAAGTGATGTGACTGCACAAATTAGAGCCATTCAAGGAGAGGAAAACTCATCTAAGAGAATGAAGACCTCATAAATAAGCTCTTTCATAATGTCACTTAGCCTGGCCTTCCACTCCGAACTACAGTCTGCTCCAACGTTATTTTGTGTCCCCCTGTTCACACTGAGTGCTGTGAGACTGATCCTGACCCAGCTTCCCTGTTAGATACTGATTTAACCTCAAGTCAAACAAACCTCTGAAAATTAGTACTCGATTGATATGAAACATCTATGAAGGGAGAGAAAAGTAAAGATCTGGGGAAAAATGATGTCATGTACCTTAACCAAAAGGAGCATACAAACTGCCTTTGCCCTGCACAGCAAAGCCCCGAGAGTTAAGCTTAAGCAGCAGATTTATTCCAGTGAAGAAAACTCCACTAGAATGGCACTGGTTTTCTCTGAACAGTCTTTTTCCCCCACAGAAACATCAAGTTGTGTTGCGTTTTCTTTCTTTCTTCTTTTTTCCCCTCCACGAGGCACATTATTCCATTTAAGTGCTTGTGCATGTTTATTAATAGAGCAAAAATGGGTGAACAACGAGCTACTCTGGGGAGGGTGAAAGCCTGTACTGGAGCAATGAATCAGAGGAGCAAATCCATTTAGCAAAATGCTCATTTTAAGACATATTCCTTTCACACTTGAGATATTTTTCTTTACACCCCAAATGTAATTAGACTCCTAGTAATATATATGCCAGTTCTGCACCCGCGGCACCGTGTATGTTTGAGCTGCTCCAGCCCACCATCCCCACCCGCCCCAGGTACATCAACAAACCCACAGGATCCCCGAGCTACGACTCCTGATGCTGTGCTGCAAGACAAGCAGGAAACAACCAATGTCAGCCTTGACAACGTGTTGAGAAGCAATGAATGGTCACTAGAAGCCTCTCAAAAAACATCCCTCACTGCAGCAAGGCCTGAGTTGGACCATAAATGAACTGATGTACAACAAGAACCATTCAAATTATTGCTGCTGTGTAGTGGGTGGAAGACATGAGATACTGAGATGATTCTGGCTCTCTGTTGTGTACCCTGTAACCACAGGTGAGCCCCTGGGCTGATGTGAGACAGTTTATACTTCCTTGAAAATATTCTACAGGGGCAGAGGTTGCTATCACCAGGTTCACACTGCTCTGGAGCAGGGAGGAGGCCCCACTGTGCTCCGTGCTGCTGATAAACCCAGCAGAAAGACCATTGCTGGCATGAAGAAATGCACATTGCCAATACAGACACAAACATGGGTACAATTCCCAAAGCAGCAGAAAACCAGGTCCCTGCAGCTGGCCTTGCAAAGGGAGTCAGAAGAAAGCAAGGCACACCATGAAGATGTGCTGAAGGGAAAACACGACATTGCCTGCTTGCTACTGAAAGGAATTTAGTAACCTGAGAAGAAATATTTCAAGACCAGCTCATAATTTATCATAACTCCCCAAGCTTGGCAGTGACACCTGAACTCCTGCTACCTGGGGACTACAAAGCTCCCAAAAGACACCAAAGGTCAAATGTATTTTATTCATTTACTGTTTCCAAATGGGATTATTATTTACCAGCTGTCAGTAACATTCCACTCGGCAGTTTCAGCTCTCTCTTGGCTTTGCTTAAATAGTTTCCCAGCCCATGGGAGGCTGCTGCTAGCTTCATCAGAGCCAGGACAGTCTCTGATGTGGCTATATTCCCCAGCGTACCCCAAGCACCAAACCCCTCTGTTTACGGTATCACAGTTCCTGTGTTCACTCAAACGAGATTAGCTGATTTCAGACAGTGCCTAATGAAAGCCAAGGTTTTTCATGCCAGCATTCGCTTTTCCAGCCTCCAAACACAAGGCTGGAAGATTGGCCTGGCATTCAGTCTGCAGCATGTGACCGTTTAATGAGCAAGGTCTATGAACTGCAGGACTAAAGCACATAGGCACAAAAGCAGCTACCCAACGTGACTCGCTTCACTAGAGTGGAAGGATTTTTTTCATGATTAAGGCCCACAATGGGGAAATAAAGATATCCTGGGCTCTTCCACGGCCCCAGTAGGTGACTATGGGCAAAATCTATGGCCACATTCTAGCTTAGGAGTCACTTGCCATTAAAAGGAGATAAAAATGCCCTTTCTCATTGGAAGATGCAAGTGGTTCGGGTCTTAGCGCGATGAATGCTACAGTAATGCTTGTAAAATGTAAAGACTAAAATGAAGAAAGCCCTGCTGTGCCCGCTTTAAAAGCCTGCATAGAAGAGCTGGATCACAGCAGGCTTTTGGGTGTCTAGGCAGCACCTGCAGCAAATGCAGTTTCACTGCATCCTTCCACCCTGGCATCCTACCCAACAGCAGTCTGCCTGGAAAACAGGAAGAGAAGCCAGCATGAACCGCAGCTGTTAGGGGCACAGTGTGGCTGGATGGCAATAAACATTTCATGCCCATGCAGGGCAATGAGGGGCAGGCATTCCTTCACTCCCACCTTCAATTACCACGCTGCCTACTGGACTGCAGCTTCTCATGCATTGGGGGGACCTTGCCCAGAGGTCCCTTACAAGGGCCTGGTGGTTCACAGTTGCTCACGCTGCTTGTTAAGTCGCAGCTTACTCTGAGTCTCTAGCAAGGCTGTTCTCTTGAATGGCCATGATGAAAATGAAATTAGAGACTCAGAAGGAGGCAGGGTGTCCCAATACTCTGTGGCTCACCCTGGACCAAGCAGGTCAGACTTGGTTTTAATTCTTCCCTCTGCCTGGCCTCTGGTCACACCTCTTACAAGTGTGTGTCCATTTTCAACCTCTTTCCCAGGATGAGCAGTGTCAGGCACCACTCAATCCATTGAACGGTCCTGACAGTTCTTGTCACCTTTATCTAATTTGCCTCTGAAAGAAACAGCAAAATAACATTTTATCTCTGATGTTGCCAGCAGAAAGTCACAAATAAACATGAAGAGAAAGCGAGTAAGTAGAAATCAGTAAAAACAAGACAGCATCAAGCTGAAGAGATGGCAGCTGGAGGTTATTTTTTCTCCTCTTCCTCCCTCCCAGTGGTGATGGAGCTTGTCTCCAACAGCATTAGGTAAAACACTGCTGGGTGCCTTTTTTCCCTCTAAGTAATTTGTCAGCCTTTGGCCCCTGCCTTTTGCTGGCAGATTTTTTAAAAACCCTTATTTTGGCAATGTCAATATAAAATAAAACAGTGCAGGCCAGGGCTGCCAGGCCTCACCTGGCCACTGCTCTGCTTTACATTGCCAGGACAATGGCAACTGTGGCCTGTGCCAGGGCAGCCTGTGCCTTCCACCCCACTGCCAGGCACCCCCGGCTGCCACACAGTCCCCACAGACACCCCACAGACACCTCTGGCTATCACAGCACTGCCAGGAGCCTCCCCACAGGGTTCCTCAAGGCCCCAAGCTGAAACTGCCCTGAGGACATGGTGAGGAGATGCCCTGCTGCTGCTCTGGCCCATGAGCAGACTGTGACACTTCAGTGAAACCAATGTAAAATCACCTTTGTCCAGCCCACACGGTTCTGCAATTAATGGGGAAGCACATCAAGTGAATCTTTCAAGAGCCTTTTGTGCAAACATTTTCACCTGTCCTCCCATCACCCTGATTCAGAAGATTATCTTATATGCTTTACATTGCTTCAAACCGTACTATTTTTCTGGGTTCTTGTCACACCTCTCCTCCCTTTTTACATGTTATCACCTGGTTTTCCACAGAGTGGAAATGAACCACTTCAGGACTCCCACTATCCTGGGATTAGCCCTGCTAGATAACTTGTGCTTTTTTTTACAGCCACAGAAGAAAAATATTATGATTACATACAAAAACAGGGCTTTCCGTTGGCTAAGAGCCACGGGAAGGGAGGAGGGCAGAGTCGGGCCACGGTCGCAGCCAGAGATGCTGACGTGCTTCAAACCACGCTCGACCCAACATGGGCAGCCTCAGAGTTTGCTGCCTACAGTAACTTAATGACAAAGTTATGGTTGCAGGAAAATTGTTGAAATAATTATAGGTTGTGATGGCTGTCACTTGCAAAGAGCATCTGCCCTGGACTGAGGTGGACAGCGTGGCTGGGCGGCAGCCAGAGCTCCCAACACCACTCCTGGGCTTGTTTGTAAGGCTCACCATTCCTTGCTCCTAAATGCAGGTTGATTCCTGACCTTAAACTACTTGACAGGCTTCCCTGGAGTATCCACCCTGGTTTCCATGGAAGTCTCTTCTTTACAATGAGATAAAAATGTGTCTGATCTCTTCCTAACATGTTAGCAAACAGTGAAGGAAAACAACAGAAGCCTTCAAGAGAAAATATTTTAGCTGTTTTGCAAAGACATGAAAACCAGTGACACAAAAAAATTCCATGCTAATCTTCTTAAAGATCCAACTCACAATTTCTCTTCTCATTATGAAGGATATTTTACAAAGCAACCAACCTCCTTCAAGTAGATGCAGCTATCTGTTGCTAGGAGCAAGGGGTGTAAAGCCTGCCCTCAGGCAGCATTTCAGGCAGCATTTAATAAACTTCCAAGGGTTTGGGTGCCATTTGCCACACCACATAGTGTTTACAGGAGCAGGTCTCTCCAAATATCAGATTAAAGATGAGCTGTATTTTTTAAACATCTCTGTCCTGTTTAGAAAAGATTAAATGCTGAAAGGGTGGTTATGTTTTATCTGATGTGAGAAATGGGAAAAGGGGCAGGGATGGAGTAAGTAACACAGAAAAAGCCCAATCACCTCCACCTCTACAGTCCAGCACAGATTACACAGTTCAATTCTGGATTTATATAGATCCTGTATACATTAAAATATTAGCACAGTGTCACTGGCAAATTCGGCTCAAGATAAGTCAGAGACAACCACAACCACATTCACAGGAGTCCCAGAATTTAAGAACAATTAATTCAATTTGTGTTTGTTCCATTTCATTGTAACTTTGACCCTCGTACACTATTACATTTCAAAGCACATTGACCATCTTTGAATTCCAGTGTTGTGATACTCTGCGACATTGCTGAACACCACCACAGTAGCTCTGTCTGCTGTTTTAACTGGTAACAGTAAAAGGCTCCTGGCACTTATTAAAACTCCATTAATAAGAAGCAACAACCCTGTTCTAGGAAGGATTTCACCTCTCTCTTCATTTGCAGATGAATGAAAACCGCTCTCATTCCCATTCCCTCTTTCACAGACACGGTAGTTTCCCATTTCACCAGCATCCCTCCACACCACAGCGACGGCTGTGATCACAACACCTACCTAAATGAAACCAGCTGGACTCCGCGCGGGTGAACTTACCTTGGGAGGTTTTCAGGAGCGACAGAGCAACACACCCAGAGCTGGGTGAATCTTGGCGAGTGTCAGAATAAAACAGTAAAACGTTAACAATTTCTCACTGTTTCTGAGGGAGAAAAAGGATCAGAAACATTAAAATGAGTATTTTCCAATGCTTTATTTCAACAAGGCCGAGACAGGCCAGCTTTATAGTTCACAGCTACGGCTGCTGAAACAACACTAAGAAGCATTTTGAACTATCCATAAGGTTTTAAAACTGTTGCTCAAATACTGATGGATTCCACATGTGTGAAACGCTTCCATTTCAGCAGAAGCTTACGAGCACACTCTTTTCAAAGGGATGCTCTTTGGTTCCAATACACGAGTAATGTGTATCTAGGCTCTCAGGAGCATCGTAAATTTAAAGAAAAAGCCAACCAAATCTCAGAACCGCTCATTTTTTATTATCATTGCTGTTTTATGGCCTTGCATAAGATCAGTTCAATAATATTGGCTTTCAGTAGCACGCACTTTCCATTTTTATAACATCTGGGTGTTAAGCTTAGAGGGAAGTTGTTTATTAGTTTAGGAAACAATGATGTTTATTCACATTCTCTTTTATTTTTTCTCTTTTTTTTCAAATGGGAAGAGCATTCAGATTCATCAATATACAACAAAACTGCTGAGAAAATCAAGATGATTTTCCCTCCAGAAATTCAAATGGTAGAGGAATCTTTTCACAAGTAATCATACTTATGAAGAAATAGTTCTGCTTTCCTCAGCTGCTCAAACAAAAGTCCACGTGCCCAGAGTTGGCAAGTTACCAGAACAAATGAGTAAAATATTTATACAAATAATGCAAAAAAAAAAACCAAACCCCATACCCAACGCAAAAGTAATTCCTTTCTCACACCAGGGTAAACAACACCCAACCAGAGTGTGTGGCACTCATCCTCCTCTAGCAGTGGGAAGTTATGACACTGATTTTTCCTCCTTTTACCTGAGTAACGAGACAAAAAAGTGCAATATGTGGTCACCATGGCTCTTCATGTCTCAATTACTCAATCATATGTTTACAATAAATGAATAAAGAAGGATAAAGCTAACACAATTCTTCCCATTACTTTTAGAGGGAGCAGAATTTGAGCTTGTCTTCTTGAAGGATCCAAGAACATTCTGGAAATCTGCATTTACATTTCTGTGTGTGCATTCACATCTGCTAAGTGCCCTGTATCACTGACTGTGCTGCCTTTTCAGAACACAGGATTTAAATATTTTAAAATAGTTTCTTCTCCATCCCTCAACCCTGCAGTCCTGGTGGCCTCACCTGGCTCTGCTCTTACTTTCAGGTCCTTAAAGCAATGGATCTTCCTGATCTCCCTTCCCAGCAGGAAAACACATTTCCTCACGGCCAGCCTTGTTCACCACTAGCACATGTGTCTCTGGTTATCTGTGTGCCAGCAATGCTTCGAAAGACAAACAAATCCATTTCTCCCTCTAGCACTGACTCTATCATTGGAAATCTAGTTTTTTCCATGGAGGTTTCATAATCAAAATTCCATTACCCTGGATTATACCTCATTTTAGTTAGCCTGCTATTGGAATGGTCCAAAATTCCCACTCTTTCATCCTTCCAGCAGCCCAAGGGCTGTAATAAAACAACAGTGCCTAAACACAGGACGTGTTTGCAGGAATCACATCCTACTGAACTAGCTCACTGCCTTTAAACTGTAGGACGCTGAAGTGTCTTGATACATACACTAACATTGGTGCCACAAAATTCTGCATCACACCCAACCTAATACCTGATAAGAAACTAGAGCAGCTCAGAACTAAGCTGGTGCCCAGCAAGTAACATAAAAACTGGCTGATAAATCTCCAAGTGTAAGTGTAAACAAGGAATCATCACCTGGTAGGTTCCAGGAAGCACCACAGTGATCTGTTCTCAGCTGTGTAACATCCTTACTTGAAGGAAACATGAAATCATGCTCTAAGAAAGTTGCAGATGACACAATGCAGCAGTGTGGTAACTTGAGGGAGAGGATTTGTTGCTGCCAGAGAGCGGGTTGAGTCGCGTGGCTGCAGAGAGGCAAGGAAGCCCCGTCTACTTCGATGGGGCCAAGTCTAGCCCCCCATCTCCACATGCACAAGAAGCAGGGCTTCGTCTGGGGAGTCAAGAGACACGACAGCAGATCTGGGGATCACAGCGGTTCATCAGCTAAACACAAGGACAGCCATTGCAGGTGGGAGGACACTAGGAACAGTGTGTTAACTCCTTCCTTTGCACTCAGCGAGGCTGCTGCCAGAGCTCCAGCAAGCCTGGCAGGACCCTGGGTTGGCTCTGGGTGCCTTGTCCGGTTGTCAGCCCTTGGGATTGTGGCACGGCCGTAAGGCGCAGGGGTGGCGGGGCAGCCTCTGCCGAGCCTGCCTGCTGACAAGCACCATCCCCGAGGAGCAGGAACACGCTGTCCCTCTGTCTGGACGGCGGCGCTCACCCTCCTTCCCTTCTCAGGGCCCTGCTGTGATTTAAAAATATCCTCTCCCAGACTCTTTGCAAAGACACAAATCTTGTGGCTTACAGTTTAACTCCTCAGGGCAGCACAGGGTGCAAATGCTGAAAACCGACAGGCATTAAGAGCCCATTTAGACACCAAAAGCATAAATACCAAAGGCTCTGCTTGGAATTTCAGACTGTGTGCTTATTTTATAAAGATAAGGGGGAGGGCTATGCAGGGAAACATCACCCTTCAGTATCCACCCACTGCAAGCTACCAGCAGAAACAAAATACTGAGCTAGATGAACCTTGGGTCCGACCCTATTTTTATGTTCCCACTCACAACATTTGAGTAGAGTGCTGTAGTAAAGAATGGAAATCTTCCCATGCTCCTGGCATTACTGGCATAATTCCTGCTGGAGGCCGGGTTAAATTTAGAGCCCACGATTCATAAAGGATGTTGACAAGCTGCAGAGAGTTCGGAGAGGAATATGAAGGACAGAAAAGCAGCCTTTACAGTTACAGATCCAGGAACTCAATCCGTTTAGCTTATGAAGAGAGGAGGGTAAGAGATGACTTGGTTAGAGACTATCAATGTTTGCAGGGAGAATGAAATGTTGAGGTCTGAGTCCTCAATTAGCATAGGAAAACCTTGACACCAAAACCAGACAAGTTCTGACTGGAAAGACAGGGCATGTGTTTAACAGTGCAAATAATGAATTTATTACCAAAGCCAGAGCTGGAGCAGACAGGGTGATTCTTTGCTAGGGTCTTTTCATAACATGGGGATTTTTTTTTTCCTAAAAAGCCCCGCTGAAATCCAAACAAGCACAAGCAGAAGCATCCTTGTGACCTGTATCACCCAAGGAAATAAACAGCAATGTTCCCTTTTGCTTTTTATAACACCAACAGTCTTCTCTCCCTTCTGCCAGCAGTCCTGATAGTAATCCCAAGGGTGTAACGAGTATGTGGATACTCCCAATCACAGGTCCTCCTGGCAGGTCTGGTCTGTTTGTGCAAGCATCAAGTAGACCTCTTGTCTCCCAGCATGTTCCTTGAACCATAGAATAACATCGCAGTGGTGCCACTGGTGCTTCACCTCCCTGCTGCCTACACCCAGGTCACCTCTGCCAACACTTCCTTCACCTCCTCCTGATGCCCACCGACAGTGGAGAGTCTTTTGATGCACCCCGGTCCAAGCAATTTCAACCAGCCCTTAATTATCCATCTGTGTTTCCCTAATACCCGGTGTCAAGCGCCCTCACTGCGCGCTAAGCCCATTCCTCTGTGTCCTATCCAACAGGATCATGGAGAACAGATTATACCCTTCTTTGAAGGCATTTAAGACCATTTTCATGCCTCGCTGCAGTCTCCTCCTGACTCAACAGCACCGATTCTTTCTCCTTTCCTGAGAGGTCACAGCTCTCATTAATTTTGCCACTAGACTCACTCCAACTGTACCTCCTCTTGCCCAAAATGTGCCCGCCCCAAACTCAGCATGGGGCTGCAGGCATTCCACAAACACACACCAAAATCCCCAGATCCATCACGTGCACCTGAGAGCAGAACTTCACCCTCTCTCAATCCCGCCTCGTTTATCAGCAATAGAACGTTTTGCACATTATCACCCCAATTATAGAGGCTTCTAGGTGATAATGAGATTCCACTGGATATATTCCAGCAAAGCACATTCTAGGTTTTACTAACTTCATTAACCAAGAAAAGCTGGTTAATGGCTCAAAAGTGCAACGATGCACATAATCATACCAGTTGCTTTGCTACTGCAATTATATTATTAGGATGGATCTTTGAGGTACCATTTCCATGTATAATTAGTGGTTTATTCCTTCAGGAAAAAAAAATAAAAGCACCCAAAGGTTTGGACAAAAGAGTTCTTACTGAAAGCATAAATGAAGTCACCTCTCAGGGTCAGGCTTGGAGCAGGATTTGTGAGAGAACAGGAGCACAAGAATTTGGAAACTTAATACCGATTCCCAAGGGATGTGCAATGCCAAAGTGCTGATCGCCATCCACTCACACTGCTGTGTGCAGGGACCTGCACATGGGAGCACTCAGTCTCACATGTCATCCAAGGGCATGTGGGGTACCCCAGCTCTCCAGGGTAAGAGGCATGGATGGGCAGGAGTAGATACACCCCAGCCTCTCTGCCAGAAAGACCCCCATAATCCAGGGAGTGAGGGAAAGCCTTGGGGACAGAGGGCTGGTGTCTCAGCCTAAGCTGTGAGTGTGGCTCTGAGATGAGTGGGAGAAGGGCACAGTTGAGGAACAAGGGAGAAGACCTTTGGAGATACACACCGTGCTGGAGAGCACAGAGAGGGAGCTGGTACCTTCTGTGCCCTGGCCAGGAACTGGGGTGACTGCTGGTGGTGCTGGCACCGTTTAACATCAAGAGAAACAAAGGCTGCTCCACCACACTGGGGCCTCCCCAGGGAGAAGGCTCTGCCACGGGTCTCCCTTCTCATCTGACACAAGCACCAAGCTGCAGAGCACAGGACCCACGAGGGGCAGAGAACTGCAGCCCAAGCCCTGGCCCTCAGAGAACTCCAGGAACCCTCCCCAAACCAATTACCAGTTTACTTTAACCATCTGAGGGGCACTCGCCTTCTTGTGCAGCACAGAATGCTCTGAGAAACAACTCAGAGCTGAGATCGTGTCTCCTTTCCCATGAGATCAGAGGGGGTCAGGCTCAAACCCCAACCTCCTGTTCAGCTGGAGGATACACTCAACGCCCCAAACAAGTTTGCTGGAAATCTCAGGGTGAAGGCGCTGCATCTTTAATGACAACCTCCTTTCCCAAAATCCTAAGTCTTGACATTAACTATGACTTCTGAGGAGACAAAAGATGCCAGGATATATCAGAAACATAAAACAAGATGATAGATTAAAAAATATTTCCTCTTGTTTTCTTGACTTGCATATTCTTGAGTCACTTCACTGTTTTCTTGGCCAGAGCTGTTCTTCCCAACAGAGACAACCTCAATTTCGGGTTAAGAAAATCAGCATCACTAAGCAAGAAGAACAAGGAAGAACCCCCTGCTTACTCCTTTTCCCAAATACTAAAACAGAGACCCAGCGTGCTAGTTTTTGAGTGCAAGTCTGATTTTCTTGGGGTTGCTTGCAGTAGGATTTCTCCTAGAGTTGAATCACACTCATTGGCTTGACAAAAAGAGGCAACGACTGTTTTTCACCAGGAATATTCTACAGGTTTAATCAAGTTGTCAGGAGAAATGCTATCTTCCTCACTGTGTGAAATTAATAGATCAGGAACTTAACTACTGACTTGCATGTGCACATGACGTTTATATGGATCGACTAATATGTATGCCTTCTGCTTGATAAAATTTCACACAATAACAAAAAAGAAACCTTCAGAACTGAATCAGAGGTCATCTTAAAAGTCCTTGATATGGCTGGTTCTGCCCGGGAGCTTAGCAGGATCCTTTGCTGGATTTAATCAGCCAGGCAGACCTCAGAAATACTGCTGGAATTCTTGTCGCTGTTAGAAATGCACGCCAGCACTTGGTAATTCAGCTTCAGAACCCCCTTCAGAAACTAAAAGCAGTAAATCCTCAGACAAGTATGAAACCCTCTCAAAGTATATCCTGGAGCAGTCATTTTTGGAGAGGAGGAACACATAAAGGAATGTAGAGTGTCTAGCCAAAGTTTTGGTTTAAATATTCTGGCTTGTATCAGAAATAGTGTGGCCAGTAGGTCTGGGGAGGGGATTGTGCCCCTGCACTCAGCATTGGTGAGGCTGCACCTCGAGTGCTGTGTCCAGTTCTGGGCCCCTCACTACAAGAAAGACATTGAGTTCCTCAAGCAAGTCCAGAGAAGGGCAACCAGGCTGGTGAAGGGGCTGGAGGGCAAATCATATGAGGAGCAGCTGAGGGAGCTGGGGATGTTTAGCCTGGAGAAGAGGAGGCTGAGGGGAGACCTTATCCCCACCTACAACTACCTGAAGGGAGGTTGTAGAGAGATGGGCGATGGTCTCTTCAGCCAGGTGACAGGTCATAGGACAAGGGGAAATGGCACTAAGCTGTGCCAGGGCAGGGTCAGATTAGATATTTGAAAAACATTTTTTACTGAAAAAGATGTCAGGGCCTGGAACAGGCTGCCCAGGGGGCTGAGTCACCATCCCTGGGTGTGTTTAACAGACAGGTAGATGAAGTACTTAGGGATCTGGTTTAGCATAGGAGAGGAACGGTTGGACTCAATGATCTTAAAGGTCTTTTCCAACCTTGGGATTCTGGGATTCTTTTCAGTGAGTCTGAAGATGTCTGAAGCAGAAAGCCATGGCTTCTTCCCAGTCTCACTGGCTTGGGCTTCCATGTGCACGACCTTGCACAAGAGACAAGAGAGCACAGGCAGCATGCTGTGCGATCGGTACACCAAGCCTTGGCCAGCCCAGGTTCAGAAGGTTCATCACTGATACCGATGGAACAGGACTTCCCTCTGCAGTGCAAGTCACCGTAATGTCTCCATGCTTTAAAACCCCCACGGTCCCCTGAGCGTTAACAGAAACTGCCACTGCTGAGAAAGCCCGTGAGTCCCGTAGCCAGGTCTGTGATGGGAAGCACGTACTGCAGTGTTCACTGAACTGGGTTTTCATTTATTAGTACCCTGGAGTTAAAAGAAAGCGTGAAACAGCGTTACACACACGTGAAGCCAACCGACACTTCAAATTCAGATGTGTGAAACCTCCAAAACACCAGTTCCTCCAAGGGGCACTGACAGCATGAACCCCCCAACACACAGCTGCTGGGGCAGGCTCAGACATAGGAGTGTGATAGTAACCACAGGAAGGTGCAAAGATGAAACCCTGGCTGCAGTGGAGATGAGAGAGCCAGGTTTTCAACCTCAGCATTTCAAAACACACCGGACAGGCCGCAGGCTGGTGTCAGTGGGTGCAGTCACATTGGGTCTCAACCAGCAGATCAGAGAGCTGTAGGTCCTCACACACCCATCCCGCCTTGGTCGCTTCAACTTGAGTTTGAGACATCCAGTAACAATAAAGTCCAAAAAAATAGAGAGTTTGATTTAATTCAGTATAAAACTGTAAAATTAACCCCTTCTCTCTGCTATTTCAGGTTCATGGGATCTTTACAGAAGAACCTGGTTTTCAGTTTCAACGTGTCTGAGTAGCTGTAAGAGGGAAACCTCCTTCAAAGTTTAGAAACTGAGATTCTTGCAGCATTTATTATGCTTCTTTGATGTATTCATAACATGCATTAACAGAAATTGTTTTTAAACAAAAAGCCTTTTTAGTTTTCATTAAAACTGATTTTCTCATAAACAGCAGAGATGGATTTCTCTGCTTCTTTGACATTCTTCTCTGTGAGGTATTAAAGTGAGTTACTATATCCTCAGGAAAAATATTAAGAAAAACATGCTTCTGCAGATAAACATTTGTTTCTTGGGTTGTATTTTTGTTCTGCAGTAGTTCGGATGGGCAAGTCAAAACTCTGGCTGGTCATCTACACCCTCTGCATTCTCCTTTAAATTCCAGGCATTTGCAAGAGATGATGAAAGAGCTAAAAGCTCTACTGTTTATCAGCCACGATACTTAGAGCAGATACATTCCTGATTGTAGAAATAGCCTTGGAATGGACTATTATTTATTTTCACAGGTACTATTCCCAAGGCTTTCAGCAGCGCTCTGCATTTGAAGACCTGAGAGGGTCTCGGTGCAGAAAAACACTTTGCCTTCCAAAAACTAGCTCAGCTTCAGCTGATAAACTTCTCTGGGGGAGAGGAAAATTAGTTTCTCTCCTCTCTGCACTGTCAGCCCCTAAAAGGTGAAGTCTGTTCTCCTCTTATTTGCTGTCAGCCCTGGAGAGGGCTCAGCTGTCGCCTCGAAGCCCCCACGCTGCCCCCACGCATGCCTGCCGCTACAGTTCAAACCATAGCCGGATGCAGAAGATGCCATCACTTGAGATACAGCAGAATAGGGAAGAGGATGCCATTTTGCTGGGAAATCAAGTGCCCATCAGTCAAGGAGAGCCACGCGTAGGTTGCCCATATAACCCTCTTGCTACAGCGTGCACATAGGTGACACAACCACTACTTGGATTCTCTGTGCTATCCAAAGTCTAGCTTGTACAGGGCCCAGGTTATGAGCTAGATTTTCAAGATTTTACTCCAGGTTTTTCAGCTGGGGTAATTTATCAGAGCCTGCAGTTAAATAACATTATTCATTTCTGGTTTTACACCCGTGAAACAGAGACTAACATCCTGGGGCAGGATGTCCATCTGGATGTCTACCTGTGTGATCTGTCCTAAGGAACCTGCTTTGACAGGGGGGTTGGACTCAATGATCTCTGGAGGTCCCTTCCAACCCCTACAGTTCCGTGATTCTGTGATCCTGCTGTTTCTTAACCAGGCAACGATGTACTTTTGGAAGCGTCTTCATTTTTTCCTCTCAGCTTTTTCTAGTTGTCTGCGTGCGAAGAGGCAGAGCAGCAGTTCTTAGAGAGCCGGCCACCGCTGTGCACTGCACTTTTGATGGCTGAATCAAATTAAAAGCCAGCTAAAAATAAGTGACATTCCCCACCAGCTCTGTTTGCCTGGATAAACATTTCCTGCAGCTCCCTGAGGACTGTCCTGTAACTCCAAAGTGGCCGAAGACAGTAACTCCGGCCTCCAGTGTGGTTGTGGTCTTCACCATGGAGAAGTCTGATACCCTGGTAGAGAAACACCTGATGGCTTGGTTAGGCAGAAGTATGGACCAGAGACCACTGCTGCCTCCTATGCAATCAGATTTCTGCCTCCTTGAAGGATCAGCTGCTTCCACAATACAAAAGCAAAAGCACATCTTCAAAGAAAGATCCCCAAAGCCAAAGTTGCATTTCACAGCTGGCTGCTGCTTCCCCTAATCCTCCACCCTGGTGTATTTTTGATAGTTAAAAAGGGCTAGAATCATTTCATTATGTTTCTTATTGACCCCCGTGTCAGTTCAAGCCTTCCTTTCCCCAAACCTGAGAGCCACCATGCCTGGGGGCTCCCCATCTTCTGATGCGGAGCTGGGGCTTCCTCCCCAGAGCCCCCTGCCAGCACATCTGCCCCACATGCACTTCCTCCTAGAAGGGAAGAAGTGGGGAAAGCAGTTATCCCACCAGCACATCGAACATCAGTGCTGGAGCCTCTGACTCCAAGCTGAAGCTCTGCTTTCATGACTTGTGTTTGCATCCTCCGCTGAAACCTAACTCGCCTCATGTTAGTCCCACCAGCTGCTTCCAATCTTCTAAACAGAAGGATCGCTCTGTGCTATAAACTTCAGCTTTCCAAACACAAGCATCATTTGTTAAGCCAAAAGCTTTAGATAAGATCCCCCAACACAAGGCTGGGAGTCCAACCAGCACAGGGCGTATCTTTCCGCGTCAGCAGACACCTAATGTATTTTTGGTGCTGTCAGAAACAAACCACCCCTTGATACTCCAGAGGAGGGGGAGGGGGGAAAGAACCCCACATCTAAAAGCAGCAGAGAAGCTAATATTTTAAAATACCCTTTCGAGAACTCGCCAGCCCCCTGGGAGAGCTTGTCAACATCTCCTATGTTAAATAAAAGTCACTTTAACATCCACGGGGGTTTTAAAGAAAAGCTGGAACATGTCAAAGCTGCTGGGATGGCAAGCTTCATAACACGCACAATACATCACTGCTCACAGACACTAAATCCTCCCCAGCCTCAAGGGAGCTAACAGCCCCCCTGGAGTAAGCTCTTTTTCCTCATGTATCTCGCAAATGAACCGCTAATCTCCTCTCTAAACTTGACAGCTGTCCTGCATGCACTCAACCTCCCCCACCCCCCACCCTCCGTGCTTAAATCCTTCTATCATTCTTGTTAAATAACTTGTTAGATCATTTTTCCTTTAATATGAGGGAAGCAAACTTCCCTCCAGCCCTTCGCGAAGATCTTGCTGACCTGCTTGCTGTTGGTGTGCATGAGAGCAGCTCCACGTCTCTTTGGCTTCCTGGGGAGGCAGTGATATCCAGGGATGCTGCTGTGGTTTGGTGATCCAGAGCACCCCAGGTCCATCCTGATGACCAGTACCACGGCTCCATAGATTTAATATAATGTATATATCTATATATTCCCAGGAGTGATCCTGGGCTCAACAAAGCCCCATGGACAGCGGGTGCACCTCCCAAAGCAGATTACTCATTCCCAGCAGATTCAATGTCTTCCTGCACTCAAAACTGTTTAAGCACATGACGTGGCTTCTCGCTGCTCTGGGGGACTGCAGAAAACTTTCCCCTTCACTAGGCAGAGTTTGGCCAGCAGCTTCATGGTGCCAGCAGCTGTTTGTCACGGGGGTTCCAGCCCATAGCTCTCCAGGGCTGCTGTGCAGCCTTGCCACAAAGGCTCACGTAAGACACCACCAAGACAGCTGTGGTTTAACACTGTCACAGGGCTGCCAAAAGGCTAGTTTGGGGTAGAGTAAGAAATAGTCACAACCTCCAGTTGAGGACAAAACGGTAGTTTTTCATGCAGTTCTCAACATTTCCGATGAAAACCATTCTCTCAGAACACCAAAATGTGAATGTGCATCCTTCCCACAGCAGCTACTTGTCCATCACTTGCTCTGGGTTTTGTTTACTGTTTGAAACTCACTGATCAAAGAGTTTCACCCAGACATCAATTTGTTCCACCGTCGCCAGCAGCATTCCCTACTCAAGCCTCACCCAACGAGCCTGCGAGAGGTCGGATGAAGCCTGATGGTGCCTGACAGCTCTGCAGGGACCAAGCACCTGAGCAGAGCTGTCAGGTGTTTCTCAACACCTGGAACGTGAGGGGCTGTTTGCAAAAGCCTGGGTGGGGAAAGCAGTGAAATAACTTCTGCAGCATACCTGGTACACTTGGATTGCCAACACACACGAACCCCACCAGAGCTGTCAGTTGAACAGAGGGTGCTGTTGCTGCAGTGCTGGTGATGGGCATCTATCCTTCACCATAGTTGCCTAGCATGGGTATTTTGTATACTGCTCTGTGTTCTGCGTCAGCAGTGAGGGGAATGGGGCCATTTTCCTCTCTGCCTGTGCTATCTTATGTTGATACAGCACGAAGTGATTTGAAATTATTTGCTCTCCAAGATTTCCCTTTAAAAATATCTAGAGCAGATGATGAGCAACATCAACTGCCCCAGGGTGTGATGCTTGACCACTCTGACTGATCTCCCTGCACTGTTTCACCCATCTGCCACCTCTGCCATTACCCTGCAGGCACTGACCCCTTGCGAAAACCAGGCTGTCCATCCGTGTTCAGAGAGGCAATGTCCCTGTGCCTCACCCGCCAGGCCCCAAAATGCTCGCTGCAGAGAGAAAAGGCCTGTCACATAACTGGGTCTTGGAGAAGGGCTCTAGGCTGAGCCTGATGCCACACAACTGTGAATTGTCCCCGTGGTCACCTGCTGCAGAACCACACCCCGCCGTGAGTGAGGCTCCAGACCAGGACTTCTTCTTTCACTGAATTATTCAGCCGAGAAAGGAGCCCCCCATTTTCCAACAAGAGCATCCACGACCTGAAATGGCACTTCCAGCCAGCTCCACTCCCTGCAGCCAGCCGTCCGTCTTGGTCCTTGTGTACACCCACTTCCCAGCCACTTCACGCAGCTGGAGAAGCGTATCAAAGCCTTGGGGTGCAGGGAGCCTGCCCCTCGAGAGGTGTTTCTGGTACCTGGGCTCATGAAACCTGCCAACTTCAGCTGCTCACCAGCCACTCTGTAAAGCTGCTTTACCTGCTGGGGGAGCACCTGTCAGACCCACAAATCAAGGCCCTGCGCAGAGGAAGACAGATTCACACCTGATAAAACTCCCCCATGATGCCCAACACAGCAGCTCTTACCAGGAGGTGGAAATTAACAGGATTTTTAATTGCAGCTGTGTTTTTAACTCCTCTCTCCCAAAGGGAAAAGTGCACACGTGATGCTTTGTGGAGGAGGATCTGGTTTCTGGGGGACCGCACCATGTGGGGGTCATCAGGGGCAGGGAAGGGGACACACATCACTCACTGTGGGCCCGTGTCCAGCCGCACGGCAGAGGATGAGCACTGGCCCACGGAAGCCCAGGCTCAGGAGACTCACCGGAGGGTGCTGCAGGTCACCCCTGCCCATCCTTCTGTGCAGGGTCCCTCGCGCAGGGACCACAGGTAGCGAAGGTCAGCTCTTTTGGGGGGTTCGCTCTACTGGACGGGTTCCACACAGCACCCAGTGAGCACACGCACCCATCAGAGGCCCAAGCCCGGTGAGATAAAGCCCATCAAGCCCACCGCCCATGAGGACTCCACGGCGGCAGCCAGCTCTGCCCCGCACAGCTCACTGGCACCTACGGGAAGGCACCTGTTGCCCTTAAGGAGCTTACCAGGTACTAATCGCCCTCCGGTTTGGGCTGCGCACCCCCGAACTCGCTTTATCCCTGCGCGGCTCTGCTCAAGGTGCCTGTGCCGGCGCTCTGCCCGCTCCGAGATGCTCCGCTCGTTCCCGGCGGGGATGGGCGCTGCCGGACCCGGCCAGCACGGACCGCTCCGCTCCGCGACCCGCCCGCGGTGTTCCCGCTCCCCAGACGGGTCCCAGCGGCTCGGGGTCTCCCCGGACACGGACCGGACGCGGACCCAAACCCGGGCACAGACCAGACCCACCGCCCCGCGCTCACGGGCCACCGCCACACCTGCGCCCCCAGCGCGCGCGCCGCCGCGCGCTCTCCCGCGCCCCGCCCCTTTTCTCCCCACCGCCCACCGGGCAGCCAATGAGCGAGAGGGGGCTCCTATCGGCGGCCAATGGAAGCGCGGCGGCCGCCCCCACCTCCGCCCCCGCCCCGTATTTGATGCGCTTCGCGCGGCCGCGCGCTCGCAGAGGCGGCGGCGGCGGCGGGAGCGGCCGGAGCGTGGCGGGGCCCGGCCCGGGGGTGCGGACGGGCGCCCGTCGCAGCCCCGCACCGCAGCCCCGCACCGCGCTCGGCGGAGCGGGCGGCCCCCATGGAGGCTTTCCCCGGCGGCAAGCTGGAGCAACACCGGCACCTCCCGCCCGTGGAGTGCCTACCGGGCGCCCGCTACGGCGCCCGGAGCCACAGCGCCTGCGGGAACGTCTTCAACTCCTGGAACGACTACCTGGGGCTGGCCACGCTCATCACCAAGGCCGTGCGCCCCGGCAAGGGCTTCGGCGCCGAGCCCCCCTCGGTGGTGGTGGCGGCGGCGGCCGTGCCGCCGGCCGAGGAGGAGGAGGAAGAAGAGGAGGAGGAGGAAGAAGCGGCGGGGCCGTACTTCGAGGGCGCGCTGGACTTGCACGACCTGGACCTGTGCGGGCATCACCACCACCATCATCACCATCACCACCACCACGGCGAGGGGCTGCTGGAAGAGCGCTTCGCCGACTTCAGCCCCTTTCCCGGGCGCGGCGGTCCCGCCGCCGTGGTCTTCGACTGCTCGGGGGAGCACCCGGGCCGGGAGGGCTCGCCCCACGCCTGGGGCGGCGTGGTGGTAACGGGGCGGCTGCCGACCCACCCGCGGGCCGCCTCCCGCCTCCTCAAACCCGAGCTGCAGGTCTGCGTCTTCTGCAGGAACAACAAGGAGGCCGTGGCCCTCTACACCACCCACATCCTCAAGGGACCCGACGGCCGCGTCCTTTGCCCGGTGCTGCGGCGCTACACCTGCCCCCTCTGCGGCGCCAGCGGCGACAATGCCCACACCATCAAGTACTGCCCCCTCTCCAAAATGCAGGCGGCCAAACAGCTCAAACACGCCCGGACCGCCCTGGGGAAGAAGGGCCGTTAGGCGCCGGGACCCCGGGGGCGGCCCGGGGCTCCTCCCGTCGGATTCCGTTGGGTTTTTGTCTGGAAAGCGGATGGCGGCATCGTTCTCCCACACGTTCAGATACTAAAGGGCGGAGACTGGCGAGCGGGAGCGCCGGGCCGGGGTGGCGCAGCCGATGGCGCCCGGGGCGCGCTGGCCCGCGCGGAGCCCGGCGCGGGGCCGCGGGAACTGCGCAGCTTAGAGGCACTGTATTTGGTTATTGTAAGAAAAATATATATATATGTGATTTTTACGGAAACGGATCTCATGGCCAGATGTAACTGGGAGAGCCGGGGGCCATGGGGGGTGGGGGGAGTGTCGAAGCCAGCACCGGGAGGAGAGCGGGATCGGGAGGTGTGGGGGGATGCTCGGGGGTCGCCGGGCGCTTGCAGCGAGGCAGCGCTGCCCTCTGCCGCCGGCCGGGCCCGGCCCGGCTCTGCCTTCCCCGGGGGAGGGGAGGAGGGCAGCTGTCGGGGGGTCCGGCTGGGTGGTTCGGCGGTAGAGCGGTCGTCTTGCCTGTTAATAGCAGGACACTTCATTAGGGTGCAGGGTACTTAATCAGGGCGCAGCTCTTCGTGTGTCAGGTCTTAAGGCAAACATCTGAGCGGTTTTCCGTTGCCGTTCTTAAACAGGGAAGAGAGTTGTGATCAGACCTGTGCTGGGGTACTCGCTTGGCAATGAACACCTCCCCGAAATCACGGTGTCCTACCTGGCACGGTGGGAGAGCGGTGCCGTGCCCCGTGCTTACCCCGGGACCGTTCCGCTAGTGAGCGTGGATGGGGCTGGTCTCACAGGTCCCTGGACCTGATACGTGGTGTTGGGGAAGGTCCGCGAGGAGAAAGCACCCAAATGTTTGCTTGGAGATGCAGTGGCTCCGGGCTGAGCTGCAAACCGAGCCCTTCCTGCCGAAGGGGGAGGCAGCAGGAGAGTGGCAGAGAATAGGCACTGGTGCCTCTGGTGTTTGTGATGGAGAACGGGGAGGCGGCGGGATGGCTTTGGAGAGGAGAGACCTGCACAGAGCAGGAAGCTGTGACTGGCACAGCGGTGGAAGGGAAGGCTGATGTGTTTTCAAGGGTTGAGAGAATGTGGCTTTCACCCCTTGTGAGGTGGGAGGGCTCCACCCACACAGTTAACAAATACCCTGAACACTACATAGACCGTACTAAGCATAGCACTGATGCTGAAGACCTGGACCCCAGGTGACAGCAGTTCCTTGGTGCTGAGTATCAGGCAGGGCTGTGTATCTTCTAATCCTCAGGAGATCAGGAATAGCTTTTGGTGTGATTCAAAGGTGGGCTGAGGGGCAGCAGCAGGTCTGTAACTTGCTTAGGAGCCGAGGGGCGGGTGTCTGAGCTCTTGGTTGTGCTGTTGGTGGCTTTACCAACCCCTGGGACACAGAGGGGTGCTTGGTGACCCTGTTAAAAGTGGGGAGGGAAAGACAGTCTTGTGCAGGAACTGCTGGGGCAGCATCAGGACAATGAGAAAGGAGGTGGGTCCTAGCAGAGGGAGCCACAAAGTGAGGGGTGATTCCTGTGGCAGAGCTGCTGAGCAGGGTGGGAGGTGGGGGCAGAAGAGGGGGAGAGCAAGACTGTCAGTGGAGTCAAAGTGTGCAGGGTGGGCTGGGGAGGGGCCCAGGCTTTGGTGCTGGTCACTGCTGTTGACTTACAGCTGCAGCAATCGGGAGGGGGAAACTGATTTTCTATGTCAGTGTTGTCTTAAACCTTCATCACATGGCTCCAAAGATGGTGTCAGGGCTAATTACCAAACACAGTTGTGTTAACTAACACTTCATTAGGGGCTGCAGCTACCCTCTCCTTGTGTGGCATGCCAGTTGTGTGTTGTCTCTTGCTCTGTGAGACGTGCACCATGGGCTCCTCTAAGGCTCTGAAGTTAGATGCATTCTGTTTTGTGACATCTAGTCTATATAGGTTGAATCAGTCTCCTCTGCATGTTAGAACCAACTCAAGTGTGGTGCTATGGGAAGAGTTGTCTCCTGTACCCTATGTCGCTTCCTTGTGGGAAGCTTAAGAGATCAGTGCACTCATTTTAATGCTGTTGACTGTGACTGGACACAAAGGCAAGAAAGATGTCAAAGTCTCCAGGGTGTTTTCAGAGGGGTAGTTCTGGCAGGGCTGAATCCAGGCGCTCCTCCACTTGCCATGTGCCCACCCCTCCTACCTGGCCTGTACATTCAGCTGCTGTGTAGCAACAGCCCTATCGTATTGCAATGCCTGGAGATTCATCAGGACAGCAGAAGATGCCCTGTCTTGGATGGCACTGGCCTTCTGCTGTGCCTCCTTCTTCCTCCTGCCTGTGTAAGAGCAAAGCCGTTGTATCAACGGACTCCTGCCTGTGAGTCCTGGCTCTTCCCTCATCCTACATGTCTGCCTGCAACCTTGCTGAAGAAAGGCAGAGCTGCCTGTCCTAGCTGCTGCGTGACATTAGGCAGCTGATAAGGTCTTAGCTGGTAAGGTGGCAGAGTAACAGCTTCAAAAGAGCAGTTAAGGGGAACAAAAGAACCCCCACACTATTCCAGAGAGGAGAGGGTAAGACTCAGAATCAGCACCAGGCAGCCTGAGAGCAAGTTACCTTACATCATTCAACAGGACAATTTGCCCTTTTGAGTTTTACAAGTCAGCACCTGACAGGGACTGAACCTTCAAGGACATCTGGAGTTTTTCTAAGCAAGCTTCTGCAATTTCCTGTGCACCAGCAGCATGCTCCTGTGGCACTGAGTAAGCAGAAACATCCTTGTTCGTGGTCGCTCCGAGAAGTTTGTTCCAGTAGAGAGTGCTTACAGTGTTACTTTGGTACCTTAAATACTGGAAACCATTTACATTGGTAATTGAAATCCTAGGAACAGCAGATAGCTTAATCTGAAAGCAGCCCAGGTTGGAGCTGCCTCATGCTCCACACAAGAGGGCTAAGAAAAGCCAGGTATTTTCATTCTACAGGCATCTGCAAATCCAAGTATTATGGCCACTCATTTAAACTAAATACTTTATTGCAGGGAAATATTCCTAAGCATGCAAGTGATGGCATCTTTTCCACAGTGGTATTTTGGTAAGAGAAGCAAAAGCTTTATTGGACAGCCTATAATCATCCTCTCTTAATACTAGTCTTAACAAAAAGCAAGGTAATTCTAATTAGAATGTACTTTCAGATGCATAGGTAACTTGATCTGGCTGAAGTCTGCAGCCATGTGTAGTGGAATTCCTACTGGGACAGAGTTTGCTCCCAGCCTGCTGACCAGAGTGCCTCAGGGCTGCTCTGTGTAGGACCAAGGCAGAATGGCTGTAAAATGCCTTTCCTTCTCATAGATGTGCCAGTGCCACCCACCAAATCTGAAGGTTACTATGTGTGGGGGAGAGCTTGAGAACAGTCACAAGAGGAGGAGGGTAATTGCTTCCAATGAGCCTGTAGCCTGGGCAGAACAGAAATGATACAGAGGAAGAAGTGTCAAAGCTGGCAGGTTGTCCTCCTGCCCCAGAGAGAAAGGGACTTAAGTTGCAGAACAAGAGATTTTGATTAATAAAAGCAGGGGAATAGCTTGCAGTCTCCATCCCACCATAACTAAATGCATTAGTAATTCTTTTCAAGAGGAGGACTGGACAAAGCATAGAGTGTTTCAGTTCTAGCTGGTCCTGCTGTGGCAAAGTTGGAAGAACGGGGTAGTGTTTGGGTGCTGGTTCCCTGCAGTAAAACACAGTGGGCACTAGCCCCTGACCAACAGGTAGTTCTGAATCTTGCCTTTCAGGGACCTAGCACTGTGTAGGCTTACACAATGGAACAGCACCTGTTAGGTACAGGAGAAGTCACAGGGTGGCTGTAGCCCTGGATACTGAACCCAGGGAGATCAACACTGAAGTTCCAGCAAGTAGAGTTCCCATGCTGTTCCCATTTGAGGTTCACTGCCCACCTAACTGCTGTCCTGATGCGTCCCCAGGTGCAGTTGTGGCACCACTTCACTCATCGCCCTGCCCTCACAACTTAATGATTTTTCAAGTTTTATTTTTAATGGAGGTATGTTAGAGAAAACATGAAACTGTCTGTATCCTAATTCTGCTGGGCACCCCGATGGTCCTCAGCCCTGCCTCCAGCTGGGGGCAGTTCCGGGGCTGCTCCTGGACTAAGAAAGAAACAGAAGCATTCACCTGCTTAACTAGCAGCCTTAAGTTCTGCCTTCTGAATACAGCACTTCACAGTTAATACTTTAATTCTTTTTAGATGTGTAATTGAATGTGATTATACATCAGTGCCTGGCAGAGAGTTCGTTTGCCTTTGGTGTCTTCAGGTAACCAGGCTGTGCTGATGTGTAATTCTGTCAGTAGAAGGAGGTTTTAGCTGTGGGATTTGGTCAGTAGTGGGTTTTGATCACTGTAGTCAGTTTTCTGTCTAAAATAATCCAGCAGTAAAATAAAGACACTGGTATGTCTGTACAGCTCACTTCTTGCAGATCTTTTCTCAAGCTGCCCAGTCCTGACACTCTTCCATGTGCTGGCAACATGACTGCAGTCTCAAGCGATGGGAGTAAAGAGCAGATTTGGGAACAGGGCTCTGGCTGGTGTGATGGCCACTGTTTATCCCCATGTAAAAATGACTTTGGATAAAATTAAAACATATTACTGGAAGTGTAATTGCTCTTTACATCTCCCTCCTGGCTGGAGAGAGGCAAACCCTGCACCTACCTCCAAAAAAGGCCAATATTCTCTTCCTCAAGCTGGGATGTTAGAGCCTAGATCCCAGACCTGAGCCTGTAGCTGAGGGAAGAGCATCCTCCTCTGCTCAGCTAACCTCATTGTTACTGCAGTGTGCAGCTCTGGCTCCTTTTTTCCCCAGTCAATAAGGGGGATGCAGAGGGTCAACAAGATGCATCTGCCTGGGAGAAAAGGCTGTGGGAAGAGAGTTTCTTCAGCCCTGAGAAGGGAAAGCTTTGGGAGGCTGACAGCAGACAGCTGGAAAACACTGGGAAAGTGAACCAGGAGCATGTGAGCAGGAGAATAAGAGACAACAGGTTGCCCACTGTGGGAGCAGCCAAGCACTGGAGGAGGCTGCCCAGGAAGGTTGTGCTGTCTCTATCCTTGAAGGTTTTCAAGCCCACACTGGAGAAGACATGGTTCTGAGTAACACAGTTGGATGGGTGAGCTCCAGGGGTCTCTTAAACAGGCATCACCTGCAATCCATCCTGTGAGAGAGAACTGAAGGCCAGCACGAGGCAGCTGAACCGCAGTGCCACCACCCCGAATCCAGAGAGCAGTTCCTGTTACTAGAGAGCTGCCACGTGACTGAATGAAGCACAAAGTCACCCCACAACTACTGTTTGGAAAACACTACTGCTCTGAGTGAGGCACAAAAACAAGCCCTTCAAAAGATGAGCATGAGAACAAGTTCTTCCCAAGAACCTCACTGACCCTTGGAGAGCTCTGAAGGTGGCAGGAAAAGTCCACAAGGAGCATTACAACTTCTGTTCACACATTAAAAATTAAACCAGGTTTCTCAGGAAGAAACTGTCCCAGGTTTGGGTGCTTTCAGCTGGTACAGATGAGTTGTTCAACAGCTGCTCTGCGTTCATGGACATTGCAGGAAGTTACTGAAGAGTCAAGACACTAGCAGCTAATTCCATAAGTTGTTTATTTATCAATGAAGAAACACACAGCAGCAAGTTCTGTGTTGGCTTCAGTATGACCAGATAATTAATCCTTGTTACCACACCCCGAAATTGAAGTCAACACAGCCGTTACTACAAATCACTTTTCTGGAAAGGGAAAGAATTGATCCTGAAGACAAAGAATTGGGGGGAAATTCAACAATTTCTCCAAAAAACACACATTTTAAATATGACAGTATTTATAAATCCTTGAAAGGCATGAATTATCCAGTAATGGAAAAAGCAGTTGTGCTATTGGCAACAGAAAATACATAGCCATATGCTTACCAAAACACTTAAATTGTAAAAGCTCCAAGTTTTGTGGTTGTACACTGCAGCAGTGTCCATCACTGGAGTGATGACTGCACAACGGCCTCGTAGGCGTTACGTGTTCAAGTAGATCTACAGAAAATATCCCAGTGTAGCTAATGCTCATCATCTTTACCGTGTTCAATTCAAATTTAAACAACTTAGCGAATTTAGATAGTGCTAAAATATGCCTGCCCTCGAAGATACTCATGGAAAAGAGGGCGCTTATCATCTTCCTCTGGATTTTTGGCTAATTGCAGAAATTGATCTAGCTCTGCTTTTGCAGTAATTCCACTGTATGAACAGGAGAGTTTGCAAATGCATGTTCTATGACAATACCCCATTCCAAATGAAGAAAGACTAAAAATATAAAGGTCAGCCTGTTTTGGTGCGAGACAGAAGCATTACTCAAGACAGCTGTTGGGCTTGCTTCTTTTTATTTTAGCAACAGATGACCCATGAAATAAGCATCGTTTGAAATTTCAACAACTGGCATTCAATTTCCAACCTTCTGCTGTGAGTTTTGTGCATGATCAATCTATATGAGTAAGTAATTCAAGCTCATGCTTTCATGTTACCTCAAAACATTTGTTAAAGAATTCCCATTCAGAATGTTTATAAGCACAAATATAATCCGTGGATTCGATCAAATCAAAGCTAAAACATTGGTTAAACTCTGTGATTTTCACCTAGCGTCGTACAGTGGTCCACCCCTCCTCATCTGTCTCGTTTTTCGTACGGCGAAGGGGCTCACGCTCCTTTTCTGTTTTCCAGGAACCTTTCTCCTTCTCCCCATCTCTTTCTCGCTCTTTTGATGCTGGTGGGGGAGCAGAAGCTGGAGGAGCAGCAGGGGCAGGGGCAGATCTCCGAACTGTTTCGCGTTCCTCTCCACGCTCTTCCCTCCTGTCATCAGCACGCCGCCACGAGCTTGCTACAAATACAGACAGACAATGAACCGACCTCTGCCATGCTCCACCAGCCGCCCACAGGAGTTTAAACCAACACGCCCGGCACCCACAGTCTGATTTACCGATTCTCCTTCTTGCCAGGAGGTAATTCAATGATGACAGACACATGTGGAGTTTAATTTTACAGTGAAGTAACGGGACAGGAACTACTCAAGCCTCCTAAGGGATTCAGGACTGCTGTGAGCACCCCAGGTGTCATCTTTGTAACACAGTGGCAGCAAGAATGTTCTACTGATGCACATGGCTTTACGATGTAAAAATGTATTCTGAGAGGATCAGAATTGAAAGCACAAAAGCATCTCCTTAGAAATGACTGAACCTGAAAACAGGAGGGGGCAGGGGGAACCCCAAACTTAACACACACTTGTGGAAAACATTCAGGTGTTCATTGTCTCTAAGACAAATCACACTTCAGCCAACTGAAATCGGGAGGTGTTAATGGCACCAGATTACACGGCTCCACCAGTGACACCATTCACCATCCTTCACTAGATGAAAAGTTGTTCATTTCCATCAAAACAAAGCTAAGATTTCTACCCCAGCTGTGTGAGAATAAAGCTGTGTCACATACCAAACCAGACAAACACCACATCTGCCCCAGTCTGCTCCATGAGACCCTCTGCCCACCAGCCCCCTCCCACCTTCAGAGAGCATCCACACTCGGGGCAGAGACCAAAGGAGACTGGGAATGCAAGGCAGCCAGAACTGACAGGCAGGGTTTCTCAGGCTAGATGTTTCACTGCTACCATATTTTTAGAACGCAGCAAAGATTTAAAATAAATGTACATAATTAAAGCAGGTTAATGTATGTAATTACAATAGGTTATCCATCAAAGTCAATCCCATTAATAGTGTGAAACACGTAAGGTCCTGTTTGGAAATATTCCCTTGTGTTTTAATGGCTTTACGAAATGACCCAGAAATTACTCTCCAGGACGTCTATTCTGGTAATTTAAGTACAAGAATTTCACTCACCCTAGGTATAATCCTACTATGAAAACCACATACTCAGAATGCTATCCTCCTACTGCCATGTGAAGCGCTGCTACGACAGGACAGAGTACAACTGAAAAAAAGGTAGGATTCAAGGAAGAATTCTCAACTACACTACAGCTTCTTTCTATTTCCTTATGCAAAGGGAGTTTAAGTGGCTGAAAAGAAAACTCATCCCCATTTTACCATGTCCTAGCACTGTCAGAGTAATATATATCATGATATATTCCTTTAGGAACATAAAGACACATACGTTCTTCACGGTCAGATCTGAGGGGCGGTCCTCTTCTGATGGGTGGATCTCTATCATCAGTGCGTCGATCCCTCATGTCACGACCACCTCTGTCCCATTCTTCACGACGACTTGAATCTCTCCAGCTTGAAGTTTCCTCAGCTGGCCCTCTTCTCCAACCAGCATCATCCCTTTTGTCATTCAAAACATTAAAAAAATTTACTTTTGCTATGGAAAGCAGCCGTAATAAATCACAACACAAATAGTTTCAGGCCCAGTGGGTCTCTATTAAACATACTGACACGCTTCCAAAAATTTTTCTGGAGCTCAACGTGAAACTCTCTTTATAATGGGTTAAAAATAAATTAAAAGCAGTAAAGCATTTTGGGACTCCTTCTGTAAAAAAGTTAACATCATCTTAAAAATAAAACCAAAAAGTGCCCGAAATGCCACTATCCATTTGCTGCCTTAATTTCACACAAACCAACCACAGCTCCTGTCACTAGGTGATGTCACATTATTTCTTAACCAGCAGGGCACTTTTTTTGATTTTTATTTTAACAGAAGCATTCAGGAAGTATTTAAGCAGAGAAGTCAAACCTGGGACGCCTGAAACGATCCTCTCGATCAAAATCTCTCTCTCTGTCGAATTCACGGTCTTTCTCATTTTCATCACGATCTTTGTCTCGATCCCATTCCCGGTCTCCAGGAGGTCGGGAGTCCCTGGGAGGCCCCCAGCTGTCCTCACGAGCCTTTTCTCGTTCTCTCCAGCCCCCTGTAAGAGTCAGAAGGGATTTGTCACTGACCTGCAGTCTGCCCGCATACAAAGAATCGTTTACTTCTTTACCATATCTTCATGTTTTGATCCCTGAGGATCCAACTCAAGATCCTTGTGGAAAGTGTCCACACAGAGCAGGAGCCACAGGCAGAGCTCTGTACAACAGCCAGTGAATCCACAGCTCCTCTGCCAGCACTGCCTGTTAAGAGTTTAGCAGAGCCGATTACAGCCGGCATTTCAGTCAGAAACCACAAACTCCTCAGGGGCTCGTGCAGGAAGAAGTAAGAGGGGCAGCTCAGCTGCTGATTGCTTTGTGAAAACCTACCAGCAATGAGATTTTAGACAAGAACATTTTTAAGACCTTATTAAAGCACTGCTTTAAAATATGACTCTTGTTTGGCCTCTACTTATACAGTGCACCCCACAACATCATTCACTTATTTATGAATGGGAGTTCTTTATGATGCAGTCTGCTTTCTCTTGCAATACAAGACAGGGCAGAGCTTTTGGCAGGAGAGTATTGAGAATTACAGTAACTTTTCTATGAGTTTGGATTACAGAATTAGTGTCTATAAAAGCTGATGTGGTGCCTGTGAATACACACATCTGAATAAAGAGACATCAAAATCACATCTAAATTTAAACGTCAATCAACAGCTCTGAAAAGAATCAGAAACAGTTGCAGCAGTCACCATCAACCAGATTTAAAATGAAAAATAAACTGCACAAAACAGGACAATTCAGGTTGTAAGGGACATCAGAAGGTCACTGAGCCCAAACTCCTGCTCAAAGCAGGATTTTCAAGAAAGGTAGACTCAAACCCAAAAAAGAAACGGTCAAACCATTAATATTTCTGTACACAAAAGCAGCTTATCAAAACCAGACCCATTTCAGGCATACAGAGGGGGCAGGGAAAGAGACCAAGGTGTGCTAATCTAGGGAGAATGCTTGTCGTCCGACAGAGCTTTCAGCTCCCACATTTTGGTGTTGCAAACAGCAAGTGACCAGCATTACTGTGACCTTTAGCCAGCTGCCAGGGGAGCAATGAACACCACTACATTTTTATTTCTTTCTCATTCAACCAAATTCAAAGGTTTAGTTTTACTAAGTAGAGGAGTGTCCACATTAACCAAACTAATCCAGATGTTTTCAGCATTGATTCTTTCATCTCTAGCTTCAAGTACCTTACACACCCATTATCTCCTAGGTTAGCACACACTTTGGAGGGAAGATTAAGGTATTAATGTATATTACCTGGTTTACCAAATGGTCTCCAGGGACCTGGCCTTGAATCATCACTGCTACGCCATGGACCCCTGTCATCATCTCGTCTGGAGAGCCTGTCATCATCTGTGCTACGCCATGGTCCCCTGTCATCATCACGCCTTGACATCCTGTCGTCATCCATGCCGCGCCTGGGACCCCTGTCGTCATCCATGCCGCGCCTGGGACCCCTGTCGTCATCTGCAGCTCGCCAGCTGCCCCGGTCGTCATCCAGACCACGCCTGGGTGGCCTATCATCATCCAAAGCCCGTCTGGGTGGCCTGTCATCATCCATCCCGCGCCTGGGACCCCTGTCATCATCTGCTGCACGCCAACTGCCTCTGTCATCGTCCAAGCCGCGTCTGGGTGGCCTGTCATCATCCATTCCACGCCTGGGTGGCCTGTCATCATCCAAAGCACGTCTAGGTGGCCTGTCATCATCCATTCCACGCCTGGGACCCCTATCTTCATCAGCAGCCCGCCAGCTTCCTCTATCATCATCCAATCCACGTCTGGGTGGCCTGTCCTCATCCAATCCACGTCTGGGTGGCCTGTCCTCATCCAATCCACGTCTGGGTGGCCTGTCCTCATCCCCTTCACGCCTGGGTGGTCTGTCCTCATCCCCTTCACGCCTGGGTGGCCTGTCCTCTGTGGATTCCACAGAAGGACGTTCCTTTTCTTCTGCAGCACCACGTCGGGGCAGATCATCCCCTCGTCGGGGTAGATCATCCCCTCGTCGGAAAGGTCTTTCATCATCTCTTGCTTCTCCTCGTCTCCAGTCTCTATAAAAAACACATGGAATGAGCAAAAATTAGAAGCTGACATCCAGGAGAGCTTTACAATGGTATCCAATAGCATCAGCACTATCCAACCCCTCAAGGTGTATCCACGTGATGTGTGGTAGCAAACGCATTTACAGGGCCTGCGGTTTTCAAACACACAGGTTCTAATCGCCTTCACGGCTATGGGACGGGGTAGGATACCATCCCTACAGCTTCAATAAACACTGAACAGTTTGTTATCTCCTTCAAAGCTAGAGTTGCAAGGGGTAACTACAGTCCCCTCTTGGTTATCTGCTGCAACACAACAGAGAAGAGGTCTGGCCTCACCAAGCCTAATTTGGCAAACTCAAGCCAAGTCTCACAGAACCAGCATTAAAAAACCCCACAGCTCATTCTTCACGATCCCTTGGTTTCGTATCCTCTGGCCCAGTTCCAGCCCAACAGCTTGGCAATACTGTCACTGACAAGCATCCACAAGCAGGACAACATAGTAAACTCAATGATTCAACCCACTGGTGCTGCCTGACGGCAGTGGGTTGTGCCAGGCTCTGGCAGGGTCTCAGTGCTTGCAGGGGCTCTCCTTAGTTGGATGAATGCGCTAAGTCAGATTTGGTGAGAATCTTCCCTGGGTTACTGAGTCACAGGTTCATCTTTGAAATACGTTTGTATTTGTGATGCTGAAAATGGATCAGACCTTGCTGAACGCTGGTTAAAGCCTTCCAACTCTTGTCACTTCTCTGGATACACCTTTTGGTTTAATGTCTATGGATTTTACACACACATTTTGACCATAAACTTTGGCTTTGTCACCAGATGGATTTATTTATTTCAGGAAATTAACCTTCCTAAGCTATAAAAAGAAACAAGCTATACAAATCACAGAGATTACTGGTACCTGCTGCTTGGCAGAAGAGAAGCTGCACTGGGGTTGAATCTCATGGATTCAAAAAATGAGAACACAACAAAACCAAAACAAACCACTCCACTGGTTCAGAAATCAACTATGCTACTAAATGTAAACAAAAGAACAGCAGGGATTTGCTACAAAACAACAGATGTAGGACTTCAAGAGGTGACAACAAAGAGGCAACAGTTTGTGACAACTCGGCATATCAAGGATTTCAAGGAATCTTAAGCAGCATGTTTCCTAGTTTTGGAAGAGTAAGGGAAAATGCAATTACCATCGAGCTCAGAGAGAAACAAGATTGTTAGCTTCCATTTAGACTCCAACTGGATAATCTCCTTTGAAAATTCTGATTACTTTGATGTAAAATACATGTAGAGAAATGGTTATGAATTCAGTTCATCAAATGAACAGCTACTTCATTCTAGGTACTGTTTCAGGGTTTCTGGGTTTTTAAATCTATTTCAAGCTATTACTTTAAAAATATACCTATTACTTACAGGTGAAATGATGCCTCTGTTTTTACATTTTTTATCTCATTTGACAACTTTAGTCTTCATAATTCAGCTTTTGTCCTTCTTTCCCTCTTAGGAATCCTAACTCCTGTTTTACAAGTCTACTGAAAATCTGAATCAAACAGTATCTGGGGATGGCTGCGAAGTACAACTGGCTGTTCCATGACTTCTAAGGACCTGTGCACCAACATGGCATGTACACCAGGACTGTGCCATTTCCATGAGGAATTGTCTCCAAGACAAATTTCATAAGCTTCTCTCCTTGTACTAGCATCTATAAGGAATTTTAATGGATATAGCCAGCTAGATGTGTGCTGCAAGTTACATCTAATGCTCTGTCCTCTTACATTACAGCCTTTATCTCTCAATTCAGAAGTACATTTTGGAATTACTTCACTCATTCTGGTTGGGACTGCTGTGTTTGCATCCAACAGATTTTCCCTTGTTTAGGGGTAGAAGACAATGGAAGGTAGACTAGGGGCTGCTAAAGGCAGCAGAATTACACCTTCCTTCTGCAATTATGTCTGAGCACCGTTATTTTTACTTTGTTTTTCCCCAAGTTCAGCAAGAAGAAACAGTTGAATAATACTGCTGTAGTTATAACTCCATCGAGATAGTACCTTTCACTGCTTAGTGTATTCATTTCAGTAAAAGTTTCACCAAAAATGTTACATAATAATCCAAAATATGCCAAATTTTAACTCCTCAGCAGTCACTCAGCTCAATTTCTGTAAAACTGTATGAGATATAGCTAAGACAACACTTGTTCAGAATAACTCTATGCAGTAAGGATTCAAAAATCAGTATGGGTCACCTGTATCACTCTGTGGGGAAATAAAACCCAACACAATGAAGAAGGCAAATAGATGCACTAAACACTTCCCCAGTATCTTAATAGTTAACGGCTTCACCTAGGAGTGTCAACTAATTTTTGACTTTGCAATTCAGGAGAAAGTGGATCACTACCAAGAATGACAACACAGCTTTTAAGGAAAGCCTGAAAGCCTGTTTTGTTTATCAAGAGATCATGCTCTTCCAACAGTTACAAGAAATTACTAGAAAGAGTAAACTAATTTGCTTCCACTGGAGTCAGAGTAAGCTGTAATGGATTTAAATTGCTGCACTGGAAATTAAGGTTAGGCATTTATAAAAATCTATCTGGAAGGCTAATTAAGCAATAAAACATACTGCCAGTTGGAACAAGCAGTAGTATCTCCATCAGCACAGGCTTTTAAGAACAACTAGATGTACATCATTAGAAATATTTTAGGTACAGCTCATCCTGTTGTGGAGTAGAGGGATGGACAAACATGAAACATCTTATTTTCTACAACTGTATGAACAGTCTTAATTCTTAAGAGAACCTATCCAAGCCCTCCAAAATATACAGGCATGAACAAGAGCTAGTAGGTCAAGAGAGGTTCTTCCCCCTCTACTTTGCCCTGGTGAGACTGCACCTGGAATACTGTGTCCAGTTCTGAGCCCCTCAGTTCAAGAAGGACATAGAACTCCTTGAAAGAGTCCAGCACAGGGCCACCAAGGTGATTAAAGGAGGGCAGAGAATTAAAAGTGGGAGCAGAGAATTCCCTCATGGAGAGCTCTGTGTGAGAACACTTTCCTTATGAGGAAAGGCTGAGGGAGCTGGGCCTCTTTACCCTGGAGGAGACTGAGGGGTGACCTTATTAACGTTTATAAATATGTAAAGGGCGAGAGTCAGGAGGATGGAGCCTGCTCCGGCGGGGGAGTGAACTGAATGATCTTTCATGGTCCCTTTCAACTCCTAATGTTCTGTGATTCTGTGAAGAGTTGTTTGTGGTGGGTTTTTCTGTTTGTTACTTGAAGTGCAAAGTACCTTCAGGATAGTCCTCATTCAGAAATCCTTCCTTCTCTGTTCAGTGCAGTCTTTCAGAACTTTGGTTTATGGCAAATATTTTCTGACCAGTGACTTCAATTGTTTTAAACTCTGAATTTTGACTCTACTACTTTATTGTCAGCTTTCTAACTGGAAAACCTCAAACAGTTTCACCACCCAGGAATCCTGTGTTTACTTATCATCCTTCCCCACTTGGACAACTGACACCAATGTTTGAATGGGACAGACATTTTTAAATCACAAAAGAAACCTCCCTCTCATTCTGAGATCCTTACAAAGCAATTTTTTAATCAAAAGTAACTTTCAGAGATGTAAAGGTATGGGATATTACTCAGTTGGTGCAGCTTTAGCAGTAAAAAGGGAGCCTAGATAATGTGAGCCCAATAAAACGGGTGCTTAGCAACCCAAAGGTTACCTTTCCACAGGTGCTCGTCGCCATTCAGACTCTGCCTCACCACCTCTTCTCCAAGAGCTTTCAGACTCCCTGTCACCCCAACGAGATTCCTGCATGCCAAAGAAAATAAGGAACATTCTCTGAATACTTTAAGATTTTGGACACATAATTTACTGTTTTCAGAGCATATTATGCTGTTAAAACCTCACTTGTTACACTAGAGAATACTGAGCTTGAATACAGAGTTTGAATAACTTAAGCATGCTCTTAACTGATTAACTCCTCCTGACAGAGTTTTAAAACCAATATGGTTATTAGCTTTGTGCTACATACTTTACTAGTAGAGTAGGATATATACAAATACATTAAAAAAGTTATGAAGTGTATCAGAAAGTGAGCCACAGCTACCACCTGTTACGACAGAAGAGATTCCAACAGTTCCACTTGCCTGCTGCTTAATGACAGTAGGAACAAATTAGAAAAGAAGCTCAATTGTTTTTGTGCTCAATAATGAGATCAGGCAATCCAACTAAACAAACCAAAAGCTCTCTGTAGCAGAGACCATTTTTTTCTGAGTACCTCAATGCAAAGAGCAGGTGAGGTATTTGTGATTCACACACATTGCTCAGATGCAGGGCAGAGCTACAATAATTATTGGGTTTTTTAAGAAAAGTAAAATCGTTCTCCCCATTCCTGAACAAACTGTTTCAACTATTTCTAACACAGCTGTTTATCCTTTAATGCCACCACAAGAAACAAATGAAGTAAACCACGTATGATTGCTATGGGGGAATGTCTAAAGCTGAAGGAGGGGAGATTTAGCTGAGACATTAGGCAGGAATCCTTCCCTGGGAGGGTGGGGAGGCCCTGGCACAGGGTGTCCAGAGAAGCTGTGGCTGTCCCTGGATCCCTGGCAGGGCTCAAGGCCAGGCTGGATGGGGCTTTGGGCACCCTGGGCTAGTGGGAGGTGTCTCTGCCCATGGCAGGGGTGGGACTAGATGGGCTTTGAGGTTCCTTTGAACCCAAACCAGTCCAGGATTCTATGAAATACCTAATTTCACATAATCGCACCACCTCTTTATAATATTCTGGTTACAAACAGCTCTTTGACAAGTGCTTTTATTTGTGAAAGACTAGGCTTCAATATGGGGAAATACACAGGTCGCACAAGATCTTACACATCCACTACTCCACAAGTGTCTCAACAAACAAGGGTGAGCAAAGAAGAGTCCCAAAATTCCAAAAACTATTTCAAGCAGTACAGATCTCTCTCAGAACCCGAGTCAGCTTTTGCATATCATCAACTGCCTGTGGCTAGGAGTACCCCTTATTTGAAAAATACACTTAACCAACTATCAATTTATAAAAGCTTCGTTCATGTACCTTCACAGCGTTACTCTACAAAGTGCACATTAAACTAAGAAAATGGCCATGGTCGCATTGATAAGCTCTGAAAAAGCAGGAGCATAGTGGATTTGCCTTGCTCTGTTACATTTTTTGAAGTCATCCCATGTTTATTTGCAAGTAAATTTCACTTTGTTTCCTGTTGGGACTGGGATTCTAGATCCGGACAGCTAGCTGAAACTAAGCAACAGTAACTTAACTATTAAATTAGCTGCTTGTGCTACAACTTAAAAAAAAGTAACCTCTGATGTTGGAATGCTAATGTCCTGGTTTCAGTCAGGATAGAGTTGACTTCATTTGTAGCAGCTGATGGGATGCTGTGTTTGGGAGTTACAATGAAAGCAGTGCTGAGAACACCCTGATGTTCTTAGTTGCAGTCAGACAGTCAAGGACTTTCTCAGCTTCTTCCTATTTCTCTGTTCATGAGAAAGGAGGGGCGAAGCCAGGACAGGTGACCCAGATGGGCCAAAGAGAGTATTCCATGCCAATGACGTCCTGCCCAGGAGAACGGGGGGCTGAGGGGAGGAAGAAGAGGGGCGGTGGCGGGACGCGTGCTGCTTGGGGGGACGGTCGGGTTCCGGGACAGCTCTGGGTGGTACGGCCTGAGTTGTGTGGGTCGGGGAGAAACTGCATTGGGGATCAAGAGTTTCATATTCTTTTGCTCTAAAGTCCTGTTAGCATTGGTATATTTGATCTTTCTGTTCTCTTAGTAAACTCTCCATATCCCAACCCACGGGCCTCTTAGTTTCTTGGTTTTGGAGTTATTTGCCCCTTCCTTTTCCCTTCCCTTGTTTCCCCCCGCTTTTTCCCTCTTCCCCTGCTCTTTTACTTTAAGGAGCAGGCAGCTGCGTGGATCTCGGCCCACAGCCGGGGGGAAACCACGACAGCTAATATGTTCTTCCAAATAATCTCCAGAAAAGCCAGCAGTCTAAAAGAAAACAAACCTGGAAGCATTACCTACCTTTCTTGAAAATGGGTCATCCAGACCTCTCCTTTCTTCTTCTCGACGGCGCTCTCTTTCTTCTATCTCCATTTCTCTTTGACGTTTCTTCTTCTCCAGTTCCTCTAGTTTCTTGACACGCTCCTGGTATTCGCGCTGCTCCTGCTCTCGCTTCTCACGCTCGATGCGCTCCTTTTCCTCACGCTCTGCAGTTGCAAACATAAACAGAACATGTTACCAATGTAAATCTCATTACTTTGCTGCATCTACAGAAGGGTTACAAAATGCAATCTCTCCCTTTTGACTCCTCATTTAAGGAAAAAAGAAAAGATCCAAGCATTTCAGAGGAAGCGTTTAACTGCAGAATCATTTTTCTGGACGTATTAGAACACAAAAGCCATAGAAAAGGGAACCCTGATACACTCATTAATGTGACATCTTGAACAACAGCCAGCAAGAGAGAGTTTCAATACCTATACGCTAATTTGATGTACAAATGATACGTGGGCCAGCTAAACTATTAGCAACCACCTCAAGCCATCAGCAAGCAGTGTCAGAAACTCGATATTCAGAACAGCTTGGGGTTTGTTTTGTTTTTTTAAATACTGCACGACTGTGAACTCTAATACATAAAGTCTTCATCCACCCAGTGACAAGTAGGATAGAAATTTGCCTTACAGGATGCCTATCATCTCTTCTAAAGCCTGAAATGAGGTACCAGACAAAGCAATTCACAAAAAAAGAAGATGGGTGAGTCACGTTTCTTGAGTTCTTCACCTGACACCAACATTCCGTTTCTATCCTCTTTAAGATGTGCACAAACAGAACTCAAACACAGCAAAATACATTTAGTCCAGCATTGTGAAACAGGGAAAACAGAAGTGAGCTAAACACACACCTGGAACGGGTCATGGACACAAATGGTAAAATAATCATGTTCTGGATTATACCTTTGAGCAGCTGTTCTTCCCGTAACCTCTGTTCCTCCTCCTCCTTTTCTCTGTAATAGGTAATGCGCCTCTCCTCTTTGCGCTGTTTCTTGCGTTCCTCCAAACGATTGCGCCTCTCTTCCGCTAACCGTTCCTGGAACTGCTTGAGTTTATCCTGGAACACAAAGAATACACATGAAAACATCAGAAATGTAATGTTTAAGAGCTAGACAGTTACACAAACTGCTAAATAAAGCTGCGCAGTAACACAAACCACTTGCAACATATTCACTTTGCTCCACTGAAAAACCAACGGTTGCTGGGCATTTCAACCTCCTCTGCAATAAATGCTGCATAAGGCAATATACTCCTACTTAGAAGACAATCAGCATACACAATTTTAGCCCTTTACCTGGATTTTCAGGAATTATCTGACTAATAATTTACCTGACTCTAAAATACAATACCTAAAATTACCTTTATTGTTGCAGAGAATCACATGCAGTTACTTAACATTATTTTAAGATACCTCTTTTGGCTTCCACACCCCTCACCCTGCTCCCCAAACCAGTTCTTACTACAACATAGCCAAATAATCACTGGTATAAACAGCCTCAGCAAACACCTGAAACTCCAGATACTTAGGGCTATCAAAATAACTTCCAGATCCAAACAAAAAGATTAGAAATACAATTATCTATTTCTTGGCTTCAGTATTACTGTCAGTATTACATCATAACAGTAAATCAAAGTACTTTACAGATACAGCTGAATGATAACACAATACCAAATGATTTCTTAGTAACAGCTGCATTGAAATAAATAGCTTATCTTTTATTTTATTTTCCATATAAGCTATTCCAGAAGTTGTCAAAATTTGTAAGTGATAATATACAGGAATGAGTGCAAGATTATTTTAGTCAAAGCAGAAAAACAATTTCTTAATTCTGAGCCCCTCCACTAATTTGTTTCTAGTTTTCATGAAGACTCACAGGGTCACAAGTTCAGTTCATGGCTTTATGAGAATATTTTAATACCATACATACGTACCTCATACACTGTTCGTCGTGACGCTTTCAGCCTGGCTTCAAATAACTCTCTATCCTCCAACATTCTTGACAGTCTGTTCTTATGCTCAAGGGCTTTCTCACGCTCCAACTGCAACGTGGTGATCTAAAAACAGGTGATACATAGTCAGATTTTACTTTGTAATGCTTCTTATATTTGCATTCAATCTACCTCAGCCACTAGAAATAAAAATTAGCTTTTCTTCTTTCAGATCCTGGACAGGATATACTGCTGTCCAGTAGCACCAAGAAATTGTGAAACTCATGTTTCATTCTTCATTACAACCTTTTTCATTTCTTCTCTTTGATTGAGCTGAGAAGAAAAGTGCAGAACAGTGCAAACCCCACTAATTTTCATTCCTCACTAGTGGATTTTATCACATGTACAAAAAATTCTTACCCTTTCTTCTTCCTGTTGCTCCCACAGCTCCATATCATGCACTCTTTGCTCCTCGTATGCAGTCTTTATTAAAGGAATCTCTTCTAAGCGCTTTGCTCTTTCAAAATAGTCAATCTAAATAAAGAGAATATAGTCTTAGGATGTCCCAATGCAAAGACCAAATCTGGAAGACCATTGTCAGGATTCCCCAAAGAAAACCCCACTATCTGGAGGCTTCTCCAATATGTCTGATATATTGTTGTTAGGTAAGAACAACCACATCAAAGATCCGTGCCAGGTTCTGCCTCTATCACTGCAATCAAGTGCACTCCTCGGCAAAGAAACAAGAATAAAGGCAGGCATACATACAATACTCTCTCAGCATCATCCATATTCAGCTCCTATAATTCCTGTGTCAAGCACTTAGCAGGCATTTTTCTCTTGTCCTTCTGAACTCAAAAGAAGCACTTTGTATACAACAACATACTCTGAAAAGAATTCCTGTGTGCCCATGACTCCCAGCTCCCACCTTCTACCTACAAAAAGTTCTGAATATGGTTCCTCCTAGCTTCATTTGATGCTTCCTAGTTCACTATCCCTTGCAGTGCAAGAACAACTGCTCCCATCATTAGCTGTTACAACAGGTAGTCTTACAGACCACTACCCACATCCTCTCCCCAGAAGTCTCTCACATGTATCAATACCAATTCACACAGATATTTCTCCCACAGAAGCCAATCCACATCATTTGTAATTCTTGCTGGCCTCTTCTCAGCCTTCCAGTTCAACCATGTGCTTTTTGAGATAAGAGACTAGGACTGCACTCAGTGCTCAAGATGCAGAACCACCAAGTTCTCATTGCAAACTAAGAATGTTAAGTTACCTATTATTTAATATGTAACAATAAAGACTGAGAGAGTTTTCTTTCCGCTTTCCCTACACCAAGTATTTTATATCTCTGTACATGAAACTTCATCCAAAGACACCCCTATTTTACCTCAGAGCTGCCAAGTTTTCTTTGGTGATGAAATTTATAAAAGCTTTTTGGAAAATGCAACTCAGTTATGCCAACCAGACCACGTTTATTCATATGATTTTTTAGACAGCTTCAGACAACTCTCAGAGGAGGCCTTGGCTTACAATTCTTTCATAGAAGCTGTGCCAACCTTTTCAGGAAGATCATACTCACCCAGGTGACCACTAATTCGACTCTTCAATGTGTTTTCTGCTACACTGCCCAGTACAAGAAATCATATTTACAGGCCTGCAGCATAAAAGATCCTCAATGGAACGTTTTTAAGTAACTTGCCCCTTTCTAGTACAAAGCCAGTTTTAAGTGAAATGAATTGCCAACTGTATCATATATCCTCTGTTTCATTCTTGACTACTGTCAGAAGTCCTGAGTCAGCTTCACCTTGCCCAGGCTATGTATTTCTATTTACTACAATGATGTGTTTCTCACTTTCAGAGACACTCAAGTTGCAAGCAGATCCTATTCTGCCACCTGCAAGAGCTGTAGTAGTAGAATTTCCTGTGAGAACTAATGCAACTAATTAATTTTAGCTTCTCTAACGCCCTTAATTTCTGCAAACATTTAATCTCTGAATATTTTCATTACAAGGCTTCTGAACTCTATTAATTAGAACAGATTTGGGCACTGATACCAAAAACTCAGGTGCTTTTAAACATTTACCTTTTTTGTTTAATACAATCACATTTTCAACACTGATATATGTGTGCATATATGTATCTCTCAGCACAGGAGTTCACAATCACTAAGCACAGCGTTGTATAGACACAGGTTCATATCCTTCCTGCTTCATACCTTTTTCTCCTGGTTCTTCAGACGCTCCTGAAGTTCTTTCTTTTCTTTTTCAAGCTGTTCAACTTGTTTAGCCATAATGAAGTCAGGATCCAATTCTTCAAGATCCTACAACCAGGTAAAGTCATTGGTACAAAATAAAGATATTTTTTCTGTTACAAATGTGGTTAATTTATTTATTTAAGCTTCTCTGAAGTTTTCTCCTTAACTTTTAAATTAATATGCTTCAGAAACATTCTCAGTTTCCTCTCCTCTCTTTTGGGTAACTTCTATTTTGTTTTTTAAAAACTCTCTTAAGCATTTGGTTTCTTTATTTTTAACACAGTCCAGGTACTAGAAAAGTGGATCTGCACAGGTCCATTTTCTATTTCAGATACTGTGTAAGAAACAACAGGGAAAACAAAAGAAACCCCAGCTGGAATTAATTCCTCCAGGTAAAAAAGGTCCTATCAAAACTCAGAACTACGGTTTGCTTACACTGTGGAGTAAATTAGAACCCCTAAATGTTAAATTGTCTCACTTTTAAGAGAGACTGTTTCCAACATCAATTACAGTACAGAAACAGTAAAACCCATGAAAACCAGGCAGCCTAGCAATTAAACACCAAAAAGCATTTAAAAACTCCCTCAAACTTCAATAATAAGTTGTGTACCTCAATATCAATATCTTTAAACGCTTTGGCTCCCAGTTCAGTCTTCTTAATCTGCTCCAAGCGCTCACGAACAGTCTTCTTTTTGATCTGCTCATGCTCCTGCAGAATCCGCTCCTTCTCCCTCTCCTTTGCCTCCTGGCGCAGTCTCTCCTCTTCAGCCTTCCGGACTTTCTGTAGTTCTGCTTCCCGTTGTTCCAGTTCTTCTTTCTCACGCTGAATGTTCAAACTCTCCAGGCGCTCTTTCCTCTCCTCTATAGTCTGACGACGTGCCAGAATACGCTGATGCTCCTTCCTTGAGTTTTTCAAGAAGGCAGTGACTGCCAGCTGATGTTGCTCTTCCTTCTCTTGCTGAATTTAAGACAAAGATGTAGATAGCACTTCTTTAAAAAGGCAGAAAGCGTAACAAAGGCAGAAAGCAGAGCAAATATTTCTCAAAAAACATCAGTTAGGGTTTTTCCTCCAAGCTTGCCGACTGCATGGAAATGCAACCATACTGACAAATCTAATCACTCATCCAAGAGGCCTACAAGGGATAGTATCAACTGACTAGAACCACATGCTCACAGAGGAAGTTGTCTTTTACGAAGACAATATTCTGCAACACATCTTCAGTATGATAGTTTCACAGTTTTCTAGCCCAAAATACTGCACACTCCTATGTTACTGATATTTAAGACTCACTGAAGGGGGGTAGTGGGCAGTAATCTTAGCACCACATGTACAGTATTCTACTGAAGCTCCCTTGCTTTTAAAGTTTTGCTTTTTTTCCAAACACATTAACATAGGAGAAAAATATCCCACGTAACACTAAACACTACCTGTGAGATGATAAAAAACTGATGAGTCAACAAATTACATATAAACATTGTATATAAAAACATTTAATAAAACTATACAAAGCACTAGACTTCTAGACACAAGCATATAGACTATTCTTTGAGCAGCCTTCTCACCTCCCAACCATTCTCCACAGTACCTATATATGGGTTTTAGAGAGTCATGTTGTGTATGTAATGAAATCTAAACGTGCCAGCTCAGAGCTGCCTGCTTTAATCGCTCCAGCAAGCGGCAAAACATTGCAGCCCCACCAGCTCACTATGCTCCCTGAGTCATGCTGCTCCTGAAATGTGAGCTAGCTCAGATGTGTATTTTCAGTCATCTGTCACTTCTAGGGCAGTCAACAACAACAACACTGAAACATCCATAGTTTGGTGCAGATCTGCAAGCACTTAAAGAAAAATGGGGGTGCCAGAAACATAAAAAACTTTACATTAATTTATAGGTTAAATCTCTTTGTCTTAAAAGACTGAAAACCAGCTAATATTATGTTCAAGGTAACATAATGCCAGCTAGTGTTAGGTGCCATTATACAGTCCTATTTCGTGTGGCTGTATTTTTAATAATACTTCTTGCTTTAACTCACAAAAAGAATCTAACACAGATGTCTTGCTATTAGCCTTTTTCCCCACACAGAAAAATTACCTATGTTTGCTGGGGTATCTTTCATAAACATAACACAAAAGGCAAAAATCACCACTGCTCTTTTAAAAGAAGTGAAGGTTTAACTTGCCACAACCAAAGCATGCTGGAAATCCGAGAGTGTTTTACACCTTGCTCCAAAGGGCTCTGGAGAACCTGAAATGTGAGCTCATCCGTGAGTTCGACCTTGAAGCCAACAGCCCCAGGGAGGAGGACAGGGAGTGACAAGGACAGGTCAGTTCTTGAGTTGTGGGATCTTTTGTTCATGTTTTTAGATTCCACTATGAAGTTACATTCCAGGTTCTTCACAACAGCAGTTTCTCCAGGAAGAATGAAGAAAGCAGGCTCTTGGATTTTCAAAAATGCATGCAAGAATTTAAAACAAATCCTAGCTCTCTGGGCCCATCTATGGGCAAGCTGTTATTTGGTATATTCTAGACCTGATAAATGCAAGAAGGAACATCTTAAACTCAGGCCTCTTTTGTACATTCTGACATGATTTTAGTTATGACCAAGCACTAACTAGTTGAGTGCATTAAGAACAACTTGTCTTCACAAGCACAAAGAGCTGACTGAAAAGAACACCCTGAAAAAAATGAAATGAAAAGGTACATCTCACCTGAGAAAACACATTCATTAAAATATAAGCTTTGGTATAAAGTGTCAAGTTATTAGTTTATATTTCTACTTAATCCACATGCAGCCCATCATTAATGCAGCCCATCATTACTGTCAAATTAAGAGATTGTTATCACAATGCTCTGAAAAACAGAGCAATACACTTCTGAAAAGCAGCAAACCTACAAAAGCACCGATCTCCCCCTACTCAGATACTTGCAATGACACATTAATCCTTGAGTAGATCAATGCCTTGCTATGTCAAGAAAAGGTAAACAAACTCCTTGGTGTAACATTGAAGTTTGATCTCATAACATCATAATAAGCTTGTCTTGTTAAACCAGAAAATTTACATCTGTTAGAACAGGATGTCATAGTGCAGCAGAAGGATGCTCCATCATTAATAAATACATTAATGCTACACCACATTTGTATACATTAACACTTCAAGGATCAATTATTTGTTCTGAAGGGAGAGGACAGCTGATTACCACTGCACTGAAAAGAGATTACTGGAACAAGCAGTTGATCAGACAAGCCAAAAATAACAAAAACCCATATGAGGGCAACAGATAAACATCACATCACACAACACAATGCACTTGGGGTATGTCAGAATTTCAGAAGACTTAACTTACCAGTAAGTGAGGAGGCTTAATGACTGCAAGAGCCTTAGCCAGAGCTGAGGACATAGCAGTCAACTGATTCCTAATTTGCTCAGAAGGCATACTTTGTAGTTGAGGGCCCAGTGGAGCATCCTCTCTAGTACTGTAATTCAAATCGGAGCCAAAACTCAGTGTCCGGGTAGTGTGATCAAGGCGAACCTTTGCAGAGAGAGAAACACACACACCACCAAGAAGAGAAAGGCTTGTGTTATTTAAATAATTTCTCTGTTACTCTGCCTATGACTGATACCCATCAACAGAAGCTGTAAGCAAAAATTACTTTCTAAACAATAAAGTTTTACCTATATCAGATCATGAAAAATTAGCAGAAGGAAAATAGCACTGTAAATACAATTTTGGTTACTTCATATGGTTGGTTTGGGGTTTTTTTTTTATATTATCCCTGGAAAAGGATGAACTTCCAATGATTCTATGAAATTAACATGGCAAGACAAATCACCATTGCCTCTTCCTCCACATAAGCAACATGCTAAAGAATCCTGACTTTAAAGCAGGTAATTTCAACGCATCTAAAATGTTAAGTTGAAGTTGTGTGTTAACCTAAATACATTAATTCAGCTTTATCCAAACCCCTCAATGGATAGTTACTAATCAACATCAACTAAAAACTACTTCTATCTCATCACCAACTTAAACCTTTCATTCCAGGCTGTCATTCATTTCACACAGACAACTTTACCAACAATGCCATCTTCAACAGCAGCTGAAACATCTTGGACATTGGTGGTTTATTTAAACCACTTGGTTAAGACAAAACTCAACAGAAGTGACTCTTCACTCTGAACAACTAATTCGGCACAGTCAGGAATTCTCAGCCCTGTTTGTTCAGACTCGCTTCAGGATTGTCTTCCTTGGGTTCAATATAAATTTCAATAGCTTTCACCCAGTGAAATACACACTAATCCATACAGCATTTCCCAGAAGTCTTTTTACAGCACTTACTTGTAAGTCACAATGCCTGGCTGCATCCACGATACTACGTTCCAGCTGGAAAGCATCAACAAAGGGAACCAGGGTAGCCAGGCGAGAAAATTCAATGCTTTGATAAATCTGGGCCACCTGTATATGAACAGAAACATCAGGCATTTTTCCTCATTAAAGAGACCAGAAATAAAAGCTGTTGTACAAGCTCTAAAGCTAACTTACTAAATCATCAATACATGAGAATCTAAATATTAATGCACCTACAAATACTCTTTCAGGTTTTTATTTCTGTACTGTATTCAAACTTTTAACTGAGATCAAATGTCATTCCTGAATGGCTTCTTTGTATGAAGGAGACTGGCAGCAATAACTACATACAGCTATGCTGCTAATTAGCCTTCAGCTATTTCTTTAGCACATCAGAAATAACACTGCTCATCACTTGTAACGAAAGCAGGTCAATGAAATGTGCGTTTTATGGAACACCTAGACACACAAAAAAAGCCAACACAAACATATCTCACCCAGGCCTTACTCCACAAAGTTCTAATAAACAATGAATTACCTGTCTTATTTAAGACATAATGAAGAAAAGCAACGACACCACTTTATGCAACTACTATTAAGCATAGCTACTGCAGCTGTACAGAAATTATGTACAAACCTGAGGATACAAGTTATATACAGAAAAAAGTATTTCAAAATCCTAACAGTCTTCCATTTGACTGAAAAAAAAATATTTCAGCATGGAAGTTTCCAACTTCTGTTCTTCCAAAGCATTTTCTAACTTAGGTATACTTAAGAACTTACATTTTCTTTACTCATACCTGCTGCAGAAGGCGAAGAATAGTATTGTTTTGGAGGTGAGGAACATACAGCTGCAGTTCAGGTTCCTTTTCAGCTTGATCTTTCACCCAGTTCAGAACCTATCAAAATTCTGAGAAGTTACTCTATATCTGCATCAACCCTTAAAAATGTCAAAATTAAAGTATGAAACATGGTTGTTAAATACTTCTGGTTTACAGTTCATGAAACACCAGCACTTCTGTCCACATACTATGTTGTTTTACTCAAATGTATCTCCAGAAGACTTTCATTTGTAGTGGACAGCTAATGTATTTTGTATGAAGGCGACTGACAGTACTGGCAACGCTTACCACACTGCTAATTTACCTTCAAGCTCTTTTTAGCACCTCAAATATCTTTGTTCCCACTATTCAAAGAAAAAGAATGTAATGTGCTTCATCAACTGCAGAATTTAAATTAACATGATCAACAGCTCTCACAGCATTTTACCCCCAATACTGTACATTTTTAAAGTAAAAACAGTCCTTGGTGTATTTTTCCACTTACCACACAACCCACTCACATGCACATGCACACACACAGTTTTCTCATTTCCACATCTTAACACAAAATTTAACACAGAATCAACTCCACCAACACAACCTTCTGATATATTCCCAAGCCTCTGAATAGCACCCTAGACTCCTGAATGAATCTTCATTCATTTTCAATAATCTGGTGCACTACACCTATCACATGTTACGTGCATGTCACTGTAATGGAACTTGACCAAGTGAAGTCCACTATTGTAAATTCTGGCAACAGAAAAGGCCAGCTGGCATTTACCACAAATCAACAATGACTAACTATTGTATACACAGAGCTACAAAACTTACCTTGCTGACACGGCTACATAACTTGAGTGGGTGAAAGTCGACTTCAAGCCAATTGTAAAGTTCTTTCACTTCTGGAACAACATATTGCACTACGTTGAACCTTACCTACAGTCAACAAAAAAATCCAGATATCTCAAAGTAAATACAATATTAACAGATAGTTATGCTTAAAAAAATTTATATTCAAGAGGTTAAACAGGCACCACACCTACCTTTTAATACAGGAGGCTACTTATTTTTTATTACACCATTTTTAACAGCAGTGACAACAACTCTACACCACTTAATTGTGTTTAAAAATGGAAAAGGAGACAAAAGCCACGCAAACAAAATAAACAGTCAGCCTAGAGTCCACCCTCAACATACTAGCCACTTCTAAGATGTAAGTTCTACTACACAGATGTAGGCCCACATTCAAACTAAAACCACACGTCTCCATTCATGAGTAAACTTTTGAAGCTTTAAATTGTGATTTAAGGTGGAGAGGTAGCAGAAAAAGAATTCATGTAAACTGTAAAATGAAACCTGTGTGTAAGTTTTAGGAATGCATGCAAACAACTGCAAGAAATGCAAATATCCTCTGGAAACACCTAACTACAACCAAATGGCTAATTTGTTTATGAGTATCTGGGAGGCTCTGAAGATGAATAAATCTAGCCTCCTTTCAAGCCAAACACAATTAAGTTTTCATAATCACTTGGGTCCCTATGGTCCATTGTGTGATATTTGATCCATGCTTATCAAAAACACATTTAAAACAGAAAAATAAACACCCAGTTCTGTTAATGACACACCTTAGAGTAAGGAAAAAAACCCCAACCCCAAAGTTCTTGCTCACAACCCTTTTCTTTTCAGACTCCTCAGTTTCAAATTAACGTTAGGGTGACATCAAAGACAGTACTGAGTCTCACTCTTTAGTGCACACAAGAATTCATGCCTCAAGTTGTTATTGCTGCCAATATGAAATGTTAACACTATACCACAAATCAGACAATAACCACAGAACTGGTTGTCCTGGTTTCAGTCAGGATAGAGTTGACTTCATTTGTAGCAGCTGATGGAATGCTGTGTTTGGGAGTTACAATGAAAGCAGTGCTGAGAACACCCTGATGTTCTTAGTTGCAGTCAGACAGTCAAGGACTTTCTCAGCTTCTTCCTATTTCTCTATTCATGAGAAAGGAGGGGCGAAGCCAGGACAGGTGACCCGGATGGGCCAAAGAGAGTATTCCATGCCAATGACATCCTGCCCAGGATAACGGGGGGCTGAGGGGAGGAAGAAGAGGGGCGGTGGCGGGACGCGTGCTGCTTGGGGGGACGGTCGGGTTCCGGGACAGCTCTGGGTGGTACGGCCTGAGTTGTGTGGGTCGGGGAGAAACTGCATTGGGGATCAAGAGTTTCATATTCTTTTGCTCTAAAGTCCTGTTAGCATTGGGATATTTTATCTTTCTGTTCTCTCAGTAAACTCTCCTTATCCCAACCCACGGGCCTCTTAGTTTCTTGGTTTTGGAGTTATTTGCCCCTTCCTTTTCCCTTCCCTTGTTTCCCCCCGCTTTTTCCCTCTTCCCCTGCTCTTTTACTTTAAGGATCAGGCAGCTGCGTGGATCTCGGCCCACAGCTGGGGGGAAACCACGACCCTGGTTTAACTTTTAAACTGCCATCCCATAACCTAAGTGCACTGCTCTGAAAAGGAAAACAGGCCAAAAAGAGGACTTAATCTTTAAAAGCTGGTTATCCAAACAACACTACCTACCATATCATTAATAAGACTGCCACGGGTAGGTGGGGCCTGAAGACCCAACAGGGTTGCCAGACGCCGCTGCTTCTCAACAATGATGCCATCCATGTCCAGAAGGCGAGCGATATCAGTTCTCTCAGGAGTTATAGGGATCGACAGAGTGGCCAGAAGGACTCGAGTAGACATCCTGTTATCAAAGCAGAACCACAAAAGATGAAACTGCAGAACACCAATTAATTCCTTTTCATTTATTTGCCAATTCAAGGAGAAAAATTTTGATAACATCTTCTCGTTACCTACATGTGTGTATAGAGATACACATACACACAGAAAAATGCTAAGAAATTTAAGCTGCCTCTGTAAATATCAAAATCCTATAAAATAATGAAAACAGCAGAAAGCAGCATTTTTCAAGATTATTTTAGCACAAATCCATACCAATCAGTTTAACTGCCATCAATTTTTAAAATTTACTATATGACAGATGTACTTTTTGATGTAATAATAGAAATGACACTAAATATATTAAATTTTTTACTTTAGTACCTAGATTAACAGGAATATAAGAATTTCCACAGATTATTCCCACCAGGTTCTGATTCAATGAACACCTGTAGATGACCTTCAGAATTTGATACAATTTATGGTTCTGCATGCCTCAAAAGCCTTGCCAGTTATAATATTTATTATCAGAAACATCAAGTCCATTTGGCTACACCAGCTTCTACATATTAAGGAGAAGTTGATATAGGTTAAAATGAAATCTTGTGAAGTAAATACTACCACTCAGAAGAGGAAAAGGAAGCAAAACACAGGTACTTACGAACTCACTTGGCTTCACAGTAACAGAGAAGGAAGCTTAACTAAGGTGATCCTGACATTTACACTATTTACACTGTAGCTCTGTAAAATATCCTTCTTGATCTAGGTTTCTATCGAGGCAATTAATACTGGGCCGCTTTAACCAGAGCTGCACAGTCGTATCATCTGCTTCTTTTGGGTACAACTGAGTTGATTTTTCAAACCTATGGGGTTAAAAACAGACTCTGAGATCACACTAAGTATCTTTCCCCACCTCTGCATCTCCTCTTGCGTGAGGTTCTTTCGCATTTCTCTTGATAAGTGATAAAGTCGGTGAAGTGTGGATGCATGAAAAAGAGCATTTCCTGATTTCCAGAAGACAGTTGAAACTTTGTGATAGTAATTTGCCATCAGCTGTGGTTTGGGTGGTTTCTTAGACAGTGCAAATAGCCCATGAATATCCTCCACTGCTTTGAAAGCTTCCTAAAAAATAAACAACAACAAATACAGTTTTTGCAACCCCAAAAAAGGGGAAAATATACATTCATTGAAGCTTGTAAGGCTGTGATCCATTTACTACCCCTAAGAGCTGTCATCTTCAGTTTTGCCAGCTAGATGAAATGCAATAACTTCTTTCCTAATAAAGTATTTGGACATACTGCAAATACTTCAACTATCTGCTTAGAATTTGGTAGTTAATGTTAAGTTCATGCAATTTTTTCCAAACTGCTTTCTTTCTGGTTTTCAAACCAAGGGGTAAAAAGAACCCCAAACCCGAATAACAAAAATTCAACTATTTTACTATTACACCAATTCTACTATTATACTGGGGTTTTCATAAAAGTAAGTCTTCTGATCAAAAATGGGTATAGCTTCCCTAAAAATCCCTATTATCTTCAAAATGCCTTACATATAGTTACTTACATGTAAGCAATTAAAAAACAAAACACAACAGAAAACATTCTCCACATTCACAAAACTAAAAAATTACAACTGTGGCTTTTATAGAATTTGACATTAGAAAGACTGGAAAAGCAAAGCATCTCTCTGAAAAATTTGCTTTGATAATGTTTAGCCAGAGTGGGCACTAACTGTTCAACCAGCAATGCTGGGGCCCAGCCTAATAGCAGGCTTTAATATTTGTTTCCCAGGGATCCAGTTGATGAGGATACAGAATAGAGGAGGTGAAGGCACCATAGTTTCTCACTTTCACGACTCAAAATTACTTCAGCACCTTTAGCATTGACTACTACCAGCAGAACCTTGGTTTGAAATGCTATGCAAAGCCAGCAATCAGACCATCTATTCAATATGCATGTAGTACCACATGGTAGATGTTAAAACTTTATTCTTTACCTATTATCCTGTCTTTACCTTGGAGTTTAAACCATGAAATATGATCTGCGTGGAACAGACTCTGGAAAGGCTGTAGACTACAGCATGATTACAGGAGCCCTGCTGCATACCTGCCAGAGCTCCATGCTAATAGCACTGTCAAGCTGCACAAGCCTTGTCTCCAAGTGCATTGACTGACTCTCAGGATTGTTGAGGTTGATTGCTGTGCTTTGGTTATGGTGACGTTGGATCTGCCCCAAATGCATCCGCAGGTTATCACAGAGCTTGCGGAACTCAGCTTTACGGGTGTACTGCAGGCAGAACTTGAAAGCTGCAAAAATGAGCAATATAAAGTAAGAATGCTCACTAATGGCATATCTAAATGGGATTCAAATATGTAAAGCAGTACGTTTAGAGAATCTTCATTTACAGTCCAAACACACCTATCTCACTAGACACAATTTGTGGCACATAATGAGTGACAACGCAGAGCACTTCCATCTTGACCTCAAAAAACGAAGATGCTTCTACATCATTAAGCTTAAGCAGAAGAGGGAACACATCCAGTCTCTAAAAATGCTCTAATTTAAGCAGTGATTCTAGCTTTTATTTTGAATGAAGTGCAAATAGAATTCTGTGAATGGCACAAATTCAGGTTTTGGCTTTGTAAAATATTGAAATGGCTGGGGATTTTTTTCCCACATGATAAAGTTAAATTAAGCTTTCAAATGACTGGAAGTAACACAAAAAAAATTTGCCTTTGATTCCCATAGCTCTTCTCAAAAATCTGGTTTTGCTTTGCCACTGTCACTCTACCACACTGTATTTCTACCAGAAACAGGCTGATGGTCATCTTTCCTGATGGCTTTCCATAATTTGGATCCAGAGTTAAAAATCTAACAGACACTTTCTTCAAAAATACAGAGCTCTAAATTATACATACAAAGGAAAATGTGTTTCCGCTCAGCTCTCACTCTCGTAAAAGATTAAACACCTATGTTTTCCTTCTTATAAATTCAATTTATAATAATGCCAGAAAGAATCAGACTAAACTTTTTCCTATTGCCTTCAGTGTAATATTTTGATAAACTAAACCTGTGTTACAATTGATAGCACATCATAATTTTACAGCATCCTTTAGTATATGCTAGTTTTTTAAGTTAGCTGACATAGAATACATTAATGGAAGACACGTGAAAGTGAAAACATGACTTCATTTGATCAGTAAGAAAAAATAAGGACACAGCACCAGTAATTCTCAGGATGTCCAGGAAAAAATAACTTTTTCTTTGTAGTCTGGTACAAGAAACGACCAGTGTTCAAAAACCTCCATAATTTTAAGGAACCTCTAATTTTAAGAGCAGTATGTGTGTACACATTCAAAAGAATAACGTATTTCCAACTCTGAAGCAATACCTAAACAGAATTAACCTTTCATTTTCTACTTTTACAGGATGTAATAAAGAAGTTCTCTCTCTTATTACCTTTTGTTTCCATCTTTTCACCTTACCTTGCTGTGCGATATCATGGTACAGGCGTTCCACCCGAGAATTATTTCGAAGAAGATCCAAACACTGTCTATACGATTCCCACAGAAATTTAACCCAGGGTGTCAAAAGCAGTCGGTCAGTACGATCTTGAGTGTCCTCTCCACTTACAGCACTCAGAAGAACACTACAGTCGGGGTAGAAGGGTAAGGGAATGCAAAAAAGAGCTTTATTCCACACAACTCTCACCTATTATCAAGATCTAAGATGAGACTGGATGACTTTCAACAGCTAACTGCTACTGAATAGTCAGTCTACAAGTTATTTTCAAACTGGTCTCTCAGACAACCTTCTCCTTTAAAGGCTGTATATAACGTTTCTTGCTGTTAAGTTTCAAATGTTGGCCCCTACATATATGACTGAGGTGCACAACCTCCAGAGGCAAGAAACATCAGAAGCTTTTGTATCTTTCATGTGAGTAAGTCAAAGGAAACTATCTCTGAGATTTTCACCTTCCCTCTTCAAGCAGAGACCTGCACGCTGTACTGTTTCTGTTAAGATTTATGTATCACTGTGTACTCACACACTCTCCTACTTGCTGGTAGTTCCTTTGAAGACACCAACGATGCTGCCAGAGAGCTCACTTCTAGTTGACATACGACACAAAAGCATTACATGCTTTATGATCTACAGACATTGAAAACTAGAACTTTTAAAGTATCAAAAATATGCTTAAAGATGTCAAAAGGAAGATATGCTAATCTTGCATTTAGTGGCCATAACTGTATTCCCTCCTTCACAGAATTTTAAGATTGGAAAGGATTCCTGAGATACTGAGACAAATTCAATGCTATGGCCCACATCACCCCTTTCTGCTAAACAGTCTACCCAGCACAACAAACTTAGAATCATCTTCCCTAAGCCTTCAGTTTTAAAATCCTTTTTGAATGATGCTTCTAATACAAACTCTCAACTCTCGTAATTCTCTTCTCCTTCTTTAGTACTACATATAATTTTAAAGATGACATTTCACCAGTCAATTCTCCAACAGATCAAGCAGCGAACCCAGGAAAGAAAGTATTGTGAAGTCTAAGAAACAGGACTGAAAAAATACTAAAGGAACCTCAGAGAAAGAAATGTGACTGAAAAGACACATTTTCAAGTCCTCAGTTATATGTGAAAGAGAACAAGGAACAGAGTAGCCAGTCCATCTTCAATATCTATCAGTGGGATTTCTCTGTAACAAGGACTATTTCAGGCAAGGGAAGCAACAGGACTGGCACTTCCATCCTGAAACGCCTACCGAAAACAGGACTGTAACCTTTTCGTTCTTTGCAACCACCGAGTTCCCTGCCAGACGGCCTGGCTGTTAACATGTAAATCCACAGCCTTCTACTCGACACCTACGGACTGACTTCTATAACCCTATTTCTCATAGTCACATAAACAAGACAAAATGTCCACTACTTTGATAATTTCTTCCCATTTTTTATCATCAGTAGATAAAACTGACTTTCTTTTTAAGATTCTGAGCCACAATTCTACTTTAAAGAATTCCCACTGACTTTACTCTTGCTTCACATCTCCTTTCATCATTACATGCCATCACTTTGTCACTGGGCAGTCATAGTTCCTTCCAATTCAACTGCAAGCATTCTGGCATGGTATCAACAGCTTTACTTTTCCCCTGGCTAGATATCTGGAATCTCTTGAACATAAACAAATAAATTGCCAAATAAAATTCTAACATAATCGGATGCCATCTATCCTTTGGCAAGCCTACACTGAATTTTATCTTATTTTTAACTCTGTATACTACTACCTTCCTTCAAAACTCATACTAAAGACCTGAACGTTATTACAATCAAGATAACACATGGGCAACTGTTCAAACCACACGCCCTACATGTGGATGAGAAACGCAGAGTCTGCTCAGATGGGTATCTGCCAAGTTTTACTAGGCAAAATACCTGCTGATAAAATGTTTTCCACTGTTTTCCCTAGAATTCTCCTCTTAAGGCTGAAGATCCTTTTGTTCTTTATTTTGTATCTTCTGCAAGTTTTAATTTGGCTTGACTTCTAGAAATTTTAAATTATTTACTACACTTTTTTATTTTTTTAAAAGGATACAGGCAGATGTCATCTTCCAAACTCAGCTGGAATGCTGTAAAACATTTCTTTAACATCACCTTATCACCCTCTTCCACAGATGTCACCACCTATGTAGCTGTACCGTGAGAGCTAAGGTAAGCATTCCCTAAATCAACAAATTCCACCTCAAGTACATAAATTGGAGCTAACCTCACTTTTTGCCTGAAGTAGATGAGGAACTTGTCCTACACAGAACAGCAATTTCTCACAGAGCTGGAGTAGTTTCATCCTAACCTGGCACTACTTGCTAATGAAGATCTATACACAACGTAAAGCAGACATATTTACTGATCCTTTTTTCCATTCCTTCTATGTTCTCACTATCCATCCAATTAATGATGACACTCTTGAATTTGTGTCTTATGCTCTTTCTTTAATATCTCATCAGCTACTCAAGCAGGCATAAAGTAACATTTCTCTTCCTTTTTTTGTATATGCACGTGTGGTCAGAAGGACTGGAAGTTATCACATACAGGAATTAAATTGGTCTAATGTAATTAATAGGATTCATACATCAACTGGTAACGAGCAGCTTTCAATAGTGAACTCTCCAACACCACTACAGATGCATCTGAGTATATCCTAGAAAGCAGTGACTTGACTCCCAGAACCATTCCTACTGTATCTACATTTTCTATTCTTTAGTACTTACTTTCTTGACCTTTCTTTACTTGGACTTTGAATTTTGTTCAATGCAAAATTCCTACTTTTCCCTACCTTTACAACCCCCTGGAACACCACTTATATTCCATTTCAAATCCACCATCTTTATATCTCAGTTCCCTGAATCGCCAGCATTCTTCATGGAAATAAGGATACTTTGCTGTGAATTGCTACGTTTTAAAGGCCACCTACCTTTCTGGAGTTTGAATGTTATCTAAATCTTCTATGTCCAGTACCATCTGCTGGGATTCTTCCTTAGCTGCTTCTGTTTTTTCTTCAGCTAATTTTAAATAGGCTCGAACAACATCCTCTAAAGATTTGATGTTCACCTATGTGAGAGGGAGAAAACGGGAAGGATATTTTCACACAAAATAGGCAGCAAATATTTAAAACTTTAATGATACAAACCCAGGAATATCTAAAAGGCAGGTTAATTCTAACTCCTATCAGCTGACATAAAAAAAAAAATCAAAAGCCATACCTGCTGGCAAATATTCTTGTACTGGTACAGTCCTTCTTTTGCCAGGTGACTCTTGCGGAGATCCACACAGAGTTCCAGGTACTTCAGCATAATCGGCTCGTGGATTTTCTGCCATGTTCGGTGTTTCTTACTTTTCATAACATCATAAAGAACATCAAGGGCAGGCTGCTTTTTGCCAACCTCAAGGAATTCTGTAAGGAAAATTCAATTAGCACAAGACTTACAAACCAGAAGATCCATGTGTTTACACTTAAACCATGTAAGTTTTCAGAATTTAATCAACTCCAATCAAAGTTCACTGACGGTTTGTTTTAGCTGGTCCTATAAAAATTTAGGCAGATACAACTGCAGTGGTAGTCTTTCAGTGACAATACTGACAAATGAGCACAGACATCTCTGCTAACATGAAAATTTCAGGATAGCAGAGGTGTCTCTCCATCCCTCAAGGCATGACTGGGAACTTCATACATGTTAAAAAGATATACACATCCAGTTTTAAAGCTAGCTTCATCAAGAAGGAAAAAAAATACACACCACGAGGGTTGTAAAGCACCTACCAATGGCATTCAACAAGATGCAAACCATTCCATGAATGTAACCTAAAATATCCCAGTCCTACCCTCAAGTGAAGAACGAAACTTCCTCAAAAAAGGTGGTCTAGATTCAGTTTATAGAACTAAAAGCTGCTGCAGTCCAACTGAAGGGTCAGACATTTTTTTAAAATCAGCCTTCCTGCTGAAACCAATCTCCTGTTTAATCATTCCCTAAGCAGCTGCTGTTCCTAACAGGATCTCTCAGCATTACAGCAACTCCCACCTATGACATATCACAGCTTCTGCTCAGTACAAAGCACAGCAACCCATCCATGAGCAAACACCTAAACAGCACTGTCAGCTAGCTACCAGAAGACAGGCCCTACACCAAACCTTGTACCTGAAAAAAGCAAACAGGTTTACAAGAAGTGGAGTACAGCTAAAAGGAAATGCCTGTAGTCTTAAAAGGGTGAAGGGGTGGAGTCAATATTTCCTATGAAGTACTTGGGTAATCACTTCATTCCTGAAGGAATAATGGCAAGAATGAATAAAGTAGGGGCCTGCTGAAGGTGCTCAGACATCAGACAAAGAAAGCTGTAAAGTTTTGGAATCCTACAGTCAAAGTTAATCACAGATAAAAGACGTGTTTTTAAAAGCAGACCACAGCAGCACGTATTCAGGGCTTAGTTTATGTAAATAATGAACTTGCGTAAGAGGAACACATTCCTTTCTAGAAAAAGCATGTGTTACATTTAAAGGTAATTAAGTTTACAGTGTGACAGTATTCAGCAGTATTTTTTTACTCACCAAGCTAGTTTTAATAAAGCTATCCTCCATCCCATAATGTGCACTGTTATTCTCTCTCAGTGCTGCCTTTGAGCACAGGTTTACAATTTCTTATTTATGAAAATAACTCAAAAGGCAAGTTCAATCTTGCAACAATGCCAGGCCACTGCAACCACAACTCACAGTGGTCGATAAACAACTGCACAAAGCACAAAATTAATTCATATTGTTTTGACACTTTTAATTAACTCTAGCCAAGCAAGTTCTTACAAGTAAGTCAAATAATTATGGCTAATTTAACATACACTTGTAAAAGCACAAAGTGAACCTGAAGAGTCAAATACAGCACACAGCATCAAGCCATGCTGTAGAAACAAATACTTGTAACAGACAAAATATAAAGCTTTAGACCCTAAATAGCAGTCAGAAATGTATTTTTTTCTATTACACCACTTAAAATGCTAAAAGCTATCTAAGACAGCAACTGTGTGGACAAGAGCTGATACACACCAACAACTGAATTGCTACTAACCCCAAATCAAGTTTTTGATCTGAGAAAATGTATGTCATTACAGAAGGTGGCAAAGATAGCAGCCATTATCTGTTATCTCTATGGAAAGCAAACTCAGCTCCTGTAATAAAACACTCCCAAAAGTTGCATTACCTCCTTCACTATACAGAACAATGCCAGATATTAACAATGGCTAAGGGTTGGTTTTGACTTATATTTATTGTTCCAAGGAAAAATAGCCTTTCTTACATATCTGTACATATTCACAATCAGTCAAGCTCTTCTTATTTTCAAGCATCTTCTATGTATGCTGAGGTCACTGACAAAGGCTGAAGCGTACAGTGCTCCAAAATGCTCACTTAAACCTTACATATAACATGCAAACATTGAAACTCTGGAAACTGCACTGACTGTTCTAATATAAAACTTGATATTAAACTGCTTCCTGTGACATACAACCTGCCTCAGGTACAACTTCTCACCCTTTACTGGACTTTGACAAGGTAAGACCGAGCCCTTGCTAGACTTGACATTGCTCCCTATGTTTTCCATTCAGCCTATGGAGACTCAGGATTGCTAGTGCTTGTCTAGAGAACACTCCCTTCAGTTCCAATCCTTCTGTTCAACTCTACTCCTTCAGTCTGTTAGAATTCAGTAGACTTACAGCAGTGCAGGAGACGTGAATTTAAAACTGCTCTTCAATACAAGGAAAGCAACAATAAAGCATCAGCTGTAAGCAGTTTAAGGTCAATGTTCCAGCAATGTGACTTCCTAATCGTGTACGTACAACTTTACTCAAGAATCCAAATTTTAACTAGTTTATATACTATGGTACAGAATCCCAAGGTTGGAAAAGACCTTTAAGATCATCGAGTCCAACCATTCCCATCCTATGCTAAACCATATCTCTAAGTACCTCATCTACCCATCTCTTAAATACATCCAGGGATGGTGACTCAACCCCCTCCCTGGGCAGCCTGTTCCACTCTGACAACTCTCTCAGTGAAGAATTTTTTCCTTACATCTAATCTGACCCTGCCCTGGCACAGCTTAGTGCCATTTCCCCTTGTCCTGTCACCTGGCTGAAGAGACCATTGTCTACATCTCTACAACCTTTCAGTTAATTGTAGGTGGTAATAAGGCCAGTGCAACTTTCGAGTAAAAGGACTGCTAAAATACAGCTTCATCCTTGGAAGTTGATTGAAGCCAATTTTCAACGTTTTATCTTCACTTTTTGTATTTGTGAGAATGATTTTACAATCAGATTAAAAATCTTGAGGACATGAAGTACCTGATTTAATGTTTTCTTGTAAAAATACCAACTACTTTAATTACGTATGGTCCTCAGACTATGCAAACTCTTCAGCTGTCATTTCAAGACTGTCACATCATCTAATTTTTGGATGTCTTGAAGTGTCACCTGGCAATCAGCCTTGTGACAATGAATGGTCTAAATGGTCATGCTCAGTGCTTAAAATAGGATACTATAAAAAAAGAAGCGTCAAACCCATATATTTAGCCTGAAAGGAGCCAGGTGATAAATATAACCCATCTGGCTTTGTACTTGGAAGCCAGCAAGAGACAGCCAAAGTGCAGCTCTCCTCGGTGTTTATTCCAGGGGTAAACTTATGCATCATTCTGTGCAACGTTTAAGGAGTTTACTCATCCGTGCCCTCAACAGTCACAAGAAGGATGGGATTACTAAATACGAACCCCACACATAGAGAGCACGGGAATAGACTGACACCACGCCGCGCGATCCGGGCCGGGCACCTCCCGCCAAGCCTCCGGCCAGATAAAAGCCAGTTCCCGGCGGCGGGCACGGCGGCGACCTGGCTCCCACGGGCGCAGGGTGGGGGCCGAGGCGCTGCAAGGCCCGGGCCGCGCTGCCCTCGGCAAAATAGGCCCCCATAGTCGAGACACCCCCACCCACCCCTTCCCCCACAGCCCGCCTACTGCCTCCGCCCGCGGGCAGCCGGGGGCCCTGCTGGGGAGGAGGAGGCGGAGCCGGGCCGGGCCCGCTCCCCGCGGCCGCCCGGGCCTCGCCTCCGCCATGCGGCGCGGCCGGCGCCGGCAGGCCTCGGCCATTTCCTCGCGGCAAAGCGGCGCCGCGCCATCCCCGGGCGGCCTCTCCTCAGCGCCGGGAAGGCCCCGTGCCGCACCGAGGAACGGGCAGAGGAGCCCTCGGGGCGGGCAGGGCCCGGCCCGGCCGGGAGAAAGGGAGAGGCGCGCACTGCCCGCCGCGGCGCGGGGAGCGGGAGGCGAACCGGCGGCGGGGAATGGGGCTGGGGCGGGGGAGAGCGGAGCGGTCCGCACTGACCGTTCGCCCGCTTCAGGGCATTCTCGGGCCGCTGGAAGTACACCGGCATGATGGCGGCGGCCTCTCCTCACAGGGCGGCGGCGGCAGGGCTCGCTGCGTGCTCCAGCCAGGCAGCCCGCGAGGCCGGAAAGGGAGGGCGGCCCGTCACCCGCGCGCGCTGACGCCGCCGGAAGCGGAAACCCCTCCCAGCGCGCGTGCGAGCGTGGGGGGTTCCGGCGGAGAGCGGCCGCCCCGATGGCTTAGGCCGGAACCAGATGGAGCTGCCTTTGCGGCGGTTGGCGGCCTGACCCCTCCGCTGACAGCCGTGCTTCAGGCTAGCGGCGCGCCTGCTGCTGCCGCTTCTGCCCTGGCCCCGTGTGGGCCTCCCGGCTGCAGTGCGGGACCCCCGGCTTGGTTCGCCGCAGAGGCAGGGCCGGCCCCAGCGGGTTGACCGGGTGTGGGTGCTGCCAGCCCTGCGTACCCCTTCAGGGCAGCGCCTGGCATATCAGCCCTTGAGCGGTGGTAGCGGAAACTCTCTAGACCGGACAGCCAGCTCGCGGAGCTGCACGGAGCTGCCGGGCTAACACAGCCTCATGCTGTGCACTCCGCTGGCTCCGTGCAGAAGAACATTTTGGCAAAGAAGGCACCGCGTGTGCTGAGCCTTCGTTCCCCACAGCCCGTTCAGCCGGTTCAGGAATGGTGCTTTGGAGCACTGAGAGCTTGCAGAAGGGCCCGTCTGAGTGCATGTAGTTATCACCAGCGGTGTGCTGCATCCTTAAGCCCACAAACCTGGGAAACTGCTTCAGAGGAACTCACTCGTTCCTCTTGTGTGATAAGTACTAGTACCAGCATGTGTCTTCTGTATAAAGGTGTATGAACTACAGGCAAAAGTCCCATAACAGCACCGACAACAGCATTAGAACAGCAGCTGCCGAATAACATCATGACTGTATGGCTGTGACTTCAGACCCAGTCTCACACTGGTTTCAAGTATATCCAATTACGATTTTTGAAAAAATAACAGGTAGATGAAGAGGAAATCTGTTTTATGATGACTGAAGAGAGCCTGATCTTGCCCTCTGATACTCTGGTTTGGTACACAGTTGGTCTTTAAGGTCCCTTCCAACCCAAAGCATTCTATGATTTCTTTCTGTACTTGCTGCCTGGTTTTTTTCCTCATGCTATTCACGTTAACCATCTTCATGGCCACCAAAAAGCTTTGTAACCATTATACAACGCATTTAAAAATTTACTTTTAATGTTGGCTTGTAATCACCGTTTATTGCTAAACAGAAAAACAGTTAAAACTAAGACACAGTCACAGTATGGAAGCTTTAGCACCGTCAGTGTTCCCAAGCAATACTGATCACTTTCCATTCCATTGTATGAGCCTTCAATCTAAAGCAGCTTCGCTTCTTCAGGCTGTCTTCACTTGGGTGGTTCTCTGTCCTTGCTACCCCTGTGAGATCTGATGTAAACCTATTGTACATGGTGTTCTCTGTCAGGCCACACTATTGATTTACATGACGGCATTTTAGCGCAGTCTGCATTCAGAGCTGCCTCTGGCAGCCTCTTAGTATCTGTTTCAAACCACGGTTATACATTCAATAGTCTTTGTTATGCTATTTATGGTGCTGAACAAGTCCTTTTGTCTTCATAAAATTAATTTAAAGATCTATCAGATGAGCACCAGAGACACAGGCCTGGCCCAGGCAGCAGCTTTGCAGTGTCTGCCTGTTCCATGCTGCTGGAGCCAGGGCCTATCCCAAGGCCTCACAGCCTTTCCTGGGGGTATCCGTGCTCCGGCAGGCTCCATTGCAGGGGTGCTGCCTGGGATTTAGTGCTGCTTTAGAGCAGCAGTTGCTATTCAGGAGCCCACTCCACCTTTTTGACTCTCAAGTTCCTGAAAGGCTTCCAGGCTTCAATCAGGGCAATTTCATGTTAGGAAGGGCTTTTATAGTCTGAGTCTTCATGTCTCTCTGTGCTGGTAGCTCAGTAAATTAAATGTGCATGTGCTTTACAACTATAATAAAGTCATACAACAGGTTTCCCTTTAACACATTCCCAGCCAGGTGTGATCCTTGGCCTAGCTTCTCTTCCCAGACTACTGCATGTTTTCTTTAGCCACTTCTGATGCTCCTAGCTCACCCCAGGTATTCTACAAGTTTTTTGCTCTTTATCTATTTCTTCTTCCCTCTCAGTGGCTGCTCTGTGCCGTTGCAGTTTGTGTTCTGTGACTTCCACAGGTGGTATTCGGGTGCCATTGTTCATCCAGACTTGAAAATGAGTGCTTTTAATTCTCGAGCTCATCAAGCGCCGAGTTATTCTGGAGTAGCTGTTAGGCTGCATGACTATTCCTCACCTTACACATACTGAAGGCTTGCTTAAGCCTTTCAGGCACAAACCAGCTGTCGTATAGGCTGGGAAGGCCGGTGTGGGCTTTGTTCAGGGCTATGGATTCTAACTTGGGAGGCGGTTGCGGTGGGGCCACCTCTTTGTGTAGCACTTCACCTAAACACTAAGTACTACAGATAATAATAATTTAAAAACGAACCCACAAAAAAAACCCACAGGGAAAACGTTCGGTTTTGATAAGGGGCAGCTGAGGGCGCGCTAGCCAAATGGCGGCCACCGTTCGAGGAGCAGCCCGCGGGCGGGGCTCCGGCGGGGCGGGGCGCTTGGCGGGCGGAAGGCGGCGGGGCTGGGCGCGGAAGATGGCAGAGCCGGAGCCGCAGCTGCTGCTGGCCGTGGGGCTCATCGGTGAGGGTCCTGTCGGTCCTGCGGAGGGGTCGGGCTGCAGGGAGGGCCGCGCCGGGGCTTGAGGCTGTTCGGGATGGCGTGTCTAGGGGTGCTCTGCAGAGCTGCGGCCGCGGGGCCTGTCCCGGCCGGGCGCTTGTCAGCCTGGGGTGGTGCCGAGGGGTGCCTGCCAGCTGAGGGCCGCTGTCTGGGGCTGCCTCCTATGGGACTAACCCTCGCGCAGCTCGGGCGCCGTGCCTGCGGTTCACGGCTTCCAGGGCTTTGTTAGGGAGTCGGGGGAAAAGCATGGGAAATTTTAAGTGAGCAGCTCCGGGTGCTCGTTGGTCAGCGCTTTGCTTGTGTGGATGTCTCTTGGAACGCCTGGTGCTCCTCTGACCTCGCCAAGAAGGTCAGAAGTGGGTATTTGTTAACGTTTAAAGCATAAAACCTGTGGCAGGAGTGCTCCTCGGTGTAGGGGCAGAACTAGATGTCTAGGGTCAGGGTAAAGTGGAATTTTAATCTGATTCCAGGAAACAAACCTGATTAACCCATCGATTTACTTCCTTGCTGCTGTTTGGCATTCTCACAGTGAACATCTTTCCACCATAGAAAAAGACACCAACGGAGATGCTTTGTGGGTTTGGTGTTATCCATCCGTAACAGCTGAACTGAGGAGTTTGTTGCTGCGGAAGTGCTGCCTTACAGATCAAAATAAATTGCTTCACACCTTTGTATTTGGCCAGTATAAAAGGCTGTGGTTCTACATCACAACAGTGGAAGTTCAGGATTCTCCAGCCCTGAAAAAGGTAGGGCTTGTCCTGTTGGTTTTTTGGTAGGGTGCAGGGAAGATTGTCGAGCTTCCTCTGACAGTTTTAAGTGGCATTTTCCCACCTTATACTGTGAAAAAAGGAAAGGATTTGAGGTTTTGTGTGCCCACAAATGCAGCTCTTACCCAGCTGTATAGCCAGCCTGCGTGCTAAGGCTTTCACCAAGGTGTGTATTGGATGGAGGTGCACAGAGATTGAGATGCTTGTTACACAATTTACATTTTATGTGTTAAAATAGAGTTGCTCCTTCATGCTGTTATTTCTAGTTACTTTGCATTTCAAGTTCAGCTTTATTTTTTCTCTTGTGGTGGTGTTTTCTTTCTAAAAAGGCTCTATAATGGGGCTTTTATAGTGTCCAAAAGCTTGTTCATGTAGAACTCTATGCTTTTTTTATCCAAAAGTTTGAGTTATACAGGTACTTTATCTTTCACTGCATTTGTAACTGAAAGACTGCAATTATGCTGATATTTTTGCATTTTCCATGTTAAAACAATCATTAAATTGCTTGTTAAGTTTATTAATTTTTATCATTTTACATGCTATGTTGTTAAGTAGAAAGGCAACATGCTAATTTTGCATGCCCACAGCAGAATGTTGCTTGTCTTTCCACACTCTAACTTACATCTACGAATCCTAGATGTGTAAATATAAAATACTGTCCCCCAGTGCTGTCTCTGAGAGACAGATACTGTTTAAGGAGAACATGAGCCTGGTCTTTGTCCCAGCCCACAGTCATTGAATTAAGGAAGTTAAAGAGTATTTCTGTTTGTAGGCCTGTATCTGTGATTTTTGTTTTCCATTCTCTTTCTAAGTATGTTGATGCTGTCTGCCTCCATAGCCTCCTTTGGCAGTGAATTTCTGGAAACTTCCTACCTCTTGTGAGGAAAGAAAAAGCCTTTTAAAGTAATCTTATGAGATTAAAGGAGAGCAACTCTGTAAGAGTAGGTGAAGAAAGAGATGGTATGTGCTAGATCTGACTCAGTGGCAATGAGTCACATCAGAAATCTGTTAACCAGGCCTCTTCTTCAGTTAATAACATGGATCAGCTGCTACTGCTTGCTTTTTTAAATAGAAACACCTTGTCAGACTGCTGCAGTAAGCTCAGTAATGTGGAGAAGACTGTTCATATGGAGTCATTAAATAAACTCTGGGTTTATGTCTGTGTGTTTTGTCCAGGTGACCCACTTCTCCATTGTTCTGACGGCTAAAGACTTCAACCCAGAGAAATATGCAGCCTTCACTAGGATACTGTGTAGGTCTGTATAAAAGTTGTTCATTGCTACTGCTCTGGGCATGTTTTAATCTTGCCAAGGCAAAAGATTAAATTTCATTGTGTGTGTTTGCATTTGATCTAACAATCTGCTGGAAACTCAGTGCTACAAACCGAATCAAATTATATAAATCCTTTATTTGAGCTGCTTATCTTGAGTCCCTGCAGTAAGTATTGGATGAATGTCAGGTGCCCAGTGGGTTTTGATGTGTCTTCTCCAGACACACCACCACTCCCCACACATGGTCATTTTCTCTCATATCTTTAAAACTTGTAAGCATATATGGAGAGGTCAGTGCTCTGTAGTCAAAGTTTGCTAAGTGTGTGGTGGACAGTGGGCATCCCTTCACTACAGACACTTCCTGCAGCTCCTCTAAACTAGACACAGCACTCCTGACCTTTTTTTTGCTTTTCCTCTAGGAAAATGAGGGCCCTCAGCCTCTCCAGGCTGCCATCTTCTCTTTCCCTAGCCCCATTTACTCACTTGCCTCCACATTCCTGTTCTCATGATCTCCTGCATCTGTGCTTTTCCTTCATTTCCCAAGTTGTTTGGGTTCTGGCTCTTGACACCAAGAGGTTTTCCTGTGATTTTGAAGCTAGCTGGGTACATTTGTGAGGCTATTGTATCACAGATTTGGGAGTGTCATCAGGCATGTCAGTTCTGCAGGGTATTGAAAAACTGAGATTGTTCTTTTCATGGATATATGAAATGCTTAGATTGGCTGTGGATCATGTTAATGCTGATTTATAAAGTAAGTTTTTTTCAAATCCAGATTCTTCCAAACATAATAATTAGGTTTAAGATGTGACATAACTTTGTACCATATCTGATATGGAGGAGAGGTAGTTGAGAGCTTCACCTTCATCTATTCTTGAAGTACCTTAACCTGTAAGGCAGGTTATGGTGTGTCTTTGCTGTCTGGAAGACAGCTGAAAGTGCATGGGTTTTGTTGGGTTTTTTAATGAGTATGAAGGCCCTATGTCTGTTTTTTCTTTCATCACTTCACAAAGACTACAGAAGAGTGCCTAACAGTATAATAAAAACTAGTGATGTGGTCTGCTTGTAATAGCAAGTGTTACTGTAGTGGTTGCTTTTTCATGAAGCAGGTACTTCCCAAGTCTGTGAAGGATCCTTAGCCTGGACACCTGCTTACAGCTTTCTGCTATGTTTCTATGCCAGTAAATGTTCATTTTTTCATAAAATAAGAAACTCAAATAAAAATCTAGAGTGGTTTTTCATTCTAGAAGACAGACGTGTTTTTGTATGCATGTTGAAAGGCTTGTAGTTTGGTATAAAAACCCTCACCAAGTGTCCAAAATAAGATTTAATTTTTTTGGTCAGTAATTTTGCTATTTACAATACTGTGCTGCTTCATATAGCTGCTGGTACTGATTGCAGTCATAGAATCATAGAATCATAGAATTGTAGGGGTTGGAAGGGACCTCGAGGGATCATCGGGTCCAACCCCCTGCCGAAGCAGGCTCCCTAGGACATTTCACTGAGTCAAAACACTTGACCCTTTCTTTTCCTGCAGAATCTACTTGAAGCATGGAAGCCCAGTGAAAATGATGGAGAGCTACATTGCAGTCCTCACAAAGGGGATCTGCCAAAGTGAAGAAAATGGATCTTTCCTCAGCAAAGATTTTGATGCGCGGAAGGCTTATCTTGCTGGTTCCATCAAAGGTTAATACCATAAGTCTCCATTCTGATTTCATTTTTACTCTATATAAAAAAAGAATCTGTTTTTTGTGTGTACCTCAAGTAAACGGTGCTATATAACAGTAGTATCTGTGCTGTTATTATTAAGCTCCTTCAAAAACCACATTATAATATTGGCATGTTCTATAAAATAACTTTCTCCCTCTTCTCCAGATGTAGTGTCTCAGTTTGGGATGGAAACAGTTATCTTATATACAGCACTGATGTTAAAGAAGAGGATTGTAGTGTACCATCCTAGAATAGAAGCTATCCAGGAGTTTACCAGGTACTTTGTCAATCCCTACCTCCTGCCCACCTCCAAAAGTCCAACAAATGTTGAATCTTCATTGAGAGAAATGAATATATTTTAGGGGAGGGGGAACCCCAACTTTCTTAAACCTGCTTATTGATATCCTGCTAAATCTCTCTTAAGGCTTTAGCCACATGTTTTATCAAGTTAACTGTAGAGTGAGTGATAACTCATGTAGAGCAGAAATCTCTGTAGTTTGTGTATCTGCATGGTGAATGAGACCTAGTTATAACCAGTTCATACTTAACAACATGGATTTCTTGCTGTAAATACTATAGGTAAAAATCCACTGTATGTCAAATACCAATCTTATTTCCATAGGACTTTGCCTGCTTTAGTGTGGCATCGACAGGACTGGTCAATTCTTCATTCATATGTGCATCTAAATGAGGAGGAAGTGGAAGCCTTAAAAGCCTGCACAGGTAGTGATTATTTATTAATCAAAAATAGAAAGAAAGCTTAATTTCAGTTTCTGTTGCTGTGAGGTCTTGCACCACTACTCTTTGGCAGGGGGTGGGAGGAGGTTTATTCTGCTATTAATGCAGAATAAAGTCCAGTTCAAAGTCCAGAATAAAGTTCAAAGTTGAACTATGTAATTTTCTTTAGAAAAGGCAAATCAATGAAGTGGATATCTTAGAGAACTAGTTAATCTGGTGTTTCTGGGTGGATCCTCATTAGTCTACCTCTACTTGTAGATGCAAAGCAGCTTTGCGACTTCTTTGATGTGATCAGAGGGTGTAAACTTCTTGCTCTTACACGGAAGCAGCTCGCTTCAGCCACTTGTTTTCTAACTTACACACGTAGCTACTAACTTCACTTTCAGGTTTTGGGGTGGGGGTTAAATGTTTTTAGTTCCTAACTGATGTTCCAGACCCTTGTTGTGATGGTCACCAGTGAAGCCTCTGGCTCCTGACGCAGGTAGGTTTTACCAGCCGCGTAGGAGTTTGGTCTGTGTGACGCGGTGCTCTGTGTAGTAATGCAGGAGGAGGCCCTTGGTTTATGCAAAGGTTAGGGTGACACATAATTTGGCAAGTAGGAGGCTTCTCTGTATGAAATAATGAGCAAGAAGACTACTCATCATCAGTTATTTCTACTGCATTACCAATGGGGTTTGAGCTCACTAAACATCAAAAAGCTGCTCTCAGTTTGCTCACCCAGCAAGGTATAAATAAGGAAATCTGCTGAGTTTATTCTTCAGTTCACATCTAATTTTGACTTAGTGACAAGGGTCTTTTGAGTGGAGATTCTTCGGAAGTGGAAGTTCATAGAATCATAGAACAGTCTGGGTTGGAAGGGGCCCCAAGGATCACAGAGTTCCAACCCCCCCGCCACAGGCAGGGCCACCAACCTCCAGGCCTGGAGCTACACAAGGTTGCCCAGGGCCCCATCCAACCTAGCCTTGAACACCCCCAGGGACGGGGCACCCACCACCTCTCTGGGCAGCCTATTCCAGCACCTCACCACTCTCTCTATAAAGAACTTCCCCCTAATATCTCATCTAAACCTTCAGTAGATTAATTTTCCTAGCAAGGTAGAAAGAGGATTTAAAATTTGGAATTTGAATATGTTGCATGTAACATTAGCCTTTTATCCATGTTCATGGCAATTTCAAAAGTTGATTTTTAATGTTAGAAGTGAAGGATCCTGCTGGCTGCACTCATCAAAAGACCGACAATATGAAGAAGGCAACCTCTTGGATCCAATGAGTCAAATACTTTTAGAACAGACTTAAGGACTGCAGTTTTTCACAATGTTTGGGTTGGGTTTGATTATCTTCATTTTGCCAAAATTCTGCTCTCCAGGTTACATTGCTGGATTTACAGATTCTGAAGTGAACAGTAGACCAGACCTCTATGATGTGTATGTGAATTTGGCAGATAGTGAGATCACCATTTCTCCTATAGTAAAAGGTTGGTTGCTTTTTATATTGTTGGATTTATGGGCCATTTATTCTACAGTTGGTAAGTGATTGCTGAACTTTGCAGTAGGTCAAGCAGTCTTGATCTTTTTTCCATCCAGGTTCTGAAAAGTCAGTATATAAACTTTTGTCTCTCAGTTTCATTGAGACCATGGAAAAAGTTGGAATTTGGAGTGATGTGCTTTATCTTCCAGCAAACATCCAGCTGAGGTTTCAAAACATCCATGGTAGGCAGTTACATGGAAGAAACATTCAGCTGAAGGTAGATGTATCACATGAGTCTTTAGAAAAACACTGTGCTAAACCTGGAGATAGGGCTCTATTTGAAAGGAAATCTTGTATATTCTTGTCATCTTGCTGTTCCTTGTCACCTGCTTTGGGCTGCTTTGGTGGTAGAAATATCACAGAAGTGGTCATTTCATGTGCTGGTTTTTTTTTTTAATGTTTTTGTTTGCTTGTTTTTCCCTTTACTCAGAGGCAATGACAATGGGGAAACTTCACAAAGAAATTGGACAGCTAATTGTTCAGTCTGCAGAAGATCCAGATAAATCTGACAGCCAAGTCATTAAGGTTAATATTTTAAGGTTTTTATTTTAATCTAGTTAACTTCCTGTTGCTGAATCTTGTTTGAAGTGGGGGAAGGAGGAAGGCTCTCTCTGGGAATAAGTTGATCATTTGGACCCTCTGACTTCTATGAAATTAGCATTTTTATTCTTCATACAGGTTTTTAAGGGTGACATACTTGGTTTATATTATCTCTTGGGTAACCATATTGCTGAAGAAACTTCAGAAATTGTATTGATTATAAGACTTTCACTAAAATTTAGTGTCCCAGATTTATTCTATGAAGCACATTATTTGCTCAATACCTTGTCAGTAGTATTGTCAATGCTTTTGACAAAGCCCTGCTGAGATGGAGCTGAGAAGCCATAAAGCCTGATTTTTATCAGGATGCTTTTTTTCCCACGTCCTCCCCTAATAGTTATTTAGACATTTCACAACTGAGCGACTTAGTCAAGAAACCCAAGTTAGGTCAGTGAGAGGAGCCTCTGGAGTTGCTGTGCTCCCTTTATTCAACATTGTGCCAAAGCAGACTGAAGAGCTGTTGCTAATTTTCCTTAAAATAAATGGGGCCTCTATTTAAAGTGAGTGATTTATTTATCATTATTTCCTTTCTGTTCTTTATTGTTTGGTTTTGGGGTTGGGTTTTTTTTGTGTGTGTGTTAAAACATGATAATAGCTAATACTGTATTCACGGTTGCTTGTTTTTCTGTTCTTCAAGGATATTTCTCTGAAGACAAAAGAAATCTTGGCTACTTTAGCCTCACTTACTGAAGCTTCCAATGGCAACGAAAAACCAACCCTGAACTCAGAGGCTCTGAAACAAAAGCGATTTCCACCAGCTACAGAAAACTTCCTTTTCCATTTAGCAGCTGCTGAACAGCTGCTCAAGATCTGATTTTGATGCCCCACAGCATTAGGGACTGATTCAGAGATACTCTTTGCCATACAGATGGGTATGCCTGGTATTTTGTATGGAGAAATTAAAGGTATAAGAGAGAATGTCATATTTACCATGATACAATGCAGATTATCAGAGCTTGACTGGGAACTTATGGAGGCATATTTGGGAACATCCCTGATGTTGTTACCTTTCCCCAACTATAACTTTATGTGGCCCCTGTATTTCATATCACAAGATGAGTGTATGTACAAGTAGCATGGGTCTGTGTGTCCAGGCTGTGCCAGACACTTACAGCAGCTGTTTGTCCTGCAGGTTCCAGGTATCGGACAGCTCTGGTTTTGTTCTGACTTGTCTTTCTGGGGTCTGGAACTCAGGCTGCAGCACACAGGCTGTAAAACCAGCATGGGTTGGATGTGGTAGTCTCTGCACAGGGACACAGAGAATGTGCAGTTGGTCTGAGTGTTTGTTGTGGGCTTCCAGATGTGTCAGCCTGTCAGGTACTGCTCTGGCTCTGCACTGCCTCATGCCTGGAAATCCCAAATAAATGGACAAGTTCTCTTTCTACTTGAAAGTGTGTAGGTGTAAAAAAGGATGTCTGGGAAAATCTGATGTGGAGGCCTTACTGTGTAAAGAAAGAGGTATTTTCAAACTCAAGTGGGAGTTGAGAACCTCTTTTGGAATGTTGCCTTAGAAGTTTCCCCCCTTTCACTCAGTCCCATGCCTTTGATGGAGGAAAAAGAGGACAGGATTAGTATGTTTAAAACGGGGCTTCCAAGGGGCGTCAGAGAAGTGCTGCTTTACAGCTGGAGTCACCTAAGGAGTTGTTGGGGCTCTCTGCTGAGGAGATCCCTGCCCGTCCATTCCTGATGCCTTTGGCAGAAGATCAGAGGAGTTAAAGCCCTAAGGGATTAGAAATGTTTGAATGGCCAGGTACTGCAGGTAGAGCAGCAGCCTCTTAAACTGCCAAGCTGTCACACAGGTACTATCAGATGGTGCTCTGTGTCAGCTAAATGTAGATGGAAACTTCTGAATTAATAGTGAAAACTGGGAAATAGTTCAAAGAAAATGACAATTTGCCTATTTAGTTGCATAGCCAGAACTCCAGAGATTTTGTTTGGCTTAAGTAGCCTGAAACTAACAGCTTTGTAACCTTGTAAGAAGAACTTAGACTCTCTGTAGGGGAATGCTCTGAGCCAAATCATCTGTATTTCTTCAGAAAGGTCCACAATGAATCAGTCAGTTCTGCAGTAGCACTTTGTTAGAAGGAAAAAAACCAACCACCTTTTTTCCTGGCCTTTGTACAGATAGGCTGTAGTGTGTGGTTTTACATAGAGATTTTATACTTATGATTAAAACTTTAGTAATCAATATTTATATTGTTAAATAACTGGATGTTTGTTTTCCTGAAACCCATAGAGCTCACCAATTGCTATGTGCAAGCAGTATCTGTTTGAAAAAGGGTTGTCCTTTTGCTGTGTGTCATACCTTAAGGAAATCTTTAATAATGTGGATAAGGAACGTGGCATCTGTGTATCAAATGTCTAGTTTATTACAGTCAATAAATGAAAGTCCTTCAGAGTAATCCCCTATTTTCAGGGGTGTAAAACTCTACTTCAAACACTTACTCTGCAGTTGAAAGTCTGAAGGTAGAGTTTTTAGTTTCTTGAAACTGATGAGAAAAATACTGCAATTGCCTTTGCTTACCTGTAAGTGCTCTGCAGCTTTTTTCTTCTCCATTTGCCCATTAATGCTTTTCCTTCATGGTTCTTTAGTACTGCTGCTTCTGTTGAGACTCTTACAGCAGTTGAAACAGCAGAATTGCACAACAGTGCTGAAAATCCCATTTGGGACCTACTGAAGTAAACAAGTAGTAGTTTCAAGTCCACTGAAAGGGAAGCTTTTCCCCAGGAACAGCCTGAACCTGCTTTCAGTCAGCTGTCATTGTAACTGTGAGGCAATTCCCCTAATTTCTAACCAACAAAAAGCCTTATGGTGTAGCATTAAGGTAGTTTGGGGGGTGGAGACAACCCCAAAAAGCAGAGAAGCTTAGTTACAAGCTAAACATTGAATGCTTACTTGGCTTTCTGTTTCAGAAGTGTCCTGGTGTGTGTTGGATCTTGTATTCTGATGTTTGTGCGAAACAAATGAAATACAATTTTGCACTTAAGGAACCAGACTCATGGCATGCTTTGTCTATTAAAATCCTGAACTGCCTACCCTTTAATTTATGCAAATCTATTCCTGAATAGTTGTGGCCACTGAGTCACAGGCCTTGGCTCTTAGTTTTGCAATACTGGGATTAAGATACAGGTTGATGTTTAGGTGAGAAATCTATTCCACGTTTGAACTGTGCTGTCATCTCTGCTGATGGTGTTGGTGCTGAGAAAGATGCTGGGCCTCCCTTGTCTTCAGTACTGTCAATGTTCTCACACTTTTCATAACGACCTTTGACACCATTTCCTCTCAAAAAGGTTCAGAATAAACCAGAAAAATCTGGAAGGTCAGGACAGGGAAAGCTTTCTGCTGCTTTCTCACTTCCCTTTCCCCAGGATGTGTACAAGCAGGCTCTGTGCAGCTGCTGGCTTTGCAAAGTCAGATGATGTGCTGTCTTCCTCCTCCTAGAGAGGGTAAAAAGAACTTGTTCATTTCCCTCCCTTTCTGTTCTTGGACAAATACGAAATGGTGGGTGTTGATACCTGTGGAGCTGCTGAGAGATGTCCCTCCAAAAGGCATACAGCATGGGGAACACCTGAAAGCCTTGAATTCAGTTGAAAATTGTAGTGCTGCTCCTCCCTCAGTTGAGCAGAAGTTCCTCCCAGAGCGCTCTGCCCAGGGGAACCAGTTCATGCAGTGGCTGTAGCAGGACATTCTCTCTACGTCTGCAGGTGGTGGAAGGCAGAGAACAGAGTGAAGGGCAGCAGGGACAAGGGTCACTCCCTTCTGGTGTAATTTGCTGAGTGAGTTGGGCCAGCCCCTCCAAGCTAACTCTGGTGTTTCCCCTGTGCTTGGCTGCCATCTGGGTGAGAGCAAAACAAAGCTGCATAACTGGGGGAAAAAAATGATGCAGGATGTCTGACAGTATCCACCTTAAAAATTATGGGCTGCTGCTGATCTCAACCTCTGCTTCAGTTCTGCAGCCACAGGAAGGGAGAATGATACTAAGTGAATGGGGTATTGTGGGGTGTTGATGGCGTTATCTGTGTTTCAAGGTAGGAAAGCTGTAAAGCTCAGCATAAGGAGTTTGCAGCTACCTTGTATTGTGCCTTCTGCCCTTCCCATGGCAGCTGGGGGCTGCCTTGGGGGGATTCCTGGGCAGGTGAGATTGTTCCTGGTCACTGCCCAGGGATGTGAGGCTGCTGAGGAGGCTCCCCAGGCTGGGCAGCTGCTCCTTACCAAGCTGCCATGACACGCCAGCACAGAGGGTGTGCTCTTCCCTGTCTGGTGAGGAAGGAGCTGCAGTGCTGGCTCCCTCTGCCTGCATCCATCCATCCTTCCTTCCTTCCTTCCTTCCGCAGCCTGGCTGCATTACAGGCACACGAGCTCCAGCTGGGGCCATGCCTTGATCTCAGCATTTCCTAACAGGGCAGGGGCTGGCTTTATTATTTTTAAAGCTGTGTTAAAGGGAGGGGGAAGCCTTGCTGTATATTCCTAAACCTGAAGATGGCGAGCTGGGTAGGTGGAGACCTGCTGCCATATTGTGCTGTACTGAGACTTCAGCTTTCCTTGAAGCTGAAAGCTTCCCTCCACGGCAGGTTACCACACCTTAAACTGGTTCCACCACAAGCACCATCACTTAACACAGGAGCCAGACCTGCCTTGGGCAGTTACAAAGGTTTTCCTGTAGATGCTGACTCTACTCCAACTCCATTCTCACACGATGCTTTTCTACCTGTCCCAGTCTTGTTCCCCTCACTTACCTCATCCCTCTGGATTACCAGCCATCTGGTCCTGGCACTTCTAGCCTTAGAACAACTTTACTTCAAGACCACAGATTCTGGGGCCTTTTTAGCAATGTGTTTTCCCTGCCCTGCTTTGGGAAGTGGCTGACAATTCAAATGGCAGCTGCCTGTCATAGAAGCATAGAGGTTTTCTTCTGGGAAATTCTGGCTAGAGCGATGGAAACGTTTCTGCAAATGGGGGAGAGAGGTATTTAATAGCCCTGAGGGGGCTGTGTTTAATATGGCAAATTTCCACTCAAGTATTCAGTAAGAAGCTGGTAGAGTTTGATAATGGGCAGCTGTAATAACAGACACTATTACCAGACTTATTCCATAAGCCTTACTCAGAGTTGTAATGACATCAATTTGCTTAAAACATCCGAGTGTGGTGCCAGAGAATTTATAGCTTGTCTAGTTACCATGGTGATTCAAAGTTCATGAAGGTGTTACCTTCAGTTTGCTGGCTTTGCTGTACTGTTGGGTGGGGGGTTCATGCCTTGCTCCCACCGTGGTTCACGGAACTGGCATTTACTTGAGTCGAACTGGGGAAGGGAGCAGGGGTGCTGTGGGTCTCTGTTGTAGTGCCAATTAACATCTACTGAGAGTGGAATTAGAGCCCATCTGGGTTTGCTTTTGGCACGTTACTGAAACAGGATTTAGAGATTTGAACTGTAGCGTTCAGAGAGCTGAACTGTAGGGTGTTAGCTCGCCATCAGCACTGAGGAGTTGGAAGGAGACAAAGACTTCATTGAGAGAGGCAGGCTGAGGCTGCAAGCCCTTTCCACCCAACGCTGGGCCACCTCAGGGCAAGCTGCCTTCTCCCTAGGGTCCTCCCAGGCCAGGAGAGCTGAACCCCAAGTGATCTTTCCTCCTTGTGTCTCCTTTTGGCTGCCGTTGGCGGTGCCGTTTGGTCAGGCAGACGTGTGGTCTGACACAGGGCCACTGCTTTGGTGATGTTGACCCTGATGGGATTTTAACATGCACTTACAAACGTGACCCACAAAGGCAAGGCTGAGTGATTCCTGCTGAGTGCAGTAGGTGTAAATGATCCTTTACCATTAAAAATCCACTACAGGCACCAGTTTGGACATGTGCAGACAGTATCCACGCTGTCTTCCTGGAAGAGCTTTACAGTGTCCTCCCGTCAAGGTACAGGTCCTTAGGAAGGGCTGTTACTCTAGTCCTCTTTCCATCTCTGACCCTTCCCTGCAGTCAGTTGTTTGAGGAAGGCTCCAAAAAGGCAGAAATTACACAAGAAATGAAACTCATCCCCCTACTTCCTGCTTTTGTTTGGTGTCAACAGCACAGCAGAGCTGTTTTCCCACTGTTTTCCCTTACTTTGCTCTATGCTGCTGTCTTCCTGCTGGGATGGAGCAGAGTGGAGCCCCATGGGTTCCCTCACACCCTGAAAGGAAATGTAATCCTCCAGCCATCAGGGAGCGGGGACCTGGGTGTTGAGCCTTGAGGAACTTACATGAAGGCAGCTGTACTGGTACAAATACTTCTGAGCCAGTGCTTGTATTATTTAGTGCATGTTTACCCTTGGCACAGCACCTCACGTACCACCTTCAGTGACATTAGAGCCATGGCTCCTATGACCTCTGCCTACGGTTATCACAACCACAGGGTCTCCTACCATGGTTGTGGAGCTTCTTTCTATCTTGCTCCCCCAGGAGAAGGTCTGGTCTTCATTTTGTGGCAGGTCTGCAAACCATTTGGAAGCGGCTGTATTAGGCCCCACCAAAGATCTATTTGGCCAAGCACCACACCCCCATGGCCACCAAAGTGCAGACAGGAGAGTGAGAGCAAGCAAATGAACTACTTGCTCCTTCCACACTCCAGGAGTGCAGAGCTTCTGACCTTTTTTGCTGGTGTTGTCTCCATGAATTTGGTGTCCTTCAGTGGATTCCCTTTGATGGAAGTAACCATTCTCCTCTGAAATTGATCTCAGGTTTTAGTATCCCTAATGCCCTTTGGTAAGAACCTCAAAGTTCAACTGCATGTTGAGGTGTCTGCCACCACCCCCAATTCCACTCCTTGTGTTAACAGCTCAGAGCCCAGCTGTGAAGCTGGGCTGTCCCCTCTGCTGAGCCCATTACTTTTCACTTCTCCACTTGTTACTTGACCTATTTTTATAGCTCTCTCTGGAACTCTTCTCAGACAGTCCTGGTCCCTTGAATAATTGCAGGTGATTGGCAAAATTTATCACCATACTGATCACTTGGCTAACCCTTATGCCACACCTCCTATTTGGTTGGATAAACACGATGCAAAAGTGGGGCTTCCTCCTCATCCACCACAAGGTCACAAAGCCACAGGACTTCCCAGTGGCTTCAGCATGAAAAACAAGTTTTAAAGCTCAAAGGACCTCAGGCCTCACAACTCTTCCAAGGATGTTGAGAAAGCCAGGAGACACTTTGCAGCCAAGTTTGATGCCCGTTTCCCAACCATTTCTTACCTAAATTTAACTAACACTATATCATCATCAGAGTACCAGTAAGTATTCTGAGAAGAACCAGCTTGACTTCACCCAAAGGACTGATCTTAATGCTTCTACTGCATTCCTGGAAAGCAGCATGTTGAAAGCTGCAGCAACACCAGCAGCAGAACACACTTAGGTATTCAACAGTCTTTTAATTAAGAAACCAGCCACAGGAGGAAGCATAAAGAACAGGGCTTATGACAAACAACTGCCTTACAGTGCTTTCTGGTACAAATCCAGCATCAGGTTCTGTGCACGTACCTGCCTGGGGCTCCCAAAATCACTTCACAAAGTCAGGCTCTTTCTAGACCGCACCAATCTGGTACGTATGGCACCATAAATTCATGATCAGTCACATGTGCTAATGGAATCTGTCAATGCATTCAGAATTTACTTCAATCAGAGCACATGTTTGGGTGCCAGAACCCATCTCTAAATCCCCCTGTTGTAGAACAACTCCGTTTCTTCTGTAGAAGACACAATTTCAGGTTCCAGGTCCTCTCGCTTGATCTGCAATGCACAGGAAAGGGGAATCAACACCAGCCGGTCCCAGTCAGCATATGTTAAGTCCTCTTTATTGCATTAACTCTGCACAAATTGCAATGCTGTATTCCAAAGCAAGACTGCAAAGGATTTGGGGTTCTTAGGGGGTTTGGTTTTGTTTGGGGTGGTTTATTTTGTTGTTGCTTATTTGACAATCCCTACACGTGCACACATGAGGAGTGTGTTTTGTTTAGAACTCAAGGTAGTCCTGAGAGCTGAGGATTAGTAACATTCTCTCCATTCACTACAGAATCACAGAATTATAGGTTGGAAAAGACCTTTAAGATCATCAAGTTCCAACTGTAAATATATTGGGGTGACTCACCCAAGAAAACTTCTGCTATGGGCTGAGAGATTGGGGACCTCAAAAGGAACCAACCAGCCATACTCTCAGTACATTGTTTCTCACAAGTCCCCTCATTTATGTTCTGTTCCCCCTTGTTGCCATAAGAGATTAAGAAATTAATTTTTTTTAAAAAAAAAAAAAAAAAGAGATTATGATGCCCAAAAGTTCAGTCAAACAATAAAAACCACTGAACATTGCTGGGATTCTTCTGAGGATATTCTCACAGTGCTGATAAGGGAGAGGAAATAAATGCAGCAAGGAACCCCAGGCTCTTATCTCACTTGGCCAAAGCCATGCTCAAGTCCTCTGTTTAAAACCTGCCAGGAAAGCAGATCACACTTCACAGTATGGCAGGGTGAGGAGATGTTGCACATGAGTTGCTTTACCTCTCTGATGGAATTCATGCTGACTTTGCATGGAGGACAAAAAAATCTCATCTACATCCTTCCTTTCTCCAGCAGGACTGAAAACAGCACTGAAGAGCCTTGGTTTTAATCTTTTAAGACAGCTCTCCTGACCTTGCTTGCTTCAGACTGTTGTGAAAATCTGATAAATCTACACTGAAAAGGGTAAATATAAATACCACACAATGCAATTTAGACCTAGAAAGTCCTGTAAGCCTCTGCCTCACACCTGGGCCTTCACATGCAGCCTCTCCCCTGCCCCATTTTAGAGCCACAACCACATTAATCCTATAGGTTTTTTTTTTCTATGTGGCCTTAAGACTGCTATCCATAGTTACAGAATCATTATTTAATGTAACAATACTCCCAAATCAATTCCTAATAAAGGACTTACCTGCCCACACTGTGGGAACATGCTAAATGAAACTGGCAGCATCCCTCCTAGTACTGATGTAATCAAAAGCATTCTTATTGAAGCCAAAGCACGGTGAGTTTTTGCAACTTTTGCTCTGTCCAAGACATTGGAAAAATAAGTGTGTCAGTTGGGGCCCAAAAAATAATCTGACAGTGACACAAGGAGCACTAGCTGCTGTTGTAGTGGTTGGAATAGCACTGAAGTTAATAATAACCTAGGCTTACAAGTTATAAAGTTGTTTCCTTACTTTATTTCCTATATTCTTTCTCCTGATTTCCTGTCCTTTCCCTTTGTTTTGTTTCCCAAGCCCAGATTGTCAATACAAGATTAAGAAAATCAGCAGCAGAATGAAAATGACCACAGAAAAGAAGGTCCATTAGTGCTTCAAAGTGTCTCAACTTGTTGACTAAGATTTTTCTGGTATTACCCTCTCCCCTTTGAGCTTCAGTTCCTCCTGGCAGTCCTACTTTGTCCTGTGAAAAATCTTACTCAATATATATATATATTTAAAGTTTGATCTTACATCTGTATTTAAGTCTTCTGGTAATAGGAGTCCCATAAGCTACAAAGGGGGGTAGAGAATTGATTTAGGCAATACCAAGTTATATGACATAGATGGTCCCTACCTGTATTATTCACATGACACAGATAAAACAGCCTGTAAGGACAGCATAGACATGTTTCCTGCATGGGAGCAGGGAGGAAACCCTCACAGTTTTACACAGCCTCCTGCAAACCCCTTGGATAACCAGATTCACTTATCTAAATGAATCACAGCAGCTGGAGGGAAACTTCCCAGATAATCCCTGCTACCAAGGTAATAACCACAAACCCAGTGAAGAACTGGCAAGTGGCCACAGCCAGACTGAAACCCAGAACACACACTGACTAGCCCCCCAGCCCTTTTGCAGCACCTCCTACCTTTCCACAAAGTGCATCAGCACAGCTGGCAGGAGGAATGTTGTCCCAAACAAGACTCCTCTTGACAATGCTGTTTCTTTAACAGCCTCCAGGGAAAGAGAAAAGGAAAGGTTAAAGCAGCACTCCATGCAGCTTCAAATGCCACATGCTTCTGTGAGCACCTGTTTGCCTAATACTCTGGGGTCTCAGGCAATGGCAAATGAGGAATAAAAACATTTGTGAGGAATTCTTTCTTAAATTGAAACTAAACTTCCACAAGTGGCAAATATTCTACTTGGGACTAAGGAATTCCTTAAAAGGGCTGTGACACCACTGATGCCCTACTGAGTTTTCCTGCCACAGTGATCATTTTGCTTAGACTTGCATTTTTAAGGTGTGCTGAACTTCCTCTAAACAGTTGGAACATCTGGGCATCCTGACTCCACCATGTCAAATCTGAAACTCTCTCCAGCTGTCCAGAAATCCTTATGTTCATCTGCCTGTTTCTTCCTCTCTGGACAGCAGCATCCTCATTTCAATATATCCAACTCTATCTACTCTCAGCCTCACATTCAGGTCTTAGCAGGGAATGAAAGGCAAATCAAGAGAGACCTCCAGCCCCTCACCCACCTTCTCACCAGCCTTCTGTGACACTCCTACAACCTTGCCATTCCTGTCCATCACCTTGATCCCATGCTCAAATTCTGGGCCTCTCACCACCACCACAGTAAATGCACTCATCAAACCTGCAGAGTTAAAAAGGATTTTGCTTTGAAAGATCCACAAGGACCATCTCAATAGTAACATTCAGAATTCTGCACATTTTCAGTCCCAACAGTTCACAAGTGAATAATTTGACAGGGTAAGAAGACAGTGCCCTATAAAAATCTACTTGGGATCTTACTGTTTGTTTCAGAAGCTGGAGCAAGATTGTAAGGTCTCTGTCCCCAAAGGTGCTTTACTGTTATGTACTCAGATCTTTCACTCATTGACATCCAGCTCAAATCAAAACTGCTTTGCTCTGAAGAGAAAGGGGAGGGATCTGTGTTGTGGATAGGTTTTGTACTGGTCAGAGCAAAATCCAGCACAGAAGGAAAGATGCTGAAGGGAACAGCCTTGATCTCAAGGGGAGGGTGCCAGGGGAGCACTGGCTCTAATGTGTCCCACTGTGGCACTTGTGTGCCCAGCTGGGTGTCTGTCACAAGTGGCAGCGCTTCAGCTGGACCTGAGATGAGAATGTTTCAGCCTTCTCCAGAGCCAGGTTTACAAGGTACCTGAAAACATCCACCCCACAGTCAGTCACTGAAAACACAGGCCTAAATCACTGGCACTTTTAAAGCCTGTATCAACGGGACTTAGCAATCTAACCGCATTTCTCCTTTCTCTTCTCTAAGCCAAGGTCTTGGCATAACAGGGCACAGTCTGGCAAACCAACCTTGCTTGAAATAGTAGATATCTCTTTCTCTTAGTTTTTGGCAGGGCTGTTCAATAGACAGCAGTGTAACAGAGGCCCTTTTCATGCTGGACAAATATTAATCAATTACGCTCAGGTTTCTCTTGAAAACGAAGCTGGCAAGGGACATAAAGGATAATAAAAAGGGGTTTTTTAGATACGTGAATAGCAAAAGGATGACCAGGGATAATGTAGGTCCCTTGATGAATGAGGAGGGTGTCCTGGTAACGGGGGATACTGAGAAGGTGGAGATACTGAATGCCTTCTTTGCTTCGGTCTTCACCTCAAAGGCCCCCCGGGACCCACAGGCACTGGATGTAAATAGGAGTGTTTGGGATATGAAGAATTTCCATCTGGTTGAGGTAGGGGAGGTCCAGGAGCGGCTCAAAGGGATAAACGCACACAAATCCATGGGACCGGATGGGATACATCCACGTGTGCTAAGGGAGCTGGCGGAGGTGATTGCTGAGCCGCTCTCTATCATCTTCAACAGGTCCTGGAGAACAGGAGAAGTGCCTGAGGACTGGAGGATAGCCAATGTCACTCCAGTCTTTAAAAAGGGCAAGAAGGAGGATCCCAGCAACTATAGGCCAGTCAGCCTCACCTCTGTCCCCGGAAAGGTAATGGAACAGCTTGCTCTGGATGCCATCTCCAAGCAATTGGAAGAGAAGAAGGTCATGAGGAGTAGTCAGCATGGATTCACCAAGGGGAAATCGTGCTCGACCAATCTCATAGCCTTCTACGATCTCATCACCGGCTGGGTAGATGGAGGGAGAGCAGTAGATGTCATCTACCTTGACTTCAGCAAGGCTTTTGATACTGTCTCCCATGACATCCTGATAGCAAAGCTGAGAAAGCATGGGATTGATGAGTGGACAGTGAGGTGGGTTGAGAATTGGCTGTCGGACCGAGCCCAGAGGGTCGTGATTTGTGGAGTGGAATCTGACTGGAGGCCTGTGACTAGCGGTGTTCCCCAGGGCTCGGTGTTGGGTCCAGTCCTGTTTAACATCTTCATTGACGACCTTGATGAGGGAATAGCATCGACCCTCAGCAAGTACGCCGATGACACAAAGCTGGGAGGAGTGGCTGACACGCAGGAACACTGCGCTGCCATCCAGAGAGACCTGGACAGGCTGGAGAGCTGGGCAGGGAGAAACCAGAGGAGGTTTAACAAAAGCAAGTGTAAAGTCTTGCACCTGGGAAGGAACAACCGTTTCTATCAGTACAGGCTGGGGGATGACCTGCTGGAGAAGAGCTCAGTGGAGAAGGACCTGGGGGTCCTGGTGGATGACAGGTTGGCCATGAGCCAGCAGTGTGCCTCGGTGGCTAAGAGAGCCAATGGGATCCTGGGGTGCATCCGGAGGAGTGTAGCCAGCAGGTCACAGGAGGTGATCCTCCCGCTCTACTCTGCCCTGGTCAGGCCCCACCTGGAGTATTGTGTCCAGTTCTGGGCTCCCTGTTATAAAAAGGGCAGGGATCTCCTGGAGAGAGTCCAAAGAAGGGCTACGAAGATGATAAAGGGCCTGGAGCATCTCCCCTATGAGGAAAGGCTGAGAAGACTGGGACTGTTCAGCCTTGAGAAGAGAAGACTAAGGGGGACCTAATTAATGTTTACAATTATCTTAAGCAAGGGATGCAGGGGAATCAGCCAGCCCCTTTTCAGTGTCTGTGGGGACAGGACAAGGGGCAATGGCTGCAAGTTGGAGCACAGGAAGTTCCACACCAACATGCGGAGAAACTTTTTCACAGTGAGGGTGACAGAGCCCTGGGACAGGCTGCCCAGGGAGGTGGTGGAGTCTCCTTCTCTGGAGATATTCAAGACCCGTCTGGATGCCTATCTCAGTGAAATGTCCTAGGGAGCTGCTTTGGCAGGGGGTTGGACCCGATGATCTCTCGAGGTCCCTTCCAACCCCTACAATTCTATGATTCTATGATTCTCTATACCTTAAGAAAATGAAAGTGCATTTTAACACCTGCTCCAAGGGAAGCAAGTCAAAAAGCTCTAATGCAGATCCTTGGAAGATCTGGGTAGCCATTTCACAGAACTTGGAACTGAGGAGATGGCATTAATTTTACCAATTTCCCCCTAGAAAAGGCCAAAAATTTCTTTAGTGGGGTTAGAAAAAGTTAATGACACCAAATAGTTAAACTTGTCCTGGTGCAAGTTCATTCTAGCAATGAACTGAGTCCCACTACCTTGCAAGATTAAAAATGTGCTGTTGCAACAACTCCTGAGTTTCTACACTGTCAGCAGTAGCCAGCAGCAGCCCCAGCCCCAGTGAGGAACTGTGTCAGTGCACACACAGAGCTATGTTGCACTCTGGTGTCACATATGTGCCACACTAGGTCACAGCAGTTCCCAGTCCTACCAGTCTGGATGGTTTCAGGTATTTTGTGCAAGCCAAAGGAAAATGCCAGCACACCCCTGGATATCTCTGGAGAAATGGTTGTGTGTCTGAACTAAACCCCATCGAGCATCAAACAGGTCAGTCTCACACAGAAAGTGCGGTACCCAGCAAAGGCAGTCAGAGGAGGTGGTTAGGAAACAGTCAGACCACATCTGTGCAAGGGCAAGACAATTCTGCAATCAGATGGGATCAGCAAATGGCCCTCAGGCCAGCTGCACAACGTACAGTTTCCTTCTACTCACCAAAAAGAGGAGCAGGTAGAACTTTCCTGGCCATGAGTTCTGCTAGTGAGCTCTTCGATGTGTATCGGTTCATGAAGACAAGAGGGAGAGCCTAAAGCATTGGGAGGAGACAGGCACCTTCTGTTAACAAACCTGCAGCATTTCAGGGTGTGCAACAGTTCAGGAAAAGAAACCTGTGACTGAGTACTTTGTTAACATCTACACAAATAAAAAAAGGTCTTGGTTTAACATTCCAACAAAATACATATGCTACCTAGTTACTGATGTATATGTCAGCACCTCTGGATACAACATGATGATTAAGAAAAGCATTAAATGTTATTACTTACAGGACAAGAGCAGTATGAACACATTCCTCAAAAGGACACCTGATGTCCCTGATTCTCTGCAGTTTCTATACTGCTGTAACACACTTGCAGGAAGTTTCATTTCAGAATGAACAGCCAGGACACCAGCTAGTGCTCGGTCTCCCTGGCAGGGCAAAGAACTCCCACATTCCCCCATGGGAACAGCTGCCTCCCAAGACCTCCATGAAGTCCTGAGCACTGCTCACCCAACGGTTTCACCTACAGGACAGAGGGGAAAGTCCACCTAACAAAAGCAGGGACAGCCATAACTTTCTGCCAGAAGGCTTATAAAAATCACTGCTTCGTGTGGAGAGTGAGGAAATGCGCTTGTGATGAGTGTCAGGAGGATACCAGAGCTCATCCTGATGTAGCATAATCTGGAAACCACAAATCCCTGTTCCAGCACAGAGATAACTAGGTGGCCCACAGCTACCTACCCCTCCTGGGAGGGTAATTAACCTGCATTCAGTGCAGTACTTTCATGGCTGTGCTGCTTCTGAGATCTGGGCTAACTCTATCCAGTACAGATGTCTGCAGATTTCAACACTTTTTTAGAGCTGGACAAATCTCTCCCATGGCACATCATCAAAAAATGAACCACAGTACCCAGTGAGTTATTCTGTGTTTGTAAACCTGGGCCATTTTCTGTCATCACCCATTTTCTAAGCTTGCAGAATAATAAAGAAAAGGATGGAAGAGGAAGCATCAGAGGAAGCCAAGCAAGGCACCAGCTGACAAATGATGGGGGAAAGTTCTTATTCTCAACAGTTCTGGGGGAAGACATCAGAGCAGAGCATTAAAGCACAGTCCTGAAGAACATCTGCCAGTGTGTTGTTGCTGAAGTTGCACAGTTGCTGAAGAACATCTGTTCAGTGTGCACTGAACATCTCAGTGCCTACTTCTCAGTAGAGCCTATCAGGAAAGCAATCATTGAGCAAATACATACACCAATAAATGCTGCATAGGAAATGGCTCCCAAGCTGTAGAAGATCTGCTTATCTTGCACTGAGTACTCCTAAGGAGGACAGAAGAAAATACTACATTAAGTCCATTTGCAGTACCCTTGTAAATCATGTTCAAAATGGTCTTGTACAATTCAGATGATTTTAAAAATGTGAGAAACCAGCACATACTTCAGCCTTTGTGGTGGCATTTCCATTTAACAGGGTGAATCCTGTGGTGTATGTGTGGAACACAAACTGTGGAGAGATTATAAGCACAAGTTAATTTGGGACTGAGACTAGAAGACTTGTAAATGTAGAAAGAAAGAAGCAATTACCTGATAAAAAAAAGTTTGCTTTGCTTGGAACTGCAGTGTTGAAAGAATAACCTAAAAGGAAAACCCACAAGAAAATTAGGTTTGCTGAATCTAGGAAGTTTTGGTGAGCAGTGGGTGGCTGGAGCACAAAGGTAGCTGCTGTGTTACTGTCTGCAGCAGCCTCAAAGTCTCCACAGAGCACCCAAAGCCATCTGTGTTTACTTCAGGCTAGCTCTCTTTCTTGCCACAGATGTGACACACTTCACTTTCTATCCAATATAAAACACAGAGACACAGTGGTTAGCAAAATGTGTGCAAGAATATTTGAGCAAGATGCTTTCTCACCCAAAATAAAATCAGGCACCTACATTTGTACCTGTGAAGCTTAAATAGATGCAAAGAAAATACCTAAGGTAAGAAAAATGTAATTTAAGTTAATTAAAAAGAATCATAGAATCATAGAATTGTAGGGGTTGGAAGGGACCTCGAGAGATCATCGGGTCCAACCCCCTGCCAAAGCAGCTCCCTAGGACATTTCACTCAGATAGGCGTCCAGACGGGTCTGGAATCTCTCCAGAGAAGGAGACTCCACACCCCCCTGGGCAGCCTGTCCCAGGGCTCCCTCACCCTCACTGGGGAAAAGTTCTTCCCCATGTTGGTGTGGAACTTCCTGTGCTCCAACTTGCAGCCATTGCCCCTTGTCCTGTCTCCACAGTCCACTGAAAAGGGACTGGCTGATTCCCCCTGCATCCCCTGCTTAAGATAATTATAAACATTAATTAGGGTCCCCCCTTAGTCTTCTCTAGGCTGAACAGTCCCAATTTTCTCAGCCTTTCCTCATAGGGGAGATGCTCCAGGCCCTTCATCATCTTCGTAGCCCTTCTCTGGACTCTCTCCAGGAGATCCCTGTCCTTTTTATACCAGGGAGCCCAGAACTGGACACATGTCCTGGTTTCAGTCAGGATAGAGTTAACTTCATTTGTAGCAGCTGATGGCATGCTGTGTTTGGGAGTTACAATGAAAGCAGTGCTGAGAACACCCTGATGTTCTTAGTTGCAGTCAGACAGTCAAGGACTTTCTCAGCTTCTTCCTATTTCTCTGTTCATGAGAAAGGAGGGGCGAAGCCAGGACAGGTGACCCAGATGGGCCAAAGAGAGTATTCCATGCCAATGACGTCCTGCCCAGCAGAACGGGGGGCTGAGGGGAGGAAGAAGAGGGGCGGTGGCGGGACGCGTGCTGCTTGGGGGGACGGTCGGGTTCCGGGACAGCTCTGGGTGGTCCGGCCTGAGTTGTGTGGGTCGGGGAGAAACTGCATTGGGGATCAAGAGTTTCATATTCTTTTGCTCTAAAGTCCTGTTAGCATTGGGATATTTGATCTTTCTGTTCTCTTAGTAAACCCTCCTTATCCCAACCCACGGGCCTCTTAGTTTCTTGGTTTTGGAGTTATTTGCCCCTTCCTTTTCCCTTCCCTTGTTTCCCCTTTTCCCTCTTCCCCTGCTCTTTTACTTTAAGGAGCAGGCAGCTGTGTGGATCTCGGCCCACAGCCGGGGGGAACCACGACAACACAACACTCCAGGTGGGGCCTGAGCAGGGCAGAGTAGAGGAGGAGGATCACCTCCTGTGACCTGCTGGCCACACTCCTCCTGATGCCCCCCAGGATCCCATTGTCTCTCTCAGCCATCAGGGCACACTGCTGGCTCATGGCCAACCTGTCATCCACCAGGACCCCCAGGTCCTTCTCCACTGAGCTCTTCTCCAGCAGGTCATCCCCCAGCCTGTACTGATAGAAACGGTTGTTCCTTCCCAGGTGCAAGACTTTACACTTGCTTTTGTTAAACCTCATCTGGTTTCTCCCTGCCCAGCTCTCCAGCCTGTCCAGGTCTCTCGGGATGGCAGCGCAGTGTTCCTGCGTGTCAGCCACTCCTCCCAGATTTGTATCATCAGCGTACTTGCTGATTGAGTCAGATTGGTTTTACTAGTGGGAGTATAAATATTAGAACCAACTGATTTAAGACCAAAGATTTTAGGAGTTACTTCCCAGCTGCTTCTCAAGTTCAGACAGTGAGTGAGAGCTTTGGTTGTGATAAACTACAGCCTTTCCTGAGGTCTGAACTGCCAAGCTCAAGGTGCAGAGCACTCTCATGGAACAGTCAACCAAAACAAGGTAGATATTGAGGAAGAGGAGGGCAGGGAATGTCCAAAGCCTCAGAGGAGGATCATGTAATTCATGTAATATTAGGGATCAACTACCTGTATTATTAATGCCAGTGCTGAACCTATCCACATCTATGAAAGAGCATAAGCTGTAAATACCAAAAGGAAATCTATCTGTTAGTTCTACTACTGTTCTTAATGACTTTAACAGCCAGTAACACTCTGATAGAGCCATGTAAATTCATGCTGTAGTCTCTTGCAGATGACACCAAGTTGGAGGGAAGTGTCAATCTGCTGGAGGGTAGGAAGGCGCTCCTGAGGGACCTGGAGAGGTTGAATCAGTGGGCAGAGGCCAATGGGATGAAGTTCAACATGGTGAAGTGTCAGATCCTGCACTTTGGTCACAACAAGCCCAGGCAATGCTGCAGGCTTGGGGCAGGGTGGCTGGAAAGCTGCACAGAGGAAAAGGATCTGGGGATATTGGTTGACACTCGCCTGAACCTGAGCCAACAGTGTGCCCAGGTGGCCAAGAAGACCAACAGCATCCTGGCCTGTGTCAGGAATAGTGTAGTCAGCAGGACCAGGGAGGTGATCATCTCCCTGTACTCAGCTCTGGTGAGGCTGCACCTTGAATACTGGGTTCAGTTTTGGGCCCCTCACTACAAAAAAGACAACAAGGCCCTGGGGCACAAACAATCTCTTCGAATGCTGCTGAAGGAAGGCAGCTAAAAGGTTTGGACTTCCAATGAGATTCCTTTAAGGGCACCATTTCTAGATTAGTCAGCAGTTCTCAAGATGTCTTTTTACAAGTCTGTGCTGAAAATAAAGCTAAGAAGCCTAAAAGTCCCCCCCAATCCCTGGCTTTGGAAAAGGAAGCCCCATGGTACACTAGGATCTTTCGTGACTACTCACCAATGGAAGAGAGATGGGCAGGAAGACTAAAAAGAAAGAAAACTTCATTTCAGTAATAATAAATGCTGAGTCTAGATTTTGAGCAGGAAATTCCCCTAACTCCCCCTCCTCTAGTTTCAGCTCTAAGTAAAACACTGACTCACCAAACCCCCACTATCACAATGGACTTCAATTCTAATCTTTGTCTCATGCTCCTCATTAAAGAAGCCAGAACATCCAGTCACAGCTCATAGCTAAAAGAAACCCGTGAACTCAGTGTGGCTGCTCAGAAACTATATATCTGAGTTTTGAATAGAAACTTCTGCTCCTCAGCCTGTTAAAAAAAGGATAAGTGGCAACAAAGGCTGCCACAGCTGTGAGTGGATATACAAGGTAATCAGTAAATAGCCTAAGTACCTAAGAGGACCTAAGACAACCATAGGGATAAATAAATCTTCAACAGTTTTGACAATGTAGCTAAGAGAAGTAAGAGTCTAGCTGTTTTTCTGTAGGGAGAAGAGTATTGATACAGTATCACAGTGGCTATTTGCTATGAGCTATTCCCCTTTGATGCTTCAGTCACAGATGCAAAACTCCTCCTCAGGGAACTTACGTGGGGGTCGAAACAAAACAGGAATTATCTTGTCTGTATCTGGATGTACACTGGACTTAACAGCAAAAAAGAAAAAAGTCAAATTAGACCACCTTTGCCATACTGGGATGAGGAAGGAAAAAAAAAATTGTAAATATTTTGGAAACTCACCAGGCTTAGCAGGAAGGCTTGCTTTGTCTAAACAATTTGAGAATTAGGTTAGTAATCAAGTTTCAGAAGAGACTGGGTAAAATCTTCTTTCTTATATCTCTTTCTTTCCCCCCCAATAACTTACTTTTATACTGAATGTCATATATGTATACACCCCTTTAATTATTTGTCACTAAAACATCTCTCCATATGCTCCTTGTTGCATGCAACTTCCATCCCACGTGCTGTGCAACAGCACTGAAGTACACATTATGGGGGAACAGAAAGTTAATTTTTAAAAGTTAAGCTAGTAGGTATTTAAAACCAGAAAACAATTCTGAAATAGAGCTAAAAAGCCTAAACACTTAAATTAGGACTGCAGCTTTTCTGGATTCACAGAAGTTTTTATTTCTCCTTTCAGACTTTGACACACAAGTTACTAAATGCCACGTGGGAAGAGTCAAGCCCACCGTGAATCACGACTCCTCCTAAGGAAGCAGGGGCTCAGCACTATTTTCCAGCAATTCCATGAGTAGGTTTCCCACTCAAGCATTGGTACTGCTCATTTTAAGAGATGAGAAACCAAACCAACCTGCCCTCTATATGATGGTGCAACACCAAAGACTCAAAAGGAGCTCAGAAAGCATGCTGCATGTTTATCACCTCCCGGTATCATGCCAACTGAGGGCAGACAGGCTTAAAGCAATGATTCCTAGAGTCATCTGAGGGTATCTTCAGTGAGAAGATACACAACTGAGTATCCTGAAGAATGCTGATACTGCAACTGGGCATCAGTGGGCATCCAAAGAAATTCCAACCGGATTCACAGACTAGAAAAATCTCTGTAGCAATGAGTTTTCTTGTCCTATCCCATGGAGCTGAATCTCAGCATTCCATCTGCTAGATCTCATACTAATACCAACCACTGCAACCATAAAAAAAGGAGACACCTGTGTTTTCCATAAACTGCACTCCAAAATACCTGATCATTCTGTAGGGGCTCACTTGGCGTCTTTACAGCCTTTTCTAATAATAACCTGGCTCCTCTTATTTCATCCTGTGTTTGAGAGAAAAACAAATGAATCAGAAGAAAAATAACTAAGACCTCAATATTCTACAGTTACAAGGCACATTAAATACAAACCTAGAGTGTCAAGCTAACGCACTTGTCCTTCACCAAAGCAGCTAAAGCAAGAACATACCTTGAAAAGCAGCTAATTCACAGTCATAAAAATGTATATATTATTTTGCCCCCTTTAAGTATCAGCCCTTTGACTCATCACACAAATGCACCTGAACTTTAAGCACATGAAAAACCTCACTGAAATCAAGAGCATTATTCTTGTACAGAAAGTTTTCCATGTGTGCTGTTAAGTTCAAAGATCTGCCCCCATAGCGACCATCTGATATCCCCACAGACACCTAGATGTCTATTTTTAAATTAAATTCCAAACCAGGCTTTTACAATTACCAGCAACAAATCACATCACTAGATGTTCGTGCATGGTCACAAATACATGATCCAGTTTTGGACTGTATGCTCTTCCTTGTAACTTGGCTTAAGTGTTTCACTATAGAAAACAGATACACTTAAAGAGAACACAACCCTAACCACAAGCAGTTACCCACAGTCCATATGAAAAGATGCCTCTCTTAAGAGAATTTAGGAGATTATTTGACTTTTCTTCAGCAGGCACATCTCTACTTGCAATAGCTTGTTCTGATTCAAGGAGGTGTGAACTAACCCCACATCTCCAAATCCCTGAATGTACTATATGATTTCCTGTTGGTGTTTACATATATATAGTGTACATTTATTAAATTATATTATTTGCACACATAAAGGAGCTTTCACTTTAAAAAAAAACCCAATTGAATAGCAAAAATTCCTTTGACAGACAGATCAGCCAGCCAACTCTCACACAACGTGCTCTCCATTTTCCTCTGTCCCCCAGACAAAACTATACAGAAGTGGATCGACAGAAAAACACATCTTTGACAGAAGTCTGCTGTCACAACAGCTCCTGAAATTTAGAAGCTGGACTTTATGGCTAACAACGTGTTCAGAGGCACACTTTGAATAATGATTGTTAATATTGTAATAACCATGTATCTGGTATAAGCAGACCCTACAAAGCAGGTGTATTCCTCTTTGGGGAGGGTTCCTTTCTGTATAGGCACTCAGAGGAGAATTGAAGAGCTTCATGACCTTCAGATTAAGCTGCACGACAAGGATGGGTACATGGATTGGCCAGCAGAGATTTTGGGTGCCTGGGATGCAGTCGAGCAAATCTGTCTCCTCCAAAGCTGTGACAGCTGGCCATCCTGACCCCTCCAGCAGCAGATGCATTTAAGAACAGCGTGGGGAGCTGCTCACTCCACCTCTCTTGTCTTTGTGGGGGTGTGTGTCCTGATTCTTAATTGGACTAATTCAGCTGTTGGCACTGAGGACATGGTCTAAACAGGCCTGGTGAAATGACCATGCCCAGAAATACCTTGGTGTTTACGTGCCTGTGTATAGAAATGCCCACGTGTGTGCGTTTGTTCCTCTTACACGTGTATGCATGTGTTTCGGGAAGCCATATCCCGAGATCGGTGTACACCCCGGCAACGGCACCCCTCATAAAGGCAATCTTCCTACGACCGGCCACGTTGGGAGCGGGACCGAAGGGGCACCGAGCCGCCGAGCCCCGGCTCCCTGGGGCGACGTCCCGGCGCCAAGGGCCGGGGGACGAGTCCCCTCCCGCGGCCCGGCCCCCCACCCCCGGGCTTTGAACCGAACGGGGCTGGACTGCGGTACTCACGGGGGATTTCAGGAGCAGCAGGGGGTCAAAGGCGTCCACCCAGAGACGAAACCTCTGGAAAAAAGACTGACGGGAGACGAGGCGTTATTTCGGAAGCAGCCCGCCCAAGCCGAGCTCCCCCCGCTCCCCCCGCGCTCCCCCCCGGCCCTGACCTGGCCCTCCGTCCTCCAGAACTGCAGGTTGGCGTCCATTGAGCCGCGACACCGGAAAGCGCTGTCGGGGGACGGTCCGCACGGTGCACGGTCCGCCCGGGCGCGGTGCCGCCGAGCTGAGATCCCGCACGCTCGGCCGGGCCTCCCGCGGGGTAGGTTTGGTGCCTGCGCCGCCTTCCCGCCCTGAGGCGCCGCGCTCCTGCCGCAAGGGAAGGAGAAGGGAGACAGGCGGAAGGCAGGTGTCGGCGGGGCGCGGAGGCAGCGGGAGGCCGCGGCGTGCAGCCCGGGAACACCCCCAGGGCGAGGGGAGCAGATAGGGATTAGCAGAGCTCCGATCGCCTTTTCCTTTTCCCCCTGAGCGGCCCAGGGCGGCAGAGCCAAAGGAGCGGGACTGCCGAGCTCCCCGTGACCTCAGCGACTGAGGTAAGAGGAGGACACAGACAGGTAAGAATCACACCATCACCAGGTTGGAAAAGACCTTTAAAATCATGGAATCCAACCGTTCCCATCCTACGCTAAACCATATCCCTAAGTACCTTATCTACCTGTCTGTGAAACGATCAGCATGTCATCGCTTAGGGGCTTCACAGCCACCACAGCGTGCTACATTGCATTACGGAGCTGCACAGGGGGTTAACATCACAAATCGTAGGTCCAGGAGATGAGGTCTCTTGGAAGCATTGCACAGATCCCAGGGGATTTACGTGAAACACGGACTGAGAAGAGATTTGCAAGCACTGAAACCCAGAGCATTTTAATCCCCATTATAAAGCGCTCTCAGGAAACAGCAGCCACTTTGCCAAGGTGGTTCCCTTGTGCTCCCATTCCTCTGCCCTGCTCAACAGGAAAGGTGAAAAATACAAACCCATTCAGCATCATACTGCCTTACTCACTCCCCAGCAGCACACCTGCTACTTACTGAGTACTCACCACCATACACAGACCTTGGCAGCTCATAACTGCATGTGAACAAAGGTATACAAGAAGGTTTTCTGCAGTGCAGCTTACCCATTTGACCCAAAATAGATAAATAGGTATATTCAGGGGGAAGCGTGAAAGAAAACCAACACACCTGCTGCTAGTGAATGTTAAGATTTATTAGCATAGCTAGAGATAACCCTACATTGTTTTCAAGCAGTACAATATTTCATCTTCAGATTGTTCCTGGAGATAGATTCAAGCGCATCAGCAGTGCTTTAAATGTCATTAAACTCCAGTAAGGACACTATTTGGGTTCAAGTATTTACCATCTTGCAAGCAGAACAGAAGCTCTTCATGCTTGTTATTGCTCCTGCATACCCACACTGCATCTTCAACTATACACAGGATTAAAATGGCACATTTACATTCAGAGTTTAGTGCATCTACACACAAACCCAAATATTATTTTATATTATTTTACTTGTTACATTCATTTCCTCCTCTGTAAAATTCATTAAAACCCAACTGTGTATCAAAATTCTGTTTTCTGTATCATCACCCTTGTTTCAAACTCGTTACAGAATTTTTCATGTAAGGGAACACGTGCTGGTCCAAAACTAATCAAGAAAAGAGGAAAAACCCAGCAGAATACAACTGTATTTTGTGAACTTGTATTCAGGAAGAATGTGAGGGGTCACAGCAATTCATGAAGCCAGTTGCAAAAAAAGGGGGGGAAAAAAACACACCTTACTTTTTACTCTTTTTAAAAATAAAAAGACTGGGGAGTCAGCAAATATTTCAACATTTAATTTCTTTTTCAACATCAGAAAACAAGAACTTTGATTTTAATTATTTTTATAATCACAGCTGCAGTCTTAATTTCTTCGGTGTACTGTAACTAAGAGTTTTGTCCACATATTTGAATGTTTATGTATGCACTTTCTCAAAATACTCTTTAGAAGCTTCTGGGCTTGGTTTGATCTGTCAAGAAAAGAAAGTTTAGTTATTATAGCTGTAATTAATAAAAAATACAGACTTGACATTTTATCTAAGAAAAACTCATGTGCTCTTTATAAAAACAATAAGTTATTTCTGTTTCTGAACTCAGTAGAAAGATGAAGGCCTAAATGATGTACAAGCTCCTAACTGCAAATTTTAAGTAAATAATAATATTTCCTACTAAGTATCAAGCAAGACATTGCAGAAGTATAAAAAAAGGTAAATCTAAAGACAAGTGGTGGAGAGTGTGGGTCAAACTGAGAATTTTCAATTTAATTTGCATTTTCTGAAAGAAAATCAGTGACTTCCTTCACAGAAATCACCCATTTAGTATCATAGAAATAGGTTAACTGACCCAACTGATAAAAGCCTCAGTGTAAAGTCTTGCACCTGGGAAGGAATAACCATTTGTATCAGTACAGGCTGACCTGCTGGAGAAGAGCTCAGTGGAGAAGGACCTGGGGGTCCTGGTTGATGACAGGTTGGCCACGAGCCAGCAGTGTGCCCTGGGGGCTGAGACAATGGGATCCTGGGGGGCATCCGGAGGAGTGTGGCCAGCAGGTCAAGGGAGGTGATCCTCCCCCTCTGCTCTGCCCTGGTCAGGCCCCACCTGGAGTGTTGTGTCCAGTTCTGGGCGCCTTGGTATAAAAAGGACAGGGATCTCCTGGAAAGAGTCCAGAGAAGGGCTACGAAGATGATTAAGGGCCTGGAGCATCTCCCCTATGAGGAAAGGCTGAATGAGCTGAGACTGTTCAGCCTAGAGAAAAGAAGACTAAGGGGGGACCTAATTAATGTTTATAATTATCTTAAGCAGGGGATGCAGGGGGAATCAGCCAGCCCCTTTTCAGTGTCTGTGGGGACAGGACAAGGGGCAATGGCTGCAAGTTGGAGCACAGGAAGTTCCGCACCAACATGGGGAAGAACTTTTACACAGTGAGGGTGAGGGAGCCCTGGGACAGGCTGCTCAGGGGGTGTGGAGTCTCCTTCTCTGGAGATATTCAAGACCCATCTGTACGCCTATCTCAGTGAAATGTCCTAGGGAGCTGCTTTGTCAGGGGGTTGGACCCGATGATCTCTCGAGGTCCCTTCCAACCCCTACAATTCTGTGATTTACACAACATGCAGAGATTCAGTCAAGCACCTTGCTTTACAGTGGTTCTCACCCCTTCAGCCATGCAAAGACATGCCAGTGTCTATATTTAGACAAGTGGTATTTAGCAGTCACTTACTGTAGGGGAGTCTGGAGTCCAGTTTGCTGGGCAAACCTCTCCATGTGTTTCCACGTACTGGAATGCTTTCACCAAGCGGAGGGTTTCTTCCACGCTACGACCGACGGGGAGATCGTTGATACTCAGATGCTTGATGATCCCATTCGGATCGATGATGAAGAGACCTCTGTAATCCAGCAAGAATTCAGGGAATGCAAATCACGTTCCAAGACCAAACACAAGAAACAATTCATCCAGTTTCAGCAAGCTAGTTATTCTTAGATGTGTCTGTCAAGAGTTCAGAGTAGCAATACAGTGTCTGATACACTGTTAGTGCAGTGATCAAAAGTCAAATACAAGTACAGCACTGTGAAATGACAAGGGATGCACAGAGACAGATGTGTACGAAGGCATAACTTTCTAATTCTACCTATATATTGAAGTTGATAGCTGGCACCTCATGTTATTTTGATATGAAAACACAAAGCTATCGAGTGAAGAGCTGCTTATGCATTAAGCTCCTAAATTAAATCGGCACAAGCATTTGTGAGAACCAAAGTCCCAGCACTACCATATTAACTAATCTGTCAATAAACAAATGTCAGAAGTTCTCAATCCAAAGAGATCAGGAACCAAATATCTCCAGAAGACTCCTAGCCAACCCAATGGATCTCAGGGACTGCTATTTGCTTTAAATAAGTATTCCCATGGTGGAAAAGGAAACATCAGATTTTTTGTTGTTCTGGATATTTATGGGATTGACTGTAGCAGCCTCCAGCACAACTACTTTAGAAACTTCTCAAGCAGAAGTTAAAGCAGTGTCTTCTCCCTTCAGAAGAATAAAATACAGGGACAGACCTAAATTGTGGAAAAAATATTTAAAAACTGTAAGATGTTCTTCTACTCTATTTTTTTTTTTAGTAACTCTTGAGTTCTTTCTCCCACGGACAGAACAGCTGGCTTTCCCCTGCATGCATTCTCAGAGAGGCCTGGAACCACTGGCTGGACAGCCATAGTGGCCATGTGCCCTTATCCTAGGGGTAACCCAGCAGAAGTTCTGCAGAAAGTGACATCTTACAGTCCTCCCTTGGCCCTTGTGCAGTTCCTCCTGCAGCAGAGCAGCATGGCTCTCATTGGTATAGACTGGGTTGTGTCATAACCGAGCTATCAGCAGTTGTACATTACCTCAGCGCTATGCCAGGTCCTTCCAGCAGCACACCATAGTCACGGGAGATCTGTTTTGTGAGGTCTGACAGAACTGGAATATTCATTTTGCCCAAGCCACCACTCTAGAGAACAGAGTAAGATTACATTTTGTTACAAGACACCTTTTTAAGGATTATCCTTCTTGAGTTGCTAGATTTGGTACTCTTGACATGATTGTTTTGTGTATCCTCATTTCCTCCATGAAAGGAACCAAAGGGGTGAGGGTCTTGCATGGTTGGTTTGGGTCAATTCTGCTGCTTGGGTTTTTTAAAGTAGCCAGGAACACTTGATCTCTTTGGAGCACGGAAACTTCTTTCACACTGAGCATTTCAGAATTGCTTATTTTGGTGGTAAAAGGCTACCTATGACAGCAGCCAGAGGCGCTCAGAGAGATTTCCCCTGTACCATCTTCAGTAGCTTTGAACACAAAGATTTCTACTGTGTATTACAGTGTTCAAAATTAAACAAGATGAACATGGTAGGGAGGGAAGGGAAAACAAACCTGCATAGTATGGACAGAGAAACCACAAGGCTTCTACTAACAGCCATGCTAGGTATGAAGGAGTTCTGCTGCTTTCTCCGTTTAGTGCATGTATTTATTTTTTTCCTCCCCCAAATCAATTTAAATACTATTTGGAGAGTCAACCAAGATTTCTTTTGGTTTTGCAACACACTGGAACTGCAAGAGAGATAAGCTCTCTACCCTTGAAACAAGCCCAGAGTTTGTTAGCTTTTCTATTCCTGGCATCATCAGGGAATCATTGTGTAATCTCAGTCACTCAGACCCTGATCCTGCAAACGCTTCTCTCTAAGAGAGTTCTCATATGCTGAGCTTTGAGCACAGATGTTGGAGAAACCAAAGCCTTTGCTTCTCTGGCTTCGGTTTTCACCACCACAGAATTCTTTCCACCTTTTTTCAGGGCGCTTTGCTACGTGTGACTAGCATATGCTGCAGAGTTTTCACAAAAAGCAGGGAAGTAACCCCACAATCACGTTTTAGAGCTCTGAACAAAGCATGCAGATTACTCTCAACAGGTTCAGCCAAGACATATTAAACCTAACAAGCTCTCCTCCCTCCCCTGCAAGTTACAGCAGCACAGCTCTGCACCTTAGGGACTCACAAGGGTCTGCTAACAGGACAGCAGGCTGCTGTCCATACAATACATGGGTAACAACTGACAGTGCAGGAACTTCTGCACCTTCCTGTGACACATCTGATTCTCTACAACTAACCAAACCAGTGAGGTGCTTTATATGAACAGAAACATGTATTTTCATATACATGTGAGAGAGACTCCTGTCCAGTAAATCCCATCTTCTCTCTCTCTTTAGCCAAAGAAAGCCAAGGGCCTCTATTGTATTGCAGATCTGGAACCATTCCAGTGGCTCCATTACAAGAGCTCCAACAACCTGGTGGTTCTTCTGCTTCCATTCTGCACATACTGTTAGGCACTGGTTAACTATAACAACAGCAGAATTTCATTTTCTGAGAGGATGCACACAAACCATCAGCTCTAACAGGCAGCTTAGGACAGTGACATCTACACTGAGTATCTGTCTTTCAAGAGAAACATGTAAGGACACGATGTAACCTACAGGACTAGCAAGTGAGCAAATTAAAGGTTAAAAACCCCCAAATTATTGATTAGAAGATCAATAAAATGAAGACTGAGGTCAGAATTATGTCATCAAGTGTAGAAGCTAATCCCTTGATGTATCACTATAGGCAGTCTGTTTATTGAAACTGGTGTTTGCACAGTTGTTTATTCAACTCTTCTTCTCAGGAACTGTTGTGAAAAGGAAACAAACCAACAAACTGCTCGATTCATACCTTTCGTGGCGTATTTATCCAGGCCAGGTGACAAAAATGAGAATCCACAGAAACTGCCACCACGTCACAGTTCACATCATGAAATTCATTTGCTTTATTGCTGAAAGCCACTATTTCTGTCGGGCAGACAAAGGTGCTGGGTGGGAAGAAAGACCAGGCTGTAATGATTCTGCAATCTTTTGTGAGAATTTAGAATAGAAACTCTCCCATCTGTTTCTAGGCATTAAGACAGCAGTATGTTTTCTTTAGCCAGATGATTTTGACTATGTTTTCTCCTTAAGCTTCTTCAGCCAGTCTCAAGGCAACAGCCAGCTTTCAACTCTCAGTTCTAGACAGCTTTTTTGCAGCGTTGGAGAAACCATCTCTGCTACAGAGAGAGCTTTTGGAAACTACAGCAGGTTAAATCCTCCCCCATGTGCCCACGTGCACCAGGGTACTCTGGGCATCTCAATTCTTCTGGATAGATTCAACCCATTTATTCACCTTTTGCCCTGGAGCAGTCTAGCAGCAGTTCTGCTGGCCTGGCTGCTTAAAAGGAGAGAGTCTCCCATGCAACACTGTACTGCAAGGCAATGCCCTTGCCCCTGGGATCCAACAGTAAGAGGAACCACACTTGAAAGGCCATGTCTGCCTCCTGAAGCTCTCCCTTCAGCCAGGAGATGCTTTCCAGCCACCAGACCTATTGCTTTAGCACATTGCACCTGCCCCCAAGTCTTATCAGTCACGCTCTAGAAACAGACCCATCTGCCTTACACAACTAGCTCGGATAAGGGAAAACCAGCGGCCTCAGTCAGCAATGGCCTGCAGCGCTGGTGATGAAAGGAGAGAAACCCGCACTCACAAGTCCAGGGGGTAGAAGAAGAGAACCAGGTATTTCCCCTTGAAGTCATCCAGGCTCAGCTCCTTGAACTCCCCGTTGACAACAGCCGTGCCTTTGAAGAACGGGGCGTGCTGTGTAACCGCCGGGGCAAACCGCGAGGAGCCTGCGGGAGAGGGGAAAAAGTAAGCTGCGGGCCAGGCCACTGCCAGCCGTGCCCCGGGGCAGGGCCGCTGCCTCCTTCCGGGCGCAGCCGCAGAGGCGGCCGGAGCGGGAGGCCGCGAGAAGCGTTCCCGCCGCCCGGGGGGTAGGTGGGGGCGTGCGCGCTCGCCTTCATTACTGCTGCCCGCGCTTACCGAGGCTGAACTGGCGGCGGGCGCAGGGTAGGGCAGGAGCCGTCAGCCTCTTCCCGGCGGCGGCAGCGGCAGGCACCTGCGGGGACACAACGAGGGTCAGATAGGCGCTAGGGTTGGGGCGCGGGGGGAATGTCCGGGAGGGTCACTCACTCACCGCGGTCCGCAGCAGCCTTCCCAGCGCGGCAGCCATGTTGAGCGTGGTGGGCGGAGCGAAGCCTTGCGGGCGGGACGGGGAGGGGCGAGGCGGCTCTGAGCCCGCCGGCACTCGTGAGGGGGCGATGAAAGGTGCGTTCCCGGGGCAGTGCCTGTGGGCTGCGGCTCGGCAGTCCCCGCCCTCCCCCGTCGTGCGGCAGCCGTGCTGAGGCGGGTGACGTTGGCCGTGGGCTGCCGCCGGCGGGGATGACTGCGGGAACTGGGTTTGCGGTGTGCTGCTGCAGACCGTAACGGAGCAACCAGCGTGGCTTGTGCTCAGAAACCTCCCAGCTACAAGCTTCTCAACTGTATCTGGCTGTATTGAACTCGCTCAGTTTTTAGTTGTTTAATCATAATTAAGCAATTACGGCATGATAGCCGTCAGCCGGCTTAGCTCCTCTCGGCTGTGAGCTGATGCAAAACGAAGTCATTGCCACAGCACTTGTTGCCGCTAACGGGCTGCGCTGTGTCAAGCAGAGCGTGTGTCCGTGGCCTTCGCTGGCCATGGAGGTTTGTCTGCTGACAGTGCAGCCCTGTCGCAGGGAAACCACGCTGGCCCAGCCGGGGGAAGAACAGTTGGGGTGTGCCTCAGCTCTGGGAGAGAGTCCTAAAAGCCTGTCGCAGGCCTCCTGTCTCCTGCCAGGTGAAAGCAGTGCAGGAAAGGTGCACTGGAAGGTTTGGAAGGGACCGCATCTGATGCGTACAAACCTGTTCCCCCCAAAGCTGGGTGCTTCAGAGGGTCAGTTGTTGAAGCCTGAGGCCCCACAGCTCAAGCTAAAAGAGCTACTCTAGCAGTCAGCTGAGCAGTGCAAGGTTTTCTCAGGCTATTTTTATTAAATACCTGATGGTGGCAGCAATAGAGATCACCTTCGCTGGGAAGTGCCAGCTTCCAGCCCTGTATTAGGCCATGTGCTTCAGAGCAGCACAACTGGCATGCGCTACCCAGAGTACTGAAAATCAAACTTTCCGAAAGTCCATTTTTCTTTTCTTAGCTTCTTTTTCTGTGTTTTTTTTTTTGTCTTAAGTAGTCAAATAGAGTTGAACCCAGTTTCACTTCTGGGTTTTGATAATTTCTTGTTTTCTATTCATATTTATTAATACCCACAGCCTTTTACAAATGGGAGATCCCACCTTGTGAACTAGAGAGAAGTTGGCCCCACTGGCAGGATAAGCTCAACCATCACCATCTGGGGCCAAAGCCAAATGGATACTGCATCTATACTTCTGAACAAATTAGCAGACTTATTGCCCGTACTGATCTGGCTGGCATGGTCTGGTCACCTCTGCAATAGTAAACTCTCTGAGCCTTCAGAAGAATGAGGTTGTGTGCAACTGCCTGCTAGAGTTGGCCACTAGCTGGTAATTAACTCTCTAAAATGCCCAGGAATTGTTTGGGACAGTGTTAGTGTTGTCCAAAAATGTGCTGAGACCTTTCTGAGCATTTAACATCATCACCACTTTCATTTGCTGGTACGTTTCTGTGGTGCTCTTGAATTTATTCATCTAGATATACCCAGTGACAGGTGCAAATGTGGCTCTGATAATCTCGAAAACTCTAGGTCCCAGCAGAGCTGCCAGAATAATGCTATATACTGGTATATGCACACAGACCCCGGGTGGCTGGCTGGGCTTGTGATGAAGATGGAGGTGCCCAAAAGGAGATGATGAAAGCCAGAGGTGTCCTACAGCCCCTAATTTCCTTGAATTCAAATAGTCATCGCTATTGCTTTTGAAGTTGTTCCCTTCAGGCGAAACACCTTCTAACAAGCTCTGCACATACATTTTGAGCATGTGTGTGTGCATTGCTGTGTGCAAGCAAGGTGCGTGGTCACTGACCTGGCAGATTGGGATAAGGAACCTTATGTACCCCTTGCTTCTCATTAGCCCTTCATTAAGGGTAACTTAAAGGTGTGTGAGAGAGTTCAGTTTTGACTCTTCCCAGTGCACCAGGGCTGCTTGAAAGTGCCAGCTGGACAGGGACTTGGGGAGGTCACTGGTTGAGCAAGGGGACCTGGCTGCCTGAACTGCTCAGCTTATTTGCATGTCTGTTGCCTAAAAGTTAGGGGCATTCTTGCTTACAAACCCCCAAAAGTCTAAAAGTGGAAGTGAGTAATCTATTTGTATGTTAGAAAGTGCCAGATATGGTGTGGGTGAGCCATGGTGTAGCCTGCCACCCTGGAGATGGAAAGGAAAGGAGTGGTTGTTGAGAGATGTGTCTGGAGTAGAGGTTTGGGAAGTCTTTGTGCTGCTGCTGAGCAGCAAGCTGCAGAGCTGAGCCCAGGACATGTGCAGAGCAGTGACTGGTAGTGAAGAGAAGCAGAGAAACACCGGCCATTACCTGGGCTGATTCCCTGAGTAGCAGTGCAGGACAGCACGTCTGCGTTCATGTCTGTGGGACTGGCACATCCCCTCGAAGGAGAGACATTGCCCAGCCAAGTCCCTCACGGCTGGGCAGCAAACTGTGCACCAGGTGATGGCTGGGCCACAGCAGTTCCTTTCCTTCAGCTGTGGGAGCTGCATTGTGGCAGCAAGAAAAGGGCTATTGCTAGGATTTCCTGAGGATGGTTGTCTCACCAACAGATGATTATTCACAACTTCTAAGTTGATGTATTCTAAAACGATGTCCTTCCCCCTCCCCGGAAAGTTGTATTTGTTTAAAACTCTTTGTTTAAACACTTGGCTTGCAGGTGGGGAAATATTGCTCATGCTTTGTTATGAAGGCAGCATAATTCAGCTTCTCAGACTTCTTGGCAGGAGCTTGAACTACTGCCATTTAACAGGGGGTTTACTGTCCATTTTGCTTTTTTTACTGAGCAACCCTACAGTTTGAAGATGGACCTTGTCCCTGCCAAAGCAGTGTTGGCAAAAGAATTGTTCCTTTTTCCTCAGCTCTGGCTCTTGCACAAGCTATAGCAGCTGCTACACTTGGTTCTTCTTGACATCCAGAGTTCAAAGTGAATCTGCCAAGCAGTACCATATGAACATCTTTCTCTGAATCTCGTTGGCTGTCTGCTTTGGTGTCTCCCAAAGGCCTTTGCCAGTCTCATACCTCATTCTTCAGTGAGGGAGTGCTGGTTCATACTGGTACGGTGCGAGCTCAGCAGTGCACAGACATGTGTGCATGTGAAGGATTAGAGTCTTTAAGCCTGGTTCAAATTGAGACATCTGAAGTTGGTGAAAGACTTTCCAGGGATTTCAGCAGGTTTTAGGGGGAAGTTTGCCTGGTTACAATGTGCAGAGCAGTGGATAAGGCACTGGAATGGATAACAGAAGTAAATTGTACTTTTGGTTAAGATACTTACCTTCCTGTGCCTCTTTTTCCCTATCTGGGAATAATTAAATATCCCTTTCTGGTGAGAACCTTTGAGCTCTGTTGATAAAGAGTGGTAAATAATGCTCGTCTGTTGTTCCCATTATTTTGTGAGTTAGTTTTTAAAGACATTTTTGAAAAAACATCATTAACACAACAAATCCCTCATGAAAAGGTAGCTGCTTCTCTCTAAACTTGCAGAAAGGGGTAAGCAAATCCCAAATCAGAACTCCTGCTGCTGTGGGTCACTGAATGGCACGTTGTGTGCAGAGTATGGGATGCATATGTCTGCTCATTTAAAAAATAAAATCTACTCATCATCTAGAAGGTAATTTAAATCCATGTGCTTAAATGCTGGACAATCATTTGTTCCTTGAGGAAAAAATAGCTAAAACCAAAAAAACAAACCAAACAAACAAAAAAGGGGGTTGGAAATGGAAAGAAACAACAGAGGCAGAAACATTTTTTGTCTAAACCACAGCAAAAAGTTTGGTTTAGACAAACGATGCATCACCCTGTGGCTGTTGGTAGGTGGCAGCCTCCGTCCTCCGGCGCAGGGGCTCTGGAAAAGGTTACAGCTGCCTGGAGGAGCTCTCTCCTAGGCCCCCCACCTGCTGCTCCCCAACCTTGGCAGGAGGCAAAAGAACCCACCTGCTTGGAGCAACGAGTTCCAGAAGCAATTCCTAACACAGTCCAGCTTGGAGCTAAATACCGAGCTGGCTTTACTGCAGTAGTTGCATGCTGTAACTTGGATTTGGGAGACAGCCGCTGCTAGACTATGTTTCTAATTGATAAGTACAGGCACAAGTTCACTTGGGGTCTCACCCTGACGCTTCAAGCAGGCTGTACTGCAGCCAAATGGTTTTTCTCTGGTGGCAGGATAAAACTGGGTGTGTTGCTGCTGTGTTTCTGGCTGGAGCTGCGTGAGCCCACCCTGCCGATGAGTCATCCCTTCGAGCGGCTCAGAATATGACACTCTGCCTTAGCTGCTTTCCTATTCTTATTACACTGATGCATTTGGGTCTCGCACGGTGTTGGCGTTTCATTTACAAACCTCTCCTTTCCCATAAAGGGAAGATGGCTGCCAACCCTGCTTTATCCTGACGTTCAGCACTCAGAAGAGGTTTCTTTCTGAGCCTTGCCCAAATGACTTCGGATGAAGGTGTTTTATTTAAAAGTGGAAGAACTGAACACATTAAGCACCTCAGAAAGCACATTTTTCAGAGTTTAACTGGGTTTTGGTAGGATTTTTTTTTTTCTTCCAAAATGGGCTGCTTCTGCATATAATTTCCTCCCTTTTCTCCCAGCAAGCGATGAATCAGGATCTTATAGGCCAGACCTGTGTTCCTTCCCTGCCACCCTGTCTTTGAGTCCATGCTTGAGTATTTCAGCACCAGAGTTTACAGCAGTTAAAAGAATAAGCTAAGCAATGGAACAGACTGATGGGCTTCCTGTTTCTTTCTCACTTGCTCACAGAGAACCTGACTGCTCCATTAAATAAAGTATGGACATACCTTGAAATTGAAGGACTGTGTTGTCACAGGAGAAAATGGATTTAAATAAATCTACCCCTGCCTAATATTTTTTTATTTCTGTTGTTTTTGTGAACCAGGTGTTACAAGTGACAGGAAAATGAAGATAGTGACAGCTATGAAGAAGTCCTGAAGTAAGACTCCAAATGCTGCGGTGGGTTTTGCAAAGACCAGCTGATGGACTTTAAGGCAAGTAGCTCTGCACGGTGGCACTCGTTGCAACAATAAATGGGGAGCCACATGCCTGAAAGGGGCCATCCGTCTGAGCCCTGCGCTGAAGCAGACCCTTGTCATCTATCTGTGGTATACTCAGGCTTAAAAACATATAGTAGAAAAGAGGGATACAGTGAGGACCCATTGTCTTGGGTCTGTTTTTCAAAGTAGGGCGCTGTGTTAGTGAACACATCTCCTTTCATGTTAACTCAGATTTATTGGAAGCAAGTGTTACTTTGTTAAATACTGTAAGAATCATTAAGATTCGTACATCCATCGTTCATTCCGATCCCCACAAAGTCAGAATCACTGCTCTTCATGTTGATGCATAACTAAAACATGTTATTGCAGAATCTCAGCAGTCCAGTAGCAGAGCTCAGCCTTCCACTGGTTGCACTCATCCACAGTAAGTTGTGTGACTGCTCCTAGTCCACTTCAGTGCAAAGCCATCCAGCTTAGCTGAAATAACTGCTGGCAGCAGCCCAACACTGTCCAGTTGCCGCCCCTGTTTCTGAAGGAACTATAACCACACCTCTGGTTGCCAGGAACGTGAAGTGCCTCAGAGCTTCACCATTCACAGACACGAGGTAGCTCCATGGGATTTATGAAGACCATATAGATCTGCTGTAACTCTTTTGGTAAGTCTATTTGCCCTTTCAGGAATTAAATAAAAGTTCACAAAGTATACAGGACAACATCATACTCCTGTTCCACAGGGCAACAATGCTGATGGCTGTATGCCCACCACTCAACTACACAGAGGTACATAAAGATACTAGGCAAAAGAGGAGCACTCCGGTTCACATGCTGACTACCAGGTGCTTTAGATCTTCAAAACCTGCCTTCTTCATTTGGGGACCTGTATGAAAGTTACACACCAGTCGGTGCTCTCCGTGGAGTCTCCCATGAGGGTAAATCCCTCCCTGCTCAACAGCGTCATCCTGAGATGCAGCAAGCACAGGCTGAGCTGCTGCTGCAGCAAGTATGATTCACAAAATGAGGACTGACACACGTGTGTTCATTTTTCCTTTGGAGAGAGGGGTTGCTTGTAGCTTTAAAAACAATATGTAACTGCATCTTCTGACATCAGCTGTGTTGTGATGCTGGTGGTGTCCTAGTGATGGCCATTAGTGGGAGGCAGGGCAAGGAGGTGCACTTACAACCTCAGCAGAATTTACTCTGCTTACAAGCAAGCGTCAGGCCTTGCACTGTCGAAGCGGTCAAACAACAAGCAGGGCAGGCACTCCCTAGGAACCTCATCGCTATGCTAAGGCTCTGGTTTCCAGGAAGCAATTTTTCCCTTAAGAATTATTTAATCAGAGAAAAAAAAAATCTTCCGGTACTTACAGACACAACTGCTGCTGTATAGAACTGGGCATTACAAAAGAAAGGAGCCACAACATGGCACAGCTTCCGGAGGTGAACATTTTCTGAAGCGACAGGAGAGAGGATGTGGAAGATTGTATGTTGCAGTGTCACCTGCTATGCACAGTAACTTTCAAAGTTCTGACTCTGGACACTTTGCTGGGTAAAAAAGGCATTTATTAGAGCCATTTTATCCTAATGCCTGAGGTATTCTTCATTAAATGCACGTCTCTCTTATTTCCTGTGTTCAGAGAATGCATTCTAGGCAGTCTGCAAGTCCTGCTGTTGCACATCGTTTCTGCCTGGCTGTAGAAGTAAATATGCTTGGTACAATAAACAAAGAAGAAAAAAGAAGAAGTAGCATCTATGTTCCACTTACAAGAAGATGCATGTTAATTTGATTTGCCTCGTGTGGATTTAATCAGTGCAAGTACAGATGGGGAAGAGTGTTAGTGAGAATAATGGCTTAGTTTTATTCCTCTTTCTTTCCTTGACCCGCTAAATCGATCTACCCCGTTGCCAGGAAAATCAGAATCATGCTGACGTGAGCATCTGTCCTATAGAGATGGAAGAGAATATATGTTGTAATGTAGCACTTAAGATTCACAAACTTCCCACAAGTGGCTGATGTCTCATACAACTGTTTATCAGGAATAAAAAAAGAAGTGTGGCAGAAGAGATGGGATTCCCTCGGGTGCTTCCTTCGGGGACATTTCAGTACTCCAAGAAGGCAGGCTGGCCGTGCCCCGAGCACCAGAGGAGAGGTGTGCATTGCATGGCCAAGGCTGTGAGCACCTGTGGGGCGGTGACGAGCAGCAAGACCCACCGCGACACAGGCAGGGCAGGACAGGACAGAGGAGTCCTGAGTGCCCCGGGCAGGACCGGGCCGGGGAGCCCTGTCTGCTCCGGGCAGGGCCGGGCCGGGGAGCCCTGCGGGCGCCTGCCCGGGCAGGGGAGGACAGGGGAGCCCTGGGGGCCCGGGCCGGGCAGGGGCCGCCGCCGCGGGGTGGCGCCCGGCACTAGGGCTGCGCCGCACCGCTGCCGTCGGAGCCGAGCCGAGCCGCGGGGAGCCCCGCGCATCGCCCCGCGGCCTTCCCCCGCTCCTCTCCGCCACACCGAAACCGCCCCGCAAGCTCCCGCCGCCCGGGACGCTCCGGCCGGCCCATATCCGCGTCCTCCTCCCCCTTGAGCGGGCGCTCGCCGCCCCTCCGCTGGGACACTGCGGGGCCGGCGCCAGGTGCGAAGGGGCCGCCCCAGGACTACACGTCCCGGCGTGCCCGGCCCCGCGGAGCCGGCGGCGGGGATGGCGCCTGCGCGGGGCTGCGGGGCCGCTCCGCGGTGCCACACCCCCGGGGGAGGGAGGCAGGAGCGTCGGAGCCCTCAAACCACCGTGGAGCCCGCGGGGCGGAGGATGGAGTAGCGGGGCGAGGCGCGGGAGCAGATAGCGCGGGGAGCGGCGCCTTCGCCTGGGGGAGCGCGGAGGAGAAGGGAGGAAGGCAGGGATCATGTACGGGGGGATAACGCGCTAGGGGCAGGAGGCGGGTGGTCGCCCGGAGACTCCGCACCTCGGGAGTGACGTCCTGCTGCAGTGCCGCTGCCTGCCTACGCTGCCCGAGCTCGTCAATGGAGCTGGAAAACATCGTTGCTAACACCGTCTTGCTGAAAGCCAGGGAAGGTGAGAGACCGGCGGCAGGGGAGGAGGACGGGGAGTGGGGGGGAACGGACACACGACTGGAGCATCCTTGTCGCAGTCGCCCCTCCGCGAAGCGATGCCCGCGGGGTGCGGGCGGGCACCGGTGGGGTTACGCGCCGGTCCCGCCGGCGGTGGCGGCGGCTTTGGGGTACCATGTGGCCGAGCCGGCGTTGGAAACGGCTTGTTTGAGAGAGAACCACGGTTAAAAGGAAAATACTGCTTCTCCCCCTGTGTGCAGGGGTTTGGGAAAGGAAGTGAATGAGATTGCGGAGATTAGAATATTCACCCATCTCTTCCTTCCCCCTTCCACCCCCCTCCACCCCCCCTCAAATCTGGTCCCACAGATTGTGCTATTTCAGCGTCTATTGTTAAAGGTCAGCTGCAGATGCATTCATTCAAAAGGGCTTAGCAAATCTGCAAATAGCTTTCCGCGCCGTGTGGTGAGACAGGCAGGATCGTATCACTTCAAACGTACAGTCATTGCCTTATTCGGCGTTATTAGGTGATATCATGTTGCTGCAAACATACCCATTGTTGAGAGCGTGTTTGTCCCCAGCCCGCCCCAGTCCGGAGCCGGGCAGAGGGACCGGGGGCTGAGCCCCCCACAGCCTGCGGGTGCCCTGGAGAGCCCCGGCGCCGCGTCTGGGAGCGGGGGCTCTCCGAGCCGGGGGCCGCCTCCCGCGGCAGCCGCCGCTGTGGACGGGCAGCTGGATGCTCCGGGAGATGCTGGTGCCGCCGGCACGGAGCGGCCGCGGGTCAGCACGGTGCGCGCGTTAAAAACACGCTCGGATGCGGCGCGGGGCTCCCTTGAACACCTCCCCTCCCGCCCCCGAGATCCCTCAAAGCCGAACCCCGCTACCCGCCGGCGGATCGGGGCTTGCCGGGCTCTTCTTCCTCCCTTCGGGAGGGGACGTAGTTTCCTCTCTCCGCTCAGGGCGGTGTGTGCCCGAAGGAGGATTTCCTCCCGCGGCGCCGGGCGCTGCCCGCGGCGGGGCCGGGGGGCGCGGCGGGGCCGGGGGCTTGGGGCTCCTCCCGGCTCCCCGCGGAGACCCCGTCCGTCCCGGAGCATCCCCCCTGGCTGGAGGATGAGCGCCGCGCACAAGCAACACCTCTCACGGTTGCAGCATCGCTGCCAAGACGCGATCGTTTTCTGCTGGTTGCACCCCGGTTTTCTGTGTGTGTTTATTTGCTCGCTTCCTGCTTAAAATAAGACTTTCCCCCGAGCTTTTATTCAAACTTCTGTTCCCTGAAAACGCTTGCTGGACAGGGCGTTTCTAGGGGAGGTACAACCTGCAGCCGTTTTTCCCCCACTGCCCTCTGAAGTGGCAGGAGCCGATGGCCAGCGTGGCCGGGGACCGCTCGGGTGGACTTCAGCTTTGGCCACGCAGAAGCCATGGGAGTACCAGTAAAGCAATATTAGTTTTGTAAAAGAAATAATCCAAATACTCCTCCCCTGGAGTGATCCTTTTGCTGGGAAAATAGTTCAAATTGTAAGATAATGTTTATATAACTCCTGGGCTGTTGAACTTGTGAGGCTTAGCTGAAGAGTAAAGTCCCAAGATCCTCCCAAAAAAAGCTCTAGAAATAATAAGGGCAAAGGTGTTATAATTCACTGACCTGCTGAATGGCATAACTTTTTTTACTTCTGAGGGAGAATTTTTATTTTCTGTTGGAATTTTTAATATTGTTTAGGATGCAGTTGTTCTTACCAGCAGTGCAGTGCTGGTTTAGATTCCCACAGACCATAGGAACACGTTACAGAACTGGTATTAATTACAGTTATTGTGTGTTGTTTTCAGAAAGCAAATATTTTGCAAGTAAGTCTAAAAGTGCCACTCAGTTTTACAGTCTTTTTTCTACCGTCCTCAGTGAGATGGCAACAGTAACGCTGTTTTATTGTGTTGAAGTTGTACTGAAGAAGCTGTTAGCTATCATTCAAATGGCAGAACTTTATCAAGATTTACTCCCAACCAAATTCTCACTCTTCTTTTAACCATTTCTGAAGCTCCAGCAACTCATTTTGAGGCCTGGTGCTTATTTATTTGCAAAGGGGTTTTTTTTTGGAGGGAGTGTGGAAACTTTTGGAAGGGAAGAACAAGGGGTGAGTTAGGTACCTGACATCGGAGCCACAAGTATGATGTCTCTGTTGAACATGCTCCCATGTTTGTAGGTACCAATACACACTGCTGTGAGTAAAGTGCTTTTAAAATGTGCAGGGAGTAATGTGTAGGTGGATGTCGCTGCAGATGAAGATGACAGAGAGCATATGGAAGACCAAGAGGAAAAACAAATTAATATATTAAGGATTATGGTATCAGAAAATAAGTTTGTTCCAGGTCTGGCAGACTCCATCAGTAGATTCAGCTGGGTGAGCGTGTAGCCAAGTTCATGCATGTGTCTTTCCACTTGTTAAGTCAAAAGCCAAAGCTGTATTAACTCAGTTAGCTGGTGGTGGGTGCCTGCAATGTGGTACTCAAGGTCAGGAGCAGGAAAACCATGGGATCCACTCTGCAAATGTTAGTGAAAAGCTGAAGCTCGTCGTGCTTGCAGAGGGAAGGCAAGTCCAGTCTCAGTAGCAACAGGGAAATTTCAGGCTGGCCTCGGAGGGAGGGTTAGGCAGACCTGCAACGTGAAGGCCAGCGGTGAGGACTTTTGCAAGAGACTCAGAAGTAGGGCCGAGTGACCACCACAAACATTTTTCTAGCAAATATTGGTTTAAATTTTGCAACTGGTTTGCTTTGGCCTCGCTAGCGGTTTTTCTGTGGTCCCTTGTGTAAGTCCCTTCGTGGCTTGAGCTGCACTAAAGCAGCTCCCCGTGCAAAGTGAACTTTTTAGCTGAAACACCAGGAAGCACGTTTTATAACTGCTGTACAAATACTTGCACTCAAATCCTGATGATTACAATGAGGAGCACACCCTGAGTTAAACTATGCCGTGTGATACGTGAGTAATCTTATTAGAGGAACAAAAAGAGTAGATGCTGTTCACATACAAAAATGTATTGCATGGAATAATTTTGAGTGGGGAATACCTTTCAGGAAACCCTCATCTCTCTGCAGAATACCAAGTTGCTTGATATGCTCAGCAGCCTGCCAGCCTGAACATGTAAAAATGGAGTTTTATTGCATTTGAAGGTTCATTTATGATTTATTAGGAATAAATTTCTGCTGCTTCTTCAATTATCATTTCTCATTTCTTGGATGCAAAATCCCATTTCACAAATCACTAGTCTGTTTTTGGACTGAGCAGAAGATTCATCTGGTTTAATTATAGGAACCAAATAGGTATTTGGGACCATCTCCTATTGCCTGGGGAAAAGAATCAGCAGAGAAGAGAAGACAAGAAGGATGAGAATCATAAAAAGAAAAGCAAAATAATAACAATTGCAGTCATTTCAGGTTGAGTAAGAACCCCAGATAATGAGGTGGTGAAACATTTATCTGGACCTTTTCATTAGCAAGCTTGTTTCTGAGTCTTGGCAGTCGTGCCTGAACCACAGAATCACCTAGCTGTTAGGAATGGAGGCTCACCAACCTGGGTGTGCTGCTGGCAGTGCAGTGTATGAATCCCAATTAATTCTCCTAATTTAAGGTTGTTTGACAGAGAACATCATCAGAACCAAGGAGCCTGTGGAGGGGTTCAAGAGAGACCAAGGACTGCGTCTCCCAACATTTCAGAGGAACTTGAACAGCCCTAACCCAGCTCTAGAACACATCAGTGGAGTCAAAAACCTACCCCTGCCTCTTGGGTGCTATAGGCTGGTAGAAGACAAGCCTTTCAAAGAGGCTGACAGTTACACACTGATGTCTGCATGAACAAACAAGATAGTCAGATAAGCACGACCAGGATATGCCAATTACCTAGAGGTTCCTCATCATGATCCATTCCTTCCAAGCCATAAGATCAATCTTCTCTCGTGTCACCTGTGTGTGAGAGCTTTCTCTGGCAAACCTAAAACACACTTCAAAACCTAGATGCAACTTGACTCTGAAACTGCAAAATCCATTATAAATTTGTACAGACAATTTGTACCCCTTTAAAGTTTTAGTGATAACTAAATTAGTCATCACAGTTATTAGCTTTAAAACAGCTGATTTGGAAGATAAACTATTGTTTTTCTTAGACCTGGAGTATCTAAAGTGCAAAGATTACCATTTAACCCTGATAAAGAGGGGAGGAAAAACCCCTTTGACCATTAAAACAAACACAAATGCATCTTTTTTCCCTTTTTAGGTAGAATGGAATTCCAAAATGAACTTATTTATGGCACCCAAGAAAAGCCTTTGATCAGCCTAGCCAAACAGGACGACCTTGTTTTATACCTTAGAATGTTTTGATGAGTTCATGCTGATGCCATACAACACGTGAGATGTGCCTGTTCATAAATTGCCATATTTTTTTTTTAGCTTGCTTGTGCAGGATGATCACAGGACAGATTTGTGCATGTCCTTATTGGCAAAGGACTAGCAATAAATCCTAAACAAGAAGCATGATTGCTTTCCAAGAACTTGGCTGCGGAGCAATTGGAAAAAGGGCAGTAGAACAATGAAAAGCATATTTTGAAGGAAAAAAGGTGACTATAGCGACAGCCAAAACCTCATGGAGAATCTTATTATTGCAATTTAACTTGAGCAACTTCATTAACTGGTGCTTTGAATGCAGAATCTAAGGTCCTGTCCTCCCGGTATAAAAACAAAGTACTTTGTAAGGAAAATGTTTTCTCTATAAGCAGAGGAAGCTTGCATGCAGTGACTCAGTTTAGTTTTCTTTTTGGAGTTCTAGAAAAGCTCTTCACCACTGCAATAACTTAAAAAAGCTAATTCCAAGAACGGGCTCGATCGTTGGTTCAGATGCACCAGGGTGCTTGTAACCAGTAGGTTTTTTAAATTAAGGAATTCCTCTTCAAGCCTGTAGCCATTTCTTTCTGGGGAATAAAAATAGTCTTGAAGAGTCCAGAATATTTCATTATGTTCTAATCAAGGAAATTAAGAAAACAGGGGTCTCCAGGCCTTTGTGACAAGAAAGTGTATGTCTGAGTGACATGAAGGCCTCCTTTTACAGAAGGGTCTTATTTCTGTAGCCATACCTGGCTTAGAGAAAGTGTGTGTGTGTGTTGAGCTGGCTTGAAATCCTTTTCTATGTATGGGGTTTTTTTTGAAGAGAAGGGGATGGTGTTTATAGCAGGGCTGATGCAAAGGATGCTAGAGCTGCTGTAGCTTTGTCCTTGGTGGGCACTCTGTTCTTCTGGGGTTCTTGCAGGCATGGGCAGCAGGTCTTGGGATGTGATGGTGCTGGAGAAACCAATAGTTCCTCCACCCAAACCTCTGTAGGAGAGAGGACTGTGCCCCTTAATGCTTGGTGTTGGTTGGAACTGTGATTCCATCACTTAATATCTATCTAGTTTATTTGGTTTGTAGGCACTTAAAAAAAAATTTAGTATTGAGCTGTGATGGTCCCACAGGTTGTTAAGAAACAGAGGCTCATACCTAGTAAAACTTCTAGAGCATGTTGGCATGGAAGTTTGAATGGAGCTACTTAAGTCTGCTCTATTAATCTCATGAGGTTTTGCACTTGAAGAAAGCAATCATAAATCTAGGAAGAGACTTTCTGTGTTTGTTATCAATATGGTGCTTTTTCTGAGACAGTTTAAACTTAGTGTTGCTGAAACTGTCCACTCAGAAAATAATTGTCACTGCTTATACAAGGTGCTGGTGTGACTTTGTGACTGTGTCCAGCTTTTTGTAGTAAGAGTATTCTGAGAACTTAGGCAAAAATGTTTAAAGAGGTGTTTTTAGGGCTGCTCTGCTGAGTGTTACCAGGCCAGCAGCACTTGGACCAAACTAACACATGTGTCTTTGTGATAAACAGCTCCAGAATGAAAGCCTCGACCAGTCTTGCCCTGAGATGGGTCCTACTGCATGTATCCATGCCTTTGTCACCTGTGAGCTGGTGGATGGGTGTGCGCTGCCCCATTTTGAAGGAGATGAAGATGAAACAGCCAGGAAGGAATGCAGCAGCCCTGAGGTTGCTCTTTCTAGGCTCTGGGGGTATGTCATACCTGTTTGGTGGCTGATCTTGCTTCCTTTTTTCTTTATACCCACGGAGAGTGCAACAGGTTGCTACTGAAGAATAAATCAAACCCACCCAAAACCACCCCTCCATCATTTCAGCCTTACTTCTTGGAAGATGAGCTCCCTTTCCAGGTACTGCTTTGCTAGCTAACATCTGCCAGTGATCTCTCTTCTCCAGCTCAGAAGATGAACGTCTGTGTGCTGAGGACTTTGATGGTTGCAGTGCAGGGTCTGAAGACATTAATACAGATGTACTCTGATCCTCCTAAAGCCCAAAGCTGACTGCTAGGATGTAGGCAGGGTCCTTCTACCTGTGTACAGACAGAAGTTGTATTTTCATTCCTTCACTGACCTTATGTGTTTAGACATGTAGCTGCTTCTTCTCCTACATTATTTTTATGCCAGTGTTACTCTGTGAATGACTTCTGGTTCGCACTGATCCAAAGAAACCTACCCAAGCTCTAATTTAACTGCTGAAGGATTTAATGCACCACTGTAAATTGGTGGTGCTGAAGCCAATGGGATTATTTCCATGGCTAAAAGACTTGTAAAATGACATTGGGATCCATATCAGTGCATTGAAAAAGTTTCAAAGCAAAGTATTTTATCAAAGCAGTTGCTGTCTTTATAAAATATTAGTCAAAACTAACTAAATAAACCAGGGTTCCTCTTCCTTTACAGCAGGATAGTAAATACTACCCTTCCATTGTTGTTTTTATCTTTTTCTTTTTTTTTCCCTCTGCAATTAAGATCTTTACACTCAGTTTAACTAGTGCTCATCTATGAGATCTTCCCCTGGATCTCTATTTCAGAAATCTTCTATGTCTTTTATGAGTTTTCTGCGTGGCAATGGGTGAGAAGAGAATTGATTTCTTCTCATTTTTACAGGCATATAATCTAAACAATAACAAGATGATATAATCCTAGTATTTCTTTAAGACCACAGGATGTGAAATTAAATTAAGGCCTGGAAAATAAAGAACCCTGTAGTTTGATTACACTCAGCTGGATTATCTTTGTAATTATTTTGCTTGGAGGATTAAAAAAAAAATGCATACTCTTTTGTGAGAAAGATTAGGCAGGGAAACCAAAATTAAAGTAAACACTCCAAAGAAAATATTGCTGAGATGGTGGGTATTTTATTTCATTTTAAAAACAAATAATCCATAGAGTTGCTTGGAAAAATGAAAGGATGGAACAAAACACAGGTGAGGGGGAGGAGGATGAGGCTGAGAAGTCTGCAGAACTGGCTCTGCTGCTTCTAGCTCCTATAATGTCTCTTCAGATACAGGTGAAGAAGCTGTCACAAGCGTTTATTCAGGGAAGAAGGGCAGGCTGAATGGGGTAGAAATACACACAAGTACATGATACTCAATTTGGGCCTGGGAGTGAGTAATGAGATTAATGAAGGGCGGGCGGCTGGCTGTGCTCTAGCATGAAAATACTCCCAGCTAACTTCCAAGTGGCATGGCAGAGGCTGAGAAACTTGTATACCCATCATTCCCACACCTAGAGGTACGTTCACTGTGGGTGAGGAGTCCCATGGCCTTTGTGTAGAAGCTGTGGCTGGAAGTGCAGGATTTTTATGCTCAGGGTTCAGTCGGTTCTTGCTGCTGCAACCCTGTTCCAGCTCCCCTGAGACAGCTGAGGTGAAACAAACTACCAGCAGCCCCCGGGAAAGGCCTGCTATGTCATTTTGTCCCTTCTTCTCCACACACTTTGAGGTTTGAAACGCTTTTGGTATAAAAGTGACTCAATTTAGGGGTCTATCAAAGGTTTTCTTGCAGTCCAAGACATCTTGATTTTTCTGGTTAAGTTTTCCTTACTCTAATCTCCTTACTTGTCTAATCCCTTTTGTACAGTTTTTATTCCCCAGGTGCTTTCTGTTTCTCCTCAGTTATCCTCTTGCCAAGTTTAACAGGCTTTGTTCATTCTTCTTTCCAGCTTGTCATCCTGGATGGTCTACCTCAAATTTCACACAGTCAGTCCTCTGGCCAAGTTCACTCCCAGAGGGGTGGGTTCCTCAGAGCTGGTCCTAGAGATGGTCTTGGTCCTGAATTCACACCTCACCCTGGTCCACCTCACAATCAGCTGAAAAAGCTGGTCAGTTTGGAGGAACCCTAGGGCAGAGGCAGTACCAAAGAGAGTACATCAGGATATTTGTGTTGTTTCCATCTGTGGGGTTGCTTATGGACTTCCCTGTTGCCTTGCGGATGCGGAAGAGGCAGTTAATAAACAGTAGCAGCTATTTTTGCACTGGTTGAGTGTGCTCTTGGGTCCCACTGAATGCATGATTTCAGTGTGAGCTTGACTTTTCCTGGTAGGCAGAAGTTCCAGACGTGACGTTATTTTTGGTACAGTACCACTTCTGCCTCATTACTCAAAGAGCCAGTGCTGACCCTGTGTGGGCATGCAGCACAGTGACGCCTGAGATGCTGCTTACTAGATCCCAATGCTCCTGGGCCATTCCTTTCTTCTTAGCATCCATCTCCCAATGAATAAATTCAGATGGTTTTGTTTCCTCTCTCTGTTGCAGTAGTCTAAATTCTTCCAGACCAACATTCCCATATTTTATCCTTCCCACTTTTCTAATCTTATTTATTTTTTCTGTCCTGTTTCTGACACCACCTTTAAATTTGGGAAGTCTTTGATGTGCTGTTTAAAATGTATTCAGTTAGACTGAGTTAAGTGGTAGTTCACTGTCTTTATGTATTTTCTCTTTTGTATTATCCTTGGTTGGTCTTTGGTCAGTGTTTAGTCTGTGGGATGAGGCTCCTATCTAAAATGACTGAAACTGTTCATCCCCCTCTCATGCACGTGTTATGGGAGACCTTCATGAGTCTTTATTTACAGTGAAGGCTTTGGACTCTACCTGATTGTCTCCCTCACTTCCATCTAGCATGTCCCAGGACCACTTGCCAGGAGAGTGGAGAAGCACTGTGGTGTTACAGTTGTGCTCACTTGGCAGCACATGTAGAAGGCACTGATGGAGAATCTCATCTTGTGAAAGAAGAGAGAGATGCAGATGGAAGAAGAGCAGATTTGTAAACAAAGGGAAGATGTCAGTGATGCCAAGTGAAAACCCTGCCCATGAGTCCTCCATGATGTTTTTGTCAAAATACCCCCTTAGACATTGCAAGGAAACCAACTTCTTTAACAGGCAGATGATTTGGGAAGTACAGATGCTAGGCTAAATCATCGTTTAGTCAAGGTTGCCAAAATATCTGTGGAGGGTAGACATTTATATTTCACATTGGTGCTGTTTAATGCTTGTCATTCTGTTTTGTCATGGGTTTCTACTAATTTCATCTTCCCACTGCTTTCCTTCCTGTTCTCTCATAGGTTTGGCCTTGTTTCTTCCTAGGCACAAGGTTGGATGAGGAATTCTGTTCAGCCAACGTGCCTTTTCTGATCTGCTCTAGTTTTGGTGTTTATAAGTGCTCTGGGTCTCCATGAAATCAGTTGCCTTTGGTGCAGCAAGAAGGATTCTAGTGATAAGCATTCCATCAATAGGTTGCCTTCTGTAGGGATGACCTTGCTACTTGGGTGGCAAACCTTTCCCCAGCAGAAATGCAGTGAGACAACTTACCTCTCTCTTTGTTGGGAAGCACGGTGCAGCGATGCAGTTGCTCACCCTGCAAGTTTTGCAGAGGAAATTTGACTTGGCTAACAGTTATGGAAAATGAAGCGAATCTGAACACTCAGCCTTAATCTTCTTACTATTAAAGGAAGAATAGCTGTCCCATGCAACGTTTGGAAGCAGTGAAAAATACAGGAGTTGGGACTAATCTATGAATAAACCCTTTCTGTCTCCCCCTCCAGCAATTCCACATCTACATTTCATCTCTGAATCATGATTTTGTGTTTTCTGAGGATGCCAAGTTATAAATCATACGTTGACTTTTCATTCCTTATGAAGCACACATCTGGGAAAGTTTGTGCTTTGTTTATTTCACCAGCAGCCGAGTTTTAGGAAGAATTATCCAGATGACTTACGTATGATGTAAGCTTCTCTCAAGGTTACAGTACACCTTTCCTGGAAGCCTTGTGCTTTTAGTGTGTATCTCCTTTCACTACTTGCTCGATGAGAGACATAGGAATGGTTTGGGGATTTAAAAAAAAACCCAACACTTCAGCTCTCTGGTTTAGAGAGCTGGTGATAGAACAGAAAAGCCTTTGGAGTAAAGCCCCTCCTTGCCACGTGTCACTGACTGACAGGTAATAGCAGCAGGTGCCTATGGAAAGGCATGGATAGAATGGTCCTTCCCCAAGCTTTTCAGCCTCCCACACTTGGAACTTCATGAGCAGGAGGTGGCTTTGCCCTGTGGTCCTTAAGAGAGTAATCTGTCCTTTATGAGTATATTTAATCTATATTTTTGACCACATTTATAATTTTGGCCTGAGCAGCTTCCTGTGGCAATGACTTCCATCGTGTAACAACAGCACGCAAGCTTCCCCACATGTGTACTTCATGAGGGACTCTCAGTTGATGTATGACTTATGTCTTGGCAACCTCAGAAAGCAGTCATTGTGAAGATGTGAGAGTGTCTTGGAGGGGAAAGAAAGAGAATTATCCACAAATCAATCAATTCTGTTGTATGGTTGGAGGTTTTTTAAAGATGTTGATTCTGCCCTAATTTCTGTTAGGTCTTTTATGATTTTATACAATAGTCTTTCTGCAGGAAGAAAGGTCCAAGTCTATCATCTCTGTCGCTTTTCATCTTCCAATTCCATAGCCTTTTTGAAATGGGTGGCCAAAGCTACACAGCACATGTGTTCACCATGGGCAGTGGCAAAGTGATGCTGACCTCTCCATCCTTTGTTCTTGTCACAATCCTAACTTGATGCTTGTTTGCTTTTTCTGCCCCCACACTGTCATAAACATTCATTGCTGGGCCTACTGACAGCGACCTCAGAAACTTGCCTCCTGAGCTGCAGTGTTTAATTTGGAGCCCATCCTTTGGTGTGTAGAGCAAGAGTTGTTTTCCTTCACATGCAATACTGTGCTGTCTGACACAGATTTTAATATCCTTTGTTTTTTTTCTTTAATCTCTAAGTGATTCAATACTGCAACATACTCCTGCAACTCTTTGCAGGCTGTTTTTCTTACAAGTGTCCTGAATAAACCAATCTTGGCAGCAAATGTCATCTTACTATTTATCTCTTTTTCCAGACCGTTTATGAATGCTCTGAATACTCCAGTTCCTATCACAGATTGGTGACACCCCACTAGCTGCCTCGTTCTGCTCTCCAGTTCTTATCCTTGGTTTCCTACCTACTCAACTGCTGGCTCACAGTAGGGTCTCCTCTCCAGAAACTGTTTAGTTTCTTATGAACTGTTGGTTGCTGCCAAATCATAGGATATCCTGAGTTGGAAGGGACCCATGAGGATCATCAAGTCCAACTCCTGAAAACAAAAAAAACCAACCCACTGTCCAAAAGCCACCTGCCCAAGCAGCTTTGACTGCAGTCAGCTTGTTCCAAAGGTGGAGAAGAAAAGCACAAACCTGTGAATGAGAAATGTTGGAATTTGCCAGCTGATGGCAGTGTTTGAAGGAGCCATCCCTGTGACGTTTGGTGATTGGCAAAATACCCCCAGGGTTGCTCCAAGGGCTGAAAGGTCCCAAGTGGACAATGTTAAAATGGGCTCTGTTTGAATTTAGTTGTCAGATTTCTGAAGGTCTGAAGCTGTTATTAGGTCAGTGATTGCTTCTAATGCCATGGAAGAGCATATGTGCCAGTGGGCCACTGGCCATGATGTGCTTAAAAATAAACCCAACCCAATCCTCCCATCCTGCCAGTCCCAAGGGGAAGAAAAGGGTGGGGGGAAAGGGTTCAGGTAATTGTTCTTCAGAGCCTGTACACTAAATACTTGCCTTTGTCCTTGCATCTGGGCACAGGGTCAGCCTCTTTCATCAGCCAGTCTAATGTGAAATCTCTAGAAGGTCTCAGGACTTTTGTTATTCTGGCTCATGCGAACCTCCAGCTGCAAAATGTTTATTTGGCTGTGAAAAGTCTATGAAGTAACAAGCTTTGATGGATTCAACATATTGTTTTCTCTTCCTTTTTTGGGATGCTGTTTTCCCTCCAGCTTTCCATGGGGAAGGCATCTCTTTTTCTGTATATCACAAATATTGGATGCTTCAAGTGACTACCAATGTGAGGAACCCCACAATGAGCCGTGCTCCACGACCCTTTCCTGGCTGCCTGTGCTGCAAACAGCTTGCCCAAAAGTAATGACACAACAGGACTGCACAGCACTTTAATGTTTAACTGTTTCCAAGTTGCTAATAGCTTATTCTTGCTCATTAACAGTCTACAGGTTGAACAATACCACCACACTGGGATCGTTCATGGACTCAAGTGAAGGAAGTAAACTCTGGCTTCCCAAGCATAGTTGGGAAAGAAGATAGAGAAATATATTAGTTCTTGAGTGACCTCTCTAAGACCTTCTTGGGGTGGTTGATATAAACAAACTGGTAATTGGAAAGTTAAGCATAAATAGAAGGCAGCTTCTTAAAATTTATGGATGAGCTATGTAAATGACCCTTCCAAAATGAAGCTCAAGTCTATATGTAACATCCTTTGCAAGGGGATTGTTTGAATTTCTTATTAAGAAAACAGTTACCAGCTGTGTGATGGCATGAAGCTTGTTTAGAAGCCCAGAAATATTTTACAAGGTGAGGACAGAGAGTGCTTTTGTTTGGAGTGTCTGGCTAAAATTTTAAAAAATACTTAGTGATTTCTTTTTATATTTTGGTTTTTTTAAATACAGTAAGTTGAGAAGGAATTAAACTCGGTTAAAGCATGCATTCTGTATGAGGAAGAGCCAAATGTGAGAGGTCTGGTGTGTTTCTAGGGCCAGACACTGAGGAGGGCAGGCAGTGAAGCTTTGATCTCTGCCCTTTGCTAATCTTTGGTCTGGAGGTTATCGCTCGGGCGTTGGGATACGTCATCACATTTTGAAACAGGAGGCAGAGAAGGTGTCCTGGTTTCAAGCAGGATAGAGTTAGTTTTCTCCCTAGCAGCTGGTGTAGTGCTGTGTGTTGGATTTATGATGGAATCATGTTGATAACTCGCTGATGGTTTAGCTGTTGCTGGGCAGTTGGGGATGTTTCAGCTTCTCATCCTGTCCTGCCAATGAGGAGGTGGGTGGTACCTGAGGAGCTGGGAGGGGACACGGCCAGGACAGCTGACCCAAACTAAGGGGTATCCCATACCGTATGATGTCATGCTCTGTGCACAACTGGGGGAGTTGGCTGGGAGGTGGCATGGCTCAGGAACTAGCTGAGCATTGGGTCTGGATGGCGAGCGACTGTGCTGTGCATCCCTTGTTGCTCTGTATAATCTGTTCTGATTTATTCTCCTCTTCCTTTTCTGTCCTATTAAACTGTCTTTATCTCAACCCACTGAGTTTTACTTTTTTTTCCAATTCTGTCCTGCATCTCACTGGGGGGGGTGGAAGTAAGTAAGCAAATGGCTGTGTGGTTGTTTTAGCTGCCTGCCAGGTTAAACCATGACAGAAAGCTGCAGTGCTGCCCATGTCAGTCTGCTGGTGCTGGTGCACACTGAAGGTGCCATCCTCTAAACGCTAAAGCAGGGAAATAAATCTCAGACAAGAATAGCCCCCTAAGGTGAACAGTTTGTTGACAGGGGCAATTTGAGCATTTGAGTTCCATGTGCCTGTAGGGATGATGATAAAAAAAAAAAGCCTTTTAATCTGGTCTGATTGCAAATCATGATGAACGTGTGTCTTAAAAAACAAGAAGTGATTTATTAACTTCACTACTGTCTCCTCACAGATGAAGCATCATTTGATCTCAGTAGATGAAGTTCAGCTGGAGGATAAAGCTAATTTTTAGGATTGCATAATTTTGCACGGGAGAGAATTTTGCTCTTTGTAAGTCTTCATGTTTTCCTCTGGGGAGGGGGAGAGGGAAAGGAACAGCCTGACAGGAATCAGTCGGTTTGGTTTGAGAGAATGTGAGGAAATGGCATCTTCCAATAAATACAGTTTTTATTAAAGTTGAATGCTGTGACAAATAGTTTGGCCTTAGAACTTCGGATTTGGTATGTAAGCAGAGCAACTCCACTGAGATTTGTGAGCATTGCTAAGATTAATGAAATATAATTTGTAAAGAAGGGCAATGATTCACTGAGTAAAAATAGGCAGCATCTTAAAGAGCTTGTAAACACAGCTATTAATTTTAGGACTAGAATCTTTGTCTTAGTCTGAGAATAATGCCACTGCACTCCATGACACCATTCAGCGGGTACAAATTCAGCACTTAAATAGATTTTTAAATAGATTTTAAAAGTGGCCACGGTTGTGTTTTTGTTTGCAGGTTTTGCCCATCCTTTGAAATACCTTTATGATACTCTTATGCTATAAAATATTAATCTATTCTATTTTAAGCCACCTTCTACACCACAAACCCTGCTTGATACATTTGCTGCAGTTAATAATGACAATTGCAAAAGAGCCCACAGCTGTTGTGTCCCTCCTTTTCATAGAATCCCAAACTGCTTTGGGTTCAAAGGGACCTCAATGTCCACCCAGTCCCACCCCCTGCCATGGGCAGGGACACCTTTCACTAGCCCAGGGTGCCCAAAGCCCCATCCAACCTGGCCTTGAACCTTGCCAGGGATCCAGGGGCAGACCCAGCTTCTCTGGGCTCCCTGTGCCAGGGCCTCCCCACCTTCCCAGGGAAGGATTCCTGCCTCATATCTCATCTAAATGTCTTCCCTATATCTAATCTAAATCTACCTTACTTCAGCTTAAAGCCATCACCCCATGTCCTATCACCACCTACCCTTTTCTACCTGCTTACCTCAGGGTTTTGCAGTCTAGAAAGTACTCCTAGGTGTGAGTCACTCCAAAGATCTTGTGATTATTTATTTTTTTTCCTTTTTTCCCCAGTGTTGATTGTGCTTCAGGCTCAGTCTGATGCTGTGCTTCACTCTTGATTTGAAGGAAAGGGAATGACTTTTCTTCTTCTCTTTTATAACCTCAGGAATTGTAATTTTTTGTTCATTCTTCTCAGTGTCAGAGAGAAGCTTTCTTTGGCTCGATGCAGCTTTGTGGCGATCTTCCCAACAGCTCATGTCTTCTTCCACTCTCTAGATCTTCCACATGAAGCATATGTGCTCTCTTTCAAAAGGAGGAAGCCTTGGAACTCGGGCAGGAGCTAAAGGATCAATGGTATTAATTTTTCTGTAAGGAAACACAGCAAAATCACCATTTTCTATTGAACCCACTGGCTGTGAGCATGTCTCCTTTTAAGCTGAAAGCACAAGAAAACATGTTTGGTTGCCAGTTCCTTTCGCTTCTGACAAATAAACCAAGGGCCCTGCTTGCTGCTTACACAGGGTACTGGGAACCACTTGGTGCCAATGAGGTGAACACAGAGGTCATAAATACGGTTTGCTGTGGTCTGTCTGCTTTAGTGACCTTTCCAGGCAGGAGCAAGCAGGTGGTAGGGAAGAGTAGGTCTGGAGACTCTCCTGAGAGAAGTTCATCAAAAGCTAGGAGCTGTGAACGACATGAAGACTGTTCTGAGGCTTCCACCCTGGGCTGCAGCTGATGTGTGCTGCTGTGGATGTGAGCCTTGGCCACTCTCAGCCTCCAGGCTCTTTAGGAAGCCCTGTCTTACTTCCCTTGTATATATACCTGATGTTCTTTAAAACACTAAAAAAACTAAAAAAAAATAATATTTTTTTTAATATTTGGGAAGTGGGTGGATACAGCCAGAACTGTAGAACTTCATGAAGTCTGTAGGTTTTTTCATTTTCTCCTCAGCTTTTCTATTCACTGTTTTTACCATCTTGCAGGGGCCCCGACCTCTATTTTTAGACTGAAGACAAGAACCCATTAACTCATCTCTAGACAGTGACGTGCCTAGAGGAAGAATTGGTTTAGTTGATCAGACTGGTATCTGGATATTTAAAACAGAATGAAGTGCCTAGACTTCCATGACAAAATCTGTAGCATCTGGCCTCGACCTGTGTCGATGTAATTTGTGCTTGGACTTCACCTTGGTTTTAAAACCGAAGTGGTGTTTGACAAGCAGCTCACACTCTGGGCAGGGGTATTCCACACATCAACCATTAACAAGGTAGTGAGAAGTGATGAGGATTTCCATCAGGATGTGTCCTGTGATTGCAAATGTGCTATCAGGTATAAATGTCTCTGACTGTAGCTATCTGTGTCTGCTGGTAGTGTCATTCTACATTGCTTTTCATGAAGACCTAATAATATTGGGTATCTTCTAGTGCTGCAGAAGCTTATTCCTCTGTCTAGCTGTGCTCTGCTTAGAAATTGGAAATGGTCTTTTCTCTAGTAACTATTGAATTGGAATTGAAACATTAATCACCTTGCTATGCAGCCATGCCAGGGCTGTAAGGTGTGCCCAGGTGCTGTGGACCTGTCACCTCTGCAGTGGCTTGTGGAGAACCAAGGCAAATATATCTCACTACCCTGCCTCACAAGGCCCTTAAAATGCAGTTTGAGGGGAACCTCTCTTGCTGCCAAAGGGGTTAGCAAAGATTGGGCTGGGACTCAGGGCTTGTCCTCCCCTCTGGCAGCTGTACAGCCCCAGCCCCTTCCTCCAGCTGAATTTTGCAGCTGTAATCCAATCCTAGGTGGATCTAATTCCTGTTTCCTTGTCCTGGCCTTGTTTGCAAGGCAAACCTAGCTGTGTGGGGATTGACCAGTGCCTTGAGTTGTTTGAATGTTTGCTGCCTTCTCTAATTTTGAGTAAAGCTACCCAAGAGGATGCTGTAACTGCTGTGGTGCAGCCATGAGCACGCTCTGGCATTGGCTCTGCACCCCTCACTGCCAGGTTGGGAAGGGGCAAGATGAGAGGACTCCCTGGTACAGCCCCTTCGGGCAGCCCCTGAAGAACAAGAAACTCCCAGGCCTGAGAGACGTAGGAGGGACCAGCAGCTGTTTATGAGAGGGCTGGGGTCAGGGGGAAGGTGAGCAATTTTCTAACCATGAGTAAATCCTGCACCTGGAAAGAGGAAAGGACTCAGGAGACTGAAACTGGAGTGGGAGCAGGCCACCAAGCTCTGTTTTGAGTTGCATATCCCAGCACTGGCATGTAAGGCTCTGGCTTTTTTCATCTTGTAAGGCATGATAGATGAAGCTGGAGGACAGGAGAATGGTCTGTACCATCAGTTAGCTTTGTGCCTCTGACATGGCTGTTTAATCTTTCATGGTCAGAATCTCTTCTGCGACAGAGCTACATTCTGCAAAGAGACTGGACTCAAGGATATAATAAAACACCATCTTAATGCAGGTGTTTGTTGCATGGAAAACACAGAATATGCAGCTAAATTCCCTTTTCCTGTAGAGCTGCCTATGTTTTTCATTTTCTGTGTCTAAGCCAGCATATTTGATTTGGGTTTGTAGTAATTTGTAGTACATGGATCGATGTGTTCTAAAGTAACTTACCCTAATTATTCAGGAATCTTCCCCTATTTAATTGTTCTGACCAATTTTTCAGCCTGGTTTTGCTATTAGCTGTACCATGTAAAGGAGTAAAAAATGCATGTCATCATTAATTATCTTCTGGAGCCATCATGATCAAGGCCACACTAATGTCCAAGCAGATCAAGGAACATTCCTATAGCTGATGCCCAGCAAACTTCCCTTCGAAATCACTGTAGACGTTGGCTGATTGAGAGCCTCAGGGCTATGTCCAGACCTTTCCTTCTTCTCAAAATTAGGTAATCCAGGTGAATTATTTCTGCTTCTTCATGGTATTTTTTGAGATGACTGCTTGCTTTGTTATAGCACTGCATGTGCTTTCTGAGACCCAGAAAGCAAGCCTGCCTCACATTTTCTTAAGTATCCTTATTTGATCACCAAAATTTGTACTCTATAGTAATGGCTTAATGAAATCCTTGAAAGTTTCCTGAAAACTTTTTGAAAATCCTGTTTTGCCTTCTAATGCCCAGGCTGCTCTGTGCTTACACGTGAAAGGGAATGTGTGTACGCTTTAAAGTTGATCATATCTTCATGCAAAGTTTATAAACTTACAGTAAACTCACATATTTTGCATTCAGCAGTACTTGGGAGATGGCAGCAGAACACAGGTCCCCTGCGACCTGCTGGGCACCACACTCGCTAACCTTGGCTCCCTGTTGCAGTGGGCATCTGTGGTCTGTGAGTTAATTCATGTGATCTTGCTATAGCCTGGGAAGTTGTCCTCTCATGCAGCAAACTTCTGCTTGTTTGAATTCCTGCAAATATTTCTGCGACTGCTCAAGTGTTGTACCACAGTTGCTGTGACATGATGTTGTAGGGAAAAACCTTGTTGGTTACAGGAGAGCTGCTTGTTCCCTACAGTTTACCAATGCGGGTTAAGATCTGAAACTTTCCAAGATAGAAATACAATAAAGTGGAAAAGAAAGGCTCCTGCTACTGTAGCTACCTATAAAACTAGCAGCTAAGTTAAGATGGAACATGCTGGCCAACTCAGAATCACAAGTTTGGAAAAGACCTTTAAGATCATCAAGTCACTGAGACCAAAGCAGTGGGATTCAAAAGCATGTTGATGAAAAGCAAAGCTGTTTACATGAAAAAGAAGAGAACTTCTCTGGAAAACACTGCAGAAGCAACATGATGTGAGAACCCACAGCTTCTCAGGACCCTTTTTTGGTTTGGTTTGTTTTTTTTTTTTTAAACCTTCCTTCTTATCCATAACTAAAAATTTATCCAAGTATATAATATCTCTATGATACTATGCTCCAAACAATAAAGCTCTTTCCTCCCACAGAACTAAGAGAGATGTGGGAAACACAGAGGTAAAAAGTAACAATAAAATAAATACTTAACAAAAAGTAGCAGAAGTGAGTACTGCTGGGGGACACTGTTGCAATTGGGAAGGGCAGTTGAAAGGGCTTTAAAAAAAAAAATTAAAGCTAGTATTTTGGCTAAAAGCCCAAGTAATAAAAAAAGTCAGTGTGCACCTTGCTGAAACCAAATGGTTTCAAAGCCAAACTTACTGGTAAGATGATATGCACACATCCCAGCACCATGGGTCACACACTGCAAGAGAACTGCAGGTTTTCACTGCCAGCTGGCTTGAAACCTCTGCCTCTTACATTGGGCTCGAGCTGAATTAAATGGCTTTTTGGGTGCATTTAAACATTGTAGTCAAAATACTTGGTGGTAAAACTAATAAGTGAAAGATTAATAAAGCAGAAGTGAGTGGCACTTGTGACATGGCTTTTCACTCGTGCTGATGTTTCTCCCAGTCATAGCATGTGGCTGGTTGCTTGCCCTGAGCAGTGATGACCCCCCACTCACATCAGCTGCAGGGGGTATGGAAGGAAGTGGAGAACTGGTTGGCTTTGTTGACAGACGCCTCTCTGGCAAGGGGTTTTGGGGGCACTGGAACCAGACAGCACTCTGCAAGTCCTGGGGAGAGGTTATGGACAAACAGCATCACCTCCACTGTAGCTGGTTGAGCTGTTATAGGGACTTCTCTGCATTATGGTGCTTTCCAGGGTGACAGAGCGATGACCGTACTGCTTGTGGGAGATTTAAACCCTAGTGGTGTGCAATGTACTCCCAGAATGGTAGAGCTCCAGCTAAACAAGCCAAATGTGGCTGGGTATCTCCTGATCCATGGATGATAGGCTTTTCCCTTCTCTTGCAGTAGGCTGTATGGGACAAAGCAGTTGCACTGAGCTTCCCCGTTCCTCTGTTGGGATGTAATGTGGGATTATGTCCCAGCCTGCGATTCAGGACAGTGCCAGCATCTACTGCAGAGAGCTGTTGGCTCTGTCCTCCTTTGCTGGAAGCTCTTCTCATGTTCTTCCTAGCCAAGTATGGCCAGTAGGCCTGTGGGATCAGTGATGGACTTTGTGGCATCCAGGAGAGGAAGAGGTGAAGAAAGGTTCAGTGCTGGGTAGGGTGTCCCATCCCCTGGGGCTGAAGTCACTAGCCTAGTCCTCTAATATTGTAAATGTTGCAGCTTCAGTTGTGAGCAAAGTCCCTTTAGGGACAGGTCACAGCTTCCAGGGAGGTTAGATTGTACAGGTCAGGGGGAGTAGAGAGAAGGAAGAGAGAAAGTTTTGGCACCTTTGTTCTCAAACAAGAAAACTCAAGACTTTGCTTGTTCCTGGTCTGGGAGGTTTAATAGTGTCACCATATTTTGTGGACTGTGCTCATGACCAGAGCAGTGGGTGGGTTTCCTCTCTCTTTAAGTACAACTACAACCTGTTACACATTCCAGTTCATTGCTGTTGCTTCTGTATCAAATCCTGGCATGTCATACAAAAAAATAGCAGTGATAGAAAGTTTTATTTGCAACTTCTAGTGTAATAAATTAGATAGTTTTCTTTTCTCCACTCTGTGTTGTCTGTTTTGCCCATGTCGTTGATGACAGGATGATTTCTCTGTCCTTATTTTGACTCTTGAGCCTCTTAATATATATTTTCTCCCCTGTCCAATTAAGAAGGGGAGTAATAGACTGACTTTGGTGGGCGTCTGGCTTTCAGCTAGGGCTAAACCACCACAGCTCTCAGGCAGTTTAGTAACGTTAGGGGTAGCAAAGCTTTAAACCCACACAGGTGTCTCCCCGTGATCTGTATAGATTGTGCTGTATGGCTCCCAGCAATAATTACTGGTAGCTAAATATGGGGAGTAGTAAATGGCCCCAGTTAGCAGCAAACTGAAAGCCATATTTTAAATTGTAAGAAGATTCTTTGAACTCCCATATGGGTAATAACATGTATCTGTAGACTTGGTTAACAAATAATTATAATGTAAAGTTAAACATAGGGAAAATACTTCCTTTTCTGGTTTGTGATCTATAACTTAAACATTTAGGAACAACATTCCTTACTGGAAAGGAAAATTACTTGTGCATGGACAGGTTATTAAAGAGATTTGATTTTCATCAATGAATCTGAATTTGTTCCAGAAACCCTTATGTGTGGAGAAATGTATACACGACTGGTTTGTCCTGCTTCAGAGCAGGATGTATGTGACTCCAGAGTCACCCTCTGAAAGGGGACACGCAAGCAAAGCCTGCAAGAGCTTCAAGAGTTCATCTTAAATCATCATTCCCTGAGACAACCCTCCATGAATCAGTCTGCTTAAAGGACTAGTCTGGGACCTGTTTCCAAAGTATATGAACACCAGTAGGTTTTGCCAGTTGGCAGCCTCAGGACCCAAAGTATCGGTTACTTCTTGGTGCAAGTACACCCTGCTGTGTCTGCGATTCAGAAGTCAGTGTCTGCAAATCATTTATGAAAACTTCCTTTTGCGTAAAACTTTGTAATTCAGGTGCTGCCTGGAGTGTTGGTGAGCTTGGGGCTGTTAAGTGCTGCAGTGTTTTTGTTTTAAAATCATGGTTTTAATGTGTTTGGAACTCCAAAAGCATCCTCAGAACATGGCACATTTCTCATTACCAAAACTGCAGCTGAAATGAACTGTGGTTTTGGTTTGGGCTTGTTTTTTTCTTTAAAAAAAAACCCCAACCCAATGAGGGCTATGGTTTTCTATAAAATCTTTCAAAATGAAGAGATGTAACAGGCTTCCAGACTCAGGAAAAAAAAATGTTTAGCTGCTGCTGCTGAAGAGGGGATTCTTTTAAAAATAACATCTAATTAACTGGCATTCTGGCACCACTACCTTACGTCGCTCCATGTCGAGCCTGGGTATTATTTTATTTGGTTTGGTATAAGTGTTTGTGCAAGTCATTGCAGCTTCTGTTTATGAGTGATACCATAGACTGGGTTTCTTAGCCTAAGCGTGGCTAAGACAAATACCAGTGGAGTCTGATGGAAAATGTACAGCCTTAATAGATGTGCTGTTATGCCCTGATGAATTTTGTTGTTGTATTTATTTTGCTCAGAAAGAGAAAACAAGTAATTAGCCAAGAAAGCTCACAGCTGCATAGCATACTCCCCTCTCTCCTATATACACACAGACTATTGGTATATACAAAACTGGCGCTAATGAAACATAAATAGATCATTTTCCTATGTGGAAAAGACTTTTAGCACTGAATGGGAAAGCAAGCAATAGGGTTCTTTGGAAATCCTAGTTACTTGAGTTCCCAGTTTGGATTTTGGGCTCTAAAGCCCTTTGTGGTTCCACACATGGTGTGATGTCTCCATGGGTTTGCTTGGGGTTGATTGGTTTTTTTGCTGTTCTTTTAGTGTTTGTTTAAACCTGTCAGGAGGTGGGATCCTGTTTGTGGATTTCTGTAGCCATGGTATTTGCTGCAAAAATCGAGGTTTGTGTAAAAGTTCCTGTTTCTAGGTGGCTGTGGTTGTTAAAACCCTACCCTGAGCCTTCTCAAGCCCGAACTGGCATTTGCCTGATGTTAGAGAAATCCTGAAATCATCCTTCTGAGATGAATTGAACCCCTCTGGGCTGTTTCAGGGGGTACTTCACTCTTGTGCCTGTGGTTAAAAGAGCAGCACTGTTAACCCTCGTCCCTCGTGGGCATGTACCACTGCTGGGCATTGCTCATCCTTCCATGGGAGACTCTGACCAGCCCTTTGGTGGGGTGAGGCTGGCTGGGTGCTGCTGCCTCATGAGGGGTGACACAGCCCAGCCTGTGATGCCGGCTGCTGGGCTGGAGAAGTGCTGTGAGTCAGCTGGCTTTCAGATCTGAAGTGAATTGCATTTTCTTTCTGAGAGCACCGTACCCTGGTAGTGAAATTACTTTTTTTTCCACCCAAAAAACTCCAGGAGAAACCTTTCTGTGCACAGATGCTTCAACAGGCAGCTGCAGCCCCTCCACATACCTAACCTCCTTCTCTCTCAAGGATTTCAGGCTACGTCTCCATACGTTCTGCTTCCAGCAAACACCTCTTGTTCTGGAATCGAATCTCCCCTTCCCTCTGGCAGCCATGGAGCTTCTGCCCGTGAATCATGACTTTCCACCCTGAAGATCAAAGCTAGGTCCCAGCTCCTTTCTCTGTTATCTCCCCCCAATTTTAACTTCTCACCTCAGCTCTTAAAACCAGTGTTGCAGGAGAGGCTTGGCAGGGTCTGACCAGCGCCTTTCGGCACTGTGCTATCACCCATGCTTTCCTCCACGGCCGCTGTGCCCCTCCCTTTCAGCCGCCCACTCGCAGACCTGGCTGTACACCAGATCTTGGCCATGGGCAGTCATGTCTGTTTTGTTCTCTCCCACTCCTCTGTGAAAAATGCCATCACATCCTCTGCCCTTTTCTTCACCTACTGAGTGATATGTCCTAGGGAGCTGCTTTGGCAGGGGGTTGGACCCGATGATCTCTCGAGGTCCCTTCCAACCCCTACAATTCTGTGATTCTATGATACTGTCACTCTTGAGCTCATTGTTTTGAGAAACTGATGAGTGCTGCGATGAAGTCACAGCGTTTATCTCTGTGCCCCCATCGTGGTTTTGGCCAGAGATGCCTCGCGTTCCAGGCATAGCAGGATCTTCACCACGGTGCCCGGTGCTCTTCAAGACCTTGAATAAAATTCAAATAGACTTTCTGCATTTCATTTTAAAAAGGGGGAAAGACAACTTGGCTTCAGACTAGCCAGGATGGATTGGCTCACAGAAACTGCATGGAACAGGGCAGAATCTAACCCTTCAATGCCCTCCTGGTAGGAACAAGATAATGAATTTCCCATTACTGTTCTCACAGAGCGACTCAGAAGAAAAGAGTTTTCTCATTCAGTGAAACATGCTTCCTTTCTGCATCTTCTGTGCTTTCTAAACAATTGCCTTTCTGTTCAGGCAGCCCCATGGCATCAAAAGGAAACCTCCTATTTGATCACCTTTGAGAAGTTCACACGAGAAGGGCCAGCCCAAGCTCAGTCACATCGTTCCCGTTATCTAGCAGAAACCCCACCTTCAGACTTTCTGTGCGCTGCGTGGAATTTCCTCTTCTGTCTGGCTGAATTTTTTGGAGAGCCTTGAACGCTGGCAGTGGGCTCTGCAAAATCTTTCTGGGGAACTTGGTAGAAGTTGAGCTGAAATGGTGAATTATAATGAAAGTAACGAACACAGCCATGGCGTCATCCCCACCCCCACCCCCCGACTCTGTTTCGGTTGTTGCTTTGCCAGCAGCGTGGCTCTGTGTGTGTACCTGGGGATGATGGAACCCCAGCTCTGCAAAACTGCTCTCGATGAGTCCCTGATGCTTTGGACTCTTGCCCTGTTCTCAGGAAGCCTTCCTTTTCCAGGATGTGCCCTGTAGACTGCAGCAGGGAGGCGGAGGGTAGCTTAGAGACAATGATAAATTCTCAAGAGGTCTCTTTCCTCCCTCCAGGCAGGGGTATAACATGCAGGAATCATTAAACTGGCCCCCAAACTGCATGCCTGTAGCAGTGACAAATCTGAAAGGTACTGGTGACTAAGTTAGATAAACTTTAAAATGCCTAATTGTTCTGTTTTTCAAACGCACCCTCATAGTAATGTTTAGTGCTTTAATAACAGTTTCCTTAGAAAGTTCAAAATGTTTTATATGTCACGATGCCAGAAAAAATAACTTGTAGGGGAAACAAAACAAATATGTAATTCTTAATGGGAAAGGTCACTTTTCTATCCCTTCCTCCTACCTGCTGGAAACAGTTGTTTAGCTGTGCGTGTTTGGCCATCTGAAGTGGTGCCCCCTCAAACCTTTCTGCCTGCGTCTCCCTTTTGGCGTGGAGAATTTCAGCTTCTTATCATAGCCCTCTGTTCCTTTGTGTATGTGTGGAAACAGCTGTTGCCACATATTTATCATGAAGCCATGAGCAGCCCCGGAGCAGCAAGGAAAACCTTGCTGCCCACTGCAGATAGCTGTATGAAGAGGGCAATCCTGGGTGCATCAGTCCCGGCACAGCTCCCGGAGCCTTATCTCACTGGTAGTGGGGCCAGGCTGCAGGGAGCTCTTGCTTTGTTTTCTGCCTTCACTGGGCTTGTGTCCCCACCAAATCTTTGGACCTGAAGCGCAGCAGTCGTGTAAGAAAAAAGCATCAGGGAAAATATTGGGTGGGGGATAAGATGAGGACGTAGGCTGGTGTTGAGATCTTAATGGCGCGTGCTTGGCAAGCTGATAAGGTGGCTGGAGCCTAATCAACGCCTGGCCGGTTGGCTCTTCTGGGGGACATTCAGTGTCCCCGGGACACAATGGGAGGGGAGCTGTGTCCTCGCACGCACGCAGAGAGAGGAAGCCTCCACTTGACAAAGTGGATTATTTTTGCATGTAGTTATTTTCTTCCAGTCTTGCCGCTGTGCCTTGGCAAAGGGGCTGCAGGCCTCTCTGAAAGCTCTCAGAGAAGTTACAGAAAGGAATCAAAATGGCTAACCTCTGAACAACTGTGTTTCCACGCCGTCTCGGTATGGCACCCAGGAGTTATGCATATATACACACACAGATACACGCTCACCTATGTAACCGGTGCAGAGAACCAGTCCCTCTGCACGAACGGCTGGAAACACTTGAAATTCCTGGGGGAGACACCGGCAGTTTTTTCCCAATTGTGATTGCTCTTCCTTTGCTGCAGCCTTTCTTGGAGCTCTCAGCTGGCCTGACCGCGGTAAACTCTGGTTCTTACCCCTTTATCTCCAGGTCCATGAGCCCTTCTCCCAGTGCCATCTCCTCTCATTTACCTCACAGTACAGCCTGGCATGTCCATAACCTCCCTCTTCCCTCTGTGCCTCCCATGGCCCTCAATTCCCATACAAAACCCCTCTCCTTATTTCCCCACAGGTGTCTCTTCAAGGAGTATGACCTTTTATCTCCTGCCACTTGATATGTTCACAGTTTATAAAGAAAAGTGATGTTTTCCAGGATGCTACAAAAGACCACAAAGCTTTAGGACCTCTTGTAAATGTTTTATGATAAATTCTACCCGGGAATCTTTTGAGCACACGTGCACTACATCTGGCTTCTCCAGTGAAGGTTTAACTTCTTTGCCTGAAGTGTTTTATTTTTTAATTAGATATATAATTTGGGCTGTTTGCGTATTGTACTAAGTGCATAAGAATTGTAGGCAATTATAGCTAAAAAGAAGTCGTGTCTTGGACTGTGTTACCAGTCTCTATGGTCTGGATAGTTCTTTTTTGTGGCAACAACTGGAGCCAGCTGACTGAGGAAGCCATAATGCTTTAACTGTCCCACAATAAAATATTTAGGAAGGGTTTTGTTATCACAGAATCACAAGGTTGGAAAAGACCTTTAAGATCATGGAGTCCAACCGTTCCTGTCCTATATTAACCATATCTCTACCTCATCTACCCATCTTTTAAACGCATCCAGGGCTGGTGACTCAACCCCCTCCCTGGGCAGCCTGTTCCACACTAGCCATGGATCACTGTTTTGATCACACTAGCCAGGGATCACTGGAAAGCCACAGTCTGATGCATAGCACAGCTTTGTGATGTGTTTGACACAAGCTTCCATATGCTTCCTGATAATTTGCCAAAGATACAGCCCAGTCCTGTGTTCTCCCTCTGAGAAGCTGAACTGCCACACCAAGTGACCTTCTGCAGGCACCTGGACAAAGTAGCTGGAGAAGCGGTTAATCCTATTCTTAGCTCGGCATTCTAGTTATCTGTGAGAGGACAGCCTGCCAGAAATGTCTGGTGACATATTTGTCCAAGGGAGGGAGGTTTTTGCCAAGATGCTGCGGGTGCTGCTGTATGGAGTTGAGTTTAGAAGGAGAAAAATCTGTGAAATGTGAATTCGAAAACACAGCTGTTGTTAAAGAAATAAGGAGCTGTTCCCAGTAACACAGATATATTCAAGATACAGATATTTTTAAAAAATTATTTTTTAAGTATCAGGAAATTAAACAGTAAATGCTGCGGTGTCAGCCAAAGTTAACTCTACCTAATACTTTTGGCTTGGCCACCAGAGGTGGTAGCAAGCTGTATGTGCAGTTAAATGCTGTTTTTATTTCGTTTCATTTTAAACTTAAAGCCCTTTATGCAGGTTAAACATTCTGGGACTTGTGCTTTACTGTCACCCAGCAGTTTCGGCCATGTATGCGTAATCCGGCGGTGAGTACGTGTTACAGTTCTCCCTCTGTGCCTGGTCTGGAGCAGTTATAAATTTGTTAACAGCTTCAGGAGGACAGCCTGGCTCCTCACCTTGCCCAGAAGCAGCCTGTGCTCGAGGGTCACCCTGCAGTGCCTTTGCTGGCTCGGGATAGCAGCTGTTTACAGATGCTCATCAGGTTTTTGTAAGCCAGGAAGGAAAAAAACAAGCCATCATTTTAAGAGCAATGGTGATACCTGGCCAACAGCTGCTCTGTTGTCTGAAATCAGGGCTGTTTCTCTGCAGGGCATTCAGCCTGCATCCAGTGAGGTCCTTTGAAGCACCCATTTGCAGGAACCCACCCCATGCCACTGGAACTCCTGTACTGGGAACCCCCTCTGGGAAATACAGCCATACACTCAGTGTATGTCCAAGTCAGATGCTTAAATCATGGTGTGAAGCCTCCCCTGAGCTGCCTGAACCTGTTCCTGCCCACCTCCCTTTGGCTGGGTGCAGAGGAGCTCTGCTGTCAGAGCTGGGAGAGCTGCTTGCTCTGCTCCCCTCCTTCCCTGAGGAGATAACTCTCCAGCGAAAACTCCACAACATGAGTGGCTTCTTGCTTCAATATTTCTCAGCAGTGAATGCCAGCCAGGACTTAAATGTAGTGGTCAGGATGACCCTGCTGGGCATAGGAGGGGATTTGGCAGTGGCTGCCCCTCAGTGGCAGCACTGTCTGGGCTGGGGCTGATGCTGTCAGGATCCATCACACGGGAGGTCTTCCTGGAGGACCTCAGTCCCGTAGTGCTCAAGCTTGAAATCTTCAGGTGCTCCTTGTGGGTGTGATTCTGGTACTGAGGGTCACAGAGCTGTTTTGGATGGGGTGCCATCAAGTGTGGAGACCAGAGGCGACCGTGGTTTCTGCATTGTTTGCTCTAACCATAAGCAAAGGTGGAAGCTGATCTCTGTGGACAGGTTTTGGCTGTGCTTATCTGTGCCCTGAAGAATGAATGCAGAGGATTATTGCCTTGTATTCCTAAAGCCATGGATTTCATGCATGGATATAATATGAAAAGTCACTTTAGTTCAGCAGAAAAATATTTGGACCCACTAGGCAAGGAATTGTTTTTTATTATCTGCATGTTGGGTAACGAATCCGTTCTGATAAATGAGGACAATATCGAGTCCATTTTTGTTGGCACCTAAAAATAATAGATAAGTTGTCTCGGGCAGTTCCAGTGGATGATGTCCAAAGATGACAGGCTTTTGCTACTGATAAGTTTGAAGTAAATGTAGTTTTTTAGGTATATAGAAGAATTGTTGTTACTTCTGAGTACTAAGTGTTCCTAGTCTAGTTACGTAAGAACAAACAGTGACGAAGTTGGCTTGAAGCCTTCTTCAAGGTTTATTTGGATCACAAAGAGAGTTCCCTACTCTGTAAAAAGAGAAAACTGGGTTGATTTCACACTTGAAGCCATTCACTATGAATGTCTGTAGCAACACCTGGCAGAGGTCCCACTATCACAGAATGAAGGCACCAAACTGTGTATCAAAAATACAAGAAGAGCAGAGCAGCCAGGCAGGACATCTCTGTCAAGGAAATCGATGCCCCAATTTCCTTAGACATCCTGTGCCTCCTTCAGGGTTTTAAAATGAGCTGTAACAACTTGTTCCTGCAAACAAAGCCCAACGCTCGTTTGTACTCACCAGGTCAAGCTCTTCCTTCGTGTGTGGGCAGAGACCCTCAGTTCCCACGTTACAGAGAGGTTTAAAAATGGCACTCCTGCTACCACAGAAAAATGAAGTGAAAAGCCAGCTGATGAGGCTTTAGAAGCCATGGTTTGGGCTTATTGATGAGCAAGGTTTTCGGGCAGCTTTTGTGGTTTAACTATATTATAGCTAGGTCCCATCTAGGGAGGTATTAGTGGTATGTAGTGAGGGGGCTGGGGAGAGATCCCATTCTGCTTCATGGCCAAACTCCAGCAGTGCCCTCCTGAGCCTGTACCAAGGCATCTTGTCACCTTTGCCTCTGTTTCCCTGCCGATAAAATGGCAACAAACTCAGTTTCCCACCTGGATGGATGCCTCATAGGACATTGTAGAAGTGCTTTCAGAGCTTTGTAGGAAAGCTGATGCTTCTTCAGAAGAATAAAAGATGTTTGCTTCTCTATGTGTTGTTGCTGTGATACGTTCTTTGGCTTTGTGTAGCACTCTTACGACTTCTACAGTAGCCCCTGTTCATAGCTGCGCCTTCTGCTCTGTCCTTGTGGGAAACAGTCATTCCCTTCACCTTAGATGCCATTAACTTGAATTCAGTTGTGCACCAACTTTGCTCCCTTCAGTGCTGGTCAGGCAGTTGGAGATGAATGGCAGATGTCTTCATCTGCATAGACATGTGAATGGAAACTTCCAAACATGGGTGGCCAAAAGTGATGGGGTCAGGAGCAGGTTGAACAGTAGCTTGGAGGTTCTTTTTGAGACCTCGGTAGCATCAGTCAAGAGGCATTTTTGCTTCAGCCTTTGCATTTGCTAAACCTAGGGTACAGATACTCCTTTGCTGCTCTGCTGTTTAAGTGCTACAGTATTTGTGGCCTGTTCTCATATCCACAGCATCACCCCTCATTCCACTGTTGTGAACATTTTCTGTGATTAACTGGCAGAGGGAGCCCTGGCCAGTCTGAGAGCTTTCTCTTGCTGTTTACTATCATTATAATAAGATATTTGACCCGTACAATAACATCATTACTGTTGGGTCCAAAGCAAAAATCTTTGTATTCAAAATGCTCTGAACTTTGGGAAATGGTCAGACCCAGATTTTGTGGCTTGGCTCGAGGTCTGAATGAAATGAAACCAAACATGCCTAGGATTAAAACTCCTTTAGAGTCAGAGCTTTACTTTCTTTTGGAAAAGTTTCAATTTTTTAAAAATCTTGATTGTTTGCAGTGCTTCTTAGGACTTTGCAAGCACAAGTCAGGTTTCTCTACAGACCCTCTTTCCCCAGATCCTTTCCTATAGATTAGTGCACAGATTTCTAATATAAAGGAAGCCTGTATTCTCACCTTTGATTTTTTGGTTATGTTTTCACTTCTGTAGTGAGAAGAAGAGTTAATGTAGTCATAGGCTTGATGTTTGTAGGCTTCAAGCCTTTTTTTCTTTTTCATGCTGTGTAGATAGCCACATACTTTACTATGCCTTTCTTGGAAAACATACTGGTGATATGGTTTTAATTTTAAATTGGTCTGACATTTGAAGCTAAACAACTCAAGTGTCCATCTAATGCTTTCCCTTTGGAGATTTATGTGCTGTTGAATGAATCTTTGATACACAAGGACCTCTGCGTGCCAGGCTCCTATATTTTATAGAGAAATCCCTAGTGTATGGGCCGTGTTTAGGGAAAGTGTTAAATGCTACCAGATAGCTAGAGAAGGACTTGAGGGCCCTGGGTTGAACTTTTTTTTGGTTTTGATACTAGTTTGTTACTTGACAGATGACAGCCTAATTTTCCTGATTGTTTATTTTTGGGAAGAGCCTGAGCATTTTCAGCACTCCTCTGCAGCCACTAACCTCTGCCTTTCCGAAAAGTCAGATCGCAGGCATTTATCTTAACTTATTCTGTTTACCCCCTTTATAAACAACGCTTAAGGGGACCTCCCTGGGAAGTTGATGTTTAAGTCCTTTGAAGACCTCAGCAACTGGATCTGCAGGAGTGGGGGGAGGTAGTTTGTGATTACATGTCTCGGGGATGCACGAGGCTGGCACAAGAAAAGAAACATGGGGGTTCATTTTCCTTTCTCCTGCCTGGATTTGCAGCAATGCTCATGACTCCTCTTCTCCCTGCAGAGAGCTTCCCCATCAGCCTGTCTGTCTGAAACCACGAACAGCGGCCTTGTACCTCGAGTTTCAGCCTTACCCCTTCGCTGCCCCGTCTTGGAGCCGCAGTGGGGTTGGTGCAGCACCCAGCCCTGTGGTGGGCTCCTCTCTGCGGGCGCCCTGGCGGCCTCGCTGCCTCCCTGCTGGGATGGCAGGATGCTCAGTGGAGAGTCTTGCGAACGCTCTGTGGTCGGCAGAGACCGCAGAGCCGCAGCTGGCGGCTTGTGGGCTGGACCTGACCCGCGGCAGGGCCTGGCTCCGTGCCTTTCCCTCAGAGAGCGTGGGGGACAGGAGCTGGGGCACAGCAAAGCCGCTTCTGCTCATTTGCAGCGGCTGAAGACCTGGCTTGGGTAACTGGAAGGATTAAAAAACATTCCTGAGGCTGGAGGGGATCCATAGCTCAATTTGGGGCTTCGGATCCTCTCCATAGTCTTTATTTCGGTGCCTGGGAGGTTCGTATTTGCATTAACTTCAGAAGGGCTGCCAGGAGGAAGGCAGGTCAGCTCAGATCGTGCTGAGTGCTTCTTTTAGTGCTGAAGCAGAGCACTCCAGTTCCTTGACATTATCGCCACTGGGAAAAAACAAGGTATAAATAAGGAAAACCCAGAGTTGGGTACACTGTGCTGATAACGTGAGGGGGGCAGGCATCTGTAGGCACATGTTCTACACAGACTTTCACATGTCGTGCCTGAGGAAAAAAATGATTCCAAAAGTGTTCTTCCTACTGCATCACCCGGACCTCACAGCCTGAGCAAAACAGCACAGGCTCAATCAGCTAATCTTCTCCTAGAGATAATACCATGATATTTCACGTCCTTTTGGGGTGTTTTTTTAGCAGGTTCTGTATGCGTTGCTTAACATGAAAAGGCTAAGGTAAATGATTTTCCTCTAGAAATGCCAGCTGCAATAAATCCTTCCTCCTTGCCACTCCTGCAATGGAGGGCTTGGCATTTTAAAGCCCTGAGCTGGTGACTCACCTTGCTTATAGAAGGTCCCCTTCCTGCCAGCTCAGCTTTCCAATTGACCAGTGCTTTGGCTGCTCTGTGTTCTCCATGGATGGTCCTGGGGTGCTTCACCAGGGATCCTTCCTGAACCTTCACATGAGTCCAAGCTACCACCCCCATGATCTCCAGCTGATCCCTGCTACCATGCAGGGAGCTATCTTGACACTTACAGCTATTTGGGGACCCAAACTAGGATCTGCCACGTTACACGCTTCTCTCTCACTATCTGCAGCCCCTCAAAAACCTTCTTTCAGCTGAATGGCCCATATTTTAGGTGCAGGATGTGCTGTACCCTGTGAGCGCACGGCATGTATATGTACTTTGTGGTATGTGCTGATTGAGCTCAGTACAGCTGCTCTCTGATACTGCTTTATAACATTAGAAATATTTCCCTGTGTGCAATATCAAATCCCAGTTGTCATGTTTATTCTGTGGTCGCCGCTGCCGGTGGGGTTCAGGCTGTGCCTACAGAAGTGCTTTTATGCGTTTGTACACTTAAAAACCCAGTGCACCCCTCTGCTTGTCCCTGTCCCTGGGTCTCCACAGTCTGAGTTCCTTTGTGTGCTGCCCCGCGATACAAGCTCATACTCTCTCTCTCTGTTTGGCCTGAAAACAAAATGCCCAGCTCCCTCTCATGAGCCACATGCCTGGCTCCCCTTGCTGCACAGGGTGAGGGATTGGTAGCACTTCATTAGCTCACCCTCACAGCTCTGGCTGGGATATTTCAGTATTATTTAAAAGAAAAAAAAAATCCACCAAAACCCCAACAACCAACCCCCAAAACAAAAGCAAGAGTGGGAGGAAGATCCTCAAGTTCTGCAAGACTGAGGCTGAACTGACGGTATTAAACACTTATTTGTGCTTTCTCCTGTGTTCCTGCTGGAAGAAAGGGGAGTGTGAGGGTGGAGGGGAGAGAAGGGGTGTTTAGCAGCACTGCCTGTGTGCCAGTGCGCATCAGCCGCATGCTCAGGTGTGTGGCGGCGAGGCACGGGATGCTGTGGCAGGACTGCCCATGGTTAGGCTGCTGGATGCAGGGGGCTTGGCCAGCCCCAGCTCTACGTTATGTGAAGGTCGTTAAGCTTAGTTCCATCATGAACTGGGCTTCAATGGAAATAAATACATAGAGCATTATATAACCCGAGGGGGAGAAGGATGAAAGCTGTGTGCCCACAGAGTGAGCGGGTGGGTTACGTGTCGGTAATGAGGAATTTAGAGCATCTGTGAGCTTTGATTATTTATTTTTAGTGTTTTCCATTTCCCTGCCTTGTGCTAGCACTTTGTTCAAAAGGCCCAAAGGTAGTGGTGTGTCCAGCAGTAGGTGAATTTAAAGGCTTGGGGTGCCTTGCAGTTAGGGCTGCACTGAGATCCAGCATTCAAAATCAGAGTCCAGATTTTGCTCAAATGATCTCGATTTGCCAAGTCTATGCACGTAAGGAAACTCACCCTGCCTCCTCCCAACACCAAATCCCCCTCCAAAACTGGAGCGAGCATGTAGGGAGAGACCTGCCATTTCCCCTGTCAGCGTGCCCCACTGGTGCGGTGATCCCTGTCACCAGCCTGGAGACACCTCTTCCATCCTGGTGCCTCTCCTCTGCCTCCCAGTTGGAGCATGCAGGGAACCCCCAGTTTCACTCCCTGTTGGCACTCCCCCCTCCATCCCCACAAGCACAGTAACATCAGTAGCACTTACAGCGTCCTTTCCATCCAGGAGCATTTGAGAATTTTAGGAAAGCTGTAAAAAATAATAATCCTCTGCTTGCAGAAATAGATCTTCAGGCCAGCCTGGAGTATAGAAGTCTCCCAGCACTTGGGACCTGGCCGGCTGGACCTGTTTAACGCTCAGCTCTCTTATTTTATTGTTTGTTGGGGTTTTTTTTGAAGACCTGATCCATATTAGATATTTGAGCATTTCATTCCTTTGTTATCATCTTTCAAGCAAAGAGACCTTTCTTCTTCCACATCCTCAGTTTAATCAGAAGGGTGAAAATAGGTATTTGGGGATTCCGGCGTTATTTATTTTTCCCTATTAGGAAATGAGTCACGAGGAAGTGGCAACACTGTCTCCAATCAGAGGGAGTCAGAGCTTGTGGATGCCAAGGACTCGTCAGCTAATTATGACACTTAACTGCGCAGCCTTACGGCCTCTCTCTGAACCTTGCCCTGTTTCAGGGGCAGGTTTTGCCTTTTTATTATGTTTCTTCCCAGCAAGCAGAAAAGGGCATTTCACTCCTTATCAGCGAGCACATATCCTGAGAGGTCCTGAGTGCTTTTTCATCCCAGTAAATTGAGGGGGTTGTCGCACACGGTCAGCATCGCTCGGTGCTCCCTCCATCAAATACACCGTAGAAGCATCTACTGGCAGAGGCACTCATAAAATTACCCATCAATATCTCTGCGCTTCAGCTGCCACATACTCATTGCGCTGATAAAAAGTCACGTGCATGGGCCAGGCTGGGATGGATTTACTGGAAAGATGTCTGAAAAGTCATTTCTTTTCCCTGGGAGACAGGGAGCGCCCGGGTTATTCTCCTTCGCGCCAGCGCCACTTATAGCCACATCTTTAAGTCCTTTTAAGTTTAGCATACTTCTCAAGATGTATACAGAGTGCTGCCTTTGGTTCCTAAATATTAAAATTGAACGTAAAAAATCAACTCTGATGTTTTATGTGTTGCTCAGGCTCTTTGCATCAGCGCTGTAGTCCTTTTTTGTCAGGTTATCACCCTGATATGAAGTCATTTGCTCGCCCCTCAGTACTGAAAATTAATTACTTTTAAGAGCAGAATGAACTTTATGTCAAAAAGCCATTTGCTTTCTGCATTAAGAAGCATAGCTCACTCTGATTCTAGGGGAAAGTTATGTTGGGTTTAAAGCAAAAGAAAAGTAATTACAAATAACTGTGCGTGAAGCCAGATGAGATTGGCTGGATCTTGAGGAAAATGTATCTTAATCCCTTGATCTGACAGTTGCCTGGCAGTCAGAGCAGGAAAAGAAAGTCACTGGGGGGTTTTTCCATCTCTCTGAGGTGGAAAACGTACATCCTACTTCAGAGATGGAAAAGGAACAAATACTTCTGCTGGGCAGCAGGACAATTATGCACACATTCTTTTCTTGAGAAACTGCACAGAGTCAGGATATTCTCAGTTTCCGGTGATACGAGTATCACAGGCTCTGCCCCAGCCTCCTCTGGGTCTCACATGTGTGTTTACATAAGTGTCTCATTACTAAATTATGGAGGTTTTTATTTTGTGCTCTGTGTTCATCAGAGCTGTCGCTCCAAGACCTAAACAAAACTGGAGCCCCGCCGTCCTGGTGCTGTGGAAAAACATAGGAATAAGCTGTTTATGACAAATAGTTTGCAGTCTGAGGCAATAAAAAAAAAAGGCAGGTAGAGGAGAGGGGTAGGATCTGTTTAAGTATCCATGTGCCTGTGCATTACAGGTGTATGTGCATGCTTTGCTTGCACAGAGGAGGAACAGATGCATTGTAAATATTTTTTTCCATTAAATTTTTTTTTTTCTTATTTCTCATCACCCAGTGGCTTAAAACCACGGCAGAGCAACATGAGTCCTTCCTTCAAATCCTAAATCATTCCTTACCAGTCATATTTTAGATCAGAGTGTCTTCCTCTCCTTCCTTACACCCCAGGTTGGGGCTGGGGGTTGCAGCTCCCCACAGTGCAGCTCCCCCAGGTCATGGAGAGCTTCCACAGAACTACCAGAGCCAGGTGCACCTTGGGGCTGCAGAGTCAATTGCCACCTTCTGAAGCTTTGCTTCCTCTCGTGAAGAGCAAGGCTGTGGTCAAGCTGTAAAATAGCAGCTTGAACAAACACGTTTGAAGCTTCTGAGATGCACAGTATTTACATATAGTTATGCACTGAAGGAAGACAGAGGTTTCTAGAAATCACAGTAGTTTATCTGAGGTCCTTTCCGATGTGCCTCAGGTCCTCAACAGCCCAACCCAGCAGATCTTCAACAAAACCGTAGGTCTATGTGGGCTGTTTGTACTGATTTTCCAGCTGTGCTGATGCTTCTACTAATGCATTGGTTGGTGGTGATGGGGTGAGCTGGACTCCACAAGAGGGAATGCTAGAGGAAATGGGGGAAAATCACCGTGCAAACGCGTGGTTTGTGAAATGAAATACTTTATAACTGTGGCTGGTTCCTGCTACATGCTTGCAGAAGGGCAGTCCCAAGGTAAGAGGGATTTAAACTGCATTTTTAAGTGCTTGGGATTTGTCCCTTTTCTATGTTTTCAGAGAGGTGGCTCCTCTTATTGTGCAGAATATATAAAGCTCTAAAGAGTGTGTTAAAAATCATTCCGTTTAGGGAGCTAGACCACTGCTGATGAACTGTAAATACTTTGTGAAAACTCATCTTTGGTTCCCCTCTTGTCTCCATATCAGTCATCTGTCCAGTCCTTGCCACTGCCTGTCCAAACATTCCCTTTCTAACCTGATGGCAGTCCAACATAAAACTACTTGTTGTTCCAGATCCAAACTGCTTTTCTTCTTTCTTCTAACCCCAGTGTCCACAACTGCTTCACACCTACTTATTCCTGTGCCAGAACTGTCCTCTGGCTCAGACCATCCTCCTTTCCCCTCTTGCTTACCCCTCTGGTATGCTGGAGCAGCAGGACTCATATTTTCAAATGCTTCATTAACTTCTTCTGGTTTCTCTTGAATGCCCCTAATAAATGCACATCCTCAGTACTGAGTTTGCAAGGGCTCAGCTTGTCAGGCTTCCTTTACTTTCAGCTCTTCTTGACCTCCCCACAGCTTCCTTCCACTTGCTCTAGCTGTAAAAGCCGTTTTCCTAATGGGCTGAATGTCTACAGCTGATTTGTTTTACTTTTGTTTATCTTTGTATGATACCACCGTAGGGTTATGCCTCTCCACGGTGTAGTGTAGAGAAATACAGGCCTGGAATGATAACAGGAGCCCTGGGAAGTGGAGACATAGGATGTGGTGTGGAGGAGTACGGGCAGGGGAAGATAAGCAGCAGGGCACTGGGGTGTCAGTGGAGACCCAGCAGCTGGTGACACCTCACCCGTGGTCAGTTAAAGAAAAGCAGACCAGGACCCCAGCCAAACTGGGTTTGTGGGGAATGAGGAAATTGTATCTAGCACATGTAAAAGCCATCATACATAGTAAACGCAGATGTAATGTGCTACAGATCAGTGGAGGAAGATCAAAGGTGTAAAAGCATGTTAGCAAATGATTTGAAAATGCCCTCAAGTGGAACCTAGCATGAGGAAGAAGAAAACATTGGCATGGATATTATATTCCTGCTAGGAGAGGACTCTAGGCAATGGGAATTCACTGAAACACCCTCAAATGCCAGAATGAAACCTCTGGCCTTGGGACCCAGAGAGACTGGGAAAGGGAGAGGATAGGACCAGAAGGCAGGGTAGAAACTAAATGGGGTGTGTGTGTGTTCATAGCAGTTCTCACCACACTAATATTAATTCTTTTTTGTAGATAAAATAAGAAAATAGATATGGGTTAATACTAATTAGGGTCTTAAGATATCAGTTATTCTAACAAGAAATACTTTGACCTCTTTGCTGATAAAACAATATTTTGAGTGTAACAAAATGATCAATCGTGTGCTATCACCTTTTTATGTCAGGGCTCGGGCTGTAGGCTTACAGCCTAGAGATGTTAAAGGTCCACCGTCTAGTATCACACACATCCCACCTAAATAATTCACACGCCCTTCAGCCTGGCCTGGGCTGCCCTTCGGACTCTTGTATGTGAATGCATGTGTTGGGTCTCAGGCTGGGATTACGTATGTGGCGGCTGTTCGGGGTGCAGTGGAGGAAGTGTGAAAACAAAAGACCCTTGAGCGGCTTCCAAGGAGGCCCTGGGACTGTGCTAGGAAAATCTGTGCTCTAAGGGAAACAACATCTTCTCAAACTCCTTTTCCCTCACTAAAGCTCCCCTGCTTATAAGGACCAAAATAAAACCTGGTGTAGTCTGCTGGTAGGTGAGAGCGAGGCAATCTGCTCCTGCTTTCATACCAGATGGATTACATATTCCCCACGTAGCAAAGCCCAGCCTAAGGGCTAGTCTGTCAAAAGGGCAGGCAGCACGCAGGAGCTGAGGGAGCTCTGCTGATGCTGTGGAAGCATGCAGGGCCATCGAAAATGTGTGTGTTGTGGAACCAGGATCAGATCCATGCTTGCTGCCCGCGGCTGTTGCCGTGAATCAGGCTCCGGCTGTTCTCACTTCCCCACCAAGTCTCCTGCAGCTAGAAAGAAAGTGGCTCAGGCTGGGAGAACAGAAGTGGTTCTCCAACAGCAGTGTGGAGTTTCCGTGCTGTGTGAGAGTGAGGATCTGCTCAATACCTTGATAGATGAAGACGAGAGATTACAAAGCAAGCTCTTTGGAACACGTATTAATTGGCCATATTTTTCTTGTCCCTTCTCTAATGAACCTTGTGTGAGTAACGATAGATGACTGCAGGCACGGGTGAGAGAGGGAAGATGCTGTCTCACACATTTGATCTTGGGGAGACTATCTACATCCTCTTAGGTAGCACAATAGGATCGTATGACACTTGACCATGGAGCTGGGACTCTACAGGCAAGCAGGTCAGATAAGGACCAGTCTCCTTTCAAAGCAACTGAAGCGTTCCCATTGACTTTGGTCATCTCACATCTTCAGAGCACACCTCCTTGCTGAGAGCAGCCAGGTGCTCACAGTCTGAAGTGCCTTAGCAAAGCGTTTGAGCATTCCCCATATTCAAGTGTTCAAGGCCAGGTTGGATGGGGCCCTGGGCAACCTTGTGTAGCTCCAGGCCTGGAGGTTGGTGGCCCTGCCTGTGGCAGGGGGGTTGGAACTCTATGATCCTTGGGGTCCCTTCCAACCCATGCCATTCTATGATTCTATGATTCAGTTTCTCCCACCCCTTCAATTGAGCAGAAAGGTGAAGCTTCTACTATAGTCCATGGGGCAGCATCAGTGCAGCTTCTTAAAATCCTGTGAGATCTCTACTTGCCCAAGTTTTGTCCTGGGTGGCCATAAGATTTCTATGTTGGATTTTGTGTTTGGTTTTATGACTTCTGCACCGTGGACTGCCAGACACTGAGGCCCAAGGTGACTTGCCTTCACTTACCATGTTGAACTTCAAAAGGAAATAAAAATTCTTGTGTCTCAGGCTCCAAAAGTGCCCTTTAATGTAGGAGGAGAACCTCGGGTACATTTAATGTGTTTCATCTCCAAGAAGTGCTTTTAAATGATGAATGCATTAAAAATATTTCCTAAAAACGTGGTAGAGAGCATTGGAAATTTATCAACAAATAAAACTGCAAATGAAAGAGGCAGCTTCTTCCAGGTTTATCTGTGAAAATTACTGAAGCATTTACAGAAAGGTTTTGTCAGGTAATTTGCATATTCATGAGCTGCAATTTCTCCAGTTGCTGTATTTAGTCGATAATGCCTTTTTTAATACTGTAATTAAAAAATTTTGATCTAGGTTTTACTTCAATTGCTTGCTCAGGTGCACCAAAACAATGGATGTTTTGTTTACCTGTTGCTTTAAATACAACCAGGACATGTTGAAACATCAGTCGTAAGAGAAGATTTCATACCTGACAAATTTCTTGAAGGAGCCCTTAGGTAGTCAGGCTCTTGACACTGCCACATGAGAAGGCTACAGCTACAGGGATGCTTACCTTTTGTTAGCTCAGACCACAGCCTGTACTCACAATGCAGGGTGAAGAAGAGGCACTAAAGGCTAGAGGGGCAAGGGGGAGCTCTTTAAAGTTTTGTGAAACTGCTGGAGAAGCTGTAAATATCTTCAGGAGAGGCAGGGAGCGTCCTCTGAAGATGTAGAGAATTTGTAAAATGGGCGTGGAGAGGTAAAATCAGAAGTGAAAGCTGATGCAAGAAGAGTGCCATTAAAGGATGGTGCTCCTTGAGACTGGGGCGTGGCTACCCAAGCCTGTGGCTGTGCAGCACTGCCCACCTGTCACCTTCTGCGGGTTAAGACAAACATGGCACAACCACAAACCCTGTCGCAAGACCTGCCCCCAGCACACTTCTGAGCTGGAAAAGAGCAAAGTGGAGGCTGTGGCTTCTAGGACAGGGAAGGAGGAGATTGATGAGGAGGCAAAAGAAGGACAAGAGACAAGTTGCACCAGAAAAGTTGGTTGCAGCAAAGCCCAGAACCACTGGTCGAGTCCATCCATTCTTCTTTTGCCTTGAAGCCATGAAGATTTGTGTCTGTGGGTAATGGCAACAAGAGAGAAGTTTCTTTAGCAATCCATTCTGCAGATGTCCCTGTCTAGTAATCCCATGCCTGGGACTGCATGCTGCTGTGACCTGCTTGGGACATGGAAGCCCTATTCCATGGGAGGTATTGAAGCAAACGAGATAACAATTAGCACGAATACTGAAAGCTGTGACATTTCCCATGGACACAAATTGTGCTGTTTCTTTTTTGAAGAGGTTTCTCCTCTCTCACATTTTGTTGCTGGTTAGTAATGTTTCCATTAAATATTCTGATGGGACTGAGATATTTCAGCTTCCCACCTGTGTCAGCTGGTGTTCTGTTGTACGAGCTCATAATAATGTAGACATCTAAATGATTAACCTAAGATGATGCATTTTGACCTTATCAAATTGTACTATCCAAGAGCAGTCAAGTCTGAACCTCTTTGATAATTTTTAGCTAAAATGTTGGCAAACAGTGTACTTTCTCATGGAACACTTGGAAGCATCATTTCCCAGTGGGAAAACGTGCCATCGAACAAAATGTCAACAGCTGCTGAGCTGGAGAACATGCTAGTGGACAATGGGAGGGGAGGCAAAAAAAGACATGTGTCATTGACACACACACACACACAGAGTTGATGAAATCAATTTCAATTTATTCAAGTTGTTCTAGCATCACTTTCAATTACATATGCCAAGGAGAAAGCTACAGCATCCAGCTGTGGGAATCAACAAGACAATTGCGCAGCAGTCGTGAAAAGAACAGTCAGCAGAGAAGTGATTTGCATTTGGTTTTCTTGACAGCTGATATTTTCCTGATAAATTGCTGCCCTTTGTTGTTCTAGTTGCTTTGAAGAATGAACGCACTTAAGGGGGTGGTAGCTTTGCCCGCGTTCCTGGCTTTGCATCGGCTGGCACAGGTTGGGGATGAAAACAGGAGGCTGAGACAGGAGGAGGAGGTAGAAGACCATGTAGCAGAGGTAAAGCTGGCACGGTAATCAATGGTGTGCTGTAGACAGGGTGCTGCTTGGATGACAGTGTCACCTAGAGTCATGAGTGTTTTGGGTCACAGTTTGTCCTTCAGAAGCAATGGATTTGGGGGCAAATTGATGGTAGGAAAGAGACTTTTGCTGATGACCATGAAAACAAATGAGGTTGCAGTCTGCTGAGAAGAGACAGAGGAACTGTGGAGTTTGATATCTTCTTCCTATGGGGTGTGGGTTTGTGCCAGTGAGAGAGGAGAACAAGAGAGACTGCCAAGGCAATTCCCCTTTAAACCCTTAACTGTGTCTGTGGCCATGCCATGGGATGTGCTATCTCCAGGAAGGAGGGCATAGAGGGAAGCATTGGCAGCAGGATATGCAAAAGGTGCTTGTATCAAATATGCAAAATTGTTCCCCCAGGATGATAAGATCATCATGGGGTCATATTGTTGTTAAATGACTTGTTAAATAGGATTTAAATAGCTTATTCAGTGGTGTCCCCAGCTGGGCGGCTCTTAGTGGGCAGACCAGTCCAATTATTCTGGATTTGCCTTCTTCCTGCAGCAGCCCTGTCCTGTCTGGTGCTGATATTCCCACAAAATCCACTTCTGCAAGAATGTTATTCTAGCCTAGGATCTGGGCCAGGCCTTTATTCCTGTTAATTACAGATCAGTCACTCTTTTTCTTTTCTAAATGTTGAAAAAAGTGTTTTATGTGCAAGAATGGCTGATAAGTGATACACCCACAGGAACATTATATTTCTCTAACATCCGCCTCTGTGTTCTTTCTCTAATTTGCCTGCCGCTGTCTTTGTAGAGGATCTGTCTCCTTCCCCTAGAGTGTTCCCTGCCTTTTAGATGTTTTCCTTCTCTTCAGCCACCCTTCATTCCCACCACTGGCACATCACAGTTTACTGCTTTTTAGAGCTTTATCAGTTGGTGAGTGTGAATTTTCTCTATCTAAATCTACGTTAGGGGTTTGACATTAAAAACCTCCCTTCCCTTTCTACTGTGTGAGTGGGCTCCTGAAGGGCAGCAATGGTCCTGGTGAGACCAGAGCAGGGCTAAGAGGACCAGGACCACCACAAGTACCCTCTGTCCAGTTTCAATAGGTAAACCTATTCTTAAAGTCTGTTTAGGATGTTATCTATGTAGCATGTGCACAATATCTCCTGTTTATTTCAAAATAACACGTTTGGTTGTTGAATATGACTTTGAGTGCTGAAGTTAGCACCTGGGTTTTCTAAATTACGCTGAGACAATAGCAGGAGGCTCTCTGCATGGAACTGACAGTCTGCCAGTCTGAACTGACTTCACACTGGCGAGGATGTATGTCAGCACTGGTGGCCCTGACTCATCCAGCCCTTTTAAGGGTAATCTTTGAGGCTTTGGGCAACATTTTCAGAGTGCCTCTGTAGGCAGAGAGCCTGCCATCCCCTCCTTGTCACTGAGATTTAAACCTCAAAGTGCCAAAGTCACCACAGACAGTGGCTGCGCTACACAAGTCACGGCATGTGAAGTGCTCGTTGCCTTTTCCCCGTGACTGTGTGTTTGTTGGTGCGTGGGCTCTCCTGAAGTGTGTGCCTTTGGTACAGAATGGAGATGCTGAAGTCTCAGCAGGTGTTGAAGGCAGCCCCGTAGGATAAACGTTTCTTTTGTCCGGGACCCATTCCTGCTGATGTACAGCTTCCTGGGAGACCAGTAACCAAACACTCTCCTAGAAATGCTGAATCTGGAGCAGGGGTTGAGCTGGCACAAAACAGCGCAAAATACTCATTTTGCCCTCAGGCCCAGGGATGGAAACAAACCTGGAGGGAGCTGAGGCACGAGGTGCAGTGTGTCACACTTCTGCTTTACATGTGGAGGCACCACTGTGTTCCTTAGGCTCACCAAACGGGCACAAGTGGTGTTCCTTTCCAAGACAACTGGTGAGGAACAGCCTAATGTCCTGTTTCCTTCAGGCTTGTGTTTGGTCCATACTTCATATGGACTTGACAAACGGTTGGGCTTGATGATCTTAAAGGTCTTTTCCAACCTTGTGATTCTGTGATATGCTGACAGGTTTTCCCTCTAACATCTGTGGGGTAACCTCAGTGTCCTGCCTGTGGACACAAATCCCTGGGCAGTTTCAGCAGGTCAGGCTGGTCCTTTGTTCTGTGTGCTCCACTTCATAATTAGCCTGAAATCTCCCCAGAGAAGTCAGGTCCTCCTGCATTCATCATGCTTGCCATTTCAGACCTGAGTCTTTATTGTTTGGGTCCCATACAACAAAACCCGTCTGTCGATGAATCATCCTAGCCCAGAAGGTCTGAATACACATCTTTCTGTGGGATGACATACGTTCCCTCCATACATGTGGCAGGGGGAAGAGCCGTGCTGTGCACAAGGAACTGTTTGGGGCATGTGGTGACATCTGACTTGGCACGCTGGGCCAGGGACAGGCCTCCAGCCAGCTCCTGAGCAGGCACCTTGCCATTCTCATTGATGGGCCCCAGCAAAGGCTGCCAAAAAACACAGAGGAGTGTGATTTTTTTTTTCTGGGGAAAGAGCTCACACCCAGGGCTAGAAACACAGCTCTCCTTCCTGGCCTTTTGTGGCTGTGGCCCATCACATGTCTATTTGAACCTGCTGCTGTTCAGCAAAGATGGTGTGAGTCACTTCTCTCTCCTGGTTTATCTGGGCTGCGAAAGGAACCTGTCATAAAATCTTTGCTGGGCTTTTTGGTAAGGAAGTCTCTCTTGCATCTGGCTGCAGCGAGCTGCTGTGGCCTGGCTGAATGTGATGTGAAGAGATAAATGTGATGTGAAGAGAGTAGAAAAGTCCTGAGAGCTTCTAGGAGGGGATGGGACATCACTGCTGAACCTCAAGTGTGAACAGAGCCCCAGAGTCTGTGTGCAGTAACCACATCTCAGATGAGGACCCACCCTGACCACCACTCAGCCAAGGTGACAGTGGCACTGGAGACTAATAGGATGCACAGTGTTATCTCCATATTCAGTAACATATAAGACCACATGAGGTCTTGAAATAGCCCTCCTTGGGTTTGCATCAGGGCGTTCAAGAGAGTCTCAACCAGGGGTGGATCATGGCAGCCTGGAAGCTTCCTCACTTCATGGGCTGACACCCTGCCTACAGGATATGAAGAGCTCTCTACAGGACACGGGAAGCTAATAAATGATGAGCAGGAAATTAACAGGTGTGCAATTATGTTGCCCTGCAGGGTTTCACATCAACATGCTATGTATGACTAGGAAAAGGTGTCGTGTCTGAGGGGTTTTACACATACACCTCTGCAGTGGTCCTTCAGGCATTGCCCACTGAAGCAGTCCCAAGGAATGTGGAAGGTGCACTGCCATCTAGAAAGCAAGCCCTTGGACAAGGAGCAACTGATTGCCCATCTCTTGTTTTGAGCTATGCTTTCCAACAAAGTCACTGCTTCAAATATATTATCTCCCTTTGCCTTTTTGATCGCCACCCTCACAGATATGCTGCAGTGGGGTGCGGTGTCTGTGTCCCACCTTCCTGGTGGTATTTGAAGGGTCATGCTTCTTAGGGTGTCCTGGTCAAGGCAGGTTAAGAGAATGCTTGGAAGTACCCAGTACGTCCATATTTGATTCTGTAGTCAGGTACACCTTGAAGTTGCTGTAACTCTCATTTTCTGAGCCAGATATTTCTTGGCTGCGCAATGTTACACTTCACTCTTTGATGTATGGCAACTAAAGAGAATGAGTCTGAATTTAAACATCTGGCTTTTTAAGGCCTGGGAAATTAATGTGATTCACAGAAAGGATTTTCATGATCAATACCTGCTAGCCCCTGAGCAGGCCCTGCCCTTTGAAACTTTATCTTCTGTGTGGCAGCTGTTCAAACATGGCCTTCAGTATGCAGCGGGCACATCTCATGGCACTGACCAGCGTGTCAGGAGAGGAGCTGGGGAGCCCTATGAGGAACACCCCATGCTGCCACAAGTTGCTGTCCTTGCAGTGCAAAGTACAAGAGAACTGGAATACAAAAAGTGTAACCTGGGGAATCAATTTGCTTATGGGATTTATTTAAATCATGGAGGAACCTGTTTGACACCCTGTCACTCCAGCTATCACTGTCTGCATCTGTCATGTTTTTCAAGCAGAAGGAAAATTTGGAGATGGAGGCCCCATCTGGAGTCCTGTGTCCAGATCTGGGGCCCCCAATACAAGAAAAATGTAGAACTGTTGGAGAACGTTCAGAGGAGGGACATGAAGATGATCAGAGGGCTGGAGCACCTCCCCTATGAAGAGAGGCCGAGGGAGCTGGGCTGGTTCAGCCTAGAGAAGAGAAGGCTACGGGGGGACCTCATTGCAGCCTGCCAGTCTCTGAAGGGAGCAGAGAAACAGGAGGGGATTCAACTTGTTAAAAGGGCAGACAATAGCAGGACAAGGGGGATGGATTGAAGCTGAAAGAGGGAAGGTTTAGATGAGATATTAGGGGGAAGTTCTTTACAGAGAGAGTGGTGAGGGGCTGGAACAGGCTGCCCAGAGAGGTGGTGGATGCCCCGTACCTGGAGGTGTTCAAGGCCAGGTTGGATGGGGCCCTGGGCAACCTTGTGTAGATCCAGGCCTGGAGGTTGGTGGCCCGGCCTGTGGTAGGAGGGTGAAACTCTATGATACTTGGGGTCCCTTCCAACAAATTGAAGAAGCCCCAGGGCTGCTCTGCTGAAGTATGTCTGAAGCATAGGTCTCTAACAGCTGAGGTGCAAGAAGAGAGAGTGTCATGCTGTGCTGCAGGGAAGGCTCTGTGCTTCTCTAAGATCTCCATACATGAGGTAGAGTTTTCCACTGTGAGGCAAGCCAGGTTTTGGGCAGCTTCTTCCCATACAGCACACACTGCCCTACTTCAGGGTCTGGGCTGGCCATGGATTTTTAAATGTTAAAAACATTCGTCTTTGATTTCTGTCGCCATTCAATATTATGGGAAAAGATGTTATCACAGCTAATCCGTGCGGTGTCTGTGGAATTTCTTGGCCTGTGAGGGTTTATATTGCATTCATGTATTCCATGAATTGGGCACAGGTTTTGCTTCCGACAGCAGCTCGTTTTTTTCAAGGGCATCCCAATAAGATGAAAGTGTGGTCTCTGACAGAAACCACAGTGTCAGACTACGGTCTTGAGGATGTTTTGGATGGCTCTGTATTTTAATTCATGATTTCCCCTGGCACCTAGACAACCAGCATTTTATGTCAAATCCTAAAGGGAGGGAAAAAGAAGGAGAACTGGAGGAAATGCCTTAATTTAATTGATCAGAATACTTTGGAAATTCATATGTGCCTTTTTTTTTTTCAAAAAAGAGGTAACCAGAGAATAGAAAAAACACCACACCAAATCCTACTGAAGCCTTAGCATCGTATTTTTCCTTGTTGCTTCAACCTTCTAAACATATTCTAATATGCTGAAAAGAACAAAGCAATACTTAATAGTTGAAAAAAAAAATTAATACAAAAGAGCAGTCAACCCAGGGAACTCACCACTGCAGCTTTTTGGCAGGAAGTCAGATTTTTGTAGGAAGATTTTGAAAAGCCTTGGTACTATTATGAGTTATAAAGTTTGTGGTTTTGCGTAGGAAGAGTAAGAAAATGAAAATGAGATCTTGTACTTCAGGATATGATCTATCATTTGTCTCTTCCCCAGCTTCATATTAAACACTTCAGTAGGCATTTTCAAATGCTGTTTTCTGAAGTATTGAGCAGAAACAATGAACAAACCTTGTGATCGAAGCTGAGAAACCTTAACTGATCGCTTATGTGAATCATCTGAAAGCCATTATTGACATTGTCTTATGTATATCACAGCTGATCGTTTACTATATTGTTTTAACATACCTGCTCTGGGCTGTCCAGGATGGAGGCAAACAGGAAAGGAGGAGGCTCTTGGCTGTAAATGAGTATCTTGTTCCTTCCTTTGCAATGCCAACACATTTATGAATGGGCTTTGACCTTGAAGAAGGCTGAGTTGCTAAGGGTGTTTTATAAGTTTCTGTCCATTCATATGTCATTCACAGTGTTTAGCTTTTGTCTAAGTGAGGTTTGGGGTTTATTTTTTCTTTGCCGAATATAATCCATCCATGAGCCCACAAACCAGCACTGCTCCCCACTCCATACAGCCCTTGACCGCACATCCAAGGTCAACTTGGAAGACCAAGAGGTCAGGCTCAAAATTCACGTTTTCTCTGTGCCTCCTCACTCAGGCTTTAAGCATAACAGTCACGAATGCTCCTTCAGTTCTGTACTGTGACACAATGTCTACACTGAAGGGCATCGCTTCCTTCAGGGGTCCTGCCTAGTCCTACAGAAGTTTCTAGTACAGTGTTCTGCCAGGTACAGCAGTCCAGCCGTGAAAATCGCTGGCTGTACTTGTGGCATACTGACAGCATTCTCTTCCCTCCAGACTGTGCTACAAAACCCCAGCATTTAGCTATTATCTTGTCAAACCTATGTTGTCTCTTGCTCGTGACCAAAACTCACTAGTGCTCTGTGGTCATCATTACTTCGTGGCTACAACACTTGTAAAGGTGATGTGCTAAGTGAAGATAAAACATACCACAACCAATATGCTGCAAAGTGGGGAGAGGGTAAGTGTGAAACAGCATTGCATGGGAAAGCTTACACACAGATTTCACTTTAGATACTCCTGGTTTGGTGTACACCATAGTGTAATCAGCTCTTGCTGTCAGCCTGCCTGTTGCTGTAAGGACACTTGTAATAAGCAGCTCTTCTCAAAAGCAGTGTGCTGTATTCTCCAGGTGCGTATCTAGGGGTGCTGGGGTATGTCTGAACTGGGCAACTCAAGGTCACCTCCCAGTTCTCAAGTGCCAGAGGAGCTGGGAGCAGGTAAAAGTGAGGCTGAGAAACTCCGCCACAGAGGGAAACGTGCTGGGAGGCGAGGCTCCCATCCCTTTGCTGACACTGGGCATGCTGCAAACACAGCCAAGCATGATGCAGAGATCCCTGACCCTGCATGCACCAGGTTTGAAGCAGACGCATAAAGAGCGGTGCCACGTCAGGGCTGCATTGTGCCCAGGCTAATTAGCAGGGGCTCTTCACTAGTGCAGCTCCGCTCCCAGGGAGCCCTCGCAGTGTGCTTGCTGCGCCCCGTGCCGCTCTGCATGCTTAGGTTACTGGCTCACGCAGAGCTCATCTGCAGCACTTTGCTGAGCCTTCTACACATGCCTGGGTTTTTTTTTTTTCCCTCAGTAAAGCAATCGTTAAGATTGGGTACAACCCCCTCCCCTAATTTAACCCACGGGTCCATATTGCTTAATATCTGCACCACAAGCAGGATGTAGGTTTTGTGAGAGCTGCTCAGAGCTCACAGGTGTGACGTGCCATACAGAGAGCTGTCAGCGACTCCCCTCCAACACAGCCCTTTTTACATCTGACCTGCTTTTTTTAGATAACGGTGGGGTTTTTTTGTCTTGCCCAAACAATCAGGATGGGTTAACAGCAGAGAGCCCTGCGTGAAGCAGCTTTCAGGACTCAGCCCCTGAATTTGTCTAATAATCCCACCAGTTTTAATCAAGAGAGGAGGCTGTGAGAGGCTTGTAAATTCCTCCAGCAAAATTCTCCATTCTCATTCACAGAGCAGATCTTGCCTCCAATATGCTTATCTCCCTCCCTCTGCATGCAGTGCCCTTGACGTCAATGGAAGATACGCTCTTTCGGGGAGAGCAGAAGACTGAGGTCACGCTCTGCCCTGCAAACAGAAGAATTATGTCCCTGGCGTTGAGATGAGAAAGCTCTACGCTTTAGCTCAAAAGCAAAAAGACTTGAAACAACAGCACATGTAGAAAAATCTAAAGGTAGACTGCCTGTGGGAGAGGTATTTGGAGCTGTAGCAGCAGGCTGTAGAAGGATGCAACTCTCAGTTGTGTTTAAGAATGTGCCGTTTGGCAGCCATGAATGGTGCGGAGGCTTTTCATTCATTCCCCCCGTTACAGATCTGGAAAGGGACATCTGTCAGCGCAGAACCCAAACAGCAGTCAATGGCTGCAGCATGCTGTGCTTATAACCCAGGGCGTTTAAATCAGAAACCCAGGGGTCAAACTCCGCGGCTCAGCCATCATGGTATTTATAGATTACATTAATTTACTGCAGCTCTTACGAGTAATGGGTACTCTGCATGGTTAAATTATCAGAGGTTAAGTGTCACCAATTGTATTTAACCTAATGATGGCTGTTGCTATTTTGAAGTTTTTCCTTGTATTCGAGAGGAACAAGTAGAAGGGTTTAAGAATCCCTGAAGAAAGTATTAGATTTGCTGTTATTATCAAATTCCACTTATAAAGCTGCTGTTGTTGAGGAAGTGCTTTGCAGAAATTAACATTTCACCTAGCGTAAACTTTGGAACAGCATCCAGCTCGTGCAAATGAAATACTGCGATTTACCTCAAAGAGCTGTTTATTTCTTCCTCACAATAAAGGAAGTGAGTTCGTAGCTCTGCAGGAAACATCGCTCTGGTTTGTAGCTGTACAGAACGAGGTTTGTAGCTGTACAGAAATATACCGTAGTTTGCTGAGGCCAAAAGCCAAATGAGGTGACCAAAGCCAGAAGAGGTGTCCCTGGGTGCTCCCGGGACGCTGCGAGGAGGGGGTCTTCTGCAGGACACTTTCCTCCCAAGCTTGGAAGTCAACCAGCGTGCGGCTCACGCCGTGCCGCCGAGAGCCTACGTGGGTAGTTTGTGTTGCTTTCATCCCGTCTCGTGTTGCTGCTGAGGCTGTTATTATTCACGGTTTACCTTCTCAAAATATTGAGCCAATTAGAAAAACAAATCTCGCTTTTGGTGAGTGCCCAAGGGTAAAGCTGTAATGATGTGTGTTCTCTGCAGGCCCTGATCGTCGGGGTCGCAGTGGCCTTTGGGAATTCTGGGCTAAGCAGGACTGAATTCCTTTCTGATGTGTTTTACACCTCCGCCAAGCCACACTGAGTGGTTGCTTTTGTCTGGATTCACAAGTCGAGCAGCTGAGGCCAGTCAGTATAAGGATGGGAAAAGCAGCAACAGGGAAGAAGGAAGGGATGGTGCTTGGAAAACATCACCCCGAGCAGATAGTAAATGCAGGTCCCGGCTATCACATCACACTCTGTTGCTTCCAAACTGCAAACTGCTGGTGCATTTCTTGGAACGATGGCTGTAATTCCAAGTGTGAGGTACAGACACATGCTTCTGGGGGTTTTTGCCTTTTAATTGTCAGGCAGGTGAGCCATGGGAATCAAGGGTAATTGAGATAGGACTAGTACTGAGTGCCGTCAGTTAAATTAAATATTAATCTAAGGTGCTTGTGTTGAAATCCCAAATGTTTGGGTTTTGTGTTCTCTTTTGACCGATGAAATAAGTGATGTCCTCCAAAACCCTGCGTGCATGAGATTGTGTATGTTGGGGGGGGGAGATTTGAAACATTTCAAGGTTTTAGTACCAGAAATCCAAGAAGCCACTATGCTTTCATTCACATGCCAGCATTTTCCACCCTGTGCACAGCGAGAGCACACTGCTAACTTTAGTGAAGCCCTTCATTAAACCCTTCTGATGGCTCAGACTGCCTACTATTAGTATTGTTTCATACATGATAAGTGGTCTTGCTAAGCCTTCTAAAGCGAGCATAACAGCCTGACTTGTGCCCAATGGGATATCCATCTTGTATCTGACTATGAGGAATAAATTATGCTCTTACACTGATAATTGTTCATGCCTGGATTTGAGGATTACGGTCCTGTGATGCTGATTAGAACTGGTCTGCATCTTCGTGCACAGATGCTCCCTGTGATCTACTTCGATGTCTGCCTCATCTTTTCCAAATTGATTGCTCTTTGCCAAAGAAGGTAGACACAGTTCCTGATTCTGCAAAAGCACTGAAGGCAGCTAGGACCTGATTTAAATTCTGTACATGTCTGGTGACTGGAGAACATACCTTCTGCTGTCTTCTAGGTAGTTTAAAGACATGTTCTTGGGCATTTTTGTTGCTTCTGAAAATTGGGTGGGTCTTAGAAAAGCAGTATTCAGAAAGAAATAGCTTCAGAAAATCCAGAAGTATTAAAAAAAACCCCACAAAAATTCAGATAAAATTAAAGAGTAAGTCTGTTCTGAACTAAAGAAACAGAGAGAACCATGACTTTTTTTCTCTATAAAATGATTTCCCCATGCTTCTTAACAAGATCAGTGACAAAGAAATGTAAGAAGTTACGCTCTACACTTCGCTGCCTACTTTCTCATCCTCAGCTTAAAAATAACAGCTCTGTAGCACCTTCTGTGTTCTTGAGACATCTACACACGCTTTATGAATAATCTTTAGGGGGAATGCTACGCTTGATCTCTGATTGGGATTCTCCCGTCTCATCCAGCGTTGACTTAACCCTGCTTCCACAGAAGTCAAGAGTGAAACGCCCGTTGATTTCAGCGCGAGCAGATTTTGACTTTTCAGAAATGCTCAGCCATATGTGTTCTCATTTTGGAAGGATCATGTGGTTGCATTTGGCCCATGTCGTGTTTTAGTCACTCAGAAAGAACACGCGGAGTTCCAGCCTGTCCTCACCTGCCCTCACGATTGCGAGAGCTGAGGGCCTTGGGGAGGTTTGGAGGGCCAAAAGTTTTGCTGTTGTCCTCTTCTTTTTTTCTTTGAGGTGTGTGTGTGTGTGTGTGTGTGGTATTTGTTTATTTGTTTTTCTTCCCAAATTTCAAGGAAACATATTGCTATTCTAAGGCAAAGGGAATGCAAACATTTCTAATTGGCTTTGAAAAAGAAATTGGAGGAAAAAAATGTTTGAGCTCTGCCTCTATGTTTCATTTGCTAATAGATGATAACAACGTTTTTATTTTATGCAGTATGATATCATGCAGTGTTTTAAGAGGGGTAAAAAAGGCTTTGGAATCCAAAATTAGAACAACCTTTCTTAACCTTATTGAAAACCTTTTTAATTTTCTTCTTTAAAAAAAAAAGTTAAGGGAATTGACACATCTGTGAAACATTTTGATTGGTATTTTCTGAGGGAAAAATATTCCACTGAAAATTTCCATCTGGCTCTAGGGCTTCCCAGTCTTTTAATGTAGTTAGACCCATCGATATCAAAGGGAAGCCTAGGAAATCCTCTCAGTTCATATTATTTGCTAGGAACTGCTTGAGGGCAAGATAAAGGACTCTGACTTGAGATCGTAGGTAGCATTAGTGAGGATGTGTATCTGTGGTCATGGTTTGTAGCCTGGTATGATAATGTGAATTTCAGCAGCTGTGAGTGTGGAACACAGCCCATTAAATCTTACACTCCCAAGGGTAATAGCCCCTGGCAGCAGGGCTGGGTGAACAGACCGGATCTGCTTCAGCCATCTCACCTGAGTCCATCTGTGATCATGAGCCAGAGCCTTTGGCTCCATGGGGTATTTATAAAGCCCAACTCTTTGCCTAAAATCACACAAGAACTCTGTGCTAGAAGAAGGACTTACAAGTAATCCTCCCCGGGTCCGAGGTTAATGTCCTTTCCTCTGGATTATCTTTCCTAGTAGCATCCCTGTCCTCCCATCTGCTTAGTCATCTGTAAGGTAAGCTGGGCATGCTAGGGAGAGCTCTTCTCTAGCCAAGGGTATAAACAAATTAACGAGACAAACGCAATTAATCCGTGCTTTCTCCCACATTCCTTGTGCTCTGTCCTGCTGTCACTGTGTTCCCCATTGAAGTCAGTGAGGGATTTGCCTCGGACATCCCCGATCTAGATCTGCCTGTTAAAGGATTCGCTGTCCCCCTCATGTAACTGCACATGCCGTCAAGGTTTTCCATGACTTTGTGAAAGATGAATTGCTGTCTTCATGTCACATGGTTGTCCTGGTTTGAGCGATGGGAGTTGGAAGGGGAGGCAGCTTGTGACTTTGAAAATGTTCAAATCACCCAAAAGAAATTGCCTCAGACATTTTAATGGTATTTCAGCTGAAGTTCCATGAAAAGTGCAAAAAATAACACTCCTGTGCCCAAAAATCAAGTCCCAAAACAAACAAACCCATAATAAATAAAAGCTTGCCAAGAGTCATAAAAATCTTAAACTGTGATTTAATGTCCTGTCTCCCTCTTGTCTTAGTGGGAAAGGTCATATAGATGAAATACATCTGCTGTTGTATCTCTCCTGGATTTTAGGGCAAGTTTAAGTCCTATTCTTGGCTTTTTTTTTCTGTGAGCAAATTGCCATAAATTCCTTCTATTCAGTTGTCTTACTGTGTCAGCCCTTGAAGAGGATGAACAGACCTATGGCCAGCAAATTCAAATGCCAGGCTGCATCCCTTATTTTTTGTTTCTCAGAGGGATGCACGCTTGTGTCAGCACTGGGTGAAAGACATCCAAATATGACTGAGATCATCAGTGTGAGCTGGATGTTCTGACCAAACCCACATCCTAGCAGCAGCTTGTGGTGAAACTTTGGCCAGGATCAAGTCAACCAACAACGGGTTTCTTCTCTGTATCACAGAGAGGACATCTATCCTAGTGAACCAAGTATAGCCATGGCAGGAAGGTTGAGAGTTGTCCACACTGTTCATTGTTCAGATGTTTTTTGGCACAATTTTGGCCTACACCAGGTCCATACAGGGCTTTGGCACAACTTGGTGTGGGTGCTGTTCGATATAGGCCAGGAACAGTTTCCACAACCCATATGTATCCTGGTTGTTGAGGCCTGCATGTGGGAAACACGAGACGTGTCCTCATCCTGAAAGGAGGCCTAAAAGTCCTAGGCACCAAGATGGCTGTTTAGGCTGGTAATGATGGTAGAAGTTTTCCTGCTTGCCAAAGGTGTGCAAGTAAGGAGGGAAGAATTTAGAATTCATGGATCAGAGAGAGAAGAAGTGGAAGGGAACAGTCCACTCCTACAGGTGTTTCCCTGAAGTGAGGGAAGAAAAGAGCAACAGGCTCTGGGCCCTTATTCACAGGGTTGTTTTCGAGAGTCAGAAGGATGTGGAGGGGTAGCAGATCAGCTTGCAGGAGGTCAGAAGCAGAAGGTGGCGTCAAAGGCTGGTGGCTGTTGATAGTCAACAAGAGTTTTGAGGTGAAAAGAGAACAATGCTGGAAAATAGAAGAAATTAGTTACTATTTGATATGGTAGAAATGGACAGAAATCAGGTAGACCGAAAGACAAGAGGTGGCAGAGTGAAGGTGAAGGAAAACAATGGGTCTGACTCACCTTTACTCTTCAATGCTCTTTCCATCTTCATGTTTTTATTAAATCTATTTGAAATGCAGTCAGCTCTGGGAAGCAGTGCATTTACAGTCCTTCCTTTTCCCTGGCAACTTTTAATGGCTTTTCAGTAATACCACCCCATTTTGAAAAAATGGAGCTTCCTCAGAGAACAGTTACGTTGATGAGTGGGAAAATTGTGACCCTCTGGAGCCACAGGGGATGAAATCCTAACCCTTGCTGAAAGCAGAGACGACATCCCCAGTGACAGCAACGGGACCAGGATGTCACGAAGAATGATGTTGGCTGCGGTGCTGTGTAGGGAACTCTTTGGGGATGGGATCTGTGTTCATGCATTGCCTTGTACAACGAAGTCCTGAATCTATTGGTCTCCAGGCGTTGCAAAAAAAGGAAATGTTAAACAAGTTGTCCTGAAAGCAGGAGAAATAATGAAACGTTGGTGCCATTGTGTCAGGAATAGTGTAACCAGCAGGTGTGGGGAGTGATAGTTTGTTGTACTCAGCTCTGGTGAGGTAGCAGCTCTAGTACTGTGTTCACTTTTGGTTCCCTCGCTACAGGAAGGATGTTGAGATGCTGGAACATGTCCAGAGGAGAGCGATGAAGCTGACGAAGGGTCTGGAGCACAAGTCCTATGAGGAGCGGCTGAGGGAGCTGGGGCTTTTTAGTCTTGAGAAAAGGAAGCTGAGGGGAGACCTTATCACTCCCTACAACTACCTGCAAGGCAGTTGCAGAGATGCTGGGGTTGGACTCTTCTCTCGGGTGACAAGTGATAGGATGAGAGGAAATGGCTTAAAATTGCCCCAGGGGAGATTCTGGTTAGACATCAGGAAGAATTTCTTCACTGAAAGGGTTGTCAGGCATTGGAACAGGCTGCCCAGGGAGGTGGTGGAATCACCATCCCTGGAGGTATTTAAAAGACATGTAGATGAAGTGCTTAAGGACATGATCTAGAGGTGGGCTAGTCAGGGCTGTGGTTGGACTCAATGATTTAAAGGGTCTTTTCCAGCCCAGGTGAGTCTGTGATTCTATGATTAGATCCTCTGGTGTCTGTTAGAGGTGGAGTGTCAGCCTTTTTCTCAGCAGGTCCTTTTCCCCTCTCCAGCTCCTTGCTCTCCTCCCAGCAGTAGAAAGGTGGTGTGCATCCCCTTTGAAGAGTAACCAACAGTTCAGAGTTGGTGGAGAGGATCCAAACCACACCAGCACCTGCATGGTGCACACAGCAGCACCCTGTCCTTTTTCTCAAGAAGACTGGGCTGCTTAAAACAAGTAGAGTAAATGGAAAATGTAGAATGCTTTTCCCTCTAGCTAGTTATCTTAAGTCCTCTGACAATATCAACTGGAAGACATTCCAAGAAGAATGGGTATGGTTTTATTTTGTTTTTTCTAATTAAAGCTGTGCATTTAAACTGTCTGTGATAATTCCTCTTCCCAGTGGTACATGTGGAGTGTCTCAACAGGACTGTAAAAGTCATGCTAATTTATGTGAGGGCAAAATTCATCTTTAAGCTGGAAAGGCTTTTTCTGGGTTTTTTTTTGCAGAATGCTTTTGCTTAAGTGGAGGGCACTGCTGAAAAGCCAACGGATGTGTTGGGGTTCTTTATTTTTGTTAATATACTTTAAAAGCAGCTCAGAAATATTTCACTTGATACCTGAAGCCAGGGCAGCAAAGTGCAAACCGCTTTGTCTTTTACTGACATAGAAAATGTGTGATTCCACTTTTCCCCCGTCTTTGCTTCTCTGCTTCTGGGAAAGAAACATGAAAGAAACATTTCTTTTTTTAATAATTGAGAACACTGCCTTTTTAGGCATAAAATACAAATAATTTCTATTTATTTTTACTGCCGCTATAAGCACTCTTCCACATCACCCACTTTATTCTCCCATGAAAAACTTCCATACCAGGAAGCCTTCAAAGCCAACACGTAACTCCAGAAACAATCTGCACTTAGGATTTTGGGCAGAGGGAACTCCTCACTTAGGATCCTTATTTCTCCCTCTCTTAGGGGACTGTATGAGGACTTGCTGGCATGTATGGCTCCTGCTGAAGTCATCTGGAGTTGTAGGTGCTTGACATAGCTGGACTCAAGGCTATTATGGTTGAGAAACAGTTCTGCTCTTGAGACCCTAGTCAGGCTGTAGAGCAATCCTTGCCTGCATTTCAAGAGGATTTAATACACAAAAGCATGGAAAAAAACTGAAATTCCTACTATGGCAAGGCTGAGAGCCTAGCCCTTAGCTTGAAGAAATACCCCTTGTCTTCACTCACACGCGCCACTTGTAAGTTTACTGGAGACAGAGGGAGGCTATTAAATCCAGTCCTTCCATCAAAGGAAGAAGAGACCATCCTGTCTCCATCACCTACCCCTGACAGCCCGTGTCCCCTGCTGCGAGGAGCCAGAGAGGCTGTGCAAAGTCAGCGCGTGTCCGCAGGAGCAAGGACCGGCCTTGCCTTCTTGCCTCACGGTGTTTCTTTCCCACAAGGGCTGTTTTCGGCTGGGGTCCTGTTTTTGTTATCATTTTAAAACGTAATTTAGAATCTTAACTTCAGCCAGCTGAGATTATTTTGGTTCCCCCTCCTTCCCCTTTACAGAGAAGGCTTATAAATACCAAGTTGCACAGGAAGCAAATTCTCACGTTATCAGATTGTTCTGTGGTCACTTTTCTTTTCCTCAAAAGCATAATGGTGAACTTTATCAGTGCTCAGTCATTTGTTTCCTACTAAACACAAGTGATTTAGGTACTTTTTAGCTCACTGGGAAGAGTTACTGACCTGTTTTGTCTGTGAACTTAGCTTTGAATTGGGAGACACCCAAACCTGGTAGGAAGCGAGTCTTAATTGGGTTCAAGTTCCGTAAGCATGGGTTGCAGTCTCCCAGTGGGGTGTGGTAAATAGCCATCACCCAAATAATATTAATTACACGATCTCCCAGAGCGGTCCCAAGAGGTGCTGGAACAGCACATGTGTCCCTTGGGCTTAGAAGACCATGAAGACCCAGCGTTTGCTGCTGTGCTGCTTTACACAGCACAGAGCACTCTGCGTCACAGGGGGAGTTGAATGAGATAAGGAGGCTTGGCTTTTCTGTGTAATTGCTTGAGGTTTGTTTTCGCTCTTGTGCATTTAAAAATCAAAGCACTGTCTGAAGCAATAAGCTGAATTTCTTTTTTTCTGTCTGGAAACCCTGCAAGGAGTGATAGTAACAACATGAAGTATGGATCTTTCAGAACACCTGCACAGAAAATGTTTCTTGCAGCTGAGACTGCATCTTCCCTAAAGGTTTGTTGAGCTCCAGAGTGACTCTCAGTGCCACACAAGTGGTATCTATACTTTATTCATCAGAATCTGGCTCTGTGCAACTGGCATTGCAGCTGTGCGCTGCCCTGTGCCACCAGCACTGTTGTGGGTGCCATGGGGTGCACCCTGCCCTTTCCCAAGCAGCAGCTTACACTTGTAGCTGCAAAAGCCCCATCATCTGGTAGGACGTGGTCCCTGGGGCCCAGGTGGCTCTCTGGCAGAGCCCAGGTCCTTCCGGGCAGGTCAGACCACTCTCACACCAGGACTTGCTCTGCAGCTCCAGGCAAACTGGAACTGCTGAACCCTTAGCCCTTTAGGACAACGTCAAGTCTTCAGGGAGGATGTTTAGCCCCATAACCCCAGCAGACATCCTCTCTTGGCTATTGATGAGTGGCAGAAGTGAGAAGCGAGCAAATACACAGTTCAATGACAGCTTGTCACTAACTTCTCCGTTGTTAATTGAAACTCAGCAAGCCAGATTCACATGGGATGTAAGTACACCGGCCTTGGAGTTAGAATTGACTCTGACCCAATAATCAGACTTTTCCATCTGGGCTAGAAAAACATGAACCCGGTGGCTTGTTAGGGACATGCTGGCAGACACTTAAAGACAGCGGTGCTGAAGGCACCATTATAATTAGCTCAGTCAGAGACTGAGCACATAGATTTACTTGAAAACCAGTACATCTGTTCCCTGGTCGACGTGACCTCTGTGGAAATACACTGCTGAAAGAATATTTAGACTTTAGTCACCTAATTCAATGTTACACATCCTTGATGACGGTGTTACATATTACTGCTATTAATTAAAGGTATCAGCGTGTACCATAATGAGGGGAATGACTATGACGTAAGAAGTCACTTTAAGGATCTCAGAAGCTGACTGGTAGGTTGATACGGTCTTTTTGAAATTTAGAAAGTGCTTGTTCCTTGTTTGCACAGCTTAAATTAAACACCAGAGGAGTTCACGTATATTCGGATGAATGGGAAAGATGTGCCCTTCTGTCTGTTTCACAACAGCTCGAATCTATTCTAAGTGCCTTAAAACAAAGGGATGCTTTCATCCTTGTTCCTACAACTCCACGAGAAAATCTGAATTCAAATGAGGTTGAGCAACAAGAAGACAGTAAGTAGACCTCATTCTTCACTGACGAAGAAGTTGCTTCAACAGAAAAGTGTTAGCCAGCTTCATAAAATGTTACTAACCAGACAAAAATTTCCCAGTTTTGTTACTCCGCCTGTGGTGACATTTCCCGCTCAAGGATGCGTTGCTGAACAGTTCTACAGGACAAATGAGAGAGGAAGTTCTTCTGGAGAGGGAAATGTAAAGAAAATTTTTACTTTTTGTAACTTTTTGGTATTTTTACCATTTCCTTTATTTTTCTCCCCCATTGCTCTCGATTTTTCTCAAAAATAAGAAGCTCAGACTGATTTTTATGGTGTAGTTCACACATTCAATTTAACTTTCTTTTTTTTAAAAAACACTTATATTCAAAGATCTGGATTTTAGGAGGGTTTTTTTAAACATAAGTAAACAACTTCTCTTTCCAAAGTGAACAGGAATAATCCGTGGCTGCCTGACTGGGCCCAAAAAAGTTCCGTTCAGTGCTGGAGTCAGCGGCAGTTTCCTACAAAGACTTCATTTGACCCACGCTGAGGCTGGCAACAATCTCAGCTCCAGCCATCAAAACATTCCTTTGTGGCCAAGTGCCCTTCTGCTTTCTCTGAAATATCTGGTGTCAGTTTTAACAAGAGGGGAAACAGACGTTCGTCACCATTAATTCATCGGACAATTAAGCCAGTGATCTCTGACCTCCTGCCATTATTGGCTTTCAGAGCCAGGGTAGAGACCCTGCAGATATCTGTTCTCTGTCATTCCTCATGAGCTGCCCCTGTATTTTATTTACACAGAGGCTTAGCTTTTGCCCACCACCAGCTAAATGTATATGCTTCGTAATAAAAATTGCTAATAAACTGTCCCAGGCACTGGCATTCATCTCCCAGCCAGGATAACAGTAAGCACAGGGAACAGCTGGCTGTCAGGAAAGCATCTGAGCAGGAATTATACATTTATTTAGATTTATGTATGTATTAGAAGTGTCTGTCCCTGGCTGCAGCTGCTTTTGGTACGTTGGGCTGGCTTGGGCATCTGGCATCACTCTGAACCCGAGGCAAGGTCTCATGCTGGGAGGTGTGGGTGGTGTGGGACCGCTGCGTGGCGATGCTTTCCTCTTCTTCCTTTATCATCCAGGCTATGGCAGGACCTCGGCTTTGCTCTCTCCTGGCGTCCCTGGTTGTGGGATCATTCTTGTTGCCACACTGCTCTTTGGGGACTGTTGGCCCAAATCAATACCCTCTTTTAATTCTGGCCTGAGGGCTGTAGGGATAGCAAGTGGAAATGCGACTCTGTGAGCAATGAGGAAATAGTTAATCCATCCCTGGCACAAAGCTGCTTGTTTTGTGTTTGTTATGATGGTGCTCGCCACCTCCAGCTCTTGGGGTGGGTGGTGGGAGAGGCTCGACAAGAGTGGGCCAGCTGCTTGCATCATACGCCGCTTACGCCATGCAGCCTTCAAGCCTCATTTCTCAGCCGCTGCTTTGAAGCACGTTAGCTCACCAGAGGAACCCTTTCCTTTGCTTTATGACAAGTTTCCTTTTTTTTTTTTTTTTTTCCCTCCTACCTCCTAATTTTCTCTTTTTCTTTCTGCTTATCGCGTCCGTCAGCTGGTAGCTATAGTAACACCTGTGAGTGAGTGACTGTGGCACACCACGGACCCGCTCCCCTGGGGACAGCTCTGCTGGGCTTTCACATGCCTGCAATGGCTTGGCACCCTCTTTTATAGGGGCTTCTCTGCACAACAGGGACAGTCTTAGCTTGGGAGCCGGCTCCATCTTGCTTGCTATTTGCAGCTGCAACTCGCAATATATTGTGGCAGAAGGAATGAGTCACTGGCAGAGCAATCTGTTACATCAGATAATCACAGATTACCTCCATTAACCTGAATCCCTTCGGTAACCTTTTACAATAATGATCCTAAATGCTGACGCATGCAGTTGTGTTACCATCGTGTCTTGGGCTGTCAGTGATTTTTGAGGACAATGCTTGCTATGGTTTTAGGGGTGGTTTAGCAAGGTGTGACAGGGAAAGCTGCAGAAAAGAGCTCTGGGTACGTTGTTGCTGGATGAGGTGATGGGGCAGGATTTGTAGCTAAGTATGGGGGAGAATTTGGGTGAACTGCACTCTTTGCTTGGTTTTGCCCTCACTGTTTCCCTCCCCCTGTGATCTTAACCCTTCCACCCTCCTGGCAAAACAAGCTCCTGCAGTGCTGCAACCTTGATCTCCACCAAAGCCTTGCATGTCAATTTGCATCCACTCTGTGTACAGTCTTCCACCCTTGCCTTCTCTTCATGGGAATCTGATTAATGTTTATAAATATCTGAAGTGTGGGAGACAGAGGGAAATAGCCAGCCTCTTCTCAGTGGTCTGTGGGGACAGGACAAGGGGCAATGGCCTCAAGTTGGAGCACAGGAAGTTCCACACCAATATGCGGAAGAACTTCTTCACAGTGAGGGTGACGGAGCCCTGGGACAGGCTGCCCAGGGGGTGTGGAGTCTCCTTCTCTGGAGAGATTCAAGATCAACCTGAACGCCGACCTGTTCGACCTGTCCTAGGGACCCTGCTTTGGCAGGGGGCTGGACCCAATGATCTCTGGAGGTCCCTTCCAACCCCTACAGTTCTGTGAATCTGTGAATCTACCAAGTACTTTTTTATTCCAAAGCCAAAGCATGTGCCAACACCTGTTCCCCTCTGCCAGTCAGTCACTGCAGCTGTAATCTGGCATTTCAGGGTGGCTTCATTCCCCTCTCTGTGTTTTCTCCATGGAATATGCTAAGGCTTGTCCTGTATCCAGGATTCATTTATGCTTTATGCATACATCTGTAGGTGAGAACCTGGCATGGTACTCAACTGAGAGCTGCAATGATGGGTAGGGTTATCTGCTTTTGTGGTCAAGAAGGGTGTCACCGATCCTGATCTCAAACAGAAAGTGACCCAACCCAAGATATGTTTCATAGAATCACAGAATTGTAGGGGTTGGAAGGGACCTCAAGAGATCATCGGGTCCAACCCCCTGCCAAAGCAGGGTCCCTTCGATGCTGTGCTTTTCTTCCTGCCTGACTCTGGAAACAAAAGGGCTGATGTTCCTCTAGAACAGTTCTGGCAGTGTAGCCTACACACATGGTCTCAGGAAGTTCTTTGCCTAATTTTCACGTTTTTTTAGCTTGTTTACATCAACTTTCTGAAAAGTGTTGAGAAAGAAGGGTGAGTCCAGCCAGACATCATTGAATGGCACTTGTTATGGCTGTTGGGGTATCTCTCATCACCAAGAGACTGATTTAATGGTCCTCTAGACCACTGCAAAAATACACCTGATAACACTTCCTCAGTACCCTCCTACTCAGGTGTCTGCATCAGCACCTTTGCTGGGCTACTATATCTGGTGGGATGAACTGTGGGAGGGGAGACTGTGGTAACGCAGTGATGCAGTAGAGAATCTGTATGCACGGGCAGCATGGAGGTGCTGCAAAGTCACTTCCCATCAGCCATTGTCTGTCACAGCTGAGACCTCTGTCTCCATCTTTAAACATCTGCCAGCCAAAGAGCAGGACTGAGTACTCAGGTAGGTTCTTTAGGTGCTTGAGACATTTGCTTTTCTGCCTCCTACATGGAGACTCCACACCATTTCGTTCTTGTTTTTCTGCTGGCTGTTTTCCTGACTCAGACATAAACTGTCTAAACTGAAAGAGTGTGCTGTTATTTATGTATGGGAAGCAGAAGACATCTGGATTTCTGGCTTCTTATCAGAGCATCTCAAAGCTTTACTGATTCTACCAATTAGATGGAACTAATAAATCAGCTGGGCCTAATAAGACAGCCTGTCTCAAATCATTAATTTTTCATGACATTTGCTAAAATTCCTTTCTTCAGCCCTGTTGTTAAGTTTACATAGGTGAGGGTGAAAACCAGAAAAGAACATAATTCTCAGAGCTTGGCTACAGACTGCTGATAGGAACACACTCAAATTCTTACCTCCAATCCAGCTGGATCTCCTCCCCACAGTTCAGAAATACTCCTTATAAAACTCAAATGTCAGGAACACAGAGGCTAAGTTCTTTTTTAGAGACTGTAGAACTATTTGCGGGAGGAAAAGCCCACACAGCTCTTTGACAGGGACAGACCGAACCTGCGTCGTTCCCCACTCCAGGCTGGGTTTTCACATGTTCTCCCTCTAGAACTGGCACCAGAATGTGCAGAAGAGATGAGCCCTGTGGATTTGTCTGTACCAGGGGCACGTATCTTTGTATGTTCCTTTTGCCTGTGCCACTAAACATCAGATTTGCACGACACAGAGCAGCAAACCAGCAGAAGCTTTGGCTTCTAGTACTTTCTCTCAGTATCTGACTAGGACCCACAAATCCCCTCGAGGTATTTTGGCTTTAGAGGCCAGCCCTAAGAACTTTTGTGTACCCTGAGGGGTGCTATTGAATCCAGGAGAGGTACACAAGCTCTCAGGCAATCTACATGGGCAACGGGTGATGCATGGACTGTATGATGAGTGGGTGATGAGTTGCATATGCAGGTTTGGGATTGGAAGTGTTGGTTAGCAGTTGACATACATGTTACTAAAACTGGGTAGTAAACATATAGAACAGGCCATAAGTTTAGAATGCCTTTGCTTAAAGAGGAGTTCCTTCCTGGAAAGATGTTATCAAGCAGGATTTCTGGAGCAGGGATTTGCATTCTTTCTTTGGAAGAATGGGAAACAGTTCTCCTACAGCCAATGTAAATTGCAGCTGTGCAAATTAACTTAAGGGAACTGGTATAGAATGTGAGAATTTAGATTCACTTGAGCATTCAGATCCAGGGAGGCAGGCTGATTTCCTTGTTTGATTCTTGTGTGCTTCAGAACGTGATGGCTGAGAACATTTCTCACAAAAGAATCTTCCTTTCTGAGAATGAAGCTTTGTCAGAAATGAAAGGCTTCGCAGGAAAGTGTCTACTTAAGAGAAAAAAAGGATTTGCTTTTTCTACCTTCCTTTTGACAATATAGAAACATCATTTTAATGAAGTAAAGAATGTCAATTTACCCTCCCCATTTTCCCCCAATGATATAATATATCTTAACACTCTATTTGATGTGTTCTATGATAATGTTTTGACGTTGGATAACTGAGATGACTCAAATGTTATAAAAATGAATTGGTTTAATGTCTTTAAATCAGAATTTTCTAGAACTTTGAAATACTGACTCTCAGCTCCAGTTTGGAGGAAAGCTCCACTGAGATATTTAGCATTCCTAGCAGGGTGATAACCCTGTTTCTCAACAGCTCTGTTTAAAATCGATATGAAAGTGCTACAGACAAATGTTATCTGTTACCTACATCACTGATTGACAAAATCTCTTCATAATCCCCAGCTTCAGACTTCACAGCCTCTTCATGTTCCTCTAAGAGACCTTACAGGCCCAGAAGGAGCTTCCAAAGGAGCATAGTGGCTCCAGATTAATTTATTGCATTATCTCTTCTGCTCTTGCTGCCAACTACAGTGTCAAATACTATCCAGGCACTCTTCAATTTGAAGCCATCAGTTCAGTTCATCTCAACAGCTTGTTGAACTATCCAGTACATACATGGCAGGGAATTCCAAACACAACTAAACTGCTTGGATTTGTGACAGTAGCCTAGTTTACTTTGAGGTCAAGAGTAAGAAGTTAAAAATTTGGGTTGTGCTTAATTTGACTATTTTAGATGATAGGTGAAATTATTTTTGTAAGATTTGCAATTTATTTGGTTTATAGTAGATTCTAAGCCTTTGGTGTACTTTGTATCTTCTGGATTGGTTTTTTTGTGGCAAAATAGCCACTGCTATCTTTTTTCTCACACATCAGCTGCAGATGAGCACAGTACAGTTAAAATACAAGGCATAAAAGAGACAGAAGCCATAATAGACAAACTAAAGGTGCTTATACAAGGGAAAATTTAACTGTACCCAGGGAAATCACATCACCAAACAACTCCCTGTTAAGATGCGCAGCAGTGAAATGGACACCCAGAGTGTGTGGACTGTCCCCAAAAAAACAAAGACAACTTGTTGCAATAATCTATAATGTGCATTAAAAATACCCAAAGGAGGATGTAGGCAGACTTGAGTGGAGAGTGCCACAATCTGGGATGCCCACTAGAGACCAACAGAAAAAATGATAGGCATGTTTATTTTCAGTTTAGTTCAGACCCTTTCAATGTGTAATTATGTAAAGGCTTCTGTATGTTCCTAGAGTAGTACCAAAGTGGCCTTGACATATGATAGTCAAGCCCTGAGGATCAGTCTTTGGAGACTAATCACAGCTTCTGCTGTCCCTTCAGGCCAGTGGATGTTATTAAAGCTTATCGTTAACATATAAATTATGATTAACATATAAAGTGTGTTATTAAAGCCATGTTTTGGTATTTACAGTACTACTTGACCTCTTTTTTAAATAATAGGTAGATATTCCTGCAATAAGTAGTTGTTTATGAACAGTGATTTCCGCAAGACAACGTTAAGAGGACTTTAGATGCCAGTTGTATGCAAAATGTTGTGCCCTCAGGTCCTCTGGTAACCAGATTGCAAAGCCAGCCTGACTCTGCTGGGGAGAAGCTCGTGTTTTTCCTTATGAAATTCCCATCTCTGTGGTTCTGAACACTTGAATGTGCAATACATCTGCTGTTGGTTTCCAAAAAGCAATGGGGTGGTTTACACAGGGGTTGCCAGGCTTATGTATCTGTAGCCACATGCAGATGATTTATGTGCTAACATACCATGGCAGCAGGGAAGGAGGGCACAAACCTGTTACCACAGCCCGGGGCTATTCAGAGAGTCACGTTCATCAAAAAAGGCTGCAGAAGATAAGACAGATAAGCGTTGATCAGGGGAGCTGTGTAACGGGATTCTCTTTTAAGGGCATGTTGTGGACTTTCTATGTATCTTATAAAGGAGAGCCACTGAAGACTGGTTTGCAGAGGCACTGCCTCCCCGTGGATGGGGGACACCCACCAGCTTTTGAAAATCAAGCCCTTGTGCTCGTCTTTTCCTTGGGGTGACACAGAAGGGGATTCCTAAAGATGTTCCTAAAGGTCTTGTAAGTGCTTATTTAAGTACAGGTTAGTCAGGAGTATCATCTTGTAAGGATAAAGCAGGGTTCCTGGGATTTTTTACTGCTTTCTCAGATGAGAGGGCAGGATGAAGAGCAGAGAGCAAGCAGTGTCTTTCATTCTTTAAAAACAAACCCTTTTTTATTTGCTGGTACAGCTGAACATAGGTGGGACTAATGGGAAAGAAGAATGGTGAACCTGGGAGAACTCTGGCATGAAGCAGGTCCAAGAAGGGCAGAGCTGTGTGCCATAGAGGCTACATGTGTTAGATATGAAAGATTCTTATAGGAAAACAATGGGCTGATAAGTTTTATTCATGCTGTCTCATTAGGAAGAGACACTCCAGGGAAATAAACATTCATTAGTCCAAGGCATTTACCAGGAGAGTAAGAACAGCCTGAATTTAAGCAGCCTAGATTCTAAAAAAGAAGAAATTTTTGGATGTAAAATACCTTAATGTTTTATTAGCCATATCTATATTAATGGGGTATGGAAGAAAGTTCCTGCTTTCCACATACTTTAGAAACAGCTCTCTAAGATCTTCCTCTGAAACTGCCTGTGGTCCATCCTGTACTAGACAGGCTGTCTGTTTAATCTAACACAGCAATTCTATGTGTACCATAGAGCTGCATGCACTTGGAGGGGAGAGTGAGTAAAGGAAGCCTGGCAAGAGGGAGAAGAAACTTCAACTTCTTTTGAGTGGAAATAGTAAACTAGCCATGATTTTTTGACTTTTAATGCTATTTGGAGCTTGTTTCACTGCTTCCACGTGCTGCGTAATCAAAGCCTTGCAATCAAAGTTTACAGAGCTCTTGTTGGGAAGGGCTTGGCTGGGAGCCTAGCTACTGTTGTGAAATGGAAGACACAAACTGTAGTTGTCCTTCAGCGATCTGTGGATAGTTTACTTAATTGTGGATTAACTAGGCTGCAGATAAAACAGTTGAAGGCAGGGGAATGTTTGGCTGCCTTGGATTAGCCAGGCCTGGCAGCATGGGGTGTGGTGATGTGGGTTTATCAGGGGAGTATGAAGCCAGCTTGGCCGTGCTTCAAAGCCATCTCACATGGTGGCATGAGGCATGAAGTGAATGTGCTGCAGGCACAATGCAGGGATGGATTCACCCATCGTCATGTTTAACTCTTTGTCATGAAATATCTTTAATCAGCTGAGCAGGAGCATGGATTGATCCTGTTGTTAGCAGGATTAATGGGCTCAAGAACTTGGCTACAGCTCCTTGCACCAATTTCTTGTGTCATTTTGCACAAGCCACTTAATATTTCACTGGCTCAACAGTACGCGGGTACTTCCCTACCTCCTCCAGGTGTTAAGGGAGTAAGCATATCCTGAATAACAGGGAAAAAAGTCAGCACCTCAGGCTGAGGTTAGCTCCGGTTCACAAATGTTTTACATGTGTGCCTCTGGTTACATGTCTCCCTCCTTGCACACAGAGATCAGAGCTAGATTTGCCATCTGGCATCACAAGGTGATATGAAAAATCCCATGTATTTTTCAGTAGGTAGGATGTAGAGCAAACACTTGTTTCCTGTAGGACTGGTTGACACGTTAGAGAATTAGCTTCACTCCTGGGTTTGCAAAGGCTGATGTGCAAGGGAGTGGAGCTGAGATTTCATGCCCTTGCTGCGAGCTCACCCTTTGCCACCATCAGCAAACCTAAGGTTTTCAAGCAGCCAGGCCTTCCAATGCCACAGGATGGGATTCACATCTAAACCATGGCACGTCTGTCAAGTCTTGCTCGGGGCAGCTGCCTTGAGGACCACAGATCCTCCTGTCTGGAATAAACAGTGCAAAGGCGGCAATCAAGGCAACGTGTGAAAAGCTTCCCTTTGCAACTTGCACAATTACTGACCTATTCAGAGAAACCTCCCCTTTTCCCTTTTAGCTCTGCTAGACCATTTACCCTGTCTCCGCTGTCTCACTGCATTATGTCCTTCAAACCCCCTGGAATTAACGTTTGGAGCCAGCAAACACTGCTGGCTCCACAAGAAAAGCTGAGAGCGGAAAGGTCAGGTCGATTAAAGCAGTTGATCAGAATCTTTAACATAAAGACGTCACAGGCAAAACAGTAATGCTACTTCACGCTCAGCTAAGAGCAAATGATTCATCAGGCAAGGCTGCTTATTTTTGGAAGATGGCCACAAAAGAGAAGAGAACACGCTGGCTGTATCAATCACGGTTGTAACACGGGACCGCAAAGCCCTTCCCCAGTTTTGCTGGAAATTTAATGTTGGGAATACATCATCCAATGTAAATATATCGATACATATTTTACATCAAATGGATTTTAAAAAAGTTCTGGCCCAGCATAGCAGGTTAATTTCATCTCTGCCGCAAGTCTCAGAGCTGTTGTTTAGAGCAAAGGGCTGTTTTGCAATGCTCTGCGCAGCCTGACGCTGTTAAAGATGCATGCATTTTGTGAGGACTTCAGTAAAGGTGGCTGGAGAAGCAGGTGTGCTTGGAAATCCCCAGTGCTTTGGTCTAGAGGGTAGATCTTCAGTGGCTGAAGATGTACAAGTGTTGAGCAGATGCAGCCTAAAGGATGCTTTCATCTGGCCTACTCCTGCTGCCTCCTGCGTCCAGAAAGGATTGGAAATCCTGTTCTAGCAGGCACTGCTGCCTGAGTAGCTCCATACCCCTGTGCTCCCTTCCAGTGCCTGCTTGTACCTAAGGCAGAGAGCTCCTGCCTGTTCCTTAGAACACCCCTCTGCCTGGTCCTTGGTGAGAGCAGGGTGAGTCTCTGCAGGGGGAGAGGCAGCAGGCAGAAGTGAAAGGCCATACATGTCATACATGGAGCTCCTCTGCATGGGGTGAGCTGCTCTGGGAGCTGGCATCCTGAGGAAGGGACCAAGAAATCCAGATTCCAACCTGTCAAAGGGGGATCATTCTGCTTGGCCACCAGCCCAGCTGTTTCCCTCACTCCTTGTTCTCCACTTCCTTCCCATTCCTCCCCCAGTGCTAATAAATATATACTTAACTCATCCAGTTCCCATGGAAGCATGGCATGAAGGCATAGAACTCAAAGTTTACAAGGTAAAGGAGTGTGAGGAAGAACATGAAGCAATAGTTTGGAGAAGAAAATGCAACCAAAGAGAATAAAAGGCAAAGAGAAGGAAATGGGAATTCCTGGAGGAAGGATCATTCCCCAGAGGAGTGTGTGAAGGGAGGGGGCAGAGGAATGTACGTAAGGTGTAATGAGGCATAAGGGCAGGTGCACCGAGTACTGTGCAAGAAGGCCCTTGGAAGAAGAAGGGGGTGAGTGGAGGTGGCAGCCTGGCAAGCAGGAGCAGCTGTGCAGGCTTCCAGGAGTGAGTTTTCAGGGAGATGAAAGCCAGTGGAGGACCCTTTGGGTTGCTGAATCCAACCTCTGCAGACACTGGTGACCAGAGCAGGACCATGCACTCCATGGAAGTTGGTGAGCAGACCATGACAGTGCCCACCCCAGTGCACAAAATGCTTCTCAGAGCCTTCTAGCATTCCTAGGTCCTTCAGGCTGGAAGACCAAGGATTGCAACTCCTCAGATAACTGTGGCTGGAGGGATGGGAGAGGAAATGACTTTAGCAGCAGTGTTTTGGGTGTGCTGAAGAGGGGAGGTGGAAGCAGAGTTCAATACAGACCCAACTGTTGTGTAATACTGCGGAGCGTGGAGGCAATCACAGCTCTTTGTGCTTTGCTGGAAGCTTAATTCCTGGAAAGGGTAGTGTGGCTGGACTCCTGATAGTCTAAACAAGCTAGTTCCTTCATGGCTAGAGCAGATATCTCTCCTCTACATCACATAATGTAGACACAGAATAAATTCCTGCCAATAAGGAGTTTAAAAGAATTCAAAGCAAATTCGGTAATAACAAACCCCAAGGAATAGAAGGTGAGATGCAGAAGGATCAGAAACACACCACAGAGAGCGATATTGCTCAATTTTTTTCCAAGGCTCGTGTTTTCCCTGTAATGGGCTGCTACCTTTTGAGTCAGTGCTCTCCTAATTCAGGCTGCAATAGCATGTAGTGCCCAGAGCACCCTCAATCTGCAACTGTGACTCCACCAGCCCCTCTCCAGGATTAACTCAACTCTGAATCAGTCATTCGGTGTGCCAGCGCATGTGAAATAGCCTCAAGTGAATCAGATGTCTTGTGTGGGGATTGAATCGCAGTAAATAGAGCGACTTGGGCAACCTCAGTCTGCACCTGGGCTTTCACATCTTTGTCTGGCAGCGGTGAGGCCTCACCGAGCAGGACCTGCACGTGAAGGAGCCAGGAGCCAAACCCCCCAGGGCCACACTTCCTGCCCTCCGCCGTGATGTTAATGCTGCAGCATAAAAAAGTGTGGAGTCATAAAAGGAAAACCCAGTGGAGGGCTGGGGTTAAAATGTGCCCACTGATGGTGGGGGGAAAAGACACGAAAAATCTGGAAGTGTCCTCTTAGGCCGAGCTGCTTCAGGTCTGAGTGCCCATCTAGCAGACACTGGAGGAGAGCGTGCACATCTCAGCCTGTGTTAGGCTTGCTTGGGCTGAGGGAGCATAAACCCATAGACACTGTGTCTTCTAGTGATCCCAACAAGGAACAAAGTGAGGTGTGCTGGAAATTCTGCCACTACTGGTCCTGCTGCAGGAGACATCCCCCTTGCAAGCTCAGATGTGGCAGCTGGAGATGCCAGTGATGGCTGCAGCAGGGTAATTATGAAGGGACATAGATGAGGGAGATTTATCAGCATGGAAAGGCTGATGGAAAAGGTCTTGGACCTTACTCAGCCAGAGCTGGAGGAAGCCAGCTGGGTCATTCAACTTGAGGACATTCCAGTTGAAGAAATCTCAGGGAGGAGTGAGAAGGGGAAAAAATAACCAAAAAGAAATTTTCTCTTCATGGGTATATTATATTGATTTCCCCACACAGTTCTCTTCTAGAGGAAGCAGCAGTGACCAGAGCATGTAACATCAGTGGTAATGCCGTGTTGGCAGTATATGTAATGTGAGGGATGGGTGGCACAGCTGAATTTTGGTCTTCAGTTTCCAGCACTTCTTTTGGGCTGGAATCAGAGCTCATCCCCAAACCAGAAAGGGGGGACCCAGGTTGAAAAGTTGTGAGCTGTAATTTTACAAGATTATTTGACTTGTGTGAAATGTCTATCAGTTGAGGCAGAGACAGTGTTGGAGATGCTCGGTTCAGCACTGTCATCTGAACTGGATCTGATGGGCCCATCTGAACTCCCAACCTTTACCAACCTGTCTTCTGCCAGATGCCAGCTCTTTGGTGTGTGCCAACCCAGACAAGCTCAGACTTGATCTGTACATCTACCCAGAATGTCTCAGCTTTAATTATTAGTGATATCCAGAAGAACTGTGACTGGGCTGGTAATCTCTGGATGGGGCTATGCCCTCAAAGCAGTCTAACCCTGATATTTCTTTCTTTGCAGGGGGTGGAGGGAAACGCAAAGGCAAAAGCAAAAAGTGGAAGGAAATCTTGAAATTCCCTCACATTAGCCAGTGTGAAGAACTCCGAAGAACAATAGGTAAGAGCTTTTCCCTACTTTGGAAGTATAGCATAAATAAAATGTGCTATCAGAACTGGTCCAGCAGAGCGGTGTTAAAGGTACCCATCATGAAATGGGATCGATTTAGAGTTGGGCGTGCAATGCATATACCTCCTGTGATGCTGCCATGCAAACTTCACATCTTCTGGTCCCTAACAAGGCACTGCAGGTCAGGAAGGCAGGACTGGTGTATTGTGCTTGCAGGGTTTGGGGCTGGCAGCAGTTCTGCCCTTTGCTTTGCACAGGGTCCGGGAGCCAACAGGACTTTACAGTTGGACAATACCTGGCCTATGGGACAGATGCTTTGACTTGGTACCTAGCAGGGCCAACATGGATGTGAAAGGACATTCAAAAATGAATCCCCTCATTGCATCCTGCATTCCCTTGTAATAACTAGCTCTTTGTCTGGGAGGAAATGAGACTTGATGAAAGCAGAGGGATTGCTGATGTAGGTGAAGGTTAATATTTCTGATACTCTGGATATGATGTTTGAAGCAGCACCCACTGCCCTCTGCCAGGCAGGTTTTCTCAGCAGTACCCTCGTCCATTCAAACCACAATGCTACCTTATGTAGTTCTCTGATCAGGCATATAAATATACAAATTTTAAATTACTTTGTTTTATTGATGTGGGCCAAAGACTGAAGATCTGGGAGGGAGCTTGCAGTGGTCCTTTCCATAACACAGCATTTCTCCTGCTCATACCTGCCAAGATTCAGCATGCTTTTGACTGCTGCCTTGGCAAACAAGGCTAGTTACCTCCTTGTGAATTCTCCACTGGAAAGCCAAGTATCACTGATCTCTCCACAAGAGTTAACTTCAGCAATCAAGGCTCCTTTTCTCTCCTACACTGATGTAAAATCCAGCCACTGACAATGAATGAATGAAAGGCAAGAAACTATAACAGCTGAGATAAGGGGCATCATAATTTGTCTAACTTGGGTGAGCTCCTGAGGTCTGAGTGACAGTGCCCTGGCACTATGTACAGTCAAAACTCACAGGGTGTTTTTGCAGAGAAAGTGTGTGGAATGTTCTGAAACTCTTTTCATGGTCTCCTTCAGTAAACTTTTCTTCCCTCCTCCTCTGCTGTAGAGATAAAAAGAAGTAAAGAAAGGAAGGGGGGACAGGAAAAGAGCGTAGGTCTTCCCAGCTTATGGCCACTTGACAGACACACAAACCCTGGAGCAATTTCTGAAGGTACAGACCCTCCTAGAAGCAAATCTGGCTTAATGTACTGTAACTTGCATAGGGAATTGTCTCCGTTGTTCCATCAACCAGGGGAAAAGGGCACCAGATAAAATGCTTGCTCTTTACAAAGGTGTAATATCCTAAAATGAGTAGTCTTAAAAAAATTAAGTCTGCCAGAGATTCCTGTTTCTGAAATGCTGTTTCTGGCTTTTTTGTGTGTGTCAGCTTTGAATTGAATGTAAAATTTGTTAGTTAGTTAATTAGTTAGTTTGGTGAATGAGTTGGTGAAGTAACAGGGCAAGAGCCCTTGTGATGCTCTTGGTGGATTCAGATTCAGTGCAAAGATTGCCTCTTGACTGGGAATTCTAGCAACTTTTATAGAATTGGAAAAAAGGTCCAAATCCTACTTTTGTGACTAATTTTTATTGAGCAGCTTTCCCACTGAGCTGGATGGCTCTACCATTTTTCAGTTAACCTACCTGAGGTTGAAACATCCCAGGTGAACAGTTGCTGTTCATACAAGGGATCTGACACACCTTGGATGTGCCAGGCTCTGGGTCTGTAGCATGAAGTCGCTTACATGTGTGTGTGTTTGATCTGAATTGCTCAGGATGTATCTGTTGCATGTGCAGATTCATTGAACTGGGTTCTGTGCAGCTCATGCACACCCAGGGACAAGTGTGGGTCATTGCAGTCTGGCCTTAAAATGCTTCTTTTGTTCTGTCCACCCAGGAAGAACAACTCCCTTGGCTTCAACCCCTCTTCTTTTGTTAGTTTCTGCAAGTCCTCTAAAAGGATCTTAAGGGTTTCAGGTGACAAGGTGTCTCCGCAGGTGATTTTCTGGGGGAACATACTGAAACTTCTTGCTTGAACCATCATCTGATCTGCTCTATGATTTTCAGGGGATCCAGCTGCTCGGTGTGTCTGCCTGTTAGTCCCTTCCCTAACAACTTCTTAGCCTCCTGGTCAGTGCCAATCAAATTTGATAATGAAGTAAAGACTCCAGAGAGGCTTTTTCCTCCACCCTCTAAGGAGCCATAGAGAAGGAAAAGACATAAATTTATGCAAGGAAAAAGATATAAATTTATACAAGGAAAAGGCTACAGCCTTGATTCAGTGTGTTTAGAGGTCAAAGCAAATACTGGTAGGTTCTGCTCATCACACACCTCTTTGCTGTGCGTCAGCCTCCCAGCACTTTTGGTCAGACACAGTCTTGCCACTAGACCACATGTTAGAGAAAAAAATCACATCGAGACTTAGAGGGCTGCATGAACTGGAGGAACTAGGCTGTTGAGGTTTTGCCATACTCCTCTTTTCTGGATGCTTCCCAAGAGCCTCTGTGGAAAAGCTGGAGGCAGGGAAGGGATGGACCTTTTGATTGAGAGTGGGCATGGGCTGCTGGTGAGAAAGGCATGGTTTAGTTTAATGCAGCTCTAAGGCACGGATGGAAAAAGCTGCTGCTGTAGTTGTGGCACTACAGCCTACATATGTGTGCAGATGCCCACACTTTGGTGTAAGAAACCTGAGTGCTTTTGCACCCCGCTAAAGTGTACTGAAAAGAGTCTGTGTCTTCAAAAAATAGCATAGTGTGAAAAGAAATCCGTGAAAAACAGGAAGGCTGAAATAAACCAAGGGTCTGCGACCTGTGTTGACACAATTATGAGTCAGTTCATACCTTTTGGTTCCCTCTGTGTTTACAGGAGACTCTGTGTTTGACCATCCATCATCTGGTGTCTTAGTGAAAGACTTGCTTAGTAAAGCCCTTTTTTCCCCTCCTTCTTGTGCATGGAAACAAAAATCAAAACACCCCAGAGAAACACTTTTTTCTTCTTTTTTTTTTGAAAAATAAACAAACACTGGAAACATCTTTATTAAAAGTCCCATTCAGCCAAGGAGCTATTTTTTTTGGATTGCACTTAAAAGCAACTTCTTTTCTCTTTTCCTTTTTTCCAAAATACACAACACCTTTTGCAGGCAGATTCTGTTGTGTGCTAATGCAACAAGCAAGAAGAGCAGCAGGGGTGTTCGGCAGGATGCTATGCTGATGCCATCACTGGGCTCTGAGTGAGGCTCAGATATATCATAGAATATCCTGAGCTGGAAGGGACCCATAAGGACCATCAAGTCCAACTCCTGGCTCCACACAGGGCCAGCCAGGTCAGAGCATGGGACTGGGGGCATCATCCAGACACTTTCTGAACTCAGCCAAGCTCGGTGCAGTCACCCCTTCCCTGGGGAGCCTGTGCCAGAGCCCAACCCCCCTCTCAGTACAGAACCTCTTCCTAATATCCAACCTGAGCCTGCCCTGTTGCAGTTTCATGCCATTCCCTTGGGTTCTATCACTGGTCACCAAAGAGAGATCGGCACCTGCCCCTTCACTTCTTCCCGTCATCAGGAAGCCACAGACCACAATGAGGTCTCCCCTCAGCCTCCTCTTCTCCAGGCTGAACAAACCAAAGGATTTCTGCCTCTCCTTGCAAGTCTTTCTCTCCAGAGCCTTCCCCATCCCTGTTGCCCTCCTCTGGACACTCTCCAATAGTGTTGTGTCCCTCCTGTACTGTGGCACCCAAAACTGCACACACAGTACTCGAGGTGTGGCCATCCCAGCACAGTGTAGGGTGGGACAATCCCCTCCCTGGACCGGCTGGCCGTGCCATGCTTCATCCACCCCGGGATGCGGTTGTCCCTCCTGGCTGCCTGGGCATGCTGCTGGCTGTTGTCTCAAAGGAGGTTAAAAACCTCTGCCATAAGAAATAACAGTAAATAGGGGCAAGAATCTGGTCCCTCCAGATGCTTGAGAAAACTATACTATGCTGTTTTCCCCGATACATGAGGCTGGTGGTTTCTTAGTGATAAGTAACATTCATGCCTTCAGTCCTCAAAGCCCATGTTGCCACTCGCAGCCTCTTCCTGGCTGTGCATAATTGTATTACAACAGCTAGCCCTTTCCAGGTTAATATTGGCATTAGCAGCCCTTTCCATCGATGGAAGCAGGTGTTTGAGACACTAGTGACAATGACTCATGTGTTACATGCTGCTAGTAGATGATGCTGTGATGTCTTCAAAACCCGCAGCTGATGGCTTAGCAAGGGAGAGATGTTTCAGGGGAAGAAATTCCTGCCCTTAACAAACACAGCATGAAGAGATGCCACACCTTAGGGATGCCCACTACTGGAAAGGCCAATCCATATACAAAAATGTAGGAAAAAGCTGGCATTTTAAAGGCTGGAGTGTCTTTTCAATGAGAAAAGATGCTCAATGTCTGTAAATATTTCTGAATGACGCAGAAGGTTCTGTTAGTTAAAAGTGTGGAATTTTTATTTATTTTGCTCAGCCCCATTCTGTGCTTTTTTTTTTTTTTTTCTCTCTTCCATAAAAAACCTGCTTGGGTGAAAGAGGTGATTATTCTGATCTTTGGCAAATTTTCTTTCGCAACTGTCCAAATGCTATATAATAAATCAAGATTTTATTTTTTCTTTTCCCCCCATAGATTGAAGTTTGTGGGGAATCTGACACCGAATGTGTCTGCTGTTTGTTGTATAGAGTGACTCCTTGCATTATTGCAGGAAACTTAACTCCTTCAGCAAAGCAGCTTCTGGGTAGGAGGAGAACTCCTGATGATTTCTCTTGTTACATATTTTAATTCAGTTAGTTTTCACAATCAGAAAGATCAGCCCCATTAATACTAATTTTTGCCATACTCAGTTTAAAAAAGAGAAAAAAAAATATCCTCCCTGTGCCATTTAACCTTTTGTGTGACATTTGCATCCCATTTATCCAGGGTAAAAGCACCTCAAGCTTCCAACTCTGGCAGGTTCTTTACAGCCTTGTTAAACATACATTTCTGTGTGAGAAGGGCTTTGTAGAGATGGTGGACAGAGTAAGTGGGACAAAATCGAAGCCACGGAGTTCACATGCTCACCTTTTACAAAAGCTGGCTCTTTTTTCCCCCTTATTCTTTTTGTGCTGTACTTCTTCAGATGCCATCAAGGCCTTCACCTTTCTAGCCACTTAGGAATTTATCTGCCTGGAGGCATATCAATGGCACAGGCTCTGTGATGGGATACAGACCTACCTAAGTGAGGGGCTTTTTAGCCGCTGGCACGGGCACTAATAGCAGCAATCAAGAGGCTGTAGTGTGGACCTCAGTGACAGAGAGATGCTGGAGTATTTATCCAGCTTCCCAGGAACGCTTTGCAGCCTGCACTGAGCTCCATCCTGTGGCAGAAAGGCTGCTATCATACCCCGGTTATCTCATTTAAAGGTAGCTCGGGCACCTCTGCTCTGCTCCACGGTGCTACGACATCCTTCATGGATTCCCACCAGAGGTTCTTGGATGCCTTGGCTTCAACAGTTTCCCAGAGATAAATGCCTGGGGTCCTTGGAAAAGGAACAGAGTGAGTTTCCAGGCTTACTCGTGAGGGACACGGCCTCACAGAGAGATCAAGTGACAGCACAGCGTAGGGAGGTTTATCGACGGATAATGCATCTCCGTGGCACCCTGCCCTGCTTCAGCATCAGACACAGGGGGTGTATCTGCTTCAGGAAGGGAGATGTAGGAAAAGAAATGCAGTTCATCTGCAGATCCCAGAGTCTGAGATTACGTGGTGGTGTCACTCATAAAGCTCAGGCACCCGAACTGGAGCAGAGAAGGCATCAAAAGCCCAGTCTGATTGAAAACCACAAAGAAGTAGCCAATTTTCTCTCCACCAAATTCTTCAGCTCTGGTGTTTACAGTGATTAAAAAGCACGGTTTAGAAATGTATTCCTGAAGCCAAGAAATAGATCAAAGGAAGGAACTGCAGCGTGCCTTCCACTGTAAATAACCAAGCACAACTTGTTATAACTTCTATGATTGTCTCATAGTATCAGTCTGAACACTACACCTAAGGCTGAGCTCGTGGTTTTGGTTAAAACTAGAGTTTGCATTTTTTAGATTTTTTTTTTTGGTAGAAAACATCAGCTTTCCATGGGAAAAAACCCTGGCATTTTAATTGTTAATGGATTTTTCACAAGTAGCCAGGATTCCATGGCATGAAAGAGCAGAAAGGGGAATTGTCTTCTGTTCTCTTCCCAGACATGCAGGCATAGAGGTAGCTGTGTCGGGAAGATGCTGGTGGTATGTGTGCACACACAGCCAGAGCTGACTACCCAGCATGAAGCACTAGGTTTTCTACAAACATGGGGAACTGCAATCAGTGGGGTAGAAAATGCTATCTAGTTAAAGAACAGAAAGACAACATACTGTATGGTTGTTATACTGTTCATTGAAATATGTTTCCAGAGAAACTGATATCATTTAAGGCCCAAGCTGAGAAATGCATAGGCTTACAGATATCTTTTTACCCAAACGGGGCATCCCTTTGGATTCATCTGACAATGGATGGGGTTATTTCAGCAATCAGAATTGTGCTCTGTAGGAAAATAAATTTCCCCACGTGGGTCCCCTTATCTAAGTGCAGCGTAAGATGCATTTCAGTCACCATCTGCAATAGCTAAGTGATGTCTTACTGGTGTTGTTGCCTCACCCAAGTGTCAGGTGCCAACTGAGGTGTTTGCCAGCAGCCCAGGCTGCCTGTCCTTAGGGGATGGAGTGGGGGCCCTGCCCCTTGGGTCACACTCACTGCATCAGGACAGAAGGGCTACTTGTGGTCCTGTGGATAGTCTCTATGGTGCCAGAGTAGTACCTGATGGGAAATCTCTGTGGATGAGTAGTTCTCCCTGGTGATTGTCTGTGAGGTGAGTACAGAAAGAGCACAGGGAGAGGAACCCAAGGACTGAAAGCAAAATTGGAAGAACTGCTGAATGCTGTGGATAGATTTATTGCTCTGGAAAAAGTTATGCAGATTTTTTTTGGATAACATTAATGCAGAAGAAAACTTTCAAACTGATTTATTTCTGGAGAGGAAACAAAGTCCTTCCCTTTGACGGTCCCCACTTCCCTTCCCTCTCACTTTCTCATTTTCTTTCTTCTACATTAGACACAACTATCACCTCTCTTTTGTGAGCCAAAAGGCCTCTATTTCTCCTTCAAAGTACAGCTTATGCAATCTTTCCAGCAGTACCCTGTAGTTCTTGGATTTGTCGTGCTGTCCCATATCACGAATACAACTAATTAAATAAGCTACTTTTCAGGGGCAGGAGCTAACCGCATGATAGAAACTGTTCCAGCACATGAAATGATAGGGCTGACGTCAAAATCATTTTGTTTGTTTACAAACCCACAGTCGGTCCAGTTCCTTTCTTTAAAATCCTTCAGAGTCAACTGTGTTTCTGTCATGAACATGGGTGCCTAGTGCTCTAACAATGGACAAACTAAGCAAGGTTTGGTGCTCCATAAAATCAACTCTATCCAGTTTGCAGTGATGGGTGGAATGGAGAAGGGTTAGGGGTGTTTTTTTCTTCCAATTTCTTATTTTTTTTTAATGACACCACAGAAAGTACGTGGAAAACAAGCTGGTTTATGCATCTAGTGAGACTCCAGCCTAACACTGGGAGAACAGGCTGCTTGCAGGCTGCTTGTACTTGACAGCTTCCAGGATGGGAAAGGGGATGCAGGGGAAATGAGTTGAAATTATCTCAGCCCACATTCTATTTACAGGATTTATTTCGCAAGACTTAACCATTAAGTATTACCTTGGCAGTGGCAACCCAGAAAGCAACCAAGAAAGACGTTGCTATTCTCCATAAAGAACAGGCAGCAAATTCACATCTCTCTACCAGAGAGTGAGTCCACACCGGTTGTCACTCAATAGAAAGCCTCCTAAGGCAATAAATATTATCAGTAAACCTCTGCCCTCTTATTTTTTGGCAAAAGACTGTATTTGGTGCAATAAATTAATCTTCACAAATTAAGAAGGGAAAAAAATGCTCTGAGACACTTTGTATTATTTCCAGAAGTTGTTACAGGTATGTGCAGAAAAGGCTTTAGAAGAGAATACATCCTTTTACAAGATCCATTTCATCTCTCACTGAAAACAGAAGTAGATATTGTGAGCTGCAGGGTTTTTCATTATCTTATTAGGTAATATGAGTCATTAAGGCTAATTAATGCTTATGCAGTGGTTTGAAATTGTAAAATGCTATAGAAGTGCTCACGGGTCCTGTTAAATAGTAGTACTTGGTTGTTAAGGAAATTTATTTTAAAACTAATTTAGTATTTGCTGGATACAGGGAATGAGAAGTAGGGCTGTGTTTATGAGAAAAACTTGCTCTTCTCCCTGCTGAACTCCTTTGTAACTTTTGCTGGCAGCGATGAGAAGAAGGTGGCAGGGCAAAGCATGCCTCTGGTGTGGGTGACTCTGTTCAGCCCTGCTCAAGTCAGTGGGAAAGTTTCCCTTAAATTAAATTGTACAGGAGCCCTCTTATAATCAAAGGAGGGAACTGTGGGGAGGCAAGAGAGAGAGGAAAGATCTACCACACCTATACATGGGTGCTGTGAGATGCACTCATGGGACGAGCAGCCTGAAATCCTCACATTTAGGGATGCACTCAGGCTTTTAGGGAAGGATGGGATTAACCTAAATTAATGCTTCTTGAGGAAAATAACTCATTTGGAGTTATTGGTAGAGGAAGCATTATTTTGTCTTGGCTTTTGCTAGTTGTTATAGACGCCTCTGGTATTGTGGCTGGGCTCAGTTTTAGGCTTTGCTAGAAACAGTCATGCTGGAAGTATGGCTTGCTGAAATGCTGCAGGTCAGCATAAGTTGAATGTAAGGGAGTGGGCACTTGGTTGAAACACTTTGTAAGAAGAAAGTGCTTTTTGAATTAAATATGTAAAGAGTGGAGTTATTATTCTGGCAAAAATCTGAAACCCAACATTTTTTTTCTTTTATGTCCTCCTTCCATGCCCTTCTTTGGTGCAAGTGGAGCAGGAGAGAAGGAAACACCTTGTTCTTTACTTCAAACCAGCAAAGAAGTGTTAGTCTTTATTTATCTGAAAGCCCTCCAAAGTATTTTGAGTAAAGCTATATTCATGTTATGTGTGTATATACACTATATATGCACTGTTTTGAGTATCTGCAAAATATAAAAGCAATTTTGTACTTCTTTTTTTTCCAATTTTATTTCTCTCTCTGTAGCACCTGTTCTACTGAAGCACTCTTTGACACAAAGTGTGTGGCTTCGGCACGAGGCCTACTTCTTCCTTTCAAAGCTGGAGAGGGACTGTTTATCAGGGAGTGTAATGGTAGGGCAAGGGCTGATGGCCTGAAGCTGAAGGAGGGGAGATTTAGATGAGACATTAGGCAGAAATCCTTCCCGGCGACGGTGGGGAGGTCCTGGCACAGGGTGCCCAGAGAAGCTGGGGCTGCCCCTGGATCCCTGGCAAGGTTCAAGGCCAGGTTGGATGGGGCTTTGGGCATCCTGGACTAGTGGAGGGTGTCCCTGCCCATGGCAGGGGGTGGAACTGGTTGGGTTTTGAGGTCCCTTCCCACACAAACCGGCCTGGGATTCTATGTGAAGGTCCTTGACTTCCACTGATTTAGTTATTTTTTTCCCCACAGTGCAATCGGGTAATCAAATGTAAAGACAGTATTTAAGTTTTAGATATAATGAGAGGCACTGTAAATTATTTTATGGGTTAACAGGGTTGGTATTCACACTCCTTGTAAATCCATGTCGGAGGAGAGACCCCAGATAAAGTGCCTTCGTGCAAGCAGGCCCGTTATTATCCCAGTGCCCTTGATTTCTGGTTTTTGAGGAGAGAAGAGGTTGAGAGCATAATCCCACACATAACTTCTAATTCTGGTTTTGAGACATAGTGTGGAGAAATTCACATGGGGCATGTTAAAAGCCTGATATTTTGGTGGTTTGGCTGGATCCCTGAAGTCATTAAGAGATTGGATTTATTTTTGAGGTAATCAGTATATGCTGCTTCGAAAACATTTTGGAGGTGATAATTGGAAAGATTTCTCTGTGCTCTGTAGATCAGAAATTGGGAAACAGCCGTGGATTCTGCTAAATATTGATATTAAAATAGAACCCCTGCTTGGCAGGGTTGCAGCAGAAGTTAATGAGACCGTTTCTGAATAGAGCTCCTGGTTATGCCAGTACTTTAGTTTACTTATTAATCAATCACATTTTTACCATGCTAAACCAATGCCAGGGAATTTTAAGACAAGTAAAATAAATACACTCTCTATCCTAAACTGTTGTCTGTTAGCTGAAGTAATGGAAAGGATGAGTGAAAGTCTAATGTAGGGAAAGGAAACAAAATTACAGAGCAAGATGGTATAATGTGAACCAGGAGAAATCTCCCAAGTTAGGAAAGGAAGGTAGATTGGAATTTGATTTTATTGAGGAACTCCCTAAGGGAAATGTGAAGGTTTGTGCCATTAATAAATAGATTAATTTCAAAAGATGGGAAGACTCTGTGGTGTTAAATGACCTCCAGAAGTGCAATCTGTGCAAAGTAACAAACTTACCTGTACCTGCTGGATTCACCATCCTCCTGCCCTGCATTGGTATTATATTTGCATGGTGGCATTGAGGGTTTCTTCTCATCACATTGACTTTCTGAGCTCTCACTTGGACAAGTTAGGACAAGGCAGTGTTGACAAATTGGTGAAGGCTGTTCTTGCAAACAACAAGACCTGGCTCAACTACATCTTGAGTGTTTGCAGTGTTGAAACAGCCCTCCATAAGTAAGTGTTTTCAGGCTTTCATAACTCCTGGTTCAAAATATTTTTGGCATTTATAAACATGGCTTTTTGGGAAATTTTGTTTGGAGCACGGGAAGAATTTGGTGCAAGTCACTTCAGAAGTATTCTGATCAGTCCAAACAAACAATACTGAGCACCAAAGTATCGTGTTCATCATATTTGACCTTTCAGCTTAGGTGTATTTTGTCTGATGAGCAGTGCCTTAAACACACTGAGCTTCAAGTGAGGGCTAAGAAATAAGTAAGGACACCCTGCAGAGGTGCAACACTGACTCTGAAGCAGAAAAGAGAGAAACCTATGGTGGAAAACTTGCTGAATAGCATGGAATATTTGATGTGATGTAGCAAAGTGTGACATACTTGTGCTGATAAACTCTCCGACAGCCAAAGCCGACTGGCAGCCGTACCATTTCAAGGAAGATCTTTTTCACGTATTTTTGGCTGAACTTGCTTAGCCTGGGCATGAGTAGCTAGGCAGGATATTTTTGGGAAAGACCTTCATGCTGGTATCAGTTTGGGCCCCACGTGGAAGGGAGCTAACCTGTCGCTGGAGTGGGAATGGGCCAGCACTGTGGGCTCCTGAAGGCCTTCTGAAGGCCTCTGCATGCCCATGGAGAATGGATGATGGTAGAGCTGGTAGGCTGGAGGAGACAACTCTAAAGGAGAATGAGGGTACATCCCCTTTGCATAGTCACTTGGAGTATTCCAGAGGCTTGCTCTGCTTGGTAGATGAGAAAAAAGCCAGAGTGAAAAGAGCAGGTATTAAGCAGTCCTTGTGTTGGGAGCGGACCTCGTGACTGTCCTTAGCTCCACTGAGGCTTTCTTCCTCCAAGGTAGGGACTCTTTCCTTCTGAGATTGCTTTCATCCCTGCCCAGGAGACTGTGGGTGTCCATGGGGCGCCATAACCTCATTATCTTCTATGGAAAAAAAAAAACACAACCAACTTCTAAAAATACTGCCTGTGCCAGTATTGTCTATGCCAGTGTGACTATGAATCAGTGGTCAGAGCTGCAAGGAAGAAATATGGTCTTTTCTCCTTGTTCTTTGCCATGGACAACCCTTGGCCCTTATGACTGGGGCTAATGTCTTTTTTAGACTGTACTTCAAAGTCTCCTCGGGGGCCAGAGCCTTTCTTATGAGGTAAAAATCAACTTGTTTAGATCAGATCTTAAGGAGTGGAAGGCGGCAATGCAAAGTTTCAAACTCTGCAGAGGAGCTGCCAACACAAAGGTCACACAAGGTTGTGGTTACTCCCACTGCGTGCTGCAATGGGCTCCGTGCATTAAAACAGGCTGGGATTACAACAGGGCCAGCACAGAGAGAGGGAAGAGATGTGGATCCACCCTGCAGCCCTGTGGTTTTCGCAAGTTTTCTGGCTCTGGCCTCTGTTCCAAATCCTAAAGGAGCTCTGATGGAGACCTGCCATCCTGGTTCAAAAAAAGGGATAGGATTTTATTCTCAATAGCACCTTTCAACTACATGGAAAGCAATCTCCACCCACAATCAATTACTAATAAGAACCTATAGACCCTCTGAAATCCATAAAGAGTAAGTGCTCACTGTAACTCATAGCGTATGTAGGATATTCCTTTACTTCCTCTTTTCTCATGTGATACAAGACCAGTTGAGAACTTGTCCTGTTCCATTCCCAATGAGAATTTCTGTCTCACTAGTTGCTGGGCAGTGATGATGCTAAATCACATCTCCCAGAAAGCCTTTATCCTTTGTGTAAATTAGCTGATAGTTTCCTTCTACTGCTGCAAGTCAAAACAATGTTTTAGCTGGCAGAATTATGTGGAATTCTGCCTCATCTGTTTTTTTCCTCCCATCAGCAAACTCGTATTTCCCTAACAAGTCCCCAGATCTGGCAGTTTTCCAGGGCTTCCCCTTTTTGGTAGGCAGCAATAAGGAAGGGAATCTCATCTTGCTGCCAACGCACCCACTTACAACATGCGCCAGGGAGGGATCAGAAACACTTTCCTTCGACTGCCTGAGTGGAGAAGGCACAGGGCGTTCAGCTGGAGGCTCTCCCAGTGAGATATGCATCATCAGGACTTGAATTAGAGAGCAGATACACGCCTTTGCTTTTCTTCCTCCCTTTTTCTCTTCATTTAAGTGAATTTAAGTCCTGGTGACTAGCAATGCACAGAGAGTCCCTGAAATGGAGGTGTCGTGTTTATCTCCCAGACAGGTGCAGTCCAATTTCCCTCTCTCTGCTGTGGTCCCTTCCAGGATGGAGGTACAAAGGCAAGAGAGAGAATATTTCAGCGCCCATGACTGCTCGCTCTTGGCTGGCTCTGCCAGCCTGGATGCCAGTTGTGGCGGTGGGTTTTGCATAGCTGTGGATTTGATACCGGTTTAGCTTGCCAACTGCCAGCATAAGCTGTGTAACTTGCAACTCCACAAACGCCGTGCCAGCATCTGTTTCTCATCCTACAGCATTTTAAATAATGCACGTTTCCAGCTGTCTTCCCCTTCCTTCCCCGTTCCCAAATGCGGCTTGGTGGTTCCATGCTCTGCTCTTGAGGTGGGCTTCCAGGTTGCACGGTCCGCATGCAGGGCAAAGCTGCAAGCTTTGACATGAACTGTCCATGCCCTCATCCTCCAGCACTATCGTGCGTGGAAGCAGAAGAAACCCTCAGCTGCAAGGAGTCCTACAGCGTGTGGAATGCGTTAATTAAACAAGCATCTCAGGAAGAGGTAAAATGGTGGAAGACCTCTGCAGATAACTTGGCAGCTCCCTAATACAGTATTCACAGCTTCAAGTCTCTCAGGAAAAAGCCCAGCTGAACAGCCTTTTTAGAGGGGTTTTTTAAAGGCCTGCTTTCCAGTAGGAATGTAATTGAAGAACGCTGTGAAGGCGGTGGAAGCATGCTGCTCACAAGCAGAGGACAGATTAAATTCCAGTGCTTTGTTTGGTAAATTGCTGACCTTTGTCTTCAGCATTAAAGCCATCTGAAGAAAACCATTCCTAGCATACAGCAAGATGAGTTGCTTTTCCTGGATTCCTTCCTGCATACAGGGTAATAGTTTAGTATGAATATAGCAGGAAACAAGGAAAATTGAAAACATAACTCATTTTGAATGGCATGATGTAAGAGGTGATTTCTTTTAAGGAGCTAGAAGGCAAAGGGATCAGCGTTAAAATTTTTAAGTGGGCTCTTTGAACAATCTCTTAATGGATTTTTTTTTCTTCCTTCTAACTGTAAGATCTATGTTTCCTGCTACTTCTCTCTCTCTTTCTTTCTTATTTTTAGATTTTTAAAACCATAATCAGAAGAACTTTACTTATCAGGTTATAAAAATCCTCTGTCACCTATCCCAGCAAGTCAATAAGTGTTAGTTTCTTCAGCTTCATTCTGCTCTCTGGGCAGATTTCCTCAGTATCTGTAGGATTTCTACCCACAGAGTCAATGTCTCAGGGCACAACCTCTTCCTGCCGTGCTACGACTAAGCATTTCCTATAGTAGCCTTATAATTTCCCAAATTCCTCCTCCCTCTTCAGAGCCTGGGAAAGCAGATGGACCCTACAGGGTGACCTGGAGGTCACGAAATCCAGGCTGTTAGGGCTGAAGTGGGGAAGTGCATTCCAGAGGAGACAACCCTTCCAACCCTTCCAACCAGGAGTGTTTGCAGCTCGGGCTGCTCTCCAGCCCACACCAATGAGCTGATACTGAGCTCTTCAAGTGATTGCAAGTGACATGGCCTGGGGCATGGAGACAGCAGATGTCTGGTATTTAGGTTGTTATGGCTCGGTGTTTTCCACTGGAGCTGGAACTGGATTGCTAGTTAATGACAGTCAGGGGGACCCAGTGCAGAGCACATCTTTAACAGGACACCCGGGGAGAAAAATCCATTGAAAAGCATCATGCTGCTCTCAGTGATTTGAAGGAGGGAGACGGTGTGAGGCAAGCCAGCAGACCCATGAATCACCATAGAGAGGTCCATACTCATATGTCAAGCCTGCAGTTTTCTCATCAGTCATAAGGAGAAAACCACTTGGCAAATCCAACCCATCCCTGAACCTGAGTGACAAAAGCAGTATCCTTCACTGTGGCCTCTCAGGAAGGCTGGCTTTCTCCTGGTGTTTAAGTAAATCAGTTTTCTGTCTTAGCCCAGGCTTATTTGCTCCAGTTATGTCCGTGGATCATATTGGATTGGCCTATCACTCAGCTGCCCTAGAGCACATCCAGAGCTTCTGTCCCACCGAAGCTCTAAACGTGAAAGAGAGCTTGGAATAACATGGATCTCCTGTGGAAGTCTGTGGGTTCAGAGAATTAGTGCTTGGCATTGGTCTGCAGCTTCTGTCACTGGAGAAGGGGAAGGCCATGTGGTCAGTGTGCTGTAATAAATATAGCTGCCCTATCCAAACAGATTAATGTGGACCAACAGTTATCTGTGGCCTGCAGATTATCAGTCAACACAAGGAATGTGGCCTCTGGGTCATGTTCAGACCTAGAGTTAAGTAGATCGGGGTTAAAGAGTCTGAGAAGAACAGAGCTATGGCCATGGTAACTGACCATGCTCTAATTCAAGGCAATGGAAAGTGCGTATGAAGACTGGTATTTCTCAGGCATCATGAGGCTGAGACCAGTAGTAAAACATTAAGGCCACCATGGAAACACATCATCAAAAGGCCAAACCCCAATCAGGGAGAGCAAAACCAGCACCCCAAGTGACTTTGTACTGGTGGAAGTTCTCGTGATCTTTTGACTGGGTAAACAGAAACAGTTTGTCCAGGGCCCCTTCCTAGGCAGTCCATGAATTAATTAAAGGTGTAATTGCAAGTGCCATAACGCAATGGCAGCAGCATAGGCTCATTAAGAAGTAGCGGGAATGCCTAATGTTTTTGAAGGGCTTCACCCAAAATGAAGATGAATGTGCCATGGTGTTTCATGCTGTTGCCCACCACAGCTGGGATAGCCTTGTAGCCATCTTTACCTGAAATTGTACTTAGGCTGTCAGTTCACAGTGTTGATCACTTCTACCTAGCCTGCTGGAAAGTAGATTTTCCTTAGACCTCCTTGTCTCTAATTTACAGCAAATGCAAATTATGCCCCTATTAAATTTAGAGAGAGGATACTTTAAGGCTTAGTTCCAGGCATTTCTTATTATTAGTGACCTACTGTAGCACTTTGAAACTGCTACTCTTACCCATAACTCTGCTGCCAACTTTTCATAGTCACTGGGAATTGTGGGGCCCAACAAGGAAGTCAATGCCTTCAATATGCCTGGAGGTAGAGCTGTGCAGCTGTGATGTGATGCTGGCCACTAGAGACAAGAAGTGCTCTCTGTTTTAATTGTGGGCAGTAACAAACTCAGTTAATCAGTGGTTTCTCACCATGCCTTCATTGGTGGAACCCAAAGATATTCCCACTGAAACATGGATAGCTATATACAAAATTTAAATTGAAAGGCTCAGCCCTTGCTTAGTGGAGTCTTTAGAAGTCTTTGGGCTCCTCTGGAGTACAGGTTGAGAGGTATATTTTGCATGATTTCAGTTATTTAATCAGAAGATTATGTGAAGGCTAAAGTGAAGAATATCTGAATGCAGAGATCTGTGTATGACAGTACCTTCAGTGAGGCTGTGCCAAGAGTAGGACCAAATGACAGGATGGATGGAATTGGACTGTGTCAACACAGACACCTAAGGCAAAGTGACTGCTGACTTGGGCTTGTTCAGTGAAAACATCATTTGTGAGATGCAAGCAGACTATTCCATAGGAGTGCTAGGCGTCACCACCCTTACTGGTCTAACCACTCTTGATTGATGAGAGTAACCAACACCAGTTTTCTTAATTGTGCTGGAAATGTTATGCCTTCTTTCTGGTATATTTTTGGTGACTTGCTGCCTGTATTTTCACAAGCTGTTTCCATTGAAAAATATAGATTGATTCTGGGAAAAATAAGTCAAGGAAGCCTGTAATATAGCTTACCCTCCTTCTTCAGTCCTAAATGATGGTGCTGTCAGGCAATTGGCACTTGGAGAAGCTGTCCTCACGACATTTATTCCCTGTCACGCAGTTATGAGAATAATTGCCCAATCCTATCCTGTTGCATGCCAGACTCCATGCTTCCTCCAAGGTCCTCACAGAATACAGCTATTTCCCAGAGGCAGAGCCGTGTTCACAGCTACATGGATCTTGGCAACGTGGCTCAAAAGTCTGCCTGTCTTGGCAATATTGGGCTGTTGCTAGTGCAAGCCTTCCTTGTCCCTAGAGAGCTCTTAAGAAGTCACCATATGGAGTTGTGCTGTGCGATGGGGTAGCACAGAAGGGCAAACTGCCCCCACTCTGTAAGATGAGTAGCAGTCTACCATTAATGACTAAAACCAGTATCACAGGACAGGACATTAAGCCTACCTGGCATACAGGAAAACCTGACTGGTATCTTACCTCAACTGAAGCATTCAGCGGTAGCCATGTGATGAATTGTCATCTTAATTCACCTCTTTGCCTGATGGACTGTGAAGACAAATAAGTAATGATTAATTTAGTGGCAGCAATTAGCTGCAGCCACATTGATGATTTTTTTCCTTGAACGTGTGTCAGTAAACTCAAGAGTTTGCTACTTAAAACTCTCCCATTCCTCACTGTAAATTTATTAAAATGTAAATGTGTATTTAAATGCTTTATTCTACATTTGACTTCTGAAGCTATCTCTCCATAATCTTTTTTGGTCAGCTAGCAGCAGTCAGATAAGAAGCACTCTTGAAAAGTGTTCTGGAAATACTCTCCACCACCTTTTTTCACACAGTCTCTTGTACTGATCGAAGCTTATAATTTGAATCCTAGTTTTCTCTAAGAGGTAAACCAACTTATCTTGTCTTGAAGAAGCAAAATGTATTGGTACCTAAATATAAATAGCGTAGAATGCATCTACGAGCAACCTGAGTGGATGTAGGATGCTGACCAGCATCTGAACTTGTCCATTGTGGCTGTGTGGTTTTGCTCTACTGACAGCCTTTTCAAACACAGTATGTTTGCTAATTTCGTGTATGACAGAAAACAGTTGGTGTGTTGATAACACTTCAAGTGGTTTTTACTTCCTAACACCCCATTACAAAACTGCACCATGCAGGACTGAACACAAGCTGTACAATACTTAACTTGAGGATATGAAAATTTGTCTTCCTTTCTTCCTTTCTTTTGACATTAAGAGTATTGGATACATAGGTTTGATACACTTTGGTGTCTTCAATTTTTACTCTGTTACTCTGATACCTTTATTTTCCAAGGTATTGCCCATACCTACTATTACACATTTACTCTCTCTACACAAGATCTTACTACCTTTTCTGTTCTTTAAGTCTTATAAGTACTGTGCCTACTGAAAGTGCTGTTTGATGTCATCATGTCTAATAGAGAAGCACACCAAGAGTGTTTAGTTCCATCTCTAATTCTCCTTCTAAGGCGTCTTGGTGGCCTGGACAATGGTGGCCTGAAATAACTGGGGAATGGTCTTTCTGACTTCAGAGAGCCCTGGCAAGCCTATAAGTAGAAACAGTCTAAATTATGTGTGTTGCTCTCAAAAGTAACAAATTAACCATATAGGTTACACATTTTTAATAGTATATTTAAATGTAGATTGTTCATATTTACAAGAAAATTAAATATTTCTTATGAGTTTCTCCACTGGATACAATTCTACAGTGTAACCTCAGCAGATGTGGAATAGTGTCTCCAGATGGTCTTAGTATTTTCCATTCCAACTTAACTGATAAATTGAACATTCTCTTATACAATTTAGTGCTACATCTGTTTGGCTACCAGTATTGCTATGGGCTATGGCAGACAGAAGTTAAAGGACTCTTACTTTGCTACATGCTTCTCTGAGATTGCAATGATTAATATTTTCTTATTCTTCTGAGAATTGAAAGTATTAAATAAGTCAATGATATGGCAGAGTCACTGACCTTGCCTGCAGAGTGTCTTGAAGTCATTTCAGTAAGGTTTTTCAAGTCTACTTTATTTCTGTTTAGCTCATATCTGTGGATGGGCTATTTAAGGAAGATTGTTGTCTAGATACCAAACTTCAAGATCAGTGAACTTCCTTAAGCTTAAACAGCACAAGAGATTTACAACTAATTTCAGATAGTGACATCCAGAGTAGCAGTAGAATTCTTGTTAGAGACCTTCAACGGTTATCAATGGAAAATAAACACTTTGGCTAGTCCCTGTGAGTTTATAGATAGAACAGGATGGGAATATCATGGTATGAGTAAAAACAGGCACACACAAGGCATGTCTACGCTAGTTTGCAAATGCTTGTGGAGTCCTGTCTGGAATAGCGGAGGTCACACAGAATAAGTGAAAGCCCCAAAGCCTGGTCGGTTATCACATTTTTTCAGTCATTGCAACTCTGCTGAATTCAAGACAGTTAGACAAAGAAAACTGAAGTAAATGCCATCGTGGCATTTGATTTTTGTCTTCTGAAATATCTCTCTGTTTGTTGGTGAACTGCCATAAGGCACACTAGTATCATCACTTCAAGGTTGGCAGGAGCCAACCTGTATTCCTATTTGAACAGCAAATATGAAAGGGAAATATAAGCAAAGGAAAAAGAATAAAGATTAGATTAAATTAGATTGGGTTAGATTATATTAGATTAGATTAGACTAGACTAGATTAGATTAGATTAGATTAGATTAGATTAGGCGAGAGGAGGAGAGAGTAGCATGCAAGAAAAGTAAAGACAGAGAGAGGGAGATAGATAGACACAACCATAAGTAGTATGGCCTGAGCACGTAAACTGGTAGTATAGGAAGACAGAAGAAAAGATAGGTAGAAAAAGGAAAAAAATGTAGACAATTATGAAGTTCAGTAAACGTGTTTAGTTTTGTTTTAAGGCAAATCAACCATGCTCACCGTGTTGACCATGTGATTCAAAAGTGGTTTGGCTGCTCCTAAAATAAAAGGAAAGAAAATTCTCCTGGTCTTTGGCAGAGGATAAGGTGACAGTCTTCCAAACACCCTAATTTCCTCTCATTTAAAATCTGGCATGCAAAAAGTGGGGAGGCTGTTGTCACATCATGAGTGAGTTCATTTGAGAGCATGATGGTACACAAAAGGGAAGCTGGCCAACAGAACAGGGAGGAGGAGAGGCCTTTTCCAGGCATTTTTTTTTCGTCCTGTGGGACATGCATAGGACCCTCCAAAGCAAAAATACGCTTACTTTCATCCACAACAAATGTTCTCCAAGTGCTCTACCACATTTGTCAGTTGCAGCCAGGGGCAGCTCAACACTTGATGTTGCCCAGGACTGTCAGTTCTGGTCTATGTAGTTTGCCATGCGTGGGACTATAAGATGAGGTCTTTTACTTAAGCTTGTGTGTGTGCTCTGCTTGGCCATTGGAGTCTATGTGGCATTTCTTATTAGAGTAGGATGTTAAATGTAGCATCCTGGCTAAATTCCAGCTTGGGCATTTATATTCTGTTCACTTAAATACTGCTGTTGGATCATTATAGAATAGCAAACTGTGGTGCTTGTCCTTTGCTAGTAATGAATATGCCCCTAAGACCTGCTTTATGGGGAAGCACATCATCTCCCCTCTGAGGAATGTGAATTCATGATTCACGTTAATAATGATAGTGTGAACTAGACCGGACCTTGTGGATTTTTGAGGTTTTTTTCTTTGTAATCTCAAGGTTTATTTGCTTACTGTTGCAGAATGGTTGATTTTTCTACAGCGTTAGTGTCCCTGAATTATCACATGATGTATCTCCAACATGCTGCCGTGCCATGGGTCCATATAAAGGGTGAAGGATAAAAACCATATCTTTTAAATCAGTGCAGCTTCTCAAATGTGTATTTCTTCAAGAGGCTTGTTTAGTCTGTGTCTGTTTTGCCAGAACATGTGTTTTTAGGGAGTCTCCTCCTTTACCCGAATAAATTATGATTCTCTTTCACTACATCAATAGTAGTGGTTGAACCTGAGAAGACTTGGAAGGTGTCTCCTACAGCCATCCAAAAGCAATGAATAGTTATTCGCATTCTCTAAACCTTTCCACTCACCAGGGCAGGACTGCCTTGTTTTCCTGTGTTTATTCAGTGCCTAGCACCATGCTCCCCTGCGTATGATTTTGGTCCTGTGATTAGACATTAGCACGGTAAAATAATCTTTATTAGAAATAATGTTACAAATTAATAACAGGAAGAATGAATGAGGAAGCAGGACTTCTCTTTCGCTGCTTTGCTCCTCTGGGAGATTTGTCAGGCTGATCTCTATTCCAGCAAGGCAATTCTCCAAGGATGGAGCAGAGTTCTGCTCCTCTGTTCTCTTTTAAGTCTCGTATCAGCGAAGTAGCCACTGATTGCCCCTTGTAAAGAGGCTGAGTGGGGGACCCAGTATGCTGTACCCACTGCTCATACTACTTTCAATACTAAATTGCATATGTAGGAACGCTTAAGTACTCCCACTGGGGTTTTGCATTTAAGGCTGATACATAATCCAAACCATGTCTTGATGAATTAGAGTTCTTCCTCCACTGAGTCTGCTTTGCTGGCATTTTCCTCTCTTTGCAGGCCAAAACCTGTATTTATTTATCTTTTTTTTTTTAACTGTTCATTGAATTATCTTATTTTCTAAGTGCAGAGAAACTACCAAGCTACAGAACAGTGGCTTGAATTGGCTGTATCAGGTATAAGTAACTGAGCTATTGAAGGGTAGCAAGATTCTGGGCTTCACATGAGAGAGAAGTATGCCATGGGGTCAAGAAGCAACTATAGATCTCATTAAGGCCGTGGGCATGGCATGTTGTATTTCAGGTTTATTTTTAGCTGGAACACAATTAATTCAGGAAGCCAGTTCCATGGGTTGCATTTTTAGGTAGCAGGCCCACCTGAGAAAAGGAAAAATCACTGTTTCCTCATAGTCGGGTTGCAGTGAACAGGAGGAGAACAATAGTTTCTAAGGGGGGAACTGAAGCCTTCTTACACAGTGTAATTGGAGGCCGGAGCTCACACATGAAGAGCACATCTTTGAATGTATTCTGAGCAGAACATAACAGAAATGATTGTGTTGTAACTTGAGTAACGTGTAACTGTTTTCCCATCAGCTGAGCACACGCTGTTACCAGCAGAACACAACACTAGCTTTAATACCATCTTCAGCGTGCGAATTAAACACACCCAGCCCACCTCAAGTTGCCTTTGTAGCCCTTGACTGGCAAACAGGAGAGCTCAAGGTCTGTTTTTTTCACAAGCGGGTGGGCCCACTAAGAGTCAGTGTTACATGAAGGCTGATGTTGGTCATGCAACAGGCCCCGAAATGATCTTGCCCTGCTAGTGCTACTTCCTACACTTTCTTCTTGACTTCATCTCCACAGATGAGATCAGTGGAACGGAAGATGGGGAGGGAATAGCATGGAGATTGCAAAACATGCTGGGAGAAATGTACTTTTCCATGCATGTCTTGCTTGCTGGACTACACATTCCTCTTTCCCTGATGACAGTATTATGTGCTGGGTTTTGCTGGTAGCTAGGCAGCTACCCAAAGCAACAAAACCAGGTGCCAATGAAACTTTCCATTGACTGAAGTGGGTTCAAGGGCAGCAGTAACAACTCACAATTCAGCCTCTTCTGAGGCCACAACACAAGGTCCCATACAATATTTTTAACTGCGAATTATTCCAAAATCTCTCTCAAAACATAATCTGTACTTCGTGCTGCAGATCTGTACTAAAGATTTAGAAGTAAAATGGGTTATTAGTACCTCATTTACATTTTATGTTTTATCCTTCCTGGCAAGTTGAAGCTGTGGTCAATGGTTCGGCCCCAAATGGCCTTTCATTACTCAGGCTGTCCAGACATTCATAACCTTATGAGTCCTTACCAAAGAGGCTCATATTTGTGCCAGATATATTGAGAGAAGAGAGAGCTCATGTGGAATACGCATAATGTAAGAATTAAATGGAGTTCAAGGAAACAAAGGTAATATTAATCCCTGATAAGCAGGTAGAGATGCTTTAATTACCACAAATCATAAAATGATACGAGACCTGGCAAAAATCTTTGAAGTCTCCCTTCTTTTTCTCACACTTTCCTGTTTTATGTTTATCCATTTAGGCTAAATAGAAACCAACCCAACTCTGAAAAAGAAGCTGCTTCTGGTTTGGTTCCCATGTAACCCTCAAAGATAGCATCCTCTTTGAATTTTCCAGTCAAGCCTTCCGAATTCACTGACACTACTAGCAGGTCAAGGTCCTAAAACATCAGCACGACAGAACTGGCCCTGTTACTCATCATACATAATAAGGACATACCTCCCACCCCTCAGTAAGGGTCGCTGTTACTAGTGGGATGAGTAGCACCATCCATAATAAAGTTGCCTAATATTACACATTCCAAGATTAAGATTTTGCCAGAGTTATGTAGACTGAAATTTTCCATGCTGGATGATTTCTGCACCTTTCTTTTTTTTTAAAAAAAAAAAAAAAATCCCCTATTTCCTTATGAAAAGCATCAATCTGAATGTGGGAGCCAGGATCAGAAAGACAAAGAAACAGCATCAGTCCACTGAGGGAATGATCACGGGTGAATTAACGTCACTATAGCTATTCCCTTAAATATTCAGGCTAATTGCAAGATAGTTTATTCCACTTTCAGATGAAGTTAGTTACATTGCATGTTGCTGAGGAAGTTCACAGAGGTTAACTGCATTTTGCTGCAGCTTGTCTACCTGTACATCCTGTTAGTCAAAAAGGAAAGCGGCTGTCTAGGGTGCATTCCAGGGAGGGATCCTGTCTTGAGCATCTCTGAATGCTTTTCTCTCCAGTGAAAGAAACTAGTTACTTCAGACTGGGATGCTAAGCCTCAGCTGATGTCTCCCAAAGGCTGTCCACTTGGAGAGCTGTCACAGAGCTACCTGTATGCAGTAAATTCATATCCCACGTGTATGGCTGCATACAGTCTTATTGGTGTACAACAAGTCCTGGGATCAGATGATGGGGATTTGGGACCCATTATTTAGAAAGATTGAGACTGAGTGCTGAGGTGGAGAGAACTTTCTTGTCTTAAGGGAACTAGAATTGAGAAGGAGTGCAGCTAGGAAAGATGGCAAGAAGTTAGGGAGGGAAGGTGAAAGAAGAAAAATGGAGTATCAGGGTCCGGAGAGACCCTAGAACTGAGGATGATCAGCTAGCACAATTTACAGCTCCTTTCCCACCTCCTAGCAGCGCAAATGGATACAGTGACATCCCCATTTCTGCTCTGCTGGTACAGGTATCAGTATTGGTGTCAACATGATGGAATTCCTTTTTTAAAGAAAACTTGGTAGAGTTCAGGAAAAGCTGTGGTAAAAGAATATTCTTCATGTTCCCAAGGCAAAAGTTCCCAGCCTTTTGTGTGAGCTCTTCCCAATGAGCAAGGACTTCTCTGTTGGTCCACTGCATTTTTTTCCTTTCAGTTTTTACAGTTTTCTAAAAGCTTAGGAAATTAAAGACACATAAAAATGTGTTAAACTGATGAGCACCTAAAATGGATTTTAAGGCTGCCTATGCAGCTTAAATTCCTATCTCTGTACGTATCACATGCTTAATTTTCTTCCCCAGGAGCCCTAATGCAGTAAGTTCAAAAGAGTGAGTTAGTTGTGGGGATGAAGCTAATAAAGAAGAGCAGAATGACTGACTCATTTATTGCATGAGGTAAAAGGTGTGTGATAAATGTAAATAGGGATTTGCAGCATCAAAGGAAATTGTCTCATGGCCAAACCAGTTGAATAACACACTAGGGAGCTGGACAGGGCCACGCTCTGGTCAAACAAGGTCTTATGTGATGACAGGCAAGTCACTTAAAATGAGTTTTTCACAGTTGGCCCCTAATTGTGCATTTTTCATTTTCTGAGTTAGCTGCCTTGAGATTTTTTGGGTCTCAGTAGTAACATCTGCAACTGAGGCAAATGGATTATTGGTGGTGAACAAAGAGAACAGCATATAAAGTTACCTACATGGAAAATCGAGTTGCACCAATCAGTGGATAGTTTTTAACCTAATCTTCACATGTTTTAAGTTCCCCATCTGTAAAATTGGACTAATGACATCCTCTCTGTCTCCCAGAGGTGGTGTGAAAATCGATCCATGAATACGTGTGAAGTATTCAAAGGCTACAGTGGAGAATGCCACAGAAAGGTCCACGGGGAAATGAATCACTCTGTCTTCAGAGCAGACCTGACTGGTGTGCAGTAAATAAAGTCTAGGGCCACCCATTGAACCAGAGGAGAAAACTAAATGCTGAATAGCTGCTCATTAAGTAAGCACTGTCTGTTCTGTGCGTTGAATGAGGTGAAGGTCCTGTGGGAAAAACACTTTGGAGTGATGTAATGAAAGCCTGTACCAGAACGCATGCACAGGGAGGAATGGCATTTGGGCTACATGTAGGTTTTTCTTAGGTTTTTAGGCTTAACTTTGCAACCTCAATCACGTTCCTTTAATAATTTGAGGGGTGTCGGTGTAACACTACAACTGAATTCTTCCTTGTGGAACATTATGGCTTATATATATATATATATAAAAAAAAAAATTCCTCTAATCAAAAGTGACTGTGTTGCATTGCTTCCTGTTTGCTTCCCATGCTGCTACGGTTAATTGCTTCTTTCCTGCGGGTGGAATGAGGACTGCTGAAGTCCAATGGCCTCAACCATGGGCTGCTTATTCAATGTGGCATGTAAGCAGCAGGGATTTCCTTGTCCCTGGCTAGAGACCTGCATACTTTACCTCTTCCATGCAAGTAGGATGAAATTAATCAGTGTTGGTTTTCTCAGCAAGCAATGAAATTTCAACCGCTGCGATGCTGGAGGAGGAAGACTCCTCAAAGGGGACCAGGAGAAAATGCATGAATGAGAAGCTCCTGCCAAGACACGAACACTACGCTTGAGTGTGTCTGAAATGTTGGGCGCAGAGAGTAAATAAGCCCCATGACAGGTCTAGCCTAAATACCCAGCACTTCCATGGCAAGTAGCCCATACTTTTACCAACCTTGGCATCGCGACGAGGATAATATTTTTGCAAGGATGAACTGCACTTGAACAATGTCTCTAATGTTTCAGTGTCGTTGCAAGCATGCTTTGCTTGCAGATCGGCCACGTGGCCCTTCTTTTCCATCCCTTTTTTCCCTTTTCCTTTCATAGAAGTGCATTTTATGTGTCTGCTGAAGAGGAAATCCCTGTCTTCTGGGCAATTCCTGGGCTCACCTGAGGACTCAGAAGACAGGGCACCTCAGTCCCGGGGATGTAGGTGTTAACCCTTAGTTGATGGTTCTCTTCCAGCCTAGTTCACTGTACTTAGTGTTCCTGTATCTCACTCTCATAGGAGAACCTGCGTATTTCTATGATTTCACAGGGCACTCTTGACTTTCATATTATGTGAACTCTTCCCAGGAATTGTTGCACTCACTAATGAAGTAACAGGAGCAGTCTAGCCATGCAGATGGGCTACAGAATGTTGTTGGTTAATCGGCAGCTTGGTCTAAACATCTGGGCACCAAAAAGCTATATACAACATCTACCCTACCAATTCTGGAGGTCAACATGAAGGTACAAGCACAAGAGGCTACTCTTTTCTGGGGTAGAATTGAAAGGGCAACCAGAATCTAAGTGGCTGCCCCATAAGTGATCCTTTTCCCCAGGAAAAGGGTCCTAAGAGCCCTTTACCTATGATCCTCACTTAACATTTATGGACACGGAGATGATGCTTCATACAGAGAGCAGGTAGTGTCACCCAACTGATAAAAGGCAGCACGAGCTGCTGCAGAGTTCCCTTGGGCTTATTTCTACCCCATTCCCATTTCTAGCCCATTGCGCCTCACCTCTCTAGATGTGCTTGACCAGAATAACATGGGAACAGGTTTCTCAAAGAACTAATAACATTGAATTGAGATACTGCTCTTACAACTCCAGTACTATTCCTTGCCATGAATCCATCTGATATAGAAGTTTATAAGATAACTGGATTAGATTAGTGGGTTTTTTAATACTCTGCTTATTTTACCAAGCAGTCTGTGCAGACCTCCTGCTGATATCCTTGAGTGAAATTATGCCTGAGTGGGCCAGCACTTGGTTTGAAGGGTACTGGAGAACACCTCAGACATCCTTTAGGATCTCAGTTGTTATATATTCCTTCAGATCTAACATGAAGTAAAAAGAGATGCTGAAGTATCATCTTCTGAGTGAGAAGTAAATTATCTAAATATGTCTTCAACATCTAAACACCACAGCACTAAATATGAGGGAGGCAATCCTAATTGAAGTTCTTGTTAATTTTGAGGTGATAGTGTGGACTTCTTGTTTTGCAGATCAGAACACCATTGTTTTATGTTGCTGGATATTTGTGGTTGTGTGTTGAAATTTAGAATACAAAACGCTATGGGGAAAGAACACTCTATAAGAGTAAGACATTATTCATATTACAGTGTGAAACTAAGCCAAGAAATAACAGAAAAAAAGTTAAATAAAAAAAAATACAAGAATAACCCTTAAGATTACAAAAGCCCCCACTTTCCTTATGACAATCCAGTTTGCATAAGAATGAAGAGGAAGTTCTCCCTAAAACAAATAGTAAAGTTGGGGTTTTTTTTAGTGGACTTGAGTATGACTGTTGATAGTTCCTGTGTCTGGACACCAGCTGCCACGCTACATCCATCTCAGTCATTTGATATGAAGTGATCCTTGGTACTGCAGACTTCTGTCAAGAAGGAGGAAAAAACCACTTTCCGTTGGCAATCCCCACCTTGCACAAGTTTCTGTTAGTGTGTTTGAGGTTTCTGAATTACTTTTAAAATCTCTTTCCCACTATTCGTATCAATTTTACTCAGCAGCTCAGCTCCTTCACGCCCACTCAGAGGGGCTGTCACTCAGCAGGCAGTCAAATCAGCATGTGAATATAAACCAAGGTAAAGTCAGTGCCTGTACTAGTGCAAGTAGACCACTTGTACTTGGGCAAAAGATCCAGTTAAGGGGTAATTTAGCAGTGCTGTCAAAGGTCAGTGGTAACCCTTTAAATTGATGAGGATCCAATATTTTTTTCAGTGTACTGTTGTCTCTCTGACTGTTTTGGTTGATGGTTGAGCTTACTTTGCACTTTTTTTAAAGGCTGGGATTTTACAAACACTTAGAAAAATAACTTACTAGGGTAAGACTGTGGAGTTTTGTTATACTTCAAATTGGGGGTTTCAAAACATCAAGAGAAAAATTGAAAGGAAAAAAAAATCATTAATAAAATGGCCGAGATGTTTAGAACTTGCAGTGACTATTGAATGGCATGCAGAGTTAGTAATAGTTTTATTATCATAGAATCATAGAATGTGTTAGGTTGGAAGGGACCTTTAAAGGTAAGCAGGGACATCTTTGCTCAATCAGGTTGCTCAGAGTCCCATCAAGCCTGACCTTGAATGACTCCAGGGATGGGGCCTCCACTACCTCTCTGGACAACCTGTTCTAGTGATCTACCACCCTCATATTGAAGAATGTTTTCCAAATACTCAACCCAAATCTGCCCTTTTCTAGTTTAAAACCATCACCCCTCATCCTATCGCTCCATGCCCTCAGGAACAGTTCTTCCCCCAGCCTGTAAGACACCTTTCAGGCACTGGAAGGCTGCTATAAGGTCTACCTCCCCGAGCCTTCTCTTCTTGAAACCGAGCAAGCCCAACTCCCTCAGCCTGTCTTCACAAGAGAGGTGCTCCAGCCCTTGGATCATTTTTGTGGCCTCCTCTGGATGCACCCAACCGGTCCACGTCCCTATATGGAGGGCTCCAAAGGTGGACACAACACTCTAGGTGAGGTCTCACCAGAGCAGAGCAGAGGGGCAGAATCCCCTCTCTCAATCTGCTGGCCACACTTGTGATGCAGCCCAGGATGGGGCTGGCCTTCTGGGCTGCAAATGCACATTGGTGGCTCATGTCCAGCTTTTCATCCACAAGTACCCCTAAGCCCCAAGGACTGCTTTCCAGCACATCATCTCCTAGCCTGTATGGATAACAGGGATTGTCCTGACCCAGGTGCAGGACCCAAATTATGTGCCTGTTAGCAATGTGTGCTGCTTAAATATGCATCTGCAGAGTGACTGTGCTGGTGGCTATATACCTCGTGCCATTCTATTGGCCTGGTAAAACGTTAGTCTTAACAGCTGCTTGGGCTTCTACCCAGGCTAGTTTAGAAGTTGAAGAGTAGTTTTGCAGAAGCCTTTTTCGTCTAAAGGAAGCGATTCACAATATGTCTCTTTTAGTTTCCTGGAATTGAGATGTTTATTTTGTGCAATGTACAACAGCAACAGTTCTGTAGATTTCATAACCTTAAACATTCAAATTACAACTTTTACTGAAATTTTCTTTCAGCACGTATTCCTCAGAATATCACCAGGCAGGAGTCTAAATAGCAGCACTAGACAGAAAATAAGTTTGGCATTTTGGTTAAAATCTTTAAGACTGGACATAGAAGTCTCAAATTTAAAAAAAAAAAAATAAAAAATCTCAGTAGCTACCTTCTTTGAGGACAAATCATCCAGTTCTGTTATCCCAATCCAAAGCAGAATAAAATAAGAACAACCAAGTCTTTGTTCCCTGAATTTCCCAGGGCGCTTCTGAGGTGAGCTTTCATATTTCTTTGAGGGATTTTTTCCATTCCTCTGGCCTCAATGCAGAGACATTATTGAAAGTCGTTTAAGAAGATAAAGGCAAACTCCTCTCCTAGTCAGGGTGGTGGTCACGGTTATGGTGTGGGCAGCCCTTCCCCTGGGACTACAGAAGAAGCACCGCATTCAAGTGCTGGGAAATTCTGGTGATGGTGCATCTTCTGTGATCAATGTGAAATAGTTTGGAAGTCCACCATGCCCAGAATAGCTTTGTGACCAGCCATGAAGACAACAGTTCCAACACTGTGCTCAGGAAACCTCAACGAAGGCACTGAGCCAAAGGCAAGTGCTTTTCAAGTGTAATTTATGGGAATGGTAACCAGCTTACTACTAGTCATTTGAACCTTTTAACTGGAAGTGTAGCATACCTGTCTATCTGTCTCTCTGCTCTTTTTGGCTTTTTGTTCTCTCCCTCTGCACTGTTATTCTAACTGGTAGCCAAATGCAAAAGAAAGGATGTGTTTAAGAACATGGTACCTAATAATTTCAGAAGATTTAAAACTATTCCCATCACGCACTCACACTCCAGATTTCCCGACACTTAATCATGGTGCCTCTGTTTCCACTGCTCTGCTGATGTTGACTGTGGAGCTGAGAGACAGGCTGGGTGTTTTATTTATGTCAAATGTGCTTGAGACAGAGGTGTGAAAACTAGGCTCGATTGAAGACCCTCTGGAATTGATGGGAATCTCTCCATCCTTTTCAGCACGCTTCAGTATGTCCTTCACTATTTGTGACAACTATTTGTCGTCCTTTCCTGCAGCCTATACTTCGCTCAGCAATATGTATTTTTCCTTCTGTGATTTAAAGAGGCTCAAACATTAAGCCCCATCTTCTCAAGTTAAATCTCTTGATCCTGTAGTACCTGCAGTTTGATTTGGAACTCGGGGCTTGTTCCACCCAGGTAGAAGGGATGCAGTTGCCTGAATGAGTAACTTTCCAGAAACACCAGAGGTATTGGAAAAGGGCTGAAATAACTCAACTCAGATGTTATTAGGATGAGAATTTGTCTTCTACTGGCAAATAGCCTAGTAACAGGGCAGAGCGTTTGCTCTTCGCCATTTGACTGTGCTCCTGGCACAAGGCTGGGTGACCAAATGTCTCCCCTCAGACAGCTGATGGTCCCTCCCCAGGCCCTGGACCTCACTCATGGTTTTTTGTGCGGTGACTATATCAAGCTCTCATTTGATCCTCCTGCTGCCACAAAAAGGGTGGGTGGGTGGTTATCCCTCCTGCCAAAATCTTCATCCAAAATCAACAAAGCCACATACATGTTCTGGTTCCTGTACTTGGGCAAACATATTTATGCAACTGTTTGTGGCCTTCAACTTTCAACTAAAAGCCCATGAGCAAAGCTTCAATACAACTGCCTTCAAAAAAACAAATTACAAGATCTTTATATGTCACTGAAGTGTATTTAACTGTGAGTTTGTTGCAATATTCTCCAAACATTTTTTTCCCCTGTATTGGTCCAACTCTAAGGTTTGGCTTGTTTCCATCTTTGGCGTAATGCTGCTGTGATGTGTGTAGCCTAATACCATGAAAAGAGTGGGAATAAGGAAAGTTATACAAAGCAAACACTGTCTGCATCTGAATAATTACATTAGATGTTCGATGATCAGGAGATTAAATTTTGTTTGTTTTAAAAAAGGCAGCCGACAAGCAGAGAAAATTAGTTTGGCAGGACTTAAAACCAGTTTGGGGTAATTCCATTGTCTCAAGTAATCTTGATTGCATTTGTGTTTTTAATTAATTAAAACTTGGATAGCCAGTGCCAAAGCAAGTCTCCAAGTTTTTTGTAGAAAATCCTAAATTCAAGGGGAAAAAAGACAACCAAGGCCAAAGAATGTGCTCTTCCCCAGGGTTTCTATGTAAGGTCTATAGATCTCTGCAGCGATTAAGTGCTGGGTTTCACAGCAGAGCAGGACGAGCTGCTGTTTAAAATAAGGAATCTATCAAGCTGTTATCCTGTCATAAGCCATAACAATTTCCATATCTTAGTTAAAATAAAGCAAGCAGGGGAAAATATTATTGTCAGAGGGAGTGTGCTTTTGCCACCAGCAACACAACTTCACCGGAGCCCTTGGCTTCAGAGTTTCTGTCCTGCACCTGCAGAGCTCTGGCCCTGCCAAGATAAACACTCTCCAAGACAGGAGCTACGTCGTCATTTTTAATCTCGGTGAAGTGCCAGGTGAAGTTATGGAGCAGTATAGCGGTTAATGTATAAAAAGACTCTGCTGTGCTCTCTTGGACTAAATTTCCGCTCTGGGGGTTTGCACTGCAAGTAAATAGCAAGGAGCCACAGGGCTATCCAGTAGCACTTTGGGCTCACACACTTTAATATAGTTATTCTGGCCACGCTGCTTTGAGGTAGGGCAGTGCTATTAGCCCCATTTTATAAATACAACATGCCACTGAGGTCTGCAGGACGCAGAATATGAGTTGTGCTGGTAACTGAATTCCCATGGGACCCTAGATGCTTGTATTAGGCTTTTATAACATGACTTACTGCCACAGTTCTTGGGAATTTTTGAATGAACTGAAACGAGGTGGTTTTATTCCTTGTGTTCTCTAATGATCTGGATTGCCTCGCTTTTTAAATACGTTGCTGGATACAGGACAAATGGAGAGTCCTCAGCATCTCAACAACAGGTTTTCATATTAAAAAAAGCCCACACACCCCAAAACAACAAAAAACCCAAACTAAACAATCCCAAGGCCTCAGGAAAAAAAAAAACCAACAACCTGAAAAAGAAGACAAGAAACTTCCCTTCTGTTGCTTCCCCCATTCCTCCAACATTCCCAAGTAGTCACCGTGAAAAGGAGATCCCTCACTACCTTTCTGTACGTGTACTTGGCCAGGTTCTACAGTTTAAACAGCAATATCATAGAATTATTAGGGTTGGAAAAGACCTCCAAGATCATCTAGTCCAACCATCTCCCTACCACCTGTATTACTTACTAAACCATGTCCCTAAGTATCTCATCCACCCTTACCTTGAACACCCTGAGGGATGGTGACTCCACCACCTCCCTGGGCAACCCATTCCAATGTCCAACCCCTCTCTCTGAGAAGAAATTTCTCCTCATTTCTAACCTGACCCTCCCCTGGCTCAACTTGCAGCCATTCCCTCTTGTCCTATTGCTAGTTATCTGTGAGAAGAGGCTGACCCGCAGCTCACAAGAACCTCCTGAGCCTCCTCTTCTACAGGCTAAACCAGTACCAGTTTCCTCAGCTGCTCCTCATAAGACTTGTGTTCCAAGTCTCCATGTTTCCTCATCAGAAATGGGCCCATCTTTTCATTTTCTCAAAAATGGTCTGTTTTTTCCCTGCAAGTGAAAGTTTACATTGTTCTGACTGGCTGTGACATCTCCGGCACTGAAGGCCATCGAAAAATCAGAAGGCAATAAGCAGGTCTGCAGAAGTGTTAATGTGGCCAATCTCAGGATCTTGCTTTTGAACACGAAGATTATCTTTTGTACTGAAGCATATTTATTAGAGCTGCAAAAATGTCTTTTGTAGAATGCAAGAGCTAATGTTCCGGCTTTCCAGATTATTCTGAAATACAAGAGCAACACAGACATTGTTAATAACGCAATCAAAGCAATTTAAATCCTTTTAAAGCATCCATAAAGGATCCTTTGATAAGAAGCAACTTTCATCAGCCTCAAAGGGTAGGCAGTTTAGCATGTACTGCTTATTAAGTTTATACATAGACAGTGGTAATTCCACTTTCGGCTGGAGAAGAGCAACAGTATATTATAAGACATATTTATAAGCAGTAGTGTTAGAACCTGCTAGTTTTAAATGAAATGTCTATTTATATGAACATAGATCTAAATGGGGTTATTCAGCGTTTAAAGACACAATTTTTTTTTTTCCATTAGTACCCTGACTGGACCAAAACCAATTCTGTAAACTTGAAAGAAGGAAATTGCAACAAGTGCACACTGTACGATGGGCTGGGAGAGTCTGCTTAGCTCAGGCTAAGCTCAGGTGGTTTTTAAATCTTGCTTTTAGCTCCTGCTCTTGTTCTCCTTTTCATCGTGTGCCCCTGGAAGAGACCTTACATGTAGAAAGTGGAGATGGAAAAAGCCCAACAGAAATGGGTCAAATGTGGACTGGGGCGGTCAGGATCTCTTTTAGCACCATCTACCCCTGAGTTTGAATGAGGAGGCAGGCGAGCGAGTTTGGGGCAGCTGTAGCTGAAGTTTCCATTCCAGGGCTGGTGGGAATTGCTTTGGTGGGCCTCAGCCCCATGGAAAAAGCTTTAGTTTTGGTGTGCCAGCTGACTTACCAACTGATGATTATCCCCTTTGGGCTCTGATGCTGCTCCCCATTGTCCAGCTTGGGTATAGGGATTGAGGGTTCCCTCCTATTTGAGTGCTTCCATGGGTTTGGTGTGCTCCCTGGTGTTCTGGGCTGAAGCAGGTTAGAGGAAGAGAACATCAGATCTGAAAGATTTTCATTCAACTTAAAGCAAAAAAAAATATCCCAAAAAACAAGTGTGAAGGGAAGTTGAGTTCCCATTTTGTGTCACTGAGCATGAGCAGGAAAAGAACAATTCATTCATCCTACATCCACTTTGGATTTCTGGGTGTTAAGGAGGGGACTTGGGGGTGTTTTGGGTTTGGTTTTTTTTTTTGGGTGGTTGCTTTTAGGTGGGTTTTTTTCTAGGCAGCAAAATTACATTGCACTTGGGTCTTACTCAGTTTTAATCTGGGCTGATTTAATGCCAAGGAGAGCACAGATCCAAAGGCCAAGTCCAAGATTTCCCATGCAGCAGCACGGTGCACATCTTCCTGTCAGTTCACCAACGCATTTCTTTGAAATACCTTCTCCTGGGGTTCCAGTATGTTAAAAAGGAAAATAAAATACTACTTAATAGTATATAAGGGCAGTCATTGGCCACACTAGTTATGATCAAAAAGCCAAAAAGATCATCCTGACCTTTGTAGGCTTGAATAGGGAGATTTAAACTGAGCTTGTCCCTTCCCACAGACACGTACGTGAGGAAACCTCACCAGATGGTTGCAGGTGTTGGTTTAGTAGCCCTTCAAATTGAGAGCTTCTGCCTGGAAACAGAAGTACAACTTTCCATAGCAGTCTTGTTTAGACACCTGCAGTTTACATGGAATGAGACAGCATCAGAGAAGACTGGTTTTCAGCCAAGAGTCCTCACCCTTTTTTGTAGCTCATCACTAACCCATCAAAGCCCACGGGTATATGGCAAGTGGGAAAGGGGAGGGGGGACCTGGTCTCTCTGCAGGTCACTCTTTCTCCCCCAAATAGCTAAAGTGAGATTTTGAACCAGAAAAATTCCTAGGTGTTTAAGTGGGAAATTAAGATGAAAAACTCCTCACAAGGCACAGGGATTTTTTTATCTACTTAAAGTATTACTTGAAAGTTGGAGATTTTCTTGGCAGCAACTTTTCTGTGTTTCGTTTTGTGGTTCTCACTTCACCAATAACATGTTGTGATCAGTCTGAAATTTTACTAATAGGATTGTTATTCCTAGCTATGGGCTTAGATATTTTTCAGAATATCTGTCAGGGAGCAAATCTGACCATAGGCTTTGAAAGGTGACAGCGTTTTCTGCACGCAGGTGTAACTATTTTGGTATGTTCTGACTACTGGGTGCTCTTTCAGGTAGTGTTTCAATACATAAGCTGTGAAGTAAAGGGAAAAATGAGTCAGTAGAATTTAGAATAAATATTATTTATTTGTCTTATGAATGTTTATGGAGGCATTCTATATAAAAGCTTTTCTATATTAATCTGTGTTGTTACTCTGTGAGGAAGAGAGAGAATTCACTTCTATGTGCACATTATTTGTCAGTGATATTTGCTAAGTAAAGAATTTGGTGCCAGTGAGAAGTGATTGCCTTCCTAGGTCTTTGACCCACACAGCCTTTCAACCCCCCATTTTGGGTGACTTTGCAGGTGTTAAACAGGAGTGCACTGGAGGATCTGACTACCAAAGATACCTCTCTCAGAGCCGTTTTCGTTACACTTCATCATCATCATCATAAGCATATGGTTTCACTTCCAAGTGTTTAACATTTCCATTTCCTCAGGAAATCGTTCTTTCTATTTTTTAAACTTTTGAAACTGGATGGATATTTTTACTGGCAGGCAGACCGAGAGAGACAGGACAATTACCCAGCCCAAGAGAGGCCCTCACTGAGGTACCCACGTGGCTCTCCATCCCCTCCCCTCCTGCAGCAGCTCCCCTCCATCCCCCCTCCTCCTGCAGCAGCTCGTGAGCATGGCTCCGGTGCTCTGGCCAGGTCTCCAGGGTACAACACGCTGTTAAAACACTTCTGCTTTCCTTACTGTAATAAAGCTTTCCGCTCCTTTTTCTGCTTTAGCTGAGTGAGGTGTTTTTCTTTCTTACCTCACTCCAGGCCCTATGCATCCCAAGAATTAGTTGAAAGCAGACTCCTTCAGCTGACTTAGTGAGGTCAACAGCAATATCAGGGCCTAAGAAAATATTTTGTGTCACCTACAAGGAATGAAAGCCATTGCATCATGTATTTATTGTCCATATTGGTATATCCAGCACTTAAATACGACCGAGGAGTGGATGGCTCCAGGGAACAGCCTTGGCTCTTGTGTTTTCAGAGATTATTTCTGGTATTTCCTTTTTCCTCATTACAAACTGGTCACCCTTCTCACGTGCTGGCCGAATTAGGAGGAAGTCTGTGCTCGTGTCTTCTTTATGTTTTGTTTATCCACATTTGTGATAGTGTTTAGCTGCTTGTTTCTTCTCCTGCTGTGCTGTAAAGTACAGTTATTGGATGGGCAATTCATACACTCATTTAGCTGATATCACTAGCCCTTCTGTTAGAAAGCATCCTCTGCTACAGCAAGCATCACTGTGACATAACAACTCCCCTAGACTGACCACATTCTGTAGAACAAACGTTGCCACCGTGCATCAAATAGTGCAGTGCAAGAGAAAATATAGGGCAAAGTAGCTGATTCATGTATCTGTCCCTTTGTGGTTTATTCTGTCACAAGTTCAGACAGTCACATTTGTTTAAGTGTTTGTTCAACTTGAGGAAGCTTGCTGTGGGTGGGGTCTTTGAGGGGACAGCCTGCAGTCAGGCAGGCTGTGTGCTATCGATACTCAGGGTGTATGTTTTGTTCAGACCCTCAGAAGAGTTAGGCAGTCAAGGTAGCAGAAAAAACCATCAGATAGATGTAGTTCAGCCTCCAGACCTCCCAGGAGAGCTCAGCTGAGCCGCAAGGTTTCTGTCTTCTTGCTGGCCTCTGGTACGTTGTGAGTTGCTGTCTAGATCCCCTCAGGCTCTTTGTGAACCCTTTGCTTCCCTCAGTGCTCTGCACATCTACACATCCCTGCAGCAATTACCTTCTCAGTAAAAAAGCTGTCTGGTCAAGCAGCACAAGCTTGTCCTCAGTGCCCAAGCAAGCCCACTGGCTTTCTCACCATACACGTCTGTGTCATGATGTTCCATGCTGGAGGCTCCAGCTCACGCAGACAAAACAGTGCCATGGGCTTGCTGCTCATAGTTAGATGGACTAGCTGTCAAGCCAGGATGTACACAGTGATTCCCATCTGATTTGATTTGCCAGCGGGTATCAAAGCATTGCAGTCTTCTGGATGGGTGAGTGATACCCTGCTCCAAAATGGACTGGCAATACCAGCCAGAAGTGGTGCAGTTATGTTGTACTGGACTGCTTCTGAAGGCCAGTCCAGAGCAGCACCATACTGAATTAAAAGCACAGTGCTGTGTCTCCAGCAACCACCCTGTAGATGTTCCTGAAGTAGAGCCATACCTGCACACAGGTGCACCACTGGGCCAGCACCCTCCTTCCTCTTACAACAAGAGGGAGCCTTGGGTGTGCCTGTTTAATGGCACTAAGCTACACCAGGGCAGGGTCAGATTAGATGTTTGGAAAAAATTCTTCACTGAAAGAGTTGTGGGGATGTGGCACAGGCTGCCCAGGGAGGGGGCTGAGTCACCATTCCTGGATGTGTTTAACAGACAGGTAGATGAGGTGCTCAGGGATCTGGTTTAGCATAGAACAGGAATGGTTGGACTTGATGATCTTAAAGGTCTTTTCCAACCTTGTGATTCTGTGTCCACCTGCCACCCAGCTGCAGGTCTGCGAGTCCAACGTCTCATGCAGAGTTTTCTGCTCAGGGGGGATGTCCTGGTTTTGCAGAACATGGTCCACAGGGCGGGACTTGTGATGACCGAGCCCTTCAGCCGGGTACCTCCATGGCAAAGGCGATCTCCATCACAGCCCTGTGCCTGCAGACGTTCTCCTTGGAGAGGATGGAGCCAAAGGGTGCAAGGGGAAAAAGCAAAGGGGGAATAAAAGACATTGCAGGAGCGACTCCAGGCCTGAGAAAGAAGTAACCAAGGCACTGACAACTTGTGTGGGTTTAGTATGTCTGTTTTCAGTGCTATGTTATGTGTTTAGAAGCCGGTTGTTTCCATAATAACAGCAAGTGCCATATGGCAGCGAGGAGGGTGGTGAGAGAAACGCTCAAGGAAACACAGTATGTTGTTTGACATGTGTGTGCTTCTAGAGGAATAACGTGTCTTGAGCGAGTACTGCTGCTCCAAACAGGCTGGGGGAGGTTTGCTGCTCTCACCAGAAAAATATCCCAAGCCCTCGTCATTTGTACTGGTGCAGTGCCAATTAATGATGCCTGCTCTTCTCCCATGGTTTCCTGCACATAGTCCCTGTGATGGGTAAAGGACTTTTTTTTGCCTTGACGGGGGAGATGGTTCTGGATGCACCATCACAGGGGAATGGCATTTAAACACAGTGTTCTGTAAAGCAGCGCCATGTGGAACTGAAACTAGCTGGCTGCCATATGCTCCACCCATTTAACGCTCAGCAACTAAATAGCAGGCGTTTTGAGATCTGGGTAAATACATAGTTTGCAGTAAATGTTTTGTAGAGGGTGGCTGAACATTTCCAGAGATTGGGGGCAAGTCAGTGCATATCTAGGAAGCATCCGGGAAGGTCTCCACAAATCCCAGCTTTTCCTACCCTTTGATGTATGAGTCACATCCCAAGGACTTGTAATTTGCTCCCCACAAACACCCTCCAGTCGGAGTGATTTCTACCACAGAGAAATGTGAAATTAGGTGGGTTTTTTTTGTAATAGCTGAACGGCTTTTTCAGAACTTCTATCAACATGAGCTCCAGAAAATGGACCCCCTCTTTCTTTGAGACTTAAAGCCATTAATTATGTTTGTATCTGGATGCCTGAAACGTGGCGATGGGGAGAAGGCAGCAGTTCTGATTTGGGGTCATAGTTATGCACTCAACTTGCAATGCTTTAAACTCCTAATCAACCCGAAAGGCAAAGCTCCTCTCATTTTCATGCTTCTCTTCTTCTCTTTATTGCCTCTAGAGAGAGATTACTGCAGCATATGTGAAAAGCAGCCGATCGGAAGGCTTCTCTTTCGTCAGTTCTGTGAAACTCGACCCGAGCTCGAGTGCTGCATTAGGTTCCTTGACTCAGTGGTAAGTCAATTCTCATGATATTTTGGGGTGCTTTGCAGCACTCTCCTCACAGAGGAGACTCCCTTGACCCCAAGAAATCACTGTGTGATGGGACGTGGTGCTGTACCTGCGGCACCTGAGCAAGCAGCTGATGGGGTCACCCCGTCAGCATCCCAGCATCATTGGTGCAGAGGGGCGGCGATGCAATGGGGGCGATCCCAGCCTCGGGAAGTGTGAGCCACCAGAATGGGAGAAGTACAGGCACCCCAGCATGGTGCTGGCATGGCTTCATTACATGCCAACACATGGGCAGCTGAGCTGCTGTGAATGATGCCTTTTGATGTGGGAGAAGCCTGCAGTGCTGGGCGGCACAGGGAGGAAAGGGAATATGATGAATAGACTTGCAGGAGAGGATGAGGAGTAGGATAATACTAATGTCTATCTCTCACCAAGCCTTTTCATCAGTAGACTTCAGGGTGATTTACAAAGGACATCCTGATTTTTCAAATAGGCAAACAGAGGCACAAGGTATAGAACCAACTTGGTTGAGGTCACCAAGAAACAAATCTCTGTTTTCTACTCCAGTGAGCTATCAATTAACTCATACACTGATCAACAAACATACCCCAGCTCCAGGTGACCTGAGACTCCTTCCCAATCTGGTGGCACTCAGCCTTGTGTTGTGCCAGCAGAAGCAGCTGCTCATGGTGAAAAGTGTCTTCGTGGGTTTCTAGCTGGGAGCTTGCAGAAGGGTTGGGTGTTGATGAGCCAAAATGCTAAATCGTACCAGAGAGGAAGATGAGTTTGTCACTGCTGAGTGTGGGTGTCCAGGGGACTTTATGGCTAACACTGACAGCCAAAAGCAAAGCAGTGCAGACCAACAGGAATTAAATGTTTTCATTTGTGCCATGGTGAAGATACTCTTATATATAGAGAGATGTGAGGAATGCACTGAAGTTCTGCAGGTAAGGGTCTGGGAGAGGACACGTGGTCACTTCAAGTTTATGTTAGTATTGCGGGGTCTACAGCAAATCCACAGCATCACAGAACATGTTGGATAAAGTCCTATTCAAATCAGTTTTAGCTGGTCACAACTTCCACCTCATGTCCCTAGCACTGGTCGTGATTTTCCCTGGTGAAAGGTGTAGCCATCAAGGTACATGGAACTGCTACATCTGTCAAACACTCTTTGCAGACTTGCTCAAGGTTGGCAAGCAGAGGACATTTTGGGTAGCCTGGATGTGTGTGTCCGACACTGAACTGACATCTTCTAGTGAGGCATCTAAAGGAATGTCATGCACTGCTCTGGGCAGAGGCATCACTGCAGAAGTGCCACATAAGGTGTGATGCCCACAGCCCAGAGAGGATGGATGATGGCCGTCCCTCTAGAAAGCCACAGAAATCCTTTGGGAGACAGCCACAGGAGTTTGCTTCCATGTGGTTTTCATTTCAGACAGAAAGACAGAACCAGTCCTCAGTTGGGAGAGAGTTAGCAAGGCTCTGTTCTCTCATGCCTCGCTGCAGCTGCAGGCGTCACCTTTTGGTTCCAGCAGCGCTCAGGGGCTGAGCTGAACAAACCCCCACTGTGTGAGCTGCACACACACCTGGCAGCAGCCTTCAGGCCGTACTGCCTGACCTGACAGCGGTCATAACATCTAGGCTACAGGAAACATTACTGTCCCCTCCATGTGTGTGTCCCTGTGCCACAAGCCTCAGAGCGCAGCATGATACCCTGCGCCTTGCAGCCTCTCCCAGCAGCCTCTCCCAGCCTCTCCCAGCAGCTCCAGATGCTCAGCCCACCTCTGGCTGTGTGAATTGAGGGTGCTGTGTCATTTCATTGTCCCAAAGCCCTGGGGAGCGGTGCCAAGCACTAAAACTCCGTGTCCTCCCAGCATCCATGCACTGCAGGCAACACCGGTCATGCAAAAGCAAGTGATCAGATTGGGTTTGTTTTAAAGCTCCCTCTCCAAGCAGTCCCAGACTGGTGTTCCCAAATCCTTTTGTGAAGGTGTGCTTTGCACCCACACTCACCTTGCTTTTGTGGAGTTGCCCTGTATACCTTCACCAGGCCAGTGATCCACTCCCAGTTAGGCTCAAGCTGGCAGTACAAGGATTTAATGAACAAAATGCCTGGCTGTGTGGAGGTTTGAATATTTACTCTTCCTCTCTTCTTTCTAATGTTAATTAACAGCAGCCTCCTTTGTTTATTGATTTCAACTTCTCCACAAGCTTGCTCCCGGCCCATGAAAACCCCTGTATTAGGCAACATTAAGGTCGAGCGATGCAGCCTGTAGCCATTAAACTGGATGATTTGCTACTGAAATTTGCCCAGCAGGGTCACGCTGCGTTGAGTGAGTAGTGGGATTCGGGCCAAGTCCTATCTTAGGCAAAAAAGTCCCATAATGAGGCCAGAAGTTTGACTTTAACAGCCCTATTCTGAGACCACCAAGAATGTGAAACCTTTTGGAGACCACCTGCTGTAACAAGCCCCAAGCAGAAAAAGCCAAGACCCTCCATTTTCTTTTGACTTAGTTATTTTTCTAACATGAGATGCAAAAAACTCAGCATTTATCAAACACAAAGAAAAAAATAATAATAGGGGAACATACTCAGCTGTTCATGAGAGGCTCACAGAGCTTTTAACACACTGAGAGGTAGAATAACATCCCTTTTACAGCGCATGGCCAAGTGACTTTACTGGGTCACACACTAAGTCATCAGCAGAAGATAGTAACTGATGCCTCCCAGTTTTTAATACCTTTTTTTTTTAAATAAGTGCACTCAGCTGCCTGCAAAGAAAGCAGCGATGGGGACTCCTGGGAGGAAGCCAGAACCTGAGCCAGACACTCAACAACCTACCAACAACCTCCGTTCCCATACTTATGTGAAACTCAATTTTGCAAGCCCTCTCACACTCTCTGTGCAGTTAAACAGCTGCTTGACTGCTTTCTCAAGAAACAAGTGCTTGCAACGTTAAATTCTGCATCCGTGTAGGTGTGTGCCTGTGGGTTCCCTCTAAAACTTGTGAACGCCTCAGCCAATTTGAGCCAATAATTGAGATTAAGGAGACATTTTTATGTGCTTTCTGAGAAGAGCATTTGGGTGATGAGCTACAGTCTATCAGTTGTAAAATGGACTACAAAGATATGTGGTTTGTAAGCAGTAGGCCCCAACGTTAAATGATAAAAGCAGTAAAAATGAAGAGTTGCAGAGCTCTTGCAGTGCTGTGGAGCTGTGGGCTCTCGGTTCCCACTGCTGCTGTGGGACCAGTAAGCTGCCATCAGGGTGGCTGGCTGGCTGGCTGGGAAGTGGGGCAACAGCAGCCTCTTCTCCTAGGCAGGATGGTGAAGCTATAAGGACAGAGAGGCATCTCTTATTATAGGCATTGTCCAAATAATTTCATGGCAGATGTCCTGTCTAGATAAAATACCTGGTATTTTACCCAGTGGAAGTACCACTGGGTGCAACTGGTGCCTCTGCAGACATTGCACACTTCTCTGTGTACATGTAGACACAAACATCACCCATGAATAGTTCACCAAATCCTTATTTAGACATTCAAATAAAGAAATTACACAAATATAAACTGTTATCATCCAATGGAGATGGCTTATGATTGTCAGCTCCCCTATAGGCCCTTAACAAAGAACTCCTGCACAGCCCCAAAGCACACTTTTCAGTGCTTACAAATATTTTCACAACATCATACAACGTTGGAGCTGCGTTAGGGGATACATTTCCTGTGCTGAAAGGCACATCAGCAAGCAGGGAATCTGCTAGCAAGAGACATTTCCTTCCCCACAGCCCATGCCCACAGCACAAGGAGGCAGCAGTTCAGAGGGGACCTCTTGCTCATGCTCCCTTCTCAACAGCACATTCCCGAGGTGACAGCTCCTGGCACTTCCCTCTCCTCTCCTCTGATTTTCATATGCTGTTATAATGAAGACATTGACTTCTGGACTACCTTTCCTGCTTCATCCACTCCCATTCATCACTATTTTTCTTCCAGGGGAGAGCTTTTAATATTAAAAAAATGTGAGCCAGATTTAGATTAACTGGATTGACCAGTTCTGGTCAAGGAGGAAATAACCTGACATTCCTTTCTCTATAACCTGTACAACATTATTTCTTTGCATTGGAGTCACACAGAAATACATCCTCTGGAGGAAAACAGCCCTACTGCCTCTCCAGGTTGTTTCTGCTTGTGCTATCCAGGCTTTGGGCCTTTTGGTGAGAGGCACGGTCTCCTCAGGTGGGCTTTTCAGCTGAACGCTTCGCTGGACATTGCACTTATCTGGGGTAAAAGGATGAGCTAGCATCCACTTAATGCCATTTGTAAAAACCCTGCCTTGCTGTGAGGGAGATTTCGGTTGGTTAAGTCCCTTACATGGTATATAAGCCATCTGTGTATGTGTGTCTTAAAGCTGTTCAAGGCTTTTTCCATCAGAAATGCCAGTTTGTTGATATCAACAAACTCATTAACTCAAAAAGTGTTTTTAAACAGTTAAAAGGGCTCTTTTTGCCCTGTGTTTAAACACAAAAAATGTGGTTTCGAGTTCACTTTTCATTTAAAAATGTGAGTTATTATGAATCCCAGCTGTTTGGGGTTTGCCTTCCAATTTTCAGTCACAGATTTTAAATCTCCAGCAGAGGCAAGTGCGGGGGCTGTCGATGGAGCGCAGAGCAGTAACAGGGCAGCGCCTGAGTCCAAGGTAGGGCTGAGCAGGAGCTAGAGCAGAGAGAGATGCTGGTGATAACAGAGGAAGCAGCTGAGAAAGCAGAGGTGTAAAATTGGGACTGAAACGCCAGTAGCCTCCTGCAGATGCTGAGAAGGTGACTCTGCTCCTGACTTACACCAAGAAACTGAAACCACTCTGCTGGGAGTGTCTGTTCTGATCTCCAACTCATGGTGGGGGCAAGAGACCGACTCCTGTGGCCACGCCGTGCTCCCGCAGGCAACCAGCAGCCACCTGCTGTGCATGAGAGTCCTCCCAGATCTGCAGAGAGATCGCTTTGGCTCCATTTTTCAATTTTCACATAATTCTAAGCCATGCAGTTTCATAGGCTCAAATAACATTATGATGAAAATCAAACACTAGATGAAACAATGTGTCAGAATTAAGGGTGCTGATGTGACACCCCCTGGGTCCCTGTGCTATTACACTGGTGATGCTCTCCATCAGTCACAGGCACCCTCCAGCCCCTGAACCTTTTGCTCAGCCACCCCTGAGCCCACTGCCCCATCCCACAGCCAGCCAGAGGTTGGATGTTGCCCTCTTTCCCGTGGAAGTGTATTTTCCCATTGGATCTCGCTCTGCTCATCCCGAGGGTGGCTGATCTGAAAGGAAGGATGCTTCGCACAACTTTGCCCCCATTCAGCCAGGGTTGCTTCTAGAGAAGTAACTACTACCTCCGAAACAGCAGCCAAAAGAACAGTTAGCAGCAAACAGCGGCCAGCCCACATCCTCTCGCCATTTGGGCTGAAGGATCCGGGCCTGCCCACAGAAAGAGCCTTCCCTGCAGCTCGTCCCATGCAATCAGGGTGATCGTAAATCTTCCCCTCATTTATGAGCTATGAATAGGGCCCTGTCTGACCTAACTAGGGCATGGAGAAGCTATTAGACTTCAGAGCAGAAGCCTTGAAACACATGCCTGGATTCATCAAAGGAATAATGGAAAATATTTTGTTCCACATGGATTTTAAGTAACGATGTTATTTCTAGCAATTAGGGATTTGCAAACTGTAGCCGTGCTTTTGAGTACTGTGGAAGAAGGGGGTGTAGCTTGTGATTTAAGCACAAGATGGAGAGTTGAGGACCTTGGTACGCTTCCCAGGCATGCAGCAGAGGGAGCATGGGGAAGTCTCTCTGAGTCTTTACACAGGTAATCCTTCCTGTGACCACAGCCCATGGCTGACAGTGTACCGGTATCTCTTGCCGAGCAGTACTGAAGGGAGAAGTAGTAATGGACTTAGAAACAGTGAAGCAGGCCTCTAGTACTTGAGCTACAGTGAAATCAACACTGTTCACAGTTGGAGCTTATGGTTCCTTCTCACATCCTCACTTGTCTGTCACTTCCTGCCTTCACCACCACCACGCTGTAGCATCTCCTGAGAATGTCGAATGCAAGTATAATTAAACTCTCCTTTCATCCCTTCCCAACGGCCTTGAGATAGAATTAGGTACTCCATAGATGTACGTGCTTGTGCATTTAGCTCCACATATGTTGGATCCCATCAGGAATCACACTTTGAAACACCAGTTCCTGCTAAACTTTTCTCTTCTGGCCTGACCTGATTTGCTTCCTGTTGTACAACGCGGATGGGCTGTAAATGTAATAGGCTATCTGTGGCAAAAGGACGTTTTCTGACATCCCCACAGTGCGCTCCTGATGACGACTCTGAACCAGGTTTTACTTACTAGAGAGCTGATTTATTACCAGGATCCAGAGTCTAAAAGCAAACAAAGGAGAGAGAAATGGTCATTACTGGGTAAATTTTAAATAGGTCTGAATGGAGGACTCAGAAAATCTCCTACTTGTTTCCATGCCAAGGCAATGCCAAGGAGTTCTCCTTTCTTTGCAGTCTTCTCCACAGCCAGTTACATTTAAATACAGTTATTTTCTTTTATTGAAAGACATTGACTCTGTGTCCTTTTATAAGAAAAACACTTAATTTGTCCATGAACCTAAACCAGAAACTGTAAGGTGCAAGTAAGCTGAGACTTTGACCTTTTAAAAATCGTTCCTCCTGTTACTCTGGCCATTGCTTTACCCCTTAGCAAGGAATCGTGGAGAAAATTGCTGTAAACATTTGAGAGTATCTGTGCCTTAAGAGCTGGACTGACCCATGCTCAGATACCATCTAAAAGGACAGGAAATTAGATGAAAGATTTTTTTTTCAACCCTTGTATTAAGTTTTATGAGAACATAATCAGTTCATCCCCAAAATGATCACTAAAAGAGAAGTACTGCACTTCTGGATTTTAGCTTTCAGTGTATTTTTCATCAGCAACACAGGTTTTGCTGTTATTTGTGGTCATTGTCATTTCCCAGACCAAATCAGATCGTAATTCTAGATTGTTAAAGCAACCTGCTATGTATGTGCATAAATACATAGCTTCAGACTTAAGCTAAATCAGTACTGGCCAGATAGATGGGTAATAGCATTATTACTACATTGTGGTTTCATGTCATTCCTAGGCCTGCTTAGCTGGGGTATCCATTACAGCCTGCCTTTGGGTTTATTGCATCAAGCTCAGAGCAGGACATACATCTTCCAGCGGGCAAGACTTCTGAAATTTGTCCTTCCAAGTGTTTGCCAGTTCAGTCTGATTTACCTTCTTTCTTTTTTTATTTTTTTTTAACTTCCTCCTCATTTATCATTGCAGACAGCTTGTATTGGACCAGGTCACTTAATTGGTTTGGCAGGATGTTCTGGGATCCTCTTTCTAGTACAAGCAGTCATAAAAGCCGTTAGACTGTCACCTTCTTTTTTTTTTTTTCTTGAAAATATTTTGATCCTAAGGATAAAGCCTTGTATACTTGGGCAGTGCCAAGTGGGAACATCTCTAAGAACTTGTAGTTTAGCCACTGGAGTCCCACGTGGCATGTTTCCTTCGAATGCCTGCCATGGATCCAAGATTTTAGCTGAAGTGATTAATGTCTTCATGGTGCATAAGCAATGTTTCTTTTGTTTCTTATGTAAACGTTGCCCTGAAACTCACCAAAAGTCAGTAATGCTACAATACATCTTGTATTATATGTCAGAATTTTAAAAAGCAGGTAAACTTTGTAAGGGGACACACACATAGTGCTCTCTTTTTTAATACACCAGGGAAGTCAAAGAGAATTTTGCTCATAGGCTCTGTTTCTCTAAGCACTCTCTCTTGTTTTATCTTGGTCCTAAGAAATTGTCTCTTAGGTCTGCTTTCTGGAGGGATTTAGTCAAGGATCTGGTGATGGGCAAGTCTGTCTGCTTTGCAGAAGGGAGTCTTGGACCAAGGGGATGTGTTAGACCAAGATGAAGTCATAATAAATAGGACAGACACATTTGACCAAAAAAGCATTCTGCTGAAGGAGTTCACCTGATGCTTGAAATACCACTGTGGCAAGAATTAACATTTGCTTTCTCTGCATCTCATTTTACCTTCTGTGTCCATCTTCCCTTTGAGCAAAACTAAATAAAGCTGCCATCTCTAGTCACTGAATGCGTTCTGAAAGCTGGCTTGCCAAGGCTATAAAATATAAATTAATTAAATTTTATTGGTGTTAATTAAGAGATGTTGTCTCAGAAAATGCATCACTAGAGTTTCGTCAAAATACAGTGGAAGGGTTTTAATAGGATTGTGTGTACGGGTTTCACTGCCATCAAAAAAATGGTATTTATCCTTCAGGTTTTTCAGACAGAGCATTCCATTAAGGCCACATCCAAAATGAATTTATAATCGTGAAATATGAGGGCAAATATTGACTTTTCTTTTTTATATCTGTTCCAGGCAGAATATGAAATTGCTCCAGATGAAAAGCTGGGAGAGAAAGGAAAGGAAATCATGATGAAATACCTCACCCCAGAGGTAAGGGGCAGCCAAAGTGGCATTACTGAAGGAACGCTGCAAAGCACACCTTTTCTAAACAAGGTTGTTATAGGTTTTGTAAGCCAGACTCCCAAAATTTATGGTGGCAATCTCCAGTGAATAAACCTGCAAGTCTTATACAAACAGCTGGAGAGAGAAAAAATTATAATCCAATCCAGAAATTGACTTCTAAGGATGAACTTGAGCTTACCAGGGGCTTAATTAATCTGTGGATGACCCGAGGACTTCTCTGGTCTCCTCTCAGTGTGCAAAGCTCTACATCTGTGGTGTAATGCAAGAGACCTCAGCTGTTATCAACAGATGCCACAATTACTTCCTATCCAGCTCCAAAGAGGTGCTGGCATTTCGTCTGCTACTGCGTAGAAAGCACAGCAAAACTGGTCTGTGGTCGTAGGCGCTGTAATTTGGTATAAAAAATCCCATCCCTTGCCGCAAGGTAGCCAGGGACATTGCAAGGCTGACATGGGAAAGCGTGGTTTGGAGCTGAGAGGTGCTGCCACCCCTTCTTGTTCCCGCCGCTGGCAGTTCCTGAGTGTTTCATCTCCGGGCTTGGGAAGGAGAGGAGCTCATGGCGGCAGCTGTGTCCACAGGGTGGCACTCCAAACAGAACTACGGATCTGCTCCGGGAAGTTTGGACAGCCTGCACTGGGACTAAACCTTTCCTGGAGGGGAGGGCTGGCATGGGGGTATTCAGTAATTTGCCAACTGCTTTTAACCTTTATAACGAAAGTCGCTGCCAGTAAGCAATAAATACCCAGCTCCCAACACAAAAACATTGCTTAGGGTTTTCTGAAGTTGCTTTCAGAAGAGTGATCGAGATGTACAATGGCAGCTTCAAGTGTTCTGCTAGAGAAATACATTTGACCTTCAGGAGAATTAATTGCATTTTTTTGAAGTTGTCTTTATACAGCGTTTAAGTGGTACAATATGTTTTGGAGGTGCAGGGGCAGAGCAGCCCACTTTCTTTCTTTTTCCCAGTCAGTCATTTTCCTACAATAAATTTCAATGCATACTTTGAGTTATCTCAGACTGCAGCTTGGGGTCTGGTTTCGTTTACAGGGCCTGGCTAGTTTCATGTGCAGCCATTTAGCACTGCTAGTATGAGTTCCTGCTGCCCGTTCATTAGGGGCATGAAGCTCTGCTGCTTCTTAAATCCACCCAGATTACCATTTGTTTTAAAGTTTCTGTCAACAGAGGAATGGAGGACAAATACTGAAGGAAAAATATTTCCCACTGCTCTAATTCTCATCTGGAAATGGAGGGAGGCATTTTGCTGATAGTAGGGCTAGTAAAATGAGAGAAGATGCTTTGTTTCAGGTGGTCTTGGTGTGGGTTTCCAGACACCAGCTCCCTTCCCTGCTGTCCTATGGCACCCCTGCCATCCTTGTCCATTTCCCTGAAGCCCCACAGCGCTTCAGAGGCACGTGGTATAGTTTATTGATGTAAGTGAATGTGCAGTGAAGAGCAATCTGGGAGCAGTTGCTTCTTCATCAAGAAAAAGTGGTGATGTTACAGAAAAGGAAATTACTGGGACCCCAGAGCTGGAGTCTCCATTTTCTGCCATGCTCTGCACTTCATATTTGACCCGTGTATCTGGTTTCTGAGCATGTAAAATGGCACAGGATATTTACAGTCTGTTCTGAAACCTTTCTGGTATTTGCAGGTTACCTCAACCTCTTTGGGCAGAAGGAAAAGCAAAGTTGTGCTCCTTCACTTGTAACCTAAAACTGGCTCCCTGGTGTGATGCTTTAATGTCTGCACTAGTCTCGCTGCACATTTTTCTTCAGGTTTCTTTTTTTTTTTGTTTTTAAATGGGAAACTTCTGCTTCTTCCCAGAGGGGTGTTTAAGCAGAAAATTCTTCCTTGAGGCAGGGTTGACCGTGCCATAGCAATGGGTCAAGTACTAGATTCTCTAACAGGTCTTCCATGCAACAAATGCTTGAAAATATCTAGAGCAAGGCTTGTCTTAATTTCTTTTTTTATTATAGATACCTACACAAGGTACTCAGGTTAGGAGTTCAGATGGCCCACTACCTTCACTTGCCAAGAAAGAGATGAGAATCTCTGAAGGACAGATCAGAAGGCAGGTTAGATGCTTGCGGTCAGGAGGGATGAATCTGGGCCCACAGGTCCTAGTGGAATATCATCCCAGCCAGCAAAGAGACCTTCTTTTTGTTAGGAGCTGCATTTCTCCATTTAGTTACCAGTCCCTCGAAAGATACAAATTGCTGCTGATTCCCAAGTCATCTGCTATCAGAGGAAAGCTTCTTTTAAAGTAGGTGTGTGTCTGTACTTCAAAGAACCTCATTGTCTTGATACAAAAATAGTGTGACATACAGCTTGACTGATAGAATAAAATTATAGGTTTAGTTCTTGGACAGATAATTCAGAGTTAGAATGGGAGAAGTATTTTTCCCAGAGTGCAGAATCAGAAGCCAAAAGAAAACCAAAAGTAGACTTCATGCTCTTTAATATTTATAGATGATTTTTAGTCCTTGCTTAGATTTTTAAATGTCATACATATTTAACATAGAGTGTGTCAGTATATCATCATTCATTTGCATAGGGAACATGCACATTGTTTAATAAAACATATACTACTCGCACAGCAGAGAGGAAAAGGAAACACTTCCCCAGGTGAATAGATGACACACCAGTACTCATGCAGCCACTGTCTGCAAGATGGTGCTACACCATGCTCTAGAGTTAGCAGTCTCAGGCACGTGGGAGCAGAGAATTTCCTCATGGAGAACTCTGTGTGAGAACACCTTCCTTATGAGAGGCTGAGGGAGCTGGACCTCTTTAGCTTGGAGAAGAGGAGCCTGAGGGGTGACCTTATTAATGTTTATAAATACGTAAAGGGTGAGAGTCAGGAGGACAGAGACAGGCTCTTCTCAGTGATGGCAGCAATAGGACAAGGGGCAACGGGTGCAAGCTGCAGCAGAGGAAGCTCCATGTGAACATAAGGGAAAACTTTTTCACTGTGAGGGTGACGGAGCCCTGGGATAGGCTACCCAGAAAGGTTGTGGAGTCTCCTTCTCTGGAGGATGCATTCCTGTGTGATTTAGTCTGGGTGATCCCGCTCAGGCAGGGGGGTTGGATTAGATGATCTTTTGAGGTCCCTTCCAACTCCTAACATTCTGTGATTCTGTGATTCAGCACCAGCCCCATGGCTGCTAAACATGCTCAGCACTTGCCAAGAGGTTTGAAGGGGGAGGCAGTTTTTGAAGTACCATGATTCAGGCTCTTTGTGGCTTTAACATACTGACCAGCCCTTCTGTGCTCACTGGGGAAGTGGGGAAGAGGTCTAGAAGCCTTTTGTTGTGGTTGACACCAGGGAAAGCACCAGCGGGTCAGGCTTGCACCATCTCCTCAGCCTACAGTCAGCAGCGATGACAAATTCTGAATGTGTCCTGGCACCTGCAAGGGAAATTGGGGTTTAGGCCTCTCAGAGAAGTGGCATGTAGGAACAGCCTCCCTAGGCATGTGCTGGAGTTCTCATCACTGGAGGTTTTCAAGATGCAATTGGACAGGGTGCTAGATAATCTCATCTAGGTTCCCTTTCCCATGAAAGTTTGGACCAGATGATTTTTAAGTCTTTTCCAACCTGAGCTGTTCAATGATTTTATGTACTCAAGTTCTCATCTAGGAAAACATTAGCATTTCCTCTCTCACCTAAATTATGTTGAAACATTCATACCCAACAGGCCACTTTGAACTATTTGACGGGAGGGAAATGAAGGGACCACAAGTGATCTTTGTGCCGAGGATGCCAAAATATAAGCATTTCCATGGCTTCCTTAGCAGCATCACTTGAGTGGTGAGTGGGAGAGTAAAACAGAGAAGGTGTACTCTAGCTGAAGACATCCCCATCCTTGAAACATGCTCTGAGGATTTAATTGTTAACCTACTTCTCTGAGGATGTCCAGCTGCAAGTTAGCTACTCCTCAGGGGCTATGTGGGATGAGCACTAGTGAGAGGGCGTTTTCTCTTGAGAGACATGTTTCCCCTTGACCATTAAGAAGAAGAGATCCAACGAGACACGTACCACTTCAATGCTGTAATCTGAAGGGAAGTCCATCTGCAAGCTGCCTTTGCTTAGCAGGAGCAGCTCAGTGGTTGCCACACTGGTGAGATGAAGGTTTCTCGACTCAAGTCTTGCTTCTGCAGGAGAGGCTTTAGCAGTTTCCACGAGAAAGGCACTTAAAGCTGCCTTCTTGAGTTAATAAGCCCATAGGGCAAAAGTCCAACCCACAGGAAGTCTGAAATTTCTGAGGTTGTGAAATATGATGGTAAAACTGCTAACATGAATTGGTCACAAATATTTCTTTCCTGGCTTTTCCTAATCGCAACAGTCGAGCAGGAATGTTTCGGGTTTAGGTTCCAGTTCTGTCTGTAAATGGAAAAGCCCTCGGTGCTTTGTGGAACAGTTGAGAACCCGGCCTGGCTTCATTACCCGGCTGCTTCTTATACCAAAAGAGCAGGGAGATACGTACTGCTTTTCCAATTAGAGTTTTGCATCTCCAAGCAGTGTTTTTGCCTTCCTGCCTGACAGCTGCCATGCCTTACTCAACTACATCACTAACCCGTTATTGTCTTTTTCGCTGTAAATCACCTTGAGATGCTTTGCGAGACGCTATATCAAAGTAAATTGATTTGAAATGGCTCTTAAGACAGTCTCCATATGCCATTAGAGTTTATATTTGGACTCAGCTGGCTATGAAAAATGTTACTGAATAGGATGCCTAATGTGCATTGTTATCCCCATTAATATACTTCATGGAATATGAAGAACAGCAACAGCATTAGTTTTCTTATCTGAATTCCTGTTCAGTCTCCTTTCCTCCAGGAAACGCACAGAATAAAGGCCATGTTTCAAAGTCTTTCTTTGCTGTAAGAGGTTAGCTGGGCACAGCAATAACCTTACTCCAGTCTAAGGCTAACTATGAGTATTTTGCTAAATGAAAATATGTCTTTGTTTATACGAACAATTATAGGATAAGGAAGGGAGGGAAAAGTCCCAGGAAAGGGAAACTGGTTGAACAGCAGTGCCTGTCCTTCCACTTGTCTACTGGCTGAAATGGGCTCTTCTCTCAAATCAGTTCTTTATGGAGAGGAAAACGTCTATTCAGTACGAGTGAGATGAAATTAAAGTGATACATGAGCCCTTCTGCTGGACAAAGCTCTGCAGCTGAGTCCAGGCTCCTACTCACAAATACCCTCCCTCAGCTCTGCACATTGCTGAAGAATAGTTTTCTCATTGTACTTTAAACTTGCTTTAAACTTGATGCCAAGGATCTTTGCCTTCACTTGCTCTCTCTTGAGATTCCCGCCCCCCCCCCCCAACCTTCCTATTTTCACCACTAAAATAAATGCAGACTTCAGCACTTGCACTTCTGAGTGAGTCATCTTCGCTGATCACTAAAGCCTTCCATGTCCCCTAAGGAAAGTTCCCTGTATCACTTTTTGAGGGTTCTGGCCAAACCCTGGAAGGGCAACTCATATTATACCAAGAACTGGATGCAAGAACTGTTCAGTTTTACTCAATGTCTTCTAGGGAATGTGTGATAATTGGGTTTTGGAATCGCCCAAAAGAAAGCTGAATGTCACTGTAAGGGAAGCTCTGAAAGAAAGGAACGCTAAGCTTCTGTAAAGCAATCTGTGGATTTTAATAGGAGACAGAGGCTTTGTGTTTGAAAGGTGAGCCTTCAGGGACTGTTTTCTACATGGTTACCTGTCTCGTACAAATTCAGCTTATATCACTTATATCCAGCGAGTCATCTCTGTCCCCCTATACTCTTATTATCTTGCCGATAAAAGGGCAACACAGTATCACTTTTCACTGGCTGCAGTGAATGGTCCCTTAAGGCTTGGCCCAAGAGTTATCTCCACAGCTAGTTTTCAAATTTTTCTAAACTCTATGCATTTCATTAAGGACCCAATTGAAGTAAGCAATGAATGAAGTGCCTGTCTGAACGCCGTGTGTTACATGGGTCCAGGATGGGCTAGAATTATTTACTTGGTGAAAGCATTATTCACTGTGTCCTTTGGGTTCCTATTAGGAGACTTTTCAGGATGCTAAATGCTTAAGCAGAAATCCTGGCCTTACTTGAGCCGAGGAGAGTTTTGCCATTTAATTAATTGCCCTGGGACTTTACCCTTTGACTCAATGGATTTCTCATCTCCCCTTTCTATTGACTTCGCTACTCTATGGGCACCATTTTAGCCAGAGATGATAGCATTACTTAGGCCTCTGCTTTGCAGCTAGTGTAATCGATACATAATCCAGTCTCCAGAGAAATCAATACATAATTCTTGTTGTTGTTCCAGAGACAGCACGATCAATATCTCTTCTGATCACTATGTCTTAGTCCAGGAAAGTACCTTCTCAGCGTACTTTCTGTGTAAGCTCATCTTTCCAAAGCTCAATTCTGGAAAATATCTGAGCAGCAGAATGGCAACCTTGTTACTCAAATTGATGCTTTCTAATCGGAATTTATTTTAATAAGCATTCCTCTGTCACTGGGACCAGGCTGTAATACAGTGTGGCAGAGGAATCTGAAAAATCACAGTGTTGCCTTGATTAGGAGTCCCTTTGCTGTGGTCTCAGACTAAAAGGCATTTTCTCACGGTTTGCTCAAGTCCTATTTCCTCATCCTTTACCCTATGTTTATAATACAAATGTTAGTTAACTAAACACTACCGAGGATTTTTGTCTCTCACAGTGGTATCAAACTGCATGAGAGCCTACGGAAGCAACATCACCTCTATCCCGGTGATGCTGTCCCAGAAAAGGTCCTTGGGCAGTCCTGTGCCCTGTCCTTTAGGCTTAAGGAGGGCTGCATTTGCTTGGACTGGTTAAAGGTTTGGGCTGGGGACATTGGCTACGCTGGGTTTATGCTAAGCGGTTCTATTAGTTGAAGGTCTGCTTTTCCTTCCTTGTTTTGGAGAGGTCACGCTCCCAAGTTCATCTGCTTCTTAACTGTTTGTCATTTGTTGTTAGGGAAATCATTGGGATGACTTGGTCAGTGGGCAAAAGCCTTCTAACTTCTCTGTGTTTGCTGGAATAACTCTGACTTGACCCTTTGGAAACTTGCTTCAGCTAATTGATCTCAACCACACATGTAAACCTGGCTCATATCTGTCTGCTGAGGCAGGGCAGGCCCCCCCCAGACCACGCTGGCTCCTTTCAGAGACTGGCCAGGACATCCAAAAGGGCTGAGGACGCTGTACAAATAAAGAGCTGTCTGCTCAGGATCATCTGAGAACAGGAAAGATGTACTCCCCTGCCCTTGACTAATGAATGAGAAGAGTTTCCTCCTCTCATTTTTGTGGGGTCATCTTTTCCCTGTCACCTCTGCAAACCCCTTGTCACTTATACTCAGTTTGTATGGATTATCCAGTGGCCAGGGAAGTTGATTCTAAGCCTTTAAAGTTCATTCAGCTACCTCAGAAATAGCCTCTTCTGCCTGAGAATTTTGCCTACATGGAGGAAAAATGGAATCTGCCTTTTTCAGCTGTCTGAAACGCTTGCTAGCAAGGCACTCAGAGTCTGCAGGAGATGGCTTTGTGCATTTGCACAGAATGACATTAAAACAGACCTCTGGTGAGTCCAGCCTCTTACACTCCCAACACACGCATCGCATCCCTGCTTGTCCAAACGCAGGGAGGAATCTGGATAGGAGAGAGGAGGTGTCTCTCTCTGCCCACTGACTGTACTGGGAGCCCAGGGAGACTTTGAGCATCTCAGATTTTAGGTGATTAAAGTGCAATGAGGGGAATTCCACACTAGATGTAATGTGAAATGAGTTCAATTACTTTGCACAGTGTATCCATGCAGGTTTCTATGTATGACTTCTCAGTAGTCCAGGAGCCCTTTGCACCCCTGCCCCCTGCCCTCCACTGCCCTTCTATCCACCCATCATGACTTGCAGCAACTTTCCTGGTTGGTTCAGCTTCGGATTTCTGAACCTGAAAACCAAACGGATCAACAAATGTCTCTCTGAGCTCAGAGTGTTAAACTCAGAAGCAGTAGCAGGCAACGGTATGCTTGATCCCAACGAGGAAGAGAAATAAGAAGCACTAGATGAAATTGGAAGTTAAACATACTTGGTTTTTTATCTGATTCCTTCATAATAGGAAATTTGGATTCTGGAATAAATGTCAAGAGCCTCGTAGCCACACAAGAGTGGGCCAGGCAAGTTCAACTGCGATGCCTGAGGCTGTCACCCTTGGTTGGGATGATGTAACTACAAGAATCACTAAGATAACAACATTAAAAAGTGTGTTCTAACTTGGAACCAGGAATCACAGCGTTACCATAAGGAGTCTTTTACATTTCACAGAAAACAAAAAGTATTTCCATTTGTTAAAGTACCACTGGATAAGCATAAAAAATAAGAAAAAGAGAATGTTTTAAAAATATTTTGATTGCAAATGGAAAACAACCCTCGTGTGTATGCTGTGGAAATGTGGCACTTCAAACTACTCATGTTCAATTTTTGTTTTCCCCAGTAAGGCAGCTACACTTCCAAAACTCACTGCATGCCATTATATGTGATAATTTATTATTTTTCAATCAAGCCAAATTCTGACCTGAGTCAAAATTCAAACACATAGCAAGTTGGTTACCCTGGCACAAATGCTGTTTGTCCAACAAGCAGAGCTGAGGAAGAGCTGAATATGCCACTGCAAACAGTGTGTCATCTCCTACAATAAATGTCTTCCCTCTCAATACTTTGTGATGGCTATTACCCTAGGAGCGTTAATGGATCGTGTGACACAGGTGATTAGGGAATGCCCTGTTTCCAGCAGTGCTAGGAGGGATGTTGTTTGCTCTTGTGGGTGTTTCCAGTCTTTCTGCAAGCTGGCCACTGGTTCCTGCCTGATGTTTATTGAATTCACTTCCTAATCTTTTTCAAGGCTTTCCTGATTCCTCTTTTGGATTTTTATTCAAGTGTTTCCTCAAGATGTTGACCCGCTGGTGGAAAAAGATGAAGGCAAATTCTGCAAAATCCCCACCACAACTGATAGTGCAACAGCCACTGACTTGATCCATCCTGCATCAGACCTTTATGCATGAGCTACTTTCCTGCAAAGCAAACAGCTCGTGGACCTCAGCGTGAGGAACGCTTGCAAGGGGAGGGTTACTCATGTTTACAGGCTGTGTCTCAGAGGAGTGAATTCAAGCAAGGATCTGTTTGTTTTCCTATAAGAAAGCCATTCAATAACGTTGAGGTTGTAAATGAGTGTTTATAGATTTAGGGATTTTTTTTAATGGAACAAATGACATTTGGTTTACTAGAGGAAGCCAAGCTACGGCTGTTGCAACATAAGGTTGCTTGCTAATGTTTAGGCTATCCATCAGTGCAAGAGGACATTAAAAGGTAGAAAGGTTCTGATAAGAGGCTGGACACTGGATGCTATCCAAACCTATTAAGTGCATGTGACAAGAGAAAAAAAAACTTTCTGAGAACAGATTTCAAAATTGTCCTGGCATCTTTGTTGTCAGTAGTGGTGAGAATACCAGTCTGTTCCCCAAACGCTTTATCAAACATGGGGCTGCTTGTAATGAAGCCTTATAGCAATGATTTAGTTGGGTTGCTAACAAAAGTGGTTACCATTTGAACTAATGATGCTTCCAAGGATTGCCTGAGTACCCTAACTTTTAGGTAGCTAGAAATTACTAGTTAGTATTAATTAGTTTTTTCTGTTTCTTAAGCTACCTCCCTCATCCTGCTGACAGCTACTGGTACCAGTTATTTAATCTGTGCTTGCATCCCTTAATATGTGTGCAAAATTCTTTCCAAGTGGAAAAAAAGGCAAGAACAAGTAAAACATACAGTCCCTTCCCCCACTTTAAAGCAAGTTGATACAGACCAAATTCAGCTGGCTAGTTTATGAGCACCTCTACACCAATAAACCTACATGACTGTGGAAAGGAGGAAAAATTTGTTTATTTGGTGAAGAAGTATCTATTAGTGGGTTTCCAAAGAATTATTAAAACGGTATGTGTAGAGGGAAGGACGAGGGTTTAAAGATATTGAAAGATATCTCGCCAAGGACTTCTTATGAAGCCTAGTTTCTCACTAACTGAAGTTAAAAGCATAGCTTCCACAGTGACCAGTTAGGTTCTTAATCTAAGCTGCATCCAAAACCCCCATAGCTGGTTGGGATTGCAGCCCCTGTATCTATTTCATTGAAGAGTATTAAGTCTGCAGCTGCTTCACTGAACTTGCAGAAGAATCTGATGAAACAACTAAAATTTGTCTCACGGGACATTTTGTTATTTCAGAATTACTTTCTAGGGGGCTTTGAGCATTTAAGACTTCCTATGGTCACCTATAAGGAGCCAGGGAGAAATTTCCCCATCTGATGTAGGCAATCTTCTCTTTTCCTTCATTGCTCCAAAACTCAAGTGGTTACACCCCCTAGTTTCTCTGAATCAGATAGTTTAACATTTCAAGATGTTAAATTCAAGACTTTGGATCGAAGGCCTTTGTGTAGGAAATGTTGTGATTCACAGCCTGTGCATGGCGGTTGCTTGTTTGACACCATCAGGAACAGAAACACAGTTTCTGGAAAGGAGTGTTTTGCTTTCAGTGACAGCAGCTACAAAAAGGTCTACTGAGAACAGGTTAAACAAGGTACAGCTAGATAGCAGGGCCTATTGCTGATTAGCAGGAGAGCCGTGAAAAATGCTTCATATAGTCTCTATGCACTTACCAGAAAGGAAACCTCAGTGGTTGCTGAGTCCCTTCAAGGAAGGGTGTAGTCAAAGACTGAAACTTCTACCTCAGAACCAAAGAGGAAGGATGCTGGAAACCCAGCAATGGCACTTACCCTGTTCCTACCAGTGGACTTGCTGAGGCCCAAGAGGCAGCCCAGCAAGTCTGGAGCAAGCAAGTCAGTCTGAAGCTACATCAGATCCACTGCAGTGAGTGAGTTCATGAACCGAGGTGGTTAGTGTTGATGGATTAGTACAACCCCTCCAGGCAGAAGAACATGTTCAGCTGTTTGCTGAGGGCTCTATTGTCTTCACTCATTGTATTTTTCTGTGTGTCAACACATGTTTTGATAGTTTAGTAGAATCTGAGGGAAAACAGATTCATCATGACTCCAGATCAGCTTGCAGCTACAAAACAACCCCCACAGTAGAGAGGCACTGCTGATTTGCTTCATTTAGCTAACAGCAAGTGATCCTGCCCTCAGTACTGAAAACACCATGTGATCAGAGAACAGGACTGGGTTCAATTTTTTTCTCTGTCATTGAGCCACTCTGTTATCCTGGGTGAGGTATGTCATGTCTTTGCCCCCCTTTCCCACTCCTAGGGCTAGTGTGATCAGTTTGCTTTGGGAGCTTTAGCTCTCATGACATGTGTATGTAGTGCCTGGCACCACGGGCCCCCAGTCTCAGGTATAATGTCTACACGCTGTCGTAATAGATAAATTGCTACTAATAGTACAGCTGCTCTCCAAGCTCCCTATCTACCTCACTGCCAATTCCTACATCTGTCATCTCAAAGCAAATATCCTGGAATTATGAAGCCTTGTGCTTTACTGGTTTGCCTCATACAGACCCAGATGACTTTGTGGTAGGAAAAAAATAAAAGAAAATGCAGAAGTTGATTACTTAAAACGCTGCAGCTGTTCCTGATGTAGAGTTGGCTGTTTACTACGTATACAGCTAAACCCGAGCAGACAAGATCAGACACAGCACAAGGAAAAAGATGTTCCAAAGTTTTGTGCATAACACCAAAAAGCGTCAGGAGACTGCGTGTGCTGTGACAGCGCTGGGAACCTTCCCTCACCAGACTGAAACACGTGCCTAACCTGGACTTCCCAAAATCCAAGTACCACTCATCCTCTGTTGCCTCCTTCTGCTTTTTTCAGCTGGGCTCCGTGGTACAAAAGGTCTTTTCTGACCTAAATGACTCCATGATTCTCATCATCAGTCCCTTCACACTCTTCCAGCTGCATGGTCAGTACTCCCAAGGCTGTGGCTCAGGCTGAATCTCAGCTGGTGTTGGTCTGCCTCTGCCCCAAGCAGGGAGGTGGGGGGACATCAGAGTCACCCAGAGTAGCTCTGGACATCTCCCAGCAGTGGGCCAAGAGGGAAGCAGTGCAGACCTCAGAGGAGATACCACAGGTCAGTTATTGGGCTGAATTTCTAGCCACAGGTAGCAGATCAGCCTAGGAGGCACAAAGAGGCACAGTCTCTGTTTTGTCTTCCATTACCTTTCCCCTTTGAAAACAAGCATTGCCTGAGCATATAGATTTGTCTTTCCTGATTTTGCACCTACCAGCATGACCTGCACGTATCTACCTATTCTTTGTTCTTCTAGTACCTGCTCTGGTCACAGTCCCCCTTATGAGCCTTTGCCTCAAAGGACTGAGAAGAGTCACTACTCCTAGTCATACCATTGCTACCTGTCCTGATCACCACTCCTCCTGCTAGCTGAGCCTTCCTCAAACATCTGGGGAAGGATGTGACTGTGCAAAACCACCATCAGGAATGGCATTGCATGTGGCAGGCTTCCCACCCCTGACACAAACCATTGCTCTCTGTTGCTGGTCTCGGGTCACGGCCGTGTGAGAGTAAATCAAATGCAGCAAGGCAACGGCTGGATGGAGCAAATATTCCCAGGTTTTTGTGAAAGAACTCTTCTCACCCCATCATGCACCAGCTCACACCAAAATTCATTTTAGCCTGTTGCTTCCCTAGTTTTGAGGTCTCTATCGGTAGCAAATCTGTGTGGAGATTTGCAAGTAGATTATATGTGGAAAATTGCTGTCAACATCTGAAAGTACATATATCGTTAAGACAGAAGTGCTTGGAACCAGATACAGTTCAAGAAAAATTATGGCTTGAACTTTTGTCCATCGACTGAAACATTTTTAATTGTTTTAAGCTAGTTTGTTGTGGAATGTTTTCATAACCTGAGACATAACATATGCTGCACATTATTTGTTTTATGCAAGGGAACTTAAAATAACTCATCATGTTTCACTATCATGGCTGCATGTCTGAAACTTCCCAGGAAAGCAGTTGTGCTTCTGACAAAAGTTTGTATGAAGTCTATTCGATTTAAAGAGTGGGGTGTCCTTCTGGTTCATATAATTTTTGTAGGGGTGAACAGTCATGCTTTAAGATATCGTGATGACTCAGGTCCACTGGCAAGAGTAGTTATAAAAAGAAAGCCTGTGTTTCTAGGTTTCTGTTCCTTATTCACTAATTGCAAGTTACAAACGGACTGATTTGTGGAATCTGAGCATCTCTAGCTTTCATTTATCTCCGTGAGACTTTGTTGATTTCAGTCATAGATGGCCATCAACAGTTTTGGAAAACACAGCTCTTCACCTCTCTGTTCGCTGTTCGAGATTGCCACCTAGCTCATGAGGACCTAATCATGCAATGGAGCTTTGATATTTCAAGGTTCTTAGCTCAAAGGCACTGTGTAAGGATAAAGAATCACCTCTGGACTACAGACCTGCTCTGTTTGTTGCAAAGTCAGTCAGTGCTATCCTTTTCCCTGATCTGAATTTCAGGGTTCTGCAAGCTATTGATGGTTGAGACATGTGGCTTTGAAACCAGGCTGCTCATTTGCGAAGAAGCTACTTATTAATTTGCTCAGAGGTGCAGGTTTCCTTTGGTGAGCACTTAGCATACAAACTCCCTTCCTCATCTGTTCCCGGGCCATGCCATGTGCTTGTGTTTTGCAGAGTCCGGTGTTTTGCAGAATCATTGGTACAAAGGACTGGGAGAGGGCTCAAGAGCCTCTTGCACTGAACAGAGATCAAATACACTTAGATCATCAACAGATGTCTGTCTGCCCTTGGAGGTCTTTCAGACCTCTGAGAACAGATTCCACAATATTCATATGCCTGTTATTGTGCTTCCCTGTGTGGAAAACTAGGAAAAAATCCTTCGTATCCAATTAAGTGGATTCCTTCACATCATTCCCCCAGTGTAGAGCAGAACATGCAGAATAATTGATCCCTGCCCCCTTTATTAAAAACATTTCTATATTAAAAGACCTTTATCGTGTTTCACTCTTACTTTTCCAGACTAAACAAATCTAGTTCCTTGACACTTCCCTTTGGCATTTTTTTCCCAAGCATGTTTCTCAACCCTGGAGACATTTGGTGCTCACATCAGCTCCCTGCAGCTTTCTCAAGCAGTGGTGACCCTAGATGGATACGTGTCTCTAGCTGGAGTCCCAGCACATCCCTTTCGGTTCCCTTTGTCATTTGGGCACTTTTCCCACAGAAAGGGCAGCATTGCACACAATAAACCAACTCTGCACATGCAGGTCTGTGGGCTCTGTGTGTGTGTGTATCTTCTCCATTACAGTTCTCAGAAATACTGGGAGTTGGTTACGCAGGCAGAGCAGCTACTCACCCCAACCCAGTTTCAGAGGGGCTAATCCCAGCTGCCGGGTTGTCAGCAAAATGGTGCTGCTCACTGAAGTTGCAAATCTCTGCTAGCTCTCTGCCTGCTTGCACTTCCACAGGCTTGGAGGCAGCACATTTAGTGCACTATGTCTTGACCCAGGTCATACATTTCAGACATTTGCAAGTTCTGTCATAAAGAAAGTCAGAACAAATGTTTGAATTAAAAAGCAAAGTTATCAGAGGTCTTCTGAGTCCCTCCCTTAGTACCACCAGCTTTTCAGCTTGTTTTATAAAGAATTTGATTAGCTGATAGATCAACCAAAGGTCCGGTGTCCTCCACAGAGTCACAAGGAAAATACCAACAGAGAAGTGTTGTAAGTACCATGGGAAATGTGTAGAGATGATTTTATGAGAAGGATTATTCATTTGCTGTCCTTTTCAGTGAAGGTCAACAAATTCTATGTCTTGGAGGGGTGAGTGAACTAGCCTGAGGAAAACTTAGAGCCCTCAAAGAAGGAGAGTTTGCATCTTAAAGTGTGGTGATGCAACACAACATTCAAAACAACAGATAATGGGGAGCTACCCGGCTTGGAAGCTTTCATCCGATCTGTATCAGATTTCCCTTCTTTTCAGTCCTTCAGCAAAGTGCTGAGTGCTGGGACGTGGGCAGATCCAGATGCAGCACAGACACAGCTGCCTGGCAGGGCTCCTCTGGCACTCAGGCTGCCAGGGACAACTGTGGCAGTGCAGGAAAGACCAGATGGTGTTTGGCTTGCGATGCTCTCAGCTCCCACCGAGAACCTGGTATTTGTGGGTGACGTTGCATCCAAACCTAGTGTCAAACCTAGCCACCATGTCACCATCAGTGTGTGCATCCCAGCAAACGGGAGAGGAAGGGTGAGAAGCTGCAATCAAGTTCTCAGCAAAATACAGACAGTATCTTGCAGCCCCAAAGGCTTAATTTGGAAGGAACAGCGATCTCCAAATTTTTGTGGACATGAAAACAACTAATCTTGAGCAAGTGTGAGATATCTCAGCTGTTTTAAACCAGAAAAAAACAAAGTTTAGAAGAGGAGACTTTTTTTTTCCTCAGAGTGTGTTAATTGCACTCAGAACTAACTGAATATCCATTTCTGGATTCTCAGATAACTTCTAATCCAATCCCTCATTGTGCTCTTTTCTTAAAAATTAAACAAGAGGGCACCATAAAACTAAGATGTTGCTTTGCCAGCAAGATATTTACATGAAGCTTTTCAGTTTCTGACCATAAATAAGAAGATACAGGAGATAGGATGTTTTGATTAAAACCTGGTGAAAGCTGTTTGGAATTTTGACTTCTATTAAGCTGTCTGGATAAGACGATGAGAGACATTTTTGTCGTTGGATCACTTTAAGCCCTTTTTGTGCTGCCAGAGTCTTGGGCCATCAATCTGGTTTCATTTCCATCAGCATTTACCCTCATGTTACTCTGTTGAGGTGACTGGCATCACTTCTGATTTACATTAACGTAAGCGAGATCGAGAATTGCTTTCTCTGCCTTCAGGAAACAGAATAGCCACTAGGGAAAATACAGGGCTGGACTTGTTAAAACTGCCCTGCGTTTTGTTTTGAATACAGGAAAAGGTAACAGGTTTCTGCAGGTGTTTCTGCAGACTTAGCAGAATGTTTTTTGTCACACGTTCAGACGTAATGGCCTCTTAATCACAGAGTCTGGCTCTCCCAGCTGCCATGGGACATTTAGTATGTTCAAAGAGGTGTCTCTGTTCCCCTGTAAAAGTCAAATTTGCCTTTACGGCCATTACCCATAATGCAGGGGGAGAACAGCATCAATAACTGTTTCATCGGGGCTGCAGAAACCTTTTGCACCTCTCTAGGGAAAAAGCAACTTTTCCTTCCATGAGTGATCCCTTGGAAGTTTTCACTCCTGGGATCCAAATGCTTTCTTGCACTCATAACCTGTGTGACCTAATTGCTCTCCTGGGGAGCAAACGCAGGTTGGTGGGTTGGGTTTTGGTTCATAGCTGTTTCTGGCTTTATTTGAACATTTGGAGGCTGTAGGTGCTCACAGTACAGGGAAAGCATCAGTTGTGGTTAGTTAATGGAGCAGCAGGAACCATGAAGTCTCAAGGAAAATCTGAGGAAGGATCATACAAAGACTCTCCAGAGCTGTATGCAGAGCTAGAAAGGGTTGGGTGTGCTGTTCCCATACACAAGGTGTAGCTGGTCCACCCTGAACACTGTCACGGGCTGCATAAGGACATTAAATGTTTTGCTGGTCCTACAAAACCTGTGGAGATGATCATCCTGTGGAAAAAAGAGGGTTTGTTATAGAAAGCTAAGTGGGGTGTTTGCAGGGCTTTAGTCCGTGTACAGAAAGCCAGTGTCCTTATGTCTTTACATACTTTGATATTGTTAGCTTGTTCTTGATTCATTCAGAGGAAGCAAGGATTCAAAGGTCAGCAACCTTTGAAAAACCAAGTGGTGAGTGTATCTCCCAAAAACTGGGAGAGAGGGCTAACAGTACCTGCCGTTTTTAAATACTTCCCACACTGTCTTACAGTTACTTTTGCTCATTCTTCTCCACTTTCCCTATAAGGATTTGGTGTCTCCGTTATCAAAAAGACTTAGCCAATGCTTATAATTTATTTTTAATGTGCTTTGATCTCAGACAAAATCTGGTGAAATTGTTACTATAATAACACATCATGTGAGTGATCTTCAACACTAACCTCAAGGCAGCTTACCTCTGACTGGGAAATGAAGTTGCCTGGCATGAGCAAGAATCAGGTCTCTTGATATAAACACCTAACTATGAGGTTTCGTACTTAGCATTCAGACCCCAGCTTTGGCCTACAAATGTTGAACAAATCCTAGGTTTAATTAGTAGCAACTTTAATTAGAGGCCCTAGTATCAAACTGACTCAAGTGCAGCCCCATTCGTGTCTGAAAGGACACACCTGATGCACAGCAGTACAAAGACTACTGAGTCCTCTGCTGATCCTCCTGCACCCTGTAAATCAGAAGGAGGTTCAAGATAACCAGGCCTGGAGCAGTGGGCTCATGCAGCAACATACAAGCTTTGGGCTGCCAATCAGCTTGCATACTGCACCCTATCGAGGATGCAAAGTGCAAAGTGCAGCATGAATCCATAAAGTTCCTAGCCCAGATCAACTGAAATACTGCTCATCACGAGGCTTTGCTTGATATCTGAATGTTCCTTAGATATGCCTGCCTGCCTGCCTGCCTTTCTTTTTTTTACAGTGGTTTCAATGCAGCAGCTCTAGGACTGGAAAATGGGAATTTTGAGGTTCATTCCTGACTCTTTCACTGCTTTGCTCTTGCCTCTACTTACTCTCTGGAGCTGCAGCTGGGACTTGGATCTAGTCATGGGCACCTACAGTTAGGAATTTGTCAAAGCTGTCTGATTTACTGAGATTTGTTCTACAGTTTTCAGTTCCTGACAACCTCAGTGGCCAATCTGAGAGAAAAACCTGGCTTTTTCTCAGCCTTCCCATCGTTTAGATGAATATGTGAGGGCTTGCCTACCTCTCAAGGAACTGTCAGACTTAATTATTAGCAATGTACTCTGTGATTAAAAGTGGGTGTTTGCGTTTCCTAGATATCTTATGCTGAGGAAAAGGAGGAATGTGGGGGGAGATGAGGAGATATTTCAGTGAGGTCAAAGATATCCAGCGTGTTCTGCAGATCATCTGTCAAGGTTGAATAGTGAGACTGCAGCACGCAGCATGCACAAACAGCCCCGTAAACCATGTTCCTATTTAAAAACATTCAAGTGGAACAAACTTACTTTTTCATGACACAACCAGGATCATATTCACATTTCAGCAGCGGGAAGGAAAAGATAAAAGGCTTAATTCAGCTTTCACCATGCTGGAGATTTTCCTCTGGCTCCACCTCTGCCCCTTCGCCTGTCCTCATTCCCAGTGTGTTTGAACTCTGCCTGCAATGCATTTCAGTGCTTGCCAAGGTATCCCCAGCTAAGGGGTGAGTGAATGAGCACATCTGGCCAGGAATGAGTGATGATGCTCTGTGACCCACCCACTCAGCACATCTGGTGGTCGTGGCCATGGATGGGGAACCTTACTGAGCGTTAGGGCTTCTGCAAGGAAAGAGGATTTTGTTGTCCCTGACTGGATTTATTGAAAATACCCAAATCCGATTGGTTATGTAAAGGGGCTTTCAAGTGAATGGGAGAAATGTCTATAAATAAGTGCAGACAACACACACACACACACACACACACACACACACGCTTTTTTATATATAATTACAGTATACTGTCAATGACTAAGAATTTGGGCTGCCTAAAAACTGTCTTTATAGATAATTAGTCCCAAAGGCCCCAAACTGGTTAACCATTGGGGCACACTGCAAAAGACCTCTCTTTGGTGAGGGCTTTCTGAAGGGGCTGAATGTACATTCTCTCCAAAGGGAGGAGAGGATGAAAGGAGTTTATGTGCTTGGTTGGCAGGGTTCCTTTTTGAAGTGATTATTTTAAAACTGCTGGATTATTTTTGTCCTTCTAATGATGAATTAAGGTGTCCAGACACTTTTGCGAGCATCTTTTTTATATTATTTCTATGTAAATCAATAAATACCCAATGCTCCACTCTTGTTTTCCTTTGCTGGTTTAAAAAAAAATAAAAGAAAGAAAAAAGAAGATGGATTTTTCAGGCAGCACAATGAATCATCAATGAAGTGAAAACACTGGGCAAATTCTCTTTTGTTTAAGATAATGGCCTGTACACAGTTCAGGCCAGCACATTTTTCATGGGATGCAAGGGAGCAGTTCAAAGAATTGGCAAGGAGTGCGTCCTGCATATTCATGAGGCTGGGCAAGGAGGTGAAGGTACAGAAGAAGGCAAAAAAGCAATGTGAGGATAGAGTGGAATGTGGAGCGAGTTACCACGGTGTCCTATTTTACTGCTGTTTGACGTAAAGCTCCTTTGCTTTTACACAACCGCTGGAATTGAATGGAAGCAGCTCAGGGCATAAATAATGAATGTGTCTTTTACGCGTTCGGAGAGGAGAATCTGCACCTCATCACAGAAGTAACATGCCCCTCTCTTCTCTCCCTAGTCTCCAGCCTGCGTTCCTGAAGTCAGTCAAGATCTTATCCAACAGACAGAGGAGAAGCTCAAAGCCAGCCCCTGCAAAGAGCTGTTCTCTAACTGTACAAAGTAAGTATAACTCGGTACCCAAAGATCGCAGGGCTGCAGCCAGCAGCTTGTAAGGAATGTGTCAGGTAAAGAGAGACGGTGCAGTCTGAACCTGAAGCAGGGATCTTCAGCTTAGGTTCATAGTGCTGGAGGTGCAGCCGACAAGCTGTGAGGTCATTTCATCTGCACGAAATATAATGAAGATTTCCGTGCCGTTCTATACGCTCCACACAGGCACTTAGTGTTTCAGGTATTTGACAGGGTGTTCTAGCCAAGTAAACCAGCCATGGATTTCATGCTGTGTGAAAAGAGCTACGATGATAATGTATCCAAAGAAAACATCTCTGTTTCAAAGTGAATAAAAATTAAGTGGCTATACAGCCCATTTAGACAGAGGAATGTGCAAACTTGCTCCACATGGCTTTTACAGAAAATCTCCACCAGGAGAATGGAGCTTTTTTAATGCCTTCTGTCTGTCTGTGATGTTCAAATGAGCGTGTGTTGTTTCATCCTTTCCCTGGCGAAAGGCTTATCAGTTATTGCAGTGGTGAGGCCATTCATGTTCTTACGCGGTGAAGCCCCCGGTACACAACCTGCATTCACAAGCACTGACCCCCAGTACAGTCGTGACAGTAGTTCATAAACCAATAAAAATACGAAAAGGAGGGATCATCGCAAGCCGGCCCGTGTGGTTTCTGGCCGAGCAGGGTTTGTTTTCCCTGGATGATGTAATGGAGATTTGTAAAATTCGCTCCGCTGTCATTCATTGTTTTGACTCATTTCATTGACCTTTTCTGTTTTCAGTTATTCTTTGCGTTGGTAGGAGATGTGGGTTATTTCTGGCCTTCTCTTTTAACATAACCAGTTTCCTCGCATTGGCCTGGTGTCATGTAGAGATGCTCGTATAACTCGCACCAGTTGTGTGTGCCAGTCCCAACGACAAAGGCAGAGCTGTGCTCCACACAAACCCCCCTGCTCCTTCTTTCCAGTTCTCAAATCGGTTTGAAAGCTGACAGTCCCCTCTAAAATGCACTTTGTTGTTGCCAAAGAGGGGAACTAAAAAGCAAGCAACTGCTGAAAGGCGGCTATTGTTCTTTAAAATACGTGCAGCTTTTAATTAGCTGAATGGACTAGGCTAGCATTGGACACCGCTTAATTCAGGCTCGTATTCACCGGCAGCCATTCCTTCATCTTGACTGAAACAGATAAATGAGCCAGGTTTGAGACCTTCTTAATAAATATGCTGATCATTTCACATGGACTGAAACGGAGTCAAAAGGAAGTTTTAAAAACTTGCCGTTGGTATTTACTAAATGTACTGAATAATGTTAATTTTGGAAGAGTTCACAGTCAGACCAAAAAAAAAAAGGAGGCATACATACAAATCCGAAGCCTGCTGTCCTGCAGAAGCAGGAATGGGAATGGCTTTCAGGCCGGTCTTCACAGATAAGATCAGTCTGCAGGAGAAATACACGAATAACTTCGAACTTCTGCTTTGACCTTTGATATTTTGATTGCCTGTTCCTGCCCTGCTTCAATTCCCCCTTATAATTTTGGGTTTGAATTTGGACATTTGTTAAAGCTCATTAAGACTTACTTTTTTATTTTATTTCGTAAGTTTGAATCCACTTAGGGGAAACCATCTGATCCGTGTCCAATCAAAGCTAACAATGACAACAGCAATTTGACTTCTGGACACTGAATATGTGCAATTCCCTGCCTCTTCCAAAGGGATGGTGCAAGAAATATTACCCAAAAAAATATTCAAACAGATGAGAAATACCAAAAATGTGTGAATAGTAGTTTATGAACAGGGAGGAACTAAACCAAGGAGACACATTAATCATGGTGAATTGTTTCCTCGGGTCTAAAACCACCCAAAGATAAGACATAGATTATCCATTCCCAAACCAGTGTAGTCCTTCAGAGAGGATTTCCTCCTCCAGCAAAATCTAGAACACATTTATTTCTTACATTTGCAGATTGGTCTTTTTAAAATTCTTTTTAATATGCAAAAGACTTTGCACCCACTGTGTGAGCCCCAAAATTGTTTTCATGATCCAGAAACAAATCCACATCCATTTTCAGACTTTCTTTCCTGTTTGACCTTACAAAGTATATAGCTGTTAGGAAAAGCCCTTTGATTTTAATCACAGACATTAAGTCTTCTGTATAGCAGGAACTGAATATATTTTTTTCCTCAGAAGAACACCTCTGATTGTCCCTCTCTGAGAGAAATGGGCATCAGCCAGAAATTTGCAATCCAGATGTAAACATCCCCCAAAGTTTAGGAGCTCAATTCCTGAGGGTGTTGTGTTAAGTCAGTCTTGATTTACTAAGAGAAGCAAAGATATTTGTTGTCTAGTGACCGACAGCCTTTGTAAAAATCCATTGAAGTCAGTGGGAGATGCTCTGTTAATTTTCAGCAAGCATGACCAGTGCATATTGCTGTTCAGCTTGTGTAAGGCCTCCTGTTATGAAATACATTAAACCTATCACTTTGTTCCCAAATAGAAACCATGAGTAAAATAAGGTATGAAATAAAGTAGTAGCAAAATGATCCTACCGTAGAAGAAGTCTGGATTTTCTCCTCTTGTTTTATTTCTCTTTTGCTTCAAGTTCAGGATTATAAAATGCTTATATATTCTTTTCATCTGAGATAGATCTGTCCTTGACCACCTCAGTGGAGACCCATTTCAAGAATACCTTAACAGCATGTACTTCGACAGGTTTCTCCAGTGGAAGTGGTTGGAGAGGTAAGTGCTATTTCTTTTATTATTTTTTTTAATTACAAATTAGCACAAATTATTTATTTTCATTTCCCATGTAAAATCTTCAGAATACATTCAGAATCTGACAGCTCAGACAGTGCATGTTTGCTCCCTTTGTCTTCAGGAAAAAGTGTCTGGCCTTTCTTCAGCGTCACTGTGCCTCATCCTAATGTTTTGCCATTTATGGCCCTCTCCCTCTTTTCAATTTTCTCCTTCAAGAAGGTCCATCAAGACTCACTCCCCATTTCCCTGAGCTGTACTGCAGGGAAGCTCTCCCAGACAACTCCAGGAAGGCCTTCCTAATTTTAACATTTGTAAGTTTTCATTGTTAGAAGGCTCATGAAGAGGTAATAATGGCTTTAGCCACAGGAAGATGCCATGGTTATGTTGGCATCAGACTGAACTGAACCATGTGTCCAGTTTCATTGCAGGCCATGTCCCAATTCGTGGTACAGCTCGCAGGATATAGTGTGCTTTTTAATAACCTACCCTTGTACATCTATAATGCTACATGTAAGATATCTCTACAGCTTCTGGGGTTTGCATTTGAAAACACTGTGCCCAAGCAAGATTGAAACTGATGCTGCTTCCAGGGAAAGTAAAGAGTAAAACAGAAATCCACCCCAAAACACTAGGGTGGCAGTTTTGGCTCCTAAAGCTCAAGCATTCAGCTGTTGGAAAGTACTAGGTACATTGGGCACACTCAATATGATTAAAGTACATTCAGCAACTTCAGGTGTCTTTCTGTTTAGCCACACTCTGAGCATGGTGAGTTTTTGTCCAGACCAGTTATCACTATTATTAAATCACTGCAAACAGACCAAAATATGGCATGTAGCACGTGGTGCTTTTTGGCTAGACATTTCTGAGCAGATTTAATAACTGGGCAGCCTTAACGGGTATTAATCTGCAAGGCAAGGGGCCTTTGCTTTCTCCTTGTCGGTGAGGGCTGCAGCAGATGTACACTACTGGGTAACAGTGACCTCGAGCAGAGAGAAGCCCCAGTTTCCACAAATGGAATTAATTACAGCTGATGAGTTAGGGCCAGATCCTTGAGCGGTGCGGATCAGCGTGATGTCTGGGAGATCAAAGGAGCTGTGCCAGTTGCTCTCCCTGGAAAGCTACAAAGCTGCTGCACTATAGGGAAGGGAAGCGGTGGGCAGAAGGGAGAACTGTTTCATGCCATGACGTGCTCCACATGCCATCTTCACTGAACCCAGCATTTACCCTTCCATTTCAATTAAAAAAACAACAGATGATTCATCTCTAGCCAGGCTATTTCCTATCTCTTTTCACATACAGGATAAGGAATTTTCTCAAATGCTTTGAGGATTTGTTTTTTCCATTCCCCCCAAAAAACGTGACAAGCTATTGGATGTGCCTGGCTTAAGAAGCTGGGAGAACTGTTTTTAGGATTAGCAAAGAGATGTTAGTGAGACAGAGGGATCAACAGCTCCTTCTGACAGTCTGCTGGCTCCAACGGAGGAGTCAAACAGTCCATTTGTTCCAGGGACATTGCTGAGCATGTAGTTATCACTGCTAATTGTTGCTTTTAACTGCAATAGCATTTTCAGTATCTTCACAGGAGCCTGAAAATAGCTTCTTTTCCTCTCCTAGTTCTGGCCCTCTGCATGTTTTTCTTCCCCCACTTTTAAAAACAATAATGAAAATAGATGAAACTATTCACTTTAACATTTATTCCTTATTGTCATCAACCTCATCATCACTGTTGTGGGAACAGCCACGTTATTGTGCTCCCTCTGCCGACTGGTTGCCCGCCAGAGGAAAACAAAGCTGGGAGGAATATTCGTATCGACTGCTAATATCATAGTAAAACTTCGGACACAGAACTGGGTCTCTCTGAATCTAGAGTTCTCCTCCTGTCATGTTGCAAAACTTTGACGATAACAAAGGTGGTGTAAATTAGAGGGCTTGGAGCCCTTTCGGCAGAGCAGAATTTCGTGGGATTCCTCTGAGATCATACAGGGAACATGTCTAGAGATCATTAGGGAGCACTCAGCCCTGAAAGCCAGGCTCATTTAACCCTTAAAAGGGAAGGGATCCTTTTCCTCCCTTCTTGCCTGTGGTGCTCTCCCAGGAGTCAGGTACCCCAGGGCTTGGAGCCCAGCTTCCTGCTCTCCTGCGAACGGAACCTAAACCCACCTCTCTGGTTCCTGGGATTGTTTCTTTCCTTGTTTCGCATCAGTTTCCTGTTTTATTTAAGGTCAAGAAACCAGAAATGTTTTCTGGTGGTGAAGTTTGGATCTCTTTTCCTCATCTTGAAGACAAAGCAAAGCAGTAAAGTGTTAGCCCAGCACTACCCTTAAAAATTGCAATATATCATGAGAATTAATATCTTCTTGGAAGCTCTCTGGACTCCTCTTTGTTTAACAAAGGCCAAAGCTGTATAATAGAGATTCAGAGCCCTCCTTGGTCCTAAGATGCTAGCAGAAATTATACTGATGACTCACTAATGTGTTGTATTTTATTACAGCTTAATATGTTGGAATTGAAAAGTTCAAGCCATACATAGTATTGAAGTAATGCAATTAGATAATTATGTATTATATTCTATAATATAATTACCTTGAAATAATGTGATTATATAATATTTATCGATTTTGCTTTTCAGAAGTATGCTCTGAAATAAATAAATCACTGAGGATGCCTCAAACGTAGCATGTTTTTCTTTTTTTCTCTTTTTTTTTTTTTTCTTTTTTAAAATTTCCAATTTCTTCCAGGCAACCAGTAACGAAAAACACATTTCGGCAGTACAGAGTACTGGGGAAAGGTGGCTTTGGGGAGGTGAGTAATTCTGAAAGTTTCAGTTAAGGGTGTTTCTTAATTCTTTGGCATCACAGGTTACAGGACCCTGATATGACAGGGGCTGGTTTTCCTTCATCACTGGCGGTTTTACCTCACCCCTCGCGACACCGTCATCTCGAAAGTTCGCTTTCGAGAATTGTTTCATGTTCGACTGTTGCATTCACAGAGGAATCAAGGGTTGCACCCTTGTTTGTGTTTGGCTGCTGGCTGGAGGTCACTGCCTGGGCAGCAGAGCCAGAGGAGGAGGCGAGGACAGGCTTTACTGAGCAGATTACAATCTGCGCAGACAAAAGGAGGTGGGACAGGAAGCAGGCGGAGGAAAGTGAAATAATTAAACCAATATTACACAGCAGGTTTGGAAACAGTAGTCGGCTCCCCAGCTGCCCCTGCCTGTGCCTTCTTTGCCACGCCGCCGTCTCTAACCTTAAAAGGACTAAAGCGGATCAGAGGGTGAGGAGCGGAGTGCAACCCAGACGTGGCGGCGTTTGGCTTCGGCCTACCCAGCATTTGTTGTCTTTCATTTGCAGGTCTGCGCCTGCCAAGTCCGGGCGACGGGGAAGATGTACGCCTGCAAGAGATTAGAGAAGAAGAGAATAAAAAAGAGGAAAGGCGAATCCATGGCACTCAATGAGAAGCAGATCTTAGAGAAAGTCAATAGTCAGTTTGTAGTGAGTATTGAACCCTCCAGTGCACAGCTCCCTGCTCACCTGCTGGGCTCTGTCTCTTGTTGGATCTGATGTCTCTTCCCACTCCTGCTACAGGGAAGGTGCCAGAAGCTGACTCATTTCACTTTGCACCTTAGTCCTGCTCCGTGCACCTTTGCCAAGTCTCATTTTAGTCTCTGGTCTGTGAGAAGTGCACCAAAGAAGTGCCCCGTTTCTACCATGGGAACATAATACATTTTACAGCTTTGACTTGCATCAGGGCGAGCTATTTTTATCCAGTGTGATTACCTGAATCCCCAATATCTGAGAGAGATGAGCTTTGAGGTCTGAAGGAGGTTCAACTCAAGTAGATCAGAAGAGATTGGCTACTAGGAGCATCTAGCCTGTGACATGGAGCTGGTCTGCCTGATGTAGGGCTTCCCTGAGTCCTGACAGCTCTTTAGAAAACTTCCCTTAGCTCTAAAAAAATATTAATAAAGTAATTATCTCAGCTCCTGTCACTTTATACTTATTTTAGGAAACCTTTTGAATATAACAGATGCAAGATGTTGACTTACCTCTGGCAGGGGCAAAGTCAATGGCACAGATTTAAAACTGATGGGTAGCTTTTGGCTCGTCTAATCCTTCCTGGGGCACCCACCAGTGCCTCCTGGGGGTGATGCTGGCCTTCAAGCCTCAGGGATGGTTCCTTTGATCACTGCAGGACTGGCCGATCTGGGCCTTCCTGGGAACCTAGTGAGATGATGGGGTTTTGACAGTTATCCAGCAAACAGTGCAGCAGGAAGTGTGGATTCCCTTGATTAATAAGATTTCTCTTAGATGGAAAAGCATGATGTGAATTAGCATGTTGGTCCAGCCCGTGAAGCTATCTGAGCATTAATGTTGAGGGTTTCTGATGATGGATGGGCTGGATTCAACAAATAAATCTATAAAATCCTAACATCTGATTTTTCTATACTTGTGAAAAGGATGCCTGCTACTGTAATAAGGCCCATATTGAATCCAGTTAATATATTTTTTGACTTTTTTAGAGAAAATCTTCAATGAAAAGTTAGTGCTTTCTTCTTAGCAGCTTACTGAACTGTCACAACTATGCCACAAATGTTTTTCTAGGTCAATTTAGCCTATGCCTATGAAACAAAGGATGCACTGTGCTTAGTTCTGACTATAATGAATGGAGGTGACCTGAAGTTTCATATCTACAACATGGGAAACCCAGGCTTTGAGGAGGAAAGAGCTTTGTTTTATGCAGCAGAGATTCTTTGTGGCTTAGAAGACCTGCATAGAGAAAATACAGTGTACAGGTAAGCACTCTCTAGAGTCTTAGGGCATCTTGTTTGGGTAGGAAAGAATTCCCTGCATCCTCCCTGCTCTTTGTGGTGCTCTACAGCTTAGATGTCTCCGTGCTTTGGCTGAAATTTTGCAGAACCCTGTACAAGTACAGTATGATTCAGTAATCATGGAAGGAAGCAGTTGCCTCACTAAATACATCCTGTCTAAATTATACAGAACTAACACAAAGCTCCCCAAACCCTACCTCAGGGTGAACTGGGTGACACAGAGAATTATAAAAGGTCTTTTAAAGGGATTTCTTTAAAGGAATGGAGATCATTCTAGTCTAGCCTCTGTCTTAATTACTTAGCTTATATTGCATTAAGGGCTGCGGCACATCTGATGTGGAAAAGCTGTCTCTCCTACTCCAGAGAGGATAGTGCAGGAGGGTGTTGGAGGCACGGGGAATGGATTTAGGTTCTAGGACATGAACTAGTTTGATTAGCTAGGTTGGATTGCAATGATGGCCGTAGCATGCCAGCCATGGAAGGAGGCGCATTCACTGAGGCGTTCTGCTGGCAACATCATCCCCCACGGTGAGTGCAGCCAGCGAGCAGGGAGCTGCCCGGAGCGGTGACAGGCAGCCAGCTTCGAGAAGGACAGGCTTCAAGTTCTCAGCTTGCAGCCTGGCTTGCAGCTCCCTGCAAGCCCTTTCCACAGCACTGTAGGGTTTACTTGCTGGATAAGCTGGGTGGCTGCAGACAGAGTCCTTGTGACTCCAGGGAGATATTAATACTTTTTTTTTACATCAACGACCAGTGTAGTTGTAAACAATATTTAATATTTGTCTTCATCACCCCAGCTTGTGAAATCATCACTGCTGGCATTCATGGCAGAAGAGGTCCTGTAAACTGGTGAAAGAACTTCCAAGGACGACGATTAATAGAAAATATGTGATTTTTTCAAAAAACTAAGCCCCACTTTAAAACATTTGCTATGGTCATGTATAATAAGCATTATGCATATGCTTGTAGACATAGAAATTAGGATATCGTTCCTCAGGGGAGATCTCTAGCAAACTGCCACTTGCCTTGCTGTGACTCAGATCTTGTTGGCTGGCGTAAGGAGGGCAGACAGATAACATGCTGCTCTGTTGGCGCTGGCCCAAGAAGGAGATTTATCCCCCACCCCATCCCCCACTGAGAAACAAAATGGAATTAAGTGTTTAATGTCAATTGAAAAATCAAATAATGAGTGATGTGTCTGTCTTCCCTTTTCCTTAAAAAACATCCTACCACATTAAAAAAAAAATAGATGAGGAGGTATTACAGTGTTTCTTTAAAAAGTACCAGAGCCCAAGCATACTTTATTGATGAAAATGACTGGTACATTCATAACGCAGCTGGTAAGATGCCATGCTAATGCCACTTTCTAATAAAACAAATTAGATCTGGACACCTAAAATAGTACGAGGCTCTGAGAGAAACTGCAACCCTACTTCCTTAAACAGTTGTTTTCGTGTTACTCTTAAAAAAGCTGCTCGTTTACACCTCAGATGACACATTCGTTCTGGTGATGAACGATATTATATCCTTATAGGTGACATTTTCTAGTAGTATTTTAGGAGCATCTGCAGAGACCCCTAATTTGTAATACCGCAGCCTGTTTTGGGACCCGTGAGAAGTGCTATATAGGTCAATAAAATATAGCAGCTAAATGCTACCGCTTTCTCAAGGTGAATAATTCATCACAAACCACTTATTCCTCAGACTTAATTTCATTTTCTGTGAACAAAATGCTGCTGAGTAAATCACAGCGTCGGAAAATACATCCCCATCTCATGGGCCGGTGACGCACGCTGCAGACGTGACCCGAGAGAACAACCAGGCTCAGAGTTAGATTTATCTAACACAGAATTCCCTCGCTCAACGTGGCTTTTACATTACCTCTCTCAACTGCAGCATGTTAATAAAGGTCAGAGGGGGGCTTGTTCGTGGAAAGCAAACGCTGAAAGCTGCTGGTTCTCCTCTAATTACTTATGTATGTAAAAATATATACATATAGATTCTTATTTTGATATACAACACATATAAATTATACGTACATAGACACGATAGCCATGTCTGCAAGCTCTAGTCAGCATCAGGATCACACTGCCCTAGGCATTACACAACTGTACAGCAAAGCATTGTCCACCGTGATTAATTGAGTTGTTTATGCTGTCCTGTTCAGCCAAACAATGTACCATCGCCTTTCTGGCTTGGGCACAGCGCCAGCAGTGTATGTTTCAGCCTAGTTAGGGAAGGCTAGTTTTACATATGGGAAGCTGCACTGTTGGGAAGTATCATTACACATAACTGTGTCTGCCCAGGAGTTTTATTTCTCCTAGACATATCAGTACAAATATCACGCTCCCCCTTGGCACTAGGAAGTCTTGGCCATGTGAAGGAAGACAGCCTTGATCCTGGGGAACCAGAAATCTGAAAACAGATGACAGCTGATGTCTTGAGGGGAAGGAAAGACTGCCCTAATTGCCCTAAATCACAGAGGACTGTAAGGACTGAGCTGCAGTTTGCAAAGTCCTCGTGGACTCGCTCGTTTTCTCATTCAAAGTCAATGCTTCCCCACTTGCATGTGGGGTTCATGTCATCTGGCCACAGTTAGAGCTTTAGGTGGGACCAATTGCTGGAGCGGAAGATGAGGTAACCAATGAAGCCTGAGTTCTTCAAGGAAATAGTTCTTAAGGGATTGGGGAGAAATTCTTAAAAGTAAATAGGAAATGTCCTCAACCGCCTTACTCCAGCATTGGAAACCTTCTGCATGGGAAGCCTACGGTGGTATGTCAAACAAAATCACAGCTTCTCCTCAGCACTTGGCTGCCCTTCACATATTCCAGTATTGTTTGTTTGAAAAGCAGCCTCGGTACCACTGGGCACCCAGTGAAATTTATCTTGTGAGGTCAGGAGGGCCTGAAGCAAGCAAGAAGGGGAGATTGCTCACAGCACTCCATGTTCTTGCTCGAAATAGTAAATAAAAATGTGACTGGTTTTCAATTTTTAATCCCAGCATTGTCAAAACTATAAAATACCCCCACCCACTCACAGGAACAGTCACAGCACTGCAGTGGTACAGCTTAAAACACAGGGTGGGCTCCTGCACAGCCTCTGAGCAAGGCACCAGTCTCCTGGTGCGAGGGTTTCTCTTGTATGCACACCCCCCCCTCTCTTCGCTCTTTGGAAAGAAATGTGTCTTGCTGGGAAGCTAAAAGAATCAAGCTGGTTCATAAATTCAAGGAGGCCTTAAAAAAAGATGAGGCCAAGCACTTCTTGGATCTGCACTAGGCTGAATGCTGTATTTCAGGAGGAGTCGATGGGCTAGAAGTCAGGGCATGATGTGAACTGCAGCCATATGTGTTCCCCTGCAGCGCTGGTACCTTGCTCAGGCTTCTGAGCCAGAACAGCCTGTTCCCATCGCACAGCCTTTCTGGGACACCCAGCTTGTCCCTGTCTTCCCTCTGACACCCCAGGTCCCCTCTCCCAGGCCAGCTTCAATCCTGCTCTGCACTAGCAGCAGGACGTGCCTCGTCCCTTCTTAGAGGCACGGGGAAGACGTGAAGGAGCCCTCCTGGCTCCCACCTTGGCCGCAGCCTGACGCATCCAGGAACAACAGCAGTGGCTGCAAAGGTGTGCTCAGCTCCACGGCTTTGGAAAACTGCCTTGGTCCAGTGAGGGGACTTGAGCGTGGCTGGACTGGGCAGCATTAGAAGCAGCAATTGGTGGAGCGGGTTCAGTGCAGGCAAACCTTCCAGAGGAGTGACCCGCCAAGGCTCTGCTAAATATATGAAAACTGAGATTTTATTTTTTCTTCCAGGAGTTTATAACTTGGCTAGATTGGGGAATTATTTAATTTTTTTTACACAGGGACAGTAAAAGGCACATCTTTGACATCAGAGTGACCACCTTGCCAATTTTCATGGCCTCGCTCCAAACCACATACGCAGTAGACTTTCACAAATGTTTGCATGAGGAATTTTAATCTGGGCACAGCCTCCCCTCCTCTGCCTCCCATTTCCCAAAACTCACTGAAATTATCATGCACACGCACAAGTGCGTGTACACACGCTCACCTACTGGGTCCGAGTTAGAGGCTAGGTGTAGAACATCTGCACTCAGCAGACTGCTACTTCCATTTTCATGGGCAAATGAAAACATTTTCAAGTTTAATTAATTTATTTTTAACAGAAAACATTAAAAAGAAATTTAACAACAGACAGGACTACTATCGGGCTCGGTTTGCAGGGCTTACAGGACTAGATGGATGAATCCTTTATAGAGTGGATTAGGAATTAAAAGCTTGGCTTAGTGAAAAAATGTAACTCCAGTTTCAAGAAAAAAAAAAAGACATATGGTTTCAGTCTCTCTGTGAAGTGAGTTGTACAAAGTGGCGTGGGTTTCATGGGCTCCTCGCTGGTTGGGTTGACACTCGATTGGTTTATTACGCGTAATAAATGCACTCACGCGCTGTTGTAGGGTGATGTTATCGAAACCAGCTCTACACAAATAACGGCTATCTTTCATTTTCAGAGATTTGAAGCCAGAAAATATCCTGCTGGATGATTATGGTAAGTCTCAGAGGTTTACAGAGATGCTTTCGCAGTAAAGTAGATTAAGTTCATTTTAGGGTATATATTGCACAAAGACAAATAATAATCCGAAGTGACTAAGAGGCTCAGCGTACACTAATACTCCTGTCTGGGGGTGGGTGAAGTGCTGGAGCTCGCCACATGGGTGGAATGAAGCGGCTCAGCGGGGGCTGTTCTCGAGAGCACGGCTTTGCTGGGGTTGTCTGCCTTTTTCCCCTGTTGTTTTTCCATCCTTCCCGTCGCAAGGCTGGCACAACGTGAAAGGAAGTTGTGATTTCTCAATCTGTGCTCCCCACTCCGTTTTGAAAAGCACTTTCATCCTTTGCTGAGCCAACTCTCGTTGTATGCAAAGCCAGGTACCCATTCATTGCTGAAGGCAGCGATAATCAAATCTCATGCTGACTTCCAGACCAGATGTAGCCCCTTCAGCCATCAGAGTTACGGAATTATGTCAGCCCATCCATCCCCTGTCATCAGCTCAAGACATTTCCCTGCAGCATCCTCCTCATCACCTTTTTTTCAGTTGGTTTCAAAATATCTTAAGACGACCCACTCTATCCTGTACCCTCCCTGTTAAAATTAATTTCACTGCATTGTAATGCCCTTAATAACTCATCCTTTCTTATCAATGAAACCACTCCGATTCAGCAAGTCAAAACACTCTTTTCTTAAAATATCTCAACAGCAAACTGCAGGAGTATCGCCACGATGACAACAGCTGTGTTTTTGGACTAATTTGGATCATATTATGTTATTTTCTTTGTGTTGGTTTATTTGGTTTATTTTTGTTTATTTTTCTTTGATTTTCCCTTCCAGGCCACATTAGAATATCTGATTTGGGTCTAGCTGTTAAAATCCCCGAGGGTGAATCAATCCGAGGAAGAGTAGGAACAGTAGGGTATATGGGTAAGTCCTCAATGCCTCATCTTTTTGATCATTTGCTGAGATTACTTGAGTTTGGGATGTATTTATGCCATGTAGGCTTAAGAATTAATAAATAGTCACATTCAGCTGTGTCCGGTTCCCTGCAGCAACCCACCAAGCAGTCACTGGGGTGCGTCAAAAAGACCGTGGCCAGCAGGTCGAAGGAGATGATCCTCCCCCTCTACTCTGCCCTGGTCAGTCCCCACCTGGAGTATTGTGTCCAGTTCTGGGCTCCCTGGGATAAAAAAGACAGGGATCTCCAGGAGAAACTCCAGCAGAAGATGATTAAAGGTCTGGAGCATCTCCCCTATGGGGATAGGCTGAAAGAACTGGGGCTGTTCAGCCTTGAGAAAAGAAGCTTAAGAGGGGGATCTAATTAATGTTTATAAATATCTCAAGTGTGGGGGACAGGGGGAAATGGCCAGCCCCTTTTCAGTGTCTGTGGGGACAGGACAAGGGGCAATGGCTGCAAGTTGGAGCACAGGAAGTTCCGCACCAACATGGGGAAGAACTTTTACACAGTGAGAGTGAGGGAGCCCTGGGACAGGCTGCCCAGGGGGTGTGGAGTCTCCTTCTCTGGAGAGATTCAAGACCCGTCTGGCCACCGACCTGTGTGACCTGTCCTAGGGACCCTGCTTTGGCAGGGGGTTGGACCCGATGATCTCTGGAGGTCCCTTCCAACCCCTACAGTTCTGTGATTCTGTGAAATTAGAAGTGGGTGAAAGGATGGACCAGAGCAGCCCTTAATGAGACTGGTTTGTAATCTTAAATCAGCAAAGCAAATTAAAAGGGGAGACAACAACTGAGATACTAGTGATTTTAGCACAGATCTATTTTAGAAGGGTTGTGTGCATAAAAGAAAGGTTCCTTTCTAGTTGCTCCTTAGTATAATGTCTAAGAAGTGTTTGTATGTTTATGATACAGTGAGTAAGTCCATACCTATGGTCATCTCGACCATGGTCATCTTGAGTCTTCCCTTGTGTGCAGGGGAGGCTGCCCAAAAAGAAGTGTAGAGATTCGTACCTTGGTGAAAAACCACCCCCACCCCAATTTAACTAGATCTGTTTTCCAAATTCCATGTAATTCTTTTCATGTATTCTCTGGGTGGTCGTATTTCTTGGAATAGAAACTGCTTGTGCTCATTTCACTAAATGGAAACTAGCTGATACGAGCCACTGTTATGCCATGTGGAGACTTTAATGAAAGCAAGCTAATTGGCTGTGGCTTCTAACTTTTCAGTGTGCACACTAAGGCTCTGCTTGTGAGCATCCCTGCATGTGTGTCTGTACCCTTGTATGGAAGCAAGGATGCCTGCAAGACAGCAGCTATATGCCCAAAGCAGGCTGGATAGTTGCAACACAAAATAAATTGATTTGGGTTTTTAAGGGGTGGGGGAGTTCTAAATTGAGTGAAAAGACAGAATTTGCTGTTGAAAAAAATGTCATTGCTGTTTACAGGAAGTGTGTGTCTATGTCCCTAAATGGAAAAATCTGGAGGGACTCTTGATTGGAGCCTCTGCTTAACGCTTAGCTTCAACTTCTTTTTGTTTTCTTAACTGGTCTGAGTTGGTAGGGAAGCCAGAAGACAGCATGCACATGGCACGTAACATGTGAAGAAAAAAACACAGCCTGTAACGTGCTATATTTTCTGTAATGCCATCAACAGAAGCCAGGAGGTGGTTTTATATTTTACCCACCACTATCTGTGCATATGTCAGCAAAATGGCACTTCCAGAAATTTAAGGGGTTTTGCCTATGTCAGTATCAAGCATTTCCACAAGACACGTTTTTCTCCTCCACAGCTCCAGAAGTGTTGAACAACCAGAGATACACACTCAGCCCTGACTACTGGGGGCTAGGCTGTCTCATTTATGAAATGATTGCTGGGCAATCACCGTTTCGTGGAAGGAAAGAGAAGGTGAAGAGGGAAGAAGTGGACAGAAGAGTGCTGGAAACAGAAGAGGTGTACTCCCATAAGTTTTCTGAGGAGGCCAAGTCCATCTGTAAAATGGTAAGGAGCTCAAAGGCCTAGTGTGGCAGCTTCATTATCAAGCCGTGTCTGACAGTCTGAGCCATAACACAGTACCATAGAGGGACTGCAGAGACAAGGACTAACCAAGCTCATCTGTTGATGGGATGACTGTATTCTCTATTCATTCAGATTGTGTTTATTTGGGCTTGGTTCTCCATGAGATACATCATGGTCATCTTGAGTTCTCTCCAAAGTTTTATGGCCAAGGGAGCGGTATTTAGTCTCATGAGACTTTGAATGTTGGTTTGCAGTCAAGAATGCATTTCTGTCTTTTATAGTCTTGCAGAAAAAATAAAAAGGACTTGATGATGCAAGACTCTGACTGTCTCCTGCAAGGAACTGAAAGCCCTGTGCTTCCATTGTCTTTGGTGAGAGCTGGGGGTAACCAGGACAAAGATTATGCAATGAAATTATTGTGACACTCAAATTTGTCCCACCCCATCTCACTAACTTTGTTAGCAGCTTTTCCCCCAGGGTGCCAGGGTATCCAGCTTTTTTAATACCGTTGAGCTGTCCTTTAAAATGTTTTCTCACTCTTTCAGCTGGGAATCATTTTCGTAGCACAATAGCCATTTCTGACAATGGAAATCCTCAAACCCTCTGAGAAATCTCAAAGCTGTGTCTGAATTCATCAATGTCTTGTTGACGTCCATCTTTAGAAGGCTGAATTCTAATTTGGAAAGGGATGTGTCCTTTTTCTTGATGTTGTTTGCTAAGGACTGAAGTCTCCTTTGGAGACAATGACATAGCTGTGCACGCTGGTAGAGGGAGAATGAAGGGAAAGAAAGGTCAACAAATAGGTAGTGAGAGTTTCACCAGTATCTTGTGCAACAGGCAAGCAAACAGCAGATCAACAACATTCTGGCTGGCTGGCTTCATGAAGAGACATTGAAGTCTCCTTGCAAAATAATAGTGGTAGTATTGCCAAGTATCATGCCTGGAAGTCATTAACTTGCTGTGCACCAACTCATTGCTGAATCCCCAGGGTAGCAATTAACTGACATCACTCTTGATAGATACTCTAGGCCATTCACTGCCCTTAATCTGCAATTCAGAGCCCCCACTGAAGTCAGCGTGGGAGGATCTAGAACAGCCACAGGCTCTTACGGACCATTTCATGTGCTTAAACCTGCCATCTCTCCTGTAGTAGCATCTCAGCCCCCATCAGGTGAGGAGCAGTGTCTGCTGGACTGGCAGAGGGTTTGCATGCATGCTGTTTTTAGCAGGAAATGAAAATGTCATCAGGCAAAAACTACATTCTTGTTGCTTGTTCTGTAGCTAGTTGCAGGCATGGGGCATAACAGAATGAAAGGATACTTTGAAAATAATGAAGCTCATGAGAACTTAAAACTGAGAAGAATTAATTATAGTGCTGGAGATGACCTGCCACTCCCAGGGGAGTAGGCAGTGGAAGTCATTAAACTGTAGAGGTCAATTTAATCTTCGAGCACTAAAGCCTATGGTGTCAGGGACTTGGGGACTTCAGGAAGTCATATAGTTCAGTCCCCTGCCCCAGGGAAGCATGAATTGCATGTAAATGATTCCTGACACCTTGATCATTACTGCTTAACTATCCAATCACGTGGCATTTAGTTGGCTTGTGCAAACTCTTGATGGATCCAAAGATAGCCCTGTCGTTTTTGGAGCATTATTGCATTAAAATTACTGTGCCTTAATGCTGGAAGAGCCTTACTTCTGATACTGAGCTTGATGGCATTTGTGGTTTACCATCCAAAAATAATTTATCAAGTTATATTTTTCTAAATTCCATGATTCAAATGTTTTCTCAAATTCTTTTTGCTCTTTATACTGAAAACCAGAACTTTGTTGCTTTGCATCAACATCTTAACAAGGAAACAAAACCATGATAATTAAGTACCCATCATACCTGCAAAACAAAGCATTAAGTTGCAGTACATAAACCTAACCTGAGCCTTCACAAAGATCCAACACAAAAGGCACTGCTGTGGTGGATTCTCCAGGGCAGGAACGAGAAACAATATGTTTTCCACCATGTCACCTAACCTTCTCTTCAGAGCTTACTCCATGAGCTAACAGCATCTCCATCAGGAGATACATCACCCTTACTCATTTACTCCCATGAAAACCCTTCACTGTCACCCTATGTCAAGCTTTCCCTCCTGGATGTTTATGCCCTCTGCATTTTTGCAAGCACATATCATAGCTCCCATTAATCACCATCCATCCCATATTTCCACGTTTCATTTTGTAAGTCATTTCCCATAAATCAGACCTCATTTTGGACCGAAACAGAGATGAATAATAAATAATTAGGAACAGGGACAGCTGGCTTTCTGGGAAGCTCCCCAACCCATAGTTCCCATATAACATAACTGCTTCATGGTGTGTTTTTTCTGTGAACAAATCCAACCTTTCTAGGAAATGCTCCCTGTCTGTTGTTATGACTTGTTCTTCATTGATGCACATGCATGTTTTCCTTGACAAGTGCAGTCTTCAATCCAAAGATGTGACTTGAAGTGCAGTCATGTCAACAGCGTTGGATGGGCCCACGTTGCTGCGCTCTTCTGTCACTCTGTCAGGGTCCTGTTCGTCTGCATTTCCTGCAAAAGGGATCTTTGATTGGAGGGTGCAAAGAAGATGGAGCCAACCTCTTGATTTTGTGCCCAGTGATAGGACAGGAGGCAACAGGGATAAACTGAAACACAGGAGGCCCCCTCTGAACATCAGGAACCACAATTTTGGGGTGAGGGTAGTCTAATCATGGAACAGGTTGCCCAGAGAGGATGTAGAGGCTCCACACTTGGAGATATCCAAAACACAATTGGACATGACCTTGAACAATCTGCTCTAAGTGACTCTGTTTGAGCAGAGATATTGGACTAGACAGTCTCCAGAAGCGCCTTTCAGCCTCAGCTGTCTGTCATCCTGATCTCCATTCCCTCCCAGGAGTGCCTCCCCAACCAACTACTGGATTCTTTCTTCCCTAAAAGTGACTTTTTTCTTTTCCTCACTCACCACCAAAACTCTGTCATCATACTCCTGCCTGGTTTCATCCCTCCTCTCTCCTTTCATCCCTGGAAACCAGCTTGTTCACACATTAAGACACCTTAAAGGTTTTTAGTGCTGCCTGATCTTTCATCTATCATGAGAGGCATCAAGGTGCTCTTGAAATTATTCTAGATGATGATGATGATCTTATGTAGTGAGCACTTGCAATTAATTGTCACCCATGCCTGAGAGAGCTTTGGCTCTTCAGTGGGACAGACTGGGCTGTGATTTCATAAGCATAAGCAGTGCAACATGAAGCCATTTATGTCATTATGGGATCTTCAGTTCCACACTGCTGTCTTGTCTCATTTAGTAATGGAGAGATGACCATAGTATTACTTTTCTATTCTATAAAACTTGTTAAAACCAGTATGCTTGCTTCTGTTTCAGGGTTGAAACGTATCTAGGTGATCCCTTAAAGTACTTGATGGGGTGGGTCAATGGAAGTGGTTTTACCATTTCCCATTTCTCAATATTTTTGCACTCTCACCCAACAAAACATTTCCCTTAGTCCCACAAATTTAGGACAAACATCTCAGGACTTGGAGCTATTTATGACATGGTACGATCTGGATATGAACCGACTGATCACATGAAGATAAATAAAGCAGTGCTATGGGGACCGTTGGCTTTTTTAGCAATCCTTACAACAGTTGTTTCTTTTTTTTTTTGTAAAGGAAGCAAAACAAAGTTGTGGAAAAAGTCTCAACCATTGCAGAGTTTGTATCCCCTCTGGGGATCAGACAAGTGACATGAAAGTATCAGAGAGTTCTATATATCAAGAAAAAAATCTTAATATAACTTCACAGCTGCTACTCCAGACTCTTCTCTGAAAATCCTATTCTAGTCATGCTTTGCCCAAAACTCTGTAGACTAAATCCTGCCCTCATTTACACACACCCAGGGTTACCATCCTTTGCTACCAGAACATAAGGCTCTGCTGCGTGGTATCAACTTCGTGCATGATTGGATGGCCTAAGCCATGCTCAGATCTGAACCTCTGTGACTTCTCTGTAGGCTTTGGCTGTAGAATTGCACTTAAATTGTATTTGCTCAGGTTATTGCATTGCTGTCCCAAGAGGGCTTGTCATCAGCCTGATGTAGTTGCTTTTGTTCTGTTCTCCATTCATATTAAATATATAATTTTAAATTAAACAACACTGCAGTGATGACTCAAAACATACAGTTGTTATCTCTGCTTTCTTCCCCTGCTCAGATTCCCAAACGGGATGCCTATTTCAGGCTATCACACAGGTTTAACATTGCAGAAAGCTGCTGGGGCTGCAGGAAATAGTACAGGACTTGTTATTCCTCTGGGAAGGGAAGGACTTTCCCTTCTGGAAAATATTCTAGTCCATGCTATCTCTTGATACACACAAGCCAGAAAAAGAGTCTGGCTTTCACCTGTTGCCATTTCTAGATCTGGTTGCAGCTACAGCTTACCAAATTACATTAATTTTTTGGGTTTTTTCTCCATTGGGACTTTCCTGGTACTTTCCTCAAGAGGCATGTGCTGCAGCTGGGCTTTGCAGGAGAATCCTCTCTTTTCTGTGGTCTTTCAGTCCCAGCCTATTCCCAGTGGTCTGTTCCCTTTTGTGCCTTCCAGCCCACAGTGGCCAGCTTCCTATGCCCAATTGCATTCATGTGCCAGAGATTTCCTTCTTGCACCTAAGCCTACCAAATTCTCCCTTGTTTATCGTGGGGGAGCCCAGGAAACCCCAGACAGTCTTTTTGTATCCTCAACTACCTTGTTCTCTCATCATGGACTCCAAACAGTTTCTAACATTCTAACATTTCTAACCTTGGCAAGGGTAAATTCCCATATTAGCTTGGTCTTCTCACTTCCAGAGGCAGGAGAATTACTGGCACAGATAAATAACCCCCTTTCTTCCCCTCACAGCTGATTTTTAGAGCAGAAACCGCAGAGGTCTCCTTAATCATCTACAGGCAAGTCCAAATCTACCCCTTCTTACCACAGCTTGGTCCTCAAGCACTACTTTTTCCAAGAGCTTCAAGGTATTATTTCCAAAAGTATATCGGAGTCATGGGCAGTGAAAGTGGTCCTTTTGATTCAGATGCTTCTTTTGACCTGTTAGAAAAGTCCTCTCATCAGGAACAAGAGATCAAAAGAACTTTTGTCTTCGCTGCCCAGACACAATAGAGCAAACCAGATCTTGCTGAGAAAGTCCAACTATGTAGGCTAAATTCCTATGTCTGATGGGGTTTAAAAACAAACAAACAACACCCCCATCCCCCTCCCAAAAAGGCCCCAACCAGCCAAACACCCCCCAAAAAAAATCCCAAATAACAACAAAACAACCAAACAAACTCACAACAAAAAAAACTTGCCTCAAGACCATGAGAGCTGAAAGTCTCATGAAAGGATTTGAAAGCAAAACATCTCTTTTTCTATAAGCTGGATCTATTTGCTCAGAGGATGGCAAGACACAGAAATGTTTCTTCAAGTCTTTCTCCATCTTTGTGAACTTGCCATTTGTGGTGACCAGCCAGACCAGACTATCACCACCAAGAGAGCAGCAGAGGCAGAGGAAACTGAGGAAGGAAGGGACGTAGCTATGTGGAAGCAGAGGTCACTGTTGTGGCCAGAACGAACCACGAGCTATTCCCCCATCCCTCAATCCACAGCATCTCCTCTGGCTATTGCTGCTGCTACTGCTGAGGCAGAGGGAGCTGAGCAGAAGACTCCTATGTTGTATGTATCCACAGACCCCTTCACCGTGTCTTGTGGCTGCTTGGCCTCTGCCATTGTAGCTTGCTCAGGACTGGCTAGAGGGTCTACACTGGTCTTTGCGTAGATGGGGCACGCTGATTGCCAAAGCCATTTGCTGTCTCAGGCTGGCAATGAGGCCCCTACAACCAAATGCAGAAAGGAGGAGGCTGTGGAAGCCAGATAAGAAAACCACTGATGCCCAGGGGGTAGGAGAGCATTCAGAGAAGCCTAAAGAGCTGTGACCCTGCAAACCTCTGATAAGACACGAAAACCCAGTTCTCACCAGACACCAGAAGAAAGACTACAGACCTCCCATTAGCAAACCCGAATTTTCTCAAAGTTCCTCCTCACTGAGATGAGAGCACTGGGGCATACCCTGAGCTGGGAAGCCTACAAGCAGCATCTCCAGGTAATATTGCCCTAACGAGGAAGTTGCCTGGCTCCCCATTGCCAGGCTCCCACACCTGATTGCCCACCTGATCGCCCAAAATACCTCCCTTCCTCTCTGACCCTCCCAAAAGCCATTTACCTCCTGCTCTCCTAATCGAGCCCCAGTCGGGAGAACCCAGGGGTGCTCCCAAGGGCGCAGCCCCTTCGTGGGCTCTGAGAACCAAAATCCAACCTCCTCTGCCCTGCCCCGGGGGGAGATGCTAATCCTTCCACCCGGCTGGCCGGCACAGCCCACCTGGGCAGGCGGCGAGGGGAGAAGCTGGAAACGGAAGAGACGGTGAAGGGTGAACTGTTCCCGTCCCCGGGGGAAAGACCCCGGCCCGGCTCCGAGGCCGCTTACTCGCCGGCATCCCTCCGGGCCGGGGATGAGGGGGCGCGGATCGCCCCACGCTGCCCGTTCCTCTGCCGCCCCCCGGCGGCCCCGGAGCGCCCGGCAGCCGCGCTCCCCTTCCTTCCCCGCCGGGGCCGCGCCGGGCCTCCCCCTCCCGCCCTGCCCCGGAGGCATCTCCATCCTCTCCTGTTCACCGGCACATCGCTCCGAGAGCGTGCAGCCCTTTCCCCCGGAGGGGGGCTCCAGCAGAGCTCGTCTTGACCGCTCTCAATGCGCGTTGGCTGTTGAACGGAGGCGCCCATCTCATCCATAGACAGGTGGCATCTCTGGGCGGGTTGTGGTGAATCCGACATTACCTTCCTTCTCTTCTAAGAGAGCATCATGTGGGCTTCCTCGAAGTGAATGGAAGGTAAAACTGAGCGAATTTGGGAACCTTCACCTCTCATCAGACTGCCTGAAGGCAGCAGTATGTTTAGCAAGGCCCCAGTCCCAAGTGACGCTCCTTTTAAAACGGTTGTTTGCAAGCTGAGCTCTGCCTCTCTTCAACGGAGGCGAGGCGTTTTAGTGAGGATTTGGCTACGCCATCTGTCTCCTCATCCACCAATTAGTCTGTGCCAAAACTGTTCTTCCATTCAGCTGTTCTCTTGCAGATCAGTTAGGCCATCCACAGTGGGTCTTGCAAGGGAGGTGGGGATGACGGGGAGGGGGACGACACAGACCTACAACCCCTGTGTTTGTGTTCATGGACCTGCTTATCTGAGAGGCCCAGCGTGCTGAATTCAGTTAGAGTCCATTGCTCCATTACAGGTACCCAGGAAGCAGGCAGGACCTGCCATAGCAGGTTGAGGTGATGCATCACCCTTCCCTTACAACAGATGAGGCTGAACTGAGGATGGTTACGGATATTGGCTCTGTGAACAAAACTCCCCTTGAGTTCAGCAGAGATAAGCTGATGAGCAGAAAGGGTTGGTTTGGTGTGTCACATGATGTACTGGAATATACTGGAACGAGTAGAGAGAAGTAGTTTGATGGTGAAGTCGTTCAGCCTAAGCAGAACAGGAGAATTATTCTTAAAAGAGTAACAAGGAAAACACAAAAGAAAAGAACTGAGATAAAGCCCACAACACTTAGGAATATGCATGTACATATATTATTAGGGTATGTTGGACATCTAGTTGAAAGTGCTCACTGAAAGTAAGCAGAAAAAACGGTCTCTACTTTGATTGTAAGCACTTTGCAGCAGGTAATTTTCAAAGGGCTTCACCAGCATGTAAAATACTGCAGTCCTGATCCATTTAACTTTCGCCACTAACAGGAATTACAATTCCCCTCTGTCCTTCCCTCTCAGCACATTCAAAGCCAACTGGAGATAAAAAATATCTTTGTGAAGCTCTTGTTTTTCTGCCATCCTTACGGTTCCTCTTGGCATGTTTCAGCTCCTCACCAAAGATGTGAAGCAGCGGCTAGGATGTCAAGGGGAAGGTGCAGCGGAAGTGAAGAGGCACCCCTTTTTCAAGAGCATGAATTTCAAGAGGTTAGAAGCAGGAATGCTGGATCCTCCCTTTGTCCCTGATGTAAGTAATATAGGAAGAACCCCCAGTGGCCTCTTTCAAGAGGTTTGTTTCTAAAATAACCTGTCTCTCTCAGAGCTGTTGTCACTCTCTTCGTGGGTAGCTGGCCTGGGAAGATGTTATCAGCATTAGGGATGAAGTGGGGAGGCTGGGAGGAAGAGGAGAGCTGCTCTGTAGATGTGTACATGCAGGGTGGGTAGGCCTCCACGTAGGGACAGTAACCGGAGGTTTGATTCATTCCCACTCACTTTACTGCAGTCTTCCTGTGTGACACTGGAGGCACCACTTGATCTGTTCATGTCTCACTTCCTAAACTTTAATCTGGGAACCTTTGTATTCCCTTATCCACAGTAGTAATGTGAGAATAAGTGCGCTCAGGACGAGGTAGTGGTTGGAACAATTAGTAATGAAAGCCACATGTATGCACACAGGTATACAGCTATATATGCAGAGGTGAAACCAGAATCACAATGTCCAAAGCTCTATGGAACTGAGGAATGGGATGGGCCATCATGAAAACAGGCATTTGTTACAGAGAACCTGAACCAGGTTTAGATATCAAGAGTCACCTCAAGCACAGGAGGTGACTCAGACCTGAGATAGTATTTTGACCTTGGTGCTCATGGAGTGGAGAACCCATCACCGAGTCCTTACCCAGGCTTACACACCAGTCTTGCACATACTGAAAGCCTTTGTTGCATTGGCAGTAACAAAACTTTTTCCACGCTTTCCCAGTGTCAGTCTCTACCCCAGAGCACAGAGTTATCTGATTATTCCCCCCTGTGGGGCTCTTGTTCTGGCCAGACATTCTATCCTTAAAGTTCCCATATGGTTTAAGTAAACACTGCCGTTTTAACGCATTAAGGAAAGTAACGTCTTGGCAGCTCTCATTCACGTTGCTGCAAACTCAACCAAACCAAAGTGGTTTGAACACTACATAAGTTTACTTTAGCTGCTCTGGTTTTGCTTTACATTTTACTATGTGGCCTGGTTATTCCTGCCAATTAGCCCGTGGTGTTACGACCTGCTTTAGTGGGAAGAAACAGGAGACAAGCTACCATTTCTTTCTGATGTAGAAAATCAGAAAATTCTGGGCTCAAATTTGGGATCCGCCAGAGTGTGTTAAAAGCTTAACTGTGGCATGTGAGGCCCAGAAGGCACCTCTTAGAGACATATTTGCTAAAGCAGAGGCACATAAATTTTTATGGCTATTTATTGAGAACTCAAGAGCTGCCCCTAATTTAATTTATTTGGCGCTTCATCCATAGATTTCCAAGTCTTTACAGAAGTCAGCTGAATCACCCAAAACTATATGGCCAATGGCGGGGGTTGTAATCCAACCCATGGCTCTCCATCCTCTTCTAGACTGTTCTGCCCCCACAAAGCTGTTGTGGATTGGAGCTGTCAGAAATGCGGAGGGATGCAGCCTCTGGCAAACAGGACTTCTGTCTGGAGTCAACTTGATTTGTTTGGTCAGGCTGCTCAGCTCTAGATAAAATACTGCATGGTGAGACCGCTGGGCTGTACAGTCATGGTACCACATGTAGACAGTAGGATTCAGCATGTGCTGGATGTCAGCAGGTCAGGAGAGTCCCACAAGCCACCCCTCAATTATTGCTGCGCACCAAAGGGTAACTGTGCTGCCGAAGGGAGCTCACTAGGCCTGCAGATGACCACACTAATTATGATGGGTAGCCAATGATGACTGTTTCTGCTTTCTGTGGCTGACGGCTGGAATACAAGCCATAAGCAGTGTCACTGCAAAGAGTCTTGCCTCCCTCATCCCAGAAAATTAAGCAGCGTAGGAAAGCAAAGCCATTCGACTATTTGACTGAAGTCAGGCAAGTTAAAAGAGTTACTAGAGGTGGTTCTGGGCCGTTTCCAGCAGCTGAGCTATTAATAAGAACAATGGGAAAATGCCAAACCTCTTGTGTTTTCTTCACCAATTAATATACATTCCTTTATACTTTTAAGCTGCAAACTCCAAAGCTATCAGGGCAGAAGGACACTTGCATTTGGGGTCCCTTTTCAGGTCTGTCTCCAGTGTGTCACTTACAAATACTCCATTTTTCTGTTGCTCCCCCTCTAAAAGACTACTGAAGGGTTTGATTTTTGTTCTCTTGCTCTATCTGTCCTTTTCCCCTCACCTCTTAGCCATATGCTACAGGGATGACTAGAAACTACTTTGGCTGTGCTGATAGTTTAAAGACTTCAAAGTGGGAAGTTTAGCATGCTTACAGCAAAGTCAGCCTTTGATGATAAACATGCGGGCAGAGCAAGTCTGCAGAAGCAGGATGCAGATAGTCACTTGTCATTAGACTTTCTCACTTGACTGAATCTGTGAATGAAAGCACATGGGCAGACTCAGAAATTTCTTTTCTCTTGCTGTTTTTCTATTTTTTCCCTTTTTTTCTTTTCTTTGTTTCCCTGCTGAGATAGCCCAGAGCTGTGTACTGCAAGGATGTGTTAGACATCGAGCAATTCTCCACAGTGAAAGGAGTTAACCTGGACCAAACAGATGATGATTTCTATTCCAAGTTTTCCACAGGATCAGTGTCTATTCCATGGCAAAATGAGGTAAGGATGTATCATAGTAAAGATACTGCAATAAAACCCCTAACACAGGTGGTTTGCGAGGAGCTGTATATTTCCAGTAATATATAGCTGCTGGATAACTTGCCAGGCTCTGATGCTTTCCTAACTTACCAATGGCCTCTTTCAAGACCTGTAATGTACCACAGATGTCAGGTTCAGGTGACTGTATCTGTTGGCTCTGCATATTTGTGTCAGTTGGCAAGGATCCTACTGTACTTCCTTCTGGATTTCCACAGAGGCGTTCCAACAACAGCTCTGAGGAACTTCCATGGGATGGCTGGAAGTCCTAATGGGAGGTTCCTGTGTTGGTGATCCTGATCTCACACACTGTCTGTACCTGCAGCAGGTCCCAGCTGCAGCAGTTGACTCTGGAGCTTGGACTGCTGCAAGGTTTCCAGATCTGTGTCTTGGTTTCTGTTTGATATCAAAACACAGCCAACAGTGGATTTCATAATCCACCTCTGGATCAAACACCGTATTCACTTGGGCAGGCAGGTGCTAATAACTGGGATTTTGTGAGTATGCCTGTCCTTACCCAATATTCCCCACAGTGCTAGAGAAAAGAACAGAAAGCTTTATGGGGCAACATCTCATAAGACTGCTGTGCAAATGTGCCAAGCAGACCCAGCCTCTCTCTTTCACACATCCTATTTACCTTCCGTAGCCACCAGCAGGAATTAACTGTTAGCTCTCCTAACATATGGCTCAGCTTGCTGGTCCTCATCCTGACTTTGAACAACCTACTGGGATAGATTTAATACAGATGTGTAATTTTATATTTTTTTGTTTCTTTCTTTCTTTCTCCTCCTATTCCACTAGATGATAGAAACAGAGTGTTTCAAAGAACTGAATGTATTTGGACCAAATGGTACTATTTCACCAGACTTAAACAAAAGCTACCCCCCAGAGCCACCCAAGAAAGGATTGCTACAGAGAATATTTAAACGACAGGTGAGATCTTTTATGACTGAGATGAGGAACCTCCCTTGGATGCCCCGTATCGCAGCTATGCTCTAGTGATATTTTGTAGGAGGAAGGCAGTATGTTTTAGGGAGGGCTTGTTGTCACTGCTACCAAGTAATTTCCTGCCCATCCTGGGTTTCCCATCTACCTCTGATGATTTTTTTTGTACCACCAGAAGTTCCAGTGTTTTTCACCAGCTTTGTTTCCAGTGATGGAAAGCTTCTTGCCCAAACTGTTTTTCAGTGGTATGCTGAAATGCCTTTTGAAATGGTTACATGGCTTTGATAAGTTCCTTGTGAAAAACCTTCATTTATGTGTTAAGCAAAAAGAAAACGCAAACGTTGAGTGAAGAAGTCGTGGCAGGAAACCAAGACACAGAGAAGAGAGCAGACCAGAAAATACCTGATATAAAGCTTTCCTGAGGCACCATTTGCAAACCTAAATAATGTTCTTAGACCAATCCATTTCTGTAGGGTTTAAACCATATCTGAGCACTGGCAGGTATCCTCTGTGTTAGTCAGATTTAGCAGATGCTGACACTTTGCAGTCAATTGATCTGACTCCTGATGCACAAGCGAGTCTTTTTTGTTGCATTCCTCAAGAGCTGACATGGTCCTCCTCACCTAGAGAGAATACAGGTAAGAAAGTGAAGAATATTTTACCTCCAAAGGCCTCCAAACAAAAATCTTGTCCTCCAGTCAGTAGGTTATCACTATACAATAAACAATGCTGAACTAAAAGAAAGCGTGCCATGTTTGGGGAATCTAACTGTCATTGTCTTCCTCTTTTTACAGCATCAGAACAATTCAAAGAGTTCTCCAAATTCAAAGGCCAGTTTAAATCATCATATCAATTCAAATCACGTAAGTTCAAACTCCACTGGAAGCAGCTAGTTCCAACTCAGTTTTATGAAACAACATGTTGCATCCTTCCACTATAATCTATGGAGCTTCTATGGATGAGAGAGCCTCCACCGTTGAGTGAAAAAAAAAAAATTTAAAAAATAAAAATAAAGGATCTCCCCAAAATGGAGATTTTTCTATCTATTCCTTCCAGTGGAGCCTCGCATTTTAAGAAGAATTTTCCACTCAGGTCTGTTTTTGGAGGTGGCACTCAAGACTGTGTGAATCACATTTGTCTATTTAGAACATTGCAATAGAAATTCAATGAACATGACTACTTGCACGTATTTAAATAGCATCATACTAGAACTGAATTTTGTCTTTATTATTTTTAAAGAAAAAGTTTTGTAAATTTCTCTATTGTCTCAGTTTACATTTTGTACATTTGTATTTAAATGAAAGTCAGACTTTGGAGGTGTATATTTTCCAAGCAGCAGCTGTAAAGCCATGTGTTTTAAGACATTTTTTTAAAAGAAAAAAAAAGAAAAAAAAAAAAAGAAAAAAAAAGTGACTCAAGACTTCCAGAGCCTCAAATGAGAAACCATCCTTTTTAGTAACTCTAGAAAATTATTCATAAATCACTTTATCAGACTGGGTTTTATTGACATGCATTTTTATGGAACAGTTTATTCTTAATTATTTTTACATCTGTATATTTGGTTTACAGCAACACTGCATACATTTCTCCTCTTCATTAGTTTGTAATGTCTTGTGTTAGATGCTAAAAGGCAAGATTTCCATGCATTCAGGAGCACTACTTGCTGTGCCTAAGGTTTGCAATGTCATGGGGCCAGCGCGGCTGAGATCTGTGCATCAGAAATGCCTTGGTTAGAAAGGGAACCCTGGTTTACACCCCTCACTAGCTTTTGTGGTGCCATTTCTAGTGACAGCAAGAACAAAACTGAGTGAGAGGTGGCTGGGAAAGCAAAGACTTTGTTTTCCTAAACCTGTAAACCTGCACCCGCTGAAATGAGGGCAAAGCTCAGAAGTGTTCTCCATGCTGCGGTGGAAAGGCCGAGGCCTAGCCATGGCTCCTCGTGTTGAACAGGTAGCAAGAGAGAAATTCAAGAGTCTGGTTTTGTGCTGGCCAGGAGATTCGTGTCAGCTTTCCAGAGCCGAGCTGTGGAGGTTCAGAGTGGGATCTGAGCTGCTTCTGAGCAGTAACAGAACCTGATGGGTGTGTCTGTGCTTAAAGGGACCTTCCACATGCCGTGCCAAACACACTGAGAGTCGCCTGCTCAGTTAGGCCCATGGCCTAAATGAATAAAATGTCAGTTATGAAAGAATACCTCCCTTTTTGGTTCCATCATTCTCCATCTGGGATCCTTCAACCAGGGCTGAAAAGATTGTTCCTGCTAGTGTAAACAGGGTCGGGCAGGATCTTTCTAGCAGTGCCTCAGGCTTCAGAGCCCTGTTCTGCTCAAGTACATCACTGCCTGTTATTGTTAAGAACAACAGAGCAAAATGACGGTTGTTTCCCTTCAAGAGGATTTGGAGAATCTTCTTCCCTCGAGTGCGGACGGGATCTCCGTGACTGCACGTGTTCTCTATGACAGGTTGATTCACCATGCTCTTTACAGTGCTGACTAGAGCAGGCTGATGATTCTACACCTCCGAATCAATCAGGACCATCTGATGCTCAGCCCGGTGTCTAAAGCCCTGCCCTGTAGCGCAGTTAGTCCCATGTACAAGGAAGTGCGGTTCCAGCAAAAGCTTTAATCGCCAGAATTCCTTAGACTGTCATGTATGCGTTCTCTCTGGCCAAAGCAAATGGAAAAAAAGATGCAGTTTAGCAGTGACAAAGCTCCAAGTGAGAAGAAATTACACACTGAACCAGCTTGAGGTCCTGAGGGAGAGAGCACAGGGTCAGGATTTGCATAAAGCAGCTGATGGAGAAAAGTCAAGGAAGGGAGATGGGGCTTTGGCACCTTTGCAGGAGTAAAGTATGTTAAGATGCAAGTCCACATTTTTTCAAAAGCCTCCAGGTTTTCTGGTCATTAGTAGACAGGCAGTGAAGCCGTGTAAGCATGTCATGATGTCACCAAGAAGTTGTTCCTCTTTTTCCTTTGGATTGGGGTGCCCAGCAGTTCCTTTTCCCTGTGCTGGTGGTGCTCAGGGAGAGCTCCAGCTGCTCTCCCTTGTCAGATGATGGCATTGCAGACATTAGGGAAGATGCAAGCTTTTAGAGAGATGGTAATAGATGAGAATTCTGAGTCATTTTTCTCTCTCTGTATCAGCTGTAAACTAAATCTATAACAGTTTCAGCTTCCTGACAGGAGGGGGTGAAATACTGTAGAGGTGAAAGCCTCTATGCACGGATGAGGCTATTGCTTCCAGTCTTGTTCTCCCGGCCTGATGTAAAGCTCCCTACATTAACAGGAATCCCATCAGTCATTTGAGGATGCTCTGGATGAAAATGTACTTGCTCTGGGAGGCATTCATGGGCTTTCTTCAATGACAAGTGGGATTTCATCCATTTTCAAGAAATGTTGGTGGGAAGTGGAGAGACAGACCTTAGCCAGGCTACTGATGCGTATCAGTGTACCTGACAGGACACACGTCTAAGCTCTTTTTGGAGAGGTGCAAATGATGTGTGACTCTAGTTTGTTTTTATCACTCTGACACATCCCTTCCTAACAGTACAATGTGTCTTTGCACCCCCAGTTGATTTCATCCTGCACTCTGACGATAAAGGAAGGGGGTGCTGGATGGGGGCTAGTGAAAGACTAAGCTCCTTTTTCCATTACTGCCATTATCTCGTTCTGCAGCAAGAGACAAGCACATTCCCCCATCAGAAAAACGCAGGTGATAATATCTGCTTACCACCAGGAGGAAGGAAGAAAGGTGATTGAGGGCTGGCTTAGCCCATTAATATTTCATTGGGTAAATCTGATAAAACTGCAGCTATTGGCCCGAGGGCTTTATCTCCTACACAGTACCAATTTGGCACACAAAGACTAAATTTTCTTGTCTCCCCCTTGGGAAATAAAATCCTAACAACAACAAACCCCTTACTGAAAGTTGGTGAACAAATTGCAAATGGATTGTAGATGGCCTTACACCTCTTAGATGCTATCAGCCTTAACTAGTGGTGCATGACTTTTTAATATGACAGCAGGGGATGACAGCAAATGTGCCTTCTCTTGCTCTTCTTTCAGCTGGGATAGTTCCTTACTCAGCACCTCTAGGAGTTTAGCAGTGGAGACACTAGTGCAAAGTCCTCAAATGATGAGAGATGCGTTCAGTGAGTCCTGATACTTGGAGGACATTATTTTAGGGTTAGATATCCTGAATCCTCATGATGGTATGGAAGAAGGTGAGGCACTGGGACAGGTTACCCAGAGAGGTTGTGGAAGCCCCATCCCTGAAAAGTGTTGGATGGGACTTTGAGCAACCTGGTCTAGTGGAGAGTGTTCCTGCCCATGGCAGGGGGTTGGAACTAGATTATCTTTGAGGTGCCTGCCAACCCAAAGCATTCTATGATTCTGTGATTCTATAATAGGATGCTTATGTGCACTTCAAGCATCAAGCCTGGGATGAAGTCCCTCTAGATTTGAGGCCCTTGGGAGCACTGAGTGAAGGAAGAGACAGAAAACAAGTCCAACTGAAGGACATTTCATGCTATGTCCTTAAAGTGTTCCTATCCTGTCTGACAAATTTAAACAGTATTATGATGCTGGGTCAGCAGAGCTCTTGTACACTTTCAGTATCCAAGCCCTGAAAAGACTCAATTGACTATTGATACATGACTAGTGATAATGTAGGAATCTTCTAGTTGGGTTTTGCCTACAACAAATCCCACAGGGTTTTCTTCTTAATTACTTCTGTCTCTTTTTAAAAATGTTATTCTATGATTCAGCTCACCTTGCGCTCAAGACTGGAGTAGGACCACAGTCCTCACACACCTGCTGTGCGACCAAGGTCCCACCTGAGCACAGCTCTGGGGCTGAATCCCTGCAGAGGCATTCCCCACAGCCAGGCTTCCATGGGCACTTGGTATCTGGCTCCAGGGAGCCAAATTCAAGGAACAAGGGGACCTGTGATTGCTCAGGAACTCTGAGGAAGAAAAAAAGAAGCAGCAAGACATACAGTTTCATCACACAACCTAGGAGAGAGCATTTGCAGTGGGATTTTTTCTTAGTGTTTTGGTTCCAAGGGAGTAAATTTTGAGATGGGTTTGCACATAAAGCAGAATGAAGGACCAGGTATTTCATGGCTTTCCATGCTGATTATCTTTCTGTGTCTCCTTTTCAATTACTATACAAATTCTTACCCCAAAAATCATAGGTTCAGAGTCGGCTGGTTGTTTTAAATAGATAGAAGAGCAAATTTAGTGGGTTTTTTTTTTAAGAATCAGAGATCTTTTGCAACCTGATCCTGAATTGTGCAAATGTGTTTTCTTATTTTTAAATCTCCACTGAAGAGTCTTATGAACACTAATTAGTTTACAGGCTTTTATGATTCAGATGTTTGCTATTCATTTTCTACAGCGTCTCAAGGTTCACTGAAGTCTTGTGGCAGTTTTTTCCCTGCTCTGTGGTTGGATGAGAGGCTTTTATAAACGAAGGCATGATGAAGGAAAAAAAAATAACAAATAACAGACTCTCCTCTGTGTGGATTATCTAAAAAGAGATATATTTTCTTTCTTACAAGAACGGCCACGACTTAGATGTCATTTCTGAACAAAAACCTGCTTGTGAAGGTCAGAAAGGTGTGAAGATAATTAAACCAAACTGGTATTGGAGATCAAACACTGAGTGTCAGGGAGCTGCAGCCTTCATCTGGCCCTACTGATGAGGCGTGCCTGGTAGCTGGCAGCTCAGAGACACCACCAGCTATCCCTAAGAGTAGTTGGATAGCATTGCAATCTGCAGTCATCCCCTCCCTCAGAAGCTATGGCTAAGGATGTAGGGGTAGGGAATCAAACTTGGCTGGCCCAGTAAAGCACCTGATTCGAAGAGTCTGATTCCTAATATCGTTCAGCCAAACAGGATCCACTTTGAATTCTTTGTTTCACCTGCCAGAGCCACACATTTCAAACCAGTGGCTGTTGATCTTTTTCAGTAGAGATACCCCAGCTAAAAAGAAAAGTAGGAAACCAATCTGTAATGCCAATAAAAACATGGGTGGGACAAGGAAGCCAGGCAAGCTGTGGAGGACAGTGTGAAAGCTACCATAATGTGTGTATCTCCAGCAAGTGTCCAATGGCGGTTGTCACCGCGCATTGCTGCACGTTCTTCCTTGGTTCATCATATGTTGCTCTCAGTTTTTTTGAGTAACCTGGAAATTGCAGGCACAAGGTCATATTAAGCACCAGGTCTGGCCTGTGGCTCAAAGACACCGTCGTCCCTGTGAGGGCCAGGCGTCACTTTGACAAGGCGAGTAGGTATCCCCTGCATGAACAGCCATCACAGAGGTCTCTGTTCCCATGTACCTGCACCTCAGTCAGGAGTTCCCTGTGTAGGCTTTCTGGAAGAGCAATAAATGCACGCCCTTATAGCACAGCTCCTTCTCGTGGGCGTCCGTGGAATGGGTGGTTGCAGGACCTAACTTCATTGTGGACAAGCTGTGGGTGTTTTAACCTCTGCCCACAGTTAGTTGTGGTTGTTATTTTCATCGGTTCATATTTGCCATACTCACTTGTTAAGTCCCTCGGTGCAGATCAGACCATGCATCAGACATTTCTAGACATTTCCCATACCATCTTTCAAAAGACTGGATTTTGCTATGAAAGAACATCCTTGGGGTAGCCTGCCCCTTGGGATGCAGACCATCATCCTTCATGCACACAGCATGAAGCACAAAGTGGTCTGCAGGAGCTCCAGAACAGACTGATAACACTTAGGTAAGAGGTGCCAACCTCACCAAACCACCACCTTTTGTCTGGCCCTGCAACGAAGAAGTCAGCGGTGAATGGACAGGGATCCAGGCTTGAAGGCTCTCCTGTAAGAGTGGTCCTAGTTTGTCTCAGGCTGTGGGGAGGTACAGTTAGCAGTGAAGTTTGGGAGAATCAGTCGGTCTGTTCAGTGACTCCATGGAAAACAAAGTTCCAGAGTTGTCTATGTCAAGCCTTCCACATGTACAACATGCAGTGTAAAATACTAGTAATTATTTAGTGCAACAATAATAATGACTAACACCCTCCTGCTAAAGCTGAGAGAAAGAATGCAAACAACTTAAAACAACTCTTCATTTTTGCGTGCTGGGCAGGACACAATCTCTTTTTATCCTAAATAATATTGTTTATGCAGTGCCAGCTGGTAAAAACTTTCTGTCCTAAACTGCAAAAAAAAAAAAAGCAATAAATTGGCTCAGAGAATGTTGCAAACTATTTCCTTTAGGGAAACCACCAAAGAAGGTGAAAGCCAACAGCGTGCTACAGTATTACATGCTCACGTCCCCCAAACGCCGCTGTGATAATACAAGCTGCTGCAGTTGGATCAGCTAAGCTCGTGTACTGACCAATGAGCTTTAGGAAAGAATGTTAAATAAATTGCTGCCTGGTCACTAAAATGGATCTTACTGCTGGCACAAATGTACTGGATCCAGAAGTGGTGGTTTGTGTTCGTATTCTGCCCATTTTCCTTCACTGCCCTGGGGAAACCTCTGTGCAGTTTTGTTCTTAAACCCAGAGGGATGCTCCCTGTCTATCGGTAGAAATCATTTTGGAGTCCCTGCATAAACCAGACCAATATCAACTCTTTGTATTATTATTATTGAAGTGAAATAGGCTTAATATAGCTGCCCTCGTTCACATGACTAGGGAGAGGTGACTCTTGTAAATTAGGGCTCTTTTTTTTTATCATTTTTTTGTCTTAGTTCCTTAGAGATACTGAAACAGAACATGGTGTGCTCCTGCAAAGACGTCTCCAGTGGAAGATGAGATGACAGTGCAAATGTTAAAGTATTTGTTTCTTATTTAAGAGCTAGCTAGTAAGTACAAGCATTCACACAAATGCTTCCTCTTTTTTTTTTTTTTTTTTTGTGTATTGGGAATAAATAGTTATGAGGAAGGGAACAAAATAACATTCATTGGTTTAACTTCTTTGGCCAAGCCTGCAGATGAATCCCTAGGTACCAATTAAGTGAGATGCTGTGAGGAGTCACAAAGATGCATGTGTGGCAAACATTGGGTCAACTCACTGCCTAGCTCTGGAGACAAAAGAGGCAACCAACATGCCTGGGTTCCAAAGGGGAGCTCCAGGTTTTCAGGAGAATCAGCGGTCCTGTAGAGAAGATTCACTCCCAGAGAAGAAGCATTTCAGGTAGTGGCTGGATGACGAATGCATTTTCCTTTCTCTTCACCCCACACGCAGCTGTTGAATATGTTTATTAGCGAGCTGAAACGAGTTACTTCATGTACATTGAATGCGATCTCCCTTAGTTGCATTTCTTTTAAACACTGGACACTCTTCTGAAAGACTTAACATTTTAGCCTTTTAAAGGTGAAAGTTGTAAAAACTTTGTTTTGTGTTTCTGAGCAATGTAGATAGACCTAAAGATTTCATGAACTCTCATGTGGTTGCCCATATCTGACTAATAATTAAATTGTAAAACTGCAGTTCCATATTAGGGTTAGTCTTTTCACCTGCTTTAAAAATTAAAAATCATATTTGGTATATAAACAGACACAAGAATATCCTTCTGATTGAATTTCAAGAGCATATCCAGGACTCAATGTTTTTAAGCACTTCTAAATACTGTAGTCTATAAAGAGGAGCAGACACTTCTAAAGCAATGTTACAAGTTGTCTTTCATAACTGAGTCAGCAGATCATTTTTGTAATAAATTAAAGCAAGTGTTCTCAATTAGAAGAGCTAGTGGCTGTTGGTATTGTACAAAAATTCTAAAAAAATAAAAAAAATCATTCTAGTATCCAAAGGGTTAGGGGTGGGGAGGGTCTGTTTTGTTTTGTTTCTCTTTCCAGGGAGATCTTTAAACTTGTTTGATGAAGCTAGTTTCATTTTGAGATTGTTACTGAAGATAAAGGCTTCTATGTGTTCTATGGCTGCTTGGATTCTTCGTACATAATGTCCTAGTAATGTCACAGTGCTGCTGTATCTAGATCAAACCACTGTTTTGATTGTTTTTTTGGCTTTTTTTTTAATAAATTCCTTAATTTAAATACATGAAAACTATATGTTTTGCTTTAATGAGGCGTGTAGTCAAACAGAGCTTACTCATGTCCTTGGGATCTGAGGACGTGATGACATGATGGTCTGGTGACATGATGATCTTGGGACATGATGCCAGTGAGGGTGGGATGCAGCTCGTACCTTGCTAGATGCTTTTGTGCCTTCACGTGTTTTAATATTACTGCTCTCTGTGTTTTCTGTCCCGTCACATCGTCACGGAGACCAAGGGAACTGAAAACCGAACAGAGGCTGTGGAAGTTCAGACTCTCACCTGAAAGCAGGCTGAGTTCCCTGAGATTTCCTTCCTCTGCCTTCCATCCTCCCATCCTCAGCCCTCCTCTGCACTGGAAACTGCCAGCCAGCACAACTCTTTGTGACCTTAAAAACAAGTTCAAGGGAAGGATGACGCAATCACTAGTAGGGACATGAGCTTCGGAAGAGAAGGACTATTTTGTTATGTTAAACCCTGTGATTTATGAGGCCCTATGGAGGCCTTGGCCTAAGCTCCAATTAAGCATGAGAGAAAGTATTTAGAGAAGGAAAACAACAACAGCAGCACCACAACCATGCGTGCCCTTGAGTGTTCTGTGCAGCAAGATCTAAACCAAAGCGCAGCTGCAGAGGCACCAGGAGGAAAGTGGTGTGGTGCTTTTTCTTTAAGAGAGAGAAGGATTTTTCAGAGAGGCCAAAAGAGTCTTTTTATGAGACTGCTAATGGCAAACAGTGTTTGCACCGGGTCTCGCGAAAGGACATTGTGAAAACAGATTATCTACATGAAAGCAGCAGCTACACCCAACAGCCAGACTCAGCAAAACCTAAGGTAATAGACTACACACATTCAGGTCATGAGTTTCACCACCTCCCAAGCAAACCCAAACCATTTTTCACAGGATTTTAACAATCTGAGAGGATGTGAGATGGAATTTTATTTCTTCTCTAACAGTTCTTGGTGATTTTGTTGTCTCTGTAGCTTGATGTCCTTCCTGCACAGCGACATCTAGACACGTTCCCTCTTGGGAGATGTAACCTCCCTTAGATTTTCCCACTATCTCTGGCAGGAGATGCGCAGCTTCTCAGAGGAAATTATTACACTACTTTGAAGGAAACCCAACCAAAAAACCCATGGCAACTTTTTTAATCCCCTAGGGTGCTTTACAGATTAAAAAAATCCCATAAATGGGCCCAACTGTGCAATTTCAGGTCTATGGGGTGTTTCTGGGCGAGGAGACAATCCAAGTTTCTGCCACGTCAGGGTCTAATTTGTTGGGTTTTGCAAGTCTCCTTCATACTTGGTATACAGTGAAAGTAAAAACCAAAATTAAAATAGGGCCTGTCAAAATTGGTGCTCTGACTTGTCCTGAGCGGAAGAGTAACTCTGCTGCAGGGGCTGAGCAGCTAAAATAACCCATGTAAAAACACTTGGGTGAAGTTTATCCGATTTTCTCCTTCTCTTTAATTACAGTTTATCATTGTTTGGGGTTTTTTTTTTACTTCATTCAAGGCGAGTTTGTTCCTCCCCTGTCAGCAAACCTCACTGGCACCCCAACAGCTCAAGGCTCCATGGACCTCTGTTAGTTTATATGCAGAGATGCTTGGGATGCTCCAGACCTGCTAAACTGGGGTCACTGCAGCGTGGCAATGATTAGAGCATTGGGAGCAGGAAGGCAGGCCATTTGCCTCTTTTACAGCGCTTGTGGGTAGGAAGTGCCTTGCAAAACTAAGCTTCAAAAGCACCCATTCAAGGGTGCAAAGCCACAAGCTTAGGAAAAGAAAGAATTAAGGTTGCCTGTGTTCCATTAATATTGTTCCCTTGTCCTTACGCACCGCTGTCATTATGCCCTCACATAATACCCTGTGATTATTATGCATTCACTGCTAGAGGAGAAACTAACCTCTGGCAGATTTACAATGGAAACCAGATGCATCCCCTCTATGGCATCTGCTAATACATTATGTGCTTCAGACTTTCATTTAAATCTATAAAAAACATATTTTCCTTTAGGGAAAATCTCACCTAATTGGCTGCTCCCCTCCATTTGCAGCAGGAAAGCAACTGTGAACTCTGAAAAATTCATTTAGCTTCAGTATACGATTCTTTCTGCCACACACAAAGGGCTGAGAGCTCTTGGTATCCTGTTCTGGTTCCCTTGGATGCTATTGATGGGAAAAGGATGTGGAATGAGTCTTACCTGTGCCCCTTGCCTTTGGTCTTGTTTCCTGAGGGGACTGGCCGGAGAGAGGTGAGAGATGTCTTAGCCTGCCCTCTGCCCTCTGCATACATTCACTCACACTCTGAAAGACCCAAACAGGAGGCCCAAGGGCTGAGGAGCCCTTGCAGCAGAAGAAGTATTTTTGCAAACAGGCGAGTATTGGGCAGAGGGAAAGTTTGAACTGCTGAAGGGACAAGACACACCTTGGGGCAAGGCTCACCAGAGCTAAGAAGTATGAGGAACAGGGAGGTAAAAGTGATGGAGAGAACCAGAGCCATGGTCTATCTGTTACCTAATGTTAAAACAAGTCTGAAAGCACAGAGAGAGAGTTATCAACTTGAACCAACACTGTAATGAGTAATTTATTGCTGATGATACCACAGGCAGCCATAGTTCTTTCTGGAATCTTAAGTTATTGCCCTGCTTCGGGTCTGATACTCAGACAGCATACTGTGGAATTAAACATTGACATTTCACATCATAAAAAGATTCAGCTGCGGCTGAATACTTAGTGGACCACTATAAACACTAAAACACAATAAACAATTTGAAGTTCAGATTATATTAGGAGTTCACTGTGCTGGTCTCACATTTAGAGGAGGGAAAAGCAGAGGAGCTGTCTTTCATATTTAATTCCAACCTTTGCACTCAAAGCTAGCATTTTTTCCTCTTTGCCCTCGTAGTGCTGTTCAAGTCAAAGGTTTGTGAGTCTGCAAGTGAAGCCATAACAGCCCATCATATTTAAAACTTAGGTCTGCCTGTGCTGCTTCATGCATCAGGCACTTTCCCAGTGACCCACCTGGTGCTTACATGTGGCAACGAGTGAAAAAATCAACCATTCCTCATCAACTGTTTGCATCTGTGCAACGTAAGATGGGCCAAAGTGACATGATAAAAAACAAGAGGCTCACAACAAGCAAAGTACCTACAGCAAGCACAAGAGTCCTTCAGATCAGCTAATACAAACTCCAGGCTAGAACCTACCTATAGGAAACCAAGGCGCTCCCCTGACATTAATCACTTTTTATTAAGGCTGCTTAAGAATTTAAGTAATAAGGGCATATATTTTGGACACTGCTCTCCATATACCACCAGTCACAACTGTTCCTCTGTTGTACTGATTCTTTGTGGGAAATAATTGGAAACAAGTGTGTGCAATGTTAATCAAGAACACAAAATGAGAGAATATTTTCTCCCACAAAACCCCCACATTTCTGCATCAGGGTGGACTGACACACATGAACTCCTGAAGCCAGAATGGTGCTGAACAGGAACGCTTCCTGGCCTTCAGCACTGCATCAAGAGCTGTGACCAGCACCAGGCTCATTTTTTTTGCACAAATGCTTCCAGGGGAGCAAAGATGTGCATTGTCAAAATGTCCAAGAAGTCACCTTTGTAGGGGCCCAGGACATTCTGGGTTTCCTCTTCATCGTTACGCTCAATCGCCTTTTTGTTGCCTTGATGTGCTGAGCTGGAGGATGCTCGGGGCTCCTTTCCAGGCCCAGTGACTACCCCAGCACTGCTTCTGCGCCGAGATCCTCTGCGGGTGAGGACGGCCTTCTGGTTCTTATCAGCAAACCCCTTTGTCTTCCTGTTAGACCTCTTACTTTCATAGTTCCTGAGCTCCATTAGCCTCTCATTGAAATACTCCTGCAATGGTTTGTCGTGGAAGGCGCTGCTGGTTGTGGGGTGGCCTTTCATGTAGCCTCTGGGAGAGCCCCCCAAGCCATGGACTGATGAAGCTCTGTCCAGCTGGGATGAGGAGCTCTTTTCTCTTTCCAGATCCTGGAACAGTGGGTTGAAGGCTGGAGTTTCCAAATAATCTCTTGAGAGCTATTTAAAACAGGGGCAGGAGGGAGAAGTGGGATTTGGGACAAGAAGGGAGAAGGATATCTGAATTAAAATATGCTGGCTTGAGTTGCAGGAATATCTTGAGCATATGGATCCATACAGCAAACAGCTGCTGGGGAAGGGTTCAGATTCCTAACCCAAACAACAGAAGTCCATCAGGCTGAGGTTAAACAATGCTGACCATACATACACGAACTCTCCTGTGCTGCTACAGTCATGCACAGCCTCTGAAAACCCAACTTTCTGAAAGAATCTCTCACCTGACCATGTTAGCAGAGCTTCAGGCTTATCCTTTCAAATCCCATTAGCCATAGCTGCTGTTTCCCATGGTAAAACCAGATCCATCTGGGAAGAAGTGTTGTCCTTTTTCCCCCTTTCCTCACTCAGGTAACTCCACTCCAAATTGCAGTGTATTAGTACAATTTTCACATAGAATACATTTCTGCATCTCCATGAATGATGGCGTTTACACCATGGTATACTGTAGACCTGCACAGTTTCCTCCTCCTTTCCCATCACAGGATGCCCACCTCCTTGCTGACCAACCCACTTTGTACCCGAGGGACTTGAGCAGTCAAAGACAGCCCTGACCCAGCACCACCCCCTACCCTGACCCCAGTGGGTGTCATTAGGTTGATTCCAGGTGAACACCCATGCTCTAAGTCCTTTTACTGACTGTGAAAGAAGCTGATGAGCACCAAACAAGTTTGCTAGAGATTCTAAAAGATCACCTTTCATCTCTGTGGTGAAATGTCTCCTGGGCTTTTGAAGTTGCTGCTCTACCATTTCCACCATCCTCACAGCTATTCCAAGACACCCCAGCCTGCCTCAAGCTACCAGCACCAGCAGCTGGTTTCTCTACACTGAGTTAGGCTGGACTGTGGGGTTCTTTTCCCCTCTGAAAAACTTCAGCAGTTCAGCTCGAAGGAAGAAATGTTTTATATTATATTACTGTTTCAAATCAATAAAAAGAAAGACTATACTGTGCATAGATGACAGCCACAGCGGGATCATGGAACATTTTGCAGTCTTTTATTATGCCTGACAATGCCTTTGGTATATATATATATTTTTAAAAGCCATCATTCACGCAGCTTTTGACAATTGCTAATTAAGTCTAGATACTTGCTAAGGGTCCAGCCACAAATCTGGTTTCAGAGCCCAGCAATGTCTCAGTAGGGCACTCCATCATCAGCGTCTGGCATGCTGCCTATTGGTAATGAATGAAAAACATTGAGCTCAAATGAGAAATAGTGGGTTGGACATGCCATGCAAACTGAAAAGTACCCAAGTTTTTGATCTCTCACTATTCCATCACACTTCATTCTGGAAGGGACCCAGCAGATGTAATGACCCTGCCTAGAGCGGCTGTACTTTTGGAATAAGCTAGGTAATTGAAGAATACTAAAACTTGAGTAAAAAAGTGGTCTCTCCTTCCTGCCTCAAACCTTTAAAAACTGTTTCAAGATTAATAATCAGCTTTAAAATTAATAAACAACTTAATAACGTGGCAGAGCAAAGTCTTTCAAGCTAAGCTTTCCTACCCCAAAACACAGCCCAAGACTTACTGTTATATCCAATACCAACTCAGCAGGACACAGGTGAATTACTGGAACGGAGGAAAAGGAAGCAGTTACCTGGTATTGCAGAGAGAGATTTGGATACAAACCTTAATGTCCTGGAAGCCCGGATACTCTGGGATGATGGGCAAGGTACACAAGCTAACGCTGTTTGACCGCCTTTGCCTCATCATCCTACGAGAGCAGCTGCTGTTCCTGGAGGGGTGGAACTGTCTCAGCTCAGATGGAATCTCAGCAAAACGGACCGTTTTAGGGTCTTTTATGTAGCAAGTTCTCAGGCACATCACTGAGACAGGTCCCTCCATTTCAGCACGAGTCAGAAGAGTTTGGAAGCAACCTGTATTGCAGAATAATTCCCTCTTCTGGTTTTCCTGATGTGTAATCCCTTACTAGCGAGCCCGTGGTGCCGAGTGCCTGTCTGCACACAGCAGGCAGCCTAGCAGCTCTGAGCAGCACGGCTCTTGCTGAACTGGATTCGTAGAGATCAGTGAAGGCAAGTGATGCCTTCACTGAGGTCTGCAGCCCTCAAGCCACTAATGCTGCATTTATCCCCTGAAAGCTCTTCATGGGAGGTTGATAAATCCCAACTGTGAACGCAAAGGGTTCAGGTGAGGGGAGAATTTGCAGGGATTACGGAGTCTCACACCGTCATCTCAGACAGCCTAACGCGACTGCTGACGCGGCGGCGGTACAAGAAGATCAGCGGTCCACACACACAGTTGTCATCACTCAGCTGACCTTGGAGCCAGCAGATCACTGCCCTTCTGACCAGGGATCCCTGACAGCAAAGCAGCAAGGGCCTGAGCTCAGTGAGAGCTTGTGCTCAGCGAGGCAAAAGCTGAGTAAGTCGACACAATTAACCAACAGATCAAGGAAAACAGTGTAGAAAGCTGTAAGAAAAAGTGCCCTCCAAGAAATCCCATGCCACTGGTCTTTCTCTGTGTGGTGGGAGATGAGCCCCAGCCCTGGAAATCTGAGAAGATCCAAACTGCCTTGTGCAGCTGAGTGCGGAGAGGGATGCGCTGCCTTCAAACAGCCCGGTGCTGGCTTGGCAAGAGGCCACGGTGAGAGCAAGGCTCCTTTCAGCCAAAGCTGTGCAGACGTTCACCTCAAGAAGCAATAGCTGCCCTGAACAGCTTAAAACCTAGATGTCACAGGTGAAGGACAGGCAGGAAAACAGCCCCATGGCTTTGATTTGAAGACAACATCAGCAGTATCATCTGCTAGAAACAAATAAGTGTATGCAGTTGCAATAGTTGGTATGTCTTGAACTTTGGTGGCACGTGGCTCCTTATCCTCCACCATGACAGCTGGCACCTCCCACCATTTGGAGGGCAGGACCTCCACCCATGCCCCAGCACAGCCAGTTTACATGCAAAGCATCAGCACTGAGGGATGAACCGCCTCTTCACTATCACGTGCCGTGGGGTACTCACTGCTCACTGGCGCTTGTGGAAGGTAAACAGGGAATTTACAATCCCCTCAATCTCCAGGTTTCTAGCTTATTCAAGCTATTCATAAATATTTGCATGCTCTGAATGTGTGTGTGCAAATATTTGTGGATGTCCTGGATGAGCTAGGAATCCACATCCATCCAGGGTATCCATAAATATTTGCATATGCATATTCAGAGCGCCAACTGTGAGCTGTAAAGAGCTTTGGACCTCATCCATGAGGCCATCAGCTGGATTCAGGTTAGTGTTTTAGACTGCCTGGCAGATGGCAGCTTGGCAGACTCAGGGCAGAGCCCTGCGTAGCAAACACCCACCTTGCTGTCAGATAAACGCAGGTTGGGTAGAAGAACTCACATAAACATTTACATCCAGCCCTTCACTGTCTGAACACAAAGATGCGGCACCACCCTTTACTAGTGTCTGCATGTATCATGGGCCAGGGGCTGGGGCTGTAACACAACGAATTCAGGTGTGAGGCTGATGGCCACAACGTGCATGCAGAGGTGCTGTGATGTTCACAGAGTGATGGAACTGTGAGTCATCCCTGATGCAGCCCTGATTATTTGCATTGTTGTCATATACATAGCGGTACCTTAATACAGAAGCACAATGTGGCCCTGCTAGTCGTACCTGAGAAAAATTAACAAAGCCTTAACGAGACTTCTCAGCACTGAATTTTCCTCCTAAAAGACACTCCTGGTCATTCAGTTTAGCAGAAAAATTAATATTTATCTATTTGTTACTCTTCCTTCCTGTATCTTTCAGATAACCTCTGAGCCAAAGTTGTCCCTGGGGTATGTTCCAGGCAAGTATGGATCAATAAATTGCTGGGGACAGACAGGAGGTAGGCCTTGTCTGTAAGTCGCTCTTTTAAGCCAAGTCACTAGCTCCAGGTCTAAACTGCTCCAGCCTTGCAGAGACAAGTAGCATGCCATCTGACTGGGGGCAGAACATCCTTTACCTTGCAAAGGGAAGAGGGAGAGGAAAAACACAGCAGCAGCAGCAGGAGTCAAACTAATTTTGCGGGCAGTGGAGATCTGTATTATTTCACAGATCAAGGTATTCATGGCACTGCCCACAGTTGTCATCTGATGGGGAGAAATAAGGGCTGTATAAAATTGCTGCCATTGACACAGTTGCTTTAGGAGCTAGGATCTATTATAAGCGTGGGGTCTTTGCAGGGGACCTGCAAATGTATCTTTATTGTCACCACGGCAAAGGGTTCACTCTTTCCATTTAAACTTGCAGCCTGAAAACCTCTCATTATCAAAATCCATTCCCTCTTCTCCCCTGAAAGCTTTTGCCTGGTTGAAGTGAGACACCAGCAGCTTTTAGTCTGTAATTGCTCATTGTGCTTAATGAATATGCAGGCACGACACACGACATGGGACTTGCATGGAGCTTTAAAAAATTAGTCCCCTGTTCCTGTTTTAATGGGAGGTTCTGATTCTGCTCCTGCAGCCTAAAATCAGCACTCACCAGGGCTGTTCTTTTATAACCCTGTGTTCCTTCTTGTACCATATCATTACCATGGAGTGGGGCTGAGGTAATGCTCCCTTCAGCAGAGCTCTCCATCCTGCTCGACACGAAACTTCACATTAGCCGTCAGTCCTCCAGTGAAAAGAAACGCGACGTTCAGCAGCGTGTAGGCTTCATTAGTTACCCACCTTATATCCTGACCTTTAGATTCTTTTCAAAAGAACTTTTTCTTTTCTTTCTTTCATTTTTTTTTTTAATGGAGACTCCCATTACTATACCGTTCCCCAGGCCCAACAAGCCAGAATTGTTTGCAGCAGTTTGCATGAACACATTGTGGCATCGATTCACTGTTCTGCCTTGGGAGCGAATCACTCAAAAGAAGAATAATTCAAAGAATTATTTAGGTTCCTACAACCCCTACTATTAATAACCATTTGCATTTCATCCCTTCAACAAATAAGAACTGGTCTGCTTTTGTATACAAACTTTAAGCATCATAAGTAAGGTGAAGGGCTGATAAATCTCCCAATTGATCACAAATCACAAGCCAGAAATATTTTCTTTTTCAAGGTACCACTAAATGACACTGACATTAATAAAACTCAGGTCTAAACCCAAAACGGGATGTGGGGTCCAAAACCAATTCCAAAACCAAATAACTAATACATGGTGTCATGCTTTTTTATATAAATTATTAAATGCCTTGCAGCAAAAAAGGAAAGCTATGCTCACTTGATGATAATTTATATCGATGCGATGAATATCGCCCCTAATTAAAGTTAACTGCTGTGGAGGCATGGATTCATTCCCATAGCATCAGACTCACAAAGCTGTAACACCTTGCAGGCTCGTGGTTTTATGCACCAAAGGAGAAGGACCCCTAACACCTAGACCAGGGTAACTTCCATGGCTGCGATGTGCCCACTGCTTCCTGAAGCCGAGGTATGTGACATCCCTTCCTCCCCTGTCTTGTCCGAGCGGCCGCTCAGGCTGCTCCAGTGTGGTTTGGCTTCTCTTAATGGTCAGAGTCCTTAATCTGCTGCTTGCTCTGGGTTCCTCTGGGTCTTCACTCCATCACCCCGTAGTCACTGCAGCCAAGCTGTCATCTGTGACCGCATCTGCCACTAAGTGGAGACAGACTTTTACTTGTATTTACCTGTATAATGTTACTAATGTTTCAGTACAGCTGGCATTCCTCCCCATCCTCTCCCTGGGTTTGTCTCTGCACAGGGCAGCTGTTGCCATACTCTTCAGCCTGCCACTCCCAACACAAGCTGAATACATTTTGCGATGGTTTAATTCAATTTTTAGATCTAACCACAACCAAGGTACATTTTACCTTGTTTATTTTTAAATGAGGCTGAAGGATTCCATCTAATTCCTGTGCTCCAGAAGCTACAGCTTTAAAAGCTGCTACAACCTGCACTGAAGTCCAGAAAGATGCTCCCGTGCCAGGCTGTCAGTGTGAGTGAACTTACTAACGTGTGGCACAGCAAATCCCTCCTTCCTTGCTGCTGGAGGGATGGCACTGCAGCAGCACAGTGCTGAAGCTCCCTGCAAGCAGGAGCCTGAAGTGGTGCCAGGCCAGGAGGAAGATGAAATGTTGGCACAGCAGCTCCAGTACCTGTCAACCAAGGAGGTGAACAGCCTTTACTCCTACCTATGGGAGCAAAGTGTGTCATAAAAAAGAGAAGGGATGAGCTGTTCCATGCCTGGATGAGTGGTTGGGGGTAGGAGCAGAAGTAGGACTGCAAAAGGTTGAGTTAAAAGTTTTGGGTTCTGGGATGACTCAGTTCCTCATTTAGAAAAGACTTTGGTCTGGCCCTAAAAGGAAGCCTGGGCTGTATCACTGCTTCTGCGCCCAGACTTCCTGGGGTGGCTCAGCCCCAAACAGCCGCTGAGCACTACACACTGCTCATTCACCCCCAGAGGAGTGGACAGAGCCTCAGTGCGTTGGGATAAGGGCTGCTTATTGATGAGCACTACAAGAACAAATACCTGGGACAAAGTGCACACACACAGTGATAACACAGAGTACCTTACCAATTGTCCTGAAGATAACACAGTGTGCCACATAATGCAAGGACCAACACACACTGAGGCACCAGGAACACCCCTCCCCTGCCAGCCCCTCTTATGGGGGAGTGATGTCAGGTGATGTGGAAACAGCCTGGGCTAACTCAGCTCACCTGGGCTGGCTGCTTGAGGAGGTTGACTCTGGCCTGGCCAGAACCAGGACTCTTCCCCAAATCTAGGTGGTCTGACTTTGCATCTCTGGCAGGCATATTTTCTGCATCCACAAACACAAAAAGGTGTGTGTGGGGGGAGATGATATGTGATTCTACACACCATTTCACTTGGCAATCAAAACCCTGATCTCACTCACACTCTCGTGACCCCAGACCGAGTTTCACATGTCTCTTCTCCTTTCTTAGGCAGCTAATACTCTTAGAAGAAGAAACAGATGGCACCCGTTTGCCGACGTCAAGTGCTTGCCTCATGTGGCGTGCTTGCTATTGGATTTTGACCAGAACCTCCTTGCCCAGGCAGCGAGATTTTTGTCGTAACCACCAGCTTCAAACCTCAAGTAAACATTCACTGACGGGACTGAGACACAATTACATTTATATCTCTGGGTGCTTCTGAGTGGTTTTTGAATTGACTGTAGCTGGGAGTACAGGAAAGGGATTAGGGATGCTTAGAGTTCAGAAAGTAGAGAATTAGGAGTGGATGTTAAGTAAGAGATGGAAGAAGAATACAGAAAGAAACTCCTGCACTCCTAGGAGGAGTGGTGCTATCTGGAGACAAAGCTGCAAGAGGAGAAGACCCACATTGGGGGTTGGACCTGATGATCTCTCGAGGTCCCTTCCAACCCCTACAGTTCTGTGATTCTGTGATTTCTCAGTACATGTGGTGTTGATGTGGGAGCAATGCTCCACACATTTGTAACACTCTGGTTTGTGCCCCGCTATCCATCTGCACAAACTTTTCCACATGAACATCACAAGCAGGGAAGGCAGCTGTGAAGCCATGAGGTTTGCCACCATGTCCCCCCAGAACAAGGCTCTCAGGGCTTCTCTTTCTTTGTTTCTTTTTCTCTTTTTGAACACGGGTTTCTGAGCTTCCTGGCTGGGTGACGGAAAGCAGAGGGAAGGAGCTGGTCCCTCTGGGCCAGCAGTGTTCGGCATGGGATGTCCTTGTCTCTGCCTGCAGCTGGTCTGTGTTAAGAGCAAGCTCACCTCAACACCGTGGCAGTTTTGTAGCACTTTTACAAAGTCTCACATCAAGAACAAGTGTGCTAAAAGGTGTGAAAGCAACCTCCTTCCTCCATCAGGGATTAATTCTGTAAACTGAAGGTGGACAGGTAATGACAGAGCTGACGCTGACAGGTCTTTCAGGTGCATTAAGCTGATGTGCTTATTCCACCAGCCCTGAGTGCCTCATCTACCCTTCTTCATCCCATGCTGAGTTCTGAAGCACAAGGAGGCAATAGGAAATCTACAGCCCAGCGAAATCCAGGGTAGAGGGAAAATAGAGAAAAAGTTGTATCAGAAGTCATAAGCAAGGTGACTGCTTGCCACTGATATAGGTTGGAAGGGCCCTTTGGAGACCATCTCATCCACCCCCCTACCAGAACAGGATCACCTACAGCAGGTTGCACAGGGTCATGTCCAGGAGGATTTTGAATGTCTTCAGAGAAGGAGAGTCTACAGCTTCTCTGGGCAGCCTGTCCCAGTGCTCTGCCACCCCCAGAGAGAAGTTCTCCATGTTGAGATGGAGCTTCCTGCATTCTAGTTTGTGCCCATGGCCCTTGTCCTGTCGCTGGACACCAGCGCTCCTCCCCAGAATGACTTACATCTCCTCTACTCCCCTGTCTTTGGTTCCTAACAGGGACATCCCATACAGCAGGTCCCATCAGCCTGAGAGGTGCTCAGCCATGGACTCATCCTGATGGACTTCACGCCAGGAGCTGATGGCTCTCCTGGGATAGCCCTGCAAGGAGCCAGGGACGAGACGCCTTATCTACTGAGCCCTTCTGAGGCCTCTCCTCCTGCCAGGCTGCCCTTGCGAGCCTCTGGGCTGGCAGAGATGGACCATTGGCGGGGTGGTGGAGATGGACCTTTGGTGGTCTGGTGGCTCCTGGGGGCGGGGCTGGCAGGGGCAGGCTACGAGGGGAACACCCCGCATTGACCCTCGGCGCCCTTTGCGGGGGGGATCCTCCCCTCCCAACACCTCCTCCCGCCCGCGAGCAGCACCCCTCACCCTGCTCCCCAGCACCCTCCCGCCGCTGCCCGCGCGCGGTGCCAGGGCGCCCCCTGCCGGCCAGCCCGCGGCAGGGAAGGGGCGAAGGAAGACGGGACCCGGGGCAGCGCGGAGAGGAGGGACGGTCGGACAGAAGGATGGAGGGAGGGACTGACGGACGTCGATTGTCCCGGCTCCCGCCGTTAGCCCGACCTGCCGCAAAGCCGGAAGGTGCTGGCGGGATGTGAAAAATTATAGGTTGGGGCTTTTTCCTTTTTTTCCCTTCTTTTTTCCCTTCCCCTCCCCCAACCCTTTCCCCTTCTCTTCCATCCCCCGGGGTTACCAGCCCACGTCACCCTCCTGCCAGCGCCCTGTCTCAGATTTAGGGCCAGGATTTCTAAGAGGTTAACGCGGAGCGAGCCAGCCTTCGCCCTGCAGCGAGGCAGGGAGCGTGCTTGGTGCCCCCCAGGCTCCAGCCGCAGCCGTAGGCACTCCTTCAGCTCCCCAAATCCCAGCGTTATTGTAGCAGCTGAGGCTGCATCACTGGCTTCTGTCAGTTCAAACAGGCACCTCAGGCAGGTCCTCAAAACGTGAATCTATTAACGGTGTTAATTTAATGAGACCTGCAGCAGATACAGAAGCCGTCACCTGATTAAATCACTTCCGAATCAGTGCTGTTATCTGGAGAAATAAATGGGGCTGCAGCCTTGGTGGGACACACGTTCTGAAAAGCTTAATGGGCAAGTTCAGCCACGGCAGTGTGAACCTGCGGCACGGCCAGGCTGCCATAAATGACCTGCTGCAAGACAGAGCCAAATGCACCTTTGCCATAGCTCGCTCTGTGTCAGCACAGGCACAGCAGGAACTGACAGAGCCCTTAGGTTCTCATCTGGCTAGTAAAAAACACAAAAAAAGGCAAAAAACCCCAACCAACCCAGACAAAAAAAAAAAAAACCCAATGAACCAAAACCCCCAGAAATCCAGCCCTCAAGCAAAAGCTTCTCTCTATTTTTGGAGAAGCTCGCTTCTCGAGGCCACGCAGGGCCTTGACCCTGCCCCATCCTCAGGGCTGCGATTCCTGAGGACCTCACCAGCACAAACAATGATTCACACGCTCTCTGCGAAGCCTCCCACGTTGCTGCAGCTCTGACCAGCGTCTTCCACTCTGCAAGAGACAGTGTTCCTCTTGTGCTGTGATGGCAAGCTGGAGGTGGACCGGAGTCCTGCTTAACACTGCAGGCTCAGACAGCGGCTCCGCTGGTACCCCCTTCCTTCCCTCTCTGGCCTCGAGATTTTTCTCAGGGATGACTGAGTGTCAGCACTGCCCAGTTTGAACCCAATGGGTTTGCTGACCTCAGGGAGCCGGACCAGCAAGTAGAGTATGTGAGGGTGTCCTTTTAAATGCGAGGGTATGATGTGAGCCACCTGGTTTAATGGTGCTTTAACTTATCATCAATCTTTGGAGGGGGAGTGTTTTGTAAAAACAAGATTCCTATATGGTTTCTGTGTATTGCCAAATAGAAAGCATGGTCCTACAATCACAGAGTGTGTAAGGTTGGAAGGGACCTTTAGAGGTCATCTAGTCCAACCCCCTGCAGTGAGCAGGGACATCTTCAACTAAATCAGGTTGCTCAGAGCCCCATCAGGCCTGACCTTGAATATCTTCAGGGATGGGGCCTCCACCACCTCTCTGGGCAACCTGTGCCAGTGACCTACCACCCTCAGAGTGAAAAACTTCTTCCTAATGTCTAATCTAAACCCACCGCCCCTTGTCCTGTCACTACCTGCCCTTACAAACTGTCCCTCCCTAGCTCTCCTGTAGGTCCCCTTTTCTGCAGGCCCAGGACAGGACACAGCACTCCAGCTGTGGCCTCACCAGGGCAGAGCAGAGGGTGAGAAGAACCTCACTTGACCTGCTGGTCATGCTCTGCTTAATGCATGCCAGGATCCCACTTGCCTTCTTGGCCATGAGGGCACATTGCTGGTCATGGAGAGCTGCTTGTCCACCATGACTCCCAGGTCCTTCTCCACAGCACTGCTTCCCAGCAGGTCAACCCCAAACCTGTACTGGTGCCAAGGTTACTCCTCCCTAGGTGCACCAGAACTGTGTAATATGCCTGGAACAGGCTGCCCAGGGAGGGGGCTGAGTCACCATCCCTGTATGTGTTTAAAAAAAGGGTAGATCAGGTACTTAGGGATATGGTTTAGCATAGGAGAGGAACAGTTGGACTCGATGATCTTAAAGGTCTTTTCCAACCTTGTGATTCTGTGATCTAAGTGTTTGGAAAAGAAATAATCATAGAGCATGTTATGGAACAGGTTACATGTTGCAACAAGCTAACATACTTTGCAGTGGAAACCAGCGATGCTCACATCACTGTAAGCCACCACTCTCCTTCTTTTGAGAAGCTCAGCAATGATTACTTTTTCCGTCACTGGGGTGTTTGGGTTTTTTTTCCTGTAATGAAAAATGTTAAGTTTTATAGGGTATTTTGGAATGCTTGTGATCCATCAACCCTCCAGAGGTACAACTATCACCACATGCTATATTTATAAGCTTTAAGGAACGTGAAGAGGGAAAGCAATCATCCTAGCATGGATTATGCCTATGCAAAACTGAAGGGGTGAAGGAATAGGGTGAAGACCACAGAGAACAAAGAGGGGGTGGGTGTGAGGACAGTGCATCCTTTTGGAAGTGGGTTCTTCCTTGTGCTGTAGTCCAGATGCTCATAAATCTCCCAACCTGGTGAAGCAAGATGTGCCTTCAAGCAAGATGCTGCTTAACAGGACATCGCTGTCACATAATGTGAAGTTGGCAGGGCGTACCCAGTAGTGCTTTTGGAGACCTTAGTTCCAAGCTCAGCTCATCCAGAGGCAAACTAAGAAACGATGGTGCCAAGTGAGTAATGGCTCTCACGGTGCAGCTACAGCTGCCCTGCTCTAGAGTCTTGGTCCCACTTCAGTCACTTCACACAGGACCAAACCCAAGACTGAATGCAGACTCATGTCCTTTTCCTTCACTTACATCACTTTGGCCACAGCTTTGGTGATCTCAGCTTTATTTAGCAGATCATGAAGGCCGTTCTCATACAGATCGATTCCCCCCTCCTCCTCTTTTCCTATGTGATTTGAGACCTTTGAGTTTATGTACACAAGGGCAGCCAAACCTTAGCAGCACAACCTTGAGCACAAGCTGAGACTTTCCCTTTCCTTTCACCCCCACCCTACCCTGATGGGGTCACTCACATCCTTGGGCATCCCTCTTCAAAAATGTTAAGCCCTGAAAATAATGAATTAAATCACTGCTTCCAAGTTCTGTTTTCCTAGCTTGTAGCCTTCTCTTCTGAAGCGGGGGGAAGGGGGATGGAACGAACGCAGAAGAAAAGACTGATTCAGGTTTTGGCCGCTCTCCTCTGACAGAGGAACGTTATACACTTGACCATGAAAGGGATTATATTATTTTTTTTTAGCAAACCAAAAGGTCAAAATAACAAACACAAACAATTAGAGAGAAAAAAAAAAAATTGCTGGGCTCAGTAGTTTTTGTGACTGGTGCTAGATGCTTAGAGAGAGGTTGGTTCGTTGCCTAATCTTGAGCTCAGGAAAAGACGGTTCATCTTGAAGTTTACAGTGTTATTGGCTGGGCTACAGAGGATAAGATTTCCCTTAAGTCTCTGCCCAAGGCCTAACGATGACTCCAAAAATAACAAGTCGCCTTGAGGTTGGAAATTTTGGTTCAGAGAGAGATTCTGTTCGCATTCCGTAAAGGATCCGCAAATATTCATCTGAGTGGATGGAAAAGGCTTAAAAGCTCTGTAGCACAGTGAATGAGACTAAGCCTGAGATGGAAATAATTTCCTTAATTCTTTGCAGCGCTGCTGCTGTCACTTCCAGCCATCTGTTAGCTGAGACACCCCTGATAAATCTATTAAGCAGCTCGGGAGATGAAACCTTCCGAAAGCAGAGATCACAAAGAGTTCAGTTATTTCTCTGCAGTAGAAAAGGAAGTGGGTGGGGAAAGGGGATGAAAGGATGAAACACACAGCTCGGACTCTTCTGGCTTCAGGATGAAAGCTTGGCTGCTAAAAAAAATAAAACCCCCCAATGCCAGTAATTTCAGACTTCCTTAACGAGAAATGCTGTCACAGACGGGGGGCAAGCAGCAGTCGGAGGTGTTCTGGGAGCCTGATTATCTTCATTTACATGGTAGGCTGTAATTTTAATCCAAGAGGTCTTCTCTAGGCCTGTGAATTTGCCAGGCAGCCTGGTGAGGATGTTGAGAATCCTGGTTTTTAATAGTGGCTAACAGCCCAGTACAAAGAAAGCAGCGGAAAGGGATTTCCCAGTCATTTTGGGAGCAACTTGCTCCTTCGGGAAACACCAAAACTCTGCCCCTGCAATTAGGTTATGTACCGAGATACTCAGTCTCAGCGATAGCTGTAGCAGCATTGCCTTTTGCCCTTCAATTTTTGGGTTTTCCTATCATCTAGTATCGCTTTGTAGACTAAAAGAGGGGCACCAAGCTTGTCCTCTCTGCTCTCCGCTGTCAAGCCCATCTCTGTAGCATTTCAGGTACACAGAAAGGACATTGTTATGTTGCATGCACTGCAGATGTGAAAGATTGTCTAAACCTAGTATTCAAATTATGGAAAGAATAGGAAGTGAGTAAATACAGAACAGGAACTGGAGAAAATTTATGTCAGGCTGGTGCTCTGGAGTGTAGCTTGAAAAAGAACCTGGAAGGTTAGAACGTGCCTGCAAATTAGTAGGGTTTCTGTGACACACCACAGCAGAGCTTTAGCGCTGCGATTGTTAGCATAACAAGCTCCCACCTCATCTTATTAGTGACATGGAAAAACACTTGAAATCTATCTAATCAAGAGCTCACGAGCTGTCAGATCCCACGGGCAGCTGAGATAGGCCTGATGGAAACGGAAACCACAACTGATACCGGCTCTAGCTCTGCTCCAGCCAGCTGAACTGCACGCTGGCATGTCGCCTCTTGACGTCCCATTGACCCCCACGGTTTCCCCTGGGCTGAGGGGTCTGGCCAGGCACACTGGCTCACAGGCAGACTGGGGTGTCCTTTGGGAAAAGTTGGGCTGAGGGAGTGCTGCGGCCATGCTCCAGTAAGGCAGGGAAGAGCCTGGAGAGGCGAAGCAGTAGAGCAGTATAGTAGAAGTGTGTGCATGTGTAACAGCACAGGAGTACAACACCCAACATGCTGCTCACCATTTCTGTCAGGAAATGTCCCATCTTTGGGCAATTCAAACCTGCACAGCCCAAGGCAGGGACAGCAGAGAGGGAAGGGGCAAATGCTGGCCCTTTTCTGAGGTTTGGTAGCATGAAGCACGCTCAGGAGGCAGAGAGCATCACCAGCGGTGCGATGCCAGCTCTCAATCCAATCTGGATCAGTTTGGTTACGGACAGCGACCCCCTCAAGTTTCAACCCAAGTCACAGCACCCACCTTCAGTGAGCAGCAGCCACTGCAGCATGGCAGTGCAGTTTAACTTGGCTAGTTACTGCCTTCAGAAAGGTACCCATCGCGTTGGAAGGGACGAGCAGCTGCGACCTGTTGGACCTGTTTGGGGTTGGACCCGATGATCTCTTGAGGTCCCTTCCAACCCCTACAATTCTGTGATCCTGTGACCTTCCCCCAGGATCGATATCCCTACACGTCATTCTGCCGGGGACCAGGAGAGGGTGCTCTTAAATCTGGCTATGGCTCCGGTTACCCGGAGAGCACCGGTAAAACGCCTTTCTCTACTTCTTCCCCCACCGTCCCAAGCCCCTGAGTATCGGGTGCCTTGTTACCTCCTGCCCGACGTGGATCTGCCACTCCCACCAGCCACGACAGGAGTAGCAGCACCGATGAAAAGCATCTCGCTCTTCATTACACTAGAGCTCCTAAGTGGGAGCGAGCAGGAGTCACACAGCAGCTGCTGGGAGTGGTACGGCTGCACAGTGAAGTCACACAGGGGATAAAGGATGACCTGCAGCTTGGTTTTAACTGTGGGTCTCTCAAAAGAGCCCTTGGACATTAGCTGTGCTGGATGTAAAACAAGAGGGACTGCCTCTGGGACAGGGACATGAACACCATCACATAAACAATTGCTCTGGTGTGTCAGGGAGCAGTTATTTGGCAAAACAGAGTGACTTGGTAAAACTTACCACTCTGCTGCAGGATGAAAAGTGTTATAAACAATTTATAAAAGGGAGACGATAGCCCTTCTCATCATTGAACCACAGTCCCAGCATCAGAGAACAATTTGGTCCCCTCTCTGCATCAGGCCCAATTAGTTTTTAACCCAGAAGCAAACACTACTCACTTAAAATCAATCTGAATCTTCAGGAAAAATAGGTGCATTCTGAACTGTTACCTAAACCTGAATATTCAAACCTTTTGCTGTCCCTCTGTACAGTTTCAAGGTCCCCTTCTCAATCAATGGGTTAGCAACTTGAAGCAAGTGTGAGGGATGAAATCCAGTGGGAACAGAGAGATGGGAAGAGATGAAGCATCTTCTGCTCTTCAAGTGACTTTCTGCAACTTGTTTGGACAACGGCTCTCAGAAGTGAAACCCACTGTGTCATCTCACCTTCCTGTCTTCCAAGAGAAAACATGCCATGCAAGAACATAAACACCAGTGCTAACAGGGGCTGAACACAGAAAGTGGGATAACTATGGGGTACAAAATGATCCTGGCCCAAACTGCATTCAAAACACACAAAACAGTCAGCACATGGATTCTGTGTATTTGTAGACTATTTTAATTCTTACTTGAGAAACGCACAACAGGGTAGAGTTTAAGGCATGCAATCAGGCACAAAACTTCTCTCACTTGCTTTTTGTGCTCATACCTTCAGTGTAAGTTCTATGAGAGGGAGCAGATCCTATCTTTAATCTCTACGTAAAGTAAAGCAACTCCGAGTACCCACTTACAGCCTGAGGTTGATGCAACACTTACAGTTGTTCCTGGAACGCAGGATTTACTTACAGGGAAACTCAGTTCTTTGTCTGTCTGTGCAATTTGTTCTATGCCACACAGAGAAAATGTCATGTATTTCACTTGATCTGCAATGATATCAACAGAAGCAAAATAACCTTTCTCCATGTACATACACACTGCAATTGGAGACATCTGCTTGCATGGTTTTACTTTGATTGCTCTTTTACAGGAAAAAAACCCAGATAATCTAATGGATAGAAAAAACCCATTTTGATTCCTGCTCCTTGCAAGCCTGGCTGCTGCTTTTCCTTGAAACACAAACCAAAACCAGACGTCGTGACTAAGGCAGCCAGTGGGGCTATGGACTTTTTACTGCTGAGGCAAAGAGAGCAATTCAAAGATGGAGAATTCTGTGGATTTAGGTGTATTATCTTAAAAACATCATAGGCACTGAGAGGCTGCTAAAAAACACATTTCCATTTGAGTAACTTTTGGTTGGTAGTAGTGTGAAGCACCTTTGTGTCTACTCCTACAAGGCATTTGCTCTTAACAAGCAAATAATACAGTACTTGACAGGAAGCACATTGCCAAGGAAAATGTTTAGAAGCAGCTATTAACAAGTATTTTCTCTTTAATGCCCTATCGTTGTCCATACAGCTTCTGGTTTTATCTATTATTATCGCTATTATTATTTTAAAACAGGCTAGTCAAGAACTCCTTTCCCTTACTCATGCATTTTTAAAATCAATATGATTAAAAATGAATCTGCTGTGCATCCATGTGATGAATGTGGTAGGAGCTTGTTCTGCATTTCTCCCATGAAGGTCCCCATCCTGTGTTTTTCTGTATGAGTAAGACTTCTGCTGCAACTACCATGAAGAGACAAACCTCAACTCCTAAATGGGTTTAAGCTGCCCACTCCCCAGGGACATCCCTGGTATCACAAGTCCCATCCTCTGCCGTGGTAGGCATTAAGAGTTGGTTATTACAGTGAATTTTCAAGAGGTAATCCTGACATTACAAGCAGTTGGCTAGCCCAGAACGGGATGGTCCCATTCCCTGGGCCCCATCACAACAACAGGGTTCATGCACGTGCCACTTGGTTCCTATTCTGCAAAACACTGACATAACGACCTAAGCCTGAGGTCAGATACCACTGGAACAAGATGGTGACTTCACCATTCAATCTTCTGAGAGCATTAAAATTAACTCAGTGCATAAGAATTACATCCTAAACATGCATAGGGAGGCACTGACCTCTTCTTTGACCTCCTAGAAACGAACAGGCCATTTAGCTCTGGGAGAAGAGTCAGAACTCCCATTCCCACTCTTACATCTTACTAGGGAAGAGGCCATGGAAACAATTTTTACCTACAAGAGTGGCTCAGAGTTAAAAGAGATAGTGTAAGCCTATCAAAATTACAATCTAGATTTAGCTTGTGGATAGGAACAGTAATGTTTAAAAGATATCTGGCCTTTTGGATGAAAAAAGAACTACTAACCGATCAAAAGCTAACTGTGCATTTAGATTAGCCAGCACATAAACATGAGTTCAAGGAAGCAGTGCAAAACATGAGAGAGTAAATAATGAGAGAATGTGAAACCACTAGACTACACGCTGCTAAGCTTGTAAACAGAGCACATAGCTAATATGCTTTCCCAACTTAAACTGCAATTTAGTAATGCTGCAGTGATCTGATTCACATATATATGAACACATGAAAAACTGTACACCAAAACGTGCTTTGCAGCTCTGACACAGTCCCAGGATGACACAGAAGGCTCACTGGGAGCATCTCCCTTTACCACCCTTGATGTTTCATCTGATTGCTCTGGGCAGAAATAAACTCCCGTTCCCTTCAAGCCTGATGTGAGAACAGCTAAGCCACATCGAGCCCTGTTCCACTGCAGCTATCGAAAGTCACTATTACAACACAGTGAAATATTTCTCTGGGGCAAACAAAATTAGGCAGGGTAAATTTAGTTGAAAGATTTTAGTAAAACAAAGCCAGACTTCATTGGTTAGTCCTCTGCTAAAGTGTTCTTGCTGCACAGAGCAGAATTGCTCAGAAGACAAACTAGTCCCAATACTGACACTGATATTATGCTGACATGCAGGATGTGCCCTGGGCAAGCTTTCCTGAAATTAGAATGCTCTTTCCTGAAATCAGTGTGCCCAGAGTGCATATTAACTGTCAGGTTTCCTAATGGCTGTTAGAAGTTCTTCAGGGTCTCTCTCTTGATCTTAAAAGCTTTTGTACCCAAGGGAACACATGTTATTTCATCCTCTGAAACTGATTGTCTACTGCAAAAAAATGGGGGAAATTTAAGAAAGAGACATGAAAATCATGGCTAGGGAAGTGTTTTGACTCAACAATAAAGGCAAAGCAAAACAGATACCACCCTGAAAGAAGTTACACAGGAAGGGATTGGATTCTATTGAGGCTAACCCTGAAAGATGCAGTCTCTTCATCATTAAGTTTCCTATGAATGAGTCATTCTCAGAGCAACACAAAATGTACTCAATAGCTTCTCCCAGCAATTCAGGATGTAAATGCCAGTCACAAATAAAAATTACAAGGCAAAACTACAATAAAAACCAACCACCTTATTTCCCATTTCTCATCATGGTGATGCCTTGCAAAAGAAGACACAAAGACTGAAAGCATTTTAACTTCTGAAATATGAAATGCCATTTATGCTACAGAGGAGTACCTCAGCCTTTTAGCTAGGAAACAGTCTTTCCATGGATGCTTGGTTATCAGCTATCATGCAAAAAACAATTAGTCGTTCAAGCAATTAAGAAGGTAAATATCTCCTAAAAGGTTTTGAGCTTTTCAAGCCCTAAATGCAACTGCTATAAACATAAGACTGTTCCTGAGTGTAATTTTAGCTATTGTATTGCCTCTCCTGAAGAGATTCACTGTATCATGTGTTGTAAATTCTTGATGCTCTTTTAGCTGCAGTCTGGGCCTCTGGTGAGTTCTCCTCTTGCTCCTCAGACTTCTTATGGTTTAGGAATATGTCTGACTTTAAGAAGCGGCTGTAGCTGTCGTATTTCATGAGATTGAATATCTGGTAAGAGGGAGAGAAATACAAAAACAGAGACCTAAGTAAAACTAGATTTAAAGTGAGAAGGACAGGGTATGAACACTTAACGTGCTTTTGTTCTGTTAGCATTAAAGCATTACTGAAAAGCATGACAGGACAAACCACTTCAAACCCTCAGCAGGTGCTACACGTAGCGAACAACGCTGCAGGGTCACAGCCAGCGCTTTGCAATCATGTCTGGAGTAGTTTAAGGATCAGATTGTGGTTTTCACAACAGCCAGCTTTGAAAAGCTCCCACTGAAAAGCAGGGGGTCACCTGCTATGGCCACCAGGTAGAATCTTACAGCTGATGAGTCGATACCTGACAAGTCAGGACATTACCTGGTTCGTCTCCCACAGCAGCCTTGAGTAAAACCTAGCAGGGATGTCCCTCTGGTAGGGCAGTAGGAAGGATACTCAGAAGGATGAAGCAGAGCTGGAGAGGTACCTTTTAGGCACCTTTCTGACTTCAATTACTCTTGAACAGTACAAAATAGCTCATTGTACAGACAGGGTTCTGGATAATTAAGGAAAGCCTCTAAATAATTTACACAAATACTGAAACTGTAAACTGAATCTAGACTGAAACAGCTACTTTAACCAGTGTTTCTTAAACTTGCACCAATTCTCCCATCCTTTTTAGATCACTACACTACCAAATGCCAAGGGGGGTCTCAGGCTAGATCAGAAATGTTGCAGGTACCTGCCACAAAAAGGTGATGTGGTACAGATGGAATTTGCCAGTTAAAGCGTGGTTTAAAACTGGAGATAGATTAAACTTGTGCCATTAGGCTTTTCCCTAGCACATCTGCCCTTATTCTCACAACTAATATGAAGCACAAAGTCAGCTTTTCTCTCCCAAGGCTGGAGTCAAGGCTCTTCCCTCAACACAGCTGCTTTCTCTTCTATTTATGCCCATTTGAGACAAAAAAAATCTAGAACTCTGAAAACAAAAGGTTTTGTGAGAGTAGCCTAGAATCTATTCAGGTGTCGAGGTCAGGACTGTATTCTGCTTGGTCTTGAAACAGAGGGGAAGGAAAAAAAGTAAACCTCAGAACTATAATTGAGGCAAAACCAAAGCCTCCATCACACTCTGTTTATTATCTCACTGGCAGAGCCTCTCTGAGTCATGCCTCATGACCAGTTACACTTTACAGTACTCAGAGTAACTGTATTTCCAAGAGGAATTTCTGGATTCTGACTCCCACGTGTGGATAACCAGAGCTTTACCTTTGTGAGCTTCATTTCTGACTGACAGTACAGCCAGGTAACACAGCTGCTTAATAGGGAAAAGCAATTAAATAATTTCATGCTGCTGTTCCATTTCACCTCAAGGAGCCTGGACAGAAGAACACACAACTTGACTGTTCTTGTCTGTGTTTGCTGAAATACACCCCTTGCAAAGAAATTACCTGAAGCATTCTACTAATCACTGTTTGTTTACACATTTAAATATTTAAGTTCATGTTTAAAAGAGAGGAAATATTTATAAGCTGCATATTGGAAGACTCAAATCAAGGCAGTTAAGTCAAATTACACTTCCTGGCACTGGCTAACTACAATGTAATTGAATTGATCCAACCAAGTCAAGGGAAAAAAACCCCAGAAACTAAGGAAGACATTGTCTGTTGAAACACTGTAAGAACTCAGACTGATCCCTTGTTCCTGGTATCATTTAAAGCATCTCCCAGAGAGAAAGAGCACCAAGATCAAAATATTCTGGAGTCTGGTCAGCCAAATGCACAGAACAGATTTTACAATCACGTGCAAGAGCAGAGTTCTCTTTTTACCTCCCCTCCTCCCATCACCTTTGTGGAGCAGCAATGTTTACCCCATAAGTATTTTGAAATCATGAATTTCTCTGAACACTGCTTCATTCAGCACAAACAACTGCCTTCAAGTTGTTCAAGACCATCCCTTGAGCACGCCCCACAGGTAGCCCCACTGAAATCAGTAGGGACTGGAGAATTGGGAGTGCTAGTTACCAGTAATGCTACAGCCCAGACTGTGGCTTGCAAGCTCTGCCTCTTTATTCTGCAGAGACATGGTGCCAGCAGTAGTTAACACTGTGCTTTAGAGAACAAACTATACCACTCTTCATAGCTTTATAAGGATTGAAAACTAGAGAAGACCAGAAGTCTTCCCAGACTATCTTCTAACACCAATAAACAGAAGCTTCAAGCAGTGGAAACCTGCAACAACCCACAAACTGCAATACTCTGCATTTGGTTTTAAAAGGTCACAGACTTTCTTCCTCACCAGTGGGATTCCCCTACCACTGGTCTAGCTGATTCCAGCTGAGGTATAACATCCCTGGCTGATCACCTGCATGCTCAGTTGTAAGACTGCAAAACATTTTACCTAGGGCTGTCTTACTAGCTTCACTCTCACTATCACCCACCCTGAACCAAAGCGCTTAGATTTACCAGCACATTTTCTTTCCCCCAAGTCAGAAGTTCTTCCACAAAAAAACTTTACACCTTCACAGGGAAATCTGGTTTCAGACATTTCCACTGCTAATGACTTGGAACCTGATTGGAAGACAGCAGAGCCTTTGCTTCCTCAGCCCACTTCAACTGAGCCTGCCAGTGCCCAACACACATAGTTCTTGATGTGAAATGGGTTAAAAACACTATTTAAATCAGCATGTTGTTTCTCCACAAAAGAGAAAAGCCAGATGGAAAATACAGGTAGTCCTGAGGATGGTACAGAAATTAGAAACAGTACAGACTGCAAGTGCTGGAAAGCTGCAGATAAGAATGACTCACTTCAAAACTCAGGCTCTAAAATAAGTTACGTATCAAGAAAAGACGTGCCTGCAAAACGTCACCTCACTTCTATCAGGCCTCCCAAGACCTATGGGGAAAAGCAAAGCAGATGCCCAATCCTCTTCTAAGTTTTGTGCATTACAGAAGAGGAGGCTTTTCAGGAAACTGCATTATATTCAGATCAATATAAACACTGAAACAAAATGAAGAATCTTGAGCTCTCAAGGAAACCAGTGGCAACTACAGAAACAAACACCAGCAGTGACTCAGCACAAGTGAACACACAGGAAAACGTAGGCACAAAGTCAGGCAGCTGGGCAACTGATCCTCAGGCACAAAGTCAGGCAGCTGGGCAACTGATCCTCAAGATACCAGCAGAGGAACCCAGGAGAAAACTTCATCTGATTTTCCAGGCAAGTCCTGAACTGGAATTAGCTTGGTGGCACTGAATCTCCTAATTAATTAGCCCTTGCTAGATGGGGACAAGAACGTGGGGTATGGTGCACCCACCCACAGAGCAGCTGCATTAATATCCCCAGTGAAGAAGCAGCCCAGCTCCGTGCCTACCTAATGAGTCCATGCCACAGGCAGGAGTAGGCAGCTTCCCACCTTTCCCACACTAGCTTGTGCTTAGGAAGCAGACACAACCTAAACACACTCTGTTCTTGAAGAAAGTAACTTTACCTGGTCCTGGAGCTTCTGAAACATGAGAGGGTGAGGTGTCTCCAAAATGGTCTCATTCAAACGTGACTGCCCTTCAACATTGACCTGGGAGGAAGCTTTGCTGGACAGGAAAGTCACGTAGATTTCTTTAGCTTTTTCCTGCATCTGCAAAAGGACATATTTATTTAAAGAATTATTTGCTGTGGGGATATTCTATGTATTTGTTAATGTTTTATTGGAGACTGCTCTGAGTCACTTGTTGAGGCTCTTAAAACCAAAACATTGTCTGAATTGAAAAAAAAGAAAACAACAAACAAATATACATGGATTATCTTATTTGTGTATATTTTCATTTATACTGGAAGATAGACATCTCTGCAGGCCAACTCCTGCACTGACACTAGTGGAAGCCACCAGTGCTCAGTAGGTTGTGATGCTAATCTGTGAGTCTGATAATCCAGCACAAAACTGCTCAGCATCATCAACTAGGCCTTGCCTTCACTATTTAGAAGACTACTTTTACTAACAGATAACCAGCAAGCTCAAGTTGCCCAGAGGGGAAATACACTATGGGAACTTGCTGCAAGGCAAAAATGAGCAAAGTTAGAGTATAATCCATGCTACTGGTAGATAACCTTGTGGTACTACATCCTTTGTTACAACAGCATTTTTATCTCAGGACAGCTCACATTCAACACTGGCTACATGATTAAAACACAACCCTTTTTTGGCTAATGATAAAGATAAGACTCTGAAGACCCTCTGAAAGCTGATAAACAATGGCAAGTGTGACCTGCATAAAGCAGTGTATTAGTGTTTGCCCTGGAATCAAGAGAATGGTTTTCTCTCAACAAATCAGTAACAGCAATAACATCTAACACCTACCTAGCATCCTTAAGCTTTGAAGCAGTAAACGAGGGGGCACAATCCTCAGGAACTCGATGCAAGCTCCCCCTTGACCAGAAGATTGGCTAAAAGAAAGCCCAGCAGGGCAGAAGAGAGCCAAGCCAGGCAGGAGGGAAGCCTCCTTGCTGCAATCTGAATTCTTCACACTGAGAACAAGGCCCATGCAGCACCCCAAGCTACAGTTACTCATCAGTGTTCCCCACTGTACATCTAATGAGTGACCACATCTTCAGACCAGCACCAACTACAGGGCTGTATCTTTGGTGGGAAGTGAGCTTCAAGGAGGAAGCATTTAAACCCTCACCCATGAAGGAGTCACAGAATTTCTCTCATATTTTACAGCTGAGAATCAACATTTGGGGATAATTAGAAGAAAAGCTGCACGTGTTTGACAATTCACAAGGCCTAAAGAGTTAACTCTCTCACTGCTGAAGGAGACACACATTTTCCAGATGTTTCCAGGCAGATGATTCATCTGGTGGGTCAAACATCATGTGTTAGGTGCTTTAGGTCACAGTGAGTGTTTGGAACAGTTTCTGATCTTTCCATTTTCACTGATGGGCAGGACTGGGTCAGACATGAGCAGCTAATCCAATTGATCAAAAGTGGGACTGCTTTAACTGGTGAAGTTAATACTGTAATACAGACATGGCATAAAATGTCCCTTTAGCTACTGCTGCATGTACAAGCATTGTCAGTGTTAGTCCTACCCAAATAATTTTTGAACCTGATATTAAATTTCATCCATATTTAAGAGAGGGGTAAAGGATGAAGAAATAATCACCCTTCTCCTGATTCAATGGAAAAGAGCAGTGAGGGAGAGGAAAAGGCAGCACTGCAGTATGCATTCAGAAGTTACCTGCTCTACTTGAACTGCCAGCACATACTTAGCTGCTGGCTAATCAACACACACATAGCTCCACACCAGCCACAAGACAATGTGCTGCTTGCCCAAGGCACACAGGAGCAAGCTGGGCTCTGCAAACAAAGAGCAGAGGACTTGAGGGGAAAAAACCAAAAGTACAAGTACTGTGAGGAAGCTTAAAGAACATGGGGGAACGAGAGGATTGTGTGGGAGGTTGGTGAAATGGGGAGGATCTCTGGACTTTGTGGGGAAGAGAGACAAAGAAAGGAAGTGAAAGTGCTGTGGTAGGATGACGGGGGCGTTGGAGAGGCACAGGGGACCTGATTTTATCACAATGGGGAAACATGGAAATGCACAGCTAAACATTACAGGTTCTGCTGCATATGGAGCACCCATGCTACATCAGTGATTCAGCAGTAGAGAAGCAGTTTAATGACAATTAATTTAAAAAAAAAAAAAAGTACAGTTAAAGCTGCCAGTATCTTTATACATCCCCCAAAGGACAGTCAGGGAGAGCCAGCTTCAGGTGGAGGAGACAGCGATGCTCCCTGTTCAGTGGGTGGCATTATTTGTTCTGCATCAGTCTGAAACTAAGGCTTTTGCACAGGGGACTCTACTCTGGAATTTAAACAGCACTTCAGCTGGGATCTTGTTCACAGGTGGTTATTAAAGGATTTCTGGCACCTTTCACTTACATCTGTGTGCTCACTCCAGCATCCGTGCCAAATTCCCTTTTGGAGTACAAAGTTCTGTCTGCAGAAATCCCCCTCACTATTTCAAGTGGATACAATATTCCTTCCCACTTCCTTTCTGAAGGTCAAATTCAGCTCTCAGGCATGTGTGGTTCCAAAATGAGGTGAATGGGAGTCCCAGATGCTCACCAGAACAGGCTCCAGCAGTTAGCAGCTGTGCAGCATTACCCAGCCCTGCCTAACCACTGCCACATCCCACATGGGAAGTCACAGAAGGAGCTCTTGAATAGGTATATTTTGTTCTGAAATTGTTCACTGCAAAACTTCTTGACATGGGTGTTTTGGGGGGTTTCAGCAATAGCTGAAAAGATTCCATGTCATTTGAAGCATTTTTGACAATCTGTAATTTATTTTTAAAGCTCAGCTACATGAGAAGAAACATTTAAACCTTGGGAAGTAGCACAATGGATGTGTTGTTTACTTCATGAAGTTGCAAATGCAACAGCATATGACTAACTCCAACAAAACATGTAAAGTTAAATCTTACTGACTTGTGACCACCACTCCCATTTCAATAATTAAGTATGTGTCATAAGATGAGGACCTTATGGGTGAAAGTCACTCTGCAAGTGGACTTGACCTAATTTCTTCCTCAATCTTTGCTAAAAATTACATTTCTAAATTAACTTCAACTTTAAAGGTTGGGGAGTTTTTGTAACTACAGCAATGTGTCTTGAGCTGAGCAGAGGAGTTTGTGCTTTCCTGCTGCAAGAACACAGGCTGAATCCACTCCATCTAAAACCTGCCTAGGCCAGTAACATAGCCTGCTTGCTGCCTCGCTCTGCAGATCCTGAAAACCTCCCCAGGTCCCTGAAACATGGTGCATTTTCTGTTAGCTCACCCAAACAGCATAACAAACACAGACTCATGGAGCAGTCTGGTTTCAACTTCATTTCTGCCTTCCCCTAACTAAACGTTCCCACCACTAGTCTCAAGCCAACACAACAGCCAAGAGCCTGGATTCTCCTTGCCAGTGGTTCACATTCAAGAGGAAGGGGAGAGAGAAGATGTATCTGCACAGCATCTTGCAAGATCTGCCTGTGTTGGCTTGATATGTCAGCTTCTAGGCAGAGCCCACATGACCGTGGTTAGAGTAACAACCAAAACAAATTTAGTAAGTCTTGAGGAAAGGCCTGAGATATTTTCTTAGAATGGCAACAGACAATTTGCAAACAACATAAAGCAGGAGCAGGGTGAACCTGCACCTGCCTGTGAAGGCCAGAAAGGAAGGAGAGGACATTTACTGAGCCAACCACCCTAATGATATACCATCCTGTACAAAACCAACGCTGCTTGAGGCTGACACAGAAGCAAGGACAGTAACACTAGGCACAATGAATACTTATCTACAGATTACCTTTGTACAAATTTAAAGCAACCAAGAAATACCCCACACTAACACTCTCATGTCAAATGCTGAAAGTTTATCTTACACTTTAAAAGCAGGGAAAAAAAAAATCCCACTCAGTCTGGGTTAAATTGAAATCAGCTTCATCTGACCAAAAGTCTAAGTGTCTATGAACTGGATTCCATGGTAAACCAGTTTTAATGAGAAGCAGGCTATAAAACAAGTAAAATTTGTTTTTAGAATGCTCTGTTTGCATTAGACAGACACAAAGTGATTTCTGCAAGAGTCTCTTTCAGAAGACAAATTTGTGCTTCATGCTATCATAAACATTGGAAAGATTTCTATTTTTACTGCTTTTTCTAGCTTTGTAAATTATCTAAACCAAGCCATCCATAAGCAGCAGCTATAAAGATTTACTGGAAGACTGTGTCTCTCTAAAGCACATTTATTCTGGCCACTGCTGCTATAGCTTTGGTAGTAGCAGTAGTCCAGCTTGACCGGACTATGTAATGATTGGTGCTGAATAATTAAGCTAACTGCCATCTAGTTAAGTCTCTGCTCATTAATTTGGCAATTCATTCAAGAATTCACTACCTTACTTCAGTTTCTTTTGTTTTGTAACTTGGGATTTGATAAGGCAAAACGTTTATTCTGGTTATTGTAAAACATTTTGTTTGTGTTGTTTGGTATTTTTATATTACACTAAAATACCATAATGGTGTATATTTTAATGTAATAGCCACTATTCTTTAAAAAAAAAAAGTCCTGAATGAAATATCTTGGTATTGCCAAGCAAGATGATGCAACATCACTCAATTAAACCTTCTGCTATTCCCACGCACCCAAAAAAAAAAGAGTTCAGAGTTTTCAAAACATGGGAAGCTTGACAATTTCAGCATTTTGTTTTGATTTGAAATAGAAACAGCTTTGTTTCCAAACAATTCTATTACACTGATTTTGGTGCAATTCCTTCAAGTATTTGCACTCTCACAAAGCATGATAAGCAACAGTAGAGTTAAAGAGTTCCAGCTCTGCTACAGAAGCTTTGCTCACAAGGAGAACACATTCAGAAACATACCTGTTTTTTCCCCTGGGTTTTCTTAAATTCTTCACATGCTAGCCAGAACAAAACATTTTCTTCACTAAATTCCTTCTTTAAAAATTCCTAGAGAAAAGCAAAGCAAGCAAACAAACGTTAGTATCCAATCTCAGCTGCTTTTCTCTCTTCCTGCTAGAGGTATTACAAGTAGAAGCCACCCATGGGTAGCTTCACCGTGGTATGAGTTTAGATAATCCATGTGACAGCATGGGCAGCGTTAGGGCATCTGCACACCACCAAAACCCAAATGCAGAATCATATACTCAGCACTTTGAAAGCACATTCCAGGAGAATGATGCATTGCATTTAATCTCAGAGCATATCAGTAACTAACAAAAAGAGTTTCTTCGGTCTCCCTTAAATAACTCAAGCAGTTTTACAGTCATTACTCAAAGGGAAATCCAAAAATATATTAATTCATTATCAGGTGATTATCATGAACTCTTTTAGTGAGTCACACATCACTTGAGATTCTCAGCTAGTATCTTTCTGATTTTTTAATGAGTAAGTTCTCAACAAATGAAAGCATTTCTAAACATGATAATCAGTGGCAATAAATTCCCTTAAGTAAACTAAAGCAGAAGATGTATTTGCATTCTCTAGGCAGTGTTTAAACGAAGGACATTCCTCCAAAAGTAAGGCCTGTTTTAAAATGGGGGAAAAAATGTACATTAAATTTCTTTAGAAAAAATAATGACTAGAATATTTATAGTTCTGAGATCATTTGTGATCACTTTCAAGTGTTAGAAAACAGACATTAACTAATGGCAAGAATTAAATAGTACCAAGATTATTTTTTTTTACTTTTTCTTTTTTAAGTATTCTAAATCACAGTGTTTTGCAATTCTGGTTTACATCCCTTTTCAAACCAGTCTGGCGGGAAATATTTTTATCCTAGTGCATTTTACCAGCGACTGGTAGGGCAAAACCACAGTCATGTAGGTAGTTCCTACTCCTCCAGCTAATATGGCAGGAAGGCCTTAAAAAATCCAACTTGCCAACCTAAGTAAGCCTCAAGCCTGCATTTTGAGCTGCACAGGCCCACACACTGTGGTAAACTTAAAAGGAGTTATTTCAAGTATCGTATGGTCTGGGTTGGAAGGGACCTCAAAGATTATCTAGTACCAGGTACAGCTGCTGCAACACAGAGTAAGAGCCACACAGAGTTATCAGGCTCCAGAGCTGCTTGTGTTAACTCAGCACTTAAGGAAGGGCAAAATATGAGAATAAAAAGCATGGGATCAGTCCTCAGTAATAAATAATGCTCGGCAAGAGAGATCAGTGGCTCACGGACTGTAGTTTATCCAACAGTAACTTGTTAATCCTCAGAGTGGCCAATCGATCTGAATAGAAAGATGCAACCACAAGTCTTCCATGTGCCCCTGGAGAGCAAGCTGCAGTGGCAGTGGGCAGACAGCACCACCTCAGAAGCTCATCAAATGCCACAGCTCCAACTCTGCCACCTCTGCTCAAGGTACACACCTAGAAGGTTGCACACCTACGTGCTTGCAGCACTTGCACCATCTGGGCTCCAGCAGAAGAGGAGTGGCCAGCAGGGATGGGGGCGGGATTGTGTCTCTATACTCTGCCCTCATGAAGCCCCAGCTGGAGTCCTGTGTCCAGAGCTGGGGCCCCAATACAAGAAAGATGTGGGACTGTTGGAGAGGATTCAGAGGAGACCACAAAGATGAGTAGAGGGCTGGAGCAGCTCCCCTGTGAAGAGAGGCTGAGGGAGCTGGGCTTGTTCAGCCTAGAGAAGAGAAGGCTGCGGGGGGACCTCATTGCAGCCTGCCAGTCCCTGAAGGGAGCAGAGAAACAGGAGGGGATTCAACTTTTTGAAAGGGTAGATAATGGCAGGACAAGGGGGAATGGATTGAAGCTGAAGGAGGGAAGGTTTAGATGAGATATTAGGGGGAAGCTCTTTACAGAGAGAGTGGTGAGGTGCTGGAACAGGCTGCCCAGAGAGGTGTTGGATGCCCCATCCCTGGAGGTGTTGAAGGCTGGATGGGGCCCTGGGCAATCTTGTGTAGATCCAGGCCTGGAGGTTGGTGGTCCTGCCTGTGGCAGGGGGATTGGAACTCTCTGATCCTTGGGGTCCCTTCCAAACCAGACCATTCTATGATTCTATGATCTATGCTGAGACTCACTCAGCTTTAAAACCTAATTCATGTAATAAAAATATCCATAGTTATTATAGCAACCCTAAATCGTTTCACTCCTTCTGGATCTTCAAGGAGGTTCTCCAGTGATGTAGCCCATTTTGAGGTTCCTTTCAAGGTTTGGTGGCTGCTGCTTGGGTGACCCTCGCTGTCATTTATTTCTGGAAAAAATTGAAGAGAACATCATCTTCATTAGCAGTGATGAATGAATGTCACATGCACTTCTTCCTCATCACCCTCCTCACCCTGGGATTACATCTGTGCTCTTTAAAGGAAACACCATAAAGCTGAAAATAAACACAGACACATATTTGAATTCTGCTTTTTGCCTCTGAGGAGGTAAAAAATGCCTTGCAGTTAGATAATTCATGAGTGTGGAAGTAGGCACTGTCCCTGTTTGACAGGAGTTCAAGCACCTTCACTGCGGAACACAGTGACCACAGACGGTGTAGTAGAAGGACCATTTGCCTTGTGTTCTGGCACTGTCAACGACTTTGGCTTCTGTAAAGCAAATCCTGGACAGTCACACAAATGAAATTTATTTTTAAGGAAGGACTCATCAGTGGAGGTTGGAAAAAGGCAATGAGAGAAAGAAAAATAATGCTTTGTTTAACAGGAGAAGAAGTTTCAAGTGTTAACCCAGTCTAAGAGGAGAAAAGACAGCTGGCAGAGGAGCCTCATTCCAGCTCAGTCGACCTGCTAATGGGGGAAGAGGTTTTGGGGTATTTTTCTGGCTGTTTTCAAGACCATTGAAATTCAGCTTCTACAAGGTGTACTGAACTGTGGCCACACCTTATCCTCCAGCCAGCCTTCCCACAGACAGGAGATAGAGCACACGTTTTGGAATTTTTCTATCCCAGGGACAAGTATTCACAGAACTGTAGGGGCTGGAAGGGACCTCCAGAGATCATCGAGTCCAACCCCCCTGCCAAAGTAGGGTCCCTGTTACATACAAAAGCCTACTGATGCCAAAAAAGAAAAGTTTGCTGGCTACCCATCAGAAAACCTATTGCTTGGGAAGACTCCAGGAATGTTACTGCTGATCTGAAAACACTCTAAAATAGACATAAAGCTCTTGCTTGGCCTCCTCCCTCTCAGACCCAAAATGCCCAGGGAAGACAGGAGTGCAGGCCATGAGGAATCAGGCTAAGAGCTCTACTTCAGGCCACCACACACTGGAAAGGCGCATAAAACTCTGACTGTGAAGCATACAGTCCCAATTTATTGCTATAACCCCTTCATTTCTCCCTGTCAACTTATGGGAAACCTGGATCTCAGTAATTTCTGCTTCGGTTCTGTTAAAAAAGCTGTTCCTCTGCCACAAAACTAAACCTCAGCATGTATCTCACAGGACTATCTATGCAGAGCTACACTATCAGATGCCCTTTTTAACCGGTAGCTAGAATGACAAATGCTAAGATTAAAGCCCCTACAAAATACTGGCACGGCAGCAAAGCCAACTGAGTTTTGGTTGGAAGGGACCTATTTGTTTTTCTAAGAGTGAGATGGATCACCATTTTAAGTGAAGGAGCATCTCCTTTTCTCCCTTGAGAGGAGTGTTCCTCTCATGCAAGAGAAATTACAAAGCTGGAAAAGAGGTAAACTGCCTGTAGTTGTGGATTCCATATCAGTGCCTAACAGTGAGATCTACACTCATGCCCTGAGTAAATACAGACGTAAAAGAAAGGAATGCACCTAAAATGATCAAGCAAGTAGTCACACAGGCTTCATTTTTCATGTGTAAATCCTGTCTCCCCTTTGTCCATCTTGCTCATGCTCTCTGATGCTGTTAAAACACTGACTTGAAGTTTCTTACAGGACAAATGCATGACTTTGGGCCTGCACAGAACCTTTCAGGACCCAAGATTATTATAACGGATTTGGTTAAGGACTGGGACAGACTGGTCTCCAAAGCAGCAAGTACACCTACAGCTCTGTACAGGAGAAGTAATTCCTCCCCCAAACACAATGCCTGCTAGTTAAAAGTCAAGAGTCAGGATCCGAGGATTGCCTCCAAACCACTACTGCAGACTTCATATGTGTCGCAATAGTACAGTGAGTTAACTGTGCCTCAGTTTCCCCTCCCCTTAGGCAAAATTTATTTTACATATGTGACTCAAAGTATCTGGGCCTCTAATCTCAGTACAGCCTGTGAGATTTAAGTGGGAATAGCCAACTACATTGGAGCAGAACACAATTACCTCTGAGGAGATTAAATCTCTTGCTACGATCACTCTCACCTCTGAGCTGAGTGGCAGCTCCGCATGTACAGTTGCTAATGACCTGAAGGACGTGGCCATTCTATTACTGAATGTATGATTTAGCAGAGAACATATGGGAATTTGGCTTTATTTCTAGTGTTTCTTTTCCAGCCAAATTTTAAGTGGACTTCAATGATTACTTCAAAAGCATTTATTTCAATGAGCCAATGCAACACAAGGTGGACCCAGCACTATGAGAACCTAAAAAATTATTCTGGTGAGCAAAGGCCAGAACAAGTGTTTCTACACATCCAGGATACATTGATCTGCTGCCCCTCAACTGCTTTCTCATTTCGTATCTCTCCTCCCTGCCCACCATTTGCTCCAGCTTCCTTCCACTTCCACCCTACCCACCACAACCCAGCTCCATCCTCCATTTACATTTCCCTCACTCTTTTGATCACCCTCCAGACCCTGCACTCTGCTACGACCTCGCTCCCCTTCTACCTCCTCCTCCAGCCCTGCAGGAAATCTTGGGTTCGACAGGAAGACCTACACGACTTCTTCCTAACGTGCATTCTGATGACCCGTCTTGTACAGGACTCTGTTACTCAGTTCATTTCCTCACTTAACCAAAGTGCTGTGATGATGCTGGGCTGCCCACTGCTCATGCAAGACAACCCTTTAATTCACTCCTTACCTCACTTACTCAAGCTGGGAGCTCCCCAGAGCAGAGGATACAGGATGCCACAGGTGCAGGCAAGCCCTGCTGAGCCAGCACTGGTACCACAACCCAGTTCAACCCGTGCTACAGCTCCCAGCACCAGTCCACGCCGAGGCAGGGGACACCAGCCACAGTGTCACAGACGCAGACCCTCGGACCACAGATACATAATAAACTCAAGAGGCCAGAGAACATCCTGCCATCAGGTAGCGCAGCACGTGTCTTGTCCCGAGCTGTCCCCCAAGGCACGATACCCAGTGCAAACAACCTGCTAGGGACACTGCCGGGCTGGTACCACCCTGCCTGCTGGGCCAGGGGGTAATACGGCTGGCAGGAGCCAGAGCAGTGCCAGGGAGCGTGCCAACAGCTCTGGAGGGCTCACATCTGTGGACTGGGCATGGCACTACTCAGGCTCCCCCTCCGGGCTGAGTCCCATTAATCCCCTCGGCCATAAAACATTAACATTCCCATTCAGCACAAATGTAAATAGGCTGTGCATGATACGGGACAGCAGGAAACACCTTGAAATTTCATGAGGGTATTAAAATCCCTGGGTATTTTTATTACACCCCATTAAAAACGCCCTCACAAGCATTTTTTTCTAATATAAAAATGACACGGACACCACAATTAGGATCATAACTTCTCACTCCACGCACTGCTGTGATTTCTATCATTTTTTTAAGATAGAGAAGAACCTTTAAATGACTCCAGGAGCTAATCCCCAAGTCTTTATCTGTGTTACTAAATTACCTTAAAAGTGATACTTCCGCTGAAAGAATTCAGTGAAAGCCTGAAACCAATTTATTTCAGAAGCAAATACTGCAATAAGTGTAAGAGAAAATTACACGGATGAGCCTCCTGAAATCTATTTCTCTGTTTGCTATTTATAAGGACAACTTTCTTCTGTTAAAGTCAGCTGGTGACAAAGCTATATAATATGCTCTCAGAAATAACAAGCTCAATGGCAATGTTTAACAACCATTAGATCATTTAAATGAGGAAAGCAGGCGTTTGCTGTTGCTGGAAATTGGGAGATAACTTTCTGCATCCAAAAAAAAATAAAAAAGCAAACTTCCTACTGACCACATGACCTAACACGGCTGCCTGCACCATGTGCCACAGCCAGCTACTTCTACAGAGCAAATGATCAACAGGATATTTTAAGGGCATCGTTATTTCAGAGGAGAGCCCTATACTAAGCCCACACGGATGGGCAGTGACATTAGCTGGAGGATTATTTTGGAGCAGCATCTTCTAGAAGCTGCTTTCCCCCTATCGCACAACAGTACCGCCACGTTAGGCTGCAGATAAAGACTCTCTGTAAGAGATAGATATAACGGCAAGCGCAGTGCTGCTAACTCTAATTATGAGTTGAAGTGCAGCATCAAACAATGGAGCTGGGACCGAAACCACGGAAAGTGTCAATAACAGCAAAATACACAACTTCATGGGTCAACACTCGCAGTCCTGGCCCTTGGTTTCAACAAGCCCAAAGAAAGGTGGAAACCCATCAAATTTTTAGAGATTCAGGCGCAGCTAACTGAGCTAGACATGGTAATCCGTCTGCCTTCCAGAAGGGGTAACGCACTATACACCTCCGTCCCAGGCTGCTGTCCTTCTCAGACCATTGACAGAGCAGCCCGTATGGCACCATATTAAACAGCACAGACTCGCACCCTTCACAGTACGCCTCTGGATGGATCCCTGACCTAAACACCCCTTCCAACTGCTTCTCTCCTGCACACGCCTTATACAAACCCCTTAACAGAAGACAACCAGCACACAAAGAGTAAACAGGTATGACAAAAGCACCATGTAAATAGCATATTCCTTATTCGGCACTTTTAACATTAATATACAACGTTAAGAAAAGCCTTCTCAATTTCTTAAGAACTTCTGGTCACATTACCCGTATTTTCCCTTTTCCCACCTGGATCATAAAGCTGGGAGCCACAAACCTTGACTACTTCAAAGGTACTCCGAAAAACCTTGTATTTCCCTATGGTCACCAGAATGCCTATCCAGCAACAATCACCAGTCTGGAATTAATAAATCCAAGGTTATGAAACAGTAGGAAGCCGAAAAGGGAAAACTGCCTTACTCTCCATGTATCCGAGCGCCACTGGATGAATCCCCACACAATACTGTCTAGCAGCAGCTAAATTTTGAACTTTTTCACTACAAAAGGGCCGTCCTTCGCACGGTTTGGTTATTCAAAGCATGACTGTCAACATCCTTTTTTGCCAGTCTCTAACAACAGATGGCTTCTGGATTCCACTTTTAACTATAAGGAAGGAAACTAAAGGGACGTTCCTCTTTTGTAGCATCTCTGGAAGCGCTCACCAGACATATATCCTTTAAAAAACACACAAACAAAACCTTCCAGATGAACGCCCCATCTGGCTCTTCTTCGAAAGACTGCAACTTCTTACCGCACGTTATAAAATGCAGCGTTACGGTCCAGGATTCTGAGCTCGCAGCAGTTACCCCAACTGTTTTAGCAATGAGGTATATGTTAGCGCCCCCCCCCCCCCCACTCTGAACTTACAGCATCAGAGATGCCGTGCCGTGAGATGCCCCGCAGCAGCACGAAAGCGTTACGCGCCTGTCTGCTGAGGGAACCGCGAAGCCCTCCTGCATTCATCACGCTCTGCAACTTCCATTCCGGTTTAAAACGCTGCCTCCGAAGGCGAACTCTTCGAGGCGAATTTAGAGCTCGAACCATCACGCTCCGATGTTCCGGGCTACTGCCTCGCTACCAGTAACCGCGGCAGGCAGCAGTTCGCAATTAAAATTCGGCTGATGAGGCATAAAAACCCCGAGCAGAATCCAGTTCCCTCTTCCGTGCGGCTGCCGGCGCGGGAAGCACGGCGCTCCTTCCCCAGGCGGGGTCCGCCACGGCACGCACCCGGCGGGAACAGCCCCTCTGCCCGGCGGGTCACCCCCACGGTCCCCGCCGCAAGCCCGGCAGGGCCGCACCACGATGCGAAAACCAAGGGATGCGGCCGCAGCAAGGCGGATGCGTGTAAGCCCGCCGGGACGCGGGTACCAGAGCGCCGGGCGGAGCAGCCGGCGCGGCCCAGGTAACGGACGTGAGCAACAGGCGCTGCCGAGGGCGGGCTCGCTCCGCTTCCCGCAGCCGCCGCGTGAAAGCCCCGCGCGGCGCCCCGCTGCCGAAAGGGCGGGAGAGCGGCTGACGGCCAGGCGCCCCCGCTCACCGCCCCACGCCGCCGGGAGGGCGCTCGGCCGCTCTTTCCTCTCCCCGACGCTGGGTCGAAAAAGAAGCGCAGCCCTTTCCTCTGCCGGCGGCACTTCCTCAGGCGGCGGCAGCTACCGCCGGGGCGGGAGGTCGCGCACGGAGGGAAGGGGCCGCCCTCACCCCCTTACCTGACGGCGGGCGCTTCCTGCTGAGCCGGCTCACGGCCCGGTTAAACATCTCGGGGGCGGCCGCGCGGCCCCGCGCTGCCCGGAGCCGGAGGGGGCGGCCGCGCCTTCCCCGCTCCCCTCCGGGGAGGCGCCCCGCACCGCCCTGTTCCGTCCCGCCCCGCTCCCCCGCGGCCGCCCGCCCCCTGACAGGCGCCGCGGCCGCGCCGCGGCCTGTCCGCCGCCAACCGCCGTGAGGGGGAGGCAGCTCCCGCCTCGGGGTTCCCTCAGCGCCCGGCCGGGGCGCGCTGGCGGAGCAGGGCTGGCAGGCGGAGGCTCGGTACTCTCGGTACCCCGAGCCTGGAGACGGGGCTCCTCAGCGCCGCGCCCCGGGGTGAGGGCGGCAGCGGCATTTCCATGCTACCGTGAGGCACACGGACCGCCAAACGCAACGTGGCAGTGCCGGGTACCCCGTCTCTGGAGCGGCCGAGAACAGCTCCCTTCCACGCCCAGGGCCCCGCGCTGTTCCAGCCTTCTCTGCTCTCAACCCCCGTCTGCACAGCACCGCTATTTCTATTCGCGAATATCTCGCCTCTCCCTCCTTCCTCGCCCCAGGCTCCAGCCCCCCATGCCCCAGGCTGCTCCTTTCATGGGGCTCTGGGACAGGGGGCAGCCCTCTCACCCCTTAACTCCTTGCTGAGCAGGTGCAAGAAACATGAAAACCTACCTAAACACTGTCTTGTGCTGTGGTGAGTTCATTGCCCTTTCCAAGGCATGGAAGAACAATTCTTTCTCAATGGGAAGAGCGTAATTACACTTTTACCAAAGGCGTTTTCACTTTCAGAAGTAACTTTTTACCAAAGTACTTAATCAAAAATCCAGCACAAAGCCAATGTGAGGGATCCATGGGATTCTGACAAAACTGTAAGCCATCAACAGGCAATTGGAAGCACAGGACAACGGTAGTGGGAGGCAATGGGAATGCTTAAATCTCACTGGAAATAGCAGCAATACCTAAAAAAAAAAAATAATAAAATCACAGAAATCACTGCTAGCAGACAAGTCAACACTTGTTTTATTTCCACGCAAGCCAAATCCCATGCTGAACACACAGTAATGCATTTATAACTAGCGCTGTTCACAGAGGGAACTTGGATGGGCTCCCCATCTCACAAACGTATGGATATTTTCCACTTACACACAGCCAAAATTTCATTCCTGGGAATTGGTGACACCAGAACACTGAACACAAGAATGAATTGCATCTGTGCTTCCAAAAAAAACAAGAGCACAATACCTTCCAGCTGAAGTGATTTGGCCTGCGCATCACTGGACCTCTGCCTTCAGTACCAGGGCCAAAAGCTGTGTTAGCTGGTGAAGATTTCTTGGCTCTTGGTTTGGATTTAATAAAAAAGAGTTTGCTACACTGCTGAGGGAACTGCTCAGCAGCTGCACGTGGCATTTCCAAGCAGATGTGAGACAGGCACAACAGTATTGGGATCACAACTGGCACTGCTGCACCAGCATCTGAAGAGCATGGGGTAAACCAGCAGCAGGCACGGCCAGCACAAGTGGCACCTGGACTGATACAAGTAAAAGGAACATCCACTGTGTCACTGCTGGGAGAAGAGAGCTTGAACATGCCCTCCAAAATATTTTTCAGTCGTATCCATTAACACCAGGTATTTCAGGGCAGTATGTTTGCAATGAAGCAGTACAGGTAGCACCAGATTTAAGAATCAGGTCACACAGCCCAAAGGTTTTGTGTGTCATTAACTAAATTAACTTTCACGTGTTAGGACAACTAAACAACCTTCAAGCTAATAACAACAGGTTACTGGAGTATCACAGAATCACAAGGTTGGAAAAGACCTCTAAGATTATCAAGTCCAAATATTAGTTTGGACTACTAGTAGTACTCCAAAGAGTAGTTTTAAGACTTCATGGAAGTATGTAAGAAATACAAGAAAGCTTGGAGACCGAAGATGGTGTATGTTCCTGTGCTGGTGTCTCCAAGAAGCCCCATGGAGCCCAGTTGTCCATTGGCGCTCCATTCACACGCTGCAAAACCTGACCTTCAGGTCTGCCATGGATTTACTGGTAAAAGCCAGGACATTTTTTCTTCTTTTCCTCCCCAGAAACAAACCTGTGGGTTGTTCTTTTTTTTTAAAGGTTCGTGTTGTTCTTCCCTTTTCCTTGAAATCATTAGCATTTGGGTTGCTCCTGTAGAGACGGCATCCTGAAGTGAGCACAGCAGTGCCTGCTGTCAGGGTCGCTGTTCCCGACACCTGTTCCACGTGTTCTGCTCTCATATCTAAGATTCAGTGCTTCATCAGACATAATGACATGAGGCAATTTTCCTTCCAGGTGATGGAGATATTCAGGCATGGTTCATCTCCTGAGGGTATTTTTGTCTTTTTCCACGAATAAGCTGCAATTCCTGTGTACAACCACATGTAACTTCAACAGTGACTTAAATCTGCACGGTGCCAGTGTCCACACGCTCAGCCTAGACATTCGTAGCTTGTTTTTTTTTGGACTGTGCATCACAACTCCTTTAAGAATTAAGGATCTATCCAACTCCCAAGTTGGATGATAACCTCTGGCTGTCAAACACGTGTTCCCCAGACAGCAGGCCATCCCAGGTAACACAGCAGCAGATGCACTAGGTGTACTTATGTCTAAAGAACTGCGTACCATTAAAACTGAAATGGGCTGAAATTGAGATGTTTAGTCAATGACATAATAACCATCTATTTTACTGTTCAGCTTTTAGTTCTGCTTTTAACACTCTTCAGTGTTCAGATAGTAAAGTTCAGTTAAAACCAAGCCTTAAGACTTTTTGTGAGCCTGTTTCTCCCCCTGTTCCATACATACACAACTGTAGCATAACGTGTGGTCAGGAAACCCCAAACTGCTCATTATCCCAAATGAGAGCAGGTTTTTCAAAAAATTTGGTGAAATTCAGTAAATTTCCTGTTGACATGGGTAGGAGCAGGCTGGGGAATGGGGGAACAGAATGTGCAAGACACCCAAAAAGGCAGAAACACACCTGATAATCTGTGATTTCAAGCAAAGATACTAAAGATTCTATTTTAAAATGTTACTCGTGTCCTGAAGAGTAATCTGGGGCCTGAAATTTGAATAGCTGATTTTGAAAAGGAATGGAAGCAGTTGTGATTGACTGCTACCGTTGAAAAAAAATCTATTCTGGAACTTACTGAACTACAAATAACACCCAGAAATTTTGTAAAATGTTCATTTCAACACCAAACTGCAGTTGACAGACTCAAAACTAATCAACAGACTATGAGATACCTGACTAATTTACAGCAACACAACTGATTTCAGGAGAGGTAGTTTTTATTTACACAGCTGTTAAGATGTAGGCCCAAACTTAAAATCTGAAGTGCTGTCAATGAGGAGAGACCTTCACAGGAAAACTCCTGAACAAAATAAAACAGCCCCACACCTGCTTTGGAATCTCATTTTAGACTTGCAAAGTTTATTTCATAGTTACGGTGCCCTTGTTCCTTAACACTGCAGAGGTGTTACTATAAAGGCCGGAGGCAGAGACATTGCACTATACCGAAGCTGCCTGTTCTGGAGGTGACCCATACCACAAATCATGTTTCTGCTGCCAAATTTCCCAGTTCACTACGTTCTCCTGCTGCCCATCATATTCCTGTCCCACCTGGAAACGTCCTTTGGCTCCCTCATTAGAGCAAGACTTACATCACCACTGTCCCCAGCACCATCTGCTTTGTGAGGGCATGTGGTGGGAACAGATGTGATGAAAAAAAGAGAGCTCGCATTAGAAGCCTGACCAGACTCGTGTAATCGAAAAGTTCACACACTGGGATTTCTACTGGAAGTGTCCTGCTTGTACTACCAAAACCAGAGCATCCCTGCAATACTTTAATTTTTTTTAATCCTGTCTCATAAGTGGCACTGAAGGTTTTACAAGCTGCACACAGATGTAAGTTTCCTCAAAAGCTCTAAAACAATTAAGCTTGTTATTGATTTCTAAGAAAATGCGTTTTCACTGCAACCCAAGGATTATCCACTTCATCCTCACTTCTGTAAGAGGTTCAGAAAGCAAAACCAAACATCACTATAATTTCATGGCTTCCAAAGGATAGCTGAATATGGCTAACAGATCAGAATTTCACCCAAATATGTTTTCACATGATTTTAAAGAAAATATACATTCAGAGACAGGGAAATCTAGCTTCCTATGACATGCCATTACAGGTAACACTAGAAAGTAAGACTGGATGCCACACTGCGAACTGTATTTGTCCAGAACACATAGGGCATTTTAATCCATGAGGATACATGCATAAAAACCACAGACTGCTCAGAGTATCACAGGTTCAATACATAAAACCAGGTTTCCAACTTAATGAACATTAATCTTTGCGTTGACAATGGGTTGGCAAATATAGCTTTCAAGTTTTTCCTTCCAAATGAGCCAATGGTGAAATGCAGAGAGTATCATGAACTCAGAGGGACTCAGATTTTCCTTTTTTTTTTAAGTACTTTAGTTCCCATACTTTCACAGCATAAACACAAAGAAATCAGGAACAGGCTCACTGCTAGAATACACTGGAGTGTGGTTAAGCCCACTCCTTTTGGAGAAAGCAACATGATTTCATGCTGTTAAGATCTGATTTTTTCCCAGTTCAAAGCCAAGAGTCACTTTTTAGTTCCATTAACCTTAAACCAGCAAGCCATTTTTAGTTTCGAATCAATTTCACAAGTCTTAAATGCATTTACTGAAGATTCACAAGTACCCAAGTAAGAGAGCAGATAATAAAACAGTGTTAATCTTTTACTAAGATGCGCACAAAGGAGATCTAAACATAGCCTTCCTCTAAGGTACATGGCTTTGAAGAGAGTTCTGGTTAAAAACTGAGTTGTTTTAGGCTTGCCTAAATAAATCAGGGGAATTTGTCCAGCACCCTCACTTTGAACTCCATGAAAGCTCTGACTCACTCCTTTGTAATACTTTCTAGTAGAAGGAGGTTCACAGGGTCGACTTTTACCCCTAATCTTGTGGAACATTCCTCAGTACCTCCAACTCCAGCAGCTTTACGCATGCCAAAATACAGACTGCAAAACTCTAGCAGTGACATTTAAACATGCAGAAATACTTAGCCTGCATTACAGGCTAAGTAATTCCAGCAGCGCTCTTACCTTGTTTTTTACACCTAGACCTCTCCATAAATTGCACTGAGAAAAAACCCACACAAGATAAAGCATTTCAAAGGTTGCAATTCCAGTGGGTATTTTTAAAACAAGCTTTTGCATTTTTCTTTGCATCTGACAGCAAAGTGGTAGAAATATTTCATCAGAGTAGCATTAAATGCTATTTCAGTTTGACAAAAACCTTCCTACTAATCTTACTTCTTGAGTTTCTTCAACTTTATACAGAAGAAAGAATTAACCTTAGGACATTTTATTTTGCTTTTATATTGCCTTGAAACTGAAAAAAACCTCAACCAAAACCCACCTTTCAGAACATAAAAGTAGTACCCTGACTTAAAACTTGAGATGAAGAAATATGCTTTGCAATCACTACTTTTACAGCAATAAAAAAAAATCATTACTTGGTAAAATGAGATTCATATATTAAACTAGAAGTTAATTAGGAAATCATCATCAACCTTAGAAGCTTTCTAAGCCACTATGGACTACACGTAGTTAGGACTGATGGGGGATGCAGTAAAAACTTTTTTCAAGTTATGTCCAGTCTGGGATGAACCTGAAGATACAAAAAAAAAAAAAAAGGTACTTAACACAGGCTTTCAACATCCCTCTGTAAACAATAAAACATGTACAGATATCAAAGATTTTTGCTCTACAGGGAAACATTAAAAATTAGATCTGAGTCAGTGTTCTGCAAAGAATCAGATGCAAAAGCAACAGACTGGCTCCTTGTGTAAGAAAAGCAAGTACAACTGTGTTGACTGGGAATGTATATAACAGAAGTGGCAAACAGCACAACAGACATGGTATGAAAATACAAGAGATACAGCCTTAGCAATAACCGCATCACAACCCACAATTTAAGCATCCACATGTATTTTCTACAATTAAAGCAGTTAGAAGGAATGTCAGTTTCTATAGCCTCAGTACACTAAGGTTTGGACATACTTGGATACTTCAAACTAAGTCTTGCTATATGCGTCCTGCAAGTTTATAGTGACTTGCTCACTTCCAAAAATGTATTTTTTAAGCCATGAGATGTGTTTCAGACTTTCATATCCTTATTCCACAGAGTAAATAGCCCAAGTAGGTCATGAGATTAATCTGGGAATAGCATCCTAGGAACAGTTGTGTTTTATTTTTCTTAGAAGTCAGTCAGGAATCAGCCACAGTCACAAACACAATAGGCATTTCTCCTTTTGTAGCATACACCTGTGAATGAAAGAAGCCCTAATTCACACCACGGCAGGGAGAGTTCAGAAAATAATGTCAGATCTCAGCTTTCTCCAAAGATTTGCAAATATTTGCAAATATACAGGATGGAGTTATTCCTTACAGAACACAAGCTTTGCACTTGAAGGAAGCAGCGAGGCCCAAGTGTTTCCACCATGACTGTACAAGAGTCATCCAGTACAACTGCTCTAACAGCAGCTCCATCTTTACAGTCTAAGGTGTAGTCATGTAGCCTTCTTACATTTTCAGGTACAAGTAAATCTCAAGTAGAAATGGTTCTACGAAGATACACTGCAAAACTAAACAGCCCTTTCAATAACCAAGAGGGTTATTCTTCCCTGCAGTCAGTACCAGAGATGAAGAACTGAACTAACCAATCGATGTTATCAGTTGGTCTTTCCCATCATACTCGACAACCCAACATTAAAGTAAACAAAACATCTATAGAATGAAGAGAAAGAAATCTACTCCTTTGAAAGGTCTAGAGAAACTACAAAGATCATTTCTCATAGAACAGGACCCTGATAGTAATTCTCCATTTATTAAGATCAAAGAACTACCTACTCAAATGGGGGATGGGAGCTTTTCATCATCACCTGTTAAACTTCTACAGAGTTGGCTCTAGTAGGTCAATCTCCATCTGGGCAACGTAAACATTATCCCGTTTCATGGGGCAGACTTGGAATTCTTATTCAATCCCTACTCACCCCTGCTCCAGAAATCAGACATTTAATTATTGGGAAGATGTTCAGTAAGCATCTGGACATATCTCAAGCTACTTCAATTACACAAACAAAAGGGACGGTACAGGCAAGCAACAGAATGCCAGGCTAAGAGATCTGAATTAAGCAAAGATCTACAAATTCAGATAGGTAGCAAAATTTGCTTTTTTGTTTTCTTAGTCAACTTCAGTATTCAAGCTTTAACTGTTAAACCTGAATCTATTTTCTCAGGAACCAAAAGGAAAATGGCCAAAGGATATGTACCTTTTTTTTTTAAATCAACATTATTTTTAAACCAAGTTTGTGTGTGAATGGTCAAAATCCTTTGGATACTGCCTCAAATTACATAATCCTGCCATGATTTTATATGTTTGACAATATGACTTGGCACTGATGCTCCTGCATCACACACACTAGCCAGGCACACGTATCCCCTCTTCGTCTCACCATTTTCCCCTCTCCTTTCCCTGCAGGCAGTTGGGAAAGATGGTTAGTGAGTACCTGGGATCAGTGAGAGCGTGGGTTCATGAAAAGAACAGCACCTGGTACCTTGTTTTCTGAGGCAAGTAATCAAATGCTGTCACCCATCACTACAGAAGTCATCTTACACCCAATTCCCTGACACAATTCCCTTCACTGTTTTTCTTCTGAACAAAGAGACCACCTATGCAATGCTGCCTTTCTGACAGCTTGGACACTAAGATACAAGGGAAAGCAACGTTTCTGCCCACAGCATATCAGAAATGCTTTAATAATCAAGATTCAGATCAACTTTAATCAAAGCATGAGTGGCTGTGTGTTTAACCAAGAGTAACTTGTATTCAAATAATCATTAATGATGTCAAATTAACTTTCTGAGTCATTACCCTTTAAATGTCAGTGAACAGAGCATGTCATTCACATCCAGTACCTAGATCAGCATACATCCCCAGAAATAGGAGACAGAACCAGTGTTTACTCATGAAGTCCTGTTTCTTTTTGAAGTAAAGCATTCAGTAAACATTTCAGCATTTTGATTTGAAGTGATGGTGGAGGGAGAAATTTATCCATGTGATACCAAAACACACAACTATCTTTTCAATTTTTTTTTTTTTATAAAAACAATCAACTGGATTCACTGAATGTTAACTGGCTGAAATGAGACACACCAAAGACCTTCCCAGCAGTTACTGCCTCACAGTTGCCTTTGTGAACAGAAAAATGATTACACAGTGAAACCCTTAAATCAACCAACATTGATCAGGCACCACACATGATGAGAACAAATAATTTCTCACTGAGTTTCACAAGAGCAACCTCCTTCTGATAGTACAGCAGCAATCCAGGTCCCAGACTGTATATGAAGATCCAAGTTGGAAAAAGGCAGTTCTTGACAAACCCCATCCTTTTTTTTTGGAAGTATGCTGAATAAAAAGATTGCCTGTATCTTGCAATGTAAGAACAGTGCAACAAAATCTTTTATTGCTGACCAGGAAACAGTTCCACGTGATTAAAACAAAGACTTGTGCCCTTGTTCAAAAACAGATAATTAAGAAATATCAGACACAAAACATGTGCATACAGCTGAAGTCTGCTTCCTTGTGTACAAACACAAGAAAAACAAATCATTAATTTTCTGCAGAACTAAGCCTTATTCACTGTGAGACTTTTTTGGTGGGTGCAGTGAAGGAAATGGCTCCGATAAAGCCAGTATCCATCTCATGACGTTGTTTTAGTAAGGAAGACGGTTCTGCAGGAAGAGTATGTCTGAAAACCTTAAACAAATATACACAAGGAGGCAGGACTGAGGAAAAGCTACACGTGACCCTAGATTTACAGCCTTACTACTGCGACTCTGCAAAATACAAAAAGGTTTTGTATGAAAATTTTAAAATAAAATATCTTTTACATGATTGCAAGTGCATAGTTTACAAGTTCAGCCTTGTATTCCTGTTGTCAGTTTTACAGCAAAGAGGGACAGTGTTTTGACAGAAGACAAAACAGGATAAGCCCTTTATCATGTTTCACTTTTATTGAACATTTTCTGCAAACGCAGATTACAACCTTGCTTCAGGTTGCACGCATGAACTTCAGCCATGATAAATCAATACTTTCTGAAATCCAAATCCTAGTGGTAAGGGGTTAGCTAGTGGTTTGATTTCTGTAGTTAGAGAAATTACAACAGTGTAACAGTCGCTCATAAAAGCAGTATGATGCAAGAGGCTCTTTGGTGCCAAAAAATTGTCAGTGATGCATTTACGAATGCTACTGAGTAGAAAGCAATCCAAGTTACAACTCTTCCTCGCAGTGCTATAGAAGCATTAAAGGACACTGGAGACTCCCATATCTCAAGCAGCCTGAAGAAATATCACCCTTAAAGAAAGGCTGTATAAAAACCAATGACAAGACAACTTAAATGAGAAAGAAAGTATATCCTATCTTTCATCCTGAAATACATGTCAGGTACGGCCCAGCTCTACAGCAGGCATATTAAATCATCAGATTTAAGCTGATCTACACATTGAGACCTGAAAGATCACTGCCTTAATCTTACACCCATTCATATGGGCATTTATGTGGCAATGTACTTGCATCATCTAAATCTTCAGTAGTGCCTAAAGAACATACTGCTTACATACCAGCATGCATCCAGAACATAACTCTAGGTGTCTGACACATGACCATGTAGAAACCCCAGATTTCAAGTGAAGTCTAAGAAATCCTCAAGTAACTTGCAATTCCTACATCTACTGCCTGGTGATTTTTTATTTTTTTTTTTAAACCCAGAGAAGTGTAACAAAAATGCAGACTTACTTGTGGGTTTTTTCCAAACTACAATGTATAGGCCGATCCTCGCGTAGATATACACATATATACAAAATTTATAGAAAAACAAAGAGTCCTGTAGACAAGATTCCTAACTGGAGCAGAAAAACACTATGTATACCATAAAGGAGAAACAGAGATAAAGGGCCAATTCTGTCATCACAAGCACTTAAGGTTCCACACTAACTTCAGTCATTATTGCATGCATTAGACGCCCAGAGTTACAAGGATCTCTGGGTACAGTTGAGCCAACTAAGTTACTCTTCCAATGTATCTCACTTTCAACCTAAAAGTCAAGGTACTATTTATTTAGCATGTCAAGTAGAAGAGGAGGAAAAACCCCCCTGTGTTTTGCTACAGCATTAAGTGTAGTTATTTGCACAACCTGGCTGGTTTTAACAAAACTGCAAGTTTCCATTTCAAAAATCTATGCTAACTTGCAACACCTGCATGCTAAGAAACAGAAAACACTCAGCCTCTCAGACACTCATTTGGAACCATGACCTCTAGAAATTAAACATCCTGTTTCTTTTAAAATGCAAGTTTGCTTTGCTGAACTGTCACTGCAAATCCTACTACTTTTTTTTTGTCCCCAACTGTGCCTGCCTCAGTGTATTTCAGTACAGAGCTGAACCACCTGCACCCCCTAGCTGTCACAGGTAAGACACAGTACTTGTATCTAACTTACATTCATTTTCAACTTCAAATTTATTGAGGCAGTTTATATCAATGTATCCATAAAATAATTCAGAAATAACCCAAGTATACCATTTAAACATCTTCATGATTTATCCATTTACACACTCAGTACACAAACAGTCCAGCCTCTGTACAGGTTCATCACATGCAAACCACCCATAAAGACAAAAACTTTAATTAAAAATAAGTCACAACTCAGTGTACTGTTTCAACTGCATCTCCATTTACCAAATGGCACATTGAATATTCTCTAAAATAAGATGTTTTTAACAATCTTGTTAAAAAATTCTTGGGCAAAATATTTCTAGACTTAAAAAACATCAAGATTTTTCAAAACACTCAAGATACTATACAACTTATAATAACCTTGAAATAGGTTTACAAGGTTGGTAACCAAGGTATTTACATACCAAATAATGTAAAGCAAAAAATCCGTATTTCTAATGACAAAAAGGTGATGCATTAAAGATTTATGAAATTAAAATTAAGGCTCTTTGTTATAGTTCTTTATGTAACTTTACATAATAGCCAACTTTGGAAATGTCAGTCTTGCACATTCTTGTCAATCTACTGCATTTAAAGCAGTAGAGTATATTAAGTATTACTTTGAATAATTACATTGCTACTTCTATGTTTGAGCATGCTTTTGAAACACTGTAATTATGAAATATTTACAATGTGTAGCCTTCAAACTTTATGTAAAAGCACAAGCATGCCTGTCTGATTTGAATACAGACAACATACTTGCAAAAATGTTTTTACTTCTCAAAATTAAATGTAAATTACTGCAGTCTTAATAAGCAAACCAGCTCTGAAAGGTTTTAATGTGTGCCTGAATGTGGACAGTAAAGAGTTCTGTGGAATTACTCAGACAGTACTGTTTTTCATTTTCGGCTGAACCATTCTTTGTATCAGACTGTTTTCTTTTCAGCATGTAGAAAAATTAAATATTTTTATTTAAAAAAATTACTCCAAGACCTACATATACTTTCTGAGCTATGCCCATAAGTCTCTTGAAAAATCAATACTGTCTAACAGGTTGTAACGATTGGTCCACAGTTTATTTCAGGATGTGTCTTCAACTAAAAGCAACTCGCTGTTTCTCAACATCATCTCTCTTAAAAAGCACAGTGATATAAAACACTGAAGACAGAACACAAAAAAAAAAAATGGAATGGTAACCTAAAGATCAAATTCATTAGCCATTTCTCCTACTATATCAAAATTTGTAGTCAGAATTGTCTTTATTGACTTTATTTTTAATTTTTGTACACAAAGGAAAACATGTTCATATCCATCATGAACAAAAACTTAAAAAGGCAGAACTAGAAGACATTTGTGTCCTTCACCAAAGCAAATCTGTGCTAAAGATCCAAACATTTCCATTTTTAAAATAAATATTTTCTTTTCTCATTGTCTACATTCCAGTCTTCAGAATGTCACTGGAAACTGCAGCCTATCATGAAATACACACTTTTAAACAGAGTCCCAGCTCACTGCGTTTGGTAGCTTGCCATACCATATCCAGCTTGGTTAGGTATTACAGGAGCACCTTGTCCCTGGGCAGGTTGAGCACCAAATCCACCCATCCAGGCAGCAGATGGAGATTGGCTTAAAAAGAAACAGTATGGTTAAAAAAAAAAAAGGGGGGAGGGGAAAAAAAAAAAGGAAAATAGTCATGCAAGCTACTCATTTAGTAGACAATATAATAAAAATAACATAAAAACATACTTCCTACCCTACCAAAATAGAACATTTCTTCTCTTTAACAAGCAATTCAGGTTAAGCTACATGTGGTTCTTGAAAGCTTCATAACTGGTTTTAAGAACAAATAAAAAAAAAGCCCCACAAACCTTAGGTACTAGTTGCACAGGACAACTGCCTCCAAAGGCATGTACATACGCAGGTGGCTGTAAGTCCACATCAGTGATGCAGAAATGCAAAAAATTCCCAACACCTAATTGGCACGAATATTGGTTTATCAGGGCTCAATATGTTTTAATTGGCAAGAGATAATGAAGAATTATATAAACAAGTTATCTTAGAAGTATGTTAAAACAAGAAGTTGTTGAAGACACATGTCTTCAGCCCACCCAAACTCTGAAACTGCACAAATTAAGACATCAGTGTGTGGTTTCTTCTCCCCAGGGTTAGGAACCCTTTTGGTAGATACCTGTGCTCACTGGTTCAAACTCTCCAGTATTCACCATTTCAAGTCAGAATCCAGGAAAGTTATTGGACAGGAGCACCATCCAAAACTCTACCACAGTAGAAGTCTTTGTGTCTTCACTCTCAGAACACCCATACATAAGAAATGTGTTATCAAGTAGGAGTCAGAGTGAGTCGCCCCATTATTTGGTCCACATTAATCATTAAACATGGGCTTTAGGCACATAGGAGTCCGCCTACGGCTTTGAAGCCTTGTGCAATCCTTGACCCACATAAGCCTGAAACTCAGATGCAACATTATTGGAATCTTCTCAAAAATTAAATACAATTACTCACTCTACTCCAAAACCCTGTTGATTCCACGCTTGGCCATACATTCCATATGATGGTACTTGCCACCCATTAGCCATATATTGCCCGTACTGCTGTGGATTTCCATATACTTGGCTCCACTGCCCCCACTGGCTGTAATCCACCTAAGGAGAGAATAACACATAGTACTTCAGGTTCTGGAGACGGATGATGTTCCTTTTGTGATGCCAAAGGTGAAGATTTTGTCTGTATCAATCACAGGGCTAAACAGAGCGATAAGGAGATCAGAAAAATAAGACATCATTGTGCCTTAATTAGATGCCTGTACTGAAAAGCATACTGGTAGGTGACTGAAATACCAAAGAGTATTTGGTTGGGCAGTTACCTAGTCTGTTAGTGAACTAGCAAGAATCAGCATTACCTCAAAGTTTCTCCCTATCTTGAATCATATCCAGAAGACAGTAACAGATATTCCATCAAAATCACTAGCCCCATTTGATGAACAACTGCAACATAACTGAGACAGAAGATGGAGTTTCATAAGAACTCTACCACAAAATTTCCCTGTAACTGGGAAGGCACTACAGGCATATACACAATTGCATTTGTAACACAACAAAAAGGTTCAAGTGCAGTTACCTGTTGGAAGTTTTTAGTCATATCAGGGGATTCTTTACCCCAATAACACTTAACAACATGTCCTTCAATTGTGGTTCCATTAACTGAAACAATAGCATGTGCTGCACTTTCATGGGTTGAAAATCTAAGGAATGTAAAAACAAACCAGCGTTATGCTTTATGGTAATTTCATCTGATTGTTAAAAAACAGTGACTCCATACATATAGGAAATCCAGAGAAAAAGACCTACTTCCACAGATACTCATCTTCTCAGGGAAAAAGATTGGTGGCCACTTTTAAAAGTTCCAAATTTTTCTATGAACATATGGTGACAGCTTTTAATGTATCAGCAGAAATTCAATCCAGTCAAGTTACAGAAAGACTAAACATTACCACATTACCAAAGTCACAGACTTTTCATTTCCCTGCCCATACCTGACAAATGAGTAACCTTTTTCTGGAAACACTCTTATTTCCATAATCTGTCCAAATGGTGAAAAAGTCTGTCTCATAAGTTGATCTAAAATATATAACATTTTTGAATTAGTAGCCATCTTAGTGTTCAAAAAGCTTCAGTAATAAAAAAAAGCACTAAAACAAATCATACCTGTTAGCCCAGAGGCAATTCCTCCACAGTACACAGTACAATTTTTTGGACTTGACTGATTTACTACATCTTCAAATCTCAATTGTTTTGTATTATCTATAAAGAGAGAAGGCTGTTTTTAAGCAGTAGGTTTACAATAACCAGAGTGCCAGTTACTTACCTCATATGCAAGTACCAATTACTCATTTAAAGAACACATTCAATATTTTAAGACAGACCAGTAGTACCACCACTGCATTGATACATCAGAAAAAAATTATTCCTTTAGATCTGGAAGTCAAACTAGGTATGTAATTAAGTGACATGATTTTGGCAATACACTCTTTTATTCCTCCATTGAACAGTGCCATGCAAGAGAGCAAACACAACATGAAGGTCTTACTTTCTTGTGTACTTTTAGGGGCCGGAGGTTTCCGTGTTGCCCAGTTAGTTCTGATCTGTCGGCCTCCCAACCACTGGCCTCCCATGTGTACAATAGCGTTTTCTGCATCCTAAAGAGGTGAAAACAAAAACTGTAACACCTCTGAACAAGAAATAGGCACAAGTCTACTCAGAAAGACTTGCTTGTCAGTTGCTTCTGCTGGCAAGTGACAGTACTAAAAGGTCTATGACATTCTGAACAAACAGCAAGCAGAGAAAAGTGAAGAAACATCAAATCAATTGGTTAGAGAAGGACCTCAAGTGATGTGGTAAAACCTTCCTCCCACCCCATAACACACAGGTTAGAAGCCAACTACAATCATGCATATGCTGCCTTTACACAACAAGCACCTGTACTGGAATGAGTATCTGAAGGCTGTCCAAAAACGTACAAGTGTCATACAGATGCCAGAAGCAATTACTGGAATAAAGCAACTCTAGTTTTAATTATAGAACAAAACAAATTATTTTGTCAATTGACTGTATTAAAAATACAATGAAGTATATTTTATAGTAATAGAGGAAAAATTGTGAAAGACACTGTCATCAAAGCCCCTGACATGTTTCTCAGATGAAGCCCAACTAACATTTACACCATTAAGTACGTTTGCAAAGACACTGTGTAAGATCTGAACTCGGGTTTTTTAGAATCCTAACGTGCACTCCAGAGAACAGGACAAGTTTAGGTAGAAAAATCGTTCAAGTTCTGAAACAGCCATGCTAAGATACAAACAGATCAAGCATTTTAATTTATTATTTGCACACACCTCTAGTCCCAACCTCTCTTCTGCCCTCTGGAGGCATGCAATTTATGTCTCAGCAGAGACAGCTTTCTAAATTCCATAAATATTCAAGTCATCATGTGAACACACACACCAGTCCCTGGCCCATCTGGCTTAACTTCTTGAGCATGAATTAAAAGACAATCTTTAAGTTCATGTTGTGAGCGGAAACATCCAGCAAGCAAGAGATCAGTTTGCTAACACTTGCAAGAAGCAATTTTCTCCCCAACTGGTTAGAAAGTAGAGGCAGTGCAAATACTACCCATGTTTCAAATGCTTTCCCAAAGGTAACAAGCTTAAGAAAATGCCAAGCACAAAGGAAATGAGGAACAAATGGACAAGGTAGAGGTGACTGGTTAGCATTGTCCTCCTTCACACTGGAGGCTTCCAGTTACAGACTTATTTCAGGACCTTGATACTCCTAAGTTCTCATTACAGAGTACTCATTTTGAAAACATAAATACAAAACAGAAATTATGAGAGATGACCAATAAGAGGAAACCCACCACCACCACCCTAAAATACAAAACCAGGCAATAAAAAAGCCTAAACAAGCCAAGAACCAAACTTATTCAAGCATCCTTGCTTCCAAAACACAACTGAGTTGTGAACTGACTAAGGAAGGAAATTAACTGTACTGAACCCTGCTACCAGCCTTCAGGACCACAGCAATGACAAAAATGGAAGGGAGTCCATGGCACAACTGTTCCAGTTTAATGCAGAAGTTTAATTTTCTCCTAACTGCAATGTGCACTAAGACCTCAGGCTGGAGCATTGAGGTCTGGAAAAATTATCCCACTCTCCCAAATCTAACAGGATGGCAATAAATTCCAAAAAACAGGCCTTAAACTACCAACTCAGGAAGGTCATGCCATAACCCTATAGGTGCAGCTGCTGTTTGCATGAACAGCAATCAGGACATAATTGTTAAAGTATTTTTTTACTACTACATTAAGAATTCATCCATTGATTTTGCAGAACAAATACAGATTTTAAATTGGTGTTTTCATGGCTCAGTCTTCAAAGAATCCAGTAACTTGCATTCCATATGACTGTTACAACATCTCCCCTATGGTCACAGAAACCAAGCAAGATAAGGGAAGAGGGGTAAGACATCTATTCCTCTTGTCTATTTCAACTGCAACACAAAATAAACGAAGGACAAGTGGAAAAATACATTAAATCAAGGCATTCAACTGCAACATCTTATGGCATTTGCAAAAAGAAAACCCAACTTTTTCTTCTGATTAGGATTCAGTTCCAGGTAAGTGTTATATGAGTCTTGGCATGTAGAACTTCTGACCACACAAACAAGCTTAAGTGCCTAAAATCCTTAATTACATTAGTTTTTCCTATGAAAAATATTTAAGGATAACTGTTCAGAAAGTTCCCTCATGTTGCCCTAAACATACCTCTAAGCAGACACAGCTCAATTTGTCAATGAATTTTCAAAAATTTCTTACGCTGCCAAACATTTCATTTCCAAATCACCACGAATTACTTGAGTCAATTGTATTGCTATAAAGAGTAAGGCATAGCACTATTTTCATCAGTGCTATACTGATTAAATTCTACAAATAACATCTTTATCTGTATCAGAAAGGGATACTAGTCACTTGTCAGAAGCATTTTTTCCTACAGAGTATCATCCATTATCTAACAAAGCCCAACACAAACCCAAGAACATTGAGTTTTACAACATGCATAAGCAAAATGTTTCAGAAGTGGAGAATCAACTCTCAGCTGCAAATTAATTGCTGAATAAGAGCTATCTTTGTTATGAAAACATTCTAACTCCTAAAGCAAATTACCAAGAACTTTACTGAGACGCAGAGCTTAAGCAAATAATGTAGCCATACTTCCACGTACAAGACACTTGGTTGCCTTAGGTGCCCAAAAGATTGAGCTTTGGCACAAACCTGAAGCTGGCAAACCCCAGACCCTGCTGCGTAGCATGGCACTGCACTCCAGGATGTCATTTCACAGGGGCTCCCACCTAAGCATGTGGAACCACACTGGCTCAGCTACAAGACCCAAAGCGCTACGAATCGTACCTGGCGCCCACCTCGCTGTACAAGCGATGGTTCCACTAAGCTGAAGTACCCTAACACAGCCAAACAAACAAGCTTCCCACATTCAGGAATCTTCTTTCACAATGTTTTCAAAGCATCACTGTCATCTGAATTGTTGCAACCCTTAAACATCAATAAGGGAAGTTTTTAACTCAAGTGAATTTTTCCCGTACACATAAATCTACCTCCCTGGGGAAAGCTGGATACACAGCGAACATATAAACAAAGAGGCAAAATTAGAGTAGGAAAATATGTAATTATTTTAAAGCTATGTTGTGATTACTCACCAGTTTGTTATAAAAAGATACAAAACCATAGCCTTTTGACTTTCCAGTTGCCATATCTTTAACTACCCGTGCATCCCTGTGAAAAGAAGCACAGCTATATGAGGGTTATATTAATAACCTGCAAAATAAAAACTAAAAGGAACCACACACACTGTATTGTGAGCATAATTTTTTCTTATAAATTCAGTTAGCCCTAAAACTACAGTCAATCCTGAACTCTCCCTATTGCTTCTTTACCTGTTAGAAAAAAGCAGTAGGACAAAAAAAATAACATGTAATAAACATGCAACCTATTCACATAACCTATACTGGCTAAAACTAGAATGTTCAAATTTGAAGTATAAGAGAAACAAAGTTTCCTTTTCTAATATTCTATAGGCTAGGGTCCTCTAAGGTTTACTGTTCTATAAATTACTGTAACAATTCTATCTAATTTTACCATGCATTTTCTAAATAGTTAAATGTCTTCTGCCTAGTGATACAAAATATATGAAATATTAAAAAATCGAAAAAGAGGAAAAAATAGGAATTAAAAGGCATACATGGCCTGTTAACAGATTTCTTTATTTTTCTTGGTCAATTCTCTACCATCATTTTGGAGTTTGGGCAGCTGTAAATTTTGAAAAATTGACATTTTCAGAAATTTAAGAAAGGAGAATAAAACTAACAACAATGCTAAGCACACCAGTACGAAAACAACAAATTTACACAGAAATTTTAGTGAGTAAGTTAAAATGATTGGAAATATAGAACTGCACTGAATATAGAATGTTAAAATGTAAATACTAAAATATGTATATATAAATAATGTATAATAAGAATAAATAGAAATGAGAAAAAATCTACAACTGAGTTCCAGTGTGCACAGTTCCTTGCAGTTAGCCTTCAAGATCCTGTCCATTCTTATGAGCAATTCTGCAAAATAACCAGAATGCTATTACTTTTAATTGTGACTTGGACTTTAGAAAAACTGCAGGTCTCAGGTATAAATATAGATTGAGAAACAGAAACCTGAATTAATTCTCTTTAAATTGATTTTTAAAACAGTACTACTTACCACAATAAGAGACAAAAAGCAAAGTAAACAAAATAGCAGAGGTAAGAAATAAGATTCATGATTCACTTAAAAATATGCGTACAGAACAAGAGAAAAATAAGAATTTTGTTCTTAGAAATATATTCCTGTAAAGTAGTACAAAAACATTCATGTGCAACTTTGAAAGATTTTTATAAACTGATAGATGATTTAACGGTCTTTTTTTGTAGCAGTACTCTTAAGGACATATGTACTTTAGCACTCTCAAGGATTATTGTAATGTTAAGTGTGTTTGAGTACAACACCAGGTGATTTACTATCACCTGAATTATCTATGAGAAGTTTCAAGGAACCTTCTCTTAATTGGCAGAAACGTGCTTATATTGTAAATCCACCCTTCTTTCAATTTAATATTATAATCTTAATTCATCCCGTTATCATCAAAAAAAAGTAGATTTCATTCTCATAAATATTAGCTTTCTTCCCCAAAACATTCATAAGTTATTTAACTGACTGCTTCATAAAATTATATTCCAATTACCCCGTTTTCTATACTGCCTGTGAAATGCAGTATGAATGCACACAAATTACAACACACACCACTTGTCAAGTCACTATTCTGTACACATTCTGAACAACAGAAAGTCACACTTAGGAACAGCAATTAAATTTTAATAAAAAGTTGAAGGACATCAGCATATAAATTAGGTTAAAAGCACATTGCTTTCAGCAAACCAGAGCACAATTATATTACTGTATTTACAACCATGATAGATACTGAGATGAAACAACAACCCCTCTTTACTGCCCACCCAACATAAGGAAATGAACATCAGAAAAAACGTCTAAAGAGATAAGAAATAACATTTCAACTCAAATTTTCACTGTCATATTGTCTAACTGATATTGGAAATGTTTATTATGATACTTACGATATTTTACCAAAAGGAGCAAATGCTGACTTGATGTCTTCTGTTGTTATTTCTGGACTTAAATCCCCAACGAACACGTGGAAGTGATCTGAAAATAAATAATTTACTAATCAAATATTTAACTGCTATCTAAAATTTCAACTCCTGAGAAAGTGATGCTCTGCACAGCACACTGGGAATCAGGAACGCCCAGGATTCCATTTGATGAGCAGCAGCAATTTAATCTGTCCACTCCAGTTTCCCCAGTTGTAAAGCAGAAACAGAAGAATTAGTTTGCAAAACTCTATTGAACACAAGATGGGAAGGAGAAAAGTTATGTTTAAGTGCATTTACAACAAATTATTACCACGTTGTGAAGTACTTGTGTAGAAGTGATACTGTGGCATTACTTTACTTACTGGATGTATCTTTTTTCTGGCTACTTGGTGTTGTTGCCCAGTTTACTTTGACCTCCTGAAAATAAGTATAAGATTTAGTATAAATTCACATAATTCTTACTTTTTATAAGTTCATTCAGGGTGAGTTATAACTGTCAGTATCTACAAATTATCCAACAAAAAACACAGTAATAATTAGAACATCACAAATGGCACATTTCCTAAACAAGACTGACTTTTCTACCATCACTGTTTTGTAAATATTATTCTAATAATATTTAACCTTGGTAAATATCTTCAACAAAACAAATGCCCCACAGTTTTATTAGTATTTTCACACAAACCTAGAGTCCTTAAATCTAAGATTACAATGTAGGCAACTTACCTTTCCCAAAATTTTTCTCCCATTCATAGCAGCTAATGCAGCAGCTGCATCTCTGTGTTCATAAAATTCCACAAAGCAATAAGGGTCATTGCTTGTATGCTGCAAAACAGAAAATCCAACAGAAGAGTTGACCCTTCTGCTATCGGGTTGCTGAGAAGAAAATCCAGGAAAATATATTACTTATAGCTAGAAACTTTAAAAATGATTTGCATTAGATTTATGAAATAGCCTTTGACATTACACTTAAATGCAAGAATTCTTACGATGGACCTTTTATTAAAGGTCTAGCAATTTCCGAAGTATTGTTTGCTTTATATGAGGGCTCAGTACTTTTCAAGTTTACTAAATTAAAAATAATTCAACTGTCAGAAAAGTGATCCACAGACTGGATGGAAGAGGGAGAAGAGCGAAGAATGGAGAGAAGAACAAAAATGGTCTTCTAACCTCATATATACTCAAAGCTTGAAAAACAGTCGGCAACCCAGAAGCTGCATATTCTCACCCACAGCTGAGAAATGTTATACCTAGCAACTGGGAAATACCCATTGGAAAGGGCTCAAAATAGTCTGAGGGAAAAAACATTAATCAACTGATAGTTACTCTGTAAAATGGTGGGTATAATGTCTTTTTACAGGATGGCCTATTGAACTGCTAAGTATTAAATGTACCAGAGTAAAGGTTCTCTGAGAAGTCGATCAAGTTCAAATGGTAATTAGAATGCAAACTTTATGCCTAAAAGACACAATGAGTACAAAAACTAGAGCCTTACACCAAAGTATCTACATTAGCTACTCTGCATGTACGTGGACCAAAAGATGATAAACACTAATATTAAACTCAACAAATTATTTCTTGCACAGGCAAGGATGGGTCTAGCACATAAAGAAACTGCTCTGGCATCAATACTCTTGCACATCCACCTCCTCCAGGGTGAGAGTGAGCATAGCTTTAACACAAGTTAAGACTAGGCCTATACCAGATGTCCTGTTTAACATCCAAACACTCATGCATGCTTTTATGGACAACCCACCAAACTGGACTGTGTATCTTCAAACATAGTTCCACCTATACTCAAACAAGGGAAGCTATTAAGCTCTAATAGTTGAATTTACATTTAAGCATATAAAGACCTTGTGATCAAGTAGTCTAAAGCCATCCTTCTAAACACTGTCAGCACTAGGTGTCTCTAACTGATCCCCAAATGAACAGACAAGAGAACATAAACTCTTTTTTATAATCTCAGGTTTAAGTCGTAACAGCTCCAGAAGCACATTCAACCCAGATGACCCAAAACAGTAAGCCCTCATTTACCCCTCTATCCATACTACTTTCCTGCTGCAATGAAAACAAAATTTAGGAAGCCCTTTTTAAGACCTTTAATAGATTTAATGCAGTTTCCACTTCAACTGAAGCACAATTTTACTTTTAGATTTGGGAGGGAAGGTGTCTTCTTTCTCACTAAGAGCTTCTCTGAACATGAGAAGAGCCTCTCTTGCAGATGCCCAGACCTCTGGGTGTTCAAGATACCTGTGAATTCTATCATACCATCTCCCTGAGTATTATATACCCCCAAAACAAACACCTGAAATGCCTCACCGCTCGACATGCTCATGATGTCCCTTATTCTACAAATGAAAAAGAACAAGCAAACAGTGGATACACCTGGCCAAAGAGTGCTGGAGAAGCACAAAAGGAACACATCCAGGTATAAACTTGTAGTAACAACAGGCAGGTAAGAAACACTTAAATATATCTCAGTGCCTCTGAAAAGTTTACCACACACTGATTAGAAGGATGGACAGTATGGACAGGTACTTTTGACAGTATAAAGCACTGCAGCTACGGGACAGTTCATCTAGAATTCAACCTGTACTTGCTGACTGTTTGGTGACAGGTGCTAAGGTCAGCCGAGTACATTCACCTCAGTATGGCTGAATATAGCTCCAAGGAGCTTTTTGTTTATCTTCATATTTCATAGAGATGCCTCACTTGTTATTTCTATGATTACATAAAATCCTAAAAACCACAAAGTCTAAATCAAGGTGAAATGATGTTGAAATTTCTCATCTGGTTCTCAAGAAATCAAGCTGATGCTAACACCTCTCCATCAGCTGAAGGTTGGAGCAGTGGTACCTTATTTCTGAAGACTATATGACAAATCAAAACTGCTTCTCCAGATAAAAACCTGACTGTTACCCTTCTGTTTAGTTATCCATATAACTAAATGTCATAGAAAATGTGGCAGAGCTCTGTTAAAACATTTTTGTGAAGATAAAAGTGTCACATGGGAGATTGTTAGTTAAGACAAAGATGAGAGTAATTAAACAAGTATAGGGTGAATAGGCAGATAAAACCAAGACCAGTAGTGTGTCACATTGAAGGGTAAAGATGACCACAGAGGAGTTAATAGTTGCGTTCCTAAAGAAGTCTGGTGACAAGACTTGCCTTTTAATATTTTTATTAATGATCTTACCAAAAAAAATAACATGACTGTACTCAGAAAAATCTTTCCTTACAGACCAGTATGAACCATAAGAAGCAGTAAAAAGAAGGAAGAACATACACAAAACCAAAGTTGAAGAACGAAATGTTAAACCTAGCAAGTGTTCAAAATTAGTCCCTGTCTGCTTGAAATTTATCAGTTATAAATGCACAAGGAAGGAAAAAAACCACTGAGCAAGAAGTTGCTTAGGATGTGTCAACAAGATCACAGAAGTGGCTACCAATCCTAAAGGTACCAGAGTATTTACAATGGAGAGAGAAAAGTATTAATACTTACCAACAGTTTTGTACAAAAGACCTTATCTGAAATACTATGAAAAGTTTTTGCCTTTATTTCAAGAAAATGTTAATGTTTAAGAACAGACAGGTACAAACAAGAGCTATTTGCACTCACACATAAGAGTCTTGGGAGGAGCAAAACTTATTTTGAAGGATTCTTTTCATCCATAGTGAAAAAGCATTTATTTGAGAGGGAAAAGAATTACTGCGGCTCACGTTCAAAGAAAGTGAAAAATGCATAAAATCACTGCAAATGACACTCAAAACAGTAAGGGTTTTGGATAATCAGAACAACTTTGTTCTGAAAAGAGGAGATAACCATCCCTTAAATAAACTGGAATCTCATTGTCAGCTGGTAGAGGCTGGTCAGGGCTACAGGCAGAGTACAAGACTGGACACAACAGCAGGTCTCTCGCAAACAGTTATCCCAAAGCCAAATACAATCAACCTAGAAATATCACTACCAGCCACATCAAGAGAGCCCCCAACTTCATTTATTTTGCACAACTTTTTCCTAAGTAAACATTCTATTTGCTACCGCCACTGGAAGTGGAAGGCCTTACCTCTGTTATCATTTTACAGCTTTTGCATGGTCCAATCTGGCTGAATAACTGAAGTATAAGTACTTCAGTCACATCTCTGGAGAGGTTTCCTACATAGCTACACAAAGTGGGGGAAAAAGAAGAAAAAAAAATATCATCAACATTTTAAACCAGAAATGTTCATATTTTAAAATTTAATTATAATTTTAAAAGCTTAAATAACTATTTTTTAAAATCTCCCTTTAAATATCCCAGGTATCTTAAAAACAGCATATACCAATTATTTCATTATATAATGAAACATTATGTTGGCCACACATCTGAGAACATGAAGCTTGATACAGACATACCAGACACGAATATCTAGTGCCAATCACTTCTTTGACAGAGAAATGTCAAAAGCAGGAAGAACATTGCTCAAGAATGTTGGGTAGACCAAGAAACCAACTGGGCAAAGATGTTTTAAGTTTCACTTCCCACTGAGCATCTAATCAAGACTACTTCTGAATTTAGGTACGAACCCACATCTACCTCCTATTAGTTCAGCAGTAGCTATCAAACTGTGCTGCCTTGGAATCAACCAACTCAATTTGTTTTCCTGAACATTTGGAAAGCCAGCCCACTCGCCAATAGGCAAGGCAATTTATGCAGTGTTATGCCATAAGAATACGCTGCACAACATCTATCTCAACAACTACCACCTCTGTAGAACTCCCCCAAATTTCAGCAGTGTTATTTTAGTATCACACATACTTCCTGATTTTTTTCATTTCTAAAACCTTAGAAATCACTCCAAGTGTTGAAATACCTATCAAGTTTAAATAGTCTGTAGATTCACCCAGATAACCAGAAATCCAACAGCAGAGTTGTAGAACTACTTCTAGAAATTCTGCTGTATTTTATACTCACAAAAAGTAAAACCAGGTCATAGAGATGGCTGAGAGAGTCATGAACACAAAACTCAATTCTTAAGGAAAAAAGTGACTAATTTGTAATCAAACTGTAAACAAAGTGATCAGTTAAGAGAAAGGCTTGTCACAGCAACAGAACTCAGAAGACATCAGCACAGGCACTTTCATTATCTTTACATGTAAGCCTGTCAAGACATAAGGTACTCATGTGCAACCACTGACACAAGCAGAACTTCTATTATTTTATTCATTTTACCCTGATCTATTACAGAATGTCATAACACAGTAAACTAAAGCCAGTCTGAGCTGTTAATGCACTTCAGTGAACAGAAACACGAAGCCGCATTTCTTAAGTCTATGCGTAAGCCAAACGCCTGTGAGTACAGCAGCTTAAGTGCACACTTCCTCCTCTTCATGGGCATCCCTTTAAAACTTTGGAAAGCCATTTCTGTGTCTGACAACCAGCCTTTCTAGCTTCAGCAAAATGTAGACGAACACTAGTTTTCAGCTGAACACCACACAATGATACAACAGATTTTTGTTTATGTCGTTATTGTTTCACCAGCTATGGAACAGTTCTGCACGTTATCAGGCCGGGCTTAAACGCTACACAAGATCGAGAGTGAATTGCTTACGTATCACGTCACCTGAATATAGAAACATCTATTAAAAGCTTTCCTGTACTCATTACTTTCTCACTAGATATGCATGAATTAATACAAGTCATTAATAGAAGCTACATTTGTAGCCTGTATTGTTATGAAGCATTCCAGCAAAGAAGTTAAAACCTGCAGAATTCTTTAAGACCCATTACAGGGCAAACTGCCCATCTCGCTCACTTTTCAATTCTCTATTCTGAAAACATAGCAGTTAAACATTTATCTATACCTTCTTTCTGAAGCCTTAACTAAATTTTTGTTAATCATTCACCAAGATTAAACAGTAAATCACTAATAGCCTTAAATGGAAATATTAACCTTTCCAGATACTACTAAAGTCAAATGGAAAATATAATTGCCAGTAGGAATTCCCACATGAAGTGTCAGTACTACTGTGAACTTACTACTGGCACTTGATTCCTTTGTATGTTGTAGAATAGTATTAGTTAACACCATGTCTTAACAGCATACTGATACAAGAACCTGTACACTAGCACTGACATGTAATTAAATACAGTTAAGTACTACTAACATTATTTCTATTTCAAAATCATACAGTAAGGAGTTCAACTAACACTACAGAAAAAACCCCAAAACCTCAGCCTCTTCTGCATAATACTTCTTTTTTGAAAATGCAAGAAGTCTGAAAAGCAGTCTGAAGAATTCCTCTTTGGTCTGACCAAAAATGCCAAGAAAAGCCATTCTTTTGAAATCTATTTAGTTAAGGTAAGATAAAGTAACCAAACTGCTAGCAAAGATACTAGGTAGTTTTCCAATACCACCATATCTTCATTAAGATAGTTGTGAGAACGTTGCATCATCAACTAGCTATGGCACAGGTTGCCTCTTCACAAAAAACCAGTAGGGTAATTCTGTACCACTTGATTGCTGGATTCAAATGGGATGGAAAGTCCTAATGGTCCATTAACTGTCTAAACACGTATGATAAACACTGCCTCCATGTTCAGTATTACCATACTCAGAACACATTAATGCCTTTCACAAGTTGCTAACACTCTGAAACTTGAGTAATACACACGCCGAGAAGATTTCACAATGAAAAGTTCACGTAACAAGAACATCCAGATACCCAAATCTGGGTATCACGTAAGACAGGGGAATAAACACCTCTACAAATCCAGAAGGCTACACTAAAAAAATAAGACCTGATGGTTGCTTTCATGACAAAGTAGGCTGCAGTAACATTACCTCCTTTAGTACAGTTAAAGATGACTTAAAGCATACAAACATCTTCGGTATACAATGTTTGGATACTATATAACTAAGGCAAGAAATATATCCAACATGTTAGGAACAGAAACCTTACCTTTCTGGAAACACAAAACTCCCCTCAGCTGATGCTAATCACCCATCACACAGGGCCGACCTGTGGGCACATCCTGTCTTCCCCTTTCTCGCTCAATTCATATGTGATTTAACATAATATTTTCTATCCTACTTCATAAAACCAAAATAAGCAGACCCATACCTAAAGAAAGCATACTGCTTTTAACATGCTAGTGCATGGTACTTCAACCTCTCTGTTTTGTTACATTCTAGAGGATGTATTATTCAAACTTGAAAAAAAAGAAAAAAAGTAAATCCCAGCAGGGAAGCAGCACTTACTATACTTTTAAAAGCCTTTGTCTTGGTTAATGTGACAGGGCAGCAAAAGCTGTGGCTTTCTGCATACAGGCTACAGACTTTGTTCCCTTCTGCAAGTTTGAAGCACTTAAGTACCAATTAATAAGCACGTACAAAAAAAAACCCACCCCAGACCATATATATATCCTCACACGTTTTTCAATGTATTACCCATTTGAATGCTGCTGACAACACATAGGATAAGAAACTAAAAGAAAGTACATATCAGCAAGTAATGAGTTTTAGAATTAAACTCTTTGGCTAGACCAGAAAAATCCTCTCTGTGAAGGTAAACAGGTTTTCATTGTATCCTGGACAGGTAAGAAAGGGACATTTACAACCACTACTTTTAGATCCACAAAACTCCCCTACATTCTGGAGGAAAGATAGTAAGTGTGTTTTCACACTCACACAGACAACATCCAAGAAACGGCAGATACCATATTTAAATAAAGAAAGCATGAAAAGCAGTAAGGTAACTGATGCAGTGAAAAGCCCACAGAAATTCTAGTAGCATCTCTGCCTCACACTAGCAAGCTACTGGAAATAAAAATTATACTGAGAAAAATCCACTCTGTAGACTTCACTAGCAGACAACATTCCTCCTCTAAGAAAGCTGAACTGAAAGGAAGGGAATCCAGCTCCCAGTTAACAGTTGAAGCCTCACTTACGTGCCAGATCCAAATTCCAGGACACCAAGAATATATCACAGCAAAGCTAATGATACAACAACTTCTTGTATTCAGGGACCGTGCATTAAGTTTTTTCTAAATCCACTAATAAGAAGTACATATAAATTTGAAACTTTTCTTCTGGTTACCAGTGACAGCTGGGAACATGAGCAGCACATTGGGTTTCTGATAGCTCCTACTTCAAAGTAGAAACAGGACTTCGATACACCTTGTGATGGAAGGATATCTGGCAATACCCACAGAAAACAGAGCTTTCAAGTGTTCTAAAAACAAAACACCAACCAAACAAAAACAACCACGAAAAAAAACCCAAAAGCCCACAGCTTATTTTATGACCAGTTGAAAAATTACACAGTGCCAATTTTCTATCTCACATTGGAATTAAGGGATGTGACAAACCCTACAGAAAGGCCTCCCTTTTTCAAGTCATCTTCAAATTGTCTAGAGCAGAAAGGAAAACTTTTTGGCAGAAAATATTCAATGCATTCACATTTCTATAGAGGTCTACAAGTTATGAAATGTGAGAAATAAAAATGCAAATGGTGTCTATTTTCTATATTAAGCCTCAGAAAATATTTTGAATTCTTGGAGGTTCATGACTGACTTATGATGCCTGAAAATAACATAACAGCCCTGTAAGTAGCACAAATGGAAACAATTATTATTCCTGAGATATTTAAGGTGGGTGTAAATGTTAGGTGAACAGTGGTTAGGTGGGTTTTTCTTTCTATAATTAAAAAAAATTGCTTAGAAGTGTTAAGAAAACCCACTCGTTTCTAACCCACAAGTTTGTTTTTTCTTTCTTGAAGGAATAAATGAAATACCAAATAAATTAATGAAGTATCACTTAAGCTATCAACCAAACACTTACACAAACAACTATTGAAGTACCAATTTCTTCCCTTACACCACTACCCTACTCTCAACCAACCAACCAAACACTAGGAGTTCAACGTAAAATACTACTAGTTGTTCTTGGGGGGCAGTGAATTGTATTTATATGAGAAACCATAATCCGCTATACATAAGAAGTTCTACCTGGGATAATAATCTTTAAAACACAACTTGCAATTCTGAATAAATAAAAAGGACATGAGTGAGATGCAAAAAGTGCTATGCACAAATTGTGCCTTCTGTGAAGAAAGCCCTCATATAATTACAGGAAAATAAGCCTACAGGACTGTGACTACTACAGAACTACTAAGAAATTAAGGTACATTCCAGATATTATTTTGAAAAATCAGAATCACACATCTGCAATAAAACATCTCTGTCAGCTGCAGAGATGCCATTTCTGACGTCTTGCTATAAATGTAACTGTTTCCTTGTCAGTGACCATGAGCTAAGTCAGGCCACTGATGGGCGTGCATGCTTGGAGTAAAAGAACATTTTTAAACTTAATCTAGATTTGGCATTTATTCCAAATAAAAAAAGGGGGAGGGGGGTGCCACTCAGGAAGACAGAGGAACCTTGAAAACAAAACTGAGTAAAACGTTGTGTACCTTTGCCCTTCTCCCTCCTCTCATTCTAAAGCAACACTCGGAAAACTACATCCACTATCTGGGTCAAGCAAACTCTGGCCATTTAGGTAGTCAACACAAAAAGCATTTAAGATATGCTTATTTAAACTATGCATCTCAGGGAGCAAGGACTAGGTATCTATACTACACTACAAACAAGTCAGAATAACTTTTACAGGCATATGAAGGAGGAAAATACAAAATTGCCTTGAAAAGCCTTTAATGCCAAGTCATCATTTTGGTAGTGGAAACAAACTAAAGCAATGCAAAGATACTTCACACTGTTTCAGTGTTTCCTTTAAAGAGTCCTTCAATCCAGAATATCTTTGAAAGCCTTTCTGAAGGCTACTGTCCCAAAACCTCAATAGACATAGATTTCACTCCTGCTGTCTTAAGCTGTGTTTCTCCTGCGGGCAGCCTGAATATTGTACTATTGAGATTGCTTTTCTTACATAGGCAGCCCCAACACTGAACTGTTCATACAGCACATAACATCCTTTGGCAACTGGAAACTGAACAACTATAAACTAGTTAAAATAATCAGCAATAGGTTATGTCCTCTCAAGTGCCTAAACATACACATTACCCCACCCCCTCCACAAGTCAACAGGACAAAGAAAACTCATCAAAATCATACCTGCAGAGTTAAAAAGAACTCAACAGCAACTAAAAAGCTCAAATTTATATTTTTAAACAGAAAACAGATGACAGTCACTACTTGATTAAACACTGCCTAGAGAAACACAGCCAACATATAGTTATTTCTTTCACCAGGGCCCAAGAGACTGTTATTGAGCCACACTGAAATACTGGAGAGAAAACCACTTTTTTTTTAAAATAATTTTTGCTATCTGCCCGCTAGAGAGAGGCCGCTTTACAGCGTTCCCCATCCCACCCACCGCAGGGAGCACACAAAGAACTTCCCTGACGCCAGGAGGGCTGTAAAGGGGGACCCCAGGACAGGCGACCCGACCCGACCCCCTCCCCCCGGCACCAGCCCCGGGAAAGGCTTGTGCCCACAAGGGCTACCCCCGACCGCAGCCCCCAGGCGCTGGATACGGACCTAGTTAAGTCTCAAGTCCCCTCGCCGCCACCACGGCGGCAGCTACTGTTTTCCCCCGTTTTCGCCCTGAATCGGTGCAGCGCAAGCCCGCGCCCTCCCTGCCTCCGCTGCTGGCAGCTGCGCTCTCCCGTGCCGCCCGGTCTGCTCGCCTCTCCCCCTCTGCTCCCCCACCCCACTGCCAGCTCCGGACCCCGTTCCCCATCCCTCCCTCCATCCCTCACACACTCTCCCCTGGAGCACCCTCTTCTCCCTCCCGCCCGCCCGCCGCCTTCCTCTGCTCCCCCGGGACCCTCGCGCTCCCCCCGGCCCCTCTTTCCAAGCACCCGCCCGGCCCGCTCCTCCCCGCCCCCACCGCGGCCCGGCCACGCACGCCTCCGGGACCGCATCCCCCTCCCCGCCTCGCCCCGCGGCCGGCCCGTCCCTCTCCGCTCTGGGCCCGCCAGGGCTCACTCCCCACCCCCGGAGCTCCCCTCCGGCCCCGCGGCTCCCCCGCGGTCCCCTCCCCACTCACAGGGTCCTGGGCTGCCCGTCGTCTTCCATAATGGTGGGCGAGCGCTCTCAGCTGCACCCGGGGGCAGCGCCGGAGGGGGCTCCGCCGCGCAGGGAGGCGAAGGGAAGGTGAGGGTGAGTGCCCCGGCTCCCCCGCTCCGTCTCGCCCCCTCTCCAGGTCCCGACACCGCAGCCCGAACAGGAGAGGGAAGAAGCACCACAAAATGGCCGCCGCCACCAGACACTCAGGAAGCCGCGCTCTGCGCAGTCGCGTCCCGCCGGCCTGCTCCCTCTTAGGACCGGATTCTCCTACCCGGTCCCCGCCGCCGCGCCGCGAAGCGCGCTGGGGATCGTAGGCACTGGCCGGGAAAGCGCGGCGGGACGGCGAGCGGAACCCACCGGCCTTCTGGGTGATGTAGTCCCCCGGCCGCGCACCGCCACAGAGCCGCGGGGCGGCGAGGCGGGGACGAAACTACCGCTCCCAGCGAGCCTGGCGGGAGGGGTCGGCGGGCGTGCCGTGCCGTGCCGTGCTGCGGTCGCGGTCCCTCCCCGCCGCGGGGGGGCAGCCCGGGCGGCGCGGATTGGCCGCCAGCAGCCCGGGAAGATTCGCTTGTCTGCGCCGGAGCTGAGCGGGCAGGGCCCGATATCGGCCTCGGCCCTTGTCCCGGCTCCTGCTCCGGTCTCAGCCCTCGCGGGCTGCCACCAGCTCCGGCCTGCGGGAATAGAGGGGGAAAGCCCGTGCTGTTCCACAGACCCCCGGGGTTGGGCTGAGGCAGAGGGATGACGGTAGTGTGTGCACAAATGACGAATAAAGCGATCCGATACCCCGCCTCCCGGGGCTCATCCTGGAACTGCTGCTATAGTGCCCCGCGCTTGCCTGAGGGGAGCCGGATTTATGTCAGATACATTCCCGTGTGTGGCATTTGCAAGCAAAGATCGTGGTTTTATATAGTCCAAGTATGGTACAGATACCACCGTGCATAGGTGTGCTATGAGTTGTAAAGACTGGTTGTTAGGGGCTTGCTGAGAGCAGAGGTGATGGGGAAAGAGGTCTGTCTTATCTCGCTTTGTGTGCGAGATAAGCACACACCATGGTGTGCTTTACGGGACCGGCACAATTTCTGAGCACCGTTACTGGGACTGTAAAACCAACATCTACCGTAGGCACAGAAGAAAGCACCGTTGTTTAATGCTTAGAACCCCAAACAGGGCTGGTATCTCAAAGCAGAACTTGGTGCCAGCAGCTGGGATGTGAGCCAAACAACAACAGAGTGGTGACGATGTCTCGGAGTAGTTTTGAAGGAAGAAGCCTTGTGCGTTATTGCCTTTTGTCAGGGATTTCAGCAGAGGCATCCGGCCTTAGGGAACTTCCCTGGAAGTGCTCTTCTATTTACATCAAACACCAAAATCCTTGCTAACATTGTTAAATTGTTCTCACTAAAAAAAAAAAAAAAAAAAAAAAAAAAAAAAAAGAATTTTTATTGTAACTTTGCTTTAGCTAGCGAGAAGTTGAGTTAGGAATTGTCAGTGAGGAAATGGATCAGAATAACTCTGCATTGGTGGAGTATGAGTATCCTCACGTGTAGTTACCACAGAATAATCAGTGCTCTTACTCTGGAAGAAATTCAATCTGTGTACCTATTGAATATTCAAGTACTCTTAAATACTCTCCCTCTTCCAGTATGGAAACATCATGAAGAAAACTCCCTATGTACTTATCAAACTAGGTATTTTCCTGCCTGCTGCTCACACAGAAATGTTTTCCTATCTTAAATACGCAAGACTTTTGCTAGGCATGTATTTCTGGAAGAAGCTGTTCCAGCTCGGAGATGCAGCTATAGATGGCCTCAGTAACTTTTTTAAATGTATTAAAAACACAGAAGGTTGATTAAGTAAGGAATTACTAGAATCCTCCAATAATGGATTATGAATAGCCAAAGATCTGTGTTTAAACACTTTTTTTTGTCAGATTCTACCAAGGGCAATGGCAGTGGAAGGAGGCACGAACAGCGGGGACAGAGCTGGTGGGTACCGGTGGTGGGCAAAATGCCAGCTGCTCACTGCTTTGAAGTGCCCTGCATGCGCCTGAGCCTGAGACCTGATAGAAACCACATATTCCTGTAGCAGGGATAAATCTCACTCCTGATGCAAGCCATCTGTGTGGCATTCGGGAGCTGCAAATTAACGGGGAGCACAGCAGGGGCTCGCGCTGCGCTGTACGGCCTGTAAAGGCTGGAAGCCGTGTGATCCATACCTGGCGGGCTGAAGTCTTGGTGCAACACAGGCAGGTTCATGATGCCCCCTAGGATGGTCTGTGGGCTAAGAAAAGTGAACGAAACGAGAGTAATAGTTTGGTAAAGAAACAATTAAAGCTAAGGAATAATTAGTTAATAACTAACTCCATATACTGCTCTAAGAGACACATGATTTACAGCAGCCGCAGCTCAAAACTGCCATCTTCCCTTTCAGAGACATACAGTTTCATAAAGTTTATGTTACCAAAATATGTGAAATATTCTGCCATATGCAAAATGACCAGCTATCTCCAAAACCCCATCAAAACAGCCCTCAATGTTAGTTCCCTCTTCCCTTAAAAAAACCCCACTCACTGGGGCTTCAACAGTGTCTCACACAAACTGTCCCCATTTCATGCTGTTTAAACCTGATTTTTCTCTGGTTTTGGTGGGTTTTTTTCCCCAGCATTGCCTGGGAAACATTTTAAAATGTAGGAAGTGAAAAAGGTCATGTCAGAAGATATACATGTCTGGATATGTGTTTTTTTACATATATATATATATATATATACACACAGAGATCTGTAAGTGAAATTTTTTGGTTGCTTGGCCTACAGGCAATAAATCCTGGGCATCCTCTGTGCATTCTGATAGTTTGCAGTGCTTATAGCTACAAGGGATGATGCAGCATGACAGATGAGGTGCTGTGAGACAGAAGTGGTGTTACGGTGCCCATTACCAACTAGCACCAGTAACATGCACCTCTGTCATAACTGTCAAGCCCCTGACTGTGCCCATATTTTTTGTTTAACGCAGAAATATTATTTTTTTTAAAATATTATTTCTTGAGTTCAAGCTTCCCAGATTGTATTCTCCAAAGCTTACAGCTCTGGTGCTTCTATTTTATTTTGTTACTCATTTGAGAGCATAGGCCTGGTATGAAGAGTTGATAACGGAGATAATTTGAACCAACCAACTCCAAAGTGAACAACTACAAACATGCTTCAGAAGTTTCGTGCTTTTCTATTCACGAAACCAAAGAGGGCTTTGGTAGGAGCCCAGCATTGCTTCCTTACGCTCCAGGGCATCACAGAAAACCTTCACCAAAGCCAAGAACAAGGTCAAGGAAATGGCTGGACAATTTACCAGAACATCAGTTGACACAGAAATTGTCTTCTTGACATGAGCTTGAAAAGTAACTAATGTCCATTTAACTTTCAGAGGTATGTAAGGTCCATGCAACATGTACACAAAAAGTTGGTGTAGATTGAATTACATCAACAGGCAAGGAGTGAGCACTTCTTTATAAAGCAATTATACTGACTTAGACATCTTAGTGTGCGTAGTGAAGCTGTTTTTTAACTAGGTTTGAAGACTGATGCATTTGCAGTATTCAAAGGGTTCATAGTGCTGATCCCAGGAGAACATCTCTGGAAACACTGCCACGCAGTGATGTTTTCCCATTAACAAGGACCTTTCTGAGATGTCTTAACTAGCGTGTCTTAATCTGTTTGATCTGTACCTCCATGCCTTTCTATAGCTCTAATTTGCTTCACAGAATGTCATTTAGTGCTATGAAAGATAATAGTTCATTAAGTGCAATGGCCCATTTTATGTCTGCAGATATTTTTATCAACCAAAGCATCAAGCTGCTTAAAAATGCTGTAAGGACTGTGGACTAGGCTTGTGTTCCATATAAACACTTTTTAGGCAATGAATCTTAAGTGGCCTTTTTGTTTGTGTATTTAGAGCTAGTTAAAGTTACATTAATAATTTTTTTCTTGATTTTTTGAATTTTGATATAATATTTGTCTTTAGTCCATGTTCTGCAATTCCCTTACTATTCCAGAATTTATTGTGATTATTAGTGAGATGAGAAACTTCAGCCCATCTCTTGAAGATCCTTGTGTACAAATTGTTCAGGCTGAGTGATTTTTAATGTTTCTTTCTAATCGTTATCCTGCTTATCCAAAAGATTGCATGTAAATTTGTCCATTGTTTATAACCAGAGCTCCCCATTGATTAAACTGTATTGCTCCACCTAAAAATCAGATCCCATTTGTCAGAGTTAAATGATTTTTGCTTAATTGACAAGTTTTGACAGTCAATCTGGACAGTGCATAGTGTGAAATGAAGGATACCTCGTAGCTTTCTTACTCCTAAGAACAAGGTCAATGTAGGTGAATCTGATTTTCAGACAAACACAACTGAGATGGTCAGCCTTGTGGGGAAAGAATCAGCTTTTTAGCTGCATTTGTTCAGTTTTCTCTGCTGATATAGAGAGGCTTGAGGATGCTTAATTGTGCAGGAGACTCTTTCAACCAGCTACATGTACCATTTAATGAGAGCCAACACTTACTGGTGGTTTTTTTATGAAGCATTCCTTAATAACAAGACCCTTCAGCAAAAGAGAAACGGCTATCATTAAATTTGTGTTATAAATGGAAAACAGAGACTTAAGTCTGTAGAAAAATGTTTCCCTTCTCCTGACAGCCCAGTGGTATTTTCAAGTAAGATACAGCAATTCTTATCTGAAACTGCAAGCAAACAAAGTCTCTGGGGTGCTTCAAGTCAAGAGCACCCTGTCTCAACACACCTATGGCTGTCAGAAGCAGGAAGCATTACAAATGGCATGAAGTAGTTATCAAATGATGGAGGAGTTAAATGAGAAGTTAGGGCAACTTTTATGATCTGTGGTCACCCAGTTATCTCTGTTTTCCAGCACCACTCTACTTGTCCCAGTGGGCAGCTGATGGTACAACATCACTCCCCACAGTTTTCACTAACTGTAGACTAGGAAAGGAGTTGTCTTGGACCAGCCTCTTGATTTGTCTCTGTCAGAGCAGCTTACCCGATGGAACTTGTTAGCTTGCATACCTTGTTCTTAATTACATACAGCAAGTCTGGAAGCTGTACCGTGGCAGTGAAACTCTGCAGAGATGACTTGCTAATTTGTCTTCACCTCAGCTCTAAAGTCCAAATACTGTGTTGGGTTTTCTTCCTACTGAACCTGCATTTTACAGATTTTATGGAGGAAACCAAGACACAGCAAAGGTTCAGGTTCCTAACCACTACTTTAGACCACTGATTTTAACTGGAAGGCAGCACAAGCTTCCCCAGAACAGCGACATGGAATTAGGAAGAGGGACACCTATGGAGGCAGAAGCCAGTGCAGCCTCTGGCACCGTTGCTTTCCCTGAAGCAAGAAGGAAGGTACAGGGCAGGAGGGGGAAATTTGGGGCGCAGCACACTTCCATCAGTTCTGTTCATGAGAGCATCTTTGAGGGGCTGCTCTCGTCTGGCACAACGCAAAGCAGCAGGGATGCTTCAAGACACAGGACAGCTGGGTCAGAGGCCTGCTGCAAAGCAGAGGGAAGGACAAGAGACTTAATACAGCCTTTTCTCTCCCTTCATCATCCTCTCTTCAACATCAAGAGGGTTAGTCTTGATACCTAACTTCCTTAAAATCTAATTTAATTTGTCTTCCTTTACGGATCAAATTATCCTTCTGAAGAACAGCAGGTGCAGTGAGACTTAAAATAACATGGAAGCTCTCAGATGTTTGATTGAAACACCTGGAGCAAAATTCAGAGGTCTTACAACTTGGTCAGACTGGTCAGACTCCTGCGAGCTGACTGGGATTTAGCACGGAATTACAGAGTACAACCAGCAACGGAGTCCAAACTTAAATCATGTCCTGAGAACATGCTTTCTGCTCCTGGCCTTGATTTCTGGTTTTGTGGTTTTAATGTCTGTCGTGGTTTCACCCCGGCTGTGGGCTGAGATCCACGCAGTTGCCTGCTTCTTAAAGTAAAAGAGCAGGGGAAGAGGGAAAAAGGGAAAGGGAAACAAGGGAAGGGAAAAGGAAGGGGCAAATAACTCCAAAACCAAGAAACTAAGAGGCCCGTGGGTTGGGATAAGGAGAGTTTACTGAGAGAACAGAAAGATAAAATATACCAATGCTAACAGGACTTTAGAGCAAAAGAATATGAAACTATTGATCCCCAATGCAGTTTCTCACCGAACCACACGACTCAGGTACCACCCAGAGCTGTCCCGGAACCCGACCGTCCCCCCAAGAAGCACGTGTCCCGAGAGGAAGCACGCGTCCCGAAACCGCCCCGCTTCCTCTTCCCAACAGCCCCCCGTTTTCCTAGGCAGGACGTAATTGGCATGGAATACTCTCTTTGGCCCATCTGGGTCACCTGTCCTGGCTTCGCCCCTCCTTTCTCAAGAATAGAGAAATAGAAGAAGCTGAGAAAGTCCTTGACTGTCTGACTGCAACTAAGAACATCAGGGTGTTCTCAGCACTGCTTTCATTGTAACTCCCAAACACAGCATCCCATCAGCTGCTACAAATGAAATTAACTCTATCCTGACTGAAACCAGGACAATGTTATTTCTCCCCCCAAAACCCTAATGCTTCACCTAAATGAAATGCAATTAGGTTTTATCTGACTTTGTTGAAGGTTGACAATTACAAGTAGGTAGGGCTAGTAGCCTGACCTGCTTGAATTTTGCAACTGCTAAGCACACACATGCAGAGGTACCCAAACCTCTTTCCTCGCAACAAACAGGTAGGAGATCAGAGCTAGGTCAGGATGGGAGCTCAGCAATGTAAAGAATATCTCTGGAGATATTCAAGACTTGTCTGGATGCTGACCTGTGCAATCCATCCTAAGGAATCTGCTTTGGCAGTGGGTTGAACTTGATGATCTCTGGAGGTCCCTTCCAACCCCTACAACTCTGTGATTCTGTGATTCTGTGATCATTAAGAGTAATGTATAAGAAAATGGAAAAGGAATAGTCAAAATCAATTAAAAATTCTGAAAATGAGCAAACACAACAAAGGCTCAGTTTGCTGCATGGAAATACTCTTTTATTTTAGCCACACTGAAACGTTCTCTTATTTTCCCATCAATTACCTTTTCCTAAGAGGAAGGAGTCTTACCTACAGCTCGAAACCAGAAGAGTCGTTCTGTTTTTCATGTAGCTCATGCACCCCACCAACTCTTCTAACCACACGCTAGTTGTGATGGCAAACAGCTCTAGGAACAGCAACCAAGAAGTAAATTACATTTCAGCTTTATGTTGCAGCTACACGTTACCCCACCCCTCCCAATTATCTTACAGTTTGAGCAGGAGGCTGTGAGAAAGCCAATGATATCAATTATTCCCACATAATTCCTCTGAGCTGAAAGTGTTTCCCACGTGGAAGTATAACGTAATGGGGAAGCATCCAGGGCCTTTGCACATCAAAAGGTCGTTCCACCAAAAATAAACATAAAGACACTGCCAGCTTAATGCAAGTTTACTTCAAATGCCATCCAGAATTTGTCATCTATTTGTCAACTCTTAGTTTGCAACAAGAAAACACACATGTATCCTAAAATAAAACAAACCCTTCTGTTCTGCCACACTGTTCCTATTTGATCATAGTCTAAACTCTGAAGAAACATTGGATGTGATCCCACAGTGCTAACGGGAGCAAAATGTGAGCTGGCAGAATCAGCGAGCTAAATACACAAATCAACTGATGTGGGTTTGCTTTCCTGAAGCTAACAAAAAGACACTTTGAAGCCCCTACCTCTGCCTTAACTGGAGTTGCTTTCAAAGGCTGGGATGTTCACAGCGTCTTCATTTCTGTCGTTGCAATGAGCAAAAATAATCCACAACAACACGATTCCCTGGACAGAAGACACCTGCTTGACACACAGTGAATGGAAGATGGACCAGGTCCCAGTATCCCTTCTGTTCATCTGCTGCTCCAGTAACCTGAACCAGAGGACCCAATTCCCATGCACTTTTTTACTCAGGACTTATCTGAACGTGAGGTTACAGGATTTAAGTTTCAACAAATTCTTTCCAGAGGTACTGACAACTGTTATATTGTTTTTCCAAACCAAACTGTAGAACACATAGCTGCTGGAACTTCAATCTGTTGAAAATTTCTGACTCCCTGGAGTACATAATGATTTTCTTAGATCCTCTTATCACAATTACCCCAAGCTTTGATTCTTCTGCTACCAGAGGTTACGGTACCAAGACCATGATACAAAGTGGTGTAAGATATGCCTTTATCTGCCTGCTCAGAACCAAATCAGATGTTATTCCAAACTACTGAAAGAAGACTTCTTTATTTCAAAATGTATTTGTGTCCACTATGTATTTCATAATCACTGAATCTTTTTGTTAGTTATGGTAAAGGATGATGAACAAGAATATTGTACATGGTTCCTGTGACTTCTTTAACACTCTCACTGACGATGCAGTTAAAACATAATCTCTTGTCCTTGTACAACCTTGAATCAAAAACTCTCAAAAAGATTTTTGTTTCTAAGACCTCAGCCCCGAAACAGGCAAAAAGAGGAGCCATGTGCATAGACAACTGGGTGTTATAAAAGAAGGATAGGAATTCTGTGCAAAATTCACCTAGATATCCTTTGACTAGTGAGCGTGCAAACCTGCAACCTGAAATTCTCTTAATGCATTTTATTTTGGGAAAACTTCTAGCACCTTTCATGACAGAGAAGAAGGAAAGCTATGTACAGTGTATTTGCAGTATCCCACACTAAGTGTGCACTGAGTACAAGGAAACGTGGGCTCTATGAGAGCCCAGCATCATAAAGGGCTCAGTCACACAAGAATCACAGAATCACAAGGTTGGAAAAGACCTTTAAGATCAAGTCCAACTGTTCCTGTCCTGTGCTAAACCAGATCCCTAAGTACCTCATCTGCCCATCTGTTAAACACATCCAGGGATGGTGTCTCAACCCCCTCCCTGGGCAGCCTGTTCCATATCCCAACAACTCTTTCAGTGAAGAACTTCTTCCTAACATCTAATCTGACCCTGCCCTGGTGCCGCTTGAGGCCATTTCCCCTTGTCCCATCTCCTGTCACTTGGACAGAGTCTTTTAAACCATATATTACTCATCTGAGTCTAGCTGCCTGCTTAATATTAGTGCAGATTTTGTGCTCCTAGTTCCCTCTCTTGCAAATTCTTCTTGGATGTTTGGACTTGGCATTGCTCCCAGCGAAGATGTGAAGCTGAAAAGCGTTGTGAAACACACAGAACTTCAGTCTCAGAACTCGGTTCTGCTCCTGTTGATTAAAGCAGTGGAGGGTAAAGGCTTAATGCAAAATTTTCAAAGCAAAAAATTTCAAAGCAAAATCTGTACCTAATTCAGGATGGACTTCAGCAAACACAGATACAGAGGCAGCTGTTTGCATACACTTGCATGTTTTGGTGTCTTGAAACTCACTGAACACATACACACGGATCACACTCACTTTCTTACACATATAACAAACACCATCAACATTAAAACCATGGCTGAGCTTGTATCATGAGAAGGACTGTTTGGTCATTTCTAATCTCTATCCCTCTCCCAAGCTCCTGGGAACAACTCCACTGAGCAAAAATACCATGATGCGTGGCAGAGCTCTGCCCATGCGGCCAGCTGTTGAGCAGCTGGCTTCTACTCCCGTTTCCTTCATGGGACATGTTCATCGGGGTTTCTCTCCTCTCCAGGGAGTGTATTGGGATGGAATTGCTTTTGAAACATTCTTCCTGCTCAAGTTTACGTGAGCGTGGCCATGGATTCAAAGGCTGCAGGATTGCATAAACACCTTTGCATTGGGACCAGGCTAAAAGAGAAAAAAAGCTATTCAAACACAACCAAGGAATGATTAAAAAAACCAACCAAACCCCCAAACTCTTTCTCATCAGGACCTGCTGACTCCTTGAAACCAAATTTTCCTCAGGACTATGAGCTTTGATAGTAAAATTTTCAGACATGAGAAGAGACAGAAATAAATAGCACATGCAATGGTCTCATGGCACAGAGCTGTAAGAAATAAAGGTTAAAGTATCTGATTTGGATAAAACCCAAGAGACTTGACCCACAATCCAGTGACTACCCTAAGCATGGGATTATTCTGGGATGATATTTTAATTTTTCTACACAAATACCAAAAAAAAAAGGTAAATATTTCCTTCTCAGTGAAAATCCCTGACAATTAAGAACGCTCAAAGGGTTTTGTGGGATGGAAGTGGAGACCAGGGTTCTCTGGCTTGCTCACCTTGCAGAGGCAGACTCAGGATTTGCTGAAGACTGGAAGTGATCCACTCCAGCTAACTGCCAGGCCACATTCCTAGCACCAGGGAACAAAAGGTGGGCTGTGCTGTCCTAAAGTTTAGCAGAGATCTTTCCGTGACAGCATAACCCTCTGGAAATCAGATGCATTGGTTTTGTGTTTTGCAACATCTATAACTTTAATTTGTTTTTTAATGGAGTTGATACTTAAACTACAGAGGAATGCAGAATAGATGATATTCAACCAAAAAGAAAAGAAAATAGAATGTAAGAATATAGAAAGATATGAAAAAATTTGCAATATGCATTTAGAAGTAAACATCTAGATTTCCACTGCCCTGGACAATATAAACACTGGGAAAGGAAAACAGCCTTTTTCTGGTTAAAATGAGCTAAAGATTGGACAGAATCTTTTAGCTACTACTGAACAGAATTTAGGGGGTGGAAAGGGCTGTTATCAGCATTTATATATAACAGCTTTTCTGCAAACCAAGATAAGCATCATCTAATCTTGTGTTTCAGAAAATCCTTCTACTACTACTGCAATGAACAACAGGTTTCATCCACTATCCAGGTCTCAGTCTTCCTCTGAAGCTCTGGAGATGCAATTCTGACTCAGCCAGAAGCAGAGTCCAGGTTTCCTCCCTCTCTTCACTATCAGGCATTACTGATCCTGGCAGAAGAAGATAATAGGTGATCAAGAGCTACAGATTACAGTCCCCTGTTCTAATTTAAGAAGGAAATTAGTGACAGTTCAGATTAATCTGCTGGTTGTGGACTGCAGCGTAGTGGAGATGTTTCATTCTGTGTCCCCATCGCAGGGGAAAGATGCTGCAGGAGGTAAAGCTGATGGGTGTAAGCAGAAATCACTGAGCCATGCTATCCAAACTCACATGTGAACGTGAGTCAGAGTCAATGCTAGAGATGGGATGTTTACCTGACTCCATCAGCAAGGAAATTAGAGGAAAATTATTAGAATGAGTAGGTTTCACTCCTTTGATCAAGAGAATTTTATAGATGACTCCTCTGGATGTTGCTTTGCTATTTTTCAGGAATATTTCTCAGACTAAGATTTTCTGCTTGGGTTTCCTCACTGCCAAAGACTCCTCATTAAAATTCAACATGGAAAACCCCACTTTTTCATTAGTATACCTGTAAGCATGATTTCATACAGAATTTAATCTTCTGAAGGTTACTGTGGAAGTGAAGACTTGTCCTGGCTTCTTGGCAAGTTCAAAGCTCAGCACAGACAAGGCAAAATTACTAAAATCATTTTCTCCATTAAAATATCGTGCCCATTCTGTGCCACCCAGGAGTTTTGGGGTTAGATTTACCCACTCACTTGTTTGCAGCATTGAGTAGAGGTGTAAACATCGACATTGATCAGATAGCTGATGCAACTAGTAATGCAGTCCAGAAATTCTCCATCTGCCCACGCTACCAATACAACTGCCAACCCCCCGAACGATGGGCTTCCTATGTAGGTAAATAGTAATAACAGTGCTGCAGTCCTAGTATGGCTGTGGTGGGGGACTGGAGTGAGAGCTCAGCTGGAAGCAGCTTCCAGAAGAAGGTGGGAGGAGGCACTAATGCTTCTTTCAACTCTCTTTTCTTTCTCAACTGCTCTTATCAGTGAGCCAGCCCTGAACAGCTAACTGCACTCCTAGAAGTGGAGGGATTGCATTCCTGGCACGGACCCAAAGAGCTCTTTGTATGGCTAGGACTTCCAGAGCTGGATTCCCAGGCAGGCGCTGCTCCAAGGAGAGCCAGGAGCAGAAACTAAAGGACAGGTTTCTCCTTCCCTCTTACTCTGCGGCCTCCTTTGAGACTGCAGTGTGCCAGGCAGAGATGCTGTCAGCTGCACACCCGCTTCTTCAATGCAAGGGAACAAAAATATTTTGAAGGGATGCCTAGGGACATCCCTAGGGACAGAGCACCGCTATCCTGAAATCAGCTACCCTACCCACAGAAACACTCCTGCCTCCTCGTGGGCCATATTCTGCTACTGCTTATAAAGGGACCACTCTGCTCATGAGAGAGAGTTTTCGAGTTCCCTGCTCAGCTGCTTTGCACAACCTGTGTATCCTGCCCGCTATTGGGCACGCTCAGCTCTGGAAATGGGTTTTTTTTTGGTCCAAGATTTCCTGGTAAACCTTGGAAAAGCAAACCCGATGTGTGGATGTACACTTGGATAGTGCGGCCTAGAGTACGTACGAGCAGTTTATCCACTAGGTGGAGGCCTGTAGGTACTAATAGGGGGTGACCGCTGCAGCAATTAAAACAACTGGATGAGATCTCTAATTCATCCTCCTGATTTCTAACCCAGGTTATCCTGCTCCCTAGGGAAAGCCTGACACCCCTTACACCAAAGACTTGTTTCCCTAGACTTCTCTCTGACCAACCCAGGAAGAACAGGGAATGCCTATTTTATACATATTAATTTAGCTTCCATATACCATTCATAATGTATTAGGAAAATGAGGAGCTCTAAAAACCCAAGTTGTCTTCTGCTGCCTACATTCTGGATTGAATTTTGCTTTCTCTGCACACAGATCACAGGCAGCAAAGCTGATTTTGTTGAGTTCACAGCCAGATTCACTCCCTGCTTTAAGGCAGGTCAAGTTCCTGGTGGAAATAAAAAGGCAAAATAAAAAAAAAAGACTTTTTTTTTTTAACTGGAATTAGCTTTCAGAGTCTTTTTCAGGTTCAAAAAGTCTGAAATTAGGAAACTGAGTATGGGTTTTGTGGATGCCCAGATTTAGTGCTGTGATTGCAACAGATACATTTAAAAAGCTTTCCTCCATTTAGGCACTACATATAGCCCTCTATTGTCCATTAATGTTTTGCCTTTTCTATTAGTGTCCATAGGAACTATATTTATCTGTCAAATAATTTGCATATGATTACTGTAACTCAAATAAACTGATGACATGGCCCAGCTATATGCACCATACAGCGTCTGCACCAGCACAGCAGTCAGCACGAGATCAGACTGTTTGTGGATGGGTATTTACTTCACTGGCAGTTACACTAAGTCATGCCCCAAAACCCCACTGGAAATCAAGTCAGTGAAGCTGTCTGTAGCCTGACAGATGAGCACAAGATTGTCAATCACTTTGCCTCTTTAATTTTCTGAAATAGAGGTTCCAGTTTCATCGGTGGCTCTTTTTTTGTGCTGTTGGTACAAACAAGTCCACAATTTGAAACAAACCATGAAGCCAAATGCCTGCATCTCTTTGGTTACAGTCAGCAGAGACTCTGTAGCTCAGACCCTTTTGCTTCGAGCATACCTGGAGCAGGATATTGCGACCAGTGAAGATCTGGGTTATTCAGTGTTGATGCCCTGGCTTTGAGTGAAACATCAGGCGATGGAAATCATGCGGCTCGATTCGTCACATCTCTCGGATCTGAAGATTGAGAAGCTCTGCGGGCTTGCTGCATTTATTAACAGAGCTTTCATATGACTCAACGTTAAATGCATCCAGCAGAGAACTTGGACTGATGCCTGCTTAGAAATACACCACCAGACATGTGCCATATGCATCCCTTCCCCACAGGTTCATCAGTAACAGGTTTCTACAAACCAGTTTTTGTTGATCCAGAATAAAAACTGCACCTCTCAGTCCAGATTAACAATGCCTTTTCTGTTCAGGTGATCTGCTAAATCACCTTGGGTGCTCAGGAGGTAGACAGCCAATTTATAGCTGACTGCAAGACATGCTGTTTCCCTACACACCAGAGATATCTACTTGGTTGTACAACAAATAACATTTATATGGTTACAATGGTACTGCTTCCAACAACCTCAGCCAGAGCTGGAGTGCATCTAGCAGGGAGGTCTCTGCACCAGGACAGTCACAGAGTGTGTGTGTGAGCAGGGGATGAAGCAGATCATGTCTGCAGACTTCTACTGATCCAACCACCAAGCAGAGATGTGTCAGCGGCAGTGAAGAACCTCCTCAGGGTGGTTCATGCTCTGCCTGGCTAACACACGGTCCTGAGGTCTCTGGAAAGTGGCTACTACAGACTCAAGTAACCATGGGCCACTGTGTAACTCAGAAGCTGAGGCAAATATTCTCCATAGTTCTAAGCATGGTCCAAACTGAAAAATGATGCAACTGATGGCTTGAATGGCTTTGATCTGGGATCCTGCGTTATTCCTTGGAGATCCCATTGCACATACAAGCCTAATAATTTTCCAGCCAGTTTACCTAGAATCACCTCATTTTCAAGACAAAGAGACACGTGAAGTCCCTGTGGAGTTTATTAACCCTGGGTAATTGCAATGACACCATTTCCAGTTGTACTGGAAGACCCGGGAGCAAACACTTAGGTCGGTACTCCTGGGTATGCAGCACCGCATGGATCAGCACCTGGAGAAGTCAGGACTGCTGTGTTTGCATCTGCACCAACAAAACAAAACAGCAAATGTTTCTTGATTGTCTTCCCCTCTGAAATGGAACTTACAGACCTTGAGCCTGGAGTCTTACCGGAGATTACCCAGACACTACAGAGACTTACTTATCTTAATACATTTCCCCAAGCCCAAGATTTTGGCTTGGCAGTATTCCTGACATGAACATTTCCATAAATCATTCTGATCTGAAATCTGGCGAATGACAATGTAAACTAGAAGCTGCATTGCCTCAGGGTTGCAGTTATGGCCCAGCAGCAGCTTGGTACAAGAGAACAAGAAGTGAATCCCTGTACTGCTGTCCTGTGTGTACTGCTGTCCTGTGTGTACTGCAGTTCTGTGTGTACTGCAGTTCTGTGTGTACTGCTGTCCTGTGCAACACACCTCGCTGGGAGTCCTTTCACCTTCATGAGAAGCCAGGCTAAAAATGACCTGTCGAGGAAGACAATTTAATTAACAGAAAAAGCATGATGTCTAGCCAGCTAAATCCAATCACTGAAATGCTCCTCCTTCTCAGCCCAGGCTGCTCTCTCTCCAGCTGGATGCTTGTCCGTTCGCAGGTCCTTTCCTGCAGCAGCTCAGGAGAAAGCCGAACCATTAGCCCATGCTCATTTCTGTGAAATACAATCCCTTCCATTTCTGGGTCTCTTCCATTTCTGGGCAGGGCATGTGCCCTCACAAAAATATCCAACATAAGCCTGCTAGACATCCCTTTGAATGTTCATTATTTTTTTCACCTACTTGCTGACCTTACCCACTACCTCTGCTGAGTATGTGGTTAGCTGTCAGCTGCAGCCAAACAAAGAAAACCCATTCTTCATGTCTCCATTTACACTGTATCAGCTACAAACCCCATCTGTATCACTTCCTCAACACACACTAGTAATTTTCCTGTGAGACCTTTTAACATCTGTGTCCCCTGTGTCTGAATCAGCTGCTTTTGTTGATTTGGCAAAGACTCTGGCATATGCTACGGGGAACATATGGTCTAAGCATGCCTTTCTGTTAGGAGATAGTGAAATTCCTCTGCAGATCTCTACAGATTGGAAGCAGAGTAAATCTCTGACACTACTACATCTTTGCAGGCAACTGCTGACAGCAGTGAGGCTGAGCAGAGGTCTTGTGTCACTGAGAGAGCATGAGAGGTAGCAGGGGCAGGAGATGTGTCCACGGACAGGCACCAGAGTCCAGGGCTGATGGGATGCACAAGAAGTGTGACTTGTTGCTGTAGGACAGTCAGTAACAGCGATGAGTACACAGACCTGGAAAGAAATACTCAGGGGAAAAAATAATCCATTTACAAGTGTTATGTGTTGAAGGCACAGGGCAATGATAGGAACCCAGGTCCATGATGGACCGCAGTGTGGTTCTGAAGGGGAGGATGTGCAGGGTGGAAGAGCTGCAGGAATAACAGAGCAGGTTGGAGATTAGATTTGTCAGTGCAATAAAACCCACTCTGACAAAAGATGAACAACCATCTGTGTCAGTATCAAGAGATCTTTGATCCTGCCCCAAGCAGGAGGACATCCTGTCCTCAGGGGTATGAACAGGCAGGATTTTCTGGAGTAAGAGAGGATTCAAGGTAAGGAGCATCTATCTCTGAAGAAGGAGTAACTTGAATTCCTTGAAGCAAATAGTTTTGCAGCAGGTAACGCCTGTGCTGGACAGACTCTGTGTTCACTCTTCTACTTAAAGGAACTATCAGCAGGCATCTGTGACACGACGACACGAGTGGTGTAACTGTGGGATTTAGTTAGTTACCTCAAACTAAACACACTGAGTGCACGACAGAGCACCCATGGAGAAAGGGACACATCCTTGGATGCATTTCTAGGTGAAACTGAGGACCCAGACACATACTTGCAAAGAGCTGGGAAAGTTCAAAGCGGCCGAATCTGCGGGACAATGCCTGTCCACGCCTTCATTTGGGAAGCCACGTTGGTTTTATTTGTCAACTATAACCTCGAATTACCAGTCAGGATGCACAGAGCTTTTGGGAGGAGCTTTGGCTCAGGACATAGGGCAGCAGGACAGAGTTCAGGAGCGATCGTGCCCCCGCCAAAGGACGCGCAGAGCCTGCGGAGAGCCGGGGATGCTCCGAAGCCTCCGCCTGCCCAGCGTGCGGGCTGCGGGGCCAGACCCAGGGCGGTGGCAGGCACCGGGCACCGGACAGAGCAGCGAAGCAGCCCTGCGCCGGACACTTAATTCCCCCGCGCATTCCGGAGCCCCGCTCGGAGCGCTGTCCCGGTGCGGCCCCGCGGAGCGGGCTGCCGCTCGCCCGAATGAACCGAGGTCCGTGCCCGCCGCGGTCCGCGCCCGGTGCCCCGCGGGGCCGGGCTGCAGCGCTCGGGGCGGCCCTAAAGAGACGCGTCCCGTAACCCGAGGGTCGGCCGGGCCGTGCTAGAGACAACGAGAAGTTTCCAGCCGGCCGGCTCCTCCGCCTCTCTCCTCCTCCGCGTCCCTCCCCCGTCCCTCGGCCCTCCTCCGCCGCCGCCCCCCGCGCCGTCGTTTCCAGACACTTCCAGCCCGGCGCCTCCGCCCCCCCCGCCCCGCGGCGGATAAAGGCGCCGGTCCGGCGCCCCCGCCCGGCACTGGACACACGGCACGACGCTATACGGTACTGTACGGCCCTGCCCGGCCCCGGCCCGCCATGAGCGCCGCCGCGCAGACCCCGCCGCCGCCGCAGATGGAGGGCAGCGCCGACCCGCTGCCCCCCGGTTGGGAGATCAAGATCGACCCGCAGACGGGCTGGCCCTTCTTCGTGGATCACAACAGCCGCACCACTACCTGGAGCGACCCGCGAGTGCGGGCGGCGGCCGCGCAGGTACGGCGGGCGGCTCCGTGCCCCGTCCCGGCGGGGCGCGGCGGGACGAGGGGGCGGCCCGCGGGGAAGTGGGAAGGAGGGGAGGTCGGGGGGGCGTCTGGGGACTCCCCCAGCGATGGCGGTGCAGCGAGGGCAGGAGCTGCCTTTTGTCTCTGACGCACTGCAGTCCCTTTTTTGTGCATTAAATCATTTGATACCTCGGCCCTGTGGTGTTTATTTAAAGTCGGTGGAGTCCGGCCGGCCTGCCAGGGCAGAGCCGAACGGTGATCTGTTTTTCAGCTGTGAGCAGCCGAACAATGAACGCCCTTAAAAAAAACGACGAAACCCAACCCGGACTTCTACTTGTCAAGTTTTGTTTTCCTTTGGTTTTGGGGTGGGTTTTGTTTTTTTTTCATTTTCCCCTTGTTTTTTCCCGGTCACGAACTCTCCCGGTAGCTGTCTGGGCTGGTTCTGTCCTTCAGCACGCCGAGGGAAAAGCCGTGGCTTAGTCCAAATATGTCCATGGAAGGAGAGGCGCGGAGGGGAGAGAGAGGTCGTGATTTTGTCGGGGCCCTCCGGAACGGCCCCAAATGGGTCAAATCCTCTCGGTTTTGGGGAGCGCAGCCCCTTTAGGGAATACAGCCTTTCGACTGGTATTTTCGCCGTGCGATGGCCGTAGGCAGAAAGTGCTGGAAACTTGAGCCGAAGTAGAAGTTGCCCGGTGGGAAAACGATTCCCCCGGGATTTTCGTGCGCTTCCCTGCGAGCAGCATCGCTTTACCCCGGGCTCGGCTGGGACGGGCTGGCTTGGGTTTAGGCGCCTGGATGGGGATGGCGGGGAGGCGGAGTGGGGGGGGGGTTCTCCCTCCACCTAACCTGGGCGCGGAGCCCCGTGGCCGGCGGCAGGGGCGGCTGGCCGGGAGCCCGGGGCCGGCTGCCGCCTGGGAGGGGCCGGGGCGGCCCCGGCTCGGGCAATACCCGCTTCACCGTGCTTGCGGGGGGAGGGAAACCGGGGGCTGGGAGGAGATGGGTGGTGGGCTCCGCTCTGAGCAGGAGTGCGTCTGTATGCGGAAGGTACTGACCCACAGGGCAGGAGGGGAGGTGCGGTCCCCGAAACGTCCCTTCAGCTGACCTGTTGCGACTTGTTCTCCTCCTGCAGCCTTACATAAAACGCGAGGATCAAAGCACTCTATAAGTGTTATTATTTTAAGAACTTAATGCTTCTTAAAATAGCAGTTGCCGAGTTCGTGAGCGCAGACCGTGACCGAGAGCCCGGCCTGAGAGCAGCCTGGCGTTGAAAGGGCCGTGCTTTGCAGTGTCAGGTTCAACCCCTCTCCAGCTTCTCCAGGGCTAGTTCACCCGACCTGTACAGGACCGAGATAAATCTAACAGTGATGCACAGAGGACTTGGGGAAATACAGTTTAATAGTATGAATGTTGAGGCTGGCGCGGGAGAACAGTGTTTTAACTCTTTTTTTGGAGGCAGCATCATTCCTGGGAGAGTGAGGTACCCGGTAGCGCTGGCTGTTAGGCAATAAAAAGGATAAATAGTAGGGGTTTTGTAACGCTAAAAACGTACTCGAGAGAAGTGCACTGTTTACTCCAAGGCGTTTGTTAGGGAAATGCCACTTGACACTAACCCATTTAGCGGAAAGGGCCCATTTAAGCTGCTTTTGGTAATTGGTGAAAGCAGGGTTTGAAGGACTCCGCCGGATCCGCGCTCTGCCTGAGAGGGTGCCTGAAACAAAACAAATTCCCACCCCTATCTGACGTGAAACCTGCGGTGATGAGAAGTGCCTCTTCTGCCGGCTTGCCAGGGTCGTTGTGGATACTCTTCTGTTACTACAGGGGAATTCGCACCTGCTGTCGAATGGCTTATGGGGAAGCCATGAGCAGCTTGGGGATTGCTCACTGAGAGACAAGAGATGCGCTTCCAGAGATGAATATGGAAAATTGGGGATTTCTGGGAGTTCCTGCCTCATGTCGTTCAAGGCAAAACCCTTCCAGTTTATGGTGCTAGGAGTAGTGTGTAACTGATCTGATGCAGACATTTGTCAGAGCCTTGAGCGAAGAACATCTGCTGGAATTACCAGACAGCCTCTGAAATAGTTTGTTGAGCTACTGGTGTGTTTCACAAGGATGGGTAATGTCAGAAAAAAATAAAATTAAACCTCCTCAGAATCAGGACCAAGGAAAGTATTTCCCTTCCTAAGTAACATTTTCTTAGCTAGACAGCACCAAAGAAGACAGATTACTCGCTGCCACTGAATTTCAAATCCAGCAGCAATTTTTGAAGGCATTAGACTGAGTTCCCTTTAACCTGAATAGAAAGGAAGGGTAAAATCACAGACGCAGGCTGGATGAGAGACTAGATATGAGAAGCTTCCTGATTTCCTTCATTCTCAGTCTAGGTCAAGAGAACTTGGGGTTTTAGAACTGATCTGAGAATTGCAAAAACTGTGTGCTAGAGTTCATGTGCTTTTTCAAGGATGGTTATACAAAGGTCAGACTCAGGCTGACTTCATTGCTGTCTTGCTTTCATTGAAATCAGCCAGTGAAACTAGCAAATATTTCTGTCACCTTTATGATGATCTATAAATAAGCCTTACACTGTGTCTACCAATATTCTCTGACCAATGTTCTATTCTCAACCAATATTCCTTTCCTTTTTCTGAAGAGCCCTAGCCAAGGAAATAGTCTGAGGCTGTAAGTGGGCAGGAAGTGCAGCACCAGGTCTGAAGCTAACTGAGCTTTTCCAGCTAAGCAATGTAGCTGATACAGTATTGATAATGAAGCCCCACTTGCCCCAAAGGGTTGATCTTGGTCTCCTCACTCCCTTTAGGTTTCACTTCAGCGTAACTGCACCGGCTGCAGAAACTGTGCCTGATGCGTAACCAGGTACATTGAGAAATGGTGCTGGAAAGCTTTAACCTGTGACAGAGCCATTTTAAACCAGTGGAACTAGACTTGGCTTTTGCTTATAACTCTGTATTTTAGATGAATTCATCAATTCAGGTGTCACTCTCATGTCCTCATTCCATCTGACTATTTTTTTAACCCCTGTGAAGGATGAGTGTTCTTCCCCTGCGGGTTTAACTCTGGTACTGGTGTGGAATCGTGGCGACGTAAAGCTGGACTAGGGAGACCTTCCTGAGAAAGAACAGAAAATCTCCAGGAAGAAATAAGCCATGACTTCGCAAATGACTGAATAACATTTATTAAGTAAACCTCTTGGCAGATGTATGATTTTCTTTCAAGTCTTTGTTAGTTAATAGCAAGGCATTCAAAGATTGAGGTATAATTCATATCGTGAAGCATGTATGTGCATTGTTTTACTAAAAAAGTGTTTACTAGCAATGTCACTCACCTTCCTATCTCCTCTTTGGTAGAATTATTTGTTTCCTATCCTTATCCAGTGTTAGTATGTTCTGCATTAACTCGGTGCCATCACAGCTCACCATACTTTCTGCAAGATTGTCTTACAATGTTGATTACTTGGTATTCCCCAAAGGTTTGATAAGAACAGATTACGTTTCAAGAAGAAACCAGAAGCAGGGCTTGTGTAAGTGTTTATTCATGCCCCTCCCATATGTTGTTTCCACATACAGTGAACCCAACGGGAAATACGGAACTAAAAATAGTCCAAAGGAATTGACTGTGCTGAGCTTTGCAGAACCAATATCACAGTGATCGATAGCTCTGTTACGCCTTAGGTTTGAGAGAGAAGCTGTACCAGCCACAAAGTCTGGAAGCAGCCATAAAGCCATGTATCTATTGGTGTGACAGTAGGCCTAAACAAAGGAAGGAGCTGGCTTACCCTTGTACCAGTGACATCGTTGGGAACTGGGGAACAACTAACTATACCTATGTTTCCATCCTCACCCTTCGTGCGTGTTGCTTCCCTTTCCCCTCTGCTTCCCCAAATAAGCCTTAAGTCACTCGATTCCCATCTCTTTAGCCGTGAACTTATTTTGGAGTGCTGACTTCTCACGCTCCAGTTGACTGAAAAATTCTTGGTAGCCCAAATTAGAAATTGCACTGAAAGTTCAATACAGCCTCTCAAACCCAGTGGCTTTTGCAGTGGCTTATGTCAGTGGAAGGGAATGTGAGACTAGGTAATGATTTAGCTCTCTTACCTGATGTGGTTTTTACAGTACTTATGCTGATGTTCATTCTGGCACAGGTTCATAGATTGGAGACATGCTGTGTATAAAAGGCATAACATGATACAACTATCAGTAGGGGATTTTTGGGGGGTCATGTTTGAGCTTTGTCCTGATTCCCTGAAGCTGCTTTGTGTAGTTACTTAAAGTCCCCTTTGATAGAACGTGGTAAGCAAGGCGTTAAGCTGTGGAGATCCCAATGAGTCTGAAAACAAGGGATGGATCCAGTGGGAAAGAAGAGAAAGGTACATGGGGAAATGATGCTGGAAGTCTGAGCAGTTGTGTGAGAGGAAAAGTGAGGAAGGTCTAGTGTGGTTCTGTTAACAGAACTCTGTACACACTGTACCTCTGATGGGAAGGGAGGAATGCTTGGGCCAGGTGGCAGCATTCTTACCTACGAGTTGTTATTTTTAACACTTGTAATGTACACACGGGCAGGACTTCTCTCTAACCACGTGGCAAAACTAGAATTGCTCTCACCAGAACCATGACCAGGCTGATAACAGCCCAATACGCTTTGGGGTGTGTGGACAGTAGCAGTCTTTGGGTAAGGGCTGTCTCCACCTACTCCTCTCTTCATGGCAAGCTAAATATGAAATAGAAGAAATGCTTTGTTCACACAAACTATGCTAATTATAGATGAAAAATGCTATTATCTTCATACATGTTGCAGAAGCTGTTGGTTTGGTTCTTTTCATTTTTCCCTCTTGGAAAATGAGACCTGGGGTTGTGAAGCGACTTGGTCTAACATCTCCCAGCAGGTCAGGCAGCACGTTCATAGGGCTGATGCCGAACCTCCTCATTGATAAATAGGGAGTGCTTTTATAGTCTTGGGAAAGGAAGTGAAATCAGGAAACTGCTGCGTGCAAAACGAAATTTGGATGAAAATGTAGAGCCTGAGGATACCGTGCGGTTTCTAGCCACTTAATCTTTTTAATGCAACCTCATTTCACTAATTTTTGCAGCTTTTTGTTTCTTCCACATTCCAAATTTCTGGCTCACAGCTAATGGCAGGAAAGCAACAGGTTGACCTCCCTTTCCGTACGTAAGCAGGGGTTAGGCAGAAATAACTGAGAGAAGTGTGTCATCCCCATCACCCGTGACAAGGACATGTCTGTTAGTGCTCTAAAGGGCTTTTCTTTAACCCATCCATTGCAGCTGATGGCTGCCCAGGGGGGTGTGGAGTCTCCTTCTCTGGAGATACTCAAGACCTGTCTGGACGCCTCCCTGTGCGACCTGTCCTAGGGAACCTGCTTTGGCAGGGGGTGTTGGACCTGATGATCTCTGGAGGTCCCTTCCAACCCCTGTGATTCTGTGACAAGGGGTGATAGCAGCTCTCTCCCAAAGGCGCTCTGCTCTATGTAGTATTTGTTGCTTCTTTCTCTGAACGTGTTCAGTTTGGCCCATGGGATGTCTTCTGTGTGGGCCAACTTCCACTTGTAGGCAAAAAGGGCAGGTTTTGTCATGTTGACATCAAGGCACCTGAGACAGAATCATCTTGGTAAGCAAAACCCAGTGCTAGTTCCTGATACAGGATTGGTTGGCAAGATAACCAACAGACTAAGGGGCTCTGTTCCAGACAGATTGGAATATGATTTCTCCTTCAGTTTCTAATTGCCTGTGTTTATTTCTAATTACATCATTGCACTTCATCAGTTGAAGTGTATGTTAATGTAATACTTGGGTTATACTACACAGTAATTAGGAGAGAGAGCAAAAGGCCCGTTTCCCTACACATCTGTATGTTGGGGAGTAAAACTCAGCACTCAAGTAAAACATCAAAAGCAGCTTGGAGCATAAATGGGTTACATGATGTGACCCACACGACGTTCTACGGAGACAGCTCATGCGACCGTGCTTATTCAGGGGTTCCTGCAGTCATTAGCTAATGATACCTTGCTCAGATGCCTCTGTGCTCAGTGTGTATATTTAAGCACAAATGGTGAGTCAAAGAGTGCAAATGTGAAGCTCCTCAGTGGCTGAAGCAGGGCAGTTGGGGGGAAGGTGGGGGTCAGCGCTGAGAGCAGATCACTCTGCCTTCCCACTTGCGTAGTTCTCTGGAAGGTATCAATGTGTTATGGTAACAATGGCATGAATATGTTGTACTATTAATGTACTTAAACACAAAGTGCTGTTATGAAACTCCCTAGAAGTACTTGGGTGTGCTGATTTCTAGCAAAGGTAGTGTAGTAGTGTTGATTTATCTACTTAGTGCAACAGAGAAAGCAGGGGGGGGAGAAGGTCTGGCCAAAAGTAAAATTCAACTGGATATGGAATCCAGTTATTATGGTGAATGTTGTGCCTTTCCATGACATAAAATGGTGTGTTGGTTTTTTTTGGGGGGGGATAAAATTGGTGTACCACTTCTAAATTTGAATATTAGGTACTGCTGACTTTTTGTGGTTATTCATGGCAATTCATAATGAAAAAATAAATGAGTGTATGTACAAAGAGAACTGAGTTGTATATCAGTCACTCCATTGAAGGAGCAGTCATACTACTCCCTAGCTTCCTAAAGATACAGGATCTAGGCTTGAAGTAGTGGGCAGTGCCCTCCCAAGTCAGATTCTGTGAGATGATGGCATTTTCCCAGTAGCTCGAGCAACCAGAAGACTTTCATTTGCATGATGACTCTTTACAGCAGCAGCTTCAAAGCTCAGAACCATACAGAGGTCAGTAGACTTTCTGTTTGCATACAGAAGAGATGCTTCACCTCTTTGTAATGTTGGTAAAACCTGTGTCTCCTTCACTAGATAATATTTACAAAACAAGTGGGATGTAAATATTTGCACCGCCGCTTCTGTGGGAGCCACAGAGGTGCTCCCTGTGTGTGTAGTACTCACATGCTTCAGGGAACTCAGCAATTGTACTGTAAATAATACCAGTGCAGGGCAAGAACAGCGCAGGAGTGTGATGGCAGCAAAGCTTCCTTGGTAACTGCTTTTTTTTTCCATAGACCCTTCTAGTGCAAGAGGAATGAAAACTGCACTCTGCAGGCAGTCTCCAAAGAGATTCCAAGTTTGATCTGACTATTAAAGCTATCTGCTGTGCATGCAGAACAGTCTGACAGGTTCCGTGCTGTCGGTACAGCCATCTGGGTGACTCCAATGGCAATTTGCTGGCAGCAGCAGTGACTGAATTTGTAGGTTTTTGTGTGTCAGCCTGGAATAACACTTGAGCAGCCGGGAGTTGAGCCATTGTCTGCTCTGGATAGAGTTTTGTTGCAAGGTTGGGTTGTTTTCCTCTTGCTGTCACTTCTTTCCCTATCCCAATGGCACATGGGGTCAGAACTCGCTTAAAATCTGAGCAAGTTTTGAGGACTTTGGCGTCACTCCTGACCCGTACCCTTCCCATGGGAAGCCAAAAGTAGGATGTGGGGGTATGAAGTGTTTTTTCCAGTTGCACAACTTGTGCTGGCTGCACCTTTATTTATCCTGGTGATGGCCTCACAACAGAAACGCGTGTCCTCATCCCGTGCCGAGAGGTGGGAGCGATGTCATTCCTCCTGAGCAGCTCTCCCAGTTCAGCTCGGCTGGCCCTGCAGCTCGTTCCCAACACAGCCATGCTTTCACTTGTTTTCCCCTCTTGTTTGCCCGGGTGGTGATGGCTCCTCTACACTTGCTCAGCACCTCCAGGAATGGCTGATCAGGTCTGAGTTTCTGGTGGTGCTTCAGGGTACTTGTAGTGTAGGTCAGGACTGTTGTCAACATTTCTGAGCTGCTTAAGGGAAAGTTTTTGCCCCATTTCTATGTTCCCTCCTTTTTTGGGGGGATTCTGTGCGTGATCACAACCGGGATTCCTGCAGCTACTTGTAGGAAAATTGACTGGTAATCTGTTGCTCAGAATTACTCACAATTTTATCCTCAAAGTACTTGTTTCCTTGGATGAGGGCAAGAGAATCACAGAATCACAAGGTTGAAAAAGACCTTTAAGATCGAGTCTCACCGTTCCTGTCCTATGCTAAACCATATCCCTAAGTACCTCATCTACCTGTCTTTTAAACGCATCCAGGGATGGTGACTCAACCCCTCCCTGGGCAGCCTGTTCCACATCCCAACAACTCTTTCAGTGAAGAATTTTTTCCTAACATCTGATCTAACCTTGCCCTGGTGCAGCTTGAGGCCATTTCCCATTGTCCTGTGTCCTGTCACCTGGCTGAAGAGAGCATCTCCCACCTCTCTACAACCTTTCAGGTAGTTGTAGGTGGTGATAAGGTCAAAAAAAGAAATTCACTTCATTTTTTTTTTTAAAATGCAGAAATGGGATTTGGGTTCCTGTTTCTATACTTGATCTGGGGAGAAGATGGGCTAAGGAGTTTCATTCATGTATTGGTCACACATCTCTGTGCACATCTGTGCTAAATGGGAGCTCTGGTCTCTTTCAGGTGTTTGTTGACATAACAAGCAAAACTTGTGTTTGTTTGTTAGAGAGTGAATGGAAATCAAACATGGACATTGGTGGTGTCCCGACAGGCTAGCCTGTGAAATTCAGGAGCTGGGAGTGTTTAGAGGGATTCTACTAATAGCTTCTCTGTAGCATCACAATGAGTTTTCCATCCTCCTCCTTCCCTCATCATCCCCAGGCACACCTGAGCTTCTTCTGAAGCCTTCCAGAACCTGTTTGCCCAGGCTGGAAGCACAGGTTTCCTTGCACAAAACACAACTGCTTCGGCCAGAAGCCTGTTTGAGGGGGTATTGGGATCCCTACACACTCGCTGTTGTGCTGGATCCACACTAGACCAAGCCTGAACCACTTGCAGCAGTCTGCCTGAACCCAAGGGCTTGGTGAGCTCTGGTCCTGGTGCTGCAGAGGCTCTTCTGCAGTGTAGGGTGCTTCGGAGCACATGGGTCAGCATGTTCATAGTGGGGAGAAAGGGAATAAGAAAGAAGAAGGAGTGTTAGGGATGTGATGATTCAAGCAGGCTAACACAAGGTGCTGTTGGCAGAGTTAAATACTAAGGTTTGAGGGGAATGATGTGGATCAGGAAGGGGAGTTGTGTTGGGAGCAGCTTTCCTACATATGCTCTCACAGCCTCAGAAGTACTGATAGTGGGGAAGAAAAGTGATGCTGCATTTGTTCTTTACTGAGGACGACTCTGATACACCTGCACTGCTAAGGCATACACAGACATGGAAAAGTTCTGTGATTAGTGGGTCTGACTATGGGGAGAGGGAAAGGTCTGGCACAAAGAAACACTGTACAGGAGCAGTGCAGGCTGTCTGAAGCTGTAAGAATAAAGGAGGAATTACTGTAGTTTATGATGTGGTTCTTACAGGGGCTAGTGTTTAAATTTTAAAAAAAAGGTATTAAAGTTTCACTTCAGATACCAACTGTCTCATTTGATGAAGCAGTCCAGGGGTTGGGCTGTTGCTGTTGTATTTCTTACCAGGGCTTAAATTGCAGGGGCAGATTTCTGAGGTTGCTGAGATAGTTCAAGGGCCTCAAGGGTCTGGCAAGGAAGACCCAGGAGGGAAGCCTGTGGTCAGGCTCTTGGGGTGGTAGGACACTGCCTGGGTTGCAGCCTTGGCAGGAATTACAGCAGAAGTGCGAGGGGCTTATCCCCACATGGAACGGTTCAGAGCATTGCAGACCCCTAAATGGCCATGAGAGGAGCTGGCAGCTAATCACTTGGTGCAGGCTGTGGTACCCCCAGGTGAGGTGGAGCACTCGTGGTGGAGAGCCAGGCTCCTGCTGTCAATGCGTCTGTAGGTGCTGCTGGCCCACCCGGCTCTTAAACCCTTCCCAGCACCGACCCTTCCCGTGGAGAGTCTGTCAGGGCTGGAAGTGAGTGAATCTCCTTTTTATAGCGGTGGGAGCCGTGCCTGGAGGTGGGGGTGGCTGGCTTCGAGCTCTCGGGTTGCACCCACAGCCTGCTCCCTCCATCGCTGTGCCGAGCAGCTGGTGCATGCCGGGCGCAGGCAGAGCAGCACGGTGCTTCTTCCCACTGTCGAATCATCACTCCCTCCCTACCCGGCTCCGCTCAGCCGGCAGACGCTGGCTCTGACGTGAGCTCGCATTGTTGCTAGCTGAGCACACCAGTTTGCTGGTGGAATTGTGTGTGTCCTTCCAGGTCCCGGGAGAGATGGTTGCCCGAGTGCTGCAGGGTTGGGGTTGTGCTGGTAGAAGGTGAACTGGCAACTGTTGGTCGGTCCTTGGGGTCCTGACGCCCCTAGACAGCCTGTGTCAGCTGGGCAGTGTGGCTTCTTGGTAGGGTGAATTTGAAATGACTCATCTGTCAGCAGCAGATCCTGGTGCAGACCTTGGCATGAGCTCATCCTTGTTCTGCAACTGCAAAAGCCAACTTCCAATTACTTGTCTGTGCGAACTTTCTAGGCTTGGCTCTCCTCTCTGTGCCTCTCTCAGATTGCTGCTTTTTTCCTTTCCCTTTGTTTGTGGAGGCTTTCTTTAACGACTGAAAGGAAATACAACAGTGGGGCTCTGGCTTTGAACTTGTTCACTTCAGGATTTGTTATCTTTATTGTATTAGCTTTCCTAAATAATAGCCTTTATTCTCTGCAGTTTCCTTGCTTACAGGAATTCTCAGAAATTACTTTTTAAGGGGATGCTGCTATATAGGAAGAACAGTCACAATCTGGTTGGTACAACAGTTAATTCTTCATGGATTCATATGTTAATGTGTACAGAAGCGACATGAAATATTTCTGCAGCTTAAACACCCCTTTAAAAATAGGGTTTCCAACACTTGCACCATATGTCCCCTTATTAAATTCTCCTCTTACTGAATAATGACATTACCCTCTGAATGACAGAGGTGCTTGTTACATGATCTGACTTAGAGATACATCTGGAACTTGGCCCTCGTGGGGCCTCAAAATAGAACGACCGATGCAGGAAGAACTTACTAGAGGACTTGTGAGGGCTCTTAGTACAAAACACTTCCACCCTTGCCAGAGCTTTGACATTGTCCAGTGAGTGTATTTGGGCAACACAGGGATTTATTATATCTTGCTTTTCAGTGTTTTCCTCTTCATTATGCTGCCCTGTCTCCCCATATGCTCTTCCTCAGTGTTGACTGAACCTGATCCTTCCTTATCTGAGAGTAAATATATTCTTTGGTACGCAGCATCAGTAGTAACTCCTTGGGTAACTAACTGGTGGGAGGAACAGTCCCAACAAGCATTGTGCTTCCGATGGGATTAGGCTTCCTTGAAAGTGTCTTTTCAGATGTTGCCTGTAGCACTGGGTGGGCTCTGAGAGGTGCCAAGGAAATGTCTCCGGTCCCCCCCAGTACTTCTGTGGAGGAGCTCTCTGAAGGGGTGGGCTGGTGGCTAGAAGCAAGGGATACATGCTAAGTAAGAAACTTTGTTGTAATTAGGCAAGTGTTTTAAAGGCTAAGCTGATGATGGAGACGTGGGGGTGACACACTAGTACGTAGGTATATTTTTTTAGCTCGCTCCCTTCTCTCGCCTGCAGGTCTGGAGTATTAGCATCTGCTGTTAGCTGCCTGCACGGACCCAAGCGGGTCTGAACTTCTCGCACACGGCTGCTGCTGCTTTAGGGCAGCCTTTTAGCTACTGACCTGAGCTACCAACAAGCACTATCTCCTGTTTTTTAACTTCCAGGAAGGCCAGTCGTCAGCAAATGGTCCATCTCGCGATAGCCCCAAGCAGCCACCAGCCAGAGAAGGAAGCGTGGTGTACCCCAAGCTCCGGGCTGGCTACATCCCTATTCCTGTCATCCACGAGGGCATCGATGGCAGGCAGCAGCACCCGTGCTTCTCTGCTCCGCAGCCCAGCGTGCAGCGATACAAGACGGAAGCCGTCCCTACCACAGTGCAGGCACAGCCACCTCTAAGGGGAGGCTATGCCGGCCCCGAGTCCCCTCCAAGGGGACCTGCGGAGGCTTCCCAGGCAGATAAACAGCCGGGACAGACAACGGCAGCTGCAGCAGCCCAAGCGTCGGCCGCACACGGACCCGAGGTAACTTGTTGGTATTGCTGGGGGGTGTTTGCCTTGGTCTTTGCAGCATTTATGACCTGAATGTCACAGGGCTGGCTTATCCTTCAGAAAGCCAAAGTTGCCACAGGATTACGTTTTCCCAGGACTTCCTGAGCATTAAAAGGCAAAAGTGCACAGTCATGGCAGTGTAAATGTGTAAGGGTTTTTCTAGCTGTCACCTGCTTCTGGTCTGGAATGATTTTGCAGAAACAAATGTGTGGGAGTGGCTTCTGGAGAAAGGGGAGGCTCTGGGCAGAGCAGGTCCAGCAACCCAGGTGAGGGTTGCTATAGGGGTTGTACCCCACAAGCAGAGGATGCAGGCAAGGCTCTTCTGTTCTGCACCAGGAGTCAGAAACCAAAAAGGACAAAATAAGAGAGAGGGGAAAAAAAAAACCCAACCACCCAGTTAGCTAACAGCCCAGGCCATTTTAGAAGTGGTACTGCTGTGATACTTCTTTTCTTGCTTTCCAGTTTAATATGTCAGCTGTATTAAGTATACAGATTTACATGTATACAGCTTCAAAAATGAATTGTAAAGCATTTTTGTCATTCAGCAGCATGTTTAAAATGCTTTCAAACTATCAACTCTTTTTTTTTTTTTAATAAAAACCCCAAACATCAAAACCCAAACAGCCCATCACCCTGATGGCTTTGCCTTTCAGAAGGTAGGATTTTGGTTTGTTTGCTCTCCAGAGGATTAGGAGCATTGGTATTCTTGTAATGTATGGAAATATCAGCCTCATTCCAAGTAAGATCAGGAAATTCAGCCTTCACCAAGCTGAAAATGTATCTTGGGGTCTGTAATTCAGCAGTGGTGGCTTGGAAAGCTGTTTGAAGCCTGAGCAATGTAATTAAAATTCTGTTAGCAGGTTTCTCAGCCTACATGACTAATAATGCCTTGTCCGTGCAGTGCCAGGACAAGAGGCTCAGATTTTCCTTCTCCAACGCTGCATGGCTGGGAATACACTTTGCCTTGTATGCAGAGTACTTGTAGTCTTACTGGAGTCCTCTGAGATAACCGCTGAGGACTTCAGAAGTTGTTACAAGCTTGGGCAGCACAGAGTGGGTATCAGCTGCCCCGAGCCTGTCATTGTGCCTTCAAACCCTGTATGATGAGGCTACCAGTAGTGGCAGTGATGGGTACTACAGCACAAACCAGCACTTAGTTATTTAAGGTGGTTGTTTCATGGGGAGCTGAGCAGCTCGCCAGCACCGCAGGAAGGGTCTTGTTCCCCTTCCTTGCCTGCCCTCCTCTTGTCTTCTGCCAGTGGTGTCCTGCCCTCTCCTCTGCTAGCTCTGGTATGACCTGGCCTTTCACTGAGCTGAGTAACAAACCCATCAGGAAATAATTTTTCCCCTCTTCTCTGACCAGTTCCATTCACTTAATAGTCTGAGAGCTGCTGGAGGTGGTGCAGAGTGGGTAAGGTGATGGCTTGGCATAGCAGGAGGAGGGAGGGAGCAGTGAGCAGACCAAGCTGCCTTCCCAAACTGCAGCCGGGAATGTGCCAGGAAATGGATTCTGTGACTAGCCTGGTGTTTGCTCCTGCAAACAGCAGGTCTAAGCTAGTACTTCTCTGGCTGCTGGTGCCACGGGACAAGTTTTTGGGGAGGGGGGAAGGGGATGTGAGCTGGATGTGCATCGCCAGAGCTGGCTACAAAATTACATGCTTTTAAAAACCAAACACCTCCACCAAAATAAATATAACCTGTTAGTGTGACCAGGATCAGAAGCCTGAATGCTGTGTACCTATGCTGGGGCTTTGGTTGTGTCTCCAGCATATAATTTGTTTGCTTAACTTCAGTTTGCCTCAAATTTAACAGGTTTAGACAGGAACAGCCGTGCAAAAGCTGCAAACATTCTGACTTAGCATCCACTCCCTGCTTGTTTGAGGGCAGGGAATGCTGTAGCTCAGGTTTCTACTTGTTATAATGATGCACTCTCACAACTTCTGTGGCTTGTCTAGCAAGGCCCTTGGCGAAAAAAACAAGGAAGTGGATCCTTAGCATGCTGGAAACGAGTCCAGTTTCTGTGACCGTCTCCTCTTTTCTTTGGAAATGAAAAGTACTGTGAGAATAAAACCGGTTGAAATTTAATAATGGATTTTCTTTTTTCATGGTAGCCTCAATCTCCTGGAGCTTCTGATTCTCCAACGGTTTCCCCTCAGTCCTCTGGCAGACCCAATGCAGGAAGCCATCAGCTTCCTCGTGGTTATATTCCAATCCCAGTGATCCATGAAAACATCCAACGGCAGCCCACGCCGGTGTACCATCAGGCACAGAAGACACACTACCCTGCCCAGCAGAGCGAATACCAAGCCCACCAACCGGTGTTCCACAAAATCCAACCGGAGGAGAGGGAGCCCATGGCCACACGAGCGCAGTCTCCCTTCAGGGTGTCTCAGAGAGGCTCCTCGAGCCGCGAAAGCTCACCGGCCAGAGTTACCACCCAGATACAGCCCCCAGCTCCCATCCGAGTGCAGACAGTTGTAGACAGACCCCAGGTATGTAGAATTACCTGCCAGGTGTTTTCTTCAGTGTGACTCATCCTAACAAGTACTTGAAAGCAAGTAAAGCTGTCTCCATTTCTGTATTTAAACGAATCAGGAGATGCCCAGATAATACACTAGCACCAAGCTGCTTTGCCACCTATCAAGACTGTGGAGTCTTGCGATCGCTGGAGCGTGATTTAACCCATGATTTGATTTTCCTCTCGTCAGAGTGTAATTGGTTGTAATTACGCTGAGGTCACTGATGTTGCATTATGTTTGTGAGAGGAAAATCAGGTCCCTGGGATTTGTGGCATCTCTGTAAATATACCTCGTTGATGTGTCAAGCCATTTAGGGTAGCATCAGATGCACAAAGTAATTTTGGTTATGGAGAAAGAGGATCAGCAAAATCTGGTCTTAGAGCTTCTTATTTACGCTTCCTGTGTGAATCACACTCTTGCTCATAGAACATGATGCTTTGTCCATGTTGAAATTCTTAATAAAACTCCAGTTAAAGACGACCTGGATTTTGACAACTATATGTGAATGAAAACAGGCCTTGATTTCCTTTGGAGAGGTTTCACACTGAAAATGGCAGGAGCAGAATTAGGTTAGAGATTTTTTTGAGAACCCAGGTACTAGGATGAAACAATGAAGACTTTGGATTTCATGGCATATTCTAGGTTATGTTGCTAATTTATTTTTACAGGTGAGAATTTGGGCTCCCTAAGCAAATCTTGTTCGTTTTTACCAGCACTTAAGTCATCTAAGTCCACAAGACCTTTCCAAAATCACTCTCTGTGTTGTCCACAAATGAGTGAAGGAGGTGGCAGGGGAAGGAAAATGAAGATTTTTGCAAATTCCGGTTTCCTGCTAAGATTTCAAAACTCCACCTCCAGTTCAAGAGATTTCTGATGTGATTGATGCCTGTTACAGCTGTAGCAATCCCAACAGTTGTCTCTAGTTGCTACAGCGTAGTAAGATCGACATAGTAACCTCTGCATGTAAATACTCTGAAGATAAAATCACTAAAAATAGGTGCTAGCATGAAAAATGCTGAAAACAGGAATGAGATGAGAATAGCCCAAAAAGTGATTAAAACTCAGCAAAGTAGGTAGCTTTTAAAGAAATGCTACTTCTCAGTGACACAGTGAGGATGAAATGTAGACCATGCTGCAGTCGGCTGCAACAAGTCTTCCTGACTGAAGTCGAGTGAAGGCTCTGCTCTAAGGTCCCAGCTTATGCAGCTGCTTGTTGAGCTGATTGTAGCAGACATGGGCAGGGTTTGGTGGGTGGGTTGAAGTTTAATTCGAGAATCCGTTAGTGCTTGTAATCTGCAATAGCTTGAAAACAATAACCAAACTCCTCAGCATGGTGCTTTTTTAATTTAATTTAAACAGTAAGATTTGGCATTGCCCAGGAGGAATTACCTGGTTTGTGCAAACATTGTACTTCTGGAAGTACAGAAAATCGGATGTTACTTGTTCTTTAGAGGGAAATGAGCATTGTTCATTGTATCTGAACACAAACTTGCCTTGCCTCACCAGGTTTCTCAGCAACAAGTCCCACCTCAGGAGCCACCAAGACCTCAAGAGCCACCAAGACCACCCCCACCGCCTGAAATCAAGCCTGAAAACAAGACAGCCCCACCACCACAAACTGAGGTGCCATCAACGTATATTCCAATTCAGGTCACCCACCAAGAACCGGATCCTAAACTACCACCCCAGAAGCCTCCAGTCATGGCAGAGAAAGCTGATAAAAAAGTTCCCTGCCCAGCTAAGATTGTTCCCCCACAGGAAAGGCCGCCTCCTGAAGAAGTGGCGACACCGAAGACAATGGAAACAGGAGAACCTCAAAAGCATCCTGGTGTTTTGAAAGTGGAGGCAATTCTGGAGAAAGTACAAATGCTTGAGCAGGCAGTCAACACCTTTGAAGGCAAGAAAACTGACAAAAAATACTTGATGATTGAAGAGTATTTGACCAAAGAGTTGCTAGCCCTAGACTCAGTGGACCCTGAGGGTCGTGCGGATGTGCGCCAGGCCAGGAGAGATGGTGTAAGGAAGGTCCAGAACATTTTGGAAAGACTTGAACAGAAAGCAGAAGATGTCCCAGAACCAGTTCAAGTCGATGGACTTCAGCCAAATTTGCCAGAGCCTAAGCCACCACAGGAAATCATGGAGATTGAACCTGTGGTAGTCAAGAGCAAGGGAGATACCAGTAATAAAGATGCTAAAGAGGAAACCAAAATGGAAAGACATCAGCCTGAAACCAAGGAAGAAGTGTTTACCAATCTTGCCACCACGACAAACACATCCAATAATCCAACTGAGCCGTAGCCCCATGCTGACATTAAAACCTTTCAGACTTTATAACTTAAAGTGTGTTTAAGTGAATTTTAAGTTGCATGCATTTCCAGAGCTCTTTTCAACTGGTTTTTAATCAACATAGCAGCTTGGGACACAGTAAACACTTTGTGGGGGAAGGAGGGAGTTAAACAGAAAGTAATGCATTTATCCTTTATTCTTACACTATGTAAAAGACATGTTTCAAAAACAAACCCTGTACATTAATAACTTCTAGATCAGCCAAGTGTAAAAAAGAAACCCAACCAAACCAACTCCTTCAGGGTTAATATTGATGCATGTTGTTCAGAGTATTCTTTGGCAGGTGATTTTTGTAAAATCAGTGGCCTGCATTGTCAGAATACCAGTCCTTCTATGTAGACACTCTTAACAGTAATGTTTTTATTTTTAATGTTCACAGTTGGGCACTTTAAGTAAATGATGGATAGAAAGTGTGTAAGAAACCGTAGGGATATTTATATGTGTGCAGGACTTCAATGCTATATTTTAAGAGGGAAATAAAATAATATGGAAGCCTAATTTAGTCTTGTGGTTTTATAAGCTGGAAATGTAAGGGCAGTAATGAGTTTCAAATACACTCCTCTAAACATAGAGATATGTCTTCTAGTACACCATTGTAGTTCAAGTCTGACAGCTGCTTTCTCATCAAGGCTGAAATGTCTTTTGCTGTTCACTTGCTCCCTTTTAAAGTTGTTGCTGTATCACATATATGGATTGAGGGAAGAATTTGGCTTGCCACTTCCATTTCTTTATCCTTTTTTTTCTCCCTGTGCCCTCGGAGTCACCACTTAGCAGAAGTGAATCTAACATTACAGAAATGATGGCTTTTTTAAGACAACAGCAGTGGATTACAGTATCTTAACTTGCTAATAAAAGACTAATGACTTTGCAGAACAGCTACTGAATTTACAGGCACACTTTGTAGAGCCAGTGTGATGAAGAGTTAGTCCTCATTTTATATATAGCTTAAGCAATGCCATGTGCTTGTTCCAAGTGATGAGTAACTTAAACTTAGGCAAGGGACACAAAACATACTCAGCTACATCCATGTCAAATGAAAGCAGGAGTGTTGGGCCAGTGCAGAGCAAGTCACAGCCAGGCTCCAGAAGCTGCTGTAACTTGCATTTGTAAAATGTATAAATCTTTTTTTTTTTTTACTTGCTGGCCTGTGAGGAAAATGTTAATATACCTGCTGAAGGCAATTGGTTACTTAAAGAATTACACTCTAAATCAGGAGATTAGATTGGAAATTGGGTTTAAACCCATCTGAAAACATGGTTTTAAGCAGCAGGTTGAGAGCAGTCATCTAGAACTGTCACTCTTAAGCATGTAAGTTGTAACAAGTGTTTTGAAATAGCAGTTGGACTGTGAGCTGTCTGCTTAGTTGTAGAGAGAAGGTTGATTCTTTTAGTTTCATGTTGATAGCCAGCACCACCGTGTATGAATACACAATGTCGTGTAACCATTCTGCTACTCCCAGCTTCTGGAGCAGCATTGTAGGCATTCCAGCAGAAGAGGTGTGAAAGTTCATCCTCCTGCATAATTCTCCTATGAGCTCACTTCGGGGACACATTCTTCCTGAAGCATTACATTTCAGCTGAGGGGACATGTCTCTGACATCATGGAACAAAAATACTTAAATGGAGGAAAATCAGCTACTGGGTTTTTAGGTTTAGGCCAGAAACGAGGCCTGCGGTAGGCATGAGGCCTTCTCTCTTCCTGCTTTCTCTTTGGAGCCCACTGAGGTAACTGATCAAAACCACCTCATTAGCCAAGACGGCAATGTGGACATTCAGATTGCAGCCATAAAACCACACCATTTACAAGAAGTTAAACAGGTGTTATCCTTTACAAACATGTCACCTGCTGCTAATGGAGCCTGATTCATCTTAGTCAGTGTTGGTCAGAGTAGGTGGAGTCAGACTGAATTGCGACTTCATTTTTTTTTCTTTTAAGCAGCAAAGCCAGAGGTGTAGTTAAAGCGCTAAGCTGTGCTTTAAAAGTTGGTTATTAAAGTCAGTGATGATACTGCAGAATTAGGTACCACTCGAAATGAAGCAAGGTTTATGATCTGGCCTAATAAGGGAAAGTGCATTTGGCTGCCTAGCTGGTGCTCTGAGTCATAGTCTCTCTTTGTTTCCTGTGCTGCTCAAGATTAAACTACACCCAGTCCAGCATATATGTCTTGACACATCAGCATAGCTGCAAATTCTGCATAGGGGCTGGGAGGAGGGCACAGAGAGGGAGGAAGAGGGTGAATATTCCCACCCTGTTGCCTGTAGGCTTCTGACATGCTCTGCAGAACCTGCAGTTTCCTTGCCTTGGTGCCCATGATGAGGGAAAGGACCGTTCATTAACTTTTGTTTCCGTAGTACGGCACTACCTGGTCTGTGGTTTGACGCTGGGTAAGTAACTGTGGAAGCTTGGCTGTGGAACTCGTGTAGAAGGTAATTAGGGGTTTAATACTAGTGATAAGAATTGGATTACATGCCTCTATGTGTGACAAACGGCCAACATGCTGTGGAATGAATACAAGGTGTTCAAATACACAGCCTGCAGTGGCAATTTTCAAAAATGAAAATGATCCAGAGATACTTGATACAAGAAATGAAGATGCCTGTTACTCATTTTGAGTAAATGTCAATCATTTTATTTATTCAAGAAGCAAATAATCCCCAAGTCAGAGAAAGACACTGTTTGAACTCACTTAAAAGTAGCAAGAGGGATATGAAGACCCTGTACACAGAATCATGGTGAAAGCTTAGGCTATTTTCTGATTGTGCTATCTTGTCCAGCCAGTGATATTTTAAATGCCAGCAGTGGCCTGTTCTCTATATTTAAACTACTGCAGCAGCAAGGCATTGTGTTTCCTATAAATATAGCATTTTGACTATTTACACACAGCCATACCAGACCACCTCCTGAGGAAGGAGCCACAGATCTTTAGTTACCCCCAAGAACATTCCACAACAAACCTGTGGCACACTGCTGTCAAGCTTCCTCCCTTTCTCCAGAGGGAGGTACAAGCTTCTTATCTGGGATATAATTTTACTTCCAGCTTCCTGTAAGCTCAGCTGTTACTGCAGGCAGGTTGGGGAAGGGAAGGGGTACAAGCAGTACTCCACCCAGATGGCTGGAGAGCAGCATGGTGCAGTTTGGGGGGCAGGTCATTCCCTTGCACTCCAGTAGCAATGTAAGCCAGCCTAGGAAGCAAAGCTCTAGGCTCAGGATCTTCAGTGAAGATATCACGTGGCACTTAATACTCCTCAAAAAGGCAGTTGAAATAATTTTTAAAATCTGCTGGCTGGCATCAAGCTGCTGAAGGAGACAAAGGTTAATCACGGTACGCTTATGAGAAGATTTTAATTTGCTAGGCTTTCAGCCTCCCTCCTTGGATGTACATGCATTGATCTTTTCAAATACACAGGTAACCAAACCAAAGACACTACTGCATCATGAACTTGAGTAAGACATTCACAGGCATGAGGGTAAAATGGGCTTAGACTAAAGGACTAGGTGGGGCAGTAACTTGTGTGCTTTTGGTCCTGTTGTGCCCAAGTAATGAAAAGCAGCTGCCTTGCAAAAGAAAAATCCAAATCACGATCTGTAAACATTGAATATCGGATCGGTGTTTTTACAAAAGCTAATACTGGTCAGTAACATGTTTGGTTTTTTTCTGACAGAAATAAATCCAGCCCTTTTGGGCCACTTGGGTAAAGGAGCCCTTGAAAAACATCTAACCCAAGCTCAGCAGTGCTGGCCGTAGAATACAGGGTGAAGCTGTAACTTAACCAGACAAGACATCATTTCCTGAACCATTAACATAAATATTCAGACTCAACCCCCAAATTTCTCTGGATATATTGTATTGTCATGAATAAAATACGAACACAATCATTTTAGCAATAGAGGTAATGAGCTTATTGGCACTTTCACCTTGGGTAGGAGCATCTCATGGTGGTACACAGGAGATCCAAACAAACTAGTCTATAATTTTTCTCATAAGACAAAGAATTTGCTTAACGATAAATGAATGACACTAAGATAACTTTAGCCTTGCTGCGCAAATAAAGAGCCTTTTATACTGGGGAATTTGGATTTCCTAGCCCTGCACAAACAACACATTCACAGTATTGTATACGGGTATCGGCCTACACTCCTGTGAACCACGGTGTGAATGCAAGCGGCCTGTCCGCTCCCTGTAACACAAGACACAAATGTAATCGTATCCCAGCCCATGTAATCCAAGACAAGGGTTATTTTAACATAGGCAAGGAGCCTTTTACAAAGCAGTGGAACGTACCGATTCTCAGTCAAATGCCTCTCTAGAATTTACCAACAGCAACTTTAAAAAATGAAGAGACTAAAGGTTAGAGGTTGGTTCGGTTGCTGCCTAAAAGAATTTTCACTGCTGCCTCTAGAAGCTGTGAGGAAAGGAAGGACGAGGTCCAGTTTCAGTATCCGTATGTGTTGGCACTAGCAAGCTGTAGAGCAAGCAGAAGTAGAGGATCACAGGTGAAATTTCAGATTTCAACAAGAAAAGTGCATTTGCCATGCCTGTTTCAGAAAAGAATGCCAATCAGAAAAGACAGGTGTGGTGTTTCAGAGTTAAACGTGGAATTTGGGGTTCTTAATCTCTGGTTCTTTGCATTTGACATTTGGGCTTGTTCAGCCTGGAGAAGAGAAGGCTGCGGAGGGACCTCATTGCAGCCTGCCAGTCCCTGAAGGGAGCAGAGATACAGGAGGGGAATCAACTTTTTAAAAGGGTAGACAATGGCAGGACAAGGGGGAATGGATTAAAGCTAAAGGAAGGAAGGTTTAAATTAGATATTAGGGGGAAGTTTTTTACAGAGAGAGTGGTGAGGTGCTGGAACAGGCTGACCAGAGAGGTGGTGGGTGCCCCGTCCCTGGAGGTGTTCAAGGCCAGGTTGGATGGGGCCCTGGGCAACCTTGTGTAGCTCCAGGCCTGGAGGTTGGTGGCCCTGCCTGTGGCGGGGGGGGGGTGGAATTCTGTGCTCTTTGGGGTCCCTTCCAACCCAGACCATTCTATGGTTCTATGACTCTGCAGTGTTCTGTGATGTGTTCCACAACAAATACAGAAATCACTGCTAAAATTTGCGCTAATTGATAATGTCATTGGAACTCTCGTGGAAAAGGCTGGAGACTGAACGGGCACGGAAATAAGTACCTTCTGCTGAGAAATGGTACCTTTTCTAGGAGTGAGATGAGCAGACAAGAGAATGTCACAAACTTCAGTGTGTTTACTACTTCTATTGTATCTCCTCAGTGGATAGGATCTGTCTGTGGGGCTCTGCAGCTGCCTTCACAATGAGAAAATCAATTTTTTAAAATGGGGGGTGGGGGGTGTTATCTAAATTTTTAAAAAGTAGAAGAAATACACCAAATTTAGCAACAAGGAGGTATGGAACTTTGCCTGGCTTTGTTGTGTTTCTGACCGTGAACGGATCAGATTTGCATAGTCATCTATGTGGATTACCTGAAGCCCTGATTTATTGCTTTTCATCATTTGGTGAACTTTGAGTTCACATCCATTTTTGTCATGTGAGGAAAGCTCAGCTCCTTCCATTTGCAAGAGCAAGCAATATCTGGAATAATTCTCTTGTGTGTTTCCCTCGGGGATGGCAGGCAGATGATGTATGTGTTCTGCAGCCCGTGTAGATCTGTGGCAAAGAATATGAGAAGTCAGTAGTCTCCCCAAGTGCACAGCTCAGAGTGTAAAACCTGTTAGTGAGAGCCATAGCATTTAACCCTGTGTGAGCTTTTCTATTTTATTTAAATAAAATTGAGATTAAACCAAGAAAAACGTAAAGCTTTATGGCCCAGCAGCCACAAATAGGGAGATTTCTACTTCCAAAGGATTGATGGAATGGTAACACGTGCCCCTAGTTAAGCATTTCAGTAGGTGGTGATTGCTTGGTGCCTGGGACCTTCCCTCAGTGTCATCATTTCTGATGAGCTCTTGTCTCACCTCCCCTCCTGTTCTCTTCAACAGCCTTTCCAACTACCACAAAATCTTTTTCTTTTGCTGAAAGAGTGAGATGGAGCAGAGTTGCATGTGAAGATGTCTCTGAACAATTCAGAGAGCGTGGTCAAAAAAAGTTGGGAGTTCAATTCTCATTTATGTCTCTGGTTAAAGGTGATCTTGATCCTCAGCCATTAAATTCAAATGTTTAGCAAAATTTCTGCATGCCTGCAAACAAGGTATAAAGCCAACTCTTCAGATGCAACACGCCTGGAAGCATGAGGACAAAGACAATGGGAACTGTAATTAGATCAAAACTGGGCTTCTCTCCACCCAGAATACTGAAATAATGCAATTTACTTTAAAACTATGGAACTGTGTACATGTGAGCATCTGCAATGGGTGCTGAAAACTAACAGAAGCAACCACCACCTTTTAAATGGCCTTCTTTAAGTATTCTATTCAGTTCTGAAGATTGTACAAAGAAAGGAAAAGATGCCAGCAGTGCATCCTGACAGACAATAAACCACCTACATCAGAGATATTTTCTCAATCTTAACACTAATTACTTCAACATGCTTCCCTAGGAAAAATAAAGAAGTAGCAGGGATTGGAACTAGATGATCTTGAAGGTCTGTTCCAACCCAAACCAGCCTGTGCTTCTATGATTCTATATTAGATTATACGGAATAAAGGATAAAAGGTACAAAGGGTTATATAACAATATCATAAACAAATATTGCTGCCTAGAAACAGCAGGCATAGACACATTAAAATATTTAAGGTACCTTAAATATTAACTACCTAGCAACAGGTCCCTGATTACTTCAGGGGAAATATGTACTATGAGGGGAGGCAGAAATCATAGCAATGATTATTATTATGCTCTTTTTTTGTTTAACAGTAACAATTAGACACATCACTCTTGTTACATAACATACAATTACATGCAAAGGGAATCCCTGCCTTAAATAGTTTATGCCTGACTACAGTAAGAAGCAAGGTATGGCTGTGAAATGACAGGATACACATTTGATAGAGCTGAGAAACTGGCTCTCTGCACAGCTTAATTCCAGTTCCAACCCTGCCTCTGATGTACAGCGTGATCATGCCACCTCACTTGTGTCCACACATTCCATTTTGGTGCTTCCATATAATGCAGTTGTGCCATAGCCCAGGCAAATAGAGTCACTTTTGAAGAGAGGACCAGGATAGGCTGCAAGCTTACTTCCCATGATGTTGCTCATGCCACTTAACGTTCCTGTATGTTACTCTCATAGTCACTGACAGTGCGCTTGCCGGAGGAGCTCCCCAGGGTTACAGGGGTCCTCCCACACCACCATGACGTGTGCCCAGCCTGTGAGCCCGAAGGCAGAATTTCCTCCTGCAATATTTGCAAAGCAGCTGAAGGGACGGCGATGGAAAATGGTTTCCAGTAATAGTTAAACAAACTTTCTAATCTTGCATGTGTTCATTACAGCAGTGAGTAAATATGTTGGCAGGATGCTTACACGCTGTGGTGGCAGGCTTCAGTAGATGCCTACATTCCTGTGATTTTTTAAAAAGCTTATAAAACGTGTCAGGTTTGCAGTGTGTTGGAGGCCTTGGGTTCCTGCAGTTCCTGTTATAACAAACAACACTGACATATCCAGCATTTTAAAAGCTGGGATACTTATGGATTTGGCTTCTGAACTAGGTTTTGTAGAACCCTACTTGCACATGACACTCTCAAGCTTCACACAAGACCAATACCCGCTTCCAGTCTGGGATCTACATGAAGCCAGTATTCCCCTAGCAGTGGGGTTAGAGTTTGGTTTAGAGTTTATAAACCAAATAGCAAGCCATTGCCTCGTTCCTGAACATCTTTATTCCATAACCACAACCATAATCTTCATTCCAAAGTTTACCAACAGTCCTAATCCATCAATCTCTGCCTGCCTTGACTTTTTCCAGCAGTGCTTTTAGACTGAACACTACCAGCAGGTCTTAATTGTGGCTCTTAATTGCCTTCAGGCTTGAGACAGAGCACAGCCTAACCGAGGGAAAGGTTGGTTAATTAGAAGTGAGTAAGAGCACTGAAGGGAAGCGTAGTTTCAAATAGCTCATTCCCAGAGACACCTACTTTACTCATTCACTTGAATTTGTGCTTTTATTGAAGGAGGAAGGCGGGCTGTAGCCACATCTTTATAACTGGTGGACATGTTCTTCCCATAAGCCAGTACTTTGTTTCTTTTCCATGTCATGCTTCCTTGTTTTCAACTGTTCTTCCAAAACACTCCAGTGCCTGACTTGCAGAGGCATTTTCAGACACCTGGCTCAGCTGGGGCACCAGCTGAGATGTACAAACTGCCCCTTTTATGCTTGCGATTTGTTAGCCTCGGGACACGCTGCTTGGGAAGACTCACTGACAGCAGAGGGTCTGTCTGTAGATAGCACGCAGGCAAGGGTGACGGAAGAAGTACACTCAATGAGGCTGGTTCTGGTTGCTTAGAGCTCAATGTGTGCCTTAGGATCACTTGCTTGTATCAGAAATAGTGTGGCAAATAGGCCTGGGGAGGTGATCGTGCCCCTGTAATCGGCATTCATGAGGTTGCACCTTGAGTGCTGGGTCCAGTTCTGGGCCCCTCACCATAAGAAGGACATTGAGGTCCTGGAGAGAGTCCAGAGAAGGGCAACCAGGCTGGGGAAGGGGCAAATCCTATGAGGAGCAGCTGAGGTAGCTGGGGGTGTTCAGCCTGGAGAAGAGGAGGCAGAGGGGAGACCTTATCACCACCTACAACTACCTGACAGAAGGGTGCAGAGAGGTGGGCGGTGGTCTCTTCAGCCAGGGGACAGGAGATGGGACAAGGGGAAATGGCCTCAAGCGGCACCAGGGCAGGGTCAGATTAGAGGTTAGGAAAAAGTTCTTCACTGAAAGAGTTGTGGGGATGTGGAACAGGCTGCCCAGGCAGGGGGTTGAGTCACCATCCCTGGGTGTGTTTAACAGACAGGTAGATGAGGTACTTAGGGATATGGTTGAGGATAGAGCAGGGACATTTGGATCTTAAAGGTCTTTTCCAACCTTGTGATTCTGTGATTCTGTGATCACCACTCCAAGCAAGCTACTTCTGATCCATGGAGGAAACTGAGAATGTCAGTGGACAGTAGCTCAGCCCCCATCAGTCACAGCTGTGTAAACAGGCGGTTACAGCAGCACTGTGACACCAGCGTGCGCTGTGTAACTTCATACGGGGACAGAATGACCCTTCTCAGGGCCTCCTCCCGCAGCTGCCCCGCCGCAAGCGGACAACACGGCCCCAATTATTAATTCCAGCCGAATGTCGCCATTACATGCGCCTCTTTGCCCTGCGTATGACGTCATCAGCAACTTGACGTCGAACCGGGGACGAGAACGGTGCCAGCGACCAGCAGAGGGCAACGGAGCCCCGCGGATGGTGCGGCCGGCACCGCCGCCTCCCTCCCGGCAGCTCGGGCAGCGACCGGCGCTCGCTCCCGTACCCCTTCCCCTGGGATCGGGCATGGGGGGATGTAGGGGCTTGGCTTCCATTTCTGAAGCAGCCGCCCCAAAGGATGCTGTAGCTGAGCTGGGAATGCTGAGCAGGGCCGAAGTGCCTCACTGCTGGGATGCACCGGCGGCTCCAGGCCGGGCTCGTTTGGTTTCCACAACACCTGCTGTCAGTATAGGGGAAAAAATTAATACACGAAATTCCCTAATTCCCTTGATTTTAATCATACCTGCTGTGGCACTCAGAAATACAGGTTCTTGCCCTAACGTAGCACTTTCGTACCAATATTTATGGTGTGAAAAAACCCCACCTGAGACCAGCACAGGAAACAGGGAGTCACTGAGGCTGGCATCTCTGTCCGTCTCATGGCATGGAAACATCATTTTCAGCTCAGTAAGGTATTTTTCTGGCCAGTGTAGGCTCGGAAGAGGTGGCTGAAACCCTTCAAACCTCAGAATTACAAAATACAGGCAGGAGTTAAGTAGTTCCAGCACTTTCTATCAGGGTGGTTTTTCCTTATAAAGCACTGGGAAGCTGCACTGCGAGGCTTCTGAGGGCCAGCAAAGGATAAAAGTTCATCTCTGCTTTCTAATAAAGTGATGCTTCAAGGGGATGTTTGCACTAAGGATCCTTGGAGGTCCCTTCTCACCAACATATCTACACTTTGATTTCTGAGAGACATAAAAATCAAGACATTAAAATCACTGTCAATTATTCAACAAACATTTTGTCAACAGTGCTATTTTTCAAAGCCAAGCCAGGCCAGAATCCATATAAGCCACTTTTTCCCTGAGATGGAGTGACTGTACATCCTATTTTCAAACATCAGCAACAAAAGCTGCTGAGAAGTCACAACCATCTACTCTAAGGGTTACTCCAGTCTTTTTGATATGATAGGTGATGGATCCTCCTCTTGAAGAAATTTTAGTGTAGGAAGAGGATGTGTAAAGCATAGACTGAAATCCAGTCTTTGCACGATGGAGTACTGTCCACATAAATCCAACCTGTTATCATAGTGCTTGGGGTTTATTTTTCACCTAATTTGCATCTCAGGGAACTTTGCATGCTCTTAAGTCTACTTATCTAGTATTTTAATTATATGATTCCAAAGTGCTTTCCAGTCATAAAATACTCCACAGGGATAGGTCACACGCCTATTACTCGAGTTTATGAGTGGGGCAGCAAATTGTTTGCAGTATCAGTAGTACAAACCAGTAATGTTGATTCCCAGTCCTTCCTGAATCCTGCTCCCATGGGCATTATGCTGCTGTGGCAGGACATAATTTTTTTATTTTATCTTCTATAAGCTGTATCCAAATACAATGAGCAAATCTGAAGGACACATGGACATGACATATTCCAACTGAGAATCAAATCTGCCACCAAAGTTGGTTTTGTTAGAGTTAAATTGTGTTTGCCTGTGGATGCTGTGTTTGATTAAGAGTAGGGCAGAGACATTTATTTTTAAGATTGTTATCAAATTTAAACAGAGTGTCTGTGTTGTTTATCTTTTTCACTATAATTAACATTGAGGCTTGAGGCAAATCAAATCAGCCAAACAGAACAATTATATGCATAATGCACTAATTGGTATCAGAAACCTCATTTTAGGCAGATTTAAATTAAATAACCTCACAAGACCTGAGAATAGGACATGACATTGAGACAAACACTCAACATTGCAACTTCTAGTTTGCTATTTGCAGCTCTGTGTCATTGCTGGCTCTTAGCAAGAGCTTCTGCTACTACCTGATGGATACACACACAAGAGGAGACAGAATGGGATGGGTGAAAAGAAGGTTAAGGAATGTGGAGATAGGTAGAGAGACTGAGGTTCAAAAAAATGTTGCAACAAATCGTCCCTATGTTGTGAACAGGAAGATTACCTCACTCCTGTCTTGCCCAACCTGTTTTTATAAAAACAGCAGTGGTAGACACTGCCCAGCTAATTTCTATGAGCAACCTATTCCCAAGCTTATTTATCCAAATTCTTTGACTAATTAATTCTTCCTGTAGTTATGTTCACGACTTCTTATCTGGGATAAGACCTGAGATTGTTTACCTTCAAAATGGAAAGGCTCAGAGGTATCTAATCCATGTATATATGTCCTGGGTTCAGCTAGGATCGAGTTCATCTTCTAGCAGTCGATGGAATGCCGTGTTTGGGAGTCAGGATGAGAGCAGTGCTGATAACACAGGGATGTTTTTAGTTGCTGCCAAGCAGTCAGGGACTTCTTCTCACACTGCCCTGCCAAGGGGAAGGTGGTGGAGGGGGCACCCAGGAAGCTGGGAGGGGACAGAGCCAGGACAGGACAGGTGACCCGAACTAACCCAAGGGGCTATTCCATACCATGATGTCATGCTCAGTGTAAGGGGGGCTGGTAGGCGAGGAGCATATGGCTCCAAAACACGCATTTTGGGGACAGGTCTGAGTTGTGCGGGTGGGTGAGGAACTGCATTGTGTATCACTGGTTGGGAATATTTTGATATAAAGTCCTGTAATTATTTCTCCCTCCCTTTGCTGTCCCACTAAACCATCCTTATCCCAATCTGTGAGCTTTGCCCTTGTCTTTCCTTTTTTTCCCTCTCCCCCATTTTTCCCCTTGGGGTTGGGAAGTGAGTGTCTGTGTGGGGTTCAGCTGCCAGCTGGGCCAAAACCACAACAGTATAAATTCCTGTTGGGAGGAAGAAGAGAAGATGGGGACAGACTCTCCTCACTAGTGTCCCGTGACAGGACAAGAGGAAATGGGCACAAAACTGAAATGCAGGAAACTCCACTTAAAGATGTGAAAAAACTCTTTCATTGTGGGGTGGTCAAACACAGGCACAGGTTCCACAGAACAGCTGAGAAGTCACCATCCTTGGAGATACTCAAAACCCAACTGGACACAGTCCTGGGCAACCTGCTCTAGCCGACCTGGCTGTGAGCAGAGAGGTTGGACCACAGGTACCTTTCAACCTCAAGCATTCTATGATTCAGTGACAGTGAACAAAGAAACCAGTTTTTCTTGTCCTCTTTCCAGCAATTTTTGTATATTTCAGGGCTGTTTTCCTGTTTCCCGTGGGAAACTAGTCCAAAGAATCCTGATTTTTCAAATCATAGATCACAGCTTCTAAACTCCAGAATATCCCTGATTTCCTTTGGCTCAATTTCAATTCCTGAATAGGTTGTATTAAACTGAATATAGTATTCCCACTGAGTTCTTACTCATAGTGAGTAAAAGGATTACTGCATAGGTCTTATGTGTAATGCTCCTGTGTATTCATTTTAGTACAACTGGATTTTTTGCCTCTAATGCTTTTGTTACTGGTTGGTTGATCAATTTAAGATCTAGGATTACCCCAGAACTCCCAATTAACCAGCTGCTCCCAAGCTTGTATTTATACAAGGATCATTCCTCCTGGAAATTTTTCTCTTGCCTGTAATTTCATTCATTTCAGATAATTTATTCAGCTTGCCACAATAATGCCATAATGGAATTCTGATACCCAGTGGCCTTTCAGGCCCTCCTAGCTTTGTAATTTGCTAATTACACTCATTATTCCATTATTTGGGCCATTGGTAAAGACACAGGACTGTATGAAACTGAGTTAACCATTAGTAACCACTGTACAACAGTAGGATTGTGGGGGTGTCCTAACTGGCCCATATTTTCTTATGGGAAAATCACAAGAGACAGGATCAAAGGTCATATTAAACACAGATATACACTGTCACCCAGGACTGTTAGACTGTTGTAAGAAGAGTTTTGATTCAATCTTGAATTTGCTCTGTTGTTTCACACTGTGTTGTCCTGCAGTTACTTGCAAGTACACACTTTGATTATGTTTTCTATTTCTTTTTCATTTAAGAAAAGGGTCTGACCGATCCTTCTTTCTCTCTTAAGACTCAGGATGGTGGCACAGGTTCCTCAATATAAACAAAGTTATAATGTCCCATTGGTTTCACAGGCATTGGGAAAAAAAAGTAAATTAGGAGCCAAAATACTTTTCCTGCTTTCTGGAGCCTTGCTTATGATGTTAGTTTTCAAAGTTCAGTACCTACTTCTCCATCTTCTACTTTTCACATCTCCACCTGGTCCTACTGGATCAATGAGAGAGCATAGACTTCTTGGCAGCAACAACACATGCTTGTAATTATTGCCTTCAATAATTACTCTGATCTATTTCCTCCCACATTCTATATGGTGTAATGCTGTATATGGCAGGATTCTGATGCCCTAAAAAAGGAAACGGTGCCTTGCAATTCTTTGAGTACTTTTCTCCCTGAAGAAGTAGTTGCCTATTTATCAGTAGCTTATAAAGAAATTTAAAAAATGTTGTCCAGGAATGGCTTTGTCCTTTTCTCAGAAACCTCTTCTGGTAAAGCTGAGTCATCTGTGTAGCTACATATCAGTCAGTGTCACAGCTCTCTGACTTGTCAAACACAGTTGTAGATCCAGGTTATAGAGCTATTATAGATATGCAGTATATGCTCAAATATATATATAAAAGGAAGATAATAGAAACAAAATTATTAATAACAACAATAATAATGATCATCCTCATCAAGAAAGTGATGCACAGCACAACTGCTCACCACCCAAAGCTGATGCTCAGCTAGTTCTTGAGTCAAACTACCTCCCTCCACTCAGTTACTTACAGAGCATGACATCATCTGGTATGGAATATCCCTTTGGGCAGTTTGGGTCAGCTGTCCTGGCTGTGTCCTTTCCCAGCCCCCTGGGCACCCCCTGCCTTCTTGTTGGCAGGACAGTGTGAGAAGCTGAAATGTCCTTGACTGCTTGGCAACAACTAAACCACCAGTGTGTTATCAACATGATTCTCGCCTGAAATCCAAAGCACAGCACTCACCAGCTACCAAAATGAAAATTAACCCTATTCTTGTGAAACCCAGGACATGCCTTTAGTTATATACGTAAAAGGGAAGTAGAGAGAGATTAAGTTATTTATCCAAGGCCAGGCAGACAGGACAAGAATCCAGATTTTCTGGTTTTCAGCTCTTTTTCATTCTCATGGCAATCTCCTTTCCCTAGGTTTTACAATGACCTACATATGATTGTGCAAGAAATGCAAGGCCAGCAATAAACCCTTTTAGCCTGTATATAGCAATGTTCATCTATCCCAGTTACTCAAGTATAGAACATATAATCTCACAGGATAATAAAGTTATTTTAATCTTCTGGTTTAGCCCTTTGAGAGTCCTGAGAATTCTAATTACCGGTGCAGGACTTAACGGCACATTAAGTGCTTGAGAATTGCAAATTCTGTACATGACTATTTTATCCACATGCCAAAGATGAAGAAAAAGCTGATAGTGGTTTTTTGACCTAAATTATCATCTAGCAACTAGAGTTTCTGCCCTCTGGTGAAAAGGATTCAGTGTCACTCTTAGAACTTTATGCATCTCTACTCTTCTCTGAGATACTGATGTGTTTGTCTGCAGTATAAAAGCAGCTTTACGTAGAGGCTGAGGTTCTGTAAACATGAGTTCTTTTAAAGAGCTGTGTGTGTGTGTGAGAGAGAGAGAGAGAGAGTAAGGTTTTATTATGGCTCTATCTACCCTCTAGAAAACTGCACTAGCAGTGTTAAAAATAATCACCTCTTTGGGCAGCATATCTGTGCTGGCCAATCTGGTTGAGATACAGGAAGGCTTCCAGAAGACCACTCTTACTGTTACAGCTCATGTCATTTGGGTAGGTGACATAATGGTCTCTGGGAAAGCTCCTTTGGATGGCACCCTCTGCCTCATCACAGGGCCCTTTTGCTCTAGGTAGGGACGGGCGCATGAATTGGATTCTTTACAGCTGAACCAAAACCAGAAGATGCTCTCTAGCACCACATCAGGTGTGCTGTAGTTGCTAAGGGGTCTGTAAGACAGAACTAGACCTAAACTTAAATAAAGCCTCTGGAATGTGCAGAGCGCAGAAGCTGGATCCTTAGCTCCAGCTCTCTAGTTCTCCAAATCCTTTCCTGCTGTACTGCTCTGCTTGCTAATGTAGGCACGGGTGGCATTAACATATTCATAATATAGACAGGATCTGATTCTGCATTGCTTGGCAACTCAGAATGAATTGCCAAGTGAGTGACACTAGGGCAAATCCTGACCCTAAAAAATCAGGTTCTTTCCATTCAATTATGTCAGGTAGGTCTGCTATTATTCTGGCCGCTGTTATTTGGAGTCCAGTTTCACAAACAGCATTTTAGTAGGTTATTCTGCATCTGCATTACTTCCCTGAATTCAGTTCACAATATGCTGCACAAATGCTTGTGACTATACAGTGCAGGCATGGTACAGGAATAGAAACACACAGCTGGGAAGGAGGAAATGATGATTTATGCTGGCTTTGGCAGTACTGTTGCTGAATGCCACAGCATGTCAAGCCTTCCTCTGAGAAGTTCCTTCTGAAACATCTTCTGGGGTAAGGAAAGGAGAATTTGACCCCTAAGTAATTTATTGCATAGGCTTTTGCTGCAACTGTGCAAGTACATATGTTATTTTGAAAGCATGTGAGTCACAGCATGGAAAATTAAGTCAACTGAAGTGATAGAATATAAATATTTTCTATTAAAAATGTAATATTTGAATGGAGTACCAAAGTATGATTTCCATCAAAACTTGGTAATGCTTAAATCCTGGGGTGCTGAGATGCTTCCATGCTGATCAATAATGCCTCATTACCTGATGTTCTGTCCCTTAAACATCCGTTTCTGTTCCTGTTCCTTGGCTAAATGTCTGGGATCTGAATAAGCAACTCGCACAATGGGGATCCTTATCCATATCTTGAACTAACTACTGGGCATTACACTCATATAAACAATGCACAGTAGCTAATAAATATTGTATAAGATAATAAGTATCACGAGAAAGGAGATAAGGGATTTTAAAAAACCCAAACCACAGCCAAACAGGGAGGGTTAGACTTTTCCTGCATTTATTTCCACCAGATTCAACTGACAGAGATTTTTGCACTGAATAACTAATACATTTCTTTTTCATAAGATAGCCAGATCCAGGGTGAAATGTGGCAAAAAGAAATGCAGAACACTTCAGGACTTGGCAACTATTGCAATTCTTAAGGAGTTATTTGATGCTCAGCCTCAGCAGTATTCACTGCACATAATCTTATGCTTTGCCAAGAACTGTATACATACACTGCACTATTTTTTCCTATTTTATTATCAAATTACCTTAATGCTAAGAAACTGAGTAGCCATATTCATAAATAGAGACAGAAAGTATGATAAACCTCAAGGAAAAAAAGACTTGGTGAACCTCTAATAATATTACAAAGATAATAATGTTTATTTCTTCTATAATATTAAAATAAAAAAATAATAATCAGGGGAAAAAAAAGCAGCTTCCAAGAAAGCTACTCACAAAATTGATTCAAACTGGCTAAATGGTACCGGAGAAAAATAGACTTTTAATATTTTTTTAAAGACATATTAAATTCCAGTGATCCTAAAATTTTACTTTTCATCCTTTCAAAAAGCAAATGTCTTGCTTTTTCTTTTTTTTTTTAACATGAACTATTTTGTTCTTAAAAAACCAACCTAAATTCTAAGAAAGGTCAGTAAGCTCTTCCAAATGCTAATAAAACCATTTAACTAGCTCAGACTGTTTTTATATCTTATTTTGCTCAATGTATCTTCAATGGGTTGCTAATGGATTTCCATCCCATTTTTTATTACATTTATTTTTTTCTACTCCCAAGACACTGAGTTAAATACTGTTTGGTAGCTATAACCACCAAGACAAAGCTGCCTTTGAAACATTTCCACAGAAGCCCAAATTGTGACCCTGTGCCACCCTAATAAAGACATGTATGGTTGTGAGGAAGCCTGATTTAGGGACACCTACACAGAAACAAACACAGGTCTAGAAAGGAAAGTTTCTTGTAAGGCAAAATGTGCAAAAGCCCACACTGGGGAAAAATGAGTCTGTTGTGTAGATTTCCCTTGGTGCTTTCTGGCAAATGGGATTAATGCTCAATCAGCCCTTAATCAATGAAAACACTGGGCTGTGGAGCAAAAAACATGGCCTACTTGGTGAAGGTCTTTATCTGAACTGGGCTACTCTGTGCATTTATAAAGCCAGCATGCCTAGGTGGGCAAATGAAAAAAAAGCAAGTAGAATCTGTTTTAAATTAGCTGTGAATTTTTTTACAATGGCCATGAGGAGCAGCCCATCATTTACCTTTGAGAAACAGGGAGTTAAATGTGGCCTTGGTATACTATAAATAGTATTTTAACTGATGAAGGCAGGCCAACACCACAGTAAGGAATCTTTTCAGTGTGTGATTGCACTAGCTTGGTAGTCTGCAAAGTGAAATTTGTAATTGTAGAGTAAAAGGCTCCCAGGCAGTCAAAACATTTATTTTTTGCAAATGGTCTCATTGATTTGACTTAACAGTAAGTGCAACAGAAGGAAATCAATATATTACCCATAAGCCATATAGTGTATTGCAAATCTTAATCACATACACACGGCTTTGAAGGGAAAATGTTATTGTTTTCCTATGTGCTCAGTGAGGCTCAGCGAGGTCAATGGAAATATTCCCATCAGCAAGTAACAGGTTTTCATGGGGAAGGAGGAAATACCAGAGTCCCTCTTCCTTTAGAGAGAACAACTACAGCTGCCATATGAGAAAGTTATTCTGGTGAAAAGAAAGCTAAAAATAAATTCAGGGAAAAAATTCTTATGCTGAACTGCTTTCCCTGGTTTTGAGAAAGGTTTTGTTTCCTTGCCAAAAGCTAATATTCATGCCAGTGGTTTTGTATTTTTCCGTTACAAAGCAGTATCTTTCAGAGTATTTAATACTGAAAGTACACTTACAGGTACTTCAGAAGTGTCCTGGTGGCAACCACTGGCTGTCACAAATAAATATCTTTTTATCTACTATATTGCCAATCAGAAGAACCTATTGTGCTACTTTTGTTCTGAGGTGGTTCCTTCTCAAAGTGGGCTTTTCAGTGTCTTTAGTGCATGATGCACCCTCTAAGAAGCACACAAAAGCCCTTTCAAAAAATAGTTCAGAAAAGTAACGCAAGAGCCCTTCTTGCATCAGTTGATGAACCATCTCACATTGGAGGGGAGCTACCAGGTTGGTAAATATGTGATGAAGGATTGGGTCAATTAAAAAAATCTGATAGGACTGTTGTAGAAGCCTGGATCAATGCCTGTGATTTGAGTCAGTAAGGCTATAGCATCGTGGATTTACTATTCCTATATGTGTATTAGCAGGAGCCCATTAGAACCATTTGCATTACAGAAACAGGCAGAGCAGCTTGTCTTCTCTGCAAAAAAAACCAACCCAGCTTGCAAGAAAACACACAGGCATAACAGGAGGCCAGCCAGACCGAATGGGGAACACCTAACTAAGCTCAACTGCAAAGAGGGAGCATATGGGGAGTGTAAGTGGGTAGGGACTGCCAAGGAGGAATACAGGCGCATTGCCTGGGCACACAGGGATGGAAATAGGAAGGACAAATCGCAGCTAGATTAAAAACTGGCAAGGAGTATGAAGAGTAATGAGAAAGGCTTCTATAGTTAGCTTGGCATCAAAAAGATGAGTGAAGAGAGCGTAAGCACACTGCTGAGTGGGGCAGGCAACCCTGTGATGAGGGACACAGAAAAGGCCGAGGCCTATTTTGCCTCAGGCTGTACTGGAGGATCTGTTCTCAGGCCTTCCGTGCCTCTGTGTCTAGGAGCAAGGTTGGGGTACAGAAGTTCAACCAGAGGTAGGAGATTGAGTTAAGGACTACTTAAGCTGATATACAAAAAGTCCATTGGACCTGATGGGATACATCCAGAAGTGTTGAGGGAGTTGGCTGATGCCACTCCAAGACTGCTTTTTGACATCTTTATCATCGCACTTGACAATCCTGGGAACAACCAGGCTGAATATATATTGAGTAAATAATAAGGCAGCAAAAATTATTACCAGTCATCGGATAGCTGAAGGACTTGTGGCTCAACCTGTCAATAGAAAAGCAAAGCAACAAATGTCCAAACTAAAATTTGCACCATCTGCACCTATGAATTCCTAGCTTTTAATAGCAAAAGAGGAATGAGCTGACTACAACAATATCATGCAGGCAAATGCAGCGCTTCAAGTATATTACAGGTGCCAAAAAAGATTTTTCTGATGTTTGTATAGAAGATGCCAGGGGCGTAGAATAGCCAAGAAAACAAACAAATAAGTTCCACAATTTCTGAATCACAGGCTTTTAGAAACAAAGATCCTCATACTGTCTTCAGTGTCATTTCCAAAATGGGCATCATTCATCCCAGAAAGAGTTATGTATTTGTCCAATCTATCCAGTCAATTGTACTTCCAAGTCTGGAGTGTTGCTAAATGATACCACTTCCCATTAATAATGATTTAAACTTGAGATCAAGCTGAGGGCAATCAGGTAACACTGAGAGTAAAAGCACATGACTAATTGTCAGCCTGTGCATTCCCTTTTTGTTAGCTATTGACGATGAATTGCAAAAAATGCCAAATTCCTTGTCCAATTTTTTCCCCTATGCTAATTAAAGCTGACAGGCTCATAAAAAAAACCACACCTGCCCAGCTGTGAATCTATGGAAAACACACTGAATGCAAACAGAAAACTACCCAAGGGGAAAGAAAAAACAAAATGCTGATTAAAGGGCGAGCAAGGGTGAAGCAAAGTCTATGAATAACCACAAGGAGCTCTGAATTATTTCAGTGGCAGCCCGACCCATTGCACTATGACAGTGAGCTACTTGGGAAATGCATGCAGAATAGAGATGAGTTTGCAAACGGCAGCGATAAATATTTAGCAAATGATAACACAGATCACCCAGAAGTAGAGGAAAGAGATGGGAGCAAAAATAAAGGGTGGTATTTTGGACCCACTTAGGTGTTCTGTTCCTTGTTTTAAACCAGAAAGGTTCTGAACCACCTGCTCATCTTAGAAGATGTTAATGTCCAAACAAACACACAATTTATACATCTAAAGTAATGCATGCACTGAAATGCTTTTCTTGACTGGATCACAGAATCACAGATTCACAAAACTACAGGGGTTGGAAGGAACCTTAAGAAATCATTGAGTCCAAGCCCTGATGCTCAGTACCTTCCAAAATCAACCTCTTCCCTGGGTCTTGAATGGTAACATTTCATAAGGAGAGTTCTAATTTCTTAATGTCCTTTAGTCACATGTTTTGTAGCATAAGTAAAATAAATGAGTAATACACTAATGGAGTGTGGTGGGTTGACCCTGGCTGGAGACCAGGTGACCCCCCCCAAGCTGTTCCATCACTCACCTCCTCAGCTGGACAGGGGAGAGAAAATATAATGAAAGGCTCATGGGTCAAGGACAGGGACAGATCACTAACCCATTACAGCCACTGGCAAAACAGCCTCACCTTGAGGAAATGTATTTGATTTATTACCAATAAAATAGATTTGAGTAATGAATAAAACTAAATCTTAAAAGCACCTTCCCCCCACCTGTCCCTTCTTCCCAGGCTCAACTTCACTCATGATTTCTCTTCCCCCACCCCCCAATCAGCACAGATGGACAGGGAATGGGGATTGCAGTCAGTTCATCACATGTTGTCTCTGCCTCTGCAGATGTGTACTCCTTAGACTCTTCTGTTCCAGCATGTGGTCCCTCTCGTAGAAGACAGTCCTCCATGAACTTCTCCAATGTTGAGTTCTTCCCACAGGGGCTGCAGTTTATCATGAACTGCCCCAGCATGGCTTCCATGGGGTGCAGACCTTCAGGACCAGATTGCTCCAGCATGGGTCCCCCACAGAGTCACAAGTCCTTCCAGCGTGGGCTCCTCTCTCCATGGGGCCACAGGTCCTGCCAGAAGCTTGGTCCAGCATGTGCTTCCCACAGGACCACAGAGTCCTTCAAGTGCCTCTACCTGCTCCAGTGTGGGGATCTCCACAGGCTACAGATGGAATCTGTACTCCCCATCATCCTCCATGGGCTGCAGGGGGGACAGCCTACCTCACCATGGGCTTCAGGGGAATCTCTATTCTGGCACCTGCAGCATCTCCTCCCCCTCCTTTTTCACTGACCTTAGTGTCTGCAGAGTTGTTCCTCTCACATGTTCTCACTCCTCTCTCTGGCTGTAATTGCTCTCTGTGTTGTGCAAAAGGTTTTTTTTTCCCTCTTGAGCTTGGCATTGGCCAGCAGTGAGTTCTCCAAGCCAGCTGGCATTGGCTCTATCAGACATGGGGGAAGCTTCTGGCAGCTTCTGACAGAAAACACTCTTGTAGCCTCCTGTTACCAAAACCTTGCCACACAAACCCAATACATGGAGAATTGTTGTATAAGAGAGAAACTAATCTTCTCAAAGAATGGTTTGAAAGTAGTGATGTTCAATGGTAGATAGTTTAATAATAACTGGTAAACCTTTTTATTTGTGAGTTGACTAACTTCTCCAGTAGCCCATCCACCTCTGTCAGCTGAAACCTCAGTGCTCCCAGCTAGAGTGTGTCCAAAAGAAACTCTTGATTTGGCATGACAAAGGGAAGCAGAATCCTCTGGCAGTGGAAGGCAATTCCTGAAATGGATCAGCCACTGCCAGAACAGACTCATTCTGGAAATCTCTGTCCTCAGCTGCCAGTTTTGATGCTCCAGCTGGAGATTGACACTCTCCTGTTGTGTGAAAATGTCAACGGTTCATGGAGCCCTCTAACCAAGAGAGCAGTGTCCATAGCACGCAGCAGGACAACTTTCTTACTGCCATTTTCATATTGGTTACCATTTGTTCTTACAAGACTTTATTAATCATCTTAGCTAAAAGTCTTTATGGATTTCTCAGATAATTAATTCAATGTATATGTAAAAGTCAAATACTTACACAACAAAATGAAGGAATGGTACCACTGAATAAGGTGGCTATTTGCACTCTGCAGAAAATGCCAACAAAATATTTCAGGCAGGCTGATGCACACAATTGACAGCTGAAAGTGATTCTTCTACCTAAGGAGAGTTAGCTTCTCAAAAATCTGCCTCACCTCAGATCTTAGCAAGCCTTGACCCCAAATAATACTCAGATTTCTCTTTTTCCTTATGACTTCACACATTTCTCTGTGACAACAGGAATGCTGCACTACCGGCACTAAGACACTGTGACTCACTGTCTAACTACACTGCTATCCCTCTGCGCTGGTCACAGCTCAAGGCAGGGAAGAAACAGAGAAGAGCAAAACCCAGGCATCCCTTTTAGCTGTCAACTGCCAGCTTTCTTGCAAGGTCACAGAGTGATTTCTCTCCAGGAGAAGCTGTAGCCAGGCTTCTACTGAGCTGAGCATTTGAAAAACCTGAGGCTGTTCCTGGTCCTGCTTCCACACCCTTCCCTTCAGGCAGAAGAAAGACAAAGAAAGACAGAGCTTTCTTTGCTCATCAGGACCTTTTCAGTTACAGACACAAAATATGTCCCGCTGCAATCAGAGCTCTGCTGTCCATCCCTTTGACCTGAAATTTCCCAGTGCCTTCTCTACTTGAGCTAAGCTTTATGGCACTATAACTGTATTTCATTTGCAAGTGAGAATACAGCACTACATGGTTCTGCTAGGAAACAAGCTGTGGACCCATCCATCCCTGTGCTGCATTTCTGTGTATGCTTGATAGGCCTTTGAAAATATGTTTAGTAATAACTTGTGCTTACTGGAAATAACTCTGCTTATGGGAAAACGAAGAAGAAAGCCATTCAAAAGAGATATTTTTACCAATAATGCTGAGGAGCCATTTAAACCCTTCTCTTGCCCAGTACCTGTAGGAGTGATCTGAATTACTAGAATTACCAGCGCCCTGCCAATGGCACTGACTGCTACATACAAGAATTAGGCAGGGCAGTGCTATGCTGGAAGCTGCAGGGCATTCACAAGGCACAGCACTTTTCTGACTTGGGATTTGGCATACCTGATCTGAGGAAAATGTAGAGAGATACTAGCATCTATTATCAAATCGAGTTCAGTTCCATTCATAGAATTCCTGTGCTACTTAAGTGTACTTAAAAGAAAAAAAGCAACAGCAGAGGTCAGACCTGGTATTTGAAAGAAAAATTCAGACCTTATATTTGAAAGAAAAATCTTAAACTGCTCTGAAAATAAGAGAAAGTCTGTCTAGAGACATTTAAAAAAATACTTTTTTTCAGAAAAAGGGTAGGTGGAAATAAATAAAAAGATGAGAAAACTGCTTTTCCAGTACTATTTTAAACTACTTATTTGCACCATTAATGTTCAAGATATACTGAAGATGTTCTTTCAGCAAACCAAGCTGGTCCCAAATGGCTGTACGCATGATGGGATACATCTTGTCTATGTCCATTTCTACTTGAATTTTATAGTGAGTGGGACTTCAGCTTTTGTCAAGAAAAGCTGTGGAAACATAAGGATGAGTGGCCAGGCCAGCTGGGAAGGGTCTGTAGCAGCGGTCAGATTACCAGTACATTTTCCAGTGTTGCCTGGAGAGGAGGAGGTATAAATTACCCATGTATCTGGAGAAGTTCCTTTCTGTGTGGCTATGAGCCTTGTGCCCTGGCTGAGCTTTCCTTTCCCCACTAGCTGGCACACTGTATAAACTCTTACACAGAGGTATAGTCAGTTATTGTGGTGGCTCCCTCCTGGGAGAAGCTGAAGAAGCTTCAGGGGCTGCACGCTCGGCTGCCTTCACTTTGTCTGTGGCCGATGGCTGTAACCTCTTGTGGCTTTGTGGCTTCCGAAGGTGAAGGTTCCTGGGCCCTGAGGGGACCCAGCACGGCTCCTAGGTTCAGAGGAGGCCATGAAGATGATTAGAGGGCTGGAGCAGCTCCCTTACGAAGAGAGGCTGAGAGAGCTGGGCTTGATCAGCCTGGAGAAGAGAAGGCTGCGGAGGGACCTCATTGCAGCCTGCCAGTCTCTGAAGGGAGCAGAGAAACAGGAGGGGAATCAACTTTTTAAAAGGGTAGACAATGGCAGGACAAGGGGGAATGGATTGAAGCTGAAGGAAGGAAGGTTTAGATGAGATATTAGTGGGAAGTTCTTTACAGAGAGAGTGGTGAGGGGCTGGAACAGGCTGCCCAGAGAGGGGGTGGGTGCCCTGTCCCTGGAGGTGTTCAAGGCCAGGTTGGATGGGGCCCTGGACAACCTTGTGTAGCTCCAGGCCTGGAGGTTGGTGGCCCGGCCTGTGGCAGGGGGTTGGAACTCTATTTGTAACCCTTCCAGCCCAGACCATTCTACGGTTCCATGACTCCTCCAGGCAACAAGAGTCATCAGCCTCTGGCCGGGGAGAGCCGCGGCCACTCTGGGGCCAGGCCGGGCCGCACTCGCCCCTCAGCGAGAGAGGGTCGGGGAGTTATCGCCGATTATCCCCGTTGCGAGGGAGGAGCCGCCCCGGTCCCCGCGCCCTCCACTGACCCGCGCCCCCCCTAAACGGCGGGCGAGGGGAGGGCGAGGGAGCGACGGGCGGGACAGCGGGAGCCCCGCCCCTCGCTCTCCGTAGGCCCCGCCCCGCGCGGCGCTGCACCTTTAAGCGCGCGGCAAGGGGCTGACGGGCAGTGTCACGTGCGGCGGCGGAACCCGGGCTCGCGCCCCTGGCCGGAGCGGCGGCGCCGGGACCCGCCGGTCTTCCCGCGGCAGCGCGCGTGCGCGCCCCCGCGCCGGGCTTGCGAGCGCGCTCCGGCCCGGCCCTCTCCCTTCCGCGTGCCGGAGCGGCGGGCGCTGCCCCGCTCTCCCGCCCGCCCTCCCGGCGGCGGCGTGCGGAGATGGAGCTGTTCCAAGCCAAGGACCACTACATCCTGCAGAGCGGGGAGCGGGCGCTGTGGTGCAGCCGGAGGGACGGCAGCCTGCAGCTCAGAGCCGGTGAGCCTCCACCGCGGCGCGCCTCCGTGCCCGCTTCCTGTGCGGGGAAGGGCCGGGACCCGCCCGCCCGCGGCGCCCTCGCCGGGGAGGGGGCGGTGGCTGGCAATGGCTCGAGAGGGGGTCGCTGGTGGCGGGGAGGAGGTAGGGGGAAGGGCCATGGCGTAGCTGCCCGCCGGGGGCCGGCGGAGGGGCCACCCCAGGAACGGCCGAGCGCCGGCGTGAGGACGGGAGGCGGCGGGGCTTGTGCACCGGGGGTCTCCCCGGACGCGCCACAGGTCGACCCCTTGCTGCTCGGCCTGGGGCGGGGGGCGGCTGACCTCCTCCGAGGGCCAACCCGCGCTGCCGCCGCCGTCCCCGCCGCGGCGGCTCCGCGCTGCGGGGGCGGCAGCCCGGCGAGCCGCGGTGCGGGAGGGCAACGCGTGTCCCAGCGAGGAACGTCCCTTCCGCAGGCTGCGGGGGCTTCTTGGCGTGTAGTGTCTGTGTCTCTGCTAAACAAACGCTCGAGCTGCCCCCACCAGCTCCCCGGGCGCGACCCGAGCGCCTTCCCGTGCTGAAACGCGCCTGGCCACCCGTCCCGGAGCATCGCTGAGTAGGAAGGGCCATCTTGTGCAGGGGGCCGCCTGGTATAAGCGATGCTGGCCGGTGTTTGTGCTCGGTGCTGGTTCTGTCTCTGAACAAATGCGTTCCGCGGTCTCCTCTCCCAGGAGTCACCCGATAGGTGCCTGCACTTGTACACTGCCCTTTGTGCGTGTGTGTGACTGTGGGCAGGGCGAGTGACAGCTGCGGGGAGGGTGTTGCGTGCCTTGATATTGGTCTGCAGGGGGGTAGCATCAACAAAAAGTGTCGGTCCAGTGAGTTAATGAGATTTTTTGGGAAATTACGGTAACCATAGTGTCCGGTCCGGGAGGTTAGTCAGCAAAGGTGTCTGTGAAGTGAAAGAGCATCCTTGGAGAAACTAGCATGCTTTGAGTAATATATACATGTATAGTTAGATGTGAAGGACCACAGTGTACCTGCTTACAAGTTAAAAATACCCTCAATAGCTGGATATTCTACCGAACTTGTGGGAGGATGAGGAAATGCTACTTGCAGCCCTCTAAAATGGGGATCCATGTCATGCCAAAACAGCCAGTCAAGCGTGTATGTGCCCAGGTTGGCTCTCTGGGTACAGTACGCTTCGTGAGCTTTTCTTAAAAGGCTGGAATCACTCTATACCTAAACATCAAATACCATTGTTATCAGTGTTTATCCAGAAAATTGTTTTCTGTAGTGGTCTGTCTTGTGTTATATTTTCTTTCTTGGGTCACGCTAATGCTTTTGTCTTGTCAGTGCGATTTGTTTGCATCTTGTAGGTAAAATTACAGGCTCGCTCAAGTCAACGTGACTTGCTCTTGTTCAACAGCTTCACTTATGGCCAAAACTTCAGCAGTGCTTTGATTTATATGACATCTTATGAACTACTTGATTTTAAGCTAGTGAGCAATACCTAGTCAAAGCAATACATGTTTTCATGGAAAGAAAACCAAACCCGAGCCCTCAGTTTTTAGCTTTGCTAAGGTTATAATCATCTGCATGGGCATGAAAGCTCTTACTTGGCCCAGAGTAATAAAAACATAAACTACTGAACTGTAGTTCTAGGAGGCTGTTGTTTCAGAGCTTGAAAAACATCAATCACTTGTAGCTGTTGCTGTGATTTTATTTTTTGTAAGCTTTTGTTTGTTTTGTTTTGTTTCTTTCTTGAAGCCTGTGAACTTCATGGCAGCTTTGCTGGTGCCCAGCAGTCCTCCTGCATGCTGTCAGCAGGATTTTATCCTTAGTCTCCATTTATGTTTTCAGCCAGTATATATGCGATCCCTATTGTGTGTGACCTACAGATTAATGAAAGGTGATATGGAACTGAGTTCTCTTAGCCAGCTTGAAATGCTGGGTTGTTAGTTGTGCTAACATGTGCTTGTGTTTTTGTTTTTCCAGCCCTGCCTGTGAATCATCATACTGAAAGTGGGCTATAGGGCTGTGAAACAACCTTAGCATGTTGAAAGTAAGCTGAAGAAACAAACCCTTCTCTCACAGGAAGTATTTCTCAGATCGATAGCTCTTGCTTTATATTAAGACAAAGCTGGATAACCTTAACTTTACAATTCTATTACATTTGACCATTTATAATCAAGGCCATTGACCGGAAACGAATAAATGGATTACTGTGTGATGAGTCACTGCTGTATTAAAAAAACAGAGTCATAACTTGTGTTCAGTGACACGTTCAATAGTGTTCTGTCAAAAGGCTATAATCTGACTATGTTTCTCTACCGGTTTTTGGAGGCTTTGGCTTTATTTGGCCCCACAGATGCTACTCTGCATTGATCTTTACATGTAGAAATAGGTAATACTGGCAGACCCTGCAAGGTACTGCTTTATATGATAAGTCTGAATCTAAAGAGCCAATGCTAAGCTTTATAATACTCTCCTCTCTCAACTATTAACAGCATGTTCAGAAATGTGCTAATCTTGAAAGCTGTATTTCTGACCTCTTTGAATCAGGGAGAGAACAGCTTGAATTAAAAAAGACCAAAAAAAACCCCATTTGGTAAATATTTGTTGTAAGCGAAGCCTGAGGTTGGCCCTAGTTTGAAGGATGTCTGCCTATGTTTACAAGATGTTTCTGCTGTTTTTTTCTCTGCAGTGAAAGCACTAATGAGTCACCTGCAGGAAATCCATGAATCATTTTGGCATCATAGATTTTTGTTAGGAATTTTAGCTGTCTAGGGTGTATTCTTTTCAGTGTAGTGAAAACACACACGTTGTTCAGCCACCCATTAAATACCTTACAGCAGGTCTCAGTTGGGGTGTTTCACTTGGTGTATTGTGTTTATGCTTTCCTTGGTTGCTCCTGACAAACACTGTTTTATTGATGTTATTGATAGTAATTGTGCATGCACATGCATGTATAAATATGTAGAAAAGAGCAAAAGTATTGAAGACACTGAAATCTTCTCACCTTTTTCTTATTGGCAGAAAGAAGAATAAGACTCTGGGGTGAAAAATTCTGTTATTGGGCTGGCCTTGGTAATACTCAGTGCAGTAATGCCAGACTAAATAAAATTGGGAGTAGCTGCTACTAAAACTAGTTAAGTAATGTTGGTTCCCACCAGCCTGGAGAATAAACGAGATATATGCAGATTGTAGTTATTCTAAGAATTATTTGGGGACTGCATGCTCAAGGACTCTATTGCCTCAGTCTGAAGAGGTAAGATGTGCCTTACCTCTGGAGCTCTAAATTGAGGCATTTGTAAGTTGGTTATAAAGCATATGCATTTTTAAAAGAGGTTTTAACCTCTTGAAAACCAGCAACTGAAGCCATGCCTCTTAAATATTTTCCTTTTAGTGAGAGATGTGTTACCAGGCAGTATTGTCAGAGTGTTGAGGGAGAGGTTTCAGGTTAGGTGTGAAAATTGAATCACAGATTGTAAGGCCAGCTGATATTCTAGGTAAGTGCTGTTCTTACTCCTCCAGCTCTACTGGAGTCATGTGGAAATTCCTGAGCTGTTCTTCATGATGGTAGACTGGAGAAGGGTAGTTCCTGTGTCTGGAGTCTAATGCCTGTAAATGCTCAGGTGTAGGCCGTGGCCTAGCATGCCATGCGAGGATCAGTGCTGCTGATACCAATAGATGTATGGGTAGGCTTAAGGCTGCAGTGCAGCTCTAAGCATGGTTCTGAGGGACCATGGCCTGAGTGCTAACTCCTCCTACTGAAATAAGTACTTAGTACAAAACTGAGTTCCTGAATATCAGCGGTTTGTTTTGGAAACTGCCCATCTATTCTGGACAGTGAAGTCCAGAGGACACGGTTGTAACTTTAGAATAATTCTCTCCATATTATGAGCTACTTGACAAGGAGCCTCAAGCTGTTCTTTGATTTTTTTTTTCTAGCTGCAGTGGTTGCAGAACTGTTTCTCACCCTTGACTGCTTATTCTGTTCCCTCTTCTCCATAGCTTTGCTTAGTTGTTGGCACAACATACGTGTGGCATATAAGCTGCAACCCAGTGAGAATGTACACTTAAACCTTGAGCAGTTACTTACCTGTTGCTGCTTGTTCCTCCTTGCAACAGAGAGGATGTGCTGCTCTATACCCTTCCTTTGATGATTACATACACCAGCCAATTTTGTAGTTTCTGACTGAGGCAAGAGTTTCAAATGCATTTACCAGAGATAATTAGTTTCTACTTAAACCAAGATCTATGTAATTCTATCCATGGCTCTTACAGAGCATAGTGAACCTAAAACTGAGACTTAAGTGAACCGATCTGTTACTTGCTAAACTGGTGAGAATTAAATCTTGAGCTGAGATGTTTTTTATTTAGCTTCCTGTTGAGTCTTAGTAGCAGAAGACAAGTTGAATGTAACAAAACTGTCCCTGTCTTTTATTTTTTTCCTCTGGTCTGGAAATGCCAAACTTGTCCCAACTGAGATGCATACATGTCTGGGAATTCCTGCCACACTGAAATAACTTTAGGTTTTAAATAAATACAGGAAAAACCTTTTAATCTTGACAGGTTGTTACTTTTTTTTTGTGATCTGAATGTTGCTTGCCTTGTGAAGGGTAAAAAAGAGGTGTTGGGGTTTTTTTTTTTCCAAATGAATCTGTAATTCAGGTGGATTTTTGTGGCTTGCATTTTGCCAACAGAGGTTAGTCATCTTTGATCTCATGGCTTAGTGTTAACTAAATATTAGTGAGTAGGAAATTGCAGGCTAATTGCAACTGAAGTATGTAGAACAGAAGGCACTGAAGGGTAGCAGCCTTTTATTTAAGAAGGGTCAGCATGGGTATGAGAGTCTTGTGGTTTTTCAGTCTGTGAATAGTTCTTACTGAGCTCTTTCACAGTTTAACAGTGTGGGTGATATTGCAGCTGTATGTGTAAGGAAACAGTAAGTCACGTAAAACTAAGTTTTAAACTGTCTGAACTGTAATAAAAGGCAATCCTTTGATATGCCAGTTATGTTCTTTTAAAGCCAGTCTTGTAGACTGGAATGTGGGAGGGTTTTATAAGTTAAATGCTATTTAGCAGACACTATTAAGCATACAGGAGAGGCCTAATGGTGCTGAAGTTGTGCTCCAGAAAGAACAGCTAATGCTGTAGCTTCTCCAGCTGAGAGGTTCTTTCAGCCACTGCCTGAAGGCTTTGGGTGCCCTCAGGAAATGATTTGGTGGGCAGTGGGACACTTGATGGCCATAATAAGAAAACAATTTATCCTGCTTCACTTCCAAACTGCCGTGTTGGATGGCAGCTGCAACAGGAGCCCCGAGATGTTGAGGGACTGTGAGAACATCCACTGAATCCTGCCCTTGAACTTAGGCAATTCGCATGAGGTGGCTTGGAATTTTCTTTTGGAAGCAAATTATTCAGTCTCAAATACAGCTTTATTAAATACTGAATGTGTGTTCTGAAACTCCCTTCTCTTAGGGTAATGTATTGAGACTCAGGGACCAGAGTTTGGAAGACTGTACTCTTACTCACCCTTCAAATGTCTCGAAAGTTTGAGAGGTTTCATGATTCATCCTTAATGTCATAAAGCATATGCATTTTTAAAATACAGAGGCTTTTAGAGAATATGTTACAAACTTGGTAACTCCAAATTTGCTTCTAATTAAGTGTTAAACTTGATATTTTAAAAAAAGCAGTTCTGACCATAGAATGGGCTAGGTTTATTACAAAAATGCATATGGCTATTCTAATTGAGAAATTCACATGTGCAACTAAATCTGTATTTCTCAAACCCATTGTCCTGTTACAGTAATTTAACATGACCTGGGATGATTGAACTTTATTTAAACAAATAGCAACAACAAAAAAACTTTTCATAGTTTATTTTCATTTGTGAATTAGCCACATCACTTACCTAAGTATGTCTTGCAAAGATCTTAACCAGGAGCTAATGCTTGTTGTAAGATAGAACACGAAAATGTAGAAGGGGTGTTCCTATGGGTATGTGCAGTTTTTCTCCATCCCTGTGTTCAAACCTCTTGAAGTGCTCTAACTCCTGTCTGTGGAGTTCAAACTTCCAGCTTATGGTCATCAGTTCTGTCAGCTCCCTGTATCCTTCCTTGTTAAAATCATTGCATTTCATGTGCTTTAATAGTACATAAGTGATAGGAATGAGAATCAAGAAAAGAAGCCTATCCAAAAATGTTCTTCATGAGAAATTTGTAAATAGTGCAAACCCCTGTTTTTGAAAGCTGCTCTTTAGAACATGGGAATATTAAAACTCAGTAATTACTTGTATATTCTTGTTCCAAACACCTAATCATAGAATCGTAGGGGTTGGAAGGGACCTCAAGAGCTCATCGGGTCCAACCCCCCTGCCAAAGCAGCTCCCCAGCTCATATTGCACAGGGAGGTGTCCAGACAGGTCTGGAATATCTCCAGAGGAGACTCCACACCCCCTGGGCAGCCTGTCCCAGGGCTCTCTCACCCTCACTGTGTAGAAGTTCTTCTGCATGTTGGTGTGGAACTTCCTGTGCTCCAACTTGCCCCTCTCAGTAAGAACTGGGATAGATTTTTTTTTTTTCCCTGAAAAGCTGAACTGAAATTAATAAAACTTCACCTGAACATTTTTCTCCTTTTGCAGGAGAAATCTTGAAGAGAAACCCTGAAACAGCTTTTGTTGTGTCTTTGGAAAACTGAAAACAAGGTGCTTGACCACACTTCGAGCTCAAAACTGTTATAAAGACTTACTACATGACTCAAAATAGAGCATATCTGATAAAATGTTAGCAATGGTAGGCAAAGCTGTACTGAGATGCTGAAGTGAATCATATAAAAGACGCCAGCATTGTGCAAAACAGAATTCTGAGCTAAATATAAAAATAGAGGGTGTTGCCACAGAAGTAGTTGCAAAAATGTAAATGGCAAATGTGCTGGTCTGATGTTGTTAACTTTCAGTTTGCTTTCTCCTTGTCTGTTCCTCAGAGTGGGAAAATCAGCAACTTTCTCACATCCAGCCAATACTAAAGTTTTTCCCTATACTGACATGTCTTCCAGTAATGTTCAAATGATATATTTCTGCTTGTCATTTGGTTAAATAGCCAATTTGTCCCCACAGTATAAAAAAAGGGCCACACACATGGCTATGTGGTGTGTGTGGCATGAAATCCTTTACTTACTGCTCATGAAACATGTGGAAAACTAGCACAGTTCCCTTACTTAGTGTTTGAAATGACTGTTTCAAATTCCTTATTCTTTTTCTGGTTTGAGTGTGATCATTTGGGTGGTTGGAGAGAAAAGCTAATTATGGGGTTAGAAGAATGCCCTACCTTGCTTAGACTTGGCTCTCCACAGCTATACTAATATTTCTTTCACAGCTTTTAAGAAGCATTAGCATAAGTCAGTTCAGTGGTAAATAAGCCAAGCTGTTTTAACAATCATGAAGTTGTTCTACTCATTGTTTATGTTTAAGTCCTCTGAGGGTGGGATAGCTTTCCTGCGTTCCCTTGAGTGGAGCGAGCTCATAAAACAGAGTATCTTCAGGAGGTGAGAACATAGTATTTAAACTGTCAGTTTTGAAGTAGGTTGAATAAAACCCTTCTCCTGCCTTTCTGATCATTTCCCTCTTACAAAGTAAATAAGTTTTTTTAAAAACTTAGACAACCTACAGCTTTCCTAGCTTTAAGGATATACCCACAAGCAACTGGAGCTTTGAAATACCAATGTGTGTTGGTGTGTAGTAATACTTAGTGTGGTGGTGTTCCTTCTGGAAGGATAAAAGATTGCCTTACCTGTATCACTCCTGAGAAAGTATGTGGTTGCAGGGTTCAGCTGCATAGAAGATAAAGAGAAATTTTTAAATTTAAAAAAACCAAGGCCACTGATACTTAGTGGCTTAGTGCCTGTTTGCATGTTGAGAGAGTCACTGCTGGCATTTTATCTGGATGGTATTTACAGGTTTGTGCCAGGGGTGAGGAGGGTATTGTCATTTCAGTGCTTAATATGCATCTGACAGCTTGTTGCACATGCCTGCCTGCCTGCAGCACTCATGTCTAAAGTGGGGTGCATGTACTTTGGGGTGTGCAAGACAATCCACTGAGGTTTGGGAAAAAATGCTTTGTACCATTAAAATAAACACTACTTTAAAATTACTTTATTTCTCAAACATTATAAAACATATAGGAGATAGAAGCTTTAAATGGATGTAATATTGGCACAGTAGAACATATGAATATTCAGCATGCACCCCAAATGTATATTATGTATAAAATATCTTTTTATTGATATGGTATGTGATCAGCAAAGTTTGAGACTAGGGTTTGGTCCTGCAGATGAGTGTTTGGAGAGAAGTTTCATCTGGTAACAGCAACTGGTACAGAGTTCCTTTGTGCAGTGCCTGTAATAACTGGATACTCTCCAGGCCACTGAACATTTTCTGTTTGTTTAAGTTTCCTGAGCAATGTCTAGTGACTCAGGGGATTTTATAACTGCAGCAGAATACAAAGAAGTGTTCATTAGCAAAGTGAGTGGTAAAGATTGGGTTTTGTTAGATACTTTGTCTGGGATTTGCATCTTGCTTTTGCAGCTGTAACACAAACTTGCATCCTATCCTTTGATTCCTGTTGCTTTAAATCTGTCACTATAGAGTCTGAATTGTACTGGAACTGTTCTGTTCATCTAGGGTAACTTTGAGATACTGAAGGAACGTGTCCAAAGAAGTTAAATCACTCTTTTGTTTTCCTAGACACAAGTGGGTAGCTGTGTACTTTGCAGTGAGCTGTGCTTCCATGGTTGAGACAGGCACTCTGTAAGAAACTTGCATTGAATTACTGGGGCAGATTTAGGTTGGATATTGGGGGAAAAAGCACTTTGATATGAGGGTGGTGGATCACTGGAACAGGTTGCCCAGGGAGATGGTGGAGGCCCCATCTCTGGAGACATTCAAGGTCAGGCTTGATGGGGCTCTGAGTGACCTGATCTAGTGAAGGTGTTCCTGCTCACTGCAGGGAATTGAACTAGATGACCTCTAAAGGCCCCTTCCAACCTAACACATTCTATGATTCTACTGTTTGGAAAACATGCTCCTCAGTGGAGACTGGAGGATGAGCAGGCTTTCTTGCAAGGTGTAGCAGCAATGAGAAGACTGAGACTTTCCTGAAGTCCTCCTAGCGTAGCCTTAGCCCTGTGTGGGCAGACTGGGGAGTAGCGGTGACTTCATTTATCTCTTATTAAGCAAAGCATTTAAATTCTAAATGATTGAGAGCTCTCAAGACTGTAACACTTAGAGGCAGCGTAAGCTGTAGAGATGACAAATTAAAGGTAATTAAAACAGGTGAGTAGCTGAAGGAATAACTTGTTTAAGCCTCAGTAGCAAATATGCAAGCAAATAAAGTTAACACTTAATGAAAGTTAAGATTTTATACTTGTAATAATGTCCTAATACTCCTGTCTTTCTGCAATTTTAGTAGCACAAGTATCAATTTAGAAATCTGTGCTGAAAGGAAAAAATAATTAGCCTAGGTTTGTTTGCATCAGTAGTACTTTACTTCCTACAAGAGAAAGAAGTTCAAATTTACTCTTAAATCTTCCCAGTTAACTTGTAATCTCTTAATCCCAGCTAGTATTTCAGAACACTATTAAAGATGAACTGGAATTTGGAAGCAGGCTTTCTTTTGAAAAGCCACAGGAGGTCAGGAGGGTCAAATTGTGCTAATAATAAAGTCTGGTAGCTGTCAATCTAAAGGAGACACAATTTAAAGGGGAAAAATCTCAAATGTATTAAAAAAAAGTATTGAATCTCTTTTCCTGAAAATTAACACTTCAGGTGCCAATTGCTACATTACCAGAGCTAAAAGATTTATGTGGGCTATTCATAATAAGTTACTCAGCTTTGACTTTTTATATTAAAGTCCCTTGCTTGTGTTGAATGGTGAGAATGATCATGAGAATTGCTACTCTGTCAGGCTGTGGAGAAGAATTTTTGAGAACTAGCATGTTATTGTGTCTGTGTCTCTCTACTTGCACATAAACTGAGCTTGGAGTTCAATCATGCTGTTTGTTTTTATACTGAGTACAGGAAATGTTTTCTAGCCACTAGGCTCTGTTCCTGAAAGCCAGCAAAGCTTGAGGAGAATGAGGAGTGTATTCCTTGAGCTGCACTGAGACTGGAAGATAAATAGTTACAGCTATTTGATGGATTGATCCAGGCAGTGGCTCAGTAGTAAGGGCTGGATTCAAGTGATGATAAATGAAATATTTTTCTCTTCCTGCATCCCCCTGCCTCCTCCCCCTCCCCTCCCCCAAGGAAGCTGCTAGCCTCCCTCCTTAAACTCCTCAGCCTTGCCCGGAGCCCTGCACTGTTGGGCAGGTGGCTCACCCCTGCTCTTTGTTTCTGATCAGAGTTTGTGTCCAACCTTGGATCAGCTCTGGTGGTAGACTGGAGAAGAGGCTAGAAAGCAGGTTTTGGCTTCTGATGCTCTACTAAGTTACTTCTATAACACCTTTTCCAGCATTATGTTTGTGTAAACACAAAGAATTGAAGAAACTTTATCCAGCATTGCATGGCTCTGCATAGCTGCTGGGAAGCTCAGAAAGGGGCGGGGGGGGGGTGTGTGTAAGTCATGGCATTGAAGCTGGTTTTGTTCCAGATTTGTGATGGATTTTCTGTTGTGCTGCAACTACAATGCTGCTACAGTCACTGTGAATGGTAAACCCATCATGCATGGCTGTTAATCTCTGTCAGGGATCAGCAAGAAGAGGTGCTTATTTCAATGGCTTGAATCTTGTTAGCGGCATAAGGAACGGAATGAGCATTTTCCTACTTTGGGAAAGGAACTCAATAAGCAAATACATACCTCAGTGTTAAGGTCTGGTCAACCTTGACAATTCTCAAATCAAAGCATGCTGAGGGCACCAGAGAACTCCCCAAGTCAGGGAAGATTTCCATGGGGCTCAGCTCGCTGCTGGTAGTGACTCTGTACACAGCTTGCTGCTTTCTGCTTTGAAGGACAACGGCTGTTTTGACAGCACTCACTGCCACCAGCCCAATACAAGAAGTCTGTTTCAACAACACTGCCTTGCAGTGTGAGGTTAAGTCTTCATTCCTTGCTCTGTGTGCTTTGAGAGATCATTGGACTACTAGTATAACACCTATAGGAGGATAAGTTTGTGTAACTGTATTGATAAGCCTTATTTTGGGTTATTTCTCAAAGCATTCAGCCTGTTTGGGAGTAGGGGAAAGCTGACTGTTTCCTTTGTTAGGGCTTTGTGGCAGTTAAGTCTTATCAATAAGACATTTCATTAAAAAAACTAAAACTTGCCATGTGTTGTTTCAGGGGTCAGAAATATGTCTGCATGTTGTATGTATGCTACCTGGAAACCTTTAACCAAGGATTTTCAGTTTTGTTTTGTGTGACTTCCCCCTTGGCCTCTAACATGTATTACTGTCTACCAACTTAAGCTGCCTCTTGAATTCTGCTGTATTTTGCAGTTACAGACTAATCCCCTCAGGCCTGCAGTTACCTTCCCCAGATCTCTGTATCTTTAAAATGGTTACATAAGCAAAGATGAAGTGGTTATACTTTTCAGAGGTAGGAGATGGTGGATGCAGATAGCTGCTGCCTGGATTGCCAGATAAAGTGACTGCAAGCAAGCAGTCTCAAACAATTTTACAGTACTACGCAGAAGTTGAAGGTGGCTTCTTCCAAACCAGAGTAAACAGGACTTCAGTCAACATGAAAGCCCCAGTTCTTCAGGGCTGGCTGGGGGGACAGCAGTTAAAACTTTTAAACTTGGCTTATCCATCTTAGGCTTCCAGAGCACACTGTCCAAGAGCCAGAGGTTCATATTGGTGTTTACTGTAGTGGTATGTACTCAGCGCGATTGGGTGTTGGCTCTGAGTTGAGATATGGTCCTCATGCAGGAAATTGATCTGTAACCAGTTACAAAGTTCTAATCTGAGGATCTGAACCAGTTGTGTTTTATTTAGCTACGACTTGCTTCTCCTATGGCACATGCTTTCCTGTGGAAACTTGTCTTGAGATAGTGCAAGGGAAAAAACCCCAAACCTTGTGATGCTGTCACCAGAGAAAGTCAGTGTGATTCCACATTTTCTCTTTCTCACAGCCTGTAGGCATTTCTCCCATAAGACTGCTTGGCATCTAGGTGATCTTGGACACTGACATCCTCCCCCATGTTAATCTCCCCAAGTATTGCTAAATAATGCTGTGGTTTGTTCTTACACCCTGCCTTCCCTGTGGAAGATTTTCTTGAAGCAGCCAGCCTTTGCTGTCAGTAGCCTGATAGTCATGCTTATCTCAGGAACCAGTGCTGCCCAGCTGGTGTGTCCATATTTTCTGTCCTTAATGTGTAATGTGTGTTTTATTCCAAACATGTTATTTTTTTTTCTCCCCAAAGCACATCTAAGCTTTAAGTGAGCATAAGAGTCAGGGCTAAGAGCCAGTTCTCACTGTGGTGCTGTACTACTAGGGAGGAGTATTGCTGTACAAGTCGTGGGCATTGTGTATGATTGCCTAGGACTAGTTATGTCAGAGAAACACACAAAGCATAATAGAGTAGCTGCATAAGACCCTACATAGTGCTGCAGTCCCTGATACCAGTTTTCTTATGTCTTTTTGCAGGCAAGTCTAAACTATTATTTCCTTACATGTATAACTAAAACATAACCTTATTTTCTCTTTTTTTCCCTCTTGTAAGCTACTGGATGAAAACATTGCTTAATTATCAGAGCTTTCCTACTAATATCTCTTGTCACAGCAGGAAATCAGTGGTTTAAAAAGGCTTAGATGGTATTTTAGATTACTAGGTTTGTAGTAGAACTAAAACTTCAGTGGTTTAGTTCTCTATATTCCTCCTGTGCCTAGTTATTTTGGTGGCTGGTTTTTAGCTCTCACAGTGGAATAAAAATGTGGAAGTCAGCTGTGAAGTTAGCAAAAAGCAGATGAAGTCTGAGACAATACAGCCTGAAACTTCCCAGGGGTGAAGACAAGGCTCTGGGGACTGTGTGGGTGAACTGGGAAAGAAGATATATTTGTGAGTAAAGCTGCCTGTGTTCTTTCCTTTAAGTGATAGTGAGTTTCAGTTTGATAGTGTGGATTTTCTGCTTGGCATATAGGTGCTCTTGCATGTTGTTTGAACTGCAGCTCTGAGCTCAACCTGTCCTAAACTCATATTGTACGAGCACAAGTCGCTGGCATACAAATACAAGATGAGTTTAGATACTTCAGCAAGGTTAGAGGGTAAATCAAACTGTGAACGCTGTTGTAACCATTGTCACTGATTTCCTGGTGCTCATCTATCTGTATTAGTCTCCAAGAGCTTCATTTAATCATGGCATGAGTTGTGCTGGGTTCTGCACTGACCAAGTGACTTGCAGTGAAGCAGGAAGAACCAGGAGTTTCTCTGCAGGTACAGTCCTGGTAATGGTACAGCCTGGCTACACACAGTGACCATAGCTCTGTGCTCCCTCCTGGAAACATCACTGAAGTTCTACTGCTGCCTGCTCTCAGTTCTTGCTTGTCTGCATGCAAGCAAACCAAATGTATCCCACTGAAATGAGTTTAGATCTATGCTGACTTACACCACTTCTGTTGCATCTCAGGAGAATGCTTGTATTTAATGATGAGCTGACTCTGGTTTAATGTTAAATGGGCTGGTGAGAGCTAGGAGTGAATGTGAGCAGCAAAGTCTCAATTACAGATGTTTCAAAGAGGAGACTGTGCTTGAAAATGCCTATGTAAACAGTACCAGACTGTCCATCCCTTATCACCTGCGGATTTCAGGCAGAATCCAGGAAGAAACTGAGGTCTTGTGAATAAACTATGTGTAGGTGGATGACCTGTATGCTTCTGTATCTTAAGGTGGTGTGTGAGTTTGGTGTGGTGATTTTTGTGTGGTTTTTTTCAAATGTTTATCTAATTACCCATGGAACTTAAATTGGAGGTTAAAACTGTAGAAAATCTTCCACCTTGGAAAAAGTGAGTTTTGGTAGATATTAACAAGCATTTTGTCTTTGTATAGAAAAGCCTCTCTTTTTTGGAGGGTTTTTTGCTTTTGCAAGTGTCTCCTTCAGCTTGTGAAGATTTCTTTTCACTTCAAAGATAGGACTTATGAAATTTATTGTTTCCCTGTTGAGCAGGTGCTACACTGCTGTTAGAAACTCTTACTGGATATCAACAATGTGTGTCTGACCTCAGGATGCTCATGTTTCTACTACCTCCCTGACTTCCATCGAGGGATGGTTTCAGTGCATGTTGGGAGGGTACCCTCCACAGATCTGGAAGTAGATAGCTCTGCCTTCCTGCTTTCTCTTCCACTTCCTATGTGGCTTGCTGGAATTTCTTAACAGGAGGGGAACTGGAAACCCAAATCTTGACTTTGTGTACTTCAGGATTCCATGTAGCTGAGAGTGTTTTAACAAAAGTTTGTGCTTTTGTGTGTGGGTATATAGAAAGTGGGTGTAAAACTAATGGTAATGGGAAAGGTGTGGGAGAGAGCTGGGGCTGACAGCTAGCATCTGCTTGGTTTTTGAAGCTACATTGTTAAAGACAATGAATGACCTGTATTCAGTTCCACTATAGCCATGTTACAAATTCTGATGGATATTAGAAGAACTAAGTCTCTGTTAATTGTTTTTGGGCTACAGTATTCAATTTATGTGGGTTTTTTCTTCTGAAAGATGTATTAGAGCTTGAATTTGGTAACTTCAGTGATTTGATCATAGCTACTTGGTAAAAAGTATAAATTGAATATCATATTTTATTCTTCTTGCAGGACTCTTAGTGTGTATTCTATCCTGTAAGGTGGGGAAAACTGAGATAATAACCATTATGAGAGCAATTGTTCTGTTGAGTTGACTTTGACAGGAGGTTTGTTCTTTATTTTGCAGCCACTGATCTTCTTTTGGCTTGGAATCCCATTTGTTTGGGCCTAGTGGAGGGAGTCATTGGTAAAGTCCAGCTTCACACAGGTATGTGCTTGGTTGTTGTCAGGTTTTTGTTTGTTTTTTATTGCTAATGCACTTTGTTTTAAAGTCAGGTATAATACAAATAATCCTGTCACTCAAAAGGAACAAGGTAGTGTTCTTTGTAAGGAGGAGTATTCCCTAGTGATGTGAACTTGTCAAAGAGGCTATGTTACAGCTGCAGGATGCAAATTCCCTGTAGCTTCCAGTGTGTGTATCTTGGTTTGTTGCTGTCTTGTTCAAATGGAGAATTTAATTCACAGAGTAGAAATTCCTTTGAAGTGTTCTATCCAAGGCTTCACGTGAGACACATAGAATAGTTGCACCTTTTTGAATCATTTCAAGTGTTTTTGTTGTCCTGTGGTACACTGCAAAAGTAGTGATGGAAATTTGTACAAAAACAGAACCCTTATTCTCAATACTTATTTGAAAGCCTGAAGAATAATTACTACCTTGATAGACATCTACATGAAGGAATTAGATGTAAGATAGAGCTATAAAATGAAAGCAGGTGTAGAATGTACTGTGATTTAATGTTAAGCCTGTCTCTAACTAATTCTAGTAATTTTTTTCCTGTAAAATAAGTTCAGTGTTCTTGTAGCTTTAGTCAGCTGCAAATTCCTCTAGTCATAATAAGTGTTTATTTTTGAGGGAGGAAAAAAAAAGCTTTGGCTAGAAAGATTCTTGTAGTGGTAGAGCTCTGGGTATCTGTTTATTGGCAGGCAGGAAAGCTGGCTGTAAATTCTGCTTCACTGCCTGTGTGCTGTTCTTTTTGTGAATGCTTAGCCCCTGCATTTCAAGTAGTGCCTGGCAATATGATCAATACAGGTAAAGTTTCACATGTGTTCCAGGGTAGCAGGGTGGATTAAGTGCTAGAATGGATCGGGTGTTGTGGTTGCTTGGATAGGAGCAGGTTAGTCAAGGTGCCAGTAGGGGAGGAAGGATTCAGAGGTGGTACACCACTGCGTGAGTGTCCACACATCCAGTTCTAGTGAATGCTTGGCTCCACAGCTTTTGTTTCTGAGAGTAAATAGTTCAGAGCCCATCTCTCCATGGACTTGATGATGACATCCTCTTTCCAACTGCATTGCTTCATCTGCTTTGAATCTTACCTGATATTTTTGTGTCTCTGCTCATTCTACAAATCTGTTCAGCAATCCTGTTTCAGCTCTGATGGCATGAAGTGGTTTGGATTCTGCCATCTCACTTTCTTGTCTCTTCCAGTTTGTGCTGTTCAGCACGTGCTAATCATGATGAATGATGGCTAAACTCCAGTAATTGCTACTTTCTGCTGTGGGAAAATACTGATTGTTTAAGCATATTTTTTTGTGTGTTTGTGTTTGCTATTTGGCTTTGTAGGGTTTTTGTTTGGTCTCTGTGTGTTTTGTTTTAGACCAAGTGCTTAGGTACACAAAGGCCTTCCCCCTCTCTAGGGAGTCTAGTATAAAAGCCTTTGAAGGGAGAGACCTTATCAAATGCTTGCTGGAAGGTCTCCTATGTTATGACAACCGAATGTCCTTGCATGCCTGTTTATTGTGAAGTGCTTCCTCTACTTAGGAAAGTTGAAACGTTCCCCAGCATGTGATGCTTCAACTGGTGCCAGTTTGCTGTTGTCACCTGAATTAAGATTATTTAAGGTAATAAGCCTGGTATCTGGTTGGTTCTGTAGAGCTGCTGAACCAGCTCTGCTCATCCAGTTGCTGCTCAGGCCACCAAGGAAGCGTTTTGCTTCTCTGCTGTCTTCAGATGATGCAAACTGCTCATGGAGTATCCTTCTTGCTGTTGGTATTCTGGTCCTTAATGATGCAGCTGTCCTGTAAACAAGGATTTTTTTTTTCTACCTTTTAAATGTCTGGAGAAAGATACAATCTCCAGCTATTTATACTTCTGTGCAGAGCTACTGCTCCTGTGAATCTGCTGACAGTTGCTGATGAGTGTTCTCTATCAGGCTGCAGTCAAAACGAGAGGGATGACTGAGATGCCTTACATAGGTCTCTTCAAGCCTATTATTGTCAATACTCTCACTTGTTTATATTCAAGTGTGGCTTTGTCATCCTCTAGCTGAATCATCCAGCACCCTGTAACAGTAACCTGTCCTCATTGCTTATTCTTGTATCAATCTTTGTCACCTGGAAACTTTATCAGCAGAACTTGCATAAATATTTAATGCTGCTGAACCATTATCTCCAAGCTTAGCCAGCACACTGTGCTGCAGAAGCTGGGTGAAATGCTTTTCTCCCAGAGCTCATCTGGAAACAGGAGGACTTGTTGCTCTGATTTCCTCTCCCCTGACCCCAGTCTGTAAGGATGAGAGAACTTAATCTGAGGCTCTCTTTGATAACTGGAGCCCTGTGTGGGCTTGTCCTGTCCAGAAGCTCATTACCACCTGTTGTTGGAAACAATGCTGGTGTGAGTTAAAAATGCTTAGTGCATGCTGACTAATACTGGAAAATTTAAACACCTTCTTAGGCATTGAAGTTGCTACCAGCACACTCCAAAGCTGTCACTAAGCCTATATGTACTTTAATGTCTTGGGCATAGATCCTTATATGTTCTTGAAAGCATTGTTTAATGCAAGAATGCTGGAGTAGTCCTAAAATGGCCTTGAAATGCCCCTGTAGTCAGTCTTGGGCTGGCTTTAATTTAGCATTGATGTACCCTTGCCAAGTTGCTGTAACTAGGGATGGGGATTTAATTTCCTCTTGATTGTGCTGGTTTTATTGCTGGCCCAGTTCAGGAGAATTTGTATGAAAGCTCCTGTGGCAGGAAAGCAGTCTTGCAGAGACCAGCTAGCCAATATCACATGGCTGATTCTTTAAAAAATTTTTCCAGGAGAGGGTCAGTTGTACATCTCAATGTAACTCTGCACTCAGATTGGAGATGAATCTACTTAAAGTATCACTTGATTCTTCTTAATACTAATTTTTTTTATCATCTGGCTTCTTTTTCCCCCCAAAACCCGTTAAAACAAACTCCCAAAACCTTAATTGAATGTCAGAATGCAAAAATACGGTTTCTTACCTACCTCTGGCTCACCCTGAGATGACTTGTAAGAAAATGTGGAGTAAAAATGAGAATAAAAAGGGAAAGACTTTAGAATGTGGTGTGGAGATGTTACTGAACCATACCACTGTACATCATCTTGGTACCAATGCACAATTAAAACTGTGTCTGCATGACCTTTCCAGATAGAGGTGAGCACATCTCCTGGGCAAACAGTGTCTCCTTTATGGAATATTAATTTTGTTTTGTGGTCCAGTTGATGTGCATGCATACAAAATAAAAATGCAGCCACTCAATTTCATTTAGTCAAAGTGCCACTACAGAAGGAGGTTGTGTTATTTTTTTGTTATAATAACAATTAGGTACTTTACCATTATCATTTTAGTGGGTTAAACTGAATACTTTTTTATCAGACTCTTTAGCAAGCTGATCAGACACTGTAGTGCCAGCATGTGCTCAGGGTTAATACTGTATATATCACTATAACTAGAGCTGTGTTTCTCAAACAGTTCCAGCAACTTCCACTCAACTTGCTCATTGCTGCCATGTTTGTTTTCTTTTTCTTGGTCAAAGCACACTCTGTATTTGTATCCATTTGCTGTATTTTCCAGTGCTGGTTAATTAAGACCCACATTAAATGCTGCTGGCAAGGTTCTGTAGATTCAGTAAGCAGAAGGGGAGTTCCTCCTTCCCTATCCCCAGGAAAGGAAAGGTTATTTTGTTAGCATGTCTCTGAATCTTGATAGAAACAATGAGTGGTTCAGCATCTGGAATATTTTCACTGTGATGTAACTGCTCTCTTTCTGACTTTATCTAATCATCAACTTAGTTTCATGCAAAAATAATGTTTTAACTCTCAAGTTACTCAAGTAATAAAAACTAAGAAAATACTAGTTTGGAATTTATTGCCTACAATAAAAAGTAATTGCAGAAAGCAGCATCTTTTAGGAAACCTAAGCACGGTTTAAGAAAAGCTACAGCAAAAGAATTTGGGGAAACTAAATGCTAGATTGGGAAGTGTTGGGGAGGATAAACAGCTGTGGTGTGCTGACAGTGTTGAAACAAGAGGGGCTCAAGACCTGTTTTAGTGAGGAATGTGATGTAATACCATATTTTAGGTGTAGTACTCTTAATTATTGCCATTTGCTCTGTCATAGTTCATAAAAGATTGAAAATGAGCATTAGATCTTGAGATGATTTAAAACATGCTCTTCTGAAATGACATAGCTGTAGTGTTCTTCTGTACACACCGTACCTCCCACACTGAGCAGACTATAACTAATCTTTGTAGTTATTCTATGAAATGACTTTTTTTAACTGGGGAAGCACATGCTCTGTGAATCACAGAATGCTTTGGGTTGGCAGGGACCTCAAAGATCATCTAGTTCTAACCCCCCTGCCATGGGCAGGGCTTCCATGGCTATTGTTGAGGCTTTTGCTTCAAGGCATACTTTATCTCCATAATTATTTCCTGACTCTTTTCTTTTGATCTGCAGGAGAATTCCTGTTTTCTTTCACTGTTATGCAGCTCTGGCTGTAATACAAGTAGAGTTTTGAAATGCATACAAGATGATTTTTAGTGCATTTTAAAAAATTATAAGAGAAAGAGAACTCACTTGGTGGTATTAAGCTCTTAAGTTCTTGTTCACTGCTACCAGGATTTGTTAATATGAGGTAAAGTGAAGAGTATAGCCATACTTTCTTCTCTTCCAGTTTTCATGAAGGAATTGCCTTTATATTATACTTTTCCCCCTGGGATTGTATTGATTACTTCAGTGGGGCACTAGGTACCTTTCTTGGGGTATCTGTTTCTGTTTCTTGACATAGACTGGTGATCTCACAGGAGTAAGCTGTGTGGCTGACCTGTAGGTGGGTGTAAATGGAATTGTAAGACTGCACAACAGCCTAGGTCTGTCTAGATACCCTATTTAGTACCCTCCTGTTAAGCTTGGATTGCCCTGGGTTTTCAGAGAGACTATCTGTTTTTACCAACTGGAAAGCAATAAAATAGACCTTGGGTGAAGCAGTAGATATCTTTATCTGGTGGTGGTGGTTTTTGCTAGCATTTCCACTTCCTCCTTTTTAAAAGGATTTTCTTACCTATTAATTGGTCTTCTCACTATTGCCTGTAACCTGTCCTGTCTTCCTCAGCTTCCCTTTTTCCTATTTCCACCTTAGCCCTATGGTTGGTTCGTAGAGTGCTGGAGGCAAAGGCAGATGTTTTTAGGAGACTGTCCCACTCTAAGCACACTAATAAAGTGGTACCTGTATTTGTTGCCCTTCCCTCCTACCTTTTTCAGGGGCAGCCTCTGGCTCTTATGAGGATCTGTAATTTTTAAAGGTTTCCTAGTACCCAACATAAGTACATCTCTCCTAAAGATAGTACTATAGAATCAAAATAAGGGGTGGAGTGTCATAACATACAGAAGTCTATTTACAATTATTATGCCTTTCCTTTAAATAGAAGAAACTACTTTTGGACATAACACTCCAACTCATATCTGACAAGTTAAAGGTAACTTTAATTACAGTTGTTGGAAAGATATTTGTAACTTTGATAGAGCTTTAATTCTATGTGGAGAGTATATTGACAAGTCTGGGAACCAAAAACCCTGGGTGTTCTGTGATGTTAAACACACAATCCAGGGTTTTTCTTAAGCACTTGGATGAAACACTGTTTAAAACTTACTGAGCAAGGAAAACAGACTTTGAATTTGCTCTAAAGCTTCTAAAGAGACTTTTTTCAAAGGTTGGATATTGTATTTCAAGGCATAATTAATGAGGTGACAATCTGTCACTAGTGTGGAAGCAGGCTTTAATGTCTGTAGGTGACCTCTTTGGTTAAACTTGGTTGGCTGCTTTTCAGTTGGGAGAAACGGTGAGTGTGTATGTGTGTCCAAGACTTTCTCTGCCTCTTCCATCTGTCTTAAAGAACTTTCACTTCTGACTCATAAAAGCACAGTGTACTGCTAATGAGCTAGCCAAGGGATTAAACTCTACAAAGTTAATGTCCAGGCACCATTCAGCAATCAGTGAGGATGCTTGTTCTGTATGCCCCTCTCTCTATATATACTTGAAGCTGTAATTGCAGATGTTGTAGCTTGAATGTGGGTATGGAATGCAGCTGTTACTGAGATACCCATTAATCTTTGGCTCATTAATTTCTACACCACTTAGATGAGTTTACTTCAGGAGTGATGCGAAGCTTTAAGCATACGTGAGCTGCTTAATGATGCAGTCCATGTTTGCTCACCAGATTTTGAACTCCTAAATCTTGTCATCAGGTGTTACCTGGGTCTGTCTTTGCTGTTGTATAGACAACAGAAGGTACAGAGGCAAAGCCTTAGCTTGCTGCCACAGCTGCAGCTGATCTCTTCAAATTGTCCTGCATTAGTGACGCTGGTGGGAGCGTGGAGTTGTTCAATTGCAATGTAGAATAACAAAACATAGCAATAGAGACTCATCACTGGAGCCTTCTGATCAAATGTTTCCTCACAGGGGTTCTACACAGTGGAGAAGCTTCTGGCAGGCTAATCAAAGTAAATGCCTGATGGGGGGAGGAAAAAAGCATCTACTATTTTTTTCCAGACTTACCGTGGTGGCTGCTGCTAATTCGTCAGAAAGCATTGATTGGCAAGCTCCCAGGAGACCACGAGGTTTGCAAGATAACCAAGATTGCAGTCATTCCACTCTCTGAAACAGAACCTCAGGATCTGGAGTTAGAGGTATCATTATCTTCAATGAGTTCTGCTTTCTCCCTCGTGCTTCAGTGAAACTTTAAATGTGAAATATAGCTAAACACATGCCTCTTGTGTCTTCTTCCCAGTGTATGCAGACAGGCTGAATGTTTTGTGCTTTAATTGCCACTTTGGATTATTTTTTAAATAGAAGCTCTGCTAGGAAGGGAAACTACAATAAAAAATAACCAAACTTCATAAAAACAGTTCAAAATACCAGAGAAACAAAATTCTCTTAGTGTAATAGACTAACAAATCATTTGGGAATGGAACTGAATCCGCTGGAATAATCTAAAGGGACAGAAACTTTGTGCTTTGCTCAGAAAAAAAGCTTTCCAATTACATTTTAATGACTAGGGTGGTAAGACTTACAGTAAATTCTAGTAGGCTAAGTTGATGTACACTGTAGTTTGTAGACTGTGGGGAGAAAATTCTGGCTTCAGGCTTTTTTCATTGTGTGTGCAGTGATGATGGAGGGACACATGATGAGTTTTAATAGTCTCTATGGTGCCTGTATGACAGCTTGAGAATCCTTCTGTGGAGATGGAAAGAGGAATAGCAAATCTACAAAGCTTTGGTGTGGGACTCTAGGAGTGTGAAGAGCTGATGAAGCGCTACCTCAGAGACTGGGCATTAGAACGTCTCAGGGTCTGGCATCCAAGAATATGACCTGAAATTGTGGTGTAACACCTTCCTGTTCTTGTCACGTAGGCATGAACTTAGCACATCTGCTGGGGGCTTCTGTCCATCTTGGTTTTGTATCTTAACTCTGACTTAGCTTTAGGGAAACCCTAACTTTAAATATTGCACTTTTTTTTCCAAAAGATACTGGATGAAGAAATAAAGCATTAAAATGAGTAATAGTAATTTATAGTGTAATTTTGGTGGGAAGCTGAGATGGGTCTGGTTACTCAAGTGATGTCAAATTGAGGCAGATGTTCTTATGATCACAGAAAAAAATGCCCTTTAGAAAAAAAGGGGGAGGAATACAGATAGAAACGTGTGTGTTGTCTCTGTATCTTGAGTGCCTCCCCTAGATTTGTGGTCATCACAGTCTTGCTTTTGTAGACTTTAAAGTTTCCATGAACTTGTTAGAAAGTATTTCAGTATTGGCTCTAATTCAATGTTTGAATCATTACTTAGCTCTGTAAAAAGCACCATTTTGGGATAAACAAGCCAGAGAAGATTACACAGTCCCCAGATGACACAAAATTTCTGCTGAAGACTCTTACTCAAATTAAATCAAATGTGTCTGCTCCAAATAAAAAGAAGGTAAAGTGTGTTTTTTCTAGTGCTTTCTTGTTTTCTTTCAAGATGTTTAGTTGATAAACCAAAGGCTGTGTGTGGTGGATGGTAAAATGGAGCATGAAGACCTAAAAAGAGAACTGCAGGATGTGCAACTACTGTACTGAAGCTCAATTTAATTTTTATCTGTGGCTCTTCTATGATTTTGCAGTTGGTAATTATAGCATTTCAACAGAATTGCTAATAAAGTACCTTCTTACCAGCATTTGCTTCTAATGGGTTTCTAAATGTCTTCAGGTTGCTCTGTGTAGGCATCTCTCCATACAGAATTGGAGACAAAATTTGCTGCATGGTTCCTCAGAGAACATTGTACAATCTGTATCAGAATGCTTTTTAATGCAATCATGGCTTGGATTTCAAAGTCCAAACAATATTAAAAATAGACTGGGCGGATGCAATATTTGATAAACTCTTGAGACTGGAACTTCTGGAGCTTCCAGCCAAGTGTCAGGGCCTGACTGCTCTGAATGCCCTTACTGTGAAAAGTGATAGCTTGGTGTTCCTGAAGGTGCTGTCTCTTGCATTTATCTTTGCTAGGAATGTTAAGATCCTGCTCCTTGATGAGAAAACACTTGTCCTACAAGGTTAGAAATGGCATTTAGCAAATATGGCTGGAATCCTTGTCAAAGAAAGACACAAAGCCATTACTTTCTCTTTCAGATTAAGGAAAGCAAAGAAAAAGAGAAGCTGGAGAAGAGGTTATTGGAAGAGTTGTTCAAGATGTTCATGGATTCAGACTCCTTTTACTACAGCCTGACCTATGACCTAACAAATTCTGTGCAGAGGCAGAGTGCATGTGAGAAAACAAACTTACCACTGTGGCGGAAAGTAAGTGTGTGTGTGGGGTTCTTTTATTTTTAGATGTGGTATTCAGTAGTGTGTGTGTGTGGTGCAAACGTGGCTGGTCACATTCTCTGTGGGTATAATCTTAGGGCAACTGAAGATCTTGCTTTGTAACCAGTTTTAGTGCAAGGAAATGAAGCAGAAGTCTCCAGTATCGTGTCTTGAACGGAGCTGTTAGATTTGAAAGTAGTAAACGTTAGACTTGTGTGTATGGTGGTTGTGAATGACATTGGTATCTTTACCAAAGATCCTGCCAAATATTAAATATTTAATACTGCAAAACCTCCCCTTTCTGTTTAACAGGTCGATGACAGATTCTTTTGGAACAAGCACATGATTGAAGATCTCATCAGTAGTGATGTGAGTCTTACTTCTAACAACAATATTTATTATGCAAACCCTGCTGTAGTTCTAGCTGAAATGTTTGCCTAAGGCCTCATTTTACTTAAACAAGTTTGGCAGGCAGGTCAGGATCAGGACTGTGCCTTCTGAGGCTGAACAGCTGGCCTCATCCCTCTGGCCTTCCAGCAGCCTTCTAGCCATCCTCTGATCATTGCTAACAAAAGCATGTCAGCTGAACTTAAAGCTTTATAGCCATAAAGCAATGCAGAGTAACTGCATGTGTGATATGTTTGTGCTGATCTTTGAAGGCAAACTAGAGGTGTATTTATCTGTGAAATGGATTATTCCTGGACAGAGATGATTATTTGATAAGGAGGAGGAACCAAATTAGGAAGAGACTCTGAATTCCAGAGCTCTCTTAAGTGGAGAATACTGTTTTTTCTCCTTACACTGATCAGCAACTCTGTTCAACAGCAGTGTAGAACAAGTTACTCTGAACAGCTAATCAGGGTAGTACCTAAAGCATTTTCCTACCTATTGGGCACAAAGAAACATAGAACAACCACTCTTCATCATATAATCTCCATTTAAAATTTAACCTCTTAGATAAAGGACTGAATTGCATGCTGGTTTAGATTGTCTTAGGTTCTCTTAAAGATGGCAATGGACATCTTACTTTATGCTCTGCATTTCTTGTTCATTAATAATTTTATACACTCTAATGCATGTGGACTCAGAGCAGGGCAAACAATATTTGGGAAAGATTGCAGAGACCAGAGGAGTTTAACTGGTTGTATCTTTCATGTTGTAAGATATAAATGGATAACGTTGAATTAGTGTAGAACTTGGATCCAAATTCTGTTCAAGAAACAGGTTTTTAGGGTGACAAAGCACTAATGTGCAGAGCCCTGAACCAGTTGGCTTGGTGCTGAGTTAGCCTATATAAAGCTTATGCTAATATGTTCTGCTGAAAACAGATTAATGATATTATACCTTTTTATCTACCTACACAATGTAATATGCTGTATGTACACAAAGAGAATGTAAAGCTGCCTTAAGCAGCAACAAGGTAATAAATTACTGATATCTGCTGCTCTATCTGGACTTGACTATCTTTGTCTCTGACATGAGAAATGATTACTTTAAGCTTTTAATGTGTTTAAACATCAGATGTAACATTGTATGAAAAAGCCCTTGGGGAAAGGGGAATAGAAGCTTTTAAATCCTGTAGGGCATTTTGCTATCCCTAGGTAGCTGGGAGTAGAGGAGGGCTCTTTGCCCTGACTCAGCTTGCTTCATCTCCATATAAAAACCATACATTGAGTTCCCTTTCTTTCTCCTGATTTAAAAGCCCCACACAACTGATGGAGGGGAAAAAATGCTGGTACCTCTTACAGAAATGAGACAAATATGGCAAAAACCTCTGTGAAAAAACTTCTGCTTATAATCATGAGAAATGGCAGAGGGAACTGTAGGGAACAACAAGAATCTAAATGCTTTTTGTAACCTTCAGAATGCTGAAGTGGACTTCTGGATTATACCCATCATACAAGGATTTGTGCAAATTGAAGAGCTTGTAGTAAACTATAGTGAATCTTCTGATGATGATAAGAGCAGTCCTGAAACTCCTCCTCAGGAATCAACTTGTGTAGATGACATTCATCCAACATTCCTGGTGGCACTGATTTCACGCCGGAGTCGGCACAGAGCTGGTAGGCAAACAGACTTCAAGGCACTGGGGCTGTTCCTGAGCACTGGAGAGGGGTGCAGATGATAAAACTTGGGAGTGCTGTGTTGTTCAGCAGATGGTCAACTCTTCTCAATGTGTGTGCTTACAGGAAGAAAAGGAAAGGCTGTAGTGTGCAGCACTGCACAGCTGCTACTTATTTAAGGGCACTTCACTATTCTTGTGTATCAGCTCAGAGGTGAGGTTCGAGCTTTGCGAGGAATGCCTTGATTAGGACCTTGTCCTCAGCTCTGTCCTGATACACCTCAACAGGCCTGAGTGGGAGTTAAACTTTCAAAGTCTTCTTTTGAGGGCCTGACAGCAGCTGATGGACCTGAAAAGGGCCGTGTGTGCCTGTGTCCCAAAAGATGTTTATGCAGGGCCAAGGTGTGAAATAAGAACTGTGCTTTGATCTTACTCCTGGTTTGACTTTAATTGGACCAAGGGGAGCAAAAGTTATTTCCTGTCCTTAGGAGCATGGAAAGACTGACTTGCCTTATACTTCAGAAGGTTCTGTTCAGCTCTAAGCCTTTTCAGTCTATCATTTTTATAGCTATTCTTTACCATGTCTAACTCCTTTCCTACACAGTTAGGTTTTTAGCATGTCAAAACAAGAAAAAACACCAAACTGGTGAGCTGATAAGGGCTGGCCTTTGTACCACAGCTCACTTCAGGGCATCTAATTTGGTTTCCAGGAAAATGATTTCTTGGAACAATTCAGAGTAAATATTTGAGGGTTTCATGGTAGTGTCTGGTTTGCAGCATGCCCTGTTTATAGTAAATGGCTTTTACAGATTCAGAAACTGAATCTCAGAGGGCAAACTGCTTATTTATTCTTTCTTACTACTTGTGATACTGTGATCATCTCATTGCTAGCAGTCTGGGGCATAAACAGTGTAGGACTTTCTCCCTCAACTCAAAAAGATGTTTCAGTAAACTGATCAAGTATTTTGACTAACTGTAGGATTAAGTTGTGTGTTTAAATTCAGGACTTAGAACAGAGCTGTTTGAGTTCGGTGGAACTGAATTCCTGTCCTGTAAACTATGGCCTTGAATCTTTCCCCAACCCTTTTCACACAGTCCTTCCCATGGTAGCTACCACCTGCATCCTTCCTGAAATAGTCATGTCTTGGTAAAGGCTACAGAAACCTCTGTACAAATGTTACCTCTTCTGTTTAATGATGAGATCAGTGACAGCTAGGGAAAAAAACTGGGTAGGCAGAATTAGTTACACAGGTTAAAACAAAGGGTGAAAAGCTGTCTTGTGGAACATGCAGATCTTCTCAGGCCCACTTGTGGGATCTCTTATTGCAGGACCTGAAGCGTTTCTCAGTGCCCTTTAGTGCATGGTATTTTCCATGAACCTAAAGTAAGGGTTCTGCTAAGCTTCACACAACAGGAAGTAATGTGCCCTTTAAAGTGTAATAGATACATCTGACTTCATAGTACCAGTAGACTACCTTGCCCTGTCACTTTACTTTCCCCTGCTTGTGGTGTATCAGTGAATAAACTTTGTCCAAATAGCCAACACAGCGTTTGGGGATTAGACTGGGATAGGAAAGACTTTTGATTTGATGTTGATGGTGGATTTTGGCTCAAACTCATTGTTACCACTGTAAAAAAAGGTAATTAAAGTTATTAATGGTTCAAACTGAGCAGTATTATTCTCATTTGTCCCAGGAATGCGGTATAAGCGAAGAGGTGTTGATAAAAATGGGAACGTGGCAAACTATGTTGAGACAGAGCAACTGATCCATGTTCATAATCATACCCTTTCCTTTATACAAACAAGAGGCTCTGTGCCTGTCTTCTGGAGCCAGGTTGGATATAGGTATAACCCACGGCCTCGACTAGACAAGAGTAAGTATTTCAGTGGAATACCTAAAGATTGGGGCTTCTGTAGAACAGGTTGCTTGGAGTGTTGCTTTACCAGTAGTCTCAGTGGCACTTTCTAGAAGCCAGGAATGACTTGAGTCCAGCTACTTTTAACAGCAGCTATGCAGAGCACTGACTTGTCCTTTGTAAATTGCAACAGGTCTTGAATTTCAGTATTTAATGAAGTACCTGTCTTAGGCTTAGTTTTATTTATTTGTTGCTTTGCTTTCTGGGTTGGAAGGGGAGACAATTTGGCTTTCTCTTTTGAAAGCCTGCTTAGACATTGTCTAATAAATATCTCTGTCCACAAAGTTAACTTCTGCTGAGATTCCTTCTGCATTAAGAAATGCTGTTTCACTGGGGGAAATCATAGATACTTCATGCAACACTCTTGTAGTGTGCCTTTCTTCTGTGAAGTTAAGGACTACCTTGTGGGCTTTGTCAGATCTAAATTGCTTCCTTTTCTACACCAAGATAATGCAAAGCCAAAACATGTAAGCATGTTGATGAGACTGGCAAATATGGATTCTTAGTATGATCTAAGTATTACTGATCTTTTTAAAAGCTAGAGGTCAGTGAATCTTCTCTAGGTTTAGCTTTGGGAAAGAAATTTTCCCAGAAGGAAGCCAGTATGCTCATGAACCTTTACCATCAGGCATCCTATATAAAGATGTACTTCTGCAAGCCAGACTTGTGGTTTTGATTAATATTTGCCTGTAGCATTAGTAGGTCTAGCCTGCTGTTGTTGAAGGGGCTGTTTTTAGGGCTGAAAATAGTCTTTCAGAAGGATCTGTCATTGGGAAACTAAAGGACTGATTTGAGCTTGCTTAGGAACTTGAACAATGGTCATAACTTTTTAAGTTGACAAGCAATTACTAGCATTACAAACTTAAGATGCATCAACAGATTTGGGTTTCTTGTGATGTTTATACCAAATAACTTGGAGATTACTAGAGAGGGGTGACTTATGGCCATATGATGGAAACTTAAATTAATAAGGTGAAGAAAATGCAACTAAAACTCCCAGTTGAAAGCTGGTGCTGTGACATCTGTTCATAGAGCTGAGCAGTTCTTGGTTTTGGGCTTTTTTCTCCTAATAGGATTACCTTAAAATTACTGAGGAATTGTTCTAACTTGATAGACTTAGTTAGGAATTGAGACTAAGGAATCAGTGGTGCCTTGAATTGACTGGATGGTGGTTTGGGGTTTTAGTTACAAGTAGTTTTGCTCTCTGAGGCTTGGATAACCCTTTCAGTATCCTCCTGCCCTGCATGCCTCCCTCTGCAATTCTCAGACCTTCTTGTGCTTCAGTTTGCTTTGCTTTTTTAAAAGATGCAAATCAAATACAAGTTATCTTTTGAAAAAGATGTTTAATGTGGGTATGCAGTGCATATGTGGAAGGAATGAACAAGCTTATTAAAAGCTAATTTTTTGTCCAATCCACTCTGCACAAAAAAGAAAGCAACCTTTAAGACTTGTGCTTCCTGTAATTACAATAACAGAACAACAGTGTTGAACTTGAGCAAATTAATGGAAGACCAGTAAAAGTAATTCTGTACAGCATGTTATATTGTGTGTCAGAGTGCTTGAAGTGAAGCTATTCTGGGGTTTTTTTTGAGTTTAGATTTGGGTGTAGTTTAATACTTCAGAGAGGACTTGTTGCTGAATGGGCTGTTCTTGTCTAACACCCCTCTGCCTTACAGGTGAAAATGAAACCGTGTCCTGTTTCCGTGCACATTTTGAAGAACAGCTGAAAAATTACAAAAAGCAGGTGGGTTTTTCATGGAAAAAATCATCTTTTGAAAACACAGGGGATGAAAGTTAATGGTTTTAGAGTTTATTTTCTTGTTGATGACAATGGCTTGTGGTTTTTCAGAAGTTTGAGGATTGGAAGGGGGTACAAAAACCAGAATTCTACTAATTTTTTTAAGTAACTTTGTAAGTAATGGCTAAAAAACCCCTTGGTGGTAACTTACAGAAAGGTGGGAGTCCCACTTCTGTGTACCTGTCTGAATTCATAGCTTGCCTGTGCACCTGAATTTTAATACAAAAAACTATTGAAACGCATTTGATCTTAAGTACAGTCTGGCTAAGATCATACCTTGAGCAAGATTACATACAAATCATTTAACTCCTGAGCTATTTGCTATGATATATATCTAAGCAAGTCATGCAGCAAATGACAAGTGTTAATTAAACTTTTGAACAGGTTATTATTAATTTGGTGGATCAGACAGGCAGAGAGAAGATTATTGGAGATGCTTATCTTAAACAAGTTCTTCTGTACAACAATGCAAATTTGACTTATGTCTCCTTTGACTTCCATGAGCACTGGTAAGAAACCTCTTAAAAATGTTACTTTGCATCTTTTTTGATTAGCATGAAAAGAGTAGCAGGGAGGAGAAAAGCCATTATCACTTCTACTTCTGCATGAAACACTTCTCTTACATAGGGAGAATACACTTAGTAAACTAAAGCACTATGAAGGTTCAAGTGTGGGGAAACCAAGCACTGTTGTCTGTTGACATTGTGTCCTTGATGTGCTAAATAAGTGTTTATTAGGCAGAGCTTAGAAGCCTGCTGTCTTAAACAAGAGTTTCCTTAAACATGCCATTTGTGAATGTAGAACTGCAGCTGACCTGCTTTTCAAACTATGAAGCATTCTGCTCTTCATTTCTTACTACAAGCCACTCGTTATTCTGTTTCACTTGTTTCTATAAACATAGGATGGGTTCTTTTAGGACACTTAGGCTGGTTTTCCATTACAAAATACACTGGATTTTATTTGATTGCAACAAATAGTTGCTGCTTTCATGCTTCTGCTCTGATGTTGGCACGATCTGGGGCAGTGTCTGCATGCCTGGGCATATGATCTGTCACACAGGCACGTATTCCTCATGCTTCCCTCAAGCTTGAGTATGAATATGGGGGCTTGGAAACTGTTCTAATCTTCATTTCCTAACTTAATCTGGGGATTGCATCTGGTCTGGACAAGTATTACTGACTAAATAAGTATGTCATCCACAGATGCTGCCTGAGAGGAGGAGGGAAGAGAAAGCTCTCTCAGAATAGTAATGGCATTTGAAATTTGTTATTTTATAGGACTGTTAACATCCTGAGCTGATTTGATACTTACCCTTTTGTTTAAAGGAGCTTCCTGTTCTGTCTGTCTGCTCTTTCCTGAAGGATTGCTGTATAACTGCTTTGTTTCTGCACTCTTTGAGCATGAGTGAGTAGGGAACAGTGCTGGAAATGACCTGGGAAGGAGTCTCTTACAGGAGAGAATGTGTCTCACTTAGCCAAGACACATTACAGAAAAAATCTCTATTCTAGTTGAAATTAACCTCTGAAATTCTCTATTTTAGCCGAGGAATGAAGTTTGAAAATGTTCAAACACTGACTGATGCCATTCACGATATTATCCTTGACATGAAGTGGTGCTGGTAGGTACTCAGCTCTCTTAGACTAGTATGAAATATTTGTAGAAAAAGTCCCAATAACCAGTAGCTACCCAGAAGCCTTGATTTTTGTCATAACTGACACGGTTTATGTTCTTGTCTTGGTGCCCAGCTTGTGCATCAGTTTGTTCTGCAGTACTGGTGTTGTACACACTCAACAGCAAAAATTCTCAGACACTTCTCTGTCTGAGGCTTACCACAGTTAACACTTCCAGGGTTTCTTATATTTACTGTGAAATGCTTTGTGTTTGCCCTGCAAACCCTCAAATGCCAGCCTTGCTACTGAAAGCAGTAGGCATGTTTCACTGCTTAATTTGTACTGATTAAAGCTCATGCATTCTGGGAATGAGTTTGGCTGCTGTCTGTCATCAATTAACATGTGTTGAGTGATATATAGTGTGTGGAGCATTGCTATCATTACTTTGGTTTTCTGACTTTTTAAAAGTAGGTGCCTTCTCTTGAAGGTTTGTATTTTTTATATATATACACACAGGCTAGATATCTTGTTGGGGCCATAAACTCAATATGTAATCAGATGTTGAATTCATCTATATTAATTCACACATATATAACATGTATAATATATATTAATCCATATATATAAAAAACATATATTAATTCACATATATATTAATTCAACATCTGATTACATATTGAGTTTATGGCCCCAATAAGATATCTAGCCTAGGAGAGAGGAGGATAGGTGGGAACAAGAGTAGTTACTTCTGAGCGGGGTGTGACTGGGGTGATGTAGAGGAAACTACTTACAGTATTTCCTATAGAAAACTCTTTAGTGTTTGTAGGAGCTGATAAATTACACTGGGTATTAAATCTCAGCATGCTCTTGCTCTATTTTTCTGTTGAAAGGGTTGATCCAGCTGGTGTGATTTGTAAGCAGGAAGGAATTTTTCGGGTTAACTGCATGGACTGTCTGGATCGTACCAATGTTGTGCAGGCTGCTATTGCAAGAGTGGTCATGGAGCAGCAGGCATGTACCTTTTCATGTGCTGAGTATCTCAGAACTTCATTGTTACTCACAGGGAAATCTGTGTCTTTGAAAATTGCCAAACTAACCTGTACTGAAAGGGATCTCTGTGAATTTCTTGGAAGTAAGAAGTACAGCTAAAATAACTGGAATAACTCTGAAACAGTGATGCCTCTTCTCCTTCAGAGAAGAAATGGCTGTTTGCTCACACCTGGGAGAGGATTCTCTTGGTTTGATTTACTTTTAATTTACGTTGTGCAGTAATCAAGTTGAAACATAAAACATTCCTCCTCCCAAAGAAAATAGAAGCAGAAGATTAAGAATCTGGATTGCTTTTTTTCTTGTAACTGGAAAGAGATTTAACTTTTTTCAGACCTTTGAGGTCGCAACTACCTTTACAATAGAAGATATTAACTTGTTTATCCATGTTAAGTTCTGTGATGACTGTTCTTTTGATAGTTCTTTATAGAAAACAGCAACACGTCCTGCATCTTGAGTAATCTACAGAAATTGTTTCCCTTCAGCTAATTCCTTTTGAAGATGGACTCCTACACCTGTAATTAATATTAGTGAGGTGTCCAGTGATATGACGTTCAACAATGAATTAGTGATCAATTCATAGTGATTAACTTAATCTGACAAATTAGCAGAATGAGTTCCTCTTTCAGGTCATATAAAACTTAATTAAATGCTTGGCAAGCGTTCCTATTTTCTTTATCAAGCTCTGGTATTGAGAATTACTGTAATCTTGAAACTTATACTAATGTCTGTGTTTAAATTCCAGCTCAAAAAACTGGGTGTGATGCCACCTGAACAGCCTCTGCCTGTGAAGTGCAATCGGATCTACCAGATAATGTGGGCAAACAATGGCGATGCCATAAGCCGGCAGTACGCTGGCACAGCAGCCTTAAAGGTAAAGAGTGGAGAGTGCTACCTGCTCTGCAGATGATGGTGTGTTTACAGGTGTTAAGTCCAATGGGGAACTCCTATACATGTAGCAGCTAGCCAAACACTGCATGTTTTTGTCTCTGGGATATGAGGTCTTTCAGTATTTTATATCTTTCTGTGATTTGGGGAAGACTCGCGTCCTCTGGCAGCACTGGCTGTAGCTTAACTTCATTCTGGTAGCTTTGTGTCTGGATACTGTCCTGGTTTCAGTCAGGATAGAGTTAACTTCATTTGTAGCAGCTGATGGCACGCTGTGTTTGGGAGTTACAATGAAAGCAGTGCTGAGAACACCCTGATGTTCTTAGTTGCAGTCAGACAGTCAAGGACTTTCTCAGCTTCTTCCTATTTCTCTATTCTTGAGAAAGGAGGGGCGAAGCCAGGACAGGTGCCCCAGATGGGCCAAAGAGTGTATTCCATGCCAATGACGTCCTGCCCAGGAGAACGGGGGGCTGAGGGGAGGAAGAAGAGGGGCGGTGGCGGGACGCGTGCTGCTTGGGGGGACGGTCGGGTTCCGGGACAGCTGTGGGTGGTACGGCCTGAGTTGTGTGGGTCGGGGAGAAACTGCATTGGGGATCAAGAGTTTCATCTTCTTTTGCTCTAAAGTCCTGTTAGCATTGGGATATTTTATCTTTCTGTTATCTCAGTAAACTCTCCTTATCCCAACCCACGGGCCTCTTAGTTTCTTGGTTTTGGAGTTATTTGCCCCTTCCTTTTCCCTTCCCTTGTTTCCCCCTTTTTCCCTCTTCCCCTGCTCTTTTACTTTAAGGAGCAGGCAGCTGCGTGGATCTCGGCCCACAGCCGGGTGGAACCACGACAACACAAAGCATAGCTGAGCTAAGAGCATAAGATCTCTGTTAAGCACTACTCCTATTTCAATTTAACTGTTGTGGTTGCAGTACTTAAAAATTAACCTGAAGGACTGAAGATAAGCGTATGTAAGTAGCAGAGTGATACTAATTATATTTCTAAATTAGCTGTAATACAGTCTGTTTACCAAGATCAGTAATTGGTAACTGAACTTATTGTTCACTCCTGCTGCTTTGAAAAGTCACAGAATTTGAGCTAATTTGTACATATAGTCACAATTGGTGGAACAATTTTTAGTATTTCTGGTATTTGGCATTAGAAAAACCTTTATGGTGGCAATGCTGAACACCTAAATTTCTTTTTAAGTATCTACTAACTGTTCTTTTTGGAAAAATCATCAAAACCTGCCAGACATGCCTGTCTTGATTGTAAATATTTCTGACTTTAAACCCAAGGCACAGAACTCTGTTTACAGATCAAAATTTTCAGCCATTCTCCTCTTAAGATTTCTCTACTGGCTATTAAGGTTTATGGATTAAATTTATTTGTACTTGAGTTGTGATATGTTTATTTAATTGGAGTGAAACATGCTTGAAATGTTCTTCCCAGTTGGCATGGCTTTGAAACTGCTGTGTGCCAATGTTCAGGGTGTCTCTGCAAATAAAATCCTCTAATGAAGTGTAACTCCCCAAAAGGCTTTTTATTCAAATTCTGAGCCTTCCCTGGCCTAGAAACTTTTGTTTCTCTGCTTGAGGATATGTACTATTTTCCTTCAGTATGTTATGCTTGTCTTGTTTCAGTAGCAGAAGCAAAGATGAAAACCATTTTTAGTGAGCTCCAGCCTTTTCCATTGGTCCAGTAGTGTTCCTTTTACACTAAATGCCAAAAAATAGAGGGCTTGGTGGCTGCTTGAGTTTTTAGGTATTCAAGCATCCCAGTGACTGATGTCTTAAGTTCTGCTTTAATGCTAGGTGACATATCTGTGACAAGTGGTGTCCCTCAGGGGTCTGTACTGGGAGAAGTATTTAATATCTTCATCAATGACATTGACAATGAGGTTGAGCACACCCTCAGCAAGCTTGCAGATGATAGCAAACTGAGTGGGGCAGTTGATGTGCTAGAAGGACAGGATGCCATCCAGAGGGACCTGGAGAAGAAGGCCCATGTAAACCTCATGAGGTTCAACAAGGACAAGTGCAAGGTCCTGCACCTGGGTCAGGGCAATCCTTGTCATCAATACAGGCTGGGAGATGATGTGCTGGAGAGAAGCTCTGCAGAGAACAACTTAGGGATGATAGTGGATAAGAAATCAGTATTTTCAACTTCTGTATGCAACAGTGAACTTGAACATAATTTTGGAGTTGTCATCTATTCTGTGCTGAGCTCTTGAGCTGAGACTATGTGAGTGATTTGTGTGTGCTCTGTAACAGGGTGACTTCACAAGGACTGGTGAAAGAAAGCTGGCAGGCGTGATGAAGGATGGAGTTAATTCTGCAAACAGATACTACTTGAATCGTTTCAGGGATGCCTACAGGCAAGCAGTCATAGGTAAGAACACAACTTTGACTAAGTTCAACGGTGGTATTTAAAGTCCATCTTGATATTTGTCTTTTTGACTGATTTCTTTTAAGCTTCAGGGGAAAAACCCACACCACCTTGAGCATATATAATCACATCTGTGTAGTGGACACCATTTGGAAGAGTCATTCTCTGCTTGGAGATTAAACAACATTCAATTTAGAGGGATTATGTGCAGTGTGACTCACTGTAGAACTTGCCTCTAACTTGATTTCAGCATTAACTGCCTTGTAACATCTGGTTATCAGACAAAGTTAGAAACACTTGCTACGTAAGTTTCAAAAATCGCTTTTCAGTGAGAGAAAGTAGTGTTATACCTACTGGGTCTTCAGTTTTAGACAATATTCTCCTCAAAGAATAACCTTTTTTCTGGAAACACTTGGAAGGAGTTTGCAAAGTAATCAGCAGACCATTGCTGTGTAAGACTCTTAACTGGTGGTTGGTTCCTTGTTTGATACTCTGTTTTCTTTAGATTTGATGCAGGGTATCCCTGTAACAGAGGATCTCTACTCCATATTTACAAAGGAGAAAGAGCATGAAGCCCTGCACAAGGAGAACCTGAGGAGCCATCAGGAATTGATCAGCCAGCTGTTGCAGAGCTACATGAAACTGCTCTTACCAGATGATGAGAAATTCCATGGAGGATGGGCACTTATTGACTGCGATCCAAGGTTTGTTGGACAAAGTCATAAGTGATCAGCTGCTACTGTGGCACCTCTGTTAATTCCTGCTATCCTGGTTAATTACTGCTGATGTGAAATGATTTTGACAGCTGATGTGTTAACAGGATACAAGTGGGCAGCTCTGTAGAATGTCAAGAGTCCTGGAAGGGATGGAATACTTGTAATTGTACAAGGGAAGAGCCTCTAAACATGCACTTTTACCAAAGTACCACAAAAATGGTGCATTCTGGAGTTACCGTTGAGATGTCACCTGGAAATGTATGCATCTCAGCTAATGTTAATAAAATGCATTAGGCACTATGAAGAGAGCTTCTAACCACCAGTTCTAGAAGGGCCTGTACACAGATTTGAGGAGCAGTTATTATTTCTTACAGCTTCACAGGGCGAGTGTGACCTGACTTCAAAGCCATGTTGGATCAGATTAACTTCTTGTGGAATGAGTCATTAGTAGGAAAGCCTAGACTTCTCCTTGTGAAAAGTTATGATCATAAACTCTTAATTTTGCTGATAAGTCTCCTTACAAGTTCAAAGTGTGCTACCCTGTGAAAGAAAACCAGTGGTTAGTTTCTCTGCAGGTTTAAAATTGAGCATCTAAAAATAGTGAAGCAGGGTGTTACTTCGAGCACAGACTCATCACATTATCTGAGCCTGAGATTTTTCCATTTTCCTGCTAGCATTTTTAACAGCTTGTGGGTTTTCTCTTTACCTTGGGCCTGCTGCTGACCTATTTGCACTGTGAAGTGACTCCAGGTTTAGGGAAGTGTTGCTTATGTAGATCCACTTCATGTACAGTGAGTCTAATGACACATCGTGCTCTGGCTTGTGACGTCTCATCTAACCTGGCTCTTCAGTGGCTCTGCAGAGGTAGCAGATAACACAAGATAACAGACTATAACTGAAGCCTCTTGTTGTAATGTGCCTTCAGTTGCAAAAGTGTCTGTAAAATATGCTGGGGATGGGTTACAGCTGTGCAAATAATCTTCTTCCCTGTATTCATTCTTCTTCTCTTTCCTTAGTCTCATTGATGCCACTCACAAAGACGTGGATGTTCTACTGTTACTTTCTAATTCTGCCTACTACGTGGCCTAGTAAGTTACCACTTTCTCTTACAATCTGTAGTTTATTGTGAGTAGCTCTTTCAGACAAGTAGAAAGCTTTGAATTTTGATCCTTTTCTTTTTCTAGTTACGACGATGAAGTTGACAAGGTAAATCAGTACCAAAGGTTAAGTCTTGAAGCCCTGGAAAAAATAGAAATAGGTAAGAATATAGTCACTGTACCTCTGGAATGCTCTTAGCAACAGCCTGAGCACTTAGCAAAGCATCCTACCAATACATTGAAACAGCAGGTCTTCATATGTTACACATGTCTAGTCCACCATAGCTAGAAATGTATGTTCTTGTTGATATGGGATGCCAGAGTGGAGTCTGTTCTCCCAGTCCTATCGCTTGCTACTGCTTGAAATGGAAACTTTGGTCCCTGGAAGGGTTCTAAAATTTTCCTTCTCTCAAACTATCATCACTTTGTTATGCTAATTAACTTATTTTTTGACTGAAGGATGTAACATCTGCAGCCTAAATCCAGCACTTTCACCTGAAAGCATTAAAGGTGTGATACTTTTGACTTAAGGCGTTAGGGAAGGAACTCCTGTGAGTGCCAGTGTGTGCCCCCTGCCCCAGTAGAGTTTAGCCCTCCATTACACAATACACAGTGATTCCACAGTCTCCTGTAACTTTCACTATGTGCAACTCCTAAGAGTTCAGTGGAAGGGCCTTTCTCACCTCTGCATTGTGTAGATCCATAGTACATCCTGATGGACAGAATATAGTTGAAACATCTAGACCAAATGCCTTAGCCCCCCACCCCCATTTAATGATACAGTTACAATGCAGTAGGCTGAGGACTTGAAGTCTAAATATTGAAACTTGCAGCACTTCCACTTGGTAAATATATGCTAGTCCCTGCCAGAGCATACCCTAAACCACAGGATGTAATAGGTGTAGCATCTCTTTCTCCTTTTTGAAAGGGTGATCTGTAACAAACACAGGCTGGATTACAATAGACATGCACAGACAGTCTAATTGCTTTTTGTGAGTAATTGTTTAGTTATTGTGAAAGCCTGTCATTTAGAATGTCTATCCTACTCCAAAGGAGAGAGAAATCTATTTATACTGAGAAATACTGTCAGCTCTTCCATGTGCTTGGGTAGAGGCTCTGCAATATCTCTTGAGTGCTTGATTAAAGAAGATTCCTGATCATCTGGTTTATTTCTTAGGGCCTGAACCTACTCTCTTTGGCAAACCCAAGTTCTCCTGCATGAGGCTGCATTACAGGTACAAAGACAGCAGTGGGTATTTTCACACCCTCAGAGCTGTGGTACGCAACCCAGAGGAAGATGGAAAAGGTTGGTTTCATAGGGAAAAAAAAAAGTATAAATAATTATACTTAAGTGTAACAAAGTTTCTCTAGGAAACACTTTTTAATTGGCCTTAATTAGGGATAAATTTTAATGTAACTTACTTAGGAGTGCCAGGGAACCAACAAAAACCCCTGTACGTGGTTTCCTTCCTGTATGAGCTCTACAGTGTTACTGAACATATCTTCAGTCTATATACACTGAATGTTATATATAGAAAAATAAGCTTCAGATATGGCTTTAAAGCAACATGTCTCTAAAGGTCTGGACATGGAATTGTCTCTGTTCTACTGCTCCAAAAAATTACAGAATTAGAGTGGAAGAAATTGATTTATTCAGTGAAATCAATGCCTAGAAATGTTCTGCTTGTTGTTTAACTAAATTAAAAGAATATTAATAAGGGGGGAATCACTTCTTACTTGGAGCACTGAGTCTTGTCAACAAGGAATAGAAAAAATATAATTGCTTCTCTTCTGCAAATGATAAATTGTGGCAGTGATTCACTTACCCTTTGTTTAGGGCTTAAGGAGAGTCTATTCTTTAAGGTTATTTTGTAAGCTTTAAATCAGAATTGCAGCCTGGAGGGTATAACTAGTCTGGAGGGTGAAAGATTGAGGGGAAAAAAGTAACCTAGAAAACCGAGCAAGCTCAATTACATGACAAAACCAAATCTGATTTTAGACTATGGGCTTTTAAGGGTTATTCTTAAGGGTCTGACAAGCTTCTAATTGGATTTCAGACACTCTTCAGTGCATTGCAGAAATGCTGAGAATCACAAAGCAAGCAATGGGATTAGACGTGCCCATTATTGAGAAGAAGCTAGAGAGGTGAGTACTCCAGTGATGTGAACCCTCAGTGTCCCACTTTTTTGCTGTTTTCCCAGCTAACAGGATGTGATAAGTCATCTATACCATGCCTAAAAATGTGGGTATCTAGCTACTGTGCCAGGAGTTCATTTGTCCTTATACTGTTTACAGCAACGACTGTATAAGCAAGAATAGTATCTCATACTGTGTGCTTGCAGGCAATATATGTTGCCAAGTGTAAATAGCACACTGCAAATCATGTGCTTAGCTTTAACTTTTTCTATCTGAACTTAATGTCTGCTCCTGCAGTAAGAGGACATCCTGTGAAGTGTAAAGCTGGCTTGGGTTGCACTGCAGTTGTGGTTACCAAATGCTGGTGACGTTACTGGTCCTGTGTGAAGAGATGGCTGAAGTTAAATTTCTGAACTCCTAAGGGGTTAGAGTGGCACAGAAATCTTTCTTCTGCAAGCCCAGTAAGAGAAAAGGGCCCATGAAAACATGGATGCTAATTAGAAATGCTTTCTACAATTTTTAGATAGCTTTACTTGTGTTTAGTTGTAGGCAAAAGACCTTTACAGATATCAGTGAGGTGTGAGCAGTGAGTGTATCATTGCTACTCCCCTAGTCTTTGTAAACCATAGTATGGTTTCAGTTGGAAAAGACCTTCAAGATTGAGTCCAACCATCTGTCCAGCCCTACTAGGTCCAACTCTAGACCATGTCACCAAGTACAGCATCTACTCTTCTTTTAAACACCTCCAGGGATGGTGACTCAACCACTTCCCTGGGCAGCCTGTTCCAACACCTAACAATCCTCTTAAGAAATTTTTTTCTGATATCCAACCTAAACTTCCCCTGATGCAGCTTCAGACCATTTCCTCTTTGCCTGTCACTAGGTACCAGGGAGAAGAGACCAACCCCCACCTCACTACAACCACCTCTTAGATAGTTGTAGAGTAGTGAGGTCTCCCCTCAGTCTCCTCTTTCTCTAGAATAAAGAATCTCAGCTCCCCTCTGCTGCTCCTCATAAGATTTGTCTTCTAAACCCTTCACCAGCTTTGTAGCCCTTCTCTGGACATGCTCAAGCATCTCTGTCCTTGCAGTGAAACGATGGCTAGCTGTGGTTGAGCACATTTCACCAGTTCAAGTGTGCTCAGTTGTGTTGTTTTGGACCCTTCCAATTCAGACTGTGTGAACTACCAGGAAATGTGTAGTGCAATAGTAAGTTGTCAAGGGACAACTGCTAGGACAGATCCCACACTAACCTCCTCCTGCATGGGGTTATTGGGCTGCTCTTTCTGTTGCCTTCCCCCAGCAGAGCAGGAAATGCAGCAAGAAAACCTTGCTCTCCCATGGGTGCTGCAGACCCCTTGTTAACCTGGCTGCTGGGTGCAGTGTACACAGAATTACAGATACCAAGAATGCAAATCCAGTTTCATCTAAACCTGCATTTTTTTCCTCTTGCTTTTCCCCTTGTTTGGCTGCTGTTCAGTAGCAACACTCCTTCGTGTTGAATTTGATTAGCTGGCATGGGTACAATTAGGTAAGGAAAGGGTAATGTTGTTAGTGAAATGTCCCCCTGTGTTATGGAAATAGACCAGGAGACTGCAAATACTTGGTGTTTACAAATGAGACTGCCTTGATCACGTGCTGGACATCTTGTTTTCTCCTTTTTCTTCCAGGAAGAGCAGTAAACCTCATGAAGACATCATTGGCATTCGGTCTCAGAACAGAGGGTCCCTGGCCCAAGGCAAGAACTACTTACTGAGCAAGTTCTCCTCTCTCAATCAAAAAGTGAAGCAAACCAAATCCAACGTGAACATCAGCAACCTGCGGAAGCTGGGCAGCTTCACCAAGCCTGAGGTGAAAGTCAACTTTCTAAAGCCAAATTTGAAAGTGAATCTCTGGAAGTCAGACAGCAGCCTTGAAACTCTAGAGAACCCAGTGGTAGATCCTAAAGCCCATACTGAATCCGACACAGAAGTATCAGATAATGATTCATACCACTCAGATGACTTCCTGACGAATTCCAAGTCTGATGAGGACAACCAGCTAACAGACTCCCTGGAGAACATAGGGCAGACAGACTATGTGCTGCCAAGCTGTGGAATCATTGCCTCAGCCCCACGCCTGGGCAGTCGCTCCCAGTCTATAAGCAGCACTGACATGAGCATCAGCATCCACGTGCCCTCTGAGATCCACGTGTCTCAGGCAAGCCGGTCGGACTGTGAGGATGTACCCACACCTTCCACTGACAATGCAGAGATGGAATTTGCTAAACCTATTGATGTGTACTGCCAGAGGTTTGTGCATGATGCTCAAAATAAGATGTTGGATGTTTTGGAGGCTGAGGCTGGTTCTCAAGAGCCCCATCATGTAATAAACCAAACCAGCAATAATAATACATCTAAGAAGGCAGAAAGCAAGGCTGAAGCTATCAGAGACATTCCTTCCAGGCCATCCAAGCTGGATGTACAGTCCTCTGAGCCAAATCCCCAGCTCTTGGCTGTTGGTGGGACTGACTTGGCTAAATCCCATAAAAGCCCAGGATCTCTGTCTGGGAACCTTGAGATGGGACTCCACACGACCCCTTCTCCAGCTGACAGCAGCAGCAGCAGAGCTGTGTCTCCTTTTGCGAAGATCCGCAGCTCCATGGTGCAGGTTGCTAACATCACACAAGCAGGATTGACTCAAGGGATTAACTTTGCTGTGGCCAAGGTCCAGAAAAGCCCTGCAGATGCAGAAGCTATAAATGAGATAAAGCAAAAAGAACTGAGGGAAATGTTTACCCAGTGCCAGACAAGGATCATTCAAATCTAGTTGCTGATTGAGGAGGTGTTCTTCTAGTTGTGGCTCTTAATACAATGCCAAGAGAGTTACATCAGGACTCACGGTGGCACAAACTGCTACTGGATACTGGGATCAATAACAAAGGTGACTTGTTTACAGGAGTGATGAGATGCAAATGAATTTGGTTCTGTCCAAGCTTCAGAATCCCTTCAGGCAGCTGAGACAAAAGAAGGGTAAACCATATTTAAACAGGTAGCTTAGACACTGGGGTTAAATAAGCATGCTGTCTATCTTAAATGTGTTGCACAGTTATTTTTGGAGACTAATTTTGTAGCTCTTCTGACTTATGTAGAAAGTATTTATACTAAAAAAGGTGATACTGCACTTCTGTGACCTTAACTTTCCTTGCACTGCACCAGCAAAACAACCTACCGGGAAATTACCTTCTATTTATTTTTTGATCTAGTATTTTTACTTGTTTCCACTGAAGTTTTGGATGCAGCTTTCTATGAATTGTGCCTCTACAATGGGAACTGATGTGTTTTTTGTTGAATTATGTTAACTAGAAACTAAGAATTCTTTTTTGTTCTCCTTTTTCTTTCCACACATCCTGGGATGCTGTCAGTGAAGAGACAGATCCAATCTGAAACACCAGGGATCCTGCAGTGCAAATTTAGTTTGTAGATTGATTATTTCTTTTTTTCCTCCTTTCTTCTTCTCCTTGCTTGTCTTGGGGTGAGGGGAAGTGGAGCAAAACACCCTTTAATTGTCCTGCCACGTTGAAACTTCATATTCCCTCTGTTCCTGATTCCAAACGCTGGCAATTTGCTCTGATTTCTTGTCTCTGTGTGAAGCAACCTGACCTTCAGGCGTTCTGTCCCTCTGTGTAGGACTTTGAAGCTCTAACTGTCCAGATGCAGAAGTCCAAAATAACATCTAAACCAGAAGGCAGGTGTACTGCTGCATAAAATCAGTGTTGCATTAGAGCATAGCTGTCAGCATCTAATCCAAACTGAATTCATTACCAACTCCAGCTTTGCATACTCACAGGATAAAGGCTAAGCTTCCACTCATGCTGGGAACTAGATAAAAACCAACCCTTATCTGTGTGTGTCAAAAGATTATCTAAGTTACTCTTTCCCAGAAATGCCTTGTGATGCCATTCTAGTGTAGGACATTATCCAAAAGCTACTGTAAAGCAGGATCTGACTATGCTGTGGTTCATAACTATAACCACCTCTATAGACCCAGTGCCTCTGTGTTCTTGTCCATGTACTGTAGATAGGCTGCACGTGGTGTTCCAAGAAAATAGTATCATCTGGGTAGGGTAGTACAGTGTCTTAGGACTTGTGTCTGAAGTGCTTGTCATCTAACCCCCATGGTCTGAGACTTTGATAAACAAATCTGGTTTATTTATTTGGTTTATTGAAGTGATGTGGGTTTGGGTTTTTTGAGTGTCTATACTTGTGGCTATATTTAAAATTGAACTCCTGCTGTATTTTAATGTGAGCAATATACATGAGATATTTTAATAAAAAAAGTGGAATCAAAAGCTGGGTTTTGGCAGGTGATGTTAAGGGATATGGGACTGTGGGGTTCTGGGGGTGGATGGGGTGCCTGGACTTGTCTCTGGCTTTGACAAGTGACAGCATCACAGACTGGCTGAAACTGGGAGTGCTGGAGGTCATCTAGTCCAACCCCCTTGCTTGAGCAGGACCAGGCTCTGGACTGACTCCAAGGATGGAGACCCTACCACCCCTCTGGGCAACCTCTTCTCGTGCTCAGCCATGTGCATGATGTAAAAGTGTTTCCTGATGTTTGTAGGGACCCTCCAGTGTTTCTGTCTGTGCCTCTTGTCCCTTCTCTAGGGTCAGCCTGGCCCTGTCCCCTTTGCAGGTTTCCTTCAGGCAATTAGAGATGCTGAGGCTGGTCTGTCAGGGACAGATGTGTCTCATGTCCTTTATCTTCCTCTTCCAGCTCAGGGCAGGGGCTAGGGAAAGCACACGCAGTTGAGGACACTCCTTCAGAACTGCTTGAGCCTAGGTATTTGCAATGGTTCTGGAGGGGCAAGATGCAATGCCAAGTACTTTGCCATTATTTTGGTAGGAGACAGAATATTACCTGTACAGGTGTGGGGTGACTGCTACAGTCCAAACCAGCCCTGCAGGGCAGGCACTAATAGCTATAAACCCACTCCCATAATTAAAGTGGGTTAGGGAGCAGCCTTGGGGCAGCTCCTCCTGGAGCCTGATTCCTGATGGGCTGAATCAGGTCACTGCTTCTGCTTGGTGATCTGCATGGCCTTTGAGCTAATGAATTGTCCATACTTCAGCATTGGAGTTTACCCATGACAACAGCCATAAACTGTCCTATAAGCTGCACTGACAAATCTTACACACCAGCTCTGCCCTCTGGCCAGGCTGCCCTGTGAAGATGGACTTTGTTCCTGTGTGTGCTCAGCTGCACAACTGCATGGCCTGGGGTGCAAGGCAGCTGACACCAACCGTGTTCATCTTGGGTTTCCAAAAAAAGAAATGGGGGAAAAAAGGGGCCTCAAACTGGGCTTAAGTTTGATCATAGAATTTCTGATTGGTTTGGGTGGGAAGGGATTGAAAGGCCACCCCAGTCCCACCCCCTGCCATGGGCAGGGACACCCTCCACCAGCCCAGGGTGCCCAGAGCCCCATCCAACCTGGCCTTGAACCCTGCCAGGGATCCAGAGGCAGCCCCAGCTTCTCTGGGCACCCGGTGCCAGGGCCTCCCCACCCTCACAGGGGAGGATTCCTGCCTAATGTCTCAGCTAAATCCCTCTTCTCTGTTTAAATCCATCACCCTTTCTCCTATTACTCCCTGTCCCTGCTAACCAGTCCCTTTCCAGCTTTCCTGGAGCCCCTTCAGGTACTGGTAGGCTGCAATAAGGTCTCCCCAGAGCCAACTCTCTCAGCCTGTCTCCAGCCTTCTGATCATCTTCATGGCCTCCTCTGGACTTGCTCCAACAGCTCCATGTCTGTCTTGTCCTGGGGTCCCCAGAGCTGGATGCAGCACTCCAGGAGGGTCTCATGGAAGCAGAGGGGCAGAACCCCTCCCTGGACCTGCTGGCCACGCTGCTTTGGATGCAGCCTGGGACACAGCTGGCTTTCTGGGCTGCAAGTGTGCATTACTGACTGAATTCCTCAGCCCCCACACTCCCTGCTCCTCCTCAGGGCTCCTCTCAATCTGTTTAAAATAATTCTTGTGTAGCATTAATACTCCAGTTATTCTTAGCATGCAGGGATGAAAAGGATAGTTTCAGACGGCTTTGCAGCAAAAGTCAAATACAATGTTTAGAACAGGAAAAAAGCAGTAAAAAGGGGTTCCTGCTCACAGCTCAGTGAGGCAAAAGCTCTAAGGAAACATGGGGCAAATTAAGGTATGTATCTCTTGTCAGCTTCAGGGAAGGATTGATTGAAGGAAAACCTGTAATTGGCTCTCCCAGGACAGCCCTTCTTACTTCTGCATCATCTTTCCATCTTACTCCAGGTTGGTATTGGTTCAATTCCCCTCCTCAAACCACCTGTTACTCCAGCTCTGCAAGTCATGGCAGGGCAGCATGTCCTGTGAAAACCAGCTCAAACTGCACAGCATGACTAAGAGTGGTAGAGACCATTCTTAATGGTGCTTAATTGGTATCATTCAAACCCTTTAAACATGCTACATTACTGGCAATGTAGAAAGTAAAATATGTTTTGTACAAGACCCTAACTGTTACCTATTTGCCAGCTGAGGCTTTTTTAAGGGTTGTGCCAGAATAAAGCTTATTAGAGAGATCTGAGAAATTAGTCAGGTTCCCTCCAAGTACCATAAAGGCTTGTTTCATGCTGGAACCCTGTCACAGGTAAGATGAAATCTCTCCCTTACACCACAGAGCAGCAGCATAACAACAACTACACTGAGCAGAACATGCCTTGGCTCACAGGAACAAACACTGAAGCCAATGTTTGTCAGCTGCTGGTTACAGAAGCTCCTGCTCCTCAGCATTCAGCCATGCAAGAGTTATTCCAGAACAGCACCTACCACTGAAGGGTTTGGGGTTTAACTTCCAAATTATTCAAGGAAATAAGTTTACACAAGATCAGTATTAAAGTTTAATATCAAACAATTTGCTCATTGTTACCAATCTTCAATTACAAAACAGGCTCCAAAAAATTTCATAAAATATGGTTTAAGAGGCTGAACGGAGTTAAGAGTGTTCAGACAGCAGGGGTAAATATCCGTAACTTTTTGGTATAAATTATCTACAAAAACTGGTATAAACAATATTCCAATCTTAGTATGGGTTCCATCTAGGATTAGACAAGTTTTCATAGCAACAGCCACAAAATATTAAAGTTCATTCCCATTGACACATTTCTGCTGCTGCAGCCTGGCTTTACGTAACGCCTCCAGCTGTTTTGCTCTCAGCCACCTCTCTCGCGACAGCGTTGTCTGCCCGGCGCTGAGGGACAGGAACCTAGGGGAGCAGAAACAACAAGTAAGCAGGAGCTTGTTCGTGCTGTGTAAGATAAGGTCTGGTAAGGTAATGCAACACAAGCCCAGTTTGCTGCCAGTATCCTGCAAACTAGGAAGCAAGGGGAGAATGGTGGGAGGAAAGACACTGTGGAACTGAGAACCTGTGACGAGGAGCAATGGAAGAGGAGATTCCAGCTTTCACTCTGCCTGCCTCATGCAGCTACCCTCAAACTGCAGACCATGGGCACTGACTTTGTTTGGCAGCAGCTTGCTAGAAAGTTCTCAGCTACAAGCACCTTACCCACCTGGCTACAAGCAGGGTTCTGTGCAGGTCATCAGCTGTTACACTCTCGGGGTCGTTCTTGCGCATTTCTACGAAGTCTTCTTCTACTGCCTGTAAACAATACAGCACGGAGTCAGGTGGCAAAAACAACTCCTGAGGAGGATATATAAGCTTTTAAGGAGCTAAACACCATAACAGCCTTTTGATTACAGGAGAAACATTTCAACTTCTTATTGTTGGAAGCAATCCTGAGTGAAAAAAAGACTACTCATCTTTGAGTTTCCAAAAAGAGTTTTACAAAGCAGGGCAAGTGTAAAGTATGTACTGAAATGCTTGACAGGACAAACCCTTGAGGGCATATTTGGGATGTGAAAATGTGTCCTGGTTTCAGTCAGGATAGAGTTAACTTCATTTGTAGCAGCTGATGGCATGCTGTGTTTGGGAGTTACAATGAAAGCAGTGCTGAGAACACCCTGATGTTCTTAGTTGCAGTCAGACAGTCAAGGACTTTCTCAGCTTCTTCCTATTTCTCTATCCATGAGAAAGGAGGGGCGAAGCCAGGACAGGTGACCCAGATGGGCCAAAGAGAGTATTCCATGCCAATGACGTCCTGCCCAGGATAACGGGGGGCTGAGGGGAGGAAGAAGAGGGGCGGTGGCAGGACGCGTGCTGCCTGGGGGGACGGTCGGGTTCCGGGACAGCTCTGGGTGGTCCGGCCTGAGTTGTGTGGGTCGGGGAGAAACTGCATTGGGGATCAAGAGTTTCATATTCTTTTGCTCTAAAGTCCTGTTAGCATTGGGATATTTGATCTTTCTGTTCTCTTAGTAAACTCTCCTTATCCCAACCCACGGGCCTCTTAGTTTCTTGGTTTTGGAGTTATTTGTCCCTTCCTTTTCCCTTCCCTTGTTTCCCCCCTCTTTTCCCTCTTCCCCTGCTCTTTTACTTTAAGGAGCAGGCAGCTGCATGGATCTCGGCCCACAGCCGGGGGGAACCACGACAAAAAGTTTGTTTGGTTTTTAGAAAACTCAAGGAGAATCACTGCCAGGGAGAGTTACAGAAAGTACAACGGCCCACTGAGGTGCTTTCTATCTGACTACAGAGTCATGAACATACTGGTGAAGTGTTCCATACCTTGGTCACTTCCTCAGATATACTGTAGTCCAGCAGCCTCAATAAGCTCAGATAAATCCGGAACTTGTTCAGCACAGAAGGGAGCACTGCTGTCAGGAGGCTGTTCATGTACTCTTCCATGTTCGGTGGGATTATCTGTGGCTGTAAGTGGACTTGGCAATCTGACTGAAAAATAAAATCACATAGCATCTCTTTCCACATCCAGGTTTTTTTCTATCCCCAGGCTAGTTTAACCACTAAAGAAACAGAAGTCACTATTTCCCAGAATGAAGGTAGAATTCATTAATGAAGTATTAAACAGTTTCCTTTCTGAAGACCAGCATGATGTCCTTATTCAAGCATGAGTTGGTGGCACTTAGAGGCAAGAGAGCAAAATGCTCAGTTCATAAAGCCAGAACGCAAGAGATCAGAGATTCCTAAGCCCAGGCTTAGTTCTAGGGTCAATGCCAGGTCTATTGCTCTTTGTTCAGGTGCCCATCACTGCAGAAACTCCTGTACCAGAACAAGGCTTTGAGAGGAGCAGCAAACTGTGGGCTTTGCCCATTACTAGGGTCTTGTTAGTAACTTCCATCACCACCTCACCACTGCTGTGCTGCTCAGCTGGGAGGAGGGAAGGTTGATCCCTCAGCTGGCCTCTGAACAGGTCCCTCAGAAGGCAGTAACCAACCAACGCTGGTGTCATTCCACCCCTGCTCACAAGACAGTTTCCCCATCTCTCCCTGGAACAGCCTGCTCTGAGTAGCTACCAGCTGTAATCATCCCCCCAATCCAGGAAGACCTTGCTGTACCGGTAGGAGCGATCGGCCCTCGGAAGTGATCAGGACATTAATATTGCATGGGAATTCCATCTGGTGGTAATTGAAGTCATAATCCACCTTCTGCCAAGTTATCAGATTACCCAGTGCAGTCACATTATGTACACCTAGAAAAGCAAGAACAATTCTCAGACAACTGGACCCAGACAAGTGTCAGACCTGATCTTTTTCCATCTGTGTTTAATGAGCAGCTTGCAGAAAAGTGTGTCCTGTTTCTCCTCCAGTCTGTGGTGTCTTCCATATATGGAGAAACATTTCTTCAGACTAAAATTAAAAACCCTTGAAAGACTGCAAGCCTAAATTTCACCTGGCCTCGGATGTGTGCTTAAAGCTAGTGTTTTCATCAGCCCTACAAAGCCAGGTAACTATTCACAAAGAAATAACCTGATTCTCCTCCAAAGAGAACAAAATGCTATCAATTACCTGTCCAAAAGTGTAACTGAACAGTTTAAGGAGACTCACTGGATGAAGAGTACATCAGATGGGCTAGCAAGACCACAACAGCTGAAAACAATACCATCATTTTGCCAAAGCACTATAGGGGTCTCTTCCTTTACCTGGAACTAAAAGTCTAGAAAGTAAAGATTAACCAGGGAATTTGTCAACTCCTGATAGTCTCTCTCCAAAACAACGACAGGTATGCAGCAATATGAACTACCAGATCTGAAGATAACTTATTCTACTCTAGGATTAAATTTTGTTCCCAACATGGTACAAGAAATCACAAGCAATCACTTTCTTACTCTAAATCCAGTAGAGAACAGCATCACACCAACAGAAGTGGAATAAAATTACAAGCCTTCATCACCTGGAACTTTTAATACTTAAAATACTACTTTTCATTTCATGTTGAGGGGTTTTAGGCATTAAGGACAAACATTTTACAAAACCTGTAAGACAGCACACCAAGATTTTTCTGTAAAAACAGAGCTTGTCATGTTTTGACTTTCATTTTGAGCCAGATAATACAAAAATTCCTACCAGTTTTACTATTTTCTGTAGTGAAATTTTGTAACTTAACTAAAGCAGAGTAACAAACCCACTGAAGACTCAAAACCAAGCGATTGATTTCACAGAATCACAGAACTGAAGGAGCTGGAAGGGACCTCCAGAGATCAAGTCCAACTCCCCTGCCCAAGCAGGTTCCCTAGGACAGGTCACCCAGGGAGGCGTCCAGATGGGTCTCAAATCTCTCAAGTATTTCAATGAAAAACTTTTAATAGCTGTGATTAAACAAAAAAATAATTACATTTGTCTAAACAGAATCAACCTGAAATGTGAACCTCACTAATGCTGCCCAAATAAGTGCTTGAAGGGGACTGTACTCAGAGGGTCAGAGAGGTCAGCATCAGTCCCTGGCATGTTCGTCGAGACAGCATTTTGATTTTAAAATAAACTCACTTCCAGCAAGTTCTTATTGCTCTTCCCTTGCAGTAACCACTGTTCTCCAGTTACTGAGCTTTTCAGCGGTACCACAGCTCACCTCGGTTACATACGTTAGAATTAACACTGTCTGAAGCCGCACAGGACACAGCACCGCGTCAGCCTACAGACAGCGCCCCCATTCTCTTCCACACAGCAACAGCGACCTTTTTTATCCCCAGTTTTCAGCTGGGCTTTCAGGCTTCCACATACAAGAGTATAAAGCATATGGCAGCGGCACAGGCAGTCCCCCACCTTTGTTCACTGCCTCAGGAAACTGAAGGGCTGCTCTAATGTAGCCGAGGTGTTTTGTGCTGGGGACTTACCCAAACACCAGCGGCCTTTATCACCAGGTGGCAAAGCTGCTGCCCACAATTCTCCACCACTGAAACAAAGCTGCACTAAACTCGGAACCATCTGGTTTCATTTATCACTCATTTGTGGGCTGGGATAGAGATTTTGACTCAATACAAACATTTCTGAGCAAACTACCAGGAACTTCTAAAATGAAAAGCAAGGGGAAAAGCCCCAAATCAAGCTGTAAGTTGCCTGAGAAGGCTGCAGACAAGCAGGAAGCTAGCTCAGGCGATGAAATAGGATGTGGAAACCGCAAACAGTTTTGCAATAGAAAGCTATCACTGGGACACAATTAGCATTGCTATCTTTAAACAGATCAAGTTTTAAGCTTCCAGGTCTACCTGTGGTGTCAAGCTGTCCTTGCTCCAGCTGAGTCTCATCTACTACCAGGGAAGTGTTGCTAGCAAGCTGCAGTACTCCACTGACCAAGCGATTGGCTGCGTAGTCTTTGTGTGGGATAAATCGTGATTGGTTCATGTTTTCAATGGTCATTTGTAGGCGATAGGACTGCAAAGAGAAAGGAAACTCATCAGCACATTCCCTCTCCTCCAGCTTCCCTAAGTAAATACTGCTTCCTATAGCAACAAGAGCTTTAACTTGTGAACCTCCTTGGCAAGTAAAACAAAAGTTACTACCACAATACAGAATAGACTTCATCCCACATGCTAAATACTTCAAAAATAATAATAATCCCAAAGGAAAATGATGCTATTAAGAACTGGTATCACCTATATTTCACATGTAGGATGAGCAAAACAACAGCAAACTGAGATTTATTGCAGCAATACACAATTATTGTGAACTCAGACTGAATGACAAATTTTCTTCAGATCAGTATCCACAAACCTGGAGATAAACAGTAATGAGATGATAATTAAATGACCTCAATGTCCAAACATATCAACCCAGAAAGACAAAATAAAGCATGCAGCATCTGTCTGTCAGTTTAGATGGATCACGAGGATCTGATCTCATTCCATATTCGTCCTCAATGACTAGGTAAACAGAGACTTCAGCTGACAGGCAAGCCACAACTCCATTTTTATCTGCCCTTGAGATGGACAGCAGGAGCTTTCCTTTAAGACTCCTGCCTTTAACTCAAATGTTTATGTGGTTGCAACAATTAGTCCACCATCCCCAATGAGAAATATTAAAGCACTATCATGCAGTTATTCTTACTGCTGGCACAAGCTGCTGGATGAGGCGGTACAAGAGCTCTGTGAAGATGCAGTTCCTTGGACACCCGCTCAAGTTGACCGTGAATTTTCCCAGGGGAAGCACATCTCGTCTTGCATAACTAAACCAAAAACAACAGGGGTTAGGCCAGCAGCTGGTTAACACAGCAAATACAGGCATCATGCAGTCTGAACACTGTGTCTCTGATAGCTAGGAGGGTTTCAACATAATACATATGTAAACAATAGCCACTTTTTCTTTCTTCTCCAGTGTCCAAGGAGCTAAGTGAGGCTGGAGAACTACTGTGGAAGTTTTTGCTGCATTGCACACAAGCAGTACATTTATAGAGCTTCAGATCCTGCAACTGTGCCTTCTAGATGTTCTGTTCTCCTTGTGCTCTACTGTTACTCAGTGAATATGCTTCTTCATCCTTTTCCTTTCTCACTGCCCAATCTCAATGTCCCTGCTTATTGTGCTTGTTCATTTCCTTTACCTGCCCTCAGCTTTCCTCTCCCTCTTCTTACTGTATATCTTCTCCCCACTCTGGGCAAATTTCAACTTTTTGTGATATCAGCTAAGAGAGAAAACACATTCTAGTCTAAGTGTTAGAGCATTCACAGTCCAGCTAGAAAGAACAAAGTGTGTGCAGAATAAGAAAACAAATGCATACTGATATTTGGATGTTGAAGCTTTTATATTTACATGGGGACAAGGGTTCAGGGCAGACTGAAAAGATAAACCCACCATAAATCTCATAGTTACGCTGCCATGGCATTACTGCTGGATCTGTGCTCATACCACCTGTCTCCTGGAGTTTGAAAACTATGAGATATGGTTTATTTACAAAGAAAAAAGTAGGGTGTTTTTTTTTTTTTAAAGAAATTGGGGTTTTCATTTTGAAGAAAGCTGAAAATTAAACATAAGCCTGACAACTATACCAGCTGTTCAAAACATATGGTCTTAAGGTTCACACCTGAAATTTCAAGGAGTTAAAGAATGCTGGTCCTTCATCCAGTGACAGTTCAAACCAACATAAGAGAATGTTAAGTAAATCCATTTTAATCACCCATGAAGACAGATCACAGCACTTGTGCATCAGCATGTTCTGCTGATAGCATCCGCTCAGGTGAAAAATTTCTATCACATGCTAAACAGAGGTCATTTCAATTTAACTATAAAACATGTTTACATTTAATTGAACAAACTCTCAAAAGATACTGAAAGGTACATTCTAACACCTGAACAATAATTATTGCAATCAGTAAATGCTGCCTTTGAGAAGTCAGATGCATGCCCTGCAATAAAAGAAGCCAGAGAGAAAAAGCTGCTTCATGCCTCTGTTTAAAAGTGCAACTTGGAGATTTTGTCCAGCTCTCAAAAGAACACTGAGAGGACATGCTGCCACAAAACCTGCCTGCTAACAAACCTGACATTTCAGACCATGAAATCTGTTTGCTGTGTCCAGTCTGGCTGGACAGAGTACTCCTGCAAGGAGTATTCTTTAAGCTATTTACACCATTTTTTTTTGCAGAGTGGTGAAGAACCCTGTAACAGAGAGTTTCTTATAAAAGATGAATTCTCAGCAAACATCTCAATACTTACACTGTAGAGATGAGATGCAATATAAGGTATTCAGCAGCCAAACTGTCTCCCAAGAGGGCATGGGTGAGGAACCCAAGCAGCTCTGCTCTCACCGGTGACAGCTCAGACATGAAATTAGAAACAACTGATAAAAGAGCAGAAGACAACACATGTCAGGAAACGTGCTGTTCCTCACTCTCCTCCCTCTGTATAAGTCTTACTTCCTGTTAGTTTGATGCAGAAAAATGGTTACTCCAAAGCAGTCTAGGAAAAATAAGCAAATGTTTGCTGGTTTTTCAACCAAGCAATTACTGGCTTTGGATAACCTGAGTCACTCAACATTTCCTTGGAAGTGCTTTCTGGTTTTTAAAATTAGATGCTGTGTAACGTGTTTGCAGAAGGCTCTACAGTTTGCACCCAAAGTTATAAAATGGATAACCTATCCATACTATACTAAAGGCAGAAAAAACCCCAAACCCTTACACACAACATGACGCAGGACAACCAGTACATGGTGTGCACAGAAGAAAATGCTAAGTATCAATTAGAGGTTTGTGTGCAATAACTCAATGACAAAAACTAACACTCATATAGGCCACACAGAATAGTACAGTTGCTTAAAACCACAACTGCCTCATTTTCTTCACAGTATCATGGTTCTTTATGTTGATGCTAAACTTATTTTCACTGTTATACTAGATTAGAAATCTAATTTTCCAGCAATTCACTGCTCCACTTGAAAGCAAATAAAGTCCTGTGGGAGAACAACTTGGTAAAATCTTCAGGCATGTAGGATGCAAAACCAAGTTTCATAGAAATCAGATTTATTTCAGAAAAAAATAAACACATAAGCATCCTGAACACAAACACTTACACCTTGTCCTGTTCTGCAGCGTTGAATGCCTCCTCCATTTAAAAAGTTTAAAATTCAAACCCTGTCACTGATGCATTTATCCCTGAGCAAAGTGTTTGTTCATGTGTAGTAGGAAACCACACACAGCCATGCACACAAAGGGAGGTCAAGTTGGGATACTCACAGGTTTTACTCTCCTCTTCATTAAGGCAGGCAGGCAGTAATGGGTTAATGTGTTGTAATTTCTGTGCCAAAATCACATGGATTCTGGGGACTAATGAGGCTGGAGGACTGTGTACTCTCTGTTCTTCTGCTGTATCCATACAATCCATAGGATCAAGGGCTGAGCTGAGAGGAAAGAGCACAGCACAACTGGACTTAGAAACATTCCCCACAAATTTCTCTCCATCTGACTAAGAGCAGCTGGAACCAGGCCAGGAACAGAGCACATCAGAACAAACAACATCCCCTCCCATATCCAAACTACTGTTTTTATGATTTTCAGAAACACCATAAATACTGAATGACAATTTCAGAATCATATAGAAACGTCACAGCATGCTTGACATAAAAACCCACCCCAAAAACCCTCTCCCCAAGTTCCCTGAAACTAAACCCCCTCCCAAGCAAAACCACACTTATTACTCGCTCCACCATTTAATAAGATGTAGCTCCAAATGCAATAAAATGTTACACACTGCTCTGTCCAGCAGCTACTGAAGGAATTCTAACAGTAACTTTTATGAAATAGGGTAATGATTTCTTAGAGTTGTGTATGCACATATGGGATTTTCCCATTCCACTGGCTTCTAGAGCCTGACAAGAAGATCTTTTAGACAGTCACATCACAGCCATATCACTGGCTGGATGAAAGAACCCACCAACTAAAACAAAGCCAAACAGAAAAAAGAACAAATAAATCCTAACATACCTCAGTTCAAACCTGAAAGTATTGGCTCTTAATTAAAGAGCTCAGATACACAAGCTCTGCTCTCCCTGATGATTCCTTAGAGAATTCCTTCACAGGTGGTTTTCATTTGTTACACAGACACTAAAATCCCTGAAGTGACTGTACCAGATGACAGTGAAGCTTACTATGAATTTAATCAACTTGTACCAGTTTTAAAAGCTGAAAGGCTTCCTAACTTCAAGCCCTCTACAGCACCCCACCAGTGTTTTGAATGCAAACCAAATATGTTTCCATTAACAGAAACTCATTTGGTTTGCATTCAAAACACTGCTAAATGCCCCCATTTGTCTATCTGTGGTAGAATGACACACAGGAAAAACCCCAACCACCTCTGACAGCCCAGCTGAGCTGTCAGGCCAGGATCAGCTGTCAGGACAGATGATAACCAGAGCAGCTGACCAGGCTGAGCTAACTTTGAAGAAGCTGGCACTGGAATGGATCCACACTACACTCTTCATATTGTACTTATCAAATAGAGAAACAAGATGGCTCAGGACATCAGGAGTACCCAAGTCAGAGTGGTCAAGAGTTTTACTGTAAAAAAATGCCTCTTGTATCCTTCTTGATTAGTTTGTATCTTGTCAAGCAAGTAACTGCAGGACAGCAGGTGAAACGGGAAGTTCCTATCAGCAGTGTAACTTGATGATATGCCTTAATTAATGAAAAAATCAACCCAGTTTATGCTCATTTGGGCCACTTTCACTCTGCATACAGGCCCACAATCTTTCTTTCTTTCTTTAAATATTCTACAGAATAGTTTATGGTAACAACTTTCACAGACTTACAAAAGGACATTTTATAATTTCAAAGCTTATTTTAAAACTCTGCTTATTATTCATTCATTCACTTAAAGTTTAATAGGCATAAAAGAGCACAGAACATTTCGCTACAGGAGCACTTTCTGTAAAACCACCTAGAAAAAGATGTATTCTGCATCCATGGGTAAGGACATATCAGAGTACAACAGACTCCAGGGTGCAGGATTGTGGATCTAACATCAAACCTTTTCTAACAAACAAAATTCCCCTCTTAGCATAACTGTTATGTACTCTCACATTTCCCTGCCTGTACTAAGGGAACAACCAAATTATTTTGCTCATTTAAATAAAGATTTCCATGTCAGAACCATGCACTGGGGAGCCTTACCTCTCTTCATTGTTCACTATGCTCAGCACCGGATCCACAGACAATATACCATATACCTCCAGAACATCATTGACTTTGAAGCTATCCCAGCTCTCATAGACCTGCCACAAAGAGAAACCAGTAAAATGCAGAGACAGTTGGGCCAGATGCAGGACTGCACCCAAACACAGACAAAAGGAAAATTCTCAAGAGACTCAACTGTAGCTTGAGAACAGTCAGTGTGAAGAAGTCCCTCCCAGACCTCAGTGTCAGTAAGCTTACACTGGAAAAGTGAGTTTTTAGGGTTGCAAGCTTCTTCCTATTGCCACTCTTTTGCCAAAAAGTGTGAAAAACTGTATTCTAATCTGGTTTATAACAGCTTCAAAAGCTTCACAGTCCATATAGGATACCACTGAATCAATTACAACACAAGAAGTGGTTAGTACCCCACCACTTTTTTTTCCTTAAGAGAAACTCAGACAAACTCTGAAGGCAAAATACCAGGAGTCAGAATCAGCTACAGCCTTGAGCATCTGTAAGGCATTGTTTCATTTCACCAGGCACAGTGAATATGCACAAGCTCTAACCAATGGTGTTGAAGGAATTCAGCAATTCCCACAGGGAGGTAGCCAAAGGAAACAACAGAATAGAGAAACAATGTAATTATCCACAGAAACAAAACTGTGGACTTAAGAGAGAATTTCTGTACCTAGAAATTAACACAGGGTTTGGATGCTGTCTGCCTCCCTGAGGCCACAACCATGCTTATCATCTCTACTTTTGTTACCTTGACAAGACATGCAGGTCCCTTCTCTCCTGGCAATGGAAAGTTTAAGTCAAGTGGAGGGGAGCAGTTGGGAGAAATGAGATGGTGACCTGCAGAAGCTTCTGTTTCTAATCTCTTTGGCTCCACACATCCATGAATATCACCTCCACTGCCTGAAAAAGAAAGGATCCATAGGCTCTTCAAACAGAAACGTAGCAATGAACAACTTTCTTCAATGAACAATACAGAATTAATCTAATTTAACAAGATGCCTGAGAAAAGCATATTTAGTGAGCAAAATACTTGAAGGAAGAGTCTTGCTCAGAATAGAAATGTCTCACAAATGTGTATTTTACATCTTCAAGATAAGTATGAGTGTTGGTAAAGATCTATGTGCACACCCAACAATCTGATTTTCAAATGTAATGCTTAAACTGTGTGAATTATTTTTTCTATCATCAATAGGATTGCACAAGTAATGCTTTTCTGCACCTCAGTTGAAAACTAGATAGCTCTTAAGAGTGTGCATCAACAAAACTCTTCACATTATTATTGCTGAAAATCTACAGAGATTTTTAAAGCTATAAACATCTATTCTACAATTGTTTGCTCTGAGTATGAAGACAAAACACTCTAACAAAACATCTGCAAACTGTTAAGAATACAATCTTGACAGACACGTAACATCTATGAGAAACCAACAGCTTCTACAATTCTTTCTTTTCTTTACAAGACTGATGATTTAGATTAAACCATTTTTTCTTGTTTAAAAGAAAATTTGCCAGAATCTCCAAGAAAACCACCAGGCCAAAGGCATCTCTACAGTGAAGCATCAAAACAAACACCTCACAAATAAGATTACAAGATAAGCAAGAACTGCATGCCATCAGAAAACACTACTAGCCTTCAAAATGCCATCTTCTTAAAAGGTTTAATTGCTTTTTCCAGGTTGCTACAGTTGTCTGGTACTAATCTGGTTCCTTTATGAAGCTGGATTAGTAAGTATATTAGGAAAAAGATAAGCTGGAAGATGCATACTACTGTTTGTAGCAAAGTAGCACTAACTGACACGCAATTCAGCTTCAATTTACACAGTCACAGAGTGCAAGAGTCAAGATGATGTGATTCTACCCAGATTACCACAGAATCTGCAACAGAGTGGGAAATTAAACAAGAACTCCTAAGTTGCAGATCACTGCTAGAAATCTTTGTGTGCTGTTACATACAGAAGACAACCACCAAGTGCTGCTGTACAAAAAAAGAAATTTTAGGCATTAACCCTAGAAAGTAACTCCAGCAAGTCATGCTGTATGCATGCATGCAACACCATGGGCTATGCCACACTACTTCAATTAAAACCACTGACGACTTATCAAAGTCACCAAATTAGTCACAAAGGCTGCAAGAACCCTACTGAGACAACCAACTGCCAATACTCTGATTTCTGAAAATTAAATTTCTACAATTCTGGAAAAATATCACAGTAACTATTCATCAATAATGACAATTACCCATATGTTGCTCTTTCTGTTTAGATGGATGAAGATCCATATCCTCATCTTCCTCATAGCTCCTCTTGTGGCGACTCGGCGTGTAGGATGTTGAAGGACTAACTCGAGCTTGACTGGCGCTAATATAGGCGTGAAATTGAGGATTAAGGACGACTACAGACTCAGCTGAGAAAACCAGGTGAAGGTATTTTGTGTTTAGTCTTCTTTTTTAACAAAATACTGTCCTACATTGAGCCTGGCATTAAAATGATTTACAGTTTTATTTAGATGTAATTGCTTTAGATATACAAATAACCTACTGTCCTGGGTCTGGCTAGGATGGAGTTAATTTTCTTTCTAGCAGTGGGTGTCAGGATGAGAGCAGTGCTGATAACACAGGGATGTTTTTAGTTGCTGCCAAGCAGTCAGGGACTTCTTCTCACACTGCCTTGCCAAGGGGAAGGTGGTGGAGGGGGCACCCAGGAAGCTGGGAGAGGACACAGCCAGGACAGGTGACCCAAACTAACCCAAGGGGCTATTCCATACCATGATTCCATGCTCAGCATAAGGGGGAGCTGGTGGGGGAAGGTGCACCCAGCTCCAGAACATGCGGTTTGGGGATGGATCTGTACGGTCTGAGTTGGGTGGGTGAGTGAGAAACTGCATTGTGTATCACTGCTTGTGTATATTTTGATATAAAGTCCTGTAACTGTTGTATCTCCCTCCTTTGCTGTCCCAGTAAACCATCCTTATCCCAACCCACAAGGTTTGCCTTTGGTTTTGGATATTTCTTTCACCCATGCTGATTCTCCAGGCACTGGAACACAGTAGAAAGTCTGCCTCTCCAAGGTGACTGTTTGCGAAGAGTTCAAATCAATTTCCTGCTGAGGCTTGAATACCAAGAGAAAATTTGTTAAAAATCTGAGTAGAGTTTGGGGTTTTGTTGTGTTTATTTTTTATAAACTAATCCCACAGAGTCTGCTACTCAGCCAGAGGTTCTAAGCATGCAATACAACTCATTAAACAAGGAATCCGAAGAGTCTGTGTCTATAATGCTTTGATTCTAATAGTACTATGCTACCAAATGTCATTGCTTCCCAGCAGCTCCCCTGACCCCCAGTGCAAAACAAATTTTAAATACAACAGAAACTTCTGAACTTAGAACGAGCAGTTCAGAACTCTGCTTTCTAAACCTGAGCTTTATTTTGCATTTTAACAGCAGGATCTCCAGGAATCCACTGGCAAGTACCAAATAAGCTATAGTGCACCTATAAACCACATCTTTCTAATATTTCATCTCCACATGTGTGTAACTTGCATAACTCACCCCACATTCTGCCACATCTCTGTATTTACCAAAATGCAAAACCTGCCAAGAAGGAAAATACAATGTGATCATTCTACTTCTGTGAGCATCCTAAACAGGAATTACTTACACCACAATTACACACTTTACACTGCAGTGTAAAGTCTGTCAAAGACACACTACCAAAGCTTTCATTACATTAGCAACTTTTATTCACCAACAAAAGTATAAGAAGTGATGTATTACTGATGCCATTTGAGCCATGTAAACAGAGTTCTATTAAATAGTGCCCAGAGTCTGCAGAGGTTTAGTTCAGAAGCTACAGAAAACACAAAGACTAGGATGTAAAAAATGCATGACATTTAGTAAAGCAATAGATCAGTATTTCACTTACACGTGCATTTGTGTTTGGGTCAACTGTTTCATATACTCCCATGTAAAACTCAGGATCAAACATATCTTGAACCATACAGCGAAATTTCACTAAGCTGTTGGGCTTTAGGTAATGTACAGGAACATCATTCAGTGATGGAACCTATAAAAAAAAGAGCTTCTTTTAAACAACTGTTAGATAAATGTTAAGAAATGCCAAAACCAGCACAAAAGCTGTCATCAGCTCGTTCTCTGACCATCCAGAGTTCCCTACTGTTCCCTTACTTGCCTCAAACCCTGTACTGTTGTTGGTACAATCAATTGCCTCTGAAAAATCACTGCCTCATTGTGTAACATAGTATTTTCCAAGTACATCTACTGCACTAATCCAAGTAGTAACAAAGTGTGTGTATCTTAACACCAGAGGTTTCTGCAATAGCTGTTACAGATAACAGTTATGACTGTCAGACACTTAATAGTTCCCAAATTCTTACAGTTCCAAAGCCACCAGTCCTGTTAATTTCTCAATCCCACTGGACTCCAAAACAAATATATTTCAGTCACTGAAACCATACAAAAACTCTACAGGAACATTTGCAAGTAGCTCTTAAAGTCAGAATTATCACATCCACAGTATTATTACTTATTTTATCCCCACTTAACAGCACTTTTACTGCTTATTATGTATCAGTGGTACCACAGCAAGTGCACACACGATTTCGTATTTAAAAAGGCTGCAAAAAAATCTGTATATTACATTCCAAGTCTACATTGTGGAACTCTCATGTATATTTACAGGACAACAGAAAAACAGAAGGAAAAAAATGTCAATGCTTAGGCAAGTAGTAGAACTTCAAATGATGAGAACTGCAACAAAAATAGTTTTCTGATTTTGAAGATAAAACTCTTTGTTGAAAAAAAAAACCCCAACCACCATACATCCAACATTAAAATGCAAAACCACCTGAAATGGCACTATAGGAAACAGCATTTTAACAAACATGTATTCCATCATGTTTCTCTTGAGCAAGAAAAGATGCTTTGATTCCTTCTAATATTGCAAATTTAAACACAATTTTGCCATCTGCACTTCAAATTAAACTGTCATTGAAAAATTAATTACAGAATACTCTCACTGACAGAAGGAAGAAAGAAACCAAGTACTTTTCACTAGTTCTTCTAGCCATAAGTAGAACAGATTTGATACAGAAGTTTCTAATCCACTTTGAAGTGTTTCACAATTCTGTTTTGCCACAGGCCTTTACAAAAATAACAGCTTTGGAACTGCAATGTGCAGGCTTTATTTTTAAACCTAAAGGACAGTTTCCTTGTTAAACTGCAAAAACCAGGCCTGATCCAGTTCAGTGAGGCAGAGTTTTACCAGGAAGCATTTTTCCCCAAGCCCAAAAGCCCAAGCAGCTACGTATTCAACCCACACAAACCCTGCAGCATCGCGATAAAAGACGATGAGAGAAGGGGTTTATGGACATCAGTTTGGGAACTTCTGGCATACAAACACAGTGCAGACTCACAGCAGACAGGGCAGGCATTAACATTTTCATACATGACAGTATTTGTCAGCTCCTGCCATCTACTGGATTACACTACAAATAGGCGGCGTTCAGCTGTTATGGCCCAGGGCAAAAACAGTACACCGAAGTCAAGTGGATTGGCTTCTCCGGTTTCAGTCAGGATGTTACATCTCGGTTTTACACACGGATTAAAGCAACTGAGTTGTAAGTAACGTATCACAAAGCCTCGGCCTAAGATTTGGAAGCACGCTCGTCACAGAAAGGCAGAGCCTCTCAAAACCACACCACTGCAATAATAAAGAGGCAAAAAGAATGAGGTGTAACTCTGAAAGATTTAAACAATCTTACCCAGTTAGTGGCATTATTTTCTTTTAGTTTCTCCTTGAAGTAGTCGGTTACTTTCTTTTCCCAATCAGAGTTTGGAACATTTTGGGCTATGAACAAAACACATTTATGTGAGTATAAGCATCACATAACAGGCCTGCATTCACTATTCCCCTAGCACAGTGAGGAATCTAAACATTCACCTCTATTCTGGGCAGATGACAGCATTTTAGACTACTCTATGACTCCTATGATTGCACTGACTTCCCATCTGAGGCCCTTTCAGGCACCCTAAGATGAACAGAGCCACTCTAGGGAAGTGAGGAAAAGCTCTGAAACCCAGCTAGAGAGCGAAGGAGGTGAGCTACCCCCTTCCGCTTTACGTCCACTGCGAAAACGTTTGTTTCCACATGCTTTTCGTTAAGATCAAGCCTAGCACCGAAACAGCTTCAGCTGAATGCACTGGTAATATTACCACTGACCAGTAATCCGCGTAGCCTGCACGGTTTCAGTTCCTGAAAACCGAAATACGTCGGGTTTTGTGATCCCTCCCCTCAATCCGCCTGCCAAGCAAATCCAGACCTCTGTGCCCAGCCGTGAGGCACCAGGACAGGTCCCCCTGCCTCCGGCAGCAGCCGCTCACCCCCCTCGGAGGCCTCGGGAAGGCAGCTCCCGCTCGCTCCCGGCGGAGAAGGAGGAAGCAAGCAGCCACCCGTCCTCCTCGCCGTTCCCAGTTCACCCGGGCGCTGCTCCGTCCCGGCTTCCCGCCCGCCTCGGCCAGGCCCGCCGCTCTCCCGCCGCCCCGTCTCCCCACGAGGGAAAGCCCCGTCCGGCCGCCGCACGACTGCGGGCGCCCTCGCGGCGGCCGGGTGGCTGCTGAGAGGATCCCGGCCCCGCCCGGCCCGCGCTCACCGAAGATCCCCTGCACGATGCTGAAGGGGTTGTTGAGCCAGTCGGCCACGCACGGCATGGCGGGGAGCGAGCCTCGCCTCGGGGGACGAGGGCAGGCTGAAGGCTGCCGTCTCCCTGCAGCCGCCGAGTCCCGCTCGCCAGCCCAGCGCGGGGGCTCCCTGCTTCCGCCCTCCTCCTCCTCCTCTTCCTGCGGCAATGGCGGCGCTGCCGATGCTGAGCCCGCCTTCTCCTCCTCAGCCCTACGCGGAGAGGCCGTCAGGGCGCGTCGCTGCCACCGCCATCTTAGAATCGGGTAGGGCAGTAAGGGCGGAAAGGGCCGGGCTGCTGCTGGGAAGGGACGTGGCTGGGGCGCAGCCATGGCGGCGGCTAAGCCTGGGGCTACCGGCGGCGGCACCAACTTGCTCTTCTCTTCCTCCGCCACCGAGTTCAACTTCGCCGTGCCCTTCATCCCGGTCAGCCAGGCTCCGGCTGTGCCGCCGGGTCCCGCTCTCCTAGCAGCTGGTAGGGAGGGTGGCTGGGCGTGTTGAGGGACCGCCGTGAGGGGACCGGGACGGCGCGGAGGGGTTGCGCGGGAGCCCCGCGGCGCTGTGCCGCTGGTCAGCGGGCTGTGCGGTCGGTGAGAGCCCTGAGCAATTGAGCCGAGGCTTGCGGAGGTGTGCTGCGGGCCTGCTCAGCGTCTGCGCCCGCATCGTGTGGCCTAGGCCCTGCTCTCTCCGTAGGGCTCTGGGCTGGGTGTCGGTGCCAGCCGCCGGGCCTTAGTGACCCCGGTAGGGACAGGCTGCTTGAGATGCGTGTTCCCGCGGCCTGGCGTGTGCTTAGCGCCCGGTGCTTGGCCCTGCGTCGGGTGGAAGGCTGGTCATGCGGTCAGCTCACTGATTACCATATGTGTTCCAGCAGTTAAAAGCTGTCAGCGCTTCCATTCGGTGCTTAGTGTTGGGCTTTGGGGGATTCTTTGTCGTCTTCTGTTTTCCCTTTGGGAAAATAGTATGTTGCACAGGTACCTCAGATTACCTTCGTAATTTAACCGAGGTTATAATATCCCTTCCTGTTAAAGTCTTAGTGGTGTCCAAATGCATGCATGTGCAGCTTGAATCTGATGCTCGGTTTCAGATGAAGCCGTGGATTTATCTGAAGTGTGCTCAGTCTGACATTGAAGCCTTACATCATAGAAATGAGTCGAAAAATCAGATACTTAAACTTTTACTGCAGTGGTGTATATTCCATCTGAGATCTAAGACTTGATTTCAATGTCATATCTTAACTGAAGTAAGTATTAATATAGCTGGCAATCTCTGGAGTACCTTTCTGTAGATTAAGTAATACTTTGGCCAATTATGGCTTTGGAATTTTTTTGTTTGGATCAACTAAGTTTTTTGTGTGAATAGGAGGGATAAAAGCATTAGAGTATGATTCCTACTTAACTGAGGTATCTAGGTGGCTGATATATTTACAGTTCCCATCTCTATAGTTCTTTTATCTTGCAAATACACATTGTTTTTCACTTTCTAAAGAAAATAGGGTGTGAGTGCTAGTCAGGCCAGTAGCTTTGCACTGGTAGCTGTCCTGTGGCAAGTTCCTGAAGACAGCCAGGAAGGAAAGTCTGATGGGATTTCATTACTGTGACAAATCATATACTTTCCATCTCTCTTAAAATTAGATGGGATTAAGATTCATGGTTTAGCAATTGGAGTGAATTTCAGTGCCAGTGGTCATGCCACATTCTCTGCCTGTCCAAGTAAGGCCTGTGTCTGCTTAAATGCTCTGCCTCTGCGGCCCATTGAATTTGCCTGGCCAGCTATCATTGGGATCTGGCTGTGTACTGCAGTTTGCATCTTAAATTGTAGTTTGAAGCCAGAAAGGACAAGCCCTTTGAATCTTAAATTGTGTAAAATGTAATTGACATTGGCCTCAGGATTTGTTTGACATTCATCTGACAGCCAAGGTTTGGAAGCTCTGTGCTGTCATGTATTTGTTTTATCTCCAACAGTGAGTAACAAGTGGTTTGTGCTTTGCAGTTTGATGACAGAAGATACACGTAGTATAGATGGGGAGGAGCATTCCCAATGAGGAAGTGGACTAGTGTCACTTATGATTGTCAGCTGACAGTCTGTGAATGACAAAGTTCCACCTCATGTAGGAAGGGTTATACAGAAGGTTGTCACACCATCACTGCTGAAGAAGGACGGTTTGTATATGTGAAGAATGCTGCCCTTGTATGCCAAGGCTGTACACTCATGGAAGATTTCTAAATTTGTATGAGGGGCTTGTTTTTCTGCCAGGCTGGGCTTGTGTTCCAGTGTGGCTTTTGCAAAATTAGAAAAAGGTAAGTAGAAAGCAATGTCTTGTGTTAGAAAACTGTGAGTATTTTTACATATATATATATATATATACACACAAGTATAATTTTTGTTTTGGCAGAACTTTGTCAACCTTGTTTTGCAAGGAAAGATAACAGCTAGAATAAATCTCCTAAACCTGGTTGAGATTGAAGAATGGTAGTTGTTTTGTGAATGGGAGTTTGGTAAAGGTCTTAAACTCTTCAACACATTGCCACATGTTTATGATGTGACATGGTGAGGTGAATTGCCTGCTCTGCCATCAGGTATTTTAGAAAGTGGAGAATTAGCAGTCTGATATGCAGTGTTCTTCTTTCTGTTCTGTGATGTTTATGAAATGTGAAAGGACTAAAAAAGTGTATTGTTTGGAAGTTGAGATCTTTTATTTAGCATATTATATTTTGTATATATACACACAAGGTACTCTGTTTATAGTTGGGAGATAATGCATAGGCTTGACTTAGTAGTGGTTACTGCTTTTAAATGGTTATAGTATTCTTCCCACAATGATTCACATACAAAGGTTGTGGGGTTTGCTCCTGGAAGTGAAATAAAGTGCCATAGCTAAAAGCAAGAGAAAGTGAGAAATGCAGGTGATGCTTGCTTCAAATTGACAGTCTGAAAAGACTACTAAATGAAAGATGGTTAAAATTGTTCTTTTTAGTCATGACAGCTGCTTCTTTTATGATTAATTAATTAGAACAGCAGCTTCCTAGAGAGAGATCTCTGTGGATTCCCCTGTGCTCCCTTGATACTCTATTAGAGTTATGTTGGCTGTGGATAAAGACATTTGTTATTGGCTGCTTGTCGCTGCAGCGATGCTTGGTCTCTCTCTTTGGCTTGGGGACCAAGTAGCAGAGAAGCAGTGATAGCTCTGTGGTTTCTTTCCCACACCCTGGAGATTACTGGATTGCCAGAGCAGATGACAACATGGTTGTGACTTCTGCAGATTGCATTGGCTGCTTGCAAGGTGCTGTTCCCTCAGCAGGCAGGTAGTGATGCTCAGACCATCACAGTTTTGACTGAGTTTACTATAAGCCCCGTGTACTGTCAAGCCACTTTTTTTCCCTCCTACTTGTTACCAGAACACTGCAAAGCAGAAACTAATTGACCAGGACCTGGTTTATGTATTTTCTCAATGCAAAAGGGCAGTCATGGCTTTGCAGCTTTTTAACCCCACTCCTGTAACAGTGCAGAACAGGGACTTATTTTTCTGCACTAGAGATGTAGTTCTTGTGCCAGTCTAGAATAGGAATTTTAGAGAGAACTGAAGAAAGTCTTGCTCATCAAGTGACTTGGAGTGATGAGTTGTGGCGACCTAACATAGCAAATGGGAAACCTTTTGTGGGCACTGCAGAAGGAGCAGTTGAGAATGCATTGCTTAATCAGTAGGTTTGATCTTTTGGGGAATGTCCTTAAGCTCTACTTTTGAATTTGATCTTGGAATTCTAAAACCCAGAGCATAAAGACCTATGCTTGGCAACTGTTTTCTTAATGAAAGGAAATGAACCAAGGCTGCTCTTGCATTTGGTGGGCATAAGGGAAATAGGAAAGGATTTTAGTGACCTAGAAACAGGAATCTTTGCCAAGTTGGCTTGAGAAGACCCTGACTTCAGTCATGCTTTGGTCTCTTGTTTCAGATTTTTAATTTTTGTTGCTTTCTCTGTGTACACCAAGTGACTTCTATGGTCCATTTTAAATGTTCCTCAAGACTTGATATCTTTTATTTTATAGTGTGTTTAATCATCAAGGATGTATAAGCTCTGTAATGTTTTTGGCTTTATGGGGGCCAACAGAGAGTTTTAGTAATAGCTGATAAAGTTACAGAACATTTTGACTACATACACTTACAGGTTTGAACCTCTCACAATATCTCTAATGATCTTTTTGGTTTTGCAGATGATTCTGCAGATGTTGGTGAAGAGGACAGCTTCTTGGGTCAGACTTCTGCCAGCCCCAATCCACCACAGACTTTCAACTATTTCTCTCAAGTACCTAGTAGCAGTGATCCTTTTGGAAGTATTGGGCAGCCTCCCTTAACAACTGTTGCACCACCTGTTGGGACACCAGCCTTCTCCAGGCCTCCAACTTCACTTCCGCTTGCGTCTGGGTCACAGGATGGGCAAAACGCCTTCTCACCACACGTTCCCAAATCACAGTCCTCTTACAGTGCACCACCCACATCACAGGTGGGAATGGCAGCTTACCAGACACCTCAGCAGAGCTGTCCGCCACCTGCAAACGCGACTACTCTTCCCCAAGGAACTTCTCAGCAGGGGTACAACCCCTATCGGCACACCACCCTGAGCAGCAGAGCTAACCCGTACCTTACTCCACCACAGCTGCAACAGAGTCACGCACCTGCTCACACACCATCCTCTGTGCCACCTGTCCAGATGTACCAGACACCTCCAGGGCCATTAACACAGGTATGGAACTCTTGATGTCCTCACACCAGAACAAAACTATTTAAGTTACTTTCCGCTTTGAATTGTGTATTTTGTCTTCTCAAGATTTTTCTTTTTCCTCCAAGAACCCCAGACAAAGTCTTGAACCATTTCTGGTGGCAAAATCTCTTTGCTAGAGCTAACCTAGAACAGTTGCTTTAGGAAGACTTGGTGATGTTTGAGATGAGCGTACTCTGAGGCTGTAGCTACAACGAGCCTCTGGCATCAGAAACAAATCCCAAGTGCACAGAATCCCAGAATGGCAGGGGTTGGCAGGGACCTCTGGAGATCATCTAGTCCAGCCCCCTGCTAAAGCAGGATCACCTACAGCAGGTTGCACAGAAAGATGCCTGGGCAGGTGCTGAATATCTCCAGAGAAAGATATATTCAGTTCCCATCCTGCTGGCACCTGCCCTTTAGACATTTTTTAAGTATTGATGAGATCCCTTCTCAGTCTTCTCTTCTCCAGGCTGTCCAGCCCCAGCTCCCCCAGCCTTTCCTCACACAAGAGATGCTCCAGTCCCCTCATCATCTTTGTAGCTCTCTGGTGGACTCTCTCCAGTAGTTCCCTGTCTCCCTTCAACTGGTGTGAAATTCTGTTGGTCTTTTCTGTCTGTTACTGAGTTTGCTGTGGTTTAAGCTGTGCTGCTGCCTTGTTTGTACCTCTGCTGTAAATGACATCATTCAAACATTTGCAAGCTAGGAGCTAAAGAAATCTCTCTTCAAGCTGGTTTTACTGGTGAAGCCAGCACTTTTTGAAAGGGTGAACTAAGTCACACAGATTGTCAGCAAGCCTTTAGAAACACATCAGTTGAGGGTTTTGTTTTGTGTGGTGTAAAGCATTACTGTCCATCCTTTTTTACCTTCACAAGGGCATGATTAAAGTCATGTAAATTAGTAATAACCTGACAAATTGTTTTTATTTAGCCTGAGCTGTTGCTTTATTGTTGATATTGTGAATAAAGAAGAGAAAGATTGTTTAATGACAAAAACACAAAGACAGTGCAACCTGGAGTTCTAGGTTAAACTTTCAGAACTTCAGACTTCCTGATTTTATGTATTGTACAACATAATAGGGATTTTTTAAGTGTATCAACAAAACCAGTTGTTACTGCTGACCTCCTTTTAGTTTTATTCACTTACATTTTGTATGAAATCAGCTTTATGTTGGCTACAGTCTGTCTCAAAGTTGGTTACTTTTCTTGAGTCGCTGAGGCTGTGGAAGAGTTTGAAATCTATCTGCCCTGATCGCTTTGCAGGGAGCTCTTACTGAAGTGGCCACTTCTTACAACTGGGAATCTTTATCTGAAAATGAGATAATATACAAATGAATAATGGAAAGAATGTGGTTTTGGTTTTCTGCCAAATTTGGTGGTTATAAGCAAGAAGCTCAGCCTGAGTTTTTAAAATTTAGGAGAATATATTAAATCTTCCTGGTTTTAGGTAATTAAGGTGCTAGACCATAACACTTTCTAACAGTATTTGTGGCAACAAAAATCAGGTTCTTTCCCATTTTGAAAACATGTAACTTGTCTGCCTTGCTATGTTTTTTTAAAACTTGTCTGTAACATTTTTAGCGTGTAAGATAATCATAGAATCATAGAACTGTAGGGGTTGGAAGGGACCTCGAGAGCTCATCGGGTCCAACCCCCTGCCAAAGCAGCTCCCTAGGACATTTCACTCAGATAGGCATCCAGACGGGTCTTGAATATCTCCAGAGAAGGAGACTCCACACCCCCTGGGCAGCCTGTCCCAGGGCTCCCTCACCCTCACTGTGTAAAAGTTCTTCCCCATGTTGGTGTGGAACTTCCTGTGCTCCAACTTGCAGCCATTGCCCCTTGTCCTGTCTCCACAGACACTGAAAAGGGGCCAATTCCCCCTGCATCCCCTGCTTAAGATAATTATAAACATTAATTAGGTTCCCCCCTTAGTCTTCTCTTCTCAAGGCTGAACAGTCCCAATTTTCTCAGCCTTTCCTCATAGGGGAGATGCTCCAGGCCCTTAATCATCTTCATAGCCCTTCTCTGGACTCTCTCCAGGAGATCCCTGTCCTTTTTATACCAAGGCGCCCAGAACTGGACACAATGCTCCAGGTGGGGCCTGACTAGGGCAGAGTAGAGGGGGAGGATCACCTCCTGTGACCTGCTGGCCACGCTTCTTTTGATGCCCCCCAGTATCCCATTGTCTCTCTCAGCCCCAGGGCACACTGCTGGCTCATGGCCAACCTGTCATCCACCAGGACCCCCAGGTCCTTCTCCACTGAGCTCTTCTCCAGCAGGTCATCCCCCAGCCTGTACTGATAGAAACGGTTGTTCTTGAGGAGGGAAAAAATGTTAGAAATAAAGGCTCAGACTGTTGTCTAATCTTTGCTGTGTGAGATTGAGGCGGTGAACTTGTATGTATTTTCAGTTTCCACAGTCTCAGTCGCAGCTCCGAGCTCCCAGGCCTGCAGGTCCGCTGGTCCAGGCACCTCCTGTTTTGCTGCAGAACCAATATGAGCCAGTTCAGCCACACTGGTTCTACTGTAAGGAGGTGGAGGACAAGCAAATATGGATGCCATTCAGCACGCTGGATTCTGCAAAACTAGAGGAGGTCTATAATTCCGGTAAGCCGTGTCTTGCTCGGAGGTAACAGAAGGACTAGAAGGAAGATACTAAGAGGAATGCTGCTCATATATGAGATCATATGGGCAGTAATGAGCAATGTTAATGCAGATCTTGAAGATGTATTTTGTGCACTTAATTTATTCACTTACATTATTTCTTGTTTGATACTGCCAGTGGTAAGATGTATGTCCCCAATGAATATTGCATTTTCACATAGAGCTCCTAGTTATTTGTGTCTTGAATTTTGCCTTTTTGTCCATCTCTGGAGTAAGGGTTAATATTTGGGAGTTTTTCCAAGGTTTTTTTTGTTGTGCACCAAGCATGTAGAAGGATTTTAGGAGCAACACAATGGTTGCCTGATACTACAAAGCTGCTTTTTCAAAGTACAACTATCTTTTAATGGCTAAACATCTATCACAGAAATGCTTGGGACTGGGACAAGAGAGAAAAAAGATTGTGTTGTCGTGGTTTCCCCCCGGCTGTGGGCCGAGATCCATGCAGCTGCCTGATCCTTAAAGTAAAAGAGCAGGGGAAGAGGGAAAAGGGGAAACAAGGGAAGGGAAAAGGAAGGGGCAAATAACTCCAAACCCAAGAAACTAAGAGGCCCGTGGGTTGGGATAAGGAGAGTTTACTAAGATAACAGAAAGATAAAATATACCAATGCTAACAGGACTTTAGAGCAAAAGAATATGAAACTCTTGATCCCCAATGCAGTTTCTCCCCGACCCACACAACTCAGGCCGGACCACCCAGAGCTGTCCCGGAACCCGACCGTCCCCCCAAGCAGCACGCGTCCCGCCACCGCCCCTCTTCTTCCTCCCCTCAGCCCCCCGTTATCCTGGGCAGGACGTCATTGGCATGGAATACTCTCTTTGGCCCATCTGGGTCACCTGTCCTGGCTTCGCCCCTCCTTTCTCAAGAATAGAGAAATAGGAAGAAGCTGAGAAAGTCCTTGACTGTCTGACTGCAACTAAGAACATCAGGGTGTTCTCAGCACTGCTTTCATTGTAACTCCCAAACACAGCATGCCATCAGCTGCTACAAATGAAGTTAACTCTATCCTGACTGAAACCAGGACAATTGTATAGGTTAGTAGTGTAACCAGGTGTGATGTTTGTGTTGCAGTCCAGCCTGATCCTGAGAGCGTGGTTCTGAGCACGGACGGGGGACGCTATGATGTTTACCTGTATGACAGAGTGAGGAAAGCTGTGTACTGGGAAGAGGAGCCTTCTGAAGTGAGACGATGCATGTGGTTTTATAAGGGAGAGAAGGACAGCCGGTTTATTCCATACACTGAGGATTTTAGTGATAAGCTGGAGGTTAGTATTACCTTTATGTAAACTTCATGAAGAACTCAATAGTTCTTTGTATTTATGACCTTTAAAATACTTCTTTCTGTTTCATTCAAATGCTTCCCAACACTTAATGGATTTAAATGCACTTTCTGAAGCAAAGTAAGCAAATCCTGGAAAGCTGAGCGACTTGAAGGCCATGTTGCTCATGCACAAGTCCTGCATCACTGTGACCTGAAGTCAGCTTGTGTAGTGCTTCATGTGACACTTTTCTATAAATAAAGTTACGCAGATTATAATGTTACAGATGATGCAGGAGGCCAAAAAGTAGTTTGTCTGACAAAGCATACTGATTTCATGTAATTTGCTTACTGTTTCAGGCAGAGTATAAAAGGGCTGTAACTACAAATCAATGGCATCGGCGACTTGAATTCCCAAATGGGGAGACAATTGTTATGCATAATCCCAAGGTAATAAATTTTGGTTCACTAGAGGGGAATGAGCACATGGATGGAAGCATTAATTCAACCCAGTCTTAGTCTTGCTTGAAATGTACTTGTTGATTGTTATGGATGTTTGTGCATTGAAGATGATAAAGGTTACAAAATGCAGGTTTATAAAACTCCTGCTTGCTTCAATGTGCTGTCACATGATTAAAAGACAAAGTTTTCTGAAACCTAAGGGTTTGCATAGTAAATATTTTGACAAAGTGTAACTGGCAGCAAATGGGGAGGTAATTAATTTGAATTAGTTTAACCTCAGACAGCCTGCACCAAATGGAAGGTAATTTATACTAAGAGCTTTCATGTGGAGAAGAGCATTAATCTAACTAAAAGGCAATTAGTTTGTGTATCTAAACCATAAGAAGTCTTCAGCTGCAACTGTTTTTAGTCCATGAGAAAGCATAGCAAAAAAAAGCTTTAAAAGTTATTCTAAGTATTCTGGTAGCAGTCTCATGTGATTACAACATGGACTTCAGCCTTAATGACCAATGCTGTTAACTGTTAACTTATCACAGTTGTAGTAATTAATAAATAAAATAATCCAAGGGCCAGAAAGAATCATGGTTGCTCCTATTTTAAGCACTTATTAATGCTGATTAAGGCATTCTGTCCAGTAAAAACCTGGAGAAGGAGTGCTTAAACTACTTGGTGTAATAAGGAGGAGTTTGGACTTACTGAGTCAGCGTAAGCCTTGTAAACAGCTGTACTAGGGAATTCCTCATTTTCTAGGATTTCTGGGCTACTTTGAAAGTTGTTTTCCTTGCCTGAAAAGCACTGCACTTTTCCCCCACTCCCCATGATAGAGGAATTGCAAATAGCATTGAGTTTCCTCATATAAACACTGATCTGCTAAGTGGATACTGGCTTCTAGCGAAGAGGAGCTTGAATAATGCTTGTCTGAGGAGTTACAATTTTAAAGAGTCACTGAACAGGCCAGTGTCTTCAACTAATGGTTACTTTAGTTTAAGTCATCTGGTTGCTTTTCACACGGATGAGAAATATCTGTGCTATTTTGGAGTCTAGTTTTAGTGAAGCTGTCGCTGCCACAGGGAATAGCCCATGGGTTTTCTAAGGCTTTTGCTCTTTCTGGGGTGTTTTTACATCTGTGCAGAGGAATAGATGAATCTCAGATGCAAGGTAAAGCAGTCAAGCAAAAAATATGTTAAAACCATGCAATGCCTTCAGACTAATGATTTGAATCATAAGGGGGTTTGTGTTTGTAATTGGACAATATTTTTTTCAGGTCATAGTTCAGTTCCAACCTTCTGCCTCACCAGATGAATGGGGCACCACTCAGGATGGTCAGGCAAGACCAAGGGTGGTAAAACGTGGAATTGATGATGACCACGATGAAATTCCTGATGGTAAGTGATTACTGTATGTGGGTCTGCAGCTTGAGCAGTCAGTTTGGTTCTGTGCAAAAATTGGACTACAGTGGAGTGGCAATGCACTGCTCATGCCTAGAGCCTAAAGATTAAAGTTATTCCTTAATCTGCAGATCATATCGGTACTCTGAATTTTTTCTTCTCTTTTTCTACAGGAGAAATGTCCCAAATTGACCACCTGGTGTTTATGGTTCATGGTATAGGTCCTGTATGTGACTTGAGATTTAGAAGCATTGTTGAATGTGGTATGTTTTTGCTCGTTCAATGGGTAGTTGTATTCTTAACTGTTTAAATGTGGGTCTCTATATCTTGTATTAAGATAAGTGTGCCTTCAAATAAAACCAGAAATCTGTAAGGTTAAGAAGTTCAGTTGCTGGTAGAATTTTTTCCTGATCATTTTCCAAAAGTATAATTTGCATTTTTTCACACTTACACCTGCTATTATTAGTCCTTAGTGTTAGTCTTGCAGAGTGGTTTGGGTTTTGTGGGGTGTGGGGGTTTTTTTTTGTGCTGTGGGTGTATGTGTGGTTTGTGTGTGGGGTGGTGATTGTGCAGAGTGGGTTTTTGTTTGCATTTTTGGTTGTTTCTAAATACATTGCAGTACAAGCAAATAAATTAAGGCTGTGTCTAGTCATGGAGTAAAACATGAATTCAGTGTGAGATAAATTGAAGCTTGTTAGAAAATACACTTAAAAATTCTTAGATAAGTAATATTTGAAAAGCTTTTCCCACTTTGCAGTTTCTGACTATATCTGAAATTGGGGAAGGATTAAAAAAAATGAAAAAAAAATTATGTGTTACTTGAGTACTGCTACTGTGAGGTTTTCATTGCTCTTCTTCTCTGCAGTTGATGATTTTAGGACTGTTTCTCTGAAGTTGTTGCAGACTCACTTTAAGAAATCTGTAGAGGAACATAAAGTGAGCAGGGTGGAATTCCTCCCAGTTCACTGGCACAGTTCTCTCCATGGAGATGCAACAGGTGTAGACAGGTGAGCATGTTGTAAACTTCATACAGGCTGTATCCTAACAGTTTCTGTAGAGAGTTGTTTTTCTCTTCCACTTAGATCAATCTGCTTATACAAGTTCCCTGTTAGTATGTAAGAGCAATATTGGAATTGGGGAGGGGAGGGGTGTGTTATTTGAGGCACCCCTTCAGCCTGGAGAGGAAAACAAAGAGAGCTGTATCTTTCTCAAATATGTCCAATCAGTGCGGATAGCATTCATATAGGAATATGCAACAGACCAGAAGGCTGTATGGGGTTTTTTAACGTCTCTAGAGACCATATCTGTACTATTTACCTTGCAGTTCTGTTACCTGTCATTTCAGAAGCTAATAAAGTTCTTACCCATGTTTCTTTAAAAGGTGCTTATGCTCCTAATGATTTTCTTTTCCTAGGAACATAAAAAAAATCACTTTGCCGAGCATTGGACGCCTGCGCCACTTCACCAACGAAACACTCCTGGACATCCTGTTTTACAACAGCCCCACCTATTGTCAGACCATTGTGGATAAAGTAGGGATGGAAATGAATCGTTTGTATGCACTTTTCATGAGTCGAAACCCAGACTTCAAAGGAGGGGTCTCTGTGGCTGGGCACAGTTTAGGTAATTATCTAAGGAAGAGATTTGGGATAAATACAACATCCCTACACGAAGGGAACCGGGACTGTCATTAAGCATAAGGCTAAAAGTAGCTCATAGGGCATGGCTGTCTTTCAGAATACTGCTGACTGAAAGTCAAACACCTCTCAATAGCTAAGTTTGTAAACCTTTGAGAGGGGTTTAGTACTTCATGATGGTTGCGTTCCAGTCAATATGTGGGTATTTTAGCTTTAATTCAGCCATTTTTTTTGGATCAGTCTATACATTGCTATTACTATTGCATATAAATCGTGCTCAGGATTGAGGGACAAGAAAACCTGACATTTTTCTCAAGGCAACTTTAATTTCTGTTTCCAGGTTCCTTAATTCTATTTGACATACTGTCTAACCAGAAGGACTTGGCTTCATCAGTAAATAGTGGACCATTCTCTGGTGTTAACGGGACTGTAAAGGATATGGCTGTTCCTGATAAACAGGTAATTTCCACACCAGTCTTTCCAGACAAATCTGATATTTCCAGCAACATTTTCTTAAGTTTTCAGAATTTACTAGCTAAAATGGGATTCTGGGGTCTGATAGTACATTTAAACATGCTAGTTGAAATGGGCAATTTTGTAAACACTGTCAATTCTCAGGACAAACTGTTTGCATCTCTTTTAAAGTTCTGAGTAGTTCAACAAAGGGAATTGATCACCAACATCAGCTTTGACCCTGGTGGACATTTAACTTGGTCTTAACATTTTCTGAATGGTGAGGAGGATGCATAAAAGGGAAAGAAGCTGTGTTCATGCTAGAAACAGTGACCAGCTGTTTGAGTAAAATGAAATACTTGTGAGCGTTGTAAAGCTCAAGAAACCTTTTGCCACTCTTAATTTTTAAAAATAGGTTTTTTGGGTCTATTATCAGTGGAAAGCCTGTATCTTGCTTTAGTTAAAATGGGCATAAATTAACAAAGCTTACATAAAAATGTTTAAAAGAGAAAGTTACTAAGCCTGTTTTTGCTTGGTGAGTACTGACTTTTCACTGTTAGATGGTGTGATTCTGTTTGTGCTGATTTGGTTTTGTGGTTTTATTTTTGAAGATGACTGAAGATACCAGTTCCTTGGGCTCCTCGATTACTACTTCTGGTGATGACCTTTGTGAGCCTGAAGTAGATGATGACGTTCCTACTCTGCAGAAGACTCTGGAAATGCTTAGTGTGTCAGAGTATATAACCACATTCGAAAAGGAGCGAATTGACATGGAGTCTCTGGTACAATATGTTCCCTTGACTTATGGGGATCGGCAGGGGATGGAGGTTTATGGTTTGGGGTTTTTTGGTGGTGAGTTTTTGTTTGTTTGTTTTATTTTCTTTGAGTTTAGTGTACCATGAGGCATAAAGGCAGTTGCAAAGGTAAGATAATTAATGCATGACATGAATGCTACATGTCTTTTTCTTGGTGTGGTGTGTCGTCCTTCCCTCCTCCGCCCCCAGTTATGTGAAGGTACTTTTTATCATGTCTTTTTTAATTTTTTTGTAATTTCTGTGGCTTTATAAAATGTCTTATTTAATTTGTAAGTCATTGTGAATAAGAAATGATATGTGTTAATGAGAGAAGTTCTAAAGTATGCTTTGATGTGTGTGGTTTTGTTTTTTAGTTGATGTGTACAGTTGATGACCTGAAGGAAATGGGGATACCTCTTGGACCAAGAAAGAAAATAGCTAATTTTGTAAAAGACAGAGCAGCCAAGCAGGTAAAGCACATTTTTCTGGAGTTAATTACAAAGTTGTTAAACAAATGTAACTGATTTCCATGCTGTGAAGTAACTTCTATTCTTTAATGTGCTTCTTAGCTTCATGGGTGTAGTAAAGGAATCTTGACAACAGTGAAATTAATCCTTTTTTTCCTGATTTTGAAACTTGTCTCAAAAGGAACAGAAGAAAGCAGTGGCAGAAAAGAAAGCAGTGGTGGCTGCCACACTCCAAACTCAAGAAGATGGCCAGAAAGCAAAAGAGACAGTTACTCCTGTCTCCCCTTCAGAGTCTGGTCAGCTGCACTCAAAGAGAAAGCTTCCAGTTGGTGCATCTGTTTCTTCGGTGAACATTGACTATGACTATTTTGAAGTTGGAACTGGCCAGGTGAGACTATATAGATTTACATTCATTCCTTTTGCTTGTGGTTTCTTTTTTTCATGTTGATGACTCTGTGCTACTTCCCTTGATTGTTGTCCTAACGTTATCTTTACGTAGAACTTCTACCCTTTGTAACTTTACCCTTTGTCAGGAGGGAGGGCTGGAAGAATGGGTTACTTCCACTGACAGGCAAAGGTTGCTGCAACAAGGATGCTGCTGCAGTTGATTTTTTTTTTCTTTCAACAGGGAGCAATCTGTAAACATGGTTCTATTCCATTTTAAGATTATAGTATTAAAATTTACCAGTACTGTAGTGTTAGTATGGAAGAGGGCAATGTAGCTGAAGCTTCCTGGAAGTACTGTGATCATGTGGTTGATTTAATACATACCTTGTTTGAGAGACCTCATCGCGGTCTGTGGCTTCCTGAGGAGGGGGAGTGAAGGGACAGACACTGATCTCCTCTCTTTAGTGACCAGTGATAGAACATGGGGAAACAGCATGAAGCTGAGACAGGGCAGGTTCGGGTTGGATATTAGGAAGAGGCTCTTCACTGAGAGGGTGGTTGGGCGCTGGCACAGGCTCCCCAGGGAAGGGGTGACTGCACCGAGCTTGGCTGAGGTCAGGAAGCATCTGGATGATGCCCCCAGTCCCATGCTCTGACCTGGCTGGCCCTGTGTGGAGCCAGGAGTTGGACTTGACGATCCTTATGGGTCCCTTCCAACTCAGTATTCTATGATAACATCAACTAGCTGGCAGTTCTGAGAGATGATACCCCATTCTGTATGGTAGGTTTCTGTGGCTTACAGCGCGTTGGACTTCGAACCAGATATTTTCTTTGCTCTGGGTTCTCCTATCGGCGTGTTCCTCACTGTGAGAGGTGTGGAGAAGATTGATGAGAACTACCAGCTGCCTACCTGCAAGGGATTCTTCAATATCTATCATCCAGTGAGTAAGCAGGGCTTTTGAGATTTCATCTTAGTTGATGCAGATGACAACAATGCAGAATACAGAGTTTTAACCTCTCTGCTTTTCACCTGTTCCCCTATGTACATATCCCAAAATGCCCTTTAGGAAAAAGGAGGCCATAAATGTTTGGAATAGTGGCCTTTTTTGCAGTGCAAGTGAAGTAGAGCTGGCTATAGGTCCCATACCCAGCACTCTATGTATGGGTTGTCTTAGTAACACTTGTCTTGCTCATTTTTAGAGCTTAAAGAACACTTTTTTCTCATTAATTTCAAGTCACTCTAGTAGATTTTTATAAAGTATTTGTATTTGAGCTGTCTATGGGACTTTCCTGAGTTTCTAGTGTAGATTCTGGGAAAATTAGAGGTCTTTAGAGGTCTTGAGGTTCATGCAGTACATTTCTCCTCTTCTGTCCTGTCTTGTTTAACAATTAAACAGTGACACATTAGTAGAGATCATTGGAGTGCAAGAAAATTGTGCTGCTCTTTTAGTCTTAGAATCTCTCTCTGTAAGAGAGCAAGACCTAATTAATAATGAACCTGCTTAATCTTATGATTAAACTAAGTGGTCATGAACTGAGTTTTTATGAAACTGAAATAGAGCAGAATTAAACCATGATTCTCAATCATAAATAGGAGGGTTTTTTCACTGCAATGTGATAATTAGAATAATTTCTAAGATAACTAAATGTCTGTGTTGTTTCTTAACAGCTTGATCCAGTAGCTTACAGGTTAGAACCAATGATCATTGAAGACATGGATTTAAAACCAGTTCTTATTCCACATCATAAAGGCAGAAAAAGACTTCATCTGGGTAAAAGAAAATCTCCTTCATACATAGATCTCATTCCTAATTTACTCATTTGATACATTGGAATATTGTAGAATTTCAAGAGACTAATGAGTATTGCTGGATATCTAGCCCTAGATTTTTCCTTAACATCAGAGGGGATGCCCCCTAAGTTGGGCATTTATAATTGCATTCAGATGCAATAATTGTAATTCCTCCAGCTTTGAGCTTTTCATTACCAAAGTTCTGTTTCAGAATTGCTGTACATTTATTCACCTTCATTTCTAAGATGGTGTGAAACAAAAGAATTTAAAGGTTTCTTTTACCTTGTTCCTACTGGCCAGCATGAAGTGTTTAACCAGTGTCTGTTCAGTATTGAAAATGTTGAGGACAAAGGTGATTCCACAGCTGTTGGTGGGCAGGCACTCAATTTTGTTGTTCACAAGTACACATCAGATCAAGGTGCCATACTTAAATTTTGCATCTATAGTAAGGAAATTCAATTGTGTTCTACAGTTGGCAGTTTTGGTGGGGTACAGGTTCACAGAGCCCTCCTGAAAGCCTGTCTTGAGCCACTTGGATGGAAAAAATCTGCAGCATCCATACTTTAGAATAATACACTAGAATCACTGTTTTCCTATAGCAGATGAGGTCCTTGTTAAGGAATGTTTTAGGCTACAGCTCCAAAGTATGCATAGCAAAGTAGGAAAACATGGTCTGTTGCTCTTTTACTAGTTTTTCATTGGTGTAAATGAATATTCCATGGAACTGTGGTGAGCCCTGATTTAACAGACCCATGTGCTCCTCACCAGTAACTGAGGAGAGCTCTTCTTCGCTCAGAGCCTCCCACCAGTATTGCATGGCAGCTTGGTTACTGGTGACACAGTAACTAGCTCTAGCACAATTACAGGCTGGAGCTGTGTGGGATTGCTTCTCCAAATTCACTACTACTGCAGGAGACGTTGAAAGCCCTTCTGGTCTCTTCTGCTGTGCTGGAGTTTGAAACTAGTCTCTGTAAGTTACCTTTAGTGTAGGATGTTTGGAGTGATTGTGGGTGATGGTGGTGTTGAGGGGTTGGCTGGTGTAGCTATTTTTGTGGAACCTTTCTGGATTTGGAGGCAGTTGGACTGTTTCCTGTGCTAGTGGTGTTAACTCAACCCATACAGTGAGAAATTACTTGTGTATTAATCATGTTTCACCTAATCTTTTAAAATGGAATAAAGAAGCAGGAAACACATGAAATAGCATACCTGTTTCTCCTAATAAATTGGGATGATTTTTGAACAGGGTTTAATCATTTTGGTTTTAGTTCATAATTCTAAATCCTTTTACTATAATGATTTTTAATTTATATATATATTTATTTTTTAGAGTTGAAAGACTCTCTCTCTCGTATGGGATCTGACCTGAAACAGGGTTTTATCAGCTCTTTGAAGAGTGCATGGCAGACCCTGAATGAATTTGCACGTGCTCATACATCTTCAACTCAGCTACAAGCAGATCCGACTGGAGAAAGTAGCTAACCAAATTAAGGAGGAAGAAGAAAAGCAAGTAGTAGAAGGTACGGGGGCACATTGTTGGTTTGCTTATACCTTACCCATCTCAAATTAGTAGAAACTTGAACCATCTTAGTGGCTGTTTGCTCTTGATTTTCCTGACCCTATTGAGGAGGCCTCCGTTCCTCTGGATCATTGTTAAATGTAAGATCTGTTGCTGCACATTTTTTTCTTTTAGGAAAGGAAAAGCTAACTTTTACTGAAGGATGTTTTAGGCTTGACTTTGTATAACCTTTCAGCTTTTCTGTTAGAAGGGCATGTTTCTGAATCAGTTGTGTTTTTCTTTCTCAGGGCAAATATGTACAAATAAATATTTGTGGGATTTATTCTCTTCAATATAGTGTTCTGCTGAGGTTTTGAAATGAGCTAAGAAGCATTTAAATATGTGCTTTAGCAGAAAAAAATGCTGCTGAGGACAATAAACATAAGTCAAATATAAATTTTACCCTTAATGATACCAAGGGCAGGCTTCCCAGTTGTGAATTATCTGTTAGTGTTTAGTAATGCTGGCTTTCTCTCTGCTGGCAAAGACAAAACACTCCTCCTTGTTTAAATTGAAGAAAGTGGCTGCCTCTGTGCAAAGGGGTTGTAAAAATATATTACTTCTAGTTATTTGCTTGTGGAATGACTGGATCTGTCTACATATAAACAGTAGGGTTTGTTTGGAAAATTACTCAGCTACTACTTTGTGAGCTGTTCTTCACAGAAACTCTGTTTAAACTGTTCTGAAAGAAATAAGCCTGTATTTCCAGTAACTTTTCTGAATTATGCAGTCTTACTGCAAGCACTTGGAAGTCATAGCAGGGAAAGTGGGTGATAGTTCTTGATTATAGTCAAGCAGGCTGTGCTTGAAAACAGTTTAAATCTTAAACTCTTTAATTTTAGCTGAAAAGATCACTGAGAGTCCAGATCCTCCAAAAGATGAAGATTTTTCAGTGAAGGTTGGAATGCTAAATGGAGGACGCCGTATCGATTATGTTCTACAAGAAAAACCAATAGAAAGCTTCAATGAGTACCTTTTTGCTTTGCAGAGTCATTTGTGCTACTGGTAAGAGGAAATATTGGTGTTTCTATAAATACTGCTGTTCTGATACAGCTGTGTAGCTTCAAAAGGCAGTGCTGACTTGCCTTCTTCTTTTCTTCCTCCTGTTGTCTGTTATTTACCTGCGACACAAGGGGAAATGGCCAGCCTCTTCTCAGTGTCTGTGGGGACAGGACAAGGGGCAATGGCTGCAAGTTGGAGCACAGGAAGTTCCACACCAACATGGGGAAGAACTTTTCCCCAGTGAGGGTGAGGGAGCCCTGGGACAGGCTGCCAAGGGGGTGTGGAGTCTCCTTCTCTGGAGATACTCAAGCCCCATCTGGACGCCTATCTGTGCAACCTGTCCTAGGGACCCTGCTTTGGCAGGGGTTTGGACTTGATCTCTGGAGGTCCCTTCCAACCCCTATGATTCAGTGATTCTGTGACTGTGTTTCTTGTCTGAACCTTTTATAATGAAAGCTCGGGTGATCTCTGTCAAAAATAATTCCCTATTTGAAGTGTTTCACTTCAACTATGTTTTGACACAAATAATTGGCTTTGTTTACACAGATCTATGTTTTTTCAGGCTACTGCTGGCTTGAGAAATGAAACGTTGCAAAAGGACCAACCAGTTATAAAGCTACCAGAATAAGAATTGTTCCAGTGGTCAGTGTGTATGCATGTGACTTAGACCTGAGTTTTCTGTGCCTTTGTAACCTTGAAAATGTTTGGAAAAGACAACTAGAGAGTTGGATATGAGGCCTTCATCACTTCATTCTGAAATGGTCTCTCATTTGCCTTCCCACACAGACATACTGTAAAGATAAATGCATTACACTCTGAGCACTGAAGTGTTACACAATCAGAACTATTTGAGTATTAAGGTAAACAGTATATATGACTGTCCAAGAATGTCAGTCTCAGGGTGTCACACCTAGATGTCACTGTTAGCTAATGTAATTTCAAAATAAGACTGTCCTAGCACAAAGGAAACAAATCTGGCATCCTGTTTGCAATAAAGACATTGCATTACCAGCCCCTTGACCTTTGACAGGCAAAACACATGCACTTAGCTACAATCACCTTCAGAACAAGGAGAGCTCTATGAGCATTTTGACAGATAGAACTATCTATGGAGGAATTGTATCCGACTGCAGTATGTAGTGAAATGATTGCCTCTTCCTGTTGGAATGAGATGGGGCTGGATAAATGAAAGAAGAAGGCACAGTGGCTCTAGCTGTAAGTTTGGGTGGTTATGATCTGCTGGGGTGTCAGTTGCTGAGCTGTGCAAAATGCTGTTGAGGGGGGAGTGACTTTAATTGATCAGTAAGCAACAACATACTGGTCTCTCCTGAGCTCAGCAGGTGCTGGACAAGCAGTGCTCTACCCTAGTTTTGGAGGTTTTGATTTTTGATAGCTAATGACTTTTTAAGCAGGTATTGTTCTGGGGGTTACAGCCTGGATTGGAACGCGTTATCGGAAGGATCTTACTAAAGCCAGCATTGCTTGAGGAGTTAAGGAGGAGATGAGTAGCTGGAGCAGGGATTATCAAAGCCGGTGTGTGCTGGCACTTGTTGAGCGCTGTGCTGTAGCAGGGCTCCCCGAGCAGCCTGTGACCCTGTGGTGGCAGTGCCGTTTCGTGGCCAGAGTCAAAGGAAGGGGGAGCTTTTCTGCAAGGCAGCAGCTGATCATCACCATGTTGTTTAAAAAACTTCCTACCCATGGCTTTTTCTTGTCATTCAAGTGAGGAAGATAAGCATGAGGACGATAAGCATGAGGACTGATGACCCAAATACCAGAGTGGGTTTTGAAACAGGGGTTTTTTTTGTGTGTTTGTTTTTAGGAAGAGGTTGATGGGGAAATCCTTAAATGAAATGATCTGTGTGCTAGAGAGAGCAGAGCTGCTGTGTTGATCCTTTTGCTTGCTTGTTTGCTCACTTGTTTAATAGTGGAGGCCATCAAGAAATGTGGTTACTGTATGTTCTGTTGTGCTTGCGTGTTTAACTCTCTCCTGGTGCTCTGTAAATGATGTTCCTCACATTTGGAGGATGACAGTTCTCTCTAAATCTCCTTTACTGTCTCCCTATGTTATTTCCTTTAAAAAGCACAGGAAGCTACATCTTGTCTAACAACCACAGTGCTGGAACCTTGTTAAGATTTGCCTGTTTAATTTTGTTATTTTTCACAGTGGTTGTTACTCTTTGATATTGTTCATGTGTGTTTAAATAACACTTTAGAGATAAAGAAGAAAATTAAGTCTGCCCTTGTTAAAGTCAGATAGCCTGAAGCTTTGATTTTGAAAAAGGGGAGGGAACACAGTAACTTGGAAAGATGGCACTTATATTAATCTTTAAATTATTTCATAACTTCCTTACTTTCTTCCTGATCACTAAAAAGTAAGACTGTTGGTATTTAGTATGGTGTTTCTCACAAGGAAGTGACTCCCAGTTAGGAGAGAAGAATTACAGTGTTTCTGATAGCACTGGCAAGGCTGAGATTTGATACTGGGCTATTAAATGCAGTGGAGCAAGTAAGGGAGGACAGCCTTGGTGGAATATACTCACGAGCTCATCACAGACAAAAGGGATAGATTATTTGAGGAGGTTTAAGCCAAATGAGTAACATCAAAGAAGTGGATAAGGGAAAGGGATTTTGAGTTGCAATATAACGAGGATAGCAGAGTGGGGGAAATGCAGTAGAATAAGGTGAATGCATAGGCTTAGTTGATAGCAGAAATAATGCAAGACCAGTGAAGAATTGTAGCTCAGAGAAAGTTGCTAGAGGTGAGGCCACGTTCCCAAAAGGTAAGTACTAGGGCAACAGGCTGTGCAGATTTTTAGGGAGATGGGATGGGATGAAATGTGGCTTACAAGAATTAGAATGTGGACTATACAAAACTAATACTCTTTTTTAAAAATTAAATTCTTCACAGGGGCTCTGAAGACACTGCTCTGCTGTTTCTCAAAGAAATATACAAGACCATGAATATCAGTCCTGAGCAGCCACAGCACTGATGAAACATGAATTTGTAAGTTTGTTCTGGTGCAACTTATGTACTTATATTAATTTCAGCTGCGACTTAAATGTCTTTTACTTTCCTTTTTTCCCTCTGAAGTTTAAATTATGAAACAGGCAGCTGCAGAGTGTCAGCGTTTTGATTGCAAAAGTGATTTCTAGACTAAAATGCAGGGCAAGTCTTCACATTCTTCTCCCTCCTTCACTCCCAAAAGATATCTGATGTTATAGTTTTGGGCATGGGGCAATAATTACCAGTATGAATCCTTGCAAACCAAGTGATCTCTCATGGTTTTTTCCCCATTTCAATTGTCCAAGTGTAGGAAAACTTGGTGATGGTGGATATGGTGGAATTTGATTCACAGTGCAGTAGATTACAGCAGTGGAACACTGCTTATGTTCTTTAATGTGCAAACTGTAGTATTGGTTGACCAATTGTGCACTTCTATGCCAGGGAAAGTCACTTCTACCTAAGGTGTTAAACATAGATAGTAATAAATCACTGAATGAGACCTCTATATATGCCAGTACTTTATTGTATAGCTTAAGAATTTCAGTAGAATGGGTGAAATGATATAGCATGGATGTTGGTTCACTTTGAAAAGAAATTAAAATAAAAATATCTCTAAGTGTTTCTCAGATCTAAGATACTCAATCACATTGAGTATTTGTCTGTTACCTGAGGATATGTATTGTATGGTTTTGCATCACTGGATGTTACAGAAAAGGCTATATTTTCTTTTGAGAGGCAAGGAGGAAGAAATACCTGCCTCATCATTTTGGAATTGTACAGCAGGATAGTTTCTGATATATTTCTTCATTTTTCAGAGGAACTGATAAGGTACATAAATACCCATCATGAAGAGTAATACCTGCCATTTCAGAGGAATATTCAAGATAACTTTAATGACTACCATACAGCCTTTTGTAGCAGAATGCTTCTGATGGTCAGCAGACAGCATCTTTTATTTATTAATTTTTTTAAAATGAAATGTCATGGCTGATCAAATGTATCTTCTAAAGCATGGTCAAATAAAAGCAAAAAAGCAGTGCTTGGCAGCACAGTTCTGCCAGGGTGTATCCCTTACCACAGTGGTGTGAAGTCATCAGTGCAGAGTTTTGTCTCTGCTTTTCTTTCTTTATGACCACTTAGAGTGAAATTGTATGAAACTTACTGCTGCAGAAATAACACTCTGTGTGGTGGGAGGTGGGGAGTGGGTGTGACAAGTTATCAGCACAAAGCTAAAAGTGGGTTTGTTGCTTAAGCTTCAGCAGACACTGGGATAATCGTATTTTTCATTGAGAACTACATAGTCAGAGGATGATTTTGCAGGACTTTGTGCAACAAAGTGTGGTCAAGGATGTCTGTGGGATGTCCTTAATGACAGGTTGGGACTTGGAAAGGCTGCATGCTACAAGGCTAGGGTTTGTTTTTTTTTAATGTGAGAGGAAATGTCTCTACATATGCTGTATAAATTATTAATAAGCCTTGCAGTAGGGCAAAGGGAAATTCTCCCTCAGTGGTAGACAGTAGTCAGGTAGGGTTGGAATGTTGTGGTGTGGGATGTTTGGGTTTTTTTTTAAGAGCTCCAAATGTAGAAGGGTGGCAGTGTGAGGACAGTGGATTATCCACCGGTGCCTATGACAGCAACATCCCTTTACCTGTCTTAAGATGCAGATTATCTGAAGAATGGCCTCTATCTATTTGTGGGCTGTTCAAGGGAAAGTGTCAGACGTGGCTCTGGGCTCCCTCTTCATATTTTTCATGTTAATTGATTTGGATGCTGAGACCTCACCACTTCCCTGCTTTGATGTGCAGAATTACCCCTTGCTTTCCAGTTTAATTTCATGGTGTCTGCTGTCAGCAGAGGGAAGGAGATAGGATCTCCTAGCCTGCTTGTCTCTGCTTGGAGAACGTTGATCTTTACGGTGCTGTTGGCCAGTGTGGATAGATCCCTTTCACTTATCAGGGACTGTGGTCATTTTGGAGCAAATAAAAAATTTAGCAAAGGCAAGCCAAGGGAGGAGTTGAACGTTGGGTTTTAACTCTGGTCTGAATTAGCTGATGGTTTACTTCTGGAGAGATGGAGGGAGTTGTACTAACTGTGCTTCATCATGTGGATGATGAATTTTGAAAGCAAAGAAGGGAAGTGTTGGTGCACAACATCTGTGCCATAGCATGCTTGTGTAGTGTTCTCTCATGGGAGTTGTGTTTTGGTTTGGGGTTTTTTTTTATACCTATGGGTAACTTAACTTCAATTATCTTGGCCAAAATTACATATGAGAATTGGTGAGTAGTTAGCAGTATCTGTTTCCTTCTATTCATTGATAAAATAGTACTGATGATACTAAAAACTCTTGAGTTCTACTTTTGTTTTGTATGAGTGACTTGACTTAGTTCTCCTAGATCATTGTGAAGCTGTTCTTTGTAACAGTAATGCAGGGGTTCAGGTAAGCAATGTAAAGAAGTGCTTGGGACAGCTTTTACACACAGATTGGAAGTTTAATTCCCAGTGTCTCTCTTGGTAACCTGGTTGAAAGGAAACTGAAAACCCTGAGATGTCTTTAATTTACTCTTGCAAATGAGAATTTTGGTTTTCTTCAGTAAAGTGTAACAACCACTAGCATCTTACTCTTAAACTGACAGGAGTGTGTATCACTCTGTTGGTTAGATTTGTTTAAATTGTAAAATGTAACCATTTACATATTGTTATATTACAGTTCTTTTTAGAGCCCCCCAGTGAGGGTGGAGAATGCACCAGCACATTAAAGCTTGGATGGATAAAATATTGTCTTTAACTTTATTCTTTATATGAAGTAGGATAATTTATTACCCTAACTTAAACAATCAGCAGTATATGTATAGTGAGTAGCATCTTATGAGCACTTGTGAGCTCTTACTGTTTGCAATTAGAGTCCACAAAAAGTGTATTTCAGGAGCTTACTGTAATAAAAAAAAAAGATGAAAAATGTGTTTGGATTTTGAAAGTCTTTTTGCATCCTTTTGAAACTGAATGTTGGCACACTTCACTTTATTTGTATTGCTGCAGGAATAGAAACCTGATCTATTTCATGTTTCCCACGTGTACCTGTTCTGTTTTCTCTGCACAGCCATACCTGGTGCTCCCACAGACCCGGTGAAAAGCGCTTGGAAGAACTTTCTAGTATTTTCATATAGACAGATGGCAGGATAAGCTTCAGACTCTTTTCCTGCCAGTCCAGAACTTGCTCAGATTCTACCTTCTTGTGTCACTTCAAGCAAACTTAAATTTTGAGATGATCAGGACTGTCATTCAGGCGTTGGACGGAATGACACAGATTTGATCTTAAATGATACACTTGCCAAACACAGAGTGGTCGCTGAAGAAGGTTTGGGTTTGCTTTGGTTTTGGTTTTTTTTATTGGCATGCAGATGATTCTTTCTCTCCCTCAGCTATCCTGTCTCTGCTGGCTGTCAAACATACTTTGCCTGTCAAGGCAGCATGTCCTTATTAAGGACTTAATGAGAAGCAGCAATAATCTGCTTTTCTTGACACGTTTATTGGTCCACCTTTTAAAAATCAAAATGTGAACTGTAGTTAGAACCACATTTAATACAGATTACACAAAGCAGTTCATAGTTCAATAACTAGCAACCAGAAGCATTTTCTTACTATTGTAAGTGTGATGGAGATTATTTTGTAAAGACCTTTTTAAGCCTCTGTTAAGAGTTTTATTGTGGGTTTTTTTTAAAGTAAAAACTTTTGACTTTAAAGAGGTTAGAAGTTTGTTACAGCTAGTTCAGTGTTCACATCTCCTGAAATAAAGAACAATTTAAAATAACATTTTGGTTTGGTAATTAAGGTAATCTTAGTGAAACTGGGCTGTGGTTGTGAGAACTAAAACACTTACCTTGCAGTTTAATAACTCAAAACTATTAATGTAAAATAGGTGCTTCTGAAATTTACGGGTGCTGGGTAATAATCTTGGTCCAGACTCACAATCCAGACTCCTTTCATGGAATGAAGTTGAGATGAGTTGGGATAGTATGAAATCCTTCAATTTGTGTCCCTGAATACTGAGCTTCTGTAGCTTTCTTCTGGCTTCAGCATGCAGGCAAATTGTGGCTCTTCTTAATATTAGTGACTTAACCTTACTACTACTGACTATTCCCCTCTCTTGTTGCAGTAAATGAATTTTGAAATGCAGTATGTTTTTTTTCCCTTGGTATTTGTAAAACCCATGTGCTGGTGTATATATTTTGGCTATTATAATTAAAATGCTATACTTTCAGTGGGTCTTTAGAGCAAGATTTTGTATTTCAGCATATAAAATAGGTTGGAAGGAACCTCTGGGGAGGTTACTTAGTCCAACTCCCCCGCTCAAGGCAGGAGTGGCTTAGGGTCTTGTTCAAGGAGGGACATCCTTCACCTCTTCTGATGTTTGACTACTGTGGTTGTAAACTTTTTTTCTTATATGATTGGATTTTCCCAGGTGGAGCTTGCTGTCCTTGGTGTTTCTTGTCCTTCCTCTGTGCATCTTCAAGAATAATGTCTCCGTCTTCTCCTGTACTCTCACATTAGATAGCTGAGGACAACAATAAGATTGTCCTGTTTGGCTTCTCAAGACTGGACACTTGGCTTGACATGTTCTTGCAGGCCATGTGCTGTGGCCCTGTGGTCATCCTGGGGCTTTCTGCTTAACTTTCTTTAGATTATCAAAGGTCAGTTTTCTTCTGGGAAGCACGTTTGCCAAAGGATTTATTTCTTGGTGGGGTTTTTTTTGTCCAAAACAAATGTTTTTGTATCTATTGCAAATGAACTTCTGAAGATCTTTTTTTTTCTCTAAGCTTTTCAATCAGCTAATATATTAAAAAAAAACAATCAACCATTGGCCTCAATTTTATCTTAATTATGTGTAAGTGTATCAACTCTGTTAAACTGAATAATCTGATGAAGAATATGCTTAAATAGCTCTGATGCTGCCTTGCTCACTTTGTCTTTTACTTTTAAGCTGATTCAGCCCCCTGGGAGGAAACAGCAGCACCAAGGAACAGTAAAATTCTATGGGTGTGTGAGAAGTGTGGTTGTATGGGGGGTGTTGGCTGGCAGGGCACTTCTTGGGCAGTGGAAGTATGCACAGGAGAATATACTGCAGGTGAATGAGGGGAGAAGTTGTTTTAGAATATAAATAATAAAGTATTAAAATCAGTTCTGGTTCTATAAATAGAAATTTGGCTGCCACCACAGTAACTAACAATTCTTGCATCTTAAAAGCAACCCAAAATTCAGACATTAAGGAAGGAAAAATGACAGCAGGACCAATGGTTATAAGACAATGAACTGTAGGCTCCATTTGTTTTCAAGAGTCAATTTGTATTTGCTACAGGTGCAGATACTACTTCCTCAGCTGAAATCCTCCTGTCCTGCTGCAGCAACTTATTGGGCAGACCATATACACAGTATACACTGTATACACAGCCTCTGATAGGTGCTACTGCAGGGTGGTTGTTTTATTTGGGCATTTCTAAAAGTAGGCCTCAATCCATGATCAGACAATACCACTTACACAAAAATTTGTGTGTGTGGATCACATAATAAAAAATTTTCTCTGTCATACATTAATCTATGCTGAAATGATCATAAACATAAAAAAAAAAGCCCAGAAGAGCTTTTGGTAGGACATAAGAGCACAAGGAGAGGAGGGGAAATTCGTTTGCGTACCCCATAGTGCTGGGAATTACAACCATTCATTGCCACTCTGATTCTGCCCTGGACACAAAGAGAGAAGTGCCCTCCTTCAGACCCACATTCTGGGGCCTCCACAGCAGCAAAGAGGATGGAAAGCTGTAAGGTGAAAGGGTCTAAATTAACTGGGTGGAGCATGAGGAGCACCAGGAGTGGGGAAGGGGCAGCTGGGGCCTTGTACAGTGGGGCTCTTCCTCCTGCTGCGTCCTCTGGGGTTAGGGGCTCCAGGGTTCCCCTGGAACATGTAGTTCCATGTAAATGGAGAAAAGGATAACCCATTCTCTTCTGTCACCTACTCTGGTGTCATCTTGGCAACTGGGCTGTGGGCTTTAACTTGTGCAAGATTTCTGTCTGAGACCTGGGTAAACATGTAGAAATGGGGACGCAGTCCTGTGCTGAGGGGCTGGGGAGGTATTGGGAAACACTGGAACAAGCATGGTGCGAGGGGCAAAGCGATACTAGCACCCTCTGCCTCATCTGAGAGAACTCCTGTGGGGTCATGCTCTCCAGTGCTTAAAGCCTCTTCAGACTGACCACCACACAGTAGATCATGCAGAGACAGAAGACTGTGAGTCTCTTGTAGCAGAAGGGTTAGAGCATGACTGATTCTCGCTGACGGAAGCCACGCGGTAGGCTGTGAAATAGATTCTTCTCATCCCATGTAGCTCTGTGACTTCCCTACAGCCACGGAAGTAGAGAAGGGCACAGACAGAAAGAGGGCACAGCGTGCAGAATAAATGGGGGAAACCCCTCCCAACAAACCCAGGAACAACTCAGAAAAGTGAAAACCAAATTGGTTTCCACAGGAAGGTCACACCTTTCTGGCTGCTCCTTTCATGTGCTCCTTTCTGAACTCTGACACAGTCCAGTTTTGCATTGAGGCCTCATGGAAAATTAATTTTCACGTGGAAATTTGTATGAAGGAATTCTAAGGAAAAGAATTTGAAGCCTCTCTAAGAAATCCAGCTATTTTCAGAAAGATTCCCGTTCAAACAAAATCTTTCATTGAAAACCAATTTCTTCTGAAAAACCTTGGAACCATCACTACTCGCCTGCTATTTCAGCACCCCTTGCCTCCCTCACTGGTGCACATTTCTGTCCTCTGGCAACACCTCTGGCATCAGTTTGTTAATAATAAGGAGAATAATTTCTCCTTGTTCCACGAGGTGTCTTGCATAGCATAGAAAAATTTCAGTAGCTGTGTTGCTGGAGTTGTCCTGTTCCTTTCCCAGGGAATGTTATATTAATATTTATATCTTTGTATCTGCGATGTGGCAAACGTCTTACAAACTCTGCCTAAAATGATATTTCCATAATAATGTTCTCTCTGATTCCTCCCTATATGTGGAGGTTTTCTTCCTTGTGATGAATAATAAAAAGTAGCATTTTGTTTTTCCATAAAAATGATCAGTTGATGGAGACTCAATGTTCAGGGGTAACAGGGGTGGGTGGCAGAGAGCAGCTGGTGAGCGCTGCAGTTCTCAGACCCAACTGAGTACTCTTGGACTCTTATTTTTTTTTAATCATTGCTGTGAGTCAGGATGTGTTCCCTGATGTTGAGAGAAAAAAAAAATCCCATGAATTCTTGCTTAACAATAAGAAATATTATTTCAGCTGCCCCTTCCCATTTCAGTACTCAAAAGCTGCCTTGGCATATCTGTGTTTAACTGGAACGGCGTTAAGCTTACTTGGATTTGACAGGAGCAATTTTGTGTTTGTTTTCAGACTCTGGTAATGGCAACTGTTAAAATGTGAGCTTGGCTCAAGATTTCTATCTGATTTTCATAATTGTAAATCAGGATTGGCTTCCCAGAGCCTAATGGAACTACTCCAGCTTAAATATGATTACAAAAAGACCTGCTGGGTCTCACCATTCCCACAGAGACAGCGAGGGGTTTTGTGTGCTTTACATGCAGGTTACATGGGGTGTCTTCTAAAGAGTTACCATTTTCCCAAGGAAAGCAGAAGACAGGCTCTGGGGACTACACAGCTCCTGAGTCAAAGAAGGGAAGGAGGCTGAGGAAATGATGAGCATTACTCCGCAAGCTGGGATCTGGTGCATCCAAACTGGGAGTCACTTTGAGCATCCTTGACTCTGCACGTGGGGCTTTGGCTGGAGAATCAGGAAGTACATGAACCTTGCCTTCTCTTGCTGTGTCATGCAAACAGCAGTGAAAAATCAAGAAGGCAGATGTTAGTTGCACCAGGACCTTCCAAAGCTGCTTTCCATGTGGTGAGCTCCCAGCCTGTGTGGGTGTCTGGGCTCAGTCATCCCCAGGGCACTGTCATTGTCTTTGCTGAACACTATGAGACTCCTGCTTGCCCATTCTCTAGCATCTGGAGGTCCTGGCAGCACTACCAACAACCAATGCTCCTGTTGTCTGCACTCCCCTTTACAGTGTTTTCCAAGCTACAAAAGTAACCTGCGCACAGGAAAGCATAAAACTTCAGTTTCCTGTGTTGCAGAGCCCAAAGAGCTAAATATCTGTCTTATTCCTTCAGTGAAGATGCTCAGCTACCTGGACAGAGGTGATGGTCAGTTCAGATTGCGCTCACTGCAGCAGTGTTCAGCTGAGCTTGTTGGAGGGCACAAGAACAAGGTGTCATGTGCTGCCTTGAAGTCACAATGCAGCTCTCTGAGATGCTTTCAGCTCAATGACTTTCAAAACCTAGGGTTCTTCCTTGGCATATGGAGGCTATAAAAGAAGAAACATCTTCTACATATCAATAAAACAGCTTCAGATCCGTACAGATTCAGGTAGTCAAAGGTGAAGTGTGTATGTTTAAGAGATGGCAATAGAGAACAAAGGTCTGAGATGAGAACAAATCAAGCAGCCAACCTTGTATTTTGCTTTCTGCCAAAAAAATGTTCAAATAACTCTCACTGTTATAACAGCCTTGTGAATGCAAGTGCAGAGGTAGTTACGGCTGAGATGGCTCTGCACGTATGAGTAGGGAGAAGGGGTTCGTTCAGACACTAGGAATTCACTTGGCTGTAGGAAGTGAAGTTTTCCTAAGCCAAGGTTTGCTACAGGTGCTGTGGAACAGTTTCTGATCTGTTTGCAGCTCAGGGGATCCACAGTGCTCTCACTGCGCATGTCAGGATGTTCAGATATGATTGTCCTTTCCTCAGCGTTTCTGTCTGCACAAAGGACTGAGAAGATGCAGCTCTGAATCTCTAAATAATAAGCTGTAGCCTCAGCAGCCTCCCGGGAGGGTCTCTTAAGTGGTGTGGGAGGAGAGCTATAGAGGGAGAAACAGATCTCACATTTCAGCGGATATAAAGCAGCCAGCCGTAGGGTGAGGGCAGCACAGCTATGCCATGACAAATACTTTCTCTTTCCCCCTCCCGCCCACTCCAGCTTCTCAGTGGAAGCTGCACGTAGAGAAAATAATGACAGTGCTGCCGAGTGAAAAATGGGCGTTGCAGCCATAGAGCAGAAACTAGTCACCTCAAAAGCTCCTTCATGACGGTGGCGGCGTTTCTGCAAAATGCCTCAGCTAAATGTTCTGTTAAGAGACCGATTTGTTTTTCAGGACTCTGCTCTGTCAATAAAGAAGATTAGATTTGGGGTTTAGACGGTCCTTTGTACAACTATTTGTGGGTTTAGTCCCTGGAAGATCCATTGCTAATAGGATGGATTGAAATTTAACAACGTCTCGTATTGAATGATTTGTGAAATCATCTCAGGAGATCACCTACTTAGAAAACAGTGATGCCTGACAGTGGTTAAAAAGAGCTGTGAACAAACTAGTGACTGGGCTGAGGCATGAACTCTGTGGGACTAGTGCTTAGGTATAAATGCACTTCCACATAGGTGTAAATGTATGCTTTACCTCTGTGTATATAGATATGCACATGCATATATTCACAGAATCATAGGGGTTGGAAGGGACCTCCAGAGATCATCAAGTCCAACCTCCCTGCCAAAGCAAGGTCCCTAGGACAGGTTGCACAGGTCGGCATCCCAACAGGTCTGGAATATCTCCAGAATATATATATTCATTTTGAGACTAGAACCCAGATCTATCTGACCTTTCCTCTGAGAGAAATTACCCAAGACACACACCCTTTAAGGTAAACTGGCCTGAGATACACTGAATCATTTTGGCATGTCCCCCAAAGGTTTTTCAGGTTCCCTTCGCATGGTGCCCTGTGTTTAAATCACATTGAGCACAGAATGCCATCCACGGCAGACAGACTCGCACAGCACAGTTCAAGGTCCAGGGTGGAAACGCATCTGTGCTGTGTTCCAAGGGCTCATGTCAGGGCTGGCTTTACTCTATAAAGATTTTTCATCTGGTTCAGCTCCCAGGCCTGGCAAACCAAACAACAACTCAGGCACAGTGGAGGAGGCAGCATGGGGATGGGGGACTTGATACCAGCGGCACTGCCAAAGGAAAGTGCTTGCCAAGCTGTTCCCTGGGAGGTTCATCTGCCAACAACAGATAGTCCTCAATCCCTGGGTGTGTTTGTCCACACTCTGCAAAATACCCACCTTATCCTCCTGTATTTATCAAAACATGCCGTATCTGTTAGTGCCTAGCCAACACTGAAGAAACAGAGGGGCTGCATTGGCAGCCTGGCAGTAGCACGTGGGGCACACTAGTAACCATCACTGAACCTCCCTCAGGCTGTGAACCAGCTGCTGCTTTCCAGCACCACCCACCCAGACTGATGGTGAGGAGGGGGAACTGCCTCGTGTTCCTCCTCCCCAAGGCACCAGAGCCTCCTCTTCCAGACTCCTGTCCCCTGTGAACACCTTCTTCCACAGCATCTCGAGGCTGTTTGCCTTTAAGCAGTAGCAGATCCTCCTTATGCATTCCTAAGAAAATGGAGATAACCTGCCTGGGATCCAGCTTACAGATCTGCCATCTCCCTTCAGGTGCTCCTGTGTCTCTTCTTCTGAGGACCCAGCAAAGGGACACGGTGACTTTTGAAGACCGTGCAATACATGTTTGGCTTTGCCACAGCAAGTGGGGTGGGTTTTGGGGGTGTGTTTAGGAAAACATGTGCCTACTCTGTTCAGATTTCCCTAACAGCAGTTGTAGGTAAGAGTTAAGCCAGTGAGCAGCTCCAGAATAAACAAAGGAAACCCCGAAGGTGTGGCCAGTAAGTGGGAGATGTGCTGGGTCAGTAGCATCTGCATGGAAAAAAGGCAAACCAAAGAGTTACTGCACCTCTGTCAGTGCTGACAGTGTGGGAAAGCAAATGGGCTGGGCAGTAAGAAGTTCTGTTGAGCTATAGGCATAGAGGGAGAGAATATATGTTGATTGTGACAATTAAAATTGAAATGAACCGAATGGCACTTGCTGAAAATATTTACAAATTGCAACATTGTATTATAAAAACATCCCTAAAGAGATAAGAGGGCACATCTCATGCAGGGGTGGAAAGGAACCAAACGCTTTGGAAAACACTACAAACAAAAAGACAGTGTTTGTATAGGTGTGTTCACTTTATCACTGCCTACAATTATCTGAAAGGAGGATGTAGACAGGTGGGAGATGGTCTCTTCAGCCAGGTGACAGGAGATGGGACAAGGGGAAATGGCCTCAAGCTGCCCCAGGGCAGGGTCAGATTAGATGTGAGGGAAAAGTTCTTCCCTGAAGGAGTTGTGGGGCTGTGGCACAGGCTGACCAGGGAGGGGGCTGAGTCACCATCCCTGGGTGTGTTTAACAGATGGGTAGGTGAGGTGCTCAGGGATCTGGTTTAGCACAGGACAGGAAAGGTTGGACTCAGTGATCTAAAAGGTCTTTTCCAACCTTGTGTGATTCTGATTCTGATTCTGTCTGTAACTACAGGGAAAGGTGGCAATGAAAAGTGTCCCTTACAGTGTTTAGGTCCGACCCTCACAGCATTTTAGAACCAAAATTCAAGTTCAGAAGCATTCCTTCTTTCCTGTCTTTGCTAAGAAACATTCGGCAGATACAGAGAGCATATGATAATACTTTGGTGAAAGCTGTGAGCATTCTGAGTGGCCTATTCCTGGTTTTATTGTTCTAGCTAAAAACATCTAACAGATAGCAAGCCAGGAATCACTTGATCAGTGTCTGTGCTGGTATCTTCTGCATTCTTTAATCTGACTTAGTGTCATGGAATGGATTTGGTTGGAAAAGACCTTCAAGATCAACGTATAAAGAATTTTTGTACACAGAAGGCGGTGGGATGTTTTATTCAGCCAGTATTCTCTTGACTACAAGCATATATCCTTAGCAGATTAACAGGTACCATTAGCACACTCATAAAATCTTCAGACTGCATGCGTGTGCTGAACTCGCACTGTGCCTAATTTGCTGATAAATGTGTCTTATTAGGTACCATTTTCTGTAGATAGGCATTGACCTTTCCTCGGATTGCAGCAGGAGGTCCATAGTTAAACTACAAGATAATTAATGGCATAGCTAATCATATCAGATGTTGCACTGGAAGCGCTGAGGGTAAAGCAATCAGGGCTCGGTTAAGTAAAAGTTAAAATAATCTGCAGGCTGATGGAGTTGGAGGGATTGTACTTGGCTACAAGGAAACTTTCAAAGTCGGTAGGAAGGACAAAGGAGTTTCAAAACAGGCGTGAGTTTGATGAGCCCAACAACGGTGCTGTGTCAGCCACGGCCCTGAGGAGAGGCTAGGAAGATCCTCTGCTTTTGCCTGCCAGGGTGTCAGGGTTAAGAGGTTAAACCAAATTAACCAGAAGGAAAAAAAGAAAGAAAGAAAAAAAGAAAAGCTCATACAACTTTAATTTCTGAAAGTTGTTAAGGAAAAAAAAAAAAGGAAGAGTGGATTTGGGGGTAAGAATTCAAAACCTTTTGCAGAAAACAAGTCTGCAGGCAGCAGGATCCTCCTCACCACCCTGCTGTGGTTGGCAACTCCTGGTTCTTACCTGGCACAGTGGCTGGGCCCACCGATGGGACTGTCCATGGGCCTCACAGGACACCTTTGGTGGGAGTGCTGGGGTGCCCATGGCCAGCACCACATTGTCCCTCCACCTGCTGCACCCCGAGAGGTAACAATGGCTTTGGAGAGGTGCCCTGCAAGAAGCCCACGCCCCTGTACCTGCCAGCACTAATGCACTATCCGCAGGGGTTGCCAAAGCAAAGGCTGGAGGTGATGGCCTTTGCTCTTCCCCCTCTCCCTGCCAGGAGTGTCCAATGCTTCCCTTATGTTGCGGCCTTCTTTCCCTGTTACCCTGCCAGTACAAAATACTGTCTTTAAAAAGCCTGCCTTGCCTAGTGCAGAGCTACAGCATCTTCTCTAAACTCACATCTTCTCTATCACGGAGTCAGGCATTCCTGTCCCCAGGATGGACTCGGTTCTGCCCGCATATGTGTGTCTGCAAGGGAATGAAAGGGTGTTTTGCTTTTGCTGCCATCCGTTCCTGGTGTCCACGTATGTAATTGTGGTGCATCAACAGGTGCATGGCCAGCAGATAAAAGGAGGTGATTCTCACCATCTATTCTGCCCTGGTCAGGCCCCACCTGGAGTGTTGTGTCCAGTTCTGGGCTCCCTGGGATAAAAAAGACAGGGATCTCCTGGAGAGAGTCCAAAGAAGGGCTACGAAGATGATTAAGGGCCTGGAGCATCTCCACTGTGAGGAAAGGCTGAGTGAGCTGGGACTGTTAAGTCTTGAGAAGAGAAGACTAAGGGGGGACCTAATTAATGTTTACAATTATCTTAAGCAGGGGATGCAGGGGGAATCAGCCAGCCCCTTTTCAGTGGTCTGTGGAGACAGGACAAGGGGCAATGGCTGCAAGTTGGAGCACAGGAAGTTCCGCACCAACATGCGGAGAAACTTTTTCACAGTGAGGGTGACAGAGCATTGGAATAGGCTGCCCAGGGAGGTGGTGGAGTCTCCTTCTCTGGAGAGATTCAAGACCCGTCTGGATGCCTATCTCAGTGAAATGTCCTAGGGAGCTGCTTTGGCAGGGGGTTGGACCCGATGATCTCTCGAGGTCCCTCCCAACCCCTACAATTCTATGATTCTATGATTTAAGGGTGAGGGAGCCCTGGGACAGGCTGCCCAGGGGGGTGTGGAGTCTCCTTCTCTGGAGATATTCCAGACCTGTCTGGACACCGACCTGTATGACCTGTCGTAGGGACCCTGCTTTGGCAGGGGGTTGGACCCGATGATCTCTGGAGGCCCCTTCCAACCCTTACAACTCTGTGATTCTGTAATGCAGACCCACCAATGTGTTCTTGCAGCAATTTGCTAACCAGTATGTTGTGACATTACACTGCCCACATTTATAATGATAGAAACTGCACTGGGAGAATGGTGGATGTAGATTACCTTGGGTCTTGGTGAAACAAGCAGGGTCCCAGAATGTGGACCCGGGTATGATGGATTATACCATCCTAAACTCAAATACTGGGGCAGTAGCACGCAAGACATCAGTGCTGTGAAGAAGGAATGAGCAAATAGTGATGGAAAAATCTTCGCTGTGTGACTTGAACTTGACACAATCATTACAAATCTGCAATTTACAGACCAAATTAGGCTGTTGAGTTGAAAATATTATTTCTACCTTAACATATGGCTGTGAAAGCAGAGGAAACACCAGAAGTAGAGACAGATGACTTGTCATCTTTGAAAGCAGTTCCCTCAGGAACATGCCAAGTTTGAAACGTAATGAATACATGTCACTTGCCAAGATCTGCTGAAGAGCTCCACGGCTCCCTGCCTCCAGAGCGATGCAGCCAAGGGCTGTGTGAGGAGCGCAGCTCTCTGGGTGAATATGTTTGGAGGCGCCTCAGGAAGCAACTGAAAAATCCCATTGGAATATGAAGGGGGAAGAAGTCTGTTCTAGATGTCTGTCAAGCCACACAAGCACTTCCTAGCACAGCATGAACAACAATAGTATCATTTCCTTCATGCTCCGTGTGACTTCTGATGGTATGTCTGGTCCCACTGGGCTCAGAAAAAATGCTACTAACCTTTAGGAAGGGCTTTCTATTGATAAAGAGTGCTCCTGCCCAACCTTCCCCGTTACCCAGCAGTAAATTTCATGTACCTGCGATGAAAAGGTAATACCTGTCTTATTTCTTACTCTCTGGTGCACACTTTAAAGCAGCGACAAACGCTACGATCTTTCACCATTCTACGCTGAGCCTCAAGGAAGAACTCCCTCAGAAAGGAAAGGGCACAGGAATGTCTCAAAATTCTCTTTAGTAAGGGAATTTCTGTGCAGGTTACGTAGGGTTTCACCTCCAGCACAGCAAGGAGTTAAAGACTTCAGGCTAAGCTTTCTGCTGATGCACACTGCTGAACAATGGAGCTCCAGCGATGCCTGCCAGCAATAAAAGCAAACCTTGTGTTTATCTTGGCAAGACCCTCGCTTGCATTCTATCCAAAGCTATAAAATGCTAATATTAGCCCCGAATCCATTGCTTCTGAGCAATGAGTTTCCAGATTCAATTAGCATGTCATTATTAATATACACAAGAGACTGGTTCTAAGTATCATTCTTAGTAAAAGATAATGACAATGCTTTTTGCTCAGGCAAGGACTGCATTCATGAGATACCCTGCCTCCAAAATAAAGAGACCTTGATACTCCGAACATGTCAGTGGTCCAGACTGCAGCAATACCAATTAGCTTAAACATGGCTTAGATGTGGATTCAGCTATATACTCAAATGCAGACGATGCGCTGCCTTGCCCTGTATCTCTGGGCAGACAGGTAGTACTCACTGCTTACCCGCTAGCAGAGCAAATCAGTATGTAGTGGCACCAAAACGATTTGGTGCTGGTTTGGGTAGGTCCATGCAGAAATCCTCACTGAGGGGGCACTGGGACAGCACTCACCAGCCAGGCTAGCAGTGGCTGAACAGGAAAAAAGACCTGGAATCTCATGTGTGAGCTGGAGTGAGGAATTGGTACGGTGACTCTCAGCGAGTTCCTCTGACATTTGCATGGCAATGACTTGTACAACTAAGGTGAGCCGGGGTGCTTGTTGCTCTGCATGACCTCTGTTATCAGCTTCTGATGGTTTCACAGGATACATCACTCACAAAACCCCAGTCTGAGCTGCGAGCAGGTGCTCAAGCTGATAACAGCCTGTGTTAAGCTCAGAGCCATGGGCAAGCTCGAGGCTCCTACCTAGGGGCTCAGCCTTGCGGACTGGTGGGGCTGTGGGCTGAGCGGCTCAGAAACAGGACACAGACAGACATACACCAGCTTTAAAGTACTGCTGTTGCTCCATGACCATGAGCTGTTCCTTAGCCTCCGCATAACTCAGCCCTTAGGACTTCAGTTAAGGTACATGCGGCTCCTATGGCTCACGGTAGCATCTGGTGTGTCTGTAGCACCAACAACTCATCCCCTTCCTTCAACTCAACCATGCCTGGAAGAAAGGCCTAGGAACATTTTTACAGCTTGGGTGTTTCCCCCAGTAAGGGAATAATGGCTTTTGGGAGCTCTACTGACCCTGTTGTGTAGCATATTAGCCATTACAAACATTCTGGAGAACCTGTTCAGATTCTGTCTGAGTGTGCTTGAGCAAAGGTTAATGAGCTATTTTTCATGCCCAGGACTGAATGTGGGAATCACCACATAAAATGATGATTAGTTGTATCAGAAATGGAAACACGGCCGAAAGAGAATGGTTTCTGCTGATAGACAAGGTAGTTGAGGAGTCCATTACTGCTTGGATAGGATGTTAGGCCTGACTTGGCATTGCTTCTGGGGAGCCAGTCCTACAACCAACCTCCTGCCCCTCTCTCCACGGCCAGTTCAGTCCACAACTCTGCAAAGGCAGTTTACAAAAAACATAAAGATAAATGTATGTCCCAAAGTCCTGTTGGAATGGATAAATAAAGATAACAGGCCCTCCCTTATAAAACCAAGATGTAAAGGGGGACAAAAGTGTTTATTTGCATTAAATGATCAGATACAGGAGTAAAAATAAAATAGTTATAATGCAATAATTGATATAATAATTTGTTTTGCAGCATAAATCTGGTATGCCTACACAGAGTGCTCCTTAGAAAACGTGTCCCAGAGATGGGACTTCATCTGTATTGCTACTCAGAAACAGGGAAATAGATTTTAGAGTACAACTGCAGAAATGAATTAAAATGTTCTCTTTGACATGGGAAGGAAAGACCAACTGCAAGAAGTTTTTCCGAGGCAAAAACTGAAGGGATGTGAAAGATGTGTGGTTTGTGCCAGCGCCCCGGGACACGGCAGCACCTTCCTGTTCAGAAGGATTCTTCCACAGTGAAAGTTCCCCTGTTGGCAGCTGCCCTAAGTTGTTTTCTGTAAAGTAAAATTTCCCAGTGGGTCTATCCTGCTTTTCTCATGCACATTTGCACTGGCAGCAGATTGGCTTTTGTCAAGAAGCAGAGAAATAAGAGAAGCAAAGGAAAGAGCCATGTCGAAAATTCAATCCATTCATCCTTCTTGTCATCCCTGTGCAATCAAGCTCCCTCATATTGCTCGAGGAGACATGAGGGCCATTTAATCCCTTGGAAGGATGAGGTGATGAGCCAGAAAATGAATGAATTATCAGTGAGAGCAGACAATCCATGGGAGAACAATGCACGCAATGTTGACCTTGTACTAAGATAATTTGTGTGTGAGACGTGAAAGCGAAAGTTGACTTTTTTTTTCCCCTCCTTCAGTTTTAACTCCAAGGAATAAGGAAGTAATTACAAGCTGAAAATTTACTGAAATAGGATTAAAAAAAGGTTAGCCTACTTAAAAAGAGCTCGATACAGTCGCTCCTCCGAGCACATGGAGTAATTTAAAGTGGATTTGTCTTTAAAGCTGTTGCAGTACTCACATGGTTGGCTCTTAAAATTCTCCCCCTCTTCTGTACATATCTTATCTCATCAGGCTGCAGCCTCCAACAGGTGAGCAAGTACTGCCCTGTATCTCTGCTGCGGCAGCAGCATCACCCAGTGCTTTGTGCAGCCTCAGCCTAAACCCCGTCCCAGACAAGGCTTCTGCTAAGCTGCCAAGGGCACAGCACTGACTGCTTCATCAGTCCTTTAGTATCTCTCACCCATAGATCCCCGTTTGCATTTCCAAACAACAGCAATCCATATGTTTCAACTCGCCCACGCTTCCTCCTAAACAGTGCTGGCACACGTGCTCATTTCCTACAACTCGCCTGGCTGCTTTGATGGCTGTAGTCCCTGTCTCAAACTGGCTTTTCCTGGGGTAGATCCTTGGTCTCATGTTGGATCCTCATTCCACAGCCTGAATCTTAATCTCAGTAGGTATGTGCATATGGGTTATCGAGTACCCACAAGCGTCCACAGACATCCACATTTGTACTCACTATGCTGATAGCTTGGTCTGGTCTTCCACTTGGGAGAAGTGGAAGAGGAGCAGAAAGGACAGGGTATGTGGTCACAGCCCTTTTGCAGGCATCCCGTAGACACCTTTTAGTGGGACTTTACCCAGACTTGGGCTTAAGCAAGTTGAATTTCCATTTCCATTCACAGCCTTGTGCTGTGCACTTGGACCCGTGCTTGGACAGCCTGTGTTAATGACTCTGTCACGTTGGCCTCTCCAACCAAATCCCGGAAGTGTCCTCTCTTGAACACTTCAGTTGTCTCTATTAATGTCAGATAATATATGTTTTGTGAGAAGGCAAAATACATTTTACAGGGTCTCATATAGAATAAAACCTTTTATTGTGTTTTCATTTGGTTGCAATGAAATGAATGAGATGTTGGCCCGCGAAGCGCTCGCAGCACCTCACAAGCTCCATTAAAACTTGACATCCCAGAACGTAAAGGAGCTACAGATACTTTTATTGCACAAGACATGTAATGCCTGAGTGGTAAATTACCAAAGAGTAAATGAGGTTTAAAAAAATTCTTTCAGATTTGATAACAGGGAATATTATCAGCACAGGTAGGGTTTGGCTATAATGAGATTTTTCACTTGTCAATTAAAAAAAATATATAAATCCATAATTTATAGGCAGGACAGCTGCCACAAAATAAGATGCCAAAAAAGACATAGAGCTGTTGAATCGAGTCCAGAGGAGGCCACAAAGATGATTAAGGGGCTGGAGCACCTCTCCTATGAGACAGGCTGAGAGAGTTGGGCTTGTTTAGTCTGGAGAAGAGAAGGCTCCAGGCAAACCTGATTATGGCCTAGCAATACTTAAAGGGGTTCTACAGAAAAGTGGGAGAGGGACTGTTCACCAGGGAGTGCAATGATAGGACAAGGCTTCAAGATGAAAGAGGGTTAGGTTAGATGTTAAGAAGAAATTCTTTACTCTGAGGGTGGCGAGTCCCTGGAACAGGTTGCCCGGAGAGGTAGTGGAGGCCCCATCCCTGGAAGTGTTCAAGGCCAGGTTGGATGTAGCTTTGGGCAACCTGGTCTAGTGGAGGCTGTCCCTGCCCATGGCAGGGTGTTGTAATTAGATGATCTTTGAGCTCCCTTCCAACCCAAAGCATTCTATGATTCTATGAAAACCAAATCCCTGTTTAAAATGAGAATGGCTCTCGATACTTTTTCTTCCTTTCCATGCTTAGCGGCATTTAATTCCTAGAACTAGTCTGGTTCTGATTGCAATTTCCATCTCATCATAAAATCGTTCTCTTTGGAAACTCTGTCTCTTGGCATTGTGTAACTAACATTATTCACGGAAATCCTAGCTTGGTTACATGCCCATCAATCACTGCTTCTTTTGGTTGGGGGTTTTTTGAGGTTTTTTTCCTTCTTTCTTCTCTTGGTTTATTGGGTTTTTGTCAGAAATGGAATATCGTATGACAGCTCCATTTATATCTGATGCAGAACATGAATTTGTGACATTTCTATTATCTCATAAGACTTAAGATGTAGGAGTTGCAATGTGCTCTGGCAGAAAGTATGAAATGACATCCAAAACATTTACCTGAAATAAATAGAAGTGGTTTAATTACCATAGCAAACCCAGCACACCCTAAAATTGAACTTCATTCAAAACATGTCATTAAAATATAACTAGAGAACTAGAATAAAATCCTTAAAACTGTGTGGGGAAAAAATACTACCCAAATATGTTTACACTGATGAGTAAATACAATGTCTACTATTACCAGTTGGTGCAGCTGAATCATAAAACTGTAAACTCATCTGTACAACACAGCTGTGACAGAGCTGACAACCTAAACAGTTTAAATCCAACCTTTGCATGTAAGGAAGAAGAAGGTCATTTTACACTACCACCGAGTTCCTCTAGAAATGAAGTTCTGAAAAGGAGTTCTACCACAACTTTTGTTTCAGTCATGCTGGTGGTTCAGGGGCAGTGTACTTTCAAACAAGGACAGTAAACAGGACAAATCCAGTTACACTTAATGATCTGATGCAGCAGGTTTCCTGTAAAAGTGTCTGTATTTATACAGGAATTGATATAGGCTGGTGCCAACAGCTAGCATCCTCTCTCTGGGCATTATTCTGCTAAAATCTGAGTTATACTGCTGTGCAAAATAGGACCAGTTTTCTCCTGCAAACTGTGTAGCCAAACTAGACAGCAAATGAGGCTACAGAAGGTGCTCTCTGCAAAATTATTAACTGTCACTTTACTCTCAGCAACCATTTTCTTCCCTACTGGGGCCACAAAAGTCTCTGCCTTTCACCCCCTGCAAAGGAGCAGACTAATGCAATGGAAAAGAACTCAAAATGCTGAAGCCAGCATCATTCCTAAAACAACACTGGATCTACATTAATTTATACCACCCTGACCTGACACGGCTCGTCTGCAGACAGCTGTGTCTCCTACAGCATGCTCTCCTGGCCCTGAACGTCAGAAGGACCCGTGACACATGGCTCACAGGTCAATGAACCAGCTACTCTGCTCCCTCTCATCAGCAGTAAACCAGATTGCCATGCTTGCACATGGGGCCTCTTCTCCAAGCCAAAACCAGACACAGCTTGATGAAGAATACCTGTCAGGGTCCTGAGGGCACTAACAAGCCTTAATTGCACCAACCAGCCTCATCTAGGGCCTCCACCCCTCAGTTCAGGCACTCTATTTAAGCTCTGTCTGGGCCTGTTAAAACTGTGGTAGCCATTCAGCCTGAGCAGAGCTGTAGGAAGGCATTGTTTCCAGCTCTGTTACAGAAGTGCTCTGTATGGCCACAGAGCTACTTGATCTTGGCCTTTACTCCTGGGGTTATTATTTGCCATGACCCATGGTCTTGTCACCATGAACTTGCCTGATGAGCGTTAGACCTGATCCTGACCTATGGATTGACTTTACAGCTGGCTTTGGGACCTGCTTCATCACTGTGATATGGACTCTTGGTTGGACCTAGTCACCATCTCTGGTTCTGCTTTACTTAGGTACTGTGGGTGGGCCTGGAGTATGTGGGCTGTCATTGTGTTCCCAGGTCTGATTACCATCTAATGTGTGGGAGGCTTTTGGACTTCCTTTCTCCTTGCCTGGTTTTCCTCATCTACAAAAGGTGGGGCATCTACTTCCTTTAAAGCTTAGGAAAGATGTTTAAATTAGGAGACTTGTATAAGAGCTAGGAATTTATGTTTAAGCTCTGCTTAATTACAGTGAGACACATGCTAAGTAAGGCTCTTGTTTGAAAGGTGTATCTTAGAGATTTTTGGTTGCTAAAGAGTCATTAAAGACACAAATATCAGAAGTATGTGAACACTGACAACCTGCTTTTATGAATAGCAGAAAAGATAATAAATTTATGGTTAGAAACCATCCAGGTATTCCCCTAGTGATGAAGAAAGGGAAGAAATTCCATTGCTGTTACTTTGTATTCTCCTCCCTGTGAGTGAAGTGTGGGAGTTTGATGTTTAGGTAGGAAGAACCTCATCCAAACATTTCAAGCTCACCTGATGATGCTGCTCCTAAGGGGAATGAAGTGTCTGAGTTGCAAATATGAATTTAAAACCAGTTAGTCTCTACCTGTTCCCTGCAGAGTTTGAAGCCTTGTAAACTGAACCTAATACTGCATCTCAGTTTAATGGTGAAGGGAGGGTGGAATGCTGTCACCTGCTGAAGAGTATTTGGCCTGTTGGAGTCAAGGCAGACTGAAATAAGGGGTATACAGTTATCAGGTTATTTCTTATGTACTGGTGGAGATTTTCCACCAAGGGCAGCATAAAAGTGAAGATCAGAGGACATCCTTAAAGGCAAAGTTTAGCCAAAACAGTGGGAGTCCTGTGACCTGTTCCACAGTGATAATTGTTTCTGGCTTTACAGTCCATGGATCTATAAATCCCCAGGATAACCAGAGCTCACGTAACTATCGTGCACCTTCATCAATCGCCATGCTGCTTTTGCCAGGCATAAGAAGCTCATTTACTCTACCAACCACCACTTGTTCATGCTGCTGGTGGTAAAATGGATCTGTCTGTATGGGTATGACTTTGCTTTGCCCAGGCAGCAACCACAGTCTGCCCCAAAGCTGTTTGTTTCGTTCTTCAAACTCATCTGTGTTTCATTCACTTCACTGCAAGAAAACATGAAGAAATCCTGGTAAGAAAGCACACAACCCTTCTTCCTCTCCAATGCATAATACTTGTTTGGTAATATTTTCTGCTTCTCATTGCTTTTGATGTGTTAATACTCAAGATCTTGTCTGTTATGGAAGATTCAGGTATTTTGGGGCTCATATTCTGCAGAATAATTTTTTTTAGTGGTCTTTTTGGTTTATGTGCCTGTTTCATGGTTGACTCCAAGGCTGTACAGTGGCTTGGTAACTGCACACCGGTTGTTTCTGTAGGCTACAACAGCCTATACCTGCTGCTGGAGAAGTCAGTAGCAAATCTGTCAGTGTGAATAAAACACAAGAGTTCCTCCCTCAGGAAAGATTTTGGGCAGCTCAGTTATCCCACTGAGGTGCAATTTGTTTTGGTCAAATCTTCAAACCTAAGGAAAGCATCCCCAAAACATCAAAAAGTGGGAAGTTGCACCAGAGCCCACACAATCTGACATAGGAAGAGATTAAAATGAAGCAGTTGCAGCAAAATATTCCTGGTAATTATGTTGATGTACCCCTGTGTCATTAAATCTTGGGGGGCAGGGGAGATATTTAGGGCACTAGTGAATTGCTATAATGAATGTTTGTGACACTCAGAGCTATGCTCATGCCACTCGTGATGGCTCATTTTAGTTCACTCTCTGAATTTCCCTCTAAACTGATCATATACTACATGTTCTGCTGCTGACATTCAAACCAGAGCAGCATACTAATGAATCCAGGAGTGGGGAGAAGTTTTCAGTGGTGGATTTGCAACTGCAGTGGACTTCGCAAGGGAAACAATGCTGAATTAATAGCCTACTGCTTCTCCAACCTGGATTCATAGGTGACTTTGGCAATTTGCAGTGCAGCATCAAGGGTTTGGGATTCCATTGGAGAATTAGAGAGTGATGGATGATTTCCAAAATCCTTTAGAGTTGCTTTCTTCTACTAACTGCTTTACAGGAATTGCATTTAAAATAAAACTGACAGAGGTGGTGTCCCGCCAGGCTATCCCTCTGAAGTCAGTACAGCAAGAGGACGGCATACCAGCTTCTTAATCTTCAATTATCTCCAACTTCAGGTTGCTGTGGTTTATTTACAGGCAATTCTCTGTGTGTGAATCAATAAGCTGTCCCATGTACGTGGGCCAACCTGGGTTCTGTATATTCTTCTTACAGCATCGTGAAGGCAACACGTTGCTCACAAGTAGCTACCCAAAGCAGATCCGGTGTTCCTTCATGGCCACCGACCACATGCAGTTTACTTCTTGCTGGTCTCTAAGTGACACTTGAGAGGGGCTGGTACGGCAAGGCAAGGGCTGTTTTCTGCTGACCCACCCCTACAAGCTCTGGACTGCTTCCTCAGGAGATGCTTCTGGAGAGACATGGAGCCTTGCTCTCTGCCCTTTTCTTTGGGGTACATGAAGGGGGAAATCTTGGAACTTCTCCAAAGGACTTGAGGGAACACAGCATGGCTGAGGAAGAAAGTGTCTTTATTTTCCCAAAAATGCCATTTCTGCCTTTTAGAAAGACTTCTGAGGTCATTCCAATGTCATAGTTGCTAGTGGATGATTAATGTGGGTGAATACAAGCCTTGTGTTGTCCTTCCTGAATTTAGTAGTTGCTTAAGTGGAAACACTACACTTTTATAAAAAAGGAAATAAACATAAAATTTGGTCTAACAATATCATGACTTAGACAAAAGCCTGCCTGAGTAGCCTGGTGAAATATGCTTTTTTTGGCTCCATGGCTCAACCTTGATATAATACTTCCAGTGTTGTTTGTTAGTATCAATAAAGTTCCTACTGGCTTGATTTTTATCACTGTGCTAAATACTGATGTGGTCATTGTACAACTCTAGTCTGTCTGACATAACCCAGTGGGAATCATTACATTCCCCTTGGTTTGCTCTGGAACAATGAAAAGGAGTCCCTCTCTCCTTTTTTTTTTTTTTGTTCTAAATTATACCAAATGAGTATAATTTTTGCAAACTTGGAGCTACATATTCTATCCTCTGGCTGTATACAGAGAAACATTTCTTCAGGCCAAGAATTTGATGAATAGTTATTGTGAGACCTAGTTTAAACTTAGAATCGTGCCAAGTACAGAGACTCACCTGTTGCTATGTTTTAATTTCTTTTTTGATTTGAATGCTGCTTTCCTTCTACTAGCTAATGATAATAAATCGTCTGCCAGTAGCAATCCCACCACCTGTTGAGCTTCATTTCTCACACACCCCTACCGACAACAAAAACAGGTCTAAACAGCTACAGCAAGCAGCAGGAGAAAAAAGGAAACAAGGGAGCCTGTGTCCAGCCCTGCTGAGACTAAACAAGAGCGGAGGATGCTCAGGAGCAACGGGAGGGATCTGCACTCCATTAAACCATGGACCCAGCGTACTCAGGCAAGAAGTCACCTTGGAAGACAACAGCAAAGCTAAGAATTTGGAAGCAGAATAGCAGGTATATGATGCAATGTTCAGCTGTTTGATGCCAGCTTTTCATTTCAAACAGCAGCATTCCCATATTAGCTGTTAGAAAAGCAGAAGTTATGCTTTACTAAAGCATCAGTGTTTAGCAGTCTAAGTTTGGCTTAGCACGATACCTTTAATAGTCTCTATTCTTGAAATGGAAAGTGCCCATCTGGCATGCTTAGCTATTAAAAGGGCTAATTATTAATAGATGAATGCAGCTAATACAGCTTGATCTAATTTTAAATGTGAGGTACATGTTTGTTCACAGAGACTCCTAGTCATTGCTTTACGAGGACAGGTGATTAACGGCCAAAGATATAAATATATACAAATCTCTTTTGTGTATCCATATTAAAAAAAACAGTCTAAAGATGGTGTAGTCTACATAGCTTATAGAAAAAGGACAAAATCAGTAAGTGGAACAAACTGAAACATTGGTATATATCACAGTGGCATCTCTATAGCAAAAAAGGTTAGAAGACCAAGTCACGAATACTGACTTTAATGAGTTCGTATTGAAAAATAGTGTTTTCTGTTCTGTTTCCCCTCCACAGATTAAAAAAAACCTGGTTTTGTACAGTTATATAAAGGCATGGTTCCAATGTAAAATACTCTTATATTTCCAAGCAGTCAAGATATTTTTTTTCAAGGAAATTAGTCAAAAGTCCATTTTCTACTGTTATTTTTCAAATTGCATATACAAATAACCTGTCTGTAACAGCTTTATTATTCCTGCCTGTTGCTGCTGTGATATGGTTTTAAGGCCAGGGTATGAACATATTGGAATATGTGAGTTACTGTAGGCATTGGGAGGCACTACATAATGGGGAGTTTCTAGGTCTGATCAGTGTAGTCATTTTTTGTAAGTCAGAGCCTTCATCTGGTACCTGCTCCCTTTTTCCCTATCATGACAACGAACCAAAACTAACAATCTGCTTTTGTCATCAGTATCAAAACTAGGTACACTTAATAAAATGAACAGAGCCAAGTTAAAATCCTACTGTTGAAGTGGAAAACAATTTAAAAAATAAAGGCCATGTACACAATGGCTATAAGGGCATTAACAGCTGGGACACTGACTTGGGACATCATGCCCACAACTGCATGGGACACATTGTGTGCTGTGTACCCCTCCCTTCAAAAGGTAAGCACACAGAAATTGCACAATTTTCAGGGACATAAATCAAGCACAGGGTTAGAATCTAACATCAGTGAGGGGAAATGTTGTCTTCAGCACTTGCGAGATTTTTGACTTTCTGACTCTGAATCTTTTCACTGTCAGGCCACATCCTGTTCTCCATAGTCTGGCAAAAAATTATTTGGTACTGAGGAGAACTTCATTAAGGTCTATAGGATTTTGAAGGGATGAGAGAGGCTGCTATTACCTGCCACTTAATTTAGAGCCCAATAAAAATCCATTTTCACCTAAGGGAACACACAGTGATGAAACTTAAGCAGAACTTTTCTACTTAGTTACTTGATAATACAGGGATTAAACCCATGGGGTCATTAGTATAACTCAGCAATGAAGTATGAACTTAATAAGGAAAAGTAGAATCACAGTGCAACTCCTTATTCTCAAGAAAGGCCAAAACCAGCAGAAACCGGGTAGGTCTTTTCTGAGATTTCTTCAGTAATGTGGATGAGACGTAGAGCCCGTAAAAAGATCCCAGAATTAAGGATTTCTACTTCAGGTAGAGTTTGTGCCAAAGCCCTACACCTGGTATTGTCTTTCAAAAAAAGGAGTGAATTCTGACAGCCAATTGCTACCAGCCTCTACTAATTTTTACTTACTACATTAGGAGGGGAGGATACACATGTCCTTAGTATGGAAAAAGATGAGAGAGACAATTGCATTGCAACAGTACTTTGGCTGCTCTTTGTCTGTCCCTAGATTTCATTCTTGCAGATTAGAAACAAATACACAGAGACATGTCCATTTGGGAAAGATTGTCTAGCCTTAAACCATGTCCTCATGAGGGTCCTGAGGAGATCAGATTAGAAATAGATGGCTGATATTTAATAGTTCCATGCTGTCTGTTAACATTGAAAACCATCTGTTCTTTGATATACTCTAAACAGAGACCTAATTAAAAGTTCTGAAGCAGCGTGATGCTTGCAGTAGCTTTGATTCCTTTAAAAAGCCCTTTAATAGCTTGGGCTTTTGTAATTACTGTTTTTTAAACTCATTCCTGTTTGCTTACATCCTCTAAGGCACTGCTTCAAGAGACCTGAAAGTGTATTTTGAAAACTGTAAAATCATCTTTCACACTTCTGAGAGAAGGAATGATGTAGCATTGCTAAATGGGGGGAAGATGAGGAAAAGAATAAAGTTCCTTCCAATCTAGGCATTGAGTGTTTTATGGGGTACACAGAAATGTTAATGCTGTACTTTTTTTCTGTAGGCAGCTTGCATGATAAGAGATGGATCTAATTCATTAAAACTCAAGTCTTGATCAAACTTGGAGGGGGCTCAGGACTAGATCATGGATTTGGGGTCTTCACTACCTTTGGATGTTTTTATAATGGGAAAAGCATTTTCTTCAATCACATGAATAGGTGCCTTTTTTCCATAAACAAATGCCCCTCTGTTTTTTCTATGTTCAAATTCAGACCTTTTTGACTCACTCCTGGAAACTGTAGCTGCCTAACTGCTGTAAATTCCCCTGATGTAAAATAGGGTAGGAGCTAAACTATCTCAAGTCCTCTTGGAGACTTGTTTTGTGTAATTTAGAATTGGTGTATGGTTTTCTGCAACACTGAATTTCTTGGTAGGGGTCATTGTCTTGTAGATTTAGACTACTCTAGCTTCAGATATGAGCAAGAATCTAGTCTAGAGACAGTAGATTTGCTCCTGAAGCCAGATCAGCACTGGGATTGTACAAGTTTGCCTGAAAAGAACAAAACCTCTTGAAAAGACACATATAACACTTTGTGTTAAATGCCTCTATTTCAGTATATACTAATTTGTATTTATTATACCAGCTATATCACTAATAATAGACACAGTGCAGTCCTGAATAAATAACAAACAGTAAAACTTCACAGTTCCATCAAATTCTTTTTGTAACAGGAAAAAGCACACAGGTTTTTATTGCATTCTTCTATCAAGGGATGCAGCAGTACCTTCTAACTTTTGCCCAGCTACTGGACTAAGAGGAACAAGAAAGGAAAAATTTTTGAGAAATCCTGAAGGTAAGAGAAAGCAGCTTCTGGCTCTGACAGAGCCCAGGAGCGGTCAACTGGAGCAAGACCGTGAAGGAGGAAAAAACTCTGCTAGTTTCAGCTTTCTTTGAGTCATCATTGGCCTTTCATGGTTGAGGATGACCCAAAATTACATGCAGCCTGTGTAAAAGTGGTGTGTCTTCCAGATTCCAGCTTTTTCTGTTGCCATGGTAATATTTCAGTCCTCCTTGCTTCCCCCTTAGTGGGATACTGTGAATATTGCTTGGATTTTATGGAGGGATGCTCCCTTAAAGAAATAAGAGCTCTGAACTATCTGCTTGGGTAAGACAGAGAAATGGTAGCAGCAATTCTCAGTTTTGTGTGACAGCAATTCCTTTGAATTCAAAGAGCTTCTGAAAACTGATGTTATCTCTTTTGAATGTCCATAGAGCTTTAAAGGTCACTGCCATTATCAAAAGCAGTTTCTCCAGCTCGCTTTATCTTCTGCTGAGTTAGTGTCGGGCTCCTCTTCTGGGCTGGAAATTCCAGGCTAGAACTTGCTTGATATTTATTGCATGGATGAGCTTAAAATATTAAAGCTTATTTCACTGTCTAACTTTGAAAAGACACTTCCCTATCCTTATGATACTCTTCCTCATAAATAATCAGAAGTGAGTGTTTAGGGCTCTGTAGAAATTGTTTGACACTCCCTGTCAAACTCTACTAACTCTGTCAGGTTCTTACTCAGAAGACATTTACTTCTATCATCCCAGCTTCAAATTTGCTTTAGTGACCTTCTGAACATGAAAGGAAGTCAGAATTTTCTCTCAGCTGCTCAAATCTTCAAGCTTTTAATTGCTTCTGCAGTATCTGTCACTAAACCCAGCCAAGCAGTGGCTCCGGTATCATCATTCTCAACACTTTTGGGTCTACAAAAGCAGGCGACTAAGAAATCTTTTTGGTACCAAAGGAATTAAAAAGCGCACCTTAAATTTTTAAAACAGAAGCCTTTCAGGGGGATCATTTTTAACACATTAAAATCAATGGCAATCCAGCCAGCAGCTTTCATGGGTGTCAGGCCAGGCTGCTGTCTCCCAGGCACTTCCCAAGCTAGCTACGCATCGTAAACAAAAACTAATGAGCTATAATTAAGATCACATTGTTTGATATGTATTGCTTGGCAGAGATCTTTTTTTGCTTTCATGTTAAAATATGGTTCTGTTCTAGAAAGTCACCCTATGAGTGGCACCGGGAAATGGCATGATTATTTGTCACTTTAGCCTGCTAGGTTCATAAGCAAAAAGAATCTCCCCTGCCTTACTGCTCAGCCTGTAAATGGCATACTTGAAATGAAATTTAAGCCATGTCCTTCACTGCTTATGATTCATCATCACCTGAAGATGATAAAACCCAGAGAGATCATAGCTGATGTCAGAAACTCAAATGAAAGGGACCTGTTGTAACCCTGAGTTAGAGATGTCAGTGATCCAGAATGCAGCTCTCTGCACTGACTACAGTCATAATTTCACCTGGTGTCTCAAAGCTGATTTGGAGGGTGTGTGTACATGTACTTAATCCTCATCCTGAAAATCACACTGGCAACAACTGGAAGCCCCGCCTAGTTTGATTATGCCAATGTTTTAATTTCCCACCAGGTTTGTAAACTTTAGCTGTAGAACTGGCGTTGGGAGAGAGGAAAAAAGAAGAAATCCTTTTGATGCCCTGTGCATCTCATACCCACCTGGCTATCCAGCTAACATCTGCTGATTGCAAATGCTACCCAAGGATGTGTGGCCAAAGCAGCTGTGCAGCGTGGCTGACCTCACCTCCCCAAGCTGCTGCCTGCACAGGCACCCTCACTGACAGCTTGTTAAAGAGCATGCTAAAATCTGGTTGAAAAACAGGTTCCAAAACATCAGAATCGAAGAGGTGTCACCAGGTGGATGCATTTGTGTTGTGTCCTGCAGGAGTTAGTTCTTAGGTCTTTAATCAATATAAATGAAAACAAATAAATCATTGGTGACTGGTCCGTAGACTGGACAGAAGTATTTATATACACAATCCCATTCCTGTTGTGTTGTGGCCGGGATAGTTACCAAAGGGATGGGAATGATGGAAATAAAAACTATTGACAGATAGTTTCATCCAGAGTGGGCAGCCAGAACCCACAGGGAGTTTATGAATGCTCAAGTACGTGCCAAATGTGGGTGCTGTAACCTGCACCCCTCGCCTGCTCCTGCCATTGCCTGGCTTGTACTGCCACATGCAGGTGCATACCAAAAATTGGGAAGACAGTGAAGACTGAAAAATAAGTTGCACTTAAATATGCTGTTGCATTTATTGGGATCAAAGTGGTTTTAAAGCAAAAACATAAGTTTTAGGGTAAATTTAAGATCCTCTGTTTGTAGCAGCTCAACAGCAGGAAAAGTTACAATGCAGAGAAAGGCATTAAATTATTTTCATTATTATTTGTTAAGTTATAAAATCTTTATTAATTGTTGCAAAATCATTTTAATTATCTATCACACACCCGAGTATACACATCTGAGTCCTTTATAGCAGAGTTTTTTGCTGAGAGCTGCCTTTGCCATTCCCATGTAAAACAGTTTCCCATGTGACCACAACAGTTTTCAGGATCACTCCAGGGCTGCTGGAATTACATGGTAAAGATGCTCATTTAGGAAATCTAGGGACCCTCTCATTCACCGTCCCTGTGTGGTGACACAATTGGTATGAGTTTAAAACTGACTATCCGAATGAAAAAAGATAAATACAAGGAGCAGAGAGAACCTGAGGGTGGTTTGGCAGCTCCTGCCTGCCGATAAAGCACTAAATTGCTGAGTGGTGATGCAGGAGCAAGGCGGGAAAAGGGGCGACAGGGATTAATCACCCCTTTTCATCCTTCCTGCTGCTGGAAAGGGGCTGCCTCTTGCAGAGCCAGGAAAGGGAAATTCAGCATCCCTGGACAGAGCAGTAAGTTTGAGTAGGAAAGGGAGTATTTATTACTTTGTCACGCAGTAGATGTATTAGAATTTTCCCCATGAGTGGTGCAAAAATCCCATCCTGCCCAGGAATTCTGCACGTCCTCACAACTCATCCACCACGTGCATTAAAACTCCCTTTATCACTCATGTCCACGATATTTCTTAGGATGCATCTTTAGGAACCCCTGAATTGCTGCTTGCTGCTCAGCTGATGCTTGTTTGCCCTTAACAGCATTTGCATTTTCTGTGAAGCAAGATTTAAGTCGAAGTGGCTGTAACATTCCCAGGACTTACAGCCCTGCTGTGTGTGCTAAAATTAATGAGTAGTGTTTGGAGCACTTTGCAAAAGAGGGGCTAAATTATGTTTTATGTATGCATCTGTGCAAATAAAGAAGAAAAAAAAGCCAGGCGAAGCAAGTCCCTAAGCTCCCAGACGAAAAGATAAATCAGAAGGTGACAGTATCTGTAGGAACTGCCTGGGAACAGAGCCCTAGCAAATGTGACATGATTTGAAATCCATCTCTGTTATTGAGGAGAAACACATGCTAACTCAAATCAGCTGCCATTTGCCCTCAGGCAGCGCCATGCACTCTACGTTCACACCGACTAGTGGACCTTGGGGGTCTGTGCCCTTCGAGCTGGGTGCAGGTGTGTTTGCTGCTCAGACCCAGAGATGACATTATGAGTCAAGAGAAAGGTTAGTGAGAGTTTGGAGCATCCCGCCTGTTCCCATCTAGCCTGAGGGCTATCCCCTGTGTGCTGGAAGCGTGCATGGTGCTGTGCTTTGGTGTCCTGCAAGACAATGTTGGAGAAGGACTAGAAATGAGGGAGCAAGTGCCTGGTTCATGAGAAATTACCTAGTCTGCTTACAGCTACCTCTGTGTCTGTTTAGTAAATGAATACCATACAGCATAAATCAGTGAAGATGCAGCCTCCAGTTGGCTGTAGAAGTGTGATACCAATGGTTCTGGCACATGTCTATTTTCGGATGCAAAGCTGATTTTTTCTCCAGGTTCTGTCACAACCAGCTTTCAGCTGCACAGTGAAATACTCCTCTCTCCATCAGATGGCATTTTGTTCTGAGCAGACGTGCTTCTCCTTAACTTACACTCTCCTCCTCTGAGCCAGGAGAGCGAAGCAGCCCCACTGAACAGCGCTCTGGGGGAGCTGGGGATAGCTGGGAGGCATCATCTGTTCGCTGGCAGCACCTCTATGAAATGGCACACGAGGAAAACCAACTCTTCAGTCATATTTCCTAATCTGGAGGGACAGGTGGGTGTGGAAAGTAATGACAGTCTGTAATAGCCTTGGCTAGCCATCTGGTAAGGGTTTTATTTGCTCTGTGAAATATAGTGAGTTTAATACTGAGTTTAGAAAGAATTGAGCTGTCTGAAAATTCAGTCAGGAAAATAGACTTCCAGGAGGAGAGAGAATTCCAGAAACATTTGTAGGCATGGAGGTACTGTACACATATATATGCACATACAACATGCACACACACACATATATGTTCTTTAGAAAACTCTCCAGAGTGTTCTTGTTGGTAGCATTGGGTTTAGTGGGTTAACGAGCCACTCATAGAATAACAGGAAAGATTTGAAACGCATCATTTTACACACTGAATAAATTCAAGACTCTGTTCGAGCTCTTCCCCATATGTCTTTTAATCAACAGCTTTGAATGAATGTTCAAGAAGCTGCAAACTCAAATGGACAGGACAGGACAGGACTCAAATGGACAGGACAGGACAGGACTCAAATGGACAGGACAGGTAGCACCTACGTGTTTCTCAGCCAAAGTAGGCCCATATGCATCTTCCAACACTACTCTACTTGAGTTGAGCTGCAGGAGTGCTTTTTCTTTGAGCCCTGCCTATCTGTTCAGGTCTCTCTTAATCTGTAGCTATGTCTTTTCTAGCTCAAGGCTAGAATTAACTTGTTTGAGGACTCTTAATGGAGCTACTTTCATTTGGAAGTAAAATATCCAGCATACCATGACCCTCCAGTTTGTTGGGCGAAACAATAACCCAAGGCGTGCCAGCACAGTCATCGTGTTTTGTGATGCCAGCTTTGAGCCAGAGCTGGGAAACAATTTCTAGGGTATCAGAGTGAGAAATTAGATTGCTCTGATTAGTGTAGTCTTGATGTGATTTCTGCTTCCAGGGAGGTGCTGGGCCAAACACGATCAGAGGGGTAAGCACATCCAGAGTGAGGTCAGGACACTCTGTTCTGGAGTGACCCCTGAGACATTAGTAGGTGCCAAGCAGCAGATATGTGTGTGTAAAATGGATAACTTTGGTGAGACTGGGCCTGTGGCCACAGCTGTGCTTGTCTCTTTTTGGGTTAGCTCAGGCCAAGAACAGCGTCTGTCTGGAGAAGGGCAGGGGTAGGAGATGGCCTGTGCAGGCAAAGGAGTTGAGTGACATTGTTTGGTTTTGGGTGGGTTTATTTCAACCTTTGTATGTCAGCTGCCAGCTGAGTTTTGTCACTGATGCTGGGGGCTTTAATGGATCTTCAGGTTGGTGAGTGTTATGTTTAAAGTGGGGTGTGGGTTTCAGTTAAGGACTGCAGGAAAAGGTCCTCCACTCTGGACATGAATGATGTTTGTAACCAGCTGTTCCAGTCACTGTCTGATGCTGTACAACTGCTGAATCTGTGGTCTATCCAATCCCTCACGCTGGCCTAATGGAGAGGAAAAGGTGGTGTTAAGGGCCAACCACAAACGAAGCAGCAAATGGTTGGGTTTCAAAGAAATAATGAACTGTTGATAGGTTCATGCATTCTTTCTTTAATAACACTTGTTCCAGGCTCATCAAATGTTAATCAGTACCTGACACAGGACCTCTGTGCTAGGGGTGGCTGCCATGGGGATGTAACGGCCCTGCTGGAAAAGGGTGAGGAGAGGACTGCTGTATTGTGACTTTGAACATTGACTGGTTTGCAGACAGGCGTTACCACAGTAATCTTTTGGAGATCAATAACTACAAAGCAGAGCACTGCCAGGGTTTAGCAATGTCTGGAACGTGTGCCTTGGTTTGGAAAAAGCTAATGGGTGAATAAGGGATGTACCGCAGGCAGCAGTGGGAGAAAAGCTGCTGTGGCCTGACCTTACTTCTGACTCTGTTACCAAGTGACAAGCCTGACAATAGCACTATTGATGGCTCAGTAAACTGCTGCTCTTTCAGCTTTCCTAAAATGTCTATGGCACCAAATTACTGGGGTTTTTTCCTACTGGTTGTGACTTAATTGTTTGCTCTTACTAATGCGAAGCGCCTCCTCATCTGATTTTGTTATATGGCCTAATAGCATAGAGAGCTGACGATGGATCTCTTGTCATAGAAACTATTTGATCTTCAGCAATGCTAGTAGCTGGGATAGCAGAATTGTGGGAGAGGTTGTTTCTATACTTCATTCAAGTTAATTGTGTAATTGGTCTTATAATTGCAGGCTGCATTAAAGCTGTTTCTACTTTTGTAGACTCAGGGTTGGAATTTTAAGAATAGCTTTTTCTTCAAAAAAGTTTTTATTTTCAGCACACAAGTGACAGAAAGTGAATTATGAAATTGTAAATGAAAATTCTTTCTTCTTGGAAGGATGAATTTAGAAGGTCAGTCTAAATCTAGTATCTTGAGCCAAACATCTCTGGTAGCAGTTACAGAATTGTAGGTCTGGAAGAGACCTCCAGAGATCAGAGTCCACGTCCACCCCCCACCCCCCAGTTACATTCACAAAGGTTAAGCATTCAAAAATAAAACATGCCAAAGATGAGTGCTTAGATTTATCAGCTATTTAGCATTTACAGTTCTTTGAATCGACATTGCAAAGCAAGTCTCTAACTGTAAATTTTATTACCTGAGAGATCCTCATGTGAAGAACAGGCATGCCCCACCATCCACACATACCTCAGAGTATTTGGGCAATGACAGCTGAACAAAAACATGAGCCTCAGCTCAACAAGAATCCTGGATGTTGACTTGGCATTAGTGTGAGGTACTGACTGCCTCAAGAAATATAAAGTACACATGCTAAATAACTTGATTTCATCCTTAAACTTTTTCTCAACACTTAAACAATGAGACAGGATTGAACACCCTAATGTTTCCTCTTTTGAAGTTCTTGCATTTCTGATAAACACACTGGTTTTTGAATTACAGCTTTAAACAATTGGAAACATATGCTACATACAGGTCCTTCTTAACCATTGAAATGTAAAATGCATCAATGCAAAGGACAAAAAACGGGCAGGAGGGGAGACAAAAGGCTGTCTGGGGTAACTTCCCTATTCTGCTTACTTGGATGTTTCCTCTGCATAACTGCTCCTCCAAGACTTCAGCAGATGGATAGGCAAGCTTTAAACACTGATTACAAATTCCTGCACAAGTGGTTTGTGGTCTGTTTGGTCAATTTGGGGGTGTTTTGTAGCTGTTCCCCAGAAGGCTCTTAGGCCAAGGTTAGCCAAGTGATGGACAAACGAGCTGGTGCCCATATGCCATGCTGGCTGCAGAGGTTGGCAGAGGTTGCAGTTGGTTCCCACTGGAGGCAGAGATGCAACAAGAGCTGCTGCTGACCTGGCTCTCAAGGACAGGTGCTCCAAGATACAAAGTCAGTGTAGATTTAGACTGCAGGAAGCACTCACATTGCTTACTTCAACTTCTCATATCTCAGGGCAATTAATTTACCAATATATTTATATATATTTATATGAAGATTTTAAGCCAAATTTTTCAGTGTTAAAACTCAAGCATCTTTTTGCTTCCAACTGTAATATTTTGAACGCATTCTATATTGCCTAAGAGTTTCCTTTATCCAGATGAAAGAGGATGGCAAAAAAAAACCCTCTCTGTATAATCTCTTTGAATAAAAGCCAGCAGGTTACCACTCTACATGCAGAAAAGTCACTTAGGAATTCATTATCTATATTAAAGCAGTTGTCAATGTGTTCAGACCACAATGAGCACCCAAGGTGCTTAATAGGAGAGACTATTTTCAAGATATTTTTAAAATAATTTAGATTATGAATGCTGCTGTTAGTCTTTTTTTTTTTTTGTTCTAGCAAAAAGGAACTATGCTAGAATGTAGCTTTTTGCTCATTAAACACTCCAAGAACAGAAGATATTAAATAAAATCACACACAAGGTAGGAAATCAGCTTTCTAAGTTGTGATGATTATGGCACAGGGTCTTATAAACTCAACCTTAAAATGTCCTGTCAGTGTTAGATACTATATAAAGATCTGGCTTTTATACTTTCATTTCAGAATCTATCCTTTGCCTATTACAGGCTTGATTCCTTTTAAAAAACATTTTCTTATACATTAATCTGAAATTCCTTTATGGGAATGCTCCCTGTGCTGGGACCATTCATATTTCAGCTCTCTGATGATCATCTCTGTATTTAATTTGTGTGCTTTTCATATTCAGTGCATTAATTGGTTTTTCACAGCCTGACTTTTCAACTCTGCACAATGGAGCTTATTGCATTAGACTGTTTTTAGCCTTGTTTCCTCTCCCATCATCCAGCTTAGTGTTTGCCCTTTCTCCTTTCTGTGCCTTCCTCTTTGCATCTCTCCCAAGTTCTTCCCTACTCTGTGAAAGCTTATTTAAAGACTAATTGGACAAGCCTTTTAGCTTATTTAAGTTTGCTATGTAGGGTCCTCTGCAGCCGTGCAGATTTACAGCAGCTCTTTGCCTGGCACTCCGATTCACGATGCGGGCTACAATCTGGAGTTTGGACAGTAGCTGAGGAGTCATCCATCACTTCCCTCGTGACCATCATTAGTGCTTGCTCACATCTCTCACCTGTCATGGGAGAAATGGTTTGCAACTGAAATAAATCAGCTGCTGAGCTACAAGTAGGTTACTCAGTTTCAGACATGGCGCTCTCTGTCAGGGAGAGCTTTTGTCGCTTTATTGCCTTTAAACTTTGCAGTATGTTCATTTAAGCTCTCAGGATCACTGAGTCTTCTCTGCACAAAAGCAGACGCCTTTCCTGGATATTCACTAGCAGTAATTCATCAGAGACTTTCTTGTGCTCATATTTACTGAGGAAATTCTTCTGCAGTCCAAAGAAAATGTATCACACGAGGTAACTGCTGCTAAGAAGAGAAAGGAAGCCCCAGTGCTGTGTGTGCTTCTAATCAAGGCCTAGCCTCTTATTTATTTAAAAAAGAGTGAAGGCATTTGTTTCATGCAACATTTACTTCTCCAGTCTGGTCTCTTACCATGTTTTTGCTCTTAAAATCAGAGAATCAGAGACTGGTTTGGGTGGGAAAGGACCTCAAAGCTCCCCCAGTGCCACTCCCTGCCATGGGCAGGGACACCCTCCACTAGCCCAGAGTGCTCAAAGCCCCATCCAACCTGGCCTTGAACCCTGCCAGGGATCCTGGGGCAGTCCCAGCTTCTCAGGGCACCCTGTGCCAGGGCCTCCCCACCCTCACAGGGAAGGATTCTTGCCTAATGTCTCAGCTAAATATCCCCTCTTTCAGTTTAAGGCCATCACCCCTTGTCCTGTCACTCCCTGCCCCTGTAACCAGTCCCTGCCCAGTTTTTCTGGAGCCTCTTCAGGTACTACAGGCCAGGCTCTTGTGCAAGCAGGCTTTGGGGCTCCCACAGCCAGGCAGAGTTTAAAAGACCTGTATCAGTTATTGATGCTGCTGTTGGAGAATTAGCTGTGCTGGCACAAAGAAACAATGGATTTTATATGTAATGTTAAAACAGTTTCTATGTTATTAAATCCTTAATCTTCACCTAAGAAACTGATAAATACATGTCTTTTAAAAACTCCTTGTTCCAAATAATATAGCCTACTTATGTGACATACATTAGCAAAGATTATTTGGACAGAGTATTACAGTGCATCTATTTTGCACCTCATACCTAATGCCATATTTGTTTGAATTAAAAGCTTTAAGAAACTCAGACCAACTAAACTCCACATCCACCAGCCGGCATGGGAGAGAAATTAGCCACCATGAGCACCATTAGCTGCCTCCACATCACCAGGTGGTTGTTGTACCAAAACACTCAAGTAACCTGATGTGTAGGAGGACACACTGCATGTGTGAAATGTATTTACAGATTGTGATATGTGTCCATCTGATTCGTGTTAATGTGGAATAATGTTGGGGGTGCATGATGATGACATACCATGTGTGGTCATGGGCCCGAGAGGGACAGTTTAAGATATTTGCATATAATCACAGAATTGTAGGGGTTGGGAGGGACCTCGAGAGATCATCGGGTCCAACCCCCTGCCAAAGCAGCTCCCCAGCTCATATTGCACAGGGAGGTGTCCAGATGGGTCTGGAATCTCTCCAGTGAAGGAGACTCCACACCCCCCTGGGCAGCCTGTCCCAGGGCTCCCTCACCCTCACTGGGGAAAAGTTCTTCCCCATGTTGGTACGGAACTTCCTATGCTCCAACTTGCAGCCATTGCCCCTTGTCCTGTCCCCACAGACACTGAAAAGGGGCTGGCTGATTCCCCCTGCATCCCCTGCTTAAGATAATTATAAACATTAATTAGGTCCCCCTTAGTCTTCTCAAGACTGAACAGTCCCAGCTCACTCAGCCTTTCCTCATAGGGGAGATGCTCCAGGCCCTTAATCATCTTTGTAGCCCTTCTCTGGACTCTCTCCAGGAGATCCCTGTCCTTTTTATACCAGGGAGCCCAGAACTGGACACAATGTACTGAATGAGGCGTGTTGAAGCAGCAATAAACTGTATAAAAGACCGCAGTGGTGGCACATTAAGGGCGTTGTGATACCTCCGGAGAAACAACTTGTCCCTGAGAAGGAGGTGATAAAGAGAAAGAAGAAAAGAAGAATAGGGAAGGCGCCTCAAGTCTGCAGAACCCGGTGCCTGTCTATGTTAGCAAGACAAAAGCTATGTCTTGGGGCGGGTGGGGAGGGGTGTGTGCCTGGCTGGCACTCCAGCATGTCAGTTTAAGCTGGTGGGTGGTGCAATCCCTGTAAAAATATATAATCCAGAGACTGGAACTGTACGGTGTGCATCTTGGTGGAGCAAAGACTCCCTGTGCACCCGATGCTGCCTGTGCACTGCTTTTATTCTTTTAATAAATTGTTCGATTTGGTTATAATCCTGTTTGGGACCAAGTCATTTATCACACAGATATAGGGCAGGAAGATCAAGGAAAGGTACTGATGGGAAGCAGACTAGGAAATACCAAACCAGTTAGATATTCTCATCCTGTGGTCTGGATCCCTTTCTCTAAGTGTTGCCTGATCTGCACCCAGAATACCTTAAATTTGAATTTAAGAGAGGCAAGAGCAAGTTTTTATAGAGGGATGGCTTAATGATCATTTCTAGACGTTAGCAGGACAATTTCCATTGGGATTTATTGCACTTTTTTAGGCTCCCTAGTTTTGAACCTAGACTCCAGCTGACCAGGGGCAGGCAGGATGAAGAAATAGCACCGCAGCAGAACAACTCAGAAGGTACTTTGCACAGGAATCTTGCTAGAAGAAGAACAGAGAGTGAGATTAAACAGGCTTTGGGGTCTTATCCATGAGAAAAATCTGTCTGGGACCTGAAAATACAGATATTTTCACAAACACAGCAGGAAGTAATTTGCTTAAACTAAAAATGGGATTCTCACCTTTTTTTTTCCTCTAAAAGCACACATGTCATTTCTAAACAAGTCCTTGAGAGCCTAGTACTGGTTTTGTTTCTTCCTTATTTTTAAACAACATTTGAATCCTTACACTCTGTTTCAGAGGGAAAATTGGAGAAAGGGAAGAAAAACAGGAAAAGATAAAAGAATGGCTAGCATTGCCTTAAGAGGCTAGAAAAGCCTTAAGAGTCAGTAAATCTAGATCACATTTATCTGAGTCTTTTATCAGAATTAAGCTTGTTATCTGCTAAGGAAAGATGCAATATGTAAGTCTAATGAAGCCAAATGAGATTGTGACAAACCGAAATAAAAGTTTCATCCACTCCCAAAGGAGTGTCAGGATATTAAAACCCAACAAGCTGCAATCTTTTTCCTCGCTCTTAAAAATTGTTCCAGCATTTAATGATGCCTGACAGCAAAGAAGGGACTCATTAGAGATTGTGGTGGGGAGAGGAAAGAGGGAAAGGAAGCCCACTGGTACGTAGGTCAATGTTCCTTACTTGGAGATTTAGAGAAAATAGCTTTGACATGATGGAGCCATGAAATCAGTTTAGTCACGTGGTAAAGCAAAAGATTTATAGGCTCATTAAATGAGAAAATAGAGAAAGTGAAAAAAATCTTATGGCTAAAGTGGAATATATTTAATCTCTCAATATGAATGCTTCCTTGGTCCAATGTGTTAGACTCTGTTTCTCAGCATGATAAAACTGTTTCAAATGCAAGCAACAAAGCCTGGATTTTACAGGCAATGAATTAGAAAATACAAGAGAGAAATGCAAAGCTTGTCTGTTTATTAGGCTTATTATATTGATGAATATTTCTAGATACCGTATCAGGATTAGTGACCAAGAGGCCAATTCAGTTGAAAGGTGATTGGGAAAAAAGTATGGCAACTGGAATCTTAATCACCCTAATGGGATAAGGGATGTGGTGGATTGAAATGGTAAAAAACTGCAGTGGCATGTGAATTGAATAGTGTAAACATCTAAATCACATCTCTGGAAAGGTTTCTTCATGTACCTGGAACAGCAGAACACGGGTTCTAGACTTGGTGTCTGCCCTTCTTCCACGTGACTGCTGTTTCAGTTTGGGAGTTTTGTCCTCGTTTAGAGTTTGGAAGATAAAAATGAGACAAGAGGGTGGAAAAAAAGAGATTTTGAAAAAAAGGGGTGGATCATTTTTACACCTCATTTGAAAATCTTGCAGCCCATGGAGAAAGAAGAAAAAGCATGTTGCCTGAAATATCTTGCTCCTGTGCCGTGGCAGCTTCAACATGGTGCAGAGTGCACTGCCCCTCTGCCCCCTGCATGGACCTTTCTTCCCCAAACTGGCCTCTGCTCCCTAATCCCTCCCTGACCCTCTCCCCAGGGTACTTATTTCCTGCTGATGGCATTTGCTGGTGACCAACACATCCTGAGACAGGATTTTCATTCCACCTGCCAGTCCCAAGACTGGGCTCTGCAGATCAGGGGAGGGTGAGCAGAAACCACTTATGCTCTCCCTCCCTGGTTTGGCTGTGTGAGTAATTAAAGATCAGCATTGCTCAAGCTGCATACCAGCACATCCAGTGAGTTGCACGGCTGAGCATCACTGGTGGAGTTGCTCATTTAGCTCTGGCTGGTTCCAGATGGTGCAGGCTCCTGCCTGCTATTTCAGCAGGGCTAATGGGATTAAAGAGCAACAAAACTTTCCCCGCTGCAGTAAACAGAAATGTCAGGTTGAATAATATGTGGCTTTTAAGGTTACATTTTAGATGGTTCAGCTGACAGAAATTTTACCCTGTTTGTCTCAAGTCAGAATCTTTTCCACTTACATTAAAATAACTGCTGATTTATGCAATCAAGGCAAAAGTTAAAGTGAGTTACATGGTCTTATAAGATAATCACTTTAAAATATCTGACATAAATGTAGCTGCTTGCTTAAAATAGACAAAATATAATGTATTCAGCAAAAAAAAATCCTTTTGATACAACCATCAGCATGCAAGTGTAAACCCAGCTATGCTTCCCTCAGCATCTTCTGTTAGGTCAGATGCAACAAGGAAACGCTTTCAGGAATGTTTTTCCACTAGATTTATTTGGTTTACCTTTATGTATTCATGGCAGCGCTGCTCAAAATTGTTATTATAGAGCCTTAGAAACCTTTACACCTCACATTCTTTGATACTTTATCCAATACTGGAAGGGGAACGGTGTGAGTGAAAAATCTGAGCATCTAAAACTTGTAGGGATATTTGTCCTTAGTGCTTAACTGACTTGGGTTTTGCCAAGTACTATTCTGCAGCCACAAAACCTCTCTACTCGACACAACCCTGTCCAGAAATATCATACCTTTTACAAAGGTATGTCAGGGAAATGTCTGTGTGCTGAATATATCATCAAGTAATTGAAACCAAAACTGTACCCATATAAATGGTCTGAATTTTCTTTTCATTGTTTGAAGAACAAAGAAGTCATTATTTGAAGATGAATCTAGAAAACACCCTTGAGTTCCTTACACATATGTGAGGAGGTCATGGTGCTACAAGGCTATGGTGATCATCTTCAAAGTATGTATGCCTTTCAAGCTCAAATGCATCCAAGTTCTTACAAACTTTCTGGATGGCAAGGCTGGGGGTTTTGATATTTTATTTGTTTTTATATGTTATTTTAATGAATTTTATACAGAAAAAATATCCCATATAATTTTAAATTTGTTCATCTGTTGTTGAATAAACTGACTAAAAGTTATTGCTAAATAAAGCAAAAATTGTAAAGCTATTTCAGTTAAAAGCTTGGCTTCAAGAGTAATCTTCTGTTCCAAATAGAAAATGGGACCCACTTTGATTCTGTGAAACATAAACACAAAGCCTACTCTCAGACTTCACCTTTTTTTTTTTTTTTTATAACTAGAAGTGCTTAAAAAGTTATAATGAACCTTATAACTCCGAACAGTTTCAACCAAATGTCATTTGCTTCAGGACAGACTCTGCCCTCACATCTTGGTAAGCGAGCTGCAGGCTTCAGTGAAATTGTTTCTAATGATTTCAGCTCCTTGTGATTGATGCTTGGAAAGGCTAACAGCTGATAGCATGACAAAAGGAATTGAAACCTAAATACCACCTTTGTTACAAGTTTTTATTCAGGAGTGCACTGTGCCATTTGATGCCTGCTTCGTTTTTTAACGGGCTGGTTTGTGTGGATGTCAAAACCAAATTAGTGCAGCAGCCTGCCTGCCCTGCCAAACACGTTCACTCTCCCCAGACTGCTTTTGCAAAGACGATGCTATTCTTTCTCTCCCTTTTTAGGAAATGGGTGCTTTAGAAAGCAATGGTGTGTGTTAGCAACAACTTTGTGAGTACTTACTACTTTGAGCAATAGTTGCTTGTATTTATGGGTGAAAATAGAGAGCAGCATTAGAATTTCATGAAGCCATTGCTGCTGCTGCCTCGGTGCAGTGCAGTCACCCTTCACTTCGTGGCATCAGAGTCTAGGAGTTTCTTTCCCCATTTACAGCCAGTATTTCTGAGAGAGAGCCCAGTAAGTTTATTAAACTCAATAATGGGTTCCATAAAATGAATTTAAACACATAGAAACAGTAAATACAAAGGGCAGCTGACGTAAGAAGATCCTGAACTCCAAACAGCAGAAGCCAAATCACAGTGATACAAAACACCCCCGTAAATCTCCAGGACAGAAGAGATTCCCCACCTGCAGCTGGTACTTTGGAGGTCAGCTCCTGTGCCCTACTTGCTGCAAGGTGAAAGGTAGAAATGAGTAATTAGCTCTGATCCCCAGCAGCTGATTGAAAAGTCTTTTAGGCAAACAGCGAGGGAGTTGCCTGGGTGGAAGGAGCATTCCATTCTTCAGTTTGAAAGAGGTCAGTGTGTTCTTTCCTGGTAATGTTTTCAATGTCATGGATACAAAAGTTAATTTCTGAGGTGTTACTTAGAAGTTGGTGTGTTGTTTGCTGCTGTGCTGATACGTGTTCACCCATGTTTTTTGTTGGGGTGGTAACTGCCTGTATTTGGTTGCTGTTGGCCAGTCTCTGGGTTTGGCTGTGTGCAGTTTGATGACCCTGAGTCATGCAGGGACTGGGCTGTGTAGCTGTGGTTTGGCTTGTGTGATGGCAACGTAAACTGTATGCAAATATTTTACAGTTAAACTTGCTCTTGTCTCAGGAGAAAGGGAACAAATTGGTGGTTATAAATACTGGACTGCTGCTGGGTACTTTCTTAAGGGCAAGGACATGCAGGGGTGGGTCTGCAGTAGAAGTGCAAGTATAGTTTAACCCTCTGCTATTTTATCCACCATCTCTTTGCCATTCTCTCAGCACGTGAACTGAGTTGTTTTAGAAAATGGGGTTTCCTCACTCTCTCCCTTTTGTGAAGGGTTTGAGAAGTGATCAAATAGATAAAACCCCTAGTTCTCTATCTGTGACCAGGGTGATCAATCAGGCAGAGGGACTGGTTCCCAGTTGAGTCCCCTGACTGGTATAACACTGTACACCTCTATTGCCTGGTTTTACAGCTAAGGTGGGAGCTACTCTGTGGGCGTTACTACCAGTTGCTCTGTAGGAGCTACTGCATGGGAGGCTGGTGGTTTTGTAAGAGAGATGTAGTCACTGCATCAATTCTCTTCTTGATGCTCTGTTAATTAATACTGAGCTTCCCTTTGGGCATAGGCCTGGGTACGCACCTCTGTAAGGGGTCTGGGCACAGATGTTCCTCTGTGTCTCTGGGGAGGTCCTGCGGTGGGCCGATGTACTTCCACTTGTCTAGGGTCCTGTGAAAGGACAGTGTGGGTGGTGGGTGCTAGCTGCTGTGCCTTGCCACCTGAGGAATGGGTGGTGGTGGAAATGTTGGATGTTTGCTGGGTAATGCAGCCTGTGAGAAATATTACTCGCTTTCCCAGGGTTGACAGGGCTTGAAAGGAAACATTTATCAAAACTGTTCCTTGTTTCCTGTCCTTTCCTTGTTCTTCCTTATGCATTGTATTAAAATAAATAAGTGGCGTGAGTCAGAAGGGTGATGAATCTCCTTAATTGGGAGGCTCCCCGGGGGCCTGTCACACACCAGGGCTGCTGTTCAGTGACTCTCCTCCTGTGTCCTGATCACTGCCACTTTTTCATACGATGGCACCGTTCATCTTGAGCTCTGCTAGCACTTTGTGAACATCCAGGCACTTCAGCCTTGGGGAAAAAAAAGACTACGAATGGATATGATTAATATTTATAAATATCCAAAGTGTGGGAGACAGGACAAGGGGCAATGGCCTGAAGTTGGAGCACAGGAAGTTCTGCACCAACATGTGGCAGAACCTCTTCACAGTGAGGGTGAGGGAGCCCTGGGACAGGCTGCCCAGGGGGCGTGGAGTCTCCTTCTCTGGAGAGATTCCAGACCCATCTGGACACCGACCTGTGTGACCTGTCCTAGGGACCCTGCTTTGGTGGGGGGGTTGGACTTGATGATCTCTGGATGTCCCTTCCAACCCCTATGATTCTGTGATTGCAGTAAGTGTCTCTGATCCCACTATAACTTGTGCAAAGGGGCCAGATGTCACTGTCACAGAGGTGTATGGTACCAGGGCTGCATGGCTGCTCCTGCTGGGTCATGTAAACAGCTAGAAACCATTTCTTCCCTCACAGAGCAGCCCATTCCTACCAGTCCATAAAGCATATCTGCCGTGTGGCCGATAAGGGAAATTTCATTCTTGGCCCATTCCTGGCTCTGGTGAACACTGCTGTCATTTCATTTAACGAGCTGTTCATGCTTCCTGGTTTGAGGGGTTTATGGTTTAATGAGTGTTGCTCAGCCCAGTGCAGTTTTCCATAGTGCTTGGCACGGGTGAGCAAAGAGAATATGCAGATATTGTCTGTGCATAGTGCATAAAAATAAGACTGTTTTATAATACGCAACACTGGGGAGACAAAAATGAGGCTTGAGTGGTGTGTGTGGTTGGGCTTCATTTCGCTAAAGCTTTTCGATAGCTGTTTGCTGTGTGGTTTCTGTTTGGCACAGCTAGAGGTGGCTGGTCAAAAGGCATGGAGGTTGTGCTCCAGACACTCACGTACAAAGAGCAGTCAGATCAATATCAATCTCTGCAGCTCGGTGCTGTTACAAAGGCTCGTGAGTGCCTGTTGTGCAGCTGCAGTTGCGCCTGCAATAGAGATCATGATGGGAGCTGAATGATGCTGTAGCTCCTGGGATGCTGCGGTAGATACCAGAGGGTGGTCAAGACAACAGGCTGGGAAAGATGCAAATGAGAATGAATGAGGTCTGGCGTTTGCCTTCAACGAGTTAGTTTAATTAAGGATTAAAAAAGAACGGGGAAGGCAAAGAATCTCTAACACTGATGAAATCAGCCTAATACAGCACAAATAGTATTGCTGGGGTGTGTGTTGTCCATTGCTCCATGTTGTAATCCTGTTTGCAGTGGAAGCGGGGCAGGTCTGAGGGCTGGCTGGCAGTGTTGGGAAGGAAGGATGCGCTGGTCTGTACCAGGGGCTTTGACATGAAATAGTAGTGCATTCATTCAGCAGAGCCACTTGATTTGGTGCAACTGGAATAGTACTAATAGTATTTTTTTAACTGTTTTTTCTATTGCACTGTTTCAGCTGGAGAATTCTTTTTATCTCTGCTTAACTTTCTTTAGGTTTATCTAAAAAACCCTCAAACCAGCACAACAGTTGAGATTTCTGGAACCTAAACTTCTCATAAGTTCATGGCAAAGTGAGACTACTGTTGTGTGGTTATATCCCTACAAAGTAAAACAGTATTTTTCATTGGCTGATCTGTTAAAACATGCTGGTGTTTCCATGATCATAAATATAGCAGCTAAATTCTTATAAACTTGGTTTGGTTTCAAAGGTGAGAAAGAAATGAAGAGGAGCAGGTGAGGATGGAAGGTGTGTTTTAAAGCATACACAACAAATAAAGCAGACGTATTTGATAAGCATGTTTGGAAAGCTGCAAGGGAATCACAGAATCACAGAATTTTCAAGGTTGGAAAAGACCTAGAAGATCATCCAGTCCAACCATTCACCTATTACTACTAGCTCCCACTAAACCGTATCCCTCAATACAACATCCAGTACCCTGGAATGGGTACCCTTAGGTGGTGTGTGGGCATAAAAATAAGGATAGCAGAAGAAAAAGAAATTAGAGTCCCAGCTGCTGTGCCCAGTTGTTAAATCAATGCTCTGAGATTCTTTTGGGGAGCTTTATACTGCCTTTTCCTTATCTTTTTAAAAACATGTATTGTTATCTCATTAGAAGGTATCTAAAGGCACTTCCTTTATCTCTTTTTCTGGACAAGTTCATGTTATTGTTGCTACAAAACATGAAAGTAAGGTGTTGAAATGAGAAGAGAAAATGTCCTCATGTGAACCTTTCCACTAACAATGCTGTCCTCTTTATCTACAAGCACCACTGCAGTATGTTTTGTAGAGGGGCTAGATTTGGCTTGAAGACAGCCATGTTGGTGAGGCTGGTAAAAGTGACTCTGATTTCAAGTGACAGGAAAGAACTAAAGATGTTCAGTGACAGAAAGGAGTGGTCTGAAGGTGGATGTGGCTTGGAATATCTGCAGCTATGAGTTTGCCTTTTTTATTTCAGGAACAAGCTTTGATGCCATATAAAGGAACAGGGTGGCTGGCCTGTGAGGTAGAGGAGAGTGAAGAAAGGGAAAAATGCAGCTGTTTTGGGGCTGAAGGGGGACAATTGAGGAGTGGTTTTGTGTGTTGGGGTGATCTGGCTTCTTCAGACTCACTGCCGTCACACCTCTGCCACAGCTCTTCCACAGGCCAGCTTCCTTCCTGGAGAAGAGGTGTAGGGAGATGAGTGATGGAGTCATGCTTTGCAGAGGAAAATAAAGCCTTGGTGTTGTGGTTTTAACAGTATTTAATGATGGCTGAGCCTTGTTCAAGTCCTCAAGAGCTATTTTGTAGACCTGAGTGAGTTGAGCTGTGAACATCCTATTTCACGGCAGCTGATAAATCCAGGGGATATTCCCTGTGACTGACTAGTGTGCCAAACAGGCCTTGATGGGGCTGTGCTTGCTCTCTTCATTGTTGTACTGGACTTGCATGAGTGCCCACAAGCGCTCCTGCTGAGCAAGTGTGGCCTGACGTGGTCTGTGTTCAGGTAAATGACAACAGGGCTGGCTTCAGAGCTTGGTGTGCAGTGAAAGCACCTTCACAGAGCTGACCAGGTGTCCCAGCATCAGTGCCTTGGGCAAGCTAAGGATGCTGGGGCAAGTCACAAACCCCACTGGAAATAGCTTTGATTTGACAGATACTAGAAATACCTTTGCAAATGCTCCACAAGATGTGGGTAGCTGTTTTTTCCAGTGTGTTACTGGATAACCTTGTGGACTTTTCAGCAGTTAACTACAGTGAAGTGCTGAGGAAAACCTCCAGAGCTGAAAAGTGTATTAGCTGAGGCTGACCTGAAAAGGTTTTGAGAAGTTACAGACTGTATGAAAACAGTCATAAGTTTCAATATAATTTTCTGCTTTTTTTATATGAATATAAAGATGGCAGTTTTACCATTTGATGGGCTAATATTGCCACAGCACTGGCTTTGAGCATACATAGTGCCTTGTTTCTTATTCAGGCATGCCCTAACTCTGCTGGACAGTAACATCACCTGTGCAAAAGCAGGTCCTGAACTCTATTTCGTAGAACTCCATCTCCACATCATTTTCCCCTGTTCAATATTATCTTTACAGGGTACAGTTCAGTGCTGAAGACTGATCAAAAAGTATCCATCCATAGCTTTTATCCATGTCTTATTGACTCAGTGTTCACTTTTTGTCATTCTAAATACTTCACAGTGAAGCGTTCAAACTGTGCTACAATCCCCTGAAACGTTGTCTTGACTACAGTAAGCACCAGCAATGTGCTCCAGCTCGCAAATGTGGTTATCTATTGTAACTTAGATGCCCTCTTCAGTGGCAGGTCTGTTTATATTGCTGCCATTGATTATCTGTGAAGTAGCTAATGGACTCTCTGAACTCCAACAAGTAATTTTATGCTGTGGATGACTTGCATTGATCATAGGCTGGCAAAGTTAGGACATCAACTCTTGAATTTAATACATATCATATCGTGTTTGCTTTTTAATTTTAAAAGGATGGGTTTTTTTGGCCACTGTTATAAATTCACTTCTTTTGTCTTAAGAAAACTGATTGTGAAAAACCATCTCTAAAGGAATGAATTCTGATGTCCCCTTGGTGTATGGGATTCTGCTTTTCCAAGCTTTGCCTTTGGAGTTTCTCCTTGGTAAGACACAACTTGTGCAGAGGTTTAATCTTCTTACTTCAGGAGTTACTTGAAATATTGCCTCTGATCCAGCCCTCCATGAGACCATGGTTTTTAGGGATGTTCTTTAGATTGTATTCTGGTCATGCAGAAATGCTTGAATAGTGAGCCTTATATATATTCACATATATATTTTTCTTCTTTTCCAACCGCCTTGTGTGAAATACAGGGTTCATTGAATCAATGCATATTTCATAGTGTTAAACTGAAATAAAACTAGCATAGATAGTATTTAGATCTCAGTGTATTACATCAAAAAGGCCCATTAAAAAAAAACCTGAATAGGCAAAATGGTTCACATTAAGCCCAAACTATAAATAAGAGTTGAAGGTGGAAAGATGTTAGCTTTCAAATATTTCTTCAGGCAGCCCCAGAAAGGGTTGGGAGAGACTTCTTCAGTTCTCTTAATTCAATCAAAACAAACAAACAGAAGCCTCTTGGCAGTCTTCTCACCCAAAGAGCTATTCTGCATTTCCAAGGTGATATGCTTGTGGTTTTTGGGAGGGTTCAGGTCTGGAATTCTCCTAGCAGTGTTGCCAAATATTTCACTGGAGTCTCATAGTGAAAAGCAGACCCAATTTTCCCTTACAGGTGGTCTTTCTCCCCAAGACATGCAGTACAAGACACATTGTAGAATTAGTAGATTGTTTTAATTCCCTCACCTATTCACTATTAAGCGACTTTTTTTGGTGCTCTTGAAATATTTTTATTTATGTTTTCTCATTGCTTCTGGCTTCCCAGTGAGGAACAAAAGGCAGTTCAGTGGAAAGTTCTGTCTGTCTTGAACTGTATCACTATTTAAAAAAAAATAAAATCTAGTAAGTGACTGGCCTTGGGATGTTTGTGGTAATCAGTAAGTTTGTTTCATTAAAAGGAAATTAGGGTTTAATGTCAGAATATGTGACTTAAAATCTGTAGAAAGTGTGTGGTGATATACTAGTGTGCAGCAAGTCTTTACTGGATCCAGTCCAGGTGATCCTAGGTTTTATGGCAAATGATTGATAATTACATGTACTTTAGGGTTGGACTGATACTACTGAATGACTTTATGGAGATTTTTTTAAAAATCCAGAAAAAACACTCTGTGAGAGTGCCAACTCCCAGTAAGAACTGTACTTAGGGGTTTTGCATTGGTTCAGGCAAAGTTTGCTGGTCAAAGCTGGGGTGTAGTTTGATCAGTCTTGTTCACAGGCAGATTGATCAATTCTATTACAGAGACTAATGAGTTTAGCGAACTTTATTTAGTCCCTGTTAAACAGAGAGGTGAGGAGCTGCTTGTTTAAATAAGACTAGCATCTGTGCTTATATTTGTTAGGGAAAAAATCATGAAGGGCTGTTAATGCTTCAATTCACTGAGGGGAATTAAAGAAAAACTCTAGCCCATAATGGCACATCCATGCTACGGTGTAATTACGTGTATCACTTGTTCTCTGATTAAATGCAATGCAAGCTTGTATCATAAATCACACAGCAATAACAACTGCTGGCCCTCAACCCCCACACCGGTCTCTGGTTTATAAACAGTTCAAACCAGAATTCTATAGACTCTTGGGGCAACTAGCAGTCCCATGCAATGTGCCTCCATGCTTTATTTGGGGTGCTGGTACTTAGACCATGGAAATCACAGGTATTGATGGGTTAGATGGGTCTCAAGCCCTGTACAGCTTTGTCATCTCTTCATGCTTCTGGAAACAGATAGCTTGTTCATGCCTCCTTCTTCAGGACTGTGTATCCTGCGTGTCTACAGATCAGATGTCTAAAAGTATGATATGGCAGTCTTGCTGCCCTCTAAGTGACTTTGCTTTGTGCTAAGGTCTGACTTGGAGCACCTTGCTAATGAAAGCAAACCTGTATTGTCTCCTTCACACCAAATAAAGTGATTTAAAAATTTAAATTGTGGTGTTTTGGGTGTTTTGTGGGATTTTTGTTATTGTTCTGGGGGTTGCATGCATTTAATTTTTAAGGTAACAGCCTTGCAATGTCCTATATTGGTAATTATGTAATAATTACCTAATTATTATGTATTGCTTTGTTTTTAATCTTTCCAGTTGTCATTAAATGGAAGAATGACAGGCTTCTGAACATAAGACAAATCTACTTTCTCTCTTAAATTAATTTACCAGGAGACTGTATAAACACTGAAAACAAATTTAATAAAGGAGGCACTCCAGATGGTTGAAGGTAGACTTAGGCATTCGGAGCATTCCTCATTATAACTGCAGTACCATGCCCAGAGATTCATATTGACGCTTCGGGGAATTTACAGATGAGATGCACTACAATCTGCTAGGAGGCATAATATTCACAGGGCTTTATTGTCACAGAAAAAGCATAATGACTATTGAGGAAAAGTAATTGCTGACAGTTTTTTGAGCTGGCTTTGGTGCACAATACGCTTGTTCTGCCCTGTAGATCCTTGTTTCAAGAAATATTTAAAGTCTATATGCAAATAGTGACATATTGCTCTAATCTCCATGGCATTTACATACAATCTTTCTTAAATGACTCCAAGCTTCCTTTGTCTATGCAGGTGCTTAGTTGGCAATGTGATTCTTCTAAAGGTTCAATTTCAATTCAGCTCTGGTGAGATACCCTAGGCTGTGCAGCTTGGGTCACAGGAAAAAAACTGGTGAGAAAAGCTTTGAATAACATGACTCACCACATCCTTCTCTGCTCCTAGATGACAGCAAGAGAACATACTGGTGCCCCTTCTCTGTGGGGGAAGCTCTGGGATGCTGCTCTGGGATGCTGTTCTCATCTGGGAGCGAAGGAAGATCTACAGTTCATCACTCTGACCCAGAAACACCTGCAAAAGAGAGGGATTCCCCCAAACACCTGTTTCTGATCTTCAGTGGCCCCTGTGGCATGGCTTTACTCGCTGTATATTTCTGATTCTTGTTTTGCCCTTCCCTTGCTGAGGAAGAACCCAGCAGGCAGCATTCCATGGCTTGTCAGTGTGACTTTCAAAACTTCAAACGCTCACTTCTAGCTGACTCAAAACATAACTGAATTGCAACATAGCTGCAGAGGGCTCATCTGTGTGTTTAAAGTGAGGGGAGGGTTGTGTCATAGACTGGTTCCCACCATTAAAGCTGCTGTATGAGCTCGAGGCACCCACATGCAGAGTAGCTACTAGCTGAAATCTCAGTGTTAGCAAATGTGGGTGTAGTAAGTCACTTCTAGGCACAGAGAAGTTTAGACTTGAGTTCAATAGCTTCTCTGGGAGGCAAGGGGATTCTGTGTGCTCAGTGAGGTGCTTTTAAAAGTGTGCTTCAAAGGCACCTGGTGTGTGTTTTTTTCACCTGTGCAGTCTTATTGTTCATTCCTTCCACAGTGAAATGGTATTGAACATCAAGAGATTTATCAAACTTTCAGCCACAGTCTTGGAGGAGTATTGTGTGGTGACCAGTGAAGTGTGCCTGGCGAATGAAGGGCAGCTAATGCATCATAAGATTTGAAAGGTCATCAGTCTTGGAAGAGTTGTGAATTGGCATTGCAGTTATGCAGGAGAATGAAGCAGACAAAGAGAAAATGTGTTTGTAGAAATTAATTAGTTCGACTTGCTGTTGGATTTTGGTGATGAAACAGACACTTCTCTGGTATTCTGATCTGATTGCATTAGCTTGGGCACTGAAGAAAGTCATGGTTGTCACTGGAATAGCTTCATCAGTGTGTAAAAAAGACTGCAAGTAGATATATGTGAAATGGAAGTGCCTGTGCATGAAGTGATGGGGATGGAGCACAGGTAGTGTGAAGCTTTCCCGTGGAAGCTGCTAAGTGCTGCCTGGGCTCAGAGAGGAAAAACAATTTGGCCCAACAGGGTTGGGAAGGGATGAGCACATCCAGAGTTGTGGGACTGCACAAGTGTGGTGGCCAGTGGTAGTGGTGATCTCTCCAGTTGAGTGATTACCATCATAGAATGGTTTGGGTTGGAAGAGATCTTTAAAGGTCATCTAGTCCCCTACCCCTGCAATGAGAAATTTTCAACTAGTTCAGGTTGCTCAGACCCCCATCCAGTCTGACCTTCACTCTTCCTAGGGATGGGACATCTACCACCTCCCTGGGCAACCTGTGCCAGTGTTTCACCAAACAATCCTGACAGCAAAGCTGTGTATACCTGCTCCTTTAAGCAAGCAAAGCAAAAAATGTAATAACAAGAAGTTTAGACCTTGGAAAAGTTCTTTCTTTGCAATATTAGTGTAGAGGCCTGATAATGTACCAGGGGAGCACTTCCAACACAAATTTGACAAAAGAGTGAGCATGGATTATAGGAATAAAACTATTCAACCTCCTCTTGGCATCGTCTTTAATCCATCAGAGCTCTGGGAAATTCAAATGTATAAGCAGTTCCTGAAGCAAAACAATCATTATTCCTTTCAGTCTCTATTTTAAAATTGTATGTGCCTAGTTGCAGGGGAAAAAATACAACAAAAGGCCTGAAAACTGTTACAGATTTATCTGCTGCCTTATTTAAGCAGCTCACGTCTATGAGATGGGAGCATTTTAATGCTGAAAATTGATTTCTGGACAAAATGGGGATCAAAGAGGCAAAAATTGGAACTCAAACCCATGCTTTCTTCAGCAGCCAGACTTCAGACAACTGTATGGTGGGAAGGCTTAGCAGCTGGTTGATCTGTGGTTTGATAATATGATAAACCTGGCTTTTCAATCAGTGATGGAGGATCAAAAATGCCGTAACTGCATGACACAAAGCTCTGATCAGGGGGAACTTGCTATGAAGGTTGAAGTTTTGTTTAAAGAAATGTTTATGGATTAACTTTGTAGTGGGAAGGTTTTATGCCGTGTCAGAAGCTTTGTCAGTGGGCATAAATTCGATAGAAAATAGAATAAAAATCAAGCTGTGCCCTCTGACTAACCAGAAATGCAATTACGTGCCATGGTTTGTACAGTTGGTGATTCAGGGGTGTGCTGGCTGTGGTATTAATCACTGTGGAGAAGTGTCCTAAATTCAAGACCTTAAGAATCATGGATAAAGCATCTTTGCTTCCTGCACAGTACCAGGCAGGCATGACATTAAAGGTGTTATCTGTTTCTTTGGGGGGGTGCTTATTAAAGGTGTTTGGTTTTTTTTGGGGTGTTTTGTTTTTTTAATAGAGATGTTTGTGCTTTTTTTGGGGGGGGGAGGGAGGGGATGTTTTTTGAGAATGTTTCTTCCTTGACTTATAGAAAAGCTAAATTTATATTTAGAAGTAAAGGGACTGAATCTCTATGAAAAGGCACCTAAGATTTCCAGAGAGGTTGTGACTTATGTATTATGTAGGCTGTTATGTCACACATGATTTTCAAGGAAAGATTTGGTGCACTGTTATAATGTGTTCTGTAACAGTGGTCTGAAACAATGAGCTTCCTTTGGATACAAAGCTTTAATTGATTTTTGGTTTCTATTTAAATTGTAATATTGTACCACCAACAATCTTTAGGCCAGTTATTTTATTAGTTGCATACAGTACACTTGCAGACACCCTCTTTTAACCACCACTATTACAATATCTAGAAAGATAGCTTGAAAAACAAATTAAGGGTGCAGGAATCTTCATCAGAAGTCCATAAAATACTTTCTATGTAATTGTTATGGTTACACTGCAGATCCTAGGAATGCTTGTGCTCAACCATGGGTTCTTAACACTCATAAGACTGTATTTGTGGAGGTAAGAAACTTATCTCCATATAAAACTACTAGTAGATGTCCAAAATTTTTAATCAAAACTGTTTTATTTGGTCTTGTAATTACTTTTACAACAGTGTAAATGGCTGTAACAGAATGTCCTTTTGGAAAGGTCATACCTTGCTAAAACATAACAACAAAAGTAGTCTGATGACCTTCAGTAGGATCATTACATCTGACCTTCAGAAAGGTGCAGAGCATGAAGTTTTCTTGGGTGATCTCTGGTTTGAAATTATGCCTACAGCTTAGCATTGAGTTTGAGGGGTTTTAGTGTGTGTTTTTAACAAAAAAAATCTTAGCCTAATTTTATAACCAATTAATGCAAAGAAATGTTAGAAATAAACTCACATTATGAGCCTAGAAAACCCACAGGTATATATGAGCAGACCTAGGGACATCATCTAGTCATGGATCTGAACCAGGTATAAATGTTATTTTATGATGATAATGTTAAAGTTGTCTTACCAATGTAGTGAGCTGAAGGGAGAAGCTGCCTGGCTTTGGTTTTAGAAAAACTTATCTGTTACAGAAAGAAAACAAAGGCTGGCAGATTGAATAAGAGATTCCTAAAATAATGTTATTTGTTAGATAAATAATGTATATGATTTGATCAGCTGCATAAGGTTAAAAGTGGTGAGACATAGCTACTCCTTGGCCTGTTGATCTGTTGTCCCTAGCCATGAAATCCATGGATGGCAAAACCCAATCCACCACCTAAGCACTAGTGAATCTAACATTACTAGTTTCCCTCTTTCCCCTGTAAATGGGGAAGCCCACCTCAAATTAATCAAGCTCCAGGGAAAACTCTTCTAAAATGACAGAACCTTTCCTCTCCAGCTCTTGCAACTGAGGAAGCGTTTCTCTCATCCTCTTTCCTGGAAAAAGACCTTACTTATACCCAACTTCATAAATGGTTTTATTAATTTTGATTTTTATTTTGCCTGTATCCATTTCATGATGTTTCTTATGACTGTGTTAAAACAAGATGTTAGATAGATAGAGGGGGACCTCTGGTAAGCTTGCATATGTTTCTTTGCCTCTGCCTCCTTTACAAGCTCTTTCTTACAAAATGTCTGGAAAAAACAAATCTGGAGTCTGACAAATGCAAATATTCCAGGGTTGAAAGGATGCCCGGGGAGAGTGGTGTTCTGGCAGCCCCCTGGGTTATTGAGTACCCTACGCTGATCACCCTGACTGTAATTACAGCGGCGTTACACAGATTGAGAGGCTGCTTCTCCGAAAAGTCAGTGTTACAGAGCATTTAGAGCTCACTTCAATGCCAACTGCAGTTCTTGGCAATTTCCCACAGCCTGAAGTGCCTAAGGATCTCCTGCTCGAACCCAGCTCTTAAGATAACTGTTAATAAACATGGCAGAGCATCAGTCTGTAGCTACCTATTCCTAAGCTTGCATGTATCACACAAGTTGTATCACCTCAAACTTACACTGGTAATTAGCAGAGGTTTTTGGTTCCCCTTGATGTTTTTGGCGGTTCCCTCCTCTGTTGCTCTTGCTTCTGCCTCTGGGTCATGTGGCATTGAGGGGTTGTAGCAGAAAATGGACATCATCTTGAATTTCTGAATGAGTAGATACTGAACTGGGGGAAAGTTTAATGCTGTAAGAAGGAGCGCTTGCCACAAAATGGCCAATTGCTCAATGTTCATGACTTCCCTTTTTATACAGTTAAAAGACTATCAGTTCCAATTTCTAGCATGGGTGGGGTGGAACAGGGAGGATGTGCTGCTCCTGATTGTTCAATTAAGCCATAGAGGAACAAGCACAAAGCCACCAGTTAATGTTGCAGTGCTGCCTGTGGGCTTGCTGAACCCTTCTAGTGCTTTATGCAGAATTTTGCTGTTATTCCTGCCATGGTTTTAAAAGAATTCTAGCATTGTGTGTGTGTGTGAAACTTGTCTGTGTGTCAGAGCATTTTCGTGTTCCAGACACACGGGGTCCCAGAGTGGGACTGGGGTTGCAGCTTTCTAATTAGAGTGAAGAGATAAACGAGGCACCTCTGAGTTTGAGGATATTTGCCTTTGGCAGTGAAAGGAAGGTCTTCAATATCAGTCCTTCCTCACATGCCTCAGACTTGCTCAGAACTCTCCTTGTGATGGTCTCTGTCTAGATGATCTTGCTGTTGTGTATTGAATGTTTTACAGGGCTCACGCTTAAAAATCTTAGTTAAAATGAAAAAAGGCATGTTTTGAGTCCAGGATAAAGGTTTTTGAATTAAGCTGCTTCCCACTATTCCGTGGAGTGTTGATTTCATGTGTCATTGTGCCTTAGTTACATATTGTTAGTAGGTGGAATGTAATAAGAAAGTCTGCCTCTGGTACTTTGTGGGATGTCACGTTTTAATCAGAAGAGTTACTAGGTATTTTGGATGACATCAAGCTGTTTGAGTGTTGGTAGCGTCACCTAATTATGTTGTGTGTTTTTCCTCTCTCACCTACGATCTAGGCCTTTCTATGTTTCACTTATCTGTTCAGTAACAGCACAAATCTTGGTTTGATACGAAGATGGCAAAAATCTGATTTCCCTGGTTCATCTGTGCATTGTCTCATCTGAAAGACAAGTAAGTCCATTTAGCTGTCATACCTAACTGGTATAAAGCTTAGCAGATAGTCTCAAGTGGATAGTCTTAATCCACCACATTTAGTAAGCACGGTATCACTCACATGGACCTTCACAATATTACTGTAGGCCAAGCAATGACAAATGAGACTTTAAAAAAATTATTTATCGTGAAACATTACTTATAATGTTGTTTTTGTAAATCTTTTCATGTTTCAGCCTAGTGCCATTGCCATTCATTTATTTACAGCAATGGCAATTTCACTCTGTATTTTGATACACAAAGGTGACCAGAAATATTGTTCCTTTTTATTGCAGATATTATAGTGCAGGAGCTAAACTAATGGCAGCTCCCCTGATTTCAGCTAACAACATCTCTGAGCAGCTAAAGAAAAATGATGTATTTCTGACAAGAGAATGCTTTAGTAAAATGTTGTCCTTCCATAAGTCTTGTTTTTATAGAGCAATGATAATTAGTTTGTACTGTTCAAAGTGTCAGCCAGGAGTCAGTATGCTTCAGGGAAATAAGTCCAACAAGTTTATTACTTCACGGTTTGGAGTGATGGTGTGTTTTAGCAAACTGCAGCATGCAAAAGAGTTTCTGATGAGATAAAAAATCACATTTTATTACTTCTGAAGGTCATACCATATTATGTGTATCACAAATACATATAAACAGCCATAAAATGCAAATTCACTTCTCCATTAAGCAAAATTTCCTGTAATATGATTTTATTATTCTTTTTTTTTTAACTTGGCTTCTGCTGAAAGCAGGTCTGTAAGATTTATTTTTGGAGTGACTGAATTATTGTCCACACTGGAGACCATAATCTCAACTAACTGTTTCAGGTTTTGTTGGGTCTTTTAAATCAGAAAGCTCAAGCTTATGCAATTTAGCTTCCCAGTTTCCATACTTATTTATATCAGTTAAAGCATAGTTACTTTCCCCCCATGATTTTTTTTAATAACAAAATACAGATTATTTTTTGACATGACAAGTAACTAAATCTGAAACTATTGCAACAGTAAGTCATGAGGTGTTATTTTCATTATTAAATTAGCAATTCAGATCTGCACTGCAAAAATGGTCAGATTCATTTGTGTTGTGTGCTGAACATATAATGGACAAGTATTGGCCAACATGTAGTAATTTGTGGGCTAGAAGGACCCAGTCCAGAATATATTTTTTTGCATGCTAGTGTTTTATCTCTTGCTTCTGCTGATGTAAAGTTTCTGCAGAGTTCACGTAGGATATTTCCTATAACCATAGCGATATTTTTTTACTGACAATAAAACCCGTTTTTTCTCTCCCAGCAACCTAGTTCTTTCCCAACACATTTTCATCTATTTCACAGAAAAAAAGAAAATGAGTGTTGCAGAGATCCTTGGAGAGAAAAATTGCGTAATTATAAGTTATAGCGCTCTCCTCTTTTTTTGCCTCAAGAAGTATGATGTGCTTTATGAGCATTTCATCTCTCAATAAAAAGATTTTCAGCTACCTGAAATCACGTGACATGGCAGTCAAATATGTTTTCATTTGAGATTTTGATTTTTATTTTGATAATTCTGACCTGCAGGGTTATTCATGAAGGCCATAGGAGCCTTTTCAGGACTTTAAGGCTGTCTTCAGTTAGGCTTTGCTTTCAGAATTATTCACTTGATTAAATTAGAGTTAAATGTGTTATTCTGCTTTCAAACAGTTCTGTGGTAAATTTTATTATATCTTGTGCTAGGTTTTGTTCTGACTTTGGTATAAAAATGTCAGTTACCTTTTATCCTTTTATTAGAAGCTTGAGAGAAACCCAAAACCCTGAAAGCATAACTGGTTTCCTCCAACAAGACTGTTTTAATCTAAGCCTTGATTTATGAGTGTTTATGTCTCTATCAGTCCGGGACTTGGGGTTTATAATTAATTTCTTTTAATTCTCCCTTATGAAGGAAAGATGGTTGCCAAGACTTCATCTAGGCTTTGTGTTTGAAGAGAACTAGAGAAATTTGGGTATTTGGAGTAATTTGTTAAACTGTCTATCTCCCAGTTCCTAAAAAAAATAGTATAGGAAACCTATGAGCTAATGAATATCAGTTAAAGAAAAGATGGGATTTCTAGTCTCACCCAAGACAGAAATCAGGCTAGTTCTGCTGCTTTGGGGATTTTGGTAGCAGGAGAGAAGACAGTGCATCAGATCTCCTGTTTTACAAAATGCCTACCATGATGTGAAGGCGAACTTGTGATAATGATTGTGTGGTGCTTCATTAAGTACTATAGCATGAATAGCATAAGAGTGTGTCATCTGATTGTCTTGAAAAAGCAAAAGTGAAATTTAGAGGAAGCTTCTTTCTTTGAAACTGTTAAAGATAAGTTTCTAATCTAAGTCATCTCTACAGATGATGGAACACGGTAAACCCTTGAGCAGTCAGTTCATCCTATCAGCGATAAGGTAGGGTGAATCATCTGCTGGTTGTGCCTTTCTCCCCAGATTATTTGGGGTGGGGTTACAGGAGGAGGTGTCTGAGGAGGCACAGATTGCCATCTTCAGAAATATAAAACTAAAAGCAAGGGCCTCAAAGTAAGCAGTGGCAGCTTGACTACTTCAGTGCAATTTTTCACTGTACCCGTTAATCGTGCATCCAATATGTGGGTAAGTTATAATGCTCAGTATGTAGTGACTAGCATCATAATGTTTCTTCCTTGTTTGCTACTGCAGCTGTTATTGAATTACCAAATCCTTCTACCTCTGTTTCTGACTGCTGTCAGGGGGGAGCAGTGTGCCTGTTGTGATTGATGGCAGCTCTTCCCATCACCAAGTCCTCTTGATTTCATACTCTGGGCATGTCTACATCAAATTTTATTATGAAAGATTCTTGCTTTGTGGTTTCATTATACAGCTATTGAAAGAAGGAAGGACTAGAAGCATAAACACTTTTGTAATAAAGCAATATGTAGATTTTTAGATTCATATTCTGAAATACTCGCAGTCTGAGAGAAAAACACAATGCTTCAAGCAGAATAAAACAGTCAGGGAATTATAAGTCAAGGCCCTGGAGAACCTAACTGAGGTGTTTGCCAGTACAAATAGGCAGTCAGAGATATATCTGCCCCAAAAGATTTTAGATTTATAGACTAGACAGGCAAACTGTTCATGAGGAAACAGTGGGGGGAGGAAGCACAGAAAAATATGAGGGGGAACACTGTGCCAGCGACAAGAATGTGGTGGCACTTAGACTCTAATCCTGCTTGGCACTAGGAAGCCAAGAGCATCTGCTGTATGCCTGGCAGGGCAGCTGGTTGTGACCTGGTCCTAGGTGCAGGCAGCACGTGGTATCCCAGAGCCTCTGCTTCTCAAAGCTGAAGAGCTTTTGTGGTGGGAAATTGGCAGCCTGAAACCCCAGGATGTGGAGTGTGCTTGTCTCTGGAATGGCTAGGCCCTGCAAGTTCACATGCTACAGCCTCTTAAAACTGGTGCTGAAGCAAATGGTGGGTGATGAACCATATTGCCGTGCTGTGATTTCTTGTTGTGCTTTGGAAAGTCTCATTTCACAGAAGCACTTCTGTTCATTTCATGCTTGGTTCTCCCACCTGCCCTCTTTATCTAAAAGCACCCTAGATGCTGCCCTGTGTGTGTGGCCAACAGGTCTGTATGCTTGGCCTCTGTAGCTGAACTCAGTGTAGTTTTCCATAAGGCCTGTGCAGTTGGATCAGAAATTCCAGCAAAGGGTGGACTCAGGCAAGAGAAAACAAAGCAGGCTTGTGGAAACAAAGTAAAATAAAGCACAGCCTGGGATTTCCAAGGACATTTAAAGGATGAACTTGTCCAACTTTCTATGAAATCAGACTGGGATTCAGAGCTGCAGCTCCTTAAACCTCTCTTGAAAGTCGTATTTTAAAAGGGAAGAACAAGAAATTTTTTGAAGCCAAGTGGTAAGAGTCCATTTCACAGATGGGACAGCACAGAGGGTGGAAGTCAGACCCTGTCAAAGATACCTGGCCTCTTGCCACTGGGATCTAGGAGGGCTGAGGCTCAATCGAAGAGATTAAATATCCTGGCCTGTGTTAAAAAGCAAAGCAAAAGCAGGGCTAGGCATGCTGTCGCTGCCCAATACCTTGGATTTTGATCTTTGTCATGTGTCCAGCTCTGAACTATGAGCCACGTGAAACCCTCTGATATAAATAAAACCAGGAATGTGTTTGGCATGTGCTCTCGGAGGCCTTGGGGATCTGAGAAGGTCACTGCAGATCTACTGTGACCTTGCAGAAGAGGAAGCGAGTCTTTCTCTAATGAACCACTGAGCCTAGCAGCAAGGCTGTGTAGTTGAGGTGTTCAACCCAACTGTTGCTGTCTTGACTTTCAATGACCTTGAGGATATTTAATTCAATTACAGCTATTTTTTGCTGAAATTACAAAAGTTGAATAATATAAATACTTATTTTGCTTTCTGTATGATGAAAACCGTAATGCAGATGACTTTGATGTATACACTGCAAATGAGATAGTCTCAGCTTGTTTACTGCCAGTAAACTGCGTCCTCTTTAGAGAACAATAATGGTGACTAAAATATCAGTTCAACCCTGTATTGCATTGTAAATAAGATGCAAAAAGTGCAGAGGACCTTTGACTATGTTCTTCTCTGAAGTTTTACATGCTGTCAATTAATGATGGTGATTATAAGACTGCATGAATGAGAAGAAATAATATAATGGTAAAAAAGAAAAAGTTACAAAGCCCTGATTTAGTTCTTATAGAAAAGGAATGTTGTCTTTTACCTATAGAACTGCCTCAGACTTGCCAGTTACATCAATTAAGTTGCTTTTTTGAACATATGATAAAGACTTTGCTAACTAGTAATTCATACAGCAATGCCATATATATATTTCTTGTATATGTTTATTATTTTTTGTGATATTTTGTGGTGGCTTTATTTTTTTATTATTTGTAATTTTTTCCTACCCAACCAGACTTCCCCCTTGATTTCATTTTGCACTCTTAGGAGCATAGCAATTGGACGTTACCAAGTTCTTCATGATGCTAATGGACCGTCAGGAACAGATAAATAGGTTTATCATCCTTATCTGTTAAGTAGTATCTTGCACAAAGCTGCATGGAACAGCATCGTATAATATAGTCTGTTCTGATTTGGGGAAACTGGTGAAGCCCAATAAATTTGTATGAAATCTGTTAATCACATATTTCTGAGCATTGGGTCCTGCTGAGAGGCCCCAGAGGGCTTACAATATGGTCAGTAAAGTATTAGTCGATTATTCTGGGAGACAATTTGCTCCAGTAAAGGAATGCAACCTCTTAATTAAACTAAGGACATCCAGCACTTTGGCCTGTGAATGCATCTGCTGTTTGACCGAAGATAAGCAAATTTGTGTGAGTGTGATTATGCTCCAGTTTAAACCATCAGCCGTTACAGTGAGCTCTCAGGACATGACACAGATACGCTCGTTCTGCCATGTGACTGTCTGCTGACTGGGCTCTCTGTGGTGAGAGACTCCCTCTATGCTTCTGTCACTGCTGGCAGAAACTTTGAGGCCCTCCAGAATTTGAAGAAGTCATGATTAAAGTCTGTAAACATAAAAAGACAACATGTCTTTGTTCTACCCTTCTATCTGGTCTCTGCTCTGCAGCCCATAGGAATTAGACTCTTTTGGAGGGCCCCAAGGCTGAAATTTTTCAGTACTTAAAAAATAAAACCAACAGTGAAGATTCTAAACAATTGAAGCTTTTAATAAATAGATAAATAAACCAAATTTTCTTTAGTCTTACAGCCAGCATGGCATTTAGAAATATATTTAATAGCCGTTATGTCTCAACACCCCTAGACACTGAATGGAAAGGGAATCAATCCCTTGGTCTGGAGTTTGGATCTTGGGTACACCTACGGCTGAGTGTACTCAATATGATGTATGTGCATCCTACACATACATCATGCATTTGCAAGGCTTGTTTCTGCTGCTAAATTCACAGCTCGCTTGCTTACGAATCAACAAAGGAAAAAAAAGATGGTGGGGGACTAAATCTAGCTTTCTCTTTGTTTAAAGGAATCCTGGCTTGATGACCAAGAGGACTTAGGGATTGAGGTGTGACTGCCAGAGTAATGGTATTCATCTGAATAAACTGCTTAGAATTTATTCTATTTTATGGAGATAAAATACCCGTATTCATGTACTTAGTTTCGATTTGTGTGAGTTAGTGTCTCTCTTCCATTGCCAATCAAAGCATGCAAATAACGATATCACTGCATGAAATTAGCCCTGACCAAGAAGAACAGCACACAGTTTGTTGTCTAAATAGTCAGGCTGATTCCTTCCTTCCTATTTTTTCTTTTCAGTTCCCTTTAAAATGAAATTCTGGGAAGTATTAAACACACAGGGCTTATTCACTTGTTTGTGTTGGATAAGTGAATTCAGTGCTTGTGGGAGATGCCAGATGGGCTGCATGAGAGACAGAAGGTCTCTGTCTCTCCACCAAGCAGCAGCAGTGTGTGCTTCCCAAATTACGCTGCCAAAGTGCCTTAGACCTGACCCATTGGTAAGAGGCTACTTTTAAGACCCCTTCAATCCATAGCATTTTTGACACTGAGAAAACTTAAATGCCCTGAATGCCCCATTTCTTCCTGGCATGCTATTCCTCAGCATGTGTGTTTAGATACTCTTCAACCATGCTTGGAGACAAATGTGCTCTGCTCTCCAGAAAACAGAAATAATTATGCTGCCTGGGTGGCTAAGAAAAAGCCAAACCAAAATAAAACCCCCAAAACAAAAACCAGAAGGAAAATAATGTACTTCACTCCCGCTTCAACCATGGGTGGCTGAACACAACTTACATAACCCTTGGAGTTTCTGACAGTTTTTTCTGTTTCATAGGGCTTTTCTTGGTATGTAAACTGATTGATATCATAAATGCATTCTGTTATAAGCAGGTGCAGTAGGAAAACAAAAGTTCATATTCATTCAAAACTGAAATTTCTACTTAGGTTAATAAAACCTGCCCAAAAAGGAATATTCTTAATGATAGTTCTTTGTGGACTAAGCAGGGTCATGGTAATAGCTGATTTCACGTTAAGCTGTTCACTAGTTAACCTTGTTTTCCAGTTGTCAACAATGGAGAAAGCTTAATGAATGTTGGTTAGATTGAGAACTGTGCTGTATCTCCCTGAAAAATGCATGCATGAATATGTGCAGTGATCCTGTTTTGTTGTGGCATGTTTTGTGCAGCCCGTTTCACAAAGCTTAGCATAGCGTATTTGGTGTTTTATGCTGAGATTTGCTAAATCCATCTTGAGAATGAAATGCCAGTGGGAGCATTTCTCAGGCCCTGCTTTATGGGGATCTTCATAATGCTTTTTTTTTTAAGTTTGAAGGAAGGTGATTACTTTGGTTATTTGGGCAGGAAACAAAAGCTTCAAGGGAAAAAATAGGATTGCATGGACTGGAGGGGGGCTTTATTTCAGACAGGAAAAAACCTTGTGATTACATATTGTTTTATCTGTTTCACAATATAAGGCTTTCTGAATGCTCACAATAGGGCATTAATCATTTCAGGTATTACACTCCAAAACAATGTTAATGGCTTTTCTTTCTGGAATATGCCTTCATAGTCTGACAAATCCTTGTATAAACTAGCGACAGGTTTGGTTTATATAAGGACTAGAATACCAAAAGGATTGGCCTGTGTATGTGTAGGCAATTAGCTGAGTTGGCAGCAGAGTCTTTGTTAACTCCTATAAAGACTATTTTATTTTAATATTATAGCTAGTCAGAGAACGTCAGTGTTCTTTATGGGAGCAGCTGAGATAAATGTAAGAAATGCGGCATTCTTTTTCCCTCATGTAAAAGGCTAATATCAAAATCCAGATACACATTTTCATCCAGAAAAGGTTTCAGTGAGTACTATTGCCAGCACACAAAGTGAAATATGAAAGTTTCCACCAAAATAAAACTTTAAGTTTTGAAAGGAAGCTCTGACTACAGCTAGTATGTTTGCCAGACAGGAGACAAATCAGCCAATGGAATTCCTTATCAGACCTTTAAAGTAATAAAGAAGTGTGGTTATTGGATTGTTATTAAGCAGTATTTGTTTTGAGGAAAAAATGGCTTTACTTCTGTCCTTTCTTTAAATGGCTTTAACTTTCTGGCATGTCATATGTTTGAATAAAATCAGACTGACATGTAGCCCACCCTTACTACATCAGGGCTAGGTCCGATGGCTGTACCCATCACTCTGCAGAGATGGAGGTGCTGGCCAGATTTTGACTGCAGTGTCCCTTCACACCCAGCTCAGTCCATTTGCCTATGTGCTCTATGTCCACCCCAAGAAAATGATGCTAGCTTCTGATGGGGGAGTTTAAGCATGTTGTTACTGCTTGTTTGTCTCTGAGGCTTGAGGAAAAGGGAGGTGAGGTATTGGAGAGAGAGATTGTTACTGTTGTTCTGCTAAGGTGGTTAAAAGCAAAGAATTTACACTATTTTTTTAACTGTACATTAGTGGAAATGTGTGTTTAAAGTAATTGAGGCAATCGTTAGTGCAAAAGACAGAAGTTTTCCACCTACTTTAATAATCAGAGGGGGAAAAAACCATCCAAAGGATTTATCTTTTTCCTTTTAAATTTTTCTCCCACCAAAAAGTAAATTGCTTATCAGCCTTGAACAGGCAGCTTCAGTGTCACAGATAATACCTTTGAGTAATGCCAAAAAATATAGGATATGGAGATACACTGAGAACAACAGACTAGCAGCCTGCAAGTTTAACAAGAGAAGAAGCTTCTTCTGCTGGTATGTTATTAAATATCATCTTTCATTGTGAACCCAGATCTAGTGAATAAATGTGAAACAGAGAAATATCTGCAAAGAAAATTGCTAACATAGCCAGTATCAAATTCCCTTTCTCGTGTATGATTTCTTTTAGATACCCTCAGTTGTGTTCAGCACTCCAGCACATGGTTTCCTTTAGTTTCAGCACCCATATACAGCACTTAAAGCACTGCATTTCTTTATTTGTGCTGCTGTGCAGTGCAATAAAACTCACCCCTTCTCACTGTAAGAAAATGATACTCTCCATCTGGCATTTGCATGGTAACTTCTGCAAATCTCTCTTGTCCCGTGAGCAGAGCAATCAGGCTGGATTCTGCAGAGATCAATTCTTTGCTGCTCACTGTGAATATTTTTAGGTTTAAATTTTTGTCTTAAATGAACAAGCCCATGTGAAATTGTAGAATCAAAGCACTACATCGACTGCCCTCTGAATACAGAGCTTGAAGCTTTTACACCCAGGTAATTCCGGTGACGATGACGTCTCACTCAGACTGTTAGATCAATGTCTCAGACTAATGAAGTCACTTCAGTGCAGGTTGAAATGCTGTGGAGGTGAATCCTAAAAATCAATCTGCTTGTCTTAAGAGAAGTAGGTAGTGTTAAACATTCATCCTTTCTGCTGCTTTAGTTTGGTGTTTCAGCTCTTTGTGTTAATTATTGCTTCAGTCTTGTTAATTGTTATTTCAGTCTTGTGAGGTTCTGAAATTGCTGCTGGTTTGGTTACACAGAGTAAAAGAAGGGAGGGAAAGAACCAGCCTTGAGGTGCTCTTCCACTCCTGTCCCCAGAGCAGGAAAATATTTAAGAAGCAATTAAAGGGTGTGGGGGAATGAAAGTGAATAGGCAGGAATGGAGAAATGAGTGAGCACTGTCAGTGTCCTGAAGGCACCTGTTCGGAATTCTCACAAAGTCAAATTTCATCCCAAAATGCCTGTTTGAGCCTGAAATGTTTTGTTTTAAGGCACTGTGATCTAAAATACATCTTCAAATCCATGGCAGAGCTCTGCTTTCCAGACGAAACATCTGGCAGACCTTAGGAAGTGCTTGGTGTGTATCTTGGTGTTCCTTCCCAGGGATCTGGATGGGGTTTTGGCTTGACAGAATTCTGAAAGGGGGTAAAAAGGATAACTGCGTTATAATGAGGCTTTTAAACCCCTGAAGCTTCTGATTAACTAGAAACATGCCTCTCCTGCCTCACCCTGGCACCTTGAGGCCTTCATCATTCTCTAAGTATGAAGATAACGCACTGAAAAGGAAGATCTAAGAATGTGTCTGACAAAGATGATATGGTATGATATCGTAGGTCACACTTGCAGTGCTCCATGTGAACATTAACTGACCTGCCCCATCAAATGTTGGTGAGCAGGTGAAGCTGTGCCGCACTGGGTACCAGGGCGCAGACTGTTCCTTTCCAGACAGGCTCTGGGCTTCTGGGCTTTAAGGGATGCAACCAAGTGTGGTCTGAATGGGAGTGGGCTATGGGTCACACTGCTGTGTGGCCCCTCCATGATGGTGGATGAAATCAGCAATGAGTCAGTCAGCAGGCGAGCCTGCAGAAACTCACCTTTATTGTCTTGGGGTGAAGTGGAGGATTGTAATGATCTTTGCTCACAAGCACTTTGAGGATTAACTGCTCCAAAGTGCACAAAGTGCTCTGGGGATGAAAATGACCGTAAATCCTAAGCCTGCTGATGATGACAATGCTAGTTTTGAAGTTTTTTTGTTCACCCTCTGCCTTTTTCAGAATTGAACAAAACCCTGAGAAATTAGAGAGATCTAAACTCTACTTGGGATAAAGGACTCATTTTGCTTTACAGTTCTGTTAGGCTTTACTCTTCAAAATAGCTGCACTATAACTCTTAACTTGAAGTGCCACAACACCCAGAACAATAACTATTATTTACTCAGTTCCCACTAGATGCCTCTAATAGCTTCTGGGAATAATGTTTCTCCCAAACTGCGGATGCCACCAGTATACACAAAATTGGGCCAGGCCTTCAGATTCTTGCAGTACCAGTCCCATGGAACCCAGGGAGCTTGAAGATGGGAATAACAAACCAGAAATGTAGTTGGTTTTTTTTATATTTCATTTGGCTGGAGTAATGCCAAATAAATATATTTTTAAAAATTGCAGTTACCATTTCATTTCTTTTGCCATTGAGCACACATTTTCCTCATGTGTATTTGAAATCCTGCCCTCTCTCCAAAGTCTTAGACCTGTAGATGAAGTTGGGGGATGATGAAGCAGCATGTCAAAAATCACTCATCCCTGCAAAAGGAATTCAGGGGGAAGAAGCAGTAGTAGAAGAGAATGTTAACTATTATTTTTTTTTACTGGAGATGAGGTGACAAGGCGAGGCTATGTGCTGCCGACTGGTGAGTTTGGGGACCCAGCGGTAGGCGTCCCTGGCTGTTTTGAAGTGCTGCTGACAGGAGAGCAGAGCTTGAGGGCAGCACCTGAAGAAAACAAACGCATGAGCAAGTTGTGCAGCTCCTACTAATTTCCTAGGGGAGAAAAGGATGGGTTTATTGGGAAAAGTCCTCAGCATCATTTTAGAGTTTACTTCACTTAAAAGACAGCACAGCGTTTTGTGCTGCTCTATCGGACAGGCTGTTAAACTCCACAGGGGCCCTGTGACTCCTGCAATGCTGTGGATGGCATGAGAACAGTGGCTTCATCCATTTTAGTGTTGGTGGGGAGTTTTTGCTTTGTCTAAAATCCCTGTGACTTTGGGCAGTGTACTTCATCTACCTGCATCTCCCTTATTATAGAGTGAGGACAGCAGAGGTTTTGAGTGCTGGGCACTGTGCAAACTAAAGTATCTATGCATGGTAGTTGAACTGGATTATTATTTTTTTTTGGTTCTAAAGATCAATGCTTTTAAACACTTTAAATGTGCTGTATAGCAATTTGACTAAACATCTCATGTAAAACAGAACCCCAAGGTTTTGTTTTCTACTCCACCAAATTGCATCATGTTTTGATCTACTAAAACATTAGAACAGCTATGCTAGCTCTTTGAGGATTTGATTCCTCAAATTAGAGTTCAATACACATTGCTTAATTCAACTTACTGTGATGACTGTGTATTTATGTACTAGGAAATATACTTTAAATGTTTGAGGGTAGCTTACAGAATGTAAAGCCAACCATGAATTGTTGTCACTTTTTTAATGGTCTGCTGAACAAAATTCCAGGTTTTCTAGGAGGGCATGTTTGTTTGACAGTGACTAACAGCATACCTATATTTGTTTCCGTCTGTTAGACACAGTAATAAATTATTTGCCAGGGTGATCTGTCACCTGCCTTACTTTCTGTTCCCAGGACTGAGTTTTGCTTTCTATTTTTCTTTGCTTCTGTCTCCAGTATGTGATCTGTAAGTTGCTTGATGTCTCTGCTGATCGTGCACTGGAGTCCTGGGTCTGAATGCTCCCTGTGCATAGGGAGATGTGAACTTTGAAGTCTGTTTCACAGACCCCAGTGAGAACCATTGCTCTGGAGATCCCACCCTCTGAAACAACTCAGCAACAAAGTTGGCTTGGTAGCCATGGCCAGGATCTGGTTTGCTCTCTACTTGGTCTCTTTTGTGACTTCTGAGCTGCTCAGACATAGCATTGCTGACCCACTGCTATTAGCAGCTTTCTCACTGTGCCTCCTCTGGGCTTTTCACTTGACAGCCCAACAGAGAAGGAAGGTGATAGTAACAGCACTCAGGCTACTTGTTCCAGGCAATTGCCATGCAATAGTGTTTATGGGGCTTGAATGTCAAGTGTTTTAATAATCTCAGCTTGACTGAACAAGATTTAATTATTAATGAGAAAGATGTTCCACAACTGTAAGCCCATTGTGAGCGTGTGGAGAGATACTGCTATTTTTATTCATTATCTGCTCTGTTTAGCATTCCAGTGTTTAAATTCCAATGGAGAGACTATGCCTAGAATAAAACTTTAAGAAAACAGGTATTCCCTGGTAGATGGTCTAAGGGGAAGTACCTCCTGTCATGTTCTTGGTTGTCACATGTAACCAAAGTGTTGGTGTCTGTGTTACTGCAATACCAATCTTGAATCTTGTCTCAGAGGTGCTTGTGTCTGGTTTATAGGCATGTTAATTTGGTTGTGTGGTTTTCTTCCAACTCAGGTGTTGTTCATGTATGCTAACAGAATACATAAGTGAGAGCACCCATATCCAGGACGTGTAGCAGTGGTGATCAGAATCCATGAATCTGCCAAAGTCAATTTATTTCTGACTTGTCTTTCTGACTGTGGCAGGGACCATGCTAACAATTGTCTATTAAAGAGAAGCTTTGCCAAGTTTGAAGGCAGAAAAATCCCTGGATTAAGTTGAGCAGCAGTGATTGCCACAAGACTGGCTCTGTCTTGCACAGAAGTTCCTTAGTTGTTCCTGGTACCACCTCTAAGACAGTGCAGGTGTAGTTTTCATCACAAGCACTATGCTAGTGCAAGGACTAAGAAGGAAGCTCCTATCTATTCTTTTTGTATTTAATAAATATGAAAATGCAAAAAGAACACAATACTTGATTGCAGGTACAGCAAAGTGTGCTGCAGTATTGTACAGAGTATTTAGTTGTGACCCAGTTGTTATCACTATTTTCCAGCGGCTGCCCATAGTTAGAATCATATATCTTGAGACATAGAATGTCTTTTTTCATTACCAAGAGCATATTGCTCATTGTGGGAAAAACAATAACAACTGAGTTTGGAAAACCTTGTTTTTGCTGCAGCCTCTGTCTCAAACCATGAAGGTATAACATGTCTTCAGTAACAACCCACTGCAGTTCATAATTACCTGGCATATACAGAGTGGTGAGAGTCTCCTTGCAGAGCTCAGGAGAATTTCCAGCAGCAACAACTCAATCATTAAAAACCAGGAGGAGAGAGGGGAGGACAGGCACAACCCTTTCTCCATTGCAGTATTGGCCTCTTCAGTGCTGGACTCTTGACTTGAACTTGAAATTTTGGGGCTTTGGGAATTATGTAGCCAGAGGAATTATGTTAATGCATGGCTGTTTCAGTGAAAGTAAATTTTTTAATGCTTATTTCTCTCTTACTCCCCCTCCCCCCAAACTTTAGCACACAAACTTTTAAATTACTTGGAATAATGAAAGATAGTCCAAGTGCCTGTTTGAGAATCGTTGATCATGTCAATTGCTCATCTTCTGCTACCCTTGTGCTTACAAGAGACATACAGATTTATTGGTTTTGCTGTTTTGACACACATTTTTATTCAATCTCCTGTACACGATGCTCAAAACCCCCATATTTGAATTGAGGGAGGAGTGGAACAGGGATGACAGTGCATAAAAACACCTTAACAATATATTTGCCATAGCTGTGCTCTTCAGTCATCTTGAAATATTTGCATCTACCTCTTTATCCATCCATATCTTACTTTGGAATATAAGCATTCTGCACAAAAAACTGAAGTAAAAGGTTCCTTATTGCCCTTACCAGGATTCTCAATGCATGTATGCTGGTGGGTAGCACCAGTGAGCCTCTTGAACTGTCTGAAGACCTTTCCCTTCTCTCTGCTCCCCCCACACACGAGGATGTGGTTGAGATGGAGGCTAAGCTTGTGGTGTCTCTTCCAAGGCTCAGTAGCATTGGGACTGATGTCTTTCCTCCTGCTGCTAAGAATGGATTTCATTGATTGTATAAAGTCAATGAATAGTGTTGACTGTTCTGCATGGGTTGAGATGTTTGCTCTTCGTGGCTGGCCATCTCTTGCCTGTGTTCGCTTATCTATTGCTTCATGCCAGTGCGATCTGTGTGGGGCAGAGCCCTTCTGATGTGTGTAGGAGGTGTTTGAGGGGAGAGTGGATGTTGTACTTGTGACATGGTGTTGGACCTAGTAGGGCTTGATAGGCAGTTGGAATCAATGATCTTGGTCTTTTCCAACCGAAACTGTTCCATGGCAGAGTTCCGCCCTGAGATGAAGGCTTCAAGTACCTTCTCTCTGTATTAAAGTGAAGGCAGGTGTGTTATGAAATGTTAGAAGCAGCTTCTCTGAAAGGAAACACCTAAGATAGTGTGCAGGAGCTGATATGTCAGCTTCCAAGAGAGATAGGTGAAAAGATATGACAAAATAAACCTACATACCACGCCATGGTAGTACTAAACAGGGTGTGTATTTTCCTATGCAAAACATGAATTATAATAAACCCTCTTTTTAAGGGGTTTGAGAGGTTTAAGGCTTAGGCACTGTGGCTTACACCATGCATGTCTGGTTAAAACATTTTTTAAACAGTCTTTGTCAACACTGGATAGAGGATTTTTCTATCCTACCTGCAGTTTCAGCCTCGATCATCTACGTTTTACAAGCTCAGACAAATATCTTTATGTATTTTCCCAAGGTTTCATAATTTTTGGGATACCTTGTAAATGTCTGCACTTAGTTTATTGTGCTGTTTAAAACCTCTCTTCAAATCTCTTATTTATCCTGTTGTCTCATCTTTTTTTTTTGTAATAACAACTTATGGGATTTAACTTTCAGACTGATAGGCAGTGAAATAGAAATAGGACCAAATAATAGAGATGTTGACTGCTTTCCTAGGACTTGCCCTAGTTTTATTTGTACAAATTTTTTACATTTCTCTCCAGTGGCAATGTTTTTTAAGAGAAGTAATTGGGTTCAGTACATGTGTATTAAAAGCATCACTACACCACTGACAATTTGGTTAATTTTTTCTTTTAACTTTTGGCTTTCTCAAGCTGATCTTTATTAAAACGTTTGTATTTTAATCTAAACTTTTTCCTACTGTGGTCTTACTACATCAGAAATAACAAGGTCTCGTGCCAGCAGCTGGGCTCAGGATAGGTATGTGTATTTTTTTGATTCCAGCAATGGTTTAGTTATTGGCTCACATCACTGCCCTGGATGCTCATCATGTGCAGGGAGGCAGCTTTAGGGAATGGTTCATCAGGAAGCATGAGCATCTCGAGCTCTTTACCTGGAGCTTGCAAAAAGGTATGTGCATTGTTGTCGTGGCTTGCAAAAAGGTATGTGTATTATTGCTTGAACTCAAAAATGAGATTCTGTGCATACCCTCTGGCTGGACATCACTTTATCTGTTTTCCCCTCCCTAGGAAATATTGCCACAGTAGATGTAGCACCGGGTGAGGGAGCTGGTACACGCCTGTGTGTTCAGCAGCTGTTGACATGGCAAGGCCTCTAGCCACAGCACCAGAGCTCCAGAGGTGCTCATGGCATAAGGGGGAATGTTTTTCTGGCCCAGGTCATCAGCACTCATGTGAAAAGAGAATCAGGGTTGATAATTTTATCAGAGACTACTACTTTTTAGTGAGGCAGGTCCTCAAATGCTATAAACCAGTGCAGGTCTGATAGTAAGGAGCTTAAACGTGGAATGTGGTTTGCTTTCTCTCTAAATACATTCTTACATATTTGTTAAATAACAGATGTCCCTGAGAATTATACCTGTTCTAGATTACTATCTCTTTTAATGTTTCTATAAAGAGTTCTTTTTAAAATACGGTCATTAATTTCGATGCTGTGGAACAGGGTGTATGAGTGTACAATAAATGCCATGCAATGGGTGGAGGGAATCAATGAATAAACAAGGGAACAAAGTCAACTTGTAGAAAGCCGTAAAGTCTCCTGAATTTAGTGTGAAAATATTTCTTTTACTTTCTGTTATTTCTATTTTGATATTTCCTGAGCTACAAAATAAGTTCAAGCTTGTTTATGCGAAATTACTTACCTCCTTTCACTTCATCCTTTGAACAGTACAAAAAAACTACTAGTATTAAATATTTTAAGCTCAATGTTATAGCTAATTAGCACTGAGAATTTTGAGTAGTCTCTTGGGGGAGAGTATTGTCTGTCCAGACTGGGGAAAGGAAAGCTTGAGGCCCAGAGCTACTTCATCTGGGAAGGTAGGGGACAGGGTACTTGGCTTTACGTTCATTTTAGTTGGGGCTTTTTGGGTGGGTTTTTTCTTTTTCTGGAGATCTGTGGCACTTTATATCACTTTTCTGTATATCAGAATTGCTGCCTTAGGGCAGCAATTTTCTCTGCTTTGGAGACATCTTGGATGACTTAAATGAGATGATAAATAAATACATTGTTTAGCCAGCCAAGATAAAGTGTAGGTCTGCTGTTACACAATGTCTAGATATCTCTATTTATAAAAACAAACCATTTCAAATTGCTTTAGGTTCCCTAGGGGAATAGAAGGAAATTTTTTGGGAAAGGCAGATGCTTTGAGAGAAAATGTCTTTTTCTTAGTTACCTAGATCATAATATACGTTGGTGACCATAAGTAATAATTTCAGGTGCTTATTTTTAAGACTTTTGTAGATCAAGTACTCTGATTAAAATCATGACAGCAATTGTTAAGGTTGTGTTTCTTGTCAGGATTTGGGGATGTCAGGTTGCAATTTTCAAAAGCAGTTGAACCCATAGTCCCTGCTGTATTTCAGTGTAAATGTGTAGTAATAAAAAGCTGGATATCCAGCAAAAGACCAGACCCACATCTAAATGCTTAAAAGCCCAACTGCTGAACAGCAGGAAAATAGGTTGGGCATGCAGGGGTATTAATCATCTCTACAGGTATCCAGGAGAGAAAATAGAAGCGTTCAAGTGGGCTATTAGGCATGATGGCTCTGTATCTGCCTCCTAAGTGTGCTCCTTGGGGAACAGGGTAGGCACGCAGAACTCCAACTGTCTTCAAGCTTTGAAGACTCGGCAGGTTGCCCCCACGCCCCTCTCAGAAGATATTTGTCTGCTTGTTTAGCAGTCTTCAGCTGGTTCTCTTCCATGAACCTGTCCATCTTTTCCTTGAGTTTATTGTCTTTGTAATGCAAGTGAAATAATGTGGCATAGGGGTTGCTAGTCTAGCTGTGGGTTTTATAAAGAAACCACCTCTCTCTATTTGTTCTGAACCTGCCAGCTGCTAGCTTAATTTGATGTCCCTAATTCTTATACTGAAGAGTCTGTGCACAAACAGATTTTATTCTCTGTGGAATTCCAGATTTTGCATCCTTTCACTGTATCTCCCCAGAGCATCTCTACTCTGGGCTAGGATGGTTCTGGCCTGCTTATGACTCTTTTTTAATAAACAAGCCTTTCCTTGCCTTGTCTGGTCCTTTTTTTCCTTTCTTTTTGACCTTTTACACTTCTTCCAACAGTAGGAAGGTACAATAATTTCCCTGAGATTAACATCTTAATTAATGCAACTTTTTCTGAAAAACTATACTCCTTTTTGCTCATGCTTTGGGGATCCTGCTACATTTAACACTGGCAGGTACTTGTTAGCCTTATCTATGCACCTCCTTGCAATGCTCTTGTAGGCTAATAACTGATTCCAAGGCAGAATATTCGTTTATTTTCACAATAGCTATCACGGTCATGTTGTCTGATTTCAAGAGCTTTAAAGCCACTTCTCAGCAAGCTGTTTTATGGATGACTGTTCATTAGGCTCTAGGTAGAGATATCTCTGTAGGATGCTTTGTAATCCTGTATTTGCAAAAAATAGAACCGAAGCATTTCAAACAGTGTTGAGGCTTGGGGGTGTGTGTGAAAAACTTTGGAAAAGCAGAAGGGCTTTTTAAAAATGCAAAGTATTTTTAGGACTGTTCCGTTAAGGTGTGGGTAAGGAGCCGTGTGTGTAGGGGGTAGTCTGCTCAGCTCCTAAAAAGTAGTGATTCCACATTAACCTTTTTGGAATGGACTTTAATGAAAGTGAAAAGTTTCAAATATTTGTCATTCAGTTTGCCAGAATGATGTTTGTCACGTTTTGGAAAAGGTGTGTTGATTTTTGCCTTTGTCTTTTTGTTTCATGCAGCCCTTTTCAGTGTTGCTATCATGAAAAACTCCAAAGAGGAAAAAGGGAGCAGGGAAAAATCTGATGTCACAACATCTTGTATTTTTCTGGGATTTTTTTGGGGTTGTTTTTTTTCCTTTTTGGCAATGGAAAAAACCAAACTTGAAGTTTTAAAATCAGCCTGCTTTTCAGTGCTGTGTTCTGATGAGCTTTTGTTTATCTTTAGTACAAGAACTTGAAATAATTGCAATCAACCTTTCCACATCCAGGCTGGCCTGGCACTGCGATCTAGGGAAGCACAGAGGGCTGGAGGGGCATCACTTAGGGGGAACACTTGAACTATGTCTAATTCCACACCATACTGGATGGCTGCCAGCCATGGGAAGGAGCAGCAGTATATTTTCCATCACTCCTTTTTTCATATGGTTCTAAGCAATCGTTCCTGCTATTTCTCCTGATAGCGCTCCCAGGGAGCCTGAGAAATGATTGAGCAGCGAGTTGCCCTAGGGCAGCACAGAGGAGCTCTGGCAGGGGAGATGCTGGCTTTTAGATGGGCAGCGGTTGCTCTGCTGCCAATCAGTCCCTTTCACAGCCCCTCCGTTCCTTATTTGAAGTGTCAGGCAGGGCACTAGCAGCTGAATTGCACAATTTGCACCTCTAAAATGAGATTATCTTCTTCTCTCTCTACTTCTTTATTGCCATTATGGCTTGCTTTTAAACTGAAGGTCAGGTTAATGTAAGATTCTGGCACCAAACTCACTCAGTTTGGGGAGTTTTGTTCAAAATTATTTTTTCAGGACCGTTGATGCTTCACAGTGGAAACTTTTCACAAAAATGCGTTACTTTTGGCTGAACTTTCATGGGGAAAGAAGTATCCCTCATCTGAAATGAGAACCTTATGTATGTGCACACCAATAGATGTGCTTTCATACATATTTAAGAAAAGGGATCTCCTGATGAACTCAAATACGCTAATGTTGAAGGGAATCAGGGCTATGAGAAGTGGACATCTGATGCTATTCCATCTGAAATTCATCATAATATTTTTCTTTACAGGGTATAGTGTGAATAAGTGTGAATCCTGTCAGTACTGGCATTTGGGGGTATGAGATCTGATGTGGCATCTGTACTGTTGGTGACTGTGGGGGTCTCATGGTTCTTCAGCACTATCCATCCACTTAAACTTTTTCACAAGCTTTTAGCAAGGACTTTTAGTTGAGTTCTCCCCTTATAACAGGGTTGAGAGGAGAATGTTGAGATTTTTTTCTGAAAAGAGCAAGTAATCATGATGTTTCAACAGTAAAACCCGTGGTTCTCTGCTGTATTTGGTTAAAGGAAGAAATTTAAGTTCATGGTGCAGGCTTACTGCCAGCTGGTTCTGACCTAGGGTCTCTAGCTCAGGATATGTTTCATGCTCTCTTGCTAAACAATTTAGTAGGTTGTGCAGGTAAGTAGGCAGGTGCTGGGCCTCTAGAGTACATCTTGTACTCCACACTCTTCTTTCCTGTTGTCATCTGGGTAATGGCCCAGTCCCCACACTTATTAAATGAGTGACCACTAACCAGGCACCAAGAAAAATACCAATTCCCTTTCTTAAGGTGGGTTACCTTCAGCTTTATGCTATGGGAGGGTAACTGCTGCTCATGCTTTCTGTCTGGAAACATAAACTCTGTTTGCCAGACTGTAACACTTGAGTGGTAAGCAAACATGAAGGAGGATGATAGAGAGCTGGAATCACCTTGAATAATGGTGCTCCATGGAAATCACAGCCAGCACAGCTCTTATGATAATAGAGCTGTGTGCAGGGGTTGGGCTATAATGAAGCTTTGTGCTGTAGACCAGGGAATCTGATGTAATCAGATTGATGGAACAAAATCAGATATTCAAGGGAGAGGCAATTAATCCTTCATTTAAGGACACTCAAATCAGCAAGATATCTAGTGTTAAGGATATAAATGAGATTTTAATGTGAGCTTCATGATAGGTAACTCCTGCAGAGCATCTACCAGCTGTATATAATGGTAATTTGCAATTCCCTGAGGATTTAGAGACAACAGATGACAATTTCTCAGGCTTTTGATGCTAGTATTCACAGCGGGGTTAGCCTCATGCCCAAGGAGTAGGCCTAGCTCTGTAGAAGATTAGTATCATACTAATTTTCTTCTCTCCTGGAGAAGATAAAAGGTTGGCTTGGGGAAGCTAAAAGGTTAGTGCTAAGAAAAGATATGTTAGAGAACTCATTGTAGTGGTGTCCAATGTGTAACTCAGTGGGCTACCTTTAGTGCCTGGGCTTGGAGCTTTGGCATGAGATAGGAAACAAGGCACGTGGTGATCTGGGAGCTGTCTCAAGGTAGCTGTTTGGAAAATGGTAACTCTAAAGGGAGTGGTGGTGGTTTAAATCTTACCTTTCATCCAAAATTCCCTATTGTACTCAGCGTTTCTGGAGAGCTCTTTGCTAGACAGGAAGATTTCTTTGTCTCATTGTTACACTTTTCTAATTACAAATTACACACTTTACTAATACAAATATCTTCATGGGAATCCAGATAGGAGAAACATTTTGTGTAGAAATTCCTTACAAGATTGAATGGGTACATAGGTCCTATAGTGAACTGTGAAAGATGGTGTAGATAATGAACAGATAGTCTTTGTAAAATCTTTTTTTCAGACTTTCACAATTAATTTTCATGGGAAGAGCCCCTGTGGTTTTAATAAATAATGTCTTAAAAGAAAACGTCTACATCAAGCTTGTGGTTCAGTTGTGTAAATAGAAGAAGGAATGATATGTTGCTTGTTTAACCAGAAGAGAACCACTGATGAAAGCAGAAAGGACTGAATTCAGTACTCATTGATGCTTTGAGACAGCTCTAAAAACCCCAAAATTTAAAAAGACCCTGAAAAACATGGTCTCTTGTAATAGGTTTCACTACTGAATGAGGGTTGGGTTTTTTCTTAGTTTTACTGAGACTGGAATCAGTCACGTCCTTGCTGACTTAACCAACCATTATAAAACCTGTATAAGTATAGGAAAAAAAAAATCAGTATTTGCTCTTAGTTTACATTTATGAAATCTATTATCCTTTCTTATTACTTCTCCCTCTCCTGAATTCTGTGCTGTGTTTGTGTGTTGCTACCATGGGCTTCCAGTGCTTCCTTTGGCTGCTGGAGTGCAGTGTGGAGCATGAAACAGTGATGGGCAGCTAGTCCACCTGGCAACGGGAGCCCATGTTCTGCCTCTGTGATGATCAAACCACCAGCCTGTTGTCTAGCGGGTAGACAGCCCATCTTTATGCCTCCAAGGCTCTCTGTGTCCATGGAAAAGAGGATTTGGCAAAGGTTCACCCAAATTTACACTTCTCATCTCTTACGCAGGCTGTGAAAATTACACGTTCCTTATGCCCTCTGCACAAACACCGTGGAGTGGTTAGTTGTTAGTCAAGAAGTAGTAGATTCCCTTGTAAGCAGCCTCAATAGTAATAAAAAGAGACAATACTAATAATATTATATAATATTTTAAATATTATATACAATAGTAATAAAAAATACAAACGTGAGTTTTAAATGACACACTGCAAGTGTGTAGACTCAGGTGTACCTAATGGATCTCTGCCAGGCATTTCCAGAGAACCCTGAAGGAGTTGGGGCACAACTTTATCCATAGGGCTGAGAAGAGTCAGAGCAGTTCCATGCTGCATCCACAGTAACAGCAGCCTCATGCAAAGATTTTACACAACCAGTCACTGCAAGACCTCTGTTACCATGATCATTACTGGATGCAAATGATTGAGCTAATATCCTAGACCTGAATGAATAAAGCATTTAAATGTAGATGTTCACCCTGAACCTTTCTTCAGTCTGTAGTGCAATTACAAATACATAGAAGTCACAAGAGGAACTTTGTCTACAAAGCATTACTAAATCAAGTCTTTGAGACAAATTGAATTAAGCACAGTTGCTTTATTTCTAATGATTACATAGGCCTTCATAATTACTAATCTTGCTTAATTTGTTCCTGACTTTATTACTCAGATCAAAAATTATGTATCTAACTTCCTTACCAAAAATCAGTTGATGCACTTTACAAAAAGTAAACCCTTTTCTGGGTGGTGGGAATGCAATATCTCATGCTACATAGTAATAAAAAAAATTTAAAATATTACTGTAGGTGCATCTCTTTCTTTCCTTCCAGACTTCCTATACTGTCAGACATAACCTTTTATATTTTTAGCTCTCTGTATTTATGACTGATAGCTGTAATAAGCGTTTTGGAGAAAAGTCTTTACCTTAGTGATGGACTAGGCGTGTTCTGTTAAAAGCAAATTTACTTTAAAATAAAAGTTTTCTGTGTTGTCAACAGAAATGCTGTCCTAGTTCTTGTTCATTATAAGGATGGAGAGTAAATTATCCTGGATTTCTTTACAGTGTGATATAACATGTCTCTCACAGTCTTTTCATCTCGAGTCCCAGTTCCTGAATAATTTGTTTTCAGTGCAAAGGAATATGCAATAACTACAGTGTATAATGATACCCACAGAATGTTCTTCTCAAAGTATGCCTTAATATGTGTATGCCAGACCATCAGATATGACAGACTAAATGAATAAGAAAGTAAGTATTAAATGGAATAAGAAAGAAACTAAAAATTATACAGTAGGGTATGAAATAATGGATGTACTGACACTTTTTAGAAATAACAGTTAAAAAGAAAAAGAAAACTGCCCACAAAAAAAGTGAGAGTGGGGCTGGGACCCTGCTGGAGTGGCTCCTTAGCTTTCAGAAAAGGCTGAATGAACTGTGAGGAAAGGCTGAGTGAACTGGGGCTTTTCAGCCTTGAGAAAAGAAGACTGAGAGAGGATCTGATCAGTGTTTATCAATATCTGAAGTGTGGGACACAGGGGGAAATGACCAGCCTCTTCTCAGGGGTCTGTGGGGACAGGACAAGGGGCAATGGCCTCAAGTTGGAGCACAGGAAGTTCTGCACTAATATGCAGAAGAACTTCTTCATGGGTGACAGAGCCCTGGGGCAGGCTGCCCAGGGGGTGTGGAGTCTCCTTCTCTGGAGATATTCCAGACCTGTCTGGACACCGACCTGTGTGACCTGTCTTAGGGACCCTGCTTTGGTTTGGACCCGATGATCTCTGGAGGTCCCTTCCAACCCCTATAATTCTATGAACCTTATCCAATTCAGCAATAAATGAATGGGGTTGTGATGTTTGGGAAGGTCACAGATATTTCCAAAGATGGCACTGCTGCCAAAGGGCAACCCATAGATTAAGATGATGTATATCAGCGTGGCTTAGATGCTTTGTTCAGAACATAGACATATCTATCTATTCAGAAGATAAAGATATAAATGTTGGTGGCCTTGCCTGTGGCAGGGGGTTGGAACTCTATGATTCTTGGGATCCCTTCCAACCCAGACCATTCTATGATTCTGCACTGGAAAAAACGTAAAGATAGAGCAAATAAGCATTAAAGAAATGGAAGCAGGGAAAATCCTGTCTCCTGTGAGAGTGGAGCTTGAGTAACAATAATGCTGACAAAGGTAAAATAGTGAAATATCAGTGGCCTAGTGCCAAGAACTGGTATGGGATTTGGAGAGAACAACTCAGACTGGAGGAGGAAAGACAGATGAGAGGCCCCTCCCTGGAAGGCTGCCTGTGGTTTTCCCCTTAATGAATAACAGCTTCAATTTAAGAACCATGCAGTGTTTGGCTTTCTCTGCTGGGAAGCTTCTCTCTGCCTTCTGTTTTGGCTTTTGGACTCTTTCAGATGTATAGACAGGAATGTGTTCACAGAATCACACAGTTGGAAGAGACCTTTAAGATTGAGTCCAACCGTTCCTGTCCTATGCATATCACTAAGTACCTCATCTACCCTTTTTAAAAACATATCCAGGAATGGTGACTCAACCCTCTCCCTGGGCAGAACTGTTCCTACTGTATTAGGGTGGGAAGGTGTGAGTGTGCTGGTAACTAGAATGGGAGTGACAAGTCACTAGTTTTGTCTTAACCCAACAAAGGAGGAAAATGGGCTTTGGTGAATGGTATGTGGGGCAAAAGGGAAGCCAGTAGACAGTTAGCATGAACTGATAATGAAAGTTATACCCAATGTAGTCACCTAGAAAAAATAAATAAAAAACTACCTTAGTTTCACAGTAGTTTTGATAACTTTCCTGTAAACTCCAGTTCCTTTTCAGCAAATTAAAAGTTGATTGTAGGACAACATGGAACTGAAATTCCTCCTGAACATTATTAAGAGAAGATTTCAATTTTCTAGGGAAGAGCTAAACCAAGCATCAAAGTGTAGCAGCATGACATTTCTCTTTTATTTTTAATTCTTCCTGTCACATTTTCATTGGACACATCAGAGAAAGAAGCAGTCGGGCTGTTTGGGCTTTAATGTTTGAGAAATAGAAGAAACATAATTCAACTTCAAGCAGATGTAAGAACAACATAAAAGATGCTGTTTCGTGGGAGCCAGTAGCATCAGATAATCAATTGTAGAAACCCCACATTTCTGTTTAACTGCTTTTCTTTGGTAGATCTCCTAAGGCTGCCAGCAGTAATCATTGTGTAAATGAGAAAACAAAATGGTAATTGAAAAATCACTTTAAGATGCAACTATCAAAATAAAGCCCAGGTATGTGCATCCCAGAAAAAGGAGTTATGCAAACCTAATGGATTATGTTAAAAAGAAAGAGCTAGCGGGTGAGATTAATCAAAGTGAAAAGCGCTGAAGGAGCTTCATTGAACGTTTGAAGAATAAAGGATGTGTATTATTAGCAAAAAAAAAAAATCCTATTCAAAACTAGAGCAGAAATGGAAAAGCTTAAAAATGTAAAGAAATGCGGAGAAAGTCCTGTGCAGGGACTGATGCAGGGGCTGAGACCCGCTCTGTCCAGAAGGAAACTATGGCAGGCACTGTGCTTTTAGGAGTGACCTGGTGTGCTGAAGGAGAGGCACAGGACACATGGACCTGGGTGCTGTGGAGGGTATGGTCTCATCTCAGCCCCATCAGTAGGGAATTGCCTCTGTGTGTAATGCTGTGTGGGAAAGGAAGAGAAACCTCCTAATAATCTGCAAAGTAAAAATCAAACCCCCACCCAAACACCACCCCAACCCCAGCCTATCTTAGTACTTCTGCCATTCAGGAATCAGTGCAAATTATTAAATCTATGGATATTTAAAGCAGATCAAAATAAAAGCATGAACTTTCAGTAGTCCATGGCAGTAGTAACGCTATCATCAGAAGGAGAAGTGTTTCCTTTGCCTGGAGTTCTCTTTGAAGCAGAATCTTTTCATCTGAGGTCTCAAAGAATTTTTTTTCCTCATTTTTAGCCTTGGAAAAAAAGTCACATCTGATCTACAGAGACACTGTCCTTTTACTACTTATGGCCTTACAGCATTCCCACTGCAGCTCTCTTAGGGAAATAATTTGCAGGATATAGGGAGGAGAGAATGCAAGAATCTATTCAGAGTAATGCTTGTAATGCCGGTACAACTGATGCACTCTTATGTGGTGTAAACACATGGCATCCAGGCTTTCCTTTCAATGTGTTCATCTTTCTACTCTTCTAAAGAGGGTTCAGAAGCTTACAAATACCACCGAGTGGGAAGGTGGATATGGTTTAGGAAATAGGTTAGTGTTTAAAACTATTAAGGAGGTGAGAAATTTCTCTTGACCCTTACATAAGCTAATTATTTGCTTCCTTTTTAACAGGTAATTCTGAATTTAGATTTCTAATTTAGTTTTTCAGGACCTGCACAAGACTTTAGATCCTCGTTGTGTTAAAAAGGATGAATGCCTCTTGCTTTCCACACTGCATTAGTCCATGAGTTCTGTGGATGTGGTCCATATCCCTGAGAACTAGTCATAAGGTGGAAGAAAAGCTCCATTTTTCCATCTGAAAGTTTAAAGGAATATTCTGACTCGATTATTCTTGTTCTTGGGGCTTGTCTGGGTGTCTGCTTGCAGGGGGGCAAAGGGCTTGAAGGGTCAGTGTCACAGGGTTGGAAAGGATGATTCCACAACTCAATTCACCTAGCAGGAGCATTTTCCTTTCCATCTGCCAGATTCCTTGTTCAATCCACACATACTCCTTTACAAAGGCCCTGCGCTTCTTAGGAACCTCTCCTAATAGGTTCATACTGTACTATATGAAAGGATAACCCATCCATTTAGCTATGATATTGTCAAAGTCCCCAAGGACTAAATTCCCTTGATGCCCTCTCAAAGTCTGAACATGAAGAAACTCATCTGTATTTCAGAGTAGATTTTAATTCTGTTAATTAATTTGTAAAGCAATTACATACTCATGTAGAGTCAGCATGCTTAGAGGAAATAAGTAAAAGAAAACCCAAATGGATTAAAAAAAATAGCTGCAAGGCACAAGCTTGTTAAGTTTCCAGTTCTTAAAACTAACCTTACAAACACACAAACATTTTGTTAAATCATACAGATTGTAGAATAAAATACATGTTAAACTGATCTTCTTTCTTTCTTTGGAATGTTTACATAAAGTAAATCAAATGAGAATTTCTACAGAGCAAAAATTGCTTTGCTTTATAGATTAGTAGACTCAATTATTTGTTCATGCCACATTTGCTGCTTTAAGTCTGTCGATCGCAGCCTAGTTACACCTGATTTATATGTGATATTGTACCCTGTTGTGTAGACACTGAGCTCTGTTTTGAATGGGTCAGTAGTAGATCAATCCTGATTAACTTTGAACGTTTCTGTGATGGAACTACTGATAGCTGAGGTGAATTCTGGCTATGCAGCATGACAGGGGCTTGTCAAGGGCAGATTAACCCGGCCTCGTTACTTTCCTCTCGGACTCCTGGATGGGATTGGAATGTATGGGAGTGCTTGAGGCACAAGGCCGCAGGGATTTTTATTCCCTTTAAGCCTTAAGTGCAGCTGCTGCTCATAGATCACTATATGACTGCCATTTAATTGTAATATATACATAAAATGTTGTTAATGTGTTAATGTTATTAAGATTTGATTTGCGGGATGTTCATGTGAGCAGCTTCATGGCCTGTGATAGAATCATTCACAGGAATAAGGAAACAGACTATATAAAGCTTGTGGAACTGAAGTCTGCACTGCACATTTTCAAAGAGGATGCTTATTTGTTTAAATTCTGATTTCACTGGAATTGAAGACAAAGAAAATGGATTCTGCAAACATTATGGAGCCACTTCTTTCTTAACATTTATAAAAGCTTATTTTGGAAAATGTATAATTGGTAGCTAAGGCATAATTAGAACAAAGTACTGCTGCACTGTAGATACTGTAGAATTTGCTTTAGCAAGCTGGTGCGCAGAAGTCATTTTGTGCTTCAGTAAGTTAAATTCATTTTTTCATTTAGGAAAATTAGCAGATAATTATGTTTAGTGCATTGCAGATGTGTAAGGCCAACTTGTTGCAGGAGAAATCAAGCTGTATTGCAGGCAGTTTTGGCTGCTGAGCTGTGGAATTAGCTATTATTACTGCATTGGGTCGCGAGGGAGCAGATCTGATTGGCATTATGAAATTCAGCCTATAAGATGTACTGTGCATTTGCCTCAGTTTTAGTGTATGGATAGTACATCAGTGTGGGCAGATATAGACTGTCCTGTACATTTTTTAACAGATAAATAATAAAAAAAAAATTTCTTAGTATCTTCCTTTCTTTTCCTACTAAATTGTCTTTACAATCTCAGCATTGTGAGGTTTTCTTTCTTTTTTTCCTTCCAGTCTCCTCCCATCCCCTTGGGAGGAAGGGTGAGCAAGTGGCTGCATGGTTCTTAGTGAGTGGCTGCGGTTGAACCATGAAACTTGTGAAAAGAGCTTTTGGCTCCAATCTGGAAGCCCTACAGCACCAAATACACACCTGTTTACATCTGTCAGTATAGACTTGCCCTCATTTGGTGCATGCCCACCTCCCACCAGTATGTGCTATCCCACAGGTGAATTGTTAGCATCTTCTGAATATTCATCCTATTTGGGAATTTGCATGCTGGGGAGGTGAAGATGCACCAGCACTCAATTGCTAGTCACTAGGAACTTGAGAAGGCTATAATCCTCAGCCAACTGCTCTCCTCTCTTGAGAAGGTCAATGTTTAATGCATGTGGTTGAACAAGTGAAATTTTCAGTCTCTTTATGAAAAAGCCTGTTTCAAATGTTAAAGGCATCATTCTAGGAGGTGTAGATACCCTTAGGAATTTAAACTAAAGCTTTTTTCTATAAGCCTTTGTGAAGGGCCAGTGCAATATTTAGCTTACTTCCTTGCCAATAATCCTAGCTCTGGCAACATGTTCCAAAGGTGATGCAGAAGGTACAGTGGCTTTGTCTGTTACCTGAAGAGAAATAAAAACATGTGAAAATAGACATTTGTAAATGGAAAGCGAGTTGTTATGACTTGTAGGTGGTTCAGAACCCTTTGCATATTTACTTTCTAACCAAGTAGGAGGTGCAGGTGGGGTGAGCACAGTTCAACTCAAGCTCATTCACTTAAGGAAGGAAGGTTTAGATGAGATATTATGTTCAGTGTTATGACGATGCAAGCCATAGTAATACTGAATGTTGTGACAGACAGATGTAGCTGATTATTTAAAATGTTTTTGTAATTAAATTGCCTGAGCCCATTAGCTTATAAGTGTCTACTACTCAGCATAACTAATAGTAATTTTATGGGGAACGAATTAGGATGTGAAAGCATATTCTCTGGCTCTTATGATCTGGAAAGTAGATATGAACCTTAAGTTTTTATAGAAAAGCTGTCTGGGGAAAAAAAATCCCTCCACCAAATCAAAAAATCAATGAAACTGCACACCAAATAACATGAAACAGCTTGGACAGCATGACCCAAAGAAATTAAAGACATAGTTAGAATAGTGACAGGTTTGTGGCAATGGCTGAGAATAAGCAAATATTCACAGAAAGCTTCTTAGTGCTTTGATTAGTGTGATGGATGCCTTGAATTAGTCTGATTTGGGTTTTAGTATAGAAATGCATGTTGCTAAATACACTTAGAAAATACAGTGTACTTGTGGAATTACATAATTACAATTTTTCTCTTCTTGCTAAGCAGATTTCTATTTTTTTGAAGCTTAAGACCGACGCATAAGAGGATTTATAACTGTGAATTAGGAACTAGGCTCCCATAACAGTATGTAAATTGGTGGTGATGGGTGGGAAAAACTGACCATCTAACGCCTGAGCTTTGGCAAGGAAAAAATGGTGGGTTCACTCCCTTTTTCAGTCCAAGAGAACTGGAATGTGGAATGCTTCTGAGATACTAAATTTAAGCACAAACTGACAGAATCACAATTTTGAGGATCTGAGCAGTCTGAGTTCGTTTCTCTGAAATGGAAAATAGATCACTTTGAAATGCCTTAATTTCACTTCCACAGGGACTGGATTTTCTCATCAGAGAACACTGCAGGCAAGAACCCCCGTGTTATGATTTTTGCCTGTTTTATTTGTTATAGTAGTTACTATCTTAACTGCTTTTGCTTTGTAGATCCCCACAATGTTGCTTTGCCACACACTGTTGCTTTACCCATAATGTTGGTTTGCTTCCAAAATATTGATTGTATGGGGAAAAAAAAGGAGGAATAAAAGGCACTTCACTGAAATATCCTGCCAGTCCCATAAATTAGGGCTTAAATTATCTGGCATTGAATATGGCTAGTGATATCGTGTGATGGATTAGTGTTATTAAATGTTGCTTCTGCTACAGAAGGCTGCATAAGAAAATACATTTTGGGTTTTTGCAATAGTAGTAGTAATTACAACAACAGTAAGAATAGCAATAATAAAAAAACCCAAATATGAGTGGTTTGGTTTTGGTAATGACACATTTCCATTGTTTGCAGTAGCTTTAGTTTCTTCACTGTCCAGGTACTTTTGCTTAATTTCAGCTTACTTCCCTCTATCTTATCTGGCAAATGGTGCCAGAGCCTCATTGTTCAGGCCTTTTAAGAGCCGATAACTGAGTAACTGGAAGTAAGTTAGCAGCTATCTGATCTGTCCTGCACATACAATACCTGGTTGGACTCGGTGATCTGGAAGGCCTCTTCCAACCTAAGTGATTCTATAATATAAGCGCAGTACCAAAGGCAAAAAACATTACCATTTCTGATAAAGGCAACCAAATGTCATTAAAAGTTGGGGATTTTTTTTCTAAAGATCCTTCAAAAAGTCACTAGAAGCAACCAAGGGAGCAGGATGTGTAGTTGAATGTTTGTGTTCATTTTTATTCTCTTGAAAACCATTAGTTAAAGGATCACCATTCTGTTTAAGAAAACATAATTTGAGTGGAGCACTTCAAACAGTAACAAAACTCTATTCCCTCTCTATATTATGGGTAAACATAAATTTATTATAATTTTTAAAACTCCGACCTTTTATTTCTCATTTTATGCACTGTGAATAGGAGGTTTCTAATCATATGTTTGATCCAAAGATGAGCTTGTCACACATCTGCAGGTATTTTGACCTGAAAAATAGCCAGAGCAGTCCCAAGATGACTCTAATTTTGCTTGATCCCAATTTGTCTGAGTGCTGCCAAACCAGAAAGTCTGTCCAAGAGCAAGCTCTGTCAGTGTCCTCCTTGTCCTATGCTACATACTATGAACGTACATGGAGACTGAGTACAAGACTTTCTGATATCCAGAGAATACAATTCTCATGGACTCATGTCCACCAGGTCCCTTCTAATTCATTCTCTGAAATGAGAACAGTAAATAGGGAGCAGATGCTCAAACCTAATTCCTAGTGAAGCATTCTTAGTCTTGGATGTTGAACCAAAATTTATGGTCACTCAATTCCAGCATTTTTCTCTCAATCTAGATATGTAGGGCTTTCAACTTAAAAGAAAATCTTAGGGAAGACATAAATGATGAGTCTATAATAACACCAATGATGAAACTGTAAGCTGCTATGCTACAGATCCTGCTGCAAATTGTAACGTTCATTATCAATTTGCCATTCTGTTAAATCCCTTTAGACTTTTTTTCTTCTTCAGTTTTTAAGGCTTTGTTAAATACGATTATGGAATTATTAAGTCATTTACCTACAGGGCTTTGTTTGATCAGCTATAAATTGTGGCACATAATACTAAGGAAATGAGCAAGTGACAGACCTTGCATGTTTAGTATGCATTGAGCGCACAGGCTTGTTCTTCTGGCAGAGTTCTTCACTATTCCTTACAAAGTCAAAAGGAATAGTTTAGTTTAATTCTCTAGGCTTTGATTTAGGCTCCTAGAGCATCAGGTGTCAAATGTGCTGCTTGGGTTACAGAAGTATTACTGTTACCTGTTTGCTCAAAATCTTTTCTAACTGGTGATGCCAGGCTTTCCACTGGGGGACTCAGTCACAAAAACCTGTAGAAGGGCTGAGGTTGGAAGGCACCTCTTGCAGGACACCAGTCTGATTCCCCTACATGTTGATCAGGACCACATTCAGTTGGGGTTTGTGTATTTCTATGGATGGAGCCTCCATGAACCTCTCTGGGCAATTAGTGGCAGTGTTCATCATCATTGCAGTGAATATGTCCTGTGCTTTATGTTTAATTGGAATTTCCTGTATTTCAAATTAAGTCCATTGACTTTTCTTTTGCTTGGCACCACTGAGAAGGGTCTGTCTGTTGTCTTTACTCCCTCCCATGGATACAGCCCATCAGGAGGCACCAGGCTGAACAGACCCAGCTCTCTGTGTCCCTTCATATCTCAGATGTTCCAATCCATTCATCGCATTCATGGCCCCTGGCTGGACTTGTACCAGTCTGCCCATTTCTCTTGCACTGGAAAGCCCAGAACTGACCCCTGCACTCCAGATGTGACACACCATGGCAGAGTCAGTGGTCTTTGTAATTCAGCCCAAAGTGCTGTTGGCCTTCTCTGCTGCAGTGGCACATTGCTGGTTCACGTTCAAGTTGTCCACAAGAACACCCCAGGTCCTTCTCTGGAGAGACGCTTTGCAGCCAGTCTGTCCCAGTCTGTACTGTCATATGAAGTTATCCCTCCCCAGTTGCAGGAGGCTACAAGGAGCAGGTCCTTCACATATGAATGCAGACACCAGCTTAAAACACATCTTACTTACAAAAAGTTTTGTTTCAGCTGCTGTCTTCAACTCTGCAGCAGCACTAAACCTTTTACTAATAACATGTCTGGGTTGTCACATGTATTTCAGCATGGTGCATTTTTTGTGTGCTTTTCCCTGTACTTCATTTTCCATTTCACACTGTAGCATCTGACTCTGTCTTCTTCCCAGACCCCCCAGTAGGAAATGTGATTGCTTATTGCTTTCTACCAGGTGTCTCTTATCTAAAATACTATTGCTTTCCCCCTCCTTTTCTTTTCTCTGCCCTTTAAAGTTTCCAGTTTGCTATCAATTTTTGTATTCTCTATTTCATGTTTACTGGCTGCTGCCACTTTTGATCCAGCCTTTGTGCTAAGGAGGATACCAACACCCGTCATCTTTTGAAAGAAACAATTCCTTTTCCAAAAGGTTCAGTTCTTTCTCCTGCCTGGCTTTTTTTCCCTACTGCTTTTTGTGACTCCACACATAAAAGTTTTGGGCTGTATTAGATCCTAACAGGTTTTCTCCTTGGATTGTGTATACATTCTGGGAAAATACCACTCTCCTGATCTCTGAATTTTTTGACCTTAATTAAATAGAGAAATGCAAGTCAGCAGCCTGAGATAAAATTTTTAATTACTTACTTCAAAGTAATTAGTAAGTAAAATTATACATGCATCATATGTCTGGCTTGCAGGTCTGGGCACCTGCAGTGTGCAGGCGGTTCTTGTGGCAAGTCAGAAGAATGAGCTGGGGCAGCAAAAGCTGATGTCAGTGATGACACCACAGAATCAGGACCACTGAGGATGAAACAGGGCCTTTTCAGTGCAGTGACAAGCTCCTAATTCTCAGTTATTTGATTTTGTTTCAGGAATTTTATTTTTTGGGAGGGATTTTCATTTTTGTTCTGTGGTTGGTTTTTAACCTGTTTTTCCTCTTTTGGAATAGAGAGACAAAAGGGTTTTTCAAAAGAAAAAAATTAGTGGCAACCCACAAGCCATCTCTCTTATTTTTATTTTTTTTTTGTGAGGGCAGGGTAGTGAAAAGTGGATTTGACTGTGTAGGGAAAATCCTAAACATCCAGGGAATGAGGTACACTTTGACATAAGTGAAGCAAAAATACTTTCCTACCTTCAAATTTGTAAATTAAAAGAAATTGTCCAATTGACTTTTTTTAGTAGAAAACTCCTGCCAAATCCAAATATTCTCTTCTGAAATTGTATCTGTTAATCAAAACCTTAGAAGTTTCTCTCAGTTCTGGGTAATGATCTTTTGTTTCCTATTTGCTGCAACTTTTTTTTGTTTTAGTAGTGCAACAGCTCTGGTTTTGTTGGTTTTGGGGCTTTTTATTATTTTAATAAGTGCTTTTTCAGGATCTTGCTACTTTCCATAAGACATTTCTTTTTGAGAAAAGGTAAGACTTCTATTTTTGTACCACCATCTCATTGTGTTATAGAAGGTTAGAAATGGCTTTTTTGTATCAAAAGTACAGCTTTCTGAAGTGGTGAGGTACATTAGGAACTGGTATGAGTAGCCAAAGAGTAATTTGCTTAAGTGCTATTAAACTGGGGGGAAAACCCCAACAACCAACTATGGGACAACGTAGACCTGTGTCCTGGAATCCTTTCTGTGGGAATGAACAGACATAGATCTCAGCAATAGAAGGAGTAACCTATATCAGGAGAAGTTTAGGATGGGCTGGCTTGAGGAAGGAAAGGAAACACCATCCTGTACAGAGCTCTCCCTGGCAGAAATCCGATTTAGCTGTAAATGGAGGGCAACAATTATTGCTCATCTGGCTCAATGCACTGCTCTTGTGTTTAGTGCGTGTTTACAAGGCACTGTGGGGATGAAAGCTATTATAAAAGTGCCGAGTTTCGTGATTAAGTGTCATGATTAATTGGAGAGCTCAGAGGTGTTCATGGTGCACATCCTTTTTAGGAAGACGGAGGGTGGGGACTGGCAGTGATTGCCTGTTGCTGTTACAATGAAGGTGATGAACCATTGCAGAGAAGCAATTACTGTGTGCAAAGTGCTATGAAAAGGCAAGTGTAAATTGCTGTTGCATCACACGATTGTTATTATTTTAGTTTATATAGCAAGAGATGCTGTAGAGTTTATGGAGCAGACCATTCACTCTATGAACAGGTTTAATTACCATGATTTCACTCGTGTGTGAGGAGTTACACCAACCAAAATCCATGTGCTATTATTAGCAGAAAATTGCTGTCTGTCTCTCTAGTGTGTGAAGTCCAAGACTTGTTTGGGAGGAAAGGAAAAAGAATTTTTTTTTTTCCCATCTCTCACATCTTGATTGGAAGTCTATATCCTGGTACTAGGATTGATTTGGCAACAGCCTAACAGGTTACAAAGTTATATTAATGTCTGGTGTTTAGTACTGTATATTGTGCGTCCAAATATGCACACAGATGAATAAACTTACAGTATTTTGCAAAGTGATGCTATAGAAGAACAGATATGAAAATAACACAAATAGCAAAAGTACTGCATGTAATTGTGAGATGAATTAACGAATGAGAAAAGGTCTGAATGATGTTTGAGCAACAGGATAATCATTAACATAAAGGTACACTGTGGCTCTAAGTTAATAAGAGTTCATTTTAAACATTAAAACTGTATTTTCTTTATTCTATTGAACTATAAAAAGTTTTACAGTTCGGTAGGTGAGGAAAGGTCATCCTCAATTGGGTGTGTAGAAAGGACATGTCAGTCTACATCATGAAATGCACTGTTTCTACCTGGTTTTTAATTTAGGTTGGCACTGAGCCTACACGTAGGTACCTGTAAGAAGGGCTGGATCAAGTGACATTGGTCTCTTTTTTTTCTTTTTTTCTTAATGCTGCCAAATCAGCATTCAGTTTATCACAGCCACATAAAAGGTGGAAACATCGTTTTGCCACTCAGGAATTCCAAAATCATTTGAGAGAGCTAGCTTGTGATGTTTAACACATTCTTTAAAAAAAGTCATTAGATTGAATTATTGTTGTGTCTCTGTCTTGAAGATGCAAGATGAGGTGATAGAATGAAGATTTGAGTTTCCAGTTGTTTAATGTTTTATGAGCTAAATATATCTGGAAAGAAAATTAAACCACAATACAAGTGTGTTGTACTGAACCACACCAGTGAAATATTGCTTAATTCTAGTAGACAATGTAAATAAAAAGATCTTTGTGTATTTTTTTACCACCACTTTAAAAATTAATGAATACTGCTAGCACACTTTGTGTGGTTGGTTTGTTCTTTTTATAATCACTTTCCCTTCCCTGTTGGGGAGAGCCAATTTATTCAACGGAGCAATCTCTGGGAGTGACATTGATAAATCACACCCTGGAAAATAGTGACAATATTCTGTATTAATTTTTTTTGCTGGGGTTTCTGTCGTTTTGACATTTATTTGTTTCCACACATTAGAGAATAAGTAGAAACAGTCACAAAACATCTCGACCAAAACCCAAACATTTATTTTCGGTTTAACAGTCAATTTCAAATAAATTCTGTCATTTTTCTTAAATTCTGACTGTGAAGACAACCCAAAATAAGGAATGCAGCTGGCAAACTGCAGCCATGAATTAAAAAGTTCTGAAATTCCTGGCTTCGGCGGGAGTAGTAAGAGTACCTGAATAAGCCTTTCAATATCTTCTGGCACGGTTACTGCTGGCATACAGGAAGTAGAAGATGAAATAAAGCAAGCCATTTGATCTTATAATAAAATCCTCACCAAGTGTAACAGCACTATTGTTGCCTTTTTGGAATCTGTAGGGATACAGGGGATTATAGTTAGGGTTAATTCTCTCACTTAACTCATCCCTTGTAGCTGGAAGCTGACTCTTACTTCTGGGAACCTGCTTTCAATGATCCCGCCCTTTCTCCACCCTGTCTTCAGCACCTCTGCTGCTTCTCAGCTTCTTCCCCCTGCCCTTCTCCTCCCCTGATCCTTCACCAGGTGTATGCCCTACCCTGGTGCTTTCCTGAGGCAAGGGGGATGGCTGCTGTATCAGGAAGTCAGGGCTGCCTCTGTCTCTTCCTCTCAGCTCCTGGAATACAGATGATGGTGTGTGAGCCCTGCACCCAGCTGGGTAAAGACTGAGGGAGATGGGACGTGGATGGAAAAGGGTGGCTGGACCAAACCATGCAGAACAGCATAGAGAAAGAGCCAAAAGCATTTTAGTAATATTGAGCTATCACTGATGTCTGGGAACTGTGATGTGATATATGTTGTCAGACTGCTAAATTTCCAGGAAAGAAATTTTAGGATCTCAGAAAACTCTGGGACTGTGTCTTTACTTTGGGTGAAAGTTTGCATAGGATATGGTTTCTTCCAGAGTGATTATACTCAACGCCTGAAACTGCAAAAGCAGTATTTGTAATCAGTGAATTTTGATGTAGCTTGGTGACTAGGATGAAGCAGGCTTATCATTGGCCAACTGCACTGGATCAGTTGGTGAAAATCTGCTTCGGGGTGTTCTAATGTATCTGGAAGGTGAGGATCTGTGCTTGCATGTTCTCAACATGTCTGTAGCTGAGATGTGGGGAAAAAAACAACCAAACATGCTCTATCCTTGGATGTACTCAAAAGCTGTTAGCACGGTGTTCTGGGCAGCTCATCATAGGTGGGGATTTTTGAGCAGAGGAGGTGGACAAAGATGGCCTCTGGAGGTCCCTTCCAATTCCCACCATTCAGTGGTTCTGTGAAGATATAGCCTGTTGTAAGTGTCAGATAAAGTGTAGCTGGAGTGAGCTGAATTTAGCATAACCAAAATCTGCTTAAATGTAAATAAAATCTGTTTCAACACCTTGTTACTTATTGTTCTCATACAAATGCAAATAAGACTCAAGAATTGCAAATGATTGCACCTTAATAGTGTGTACTCAGTACAATCATTTAGTTACATTATATAAAATTGAAAAAAAATTAAAGTGCCCTGAAGCTCCAAACAGAAGGATGACTGTTGAACTCGAGGTCAACTGAACCTGGTTTTGGCAGTGGAAATTCTGATAATTACAATTTTTCAAATTCTGTTAACTGTAGCATGCAGGAATGCAGTCTCCTTAAGGCTTTTAGAAACAGAATGCACCTTTTCTTCACCAGTTGACAGAGCCCTGAGCATGACTGCCCGAGTACTTGTTTCCTAATACTAATCCCTGATAGCAAGTTGTAATTCTTAAATTTCCTACTACTTTATTATGTCTAATGTATGTTATTAGTTTTTAGAAGTGGTTTGAATTACTGCTTGTAGAGTTGGTGATGATGCTATATATATATATCTACTTTCTAGGTTAGCTTTTCATGATATCTTCTGTGATGAAAGATACAGATACAGCTTGAAAGAAACCTTGTCTGCCAGCCCTTAGCAGCAGCTTCTTGCTGTCTCTGCAGGGCTGACCTTGGGATGGCTGTGTGCAAGGATACAGAAAAACCCCCACTTATCTTGCAATTATATTTTCCAGTACTTGAATGGCATATTTTGTAAAGAGGCTTCTAATCTGGAAGATTCTGACATTCACTTATAAGCCTTCCTGCTTTCACTGGAAATATACATGTTTAAGAAGTTCAAGTGTCTCAAAAATACTAATTGTACATTAATCAATTGAACTGATAAAACCTATAGGGCTGCATACAGCCATGGTGTGAATATGTGGGGTAAAAATAACTTCATTGATTTGCTATAATGAGATCTTGTGACCTTATGTGCATGTGTCACACCCCGCTTTCATCAGGGAGGCTGTAGTCCTTGCCCACCCTAGTAAATTTACACCTGGTTTACAAGTGAGTGGCTATTCCTACAGAGTGGGCTCCATCTCTCCCTGTGAAATAAGTGAATAAGCAGAATTCCTCACCAGCAAATGTTATAAGAAAAATACTGACTCTGTTCACAGTCCTTATCACGTGTTGATTGTCTAAATAGAACAGCACACATGAAGAATGAGCTATCCTTTCCATCTCTAAAATAGCAATTTTAAAAGGAAACAAAGGAAACTGGCTGACTGCTTAGGGAAAACCGGTCCTGCAATTACTTGTATTGCTTTTGAGATCCAGATTATCCAAAACTGATGATCCAGCAAGAAATAAATGCTCTTTGGCAACAAAATGGTACTAGTGGGTAAAAGAGAAAGCTACTCCCAAAATTCATCAGATATTTATTAAACCATGTTGCCAGTACCTTACCTCTACTTACAGGGAAGCAGAGGATGAAAACACACTGACCAAAAGAGGTGTAAGTGACTTGCAACAAAATGTGGATGTGCTTCATTCTCTTTCCAAATGTCTTTTGGGAATTCTCATTTGAAGAGGTGCCAAGAGGAAGCATGATTCCTGAAAGTAAGCTGGTACTTCCATTCAGTATACAACTCAGAATTCTCATTTACAGATGCTTCTAAATTGCCGATAATGTCTCAAGGTGCATCTGAAGTGAAGGGAAAATTCACTTTCCATCATTCTCCATATCTCTAATCTGGATACCCAGAAGACTATGGAAACGAAGGGCCAGAGATGGGGACAGTTTGGTGCATGCTTGGATATTGCCAGATCTTTCTGTTGGCCTAGATCTGTGAACTTCCCACATATTTGAGGGATGTTGCTGGATACTTTTTATTTCTAATGAGGTAACATGAGTAGGGCTATCTATAAAGATAGAGCTGACCTCAGAAATCTACAGTCTAGAAAAGGGACGTTGATAAAATGAGATGAATTTCCTTGCTTTCCTTTTGGTTCCATGACAGTATTTTCTGACCTAATGTTTTACAGTCTACATGTTACCTACCTGCATGTGGTAAATGGGTGCAAATATGTTTAATCAGGAAATCTGACCTTAAAAGATGCAACAGTCAGCACCCTCCTTTGAGCAAGGAAAATCTTATTGCAATGTATAACCAAAATTATTTCCTTGACCTATGTACAAATCACTGGACAATATAAACTATTAGGGAAGGGAGACACTGGATTCAGGTCTCCTTGGATACTACCCCACCTTTATCAGCTGTATGCCAAAGGCTAAGAACTTAGAGAACATACATAGAAAATGGATTTCTATTGGGCATTTGTAAGTTGCATGCAAGTTGGAGATTTGACGGACACTAAATAAACCTTGAATCTTCTTTCTTTTGAGTAATTGCTGTGGGCAGGTTTGGAAACTCCACTGCTTTTCATTACTGCAGAAGGGCAAAGGGCTTTGCCACCAAGGGGTGTTTATCCCATCCATCAGAAAATACTACAATTTTCCCCGAACAGCATCACAAAAATGAATAAAAACGTACATAATGATTTGATTTCAGTAAATGGCCATCTGCACATCTGGACAAGTAAGTGTCAACATTTGTGGAGAGGCACTGCAGACCTTTGAAAGCTCTCCTGACACCCATCTGAGATGAATGAGATCCTGAAATGTAGAGCTTTAGAGAGGACTGTATAACTGTGAAATACAGCAATTATTGATAATGTTCTACTGCAGACAAATAAAAGTTGATGTTTACAGTCACTCTCAAATAAGTATCACCCAGTATTTAAAAGCACTGGTTTGTTCTTTATGGGTTTATATGCTGTACAGGAAGGCCAGGCTTTCTGACAGTGTGCTGTAATACACTGGAAGATTATACGTGCATACTGCCTAATTTGGAAGGACTGGCAAGCTTAGCATTGTGAGTTGGGTATCACAGGCTTGGCTTGTGTGGTTGATGGAGAAGCCCCTATGATGGAAGAAGGCCCAGGGGAGATGGGCACGGGGTGATGTGTCCATAAACCTCAGAAAAATGTAGGGCCTGACTGACCGCAGCTGCTGCAATGAAAGCTGACATTCTCAACACAAAGGGAGCCCGAGGGTGGCCTTTGTTTTATGTAAACGGCTATGTCAGTTGAGTGGGTGAACTGATTGCATCACAGTTGAGTGGAGCAACTGGTGGTGTAAATGTATGTGTGAGTCAGTCCAACACAGAGTATGAAAATTTTAAACTAACAAATTTTGAGGAGAGGAACAGGCTTCAGCTGGTTTAAACTCTTGTATTCCTTCCTGGGAACCCCCAGTGTTGCATATGAGCATACAATAGAGATTGGTAATAAGGTTCACACTGATACTGTGACCGAACTGTGCGCCACAATTAGTGTAACTTAGACGTGTATTCTGACTTCAGTATATTGCAGTATCAAAAATCCTGTCTAACATCAAATGAAATAAATAAATCTGATATAAAACATCACACCCACCACGCATGAAATATCTAAAAGAATCTGGTAGGAGAGAATTGAACTCTAGCAGCTTGGAAAAAATCATAGCTCTACTCTTGCTAGCTTATATTTAAAGACAACTTTATACCAGAATTTTATCACCTGTTTCTGAAGCCTTAAGAAGTGTAGATCTGAATTCATGGCTCAAAGCTGTTACTTCTTATATTAAATGTTCATCAGTGCACCTGCTTCCAAACTAAATTAACGAATGAAGTGGCCCACAGGGATGAGCCTGCCTGTGCAGACACGTTGTCAAAGCGGAGGTTAATCAGCCTGTGGCACTCTCGCAGAATTGCAGTAGTTCAAGCATGGATCCCTCACTGCATGCATCATTTGTTTGATGCTGAGGGAGGCTGTGTGGGCACAGGGGATGCAGCCTGTTCAGAGTCTGCAGCAGGCAGATGAGAGAAGCCAATAGCCGAAGTACTAAAGACAGTATCTTCTGTCGCTCCTGGATGTTGCTAGTCCAGTCCACAAGCCCAGTTGGGTGCCACTAACTGGATGAACGCTTCTCATAACCTTTCAGTTTGAGCCTTTCTTGTTGGCAAGCTAGTTGGTCACCTTTGACAGTCGTGAAACTCCCTTAATATAAACATGCCTTCAGGAAAGAGCAACCAGGAGTCTGTTAGTATAATAGTCACTAGATGAGAACATCTTTCAGTGTTTAAAATACAAGGAAGAGGAAGTGTTGGAAAAATTAATATACACTTGCAAAGTTATTTAGCGTGAACTGAGATTATCTTAAACAAGATACTACCACAATAAGTCAGACAATAATTATTTAAATCTTGTATTTTGGGAAATGATCAAGAGCTAAAATGTACTCTTAAAGCAAATTTACTTTTCCCTGCTGCTGTAACGGTTGATAAATCCCAGAGAAAAATACATGCTTCAGTAAAGTTACATTGCACATTTGAATATAATAATAAAGACTCTGTTGTATAGCTTTAAATATATGTTTGCACATATAAAAGTATGTTTTAAAGGCACACATATTATTGAAGTCTTACATATCTGACAATGTATCACTTAGCAGTCCTCTAGTAGTCAGTTGGCCGATGCCATGTCTAGACCATGGTAAGAAATTCAGGGCATTAGAAGATTTTGCAAAGAGCTGTTTACCACTTAGAGTTTTTAGTAGAACCAGATGCGGAGTCCAGTGTATCTGTGGAAAAAATTCACCTTGCTTTGAGTGAGCTCTGAATACATGTTCCAATGTTCTCACAGAAACAAATTGCTCAGATTTGCTCTTGCCTGGAGGAGAAGCTGTTAATTAGATTGGGACAACTGGGATTGCCAACAGCCCTTTGCTTATGTGTCTCCAGGTGTGAAAAAAGGTCAAGTATTTTAAGCTTTTCTGTCAGGAGCACTTGGTTGGAAGATCTTTCTTTCAGAGCAATAGACTTGACATCTGCAGAGAGTAGGTATTTTCCTTCTAAACATCTGGTCCCAGAGATGTTATACATCTGCAAAGCTGCATGTTGATCATGCCCTGGTAATTTGGCAGAGCAATCTTATGAAATGCTGCAATCTGGCATTGGGAACTGACTCATTTATGGTGCTTAGAAAAATTGCTTGTAAACAAAGAGACTTAAATTGATTTGAGTTTTTAAAATATTGGTGTTAAATCTTTATTGATGTGTATGCTTGTGGCTTTTCTTGAGTGACAAGAACACAACAACCTCTCTGATGTTAGTGTTTCCTAGTCAGCCCTAGGAATTTCAAACTCTAATTTTGTTTTATTTAATATCACGGTCATCACTGAAAATTATTAAACACAACATGGTACAGAGAATTTATGTTTTGCAGTAAGCTTTCCTTAAAGTTTGGTTCAGTGACCTAATGTACAGGATGGAAAACAATTTCAAGACATGGTTTTCAGGAAAAGAAGTTAGAACAAACCAGTTGGTTCTTCCCATACACTGGGAGAAATATAATAGTACTTATTGTATGTTGTGGCCGTCATATTTGCAATAACAAGGTAGTGTTCTGCCCAGTCCATAGTTAACTTGGAAAGCAGAAAAGCCAAATGAGACTAGGTCCCAAGGAGGGAAAACAGGTTGTTGGAAAGGGGGATGAAGGAAGTTGCTTCAGCCGCCTCCTATGGAGCATGAAAAATTCACTGCCCTCCATCTCTATGAAGATCACTTCACTGAACTGAATCTACCCCAATAAAACTATGCCAATTTACCTGAACTAATGTTCTGGTCTGATGAAGCTTGTATTGCCTTTCTCTGTTAGGTAGTCCTGAGTGGGGTGGGAAAGACCTTGTGTTCTCAGGATCAGACTTCCATGGGGTTTGGGGTTCATGCTCCCACAGCTATCCTGCAGTTATGCTTCATTTGTCCCAGTGTGGATTTGCGCAGTGTCAGTCCTCTGACTGGATGGTCTTCAAATAAGAAGGCATTAGTTTATGTCTGCTTAAGAGTTTTACCTGATGACACCCAGGTAAAGCAGTCAGTGCCTAATGAGAAGACAATTCAGAAAAGTGTCAAACTCTTTGGTCTTTTGTTCCAATGGTTAACAAATGTCATCATTAAAAATAGTTGCAGTATAAATTCCATGCGCCTACTATCCATCAAGTCTTGTTTTGAAGTCGTTACTAAAAAATTACTAGATGTGATTTGAAAGCATCATAGAATTCCAGGATGGAAGGGTTGTCAAGGATCATCTGGTTCAACTTTTCTTGGGAAGCATGGTCTAGACAAAGTGGCCCTGCACCCTGTTCAGCTGAAAAGGTCCAATACTGTTGAATCCACATCTTTGCTGGGCAGATTATTTCAGTGGCTGATGTCACTGAAAAATTTTGCTCTTGTGTCCAATCAGCCACATGCATCATTTGACTTGTGATAGCCCCCAGGAGGGATTTGTTCTGTAACTTCCCAGGGACCAAAGTAAAACTGATGGGCCTATCACTTCCTGGATCTTCTCTTAAGCCATTCTTTTGGATAGGGGTGACACTAGCTTCCTTCTAGTTTTCACAACTGAAGCTCGTAAGTAGGCCAGGTTAGATGGGGCTTTGGGAAACCTGAACTAGTGAGGGTGTCCCCCCCATGGCAGGGGGGCTGGAACTAGATGAATTTTTAAGATCCCTTCCAACCCAAACTGTTCTGTGATTCTGGGACATCTACTGACCTCCATGACTTCTCAGATTATAGAGAGAGGCCTTGAAATGGTGTTACCCAGCTCTCTTAACACCCTGGTGTGGATATTGTCAGGGCCATCGATTTTTAGGGGTCAAGCTCCTGTAATAGTTCCCATATTATACGTCAATGTGAAGGTACTTCGGCACCATGGTGAAATCACTCTTGATTTATCCTGGTTTAAGTGACACAAATATCCCGACCTGTAGCACAGTCATTAGATTTTATAGTTGTCAGTACTTCTTCAGAACAGAACATAACCAGAAATTTCAGTTTGGACATATTTGATGGAATCACACATGCTAAAAACAGAAATGTGTGGGCTCAGCTCAGTCATGTTCCAAAACAGAAGCATGTGTTTCAGCTACTGACTAACCTGAGGGCACAATATTGTTTATACATTGGATTTGGCATTTTTATACTTTCATCATATCAGACTGCATTGATTATGTAAGAATCACAAAAAGAAAAATACATTCCATATGCTTTGAGGGCAGTGATATTAATAGCTATTATTTCTTTCATTCCAAGTGATTTGGAATCGTAATTCTGCTGTGTACATGGTGTTGACGTGAAAACAAATAAGCTAACATAGAGACTCATAACTTTGTTGTCATATAACCCTATTGCACTGCTCATAGAGAATATTAGACTTAAATATAGAGTTTTCAGCTGAGTAAAGCATTCATTTTGAACATAACCATTTTAGTTACGGTAATTGCGTTATATTTTAAATGTTACAATTCCTGTCACATAAGAAAGAGGTGTGAATTAGAACATTTATTTTATTTCAATGGCAAAAGCAGAATGGCTATTGGAACTTCTTGAGTCAATTGTGTGGGCTATTTCTCATTCCTCTGTAAATTGTTTCCACATCTGCTCAATGATTGGTGTACCTGTTTTGTTTTCTCTGTCGTTGCTGGCTGATAGAAAATCCTTGCTTGTGACTTTTTTATGGACTATAACTGAATTTCAGATCATTAGCTTTTGTATTCAGACTGTCAAGTGCTGTAGTCAGCATGACTGTAGATGAATGTAGATAACCACGCTGCTAATTTAGACTGTATAATTTATCTAATTTTCATACATGTGAATTTACTTGTGAGGTTTTTTGAATGCTCTCTGAGACTGTATCTTATGATACTTAAAAGGGACAAAAATCAAAAGTTCTGGATTAAACATCAGTAGATCTATTAAAACTCAGCCCTTTTAAGTTAGAACTCCTGACCTTGAAGCTATCTGAAATCTGTCAGATATGTTTTGAATGCCAGAACACCACAGAGTGCAGACATGACTCAATCTCACCTTTTGGCTAGTCGCTTCTAAGTTAGTGCATGCGGTAAGGAATAAAAATCCCCAACTCGTAAGTCCTTCAGGAGAGAAGCTGGCTCTGGCTCTGTTTTCAAGGATGGTACCTGGTTGCATACCAGGTTGACTTGTCCTCTAAAAGGTTGTGTTAAAAATCATAATTAGTTTGGAAAAGGGTGACCTTGGCCTCCTTGTGTAGATGTCAAAAAGTGGGATGATGGCCCTTATCTAGCATTGGTAGAGAGGCATGCGTAGGATTGAGGCAGGTTTCGACCTTCTGGGACTAACATTGAGACCTTTTAGCTCTTTCATTTCATAAAACATCTATTTTCTGTGCTTGTCAGTGTAGCTTAGAACATCTGCGTGAGAGTTGGGGCAAAACGAACTTGTTCTGAGGGACGAGAACATGTGTGGCATGAGAGAAGAATCACAGAGCAAATGGTGTATCCCCTGTCCTTGCCCTAGAATAGGAGTGCTCTCAGCTATGGTATGTAGAAATATGGGTGTTCGTGTGGAATAGTTGCCAAGAATAAAGATTTTTGGTATTTTTCTCTGGCTAGTATTGGTAACAGACAATTCTGTGCTTCTTTCTCTAGCTTTGCCTTTTATCTTTCAGAAAAAAACACGGAAGTCTGTGGTTGCGTGTAGTCCATACAAACAACTTCAGCTTTCACAACCTTATTTCAGGCAAGCATGAGTTCAAATCTGCATTCTCAGTCTATTCCAAATGTCTAACACATCTGTAACAGACCATGGGCAAGCTCAGTAGCTGCAATGCCTAGTTTTCTTTGCATCCCTGTAGTCTTAATAGATAAATCCTGTCTCAGTTGATCTTCCCATCTCTATAAGCAATTAATTGTTCTTTTAAATCTCTTTCAAGCTACTTTAAATTTCTCCGTGTCATGCTGCTTACCAGAACATCAGTATTTTCAGTGATTAAAATAAAGGAATGACAATAATTAATCCTTCTTTCCATGCTACTTGCAAGAGTCAAACTGAATGAGTAGGTTTACATGGCTGAGTCTGTTATTATAATTTTAATTATAAGAAATTAGGTTTTGCTACAAACAAACTGAAGAATTATTTTGTTATTAAAACCCTCTTGTGGAAGGATAGTATCTGGAGGGGGAAAGCTCTCCCTACTTCTCTAAGTGCTTCCCTTAATAAGGATTCAGTTTAGAACCTTATTCATTTTGACTATAGGGCAGAGGCAACAACCTGAACGATGAAGGACCTGGAGCCACCCTTGTTTCACAAGGGTGGTTCTTTTGCCTTGTGAAGGCTTTGTCATGGGCAAAACTTCTCAGAGGTTAATAAGGTTCTTGCTGTTTCTGATGCCACTTTTCTCTTTGTTGATGTCAAAGTATCTCCCGCAAATTAAATTTGCTAATCATCAAGCCATGTCGTTTTTACAGTCTCTGAAAGTTTGTTGCATTGTGGTGGTTTTTTGTGTGTTTTTGTTGGGTTTAGATTTTTTTCCATTTTCCTGTCTTGGTATTCAGGTAATTCCAGTACCTGAAATGTGCCTATAAGAAAGCTGGGGAAGAAGAACTGCTCACGAGGGCATGGAGCAATAGGACAAGGGGTAATAGTTTTAAACTAGAAAAGGGGAGATTTCGGTTGGATTTTAGGAAAAAATTCTTCAATATGAGGATGGTGGGTCACTGGCACAGGTTACCCAGAGAGGTGGTGGAGGCCCCGTCCCTGGAGACATTCAAGGTCAGGTTTGATGGGCCTCTGAGTGACCTGATCTAGTGAAGATGTTCCTGCTTACTGCAGGGGGGTTGGGCTAGATGATCTTTAAAGGTCCCTTTCAACCTAACACATTATATGGTTTTATAATTGGGCTGTTGATAAATATCTGCTACAAAAAAATAATTTAAGTTACTAAAATTGTTCTTGTCTGTTACATGTGTACTATAATATATATATACGGATCTCTCGAGGTCCCTTCCAACCCCTACAATTCTATGATTCTATGATAAGCAAATAGCTCCTGCATTTACATACAAATCTGGACCTTCATTTACTAGTCGGGGATTTGAATCATTAGAGGTGGCTGACACACTCTTCCCTTCTAGTAAATAGTATGGAGCTGTGATGGGGCAGGTTTAGGTTGGGCATTAGGAAGAGGCTCTTTACTGAGAGGGTGGTCAAGCACTGGCACAGGCTCCCCAGGAAAGTGGTCACAGCACCCAGCTTGGCTGAGTTCAAGAAGTGTCTGGATGATGCCCTCAGTCCCATGCTCTGACTTGGCTGGCCCTGTGTGGAGCCAGGAGTTGGACTTGATGGTCCTTACTGGGTGCCTTCCACCTCAGGATATTTTATGATTTATCAGCATGTGTGGATAGAGTACTCCTCAGGCTTGAAGTTTTGAAAATTCTTGTTGGTCAGAAGGGATTCTGCAGTAACTGTTAAATTTGGTGTTATCTGGGAATTATGACGTAAATTTTTGTCCTAGGAGCCTAGGCTTTATTTCCTTATTTAAAATTGGTGCAGCGCTCATAATTCATTGCTTTTCCTTTTGATTATGCTTTTAAATACTTTTAAACCTGCTTTAGGAATTTACAATCTAAGAAAAGATGTTAGATCTTTTAGATTATTACGATGCAATGTGCAAGTCATCAGGAGCTAAAAGAACAGGGATTAGAAGTTCAGGTGCTGTCTCAATGAGACCTGAATGGAACTCAGGGGAACAGGGTTGGTTTCAAAGTGAGAGTCAAGATCTCACATGTTTGGTAGCAAAGCGGAGACATTTCAAACTTTCAGTCATGTAACATGCTGTGGGTGTAAAATAAATTAATTTCAACAAAAATAACAGTTTATTAATGATCATAGCCTGGGGTAGTATTATGGGTACCCTCAAATGTGATAATTTTTTGAAGCTCTAAAGTAGTAAAATATTTCAAAATCTATATGAAAGCAGTCATAGATCATTGGAAAGTTAAATCTTCAGGATGGTAGATGTGATGGGAAAGTAATACTAAATCTGAGGGAAATAAAATTCCTCTCTAAACCAAAAGAGCAGTTCAGAAAAATCTAAAACACTTCAATAAGTGGACTAAGACAAATATATCAGTTAAAATACCAGAGAAAACATGTCAAAATGAAGCTTATACCTCTGTTTAGGAGGGTAGATAAGATGTATGATTTATATATGAATATGTTTTGAGTTCGCAGATAAGTAAGGTGAAATATCAGCTCATTTGATTTAAACGGAGCTGAAAATAGCCATTTTATATGACTAAGAATGTATGTTCAATAGGAAAAAACTGCAAAGAATTCTTAGCAAATTAAATACTTTAATAGTGGGGAACAAAGAGGACATCCCCTCAAACACTTAGCAGTCATGGAGCAGAGTAGAGCATTACTTAGGTGGGGAAAATAATTTATATAAACTCCAAATAAAGAAAATTTTCAAAATTAAATTATATAAGAAAGGAATATTTAGGAGCTTAGCCAAGTGAATCAACGTTATATTGCTAAGGAATTATTTTTCTGCCAACAGAAATGAATGCGTGACAGCATTTTAGATATCCCAGGAAGTGCATTTAGTCCTGTTTTATAGCCAGGCATACAGACATTTCTTATTTTTCTGGCCATGGGTTAGTGGGAAAAGGCAACTGGATACATTCCTCTTTTATTTTTTTTTCCCTCTTTTTTTCTAATAAATGGAAAACCTGCCCTTGGTAGGTGGAAAGGAAAAGACTCATGTCGCAGAGAACTTGAACACGGCAAGTGAAGTGCCACAGAATGTGCCACAAAGCGACACTGTAATTTTTATCAATTCCTCTCTGCAGAAAGCCACCAGTTCTTTAAGAAAAGACTATAAAAAATAAATAAAACCTGCACCAAAAAAAAATTCAGAGTAATTTTTTTTCCACCATGCTTAAGATCTCCTGGATATGTTTATGCTGGGATTACTTACTTCCATGCTTTTATTGCAGTACAGGCAATTACAGTCATTCTGCCCGGAGTTGTTGCTCTTAATACATCACTTCAGTGGCTAAATTAACAAGTAGTGCTGTAATGGACATTTCTTTTTGAAAAATAATTTGAGCTCAGCCTAAGATTTAATGAGCCATGTGCTGGAACTGTACGTTTATTTTCCTATTCATTTTCCCATCCTACGCACGGTAAGGAAATTATATTTCAAAACCTGAAATTTCAAGTAACTGTGTAATACAATTATTTAGCGTTGCAAAATACTCTTGTAATCCTTCGTGATTCTTAGAGCCTAATTAGTCTCTTTCAAACCACAGATGAGGGAAGTTATTAAAATACCTGGTTTAGACTACTTACATCTTCTTCTGTCTTTGTTATTTGGTCTTTATTGGGGGGACCTACACTGGTACAGTCCTAATGCTGCTACAGGTACTCACTTTAAAGAAAGGGGACCAAAATTGAGGTCTGAGGTAAGAAGGTATCCGTGCACAGAGATCTGTGTGAGAGCTAAGCAGTGCTCTTGAACTTCTGTGCTTCAATTCTGCATCATTAAAGTGAGGATGTGTTCTTTGCCTCCTTCTGTGCTGTCTCATCATATGATTTTTTTTTTTTGGAGACAAGGCACACTGTGTGTTTGTTATAATAAGTAGGATAATTCAGCTATGATCTCATTTGCATTTGGAAGGCTCTACCATAATTCTAACAGAAACAATATTAATAATATTGTTGGGCTGAGAGAGTTTTCCCTAAGTCTTGTCTTGAAGCATGTTTTTTTTTTTTGTTTTCAAGATGGTTGATGGCACCAACTTCAGATTTTCAAAATATAAAAATCGTTATCTTGGACTGATTGCTTGTGAATAGAACCTAGGGCCCAACTATAACAGTGTTTTTGGTTTTGTTACTTTGTAAATTTTATATTTGAAACTTTTGATGAGATATTTTTACAGTATTCTGCCAAAAGATAATAAAAGAAATGATCTTGTTGGGTTCTCATAGAAATGCAGGTTATTACTGACAGAATCACAGAATCGTAGGGGTTGGAAGGGACCTTCAGAGATCATCGGGTCCAACCCCCTGCCAAAGCAGGTCCCCAGCTCATATTGCACAGGGAGGCATCTAGACGGGTCTTGAATCTCTCCAGAGAAGGAGACTCCACACCCCCTGGGCAGCCTGTCCCAGGGCTCCCTCACCCTCACTGGGGAAAAGTTCTTCCCCATGTTGGTGTGGAACTCCCTGTGCTCCAACTTGCAGCCATTGCCCCTTGTCCTGTCCCCACAGAGACTGAAAAGGGGCTGGCCAATTCCCCCTGCATCCCATACTTAAGATATTTATTAACATTGATTAGGTCCTCCCTCAGTCTTCTATTCTCCAGGCTGAACAGCCCCAGCTCACTCAGCCTTTCCTCACAGGGGAGATGCTCCAGACCCTTAATCATCTTCGTAAAGACCTTATAGTGAACTGAACCACAGCCTCAACCCTAATGCTTTAGGTGTTCTGTTGAGATAACCTTGACTATCATCATATAAAGCATTTTTTTCCATAGCTTGAGACTTACAGCAGATGGATTTTTGTTTACTGAATGAGGTGTGTGCAACGTTAATCTAAACTGCCTTGAAATCTGAGGTGCCATTAGAGTATGAACGAGTGGTGCATAGCATCTTTAAAAGTTGAAAATTGTAGATTAGTTGTGTTCTAGGCAAAATATTAATGAGAAGGGATTTCTTTAACCTTTCTAAATCAATGCTGCTCTCACTATAGTGAAGCAATTTTTTCAAATACAAAGATTTATTTATAAATGTCACATTCAATCTCAAGTGTCTGGAAAATAATAAAAATTCTTTGGAAAAAAAAACAACGCTGAAACACACCCCAAGCAAACCTAAACCACATATGCTCAATAATTCCTGAAAGTGAATTTAGGCCAAACAGCCTGAGAACTAGGATGGTGCAGTTTGGGCCCTCTGTCTTAGTGTTTATGTTCAGAATGTAGATTAGTGTTTTAAATCTCTGTTGTACAGCAGCATCTTTGGTATCTCATGCTCCTTTGATCTCTAGAAAGCTTATAACTTGAGGATAAATCATGGAGATGTCTCCAAATGTTACAAGATAGAATCTCATGTTCTATTACTTCTTAAATGAGTGCTATGTTCTTTCCCATGCAGGGATCAGGACTCAGTTGTGCTAGGTATTGTACAATGCATATTAAAGTTTATACTGGGATGCTATGCTTGGTAAATACTAAATACTACAGAGAGGAACAGGCTGCCCAGGGAGGTGGTTGAGTCACCTTCCCTGGATGTGTTTTAAAAAAGGGTAGATGAGGTACTTAGGGATATGGTTTAGCATAGGATGGGAATGGTTGGATTTGATGATCTTAAAACCTTCCCAACCTTGTGATTCGGTGAATATGTATAGTTATGCTTTATGGTTTATATTGAATCACAAAACTGTCAGTCTTAATCAGCTTCAGTTAGAGTGTGTACGTGTCTTCCTAATGAATCTGCTCACATTGTTAACATTTTAACTGCTCTAGTCTTAGATTGGGCTAGATTGGTCCTACCTATTTAAACAGAGTTAATGGAAAAGGTCTTATTTAATACGTTTTTATGGTTATGTAGCATCTTTTCCTTTAACTTTGTATAGTTTACAAAGCTATACAGGAGTCTTCTGAAACATGGCTCTCATGCTTTTTTAAAGGATACATTAAATACGAGTTTGTATCTAGTTGGACATTTTAGCTAAAACCCTAATTTAATCTGAAAGGAATACATCATTATTTAGCCAATAAAACCCCTAAGCAATGACTTGTAATGAGAAACAACCTCTGTTCTGCATAAATCTTAATCATCCGCAAAGCATTACCCACTTAGAAGCCACCCAACTGGCACAAGATAGCATTAGATTTCAAAAGCTGAAAGCTGCTTTGCTTTCAAGTCGAGCCTATAGGGAGAAGATAATAGGCATAATCCTGTGGTGTCCTGGTTTTATGGATTTTAGGGTAGGTTTTATACTGGGGACCTTCTTAACTAGACAGTCTCAAAGTACTTGAGAAATGCAGACCTTCACGAGCGACTGAAGTGTAACTTTTAGTTGCTATACGAGTCAGCTTTCTAAATAGAGAGTGTGATTTTTGTGGCCCTAAACCACACCACCTATCAAATTGGAATTAAATTTAAATGTACTCAGGAATGACTCTTGCAATGTACTACTCAGCCCCCTCCTCTCCATCTGTAGCTGGTGGGAGTTGAGCTTACTGAGAATTTTGCTGAGAATGCTTAACACCTTGCAGAGGTTTAAATTTGAATACAACTTTTAATAGGATATAAATAAAGTAATACTGGCTGGATATAAAATGTAATATATTTGAAATCAATGTTGAAAGTGTTCTTTCAGACAAAATGGATTTTTTTTTTTAATTTCAGCTGCCTTTATTCTTCTTTAGATGAAATTTCCAGATCTGCACGGTTTCTGAAAACTTTTAATAGCCTGGGTGTAAAGAAATCCATTATTGTTTTTAAATCAGTGAAAGAAGTGTTTTGGAGCTCAGACAAGTAGAGATCTGATCCCAAAGGAGGAACAAGTTGTTTGGAACTCCTGAGAAGTGGACATGTCTGTACTGGCATGAATCCAGTGGTAACAGAAACATGGAAGAGCATGCATTCTCTTCAAACGGTTCCCTAGCTTAAACAGGAAGACAAGAAGTGGACAAGGATAAACTGTGAGTGGAACTCCACCTCTGCCTTCAGTATATGAGATAGCACAGGAAGCTCAGAGCACACTGTCTCTGAGAGATCCTTTGTTCTTCTTACGTCTTACAGCGGCCTTCCAGTCCTGAAAGGTGCCTATAAGAAAGCTGGGGAGGAACTGTTCCCAAGGGCATGGAGAGATAGGACAAGGGGTAAAGGTTTTAAACTGGAAAAGGGGAGATTTAGGTTGGATATTAGGAAAAAGTGCTTCAATATGAGGGTGGCTGGAACAACTTGTCCAGAGAGAGGTGTTGGAGGCCCCATCTCTGGAGACACTCAAGGTCAGGCTTGATGGGGCTCTGAGTGACCTGATCTAGTGACCTGATCTGCTTACTGCAGGGGGTTGGACTAGATGACCTTTAGAGGTCCCTTCCAACCCAATACATTCTACGATTCTATCCTATGATTCTACTCCTTTAGAGCATACATGCATGTCATCCTTTTGGCACTTCCAGGCAGGCTTTTGGAAGCTTTTTTTAGCTACTCATCTCCTAGAATTCATCCCTCCTACTCTTGTGACATCATGTTCTACACCCCTATCCAAACAGGAGAGAATACTTTTGTTATTTTCACAGTGACAGCAGTAACATCTTGAGAGATGCTGAACACAAACACTAGCTGGCAAAGATAGGGTTATATAAATGATGGCTTCATTGCAGGAGGTGGCAATAGTAAATACATCACTAATGGGAAGGCATCCTCTTTGGAAAATAATTTCTCAGCACTGTTTTGTGGTGGAACCAAATTGCTGTAAAGCTTTGCCCAAAGTTAATAATTGGGAATATTACTGAGGAATACTGAACGTTTTAAAGGAAGATGGATGTTTGCTGTAAACCAGATATCATTTTACAGCTTGGAAACATGAGTATCTGCCTTGTAAGTATGAACCTGGGTCAAAAGGAAAGAAATCAGAGAGACTGCAGTAAGTGCTGTATAAGACTGTTGCTCCTGCCACAAAATGCTTAGCACTGTTACAATTTATATTGTATTGCTTTCAAACAAAATGAGATATCAAGACCTTATACTTGCCTGAAGTTTGAAAGGAGTCTTTTTTTTTTTTCTCTTTTGTTCTTTTTTTCTTTTGTTTTCTTTTGTCTGCTGTCTGGTAAAGTAGATCTGTAAAGGCTTTGAAGTATGCACCATACAAACATTTTAAGCTTGTGATGCGATGGGTGAGGTTGAGTCACATCTTCCAAGATTAACCAGTGATTAAAGGTCTCAGACCTAGTCTGTCAAAGTGAATGAAAATTATTCTGATGAATTCATTGGGCTCATTTTATACAAGCATGTTCTGAGGGGGAAAAAGGTTATCTAGCTTCTGTGCTGTATGAAGGTATATCTAATGTTCAAATCAAATCTCTTTAATACATCTGAAGGTCACCTTGTTCCATTAAGGTGAGTTACTAGCAAATAGAAACATGACCAAGAAAAAAGTGGATTTACAAATGCTTTTGGGAGAACAATAAAATGCTGATGTTCAGAGATCACTCATGGGGCCTGTTGGAGGAAATGCCTCAGAGCAGCTCATCACATCACCAGAAATGTCTCTAATAGTGCCTACAGCTTTATATTGAAATTTGATTGAGCCTATTTCTAAAATGCTTGCCGTGGAGAATGCAAACACTTCAATTTCATAAAGTGACTTTGAAACAACTCCATTAGATCTAAACCTAATTGAAGCTGGGAAAATTATATCAACAACATAGACACTGTAAGTCCCAGATCTCTGTTCAAGCTCAAGGGACCTGATTCAGCTGCATCATTCAAGCACCAATAATGTGACAATACAGATAGCAGCAAAGGTGCTAGATGCCTGCTTAAAAGCAGTAAGTTAATAAGGTCTAGGGACAGGGCAAAGAAAGGGCAAGAACCCTACCTGATCTGCAAAGCAAACTGGGGAGCCAGGTGTGAAATGGTGGCACACAGGACTCTTAGAAGGTTGCAGATCTTCCTTCCACATACACTGTTAACAGATTAGTGAGCAAAGATGTAGAGCAGGCTGAGGCCTCACATTTTCAATGTGCCAGGACATGACAGCCAGGAAGACATGAAGGGACAAGCAGCTTATATTACCTTTATTCTTGAAGAACGTTGTGAGGAATGGTTTTCTACTTTCCTTCTCCTAGGACAGTGCAACTCAACAGTCTCTCCTCATTTATTTGCACCATAAAATCCATATTTAGTTTATAATTGCCTTGTTTTGAGAAGAAGATGTAAAGGACCACAGAAACAAAAGCTATAACAAAGCATATTTAGGTCTTGGGAATATTTTGTTGAAAAATTATTTTATTTCACCCAGGGTCTAAAATTATTAGTAGGTTCTAGTGGTTAAAAGCAACCTCTTCTTGTCCTGGGCTTGGCTGGGATAGAGTTCATTTCCTTCCTAGCAGCTGGTACAGTGCCATGGTTTGGATTTAGTATGAAAATAATAGTGAAAATACACTAATGTTTTAGTTGTTGCTAAGCAGTGTTTGCAATTAAGTCAAGGTCTTTTCAGCTTCCTAGGCCCTGACAGTAAGGAGGCATAAGCAAGAGGGGTACAAGAAGTTTGTATGGGTCGTGGCCAGAACGGTTGACCCAAACTGGTCAAAGGGGATATTCCATACTGTATGAGATCATGCTCAGTATGTAACTGGAGAGGGATATGGTTGGGAAGGGCTGTGGCTTGGGAACTAGCCGGGCATCGTTCAGTGGGTGGTGAGCAATTGTGCTGTGCATCACAATCACTTGCTTTTTATATTCTTAATCACTTCCTTTTCTGTCCTATTAAACTGTTTTTATCTCAACCCATGAGTTTTACCTTTTTTCAGCTGTCTTCCCCATCCCACTGTTGGGGGGGGGGGCGGTGTTGGGGGAGGAGCAGAGTCAGCAAATGGCTGAGCAGTTTTTTCAGCTGCCTGCTGGGTTTAAACCATGACAAACAGTGTCTCACTTTTAATTTAATTTACAAAATATGGAGGCATGGTTTTGTGGTAATGAAGAAATCAGAGTACAGTTGCTTCCAAATTATGACATTTTCAAAAGTCATTCCGTTTTCTCAATGTGAGATGATGTTATTTCATTGTCATCTCTTCAAATCATCGCCCAGCACTGTGCCCAGGCATGTGGGTGTCAAGATCATTGTTCTCTATTGAGTGAAAGATGAAAATACATCTTAGAAATCTTTTTCCACTGTCATTTCTGAAAGTGGCAATGACCAGTGGATGTGGACTGTATCTCATCATGCTGCCTCAATTCAATGTCACAATGTCACAGTGTTCTCCTCCTTAGCACCTACTCCTGTTTCAGGACTATATTTAATAGAAAGAAGCTATTCTTCTCTTTATTCAGAGATTTGAGTGTCTCTTCTCTGCTGAGGGACATCAAACACAGCAGCCCTTTTGTTCATCGTGAAGGACTTTAAAGGTAGGGTTGTGCAAAAAACACAATAGTGCTCAGTTCCACATAGGCCCTGCAAACTGCAACCCTGCATCATTTCAAAATTTGCATAATTTCAAAATTTCCACCATTTCCATCATTACCTTATCATTTCCAGACGTGTCACTGCACTAATTAGCTCTGCCGAGTGTTATTTGATTAGCTTGTAGAAATTAGGGATCAAGTTTCCCACCCATTGTGGTAGCCAAAATTACAACTAACTATGAAAACCCTTATTTAATTACTGTTAACACTGGGGCGTGATGTTCCCATATACTCACAGGTCTCTGAGGGTTTCTATGCTTAATGTTATATAAATAAAGGCTAAGAAGGAAAGGTTTTTCATGCCTTCCTGTTTGTATTGCCTATAATGGGATGAGCAATACTTTCCTTTGCCACTTTAGAAGGTATTTATGTTCAGAAACTTGTCCTTTGTTGTACACCTTTAACATCATTCTTCTGTTGTTATATAGCACTTTCAATGACAAGGCTGTCACAATATTCCATAAACTTGTGGAATTACATTATCTTACCATAACTAAGCTCTCTGAAATTAAAATGCTGGTATGATTACCCCACAATGAGACTAAAGTGCATAGAAAACACAATGGATGGATAACTAACCTCCCAGGGAGCTTCTCTTTGACTGCTGATGCCTCAAAGAGGTTTTGATTTCCCTCACAGTGGTACAAAACCATCTTTAATGAACACAAAGAAAAATGCCTAAAAATATTTTAAAAGATTCAAAAGATTTTATGATGTGTCAATAAATTTTTCATCAAACCACCATAAAAATATAAAGTACAGCCTAAAGTTCATATTCTATGTTTTAACTTTTTGGCATTTCAATGGTATTTTTTTCAACAAACTAAAGGTTAAAGCTGATATTAAATTTGAATTCCATAACAGGACCATAATCATCATACTGCTTCTTTGATACTGCAGTATAAATAATCACCACTGTGATGAATTTCATATAGCTTATCACTGAATGTTGCAGTCACTTGTTCCTGCTAACTTGTTCTTATATCCTACTAACTTATTATTGTCATAATTTGGCATTATCTAGGCTCAAGTTCCCATCAGTCATTTTGTATTTCACAGGGATGTCCAAGGGCCATATAAATCTTTTTTTAATATGTTAAGCTGGAGTTTAGGTGGCCTCCAGCATGTATATTTTTGGTCTGTGGGCAACCACAAATCTTATTAAAGACGATGCACATACTAGATTTCTGTCACTTAAATTAAAGTAATGAAGAATTAAATAGGTCATTCTTCAGTGATAGATGAAAAAGGCCAAGGACTTGTCATCATGTACATGCTGGGACTGAAATTTAATAGCTTGCAATCTCCTCTTTCCTTTCCACCCCCTACCTCCACCCCTTTATGGAGCAGTGGTAAGTGGAGAAAAATCAGAGAAGTGAAAATACAAGTGGAAAGCAACCAGAGGAATGATAAGAAACTCAGGTTTTTTTCACAACTTTGTGAGAAAACCAACATATGGAATTGAGAATTTTTAGAAGAGTATGGTTGGAATTGCAAACAAGAAAAGTGGTTTATTTTTCCTGGACCTCCTGCATTCAGTAAAATAAGAGTTTGTATTCACAGATTTTAACTCTATTTAAATGGGTCAGATAAATACAATTTGCTTTAAGAAAATATTTTCCAAATAAACATGACTTCTTTCTTTATAAATCAGCTAAGCCCTTGAGCTGAAACGTGTCTCCTCTTAGTGTGAGATGCCAGGCTCACTAAAACAAATCCAGCTTTATCAATTTTAATCTTGGTTTAATGTTTTAATGCAACAGTTCTCCCAGTGAAAGGCCTTTCTAGGATTATTGTGTAAAATACAAATTTAAATTTGTTAAAACTTAGGTTTGTTTCACTTGCTTTGTACTTCAGTTCCCTAAAGACATTTAACTTAGGGTTGGGAACCTTACTGGTATGACTGTTATATGACTAGGTTCTATAGCTATGTGCTGCTCTTCACCTCTTAGCAAACTATTTCCTGAATTTTCTGTCTGCAAGAAGAGGGTGTGTTCCTTTGTGTTGATGACCCTTTGTGCTAATATATTTTTAAGTTTCTTTACTGTGATTGTCTCTTATGAGAAAAAAGGAGTAAAATTTTACGCTCAGGAAGCTTGATTTTCAGAGCCTGTCTTTGTATATTTATTGTATGGACAGGCCACAGACACCCCTTATTGTCTCTTCCCTCGTTTCCCAATGCTCCTGTTAGCACCATGATAACACAGACCATTTTATTTAATAGGAACTCTAGTTGTGTACTTCTTGTCTTAAAAGACTTTTTGTTTTCAGAATACTGACTTTATACTTGATTCTGTAAACAGCAAGCTGTCACGTTCGCCCTAATGAAGGACCTAATTTTTGCTTTAGATTTACTTTAGTATAAAAACCAATTAAAAAAATTATTCAGTATTGGGAATATAAGTGGGAAAAAGCCTCACCTTACATTTCCTGATTTTTAATAGGCAATGGGAAACATTCTGTTTGTATTGACCTAGTTGTATCTGTATATGTTTGTATCGACTCACTTTTATATATGGAGAGCAATATGCACAATGTAATGATCATTGCAACTGATAGGATTTAAACAACAACAAAGAGGAGGAGATAACAGGCATGCTGCAGTTAATGACACAACTTAAAGGGGATTTGAATCTTTTCTAAATTAAAAGCAATTAGGAGATGTTGGGCAGTAGCTACTAAATGCCGCAGCAGCACCTGCTAGACAAAAAATAAGGCAATATTCCTGAGATTTTTTTTTTATATTTGACTGTTGCTGATTACACTAAACTGATCAATTGGGTTTGAATGAGTTTCCTCAGAAAAAAGTGGTTGCATTTTGTTTGTTTCTTTGTAACCATTTGGCAAAGGATCACAGGGCCAGGTACCTCAATTAATAAAACAATTACTGCCTTGATTAAGTTGATATCTTGGCGTTACAGAGAATTCATTCTTTCCTCCTACTTGTTATTTTACTAAGCACTTTAATGGTGCTCACTCTTTGTTAGGGTGAGCAGATCAAAACAAGGACAAGATTGGACTTGCATTGGACAAGAGAGTAGACAACAATTGTGTCTTCTTTTAATCAGATTTGCCCTTATTTCTATTGGGGAAAAAAACCACTTTTGTGCTTCACAAGCCTCCCATCCCCAGGGGATGTCTCTGCCTTTTACAACATGTAGGTGTTATTCAGAACAGCTCTGTGGTACTCTGACAATGCTTTGAAGGTTTATTTTGTTGTTTCCAAGCCTTGCTTCCATTGCTCTTTCAGTGATGATTCTGCAATGCCAGAAAACACACATTTGATTTCTAAGACAGCTCAGTAGGAATGTGTCTGATAATTAATATTGCAGTGGTTTACAGCTCCAAATTAAACAAGCTGGCATCTGAGTTTGCAGCCACCCGAATATCTGCCTGGTATTAAATCATGGAGGAGGCAAGATTCCTCTGTGGTTTGACCACTTGTATGAGCTGTGCTGACAGGACAGGCAGATGTTCTGGATAATTTTTGTGGAGAGTATGGGATCAGGCTGCTGAACCCAGTGGAGTCACTGCAGTATTCCCAGCCATCTCAGGGTAGCTAGACTTCTCCCCAACATTTCTGATGCCTCAACCTTCAATTCTCTGTCACAGTCAACGTGAAAAGGCGGCTACTGGGATGTACTGTGCAAGGTAAAATGAGATTTGATGAGGTTGATTGTGAATGATGCTGACCCTGTGTTGGGCAACTGGAACTATCTGTGGGACCTATGGATATAGGTGGATATGTGTGCCCTTATCAGGCCAGAATTGTGAACTCTTCACACTGGGGCGAGGTATGGTGCAGCACCAAGAGATGTTTTGGAATTTGGAGATTAAATCAGGCCACACTGCCCTGAGTTCACCATCAGCCTGGTGTATCTGGAGGAAAACTGTAATTCTACTTATGTTTTGTCAAGGTTCCAAGATTGCTTCCTAGTTTTAAAATGAATGAGTTGATTTAAACCCATGCTTTTTCCTTTGTCTCCTGGGCTGAACAATTTTAGGCACTCCGGTGGTACCTGACATCAATCAGACCTCCTTCTGGAGCAGATTTCTGCATCAGGGTGGGGTGGGGGGAATTCAAAAGTTCCTTTTAAAGGACATTTTCTTCTGGAGGTTCTTTGAAATTCTGAGGAACTAAAATGATGAAAGGGGGCTCTGGCTCGTGAAAGGAGGCAGGTGATGATTGTTTCAAGTGCCCTCCTTTTTGTGATCTGTGGATTTTTCAGCTTGCTTGTTGACTGGGTATTGCTACAGAGTGTATTTATTAAAAATGTAATACAAAGAAAATACTTTTTTTTTTTTAATCTATGAAATGCTGCTAATAAAAACCTATTAAAGATCAGAAAAAAAATTTTCTGGTCTAAGAATATTTTGTGGGTATTGGGTTCATGTTTTAGTCATTGCTTTGTTATTGGAATGGGGTTATTTCCTGCAGAAAGAAAAGTCTCAAACCACAGATTTGTTACCTTGCCTGTCTTTGTTGCAGTACAAGCTCTTTACAGGTTGATTCTTACAAGGAGCGTAGGGATTTTCCTTATTAACTGGTAATAACAATCAATATCTCCTGTTTTTCATGCAAAATGCAGGTTATCAAAAAAAACTTGGTAAGGTGGTAAGGAAAAGCAGTAGGTGAGAAGATCAAAGAAAATGATGTAATTTCTGAAATGAGCACAAATTTATTTCAGCCCAACTCCTTTAAATTTTTTGTATCCTCTATTGGAAAAAGAAATGGATGGGAAACAGAAGGAAAATCCCTCAGCATCTTCAAGGTGTTCTTCAAATCCTTTCTTTTGTTGTCAATAGGAGGGTATTCCAGTTAGGGAAAAAGTTATATGTAAGGATAACACAGGAAGAATATTTAATATTGGAAGTATAAATTAGTAAATTAATCTGATGCTTCTTAAAATGCTGTCTTTAGGAAGATGTCTTTAAGATGCCATCATTCATTCAAACAACTGCCTTTCCTGTATTTATTATTAATTAGGAAGTAACTAGATGCTTTTTTTTGCAGGTACTCTGTCCAGATTTCAGATCCTTTTACTGTGTTTTAGTCCAAGTCTAATTAATTTGAAACTAGCTTGCGCTGCATGCTTCTCTCCTGTGCTCAAGCCTAAGGTATTGCCTGGCAGAGCCCCTCTGAAGCACAGTTGTGCTCCAAGACAGATTTTGAACAGCTGGAGGCCATAGTTAAATTGTACCTCTTGGGACTTTGAAACTTGCTTTAGTTTCTATTTCCAGTGTAAATAAAACTTCTCAAAATATTCCATGGAACATAAGGAAATATTTTTTTCCTCATATTTATTCCAGAATGGACAAATAGGTGGGTGCTCACCTGGGAAATAAAGCTTCATGGTCTTGGTCTACTAAATTTTGGAGAGGCTTTGTTCTTACCCTGTCTAGTAAAGGGTGTTTATACAAACTGGTCTGTAGTAAATCTGAACAGATGCAGCCACTGCCAGCTCCCAGCTCTGACTTGTTGTTTCTCCATCTGGGTAAATAGTTACATACTGTTCTACTCTTATCTTCAGCATCTCCATTACCTCCTCCAGAACAGTTATGTTTTCTGAAATCAAATATGGACCTTTTTTTTTTTCCTTTGCAACTAATTCTGATAAGAAATTGCATCCTAGGTCAGAAAAGTCCTCCTGAGCAAAAAAATCCCTTGTGTTGAAATGAATATCTGTCTAGTAGCCATGCTGCATTAGAAGAAGAGACATTTTGGTGAGAACATCACTTATTGGAAATGTTTCTTTCAGCTCTCTAGGGGAAAAAAATGGCTTTTATGTATTGGATCAAAACTGTTTGGGAGATGAACTGAGATAACTGAGACCCTTAAGATGGCTGTTCTACACAAAGTCCATAGTTTAACAGCAGGAAAAAAATAAATCTGTTTTATATGACATACGTCAAAAACCCACAAGTGTGTCCCTGCATAGTTGTGCATTATTATCATGACCTATTAAGAAAAGCTTGAAATTTACTGCCTCTGTTCAAAATTCCACTGATATTTGGACCTCAGACCTTTGTTTCAATTTCTGTTTGGTTTAGATCAGCCCAAATTCATTCATGTGCCTTTAAACTCCTTCAGGTTTTGGAGCAGGTTGTAGGAAGGTTCCATTGGATTGTTTGTCCAGTACTGTCTGCATTGATGTACTGTAGGTGTGCATGACAGGCAGAAATCCTTCCTATTTCATCCACGCTTGCTTGCTTTTCAGTCTCACTCACGTCCTTCCAGTATTTTCCTCAGAGCTCTATCTCCTCTCTGCACGTTAGTGCCTGTGTTCTGTACTTTAAAGTCTTCTGGTGCTTATTTGGTTTTATGGACATTTCTGGTAGTGTCTATTTTTTTTTCCTGTTGCTTATCTTCCATTTATCTCACAGGTCTTTCACAGTATTGTGCTGCATTGAATGCATAATGTGTGTCTGGTATCTTACAAATCTGTCTGAATTTAAGAAACCATGCTGTGTTCAAATGAACGAGTATTGCTATGTGTTTTTTAAATCACTTTCAAGATCATTTGAAGCAGGTGTGAGGGTTCCTTTACTGAAAATTTCTTCCCTGTGGGATCTACAAGTACATCATCTTACAGTGTGGCCGGTGTCATAATGCCCTATGAAAATAAGCTGAGAGAGTTGGGCTTGTTCAGCTTGGAGAGGAGAAGGCTCTGGGGGACCTTATAGTGGCCTTCCAATTCCTGAGAAGTGCCTAAAAGAAAGCTGGGGAAGAACTGTTCACAAGGGCATGGAGCAATAGGAGAAAAGGTTTTAAACTCAAAGAGGGGAGATTTAGGTTGGATATTAGGAAAAAGTTCTTCAATATGAGGGTGGTGGATCACTGGAACAAGTTGCCCAGAGATATGGCGGAGGACCCATCCCTGGGGAAATTCAAAGTCAGGCTTGATGGGACTCTGATCTAGTGAAGATGTGCCTGTTTACTGTGGTGGGGTTGGACTAAATGACCTTTAAAGGTCCTTTCCAACCTTACACATTCTATGATTCTATGATAATGAATTTTCATAACTCTTTAGCTCTGGGCTACTGTGAGTGTTACTGTCTCTTGAGCCAATCACATATTTCTCAATGTTTTATCCAAGTTGGCCATCTGAAATTGCTAGTGCTCTGGAGGTTTCTGTCCTTAGCCCTGAGTTATCTTCTCTCTGTGTGCTTCCAGTCTCGTTACTAAACTCATCCTGCGTTCTGTAAGTGGCAGCAAATATATTGTTCCGCTGATGCTCTTTCATCTCTAAAAATGTATGTTCCAGACCTAACCCAGGGAATGTGCAAATAGGTAGAGCAAATATTTAGCAAACACGTTGATCTGTGGGTATGATAGGAACACATGGTTTTTCTGAAATACATATTCAGATAAGGGAATAGCAATACATCTGTTGCCTGAGAGAAATCACTGCATCAATTTAGTGGTTGTGATGAGAGTGAGCTCTCTGTGGCAGGGGAGCTACATCTTATCCCAGATTTCTGGTCTGAAAGTACCAGCACATCAGAGCCCCAGGGCATCTTGCCTTCTCTGTAATGGCTCTTACCAGCTCCCTGCACAATCTCCAGAAAAGCAAAGATAAGAGGAGAGAGGATGAGAAATAGGATGGGAGGAATGAAGTGCAGAAAAAGTAGGTGTGGATAAGGAATAACGTGCACTTGGGCATTCTTTGCTGGTACAAAATTGCTCTGAAGGAGCTGCTATGACTTAGCACGATGCTGAGCAGCCCTAAAGTAGCTCTAAATTTTGAGTAAGCTAAGTTGTTCCCCAGGTTCAGCAATGTTCTGTAAAGTCTGTCCTATACTTATTGCTCAGAGATTTAAGAAACAAGGAATTCTGCCTCTGACCTCATCTCTGAAGGTACCAAGCTGTCTCTTCAATAATGGGGTAAAAGATATGCATGATGAACAGCTGTGCTCTGTGCTGTGGCATGTCAGGTTTCCATAGGTTTGTCCAAACAGTCAGTGCTCCACCTGACTGAAATGACCTCATGGAGTTAGTTACTCCTCTTTCTACTTCTATTGGTGAATACAGGATTAACACTTGCCCCTGTGGTTTCATTGTGTAGGTTGCTTTATCCTTAGTCAATGGATGACAATTATAAAGCAATCATGGTAATGGAAGACATGTTTCCACTCCTGAGAATTAAATGAAAAACTGGATAGTGAAATGTCTGTGTAAATCTGAGCTGGTAATACCAAGTAGGGAACACTGTTCATGTAGGCTTGCAAAAAGTTATTCTGAAACAGGTATCTTAACAAGTCCTCACATAGAATGTAGGATTTTAATTTCAGAAGTAATTAAATCTGAATTGTGTTGCCTCTGACCTAAAAAAAACCCCAAACTGGAAAGACTATGTGGTCCTACTGGGACTAGGTAACATTTCACAGCAAATGAGGATGTGACTCATGGTGTTCACGAAGGCTGGATCCTGTATCCTGCAAGTCTCAGCTCTCTCAAATCTCACTCCAGGCTCTCCTTGAGGCATGCACTGCATAACAGTGCCACTGCTGCTGTCTAAAGCAGGGAGTGTCTTATCTCTGTTCTCTCTCTTCCCTTGTTGTCTGTACAGCATCAGCACCATGGTGCCGCTGTGGCATGCCAGGGAGGGAGAATTGTAAAGTAGATGTAAATATGAACTGTGGGCTATTGTATTTAATGTGCAAGGTAGTCAGGACAACTTAGAAAGAAAAAGTAGTACAAGATCATACTTTTTTTTTTTTTTAAAAAAAAAGGCTTCTGCCTCTTGCCAAGCAATATAAGATTTCCTTTTTTGTTCTCAGCTGCAGGGAATGCCTTGGGAAGCAGAGCACTCGAGCTTTTAATTTACTTTCCCCTTGACTCTATGTACATTGCAGTGGAAGCAGACTACAGAGCCTCCACGCTGTTGGTCTCTCTTATAATTGTTCTTGTCTGAAGGAATTATACCTCCCTGCTAACTGCAATGTGCTGCCACTTTGCTGCCTGTTATCCGCATGAATAAATGAGCAGGAAGGAGTTGAAAAGAGGCCACATCATCATCATGTATAAAATCTACCTACACTGTTCATGCAGTATGTTAATTAATTGAACTCTTACTGCCCATGAGTAAGCAATTTCCTTGTTTATTTTGCAATGAAAAGAAAGGGCATGGAGGAATGCAGGACCCACTCAGTGTTGTGCACAGTGGCAGAAAACGGCCAGCTTCTTTCCATTGAAAATACAAATGCTTCTCTACATCCCCAGTGCAAAATACTCACTTGCAATGAAGTGTGCCAACGGGAGCAGATGTTTCTTCTGCCTGGCTACAACTGCTTTACTACCATAACTACTTAAACACTTTTCAGTCACTGAAAGAGATCTGGAGGCTGATCAGGGAAAATCAGCGCACAAGTAGTTTCACAAACAGATTTGAATCCTGTTTTGCTCCACAATATCTAAACCCATATCTTCAGAAATTGTTTTCCAGATTCAAAATAAAAGCTGCTTTTTTTTTTTTTTTTTTAAAGTCTAAGCTTTGGGTTTTTGGAGGAGGGAATGAGGCTACCTCAGTCCCATGACTGTAAAACCCACACTGGGCTGCGTTCTTAGTGCTGCTCTGCAAAACTTTGACCTGGGTTAGAAGAGGAGATTGCCTTATTTCCTTCTCTTTTTCCCCCATATCTTTGTTCAAATTAGCTGACCAGTCTGGATTTCATAGCTTTTGGCTTCCAAACTTAGGCCTCAAATTCTTTTGCCTTCTGCTAGATTCCTACTTCCCCTTTGGATTTCTATGCATATGCATGCACACACAAAACCCACAACTGTTCAGGATTGATGGATAAAAGGTAGAGAGTGCTATTAATTACTCAGGAGAAGGATGTTCTGTTCAATTCACATGAAGTGCTTCCTCTGCTCCTTGGAGCTAAGACCTTAACCTTGCATGCAGGTTTCCAGAACTTGCTTGTGAAAGCCTACATCTCACCTGAGCAGGAGAAAGTTGGGGAGTATATAATGAAATAAGTCATAATTGTTGGTGGTTCTCCTTTTATACTCTGTGCAGGTGGCTTTCAAGGAACAGCAAATGGGCCTGAGAATACTTCCTATGGCGAACCAGGCATGTGTGAAACTGTTCTTCCTTGAGGCAATAGCTTAGCAAAAATGATCTGAAAGACTAAAAGTTATTGGTAAGATTTTGGATAGAAATCGTGTGCTGTGTACAGTAAGCTTCACAAGCCTGGCCCAGTGCCTTTAGATGTCAAAATATGGTTATCTCAGCTGATTTCATATACATATCTGCATTATAGTATTATACAGTGTCATATGTAATACTTATACATGTATGTATCTATATATAAACCTTACACAATAAAATACGTGCCTATAAATTTTCTTTTAGACAGTTTAGAAGGAGAGATAAGAAACAAAGCCAGTATAGCAGAATAGTTGTGCATAGAAAGAGGAGTCACTTTTAAATAAACAGGAGGCTGGGAGACAGTCCCAAGATTCCAGGCAAATGGTCCAGATCTGTCAGCTGGAACATCTTGGGGGATGTTCACAAGCTCTGTGTTAGAAAAGATTTGTGTTGCAGTGAAGCTTGGAGCATTCAGAGCCAGGAAGATGAAAGAAAAGCTGTGGTGGCAAGGCAGAAAACAGACAGTGTTTCAATGGCAAATCCCATTTGGGTTCTTGGAGTCAGTGAAAACAATAATTAACAAGGATGAACACTGTATTTATTCTGTTAAGAGTAATATTGATTGGAGTCTCTGAGAATATTTTGTATTTGAACCATTGCCTGAGACGTTTAGCCTGAAAATGAAAGAAAAACAGTTTACCATGAAATACAGGCTTTGGTGCTGAATGTGATCCAGGCTTCTACTGATAGTGTCAGGCAAGCACCTCCTGTTCGCTGCTGATTTTATAGCATTTGTCACACTTACCGCTAGTAAAATGTACCTAGAGAGCCTGTTATCTATGAACCTGTCACCAGCACTTGTTCTGACACTATGCTTGGAAGATGCAATGATAGCAATCATGTAGTCCATCATATTTATGGGACATCTTTGGTGGTGAATATTACCTGTAAATTCTACTATCAGGGGAAAGCACACTGTGCAAGAGCTAAATAGCAGACAGATCATAAAATGCTAAAATCTTCCAGGGAGAGATCGTGGCCACGTCGTTCCTGGTGTGTAGGTATGTAAAGCAGGTCCCACCTGGACAAAAACAGTGACCCTGAATGGGATGGTGTACATGAAAAGGATTATACTTTTATATAGTGGGGGCCAAGAACAAGAAAGCTGGGCTGAGCAGGCACCATTCAGGCAGTCTTGAAAGCATGAGGTTTAATTGTGGTGGTGATATGAAGGACAAAACTTTCTGTACGAGTGAAAATAACTTCTTAGGGATTTCAGTTGAGAGAGCAACTCTCCTAGATCAGACCTTGCCAAGTGCCAGTATGTGAGACTCAATTTGCATTTTTGTTATGAATTGTTTGCTTCTTAGATGTTTTCTGCAGTTAATTACATCCATGCTTTCTTCATCTGACTTATATTAATTATTTATTGCTGAAAAGCTATTAATGAATTTATACGTTTAACAAATAGCAACAATTAGAGATAGTGATCAAGATCAGAAGGTATTTAGGCAGCAAGGCTTTTCATTGTTTGAACCTTGCTTCCTTTGCTCTTATCATTTTGCTGCACAGCATGATTAACACACTCACTTGCATGCTTTTCCTAAGCACGGGAGGAAAGTGAGCTAATGCGGATGACAGTATAAAGAAATTAAGGGATAAGAAACCTCTGATCCCAGGGTGGAAGGCTGTTGTATCAAGTCAGTGCTGCTGCAGGGACAGTGCCTAGTGTCTCTTCAGAAATGCATCAGGATCCGGCTTGAAATTTGTTAGAGATTTTTTTGTGCTGAATTCTCTTGTAGAAGAGACTTCTGAAACTTAGCCTGGTTCCAATGATTAAAATCTTTGTCATATTCAGAATGAAATTGCTCAGTTTATATTCACAGCCAGTTTGTTTCTGTGAAAAACAGTCATTTTTTTATCCTCTTCTGATGCATTTTGCCAGCCCATTTAATCTATATGGCTCAACGCACGTAGCTCCTAGAGGTTGTTTGTTACCTGTCTGTGCCTTATCTCTCACACTTCTGTACTGATACCACAACACACACACCTAACCCAGGTGTGTGGTACCTAATCACACACTATTTCTGTCAGAGCATCCCGTCACATTAATTGTGGTGGAAAGAATGAATCCAGTGGCTTCAGGGAAAGTTAGGTACTATTGAACTTGAGTGCTTGACTTTGCAAGCCAAATAATTATGAAATGAAGCGACTTTTAATATAGATGATTTATTGAAGTTCTTTGTGGTAACAAAGTGGCTTAGAATAAATTTGAGTAGATACCATACTCATTATACACCATTACTATAAAATATGGATGTGCATTAGCCATAAAGGTTAAGATATTTTTATTTTCAAATCCATGCACTCTGAAGGTGACGATCTACCCTTCTTAATGTGAAAGTATTCATTTTAATGAGCCAAGAATAAGGTGAAAACGGAATCATTACGCCCACTTTTTGAAGGCATAAATTGAATGATCTTGTGACAGCATTATTCAAAATAACGTCATAGCATTTTGCCTGTGCATTATTGCCAGTTTTTGCTAGTTTACTGTAGTGCCAATGAGCTCATTAATTCATCTTCTCTTTACAATCTTCTCTCTTGGACTGTTACAATAATCTTGCCCTTTGAGAGAAGAAATACAGGTGGCTGCATTACATTTCTAAAGGCAGGGAGTCTTTGCAAGCAACAGGTAAGAAGTTTTTGCTGTGCTCTTGTAGTTGTTACCAGAGGCGTGTTTGCCAATGTACTGCAGATAATGGCATGTCATGGACACTCTTTAATGGCTCATCTGTGAGATGTATCTGTGTTGTCCTCTAAAATTAGCTCTTTTCCATTTCCTGTGCCCCTAAACAGTAACAGTGCTGACTTTCATCCAACAGTGTGGGTCCTGTTTCTGAAACTTTAAGGGTCTTTATGTGATTTCCTGGTGTCTGTTACTTTATTCTGGCCTCTTGTAATTTGGTATTTGAAAAGTATGATTTTAGCACCTATCCTCTGTTATTTATGAAGGTATTTTACAGTTCTGTTTCTTAAAGAAAACAGCTCTTGAAGCATCCTTCTTACCTTTTCAGCTTGAAAATTATGATGCTTTTGTCTGTGGACTATTAACCTCGATTGTATATCTTCTGTATATTTTATCCAGATTTCTTTTGCAAATGAATCTCACATATCATTTTATACCACTGTTATTACTCCTGTGTGCCTAGGAGCTCAGAGGTTTTAATAAAACATACCTGTACTTGGCCTACTTATTTCTTCCTGTACTGGCACTCATTAAAAGCAACTCGACTGAACTCCATAGCATCACTCCTGGTCTAAAACAAGGAAGAAAATTAGGCCAACATGTTTGCTGCATCCCTTCACATACTTTTCATTTTCAAGGTGATCTGCAAACATAACCAAGTAATTTAAATACATATGAGAATGCTTATAAAAGAGTACTAGATATGTGAAAATATCTGTTTGGGGTTTTTTATACAAAGACATGGTTATGTGTAGGATTTCTCACAGGCTTTGGTTTTGAACGGATTTGAAGCCAAACTGGAGTGGCATTTGCTCTAACACATAATTATGTGTCCTTTAGGAAGCTCGGGCTCTAATGAGAAATCCAGGGGAGTGTTGCAATGAGAAATCAATAGCCAAGACAACAGCAACACTCCAGATCTGCAGGGCTGAAATGCTGAATTTTTGCATCTAGCAAAGTGGGAAAACATGAATGTCAACAGCAGAGATTCTGCTTAACAGCAGTATTATTGCTCTCAGCAACTGCAAATTAAGAACTGAGCAGATTTACAGTACCGCGATAGCGATGCAGCTTAAGCTATTGAAGGTTAGCAGGGAGACAGCCTGAAATGGGGAGGGAGTGCTCAGTTTAGCAAATGCTCTGAAACCTGGCTAAATCATCTCTGAAAACTTGAACAGAAAATAGCACCAAAAGCTGACAAACATCTTGGCATAGAGATGAGTAAGTTTTAGCAGCAGGTATCGTTGCCCGGTCTGTCCGCGCTCAGAATAAAACCGTGTTCTCTCCCTGACTGCCGAGGCGTGGCGTGCAGCGGGCGCAGAAACGGCTGTCAAATGTCAGAGTACCATCTAGGTGGTTCATTATGAGAGTGCTTAATCATTTATCTGCATTAAGGGAAGAGGGTTAGATAATCAAAAAGCTAATTGGACAGTAGCTATTCGGCCTTATGTAAGCCACGTTGTGGACAGGCACGAGAAATCACCCCGGAGATTTAGTTTTTTGCTAGGGAGGTGGCTGGTGACTCACCTTTCTAAATCAGTGGAGATGAAGGAAACTTTCCAAAAGGAATGAGGAATGGCTTTGGCTCTTCCTATATTTCATCAGGAATTTAGGAATGAGCCCTATGCAGCGGAAAAATACCACCTAACCCCACATGTTTGGTACATAGGAATATTTTTTTTTTTTGAAGTTGAAATGGATATTTTTTTTCTATTGAAATCAGTTTAATGTAAAAAAAAGTGTGTGACAGTTTGAGTTTTGTGTGGCTTTCAAGTAGCTGTTTTGCAGACATCTCCAGAATGTCAGCTTTAGAAAGCTACAGATGAAAACCAAATATTGCCATGTATAGTTCCTTGGGATAAAAAGCCTACATAGTCTCTTAACTGTACTAGTCTTAACAGTTTAATGTAAGTAAAATATGAACTTGGGGTAACAAGGGCTAGCAGAGCATTTCTGAAACGTTTACAGCAGTGTCACACTGAAAAATTTTCGCCATCTGATGTCCAGTGTCAGCTACAAGAGGAACTTTCTGGAGAAGATGCTAGCACTTATCCTTTGATTGAAACACTAATAGATTTTGCAATTAAGCCCCTCGATGTGAAACAGGGTTTAGCTCATTTTTTCCTGGTGCTCCTTTGCGGTGTTTCTTAGGACAGTTAATTTGCTGCAGAAAGTAGTGCTTGCACCCAAAGTATATTAGATAGCTGGTTCTCACTGAGTTTGAGACAGATCAGTGAGCAAATAACTTTGGGGGTTTGAGTTATTGGCAGTGACCAAATTCCTGCCCATGCTGGGTGGAAATATGTTGGTACCAGCCTTGGAAAACTGATGGTGCACCACAGCGTCACTGGGGCAAGTGGAACTGTGCATCACTGCTCAGTCTTGTCACTGAATCTACAAATAACTCTCCATAATGCTGTTTCTGCACTGTGTTTTAAGGAAGATTTTGAGGTGGGTTTGTCATTTGTTAATAATTTCTGCTAAAGGGTAGAGTATTTTGACAGATGGAAAAGAAGTTAGAACAGAACTTGCCCTTGTACTTCAATAGCATTAATATATGCTATAATCTGTATAACACAGTCAGTATTTGGAGACCTATGAGGCGTTGATTTGTGAATTAGAAGTCAGAAAAGAATTCATTTCAGAAACATTCAGTTTATAGACCTGGGTGGTTCATTATAGTCAATGTTGCTGCACTCAGTATGCATTGGGGTAACACAATTTATTTGGGACAGGTGTTTTTTTCATCAACTGAAATAGTAAAATGTTTTACCGACCTCTAAAATGTTTTGAAACTGGAGATGAAGTCAGATTTATGTCTGAAGATGAAAGTAACCAAGTTAAGTTCAAATTAATTCAGTGTGCTGAGTAAACACATAAATCTGCAAAAAAAAATAAATCTGAGTGCAGGTACTGCCTAGAAACTGATCCCAGATGCTTTATTAGGAGCAACTGTATGTAACCATGAGGGGAGCCAAGGTACAAAATACTCAGTGTTATTAAGTCTATTGATGAGTCTGAGCCAACCACATGACTCATCACTGTCCCCATGAACACTGAATCTGAGCTTTAGGGAAAATTTTGAACTTTGGAGGAAATCTGAAGATACAGACAGGCTCAAAATATGAGCAGGCACTACTGGGGAGTTGGTTGCAACAATTCCCTGTGCTCCCATAAGAAGTAGAGAGCAAGGACCATTTATGATGCATGAGTAACGCTATTCCTCTCTTCTTTTTTTCCCATTTTTTTCCTCTGTTGATCAGTTGCACATTAAATGTTCCACCTACGAGCCAATGCAGAGTGATCATATTAAAGCTAACAGATCACATCAGAAGTGGGTGTGTTTTGTTTTAAAACCTTGGTCCACTCCAGCAACAAATCTCTGCTGATCTATGGATTCTCCTGGACCCAGGACAGTAAGCTTGGCTCCCTCTTATTGGTATAAAGTAAGAATTATCATACAAGCTTGAAAAGGGATCAAAGAACAGCAAGAGGTGAATTGGCTTTGGTTATGTGGTTTGGTTTGGTTTTTTTCCTATGAAGTAATACAGATTAACAGCTTTTATGTTTCTTCAGTCTTGCTAATATTGTTCCATGTGGAAAACGTTGAATTGTTGCTTTTTGCAAATTGAAATTTTGTAATATAGTTTTGCTATTTTAGTTAAAACGTGACTGAGGCCATGGGTTGGAACCCAAGGAAATGTGGCTCAACAAACAGGCTGATTGATACTGGGATACAGAATTACCATATCAACAGGCAAAACGGGTTCTCCATACCATCTAAAAATTCTAAAGGGACTTTTAAAGAGTAATCCAGCCTGTGCTGAGAGGGACCCATCCCCCTGATGGCTCTGAGATGCTGTGAGGACAGTCACTGAAGGCGCCCCTAAGGCGTTGAACATACAAGTAAAGATAACAAACCTCGAGAGGAGGGTTCCCCCTCCACCCCTTGCCTTCTGTTGTGCCTACCGTTTTCGGACTAGTTGCAAAATTTGTGGTTTCTGCTAAACAAAAAGACAAACATCATCTGAAACCTACATGAGCTTCGCCTTCCTTCAGCCCTGGGCCCACGTCAGCTACCGGGAGAGTTAAGATAAAATCAAGTACCTGCCAGTAAGCAATTGTCCCAGACAAAAGGGATATTTACATGTTATATAAGCTCATACACACTAATTTTCCTCACTAACGGGAAACGGGAATCTGGCAGTCATGCAATGTGTATTACATTATGTACTACAGTGAATATGGTGCCTTGGTTGAGCCAATAAACTTTCAAATCACTAATCCATCGTTAAACGGGGGGAGGGATTCCAGACTGGAAAATGGTATAAAAATGCTACGTATTTTGACCAAAAGTGTGCCTACTTTTGGGTCACCCGCTCTTGCAAGAATGTATAATAAATTAATTACTGCTTCACTAACGCATCTACCTCGAGTCCTTTCTTAGGACTATTTGGCATTTCTAACATTCCACAACAATGGAGGGCAAGTGTATATTATTATTTATTGTTATATTCCCTAATAGAACAAGATGTGAGGTTTGTAAGGACGGTGGGTTTTTGGTTTGTTTTATTACAGAGTGATTAAGCAGCAAGTTTTTATGTTCTTGTTAGAAGAAATCAGGTTGTAATAAAGGTAGAGTTGGTAAAGCATGTGAGTCTGAGTGTGCCAGCAGCTGTTATGTATATGGGCCTCTAAACATGAGAAGACACCCTGGCCTCTTGTTAGGTCATTGAAAGCCACAATACAAGTCACTAGAAATCTTTTAAACAGGCATAGTTTTACTGCATTTAGTGGCTTTTCTGATGTTGTTTTCACCTATAAATCAGGAAATAGATTTAAGCCCTGCCATTATGTTCTGCAATAACTGATAGGTCAAAAAGTAAAGGTAAGGAAGATCTGCCGTGCCTTGGAGCCCCTGAGCGTGTTGGTGTGAGATGACAACAGCAAGGCTCTGAGGCAGGATAGTTTCTTTACCAAATTGCTGGGAAAAATATTCTTTGGACTCAAGGTGCAAATGTCTCATCCAGTATTAATGAGTGTGCCCTGTTGTAATTGCTACAGGTCAAAACCAGGCATGTTGTGAAGACAAGCACTGTGCATTTCTACAGGAACACTGATCACAGTAGTTACTGCTACAAATTGGTGTGAAATGACATGGGATGTCAGAGATCAGAGCTTTGTCATTGTAATCCCTGAGTTTGCATCTCATGCATTTTCAGCCTCTTCTGCCACCTGGATACATACACTCAACATCAAGAGCTGCCATTTAAGAGCCTGTCCATTTTCGCTCAAGTTGGTGACACCTAGCTTCAGGCTTGCAGCATCAGAGAGATCAGAGATTAACACCACCTCACAAGTGACTTTATTTCTTGACATGTTTCTTGTACTATAGGAAACAGCAGCAAACACACTGAGATCAGAGTGATCCAAGAAGCTTCCTAAATTAAGCAGCAAGAGCAGACATGGTTTTGATCGCAAGGATGCTTCCTGAATAACCTTTTCTGGTGGGTGGGCTGTAGAGGCAGATGTTGTTTTTTTATGGTAGGTTCTATTTTTAATTGTTGGAGAGCACTTTTACATCCTACAGTGTTAGGGACAGAGGTGGGCAACCTCCCCCACTTTTATGCCATGCATATAGGATGGCTGAGTTCCTTTTTTGGTCTGTCTGAAGCTCTAGATAGGTCAGATCTGTCACTTTATTCTCATGCCAGCTGGAGACAGAAATGATAAGTGAAAATAGAAACATCCCTCTCCTGGTGTGCTGTGGAGTGCCAGAAGCATCCTGGTGCTCTCTCTGGAGCAGGGTACCTCTGAGTGCTCCTTTGGGCACCATCCAGACTGCTGCTTTGGGGGAGATTTCGGTTTGCACAAGGTGAACCCAGGAAGTCAGACAATAAAATTTGCCTGAGCTTATTCTCTTTCTTTGCTCTCACAATGCTCCTGTGCAGCCAATTCCTTACCTTTCTCCTGGTGGAGAGAAATTCAGTTTCTCCATGTTCCTACTACTTGAAGTGAGACAAATCACCTAGCCCATCCCCACCTGGCTTTCATGGCCTGGTTTGTAATTACTGCTTCCATGACTTTTGTCAGGCTACTTTGGAAGGAAACTTTAAATCATTCTGTTTGGGAGGCAGAAAAGTCAAAGCCGCCTTTGTGCCTGCTCTATGTACTTTGTGTGCTTTCCTGTGTCAGAGTCAGAGCTGCATGGAGGGAGACTCTTATGGGTCAAGTGAAAAAAAAATCTCATTTCTGTGATCCCTGAAGATCTTGTACATGACTAACTGGAAAGATCAAAGCAAATTATAAGCACTCAATTCTGGCAAAACTGTGTTGTAGAGAAGGACCATGTCTTTGGATCTGCATTGCTCCTTGGGCTGACTGAGATCTGACTGTGACCACAAAAGTGCCAGTGCAGTCTTCCACTCCCTTCTTGTACCATGGCACAAGCCATCAGCTGTTTAATGAGTACAGACCACACTGTGGCCTCTCTGCCTGTCCCAAACTTATATTTGCCTGTATGAGTGTAAACTGAATGAAGGATGAGGCTGAATAACCCTGCTGAAACTTGTGGTTCTGGTTCACCAGCTCAAGAAAAAAAGATGTGATCTTCAACGTCCTTCTTACAGTATAAACGCAGCTGAGTTGAAGCCTCTTTATGTCTCCTAAAAAAATCAAGCCCAAATTAGGAGATTCCAAGCAATAGTGTGGGCTTTTAAAAGTTAGAATAACTTGTACAGCTGAGGCCAAATACAGAGAGATTAGGTTTCAAGGTTTTAAAAGGCTGGTACAAGGACTGAACAGAGATCTAACACCAGCAGTGAAAAAGAAAGGTTGGTGTTTTGGGCTTTTAGTGAGGAAAGCACACAGCACTTGCTAGCAGTGAGTACCGGGTTCTCTCTAGATACAGCAAATTTGCCATTACCTGAGTGGGTAAATGTTCCTCAGCAGCCTGACTGGGCGAATAATCCTGTTCCTATACAGTCAGCGGTGTATTTTTAGTTCAGTTCACTGCAAACAAGACCAGTCCTGTTTCTACTGATAGGGGATAATTCAAACAATTGAGATTTCATTTACCCCTGGATTTCATCACTACAATTTTGGCCTCAAAGGAATTACCAGTTATAAATCCACTTTAAAACAGAAACATCAAATATGCAGAAAATTGGTTCATTGCTTTTGCGTCCACTGGGGTATGAACATATCAAAGATCAATTTCTGTGGGAAGTGTACATCTTGGATATTGGATTACGTCCCTTCCAGCTCCTGTCCAAAGAGGATGTCCACTTGTTCAGGGAGTGTTGGGGTGGAGAGAAGCAGAAATTCTCTGGATGACATCTAAAGATGAACGCAGGTGTCTAAAACCAGATGTAGGACGTATCTTGGGCTGAGGCATCTCACATGAATAAACTTAGCCTGTTGGCAAGGAGGTATTTGGCCTACCTTTATCTACCAGAGAAAGACTTTGAGAAGACAGTTCTCCCTATATTAGAAAACACTCTGGACACTAGTGGACTCTAATGCCTTCTCACTGTGTCCATCTCTATTAACTGGTAAGAGATAGACTCTAGGCAGTGAGACTGGACTAAGAAACTCCCTTACAGATGACTAAAATTAATGGAAACCCTATTTTAGGAGACCCAAATTCCAGTTTGGGATTTCTCTGCTAAGTGATATTCCTGTTCTCCCTACGGCATGACAACTTAAGCAAGCCATGGATTCATGCATGCCCCAATGCAACCAGGCAGGTACAGGTTGTGCTGCTTTGTATTGTGTGGGGGTCCACACGGTCCTGATGTCTGACTAGCTCTAGCCTGGCTCTACGCAATCCTGATGCAACTGGGACTTTTATAATAGACTTTTTTGATTTGAAGACCTTGAAAACCGAGCTGATGGGGTGAGGAGGAGAACAGGGGGTTCATCAGTAATTTTTCCATGTAAAATAGTATTATGATTAAAGAACTTGTCACCACAATGCCTGACCTTCCTTGTCAGGGGACAGAATCAAACCCGCATGGATTTTCCAGGAGTGCATGCTAACCACCAGGCTACTGGTGCCTTCTTGTGCCTTTCCTTTTCCCCTGACCACCATGAAAACACAAAGCAATTTATATTCGAGATTATTAAGGAACAGTAGCAGTCAATACTTCCATTGCAGCCTGAGGCTTATTTGAAAGATGAAGCTGTAATCATTATATTCCCTGCATTCAATTTATACTATTGCCTGTAGCAATCTGAATTCTGCTAATTGGTAGTAATTTTATGCTCCTCTGTGAATTTTGCTGGTGGTAATTTTCTTACTGGGTTATGATCATTTAAAGATGCTACTTCTGAGTGAGAAAAAATTCTTTTTCTAAAAGTTCCACAGCCACATAATCTTGTTTAATTTGGAGGCATCATTAATTAGTTTATTTTAAAGCAGTGCTTTTCAACATATTTCATTTAAAATGATAACATATTCAACTAAGTTTCCTCCTCTTTGTTTTATCCCATCTCTTGCTAATCACTTGATTCCAGTGACGCATTTCTCATGTTTCCACGGGTCCGTAATCATATCATGCAGCCCACCTTTTTTCTCACCTTGCTGTCTATTCTATCAGAACGAATTTTATGCTGCTTCTCTTAGTGATTCAAAGTATGAGGCTTCAAAAGACTAAAAAAAATGGGCAGGGCGGAGGGAGGTGAGCTAAAGTAAGATGATACACCCACAGGCAGTTGCAGAGGAAGGTTTGGAGAATCTTCCAGATTTGCTTTTGCAGTTTCTTGAATGTTGAAATTAAAGGACCTCAGGGCTAGGCATGAGGCAAAAACTTGTAAGGCTTTGCTGTTCAGGTGAGTGTAGCTTTGAGACTGTTGTTATGCTCCCCCTTTGTCCACGTTCTCATACACTGATGAATTCCGGCCCATTTGGCTGAAGCAGTCATCACCATGACACATGGCACCCAGGCTTTCCCATCCCAGACAGAACTGCTATTTGTCAGCAGTTGTTACAAAAAGCAGTGACTTGGAAGCAAATTTTTTCCACCACCCTGAAGTCTGAATGACGGCATCCTTTCCCCTCTTCCCGGTAGCAGCATCTGAAATGGGAAATCCGATATTTGAGGCTTGTCCCTTCGAGTGGCTGGGCCATGCTTCTGAGGGCATGTGTTCAGTGGCACTTCCCCAAAATTGGGGGTTGGACCCGATGATCTCTTGTGGTCCCTTCCAACCCCTATGATTCTGTGGTTCTGTGAAATTCTAAAGAATAAATGATGGCTGGCTGCATCTGGGGACTGAGGCCTTTTTGACAGTCAGGGTGACAGAGAAGCTGTTACCTGTGTCCAATTCATTCTGCAGCTCAGTGAGGCCACAGGTAGCTGTCCCAGAGGTTACTATTCAAATCGCACCACAGAGGAGTAGGTTAGATGCCAAAGATATATATTAAAGAAGCAGTGAGATACCTTCATAACAGAAGCTTAGGCTGAGCTGTAACACAGGGTGTGATAAAGCACAAGGAAAATATTGGTTACAACTGGACAGCCAGTTACAAGCTGTATGGGTCTCCTCTGTGTTAATATGAAAGTACTAAATTCTTTGCAGATTAAGGTTTAAATGCATTTCCTTGGCAGTGACAAGAGCTCAATGTGCAGAAATAATGAAAATTTCAGCAAACACTCTGTTTCTCCATAGAAAAGAGTTTGATCTGTAATGAAATGTTGCCTGGATATCCAGTAGGACAGGGCAACAGTTGAGCAACTAATACTGAGGTCCAGGAGAAAAAGCATTTCATTTTCTCTGTGGAGTGGAGGGATGTGATTTGATCCTTTCATTTCTACAGATCACCAGCTGCAGATACAATTAGATGCACTTGCCTTCTTGTATCTGATGGACTTGATCTTGAAGGTCTCTTCCAACCCAAGTGATTCTATGATCTTGAGTAAATCTATGATCTTGAGTAAGATTTGGGGAAATTTCACCATTGATTACAATGAATTTAAAATATACACTAAATCCTAGTGAAACTTTTGGGGTTTAAAGCCCTTCAGCTGTATTCTTTGAAAACTGAAGGACTGAATTCTGATGTTTGGTATAATCTTTTTTCAGCTATTTCAGAGGGCTTTGAGACAATATTATTGTCTGGTTTTCTCACACTGTAGTAAATCACAGGTGGCCCCAAAGACATGCTTTTGTTACAAAGAAGTAAGCGCTGTTCTGTAGGAATAATCTAAACCAAAATATATAGTTTTGCTGACTAAGTGATTTTTGTGTAGGCACTGTGGGCTGTGTGTGTATGTGTGTATATATATATAAATCAGTATTGATAATAGGTGAACATGCAGAACTGAAGCTGATTTAGAGGCAGAGACACTACTGATGAAGAATATTAAAATTAGAATCAGATTAATCTTGTAATTTAAAGGCTTTGGCATTTACACCGTTTGTCATCATGGTGACTGTTTGCAAATAAATTGTATCTGAATTAGGGGTGTAGGTTATATTAAAACAATTCAAAGTACAGGGAATAACACACTTCCAGTAGCATGCTCCCCACACCATGAATGCATATGGTCTTGGAGGAGCACCAACTTTTATAAATCTGATACAAAGACAGAAGAAGTCTGGTACATGAACCTCTGAAGTTCATCTCAGGTCTCTGTATATTCAGCTCCAATGTCACTCATTTCAGGTTGTTTAGGTTTTTTGACTTATACAAGCTAGAAAGTTTTTACATAAAATCTAAATTGCTCTTCATAATGAGCTGTTCCACCAGACAAAGCTCTAACAATATTTATGTACTAACCCACCTCTAAGAACATCTGGACTAAAGAAAATGTGGCAAACAGCTGTGCAAGCTGCAACTAAATGTTTGCCCTCAAACTCATGCATGGACTCAAACTGGGTGCTCTGTTTTTCTCCATCGCCGTGACAACACTTCCCATTCCAGAGGAAACATTTAGCTGACCTCTTCCTATATTACCCAAGGAAATGGGTACCACGAGGAAAGGGTAATTAGTGAGTGGCAGATCCACACTGTTTTCCTGTGTGATTGCTCTAAAGGATCATTACACAAGACCAGGACTCACCTTTTAAAAATATGCTACTATAACTGCATGTGAAATAAAGTGAAACTTTTGAATTAATAGAAGTTTTAAATTAACATCAAGAATAAACTGTAAGAACGGGAGAAGCAAAATCAATTGATACAGGGCCAGTTGAGTTGGAAGAACCTAAAGACCTCGAGAAGAAATACCAATTCATGTTTCAGCATAAGAACTTTTTCTGGGGTTGAAACCGGTTGCTTTTACAAACCATAAAAGCAAACAAACCAGAACTCCCACAGCTGAATACTGAAATAGGACAGTAGGTGCTATAAAGTGGGGGTGGAGCAAGATCATGGTGCTTATAGGCAGGTAATGGCCAACACAGAGAATATAAGGAGAGCACAAACAGAAGGTTAAAGGGCTTTTCAAATGGAAGTGTAGCACTTTGGCTGGAAAAATAGCATCAAGACATTGCCTTTAGGCTTTAAGGAAAGTTAAAATCATACATAATCTAAGTTTAATAACAAGTCTAACTACTAATTAGAGCAACTGTGAAAAATCTCAGTTGGGGGAGCAGAAGGAAACAAAATACACGGTTCGCTCATGAAACTGTAAGAGCAAGGCTGAAATACAGGGAAGGTGTCCCAGATGGAGCTTTGTTTCTTTCCCCTGTGTTGCATCTGGTGCTGCAGACACACATCAAGATGAAATGTAGCAAATGAAAGTCAAGCGTTTGTCTGGCAGCCTGCACCATCTGATTGCAAAGACTGATTAGGGATTAAATCCTTCTGACAACTGAACCACTTAATAACAGGGGTTTCATAAGACTGAAGGCTCAAGGCAATTGGGCTGTGGGACAATTAGTTTTACTTTCAGTAGAAAAATAAAAATGAAAAAGCATTGGAAAGCCCCCTAGCGTGTTCATAGAAAGTAATTTATTTTTCTTTTTCTTATTTGTAAACTTACCTTCCTTGCAGAATTAAGTGTTGACCTTAAAATTAAAGGAGGAAGAAAGCAGGTGGGCAGACAGCAAGGAATGCACTGAGTTGTAACAAGCTTCAAAATGCACTCAAATTATTTCTCTGGGAAAAGTTTTGCCACTTCTTAGCAATTACTGGAAGCAGCTCAGAGGTGGATTTTATAATAGATGCTTAGAAATAGTTGGCATCTACCAAACTCTGGTGTGCAGAGTAGAGAGAGAAACTGGAACCAGCCTTTGAAGCTGAAAAACTTCTTGACAGGACAGTTTGGAGTTCAGGTGCACAGCTAGACACTCGGTTTAGGTTTGAACTAATTGTTGATTACTCCTTATTAAAGATTCCTTGAACTTCTTACTCTTCCTCTCAGAACTGTATGCAGAGAAAGTCAGGAGCAATGGAAGGAAATTGCTTTTCAGACGTGAAAGCATCAGAGATAGTAGAAGCCAATCTATATTGTTAGAAACTTTCTGGGAATAAAATACGGTCTAAATCATGCTTGTTTGTCAGTGTTCTCAGTTTATTTTTCCCTTAGGTCTGATTAAGTCTGGGCTAATTAATCTGGAATTACACCAGCATTACCAAAATAAAGGGATTGTTTAGCATAACAAAGCTACTAATTAGTATAATTCTAGAGATAATAGCATCAGCAGCACTGAATACCTCTGTGGGATGTACAGCCAAATTGTGACTGTCTGGAGATGCTTCCCTTCAACAATATTATCTTAACTAGCTCTATTACCTTGAAGCTCTTCTAGTGGTAGCTGCTTCTGCCTTGAACAGCCACAAGTTCTTCAGATCCACACTTGCAGCAGCCTTTCCTGAACAAGCTTGGCCAGCTACAGATAATCAGCCCTTTGTGCTTCTCAGCGGTCAGAGTGGTATTGATTAGGCAGCCAAAAGTTTCTGTCAAAAGTCAAAGCAGTCTGATTATCTCTGTCCCCAGTGAGTTTGCTGTTCTTTCTCCATTATTGCTCCAAGTGCCTTGGCAGCACTTGGATCTGTTTTCAGCATCCCTCCTGCACGCTTGGAGTTGTTGCAGCAGCAGCAAAATGGGTCTGTGCTGAAAGTAACACTTGAAGTTGTGTGCTGAGGTCACAGTCTTACTAGATATTTAAGAGATTAAAAGCATATTTTCTAACTCATAGTGTCAAATAAATTGCAAGTCTGGAACAAGCTATGCTGGGTAACCAGCCAGCTTGTTTCTAATGGTCTGGCCAGACCTGCTTGTTGGTGTTGGAGCAGATAGATCCATGTCCATTCAGCAGCTGTTTCTTTGGAGCTGCTTTTTAGGTCTTTTAGGGCAACACAGCTGCCCACAGAAATTTGGAAACATTGATTTCCAGAGGCACCTTAAGAGCTACAGTGAAGGGGTAAAGTGATGGACATCATCTAGATATTCTGCAGCCAAGTACTTTTCAGCAGCTCTAAAGTGTCTTGGTGGCACTTGTACAATTAGGGCAGGGTCAGTAGACATGACATAGGTGGAGCTGTGATGGGCAAGGGGTATCTGTGTCTGTACGTTCCTTCAGAATCTACTCATGTCTCAAAGAACACTTAGTAACCCTAACAATAATTATTGAACACAGACTAATGTTTCCTTTGAATAAACAACTTAAACCAAATCATCCAAGAAGTGTCAGCTGACGGTATCTTGGGGGGGTTGCTACAAGAATCTTTGGGGGTCACGTACCTACTGTATGCATGTAAGGAAAGTGCATGAGGTTTGTATTTGTCAGCACTGAGAACTTTTTCCTGAGTTCTCTGACCTGTCTGAGGTCTAACTTGGAGGCAATTTTGCTTTCTCTTACAAGCTAGTATTTGAGTGTCTGAGGTTTATTTTCTGTTTAGCGTAATTTTCAGTTAGCAAATATATGACAAATTTTCTCCTGTGCTGGCTGAAATTTGGCTTGACCTTGGTTAACTGTTTGCTGTTTCCCAAGATATGAAAGATAATCATGAATTTTATAATGAAAATTGCCATGAGGATCTCCTGTGATTAATTATTTCCTAGTATAATGTTTTCTGTGCAAACAAGAGAGGTGGTTTAAAATATTTAGTTCCTCTGACCCACACATCAGATTAGAGTATGAGGGACTGATATCAGCAAGCTTCTATATGATATCTTCTTTCTTAGCAGACTGAGGCGGCCATCATGTTCATCTCTTGCTGTAAGATGACAGCAAGTATGACAGGGGAAATGAAAACTCTATTATACTTTTCAAGTCATAGCTGGATAGCGATAGATATCAGGAAAACTTTCTAAGAGTAAGGCAGGTGAAAGTCAGCAATAGATTGCCCAGGGAGGTTGCTGGGTTTATGTTAGCTGAGGGGTCAAAGAATAATTTAGACAAAGAGGCAAATTCTATGTTCAGTTCCAGTGCTCTCACACTACACATAATTCCTAAATCTGACACATGGTGTGTCAAGATCATTAGTTGGGAGGAACCTGAGGTGTCCATTATGTCCTCAACATTTGAGACATGCCTGTTCTTAAAAGTAATTTAACTGTCTACTCCTTGCAGTTATTTTTGCATCCATAAGTCCATCTACAAACCTCATATTTTGCAGTGTGTATGGGCGTGGAGAAAGGCAGTAAAAAGTTCCTGGAACTTATGGATGTGAAGTGAAGCTGGAAAACAAGCAAAGGGACATTGTAAAAATTGTGGGTTTGGGAAAAGCAGTATATTTTGGGCCCCTCACTACAGGAAGGATGTTGAGATGCTGGAGCACATCCAGAGAAGGGCAACGAAGCTGATGAAGGGTCTGGAACACAAGTCCTATGAGGAGCAGCTGAGGGAGCTGGGGCTTTTTAGTCTTGAGGAAAGGAAGAAGCTGAGGGTAGACCTTATTGCCCTGTACAGCTACCGTCAAGGCAGTTGCAGGGGTGTTGGGGTCGGTCTCGGTCTCTTCTATCAGGTGATAAGCAATAGGATGAGAGGCTTAAAATTGCACCAGGGGGAGATATAGGTTAGACATCAGGAAGAATTTCTTCACTGAAAGGGTTGTCAAGCATTGGAACAGGCTGCCCAGGGAGGTGGTGGAGTCACCATCCCTGGAGGTATTTAAAAGGCGTGTGGATGCACGGAACAGCATCCCTGACATGGTTTTTGCATATGTGCTTTTGCAAATGGCTTGCTAAACCTGGAATTCAGAGGGGGAAACTATTTTCTTGCAAGTTGAAAGTCTGACTGTAGGTGTGCTGTATAAAAAGACTGTTGGGCAACTCGAGGAACTGCAGTTTTCACTCTGAACTACAGCATAGATCAAGGTCTTATCAGGTAAATTGGAGAAAGGGAGAATCTAGCTGACTATCATTAGAAGTTTCTCACTAGTAAAGCCTATTAATCTCTGAAGGAGAACGATTGCACGAGAGATACCTAGCTAGGAGCTGAGCAAATCAAGAGAAAATGTACTGTAGAGGGTAATGTTTTACTGGAAGTGAGATGGCCAGGACAGTTACCATTCTCAGCATGTGGTCTGTTCTACATGTTTCTGTAAATAAAAGGGATGTTTTTATCTATAATTTATATTTAACTATGGCACATAAAATTTATTTCTGTATACTTGATAAGTGCTGCAAGAATAATGTGCTGTTTTTCACTGCAGCTGTTGCATTATTGATATTTCTAGGGCAGGTTGTGCCACCCAGCAAAATTTACTTAGAGTATACTCAAATGAACCTAATAACATCAAACAAAACCTCACAAGTAAGCCAGCAACATCAAACAGAGCCTCACAAATAACCAAGAAAGCATCAGCTTTAAAGTTTCTATCAATAGCAGAGCTGGGTCGTTATCCAGTTCTTCCTGTTCGTGGGGTTACAGACATGGCTTTAATATGTGTTAAGTCTTGTAGATGTGGGAAGAAGTGCACTTCCCAATGGACAGGATGAGAGCACAGTATTGAATACCTATTCAAAATATAAACACTCTGCATAATATTTACCATTCTGCCTTGTAGTTTGATTCCAGAAATCCTACAGCAAGGAATGAATCTGGTTATTATGGGTCAGTAGCTGAATTTTGTTGTCTCAAGTTGGTATCAATTTGAATTTGTGGTTACAAGTTTACCAATATAATTAGCTTTAACAATAACCCAAATATAATAATAATAATAATAATAATAATAATAATAATAATAATAATAATAAAAAAAAAAAAACCCCCCACCACACCAGCCTCAGATCCTAGCTGATGGGCTCATTGAGCTGAGTTTTCCCCAGAGTGAAGAACTGAAATTTCTGTCATGGATTGTTCTGCAAACTCTAGGCAGACACTTAGCAACATGAGATTATTCTGGCTTCCGCTACAGGACAAGCTCAATAGGTGCAGCTCTTGAAAGATTTACTTCATCTAGCACTGCATTTGTTAGTGTCAGGGTTAAAGACCCTTATCAAAAAGGTCTTTAAGAAGTCAAAAACGTGAAGGAATTTGTTGTTCTTGAAATGTGAAATGGCAACACTTTAAAAACAAGTTAGTGCCCCATTTTTGCCATCTGTCTTGCCATCAGCACTGAAATAGTTGGCTAGATCACTCTGATAATTGCTTTCAGATTCTGGAGTTTAAAAGCATACAATACAGAAAGCATCTAGAATAGTGCCATTGCTAAACAGGTGCTAAGCAATATGAAATAAACCTCACAGGCAAATGGTGAGACATTAGCGTGAAGAACCCACATCCTTAGAGCAGCCTGAAGGTTGTTTAACATGTAAATAACCTACTTGCAATAGAAAAAAATCTGATTTCCCAAGAAAGATAATTTTAAAATCACTGTTCAAGAAAATTCACTTTTTCCTTTTTTCTTTTTTTTTTTCATTTTCTTCCCCACCAAGAGCCAAGATTTTAAGGACACTTCTGTGATTTCTGTGATTGTGAATGCTCTGGGGAACAGAGCCCCCAAAAAAGAATCAGCAGTGAGCCAAATCCATGTTGTTGATATACTGAGAAATAGAGAAGCACCACTTATATCTGTGCCAGCGTTCAAGCTGCAATATAGGAATCTGGAAGCTCTGACATATTTTAGCAGGGAAAACGAAGTGTTTATCATGGTTTATTTTTCACAGGCAGTCCGATTTGCAGCTCTGCATTGTATTTCTGGGCAGGGCAGTGAGTCACTGCTTCCCAGTTGTCGTATTCTTTAAGATGCTGATCCAGCCTGGTGTCATAAAGGGCAATACTAAATAGATTATATTTCCAGGAAGGTACCCTTAAATATCAAGTATGTTATCTGCATGCAGAAAAGGCAACAACAAGCACTCTGGGTAATTAGAAACTGCACTGGAGGGGAGATGAAGTGATCAGCAGATGGCATTTTTCTTATTGCTTCTTTCAGACTGTGGCACTGAGGTCAAAGTGTTGACCTTGTGCAGGTCCCCTTTGACTGCAAAGCCAAATCAGAATGACGATCACTGCCAAGAAACTTCCATAGCAGGTGGTATGGAGAAGACCAGGGAATAAAATAAGCTTTTCCAGCAACACTGCTCTTGTTCTCGCAGCTAATCGCCTTGCTATGAGCTGGTGAATGTGACAGGAATATTCTGTGGTAGATTCCTCCAGTGCCTGGTGAATGTAGGTAGCTCCTGTATTTTCAGTCGTGTCTCCTGGCATGCATAAAATGGAAAGCTCTGTCCCTGGAAGAACAACAATTTAAGCTGAATACTGGATGTTGCAAACGGAATTATTCATATGTAAGTTTTAAGTTCCTAAAGGTAAATTAACACAATTAAGGTATTTGTTTTGGAAAAAAAAACAAACCCAAAATTAATAAGCCAACAAAAACCAACACACAATGTTTTCCTGAAGCAGTGACTTCCTGTTGTGTGAAGTTCTTAACACTTGTTAGTGTCAGTGAGATTTTCTGATGACTGCTTGGTGACTTTTCTGCCTTAGCTACCTTAAAACCTTTCTGTCAATACAGCAGTTTGAAAGAAATACATTTAACCTTGCAATAAATGTGTTCCCCTCAGAATAACGTTTTTTTCTGGTTAATCCCTCCCCCAAGTTTCTACCAAATTGGTAATGTACATGACACGTTCCTATTTATTCTTAATAAATCCATGGTCAAGACTAGAGGGTATGAACAAAGAAAAGAATGTTGCTGGTAACTAGCAGGTTATGTTTTCATATTGTGTGGGCTCATTCATGTGTGGAATCATCCCATTATTCTCATTTTAATCTATGCCTTTTTGTGTGGACTGAAAACTACACCGATTGTGTTATGGGCTAAACAGTTTAGGGCTAAGATGAGAATTACCCAGTATCGAGCTGGGAGAGGTCTTGTGGTGGGTATGGAAATATATCTGAATACTTTCTGAAATATAGAGGAAATGAGGAGGAAGGAACAGGGCTGCTGTGTGTCAGGATGCACATGGTTGTTAGTGCCTTGCCTCAGTGCTCAGAAAGGTTGGTGACTGTAAAGATAATGGCATTGACCATATGGGTGAAGAGAAGACAGGTGATGGGGATGAGGAAATAACCAGGAACTAACATGGAAAAGAAAATGTTGAGAATTCACTGCAGTCAGATTTGAGGTACTGTCCCCAGAATTACAACCTGTAATGAAGGTCCCAGCTCATTTTGGTTTCATAAATTTATAAATATATATATATATATATATATAAAACAAAATAGAGTAACAATAAATATAAAGTACAGATAGATGAATAGCTTTATTTTCAACAAATCACCATCTTAGTGAGCAGCCCCCACTCGTAAGAGAGGGAGATCTGTGCTAACAGATCCTGTCTTGGTGGAGGGGCATGGACTCTGTGACCTCCTAACTTGCACTGTATATTTTCATTATTCATCTTGCTGGAACATATCTTTTAATTTAATTTCTCTTCTGAAGACTATTAACATGTAGTTAACTGTTTAAGTGCCTTGCTTGTAGAGAGAATAAGGTAAGAGTGTTTTGTTTTTATTAGAAACTCAACATTCTGTCTGTGATGCTTTGTTTCATTTGCTGGCAGGGTCAATCACATCTTTTATGTTTTTATGCAACTATTTATTGTATCCTATCAAAAATAATCAAGTGTCTGATCAAATGGGAAATCCAAAGGAAAGAAAGATATGGGATATTGACTTCAGGGCAATTGAGACTATATGAACAAAACTGTATTACTTTTACTACCCTCAGGCCCAAGAAATCTCTGTTTACTTGCAGAGAAGTGGGAGTTCTGTATGATTTCCATCCTAATATTCTGAAAACAGAAGCCTCGAGCAGGATTCTGCATTAAGAACAAGAAATATTTTATTACACTTCTGTTTAGGAGTGCATATTGGAGCAGGAAGCCAAAAAATGCAATACATACATTATTAAAGAAGTTGAGGGAGAAGTGATAAGGCCCAAACCAGTCATTTGGTTCAAATTATACAGAAGACAAAGGTTTGGGAACTGACTTGTATAGAAATGAAATGGGAAAAAGAAGGAAAAAGTGTGATGTAAGTCTGCAAAAAGTATATTGTTAGAATCATCTTATTTGATGTTAATGTTAATAATAATAAAAAAAGGAAATTGAAGAAATTCTAGTAAATTGAACTGGGTTTTGCTGTAGTAGTTGAGATAGTATATTTTGTGAAATTCTGTGTTAATTTGAATAGGACAGGACATGGTACAAATATTATAATGTGCTAAGTAAGGAAATAAGTGTCTGTGAGGAACCAGCAACAGGTGATGGAAGGAAAAGTACTGAGCTAGAGATAAGATCATTAGTTTACTTCCTCAATAAATATATTTAGGCTCCTGGCAAAAGAAATAGGAATAGGCTAATAAATTCCTTATTGGCTTGTAATAGAGGATGAAAGGAAACAGGCAAAGAAATCTAAGTTGATTGTGTTACTAAGAATAAATGATGTAATAACACAAACTTATAAAGAGGATACAGGTTGAGTTGCAAAGTAAGGTACAACTGCAAGGAAACATTGAGAAATCTCAGCAGATGTGCTTTGATGATAGAGATGAGCAAGGACAATGCTGATGTAGTGAATGAAGAACAAAAGCTATCAATCCATGATACAAAAAAGGGCAATACTTCAACACTCCCGTGTCAGTTAACTCAGCAATTAAGATAATTACATTTGAAAGGGTCTGGAGGATCATAGGAGTGTTTCAGGAGAGGAGAAATGCAAATACAGTTTCTGTATTGAAAAATATAGCAAGAGGAGAAAAGAATAATAGAGTCTAAGAAAATAAATTCCAAGAATGTATAATAAGCTTTAATTTCTATAGCAGTCTGAAATAAAGGATCACATACGCTTTCTGAAATACTGGACAGGTAACCATTGTGTGTCATAGGCTGTGGGACAGACAAAGCAATGTATCCCTTTGGCAAGATAATGGACTTTACAAGTAGAGCAGAACTAGAAGGTGCCATGATGTTAAACTTAACTGCTTGTCAGTAATTTATGTTGCATTTTCCTAAATACAGAAAATGTCTGCATGTTTACTATAGGAAGGATACAAACCAGGCTAATGGACTTTTCCTGGGCAGGTTTTATTCATTGGATCAGAGTCAAAATGCACCAAGCAATGGTCTGCAAAGGTCTGATTTTAGTGTGCTCATTAATGAGCTAAATGATGGAATAGATGGTGTACTTACTGAATGTACAGGCAGAGGAACATAGACTGGGTTAGAGAATGGGTTTAGAACTTCAAATTTTCCTAGTTTAAAAAAATAGCCCGTATCAGGTAAGACAGAGTTCAACTAGGGCAGTCCTATGTGCTACATATAGTCAGGAATATCAGCTGTGTAATTGCAGAATAAGAACTGCTGAGAGGGCATGGAATAAGAACAAGTCACAGGCTGAATGTAAGTTAATAACAGGACATTTCTGCAAAGGGGGTCACTTGTAATGGGGTGTAAAAGCACGAGGGTAGCCTGCAAGATCGTTAAATCCTCTCCCAGTCTCTTAATCATGAACAAAATCCTCCCTCATCTGGTTTTGGCTAGCCTGAGGAAGAGAAGACTTAAAGCAAACTGACACGTAACTCCCAACACATAAACCACCCCCGGATCTATTAAAGAAACAACTCACATAGTTGTCATGTTGCAAGTGGCCAGGAATAGTCTGTTCTTGCTTTCCATGTTAAATAGGACTGAAATTCTAGCAAGAAAGGCTGAAGTTCCACGGTCAGAAAAAGCCCTTGTCTAATGGTGAGGATATGGCAGCTTTGGAACAGACTCTATGCTCAGGGTATGGGGATGTCAGTGCTGCGGGGATGGGGAAAGATTTAATGACAGTGCTAACAGATCCTGTCTTGGTGGAGGGGCATGGACTCTGTGACCTCCTAAGATTTCTGCCAGCCACACGTTTCTGTAATTGTTTGACTGCCTTTAAAGATTTGTGCCAGGTGAACATGTTCCATTTACTATATTCTTTTGCCTTTCTGCTTGTCAAAGTGAAAAATGGCCCGTTCTGGCACAGAGCTGTTCCAGATGAAACCGTCAGCCAGAGCGCTCAATGCCAGAGGAAAGTTGCTTTGCACATACATCCTTTAGGAGATTAGTTGGGTAGCACACCAACCCCATAGCCTCAGAGTATGAAAAGGACTTGCAGAAGGCAGTCACAGCTTCATCAGAATGAGATGTTTGTCTCATCCTCAGAATCTCCCCAGTACTCTGTGGTCAGTAAAAGCTGAATAAACAGGCTGTTGCTACTCTACATGTGTGTGGTGTAGCTTCAAAATGCACAAAGCTTTCACTAAGCACAGAGATGGGGACTCAAGTATCATAGAGGAACACTTATTCCTTGCTATTCCAAATTTTACTAAGCCTTAACATTTTAGACAGTGTCATACTTCTGTGCCTTTATGTTTTTTTTACATTCTGTGTCACAGTATCCAATGATCAGTCTACTCAAACCCAAAAGAAACCTGTGATTCTAAAGCACACACAACCCAGCTCTCTTTTGGTTTCATATCATTCTTACACCTAATTTATAGACAATTAAAAGACTTTCCCATTTCACTGCCACTTCCTGGGCTCTCATAGTAGCAATGTATTTGTCAGGTAGAAAATTTTGGTTTTGTCACTGGACTTGGGAAATTCATTTTGGGGCTGCACATGCCTGTGGATTGACTCTGGGAAGAACATAACACCTTCCTTCCCAGTGTCACCATTGACTGGCACCACTGTCTTTAAACAAAGAATTGATTACTCTGCTTCTGTTCCCTATTGGCAAAGCTGAGATAGTGCTTCACCAATAGAGGTGGCTCGGTGACATCATGGTATATTGTTCAGTAAGTAAAAATTCTGCTACAGTTTTGCATATGCTGCACGATTTGGACTCAAATAATGTTTCACTCTGGCATCCATTGCCAAAATTCTTCATAGAATATCAGGCAAAATGAATAAATTGGGAAATAACCTCTGTAATCCTAACTTGAGTGCTAGAAGCATGTTCACAGTTCCAGTTACAAAAATATGCAAGGAAGCAAAACCTCTGGAGAAAATTGTCAAGTCTTTAGTTCAATAAAAGGTTATTTCAATGATTTATGTCAAGAAAAGTTATTTCAATAACTCACCTCAGAGTCTGAATTTAATATTTCCTTCTTGCCCTGTGAATATTTGGGATAGGCTTTGCTTCTCTCATTAGAAGGGAAGACAGTTTTGAACGTACCTGCCAAATGTAAAGTAGAGAATACCCTGAACAATTGTATTAATTGAATTTATTTTATTATCTAGCATAAGTCATGGACCGCTCCTTACAGACTGGCTATCCAGAAGGACTGAATCCCAAATATGGAATTAGGCTCTGAGGATAATATAATTATTGAGCTATAAATGCTCTCAGTAAAACATTAGTCATATATTTTTAACTACATTCTACTATGTCCTATGATTTCACATAAAAATCTAGTTCTTGACCTATTAAAGATTGTCTAATGGTCATAATATGAGAATTAAATTATACTCAATGTATATTTTTATATTAAATTATGAAATTAGTAGTAAAGAGAAAAAGGCTATTAACTTCTGTTTATTTATTATCATTTTCAAGTTAATTGAGTGTCTGTTAGTAGGACTGCATGACACCATAGTATCTTTGGTTTATCTATTATGCTAGAATCCTCAGATACTTATATGGGTATGAAAGGAACAGCCCATTTAGAAGGAAGAAAATTTCAACTAATCCAAACGCTCCAGTATTGTGGGAGAAATATGAAAGATGTTGGCACTTCATAAGGCAATGTCTTCGCTCCATCAGCAGCAAATGTCCCCTTCCAGCATTTGAGAACGCGCCTGCCTGGCAGTGATGATTAGCAGGAGGCAGTCTGATAAAATACCACTTCTTGCAATGGCACTGAAATTCGAGTGCTGCGTTTTCCTCAGCACCTCCTTATGGACTTCTGTCAACTACACAGTCTGCAAAGTGATTTCTTTCAATTATTTTTCAAACAGATCCCATAATTTTCTCCTTAGCTTGTAGTAACCTCGTATTTTATAAACAGGAATTGCTCCAAGTAAGAATTTTCCAATATAATTCCTGAGATGAGCTAGGTATTTTTAAAAAAGGCAAAGTAGAAAACTCTGAACTTAACTTGTGTGTCTGGAAGGGAATGTTATAGTGGTGATGGTAAGTCAAACATCTACAGTCACACATCTGAAACCATTCAAGGAATGGTCGATTAGAACTTCAGTGAGCAGCAGGATTTCCAAGGTACCTTTCTGTGTTGATAAAACATTGAAGTGGAGTTTTAACTTCTTTTACTGTAAACCAAAGTAATAAACTGGAGTCTTAACTTCTTTTACTGTAAAACAAAGTAATAAACCAATGTATGGCATGAAAAGATGAGGCAGAAAGTGTGCTAGGAGAGCAGTGTTTCCCCAGCTGGTCTATTAGCAGGCCAGGCCAGCACGAGCCTTGTGATTAATAACCAGAAAAGAAGTTTCTGAGGATTTGGTACTTTGCAAATAATTCTAAACAGCTCTGTGCAGCAGGTTGCATGCTAATACTATTATTATTCCAGGAGCCACAAACTAGCTTCAGTCCATTGTCTTTTGTAAAAGAACCTGTTCTAACTGGGAATACTTCCTTTGCATTGTTGGGATTGTAACTGCACAGTTTCATTGCACTAGCTATAAAAAAACCCATGGAGCAGCAGCCAAGGCTTATTTATAGTTGTGTTAAAGATGTAGCAGTGCGGTGATGCAATGTGTTTTGGAATGAACTGGGATGCAGGTGCTTACATTCAGTTTCCAGATGGGGCAGCATTTTGGGGCTGGGGGCGTTTAGCAAACAGAGACCCTACTACTGGAAATGAATACCATAGTTCCTACTGAATTTCCACTTTTCATTCTTGCTATTCATCAGGGCCTGATCTTTCTGAGGGGAAAAGGGAAACATATGTAGAATATGCAGAACAAATATATTCTGTGTAAAAAACAATTATCTTGTAAGTTATGTGAATTAACATATGCCAAGAAATGAACTTTAGTAGCCACACTGAATGAAAGAAATTGCAGATAAAATTAAAACCACATCATTGTAGGATAATTATCAAGTATTAATGAAGCCTTATAAAAATAGTTAAAGCAAAGTTCATAAATCTTAAGAAGTCTTCTCACATTCCTCTCAAGAGATTCCAATTCTCAGATTTTCTTTTATGTCACAATTCATTGTGCAGAATTTACTCATATTTTACTATTTATTTTGATAGAGATTAATACAAATTTGAGATATTTTCAGGGCTGGATGCTCATTGCCTTGTGCATTACAATATGTGGCTCTTTCATAATTAGAAGGATTTATCTACTCTCAGACTTCTTCCAAAACAGCTCTTTAGGCATAATTCCAACATAGGTTTTTCCAAACAGGAAAAAGACACTTTAAAGCTGAATTAGAGAGCCTAGCATGGTAATTATTCTCAACTAGCTATTTTGGTAAACTTCCAAAAGCAGACAAATCCCAAGAGCTCAATTAAATACAACCACTGAATACATTTATTGGAGTTGCTCTGTTATAGTAACCACTGAGTTCTTTTTTTTTAATTGTTCCATTTAAGTAATAATGGTTGTTACTTTTCAGGACTGTATCTGCCTTGTTTTATTTCCTATCTATGAGCCAAACTTCACTCTGAATCAGACTGGCTCTTCAGTATAGAAAGTGATGTTGTTATAATCCCATCTAGAAGTAGGATGAGATGTACCAGTTTCAAAACAGGCAGTTTTGTGTCCCACTGACTACAGACTTTATAAGGCAAAACTGGGGTATCTGGGAAGTGTGAGGCACTGGCACAGGGCTTGTCTGCATGTCAGTCAGCACTTTCATCTTCTACACCTGGATTTCTTCTTCCTAAGGATTTTTTCATCACCTGCCATCCCATAATCTTCATAGGATTAGGAAAATCATAGAATAATTTTGAGAATCACATCTATGAGATCTACTATGGACTTGAGAAAGATTGTTACAGTTTAGAGAAACAACTTTCTATTACATTTTTGACTTGTACTCAGTCATGTTCAGTAGAATCATAGAATCACAGAATGCTTTGGGCTGGAAGGGACCTTAAAGATCATAAAGTTCCAACCCCCTGCCATTGGCAGGGACACCTCTCACTAGACCAGGCTCCTCAAGGCCCCATCCTTGAACACCTCCAGGGAGGGGGCTCCAGTGTCTCACCACCCTCATAGTGAAGTATTCCTTCCTAATATCCAATCTAAATCTAACCCCTTTCAATTTCAATTCATTCCCCCTCATCCTATCACTCCAGGCCCTTCTAAAAAGCCCCTTCCTGGCTTCCTTGTAGGTCCCTTCAGGTACTGGAAGGCCGCTATAAGATCTCCCCGGAGCCTTCTCTTCTCCAGGCTGAACCACCCCAGCTCTCTCAGCCTGGCTTCATAGGAGAGGTGCTACAGCCCTCCAGTCATCTTCCTGGCCCTCCTCTGGACCCATTCCAACAGTTCCATGTCCTTATGTTGGGGACTCCAGAACTGGACACAGTATTACACTCATCACAGGAAGAGTGTTGAAATGGGAGATGACAAGAGGATACTAACATGGTTATAAACACTTTTGTGAGTTTTTAGACAGCTCCTGGAACCTTGAAATGTACCTTGATAGGTTTTTGGTCGTGACTGCATCTGTATCAACAGTGGGTTCACCAGTTTGGGGATAATAGTATTCCTTTAAAATCAAGAAACAGACATTCCTACATTTTTAATCTCTTCAAGTTCTAAATTAGCACATAGTGTTAAACTGAAAATAAAATTATTTCATCTAGAAGATACTGAAACACCTCTTATAATTTTTTTTGGCTTAATAACATTTTGAATTCATTAGATGAAGAGACTGAAGGAACTCCCTGAAACTTTTAGCTCCACTTTTAATTTTGCAATATCCACCTTTCATACTAAAAACTCTTAACAAAATGTTCTAAAACTGTCACTCAGTGCTGTCATTTTTTGGGCTTAAGATTTATTATGCCTACAGGCTGGGTAGCGAGAGGGAATCTTGACTCAGCTGTGATCATCCTGCCAGATGTGACTTGGATTCTGACTGTGAGACAATTCCCTCTGTAACAGAGAAAAGGGTAAATGTGCAAAGCAGAACCATGTATTGCACCGTATTTGGAAAGCAATAGAAATACATAATAAAGCCTCTATACATCTGTGGATGATACTAAAGGAGGAGGAATAATTGACAAGCCAAATGGTGGAGCTTCAGTTCAGAGGGGTCTTGAGGACTGAGGCAATGAGAACCTTATGCAATTCAATGAAAATATTCTGCATGTGGGGTGGAGTAAGCCTGTGCATCAGTATAGGATGGGAATGGGAACAGTCCTGATGAAAAAGACATGGAGTTTTATGGTGGTCATCAAGCTAAGCATGATTCACCAGTGTGGTCTCACTGGAAATCTCACAAACTATGTGGCTATACTAGGGGAGCATGGCAAGAAGACTGACAGAAGTTTTGTTATCCATTATCATCTGACATTAGAGAAGCTACCTGTGAAATACCGTGCCCAGTTAAAGAAGGATTTTGATAAGCCAGTGAGGGTATAATTGAGGGCTAAAGGATGGTCAGGGGCTTTCATCAAGTGTTTAACCTGAAGAGGAGACTTAGTAACCCAAGAGCAGCCTTCAAATGTCTGACAGAGGTGCCAAAGGCAATGGAGCCAAACTTCTGTGGCTGATGGTAGGGCACAGGGCAGAAGTTGCAGATTGGGATGTTCAGAACAGGCATGTTGGGAAAAACCTTTTCACTAGTAGTGTAGTGCCACAACAAATTGTCCTAGAAAGGTTGTGGAATGTCCCATCCATGAAGGATTTTATTACATGCATTGACAAAGCCATAGTTGACATAATATGTTCTTTGCAACAGTCCTACTTATATTGGAAGTTTAGAGATGATCTCCAGTGATCCTTTCTAATCAATATTTCTATGATCTTTAACATTATACTAACCACTCCACAACTTTTGGTGCATTTAATTCCACCAAAACCTTTTCCACAGAGATCATCTCTGCCAGACTTTTAATTACACTGGCTGCTCATGAGTTTTTTTCTACCTCCTAAATAGTCAGACACTGTTTAGCTTACTAAAATTACTTTAAAGACTCTATGTTACTTAATTAGTAACATTAATTGACATTAGGATGTTAATATGAAGTCATCCTTCAGAATATGTTACGTCCCCATCAGCTCCATCATAGATTCTATTCAATTATGACCATTTCTCTGATCACAGTTTAAATTTTTAGATTTTCATGGTGGTTTGTTTTTTTTTTTTTTTAATTTGGAATTAAAAGATTCTAAGAGAATAGATTTCATTTCAGTGAGAATTTTTCTGGAAAAAATCCCACTGAGGACATTGCAGAATCTTACCTTAGAAAGAAACACAGGTTCTGCTCTCCAAAAACATTGCAAATTGATTTATAAAATTTGGCTATCCTAGCAGGGGTCTGCTACCCCTGTGACACAGATGGAATATTGTGTGATAAACATGTTTGTTGATTTAAGGGCAAAGGAAATCCCTTTCGGAGGTTTTCTTCACTGAAACCGTGGACTGAAATAGAGTTTGCTAAAATTTTCCTCTTTGTACTGCAAAACAACAACAGAAAAAAAGGAGGAAGAACTACATTTTGTTTTACTACTGTGGAAACAATGCTTTGAAGTAACAGCCCCTCTAAAACTCTTTAAACCAGGGGCATTAAAAGCTTGCCAAAGTAGTCAGGGAGTGTATTTCTTCAACTGCTGGCAGCAACAAAACAGAGCAAACCAGTCAAAAGTTTTTCCACCTGCTCCAGCTGAAGAAATAAACCCCATTATACTTTCTCTCCCATGAAGGATAGAAGACAATCCACTGACTTTCAGGAGCAGTACCTATGGGTGAATTGGGCAGTAGAGTTCTGTAAATACAAATAGAAAAACGATGGCAACATCATTTGGTTTGGAAGCTGTCAGAATTAAATCCCTAACGCACACAATAAAACACATGAGTGCTTCATAGCATTTAATGAAACTGTTAGTATGATGCAATATTAACCTCCTTTGTGATTTTTCAATGTAGTCTCCCAAAATGACTTAATCTTGTTCTAGTTTAATTGGTGTTATCAACTTGGGAAGTTTGTTTGAGGAATGGAAGATGAGAGTCTAAAGGATTTGCCGTATGTTAAGCAAACTGTGACTCTGATAACTCAGCTTATTTTATATGCAAGGGACAGAATTAATGATATTTTAGATGAGTATGGAAAATTACATTTGCTAACCCTCCGACCCCATGATGGAAAAACCATCATTGCCATTACGTTTTAAAAGTGCAAGGTCTGGAGCTGCTATGCTAAAAATTCAGAAATTATATTACCTCTATTAAAAGGAAGTTTTAATGTCCTCAAACAATTAAAGCTCAAATATTACATGTCTGTTAATGAACTTCATAAATATTTATAAGGTGCTGTTACAATATTGGGTCTAAAACGAGTGAGGAAAGACTTCAGCTGCCTTTTTTTGCTTCATTTGAAAAGATTGTGTCATAGCTTGGAGACTACCTTTCTCTCTGTTGCATCCAATTCTGTCTTCTTTTCCCATGGTAAATCAGAGGTAATCGCATTAATGTCAGTGAAATGATACCAATGTGAAAGCAGTAAATATGAAATATCTTTCATTCTCACAATGTTTTTATTGGCTCCGCTCGGTCTGTACTTTGGCAGCAGAAAGACTGGTCTAGAGACAAGGATACAGCAGGTTTAAATCACTGCTAAATCGTGGGTGGGCAGGAGGCTATGAGAATTTTCATATTTTTAGAGTTGTGGTGGAGTATTTAAGAGCTGCATAGAGAAATCTTGTCACTGAGGTCCATCTTAAATTCATATGCCAAGAAACCCTTGTTCCACTTAAATCAGGTTCAGTTTTCATGAAACTTTGCTCATGTGAAAATGATGGCACAGTGGGTTTGGCTCTGGCTCTAGCTTCCGAACCTGTGAAATGCTGCTCTTTGTTATAAAGCCTTATTGTAATAATCCCTCCTCTGGGTGCAGTTGTGTAGCTGTAAGTACTTAGGTTGGGTAGCTGGGATTCATGTCTGGATGACTCGGATATGTTTCCCCTCTCCTCTGTCAAGCCAACGAACCCAATCACATTAAGCATTTATGAATATTTAGAAATTCCTGTTTTTAGGAAGCTGTGGGAGTAACTTGAAAAAAAATTATTTATAAACAAGCTAGTCTAGCCAGAGGCTCATTGCACACAAAGAAAAGTTTTTAAAAATCTGCTCTTGTTCGGTTTGTTTCCCCTTGTCCACATCTTAATCTATTCTTGCAAGTTTTAATAAACTTCCAAATCAATTCATTCCAACCCTTCAGTTAAGACTGCAAGACAGAAAACAATTGCAGCATACCTTCTTCTGCAAGAGACTCATCTCCAGCCGTGGCACACTCGATGGCCCATCTGAGTCCACTGGCTTAAAGTATTTGTTCTCCTTATGATACCTGTCTTGTGAAGCTGTTAGCTGGCATCACATGGTTGCATTCCTACATTAACGAATTTTCATTGTATCTTTAAATATTATTGATATTCACCCAAAACCTATCTTCTTATTTCTGCCTTATATTTTTTTTTCAAATTTCCCATTAGAATTAATAGATCTTCATTGCTGTGTCTTGTGTACTTGAATTTCCTTAGCAAATGACTCAGTAAATGAATCTCCATTTTTCTCTGTCAATAGCTCCCTGCATCGCTGCTGTTAAACAGCACACCACAATGCATCAGTAATTGCTTCCCAGATGAAAGTGAAATGCCTGTAGTAAGTATTTGGAAACATTAGCAGATGAACATAAGCAGCATCTTTTCAGATGTCACTCTGGTGTTTTTCACCAATTTCAAGTCCTCTTCTAGACTGATAAGAACAGATGGAGTTTTCTGAGAAATATCTTTCCTCTTTGATCCTTTAGGTCTTACTATAGCTGCCTGAGCATCATCATTGGAACTGACACGATTTTAGAGATGCACCAGATAGTCCTACTGGAGAAAGCAGAACAGATTTGCTGGTATGAGAGACCTCCCACTTTGTTTTGATTATATGAGAGATCGATAATGAGACAGTTTTATTTGTTTAATCCAAGCTCCTGTTTTATCTTCCTGGCATGTTTACACAAGGAGAGAAGTATGTTACGTGGTTTTTGACATGGCCAATGAGCACTGCATCTGTAATAAAACTTGTTTACAAGTTTTGCATACTGCACTGTAATTAAAACTCTATAAATTCCAGGGCTTAAAGCAGAGCTGACTGATCATGTTTAATTTAAACATCTTAATGGCTGCATTTTGACTAGAACATAGGTACATTAGCTAATCCAGGTTTTCATCATACAGTGAAAGATGTAAAAAATCTCTAAGGCTTTGCTCCAAAAAGCATAGAAACTCAGATTAATTCCAGTAGTCAACAGTTCCACTGAAGTCAGCCATACTATTGCTTGAATTTCTGTTTGCATTGAAAGGGCTGATATATCAAGAGCTCAATCTCACAGAAACTTCTTTCTTACATCAGAAGAAAAACATTTTGATGGAACGTGAATATTTCCCCAGCTTCTGATTCTTGGGGGACACAACAACAATCTGCCTTTTGCTTCTGAGTCTGGCACAGTGTATTCAGAGATCCCAAATCACTTCCCTGTCTGTGTGGGAATCAGCTCCATACAGAACGAAGTAGGATATTACTTACACCCTGGGGATAATGAAATGACTGGATGTATTTAAATCATGGTAAAGGAGAGCAATTTGTGGCATTAAATTTGGGTTTTATCTAACAGAATTTGCTTCTTTCTTTAATCCCCAGAATAAAAAACTATCCAAAATTCAACAAGGGCTTTTTTAAGGAACACAATGAACACCAAGCAGTTTTAGGGATAATTATAATCTAGGAGTATTTCCAAAATATGTTGAAAACATTTTATTTTGCAGTCTCTTGCCTAAGGTGGTCCTTTTCTTATAATGACTCAGTGAATGGGAAACTGGAATGAGGGTTGTGAAATTGTTGGTGTGTAAAAATACATTTGAAGTTTGATACTGTACCTAGTTTTGAAATCTTCTTTAGGTTTAACAGTTCCCCTTCAAAGATATTATTAGCTGCTCTTGAAAAAGGCAATCGTTGGGTAGGGGTCTTTACATGGTACATACATATTTATGGCACCTCATTAAGCTGAGTTGTGATATACTGTTTCAATACCAGCTCTGTTTTATGGCTAATTTTAAAATTCCTGACCAAATGAGATTTTTAATGAAGTTCTGAAACATTTTTTGATAATCACTACCAAACAGCAGCAGGAATGAGTCTAGTCAGATAATGATGAGGGTTGTTAAACCCTAACTCATGTCTTTTTTTCTTACTGGACTATATGGAAAGATCATGGGCTTCAATCACTTGGAAACGTAGCACAGCTGAAGTATAGACAGAAAAATAGGTAAAGAATCACTGTTAAATATACAGAAGAAGAAAAGTATGAAAACCAATTGACTTTTATAAGCTCTAAGCCATATCTTTGGATCCAGACGTCCCATATAACAAGGTAATAAATCCATATGAAAATTGCACTTGCTACATCTGTGCTGCCTTTCAGCTAGGCTCATTTCCTGCCCTTCCAGGCAAATGCTGCTCTTTGCTGCTTCTTCATGAAGACATCTTTGAAATACCCCCTCACAAACCCAGGGAGAAGACAATTTTTAAAAAAACCTTATCCTGTGACTTCCCTAAACATAGAAGGGCAAATAACTGCAGCTAATTTCTGTTATCTATCAGCAAATGTTGACTATATTAATGAGATTAATTAGTCATTTAGAGGCTAAACAGATTAATTAGATGCTATCTTATTTTTATTTTCTGTATGCTAGTGAATATTTTATGTTATCTATTAATATACATATATTATAATTTTATGCATGCTTTCTTCTGGAAGCTTCTGCTTAAAATAATATTAACAGCTCACACACTTCAGGCAATAAGTCATTAATTCAGTTCCCTATCACGTTATGAATGTCTTTTAATCAACTTCTTTTGCATGGAATCCTTTTCTCCCCCTCCATCTGCTAAGTCATAGCTGAGCAAACTTTTTTCCAGACACCAAGAAATATCCTCTATCCACGGCTTTACTTCAGGAAATTCAATTTTATTTAGAGACTCACCTACGTTCATTCAGTTCTGATTCCCTGACCACAGGGGCCGCAGACTTCTGCCCTGTTTTCCCAAATGAGCCCTGTTAGATATTTGTCTTGAAGATGTCTCTCCTCTTCAAAACATTTCTTCAAACCTCTGACTTTACATTGCAGCTCAGGTACAGCAAATATTCAAGAGTGGTTTTTTTTAACTAGCTGAAAACATAGTCAAAGGTGTTAAACTCCCACTAAAGCAATAGGGACTGCGTGGAGATTACAGAATGTGAGTAACCTCTGCAATACTTATAGAGTTGATCTCCTAAGAAACATGAGCAAAGGGTGGCTGTCAAGGGAGAGTTTAAAGGCTACCGTTCCATTTTCTCACTGTTAGGACACAAATTACAGAGCTGTCAGTGCTTTTACATTGAGAGGCTTCTCGAGCCTCCATCTACAATTCACTAAACCTTACCAAGTCAACCCATCACAAGCAGTGAGTGACACTTGTTACATGAGTCCTCCCGCTGCATTTTTATTCTTATTACAGCACAGTTATAAAATGGCTTAGTTACTTGTTGGGCAAATACATAAAATATGAGAGGGAACACTAGCTGTTCTCAGAACACCGATGTGTGCTTCCCCTTGTATTCCCTCCATTCTTAGTGGTTATGGAGGGAGTGGCGACTGCTTCCTATAGTCCAGTGCTTTGATACCAAATGAAAACTTTTTAGGCAATTAGAAGAATGTTGTTTCCCATCAACCTTTCATATGCAGGTGGAAGAGGTTTTAATTCTCTCAATTTCAGAAGCCTTTTAAATGCCAAATAACAGCAACAGGTGAAAAGCTAGTGACTATGGTGTACTGATTCAGCTTGAAGCTGCTCTACCACACACATCTTTCATTGCTCTTTCAAAGCAGCATATGACAAAATTTCAGCTACTGATGCTGGTAGACTCTTGGCCTTTCCAAACTGACTTGAATACTGTTGCCTGTATGATGCTGAATCTCTTGCATTTGTAATAATGGCAACTAAGTTTTACTGGCAGCTGACAGGTTGGCCATGAGCCAGCAGTGTGCCTCGGTGGCTAAGAGAGCCTATGGGATCCTGGGGTGCATCCGGAGGAGTGTGGCCAGCAGGTCAAGGGAGGTGATCCTCCCACTCTACTCTGCCCTGGTCAGGCCCCACCTGGAGTATTGTGTCCAGTTCTGGGCTCCCTGGGATAAAAAGGACAGGGATCTCCTGGAGAGAGTCCAGAGAAGGGCTACGAAGATGATTAAGGGCCTGGAGCATCTCCCCTATGAGGAAAGGCTGAGAAGATTGGGACTGTTCAGCCTTGAGAAGAGAAGACTAAGGGGGGACCTAATTAATGTTTACAATTATCTTAAGCAGGGGATGCAGGGGGAATCAGCCAGCCCCTTTTCAGTGTCTGTGAGGACAGGACAAGGGGCAATGGCTGCAAGTTGGAGCATAGGAAGTTCCACACCAACATGCGGAGAAACTTTTTCACAGTGAGGGTGACAGAGCCCTGGGACAGGCTGCCCAGGGGGTGGTGGAGTCTCCTTCTCTGGAGATATTCAAGACCCGTCTGGATGCCTATCTCAGTGAAATGTCCTAGGGAGCCTGCTTCGGCAGGGGGTTGGACCCGATGATCTCTCGAGGTCCCTTCCAACCCCTACAATTCTGTGATTCTATGATTCTAATGATATTTGGAAACAGAGTTTTAAAAATTATAACACCTGTACTTGTCAACAAAAGCCATGAAAAATCAGATTCCAGTGGAATGTTTACTTTTGTTTACATCTGATGCCTTTGCTGGAAGTGCTGCATCACAGGAAATAACAGTGAGGATACTCAGCTCTGGTGAGGCAGCACCTTGAGTCCTGTGTCCAGTTTTGGGCCCCTCACTACAGGAAGGATGTTGAGATGCTGGAGAAGGGCAACAAAGCTGGTGAAGGATCTGGAGCACAAGTCCTGTGAGGAGTGGCTGAGGGAGCTGGGGCTTTTTAGTCTTGAGGAAAGGAGGCTGAGGGGAGACCTCATCGCTCCCTGCCACTACCTGCAAGGCAGTTGCAGAGATGCTGGGGTTGGACTCTTCTCTCGGGTGACAAGTGATAGGATGAGAGGAAATGGCTTAAAATTGCCCCAGGGGAGATTCTGGTTAGACATCAGGAAGAATTTCTTCACTGAAAGGGTTGTCAGGCATTGGAACAGGCTGCCCAGGGAGGTGGTGGAGTCACCATCTCTGGAGGTATTTAAAAGACAGGATCTAGAGGTGGACTAGTCAGGGTTAGACTGTGGTTGAACTCGATACTCTAAAAGGTCTCTTCCAACCCAGGCGATTCTATATGATCATGATGAAAATATGATGTAAGTTTAATTCCAGTAAAGGAATTTTCCCTAAAGATGGAAACCTCTACTTTTTGATCAGCTTTGCTCCTCATGTAGAACTGATGCTTCAGTAGCATTCCTTTTGCTTTATTCACCTAAATTAATAAGCAAACAAAAAAACTCCAAGAAAGTAATGAGTCTTCTGATTTTCCTGGCTGTGAAAATAGCAATACACTAACACAAGAAAAAGACAGACATAGAAAAACTGTGCTGTGCAAGGTGAAAAATGAAGTCAGCTGACTGTCTCACAGAAAAGGAGAAACCAAACCATGTTATTTTATGTTTTCTAACATTTATAATTGATTTTTTGTTCCATGTAATTGCAATTAATTCATTTGGGATTAAAAGCAATATTGTATCATATTGTCACACTGTAGCACTCTTGGCCTTCAATTCTGATATATTAACATCAGGATAAAATTGTGAGCATGGATTTTGCCAAGAACAGGAGAGTGAGCACAGTCCCTGGGAAAAGAAGAGATGAGGTATAGCTGCAGGCAAGAGGACTTGAGGGACTGAGCAGGATATTCACATTATTTCTGTTTCTGTTGCTTCCATCCTAGTAATTCGCTCTTTGTCCTTAATCATGCTTTGCTTTTACTTAATTGCTTCCCATGATGAATATAAATTCAATCACCTCTTAGCAGAGTCTTGCTGATCTAAAGCCAGAGATGTCTGTAAATGGATGAAAACTGTGCATTGCTAAATAAAAGCTGAAAAAAGTTGAGGTGACTCAGGAGAGACACAAATCACCCCCAGATTAAGCTGTGTTTCTGAGAATTTTCAGAGCAGGGAAGACATCCAGATTTGCCTGTAGTTCCAAGACTGGCTTTTTTTTTGCAGGTTTTGGGTACCTGTATTCCCCACTGGATTTTGAAATGTTGGATACTCAGGAGAACTTGCTGTGCAAATTCCCTTTCCACAAACATTTTCAAAGTTTGGAAGATCGTTTATGATCTGGTGTTTCAGTTTGTGTTGGATGAATAACCCAGCAGGAAGGCAAGGAGGTTTCTACTGGTAACCAGATAGAGAGGAAATTTCCAACCAGTCTGGAGTCAGCAGCTAAAGCAGGATGCCTGGGTCCTTTATGAATGTGGAAAAGCAGGTGGTGAAACAAAGAGGCCCAGAGGATGGGAATCAGCATGGGAGATGGAGGCTTGGCTATAAGTCTCCAGTGGAAGAAGAGGAAAAGTTTGGAGTGGGGGATTTTGTCTGTTGATATCTCTCTCTTGAATTGAAAGAAGAACTAGCTTTTTGTTACGAGCAACATGGTAGCATCTTTTTGGCTATAATCTGGTCAGGTTGCCTCATTCATTTTCCTGGTGGAGTTAAAAAAAAAAAAAAAGCATTTTGTAATACATGTTTGACATGCTGAGGATCTCATTTACTCAGAGACAAAGGAGTAGACAGTACATCCACCTAAATTTCCAGCTACAGCACACGGGCTGATATGTCTCTCACCATGTGTGACTGCAGCAGCTAGAAGGTTGTTGCCAATACTGGTTGAAAAGGTGGGAAGGGGTATATTTGGAGAGGAGGTACATGGTGAGGAGGATGGGGAATGGTAGGGTAGGAGACAGGAAAATGTAGGACTGGGTCCTGTTGCACTCCTTGGGAAAGATCAGGGAAACTAAATCCATCCTGGAATTGATGCATTTCCTAACGCCTTCTCCTACCTGAAATTACTGGACATGCACTGAGCAGTCTCCATGGTGGGCCAGTTTATCTATTTCAGCAGTTTAAAAAAAAAAGTCAAATAATGAAACACTGATCAGATTCAAAACAGCCCCAGAACTGAAGGCATCCAAGAGCTATTTTAGCAAGCAGAGCTAGAAACATAATTACAAGAGAGATTAATGAAGGGCACCTCCTCAATTTCCCTGTGGCCCTTGCTAAGAAATTAAATCAAGTTTGTACTGGATAAGCATGATTGAACTGTTAGAAACAAGGGAAAGGAAAGATTAAAGTATTATTTTCTAAACAATAAATACATAAAGAACTGAAAATAAAAAAGCCATTATAATGACAAGCAAAGAGAAATCTGATGGATGGTGTAAGACCCAGCAGTTAAAATTGGTAATATAAAGAGTCAGTCAAGAGTCTGTTTTGGAGGAATTTTGGAACTTGTGTGGAAGAAACATTTCCCTGATATTTCAAGAGTAGTAATGTTGAAGATGTTTCTTTAGCCACCATCTTGCTAGAAGAGGAAGGCTAGATGTTTCCACAGATAGGTAGGAGATGCAACGAAAAACCTGTCAAAACAAATCTTTCTGTTAGTGCCATTAGGCTCTGCATGAGGCTTCAGCAAAAGAAGGTCCTCTCTGATTTTGGGATGAATTTCATGTGAGTTCTCACCTCAGATTTCTGGAAGCCACAGGAGAAGAGAAGTGCAAAACCCAATGTGGAAGCTCAGTGATACGTTTTGCCCAGCTGGGAGAGTAGCACCTTTTCAAAATGCTAACCACCTCCAATCTTCATGTACCAGAACTGTCCTGCTTGCATGGGGACTGAAGAGGAAGCTAAGACCTAAAAAGGTAATACAAAAATAATGCCCATAAAGGAAAAATAAAATCATGTTTCAGAGAAGAAAAGAGCAGAGTCTGGCTTTTGGAGAGTGAACTGCTAAGATTACCTCAATTAATTATTTCAGCTTCCCACAGCTGCTTGGAATGGTATCAGAGCACTTAATGTGAGGTGCAAACAGGTTCTGCCTTAATCAGGTTATCTCTACTACCTTGTTGACCTAACAGAGCAGGGCATGAGCCAGACTGAAGGGTTTTTAGAGCTACTAGCTGGTCAACCTTTCCTGTATATTATTTGATGGGCTTTACATAATATCTGCAAGTTCTGCTAAAGAATAAGGTTTAGTGCACAACAAAATGTTTGTATTGGTTTGATCTTGCAAGATTCTTGCCAATTTCCAAATTTTGAACATGCATTCATTTTCCCAAAGGCAAAAGCTGAATGCTGTAGACAAGAAGCTTATCACCTGAGAGATATCTGCTCCTTGGTTTTGATGAGTAATTTATAGCCTGTATCCACATTCTGATGTCTAACTGGGTAAGTGAAACCTTTTAACTTACATCAGAATGGGAAACAAAGAATAGTTAATTCTTCTGTCTGCTTCTGAAATTTAAACTTGCATAAAAATATGGGTGTTTTTGTCAATACTTATTCTCCGTTTTCTGTGAAAAAGACCAAGCAGCACACAGTTATTTGAGGAAAGGGATTGGAATGTGAGTCCTGTGGACCTTTCTTAGCATTTTTTCAGGTCCCAAGACCTTGTTTTCCAGCACTTTCAATCTCTTTCCCTCTCTGTTCTGTTTTGTTTAGCTAAATCAATTTACTTCCCAAATACAATGACTGTCAGCACTCAGGTAACCTCTATTTCTGGAATAAAAAGAGAAATCATCAATCAGCTTGTGGAACTTCTCCAAATATGTCTAGAGGGCCCTCTTTAAAAGAGTGTGAATCTTTGGCAAACAACATGCTGTTGCATTAATTAATGCTACAGACACTTGCTACACAAAATCAGAGGGAAGAAATGTCATAGCTGTAGCAGATACCTTTTTTTAACAAACTGGATCCCTATTTATATTACGGGCTGCTGGAACTCCCCAGGCTTCAACTACTAAAGCCATTTTCCTGTTACATCCTTTGCTTAATTTAGTAGTCTTAGAATAAATTATCCTTTTCCTACACAGCTTTTACAATGCTCTTGTAAATGGCATTGCTACAACCGACTCTTTCTTCTCCCTTGTGGGCAATATTTTATTTTATTTTTTTCCTGAAAGCCTGAAGTTTTCTCTCTCTCTCTCTCTCTAGCTACTGCCCAATTCCTGTTTCAGAATATGTTCTCTGCTTTCAGTAGCAAGCTTATGAATATTAATACTCCAGCATTTATCACAAGTTATGGAAGAAAAACTCTTAATCAAAGATGCTTGAGCATGTACGTGGTTACCTAGTGCATTATGATAGATGACCCTCCATAGATTCCATAGCTCACCTATTTTACCAATTTCATTCCACGATAAGCCTGCCCATCTTATAAAGATATTAATAACTTCACTTCCTCCATTACAGTTAATATCTCTCTGAGATACACATCTGTTGGGGAAAAATGATACACTTATGAACTTTCTGAAGCAATAAAATCGATCAATTTTTGAATCAGCTTTTCCTGTAAGCTAATTCCTGAGTAATTTATTTTCACTGATTAAATCTGCTGTCTGAAAGGAGGAGTTTGCAGGTCTACATGAGGAAAGCACAATCAGCTGCATTTGCAGATGGAGCCCAAGTTCTCTGTGGAATCTAATGGAAGTTGCATTGAATGGGGTAAATGGTATATGTGGTTGTGTTTACTTGTAGAAAAACAGGGAATGAGCCTGATGCTTAGGGAGTTCATTGAAGCGATTATCATGTTCTTCTGATGTTTCACAGAATGCAGTCTTTCATAATCACAAGAACATGATCAATGAAATTACAATTGTATTGATTCTACTGGTTCAGCTGGAGAAGGAAGGACGCTGCTCTTTTGGGGATGAAAAGAGAAAATGTAGCATTTCTGCTGTGAAAAGCAACTGCAGTAGGCATCAGCTTAGAGTCACACTGTAGCTAACGGTTGCCCACTGCACCATAACTAGCTCATTCCAAATTTGTAAGCTAAGACTAACCATCTCTGAGTTTACTGAGGAGGAAGGGCAGATCAAAGAAATAGCTGCAGCAGTGCATGCATCTGAAAATAGCGTCTCTGTGTTAGAAACACTAAATCTGGAATGGTTTCTGAAGCTGATCACCAAGGATGGACTGAACCTTTTGGACAAGATAGGAAGGCACTGACAAAGAAATGGAAGTCAGTGAGTAAATGCTGGGCAGTAGAGAAAGATTATCTAGACATACTTCGAAATGAAGGGAATTTTCCTGGGACAGTAGCTTCTATGACAGTGTTCTGCCAGCCTCTGGCTGTCAGCACAACCTTGGCTTGGGCCAAGGACTGCTGTCTGCCAGTTTAAGAGGACATTTTAAAACTTATTCTAACTTATAAATGCAGCAAAAAAAATCCATGTTTCTGGCCAGATCTAAGGATGGAAACAGAGATGACTTACAGTTATTCTTTGCATCCTGCTAACTTGTCAGAATATAAGTTGTAAATCATGATAGCACGGGACAGCACCTCGATTTCTATTAACAAAGTTCTGTTTTACTGACATAACCCTGAATAAGCCATTGAGGAAGTAGAAGTCCTTACATTGACAGCATTTGCACATGCAGTAATTCCTTGGGTGCAGAGCCGGTGCTTTAGCTTGTTCACAATGCCCTTAGTGGCTCATACGTGGAGAAATGGTGATATTTAGTTCAGCAAGGGCTCTACAAGCAGCTATCTCATTATTACAGGGCAGGAACATCAAATGTTACACACCTTCAACATTTATACACTGCTTCTAGGTCCCTTTTCTCAGGAAAATGTAGTTCTGTAGGGCAGCATAATCAACATCCTGTCATCAAAGATGGATCCAGGAAGCCCAGAACACGTATGGGGAGATGAGAGATGCCATGACATTTCAGTCCTAGGCTCTGTGCAGCACAAAACCAGATCATGGTATTCAGATTTTTTGCAAAATTGAGCTATTTATGTGAGGTATTTCTGTAACAGATTTTTTTGGCCTTGATTTGAATTCAAGCAAGGACTTAAGATGACACCCCTTGAATTTACAAACTAGTCCTCGATTTCTTCTCATTAGCTTAACAAAATGCTGTAGAATGGAAGCTGAAAGCTAAAATATTCAGCCATACAGCTAATTTTTGCACCGAAGATTTATGTGTGAGGTTAATGATGTAATTATCCTGTTTAAGGGTATTGCTGGGTTTCTGAATCAAGACTGATGGCAAAGATGAACAAATAAAGGTCATTCTTTGATGTGTTAGTTCTCTGTTGATGGACAATTTAACACACAAATACTTTGTATTTAGCATGAAACCTCTTTCAGGAAAATCACATCCCACTGCCTGTCTTTATAAATATTAATTCACAAAATGCATGTACTTTGTGTAGCTCCTGGCAGCCTCTGTGGTGGAACCGACAAGTCAGTTGAAAAGAGCTAAGTACAGAAAAACAAAAAAGGTCTGTAAAGTTTACTCCAAGGTGTCAAAGGGCATTAAGATACATATTTAGATATAGATTTCTACTGAGTTGCAGGGCATAAGGATCACGTTTAAGATACTGGGATAGATGAGGATGGAACCGTCAGCAGTATATTCAGATTTTAAATTTCACACTGTAGGTGGGAATCCTCCCAAGGGGCTATGACAAAACAAAACTGTGTGCAAGAAATTAGGTTAGAATATCAAAACAAACAGAAAATCCCCCCAAACCAAACCCGAATCAAGTGATGGTTAGACAGTTTCTGAAGAAAAACAAGGAATGTGTGCCAAAAATTGAAGTCTTTGAAATGACAAAGTACAAGAGCTGGCAAAGGGATATGGCAAGAGATATTGATAGATTAATAGAAACTGAGATAGGAAGAAAGCATATGTACATAGGCAGGAACTAAAGAGAAATCTTTGAAGAGTTGATCTGTTCTGGAAGGAGCGAAGTAAAAACTTTCCTAGGCATTCAGTATGTACTGAGCCAGGTGGATTTCCAAGGGGAAAGGTGTTAGGACAGATGAACTGCTGAGCTGCAGGAAATGCCAGGGAAGTCTGAGGAAATATCTGAGCTGATGAGTAGAACCAGCTCTTCTTTTGGGTACAGTACACACAATTCCTCTCACAGCTGCATTTCCCGCGGGTGTGACGTCAGAGGTGACTGAGGCACAGGAGTGCACAAATCATGCTGGCGAAGGATCAGCACAAGGGAATTCTGAGCCTCAATTAAACCTTGTTCTAGAGGGAAACTTTCCCCCTAATTCCTCTGAAAAAGGACAAGAATTTGCATTTATCCTGCTAGCACCACGCTAAAAAGCTGATGTGCTTATCAGTGTATTTCCAGTCCTGTTTAACATCTTCATTGACGACCTTGATGAGGGAATAGCATCCACCCTCAGCAAGAACCCGATGATACAAAGCTGGGAGGAGTGGCTGACACGCAGGAACACTGCGCTGCCATCCAGAGACCTGGACAGGCTGGAGAGCTGGGCAGGGAGAAACCAGATGAGGTTTAACAAAAGCAAGTGTAAAGTCGTGCACCTGGGAAGGAACAACCGTTTCTATCAGTACAGGCTGGGGATGACCTGCTGGAGAAGAGCTCAGTGGAGAAGGACCTGGGGGTCCTGGTGGATGACAGGGTGGCCATGAGCCAGCAGTGTGCTCTGGGGGCTGAGAGAGACAATGGGATCCTGGGGGGCATCAGGAGGAGTGCGGCCAGCAGGTGGAAGGAGGTGATCCTCCCCCTCTACTCTGCCCTGGTCAGGCCCCACCTGGAGTATTGTGTCCAGTTCTGGGCTCCCTGGGATAAAAAGGACAGGGATCTCCTGGAAAGAGTCCAAAGAAGGGCTATGAAGATGATTAAGGGCCTGGAGCATCTCCCCTATGAGGAAAGGCTGAGAAAATTGGGACTGTTCAGCCTGGAGAAGAGAAGACTAAGGGGGGACCTAATTAATGTTTACAATTATCTTAAGCAGGGGATGCAGGGGAATCAGCCAGCCCCTTTTCAGTGTCTGTGAGGACAGGACAAGGGGCAATGGCTGCAAGTTGGAGCACAGGAAGTTCCACAACAACATGCGGAAAAACTTTTCCCAGTGAGGATGAGGGAGCCCTGGGACAGGCTGCCCAGGGGGTGGTGGAGTCTCCTTCACTGGAGAGATTCCAGACCCATCTGGACGCCTATCTGAGTGAAATGTCCTAGGGACCCTGCTTTGGCAGGGGGTTGGACCTGATGATCTCTCGAGGTCCCTTCCAACCCCTACAATTCTATGATTCTATATTGACCACTTCTTTCCTACCTACTCTGCTTTTTCTATAACCCTTTTCATACGCAGACCTGAAGCTGTGCATGCTGTGAAGGGACAGAGGTTCAGTTTCCTCTACACATGAATATAAAATACCACTGTCTGTCCACTGGAGGCCAATGCACTTGATCTTGAATTCCAGCCATTCAGTCTGAGCAGCAAATAATTCAAATGAGCAATCTTTACTGACACGTTCCTTGTACAACAGGGGATCTTGCTACATGTCACAGAGATTTCAGCATCTCTTGGATTGCTGACTCTTCTTACAGTATTAGACTTTACTCTGGAAAAAAATGAACAAGAAAAACTGATTTCAGTGATTAGGTGATCTGTCTGTTCTGCTTAGCTACTATAAAGTCCCAGATTCTCTGTCACTTCTCAAAAGAATCTGCAGCTTAGAAACAGGCACTATGCATTTGTCTTGATTCAGAGAGATCTATGTCCACTGTATTAGTGCATGGTACAAGACAACCTTTACAGAGCTGGAACATCAATTTCAATGAAAGAGAAAATATATCAGAAGGTAAAGAAGGGTTTTTTTTTTCAAAATGAGAATGGGCAAATACCAGTGTAAATTTATATGTTTTCATTTGAGCAACAGAAAAGTGGACCAGCCTAGAACACCATGGTGTGTAATTTATTATTTTTTATATATATATATATTTGCTATTACACCACAGAAAGCAAGCTAATAGCTTTATTATTTTATAATTTAAATTCTTAAGACAGCAGACAAAGCCAAAGCTATCTTGTTATTAAAAACAGGGGGGAGATGACACAAGACAACAGGACAACACAAAGTTTTTTATGCTTACAATAACTAAGTGAGAGTGAAAAGTTACTTTAAACATTTTACTTGGCAGTAGAACAGTGATAATGCAAAGCTGTTTTCAGGGTACTGAAAACTTGAGCATGGTAGAGCAACTCCTGTATTTTTCTTTATCCACAGCATAGTTAAGGCTGGGAGGCAAAGAATTTACTTGAAATATTATTTGTACTTTTTTCACTGTGCTTTAGGTAATTGTATTGGTCCTTGCACTTCTTTATTTTGATCATCCTACAGGGACTCTGCACAGCTCCTGAGCAAACAAAATCAGCCAGCGTGTCTGCCAGACATTACCCATTTTCATAACACTTTTAACAGTAATCAAGCTACACAAAAAATGGAAATGTTTCCTGAATTGGAATGTGCAGCTGTGTGTCTCATGGCTGGCTCTGAGGCGTGGTGAGAGAGGGCAGATGATCCTACCGCTTCTTTAACAAAAGACATAACGACTGAGTCGCTGTGTTAAAATCTCTTGTTCTTTAGGAATTGTTCAGTTGAATTTCTCTGTGGGCATGAAATCACTATGTATTATGAACAATATTTCAAAGCTTTACTATTGTGAAGAAAGGAATTTTGGGGGAATATCAGGGTACAGCTTCATAACTAGGTTCATCCTCTCAAGGGCTTATCTAACTTGACCTCCTCCAGCTGCAAGTTGCCTCCTGCTTCTTCAAGCAAGCATTGGTATTCATGCAGTTCTGCGTGAATCATCAGACAGAAAATGCAACCTCCAAAGTTTAAGTGGCTTGTTTTCATTTGAGCAGTGAAATGACTGCATTTGCCCTGTGGGCCACATAACACTAGCGATAACATAAGGGTAGTTATGTGTAAGCAGAAACAATAGGAAGCATGAGATGGTCTCTTTTGATATCAGAGCAGGTTTAGATTATCTTGTTGTTGTCTTCTGAGACAATTTTGGGACAGCCTCTGTGTGCTCATTACTTTAGAAATGTGGACTTGTGTTTCCCAGACCTGTGGTGGTCACAACATGTGGTCATCTTTGGACCTCAGTATGGGAAAGCCATTTAGAAGAGCTTCGTGACTTCGAAAGGCAGACTAACCTTAGGGTATCTAGTCCAACCACAGAATCATAGACTCACACAACCACAGAATGGTTTGGGTTGGAAGGAACCTTTAAAGATCATCTAGTCCAACCCCCTGCCATGGGCAGGGACATCTTTCACTAGATCAGGTTGCTCAAAGCCCCATCTAACCTGACTTTAACAACCTGTATATCAAGTACTGTACAAATCTGCATTCTTGAGAAGACCTGGATACCAACCATGGAAGAGAAAACCTCAGCTGGAGTTCTCATGAGAATCCTCACTTTTAAAATGGAGTAAATTAAATCCATCTTCAAACTCTGATTTTTAAAAATGATTTCAAATAAAAATGGTTAAATTTCTCCTGACGGAATCATAGTTCCTCTGACCTGATTTCAGATGATTAAACTCCAGAAACACCTGTTGTAACTGAATCCAGCCTCTGTTATGTGCCAGCCTGAAGTACCTGAGAATTTCCACACCCAAGAGGAAAAACACCTTGAGCCACCTCAGCCCTTTCTGAAACCAGACTGGTGTTCCAAGAAGAGACGATCACTCATTGTAGACATTGTGCATGGAATAATCTGATTGTTGTCTGTTTTTCACCCTCAAGGCAACTGAAATTAAGCTATAAAGTTCTTGAAAAAGAAATAGAAGTTTTAATGTCATTTGAAGCGAAAAGTCTAATACAAATGTATATTCATATGTGACAACTTCCCTGCTCTGCTCTACCACCACATGTGGTTCTAAAAATGTGTTTCTTTGTCAGCTGATTCAATACCTATACAATTTAGACTGTTCCCAAAATCTCTTTCCTGGCATCCTTGCCAAAAGCTCAATTTCAGTGTGATGGTAGTTTCTCTGAGAGGAAAAATTCTTCTCCATGAAGAGCCAAAAAGACTGCATTGGGAAGCTGTCACATGACCATGCTTCTAGAGCTGTGTATGACAAAGCAAAAAGCTTTAATGTCACTATTAACAAACGTACTATCATTCAGCCTTATCACCTCTTGACATCCTGTGATGACTTCTACCTCCTTTTTATCTTTTCAACATCCTCTGATGCCTATCTCTACAAGAACACTTTCTCCACACCAAAAAAAGAATTCAGACCAACTGCCACTACTCCCTAGATAATCTTCCATTTCTTTTTACCTTTTAAATGTAAATCATCCAAATGTAATAGTTTTTTCAACTATCCTTTTGTCTAAAATTTTAGGAATGTTCAAAACCAATCTCTGGTTGACCAGGAAAAATGACGACTCCTGCTAGAGTGGATTCCATGGAGCTAATGTGAAGTATCAAAAAAACAGTGAGTTAACATTTGGGTTTGTGAAAATAATATTTAGCTGACTATAATGTAGATCATTTGAGTATTATTTCACATGCAAAGAGTAATGAGTCAAGTTACAAAAGAGTTTTGAAAAATAATGAGACTTTGCCTCAACATACATTATTCATTCTGTAGATATTAATACTTGTATTCAATAATTCATGACCTGTGCTCCTTTTTGTGGGATCCCAATGTTTTCCAACACAGTCTTGCTCTCTGGCAAGGGAGGGACAGAGCACAGAAGCTCACATGTGGAAGATCACTGATTTTTGTAACATGGACTGAACTGCTAAAGAAGAAGCCAATATATGAGGAAGAAATCATTTGGAGCCTTGAGACAGTTCAATATGTAATTCTGGTAGTACCATGGAGTTTTTTAACACCAGTTTCTGTAATGATTTATCAGAGCTGAGAGATTTTAGTTAGTTATAGGTGTACTGCAACTATTTTTCTTCCGAGCTACATCCTTAATTGCATCTTTACACAATATATTCTTGTCTTTTGTAGGTGAAGCTGTTTGTTACTCTGTGAGCACAGTTTGTCAGGGTACAGCAAGGGAAGGCAGCTTGGTGCCGCAGGAGATGTAGATCAAGCCAGACCTGAGCACCAAGTACATCCCAGGGGCAGGGGCTGGCTGGAGCCTGGTCTGGACGCTTTCTGGGTGGGAAGGAGCAGCCTTCCATTGTGCTGTCCCAGAGCTGGCCCTGGGCCTCCCCTCTGGAGGGGAGAGGATATTCCTGGGGCCCTCTCACTATGTCACCAGAGAATTTCTTTTCTTAATTAAAGCCAAGTGTTGAGCATTCGTGTTCAGGAATGAATATCCTTGTATGGAGATGACTTTCTCCTCTTGCCCTGGTTCGTGTCCCTCCATACCCCCTCGCCGCACCGTGTGGGATCCTTGCACTCTCAGGCTGAGTCTATAACCCCCACGTGCTGGTAGGGAGCCTGCAGTGTGAACACAAAAGGATCCGAGCTGCTATTGCAAAGATTTCATTATTTTTAAGCCAGTGGCATCATTTTTGAGTAGCTGTGGGACAGGATGGTCACTTCCAGCTCTCGAAGGAAGGACATGGTTCTTTCTGCCCATTCATCTCTACCTCATTTTACCCATTTACTTTGGTGCTGTCACGACTAAGGGGAAATTTCTGTTCTAGAAAAGCAGAATTGAAGGGAATTAGGTAACTTGTAGGCATTGCCAGGTTGGAATGAAGGGCTTTTCAAGGACCATCAACATATGAATAGGATTACCTTGGATGCACTGGTGACCAGACATATTTTTAGCCTTTGGCAGACAAGAACAGAACCTCTGAAAACAGCATGACAGGCACTCAGACTGAAAGAATTAATATGTCAGGAAACTAGGGAAATGTTTTGAGCATTACAGAGGGGGCGTTGAAAGTTTTGGAGAAAGGGACAAGGAGCAAAAGCAGAGACATTTTTAATTTTGTTTTTTCTCTTCTCTTTTAAAGATCCTAAAATATCATGTTCCAAAAGAGTAACAAACGTCAGGTTGTTTGCAAAAGTCTTCTTGGTGCCACTACATGTTTCTGTTGCATCGATTTCGAAAGAAGGAGTTCCTAAATAGAGGTATTTGAACAAGCTGGGGGTCCTGGTGAGAAACATGGGCTGTGAATTTAGCAACAAGTTATGGTAAGCAGTGATTGCCTAAGATTTAAAACTGAAATGGTTCCCCTGCCAGAGGAGGGATTGGCCAATGTCAAAAAGCACCAACTTCAAGAAGAATTTTAGCATGCTCTTAAAATTCTGCCTCCTTTGACAGTGGCATTTAATCATTTCCTTTAACTTGTGAACTAACCCTTACACACTTATGCTGAGATCTGCTAAACCCTGTGCTACACCAGAAGCCTCTGATCTTGACTGCATTCTCTCTCAAGAGGTTGTAATTCAGCTTGAATTGCCTCTTCCAAATGTAATGTCACTCCTAGTGCCAAGCTCATGCGACTAGGTAGCATGTAACATCTTGTGCATGTAAATAGAGTTTAATGATCTTATGGTTTAGACAACTTAGTTGAATAAAATACATGCATATTTTAAAATATATTTCACAGTGGGATTATTTTTAAGACTTACTAACAAATATTGGCAGACTACCTTAAAATGAAGCAAAAGTGATATCAAACACAAAAAAGGGACAAAATTAGAAAGCATTTTAATCTTCATGGAAACTAAATTCTTAATTTTTTTAATTAGCTACTGCTCATCTGCCTTTATTTTTATATTCCTGAGTAGCATTATATTCAACCATATCACTATATATAGGTACCTCGTACAGCAATTTTTCCCATTATGCAATCTCTACCAGAAATAGACAGGATGAATTCCTCTCCAAAGATGTTGCTCTCTCTTCACTGACTATAAAGGGAGTGTAAATGACCACGTTAAACTGCACAACATATGGGCTGACAATTGAGGTGACATAAATACCATGATGAATTCAGATTCTTGGATAAATATTCAGGGCTTTAGTAACCCAATTTCTAGGAAAGTCAACAAGATATCATAGAATAATAGAACGGTTGCAGATGGAAAAGACCTTCAAGATCATTGAGTCCATCTGCCTATCCAGCCCTACTAGGTCCAACACTAGACCGTGTCACCAAGTACAAGATCTGCTCTTCTTTTAAACACCTACAGGGATAGTGACTACACCACCTCCCTGGGCAGCCTGTTCCAATACCTAACAACCCTTTTAATAAAGAAATTTTCCCCAATATCCAACCTAAACTTCCCCTTACACAACTTCTGACCATTTCCCCTTCGCCTGTCACTAGGTACCAGGGAGAAGAGACCAACCCCCACCTCACTACAACCACCTCTTAGATAGCTGTAGAGAGTAGTGAGGTCTCCCCTCAGTCTCCTTTTCTCTAAACTAAACAATCCCAGCTCCCCTCTGCTGCTCCTCATAAGATTTGTCTTCTAAACCCTTCACCAGCTTTGTAGCCCTAATGGAAAATGCTTTTCAGACTGGCCCTTTTTACACCTGATATCAGTCTATCACTCCTTCCCCATTTCTTCTCTGCCAATATAGATGAAAACTACCTGGACAAGGACTGTTCCTTATTATATGAAAAACATATAAGATAGCAACACTGACTTAGTTTTATTCTTGAAGAGCTGCTTGTAATAAGATTGATAAATAATATTAACAATAGAATGCATTATGTGTTTTAATGTTATATTTATTAGCTGCTCTGCAATATCCAACTTGCCATGGTGCAAGAAACTGAATGAAGACAAGACTGATTCTACTCTGGACTTGTGGAGCATCCAAATGGAATAGGTCTGATTTATAAAGTGACAAAATATGCTAAGGGAAGATTTCTACTCCACAGAATTTCCTGGGAAAACTCATCTTGTAAAAATAGCATAAAAGGAACATGCTTTTCTGTTATATGTCAGCTGACTTCTCCAGCAATGTCATTAAAATGTTTGGAAGGGTTTGTGCTGGAGGGGACAGAAAGATAAAGCCTTTTAGCAACTGGTAAAGCATTTGAAGTAGGTTGCTTTGTTTACTGGTATATTTTTCAATCACCTTTAAGGTTAGAAGCACTAGGGAGAAAACGCCTGCATAACTTTTCCCCTCCCATCTCACCAAGTCCCATGAACATGAAGTGAAAGCATTCTTCAATTTATTTTTAAATATATTCTTATTTGAAAAATAAAAGACCTTTTTGTTTTGAATCACAACATCTTAAGACACTGTTCATTGACACAGATCTGAGGGGTCTCAGCAAAGAATTAAGTTATGAATACCTGCAAGAGGCTTTACTCTAAAAACACTTACAGCCCTGAGCCAAGATGCAGAGTAAATATTGAAAATGTGCTCACTATAATCTGTAGCTTCTAGTACAGCAAAGAAAAGGCATTTCCTGGGCTTACTCTTGCAGCCACACTAGAGATAAATCAGCGGAGTAATATGGCTTGTTTGTGCTCCTGCTTGTAGCAGTGACTGATGTTTTATATCACACTGATCATTAAGCATAAGGTACCAGAGGTGGATCTCGTAAAAAGAAGTAATAAGGATGTATTTTTCCTGTGTGGAACAAATCCAGATAATATTAAAACCCTACGTGTTGCTCACACCTGCCATATGTAGTTTCACGACTGAGCAGAAGATATTTATAATTAGTGCTCATAACAGCATTTGTTTCCATCTTCTTTCAGGGATTTCAGCACTGAATGATAGGGCTCTAGTTAAACCTCTCTGGGAGAGTCTGTCTTGTCTCCTGAACCAGTACTGACCAGTCACTTTAACCTCTCTGCAGTCATGAGTGATTTTCCCTTTTGCAAAAGAAAAATCTTGGTAGCTGCAGCATATTTTGTTCTCACAGAATGATGATTCCCAGGATTTTAAAATTATTTTTAATTATTATTACTAGAAGATTAAAACAAAACAAAAAAATTAGCTGTCGTTTGTTATATCCTACATCTAAATGATGTTTATTGTCTCTCTGAGATCTCACACGCTTCAGAAGGCTGAATCAGTTGAGTCAACAGCAGTTCTGCCAATAATAGCTCACAAAACTTGACCAGAGATGAGATGCTGACATCCCGTCCATCCTTAATTAGGCTTTCATGGTAGAGATTTGTGTTCTGCTCCTAACTTAGCTTTACTTTTGGCCCATGTAATCAGCTGCACGCAGCATATTTGCTTCCCTTCTGGATTCCAGAAGTGATGATTTGGAGCTGGCTTGACAGTAACGTGCTGTGGGATCTTCCAGGTCGGTTCCCCTTTAGCTCAATGGATCCTTGCCAGCATGTGCTGCAAATTCCCATACCATATGGAAGCTCATCTCAGCCAGAGGTATTGTGTTCAATATGCCTGGGAGCCTTTTGCGTTTATGAGATTGTATAGATCCTGCTCATCTGCAGTTATTAAATTCTAAGTAGAATAGATATGCATTGATCAGCAACAGCTCTAAATAAATCCTGATGAACTTTGTCCTCTTTTGCCACGTGGCTCAGTTTTTGGTGCAGTTACAATGCTACCCAGTAACCAAGATGTTTGCATAAGGTTAGGTGGGAAACAGGAATTAACCTGCAAATGGCATTGGAACTTATCTCCTATTTCTCTACTTCTTGGCTGTTCTTCACTAGTAAAGGTATCCTCCTTTCCCAAGTGAAGCACTATAGAAACAGAGCATAGGAAGCGCAAATGTAAGCAAGGAGAAAATGTCCCTTTTTTAATCTTCAAATAGTCACTTCAGCATCTCAGACATCTACTTTAGCATTCACAACCTCATTTGGTCAATAGATAAATATAGGCAAAGGGATTTGGGCCAGTATAATGTGAATGAATGATAGCTGTCTGTGGTGGTTGAGCCCTGGCCAAAGGCCAGACGCCCACCAAAATCAGTCTGTTACTCCTCTTCTTAGTTGGACAGGGGAGAAATAATATAACTGGGCGGCTCAAGAGACAAACTCGTTAATGACGTGGGCAGAACAGACTCAACACAGAGTGCTGAAGAGAAAGTTATCTCATTTATTACACTACACTAAAGAGAAAACAGTGAAAAAGAACCAGAGTCAGGAGTGCAACCAACAATCTTAGAACAAATGCAACCAGGCAAACACTTCCCCCCTCCATTCCCTCCTTAGCAGGCTTTAGTTAGGAGTTTGCTCCCTTCTTCCCTCCCGGTCGCAGCCCAGGAGGGGCAGGGACTGGGGAAAATGGGGGTCTCGGTAACACCTTCCCCCCACCCCTCCATTCTAAAGCAGACTTCCCTTTAACCATGATTTTGCTCCCTTCTTCCCCTCTCCTGCTCGCATCACAGGGCGGGGTGCAGGGACTAGGAGATGGGGGCTTTAGTCAGTCCCTTGCAAGATGGTTTCCTTCTCGGCCGGGATGGGGGCATCCATTCCACACAGCCTCCCCCTGCTGCACCGTAGGATCTCACCCACGAGAGCCAGTCCTCCACGAACTTTCAACAAGGCAAATCTCTTCCCACCGGGCTTCATCCCTGCTCTGGCAGGCAGCAACAAATCACAGTGTCTCTCAGTCCCAGTCCTCCACGGGGCTATGATGCCTCCTCCAGCAAACCTGTTTGGCTCATCTCTGTAGGTCGCTTGTGCTGGCAGGGGCTCATCCCACCGTCAGTCACGGCATCTTCTCTATGTCTCCACTGGCTCCATCCAGCGTGGAGCCTCTCCACCGGGCAGGGTACCTGGGCGCCTCCTCCTCCCCCAGCCTTCCCGGCCTTTTGTGTCTGTCAACTGCTTACATTTATATGCAAATAGACATCCCAATGCCCTTAACGGGCCAAAATTGCGATCTTCCTGGCACTCCATGTTCTGGTGGAGTCTTTCTCTCCTATATGTGATTCTCAGAGGTGCTATAAGCAGGCCTGCAGAAGACTCTAGCAGCCATTTTCTGTAGCACATGGCCCTCTCTCAGTAGCCAACTAGGCAAAACTGCGACACTGTCAGCCTGGTGACTGGACAGACAGATGGACGGTCTGCGATGTCCCACTCCGGTACCTTGCGTGGGTTTTGGGGAAGAGCAGATGGAGTCAGCAAAGGATCGTGTCATAGTAAAAGGGTCTGAAATGTATCTGAGCCAAGTCCTGCCTGCTCCAGCGAAGTGCTGAATGGTTTCTGAGCTTTGGGCACCTGAAAGCCCGAATCAATACATAAGCATTTACCGATCTCAGAACTGCGGCTGGTGTCTGGACTTGCATCCTCATCAGCACATTAGCACCAGGAGTGTGCTCTTCAAGAGAATCTCTGATTATTTCCATTTACCTCATTTTGGTTGATGTCACTGTGTCTCAGAGTACAGAAACAAAGCTGGAGTTGGATGAAACTAACTGGAAGCTTGTCTAATGAGTTTTTAAAATACAGACTCCTTTAACGAATGCCCTCACAGGCATTCAGTTCAGGGCACTGGTGTAGAAACAGCATAGGCTGTACACACCCCCTACCTCCCCCCCCCAGATATATATAACAGATACCCAGCACTGATTCATGCTACAGCCCCACTTGTAGTAGGCTGCACTGCCTGTTAACACACACATATGCAATACATCCTAGTAAGGACTACAATATTGCCCTGTTTTCAAAACTTTCCCCCAGGCGTTCCTCATGAAAAGAACTCTGGAACAGCTAAAAGATAAACACAGATGTTACAGTAAGATTTTGCTCTCCCTGGGATCCCCTTTGTTTACCACATAACTTGTTTTTCAGAGGCTCTGCTGACACAGGCACAGCCGAAAGCACAGCACCATAACCCCACGACTTACCTTTCTGCCCAGTCCTGAAATGAATAGTCTGAAAGTTTCTGATCTTCTCTTTTTTCGCTCAAGAAATGTTACAGGAAATATAAAAATCATTTCAGCATCCCACCAAGTACCCACCCCCTTTCATTTTTTTAAGTGATCCCTTCATTTAGCTACACAGCCTTGCTGAGGGAAAAAGTGGCTTTTGCCAACTCCATCTCTCTTTGGGACATTATTCTACTCATCTGATGACAGCCTTCAGAGTTTTTATCACTACGCCACAGCTTACAATCTGCTTGTTGCGGGGGGCAGCCTCCCATCTGCTTTGCTACTGGCACACGAAGTCAACTTACTACAGGAGCGAGGGTGGGGTGGGATGTTGAAAAAGGAAAGGAAAGCTGAGTGTTTCACTGTAACGCCCCTTTCATTAGATGTGAGGTCATTTGTCATGCCAGCAGAAACACCGTCCCTCTTCTCCATGTGTATGCCGAGATCTGGCGACTTGGGAAGAAGCTGGTAGTTCATAGAGAAGTCACTGTTTCAGCCAAGCTGATCAGACATTCTGTGGAATATAATTGATTTTTTTTTCCTCCCTTTTTTTTTTTTTTCTGAGAAACAAAGTATTTCTACTTTTTGGACATGCAGAACAAAATCAAACCTGATTTCCCAGAAATTCTATATTTTTGCTATGAAGAAATTTGTTGAATCTCACCCCCACATTTTCCAGTTTTGAAACAGACTTTTCAGCCTGCTTGTTTCAAGTATTTATTTGAAACACAGAGGAATTTAAAAACAAAACATTAATGTTTACTGCAATGTTATTTTTAAACACCTATAAATAACCACTTCAGCTTAACATTTTTACATAGCTATTAAATGTACCCCACAGTCCTATATTTTGTGAAAGCTCATGTTGCCTTGAGACACAAGCTCTAACATTGCTTAGCATGGGGAAATACCTTGGAAAAACGGGGATATTTTTGTCCATGTTTCTCAGGTCCAACTTCTGGCTGGAGGAGGTCACCTGAAACTCATCCACACCTTGGCTCTTCACTAAAGGTCACTGACTTGTCTGAAGACAGGCAGGTTTCTGGGGAGAGAACCCAGATCTCTGGGACTGAATGAAGTACCCAGGATTTCCACCATAAGTTGAAATAACACTGAATGTCATTGCTGTGTTTATTCCTAACAAAGGCAACACAAAATGCAAGCTGTTGAGAGTAGGGATGGCAGTGTTTACTATGGCAGTTATTTTACTCCCAGACACATTGCAGGAAATAAATTTTAAATTATGCAGAAAATAATGGTAAGTGAAATAATAGATCACTTTCCCATATGGCATGGCAAGGTTTGATTCAATAATTTGAGCTATTACTTTCATAATAAGTATATATGCAAAGTAATGTATATGACACATTTGGTACTATCAAACATGTTATTCAATATATATGCAATTCTTTTAAGGATGACAATTCTTACAAGGCTAAGAACTCCAGAGGCTACAGCGCCTTGGTTAGGAACCAGTAGCTTCATTTCAATGTAGACATTGATGACTTTGTCTGCCTTTGAAATGGATATTCTCTTCAAAGGAAAAAAAAAAATAATCTGCTTTAAATGTTTTCTTCCTTTCTTTCAGCTTGGAGCTATGTTTTGAAACTCAGTTTTGAGTAAAGAGAGTATTCCAGATTTTAACCTGTTAACATAAATACTGCATGCTGTCAGTGTAAAACAGGTGCCCACCACACACAGGACTCTGTTTCTGTTTATGCCTGATCGCTTGAACATCAGAAGTCTCTGACTGGTGTGGAACAGGCTTTATAAAAGAGCTGGAAGACTCAATTAAAATTGCAAAGCATAATGGCAATACACAATTACATCTCAGGAGCTGAACTTAAATCTTTTTTTTTTTTTTCCTCTCACCCTCTCATTTTATCTGCATGTGTCATTATCATATATACAGAGCTACAGTTTTTTTAAGAAATGCCTGATTTTTTTTTTATGCCCTCATTTATTTATTTATTTATTCACAGAATCACAGAATCACAAAATTATCAAGGTTGGAAAAGACCTAGAAGATCATCAAGTCCAACCATTCAAGGCACTTTACATTTCAGAGAGCCAGACTGGCTGCTCCTATGTTTTCTGAGCCTCATTTTCTGTCTTCAGATACAAAGTAAATTGCTATAATAGGTTTATTGGCAAGAAGGAACCCTCACAAAGCTTTAGCCTCACTATTCTCCTGACAACAGTTTAGCATTGCTCTGATTCTGCAGAGCTTAAAAGACATGGAAAATGTAAAAGAAGAAAGGAAAATTAAACACATGGATTTCTCCCTTGCAGAAACTCGCACTGTGGACTCTTCCATCATGTGTCTGATGCAATAGTGTATGCCTGTCTTGTGACCTACTGTTAGAGGACAAAAGGAGGACTCGGATCCCCCACTGATACCTTCAGAGCTGGAAACCAGTGAACTCTTACTTTCTTTCAAAGCCCCTGCTCTGCATGACTGTTTGAAAGTGTTTGGGATATAAACTGAAACTGGGCTAATTTGGATGTCTGTTGCTACAGTGTCTACCTAGACAGTAAGTAGCACAGCCTCAGTTTTTCAAAGTCTAAGTACTCCAGCATAACACTTTCCCCTCAAATTATCCCTGGTAAACCCAAGTTAAATATTTCCCTTTCTGCTGGGTCTGTGAAGCTTGTACAGTTGCAGAAAATGGTTGTGCTGTCATTCCCTGAAAGTAAACTGTGAGCTAATATCCAGTGTTTGTGACCTACCAATACTTGCAGATGAAACAATGCACCTTTTGTATCTATAAAATGATTGTGTTTGTTCTGCAACATTTGCTAAACCTTTCCATGGCTCTTTTCCCAGTTTACAGTAAGCTGAGATTATTGTTTTTAATCGCTCTAGTTGTGTAAATTTGAATTGAAACCTGGTAAACATAAACCTTAATGCCCTTCTCAAAAAGTCACTAAGCAGATTATCACAAGTTGCACGATTATTGTGGCATAAAATCACAGCAATTAGCATGTGGGAGCATTTCCAGTACATCAGAGACCACTGAAGATTCACTGGTACCCCAGTGAATAGCTTGTCAAACAGTACCTAATATCTTCTAATTAAAAATGAATACCTATGCCCTTACACCACAATGAATACACCATGAAATATTAACATTGTGGTATACCCAGATGATTCCCTTAACAGCATGGGAATAATAAATGCAAACAATTTTTCCTGGCCTAGGGGTGAAAGGACCCAGTCCTGAAAGAAATGATGGAAATTTTCAGCCCAAACCTGTGGCCTGAAAAAAGTGTTGAAACAAATCACAACCTGATTCCCTTGTTCGAAAGTGGCTTCTTCCATTACACTGCTAAACCCTTTGTTTGTTACTGTAAATCTAAAGATTTTCTTTCTTCACTGCCTCCAGCAGGAATTAGAGACGTAACCTTTCAACTGTTCTTTACTGCTGCAGGAAGTTACAAAGGGGCACAAGTCACAGCCACTTCAGAAATAATGAGAAATCGAGGTTATTTCTGGATTATATTCATGTGAGAATGCTGTGATATTTCTGTACACTGTAAATGTAAACTTCTCTCAATTCCAGCTCTTGATCATGAAAAGGATTGCTCCTATTAACCATGTTAATACCAGCATTAAAACATCAGCTGGTAATTTATCCACTTGGTCTATCAAGACCTATACTGTGGACCAGTAAATATGCTTTGATTATCCAGAGCAAAAAAATAGGTTTGGGAAAAGGTGTAACTCTTTGAAGGAGGAAAAGATAGCAAAAAGATTTGTGAAGAAGAAGAAAAAGAAGAAAAGGGAAGAATCAAGAGATAATTGGAAAAGAGAATCAGAAAGTCACAGAGGACTGAAAAGTAAGGGTAAGTGCACTTGTCATTTGACTCCGAGCATTCATTGATTTAATTTATTGCACCCAAGCACAGGAAACTTAGATGGAATGCCAACATCCAAAAAAACCCACTATGTCCAAATTTCAGGAATGTTGGGCAAAATGGGGATCCATGGTTTTACAACCACCTAAAAAACCCCAAAGCCCCATGCATTTTTCATTAGTATTATTAGAGTTAGCTTTCTGGTTTGGTGCATGGTAATAATTAATATTTCATGGCCACTGTTTAGAAAATACTCAGTATTTTTTACTAGCAGGAAACAAGATAAAATGGTACAGGTTCTGATAGCCAACTAGTGAGAAATTTACAGGATTGGAGACAGTATGAAAAGATTGAGGATCCTGAGAAAGGGAAATTCTTTAAGGAATTTTAATCACTAGAAAGCTGTCGGATGTGTTAATGTATTCTTTTTTTGCCATATTCAACACCGATCTAGCATGACTGATTACTTACTGAATCCAAACATTATCTTTAACAACACTGGGGACCAAAGAGGGATAAATTATTCAAGTTAAAATTGTATAAATAGACACTTGAAGCCATTGTTTTTTCATATCTTTCTCTAAAAGTAGCTATTCCTTTCATTTGCAGTACTCTCTAAAAAAAAAAAAAATTCAGTAGGAAAAGGAAGAAAAACCAACCCACTGGGAGTCATCAGGGAAGTCAACCTAATGTGAATTCCTGCTTACACAGGAATTTTCCAGTGTGCTTAATTAAATGCATTCCTTAAGAATCTTTTAAAACATTTTAGCTACTGTAGAGCTTTGCAACTTTACAATGCCAACCCAGTAAGAGAGCCTCAAACTTAACTCTGGTAAGTACCTACTGCTTTCTTGTGCCCCACTTCCAATGAATTCAAGTTAAATATTCCCTCTAGAACAAATTAAGAGCACAGAACATGTCAAACCTACCACTAAAGCCTTGGGAAGTTTAACAGAAAGCCTGTTATATTGGTGGGCTGAATTGCCAACAAAGATGCTCTGTTCTTTTTTGTTCACAGAGACTAAACACTCAGAGTAATATCAGGTTCTTTCCTAAAACACAGCGATGAGTAGCTAAACATTAGCACTCCTGTGGTGCCACACTGATTATGATAAATACACAGAATTAATTTCAATGTATACGGAATTCTGCAGGAATCCCACCGCTTCAATTAGTTTGAATTGATATCTGTTTCAAACGTACACAATTTGTGGTTGAAGCCACAATAGGATCCTTCTGTGGGCACTTGCACAGCAGAAGGAGATCCCTTTGCCAAAAGTAGTTTGACAGTTCAATATTTACATATAACAGTATTGGTATAGAGTTAAACAGCTTGCTTTCTGCCATCAAGGAGTATAAAAGCTTATTCTTTAAAACTACTTGATTAAAATCTGTCTGCAGTTGTGGCAAGTAAAATATGTATGAACTGATTTTGCTCCAGTTTGTTCAATTATCATTATTTACAAATCAATACATAAAATGTAATAATATGTTTTTAAAGCCAAATAAATATTTAATATTTGCTTTTCCCAGGGAAAATTGCCCAGCAACAGAACTGCTTATTTCTACTTCTAAGAGGAGGCATAGTTGCCTCATAAAATGAAACCTAAATATTAATTATGTGCCTAGCATGGCCGGCATCCACACTGCTATAGCCTGGGATGGCTGTAAGCTCAGTGCAGCCAATTTAAATCATTTTACTTCATTGTTATCAACAACTAAGGCTGAGAGAGATGGGCTTATTCAGCCTAGAGAAGAGAAGGCCCCGGGGGGACCTTATAGCAGCCTTCCAATACCTGAAAGGTGCCTGTAAGAAAGTTGGGGAAGAACTGTTCCTGAGGGCATGGAGCGATAGGATGAGGAGTGATGGTTTTAAACTGGAAAAGGGGAGATTTAGGTTGGATATTAGAAAAAAGTGCTTCAATATGAGGGTGGTGGATCACTGGCCCAGGTTGCCTAGAGAGGTAGTGGAGGCCCCATCCCTGGAAACATTCAAGGTCAGGCTTGATGAGGCTCTGAGTGACCTGACCTGGTGAAGTTGTCCTTGCTTACTGCAGGGGGGTTGGACTAGATGACATCTAAAGGTCCCTTCCAACCTAACACATTCTCTGATTCATTGAACTGTTACCATTTCCACTTACACTTGGCAGTCAAACTCTGGCTTACCTAGAGAAGTGCCAGCTCGTGGAGCTGCTGATGTCCAGAACTATAGGGTCATTACATAAATGGTGTATGCTTTCCCTGCTAGGCAACATGAATGGCTGCTGATCAAAGTGGCTTGGAACAGACTGCATTATGTTGTGAGCTGGGATTCAGCCACTGTGTTTAATTAATTAGAAGGTTTTACTTTGATGAACTAAGGCAGAATGTACAGAATAAGACACACATACACACCTGGCCATGTCCTTACCCTACTCAAGTTGCAGAGCTGCTGATTTGTTAAATGCAGATGATACAGATAGCAAAGAAAACAAAAGAAAGTACTGTGGCGGCTCAGGTAAAAATAAACACCAGGCTCTCTCAGGCCTTCCCAGCCTACCTAGTGGGAAAGATGAAATTAAGAATACATTTTCCAGTCATCTGAAAGGTAATGCTCCTTGTCCTTCCTCTTCTTGACTTCTGGTAAAATATATCTTTACCATATATTGGAAATAATACAATGCAAATGATGTGTCTTCGTTCAGCACAAACCTACGTCATGCTAGAAGGGCCAACCAGCAATGACAAGCACATAAATTATGACTAAGTGTGTGCTATGAAGCATGAATTCCAGACTTGAAGCTAGGGAACAGTTTTGCCACCTCAGTCCCAAGTACCATAAAGCGCTCATATCTAATTCCAGTGGCATTCAGGGAACTTGTGGTAAATCAGGGTGTTTCTGCCCTCCTCTCACCCACGTTATGTGTCTGACAAAGTACCATTGATGTGTCCTGATTAGCCATGTAATTAAAAGCCCCTCTTCCACTTCTGCACTTATTGATCTGACAGTTGAGCATTCCATAAAGGAAGACACTGATGTGAGGGTAAAGTTAATTGCTCCTTTTGCCACAACGTGGGTGAATGCACCCAATCTCAAGTCGTTACAGAATTTAAAGAGGGATGAAGTCCCTGCCATTCTTTCCTTGTCTCAGGTTGAGAAATCATTTTTGCAGTAGCTCACAGCTACAATGTAGAAACCTAGTCTCATTCCTAACTAGCAGAAAGTCCCCTTTCTCCTTCTACGTATCACTGGCATGATCAGTGGCTAAAGAAGTCCAAGGACCAGCCATAAAACATGATTCCTGCTGGGAATCCCCTGACGAGTTGGTTTTGAAGCTCTCGGGTAGCTCTGCAGTGAGCACAGCCACCGAACGCAGTGTTCTGCCTTTGCTGGGGATGCAGATCCCTGTGCACTCGAGTGTGTCGTGACAGAGCCCGATTCCTCAGGCTGAGCAACAAATGGCATGCTTCAAGGGGAATGCAGACTCTGGAGCTGTATTAATGCACTGCCTCATCCCATTTTACTCATCCTGGGGCTATTTCCAGTAGAACTGGGTTAGAACAAAATCCTGCTCTGAGTAGTTTCGATGTTCTGGCATCCTCCTTGCACAAAATCCAGATGAAATGGTCGGTAGTTTCAAAAATCCCAAGTGAATGTTGAACAAATGGTTCTTTATTGTTACTGAATAAAAGCCCATCAGGCCATATTCAAACTTTGGAGTGTTTTGTAACTTCTGTCCAATCCAAAAAGTGGCTGGTTTATTTTGTTTTGCACTACTCACGTTGTCTGTGCTTGTTCTTCCATTTCTCTCTTAGATTTAATTGTTGTGTTTCACTGTGTTCAATTTTGGGTCAAGAGTCATTTGAAGTGACTGTGGCAACTGTTGGCAAGTTTCTATTACATTTACAAGAAAAAAAACCCTGAAACAACCCACAATTGGGAAAAGTAATTACACAACCATTTCATTGAAGTCAATAAGGCCATTCTTGGCATGAAGCGTTACTTGGGATTAGAGGTAGCAGATGTCTGCTTTAAATCACAGTAGCCCATTAAATACCACACAAGAATATTAAATATTGTAAATGTTAAAGACTTGAATTTATCACAGGTTTATTATGGGAGCACTAATACTTTTACAACAGTAACATCACAACAATATACACAGTATATCGAGTACTAAAGCCACAAGCCTGCAAACAGCAATTGGCTCATAAATAATATATGTCAATTCCACATATACATGAATTGAATTATTTAGATTTACAAATTTCAGTGAGATGCTGATAATTAGGTGCAATAGCTGAAAATATGTCCCTGCCCAAACAACCAAGCACAGATATAAGTGATATATTTTGAAACACCTAAGCCAGGGCTCGTAGACAAATTCCTCTGAGCGTGGATGAAGTGGAGTCCACAGGGCTAACTGCTGTGGTGGGGTGGGATGCCAGGGTGCAGGGGGTACGGGGCAGGTTCTCCCATGCCCTCCTACAGGATGTGGCACGTTTATTGCAGTGTAGTTACAGGCCACAAGATGGCACATACATCCCAGCCTAATAAATTTTTAGACTATATACTTGACACAATTTCATTAAATGGCAACTACTGAAGTATGCCGATGCATTAATGTTTAGAAGAACTAAACAGTTCTTCTAATTAGGCACAATCATGAGCCCGTTGTAGGCATTTGTATAGTAACTAAATGGAAATGCGAACAATTTGCTGTTATAAATGTTTAAATATGATATCTAGGGCAATTAAGATGTGCATGGTTACAGCATGCTGATGGAGGTTTTTACTTCCTTTGAGCTTTGTTCTCTGAAATTTGTCCATCAAGAAATCCTCAGCAGTATCTGGGGCGCACAGCAACAAGCCCACTGATCATGGGAACTTCCCAGGTGCCATATGCATCTAGGCATGTACAGAATGAGTAAAATGTTCTCAGTTTTGATGCTGGTTTCCTTAACAAAACCCTCCATGATATTGGAACTACTCTAGTGCAGGACCTCCAGCACGGGGCTGTGTACCACATCTGGGTGTGCAGTCCAGATCAGGCTCTCCAAAGACCAGCAGTGCTACTTTGGTTTCTCTACTGGCTGGTTGACTTCTTCCTCTAGTTAATCTTTATAAAGCTGCAGGAGGCTAGAACTATAATAAAGTCTCTTTTCATTGACATATCCTGATTTCTGAGCCCTTGGCTCCCTAAGACAGTTGTCCTATACTAGGCAAAGATTGCTAAGCCCTAGAAAGAAGTTTTGTTGGTGAACATTCAATATCTACATCCCACACAAAGCTGACTTACCAAAACTAGCAAGCTAACCTGTAACAGACCGATAACATGTAATAGGCTAAATTTCCTGAATTAAACTATTTAAACCATTCTGTGCTGGCAGTGTTCTGTCACTCCAACAAGTCTAACTAACTCAGAAAGCTGAAATTCTTGACTGACATAAACTGGCAAAAGACAGTTTAATGTTCAAGTTTTTGGCCATTACTCCCCTAGAAGACAGCTCTACTTGTGCTTCAGTCTTGATTGCGCCAAATGTCAATCAGCACAGAGCAGTTAGATCAGGGTAACTCTGTGAGCATGTGTAGGGAATCCGGATGTGTGGTGTGCAGGAGAGGAAGGAAAAATGAGGGCTTTCCCCCTGGTGACTTAGAGTTAATTAGTCAAGCAGATGTGAAGAAGAATAAGAAGAATAAGAGAAGCAGTAAAAGGTAAACGAAAAAAATACTGACAGAAATACAGACAGTATAAGAAAAGAGCTACAATAGCCTTTTATTTATGTCTTTGTAAGAATTAATAGACTGTAATTGCTGTAGAATAAAAAGCTATTCGACTGTCATGCCAGGCTTGATTTTAGTCATTGTTTGGCCAGCTGTTTTTGCTTAATCAGCTGGTTGTCTGCAGACTCAGGCAATGAGAAACAGGAAATTTTGGTCATCCAGACAAGTCTTAATGTGTGATCTGAATGGAATTGAACCCACATAAGTTTTATGTCCTGTAACAGATGTGAGTGTAAATAACTCTGAAAGTTGGCTGCCAAGCTGTACCTGATTTTGCATCACAACTATGAACAGTTGACAGTGTTGTCAAGCTTTAGTCAACACCACTTGAATTATTCTCAAAACTTACAAAATTGTTTCACATATATTTGTCAAGGTAAAACCCTTGCCTGGATGCAGGGCTCATTCCAAACTCTTTATATGGGCTTACAAAGACTCAACTCGCTTTGTCCTACAAAAAAGTAGCACTAAATTTGAGTTAGATAGTAAATCCTATTTAATATTTGTGTAAATATTTAGTACTTTCTGGGACTCCCTTCCTGAAAGCACACTTCCTGCTGACTTCAACAGTAGCATGGTCATTGTGAAGAAGTATAAACCAAATATATATACTCTCATTTATACATAAAGATAACCAGTAGTTTCATGGCTTCAACAATGAGGCACTGAATCAGTAAAAAGCCTCAGTAAAAGTATAAAGGGTAAGAGAGAGGGTGTTTGATCCATAGACTGAACGCTTGTTTCAGGTATTCGAGGCAAATTTCTCTGTACAGTATCTTAAAATTCTAGGTTTGGCTTTCTTCTCAGGGGAATCTTTTAGATCTCAAGGAATCCTAATTTCATTAATAACAGTAATCACTGGTAATAACTGTAATTTGGTAAGAATACAAAATAATGGCCATTTTTCACTGCTAAGTAACATGATTCTGAAGTATTTGTGTAGATCTGACCCACTCAATGTAGTACAAACCTGTCAAACAATCTCTCTCTGGGCAGCCAGCTAAAGCATTCTGTAGATGTGCTTTTTATCTTAGCAATTAATAACAGGCAATATAGGCTAGTTGTGTCTGGAACAAGCTTTAGTAATTAAGAAATGACCTATGCAGATTTAAGAGTTCCTATAAAGTATTCAGACAAATACACAGAGATTTTCTCAGAAATAAGTGATGTGCTTATATGTGGTTCCAGATTCTTCACTTCACTCCTCATCATTTTGGTTTAGTTCAAGTAAAAGCAGTGACTGACAGAAAGAGGGGGCTATGGACCTCTACACCATTTTGGAAAAATTTCAGGGGAGAAGAAAAAAAACTTGTGTCTCTTGTTCATTGACTTGTGTGAACTGGTTACACCAGTTCAACTTAAAGGAAGAGTTTCAGAAGGGTGAATAATGTTACATCAGGATCGGATGGACTTTGGCAGATGCTTAAATCTAGACCAAGCCTTCTGGTTTTCATTAGGTACTCAGGCACAGAAAAGGGGTGCCCGGAGTCCTCAGGTTGTGCTTGTGTCCTCGGGTTGCCCACTGCCTTCAGTCTCACTGTTTCAGCAGGATGATGACATCCCTCCTACTCACAGGGACAACATGTTCAGTACATTGGTTGAGTAGCACAGGGACAATGATACTGTCATTGCTCATTTGCTACCTCATTTGGGTAGAAGAGCTGACTGTACACATATGCCACCTACACCTGTGAGTAAGGTGTACTCAGAGTGCAGCTCAATCAGCTTCCACTGCATTCTGCTAACACAGACTGAGTGAGGAACTCTGGGAAAACCTTTACTTAAGAAATCATAGAATCAGAGAGTAATTTCTGTTGGGAAAGACCTTAAAGATCATCCAGTCCAACTGTAAGATGGGCTTAAATGGACTAGTTTTACTGTGCAAGCTTGCATGTAGCCATGTGAGACAAAAAAAAAATCAGACTTTGATGTAACCTCTTTAAGAATCCTTTATGTGGAAGAAAAGCCATCATCAGCCCATGAGCTTCCACAACAACAAGACCTAAGAATGGGTCAGACAACATAATTTCTACTGAGGGGGTTTTTTTTGATCCCTAAGATCCCAGAAGAGTTACAAGCTCTTATGAAACAGTCAGGAAAAAAACAGCTGCTGCAGTTTCAGTTGTCACTACCACTTAGATTTTTATCATGTCCCTTTTGCTGCAAGTTTGTTATTTTCCACAGCTTTTGGGCAGGATAAAGTTTATCTGCTTTGATGGAAAAAATCAGTCTTTTTTAAAAATTTAGTTTATCATGAACTGCAAGATTTTGCCCCAAGGCAGGTAAGAAGCAGACACACATCCTGCTGCATTGGCAAAGAGCTGTAACCTCCAGGAAAGCTGTATCAGCTGCTTCTGCTTGCAAACATCTCTGTGGACTGAAAGTAGGCTGCAGGTGGCTCAGCCTTCCCTCTAAGTATACAGTTGAGGAAAGGATTCAAGTAGCTTTCTCCTTTCTGCTTCCCAACTGGAGTCAGTACAGAGGCTAATCCTCATGAGAGAAAAATACTGAGAAGCCTAGCTAGCTACCAGAGAGGTTTGATAACTACCTCCATTGGGGTGGGATCAGTGTTTTCTTCTAAGGAGATGCATTGAGAGCATCTGCTGTGCCTGTTGTAGGAGTGGAATGAGTAAGAAATCGGGTTGTTCCCAGGGTCAGTGGGGTTTGCTCTGAGAATACTGCAGCGCAGTGACTCTGCACTGCTCCTACTGCAGGGTTGCAGCTTAATGCCATGCTGTAGCCTGAAATCTGTTTCTTGCCAGTTATCCCTACAATTCATATTTGGTCAAAAGTCAAAGCAAGTTTTGTTCAGCTGCAACCTGAGTCTAGTTTTGAAAAAATCAATTTGAAGCATTCATGCTTCATATATCGCCATCAGCTGATCCATACTGGAGAATCAGAACACTGCAAGCAGATAGCTGCAGCAGGACAAATTTGGGTTTAATTCTAATGTATAACTAGTATTGCTTATTAGCTCTGCTGATAATGGGTGCATGCTTTCAAGCACTAATACTAAATCCCCTCTTCTGCAGCAGGATACTAATGAAGGTAACTGTAGCAAAGTCAAAGGGGCTGAAGGATCCACAGGCTAAGCCAATACAGGTGAAGATACATACAATTCCAAGAGGAAAATGCAAAGGGGACAATGATGTGTGACAGGTAACGGCTTCTCCTTTAAACATGGTGATGCTCCAGCAGTGCAAACTGAGTTCACCCACTTCTGTCACCTGCCTCCTCCAGGTTTGTGTGGAACTGAATAACAGAACAGACTGCCAGCATTATCTGATTGTCCCTGCAGTTCCTCATTTCATGACCACCGTGATTCACACAAATTGTGAGGCTGGTCCTGTAAGGAAGGACTATTCAAGAAACCAAAGATTCTTCTTGTGTGCACTAAGCAACAATGTACACATACATTCAGTCATCGGGGGCACAAACTAGAGGAAGTACAATATTTGAAGACAAACCACCAGAGCATCCTCAAAAGAATGGGACATGTCCTTTACCACCACCAGCAGCAGCTTAGTATGGAGATATTGCATTTTAGCTTTGTTTCCTGAAACAGAATAATATTTTTTAAAATCCTGAATATAAATAGTTGACTGAGCTCTGTCTTGAAAACTGTCCTGAAACCAGGATAGTAACACGAACATTTTAACTCTTCTCCCAAATGCCAGTCACACATCTGTTTTCTGGGCTTCTGTCACCTTCCTTGCAGCAAATCACAGAATCACAGCATGACTAGGTTGGAAAAGACCTTTAAGATCATTGAGTCCAACCATTCCTGTCCTATGCTAAACCCTATCCCTAAGTACCTCATCTACCCATCTGTTAAACACATCCAGGGATGGTGACTCGACCCCCTCCCTGGGCAGCCTGTTCCATGTTCTGACAACTCTTTCAGTGAAAAATTTTTCCTAACATCTAATCTGGCCCTGCCCTGGCACAGCTTAGTGCCATTTCCCCTTGTCCCATCTCCTGTCCCCTGGCTGAAGAGATCTTCGCTCACCTCTCTACACCCTCCTGTCAGGTCAGTGTAGGTGGTGATAAGGTCTTTCCTCAGCCTCCTCTTCTCCAGGCTGAACACCCCCATCTCCCTCAGCCGCTCCTCATATGATTTGCCCTCCAGCCCTTTCCCCAGCCTGGTTGCCCTTCTCTGGATATGCTTGAGGACCTCAATGTAGCACTGGTATAGTTATCTGTGGATGAGGTTAGTATGGAAGCTTATGCCTCTCTTCTTCCACAAACATGGTCAGTACAAGTTTTACTAAATTGCAGTTAATTCAGAGTTCAAAGCTTCCATGTGATGCATAGTGGATATATTAAGCAGGTAGGTTTAATAAAGCCTCTCTGGCATTAATTGTCCAGCAATAATCATGTAGTAAAGTGAATTGGATCCCTGCTAGCAATAGCGATGGTTGTCCTGTAGCTATGTGCAGTGTTAATAACTATGAACGCTTTCCTGAAGGACATGCCTTCAAAGGCCGCAAGAAAGTAGATAATTAAATACATTTAAATGTGAATTAGTTTGCTACATTTCATGGCTTAAGGCTGAACTTCTCTCACAACAAAGATGTTCAGGCTTCAATCCCCCCGTGCAGTTAAATGAACTCAGTGCAAAACTAGGCCAAGGCAATACAAGGATTAGGGTTGCTCTGAGCTTGCTGGTGGGAGGAATGGAGGACGGACTGGAGGAATCACAGGAGTCAGCTGAGGCTGTGGATGTCTCCTGCCTTTCTCCCATCCCAGCAATCTGCAGTCCCACACAACCACCCCCTCTGCCTGCTTGTTGAGCTGGACCCAGCTCTGGGAAGGAATAGCACTGCACTGAACACACGTTTGGGCTCCAGCGTTACACACTGGGCAGCGTTACACCACCTGAAGCAGGAGTGATGTGCTGGGTTATTTGCATTAGCACTAAGAAGGAGAACTTAAATTGCCTGAATGAGAGGAAAGCCCCCTTTATTCATTCTGCAGGGAGAGTTCAAACGCTGTTAACCCTTTATGTGCCCATGAGGCAAACGTTCCACTCTCGGTGCCCTCATGGGCGCTGTGGTATGGAATCGGCCGTAGCACAAACGAGCAGCAGCATAAGCTCTTCATGAACAGCCGCTACTACCTGTGCCCCCGTTTATTTTGTTGTTTTCTCCCCCTTTTCGGGAGCGCAGCATTTCCTTAGGAATAGGAGATGACCAGGGAACTGATTGCCCGGCTCCTCAGCCGGGCTGGACCGTAGCAGGAGGTCTGAAACCCGGCACGCTGCAGGCTGTGCCATGGGGGAGCTCCCGGGCACGCCGCGCCAGCGTGACGGGCAACCGGCTCGCTTCGTTTCGGCTGAGGACAGGAGAGCGCTCGCTGCGTTCTTTGGCGCCCAAAGGGCCCCGAGGCCGGCGGGGCACCCTCCCCAACGTCAGGCGGCGGGGGCAGCCCGGGGCCGCCTGGAACGGACCGGCGGCGCAGAGGTGCCCTGGGTCCAGCCGTGACGGCTCGCCAGCGCCGCGGGGGCGGGGAGGGGAGGGGAAACCCCCAGGATCTCCCGGCCCCCGCGCAGGGAGACACCGCGTTAGTCATCGGGACCCTCCCCCTGTGCGGGCGCTCGGCTCTGCCGCGTTAGCGGCTGTGTCAGCCGGGCGCTAGCGCCGGTCCTCTCTCCCCTCACGGCCCGGCCGTGCCGCCGACGGGACGCGGCGTCTCCGTGAGGCGCGGGCAGCTGCGGAGCCTGAAGGGGAATGGAGGGGCCCGGGCTGCACCTCGCGGGGCTGTGCGCCGCCGCCACCCTCCCTCGGGGCGGCGGGGCGGGCTGCCGGCGGGCGGCGTGAGGCGTCTGAGCCGCCCCGGGTGCCCCCGCCCCGCGCGGGGAATGAGAGGCGGCGCCGCGGGGCTGCCGGAGCCCGCCGGGACCCACCATGCGGGAGCTGGCGATCGAGATCGGCATACGGGTGCTGCTCTTCGGGGTCTTCGTGTGAGTACCCGCCGGGTAGCGGAGCGGAGCGGGGCGGGGGGAGGGCACACGACGCCAGCGGGTTCCTCCGAGGCTGCCTCAACTTTCCTCTCTCCTCCTTCTTCACGCCGAGCGCGGTGTCGGATCGCCGGGGCGGTGCGGTGCGGGGGTACCGGGTTGGCCGCCCCGCAGCCCCTTGCGGAGAGCCACCCGCCCGTGGGCTGTGGCGGCGAGACCCCCGGGCTGCTGCCGGCCCCTTCGGGAGCCCTGAGTGGCGGGGAGCTGCCACCGTTCCCCCGTCCGGGATGCGGAGGAGGGTTTTTCTCCCCGGGGTGAGCCGCTGGAGGAGCAGCGGGGAGGGAGCCCTCTCTGCCCGGGGATTTTTGCCGAAGACCTGAGGGGACATTTTTGCCGGAGAAACTCCCGTTTGTGTGATAAGCGTGGGGGGAAAAAAACCCCAAACCAAAACCCCTGCTCCTGATTTCCTTTGGACGGTTACAGTTATGGCTGTGAGGTCCCTGGCTGCCAGTGCACCCCAACAGCTGGCTCGCAGCGGCGGGAGCCCGCGGTGAGCGAGCTCCGGGGCGGGCACCCTCAGCCGGGGGGTGCCGGGGGGTGCCGGGTCTGAGGACGGACCTGGGGCTGCCCGTGAGGTGCCATGAGGTGCAGCTGGTTTGAGATGGGTGTCGGCATGCTGCTGTGTAGGAAGGAAAGTCATCCAAATCTGTCGCTGAAAGATGCGGTGCTATCGCTGCAGGAGCACTCTTTCTTTTTTTGCCTTCTTTAGGAGAAAGCACTTAGATGTTATTTTGTGCTTTATCCAGCAAGCAGGCTTCCCCTTCCTTCTCAGGGCTGCATCTCTTCTTGCTGGTAGTTGGTGTTTTCTATGCCTTTGAACAACGAAAAGTTACAATCCTGATGTAAGTTTGCATTTCAGTTGCTTAATGTTTAAAGTGGAGTTGTCTCTGTCATCTCTGAAGCATCGCAGAAATCGGATCAGATTCTGCTACTGTTTACTTGTTTATTTAAACAGGAATCCTGTTGGTCACAGGTGCAGGCAGCTCTGCTATACAGAGCATCTATTAAGCCCTGGTAGTGCCTTACAGCTGGTGATACTGGAATGCTTTGATGCAATTCATTTCTGAACCTCTTATGAGTTAATTTGACTGGTTTACTGGTACTTGAGGTTTTGCATCAGGGCTCATTTCTCTTGAATATCGATGCAAATCTTTTGATTTGCAATGCGTTTGGTAAGTGTCGTCCTCTTTGTTTTAGGATGAACTTTGATACCTTCAAAAACCTGGATGGTACCTTTGATGTCTTTCACTTTAGTTGTGTCTTGCTTTGAAAGTAGACCTGTGCCTTCCAGCAGAACTCTTTTCTCAAATAGATGAAATTACAGGTTGAGTGAAGACCCCCAAAACTGATGCTACATCAGAACCTTTCCCTTTGTTACAGTTGCAAATGTAATTGCTCACACCATCCAGTTAGAGATCTCTCTATATAGCTTACTACCATGATACGTAAATCATGCCCCATTGTAAGTAGTGATCTCTAGGTTATGCTTGTTTTCTCTCTTCATTTCCTCTCTAAAACATTCTATATTTTTCACAATTGCTTATGCTGGTTCTATTCTTTATATGGCTTCAAAATCAACTGAGTGAGAAGTGGCTAAGGGAAATACTTTTGGTAGAACCACCATAATGCCGCAAATGACTACAGAAGTGCTTTTTGCATTTTTCATATAGCTTAGCTTCTTCCTTCTTGGGATTCTGGGGAATAGGTCTGGCATTGTAAGAGGTCATTGGGAGCATTCATTGACTCCTAAAAGTACCAAGCATGTAGTATTCTAAATTCACACCCAGGTTGGTGTTTAGTTTTATGAAGAACTGTGTTTTGTTTGTAATGGATGCAAAAAAATAATCTCTAGCTAGAAGCTAGAAGAGAAGAATGGCTTTTATATCCAGTGAATCTTAACACCAACGTAATCTTTTGCTATCGAAATAGCATTCAGTATTTCTCCGTTTTTCTAACTTGTATTTTATAACTTCAGTGTTATGTAAGTTTAAATACTGTGTTTTCTGTGGTTTTGTAGACAGCCAGGATAAAGATTTTTATGGAGGGTTGACTTCATTGAAATAGCTCTTCAAGTATGACCAATTACTGGTGAATTTGGAACCCCTGGGACTGGAGTCGAGGCAGCGGTAATGTAAGATCTACTGCAGAAGCTATTTCTAGGAATGAAAAGGCTTGTAAGGCTCCAACCTCCCTTGGAAAGGAATGCTGTTAGCATCAGTGAGTTTGAGGCTAGGTCTGAGATCATCTTCATTGTGAATGCCAGCTACGAGATAGGCATTTGTCCACTAGGAACCTGACTGAAGAGTGTAAGTTCATTCTGAATAGGTGCTGATGACTTTGGGTCACCACCAGCCTTTGTGGTGTAAGAAACCTGACCTTGAAGATAATGGTTCCATAGTTATTTGCCAATTGTGAACCATCTGTGCCTCCCAGATGTCTTTTTAGCTTCAACCTACAGATTAATATAACTCAGAGTAATATACTGGCATATTTTCTATCATAAAATGCAAAAGAAAAAGGTACATATTCCATGTAGTAGTTGTGCTTGGTGATAAATGTCATTTCATAAAGATGGAGGTGTAAAAACTTATGTTGCAGATTTGCTGAAATGGAATGTATTGCTAGTTTGACTGCATTTGACAGCAACAACAGCCCTATTGTCTGTACTTAAGACTGACAACCTTCCCCCCACCCCCTGCCCCATAATTATGAACTTTAGTCATTCCACCAAAGGCAAAAATCTATTCTTGTTATTTAAGTTATCTGATGTCATGCAAATGTACACTATTCTGAGTGACAGGCAGTTTTTGATGGTTGTGTGTTGGTTTGGATGAATTCAACAGACAATCAGCTAGGATAATGATAGCTCCTTCAGTTCTTGATCATGGGTTCTTAGCAATTTCTAGGCACTCACTTAGCAATTAAAGATGGGTTTAGGTATTGAAATTAAGCAACCCAGGCTTCCCTGCCTTTACAAAGATCTGTGCTGAAGAACATTTTAGCCCTCAGGATTTACTGCTATTGAAGGAGGGATTAGTTAGGAGAGATTTATTAGAACTACAGCTTCCTGAAATTCAGAAGGAGGAGTTAAAGAAAAATGTATCAACCAAACCCCAAGTCAGGTGAACACAACTGGTTGCAGTCAGAAAACATCCTTGATGCACATTTCACTGGAAATGTAGATAGATGTTCTTTGAGTACCTTCAGGAAAATAGCTCTCAAGTCACACCCTGCAAAGTCCAAGTAGAATAGTGATGCTTCTGTTCTGCCCCACAGTTTTTCCCAGTTCCTTACATTAACAAATTAATTCTTCATTTTCAAAATATTTTGCCTTTTGACTGGGTTGAAATGATGCTAATGAGCATAGATGGCTTGCTGCTTACTAGGCAAAGAAAATTCTCATGCTGTAATTTGTCTTATTATTATGTTACAGTTTCAGACACTTTTTAATTAAAACTTGACTGTAATCAGTTATTGCAACTTTTTTTGTTTGGTCTTTTATTTATTAAGAAATATCTGTGAGTACAGAGCTGGATTTTTTTTTTTTAAGTGAAATTTTTCATGTAGGCTCTCAGAAGCAGAGATAGTCTAAAATTGTCTGAAGTAGAAGGTGTTTAATGTAATAACTGTGAGTGTGTACATTGTTTATAGAAAAAAACAAACCCTGCTGATTTGAAAAATGACTGAGTTAGGGTCTTGCACCTCTGTCTTCTTGGTTATGTACTTATTCCTGTGTCCTGGAGCATTCTGAGATACCTGGTTAATGCTAGAATGTGTTAAATATGATCAGTCTTTCATCTGTTCCATGCCGACGATGGCATTTGTCACTTATTGAATGCTTGATAAAAGTAAATTGTTTCGACTGACCTGGTTTTAGTCACTTAGGGCAATTTTAAAAAGATTTGTGAGCAAGTCTGGTATTTTTACCTGGGGGTGATGCCTTTAAAACAGTGTTCTTCGTCAGTCCTAAAAATAATTAATTGACTAGTAGCTCAGTGAGCCTGTGATTGCCAGCAAGGATGGCTTAGTTTCTTACCTAAAACAGAACAGCGTGTATCTTGCTGTCTCCTACAAGGAAAAGGTTTTTTCAGCTGTTTCAGAAGTTTTAGAAGACCATAGCACTGTCTGGGTAGGAAGATAGAGGAATTGTCTGTGGTAGTGTGTTCAGCACAATGACTTGTCAACAGCGCATCGCTGATGTTTCTAGAGCTGTCTAATTGATTAAAAGGACACTCTTTCAAGGATTGCTTCATCAAACTTCCAGCTCTTCAGAGTGTGTGATGTGATTAAAATATAAATGTCATTCAGAGTAATTGGATATCTTCCCTACAGCACGGTCTCATTAGCAGCCTCCCTTGGGGATTAATGTTTATCTGAAGGCCAACAGACGTAGGCATTACACGCGTGTAGTGCACGGTGTTGCCTAACACTGACATCGTCCACATGTGTGTATGTCATGTTTGGACTCTGGTTTATGTAAATACAGCTGATTCTCTGCATGTTTGGTGTCTTGTAAGTTTACAAATTAAGATTTTAATCAAGTTATGCATGAAATTATTTAGGCTGGAAAGCTCTTTTAAGTAGCTTGCTTTGTCATGGGTGGTGATCTGGATATTCTGCATGTGGCACCTTTACAAATGGTGCTACGTATTGTCTTGTTAACACAGAGGGAAAAATCAATTAGCTGAGGCAACTCCACAGTGCTGCAGTTCTGCTTTACTCTTGTCTCACAGTTTGCACTTGCCTTTTCTCTGTCATATCTACTGGAGTTTTGGATGATTGACTGACTTGAGAATGATGAGCACTTAGAGATCTGTAGGTAATGTAAGCAAAATGGTACTGAGAAGAAATCACCAGTCTGAGACATTAAGATTTATTTCCTCATCCTGACAGAAACGCTGCCAAATAACACAAATCAGTTGCACCAGGATTTCAAAGTGCCTCTTAAACCTAGGCTCTCTCACTGAGTATTTCAAAGCAAAGTAGGTGTTTGGCCTCATGAGCTTCTCTGTCTTTTTGTGTCCTACAGTCTTCATTGAGTATCCCATAATTTGGGCTTTGTTTGGAACCTGATTTTTTGGCTTTTGGTCTTAAAAAATCTTGGACTTCGTTTCTCTTTCCCCTAATTTCTCATCGAGAAAGGGAGACTAATGCTTCTTTTTCTCACTCTTTGTTCATTTAGTTGATGAACCCTTTCTTGTGAGCTATGTGGACAGTAGCCAAACTCCCTGAACATTATGCTTGGAGCTTTTTCAGTGGTGGCTTCAAAAATAGTAATGATAACAGGAAGTGAGAACACTAATGTTTTTAATTACTAACCTGCTTAAAAATAGGCACTGCGTTGTAAATCATAATTTAGATGATACTGAAAATGAGGGAAAGATTTTTGTTTTGTGGCTCCAGTTGAAGTCTAGCTCACTGAGTAGGGTTAATGAATTGTTAAGGTAAAGACCTGCTGTAAAAAAGACCTTGGTCTCTCTGGTGCTTAGAATCTGAGAACATATATCAAAGGTTGCATATTGAGCTCCAGTGGCAAGCAACAGACTTGTTCCAGTGCTCAGCAGAGTCTGTTACACCTTTGAAGTGATGGAGGAATTAGAATGCTGTGGAGCTTCTGTAACTTGCTGAATGCAACTGATATATCACAAAGTAACCTGGATTTTAACTTCCCTCAGTTCTGCGTCCTTGAGAGGTTACTGTAAAAACAAAAGACCATAAATACCTATTATACCTGATGTAATATGAAGCACACAACAAAACAACCGTGTGCCTGTCCTAATATCTGTGAAATATCACTACCCTGGCAGAGACACTTGGTACTTGGCATTCCACTGAGCTGAAGCTTGTTTCCATTGTTTTCTTATTTTATTTATTGTAACTAGGGTAGCATTTTACTTAACAGCTATTCAGGATAAAGTGTACCTGTCTTTTTTTAAATTATTTTTTTTAATGCAGACTGTGGTCTGAGCAAAAGATTTCCTGTTCTACAGACTGATGCCTCGATATCAATAGAAATAAGTTTATTCCATTTGTCTTTCCTGAGTCCCAAGGGGTAAAAAAAGGGGGGATTTGATGGTAGGATTTCTGATTATCCCATTAATAGGGTGGGATTTACAGCTGATGTCCAAGGCTAAACTCGCAACGGAATACATGCTAAAAAAAGGATGTTCCTGTAAATGCCAAAGCATCTGCTCCAGACTTGTGAGGAGTAAATGGTGACTTTGTGTCTCTTCTTGTTGAAGCCTATTTACTCACTGACTTTGGCACTCTGTACTTAACTTGCTCTCAGCCCCGATTGAGGATGTTTTATATTTTATAGTGAGAATATTACTAAGCCTGACAGGGTTTCTGTAAGGGAAGTTTTTCTTTAAAAAAAGAAATTGATTTTCATACTTTGATCTAAGCACAGCCAAGCTGTTGCACGACAGTGTTTCTTATGGCAGAGCCTTTAATAAAAAGTACAGTCTTACTGCTGAGAGCACGCTCAGACCTGGCGCAGTAAACCAAGATCTTTATCGGCTCACAGTCTGTCGGTGACTTTTCAAAGTGAGTATGTGAAATAGCAGGCAGAATTATTGATGCTGTAAGGAGATTAAGGATTACATTTAGTATCTCCTGTAACTTTTTTCTGTAGTGAGCACTGTACTGATACTGAACAGGGGACATTTAAGTGCTGCATCCGTATTGGCAAGGATTGGTGGACAGAGAGAGAAGGCTAAAGCCAGTACTCATGTCCCTTCCTGAAGTATCTGTTGTGATCTGATAATCCACAAGGGATTTATGCTTAAATCATTAAGGAAAGCTTCCCTGGTTTCTGAATCAGAATAACTGCTTTACAGATGATCCTATTAGATCATCTCCGTAGAACAAACAAAGTTGCCATCAGATGTACCCCTTGAAAAAAACTTTCCCATAACTGCATGGATTTTAAGGTATTTTCCCCTCATTTTTTCCCCTTTCCTTATAAATGGTAAAATTGTGACCACTGGAGCACCAGTCATTGCTGTGCAAGACATTGTGACTGATCTACACGATTCTGCAGAAAACTAGATTAGGAATGTTTGTTTGTTGGAAATCAGCTGTCTACAGTTACTGCCTGTTGTATTTGTTTATTTCTTTGCATTGCAAAATATTTTTAGCTCTTACGTTTAGCCAAGTGGCTAAATATTTTCCTTGTGAAAATACCACTGAATTTAATTAAAACTGCATATAGATAAAATACATTAAGTGTGAATTATCTTACTGTAGGCTAGAGTAACAGGGTTTACAACTGGTATTTTCATACTGAGTGGCTGATTAAGAATAGTTATGCAGGTGAATTTTTAGAGAATGGAGGAAGATTGAGAAAGATGGTAAGGGGGGAATAGTAAACCCTTTTCTGAGAAAGGATAGCAATAATTAAGCTGTTTAATGTACAAATCTGAGGAGACATGGCTATAGCCTTCACGTGTAAACAGTTGCCATAAAGATGTACAAAGAAGGCAAAGTGCTTTTCATGCCCTTTGGGATCTGAAGAGAAGGGAAGGGCATTTAAACTTGTAGTAAAAGAAACTTAGTCTGTGTGAAAATACAACCTAATGGAGAAATACAACCTAATTGTAAAAACTTTTGTGCACTGTGATAGATTGCTCAAGACCTGTGCAGAATCTCCACCAATATACATTTTAAAAATCAAGTTACAAGTAAGTATCTTTGGATTATTTTACATGGAGTTTTGCTTTGCTGCGTAACTGCGAGGGGACAGACTAGGTGGCCTCGTAAGCTGGCATGACTCAACTTAGTGGACCGAGGTTTTATACTACCTGTGAGTACCCCAGTGCACGGGGCAAAAGTTGGAAGACACCAAAACAAAATTTTGGGCTCATGCTGATGGGCAGAGAAGGAAATGATGTTACCAGTTTGAATGTACTTGGAGAATACTTTAGCATACTTAGAAAAAGCTGATGATACCTTCTGGCTGGAGGGTAGTGCTATGCCAGTATTGTATTCTAAATAGTCTTCATTGATGAGATTGTGGGGAAAATGACTGCCTAGCTGAGGTGAAATGTTTCACTCTGCAGTTTTGCAGTTCAACATTTTACTCTATTTTGAGTGAGAAGTTTTACTACCGCTTTAGAATTTATAGCGGAGGTGTAAATGTCAGCTCAGACATATTTCAGCTTCGAAGGCTTTGTGGCCCCCTGCCAAGTGTTGTGAAGCCTTGCAAATTGAAAACAACAGAGGAGAGTATCATTTGATATAAAGTGTTATATTTTCATTAGCTGCCAATTTTCCCTAATGGGAGAACAGATCTAATAGCCTGACTGTACACTCATAGCCTGCAGAGAGACCATTAATAATTTCATTCATCCAGTGTCCAAGGTGCTTTACTGGAGTGGGACTATTCCTACCGACTTCAGCAAGTGCTACAAAATGCTGGAAGTGATGTTCCTATTACCTGTTATATCTTCTTTTCTTTTTTAAATCTTTATTCATGCTCTGGAACATGTAGATATTCACACAAGGGTGTTGTTTGTTGGGATTCTTTTTTATGTGAGTGATTTTTAATATGGTTTGATTTGATTGTGAATATTGTTAAGCAGGTGTCTGTGTCCCATCGCCCTCCCCCAAGAATAGTGAAGTCATTGCGTACAGCAGCTGGGAAGGAAAAACTGGAACGCAGTAACTTATAAAATTATATTAAATTTACTAAAAAAACTTCACCAAAAAAAGTGTGTCCATTAGTACTGAAGTGTTTTACTTCAAAACACTTTACATCAAAAATGTTTGCATTTTTAAAAGCATGTTTTATTAAATTGAGTTTAAGGGATGCCCAAACAAAGTATTTCATTAGAGTTTGGGTTAAAATGATATTTTCCTGCTTAATCAAAAATTAATGTTTTAATTTCAAAGAAAGAAACTCGTGATTGAGCTTTCTAGATTAGTTCCTAGTATTTCTCCCCTCTCACTTCTGTACCAGCTCCTGAGTTTTTGGTCTGGAAAAACAGTCTGAGAAATGTGTTTGGGCACTTGGCTCTCATTGTGGACAACTTTTTTGATACTACTTAATCCTCACTCCTTCCCTCAGGTACAGGAGAGGCTTTACTGTCCTACAAGTCCTCTTTCAAGGTCATCCATTACATATTTAAAGGAAATAGGATGCAAATCATAAACGTGCATATAACAAACATTCTAGACAAAAACCAACTCAGCAGGAAATTTTCAAGTCATGTTCTTCTTATTAAAATTCACATTCTGGTAAAAAGCTGGTTGAGTGGGAACACTTCTTGTGTACGAGTGGGGGTAGGTTTTTGATACAGAGTTTTTTGAAGAAATTGGGTAGGGGGGCAGTGGCTGAATGGAGACAAGATCCTGCAGCGTGGAGGATTGTATTAGTGTGTTTCAGAGATAGCTCCTGAATAAGCTGCCAGGGTCCAGCTGTCACTTCCAACTGATTAAACCTTGTTCTAAGCAAGATCTTAAAGAGCTGTCACTGGAGGGACAAGAGTGAGAAGCATTGAAGTCACAGTGAGCCACAAAGGGAATTTTGGAGGAGAAGTGATGGAGGGATAAAAACAGCTGAGAGGGAGAGCTTTGGTCACTAAGAGAAGTTCTAACCCCTGGCTTTCATTTTGGGTCCAAACCTGGAGTGGCATGAAGGTGTGAAAGTGGAGGAAACTTTATCAGACTACTCAGCTCTATCAGGTCGCTGTGAAGTTAGGATAGTTGTCCAAGGAGCTGAGAGTCGTGTGGCTGAAAACAGTTTGAGATGTGAAAACAAGCATTAGAAAACATCAACCCCAAAATTTTGACTGTCTGTAATATGCTTTGGTTCATTATTCAGATGTGTGCTTAGGTGATTTAAACCTCTGATATGAATTCCATTTTTCACTTTAGCATAATGTACAATTGTCAGCTTTGAAATTTCTACAGGCTACATCAGTGTTCATATACTGATGACTTCCTTTCTCTCTGCTCCCTACACAAACACATTCAAATGGCTTTTGTGAAATAGCTCATATCATAGAGTATATTTAATAAAAACAGAACATAGAGGCAATGGTTAGTAGTATAAATTATGCTTTTTATTAACTAAAATGAGAGCTAATGCAATGAAAACAGTAACCAATAGTTTTCACTTTGTTGGTACCTGTTATTTCTGTCAGACTAGCACTGTTCATTCTACCTGTCACAGTAGTGTGGCTGCTGGATTGCCTTAAGTATTTATTAGAGTGACATAATGAGTAGCAGCTTTGACCTGCTTGCCTTGTGTTTGAAGTGCTACACCACTGCTCCCTGTGAGCAGGGATCACAAAAACTCAACTGCTTCTTCACCTCGGGACCAGCTAAATACCAAAACAAATACATTTTTGTTTCAAAATGGTATGTTTTATATTCTGCTGTCCAGAAAGCAAAAGATGCAAAGATTGCTTTCTTTACTAGGTCAATTTTTAAAAAATATAAGCCGTGCAAAACTCTGTCAATTTAACTCATTTTGCAGTTTTATTTCTCCCCCTTGTTTCGGTACAGCTGCTCTTGTCTCCTGCTCTTCTGTTCAAAGCTGCAATGCAGCATGGCAAATATTCCCTCTATTCCTTTCACTTTGCTCATTTCCAAATATTTCACTTTTTCCAAGGAAGAAATGATGGTGAAAAGGTTGTGTCTAAGCTAGCTAAGTAGTTTAATGCCTGAATACCCATTTTTATTCCCATTAAATGGGAGTTTTCTAGATTCATACAAGGAATAATGATATTCAGGAATATGTAGTACTACTTGCATTCAAAGTGCTCAGAATGTATGTGAAGATTGCAAGTTCTTGGACTCTTTCAGGCACACAAGAACAACTGGCTGGCTGTGTTAATTGCTTGTTCTTGTGCTGTTCATGCATGCTCAGATAATCCCTTTCCTCTTAGGTTTAGTATGACTGAAATAATATCATTTACCCAGAGAGAGTTCAAATGCCAGGGATTGAGAAAGCTGTAGAGGTGTAATTTAGGTGCTAAGGAAATTAACACTAGATTTAAAACTTCAGGTTGTTATTCTTTTTTCCAGCATTATGAAAAGACTGCTGGTTTGCTATTTCATATTAGATATTCTAAGAACATTTATGTATCATTTATATCTTATTTCATAAGCTGCAGGACTCCTGTTGTGTCTCTATATTGTTGGTTTAAGATCTGAGCTTTTAACTGAGCCCAGACTCCCCAGCTGTTGCCTCCTTGCTGATTCATTTAATTCATATTGTTTCTTGAATTTGGACCAATGAAGGAAGAGAAAATTTGAGCAAAGGGGTTGGGTCTAGTTTTTAACCTGTTTCTGCCTGTATTTTCAGTATGGTACGTGGTATGGCTTATGTCTAGAGCCTAATCTCAGGCACAGCTGATGAAACCTTTATAAATACAGCCCCAGATGATATATCAGAGAAGGGTCCAGTGGCTCAATGGTCCTTCTGACACACTGACTGACAGAGATTCTGTCACATAGTTAAGATTGTGGTTGAAGAACCCGTTGTGTGCCGTGGCTCTGTTGCCCTAGCAGTAGGATGTACTATTACTGGGGTGCAGTGCTACCTGTGATGAGGAGAGTAAAGCATGTGGCCATTCATCGGTGGAAGCAGTCACGCCTGGATGTGTATTTGTTAAATCAGTGGATATATGAGGCAAATCCAGGAAACCTGCCATTAAGACTAAAGAAAAATATTGAAAACTCTCTTCTTTCCCTATATCTGGGAAGTATGACAGCCATTGTAGTATATTTATTTCTAAAACTGCATCAGAATTTTTCAATCCCTTAGACTGGATAATCAAATGATATCTGAAGGGATGCTGTGGGCATAGTGCTAGCTGAATGTACCTCTGCAATTGCTAGCTGGTTTAAAACTTTTAAAAAGCTTTTACTTCAAGTGAAATATATTTGAAGCCAAACCTACCCCTAAGAACCAGTTCTCAACTAACCAGTGACGTTAAATAAATTAAAACCAAAAAGGTTGCCCCTGCCCTTTGTCCTTATTGGTCCCAGGATTTAATTCAATTGACTTTTGGGTCTTTCCTACCTAAAACTGCACCCACAGAATTAAAGTGGGGAAAGCTGTATACATTCAGATTAGAATATCAAATATTATCAGCAAGTTGTGTGAAGGCTCCATTTCTAGCTTCTCAAAGATACAGAAATTTTAAAAAGGCTCTCAACTCACACTATTCCCAGAGCTGTATTGGGCACTGGATAGGGACTGAAAGAAAGAAGCCTCTTGCAACATTTTTCTTGCCACTTACTTTCTGCCACTACTCCTCTCGGTCTTCGTAAATACTTACCTACAAGCAGAAGGTTACAGTAAATGGAGAGGCATCAGATCTTCAAATTTCTGTAGCAATAAAAACAGCTTCTGAAGTATCTTTGAGGGTGTTCCTGGTGAGTGTTGCCTACACTGTATCCTGCAGGACACGCAAGCCCAGTAAAGCTCTGGTTTAGGATTACACTTGGTTAATCAAAAGTGATAGGTGTATACGCTGCATAGCAGTGTATTGGGAAATAAAAATTTTTAGCTGTTAAAAAGGAAGAGGTAATTTATTGATGCAGCAGCTTCTCTATCTTAGGGTGAATGTAAATTAATGAATTGGTTTTAGTGCAGCTATGAGATGATGGGTATAATAACACATTTCCATCAAAGCCCATGAAGACCCAATAAAACATTAATTTCTGTTCTTGTGTACATACTTATGCAATCAATATCTACTGCAATATAAATTGTAATATAGAATTTAACTCTTTACTTTTGAGTTCCATGGAGAGATTGAAGCTGTTGCTGGAATACTTGTCAGCAGTGTGCATACTTGGCATGTGTGAATACCAATCCAGCTAATGAGCCAACTCCTGTATTAAGAGTCTTGCTTTGATACTGAATTGATGCTCCTGGCTGGAATGAACTGCCTTACCTTGCATGGTAAAACTGGCAGAAAACATCAGATCTCCATCAGATAACCAGTGTTGTGCCTTAATGATAGGGAAAGTTTTTCTTTATATCAAAACCAGGGTTTGCAGTATTGAAGTTATATTTTTAATTGATGTCAGCTTCTTCCTTGGTGGGATCGCAGTTCATCATTGATAATTGGGCCTCGGTCATATTTTGTACCTTGATACATAACACCCTTGTTCATGGCTAAGGAACCACAGATTTCCCAAATTACTGTAGGAATTAGACTGCTCAGATCTCCTCCCTTATGCTAACCTCTGAGCTAACACAAAGCTATCTCATCGTGATAATACACAGACAGCTGCAATTCAGAAACCAAATTCCTCCAATTTTCATGTGGTGAACAGAATGATGGTGATAAGAATCAATGCTAGTGGTTTATCTCACCTCATCACTCTCCTGTCTACTTCAGTTCTGTTAATAATTTTGCATTCCAGCCACAGACCATGTCAGGCTTTTCATATTTTGTCTGGTTTTGCAGGAGTTCCTAAAATAACCATGAAAAACTTATGTATTTTTCCTTAATATTACCCCTAGGGAATAAACAAGACCATTTTTTTATCATGAGAATAAGGTATTCTCTCCAGGTATATCAAATAACATGACAGGAATACTTTTCTCATTGTTAATATGTTTCAGAATTGAGAAGGTGAAGTCTTGGGCTCAAATGTGAGCAAAGGCAAAGTGAATAAGCAGTGCCCAGTGCAATGGACCCAGCCACTGGAAATACTGGGCTCTTTCTGTTTAGCCTGGGTCACTTGCTGGAAACCCCCCAGCAAGTTCTGTCTTTCAGAACATAATTTTCTTCTCTCCATAGCTGTTGTGCACTGTGATGTGTTCTAATTTACTGCTCTTCATTCAAAATGTTGGGGCTCTGAATCCGTCGGGTGAGAATCTCTCATCGAGTTATTATGTTTATAGCCTGTAATTAGGTCAACCTATACAGAGCCCTACCAACTTCAGCCTCACTGATGCTGCTCACGGCTGCTGTTTCAGTGGCAGGACAACTGATTGCACAATTTAACATGGCAGGTACATTATAAAAGCTTTTACTACTAGATTTGAGACCTGGTTTGGGGAATACTCAAGGAAATAGCATGTAAGAAATGCAGAATGGAGTTGCAACAGCAGTCACAGATAATCTGTTTCTGTGGGAGAGGCAGTGCTGAGTTCGCTTACACGGAGTTCTGCAGTCAGGGAGTGGTAGTCAGCGCCAAGCTTTTGCTTGTCACTAGCCCTCAGAAGCGATTTAGAAAAGAGGTTCATGAATGTTTGTGGCTTTGCTGCTCTCTCTTCATTATTTGCTCAAGTGAGGAATTGCATGCAAAGTCATTTTAGGATCAGATCTGCTTATCAACAGATGATGCTTAGAAAAGAGGACGATTGATCATTATGTATCTGATATGAAAGACTGAGTACTGCAATCACAAGTTCATGTTCATCCTCTTCTGGTGCTTTGTCATGGCATGTGTACTTCTCAGTCCTCTCTTTTCTTACTCATTGTTACTTGGGACAACCCTTACCTGCATCTAGGAAGAAGATAAAGTCTTCAGAGACAAAGCAGAAGGCAAGAAACCCAACCCTCACAAAAACCCAAGTAGCCCTCTCCTCTTGTACATCCTTTAGTTGATACTCAAACCTGGGAAGTAACCTCTAACCCTGTAGTGTGCTGTGAACACTTTTTATGAAGCAGGTGTCTAGGTCCCCAAGATTGCCAGGACAAAAGCCCCTGTGTCCTCTTCTGTATGATTTCATACTGTTACTCTCTGAAAGTGGAGCTGTTGGCGAGTGGCAGTCCTTGTAACACTAGTAAGTGCTTCTAAGATGAAAGCTAGTTGTGATTTCATTGCTGGAAGTTTGTATCTTACACTAACAGGACACAACAATACAGCACATCTATCTTGTGCCCATTTATCTTTAACTGCCCAGTTTTTGTAGCTAGATGGGGAATGTACTTTTCTGCTCTAACATTTAAAGGTTTCTACTTTGCAAACTTTGCCAGTGTGGTACTGCTTATTGCTCTGTCTCTGATCTTAGAAACTTCCAGATGCCTTTGCTGCTTGATTTCGTGCTGCTGAATGCCGGGAAATAGCAGCTACTGTAAGCAGTGTTTGAAACAATAAGGTGGGGTGCTAAACAATACTCTACTGTTAATTATGGGAAATGAAGACAGTGGTGGGTATACAGGTCAAAGACTCTGAGGGTATTTGTGCAATGCTTGATTCATTCACTGCTTGTAAATGATTTCATAGGAGAACATTACTAGTCCATATTATCACAAAAGTTGGGTGTGCTTTTACCTTGATTGGTGTGTGGTGCTTGGAAATGCTTGTGTCCTCAGAAAAGAGCAATGATTTATTTAGCGTAGTGTTGCAGGCAATAGTGTTGGGATGTCCAAAGCAACCTCAGGCACTTGGCACCTGTTCCTCGCTGATGTTTGGAATGGAATTAGGGCTTCTCTTTCCCTTAGGTTGGTTTGAAAGTCACAGTTAAAAGCTCTTGAAGTTAATGGAAGCCCTTTAATGCCTTAAATGTGTTTTCAGGCTGCAGTGTTCAAAGTCTTCTTTGTTAAATAATTAAAGTTGAATGAACATGTAAACATGCAGAAAGTGTGAGAACAAAAAGCTAATACTAATATGGAGTAAGCTTCCTAAGTTGCCTTACCTGCTACCAGGGGATGGTATATGATTGAACTTGGATTTTCAGCCATAACAGAAAATGTCTAGAAGCTGGTTTTCTTTATCCAAAGACTACATTAATTTCTAATAATGTTTAGTCATTTAAACAAGCTGGTGCTGGTTTATGAATAGTAATAGACTGTACTTTTCGTTAGGATGAAGGAACATAAATCACTAAGTGTCAGGCAGCTTAGAAACCAGTATGTCCTCATGATTGTTTAATAGAGTACAAAGGGAATTGCCTTCAAGCTAGTGAAATCTTGTATCCAGTCGCCCATCGGTGATGCTTCAAAAAAGAGAGGGAATTGTTCTCTTATGAGTCTTGGCATAAAAATTTAATTAGCAGCTGAGCTTTTTCTGAAGATTAGAAAAAAGCTATTTCTTTTTATACAGTCTTTCCTGTAACTGTTTACTTTATATTTCTCTATTGTTCACACAGACAAGATCTGCCACCTTCTGCATCTATTTTTTCCCCCATCCTTCAGGAGTGATTTTGAAATTATTTGACCTGGTTTCAGCAGGTTTTGGGTCTTTTTTTCATTATATTTCAGCATATTTAAACACTTCTTGGAAGACATTCAGAATACAAGTCAGAGGCAGGGATACGTTATCAGACTTCATAGGTAGTGGATACAAAACTGCTGTCACTTAATAAAGAAGTAATTGTAATAACTATTGCTGTCATTGATAGATTTGCTGAAATGCAACACTTCCATAAGAAAAGTTGCAAGATAGTGAGTATAAATTGATTAGAAAACCAGTGCTCAATTGGAATAAGATACTCTTTATGTTATTTGTTACAGTTTGATCTCTTTACCATACATTATTTTGCTCTTAAAGGAATGAACTCTTAGCATGTATTTGCAGTGTCTTAGTATGATCTCTGTGAGAAATCCAAATTTGATTTTTGTTTAATTTCTGAGATTTAAATGACTATACTTCAATCTTGGCTTTCTTACATAGCAAGGAGAGGAAACAGAAGAACAAGAGCCCCAAACCTTTAACTCTGTTGGCCTTTGCTCATAATGTCAAATGTCTTGATGTCAAATGAATTAAATCTCTGGTCTAATGTGCCACATTTTCTAAAAGTGCCCTGGTGCACAGATAGGCTGTGATGACCTTGAAGCATAGATGTTTGTTTATGTTTTGGTTCTTGCAGTTAATAGAAATGCTTCAAGGCCTTGGTATGTCGAAGAATGTCTCTGCTTCAGGGTGTTCCTTGGCGTATCCATCAATCCCATTGCTTTGAGAATTGCCTCAGAACAGTCAGACCAGCAGATACCCGAGGGATTATGTCAGAATAGATGTGACTGGCTGAAGGTTGTAGTAACTGAAACTCAACTGGCTTCTTTAGCTTTCTTTTATGCCCAGATGTGCATGTGTTTACTCCTTATTTATGTTAGGATGAGAATGGTGAAGTACTTCCTGGCCATGGAACCTGTATTACATCTTCATAACAATGTTAAGTCCTGGACAGTGTAGCTGTGAACTTTGCTATTCAGCTCTCCCTGGTGACCCATCTTAGATGTCATACCCAGGCCTATGACTTCGCTTGGTGACAGAACACTTTCAGCCAGTAGTCTCTTGCTTCTGGCTGCTGTCAATATCTTTAAAGATGGAAAGGAAAAAATAATGCACTTTAGGACTCTTAGAACTCTCAGGGCTTTCTCTTGGAAATTAAGTTGCCTGTGTTATCTAGAAATCAACCTTCATTTTTCTAGTTGAAGAGAAAAATTGTAAAATTATTTTTTCATATATGAGATGGTTGTCTTAGAAGCCTTTCCCTCTTTGTGTCTTGCTCAAGTCTTTGGTTTTTTAAATTTAAATTAAAAAAATGTGATTTTTTTCATTTTGAAAACACAGCATTTTGACACTCCTGAAATTCATCTTGCACCTTCTTTGGAGAGCTCAGGATAACAGTAAATATTCTTTGCAATGCTAGACTCTAAGTTTCCAGAAGAATCTAGATGTCCATGTAGGTCAGTAAGGGAAACACAACTATCTGTACAAGTGACAAGGCTGCGTTTAACTTGTTTGGTCCTCAGATTTTGTTTACCTTTAGGAAGAAGTCATCACTTGGGCTCTTTGAAGCAGAGAGTTTAGTACCTTCTGTCTAGTGGCAGTCTGAGTGTGCTCAGATAAAGGGGGTCAAGTAGTGGCGTGTGCTGGGGATGTGGGAGGCTGGTGAATGAAGAGATTCCATAGGCTACGGTGAGAAAACAAAGAACAGCTGATCAGCCCTCAGAAGGGATAAAAAGGATTTCCTAAGACCCAGAAGACTGGATAAGGTTTGCTGCTGTTTTGGAAGTTGCTGACTTGGCCAGAATTGCGGAGTTTCATGTGTATGGTTTAATTTTACTCTGCTTTTACAAACGGCTTTCAGCTTTTCCTATTTACAAAGTCAGTTGTTGTAGCTGGTATTTGCATAAAACCTGGTTTTGGAGGGGTTTAAAGCCTTTGGCTTTGGGAAATTTATAGTTAAAGCTCTGAGCCACTACACCTCTGTGTTCTGGCTCCATGGGCATATTGTGTGAGACCAATCTGCAAAAACCGGTCCCTGTGTCTTTTCTCAGTGGCCGTTTTCTCAGTCAAGGTGAACTAGACCTGAAATGGGTGACATAAAGGCAAAACTTCTCAGGAAATCTCATATGACTTCAAAGCTGAGAAGAGTTAAAGGACTTTGTGGAAAAAGGAGTATGGTTTAAGTGGAGAGAGACAATTTACATAGTCCTAAAAAGCTTTTGACACTTCTGCCTACAGTCAAAGATCACAATTCCTGCTGCTTCTTTCAGTGCTGGAAAAAAGATACCACACTATTTTCCTTCTATATACCAATGTAACCTCAACAATTTATTTTAACGCTCTTCAATTCAAAATAGCATAATTACAGAACTGTGTTTGTGAGTGTGGTTGGTTTTTTTTTGGGTTTTTTTTTTTTTGTTAGTTTCTTTTAAGAGAGCTACATGACATGAGAATGCAATTAAAACAGTTTTGGTAGAACGAGACGTTTCTGGTAGAGGTAGCTTCTTTTTAAGCTTGTCAGCCAAATCCAAATACTGGGAATCTGAAAAAGAAAAAAAAAAATTCTATGAGTTTTTTTAGGAATAAGTCTCTTTTGGAGATTTATCTGAAGTTATGTGGTTGGGTTTTTTCTTTTTTTTTTTTTTCCTATCAGTAGAAGGAATTGTCTGGGCTGATTCTTTCTCCCTGCTTTGTGATCCTCCAAGTACACCTGTCATACTTCAAAGCCTGGATCGTGACATTTGAAAGATACATGTTGTATTTGTTACCTGGTATATAATTTCTTCAATGCATAACATCTGCTACGTGTGATTTTTCCAAGCCCACAATATTTTTTGCACTCATTTTCTCACACAAAATAAAATAACAGTTGATTCTCCACAGTGAAGTTTACAGATCATTTATAAAGTTGTAGAATACAGACTTGAAAAAATTGTTTTCCTAAGTGTATATTTATGAAGATTGTATTACTAAAAAGTGGTGAGATATGGTATCAGTGTATTACATGGATAATTCATGCATGCTAGTCATTAATTAACTTTGGGGGAAGTTTTAAATTGGCATGACTCTTCTGGTGTGTTTGGTCATAATTTCAAATTGTGAAAAAAATATATCTTTAATTATTGTTTTCAGTTTTACAGAGTTTTTGGATCCATTCCAGCGGGTTATCCAGCCAGAAGAGATCTGGCTGTATAAAAATCCTTTGGTGCAATCAGACAACATACCTACACGTCTTATGTTTGTAAGTACTAAGGGTTTGTTGGTCCTTTGATGGTTGTAAACCAATTACACTTTCATTTGATAAGCAGTAGGAAACCTTTCAGAAGTACAGGATGTTTCTTTTATTCTAACAATGATGGTTTTCCAATCCAGGAATGTCCAAAATGGCAAAATGTAGGAAATTGTGTGGAGTCTGTAAAAACCTGCATTACCAGGTGACTGAATTTAGGAATGTTAAATTCACAGTTTAAGATTTAAGCTAGTGTTAAGTTAGAGGTCTGTTAGGGAAATGATTAGAGAAGCTTTTTGAATTAGCTGGTTAGGTGACCTGAAAGAACCTTACCATGCTCTTATTAGGTTAAGTGCTTAAATTCTGAAATCCCATTTGTTTTAGGCATGTTAAGCACTGAGATATATGCCTCCAAATACTTTTTGTTGGGGTTTTTGGTTTTGATTTTTTCCCCCCGTGTAGACAAAATCTTTTTCAGTTTCTGCCAGCAGTCCTGAGGTCATTGGGATTGCACTTAATATATCATAGAGTAGTTGTGCTGTCACCATTATTCTGGCTCTCCCCAGCACAGCTCATGTTGTCATGCAGACTGTCTGACATTGATGGTTTGTCTGATTATCAAAATGCATTGTTTTGATAACCATCACTAGCGAGGATTAGCAATCATAGTAGCCTACACGTATAACTACAAGAATACACTGCAGAAATGCTAAGAAATTACAGGTATAGTTCAGCCTATCACCAGCAGGTCAGTCTCTGCAAAAACTTCATCAGTCAAAGCAGAGATTTTGCAAGAATAGGCATGGCAGATGAGGTCAAATCCTAGTACCCTTATCTCAAAGCCTGTGTCTTCAGTGAAGCCCGGGTTTTACTTTTCAGATTAAGAGTTTGAATTCAGAACAAGTGCAAGTCAGCTGTGTAATCTGTCTTCAGTTGTTTTTTGTTGGTTGTTTTTTTTTTTAAAAAGGCTTGGGCCTTCAGCCAGGGAAATCTTTTAATTGAGTAAGGAAAAACTTGAGGGTACTTCCCATTTATGAGATGGCAATATATCCCAACCTTCTAGGACAGAAGCTTCCTGGCTTTAAACTCCCTAAGATATTGTTTCTGTTGCATTAGGGAGAAGCTCTATTAAGTACATCTTCAGCCTGGATTGGTGAAAACATGACTTCTTCCTGGAATGGAAGACAGATGTGTAATAAAATCCAAACCAAACTGTTACATTATTGTGCTAGACTGGGTTTAATTCCACCATTGTTCTTATGCTGGGCTTTACCTTGTGCATGGTTTGTCTGATCTGTGTTTATAACAGAGTTCAAGGACCAATGGGGAATCATTGCACAGGATTTTGCTGCAATGGTGAGCCTGTGTTTTGAAACTGGTTGGGATAATCATTAGTTCCTCTATTCCCTGGGCAGTACCCACGGGGAAACACAGTTCTGGGATGTAAGCATAGGACATTTACCTGTTAACTGCTTCCCATGGAGCCAGCATTTGGTATACGTCATGGCAGGCTGCTCTGAGCTAGTGATGTTTGTATAGCCTGTGTTCTGCTTCTGGCTGAGACCATGACAACTCGGTGACTCAGTGAACAGCTTCTTAAACAGAAAAACTTATATAATTTCTAAATGTTCTTTCTTGAATTAAGAAGAAAAATCCAACTCTCATACTGATCACAAGCTTTCATTATACAAAGGATTTCTGTCCACTAGTGTTGTACTCTGATGTTGAAATGTATGTCTGTGGCTTACAAGCAAGCAGTCCCTAAGACTTTATGAACTGGATTATTTCATCAATGGGGAGATTCAAATTAAGAGAAGTATTGCTGATAATCCAAACCTAGATCCAAGTTAGACAAAGGTGGCTTCTGCATGGGTAGCAAGCCAGCCACAAAGACTGAAAAGACCCAAGCCTTGTTCTGTGTCTCTATCAGTGGCTATTCCTTGGTTTGGAAAGTTTAAGGTACTGTCAGCTTCTCTTGAATGTGTGGAAGTGTGTGGGAGTCCCTATAAATTTAGTATATCTCTGGCTTGCCAAGATGAATAATGAACAAGAGAGATTTTGTCCATGTTTCACAAAAGCAAGGCAATGTTGGAATATTTGTGTCCTGGAAAAGAAAACACTACTAAGACGCGTCTGAAGAGAGTATTGCTTATTAGAGTGTTGCCAAATCTGTTATGGATATGAGCCAAATAGAATCTTTTTGCAAAATATAGAAAAAGGAGTCTTTAGCAAGCCAAACTTTCTTTATATGTGCATTTTGCTGCAGAATAAAAAACGCCTTCCAGCTATTCCCTTTGTGCAAGGAACAGCAATGTACCACAAACATGACTAGTTCTTCATCTTCCTCAGAAATCCATATGCTTGTGAAATACTAGGAAATCTGCGGTTTTACCAGATTTCTGAAGATTGATTGTGAAGTGGTTTGGAACAAGCTGCCACTTGAATTCCATTCTTTGTTGATATTTTCTGCTTCTCCTGCTTGTTCAAGAGATTTCTAACTCCATTAAACCACCGGTATAAGCCAGTCAGCCTGGCCATATATCTACAAGTTCTTCAACGATGGAATGCAGATAACTTTCCTCTCTTTCCTGGTGGTGATCCTTACTTTTAGAATGAAGCTAATAACTCTATGTTTTGCTTTAACCTTTTTTTATTTCACACTCTGTCACTCCAAGCAGAAATGGAACTCTTTCTGGTGCAGAAACATATCACTGAGATAATGTTTTGCAAATGCAGGTGAGGGGGATCTGGTCCACAACTAAAATAGCAAATAAAGTACATGTTCCTGTTGTTTGCTACTCAGATACTCTGAAATCATAAAATGAGGACTGGGATTAATCAGTACTATAAAAAGAGAATCAAACATCTTTCTTATAATGTGTCTGCCCTGTTGGTTTTATATTTCAGTGGGCCTGTTTAAGTTCAGCCTCAATAAAGGTAGCATAATCTCACTTAAGCCCTGTTTTCCCTTGTGCCTTATACAGATTAATTTTTGCCTTGTTTGAAAAGCCAGTCACTTTCACTTTTCTTCTAGAGAATAAATGCTTTTGAAAGACCTTGATTTCTTTTTGAACAAATGTGATTGTGAAGAGGTTTATAGATTCCAGAAAGGAACCAGTTAACTTAGACTGGAACCAACAAGGAGGATAAATGGCCTACCTTGCCTACAAGTGTCCTTTTGCCTCTGCAATTGAATGTCTGAGACAGAATGGATGATGGAAGTACCAGTTGGAAACAAAATCGTGATTTCCAATGCAAGCTACTAATTAAAAACTCCCTGTTATTGTGCTTGGGAGAAATGGATACGTCTCTCTGGAGAAAGACAATAAATACATGCTCTGGGAGGACAGCAGCAGTATATAGACACTGCACGAAGTAGGATGCTTTTGGGATAAGTGTCACATACACAGTGAATCATCAACCTTTGTCTGGTTGCTCTGTGATCATGGAGATGCTGTTTGTTGAAATCAAGTGCGTGCCATGATGTGCAGATGCCATTTCAGGTTCCTTGTAGGAGGAATTCTGCCCTTATGAGCACTGAGAATAAAAGAAGATGCTTCTGTTTAACCAGTGAGTATACTTGCAGATGTTCAGGTTTTTCCATTTTTTGTACAAATTCAAGGAGTTGGCTCCACATCCAAGCACTTGTAAATGGAAGAATCATAGAGACAAGATCCTCTCAATGCATTCAAGAACACAGTTAAAAACAAAAAGTAAACTAAAGAGCATTTTAAAATGTTAGGAAGTTGGTGCTGCAGTCTGTTATGTTGTATGGGGTCTTGCTGAGAGCACAAACTGGATGAGCTGCCTTCCAGCGCCATGCTTAGAGTGGAAAAGATGCATAGGATCTGTACGATCAGTTTATGAATTTTATGGACTTTATAGTCTGTTGCTTTTTCATTTATGAAGCTGACATTTTAAAAGCAGCTCCAGGCAATTACAAATCAATTATAACCCACAGTTATATTACAGTTTAATGTATTTGTTGCCCTGTAGTTGCAAAGACAAATCATCCCAGTTTGCTTAAGGTCAGGAGTTTGATAAACATCATTCAGCCTTCCAGTTTAAATGGAGTTAACTGGAACTAATTATTAATCAGTTGGACTGAAGAGGAATTGATGCTCTCACACATGATATTTGTTATCTCTTACAGGCAATTTCCTTCCTTACGCCACTAGCAGTCATTTTTGTGGTGAAAATAATCCGGCGAACAGACAAGACTGAAATTAAAGAGGCTTTCTTAGGTAAATGTATGTCATACTTCAAGACAGAAAATGTGTGATAGCTCTCAAGGGATTGATTCCAGTTGTAGTCTAAGCCTTGAAAAAGCTTGTCTCTGTTAAAGTCCATTACAGTAGTTTTCAGTGTGGTTGCACTGAATGTGCAAGCCATCTCACAAAAGCCTTTGTTTTTATGTATGTATCTAACTGTAAAAATTCTGTGCCTTAATGCCACAACTTAGCTAGCAAAGGTCACAATTCAATTAGCAGAAACAAGACCGTCTGAGGGACTGTTCAGGTGTACATTTTTCTGTCACCTGGTTTACTCCTTACCTCTTATTTATACTTGCAGCTATTCTAAATTAAGGGTTTGAATGAAAACTCCTGTGAGATTCAGCTGCTTAGTGCAGGAAATTATTCCTCTGTGGTGGTTCAGCTCGAAGCAGTGGCTGAGTACCACAAGCTCCTTGCTCACTCCTGGAGGAGAAACAGACAGACCCTCTGTGCGTTGGTGTAAGGACAGTTTGCTGAAAAAAGCACCGTGAAAGGGGAACAATAACAGCCCACAGCAAATTTCACTTACACCTGGTGATAACACAGAGTACCTTATTGATCTGATAATAACACAGAGTAGTGCATGATGCAAGGACTGACCTGATGCCCCAGCTGTACTCAGGCTGCCCTGGAGGCACCAGGACCACCCATCCCTAGCCAGTCCTTCTTATGGGGGAGTCATGTCAGGTGGTATGGAAACAGCCTGGGCTAACTCAGCTCACCTGGACTGGCTGCTTGAGGTCACCCAGCCAGAACCGGTACAGCCTCTAATTGTTTCCTCTGAGCTTCTACTGTTCCCCACTGCAAAATCTGTGCTCAGGTTCTTTTATAATTGCAAGCTGATGTTTCATTTAAAACTGTGAGTGGAGTTAGATGTACTCTTAATCCTGGACTGTGAACTGCCATGGCTGTGGTACGAGGCAAGTCTAATCACAGTTGCAGGCAGAGGAGCAGGTAGACAGTGGGGATGGTAAATCTTAAACTGTCCCAGTTAATTCTGGCTGCACCTGTCGTTTGAAATCTTGTAGTGATGTATGTCCAGGTCCTTTTAACAAAGATACTGCCAGAGATCAAAATTGATTAAAGCACTTTCACTGGCAGAAGATAGTTTGAAGCACTGAGAACTGCAAATGTTTTTGTTGGCAGTTTGTTTGGAACATGCCTTACACTGAAATTCTGTTTTACTGGTTTATTTACCCTGCAATTTATTTGCCCCTAGATCATAAGGTCAATCCAATTCTCAGCCTTGCCTTAGCTAGATAGGATATAAATTGAACTATGTATCTGCCTTTGAAAATTTTTTTAGCCAAGGCTGAGTTCCCTGTGCTTGTATTTTCTCCAGTTGCTCTGACACAAGTGTGAGAAAATCCTACTTTGATTTTGGCTGCTGCCAGTCACCTGTACTAAGTTCTGAAATGTCTTACGGTGATATTCTATTGACAGGACCTTTCAGTAGAAATAACTCAGATTCATACAATGCATAGAATCCCCATTTTGGGTTTCTTTTTCTGTTTAAGAAGGATAGGAGCTTTGGATTAATTTCTCTGTCACTTTTTCTCACCTTTCTGTTCTAAAGAGATATTAATTAGAGATATGGTGTAGTAGAAGACAGGAACGGTTGGACTTGATGATCTTAAAGGTCTTTTCCAACCTAGTGATTCAGTGATTCTGTGTAATTTTTTTCTGTTGTATTTGCCTCCTGTTATAATTCCCTCTATAATGTCCAGAAGAAAATTTGCCAGCTTCTGCAATATCCTTCTAGCTACCCAGACTTTAGGGAAATCCCAGCCTTCATGTTCTGTTCTGCAGGGTGCCCCTGTTCAGTATGTGCCATAAGTGTGGAACTTCTTGTAGCTTAATTATGTTCAAGTGTACAGTGTATTAATAGGATTCATTATGTTAATATGTCTGGTGATGCAAAGATTGATTAACTGTGGCGCAGCTTTGTGGATTTGCTGAGATCTGGCACATAATGTTCGTAATGAATGATTGGGAAGTCCCTCAAAAGGTGACCTTCTTTAGGCATTATATGTACAAGAGATCAAAAGTTAAAAGGATGTGAAAATGCTTTGCCACTCATACAGCCATTAATATGAAGAAAGTCGTTCAGTGCATCTAGGGTAAGGAGTAGTGAGCTTCCTAATGTAGGTGCTGTTAATTCTTCCCCTGAAAGTGCCTGTGTCTCAACTGACTAGATTATATGACTTTTGGTGGGCACTATGAATCTCCCCTAAAGGGAGCAAAATGAGAGCAAATGCAATTTGTTTATCTGTTTTACATTCACAATGTCATTTGATACTTGGATTGCCAGTGTAAGGATTATGCAACAGCGAAAGCATCAATTAGATATGCAATGAATGGTCAAGAGAAATCTCTGGAAAGAGTACACTGTACCACATGTCTCAGAAAGCAGGTATTTATACAGCTCCTGCTTTTTGAAACAGAAAAAGTATTCTGTGACATTGCTGGTCGTAAGCATTTGACTTTGTGGAAAATTTCAGTTCACCATCAATAACTGAGAGAAAACAATTGAGAGGAAAAAGAAGGCATGGGATTGAGTGGTTGCTGGGAACATAGGTGCTGAAAGTGGAAGGCTTTTGGGCAGTATCAGTGTCTCTAGGATTGACTTGTTCTTCTATTTTTGCTGGCATTTATTGCTTTAGTCTGAGAAAACCCTGTTTTTGTTTCGATGGAGGGCTTCTTTTTTTCTTTTTTTTCCTTTAACTTAAAGGAAAATAGATCCTCTAACACACACACATTTTTAAGATCTATAATATCCTCAGGCAAAGATAGTTGTGGAGACAGGATGAGTGCTGCTGAAGTGCGGCACCTGGGGCAGCAGTCCAATAAGAAAATAGCTCGTGTAGCTGTCATAATCTAAAGTAATGTTGCTGTAACTCTTCTGATGAAAAGATGCCTGGTAGTTGTTTTTTGGGGCGGTGGGGCTTTTTGTTTCCTGATAAGAAAAAATATCCAGTGGCCCCTGTGTTGTAACAGGGGGCTGTGGTGGGTACAGCTACATTAAATCTGTTCTAATTTAAAAGGAGTGTATTCACCAGATCCAAGTGCCACTGAAATCAAGGGGGAGTTCTCCACAGGCTTTACATGAGGTTCTTTGGAAAGCCTAGGGACTTGGCCTGCAAGTACAAGTGAAAAAGATGATTCAGTCATACCTAGTATGACAGTTCCTCTTTATTGCTCCAATTTTATTAGGAAAATTGGATAATCCTGGGAGCAAATGGAAGGGGGAAGGATTTTTAGTGAAAACATCAATATTCTTTTTTAAAAAAAAATTAAACTCATCCATTTCTCATTTCAGCCAATTTAGCCTGTAAATGGGCTGCACCATACATAAACATACGTGTGTGTGTGTGTATAAATATATATATATATATATACATACAGGTCTATACAGGAATATACCCAAATACTAACGCAAAGGGTGTAAGATTGTCATCTAGTAAATTGCAAAACCAGTAAACACAGTACTTGATTCTCTAATAATTGTTTCCATCTGATGATTTATGCCTGTGCAAATGGCATTGCAGGAAAACTGGCTTTGCATAAAGAAATAAGGTTTTGGATGAGTCGAAGCAGAACTAAGCCAGTCGTGATTATTATGGTGTTCTGGGGTCTTTCCTTAGTCTGGGTAGTAAGAAAAACAATAGGCTGCAAAGATAATGCAGTTTTCAGTCCAGTAAAGGTTTTGGTCTGTAAATCAAATGCTGTAATGCTGTAATTTATAGCTTGGTATTTAGGTTATTATTGTTCTGTTCTGTTCATTCTGTTTTGTAGCTGTTTCCTTGGCTCTAGCTCTGAATGGCGTCTGCACAAATACTATTAAATTAATAGTTGGAAGGTAAGTCTCGTCATGTTAAATGATAGCTTCAACTGTTCAGAGAAATGAAGACAGATCGATGAATACATCTTAATAAAAAAATAGCTGCTGCTCCAAAGCACATTGAATTAGAACGGGCCCCTGTGAAGCTGTCCTTTCCCTGGTTCAGGTGTTGTGTAACTTCATTATGTGGCATCCAACTGTGGTAGGAATCTATGCCCTTGTGTTTTGTTATTTGTTTGACTGGTTTGTGGTTCCAGACAAACGAGGACTTTGAAAAGAAAGGTGTGAGCTGAAATCAGTTCATTAAATTGGCAGCACAGAAGGGAACAACTACAGCATTTGGGAGTTTAGATGCCAGTGCCACTAGTCTTATTAAATAGGAATCAGTTGAGCCTCTATATAAGGCAGTACCTATGTGAATGTGGTATTTCCAGGTAACAACAAGATCCATGGCAGAACAAACCTTGGAGCTAAGCAGTAAGTGAACTCTGGGGTCCACTTTTTTTTTTTAGGGAAGCATAAATTTGAATGAATGGCTCATAAAAATGCTAGCAAGCAAAATTCTCTGGAAAATAATTTTTTTTAAGTATATTTTGGCTCTTTATAAAAATTTTGAATCATTTCAGCTGAAAATAGATATTTGGTTTTATACACTGTTCAGTAGAGTCCAATGCCATGTTTCTTGCTCACCTGCTTCGCAACTGTATTTGTACTTGGCTTCTCATGAACCCTCTGCTACAGTAGTGATGCCCTGATGATAATGGTACTTATGACTTATTTTAAGAGTGGTTTTGAAATGAAATATAATTAGGAATGTCTGCACCATCATTTTCAGGCAGACATTAGCTCATTTTGCCTGCACTCCAAGCCGACTAGCTGTTCTGTCAGCTTGTCTCCGAATTTCTGCTCATTCAACTTGCTTCTCCACATGGTTTATTAGCACAGTCAAACCTACATGCTTTCCTTCAGCTGAGAGCAGGATCAAAATAAACTCTTGAGTTTTGTTCAGAGCAAATATCAAGGCTGGCATTAGAGTTTGGTGGTTGTTTTGGTGCCAGTCTTGTAGCCTGGGTCGTAGTCCTCAGCTAGATGTGTCAGAAGATGCATGCAGTTTGGTGGGTTTGCTGTGCTACTTTGCTCTGTTGCTAGAAGTGCTGTGCAAGACTGGTCACTCTAAGCAAGAGCAACCCTGTGTGTTTTCAGAGACACCTCCTGCTTGCATGCTGCTCTGGGAGCTTCCCTGAGAGACCCTGCCTGCAAAAATCCTCTTGAACTGAGGGATGTAGTTTAGCGGTGGACTTGGCAGCCTTAGGTTCGCTGTTGGGTTCTGTGATCTGAAGAGTCCTTTCTAACCTAAATGTTTCTATGACTTCTCATGCTGTGATATTGCAGGAGGGAATGAAGTGTTTGTAATAAGCAGTAAATGTAATAATCACTTTGAGGTTGGTTTGTTACTACAGCTTTTATATTTTTAATATCCATGGTGTTTTTTGTAGACCGCGTCCCGATTTCTTTTACCGCTGCTTTCCAGATGGAGTAATGAACTCTGAAATGCACTGCACAGGTGATCCAGATCTGGTGTCTGAAGGCCGAAAAAGCTTTCCGAGTATCCACTCTTCCTGTAAGTTCATTTCATGCAATGCCTGTTTTGTAAAAAGCTGTCCTATCTACGTTTTGGAATTGCTTTTTTGGGGTCTCGTTTGTTTGTTTGTTTGGTTTTGTTAGGTCATGTATCTGAGTTTGCTGGGTAGGTCTGAACTTCTGTTTTAGGTCACCACTCCCAGAAATTTCTTTCTGGAAATAAAGTTGTGACCTGTGACCCTTCCTTCCCTTGAGAACTACCTGATGTCACTGAGAGCCATAGCTGGATTATCAGTAGGATGAAGCACTATTGAAGGTTAAAGTGAAGCATGCTTCTGAGGGGGTGTCTGTTCTCTAAAGCAGACCTCTGCACGCAACCTTTGTCTACATACTGAATATTTATTTTGTTATACTCCACTGAAGTATGAAATGTGACAAGGCATCTTTGACCTATATAGATTTGACAAGATCTAGTTAATATCTTTCAAGAATTAGATCTATTAAACCAAAGGTCAAGTCACAAAGACAGTTCAACTGCTTTTATCATTAAGGCTTCTTCATGGGGGGGTGTATGCTTGAAGGTGGAAGGGAATACACAGAGATCATGCTGTGTCATTTTGGTGCTGCTCATCCTAATGAAGTGGGTACAAAGTGAGGCACAAGAAGTGCCTGTAGTACTCGAAGCTACTGTCATGTGCCAGGAGAAGGATGATTCTTTCATTACCCATTATTTTACTCTTCTGACAGTATCCACTGGTGGCTGTGGCTAAAGAAGGGATCCTTGTCTGAGGGCTTCTGATGCTTCTGTGTTCAGATGTGTGCTGCCCCTGGAGTGCTTTGTTTGGGCATGGCCAGGAGTAAATGGTAGCTCTGTTCGCAGCTCAAGCAACCAGAGGAGATCAGGTAGAAGGTCCTGACTTTTCTGTTGACGTGACAGCACAGAGGTCGCCTGTGATCAGGGGGGCAGGTGTAATAACAATATCTTATCTAGAGGAGTATGTGGGCAGGAAACGGGCCAATTTCACACAGTTTGGAGCTTCTATGGTTTCTAGCCTTGTCACTTGTCGCTCTGTTTGGTTTTGAGGCAGTCCTCAATCTAGGTTTGATGATTTGATCCTATCCTGTTAGGATACTCGTAGCTGTATCCGAACAGATGTAGGTGGCTTTATGAAAACTCATGTCTTATTTAATTAGTTGTATTGCTTCAGATGTTTCTAATGGTTCCTCCTTCTGTCATGAGGATTTGACTTCTAGAGTGTTTTATATCAAGTGTCTAATAAAACTTCTTTTTGTCTGCAAAATAACTTGATTACTGTGAGCTTTTTTTTGCTTCTTTTTTGGCCAGTATTGTTTGTTGCCTTGTGCTGTTCTGTTTCCAAGAACTGCAAATTGAGTACCAGTAAGTCGTATCTCTGGAGTTTGTTCTTCTGATCTTTTTTACAGTAATAACTTCAAATTGTCTAATTGTGCAGAATTGTATGTTACAAGTAGGCTGGATAACGAGATGAATGAAATTCTGAGCTGATCTTTCTTCTTTTTTCTTGTTTAAGTCCCAGAAACAGATAAGGGGGTAGCAGATATTTGTGGATATATTATAAGCTTTATAGTCCTAAACAATAAACCAATTTAGCTGTCACATTTTGTATTCATGATTCGATTACATTAAAGAGGCAGTGGCAGGATACATCCTAAGCCATTTATAACAAATGGTATTGATTGCTATTTGTAGTCTGTCTTCAAATCTGGTTGTCACACTTAATTGCAATCCTCTTCGTTAAGTATTTTGTCAGTGTATGACAATGAAGGCTTACAGTAAGTGCACATATACTAGAATTTACAGATTAGCCCTCAGCTGCTGCATCAGTTTACTCTGAGGCTACAAAGTGTGAGTTGCAGAAGGCACCAACGTGCATTTGTTTTTGCACAGACTAGAAACTCAGCATGTGTAGCATGCTCTGCTTAGCTCTGGCACGCGTACTAGTTCTCTTCTCAAGACTGCTTATCCCACAGAGAAGTGCTTTGTCCCTGTGCCAGTGGGGCAGCCACAGAAGGAACATGGAGGGTCTATGTTTCCCTGGTATTGGTTTTATAAGCACCAAGATACAGTACTGCAGCTCACACCAAATTTGGTTGGAGCAGAATGATGGCCCAGGGTATTTAGATCAAAATTATGGGAACGGCTTTCTCCATCTCTGACTAATATAATATTATCATGTGGATGAGCTGACTATATTTCCCACTGCAAAGCCTTTTATTACAATGTGATAAGAATGAAAAGGTATTATATAGGCAGTAATTTTTATCTGTTGGTAAATGTATGCTTGAGTGAGGCAGTTCTGCAGCTGCTTGAAGTACTTGGCGGTTTGAAGCCTGATGTTCTGTCTCTGACGAGTCTGTGTGTTTTGAAGCCTTAAAATCCATACAGATTTTAGTGTCATAATGGAGAAGGAAACCATTTTATTTTGGTAATCTCACAATACTAACCTCTGCTCCTTCTGTGTAGGAAAATTATTTAGATAACCAGGATTGTCAGTATTGTTTTTGAAGAATAGTTCGTAGTTGTGATAATAAATTTAGTTTCTTGCATTTACTTCATCCTCCACTACATTGAACAGTGAAAACCAAAAAACATGAGAAACACAACCTTGTGATGATGCAATGTAGGAATGATACCTCCTCTACATCAGAGTTCCTGTGAAAAACTATTCTCTTGTCTCAGTTTTAAAAAGTTGTCCTTCCTGCCTCCTTAATGTGCAGGTAATTGCAAACTTTCCTTCCATAAATTCAGTCCAAGATTATTTTTTGGGGCTACTTTTTCCCTTCCTTAAGCATAAGATTGCTACTAGGTAAAAAGGAGGAGATGCATTCTTCAGGTTTCAGTCGTAGTTTCTCTGTTGTGGAAGTCATGAAGCAGCACCAAAAAAAAGGTTGGGTGGGTTGCTTTTTTTTTTCCTATTTCCATTTGTGGGGTAGGGTTTTTCCTATTTTCATGGCTGTGGTGGTTTTGGCCCTGGCTAGAAGCCAAATGCCCACCAAGCCGCTTGCTCACTCCCCCTTCAGCCGAAAAGGGGAGAAGATATGTTTTTGGGGGCTCAGGCCCTGAGATAAGGAGAGAGGGATCACTCTCCAATTAGTGCAATGGGCAAAACAGACTCGGCACAGAATAAAGGAAAGTGATTTATTACAACTACGACTAATACATTCAGTGAACCGGAATGAGATCAGAGTAAGAAGCAGCCAGGTCTTAAAGCGCCTTCCCCCACCCCTCCCCTTCTTAGCAAACTCAAACTTCATCACGATTTTACTCCCTTCTTCCCTCCCGTCGCAGCACCAGGAGGGGCAGGGAATGGGGAGTGAGGTTCCGGTGGTACCAGTTGCTTTCCTTCCCCAGATCTTAACACTTCTACTTCCCCCCACACCCCTCTCCTCTTCGCACCCTTGACTTTAATCATCAATTTCGCTCCCTTCTTCCCTCCCGTTGCAGCACCAGGAGGGGCAGGGAAGAAGGGAGTGTAAGTGAGGAGGATGAGAGCTGATACAAACTGTAGCACCTCTCTTGGAATGATAGCTACAAGTAGCCCGCTACAGTTTGATATTTTCTACTTCACTTTGAAATCATGAAGAAAATAAATCATAAGTAAAAGGTGCCAGCCAGATCATAAAGAGAGGTTAGAAGCTTCAGTCAAGAGCTGTTTTCATCTTCAAAATGTTTTTTTCTTAGAGCATTCCTTGGACAGGCTTTGTTAAACCAGGATTTACAACATCATCTGTGCAAAATGAGAGCTTTAACAGGAAAGTCTGTATTGGTGTGAATATTGTGCTATAAAAATGTAGTGCAGGGATGTATAACAAGAGTGACAGGACCAACACCCCCAGATGGCCTGACCTGACCTTGTCTAGTCAATAAAAATTTTGTGAACTGGTGTCTTCCACTTTGAAAGTCAGCTTGTGCCCTGAAGGAGAGTGCATTCTCCTTATTAGAGCACATATTATTTTCTTGGCTTAAATTACCACATCTTTCATCTCCCTGTGCTAAGGAGTGCCTGGAATACAAATATGAAAAATATATGGAGCACAAACTGTTTTGTAAAGCCAGAGAGTGATTTGCAGACAGATGTAAAGTATAGTTGCCTGAAACAGTTGAAGCATTTTGTACAAAATCAGATCAGGAGGGTGATCCACCTGAAGATGATAGTGGTGTTACTCCCTTCTCTGAACATGGAGCAGAATTCTACCTTCAGTGGCTGCTGAAAATGTACTTTGAGCTGAAAAACCTCATTCAAGGCTGCTGTCTCCTGACTCTTTCCTTTTCTGGAAAGACTGTTGAAGTTAGGTGACTCTTCTTGATAGCTTTTTTTGTACCAGCAACTTGAGTTTAGGATCTGTGTAAGCACAACCCAACGTTCAGTGACCCCCTTTGAAATTCACCTAGTTGTGCTTGTTCCACTGCATCAAAGACATCCCTGGACTTTCTGGATTGTTTGGAAAATATTTTTCCTCTTTTTCCAGTTGAACTGCCAGTATATCTTGTTTGAAGGAATCAACATTTGGGGTAGGGAGCCAAGATTCCTGCCTGAGTCTAGTAGCTCAGAGGTGTTCCTGAGTCCCAGGTTTATATGTAGCTATTTTGACAAATGCTTCCAAAATGGTCTATTTTTCTGTATTTAGGGTTTCTCTGAGTTTATTGGCAATTTGATGCTATTTAAAGCTGTTACCTGTGAAAATACTTTGCAGCTTCATGTCCATACTTCATGGAAAGAATGTTTGTGAAGATTGTAAATACAGCATTTCTTCCTCCTGCCTGCATCCTTCCCATGTGTTCTGTAGGGTTATCTTGCAGAGAGCCTTCAGGCAGCCTGCTTTGGAGATACCTCTTGGCATCCTAACCTCTCAAGATATGTGGATTAAGCACAGAGTCTCCCTTGTTTGTTCTATATGGACTTTGCAAGTTTGATCTCCAAACAGTAAGCAAGTCTCACAAGTGTGGCCCCAAGAATAGTGGGTGTCTGAATGTCTGAAAGCCAGTTATTCCATTGGAAAGTGCTGACCATAGTAAGGAGTGGAGGAATTCAGCCATCGCTGTGGTGATCTACTGAAGAAATTTAGGTTTGGTATGATGGGAGCTGCCCCTTGCTATTTTGTTTGGGGTGGGTTTTTTTTGTTTTGTTTCATTGGTTTGGTTGCTTTATTTTTTGTGGAGTTTTCCCACTTCAACCTCCTAATGTGCAGCAGAAGTGAGACTATTTCATTTCCTCAGCTCCTTGCAGTGCTGGAAAGTACATAATGCAACTGCTGATGGACTGATACAAGACCCTTCATCATTTTTCTCTCCTTGCAGCAAGATTCAAACAGCAGATAAAAAATGAGCATGGACAACTAAACAGATGGACATACAGACAGAATGATTTAATGTATTTAATGAAAGAAACAGAACAAATACTCAGAAATCACTAGAAACCTTTTATTGTCTGGAATTAATAAGTATAGTGATTGCCCAGCACACCAATTGGTGAAAATTGCAATGTTTGAATAAACAGTATTTAATTGAATGGAACACATGAAAAATATGGTGAATGAACACAGAGCAGTTATTTGGATAAGCCACACGCATAGCTGGTCGCTGAAAACTACTGAATTTGCAGGCATATGTTGTACTAATGGGATGGATAGAAAGCTTTTTGTAATTGATTTCTTCCTTTTTATCTCACGACTGATGTCATTTCGACATTTACATCAGGCTGACAAGGTCTTTCCACAAATAAAATATGAACCTAGATCCTTACATTGTTGTTTATCTGAAAATCAATAGTATCTAACTGTCTGTATTTGTTGTTGAACAGTTACCATCATGCAGAAACCTCTTGTTAAGCTTAATTATTGTCAAATTGTGTTACTGTGCAGAGAAGGTAGATGGGAAATAAGTGCTTGTAATACCAGGATAAGATCCAGTGGAGCAATTCCAGGTATTCAGTGATTAAAAACTATAAAAGAAGTCAGATGGGTTCTTTCTAGTATCAGTTTTTTCTTACTTTAAGTAGCTTTATGCATTTGCCAGTTCAAGGAAGATTTCTCAGTGAGCCATTTTTTACACAAGCTACAAGCAGTGAGTATTTTATTGTCTGGTATTTACGTGGACAGAGAGGTCTGAGCTTATTTTGGTAAAATTGGAATATTTATGATTACTGAGGGATCCTGAGGGAGAAAGTCAGCTTTCAGTTTTGCCTTTTCAGCAATAGTTTGCTGTTGCTATAATCAGATAAGTGTCTTTGTTTAGTGAACGTATCTAAATTTCTTCAGCGAATGTGTTCAGCCTGCAGATCATCAGGGGGTTCTCATGCACCAAGACGACTGCTCCTGCTTGTGAATAGAAGACTGTATGTCAAGTATGTGTTTAATTAAGGTGACAGAAATACCAAGTGTGTTTTCTGGATGAGAACTTACATTTCTGTTAAGCACCTAGGGTTCATGAGTTGCAGCTGGCATTTGTTGCAGAGAAAGAAGGGAGAAGAATGCCTGGGACCTCTGATGAGTTGTGGAAGGGGGCACACAGGGACAACACTGGATGTACCTGTTCTCCCTAAATCAGTCATGCATTGCAGCTTTGAGAGATGATTGCAAGTCCAGATTTCAGTTGCATGCCAATCAAACTTCAGTGCTTTTCCTAAGCACAGGGAAGTGTTTTAAAACACATCAAGTGATGAACATCTTTATTCCCTCATCATATAGGAGAGTAAACCTTTACTTCCTAGGAGTGAGAGATATATAAAAGTTAAGTTTATTTGGTGTCTGTCCCTGGTTAGATAGCAAACAGTCTTCCAGATCCAAGGATGTTGGGGCAGACAGAAGATGAACAAGTCACCCATCACAGTTGGTTAGAACTTCCATTCACAAAGAACAGTGGCTTGTTTGAACCATACTAGTACTTTATCAGCTGATGCTGACTTTGGTGTTAAGCCCCCAGTGGTTTAACTCCATTAATTGAAGCAATAAAAGATGTATATTCAAATTCAGCAGTTTTACAAGTGGAACAAATGAACTTCAGGAGATCTGTAGCTGATACACTGTGGTTGTGCTGCTAGAAGAAGTGATGGTCATGACAGAGAGGGAGAGGAGAAAAACAGAATATGACCAGGAAGGTTGCTGTGATGTTGCCATACCAGTCAGGTGGCTGTAAATAGGGTGAGAAATAAAGGGGCAAACTCTTTTCTCTTTATGATCCTGGCAATGTCACAAACATGATCTAGCTCTGTCAAATATTGTGTTGGGTTTTTTCCCCTGTTTTGAACAGTAGAGCTCAGTTGAACCCTTAATACACAGAAAATATGTAGAGTTTACATATAGAGTATGGGAATTTCTGCTATCCTGTATCTGGTTTTGGAAGGTCTGGCCTTGAAACCATGTATGCTGAAGTCTTATAGAATTCAGTCTAGAAACAGACTTCATCCTTCAGGTCCACACATGGATCCATAGACACTGAAGATGGAAAAATTTTATGCTGACTGGTAATTGAATTAAAGCATCATTTACCAAGAGCGCAGGTGAAGAAGGAATTTGGCATCATGTCTATGATAAAGGAAGACTAGTAGGAAGTTTAGGGAATGAAAGGTGGGATCTGAGGGATACTTCAGATAGGAAAAACAGCTTTCAAAGAAAGAATGTTTTAGAAGTAATACTTCAAAGAAATCCAAGTGTTGTTCCAATTGCTGTCTGAAATGAATTTCCCTAAGCTTTTAACTGTGAGAATTTTGGTTTTAAATATGAATCTAGATCTTCTTCCCAAGTTGGCAATACCAAGTTTTAGGTACAGAGCTCTGAATCAGAGCTGACCCATGGCATTCTAACTGTGTCTTTGACCCAGAATTCATTTGTATAAGTGAGGATAGCGACGGCAAGCAAAAATGTTCTGCAAAAGTATTATGTCTTTATGTTAATACAGTTTCACGACTGAATTTTAGGACCTGTTTCCAAAATCAGGTTAACTTCCTGATTAGATGTGACCTTAAATACTTCCTTATGTTCATGTGTTACTTTCCAGAGCAGTAAGTAGATAAAAAAAGTGAAGGAACTGGAGACCACTGAGCTGGCGAGTCACAAATATCCCTGCCCTGCATCCAGCCACAGATCTGGTGTCTCTCTTGTCTGGTTATGACTGTTCTGAACTGTGATGGTAGAGATGGTTGAGGGGAGCATAGCATAGGTATCTCAGATTACTGGGCTCTTACTCCCCTACCTGCCTTCTTTCACTTTTGTTGACTGTTTATTGGGAAGTCGTAAGAAAACATTTTTTTTTATTATTAATGTTCTAAAGGAATGTCCAAAGCTGTATGGTGTACAGGGAGAGGGTGTGTCCAGAGACCTATTTCATATCTCAGCTCAACAAGCAATAGACCATTCTGATGTAGATACTGCTTTGCAACACAGCAAACCTGATCATATTTTATTCTGATCTCCTAGCCACATACATGATTTCTGAATGTGTTAGCTCCTGAAGCTTTCTTAGAAAGAAGTAGCAACTCAGCAATACAGACTTGATACAGATATTATTTAGTAAAACATGTTGTTTAGGTTAACAAAAAACCCCAAATTCTAGACAGCCAGATGCTTTATATGTTGATGTGACTGTACTAATAAAGTCCTTGTAAAAGCAAGTATGGGGAAGTAATAGTAACACAACACATTTTATTTAGAAACACCAAAAATCTTGTGTGAATGAAATACTGAATTCTTGACCCTGTCTGCTTTCTTAGAGGAAGTGATTAATCCATCATGATATAACTCCCTTTAGGCTCTTTCTCTACTCAAAACATTTGTGAGCAGATTGCAATTCCCAGCATTCTACCCTCAGCTTTATTTAGTGACTATTTTTAAAATGTGTTGTTTCTGCTTTGGTCAGAGCTATTTAAGCTGTGTTTTTTCAGCTAAGGGATGATTGTCATAGATTTGAGAAATTTGCATGAAACTGGTTTTGATACTTTTGTGCAGAAGGAAAAAGGGATGGCTTGGTGAGAGTTTAATTTAACCCCCTTGGAGCCTGTACTGGTTCGTAGCAGTAGTCAGTGGCAGATTGAACCTATGATTGTCATGACCCCATAGGTGCAGATTAAAAAAGATGTGTCTGCTTTGAATAAATGAATAATCACATGCTAGTCTGGTTTGTATCAGCTCATAATTTGATTCACAGAATTGTTAGGTTGAAGGTACCTCTGGTCATTGTCCCAAGCTTCTACTCAAAGCAGGTTCCTCAGGATGGGGTCCAGTTGAGTTTTGCATGTAACTGAATGTGGAGATTCCACAGCCTTTCTTGTAGTGAAACCCCTTCCAGTGTGTGATCACCCTCATGGTGTTTCATATGTTTAAATAAAATTTCCTATGCTTCAGTTTGTACCCTTTTACTGGGTACCACAAAGAGTCTGGCTTTACTTCACCTGGTACAAGACTTTGCACCTCCCCTCCTTCAGGAGGTTCGTGTCAGCTGTTGATCTGTGATAGAAAGATCCAAATTGATGCCAGTGTGATCATCAACTGACTGAGAAAAACCCAACAAAACAAACTTGATAAAAATTGAAGTTAATTGAATAACACAGTGACTGCACACAAAATTAACCTTACAATTTCATGTTGCTTTGGATAGATTCATGGGAATAAAATCAATAAAAAAATAACATTTTCTGTATAAAAACACTGTGCTGGCAACAAAATTAATAGTTATGTGATTTTTATTATTTTCATAGCTGAAATTTAGTTACTTAGATTAGTTTGAAAAGTTGACTTTTGGCTAAATTGTGCCATTGATTTTTATTTTTTTAATAGAAATATTTATTGATGCCAGATTGCAAAGAAAAAGATCAAGGTTTGAAGAAATTATTTTGTAGTAACAACTCCATTTGATTTGTTCAGCTTCCAAAGTGAATGTTAACATAGTGCTGTACAAGAGTTTTTATTTCTTGTGTGTGTGTGTTTTGGGTTGGTTTTATTTTTATTTATTTGTATTATATTGGCTGAAATAGAGTTGTAGTGATTACTGTTTAGCACTGCTGAAGAAATCAGAGAATTTAATCAGCAACCTGAAACAAGGTACATAAATGGAGTATTTGGTTGTGCAGACTGCAACAGTGACTGTTAATTCCTATGTGTTTATAACTACCTTCTATATCAATTAAGGTGTCTTGATACATTTGAGAGAATAATGACCTTTTGGAAGTTAAGAAGAACATTACTTTCTCTGCTTTCAAGCTATAGCGTACACTGACCTCACAGTCTGGTGACAAGATGGCAAATAATATGTAAACATTCAACACTTCTGTATGGTTGACCTTAGTTTTATGAGGAATTTGTGGTTATAAGAGAGACAGTTCCTTTCACTGTGTATTTTTAATAACTTGAACTTTTTCTACAAGTAAGACCTAGGTAGTAACATGTCAGTGTTGACATAACTAATGTTAGCAGTGGCCAGGTTTGCAAGATTGTAACTGGTTGTAAGATCATGAATTGATTTTTGATTTTTTTTTTTTTTCAGTTTCATTTTTCAGGATGAGCCTTTGTGGGTATAAATTCATTGCAAGTCAAGAAAATTGGGACTGTTCAGCCTTGAGGAGAGAAGACTAAGGGGGGACCTAATTAAAGTTTATAATTATCTTAAGCAGGGGATGCAGGGGGAATCAGCCAGCCCCTTTTCAGTGGTCTGTGGAGACAGGACAAGGGGCAATGGCTGCAAGTTGGAGCACAGGGAGTTCCACACCAACATGGGGAAGAACTTTTTCACAGTGAGGGTGAGGGAGCCCTGGGACAGGCTGCCCAGGGGGTGGTGGGGTCTCCTTCTCTGGAGATATTCAGGACCTGTCTGGACACCTATCTGAGTGAAATGTCCTAGGGAGCTGCTTTGGCAGGGGGTTGGACCCGATGATCTCTCGAGGTCCCTTCCAACCCCTACAATTCCATGATTCTATGATAAGCATCCATTTCCAAAACAGGGCATAATCTTGCCCCGATCAAAATCAATGCCAGAACTGAATTGCCTGGAAATTAGGAATCTATTAATAGTCATCATCATTACTACATCAACAAAGTAATTGGCAAACAGGAACAATAAATACAGTAGCCTAGGAATTAGGATCTTGGTAACTACTGTGCACTTTAATATAGCTTTAATAAAACAAGTTATGCTCTGTAGATCTAAAGGAGAATATGCACATAATAAAGAGTTCTGGATGTGAAGTAATCTGTGCTTATTTGTTGGGAGAAAGAGCACTGTCTCTAAGAAAGGCAGCACAAACAGCAGTAGGAAAAAAGTAATCGTTTATCCTTTTCTGCTGGCGCAATAAATCAGATTACATCTTCAGACCAGTCCTGAGTAGCAATTTCCTACTTTAAGTAGGCATATTCCATTATGAATGACAGCAGTAATTGCTCAATCTGTTCTAACAGGCTTGAAAATATATAAGAAGAATTATTCTGCAGTGATCTCCCAGCCCTGTCCTTGAATAAGGAGACAGGTACTGTTGGACTTCTGTTGCTGTACTACCATTTCTTCCTTGGTGAGCAAGGTCAGCCCCCACCCCCTGTAGGTATTAGGAATATGCATACCTTCCTCTCCAGCTTTGACATATTTCTCAAGAAACAGTGAGTGAGAAAACTCAAAGGTTAAGAGAAAGTTTAATAGGTGAAACAAAAGCTGCATCCTCAAGCAAAGCAAACCCAGGAATTAATTCATGACTTCCTGTTGGCAGGCAGATGTTCAGCCATCTCCAAGAGTGCAGGGCTCCATCAGACACAGTAGTTACTTGGGAAGACAAATGGCATCACTCTGAATATCTGCCCCTTCCTCCTTCTTTCCCCAGCTTTATATGCTGAGCATGACATCATATGATATGGAATATCTCTTTGGTCATTTGGGGTCAGCTGTCCTGGCTGTGCGTCCCTCCATAGAATCATAGAATGGCATGGGTTGGAAGGGACCCCAAGGATCATAGAGTTCCAACCCCCTGCCACAGGCAGGGCCACCAACCTCCAGGTCTGGAGCTACACAACGTTGCCCAGGGCCCCATCCAACCTGGCCTTGAACACCTCCAGGGATGGGGCATCCACCACCTCTCTGGGCAGCCTGTTCCAGCCCCTCACCACTCTCTCTGTAAAAAACTTCCCTCTAATCGATAACTCATCTAAACCTTCCTTCCTTTAGTTTTAATCCATCCCCCTTGTCTTGCCATTGTCTGCCCTTTTAACAAGCTGATTCCCCTCCTGTTTCTCTGCTCCCTTCAGGGATTGTCAGGCTGCAATGAGGTCCCCCCACAGCCTTCTCTTCTCTAGGCTGAACAAGCCCAGCTCCCTCAGCTTCTCTTTGTAGGGGAGCTGCTCCAGCCCTCTAATTATCTTTGTGGCCTCCTCTGAACCCTCTCCAGCAGTTCTACATCTTTCTTGTATTGGGGGCCCAGATCTGGACACAGGACTCCAGCTGGGGTCTCAGGAGGGCAGAGTAGAGAGGGACAATCCCCTCCCTGTCCCTGCTGCCACCCCTCTTCTGATGGAGCCCAGGATACCATTGGCCTTACAAGCTGCAAGAGCACACTGCTGGCTCATGTTAAGTTTCTCACCTACCAGAATCCCCAAGTCCTTCTCAGCAGGGCTTCTCTCAAGGAGCTCTTCTCCCAGCCTGTATCTGTGTCTGGGATTCTTCTGGCCCAAATGCAACACCTGACACTTGGCAGCGTACACTCCTTGTGCACCCCCAGCCTGCTCGCTGGTGGGGTGGGGTGAGGAGCAGAAAAGGCCTTGGCTCTATGTAAGCACTGCTCAGCAGCAACAAAAACATCCCTGTGCTATGAACACCATTTTCAGCACAAATCTGAAGCAGAGCCCCATACTAGCTACTACGCAGAAAATTTACTCAATCCCAGCCAAAACCAGCACAAGATGGCAGGAAGGGAAATGGCTGTGTGCATCCCCAACTTCACCTCTTACAGAGCATCCCATCTTTTCCAGGAATGGCAGTCTACACAACTTCAGAGGTAGTGCTCAGGATGTAGTTCCCATATCCAGAATAGAGAAGGTGATTGCTGAAGGTCTGTTTGGAAGAATCAGCAGTTAATTTCCTCAAGCTGTCAAGAGTTTGAGTACAGACTGGCTCATGTGGCAGTTGTCTATTTATATTGTTGGGATAAATAAGGTGACTATTGTCTTTGCAAAATGATACAGCCACACAGGTATGCTGTTTATCTTTGTGCATGCTTCCTGCTTATATGTCTGAGAATATATCAGGGTGAAAGGATGTGTCCTAATCTTTCCATTCATTTCTCTGCAAACAGTAGGATTGCTTCCAAGCCACATAAGAGGTCTTTGTGTCTCACCAACACCCAGCCTTTTTCATTCAAGTGACTCAAAGAACTGAAGCATGAAGTGTTCTGTTTCTCAGCTATCTAGCAAAATTCAGCAGACCACCTTGAAGAAAAGCTGAAAGTAATGTGGTTCTTCATGGTAGCATGTTACTGAGCAATACCACGGACTGCACGAAAAGCCTGTTGCTTTCTTCATTTCAGGACTGTGATTTGCTAGCTTGCAATCCACTGTAATTTGTGATTCACATGGGATACTAAAGAGGTGTGTGGGGAAGCTTTTTCATTTCTTTTTGGTTTCTCTAATTTACAGACCAGGTCATGCATGGAAATCAAGAGTAGAGCGAGGCTTCAGAGGAGAGTAAGCAAACCCAAGGAATCATCTCAAATCCTGGATCATTAGTGAGGAATCAAATTAATGACACTGTGAATCAACATAGTTCTTCCTCAATTGCTGGAGAACTGAAGTTAACAAGTGAGCTGAAATTTGAGTAAATCTCTGGATTTATCTTTGATAAACCAGTTTTCCCAGCAACTATTGCTCTTTCTATGTTGTTATTGCTGTTCAGTTCACTTTGGTCTGTGTAGGAAAGAAGCTTAATTACCTTTCAGTTTAGTTGTCCCTTTTCTCTTGCCTAAGTTTAACTTTTCAGGCAAAATTAGTAAGCTAAGGTTAAGGTATATGCTTGGTTTAGCAGACTGCAGTAGACTTCATTGTGATATTGCAGACTCTAGCTGTATGTGAAGCTAAGACCATTGTTCTCCTGACTGACCTTTTCAGTTAAAAGGACTTTCAGTTACACTAGAGATTTAAAGATCAATTTTCATTTGTGAACTGCAGTGACAGCTCTTCTCTTGAGCAAAGCGTGTCAGAAAGCTCAAGACTATTTTGAAAATGGATGGCCATCAGCACAACTCAGAGGTAGCTGGCACATCAATTTCTGACCGTCTTTAGAAAGAAGTCACATTACACCACTGACAAATACTGAGATTCCTTGAAATTGCCTTTGCAACATGCTCCGAAATCCATTTGGTACAGTTTTGTGTAGCATTACTGTGTAAGAACAACCCAAATATAGAGATGTTTCTAAAAGAGGTATGGAGTTAGCTCTTAGCAATATATCCTTCAGGGTGGAATTTTCCTTAAGGTAGGTAAGCTCAACAGCAGGCTCTTGTAGGCAGAACTTGGGAGGTAAGAGAGGCTTGGATACTGCACTCTACGTTAGAAATGGGTAAGTAACCCAAGGAAAACCATGGTGTACGTTTTCATTGCATTCACTGCATATACATTTTTATTTGCTTTCTTCTAAGTGCAGGATGATCCCTTCATCATCCTCTGAAAAGAGGAAAATAGAGCATCGTAGGTCCTGTCAGAATTCCTGTTCTGAGAACTAGATGCTGATCTTGGTATCAAAAGGACAGGGATCTCCTGGAAAGAGTCCAGAGAAGGGCTACGAAGATGATTAAAGGCCTGGAGCATCTCCCCTATGAGGAAAGGCTGAGAAAATTGGGACTGTTCAGCCTTGAGAAGAGAAGACTAAGGGGGGACCTAATTAATGTTTATAATTATCTTAAGCATGGGATGCAGGGGAATCAGCCAGCCCCTTTTCAGTGTCTGTGGAGACAGGACAAGGGGCAATGGCTGCAAGTTGGAGCACAGGAAGTTCCACACCAACATGGGGAAGAACTTTTCCCCAGTGAGGGTGACAGAGCACTGGAATAGGCTGCCCAGGGGGTGTGGAGTCTCCTTCTCTGGAGATATTCAAGACCCGTCTGGACGCCTATCTGAGTGAAATGTCCTAGGGAGCTGCTTTGGCAGGGGGTTGGACCCGATGATCTCTCGAGGTCCCTTCCAACCCCTACAATTCTATGATTCTATGATCTTTGTCCATGAGTTTGCCCCCAGTCCCATCAGCTGCAAATCAGTTTTGATCAGGAAAGACTGCTAGAAGCAGTCCTTGCTCTTAAACTTGATAGGATAATTTTCTCTGTCTGTAGAGACTAAGGGTAAGATCTTCTGTGGCTGCATTTTCATTCTGATCAGGTGTAGACTGTTGAAGGACGTGTTATGACAGTCCCCTCTTGTAGCATTGGGTTTCACATCCTGGTGTGGTCTTGGAGCCCACAGTAAGTATAAACCAGAATATGTATGAGAGTGGTCTGCCTAGACTAGAGCTGCTTGGAAGTAAAAACAACCATTCTGTTTCCATGGGGACTTTAAATCTGTCTACAGGGTGGCTGCCTTCATGACTTAGGCTGTGTGTTTTCCACTCTACAAGAGCTAGTTGTGATAAGTCTCCAAATGCTACTGGTTGACTCAAACCCCTTTTGAGCGCTAGAGCTGAGTCGTGTAAGTATGTGTTCTTGTAATACAAATAACCCTGAGTCAATCCAAAATTATTTCATTAAAAACAAGAGTATCAAGCACAGTTCTGCTGTAAGCAAAAGAAAAATAAATCAGTAAAAAGCTTCAAATTGAATTACAAAGTTAAAATGCTAGGCACCTTTCTGTAGAGGGGGCGGACTGATTTATCAAATTGCAGAAACTTCAGTCATATAGATGTCTGAAAACATTCATTTAAGTCTCTTGAAAACAAGGGGATATTAAAAGTCTCTTGAGATAAAAGCTATGAGATAAATGCAGGAAATCAAGCATATTATTTATGCCAGAAAGAGAAAAGTACAGAACCTTGGCAGAAGGCCTCGTTTGAATTTTGCTATTACTGTGAGTTCTACATAGAAAGCACCAGCTATTACAGATAAGTGGGTAGGTAAATCTTTTCTTAACCTCCTCCCTTCTGCAGAAGACTGAGCAAGTAACAAAGTCAGTGTTTTACCTTAGGAAACCTACATGAAAAATGTTTCTGAAAAGTGTTCTTAAAACTCATACTGCTTTGTTGCAATCAACTGATTTCTCTTGTGATTTTCTCTTGAAGACATAGTTTTTCCTTGTTTCAATCTAAAGTAAGACAGTGAGTTTGGAAGTCTCTCTGTCTGGGGTTCCTGCATTCTGTTTAAACAGCCAGAAACTTTAGAAGAAATGTTATGTTGGATGTTTCTGATCATGTTGGAAGGCAATGTAAATTAGACTTCTGGGTGGAACTGCCATTGGGTAATAGTGTAGGAGGTCTTCTAAAAAAATCCTTTTGCAAGGGAGGAGGGGAAAAAAGGAAAAAAGTCTTTTGGATGATTTTACTGAGTGAATTAATCAGAAATTAAAAATCAGAATGTTTGACCAGCTGTTTTTGATACTCTAGCGTTTCCACAGAGACTTGGGACTAAATATGATTTGAACTGGTGAGGGATACTTAGTGATGCAAGAAGTTCTCTAGCCTATAGTTAGTCCCTTCTTCATTGTGTTATCCATTTTTCTTTGCTGATCTTTTCTCCATATCCAGTGATAGGATTGGTACAAAGCTGAGCAAAGTGAGGTTTAAAAACTGGACATTAGGAAACCTTTCTTTACTGACAGGGTGGTCAAGCACTGGAATGGAATTCCCAGAGAGGTGGCTGATGTTGCATGCTTGTCAGAGTTTGACATTTTTCACCATTGCCCTTAATAACGTAGTTTAACTTTTGGTCAACTCTTTAGTGCTCAGGCAATTGGACTAGATGATCACTGTAGGCCCCTTGCAACAGAAAGGATTCTGTTACTCTATTCTCTATCTTCCCTGCTCTGTCTGCCTTCATTACTTCCTTGAAATCAGTAAGTGTGTGTGGATGAATGCAGCAAGATCTTGTCTAGAAGAATGGAGCTAGTAGTTGCTGTAACAAATAAAAAAAGCCTGAAGGCAAGGGTTAAAAGATATTTGGGTTATCAAGCAACTGGATAGTATGTCAATGGTGAGGAGGCTGGAGTCTGAAAAAGAGAGTATTGCTGTATCCAGAGAATGCCACTTGCAGTAGGGTAGGTAATGGGCAGGAGTTAAATATGAGGATTTGGAATATAACTTGGATGCGCCTATTCATGGCCTTGATCCCATTGCCAAAAACATTAGCTGGCATACCTTGGAAATGCCTATTTATCTTTAGCCATTATAATCTTAATAACTGGTTCCCATACCAGTGTCTGCAATTCTTTGGATGTGTCCCATCCCCCCCCAGCTAAAAGGTTTTTACCTTCTCTAAACCAGTTTTAAAGTCTCTTGACTAGGAGTCTCCTTAGTATGAATTGTCATCTTAGACAGGTAAGGATGACTACAGTAGTTCTTAGAAGAATTAGCGCCTTTGCTGTTGACTACTTGACTGGTTATGGTTTTATTTCCTCTTTATCTCCACAATGAACTGTTCCACTCAGGCTTGTTTGTCACTGTATAGGGTATTATTGTTGCATTACACCCAAGGAGTTGCCTTCTTTGGTGGTATCAAAGCTGATGATGCAGTTCATACTTGTACCAGATTTGCTTGACGAAGCAGTAATTAAATGAGTTTACTATTTGTGGAGTTGTGTCACTAGGAAGAAAAAAAGAGACTGGAAAATACAGTGTCTTTAGTGGGAAAGGACAGGTAGCTCCTCCTCCCCTTTTTTCACAAAATTGAAATTAGTCAGTTGTAAAAATGAAAAGATTTTTACATTTTAAAAGCCATTCATTTGTTTGAAAAATTAAAATGATTTATGTGCTTCAGAGAGAAGAAATTACTGAACTTCAATAGAATTGTTTGCTATCCTGTGATAATTTATATAAAATATTACTGTAGTACATGTAATTATAGCTGGGTATCTAAATTTGAACTGTTAATTATCTTTAGCTAGCAATTTCATGGAGGATAATCATATTTCCTTCAGTTGAAAGTGAACATTTTAAGTAACAGATGAGCTACAAGCCACAGGTTTTTGGCAGCAATTGCTGCTACTCCCTTATTTTCAAGATAAATCTCTTAATTAACAGCTGTATGGCAGTGTCTCTCTGAAATATTTCATCCTTTTAAAGAAGAATCCAGGGAAATAAGGAATGGATTTCTTAGACATGCAAGAAAAAAAAAAATCTCCTGTGGATTTTATTGGCTTCTTAACTCAAACTGTAAGTATTCTCAGGAATGGTTGTGTTTAGCGCTTTTACCTCTTCTCTGACATATTTACTTTCCAGTACAAATGCTGTTTGAATTCATGAGGGGCTTGTGAGATGAACTCTTTAAAGCTTAGTTTTCCAGCTCTAATAATAAATCAACTCCTGCTAGTCTGATTGAGGTTCAGATTATGTATACATCTCAGGCATACCTCCAAAAGACTGTCTTTTTTTTCCTGATTTTTTCCTCATTGGCATTTGTCCTACCTCACAAACATTTACATGCTTGTAAACAATTAAGGTGGTAGTTGTTTAATTGGTACTGTCCTGTTTGAATTAGCTTGGCAGCTCTTATCTCAGGTTGTGTTTTTTCTCAACAAGCTAGAGGCCTAGTACCAGGACTTCATTTCCTAAAGGGATGCACACCTGATCTATCAATAAAAATCAGTTAACACCTGGTGTTCCTGCTCCCTGTAAGGAGAAGAGTGCATTAGCCAGGGACCACACTAAAGCGGCACCATCACTGTGTGTTCATGGACCAGTTGCATCTTGGTGTCATTCTGATATAGGTTTAAACCTGATATAAGGTCGTTAGTTGGACCTAATTTCATCAAGTGTAATTGAGAAGCATGGAGGTGTTGGCATTGAGTAAAGAGTGGAAAGCATACCTGGTAGAGAAAGATTGCTTGCTGGTCTGGTACAGTGGTATGATTAGGGCAGGGTTGACAAGACAGTCTCTTGTAGCTTACATTACTGCTAAGGCCACCTGGATTAGTGTATGAGTGCCGACCCTGTCTTTCCAAGGTAATCCCAGAATCTTAAGTCCTTTTAGGGTTGTCTTTACTGTGTTCTCAGAAAAAAAAGAGATTTCTTCAAGGTTTCTGACATCAGAATCGACAAAGCAGCCAATGGAACAGGTTCACTTTTAGGACTTGCTGTAAATGGCACCATTAACTGAACAAATCAGAACGAACTTCTCACTTTTGGTAGCAGTGAGATGCACCCTGAGACCAATTTACATGTTTCAGTTGGAATGAGGGATCCTGAATGGAACGTGGAAATAAAATGTCAGAAAAACCACAACAGGTTCACGAGAATTCACTGTGAGAGTCCTGCAAAAGCAACCTAATGACTAATACTCTAGTCACTTGCTTTTCATATAATATAGGTCCTTTTTTGCTCTAACATATCTCTGTCACCAGTATCTCCTTTTTGTTTCCCATGTCTCTGCATTCATTTGTATTTGGTGATGTGCATTTCTTGTTGCTTCTGCTGAACTGCCTTTTTCTGTGGGGAAAAAAAATTAATAACACAAAGCCAAAGGGAAGGTGATTGACTGTCCCACTTGGAAAAAAAAATGTTTTGCCTGTGATAATAAGCTCAAAACGTTCTCTGGTAATTGTACTTCTATAAAATCCTTTTCAAATTGAATTTCTGCATTAAAATTTATGCAGCCATTTGGTATCATACTTTTTTTTTCCTTCAGGAAAGATAAATATTTCAGTCTTTGAGCAGTGTGAAACTGAAAACATTCACCAGTAGCCCCAGCTAAAATTGCAGTAGGCTGCTGTGCAATTCCAGTGATGAATAGAATGTGTTAGAGCTTGGAAAATATACAGTAATCACTGCAACTATAAAGCATTACAGACAAAGAGATAGATCATTTTCTCTGATTGTTACCTAGGCCATTTGAATGGTTGTTTTGCAGTTTCATAATTTGCTGCCACGTAAATAAGTTGAGGATTTTTCCTTCAGCTCAAAAACTGCTTAGTGTAAGGAAAACATGGGTTCCATGCTTAGCAAAGCATCCATTAAAATTTGAGAAGCTGAAAATCCTCACAGTGTGGTTTATTTTCCAGAAAACACCCACAAAAGCAATTACTTTTTTAATGAATAATTTATTTGGGGTGCTTCAGATCAAATTCTTGTTCACAGTTTCTCACTTGATGCATTTCAACTTGGTAACTGGTTTGGTTCCTACAGATAGCTTTTTAAACCTACCTAGATCTCCTCTCTGGAGAGAAGCAGATGTCAGGATGGGGTCTGCTGTGTCTCTGGATGTGATCATTGTTCTTTATTTCTTATCTTTTAAAGAAGCTGATACAAACAAACTTGAAAGATGGACTCTAACATAGTTTTATATATTCCAATAATGATATCGCCCAAGACGAAGATGGTTTTGACATGCTTCAAGTATGATTAACTTATAGCTTTGAAATGTACCTTCCAATAGCAGTTCCAGACACTCCAGCTAAACTAAACAAGGTGAAAGGCACTCTTTTAAGGTGCTAAGAAGGGCAGAAGGCATTGCCAGGATTTTGTTTTTTCTTTTTTTTTCCCCACTAAGTATTTTGCTTGTGTCATTGTTGTACCAATAAGCAAATGTACTCAGATACTTCCTTTCACTTATACTTCAATAGATGCTTGTAACAGAGTGTTTGCATCAATTCTATGTGTACTTGATTATTGTGAAACAGAGCAGCACTTGTAGAAGGCTGTTGAAGAGCCTTACTGATTTTTTTGCCTATGTGGTAGCGTTCACATTTCTTTTCCTATTGCAAGTGAATCAGGTCCTCAGATGAAGATGGGCCATGATGATGGTGGTTTACAGTTTGACTGTGGTTTTGTCAGTAAGAACTTCAAGTGGTCTCACATCTGAGAGAATTCTCCTCTTGTATCTTCACATTATTTCTCTGAAAATTATATTTTATCCAGACTCACCCTCTGGTGCTAACTGGATCATACTTGACGGTGTGATGTACAGAAGGTCAGACAAAAAAGATCAGCTGGTCCCTTCTGGCTGCCAACTCTATTGAACTTTTGAACTGTCCTTATTCAGTAAGCAAAACAAGCAGCACTAGCTGCAGAGAAAAACCCCTAAATGCTCTGTGAACTGGACTGACTTAAAGTGGTGACTTCAAGTTGATCGATCCCATGTGTGGCTGTTGCTCAGAAGTCTCTGAGAATGGGAATAGGGGATTTGTTTTGACGAGCAGAAAAAGACAATGAGCTTGCTCTTTATTGCCATGCTGGCTTGGATCGTACGACAGAACTTGCAGCATAGTCTCTAGGTGTTTTCTAGCTATGTTGCAAATAAAATCAATCAGACACCTTTGACTGACAGGTCTGTGTTATGAAAAAGTAGAACAGCTGGAACAGGAATAAAAAGGAATGGAAATACTGATGTATTTTTGACAAACGTTGTGGTTACTCACAACTGAGAGGCTATCTAGGTACTATAGTATCTAGGCTATCTAGGTAGTATCTAGGTATATTATCTGGAGAGTGCATATGCATTGTTAAAGATTCTTTATAGATATTAGTTTGAAATAAAACCATATCAATAGGGCAAACACATAATACATAATACACGTGAATTCCAGTGATTCCTTTAAAGAAAATCAAAGGAAGAGCAACACAAACAATGAATCTCAGCTGCCTTCAGAATCTGTTCAGAAGGGTACAGAGATTTGCAAATGTAGGAATTTTACTAGTGTTTAAATAGCCCCATTTGCCCCAAACCAATAATCTGATGTGAACAGCAGGTCAGGAAATAGGAGCAAACAATAAGGGGACAAATCAACTATTGCTTAATGTGTTCTCCTCTCATTTCAAGTCTTTTATCCCCTTTAAGCTAGCACATAGCACCTGTTCCTGTAAGACGTAAGTTTTCCCTGTTCATCCCAAAATTCCCTTCATCTTTGGGAATTTCTTTAAAACCCACAGCTGCCTTATTTACAGAGAACAGTTCGATAACAACTTTGAGAAGGCAGAGGGATAACAGAGAGGCAGCCCAAGCCTTGAGCTAGGGCACAGACCCCAGCTCTCAAGGAGCCAGATTCATCCTTGACAGAGCAAATCCCTCCTAGTTTCTGCACTTCACCTTGCATGCTTTGCCTTGCATCTTTGGTTACCAAGCTTTATGGGACAGCATCCTCTCTGTGTGTTTGCACAGCACTTGAAATAACAGTAACTTTGCCTCAACTGAGACCTGCCAGAGTTGCTACAATGCAAATACTCCTGTTTTTTGTCTTTCAGTATGCTTACAAAACCTATGGTGTCTTATCAAGCCCTGAGAGAACATGTGACTTGTCTCTGGAGAGGTTTTCTTATGTTCAGCAACTTGTAGCATCGGGACTTTGATTTGAGTTACACCTATTGCTTAAAATATCTCAGTTCTTTATACTGTGTGTTTGAGTCATTCCTTTCTCTCTTTCCAGTATTTGTATCTGGAATTTGCATTGACATCTATCTTGAGTTAATACTTTGTTAAAGTAAATGAAACTCATTTTCTTATTTTCATTTCTGGTTGGTATCTTATGTTGCTTTTGCCTTCTCTATATAAAGAGAGTATTAATTTCTTATAAAGTGGAAAGAAACCAACTTTGTGGAAGTATTTGTGTAGGTGAGGAGCACTGCTTTGCTGATTCTGTGAATTCTTGTCTTATGCAGCATGGTAATTTTTATTATAGCATTAGGCAGTACGTAGTATCTTTGTGGGGCAAGCAATGTGTGTATGTTTTCTTTGTGGTACAGTGAGTTATTGACTCTAGCTGGTGCAGAAAAAAAATCATGGAATATATTCTACTGATTGACAAGTTCTTCAGTGTAAATATCACCTATAGACCCAGGATTCTTGAAGAGTGAATTGTTTTTCTAATGTTGTTGGCTGACATCTTCAAAATACAGCTGTCAAGCGAAGTTGCCTACACCGGGTGCACAGCAGCTGAGTTCTCTTGGAATCCATAGTTACTTTTACAATGGATATTCCCACATCCCAGAGCCTTTTGCTGTTAATCCCGTGTTCTTTGCTGCTGACTCTGCACACCCTGGGATGCTACTGGGTCAAGCAGTTCTTTCTGGATGTGCATGCTCTAGGGTAATGGGAGTCAGTCTTACAATATTGCAAAGTACAGCTGCTCTGCAGAATATTAGTTTCATAGCCACGAGCTATATTGCTTTTTCCATCTTACGTGAGGCACAGGTTCCCCTGGAGGAGTGTTTGCAAGCCTCTCTTCTTCCTGACCTTTATTTTAGAGGAACTCATCAACCACCTAAAGAAAAACCTGCTTTTGTGTCCAGTTCAAGAGCCTGTTGAACTTCCTTCTTGAAATGTGGCAGATCCTGAAAAATAAACACAAATTCTGGGGAAATAATTTTAAAGAATTATCACAGAGTTTGCTCTAAAGCCTGTTTAGCTAAATCTGCTGCTGCTGTACACCACAGTGCTGATTGCTAGTAAGATTGCCTGGTGAGATAGCAATCCTGAGTACGAGACACTGGGAACTGAACACCTACTCTGTAGTTTGAGTGATAGTTCTTTAAGCCATCTAAATTGCTAGGCATTGTAGATTGCCTGAAAATGAAGCCACAAAGCACTTGTTACTTCTGCCTGGCAATGCTGTCTTCAGATTTCAATTCCTCTTCTAAAGATCTAGAAAATTATAACCTGAGATGGAAAATGGAAATATGAAAATAAAACTAATTTTTGAAAGGAAGTGTTTGAAAGCACTTTTTCCAGAACTGCACTTGACATGGATGTCCAAGACAGATTTAGTTTTACTCAGCCAGAAGATGGAATAATGCAGGTAAGTCCTGTCCTTGCAGTCTTAGGTAAATTTATACATGTTTCTGGTTCCAAAGGTCTGCAGAATGGACAACCCCATGTCTGCTCACATAGATGCAAATGCATGTTGCTGGCTATCAGAAAACCCCACCCTATAAACAATTGCTGATCTTTGATATAAAAGACAATGAATCAAAAATTATCTAGTGCAATGGGGAGAGCATAAGAGAGAGTGGCATGGTCTTGCTGGGTACTAAGAACTGGAGAGGATGTTTGAAAAGGGAAGGGAACATGTTCCACTTTTTTGAGATATATTTTTGCCATGCTTGCTGTAGCCTGGTCCTCTGACATCTCACAGCCTGTTTCTGTGTAAGACATGCTATCCATAAGAAAATACTTTCAATTCGAGGATACCATGATGTAAACATGTCAGAAGAAATTATTTCTTCCTGTCTGATAGACAGTCTGGAAGGCAAAGTGTGTTTATATGACTCTCAATGGTCTGCAGACAAGAAGTTGGCAAGAAATCTTTCATTTAGAATTGGGCACTGTATTTTAAACTTTGCCTCCCACTGTCTTCTTACATGTATGGAACCAGCACTGGTTGAAAAAGCTTCTAGGAAACAGTATATTTGATCCGGTGGTTTGGTGACTAATCAGTATGCTGCCTTGCTCTGCCACAGCCAGTCTAAAGATGTGATTTCCTGCGTGTGTGCTTGATGGTGAAATGCAAATCTTCAGTAATTGCATTCACACAGCTGTGTAGTATAAACTTATGAAACCACTCAATTGTACTGCCTGCTAACATCGACCATCCCATAGATTATCAGCAGAACACAAAGCAATTACTTTATCACATCTAAGGTCTGGGAATGTGAGGAGGAGGAGGGCATTTGAAAAGCCCTAGCAGGAGATGGGAGAAAAGACACATATTTGACCCAGTTCCAATGGTGATTTTACTATTAAATTCACTGCTGAAACAACACAAAGATAAAATGTATAAAAGTAAGTAGAAAATTTTCAAATGCCTGGATAAATATTTATAATTTAGCTATCTGTGGTTTATGTGTTTAGGTTCTGTTTTGATCTCTGCAGTCAGGAGCAAACTTGAGTATGTTGGTAGAGAAAAGAGAAGAGGTTTTTCAGAGCTACCTGTTTAGCCACAGCACTGATTTTCCTACAGAAAAAGTAATAGTTCATTTTCTTAAAAATAAAAATTATATATTAAAAAAAAAAATCCATCTAGTATCTCTCTGGAACCTGAACAGCTGAAAGAGGAGGAAGGTCTGTAAAAAAAAAAAATCTTGGTGTCTGAATTCTATCATCATTGCCAGTTGGGTATTTTTTATAGAAACAGGTTACTGAAACCTAAAAATCTCATTTATGTGTAATTCAATTGCATTACAAACAGAATCCTTTTCTGCTTTGAACTTCAACTTTTTAAAATAGGTCTAAAATCAGGAAAGCTGTGCTGAAGGTTAAGCATGAAAGAGCTTTTGTGACTCAAGATAAAAATTTGCCTAAATGCCTAAATTTAATGTGCAAATAAAATAAGGGTTTCTTTCCACAGCTGATGTTGTTTTGCTAAAGGAAAAAAAATGGTGCCACATTATTTGCAGGCATATCAGATTATGTTAAATATCTGTGAAAAAGAAGCTGACTAGCTCTGCACTTTTTGCTTGTCTGGTTGCTTGCATTGCCTCATAGATGGCACCACTGCTGTGGAGAATGTGTGTACAGTCAGGGATGTCATGTGAGCTACCTTCTCCCATCCAGCCCCCAAAGGATGGAGGTTTTTTTAAAGTTTGTAAGACTGATTGCCTCATTAAAACAAAACAAGAAAGCTCTCTACCTAGGCAATCTGCTACACTGCTTTTAAAGTGCTGACTTAAGTCAGCATCAGCCTATATGATTATATAGGAATCACCATTCAGATTATGAAACTCCCTCAATTTTGTGCAGATGGGGCTCCTTAACTTACCTTAGCTCCAAGTATCACCCAAGGAAGTCCAAGCCTTCTCTGCAGTATAAGGATCGTGCTACCAGATCTTGAGGGATAGTATTGTACAGTGTTAATGATGAAATACTGTAGTTACGTGTTTTTTCTTTATCAGTTGCATTTTCAGGCCTTGGCTTTACCACCTTCTACTTAGCTGGAAAGTTGCACTGCTTCACGGAAAACGGACGGGGGAAGAGCTGGCGGCTTTGTGCAGCAATTCTCCCCCTCTATTGTGCCATGATGATTGCCCTGTCACGTATGTGTGATTACAAACATCACTGGCAAGGTGAGCCACGGAGATACCTGTTTTCTGCTTTTCTTTCATTAGCCTTGTATTTCTTTCAGGGTTTTTATTTCATTTTATTTTAATTAGATCACAAGAGTTAAAACACTATGCTATAGATTTTCCTTGCTTTTGGATTGGTGCTGAGCATTTTGGTGTTTGACAATACTGAAGAGGCCCATTGCCACCCATTATTTTTATATACATGATGTGCATCATCATCATATTTTTAGAGAAATCTAGATCCTTGAGTTTTTTACATCATCATTTTTTACACAAGTACATCAGTGCCATAACTGTCTTGGATGTATCCAGCTGTAGTTTGGATCTGGCCCATCAGAGTAGCACTGTCCTGTAGCCTAGTTATTGCCCACTGCTTTTCCAGGTACTGCCAGGTACCTACTGGGTACGTGAGGGTACACTGATACCTGGTTGTGTGTGTGTTAGACCAGACTGAAGCATCTGTATGTAGTCAGTCATTGCAAAGATGCCACCTTTGTACCTGCCTTTCTCCACTCATGTCTCCTCCTAGGGAAGCCAACCTGTAATTGCTTTCTTGGTATTTATCCCCATATTTCTATCACAAATACCAGACCTGGTATTTCTATATTTTTTTATGTAGGTCATCTTGCCTTATGTGGTATTGCTGCTGTAGTACTGCTGGCCTTGCAAACTGTGCTCCCCTCGAGGTGATGAGCGCACCTTTCAATTACCTGCTTCATACCAGTTACATATTGTTTACCTGTTTCCTAAAGTGCATCATTCTGTTGGTTCCTCTACATCCTTTCAATTAAGCAGAACATCTCTGTCCTGAGCGTTTCTTACAGTGCAGTCAGACTACTAGAGCAAGACATCCATGCTTTTTCTTGCTCTGTTTTTTGTGTATGTGCAGCATGCTGTTCTCCTATAGCTGCTTAATCACCGACCATTACCCTTGACATGTTCTTTAAGGAGTCTCCTGGTTTCCTGCAGAGACCTGTCTTCTTACAGGGCTCACTGCTCTGCTCACCGACACTGAGCCTCCAGCACAAAGCTGCTGACCATGAGCTGCGTGCCTTGCCAGGCTGGCAGCTGGGACAGGCCTGTCTCATGCTGAATGTGTGACACTTGGCTGGTTTTGAACTCCCCTTTAAAGAGAGTGAGTGTAAATAGGAGCGTACAGGTTTACTCTCAAGTTTTGAACACGTGTTTGCAGACTGTATTATCTCTTGCCAAGAGGAAGAATTATTTCTGTACTGAAACAAGTGCTATGAGGCAGATTATTATGGTGTATTTATATATATGATAGAAGAAAACTACACCTGAGGGGTTACGACTGTGTCCATTACAGCCTCTCATATTTTTGTCTTTGAAGTTTAAGGAGATGGAGCTGAAAACTCAGCTCTTCCCAAGTTAAGAACACTCCTGGCAGACATTATGCTGCAGGTGACGACCTCTGCTTTTACCTGAAAGAGCCGTGTTCTCAGGGGAGAGACTGCTTCACTCTGTAATGCACAGCGCAGAAGCTCAGGCCTCATCTTTTATGCTCAGCAGAGTCAACCGATTGTGTTAAATTACTCGTGGTGGCTTTGTGATAGAGTTTTAACTGTGCTGTGGGGAATGAACAAGGACCATCAACTTACTGTCCGAGACTTAGCATACTGTAGATGAAAGATGGAGAGGAGTATCCTTACATTAAAAAGCCATTGAGTGGGCTCAGAATGTTAATGTTATGAGCTCCTTTCACTTTGGCTGGAAAATGTGATATTCAAGATCTTAGTGTTGGTATGGGTGAATATTAGGATATTATACTATGATTCTTTAATGGATTGACTGCTTCTCTGTCCCTAGATCTCTCTAAAGGCCAGTAACTCAGAAAATGTTAATTTGCTCATTTAATAAATGGAAATTTTGTATGAAAAGAAAAGATAAATACTGAAACTTAAAGAATATTATTTTTCCTTTATGAGCAAAGGAAGAGGGGGAAAAAAAGAAAAAGGAAGCTATGGGTACCATGACCTCAAACAAAACGCAGAATTGTCTCAAAAAACAGGGGTCAAAATAGCTGCCTCTGTGTTTGCTCAGTTACCCCTACCCAAGATCAGTAAGCTAGAAATCTTTGGCATAAGTGAATTTATATTACTGTGGTGCCCAAACTGAGGCCCAGAGATGCATAATTTGTACGTAAGTGTTTTGAAAGAAATTACCTAGGCAAGTTTTCAGCAAGTCTTGAAATACCAGGAAACTCAAAGAGGAAGGTCAGAAACCTGGTATATCTCTGTAATTAAAAGCAGTAATCGTAGGCTTGACCGTGGTAAGCAAAATCAAGAAGCAGCTGGAACAGCATTCAGTCAAACACAGGCAAAGGAAGGTAATCTGAGAAAATGAATCTTGTCACAATAACTGAATATTTTACAAGTTGACTGATTCTTGTAAAGTAATGGTATGCTATACTGAAGTATCTTGTCCTTGGTACCTTTGGTGCTGTGACAGTTTGAATGGCGTAAAATCAGCTTCCAGGATGGGTAGGATAAGCTTCTGTCTGTTTGCAAGTGCTGTGTATGCACAATCACCTTTTAAAATCTTACTCGAGTCTCTGTTACGTTTGTTTGTGATAGATTTGTTCTGTCCTTCTGCGTGCAGGAAGGGAACATAGGATTAGAAGCTATCTCTCAGGTCAGTCAGTCTAGTCCTCTTCCTCAGCAGATAACTGTGACTTATAATCACATTTCTTAAATTTAGCCATCTCAACCTTAAATTTTTCAGGTTTTCTTGCCCTTGCTATTCCTGTTAAAAACTCTGCAGAGAATTTCACTCCTCTGATGATTACAAGCCAGTTATTACTCACTGAAAATTGAACAACATGCCCTTTGTCCTAATATATACTAGACTGACAAGCTAGGGCATTTAATCCATATTTATCTATATTAGACACAAAAAACATGTATTGATTAACCCTTCTTTGTCATTAAGCTCAACGATTTCCTATTTTTATTACACTGTGGTTTCTTTCCAACTGAAAGTAAATACAGAAACACAGATATACTCAGATATGGTACTTAGTAAGCCCTGTTAAAATAAAACATGGTGTCAAGTCATATTCTAGCCAGTGCCTTTTGCTTCACTTTCATTACTGTTCGTGGTCAAACCTGAGGCTTTCAAAGGCAGTGTGTATTTTCAGTCAAGTTGTGTACTGGTTGCTTGAAAATGAAACCCAAGATAAGGTAAGCATATTAGCAAGAAGCAAGGGGAACCTGACGACACAACAAATCCTCTTACCTTTCAGGTGCTATGTGGTTCCCATGGGAAACTCAAAATTGCCAGCGTGTGAGAACTGCAATTATCTCATTCAATGGCCTTATTTTATTCTATTCAATCTTACTTTATTTTCTTGTAGGCACATGGGATAGCAAGTGGCATAAAAGAAAGATATTCAAAAGGTATTACATCCATTGACAGGCGTGCTTAGCCTTTGACCCTTCAGGTGCTTTTAGGAAGAATTCAAATTGTTCTTGACAGCAGTCTATCTTGGGAGCTTTTTAGTAGCTGGAATTGAAATGACTTGTAGCTATGATGCCTGCTTCCTGAAGGAGGATAATTTTTCATCCTACATCCTACCTACCCCCTGTCTGCATTGGAGCATACCCTCTGGAATAGGAATAGCTGCCATCTTTCCTAGGGTTATTTAGGCAGAGACAAGGAGCAGACTGTAGTCAGTGCAGTAGTTTGAGGTGCACCTGCCAGTGGGAAAGCTCTGGATGCTGTAAAAGAGCGTAGTCCAGTTGTATAGTTCACAGGTAGAAAACCTGTTGCCATTGTAAATCATGGCAAACCGAAAGAAGACTCGGGTTGCCTACCCTTAAAGACTAGTCAGCAGTGAGCTGGAATGTCACTGATGTTAATGCTCCATGGAAACCATTCTCATTTCCCTTGTTCATCTCCTGAAACATAGTCAGCCATCTACGTTAGGGTGTTCCAAATGTTGGAGATACACCCAAAATACTGATTTTATATGTTCTGTGTGATTGTGGTATTCCACTCCAAATTCTTTCTGAAATCATACTTTCTGGATTAAACACTTCCAGGTCAACCAAAGGTCTTTGATTTACAGTTGTCACTTTCTGTGGTAACATACTTCTTGTTTTGTTGCTTTTCTTACCTAGATGCTTTCGTTGGAGGGATCATTGGCCTCATTTTTGCTTATATTTGCTACAGACAACACTACCCTCCTTTGGGTAATACAGCTTGTCATAAATCTTATGTCAGCCTGCTAGATCAGAACTCTGTGAAGAAAGAAGAGACACCTACAGCAGATAATGCTACTGGCCTGCCTCTGGAGCGAATAACTGAAGGTCCTGTATGACTTTAAGAAATGTGCAGAATGAACTTTTAGCCTTCTCACATTTCCTCCAAACTGGTCTCTTAACACGGCGTTTCTTACTGCACATGTTTTCCTTTTCTTTCTTTCCTTTTGATAAATAAAAATGAAATATTTTATTTTTAATGCCATATCATCATACTTTTAAATCTTCAGTTCATATCGACTTACTGAATTATCTGTTTTCAAAGGTCTACTGCAGACAGACTACTTGAGGGAAAGAACAGTAATAACATTAACCTGATATGGACAAAGGCAGTAATTTTAAGAAGATGTGGTTGAGGATCTAGTAGATCTGGAAACAGATTCTCTGAAGTACTGAGTGTCTCCTAGAAAGTTCTGGTCGTCTTCAGCACTCATTGATTTTGATGGGTGATGAGTACACACAGCACTTTTCATCAGATGTTCAGCATCTGTTGCGGCCAGCCATTTCTTCATGTAATTTGATAAGTTGGGCATCATCCCTATGTTTATCTTGTTGCCTTCTAACATAAAAATCTCCACATGCTGGTAGAACTTTGTTATTAATTGTCAAGTTTTGACAAGGTCAATCTGAGCTACTAATGATCAAACGATCAGAAGATATGAATGGTGACGTGTTTGTAAGAGCCAAGCGTCGTGCATTAGTAGTTCCACAGGGTGATGCTGGCATTCAAGAAATTCCACACTGTTGAAATTATCAGCTTGCAATAGCATATATGTTCATAGGATGGGTTAGAATCTCAGTATTATATCATTAGCAATTTTTGAGAGTTCTTGCAGTAATTACCATCAAAAAAAAAAATTAAAGAAAAGAACACCCATGACATCCAACAAGCTAAAGTCTTTAAAAGACATTTAAAAACAAAAATCCTAAAACTGTGAGGGTAAAGAAACACAATATTTCCTGTGCAACTCGGTGTGCCATCTCCATTCTTGTGTAGTGACTCACTGCAGCATTGGTGATCTAAAGAAACGCAAAGGTTTTCATTTGTGACTTTGGGCGCACAACCATGAGTGCGTGTGGTGGTCTCCAGCACTCTAACATATCCAGAGGAATGCTGGAGACAGTTTTCCCCTAGACCCATTCCACATTTTCAGCTCATCATGTATCTTGAGCATGGTGCTTGCGAAGGTTGGCTTGGTACCTGGATTGAAACTCACCCAAATCAAAGCACTGTTGGTACGGAGAAGATTACTAAGTGTATGACTAGAGTTAATTTATTATCGGTAGGATCCTGTTTTGTTCTGTAGGCACTATGCAGTATACATCACATTCCTGTGAAATGACGTATCTTTGGCAGAATGTCAGATTCCAGAAGCTTTTTTTTCCCCCTCAGATATCCTGGGAAAACGCAGGCAAATCTTCCAGACCACATCTTGGCAGTTGAACATTTCTTAGCTGGAGCTGCTGGTTAAAGCAATCAAGAGGGCAGTGATCAACGACCATTATTATGGTGCTTTAGACTGGAGGAGACTGCTGCCATAATTATAATTTAGGAGTTCCTGTTGGAATATGTATTGGCCTTGTAGGCATTTTGTGATTCAAACAGCTCGACATCTTGGCATTTACTTTTATCAGAGGTGAGCTTTGTAGATTTATTTGAGAAGAGCTACTTCCTGATTGGTAACACTTGGATTTTTCTAGAAAGCAAGTCAATTAGAATCCCTTTAAAAACAGATGTAATATTCTGTATGAGAAGATCCCACCTTACCATGTATACACTTACACGATGTTTGGAAATAGCTCTAAAGAGGAAATGATGTTAAGATGTAGAATGTAAAAGTTATGAACCCAGGAGGGTTCTGTAGAAATTTGGCCTGATCTACTTGTGAAATTGATACCAGTTTGAGTGTGTCAGGGGTAGGTTTGTTTTTTTTTTTTTTACTGACAGTTACAGTATTCTGGGCTCTAGAACAGGGACAGTTACCCTAACATAACTGTGGGTTCACTGGTGTAGATACGCTGGTTCACATAACTAGCGTCAGCAAAGCAGAATTACTCTGGCATTGCTTTTGCGCTGGCTTTGACAACACTCCTCTAGTGTAATTGAGGTCTTACTCTAGAAATCCACACAGGTCAGTGGAGGTTTAATCTTTCTATAAAGTTTTTAAACCATCCTACAGAATTCTGTAACAGGGATATAATTTTCTATTACTTCATATGGGAGGATTAACGAAAGCCCTGGAGTAAGGGTATCATGTCTTTACATTGTGTAAGGCTTAGCCATTAGCTTTTTCTTTCAGCAGGAACCCTAGTCTTCCAGGTTATATGCAAATGTTAAAAAAAAAAATATCAAAATTAGAAGTTTAATACTGATGCATAGAGCGTTTTGCATGTTTTTATATAGATCTGGCTTATTCTTAAAAGTGAGTTGGGGCCTCCAAACTGTGCTGTACACATTCCCAGTATTTTAATGGCTTTTGATACAGACAAGCTGTCTTCTTTGGGATGGGGAAAGTTTATACAGCCCTCAAATGAGTAGTGGCTGTGAAAGGGTTGGAATATGAAGTGTAATGCAGCATAAATACTTACACTGCAAGAGTAATTGGTGAACTTTGCAAAGCAGTAAAGAATAACATATTTTAATGGGAAAAATTAAATTGAAAGTCATAAAATAGACAATGTAAAAGCTTTGATTAAAAAGTAATTAAAATTATGAAAGTCTTAATGAAGTGAAACGTGCGGAGGGATCTGTAGGCTCTGTAATTACCAGTGCAAAGTCAGTGTAGGGAAGGCATTTTTGTGGATCAATGTATTTTAATCTCATGCTTTCTCAATGTGAAGGAAATGCTATGTTGTAACGCACCAATAAAAGTACACATGAATGTGGGTTTGTATATCTGTGTGTTATCATTTTTTTTTTCTGAGAAGAATAAAAGTTACCAAGTTAGCTTCATTAATTAACCACATGGAATACTGGGGGAAAAAAGCAAGCCCTGATGTGACTGTTATTCATAAACAGCAACGGGTTCCAAAAGTCATCAGTGATGCCACTAAAATGCAACAGCCTTCCTCCTTAACTGGAATTTGCTATCCAGCTTTTATCCAGGAAAAGGCAGAGCCTAAACGTGCCAGGTTGAGATTTTGAAGTACTCACCCAGCTGAACTGCAGTGCGTCCCTTTCACCTGCAAGTTCTGCATCTCAAATAATACTCAGAGTGCTGTATTTAATAACAAACATGGGCGGCCTAAAGAAGGGTAACAAAACCTAATTGGATGCAGCAGAAATATCCCGAAACCAAAAGAATCAAGAACCTGGGAATCAGTCAGCACAATGTCCCCAGAGTGCATGTGTATCTCAGGCAACATGTTAGGAGTAGAGCTGGGGTGTTTATGTTGATTTATTATCAGATTTTGTTGTGTACAATTTAGTTTTTGTCCCTTTATTCTTTCCCCTGCATGCTGTAATTTCTTTCTGTTTAATGTGAAAAGGCAACCTCATTTTCTTCCTTTGTCCATGACAAAAAAATTACTGTGCCATGGATTGGAGCTGGGGTGAGGGGGTGGGAAGGGGGAAGGAGGAACCAGCCTTAAATTTTTGTTTTATGGTACTAAAATTCCATTAACTTCAATGAAACTGCTCTGGATCACCAAGATCATCACACCCATTGGTGGAATAAAGCCTTCACACACTTTGCTCACACTCTGAACATTGTTAGGAGTATAATTAGCAAAATACTGCAACTCATTGCATAATATTGCAACTCAACTATCACAAGAAACAACCTCTGCAGTTTTGTTGCTTGTGACAGCATATATCTCTCCCAAGTTAGGAAACTGTTGGGCTTCTCTGACCTAATGGAAGTCCCACGTGGAGTGGCTTCACAGTGCCATTTGTCCTGGCAAAGCAAGGTTTGAGATTTTGGTCTTCAGTCACTGTAGGCTGGATCTTGTTTCCAGTAAACTCTCGTCAGCCCAGACATGAAAAGGAGAATCTGTAGTTCCTTTCCAGGCATATATGTTATATTGCAGCAGTCATCTTCTTGTGAGCATGCTCTAAAAAAGAGTAAAGATTTGGGGTTTGTGTGTCTAAACATTTATCTTGGGATGGACAGCCTAGAGACACCTGGTTACCATTTCACATGGGCAGGAAAATAACGAAGCACTCTGAAAACACCACTGCCTCACCTTCAGGGTTCATCTGTATAATGGAGAAAAGAGAGGTTTAAAAGGTGCATGAATATCTCTTCTTGATCACACACTCAGATAATATCTTTTCCAGCAAGAGAAAATGCTGAAAGCTTGTTATTTTTCTCCAGAATTCTCATTGATCAAAGAGTCTAAGCATCATCTCTAGATAGTCCAGTGGTTTTCTCTACTTTTTTCTCAGTTCTCTTAGGAAGGCAATTGTGCTCCTTTAGAAAAAATCAGAACTGTGCAAATGAAATAACAAAAATTGTAAATCAAAATTAACAAACTTTGAAAAATTCAGTTTTAAGCAGAGAAAAGCAGAAAAATAATCATAGTGATCAAATGTTGTTTGTAACCATGCATTCAGTAGGATTCCTAATCTTCAGGTAATGCTTAAAAAGAAGTCAAGGCCATGGTGATATGCTTTATCTCCAGAAATAACAAATCAATATAAAGCAACATCATGATAGCTAGTGCATTACACACAATGTCAAGAGCAGTTAAAAATACTTCCAAATGAGTTAATTTACTCCAGTTTAAATGCAAAATTTTAAAACCTACTAGGGTTTTATTCCCACATTTTAAAGTGTATCTTAAAATTGCTAATCAGGACGGTGTCATTGCAGTTAGGATTAACCTAGTGTAACCTGTAGCCATATTTTCCATGTTACTCACTCCCATCGTTACAAGGTATGTAATCTCTTAGGGCACACTCCCTACTCATCTGGTAAGCAGAATTTTTACATCTCTTCTCCTAAGAGGATAAAACTGAATTAGAAGTTTCCAGTAGGATACACTCAGTTTCCTGCAGTTTATTGTGTAGAGAACTCCTGTTCTACCGGTGCACAAATCATTCCTTGCTCAGGAGCATGCTCTGAACAGGGAGCAGGCAGCATCGCTTTGCCATTAAGGTAAAACTCGCTCAACATGTATAAAATTAAAACAACAAGACTGGGCAGGTAATTCCCAATACACTGAATTCAACTCATCCTCCTTTTACAGATGCCTGGCACGTTGGCTGAGTGCTACGGGATTTTTCCCTAAACTTGCAGAGACATCCAAGAAATCAGCGTTGAGGCCAGACGTGGGTCTTGTTTGAACCGAGATAACTGAGCTACATCTGAGCTGCAGCTCATCTATGCTGAAGTTACAGGAGATCTGCTTGTTATTATTTGGCTGCCAGCCTCTGAGAAAACTTTCCAGAGGGAAAACCAAGAGGCATTAGGGGATAGCTCACATTATGCAGTCTGGGTAGCAAGGTACAGATGGCGCATGTAATAGAAAATCCTCACTCAGTCTTTGACTTGATAAAAACAACACGGTGATGCCTCCCCCCACTTCATGAGTACTGCAGAATGTCCAGCATGAAATGCAATTCAACCAGCCCTGTCAACCTTAAAGCTCTATTAGCTCATTAAAAAAACCCACTTAATTTCACTGCCAGCTTTACAGCTGTCATGCATTATTCTGTTGACCTGCTGGAATTTAACATGTTATGTGAAGGCTCAATTCATGTGACCTGAAACACGTTCATTTCCAAGATTAGATGGGGCTGTGCTCAAGGATGCTCATTTTTTTTATTCCAAGTTTGCTTTTATTTATGTATTGTGCTTTTTAATTAACCCCCCATGTCCCCTGAGCTCCTTTAGGTCCATTCTTGTTCTTTTCATCTCCAGAGCAGCTGCTGTACTAATGAAGGGAATGGGAAATGTTAGCTGACACCTACCTTCCCCTGGATGGTGTCTGTCTCCCTCTTCCATCCCCTCTACATTAATTAAGCAGTCTTCTCTGTTGTTTTGCTGTATTTTCTCTTGTTCCTGATTGCAAACTGCTTCCTCCTGATGATGTCACTGCTTTAGTCAGCTTGAGATGCACCACAGACACCCCTCCTGGTGGGCACTGATACAATTCAGAGACTGGAATGCTTTGGCCTAACGTTTGCGATTCCTTTCTGCACCCAGGGAGAGCAGCCAGCAGTTACTTTGGGATCAGCTGTTTGGGCTTACTTTCACTCTTTGGGGTAAATGAGGCAAATAGGCTGACACATGCAGGTGAATGCCAGTTAGAGACCTTGCAGGATCACTAATGCTGCAGCTTGAGCCTGCCCTGCATTTCCCTGACCCTCCTAGGTTAAGCTGTTCTCCAGGAACTCAGTGGGCAGAATGGAAATATCTACCCCAGCTGCACAAAACCTGTTCCACATCTGCTCGGTGAGTAGAATCATAGAATCACAGAATCATAGGGGTTGGAAGGGACCTCCAGAGATCATCGGGTCCAACCCCCTGCCAAAGCAGCTCCCCAGCTCATATTGCACAGATAGGCGTCCAGACGGGTCTGGAATCTCTCCAGAGAAGGAGACTCCACATCCCCTGGGCAGCCTGTCCCAGGGCTCCCTCACCCTCACTGGGGAAAACTTCTTCCCCATGTTGGTGTGGAACTCCCTGTGCTCCAACTTGCAGCCATTGCCCCTTGTCCTGTCCCCACAGACACTGAAAAGGGGCTGGCCATTTCCCCCTGCATCCCCTGCTTAAGATAATTATAAACATTAATTAGGTCCCCCCTCAGTCTTCTTTTCTCAAGACTGAACAGTCCCAGCTTATTCAGCCTTTCCTCATAGGGGAGATGCTCCAGGCCCTTAATCATCTTCGTAGCCCTTCTCTGGACTCTCTCCAGGAGATCCCTGTCCTTTTTATACCAGGGAGCCCAGCACTGGACACAATACTCCAGGTGGGGCCTGACCAGGGCAGAGCAGAGGGGCAGGATCCCCCCTTTGACCTGCTGGCCACACTCCTCCGGATGCCCCCCAGGATCCCATTGTCTCTCTCAGCCCCCAGAGCAAAATGGCCAAAAGTAGGAAAACAAAGTCTCTCTCCCTCAGCAGCCCTGCTGCCACTGCCCTGAGCAAGCCTACGTGAGGAAACATCATGCTTTCACCTGCACGTTGGAAAAATCTCAGGGATGGAAAAAGCTGGAATACCTGCACTTCCTATGAATGGCACATGGAGAAATCGGGACCTCTGAGTAGCAGTAGTCATACTGGGACTAAACATAAACTAATAATGGGAAAGCATTAAAATAATATAGCTGGGAATACTAAGAATTAAATACACATGTATAGCAACCTGTCGCAGCTTAAGCCCTTACACAGATGCTTGTGTGGGAGCTTTTGTATTTGGTCTTAAGGGAAGCATCAATAGCTATGAGCTTCCAAGTACAGTTAGTGTACTTACAAAATGTAACTAACATTGAGCCACGATACGAACGCAGTTCTCAAGGGACTAGCTGTCATTACAGAATTGCCCAACTGCATTAAATGAGCTCCAGCAGGAGGACCCAGGATGCCATTGTCTGATACACAAAAGTTCTCACTCTTGAGCTGCAGGGCATTTTTAAGAGGTGGCTTGCACACTTCTTAGGATTGCAGTGAGAAACAGCAATAAGTAGAGACGTGTCCAGAGGCACTTTTGCTCTCAGGTTCAAAGGAATTCTTATCCTTATTCATAGAATCATAGAATGGTGCAATGACCTTCAGGATCATCAAGTCCAACCATCTATCCAGCCTTAGTATGGCCAACACTAGACTGTGTCACTAAGTACAACATCTACTCTTCTTTTAAAGACCTCCAGGGATGGTGACTCAACCAGGACTCAATTTGCAGCTGGAGCAGAAGCAGATTTCTGTTCTTCACGTTTTGATGTTGAGCAAATGTACATCTGGTGTGCAAGATGCTGCGAGTGACTGGTGAGTGCACGTTTACAAGTGTGGTTTGGGGACCATTCAGAAAAATTTTCACTTCCACCCCAATGCCTTCAGAAGGCAGAGTTACGCTCATGGCAGGCTAATGCTTCCCTTTTAAGAGCCTTCTGAGATAGAAAAAGCCTGTCCTGTCATCAAACATCCTTAGCCTGGCACAGGTATCGGTTTATCATCCATTAAAGACAGCATGAATCCTGTTGTGGCTACATCAAGAAGAGACAGAGCATACCAAATACATCTGCTCTTCTTCAGACCACTGGCCAATGAAACTGCACTGTCAGCATTATTCAGTGAAGTGCAAAAGCTTTGCAAAAGAACTCTTCCCAATTCCCCTCGTTGCACACTGCCAGCACTGTGACATTACTGCAGTGACAAGCCTGTTTCTATCATCTCCAGCTTTTTAATGTGTGGTCACAGCAGCAGAATGGAAACAGTCTGTGAAATGAAGACATCATAGAATCTGACCTGACATCATAGAATCATAGACTGGTCTGGGTTGAAAGGGACCCCAAGGGTCACAGAGCTCCAATTCCTCTGCCACAGGCAGGGACACCAACCTCCAGGCCTGGATCTGCACAAGGTTGCCCAGGGCCCCATCCAACCTGGCCTTGAACACCTCCAGGGACGGAGCATCCACCACCTCTCTGGGCAGCCTGTTCTGGCCCCTCACCACTCTCTCTGTAAAGAGCTTCCTCCTAATATCTCATCTAAACCTTCCTTCCTTTAGCTTTAATCCATTCCCCCTTGTCCTGCCATTATCTAGCCTTTTAAAAAGCTGATTCCCCTCCTGTTTCTCTGCTCCCTTCAGGGACTGGCAGGCTGCAATGAGGTCCCCCCACAGTCTTCTCTTCTCCAGGCTGAACAAGCCCAGCTCCCTCAGCCTCTCCAGCCCTCTGATCATCTTCATGGATCTATGTGAACATCATAGCTAAGGCCAGTTCTATCACTCTTCTAGTCAGCATCTCTCTCTTGAGTGAATGTCTGATACCAGTCAGAAGATTCGGAGTGAAGAGATGTTAATTAAGATACATGCCCATTACATAATCGCTGGAAGAGATTAAACAAGGGAATGCTTGAGTTATTAGTCCCAGCAGCCTTACCCACTGCCCCTTGCTGGACACATGGAGTAGGTGACTCTCACTGAAGGCTCCCGGGAATCATATCTCTATGATGCACCTCTACCTATCTTTTAACTCAAGGAGTTAAAAATCTCCTTGAGCTTTGTATTCAATCCCTTCTATCAGAGTCATTAGGGGAGAAGAGTCCCCACTTTATTGAGGGTGATGTTTACATTTCACTCATTGTTACTCAACAGGCTGTTGAATAACTATCTGTCTCCTTTACCAGACAGGCAGGACATGCAATGCTATTGTATCCATCCGTATGCTGTGCACATCATCACTTATCAGCATTACAGGGCATTTGTGTACACAAAACTGCATTCCATCTTCATTTCCAGCCCAGTGGATTGAAGTCAAAATAAAAGACTCGGCTGTGAGTTCTTACTGAAACCAATATAGCAAAGGGAAAAAGGAGGGGGAAGGGAACATCACGGCAATGTCACAATGTCACTCTAATCTAAGAGGTGTTCGCTTGTCTGTGGAGTGAATGTTCTGGAGTTCGTATCTGCAGCATTGTCCAAGAAAGGTAAAGTGACTTAAAACATCCTTGGTATCAGTGAGTGTGAAAAAGACTGGAGCTGGCCTCTTCAAACAAATTATTTAATGGAACCAAGGGCTGGAAATCACATTTCTGAGGCTTGACTGGAATCAGGAATTCCATTTCACAAACTTGTGATGGGTTTGAAAATAGTTTGAATTCCATGTGTTAATAAAACTCAGAATTTTAGGAATATTTTAATGGGAAAAAAAGCTTACTATCTCTCCCTACAGCTCAGTAGATGAAGCCTCCTGCCAGCATATGGAGAGAATGATTTCCACTCTGGCTCTTTCAAGGCTTCCAACCCACTCACATCAAGCAAATGCCCACAGTAACAGGGTTATTCTTGAGTGGGAGATTTCTTCCTTCCTGATTTGCTCCTTTCCTACTTCTATCCTGGGCTGAGAAACCTCCCCCTGAAATCTCCTTACAACTCTTCTGTTTCTGTGAATCATTTTAATGGGAAATATTTTCTTCTTAACTTTTGACCAATTTATTTTTAGCATCAGCTAGAATCCCCTCCTTTTTAACTCTAAGAGAAAACTCCTGTGGTACTAAGCCCCAACAGAGATAAGCACAGCTGATCTGAGTATCCAGTTCAAGCACAATCACAGACAAACACACCCTCCTGCATCAAACATTTGAAGTAAGGGCTGGTAAGCTTGGGGAAAGGGTAGTGAGTTGGCCTATGGTGCAAGAAGAGGGGCTATGGGAACTTGTGACTGGTAAGTGGGTTTCTATTTTCCATGGAGCAGGTGAAAACAGCCCCTATTCTATTGGGGTATTCCTAAGGTTAATAGAACTACATGAGTTGAATGTGTTTCAGCTGGGAATTTGCAAAGTTGAAGCACTGTGGGGTTTAATGCAGTGAAACTGTAGAAGAGCTTTGTGTATGGAGAAGGCAGGAAAAAATGACCTTGTTTTATTGATAGCCCTTAGTCTGTGGAAGGTTTCTGCAGCAGGGAGAATTGGAATTGATCACCTAGTGAACTCTTTCAACTTCTTTTTTTTTTTTTTTGGTGACTTAATAAATGGAGAGGCACCAGGGTTTGTGTTCTTGTCTGCTGCTAAGGGCTAGCGTCCAGCTTGTGCTGTGTTGGTTTATAACCCATCAAGGCAGTTAATCTCTTCCATCTTTGCTTTTATGGAATGATTACTCTGAAGAAGTCAACTAGTTTTTTTGACCATCTATCTATTTAATGGTTATAGTAGTTTCTAAGGAGGTACTGAGAACTTTTAAGCAACTCAGTACATAATTTACCATTATGTTGTCATAGCTTAAAAAATAGGAGGAAAAGTTACACTGCTTTTACTACTCCCTTCCTGTAAAGCTATAGTCTTGACAGGATGGTTTATTGAGATTTATCACACTGGTAATGGCTATGTGATAAGAAGCATTCGTAATGTAGTTATCACAGCTATGAAGTAAGGTGCTCATAAGTCAAATCATAGAAAGACTGCCTGGTTACTGCTAATTACAGCAGTGACTCTAGTTTAGTGGACTATCTTGTGATAATCTAGTGGACTATCTTGTGATAATCCACTAAATAACTAGAGTCACTGCTGTAATTAGTACTAATGTTGAGAACTGTGGGTGAGGTGCACCATCCTCAGAACCCAGTGAAGTAGATTGTATGTTAAGGGCTGTAAGATTGTGTCTCCTCTGCTAAATCTCTGCTGGTAGCATTGCTGATGTACACTGAGGTACATCAAGATTGTGAAGAACTTGTTTAAACACCAGAACTAACAGGTGCAACGTGATCCAAAGCACTCCCATCACCTGAATTTCAATGGTTTTGCTAGGAGAGGCACTGCTGGAAATACATCTTCTTGTCAGCTGAACTCGACTAAAAGCTTTTCTGTGACTTCCCCATCACATGGAATTTTCACTTAGTTTCAAAGGAGGGCAAGTGGTATAATTCACTCTTCCAGGTGTGTTAAAGGAATGAAGGTTGGGTTCAAAGGGGGAAGCTAATTGTACAGTGCTCTCTCAGTGTCTTTTGTGTGCAGTGGATGCTCGCTGTTATCAAACAGTGATTCCTAAAGGTGTTTGTTTAAATAACAGAGGTCCTCCTGCACTGACTCCTGGTGTTTCAGTTAAATGATGGTTTCTTTTTGCTTTCAGCAGTGCTGGAGACAGAGCTGAGCAGTCCAGATTTTATTCAGAGCAGCTGGAACTGGCTTGTTTAAGTGGGGTCTGAGACAGACTACACCTAACACTGGGTTCTTAAGTGTGGCTTAGTGGCTCTGGGCTTTCTCTACAGCTACTGGACTCTTTGGTAGCTCTTGAGAAGGTTTTACATCTCTGGCTGCAAGTGAAACCCTGACTCTGTTTGGGATGAATACAGGTATCCATGCACTTCACAGGGAAACGTTTAACCAAAATTAGTGCTGTTACTGGTCATTAAATGCTAGAACTTCCCTTGGCCACTGCTGAACTGGGTGGAGGCCAAATATAGTTGGGGAATATTAGCGTTATACGCTGTGGCTTCTTCTGTATGTTTGTGATAAGGTGAGGTGGCATAAACTCGAATTAGCTCTTTACATGAGAGGTGCCTCCTGAAATCCAAAAGTGGGTCAGTCAAAGCATTCCATTTCAACAAATCTTAACATCAATTATTCACCCTGATACTTGAGCTCTGATAACGGTCTTTAGCTCTTTCCTGCTACACAGTAAATGCAGACAGTGGGATGGGCAGCTGGGGTACACATGGGTTGAATCCCTTCTAATCACCTGTAAAGGAAGGTTGGTTGGTTTGGTTTCTTTTTATTCCTTGTAACATCCATTTGCTCTCCTGCCTGTAAACTCCACTAGGCAGGACCTGGTTTGCCCCTCATCATCTGTTCAGTGCTTGTTACCCTGGAAGTCTTTGATGCCACAGAAGCAAGTTGCTATCTTGGTGCTCTTGAGGTCCCCCATGGCTCTGTGACGCCTGACCTTCAGCTCTGTGTCTGCAGCAGTGTAATTGTATAAGAAAACGCATCTCACCAGCCAGCCCTGTGCAACCAGCTGTCAGAACGCTTGTGGGGAGCTTAATATTGAAATTATTGACTTACAGGTCCTGTTCAGTGAAGTATAAACCCAATTTGATATGAGAGGGTTCATCTTTTTAGATAACAATTCTTTTTAGAGGCCACGCTTTCTATCAGCAAAAGTTAGTTCCCTGTTTAAGCCTGACAGAAATAATTTCTAATGTTTAGGGCTGCTTATCCCCACAGAAATGGTGTCCTAGAAGGAAGTGAATGGATGTGGGTTTTTATCTCTATTTTTTTTATGGCACAATGAGTCCTCCTTCACGTGGTGTGTTCCAAAGGGAAATGTGCATGTCATACAGAATGCGTGGCTATATTTTGAACAAAAAGATGTGGAGTTTCAGCAATACCATCAATGTAAAGAGGTGCCACTGAAAGTATTTGCACTGAGGCTAGCAGCACCCTGTTATTCTACAGGAAAAGCCTGAGAGAGCACTGCTTGGACTCACCTCCCTCCCAGAGGTACCGCTTGGATGTCCAGTGTCTCTTGCTCAGCCCAAGTCAGTGTGTTGTGTGCATACCCCTTCCCACACACTGAATATAATGCTTTCTATATGCTCAAGTTTTCTAAGAATATGTGGTTTCACTACCTGTTTCCTGAAGCTTCAGTGCTGATTTGATCCTGCTGGTGCTGACCACTATTAACTCCAAAAGGCTTTCCCCACTCCTCAAGCCTGTGGCTGCTGTCTGTTATCAAGCTTTGCCTCTGGTGTGGGAGAAAGAGGTTGAAGTGCCCCTTCCAGGACATCCCTAGGGTGTTCTCAGAGTGTCTATGTTGGTAGCCAAGCTGATAATGGCTTGAACCGGGCAAATGAGTGTGAAGAGTGAACTTAAAGGTATTCTAAAGCCACCACTACAATCAAAATTGTGCTGCAGCTTTGGGAAGCTTGAGTGAGCTCTGTATTTACACAGGGTGTAAGCCTGGAATATTTAATCTCTTTAAGTATTAATGTGTACTTCTAGGTAGAACAATCCAGGCTCTTATTAAGTGCCAGGTAATAAATAAACCTTTCTTTCAGGTACTTAAAATCAAGTAGATTAATTATTGATCATACACATTATTATGCTTTTCCTCTAGGTTTTGTGCTAAGTGAAAATCCTGATTAGAATTTGGATGTGGGGTTGCTCCCTGCTTGCTTTGTTAGATTCTTTTATTCATGGGCTGCAGTTGTTTCCCTCTTTCTTTTTATTTTATTGGACAACTGCAGTATTATCACCTTTAGCTGATGGTGTGCTGTTACCCTGCTGCCACCTAAGTGTACCCAGCTTTGGGGTTGTTTCTTATTTTATTGAAATGGGATCACAACAGAGGACTGAGCTAGGGGAACAAAGTCAGCAGCTGACTGAGATGCTTTGAGCTGAACATTTTGCTTTTGTCGTAGGCAGTGGTTACCTTCATTTTGACTCATCTTCACTGCTAGGGAGAACGGGGAGATTCAGGAAGTCTCTCAAGGCAATGATTTTATCTGTTTGGAAGTCTGAGCTGGGGAATGGCTGAGGTGAGCCCCCGAAGCTCCCTCAGTGCTGTTGTAGACCTGGTGCAAGGATGCACTCCAACAGCCGCTCCCTAAAACTGATGGATATGAATACCCTCACCTCACTGTTTAATCTGGATACAGGTAGGGATATAGCAGAAATGCTTTGCCTCAACTCCTTGCTGCATTCCAACTCTTGTGACTTGTGAGACTTGTGGAAGGAGGTCTGGTTTTCCTTCTGAATCTCAGTGACCATACTTTACTGGCAAAATATCTGTTATAGACAATTTATTATTACAGAAACGAGGGACACAGGTATTGTTTCCCCTTTAACAAGGGAAGCCATGGATCATGGAAAAGAACTGTATGCTGTACGCTCTAACCCTTGGCCCTGGGACTGCAAAAGAGATGTTCCTTGGAAGAAAAAGAGATCAAGGCAACCTGCCCTTGGGCATCCATGCTATACATGAAATCACAGGAAACACTTCCATTTCCTCCACAGTGATGGCTAATGGCCCATTGCATTTTCATACAGTCCAAATTAATGTCAGATAATTGGTTTACAACTTAGCAACTCACTGAGGTTTTTTACCTGTGAGTGAAGGGAAAGATTGACTTGCCATGAGGCTGTGAGGAACTCCAGAGGCTACTTGCTTGGATTTGTTAGCTCCAGAGGCTGCGTTTTAAATGTGAGACTACATTAAATTGTTCCATCTAGCATTGCAAATTGCCTGTGAACTCCACAGAGCTGTGGCTTTGTGCACAGAGATGAACTGTTGCCAGCATTAGGAACCCATGTAAGAGGTTACTGGTGTCTCAGCTGGGGTGGCATCCCCTGGGTGCTATCCATGGAGCGCATTTGGTGCATGGGTAAAGGACAGCAGTAGCAGCACGATTAGCTGCCAAGGTCATTGAGCAAAGTCACAAAGATGTGAATGGAAACCTGTGAGACAGTGTGTGCAAGACTGGAAAACGGGTGTCTTCCCTGGGATACTGTCTGGGCATTCAGGAAGGTATCCTTCTTCCCATGGGAAAGCTTCTATAACTGCTAGGAAAAGTGATTAGAACCCATTCTACCCTCACATAAGCAAGAAGGACTGCAATGTTGTTTTGCTCCCCTGCCTCTGGCCTCGATCCAGAATCATTCATTAATTTAAGTCACTTTTGGATAACACCCTTAAGTTTTCAGGCTTTGTACCTCTTAGTATAAAAATATCTCTAAACAATTTTATTGATATATTTAGGATCTTCTCCTTGGTGTATGTCCCAGGACAAGTGTATCTGGAAAGCTGTTGACAGTGACACTAATAAATTAGCCTGCAAACGTTTTTCAAACCCTCAAACCATGGAGCCTGAATTTGGGTCACTCATTTGCAAATGAATCTGTCCATCTTTGGTCAGATGGATGCACTGTAATGACTCCCTGGCACCTAGCTGCAGGCCATTTCAGGTATGGTTAAGCTGTTGTCTCTTTGTGTCCCTAGCTGTTGGCCAAAATTAAAATTGGGGCAGGGCATTAAGTGCAGTAGTGTTATACAATGTGACTGCAGCAAGACATCAAGCTCTGGGCCTTTAAAATATTTGGCAAAGTCTGAAATGGAGAGAGGATACAAAATGGGGAACAAGGCAGGGCAGTGTGGACTACCTGTCAGAGTACATCTGCATTAGGGAAGCAGTGGCTTCCTTTGAAACCCCAGTCTGATTTGCTAGAAATAGCCTAAAATGTGCAGGTTCTGCTAATGTGAAAAGCAGTGAGGATTATTTCTGTCACCCATGATGAGAGAGAAAATATTTCAGGGACTTCCACCAAATACAGTTTGTAATTTTCAGCAGAATGAAGATGAATGTGAGAGATTTATTCTAACTTTAAGAACATGAAGAATCACTGAAGAATAATTATTTTCTAAAACAGTAGACCAAATTAATTGCTGTCATATGACCTTTAGATTTCTAAACAAGCCAGGGTTTGGGGTTTTTACCCCCAAATAGTTGTCTGTAGCATTGCTTTTGATTTTCTATCTACTGCTTCTAAAGATGGGCACTTCTGAACAATCTGTATTCTCAAGATATGAAGCACTTTAAGGCCAGGGCTTCAGACAACAACAGTCCTCAAATCCAGAGATTTGCTTCAGGTGAGTACGAGCTCTTAAATAACCAGGGACCAGGAGTTTTGTGAGGAGCTGAGCAAATTTATTGAACCTTGTTATAGCCTGGAAAATAAATTCTTTAGTCCTGTATCCAAAGATGCAAAATAATATTCATGAGGTTCATAAGATGCCCTTGCACATCCTCAAGTCAGAGTCCAGTGGAATTCAGCAGTGAGGTGGCCATCCAATTCCCCACTACAAGAAAGATATTTGGTTCTTGGAGCAAGTTCAGAGGAGGCTGTGAAGTTTATCAGAGGGCTGGAGCAAATCTCCTATGGAGATAGGCTGAGAGAGTTGGGGTGGTTCAGCCTGGAGAAGAGAAGGCTCCAGGGAGAGCTTATTGCAGCCTGCCAGTACCTGAAGGGGCTACAGGAAAGCTGGAGAGGGACAATTTGTGAGGGCACAGAGTAATAGCACAAGGGGGAATGGCCTTAAGCTGAAGGAGGGGATATTTAGCTGAGACATTAGGCAGAAATCCTTCCCTGTGAGGGTGGGGAGGCCCTGGCACAGGGTGCCCTGAGAAGCTGGGACTGCCCCTGGATCCCTGGCAAGGTTCAAGGCCAGGTTGGATGGGGCTTTGGGCACCCTGGGCTAGTGGAGGGTGTCCCTGCCCATGGCAGGGGGTGGCACTGAAGGGGATTTGAAGTCCTTTTCAACCCAAGCTGTTCCAGGATTTGCTACTAATTTAGTGCAGGAAGTTTTTTATTGACTTTTCTATTATAGTTATCTATAATAACCATATACATGTATTTTTACCCTACATGGATTAATGTGGTTTTACTAGGGCATAAATATTTTTGCATGGAAGAAAACTCTTCACTGACTTAACTTCATCACTTCTCCATATGAAACCCCTGTTTACCTTGTGGTTAAGAGGAGGAAGCTGTTGCCAATACATAAACAAATAATTATTTGCATAAGTAAATAACTATTCAAGGTGAGAATATTTATCAGCTAATATTAATCACAAAAGAGGGATTGGACTTCCTGTAAAGAATAATTTGCTTCCCCTGCTTGGTGAGGTTTACACCTTTGATATTCCATTCAGGAAATTTCTTTATTTTTTATTAACAGAGCTAATAAAAGCTGTTTGTAATCTGTGCATCTCTAATTTATCTTTAGCTTGTATGTTAAATTGTGAAGAACATGGCATGTTCCATTTCTCCAGTTAAGTCTCCACATTAACATCAATAGTACTTTCCACAGTTCATCAGAACAGCACATTTCAAAGATAATGTTTATTCATAAAACAAAACTGTTCAGAGACAGATGCTCATATGGCATCAAATTTTGTAGCTTGCTTATGTAAGTCTTAATATTCAGTGAAAGTGGGATGATGCTATTAAAAAAGAGCCTTTCTATGGCCCTGGAGAAGGAAGACTTTCAAAACTGAAGACCCCTAAAGAACATACAGTTGAAGAGCAGACTGGCTGCAGACATCCTCTGCTTGCAAGGAATCTGCCACTCCATCAACAAATAGAATCTGGGGACAGGACAAGGAGCAATGGCCTCAAGTTGGAGCACAGGAAGTTCCACACCAACATGGGGAAGAACTTTTCCCCAGTGAGGGTGAGGGAGCCCTGGGACAGGCTGCCCAGGGGGTGTGGAGTCTCCTTCTCTGGAGATATTCAAGACCCGTCTGGATGCCTATCTCAGTGAAATGTCCTAGGGAGCTGCTTTGGCAGGGGGTTGGACCCGATGATCTCTGGAGGTCCCTTCCAACCCCTACAGTTCTGTGATTCTATGAGCTTTGGCAGGAGCTCTGAATTGTGGCTTCCCAAATACTTCCATACCTGTTGAGTTTTTACTAGCAGTTTATCTATGAACAGCTTTCACTTCCTCTACATTAATTTGCCGTGAATCATCCATCATAAATTATATACTTAACTTTACATCCACCAAGGGATAAATCTGGAAATACCTGAGAGACTATGGATCAATTACATGGAAAGTTGGCTAAATAACCTACATTTATCTTTGCTAATTAATTTTTATGACCGATGGCATACCAATCACTGAAATGGTGTGGCTCTTACGTTCCAGAGCAGGTAAAGCAATGCTTAGCTGCAGTTATATACCCAAGCAGAAAGCTGGCAAGCAAACCTTTCCTACCATGGTTAGCATGCATTTGGCACTCTGTACATCAACACCTACCTCAGTGCTGTGAGGGGTAGACTTGCGTGGCCACAGGCTTAAAAATGATTAATAAAATATTAGGTCAGGCCTATTTAACCCCTGGCTGAGGGTCCTACAACCTGCTATTATGCTGAAGGTTAGTTCTCCAAGTGCAAAGGAAAGCTTGGCACAGTAACTGGTGGTAGAAAGTCTGAGAGAGAAATAATCGAAGTGGAAATAAGATGCCTCTTTCAGAAGTGAAGAGCTGTGTTCCTAATCCTTTCCGTGTAACACCCTGTATAGATGTATTCTGTGCTGTATGCTTAGAGAGTGTACAGTCAGGAACATAATGAGTATTAATGTTCTGGGGGAAATAATGAAGGATATGTTTATATGTGTGAAACCATGTTTCACACAGGTACAGTTCAGCTGTTTTCTAGGGCAAGACAAAATCGTTCCGATGTGGGGTGTGTTCTCAGCCTGTCATGTCTCTGGCACTGAAAACATCCTAAAGTTTCCAATAGTTCTTTAAGCTGATTAGCAGTCACTTGTTAAATGCAGTGTGCCAGTTATCACTGATCACTATTTCCCAGAAAGAATGTCTCTGGGAGATGCCAGCTGTCCTTAACCTGGCTTAGGTTAAGGGAAAATAAACACCCCAACCTTTAGGAAGGTGCAGTCTCCTTCATCTTCCTTTTCAGGCAAAATTCTGGAATAACCTTTATAAAGCTCAACAGTCATGAAATACAGAAAGTCGATGCCTATAAATACTCGCTTTTATCACCTTGTTTCTGTGGTTTTTCTGTTGGCAGCACTGTAGTCAGGTAACAAGCTCTGCTAGTTTTGGTTTATGACAATTGCAGTGCAGCTTTCCTGGTTTCTTGAAGTTTGTATTTCTCAGGCTTTGTTGAAACACCAGACTTGGCATCTGGTCCACCTTGGGCACTGCAGGTGACCTCACCTACTACACTGTATGTGTATTTGGAGAAACAGCTTCATGTAGCCATCAGAGAACTACAGATAACCTATCCTGCTGTTATTTATCAGCAGTGGCCTGGGGTCACAAGATCTTAAGCATCTTGTGTCAGTACTGTGTTGCAGTGGTGGAGTTGTGACCCCCAAACCAAGCTGTGCTTTGCATGCTCTTGTCAGCACTGCTTGCTCCAAGTGTCATTTTTGTACCAGCCCTTCCTGCTCCCAGGACTTTTCCCAGCCCAAGCAGTGCCTGAAGGACAGTTCTGCAGCTCAGCCCACAACTCCTGCTGGGGGAGCTGTGCTGCTGGGGGACTTCCCAACAACTGGCTGAATCAGTTTTATGTGATGGTTACATCTACTGCTGCTCTTTCTGTGTATTTAGGTCAGCTGTTTGCACAAACACCCAGCTTATCACTAAGTATCAACTGAATAAGCTGCTGCAGTGCTCTTTTCAGAGCATTTTGATAACTGTCAGAAAAAACATTCCTGTTGCTGTTTTTGCTTAACAGATCAGGTCTTCTGCAAAGCTCCTCTTCCCAACCTTATGTTATTGGCTGTTCTGTCTCCTACACTACTTGCTTGCTCCTACATTACTTGCTCCTTCTGGAGTGTCTGGGGTGCCAAGCATAGCTTAAATGGCTACTACAAATTTGTTGGGGTTTTTTTAATTATTTTGGAGGATACTATCCATAACCCCATTGATGTGCAGCATTTAAATATTTTAATTCTCACTCAGAACTTTTGCCTTTGTAGGCAGCAGGACAGATTCCTCTGTACCTGTTTATCAGGAGCTGCTGGGACTATAAATAAAGAATTAGGTCCTCTTCCTTACAACCAGCTAACACTGCAGCAGGAGAGGCAAAGGGTAGATGGTTCATAGACCACATAGATCCTTTCATATCCAATCTTGGAATCCACCCTTATTCTCTCTATGGGATGGTTTTTTCCCCTGCTTTTCTAATGAGCTCCCCCTTCTCACCCACGTAGCAGCCAACATACTTCACCAAACATTCCCCCATATGTGTTTAGATCCCACATTTTAGCACAAGCTCACTCTCCCTGCCCCAACTGTTTGCTTTCTGTTGCTTGAGGCATCTGGCACATACACCAGCATCAACACCACCACACAGACAGGGCACTTCTCCAATCGATGATCGCTTGTATGAACAGTTTGCTGCTTTTCACCAAAAATGTCACATTTGTTCCAGAGCAGTATCTCTTTTTTACTGGTTTCCTCTAAAAATAAGTGCTTCCAATCTCCCTTTCTCTGACTGAGCTAACTATTGATCTATCTGCTGCTTTATAACATATTCTTGTGGATGCTTTTTGCCTTGCAGCTTTGCAAGAGCTGGTGGAAGAAGTTAGTCTTTTCATTGATCCTTCTGATAGCCAACTGGGCAGTGGGTTTTTTTCTGTTCTGGGGCTTTGTGCTTTGTCTGGCTCTTGTCAAGTTGTTACATGCCTTCATTTCTTGTGCTGTCAGTTCCTGCTTTGTTGTTGTTCCTTCTGCTGTCACTAACGAGCTCTTTTCCCTGTGTGCCTTTCCAGCCTACACCTCTTTGCTGAGTAATTTTGATTTTTTTTTCTAGAATGTTTATAGTCCTCAGTCTGCTGAGACTGCTGGGTCCCTTTGCCTTGCAGGTGCTAATTGCCTTGTCACGGGCTAATTTGGGGCCAGTTGCATTTCTATGTGGCTCATCTCATTTCTCATACCGGTCCCAGAAAGGCCTTGCTTAGTTTAAGTTGTACAGTTTTTCTGTTGTCTAACTGCTGAAACTAAAGAAAACATCTGTGCTTTTTTTGGCTCCCTTTTAAAGAGTGTATTTTGTCTGCTTCTTGTGAATGTGTGGCTCCTCAAACTCCCAGAACAGAATTTCAGTATTTGAATTCACCTTCCTGAGTTAACTGAATACTGTTAAAACAGCAAGTGCCTCAGAACCAGATATTGTCAGCAACAGGTGGTCTTCTGACTTATTTGGTAGCATCTATTGCTCACAGGTACACTGTACTTCCATCTTCTGCTATTTACATCCTATTTCCTTCCGTTCTTCTGAGGCTTTAACAACCACTCTGTTACTTTCTACTACTTCCTACTCAAGGTGTCTTTTGTTAACTTGATCTGCTTCTCCTGGCTGTTATTCAGGAAGTGCTGAAGGACACCAACCAGGCTTTCCATGCTAAAAGCTGGAATTCTGGGATGAGGTGAAGATGTTTTGCATAAGGCACTCCCTGTTTCCAACACTTGGGAGGATTTTTTTACCCTGAGGGCTGACTGCCTTATCTCATTACCTGTAGAAAGATAAAGGGTTAGGTAAGTCCCTACAAAACAATCCTTATGCGGGCATCATACCTCAGAGGAGTCTATCCCAGCAGGATATAACTTGATCCTTTGTTGGAGACCTATTTCTTACTGATTAATACCAATTTGAGGTTGTACTGCAGCAATAGTGTGCCTTTCTGACTGCAAGAATATGTTTGTGCTACCTGATGGTTGAGTGAAGCTTAATAGATATCATTACTGTGCCAGTCAATAAAGAAATGAGCAGAAAGGCTTACTGCAAATCGTGTGTTTGAGGAGAGTAAACTCATTAATCTAATTATCTACAAGCTCTCTAAAAATGTCTTATTGACTCTGGTTGTTGAAGCACTGGCTCAAATACAAGGAATTCCAGAGCACTGTGCTGACAAAACCTCTCTCCATTCATCCCTGTCACAAATTCCTGCTGTCATGGCTAGCCACTGTGGAGCAAAGGGGTGTGGTGTCCCTGCCCCTCTGTGTGTGAACAGAACAGCAGTTCATAGGGATGTCTTTGATATACCTGATGTAGATGATGAATGATAGCAGGGTAAAGAAAGCATCCACCCCAAAGGGGCTGTTTGCAAGGCCACGGAGTGATAGCACAAGGGGTGATGGCTTTAAGCTGAAGGAGGGGAGATTTAGATGAGATATTAGGCAGAAATCCTTCCCTGTGAGGGTGGGGAGGCCCTGGCACAAGGTGCCCAGAGAAGCTGGGGCTGCCTCTGGATCCCTGGCAGGGTTCAAGGCCAGGTTGGATGGGGCTTTGGGCAGCCTGGGCTAGTGGAAGATGCCCATGGCAGGGGGTGGGACTGAGGTCCCTTCTAACCCAAACCAGCCTGGGATTCTATGAAAAGCCGGGCCTACTGGCTTGTAAACTGCAAAGTTTTCAGGCTGCCTCTATAGTTTGTGTGGAGGCAGCTTTGAGCTTGATAAAAACTTGTAACAACTTTGCTCTAGGTCCATATGCAGCCGAGGAAGATCAGGAGGACAAACCCAAGGGGAGGCGTGTTTGGTTTGTTGGCAGGTGATCTGGTTGCTCAGTGCTCGGGAGGTTCCTTTAAAGCAAATTTTGCTGCTGTTCTAGTGCCAGTAGGGTTTGGAGTTGCCACAGAACGGGCTGATAAAGCAGGAGCCAATGTGAAAATATGAGTTTTCAGTATTAGGATTTAAAAGTAACCCCAAGAAGGATGGATGTTTGTTTTTTCTTGAGAAGAAAGAGCACACAAAATGCTGTTTATCAGCTTATTGGAACCTTATAAAAGGAACTAAACACAGATGAACGTGAAATTAATATTTTATATGAATGCACTGGATAATTAATTTTATACTGGCTGAATTAGAACAAATCCTTTCCCCTTGCCAGTAATGGTAATTATAAAGATCTTGATGCCTTAATAAACACACTTGATAAGGAGAAGTTGGACTTAGGGGATGTTGAACTATTATCATAAAATGAGGAAACATTTGCAGGGGGAAAATGGTCTTGGGGAGAGCCCTAAACATTGCCCATAAAAGTGGTATCAAGTGAGCTATGATGACTTGTCCAGCAAGTCCAAGAGTATCTCAAGCTAATATGCTTATCCCAAAATAAACACAGAGGTCTTTAATATTGTAAAAGAACATATTTAAAATTGGAAAAGGGAGATGAAGTACTGAAAGATGTTTTCATTATGGAGCTTTTAAAAAATGCCTAAAGTTCTTGTCAGTGAACAAGTTGAGCCTTTGTTACCCTCTATTTACATCCACTAAAAATAATTTTCCCCCAATGATGTGCTTATATTCAAAGACAATTAAATCCTTCTCAGCTCTTTTAGACTTGCAGATATGGACTCCAGTACAAACCAGACTAATGAACATTCAATTTTCAAGCTATTTGAAAGTGGAACTTTGTGATAGACTCTTCACCTCCAATTTCTTACAGCCTATAAAAGTTCTGCATTAAATAGTTAACTTTCTCTATCTTGCTAACAGAACAATCATTGTACTCCTTTTCCTTAAAGTTTCCTGGTTTGAGAGATATAAGAATTAGGAATATTTTCTAATATTTTGTTTGAAATTAAAACCTGGAGAAGTTTTTTTATTTAAAAAAAAAAGAGAGTAAGTCTTATGGAATAACTTGTTCAGATCTCATTTCTCATTCTTTTGCTATCTTGGATATACAAAAATAGAAAAATGTTCTGTTCCCTTATCTAAGGGACACATAGTTCTTGTGTAGTTATATCTAACAATTTAAGTTGTGAGGTATTTTCTTTAAATCCATCATTTAGGAAGGCGGAATCATTTCATGTAATCAGTTGTGTTATGTGAATTGCTGTAGCTGGATGCAAACAGCTTTAACAGCTTCTGCAGTGTCTCCTAGTGCCTTATCCAAATAATCTATGTAGTACAGAGCTATTAAGCACATTAAGCTTTTTACTACCTTTTAAATAAGGATTTGACTGATGTGGCTCAAAGCCTTGCACCTACTAGCTTGTTCTGACAGAAGTGATAAGGAGCAGCCAAGTTCTGACACTCCTATTGAAACTGATGGGGAATTTGTAGTGGTCCAGCATAGCTCTGGATGTCTGGGTAGGCTTTGGGTTTGTTGCAGATTCAGATTTGTTCTTCATTTGTGTTTGGAGACTGAACCAGCCTACCGTCAGTTGTCTTAAAATAAGCTGTAGCTTTGTGTCAGGTGATTTGATTGAAAATTTAAAACCTGAGATGAGCAAAAGGTTGCTTGCAAAACTAAGTTGGGTGGTGGGAATAGTATATTTACCAGCACACTTGAAATGAAATGGGATACCAGGAGTTTACTCAAATACTTCAGTAAGGCCACAAATGGGAGTATCACTCTGATTTTTCCAACCTGCAGAGTCAGTGCTACTTCTGTGTTGAGGACATAGAGGGACTTGCTGAGCTCTAATCCAGACAACAGTACTGTCCCCAGAATCAAATCAGATCTTGCCATTTTTTCACATTCTCGCACCTTCTTCAAGCATCCAAAGTTGTGGGTACATGCAGCTGCAGTGCAGGTGGAGTGGTTTTCAAGGACATGCATGCTGTGGTCCAAACACTGCAAATAGATCTCTGTGTGCTGCCAGATCCATTGCTAAAGGCAGTGAGGCTTGATGCCCACTGGAGTTTTTAATTTGCAAGATTTGGGCTATTCTAAAAGACAGAGCATAACAAGAAGTCTGAGATCAGAACCTAAAGTCTAGAGCTTCTATCCAAACTGCCCCAAGCTGCATAGGCTTGTGTTTCCATCCAGCCCTCAGCACTTGCTATGGGTCTATCAACAGCAATCTTCACTAGCTCCAACATGGACTCGCTTGGTAAACATGTTACTTGAAACAATGAATATGGAGTTGTAGGTAGGTAGCACACCAAATTCACACAGAAGGCAGACAACTGCCATAGCTGGCTCCCACAGCATTGACCACAGGTTCATTTAGGGCATCTAGGCAAGGTTGATGGGTGCATCCCTAGTCTGTTCCTTCTTCCAGGGTTATATTTTTGCAGCAATGTTGTTCCCACATGAGCGTTTCTTAACACTGAAAGACCCTCAGGCACATAAGCATCCTTATCTGGATGCTACTACTCCTTTTCTGAAAACTTGAGTATCATCTCTTTCCAAGTGATTGGAAAAGGGTGCGTTTCTGTCTTACCAATAAATCACACAAAGTGACTTAGCAGTCGTTTTGTATCACAGGAGGTTAATGAAAGGGAAAATGGAAAGCATTGAGATAATAGCACTGCATGTTTTTGCTCTGAAAGTGCTTCGTTTATACTGTCATTATCTTGGTCTTTAAACAGACTAAGAAGAAAACTAATATTAAAACAAGTTTATGGAGTTGGAAGCTAATCAGTGAATGTGAAACAGTTATCATGGATATTTATGTAATGTGTAATGAAGACTACATACAAGAGTAAGGACTTCATTGATTAGACTGGGGAGCAGGAAGAAGGGCCTTTAGTAAAGAACTTACTAATTTGACACAGTGAAGGCTGAAATTTAGATTCAGGAAAGTGGGCAGGTTCATCTAATACCATGTGGTGAGTCTGTGGTAAACTGTGGAATGTAGCCCACAGCTCCCCAACCCTTGGGTGCCTTGTACTTTACAAAGGAGCTCCGTAGGCAGAAACACTCAGCAAATTCACAGGCAGTTACATGCTACAGGCTGGGATTCCTTGGATCATTTACATCCATCACTTGCAATTTGTTGTACTAATGCACCCAGCTCAGCACAAAACCTTGAGATTTATTACAGAACTAATGCTATCTTAAATCTCATGATCTCTCCAGTCAGAGCTGCCACCAACTTAATTGTGCTGTAAGGAGCTGCTGATGAAAAGTTACAATCTGTAGAGAAGGGACAAGTTAACACCAAAACTTTGAGTAACTTATATGTAAACGTCATGAGGTCTAATTCTTTCTATGGGGCATTGTCCTGGTTTTAAAGTCTGAACAGCTGCAAGACAATAGCAAAAAATGTTCTTCAATTCCTGTTTTTTGGGCATAGACCTCTAGAAGCCAAAGTGAGGAGAGGAGAGACTCTGAGATGCAGATCACCCTCTCAAATAGTTTTATTTGATTCCTCAGTTAGATCAGCTCAACAACCCCCATGAGTTCAGTTCTGTGATATTTGTTAAGTACTTTTTGGACATGGTTAGGTTTCAGAGCCCTACAATCAGCTTCTGAACTATTATTTTGTTATTTATTTTTGATAGCTGTTTGCCTGCACTCAAAGTTTTACAGTACTAAGTGGCTCATTCTTTAAGCTTAGGTCTGCATCTTCTCTTGCATTATATGACAAGGCATTATTTAAACATGCTATGAGTAGCAGCAGTTCTACAATTACAGTCCAGCTTAGTGACATGTCAGAAGTAGGAAATCATCTCAGGTAATTGAAAGTTAAGGGTTATTTGTTCTCTTTCAGGTAGGGAGAGGTGGCTGTGGCAATGCTTTGCTGACAGCCCTTCTTTATATGCTCCCTCCAGGTGATGAGCAAAGTAGTCTTTGAGACCACAAAGCTGGAATTTTGTTAGTTAATTCCAAGTCTAGTCTTGTTGCCAGCTGCACTGGTTTTATTTGCCCCCAGCACAGGGCTACCTTGTCAGTCTGTCTGCCCACGCCTGCTCCAGAGTTAATCTTGCACAGCAATACATCTATGTGAATGGCTTTCCACAGGTTAGGTTGGTTTTGCACAGTGTTTTACTTCACTTGGCTTCAGCAATTAATTAAAATGGTTGATTTAATTTTGATATTAGCAAAACACTCCTGGGTTTTGAGAGTTTCCATCCCCACAGGGGTTATCTGAAATTTCTCCGTGATTCAGCAAATAAATCTCGATCAAAATGGCTTTTGAACAAAAAGATGTTGTTCAACCAAAATGCTTCCCTTTTCTCTAAAATATTCACAAGAGTTGATAGATCAAAAGCTATAACCTTTTTTAAAAATAATGTATTTTTGATATTGTTTAGATCCTCTATAGGAGAAATGCAGTTCTCAGCAATGACTCACACATCAAAATTTTTTCTTCCACTTCAACTTAAAAGCATCACAGCACCAAAATATTACATGACACAAACTCCCAGTCTAATTTGTCTTACTTTCATTGAAAGTAAGACTTTCAATGAAAGCAAGACTTGGTATTATTTATATTTTCCATGATTAACAGAATAGTTCAAGTAACTTTTGGTTTTGCTTCCTGCTCAGCATGTCCTATGAGAGTGGATACTTACACTGTGTGTACTCCTTCCCACTGAGTGTCCTTACTCCTCCTTATGGCTAATAAATGAAATTAATGGTACAGGGCAGTATAAGAGAGTGTCTTCTTTTCAATACCTTTTTTATAGTTTTTAGTGATATATACTGTGTTTTTCTGTGGTATTGTTATATATATCATATATAAATACATTTATCATTTTTATATAAATAATATAACTGTTAAATGCTGAAAGTGAAAGCTCATATGAGCTTACAAGAGAGGGAATCTTTCCTTTGATTTAACAGATACTGATTAGCCTAAAAATATTCACTTAGTATAAAACTAAAAGTCAACGGGAGGAAAATTAGGTAATCATGATTTCATAATACTGCAGCATGTGCATGGATGGAATAACAAGTCTTGCAGTCTCTGCCAGTGTGTAGAAAAATTGACACTGAGGTTACTCAGTGAACGTCTATTAGTTAATAATTAGGTGTGATAATATGTTTAGCCTGTACAGTAAATGGACACACAATCAATTTCCAGAGGTTATCACCAAAACACATAATTTTTATGGAATCATTATTTGTGAAGGGTCTGATTTCCCTGGTGGCTTTGTGCCTTTCAAAAAAAGAGAAATAATCTTTAGCTATTTCCCATCTCAGAAAGTAACTCCCAGAACAAGTGCTGTGAGTGGGCTATTGGAAGAGATAAAAAGTATTTTGCAAGTGAAAAGAGGCATGAAAAAGAATGGGAGAGGGGCAAAGTTGTTTTACAGTCCAATAATTTAATCATGATACCGTAGATGTGTAGATCAGAGAGGGGCATCAGAAGGAAAAGTATTTCTGAGGTGATGTGTGCTCTATAAGAGCAGTAGGCACCTACCTGTTTTGTTAAAGTTTAATTTTCCTTCCTTCCTTGGAAGAAGCCCAAGTTTCCTATGGATGAAACTCGCAGAAGGTGTAAAGATGGTGATGTGGAAATACAAGGTAAAACTGGGGTTGCTTTTAGCATCTGCATATGGGATATGGCTTATGGAATTCGTTGGCGCTTTCAGAGGTGGAACCATGTCCTGTCCGAATTTAGACTCAGAGCTTTCACATGTCTGAGCAGAAGGGTGTACAGACATTCATGTTGACTGTCGTGCCAACAAGGTACAGTGAAGGGGGTTATCTGAATAGATCACTGTTGAGTGAGACATTTTCAGGGGCAGCATGGACCTCAGCTTGGTTGATTTAAAAGAATCCTTGCTGCAAGTGTTGGCTCTGCAATCCCTAACTCCAAAATTTTGCTGGTGCGCTGTAAGACAAAGTTAAAGTACTGGATTTAGGACTACATTTTCCTCTCTGCAGCTGGTACTGGAAATGAGGGTTTGTAGTACTCAATGGTAAAAAGCCTGCATGTCACTTGAGAGTTTGGGATTCAAAGCAAACTTGGACTTGGATCTACTTGTGCTACCAGCAGGGCATGAGTAAGCTCTGATGTGAAGATGTGTTTCTGCTTTAGTAATACTAAGCCTGGCCTTAATGCCTCATTAAGTCATACTGGTTTTAGTCAGCTTTGGGTGCAGCTGGAGCGAGTTCATATCTTCTTGACAATAAACCATGTAGATATATCCTGTATCTATCTACTCCATTAACCAGTTGTTTAATATCATGATATTAAACATGATATATGAGTATCTAACTGTAGGGATACTGCAGGGGAAAAAAAAAAGTAATGAAATATTGAGGCTATTATACCACATCAATGAGGTCAGATTCGCAGTCTGCTTCACAGGAGATAAATAACCAGATCTGTGGTGTTTTGGGTAAGCATTTTATTTTCTGTATTACTTAAGAACAACAGATTGTTGGAAAAGTAGCCAAGTTCCATCCCTAGAATACATGGGTAACTTGCTATATAGCCTTCATTAAAAATAAAAATAAATAGTTATTTCCTCTGCAATGGCTTGGAGAGGCAGAAGACCTGCGTGGATGAACACGGAGCTGCTGAGTAAACTCAAAGAGAAGAGGAAGATCTATGAATTGTGGAAGAAGGGTCTGAGCACATGGGGAGAATACAGGAATGTAGTCAGGGCCTGTAGGGTCGCAACTAGGAAGGCTAAAGCCCTCTTGGAAACGAAGCTGGCAAGGGACATAAAGGATAATAAAAAGGGTTTTTTTAGATACGTGAATAGCAAAAGGATGACCAGGGATAATGTAGGTCCCTTGCTGAATGAGGAGGGTGTCCTGGTAACGGGGGATACTGAGAAGGTGGAGATACTGAATGCCTTCTTTGCTTCGGTCTTCACCTCAAAGGCCCCCCGGGACCCACAGGCACTGGATGTAAATAGGAGTGTTTGGGATATGAAGAATTTCCCTCTGGTTGAGGTAGGGGAGGTCCAGGAGCGGCTCAAAGGGATAAACGCACACAAATCCATGGGACCGGATGGGATACATCCACGTGTGCTAAGGGAGCTGGCGGAGGTGATTGCTGAGCCGCTCTCTATCATCTTCAACAGGTCCTGGAGAACAGGAGAAGTGCCTGAGGACTGGAGGATAGCCAATGTCACTCCAGTCTTTAAAAAGGGCAAGAAGGAGGATCCCAGCAACTATAGGCCAGTCAGCCTCACCTCTGTCCCCGGAAAGGTAATGGAACAGCTTGCTCTGGATGCCATCTCCAAGCAATTGGAAGAGAAGAAGGTCATGAGGAGTAGTCAGCATGGATTCACCAAGGGGAAATCGTGCTCGACCAATCTCATAGCCTTCTACGATCTCATCACCGGCTGGGTAGATGGAGGGAGAGCAGTAGATGTCATCTACCTTGACTTCAGCAAGGCTTTTGATACTGTCTCCCATGACATCCTGATAGCAAAGCTGAGAAAGCATGGGATTGATGAGTGGACAGTGAGGTGGGTTGAGAATTGGCTGTCGGACCGAGCCCAGAGGGTCGTGATTCGTGGAGTGGAATCTGACTGGAGGCCTGTGACTAGCGGTGTTCCCCAGGGCTTGGTGTTGGGTCCAGTCCTGTTTAACATCTTCATTGACGACCTTGATGAGGGAATAGCATCGACCCTCAGCAAGTACGCCGATGACACAAAGCTGGGAGGAGTGGCTGACACGCAGGAACACTGCGCTGCCATCCAGCGAGACCTGGACAGGCTGGAGAGCTGGGCAGTAAGAAACCAGATGAGGTTTAACAAAAGCAAGTGTAAAGTCTTGCACCTGGGAAGGAACAACCGTTTCTATCAGTACAGGCTGGGGGATGACCTGCTGGAGAAGAGCTCAGTGGAGAAGGACCTGGGGGTCCTGGTGGATGACAGGTTGGCCATGAGCCAGCAGTGTGCCTCGGTGGCTAAGAGAGCCTATGGGATCCTGGGGTGCATCCGGAGGAGTGTGGCCAGCAGGTCAAGGGAGGTGATCCTCCCCCTCTACTCTGCCCTGGTCAGGCCCCACCTGGAGTATTGTGTCCAGTTCTGGGCTCCCTGGGATAAAAAGGACAGGGATCTCCTGGAGAGAGTCCAGAGAAGGGCTACGAAGATGATAAAGGGCCTGGAGCATCTCCCCTATGAGGAAAGGCTGAGAAGACTGGGACTGTTCAGCCTTGAGAAGAGAAGACTAAGGGGGGACCTAATTAATGTTTACAATTATCTTAAGCAAGGGATGCAGGGGAATCAGCCAGCCCCTTTTCAGTGGTCTGTGGAGACAGGACAAGGGGCAATGGCTGCAAGTTGGAGCACAGGAAGTTCCGCACCAACATGCGGAGAAACTTTTTCACAGTGAGGGTGACAGAGCACTGGAATAGGCTGCCCAGGGAGGTGGTGGAGTCTCCTTCTCTGGAGATATTCAAGACACGTCTGGACGCCTATCTCAGTGAAATGTCCTAGGGAGCCTGCTTCGGCAGGGGGTTGGACCCGATGATCTCTCGAGGTCCCTTCCAACCCCTACAATTCTATGATTCTATGATTCTATGATAATTGATGGCAACTGGTGAAAGAGGCACAATTTATCTAACTGATAAACAAAGAGCACAAAGGAGCATTATATAGCCTTAATTATTGATCAAACCTCACATGGGCTCAGCCAATGAGCTTAGCCAGAGATCAGTGTAAAAAGCCTACATGCGTCCATCCGTAGGTGGGGAAATAGCTCTTACCCTTTGTTACTCTGTGATGTTGGTACCAACCCCGCAGTGAGGACTATCCTGTAGAAAGAACTGCAGGACAGGCCCTAATTACAAAGCCTGATGCTTACCGACTGGACTTGGATAAATAGTTCAGTTACTGCAGCTTAAATTCTCTCTCATCCTTTGAGACACATTAACTGTGTGGGTGTGAAGTTTTGTAGCCTGAGCTAAGTGACTCGGCTGAGCTTTCATCTGCTTCTGGACAATTATCACAGCTCATCTGATGTATGTAGCTTGTTAAACTTGAGCTGGTTATATGTGCCCAAGACTGACCTCCAAACAATTTTGGTACTAGTGAATTAAACTCTCTGGGTGTTTGACTGTCAGGAATCTAAAAAACTGTATTTTATGCAATAATACAACTAGCTCAAAGTCAGGATAAAAAGTCTCTGACTTTACTGGCAGTGCTGACACATCTAAGCAAGTTTCTCTCTTGAACTCCCTTGAAATAATGGATTCTGCTTCCTTTTGCACGCAGTCATGAACTATTACAGGATGAGGATATTAGTTTATGAGCACTTTCCAAATCATTAAAAATACATATATTGGGCTACCCAGTGCTATAAAACATAGATCAATGAGTCGCAGGGCAGCTCATGAAAATAATTCTGAAGGCTATAAAAAGTACCACTTTTTACATTTTTAATTAGTTTCTTTTGTGCTTAAGTGGCTATAACAATAAGAAGGTAGCAAGTACATTTTTTTTCTTACATGCAGGCACAGTGCAACATACAGCTTTAATGACAGAGCCTGTTCCCTAATCAGGGAGTCTTGAGAGTCTTTTTAAGCTATCTGTATGCTTATGCTAAGCAAACTCACACATAAATGTTAAAGGTGAAATGTAAATTAGAATGTAAAAGGCAAATTTAACGGATTGTTGTAGGCCCTAGTAAAATTGTTTTCTGAAGAAAAATTGTAAGTCTTCTTTTTCTTTCTCATGTCACAGAAGAAGGGAAGATAAATCACTGCAATTCTCACAGCAGAATCGGTTGCGGATCCCTAAACACAGACATGATCATGAGACGAATACAGAATAAGTATCCAAGATATCAGAAACCAATAAATATAGTGATGATAAAATGTTTTAGTGTATCACCTCATTTTGATGTATTTGAGTACAGGCTATTATTTTAAAGCTCAGGTGGATGCCTCAAACAAAATACTACATCTATTCCTGCATTTAAGTATTCCTGCATTGGTAAAGTATTTGTAAGGCAATAACTGCTTAAGAGTTTAAAGGGCCTTTTAATTATAAATGGACTGGCTATATCTGACCAGCCAGGCCAACCAACTTATCTGGTGTACATCTGATAAATATTCTTTTTGAAGAAACTCGATATAAGTAAAAAAACCCCATTTCAGTATTCTGTAAATGATCGTGTTTCTCTAGGATGTTAGAGGACTTGAGACCTAGTGTAACAATTCTGCAAATGATTTTAGTTGACCTGAACATGCAGTATTATAAGAAATAAAAAAAATAATAATCCAGAATACTTGGGTCTGATCATAAGCAGTGAGGGTGTGACTCTACAGGGTGCGTCACAGCTCCTGTGCCTGCTGCCTCTACCTTGCTGCCTGGATTTAGGAAGTGAGGACCTAGTGATTCTTGTTTTATTCTCTAGATCTTACATGCTCCATCCTGGTTAAGCTACCTTTTGTCTCTCCTTTAGAAACATATTTGGTTTAGTTTTTTGCAGGAAACATTCTTTTTAGGATGTCAAAGATGAGGAGCTGATGAGTTTTCCTGAGGACTAAACGTTTGTCTATTACATTACATTTCCAAGCACTACAAAATTGTATTGCCAAATTATTTAGACAGGCCAATTAACTTTGCTTCAAGCATTTACTGAGGGAAATAATCAGTATAAAGTCCTTTTCTTTTTTAAAAAATTCATGTACTTCTATATCACAATATATACTGTATGGTGCTTTTTATATCTCTACTCAGGCTTTCCCATTTTCAACAGATTCACCATCAGTGTTATACTAACACTGATGACAGTGGAGGGAAGGAGATTTGGTCCAATATCAGAAGTTCACTATATTGAAACGTATGATGAAGAGAGGGGAAATTAGGTTCTTTCTGATATTAGTCTTTAAAGGCAAAAAATATGCAGTGAAAGGAAGTGGGTGCAGTGTTACCTGTTATGATCCTTGTTATACTGGGCTTTAGAGCTATATTGTTCAGGCATGTTTCTGTTACTCGAGGTTTGTGTGCTTATCCCAGATGGCATGACCCAGATTGTAATGACAATTGCCTGATCTGTGTCCTTGGCCAGCAACAATAAATCAACTTGCAGCCAAGTTGGGCCCTGTGCTTTAGTCGAAGAAGCAGTTGAGCTCAACCTTGGCACTTGGCATCTCTTGCAGCTAAGGGCCAACAGATGTACAGTGTTAATGCCTTGTTTCTGAGCGGCTTATTAAAAAGCATTGGGAAATAAATGACAATCAGAGTAGTTGGCAGGAGAGTCTGTTCAAAGAGTGGCTTAACATGCACCCAGTTACTCCTGCATATCACCAATCCTGTGGCAAAGACATAAGTAGGAGCTTTGTTAATACATATGGCTATCAATGTTCCTAAAGCATCTGCATTTCTTCCTAATGCCATGCTGTCACGTCCCACCAGGTGAGCAAGCCAGGAAGATTCAGACCTGTCTGACCCATCCCAGTAGATGGGTATATATAGAATAAACCTTCTCTACCTGCCCCAGGGTCCAGGGTAACCCTCTCTTAGCTAGTCTCTTAACAGCCACACTGGCCAGACTAGTTCCTGTAATCCTTTGCACAGTACTCAGGAGTAACAAGAAATTACCCAGGAGGTCCAAGCAAAGCACAACTTCACTTAAAAGCCAGTAGAATTATAAAGCTTGCAAATGAAACCTGACTATGCTATATATTCAGAACAACTGATTACAATTAGTAGAATTTAGCAAAACTGGAAATGTTAACTATTATGTGCCAAGAACAAGCTTAGAAGTTGAGAGTGAAAGAGAGGTTGAGAGAGTTAAAGAGAAAGAATAAGATATCACCACCCCTGGGATCCAGCATAGATAGTCATAAAGTTGTCCATGGGTGGCTAGATGTCTCAATCTGTATCTTTGATGTGCCCTGGCCCCACCCTTCTGGGGGGCCTAGCAGATCCTGTGCAGACTCAGTGTTGAGTTGCAGAGCATTCTGGAAATGAGTTGGTGGGGTATGGGGATCCCCAGTGGTTATTTGACCCCCCAAGCTGGGCTGATGGAGCAATGCCCCCGTTCAGTGGCCTCACACCAGATTTTAGCAAGAAGGTGCTCTGCCTTCACAAGACCCCACCTACCTGCCACTGCTCCCTATTAGATAAGAAAGAAAAAGTCTACACAAAATTTGAGGGGAAAAAAAAAAAGTTGGATTTTTTTTTTCCTAAAAACTGAGAAAAATATGGGCTGCAAATTTCATTTAACTTAATATTGCCAAAGGCAGGTTGATTTGGTGGGGAAACGTTTCTATTTTGCTTATTTTAATCTCTCCGATGCTGGTGAGAAAATCCAAGCAAGGCATTGGCATCAATGGGGCTGCTCTTATACTTTTTTTCACTGAAAATCACTTCTATGCAATGGTTGAGTCAGTATGTACCAGTAAATAAAAGCTGGTCCCAAAAACCAGTGTTTAAGATAGGTGTGCACACCTTCTTAACATTTTTCTTTTTTCAATTTTGCCTGGCCTTTTAATCTCCCTATGAACATTTTATTCAGCTCTAATTTTAACTTCTTTCCTTTTTGATGTTTCTGAGAGAAGCTCTTTAAAACACATCTCTAGAGGTTCTTTCCCTAGTGACGTTATTGCATTTTGTTCTTCACAGAAATCAGGTTATATCCTTCCTAATTAAATTTTGGTAACTTTTTTTCTCTTCTTGCTATTTTTTTTTTTCTTCCTGACTATAAAATTTTGAGAGGTAATACTTTTGTTAAAAGTCTATTTTGAGAAACAGTCCCTCTGAAGCCTTATAGAAGTTAATCTCCCAGTTTATCTTTTGTGCTTCTTTGTCCTCCTTACCATGGTCATTAGGGTACAATATAAAAAAGCAAAAATTTTCCACACATCCACTGTTTAAAGAACTGAAAAGCCAGAATTCTAGGATTGTTTTTTGACCCTTGTAATTGTTGAACCCTTTAGAAAGGCATGCATGGAAAATTTACATCTAAATACTTTGCTTGATAGAAGTGAAGGAAATTTTGGGCATGCTGATATACAGAGCTATTCTACTGTCCAGGAAACCTGCTGGGATCTCGCTGTTCATTTGAAGAAGAGAAAAATACTTTTTCTCTAGTTCCTCTCAGGATGGTTTTTTGTAACTAAGTACATTCTAAAGTTGCAATAGTAATATAACCATAGAAAAATGATGAGGGGAAATCACAGAATCACAGAATTGTAGGGGTTGGAAGGGACCTCGAGAGATCATCGGGTCCAACCCCCTGCCAAAGCAGGCTCCCTAGGACATATGACTCAGATGTAAGTTGTTTAGCCATATCCATGCTAGAAAATACTAAAAATTGTTTTGTAAGTAGATAAAATTGTAGGGCTCTGAGCTTTCCTAGAGCTGGTGTGTCATGCCCTTGTTTTCTCAGATGATGTTGAACGTGCACAAAGTAATAGACAGTAACTTGGATGGGTGATAAAGGGTTTTGCTTTGACAATAAAAGGTTTTACAACCCCACGGTGGAGGCTCTGGTGAAGTAAGACCATCACTTCTATATTAAAGAGCAACTTAACAGGAATGAACTTCTGGGAAAAGTTCCATTAGGTCCTATTTTTAATCTAATGTGAAGGTTGAAGAGAGTCAGCTATGTAGGCACAAGTGGTAGCCAGACTTGCCTCACAAGCAGACGTGTTCCCAGTGGGTGTTACCACTTGGAAACGGGACACATCATTTGGAAATGACTGTTCTGACTTGAATGAATCTTACATTAATCTGAAATGGACTTGCTGGTAGAAAAAAAAGAAAATAAAAAAATTTGCATGTGGAACTCTCAAAGAAGATCAAAGCCAGGTGATAAATAATTACAAATTGCTCTTTCTAAAAAAGACTAGAAACCTAAAAATCTGAAAGGATTGAAAAGTAGCAATAGCAAAGCTTAAGCTGGCTGCTGGACTACTGAAATGCACGTCAAAGCATCGGGACCAATGGTCAATATAGTTAATGTTTAAGAATGTTGTTCACTCTGCCAGCATCCTAAGGCATCAGTCACTGATGTGTATCTGGGAATTGGCTTCTGGGGGCAGCTCTTTTTAAAGTCTTTGATCAGAAAGGTGGTAGTTTTTGGTGTTTCCAGCCTTGTCGTTATATCTCCATATGTTGTTATATAAATTAGGAAATTGATATGAAAACAAATTCTCGGTTATGCTTATTCCTTGATGGTTTCCATGTGAACTCAATGCAGCTTGGTCCGTGTCAAGTTTTATCTGAAAACATCCTCTTTATTCAAAAGCCTTTCCTTTACAGTGTTGTTTGATTCTGGAGTTGTCAAAAGTCAAATACATTAAAGTGTTCTGAAATCTCGCATTAAGTTTAACTCAGTTCTGCACAGATGATTTGTTGCGTGGTGAGATGAAAAAGCAGTGATGTGAAACAGTGAAGTTATGGGCTGTATCATCTGCACCTCTCTGTCTTTGTCACAACTCTCCTTCCTTTTCAGTTCTGCTCATTGATTCTTGGAGAAAACAGACTTTTCTGTTGTGGACAGAAATAATTTTGATAAGAGATTACATTTTAAATCACTTCCATCTTTAAAGTAAATAATGTGCAAATCATGTTTTGTTTAGCACATAGCACTTGCCTATGCTATGGGTTTTTTTTTTTTAAGGGGTGTTGGTCTGAATATTTGAGATTTATTGCAATGTTCTGATTATCTTAATTTACCCTGCCACTGTGAAACACTACGTGAGCTTTCCATCAACAGTTTTCTGGGCTGTAGGGATCTTTTTGCAGCATATCTGGTGCTGAAGGTATAGCTTACAACTAAAAAGTTGGCATGTTATAGCAAATACCATGTCTCAGCCTAGTTTGGGGCTGATCTGTCCTCTTCAGTTTCTGTGTCTTGATGGTTCAAGCAGTGACTGGCTTAGGTGTTAGACAGCCCTTGTACTCGGTTCTTCACCACACAGACACATCCCCTAGTGTCAGTGTGGCAATTTCACATCTGTATCGCAGAATCATAGACAAATTTAGGTTGGAATGAACATCCAGAGGACAATCCAAGACAGAGGTATCTTTGAAGTTAGATCTATTTTCAAGCTTGATCTGGTAGCTTGGGTCCTTGGCCAGCCAAGCTTTCAGTATTTCATAAGCTGGAGATTTCACAGCCTCTCTGGGCTCTGTTCCAATGCTAAACCAGTCACACTGAATTTTATCCTAATGTCTGAAGAAATTTCCTTTGCTTCAACATATCTGTTGACCATTTTACAGCAACCTCTGAGAATGCCCTGTGGCTGTTTCCCTATATAATTTTTCTCTCAGCCCCCATTGCTCCATTTCTTTTCAGGTTTAGGTCTCCAGCCCCCATCCTGACCTTATTTAAGGAATCTCTCTCTTTGCCATTTTGGAAAAGATGGTTTTGCCCCGTTTTGTCAGACCTTCAGTTCTCTATCTAGTTCTTCTAGTTATATACAAATTAAATATCCCTTAATGACTCTTCCCAGGAAGTACCTGAACATCATTTTCCAATTTTGCTTCTATTAGGGAGGGGAGGAACAGATTGATTCCTCATGTTATATTACAATATGGTCTGGAAGACAATAAAAACTGTTCCCCAGAAAACAATTACATTCTCCAGGATGTAATTCTTCAGTTCAGTGTAGACTGACCCTGTTTTCTACGTCCTATCATGTTGTGCCTACAACAACCTGTATACAGGCACAGATCAGTCAGGGATTATATAATTATGTGGATTCTGCATAGGCAGAAGACCATTTTAAGAAGTAGCAGGACTTCTTTTTCAGAGGAGAGTTATTTCTTGTGGATTGGTGCAGTAATAAAACATAATTAATTGTTGGTTCTTATCAGGCAAAACATTTTTTGTTTTAAAGTTCAGAGCCACCACAAATCTCTCTTAGTCAGTTGTTTTTCCTCATGTCTCTTATGTGATTAGTAACCTGTACTATTTTTATTTATCATGAATAACTAGTCTCAGACTAAATTGAACAAATGTCTAGGACATTAATTTACCAAGCATTACCTAGAATTTTTTTGTTTACTTAAAAATACTTGAAAGTTTCTAACTAAAAAGGCCAGAGAATATTAATCAAAGGAAATGTTATGTAAAAAAGTAATTGCTCATTTGACGTGGGCAGCTCAGGTTAAAATATCTCAAAGGAACAGCCACATTTTGAAAATTTGAAATTTCAGCTAAACCACCATTTCTAAAAGGAAGAAGGATTATTTCAGTAATTGGATTCGGCAAGATGTAAATATATAGTATAAATATATTATGTATATTGCTTTACCTGAGGTGCAATTACTGCACTGCCTTTTTATTTACACAAGCTATTGCTCAAATGTGCTTTAAGCCAAAGACTACATACACATTTTTCCAGATTTATTTTTGTTATGAATTTAGCCTGCTGATAATTAAAAATAAAATTTAGAGGAGAGTCTAAACATTCAGAAGCTGTAGTTAACAGTGGCAAACAAGTGATATGGCTTACATCTACATCTAGATATCAAATCCAAAGTACTTAAAAGATATCAAATTCTAAAGTACTTAAGAAAATATTGGAATATGTGTATAAGGGGTTTGTCTCAAAAGCAAGATGAGTACTGACATGGATATTCTTGCAAAGGATGTTCCATGACTCCAAAGGGAATGTTTGTTTTCAACTCCTTTCAAATAAGGAGTATCTCTACTAACTTAAAGCCTCAAAATACCATCTGGTGCCATCAGTGTTACTTAGAAGGGACTCAAATGGATGATGTGGCAACAACTGAAATTAAGACTGTGCATCTTGGGGGCAGTATATCATATGTATCCTCAAAAAAGCAAATATTTGCTAAGTGCTACAGAGCTCTTTCCTAATACACAGAATTTGATCTTTTTCTTCATTCCATGTTTACACACTCAGTTGCAACCTATTGCTTTTCAAAATGCGATGCGTGGAAGTTATCAAGGAATACTATTCATTGAATAAACTGGCATTGCCATGGCCTTATCATTTTGCCTGTATAGACTTCTTATAGCAAGAAATGCGAGCGCAAGAAATAGCACAGAAACATTCAGAACACCACCCTGACCCTACTGCCTCAGATAAATGCATGGGCTACTTGCAAAGGTAGCGCTTTCTCCTCATCCAGCAGATGACAGAATAGTCATTCCAAGACTCAAATGCAGACTTTATCTGTGTTTTGAAGTAAGTGGGGATTAGGACAAGGGGTGATGGCCTTAAGGAGAGACTTGGATGAGATATATGGAAGAAATTCTTCCCTGTGAGGGTAGTGAGGCCCTGGCACAGGGTGCCCAGAGCAGCTATGGCTGCCCCTGGATCCCTGGCAGGGTTCAAGGCCAGGTTGGATGGGGCTTTGGGCACCCCAGGCTAGTGGAGGGTGTCCCTGCCTGTGGCTAGAACTGGGTGAGCTTTGAGGTCCCTCCCCACCCAAACCAGTCTGTGATTCTGTGATTCTTCCCATTTTCAAACCAGCTGATAAATCACGTAGCATCCATTCTGTAGCAATGGAGCTCACGTGTAGGATGAGCAAACATGCAAATACTGTTATAAGGAAAAATTAAGTCCAGGTGTGGGATACAATCAATTCTAAATACAGGAAATGGTTCTGCTTTATTTACTTCCAAAGTGTTTGCCTCTTAATTGAGCTATTAATTGCACAAGAAACACCATGGAGTGGTGAAAAGGCAAAGATCCACTGCAGATGATGTGAATAATTGCCAAAGAGTTTAACTGTACCATGGCCTGCTTGACAGTGATGGCTTTTAGAAATAAAGGATACTTTCAGAGTAACTAAACACCTTAATTATATTATTGTTTGTTTGTTCACCATGGCATATATTATTATACCTATATATAATATTATGTCCTAGCTTGCCTAAATTATTGTGGTGGCCGAAATGTAAGCTACAGTAGAACTGTGCAAAAGCTATTCTTTATATAAATATCTCTTGTGATTGTAACTTTAGCCAAAAGCATTGTTTTTACAGTTACAAATGCAGGATGCTTAGTTGTTTTGGATGAGTTAATTGTGAACAAGAATGGAAAATTCAGGCTCTTTTATTATTCAATTTTATTTTAGTCTTTGTTTAGCTCAGCCACCTCTGTTTGCCCATGTATGAAAAAATTAACAGTCCCCTTGGTGCTATTTCTCTTTTCATCTGATCTATCTTCAGACGTAGTTTGAAACAGAAGAAAATGCAGCAGCCTCCTGCTCATGAGAATTTTTTCTGGTGAAATTCTGTTCTATTTTTCAATCAGTGGTATCAACACCAACAATTTCTAATTGAAGATTTTACCAGGTATGGGTAATGGGTTTATATGGGATCATTCCTTGAAAGGAAGATATAGATTTGCAGAATAATTATGGGGTTTTGTTCCCACTAAGCTTGCATGTCATGATACAATTCCAAACTGGTATTGATATATGCTTCGCTTTTAAATACCCAACTTTAGACACAAAGAAGCAGCGTGATATTCATAAAATGCTAGACATGATCTTTCTAATGAGGTGCTCAGAATCTGCAATCACTTCTGAAAACGCTGGCCCATGTTTAATCAACTTTACCACATGTTATAAGATGCCAGGACTGACTACTACCAGTTTCATTTCCTTAAAATAGGGACATTTAATCATCTCATGATTTATAACCTTCATTTTTAATGAAACAAAATTCAATTAAAAAGTTTTACCTGGAGATATGAAAGCTGATACAAATAAGCACAAAGAAATATGATGTGATACATAATTAGTTACCATTTATTTTCTCAATCTTTATGGAAAATCTGTGGGAGGATTATAGTTTCATACAACTTCTTAAGAGCTCCTGACCTTATCATTTGCACTCATATTTAGGATTAGAAATTTTTCCACACAATGTTGATTGCAGTATGCTATAAATTGTGGAATTCCACAGGTTTCTGCTGCTATTATGGTGCAGAACCTCAGCAACTACTCATTCTGCTCACAGAAGTGAATGTATTGTTGCAAACATCATGTCCCAGCATGTATGTCTATCATCTCAGATAAGACCACATCACTGAAGTCAGGGAATCTAGCAGGGGGTCTGGCTGAGCAGCTCAGTGATGCTATGTTAATGACTGGACCTTCCACGGTTTTCAGGAGCAAGACTGAATCTCCTCTGAAGTATTTCCAGGCCTTAAAATGGAAGCCACATTGACTTTACAACAGTGAGAGCAGATGTTCATCTGAAAGCTGTCAGCCCAGATCTTCACTCCCAGAGCAGAACTAACAATTATGAAAACCTCCCTGACTGACCATCATCTTCTTGGAACTCTTCAGTGACAAAGACACCACATCCACCTCTGGTAATCTCTTCCCATGCTTCACTATTATTAGTTTTTTTTCCTTTCAACCCAGCTTGAATTTCCTCATCACAATTTAAAGCCACTTTAAAGCTGTGAGAAGCTTAGGGAAAATCAAGTCGTCATCTTTCAATAATGCTTTCTGTGTTTGGAAATCTATCATGTTTACCCTCACTGAACTAAAAAAATGAAAAGTAATTCCAGTTGGACAGCCAGTGCGTAAAAACATATGATGAAATTGGTTAACAGGGACTTCAGAGGAAAATTATTCATAACTGAGAATGTGAACACCTCTGACTTGCATAGACAGTTATGCCAGGTTCAAATTCCCATAAGGAACTCTTGAATTGCTTTCTGCAGAAACCTTAAGCATGTCCTACATCTGATATTCAACAGTCTGAAATACACTTTAGAAATAATGAAAGCTTTCTGTGATATTTCTAGAGCTTTTCCTTTAGCTTCACAAGTGCAATACCATGGTATCTCAATCCATAATCTTAATATCAAGAGAAACTAGAGAATACTTAGTCAAACCTCAGAAAATGTAAGGTTTGCATTTGGAAACAAGTGAAGCCCTTTCAGCCATTGCTTGGCCATGCTAATTTGGTCTTACTACTGGGTCTGACATGCAGCTATGAGAAGGGGCTCCTTTTTTTTTTTTTTTCTCTCCACTTTCCTACTTCCCTATGCCCACTGAAACCATAGGGTTTGATAACTTCCTGCCAGGTCAACATAGCACACTGCAATGTAACATGTTCCTGATAAGGTTAAAGTAATGATCTCAAAACAGGACTATCAGCAATGCGTGTCAGCCTTCACAATAGATTTCACTAAAGACAGGCTTTAAAAGTCAGAAGATAATAAATTAAGTGGAAACAGATATCAGATGAAATGTGATGTTGCCTCAGCTCTGCACAATGTTAAGCTCTACTTAAAATTACTATGGCACTGACATCTTTTGAATGACCTGGTACCACCAAGGAGCATTTTGTTTGGCAATGTAAGTGAGAGAGAGAGAGAAACTGCAGAGAAGATTATTTCCCCTGTAGATGCAGCTTGATAAGTAATAGTATATTTAAGTAGGATAGAAGAAATAAAATTTCAATTGTAGGAACTGGATGGAGGAATCCAGCTTTGGCACCTGCATCTCCTCCGCTCCCTTCCTACCACAGCCCCCCTTGCCAAGCACGTAATCTCTCAGCAAACATCAAAGGATTGCTTCTCAGCGATGTTAGGAGCCTGACTCGCTGGCCTCTTGGCTTCCTTTTGTGCTTTCTCTCAATACCAGGCTTATGGTACCATATATATTTAATAAAAAAGAATAATGGCAGAGAAAGGAGACTGCACAACCCCAGGTGAGTCAGGCTGACCATGAACACTTCTTCATCAACATGTCCTAACTGTTAACCTGGAATAGCAGGTTAACACTACTGTTCTGGCAGTGATAAAAGGTGTGGACTTATTTACTAGACGCCAAGAGCAGTGATTCATTTTACAGAGGCCTTCAAACAGATGTCAAAGAGTTTAGGTCACTAAAGGTGTATATAGCAGTGATGTATGATGCTGTGTATAAACACCAATTACTTGAGCTGTCAGGTCCAGAGAGAAAAAAGATCAGCAGGCAAGCTTGCAGGGGAAGCTGAGGAGTAGGGGGAAACAGGGGAAAAAAGGGAAGTGATACTAAAACCCAACCAGCCCTAGGTTGGTGACACCCTGGAAGAGCAGCTCTTCCCTGAGGACAGAGATCAGGGTCCCCAGGCCTCCCTGGCACACTGGTGCTGCTGCACTGCTACCTCTGTGCTCCCTGCTGCAGCCTCTGCTGGCTCAGCTCCCTCCGAGCCCAGCAATTCCCTCTATCCATGGACCTAGATAACAAGAACCAGTCGTTGACTCAGTAAGTATTTACCATGTTAAAAAATGATTAGACTGTGTGATTAACGCTCCTTGATTTTTCTTGTTCCTTGTCAGTGCCTTTTAAACAATTATCATATTAATAAAGCATCAATGATATGTCAGTGACTAAAATAGTGTTTGAAGAAATGAGGGCGAGGTACTAATCAGAACTCCATTACATTGACACTGAAAAATTATGAGCAGATACAGGCCTTGAACACTTGACTTCTTCTGGTTTGATTTAATTAGAAATTTTAAAAAACGGTTTTGCCTTTAGATAATATTGCTCAGATTATTTTCAGCTCTGATTGAAGTGCCAGAGTAATTTATTTAATTTTTTTTTTGATTCATAAGAGCCAAAAGCTACCTTAAGATTACAGGAAATTAAGGTCTGACCAGTTTCTTCAAAGTCTTCTTTTATCAGACTAATGATATTGTATGGAAAACTCTTGGATGGGGAACAGTGTAAAAATATGGGGCAATGGACAGAATACAAATAAACCAGAAAAAAGCTCACACTTCTCAGAGCTACTGATTCTTCTCAGAGAAGAATCTCTAATACTTATTCTTTTGTGTAAATACTGCTTTATACTAAAATTGTTGAGAAAGCTCATGCACTATTCAGATAATATGATATTGTAGTACTCAGTATTTTTGAAATTTATAGTTAACATGGAGTTGTCTGCAAATAGTCACTATTTGTAAAATACTCTTGAACAGCATCAGTGGCAGAGGCTGATGGTTTACAAGGCCGTAGAGCAGCAAAGCGATAGGTGCATATGAAACACTGCTGGCTAGGAAACTAGACCTGGTTTTCTATTCCTAGAATCATAAAATCTCCTAAGTTGGAAGAGACCCTTTACATCAAGTCCAACCATAGCCTAATCCTGCCTAGCCCACCTCTAGATCGTGGCCTTAAGGACTTCATCTACAAACCTGCCCTCCAGATGGTGACTCCACCACCTCCCTGGTCAGCCTGTTCCAATGCCTGACAGCCCTTTTGATAAAGAAATTCTTCCTGGTAACTGACCAAAATCTCCCCTGGTGCAATTTCAAGTCATTTCCTCTTGTCCTATTTCTTGTCACCCAAGAGAAGAGACCGACCCTGACATCTCTGCAACTGCCTTGCAGATAGTTGTACAGAGCAATAAAGTCTCCCCTTTCCTCAAGACTAAAAACCCCCAGCTCCCTCAGCCATTCCTCATAGGACTTGTGCTCCAGACCCTTCACCAGCTTCGTTGCCCTTCTCTGGACGTGCTCCAGCATCTCAATATCCTTCCTGTAGTGAGGGGCCCAAAACTGAACACAGTACTCAAGATGCAGCCTCACCAGAGCTGAGTATAATGGAACTGTCTATTATTCGTGTCCCCTTCTCATTTTTGTATTGTGTGATGGATCACCAGGCAATTTGCCTGCTCCATCAGGGAGCTATCTTTCAGGAATGTTGTTTAGGAAAATTGATCTTGCCACCTTGATATGGAGGAACTCATGCTCCTTATGAAAATATTCAGATGCCACAACATCCCTGGAGACAAAAGGCCACCAGCATCTTTAAGGAGTACTCATTTAACCAACATACATACACAAGAATTTGGTACCTCTGAGTGTGACAGGGTACAAAGAGAAGCACACAGAGGCAAGCAGCAACTTGAAATATGGTTGGTGTACTGTCTGACACATCATTTTAAAAAAGGTAGAAGGGATCCTACAGGGTTATCCAATTTATCTTCCTATCTTCTTCTGTCTAAGCTACCTGACCATTTTTTGATTCATCTTCTCTGAGCATCTTTCAACAATACGGATCCTGCCTTCATTTATTTTATCCTCTTTACTTCCACCCCCCTGCCACCCTGACGATGCATTATATACTTCACCTTGGCATACTAGAGAATTGAAGATTGAAAGAGGTCCTTTAGGACACCTCGGGCGATCTCCTTGCACATCATACATCCCAAATTACAGCACTGGTTTACTGTGCAACACATCTGGACCAAATCATACTGCACCCCATCACAAACCTGAGGGGAAAGATAATGTTCTCTTTGGACACTAACTTTGGCAAAATACCTTAAAATACAGCCCAGCCATTGCTTTTATTTCTCTTTAGAGCATTTTAACATTTAAAAAAAGATGCTAAAGTGCTATTGTGGAGAAAATATTCAGAACTTCTATTCTTGAGGCACAGCAATATAGCTGTTTTGGGTATGGTCCCTGAGCTGGCATATTGCCCAGGAGAAGAGCTTATAACTACTCTCACAATGAGTTTTGTCTTTATATGTGTTTTCAAGAAACGTCCAGGGTGAATATAGGCAGCCCAGGTAAATAATTCCTGGCTAATCTCATAGTTCCCACACTCCATTCCTTGCCTCTTCCTGAACTTCCTTGACGTTTCAGTGTTTACTTCATCAGTGGACTTGATAGGATGCAGCCTGTATTTCTAACTTGAACCTATTAAGCAGAAGTGCTTAACAGGAGCAATAATTTACAGGAAAGCAGGGAGCAGTGGCAAGACTTTGTGAGGCAAGTGCAATATTAAACCAAGCAAAGGTTTTGCCTAGAGAAAAAAATGTACCACAGCTCTGAGACGATTAATTTAAGTTGTGAATTAATACTGTGCAAAGGTGAAATTTATTGGTGTGTTTAAATTAACAGCCCGACACCCAAACGCACAGCTCAGTGTTATCAAACACATGTTAATGTCTCGATTGCTCAACCACCTATTTTATATTGTGTGGTAAAACCTCATGTTGCACTTTATCCTTGCAAAACCTAAATGTTTATGCAAAGATAAACTTGCTGTCCTGTACAGCTTCAGTGAAAGTGTCAACTAAATTCTTATTACAGAAGTTTTGATCATTTGCAGGATGGCTGCTAGCACCGCTCACGATACTGGCCTCAAAAAAGGGGCAATGTAGTAAAAAACCCAAACAATCAACCAAATCCCACAGGGTTTTGGGTTTTTTTTTGCCACAAAAGCTGAAGAAATCAAACTTACAAACAAATGTATTAAGAAGAGAATATGTCTGCTTTTTTACACTTAGTTATTAGAATTTAACTTCAAATAACTTTATATGGTAGGTACTATGTATACTTTTAAAATTTCAACAAATTTTATATAATTTTTATAGCCATCATGCTCCTCTTGATATCTCATCTGACATAAATGTGTCAGGCAGACAGAAACAACTGACAGGTGACATTTCAGAGCTCTAGTTTGCCAAAAGCTTGGTGGGGGGAGTACTTTTTGTTTGGAAGGAAATGACCAGTTCATTTTTATCTACTTGCTACTCAAAGCCAGGCATTAATTGCCAGTTTTGTAGTGTTCTGTCATTCCGTATAACTGAGGATCCAGGAATTTGCTGAAAACCACTTATTTGTAAGTGCTGAGCGTTGCTTTTCTTCAGATTTGGTAAATTGCTTGTGCAATTATCATGTTTAGGTTTTATTAGTGATGTCCAGAGGCCGTTTCTTAGCAAGATGTGAAACTACTAGTTTGGAGTTTATTAAATGCATCAGATACGCTGGTTGAATTCATTCAACAGAATCAGTTTTCACATCTACTGCAGTGTACCCACCAAAACACAGACTGAAATGATATTTGCTGCTTTCTTCCATCCTATGTGTTTTCCTTCGTGCTCCGTCCTTGCATATGTCTCATGGTAGGAGTGGGTTGCTGGCTGCTTCTCTAGGACAAGATGTGTGCAAAAGGGAATTGGAAAAAGTCTTTCTGACCACTGATGTGGCGGTGTGGTCTGGGAGCAAAAGACTCCCTGTTGTTTTAGAAACAAGGAAGAATCTTTCTTGCTCTTGAATTATTTAAAAAATACTCTTTTTTTTTTTTTTTTTTTCCCCCCTTTCTTTCTTTGTATAAGGAATGAATTCTTTCTCCAGGCCTTTGCATGGCTGCTGTGGTAAGACAGCCACTGATCTGTATCCATGTTACCTCCCCTCATCTTTGTGGCCCAGTGTTTTGACATATCTCCTTCATCAGCACAGTACATCTGTGTCACTGCATACTTGGTAATACCAGTGCCTCAGCCAGGTTGATGAGTCTTGAGAGAAGCCTCATTCTGCTTCTAAAATTTTGACAAGCAGAAAATGGCTACAAGGAACCCGGCACCTCTCTTCATCCCAGACCACAGCAGGTCCTAGATTTGCTATTCCGTAGCTAAGATGCAAAACCGATGGGTTTGATGAGGGTTTTTTTGCTTAGTCCAAAGCTAAGGAGTTAGAAAAAAATTTTTCAACTGGTTTGGCTGAGTTAGAATAGATTGTTAAAGACCTGTGAACTCTTGGAGAATTTTTCCTGAAGCTATTGCTTATGTGGAGCAAAGACGTGTCCTTTCTCCAACATCTAAAGCTGGAATAAGTAAAGTAAAACTCAAATTCATTTGCATGTAGAGATTTGTTCATTTGTGAATCCCATAATCTCTAATAAAACAGTCATGTGGTTGTTTGTAGATACCAGCAAAAACTTCAGTTACAAGAGGAGGTCGGGCCAGGATTTGGAATTTTGCAACACAATCATGCATAAATTTTCCTCAGTTGATTGAGGCAGTTGATTAGCATGGAATAAAACCATTTCCCAATTTGAAATTATACTCTGCTTACATTATTATCTATTTCTGCTTTTGGCCAGGCCATACTGTGATTGTTCACCCCACAATTAGATGTGGCTTTGTGTTCTCCTTTACGCTATCGCCTCACTCCAGATGCAGCGTTACAATGAGCTAGGATGGGGCGCTCTCAGAGTTCTTGTTTCTGCTTAACATCTTAGAAAACTAAACAAACAAAATCTGTCCCTGTAAACCCCTGAAGGCTGACAGGCAAGCTGAGTATGAAAGCTGCTACATCCAAGCAGTTGTGTGCTGTCTAGTGATGAAGAACACTTTCTGTCAGCTTTCCTTTGCAGCTAATTTCTTATAAACCATGCCCAAGCTACAAGGAGGGGAAATATGGAAGCTTCACCCTGTGAAAAAAAAAACAAAAGCCTATGTTGTCTGGAAAATATGCTGCTGTTTCTGCTATTGCTCTATTTCACCTGTGAAAAAAAATGAAAGCACCCCAACTCCAAAAAAAAGTAGGGGGAAAAAACCAAACCTGAACCATGTTAATAAGATTATTGCTTTTGTTCCCTTTGTGTAATTTATTGAAACACTTAAAAAACATAGCATCTCCTGCAACTACAAAGAAGTTTCACTGACAAGTGTAATAAAGCAATTTTCAGGAGACACTGGCTTCCCTTTATCTTTTATTCTGCTTAAGGGAAGAACAAACCAGCATCATCTGGCCCTTTTTCTTCAGACTTTTCCATATCCCCAGTTATCTGTGGTAATTTTGTGGTGTCAGCATTGACTTAAAAATTAATTTTAATCACAGTACTTGCAACCCTTTGGAACAGTTGTTGAGAAGCTGAAAATGGGGATGAGCTTCCAAGTATCTCTCTCTTCTTGGCTGACACCAGGGAAACATCCCAATGACCTATGGGTGCCCTAACACTAGATTGGCCCATAGCTAGAGGCAGAACATGCAGAGGCATGTAGATCCTGGCCTAACAGCAAGCTGTCGCTCCCAGTCAGTGTCCTGGCTTCTTCAGAAAATGCAGCATCTTTTCTACCTGAAAACTTAGTGCACATCATTTTTGCTTGTCAAAGATTTTACAGTGAATAGTCTCCAGCAAGGTAGAAAAAATATTGTGTGTACAACAATGGGAATAGGTTACTAAAGTCCAGGAATTGTAAGACAAAATATCTTCTGCATAAGAAGTAAAACCAGAAAGTGGTAATGTGTATTTTTAACCATAGGAACCTCCTGCATTAATTGCTAAACTAGAATTGTTCCTTGCTATATTTGTAGTTTTTTTAATCCAAGTGATTCTTTGGGCAAGGAGTGATTTTCAATGAGTAGATGAGGGTAAGCAGAACACAGAGAATCATAGAATGATCTGGGTTGGAAGGGACCTCAAGGATCAGAGAGCTCCAACCCCCTGCCACAGGCAGGGCCACCAACCTCCAGGCCTGGAGCTACACAAGGTTGCCCAGGGCCCCAGCCAACCTGGCCTTGAACGCCTCCAGGGATGGGGCATCCACCACCTCTCTGGGCAGCCTGTTCCAGCCCCTCACCACTCTCTCTGTAAAGAACTTCCCTCTAATATCTCATCTAAACCTTCCCTCCTCCAGCTTCAATCCATTCCCCCTTGTCCTGCCATTATCTATCTTTTTAAAAAGCTGATTCCCCTCCTGTTTCTCTGCTCCCTTCAGGGACTGGAAGGCTGTCAGCCTTCTCTTCTCCAGGCTGAACAAGCCCAGCTCCCTCAGCTTCTCTTTGTGGGGGAGGTGCTCCAGCCTCTGATCATCTTCATGGCCTCCTCTGAACCCTCTCCAACAGCTCCACATCTTTCTTGTGGAAAGATTGGGAGCCCCAGATCTGGACACAGGACTCCAGAGGCTTCAGAGAATTTTGTGTCTTCACCCTTATGTTTCTGTGTTATCAATGTCTGCTGTTACGGGATGTCTGGATTAAACATGGAGTAGTGAGGCTGCACAAAAGCACCTCATGCAACACCATTTTCCAGATCAAAGCATGCTGTCACATCATTCTTCTCAGCACTTTCATATCTCTTCCCCTCTTACCAATGTTTATGCTACCCTCTGCATGTTATCTTTTCTTCCAGTGTTGGAAGAAGAGTGGGCTGTGATAGGCACCCCTCCTTTAGTCCCCGTCCACTTTCACATGTGCATTCTTTTTGGACCTCACTGGAGAGTCTTGAATTTATTCAGTTAGGCCGCTGCTTATCCTTTTCCCTCTTTGACTGATGAGCTTCCATTATATGTGCCATCTCTGTTTTTATTATCATACTGTGGTATTTTACATTATCACATTTCAAGTGATTATATGTCTTGACTACATGCTTTCCTGATTACAAGCTTCCTTTGTGGAGCTCCATCAGCACCTTGATTTCCTTTCTGATTCTTTTTTTCCAGCCATTTCAAAACCTTAGCACTTTACTGCACTTTTGTTAGAAGTGAGCTCAGTCTGGAGATGGCATTCTGAATAATCTTAGATTTCCTTTGAGGTATACATCAATTTCTCAGTAGTCTACGTTTTTCAGTAGTAGAAAATAAAATACAATGCAGTTTCTCCCTTTGACTTCAGCTGTAATGCAGGAAGAATCTTTAAAAACTGAACTCAAATGTGGTTTTTACAATTCATTCAGTACTCCCAGTCTTCCCTGATTTCAGTCACTGGAGGAAGACTGTTTCTCATTACAGCCTGACTCCAGAACTGAACACTTTATTTTCAATCTGCTCCCAATACAGGCAAAGCAAATACAGTCTGCCTTTTGGGGTGCTAGTTTTGAACAGTCTTGACTGGAGCAAGTCCACACCAGCTGGCCTGGGAGGATGATAAATCCAAATACATTAATGTTGCAGAAAAGATCCAGGTTGGGGGGTGGGGGACTCTGCATCTTTAAAGAACACCGAAATCCCGGGGATTGTGCTGTCTTCCTTGCTGGGTTGTGAGAGCCTGTTGAAGTCTTAGCATCCTCCCGGGATCATTTCCCAGCAGTCTTTTGACAAGAGGCAGAAAGACCTGAGGCAGCCTACAACAAGGTAATAAAACATACAACAAAGTCTTTTTACCAAGTGGATTATTGCTGGAAAACATGATTTCAGAGTGACAGATATGTGTTGCAAATTTGGGTCTAGTGTAGACATTGGCTGCAGCAAAAGATGAAAATGGAAATAACCTGTACAAGTCAAGGTATTTTTACCTTTAATCTTAAAAGCAAGAAATTTAACAACAAAAAAAATAAGTTCAAGGGTTAAACCAGCTGCTTCAAACCCAAGCAATGTGGTTTTGCACAGCTTTTGTACCATGTAATGGTCCCCATCTTTCAGATGCAGGACAAGGAACTGCTGGCATTTTTTCATTTCTTGAGCAACTGAAGTAGGTGTGCCTATGGATTTTCGCATTTTCTTCTGGCAGTCCCAGTACAGAAATTCTCTAATCCATTTCAAGCACGTAATTATTCCAAGGAACCTACTGAGCCTAGAAATGGAACAGCTGAAGGTATGGAGGACCTGCTGGGCTGACATTACACACCCAGCATGCGAGCAGTGTTGGGAGACCGTGGCATTGTGGCCAGCACAGAGAGCCCTGTGGCTGCTGGCTGGAGCCCAGGCATGTACATCAGGGAAGGACCAGCTGCTGCTCAAAGAAAATGATTTTGAGGGCTGCCTTATATGGTGTCAGTTTAGAAAGTCCATGTTTATTCAGCCCTGCCTGTAAGGCCTGTGCTGGTTGTACTGGCTGTGACGGGAAACGAATGAGCGCTGGCAGGGAAAGCCTTGGTTGTGGGAAGTGGCAGTGTTAAATTAAGCTATCAGTATTGATTTTACACTTGGTAAATGCCCTGCTCTTCACACAGCATTGGGGGATGACTTTGGGAGGTGGGCTTTTAAAAGTTCTTTTTCTCAAAAGCCTGTAATTCAGTTAGTTAAACAAAACTTACACTCATGAAAATAAGTAAATAAACCCTTCCTCTGTTTTTTAACGATATTGGCCTTTCCTGGTATCATCACCCACAAATATTTTCTGTTCTGTTTGCCCCAAATTTATAAATGCATGTGTTATCCATAGGAAAAAATCTGGTATTTGCTTATGGATGAAACCATATCATCAATTTATATCACTTTAATTCTTCCAAGTCCCTCCTGGTATTAGAGGGCCTTCCGTGGAGGTCAGCTGTGTTTCCCGATGGCATTGCTCCAATATACTCCACCATCTAGAGCCACTTCCATTCCCAGCTCAGCCAAGCCACTTTCAACTAGTTTTCATCACTCATGGAAGGAGCTAGGGATAACTGGAAGAGGACTGTAAGCCCACCCATCACATGGTCTGGTTTCTGAGAGGCAAAAGCCATGCTATGTGATTGCTGAACTAAAAACATGAGGCTGTAGGATTCCTTCTTCCTGTATCTGCAGTTGTTCATGAGCTCACCAAGTATCTCACCAAGGATGCTTCATGATGGTTTGGGTTTGGTTTTTTTTTTTTCCTTGTTGTTCAACTGATGAAGAAACCTGCATGTATCCAGGAGTGTACAGTGAGGAGATCCTGATGTCTTATAGCAGGCAGCAGCGTGGTTGCTTTTGGAGTTCCCTGTGCAAGTCTAGGCATATCAATGAGCAAAAAAAGGATGAATGTTGGGACAGGAGTTGGAATAAGGGAAGCCTGAAAGGGCTTTCCCTTTTGAGCATAACAGAATTCTATTTGGGGGAAAAAACAGCTCCTCACTCCATGCACATCTTGGTAGGATGAAACCAATACAGAAAACATGGGACCAGAACATTAACACCAGGGCATAAAACCAGGTTGCAAACACCATGCCTGAAGCTGAAGGACCACAAGACTACCGATGTTTTCATCCAGTCTTTCCAGCAGGGATCATGATTTGTACAGGTAAAGGGGGAGCAGCCAGAGACAGCTGGTGTTGGAACTGGCTTCTCCAAGGACAGGATTTGTTGGCTCTATCTTATCACACCCTACCCTGCTGAGAGGTGCTGGCTGTAGCCTTGAGCAGAGATCTGGAGGGTTAATCAGGAGTTTTCTCCTCCATGGCTCCAGAGAGAGGAAATTTAGATGTGCTGGTGTTAAACATGTTGAACCTCCCAGCAGCAGATTTTGTGAGACAAAAGGGAAGAAAAGGGGGATGAGAGAGATCATAAGCAAGGAAATCATGCTGCTAGAAGGAAGATCCTGTCATGTCCCATTTACTGTTACATGTCTAGTCCTGTTAATGTGTTTCCATTGCCTTCAGAGATCAAAGTAATCATTATGGGGATTGGAGCAGAAAGACACTGAGAAGACCTCATCTATATGCTAGTGTTATGGTCATGGTTGTGTGGCAGTTGTGTCTGCACCTAAGTGGATTTTTAGCAGTGTGTTTGGGGAAAATCTAGGTTGCTTTCCCATATTGCTTTAGTGAGGCTGTGTGAGAGAAAATTGTGCGTATCCAGAGAATGATGGAGCGGAGCAGCAGCACCCAGGGGGGTCCCCATGACAGGCTCCCAGCTACACCACTTCGTGGGAGCGTTATGGCTATTCAGGTTTTCTGAAAGTGAAAAATCTCAGAAACAGTTCAATGATGCCTGCCAGGCTAGAGAGAAGCATGTTACAACCCAGCTCAGAAGAGAGCATCCAGGCTAGGCAGGGTGATATGTGATTAGCTGCTGTGTTTACTCATTTTATGCAAACTATGTTGTGCAGGAGCTTAAACTGTTTAGGTCCTGCTCTCCATGGGTGGTTACAAACACAAACCAGGTGCCTTATTGTTTGTGAGTACAGATAGCAACATCCATCCGTTAACTTCAGCATTCACAATTCACAGATCTGTCCTAGTATTTGAGTCACTTTCAATGAACAAGAGGAAGGGAGAAGGCCAGCAGATGTCTTGTCAGGTTAATTTAACCCAGCAGTACTTCCAGTGTTGCAGCTGTCAGAAATTGCACAAGGCCCAGGTTTGTGTAAGCCTAGGGAACCGGTGAAGTATTTTATATCTTGTATAAAAATTTGTGAGAAAAAATAAAAGAAATTCAAAGTGGGGGGAAGGGAGATGTGTCAAAAGGGTTAAATCAAAGAACTTTTCCTGCCTGAATCTTTCTAACAGTTTGGATGTGAACCTGATAGATATTCTCCACACCAAAGTTGTACTGAATGTAATTAAATAATTTATGGAACTTAGGAGTGGACTGAGAAAAACCTCATAGAAACCTATCTCAAAATTCACAGTATCTTTGATGATGTGATGCTTAATACACTTAATGATGCTGGTGTTAAGAAGCAAAATCCTTTACTGTCCTGAGGCCAACGTTGCTTTAATAAAGGAGAGAGAAGAGGCAAAGGATGTTGAGCTGTGTCTCTCCTGTCAGCCTGTCTATTTAATTAACATTGAATATTAACTAAAATGTTAAGTAATCATCTCCAGTAAGTGATATGGAAATGAGTATGCTTCAGCTAGACAAAATTCATTGACATACATTAATATATTCATATGACATCGTAATGCTCTAGTGGTTTCGTGTTTTCAAGCTGCTTTCTCTATCCCTATTCCAACTGACAAAACCCTTTTTCTTGAATATCAAGTATTGATTCATCATTACAATTGCTCTAATCCTAATAAATGTCCTGTATATATTCACCCTATTTTTATTTAAAAGGGTTTTTTTAAGTAAACTCTTTCCTTTATTGCTCTTTCCCTTTGACAGTTATGTTATTACTCATTTCATATTAAAAAAAAATCTTCAAAAGGATTTTGAAAATAAAACTTTGTTGATTTTGACCCAAACCCTCAGATTAGGTGTCTACATTTTGAGTTGTATCTAAATGTTTCAATCATAAATAATATCTACACAGTTTTGTGATGCATAGGGACCATCTCATACAAAATGCTTCTTGGACTTTCAGCATACATAAGCAGTTTCAATATTCTAGATGAAATAAATGCATCTGTACCTAATTTAATTAGAAAGAAACTAACCTAATTCACAAAAACTTGTTTCTTGGGTAAACAGAAATAATGAGTTGTAATTGAGAGTTGTGGATCTGAAGCCAGACCTTTGTAACTTTGTCATTCAATGATACTGGGCTTTTTAGAGGGAGAGTTGGGCAGTTTTCTTTTTGTTTTTATTGAAAAACAGCCATTATATTAACCTGAGATGAATTGCTAATGTCCATATTCATCCATGCTCTAATGTCCATGACTGGACACCAGGAATTTGCAAGTTTGCTTGGTCTTGATGTGAATTGTATATTCTCGGAAGTGCTGGGAGTAAGTGGCTGTTCCAGAGAATATTAATGTTTTCTCTTTTCCCCAAGTGTCTGATTCTTAATGTTTGTAGAAGAAACAAGATTATTTCTGTTTCTTTTGGCTAGACGTGGGGATTCAAAAAATATTAAAGTCTGTATGTATCAGTGATATTTCTGTCCAATTATTCCTGGAGACTTGAGGAGAGGGTGTTACAAGGGGAAGCACTGGAAATCCCACAGAATGACAAAATGATGAAATGATGAGAGCTAGATGCAGTATGGGGGCTGCCTTTGTGTTTTCTATCCTGGAATTTTGCAGCACAAGGCAGAGAGTGACTGTAGTTACAAGAGGCCAGAGAGGAAGAGAAGTCAAGCATGGAAAATCCAAGCTCTCCTTGAGATGAATGTAGGAAAATAGTAGAAAGGGGAAGTGAAAACTTGAAAAATCATAGACTTAACTTACTCTTCAAATAGGAAAGATTTAATCACACTCTCATGGAAATCCCTTTAAGACTCCTAAGCAGATGAGAGGAAAAAAAATTTATGGCTATACAGTATAAAGTAGAGGTGTGGTAATGACTTATTGTCCTGCCTTGGACCTAACCTTTCTCTATTGGGATCCATGTGCTACAAACTCCTTAAGTCTTCACTCTATACAGGCGAAAAAGAGACCTATAAATAGATACTTGAAACCCAGATTGCTGGAAACCACTTGGATCTACAGTCCTGTATTACATTTTCAGCATAAACAAACCAGTTCCAGGGCAGAAATTAACTCCATGCAGGTATACATCTTTCAGAATGATCAGCAAGGAATGCCCAGCTAACGTGTCAAGCAAAGTATTTGGCACTGCAGTGGTTCACCTATGCGTTTGACCAAATACAGTTCCATGCCATTGGGTTTGTGTGTTGCCAGCAGGCTCCAAAAGAATACAGTTTCATGTGCTTTTATCTCTCTGTCAATTCAGCAAGAAATAAAGCGCTCAGACCTTTGAAAGATCAACGCTTGGCAGACCAATTAAATTAACTCTCTGCCTAGACACAAGTATCACAGGCTATTGAAAATGTTTGCTGCAGTTTCTTTTTATTGGATAAAAAATGATGAATTTTCAGAAGTCATTATCTTCATCAAAACCAACCTGTTCTAATTAGTCGTATTTCACTTCAAGAATAGTTGATGTTCATTTGTTTCTGGTGCCATCTGCTTTTACTGCTACAATAGACGTTTCTGGGAAATTGAATACGGTAATGCTCTTTTTTTTTTTACCTCTTTTGTAACAACAACTTATTTTAACGTGTCTCTATCCAAAAAGCAGACCAAAATAAAGGAGAAAACAAACATGCAAGAAAGGTTTCTCTAGCTTTCACTGACAATAGGCTACTCTAAGCAGTTTGAACTTATTTTCTGTTTTATTTCCCAAATATTTTTGTGGCAGCCAAAGATCTATGAAAAATGTCAAGTTATCCGTTTTTATTACTTCTAGAGGGTAAAGGCTCTACTGTCTGTGTACACTGTCAGCTCTCCTCTTTAGACTGACGAGGATCAAACAGCCTTTATGAGGACACAACCTGAGTGGAACTCTTCTTGTCTGCTTCCACTTGAATTTGTACTCAAGCTGTTTTAGCTGGACATCAAAAAAATATTGTAATCTCTCATTTGGGTTATTAAATGGGGAATCTGTATTTTTCCTTTTTATTTACAGGTATCATAATGAAGTGGCATGGCCTATTCAGCTGAACTGTTCTAGCTTCCCATAGCCACAGTGGTCAGAAGAATAATCTAACCCTTAAATATTATCATTTTCCTTTTGCACCCCGAGCATATTTTGTGCTGTCTCCTTTAACAAGAATGAGCTCTTTTGAGTCTTCATGGACAGACTATTTTCCATGTTTTTACTGACCTTCTCTTTCTCGTTTTAAAAAGAAAACTGAACAAGGGCAAAATGTTATTGGCTTAATATACCATAGTGTCAAAAGCTATGATCAATAATAGAAAAGAGGGCAGAAAATATTTTGGAAACAGTTTCTTAAATTCAGATGGGCAAGGTGAATAATGCAAACTAAATAACTGTCAATGAAAGCCTGGGTAGGACTGTCTCACTTTCTGACTGTGGCATGGCTAAATGATTATAGCTGAAAATTAACTTCATTTTAAGATAGGACTCAGCTGGCAGTCACCACTTTGAGCTAAATTACAGCTTAGTTCAGCCAGGCTCAAGGACTTGGAAAAATAGCTTCTCAATCCTTCAGGTCAGTGGGTGCAGAAGATATCTCCAGATGATGGTTGTTGACTAACAGCCCAATCTGATGTCCAAGTCAAAGATAGCCCATATAGTCAGGCAGGGTACATAATGTACCAGTTTGGAAATTACTGCAGTTCATGGAACTGTGTGCTTCTGGTGCAGCAGCCATGTTCACTTTTAGACCTAGCAGTAGGCACTGAAAGACTGAAAGTTACAGACAAATAAACCAGCCCTTCATTTTCTCATGAAGGAGTTCCTCACAAGTCTACATCACCATGACCTAATCAATGCATTTGATGACTTGGTGTTGATTTTACCCCGCTGAAGATAGATCTCACCACTACAAAGAGCCAGTGAACTCCCAGTTAGCATCAGGTATTTGTCATCAATTCCATAAACTTCTAAAAATATTACACTTTGTTAACTTTATCTGTCTGATAATTAACATTTAAATATACATAGATCAAAACTAGATGACTACAGAATGAAAATAACATGAAAGGACCATCTTCTTTCCCCTTTGTAACAGGAAAAAAAAATCATTATTTGAAAAGATGAAAATATACACAGCAGTGCCAAACACCAGGTTCTTTCTATGCTCAAAGACCCTTTAAAGTTCAGTGTATGATAGTAACTTTACTACATTAATGAATTCCTTTGAAAAATTTACTTTTATCTCACATAATAAATGCAGTTATTTAAATCTTTGAGTTTAGGGGTTTTTTTATTAATCACAGTGTATTTATAAAAGAGATCTTGGGATGTTCTGTAGAATTAGAGGTTTAGATTTATTAGGTTCTTGCTCAAAACAGAAGCCAAAACTGCTCATCAGGTTGGGTTTTTTTCAAATATCATGTAAAGTTAGTCATACTTATACACAGAAATACCTTGATGATTCCAGTAGATATCTGTGGCATCATGTTGTAATATTTAATAACTTTTACTTAGATTACCAAAAATTCAATTAGCAGTCTTACCCTTGGATTACATTTGGAAGCATTACCCAAGCTGTTTCAAGAGCTTTGCCTGCCATATGCATGTCTGTCTGATTTCTTCAAATCACTTTCTACAAATAACCATGTCTTCTTTTTTTCTCTAAACCACCTCCTGATTTAAAATGATCATAGTCCAACTTTCCACTCTGTTTTACAGACCTGAAGTTGTATAGGTTTTGAAATCTGTGTGAGCAACCTCTCTTATTTTTGAGAGCCAGACCCAAGGTTCAGAACAGCTGCATTCTGTTCTGAAGGAATCTCTGTGATTGGTACTTTTTTTTTTCCTCAATTGAACAATTTTTAATGGTTTTGGTGCAAACTTGGCTCCCCTTCCTTCTGTCTGTAAGGAAATCATGTGTGGAGTCTTTGACATTTAGGCAAATTCTGATTTTAGCTTGACTTTATCTGACTATTTCTAACAATATAGCATTAGATTTAAGCATATTTTTCAAGCCAATTTAGATGGCCCCACCTAAAAGTAAGTCTATCGTTCTGTACTGATATCTCCAGGTTTGCAGATGATACCAAGCTGAGTGGTGCAGTTGACATGCCAGAAGGACAGGATGTCATCCAGAGGAACTTGGAGAAGCTGGAGAAGAGGGCCCATGTGAACCTCATGAGGTTCAACACGGACAAGTGCAAGATGCTGCACCTGTGTTGGGGCAAACCTCGTCATCAATACAGGTCAGGAGATGATGCGCTAGAGAGCAGCCCTGCAGAGAAGGACCTAAGTGTGCTGGTGGATGAGAAACTCGACATGAGCTGACAATGCCTGTTCACAGCCCAGACGTCCAACCCCATCCTGGGCTGCATCAGGAGGAGTGTGGCCAGCAGGTCAAGGGAGGTGATTCCGCTCTCTACACTGCCTGGAGTGCTGTGTCCAGTTCTGGAGTCCCCAGCATAAGAAGGGCATGGAATTGCTGGAATGGGTCCAGAGGAGGGCCACAAACTTGGTTAGAGGGCTGGAGCACCTTTCAACAGGCTGAGAGAGTTGGGGCTGTTCAGCCTGGAGAAGAGAAGGCTCCAAGGACACCTATCTTTTATCAGCCTTCCAGTACCTGAAGGGGCTACAGGAAAGCTGGAGAGGGACTTTTTAGAAGGGCCTGGAGTGATAGGATGAGTGTGAATGGTTTTAAATCAGAAGGGGGTGGATTTAGATTGGATATTAGGAAGAAATTCTTTGCTACAAGAGTAGTGAGGCCCTGGCACAGGTTGCCCAGGGAGGTGGTGGCTGCCCCCTCCCTGGAGGTGCTCAAGGCCAGGTTGGATGGGGCTTTGAGTAACCTGGTCTAGTGAGAGGTGTCCCTGCCCATGGCAGGAGGGTTGGAATTTGATTATCTTTAAGGTCCCTTCCAGCCCAGACCATTCTATGATTCTGTGAATACTGGAGCCTAACTTTAAACCAAGTAAGTACTTTGAAAGTTTTAGGCAAGTTTGGAAAAAATTTTTTTCCACAATCCCTATAAAGTTTTGTCTTCTTTATGCCTTCACGCCCTCCACTGGTCATGAGTGCTCTTCTCACGTCCAGACAACTGATACATGTACTTAGCTACTCCCTCCTCCTGGGTTGGGATCCTCTCTCCCTTCATCCCCTGTGCCCATGTGTCTTCTTTTGAGAAAGCACAATCTTTCCACTTTTCCTTCCTCTTCACCATGGGAGCAGAGTTGTTGGGCTTTTTTTAAGCAAGTAGTGGCAGCACAACTCTGTTCGTTTGGTTGGTAGAACAAAGTTTAGCAAGCTCAAGTTGCAAATGAATTCCTCTCGCTGTCAACTGCTGCCAAATATTTTTATCTTTCAAACACTTTGTAGCAACTCAGGACATACACAGTCAGTTATATCCCACTTCTGACTCGTTCTGTACTTCATCTCTTTCTACTCTGGTAGTCAAGCTTGGCAGTTCTGGGATTTACTAATGCAGATGAACGTACCCTGCACTCTTTTCATGATGTGTCAGAGTTTTTAGTGCAAATATTGTTAGTAACATCCTGAAATCCTCTCTGTCTGCCCCATTAATTTCAACTTCTGACACAGATATTTATTAAAAGTAATTACATCGGTGCGTAGAGAAGAAAGTTTTATATGAACAAAAATGACATCATCTTCCAATGAATCTTCTGGGAATATTTTGTCACCCAGAGCTTGAATGGTTTTAGATAAATTGAACTGTTCCCTACCAGCTTCGCAGCTGCCAAATGGGGATGCTTTGTCCAGGTCACTGTGTCTCTGTTATTACATGTTTGTATACCTAGATACTGCCCTCCTACCAATCCTTCTCCTGAACCTAGAACAATATGTCAGTACTTTGATGTTGAAATTTATAAACAGGAAACCAACTACATGATTGAATATTCTGGAGTCATTTAAAATATAGAGGTTCTTGATACTCATCCTTTCAGACACTAATACTTTTAATGAAATTAGTACAAATGTTAAGGTTTTGTCCCAGTTGTGGCTGACTGGGTAGCTAACTGATATCTTGTCTTAGTATTGATAAGGATGATGCACAGTCCTAAAACCTAACAATCCCAGTCATGGATCAGGACACAATGGTACTAAGTACTCTCAAAAAAGTGAAAGGTAACAAGTTAGATCAGTCCCACAAATGAAAACATCCATTGTTTCCTTTATCTAAGCTGCTGTGTCTCTATTATTATGGTTTTGTACAAATGAATGCTCCCTTTGTACAGCAAAAAGACAACTTGAAAGGCAGCAAGGTAGATCTTCTGAAAGTTAGACTGTTTCCCTCAAGCAGCTCTTGAGTTCAGTGCACAGATTTGTCTGTAACAGTTTACGAGGGCAGTAGAATAAAGGAAGTATATTTAGTATGGACTAAAACCACTATACCATACTGCCTTCTCCAGTAAAAGCCCTTTTGGCTTTACTAGCTGCATTCAATCGTTTTCTTCACTCTATTTTGTTTATTTGAGGAAATAAGTTCAGTCAAAGCAGCTCTGCAGCAACTGATAATCTTGCACCTTGATAGTTAATGAAATGTTCTGGGCTTTAGTTCAGCATCAGTTTTCACTAACAGTGAGGAAGAAAGCCAATTACATTTCCTCTCCCAAAGGAAAACAACCCAACAAGAATCACATGTTGATTCACCCTGCTAGGTGTATGTGTTTGTGTTTCTCAGCTGCTGTAGGAAAGGCCACCCTCAACACCTCAAGGGCGATGGAGTTTAGCAAATTGCAAGGAAGCTGAAGCTGGAGCTCCCAGAGCCATGCAGAACATCTGGGGAAGTGCTCAGTGATTCAGGACACGCAGAAGTCCCTGATGATGGCAGAGTACAACCAGCATTGATAATTACTGCTTGGCAGAGCAGCACTGCTAGAACATGCCAAGGGAGATTTCTGGCCTGAACTGCTTATTTGAATTTGGCATTGGATGGTATTAACCAGCTCTCACTGCTCAAGTTTGGAAGAAGGTATTTTTGTTTGTCATCCCTGCCCTCTATCATACCTAAAGCATTACTTTCTTCTCCATGTTGCTTTACCTGCTAGCAGTTCCCTGCATCAGGAGTGGTTTTCATCTTCTCAGAACCGGCGCCTACTTTGTGAGACTTTGCAAAACACCAAGTAATTTTAATAGCTTCTGTTCAACCTGGAGAGCAACACTACCAGATCTTGTCTGACCTTACAGTAAAATATTATAATAAAAATTCATTGGTGTAAATTTGTTACAACTTACTGAGGAATCCACCAGTCAGGTTGGCTGGCTATAACATGTGCTGTTGATGGGTTTACTTTCAGGTTATATGTTTTATTGAATACTGAGTGGATACTTCTAATAACTGTAGACACCTGAGGATATAATGATTCAAATTAAGAATAAACAGTTTGATTTCCTAGAAAGAAAAGTACCAAAGAGATTTTGGGATCAGACCACAAAAGAGACAGGCATTCATTTACCAACTGTTTACTGTTCAGCTCCACTGCCATCTCTCCACATTGATTTTCTTTCACAATAACATACTCCTCATCATTGACAAGTCAATTCCAAACAGCAAATCCTCTTTTCCAAGTGTTCAGCCTGTATTCCTCTTGGGCTTCAGGAATGCCTGGTCTGGTTTAACATGAGGAACTCTGAGTTTCTCCCTGTCAGACCTGTCTGATTTGCCGATTATCTAGGATGCTTTCTTAATCACCAAGAGAAAAATTAACTCCCCATTTTGACATAATACCTGATGAAATAAATGTGGGCTAAAATGAAATGAATTAGCTCTAAGCTTTCACATTTCAAGGTCAATCGTGAAAATACTGTTTTTTCTGCGCTGCCCATTACAATAAAATCCTTCCAAATTTTTTAGGCTCGGTTTTTCAATTTCACATCTGAACAAAATGGCAAAAATTAAAAAAAAACCCCAACCAACCCAAACAAACATGCAATTTATGTCAGGTGGGAGATTTTAAAATACTTTTTTCCTGAAGACCTCCTCTGAATCTTGAATATTAAAACCCAAATTTTGGATAGATGTGGAACCGTTTCATCTTCTGGACCTCCTGTTTGCAGTCTCCAGGCCAGTTCAGTGTAGAGCCACATCTGAGCCACCCAGCATCTGAGACAGATGTGGATTGCTGAACAATTCACTCCCACCCTGGCACACCTGTTTTTAGGACATACAGCTTCCAGATCCCAAGCGTGAAGATGGTGTGATGTATTTTGCTTAAAGAAAGACTCTGGATTAGGTCTTTAAGGTGTATTTCGTGACTAAGTGAGGCATGAGAATGCAGAATTGCATATTCCACCCCCACTCCCACCCCCCGCGGTGTATTTATCCTCAGATTAAATCACCATGTGGCTTTGGATGGGCAGAAGGATGGGTAGGAAATGAGTATACGATTGCCAGAGACACCCACCACACACACACACTCTCTTTTTTTTTAATGCAAAGCTGTGATTTCTCATAGCATGGAAAAGCAAGGGGGAGCTTCTCTCAGCAAACCCCTGAGAGGGCACCTGCTCCCGAACACGTTCCTTCCTTTACTAGATCAGTGGGAGTCTCTATTCCCATTACCTTCTGTTTTACCCTGTAAACTCAAGAGGCTGTTCCTTGCGTCGTGGGGGAAAGCCAGTAAGAAACAGCAGTGCTTGGTGCTGGTGGCTGTGGGAAGAGCCATCCCTTTGCCACAGCGTTCAGCTGGGGTGCTGTCAGGAGCTCTCTCGAGTGCCAAACCAGCCCTGGTAGGGTTACCCTGACCATTACAGGCGTTTTCTTTCCACTAAACAAGCTTCGGGTCTTCAGTAGTTAGGACAATTTGGGTAATTATTTCCACATCCCGACTATTTAAGTTGGATTTTCTGTGTTAGGAAGTGATTGTCACACTGAAAGCCCTTGATGACTCTCATCAAGGGGACTTCTGAATGAAAGGACCATCTCAGACCTAAGCCTTGTGAAAGGCTGGAAATTCCAAGCACTCCTTCCAGCTAAAGAGAGAAAGCAATCAAGGCCCATTCTGTAGGAAAAGCAGCTGTGGACTGCAAGAGCCTCAGAGTTAAGCGATGGATCTTCACAAACCAAACTTGTCCTTCAAAAATGGGCAGGAAGCTACCGTGCAGGGCCTGACAGACCAAACTGCAGAGCAGCTAGTGTTGGAGGGCAGGGCAGGGCTCGTATTTGCTTCACCCAGCGCAGTTGCAATGCAAGATGTGTGAGAACACCCTCCTCGGTCGTTGATCTGAGACATGAAGGGATGGTTGCAAGGGGATGGAAGCTGGTAGAGCACTCCGGGATGTAACTGGGAGCTTGCAGAGCAGGTGGGAGCACTCTCAGTGCCAAACCTACTGGGGAGCCTCTTGAGTTTTTTAAAAGAAGACTTCAGTTCCTACAGTGTTTGAGGTCAGAGGAAATTGTGAAGGGGAGAGAACTCCTTAAACTTACATGGCATGGACTTCCAATTTCAGTAGGAAAATGCTGCAATGCTATGCGTTTGGAGAACTCAGAAATTACTTGTAGAATGGGGAGAGAGAAAAAAATCTTGATTTCCCTGACAATGACAGTGCCATAAAACCAGGAATTAATTTAAAAATACATTTAGCTTTAGAAAACCTCATCCCAAACAAACAAGGAGGATTAAGATATTCTGGCAATGAACACTTGGTCTTTGCTTAAAATCAGGAAAAAAAGCTGAGCTTTTCAAGTCTTTATAGCTTGCTTGTCATGATTTGGCACTGACTAAGGGAGAACACCATGGCATTGCAGAGATTTACACAAGAAATTTACACAAGCTGCATTAATTTGTTGCTGCTGTAAGAACAAAGACATTTGGTGAGAACAAGTTGTTTAATTCCCTGCCTCCTGTAAATCAGTGGAAAACGTGGCATGCTGTTTTTTTGACTATGCCACCAGAGCTTAGGAGACTCGAGTGACATAAATGAAACATGATAGTACAACTTTGGAGGTATCTGCCATGGGCATGAGCAGGAACGAATAGATATGAAAGATTTACTGGTGTGACTTAAAATCTGCTCCTGAGCTGGCTGATGGACAGCCCCAGTGAGGACCAGAGCCCTCCATCGAGGGGAAAATCTGAATATTCTGGAAGTATTGCCAGAGCCAGTAACAAAACAAGCACTGACAACAAAATAGTACTGCCAGCAGGTGATTTTCATTTCAGGCAGGCTACAGAAGACACTAGAAGCAGATAAATATGATGGGAACACACTCCTTTCAGAAGGCATTTTTTCCTTCATCTTTTTCAAACTACCACAGATATAAAAAATATCTCTGTGTATGGTGGATGTGAGAGCAAACATTTTCAGCCTAGAACCACAGCTAGCAGCAGTATTTGGTTTAACAGAACAGGGGAACTGCAAGAAAGGCTGAGAAAACCGTTGCAAACTGTCCTTACCTAGCAGAGAACTGAGGAAAGTGGATCTTTTGAAGCACATATTCCTTCTGCTGGGTTATGAGGGAATCTCAGACCCTTAATGAGCTGGATGGGCTCTATGAATATGAGATAAATACTCCGGGTATTTAAAGATCTGGCAGAGCTGATTAAATGAAATGTCACAGAGCGTGCTGTGTGCCTTTCCTCTTCAGCCCTAAAGGTTTATTGCACACAAAGGTATGGACTGTGGCTCTCTGTGATGAGTGGTAATGCACTGAAAGACAAAACCCACATCCTGGAAAATTAAAAAGTCCCAGAGGCAGAGACTCAGAAGAAAAATGAATCAGACAGAAGTGGCTGAGAGGGGACATTTGTTAAGTACCAAAGCCTTCTAGAGATACTGGCTGTGTCCTGGAGGAGCAGCTGTATGTGTGTTAAGCACATGAGCTATACATGTGACAACGGGACAGGGATTCCTTTTATGGAGATGAAAATTTTACAGTGTCCAGTGGAAGGCCCTCTAGACAGCTGACTTCCAAATCAATGCTAGTTAATCGCAGGATTTGTTCTTTCTAGACAAATGGGTGCACTGACCCAGTGTGGACCACACACTTCAACATCTGATTTAAACCCCACCTGCACCAGGTTACTGTTAGCGCTTTGCTATCCAGTGTTTGGTGTCTGGTCACAGCCCCTCTTTCCTTACTGTAGACCCAGAGGCATTATCACGGATCTTTGCCTTACACCACTCTCTGTGGCTGACCTCATGGAGCTCATAAACCATGGCCAGGAAGGAGGGATATGACCTCCCACAGCAGAGCCACACTTGCAGTGCAGAGAGCAGGAAGCACAGCTCTGAAGGTGGGCAGCTGAAGTCAATAGGAACCCACCTGTGCCAAAGAGCAGCAGAACAGGGGTATAAAGAGCTCTTCAGGAGGCATTCTCTTGCTGTGAGATGTGGTTGCTCCCCCCAGTACATATTTCAGGCATCAATTTATTTTAAACAAGCTCTTTTAAATAGCTTTGGTACTCTTCTTGCTTACTTTAAAACCGGACTAGAATCTTCTCCTGCCTCCTTTAAGACTGTGTAACAACATGACTTTGATGCAGTAGTAGAAAAAAAGTAAGTTTGTTTTAATTCCATATATGCATAATTTGTAAGCAATAGGGAGGCTTTTTCTTTTCCCAGAAAGCCTTATGTGTGTTATTTTTTTCTCTTTTTTAATATAGGAAAAAAGTTCTCAGTGCTTTTAATATTGTGTATGTTGATGCTAGATTAAAAAAATACTGGTTTTCTGCAACTCTGCTCGCAGAAATTCAGACTCTGACTCTTGGGTTACTTGTGTACTGGTGTCAGCAGATGCTGGCTGTGATAAAATTCTGTAGGGCTTGCAGCTGATAAGATCAGAAGCTGTGGAGCAAAACAGGGAAAAACTAAAGTGGAAACCTGACTTTCTTAAAGATGAATGAAGCTGTTCTCAGAATGGAAAGCAGTGAAAACTTAGTTTTCTACTTGGAAAACTAGCCTTGGATAAGAATGTTCTCATAATCTTTGTTTCTCTATGTAGTTTTTCCTTGGAGCAAAGTTAATAACTGGCTTCACATTTGCAGGTTTTAAGAGTTTGAGTAAATTTAACCTTAACAGTTCTGTCTGTGGATATTTAAAATTCTTGGGATGTAATACCTGTGTAACTGCTACTATCTAAGGTGTGCTTAACATTTTAGTTTCCAATGAGTAGAAGAACTTCAGAGGCCTGTAAGCTCAGGTGGGTGACAGATTTGGCTGAAATGTAATGTAGCCAGGACATATTATGCTGCTTTGTACATCTCTCTTATGAGCAGGCTTGGCAATTGCTTTTGGAAATAGAATTGTGTGTGATTTGGTTGGAGAATAATTTATTTGGCTATAAAATGGGGGGAGGGGAGAAATTCCAGACAAACATAGAATGATTTTGGTGTTGTGGATGATTGGACATCCCATCTTTTCTCACAAGATATTGGAAAGCTTTCTCCATCAACATAGGCAGCAGATTTATGCCTTATTCTGGTAACCACCCCCCCCCCACAGTGTGTTGTGTCTGGAGCTACCTCTTCTGTATGTCTCACTAACCTGCTCTCACCCCTAAATGGGGAGGTTAAGTGAATATCCTTGCTTGCTTCTGTAGTCCCTCAACTCTTGGGAGGAGTCAGCTGCTTCCTAATTCTTGCTCTGGGATGCTGCATCCCCTGTCAGAAAGATAATCTGCTCCTGTCCCTCTACAGCAGAGCACTTTGGAGCAGAACACATAGTGACACCTACACAGCAGAGAGCGGATCCTGAAGCTTGTTGTTTCTGTGTGATAAACCACTTCTGTTTGATCAGTGTTTGCTGGCAATGGATAGTGAGACTATTAAATATGGCTGAGCTCTGCTGTGGCATGTTACATAAGAGATTGGAAAGTGAATTAAATATCTTTAATTAGTAGTTGATGACTGAGAACTGCAGCAACCTGAGCAAGCTTGTGTACAATTAAAGAGCTAGTAAGTGCCTGGTGAAAACAGTAGCACCAGGGCTATGAGTTACCTCAAATACATATATATTTTTTTTTCTTTCTTCTAGTGTCAGGGGATTGTTCTGACTAGTAAAATGCTGCGTGTGTTGGTCCCAGATGCCTTTCTAACACCTCAGGGCTTAGTGGGACTACTGGGGACTTAGATTCACAATTCTATCTCGTGGTGGTGGTTGGAGTTTTGGTGTGTTTGGGTAGGTTTTAGGAGTTTGGTTTTGTGGGTTTTTTTTTTATTCCTGTACATATGCTTTCTGCAATTTCATTGCCATCACACTTTTTACTGTTTTGGGATGGGGAGACAACAGTCATAGCTAATTCCTTCATGAGCCTTTGTTCACCCTGGGCTTCCAGTAGCTAAAAAAAGTGGTGAAAACTGCTGCAAGATTTGTGATGGACCCATAGCTGGATGCAGCATGGGGAGAGTTTCACCCCTCTTTACCTCAGGGAAGTAGAGGGAGACTGACATCCTTGTGGGAGGACTTTGCTGCTGTCCCTTGTGGGATCCCTCCCTGTTAGAAGGGGGATCAGTGTCCAGGAGACTATCCAAGTATATCTATGCCGTCCTTGACAGAGCCCACTTGGCCTCAGCTGGGCAAGTGTATGCCTGGTTTTCAGCTACCATGCCTGGTGTTGTGTCTAAGAGTGTGTGCTTCTTCTGGATGTACCAGTTAGTGTAGTAAAATTTATTGTGTCTTCCCACAAACTGTGTTTTGCTTCAGTATTCTGAGGACATATGAAGAGGAAAATAATGAATATAAAAGTTGGTTCCTTATGTTTTTAATTAATGCACATCTTCAGGCACTACACCAAGAAATTCAGCCCCCTCTTGCTTTAGTTTTGATGTGCCAGTTTGAATAGAAATTACTGTAATTAACTCCAGATTCTAAAATGCTAAGGTGTGGAAGTGTTTGTGTACCCTCTAAATGAGCGTTGCTGGAAGAACACAGGCATTACAGGATGCTGAGATAATTCCCATTCACTAGGCAAAGGGAGATATTAAGGAACTGAAAACAAATGGAAAACTAGACCTGTAAAATTACCTTAAATGGGGGAGATCTCAAAGTAAAATGAAACCATTATCCTGAAATACAAACAATTCAGCTTAATGGGGACAGAGGTATTTAATTAAAATCAAGCCAAGCCCTGTTTGTGATTCGTTATTGCATAAGCTGTTATGGCAGCAGTGAGTGTATTTACCTTCAGTGCAGGCAAAGTAATAGGGCTGAGGAACTGGCAAGGTCCAAAGGATTGTCGTGCTCACCTCAGTGGAGACACATAACTCTGTAGCTGCTGCGGACTTGGATATGACAAATCAATATGTAGGTGACCAATACTATGCCAGGGAAAATAGGAAGACATCCCAATCTCTTGCAAAGCCATTGGCCAGCTCAGGCTGGCCAGAAAGGGGCTCGTGTTTAATGGTTGCACTTTGTTTTGGTTTATTTTTTTCCTTTCTCTTCTCTCCACCCTTTCTGGACTCCTAGGACTCTCCCAATTGACCCTATGGTTTCTTGCCCTATTGGCTAGCCCCAGCTCTTCAGTGTCTCCTGTCTTCTATAAAACTGTAGACTCAAGGGCTTGTACAGAAATTACACCACCTCAGTACAGCTCACAGTGTCTCAGGCACCAAAATTCTGAATCCTGGCGGTTTGGAATAACAATAGCAGAAAATGTAATGATAGCTATTACATAGTTGTTTCAATTCTAATCAAAATATTAGCACAGATAACAGATGAAATGGAAAGCTGGAGGAGAAACGGTGGGCTGAGTGAACACAGTTGGCTCCCATCATTGGACTTAACAGCTAACATATTTTATTGAAACAAAATAGAGTTAAAACTGTCTGGTATTACGTGTGCTACTCATGATTTGGCATAAGGATTCCTCTGGTGTAAGGCCAAGGATGGGTTAGAGGATTGTGTGATCAGCGCTGCTGTTGATGGGCTGGCTGGAGTCACTGGCACAGGAGTGTGTGGGAGCTCCATACCTGAAAGGCACCAGATGATAGATGGATTAGCCAGTACTTGAAAGGAAAATAAAACTCCACAACTGAGCTACAGAAAGGATCCATTCTGGTTTCAATTTGCTTTCCCTTTTGGAAGGGTAAAAACACGTTGACGTCCTGGGTTTGACTATAAAAAATACATTGAACAGAGTGCTTTGGAAGGCAGTTTGCAACTGTAAAAATAATACTGACTTTTGCACAGAGCTTTTTCTTGTGACTCTCAGAGCTGTTTGATCAACAGAAGTATCTGAAATCTTTGCAGTGGCAAGTAGGCCAGTTTAAGTGAAATATTGGAATGAAGGATGGAAAACAAAGGCTTCATGCCTTCTAGTATCCAATTCCCTTGGTCTGTTTTTGAGCCTGCCTACTGATTCAGCAGGCATTCTCACTGAAAAGCAGGAGGACACTAGTATTATCCTACCAGGGACTTCCATTTCCCTTCTCATTGGAAATTTTCTCTTTCTGTGCATGCTGACTATCTAATCCAGCAATCTGCCAGGCTAATTAAGAGGAGTGCAATGCCAGCCTGAGGCCACCTGATCTCATGGTGGTGTGCCGCAGATGTGAACAGATTTATCAACCGAGCCACTGCTGGCAGCTATCTAATTCTCATCAGTCACTTCTGAGATGAGGATGCAGGACATCAGAACCTGAACAAGAGATTTTTTTTTGGATGCAATACAAGGGAATTACACAATTTACCTTGCTCCAGTTATGATGGACAGTGTGTGGCTGCAGTGCTTGCACAGAAAAGACCTGTGTGTCTTTTCTGTTGAGAATTGCCCAGTGTAGTGAAGGTGGAAGTCAAGGGCAGCCTGGGTCCAAGGAGCAGAAAGACCCCGTGTGTGTATATGCCATGAGATAGTCATCCAATTGTCTTTCCAATGTCTTTAAGACATGTCAGAGAATGCAATATAGGAGCTGCAGATTTGAATCCTTGCTCTGCCACTAGAATGTTATGGCACCTTACACCAGGTGCTGCTTCTGCTGGATGCTGAAGATAGCATTGCCTTACTACTGTAGTGCTTTAAAAGCACAAGTGAGGGACTCTGCTAAGTAAGCTCTGAGCAGAGTAAACTGAAAACCTATGCAAACCAAGTTACACCTTGATGTCTTCATAAATAACAGCCTGAACTGCTTTTTCTTAATACAAACAAAAAAAGGCAAAGTAAAGTGTCTTATGTTTTACGTTTAAGTGAAAGATCTGACCTGGGCCAGGGCATTTCAGTTGTTCTGTGGAAATGATGAGAGAATTTGATAAAAAATCTCCCCAGCCAAACTGAAGGATCTCAGGGGTGTGATGTCACTGCCTGAAGTATCTGTGAGAAAGAATGACCAGGATGTTTGTTTACTTGATAGTATTAAGCACATGAGAGTACCTATTTACAAGAAATAGAAAAGCTTTACTGCTCTGTCTTCCTCTTGCAGCAGCTATTGCTTGGCAATAGAGGAGGTTCTGGCAGCGACTCATATTAGATTCCCCCAAATCCCAGGAAAGCCTTGTACAGAGTGAGGGATGGCATCTTTGCAAATCTTGTTCCCAAGCTGAGATCCAGCTAAACGAGGAGTAGATGGTGAATATGCATGTATGATTTGTTTAGCTTAACCTGGGAACTCTGCAGCAGCTGCACTTGGTGGAATATGAAAATGGAACAAGTCAAGGGGAAGAGAAACCCCAGCCCAGGTCTTTATGACTTATTTAAATGTTTTTGACAGTGTTTGTCATGGAAAGTTACTTTTAATAAAGAGGAGAAAATATTGTTCATCTGGTTGTGTTAAATAGATTAAGTTTTAGGGTACAAAAACGCAAACTTCTGGCCTCTTAAATGAAGCTGTGCTAACACGATTTTTTGGAGACTAGGGGTTTATGTATTACTTGCCCAGCTATTATCAAGGGGCAATGTTCTACATGTATCAAGAAAGAACTGAGTATTAAGGCATGAGAGTTAGCCTGGGTAATCCTATTAGAACTTCTTTTGAAGTTTTAATGCTTAAGTCGAACTCATAGGTTCAGGAAAACTTCAGGGTTTTAGCATCCAGACAACCTAAAACAATCCTAAAAAGGAAAGATGCAGTTTGTTTGTTTACAGCTTTACCTTTAATCTTATTAATTAACAGATAGCTCAGAAAAGTAGATTTCTTCAGTGGTTTTCTGGGTTTAATGAGTTTTCTTTGCCTTGCTATAAGCATCTGTTGTAGATTCTCAGTAGAACATCTGAAAGTCAGGGTACGGTTAGGAGAATGGCATTTGAAGCTGTGGCTCAAGTGCCCACAAAAAGCTCATGGCACAGGAAGGAAATGAGCACAGATTTCCAAGCACTTTGCTTCCTACTTTCAGGATAGAGAATCCTTCCCCTACTGAAATAAATATGCATGGTTTGTATCCAAACTATTCATATCCCATCTGTTTCCAGCCAAATTTTGGTCAATGTATTTCACTGGTTATTTTTTATCTAAACCATTTTACCCTACCTTATTCTTCTCCATTTTTAACGTCGACTCTTTCTTCCATCCATTCCTTTTTACCATGCCAAAGCCTCCTCTTTAGCGTTCTGCCAAGTGCTTTGTCTGCTGTTATCTCCTCCTCATCTCTATAGTTAAAACACTGGACTCTTCTATTATCTAAGTTCTCCAAACGCTGTTCTGACCTTTTCTTCTACACTAGCTCTTCTCTAAACTCGATATTAATTTTCTAAATCTCTGGTATTTATCTCTGGAGCTCTAAATGGACAGGCTTTAATTACACCTGCTGCTGCTTTCCTCAATTACATTTCATTTTCAATGACGAAGAGGAAAGATGCCAACTTTTATGGTAATTCATGTCAACTACTAATTTGAACCTGTCAGTATAGCCCCACATGTTGACATAGATGTGCCCCTGGGATAATCTTTGTCTGCTAATGTGCTGAAGACAGGAGATGACAATAGTGAAAAGTACACTGTTGTCAGGACTGGTCACAGAAGTTCATCTGTGAATTGTTTCCTTCCAGTACCTTCTGCAAAGTGCTTTTATTAATTTTTTTTTGTCTGACAAAACTGATTTTAATTGGCTGATGGGTGGAAACAGAAAATCCTGATTAGTAAATTTAATATGCAGATATTGATATATTGACAGTCGGGTGAATAGAAATAGCAATGAAGTATAAAGACAACACAATCTTGCCATTTTCTCTTGTATGTTTTTTGACCTCTACAACTGGCCAAAAGGTTCCTTATATTAACTTTTCCAGTAACATTTCCTAAGGTGGCTTTCCTTTGCCACTGAAGTGCTTCTCCTGCAGTATAACAGCAATCATGAGCTGTGGGAGCTGGTCCAGCACATAGGAATGTTCAGAGCAAGCTACAGAGAAAAGGCTATATAATACCTGACTGTACCCAGAGCTGCGACAAAGGTTTCCTTTTCAATCACAATAATTAGTAGCACAAGAAAAGCCCCAAATTGTGGCAGCACGGTTTTTCATCTGCTTCAATTACTTTCCATAGGGAAGGCATTAAAAATCCAAATGGTCCTTGTCAGAGTGTTACAAACCGATGGCACGAGAGCCTCGGGCAGCGGTATGTGAGTGGCTGTTCAAACACAGGCTGATACAATGAGAAGGGGCATTTTTCTTTGTGCCTTAGGGAGGTGTGTGCTGTTGGGTTCCATCCATGCGCAGCCTCAGCGTTTGCTGTCTGTGGCAGGCAGCTTGCCATGATTGGTGCCTAAGAACGGCCACGCTCGCTCGTGGTGTTCAGGAAGGCCATCATCATTAACAAAAGCTGTATCTCGGAGTAAATGAGCCACAGAAGCACATGTTATGATGAGGAGCGATCAAACAATATTCTGAAAATCTCTGAGGTGGTTATGAGGGCTGTGTATGAAGCCCTGAATTGGGCTTGTTTGGTGCTGTTCAGAAAGGAAAAAGTCCTTTGTCTGTGATTCCTAGGAATCCAGGAGAACGTGCCTTTTCCTGAAAAGCATATTTTACTGCAGAATGACAAGGGGCAAGTAAAGGCATTAATTAGCCATTAGAATGGCTTCACCGCCACAGAGAGCACGCACTGGAAGGGAACACTTCCAAACACAATTAAAATATCAAAGTTACTTAGGGTGAGTTTATTGCTTTCCAGAGCCAAGTAACTAGGGGCCAGCAGGAATGGGGTAGGATTAAACTAATCTGTGTTGCATCTAAATTGGGGAACTGTGGCTGTTTGCAGCAGAGGAGGGCAATGAAGAAAGTACAGGCTAGTAAGACACTGGTAGCTAAATCAGAGAACATTGTTTTACTAACTTTGAAAAACACCTGTGGTGGCATCCTTCCCATGGGGCTACCTGAGATTGAAGCAAAGGTGTGCCCCCACCTCCCAATATTTCCATGAGTCACTGATGCCTGAAAGTCAGAGAGGGGATATGCATTCTGTCTCCCCAGAAGAGTGGGGTTATAGTACAGAAGAAAGGCTTCTTCTGATCCATTTTTCATTGTAAAAGCAGTTAAGATTGCAGACCCGTGCACTGCTAAAACCACTTTACCATTGCAGTTCCTCCCCTGTTCCACCTCATGAGCTGTGGACATTGGGTTGGAGGCAAGCTGGAATCTCTGAAGTCCAAAAGCAAATTCTCTTAGAGTTAATGAGCCGTCACTGGAAAATCTGTGATACCTGGAGGATAAATATACCCAAGCCCTAATCACACATCTTAAAAGCTGGTTTTCAAAAAGGTGGATGCCTGCAGGAGAGTCAGAAAAGACTAAAAGCTTTAACTCTGCTGTTAAGCCCTATTATGACTGCCCCTCTTATTTTTTCCTGGTAGAGAATCAGTTATATTAATCAAACAATATTTCCTATGAACAATGCTTTAGACACATCCATCAGTTTCTTGGCTTTGATGGATTTAAGCTAAGTAAAAACAAACCCCAGAAACCCTACTCATAATGAGCCTACAACCATCTGTGGGTTATTTTTGTGCATGTTGCTAATGATTCTATTTATCTGGGAGTCCAAAATATCTCCTTGCAGAGGTGTGTGCATGTGTGTGAGGACCGTGAAGACAGTAAACAACTCCTTTGACACAGGATGCTATGCAAGCATGAACATAAAATATGGCTCTGGTTGATGTAACTTACTGAATCCATTGTGTGTTGCAGCTATAAAACAACTCGTGCATTCTTTTGCTATTAATTTTAGCAAGTAAATTAACTAGAAAATAATTACACTTCTGATTTTATGTATACCAGATTATAAAATCCCTCAGCAAAGCACTTTTATGTCTGCTTCTGTCAATTTTGGCCCACATCAGACTTTAGTGTTTGTAATTCAAGATATGCTGAAAGTCTTCTCTATTTCAGGAAAGAGAATTGTTAAGCTGATAATCAACAATGATTGCTAATTAAAACACAGCCTCTGCCCTGTCGTGGTCCTTGTTTGACTCCTTTACTATTTGATCACCTCAGGTTTGATATCTGTACTTTGTTGCTCTGTGAAAGAACAGAGTGATATTTTTATTTTTCAAAAGAAGCAACTAGGGGAAAAAGAATCTGAAATAAGCAAAGATAGTCCTTTAAATATAAATAAAATAGCTTTTTAAATCTGAAGACAAATTATTTTCATATGCCCCTGGCACTGTGCGTGGTAGTCAAGAAGCAATGGCATGTGGCTTTTGCTTTCAATGACTATCTGATATTGGAATAACACCACTGCAGCTCCACCAGATTCTTTTTAGCACCAGTGAAGGCTGAACCTTGGTTGTGGGGTTTTTAAACTTTATTTATTGCTTAATTACAGTGACTCCACACATTAATTTGAAAACAAAATCATGCATACGCTTTATTGCTTAAAGAGCAGGAACCTAATTGCAGGCAGTAAAGTGAGATTTGTGGCAAGTGGTGCTGGGAGCCAGGCAAGGAACGGATGTTCTGCTCACAATGCTATTTGGGCCATATTTTGTCTTTGCTGTTGCCCACAAAGACAGATGTTGTGAACAGGATTGTTTGGGATGTGGCGAGTTGGTTTTAAGCTAATGGAAGGGGCGACATCTGAAAACAGAAATACAAATAGGTGAAATCACATCCTCGTAAAGCAGGAGCCTATGATCAGTACAAGTATGCTTGTATCCAGTTCAGTTTAAATCTTTTCAGGCTAGGGAAGTGGGAAACTCTGAAAGCAGTGTGTGCCATCCTTTCAGAAAACACTGTACAACACACTCTGTTCTTTTGATCTTTCTCCTCGGCTTGAACAGTTTCTGTTGTTTTACTTTCCAATTCTCTTTCTCAGTCTAATTTTCCCCTCAGGCTATTTTTGATCTTATGTACATTCTGTTATTTCATCATCTCTTTCTGCAGTCTTTCCAAGTACATGTGATTTATCTTGTGATTTTTTTTCAACTCTCTTGTTTTTTGCTTTCAAGTATTTCCTTGTCCTTCTTTAATGAGAAGATAGAACTTCATCTAGATCCCCTCTCTTCCTCTCTGCACTGTACTAGCATGCTTCCATCCATGTAACTTTTATTTCTCCCACTCCCTAACTCCAACACTTCCCTCTTGTCCTTTTCTTTCCACCTCCCTTCCCCATGCCCCTTGTGATTAATTTTGTGTGTGCACATCTAACTTTATCTCCTTTCACTGAGTTTGGGTCACTCCCATGTTCTTTCATTATGCATCATGGTCATTTTAGATGGAAATTACATTCAATAACCTAGAAATTATTTTGAAATCCACCTACCCTCTGTCCTTACGTCTGTCCTATGCTATGAGTAACAAGGAAGACAACTGTTTTCTAGCTAAAGGATACTGTGGCATCCTGATTGTCTGAAATGTGCTTCACCTCTCTCTCAGACTCAAACCTAATCACGGAGAGGAACTTTTGGGGCACCAAATTCAGGCCATTCACAAGACTAAGACTCTAAATTATCCTGGAGGGACCTAAAAAAGGGGGTGGAACAAACTGTGGAACCTGTAGACAAATGACAGTTGTTTTTTGTAAACCAATAAGAATCATTTAGCCAACAGCCTGAAGCATAATGTTGCAGGTGCAGAGTGTGGGAGAAGAAATCTATTCAATATGTTAGCCTTAATTGTGAAAAGAACAGTGTGTCTTACTTGGAGCTACAGCCGGGTTTCTCTTGGCTGCTGTAAAACGGGGCTGATGAATAAGGGTGGTTTGATGGGTAACAAAGGGAGCTTAAGGACCCAGGTGCAGACTTGATGCCACAAAATTAGAGACAGTTTTGGTCTTATCTCTCAAAGAAAAAACAAAATAATGGTATAATCACTTAAGGTATCAAAATCTTACCAAAGTTCCAACCTTGGCTTTCTTGAAAACAATGTCTCTGATCAAGTTTCCAAGATTGAGCATCTCAGCATTGATTCCTCATGGTATAGCATGAGTCAGTGAAGTGAACATGTGGCATCTTTTAGATGCCATGGCTTGTGTCAAACAAAGTGACTTTTTTTATTAAAAATGTAATGATCAGGTTATTGCTTTAGAGCATTCTACCTGCTTTATAAATGTCACCCTAGGCTGCTAGACGTGATGATAAATTTTCTCTAGTTACCCTACGTGGATATTCCTATATGATGAGAAAAGCCACTCCACCTCACTTTAATATATATGATTTGGTCAGCCTGTCTCTCACTGTGTTATTTAAAATGTGACATGCTTGGGTTTTACTGATGTGTCTAGATTGCGGTGCTGGACAAGCTACCACAGAGACTCCCTGCTTACACCTGCCCACAATCCAGGTCTTAAACCTCCAGAGATTGATGAGATCCTAGGCTTATGGCTATCTGCATCACAACCTCTGTCCTTGAGCATCTTGACACCTTCTGCACTGGAAGCTCAAATAAAGACACGCTATTGCAAGCATCACCAGGTTGTGTTTTCTGTGGGGACTTAGCACAAAATATTACCTATTTAAAGTGTATTCCTCAGAAACATCTTCATGATTAAAGGAAAAAAGATGATAAATTGGCTATTCTGGTCCCAAGTAAATAACCACCCATAAGTTGTCCAGATGGAAAGTGCCCCCACAATGATCCTTCTGAAAGGTCTGAGGCTGGGGGAGTGCTGGAACAGAAATAGCTCCAACTTTTTTACATGGGAAGGGCAACACCCACATGTTTGACTTATCAGTAAAGAAAGAAGTATTCTAGTCTGATAGTAGTCAGGCAAACCATGTTGGTTTGTTGTGCATGTACAGGACCAGGATATTTGTCAAGGAGAGTCGATATGGCAGTTCTCATCACTGTACAGTTGGAGTACAAGAGTCTCCAGTCAGAGCTGAACAATGCTGAGTTGTTCTTCCCACTGGGAGGTTCAGTGTTACATTGAATATAAATGAGGCTGAAATGAGGATTGACAATTACTGTTGTATGAAAGTCCATTTGCAATCAGGTAAACATGAAGATGATCTATTGTGCATTTATTTTGTAAAAAATTTTTACCACTTCAGTTAAAATTACTGAAAACAATTTGAAACACAATATTTGGGGATTTATCTTGCAGGAAGATTAAAATGGTCTGGTTCTGTCAATGAAACCTACTGGAGGTCCGAATTTCCTCCCTCCTAATCATCTCTATGAAGACCTTCTCAACAGCAATTTATTCTTTGACCATTCTTTACTATGCACAAAGATTTCAGCATTTTTTTGTACTTACTCTTCTGTGTCAATGGTGGAAATGCAGCTTTTATATGGCATTCGTTGTATTAATCTCTCTGAAATCTGCTGGTTGAGACTTTTTAGCAAAAAGCTAAGGTTATAGTTAGGCAAGTAGTACTTTCTTAAAGGAGAGAAAGTAAAGATACAGTCAGTATTGATTTCTCCAAGGTCAGAGAAAAAGTGATTGTGTGTTGGGAAGGGGGTGGTGGTGGGGAAGTACTTAAGACATTTTAAAAAAGTAAAATCACCACAGCTGAAATTAGAAATCTGCAGCATTGCTCATGCCATTCAGCTGCTATGACAAAGGCCACTAATGGTATCCCTCACTGAAAGCTGACCGCTACCCTTTGATCCTGGCCTTTTGTTCAGCCAATTCTCCCTGACTCCGACTGTAATGCATCAACATTTCCCACTTCAGAGAGGCTGATGTAGAACAAATAGTCCAGAAAATTAGTAACTGTGGAAGAATCTCCACCAGCAAAAGTGGTCACTGCTAAATTTTTTATAGGCAGGACAACATTATCATTTCAGGTTAGGAGTGAGCTTTTGGAGAGACTCAGACTTTCCCCCTCACCACTTTTAAGTTTGTGTTGTGGTCTTGGATCCTTTTTGAAGGATAAAATTCAGAAGATGTATTCCTACCACTAATGAGTTTCCTGTCCATTGGACCACACCAGTCCAAAGCACATAGCAAAGTATGCGGAGTCAGTACACTCGATCCCCAGATCAAGTGGTCTGCTCTGGTGACTGTCTCCCACTCTGTGATACTGCTCACTAATGAAAACCCTGGCTGTGCAAAAAGAAAGCACTTGACTTGCAACAGATATTGAGTTTCTGGTGTTCTTCAGGCTTCCTAGTTCAGGCTGAACTGGAATATGGTCAATGTCTTACACAGCTTCTTGGGCTGCAGGGACAGTCATGTGAAGAGCAGTTTCTAGTGAAAGCTATTTCCTGAGCAACACATTTTACTAGTGGCTGTAAACACTCATAGGCTGGCCTTGAAGTCTCCATACTGTGTAAGAAGTCAGCTTAGGATGTCTATTAGCACAAGGTTTTCATGCCTGTTTATCTGGCCTGTCCAAATTTCATGAGATTGTAGAGCTGCCCCAAAAGATCTCAAAAATTTTCTTTCCAGTAAGATCAAAGGCTCAAGCTGTCTGTCGTGTGTACTTACTACCTCTCATGTAGGTAATAAGTAGTATTTGGTTCAGGAAAGGGCTTACATTTCCATTTAAATGATTGCAGGTGTTGTCTTTAATAAAGACTCTTCAGTGAAGCCATTAACTAAAGTTGGAATTCAAGGAATATTTTGACCCAAAGAAGACAGAAATAGAGGAGTCTGCAACTATGACTTGGACACTTCTATAAATCTGTGTTTGCCCTTTGGCCTACACAAGTCAGGCAAGAAGGACTGCTGGACCATCTCCTTGTCCTTCCACAGCAAACTATGGCAACCCTCCCCACTGGGACTCTCTTGCCTCTGAACCCTGCTGCCAAGAAGGTCAGTTGGCCCTCAGGAATTAGCCACAGTGTTGTAGTCCTGACTGAAATACCATCAGTGCCCTATGTATGTTGTCATGGATAGGCTGGTATCTTTTCAAGTTATTAACTGAAAAAGCCATTCTATCTGGAAACTGCTTTACAGTCACATAATCCCCTGTGAATCTGTAATCCAGGGAATCATAATATAAAGATACTAGATTTCATAATGATATGATAAAGTGGGAAGCTTAAGTAATAATTCCTCTGGGCAACCCGTTTTACATTTGGTACTTCAAAGCACAGAATGTTAAGAAATATTTTGGGAACTGCATAAATAATAACAATAATAGGGATTAGAGAAAGCTGTAGTGGTAAAGATCACGTGTCTGAAATGACAAGATAATACATCAGCCTGCAGAGCAAGACAATGTTTTATGGTTGAAAGCATACATTGGTGCAAGCAAATTGCCCTGGAGGAAATGACAAAAATATACCATTTATGGATTTGGAGTTGGATTTGATGATCCTTATGGGTTCCTTCCAACTCAGTATATTCTATGATTGTATGAATAACTGTCATTATTTAATAAAACTTTTATGTAAGAAGATATAGCAACAAACACTGCAACAATCAGAGTTTTGTTCTGGATGAAACTGGTGGAGGAAGGATGCTCATAGCCAACAGGGCTTGATTTCTGGAGGCAGAAGTGTTTTGTTGTATTTTTTTTCTCCCTGTTTATTAAATAAGGATTTCTCAGCTCTTTTATGTATATTTGAGCTGATCAAAAGTGCACTAGAGCCAACGGAAATGTTCAGTAAGCATCAGATGAGGCTTATTTGAGGTGGGTCCTCAGCTGGTACCTTTTGAGGATGAAAGTCTTAATACTTCTGTGTTTGATTCTTAGTGGGGCTTACCTTGCAAGCCAGATTCAGGAAATCAGCCTCATTTAAAACACCACCTGCTTAATTCTCAACAGAGGCTTAAAAGGCCAATGCTGTAAGATTGCATTGCTTGAGGAGGGCAGCCACAAGATTAGCTTTTCTGTCCATACAGCCAACAAGTCTGACTCCAGGCATGGCCAGCGGCTCTTCTTACATGCAGTATGGGCTCCCAAGAGCTGATACATCTGCAGCTTAATATGCTTTTAGATATCAGGCACAACTACACCTGCTCCTCGTTTGCCAGTGCTGACAAAGCCATGTAAAAAATTAGCCCTGCAGTCAGTAGGCAGATGAACTGCAGAGGACCCAGAGCTTTATGAGTGTTTTTAAGCCCACTCATCTGTATGGTGTTACTGACATCCACGACCCAGCAGATATTAAAGTACTTTTGTGAAAAGGTGTAGCTGCAAGGGCAAGGTTAATTGTCTTGGTTAAGCATCATTCTAATAGATATTACAATAGACTGAGGACAGTTAGAAATGTATGTGCTTCCTCCTGTTCTGCTACATAATTTGATACTCAATTTCATTTGTTGAGTCCTCGCTGTCCCTATCAATTCTGAATGCAAACATTTTAATGTGGATCTCTTCAAAGCTCAATTATGTTGGAAGTGTCAAAATTTCTTCCCTCTTTCAAGAAACAGAAATGTGTTGGTCAGTATTTACCTCTGCAGTGAATATATATATTCAATATTCCATTAAGCAGAATTCCACCAAAGATACTATTGGCATGAGATATATTAGAAAATGCATTGAATGTTGACCTGGCTGACAAATGTTATTGACTTCTAATGTGGTTGGAAGCAAGATATTTCATTAAGTGCTAACAGTTAATGATTTGAATAATCAGTTTTTGAGAGGAAAAGAAAGACCAGTGTTGACACACAAGGAATTGCCCTGGTGCTAGCCCTGTAAATATGACCAAGGCAGGCTGTGGGGAAGGTTTCTAGGTAACAGAAAATGTCTCTGTCTGTTCAAAACATGACAATGTTTTTGAATATCCCGTTCATATTAATTTTAAATGTTGCCCAAACAGTTTGGGGAGGAACCTCAGGAAATCCAACCACTGTCATGGATGATCTCTACCTTTTCTTTAACTAGCTCTGGCTATAACTCATGTCAGTGAAGTTTTTAAATATAGAAAAATGAGTACAAGTGATGGTGGTAGGTAATGTTCCCAGGTAGACTGCCAATGGTTAGTATGACTACTACCATTAAAATAGTACTGCCCCACCATGATGGCTTTATCCCTGCAGCAATCACTAGACAGACCAGGACTGAAAGCAGAATTACTTATTCTATATTGTCCCTCTTGTTGAAAGGTGGTAATTCACTTAGAGCCCAATGTAGCTGTTAATAAGGTACCCTTTCTTGCAGTGCTGGGTGCTTAAGGTAATATTCCTCCTAAGGCACACCAAGCTGTAGGTGTAGCCTATGTACACGCATTGCACAGGTATTCAACAAAGTTCTTGGAAATCTAATACATATCCATAGCTATTCCGGGAATTGGGGTGTCCTACCTTCTTTCTTCCTTTTCTGGTATTTCCATGCCTCAACTTATTTGAGTCAAGGAGTGCTCTTTCTTGTCCTTGTCTTCCTCATGGGTAGCAGCTTCATCCCATCACACTCTTCAGTTCCTTACAGTTCAGGGTTTGTCTGATTTCCCCATGAGCATCCAATTACATCAAGAATTCCTCTTCTGTTTATCTACAAAGTGTCTTCCTCAAGGTCTTATTTATCTACAAAGTGTGCTCCTCAAAGCTCTGTTTATCCTCAAAGTTTCCTCTTCAAGGCCTTCCTTTTTCTAAACTAAACGACCCAATTCATAGCGTTCTTGTTAGTACATTAACAATCAATCAAGGATGTGTTGTTTGTTCAGGGCTCTTGTTACATTCTAGCTACAGTTGGTTTCACAAAGGTCTTTTTATTAACCCTTTGCATCCCTTCACATGACAGCTGGGGTGCATCAGAGGAAAAAAGGGATGGGTTTCACTCTTAGTAGCTGTTTCATGACAAGGAAAGTCTTACTTCCAAGACTCACAGCAAAGCACTTTTATTAGTGATACCCCTGTGTAGTTACTTATTAATCCACGAGACACTTGGGAGAACTGAGATTTGTAACAATTTCTGAGTAATTTCCTGCATGAATGACTTGGTGTAACTCATTATAGTAGCACAGGATATTGCTATGAACTCGTTAGGATAGTCACAATTTTTTACTTCTCCATATTAAACGCCTGCACACTGAGCAGCAAGCATTGATTTTGCTATAACATCTCATTTTTGAATGTTCATCATATTACAAAACGTACTAATATGCTTATTCAAAACCCTCAACCTAAATTTTTCACTGTCTTTCTCTACTTTATCATTCTTTTCCATGCTTTTTTATATTGCTGCTTTGCAGTCCATGCATACTCAGAAATATGTCTGAAGAACACTTGTAATTTTTAATCTGCCAAGCATAAAAAGTTGATTAAAAAATCTTGTTTATCAGTCCAAAGTCTTAGCAAGTATTAAATCTTTCCAAATCTCTCTGCTTTACAATGATACCAACAGAGTTCAAGTTATGCTTTTATAAGTCTATTAAATTGGAGACTAGAATTCTTGTGGGGGAAAAAAGTTATTAACTAAGGCGATTTATTAAGGAGTCTAAGAAGTAACAGACATCTTTATAAACACAATTCTTCTGACTTGGGAAAAAAAGACAATCAGATTGGAAATATTAACAAAACCAGGGAGTGAAGGGCACACATCAGGAGGTGCCCAGGAGGTTATGTAGGCACTGGGTTCAGCTTTGCTGTGCTGTTCTGCACTGGATTTCTCTCTGTGTAGGACTTTTCTTCTGCACAGAGGAAGGAAAAGAGACTTCCAGCCTGGTGTTTGTGTAAATGGTAAGAGGACATGCTAAGAGAGTTTAACAAAGCATACAGATATGCAGATGAATTTTCCACTAAAGAAGTGAACTAAATTCACCAGCCTCCTCTTCTACAAAAGCTGTCTCAACTTCTCTTCATGCCATTCTCTGTCCTTTTCAGAGCCTGCTGAAGGAAAGCTTCCACCTTTTTCCACATTTCCAAACACCTTTTCTGCCACCTAGTATCCCTGTTCCTTTCCTTCTCTGAGACCAGCTTGCTTTTGGACAACCGCCCCCCTGCCTCTTGCCCACCTTCCCCATCTCTGTGGCGCTCTCCCATGGTCTCACTCCTCCCAGCCGATGGGTTTCCTGCCACATGTCCTGTTGCCTATTCAGAGTTCCCAGCCCCTCTGTCACAAGCACCAGGGAAGACAGCCAAGCCACTCTCAGTTGGTTTGGATGCCCCAGCTCTTTTTTTGCACAGAAATATTAGAGGAGACTGATAATGTGGAAAAATCATCCTCTGAAAATCAGGCTTTTCAAGTGACTTCAGGCTGGGTGATCAGAAGTGTCATCAACAATTTGGAGAGCTTGAGTATAGCCCATGCCCCAAGTCCTTGAACAGATCTGTGTGCTGGCTTTTTCTGTTCTGGAAAAGGAAAAGCAATACTGCCTCTAAACCTCACTGATGTGTAAGTCTTCTGCACATCACTAGCCCTCCAAGAGCTTTCATGAGCTGCTGTTGCTCCAGGGGATTCTTATCCTTCTCCAAGTCTTTCTATAACCCTTCTGTACACCTTTACTTGTGGTACTTCCTTTCCTCTGCACCTCTGCTCTTGACTTTCTTATTTGTCATCTGTAGAAACGAGTAGCAAAAGACCACCACTGCACAGCAGTTGTCTCCTGACCAATACCAAGCAGTGCTTAACTTTCCATTCCCTGGGTCACACTTTGCACAGCATCCGTGTTTCCAACATAAAAGCTCTGAGGGCAGACTCTGAATCATGTGACAAACTGCATCTGACTTAACAAAACTCCTCAGACAAAGTTCACGGCACATTTTATTTACCATACAGATATTAATCTTTAAGATGTGTTTTTGTTGAGGACTCTGCTTCTTGTTGTAGCTCAATGCCATTAAAGAGGGTCTATTTAGGAGGGAAAAAAGCAAAGCAAACATCCAGGCAGCAAGGGCATGTATTTAGTATGCCTCACAGCAGAGCAAACCCAGTGTTTACAGCAAGGTGTGATTTCAGCTACTTACGTTATTTTCTGTGGTCCTGTACTGTGTTGTATTGTTGTTTGCTTGAGAGATTTTATTTTATATTCCAGCACAGTCAGAGCTAACAATACACACCTCTTGTTCCGTGCTGTCCTTTGCAGTTTCAGCTTTAATTCTGAAAATTTGGGTTATAAACGTCAAGACATATAAAGTAAAGGGTCCCCAAGATCAAAGAGGTGGTAGCAGATGAAAGCAAACTGGAGAATGCCTTTCAGGATTAACAAGGAGTCTTGAGGGAAAGGCACCAAAGACCCAGACATTTGCCACCAAACTCTGGAGAAACACCACCTCTGTGGGGGGAAAAAAAAGCAGAATTGTGTGAGAAAGGATGATTGCTGTTATTTAGGCAAAAGCTGAATTTCTGATAGGAGTGTGAGAGATGGAATATGTAGGAAGAAGAATGTTTTCTGCCATCACATCAGTTTGGAAAAACAAATAGCCGTGGCCCTATGTTAGAGGATTCATTATTTATAGCTCTCTTGAGACAAGCTGTAAAATAGTTCATGTTCTGCACTCACCCCAGTGATTTGAAACATAGGGAGTGAGGTTTGTTTTCTGGTATGTTCAGGCTCACCTAAGAAAAGTTAATGTTTCTGTAAGAAATCAGTGGGGCTGCATGGTCATATGGTCATACTTACATTTGGAAGTAACAAATCATGCTGCAAATGCATAATGATGATAGATGCTGACCTGCAATAAATCATCTTGCCAAGCAGTATATTTAGATAATGAGCATGTGAAAAATCCTAATATGGAGCCTATTACTTAATGGAAATTCTTCCTGCTGCATGTAGTTTAGTTTTTGTACAGGCTGTGGAAGAGGAATAAATATCTGCTAACAAATTCTGGGTCATTACTGCATCTTTCGCTGTCATATAATTAGAGAAACTACCCAGGGGGCTCAACAGCCATAACCTGTTCTGCTTTGTTGGAAATGTGGAGTCCAACAACTTTTCTATGTGGCAGCTGAGAACGTCCTTTGGCTCACTGAGCACACATAAAAGCTGGGTAACAGCTAACATTGGATTATATTGCATGAATGACTTTGACTGTCTTAAACTGTTTATATTTATGTTCATTCCCTCCTTAAACCATCCCAGAATTTTCATGTCTGGATTACTCAGTTACTTTTTAAAATATAAGTTAATTTGTGTAATTAAGAGCTCTCTCCAAACAGTAAAGGTATTCAAAGTGCTCAGCCTACCTGAAAAAATGCAGCTACTATTTTTAAGTGTTCTTAATTATTTGCTTTGCTCAGTGTCCTGTGACCCTGGTGAAGAGTATATGAATAATTCATTGTTGCATATGCCTTGAATCATGGAAAATATTTTACTTTTTTATTCTACCTAGCTCTAATGACTATTATCTACAGCTCAGTCAGGACATCCAAGGCAAGGCGCTTCACCTGAGTCCCTAAATGAAGTATTTTATCGCCAGCTGCCCTAAAACAAGCTGAGCATGGGGCAACTCAGACTGGGGTATGTGCAAAGATTCATGTGGGGCCAGGCTGTTGTGTGAAGTGGGCAGCTGGTGGGGTGAGAAAATGATGGGAGGGCATTATGGTGACACTCTCTGAAGTTTTGGTTAGTTTGATAAGGAAGGGAGGGGTGGAGGGCGGTTGGACTAGGAAGATCAAAAAAGCTTAAAGGAAGCTTTGGCAGAGAACAGGAAGGGAATGATAGTTGGGAGACTTGCAGACACTAAAGATGAAGTTGGTTACTCCTTGCCCAGCTACAGGCTTGGTGGAGGTTTGAGAAAGTTGCCTTCTTTCAGTCCCTGCAGCTCAGGTTGCTTCTCTCCTTGGCTTTCCTTCCTTCAGAGGGAGTCAAGAAAGGCTTGGGCTTAGTGTATGTGCTGCACTGGCAGTCTTTGGGAGGGCCAAGGGAAGCTAAGGATTACTGTAGAACTATATTTCTGGAGTGCACTAGGATTTTTCCATACCTATCTGTGCTCCCAGGATGCTGTAAAAGCTTTGTATCATCCTGGTGCATGTCTAAACACTCAGGAAATGGTGGACACTCAGCATCTTGCAGGTTCCAGTTCTACTGCAGCTTGTAAAGTCCACACGTAATGTGTGAGAAGGTCCCTCTGAACCTCAAGCTTTTGAAAAATGGACAAGGTTTACAACTATAAATGTCATCACAGCCCACTATTTATCAAAGCACAGTGCATTGCACACTGGAAAGGCAACATGCTAAGTACGGTATTTGCTTTCACTGGGCATTCTGACAGAAGAAAACAGCCTGGCAAAATTCAAACAGGTTTAGATATTTTTAAAAGAAAATAATGAAGTGATCCAAAGCACATTCTTCTTGGGGTTTTAAATTACAATAAAAACATTAGTCCTGCATAGATCATTATTTTATCATTATCTGAATGCTATCAGTTTATGAAGACTGTCAAGAAACATTCATATACAAACTGTATATGGTTTGTTAGGCTACACACACCCATGAATAACAGATGCAATTAAAATGCTGCCAAAGTTGTTGTCATCATCTCAACAAAGCTTTGTAAGTGTCTATACGTGCTCTTAAAGCATGTTTACTTGCTGGTGAAAAATAGTTTTAATTTTATCCATATGGATGTTCCTCTCCCACTAACTCTAATTTTGCCCATAGCATCAAGACAGGAAGTTTTCTGTCATAAATGATTTACTGTTCTTGTAATACCACCCCCTCCTCCTTCCACATTTCAGGAAGGTATGTGTTTAACATATGTCAATGATAAGGAGGAATCGAAATGGTTAGAAAAGAAATAAGCATCTAAATGATGATAGCCCTCTAGCAACATCTCCATGTTGATGTTTTTGGGGTTTTTTTTCCACTTTGTAACCTCTCGGGACTACAATTCGTTTAAATAGCAGCTCTACCAGACTTCAAAATATACTACCTACTTCTGCAAAATAATTAGCATCTTTCTACCAATGCTGTAAGTTTTTAGCAAAGAATTAAGGCATGGCTTAATTTTACTAGGTTTTATCGTAGGGAGGTTAAAGCTCATAGTGGAGAAGACATGCATTAATTAAGAAGAGCTGTCTGTATTCACCTCTTGGGACTACTTCAGTAGATATAAAAGAGCTCCTTTCATCATTCAAAGAAAGGGTAATACCAATGAACTGGTTACCATTCACTGTTGATAGCATGGAATGGTACTGGTACGGTGTACATGGAAAATACTGCATGTTAGCTGCAGCTTCTATGTGTCTGCTACCATCACAGGCACCATAAAGTCCCCTGAGGCAGACTGTATAAAGAAATGCTAGCTATAGTAAATCCTCCTGGCCTACCCTGCCTTCCTGCCCACTCCATGAATCCCTGCTTAGTCAGCAGAATTTTTATTTTTAAAAAAATCCTTATGTATGGAAAAGTTGCAGTTTGAATCTGAATTATTTCAGAAATCTAAATCTGCCACTTGGTTTTCAGAATGGACTTCTCTGGAACGTTCAGATGAAATTACAGTGGATACAAAGTCAAGACAGATGTGCACCCATGGGTTTCAGCTGGTATTCTGAATGATATTTTCACCTGTTAATTTTTTTCCCCTGACTTTGTCCTTTCTGCAAAGTTCATGATTTTGCACTCATGTTTATGGATGATGCCCTACAAGTAGGTCATTCCACCTTTTTTGAAAGCATTCATATGTGCTTACAGAAAATAAGTTTCCTTGAAATCATTTTGGAGAAAAACTTGAAAACAGTTGGAGGGCTGTAGCACCTCTCCTATGAAGACAGGCTAGGTGAGTTGGGGTGGTTCAGCCTGGAGAAGAGAAGGCTCCGTGGAGATCTTATAGCGGCCTTCCAGTCCCTGAAGGGGCCTACAAGAAAGCTGGGAAGGGACTTTTTAGAAGGTCATGGAGTGATAGGACAAGGGGGAATGGTTTTAAATTGGAAGGTTATAGATTGGATGTTAGGAAAAAGTTCTTCACTATGAGGGTGGTGAGGCACTGGAGCAGGTTGCCCAGGGAGGTGATGGATGCCACTTTCCTGGAGGTGTTCAAGACTGGATTGGATGGGGCAGTCTGTAGTGCGAGGTGTCCCTGCCGATGGCAGGGGGTTGGAACTTGATGATCTTTAAGGTGCCTTCCAACCCAAACCATTCTATGATTCTATGATTTAGGACTTTACAGCTTTAATAATTGAATGAAATTAGATGTTTGAAATTCATGCTCTTCATACGTAAATTATTCTGGGTGAGCATTTTAAAAGTGAATACTTGGTAGTTGTTTAGCAAAAAACCTACCACTATATTGTCTTTAGTTTCTTGAGATTAAACACAATGCTGTTCTTGCATCTCTATCAGTGCTTCCAGCACACAGTTGAGACGGGACAGAGCAGAGAAGCTCACAAGGTTGGTAGCCAGATGGGCAATGCATTATCTTTCAGAAGAAATAGATAGTTATCTCAAAACTTCAACCAAGCCATTAAAGAAGCCTGTGGTGCTTGGGGATGTACTACTGTTCTTTCGCTGAAAGGCTATGAAGCATTTCTAGAGAAGTTAAAGACTTATTTGCATGTTGTGGCTGATGGATTATAAACCAAAACACTGGGGTCTTGGAGTTGCCAGTTTAGACATCTGTTGCCAGAACTCTGCCATCGATTTGCAGGAGAGGATGCAGAGGGAGATGGGGGCTTTGTATGCCCACCCCAATGTGGAGTGTATGTTAGTGCTCACAGATAACTTATCAGCGCCGTATTTTCCTCCTGCGTTCCCTGTTTGCACCGTCCTGGAGTCAGGGAAAGTGTAGGCTGTTACCCCAGCATTGCCACCTTGGGGTGTCCTGCCCTCAGAGCAGGAGACAGGGGGCCTGGAGAGCAAGGCCACGGATTGCTCTGACCATCGGGAATGGCAGAAGAGCTGCAGAGGCAGCCAGCCCAGAGCGGCTGTCGCTCAGCCTGCCCACTACCTGGGAACCTGCTTCTGGTAGTGACAAAGACAAAGGGAAATCACAGCCAGCTCACCCAAATCACCCTCAATGTGGCACAAACTGTGTCCCTCAGCAGTTCATCTCAGAAAGAGAAGGAAAAGATTTTTCTTGGCATTTTTGTTATAATAGCTTATTTCCTAATTTTCTTCCTAATTTAAATTGTTGGACTTTAATGCCATGTGTGCCACATGGCCAGGATGACAGGATTGTGCTCTCCAGATTGACAGATGCTTCTCATGATTAACACAGTTTTCAGCCAAAGGAGGAAGCCAACTTTTTTCAAATTTGTGTGTTGAAGGCCTATAAATACTCACCATGCAGGGAGGGTCTGTTTTCCAAAGGCATTCAGCAAACTCAGTAACTTCTAATGTGTAGGAAGGAAAAATCAGGCCCTTTGAACTCAGGAATCTGGTGTGGATTTGAGCGCTTAGCTAGTTATCCAGCCTGAACAGCTGGTGCTTCAGTTGGTAGGAAAGGGCAAAGGAGAAGATAAAACAGGAATAAAGTCACCTGGGTTCATGCTGCAGCAGCACCGTGGTCAGTGGGAACATGGTCACCCTTGTTTGCAAGGTTTGCTCATGCTGTGAGCAGTGCCAGGGCTGACAGTCCTGAGCTGGACAAAATGATGAAGATCTTACATGAGACCTTTGAAATGAAAAGTTCTGAAGACATTTTCTTCACCCAAATCTGAAATGTGTTGTTATAAAGGTTATGCTTGATTTTCTTTAAAAATCACAGCATCAAAAAAGCATTGTCCACCAGCTGAATTTCTATTAGCCTGTTATAACAAACTCAATCAGCTGTAGCAATGTATTTTGATTTAGATCAACTTAGTTTCTTAACCAAAACTCTGTATTCTACCAACAATATCACAGAATGTTAGGAGTTGGAAGGGACCTCAAATGATCATCTAGTCCAAGCCCCCTGCCAGAGCAGCATCACCTAGACTAAATCACACAGGAATTCATCCAGGTGGGTTTGAATGTCTCCAGAGAAGGAGACTCCACAACCTCTCTGGGCAGCCTGGCCCAGGGCTCTGTCACTCTCACAGTGAAAAAGTTCCTCCTTATATTCACGTGGGGCTTCCTCTGCTCTGGCTTGCACTCATTGCCTCTTGTTTATTGCTGGCCATCACTGAGAAGAGCCTGCCTCTGTCCTCCTGACTCTCACCCCTTACATATTTATAAACATTAATAAGGTCACCCCTCAGTCTCTTCCAAGCTAAAGAGGCCCAGCTCCCTCAGCCTCTCCTCAAAAGTCAGGTGTTCCACTCCCTTAATTATCTTGGTGGCCCTGTGCTGGAATATATCCCTGAATAGGTTTCTTTTACAGGTGGACTGCAACTGGGGAGCAGCTACTCAGGAATAGTAATAAATGACAATGCAGAGTAAAACTTCTCCAAGAACTGGGAAATGAATTTGCTTTCTCAGATGATTAAAATCTGCAGTTGGAATCTTGTTTTTATTTATTATTTTGGAGGACTTTCAGATCCTCATCTGTAAGAGAAGGGGCTTGCAAGGTTTTGGAGGTAGCTGTTGGCAGTTCTTAGTGCTTTCTGTAATTTATTTACACAATTTCAGGAGTCTGAGGTGAGAACTGAGTTCTTGGAGAGAAAGTGGGATGTTTCAACTAAACTTGCCGGATGGAGGTGTTGAGTTCTGTTTCAGCTCTATGGTGAAAAATCTATTTTGCAAAACATATATCCTGATAGTGGCAGTGTTTGCACAGGTGAGCATACCTGTACATTTGAGAGAGCCAATAGGGAAGGGCATTTTAATAAACCAATTTGTAACTTGAAGCGAACATCAACGTTTAAGGCTTATCTAAAAATAAAATCCAGTTGATGGCTATCCTCGTTAGAGGCATTAAAGAAAAAAGAAACATGAGTGTACAGATTGACATTTCACAGAGGATGCTTTTAGGCCAATAAGGAAGTTCAGGAACATTTGGAAATGTTCACCAAGAGGTGAATGGTACAAGTTTCTGCTGTCTCAAAGCAGCGGGGATTCAGGATTTTACCTCAAGGGTTGGCTGTGGTCCCCACTAGCATTGAGCTCTGCCTGCAGAGAAGAGGATGCAAGCAGAGAGAATGTCTCTCAGAGCAAATGTCCTTGAAAGGAATTTGCTTTCTAAGCAAAAAATTGTGTTTTCAAAGATATCCTGAACTTCCTACATTGTAATTTCTTATAGCTCTCTAGTAGTGCCTAGTGGTTCCTGACCGAGAAGGCTATAAACACTTCTACTTAAAGACTGTCTCAGCCCCAAAAGTGCCATTTCCCTGGCAAAGCAAGGCATTTGCAGCCCCTCTCTGCAGTGAAAATGCAACAGGTGACTTCTGGGGAGCTCTACAGTAATGAATAGTGGGGTTGGGTCTGGGGCAGTACCCTTTGCTTTCCTTCTGACTCTGAGACTGATTTAACATGATTTAGCAAGTGCCTTCATTTGAGTGTGGCTTCAGTCAAGTTCATGAGGGGCTGTGGCTGAGGAAGATTGGTTTTCAATTTTTGCTGAAATCTTAAACTTAGCAGCCCTCAAATCTGAGCAATCTGTCTGCCCAAAAAGCTGCTGCTGATTTTTTTTTTTTCCTTTCCCCTTTGACTGTAATTAGCTAATTTACACTTCATATATGACTCAGCATAGCTGCATTCATTTCCACAGAGGAACATCGTTTTACGCTATGTAAGCATCACCAACTTATTTCTGGCTGAGAAGATTTATTAAACATCATTATCACAACAGTAACATTAATAAAGAAATTGCAGGATACTACTGCAGTGAACTGCAGGTTGTTTCTTCTGCCTGAACATATTGGTGAGAAGGCAGTAATTCCTACAGTTTAATTCCTTACATCCTTTAGGGTCTGTAGAATTAAGATGTATTCATTTACTGGTAGTAAAAGTAAGTATGTTCTATATATTTTTCATAATACATAGTATTATAGGATATTTTCACTATTTCAAAGACCGAGTTGAAAGGGACATTACCAAAAAAGTTATCTATAGAACAAAGAAAATTAATTAATAATCATGAATAGCAAATTTCCTTTTCACTGCATGTGTTGTAAAATATATGAGCAGAATATGCATTTAAACTCGAAAGAAAGAAGAGCCTTCTGATACCCAAATTTTTTTATCAGTGAGGTATTAAAAAAAAAAATAGTAACAGATGGCTAGTGCCCAAAACAAGACTTTTACCCAAATGATTTACACTGATTATGCAGAAAAATAGTCAGCCGCTTCCTGACTTTATGGGTAAAATATAGCTGGGGAAAACAACAGGCATATTGGAACTAACTTTTTAGAAACCCTTGATTTATCGCTACAAGATGTGACCAAAATCTCATTCTCTAGTCCTTTCTCTGTTCTTTTTCTTTGTAGTTCTACTTTTGCTTCCACTCTTCTGGTCTTTCTTTCCCTATTTGTTGACTATTGGAAAAGACAAAAGACGTGCTGTATAAAAGCACAAGAGCAATAAAGCATAACAAAAAACCGAGTCAAACTGATTATAAATATTTTTCTTTTCTCAACCATGAGCTTGTGGGGATACATTTTTAATATACTCAGAGCCGTTCGTTAATTAGAAGATGTCTTTGCCTTTGAGGTCTCCAGGTGGTACAATCAGAACTCTCTGCATACTTCTAGACAGCTTTGTAAATGTAACCCTACAGTGGCTGAATGGATCGAAATATGTAAAAATAGCAAAGCTACAAGGGGCGTGCAATTGTTTAATCAAAGACATGGACAGGAACTGCAAATGTATGAGCAATCTCCTTTGGGAAAGGCTACAGCAAATATGGCAAAGCTTTGCATGCAAATATACTGACAAAATCCACTTTCCTCTAAGAGACGGATCATCACACTGGTGCCATCGGTTATCATTTATAAAGGCTCTAGGGTTGATTTTTAAAATGTTGTTCTTTTCCAAAATTAAATCTACATTTTAAATCTTAACTCATGGCATCTCAGTAATTAGTTCTAGCATCTATCTGTGCCAGTCGTTACCACTGTGATTTTTGTTAATTAAAACCAGTCCTGGCAAGGGAAAATGAAAAATCAAGTTTCACACCAATTGCTGTTGTGGAGATCTTGGAAGCATTGTTGAAAAGGTGAATTTTTTCCCTGAAACAGTTTATTTGCTGCTGTTGTACTTTTTCAGCAGAATGGCAAGCCTGGGATTACTTAATATGATAAATATTAAGGGCTACAAAGACGATTAAGGGCCTAGGGCGGCTGCCCTACAAGGAAAGGCTGAATGAGCTGGGGCTGTTCATCCTTGAGAAAAGAAGACTGAGAGGGGATCTGATCAATGTTTATAAATATCTGAAGTGAGGGAGACAAAGGGAAATGGCCAGCCTCTTCTCAGTGTCTGTGGGGACAGGACAAGGGGCAATGGCTGCAAGTTGGAGCCCAGGAAGTTCTGCACCAATATGTGGAAGAATTTCTTCACAGTGAGGGTGAGGGAGCCCTGGGACAGGCTGCCCAGGGGGGTGTGGAGTCTCCTTCTCTGGAGATATTCAAGGACCATCTAGACGTCAACCTGTGCAACCTTTCCTAGGGACCCTGCTTTGGCAGGGGTTGGATTCGATGATCTCTGGAGGTCCCTTCCAACCCTATACAATTCTGTGAATCCATATTTACCTATAGGCTGCATTTTGGTAAGCCATGAGCAAATGAATCGAATGCTGTTTGCAGGCAGCATCCCTTTTGCCAAGAGAGTGATTGGCCAAACGTGCATGGTGGGAGTGTTCACATCCCAGTCTGTGCATGGCATTGGCTCCACTTCCATGGCCTGTGCAAAAAAACCCATCAGAGCCAGAGCAGCTTGTTCCCTTTCACGTGTCTTTTGCAACTGTTTCTTCTGATTGCACCTGCTTGCCTCATTGCTGTTAAGAGAGGAAAGGATGGATCAAATTTATCCTTGCAGTAAATCCACTGATGTGAGCTCACATTAGAAAACTTCGTTCTTTTCAAAGGCAAAATTATCACAAGCAGTGAGAAGGGGTTTTGTGTCACATTAAGGCTTTGTAAAAGAGCCAGAATTCTCATACTTTATTAATGAGGATTTTCTTTTGACAGATGTGCTTTGTATCCCAGTAGCTGCAAGTGGTTTCAGTGCTACGAGTACTTTTATGGGAAACGCCTGGGTTACTTACAGCTCAACAGTGATTTTTCAAAGAAAAGTTGATATGAAATCCACAGTGCATCAGTTAACGAGGAGGTTTTGCTGCACAGCCTCCTGCTGTTTGTGAATCCTTTTATTTGAGGGAATGCATGTAGGGCATCAGGCTGGGACATAAGAGGCTCACATTTTTCCTTGCTGTGCCACCAGTTAGTTGGACGACCTGGATGAGCCTCTTCATCTTCCTGTGAGACGGTTTTTCCTACAGCAAAACAAGCATCACGATACTTCTTCCCTTTAGATGGTGTGTGGCAGGGAATGAATGCTAAGTGCAGAACGACACAGAAGTGTTCTTATTTCAGTTTGAAGAAGCTAAACCTCTTCTTTTTAAAGCAGATGTCCATAGTTGAAAGCCTTTTCCAGGCCACTATCACCACAACTACTTAACAGGAATCATTGCTACTGTGGTTACTGCTTTATGTCACATGAGAAATCACAATTAACCAAAGGCAAACTTTTTGGTACCTAGAGTGCTCCTGAGCTTTGACCGGTAAAGGTTACCTTTACAGGGAAACATGGTGTATGTGTAGCACAGCTTTTCTATGGCTGATTCAGAGCTACTCCCAAGCAAACCCATTGTTTTCACCCCTATTTATTAGTGTTTCATGACCTGTCTGCAATCCAACAGTGTTGCCTGTTACCGAATCTCGTTGTACTCAAAGGTGTCTCACACAGTGACTCATTCAACTGAATAGAACAGGTATTGAAAAATTGCAAATCACGTTGCTTTCAACCTAATCAAAGATGCAAGAACTCATTTTGCCTGGTAGCCCTTCTGAGGACTGAGGAGATCAACATGAAAATTGGGCGGGGAGGAGGTGTGGTGGGGAAAAGATTGCTGACTGTTAAGAATAATGCAGTTGTTCTTTTCATTGAACTATGAAATGAAATGAGGAATGCACTTAATTATATGATCCCAGAGGTAATATCTGAAATAATCAGGTTTCCATTTGGTTGTCGTCTTATTCCTCCCTGCCACCATCCTTGTGTAATTTCTAATCTTGCTAAAATAATTGCTAAATTACTGTCTGACACTTAATGCATAAATAAGAGTATGAAGAGGGCTAGAGCAACATAAATATTCACAGTGCCAGCATAATTAGTCTCATCTGTTGCAAAAAGACTGTCTTGAGTTGCATAACTAGTCCTTCCAATGTTTGAAAACACCAGAAATAAAGCAAAAACTGAAGAAATGTGATATGATTTAAAGGGAAAAAATGGCTAAGCCTTTTCATGTTGGGTTTGGTTTTTTTTAAATCTGTAAATGAGAAATTATCCCTTAGTAAATTGTAGCACAATGGATTAGATATGCTTGTCGATACCATGTGAAAATCAAGCCTTTGAGATTACTTGTGTTTAAATTACTTTACAAAGGATTGCAAACTATGAGATTACGTTTCAGAACTGGCTTTTGTCCTTAAAATTGTGTGAGAAATCGTGACTGTTGGCCATGCAAGTCATCCACATCTATCTTATTTCTTGACTTTTACATGCCAATCAACATGTCTACACCAGGCAAAGTCAGGGGACTTAAAATCTTCAGGAATTTAATACTCCTATTTATGAAGCAAAAGAAATTCAGATTTAAGATGTGCTTTTAATCTGTCCAAATGCAAGTCAGAAGTTCTGAGCAGAACATATTACAATTTCAGCAATCATTCTATAAAAGTTAGAAAGTTAGGTATAGGAACTTGTGGCTTTATTTGAAAAATTATTTGTTAACAGGTTAAGCATTTTTTTGGTATCAAAATTAAGAAAGCTCTGTAAAAATCACCTCTGAATTCAAATCTCCTTTGGTTTCCATATTGTATAACTCATGCTAAATATTTAATCGTTGTTTTATATTTTCTACTCTGAAGCTTGCATGTCTGGGATGTGATTCAAATTGATCATTCTGTCTTCAAATCAGGGATATTTTATTTAAAGCTCTGTGGAGAATAGGAAGCCAGACAACTGTTTTATCATGGAAAACTCATCTACAATAATCCATTATATGAAAAACATCTCTATTCCCCAGTATGTGCAAAATGTGGCAGAGAGAGACAAAAAGAAGGAACATGAAAACATAAGGATGAAGATGGAACAGAATGGATAAGCAGGGAAGAGGCGTGTTGGGTTTGCAGTTTTATATCTTTTGATGTTGAAAGAGGAAAAAGTGGCTGTCTAAAGCAATACCCAATCTTATTCTCAATAGGGGAAATTCCAAAATTGCAGGAAGAAACAGTTTCCAGGAACTGCAAAGCCTTTCAAGAGTAGCTGAGGACTTAGCCTGCGAAAATTATGTTTACTAGAGACTTGTTTCCCCTGTTTTGGCAGCAGCTGAAATCTTAGTCACATTGATCAGCATTTCTTTGTTGTCTTCTTGCAGTCCTCCATCATTTGAATCTCCCTGCTGTCTCTTGTCTAATACTTCAGTAACTTCTTAGGAGCTCGGGTTGTAGCGCTTGGCTTATTGAGACTTAAGCACAAGCTTCTAACCAGAGACATGGGCATCAGTCTCTTTTGGTAATGAAATTACGATTGAAGGGAAATTTTAGGCTCTAGGCAACTAGCTGCCTGTTGAAATGATAGGTTCCTTGGTGGAGAGAGACCATGAGTGTTTCTCCAGACTAGGAAATCGTATCCTCATTTTGATACTGCAATGATCTGCTTTTTACTTTGTCAAAAAATCCTACAACTGACGTCTGCTTAAAACATGGTTGATGCCATTTATGTGGCTGTGAGTACATTCAGAGAGAAATCAGGCCATTGCCTTTGGAGAGTTAGGGCACTCCATGAATCCCAAGTGACATTATGTGACGAAACATCATCCCAGGACTGAAGAGTCAGTATGTAGGAGGCATTAGTATTCTGATATGATCACTAATTTTAATGTATCAAATATTTCTTAGCTCGTTGATAATAGATAACAGAATGTGTGATAAAATATGAGCACTTTTTTTTCCCACTCTGCAGACTGGTGCTTCTGAAAACCACTGAGCTTCCTTTCTCTCATAGTGTGTATGAATTCTCAAAGAGGGGAAGGGATTGAGAGAGTCTCTGCTTCTCAAAAGTACATGAGAAATGCTTCATGTGTTAAGTACCACATCACAGGTAGAATGTAGAAATGTAATCCTCTCCATTGCAACCACAATCAGCCCTCTGCTCTTTACATCTAGTGCATGTTAAAGCTTTGAAGATGGGAATGTTGATGTCATCAGCTAATGTGCTTTTAGTATGGGCAAGTAAGCCTCCAAACTCACTGGCTTTTCCCCAAGTGGGTTCAAGAAATATTTTTCCAGCAACCATCAGGAGCTCCAACAGTCTTAGAAAAGTGATTTCTCCCATACAAAAACTTCCAGTATACTGATGCCACATGGTCATTGACTGTTGTGGATGGAGAGAGGCAACAATATGTTTATTGATATAAAACAAAGGGTGTAACGGTGTTTGATAACGAACATGACAGTTATTAAGGTTTGATGGTAAGGTAATCTTGATTATTTAGTGCATAGAGAACAGGGTCAGATGAAGCTGTCAGAGAGACCCTCCTGTTGAGTCAGGAGTTTCAGAAAGGATCTGTTTGATTTCTAAACTCCTCAGACAGGAGCCTAGGTGTGACTGGATCCAGTCTATGTCCCAGATTTGGTCAATGGCTTATGTCTAAAGGATTATATGTGCACAATCAATCCTTTATACTTCTTAGCGGGCAAAGATCAAAAGCTTAGTGCACTTATTCCCAATTCATTTATTGAGGATCTGTTGTGGCAAGGATTCTCTCAACCTCAAGGAGTAAGCTTGGGAGGGGAGATCCTGCCTTGCTGTCATTTCAGGAGAGCTCCAAGGGTTCTTGGGCTGCTCACTATTTATGGAGTAAGATGATTGGCTCGTAGTCCTATTTACATGCCACCCACAGGTGCCAGAAGACACTGACCAGTGCTCTGTCCAGGTGGGCACATTAGCATAGATAGCCCTTGGCTGTTGTGTTATCTGTCTTCCCAAAATCACCGTGAGGTGGATGCAGACATCACAACCATCACCAATGGTTATTGATCAATCCAGATTTACGCAAAAAAGTCAGGCAAAGGTGGGGGTAGCAGGGAAAGTGTACCGTTACATTGGCAGGTATACTTACCAAATGATGCCCATTAAGGAACAGATAGTCCTTAAGCTATAATAATTTTGGCAGTAATTATCTGTAATTACTTCCCTCTCAAGGGAAGATGACTGTATGTCACATCCTTAGTAAAGACATATTCCTGCTTCTAATATTTGAGATACTGTGAAAATCCCATTCTGAAGGATCTAGGGGGTTTTAGCATAATGAAATATCAAATACTAATCAAAATCTAAACTTTCCTGGTCTGGTAAAGTTTGCAGACAAATGCATCTCAAAATGAGATTAGAACTGACATAAGTGAACTGTCTATTTGGTGAATTAAGGAAAATAGCCCCTTACTCCACAGAGGGAGATAAACAGTGCTACTTTGTCTTCAACCTACCATCAGCACTATCATAATTTAGGAAAATCAACAGGAAGCTGGATGGGCAGGCTCCAGGGGTAGGGACCTTGGGAGAGGGATGATGCTTTGTGCCAGCCCAAGAGTGCAGCTCAGAGTACTTTCTCTAGGATGCAGATATACAGGAATTATCAACACAGGAGCAAAAGTTCAGCTGTAATTTTAAGGAAAAGAAGCACTTTTGTTATCACTCAGCACTGTCAGAATTGAAGATTTGGCTTAGAGTCAAATTTTATTGTTTTATAGGGGGAAATAAATAGTTACATATACCGATATTTGGAAATAAAGGTTTCTTGCTCTTACAAGTTATATCACATTAAGAATGCCAGTCATCAAGCATATTATTGTAAATATGGCCTGAGAGAACTGGCTTCAAACTGAATATACTCCTTCCTTCCTGACCTCATGGGATTCTTGCTTTGGAGAGGGAAAACAACAGCAAACTGAAACCATCCTCAGTACAGAAATAAAGTGACTCCTTTATGACAGAGTTTTGAGGCAACAATCTGAAAATGTTTTGCAAGAAATAGATAGAGGCACATTTTAATGAGTAACAAAATCCCACTTAATGCCATAGATTTTCAATTCCCCAGCCACATTCCACTCTGGAAAAATCTGACTTCTTAAATTGCCTTATGCAGTGTTGCTTCTCAAGTTGATTTCCACATAAGTTTGTCTTGAAAATGCAGCTGTCAGGTGCATCCAAATATTACTGGTGTGAAAAAAATCACTCCATGCTTGTACATTCCTGTATAAATTGCCCTGTAAATTTAAGTTCCCACGTGCATTTCTTATAGCTCTGCTCTATAACCCTACAACGAGCGCAGTTAAAAAAGAAAACATAAGATTCTCAAGTAGTTTAGCTTCTCTGAACTTTTTCAACACTGATTGGGTCATTTCAGGCAAGCCTAATGAGGAGTGGAAGAACACTGTGTATCCTTGTAGAAGTCCTAGATTTCAGCGATTTCTTAGTCCTGCATTTCATCGTAATTCCCACTTGCACACAGATCATGCTTCTGAGGCATGAGATGTCTTTAACTTATAAAACCCCTAAAAAGAATTTCATGCCAACCCCTGAAGGCCTCGGGGTGTTTTTTTACGTGTGCATTTTTTAATATATATATTTTTATATATTTTTTAATATATATATATATATATAAAAATATAATTTTTTTTTTAATATGCCTTTGTTTTCTTCTGTGCCAAAGAAGTCTGAAATGGAAGGGTCAATAAAATCAAGTATGGGAATAATGCCGCAGCGTGGAGGGCTTTCAAATCAATTTATCACATGGCTTAAGCCAGTCAAACTGCTTTGCATATATGAGAATGAACTGAAACAACAGCTATTATTATTTCTCTGACATCCGCTGCATGTTGGGAGAAAACTTTTTGCATTTAAAGAATCTTCTTTTGAAGAAGAGGATGTGAACATTGTAGAAAATCACCAATTAAGCAAAGCCACAACTTTCTCTCCTACTTTCACTGAAGGGGAATAATAGATGAATACTGCTGATGCCACAGAATATAAACCAACGTATGGAGCTCAAATAGGACTGTGAAGGCATAAATTTTATTCATAGCTGGTGAGGCAGGGGTCTGATCTCTACTATAATGTCTGTATTTTTTTAAAATAGACTCTGATTTTCATATATATATATGGATCCACGGTATTTGTCTATTAATAGATGTGATATTTCAACCAAGTCGTTTCCTACCCTGCAGACATTTATAAGAACGGGACACTTTATATGTCAAATGTGATGGGCCTGGTGAGGATTTTAACTTCTGCATTACCTTTATCAGTGATCATAAAACGTGCTTTTTCAGCACTATTTCAGAGTCAGATCAAATAATTACCATACTTATGGGAAACATTTACACAAGCTCTTTAAAATTTGAAATCTGAACAGTAACAAACCACAGCAGAAAAAGTACTAAGATTCACTTGATCTCTTTCAGTAACTTGGTGCCCCAGGAGAAAGCAGTTTAAAGTGTGAAAAACAGCTCCAGCAAGAGTCAGCCTTAATGCAGAAGAAGCCATTGCAACGTGCCTTCGTGCCACCGACCATGTCATGAGTGAACCAACTTGAGAAGCCGATTTTTAAAACATTTTTATTTGATATTTGGGTTCCAGCAGCTGTGTGGAATTGCCGTCTCTCTGGCTGTCACGACTCTGCACGTTTTGTTCTGCTGCCAATACACAGATTGCAGAGTTTATAATTGTTCTGCCAGACTGCTGCATCAGATTCTGATTCTTACAGACTGGTTTGAGGTGATCGTTCTGTTTTATTTAAACTGGAAAGGTGACAAATCCCAAATCAAATTGACTGGGAGCTCTGGTGCACTTACATGTGTTCCAAAACCTGAATCTCTTCTCCTGCCTGTGATCAACTTATAATTATTCCAGAGGAGAATGAAATCACAGCACACAGATCCTCACTGTGCCAAGTCAGAAGTAAAGCAAGCTTTGTGCAACCGTATTTCCCAAATCTTCCTGGAAATTCTGTGTTCTGCTTCTGTTTACCTACAAGGGTTTGGTCCTCCACCTAAAATATATCAGCATTTCAAAGACATCAGAGCAATTTCCAGGATGCTTTCAAAATAGAGCACTGAATTCACAGAATGTTTTTGGGGTTGGAAGGGACCTCCAGAGATCATGGAGTCCAACCCCCACTGAGGTTCACCAAAGAACCCCAATCCCATAGCAAAACATTGTGTTACACTTTAAAAGTTATTTTATTAGGAAATAAAGAGCAATTACAAAGCTACTACTGAAAGTGAATATGTAATGCCTGACAAGAAAAATAAAGCTGCTGACACCTCTCAGAGGAAATGGTAGGAATATATCTACAGCCTGTAATAGCAGTGGTCATTCAGAGCATAATCTGATAGCTGAGGAACTGCCAAAGGGACTGAAGACCCATTAAATGTGGTGAACAAAATCTTATATAATGTCACTGTCTGCTTGCTAATGCCGTTTGTGCTTAAGCAGGGACTTTATCTTCACAGGCTTTCTTAGCCTTTTATTTGATTCTTTATATTGTATTACCTTACCAAGTTTTCAGCATCCTCAGTTTCCCTTGAGCTTATAAGAGGCTCAGAGCCTCCACAGTATCACTTAGACCAGGACGGATCACAGAATTCACCATCTGGAGACTTTCCATGGATACCTTCCATCCAAACCCCTTGAAGCAGGGTCATACTTTGACATCAACTGCAAAACTGTGTTGGACATTGGAATCAGACAAGTCCTAATAGATAATTTCCCAAAGAATGTGAAAACCATTTAATGATTATGTTATACATTATGAAATAAGAATTACTATGCGCTCATAAGAATCATTTGTGGGCTGAATTCCACCTAAATATTGATATGTAGGATGTATTACATGCAGGATTTAATACTTTACTGGATATAGATGATTACTGGGGTTTCTGGACATTTGAATTTCTGAATTAAGTTTAAAAAAAATCAGCATAACCCAAAACATTAATAACGTGGATTGAAACTTTTCCCAACCATTTAATATGCAATATACATGACACTTTTATTTCTCAATATACACTTCACCAAATTCAGTAAATTGCTATGTTCACATTTTCATTAGCTGCAGTCATGGAGTTGCAGATGGCTCTTAAAAATAAGTCTTTACTTCATGTTCAGTGACTTTTCTTTGGGAAGCATGTCCTCTTAGAGAGTTGTTCTTCCTTAAACATTCCTGTCACAGAACATCAGGTTGTCAGGGACACTGATTGATTTATCAGTCTTGAGAATACCACAATGATTCACATGGATTTCAAATCCCAGCTTCACATCACTGTTACTCTATAGCTCAGAGTAAAATGCACTGATGCTGATAATTTAGCTACAAAAAAAAATGTAGTTTATGTACATACCTAATGAAATAGTAAACAAATGCTTTCTCAGGATGCTAGGGCATTTCCAAAGCTCTGAAATACTTGAGCTTCTCTCTTTTTACCCATTTTCTGCATCATTTAGTGGCATGGATATCTATTGTACGTGCCTGGCATCCCAGGCACAACCCCCTATCCTTGCCTGCAGCAGATGTACATGCACAGGGGCCAGTGTCTGAACTTCAGCAATAGTCACCACTAAAAAAGCTCAGGGTTCTGTTAGTGGAAATTTTGATTTTCATTCTTAGGAAAAAAATTCATTTTTGAAGTCCACATTAATCAAATGGACATTGGATGGGGATCTCTGGGATGAGCATTCTTGTTCCCTTTGTGTCTGTGAGTGATTACATCCATATTTCAGATCTATGTCTAGCTGGTGGACTTCCCAGATTTTTCACATTGCCAGCATACAGCATATTATGGGATTGATGGGTATAGTGTTACTCTTTGTGCAGGGCCTCTAGGTTGCAATTTAACTCAGAACTTCCCTGAGAAGTTCTCTGAGCACAAGAGATGGAGCAGAAATGCAGACAAACCCTGCCTCAAGACTTTATCAGTTGAGAAAAGCGCAAGGAAAAAAGTGCTTCTCTATCTTGTGCTGGGTGGGAATGAGACAAAGGGATGTAGATTCTGATAAACACACTCCCCCTGTGTACTGCTTAATGCCTAGGACTGCATCAGTCGGCATCAGATAAGGTAGCATGATTTAGAGATCAGCAAGTTTATGGTAGAACTAGGCTGAGCTCTCTGTCTTATTCATTAGCCCTCTCTTCATTTTATTTATGACTTCTCTGATGCCTGTTTCAAAGTATTTAAGAATCTATTACAACAGTCAAGGTTGATGCAGCAGTAATTTACCTGTTCAAGAATATTCCAGTTAATTATTTCATGGCACCAATACTTGGAAAAGATGTTGCCTGGTAACAGAATAATCTTCTTTTTACAAAAGCTTTAAATCTTTTAGGATTCATTTCATCCCTCATTCAGAGGATTAAAGCACTGCAATATTGTCACCCAGGATCGTTACACTGTATGGTTACAACGCCTAAATATTTTTTGTTTCCCTTCACAAAAGTCTACCAAAGCCAGGCAGAAGAGGAAAATACACACATCCACATTTAAAAGAGACAGAGGACACAATTTTCTGCTTTTACACACAGAATCTCCAGCAACCACAGGCAGCGTGAGCCACAGAACCTACAGCAGTAGGAAGCTTACCCTGTCCTCTTCTCAACACCCTCATGTCAGCCAGATTCCTGCTCTCGTTCCAGGTGTCTTCAGACACATAGTGAGCTGCTTGCTGTGAACAGACACCAGTGGGGTGAGATTTGTCCTCAAAAAGGCTAAAAGAAGCCTTGACAGAGGCTGTCAGCATCACTCTCACCAGACATGAGAGGAGCATCACCGGTCAGGATGGTTCTCTCACTCACTGTCCCTAAATGAGATTTCCTGAAATCACTCTTGCAATCCAAACAGTTAATGAAAATTTTCTTGAACAATGGCAGACCACAAATCAACCTGAGCTGTGAACTCAGTGACAGCAATATATTTTGGGGAGGTGGGTGAATGCTTACCAGCAGAAGTGTTCAAAGGTTGGACACAAGAGATAACAAAAGGGCCGGAGCCTCTGTCTCAGAGCAGTCACAGATACTTGAGGCTAGGAAGAAACCAGAAAGAAATGGAACAAAACTGGCACCATAGAAATTAAGTTTAATTTGCAACTAAAATAATAATAGAGATAGAATATCTATTAAATAATTAAATAATCACGGGTGAACTTTGTAATCCTAATAGGGATCTTTGTATTTCATGCTACATTTCCAAAACAAGATTAAAGAAAGTGTATTGATGAAAGAGATTCTATTTCTGGGTCTTCAGAGATCTGCTACAATTAATACAAAAACAACATATGAATTTCAGAGTATGAATTATTTGGCATCTAGAACCTTATAAGCTTTACACAAAACCAGATGTTTGTGACCAAATGCTCGAGTACTTGTCACCCTTCCCAAACGCTTTCAGCTGAAAAACTCAAAAATTACCCAGAAACTCTCCTCCAAGTAAGCATTTGTGGTCTAATCCAGTTCCACTGAACTTGCTGGACATGTTGATGCCAGCTTTCAAAGGTAGAGGAGGGAACTGTGTAGAGAGCTCTGGTGAGCCTGCGGTCTCACTTTGTTATGACCAAGTGTCACCAAAGGAAAACACTTTGCAAGCAATCTGCTGGTTTTCCTCAAGAATATTTACCTTAAGCATGTTGACTTCAGATACATTCCCTTTGCAAAAAAAGCACAACCCACTTGCTTGATTTTAAGTTATAAAGTTTTCCACACTAGCAGTAGAAAAAGGCATATACATTGAATACCAGTGGAATTCAGGGATGCCTTGAGATGTTTCCACCTCCTTTCTTTAGTTCAGCCATGGAAATACCTGTAGCGTTTCATTGCACAGCATGCTTTGCTGAGTACACATGTGATGGTTCACGTGTCTTTGACAGAGTGCTTTGCTGAAAGAGCACCTGCCTCTTTCTCTGCCGATTCTGAATGCAGACCTCTTGGTTGTCTTCTGGAGAAAACAGTGTCATGTTAGGTCAAGTGACAGGTAATCTTCTCCTCAAGGGAACTACAAGTCTGTGTGTTTCCTCTGAACCCAGAGTGTGACGGCACACGGCTGAACTCTATCTGCCTTTCCTCCTGGTGATCTCAAGCTGCACGTGCAGAGGGACAGCTTGTTTGCAATGAGCTGTCTGGCATGGGAGGACATTCCAGTCGCAGGGGCAGAAGACATGGCACGGAGCTGGGGATGTGTAAGGCATACTCAGAACTCTGAGGCTGAACAAGGTGAAGGACAAGCATGGCAGTCTGTGCCTGGCTCCTGATAGGGAGAGCAGCATCAGCTCTGTGCGCAGTTTTCACTCTCAGGCCCTGTTCAGCAACAGACACTTAATTAGGAGAGAATTTAAGAAGCCTTAAATGCATGGAGTAGAACTGATAAGATTAAGGCAATAACAACATAATTTGTAAGGCAAATATAACTCTGCCCGACAGCATACCTGAATTATTACATATCCTGATTTCAAACTGGGTTTTGTATAAGGGAACGCAACAGCACACACTCTTGAATCGTGGTGGTTCCCTGGTGCATCCCAAGAGCTCCTGGAGCTCTACCTCAAGGCCTTGGAAATTAAAGTCGTCCCAGAAGTTTTCACAGGATTATTCCTGCAGTAATCATTATATAAAAGGAAAACTTAAAAGAGGGAGGTGGTGCATATCGCTCTACCTCAGTCCCACTTTTCCTTGTTCAAAAATTAAAACCATACTTCTCATTGCTTTTTTTAACCTGAAGTTTTTTGCTTTATTGTTTTTCATGGTATCAAACAACCTCATTATCCATATGTACATTGTGAGGTCAATTGGAGCTCAAGCTGTTCAGAATGAAGCTTCTCCCACGGAGTATCACATCTTGGACATTTGCTAGTCCCAGAGGCTTTATTGGGTCTAGCAGAATTACTGACGATGCAGCTTAAAATTTGGCATTTATTGTTTGTATAGCAATCCAAAGTGTATCAAAGATGAAAGAGATGACAAAAAGCCTTGGCATATTTTGCATTCCTGCTTAGCAATGTTTTAAATAAAAAATTATATAAAAGAGTGCATAGTGTTAACCACTTCAAAGACAAGGTTAGCATCTCTGGTTTTAGCTCACATTCATTTCCTGTGCATCAGCTTCTATGTTGATGGGTAGCTACAGACAGACCCCAGCAATCACAGGTAGCTCATCCCAGGCACAGCTTTCTTCCTCTTCAGCATCTCATAACAGTCCTATTCTTTACTGCTGTTAACAAACCTCCTCCTCATCTCCTCTCCATCCCTCTGACCAATCTTCAGTACATATTCATCTGGCTGATGTGCCCTGACTTTAACCCCACTCCCTGACTCAGAAACCACTCTTAAATTCCTATTTTTTTCTACCTATCATTTGGTGATCACAGTCCTCCCTTCTTCCTTTTTTCCCTTTCTTCTGGTACCTTTGTCCTTATCGTCAACTACCTTGAAGTGTCTATTTCTTCTAAGTATTTTGTTTATCCCTTGGATTCCTGATGTCAAGAAAATGGCTGGAAAATTGTCAAGAGGAGCCTCTGTTTCTGTTGTGCAAAAGAAGTTCCAAAGCAACCTTCTTGTAAAAACCCAGCCCAACAAACCAAGCAAGTAACCAAAGCCCTCTAAAAATGTTAAGTAGCAGCAGGATGGCACATAGAAAAAACCCCAGAATTAACAAAAAATAACTAAAACTAATGAGGTTAGTGACTGCTTAGGCTCCTGCAAAACTGATCTCTGGAGGTAGAAAGATTATGTTGTCCTCAAAAGGTAGCAAAGAAAAAGGAACTCCCCCCAAAAAGTTCATCTGTTTCATTTTAAAAATGGATTTTTCAGCTTTTAAGGGTATAGAGAGAGGTTTGGGGAGGAAGAGGCTCTGAAAAACAGGTTCCAATATGAGTGTGACCTGAAGATGCTACTGAGCAACGCACCGTTTTAGGAGTAGATTGCTTTAGAAGGGCGCTGGAAGAGACGTCAGCTGCAGGTTGCTACTTCAGTTCTCACTTGCAGAAATTCAATTGGGGAAAAAAGAAAGGAAAGAGGAACAGCGCTTGCTGCCTCTTCTGTGACAGTGACACTGCGGCAGTGCAAATACGCGTGCCTGCCAGTACGATCCGGCCAGCTCTGGCCATCTAGTGGCATCTTTTTAATTAGAAACTTGGCAAATCAATAATAGCCATGTCTCTTCTGAAGGGGCACAAACCCCCGAACTGCGGGAGTGCCTGCCTCTCCGCCACCCAGACCGTGTGACCGAAAGCCGGCGAGGCAGAGCGCGTGCCCCCAGGCCAGGGCGGCTCTTCTGGGGTTGCGTGGAGGCTCCGCGGGGCGGGCTGGAAACCGGACACCGCGGGCCGGTGGCTGAGGTGGCGGGAGACAGACAGCCGCTGCGCTGAAAGGCCCTGCCCGCGGTAGAGCTGCAGCTGCGGCCTGCCGTACGCCCTCCGAGCGCTGGCGGGCGTGGCCGGGTCCGGAACTGCCGTTCAGCAGCCGCGGGGCCCCGGCGGACCCCGGCGGCACGGACCGGCGGCACCACCGAGGCGGCGCTTCCTGCGCGGCGGTGTTGGGGAGGGCCGCGGCGCCTTTGGCCACCGGCTGCCCGGGTTCGGGCGGCCCCGCTGCGCCCGGCGCTCCCCGGCCTCGCCATGCAGCGCTTCACGGTGAACATCAAGCTGCCGGCGCGGACCCTGACGGGCGCCCTCAGCGCGCCGAACAGGGGGGCGGCGGACTGGTGAGGGGCCGGGCCGCGGGCGGGCGGTGGTGGTCTGCCGGGCTCGGAGAGGGAAGGGAAGAGGGGCGGCGGAAGAGCGTTCCCGGGCCTCTCTCTCTTTCTCTCCCCGGCGCCTCTCGGCTCCTTCCGCTCAGCCGCGGGCCGAGCTTCGCTTCCCGCAGCCTGCCCCGGACCTGTCTTCTCCCGCTGCCCCCCAGGCAGGGGAGCCCCAGCTTTAACGGGACGTTCGCACAGCCCCCCGCCCGGGAGCTGCAGTACAGCGGTGATCCCCGCGGAGAGCCGGCTGTGGCCTCCTGCGAGGGAATCGCGTCCTCTCGTCTTGGCCGCGGCGAAGAGTCGGGTCCTTTTCTAGTTACTGGATACGGGCATGCTGTGCTCTTGTGCCCGAGGCGAGCCCTCCTCTGCCGGGCACTGCTGGTACCTGTCCTGTCCCCCTTCCTCCCTGGGCAGGCAGGGAGGGAGGGAGCCCGGTGGAGTTGTGGCCGGTCCAGCTGTCAGGCCATAGAGGAGCCTGGGCCTCTCCCATCTGTTCCTCTGGTTGCAGTGAAGAGACCAGAGCAGCTTCTTGTAGTTTCTACTTCTGTTGTTTTTGAGACTTGATGTACAAAGCCAGTACACACATTGGGTCTTGTGTTCATTGCTCTGAACAATGAGTTCACCTAACTATGCTGTAAATTGTTACCCTAATGCTGCTGAATGTTTGGGACAGGAAAGGAATGGGCTGGACAAAGTCATATTCCAGAACTGTGGCTTTTATGTTTGATAGCTTGCAAAGCAGTGAACTTAAAAGTACTCTGAAGTTCTTTGTTTTTCTACTGTTCCCACTTAGGTGGACTTCACCATAGCTTTATAATTGTCATTAACCTCTCCAGAAGTCAGACAGTCCTTGGCAGATTTTCACCATTACTGCAGTCGTTATTTACATGCTGCTTTTTTTTTTTTTGGTCTCACCTACTCCCAAATCCCAGAGGTGCAATTAATTGTGTAATTAATGTATTGCTTACCTGCATGCTTATTTATAAAATTTATGAAAGAGGATTTTTATGGATGGACACAGAGGGGTGCTTTGGCGTGACTTAGGGTTGCATAAGCAAATGGTTGAGCTGATGGTGCAGCAATGGCAACGTGTTACATGTCCTCAAACAGTTTTTACTGGTTGACGTTTGTGGGTAGTGGCATGCATTCAACTGAGAGGAAAAACCCCTTTTGATGTGAGGTGCTTCTGGTTCTTTTTGCTTGTTTGATGATGTTGTATGCTTTTCTAGGGGCTGGCAAGGTTTGATTGCATATGGATGTCATTCCCTTGTGCTGATAGTTGATGCCAATACTGCTCAGACTTTACAGGTTTTGGAAAGACACAAAGCTAGTGTTGTCAAGGTAAGATGTACATGTTGTATATTACTTGATTTTGGTGTATATATTATTTTTATAAGTCACTGTAAATGCTTGACATTATATTACATTTGTTTTTTACATTAAAATCTGTTTGAAAATACCCATATTTTACCTGATGTCTCTTACAGCTAAATCAAACCATACAAGCTGGAATTTGAGCTGACGTTGATGATAACTTTTATAAAGGGATAGAATATACAGAAGGGATAGAATATCTAGCAACATTTGTTAGTGTTATAGAACACAGACAAAATGTTTCTAAGAAAGCTCTCAAGGTGACAGAATTTCAAAAGAACATTACAAAATATCAGATGATTCTCTTTGCTGATGTTGTAGTAGATCTATCTTATTGTGGGGGTAACCAATGCACCACTGGACAAGAAAGTTACTTTTAAGTTTTTACTTCTGTTCTTATCTATAGAAAAGGAACAATAGCAGACAAAACTGAACATTTATTTTAGCCATAAAGAAGGGATAAAATTTAAGCTTAAGTTTAGGGTACCTGTACTTTCCTTTGAAGGTCCTTGGCTTGAAATTGCTGAGTTTGACTTTGGGTCAAGTGTGGAACAGGATGGATTTCTTTGATACATCGGTTCTTTGACTGTGGAGGATGACAGATTCAGTCAGGGTTTAGAGGAATGTTTGGCTGGCAGATGTCATGTTTGATAGCCTTTAAGCCCAAATGCTACGTCAGAAGGCAGTCAGTAATTTGTGAAGAGAAATAGATTTTTATATAGGGGAAATTTTTTCATTTGCTTTTATTGTAAGATAAAAAGTTCGACTGTGCCTTCTTGAAATTGCACACAATTTTTTCCCCATGTGTAATTTTCTTTAAAGAGACACTTACAGTGTGTCTGATGTGGCCACTCTGATATTTTAAAGTGCCAAACACAATTATTTTGCCCTGAGTTTGATAATTTACCAATTCCCAAGCCATCATGTTTTGATGCTATCTTTCTGCACACTAAAGAGCTTCAATTTTTTTGGTGACTGGTTTTGCAATTTCAGCATATTCAGTAATTGCAGAGGTGGTGGTATTTCTGTATCTTTGTATAGTATAATGTATTTCCATGCTACAAGGTCCAATTAGTGTGTTTTTTCTATCATAATAAATAAATAGTTAAATTCCTGGGTTAAAACATTGAGTACGGCAAAGCTGATACAGGCCCATAGAAGCTCTTGGCCAAGAGCCATATAGATAATGGCACAATAGCTTTTAAAAACAGTTGTAAAGCTTAGGAATTAGTTTTGCTTGATTAGAGAGAATTTTGAAACTGACTGGAAAAAAAATAAAGTGAAAGGGTTAGGGTTAAAAATAGATACTTTATGTCAGTTTTTGAGACTTCTGTGCTGTGACATGTTTAAAAATAATGCTAAAATGTCACAAATGACTGAAAGCTGATTTTTTTCCACCATGTTTGTGTTAGTTGCTCAAATCTTTCAGTGAAGTTTGAGGATGCCTAAGGTTGCCCAAACATTGCTGTCAATTTCGAGCTTTTGCTGCTGTCTCTCTGGTGACAAGTGCAAAGTGACTCATCTGACTCTGGGTAAGGAGAGGTTATTTCTCAGTTATCTCAGAGCAAAGGTGTGCACACGACAGCAGCTGCAGAGTAAGTGACACAGGGAATCAATATCTTTGCTTGTCTTTTGGCAGCTTGTGTGGATAAGCACACCCATAAGCTTTGGTTGTCTTTAGGCTACCCTTTAAAATGAACAAATCAACTCTAGTGTTTATAATTGCATTTTAAAAAAGAGAGAAAATGTAAGTGATATGGAGGTAGCAGCTATAATGATGACTCTGCTTTAAAATTCCACTTAGCTTAATGAGTTGTAGCAAAATTAGGTTTTGATCCATGTAATGATAGAATCTGAGTGTGCTTCAGTTACATCCACTAGCTTTGAGAGATAATGTAATTTCAATGGGAAACCAAATGCTGAAGTCTAAATAGATTTTATGTCATTTATAAGGTAACTTTTCAAAACCACCAGCTGGTGCTTTATTAATAGAAATGGACTGCAAGAAAATGACTAATTGAAGAGGAGGCAGAATGAAGAGAAATTATGTTCTGCTTCAAGAAGTAGACATTATACCTGAAATTACTATGACACCATGATCATTGTAGATACCTTTACATGCCTTTGTATGAAATTTTCTTCAGTTCCTCACAGACTATGGGTATTTTGTTTGTAAATGCTAGGAGTGTAGATAAGCTGGAGGGGATTAGTAACAAGTCTGCTGTGTGTGCCTTACTTGAACTCTGTCAGAGAAGTGGGTACCAGCAAACTCAGCCTGCAGCAGATCTCTCCCCAAACCCAGATTTGAAAAATCTCAAAGCACACCACTATCTGCAATAAAATAAGAAAGAGAACAGCAATTGATTCATAATCCTTCTGCAGTCAGTTTAACTGCTGTTCTTTAAATACTTCCTGGCCTTTGGCTGTCATAACTGTCTGGCATAGGTAACGGTTTCAGTGAAAATGGATCCATGTCAGTTCTCCCTATGCCCATATAGTGTTTTTGGGTTACTTCATACAGAATGGATTATATATGATTTTTTTTTTTTGTATGTTTACAGAGTACTTGAAAGAATACTTTTACAAAAGAGAATGTAATTACATGAAGAATTTTAGGATCAAAAATTGAAATTTCGTGTCCTGCTATGTTAATAAACAGTGATAGCCACTTTCAATCAGTTGGGTGAGATGGAAGTGAAGGGTTTTTTTATTTTTCATAATCTGGTTCCTGTTTCTGACCAATGCTGCTGTATTTTGAAATAAAGGTAGAGGAGCAGTGACCAGTAGAAGAAGAAAATTTCTTTTAGCAGAGGGATCAGGTCATGTGTGGAGACTTTGTTGGAGCAGTGGGACTACAATGAGAAAAGAGGGCTTGTGATGTGAGACCACTGCATGAGCTCTGGTTGAGATTGATCATGTTAAAGGTCTCCATGTTGTTGTTCATAACTTGGTGACAGCTGCTCCCTTGGGAAATTATGTTTTCCAGACTTGGAATTTACTTCTATATAACTGAAGAAGAAAGAGCTTTGGAGGTTTCTATAATAACTTTCTTTTTTTTAATAGCTACATACAGATTCCTCATGGGTAGTTTTTTTGGGCAACAAGGAATCAGGAATTGTAAAACTGTAAAATGCTCCTAAAAGTTCTTTGTTACTCTGGAAGAAAGGCATTTTGGGTTTATAGCTAGAGGTCTTTGAAGATTGCTTACCGTGTATGTGTAACGTTTAATGCAGAAATTGGTGGTGGTGACATGCTGAAAAGGATCAGAAAGATAGCAAATGTCAGCAATAATTTGACATGAGACAACATGTATTTGAAAGACTATAACCTTCCTTAGATACTATATTTGACAGATTAGGAAAACGATATAGTTTTGGATGTATATGAAAGTTGACTGGTAAATTTTCAACTTGTGTATGGCAAGATGGGTGTAGGTTTGTAGATGTGCACAGAAACTTAAACATTGCCCTGTAATTGCTTCTATGTATTTGAGTACTTTTTTTTTTAATGTATAGCATGTATTTATGGATTGTTGTAGTTACCTTCAGGAACAAGGATTTATTTATGTAATCTGAAAATACCAACCGTGCAGTCACGCAGTATATTTGCCATGTATCTTAAATTTGCACAGCTGATGGTAGTTGTAGAGTATGCTTACACAGATGCTATTAACTGTTAAGTATTACTATGATTTTATGTTGAATTAATTAGTATTTGTTTATCTACCTGAAAAAAATATGAAATACAGTGTCTTTGTTGTATACATTTGCTTGCTCTGACCAATTTTCATCTGTATCATCAGGTTAAATGGGCTAAAGAAAACTACCATCACAATATTGGCTCTCCATACTCCTTACGTTTAGCTTCTGCTGATGTTACTGGAAAGATAATTGTATGGGATGTGGCAACAGGAACAGCCCGTTGTGAAATACAGGAACATACAAAACCAATTCAAGGTAATGATAGCGCATGATGTTTGTGTGAAAGTTACTTCATGGAGCATCATTACAGATCCATCACCTAGGTTTCACAGCTCTGCCTTTGAATTTTGCTGTTGGGGTTACTAGCTTTCTCTGTCTTCTCATTTTCTGTGTAAATGTAAGACTTGCTGTCTCCAGCAGAGTTGCTGTGAGATTTAATTCACAATGGTAATATTTTTCCAAGATCTTCCAACAAAAAGTTGCATTCTATTTTTATTAATGTTATTGATTGAGAATATAATATTTACATTGCCAAGAACATCATCTTGCTTTTTAATTGAGGATGTAGTATGGTTTGTGGTGCACCTGAAAGTTACTGTCATCTATAGTGGAAAAGTACTATGTTATTACATGTAAAGTACTACAGTGTTACATTGCTGTAAGAGTTTTGATTGTGCATATATCATTTCAGAAGTATTGGGTACATTATGTAGCTACTTCTGATCAAATATATTAGGATGATTACATATTTTGGAGTGTAACTGGAGAGAAGCTTTCTCTGTGCACTTGCCTCATTGATAGGAGCAGGGAGTCTTTTCTGTGGAAGGCAATATTAAGATGGGAAAAGTGACTACATTTTAGCATATGAGATGGTTGTAAAGAAGATAGGTTTCACATGTATCTGGAATTGTCTTGAAACTGTGTGTGCCACATGTGAATTAGGCTTTAAGTTTTATTAAATGGACATAAGCAGTAAAGATTAACACAGTCAAGAGAGGAAATTGAGATTTCATTTGAGAAGACAGTTCAGCAGTTGTATTAGCTGGTTTTAATTTTGTTCTGTGAATGGTAGCATGGTGCAGTTGGAAAGGTCTGAAAAACACCCAATAAATTCTACCCAGAAAGTTCTGGGAAGTTGCATGTTTGAAGTTTCTTTATCACAGATTCCCAGAATGGCAGGGGTTGGCAGGCACCTCTGGAGATCATCTAGTCCAACCACCCTGCTAAAGCAGGATCACCTACAGCAGGTTGCACAGGAATGTGCCCAGGGGGATTTTGAATCTCTCTGGAGAAGACGACTCTGCAGCCTCTCTAGGTAGCCTGTCCCATGCTCTGTAACCCTAGTAGTTTTCCCTCATGTTCAGGTAGAACATTCTGTGTTTGTTTAGCCCATTACCTGGAAAAAAAACAATCATGATTTCATTCAGATATTTCACAAGTCTCTGGAGGAAGTAAAAGCTAAAAGCAAACCCCAAGCAAAATCCCACAAAAACACAAACAAAAGTCTAGAGAAAGGAACTATGTGTTTATGATGTAAGCTATAGAAGGTTTCTGTTTTCTTATGCTGGAAGCAGAAATGTCTAGGTAGTACTGACCTCTGTGTCAGGGTTTTCAATTGGTCTGATGAAGGGTAGGGAACAGCAAATGTAGCCACTGACCAGGTATAACACAATTAAGCAAATAAATTGGAAAAGGCTCATTGTCTCATTCCTTCTTTTTGTGTTCATCTATTAGTAAGGTGCCATCTGTCAAATGTTCCCTTTCATTAGGTAGCATCTTTTATTTCATCAGTGAAAATGTTATGGCAGTGGTTAGAACTCTGAGAAAGAACTCATGAGATCTGGACGTGGTTTCTTGTTGCATCACACACTATCATTTTTACTCTTGCTTTACTTGGTGCAGTTTGCATGTGATAGTAGTACTCTCCTAATACTTGAAACTTGGACTCTGGCAAGCTTTTTGATTTCTCTGCTTCCAGCATCAGACTGGCTCATTCAGAATTAACTGGGAGGGATATCTCTTCAAGCACAGCAGCATCTACATATTCTGCTGTGTGTTCTGGATTTCTGTTTATTGCTACAGCTTTCCATGCTAGCAATACTCCACAAATTATTTCTAAAGTAAAATTTTAGTATGCTTCCCTGCCCCCTCCATCCCCCCCAAAAAACTACCATGAGTTTCTAAAGATTAATTTTTAGTTTATTTGGACTATTTTGAAACTTGTGATGAAGCTTGTGTTATACATGCTTTTTATTTTATATCTCATTTATATGAAAGCCTGATCATGAAATTAGGATAGTTGTGTTTTGTTATTTTTCTGTTTTTGTAAAGTCTGTGAAAGTAGATTAAGTATTGTAAGTGTACAGACTTACCTCTTAGTGGGGCACTGAAATTTATTCCATTGACTGCAGTTAATGGTATTAGTTTTATTTCTTCTTATGTGTGTTACAAGTTATTTAATGCTGACACAAAGTCACTGAATGATGGGTGGAGTTCTGACCATACCATGTGAAGATCTGTCCAGGTTTTCAGACCCAGTGAAGACTTTCCAATCTGCTAGGTTTAATTAAAATTCTGTTCTGTCCTCAGCCCCTGATTTGATTCAGCAATAACCTCAAGCAAAAGCAGCTTCTTTTCTTTTCCATCTGTTTCTGAGACCTCTGGCTGTTTTTTTAAAAGCCTGTAGAAAATAGTGCAAATAGAGAGATGAAGCACAGGAGTGATCCACTGGTTCTCTGAGTATTATCTACAAGAGCTTTGTAGGATAACAGCTGGAGCCTGGTGCTTCAGTGCAAGGCACTCTTCTTTATCTCATCCTATCTGTGTTCATCTGGGAAGGAGTTAACTGTTTGTTAACTTACAGTGTAACTGATTAGGATACACATGGCTGGATTGTTATGTCATGTGTTTTTTTTTTCATCTGAACCCCAGTGAGAAGCATTTACCAGCTGAATTAATAAAACAGAAGAATAGCTGAGGAAGGAAATATTTTTAATTTTTGACATCTTAATATAAATGAACATGCCATAGAGAAGCTGTGAACTGGAGAAGCCATGCAATAAGTGGTAAGAGCTGGACTAGGGGGAATTTTATCCACTGCCTGCCTGACCCATTCTGTTGTCTAGCCCTGCCCCAGGGAGCATGTAGGTAGCTATAATGCAGCTCTCTTCCAGAAACTGAGTGGCGCTCTCTTCTTACTGACACAAAACAAAGGCTTTAATGTGCCTTTATCTTGAATGTTTAAATGATGCCCAGTCCTGATGATTGGCAAACTTACCTCTTCAGCCTGGGCTTAGCTTTGAAGTACCATACTTGTATTCTTGATGGTGTGTACTTTTAGTTTCATTTAGTCTTCGGACTTTACAATATTTGAAGTGGAGAAGACTTGTTTCCGGGTTCAATAACTGATACCACCTCAGATACTCATTTGGGGTGGAGTATGGTTCTTGGTGTCATCCCAGATATTAATTGGGAAGTTACATGGTTCTTTTCATTTTGACTCCTCAGTGGTTCTGTAAAATACAGTATGTTGTTTCACGTAGGAATTAGCTGTGTGAAAAGATCTGACTGCTTCACATTGGATATGGGATGTGTGCCTGTGCTTGGACATGTCTAACCCAGTGTGTTCCTGCTTGTTAAAAACATGACTCAGGCCATAAAAGGCACTTATTTTTTAGAATTTTGAAATAGAAATGTCTTGTTACTAACAGGTCACTAAAAATTTCTTTGAAGACAAAGTATAACAGAAGAAAAATAGCTTTAAAATAGAAAAAACCTTCCTTGAAAATGAATTTCACTGTTTGTTCTTTCTTTTGACAGACATGCAGTGGCTGTGGAATCAAGATGCTTCTAGAGATTTGCTGCTTGCCATTCATCCTCCTAACTATATTGTACTGTGGAATGCAGACACAGGCACCAAGCTTTGGAAGAAAAGTTATGCTGAAAATATTCTGTCTTTTTCATTTGACCCCTTTGATCCATCACACTTAGCTTGTAAGTTTGCATTTATAAAATAGCATGATGTGAATATCTCTATCCAGAAAAAATGTTAAACTGAAATGTTAATACTGAGATTAAAGTATGTATTGGAGACAATGTCATTGATGCTAGGAAGTTATCTCAAAACAATGGCAGGGGAACCTTTGGCCGATGTGGGATCTTCTAAAATAAGAGCCCATTGTATGAGGGGAGGGAAAAGAAGAGAAGTAGAGAAGTTAGTCCTAAACTATTTTCAGATCTCTATAAAGAAGTGGAAAGCATCTAGATAGGGAGCTGGAGGAAGCCAAGTATAAAGTGCCCTGTAAAACTGACACAAAAAGCTATAAAAGAATGAATGCTGGAGGAGAATCCAGTGAGATGAGAAGACCAAGAATAAATGATGTTTTCAACAGAAAGGATTTTTTTGAAGGACAGAACATAAGCATCAGTTTCAGAAGCAATTCAAATGTCAAGGGGGGTGTCTAGTGTAGATGTATTGTCATTTTAGCAGAGAGAAACTTCAGAGAAATAAGACAGACACTATTTTTTTTTTAGTTTAGCTTGATCATTCCTGATCTGTAATGAGACAGCACAATTTCTAGGCTTTGTAGTTGTCTTTTTTTTAATCTACTGTACTATTTAACCTAAAATACACCACCCTTTTTATTTTTTTTATAAACATGTAGTAAAATCTTATCTACATCTCTACAGCTTAGCTGAATCTTGGTGCTGCAACATAAATAATGTGAGTTAATGATTCTTTAAGCCACAGTCTGCATGAGAACAAAAAATGGTGATACAGCCAGTTTGGTCAACCCTGCCTTCTAGTTGCATTGTGAAGCTTAAAGAACTGTCATTGAGAGAATAACTCAGGTTTCTGCTAATAATCCCCATAGTGGTTTTTTAATGTGGACTTAATTTTGAAAAATTGAGTTTTATGGCTATAATTAATTGTGATGGGCCATCCATCTGAAACTTTCAGTAGGAGGCACCTATTGTCTAGAATTATGTGTTTTCTAACCCAATGCAGTATTATTAAAATTATTAGCAGTTCTCACCAAAACTTCATTAAACTGCAACAGCACAATCAAGTTGTAGATTGTATTTTGCTGTAATAAATGTTGTTTTTCTTGGTACAGTGCTCACCAGTGAAGGAATAGTGTTCATATCTGACTTCACTCCTTCCAAAGCTCCTGCCAGCTCAGGGAAGAAAGTTTACATCTCTAGTCCTCATTCCAGTCCTTCTCACAACAAGCTGGCTGCTGCTACAGGAGCCAAAAAGGCCCTTGATAAAGTAAAAATTTTAATCAGTAACGAAAAACCAAGGTAGGTTGCAAATATCTATTCTCAGATGTTTTGTATACCTGTATATTTTATAGATAAAAGCCTGTAAAATAGAGATTGAGATTAAAGTAATGGTTTGGAGACAACTGGATTTATAGAATAAAGTCTGTAAGCTAATTAGCTTTTAAAAAGAAAATTCATGGTGGTGGGCAGCTGGTTGGATGTCCTATATGAGGACGTTATGTGAGGATATAACCTTGGCAGTCATTCAGCCAGTTCTGGTCATAAAAACAGCCATATCATCCCAGCATGTTTTACATAAACTAATGACACCATGATTTCCCTTCACTAACATTTTTCATACAGGTAAAAATTCAGAAACTTCTTTCTTGGTGGTGGGGGAGGGGGGGAAATGAAAATGAGCTAAAATAATTCATTTCAGTTGTGGAATGAGAAGGGATAGAATAAGAGAATAAAAATTCTGTGAGTACTAATATCTGAGAAGATTTGTCATTCTGATATTGTACATGACACAGCAATAAGAGGCATTTTTAAAGTTTAAATGGTGTATAAATAAAATTAGAATTTATACATTTATCTGTTCTCTGTGCTTTTAAAATTAAAGTTGTTGCATTTTGAGATTTTTTTTTTTGGTTAGAGATTCTTTAGACCACAATCTTGATGTGGTGTAATTCTTTTTTGTTTGTGTACCTTCTATTTGAGTTAAAAGTATATCTCAAGCATTTAGAGAATTTGAGCTGAAACTAATCAGATTACATTAACAGCATATGACACCAAAATGTAGTGCAGATAGGAAATTTATAATAAGCTGTTTAAAATCCAAACTGAGGAGAAAACTTCATGATGCTTCCTCTGGTAATCAGACAAAATGTGATGTGATTTATTTTTTTTTAATGAATTTAAAGGGCAAGATCTCATTTTGTGTTCTGTAATGCCTAATTTGTGCTGCATTGGACAGAACACCAGATTTGCAAATGCTGAGACAGTGCATATGCTGTATGCCCTGAAATAACAGCTGACTGGCAAATATTCCATTGTTCTGCATTATCCTGGTTGCATTTTAAATTATACATTAATATTACCAAGAGTATGATAGACTTTTTTTTTTTTTTTACATCCTTTTCCATCCAGAATATCTAAAAAAGTGGGAAAAGGGGAAGAAAAGACGATCAGCAGTGGTTTATCTGTTTTTATGTTAGTTTAGGGGAACTTTATGAAAAAACAAGTAGGAGATTGTCAGGAAAGTGATGGCAGAGAAAAGGTGAATAATACTGAAGCAACCAGGGAGATTCCAGAAGAGTGTAAGGAGGGTTTAGTGTGTGGTAAAATGAGATGAAAATTAAACCACTCAAAGGGATGATATGTTACATCAGTTCAAAGACCTTCAAACCTGAGCACATGAGGATGATTTTCTTCAAAGTGACTTAAATATAATTAATTGGATTGAATGTACCTAATGAACCTCTTCACCTTGCAGTCAGTCTCCTGTCAACAATCAGCAAAATGACAAGCATTCCTACTCCTTGCTACTTTCTTTTGAGTTTGGTATTCTTGATAGGCTAGTTCTGTTCATTTCAAAATAAAGTAATATGCCCAATAATATAAAAATTGAAGTAAGTGCTATGTTTAAGGGTAATTTCCCATGAAAACCAGTAAATGTCATGGCAGCCAGCACTGTTCATAATTGAATTGCATTGTATTTGAGATGTGTAAGAATTACACTTATTTCCTCTGAATTACGTATTATTTTTAAAATTACTCTGTAATCTAATTTAGACAAATGTCAGCAGACTCTGTCATTTAAAGGTCAGTGATGCTCTGCACTGCTGTAGCAATTAAATGGAAACAGGCAATGCTTAAATAAAAGCAGCTGCAGGAAAACTTAGGCTGTTAATTTTATTTTGCAGTTGAAGTATTTGTTGATATGAAACTTGATTAAGTTTATGCCTGATGTTTTGCAGTGCTGAATCTGTAACTCTCAATGACTGTCTTCAGTTGTCATATTTGCCTTCCAAAAGAAACTACATGCTGTTACTGTATCCCAGAGAAATTTTGATTCTTGACTTGGAAGTGAATCAGACAGTGGGTGTGATAGCAATTGAAAGGACAGGTGTGCCTTTCCTGCAGGTAATGAATGTTGAATTGGTTTCTATCACTGTAGTACCTTATTAAGATCATATGTAAGTCTGTGACAGTTGTGTTCTGATTAGTTTTAGAGGATGAAAAGAAGTTTGCTCACCAGGGGGAAAGAATATCCTCTGAACCAAGTACTGTTTAATTTAGTTTTCTGAACTCTGCAGCAAACACATTTCATTTTGTGCTGTTATGGAAGCTACTGGTGTGGAAACAGTGCATGTAGAAAGGAGGTTTTGTTCTCTCATGGTTAAGCAGCTTGCACACAAGTTACTATTAGTTCTCTGAGCATCTGCCTTTGCTTAATTAGACAGCTGAATCTACTCTGAGGTCTTACTGCAACATCTTTATTCTCTTGGAATCATGAGTTCTGATAACAAAAAAGGTGAGGGTTTTTTTTTTTTTTGTTTTAAATAAAAAATTATACCTAAAAGGACTATATATGAGTGCATTGCTATAAAAACCCACCTCAAATCAGCAAACAGCTCAAAGAAAAGCTTTCAATGAACTTCTCAAATTAGTTTACTTTCGTATTCAGTGTAGCTAAAGAATTCATTGAAGTCTTGCATTAGTGTTAGTGATTGTAGATTAGAAATTGCATGCTCATTTGCAAGTGTGCTTTGCAGAGGATGACATTTTGGTAACCTGATACAATGTGGTGTCTCTTTACCTAGGTAATTCCCTGTTTTCAGCGTGATGGGTTATTTTGCCTACATGAAAATGGTTGTATAACTCTAAGAGTTCGCAGGTCTAACTGCAGTATAATTGGAACTCCAAATGAAGAGCCAGGTTAGTTTTGTGTCAAAACTTCCAGAAATGAATTTGAGGAATTTTGTTTAATATTTTATTACCAATATTAACCATCATGCCTCATTCAAGATGGTCAATTACAGCAGTTCTAGGTTTTTTCCTTCCTATACATGAAATTTAAATTAATGCTGCATTCTCCCAAAATTGTTTTTTTACTTCCTTGATATTTACTGCAAAATAAGATATATTAATAGCCCTATAAGATTTTAATCACTAAACAATGCTTAAATTATGAAGTGGCTTAAACAGTCACATATGCAAGAAAATTTTAAATAAAAAGTGTTTTGTTTGTTCTTTTTATCTTTAAGAAAAAAACATATTTTTCAAGCAAAGATAAGGTTTTGGAAGAGATTTGGTCACTTGAATAATCAGTTTTAGAACTAAGAGACACATTTAAATTTAGATTAAAGTCTAAATTATTAAACATGAAAGGTTACTAAGAATGGCCTTCTAAATATAACGGAGGAGACTGGAAAAAATAAGGGAGAAGAAAATTCTGGAAATGTAAATAAGTTTGTTGGTTTGGGTTTTTTTTTTTTTTTTGGTTTTGTGTTTTGAAAGTTTGGTAATTTCTAGTGAGCTACATCACTTGCTTCAAGGTTTACCAATAAACCAAATGAGTTTTGGCCAGTGGAGGGCAGATGTACTTCCTGCCCAGATAGGAACCAGTAATTAATTTTTAGGTTTTTGCAAGCTTCATGTCCCATAAGATATTTTAAAGACAAAGTTACATTTTGGACAAGCTGTGCTGTGTACAGCAAGGTCAACAGCAAGTTTTTGAATATTTTTCCTAACTGTTGAAAAGGAAACATACAGATTTTAACCAAGGACCTCAGCCATTCTGCAACTTTACCTCTGTTGATTGATCACATCATATGTCTTCCATTCTAATTGTCTGTCCTCTGTGGGACATTGATATTACAGATCCAGACCCAGTTCAGGAGCTGATTTATGATTTAAGAAGTCAGTGTGATGCAATCAGGGTCACAAAAACAGTTCGACCCTTCAGTATGGTGTGTTGCCCAGTGAATGAGAATTCTGCAGCTCTCATAGTCAGTGATGGCAGGGTAATGATCTGGGAATTAAAATCCAGTGTTTCTGGCAGAAATGTGCGTAACAGGTAATGGGATTTATTTTTCTTATCCAAGTTTCCATCTGTTACATTTAGAAGTGGCATGTAGTATTTAATGATATTCTAAAAACGATGCTCTTGGGTGTGTGGTAGTGTGGCACGTGCTATGCATTGGTATGAATGAAAGGAAGAAGAGCATAATATAACATCCAGATTAGTTCTCCTGCTTCAGGGAAGTGGAGCAACTGTATTTACACTTCTTTCTTTAAAAAATAATTCCATACTGGGTGGTTGGAATAAGGAAAAAAAAGATGGGAATGAATATTCACATGATTTTGGGGGACCATTTTCTTCTTAATTGGCTTTCTTTAGATGATGGAATTTTCATCAGTACTGGAAGGAGAGCAAAATGAGGCTGGATAAGGACTGTTCTTTTAGTAAGGGGAAGGTTTTCTGCTATGTTTTTGTGAATTTGATACAGAACAATATGAGACTGCACAGTAGGAGACTGGAATATGGTGGCATAAGCAATATTTTTATACACAAGGCCTTTAGAGTTTCAGATTTTGAGCAGTCTCTAAAAATGCTATATGAAGTAGTGTAGTTGTTTGAAAGTTCAGTGCACTATGGTCATTCTACTGCAATAAATCATAAATGTACTATTGATAAAATACATAACTTACTGCCATAAAAGAAATTCTTAGTAGACTTTGAAATGTCAGAAATACCAGATTTTCATCATAGATCTTTTTGTTGCTCACCAGTGACTTCATTTTTTATTTTTATTTTTTTAAATCTTGGTGTTCCCAAAAATACTGTTAGATGGATTCTTTGTGGTGCATATCCAGGAAAGCTGTTTAAGATCCCCATGCTGCTGGGTTTTACTTCTTAGATTCTTAGGCATTAATCAATCTTAAAACATTGATTTTATTTTATTTTATTTTTTTGGTCATGATTATATAACGAGGAAAAATGTAATAATAATATAAGAACCACTGAGCCTAGGGGATTCTGTAGATGGTTGGGTGGTTCTGAAAAGTAAAGCATATTTCTAGCTGGTGTGAAATCTTTTAAATGGATTTTTAAGGAGTCTTCCTCCATTAGCTCTTGATCCTGCTGGATTTGATCGTCTTAATTAAAATTTGAGCTCAAAGTCTGTTAAAGTGAGATTAACATAAAGAAAAAAGGCTTTGTACATGCCTAAAACTGAATTTTTGCATGCAGCTGGATGCAGTCAGTAGTAGCCTTTGGTCTTTGCTAGTGACAGAGACCTGTCTTCAGCCCACCAAGATATCATTGACAAGGCTGCAGGGGCTGTTTGAGTCCCCTGTAGATGGAGATGGTGCTGAAACCCCTTCACAGTTATGGGGGGCTGGGAAATTAACACAAAAAACTGATGCACAGATACCACACCAGGCTGTAAATATAGGTAATGCCCTAAGTTTCTGTTGTAGCTTTGTATGTGGAAAGGCAATTGTGTTTCACGTGTTTGGGTGAATGGCATTGCTTCACTTACGGGTTTCATCATCTGGAGCCTATGGAAGAAGGTTATGTAGATTAACAGAAACCATTCCCCAAGTTTGGGAATCTGTTCTGAAATGTTGGCATAACTATGATTGTTCCTTAGCTGTATTCATTAACATAGCTTTACATATCCATATACAGTGCTTAGGTATGCTTGGAGCAAGAGATCCATCTGTCTGCTTCTCTCTTGCTTACAAATGTCTCTGTAAGGAAGATGAAAGTTACTTTGTGTTTTGTATGCTTTTGTGTAGCTTTTCATGGAATTTGATATTGGAGTAATCTCAAAATACTGTGCAAGTAATAAATGATACAAAAAGTTAAAAAGAACAGAACCTGGGGGGAAAAAAACCCCAAGATTGAGGACCTAAATCAGTAGACTTAAAAAAAAATGCAGTTTATATTAGGAACTTGTTTTTGTTTCTTTTGCAGCAGTTCAAGTGCATCACCTTTGTATTCTCCAGTTTCATTTTGTGGCATTCCTGTAGGAGCATTCCAAAATAAACTTCCAGACCTCTCATTAGACAACATGATAGGTAAGAATTTAATTCATGATACTACTGCTACTCATTTTTAGGTTTTTTGAATGATTGCATGTCTTAGATTACTTGGGAACTACATATGTTAGAATTATTTTCTGTGCAATTTAAATAGTATTTCTTAAAGAATAGAACTTGTTTGCTAATACAAATTGTCAGATCAATCTTCCTGAGGATTTTATGTTGAGGACCAATGTTCAAAGTTCACTTTCTCTTGGGGGTGGGGGGAATGAAAATGTAATTTGGCCAAAACTCTTTCATTTTAAAAAAGTAATCTTCAACAGGTGAAGACACATCCTGTCTTTATGAAAACTAGATAACCAACACTTCAGTATGGAGAAATATTCCATGAAGATTGCTGTCTTTGTTTTAAAGCTATTTTTTCTTGGAAAAGGGACTAGTGCTGCTCTGAGACACAAGGGTGCAAATTTGGATTTCCTTTTGGTACAAGTTTGCGTTAGCTGGTGCCTGCAACTTACCATTGTGGGAGGGTCTTTTGCACTTTATCTCATGTGTTTATATACAACTTTAGGCCTTCATTTTCCTTTCATGTGCATTCCCTGTAGTTATTGACACCATGGCTATTGTTAATTTTTACTTTACATCACTTGAACCGGTACAGCTGACTGCAGAAGGTCTGCAGTGGTGGAATTGTGTCTTTCTTCTGCCCATCCTCATCATTGTATCTGAGTAAATTCACTGCGTTTCTAGCGAGAGGTTGCACTCATTTTTTACTGTTTAGAATTACAGCTCCATAAGTCTCTGACTGGTCTTGTGTCTTCTGAATTTGGAATATTTATAACTAACATTGAAAAAAAAAAACCAAAAGAAAAAAAAGTAAAAGCTACTCTTGAATTCTGGAAGCAGACTGAAATGGTTGGTTTTGGTGTGGGTTTTTTTTCCTCTCCCCCCTTTTCTTTTCCTTCTAAGTGTTAGGAAAGGAAGTCAGTATTGGAGAAAGTAGCACTCCTGTGCCTGATAACTTTCCTTAACGTTTCCAATTAAAATTAAAAACTAACAAGAGCCTTTACTTTAAAGCAGGGCAAGGTACAGTTGCAGGAGAAGAACATTTAAAAGGTTCTTTTCTGCAAGAAGTTCACCTCAAGTTTCTGCTGACTGGGCTGCTTTCAGGACTGCCTTTGCCTCCGTTTGCTATCCGCATGTGCCCACCTCTTACAACAAAAAACATCAAACAGTATGAACCTATTCTTGCTGTTGGTAAGTGTCTTGAGGATTTTATTCATTGCTCTGGAAAGAATATATTCTATAGTAAATACTAATATAGTTATTAATCTATTTTTGATCCCATGTAACTAATCACAGACAGTGACCCCTGTCTTAGTTTGCAGCCATGACAGTCTTTGGATTATTTTTTTCCTGCCATGGATTTAAGTAATGCTACCTGAAAAATTCTGCCCTGTTAGGAAATAACTATTTATCCTTTCATTTACTATGGTAATGGTCCATTGATACACTCAGCATTTTCCATGCTGAACTCATTTCCATCTAAGCATCAATAAGCAGGTGCTTCTGCAGCACTGCTGTTGTAGAATAACTGACTTAATTTAACATAGTGACCGTACTTTTGTTCCAAGTACTTAAAAAATGCACTTCAAGCACATTATTTTTCTGAAATTCTGTCTTTTTGAAGGGGTAAAATTACTAAGGTGAATGTTACACAGACTCATAGAATCACTTAGGTCAGAAGAGACCTCTAAGATCACCTAGTCCAACCACAGCCTAGTCCACCTCTAGACCATGTCCCCAAGCACAGTATCTACACGCCTTTTAAATGCTTCCAGGGATGGTGACTCCAACACCTCCCTGGGCAGCCTGTTCCAATGCCTGACAACCCTTTCAGTAAAGAAATTCTTCCTGATGTCTAACCTAAATCTCCCCTGGGGCAATTTTAAGCCATTTCCTCTTGTCCTATCACTTGTTACCTGAGAGAAGAGACTGACCCCCACCTCTCTATATCCTCCTTGCAGGTAGTTGTAGAGAGTGATAAGGTCTCCCCTCAGCCTCCTTTTCTTAAGACTAAAAAGCCCCAGATCCCTCAGCTGTTCCTCATAGGACTTGTGCTCCAGACCCTTCACCAGGTTTGTCACCCTTCTCTGGGCACGTTCCAGCATCTCAACATCCTTCTTGTAGTGAGGGACCCAAAGCTGGGCACAGGACTCAAGGTGCAACTTCACCAGAGCTCAGTATTATGGAGCAATCACTGCCCTACTCCTGCTGGTTACACTATTCCTGGTACAGGCCAGGATGCTGTTGGCCTTCTTGGCTACCTGGGCACACTGCTGGCTCATGTTCAGCCAGCTGTCTACCAGCACACCCAGGTCTGTTCCTCCAGGAAGCTCTCCAGCCACTTTGCCCTGAGCCTGTAGTGCTGCCTGGGGTTATTGTGACCAAAGTGTAGGACCCAACTTTGTAAGCAGGAGTTTACAAAAAGGATCTCACTCCAGTAATGAAAACATTGTAATAATGCATGTACATACCCATACAGTTCTCATATTATTGTTGTTAAAAGTACAATCAATGATTGTACTCTGATATGTAGGCAAGATAATGTTTAGATGATGTATAACTACTAAAATGTAACTTTTGATTTTACATAAACTGTTAGAAGAGGTGAAGCGTAATGATTAGGAAACCAAAAGGAAGGTATAAAACGTGTTTACAGCAAGGTCTGCAACATTCTAGATTTAAAGTACCTGAATGACTTTAGGTATCCATTGTTGTATTTAATAAAGTTGATATAAATATGAAGAAAAAAGAGAAGGAAACATAAGTCTTCCCAGTGCCTAAGAGAAAATTGTAACTTTTAGTGTTTCAGAAGGTATTTGATCTAACTGAAACCTAATAGCTATTAAGGTACTGATTTATGATTTTGTTATTTCAGGGATGAGAAACCTTTAATGATTCTATAAAATGTACCCATGATTCTCCTTTGGAATTATTGGTGGGTGGCAGTTAATATTCTGTAAGGCATTTACTCATCTTGAGTGATCAAAACAAAAATAATCCTTTCCTTTCTACAAGGTGCACAAGTAGGTTCAGGAAAATGTCTTGATTCAGGTGGGTTTCATTAGCTACAGAGAGAACCTTGGAGGGTTTAATATTTGGAGTTTAAGCACTAGAAATCAAAATACCTTTTCTAAGATTGCAAAGTATGTTACAGGTGCATTTTCAGTGAAGTATGGAAGAGAAGAATAAAATCAGTCTATGTATTTTTTTGTTTGTTTTTCAAATCTCTCTTCATAGGTACAAGTAATGGCTCTGTCTTGGTGTTTCATCTTACAAGTGGACTCTTACACAAAGAGTTAAGCATCCATTCGTGTGAAGTCAAGTAAGATTTTGCTTTTATTTCCTACTATAATCCTTCTGGGAGGCAAACATTAAAACATCTAAGACTGTACTAGTAATGTGGGTGTCTTGTTTCATTGTAAAGATGCTAAAGAAAATTGCTGGTTGAGTGGTCTACCCTAATAGTATCATTGTTATGGATAAACAGTAACACAGTCAGAATTAGAGTGAAAATGAGATTGAACTAAATATTTGAATTGTATCTCTGTCTGCTGATCTAGGATGCATGTCAACTACTTCCAGTTTCTTTAGTGGATTCTAGTACAAAGGAAGACTTTTTAGGACAAGAAACTGTATTAGTGTCTTGTTTATATAACTGCTGTGACTCACAGGTGGTGTCCTTTGAAATAATTCTCTTTTGTATGCTAGGGTTTACTTACTTCAATTGCTATTAAAACAGTTCTAGTCTGTCTGAAGTTAAAAAAAAAAAATCATTAAAAGATTTTAAAGACCAAATGCAAGACTCAGTATTTATCCATCCAAAGTAAGGAACAGAGTAAGTTTTAAAGCTGTTGTACTCAGTGTGTGTGTTTACACAGTGGCATAATGTTTTGGGTAACTAATGGCAATGGTATTCAAGATGGTGCTTGCTGGATATGTATTTCTAGACAGATTTAAGCAAGGAAATAAAATACTTGTCCTTAGTAATAACACTAGTAAAAATTTGTAGCAGAGCTGTGGCATGAAGCCTTTGTCGTGGTAGGGTCTTCATTTTACTGTTCATTCTACAATAAGATAAGCAAAGCATAGATGTCAGAGAATAGATAACCCTAAGAGTTCTTTATGGAAACTGCTTTGAATCTACCCCCAAAACCTGCATAAGCATATTCACATTTGTGATGGAATTAGTAGGCACTGTAAGAACAGATTTTCACTTTCTGCTCTAAACCATTTGAGGGTTTTTTTTTTTCATGCCATTAGCTGCTTATTTTATGTCCTGTTATGTGGCACAAGAGGATACTGCTTTTTTTCTCATTAAGTTGGTTATAGAATTCAAAATTAAAACCACCACTAACATATCACAGATTAAAGAAAAAAAGATGGGGAGACAGGAGGAAATATGCTTTTGGAAAAAGTCTTTCTTGATTTTTTTACTTAGGCTTCATGTATTACTCCTTTTCACTTTGCAGAAGTTTTGCACCTTTTCAATATGTTGTCTCTCTAAGAACAGTCCTGTCACAAATCCCATTTTTAGAACAAAATTAAAATTATTATGAATTTGGTTTAGTCATAATCTGTTACCTGAGTAAGTCTTTTACATTTCCTCAGTCACGCTCTTGAAGGTCTGAGTGACTTTCTGCATAATTCTTACAAGTTCAGGAGAGTGCTTTAAGCAATGTAGAATAAGGTACAGTTAAGTTGCCTTTTTTTAATTAATATTCATGGAGTGCAACAGTTTTTTTTTCAGTGGGAATTCTTCCTTTACCTCTAAAATGCAGATAGATTGGATAATGCCTCTATTTCGCTTTTAACTGAAAATACACCTTCAGGGAGCTCCATTATTGTACTATGTAATTGAGAATGCCCTGAAATTGTATGTGGTGGCCAGCAGAGTTTTCGTTCCCTTGTAAGTTTAAATTAATAAAACTAAGGTCTTTGGAATTGCAACTGTCCTTTACATATCAACTGTGCTAAAATAATTGCCACTGAGTTGGCCATTATTTTAGCACAGTTGATATGTAAAGGACAGTCTAGGTGCTAGCATTGGCCACTGTCTTTTGAGACTGAATTTTCAGTTTTAGAAACTATACATGAAGTCACATGCTCATTTACTGGTTTTTTTTTTAAATTATTTTTTTAAACTTTGCTGTCCTGACTTGTGATTGGGAAAAGGGGGAAGTGTTTTTATGTCCTGAATTTAAGATAGCTCATTCTCATGAATCAACTTGAATATTCATTTTGTCTGGGATTATTCCTTACCTATTTCACTATTTGTTTAGAGATACGTGAGTAAATTTTCATTGAGTTGAATTTGGATTTTATTAGGAGACCAAGGCAAGAAGCAGCAGAAATTGCTTCAGAGCACACAGAGGAAAAGTCAGTCAGGCTCCTACTGGGAGCGTAAGTGAGGGGAAAAAAGAGGGACACTGTAGCATGTGTGCTGGCTGAAAGGTCAGTCTTTCTTCCTTTAGGATACAGAGAAATGCAGTTAGTTCTTATTACTGGGAGGAATTATAATAACTATGAAATAACTAAGTCAGATACCTGTTCTGTCTTTCAAGTGGAGCTATTTTGGTAAGATAGGAGATGATAGTACATCCAGGACAAGGCTGGTGGATTACTGCAACAGGTTTCCCAAAGAGGTTGTGGAGGCCCCATCCCTGGAAGACATCCAAGGTCAGGTTTGATGGGGCTCTGAGTAATCTGACCTAGTGAAGATGTCCCTGCTCACTGCAGGGGGTTGCACTAGATGGCCTTTGAAGGTCCCTTCCAACCTAATGCATTCCGTGATCTTCAGTGCAGTGGAGAACATTTGAGATGTAAATAAAATGCCTGCAGTGTAGCTTCTGGTTCAGAGTGGTGCATTGGCAATGCCTCTCTGCTGCTTTTGCTTACTCTGATAGATGGGTAACTGTGACTAGAGCAGTGATTCTCATTCTTTTTCACTGATGCTCAGCAAGTTCAAGGTTGTAACCACGTTAATTTTTAAAATAAAAAAATCTCACAAGAAATATGTATGGCCTGCAGGCAAAACTTGAAAATTGCTGCATTACATCCAAGTTTTAGCAGTTGAATTGAAGTTGACTCCCCTTTGGGAGGCTACTTTGCAAACATTCATCACCTCCTTAAAAAAAAAACCCTTTCCTTGTGCAGAGAAAGATGAATGAAAAATACCTACTGCTGTATCATACAGGTGTTGGTGTGCTAGATTTATTTCTGTGCATTAGGAAATGTACATTGTCTGACAAACGTAGGCAGAGTTGCCATGAAGTCCTGTGTATTAGAAATTAAATACTCAGGGCTCCATGACAGGATGTACAACGCTCTTTGATGTACTGTATTTCCTTCTCTTAAAAAGGAGAAACTTGTTCCATTACTGACATTCACTTTTGGACATGTAAACCATACTTTTTGAGTAGTGGGAAATTTCTTTTTAAATAATAAAATTTGAGGCTGAAAGTATTTTCTGATAATGTGATTAAAATTTTACTAGTTTTCTTTACGATATGGTTTTATTTCCCATTTTTCCTTTCTCTGTTTCTTGTAATTCTTATAATTAATTCCAGTAGCCTTGTCATAAAGTTACAACAACCCATTCCCAACTAGAAAAGTCATTTGTGTTTTTATCCACTTCAGTACACTCTGTAATTTATTTGCACTAAAGATATTAATCAAAACAACTTAATCTTACCCCTAAAGACAAGCTGAGTGTATAGTATCCTGATATTCATATTTTAAGAGTGGATCCAATCTGAGAAGTAGTTTACAGCTGAATGTAACCCTTAATTCTAGTAGGCAAAGATATCTTTTATTAGGAAATTTTGCAAATGGAGATAGTTCAGTGCTTGATTCCTTCATTAAAACTTGAAACACTGCATTCAGATTCTCAATTTACATGTAAGGCAATAAAGAAAATGTTTATTCTTTCAGGTGCAAACCTTTAGCTGAGCTAAGGTTTCCTTTTGATTGTGTCTTGAGTTTCTGTTGGGTTTGGTTGGTCTTGACAGCTGGCAGCTGAGAGAAACGACTTGTCCTGTTAAATCTGACCTAATGAAGGAAGTGTAGAAAATGCCTCAGGTCTTTGAAGTGAATGGTGAATAACTACTGGCAATAACACTGCATTATGAGTATTCTGTACTTTTTCTGAAAAACATAGTAGAATGATAGATAAAAATTAGAAAGGTGTCAGAATTTGTATTTCTTCCATTCCAGAAAGCTCCCTACATTTGTGACTGAACCTTCAGAGACCTGCAGTGTCACACATTGTTGCAGTTGTAGATTTCTATTCAATCTTTCCTGTAATGTGTTCATTAATAATTGAATGTTTCTCATTTTGCTTGGAATTACTCGTAGAACTTTCATAGGCCCTGGTGGGAAAGGAAATGGGTCCTAAATTTTTTAACTTTACTTGAGGATTTAGGAAAAAAACTTTACTTTTTAATTTTTTTAAGCTTGAACTAATAAAAATAAGAACATGGCTCTAAGTGTGTGTGCAGAATGTTACAGGAATGCGATTTGCTTTCACCCATCTACATTGCATGTAGGAACTTCTACTTAATACAATGTGAGTTGGATTAACTGACAGGTCATACATACCTTTATTTACCTTTCTCATATTTCACATGTATTCTTGCAAAAGAAACCATGAGTAGAAGACTCAGTTGTCTCCTGGAAATAGTTCTTAAGTAATCTGTGTTCAAAGAATTTCAGGAAAACCTAAATCCTTTTACCCACCTAAAAAGGAACTTGGGCATACATATGTATTGTAACAGCCTTAAATTGCTTTTAGTTTAGCTCATTTATTTCACAGGTAAAGTACTCAATTATTTGCCACCTTGCTATCCCTATGAATATTTTTCTCTTTCTCTGTGCTGGCCAATTTGAGTCACTTGATAGTTCTTCCCATCTGGCAAACCACAGATTTAATCAGAGCAGGGCTAGTCCAGGGTACTCTCTAACCATTGAAAAACTTAGGCTAATCTTTTCTGTGTACTGTCTTCTGATGACAGGGGAATAGAGTGGATAAGCTTGACTGGGTTCATTTCCTTTGCCACATCAACACCTAACAATCTGGGGCTAGTGAGGAATGAGCTGCAGCTGGTGGATCTACCAACAGGTTAGTATGTCCTGAGAAATCTGTGCAAGGGGCTGATAGATTTGCTGGGCACTGACAAACGGCAGTTCTTACTATGATTTGGGTTTGGGCTTCTTTTTTTCTTTCTGTTGTCATGATAAAGTAAAATAACAGAGGAGTTTTAACTAGTTCTGCTTTTCTGTCCTTGTGAAACTACATCATGTTTTCCATGTCCACAAAATGCATCTATTTCCAAATGGGTTTTGTCACAGTCTACACCCACTGTTTCATGTGCACCTGAAGTAGTGTTGAAGCATTTATTGTTGTTTGTATCAGTAACAGGTAATTTTTCAAGGTAGCCCACGTGCACAGCCAGAATTTAAGTGTGTATGAATGTAAAATGGATATTTTAATAATGAAATTAGATACTTTTATTGTATTTACTTCATGAGCCCTTTGACAAATTCTCATTTACATTTCTGAATCACGGTGAGGAAGAAAATTCCTAGCATGCTTCACCTCTAATGAAGAAAATAGAGCCAGAAGGTTTCCTGTAGCCTGGCCTGTGATGTCAGAGCTCTAAGTAGCGTTGTTCATAACTAGATTTCTTCACATAATTGGCATAAGATTATCTATGAGCAGCCACCAGAGTGGCTACTAAAGTTTGTAAACTTGAATTTTCCTTGAAAGCTAAGGAGAATGAAACTTGCACTAGAGGTGCTGTGATATCCTGCTGTTCGTAGATCGTTATTTATTTTAGTGGTGTATATAACACCTTTAATTCTGCAACACTTTGTAAAGGTGGGTGACAATTTTGTTGGGAATAAGGTTATAAATTCTTAAGTTTGATTCTTTTAGCTGGTGTTCTTTCTGCTACACTTCACCATGGAAATGCTTTCAGACTTTGTTTATGGCAGAGTTAATTTCTCTTACAAAACTTGAAATTTACTACTTAATTTCCTCCTTGGGGAGTTGAGAGTATTTCTCATTGTGTTTTAGTGGGAAAGAATAACTCTTTGAACTCTCAATGTGTATGTAATGCTGATGATGCATCCATTTCAGTAGTTGTGCTCTAAGATCAAGCCAGGTCTTGCCTCAGACAGTAGAGCTTATATTATATTTAGTTCTTTGAAATGTAGTCAAGCTTTCACAATGACAAGAGTAATGTAAGATGTGGCAGGTTAGGTGGAGATCTTCTAGTTTAGTTGTAAACTATTTCTCTTTACAAACAGAATAGTTTATAAACCGTTCCTGTATTTACATTTAGTTTAGTAACTATTTCTCTTTTCCCCTGTGTCATTTTTGTGCTCCAGGCAGGAGCATTGCATTTCGTGGAGAGCGCGGCAATGATGAGCCAGCTATTGAAATGATAAAGGTGTCTCATTTGAAGTAAGTAATTAGCCTTGTGAAGTTTATACATTTTACTGTACTGCATGAAAATCCTAATGACTTAATAGAAATAATAGAAATTTATGACTTAAATAGAAATAATTTTTCTCCAGGCAAAATCACTCCGGAGAGTATGTTCAACAGCATCAAGAGAAAAATACTTCAGAATATTAGTTCAAAGTGCAAAAGTTGTGAATGTTTCTGTGGGTGATTTTGTTACTACAGGACCCAATCACATTACAAGACCAGGCATTAATATTTTAGTTCTTTTGAGAATTCTGTTCATGGAATGGACATTTTGATAATACGAAGGAGAATAAGTGTGCTGAACAATTTTTTTCAACTTTGTGTTACAAGTTAATTCCCTTTGCTATAACAAGCCTTTCTTGAAACTGGGAGATTGACCTTAAGGGTGGGATGATGTTTATTAATTTTTCTGAGTATGCATTTCACTTCTTTATAATAATTGTGTAATAGAAAACCAGATGTGAGGTATAGTTTGAGAAGTCATCTGATAAGCAAACACATTATTTACCATCAAATCCTGCTTATTTTGACATCAGGACTGTGAGAGGAGGTCTCTATAATATCAAAAAATAACAACACTAGTACTCCATGAGATTACTTTGCTTTCCTCTCCTCTGTAAATTAAATTAGTGTTGAATTTAATCAGGCATTGTCTCTACATTTTTGAAGGTTTTTTTCCCTTTTTCTCTGGAGGAAAAAATTTTGTTCTCTAGCTTGCATAAGAATCTTTTCAGAAGTATGTATGTATTCCAGAGAATTTGGAAGAGTTCAACCATAGCATGGTCTTATTAATACATTAAAAATTAAGAACAGCCGTGGGCTTAGATGAGAAGACAAGAATGTTAAGTGAGAAGAAGAAAGGATAGTTCATTTGAATAGAGATTAATGCAATTGAGAGGAGTATATATAGATGCAAAGCCTCTCTGTATTTTCAAGTTACATGTGAAAAGTGGTAGATTGAAGGTGTTTTACTCCTCTAGCTCCACAGATGAAAGGTCTGGAGCCATGACCAACAAGAGGTTTAGTGTAAGAGGATTTTATATTCATTCGTCATTGGATTAGGGAAGTGCCATGTGTAGAGAAAAAAATCTGTCCAACCTACCATCTCGGTACGTCTTTCTGGTATCTTGTGCAGTCATCAGCTCAGGATGAGTATGTCTAAGTTAGAGGTGCTGCTGCTTCTTTTGCTGAATCACTTCCCTTGTCTCCTTTACAGTAATTGAGCAGTACCACCTGACAGTAATTCCTAATTCTTTTAGCTTCAAAGAGGGTTCTTTTCCAGGCACTTTTTGCACCTCAATAACTTCAGAAATCACAACCTTCACAGTGGGATTTGAGCCAAACTAATTTACTCTGCTTCCTCTTAGTTTTAGAGGGTTTCCAGAGTGCTGATATGAACAAGTATGAAGTAGAATTCTCAAATTAAAATGGAATGATTCATTTTGACTTGGTAAATTTTAATTTGTTTCAGGCAGTATCTAGCTGTAGTATTTAAAGACAAACCACTGGAGATCTGGGATGTCAGAACGTGCACTCTGCTCCGAGAAATGTCTAAAAACTTCCCTACAGTAACTGCTTTGGTAAGGAATAAAATCTGTTACTTACTGTTTATTAAATGTTATGTGTTGAGATAGTATAAAAATCTCTGAACAATTTTAAATGCTTTCACTCTTCTGTTTTCATCTGTCATCGACAGAGGCAAGAATAACAAAAGTACTGGTGTAAGAGTCTGGTCTGCTCCTTGGGTGATGGGGGGAGGTGTCATAGAAAGCAGTCTTCAGTAAAATCATTATAATTAACAGAAAAAACCCTAGGGACTAAACAATTGTATTTCCTGGACAATTTTTCACAGGAATGGTCACCTTCTCATAACTTAAAAAGCCTGAGGAAGAAGCAGCTAGCAGCCCGTGAGGCCATGGCCCGACAAACGGTTGCATCAGATACTGAAGTAAGCAGTGTTGAGTCGTCTGTTATCAGGTATTTCTGATTCTGATTTGCTGCTCCTCCACATGAGTTGTTTTCCCACCATGTGCTACTGTTGTACAGAACAGAATTGCTTTAGACACGAACAACTTTATGGGCCCCCCTTCGCTTTTAGATGTCAAAGTTTACCTTGAATGAGAAACAGTACATCTGTTTCTCTCAGGTGTGTCTGTAGCACTCTATTCATTACCTGGTTCTTGAAGTTAAACTCTTATTTGCCCCCTGAACACTGCCTCGAGTGTATAAATGAGTTAACTGTTGCTTCTGGTAAATTGTTTTGAAGGAAACATGCATTTTTGTGGTGCTTCTGTGCATTGGTTAGGGGGAAGTCATCTTGCAATTCTAATTTCAATAAGGAAATGCTGGTGTCTCACTGTGTTCTCTTTAAAGCTTGCTACAGGAAGCCGAAAGCAAATCCGAGCTGAGCCAGAACATTTCTGCCAGAGAGCACTTTGTGTTTACAGGTGCTGATGGGCAGGTTTATCATCTCACAGTAGAAGGAAACTCAGTAAAAGACAGTGCAAGAATTCCTCCTGATGTGAGTTCCCATTTCCTGTGTCATTGGTGCTTTAATTTTTTTTTCTTAGCTACAACTTGCAGAAAAAAAATCATCAGGGATGTGCATTGTAGTGGCAAGTGGTCATTAGTGCAGCAGTTTGAAATCTGAAATAACAGTTCTAACTGCAGAAATGGTAGCAGTTCACTTTCACATTCTTACAGTTTTTCTATTGAAAGTGATGTTGAAATAAATCATGTCTTTACAAGTTTGAATCTTCATAGGTCCTGACCGGCTTTCTGAATAAAGCACATGACCTATTTTTAACAATTCTAGTGAAGCATATGCAAAAAACTTGAAAAAGCTTTTTAAGAGTGTGTTATTGAATCATGTTTATGTGCTGTTAATGGGTTTTATCTTACATAATAAGGAGGATTTGAGTGTGCCAGAGCACTTCTTTGTGAGTTTTTAAGTTAGGGGTTTTTTAGTTACTCTGAAGAACAATCTTTTATTAATTAATTTCACTAATTTTCTGGTTGCTCATGAACTGTTTCATAAATTGACTTACAATACAAATTTGTTTGTTTCCTACTTCAGAATATGCTAACATTGTGTTTTAATGAGGACTCTCATCTTGGTGTTTCCTTGCAACAAGAAGTGATTTGTGTTGCTTTAAAGCCAAAATCTTACAAAATATCTTTTGAAGCAAATACAACTTACTTGATAGATGCTTATATTTAATAGGATTATTTTTTTTTCATATCATGTCATAAACTGTTAAAAAATGAAATATTAATGTTGAAAAGTTTGTTCCTTGTTTGGTTCTATTAATCATGAGATTTTGTTCTGCTGCTTAAATGTTTCCAGGGAAGTATGGGTAGCATTACGTGTATTGCCTGGAAAGGGGATATCCTGGTTCTTGGAGATGTTGATGGAAACTTAAACTTCTGGGATTTGAAAGCTAGAGTATCCAGGTATGCATGCAAATTTAAGTCTAATAAATGTGAGATAATGAGTGTTAGGATGGGGTTTTTTCTCCCCTTCATTTTTTGTTTGTCTCTGCAGCACGTCATCTGTGATGTTTGAGAGGAAAAATGCAAGAATTTCAAAATAAAATTTCAGAAAATGCCTACTGTGTTCTTTACATTTCATCTTTTGTGTTTATAACATTTTATCAAAGTTTTTAAAACAGCTGGATATCTTTAAGTAAAACCTGCAATGGTTATTAAGTATAGTAGTATTTATTTCAAGTAATTCATCTTTTTAGTTTTCATTTAGTTTAATTTGGATAGCCATTTTTGTGTGTGTGTATATTTCTCTTTCTCAGTCTGTACAATGCGATCTGCAACTTTCATGGAAAGGATTTAACTTCCCACAGTATCAGATCCAGGATGATTGATCCTCATCTTGTGCTTGTCTTAGGGGAATTCCTACACACCGAAGCTGGGTGAAAAAGATACGTTTTGCCCCAGGGAAAGGAAATCAAAAACTTCTGGCAATGTACAATGATGGAGCAGAAATTTGGGATTCAAAAGAGGTAGGTGTCTGTTGTTTTGATAGGTTCTTTTTTGCAAAGTGCACGTATTACTTCTGAGGGTGAGTCAGGCATTAAGTTTTACTTAGTCAAGATTGCTTGCTGACAGTTGTATAATAAAGTTGTATGGCTTTTCTCAGAAGACTTTTCGTTCCCATAAAGCATTTTTAAGCTGCCATCAATGAAAAGTACCTTTCACTCATAAAGCTGACAATGTCTCTGAGATACTCTTTGTCATTCTCTTGTAGTAATTTCAAGGCAGACATTGAAAATTCAAGGGGGAGCCCTCCATCTTAGAATTTAATCTCTGGACTAGAGAATAAATTTACTACAGGTTTCTTAACTTCTGTACATATTCAAGAACGTGTAGTCTTTGGTGTGTGGATGTATTCTGTTAGGGAATACCAGGAAGGAAGACACTTGTTAATTAACATTGTCTAGCTTCTCATCTTATTCAAAAATTCTGTAGTAATGCTCAGAAGTCTTCTGGGGTTTGCTTCATAGGTCTTTCAGGGGATTATAGTACCATGGGAAAGGAAAGATAATTGCACTGTTTTAACTTAGCCCCCCCAGAGTAAGTTCAGGTTATGAGGATATGAAGCAGGAAATTTTTGTTTGCTTTGTAGTGAGCACCATATCCTAATGAGGCACTTCATTTGAGCAATGTGAAGCTGTTGATGAGACAAGTCGGACAGCAGATATTGCCAATAACTGTGAATTATGTAGGCAGAGTAGACTATTATCCCATGAGTCCCTCTTTGAAGAACATCTGAACAGTTTTGACACCATGGGATACACCTCTTGTAGCTGTTCCCTCTCTTTCTGGAAAAAGAGGGAGTTACTTTTATGAAATCATTTAAAATTAATTCACATTTTCAGCTGAAAATCTTTCAGAAAACCTGTAGAAATATTTTTCTAGACTCAGTCCTATTATCTGTTATCTATATAACCTCTCCTTAGGACTTCACCTTTGCCTACAACCAGTTATCTAATATTTCAACATTTTTTTTCTAATTTTCTCAGTACTCAGACTAATCATGCTCTTGAGCTGTTGGACCTTACATCTGTCTGTAACCCCATGCTTTGTTCCAGAACAAGTGAAAGGAAATAGGAAATTGATTGCAGCAGAGACCTTACTAATATTTCTTGATATTGACAGTTGCAGGGTTCTGTGACGCAACAGAATAGTTGCCTGACTACTGACCTGTGGTTAGAAGTGCAGTTTATGAAATTTTTGTTTATCTGCATTTTGTTCATGGACAATAAGTCACTCTGTTCCCATAATGTTATGTTAACAGTACATCTGACTGTATTTCTAGGCAGGTTCAGTATTTCTCAAGTCTGTGAAGAGCATGAGCGAGTTATCAAGAACCTCACTTGCACCTTGTTGCATGTATTGTAGATCAGGGACTGGAATTAAAGAGGAAATGTAAATTTCCACAAGTTAACATTGGAAATTATATGTCAGAGAGGATAACAACAAGGCAGTTGTACAGCTGTGCTGAAAAGGATGTGTCCTCAGCTCTCATTGGGGAAAAATCATTGGTTTTGGGCAACCATGTGCCCTATGCCAAGGTTTCTATATTCCCTACTCTACGTAAGAGACCATCGTTGAAATGATTGATGGCTAACTTCCCCTTTTATTGCAAATTTTGTGGTATGCCTCTTGGGTATGTGTGATAGAGTCCTCCACTGGGTGATGGATAGCCTACTAAAAATGAAAAATAACTCACCTTTTCAAGGTACAAATGGTGAGCAGCTTAAGAAGTGGGAGAAACGTCAATTTTCGAATCCTGGATGTGGACTGGTGCACGTCAGACAAAGTGGTCTTGGCATCAGATGATGGGTGCATTAGAGTTCTAGACCTGTCCATGAAAGCATCGTGTTTTAGAATGGATGAACAGGACTTAATAGGTACGTTGATTCCTTTTTTCTGTGGGCTGCAGGATATTCCATTTTGGAAGTGGACCATAAAGATGTTCAGCACTTCTGTTAGAAGAGAGGATGGTTGTATCTAGAGGATTAGGTGTGTCTGGTGGATTTCATAGGTGCAGATACATTTTCATTTTTTTAGGCTTAGGGCGTGTTTTCTTTCATACAATTTTAATCTCCTAAATAAACTATGTCCTTCCATATCTTAATTGTCATATAAATTAAAAAAATAATAGCTTTTTGTACAGATGTCTAGCAATTTGACCTAAAGAGCATCAATATCAATTGATGCTTTTGGTCAGTTATATTTCTTGGTGCTGAATTAGGTGTCAGTACCTACATCACCACTATTCATTACATCACACATTAACAAATGTTTCAAAATGAAAATTTCTTTTCTGGTATTTGTAGATATCAAAGGCTGCTTGTAGACTAATTAATCACTTTTCAAAGTAGGTTTTCCCACTGAAAAGCAATAGTTAACCTTTTTTTTGCCACATGTTTAAGAAGGGAATTGAAATAATTATTTATATAGGTAACTAAGCTACATTATTCAGGGCTTTTAATGCTGGTACTCCAAATAACTGCATTGGTTTTGGTCTTTTTGGTTAATTCTAACTTTATTCATACAATTTTCTTATTAAGAATCTACATGTTTTAAGACATGTAATAAACAAAATTGTGATGTGGGGAGCTGTGGTGAGGAAGTTTGAGGAAACATAATTTATCACAGCTATTTTTACTATCAAATGAATCTTCTGTAATATTAAGCTATAAAAATTAACGTTCTGAAGCCAAGCACACTGAAATTAGGATACGCCTGGGTTAAGGTTGCTTGTGATTTAGCTGTCATTCTGCCTGTATATTGTAATAATATTTTAATTACAAAACCCCACTTGCAAGATTCCTCCATCATCCAGTGCCTACGAAGTACAAGGAGTTGCTGAATTTTTAATAACATCATTGGCTGGTACTTGTTTTACTCCTAGGTCACTGGGTGGCATTTACTGCATATCATCCAAACCTTGTACTGATTACAGACTTAATGACTCTTAAATTTTATGATGACAGATAGTACTATAATTTTAATCTTATAGAGACATGTATTACCCATCATCCCAAAAGGGTGTTGAGAAGGTTATTAATCCTTGTATTATGCTTCAGAAACTAGGATTGCAAAATAAAACTAAAATATACATTATGATATATTTGGGTATGGCCATGCAGGTCATGCAGGACGAGCAGCTCCCCTACGAGGAGAGGCTGGGGGAGATGGGCTTGTTCAGCCTGGAGAAGAGAAGGCTGTGGGGGGACCTCATTGCAGCCTGCCAGTCCCTGAAGGGAGCAGAGGAACAGAAGGGGAATCAACTTTTTAAAAGGGTAGATAATGGCAGGACAAGGGGGAATGGATTAAAGCTAAAGGAAGGAAGGTTTAGATTAGATATTAGGGGAAAGGTTTTTACAGAGAGAGTGGTGAGGGGCTGGAACAGTGGGTGGATGCCCCATCCCTGGAGGTGTTCAAAGCCAGGTTGGATGGGGCCCTGGGCAACCTTGTGTAGATCCAGGCCTGAGGCTGGTGGCCCTGCCTGTGGCAGAGGGGTTGGAACTCTGTGATCTTTGGGGTCCCTTTCAACCCAGACCATTCTATGATTCTATGAGTCTGTGCTTCTTTTGCAGCATGTCCTTGTAGTAGCGATAATCACTGTATCCAGCTCTGCGGGACTCTGTGTCTAAATTCAATGTGGAATGTCCTGAAATCCTCATTTGAGTATGGATGATAACCCTGTACCTTCCTTCTATGAAATCTTTTTGCTTGAGTGTAAAGATAAACTCATATGTCTCTTAACTCATGCTGTGTGTATGAAAAGGCTGTGATTTATTTTATTTCCTTCTGGTGCTTGCAAACAAGGTGGTACATTGTATGGGTACTGAACACAGTGTTATTGCATGTTAGCCACTCAACCATGAATCTTCTCATTTTGTTTCAGAACCTGCATGGTGTCCCTATCTGCTTGTTCCAAGGGCTTCATTAGCTTTAAAAGCATTCTTGCTGCATCAGCCATGGAATGAGAAACACTCTCTCGATATTATCAATACGTAAGAAGAAATATGTATTTCTATATAAAATACTATCAAACCCTGGATCTTTTAATCTTTCTGTGCATATAACTGTTAGACGTGTACATTTCCTCACTCTTTGGGACAGTCAAGAAGATAATAGTAATAAAAAGAAAATAAATATAGTAATAAGTAGAGAAGGTTTTAAGATTGAGTATTGTATTTCTTCTGACTTTCGGTAGCCCTTGGCTATTGAAAACTGCTGTCTACTTTAAGATATTGGCAATATTATTATCATTCTCAGGTTATATTATTCCAGAAAACTACTGTGTGTTCTTTTTGTAGAAATTATTGGAAGACTAGTCACAGTTGGTTCCTAAAGTGTAATTGAAAGTGATAGTCCAACTGATAGTCTAATAGACCCGGTTTGGCTCTTAGTGAGCCCTGCTTCACGTCACAGATGGAGCACCTTTCTGATGCTTTATTATAGCAGTGGTCACATTAATAATGGGCTAGGCATTGTTTTCTTCAATTTCAAGGGTTAAGAAATAAAAGAAAAGTGGAAAAAAAGAGACTAGCAATGTTGACTCTGAGGCTGAGAGAAAGCAAACAAGTCTTTTGTTAACTAGGAACTAGACAGAATATTCCTGAATGGCTAGCTATAAGAATAAGAAAGATGTTTCTTTATATGTTCTTGTGGTTTTCTACAAGCAGTAATACCTTTTCATATCAGATAATTCTGTGATTTTTAGGAATATAGAAAACTCTTTTTTCTTCTTTTTTTCTTTTATCCAGTGATTATCCAGAGAATGAAAATATTAAAAACCTTCTTCAAGAGCAGTTGAATTCATTGTCCAAGTAAGAATTTTCCTCTTTAATATTTAAGTGAGCTAGGAAATTCAGAGAAGGAAAGAACCCTAAAGTTTGTGGCAATTCATAACTTAGTGTGTAACAAGAATGCTTTTTGCCCCTCTAAAGATATGCTTGAGCAATGACAGCTTTTATATTAAACACAGTTGATTTTTATTTCTATGTAACTTAATAATGTAACTTAAGTCTATGTAACTTAATGATGGTGCTTTATTTATTTTATTGAGCATTTTAGATTCTTTTTTTCCTAATTAAAAATAATCCATAATACAGTCTTTAAAAATATTTTTAAAATAAGCAAACTACCTCAGAGTAGTTCATTACATCATGGGTCAGCAGTCAAAATCTACTGTTCTGATGTGATGGAAGTCAATGATGAATTTTTAACATTGACTTACCATAGGTAGTGGCTGACAATGAGAGTTTTAAAGATACTGATATGGGTTAGTATCTAATTTGTAACTGCCCAGTGAGTGTTCATGATATTTTTGGGCAGTACTTCGCTGTAACATACGGTTCTTTGATGTTGATCCAGCCTGTGTTGGACACTGCAACTTCAATGCTCTGAGGTTTGTTAGGACATTTCATCTCTGAAGAAGACAAACAGTTCTAAAAATCCTTTATAGAAGATACACTTCCAGAGTCATGTGCATGTACACCACTCTGCTTACACAAAGAAACAGATTTTTACATTCCCTTTAAACTATGAAAATAATATTTAAAGCTAATAAATAGAAGGTTTCCCTTCTGTCCTTCCATTTAGTAGGATGGATGAGATACCTTGGCATATTTTTATCCTACCTGAAATGTATGTAGAAAACCTAAATTCGTGCTTGTGAATCTGTTATGCCATGGCATGACACAATTGCAAAGTTATTTGTAACTGAATTAATCATGTAATTTGTAGAGTTAAGGCAGGCTAATTTAGAGCTTTGCACACACCCTCGTGGTTGTTCCCTTTATTACAAGCACAAGGTGTTCCTGACAGACTCACTCTTTGTATTTAAACTGTAGAGTGACTAGCTCCTTGAGATCAATTATATTGCACATGATGGATGCTTCCTGTTTTGTTTTGATAGGTATGTGTTTTTTTTCATTTCAAAAAAAGAAAATGATATATTTTTGGGGTTGCCTTTTTTCAGTTTGTAGGTCATATATGCCATTTGTGTTCAGAACCAATGAAACAAAAATCTTGCACAGCATTTCACAGATTATTTATGGCTTTTTTGTTTTTCAGTGACATAAAGAGACTTTTGCTTGATCCAGATTTTACTCTCTTGCAAAGATGTCTCCTAGTTGCCAGGTAGTAGAGATTCAGATAATTATATCAAGTGTTTCCTAATAAAATCTTGATCCTATCAATGCGTATGAATATGCTGAGGTTTAAGTACTCAATCAACTCTCCTTTAACTCTGTGGAATTCCTAAAGCACTTTGTTAACTGATGTATTTGATTATTTTCAGGACTAAAAAAGTTGGATGTAGAGAACTTCCCTCAGCCTTGGTAGTACTTTCCTAAAAGCAGTTCTTCTGCCCACATTACATTTAGTTACACATTGACCAAAGATGTGAATTGGAAGTTCACACTGCACCATAGATTACATGCAAACAGGAGAAGGCCTGTGTTTTATTTCACATGTATTTGTTCTGTGTTGTTCTTCTACCTGAACTCTAGTTAATTTTGTCTATATTTCTTGTAACTTTCTTGTAGTTGATAGGGGGTATTAGTGATAGAAGTGTAAAATAACAAGAAAATATCAATTTTCACATATTTATATGCCAAATGTTTCATTGGTTTATAGCAGTCTTCTGGCCAACGTCCTACCCACACTGCTGAATGTCACTCCTTGTGCTTATAGTTTGCCCCACTGATAATGCAAAATGTTTACAGTGTGCAGAAGAGTCCATTATCTTTATAAACCCACGTTTTAATATTTTTATGTGGCTTCTGCAAAAAGACAAATGTATTTTAAATACTGATTTTTATCTTCTTAGGCTGTATGGGGATGAATCTGAACTGCATTTCTGGACTATTGCTGCCCACTATTTGCACAGCTTATCCCAGGACAAGCCTGCCAAACCAACAGACACAGCTATCCTTCAAGAACAGTTGGTTAACCCCTTGGATATATGCTATGATATACTGTGTGAAAATCAGTATTTCCAGGTATTTCAAGGAGTTTAAAAATATAAATAATAAGACTGTCATCAGCACCATAAACAGCCTTGTAACCTTTGTATTATCTTTAGCTTTTGATTATACATACTTCACTTTTATTAGTAACCATTTGGTATTAAATCACTCCTGTTTAAAAGTAGGAGATGTTTGGAAAACTCTTAGAATACTTCCATGTCTTTTAAATGCTTGCTTTTACTTATTTCAGTAGCCTTACATTTAGAATATTTTCCTTCTTTGTGCAGAAATTCCAACTTGAAAGGGTAAATCTCCAGGAAGTGAAGAGATCAACGTATGATCATACCAGGAAATGTGCTGATCAACTTCTTCTCTTGGGCCAGGTTTGTGGGTAATATTTGAATTTTTTATTCTTCTTCCCTGTTCATTTTATGTATTTATCCTGTTCAAGTAAAGTTTTGCCTAACTCCTACCTGTTGTTTCATACTTTTGTTCACCCAGTGTGTAATTTTTGCTGTCTTAATGTTTTATCACACTGAAGACTCTGTGTAATGGTGTAATATATGGTAATGTTTGGTGTTACCTGCTACACACTTTAATTTTTGTGGGAACCCTGTGCAAAGCTTTCTTTCTAAAACTTAACATCTCTGGGTTAAGTCAGCCTGCACTTAGTCCACTCATTTTAGGTAACAAAGGGCGTACTTAAGCTTTTGGTGGACCTGTGCAGATCAGTGAGGCACTGCACAGATCTGCTCACTGAGAGATCCTGATCAGGATGTTGTTGCATTTGTGCAGCAAAAGTCATGAGCAGTTGGGCTGCATCCATTTCAAAAAGAGCTTTGGTACTGCTAGGGAGAACTTGAATGATTTCTTTGCCACTGTGTATTTGAGCATCTGTCTTGTATTAGTACAAGATGCCAAAATATTTAATCTGTAGATAGTCTAAAATGTTAGTTTATAGAAGGTAAAGAACACCAGCTTATCAAATTATGTTTTAATATGTACTCAATGTAGCTTTTCATTATTTCTGTAGTTATTTAAGCCATCAGCTTGACTGACCTCACCAAACTGACCTCTCTAAAAGTTAGGTACCTCATTTTAGCAACAAGCAGAGATGCCATGCCTGCAGTGATTCAGTCTATTCAGAGACAGGTGTCTAAAGCCTGTGCAGTGATCCCGACTGGTTAGGTGCAAAGCTACAGGTGATGTTTTGCATGGTTGAATTCTACCTTTGTTTTAAAATACAATGTATTGAATCAGTCCTTGAGATCCTTGCTAGTTTCTGCATCATTACATTTTATTTCTTCTTATCTTAAATGTTTCTCTTCCTTTTATAACTCTGCAAAAGATTATGTAAACAAGGAAATAAATATTCTGAATTAAATTTTTGTTTGGCCTCTTCTAGAAATGTTAGCCTGTGATTAAACATTATGTTCATGCTGGGTGTTTAAATGCAATCCTTACTAGGATGCTTCATTGAAATAGAATCTTAATTATTACCATGCCAGCAGATATTTTTGTTGCCTGTTTCAGAATAACTTCTGTTGTTACTTGTTCTATGTCTTGGAAAAAGTAAAAATATAAAGACTTTTTTTTTTTAAAGTGAGTATGTTGTGGTCAAAGTTGTTGTGGTGGGTTTTTTTTGTTTTGTTTTTTTCTTACCAGACTGACAGAGCAGTACAACTGTTGTTAGAAACAAGCTCAGAGAATGCTCACTACTACTGCGACTCACTCAAAGCTTGCTTGGTCACGACTGTCACCTCATCAGGCCCGTCTCAAAGTACCATTAAACTGGTAGCAACCAACATGATAGCCAATGGAAAGCTTGCAGGTAAAAATGTGTCTTCAATACTACTTTTGCTTATAAATTAGTAATTCTGATCTGGCAGTAAGGCTGCTGGTGGAGATGGGAGAGCAGAAAGTTGTAATTGAATTTCTATGGTGCATGTTACAGTGTATCTACAGTAGTAACAGAAATGAGCAATTACTCAGTTATAAAGCTCAACTTGTTTTGCTGCTTTTTGGAGTAATTCTGTTAGCAAGAATTTGCTCTAAAAGAGACTAAGCAAATTAAAGCTACATATCTTCCATTTTCTTAATGAAAGAATTAATTAAAAAATCATTTCTTATTGCTGAACTTGAAAGGTGGACTTACTTTCCAGTTCGGAACTTGTTTCAGCAGTGTGTTTTCTTACATGTACAGGTTGGTTTTGCTTAATGCAAGAGATGTTTGCAATATAATGATTGACTGAAACATTCAAAGACAGGCAGACAATGTACACACGTCTGTACTTGCCTAGAAAAAATTCTTCCCACTCTGTGGACAACTAGTACTTTACTCTTAATAGTTCCGTTATGGCCAACATTAAAACAAGGGATTAGTTGTGAATAATCATAAGTAAGTTTATTTAACTTGCAAAGACTATTATGTCTTTATGGTGAGAAGACCAGTGAACCTTCGTGTCCTTCGTGTTTAGGGGAAAGTTAAATGAGAGCTTTGTGAGGTCCTTCTAAGCTCTGTTACCCAGGAGAAACACAATCACTCACACCCTATGTAGATGAAGAGCCGGGCGGTAGAAATTAGGGGTTTTCAGTACTTCTCTGTGCTAAGGAGGATATGAAAGAGATCTTTTTTCTGAGGGTGAATTATCTTCTCATGCTTCTATAGCAACTATAGCATGCTTTTTATTTTCCAGAGGGTGTGCAGTTACTGTGTCTGATCGATAAGGCTGCTGATGCCTGTCGCTACTTGCAAACTTACGGTGAATGGAATCGTGCAGCATGGCTTGCAAAGGTATTTAATTTCTCAATTCTCAGTTTGCTAACATAACTTCATACATGTAGTTATGAAGGCTGAAGAGGGTGCTAAAGTTCTCCGAATTAAAAACTAAAGCATTGGTTTGAAGTACCATCATCAGTTCTTTCATTGTGTTGAGCAGTACCGAGCTGGTCCATTCATTCAGTGTTGACAGATTCTCCTTCAGCCTTTTGACTGCAGCAGTCTGCACAAGTCACCCAAATGACAGGACTGGGGCACAAAAATTTTTGAGCAGTGTAGCTGCAGCAGTATGGAGTTCATAATAAAGTACAAAACCCCACTCCTGGAAGCAGAAAAGTGACTTTATGCTGAGCTCTATGTAGCGTGTGTGCTGGTTTTGAAGATGGCAGCAACCATGTAGTTTTGCCTCAACTTCTCCTTTGGTATGCAGACATAATTACAGTAAGATTACAGTAAAAGTACCTAGACACAGCATTAATTCTCCAAGTTACAATGGACAGCAATCAGTAAAGATGACCCTTTGGTGTCTCTAAGTAAAATTTCTGTTGTGTTTCTTGTAGAGAGTGGAATAAGTTGTGCTTGGATTTTCTAAATGAGTGAATCCCACTCTTAAGAAAAATAGAGATGTTTTGTCCTGAAGCCATCAGTAAAAGACAATGATTTCTAAATTCTTGATACTTGAGGCTTTAGAAAAGTCTTGTAAAAAGAATGTGAATCGCATAAATGCCAAGTGGTCTGAGTGGAGAATTTCTATACCTAATATGTTTCTGATTTTCCCTTGTATTGTATTCATTCAAGTGTACTTTTGGTAATAAAACTGGTTATTTCAGAGACTTTTACTTCTGCCCAAAGCGCTTCACTGAAAACAGAGCAACAGAAGCAGAGTGCTCTCTTTAGTGAGCAGCTGAGAATTTGTAACTCTCTTTCCCCTCTCTTAAAGGTTCGTTTGACCTCAGAGGAGTGTGCTGATGTGCTAAAGCGTTGGGTAGATCACCTTTGCTCTCCACAAGTCAACCAGAAGTCCAAAGCCATTCTTGTCCTCCTGTCACTTGGATGCTTTACAAAAGTTGCAGAGATGTTGCACAGGTAAAGATGAAACAGCATGATCTGTGTTTTGCCTTGACCACAGTTGTTATCTAGGCATTTGTGATTCAGAAGTCAAAGGGGGAGGGAAGGAGTCTGTAGTTTGATTTCTGACTTTTGTTTCTATTTTAACATGTTTCTTTTTAACTTGAACCGATCTTTTTCTTGCAATTTAATTTACTGCAAGCATTAAGACTGCTACACCCATTAACCAAGTAGTAACAATCTATAGTAGCCAGGGTTATTTCTGAGTAAGTAGAGTCTTGATCTTTCAAAACTTTTGCATTCAAAGTTCAGTACATGCAGGGAGGAAGAGGGGATGCAAAAATCTTGGGGAGAGGGCAGTGACCAACTGCTGAGTATGAGGGGAGCATGAGGCAGTACATGGAATCTGTTCATATCTACTGCCAGGGAGCAGGGTAGCAGCATGCACTGCCATGAAGGCTCAGAGAGTGACATGGAGCAACGTTGTGAGGGCAATGTGTGAGGGGAGACTGTGAATATGTGCCGTAGTGGCAGCTAATATGGTGACATCACTTAACCTTGGGGATAATTGGAAGCCTTGTTCAGCCCTCAGGGCAGAAGAGATTGGCCACTCCAGGCCTAGGGGCAAAGTTTTGGAAATCAGGCATTACAGGTGTTTTGATGCAGTGTCCTGGAATAATACTTTGTTTTCCTGCCAGAACAAATGCTTCTCTTTTTCCATTTAACAGCATGAGGTACTTTGATAGAGCGGCTCTATTTGTTGAAGCTTGTCTGAAGTATGGAGCATTTGAAGTTAATGATGATACAAATATCCTTTCTCTGAAACCCTGGGTTTGCATCTGTGTACTCATATACAGTGAGTATGCCAGAGCCAATGTTAGATAAACTAGTCTGCACAGGAAGAGGGGTTCCTGTTCATGTTTTCCAGACTGCCTAGTTATCTTTTAAACTCCATATCTCAGGGAAAAAAAAAACCTGCATTGAACTCCTCTGTAGACCAGCACACTGTTTTTGTGAATGAAATGCTTTATGAATAGTCAGATTGAGACAGTGAAAACAAAGAAAAATAAAGGTCAAGACCACATGTGAGTATTTTAAAAGGTATCTAAAGTTCGTCTAGGTACAGTCTGAACATCTAACCTGGTGTTCTGGAAGCTGAACACTCTAAGTTTTTTATTATGTGCAATAAATAATCATACATGAATGACATCTGGCTCTGTTTTATGGAGTCATCACTGATGATAACTTGTAAATAAAAGAAACCACTAATAAATCATGTAGATAACTCTAGATATAATTATCAAATAACTCTTGTAGAATGACCTTACGATTTCTTAATTTCTTTTCCAAATTATGCCATGGCACTATGGTAGGTCCCTATGTTGTATCTGAAATGTATCTAGCTTAGTTTAGAGCGCTCTGCATGTTGCCTGATAAATGCTCATATGCATTTAGTAGTATAATTTGTCTTTAATTGTGCCAAAAATATTGGATTAGCACAATTGGCTGCAATGTTCAGTGTTTTCAGCTTGGGAGAGCTAAGGAGTGAGCAGAAAGGCAAAATGATTCTGACCTTTTTTTTCATTTTGCTATTCATTTGTCTGACTTTGTTTTCATTCATTTGGTTTTTTCCTTAATGCTTCATTTACATAAATTGATCCATGCTGTATATGCAGATTATGCCAGAAGCTTGAAGCTGCTGGGCTTTAAACAAGGAGCTATTCTCTTTGCTTCAAAAGCAGGAGAAATTGGTAAAGAGTTACTGATTGAGCTCAAACAACCCAAAGAGGAAGTTACACAGGAGTAAGAATTTTCAGCTTAGTTCTGCTGAGATTCCACTGTGTGAAAATACATTTTTCTCTTGAATTACTGTAATAGCTGATATGTGTGATTTGATCAGATGTTGTTAAATGTGCGTGGAGGTAAGATTAAGAACTGTTTTCTGTTTATTTTTATGTTGTCTTCATTTTCACAAGAGGAGAAAGAAGCCTGTGATAAAATTATACAAGAATATTTCCAACTTTCAACTATAGCAGATAGCAAATTTTAAAATGTGGTGAGAGAGATCTATACAAGTGTAAAAGTCTGCTCCATTTACTTCTCAAAATCAAATCTTTATAGTTCTTCACTACTGCTGTATTTATATGTTTAAATGATTCAATCTGTACTATAAAAATATAAATATATTTAAAGAATAGATATAGATCACAAACCACATAGTTCTTTCTTGGAACATTGTGTTTTCTCAATCCAAGTTTTTGGTTTAAAATGACTGTTATTTTAAATCAGTTCACTGTATTGTCCTTTTCCTAACTCTCTGTCTGGAATGGAATCTTTTAACAGGTTTACTTATGAAAGTGTCCTAACATTCCAAAAATCCATGGAAGGTCCTTTTTTCTCAATAAAGGTATTGTTATATTCTGTGTTATTCTTAAGTGTGCACACCCTGCACACCTAGGGACTAAATTTTGCCTTGCAACTGGTTTCTGGGATCAAAGGGTTTGGGAGAAGATCCTACCTCAAAAGCAGCAAGGTAGGCTCCTGCAGAACATTCAGGAATGCTGGCTCCACAGTTCCTCTTTTGTTCGTTATCTGAATGTGTGATTAACAATAGATTAAGAAAAAGCATTGTGCAAAGACAGCTTTAGTTAGATACTCTTAATGCTAACACATTATATGGTCCAGATAATCGAGGGTGCCACCCAATGACATCTCTGCTCATTATAGTGCCAGTGTTTCAGTACTTGTTTTCATTATCATTTCCTATATCAGAGCTATCTTCTATCTTTCTTGAGAAATTTCACAGCTGAGGAGTGGATGCTGATGTTAAATTGCCCATGTACATTTAAGACTCTGGCATCTGAAAAAGTCTTGGTGAAAAATTAAAATTTCTTTTTTACCATGTTGTTGGAGCTACTGATGCTTAGTGTGCAGCAGTGAAAGGAATCTTCTCCTGTAAAAGCTCTTGTTGGACTGTAATTTATGGCTTGTCTCCTTCAAGTAATAGTGCATTGCATTCTCCATAGGATCAAGTATTTGTGGATACATATTCTGTACTCATTCCTAGAGGAGCACCAGCTTTGGGACGTTTCTTTTAACTCCATAAAACTTGTAGTTCAAATCTACAATAGAATTTCTATAAAATTTGTAAGGTGAGGCTTTTCAATAATGATGGTTTTTTATACAAATTGAAAATGTGAGTTTCTTTGCTCTAAATAGAAGAGTGGTTTAATTGTAGTGTCTCTTATTTCTTCCTGCCACATCATGCCTACACCACGAAATACTCTCTGTTCAGTGTATTACAAACAGCACATACACAGTGACTTCAGCTTGGGAAAATACATATACAGTGAAATCTGCCTTAAGTATTAACTGGTGAGCAACAGAGTTGAGCAAAACTAACTGCCATTAACAGCTGGCTACATTCTGGTTCTCACTCATTACTATGGCACTTCTCAATTCCTTCAGCTCTTGGGTATGATAGCAGTACTCATGGACAGGGTTACCACAGAGTTAATGTAAACAGATGCAGACTCATTCTTTGACAGATCACAAATTGTTTATCAATGGGCCTCTGGAAAAAAAATCTGCTTTAATATACAGTTGGATTTTTAAATCTGTTTTTAAAAGAAACACATTGCAAAGGCCTTTAATTACTGAATGCTTCTCTCTACTTCTACGTGTGAAGTTTGCAGAAACCTGTGTGGCATTGCCTATTGAAACCTTTATGATGAAAATAGAGTGTAAAAGTGATTGAAAGGTTTATTTAGATAATAATGCAGTCACACTACAATAATAAAACCAAACTTTTAAAATCTCTGTGTCTTTATTTAACACAAAAATGTCATCTGTTGCACTGGGATTGAATGCTGATTGTGTCATTGTAATTGCGCCTCTGGACTGGCACTGTGCTTAGGGCTGGTTTTAGCAGATGAAGTGATTATCCTTGTATGAATTGGTTGCTTTTTCCATGTTGGCACTAATGGAATGTTGGGTTTGCAGTGTGTTAGTGTTCCCAACCTTTACTAGCAAACACAGGCTTGGTGCAGGTTGAATTAGGGCAGGACACTGCCTGCACTTTGATTTTTGGGAGCACTGAAGTAAGCGAGAAGCAAGCAAAACAATTCCTTTCTGTTTTCATGCAACCCCACAAGTAATACAAGACTCTTCCTTGCTCCTCAGCTGATGCTAGCAAGCTCTGTACATCTCTGTTTTGTCTAGGAGGCAGGTGCACTTACATCAGTGTGGAGCATCAGCTCCTCGAAAACATGAAATGCATTCAGCAACGCTGACATTCATGTCAGTGGAGGCTTGTTTTTCTCCTTCCTAGTTCGCATCACTTTCCTCTTGGCTCTTAAGATGCTTTTGTCACTTTGGCTTAGAAGTTGTTTTTTAAATAAAGTACAGGTAGATGTCTGAGATATAATTGACTTGTACAGCATGAACTTGTGAGAAGCTTCTCACTCATACATTTGAAAGACAAGCCTGAGAGTTTGGAACATACAAATAAAGTGAAGTGAATGAATTTTAAGATGTTCCCAATAAATTTGATTTGAACTCCTTTAAATACCTTTGAGAATTCCTTTCCTCAAACCACTGTGGATAGTTCAATTAGAAGTGGAAGTTTATAATCCAGGTTTGCCAGGTTTTACATTTTGAAGCTTCTATCAACAGGAAAGTCTGTAATGCAGCTGTAATTCTGGAACTGGTGTTTGACTGTTCTTTGCCATATGGAAGAGGTAGAGGAGATGGGTTTGCAAGCCAATATACAGACATTATTTCTTCATCTTTCTTTGAACATTAGTCTTATATTAATTAATTGTGATGTTTGATTATTTGGTAGTTATTTTAAGATTCACTTGCAAAAGGCCAAGACCTTAAATAAGGACTTTCTTGAACCATTGGGTGGTCTAGGTGGAGAACATCTTGTAGCATAACTAGTGATGATAGCCCCTTTCATTATAGTACACAAATTGTTTTGGACTTGTATGACCAACCCATGCATGCAGCTGAGTCTACAGGGATGTGCAAACTGTCTTCATTTCAGTGAAGAGTTCTGAAATGTGTACAGCTGCTGCGTGAGGCTTGCTTGGTCCCACAGATGTTTTCCTTCAACATCTGCAACATCTGTCTACTCATTCCACCGGTGGTTTTACAACCTGAGGGAAGCTTCTGGTAAATATTATCCTGGGACTTGTGGTAGGACTTAATTATAAAAATGGGGTATTTTGTTTTCAATTCCTGATGTGATTCTTAAAGTAAGTCCAAATTATTTCAGTTTTATGATAATGGCTGTACTTGTAAGTTTTTGAAAATAGTCTAGCAGCTTAGTTTTGGTATAAGCAAGCCCTAATTAGAGTTTTAATTACAGCATGCTGTGCCTCACAATAAAGGCAGTCTCTGTAAATTAATCATATTGATTAACAGTGTCTAAAATTGCCTAACTTGGATCAGTTCCTGAAGTAATTCTCAAAAAAATTTAGTTGTGGTGTGTGTGTGTGTGTGTCTGTGTCTGTGTATACAGGTATATGCATATTTGATTCAGGAGGAATAATCTATGGAAAATGACAAAATGAGTTATTTCATTGCAGTGTAAAAATGATGAGTACTGTATGGCAAATTATTTATACTTTTCATTAAAATGCAAGGAGTCTGCCAATTTAGAGACTTTGCAGCCAGATAGAGGCATGTATTATACATCAAGGAGACCTGGTCTAGAATGTTGATGTGTTTGGTGTCTGACTAGATAGGAGATGGTTGGTGTTCAGCAGCAGTTGACCCCAGAGATGGGAAACAAGGACAGTCACACATTCTTTAATGGGAAATAGGTTTGGTTTGGGTGATCTCTAGATGCCCAAAATCATATTCTAAAAGCTCAACCAAAAGTTTAATTGCTGGTGAGCAGTAAAATAGTAATGGCTTGGCAAAGAGTAAGGGCTTATTTTGTTGATTTTTAAAAGAAATAATGTATTACTACTTTCTGGCACGAATTCAGCACAACTTTGATATTTATATGAACCTAAAAAGAGAATTAATTCATGACTTTGGGATAAAAAAATTGTATCTGTTGATCAAAGTAGTGGCATAAAATCCTTTAATGAGGCTGATCCTGACCCATTCGTGTTTCTGGGACTTCTTGCCAGTAAGTTGCTCAGTTTCTACTTAAGCACTGAAGATAACAGCCACGGCTGGGAGCGTTTCTCAGTATCTCATCCAGTTTTGCTGGATGGCAAAGAGGTTAGAATTAAAAAGAGCCAAGATTAGAAAGTGTTGGCTAAGGTGCACATCTTAGAGTCTCATCGTTCCACTGTACAAGGACTAAAAACTGCCACCAAAAATGCCTGAGTTAAGTTGGAAAACTCTAAGAGGAGAAAGCCAAATAGGTTTGAAATGGTTGTGCTTAGGCTTTATCCAGATTTTTCACTGCACAGAGCTGTATTCATAAGGAAGAAATTGTGGCCTTTTCCTGCAAAGACAATGCTGTAGGAAGAGCAGTCTCTCTCTCCTTGTTCAATAAAGGCAGGTGGTAATAGATACCAAAGCTTGGCATACATTTCCAAGAAGAATGATAAAAAACAACAGGAACTGGGAAGGGAGGAGAACTTGATGATTCTTTAATTGTACTGGAGAGGGAAAGTTTTTGAAAGTCCTTTTTCTTAATGTCTGGAGAAAAGCATTTAAAAGGCTTCTGCTAAAGCATGGGGATAGGAGAACAGCAATACAGAGTTGGGATGGAAGGTGGTAGTGTATTAGCAGATACTCAAAGCATAAATATCTTTCTTCAGTGTGACAGGATTCTTCATGAGGAGATTCATTGCAGTTGTGTGTTCATCTCTTCAAAGGTTGTAGCACTAAAAGATGAAACAGAAAGCCAGTGTGTGTTCATATCCCAAAAATAAGCTTCACAACTAATTCAGAGTCTTTGCCAACTTAGTCCCTACCTGCAGGAGCTGCCAGCATGTCATGTGTTATATGGTGTAGGTGGGATCTCATAGGAGTACTAAGTTACCCCACAGGCAAAATGCATTTTACCCAAAGCTTTTGGCCCTGATAGGAAGAGGGATCACTATAAGATCTGAGATCTTTGTAAGATCTGAATTTACCCTTTTTCAGTGGAACTGTACACACTGAAGTTATTTTCTGCAGAGTCCATGTACAAACTTTCTTTGCAAGTCTGAAACCTAGCTCCCCTAAAGGAGATCCCCTAAGGATGGGCAGGTGGTGGCACTCCGTACGCTCAAACTTTGCTGACCATGTGCAAGGTACTGTGTTTTTCTCATTTGATTAAGAAACAAGCTCTACCTCCTTTAAAATACCTGCCTTATGAGAAGTGTTTGTTGAGTAGTGAATTAAGCAATCCTGTGGAAGTGCACACTGACAATTTAAATGGAGACACTAATTTACTTCCTGCAAATTTTAACAGTAACAAGTGATGAAGAGCGACTGGAAATGCACCAATAGTCTGTTTTAATGATTCATCAACCAAAGGGCCTCTGACCTTCTGTAATAGACAACACTGACCTTTTCAGGGCTCCATTATTTTGCCATCTCCTCAGTCCATCTGAACAAATTAAGTTGCCAGGAGTTGGGAATGGAATGACTGGACAATTAAAATGTGAAATACTGAAAAGGGTAAGTTTTAACGGATTGATGTAGGTTGCAGGTACACCTTCTGAGGGCTTACAGCTCCCACCCACTTGATTGCACCCACTCTGGCAGAGTAACCATAGAAAACAGAAATATATCTCAATTAGACCAGCTAGATGTTTATTTTAAATTCTCTGACTATTCTAGATTTATTTGCATTTAGCTTGCTAGTTTGGGTGAAGTGGTTTTCCAGCTTGGACATAAATCTGGAAGAAAAGGAAAAAGGTGCTTACCCAGAGAAAGGACCCAACTAACATGTTCACTGAGCAATTGCAGAAGGGATGTGGTGCCTCCCTATGCCTGCTGGAGGGAGGGAACTTGGAGTTTCGTTTCAGACCTGAGATGATAGCAAGTGGCTTTTTTCTGCAGTATTCACTGAAATTGTTGGTTCCCTTTCCTAGGTTAAACTTCCCCCTTCACACTCCGGTTTTCTCCTCCTTATCTATTAATGCAGCAGCAGGAGGAATGGTGGATGATAGGATTGCCATCCCCCACATTACAGAAGGACTCATGAGCAGGGCAGCAGATGCTACAGGTAACACAAGGGTTGCCTAATCTTAGACTCCAAACTCAGCGGGTGGTAAAGGCAGGGACATTTATTACTTCTTCAGGGCAACACACAGTCCCAGCTTCATGGTTTGTTTCTGGGAATTCAGGTCCTTAAGCTGAAAATACCTTTTTAAGTTTTTTTCTGTGCCATTGTCACCACTTCTTCATTTGACAAATAATGATGGGCATACAGTTCAGCACAAGTCCTGCTGCCACATTCCAGTGGCTGCTTTCCAGAGGAGCACTGGCGTTACCTATTGTTCAACCAGATGCTGACAGGTGCTTTAAAAAAACAGGCAGCGATTCATCATTAACTCACCCTGCAGTAGCAGGAGATAATATAGTTACACTGGTTTTGTCTGGCTCCTATTCACTTGCTGTGACTAATAAAAAAGCTACGGGTGGCATATTTCAGATGCAAAAAAGAAAGTTGTCTTTGTGCTGCTTGTCTTTGTGAGGGGTCATTTTTTCCAAGCCCTTGTTCCACAGTTACTGCCCGAGTGAGCTAGTCTCTCTCCACTGTGTGGCCAGACTCTTGAATCCAGCCACAGGCTCCTGAATGATATTATTTTGATGTCCCCCTGAAAATATTTTTCCTGGCAGCTTGTGAGTGTAGTATAATGCATAATATTCTTGATCCCCTCTCAGTGAAACTGCTAGTCTTTTGCCAGCGATGCTCTCTCATCACTGATGATTGCAGGATCATGAAGGCAAAGTTTGCCATGTCTTTACATCTCTGTCTCTTCTGAGTATGTTTTTCAGTTGTCTTCAAGGTTGTTCCAAGTACACTGAGCTCTTAAGAAGACTTTTGGATTCCCTTCTTTGGCACCTGGACTTTCAGTCCATACAGAAGGTGTGAGATTGTCTCTCCAGGACATTGACTTGATCTCTTGGAGAATCTAAATAACAAGGTCACTGCATCATCTAGAAGTTAGAGCAAAGAGCAAGTTTCAAAAGTATTTTCAACTGTGAAGTACAGTGCAACACATCCAGGTTTGGAGGCACAATACTTAGATATTAAGACATTTCAGCACACTTCCAAATCTTCAGGGTATTCTACTACTAAGAGACCTCTTTTTTCAATATGCCAGATAACAGCGATTGTCAAGTACCTGTGTTCTCTGTTTCTATGTTTCTACACATGCCACTTATTTAGACATGTCTCATTTTACCCTTATTGGTTTCTGTCTGCAGTAATGCTTTATCTAAGCAGTAAATTAATCTGGTGGCTTATGTTCCTTGCAGCACTAGCATCTAGACTTTATATACCCAAGCTGTGTTAGAAAGCTTCATTGATGGTTTCTATACAATGCATCTTCTCCAGGCTCTGTTTTTCTTGTCTGCATTTACTCTGTAATTCTTTCCTGCTGCTTCAGCCCTTGAGTTATCTTGTCACATGGAAATGGAGTGGGATTGCTGCTGCAGGTGTCATTTTCCAAGACCACAGCTTTGATCACATTCTTGTGCTCCTCTACTCATCCATCACGTCAAAAAGTTGGTCTTATTTTCCCATTCCCAGTTCTCAGGGCTCCACTTCTGAGCATTGGTGTTTTTTTGTGGGTTTTGATGTTGTTTTCTTGTGTTGGGGGGGGGGAAGTATATTTTTTCTTTCTTTCTTTTTCTTCATCTTGCTCTATTTCTGCTGAGGAAGCTGCTCTGCTGCTATCACAGTGTTTCATTTTGTACATACGAGGGAGGCTGGTTCAGGGCTATAAAATAGTCCTGAATTGCTATAAAATACAGAACTTCTTAAAACACAGCGTCTTACTCCATCAGTCAAGTCCCACACTGTAAATTTGTGAGTTTTCATGAAACTTGTAATCTGGACTGAAAGAAACCTGTAAACCTTTTTTGTCAGAACAGGTTTTATGCAATCTTCATCCCTTTTCTTCTCCCAATGCTCCTAGATGAACTTTTCCCTTGTGTACTACTTTGTGGTTTGGAAACCAGCAGAGTAAGGTGTGGAACCTAACGTTTGGAGAACAACTGGGGATGGAAAGTACGGGTCATCAAAGAATAATAATTTATTTGTCCATTTGACCAGAATTTCATTTGCTTGAGAAAATATTTTGAGGAAGCTGTTTCAAGTTCATTTCTAGGTAACAAGGGCATCCTGGGCACTGGCAGGCAGCGACAAATACAGCAGCTTTCACAGAATCACAGAACTGTAGGGGTTGGAAGGGACCTCTAGAGATCATCGGGTCCAACCCCCCTGCCAAAGCAGGTTCCTCAGGACATGTTCCTTTATGCTCCCTTTAGCGCAGGATTTCCACTCCTTGTTCTGCCAGAGGAAGTAGCTTTGAAACCAGAGAATTATGTGTATTGAGAGTCATGTGAACCCTAGTTCATATTTTAAGAACAACTCAATCTTTCCCCATAATCAGTAGCGCCCTTGCTGCTTATGAATTATTTTTGGCCACTGACGACCAAAAATAAGGAAGTCTTTTCTTGGCCTCTCGGGACGATGGGGCAAGGATTTTCTAATTAGAGGTCAGTGGCTTTTAACACTTCTCCTGCTACGTATCTGTTGCTCTGCTCCTTGGTTTGGGGCCGAAGGCGAACAGGGCTGAGCTGCACTGTTAGCACTCGCGTTTTGGCTGGAGAGAGGAGACTTGGCAGGACCGCCTCGGCTGGAAGGGTTTCAACCTAAAGCCAAAGCCACGTGCTGAAGGTTCCTCTGAGCATCCACATGGCCGCTGAGCCAAGAACACCCTGTCATTACTCTGCAGTTTCTCCTGAGCGAGTTGAGATAAGCCAGTTCTCTTGAATATAAACAGTATTAATTAGTCTTTTCCCTTGACTGATAGGAGAATTCCACCAAATGCCTTTTCTATCCAGTTCTAAATTCTTTGAACGATCTGGCATGTATTTACAGCACTTTGGCTGTACCTAACATCTTTTTCAGGGATAAAGGAGCTTGCACTGCCCGTCTAGGAGCTACATGGTCACACAGCACAGAGCTAAGTCAGACCCTACTGAGCTGGACCAGAAAAGGACATGCTGTCCTGACCCTCCTCACTTCCCCTGCACCCCCACTCTGTGTGCTCTCACTCATCCTTCACTGGTGTTTCTCAGGAGGAGTCAGGAGAGAGTTTCTGGAGGCTGACCTGGCTGGAAAATAATGGGATTTGTTTGGTTCAAGATCCTTGTTGGGTTGGTTTTGGGGTTTATTTAGATTCACATTTTGCTGGCTCTGTTCCCTGGCCTGGCTCACTGTATGCTTACAGAGTGCTGAGGCTCAAGAGGTGAATGCAGATGTGAGGGTCTGGGGTTAGGGTAGTCAGGCTGCAGGTTGCCTGTGCAGACATGAAACCACGCTCTTCATTTGGCACCTCTGTGGGGAGAGGAATATGCAAGGGGGTCGGGTTTTAGTTTGAATTACAAAATATGAGTTGTGATGTGTGTATTTGAAGATACCCACGCAACCCCTGCCATTGGAGGTGGCCTACATCAGATGGTCATGGTGTGTACCATCTATAGCTGGAAATGATTGAAAGGGAAAAAAACCCAAGTACAAACAGAAGGTATGAAGTTATAAATATCTGAGTCTTTTTCTATTTTACCATGTTTATATTTCAGTAATTTCTTGCATCTGAAATTTCAACTGAATCTACAGGAACTGGAGTATTGGTAGCTTGTCTTCTGGTTGCTTGCATGCAATCCCTCTCCAGTGCATAGTACTCAAAATGAATCAGTTGGCCTTGTCTGCTTGGTTTGCAGTTCCTGACAACCCACAAATTTTATTTTCACAGTCTGAGCGAGCTGTTCTGGCCCCAAGTTATAAACACTGGGGTTCTCATCATTTGTGCGTTACACAACTGAATGGGAGTTGCCCCATGCAAAACACTGTCTGAACCAGCTCATTCTTCTTAGAGTTGGGAAAAGAAGGGCAGGCACAACTGTTTTTTCAGATTGGAACAACACAGAGCATTTTCTTTCTCCCTTCCCTCTAGAAAAATAGTTCTTAAATACTTATCAAGCCAGAGAGACTTTTCTTTCTGACTCTTTCTTCCAGTTCTATTCTGTGGTTTACCTCAGTGTCTGCTTGCTTTTTCCATTCTGCAAAGTTAAGCCTGGTTTTGATTAAAAGCAAGCTGCGAGGCAGATTAATGCATTGCAAGGAAAAGCAGCCTTACTAAGACAAAAAGAGAGGAGGAAAGTATTTTGTCAGTGACTGCCTGGTCCTGTGTGCGATATTTTCCAGTAGAATTTTTTCTTGCAGTAGGACTAAGCCAATGGGTAGGGGGTTCAAGATCATTTTATGCCCCAGCCATCTCATCAAAAAGCCAAGAAGCATTCTTTGAACCAAGCCAAAAATCATCTGTCTGTCCTTTCTGACAGCTTTGTGGGCAAATCCCTCTGCCACAGAATTATTTGCAATGTACAATTTTCTCTTTCTTGGTTCCACCACACTTTCATTTCTGATGAACTTGTAAACTGTTTGTGTCACTGTGCTGTTACAGTGCTTTGTCACAGTAACTCCGGTGACTTGGACTTAGGAAGGCCAATGGCATCCTGGCTTGTATCAGAAATAGTGTGGCCAGTAGGTCTGGGGAGGTGACTGTCCCCCTGTACTCGGCACTGGTGAGGCTGCACCTTGAGTGCTGGGTCCAGTTCTGGGCTCCTCACCATCAGAAGGACACTGAGGACCCAGAGTGAGTCCAAAGAAGGGCAACCAGGCTGGGGAAGGGACTGGAGGGCAAATCCTATGAGGAGCAGCTGAGGGAGCTGGGGGTGTTCAGCCTGGAGAAGAGGAGGCTGAGAGGAGACCTTATCACCACCTCCCCTGCCCTGACAGGAGGGTGCAGAGAGGTGGGTGCTGGTCTCTTCAGCCAGGGGACAGGAGATGGGACAAGGGGAAATGGCCTCAAGCTGCACCAGGGCAGGGTCAGATTGAATGTTGGGAAAAAATTTTTCTCTGAAAGAGTTGTGGGGCTGTGGCACAGGCTGCCCAGGGAGGGGGCTGAGTCCCCAGCCCTGAGTGGTTTAACAGATGGGTAGATGAGGTGCTCAGGGATCTGGTTTAGCACAGGGCAGGAACAGTTGGACCTGATGATCTTAAAGGTCTTTTCCAACCTTGTGATTCGTCTGTCCTACCTGAGAGGTGAAGTCAGTCTAACACGTTGCTATCCCAAGCCAATCAGATAGGCAATCTAGTTCTTGGTATTGCTTAGCTTTTTTTTTTTTTGAGTTAAATAGTAACAGGAAAAATTAGGCAGAATGAAGGAGAAAAAGAAGAAAAGAAAGAAAATCAAAGCAAACAAAGCCCCAGTGCATACTGGGTCCATGTCAGTGAGTGGTGAAGTGCTGAGACCGCTGGAGGAGAGAAATAGAGACCAGATTCCAGAGGAGAGGAGGGAGATGTATGCAGGTTCTGCATGCAGAATAAGATGGACATTTTTCCTGTAAGCTGAAGAAGCCACAGAACTTCTTGTCTTCTACTGCCTAAGGCAGCATGAAGTGCAAAAATTTCTTTATTCTCTGACCAAATATGTTGCTTGGAGAATGCAGAGAGAGTTTATTTCATTCAAGCATCCCATTTTAAACGATTTCTTGCTGTAACAAATAGGCTTCAGCCCCCACTTTGTTCCAAACCCCCTCGTGTCCAGGGATCTTCTGTCCTCATCTTTCACTGGGCCCCTGAGCTAGGAGCAGTGGGACAGAATGGCATCCGGGGAAAGACACATCCCTTCGATACCACAGCTGGCTACAACAGCCACGGGGCTGTATTCTGGCAGTGGGTGACCCCTATAAGCACACATGGGGCAGGGCCAGGCTCAGATTGGGTCTGGTGGGTGCATTTGGTGCGTTCTGTGTTACATTTCTGATAGTAATGGACTGAGCAGCAGCAGCCACAGTGCCCTGGGTGGTTAGCAGTACCAGTATCTTCCTGTGTGGCTGTCTCTCCCGGGCTTACTGCAAGGCTGGGGTTTGCAAGATGCTCTGAAATGAGGGCTGCTTCAGTTCTGAGCCACAGACCACTCTCCGAGGTGGTCTGTGCCAGAGCATCCCACTCCTGAAGCACTGGCCTGTGCTTCAGCCTCACTGTGCAAAGCCCAAGCGGAGAAATGACTACTCTGCTTCCCACGTGAGCCTGAGCCTTTGGAGCCAGGGCCTTTGCCTCCTCACACATGTGTGGCAGTTAAATTGACCACTTATCCATCAAGAGGACAGAGAATTTGCTTCTCCCAGAGCCTTCAAATACACATCATTGCCTGGATATGTTTTTTCCTTGTCGTTGTTTTAAGAAGGACGCCGATAACAATAAATAATTGTATTTATTATTTATTATTGGTCCCTTACTCCATTCAGTAAATCGACATGAGTGCTTTCCCCTTTCACCTTGTTTTCCCTAATCCTAAACCTCCGGCCCCATGCCCTCTGGGTTTAAACAATCCTCAATCACCTGCCGTTTCCCGAAAATCCTGGCAGGAGGGTTTGCAGCTCCCGCAGGAGAGGGCAGCAGAGATCAGCAAATGCAGAGGCTGGGTACAGTCGCTCGCACGGGAGAGTAAGGTGAGGAACCCAAAGGGTTTGAGAGGTTTGGGGTTTTTTTTCTTTCCCCTTCTCTATATTCGGTTTTAAAGAACGGCAGCTCCAAGGCACTAGCAAAGCAGGAGCAATGCCAGTGATGGATTTTAGTGTTGCTTACAAACAGCTTCAGTCTGTTGGGAAAGGGAAGGAGGGCAGCGGAGTACCTAGCTTTGTCGTAAGGCATAGAATAGGCTTGCTATTAAACATGAGGCCACACCTCACTTGAAAGCTGTTTGGATTTGGCAAGTACAAAAATAGCTTGAAAATGCAGGAATAAGTAAAATTTGAAGTGTTATTTTCCCATCTAACAAGGGGAGGGGTGGGGTTTGCTTTAAAACTCGGCGGCTCGTTGCGGTCAAGTCCAGCTCAGTTTATTTCAGTGCTGAAGAATTGCCTCTTAGCTGCTTACAATGAAGGGGAGGTTCACTCGGTAGCAAATACTGAGCACAGATAGCAATGGCAGCAAGCTTATCCTGTGTCCAAGTGAGACAAGTAAACTCTTCCTGCATTTACCTGGAGGATCAGAGGATGCTCGTGCCAACAATCCACAGTAAATTGCTGGCAGTGTTCCTGCGTACCAGCAGAGATCACAGTAGCTTATATTTTTCTGTGTGTACAGGTAGGAAGAAGAAAGGAGCAGAGAAAATTTATGACAGGAAAAGTTCTCTCTGACGATTTTCAAAGATACATACCTGAGCATGTGCTGGTATGGGCGTTCCTGGTGAGCAGGGAATTGTCCGCTGGTTTTTAGGAGGATTTTTAGTATCTGGTTTACTAAATAGACCAGAACAGAGGCACTGGTGTGTTTGGGACAATATTTTGCTTAAATAATTTATTATTGTTATTAAAGTGTATTAACTCTTGCATCATGCCCTGAGAGCTCTTATTGGCTTCACAGCATCCCCTTTGAAGAGAACCCAAACTGAACTATTTCTCTTTTGACATTCAGACTTGTCACAGTGCTTGACAAGTCCTGCATGAGATATTCCCAAGCTCAGGGCAGTTTTAGTTCAGCAGGAAGCAATCCCTGAGTTTTCAGCCAGAAAACCAGCACAGAAACAGGGTTATTTTTTGGGGGTAGAAACACCTAGTATTTATAACTAGTGATGAGAGGCCACAGTGATGCAAAGGTTGTGATTGGGTTTGAACCTCATGTGTTTCCCTGTGGAGCTTTAGGTGGATGACAGGTACAGGGAGGCTTGCTGTCATGCCTAAAGCAAAGCATCGTTCTTGCTAGACACGGTTCTTCAGGTAACACAGCCAAAAGTCTTAAAAAGACTAAGGGCAGTGAGGAGTCTGACAGCGAAGGGACTCTTGCCTTTCTCTGAGGAGTTTCTGCTCCCACCTCTCCCGCACCCTTTCATTTCCCTGGCCCTTTTGTATCACAGGCTCATGAGCGGTTGAGGGTTGAGGGCCAAGGGAGGTGTGTTTGTTCCTGCTAGGCCACTTGCACTGTTTCTCAGGGAAGGGCATAACTTACCAGGAAGAAAACACGCCAGCGAGCCTGGAGAAGCAGACTGAGCAGTGTCCTTACGCTGGAGGGTTTAGTGACAAACATGAAGGTAAGTATTGGCAAACACTTTCTTCATGGACAGGTGGCTTATTTTATAGAGCGAGTATTCTATTTTAAAGTGTGGACCTGCTCATGCTCACACCCTGCATCTATAGGTTTAGGAAATTATTTAATACGTGGAGCGTACAGTCCTCATTGCAGTGGTTCTTAATTCACTCTAGGGTCCTGCATGGCATCTGCCCGAGGGATGAGATGGGCATGGCAGCACGTGAGAGCATCCCTCATCTGTGGGAGGCTGATTTCTGTGGCTGGAGCAGGCCCCACTCCAGCATGGGAAGAGGAGGGAAACATGCCCTTTCACCCCATGGGTTTGGGGGCTGCTTTCAGCTCTGGGCAGCCGTGCTTGCTATGGGCTAGTTTGCCCAGGAGTTTGAGGAGGTAGTGAGATGCTCTGAGTAATGAGAGTTACTGAGTCTTTCACTCGCAGGTCTAGTTGGAAGCCAGCTCAGCCTGACAGCAGCTGCACCCCAGGAGAGTGATAAATTGCTTACATAAATAAAGATGATGTAAATGCTGGTGATGTCAGGGGAACTGCCTCTGGTTCACTGGTGCAGTCTGTGCTTCACTCTCCTGTTAGGAGAGGTCTGAGAAATGAATTTCCCTCTCTCATCCCAGCAACAGGGTTGGGGCACTGCTGGCAGGGTGGCATTGGTTCCCCTGGTCAGGGCTTATGGGTTCAGCTGGTTCTGGGGTTTAGTCTTTATCCTGGTGTGAGTCAGGAATATCTGCTCTGAAAGAGTAAGGTTCATTCTCTTCTCAAAATGTATGTGTCTGATGGCTTCTGGCGGTGGGGACTTCCAAAGAGACCTTTCAGTAGCTTTATTCCTAGCTAAATACAAACGTCCCGACTATCCCCACCTGCTGGAAGGGCTGGGATGCTCATCAAGACATGCAGCCTGATTAAAAAAACACTGACTGAGTCTTCCACAAAAAAACAATTAAACCAAGCTCAAATACCATATCTAAAACTTGATGTGTGGACATTTAAACCTTGTGTCCAGTACATGCACACGTTGGCCAGGACTTCAGCTCAGGTCTCTGCAGAGTAGCCCAGGCCATGAAGGGCTTGGGGAGCTGTGGTTAGCAGAAGCACAACTGGCTGCAGGGAAGGAGTCAGGGCGGTTCCCTAGTGCCAGCAGTAGTAAGAAATAAAATCCGAGGAATGGTTTTGCCTCCTGATTTTGTCCCTGCATCTCTAAGCCTGCAAGGGGAGTAAGCTGCAACAGTTTTCTCTAGGGCTTAAAGTACTTTTGTCTTTGTTCTCCAGTCCTCACCATGACGGATGTTCAGAGCAATGGTGGTAGCTGAACATCTTGTCTCTTTAGGTAGGCTTTTGGAAAGGTCTAATTATGTCAGATGTACGCAAAAGGAGTTGGACTTGGTCCTTACAGGTCCCTTCCAACTCAGTGTATTCTATGATTTTGGAGGGTGGGAGGGGTGTAGTGCAGTTTTGTGGTGCTTCGTGTTACATTCATGGGAATGGCTACCAAGCTCTGAACCCACCCATATGACCTGACTTAACATCCACAATACAAGGTCAGCAAAATGGGAAAAAATATAAATCATCTGCTAACAGTTTCTATATTGTATGCATTTTTAGCACGACTAGAGCAAGAATCTTTTTCAGAGTGACTGAATGTAACTTTTAAAATGCTGCCTCTCTGACTTCCACAGTGTAAAGCTAGCCTTGATGAGAAGAGAGGGGGAAAAGCCCAAATTGGTTTGTTTTGAAATTTCAACAACTACATGTGTTTGTAGCGGTGTTTGACCTGCTCTGCAACTCTAAGAAACACTTAAAAATATGCCAACAAAATTATCATAGAATCATAGGTCTGGGCTGGAAGGGACTCCAAGGATCATACAGTTCCAACCCCCTGCCTGTGGCAGGACCACCAACCTCCAGGCCTGGAGCTACACAAGGTTGCCCAGGGCCCCATCCAACCTGGCCTTGAACACCTCCAGGGATGGGGCACCCACCCCCTCTCTGGGCAGCCTGTTCCAGCCCCTCACCACTCTCTCCGTAAAGAACTTCCCCCTAATATCTCATCTAGACCTTCCCTCCTTTAGCTTTAACATATGAGTATTTCCCTTTGCCGTGCAGAATGTCCAATAAAAACTTATTTTGGAGCCATCTTTACCTGAAGGGATATGGAAGTACCCATAGGAGAGAACCGTGGTGCACAGCCAGGAGCGTTTTCCTGGGACAGCTGTCAGCACAAGGTTCAGTACGGATGGATGCTGCGCTCCGGGGGCTTGTAGCAATATTGATATTGAGGAAAAGAGCACTTTGGAGATCCTTGCAAGTGTATTTATTTGTCAGCCTAGATCTCCTTAGTATACAGAGAGTGAGAAAGTGATTTAAGATATCAGCCAACCTTGTTTATGTGGAAAAGCATGTGTCATCTCCCTGCTAACACAAACCAAGCCAAACATTTATGGAGCACGGCTATGGCAGGGCCTGAGCAATGCTTTGCTCTGAGAGTCGCTATCATCCTTGAGTAAGTGCCAAAATAAGCATGACTGGAGCAAAGGACAGTGACAGGTTTAATATTGTGCATCTCAGAAACTATTGTAGCTGGACAGACCGGAGGAATCCCAGTAGCAGAAAAATTTCCTTTTCTATTTTCTTGGTAGTGGTGGTTATTTGGTGGTGCCAGGAGTAAGAAATTGTATCATTTCAGTTGCAACTGCCTGTGTTGCTGACAGTTTCACTGCATTCAAGTTTGTTACTATTCTTTTTTTTGGTTTTGTTCCCTACAGGTTTCTTACTTATAAGAGTAACTGGCTTTCTGTTAGCAAACCTTCCCCCATGCTTTTCTCATTTCAGTCTCCTCTAAAAGATACCATGCCTTCACCATGCAATGACTGAGGCTGAAAAGCTCTGTTCCCTCAAAAATCTTTCCTTCTTTTCACCTCTCCATAGGGTTTCATCCTTGCCAACTCTTTTCTCAAGTTCCACGCTGCTTACGTATGTAACTTCTGAAGATGGTTTTCTTGTCAGTGCCTCTGTGGTGGAGGGTTTTATGGCAGCAATTATCTCAGAGTGAATACTTTGCTGGGATTAAGGGTTTCAATTAATGTCCTTTTGGTTTCGTGGTTTTTAAAAAAATGTGCAAATCATGGGCTGCTGTTTAATTTTGTCTTCCAAACTTTTAATTTTTTGAAATTTTGCTCTGTTTTCTTTGAGTAGCAGTGTCACAGGTTCTCTGTGGGAGTCCAGTTCAGGATTCGGTAATAAAACTGAGTGGAGAGTTAATTGCTTGGGCTCAGTCCCATACTATTGTCTGTCCTTTGAGTCAATAGCTAAAAATCCTTAAAATGAGATAGCTGATGGGAACAGTTGCATTCACATGAGGTGAATAATCTCCAAGAGAGCTTTTGAAATTCATGCATCTTCAGGATGTAAGTGAGCATAGCTTTTCTGAAGCCAATTGTATACCAGCTGAGGATCTGCCCAAAGATTTCTGATGTACCACGCCTTCACTAAATTCATTCATGCAAAGTTATTCAGAGAGAATCAAATGACACTGCATGTAAGAAGAGAAAAAGAAAAAAAAAAAAAAAAAAAGACCAGCCAAGCAAATTCATATTTGCTTTGAAAGTTTGTAGAAAAGGGTTGGATTCTTTTCTGCAACTTTGGCGGGTTCTGATTCAGCTCTGGCAATAATTATTCACAGCAAAAATGGATTCTGTATGATAGAGAGAGAAAAATCCACATAATTCCCAGGGAGTCTTGACAGTCTATGCAATTAAACTGATTCCTGACAACTCTGGGCAGTGAAAAAGGATAAAAATGAAGTTCATATTGGATATACATGAATTGTTAAGACAGAAAAGCCAGCTTGTCTTCCAAGTTGCCACGTGATTCTGCATCTGCCCCAGGGCTGCTGGTTAGACAGGAGGTCATCTCTTAAATACCCTCTCCAGATTCAGTGTCTCATTTAAAATTACACCTTCTGCTAAAAAAAAAACAACCCACCCCAAGCATGCAGTACTCCCAGACTGCATTAGCCTAGCTTCAGCTTCTGGCCATCCATCACCAAGTCAAGCTGAGGGCGTTGCTGTATGTGGGAGCCAGGGAGCTGCTGGGTGCCAGCCAGGTCCAACCTCTCGAGCAAGGCTGATTGCTTAAGGCATCATGTCACACTCTCAGGGTCACCCAGCTCCCCACTCTTGCTTTCTGCCGGCGTATCATGTGGCCACAGCAGGATATACGCACGCCCCGAGGTTTCCACCACTATCTCCCCCTGGTTACAGGGTTTAATCATTGTCCGCTGTGGCTCTTTTCAGAGCACAAAGGGCTGCTTTCTAAGACAATGCACGCACTGAAACTCAGCGTTTCTGGTGCCTTTTGTGTAACAGGGTTATTCTGTTTCTTTGGAAGACCCCTGCTGAAGCCCTGCGTGTGCGTTTTGCCAAGCGCCTCGCTGGTCTCCTTCCCGCCTAGAAGCGCTTTCGCGAAGGCATCGTTTTACCGCTGTCTGCCTGGGAGCAGATTGTGATCAGATTTCAGTTTCTGAAAATCATTTCTGAGCTTCCCAGCGGTAGCGATTCCTGCAGTACAGGCTTCCAGCCTTTTGTGATATCAGGCAAGCGACCCACCCAAAGCAGAAAAATCCAGACGTGGAAACACTAAAAATATTCTTCGTGTTGCTACTTGAGAGAAAGCGGTGGCCCTAACGTGTCCTCATCGCATGTTCTGGGGTGATGCTTCTAGACATAAATAATAGCTTGGTCTGTGGTTTCTTTGATGGGTATCAATGGATAGAAAGCTAAACTCCTGCCTGTAATGATGCTCTTCATTTCCGCAAGCTCTCCTTGCAGGATGCTCGGGAGCAGGCAACCTTCCCTGCTCCCGTCTCTGAGGCAGCAGATGACTTGTGTGCTCAGCACTGCCTGTCACAGAACGAAACAAACTGTCCAGAGGCAGTAGCGACTGATATCCCTAAGGAATACGATTTGCTTTAAGTGTTCTTTATAGGTGGCTTAATGGAGGATCTAAAGTGCCTTTGACGTGATGCTGCAAGAAGTCACTTTTTGTCCTGGGCTATCAAGTGAAATCCAGAGTATGAATTCAAATTGAGCAGAAAAATTGTAGAATCATTGGTGTTTGTTGATGGAATTTTTTTTTCTTTTTTGGGGGTTGTTTTTGTTGTTGTTGTTGTGTTTTCTTTTTAACCAGAACCTGTCATCTCTTCTGGCTGGTAAATTATTTATTAGCTATCATAGAACAGTTGGACTTGATGATCTAAGACTAAGAAGACTAAGGGGGGACCTTATTAATGTTTATAAATATCTTAATCATGGGATGCAGGGGGAAATGGCCAGCCCCTTTTCAGTGTCTGTGGGGACAGGACAAGGGGCAATGGCTGCAAGTTGGAGCACAGGACGTTCCGCACCAACATGGGGAAGAACTTATCCCCAGTGAGGGTGAGGGAGCCCTGGGACAGACTGCCCAGGGGGGTGTGGAGTCTCCTTCTCTGGAGAGATTCCAGACCCGTCTGGACACCTATCTGTGCAATATGAGCTGGGGAGCTGCTTTGGCAGGGGGTTGGACCCGATGATCTCTCAAGGTCCCTTCCAGCCCCTGTGATTATGTGATTCTGTGATTTTAAAGGCCTTTTCCAACCTTGTGATTCTGTGATGTTTTCACATTACGTACCCGGCACAATCTTTTTACCATGACCATCTTCCAAATCAGACTGTGAGATCCCAGGAATACTGTAACCAATGTTTTAAGTGAGTTGGGCGTGAATCTAATGGTAGAGGCTGGTTGATAGCCCCTGGTGCCGCCTTTAGTTTCTGCCTACAGCCCAGTGCAAGGGAGGCTGGACCTTACCTAGGTGAGCATGACGTGCTTGACCACCATCGATTCACCCACAGGCTGCAACACAAAAACAAACACTCCCTAAAGCATTCCTAAGGTGATGAATTTGAGCTTCCATAACAAACTACCAGCATAAGAAAGCAATGTCACCAGTCTCCAAATACATGAGCTGTGTCTGATCTGGTGGTGGCTGAGAAGTGCTCTTGCTACTGAAGCACTTGAAGCTGCTCCGATGAGTTTTCCAAAGCAGGTCAGATCTGAGAAGGCTGATCAGGCTCTTCCAAATGAACATAAAGTAAGGTGGCTTCCTGAAAAACAGGATGATTTCAGTAAAAACAAGCAGCAGGGATCATCTTAGGGCAAGGCAATTTCATGCAAAGAAATTGTGAATGGGATCTATTACAGTTGTCATGGATGATCTTTATATATTTGAGATTATTGAGGGGTTGCTGCCTATACTTTTTGTCTGGCAGGATTTTGGAGCCCAAATTTTAAATCCTCTAAACAAAACCGAACCATAAACTACTTAAGGTGACAACTGCTTTAGGCTCCCTTTGATTGCTTTGCAAATCCAGGCCTAATTTAGAATCCGTTTAAATATTTTTTCCAAATTATTGCAGAATTAATTCTTTTTGTCTTGTCAGTTCTAATTCAAACTCCCTTTGTGACATCTCTCTCCTTACCTCCAATTTCCTTCAGCAGCCTGTCAGTAGCTGGGATGGAGACTTGGGCTCACACCATGTTACATCTTTGCTGCTGACTTAGACACTGCAAAGGTGGGGTTTTTTTGTGAGCTACTGGTTATGATCGTGCAATAACGTAACCAGATCACCAGGCCTTGAGCCAGCATGGGGACATGAAGTTAAGGTAAGGAGTACAAGGTCTTAGCCAATACTATTCTCATAATCTCCAGAAGTTTTCTCTGAAGTGGTTTATTCACACCCCAAATTGGATGAAGCCAAAGAGGGAGCGCTAGCTTCAAGGCATACGCAGCATATACTTAATAAAAGGAAGCTTTCAAGAGAGGAATGTGTGAGCTAATGCAATCCTAGAGCAAGAGTAACTCATGCTTCAACAGGTTATGTGCATTTTTGTGTCTGCGGCTGATAACCTGCCCCTACTTGTCACTGCTAATTATTTCCCACTAAATGAATGTTCAGCTCATAGTGGTCAAGAGATTCGACACTTAAATGAGCAGTTCTAAACTGTCAGATGATCTGTTTCCTCACTTCTGCCTCACTTACATGTGAGGTAGCATGCAAGCGTGTCTGTTTAGCACAAGGTCAGCTGGTGAGCAGGCTCCAGTTGGATAGTATATGCATGACAGAAGAAAAATCAGATTGCGACCAAGATCATAGAATCATAGAATCACAGAATTGTAGGGGTTGGAAGGGACCTCCAGAGATCATTGGGTCCAACCCCCCTGCCAAAGCAGCTCCCTAGGACATATCACTCAGATAGGCGTCCAGATGGGTCTTGAATATCTCCAGAGAAGGAGACTCCACACCCCCTGGGCAGCCTATTCCAGTGCTCTGTCACCCTCACTGTGAAAAAGTTCTTCCCCATGTTGGTGTGGAACTCCCTGTGCTCCAACTTGCAGCCATTGCCCCTTGTCCTGTCCCCACAGACACTGAAAAGGGGCTGGCTGATTCCCCCTGCATCCCCTGCTTAAGATAAATGTAGACTTTAATTAGGTCCGCCCTTAGTCTTCTCTTGTCAAGACTGAACAGTCCCAACTTACTCAGCCTTTCCTCATAGGGGAGATGCTCCAGGCCCTTAATCATCTTTGTAGCCCTAAGATGTGTTTCAAATAACAATAAGAAAAAGAAAACAGCCCAACAAAACAGAGCATGTGATAATATCCTTGACATTTAGCATCTTGAAGCAAAAATTGCTAAGGGAGATTTTGGAATCAACACAAGGAAAGGTTTATGTGTAGGGACACTGAGGTACACGTATGCTAGGAGCAGTGCAGGCTGAATGTTCAAGGGCAGAAGATAAAATGATTGGCATCTTGTGGTCTCCTAGCTTTCTGTCTGCATAAAATATTCTCACTGTGCAAATTATATTCTCTAGTTTAGCTTAAAAGACATTGCCTTTTGGGTTTCAGTTGGCATCTGGGTATTCTGATGTGTTCAGCCATAAACTCCTCCACACAGATTATACATCTGAACTATTAAAAGGTTTTTGCTGAGAGGGAAAACGTGTGCTCCTGAGCTGTTGGAAAGTTCAGGAGGTGAAAAACTTTTCCAGCCTCTATAAATGGCACGTTTGAAAGTAAACTGTTTCATTACAATGGTTGTTTGGAAGCTGCAGCTGGCAGCTCTGTCTTTAGGGGGAAAGTGGTTGTGGCTTTGACAGTAGCAAAACAACAGCGTATGTGTGAGGTAGCCAACGGTATTCATGAAGACATTCTGTCCTGAAGTGAGCTTTCCTTTGGTGTCAACAGACTTTCTGAAGAAAATGTTAAGGAACAAATGAAAATAGTCATAGAAAAAGCTTAATTTTTGAAGGCAGAGGGAGGGAGAACGAATTCTTAGTGCTCCAGGGTAACTGAGGCTGGAAGGGACATAGGGAGAGCTCTGGTCCAACCTTGTGCTCTGAGTGGGGTCAGCTCTGGGATCATACCAAGTTCTGCAGGGCTTTCTGCAGTCTGGTCTTGGAAACCTCTAAGGATGGAGGCCTCACAGCCTCGGGGCAACCTGATAGAGCAACCTGCTCTACCTGCCTTATGACTGAAAGCTTTTCTATCAGCATGTTAACTCTAGATGCTCAATATCGTGAGACAAATGTGACCACTAATGGCCTATGAGACACTTCTCTTTCTGTGAAAAGACAGAAATGTAAACCATGGGTTTTTGGATGTAGAGCTTTGTCACCAGACCCCTCTGTTTTGGCAGAATATTTGTCCAATCTGTCCTGATTGAACTATTCCAACTAATACAAAGATATTTCTGTGAGGTAAAAGTGAGTTAGAGTCTACTGGTTTGACCCTTTTTGGAAGACAGCAGACAGGGATTCTTGCTAGTGCTTTGCTTTGCAGTATTTCACGTGAGGTCTTACCTGTCAGGGTGCTCTGCTGTTGCCTGTTAGATGCGGTCCATGAGGTGGGGTAGGAAGAGGAGTAGCTGATTCATTGTGCCAGATGGAGCTTTTGCCGTCTACTCCCTGTCTAGACTCAAGGAGCTTTCCTTGGGGCTTCAGGTGCCTGCACCATCACAGAAGAGTTGAGCAGGATCTCAGAGGCTTTATGTCTGCTTCCCATGAGCTACCAGCGTTGAGTTTTCAGGATAGTTCTGGATCTCACTGGTCTGCACTGGGGACAGCAGAGTTTTGCTATTTGTTTCATCTCCCATGCTGCAAAGACACAGCAAAGGGCTGCACTCGAGTTTCGACTTTAAACACTGAAAATAGCTGAAGAGCAGCAGAAGCATGGTCTGGAGTAGCAGTCTACAGAGCATAAATGTTTGGCACGCAGTTATGTGGTGTTTCAGTAGGTTCCAGTTTAAGTACCTGTTTAACTATTTGGCTGACCAAAGCCAAGAACTCTGGCTATTATATAATCACATCTCATGTTCATACCTGTTAAAGTATGTGTATCTCATCGATACTGGATATCTGGAAGTAATTTGAGTTCTGTTAAGTCCTCAGGGTATTCTTTTTTCTATCTATCTTTATTTATTTATTCTTCTTTTAGAATTTAACTTAGTAGATTGTATACAAATATTTGTGTTTACTTGTCAATGGGAATGTAGGAGGTAGGAATGCTGGGTTGGTTTGTTTGTTGATACTGGCTTTAGAAATGGCATGTATGTATCTAAAATGTGATTGGCTTTTCAACACCTGCCAGTCACTTGGCTTTCTGGCTATTGATTAATAAATTATTTGAGGAGAAGGTATTTTTAATATAAAGTGTCTCAATGGGATTGTATATTTTGATGCTCTATTCATAACACATATGATTGTAAATGGAAAATTTTAATTTTAAAACGTTTAAGGGAATAAGGGCAGGCTCTAAAAAGTGTGTACTCAAGTCAAAAGACTTTACTTTTGCAATCCTGTTACTATGGATGAGACTACTCATGACTGAAAGTTGCAAGACTGGATCCAGAGTAAATACTTGATTCAGTGGGATTCTGAGTGCTTTGAAATGTTATTCAGGATAATCTATAGCATATTTATAGTTTACTGGAAATGCTGTTCCCAACTTATTTTTCTTTGTCTGTTGATACTATTTGATGTATACTTACTCTAGCTTGTAATAGCCCTGCGTATAACAGATACTTTCCATTCATTTTGAACACTTTCAGGTTAAGCAACCACAGTCTAGAACATACTCCTTAAAAAAACCCAAACCTTTAAAACAAACCTTTTAAATTTCTTTCAACATAAAGAAAAGGTTAAGATCACAAGATAATATATAGTAGTTTAGTCAGAGCTATGAAATGGATTCAGATATCTTTACTTCCATATTTCCAGAAAGTCATTTTGAAGAACCTCCTGGCTAATGTCATTGCGACTGAGAGCCATACCAAGAAAGTGATCTGGATAGTTTGGCTTTGTATCTTATGTCTTGCCCAGGTTTTGAAGCTTAGGTGCCCAGAACCTGACCAGGCTGCCTCCATGGATCTCTTGCCTCCTCTCAGGACGGCACCACATCTGCTATAGGCGTGGGCAGTGTCACCAGAGCCTGCCTTTTCCGTGGCTGACTCAAGACCACTGCATCAGCTGAGAGGAAAGTGACCACTGAGAGGTAGGTGACTGGTCTTTCTTGACTCCATAGTTCTTAGTTCTCCCAAAATTGTGCAGATGTCTCCAGTCTCTTAACTACTCTGTGCTGAGGTATTGTCCATCTCTCTTGTTGAAGCAGAGTTACTGTGCAGCCAGGACCACAAGGCTCAAGCTAAGGGAAAGTGGGAGGCAGATAAGTTTGTGGCAAGGAGACCAGGGATACACGTTTGGTCCCTGTCACCGTTGTTTCTGTCAAGTGGAGTCAACTTTCTTAGGACTCTTCTAAATGATATGAGTGAGACAATGCTGGCAGCAACAGTTTATTTATGGTACAGAGATCTCTGTGCTATGCTATCTCTCATTAATTACAGATATAATTTCTGCAAATGTAACCCTTAAATGTTTTGGTCACTGTCAGTAGTCCCACCGAAAGATCTTGCTAGCTATTAGAGCATATTTATATTTTCTAATAATGTATTAGCACAACCTACTTGTTCCTTGGTTTCTTAAGAAATTGTTTAAGAAACTCATTCTCCACAAACCTATTTCAGGACAATTCACTTAACTATTTACTTCTTCAATAATATTTAAATGACTGTCTAAAGGACATCAGCTTTTATGAGAGATGCTTAACAACCAGCAGTGCACTGCTGTGTCCATGCATGGATGCAAACATCTGCCCAGACAGCATGTTTTTATGTATGTGCGTAGGTTATTTCTGTTCTTAAGTGAACCTGAGCTGACATACAACTCAAGCAGACTTCTCAAAGAGAAGAGTGTGGGGGAGAAGGCACAGAATCAGGCCTTTTACCTTCATCTAACTTACAGAAGCCTCCAGAGATTTATTTTCTTTCATCAGCAATGCCGAAAACAAATTCACTGCTCATGCAGGTTGAGATCTTATCAGGCAAACCTTGGTACAAAGCACATTTTACAGACACACTACGAACCCTGGAGAACAGAGGCTTATAAGGACATTGTCGACAGTGTTCAGCGCTGCAGTAGAGCTGATGCCAGCGTGGCTGGCTAAAATGATCTTGTTTTTAAGGTAAAGATTTAGGTCTGTTTTTACATGGTAATATCGTGAAAATAGAGGGAAAACATCGCTTGGGATGACTCATAAAAAGTGCTTTAAAAATGCTTTTAAGATTTAAGGCATAATGCAGATCCTATAAATCTACTCCACATTCTTTTACTGGGAATGACTGACTACCAGGGATTGTAAATCAAGAACCTAAATAAGGGGGGGGGGGTGTTTTGACATGTAAACATAGATTATGCATTAACTGAGCCCTGACTTGACTGCCTCCTGGTTCTTCAGGGGCCACAAAAGCAGGCGTTGATTCTCCTGAGCAGTGGTTTTGCCTTGTGAAAGCTGGCAAGCAAAAACATAGGTTAGCATTCCTCTGGGGAGAGAAACCTTTTTGCTAGTGATTCGGGAGAGAGAGTTGCTTTCCCCCTCGCTCAGTCCTGCTTTTCTGCCCACCCCCTGCTTCATTCATCTCCTGTTCGGGTTTGCGTGTGTTTTGAGGAGGCAGCGTTACTTGGGAAGTTAAATGCTGCCTCCTCAAATCTTCTGAGCTCCCAAAGCTCTCTGAACATGAGCGTCAACTAGAAGGGTAACCCTCCACACCACCACATGTGAGCAAGTACGCTTGGGCACACACGTACATGCACCCACTCTTCTCAGCGTTCGTGGGGAGGGTTCGCTCTGTTTCTTGAAGCCGCTGTTTAAGAAGCAGCTTCCCCTTCCCATCCAAAACGTCTTTAGGAAATTCCATCATCTTATCACAAATATATTTGACCATTTGCATCTTTGGCCTCGGCTTAATTTGTTTTCGCCTCGTACCCTTGTCTCCAGGCTGTAACTCACACCGTGCAACCTTGCACAGCGAATACTCCCCTGCCTGTCCAGCTGCTTATCTGAGCAGAGAGCAGCCCTGGCACTCTCACAGCAGCCAGCTTACTTAACCTTATCTGCTTTACGCTTCTATATTTAAACAAGGAGGGCTCTTTGTCGCTGAACTAATATAAAACATAACTTGACTAGATGCCTGACTTTTAAAGAAAGGGCATCTATCACTTTTATGTGGCATTTCAAAGAAGAAGGCATTTAATAAAGCTGGAAGACAAAGAAGGGAGGCTGTCTTAATGCACAGCTAGCCGTCTAATGATTAACTTCTCTTGATGCTTAATCAGTTTATGGCAGAAAAAAACCAACCCACAATGCTGTGGCATTGTTCAGTGTTGCAGTAAGAAGTTTGCTTCACTGTCTAAAGTAGATGCAAAACCTGTCTACAGCTGGTGCGCAAGAGTGTATGACACACTTAAAAATCCTCCAACCATGTGAGCAGTACTCAAAAGCATTGAAAACAGGAGGATGAGGAGGGTAGCATCAAGCCTCCACCCCGCAAGAAACAGCAGTGGATACAGACAGAGAGGTCTTTGTCTTCCTGAGATGATGGCATCAAGCTGTGCCACCTCCCAACCCCATGTCCTGCTTGTCCCAAGACCCCAGGAGAGCTCCAGCTCGACAGTGTAGGGACCATCAGGCAGCTGCCAGAGCTCTATGAAAGGCAAACTGCTGCTTTTACCTCCTCCCTGTGGCATAAGATGCTGCTAACTTAGAATACAATGAAAACTGAATACTTTTTCGACACAACTCTCTAAGCCAGCCTTACTGCAGGTACTTCCTTACATAGATGTTGATTTTTATAAGGTAACAGTCTCTTTCCATGCCTACTTCCTGGAAAACCAAGAAGTTCATTTATGTTCTCATTTGCTGCTACAGAAGTACATTCAGCCATCTAAGGCTGGTTTAGGTAATTCCTATCTCAAAGGGAGGAAAAAAAAATCCTGTCCAAGATTGTAACATAATTTTAAAAACATTTGCAATTGTAGTTTTATATCTGACAAAATTAGGGAAAAATCCTATGAAATTGTTACAGCGGGTGTGAGTTTTTCATTTTTGATGTTATGGTCATTTTCTTCTCCTAAGAATAAAAGTTTGCAGAATGCAGCTCTCCCATTGCCTCTATTTAGATAAAATAGAAATTGAAATCACCTTTTCCTTTCTTTTGGCAAAAATTGTTCCTTCTTTAGAGAGTTTCACAGCTTGATTGATGTGCTATAACAGTCCGTACAGTGTAATGGCACGGAACAGTGTCCAAATCATTACTGTCCCACTTGACTGCATTTGGCTGTATTTGTAAGAAGGACCTGCTCAATCTCCTCCACCCTCAGCTTAAAAGAGAGAAGGAGGCAAAGCCTTTATCCTTACTCCTCATTTTATCCCTCCAGAGGGATTTTATCCCTCCGGAGGGATAAAATGCCTTCATATGTCCAGATTCTTTTATAAGAGCATACTGCAAATGGGGAAGAAGAGGGTGTTTTGGCTTGCCAACATGCTTCCAGTGAGTTGAAGGACCCTCTGCTGATTTCTCATCATCGTCATTATATGTATTTTCAACTGAAATTATTTAAAAGTGGGGTAGTTGTGATAAAAAGTGGTTTTTGTTGCCTGGAAGCAACTGCACACAGTAGTTTTGTGCCTACAGTTTGTAATAGCAGCAGTACTCGGCTTACTATTACCTGTAGTGTAAGCTACCTGACTACCTGACAAGGTAGTCATGACCCTGGAAATTCAGTGCTCACTCTCCTTTCCTAACAAAACGGAACCCTGGAGCTGCATGCCCCTGGGTGGAGATCACTTAGTGGCGATTTGAATGGGTGTTTCTCTGGGTAGAGGGTGTTGAGTACCCTCTGAGGCCTCAAGTGCATTGCATGGGTCACTCCAAAGGGCAGTTGAGACATCCTTGCCGTGGGAGGGTGCCCAGCATTGTGCAGTCCTCGCAGTCACCTGGAACTGCAGCTCGACTCTATCCTGCTTACGTTTTAGCCTAAACCTCTTAAGAGGTGTGTGAACTTTGGTGAACCGAGCCTGCTCTCAGGACAAGGGGCTCTGATTATTAAACACTTTTTCATGTCTGTAACAGCTTTCACCCAAAGACCTTCGGACACTTGAATGCACTCGTGATTAACTGCACGCTCTGCACTGGGTCCCAGCAGAAAACACCTGGGAAAGCCAAGTCAGCTCTGGATATCCTTTCCCAACATGAGGACACGGTGCAGAGTGACCTGCACCAAAACCTCGTTTAAAATGCCTCAGATGGCTCAGCAGTTCTGCTTTCTAGCTCTACATTCTGAATGGCCCTTTTCAATAGCACGATTTAAACCAACCTAAAGAGCAACCACTTCCAGATTCTGGAAAATTACAGATATTGTATACATATATACAATACACCACCAAGTCTATTCGATTGTACAGTGGATTGAAGGACAGTCCCAGAGTTAGTGTACTGGTGTATGATTTGAAGACCTGGTTTCCAGCATTTTCTTTACCTATTACAGGATTTTTGAGGGGGTGAAGAAAAGAGTTCTGCCTGTTTCACATGTGCTTTTATTGCTTTATTATACTGTTATTGTGCTTGAAACAAAGAAAGTTTCCTACTACAGCCTATTATGGAGAAAAAGGTGTAAGAGGGAGATCTGCCCCAGTGTTAGGGTAGCCAAGTAGGTGTCATGGATAATCCATGTTCAGCCACTTCCCTTGACTTAGGTGGCCATCTCTCAGCAGAGGGATGAGAGGTGCAGTGTCTGCGTTAGCTCCCTTGCCTTGCTCTAGGAAGCAACAGAGAAGTCCTTGCCAACCTTTTAAATGCCAAAGTCATACCAGTCTCCTCTCCACATGGGTAGTGTTTAGAGAGATTTTGCTTTATTTTTCTTTTTCCTTTATTGTTTTTTCAACGTTGCATCTGTCCTAAAGCTCAAACTGCAGGCAAGCTTGTTTTGTAACTGGATTTTGAATATATATATATATATAAAATTATGTCTTTGAATATATCTAAAGGTAGCTGTCAACACTGATCCTTAAAAGTCTTCTACCTCCTTTCAGTGTTATGGACACAATTAAGCATATAACCACAGAGTTGAACAGCCAAAGACTTCTGCCAGCTTTTCTACATGGCTGGGATTTTATAGCACTATCACACTGAGGTGTGACTGACAATTCATAAAACCCCAGAAGTTAAAGGTGGAACAGGCTCTTAGGTCACCAGCTCCACTTCCCTGCCAGGGTGGGATATGCCACAGGTGTTCCTGCTCCAAGACTTACACAAGTGCTGCTCCAGTGGTGGTTGTCATTAATTACTATATTTCTGAGTGTAGGAGTAAATCCTGGTGGTTCTGAACACCGATTCCTTAGGGGAGTGGGAGTCCCAATAGCTCTGTTCTTCCCAAACCTGGGACATTGTAATTTGAAACATGATTGTCCTGTTTTGTCCAGAAGAGTAGAGGACAGTAAAGCATGTGGATGAACTGAGTTCTTCACACGGGACATAGTTTCTGTAGCTGGTGAGTTTTAGACAGCTATCTGTACCCACTCGGTGTGACAGCTTAGCCTGGCCTGCCAGCTTTTAAGTCAGGGTGGGATTTCCTTTTGCTGCAGGGTTCATTCACAGTTAAGCGTGCTCTTTCCCTCATTAACAGTTTAGTACTGTGCAAATCACTATGGTCTTTTGTTACCATATTTTCTGCAGAGGATGTTTCAAGCTATTCATTGCTAGCTAGATATTGCAACATTTTGCTTGAACTTGTAGAAGTAAGTAATCTTTAATTTTTCTTTATTTTTTCAAGTAGAGAATGAAATTCTTTTACTGTTTTACGAGGTTCTTATGGTATCTGACACAAAGAAAATAGAATTAAAGGAAATAGTAACTCAGTGTTTACCACAATATGAAATCCTGTTTGCTTTCTGATTGCACATCAAATGTTGACATTAACTGGCAGATACGCCACTTGCATGCCAGGGTTTCATTCTTGGAACATGAGATCAGGCTGATTCTGTGAAAATAAATATTAAAGAAAACACGGTCTGTAAAGTGCTCAGCTCATAAAGGCCTCGTGCTAGGAAATCTGGGCAGCCGCTGCCACCCCCACTGAGGCTTGCTCAGCTTGCAGCTCTTGCTTTCCAAGATGTGTATTATGGTTGTATTTTTGCAGGTAGCCATGATCCTGTTCCCATGTAGAGTTAGTTACCTGACTTCAGTTTCCAGTTCCCCCCAGCACTGTATGTTGAACAAGCTCTTTTCTTGATACTGCGAGTATCAGTACTTTTACTATTATTCAGCTGCTTCCATTTCCTGATAACCTGGCACTTCCTTGGCTTGTTTTGTTACAAAGCAGGAGGCTACTTGTTTAAGTGTTGCTTCCTTTTCTATCTGAGCTTTCTCAAGTCCCAGAAATGACCCTAGACTTAGGCCCAGCATGCTGCAGGCCTACTCTTCCTTCACAGCTGTAGACAAGTTAAACATGGCACATGCTATGATCTTCAGAAGTCATTAGGACATAAGAAACTAATGTGCTTATAGGACACTCATTGTTTCCCTTGAGCTGACTCTCTTGGCTACAGAGCAAAGACTGGTACCAGGTGAGGAAAGCAGTATTCTGATGCAGCCTGTGGCTCTTGGTGGCGACAGTAACAGCCCTTGCTTATCACCTTTGGCTATGTCCAGTCTGATGAAGTGGACTTGTCTCCCTATCACTCTCTTCTCTTCTCTCCAACCTATCCCCAAAGAGACAGAAAAAAACAGAGTTACAGACAGATGAGAAGATGACGGGAGCCTAAGCAGTTACTGACAACTGCTACCCCACAACCATGCAGCAAACATATAATGAATTATATAAACATATAATGAGATTTAAATTTTCTATTCCTACAGCTGAAAGAGTCTCTGGAGAGGCAGAAGCTCCATAATGCCAGTGTGCTATATTTGTGTGTATCCACTCCATCCTGCCTTGGAAGATTTCCCAAGCTTCCTCACATATAGACCCTCCTTGTTTTCAGTGATGCTCCATCATTGTCCTGTGAACCAGCTCCTTTCAAGATCAGGATCTGAGGAAAGACTAGATGAAAACAGGTGAGTAAATACCTAATATGAAGAAAAAGGAGGGGGAAATCCTCTTCCCTATGGCTTACATTTGTAGCTGAATAGGGAGTTCTGGGTTGAAAGGTTAGGGAGAGAAATTGTTTTTGTTTCAGGTGGAGTTCTTGTTAGAGGGAAGTGTTGAAAGGAGAGAGCTGTGGGGTTAAGAAAGTTTCTGTGCTCAAGACAGTGGTAGCTGAGAATTTATTTTAAATAATTTCAGTAAAGCCAGTGAACGGGGAAATTAATTTCCTTTCAAAATGATGTGCTGGGAAGACAAAGCCTTGGGTTACAGCTCAGATTAAAAAAAAAAAAAAAAAAGCTTTGCAGTAAGTTCTTTGTGCATTTCATACTTCTACAGACATCTTTGAAATTTATAGGGTAGGTGCGCTGGTTTGAAGTACAAGCTCACTTTGCCTGACCTCCTCCATAACACAGGCCTTTGAATCTGACCCTGTAATTTCTGCATCAGGCACCTCTCTCTCTGTTTGAGCTATAACATGTCTCTTAGATATCCATCTAGTCTTGACTGGAAGACTGCAAATAAAGGAAATCCATCACATCCTTAGGTAGCTGTGTTTAAATCACTAAGATAAGCCAGTACATCTAAGGTTTACTCTGAACGCAAGACAGCAGCAAGAATTCACTGAAGAGGCCAATGCTGTGGGGAGGTAAGAGTCTGCAGGTCCAGGCATTATTTTCATAAAGCTCAGAAATGGGGGAAAACAAAACGTTGCTCTTGTTTCAATACAACAAAGTGTAACAAGTGTCCAGGATGACACAAGTGCAGAGGTCTTAATGTGGAATGTATTCTTCACAAAATTAAAGGGCTTTGAAAGTCTTTGGTTTATTAATTCTTTGGGTTTTGAAAGACTTTGGTCTATTAATTCTTTGGTTTTCAAGGCTGATGGTTGGGTGACTAGGCAATAGTGCTAAAGTGAGTACAAATGTAGAACTCTCTGAGGAAAGCAGGGTGATGCTACCTGTGAAAACAACTCTATTTGGTTTAGCATCATCTTCTGCCCTGATAGTTTCAAGAATTGTTTTGAATATCTTTCACTTATGTTTTTTGGCATTTGGGGAGCCAAATCTGGTGTCTATACAAAAGATACTAGTGAAATTTAAACCCAGCTATAAATCAACTAAGTTGTCTGAGTGAACAGTACATGGACTATTTTTATTTTATGCTGATGACCTGCATATTACGTTACTCTTCAGTAATGACAAACTTCAACCCAGATTTCAGATTTGGTTTTATTCTATAAGTGATTTTTCTTTCTGTAAGTGATTCTCTGTTCATCTAGACTGCTTCAGCATGTTATGTATACTTTCATGCTATAAAAAGGGCCGTGCCACATTTTTCCTGCCTCTTAGGACAAAATAGCCAGCATTGTTCATAAATGACTGCACAGGTATCTGAAAGTTAGTCTGGTTAATTTAGCTACAACAGCATAATGAATCTGAAAAATATGAAGGAACCTTTCTTAGATTCAGGAAAATCTCTTTCAACGTTAACAAGATTCCCCTTGCCTCTACCCAAAAAAATTAACCAAACAGGCACTCTGGTGTTGGTTTTTCCCTTGTGGAAACCTCTTAAGAAGGGGAGTGAGTGGGTCATCATCAGGTCAAGAGCCTTTGGTTATGAACGCTACCTTTCATTTTCTTGAATAGGCAACCACACAGCCCGACATGATGTTTGGTCCAGCCTTGTGTGGTTAGAAATGAAGTAACATGTTTATGGTTGGAGGTGTCAGGTGGGTGGTTTGGTAGCTCAAAATTTCACGCAGTGCACTGTTTCTCAGTGTCTGTCCAAATTTTCACTAACAATGATACAGAACATCTTTGTTGAAGAAGTAAACAGGCTGCATTTGTTTAAGGGCAATTATTTCAAATGTACTTGACCTCTACTTTGTGGGTTAAAGTACATTTTTTAAAAAGCCTCTAAGTGAGAAACTGGAGCAGAGTATCTTACTCTTAAAACGCTTACTATGCCTGAGGTAAATAAAATAGAAGAAAGATGAAAGACACTTAGGTACTTGTGTCATGAAGGTATCTGGGAGGAAAATATAAGTAAGAGAAGTTGGAAAGTGTCATTCATTAATCAATTACCATCCATCAAATGTTTTGAAGCTCTCTTAAGAGAAATTGTATTGGAATTTATCTGAGGATACACAAAATACTAAAATACATGAGGATGCTTTCCCTTCGGGCACAATTAATTAAGTAAATACATTTAGTTAGTAGCCTAGTTTCAGGAATATGTACTAGACCCTGTAGTCTATGGGAGCTGCCTACATCAGGTTAGTACAACTGGAAGAATTTTGTCTGCTTAGAATTGTTCATACACAACTCCTTTGAAACTTCTATTATTACCACTACAATACTGGGTATCATAAAAGACTTAGGGAATTTAGGACTCCTATGCATAATATAGCATTATTTAAAGTCATCATTCTTAAGTCTCACAGCTGATTAGAATTAACCAAACTGCAAGTGAAGAAAAGGTAATTTTTGCACAGAATAACAGGAATGTGCTCCACAGAGCATTTCACTACAAAGATACACTCTTCAAGGAACCTATTGTGCCAAAAATATAGAAAGTTTCCTTTTTATAGCAGTCAACGAGGGGAAAAAAATGCGTAGATTACTGTCCTATGGAAACTTTAGAGGATTGCTCTTCAAGGTCAGGAGCACGCTGGTAGACTTCTGTGGTTACCAGTGCTGTTTTCTGTCTAAAACTTTCCTGTGAAAAAACTTTTTATGCTTCACAGAAGAGATGGGATTTATTGCACCAGCCATTAGCTGTTCAGAACTTAGGATCCTATACCAAACTAACTCTCTAGGCAAAGGAAAGAGGTAGACACCAGGTAGCAACAGTTTCCAGCTATTTGAAGATGGGTGTTGGAAGAGGGGGTGGGTACTCAGGTCCTCATTAATCTCTCTTTTTATGCATGAGAAGCAGAGGACCTACCATGTTGTTAGGCAGAGCATTGGAAATATGAAGTAAAATGTTTATTTTCCAAAAGCAATTAGGTGTTAGTGAGGTCCTGCCTGGTTTTGGGCACTGCTTCTAAAGGAACTGACTAGAGTTTGGCAAGTGCTGTCCTATCCAGTGAATGACGATATTAAAAAATAAAGGCATTGAATTTGGAAAGCAGCATCCAAATAACTCCCAATGGTTTCTAAACCATATTTTTAAAAATATATATATAAATAAATCACAACCTTATGCTGTTGTTAATAAAATTAACAGAGTAAAGTAGATTGCTGTCCAGTATAACCCTCTGACTTCCAGGTTCCTTCCAGATGACTTGTTTGTTAGCTCAAAGAATTCAGAAGCAAATCATCTACAGCCTTGATATCTATTAGGCTAGATGTATTTGGAGTCTGCTTTCCTGTGCCCAATTTTGACAATTTGTTTTATTTTGAGTGTTTCATAGGATATCAGTAACTATTATGGGAGCAAAATTAAATTAAATCACATTTTTTCCAAAAGGTTATGGGAAATTTGGACTCATAGCCCAGGAAATCTTACCAGATTCAAGTCAGCCATACTGTCTGTGACCACAGGAGTGTTTTAGGAAATTTTCTTTCATTTGTCTTAACTTTATGTATCGTGAGGTGCTTAATAAGATGTCGTGTGTAATGCTGAAGTGACCTGCTTCTACTTTACAAGTGCAATTACCTAAAGACAAGCTGGGTTCTGTGCAGTTTCTCTGCTGGGAAGTCGAGACGGCAGGTGGTAAAGGAGTCGGTGCCAACTATTACAGCACTGCCCTTCTGGAAAGTGAAGCTGAGGTGAAAAATGTTACCACATCTCTGGGTCACCTTTCCCCTCTGAGCCTCCCACTCCGGAGGGAAGCCTTGCTGTTCAAAGGCTCGCATTGTGCCCGTGGCCTTTCTGAATAACGTAAAAACACTCGATGGTTCGGTGTGGGTGGGCAGTTAAAGCTAAGGTAAACAGCCCACACTGCCAAGCAATATGTTTTTGAAGCAGTAGGCAAGATGCATTTCCACAGATGCCTTTCAGAAGGAATGACCACAAAGATGTGGGAAACACCTGCAAGCCTTTGTTGATGGGTCTCTCTCTCTCCAGTGGGACCCAATGGGAGTGCAAAACCAACCCACCTGTAACTTCTCTGTGAGGCTGTTTGCAGCAACATCTGCAGGGCAGGGGAAAAATATATACCTATTGATGGGGCATGTTTTGTCTGTGAAAATGTACATGGGTCCCCACAATACTCACTGTGAATGTGAATGCAAATTGCCTCCTCATTATTAGTGGAGGGTGGTGGGGGTGGAGAAGGAGCCAAAGGGGATGGTTGTCCCCTCCAGCCCAGCCCAAGGTGGCACACCTAGACCAGCACCATCTGTTTTTACCTTGCATGTTTTAAGATGTCAGCCTCAAGATTTAGTTAACACTCCCAAGGATGCTGGGATTCACAGCACGATTTCATCAAGCACACCTTGTCTCTTCTCACTTCATCTGATGCCTTGAAATTATCATCACCTTGAATAGGGAGGAGACAAGCATTTCTAGAGGAACAAATAGCTTTATTTAACAGGTTTATAATCATTTGTACCTCAAGGACAGAATGGAATATTTCATGTCCTATGTAGTACAGAGCAGACTGCCTTATTTGACAAAAGGATGTATTTTAGGAAGACACCCACTTTTGTTTAAAAAACTTAAGTGATGGGGAGACTGTGCATGAGAGGTTTTTGCACTGATTGACTACTGTTGAGTAAAAGTTGTCACCTTTTATCCAGTTTGAATTTATGTAGCTTAAGCTCCCAGTCTCTCAATCTTTGTATGGCTTTGTCTGACGTTTTAAAAATATCCTGTATGAACTTTTTTAAAATCTGTTTCAGTCTAGATTGGAGTCTAGATAGTGACAGGTCACCTTGGGAAGTTTAAAGAGACCTAGCTTCTAAAAAGATTCCTAATTTCCATAGGTTGTAATATACTTTTATCTGGTTTTTGTCCATTTCCAGTGTTTCAGTAACAGAAGCAGTATACAGTATTAAGTATTTTAATTTCTTATTCCTTCTACTTTACTTTTTAAACTTGCCTATTGGTTATAACATGGTTGACACCTTCCCAGCTAATGAGCTGCCATGGAGAGCAGCACATGATGTGATGCAGGGCAGCTGCTGCTGCAGCCCCAGGTTCAATGAGAAATTAAAGGAAAACAGGGCAGACTCTTCTACCTGAGCCCCTGGGTGCCCTCATGGATGCAGAAAAGAATACAGTAAATTAGAATAAATGGGACCACACTGATGAAGCCCTGTGTCTGCAAAACGGGTCTGGTGCTAGGAAAAGGTTTGTCTACATCTGCATCTGTAACAACTTAGGGAAATACCATGGTTATGTACAATCCTAGTTAATGTCAGTGCATCCCTATAAAACCCATCCCAGCAGTGGTCTGAAGCCGTGACAGTAGTACAGCTTGGAGCTGTAGAGGTCTTGGACCACATAGTGTGTTTGTTTTGTCAAAAGCCTTGTCTCGGACCCTAGCTGCAGGCTTTAGCTTGTATTCACATCATATTTTACTAGCGTACATGGCCTCTCTGTCCCCCTGATCCAAGCAAACCAGAGGATAAGGAGCCATGATTGGTATAGGGGTAATTCTGAAGAGGGGAGACTGTAGAGAGACTGGGGTAGGGGTGGAATTGGGTAATATTTGCCTACAAGAACACTATGTAGTCATGCCCCCCAACAATAAAAGAGTCTAGGATGTACAAAAGTACATCACTGTGCTGTATCAACTGAAGCCAGTCTGTGTCTTCATAGGCTTCTAATGAACACCCAGTGGAAAGACTCTTGTTGGATGAGACCCAGCTTAGGGCTCTTGTCATAAACTTACTGTACAGATTTCACTGTCATGAAACACTGAGCTGTTCCTGCATCTTAGACCTAGACTCAGATCTATTTACTTTGGCCTTTAAATAACCTATGGCTACTCTTTAGGGGGTTATCACAGTCCTACAGAAGTGGAAGGGGGGGTTCTGGCTCACTCATTGTGCCAAAGATTTTTCAAAATCATCATTATTAGATCTTTTCAGACAATATGGCCCAGAAAATACCAGTCTTCATCTTTGTTGAGCTCTCAGTGGCAGGCAGTAGCAAACCCACCCTTTCAGTACTAAACTGGATGGGTTTGATCGAGAAATAATTGCACAGTAATAAATAGGGGACCCCAGGATGCAGTATTTAGGAGTTTTCTTTTCACAGAAGTGCACTGCAGCACACAGCACTGAGCTTCTACTGGTTTACATTTTGTTTTCTCCTCCCTTTATTGGAATAATATGAAAAATACAGAATTGTAAAACCTAAAGAGATCACCTGAGGGGACACTTGTAAACCCTGGATTTTGATAGGTTTAAGATAAAAGGAGATCAAATATCTATCCAGTTTTCTTCTGTGGGCTGTTTTAATAGTGAAAAGTCAGATATGGCTATGTATTAATATTGAATTTTAAGAAAAAATAGAGAAGTCACAGAATGTGTCCATCTCCCATTCTAGGACACGACTTTAAATCTTATATTGGGAGTCTTTCAAATATTTCCACTATCCTACAGGAGTCAGAGGAATTTTCTTCTTAAAGCTTTGTGCCTCAGGTAGACTTACCACACTTCAGTTATATTCCAGAAAGAGGACGTGTGAGGTGCTGTGTGTATGTGCACCAGAAACCCTACTGTATTTGTAGTCCAGAGACTAACCTTTGAGATGGCAGAGGTGAATTAAATGTCCCAGCAGTAATGGGGATGATGTGACTACAGGCAATGCCACAGTCTGTGCTGTACACCACAACAAAGGCAGAGAGTAATAAACCTAAAAGCATGATGAAAACAAAATAAGAGGATTAAACAATTTCTTTGTCTCTTTGCATTTGGCAGCTTGTTCTCAAATTGCAGCAAGCGACACAATAACGATCTGCTCTGTCAGGGAGAAGAAAGAGTTACATGGGACGCTGCTCGAGGGAAATGTTGCTTTGCTTAAGGAGCACTGATGTTAATTTAAGACAACCATGAATGTTTAATAGCTGCTCTCCTGCTTAAAGTGCGGTGGGATTACTATGGTTTAGAAGAAAATGGCAGATTCATGCTCATTGTTCTATTGATAAGCAGAGAAGCTACTTAAAATGTTTTCAAAATGCTTCTTGTCTGACAGGTAACTGATAGCTCTCTTGGGATTAAGGGGCCATTAATACAGCTGTCCCTGCGGGCTCAGGTTCTGCTCTTTACCTACTGGCAAGTTATAGCACGATACAAGTATGCAAGCACCACAAGCATCTGTTCCATCTTCCTTGGTGTCACGCAGTGAAGCACTGGAATGCCAAACAAACAAAACGTGTCCCCATGTTGTAGAAAGCCTGCCATGCTGGTGCTAGAAACTGGAACTATAAAAGGAAAGGTTATTTCTAGCTCTTTGCACAGGCACTGATGGTTTTGTTATGTTCATCAAATGCATGGCAGGATCCGGATCCGTAACCGGAGTTGAAATGCAAGAAAAAATACGGAAGACCACAGCAGCAATGATGTAAAGTAGCCAAACAAACTTTGCACTGGATTTTGAATCCTGTTTGGTGAAGGTCTAGTTTTCTAATAACCCGTGTCTGGGGCTCATTGGAAGTCACGCATGGAGACCATTTGCCTTTTTCCCTACCAGCAATGCTTCTCTTCTTTCAAGGATGACAGGCCAACAGCATCCCAGGGCGTGCTGAGCTAATGCCAGCAGTATTTCTCCTTTGTGGATCAAATAGCAGGATTTGGAATGAACCTTCCTCAAAATTCTCTTTCAGGATCTCCTCCAGGCAAAACTTTGAGGTTTGCATAACTCTGAAAAGTAATCTGACTTTACTTTGGCAATGAAAAAGAAGCCTCTTATTTGTGCCAAGCAAAAATATATTTCTTCTTAGTAGCATTTTTCATTGCTAATATGTCATTTCTATCTTCCTTTTCTTTTTCTCCACTCCCTCTTGCTGTGATTTCCCCCTCTTTTAAGGACACTTTTACATATACTGTTTCAGGCATGCTGAGACAAGAGTAAGACATTTGCAGTAGTTTATCAGAATGCCTGAGTCTGATGTGGTCAAACAAAACATTTCAGTTAGTGGTCTGAATGTTTGTTGAAAATTGAAGGATGATATGAAGAAATGGGAAAATCAGTTTTCCTTTGTTTCTTGAAGTACTCCCAGAAGCCTCAATAAGGACAATCCAAAAAAAAGAAAAAAGAAAGTAAGAATGTCACTTGCAATTAATAGATAACATGTGGCTTTAATACAATGTAATACATTGCCAGAATAAAAGAAAGGCATCTATCATCTTCATTTTTGATCAAGGCAAAAAATTTCTGTGATGCTTTTCATGTTCTCATATGAAATATGAGTTTGTAGCCGACTTACAGCCACAGAGACTTCAAGATGTGGTACCTTCTGCCATTAGAACTTCGTGCTAGCAGAGACTAGCAAACTTAATTAAGGGCCTGAAAGATCCTTTGGGCATTTTCAGGAGACAGCTTGTGTCTCAAAGATGGACATTTATATATTTTAAAAAGAAAAGAAAGAAAAAAAGCACGTGTGTCTTCTCAGTGACAGAGCTGTGGTTGCTTCTTGCACGTGGGTTCTTTTGAAATTCCTCACTGGAGCAAGGTCTGTAACAATCATGTCAAATTCCTGGTGGTTTTCTAGTGTTCTGGTGTGTTTTGAAATACCACAGACATGCTCTACCTTTAAATGGTCATGCTTCCCTCATTCACGCTTTAATGTTTTTGGAAGAGGAAAGAGAAAACTGTCTAGCTGTACATTATGTATTTAAATCAAGAGATGTCAGAGGGGCCATACAAAGAGGGGAGCTGCTGAGACAGGTTGGAAAGAGGTCAGGCCAAATCACATCGATCACTAGTTACAGCTTTAACCATATAGAGGACAATCACTGAGGCACAACACCGGCAATGCACAGCTTTCATCGCACCTTTGTCAGCTCTGCATGTGATGGAGTACAGGTTCTAAGTCCTTGATGTTAAGTAGGGTAATACCCCATGGAGTTGAAGTTAATAATAAAGAGAGGAACAATGTTGAACAAAAGGGGCAGGCTGAAGTGATTTATTGGGAGGGCTGGATTTCTCATTACTATGTAATGGAGAAACAGTTTTTAAAACGCCAGAAGTTTTTTAGGCTTCCAATGGCTAGAGATGAGTGCTCTGCAGCACGATGAGTAGGCTGGGGATGTCCTTGTCTTACACTGCGTAACTATTCTGTTGTGAAAAGCACCTACTCCATTCTGTGTGCTCTCTTCAAGCGTTTACTCTCTAATCCCTCTCATAAATTAAGAGGCAATAGTCACCTACTGCTTTTCAAAGTTTCCTGTTCCCATTTGATGTCATTGTGCTTAGTTCATCCTTTACGCCGGGGTCAAGCCTGGCTTGCTTTTTTTTACTGCCACCCTTACTTAATCTTCTTAATTTATGTTATGTGCTGCTATTTGTCTAGAACTCTAAAATACATAGGAATAGTAAATGGAGACATTGCTGAAACAAAGAAAACCTCTGTTGATAACTGGAAAGTAATCTTTCTGTCTTCTTGAAAGAGATCCCATTCATGATGAAAACCCACGTGAAGAAGAAAGGGATCGCTTTGTGTTAAAAAGACCAAAGGACCCATTTTGACACCCACCCACCATCACTGCAGCTGAGTTTATAGTCGGTTTGGTGGAGAAGCTGTGGGTAAGATTTATCATTCACCATTTCTCAGCGGGGCTTCCTCACGTGGATGGCTAAAAACCTCAGGCTAAACAATCTTATGGGAGTTGTAGAGTTACCTTGCTAAAGCAGGCTAATTGTTCTATCTCTTCTAGATCCTGATTGCTGACTAAATTTATTGTAACTGTTCAGACTAACTCAGATGATATTTAGATTAACAGTATATGAGGCTTTTTGACTGGAATTACTAGAGATCATTAAAAAGGCAGAATCCTGGGGTCTCCAGAAAATATTTGGATGATTAATTGATGTTGATGATTTAACGTTATCAAATAAAGAAGAAACAATTTCAGTGGAATAGTTAGAAAAAAGTGATGTCTATCATTATCTCAGTGGATCCAGTTCAGTTGGCCAGTGTTTGCAGATTTCTGTATTCCTCTGGTCCAAACCTTGCATGGGTTTTCATGTGACTGATTACACATGGAAGCAGACAGTGAAGTTTCTTTGGATGCTTAGTTACCTTGAATTTCCCTAGGAAAAAAATTAATACTTTCCTGTATCTTAAGTCACACTTGAATAATTCAGGACTGTGATTCAGCTGTTTCAGGTCCATTGCACACCCTAGGTGGAAAAGCCTCACACAGCCTTCTGTCAAAAACATGGAGATAACATGGTGGGAAGCAGAACAATTGGTAGTAATCAGCATGATGCAGTTCCTCTGAGTGGTACCAGATTTCTCCCTCACTGGAACCACTCAGATCACAGTAGACTGCACCTAACCTCGTCTCCAAGTGCTGAACATCTCCAGTCCCATGGACTCACTTGGAAAGGTAAGTCCTAAAACCCACTAAGTTTTTCATTTTTTTGGATGTTAAATTCCTCGGTCACGAGTTATGTGCCTGGCATTGCTCTCCAAAGAAGCCAGTCTTGGAAGTGAAAGGCCCAGGTCTGTATACCCATGTAGCACAGGCTATCCTGGTTGTTAATTTTCTATGCTTGAAACTGGTTGTTCCTTCCTATAAGGACAGCTTCTCTCAGCTTCTCTTCTTTTTTTTTATAAGAATCTTCTCTTTCCTATCTATGACCTCAGTACATTTTCTTTTGCCTTGTCATTATCAGCTTTCTCTCAGTAACCAGAGCACAGTAGGACTTACTTTCCTCTCCTAACACTGAACATGACTTCTCACTACCAAAGATTTCCCACCCTTATCATGTTTTCTGAGCGCCATGTCTCCATCTGTGAACCTCCCTGAATTTTCTCTAAGCTGGGGACGTCCTACCTGGGCTCTGTGTTGCTGTTCCTCACATGAAGAACCAGTCTGAGCTTTGGAGCAGAAATTTATCCTAGGGATAAATCAGGGCATGGAGACCAAGCCTCTTCTGTTTGGCCCTGGAAACTGGGTGTCCCCAGGCCTGGTCACTTTGATATAATGAAATTTCTCCTTGGACCATGGCCTTACGTGAACTCCTTCCCTGTCTTACACACAGAGACCAAACCAACTGGGCCTCCAACCGAAGGGGACGGTTGGCTCCTGCCTCCATCCTTTGTGTGATCCCCTCAGGGCTGCTGAAAAAGGCCAAAACTGGGAGCTTCACTGTGAGTATCTCAGCCACAGCTAATGGCTCTTATTGCTTCCTCAGGCATTTTTTGCCTAACACTTTATATAGTGGCTCCTCAATAAAGGCTTAAATTAGCATGTCTAGCGTTAGACTGAGTGTATTTATCTTAGGCTGACATGACCAGAGTTAATAACCATGCTGTAATTGAAATTTGCCTTTGACATCACCTCCCAACTAACTGGATTATGTTTAGTAATTCTCTTTTTTTTATCAGGCTATTCTGATCAGCCTGAAAGGTAACTCCCCAGCAGTAATAAGCTAAAACTAAATTGTCCTGTCACAGAAACCAAGACATGAGTTTGGTTATTTTACACTAGAGACCTTCTTGTGCAAGTTAAGCAGATGAGATAAAAGATTATGGTTTGCTGTGTGGTGGAGCTCAGAGGCGACTTGTGTCACCCAGGATTTTGGAAGTGATTTTTGTTGTTGCTTTGCTTTCATTGTAATTATTTCCATCAGGATGATACAGGTTTTAGAGGCTTCCAAATCTGAATGCTGACATTATATGTTCTCACCATGTGTAAATGAACATGTGAATTGTGGAATACTAGAATTATGTTCTTGGGGTAGTTTAGAGCATATAACACACCCTTCATAATGCTATTTATAAACATAAGGAGAGAAGTGAATGTCTCTGTTAAAACAGCCAGCTGACTATGTGGCTTACAACATATAAAGCACTTCCCTCATAATGTTTGCATTTGTGGGAGTATTTCTTTTTCCTACACTTTGTCATGCGCTGACTTGAAATGACTGATCTCTTGCACGATAGCTTGTGTGGCTGTGATACAGCTGGCAGGCAACCTAAGGCATTCTTTAATTTTTTTAATAAATAAGTTAAAATAACAGTGATTGAAACTGCGGCTATATTAAACTTGATATAAATAACCCAACTTACATAAATTCAGCTATAGCTTTATAACTTGAAGTCACCTACAGGGTCTGTACTGCTTCATGCATTATTCTAAAAATGTTTCTCAGGAAAGCATACCAGTAGACTTTTCTTCAGGGACAAGAGGGACTTTTTGTCCTTGAAGTCACCTGTTAATTTCCTAAAACTCTAAAGGGCAACAGGAATCATGTTCCTCCCTATACACACAGACTACCTGAATGATACAGAGACCAATTTTAATGCTGAGTTTATTTTTTTCCACTTCAACAAGCACGTGATATTTCCAGTAAATTCCTGCATGAATTCACAGCTGGTGTAAATCAGCACATTTCCATTGACTCTTTTCTTGATGCAGTGTAACTTTCAGAAGTGTTGGACATTGATATTGAAAGGGTAGATGAGAGATCAGCCAGGCTTCCTCAGATACAACTCCCCATAATTTCAGTGGGGAAGCATCATACACACTGTGCAGAAACTTTGAGTGAGTTTATCTTAACTCAAAGTGAGTTTTTCCTTGCTTCACTAATCTATAGCCATATCCTATAAACTAGAGGAAAAGAAATCATTTAAATAATATATATTACTTAACACAAGTGCTATTCCAAACATGCTGCATAAATCCATGCTCCTTGTTTTAGCAGCTGAAGCAATCCCAGTTCTCTTGGGAGAAATGGAAGTCTTGGCTAACCCTACTGTGTCCTGCACCTCCCACTCCCACCCTTGGAGTGGGGTGAAAGGATTTAGGAGATCTTTACTGTGGCAACGAGCCTAAGCCCATCTATTTAATTCAACAGCTATTTTCTTTTTTTGCAAATGGAAAGCACACAGCCCTTCTTTGTGCATCACTTTGTGATGTAAAACTTCCTTTCTGTAAATGCAGGACTTTTGTACCCATGTCATTGACTGGTTATGCTGACGGTCCATCTGCTTCATCTGCTACTGTTCATGCTGTGATCTTAAAGGCTTTCCATCATGTGATATAGTTGGGTGCTGTTAGATTTATATCTGAGTTCATTTCAGGTTGAGATTTTTAATATTGTTTAAGGGTGCAGGATGCCAGATTCCCACCACACTGATGAGAAAGTAACTTTTTCCATTCAAAATGGGTTCTTGTGTCTCAGCTGAAAGTGTTCATTCACAGTAGTTAAAAACTTTCCAGTACAGAGCCTGTTAAGGTGATGGCTATTGATCAGTTGCCCCTCTCACAGGTGAACAGGATAAGTAGGTGATAAAATCTCTTTCATTAAAATCAATACGTGAGGAATGGCTTGACTTTGCAACTTTTGATAAGGAATGATATCTTCATTTGAGTCCTGTAGTGCCTTTCCCAGCATCAGCTTCCCTTCTGAATCTAAGAGGCTATACGATAAAGGTCCATGGGGTCTATCTGGTAAGTCATGTTGATTTCTTTCCCCTAAAACAAGCTTAATACTCACCCAAAAAAATGTCTGTTAATAATATTCTTTGTAAAAAACAACTTGGCTTAGATGTATACACTCTTGTTTGAGTGGAAAACTATAAAGATGGTCTTACTGGTTTTCTTTCCATACAAGTTATTTATTTCCTCTCTTCTCCATGTTTTCATGCAGTATCCCTAGGGACCCCATATCTAACTTCAACAGGCAAATGATGTTTCTTCCCTTAATCCCTGAAGCTCAGCAGCAATGTTGTTCCAAGCACCTGGAAGGCAAGAACAGGTGGTGTCATTTTTCTTCAGCACAATTTAATTTTTTCAGGGTTATTAATACGTAAAATGGTAGATTTCTGTCCTTGTGTTTCAGACTTTCCAAAAGATCCCAATTAGGTGAAGTTTCAGGAGGGACTTTTGTCTCTTCCTCAACGGCAGTGCTGGAGACATATGAAAGCAACTCCAGAAACTGTAAGGTTGGACTTGTAGCCAGATGGGATGCCAGATGGCTGGGTTTTTAAAGTTGTCATGGGAGGAAAGGAAGAGAACTAAAGCTCAGCTTCAGATGCATCTCCAACCTGCTGCGTGTGAGGCTTTGAAAAGTATGATTTACTGATCTCATTGTAAGAACCTGCATTAACTTTTGCTCCTGTATGGCAGAACTAATATGTGCATAAACGACGCAGCTACTTTCATCATCTAACAAGAGCAATTTATAGATTAAGACCTGTAGATGACTTTATTATACCTTCACCAACTTCATGAAGTAGAACCTGCTTTGAATAACCATCATCATTCCATGGAGATATCTCACAGAGTGATCATTAAAACTCCTGGTCGTTTGCCAGTTGCCATAGAATTTCTTTGTCACACAGTAGGACAATGGTGCTGTGTAACTAAGCAAATGAGGGTTTGTTTTCTATATTATTTTCCCTGGTTTGTTACCTCTGGCAAGCACATTTCTGTTGACTGCACACCTACAATCTTTAGGAGAACTTGATATGCTAAATCTGTTTCACGATCATTTAATCTATGCCATGATTAGTATTTGCTGGAACAGTACGTGCCAGGAGTGAGTTAATGTTTGCATAAAAGATATAAGTTAATCAGAACTAGGCAAGCTCAAGGCTACCAAACTGACTTGGCTTATTGACAGCCTGTTAATGTAAAAGGCAGACTGTGTTAATTGTTAAATAGGCTGATCATTCATTCCAATTCTCATCAAACTAAATCCAACTTTAGAGTAAAGGAATTAGTTCAACTTCACCTTAAATAACGATACCCCTATTTTAATCTTCCTCTCTGCCTTCTTGTAATTTGTATATACTCTTTCACACTTTATGTACAGTAAATGCTGCATGAAGCTTCTGGCTACACACTGGCTACTGCTCCCACTTTGCTCTAGGCTGGTTGTGTGATGTTAGCATGTTTCCCTACAACTGCACAGACACATCCCTTTTCTGCAATACTTCTCAGAAGTCGTTCTCTAAAATTCTTGCTGTTGTTTGGGAATTCATACTTAAAGGATTACAAAGTTCATTGCACTGAACATGGCAGCCTAAATAGTTATAAATTCCCTGTACTTCACAATAACATCAGGCACAGTTGAATGTTTGGATGCCTTACAGCTTGCTACATCTAAGTTTAGGACATGTTCTTTGGTGCAAATCCATTAGTATCATGGTAGGAACTTATTTAGTTGTAGGTACCTAGAGCTATTTCCTTTTTGGACTACATATGTTAATGGTGACGGCAAAACACTAAGTCATGTCTTTAATTTGTTGTAAAAGTTAAACGCTCCTCCCTACCTTTTAATAACATGATACCCTGTGCTCTTTCCAAAGTTCTATAAATGGTCTTAAAAAGAAAACCCTGAATCCGTGAAATGTGGTGGGTTCATTTAACATCTGGAAGTACTCTCTTGGCTGTCTTCACTTGCTTTCAAGGCGGTGAAAAAACCTAGGCTGGATGATTTCTTGATATTCATACAAGGACTACCTAGTAGCATCATTGCTAGTAAATAAAAGATTAAATTTTCTACACCGGAGATTGATGTTTTAAATTTGGGGTTTGGGCATTTCCTGAGGGCCCGTTACTAATGCATAATGTTAGGAGCTATTTGTTTTTCCTTTGTAACTGGAGGAGGCAGGGTAATGCTCATTAGGTAATCGTTATTGGACCATCTCTGCTGTATTTATACTGAACAGTACCCTTATTACATGCTTAGTTCCATTTATTTCATCTGTTAAAATTAGATATTTGCACTGTATTCAAAAAGCATCCATATTCTTGGCTAGCAGGCACAGACTTTGAACCTAACCATTAGAAACTGTTTCTAAAGCAAATTTCTATGCAGTTTTCTATTCTCATCTCTTCAGGAGTGAGGGTTCACAATGCCTGTGGTACTGGTCCTCTGCCACCCAACCAAAAACCCAATCCCAAAACCAAAACCAGACCAACGAAAAAAACCCATAAGCCCACCAAAACCAAACAGGTAAGAAAGTAGACATTCAAACATTTCCTTTTATACAGTAAAATATGATTTAAAAAGCTCCATGCCTAAAGGACCATTTGTTTGTTTCCTTTACTAGTGTTGGTGGGTTTTTGCTGGCTCTGGCCATTTTTTCGATCTTCCCTAACTGATTTCACCTCTCCTATGAAGACAGGCTGAGAGAGTTGGGCTTGTTCAGCTTGGAGAAGAGAAGGCTCCTGGGGACCTTATCGTGGTCTTCCAGTACCTGAAAGGTGCCTATAAGAAAGCTGGGGAAGAACTGTTCATGAGGGCATGGAACAATAGGAGGAGGGGTGATGGTTTTTAACTGGAAAAGGGGAGATTTAGGTTGGATATTAGGAAAAAGTTCTTCAATATGATGGTGGTAGATCACTGGAATGTGTTGCCTAGAGAGATAGTAGAGGCCCCATCTCTGGAGGTATTCAAGGTCAGGCTTGATGGGGCTCTGAGCAGCCTGATCTAGTGAAGATGTCCCTGCTTACTGCAAGGAGGTTGGACTAGATGACCTTTAAAGATCCCTTCCAACCTAACACATTCTATGATTTTAAAGAACAAAAAAGGAGGGAGAAAGAAAAGAAAGGAAGCAGTTCTGGGCGTTTCTAACAGTTTCATCTCCTCTTTTGACATTTGCTGTGTACTTCCTGGATTTACAGTCCATGGTTTCAGAGTGTTGTAGTGGAACACCAGCTATGCAGAAGAAATAGGACATTAGTGTGGTCACATCTATGTGACTTGAAGAAATGGCTGAAAAAAGCGAAGCACTTTCAATTAAATATGTGAAGAAAACAAGTTTAGATACCTTCATATAGAAAATGTTCAGAGGTTTACACAGAAGGCACTGAAAAACACTGCTTGTGTCTTTTAGGTCAAATTCAGGTATTAAACGTTGGGTTTTTTGTGGGTTTTTTTTTTTTAATTTTCAGCTAAACCAGTAAATACAGAGTAAAAGTGGAGTCATTCTTTTTCTGCAGATATTTCACAGGAAAAGTCTCCTCTGCATTTTAATAGATGTGCTGCGTTCACACAGCATGCAGCCTACAATGTTGGCATCAGCACCGCTGGCAGCTCCCCTTCACATACATCATTCATATAGTTATCAACTCTACTTGTCACAGATAAAAAGGTTGGTAGAAAACTCTAGCTTTTTGCTAGATCCTGCTTGGACAAATTCAAGAAGTACTGTGTTTAATAATTATGTACTCTTGGAAAAAAGTACCACGATTAAATCAGTCAACTAGAGGATATTGAAGTGTAGGAAAAAATACCATGGGTGTAAAGCAAGCTTCCAGATGGACTTGGCCTTCACAGCTGTGTGCTGAACCTCCTGCTTGAAGCAGGCTGCTGGACATGTTAGAAACGGGGCGAGGACCCTCAATTGACTTCACAAGGGCCATGTAATCCAGCTGATGTTCCTGCATCATAGTTAAACCATGACCTGGGGATGACAGCCTCCATGTTGCATGACTGATATCTAAAATAACGGCCTGCCTATCTATCTCTGAAGAGTTAAAGCTTTCTATACTGAGCTTATTTGCACCTGAAGAAGCTGCAATAAGCAGATACAATGGCAGTGTGCATTAATCCTACAGTCAGCTGGAGACAGTGCCATACTGTCAAATAGAACAGACTTCACCAGGGTTATGAGGAATTTCTTCCACTAATTCCTCCTGAAATGGAAGTAATGGTTCAGGATCTCATGACCTACACTGTGAACTTAACTCATATCATTACTGAAAGAAGTTTGTTTGTAGGGATTGTCTTTGTATTTGCTATTCCAAACAAAGGAAATTCTTTGCTGTTTTCTTTTATTGCAACATTTTCTTGGAAGATCCATTTGTATATTTTTGCTTTCTTTTTGTTTGTAGGTTCTCTATGAGGCACAGAAGACATTTCAAAACAATTTATGAACCAGGTTTTTCCTTCTCCCTGTGACATGCTAGTCTTCAAATGATTGTCATGTATGTGCACTTGGGACCGTACTGCTGAGCTTGAATTCTCTGAAAGTGGGTCACAGATTCAGGGTTCATGAGTTCTGGGGCATCCCCTTTGATACAAGTGGCTTGGATTATCGGATGATACGGTGACCATTCATGTCCTTAGCATTTTCTTTGCTAAAACCCTCTCAAAAAAACTATTTCAAATTGAAAAATCCCCATAAACTCATCGCTTGAAAATACTGACTCACAAGTATAGTTTTTTTTTTCCTTCCCAGCTGCAATATGTTATATTGTATTGAAAGTGAGTGATTTATTAGTTATTTTGACTTGTTCTCATGGTAGTTCTGTATTTTTGTATTCCAATGAGGGCTTACAGTGTAAAACTAACAGAAGCTTTCCTAAATATTCAGGGAAAAAAGCCTGGCAAGGGAATTCCTGGTGATTGCTCTATTTGTTCTTGAATACAATGAGACAAATACAGCATTTCATAGCTGTGCACGGGATATGCATGAGATAGGAAAGTTTTTCTGAGGCTCCCAGATTGCTGTATGTGTCACAGAGTGGGTATGGAAGGGATTTGGGTCCTTTATCACAGGCAGCCACTTCAGGGTTTTGTAAAGCAGTTCAACTTTGACTATGGATGTAAATGTTATCCCCAAATTCTTTTTTAAATGAAGATTTTGGACAGAAAGTAGATGAGCTAATCCTTCTAAGCTATAACATATGCCATACCAAGTAGAATGTAACATATTAAAACTTTGGAAGCCCATTAAGATCCATGACATTTAACCCAGTTTAATTTTTTGAAACTGTATTCATCTTTTATGAAATAACAGTCAGTTCAGCTTTTCCAGCATTATGCCTGTGTGTAATGGAATCATCTGTCAGCATGACTGATGGTTGTCCAGGGCTTAACGAAGGAGGCTTTAGCAATTATAAATCCTGATTTGTGAGTGAACAGGCATACTTCAGGAGAGCCTTGCTCTGCTCTTGCTTGGTACTGCATCAGGTATCCCTACACATAAAGATGTAGTGACCCAAAGTCTTTGGTGCGCAGAGAGCTGAGCTGAGACACTTCAGATAGCTCCCTTTGTCTGGCATCTAAGGCTTCATGTCACATGTGAGCATCACCTTCGGACTTGTTGCACACATCTCAACTGCATTGTGTGGACGGGCCTCGCTCATTCCTGAAATGATATCAGCCCAAGAGCAGAACTTTAAAAAACCCAAGCCCTATTCCAGGTTAAGAGCCTGAATTCAACCTGGATATGTGGCAGAACTCACAGCAGAATAGAAAGATTTTTATTTAGTCCAAAAAAATTGTTGTTCTTAATCAGTGACCTCATGCTGTATTTGGGACATATTTCATTATGACAGTATAAAGGGTTTTTTGTTCCATTTTATTCAACACTGACAAAAGGTGTTCAGCTGACAAAGGAAACCAGGAATCACTTCTGGAAAAAGTGAGTGGCTATCTCCCAATATGTGTGGGGTTTTATAAAACTCCTTGTGAGTAAAATGGAAGGGTGCTGTACACTGAGAAAAGTATTGTAGAAGGACACAGCCACAGAGTGAAAAGAGGAACTTGGGTAGAAGTAACTTGACTGTACTACTGTTTTGCTATGTCTATATACCCCCTATGTTGAGGTAAGTACAATGCAGTTGGCTGTGGAGCCTTCCCATAGCTGGTGTCTCTGAAAGGCTTAACTAGGCTGTTAAGGAGGATAACACATTAGGTAGAAACATGGAAGAAGGTTATTTGATGTAATAACACCATCTTGGCTTTGGTTATTATTCTTTCTTTCTTTCTTTTTTCTTTTCCCTAGTCCTGGTGTCCTACAACACTGGGGTGAGATCTCTGAGGAAGAGGTCCTGAACAGAGGGGGACAATTGCAAAGGAGTAATGGGAGAGACTGCTGGAGTCTACCAGTGTTGACAAAGACGAAAGCACAAGAACCTACCATGGTGTACCACAGACAGAGCATCCAGGCTTGCGACATTCGGTTCCAGGCATAAGGTGATCTCCTGCTTCCCTTGGTATTGATACTGACCAAGCAAATAGAGTTGAGCAGCATTTTAAGCTGTGTGTTGTGGCATGGTAGGGTTAGACACCTGTAAAACCAGTGTCAGCCCTCAGATGAACACTCTCAGTTTCTGTATACTCACTGGGCTAACAGGCTTAAGCTCACTCGTGTATAGCTTTGAATTTCACATAGAAACCTTCAGATCAACAGATCTATTTATTATAATCATATCCTATTTAAGGGAACTCCTAGAGATTTGTTATTTTTATGACATCATTCAGGAATTCCAATGTGCCCCATTCTACTGAATTTTTCCTTGCACTGGGAACAGGACCAGTTTACCCTAGCACTGCTCTAGATAATCCTGACAGCTTTAGAGAGTGACCTTCCAGAGGGCCCAACCATGACCCACTTCAGCTGCTGAGGCACCGCCACAAAATCCCTTGCCATTTCCCACCTGCTGTAAATGACACTAAAGACAGAGCTGAGACAGCAGTTTACTAGAAAATGTAATTACAGGTCCATTTTTCTTCATTAAATTAATGTTAAGCATAATCTATTACAGAGGTGCCATTCAAGGAACAGATGGTAAATACAAGGTAATACAGATAGAGATTAAACAATATTGGCAACAGCTGATAGACTTACACAAATCACAAAGCTCGTGGGTGCTAAGAGCTCTTTAAAACTCTGCTTAAATCACGGAAAACAGAATACTTTCAAAGATTTGGTTTTAAACTCGTTCAGACACAAAGTGTTTCCATGAAGCTACAGGGTGAAGGGCTCCTAAGGCATCCCTCTATGAGACTGCAAAATCCTCTCTGTTAAACATTTTCGAGATTCTATTGTGTTTTACGGAGTTATGGTATCAAAGAAATAAATTGCTTGAGCAGGGAAGCCAAGGGGTTAGATCACAAGAAGTAAAACTGAGCTGCCTGGGCTTTTCCAATGGAAGGAACTTCTGTCTTGAGATCAGCACGGCAGGATTTTGTTTGCCTGAGGTAAGAAACCCAAGGAATTCAGCTTCCAAGCCATAAAGTGCAAACTGCAGTGTGAAGCAACGTATTGCCCACACTGCAGCTAAATGTCTAAACACAGCCTGCATCAAAATCCTTTCCTCTTCACACTGCTGGTGTTTGCTGAGTAGCCATTTAGTTGCTTATGGCCAGGTCAACCCAAACTCTTTTTGCCTGCATGACTCCCATGGGTCTGGATAGGTCTGGTAAGGATACATCCCTGGGATTTGGGAAAAGAGTTTAGGATCTCCCTGTGAGAGAATTTCAAGAAAAAGGACAATAGAAAATTATCCCCCCTTCCTTGTTTGGCTTGACAAGAAAGTAACGGAAACATTCTTGCTAAAAACCTGATTTTTCCTTTAGCTTGAAACAATATCAAAGGGAATTTCCACACTTGTTTACTGTAAAAAAAACCCCACACTCAGACGACTTCTGCTTTGTAAAGCCCTACCTCAGTGCTTGCCACTGGCTGTGGCCAGCCAAGGAGACAAACAGGACCACAAAATCAACTGCTAGATTAGTCTTCCTAAGTACTATAAGCAAAACATGACCTTAAGATCCCTCAAAAACATCATAAATGCAAGTCAAAGAGCGGCAGTGACTCAGGCAGGGAGACCCTGTGTTTTCTGTTTCTTCCTCCTTTTCATCTGCTTCCCTCATTTTCTCCCTCTCATCTCCCCGTCTTTCCCTGCATGTGTTTTGAGGTATGGAAATTTATACAAGTATAGTTATACAATTAAAAATAATTACGTATTCAAACATCTTGGGGGAAAAAGAAAGGCAGTGAGTGGAACTTACACACTGAAACAAAATAAAACAAGACTAAGAAACTCTAGATTTATTACAAAACTAAAATCCCAGAGCAATGTCTGCGAAACCATTGGCTTTAAATACAGTAATAATTCCTTAAGGCAGATTATATGAGCCCTTTACCCATGAGCAACTCTTCAGTAGTGAAATGCAATTTAGCCTAGCAAGCAAACACAGCTCCAGGAGGATCTGGATAGAAAATATGCCTTTCTGAGCCACTGCAGAGTTTAGCAGAATTAGCTTGCAAATTTTCAAACACACAAGATGATGGAGTTATCAGTTTTGGGGGGTTCAGTTTGGGTTGGGTTTTTTTATTCATTTTAATAATGGGATGCCATGTTTTTAAGGGAATATACAAATACTATTTTCCAAAATACTTATAATCTGGCTGTCTACTGATTTGGGGAATTCACCTGGGGGAAATCAAACCCATAAGAAAAAAATATTTGGCCCTTAGCTAGGTTGGTTCTCTGATGCCTTTTGCACAGCATGACCACAGGCATGCAAGGACTATCTGAAGTGCTGGAAAGAGAGGGAAGGTGAGACTGTGGTGTAGCTCCCAGGGGAGCACACCTCAATGTGGTGCCTGATTGCAGGGTCACAGTATTGAATTTCTGTGAATTAAGAGTCTGACTCTAGGTGCTTTCTCCAGCTTGTGAAAGCCCCACTTGTAATTTCTTATAATCCATTTTTCTTAGGTGGGTTTTTATATACATACATATATATATATATTAAAAAAAATTACACTGTTACAAATAATAAATTCTTTCCCTTCCTTTACAGGCTCTAGCACATAATAGTTTTGGCTAGCAGCTTGAATAAACATGTCCATTCCCATCAAGGCTGCATAAAAATATTGGGTGCTGTCTGATCCAAGACACCTTTATTCTTTCTTAGGCTTTTGTACAGTCTGCTGCAGGATGCCTTGGAAACATTGGAGTTTCTAGCATAACTGAAAGCGCTAGCTCCAGATATTTAATGTAGAAATGCTCGTTCTTTCACAATCTCTCTCATACTCCACTTGGAAGGCAACCTCATCACCATTTATTTTACATAAGCCCCACTTCAGAATGAAATAGAACCATCGTTCTCCTTGTTTATTTTTTCCCTGTCTCGTCTTTGTTTTCTGTGCACTTGGAGGGCTGTTTGTCCTGTTCTCCCACTTGGCATGGATTCAGTAATTTTTTTTTTTTTTTAAGTTGTCTCAAAGGCTATAATGCTAAAAGGCCACAGAGGAGTTGGGTATTTGACTGGAAGGACAGCAGCGATGTGGAGGCCCTGCTCCTCCTTGTTAATTAGTAGAAATAGGTTTTGCTGGGGTTTATGAAGGAAGCTACAGGCAACATCTTCCTCCGAGAGCTTTCTAATCCCTTCACCTCCTTTGACAGCCCTAACATATGCCTTCATCTCATGCATGTTTTTGGCCATGAGTAGTTTGTGACTAATTACAAAGGTCTGAAAAACATCTCGTGCTAGAGCTTTGCTCATGAGACGTGGTGCTGCTCACTCATCCTGCCGCGCTCATGCGCGGTGGGGATAGGGACATTCTGCATCGCCAACCTCTTCTAACAGCCATCAGCAGGAACATGAAGTGTTGCCCTGGGAAAGACAGCCTCAAATGGGAGAACTCTTATTATTTAATTTACATTAGAATTAACCAAATAAATGGGCCAGATGTTTTATCCAGACTAGACTCTTTGTGCCATAGGTGCAGTTTAGAAATCTCATAGTAATTTAGCCGACGATTGTTTCTGGATGTCAAAGCTGGTTTGAAATTTTCTCATTGAAAGGTTTAAATCAAAATTTTTCAGAATGAAAAAAAAAAGTTTTTTAAAGCCTTTCCCGAAGAAAAAAGTGTTCAGATTTTTTTACTGCTAGTAGAAGAGGCCAGACTAATCAGTACTACTCCTGGCTCAGTCATGAGGGTGAGGGGCCCTGATTTTGTTGCATAACTAATTATTTACAGAAAGTAGAAAGTACTGATCCAAAAATATAATGGTTGCGAACAAAAATAGTTGTTAAAGGACTTGAACCCATCTTACTTATAAGAATAATCCAAAACTGGGGCAATTGTCATCCCTGTGATCATTCCAAATGTTCAACCATCTGAGTTTGATCCCAGAAGCTCCTCTGCTCCCACAGACGTGCGTTACCCCGCTGGCTGCATCTCTATGACGTTCCTACCCTGAGCAGGACGCTGACACTTCTAATACATCACATGCCAACAGGTCAGGTAAGACAATGAGGAGACCATTTAATATGTCTTACCCATGTACTGCTGTAACAAGTGTAACAAGACCGAAGCTAGAATTTAGGCCAGAGTTTCTTAAGAACTTAGCCAACAACTTATTTGTATTGTTATTAACGGTGCCTTTAAAAGGACAGTCACACCCAGAACGAGCTTTGCACTGTACACAAATGTAGAAAGACAAAGTCCCTGCCCAAATAGCAAACAATTGAAATGCATTTATTTCCTTGACTATTTTTGACAAGGAACATTTCAATTGGAGACAGTAAAATATTGACATGTAATTTCCTGTGTAATTCTTTCCTACCAATGGCACATTGACAGCAATAATTTATTTTACTATCTATCCTAATACTTTTTCTCAATCTTTTGTGTCAATAATTTTCTTTCTGGTTGCAGCATTATTTACAGGGGTTAACTAATATCTCTTTTGTTCAGTTTACAACGTGAAAATTTCTGGCTACATCTAAACTCTTCTCATTGTCCTTATTTTAAACAAACTGCTCCAGTTTGTACATTTCAGTAGAAGTTCTTCAAATAAAATAATTTAAATATTTTATTAAATAGTAAATATAAATTCAATATCAAAATCCAATACAAACTATTTTATTAAAATAAAATCTCATAGCATAGAAAAGGAGAATCTGATGGGTTTTATGTATTCCAAGAATAGAGGTAGCCTTTAAATTCTAGACATCTCAGACCATCATATCACCTCAGTCAGATCCAGGATTTGGACACCCAAATAGAATTTTGGCAGAATTTAGGTGCCTATTGTCAAGAATATATTGCTCCACCACCTGCATGGGCTTCCAGGTGTCCAGAGTTATTTACGCTTCAGTAATTGGCCCATCATTTTGTCTCTGTTGTTGTCTTGTGAAAATGAAGACTAGAGCTCTGCCCTGCTTGGAAGAGCAGAACAGCTGTAGTAGATCCTATTTTAGAGAATGGCAGTGTCAAATGCTGTTCTCGTTAGGACTGGTGTGTACTGTGGACTTTTCCAGTTGCACTCCAGTAATGAATGGCTATGACCAAGTTATTTGGACCAAAATGTTCTAGTGTTCAGTAATTTTTAGGTATGCCAGCTTTCTGACCAATTGCCCTCAGGATATATCAGTTTGAGTTACATTAATTAATTCTACAGCTTCACTTGAAGTTGGCAAGAACTGCAGCTCCCTACTTCGTAGCCCCAACCTGTTGCCAGGAAGTACCATAACTGCCTCCTGCCCCTGAGGTACAGTTTGTTCCAAGGCTTTGGATGGATAATATTATTTGCAAGAGCAAAGCATTAACTATATCATGTATGAGAAAAAGAACACCTCGTAATGAGGTTACAAGCCTCTTCTGACTAAGAACATCTACTTAGAACCAGTGAGCACACTTCTCCTAGAAATTTCTTTTTTTACTTTAAACTACACTGGTCTCTTTTAAATCTAACTTCTACAGGAGGTATTTGTTCCATGGCATTTTTTAAACACACAACATCTCCCTGAGTGATGGGCATTCAGGTCTTCCCATATAAGGATTGCCAGCCAAAAGCAGGGGCAGCATCACAAGCGACTGTATTTAAAGCAGTCGTGTGGTGTTGCACACGTGAGGGGTGAGCAGTGCTGGGCAAAGGCTGCACCCTCCAACGTGCCCTCCATCCCAGTGAGCTTTGTTGGCTCAGAGACACGTGCGCCGTGGTTCTGCGGCAGGTCCACAAGTTGGTGCAGAGACAAATTGCCTTGCCCAGTCAGCTCCCCAAATTAAAAACTGAGACTGGCAGTACATCAAGTACCAGAATTTGTTCCAGATTTAAGCAAACGCATAATGGCAGGTGTACAATGGAATTTAGGTCAGGCAGGCAAGAGAAATCAACAGCACAGAGCCACAGGCTCTAATTCTAACTAATCAAGAGACCGGCCAGGGGTTTAGTCCTGGCAATTGAAGTGGCAAACTGAGGATAATTACATATTTGGAAAAAACATCCCCCTGGGCGTTCATAGTCAGCCCAGATCACCAGAAATGATCATGATAAACAGTGTAATGAAATAACCAGGTTGGCTGGTAGCAGCCAGAACATCTATTGCAGAGAGATTTTGGGGGAAGACTAGAGAATTGGTTAAGAACATGTGTGTGGGGAAGTGCAGCCACTTAGCTGTTTGGGAAACAAGAAATTTTGAAGGAACCCTATATAAGAAAAAAGAACTCTCTGTCACATTAAATTTAGCAGAGCCCTCAGAAATAAATTTCTTAATTTCTATTGCTGGTGTCAAATACTTAAAAACAAATTGTTTGGAAGATTGCTGTTTATTTCAGGCAGGTGTTCAGCGAAGCCTCCAAAGGAGCTTGAAGACTTCTGCAGACATCTAAAGCATATAAATTCAAGGAAATACCCTTGGGGTTAAGAAGTAGGGTGTAATGTAAATTATTCATAGCTGGAAATTACTAATTAGTCATTTGGTGACAGAGGAGACAGGAAGCCTAGACAAAGAGTTCATTAAGAGATTCTAGGCCCTTTTTCAGAAAGGCTGCAAAGTGATAACTAAAGTCATCGGCCAAAGAGAAGCCCACAGCACATCCAATTAGGAAGAGGTTATCTGGCAGGAGCAGATTCTAAGTCAGAGAGTAGTATAGCTGTGTGAATAAAGCTTTGCTCTCCAGGAGCCCAGGAGGAAGGTAAATGAAAGGATGAAGCCATTGCCCATAGGTGAGCTCCACATCCAATGAACAGGCAGTCATCTGCGCCCTGAAAGACGTCCCTTAGCTAGGGGAAGCCATCTAAGTTCACAAGGCCACTCATTTAGGAGTATGTGCAGTGCACAACTGTGTAATACTGGTGTCACTTTGAGCACTTTGGGGCAGGGGCCATCCTGACCTAAGAACTTACACAGTTCTTGTTCCTTAGAAACAGAGCCACAGAAAAAAGACAGCTATTTTGAAAATGGGTCTTGATATTTTAGCATACATAGAGGTGTTTTGTTATTTAAATAACCTGCTATCATTTTGGGGGAAATATTTTTTATTTTGAACCATAAAAACTCAAAAAATGCCATTAATCTAAAAATCTTTAATAAAGCAAATAACTTTATTTAAATGCATTTATCACCCAAAGGATTTGTAACTTTTGGGACTAAACTTTGGAAAAAAAAGTACTTTGAAATAATGGACTTGAAAGATCTGCAAATTTTTAGTTTAACCTGAAAATGCACATTTATTTTAATTAATAATAATATCCTGTCCATGTTTATTTAAGATTGTTAAATGAATTAAAGCAACTTAGTTTCATGGGTTCAATCTATGAAATAGATGTAGACCAACATGATAAGCAACTATTTCCTAGGGGAAGGGGACCTCCATTTGAGTTCTCCCACATAGGATCCTGAAGGATCAGAAAGCTGTGTTTCAGAGTGTTTTTCAGTAGAAAAGAAGCTGTACCCACTCTGATTTTACTCTGTGTGCTTAATATTAACATGGTTTTGACCCATGACTGTCACTGCTTGCTCTGGAAGAAGCAATAAACCTGAAGGAGGGTTAGCAGTATGGTTGTTGGCTCCAGAATAAATTTAACAACTCTGTATTTGTTACCTGCAAATTCTCTGAGGGTTTATTCCATTTGTGGGGTTTTTTGGGGGAAGGTGTCCTGGTTTCAGTCAGGATAGAGTTAACTTCATTTGTAGCAGCTGATGGCATGCTGTGTTTGGGAGTTACAATGAAAGCAGTGCTGAGAACACCCTGATGTTCTTAGTTGCAGTCAGACAGTCAAGGACTTTCTCAGCTTCTTCCTATTTCTCTATTCATGAGAAAGGAGGGGCGAAGCCAGGACAGGTGACCCAGATGGGCCAAAGAGAGTATTCCATGCCAATGACGTCCTGCCCAGGATAACGGGGGGCTGAGGGGAGGAAGAAGAGGGGCGGTGGCGGGACGCGTGCTGCTTGGGGGGACGGTCGGGTTCCGGGACAGCTCTGGGTGGTCCGGCCTGAGTTGTGTGGGTCGGGGAGAAACTGCATTGGGGATCAAGAGTTTCATCTTCTTTTGCTCTAAAGTCCTGTTAGCATTGGGATATTTGATCTGTCTGTTCTCTTAGTAAACTCTCCTTATCCCAACCCACGGGCCTCTTAGTTTCTTGGGTTTGGAGTTATTTGCCCCTTCCTTTTCCCTTCCCTTGTTTCCCCCTTTTTCCCTCTTCCCCTGCTCTTTTCCTTTAAGGAGCAGGCAGCTGCGTGGATCTCGGCCCACAGCCGGGCTGAAACCACGACAGAAGGATATACGTGTGGGAATACTACTCAAAGCCCAAAAGCATTTCAGTGATGTTGATCTGCAATCACAGACATGTAAAGCCTGTAATGTTGGAGAGAGATGGTTCTACCCATTGAAGAGGTCTGCCTCCTTAAGCTTTAGTCGTGACTAACCCCTAGAGAAGCACAAGTCAACACACTCCAGATGATGTTTGAGGGCAATTTTATGCTATGGGACTTAATTAGGGGTCTGTGTTGTCATTTGTGTTTATTCTGTAGGAAGGCAAGCCAAAAGGATCCTTCTTAGCACGCTGTGTATAGACTGTCTATGTGTTACACAGAAGAAAATGTATACAAGGTTGAGGGCAACTACAGTATACAAGGAAACTGTTAAACTAGGGCACATATCTAGGGCAAGAATGGGTTTCAATGGAGCGGAAAAAATGAGGGAAAGAAGATTTAGGAGACACACATAATAATTGGATGAGTTTTTGGCATTTGGACACTCTCAGGATAGAGTCAGGCAAACAGCTTACTTGAACTGAAGTTGGACAGTTTTTGCTATATGAGGAGCATAGCAGTGAGGATCATTTTTACAGGCCAGAGGGAGGAAATGAGAAGATTACATGAAAATCAACAGAATTGGAAAAATGTAATAATATAGAATTCTGACAAATACTGTTTTAAAATCCATTCATTTATTTAAAAGCCCGTACCAAAGCTGCATATAAACTCATAAGCTACCAAGAGTTTGAATAAGAGACTCTGGGGTTTTACTCATAAAAATGTGCTGACATGGTTGGGTCAATTTTTTTTCCATTAAGTTTAAAGGTAGAATCAGAATGTACATCCATGCATGGCTTGAAAAGAAAAATGTCCAATTTGTGAAGTCTGGTACCAGCCAGTGAATGAGATTAAGAAAATGAGAACTTAACAGAGGGAAAAGCTCCTGGTTTTCTCCCATAAAAATGAATGATCATATTGCCAACAGCAAATGTTGTGCTATTCTAGTGGATGCTGCAACTATCTCCTGATGTTTGCTGTGGCAATGCAAAGTCATTGAAAAAGATGAACACATTTCCTTCCTCCTGACATGATTTTATTTTTTTAAACAAAAATTTCACTTGCAGATAGAAAAAAAAAAGAGACAAACAGAAATAACCACATTCTATGTTTCTACGCTATGTCTTTTTTTAGTGTAAACGGACCCAATCACAAAATACTAATTTGATTTTAGTTATCCTAAGGGTTTGTAGATACAGAGAGCTAGAGTGCTGATTCTGACCCTTTGTGATCTCTTGGAAACACGAAGGCATGTCTAAACAGCAAGTGCAGGAGATCATGTTTGCACCACCCTGAGACAAACCTGACCAGGCATGAGCCTGCTTTAGGCCAAAACCTGGGTAGCCACAGCAGAGCCATCACATTTCCTTGGGTTTCTAATAGGGCATTGACATTGCTTCCAAAGCTGATGTGGTTTATGGCTGACCAGGCCAGAAGGTAGGCCAAACCATAGCTGTGTGCATCAGTTTGTGTAAACTGAGTGCTAAGAGAGAGAACATATTGAAGGGAGCTATTATTTGTGGTGCCACCAGTTTTACAGCCTTTGGTTTCTCCATAAACCTGTGCTAATTTAAGATTGGTTTTATTCTTATCAAAGGAGAAGGCACACAGTAGCAAGTTCTATAGCAAATATCTAAGACTGTACACACTGCTTTAAGGGCAGAATTTATTTAGCTACTGTAATGCTAGCAATTAAAATAAACTTTCAGCCCAGCTTTAGACCTAGGGGTATAATTATGATTGAAGTATCATTTAGGTATGTAAATAACGATCATGTGAAGTGTTAAAAGAGCATGTGGGCAGTTAGATTCCCCGTATCTCTACAGAACAGCATGTGGTCAAGGGGACAGAACCATTATCTGCTGTGGCAACTCATACTTTGTTTAATCCACTTGTTCCTGAATGCAGTTATAGCAGTAGTAGTCATTATGGTCTCTTGTCAGGACTATAGTAAAAAGTAGATATTATTCTCCAAGAATGATTGCTCTATTTTTTCCAATAACCAGAAAGCCCTTAAAACACTTGCACTATAAAAAGCAATTTTCCAGAACTTAGATTTTTCTCAATCCTCTAAGCACTGTATATACCAAAATATTCCATTCCTTTGATGGCCAAGACATGCATGTAATGGCATTTTCAAGTCCAATACCCATAGTCAAAGCATTATATCATGAAGGAGCCAGAAAGTTTGATAAAAAGTTTTATGAGTTGATCATACCCATGTATGATAACCATATATCTCCCATCACCTGGTATAGAATAACTCACATGGGAAAAATTGCTGGGTCATTCTGTCACCTGTGACATTTCTTCTTTATGTCATAGGAAATTATCTGAAGAATGACAAAGTGGCAATCGTTCTCAGCTCCCATATGGAAAAGCATCAAGTCAGCTCAGACTCACCCAGGAGAGGCAGCCAACAAGGGTAATAACAAGGTCTGTAAAATCATGAATTATGATATTTTAGATGCTAAAGGTTTACACCAGTTTAAGAGGAAATTGGACAAATTTGTGGAATAGAAATCCACTGAGGGTTATTAAGCTGGGAGAGCCTGAGTGGGAAAATCATCTGTGCTTGTTCTGTTCTTGCTCTTTACCTATGGATTCTGTCAGAGAGAGTGGACTGAGGTAGTCAGACCTTCAGTGTGATCACTGTCCTTATGTTTGTGTGGAATGAAACCTCTGGAAACTGCTGGCTGTTGAAGTTCAACCAACTGCCTATTCAGAACCGGTCAATGGAAAAAGCTGGCTTGGTAGTAATCCATTTATGTCCTTAACAGTTCTAAATCTCCTCAGAAAAGTCATTGGATGTGCTCGAATGCTCAGATGATAAACCAGTGGAAACCCTCATTGTAGAAACACTGCATAATGCTACCAAACCCAAAGGTTTGCTCCTGCTCTCACTGTGATCCATGATATCATGACCTCCAGAGGCAGACATCACTGTCAGTACAAGTGCCTTGACAAGGGTGAGGACTGCATGCCCTTAGGGCACCACAGGCATGAGGAGGAGAGCTGATTTTAACCTCCAAGTCCATCATCCACCCACACAAACCCAGCTAATGAGGAATTACAGTGGAGAAATTACTTTCACCACAAACACAACAGCAGATAAGACAAAAATGAAAGTTAATCCTTCATTAGGGAACGAAGCTAATGAATTAAAACACTAGATAACACCAAGAAAATGCTGGCTACAGGAAAACCCAGTGGGTGGGCCAACTGCTTCCCAATGCCAAAATTAAGGACAAATATTTAAAAAACAGTATCACTTGTAAATTACCAGGACAGAGATAAAACAACTACTGAAGAGAGGCAATTTGTACTAAGATAGTGACAGAGGTGGAAAAGCCTTCATTTTTATTGACTGTTCTCATCAGAGCTCTAAAATGAAAATGTTGTGCACACATGTGTCTGCCATCTGCAAGGCCTGGCAGCCTGCAGGCTGGCTGTATGGGCAATCAAATTTTCACATTATGAATGATAAGAAAGCAATACAGTGGCAGCGGTGGCTCATGATGTGCTTTAACCATGCAGGTGGTGTTTACAGATAAGCGCCTTTTTGGAACGAACACTTGAGGTCAAATTAATCCAGGGAGTTGTTTGAGCAGAGAAGCAAACAATATTAAAATAAATATGAGCTCACTGTAACCCTTGCTGCCTGGGCCGTTGTGTTTATGGCAGGCTTCCCAAACAGAGCAGTTTCCCTTTGTAGTCCTGCAATGCACCTGCTGCTTTTACAGCACAAGCTCACACCTCTGGTTTCACGTGGGTGATCTATCTGCACACCCTCCTTGCGGGTTGCATAGTCAAGAGAAACAAGCCTCCAGATTTCCCCCTTAGTATTATTTTAATGAATTATGTTATGGAGGAGTAAATGAGGAAAAAAAGTGCCTTGTACAAGTGAAAATCAGGTCTGACTAAAAGAAGTTAAAGGAAAAAAAATAAGCACCATGGCTTTGAGAAAGAGTAGCATACATTGAACAGTTCATGACTATTGCTACCAGAGCAATTCATGTTTGACCTTGGCTTTCCAACACAGCCATGTTCCAAGATGCTCTATTCACCATCATTTAAATTACACAGCCACCACAAAGATGAATTAGGACGCACCAAGTTTCATGAGATCAACTCTGCAAGGTTATAACTCAATTTGAACACATGAACAATCTATAGAGTTGGAACAAATCATGCCAGATAGAGCTGCCTAACTGAAAGGTCTTTGTCTCTGAGTGTGGGATTTAAGGATGGTTCAGAAGAGCAACATGCAGTGGTACCAGCAGCTGGTGCTGTTAATACTAACCAGAATCTAGCCCTCCCAACACCAGATTATTTTGTGAGTGTTTTTTCTTCCATTTAGTTCTGTGCAGAGCTACAGTAAGCAAAAATCTGTGGCAGTACTGGCTTCAGTGCAGGCAGGAGGCATTCCTGGCTCTGACATTTTCTGAAATGCATCCATCTTCCCAGTTAATTATTTCATTTTATTGTAGGTTTTGCTGTCTTAACCAAACCAAGCCCTTTAGCGCTGCTGCTCCCTGCAAGGCATGTGTACAAAGCTCTCCAAAGATGCCTTGGAGAAAAGATTTATTTAGGAAAACTACTTCTTGTTTTTGGAATCTCACAGAAAAATCAAAAGGGGAGGGGAAGCCCCTAAAATTTTCAAGCTTTCATCATAATTACTGAAGAGCTAAATGCTTCATACTAGAGTGGTCGTTTCTCTGTTCACTGTAATTAAATGCAAAGAGCTGACTCAGCAAAATACAGAGATCATTAAGAAAATTGCTTATCTGCTCAAGATACCATTAAAAATACAGTGGCAAGAACATGCTGGATATTTTAGAGTACTTATTCTAAAAAATGAGTGTCTGGGAATGATGTACTGTAAGTGAAGACATTTAGGTCATCTTCTTACAGGATCAAAAGCAGAATTAAGTGCAGCTGATGGTCACTTTTGGTGAACGTGTTTGATAGCTCAGTGTCAGGGAACCTTTCCTAATTTTCTGTTTGGAGGCAGCAGAGTTGCTGAAAGTACACTGCCAGCCTTCTTAGCGATGCTATATCCTTGAGAGTTGCTTTTTAACACAGATGGTACAGAGATGGAATAGAGTCTCATATTGCTTTCCAGTAACAGTGATCATTCATAGGAATTATATTTTCCAGGGTACTTCTCTACTTCTCATATCCATGCATTTACATATATATAAACATATATTAAAAAAAGAGAAGTGTTTATATAGAGAAAAAATATAAAAAAGACCATTTAAGACAGAGTGTTTGGCTTCCTAGGGGCTGCATGCCATGCTTCAGGACAGCGTGTGGTGCAGTGCCTCAGGGATTTATTTCAACTTGCATGGAAATTTACTGTGAAATTGTGATTTTTTTCAGTGCTGAGTGGCTGTTCCTGCAGGAAATAAGTGTTATGAATGCTAATGATATATGATTGGTGCCCACCACACAGCTTTTTTCCTTCCACTGCAAAACCAGTTCAGCACTGCACCAGCATGGTGTCTCCTTCCCTGCTCTCTACCACGGGTTTTGAAGAAAGTGTTGGTGCCTGTGTAGGATTAGCCTTGGAGCAGCAATCAATGGAGCCTCCTGGGATAGAAATTTCCCTCTCCACCCCACATACATCAGTGCAGCAGGGTCTCTGCCTCTCCAATGGGTTTGTCTTTGCAACAACATACAAGCTGAATGAAGGTGTTGGGAGGGAAGGGTGAGCAGCCAACCTGGGTTTGTGGCTTCCCTTGTAGGAAAGCATGATGGCAGTGAGAAGTGCTGCAGGACATCTCTTCACCTCTCCCAGGACAGACATGCAGGCAGGCATGATCTTGCATTAGCATGCCACATATAAAGGTGCTGTGGCCAGGAGAAGCCTGGGCTACTAAAGCAAACCTTAGGAGAGGGGTTCAGCACCAACTAATGTTAAATAAAGGGAACCTAATCCTCTCTGCTACCACCCCAGGAAGAAATTCTGCCACAATATACAGAGAACCCAGCCCACAGAGATCTTACTTGAAGAGGGATAGGTATTGGATTCAAGTGAAAGCACAGATGCCAAATTTGTCTACATTTCCACCCCAGAGCCTCTTTGCAGCTGAAGTGGTGCCAGCAGACTACAAATATACACCAGGTAAACAGGTGAAAAACTTGGAGTTATGATAGGAAGTTTTATTAAAGCTTTCCCTTGGTTTTTGTTTTTGTTTTTAAAATAAATTATTAAAATAGGGTTCACCCTCAGTAAGTACTCATGGGACAAGGGATTCAAGTCGAACCAAATCACCTCTGCAGATCTTCTGAGGGGACATCAGGATTCAGTTTGGTGATCCTTTCCTTTTCTTATTTTTCTTGCAAATGGTTCTGCAAACCAGCAGGACGGATCAATCGGTGGTGCAGCCACCACACCTGATGCACTGGTGTCCGAAGAGCAGAAGTTACGGTGCCACAGTATTAGAAGGGCATGTGTGTTGTGTGGCCATCAGCACAGGCAGACGAGAGGGTGGGGAGGGTGTACGTGTTAGGAGGGTGTCTGTGCTACATCCTGCACTCCCTGATCCCTGGGGCTGATACCCTGTCCCGACGAGAGTTTATAGCAATTGCCCAACCTCCCGTTGCCTTGTAACAATACCTGTAAGCATTAAATGAATCACTGAAGCGTGGCACATCCCATGTACCTCTGCCCAGAGCATCACTCCTCCTCACCCTGAGATGCAGGTTATCACAGTGGTGGCATCCAGCCAGTGTCCCACAGGGGCAATACAGCACAGTTTGGCGTGCCCAGCTGAGCACATACATCTCCCCTGGTACCATAAGGTGCCTGGTACACTCTCTGGCATATCACAATTAATAATAAATAGTCATGTAGATAAGTATCATGCCTGCTTCTTTGACCATATGGAATAAAAGATACATGGAGAGCCTGAATAACGCTAGAGCAGAGTCAGGAGTCTGTGGCAAAACTGACAAGGGCACCCTGTGTGCCTTGACTCCTAGTTCAGTGCCTAGAAACGACTTCTTCAATCCCCATTTTTAGAGTACAAGCCAAAAAGTGCATCATCTCTTTTAAAATGTCCTCATGGCAACAGTGTGAAAGGATTCCTCAGCAGTAAAATAAGGCAGAGAACTCTGAACTGTTGCTGCACTAAGCCCCTTATCAGTTTATTTGATGATGCACAATGGTGTATCATTCAAAGGGGAGCAGAGGTACCCTAAAAGTCTTTTCCACAATATTGTTATAGAAACTGAATTAATTGGCTGCATTTTTGGAGCACTTGTCTATCTTTTATGGGCGACTTTTCCTGCAATGCATCCCACACAGGCAGCAAATATCCTTAGGCAGTGACATCAAGTGGTCTCATCAGATCATGGGAGTCTGATTTGCTTCTCATTATGCACAAAGGTAATCTTCATCCTCACCTGTACGAGACCGGCTTTGTTTGCATGTACCAATGACTGAGGCATGGAGAAGAGGAACGTTTCATTCCTGCTGAATGAGATGAAGAGAAAAGGGCTTGTGTTTTGGAGAGAAAGATTGAGGACAAAGGCCAGCATCAGCTCGGAGATCATAGAATCGTAGGATCATCAAGGTTGGAAAAGACCTCCAAGATCATCTAGTTGCATTTCATTCCAGTACTCAGTCCTTTGCTCCTAGAGAGCTTACCTTTTGATTTCTTCTGTGTAGCATCTTTTGATTTATGTCTTTATACTTGCTGCTCGACCTTCAGACCAGTGATGGTGTGATTCTCCAACCCACCAGCCTAGTTGTCACAAGCACATATCCCTTTAATCATCAAAACATGATCAGTTCTGCAGTCCACCTTTGCCTTCCTGACACTGCTACATGTGTAATGTTTGAGGAAAAATATAGATAAAATATTTAAATAATATAAATAATATTAAATAAATAATGCTTCATCTTACACACAGGTATAGACTCATCTACAGAAGATCTTCCTAAGCTTTCTCACTGGTCTCCAGGGGCTCCTGCATCATCAGTCCTGCCCCAAATGCAGGACGTGCTGATGTGACAGCAAGCAGCAGGGCTGAAATGTGGCGTGACATTCCCTGTTAGCATGCGTGGCAAAGGCAAGAGGTTCTCCTTTCAGGTGGTCCGATAGTCATCTCACCCACTCCTATATGCACAGACCTCACAGGTATGTCATTTTGCATTCTAATTTGTGCCTCTGAGAGCAACAAACACGTGAAATTCTCATGTGGCAACTATTTTTTCCCTTATCATGCACAAGCCCTCTTAGACCAACAGACTCCAATAGGTGGAATTGATCTTCTTGAAAACAATATGATTTAATGTCTTTCCTTCTAGGCTTTTGCATGTCACTGGGTTTTTGAAAAAATTAACATCCACATGACAGCAGAGCACGAAGGGTATATTTCTCTGTTATAGTTGGGGTTAGGAGACAGCTATCACTGAGTTAAATGAGACAGGATTGCTCATATTTCTTAAAAATATCTCAGGTCCTGACTCAAAAGATGCTGGACCACTGGGTGAAAACTGTGTGTTTCCTTTGTCTGATACTGACTTTAATTGCAGCTAATTAGTATAACACTGTTTACATACCCCGCCTAAGGATGAAAGAATGCTGATGATATCTGGTAGATGATACATACTCCAGCTGTTGGAATGGTGCAGCGTTTGGAAGTTAATTAAAAAAGAAATAGAATGGCAGTAACAAAAATATTTCTTTTCAAATGCTGTTAAAATGTCACAGTCATTAAATTAAAACCAAACCAATAATTTTATCATGTTCCTTTTCACCATCGATATGAAAAACTTAGAACATAAATCTTATCATTTTATTGTTAAATGACACTTTTTGAACCACCCTCAACTACACAGAGGTTTAACTTTGAATTGTCATGCTTATTTGTTCAGCTAAGGCTACTAAGTAAAGTTTAAGCCCCATATAATTGAAAACATCAATTTATATAGCCATGAAAATGGGACTTAAAACAGTAATGGCAGCTGATGTTCAACTGAAATAGATATGTTCAAGTAACAATTGTGTACCTAATTTTTAATTCTTTAGATGATTCATTTAGCCAATATTTGCTGGTGCTGTAATTTTGAAAAAAAAGTAAAGGTTAAATATCTTATTTACAAAACCACATTCCCTGGTTATTGCATATGTAACTCAATTCAGCTTTATGTGTAAGTAACGAACCTGAAAATACTTTGGAGCTAAATTAAAGTGAATCTCATATAAAAACATGCTAAAACACACCTACGGAATAAATAACAAGCCCCTGAAGGAAATTTAAATATAAAGTGATTAATACCCTGAGCTGATGAATAATATAGTGCTATAAAAAGCCTGCTCATGAATGCAATCAATCCATGTGGGTGGGCCTTGCAGCTGGGAAACACTTAGCAGTCATCTCTAGGTCTCTGTGTGGGTGTAAAGGTCCATACACACCCACATATGGATGGGACTGCAGAACAGGGACTAAATTTTTAGTCCTCTTTAGTCATTCACATCCTAGTTGGAAAATGCCAAAGGAGGTCAAATATCATTGACCGCAGTATTTGTGAGGAGCTTCTGCCAAGTACAAGACAAATGTATAAACAACAAACATGACTTTACTCAGATTCTTAGTCACTTCACTATCAGAAACCAGTAGAAACTCTGACTTGCCATTCTTCTCTTATTTTGAACACATTTTTACACCAAGTATTTGATTTGTCACTTCTTCTAATTACATGGGTTTTGTAAGGAGTATTGGGAAAGCCAGAAAGGTCAAAACAAGAATCTTGGAGGAAAAGCTGTTGTCCTTAAAAGCAATTCCTACTGGAAGAAACTATGGTGATTGAGAGGTCAGTGGTGCCAGGGTAAGCACAAGATAAGTCACAAGCTATTTGAAGTAATGTGTCCTTTGATCTGTCAGGCCTTTCCATACATAAGGAAATCCAATGGGGTGCTAAAGGCTTTGCTAATCTTCCTAATGATACGCTGAGGATGCTTAAGGTTGAGGTTAAAGAGGCCTTTCAGTGCAGCTTGACTTGTGAACTTTTGAAATACTGAACTGACCTTCCTCTCAAAGACATTTGAAAGCATCAGTTCACATTAGCAAAGGTGTGGGCAACTGGGTGTATGAGCTTGGGCCAGAAAAGTCATGTTAAAAAGAGAACCTTTAGATTAGCTCTACCAGTTCCCAGTCTTGCCCAGGGCAATGATATTGTAGGTTTCCCACAGGTCTTTATGAACAAAGTGTTAAGAGTGAGGGTGGTTTAAAAGCCTTGAGGGAAACAGGGGAAAAAAAGAGCCGAGTCATCAAAACCTTTCACAAGGTTGGTGGGCATAGCACAAATATTCCTGAGAAGACTCAAGCTCCTCATTCTAACATCAAATTTTTAGGTCAACATTTAACATTACCATGGCATTCACTTGAAATCACAGTGCCAGTCAGGCATGAGAGCAGAACTGACATTTGACTAAAGAGCCCAAAAGTAAACTTGGGAGGCATTAGTCATGAAAGTTCAAGAATCATCCAGGGAAAAAAAAAGAGAGAGACCAAGAGATGTGATCCAGATTGGCACCTCTGAAGTCTGAGGCCACTGATTTTGCCTGGTGTTCAGTGCTCTGCTCCTGACCTAAAGCCTGAACAGAGCATGTCTACATCCTTCTTCAATCCAGCTGAGGTTCAGAAACTAAGACATCTGCCGATCTAGTACTGTAAGGTAACGAGTTAGTTAGCTGTGCTCGGACTGTGCCCAATACATATAAACACCACACTTAGTTTGGCAGTCATGACAACTTTCTTTCCAAAAAGCAGAGGTCATTGCTGCACACGCAGGGCTCTTCAGCTAGCAGCCCACAGAGAATCTGTAGCTCCTGAAGAACAGCCACGGCCTCTCCCACATGCAAGGTGATGTTGTTATCACAGGAGTGCAAATGAGAGCTGGGTCAACAGTTGCCTGGGATGTACAGTTGTGGGATGCTTTCATGCCACAACACCTGAAACCTACCTGCTAGCTTTTTCCTACATGGGACAACCATCCTCCTTCTGAGGAAAATTAGTAGCCTTAAACAGAGGCTGAAGCACAATTTTTAAATACTCTTGGTTATTAAAGGACTATTGAGTTGCCCCATGCAAAATGACATACCTTTAACATGAGAAATTCCCCACTTCAGAAAACCATACACTTTAGTGGTTAGGGTTACAGCACATCTGTGGGAGGTAAGGGTTGAGTCACCTCAACCGAAGGAAAAAAATATTCCTGGGGCATTACATTACAGGTAAGTGCTTTAATCAGTGGACTATGAGCAATGGCATAAATACAAGTTTTGCAGCACTACTTTGGAATTTAGGTGTCCTGGGTTTCTTATTGTTATTATTTATTTGGGTTTGTCTTATTTAGGGACTTGAGTCATTACATTTCTGGAGAAAGCACAAGCATTTTCACAGTGTGACTTTTAACTGCTTTCAAATGGCTAATTTTGTATCTGATTGCACAGGAAAAGAAGCATTTCTTCCTCTGTAAAAGTGGATAAATTTTGAGCGAATCTACCTAGACCAATAGGCAAGGAGTCCTATAAAGCCCAGCAGAGCTTAAGGCTGAGGTAGGTACTAGCCTTCTCGATGCTCAGTTTCTGTGCAGAAGCAGTAACGTAGGTGCTTTGAAAACTTCACGGCAGAAACAAAATACCTAGAAAAATTAGGCAACTGAAAATCTCACTTGGGTTTTGAGGGTCTAGGCTTTGGCTATGTAAATCAGTAGATCCCTGCTGCGAACTGAGTAAGTGCACCTATGTGAAATTTGACAAATGCATATTCAGAGTTCAATCCACTGCCATTTTGTGGGAGTTTCAGAAAAACGGAAAAAAAAATTCAAACTTCTTGTTTACTGCTTCGGAAATCCCTTCCCAATGAGCAAGCTTCTGTCTATAGTCAGTAAAGTGACATCTTTTAAAACTGTGCTGTGAGCTGGTGAAGAGTAAATATCCTCCCCTTTTAGGTGTCAGGCCTGCTAGCTTTACCTTTTGCAGGCATATACTGGATAAAACAGATGAGAGGAAGTTCAGTGGGAACCCCAAAAGCATAAAAAAATACCTGAAAGACCAGTTTTTATTCAGGGCACACACTTCTTGCCTCACATTGAGAAGGTTTCTAAGGGCTAGCTCCATGTAAACAGTGGCAGAGGCTAAATGGGGCAGCAAAGTCAAAAGGTGAGATCATGGAAACCACTAATCATTTATTGCTTCACCTCAGAGGCCTCTCAACTACATGTGGCTGTCACTTTCTGGCTTTAGAGTTTCCCCTGGTTTTTGAGCCCTTCTGTAAACCCAGAATTGCCTCAGCCCTGACCCTGCCAAGCAGCCTGGCACGTCATCTGCTCCACTGAGTCCCCAAAGGTATACACTCCACACCTCATCCCGTGAGGCCTCCAGGAAGAAATCGTTCCCAGATTATGTCTAGCACATGCTGATACATTTGTCTGCTTATAAAAATCATGGTGGCTGCTGCTCTCTTTCAAAAATCAACCACCAAAAAAAAAATTTAAGATGTTTCTTTTCAAGAATAGAACATTTTTTCTTCTATTACTAGTAGATGAGACTTAGAGCACATCTCCTAGTTCTAGTCGATGACCGACCGACCGACCAACCACCATGCTGGAGATAGATCTGGGTTGCAGTTCATCCTCAGCCACCCCTCTGGTTCTGTTTCTGGTTCTGGTTCTGGCCAGGCCAGAGTTAAGCTCCCCAAGCAGCCAGCACAGGTGAGAGTTATCCTGGGCTGTTTTCCACACCACCTGACACCACTTCCCCATAAAAGCAGCTGGCTGGGGAGGGGCCTGGGCTTGTTGCCTCCAGGACAGTCTGCATGTGGCTGGGACATTGGGCTGGTTGGTCTGTCCTTGGCCTTGGGCAGCACTCTGTAATCCAGATCAATAAGGTACTCTGTGTTAGCACTGGGTGTGAGTGTAATTTGCCATTATTGTTCTACATTCACGGTGATTTTTGTCAGTAAGGATAAGGAGCAGAGACCAGGGCGTGAGGGAGTGTGTGTGTTGCTCAGCCACTGTCTGGGGCTGAACCACCACAGTCCTTTTAGGCACTCAACATGGGGCTTGAAGGGTTGGGGTAATGGTAAGATCTAACCCAATTGTGTTAAAAAGCTGTGATAAAGTGTCTGTTGTGTTAGTTGAAGAGGTGGTGGTAACAATGATGTTTTATCTGTTCACCTGGCTTTGGTACGTGAACCTATGTCCACTTTATGTAATCCCTGCCCAGCTGTTTATCACCTCAGGACAGGGAGCAGAGACCAGGGAGTGAGTGAGCAGTGTGTGGTGTTCAACCACTGTCTGGGGCTGAACCACCACACTGCTGAACCTGTATGTGTGTCAGACAGTGCTCACCTTCCTGTCTGTTTGAAGAGGCAGGAATGCAGAGACTTGGGTGTGCAAAATCATGGTACTAGGAGTAGATAGAGGTGGTTCTTTAATGCCTAACACACAAAAGATCTGACATCAAGGAAACTTTGGTGCATAAATACCTCAGAGAGTTATAATCTGCCTGCATGAACCCATACCCACAGACACAAGTTAATCGGAAGGTGAGAAAATCCCCTTAAATTCTGAGTCCCAGCCTGTCAGTGCTTCATTTTGTGAGACTGGGAAGACCCCAAGATGCCATTTTAAAGCTCCAACATGTCACATCACTGCTCAATACTACTGCAAAATGTGTAAAGGTGCTCAGTGTCTAGCAGCTTGCTTTGCCTTGGGAGCAGCACATATAAAAACCACATCCTCAGCATTTCAGTTCATCTAGCCACTCATTTCTTATTTACCTAAACCAGAAGTAATTCTTACAAGTACCTCGTTGTGCTGTCAAAAGCTAGACCAGGAATGTGGCCATAATTGAGGGCCCAGAGATGGATGGATCCATAATATTCTCTCAACTGGAGACTGCTGTTTTTCCTCACAACAGTTTCTGGTACCAAGTGTGTGATAGCCAATGTCATTTCTTTTGCTGGCTCCCACTCACTCTGACAAACATGTGGAGGTCCATGCTGTCCATATGCCTGTTTCTCAGAGACAGCAGTTCACCACCACCCAGAAGTGTTTGGAAGTGTTTATTTGTGTGGGTGCATGTTTATATTTAACTTGCAGAAGTAAACTTTCTGGATGGAAGCTGGTAAGGGTCAGATGAAAGTAAGTAATAACAAGTCCTATTTGTGTCCTCACAAAACTAGTGCCTCACTGATGCTTAGGGGGATGGTGATATAGAAAACTATACTAGACACTCCTGGATAAAACCAAAAATGAGAACTGGGACAGATCTTGATGATATTTGCATGAAGAAAGAGATTCAGTGGAATTTAAAGAGATGTAGGTTTCATTCAGAGAGAAAACAATTAAGAAAGCAGCAGAGCTGGAACAGCACAGATTATGTGCATTGTCATGACCTAACATGTTAGGTGTAACAACCAAGGCCTGTGCATGCAGAAAACTGAACAAAAGAGAAAAGTTCAGAGAGTTTCATACATATGAGGATAAGGGGTTATGTGGTCAGATGGGAGGATGGAGTGCCAGGAGACTGCTGGCATTTGACTCCAGACGAAGATCTGAATCACCCTGGGCCAGTCACATGAACTCTGTGTTTCACAGAGCCAGGCAGAACCTCTCTGGAAACTGACACTGGTTCTAAGAAATGTTTTCCAAGTCATGTCATGAATATAAAGATTCCTCTGGAAAGTACCTAACAGCACATTGAGTATGAAGACACACTTCCAAAATGTCCAAAGAGAGTTTCTGCAGTAGTCTAATGCTGCTGTGACCAGTTTGAGGTCTGTCCCCACTGCAAAGTATTTATCCCTTAAGCTTCCACATTAGGATAAGACTGACCCCTTAAAAATGCTGGAAACAAAGTGGTTAATTTCTGAGCTCCTCTGTATTTTGCTAAGCTGTGGACTGCAATGGGGACCAGAAGAGGAAAGAAAATCCAGTGGGTGAACCTTTACTCCTATGCAAGTCAATGGCAAATCAAGACCCATAGGGCAGGATTTCTTCCCTCTTCTTTTAGAAATAAATATACATTATACAGACAAAATTAGAAATTAATTCACTGAGTTCTGGTAATAATAACAGCAATCTGATGTAAGTTTGAGTAGAATCAAATTGGAACAATTTGTAGCTTCAAGCAATATTGATCTTCCACATCAGCAGTTGGCTTCTGATCATGTGCAGTTGCCTAATTCTTTGAGTATTTGTGGTAGTTGCATTGGCTTTTTTTTAAAGTGCTGTATGTTTTTATGGTCATAAGTAGTATACACTTACAGTTTATTTACACTGGGAACTTTTGGAGAGTACACAAATCTAAGCTATCTACTGTGGAACAACTGTTGTGTAACGGTGGTGTTGAGTACACAATTTCTCATTAAGTTTCTTCCATCTGCAATCCTCTGCCTATACATTTAGGGACTTTTCTTGCTGCAGAGTACACAATAGCTGCCAAATCTGCTTGAATAATTCTGGGTCTATGGGGGTCACATAGAAAAAAGCTCGAATCTCTTTACTCCATCCATCTGTTTTTCTCGCAAGTCAGCGCTGTTTTGTAGCATTGGGTCAGTAGGGTGGAGAAAACGGTTGAGTGCTGTGAGCCAAGCAGCTGTTGCTGAACAGCCAAGCTGGTAAGCAGTGGTGGATGCCAAAGGTAACTCTTCTCCCAGGGAGGTCACCACTGGAACACAGATGGGGAGACCTCTTCCTAAGGCCAAAAGATGAGCTTCCCAAGGATGAAGAGGAGCAGACATTGTACGTTGGGTTGATGCAGTAAACATGACAAACATGGGGACTGTAGCTAAAAAAATGTCACTTCCCAAAGTAGTAGACAGAAAAAGAAGTAAATGTGAAAAAGGCCTTGAAATGATGAAAGACATTAATGCAAAGTGATGGAAAAGGGGAGGATGCATTTTATGTGGCAGTTGACAGGTGAAAGTTGATTTCCTTTTGGGTTTCTGTTAGTAACAGATGTGGCAGGAAGTTCCAGTAGAATGAAAAAAGTCACAGAAACCACACCAGGAGCGTTGAGAGGTGTGGGCAGGATGGTGTCTGTCACAGAAACAAAGGCAATAGTTGTATGTTTGAAAGGGCAACTGTTGATGTACATGACAAGAAATGTAAACCGGTCCTTTGATTTGAGTCACAGGCAGCTTGACAGGTCTCAAAGCATGAGAGACTGGATCTGATCCTTTTTGGATATAAGGGTCTTCTAAGTGAAAACAAGACTAGTTTGTGGCATCTTGGCCCAGACGTGCTCCAGGCAGAGGGGAACCAAGGGGAGTCCTTCCACCCCAGACAGTGACTGCAGAGGCAGGTTGGGACTTCTCCAGTCCCAGCTGAATCAACAGGCTGCCAGCTAGCACTGTGTGTGAGGATGGCTTATGGTATCAAGGGCAATACTGAATATCACCAGCTAAAAATTGAGAATAAAACAACAAATACACAACCCATTTTGAAATAGAAGGAGACAAAGGGAAATGAAGATGAGCACGGGCAGCCCATGGGCCCCTTCCCTCACCCAAAACCCCTTTATCTGAAAGCAGGATGGGCAAGACATGTACAAAGTTGAACTGGGAGCACTGGTGGCTGAAAGCCAGCTACATGGCCTAATTCTTGGGTTACCCCGTGATCGGTCTCATACTGTTCTGCTTTAAAGATCAGTTGTAAGGACAGTAGAAGTGTTAGTATTGTCTAGCACTGGGGGAAACAGCAAGCTGGTTTTAATTGCCTAGGGTGACATACAGCTATATTTAAACATTGTAAAGGACTCTGGCTGGGTGTTTCTCCCTACTGTAACAGGTCTGCAGCCTCCAGCTTCAGGGCTACAATCATCTAGCTTATATTTCTGCTTGTCAGACATGAGCTTGAGCGGGTGCCCTAGCATCACATGCCAGAGAGGGACAGACATAAATACAGAGATGGAAAGTTCCCAAACACATTTTTCATAAGGTCAAATAAGCAGAGAGGAGCTTGATCCATTTAATAATTAATAGCAGATTTTTTTTTTAAGTAGGAAAACTCATTTTGTTAGTTATAATTCATTGTTAGAAAATGTTATTATATTCTGCTGAATTTACAAAGAAAAACCTCAATGCTCTGCTTATTTTTTGGTGCCAGATGACTCAATGCTGTTATCCTTAGCAATAATTTCTGATGCAATGAAGAATTTGGTATGATTTATACAAAAGAGTTTGTCTTTAATGTAAATAAACACTGTTCATTTTGTGCCATTAGGCCTTGAAAACTGAACCAAGAAACATGTGGTTTAAGATGCAGTTTAAGAGCTGGTTGAGAACAAAGATGATAGATAGCATGACAATCTTTTTGGAAAGGATGTAAGCCTTCATGCTTCCAGGACATAAGATAACCTCTAATTAATGGTGGCTAGCAAGAATTCATTCCCGTCAGCAAGTTATTTCATAATTGTCCTCTGTAAGGCTTCCTGTACTTTTCTCTGAACCAGCTGGTATGCTTCTGCAGGGAAAGCATGATAAAATCAATAATTCCCTGACCCAGCCCTATATCTCTGTGAATGTCTTTTTTTTTTTTTTTTTTTTACAGGAACTTTTCACCCACCACCCAAGACCCAGGTTCAGCTTCCTCTGTTTGTAAGGGGGAAAACTGCTAAATCGCACAGCAGAAGAAATCATTTGCTTGCTTTAGTCATGTCTTCTCCAGATCTTTCAACTCATGTCGGCATGGAAGGTAAAATCACTTTTCTCCATCACCTTGTCTTGAAAAGCAGTTACTTGTCTTGTTAATACCGACCCACAATATACATGTACAGTAGTCTTCCATAAGGGAGAAATAAATAGCTTAGCGAGGGGGTCTGGGTAGAAGAAATCTAACCCAAACCATCACCTGAGCTTTGGAGCTGTTTTTAGTAAGCCCCCCTACCCCTGCTTTGCCCTTGCCCTCAACTCTGTTGCTTATCATTTTCCCTAGTATTTCTATATAGTTAATTTCCACTAATTTTGGACTAAAATCTCATTTTTGCTGTATAATAGGTATAAGCTAGTGATGGCAGTCACTGTGTTATCATCACAAAGATAAATGGAGAAAAATCACCCTCTGGAAGTGCCTTTGCCCTTTTGTCTGTTATACAAAGCAGCTGAGGGGTTGGCGTAGGCTTACACTGGCTTAGCTTAACTTCAAGTTAATTGAAAGTTGGTGCAATGAATCATGTCTTACATATCTAATGTGTCATTGGAAAGGAGATGTTTTGATCTCTAGCTGATAATGTAGCCTAAGATAATAACATATGGCTGCTGTTTAAAAGGCAGAAAGTGGGCTGGGAAAGGGAATGTTTCTAACAAGTGATAAATGCGTGGATGTATACATCTTGTTTTGGAGGATGGTCCCTCGTGTAGCTCGGGGCCTGAGCCAAATAAAAGAAGACTTCACTGGACATGAATGAGCTTTTTGTGATCCTCCAGGCAATCCAAAAGTGGGACAATTTACTGAGGCGTATTTGCAATTCCCCTCCCTCTCTTCCTTCCATCAGTGTCAAACTATGAATTATAGTGTAGGGCTTTTTTTCCTTGTTTGGATGTGCACCAGGAAAAATAAATCTTATTCATGCTTCAGATCCCCATGACTTCCAGAGGTTCTACTGATCATCAGTTACTAGCTGCAAAGAAAGCCTTCAAACCTTACTCTAACCATTACAGCACTAATTATAGTTTCCTTAAGTAAAACACTCCTAAACTATAATTACCCATGCGATTATACACTGGCAGTTACACAAGAAATTGTATTTCAAGATTCTACTAAGGGGCTGAGTTCACCCTACTACCCTAGTCAATCCAATCTGTGGAGAAGAAAAAATGTGGTAGTTGGAGTTAACACTGGAAAACATATTCTCCCCAGCCCCAAAACCTGCAGAAAACTCATTTTGGATTCAGTATGCACTATTCAGTTAGTTTTGCTCTAAATTCTCAGCTGATGTAGACTGACATGTATCTGCATATTGATTTCCATCAGTTCAGGTTTTGTCTCTCATCCCTTTGTGTTTAATGTGAGGTGTGCTGTTAATTGCCATCAAAAAGGAAAACAACTCTAATGCATGCTTGTTTGCTTTTTATAAAAGAAAACACAAGGAACTTTGAAGAAGAGTTTAAGTAGTAAAAAATTTTAGTAAAAAGTGTACATTTTTAGTAAAACAGACCATTGTTTATGCCCTTACGAATGCTCACTGTTCACAGCACCTACTTGTGTGCATGAAATATGCTTAGTTCAGGGCTGTAGCACAGCTTGCCAGAAATAAACGTGTGTTGGAGAGAAGGTGATGCCTCAGCTTTGCCGTGTGCACCTCTGAATTAATTTCCTGTGTCTGGCAGTCAACCATGCTGACACTTAAATGGGAGAAAGTGATTCCCTGGTGCAACCAGAGTGACCCCCGTGGAATCACCCCATAACACCTCTCATCTACTGAGTAGCAAGAGATAAATTAAACAGCACTGGAAATCTGGAACAAGTTCAGAATTTAGAATATATGGAGGACTGGGGCTAGAGGAGACGTTTTCTTATCATCCTCTGTAAATCCACACTCCCTTCCTGTACAATATCAGGTAGTTTCTAACAATACAAAATACATGAGTAGCATCAAACCTCCTGCCTGTGTGACTATGATTTTATGTGACACAAGCCATTGCTCTTTCAATTGAATTGTTCTTCACCTCGAGAATCTGGTGGTTTGGCTGTATGACCCTGACTTCCACCTAAAACAATTTACTCCCCAATTACTTTAACAGACATTTCAAGCAATTAAGAGAATTAGTTATGTATTTTCATACTGTAGAAAAATACATCTGTGAAAAGCTTTTAAAAACTGCAGTGTAACATTCTAATATTCACTTTGCTTCTCCTTTTTAGCTGGGAAAACTATCAGAAAGTCCCATTAAATATTTTAAGCTTCCTCACCTACACATAAAAATCCAGTTACCTGAATTGCAAGTGCATTTACATGGAAGACTACCTGCTTTTTTCCACAAATTGTATGGTGGGTTTTGGGGTGAGTTGTTTGGGTTTTTTTTTCCTATTAAAAATTCACTCCATTGCTTGGGTAAAAAAAGTCTACTCCATAAATATTTATGTTGGATTACCTGTGTCTGATGCTGCTGCAGTAGTGCTGGATGGGGTGGGGAGGGGTGAGTTTAGCCATGCTTTCGCTCAGCTCTGCTGAGCATGTCCCCTTGTTCCTTTGGGGTAGCATTCAGTGCTGACATTGCATAACGCCAAGGGGCTGCTTGGAATTAAAACACAATTTGCATACATTTAGAACTGAGGTGGAAAGGGGCATGGTTGTGTGGAAGTAAATGCAATTAGAAGGGAATGAGGCGCACTAAAGCACTGAAGTTGTAAGCCAGGATCAGTAATTAATATATACTACACAATCCTGGTGTAAGAGGTGCTTCAATTCAAGAGCAAATTAAAAAGTTTGAGAAGAGTGCCTTAAAATTACTAGAGGATTTCATGATTGTGAGGAAAACATTAATTTAGGAGACAGTTCATAGAATCATAGAATTGTAGGGGTTGGAAGGGACCTCGAGAGATCATCGGGTCCAACTCCCCTGACAAAGCAGCTCCCTAGGACATTTCACTCACATAGGCGTACAGACAGGTCTTGAATATCTCCAGAGAAGGAGACTCCACACCCCCTGGGCAGCCTGTCCCAGGGCTCCCTCACCCTCACTGTGAAAAAGTTCTTCCCCATGTTGGTGTGGAACTTCCTGTGCTCCAACTTGCAGCCATTGCCCCTTGTCCTGTCCCCACAGACACTGAAAAGGGGCTGGCTGATTCCCCCTGCATCCCCTGCTTAAGATAATTATAAACATTAATTAGGTCCCCCCTTAGTCTTCTCTTGTCAAGACTGAACAGTCCCAGCTCACTCAGCCTTTCCTCATAGGGGAGATGCTCCAGGCCCTTCATACCCCTTCTCTGGACTCTCTCCAGGAGATCCCTTGTCCTTTTTATACCAAGGCGCCCAGAACTGCACACAACACTCCAGGTGGGGCCTGACCAGGGCGGAGTAGAGGGGGTGGTGTTCTCACATTCCTATCTATTGAGAACCTGAAGGCATTACAGCTTTATGTATACATGTGCCCCTATTGTGCTTTTTAATAAGACTGAGTTCTGGATTCCAAACATCAATGTTTGCTCTTGTGCTGCAAAGTCTTTTCCTCTGCTTTTGTCTTAAAAAGATCTTGTTACTTCCTAGTTTTCATGGATTAAATGGGAGGAATTAAAGAGCAGTGACGAGCTCAGGCCTAGCATCTCATAGATGTTGTTGCAACCTGGCTGGCACCCACTTAAAGGAAATATTTGTGTGCTGTGGGATTCAAAGCCTGTGTATATTTTACAGGTGCAATTGCTTCAGTTTTGGTAGAGTTCTGATGGATTTGTTGACAGAGGAAGTGAATGAATACACTGCAGCTTGAAAATAGAGCTGCAGAAGAAATTCACAGGGAACAAGTCTGCTCTCCTTATTGAAAGTGAAACATAGAAATTAATTTAAGATGTAGTTACATATACACACACACAAAAACACATATGAAAAGAAGCCAGAAAAAAAAGAGGGGATCCTTTGTTGTGTAGTCAAAATTCCTTTTACAATTATGACAGCTATTAATTAGCATGAATCCTGCAGTTACAATAGCCATGGCATTTGCTCCTGCATTAGGACTGAACTAATGGTGCCACGGAGCTGTAAAGCCTGAGTTTCTCCTGTTACACCTAAAGCTCTGTGCCTGGAGCTGCGAGGAGTTCTATCTCTTGCAGACTGAAGCAAGGAATGGGCATGGCCAGAGCAGAGGTCTGTGACTCCAGGGTTAGCTCTTGAGCAGTTTTATGTGTAAACAGCAGGAAAGTAAAGTATCACAGTGCACTCAGAAACAGATTTTCAAAGCCATCAAGATCTGTAAACACTTTGGGAAATCTACCCACCTGAATGCATAAAATCTCTCTGAAATCGTTGAGGTGCATTCACTCAGATCACTTTGTTTCACGTGAATCCCTTGTCTCCAGAGATTTTCTCAAACATTTAAACGATTAATGTCTAAATATGAAAAAATGAGAACAAAATTCAGCATTAAACAGGACTAATAGAAAAGGAAATAGCTGATTTAATTAGGTTTTAAAGGATGATTCAGACCAACATAAATCTGAATGTAAGGACAAAAGTAATTACAGGTAATTAATGCCAAACTATCTAAAGCTAAGGAATTTAGTTAGCCTTGAGCATAGTACATAACACACCCAGTTCTTCCTTCTGTAGATAACAGAGTGCATCCACTAATGTAGGTCATGGAGTTTCTTTTGCACTTGTAATTATTTTTAATGCTGACATTTCTTTTGCCATTAGGGAATGGTGCTCAAGCAAACCTCTCTAAAACATAGGAGCATTGCTGTTTTGTTATTCCTAGAGCTAAAGTGACATGAGTCAAAAACAAATGACATCAATCATTCTGCTACTGGATAGATTGGCTAGATTCCAATAATTTTTCTAGCTCTGTTCTGCATCCCAGTAGTGTTCCTCAGCTCTGGGCTTATTCATGGAGGTGTCATAGCTCTTCAGCAACCATTTCTTATATCACAAAATCACAGAATTGTAGGGGTTGGAAGTGACCTCAAGAGATCAAGTCCAACCCCCAAATACCAGTGTAACGGCTAAAGTTAAGTTCTGATTTCAAAGATGTAATTCTTTATGCAGATCTGTTTCATACCCATGCCTTCTAGAAAAGTTTAGAAGACGTGGAAATGTAAATAAGGCTTTTTGCCTTTGACAAGAACTGCAGGACTACCATCTGGATGGACTGGGCTGAGGCTGTGGGTTTTGTTAAATGAGGTGTTTTGGTAATTCAGAAAGAAAAACTCTGTTTGGTAGGAGCTCTCAACCCCCGCCCCCCGCTGGCCTGGTGTGACCGATTCCTCCTGACTGCTTTACCTCTGAACCATGATACCATCGGGGCTCCTGAGCTGGAAACACTTCAGATCTGCAGATCTCTGGGCTGCCAACCAAGAGGGGGTGATTTCAATATTTACTCTGCATGCTGAGCAGGAGATAAAAGGCAAAGGATCCCTGCATTTGCATGGCTCCAGGGAAGGCATTTCTATCCTGGGCCAGAGGAGGCATTCGAAAAGTTCTGAAGGGAGTCAGGAGCATGATTGCCATTGGCAGGGTACATCTGAAAGGCCATCCTAATACATGTTATTCCTTGTACTGGGACTGGGCAGGAAAAGCCTGCTACATTCATCTAATTCCCAGCTCTGCACCAGGGCCAATATTCACCGTATTGCTGGGAGAGATGGTGGATGCTTCATCCTCATTCCCAGCAAAGCAACATGGTTTCAGAACGTCCTAGTATGTCACACTTTCAGACCAAAAGCAACACAATTAAGAATATTCATTAAGCTGGCCACTAGATGTTAAGTAATGAGCTCCATTTGTCTCTGAAGATGGGGACTTCACACAGTAAAATTAATGGGACTGTGAGACCAGCCATCTGATGGATGTGCATTGGGCAATTAGGAAAGCAGTTGCAGATCTTTTCCTTCAACTTGTGGAAGTCAATGGAGAATTTTGTGTTTTGACCAAATAGAATTCACTCCCTGCTTTTAAAATTTAGTCTTCACGTTAGAAAACAGAAGTTAGACAAAGGAACTTTTCTTGCTTTGCAGTGAATATGGTTTTTCAAAGCCTGCCTGCATCAGCATTTAGGCACGAGCTCAGCAAAATACAAAACCCCAAAACATGTGAATAAATCAAACATTTCTGTGTTATATATCTCAGTAAATATGATCCAAAAGTAATTTTGAGTGTAGTTTTCAAACTGTAGTATTGCATAAACTAAATAACCTACAGCACAATTGGACTGACTTGCATTACAAATTAAAATAAATACACACTGGGATGTGTTTCTTGTTGCTGTTGTTTTACTTTTCCTTTTACCTTTAAAAAGTTGCATTACAGTTCATAATACTTGATAAGTGAAAATTAGAAATGTCTTTTAAAAGAGTAAAGTAATTTAGTTTTGTGCTGTAGATTTCTAACATATGTCTATGGAAAGGCTCTTGCCTATCCTAGTGACTTTTCCCCTCTCAAATATTTTAGCAAGGATAGAACATGCCTGAGAGATCATGTGAAAGGTTTGGGCTTTTTTAAAAAAAAGAATTTAACCTCTGACTTTTACAAGCAGAGACTCGATTTCTAGATATGAGCTCTTTGCCTGCTTTTCAGTAAATTTTACTTTACAAGTCATTTGGAAAACTGTACCCAAGTCTTTATTGTGCATGACACTTGGAGTTCTTTTTTATTGACTTACGCTGCTTCTTGCCAAAGTTGAAATGTTGGAAGCAAGGCTGCTGGCATGGGAAGAAATGTATAAGGAATAAAATTACTTAGGGTGGGAATAAAAGAAATGAAACAAAATAAACTTTCCCCTTTTTATGGTCATGTTTACTTCGCAGATAGCAATAACAGAACCAACCCAAGCTTGCAGTCATGGGAAGATGCAGGTATCTTTGTGCACCCAGCACTTCTGCTAGCTATAAGGAGACTTGGGATTCAGCCACATACTCCTGGATGAGGACAGGAGGAAGAGCTTTGTCTCAGCACCCCTTATTCCTCAAACCTCTTCTCTACCTTTAATTCCTCACAGTTCTTCCCTTTCCATTCATGATCCTCCACCTTAGTTTTCCTCTTTCCATTTTCCCCTTTGCCTCTTGTCTGACAGTATGAATTATTTGAGGTCTTCAATTACTGTAGGATTATTTTTATGCACCAGTACTTTTAAATGGCAATTTTAATTTTTATATATGAAAATACAAGTCTGTACCCCCTAGTGCTATCCAAGCAGGAAAACACAAAACAACTTTGTCAGGAGATTTGTTTTAACCAGCTGCCATTCTTCCCTCATGTAGATGAACGAGGGGAACTTCAGGAAACAGGTTAGGCATCCCTCACTCTGATTTTCTGCTGCATTTGTCTGAACTGTGGCATTTGGCACTGGTGAGAGCAAAGCAGGGACTTCTGTACTGCTCATGCACCCGCTCTTTATTACCTGGAGCACTGAAGCCTTAGCTCTCTGCTCACCCAGATCTGGTCCCCAGGTTGTAATGTTGTACATCCTCTGTCAGCGGATGGAGCGGGAGGGAGCACACAGCAGACAAAACGATGAGATGCTTGGCAGGAAATGTGCCTCCTGAGGTGGGGAAAAATCCCCATGGGCAGATGAAGGTCTCACTCTGCCTCTTGGCTCTGTCTGTGTGACACACACTGTGGAAGTAAAAGTGAAATATTTTAGTGATTAGCTTTCCTGCTAAAAGCAAGTTGCTTTTCCACTAAGGTTTTGACCCCCATTGTAGAGGAACTTGAATGTGGAGCTTTACCCTCTGTTCTCACATTAAGTCATCGACTCCCAAATAAAAACCTCCTCACATTTAAAGTTTCCCTGCATTTCTCTGCTCCCATGCATACATCCCTTCAGGAGACTTAGGCCTTTGCGAGGGAGGGAGGACAGAGGCCAGCTGAGATGAGGGAGATCTGATGACTTCCCAGCAACGCCAACACTCTCAGCCTGTGTTTGCTGATTTTTTTGTAGCATGGCCTGAAATTTGCAAACACACCAAACCACAAATCCACAGTTCAGTTTGCAAAGGCCTGAGCCCAAGATTTAATATTCACAGTCACAGAAACAAATATTTTTCACATTTATACTATGCCTTTACTTGGCTTAGGGAAAAACCAAACCCAAACACCACCTTTCAAGGCAAAATTCAGTCAAATCCCTCAAGTGTCACCTGTATTCCTACAGAAATCAAATCAGACTATGAGTTTCACATTGTTCTGAAGCAAAACCAAAAGACCCTTTAGTTCACTCTTTAAGAGGCGTGAATTACAGTGTGTAGCCAGTTCAGTGGTTGCCTATTCCTGTGTCCACTCTAACGATACCTCAGGTAGCTGGTTTAAAGCTCACACAGGAAGCTTAGTCCAGTTTACACCATCATGGTATGTGCTGCTTTAGAATGGCACAGATGAAAGGGTCGGGTTGGTCCTCGGAGATCTGTAGGTAAGTCCATCTTCATGGTTTTCATCACCTTAGAATACACTCAGCCTTGTAAACACAAAAAGAAACAACATAAGCAGAAACAGATGTGCTATGTGTTTTCAAATTATTACTATCTGTGTTTGGGGAGTTTTCCCTATCTATAGAAATGCCTGTAGATTATTACAAATAAGTGCACCAGGACCAATTATTCAAGATGAGGCTATACATCTCTGTGGTTAAGATCTCTTTTTATACACAGGTTGGTAGGAAAGGAGTTCCCTCGAGTACCTCTACACTAAACTCTCCAGTCTAGCAGCATCCTGCCAGAACAAATTTTAAGAGGATGAAATAAAGATAATTGTTGACAATGATCACCTCTCTCCCAAGGAAAGTCTCACCCACTGTCCAGAATGGCATTTTCTTGGAGCCAACAATTCAGGAGCAGTCTGTGTTCCCTCTCCCCTCCAGCACAAGCTCCCTGGGGGGAGCAGGAAAAGCAGAAATGGTTCCTGTGAAGCTTGAAAGCATCCTGATGGCACTCATAAATTTAAAACGATGCTATGCCCTTCCCAGGCGGTGCAAAGAAAGATGCTAGACAACCTGTCAAATAGTTCTGCTCAGCAAGGCAGGGCCCATTCATCTGAGCAAAGAGCGGGTACAGAAACCTGAATGTGGAGCTAATAAAATCCATGGCTCAGCAGTGGCCACCAAACAGCAAGAACAGGGTCAGAAGCCAACACGGGAACATCTAGTAGCAGAGCACCTTACGCTGAACTAAGTACATCCCTTGGTTAGTGGCTTCTGAAGAGAAATACTTATGATCAGCAGATAAGAATACAATTGTATTCTCTGGATGAAAAAATAAGAGATTTAGGAGGAGTCATGTTCGTTAGCTGAGTGATGCTGGGTACTTACTATTATCATGAAGCTGCTCCTTCCTTATTGAGAGTCAGAGCCAGGCATCTGGGAATGCTATCGAAGCAGAACTGCTTGGGCATGAAGAGAGGGTACAAGGACATTGCATGCCCTGGTCTCTGCAGGACCTGCCATGGACGCTGCAGATGCACTGGGACCAGCTGACCATTCATTCCCTCAGGTCTGGGATGAAGATGACAGTACACTGACACGATAAACACTGGAGAGAAAGTCTGCCCAAATGCATACAAAGTGAGGTTTCCTTCTCCTTTTGCAGCAGTAGAGGGTAAGAATGAATGAATGAATTAATTTTCTCAGGAAATATTAGCATATATCATTTCAGTTTTCTGTGCTGCATAGGGTGAGAAAAATAGACAGTGAGCTAGGACAAAAAAAAACAGTGGGAAAAAGAAGAAATCTGATGGGATGGAATCTAACGGGACTTCTGCCTAACGAAAGTCTTTTGAATGTTCTTGTGGGGGATTTCATGCTTCAGCAATGTGGTGCTATCTGCACTGGCTTCTGCTATGTTATATTCCGTGACGATCATGAATGTTCATCCAGGAGTAAATCCTTGACTAGCAAGGTCGAAAAAGTAATAGAAAAGTTTACTCAATAATAAATAACACTGCAAGGTCTAAACCTAAAGGCTTCTATAGACAACAGAAATCAGAACCTCTCTGTCAGTGGTTTTGCCTTGGTGAAACTAAAAATAATACCCCTCTAAGAGCTAGTCTCTTTTTCCTTTCTTTTTTTTTTTTTTTTCCTTTTTAAAAAATGAAAATATTCAGGTTAAAATTAACTTGTTTTGGCTGAGCAATACAAAGGCAAATCATGAAATCAAAATAGTCTGCATTTGGCACTCATGTTTCTAGCTGAGTCTCCTATATTGCCCGAGCTTATGCGTTCTTTCTTCCTAGATTTGGGAGGCAAGCTCAAAGAGGTTTGTCTGCTCCATCTCTGAGCGAGCTTCCACAGCAGCAGTAGCTGGTGGAAAAACAAACTGGATGTATTGTACACAGGCACCCAGCCAACAGTACCTGGAAAATGGAAATAATATTTAAAAGGGGAAATACACAGAATCCATGTGCACAGTACCAATTCGTTCTGCAAGCACAACCATCAGAGATGAGATGGTAAAATATGGGGAGGAAAATAGCTTTTTTTTCTTAAGCACATCATTTGGGATAATAATGTCCACCACCACCACCAGTCTTACCCAGGCAGAAGCTTTTGGAATAAGGAAACTCCTTTAGTGAGACATGAAGTTTAAGGTGTATCCAATGCTGGTTTTAATTGCTGATACTGTGCTGGCCTCCTGGCAGGTTCTGATTCACTTAGACCACATTCAGCACCACAGGATCATACTGATCTTCCGCATGGCAGGTCAGGAGGACCTAGGCGATGGTTCTGAGCTGCAGCAAATAGGAAGGTGTTTGTGATAAACTGAGGAAGTTATGGGGATACTGGGGCATTTGCTCTCAGAAAGTGAATGCCATGTCCTTGCTTCCAAAGCCTTTACTGGCTCACTCCACAAAAGCTTGAGACAAAGAAAATGAGGTAGAGGAAGTGAGGTGTCATGCCTTTTGTATAACAGGTATGGACCTGAGGGAAAGCCTCCTAAATATGGTGAGAGGAGATGCCTCCATGGGTTTTAGAGCAGGTTCGTATGTCTGTACTTTCTTTATGCTGCTGAAGCCTGCTGTACTGCTGGATCACCATGGAGATATATGGGTCTCCTCTGCAAGCTGCTCTTGTTTCATGGGCAGCAGTTAAATGGTGTCAAGTCACTCTCTACAAACCTCACATCCCACACCAGGTTCTTTCCCCTGAGTACGCACAATCCTCCTGCTACTGGTAACCATCACAGAAACAAAAAGCCAAAAAACCAAAATAATTTTCATCTTCCTCACTGGTGCATCCTGATTTTTCTTTTTATCAAAATGCTTTCTTACCTTTCCTTTGTTTCTCCCTGCCTCTTTCTCTTCTCTCCCCATAGATCAGATTTAATTCCCTGAGACTTCAAGGGATGGAGACAGGTTAATGCCACCTTGCTGCAGTAGTATCAGAGCAGTAACATCACCATTGAAGCACAGCAAAGAATTTCACCCTCCAAGGTCCATAGTGCCATAAGATATTATTAACATTAATATGATTAAGGAAGCTCTGTGTCTTTCAAGATCAAAATTCATGCCCTTACAACTGGTGCCTTAGGAATTTGATAGGAAAAAGTTAAAGAGTGAAAGTATAATGACTTATGTGAAGATCCTTTTGTTCAAGTCAGTGACATCTAATAGCCCAAAGAAGAATGAAAACTACATTATAATGAGAAATCATATATCATATAAGACAGAAGAAAAGAGAAATTAAAACTTCTCTAAGTAAAAGAGCCATGAAAAATGAAAAAAATAATTTATTCTTTTTTTAAGGTGTGTATTTCCTGGAAGGAATTCAAACTGTGCTTGCTTGTTTGCTTGGATGTTATGATTTTTAAAATGAAGGCTAATTGCATCATTTTACATTTTGACATGGATTAGGACTCTGTGTCTGAAGCAAATCATTGGAATCCTGCACAGTTAATTCCTGTAACATGACCAAAATGGAAGGGTGCATTTTTACAGAGTAGTAGTTGTGCTTTTTTGCTAAAGGAGATAAAAAGTAAACTGAATATGCAATGAATAAATGAAAGTGAAGAAAGGTCTTTTGTTCTTTTGACTAATCTTTACATTAAATCTTTTTTTTTTTTTATCTCCAAGAAGCGGATGTAGCATCAGTTACAGCTCTATCTGAATATTCTCACATTTTTGTAGAAGAGCCAAAGAACATACAGTTTGTAGAAATCTCAAGAACTGCTTCAGGTGAAATGACAGATACAGCAACAATTTCCTACCCCAAGTTCCCCCTCTGCTTGACAGCCAAACCAAGCAATGCAACACATGAAACAAAACAAAACAAAGCAAAGCAACAGATGTATTCACAGCTGCACTTTGTATTCAAGATGACAGTATTGCAAGAAATGCTGGCTAGTCAATGCTAAAAGCTCTCACCTGCATTAAATGAAAACACAATTTCACCTACATGTCAAGTGCTATCTAAGTTTTCATACTTCAGTAAGAATAATACTTATAATCAGCTCAAAAAGTTCTAAAAAAAACCCCAAACCCAAACCAAATGTTTCTTTACAAATAGTCAAGATTTATTCTAAATACAGCATTTAGATCCAGAATTCTTTCAGACTTCAGTAGAGGTTGTTGGGCTCCAGATTTCGACTTGGGTCGCTTTGGCCAGGTAAGCTGCAACTTTGCTTTTCTCCTTGTGGAGATATTGTGGTGACTTTCCTCTCCTCTATCAAACCCATCCTTTCCCATGCTATATGAAAATTTTCTACCTGAGAGATTTGCAGTCTCTTGCCATGATTTGTGATGATAGGGCCATGGTTTCAAAAATTATCGGGTAGATTGATGGTTGAGGAGACATATGAACACAGAACTGTAAAAATTGATTTTTATGGAACCAGGTCAAATTTCCTTAAACAAACATCTCTCCAGAGACTGGAATCCAAAGCTCCTCTCTCCCTGCTGAGTGGTTCTTTGCCTGGAGCAAATTTATTTATTTTTTTCCAGGCACAAATCTGGAATCTACAAACATCACAGTCTCTGCTGTATTCACGGCAGGGTTACTCTATTAAGACACTTCAATGCATAAAAATGAAATACCACCTCCTAATTTTAGTCTCAGCATAAAATTCTGGTGTAGGTAGCAGGTTTCAACCCTATACAAAAAGTAACAAGAATTGTTGCAAGAAACTGAGACATGGAGTTATGAAGTAACTCTACAACAAACAGTGAATTAGAGGAGGATGTTTTAAGGTTCTCTGGTTTCCATATAAACCTTCTTTTTTGGCCAAGCAGGCAGTTAAATAGGAGCACATGAGCAGGCCTAGGTAAGGTCCATAAGTTGCTTACCTGCCTCCAGTGAAGAATGAGCTTTAGGAACTGGAATCTTCAAATTTAACAATAGAATTGTTGCCTTACAAGGAGAACCTGACTTTGCATGTACGTGAAATGGTGTAAGGGATTGGCAAGAATAATTTATTTTATAAAAACAATGGGATTGTAAATACCTATCAGGGACTTAGAAACATTGAATTTTAGCTTGTTCCCAGGTGTTCTTTAATGTATCCAGGAGGGATGATTTGTCTTGTTGAGAAGCCTCTTTTGCACATTACAAACTTTTTCTCTGGATAACCTTAATTAGATTACAGTTGGGAGTTGGCCATTGAGCAAGGCTCATTTGCATAGCAGCAAGATACAGAATTTACTTGTTTTCTTGGCATAACTTCTTTATACAGGAATTTCAATATCACGTAACTAATACACTTTCAGAATATTTTGAGTTTTTCTCCTTTGATTTCAGATCAGTTTTATGATACAAAAGTTACCAGTTGTTCCTGGCAATGTGGCTCTTTCATGGAGAGGCACTGCACAGGGCTGTCATTGCTCACATGAATGTGTTTTCAGTGCTTTCCAAGGAGGCACAAAAAGTCACTTTTCACCTACAGTTTGCAAGCTGTTAGGTGAACGTTTCAGTGGTGGGAGCAGCCTTACACTGCAATAATCCGGCGACTGAGAATGCTTCAAAGTCTTCAAGTCCAGTTAAGATGCCAGCCTAGATGACATATTTAACCCAAAGCATAAGCAAGCAGGCTCTGTGGAGGGATAAGCGGTATGCCTACTCTGCAGAATGGGTTAAGCAAGACAATCCAGGCAACAAGACGGTCTCCTCCAAGAACTAGGGTACAAAAGACCTCTTGTCTCACTGTCATTTTATGTGCCTGCTGGCTTAATTTCTCTCTGGCTGGTATAAACGACCACCCACCATGTGGCACATGGCCACTATTTTCATGGAAGCTATGATAATATCAATGAATTGTGGTTCTGTCACTGGCTTCGCAGCAGGAGGAGAGAACTGTCATGTTCTCACAGACCTTGATCCAAAGCCTACTGAAGATGATGGGAACAGCGTTGTTGACTTCACTGGGTTTTGGAGCAAGCTGTTAAGTAAAATATGGGATGAGAGTGAAGCACAAGCTTATAAAACCCTTAACTTTCAGCACAGATAGGTTGAAGGTTTTTGCTAAACCAAACAACCAGTTTAATTTAATCTCCACTAGAAAAATAGGAAAAATTAAATGCTTGCCATATGGTGAAAATATGTTAAGCTTCAAAGAAGTAGAAATAATTAAATACAACTATGAAAAGTTTTTTTAGGTTTGAATGGCGTGCCAGTTTCAATATTATAAAACATACATATATAATCCTATTAAAGCTCATTTGGAAAAAAACCCCCATGAACCCTTTGAATAATGCAAATTCTTGGGTCACATTTTTCACCTGTATATTTATCTTCATTTTAATCAAGACTGCTATAATCAGAAAATTTGGTATGATTCTGCATAGTCTTCAACACACATCAGCTATTTCAATTTCTTCCACAGGTAATGTCAACATGGACCAGGCTTTGAAGATAAAGGAATGAAAAGCAAAAAACAAATAAATATACTCCAAAACAGTGGGTTGCTCTATAATCAAAAGGAATATTAAAACCAAAGCTGCACCAAGGACCTCATAAAGAAAACATCCTCATTTGGAATTTCATCCCTGTGCTTTGCTAAGTAGGACCCATCAGAAGCGATGGGCTCAGAGGGTTTTCTCATCAGTGTTCCAGCACAGCAGTTTATGAAAATCTGAGCCATGTTTCCACTATGTCCTTGAGCTTATCTGGCCCTCAAAGAGACACAGACTTTCTGGGCAAAAGGAGGCAGCTTTAGGCTGCCCTTGATCTCTGTCCCTTTGCCCTGACATGAAGAACATGTGCATTTCTCGGCATGGCACTGGACAGTCGAGTAGCCTGTGAAGCAAAAACACCCATATGCACCAAGGTTTCAGATGCAGGAGGGACCCCAGCGCAGCTGTGGTGCAATGTGAACTCCTGGCTTTTGGCCTGGGGCTGTCCCAGCAACCCAGTTCACACCAAGGTTGTGTCTGAACCTTTTACTACAGCTTTGAAGCCGATAGCGTCACGCTGGCACATGCCTGCCTCACTTGCCTGTCTTTTCCACCATCTACACGGTGTAGCAGAGCAACTGCTGAAATCAAAGCAATGAACAGAGAAAACCCGAGTGTCTCACTCCCTTTCCAGTTCTACTTGTCTCACAAAGAAAACCGATAATCCATCAAGGAGCTTTAAAAATACTTCTAGTATAAATACTTTAAATGCTTTACCAAAGTGCAGTCACATGCACTAAATACTCACATTCCCACACTTCCAATCCCCTCCCTAAAATCTCTGTAATAAGGAGCAGTCAGAAATATGAATAATGCTTATGGAAAAGCTAACCCAAAGATGAAGGAAAATGTATTTGCCTACAATTTCCCTCCACCAGCCATGAGGAGCTATCATACATTCCCAGATCTCCCAGTAACCGCTAGCGCAAGAGCTGCTATCGTTTCAGTTCCCAAAATGAATGGAGGGACACATCAGATGGTAGGGAGGAGTTGTAGCACCGTGTAACACTGTAAATGTTTTCTTACAAGGTCCCTTTCAGTGCAGGGCCTTTGTAGACTTGCATTCATATTTTTTCCAGCAGAAAAGAAAAACCCAAAACCCAAAGTAATCTTACCACTTTTGTTTTCTCCTTGATTATTGCTGTTATATATTCCCATGGGGTGATGTGGAGAAGCCTCACACAGAACACCATTGCTCTAATAGATCTGATGATGACAAGAAAAAAACAAACCACACAACCATCAGTTCTGCCCTCAACAGTTTACAAACTAATTTCTCTTTTGCTTTGAATGATTCACCTTTCCTTTACATTATCTTCAGAAACAAAAAGCATGGCAATTTTCCAATCTGCTAGATAGGCTATTGTCTACCGAATTTCAAAGCCTTCCCCTTTTAGAATATTTACCCCATAATAAATATGATAAAGAGACCTCAAGATAAAGCTGTCCCTTCCTTTTTTATCCCTATCAGCTCTGCCATTAATTCCATCACTAAGGCGATGTTCTTGCAGCCTTGGGTTTGTGCTGATTTATGTTAAGACATTTGCACAGAAGCACATCCTCCCTGCTGAGACCAATGGACCTAGTCCAGCTTGTCCTAGCTGGGAAAAACCTGCTCCTCATTGAAGGTATCCCCATTTCTTCTTCTAGAGGAGTCTCTTTGAGCACATTTGGTGCTCTTTGGGTTAAAGTGACTGCAGAAGTGCAAAATGTTACCATTTATTGTTGCTGTTAAATAACAGCATAAATAAGAAATTCCTTCAGGAAAGAGCATCTGCGCATCTCTCCCTCAGCATGCACCAAACAAAGACTTGCACTGTTGTTTTGTTGGGTTTTTTTTTTGCCCCAGCAGCACAAAAAGTCAAGTTCCTAAAAGCTGGGTCAAAATTTTGGCTTTAGAAAAGGAATTTTCAAACGTGTCTCCTAATTATTCGTTTGGGTGGTCTACCTCCTGCAGGATGTGCAGAGCTAGATGGTTTGTTTACATGAACAAGCACAGTTGCAAAGCTGGTGAACATGCTGTTGTTCTGGGGCTGGTTGGGGGTGGAGGGGTTAATGGGGAAAAGTGAACTGCAGAAGAAAACTTCTTTCCTTGGAAAACAGATTGATTCACGATACAAAATTATTATTTCAAAGTACTCAGGACATTTCCTCCAGTAGAGAAAGGGGTAACCTGCTTTATTGTTCTCTTGGAGTAAATATGGGGTCAATGTATTCTCCTCTTCGACAACATTAGAGACATGAGTGCACTTACATGGTAAACAACTTCATCAGAAGAAATACAAGCTAATGTGCAAGAGAGCATAAGCTTCTAAGGCTGGATTAAATATGGTCTTTTGCCAGTGCTGCTTTCAATGAAGTATGAACAGCCAAACATTGCCCTACACCCGTGACGTGGTGAGTCTTAAATATAGAAAGCTTGAGCCTGAGAGGCTTTGCAGTTTGTCAGTGTTGAAAGCAAAGTAGAGGGCATTTTATATTGGCTGCTACACAAGCAGTCTAGATGGCTATAAAGTTTACAAAACAATCCAGAAGCTTTACTATTTTTTAAAACATCTTGCATTTGATTGTAATCTTACATCAATATCCCTCTTTAAACTGTTTGCTGATAGCTGCCTTTGTGTGCAGCAATTGTCTTTGATCAACTTGGAGCCAAGCATTTTGCACAAGGCCTAATGCTTTTGTCTGAGTTTGGTGTTCTGCCTGTCCTTTTAAACAGAGAGGAAAGACTCAATGTCCATAGGTGATGGACATGTCTAAAAAGTAAATTTTATCAGGAGCTATTGGATAAAATATTAGTTGGGTGTTGCAACCATGCTCCTGTGTGTATCTTACCATTGAGCTGTCTTATTCAAAGAAAGCTTCTAAATGTAAATTCTCCATAGGCAGTGCATAAGGACATGTTTCCCAGAGTGGTGAAAAAAGCTACCATTTTTTCAATACTGCCCTTTGTGATAAATAACATTAATCTGTATTCCTTCAGGAATTCATCTTCAACAACCACGGTTGGAAAATCCTGGAAAAAAAATGTCCCCATTTTCTTGCATATAGAAATGTCAGTTGGGGACCACAACTGTATTTAACAACAGTTTCCCCAGAAGGGTTAGGAAGCTATAAGCAGCACTGTTCAAACATTATGACACCCTGTTAATTATTAAATATTACTTATTAATTAGCTCCTTCTGCGGATGGCCAGCAGAGGCCTTAAAAATTTTGTAAGGTCATACAACAAATAAGGACATCAAGGGCTTCAGCTGGCCAATTCACTCTGATTTACTCACTAGTAAAGCAGATCAACGGTACCTACTTTTTGGTGAAGTTCATGTGTGTCTGCTCCAGTTCCCATTTTGCTTCACTAGCTGTTTAGGATAAGAAAAGTACACCACGAGTTTCTAGATAAAGTCTGTAAACTACTGGCCTAACTGTATGAAACAGTCTCTCAGGAATTAGCAGATTAGAGTGTGGGGGGAGAAGCCAAAAATTATTATTAGCAGCCAAAAATGAATGGCAATTAGTGGTAAAGACAAAATAAATCTGAGTAAGAAGAAGGAAATATGCTGACATTCTGGACTAGTTCTATTATTTCCCACAGACTCCACAGTTGGTGGGGAAGAAACTCTATTTGCTTATAAATGCATACTCCAGTAACCTAAATAATAAGACAGTAAACACTGAAATCCATTGTTTCTATGAGGATCAAAACATCTAAGGAAAAGGCTCCAAATTTGGCTTAGTTTTTTTTTTCTTAATTTTACAAAGACTGTGATTTATTTAACTTTACTCTTTTTTTGGAGGAGGGGGATGCAGGGAAGGGCAGGAGAGAAGTTTTGAAACATTTTTCTTGAGTGACTGGTTAATTTCAGAGCTGATTTCTAAACAGAGAGTCCCGATAACATCCCAAGTTTCACATGCTATGAAGAAGATACTCTCCATATCTGGAGTGATTAGCTGGAGCTCCATCAAGTAACAAGACCTGTAACTCTTCTGCAGCTGTGCTATGTTGAGGCAACCAGAAATCATACACAGATACAGATTGTATCTCATTTTATAATGGAAAACAGACAGAGAAAATAACTAGAATCCAAGACAGTCACTTTCAACTGAGGGTTTGGAGGCTGAATTAGTACTGGGTGTCTCGCTTGATGAAGGAGGGAAAAGTGTATATTTGCATTCAAGAGCAGCCTTCATTAATGTTAAGGTACCCTTGAAATATTTTCTACTAAACTATAACCTAGAACTAAAGGTCTAGACTAAAAGTAGTGGACTTGAAGCCATTCAAGAATGAGCTATGGGGGTCAAAATAAGAAGTTCTATACAAATAGCTCAATAGTCAGCAGCTACTGTAAAAAGAAAACTGAATATTAGGATGTTAGGAAAGGAACAGAGAACAAAAGAAGGAAAGAACAACTTTATGTCAGCTTATTAATCTGTGGTGCACGTAAATCTTGAGCGCTACCTGTAGTTTTAGTGTCTCACTGTCTCAGAAAGGATCAAGCAGAAAAGGTCCTTATATGCATAGCAAAAATAATCAAGGGAAGACTGGATTCTGCACAGACAGGCCAGAATGGTTTGGCCTGGAAAAGAGATGGCTGGACAGCAGTTTGAGAGAGTACATCTACAGTAGGCTGGATACTCACTGTTCTTCTTGGTTCATCAAACTGAGCAAGAAGGCAGCGTCAAAAACTTCTCTCCACCCAGTGTGCAGGTCTGCTGTGGAAGCTCTTGCACCAGGGTATCAAAAGTCTTCACGTGTTAAAGAACTGCATGAAGTCAGAGAAGAGAAATCAGAGGAGATGTTAGAAAGGCCAGAGGAACTAGATCTGATTTCCAGGAAGTTCCAACGATTTTATGTCTAGGAAGTTAGAAAAGTACTTCTAAGAAGTACCACCACAGTCTTGCGCTGCTCATTAAGTCTTTACTTCAAGCCATCGTTGGAGACAAGGCCCCGGGTTAACAGGACCTCTAAGCTGCTACAGCTGTTCTCATGTTATGTTAGATTCCCTCCAGTCCTGTAACAACCACCTCAATTGCTTGCATTGATAAGTAACATTGCTAGATTTGATATAGTGTATATTTTTAAAGTGAAATTTAGCAGCTGTAAATATGGGGCATGGTAAAACAGCACTCTGGGATTTACTGTCCTGTATTCTTCATGCAGCAGTGATCACAGAATTGTCTGCAAAAATGCGTTGTGATATAAGGGCTGTAATACCCAGACATAGGATTACAGTTTGGAAAACAAGCCGCATAGATCATCACTTTCAGTTCCCTAATATTCTAAGGACTATGTCATATAATCCCTTTTATAAACTGTTCAGGCTTCATTATGGTTGAATTTATTGGCCTCCATTTTTCCTGGAAGGCTGCTCCAGCACTTCACTACTCTGCTGATTAGAAACCTTTTAATTTCCAAGTGAAATTTAATATGACAAGCTTATACCGTTCTGGAGAAGTGTTACAGTTGCTCTCCACACATACATCATAGAGCAAATACCAACAAGGGAAAAGAGCAATTCAAGTTAAAAACAATAATAACACCAAAGCGTTTCTGGCCAAGCAGTTTCCTCCAGTTTTAGATGCAGATCCCTCTGCAACGTTTAGTTCTTTGGTAATAAGCTACTACTGAGGGAACTCAATCTGTTCTGATCAGCTCTGGTTTATATCTACAAATGCATATTAACCTCTTTCCAACTAATGAATCACTGGGCCTGTCATAACTCTAATGAGCAGATTTCTTTCTGAGGGTGTTGATAATCTAAAAGTGCTCACTTGTTTTTCCTGCCTTGAATTACACTGTAACTGTAAGCACATCTCCAGAGAGTTTATCTAACAGAGATTGAACTGGAGACCTCTGGATCTGAAAAGCATGAGTGTTTCCATTTGCAGCTCAAAGAGCAGCTGTGTTCGCTCAAAGGGAGAACACACTCACACTCCTCTGGATATGTGACCTTCTGGAGGGGTTCCGCCTGCAAATCCATCGGTCAGGGCTGCCCCAAGACATAGCTTCTCGGCCACAGTGGTGCAAGGTCTTGTCTGTGTCCGATTCAAGTCAACTGCACGTTGTGGAGGAAGGACTGTGCCTTCCTTGTAGGGCACATAGCCCAGTCGGGTGGCCCAAAACCTTTGATTGATACAAAAATATTAAATTAAGTGGTGCTTGCAGCCTGTTTACTTGGATTTAAGCCCCATGATGTTGTTGTAAGCACTTTTGATGTTTCTCCAAGCATAGTAAGGAGAGGTGGGTGGCTCAGTGCTCCTCCATGCAGAGGGCAGAGCAGAACAGGCTATTGGCAGCCACTTTCCAGAAATAACTGGTGGTAAAGGACTTTAAACCATAGTTCCTAAAATTTACAAAACATTTACTGAGCTGTTTACCACTTGTTACTTCAAATAAAACCCTAGACTATACAACAGTTTCAGACCAATGGGAGAAAAAAAGAATAGTTTACAGTTTTCTCACCATGAGGTTCAACAATGGATTGTTTTTAATTCCATTCCATGATTAGAGGCAGCCAGTTCTGGAGGTAAAACACATTGCAGTATCACTTTGACATGGAATTGCTGGGCAGGAGATTAGAAACCTACAGAAACTAAGAAAAAACAGTTGTTATCTGAGTCCTATCTCACAATTACATTTGTTCCATCACCTGCTTTCAAATCTTGTTTTTTACCATTTGCACCTCATTTGTGTCCCACAGCTCTATCAGCCTTCCAAACCCATTCTTCTTTGGCTTACTCTCCTGCAGATGGTAGCCCAGCCTACAGGACATTCAACCAGGCTGTAAGACACTCCCCTAAGCCCAGTTTTTTTGGGATGGTAGCACATTGAAGTCACATCACCAAAGTCCACCCCCTCCTGGTTATCAGTGCGTGGAAAGAGGTTGACCAGGGCTGATGATAAATATCTCCCTTCTCCTCAGCTGTGTTGAAAACTCTTCAATTGTCACTGAAACTGTGGTGCATCCTTTCTGCTGGGTCACAGGGAAGGTGACCAAGTATCCTGCACTTTTCACAGCAGAGTCTTCCCTTTTATTGGTGTGTAAATGCCCCACATAATTTTTACAGCCTCACCCAACAGAGGAGCCTACAAACCTCTTTTTTTCCCCCTATTTTGATACAAAAAGAAATGGTACCTATAGTAATGGTAGTTGCAGAAGACTTTCCACCACCTTCTAGAGAGGTATTTTCTAGTCTCAGCCCCTGATCCTGAGAGAAGTAGATTATATCAGTGTCTTTCATTAGCTTAGCTAAGGGAATAAGAATAGTCAAGTGCTACCAATTATGTTTCGACACAAAGCAGTACCCACTTAAACCTAAACTAAAGGCCACAACTCCATTGTTAACAGGGGTGTTCTCACAGAAAAGCTTTGAACACACTGGGAACATTAAAGAGAAGATGTCTCGCATGTGCAATTACTCAACACATCTTTAAAACTGCAAACACTTGTTCACATGTGGTGAAAATTAGAGCTGTGAGCACTTGGGGGGAAAAAAATCCCACCTGGCAGGCACACTCTTTTTTACTTTAGAGTTTTATAGGAGCTCTCAGAGCTTGTTGGTCCAGTGAGAGCTGAACCAAAGTCAATGGAGGAAACTGTGAGAGAAGAAAAAGAAAATGTAGAGAAATGTGCTATTTTTGTCCTGAGCTTAGCAGGTTTTTGATTCTCCCAGTCTGATCCCCCCTCATTAAAAAAAAAAGGGGGGGAGGAAGAAAGAAAAATATGCATCTCTAGGTCTAAATATGAATATTGGCAGCTCCTTGGCTTCTTTCTCTACTGGACTGCAACGGTGAGGAGTTTGCAAGCTTTTCCACCCTAACCTACGGGTGGGTTTGCTCAGCAGCATTCAGCAGGGCTGAGCTGCTCTAGGAAAAATGGAGCAGGATCCAATACTTCTCTGCAAATTCATTTATTCTGCGCAATGTAAGGTGTAAACATTGATCATGAGCTCCAATAGTCACACAGAGCTAATGTTCACCTTGGACAAACACCATACTTAGTGGGTACCAAGCAGTGCTTACAGCTCACATTCAGAATATTCTTTCCATGGAACAAAAAAATTAATCAAGGAGCTTAGACAAGACTGCAGCCTTATCCCTCCAACCATCTTTAAATACACCAAGAACCAGAATAATCTAGCACTCCGCTAGGTCAGTATGCTGTACCTGGTAGCTATCATCATAACTCTCTTGGATTTCAGCATAGTATTCCCCACTATATGCCTCCTGCCACCTTCTCAGAGAATGTTTATTTCCTTGTTTGGTAGGTTAGTATTCAATATTCTGTAATTCAGTATTCTGTATGTTCTTAATGCTACGTTTGTGTTCTCAATACTATGTTTGTCTTAATACTATGTTCGACACCTTCAACTAGAGCAAATGTTATCTCTCTATGTCCCCATTCAAGTGCTGAGAGGAACTTAAGGACACCAAAGAGCATGGAAAAAACAAATGGGCATTTGGTTCTTGCAGTTGCTCTTTTCCCAAGCCAGCCCAAGAAAACTGGGCTTAGGTGTCCTAGCAGACACCTAAAAGAACACACCTAGAACAGGAAACCATCTTCATTCCTTCAAAGGGAGAGATCTTTTTTGCACTATTTGAATTGGAAAATATTTTGGGTCTGGAGACAGAGTTATTTAAAAACTTCAGTTTTCCTGTAGCAAAATAAAAAGTAAAACAAATTATACATTTGATCTCTTTTTCTAAGTGTTGTTCAATATGCACTGACTTAAACAAAGGGCCTGTTTCTAGTGTTAGCAGTCAGATGTTTCCTGTAGAAAGGCACCAGTCAGGTAGAGATACCAAGCTCTCAGTTTTGGCAGATACTTCCATGTTAGGGATGCACAGATTGCAGCGTGAACTTTTTCCCCACATCTCTTCCACACAAATACCCTGACAAATTCATTAGTGCATCCAGTTCAGCTGGATTTACTACCACATACAAAATGACACTTTAAAAAGCCTCTTAAGCTTTTTGAAAACTTTGTAAGGAAGTAAAAAGCTATATGGAGCTTAGCTGAGATGAAGACAGACGTTTTGAGCCAAAAAGCATGGAAAGTGTTGACAGTTTAAAGAAAGAAGGAAGTTGGAGAACAGACGAGATTTGACTAATATTTTTTCAGTCCATCCAGAGGCTTGTTACAATTACCCTTTAAATTTTCCTTTGGGACTCATTACAGTCTAGATAGTAATATCTGCCTACCATTGGTCTTCTTTCCTCTCCTCTAATGACAAAATGCTGATAGCCAGACATCATTCCAAACACATTTACTTGTAATATAATAAAGTCGGAATAACATCTGTGGCAGATAGAGGTAATTTGATGGGTTACGTTAGCCAGAGAAACTAAAAGTACTGTTTCTGTTTAGTATTTCCAGTCTGGAGTGGCATGGGCAATAACCCCAGTGATAGGAGAGCTCCAACAGCTACCATGAAGCTACACAACTTGTGTATCAGGACTAATTAAGTGACAATAAAGTCGAGCTCTGTACCATCACTTCTCCACACTCTGCTGCTATTTAAATACATGGTATAGTACATTTAGCTCTGTAAAAGGCAGATACTGAGGTTTGTTTCAAGGCAGTATGACATAAAGGCTTGTCCCATGTGAAAGTGGACTTGTAGCAATAAAATAAGACCACACCAGGTTCTTAGGAAACAGCAGGACCCAACTGTAAGCTTTTTTTTCAATCTGAGGTGTCAGTATAGAAAGAGCAGCATCAACCTCTGATTCTTTCCTGCAGATTTCACAAGTGATGACATACAGAAGGAGTCATGTTATTTCCCCCAAGACTTGTTTGCAATGCTGATTTGCCAAATGATGTGGCAATTACACTGAGTTTGGTCACACACAAAACGTGTCCTCAAACGTGGGTATACTGCTGACATCTGTTGTTAGCATTAAGACAAATTTGCATCGGTGAAAACTAACTCCCAGTAAAACCTGAACATTTGCAGCCTTGAAAAAATTAAATAAGAAAATCAGTGCAAATCATAACTCCTGCAAACAGACAAAGGCCCTCAGTGCTGGTTCATTCACTAGGTTTACAAGTTTTAAATGTAAATAGATCACAAGACTTGATATTATGCAACGCCAGGAGAAATCCCATGCCTCACCAACAGCAATTATTTTTTTTTTCCATGTGACATTTGAAAACTGTGGCTCAGAACCCAGTATCAGGCAGGCTGAAAGATTTTGGAAATATATCTCTGCAAAACAAATTACACCAAGAAAAAAAATCCGTTCCTCTGTCTCTGTAAGAACCTTAGAAATGGATCTTTCCAAACAAAAAAGGGGGAAATCTCTGCATTAGGGAGTCTCATTTCATCGCTTTTATTCCTCATTTGCTTTTTCCCAATGTCCCACTCTACTCTTCAGCATCACTATTTGCAAACAACATCTCCAATACAGGCTTTTGTAACAGATCAGATTAATTTCTGGTATAAGACATTACAGATATTCCTTCTAGCTGTGATAATCAAGTTGTTAGTTGCCCAACTTGTCTTTTAGCTGTCCTTAGCTTCCAAACAAATTCTGGTAGAGTTTACTGCACGCAACGTGGGACTGTCAGCCTGTTGCTGCAAGAGCAGGATATGGCAGCGGGGTGTATATGCCCTGTAGTTCCTTGCAGGAGGGGCAGATGGATAGAGTGGCTGCTCTGTACCCCGCAAGCCTTTCTCACCTCCCCTGGGTGGGATCTGCAGCACACAGCCCGCTACAAGAAGGGGGATGTGCTAAGGAAGGCTAGGCTCAGGCTTTTCATGTGATCTTACCCTTGTCTTGGTTATGCATATCAGGAATTTTGGGCACTGGAACAGGCTGCCCAGGGAGGGTGTTGAGTCACCATCCCTGGGTGTGTTTAAAAGACAGGTAGATGAGGTGCTCAGGGATATGGTTTAGTAGAGGACAGGTATGGTTGGACACGATGATCTCAAAGGTTTTTCCCAACCTTGTGATTCTGTGAAGACACTGTACCTCTTGGCATGCCATAAAATTACTGCTTCTGGATACTACGTGATCCCTAGCTCATAAACTTAAATTAGAGGATTATCCATAACTTACTGCCAAAGAACAGAACAGTCTGGATTCTTCATGTTGGTTCAGGACAATTACACAGGGAAGCAATAGATGTTTTTCTAGCACTGTCAGCAACCTACCCAGTGGGCCAGGGAGCCCAAATCTCTGCTAATATTGCACAATTACAGTTGTGCAAAACTACAGAATACCTCTGACAAAATATTTAAGAATTTAAAAATAAACATAAAGAGATTTTACTATTTTTCACAGTTTTAAAAATTTCTTTTCTCAAGTATTTATTCAAACCCCACTGGAGTAACTTTCTCCTTGAGCTAAGAATCACTGCCAGCATCCCATCTGAGTACCGACTCATTCTGCTGTGCTGCTGTATTTCATTCCAGCCAGCAAAATGATTGTCTGTCTCCCTAAACCACATCCCTGCAAAGGTACAGCACCCAGTCGGACACGGATTGGGAGCCACAAGGCAGCCACACAGGGTATTACAACAGAACAAAATGGAGTCTGGAGCAGGGAGGGACGTACCAACAGCAGGAAAAAGACCCACTGTGCAAATTTGGTTCATGAAGTCGAAGAGAAATGAATCATTCTCAAACAGTAGACATCTAAAGGTTGGATGGAACAGTTTCTAAATATTAGTCAGACCAAAAACAACACACTGCTGAAATAATGAGGGTATATAAGAAACCAACAAAAGCCAGGAAATTCAAAGCTGAGGCTAAAATTCCACTCTTAATTTAGGACTGTTTTCTTTTTTAAAGAATACTGTTCAACTTGGTTGGGGCCGTGTAAGGTTGTTTTCTTAAGGTTTTACAAAAAGTTGAAATTTTTTGCTCTTTTAAAAATTGCTTTTATTTTGATTTTATTTTTTTTTAATTCTCTGCAAATAAAAAAAAGCAAATGGGGGTTGGACTCGATGATCTCTGAAGGTCCCTTCCAACCCCTAAAATTCTGTGAAAACTCTGTGAGCTGTTAGGGGTTTGAATTTTAGCTGTTACACGCATAACTCTGATCAAGCCACAACCCAGACCTGCGGGAACTCAGACTAGAGACTCCTGTCCCTGAAGTTTGTAATCAGAATGACAAGATGCAGCCGAGGAAAGCACAACAGGGAGAACCAGACCTAAAAGTGGTGTTGCAACGATGATGCACTGATGTCACAGTTGCCTGCACATCGGACTTAAACGCCAGCAGTGATTCTCAAGAGGAGAGGGAAGAAATGCAGGTTATAGTAGCAGGCATGTAACCTTTCTTTGAAGAAAGATCAGGTCTTTCTTCAGAAGACCCAGGGTTGAGTAGAAATAGGTACTAAATAATACGCCACAACCTCCAGCAGTGTATTTATATGTTGGTCAAGAGAGAGGAAAGAAAACAGTTCAACCATTCTTCATTTTTCTTTGTGCTCCTGAGCTAGAGTCAAGGAATTTTGTTTATATTTACTTTACAGTCTCCAGGCTGATTTGTATTTATATAAGGCCAGACGCAGGCGTGTTTACTTATGTTGAGTCGTACATTAGTTTGCAAACAGTCCAAATGACTGCAGGGCTGCTCTGAACAGCATGAACTACACCAGCAGAACCTGACTCTGGCACGCTAGATCTAGGAGATCTGACTAGAAAAAATTATTGTTTTGCCCCCTAGACTTAGTCTGCCATTCAGTATGGTTGTACCAGTAATGGAAGCTGGGTGCTGCTGAAGCACAAGGATGCTCTTTGCCCCAGCACTGCTACAAGATCAAAATCCCTGAACGCCAAAGAGCCAGAGCAGGGGAACACAGACCACAGCAGCAAGCTCTGAGCATCCCCTCTTCATCCCTCTTCCCCAGTGGAGACCATCTCTGGCTCTCCTCTCGGAGGGTCTACAGTTCCCTGCTCGAAGGGCTCCTTCCCTCCTGGGCATAGTCCCTGCTGTAGCCTGGTCCTTTAGAGCTTTCTTCTGCTCCTGCCCGGCTGCAGCTGCCGGCAGAAGCCGATTGCAGTCTCCCAGCACAGAAGGCGGTGCTGGCGAGCTGTCAGCCGCCTGCCCGTGGAGAAGATTGAGGAGAAGCAGAGAAGTTTGTCATTTAGCTCTGTATTTCTGCCGGGGGACAACACACACCATCAGGAAAGCCACAATGAAAGCAGTTTAGTTTGTAAGGCTACTACCTCAGACACAGCCATCTCTAATATTACCTTCATTTTCTTTCTTTTTATTTTCCTTGCACAAGAAGAAAGTTATTGAAGCATGAATTTTGTCAAGAAAAGGATTTTGCATCACTGCTCCAGACCTGGCATTGTGATTGAGCTGACTTAACAGTGACATTCTAAAAACATCAATTCTTTGACATGTTAGAAAAGGAGCGGGGAGTTTGCAATTAGGTTTCATTTTTAATTATAGAAAAGTTTCAGAATAAAAGAATATATGATGTGTCCTGAGGCTACCTACATATTTTACTATCAAGTTACTTCTAATTTAGCCACTGAAATGCAAGAAGAGAGCTCTTGCCTACAACAATGTGAAATGTCTGTCTTGGTCGATCATTCATTTGGCTCTGCTCCACAGAACAAGAAGTACTTTTCATTCAGGTGTGTTTATGACGAGTAAACTTGACCAGATGTTAACTCTTCTTTGTATTTTAAAGTGTTTTATTGCTCGCATTAGTCAGCTGGAAAAGGGCAGATCATTTATATTCCCCCTGGACGTTGTTTTTGGGTCCGAGCTTCCCCAGAGGAGCACGGGACTATATGAAAATTCATAGAAGGAAGAAATGAACTGTTGCAAGAGTAACAGCGTGTAGCACAGAACCGAATGCACTGCTCTGATTTACAGGATGAATTCAGTAAGCACTGAATGTTACAAGACCACGGGTCCAACAGTTAACGTGTAGGAGCGAACTTCTCCTGCTCCCTTTCCCACAAGGGAGATTAGAGCAATAATTGAAAGCATATTCTCTTCCTTGTAGAAACAGTCCTGATGATGCACATAGGTGAGAAAAGAAACCGTTGGCTTTTCACATACACCAACACACTAATGTTGCTGTATTTGAGGGTTCAGCTCTCTAGATGTCATTATTAAAGAATATTAGAATACACATCTTTATGGGAGTCAGCTTTTTCCCTCTCTGGAATAAATCATTGATACTGCAAAAAGAGCTTTGTCATTACTTTGTCACACAAAAATCTGGGCTACAATTTTCAGAGGCATTTTGACACCCAGGTGGCTCCAAAAATCTTTGGCATCCCTGAAATGTCGTCCTTGCTTCTGAGCTCAGACACATCACTGCTCTAGGAGTGTCAGCACAATGGAGCTCAGAGCGTGCCAGACTCCAACCTCAGGAAGGGAAATATAAAGCTTTTCATTCAATTCAACCCTTGCATGAGGCAGGGTGCAGGAGTAAATTTAACCTGGGTAGAGAGGGATGTCCCTGTGCTGCATACATGTCAATTCACGAGGTAGGAGAGAAAGTCTTCTCATTCCTCTCTCCTTGAAAAGCTTGTGCAGAGCTAATCTGGGGACAAAAGCCTTTGGAATGGCAACACCAGCAATTCCAGGTGTTATGTTGAAGTCTGACATCTTCAGAGAATAGAATCTTAGAAACATAGAATGTGTTAGGTTGGAAGGGACCTTTAAAGGCCGTCTAGTCCAACCCTTCCTGCTGTATGCAGGGACATCTTCACTGGATTAGGTCACTCAGAGCCCCATCAAGCCTGACCTCTGTGTGACCTCACAACCAGAGGTTTGTTGTGCCTGTGCTGCAAGCTGCCCAGAGCTGGGATGATGCTCAGCGGAGGCAGCTGCTAACCACAACTGTGTGGCTCTTGGTCAGGTCAGACCGTGGGTAAAGCGAGTCTGCTCACATCACACCATGTGAGCCTGTCCTGCTACTTGGTCCTACAACATACACAATGTCCCATTCCCACTAAGTTCCCCATGCAACTCTGGGACTGGGGATCCTTACAGCCACACTTACAGGGACTCTCTAAGACCTCAGTTCCATGGAACTTCAAATTTCTATAGTGCAGAGCAGATTTCCATCACGTGGTGGCCAGGAAAAAAGTATTTTGCTGTATTGCTGCGAAAATTAAGCTAACAATACAGTATTTCAAATATTTTTCTCATTACAACTGTTGGAACCTGGGGCCACTTCAGATTCCTTTTTGCCTTAGTGCCTCAGAAATCAGCACAATTGGTGGGATTATTGCTTAATTACTGCTACTGAAATTTCTTCAGTATTGTGACTGGAGAGGCACTTTCCAGCCTTCAAATAATTTGCATTTTAGACACTTCAGTGTTACAAATGAAGTTGAGGGCAGAAAGGCTCCCTTTGAAGTGAAAGGGAAAAGCAATCTATTTCTTCCTTTATGTACACAAACTACTGTAAAAATAGTCTTCAAAAGAACATGACTGGTAGGAGGCAAATCCTTCCTCCACATCATTTTAGAGGGTTTTGTTATCCTGGTTTCTTTTCTAGTCACTAGCCTCTCAGAAACACAAGCTGGTGTGCCTCTCACCTCAGCTGGGACCAGGAGCACCCCAGGGAATGCAGGCATTCACAGCGATACATTGAAGAGAGCTTTACCTATATCCTAACCACGTGGCTCAATCCATAAATAAAGAATGAGGTAATACAAATAAGACATAATGGATTATAAATTAATTTACACAGATTAAATAAATATTGAAAGAGAAATTAAATGAAAGAAATACCAGTCTGTATCTTAGGCAATAATAACAGGTGTTCCATCTGTTAGGGGAAAATTCTATTTAACTTACATAAATTGCAGAAACTAAATTATTTGCAAACATCTCTGGGTATCTACTTTGCTGAGGTAAGACATAGATGTTGTATTGTTCTAGTAGGTATGATACCCTAAAGTGCTGCCTCTGCCAAAATTCTCAGCATTTTTTTTTAATCATTATTTAGCATCTAAAAAGTTAATGCTCACAGGACTGACCTACCCCCAAAAAGCTGAAATTTCCAGATTCACTCTAGTATTTTATCTTTTTTCTATTCCGAAAATTATTTAATCACCAGTAAGGCAATAAGGAGAAATAAGCTTCTAGGGAAGAAGCCATCAGACTGCTGCAAATTGTATTCATGGTGACCAGTGAACTTTGGGGATTTCTTTACCCAGTAAATAAATAAAACCAGTTCTGGTACAGCAATTCAAACTCTGACAAAAATATCCACCCTTGTAGTAGTACAGATGATGATATGGAGAGAGATGAAAGAACATTAAGTTTTAACTTGAAGTACTGCAGTAGTTATCCGTTCTACAGAAACATTTTGACAATTTAATCATACAGTTGCTTTTTCTTTTGATCTTAGAAAGGTGGACTCGCCTATTAGGGCTTTATTGTTCTCTTTTTTGTCTGCTGTTGAAATAAAGTCATGCAAATTACAGGATCTTAAAAGTTTGGTAGATCCAAGTCTATTACTAGACAAAAAGCGAAATTAGCATCCACAGTTGCTCTCATGCAGGCATCAAGAACTTTTGAACCTGAGGACAGTGAGAACAAAGAAGTAACAAATGATGAGCTAATCTCTGAAAACACCTCCAGGAGAGAAGAAAATGCAGTTGCCCTCATATTTCTCTGGGTTTTTTGAGATGGTTCTAAAAGGTCTTTAGCTCTTTCCTCATGCAGAGGAATCCTTTCTGTAAGGACCTACTGGCCTGCTCTGGAAGGACCTACTATGCCTTTCTGTTTCAGATGCTCCAAGGCAGGCTCTGTAAATATGCATTTTTAATCCATCAGAAAAGTAGTAGCAAAGATCAAGGACTAAAGAAAAACAGTGCCTTCTCATCTGATTCAGACATCTAGAGAAGCATTTAGAAGTTATTATACTATGTCATATGCCAATGGCCAGAGCTTTGATCATCATAACATTGCCTGCATCAACACTGCAGACATTTGGGAACTGCTGTCAGTCACGAGCTGGTACTGCCATTACCTGTACTGTACACAGTGCCACTACCTTATTCAGAAATGCAGTAGAGCATCCCCTAGGGCATTGCTTGAGAAATCTAGCACTGGTTCCCAGCCTGACACCTTTGAACCCCAAATTCAGTCCTCGTAACTTCGGTAAACATGTTGTAACACTCTTCTTGTTTCTTCTGTTTATTCCAGGAGGGAGTAAATCTCTTCAAAGAAAACAAAAAAATAATAAATGCCATCAAACTAGAATTTACTGGTCTTATTGCTCTTAATTTTCTGCAGTTTGCATGAGGTTTTGAGATTTATGGTTGCTATTAAATGCAACAAAGGTGACCTGGCAGAAGGTCCACCTACCAATCTGCACAATGAAGCTATAATACTGGGAATACATTATTATTTTCTTTTAATATTATAATTTTCTTAACTTGCTTTGAAATGATGCCAGGAATTTGCATTAAATGCCTAAAATGAATAAAATGAGCGAGGCAGAGATGCAGCTCTTAAGTAGTTCAGTGTTGCCTCAAGATGAAAGCACTGAAACCGTGGACCCTTTTGAGACTGCTTGCCTCCAGCCAGTATGTGAATGACTATGGGAAAAAGTGCTTTGCTTATTCTCACTGGTCTATAAGTCATTGGAAAGGGAGAATAACTTGTGATGTGGTTCAGCACAAATGCCTGTGAGATGACTGCAGGTCATTTTTAGGCCATGGACTTGCTGAGGTAGGTCCATGTTCATTAGAAGGCTAACTGAGAAATAAAGATAATATAAGAACAGAGTGAAGTTTATAGATGGAATTTATTAGAGGCATTCACGTAAAGCCAATACCAAGGAAGCTGCTGGGTCCGGCCAGTTCAGATGCTAGTAAGATTAATATGCCCCATTAGAGATATAAAAACCACCCATCACTGAGTGAATATTCACATAAGGTAAAAGTAACCACATTGTAGATGTGAAGGGTTCAGAAGATGCACTAGGATACCCCAGATCAAGATACACTTTCCAGCTATTGCTGACAGGAAAGATGGGGAACATCTGCTAGATTAAAACCATTCTGCTCAAAGAGAGATAAACTATTCAAGTTGTGTATAACTTCCTCTTGCTGTGGCTGGTGTAATAGTGCTTCATGCATAGCCCATACTTCGTAACGTAAGTATTCAGGTCAACATGGCATCATACTGGCTTTGTCTATGCTGAGTGTCAGGGGTGCACTGCCACGTTCTACGTATGAAGAGTTGTTCTCCAGCAGGTCGGACTGGGGACTTGGACAGATCATATTGTCATTCACTTATAAGACACTCAAAATATTGTGGAACAAACAGCCTGTGCCCACATTTCCCTCTGGCCTGAAGCCAGATACATCAGGGCACTCTAGGTCTACTGTTCTTAGCAACCAGAAGAATCCTTCTAGTTAAGGAGAGATCTAAACCTCAGCAAACTAATTTTAAAAATCCCAAATCAATCAAATTAGCAAATTAGAGGACAAAAAAAAATTCTTAGACTGGAATATGCATACCAACATATAAATACTAGTTCACTGACAATCCCTCAGTGTTCGGTCCTCAAGCTCCACGAAACCTGAAACCATCCAAGCAAGCACTGCTCTTTCCAAGTCTCACCAGACAAGCACAAAACTAAGTCACTTTGTATTTGTTTGAGTGCAACGCAGATACCATGACATCTGTCATGAACGTAAAATAGCAAAATACATCATTTTCTCAGGTATTTATAACTTGTACAAGGCTGATATTGTTCGAGCAAGAGCGATAATAATTTGTGATGCAAACTGATATGAATGCTAACATATGTGCAAAACCCAAAATCTTAACTGCAACACATATGTGAATGGATCAAAACAGAAAAGAAAAGAAAATAGCCTGACTTATTCTCTTGCAACATGGCTAATATAGAACCGTTGACTCGAGTATCTGTTCTGGGACATCGCTGTCTCACAGGAGGCACAATGAACAGAAGAGCCGTAAGAGAGTAATGAGTGAGTGTGTGTGTTAATTGAGGTGGGTTTTTTTCCTCCCCGGTAGTGTCTTCTGGGAAGTGTTTACAGAAAGGGAAAATAAAGTCATTATTTACAGATTATGAATATATGATTTGATAAAACCACGAATTATTTAACTCGTCGTCTGGCGCAGTGGTTTCCCCCTGCTTTGCATACATACCGGGGGTCGGTATCTGAGCAGGCAGCACCAATGTGATTCCTATTACATATATTTTCCAAACATACAGCAGTACTAGGTTCTGAACATTTGGTCATGCTTTCTAGGAAAAGTAGGTTCTAAATATTTGGTCATACTTTCTAGGAAAACTAGGGACAAAATGGGAGGTTGTCAGTAGCTACACTGGCTTCAGTGCTTTATTCCGACAGAAATACAAGTCAAAGCTCTCCTTTTGAAGCCTAAAGGAATAAAAAGCACAGCTGACACTTTTATGGAAGTTATTTTTGTGATTGATCTACTATTCTGAAAGTTTACCTTTCCGTAAAGTTCCTTTAGTAATTGTCTGTAGGACTGAATTTTATAAATCTGTAGCTGCAGTGAAGGGAAAACTTTATAAACAGTTTGAACAGCTATGGTTCTCCCACCAGTTTTAACCACTGTCTGTGTGCCATCCATTTGGACTGTAAATAAAACTCATATCCTAAAGAGCCTATTTTTATTCTAGTCTTTTACAGCAGACTTTTAATTTCTGCGATCATTAATTTTTAAGTGTTCGTTAATGAAATACATCCCTGTCCAAAGTTAATAAATGGATTAATAGCTGGGATAATGAGAATTCTGGCAAGACAAAAAAATATCAGGAGGAAGAAATGAGAAGGGGGAAACTTGACAAGTTAATGATCCATTAAAGTAAATCCTGGGTCGGTTTAGATCCTTCATGGTTCATTACTGCATAGTAAATTTAATTGATAGCCATAAAAACCTAGGAGGAAGCAAGAGAGGTTTTTTTGGTTAAATTCATTGAGTAGATGTTTGAGATGTTTCTTAAAGGTTTTCAGTTGTATCTTATTGGATTAAAACTTTCTAGTTGTTGAAAGAATTTAAGGACACCGATGCAAGAGAACACCAGCTTTAAAACCCGTGGCTGCCGGGCGCGTCGCATAAGCAGCTGTATTCACCTTCAAGAACCCCGGAAAAGAAGGGGAAAATTGGGAATCAGAAACCTCATTGTGCCACTGAATATGTTTAAAAAAATAATAAAGAACTAAAGAATAAAATATAATTACATCTTGGGACAGTGGTGGTAGGGATAGAGGAAAGGTGGGGGTACTTCTCTAGATGAGGTAGTGGCTGGAGGTTTGTTACAGGCTTCCCAAAGCTGTGCTGCTGGTGCAGCTTGTGGGCTGAACGTGTAGTGCAGGCTGGGGCTCAGATTGGAACACTGGGATTGAGGCTGGGGCTTGGATCAATCTTTTCCCACTGGGATCTCAACTGGGAAACGTGTTTATGTCTCCAAAGAGCATTTGCACAGCACAGAGGGTGCTGAGTGACCACCAACAAGGTCTTTCCTGAAAAGACAGTAGCACAGCTGCACTCTGCAGGGCAGGAGATGGGCACACTGCAGTGAGTCCTTGCTCACTCATGGCGTGAGCTTTACAGATGCACCCAGCTCTGTACTAAACACTACAGTAAGTTTGTGCATGTCTAGCCTGACAGGAACAGAGATACAATTGCACCAAGATCTCTTGCATCCATTTTCAAATTTTCCTTTTTTCCTCCCAAAGCTTCAAGTTTTGGAGATGTTTTCCAGGTCCAGCACTCAGACAGGTCTGATCTCCCACCAGCAAATATCTGCTATAGGTGTGTTGCTGACACAGCAAAGTTTAATCAAAAATATACTCCCAAACACTGCCAGTTAAACACCACAAAACCCAGAATTCTTTACAGCTGCAGATTGTTCTCATGGACATTTAGTTAGCATTATTAAAGCCATACTTGGTTAAATTCCTTTTCTTTCCATGACCATATTAAATTATTTATGTATTTACAAATCAAGATGCTTTTTCTTTGTTGCAGATGCAAGCCTTATCCAGCAACAGGCTATGTACTTCAAAAAAAAAGGCTAACCAATGTGTCCTTAAGTATGTGGAGAATATATTTGTTTATATAGAACCATATAATGATTCTGTTACCCAGACTTCCAGCGGGACAGAACGACAGCTAAGGGTATAGCAATGAGGGCTTATTTTCAAACATCCACTTTTCTCTTAAGAGATGCTGCTTGGCACGAATTTTGGGACTACCTAAAAAGGCTCAGTTTGGAAGAGGCAGCCTCTATACGACAACAAAGTGAGCTTTGAATAACAGGAAAGGATGGGATAAGATTTTAAGGGTTTTGTCCCCGGGGTGTCTCAGGCTGCTGTGGTGAGGGACTCTGGGCAGGCAGACTGGTACAAAAACAGTCGGTGGAAGGGTAGGATTGCAAGAAACTTCAGCAAGGAATAGTAAGACAACAGAGAAAATAGCTTTGGTTGAGGAGTAGGGAGGAAAATCAGTGGTCAGATCTTACACCCACGTAATTGCTTAAGGAAATGATCAAGGAACTTGTGAAGCTGGGGACTAAAACTGGCCCACAGCTTCATTCATCTGCCCCATGTCCTCATGATTATTTTTTCCTCTTGGTACACGTGTGTATTACTGTGAGGTCCGCCAAGAGTGTCTGAAAGGCTCATTCAGCCCATAGCAAGGAAACTTTGGCTCGGGGCCACGTGGCTGGTTTTGCAGGAAAGGAAAAGCACAAGATCTCCTGGACGGCAGCAGGAGACCTATAGACAGCTCAAACTGTAACTTCAGATCCAAGCCCCAAAATGCCTCTCCTCCTCAGCGCAGACTGACAACACCTCACTCTCAACTAATTTTAACGTACTTAATTAGAAGGCACAATTAATTAAATTCTAATTTCTACAGTTTATGAAGAAAAGTTGTTTGTTATGCATAGGGTCAATTACGAATCACGTCTACAAGTTGTCTGAAGATGAGAATGAAAATTCTCTCTCTACTCCCCAAAGCTTGTCTCCCCCTGCATGGCGCATTGTGTTGGAGATGGGAGAGATCCAGGTAGAAAGAGCCACTGCAGTATTCTGCAACAACAGGATCCACAAGAGATGGTCCTTTCTACTATGGGATATTCTCGGGATTTTGCTCAGACATGGAGCTAACACCACAATCTGAAGTGATTATGCTGAAATGCAAGGAAAAAGCAAGGAAAATAAAGTGCATAATTTTTCAGTCCTTTAATAATATCGATCAGGTTGGTAGAATATATTTTGATCCCAAAATAATTCATATAAAAATTATATGAAATGCTTAATACCTAACACATATTCGGAGTGCTCAAAAGTACTAGCTATGACAAAGCTTTATATTTTGATGAAGGAACAAAAATATTACTAGTGACACATAACACAGGAATTCAGTGTGTTCTCTTATACTGTTTATCCTCATAAAGAAGTGGTGAAAGTTACTTTTAGCATAAGTACACCCCTGAAGTATGATTTTTATACATAGAGGTATTTTGAAATTTGTATATCAGAAATGTTTGTGTATATATATGTGTAATGGGATTGCTTGTCTGCTTGTATGCTGATTGATCCAAGCACATGATCGCACAATGCAGCCTTTGTTGTATTTTTATACCTCAGTAGGTAGCATTTTCTTTGCTACTCTTTCCCCAGTTTCTTGTGAAGCACTACATTCTTTGCCACTTCTATATAATGCCATTACCCGTGTACAATATACTTTATAGATGCATAGAAATTTGCAAGCAAGTATCTATTCTGTCAGTACAGACTACTCTGCCATGAAGATTTTTGTGCTACACTAAGCAACAGAAGTTCAGAATAAAGCCTGAAGTAACAGAGAGGTTTTATGTTAATCTCATTACTAACAGAAGTTCTCTGAACGTTTCTTTATTTGTGTAGGTCCGATCAGCTTTGACCCATTTTCTTTTCCTTTTTCAAGAATTTCTGTTCAGTACAGGCTGTGCTAAAATAAACCCCTAAAGTACAATGATTGCTTTAATATATTATTTCCAAAGCTGGAATTTAAGGAAGAGAAAATGAGCCAGTGAGCAAACAACTTTTTCCTGTTTTTTGGTTCTACTACATAAGGTGTGTTAAGTTAACTGGCCTCAGTTAAATATAACCTACTGCAGCTCCAACAGACGGAATCAACCTGTTGACTTTTAACAATGAGTATTTTGCATGGCTTCTTCCCTTAGAACAGTGGGACTAGCATTCAAAAAATCACGGTGGAGGAAACACTAATTGCCATAAGAATTCTGACAAACTCCACTCCATTAGTAACTCTGCATTCAAACATCCCCTATTTAAAAAATTACCAGTTGGAAAGGTACATTTGAAGAGAAATGGAAATTCCTGAAGATAATGATAGGTTTAATACCACTTTCATCACTTTCCGTTAATCTCTTCTGAACATGACCAGCATACAATTATTCTAACCTTTTACCCTCTCTTGCTTTTAAAATAATCCAAGCCCATCTCCAAGCCAGAGGATTTCTATGAGGGACAATAAACAGGTGAGGAGACATGTCACCATAGACCCCTTATTTCTCCTCCCCTCCTACTCCATCGCTGTTCAGGGACTGGCACAATTCACCCAACTTTGCTCCTGTGTCACAACCATGAACTTGAAAAGTATGGGGAGATCTTGCTCTTGGTTTCTCTGTCACACACAGGGAGACCCTGCTCTTGGTTTCTCCCTTTCCAGTCCATGCCAGCCTTGGTTTGGGAACTGCCTGCTCAGGAGATGCCACCTTTGCTCTTGCCACACCTTCTAAAAGAGGCACAGATATCTAATTCGGAACTAGCTGGAGGGTTTTGCCTTCGTTTCAATTTATCTTTTGTTGCTGCCCAAATGGGATAAAGCTTCTTTATTTCCCATGGGTGGTCCCATGTTAGAGATAGGGAAACACTGAGATACTGCACCGAGAGGAACAATAAACCAGCTTATACTAACATTTCTGCATCATGAGAACTCTCATGGTGGAGTCATCATTTACATGAAAAAAACTTACAAAAAAGAACTTATTTATGAAAAAAAATCTTGTTTTTTATCTTCTCCCTGACTGAAGTGTGCACTGAAAGTACATACTGGTTGCACTGTTATGCTACCATGTGTGCATGTGGTGTTTGCACTAGTTAAGTACTACAAGTGTCTCCAGAATGTCAGATCACTGGTCTTTATGTAGTCAATTCAAGATGTGCTAAAATTCTGTTTCACAATGATCCACCAAATTCTGGGGGCCTAAGAAACAAAATAAAAAGCAAATTCAGCTTTTCCCTGAACTGAAGCTTGCTTGACATGAAATGGTGATGTAAGTATTCACAGTCTCCATCAGGCAATGCAGAAACTATAAAGTAAGGGGGAGTTTGCAATACAATAAAATGCTTGATCGTACCTGCTGGATCTTATCCCAAAGGCTGGTTCCAGGAGATAATCTGTAACACCTCAGGTTTTTGGTACTATTGTCCTTCATGTGCATTGAAGTCTATTTCCAGTATGTTAAAAAAAATTTGGTTGGCTCTTTGTTGAAATAATGTCTCAATGTATGGATTAAGCAATGGGAAACTGTGTAGGGCTACAGCAGTTTTAATTTAGTTCTGGGATTAGAGGCTTAATGAACTGGGGAACCCACCAGTGTTCCCACTGGTCCTTGTCACATCTCTGACCGCCTGGGCAGCCTTAGTCCTGGGCTGACTCTATGCTCATATATGCTACAGTACTGAGCCTCCCCAAGGATGTGGGGAAGGATGCAGAATGGGCACGTTTTATAAAACACTCAGCCTCTTGTGTCCCTGGAGCAGGCAACCTCACCTTGGCCCATAAGATCCACTCTTTATATCCCTTGACGTTAATGAAATAAGAAGGCTCGTTGTATAAAATAGTGTTAAACATACCTTTCTTTCCAACTACGCCTCTATGAAAGATGAAAAGAAGTGCTGCCAGCTCTTAGATAATTGCCTTTGTTATGAGCCTTCAGCCCCTTTTAAACAGGAATTTAGCCATTATCAAAGGTTAGTTTCCAGGCTTTCCACTGAGTAGTTTATAAAATACCTATAAAGCCAAATTTTAGTTTGTGCTAAATCTATGTTAGGCAAATTTAATAAGAAACATTTTGAACAGTCATGTACTGCTGGGTCCCAGATGATTTTCTTATGGGACTAGTGCAAAAAAATGATTGCCTCTTAAAATCCTTCTTGGGCACGTCATTCTTGCTGGTATTCAAGACATTTATAGAGAAAAGGTTAATGTAAATCATTTATCAGACGTGGATCATGCCTATTTCACTGTATCACTGTTTTTTTATTAGGAAAATAACACACTAGACTATAGATGGATGTGTAAGTCATTGCTGCACAGTGTGAGGAGGAATACCTCTGAACAGAAGATTATGACATTATCATAAACAACATCAGGATGGAACCATGAGGCCAATGGTTGCAGAATGACTATTCATTTTAATGGTATTTGGGTGCCTAAACTCCAAAGCTGGCTTTAAAAACCCAAAGCCAGAACGCTGCAGAGATCAGACTGAGCACAGGGCTTGTAACAGGGAGAGGCTGGAGCAGCCGGCTCTGATCTGAGCCGAGTCTCTTGTTCAAATCCAGTTCCAAGGTTTTTTGCTTCAGACCTTATACAGTGGGTTGTTTTTTATTATTTAGTTACCCTTACCCTGACCAGACTGCAATTTGTGTGTGTTTTGCAACTCCGTTACATACAAGCTAGCCATGTATGTTGTTGCGTTGCTCTGGGTGTTGCTATGATGCAACAATAATTTCAAAATTATTTTTATTAAAACATCCACTCAGTGAAACAAAACACGGATGAAAATTAATCCAAAATATGGCAATATAGGCAGTATCCAAAGGGATAAATAGTAGCTGTTTCCTAGAGACTGGACAACCCTGGCTCCACTGGAACGGGAGTGTAAACATGTTAAACTGGGAGTTAATGAGAGGGTATGAATCCAGACCAATACATATGACAGCAATCAAAAGTAACAAGGCTCACAGGAGCGTTGAAGAGGGCAGCGGGCAGAACAAAGTGTCAGAAGAGCACCCAGCTGCAATGCCAAAGCCCTGAAATCCCAACAGACTCAGCCATGGTTTTGTGGAGGGGCAAAATAGGGAAAAACCCATAGAATGGGTTGTGGATACACATTGTGCTGAGAAAGCATTTTCAACATACTTTCCATGTAAGGAGTATTAATTGAAAATAGTCCACATACTTGTAGAGGTGGAGTGAACAGGTCTGGAAAGTTTCCAGGGCCTCTAACCATGGAGTGCCCATAAACACAGAGGTCTTTGGAGACCCTGGATGTGGCTGCTGTTCTGCTGACTGTGCCCTTCCTGAGTACCTAATTTTAGAAGTTCAGGACGTAATTATCCCCCATCCTCTTTCCTCCAAATCGTGTAAATTCTGGCTGTATGGTTGGGAAGTAGCATTATTTCACATTTTTATATGGCATTTTAAATATCTCAGGCACTAAGACGACATTGATTCAGCCTGACAGGGCTGTAGTGAAGTAGGTGGGTAATTATTACTCTTATCCCCTTGCAAAATACTGGAGAATTGAGGAGACTTGTCCTCAGAGACCATGCAAGCCAGATTAAGGACTCAAGGCTGGGGGGAACCGTTCATGTTCATCCAGGCAAGCCAGCTAGTGGACTGAGCGGGAGTCGGGGAAGGAGAAGGTCTGCAGAGGATGGGAGCTCTCCTGGAAGGGCTGAAACATTTTTCTAGATATTTAGGGGTAATACTTCAAACTTCTGTTTTCTTTTTTCTCTCGTTTATGACTCACACAAGGCTAATTGCATGGTGATGTTCTGTTATTAGGCAGTTACGGGACTGTTTAGTGTGTCTTTTAAGAAAAAATACATCATAAATGTGTGTTGAACCTGGAAATCCCTGTAAGCTATAAAATTCACAAAACTGCTTCTTTATGTGAGTGGGGTCTGCCCATAACTTGATGAATGTATTGCCAGATTGAAAAGGAAAAAAAATATCTTTAGTATGGCAAAAACTATGAAGGTTCATATGACTTGAATTAAATTCAGATAATAACCATACTTGGCTCAGTGATGTTTGGAAAGAGAGTTTGAAATTCTCCTCGGAGACGTTTCTTAGCTTAACTTTAAATGGGAGCTATGACTGACTATTCCTTTCAATTAGAAATAAAGATAGTCCAACATATTTAAATCCTTGACTAGAATCTCTTGACTCTGTTTCAAACTCTATTCCCTCCTAAAACTATATGTGTAGATAAGGGGGGGATTAGAGCAAGGGACATGTACATCTTCACAAAAATGCTCATCTATCCATCACACTCTACAATATACACATAATAAATAAAGATATATTACTCTCTATGTGCCTGCAGACAAGGCATTTCATTTTGTCTGTATTTACCCAACCATTTGAGCTGGCAAGTTCCTGAGCACATACAAAGGCACTGTATTAATTCCAGTTGGGCTATTTGCCCTAGCCCAGGTAATAAAAAAATTCAAATCCATAGCAAAATATTAAAAACCTGATTTTAAGAAGTATCACTTGTCAATTCACACAAGCACGTTTCATCACAGTGGTAGCAGCACTAATTGTTTTCTGTAATTAAGGTCTGGCAGCTGAAAAACACACAGCAGGAAGGAAGAGCCAAACCAACATGATGCTATAAACACACTCCCACCATTCCAGTATAACTTTGAGCAGCCTCCAGGAAGCTCTAATTTACATTGGCAACAACAAATTCAGTAACATCAGACACATGCCATGTGCTTGACCAACCCCTTCCACCACTGATAATCCCTCTTTTCTTGAAGTTGTCCACAAAATGCTGGTCTATACATGGATTTCCAGGTGAGGGAAATTGTCAGCTCTCCTGTTTGACAGCCTCAAAGCTGTCTGGTGGGAGAGGCAAGCTATTAAGATTTTCCTCTAACATTAAAATGCACCGCTGACACCAAGTCAAAATGCCTGTTGTAGTTACAAAGGGTTTAGTAATGGTGAGAAAAACAAAGTACTTACAACGCAAGACATTGTTTGTCCACAAGCCCACTATTTTCCTGTTTTACATGCATGGAAATGCAGAGTTTCCCTCACCAAATGCCACCAAAGCTATTTACAACCAAGTAAATTAAAATAAACCATAAATTAGAAAACAATTCTTTTAAAAACAAAGGCAATTGTGTTAGGGTTTGTATACACATGACTCTGTGTGGCTCTACTTCCCATACAATACATCCGGTGTTAAACAAACAACATGCAATGCTGATGGATTTTGAAGTGCTAAGTTACAAACAGATAACCATCCCTTAAATTTCTGCTTATTGCACCTCTTCTAATCTTTACCAAATAAACCTCCCTCAAATGGTAGTGATGCATTTCAGGAGCTGTCCTTGTTTTCTCTGCTATGTGAGTTTAATAGATGAACATGTGTATGGATGCCCTATCATCAACTCATTAAACAGTACCTTCAAGGTTACTGAAGTGTATCTAAAAATCCCAACCTGCCCTTAATACCTGGATGCAACACCGCCCAGCAATGTTTCCTTGCCAGAAGATATTTTTCTGATGTGTCACTAACCATTTTGTGACGTTACTCATTAGATTACTGTTTAGAAAGAAACCAGTCCCATATCGGTCCTGTCAGGAGGCAGAATCTGTCCTGTTTATCCAATGACTTTGAGTTTACTTCTCATATTCTTTCCAAAAATACCATTTTATTGGTGATTCATTTTGCATTATTCAGCCTAAGGTTGGAGGAAAGCAGGAAGAAATGAAGGACATGTGCCAACGTGATGGAGGTAATAAGGGACACATGCGAGCCAAGTGTGTTGTAGTTGTGCTGAAACCGAACTCACTGAGGGATATGGGACTAATTCTTCCTCCAGATGCATTTGGAAGCAGCAGAACCTGTAAGTGTGTGCCTTAGGGTAGGCTTTAGTCATGATGACCAGGAACCACAAAAGGGAAATGGCAAGGGGACAACGGGTTTGGGAATTACAGATCCAAAAGGTGCATCCTCAATCAACTCCAACAGCAATGGACTCCAATGGTCCTGCTATAACCGCCCCATGTTCAGGTATACCTTATATCACCTATAATATGGTTTTACATACCTCTGAATGACACAACCACTCTAACACAGAGGAAAATTAGCAAATCAGCCCTCAACAGCACCCTGGAGAGACACTGTGACAGCAGATCGTCATGGCTTTCTCCAGCTGGAGCTGTATGAAACATCTGAGCAAACAGTTTATGCCTGTATTTTAAAGTCAAAACCACCACACAGGGATCTGCAATCCTCAAATAATAAAACTGGCAGCATACCATAAAAGGGTAAAAGAGGAGTAGGAAATAGCAAAGATCTGTAAAAGAGCAGCAGTTGTAGAAGGCTGCATATAGGAAAGAAGAAAGGATGGTGTTGCCAGAGGAAACCAAATGTGTCGAGCAGAGATGCTGGGTAGAGAAAAGACTGAGGTATCATGGAGGAAAGGGAGATTATTTGAAAGAAAAAGTCACTTGGAAAATGCAAACCTGGATCCCCACCACAGGCAGGATAAAGGAACGTGACAGTCTGGACAGCTGGGCAGGGAGTAGTTTAATGAGATTTAACAAGAGCAAGCATAGGGTCTTACATCTAGGTAAGAACAACCCCAGGTACCAGTTACCTGGAGATATTCAAACCCCACCTGGATGTGTTCCCATGTGATTTAGTCAAGGTGTTCCTGCTCTGGCAGGGGGATTGGACTGGATGATCTTTCAAGGTCCCTTCCAACTCCTAACATCCTGTGATTCTGTGAACCTGGGGCCTGGTGGGGGGTGGATAGCACAAGGAAAGGAAAGGGTCTGATGGTACAAAGCTGCCTGGGAAAGGGACAAAGCAAGCCCTGAGCACTGCAACAGCTCTACCCATGCCATTGGTGGGCCTTTGTCATCTTTACTGGTTGCTTCCCAAAATACCACCCAACTGCCCTAATTAACCTAAAAATAAAGCTTTGTCTCAGATATCACATGTGGTCTGATTCAATTGCAAGTTCCTTTACCTGACAGCTTCTTTGTGTTTTATCCAACGCTCTGAAGAGCCTCTGAAAAAAAGCAAGGGGGTGTGCAATCCTACTACCATCCTGGTGAGCTTACTTACAGCCCCAAGATTGCTTTTTCTCAGCAGAATTTCTTCTGTCCCTTGTTAAATATATATATTTTTAGGTAATTAAGCTTACCTTTATAAGTCTTAATAGACTAAAGAGCTTAAATTTAGTTCCAGTAAGATTTAAAGATGTTTGATGCTCAACAGGAATCGTTCCGAGTACTTGCTTCAATCTGCTCTGCTGAACTGCAGGTCCTAATTGTGAAAGGACACAAGGGCAAGGGGGCACTTTATGGGCTCACTGGTCATTCTTTTGTTACTCCCCAGGAAGCATTATTCTTGGGAAATATCCCAGGCACATATTTCCAGTCCTCAGCTGGATATACTCTGTTATTCCAGAAGCAGAAATGCGACAGAATACAGATGATGGCTTTCAAACTGAAGATAAGGTAGCTTAAGTAGTCCTCATAAAAACCCCACTTAAATAGATAATAATACTTTTTTTAAAAAAAAAACCACAACAAATACAAACAACACACTAGACTGAAATTTATCCTAATACCTGAATGAGAGTCTACATTTCCCATCTTTGTTGCTAAGAAATATCTGCTCGGTGTCTTGGGTCTGCAGCAAGAAACTGACAACAGTAAGAGGACAACAGTCTGCTTCCTTGCTGGCAAGGAAAAAAACAATCACACTGCCTTCGTGTGGAAAATACTTGCCTGAGACACCCAAGGAATATTCCCCCAGAACTGACACAGAAGGTCTAGTAGGGGCTGAAGCACATTTCACAGTGATGGTGACAGAGCACTGGAATAGGCTGCCCAGGGAGGTGGTGGAGTCTCCTTCTCTGGAGATATTCAAGACCCGTCTGGACACCTATCTGAGTGAAATGTCCTAGGGACCCTGCTTTGGCAGTGGGTTGGACCCGATGATCTCTCGAGGTCCCTTCCAACCCCTACAATTCTATGATTCTATGATCTCTGGGTCTAGCAACAGGAAAAAAAAGTTACTGGAAGATCGTGCACTAACTAGAAGAAACACAGTGAACTTGAAAATGTGTTGCTATGCAATTTAAGTATTATTTTTACATGATGTATATATGCTGGTTCCCATTTATGGTGACTCATACTTGTGGGTGGGTCAGGACGCCGTGTAGGACCAGAAGTAGCTTTACATTACCTGCCATCCCACAGTCTCTGGGAGAGCTGGAAGCCAACCAACATCCTAGTGAAAGGTAGACCAGTCTCACAGCCCTCTTGAGACCTTCCCATATTTTCTCTTTGCCTCCTAAAGGTCCCCACAAGAACATGGGCAGATTATAGAAAAATCCCAAGAGACCCTTTCATTGGATGGACAAAATATTAGCTCAGAACAAAAAGCAGCACAGTTGGCAACCTTGGCAGCCATCAGACTGTCTTCTCTGGCAATGTAAATCTTAACAGTTTGGAGTTCACATTTTTATCCCATATGATTTCCTTCTAACAGGCAGAGCTATACTGTCTACACAACTTTCCATGTCCATCCTTATCTAAAATTCTTCAAACCCCTTGAACAATTTCAGTCAAATCTGACAAAGGGGTATATTTCTCAAAATTAATGAAAACAGATGTCAGGGGGTGGGGAGAAATCGCATTATCTCCAGCAAAGAGGGGGGCCAGAACAAGTATAAACATACATAACCTAAGAGTGATATCTGTACTCCTGCTGCTTTAATCAGGTATGTGGATGTGCACGTGTACAGCAGGAGTTTCACTGTGTAAGAAGGAGCGGCTCATCTCTGAAAACCCATACAGTTGCTCAGCCTGAGCACACAGGGGTGTCAGGCACCGCAGGCTCCTTATGGGTGGTTGTGCTGCCTGGAGAGACTCAGTTTTTGGTTTGGTTGGTTTAATTAGGAGCCTCCTTCATAAGAAACAAGCATCTTCCCATGCATATACAGACACAACCTGGCAGAACTACTGATTTTTGTATTAGCTTTCCAGCAGACTAGTTGTTTTAGGCAAATTTGCAGAATATCTCCAGGTTAATTTTCAAAGGTCTTATAATATTGATGACAAGAGACCAGCTCAAAGCAAAGGATATAAAAAGGGAAAAAAGTATATTAGATCATAACAGATGATGCTTCCATTTGAAAGAATTCTTTCTACCTGATTACCATGAACCTTGCTTCCAAGAATAATATGCCATAATTTTGCACTGAAACATTAATTTTACAGAGTTAAAAGGGCAAACATCTCACCTATTTTTATATTCTTTCTTCTTTGTATATTTTTACATGCCCTATAAATTAACACAGCATTTCTTTGTGTATGAAATATGTCATCGGGCTGTGTTTAAAGGCTTCAAATATTTGTGAAATCCATCACTTAAACTATGACCATAGGCAGATTCACACTGCTCTGATAAAACTAAACAAGTAATACCATTTATCTCCAATTATGATTTGTCATTGTGCAACATCCCGCTTTTAGTTGTACAGCTATTGAAAACTTACATAACTCATCTTGCAATCATTTCAGCTCTTATTTGACCAACAAATGAAACTTGTTACCAAGCGTTTCTGTAACTTTATATTACTACATAAAAGCTGAAATCACACACACCAAAAAGTATGTCTTTTGGTTATTTGAAAAGATATAAGAGAGAAACAGGATCTATTTCTGACGGTCAGGTTCTTCTCTAACACAACATCTTTCAAGAAAACCTAAAAAAATAAATTTAAAGTATTCTAATTCATACAGACCCCAATTTTCCATTTTGATATAATGCTATAGAGTACATCAGAAGAGATTTGGCAGTTGCTTCACATTTAAAATTGGCATATTTTCCCTGGAATGACATTTTTCCCCCCTTCCTAATCACACACATCCAGAAGTTTCCCTTGTTTTAATAATCCACACAATTTCCAGTGGTACTGATGGTGCATGTGTGTGCATAATGAGAGGAAGAAGGCAAATTATGGCAGGCTTTAAAGGTTTTATTGTCTTTGATAAACACACACTGCTCCTACTGAGGTAGCTAATGGCGCCTTGCAGAAACATCTACAGTAGAACTGAAACTGCAGCTGTTAACCTGAAATTATTCTCATTTATCATTTGAAGAAAGGGAAGAGAGACCTATTTAAATGTGAAAAATACTATGAAAGCTTTTACTCTGTATACATAAGCAGACCTTACCCATTTCTACCTGCCACTGCTTTCACTGAGAACAGCTCCTTTTTTTCAGGAGCCCTTTCCATTTCAGGGTGGGCCCTAAAAGACATGTCTGATCTGACTTGGAGAGCACATCACAAAAATTAACCTGGGGCTCCAGACACCAAACTGTCTTCCACAAGATTTTCCTGCTGCCTCTGAGCCCATTTCAGGGGATTTTAGTGTCTGCATCTATCAGAGAGAAAAACAGAAACCAGGGGTTCCTATTGTGTCCTTTGGGCGTAAGCCGTTTACAGGAGAGGGGGTTGTGTTGAAGAAGTGGACTGAAAGTAGAACTGTGGCCAAAGAGGGGTGACTTCTGGTCAAGGAAAGCAAATATCCACGCTACACAGGCGTGTCAGACCTGAAACCCCAGGGGGAATACTCAAAGCTGTCATTTCATGATCTGCCGTACGTGACTGGGTATGGAAAGTTTAAAGAGGTGTACAGAAATACAGATATACTGATTGGGGGTTGGACTCGATCTCTTGAGGTCCCTTCCAGCCCCTACAATTCTGTGATTCTATGATCACACCTTGCCACAGACCTCTGGAGCAATCACCACTGTTTGGGTGGTGATTTAAAAGCAATCCATGTTTTTCAACAGGGCCTTGGCTCCTCATGGTGGCTGGAGGGTGTGGGATATATCAAGGCTACTATTCTGAAGAAGCAACACGAAAGGCAGCAGGCATTTTCTCTATACCTACCTTGGTCATCTCTATTAAGAGCTTTAGCAAGATAAGTACTACCAGTGCGGCTTACAATCTAAAAACAATTTATGTAATTAGGGAAGAAGCTTCCTACATAAATGATTTGATTATCATACAATCCACTTCAATATACTTTAATAAAGCAAATAGTTCTATGTGCTGCTGGACAGTAGGATGGCAGCCAGATCTCATCTGGAAGCATCTGCCTTGTGGTCAATAACCAATTCATTCATGAGGAAGAGTCCATCAGACTCATTACCTTCTCCTCCTCCATCAAACAGACATGAAGAGGATGAGCAGGGATAGAACAATGCTGGCACACCCACACAAGCGACTGCCTCCAAGGTTTGCATGAGACCCTCAGAACTGATGTGTTTCCCACTGCTGCCAACCAGTCCCTACTGATGAACATTTCTGCCAGGTTTGTTAGCAAAACAAGCAGGGAAGCCTTTGAACACTATGACATCCCAGGCTTGTGCTCCATCTCTAAAATAGAATATAAAAAGTATATTCTCCAGTACAAATGGATCCGTTCCATAAACCTACCCAGAGTAAGTGTAGAACCTGCATGAGAATTAATATCCTGTGTTTGTAATCAGACACTTTTCTTCTGCTTAAACCACAAACAAGTGTTAACTGGAAAGCCTTCATGAAACATCATGCTCTGTTTGAGGGGAGAAGTCAGCCGGGGCCAGGCAAGCAGCCCCAGAGCACAGGTCTAGCAGTTCCCAGCAGCTCCCAGCTCCTGCTTGGTTTTGCTCCTTTTGCTTTCATCCTCTTCTCTTCCATTGCTCCCAGAATCAAGATGATGTATAAAATCAACATGCTACGCTATATCCCGAGAGGGTGAACACATGGAATTCCCAGGCTCCATGCAGAGGCACCAGTGTTGCCCGCTCTTCCATTGCTGAACAACTGCAGCCTGAAGCAGCTGCTGGCTGGGACTTGTGCATGGTTATAGACCCGGGCAGGCAGATAGAAAAGTGCTTTGCTTTTTGTGACCTGCTGTAAGGGGTAGCACAGTGCTTGAGCCTCTAAATGGAGCCACAAGAAAATATTTATCCCTGACATATGTGTGTCAGAATGCCCATCCCATCAAAAACATTTTACCACCATTTTAAGCAAGAGATTTAAAGATTGCTTTAAAGAGACACTAAGTTATATAAATGCATATATTTTAAAATAAGCATGTATGTGCCAGAGCTGATAGAGTGAAAATTAAGGAATAAGCTTTCTTTTGCATGACTAAGAGTAGGCAGGTTTGGGAAAATTACGTCCTATATCACATTTACCTTAGCTCAAACTAAATGATCATCAAGACAAAATCATGGATAGCTAGCTCGTATTCTTTAACCCAGATATATCTCACTTCAAGCTCTGAAGAATGTTAAAAACACATTAAGTAGAAAATTACCAAGATGGCTAATTAAGTCTTATCGAAGAACACATCTGCAAATATGCATGCACTGGCAGTTCTTCCATTGTTAAGTTGCTCTTATTACAAGAAGTAGAAACCAGTCCTTGTGGGGAAAACTCAAGCTGTTACTTTAAGAAAATATTTATACATTATTAAAGGACTGATTTTTCAAATACCTGACATTAATTTAATGAAGATGGAAATCATGCCTATATTCACCCATCTGTTTGATGAAGGCTTTGCTGAATATTTCAGGAAGTAGAAATTGGCTTCTTTCAACACCATTTAAGTGACTTAGGGAAAAAGAAGGTGCTACGAGAAATTGTTTTAGTGGATTACTATTGCCCCATTTTCCCCTTAGATTCAAAAAAACACAGGAAGAAAGAAATGCAGTTTTCAGTTCACCCCATGAAATGCCTATACCACAAAGAGGGTTCATACATCCTTTGGGTTAGGGGTTGAATCTGGGTTCCTCTCTTCCCCCGTGTTTCTGAATAAGCTGTCAGAAATCACTGGAACTGTTCTGTCTATACCAACCAAAACCCTGGGTTAGTGGACACCTATGGAAGCATTATAGTCCAGGAAGAGTTGTGTCATATACATAACTAGAGGTTTTGAGTTCCAGGTTGCTGCTGTTGTTATTTTTATTGCTATTACCACTTTAGTTCTTCCATGGGAGGACAAGGAGCAGCCCCAGTCTTATGGAACGACTGCATAGCTGTAACTACGTGTGAGTTCCCTGCACTCAGCTCCAAGGTCAGATCTCACATCCAACATGGGAACCTCACCTTTCACACAGGGGTTAGAGCTGCAGGGATTAGCTTCCACTCTTTTGTACAAGCCATTGCTCCCAACGATACAGCCAGGATTTGCAAAGACCTTTCGAGGTGTATTTAAAAAGGGAATTATCTGCATTTAGCTAGCTGGAAAGTACCAGCCACTGGAATTCCTCCAAGAATTCTTTTTACAAAGTAAAATATTTGGAAAGTACATTTGCAATCAATTTAAAGGAAAGGCACATTTTATATTAAAACCCTCATACTCCGGTTAAAACACTCACTTTGACTATTATTTTCTAAAATGGGGTGTTACAAGATCCAAGCACAATACACTGCGGCTCGCAGCGCAGAGTTAATAAACAGGATAAAGTTTCACCAATGCATGTTGAGATTCTGCTGCTCTTTGATTATTCCCCTTTTCATCCTCACTCGTGCCACTACGAAGTAAAAAGAGCATGCATCACAGTAAAGTTTGGAGATGAAAATTAGGGTCAGAGTTATGAAAAACAGAAACCGAGATGGATTTTCCCCAAAGCAGGGCTAAATTCCTTTTAAAGATGGGAGATGGATTCCAAAGCTGCTTATCAGACTACTATGGGAGAATTGCTGGGCCCGCAGACCTTCAGAGATTTCTGGCTTGCCAGGGAGTTAATGCCTATCAAATTCTCACAAGTGGGACACATCCCACAGAAAAACTCATGAAAAACTCCTCCCCTAAATCACATAATTACTTTTAAAGTATACCGCTCTTTAGGCTTCTTGGCCCACATCAGCTCACAGTATCAGGTTAGAACCAGCTAACAGCAATGCCTGCCCCAAGCATCTCTTTCAGTGATGCTTCTTGTGCAGGGCTGACCATTTCAAGTGAAGCCATAACTTTACCCCTTGTGACAGAAGGCAGAAGCTGTTACTGCTACACTTATAAATACAGAAAAGTCTTTAAATATTTTCAAAAGCAAGGAAAATTAATGTGATTGTTTATTTTAACCTTTCTTGTTTTACATAGGCTGTATTGGATCTATCTGAAATGCAAGAGAAGAAAATAAAGCATGCCAGGCTCTGACAGTGCTAAGCTTAGTGTGTTACATTTTTCTGAAGCTAAGTGTGCTAAGTGAAGGGAAGATATAACATTGTTATTGTAGAAAGCATTTTAATTCTTTGAAATGGCAAAGGGTAGATGAAAATAAGATGATCTCCTTACATTACATCTCACATCTTGAAGGATCTTAACGCACTTTAAAAATTGCACTTAGGAGGATGACCTCACCCAGCACTGGTACATGCTGATCCAACGGGTGCTAACACAGCCCTTATTAACTGCAGCACTGTGTTTGTAAAGAGTAGAATAAGAAATAACGTATCCACTTGAAAATGCAGTAGGAATTTAGGCAAAGGCAGTGGGGAATCCAGCCAGAACTCAGGGACTAACACCCAAACTCTCTGCAAAACACGTTTGTGGGGTCTTTTTACGACCACAAGCCATTGTAAAAGAACAGTAGTTTTATGTTTGAACACAGCCAGAAGCATAGAACCATCCAATCATTAATCATGACTCAAAAAAGTCACTTCAAAGGTTATTCACAGGCAGATGATGCTGGGTTTGGGGTCAGAGCTGCCTAGCCAGCCTCCAAGCATTTACCCTGCATACTGAGAACATTTCAATCCACTTAATCGCCATACCCCTTCAGCTACTGATGCACTTCCAAGACTGCCAGCAAGACTAAAACTTAATTCCAGTGTCTGTGGCAAGGAACCAGACATTTCTTACATAGCAGGGGCTGAATTCTTCCAGACTCCGTGGTGACTGAGGCACGTCTAGGTGAATGGCACACCTAGCAGCCAGGGTCCATCCTGGCTTGCTTGGTTTCCAAACTTATTGCTCAGACAGACACTACCTGCTAGAGCCCAGCCTCACTCAAGAATAGTCCATTTGAAGAAAACACTCTCCTGTTTGCCACCAGGTGCACCACATCATTCATGTCAACACGTTTTCCAAAATGGGTATCAAAGTGAAGTATTAAAAGGCATGAAAAGTACCGTTTGGCGTAGCAGCACCGAGCACCACCTTGCAGTGCCACAAAGCCTCCAACACCCTGGTCCAGCACACATGATCCCTCATTTTAATCCCCTGCTTTGTTCATTTATTGTCTATACTGGAACATTCACATCGAGATCCATGAGGCAGGGTGGGAAATCATCGGTGACATACGAGAGGAGAGCCAAGTACCTTGGTTCTGCTTGTTCCTCTCACTGCCTGCGTGTACTCTGCCAGCCTTCTTTGGAAAGTTATGCCTGCCCTTGGCAAAGTCAGCAGAGGGAGTATGTGTAGCCTTTTCCTGGAAAAAATGCCATCAGTCCTGGGAAGACTTAAAAAGAGTAGTAGTTCCTTGTCCTACCTTTTCCAGTATATCGTGTTCAACTCCCTCTAAAAATATCCAGAATGAACTCTATCGTGAGAGCTGCTGCTAAGGGGTGTGGCCCTATTTTGAGGTAAGGAGTAGGAATAACACAGGCAGAGATATGAAGGAAAAAGGAGGTTAACTTGCAAGTTAATAGAGCTAAACAATCAAACCTGATCAATGGTTTTCTACAGAGAGAAAAGGGGATTTGGTAGTAAGAAAGCCTGGTAGAGAGAACCTGTATGTGGAGGACACGCAGAGAGAACAGCTGTCCATGATTTTGAGGTATGTTGAACTATGGACACTGGGAGGTTTCATGTGAGCAGATCTCACTTCGTACAGAGGATGAACTTCTTCCTTCCATGTCCCTATGCTCTGACAGAGAGCTTTCCCTTGGGACTCTGGGGGGAAGACAAGTTCCTTTTGCAGCCTGAGTCTGCAGTTCCCTCTCACTGAACACCTAAACTTTCCTGATCCCTGAAGCTGATGGCTCCATCAGATTAGATTCCTACAATCAAGAAGTAACACTCTAAAAGCTTTGTCCATTTGGTAGGGCTGCTGTAGGGCCGGGGGTTCATCCTACTTGAAGGCAAAGACACAGGTGAAGCCATGTCCAGCATTCCCACAGCTTTCAGCAGCCATAGCAGTGGTGCTGGACCATGCCCTGGGCAGCACTTACTGATGAAGGTGCTGAAGCCCAGCCAGGAGCAAGCAAACCTCCGTGCACAGGCAGGTAGTGGAGCCTCAAAGAGAGGAGCTGGCTTAGAGCCTGGGGAGATGAAAGTGCTGCCAGGAGCCAGCAAATCCTGTGCTCCCAGAGCATCCACCATGCTCCCCAGCCTTAGGTTCCCGTAATATGGTGATACATATTCAAAGAACCTGCAGATTAGATCATGGTAAGATATACATAAACTCTGCACCATTAGTGTTACCAGGTATATGGGCAGGGGTTGAGAGGAGATGTGATAAAACCTTAACTTGTGGAGAACCTGAGAATAAACTCAAATAAATCCTGTGCTGTCAGCACTTGCAGATGCAGTAGATGGTATCAGAAACTCTGCAGACTATTTACGATCTCCTTGATTATTAAAATCTGGGGTGCACTAAGGATCAGAGAGGACCATTTTGCCCTAAAAACAGGGTAAATGACTTCAAGGATAGAGGAATTGCAGACATTAACAACTGAGCTCAAGTTTGGTGTTTAATACTTTGTGGTGTCTCACATTTCTTGCACCCTCACACAATAAGATGTGAAACTCTGGAAGCCAGAGGAGATGAAAACACCATATAAGGATATTCTGGACGTATATATTCCCACATACCTATCTCTGAAACTCCATATGGATATCCAAGCTCTTCATCAGCACTGAAAGTGTTACAGGTAGCTTCTTTCTCCCTCTCTGGCATTAACATTGGGATTTTTTTTCAGATAACTTACAGAAAAGTACCCTTTGTCTTGAAAATGGCAAAACCCCCAAGACATGAAAGCCTTCAAACTCCCCCTTCCCTCCACACTCCTTCCCCCCACCCTCTCCCCAAGATTACTAGCAAGCATTGAGGACACACAGCACATCCAGGACATGCTGAACAATTAACCTAAGGGTAAAAAGCCCCTGTGGAAACCTGGGCACAACCCCCTCTTGTATTCAGGGACCCTGCCAGTCCAGGCTGACGCTCAACATTTGCAGTGAGCACTGAACCCAAGCTCAGTCGCTGCCGATTTAGGGTTCACTGCAAATGTCTCAGCCACATAAATGACCTGATACAGGCAGAACCTTGGATCCAGTTTTAAAAGTCTGTGGAGCTCCAAGGAAAGCAACCGTGTCGTAAGTGGAACTAACGATTATTGAGGTTTGAAACTATTTTATTCCCCTTAAACGCAGAAATGGCGATTCAGACACCCTAACAGCACAGCCGTTAACAGCTATGAAATAGTCACTGGGATTTTAATCATCAGTTACTCACACCAGGCTTGTAACGTGTTGCCTTTTTATAAAATCAGAATATTCAATATCGCCTTGATGTTTCAAGGAAAGTTTTGGTTACAAATAATCTTCCTTTGACAAATGGCCCCAGTCATCAGAAATGTATGACTGTTTACTTTTTTGATGTTTTTTTCCTGGGTTTTTTTGTCAAACTGTCAAAACAATTACCTCATTGGAAGCCACGTCTTGGCATGGAGACAGTGGAATGAAGAGTGATTCTCCTCTGTGGACAACAAAGCGAGCTGTTCAAGCTGGCTACCCTTGGAGAGCAGCTTGCTCCAAGATAAAGTGGAAGATAAATGATTGCACTGGGTCTTTTTTATGTTACAAAACAGGTTGATGCTTGCGAAGGGAACAACCTGCTTTTTTCAACTAGACACAACAGAAACAAGAGTGTAACTTCTGGGAATACAGTAGACTGGGAAAACACATTTCTCTGAGGTTTGATTTTCTCCCACCAGTGTCCTTGAAACAGAAAAGCAAATTTTAACACTCATGCATGGCAAAACACATGCTGCACGTTCCCTCAGAGTTCACAAGGTACAAGTCTAAGATCATTTCTGTGTGAATAAGGCAACAGACTGATTTGATGAAGAGTGCCCTTGAGCACGCACCCCCCTACACTATTTTATACCAATACCATGGGATCAGGTATTGTACAAGGGGCTCATAAGAGAATTAACCCTTTGCTGAAATTAAAAAAGTTGCAACCTCTCTCTTTCTCTCCTTACAGAGGGGAGTTAAGCAATTGATTAGAATCATAGAATATCCTGAGTTGAAAGGGACCCATAAGGACCATCAAGTCCAACTCCTGGCTCCACACAAGGCCAGCCAGGTCAGAGCATGGGACTGAGAGCATCATCCAGACACTTCTTGAACTCAGCCAAGCTGGGTGCTGTGACCACTTCCCTGGGGAGCCTGTGCCAGTACCTAACCACCTTTTCAGTAAAGAACCGCTTGCTAAACATGCCCTGTTGTCGCAGTTTTGCATAGTTGGCTACTGAGAGAGAGGGCCAGGGGCTGCAGAAAATGGCTGTTAGAATCTTCTGCAAGCCTGCTTATAGCACCTCTGAGAATCACATATAGGAGAGAAAGACTCCACCAGAACACGGAGTGCCAGGAAGATCGCAATTTTGGCCCGTTAAGGGCATTGGGATGTCTATTTGCATATAAATGTAAGCAGTTGACAGGCACAAAAGGCCGGGAAGGCTGGGGGAGGAGGCGCCCAGGTACCCCTGCCAGAGATGCCCCTGCAGCCCGAGCTGAAGCACAGGGAGTAGCCGGAGGAAAGGACCCAGGGAGGAGGCAGAGACCCGACCTGCCCGGTGGAGAGGCTCCATGCTGGATGGAGCCGGTGGAGACATAGAGAAGATGCCGTGACTGATGTTGGGATGAGCCCCTGCCAGCACAAGCGACCTACAGAGATGAGCCAAACAGGTTTGCTGGGGGAGGCCTGTAGCCCCGTGGAGGACTGGGACTGAGAGACACTGTGATTTGTTGCTGCCAGCCAGAGCAGAGATGAAGCCCGGTGGGAAGAGATTTGCCTTGGAGAAAGTTCGTGGAGGACTGGCTCTTGTGGGTGAGATCCTACGGTGCAGCAGGGGGAGGCTGTGTGGAATGGATGCCCCCATCCCGTCTGAGAAGGAAACCATCTTGCAAGGGACTGACCAAAGCCCCCATCTCCTAGTCCCTGCCCCCTGTCCTGTGCTGCGAGCAGGAGAGGGGAAGAAGGGAGCAAAATCATGGCTGAAAGGGAAGTCTGCTTTAGAATGGAGGGGTGGGGGGAAGGTGTTACCGAGACCCCCATTTTCCCCAGTCCCTGCCCCTCCTGGGCTGTGACCGGGAGGGAAGAAGGGAGCAAACTTCTAACTAAAGCCTGCTAAGGAGGGAGTGGGGGTGGGGGGGAAGTGTTTGCCTGGTTGCATTTGTTCTAAGATTGTTGGTTGCACTCCTGACTCTGGTTCTTTTTCACTGTTTCTCTTTAGTGTAGTGTAATAAATGAGATAACTTTCTCTTCAGCACTCTGTGTTGAGTCTGTTTTGCCCACGTCATTAACGAGTTTGTCTCTTGAGCCACCCAATTATATTATTTCTCCCCTGTCCAACTAAGAAGGGGAGTAACAGACTGATTTTGGTGGGCATCTGGCCTTTGGCCAGGGCTCAACCACCACACCTGTCTCAGCTTCATACAATTTGCTCAGGTTCTATCTCTGGTCACCAAAGAGAGGAGATCAGCACCTGCCCCTTTGCTCCCCCTTGTTAGGAAGCCACAGACTGTGATGAGGTCTCCCCTCAGTATCCTTTTCTCTAGACTGAAAAAAAAAAAAATAGGGACTTCAGCCTCTCCTCATAAAACTTCCCCTCCAGACCCTTCCTCACCCTCAGTGCCTCCTCTGGACACTCTCAAAGCTTCATGACCATCTTGTGTTGTGGTGTCAAAAACTGCACCCAGGACTCAAGGTGAGGCCACCCCAGCACAGTGCAGAGTGGGACAATCCCCTCCCAGGGGGAGGGGCTGGCCACGCCATGCTTGATGCACCCCAGGATACAGTTGGCCCAGTTGGTTCTGGCTGACTGGGCACAGTGCTGGCTTGTGTTTAACTTGCTGTGGACCAAGACCCCCAAATCCCTCTCAGCATGGCTGTTCTCCAGTGTTTGGTCCCCCAGTCTGTACAGGTACTTGATTGGTGCAAAACTATCAGACAGTTAAAACATCAAGGTTGTGCAAGAATAATGTACAGGGCCTGATTCTGCAGGCCACAGGCACAGCAACTGTCCCAACCTCCATCTCTACTGTGTGTGATCCAAGCATGAGTGCTGCACAGCCTCCTGACTCACCACAGTTAAGCCCAAATTAGCATCTAGGCAGATGTATGTCTCAGCTGGGAGATGGCAAACACTGGAGTGACATCTTGGTTTAATTGACAGATCTCTTGACAGACAAGATCCCTGACAGATGCTTAAGGCCTTCTCTTAAATTCTGTTCCAACCTGTAGTCAAGCAGGCACATGTAAAGTCACACGCAGTTTAAGTTGCCCTGTTATACACCGAGGTGGAATGAAGAACTGCCCATAAAAATCAGCATGACTCCACCTCTGATCTCTAGTAGTGCCACTGCAGCAAACCTCTACCTACACAAAAACTTTTTCACCACCCCTCTCTCCTGTTGGGCTTGTGCTGTCCCACTTTCCCTCCTGATGGTAGAGATGATATAGCAGAAATAGAAGTAAGTGTTGGTCTCTACTAATACCTTTACTAGTAGCTGCTTTCCTGGGCACATCTGTTACGAATGTTTTCTTCCTGTGAAGCAGTTCAAAGACATGTACAGCAGGATAATAGCTAATGGAACATCAGATTACAAGATATGAACTCCAGGTCTACATAAATACTTCATCTAACCTTGCAGTTAGCTGTCGCTGGATACCTGTGTTGAGCTACATCAGATGGAAAACATCTTTTAAAAGTTTTATTTAAGTGGACTGCAGTATTTGCCTTGAGGGAAGTGGCTCTTCAGGGTATTTACACATGGCCAAATCCTGTCACAGAGCCATTCACCTCTTGGCACAAGTGTCACCAAGGTTATGCTTGAAGGAAACACAGCTGTAAAGAGGAAAGCTTCAACAGTATGACTCAGCAGCATTAAAGGAGCCCCGTGAAAGGAGAGCTTGCAAACCATAATTAACGGACCGGAAATTATTTGGATGAAGCAGAATGTGTTTAGATATATTTTTACATGATCACACGATAGGTAACTCAAGTGTGCCCACAAAGGTCAATGAAAACATTTCCAGTGGACTCCAAGAGGCAGCAACTGCTGGCAAATAGATCAGGATTCCAGAATAAACACGTACTGGAAGTAACATTTCACGCATGTGTTTTTGAAGTTCCCAACCATAGTTGTTCCTGATCCATATTCAGTATAGGTATTTAATCTCCAGAAGTATGAGGCCCTGAGAAAGTGTGCTGATCCCTCACCTCCTGTCACCTTAGCCTGGAAATGTTGGTCTTCATCATGTAAATACGTGCATAAATAACCTTCATTAGAGTGAATGTCTGCTCATCTGTACACAAATACACATGAATTAGACACACTACATAAAGAGATCACATAACTAAAATGCAAAAAGTCATTTTTTCCAGTGTTTACAAGTCCCCATTCTTTCTATACTTGGTAAATCTATCTTTTGGGGGGTGTTAGCAGGTTTCCAGAAAAAACAACATTAATGTTCCTTGTTTCATGCCTTGTTCCATATTCTTTTTGCAGTATGAAACAAATGGGGACTTTCATAGAATCACAGAATCCCGGTCTGGTTTGGGTTGGAAGGGACCTCAAAGCTCCCCCAGTACTACCCCCCTGCCATGGGAAGGAACAACCTCCCCTAGCCCAGAGTGCCCAACACCCCATCCAGCCTGGCCTTGAACCCTGCCAGGGATCCAGGCGCAGCCCCCGCTTTTCTGGGCACCCTGCGCCAAGGCCGTCCCACCCTCACGGGGAAAGATTTCTTCCTAATGTCTAACTAAATCTCCACTCTTTTAGTTTAAGGCCACCCTCCCTTGTCCTATCACTAGACTCCCTAATAAAGTGTCCCTCTCCAGCTTTCCTATAGCCCCTTCAGGTACTGGCAGGCTGCAATAAGCTCTCCCCAGAGCCTTCTGTTCTCCAGGCTGAACAACCTCAACTGTCTCAGCCTGTTTCCATAGGAGAGGTGCTTGAGCCCTCTGATCTCTCCCTTAGGAAACTACATCACTAACACTGCTTACCAATGAATTTCATTACTGAAATGCCCTTAGAAAAGAATGCCAGGCAGGTTTACCCATCACTTAAAGTTTTTCTTGAATTTCTCATGTACTAGAGCCAAGAATTTCAGGATGTTGGAGGTAAACACTTAAAGTCAATACCATCAAATGTACCTGTAAATCTAAGAGTTCAGTTCAACCCTCCAAAAGGTAAATCATTACTGTTCTTTCATGTCCCTCAGGATACAGGAAAGAAAAAAAAAGACTTAAGATGAATGAAGAGTCTTCCAATGAGTGCTGCATCCCCTTGTCACCAAGGGCTGCTCTGGCTGTGCACAGTAGTAGTGATCTGCTGCTCACTGGAGCAATACACAAGGGCACAGTCACATTTCACAGTGTCCAGAAGGACCTTTACCAAATACAGCTGATTCCTCTACCACAGTCACCATGTGAGAAGGTTTTCAAAGTTCTTTCCAACTTAGGAAAAGCTTGTGCAGACTCAAGTTTGAGGATCCTTATGAGTGTCTGCGGTTCCTTATGAATTATTGTGTCTCCCGCTATCAGCCCCCAGGAACTTGATCATCATCTTGGCCACAGGACACAAAAAAAGCATGTGGCTCAGCCCAGCCCAGCACATTCAAACACCACAGCTCAGCACCAAGCAGAAATAACCTGGATTTCAAAGCAGCATATGTGTATCAAGCCCACATTTCACCGAGCTTACTTAAGGTTTTTAAAGACTCCCTGACTTTGAACATGAGCAGTAGCTAGTGAACAAAGATCTGTTCTTACAGTAGATGTTATAATACTACTAAAATATAAGTACAGACCATGGAGAAAGACATCTAAGACTCTTCCAGAAATTAAACAGTAAATTTCTTCTTCTTTTCCCAGTAATCCAAAGATCAACAGTAAAGCTGTTTGGAAATACTGAAGATTATTTATAAGCAGAACCTATTACAATTTGTATAAAAAATAATCTTTATCTGAAAAAAGACCCAACAGTAGTACCACAGTTCTCACAGTACTTTTTTCTCATTCAAATGCCAAGCATGTGTTTATAAATAGGGCACTTCAGTTGCATGTGTTTCTAGAAAGTAAATCAGCCTGAAGACATTGGAACAGTTGCCAGTTCTGCTAGGAGACACAGTGACCATAATGTCCTATGCCTGGAACAAATGCAAGATATAACAGATAATTCTTTAACCTAAAGTACAGAACTGTCCAATTAGGAACATCCCTTAAATCAGGCACCAGCAATTATCCCGAATGCTACAGAACATCAGCCTCTCTGACCAGAAATGTAAATGCTATCCTCTAATTGGAAAAATACCTAAATAAATAAATCTGTTAAAGCTATCTTAATTAAACGTGGCATCTGGCAAGAAAGTTATTTACATAGACTGAATTTCACAGCAAAATATTTCTGTCAATAATTATTTGTGCCTTCTTCAGCTGCAGACCCAGCCTTCCCTATCATGCCACATATCATCAGGGTTTTTCCTTCCTGCCTCTGTATACTGTACACCAGATATTTTTTTGGTGTGTAATTAGAGGATTTTATCATTTTGCTTTGCCTTTTTTATTTACATACAGACACTACTAATTGGATTCAGAACCCAAGAAAAATTTCAAGAACCTGGGGTCATTTGGTTAAAAAAAGAAAAAAAAAAATCACCCTTTAAAGTTTCAAATCTCTTTCATATCTTTATTATCCAAATTCCCTTTAGGTTTTAAATAGCAAATTACTATGGATTAGGGCAATTGCTGCTTTATATTAAACTTAGCCTGTCAGAGAAATGGAACCTTTTTAAAGTATTTCCTGAAGATTAATTAAAGGCTTCTCTAAAAAGACACTGGCTCTCATTTTGTGTTACCATTGTATCTTAGCTCCTTAGATCATCACCTAGGCAGGCATGGTAGCTGGTCAATCTTTTGGACGGGAAGGTGAGATGCAAAGGGAAATGGGGTTAGCGATTCAGTAGGAGGCACTCTGAAGCAGCATTGATCCCAAGCCTTGGTAATGTATTGCTGGAAGGAAGTGTGCTGCTGGAAAGCTTGACTCTTGGCTGGGGTGGAAAACCTCATGACCACTTGTGGTGATTAATGGAAATGGAACGGAAAAATTAAAGATCTTATTCCACTTTTCACAAGAGCAGGGCTGTTGAGTCTTGTGGCCAAATTCCAGGTAGCTACATTCAGCCTACCTAAATATTCCTAAAAGTTATATTTGAATACACTGTATTATTCTTAACTTCCTACCCTCCGCTGGTATGTAGCGTTGCTACCTGCAGCTGAACAACAGCTTCATTGTGCCTTTGAGCAGCACTGTGACTACATGGGGTGAAGAGGTTTTGGTGTATTTAAAGTGCTCTGAGATTCCTGAAGGTGGAAGACTATGTACACATAGGGTATTTTATTCTTAGTTTTAACTGACACGGTGAAGCTTGCCCACACTTAGCTAAAATTAAACACACAGTAGTATTTCCACATAGTTTTCTCCCCGTTTCCTGAGCATAACAGGGGAAAATATACTCCACCTAGCCTACTTTTATGATTTTCATCTTTATATGAAAGAATAGAGGTGTTTCTAAAAATTAGGCCAGTGAATTAAACTGTTGTAAAAGTAGCTGCAATATCCTACCTAAGAATATATTTCTGAACTTTCTATACATCTACTTTTAGGTTTTATATATATCCAAGATGAAAAATGTAGTGGACATACGTTTTCAGTCTCTCATTCTGAGAAGCTCAGGGTAGGACTTCCTTTGTTAAACTTCCACAAAACAGAGATGACAGTAACTTGAACAATGACCCAAAGAAATGAGATGATAGCTAAGGTGCCCAGGAAGCCATATATGCTGCCCATCTTTAAATTAAATTTGAGTCAAAGAAATCTGTGTTTTGACCCAGTTCTAAATTCTTCTATACCTCACCTATTCTATGTTATAACCCAATGGGGGAGAAACTCAACGTCCACATAATTTCTGATCCAGAAATTTCCAGAGCTCAGAGTAGTCCTGGAACCAGCATTGTGTTTTTTGAGATGACATCATTTCAAAGCATGCAAAAAGCATGCAGTGGTTGGAAAGATTAAAAAAATACAGCTAAATCTGTTGATTAATTGTTGGGAACGGACGATTTGTCGGTCTGAGCCTCCCACAGCTTTTGCACCTCTCTTGGCTTCCCACAAATTTTCATTCTCTCCCACCTATTGGAAACCCACCTCTGTCTGGGTCTCCTATGCATTTTTGGTGTCCCACACATTTTTTTATTTCAACCTCTCTCGGGACCTCCTGCACCTTTTGGGCCTCCACCTCTGCCAGGCCCTCCCACACCTCAGTGGCTTCCCACATCTTTTGTGCCTCCCACATCTTCTCAGCATCCACCTCTGCCTTGGCCTCCCACATCTTTCGCCGACCACCTCTGTCCCAGCCTCCCATAGCTTTTGGGCTTCCCACCTCTGCCTTGGCCTCCCTGTTCTTTCCTTTCGTCAGAGACACTGGAATGCCTTTGTAATTCTACAGCTCTCAGTTCAGATGGTTCATATCAACTCCTTAGATCCTTCTTAAATTTATAATGACACCATACCGCAGAAAATTAGCGGATTTGGCCCAAGGCTAGGCCACACTAATTCTCCTTTTGTGTTTTTAAAAATGATAGGGTTTTAACACAGCTACTGCCACTTCTGTTTATTGGTCTTGGCAAAATCTTCTGTTGAACCCTATTTGTTCCTCATTTGGAAAGGACCGCAGGGACATTTTGTGTCTCTGGAGGAGAGGGGAACAAAGAGAATCAAATAAGGGTGATTAGAGGATAAAAAGAAAATATGTTTGGAATGAGTCCACTCTTGCCTCCATCTCCTGCTTCTTGAGGTACTGTTTTGTAAAGTACCTTATCTCTCTAGGTTTTGTTATCGGACATAATAGCAGAACTGAGACCAGGCATCACTTCCACGGCTAATGTATTCTTCCTGAGCACACAGAGCCACTGTGAATACATCCAACTAGTCCAAAATGAAGCAAAGAACACATGAGAATGCTGGCCATTATCAAGAGGACAGGGATGCTGGAACAGCTCTTATCTGGCAGTTGTGCTCAATGAAACAGAAAAATGCAGGATGTGGACAAGGAGACCAAATGTCAAACCTCTCAGGATTTCTACAACCTGCCCTTCTATGCACTACATTATTAAGTGGAATTAAAGACACTGCCTTGTTACCATAAAGGTGGTAATTTTGTTGGGAAATTTAACTTGTGCTTATCCATTTCATTCATTTTATTGCATTGCTAATACGCCCATGATACCAAAATTGTATTTACTCTCCTGCTCATATTTCTTTTCATGCAGAAAATACTGAGATGTGCCAAACACATTTTAATGGAGCCTAATTGTTTTGGTAAAAAATAATTGCCCATGCCAAGTACTTTACATGTCATACTACTCACCCAGTCCAAAACCATAACCACTATATTTTCCAGTCAAATACTGGAACATTTACTAGGACACTGCATATGATCTTGTGAAAGCTCATGCCAACTTCAATATTGCCAATCAAAGCAGCTATGGGGACGAGTGTTTCCTATAACTATCAGTCCAGCACACAACATATGAACCAGCTCCAGCTACACAGTAAAGTTTTCCTTTGGTAATTTCATTGCATTCACATTTACTCATTTACTAAGTTTTTTTCTTTTTTGGGTTTTTTTTTCTCCACTGCTCTCCTCCAGCAGCTGATGCTCTGTTTTTCATGAAATTTTATCAGCAACCCTGGAAAATGGGAGGATACAATTCAATCTAAAACTTTGTAATATAATTAACCTTTTTTCTCTTGATCTTTCACATTTTCTACATCCATGAGGTTTACAGCTGTCCTTAAAATAATGTTAACCCCAAAACTGGTAAGGTACCCCCAAGCCTCTATGACATGAAAGATATAATCAATTTTTTTTTACATTTTAATTAAACCCGTTTGGCCCAATAGAAAGAAATTAAAAGGATTCTATTTGTCACAGGAAATTTTAAAAAGCTAACAAAGGGATTTCCAATGGCAGGCAGCCAGCAAGGAAACTTGATCTCGGTCAGTTTTATTAAAGTAACTTTACACTTTTGACATTTGCCTTCTCCCAATAAAACTTCTTGAACACTTGCAAGGATAAGGAGATTAATATACATAAGTACAAGGGCAGATGTGCAAAAGCCTTGCTCGTTAGTGAAATATCAACCTTGATTCAAAATCGAGGAAGCCTACATTAGCAGCATCAGGCAAGCAATAAATTACAACACACTTGAAGTTCACAGAGTCTGGACTTCAAGTCCTAACTTCTGTGACACAGCTTGACAAATCAGGTCTCCCTTTGCAATATGGAAACCTGACCTTCTACATAGTATTATGATCGCTTTAATGGCTAAGCCTGGTCAGAGATTACCTCCTAGAGTTTTATAAATTATTTAGATGTACTAAAACTGACAGGCTGTACATAAAAATTCTTTCACAAATGCTTTCTCTCCAGCATAAACTGGGAGGACCATGTGTATAATGACTGAGGGCCAAACTTTCTCAAGTCTTTTCTGAGTTTCCTAGAAATCACATGCATGTTGCTGCATGCTGTGCTTTTCCATTTCTGAAAACATATGTCGTGCAGTGGAACTAATTCTGGAATCCTGTATAGCTTGTGCCTAATTCTGTCCAGCTTAGCAGCAGAGCACTTTGTTTGCAGTGTATAAAAGACAATCAGTAGAACTTCATTAAACAAAGTCTTTCAGATGGGCAGAATAAGATTTCATTAAATATTTAGCCTTGTTAGTAAGAATCTGCACAGTTTAAAGGCAACTAAGTAGTACTAAGCAGCATTTCCAGATTAAAAAAAGAAGTGTTATAATACAAAATCATTTCAGTTACTGTTTAGAAGCTTTTAGGAATCTCACTGGCCTTTTATTTACCTCTGGCCTCAATGTTGCCCTTTAAAGTAACTGCTGCTCAGAGTATTATTCTTCAATAATAAAACCTGGTTTTATTCATAATGTATTTATAACAAAGGGATCATAACTGAGACTCTTTGATACTATAATTACAAAGCACTATCACAATAAATACAGTAATAACATTGCCAGTAGCACTTGGGAGTAAAGCAGTAAATTCTGTTGTGCTTTCTGGAAATGAAACGTAAAGATATGAAAATAGAGTACAAAAGAAAGGGGTTTTTTTGTTTGTTTATGAATTGTTCTGATAGACACTTAAAGCTCTAACCCTGGAAAGAAGCTGCAACTGAAAATATTTGTGTCGTAGTCAGAAACATGAAGAAAACCAAGGCCCAGGGAAAGAGACCAGAGCACAATGCTTGTTGCTGTCAACTGAAAGGCTGCTTTCTTGGATAAATTATGTCTCTCATTATTTGTGGATATCCACTGAAATTTTCTGCTTTTACATATGGACCTTCAAACAACCAAATGCTTTCTTTTCTCAGTTAACTGCAGTCCTGCTTTCCTTCCATCAGTTTTCACTTAACTCTCTCTGTTAGGACCATCATAATTCAAAAAAGGTCAGTCCTGGTAGCCCTTACCCATTTTACATCCAGCCCAAGTTCAAAGTATTCCTCTATCTTCTGTCTAACAGGACTTATCTCACAAAAAGCTCTGCTTCCCCATCACTGCTCTCCCTCTGAGCAGTGCAGTTTAACTGTGAATTCTCACTCCTTGCACCTTGCAATTGGCTCTTTTTCCAGTTTCTAAACATTATTTTGCCAGCTTCATTCATCCCTTGGCAGGAAGAGGAAGGTAGGAGCAACCCACTTGCAAAACAGGGCTGCAATGTGCTTGAGATATCAATGTGTTTGAGACCATTTTTGTGTTTTGCACCTAAAAGGGAACACACCACTAACGACTTTCTCAGAGCTCATCAGAAACAGAGGGGAAAGGAAATTGTAGCTGACAGTCCAGTGAGACTAAAGACCAATGAAATTTAGTCAAAACTTGAAAAAGCTTTTTTTATTTGACAATTTGGAAGTTGTTTTCCCTGTGCTGGACTAGAAAAAAGTTCACCTTGGGTTTGGAGGGCAAAGAGGAGGAGAAACGAAGTTTATTTATTTGTTTTATTGATTTTTTTTGTTGTTTTCCTTTTCTTACCTCTAGCTATAAAGTTTCATTTTAAAATAGCTGAATAGCAATAAAAGAGGTGAATATCTCTGGTTTGAAAACAAGGCACTTAGGATGAAAAAGGATCTTATTTTAAAAGAGCAAGAAAATCTAAAGCATGATTTTGATATGTTTGAAGGATTAATAGAATGAGTCACCTGAATTTCTTCCCAGAAGCATTACTACAGGATACATTTTTTTTAAAACATTAGAGAAGTGTGAAACTGGGGCTAATGACTGTGATGAGTTTTTCCCCAATATCTTCCCCTTATTGTCACACTGGGAATTGCGTATTCGTCTTTGAGGGAGGAACTGGATTCAGCATCAGCGTGGTAGCTAAATAATATGTCCTGTTATTAGGTTTTTTAGAATCTATTACTTCTTTGTGTGTGTGTGTTATATAATCCCTACTATAATGAATTCTCAACCAATAAAGGTGGAACAAGTGACTAAACGCTGTTACTTTTTCCATATCTGGATTCGTAACTTTCCACAATAAAAGCGGACACAAACCTCAAAAATGCAGAGTCAGGCAAAAACCCACCAGGCTTTGTTCTTTTCTAATTGCTACGCCGACAAGAAGCTGAGATCATTTTTGCAGCAGAAAGTAGCAGACAGGAAAAAATTATACAAAATGACATCAGCATTAATTTCTCTCCAACACACACCCCCTCCCCCCCCCACAAGCACCATTCATGGCTCAGCTACTTCTGGATGTTGTTAGGTTTATTTTCACAAATGCTGTTTTGCATAAGAGGTCTTAAGCTGATCTGTTGGCTGGGTGGTAGGAGAATAGATTTCCTGCTTGTTGGAGCTGTTTGGGGTGGTTCTTGAATTAAGGCCGAGAGCTTCGTCAGTGTTAAAATTAGAACGTATGACAGCCTCAGAGACAGCTATATATCACAAAGGCAACGCAGCTCTGCAGCAGACAGCCTTTGAACTCCGAGGGGGAAAAAAACTACATGGAATGAGAGCAGATGGAAATTTGTCAAAAGCTTATAAATCACCACTTCTAATTTCTGAAGCTTCAGCATGGAAGAAACTTCTGTGAACCCAGATTTGACTCCATACCAACTACAGAGTGGATTCCCTCCCACTTCTGTTGTCCCCATCCCTCTGCCAGTTAATTGATCTAGCATGAAATGATAAAAGTTTTTGTTTTGTACTGATACTGGTATATGACAAACAGAAAGAAAAGTGTCCCAGCAACAAAACAGCCATCTATGTCATTAATCTCAAACAAGCACCGAACAAGTTTGCATGAACAGTCATCCTGTCAAAAAACTATGTTTGAATAATACTATTATATATGTGCAAATAATAAGGTACAACAAAGCGGTGATAAGGATGCTATCTGGGAGGAGCAAAATGGAGGAGATTATATGACAAAGTTTGGAAAACACTGCATTGTAGGGTTTTAAATATAATTGAATTGACTTATTGAAAGAAGTAAATGGGAGCAAGGGCATTCAAGGTCCTATTTTAGTCAAAGTAGTCTATTTTTTAAAAGTGTAAAAGCACTCAGCTTGCAGTCTCACAAACCCAGGGTCTGTGAGAGCAAGAGGTCAGGTCACTACATATGGAAGACCAAAATATTGTAGACAAATAGGAAGAGTCTGTACTTGAACTTTCACAGGCAACTGCAGAAACCCCAAAGATAGCCCTCAATACATCCTCTGCATCCTATGGCTGTTGACAAAAAAAACAGGCGGCTGAAAGCAAAGCATGAATAGCCCTGAAGCATCACTCTGAAGGTGAGTACTGTTCCAGAGCATGACCTGGGCTTTAGCACTAGGCAAAAGGAAATCCTGCACACATCTTTTGGTTAAGTAACCTACAGGAGGTACCTGTAAAAGTTCCTATTAATTGGGAAGTAGAGAAACACGAACCATTGGACAGACACTTCCAGGAAGGATGGATTGTCATTATCAGCTTTCCCTGGGAATCTTTGGGCTCTCTGAAGAGCCACAGTTTTGTAAGATTATTTTGCTTTAACAGCCAGAAGGACAAGCAAATAAGCTCATAAAGTGACTGCCAGCACTTAGTTGTACCCCCTTTCCATCTTCCTTCTCTTCCTGCGTGTTTACTGCAGGAAGGAAACAATCAGCCCCCAGCTTTAAAATAACCTCTGGGTCACACCAGCACTACTCTGCTTGCCTACTATATTTATAACCGGTCCATTTCCATCCCCTGATCACAGCTGTAGCTCTCCTTACCTCTATGCCTTAATATTTCAATTATTCACTGTCAGTCATTCTGAAGTACTTATGTTTCTGCTGCATCGCGTACAATAACAAGTCCAAGATATGGTTCATTACTATTGTTAGCAACAACAGTGTTTCTGAAAGTGTTAACTGCTTCTGACTTCCTCTCCTGATGGTTAGCAGACTAGCAGGTCATTAACTGCTAGAAGTGACCACTCTTTTAGGGATTAGGATTTAACCTTTTGAATTCACACAGTCCACAAACAGAGATATTCAGAAAAACATTTGGGTTTTGTCCCTCCTATCACTCATGGGCCTCTCTCCTAGCCTTCTAGCTTCTTGTGTATACCACTGAGGGTTTTCTCTGATTGTTTCTGGTGAAGTCATCTTTGGTCAGTGGAAGGCTTGGGCATGAAGAGCAGAGGAAAGGAAAGAAAGCGTAGGTGGATGTGTTCAGTTAACACTTTTCATGCTAGTGAAAGAGGGCTTGATTTGTGAGTTGTGGAGTTTTATCAGTCTATTTCTAGAGAGAAAATTATCATCAGGGCTTGTTTCAACTGTTGTGAAAAGTGGAAGTCACCATTCTAGCCACAGGTCTGGGGCAGACTCCTCTTACCCAGAAGCTTGGTCAGTGAGTTGGATTCTGGGCAGGGCCACCACTCATCTTGGCTGCCTGCTTTTCCCTGGGTGGCTGAGAGGGGTGAGGGAAAAGCACACTGCTCCTGACACTGCTAGCTGAAAGGCAGGGAGGGAATAAAAGGTAGATTAAGGGGTTCTGATATTCTCCTCCCCTTTTCTTGTGTATCTGAGGAGGAGGGGAAATAGATTCAGCTTCCTTCCTCTTCCCACCACTTTTGGTTCCTTCTAAAGAGGGAAATGGCAGAAAAATGCTGAGCCTAAAGAAAGTGTTCTCTGCTGGTCAAATCACAATTCAGCAGATACTGTGCATTATCAACCACTGCCCACCACAGCACTGTGATACTTGCAGGTTTCTGCAATTAAGAGATTCCAGTACCTGAAAGGGCTCCAGGGAAGCTGGAGAGGGGCTGGTTACAAGGGGGACAAGGAGGGACAGGGCAAAGGGAGATGGGTTTAAACTTGAGGGGAGATTTAGATGAGACATTAGGCAGAAATCCTTCCCTGTGAGGGTGGGGAGGCCCTGGCACAGGAGGCCAAGAGAAGCTGGTGCTGCCCCTGGATCCCCGGCAGAGCTCAAGGTCAGGTTAGATGGGGCTTTGGGCACCCTGGGTGTTCTTGCCCATGGCAGGGGTGGGACTGTGTGGGCATTTTGAGGTCCCTTCCAAACCAGTCTGGGAATCCATGGTTCTATTATTAAAAAGCAAGCCTTGACAACTAGACACTGGTAGGAAACTCAGTGTGAAGTAAATGCGACAAGTTCAGAAAATGGGTCCAAGAGAGCCCAACAGACATAATTTTAAAAAATAAATCTCTACATTTTATAATTGTTTAGATTTTTTTCAGGTCTAATTAGGATTTTTGAATACTTGAGGGTGACAATGCTGAGATACAATTGGGATTTTACAACAGTGAGGAATTGCCAGGTCACGCACAGTATGCTCTAATCACATTTGATGACCTTTCCAAACAATTTGCTTCCTGCTTATCACTTACAGCACTCATGTTTAATGGCATGGAACAGAAAGGTGCCAGTAAAATGGATACAGTACCTCACAGGAAAGAGTTATGTGTTGTGACATTGAGCATATATGTGAAATTTAAGAAATTGTAAAGCTTTTGGTTAAATGTGAGCTAAAATGAGTAACGTTAAGCATAGAGATTAATTTCTAGCAGAGAGATTGTGTGTCTGAACCTTCTAAGAAAGTTGCTACAAGTGTGTGGAATTAGCTTAGACTTCAAACATCACCAGAATTGGACTTACCACTAAATTTGCCCGGGACCTACAGAGAATACAGACTTTTAAATCCAAGCCTATGCTCCTGTAATCAATTGATCTTGGGGGAATACGACTTGCAGAAGTGGAGTGCCTTCCTTTCCCAATGCAATGTTTGCTAGGAGGTGTCTCTGGGCATACCCTGCACTGTGCTTTTCATTAAATTGAGACCAAACAGAGTAGAGAAGTGTTTCTTGGCCTAAGCTCAAAACTGGGCACATTTCACTTAAAATTTTTAGTTAACATCAGTGAACTTTTTAATACATTTGCAATGATATTAATATTCATAACAAGACACCACGGGACACTCACATGCCTCACTGCTCAGTGGCACTTGGGATATCTGGCAGAGGGATCCTAGAGGATGCTGCATAAAACTGGTACATCACCAGAGGAACAGAAACCTAGTTGCAAACCTTGACCCAGACTAGACACTGAAAGCTGAAAACATACACAAGCATATCAGCTTTCCAACAGAGCCAGGGTATTTTGGACAACTTCCAGAACCACAGTTTCAGCACATCCATTACTTTTTTCCAGTCCAATACACCTAATAAATATTTTTGTGATACTAGAGTGCTTAGTAACTGCTTGTGAATTCATTTTCACCTCATGCCTCCTCCACACTGATCCTTGATTTATTCACATTTGACTCTGTTAAATGATTTGTGGAGTAATATCTCACTCTTACTGCAAGCTGATTAAGGCAGAAGCCCTCACATTGCTTCATCCTTGTTTTGAAGAATAGGCTGAAGAACCATTCTAAAAATATTTGCTTTTCTGATCTCTAAAGTCAGCTTTCCTGTGATTAGACACACAGTCTGGCTGTATGTGCCATACAACTGAGATGAACACACATATCACCAACAGAACACTCTTGATTATGTTATTGATTCACAGTTTTCATAGTTAAAGCAAATTATCCAACATGGATCTGGATTTCTTTCTCTGTTTAAGTCTTTTGGTTTTCTTTCTTCTCTTTGCAGAGGGAAAACTGGTTGGGGAAGGGGAAAACATTTTTACAGACCTAATCAAGATGTCAGCCACCAGATAACATCCTGGCATTTGAATATCTTATAATAGCACTCTAAAAATACTCTTATACATCACAGTTCCTCCTGCAGCCCATTCAAACCAATGCACCACAGATAAAAAACATGCTGCAGACAGGGCTATTTCAGGTGCCAGCAAAACACCAAGAGGTCTTCCTGATCCACCTGCCCCACTCTGCCTGACAGCAGATCATGAAGTCTCTGCTCCTCTGCACACGCTCCCCACTTAAAAAAAAAATAATCAGTGAATAATAAAGTCAGAGTCATAATAAATTTACAAGCAAGTAAATTCTTTTCACAGTCTTGAAGTTTGTCTTCATAACATAACCCCATCTCTGCTGCTCAGCAAGGAGATGGACGGCCCTGTGCCACACAATGTATCTGCAGCAGACACGTGAGGTTGAAGATGACTGAGCTGGACTGTGGAGTCAGCTGGAGATGCTGTACTGGTAATGATTGGAGAATTCTTGGGATTAAAATAGATTTTAAGCAAGAAAAGTACACACAGAAGAATTCATGGGGTGGGTTTTTTTTTCCAGAACTTCTTAGACGTCAAAAAGCACTGAGTTAATGTCCAGTGGCTAAACTGGTGCCCACAACACATATAAGCCCTTTTCTCTGACTATGTCCCATGATGCATTCCTTTTGCCAGCCATTTCCATGCATATAAGGTATATACACACGTACACCACCATTCAGCAACACTAGACACCCAAAGCCATGCTCAAGCCCACATGTCCACACGCCCAAGCTCAGGCCTCTCTCCCCTTTCCTTTGGAATAGTAAGAGAAGTAGAGCTGCACAGCACGCTGAAGTACTTCAGATGAGACTCACTCATGAGCTTAACAAATATAAAAATCAAAAGAGGCTTGATTACAGCACACAGTTATACAAGAAACATAAAATAATTGTTTTGGGAAAGAAAAGTAAGAGGTGATGGCAGGGCGATGAAGCCAAAGAAATGCAAAATGGCAAAGTGTAACACACTTTAAACACGAGGGATAGCTAACAGTTGGAGCGTGTTAGTGAAGGAAATCATAGCCTTCAAATCAAGATCAAATAGCCTTCTCATAGATGTTCTTTAGCCAAAAGATAAATTTATCAGCTTGTGATGATATCTTAGAAATCTGTCCCTGTACAGAAGGTCAGCTGATACTTCCTTCTGGCTTTAAACATTCTTGATCAAACGCTTCAGTACTTGTTTAAATTGCATCGATTTTAGTGGGGCTGAGGTGTGGCTTTAAAGTGAAAAGGCAAATGCTTTTATCAATTGGAACTGACAATGTCTTTACTGTACAGGAATAAGCTGTGAATCTTTAAAGCCAGCAAATCAGTGTGATAGTAAACAGTGTGAAGTTGCATGGCTCTGAACAGTCCCGCAGGTTCCTCTTAAAAGGCCCCAAGGCAGACAACATTTTTACATGAGCAATTTTCTGTTTGCTAGTATATTCCTTAAGAATAGTTTCCCTTTTCTGTACCTCTATAATTTAACAGGTATTTTTAAGGTATCAGCTTCTAGGACTTGGCAAAGAGAGAATGTTCTCAAATAAAAGCTAAGTAATTTTCAAAGACAGCTGATTTAGGTACGTGGTACTATGCAGTCATCTCTTATCTCAAAGTTGTTCTTTCAAGTACTATAACCAAGACATCAAGCGTGAACATCAACCTCTTGACACAGTCAGCAATTTGTGACTCTTACACTGTCCAGACTATCTATTTTCATGAAAACACTGAACTGAATTAGAAGAATTAATTTTTACTTATTTACTTATTCTGTAGCATTTTCCAAAAAAAAAAAAACAAACCCCAAAAAACCCAATAAAGAGTTTCCTTATGTTACCAGTTATCACACTATCATTTTTAGGGCCCCAGAAGAACTATCTAGCACTACACACAAGATATGCTACGCAAAGGAATATAAAAAAGTAAACATCTACATTTTCAGGTGCTTTAGAAATTAACTTCTCATTCCAAGACTATCGGTTTCTGAGGCAAAGCCCAGCTAGTGTGTCCTGGTTTCAGTGACTTGTTGATTTTGCTATTTTAGCAGAATTCAGGTTGAAGGGATGGCTGAGGGAGATTCTTACGGTTTTGAAAGATACAGAACCTCAAAACACGCAGAAGAAATCTGAACATGAAAGTGCTATTTGTTACAGATCACAAGAGGCCTGGATTTTGTCAGTCTTCCTACCGTGTAACCACTTTAACTAGGGAGAATAAAGATGAAAAAAGTAATTCATTTTTAACTGCAAAGGCTGCCATGACAGAACATTCCTGGTACTTCAACAATAACTCACAGATTTTATCCTAACCCTGCTCATCCCTGAGCACACTGCTGTTGACTTTGATAGGCTCATGCGTACGCAGCTCTGAACAGCTTTGTGGAGGCAACGACACAGAAGACTTTTCGCTGCCCCAATGGTTTGGCTCCTCTCATGATAAAGCATCTCCCTTTGCCCAACTCCATCAGGTCAAAGGTACTTCAAAGATGGATATACTTTCTAGCTTCTGACTGAAATGGTGGGACAGCTCTTCACACCGTTCCTCAAGAACGGCCACGGGGATTTGGTGAACAGGAGCTCAGTTTGCAGCAGGCAGCAACGTCAGCATACCTAAGACTTGCTGACACCTTTAAGACACCTTCAGTTTCCTCAATTCAGTGTCCTCCGTGTCCCAAGAACGGCAAGATTATTATCTATCATCCATTGCCTACACAACAAGTGACCCAGTGTATTACTGTATGTTTGTGAGAGGCAGCCAGGGGATGTGAAAGCCCAAAGATGCATCATCTCAGAGCTGCCTTACACAGCCAAGGTTTGAGCACCACACGTGTACCTACCACCTGGTTACCCCAAATGCATGACATGGTAACCTCTGCTGATGCACGAGTCAGCTTTGTGCCACACACACAATGCAAGTCAAGGGACTCTTGACTTCAGTCTCCTTTAAAGTGACCAAGGAATTTCCTTTAAAATGTGGGTTTCTGGGATTTTTCTTTAGGAAGAGCAGCTATTTTAGGAGAGGCTTTCAAAGCAATTTATAACTATGCTTTGCAAGGCAGAGTTAGTACTGTGTCTTTTAAGGCAGGGAGCACAGATATGTAGTTTTTTTAGGGATAGAGGACTATAACCTTGCTTCTCACTGCCATGTTACCATTTCAAAAGCACCCAGGATCATCTGATTCTTTAAGTTTCTCTGAGACCCCCCCAGGAAGGTTTGTCAATGAGACCACCACCACTACAGCCCGGTAAATGCACTCTACTGCATGCTCTACAATAGCAGCTCCCTGCTACAGTGGCTACAGCCACTATGTATAGATATATAAATAACAAATTCATCTGTAAATGCTGTTGCCTTCCAAACATGGCTGGAGTAAGAGCCATGTTTGTGCATCCAGGACCTGCCCAAAGCAAACAGTGAGGACCCAGGAACAAATCATGCCCCTCCTCTGCAACAAAAACATGAACACGTGCCTGCACCCTGTGCCCATGCTTGCAGAGGGGTCCCTTGCCCTAGTCTGTCAACAGCACTTGCCCTGCAGACACCTTGCCCAGGGCAGGGGAAAGGCAATCCCAGCCCATGGACACTCCCATCTGAGTCTCTCACCTTATCTAAAATATCTTGTTCAAAAAGGAAGGAGAAAAGCTCTTTGTGGAATGATTATACCCATGGAAAAGTAATAAGAGAGGGAATAGGAGGAGACAGAAAGATATTAGCTAGCTGTCTAAGGCCACACAATAATTCAATAGAAAAATCTTGACTAGGAATCCAGAGGCTGAGTGAATCACTCATTGAGTCACAAGACATTTCTTTAACTTTTAGATAGCCTTCAACCCAGAACAGCCTTTGTTTGCTTATGATATGCCAAAAATACATTCTTGATCTATTAAAAAAAAAAAAAAAAGAAAATGATGCAACACAGGTTGCCTTGTAAAATGAGACTTAACCCAATGCCCTTCATCTGTGCTTTAAGGACTCTCTTGGGAGCCACAAATCGGAGCTGTGAGATTATGTGAAGGGGAGCAGCATCATAAGTATAACTCTGATGTGTCATAAAAATAATAGAAAAGCCCCTTGGGAATGAAAACTTCTGACAGAGTCCAATCGAACCCTTTCAAATCAGGAGCTGCTGTAGCAGTGTGGCCAAGCTACTGCACACTGCCCTGTCAGCATCCTCGTGGGAATTAGACAAGACTGGAAAACAGGCACTTTATAAATATTTGAATGGGGAGACACAAAAGCTTGAAGGTTAAGTTCACATTTGTATGCTTTCAAATTAATCTTTCTTTAAACTTAGCTCTGCTGGGATGGATATGTATTAATCCTGTTGATCTTTGATAGGAATAGCCAGCCTGAGCATCTGCTTTTCCATTAAATTCTGTGTTATGGCATCAACTCATCCGCCAGCTTTCTCTGCCCTGCTTACCTCTTTCATCCACCTGTTTGACTTTACCTGACACCTAGATTATGAGCTTTCAGAGAGCTGGAGAGCATTACTATTTTAAGCACACCTAACCACGCCTTACCCACGCAGCCTAAGATTTCACTAAGGCTCCTCAGCGCTCCTGTAAAATTATATCATCACATCTCAAACTCTGCACTTTCTTAATCTCTACACTGCATGTATATTCTAGCCCCATACATGTGAAAAGCTGTCTTGGCCAGATTCTGCTCTCTTTTACACAGACCAGTACAGAAGAGAAACATTCAAGCTTCATTTATGTTTTTATGTTATTCTTCAGTAACAAAATAATCAATCACATCACTGCCACTCTAATAAAATAGTTAACTTTTTTTTCATTAAAAAAAAAAAAAAAAAGAAAAACAGCCCATAATAGTGCTGCCTCTAGTCAAATTTAGGAAAAAATTTCTTCTCCATCTAGAGACTTGGACAATAAAATGGGTTATTTATTGGCAGTGGGTGATGTGTGGATGATTACAGTCTGGTAGGTATTTAAGGGTAAAGTCCAAAATCGCAGAACAAAAGCTGTTTTCTATTCACATTTGGCTGAAAATACCTCAAATGAAATGGACCACCCACAAGCTGACACTTCAAGCCGCAGAGCACTGAATCTGCTGAGAGCCAGTTATGAAAACTGATACAGTTAGATTACACTAAAACACAAAAGGAAAAAATGACCCAAGGAGTGTGTTAAAAGAATAAGTATATTGAACTAGCAAAGTATACATGCACCTTAGAATTGGGCCTTTTGGCCACAGTTATTTATGATGAAAGGGCTGAAAAAGCCCCTTGTCACTTCAAGGATAAAGCGTCCTTCAGGCAGGAAGAGCAGCATGAAGAAGCTTGTTTTATGATAGGTCAAGGCTAGTGATAAAGCAAACACCCCACCACTCCCACTGCCTTAATTATTAACCTAGGAGTTACATTTGCGTATCCTGACACGTTCTACCATACTGAAGCTACTAGAAGACAGTAATTCCCCCCTGAGGCCAGATCAATATTTAGAATACATTACTCTTTCTTCTCCTAGCATTCAAGGGAAGACTGCTCAACAAAAACTTCACTGGAAGAGCGTGGAGGTAGAGCAATATGCCTTCCATCATACCACAGAGTTGTTCTGAAAGAACATGAACACAGTTTGAAAGCATTATAAAAAACCCCAAGCAACTGAGCTAAAATTCATCAGTTACCACCAGCCCAAACAAGCACACTCGCTACTCCCAAGATCTTTTTTTCTTTTTTGATGGATATGCACATGTGTTTGGTCTTAGTAGCTTAGTCTTGCCTGCTGCTGAACGCCCTGACGTGTGCTTATCTTTGGCAAGAAAGCCACTTATGAGCTTGAAGCTGAGCCCGTGCTGAGCTGTGCCATTAGATTAAAGACTGGCAACTAAAATTTCTACATGTGCAGCTCTAGTTCGCTTCCCAAATCTCCTCTAAACATTTTTTCCCAGAAATGGAAAAGATAATAATTGAATCACAGAATGATTGGGGTTAACTCCTTCAAAATAAACCCAGACTTGAAAATTAGTCTTATACACATAAGCTACAGCAGAATGAATTTCTTACACCCCAGCAATAGCGAGACCCATGTAGCTTTCTCCTTTTTCTCAGAGATTTCCAGGAAGTTGCCAGGAAGCCACTGATGCGCAAACAGCTGTTGTGCATGTGCACAGCTCAGCACGTGGGACCTAAGGAGAGACTTCCTGGATGTTCCAGATTTACTGTGCGTGAACTATAGAGTCCATCTATGTTAATGCACTTGGCACATCCAGTTTTCCAGATGTCCAGCAACCCTGTCAAAGCAGTAGGGCTACTAGGTGTCTATCTTTGATGAATGCACAGAATCCACACCAAAAGAAAAATGTTTGAGGAAAAAGGATGGATTAGTAAGAGAATTATGGACCTGTAGTTGCTTTCAGTCTATTTACCTTATAAATCCTCTATAAATATTGACTACAATCTTTCACCATACTAGCATGCAGCCACGGAGTTATTTATTGGCCTTTCATGGGCATTAAAAACCATTCATTCATCTCTTCAAAAAAGAAAAAAAGGGTAAGAAAAAGAAAGCATTCAAACCTCCTAGCTTGAGATATCAAAGTCATTGTTGACTTTCTACTCTCCATGGATGTATATGCATTTGGCTGCATTTTACTGCTACAGATCCTTTTTTTCAATACTTAAAGTCTTCCACTGTTCTTTATTGAATGCATTGCATCACCATGTCATCTCTTAATTTTCCTCTAATACTCCTTTTGCAAGCCAAAACACAGAATTAAGCCAACAGTTGCAGGATTACCTTCAATAATATGAAACCAAGCCTAAAGTGTAGCCAGCTGGACAACTCCCATAAACTGCCAGTTTTATGATCCTGAAACAGTCGAACTCCTCTCACTCTTCAGCTTTGAGTCCTTCAGCAACACAGCCCATAAGGAAATCTAGCTAGCCCTTCTTCTCATGGAGGGCCCATGAGCCTAACTGGACGATCTGTATCATGTCTGTTAATTCTTTCCCACAACTCCAGCTATAGGGACGCTTCTTTTAAACAGAAGAGTCTGTATTGGAGTCTAAAATACTACTGTACTTCACGTGACCATGCAAGAGATACACAACAAAGATAACAGGCCCTATATACACTTCTCTAGACTTATACATGACATTTGTCATAGTCCACAATCCTCCAACTCAAGTGATTTCTGTGCATCTTTCTACCATAGAGCAATATACTTAAGCCTGGAGTTAAAATGAACCCTGTACTCCTCCTATCCCATGTGTATGTGAGGGTATGTGTAAAGCCTAATGAGTCACCAGCCTTTCCCTACTCCAAACATCCATCACAGGAATGTTTTTTAAAACCATGGTTTGTCATCTTTGTCCCTGTTGGGCTTTCTGAGAAAAAGATGGAAGAGAAGTGGTCCACCTAGCAAATCACCAAAGCAATTCCTGCAGTACAGACGTTAAAGGTTCCTCAGCGTCCCCAGCCTGCTGGGGACATTGCAAAACTTGTCAGCAGATGAAGCATTCCACATACCTTGCGCAAGCCCAGGCTTTGAGTGTTCTTAGCTACTACTTCCAGATATGAAGCAGAATGAATAAATTAAGACTAGACAGATCCCCTAAATAACTGCCATGTATTATTCTTCCTCCTGTCAAGAGCTTAAGACACTCCCTTACTTACACACCGCTGATACACAGAGAAAACACACCGAATTCGGCATGTATGTGAAAACCGTTTCCTCAGGCAAGTGATTATGGTCTCTGTTGCTTCTTTGAGTGGTAATGGAGTCCCTAATTGCTCTCCTGACTGATTATGCTGTTCCTGGTGTTTCATTTTCAAAGTACTTAAAGTTCAGGTAAATCACACTTACCACATGACCTCTCATATTTTATGACATTTTTTTCTTTTTGCCATGGAAAGGAAAAAAATCATATGTGTTTCCTTTGCACCATTTATTTTTTACATTAACTGCAGATTTCTAACTGGAAAAGCACAAGAAATAATTATTGTGAAACTATTATATTATTTTTAAATCAATCTCTCATGCAAGTACTTTGCTGGTTAGCAACATCCCTAGGCATGTGTTTACAATTAAGCCTGCGCTTAAAAGCTTTGTGAAAATGAAGGGCTAATGCTTGTCAGCCTTTGGACATTCATTTGACTTTCTAAAATTACTTACAGTATTCTTGTGAAATCTTTATTTCCTTCTGAGTTTCTTCTTCCTGCTCTGGAAAACGTATGTCTGTTTACAGCATCTGTTGCTCTAACTCCTCTGGTAAACAACCTGGCAAAGTATTTATATATATATATATACACACACACACACACACAAAGTCCTGGTGCTCCCTCTCAAAAAGCATAGGAACACCTTCTCAAATGCATCCTAGCAACTGTTTGTTGCTTCAGATAAGATTTTTGGCAGATGTACAGACAGTTTATCCAACTGTTCTTCCTGAACAGAAAAATCCTAAGGCATTAAATAATAAATAGCAAAATTTTAATAATTCTGTGCTGCCCTGCAAGAGAAATGTTATTGTTGTGCATGGTTCTAAACTTCTACTGGAAAGATGACCCTTCTCTTAAAAATCCTGGGGGCTTGGAGAGCAATTTGCACACCGCCCTAATAAATATCAGTATAGTCTTGTTGATGTAACATATACTATATTTATTAGCAATTTTCCATTTGAGCACTAACTGCATGTAAGCCTGGAGCATGCCATTTGGGCTAATAGAGACATTGCAATGCCTCAGCCTGCCCTCTCCAGAAGCGTTTGTCAAATATCGCATCTTCCTGTATGAAGTCCCCAGGAGAGCTCTCCACTTGTAGTGGCACAGGTCACAAGAGAACTGACTCCAGCTGCAGACCTGAACATAAAAGCCTTCCCCAGCCAGAGCTTTGCGGTAAATTGTCATGCAAATGATGCAAGAAGTGAGAGCAGCCTGCTCCTGTGATGCCACTGGTCATGGGTGCATATGGTGGCACCTAGATGTCGGTGCTCACCATAATTTCTCAGCAAAATTGGACAATTCCACAAAATTCTGCCCAATGAGGCACAGAAACGTTGCCACAGCCCTCAAGTCCACATTTTCCTTCCCAATTATTTTCTACCACAAAGACCCCACTAAGGATCAGGTGGAGCAGGAGGCATTTTGGAAGGGGCAGTCACAGGATGGGGCAGGCAGTCACCCTGTGCTCTGGCTTTGGGGTGCTGTGGCAGAGCTGAGGGTAAAGATCTGCCCTAAACATCTCCTGACACAGGTGAGAAGCCCAAAGAACACAATCACCCCTCTGCATAAAAGGCAAACTCTTCAGGGCACAGCCATCCCCCCTGGCTAAGCTTATTTAGCATCTGGCACAATGAGGCTGAGGCACTAATATAAACTCAGTGGATATCAAATATGCACTGCTACAGGACTTAACATTTTCTTAATGTTTCCTTCTTTTTTTCCCAGTTGCAAATTTTCAACAGCTTCTAATCATTATTGTAGTGTGACACCTTTTATAGTCAACTGAGGAACAAAACTCAACTCATGATACAAGACAGGGAACAGACAGCAGTGAGGATTATTGGAGTACAAAAAGGCATAGTCTTAGAACTGGAGCTAGTGACTAAAAATTTTAGAGTCCAGGGATTTTATTTATTTAATTTTTTTAATCTTAAAGACAGAGTTGGTGAAGTTTATTTGGAGTTAAGTATCTAAAGCTCTTCAAAAATTCCCTTTGAAATTTTTAATCATTACCCCATTTTACAGCAGGGAAACCTGAGATGGTGATTTTCACATAAGAGAAGATGATAATTTCCCTGCTCAATATTTGCAGTTTATCTTAAAAACCTTTCTATATTTATTCATTATGCAAAATTACAACACTTATTCCTCAAGTCTGTAGAGACCATCTGAAATCTCTTCTCTGTCACTATCTAGAGCGATGAAAATGACCTCCACATCACATTGTTGAACTCTCCATCTACAACTTATACGGGTCCCAGATTGGAAACAGCAAGCTGACAACAGACATTTTATGTAAAGCTTTGAATTTTTCTCTAAGTTTTAGTTGATGTTATTAACCATAGTTGATTGCACACAACTCCTGTGCTGAAAACATTTGAAGAATGGAACTCCCTTTACACACTTTTAACTTAAACCCCAAAGAAATTACATGTCGCATCGACAAGGAAACATAAAAAAATCAGAGGATTTGATGCAGAACTTCAGTGTTCCTTAGCAGCAGATTTCCCTGAAAAAAATATATATCAGAAATAAAAAGATTAATGCTCCATTACTTGCTTTAAAGCACATCCAAGCAATTTCAGTCCAAACAGAAATAGCATACCTTGGGAACTTAATGACCCATTCACTTTTTTTTTTGTAAGCAATAAAAGAGCAGCACACATGCTGTGTAGGTTCTGTCACTGAGTCATCAGCAACTTTTGCTGCAGGACAAGATTTTTGACCACCATTTAGACAGGGGCTAGAGAGTAGCTGCTGATTAATAGGTGAAGCAACTCACTGAATGTCTTTAACATTGATTCCTAGTGGGGTTTTAGTGACACACGCAACCCAAAAGCTGACATTTTCATGTACATATGGCATTCATTTATCCTGAGACAATCCATTTCCTTATCATTACAAGAAACAATAAAAAGAGCAGCCAAAGTCAAAACGACAGGGAACTTGGTGCCCTCAAATGAACATATGATACCATATGTATATCATATACACCAAACCGAATTCAGTTCTGAAACACGACCCAGTTTTTCATAAACCCACATTCCAGCAGTATATGTTTGTTTCTACACAACATTTCTATTCTTGACTACCTGTCATCAATGCACTACTGAAATTAGAGGGTAAAAACACAGTAGGAGCCTGTTTTTCCAATGTGTTATCAGAAGTATCAAATCTAACATGTATGCAGCCCTGCCCCATCTACTCTTACACCATTAGTGCTGTGCAGGCCCTGACCAAAGGCCTGATCCTGTTCTCCTTATTTACACAAAGTAGCATAATTTCCAGTAGCTCTACAAGTTAACTACACATCAAAATTTTATCTTAACATGTCCAATGTTTTTTCAAGAACAGGTTCTTAATATATAGGCAGTCTGGAGAAAGTGTACAGATTCACTGAAGCACGAAGACTTTGCTTGGACCAGCTCCAACTGTGAAACTCAGCCCAGAAGTACACGGAAGGGCTCAAGCCATGGTGACCAACCTTCCTGTAATCAGGCTGAGCTCAGTTTATTGCACTGTGTGCCAAAACTGCACCACCAACCTAAGAACAAAGGTGTAGATTCAGAAGTACATTTGTGCCTCTATTTCAAAGGCCAACGTCTTTGTTCACAGCCCAGCAGCAACATCTGCAGTTGCTTTGTCCATTTTTTAACTTGTGCTGTTGTGAACTTGTTACAAAAGAAAAACAAGAGGCCTCCAAGAAAAAGGAAAGTTTCAAACAGAAACACAGCTCAAACCTTATCACCACCTACAACTACCTGAAGGGAGGTTGTAGAGAGGTGGGCGATGGTCTCTTCAGCCAGGTGACAGGATATAGGACAAGGGGAAATGGCACAAAGCTGTGACAGGGCAGGTTTAGATTGGACATTAGGAAAAAATTTTTTACTGAAAGAGTTGTTAGGGCCTGGAACAGGCTGCCCAAGGATGTGGTTGAGTCACCTTCCCTGAATGTGCTTTAAAAAAAGGGTAGATGAGGTACTTATGGATATGGTTTAGCTTAGAATGGGATTGGTTGGACTTGATGATCTTCAAAGGTCTTTTCCAACCTTGTGATTCTGTGAAACATGTCATACCACATCAGCCACAAGACAAATGCCTCTTAGTACCAGCATAGCCTCAGTTTGTTGTTCCTCTGGGTCTACTTTGATGACTTACTCTGCAGATATCACCAATATCTATCATGTTTAAACTTGACTACAGTGTCACACTTTCTATTTCCTAGGACAAAGAGCAAATAACTAAATGTTTCTTTCTTAGTATTTTGGGAGAAAGAAAAAGATATCTCTGCAGACTAAAAAAAAATTGTATCAGTAAAAGGGATGGTGATATTTCTGCAGCAACAAGTTTTCCATCCCAATAAGTAGTCAGGCATCAGGACTTTCATCTCTGTAAATGTAAAAACTCTTTCACTTTCAGCAGCCAAACTTAAAGTTAATGTGTAAAGTGACCCGTAAGATTTCTCCAGCCAGCGGGCAGCACCCTTACAGAGCAAAGTTTTTCCGTGCCAAAACAACAGAACTGAACAAAAGTAGGGCTCGGGGAGTGTGAAAAGCTAGAAATCAGAAACCCCTTTTGGAGGTAAATCCCAGCATGCTTTAACAGCACAGGTTCCGCTCAGCTGCGCTCTTGCTGCAGAGCAGCAGGCTCACTGCTGACTTGGGGCAGGATCAGATCCTGCAGCAGGAGAAGGATGTACTGGTTCCACCTTCCTGTCTGCAGCAGCCGGCTCAACACAAAGGGACACAAGCCACATCCTTCACAGGCTGGCACAGCTTGGGTGCCCAAGGGAGCAGGGGCTCCTTCCTTGGACTGGGAATGTGCCCTGTAAATCACCGTGCATGCCTAAGCATCTCTTTCCTCCCCAGTGACCCTCTATCCCTACTTGCCTATGGGGTAATAATAGATTCAGTGGCTAGGACTACGGTAATTTATCATCAAGGCTAACCAGAGGTTTGCAAAAGTATTAAAATCTTACAATGCACAGAGGTGGCTCCATAACAGCATTTCATTCCTGCTTTTCTGCCTCTACAGGAAGGTTTAAGTAGTTATAGCAGTTCAGAAATGTGTCATGAATTTAAGTTGAAACAACAACATGGGTTACCCGGGAAAAAAAGACAAGCTACTCCAATTTTTTTATAGAAGAATCTGTAAGATTTCTAATTTAACTGACAGCAGTATAAGGCCAGGTCAAAAACCTGAAGAGAAAGAAGTTTCAACAAAATACTTTTTAATGAGGTGCTACAGTGATTCAGTTACATGTAAAGACCACATAGTTTATCAAGGACCTATAGCACATCTGGGTAGCAACGTTAGAAGGAAACACAGGGTCTCAATGACATACCCCTGGAGAAAATCACTACCTAGAGATACTATTCTGATCACAAAACTATGGGGTTTGTGCATATAAATATATTTGTAATTTAAGCTATTTGTTTTCATAATAGAACATTTTTGTCTGAGGCTTTCTTCTCCCAAACAAGAATAAAATGAAGGCTGAAATCTCAGCACACAAAAGCTCTATTTTATTCTCAACTCTGCCTCAAAGAGCCCTCAGTACTGTTGAAAACCCTTCCAATTCCTTACGTGTTGGTCTAATACCTACTAACAGATAAATATTAAGAAATAAGGAGCTCCAGCTAAGGCAAACCCAGTCTTTAATTACCAATTAACCACCTACCAAATTATATCACAATCAAAGTCATGGTTTTCCCCTTTAATTTCGGCTTTATTTAATGGCCTCTTTTTAGGATGTATGAAACAAAAGTGTCACGCAGACAAAGCCAGAACTTCCATTTAAATGAGCTAAGAATGTTTATACAAACCATGCACACCCCAACAAACGCGTAGCACATCTATAATATGCTCATTGTCCCTAAACACAGGATTTGTCATTGTACTTTGACAGATCAGATTGTTCTCTTTTTTAATGCTCCACTTAATCTGTTCACACTTTCTATTCCTAAATAATTCTAGTGTCAGTTTTTGTGATGAATTTAAAGGCCATGTTATAATTGTTCCAACGAGAGCACCCTGAAAAGAGAAAGTAGCAGCAGAGATGTGGAGGAAATCCCTCTCTAACACCAGGATGCGACAGTCTGCAAGGCTCGGTGGGCCGAGGAGAGGAATCCAGGAGGCTGGCAGGGCTGACCTCCTGAGGGGTTACTGGTGAAAGGACTGGGACCCTGGCCAAGCCAGCCATGCCATCCCACAGAGCTTTCTCCCATCCAAAGTGATTTTTCTGTTCTAGTAACTCACTGAACTCTGATTTTTCTGTTTCAATAAGGGACCTACATGTAGAGTGTAGGTCCTTCAGCCTTCAAATAAATTGATAAAATAAAAAAGCTCATTTATAGTTTACCCTAAAAGAAATACGCTGTTACTTTTCCCACAGTTTACTGGATTTCTGGTTGTTAGATTCCATTATGAATTAAACACACTTTAAAGCTTGGTTTGTTTGCTTTTTTAGCTCACATCTCAGCTGAAAGCCAAAAAGCAGCCTTTTTAATTTTATTTTTTTTTTTAATTCAAGCATTTCACTGAAGTTTTGCTTAACTATTGATTCCTCTTTTGTCCACATTTTTTTCAGGGGAGAAAAATTACTTTTGCTCCACTCTTAGCTTTTAATAAAGCACAGGCACTAGTTATTTACCACAACCACCAGAACCATACCACTGCAACTCTAAGGTGGCTAAAACATTCTAAAAGATATCACTCACTCTTGCTTGTTTATTTGGTATTTTCTGCTACAGTAAAAGTTCAAACTAGACTGGGGAAAACAGGAAAGATTACTGATATTCAACAAGCTAATGTAGATACAGGCCATCTAAAGCAACACTGTAACTGAGAATCTTGATAAGCTGCATTCATCTCTACTGAAACATAAAACTCCATATCTCAGCGAGGACAGAACCTTTTTATGGAAACAGAGCACAAATGTCAGAGGCTAAGATTTCTACACATGCAAAGAATTTCCTCAAGAAATACTTCAGACAAGCATTTATCACTCAAGAAATTATCTTGCAGACCATATTCTATCTGTAAGGGACTAGGGAAAAGCTACTTGGTTATGGCACACGTCCTTTTTTCAGGAGATAATGTCCCAGCAATGTCTTTTCCTCAGAATAGTTTACATGAATTCCACAGTTTTCTGTTCTCATGAGACCACATCTACAGATAAGGAAGGTAATTCCTAATAAAATAGGTGTGATTTTACAGCAGAGCAGCTGTCCCAAGATTGACAAGCCAGGGCGAGTCCCCAGGAGGCATCCAAGCCTCCTCTCTATGCCCATCACCAAAGTTCCCTTCCATCAATTCAGGAGTATAGATAATTGCAGAGGACAGCTCCCAGTACTTCTTTTACACCAAGTTTACTGAGGAATGAGTTGGCTCCTGGAGACTTCACTGAACTCACAGAGAGTCAACTTTTAGGCAACCGAAGCTGAGTGAGATGGAAAAGCCAGCAGTGGTGGACTATTCAGTGAGGCTCTGTGGAGACCAGGTGTTGTCCTGCTGAGATGGGACATATTCCTGGGTGTTCTGGTTCTTGCACCAATTTCTCTACAGAGCAAGTAGTCCTTGCAAGGATTTCCTGCGGTGATCTTCAACTACTTCTCCACAATCACATTTGTCCTTTTTTCCAGGGGTTCCCTTGGCACAAAGCACCCCGTTCCTCTGCCCATCTGATTAGATCAAATTACATGCTTTTACTACTCCTACAAGCTAATGCAGCAGACCTACAATTAAGCGTGGGATGGTTTAGGATCTAAATGGAACTAATGTCTGGCCCTAGCAAATGCCCCAGGTTCTATTTTATTTTTCTTTAAATTGATATTTTTTTAGGCCCGTTTCCAAAAGTTAAGCCCCTGGAACAAGTCAGAACAGTGAACCCACTCACCCTATTCACAATTATTGTTGCTCCCAAGCCATTTTTAGTATTTCTGACAAATTACTTGCCATACAATATTGCCCTTGTAAGGGAAGAATGAACTGGAAGCAGCAACGTGATGTCATTCCACTTCGTACAGTATCAACACTGAGAGGAAATACATTTGTTAGTGTGACCATGGGCACAGGCTAAACACTGCAGACTCTTTTCCTCCACCTTGAGAAGGGAATACAAGAAATTCCTACACAAGCTGAAACCTCCCCCCCAAAATAACACCAAAAAAAACACCCAAGTGACCCCAGAAGCCCCTCCTTCCCTGGCAGGAAAACAAGAAATACCAGAGGTGTTAGAAGCCCTCTGGCACTGCAATTCCTGAAATTATGACAGAGCCTTCGAATTTGTTCTGGCTAGTTAGTCTGAAAACTTCCTGGAGGGAAACAGATAAATGGATAACAACATGATTATTGCCCACAGGCCCTGTGTGGAAAAGGAGCGTAATTTCAGTGCACTGATATGATTATATTTAATTTGCTTGCTATAGGTTGCAGCATGCTGTGTGCTGAGGAGGACAATCAGATAACCTTCTGAATAGTGCTCGCAGAATTCAGAGCTTTTGGCACCAACACTGAAATAAGATTAATGGCAGGGCGCTCTGCTTTGCCTTGAAGCTGGTTTGCATCTCGTTTCACTAGAGATTGTTGCTCCCAACATTGTTATTAAAAAAAAAAAACCACTGAAAAGTTGAGGATCTAGAAACCCAGCAGTATGAGGAACTGAGGTCTCATTTGCACATATCTTCCTCAGTGATACCTGAAATTCATTAACTGAGGACTCTATTTCCTTCAGTTCAGCTTTTAATGGAACAAGAGAAACATTGTATAACCTGCTCCAGGATCCTTAAACTTAGCATCAGTTTAGCCCATCCATTGGTCCCTTCCAGGCAAAAAGAACAGACGGATTTTCTCATTTGGAATAAGTTTCTAAACAACCCCTTTCACACTGTACTCACTTCCCTTTCCCTTGCTCAAAGCTTTGTACACCACACTTGATAACTGGCTTAAAAGATCTACCCAAATCAAGGTACTTTTAAAAATTTGTGGTACTGGGATGTTTATTTTTCAAAAAACACTGCATTTTAATTCCACCTGCTCTCCATTAAACACCTCTATGATCATAAAATAATGTGTCATTTATTGTACACAGTATGAAAGTGCCCACAAACACCATTCAATTAAATTAAAAATTGATTGATTGCTGAAATCATGAAGAGTTAATACAAGCCCTTGTCTCTCTCTCTCTGCCCTGGAGACCTGTCAGTATGTAATTATTTTCCACACCGATGAGTTTAAATTGTTGGATCTTTTCCAGCTATGTTCAACCTTCAGATTACATTCTCCTACTTACTCATTTGTGACAGACAGAGCCCCTTGGGTAACCAGCCAGCCTGGTCTTTTCCAGTCTTGGTTTTTTTGGGAGCTCCACCCTTGGTAAGATCTGTACCCCTGAGCTATTGCACGTAACAGGAAAACATTTTCTGTTCCGTAATGGACTTTCTTGTGCATTGCAGAGGACTCAAGGCTTTCTTAAGGTCTGATCTTGTCCCACATCTCAGGCACCACACAGAAACCAGAAACAAATTTCCCCTCAACTTCCAGTGCACTGTATTGAGACAAGGCAGACTGTTTTATTTTTCCCCCTCCTTTTCTTACAAATTTCATAGTGGTATAAACTCAAGTACCCACAAGGAACTGAGGTGGTTTTTATTAAACTGTCATTTCTCTGGACACATAGGGTATTTCTCAGACTATGCAAAAACAAATGTGGTGTGGTATAGGTTTTTTTAACACTAAAATGAGATACTAGTTTTTGTTTACTCTTCATTTATTCATTGTATATATGATGTTTCACTTCCATACAACTTAAGATACAAAAGTGTGGTGGTCTGAAGGAAAACATGGGAAAAAAAGTCCCTTAATTTTCCAGAAAAATATTACCATGGCATTTCCCACTAGTTCTAACTGTGCAAAGACAGGCTGGATCTCTGCAATTCTGAATGCAGGATGCTTTTTTCCTTAGATTTGAGGGAACTGGTTTTTAATGATGTGCCATTGAAGGCATGCAAGCAATTCAGCATTAATTCAGGGTACTCTTTCCTTTTGCATTTCTTCTTGCTAGTAAAATTGGGATGCCTACGATTTTATTCTGTACAATTTTTTGTAGTCCCAAACTCTTCATGTCTCTCCTACAAGCGGTTACCAGCACGGGGGAAATGAAGAATAAACAAACCTCTGGTCTGACTGTTTTTGACCATTTGAACAGTTTTGTTTTGGCTTTCTGAATCATACCTTCACAGAGTTTATTGCACGAAACAAGTTTGCCTTTACTTTTTCTACAGACTCCGTTCAGGTCTTCACAATTCAGGGAACATATAAGCTCCGTGGCACATCAAAATTAACATTACATGGCCAAAATTATTCAGCCTTCTTCACCTCATAGAGCTTATCACTCGTTCTTTGGGGAAAGCAGCACTGTTTATCTCTGTCCACATAAGTGATCGGTAGAAAAATGAACCTGGACTGTAAACAGACTGTTGGACAGAGATGTACATGCAGGGCCTGAAAGCCATCTGTTAAGTTTGGCCTTTTTTTGTTTGATCCCTACTGGTATATTAATATACAGTTGATTTCTATAGAACAGTAAGTCCCAAAATCTAGAGATAGGCTGTTCATCTGAAAAAAATCACCTTGCCCAGAGGCTACTGAAATAACTAATTTAAATTCCTTTTTATTTTTCTTTTGGCAATATAATGATGATATAATGATTGGTTTAGTAGTTCTTAATATACTGTTAGCTCACCATCAAAATAATAGACTGTATAGCACAAATTCACAGAAGTAGGGACAGTTGATGTGTTGAAACCATTGCAGAAAGTAAAACATGAAGAACAAGGACATAATCTATAGAAAAAAGTCACTCTGACACCAGAGATGATTTGCTGTCCATAAGGATAGATGTGTTACAGGCTGGCTGGGAGGGCAGCAGAGATCACCCTGCCACATCACCCGATTCCTTTGCTCCCAAAAAGGGGTCCCTGCTACAGAGGGAGAAGCAAGGAGGCGGCAATTAAGTTGAATGCAGACTGTCAAGAAAGACAGTTTCCCTTCCCTTAGGCTGGGTGAAATATGGAAGATCTGAAGTAAAGATATCTTCTCTGTTTTGATTTATAAAGCAGACAGAATTCCAGGTAACTCTTGCTTTGTACAGATGGTGATGTTGTATATCAGCTAAAATTGTCAAAAGAGGTTTATTCAATTTCTCACTGTGTTTTCTTTCCTTGATACAGCAGTGTTGGTGACGTGATTTGGTTCCTTTCAAATCTTTTTAGATTTCAAATAATCCAGGTCAGAAAAATATAATCTACAGATATCAGAATTTATCCAGACTCTTGCAGACAAATATCTGCCAGAAGAAATACAGCCTATCTTGCTCTTCATTTATCATGATACTTGATTATCCTTACAAGAAAAGATGCACTGCACATCCATAGACAATTGGAGACATGATCGTTTGGTTTTTCTTTGGCACTGGTGTGTCTGTGTTTAGTGGGATGCCCTCCTGCCAGATTGGGGAAGTTTGGAGTGATAGCATTAACATCCCAGGAGGCAGAGAAGAATATATTGATAATGATAGTCACGTGACATTTTTGCACATCATATGAGCTTTAAAAATGTACTAGTAAAGAGAGAGAAAGATAGAGGGAGGTTTGCAGAGCTGCTACAAAAAAGATCACTACTAAAATAAACGCAGTCCACTGAAAATGTTGTGATGGCCTAGGAAGAAGCTGCTATGTGCAGCCATCAATGCCATGTAAGCAAGCAATTCATCTAACAGCTCACAAAAGCATTGTCTTTTACTTGCTCCTAAGGAAACAGACAATTTAGGAATAAGTTCCACAATTTATCTGCGCAACAGTCTGGACAGAGTTTTCCTAGGGAACACATGCACATATATTTTTGCCAAATTAACACTTAGTCTCTTGAAATGCAGATTATGGCAATTTAAAAAAAGTTTTTTCAACTTCCCATTCACACAATTGGATTTTTTTCTGAGTTAATTCAGCCAAAATATTTCTGCATGATAATTTTTTTTCAAGACATCTCATTGGAAAACCATGTCTGCCATGCTGCTTCATGGAACATGCTGTTCAGGTGATTTATGGCCCCTCTCTGTGAGGAGATCCTGCCTTGGGTGGATCGTGATACACTGGCAGAGCCATATCATGGAGCAGATGAGTCATATTATTACCTCATTGAAACCATGGTCTGGCTCATAGGGACTTCTTGCATGAGGTACTAACATCTACTGTGCTGGGAATACTGATTCTTTGTAGAACATCTCCAGAGATTATTTGGGGGTGGGGGGTGGGGAATTAATTCCTACAGCCCTCACTAATGAACTCTGCTATTTCCCAGGTGGTCTCTTCCTTCCATTCCACAGCACTCTAGAGTTTCACTAAACCCTTAGTAAGGGGAAGTCCTGCAGCCCAGATAATCCCTCAACATCCTATACAGGAACCATGGCAGCATCCATCAAGCCATTTATGATCCATCCAGTGTTCAACAATGCATTTCCATAAAGAGGTTCCAACCCTTTCTTAGGCTTTGCAGTGCCATTGTACAAGATTGATAAAATTAACACCAAGATCAATATATATTTATCTCTGAACAGTGAAAAGTGATTTACAATACTCTGAATTTTAGAAGGCTATTCAGTTGTGGCAGTCAAAGGGGTAATTGGGTAAAAAGCATGGATGGGACATTCACAAACAGGAAATGACACAAACAGGTTCATCTTATATTTCCAAGTTGTCACCAAAAGGCTGCCTTCCTTGGATCTTCATTTTAGGTTTTCTTTCCACTTTATTCTTTCCCTGATGACAATGTGGAGATAGTTATTACCACTTTGTGAGAGAAGAATGCCTTGAAGGCACCTCCATCCCTGAAATAGTCTTACATAAATATACCCACATATAATCCAGACCCTAAATTTTACTATTATTCATACAATCATGTTGAGTGCAAGTGACTGATGGAGGTCTTAAGTCCAATTTTCCCCACTTGAAGCAGAGCTGTCACCAGCACTAGCTCAGGTTGTAGGTGCATACCCTGAATGGTTCCAGCCTGCAGTAGTAGCCAGGCTTCACAGGATTAAGACACACTTACACACATAGCAACACAGGTCCTGCCTGCTGGCTTTCCTTTTCCCTTTTAAACAGGTGGCGCTTTCCTCTTGCTGTCCCTTTAAAAGCAAGTCGGTGCCAAGTATCAGGTAAGGATGCTGGCAACACTTTTTATTAAAGAGGCAAATCCCACTTACAACTTTTGATATTCATTTTAGTAACATTAATCACGATGAATTCATTCAGCATGTCGCATGACTGCTGTGTGTAATTTCTTAGGAATTCCATTTTCATTTAACATTAATTAAAGAGCACTTATTATAGTGTTACCAAAATTAATTCCCGGTCTGCAGCCCTGTCTGCCAAGTTTCAACCTTCAGCAAATTATTATGGGTGAGTTATAGACCCTGGGAAAATGAGGTCTATAATGGAATATTAACTATAGCAAATGCATTCATCACTATATTATAGTAAGCACAGTGTTCAGGGAGATGGTGATCTTCCAAAATAATGCTCTCCATGATCCTGATTCTGCCTAGGCCTTTAAGACAGTTATTGGAACCCACAGAAATTACAGATAGTTAGCCAGCCTGTTTAATCCAATATGGTTTGGGAGACACTCAATCCTTCTTGCTTAAAGTCCGTTTGATTACGATACACTGATCAGACGCAGGATATTACCTCTTTGGCAATTCAGCTTCCTGCTGCTGAAGCTGCACAGACACCGTGGCAATATTTTTGATACAGCCCAGCAGAGCTAAGTGTCGTTCATTAAAAGAAGATTTATTCACATGCATCTGTCTTGAATCTGTCATATTCTCCCTAAGGGGACTCAGGCATTTAATACATCTTTTTTTTTCCCTCCCATCTATGACATTCACCATGGAGTATATAGTCTTACATTTCCCATATTTTCAGCACCAAAATAGCAGCCTTGTATATCTTAAAGGATTTTGCTGTATCCTGTTTTTGCAAGAAACCCTAGAAAGACCATGAATTATATAACAGACCTTCTAAGAGGAAAGAAGCTTGGGCACTACTACTTGTTTTATCCAAGTTGACACACCATTAGTTGGTCCCTTGTTCTGACATCTTCCCTATAAAATTCTGAATAGCCCCAAAGCCTTTAAAAATTTACAAGAACAAAAAAAAGGCAACAGAATGTTTTTACCAAGACTGGGATAGCTTTTTTTTTAAAAAAAAAAAAAAAAAAACAAATAAAAGGAAACAAGTGCAGGGGAAAGCCATGCAAGGGAGCAGCCTGGGAAGACTGTGTATCTTTCTTTCCGGTCACTTACTTAATATTTGTCTTCGGGAAAGTTGTTCCCCAAAGCAGCACCTACAGAATTTCGTTTCCTGAAACAATGTTGAACTTCACAGGTATTTAAAACCCCAGGGGACCTAAGGTATATCTGGAATGACAAGTGACAGAAGAAGGTTGTGCTGCCCCTAGGACAGATGGGCCCGTTATAACCCGATCGATCGCAAAGGTGTACAGCTGGGACTAAGGCATCTGCCTTGGCACTAGTCCAGAGCTGCCCCATCCCAAGAGCTCTGAGCAGTCAGAGCAGCTCTGGTAATCAGGATGAACTGGGAAGGCATATTCCACAGTTCCCATCAATAAAATCATGTAGCTACCTACATATCTGCTCCCAGACATGAAAAAAACCCAAAATAAATGCAACAAAGCTTGACTTCTGTCTCATCTATCAGCTTCCTGGGATTCAAAACTAGAAGAGTCCTGTCCATTGCATTGGTGAGGGATCCTCACAGCTCCTCAACCCATTTTCTGACAAGACTGGAGGAACACCTACCATTCAGCTAGTAAGACTCAAGGAGCTGCCAGTTTCACATACCTTCTTTGCTGAGAGTATTTGATCCTGCACCTTCTCTAACCCATGACCTGCTGCCCTACCAGAGGGAAGGCCAAGGATGTAGGAAGCCCAAGCTCTTGATAGCGTGGATTTTCAGGAAATTATCCTTATAGCATTGCAATGCCAAGTCTAAGCCACCCTTTTGGTCCTAACCCTTTGGTTCTCCACATTCAAGACCCTTATTCATCACATATCCCCCTCTCACACAATTAGACTTTATTAGAAAACAACAGCTCTGTGCTCGCTTGGTGAAAAGGATGGTCTTGAGACAGTAGCAGACTGGTACCACCTTTGATTTATAATAATTACATTGAAAAGCACCTTTCTGAGGTACTAGGCTCTCTTTGCAAACTTAAACAAAAAAAATATTCATTGTGCACAACTCTGCAAAGCTTCTAACAGAAGCTTCCCTGGCATCATGGGCACTCTGCTGCTGCCCAAGACCTTAAAGCCACCCAGCCAGGGAACAGCAATATTGCATCAGTAAGCACTACACTTTAAATTTAAGGAGCCTGGCCATGTCTGCAGAGCTGGAGAGAGGGGCGTCAGTGCCAGGAAGGCATCTCCTTTTTAGCACCACTGCCCTGGGTGTTTCAATGCTTACAGTTGGCAGACAACACTCAGCTCTGAAGCAGACGTGAGCCCTCTCCTGCTCATAGAGCTCACAGGAAAGAGGGGAGACAAGATAGTGCTGCCCCTCCTCATCCAGGGAGAAAGAAACCCAGTTATACACAGCATAAGACCAGCACAGTTCCAGCAAGGGCCAGCACCTGTCTTTAGGGCTGCCGCACATGGTTTATTCCAAAGGAAGGGCAACAACATACCAAATATGAAATTAGGGCTCCACTGATGGGATTTTGGCACTTTTTTTCACAGCAGTACTTCTCCCAAGAATCCCTCAGAATACTCAAGCTGCACTTCCCACAGCTTGGCTCCTGGCTGTCACACACAAGCACCCTTCTTGTACTGAGTTAGGAACTTATGCCTGGCAAAAGCATGACCCCCTGAAAGTAACGTCATCCTGAAAACAACTTATGATTTATAAAGCATTCCTTGAAAGCTTTCAGCAATAGCCTACACAGAACTGCTCGAAACTCCAATGCAGTGATATATGTAAAAAGTTAAGAGTTGATGCTGTGATTATCAGACTGAAGTTCCTAAAACCTGCCATGACCTTAGTCAGAAATCAATTAGTAACTACTAACCTATTAGCTCCTTGGTGCAAATCTGGTTTTTCCACTTAAAAAATTTAAGAGAAGGTTTAAGCAAAACACAGAGAAACAGCTCCTTGGATGAAAAGCCAGCTTCTCTTAAACCTTAACACTGCTAAGTGTTGAGTCACACAGGTGCTGCCACTCAACGTTCTGCCAGAATACCTGAGAACAACACACATGAAGGGATGTTTGTCTTTTCTTGCAAGGTGACATCCATCACATTCGAGCAGCTACTTGCAACAGTTTGCTCCGAAACACACTTGGTGAGTAAGCGCTGCAGGTGGAGTTCAAAGCACACATCCGTGGCTCCTGGGTCACACACAGGCACACATTGGAGGGAAGGGAGAGGTCTCCCTGACATTTTCAGGTAAGAGTTTCATATGTACTTTTCACAGACTTCCCCTAAGCCCTGCCAAGCTCCACCAACACATGCCTTTGGCATGAATAAAAGACTCATCTGGGAGAATGTATCTATCACCATCAGGAAATGCGCTGCTACCTGGTGACTCATTCAAATAACGTTTTCAGCAAGGATGAGAGTTTCACCCAACTGATGACAGTAATTCTGTGAATATGTTTCACTCCACCTTAAATCTGAGTTCACTTCAGGATTCTGAGTAGTCGGTTAAGCACCCATTAAGAACTATTACTAATCACCCCCCTAAATAGATGAGTGGTTGTTTAGTGTCACCAAATAAATAAAATTAACTTATTCACAGCAAGCTCATTTAAACTGAGCAATTAAGTAAAATGCTAAGGTATCTCATGGCACTAAAACAAAGAGGCAAAGAGTTACCAAAAAAATCTATGAGGAAATAAAGCTGAGAGTAACCAATCTTACTTCTGCTGTATGCAATACTTTCTGATCTCATTGTGAACTCCTTGAGTTTTATTATTGCATGGTAAAGAAAAAACCCTCAAAGACCAGATCGGTGTTACGTAAAACTTCAAACCTGATCCCAAGAACTGAGGTCAAACAGGCAAAGGGAGCCACTTCTGTCCTGTGTTATTTAGGTTTACACACAGGGTGTCTGGAATTTCCTACAGTAAACATACCTTGTGGTTAGTGAGTAAGCAGCACTAAATTCAGGTGGCACTATTCTTCCGTAACTCAAGCTCAATCCTGTAGACTGCTTGGACAAAGTGAAAAACATTTCATCATTTCATCAGACATTTTTTTCCCTTTGGTTGAGCTTTTTCTCTTTCTTTGGATTTTTGTTTTTGAGAGGAGGCTAGGTTATCAGCCACTGCAGCAAAAGGAGGCAAGCATCTAGATGTTCCTGCACAGATACATTTTCCACAGTAACTTTTGCCTGGCCATAAAACTGCTTTTTAAAAGATTGTTTTGGGTTGGTTTCCCAGGCTTTGGAAAGAGAAAGGAGACTTGGCTTAGCAGGTCATTCTGTCCACACCCAGCTAATCCTGCAGATGATATAGATCGCCTTCAAGAATTTTTCCCCAAGAAATATCACTACAGCTTCTGATTTTCCTCCCATTTCCCCAATGAAATGAGGCTTCATCTCAATTCTGACTGTTAATAGTATATGCTCCAGTAAACTTTATTCAAATCCAACAGGCCTCACACCCAAGCTACACAGTCACCATCTAAGCTTCACCTCGTCCTTCTACAGTTGCTACTGCAGGAGTTCAACACTGAAGCCTGTGAGTAGGTTGAATTCACAAGACATTCATCTCAGATTGTGTCTGTACAAGTTTCTCCTTTTCAGAAAAATCCTTCATTTGAAGAATGGAAATAAAAACATGTTATTGTTATGCACATAGTTAAACCTTCATTGAATATAGTTCTCCTTTAGAATATCCCTATCAAAACATAATTCTTTTTGTAAGACAAGAGCCAGAATAGTTGAAAGTTATAGCATTTAAGGTCTAGCTACTAAAATGACTCTCCTAGAGAGAGTCCAAAGAAGGGCTACGAAGATGATTAAGGGCCTGGAGCATCTCCCCTATGAGGAAAGGCTGAGAAGATTGGGACTGTTCAGCCTTGAGAAGAGAAGACTAAGGGGAGACCTAATTAATGTTTACAATTATCTTAAGCAGGGGATGCAGGGGGAATCGGCCAGCCCCTTTTCAGTGTCTGTGGGGACAGGACAAGGGGCAATGGCTGCAAGTTGGAGCACAGGAAGTTCCACACCAACATGGGGAAGAACTTTAACCCAGTGAGGGTGACAGAGCACTGGAATAGGCTGCCCAGGGAGGTGATGGAGTCTCCTTCTCTGGAGATATTCAAGACCTGTCTGGATGCCTATCTGAGTGAAATGTCCTAGGGAGCTGCTTTGGCAGGGGGTTGGACCCGATGATCTCTCGAGGTCCCTTCCAACCCCTACAATTCTATGATTCTATGATGACATATTACCTTGAAGTTGCAACTTAGCAACAACAATCATGCTGTTGCTCAATTTGATATGAAGTATTAGAAAATAGTTATTTATAATTACTTGTGAACACTATAATTTTTTAGTGTTTTAGACCCTTAAATATTTCAATGAAGGCAGTAGGTGTTATCCAAAAACAGCTGCTTAACAGGTTAAACTCATTTAACTCACCAAAAAAAAAAAGGAAACAGGAATAAACTGACAATTTGTTGTAAATCACACCAGCCCAGATGCTGCTGTGTAGTGAAGAACAGTAAATTTAGCTTTTTATTTGTTAAAGCAGAGAGCTTTTCCACAGGAGCTGAAGAAAATTTAGCGTCTAATGAAGACCGAGTTTCCATTTCTCTGACATTTCACTATAAGCATTAACGTGTTGTGGAGATATTTCTTAATTTCCTTAGAAAATCCTGGTTCCTGAGCGTACAGTCAAAAGTCCCCTTTTTGGCTGAAGATCACAGCAGTCTAAAGCAGCATATCTCCCCTTGGGTTGCCTAAAAGACACATTCTTTGTTAGCTCAGATTTGGTGCCAAACCAAGAGCTGGGTTCTCTGCTCTGCATAGGCTCTGCAGAGACCAGGCTCCTTCCTCCCCAAGGGGCTGGAAAAGGACTGGTCTAACTGGGAAAAGGATGCCAATGCATTGTTAGAAGTGAGTCAAAACTGCCAATGAGGCAACAAAGAAGAAATACTGAAGGTTGAGAGATGCCAAACTGTTGGGGTGGGGTTTTTTTCTCCCCATATTTCAGAACTGCTTTTGCAAGCTGGATGTGTCTCATTTCAACTTGCAGATTGAGTCCTTCAGTTTCACAAGCTGTGGCAGATGTCTACTGACCTGTCCATTTCAGTTACACAGGAGATACTGTAAACTCCAGAAATATAAAAACCCCCTTTTCTTTCTTCTCTGAACGCATGAAGGAAGGACTTTGAGGGCAACAGGCTTTTCAATACAGCGGTGGACATAACTATGAAAAGGAGATTTGGTCAGAAAAAAACAACATTTTTATGAAGAACCTTATGATGCTTTCTTTAGTCTGAGATGGGTTTTCCAGTCCAAACTCAGGAGAGAGAATCCCCTCTAAGAAAAGCCTCATTAGAATAACGTTCCTCTCTGAACATACCTATAAATCTAAATTCCATTTCAATACATCTTAGCAAAACCACAAAGATTACTGAAGATTTATCCCCCTCCCATTTAGGATTTTAGCCTCTGCTGCTCTTCACATAGTAAAGATAGCTCTGCAACAATCTTACTTTACCCAACAGATACCATTAGGCATCCACCTTCCATCCAATATCAAAAGAATCCTCTGGGCAGTGCCTTGAATTGGCTCAATCCAGCATCATGGAAGACTGGAAGGCACTGACAACCTCTCCCTTCAGCTGTGAGAAATAGGAGCTATTTTCTCAAACAGAGTCAAGCCTAAATGAAGAAGGAGATGTGATATTTGGAAAGGTGCTCTGACTGATGTAATTGGCAGCACAGTGGTATTTTTCCAAAGGCAAACGTCGTTATCTTTAAACCAATTGCTAAGAAATCTCTGGTGGCAAAACTGTCTTCAAGAAAAGTTCTACAGCTGTTCCTGCTTCTCAGGATTCCCCAAAATAATTTTTTTGCAGTATTTTTAATTGCATACACACAGTTTTCTGCTGTCTGCCCTGGCGTTCCCTGTAAGGTTTTATGGTTCCCGCCCTCTCCATGTGGCCCCCTCAATAAAACCATTTGCATGTTACGAAGGAAAAGAGGAGTTAGGAATCAGTATCAGCCATACCACAGTATTTGCTGACACAGCACTGGGCAGTGACACAGCACTGATTTCACCCACCCATCATTTGTTAGCTGGGTTTTCATTTAAAGTACAGAGTTTGGTGAAGTAAGAGAGGGAAAAAAAGGAGCCACTTCCATGACAAATTTTTTAAAACCCCAAGTGTTGTGAAACATCACTCAGCTGAAATCCTGCTAAGATATCCAAAATGACTACTTTTCCTCACATTAATCTTTCAAAAGGGTGTTCAGCATCTATCAAAATTTCTTTTATAAACAGGATTAACTTTTTTATTATTTTTTTTTTTTTTTTACCATTTCAGGTAATACTACTTGACTTGCTCCGTAACATGCAGGGAAGTCTGGTGAATGTTAGGGTTGTTTGGCAGAGAGGAAGTGACTGCATCATTAACACTGTCCAGAAGTGAGTGGTGATAAACCCTGGCACGGCAACAAAAAGAATAGCCAGGCGAAGTGACACGAGAACTTGTGGAGTACATTCTGCAGTTGAAGACAGAAACCCACATGAACTCAAAACATAACCAGTTCAAATAAACCTTGTCCCTTGCAAGCTATAAACAGTAAGTTCAAGAGTGAATGCACAGGGTATGGCGTGGAAGCAAAGTGAGATAAGATGTTTTCTTCTACTACTTTAAAAAAGTTAAATACATTTCAGCTTTACTATAGGCTGCAGAATATAATTATAACTCTAATCAGTCCAGAATAGTCCAATTGTAGCTACCATCTTGAATTTATCTGTCAAGAATTTCCTGCTGTTATTATCTTACAGCTCTGGCAGTTTAATTGAGACTGAATGGCTGCTCACTCTGCTAGCAGAGTACGATATCAGACTTGTGCTTTGGAAAGAAACAGAAAGGCACCAGATATTTCCTTGAATTCTGATGTGCTGCTCATGTTTTAACTTTAAACTCCATAAGCTACATGACTTTCTACATGGTGTTCACGGTCCTATATGCTGCTTACACTGAATTATTGCTGTCATTCCCCTTCTAGTGTGAAATATGAGCCAGCTAATGGATTTATCTTATTTCCATTCAAGATAGAAGCTCAGAAAGGACTGAAAGGGGAAAAAATGAACCTGTAAGTGATGAAATAGCAAATAAAATATTTGTATCTAAGAACATGTTGATAAGTTAAACCATTTTAAAGCTTTCATTAAGGAATTATGAAGTTCCAGTAAACACTGACCTGCCTTCTACACAAATTCCATCCATCCTAATCTGTCCACCTATTCTGTTCTGGAGTAATAGCTTGCATCCCACCACATCGAAAATAAACTTTTGCTAATGAGTTCAAGGGAATCGGAATATTTGCTTTGGCATCCTGGGTATTTATATTTCACAGAGTTAGCCCACTCTGACATAATCATCAGCAGGAGAACACATTAACCTCTCCTCAGTGTTCCTAACTCAGCAAGTTCGATAGCCAAGCACAAAGTCAGGTAGTCCAGATAATTATTTAGAAAAACAAGAATCAAAGTCTCAAGAGAATAATATGAGATTCTAACCTATGCAGGGAAAGGTTAAATACAGATAATACTTGAACTAGAAATGCACTGGCCTAGGCTGAATTCTTTCTACCTTAATAGTTATCGTATTTGTTTGCCCAAGCAATGGCTGATTAAGTTCTCATGCCAGAGCATTAAAACATAAAATCACAGTGGGAAAGACTAACTTAATTGAGGGCAAATATATGACTCAGGCACTGATGGTACCAATAATGTGGAAGAGTTTGTATGTCAACCTACAGTATACACCTACTTCATATTTTAGAAGCTCAAACTACTTTCTAGCAGCTGTTGATGATTGGAAGAAGGAATGAGTTAAGTGAAAAGCCCTAACCTTTTAAGTTATCAGAAACATCTGACTTAGGTGGCTCAGCTCCTCAGCAGTGTGCTAACTACCAATGAATGTGATCTTGTCTACAGGCACATAGCATGGTCATGCAATCCACCTATCAAGTGCTTAAATGAAGGCTCATTAAGCATCTCATTAAGAGTACAGAAGCTTACTAGCAGTGCAGCCTCAGTGTAGCTCCTCTCTTTTCTGATCTCTGCCCAGGTAAACTTGCATAAGAACAGCTATCTGCACCTCCTTGCCCTGGGATCTGTTGATGTCCTCTTGGCAGTCCATCATTTACTAAAGCACCCAGACACCTGCCAGTTACACACTTTTGCAAATTCCACCCTTTGCATTCAGTGTCTTTTCATGATATAAATGAAGCTGAAGAAAAATTACATATTTTCTTTCCCTGGGTGAACTGAGCGAGTTTTATCTAGGCATGCCTATGAAAGATGGGTTTGATTTGGGGAGATTTGGTATTTGGGGCTTGATTACTTCTGGAACTAGAGTGGGATCCCACATGGAACTATGGGCACAAATGAGTTACTAAAAAACCCAACCAACCCAAACAAAAAACCAAACCACAACAAAACCCAAAAGCATAGGAAAAATATTTGGAAGTCAGATGTAAAGATTTATTTCACCTCAGATGAAACATGAATCTAGGTTTCAAGCAGAATTTCAGAGTTTTAATTTTGGGTACCTGTAATATTAAAGTACAAGTAGGCAAAGTTTAGTAATGGATAGTAATGGAAACTAGTATTTCCAAAGCAATCAAGGCTCTGGTACTCAATGATATTTTAGCACTATATACATATTATTTCTCCAATGGATCTCAAAAATCTGTTGCAGAACTTAGCATTACTGGTCTCCAAACTAGCACTGTCAGTGTTCTGACAAAGAATTTCAAGTAATACAAATAACTCTGATGGCCATGGTAAGCAGAAGAAGTCTTTAAAGTCCTTCTGCCATTGCCAGTACGTAACTTGAAGTGTGATCTTAATAATCAGTCTTTTTGTTTTATAAGCTAAAGACAACCAGGCCTGTCCTACCAATGAGCTCATCCTCAGCACTCTCATTCAGGTCTGAAAAAGTTAAACAGTTTGTTCACACTCAGCAGCAACCAAACTGACACAAACATCAGCTTTGATAGTGAGATGGAGTGATGATAGTGAGATGGAATATATGTATAGAGACACCTAGTCACAGACAAATGGGTGGCCACAGCGTGGTGACCTCTTTGCTGGCTTATGAGCAACTAGTACTCAGGAGCACAGAAGACCTTGTGAAACTGCATGAGCAACAGGAAAAATTCTTGCTTACAGGAGCTAATATCACTGCCAAACCCAGCCAGGTACCTCATCATACAGCCAGACCTATCAGAAATGAATCCCTCAAGTCCCCCCAGTGAGCAAGACAGTCCAAGCCTCACATTGAAATAAACACAGATACTCAAAAGCAGTTGCATCTTTCCTCCTGGGGCCTGTAGACGTGTCACCTATCTTTCATGTGTCAAATGCAAACAGTAGCTCTACATGGTGCAACACCTCTTCTCAATCCACCACAGTGATTACTTCACTAACCCAATTACTAATTGGTCCATGTAATAACACACACTTTCACTGGGACAGGCTGCCCAGGGGGTGTGGAATCTCCTTCTCTGGAGATATTCAAGACCTGTCTGGACACCGACCTGTGTGACTTGTCCTAGGGAACCTGCTTTGGCAGGGGAGTTAGACTCTATCTCTGGAGGTCCCTTCCAATCCCTATGATTCTGTGAATCTAAAAACAAATCTCCTGCTGTTGAGGAGCCCTGTTACCCAAGTTATTCAATACAGCTTCAATCTTTGCAATAAAAAGTAGATTTACCATGGGTTTATAATTGCAGTGTTTGTCAGCCTGGGTATCTTTTTTTTTTTCTTGAACAAGCCTCTGACAGCTTTGTGTTTCCATGGCCTGCTGCTCTCACTGACCAACTCTGAAATGGGCCCAATGCAGTAGTGCCATACTGCTACCCAGTTGAGTCATGAGCTCATAGGCTGCTGCTAACAACTGTGATCCGACCCTCAGGACATACATCTAGAGTGCAGTACATGGATATTCCTTATTTTGAGAGTGGATATTCAGGACAACTTCCAGCTAACTTGTTTCCAGAATATTGCTATTGGTCTAACCCTTGCAGCACAGGACTCACCAACAACATGCTCAATCCTCACAAGTAAGCAGACAAGTATTTAAGCTTTAGCTGGTGCCACACTAACTATTTGGACTATATTCCTGGAAGCAACCTCATTAGCTCCTTTAAAGCACTCAAATACATCTAACAATCAAGTGAAAATACTCTCAGTAATTATGGCTCTTTTCCAGAAAAAAACATACTAAAGTTCAGTCCATAACTTACCACAACAGTCAGTCACCTAAACATAAGCACCTTGCACTATTTAAGATGTTCCAGAACATCTGAGGTGCCTTCACAGGAATTGTAAATAAGACATAAGACCTCTGGGAGAGAAGGCTCTTTAGGGTATTGTAGCTTCGAGTTATTAATGTACCACAGAGAGCAGAATACATCTGTATTAAGCAACTGAATTTCCACTCAATCTAACAATACTAAGATGAAAGTAGTTCCTAATATTTTCCCAGTTTAGCACCTATTGGTCAAATAGCTTTTTTAAACATCAAGGACATCATCATTGGATCTAATATAATCTTTGGTAGCTCCTGATGAAGTACTTCACTTTTGTGACACCTTCTTTCTCTTTTTGTCTTGTTTCAACTGTTCAAAGAAATACCTGCCACACATGGAAATACTATATCTGTGCCTCTCAAATCTCCTCTTTGTACAGTCCTCATCCAGGAGGATATCTCAAACTGAAGAAGTATTTTACACCCAAATCTCTCTTGTAACTTTAAAGAGATATAAAATAACAAGTATATAAAGCATCAAGACAGCTCCCTTAGATCATCAAAAGAAATTATCCCACAAAGAGGCCAGCATTAATCTAAGCTGAGAGAGGGTCTTCAGCTATTCATTCTTTACTCTTGTGTGAATTGGTCTTGGGGATTTTCTTTTTATTATTATTTTTTTACTGCTGACTTATAGGGAGTTTTCTGCAGCTATTTTCAGCAGTTGGTTGTCAAAACTTTTTTCTGGAAAGCGTTGCTGATATAAACAATCTACTGATCTAATCTTGTAGTAGCCCTGTGTTTAATTAAACTTGAAGCATGTCTCTACATTAAGGAACTGGTTTACCCCTTGAAACCTATGTATAAAGCCATACTCTTGGTTTGTTGGAAATGCTTTCTTTTGGGAAAAATGAGATGATTCAAAATGACTATTTCAAAGAGTTGCCACACAAGTAAATAAAAAGCTTACCTCCTCTGGGAAATGCCATATAATGGATTTAAAAGATGAACAAAATCCCAGTGTTTATTCAGTCTAATGGATAAAAAGGACAAACTCACTGACTTATCACAATGGCCAATTGTACAAGAAGCTGAAGCAGGCCATTTCTGACAGCCAGTGAAAAATAACATTTGTGCCCATAAAAAAAAAGGGCCCCTTATGTTGTATTTCATATGGGAAAGCCAATAGAAGTCCCCAGCCAAGCTTTTTTATCACTAAACTATCTTGATTTATACTTTGTTTGAAGTTCTCAAAATGAAACTTTCAGTCTCTCACTCGCTAAAAATAAACTCGCCGGAGCTCGTTCGGAGGCAGCTGACGCAGGCAAAGTTAGAGCATTCAGCCCTCAGGAGAAGAACAATTGAGGGATTACTCTTTTGTTCCGTAGAAAGCAAGCATGACTTCTATATATTTCAGATTCAAGCCTGCAAATTCTTAGCAATAAATAGTCCAGCTAAAGCTGAACTGCGAAATGGATTTGCAGAACCTGCCCGTTTTCTGAGAGAACTCAACGCTATTAATGGAAAAAGGCACACTCTCTACATACATTTCAGTTCATGTATCTCTGGTTACCTGCTAAGAGATGAAGCACTGATAGATGCTATGTGTTCTTCGTAATAAAACACTCCCTTATAAACACTTCTTCCAGAGCTTACAATTGAAAGTTATGAGAAAGCTCAATAAAGCATGGCTTCCCTGGGTTATTAGTTCACTATCATTCATATACAGACACATCCTGGAAGTACTCACCAGTTAAACCAGAGGATCTATCCCCTGTTAACCAAAATTAACACATTTTAACTGGTAATCTGTTGGAAGGATGGCTGCAGGGTACGTTATTTGACTGTTGTTTGTCAGTCAATGGTTTTCCACCTTTATCTGCACTGGTCTCAAAGGGTAGGCAAGATACATCATGATTTACTGGGAAGCACAAATAGGGGCTGTAAATATCCACACATGAGGAATACAGCATGAGGTGTGAAGTGTGACTCGAGCCTGAACAGGAGAGAAAATTGAGTATCCCTTTTTCCCCAGTGGTTTTTTTGGCAAACCTCTGTCAGGAATGGTTTGCAATAGCTGACTGCTTTGGGACTAGGTGACCTCACCAGTTTTCCACTTACCCTATTAAGGTGCTAAGAATTTTCACACTGGAAAAGTCTGTTACTTAGATACAGCACTGCTAATTCAAATATGATTTATGTAGTTGGTACTGAACTCAGACTAGGCCAACAGACACTTCTAGATCTGGGTGCTAGTTCATGAGCTACCCATAAAGACATACCCTAATCTATGTGCAGAAAAGCATTTAAGATAATTAATGACCTGCAGGAGGGAAGACCCTGATTCTTTTGGACCAAAAGGAAGGGAAATGGTTCAGAGGGCTCTTCATTGGAGAGGAGACTAAATATCTCCTTCCCACCTCATCCCTTTCCTACATCAGAATGATCACACCTGAGTACATGGACTTGACTCTAGGAGGTACAGGCAAGTCTGTTCTACATCAAAACCAAGTCATCTTTGTCCACAACGGTAACTACCCTTCCCCTTCTAGATACTACCTTTTCCTATAACTTTAACTTAAATCTCATCAAAAACATAAAAATATGGAAAAGAAATTATTAATCTTACAGGCACTGTTCACTAATTTCTTTGGATTCATTCTAACTTCATAGCAGTATTACTGAGAGGTCAGTCCGGGGCGGGGTTTACATGATTGTCAGTTCTAATATATAATAGATATATTAGAGATATATTAGATATATTCTTTGCAGTTAAATATATATGTTGTAGCCGCTAATTTAAGAGAAAGTTTCTTTATTCTATTAATAATCAGGTTAATTTATTATTTACTATGCTTCAACCAATTATCTCAAGACTTTTACCCAAAAGCTAGAAGGTGTTGGAAGATAAAAGTGGAACAGTTGCAATCCACTGGGTGCCCTGCGTACCTAGGCCCTGAAATTCCTCACTGTCCTCACCATTTCTGCACACAGCTTCATAATCTTCAAAAGAACCCCAAAGGGCTATTTCTCTCAGAATTTCACTGGGCAGACTGAGATAGGAGGAAGATAGAGACATCAGAATCGGAGACAATGTTTAAGGGATTGTGTTTAGCAACTGGATCTATTTTAAGCCTTAGTACAGACTGAAAAAAGTCAAGAGCTGCTGAAAGTTCTTTAAATTTTCAGAACTGGGATAAACTACATTTATGCTCCATCACAAACAGCTTCAGGAAAGGTAGAAGTTGTCTTACTCGAAGATATTCTAATTAAAAAACATAAGGAAAAATATCATGCTTGTGTTCTGTAGAACAAAGCACATGCTGTCAAGTACATCTCTCAATAATTCAAACTTTAAATGGTATGGCATTTCAAGCCTTAAAATAACAAAGCTACACTTTTGCAGAGGTTATACCACACGGGGGTGTTCATTTCCCTTTGTCTTAGTTGCATAAACTCAAAATCAACCCCATGCAGTAAATGATGTCTGCCCTATTGTCTTATATAAACACTCTTTTGTTTTTCTTCAGAGAAAAGCTGTGTTTAAAGAAAGCTCTGTACCAATTCCAATAAAGAAACTAGTGTAAGAAATCTGGATTCATAAAATGAATTAGAACAGCTCTACTGTTACATCGAGTGGTGCTGGAAAGCCAGCAAAGTCAGATAATATTTTACTTGAAGCTGAAATGAACTGTTGTGAACTCTGACAAACCAGCACTTCAAAGCATTCTGAGCATACTGCCACTAGCATACGGGAATTTATCGTGACTAAGAGCCTGACTCCAACCCTCTTTACGCCATTGTTACTCTGCTGACTTCAGCGGGATGGAAGATCGGAATTAAATCAATCACAACTATCTCTGCTCTCTGCAATTTACAGAGACCTCAAAAAAAAAAAAAAAGAAAGAAAGGGAAATCATACTCTATACACCCATTCTACTCCCAACAAAAAGCAGCTCAGGAAAGCCTCAGACAAAATTCCGCATGACATTGGGGCAACTTCATGGGTGGCCCGTGCAGGAATCAAGAGAACTGATGAAAAGTAAGATGTAAGATTTGGTGATATTGCTGAATCCTTAGGAATTCATACTTTCTGGGAACGGGATACAGCCCACATCATTACATTATTTTTATTGAACCTTAAAAACACATCAATGGGGCTAAATTAAAACATACACAACAGTAAAAGTATTTTAAGGCTTTAAGATCAGATACATATTTTTACAACCTCAAGCCTATTATGGATTTCATGGAGACTAGCATGTAGAAACTTGACGTTATTACAATAGCAATTTATTAATGACTTGTATATTTCAGTAACCCTCTGGGTCTCCTGAGACAACATCAAGACATTTCAGAGACCTAAAGAACGGACTTTTTTGTCCCCATAAATCAACAGAATAATGCAATTGCTGAATACACATAAAAGCCAGAACACAAGAGAACTGTTATACAACAGGGCATAAATTGTACAGCTAGTTACCCTTTTTGGATCCTTACAGGTGTGTTTTTTTTCAATCTGCTCCATGCATAGATATCCTCAGACATGGATAACAGTTGGAAAACTTGTTAAATTCCCTAATCTTATACAGGCAAACGATACATATAGCATAGCCACCATGATGAATTCAAAGGGCTCCAAATCTTTAGATGCATAATTCAGCCGACACATGGCACATGAAACTTAAAGTAACGTAGATTGGTTACAGAAATGCAGATCAGAAGTAAAAAGTGAAAGGGGAAAAAACACAGAGAGGCTTAATAACACTGGTCACCCAATAAAACAATCATAGAGACTGGCCCATTGCCAGTCCAGTGCAAATATACATGTCCATGGAGCTGATAGAACAAAAATCCCACCAACTCCCCCACAGGGGAGCAGTTTTAATCTTAGCCACAGCTATGATGTCATCAAAAGCTATTATTTCATTCCCTTCTCCCTCCCCCCCAAAAAAGCACAGCCAAGACAAATTGTACAATAAGATTGCTTTCTCTACACTAATGTATGCCAAGTACATAGTGGTTGGAGCACAGATTTAGGGGAAAACAGGATGCAATTTTTAGGGAATTTAATCAACACTGTGGTCTTTCTCACCCGTTAGAGTTTTGGGGTGACCTGTCAAGGCTAGAGGGGCCATCATTACTGTGTACTATCACACAGCATCCCTGCACAGAGGGCCACCATAAAAGCCTATACACCAGTTACATATTTTCATGTATTTGCTCTAACCAGTGTTACCTCTCCAGCCCACGAACCAGCAGGATTAGAGAAAAAGGTGAGACTTTTGTCTCTGCAAATTGTAACATGTGGGAAATATTAATTCATTTCAAATACCTCTTTTTAAGTATCCATTGAGATTTATTTTTTTTTTTAAACTTTTTTTAATCACTTCCAAGTGCTTTCAAATTCCAACAGATAGTTCACTTCTAATGGGATTTCAGTAAGCACTACTCTCTCTGCTGGTTTGGTTGGGATTTTGGTTTGGGTTTTTTTTTTTTTTAAGCTTTTAGACAAAACTCCTTCTCATTCCTTGTGGTCCCACTATCTCTAAACTTTCAGAAACGCAGACTGCAGTGCCAAAACCAGCAGAGAACCTTACATTTGAACAGGCAGGACAAGAGAAGCGCTTAACCCTGCCCCTCTGCAATTAGAGCTTTGCAATATGACGTTGCCTTGACAGTTTAAAAGTTCCTTTCATTGACCACTGTAATGTACTTCTGCAAATCTCTTGATGAATCCCAGGTTAGTTGAACTGTTCAATTATAGCTTTATCCTAATCCTACTAGCTAAGCATTAACGCCAGCAGCCTCCCACATCCTAATCCTGTCCCACTTGACACTGACCCTTGCTCAGTCCCAAATGATGTGTGTGTTAGCATAAAGCCATGCAAACAACAGATTAATCAGGAACTCAACAATAAAGTGAAGGACGTAGAGCAGTGGGGAGCATTTGAGCAGAGAGATACTACTCTCCCCAAAGATAGGATTGGCACATACAGGTTTAAGTACCTCTAAAAACATAACAAATGCACACACAAATTGTTACAAGCCTTGTAAGTAAGCCATTAGAAGGTGTTCTGAGCATGATTTAAAACAAGAGGGAAATCTACTCCGAGTTCAGATTGAAGCTATTAGAATCAGATACAGACTTAGAAAATGGAAGGACTTTTATGTGTGATAGACTCCTATCCTCTGTAATTCACTGCAGATTGGGAAAATGATTCCTTCAGATCTGCTGTTGACAGCTTAATATTCCCAATGATAATGTTGTCAGGTGATAACACAGAGCCAGCCTATAGTGCTTTGATCCGAATGGAAAGTTTGCATTGACTGCAACATTTGGAGAGAGATTGTTTGGGAGGGGGTGGAGAAAATCTCAACTGAAACATTACCCAAAGAGCATTCGATTGCGGTCAAGATAGAAGTTCATCAACTCCATAAAGATCCAAGTTGCCATCCCTAAACAAATCCTGAACAGTGACTGAAATTCTCTCTCCAAAAATACTGCAGAGGCAGCCAGAGGCACGCAAGAACAATCCTAAAGAACCTCCTATCCAGTTTTTAAAGTGAGTGCTATTGTCACATGCGTTCTCTCAAGTTTCAGGAACATGAATATATGGCTTGTACAAACCCTTGGTTTAAACCTCTCTCCACATCTTTCCTTAGCTAACCACAAGACCGATGAAATTCCTCTAGGTTTCTACATCCATACAGCTAAATATGCTTTCAATTATGTTCCTGGCATGGTTAAAGAAGAATTTTGATAGCATAAGGCCTTTATGTCAGGGTACTAAAACTGTGTCTTTTAGAATGATATTGTTACTGTTCTGTTACTGAGTGTCTGATACAGTAATTACAATAGTGAAAGGCTGGATTGTCCCTGTGGGGACTAAACGAGAAGGGAGGAGCAGAGCAGCATTCCCCACCATACAGAGATTAAGGACAATTGTTCCCTGACCATAGGCACCACGGTACAAAAGGAGACAGAGAAAAGTCAAGCTATGCAGGGACATGATTTCTTCTCTCAACTGCCTACCTTTGGTAAGAGTGTAGGTGTGGGGAAGTCTACAGTACGGTTGGTAGGGAAGAAGATGGAAAATTGTATCCAGGGAGCTCTACATTTTTAGTAGGAAAGGCCAAACAGGAACAGCCAAGTTTTGCAGTGCACTCAAGACCAGCCCATTTGCATTTTCAAAAGTTCTCTTACCATGAAAAGCCTTATAGCCTTTCAGTCTTCATTTAATCTGAAACAGGAGTCAGAAGTGCTGCCTAACAGAGAAGTAACACAGAGATGGGGTGTTTCTTGTCTCCTAGCAGTCAATGGCTATTGTAGTTTCTGTGCTGGAGACTGCTACCAAACACCCCATTTAATAGACACCAATGCGCAACATGGGGACACACGGTGTCTTTAAAATCATGGATGCTTTTGGCTTCACAATACTCTGTGTACTTACAAAGTTAGTTGTCATGTTTGCTGTTTTGCTTTGGTACCTCAAACTTCCATTGGTGTAAGATACAGTAAATGATGTTTCCCTAGTCTTCTCCTCTGCCCCACAACGTGGCTCTACAAGCAGACCTCTGTCATATCCCAGTATTATTCTACATAGCAATATCTGTCCTATCCCTATTCTCTGCATCATGTTTAAGGTGCATTCTGACAGCCTCCTGAGAAAAAAACCAAGCTTGTCACTACAGCACACATGAATCCCACGTGCTCACATGGAGGGATTTGACACAGTAAGCTTTGGGGCACTAATGGTTAAGAACCACCAATGCTAACTGGAAATTGGATTTGAAAAGTAACCCAACTGCTTTGGAGATTACTATACATTAGAACTCTGGGTTTAATTTGAAAATGGCTTTCAGGTATTATGTTTACTGAAATTGCTTTCTTACCTTGACTGAATTGCAGAGTTATTATCACCTACCCCACAAAACAGATAAGCTGTAGCATTTGTAACTTGAGCATTATTCGTATCATAAGGGTTTCATTAAGAGCGTCCATATGATACTCTGATGTTTATAAGTGCACACACGTGCCCCATCGGTCTGTGTGTGCATCATCAAATTACTTTCCTTTTAATTGCAAAATTAAGGTTGGCTTCATGCTTAATACAGGTATTCTGGAGCTATCAGCACTGCAGGGATAAAGAACAGCATAAGAATAATAGTAACTAGATCTCCTGAAACTCAAAAATACTACTGGCGGTGGCTGGTAAATGCACTTACAGGGGTCAAGTAACTGGGACAAAAGGCAAGCAATACCTTTTAAAAAAATAAACTGGGTGCATAATAAACCATTTAATAACATAGGACCCTGAATTTCTGCAAGGAGAAAGACAAATGCAGCTATTTCAATTATCAGGATCTGCTTTCAACAGATCTTAGATCCCTTTTCCGTTAGGATGTGTACTTTTAATTTTAATCCTAATACACAAAGTTGATGTTTTGTATTGGAAATTTGGAGTAGAAAAAAAAATATTGTCAAAGAACTGAAGCTTCCTTCTTCCAAGTAGAACGGGTTAAAGTCTTGGCACAAAGTCATGGTGTAGCTGTTGCAAAGAGTAGGGTGGCACCAGGACCTCATGGGATTCATCTCTAGGGCAGTTTCAGAGTTTTATCTTTACATCTATGTATAATGCTTTCAAGGTTCCAACTTGGACATATCTTCCTGGGCAGCAGAATTCTCGGGGTGCAGAGTATCAAGTAGCACAAGCCATCAGCAAATCTGCAGACATCGTATTTGAAAGAGGCATCCGTTCCCCCTGACTGCCACTGAAACTGCTGCATATCTCTGGGTATTTTGCCTAGACTTCTACTTGCTTTTACTTTTCTTGTCACTTATGTAGGGGTGTAAAGTTTTTGAAACTACTCTGTTTTGACCCAACAATGGCCTGAAGCTGGTTGACAATATATTATCAGCCCAGTGGGTAGCACTGTATAAAAGGCTACAAAGATAAAGTTATCAAGTCCACGTGAACTTGGCTAAAACATCTTTCTTTCATGCAGAGATGATAAAAGAGCTGTGGAGTAAGGGGGTAAGTCATGCCTCACCAAAAAGAGCCCACAAAAGTTGTCCCTTGCTCAGTTCTCCCCCTTAGCAGTCCATTATTTATGGTAAATACACCTTATGCCTCTACCTATCTTGGTACCACTAGCTTGCTGCTGCTAATGAAAACCAGACTGACAAAATGCTTCTCCCCTAGTCATGACAAAAACATCTACTCATTTCAGAGTTGTCCAAGGCTACTAAAACACTGTTTGCATTAAATACCTATATACACACATGCCATACTGCTCCAGGTTTTTTCTAAGCAGCCTTCTTTTGCATTTACTGGTGTACAAGGAATTTCTCCAAACTCACATTAAATTCCCACCTAACTCACCAAGCTAGATGGTATATGTGCCTTATAAGCACAAGGAAATGTCAGTCTCTGTTATTGGGTGCTGGAAGTGTCAGTAACACCAGCACAATCTTTTTTAGAAGATTTCTAAAAAAGAAATCAATAATAAACCACTCAAGACAGTGAGAGGGGGGAAAAAGATTAGCTGCCTTTCTCTACCCTCCTTCACTACCCTTGTTTTAGCTTATGGATGTGATACTTCTAAAATGGCACAGAGAAGGCATGTGTTTCCATTTGTGCAGGTATGTAACATATGTGTATGTTAAATGAATGATAAAATGCTGGAAGATTTACTACTTTAAATACAGTTATCTGCACAGACTGTTTGGAATAATGTACTTACCATTGTTTACTGTCTTGTTTATTCTTATTTCTATAGTTCTCCTATGCAGACTAGCACTACTAGGTGAGACAGTGGTGGGCTACTGTCACTCAATATGCTTTGAAACTGCAATATTTTTAATCCCACACAGAAAAATCCATAAATGCACACATCTCACACACTTTTATAGATTAAAGAGGAAAACATAACATACTGCTGAAGATCATCTGATTTCAAGCCAGTTAAGTAATTTACCTGAGTAAGAATAAAAAACATGGGGAGGAAAAAAGTTTTCCCAAGTCAATTTTGCTGTCTCTTCCATTATGTAAATCTGATAATTCCTCCTGTCACTCTCATTTCTTCTTTAATCTTTCAAACCTATGGGTTTGCCTTCTTTCCCTCAAAACATCCACAGCGTTTTGGAAATTTTTTTTGTTCCTGGCAGGGCTGCCAATGTCTGATGGCAACTTCTGCATGGGCAGAGGTTCCCCACAGAGAAACAGCAATGTTTCCTTCTTCCCAGAATATTTTGTACCCTTGCTGTTCCGCTCAGTGTGTGGTTCCTGGCCAGAACAGCATTTTGTCCTGTGTGTCATATGTTTGAGCCCTCCTGTCTTCCTGCTTATAATCATAAGATTGCTGTTAACAACAATAATGTCAGCATTCTGAATTTACAGAACAAAAGGCACAAGATTAAATCTTTTAATTAATCCACTGAAGGGATAATCCAGACATTGCTACCAGAGAAACTAATTATTTGGGAGGGGGAAACCCCAACTTTATTTAAATTCATTTCCACAACGTTCCAAATTACTGAAAACTGAGCAGCAACAGAGCCCCACAGCACTCTTCAGCAGATATAATCGGGGCATTCAGAAGCATCAGCTGCTCAGAGCAGCCCCAAAGCCATTAGGATAGAACAGCATGACCTGAGCCAACCTAACACAAGGAGATGGGCTGCATTAGCATAAGAAAATAAACGGGGGCTGTCACAGATATATGCACCTTCTCAAATTCAGAAGGAGAAAGCACATTATCTGAGGTGCTTCAAGCCCTATAGAGAGGTCACTGGTATGATCAATCCCATTGAGTTGGGCATCTCGAAGGTGCTCAGTGGCTATGGATGCTAACCCTCCTGCTCTAGGAGATGCTGCTCAGCATTTCCTTCACAGACACAAACCAGCTTTCTCTGTAACAGACAGAAGCCTTTCCCCTGTCCTTTAGTAAAGGCTGCACTGGGTCTCTCACACAGCTTGGTGACTTGCTATGAGTAAGAATATTATATCTTCCTTTAAGAGTATTTAGTCACTGTTGACTTTTCCAGTATCAGTGCCAGCATTTCTCATCATCTTGGGAAAAAAACCCTGAGCAAAGACCCTGGCAGTGCCAGAATGGAGGTTTCATAGTTGTAGAAATCCTAAAGTTATTGTATGTTCCTCTAACACATGCATTCAGGAGTGTTAAAACACTGACTTCACCCCCAAGTAGTTCAGCATTTTACAGAGTTCCACTTCCCTGCCCTCAAGAGCAGGCAAAAACAAAAGAAAAAAGAAAAGGGAGCATAGCTGAAAGTGTTTTTAAAGGAACTCTGGTCTAATTTTTCTCAGCCATTGTAAACAACTTATTGTGACAGTGAATTAACTAGCATCTGAAAGAGTACTGAAGACCTATAGATAATTAATGTAGCACCTACATTGTTTTACTTTTCAACACTTAAGTCTTTTTTTTCTCACCTTCAATAAACATTGAAAATGCCTAGGAATTGCTTTATGGCCTCATACAGGAGCCAGTCCAACTTCACCTCCAGCAGGAGGCTGTTCAGACTCAGTTATCGTGGGAAACAAATGGCATCACTTCCCAGAAAGATGGCAGCCTCCAGCCTTTGACTCAGGAAAAACTAATTGCAGAATTAAATACAAATACAAGTGTGTTTAGAAATCATACCTCAATACAGCTGGGGAGCACTTCTCACCCTACAGCTACACTGAAAAAGCTTTTATTCTTATTCTATCAATAAATGTTAACACTAGCCCTGATCCTACCAATATTAAGAAAAACATCTTGCTAAATGAAATGCATGGAGACCTGGCATTTATCCCTTAAAATAAGTACATTTAGGAGTGTCAGTATTAAAATAAGGGGTGTATTATTGCTAGTGATATACTGGGAATAGCCGTTCTGCTTAGAGAGCAAGATTGATAAGCTTGAAAAGAAAGGATCCAAAAGTTATGAAGACATTCCTAGGTCAGCCAGGAAAGTACAGGACCTACACATCTCAGTTCCTAAGAGGTGGTGGCAACTCAAACAGCTAAATTAATGTTGGGGGAACTGAGAATGAGTAAGTATAAATGCTTCAGTGGACAGGAAGGGGTCTCAGGGCGGTTTTTGCTCTCTAACTCAGAACAGTAGGATTGGAAAGCATTTTTCTATTAAAAATACACAGAATGACAACAGTGAGGCCCAGCTTTCAAGTCTACATATAAACACCAGCGCTTGGTTTTGAAACTTGCGGTCCTTAAAACCTCCTATTTTATTTTCAAACAGCATGCCCCCCTGCCAAGAAGTTACATTTTTTCCCTCTTTAAATAAGCAGCTAGGGTAATGGCATGATGAACAAATTTCATTTCTTTCTGTTCAGTTTTTTCCATCTTTAATAGAGCCTCCAGCAGGCCAGATGGCACCAATGCAATTGCTAGTAAGTCAATACATCTGGCTGCATTCCTGAAATGACAAATCTGATGGATAGAGCCCCAGCTCCTATACAAAGCCCCTTTTCAGAATGCTCTCCCTGGTACTTGTCTGCTTTAAGCAAAACCTAATGTGTGAAAACAAAATAAAATTGAGCTCTTTCACCACCCCGCACTAACGTTTCATTTGCAGTGTTTTTATTAACGCTGCTCTCTCCCTGCCCTGCTTCTGTACCTCAACCCCAATCTGCCAAGCGCTCTCTTTTTGGCACAAGACGGGCTCTGTTCGAAGACCTCCCTCCTCCAGAGCTGCTAACAGTTCAAAGCAGGTTACAATAAACACTTTGGGCTTTTCTCATTAGGAGCAGCGAGATTGTTTAGGAAATTGTCCTTAAAGAGGGAACAATCTGAGAAAAGCAGGAGTGAAGCGATTGCTTCTTCCAGCCTCAATAGTCCCTCATCGGGCATATCAGGAGTTAGGACCTCTCGCCATCATCAGAGCAGTGATCTGTCAGCACAGCGCTGTGCTAATACTGATGCATCAGTGCCATCCATATAAGGGGTGAGACACTCTACAGCCTTCCACTGTACCCCTGGATTATTTACAAATCCACAGAGAAATATCTGGAGGTGGTTGGTCAGACCAACAGGAGAGTGTGTAGCAGAAAGCTATGGACAAGAGCGCAGGCATCGGGTGTTAACCATCCCTTAGACAACATTAACCCTCATCTTTTTTTTACTACAATTTGGGAAAGCAGCTAGCACCAGGTAAAGTGCAAAAGCACAAGGTGTCACTCCAAAGAACTGTTCTACCCCCATAGCTATTTCGCAAAATAAAGCGCTGCTTGAGGTGTGGTGCTCTTAGTTTGCATTGTGCCATGTTCACTCATCACTGACTCGTAACAAAGAAGTCGTATTTGTGTTAACTGCAGAGTTACTGCCACAATAAATATCAAACAACTGACAGCTTTGGGTCACAAAACCCAAGTTAGTAAAACAAGAAGCAGTTACAAGCCCACTTCAGCCCATGAAACTTTTACCCTTAAAAATTGGTTCTTTGCCTCCTGAGTAAACCTGCCGTGGTGATTGAAATGGCTCAAGGAGTATCAAAGGTATAAAGAAATAAAAATATATCAATATTTTCTTCTTGATTTTCTAGCACTAATCAGAGTAATTGGCATTCAGTGAGAAGCACACTATGCCCAAGAAGGTTAAAGCTGAAATCATTCCATCCCAAATCACAATGTTGGGTCAGCAACCCCATCACGAGCATTTCTGTCTGCAACCTGAGCTGAATCCAGTCTCAATCCAGAAAGCTGAGTGCACAACAGACAAGATTTTCTGATTTATTTAGTACAGTCTTTGGGCATAGGAACAAAAAATGACGACAGTAAAGCTTTTCTAACCTTTCTATTATGCACCCAGGCTATGATTCCTTCATAAGATCTAGATTTTGTTCTGAAAGGGGCAAAAGAATTCAGGTTGAGCTTTTCAAGCACAGGCACTTGAGCCAGCACTCATCACTAGACAAACAGCATTGAGTGTTTGGGGGGTAAAGCCTCTTTAAACACCCCTGCCCTATTCAATGTAGCACATGATGCAACTAATAAGAGAGTCTTATGTGCATAACCATACCATACTCTGAGGAATGAGCATGTGCCTGTACAATATAGCACTGAGTTACTATTATTTCAAATATCATCAAGTATCAGAGGGACCTACATGATTATTCCCTAAATATTTGTTTAAAAATAAGAAAAAACAGTGATTATGAGGACAGTGTTTAGAAGGTGAGAATTTAGAATAGGAGAGCACCCCTTGAACTACAAGTGGCTCTAGGAATGGAAAAGTGAACCCAGAGAATGAAAAAGCCTGCATCATTTCTCTCACTGTTGTAACTCTTGCTTGTTGTTCTCATTTCTTAATCATTATTTCACCTTGCAACCAACTGTAGCCACTAACTATCTGACATTTAGATTCCTTGTAGCTCCCCAGGTTGCTTCTCTACTTTTCCTTTGAGAAGATATACGTGGATAAGTATTTTCTATTCCTCCATTCATTCTTCTCAAATGACACATTTCAAATTGTCTCATTCACCCACGTAATTTTTGTCTTCCAATGTAATTGCCTCATGGACTTCACTCATGTAATATTAGAGCATTCTAAAATAGCACCGATGATCCATAAAGCTAAATATAGAGAACATTTTTGAAAAGGCTTGGTTATGGAGAATCTAAATTATTCTGATTTGGAAATATATTTAAGTCAATTTGGGTACATCCCACAGTCAGTATTTTTTCACTGCTTTCATTCTGTACAGACTAGCCACATTCCATTTTCATCTTCTGAAATCAAAACTTCGCTGGCCTTGTCACCCTACCTAACTAACTTAGTGAAAAAGCACTGAGGAATTGCTCTGGTTTTGGATATTTATCTGTTGAGCCATGTATTGAAGCTTAAAGCATAGCGATTGAGGGGGCCTCTTGATGATTAAGTCACCTTTTAGGATTTGGCACAGAGCAGGGAGAATAGGATAATGCACTAGCTCTGTTTTGAAAGAGGTTGGTGGAGAAGAAGGGGAGAGAAGGGGGAAAACAAAGCAGTCACCTTGAATGTGTTAATAGTAAGATGAGCATGAAAATCCACACTTTATAGGCACTTAAATCCCACTAGGGCTTTTTTATTTTTTAAATGTGCCCTTAGATACTAAGGTGATAGGAACTGGAAAATAAATGGTAACCTGCCCCAGGGGTTCCAATTACTAGAAAGTTAGCATAGCTGAAAATGACATAATCCAGGTGAGCAGCTATTGTACATTCCAGTTTGAGCATTATTCAAAATAATAAACAATGTACTGAAAAGGATTGTCTTCTGATTAAGTAACTGAGCAGAGTCTCTGGAGATCATTAGTTCTCTTTCCAGGTTTGGTATAGGCACCTTGTACTGCTGGGTTTGCTTTGCCTTCCTGTTTGCTACCAGGAGCAGGCCAGCCACGGTCTCCACTGGAACCTCTAGCCATTACTCCAACATTATAGTTAACAGAGGAGAGAACAGTCTCAGCTGTATTAGCAATATAAATGTATCTGAACTTTAGATAGTTGTATTAAGATCTGAAGCCAGGGTGGAAATAAGAACAAACAGCAATCCCGCTGTAATCTATTCCTAAGAAATTTAATTAGGTAGGTTTGATGTTGGCACTGTTCCTTTTTGATTAGCATATCACAGGGATTCGGCATCATTAGCAAAGGTAATGGCTCCTTATCTTGTCCCACAAGATCATCTAGGAGCTCTGAGAGCTTCACCCCCCGTCATTCTCTAGTCTGAGTTAGGCTAGGAAGGTAAGAGAGGCTGTGTGATTTGGAAGACCTCTCCTTAGAGGACTGTTATAACTATGCTTAATAAGCAGAGGCACAGACAGAAGTGATACAGTTTTCATCTGAAGTCTGACCCACGAGATTTTATTCAGAAGAAACACTGCTAGAATCACAGTTTGGGGCTTTGCCTGCTTGGGTTGGTTTTCTTAAAGCCAACCCAACTTGGTCCTAGATACTTTTATCCCCAAATTTCAGCAAACTGGACATGACAGATCACCAGTATTGACTCATGCAGGCCAATGTTTTGAGGGCTTCTGAGCTCTTTGTGCAGCAAAGTATAGTGAGTATGAGCTACCTCTTCCTCTCACTGCACCTCCTTAGATGTAGAATAAAAGTCCCAGATTCAGATATACTCCATGAGAAGTGCTTCTTGGCACCTGATACTCTGGCGTATCTCTGCAATAGATACTGCATTATCAGTACTGCTCAGCATAAAGCAGCCCATTGTTTTTGGCACAAAAGTAGTTATATATATATTAAATCATTCACCAAAGAATGAGGTCCTGAGAAAACAAGAGTAGCATATATGAACATAATAACCAAGTAGACATCCTGCTATTTTGGGTTTCATTTCAAGAGAAGACAGAAAACTGGAGATTGCACCTAGACAAAAGTAACCTGTGGCCACTATAAATAAGGGTGCTTTTCAAGGTCCATTAAGCACTAATCACACCTCAGAATAAGGGGAGAAGGGAGAACCACAGGTCTAAGATTGTTTAAAGACTGTGTTTCATATTATTAAGAAATTTAAGACAGAGACAGGTCAGTCTGAGTTCTGTTTAATTTTAAAGATATTCATCTCAAGCATTAGTTAGGGATCTCAGGATACTGCATGTCTGTCTTACAGCTGCACACAGGAAAGAATGAAGAGAAAATTTCAGGAGAAGAAAGAAGAATACTGTTTTGGGCCCAGTTCTTTCCATTTCCCCCCAAACACACAGCTCAAAAGCCAATTCTAGCACTATTCTCACAAATTTCCAAGTCGCTCATGTAAGCCACACATTTAAGCTATATTTATCCTCTCCTGATTTCCTAGGTGACTTGTATCAAGGCACAGTGTGTAACACCCTTTTGGCAAGCACTGCTAGTCTGCGGGTGTATTTCTCTTATGCTGCTTCAGGATCCGCACAGCTCGTGGTGGCAGTGACATCCTGCATGGCTAATCGCCCCCTTCCCCCCACACACACAGTACCAGGATTTGCTCCAATATCAGATACATCACTGCATTGTCCAACAGAAGCATTGCCTCCTACTGCAAACAGTCCTTCCAGATACAGCCCCCAGCTTGCTGTAATAGCAACTTGAGTTATTTTATAGTGATGAAGTTCTTTGATCAAATTCTGTTTATTGAGGTAAGCAATAAACATTTTAGCTGTAACCTAATGGAGAGGATCTAATGATTTAGTACAAGAGGCTGGCAGCCTTTTTGGAGCAACAGGTAAGTTATCCAAGAGCTCCCAGTCACCCAAGCCAACTGGCATCCTTCTCCCTTCCAATCTTAACACAAATCACTCAGTCACCCAATCTGGATAACAGCCCTCAGAACCTCACCCAGAGAAAAACAAGGACCTGATCCCAACCCTGGTCAGACTCACCTGCCTCTCCCCGCCCCCCAACCCCAGCCCTGCTTCATCAGGGTTGGCTTCTGCAGCCCTTACCCAGCCTCCTACCCCGCTCTCTCTGTGAGGACCTAACCAATGCCTGCCAGGACCCAGGCAATCCCAGATTTCTGCTCTGTTGGCTGGGTGGATTCATCTCAAAACAAGGTCAGAGAGGAAAATGTCACCTTTGAAATGGAAGGAGGTTTCTGTAGCACATTATCGCCTAATGTAAACAACAATGACACTAGAGGCAGCAAAAGTTTGCAGCTGTATTATAAACTTTCTTCCATCCCCCCTGCCTAGGAATAAGTCATCCAAACAAGCCCTGGCAGTTTTGACTGCTCAAGAAACTTTATGGCTGAGAGCTGCACAGATGATTTACTGCTTAGTCCCCTCGTTCCCCCTCAAGCTTGCACTAAACTAGAAATCCACAATTGTTTAATGCAGGGAAGCATACTTGCCTTTTCTTTTTTTTTTTTTTTTTTCCCTTCTCATGAGAAAACTTGTTTTATAGTTCTTGTGAAAGAATTTGTGATGTCTGATTACAACATGGAGCTATAAATCCAAGTCTTTAAAAAACCCCAGCGTCTCTCCTCTTTTTTTTTTCCTCTGCTCAGCAATAACACACTTGTTTTAATGAGCCAATCGTCTAGGTATGAGAACACACAACTGCTGAGAGAGGAGATAAGACAAAACACCTCACTGCACCCCTGACGCCGTCGTGATGGATGCTGTTCTAACCAAGCACGTAGCTGATACTCAAAGTTGTTTATAAGCTTTCGGCCAGCTAGTTTCTGCTTGTGAAACAGCCTGAAAAATGAAGCCATAAACCAGGCCTTGATGCACTAAGTGACTTCAGAAGATACGTCACTTCAAATGCATTGCCTTCATTGGTCAGAGGTTTGGTTATGGAAACGTTACAAGCGTCTTATTTAATCATTCACTCAGCCTATGAAAATAATACAGGAATAATTGTCTGCTACTTGAGTATAGAAACAACGTCAAAGGAAATGCAACCACTGCTTTTAGAGGAACAGGTGTAAAGACAAAAAAATCTTGTGAGTAAATGGATCTAACCCATCTGGTCATCTCACAACCCAAAACCCTTTAAACCTACTGATTGACTTCAGGAACATCCCAATGGTTGGAAGTCTAACAAATACGGTCCTTCATCTGAACAAGCTATCCCACAGCCTATGTTTCTCCTTGTCCACTCCTCAGCTTCTTTGCCAATGCAAACAGCAGATGCCCTGAGCAGGGCAGCAGGACTGACAGTGTGCAATGGTATCCTGCTTGCCAAGGGAGGAGGGGTACACTCAGGACAACCCTCCTCAGTCTGTAACTTGCCAAGAAATTCAGGAGAGACTCAAGTCTCTCTTCCCCACATCTTGGGCTTCTATTGCAGCAGGTCCTGAGATTTTTACCACAGAAGGATGCTCAGCATAGACCAAACCCTCATTTCCTTTATCTGCTAGGACTGCACCAGATGGGTCCAGCTGCAAGCATGTGAGGCTGTTTATTAAATCTGCATTTTGCAGTGGCTGCAAATACAGGGCTAGTTCAACTGTCATTGACATCTCAAGGCAGCACAGAAACTGAATAATATTTGCTTAAGGCAGGCACTTGCCATCCCTTGGATTGTTCTGAAGCATCATGGTTTTGATTATATTCTCCCTCCCTTGTTGATGAGATAGAGCAAGAATCACAGTGGTACAGGAGGTATTAGCTGCTGTTCAAACACAAGTCTACAAGCAAACAGCAGCAGGTCCAGACCCTTCTGCCACACAGGAACTTCTGCAGTAAGCACATTTTTAGAGACCAACAAAAGCCAATCCAGTATGCTCCTAATTTCTGTTTTGCTTTGCTAGACCAATATGCTTTCTTCCTGTAGTCAAAGAAAAAAAAATAGTCTTAGCAAGAATGAACTTGAAAGCCATAAATCCCTTCCTACATTAACGTATACAAAAGACACTCTGACAAGTGAGCATAAGTGCTGGTAGGTGTGATGATGGAAGGACAAAGGCAGGAAGCAATCTCTACCAACTACGTGACAAAGTCAACCAAGGAAATTCTCAAGCCCATAAAAACAAGAGTACCACTTTCAAAACTTGGTTTTGAAAGTTTAAAGGTGCTGGGCCATGGAACTTCCAGGCAGCCCTGCACTGGGACAGAGGTTACCCAACTGCATATGCGACATGCATACACAGGTGTGCCCTGCAGCCCTCCTCTTCCTCCCCACAACACTGGCATTTTTGTTGCCAGTTATGAATAACATTTTGCAGCAAATTATTCTTCTGAAGGTGTATGACCAACAGATATATATCTAAAGACTAAGACAAAAAGGCTTATTTCCTTTGGTAGAATATTTCCAGGTCTTGAAACAATATTTTTCTGTCCTGGGAGAGAAAGGAGGGAGGAAGGTTCTGCCTCTCTTCCTTTTTCACAAAATAAAATGCATCCATTTCAGTTCAAAACTATTTTGGTTTGGCTTCCAAAAACTCAAAAACATCCATTTTCCTTTTCCTAGTTTCAGCCTCTCTCCTGCCTTGTGTTACTTTCCCTCTCCAGAAGGGATGAGGCAGTATGAGATACGAGTAATACAAGAAGTCATCTTTATTTCTAAAATATTTTAGCAAGAAAACATTACAAATATTAGGATGGTGTAAAAGTGGGAGTGCAGACACCTGCTTTTAATCCTTAACCTCTAAATTAGAGCATTTTTGAAAGCTGAGTACTTTGTGTAAATACCTTTAGGGAGATACAATCTCTTCACTTGCAGAAAAATCAAAGAAATAGGATTCAAGCTGATTACTTTAATCAATTAAGTTTTCATTCAGCTCTAAACACAGCAGTCTTGGAGAAAAACTTATTTATTTTTCCATTCATTATGGCAAATGCTCAACTACATCATGCTTTCTGTTGTCGATACTAGTGATTTGTGTTTCAGATTCATATACTATTGCTTTAGAGACAATGGAGGTGACCTTTTCCGTTAAGAAATGTCAATGACACAGCAATGCTTATTTATTTATCAAACTTCTTTATTGTATCAAACTGGCCTTGCTCATGATAGAGCAAGATGTCAGCAATGGCTCACAAAACTTAAATGAAAAAGTCATGGCTAAAATTTAAATCTAAACCAAAGCTTAAGTTTCATTCAGATAAAAAAACTCTTTAAATTGTTAGACACTTGGATAAATCAGAGTTCTTCCAAGGTCAGCTTTCAAGCTGCTGAGTTTTCAGCAGCCTTCAAATTAGGCTCAAATTATGTTTACCTGTGAGCCATTCACAAATGGCTTTTCAATTTCAGCAATGAAGATTGAATCATTGTGGCATTTAAAGAATTCTAAAGTGAGATCTCATATCTAGTGTCTGCATGCAGTTTGGACTTGTGTCCTCTTGCTGCTTTAAAAAAGAATCCAAAACATAGGGTTTTTTTAAAATCTTCTTTATTATGTTTTCTTTGATACTTTAGAAGTATATTCAGAATATGGAAGAAAATGAAACATCAAATGCCAAAACGGAGTAGAAGCTGAGATTGTGGGTATGGAGAGCCCCACAGGGCTTCAAAGAGCAATGGGATGCTCAAAGCAGATTCAGAATCTTGAAGAAAATAAGAGAGCTACTCTAGTAAGAAATATAGCAGTAGGCTGCTCATCTCAGGTGAACAGTTAAAGGGGATTGAACATAAATGGAGTTTGGACCCACAGCCAGCTCAGGTTTTTGGCTGTGGTACAGTTCCCATATGCAGGGGTGACTAACAATACACACAGTGGTGCTGCATCTCACACCTGCAAGATCAGAATCCTTAAACATTGTGTTTTGCTCCAACTTCTCCCCCCACCCCTCACATATATACACACACACACACATTCACATGTAAACACTAGATCTGGATTACCTAGGCAGCCTCCCAAGCCAGGCACATATAAAGTTAAGCCTTCTGTATTAGTAGCTCTAGCATTAGCCAAAATGAAGTCTAGACAATATTAACAAAAAAAATATTTGCAAAGAAATCAAGATTAATTAGCCAAGGATCCAGGGATAATGTCATTTTTGGAAATGACAAAATAAAGAAACACTGCAGTCTGAGGGGAAAAAACCCAACCTGCCTGTTAAGAAGGGAAACTGTTAAAGTAAACAAGATTTTTCTCATTACAAAAGTATTTGAACAATGGTTAGTTTCAGTTTAGCTGCTGAACTTTTAAAAGGACTGGGTGTACTCATAACACAAGGTGTACCAGCCTTAAACAGCCATCCATCAAGCAAGGCAGGCTCAATGTTTTTGCATTTGCTAGTTGAACTTCTTTGTTTCAGCTGCACAGTTTTGAATCAGAGTGTGTCATAACTCTGGTTTTAGCCTGGATCTGAAGCCCTTAAAAGCTGAGTATAATTTCCTGCATCCCACCACTACCAACCCCCACACCTTCCATAATATACACATCACTTTTACTTGCAACTGCTGCAGCACACATTTCTGGCTCCCAAGGAAAACATTAGGGAGTGGGCGTGCTTCCTCAAGATTGTATTGTACTTACAGATAAGCCAAACAGAACACAAAGAGCACATTATAAGCAACTAGTATAGCAGCTTCTGAGGTTTCCAACACTTAAATTTAAGTTTAGAGTAAAGCATATATTAATGACAAGCAGGCACTTTCCTGATGAAGAACCGCACCATTGTTTTTTACTGGATGAACAGGAGAGGACAGAGCTTCTTGATAACGATGCACTTGGGCAAGGCTGTGTCTGATGTTAAGCAGAGGTGAAAGTCAGTAAAAACATAATCATAGAATCATAGAATCATAGAATTGTAGGGGTTGGAAGGGACCTCGAGAGATCATCGGGTCCAACCCCCTGCCGAAGCAGGCTCCCTAGGACATTTCACTGAGATAGGCATCCAGACGGGTCTTGAATATCTCCAGAGAAGGAGACTCCACCACCTCCCTGGGCAGCCTATTCCAGTGCTCTGTCACCCTCACTGTGAAAAAGTGCACATCTACTCTAGGAAATACAACCTGGGATACTGATATACAAGGTAAATTTACCCAGGTAAGCAGGTAAATTCACCAGGTTTGTAGCTTTAATTCCTATCAGTGCTCCAAGCCTTCCAAGAAACTGCTCCTTTGGTGCGGAAGGTGAGGTAGGTAAGATGTGTTAGGCAGGACAGGATGTAAATACCATGCATCTACCTATGTTGCATAAAGTCCTCCCTTACAAAGGAATCTAACAAGCTTCTCTCCAAAAAAAGGCTCTCCCACCTCTGATGTTCACCAAATGCTCCTGACCCTTGGCAAGCAGCACATCTTTAAGTTCAAAAAAGACCTTTTCTTTGTCTCATCAAATTCTTTTCAGTTCATGTTGATATGAAATTCTTAAAAGTCTCCATTTCCTTTCTCTAGCCTGCCAAAATAGCAATTAAATGCAGAAGATGGGTGATTAAAGTCTCAAAGTAACACACAGTTTGGCATCATTCTGGCTTTAAGTGATAATTCTCTGCAAGTTAAGCCATTTGTTTTAAATTCTGTTATCTGGAACCTGCTACCTAAGAACAGCTCGTAACACAGAGGGAAGACTAAGAGCAGTGGTCAAGAAGAGAACTGTGCACCTATGAAGACTACTTCACATCTGGTTTCTTGAAGAAGGAAGAACCAAGTATCATAAAGAAGAAGTTCTCAGAACCTTACTTTACTAGGAGGATATTAGAATAACTTGTGACACAGCACAGGAATTAAGGGTAGCATGACTCCATGGGGCTGTCTGACAAGGAGTATGTATACTGGCACCAACAGAAAGGGTGGGGGAAGGTACCACATTATGTTTCCACCCTCCAATATACAAATTGGGGCAATGCTAGCATTTCCACTCCAAACTATCCACTGTCAAAGCTATCCCCAGATTAATATTAGCACTGCAAATAGCATAGCATTTGTCCAGTGACAAATCAAGGGAGGATAGATGTAGAGATTTCCAGAATTACTACAGAAATACTTAACCCGAAGCACTCACCTAACTCATAACACCTCCAGAGCTTAGGTCTCTGGATCCACATTTCAGTTAGAACTTTTCTATGAGCTCAGGACTCATTTGCAAGTTGAGGTGCACACACTTCCATAGATCTGGAGGGATAAGACCACAAACATCTCTTTGCATAAGCCAGTTGTGAGAAATCAAACAAAACTCAAGTCATTCATTGGGCATCCCTTAAAAACATTCCCCATCTATTAACAGGCACAAGATAGGAAAACTCCACTAACTCCAGACTAACTGCACTGTCCTGGGTTCAAATACAAAGTGGGAAAGGATGAAAAGCAAAGTTAGGCCACAAACTGACTCTTATGTTACTTGTCATCTTAATCCAAACCAGCATAGAAACATCTTCTGGGTTGGGTTCTTCAACTGGGTTCTATTTTTAAATGGCATTTCACAAGCACAAATCATGAAGAAGGACAAAGTGGGGAAGAATACAAAAGCAGTCAATTTTGGTTACATGAGTGATGAAAGTACATTTCAGATCTTGTAATTCAGGTAATTAAGTGTCAGATAATCCACATAGACTCTGTTTTGGCCACGTTACAGCGATAATATTGTCACAAGAATGACTGAGAACAACTGGCACAGTTAATACACTGTTCTCTGCAGCCTGCCAACACCCAAAAGTGGGGAAAAGACCCAAAAAAATGCACATTTAAAATTAATGGCATAGGAAATCTAAAATGGCATGGAATTAACTGCATTAGAAGGAACAACATTTCTTATAACCTACATTTCAAAGGTCTGCCAACTGAGACAAAAACTGACATTGAAAAGCAAGATATCAGAGAACACTGGAAGAAAAGTGCTGCTATTAGAAGCAAAGCAGGTTTTCAACTCTGCAAGAACTGGTTTGTGTCCAAACATCTATCACAGGCAATCTAGGAAGAACCTTCCTTATCACCAGGCATCAAATTCTCCAATAAAGTCAAAATCACTGGCATGATACAGGATGCTGTATTTATCCTTTTTATCAGGAAATCCTGAGGAAAACACCTATGTACACCTCTGTTTAGACTTGATTGGGTTTTGAGCTTCATGTGACAGGATTAACTTGGTTCTTTCACATCTGAAAAGTCTTTACTTCCATCCTTCAGATGATCTCCCATACTCCTAATTCTAATAAGCACTTGGTATTTTTTTCTTAAAGCATCAGTGTTTAGAGTGGTCATAGAAAATCTTCAGCCTTCATTAGAAGAAATGTTCTCTTAACACTCATAGTTACAAAAACCCTTGAGGATAAACTTTAAAGGTCCAAAACCCTAGAAGTCTAATGAAAATGAGCTCAGATTTTAGCTGGCCTAGCATTTGGCTAAGTATCAGTGATATGGAGGACAGACAAGTTGTTTCATATATTTGTGTTAAGCAGTATTGAAATGCTGACCTGTTTTAGGACTCATAATTAGTAGCATTTTAGTTTCAACTGCTGCTGTGCACACTTTAGATTCTCATCATGCCATGATGCAGTGCCCTTGCAAAACATACAATATCCTTACAATAGGTAATCCTACTGCAGATACATGTGGATAAGAATTGAAATGATAATAAAAGAATTGCATATTAAAGATCTAGTGTTGTGGGGTTGTTTTAGCTTTGTTTGCACTTGGATCAGTAAGAATCACTCTGAGCTACTGAAAAATCTCAATTAGAAATAGGATGTGGAAGAAAATTCTGGCTTGCAAGCAAAAGCCACACCAGGATTTGCCATAGCTTGAAACTAGCCAAGAAAAGTGTCCAAAAACTCACCTTGGAAGAAAACAGATTTGTCTGCCATTAAAAGAAGGCTGAAAACTGTTGGTCAGCTTGCTAAAGGCAGCTCACCCAGCTCTCACTCTGCTTTCCTTTATACTTCAATGCACCACATACATCAGTCTAGAACCCAGATGCACCAGTCTGAGCACCAGACCATCCCAATTGCCTCCCAGAGGGATAATTAGAGCCCCATCTACTCCAGGAGATCCATGGACAAGTTCCATCCAGTTCCCCCTTCCAAGCCTGGTCAGATTTGGCAGATTTTTAAAGGCACAGCATATGTGCACATCCTCTATGCAAAAAAAAGTTCTTTGTTCAAAGCTTGCCACCTCTTCTTCCTCTCCTCAATTAGCTTCACACAGCTTAACTTACACTGTATGTGCTCGTTGCACATTTCCTCTGCTTAAGAAGATACCCACACCAAACAAACCCACCACTTTTACAGCCATAAGCCACATCTTAAACTAATAATGAGACTTGCATTAAAAAGAGCAATCTGGTACCTAGATTTCTGTTTTCTAGGGTCCTGTGATGCATAGTATAGCCATAAGCTATGCTACATTTCATTTGCAATAGTCTTATTTCACAGGACAAAGACTGAATATACCTCCTGTGCCTTGATACAAGGGTCTCATTTTGTTAGGTATTTATTTTATGCCCCAGTGTAGCCCTGAAACAGCAAAAAGTAGACACAAGGATTAAACTCACAGCATGGAAGGGGAAGTTGGAACCAGGATCAACTCAGGAGAGACTTTCTGGAAGTCTAAAGGAATGATCAAAGGATGCAAGCTCCTCAAGACCTGGTTTATTAATGTTATCACGGGTTGGTGAACACAAGGTATTAAAAACAAACAGATCCTTTCAGCATCTGAACAGATTCCAGGCAAAGGATCCAAATAGAGTCCCTGCATGGAGCAGGCTCCACAGCTCCACACTGCTGCTTTTCCCACACAGACAGCTCCAGTTTGAAAAAATAAAGTTATCTGTCTTTATAAGCTCCTCCTTAATTGTCATCCCAAAAGTTCTTAGGCTTTAGAGAAGTAGGGTGGCATCTCTTATTTTAAACTGCTCTACATTAAAGGATCAGGCTTTTGGGGATGGAAAACAGCAAATTTTAGACTTTAAGCGACAACATCTCTTGGAAAAAGGCACCAAGAACAGGGTTGAAATAGAGAGTGGGTCCAATTTCTGTACATAGTACTGAGCAGCTCGTGCTCTCCCTTCTCTGCTTCCTTGCATCTATTCATGCACAAGTCCCCATCTCCATTTGTTTTAAGTCACAAGAAAGAGAATTACAATTCCCTTTGCAGAAGAATTTTAAGAATTCAGGCAAATACTCATCAGAAACAAGCCAGAGAGTTTAATTTGCATAATCCATTGGGAAGGAGAAGGGGAAAGGTCCCAGACCCTTATGAGGTCTCAACAGTTCCTGAACCTTTTTAAAATAAAAATTAAAGAAAAAAGGGACCTGAAAGACAGGGGTTTCAAAAACAGCACACACATTTTTCTATTTGCCTATTGCATTTAAAGACCATGGGAGCAAGTTAAAAAACTCTTTCTTTGCCCAATTATTCCAGTGAGGCAAGAATTCTCTTTCCAAGGTGAATAAACTTAAGCTATAAGTAAAGTCCTGCTTAAATATTGACACAGAACAGTATATTCTCCACTAGCCACTGTTTTGTTAGCAATTAAAGTATTAGATAACAAGGCACATGTACACAGCTGGATGAAGAAACCTCAAATTTCTGAACAGCGTCCCAGTCTTAGGAGTCAGCAGGGAGTCAAAATGACCTTTATCTCACCAGTGTTAAAAAATTTAGATTAAGTACACAGATACCAAATTCCTTGCATGATCTATTGATGAGGGAATGCTAATTTTTGTACAGTCTCACTTTACTAGGCACTGCATGAAGTTACCACATCAGGCATGTGACAATATTGAGATTAATAGATTGTTGGGGTTTTTCTTGGTTTCTTCCCCACCCTCCACCCCCAAAATAACCTGTGAATGCCCCAGAGATTGGGAAAGCCTGCACTTCACCTTGCCCTCAGATAGGCAGAGGACTCAATCAGGATGTTGCAGAGGAAACAAATCTGAGCTCAGAGCACTTGCACTGCTGTGAACAGGATGGAGTGGGAGTCCTCACAGGAGCAAAAACCTGCCTGCCTGATGCCTTCGTTCATGAAGGACTGACAAATGGGAACAGTAACTGTCATTCTGCAAGTCAGAAAGGAATGAGAAGGCTGACTGAAAACACAGGTCTGTCCCACTTTAAAGCCAAGCTAGGTACAGAGGAACAGGCATTGAGATGCAGGTAATGTGAAACTCAGAACATTGTTTTATGGTCTTATGTTTAAACCTCTTAAGAGGTCCTGCCATACCATCAAATTTCAAAGCAAGTGTATCTACTTTCAGATGTCTACTAACAGTATTTCAATTGTATGTGTATTTATATTTGCATCTTTATATTGAATCAGAGTGCTTTGGGTTGGAAGGGACCTCAAAAATCATCTAGTTCCAACACCCTCACATGGGTAGGGACACCCTCCACCAGACCAGGCTGCTCAAAGCCTCATCCAACCTGGCCTTGAACACTTCCAGGGGATAGGGCTTCCACAACCTCTCTGGGCAACCTGTTCCAGTGCCTCACCACCTTCAGAGTGAAGAATTTCTTGCTAACAACCAATCTCTCAGCTTGAAGCCATCGCCCCTTGACCTATCCCTACACTCCCTGATGAACAGCCCCTCTCCCGCTTTCCTGTAGGACCCCTTTAAGTATTGGTACACCACAATTAGGTCTCCCCAAAGCCTTCTCTTCTCCAGGCTGAACGAGCCCAACTCTCAGCCTGTCTTCATAGGAGAGGTGCTCCAGGCCCTGACCATCTTCGTGGCCTCCTCTGGACTCACTCCAACAGCTCCATGTCTTTCCTGTAATGGAGACCCCAGAGCTGGGCACAGTACTCCAGAGGGTCTCACAAGAGCAGAGGGACAGGATCTCCTCCCCAACCTGCTGGCCACACTGTTCTTGATGCAGCTCAGGACACACTTGGCCTTCTGAGCTGCAAGCACACACTGCCAGCTCATGTAGAGCTTGTCATTCATCAGCACCCCATGTCCCTCTCCACAGGGCGGCTGCCAATCCATTCTCTGCCCAGCCTGTAGTTGTGCTTGGAATGTTCTCAAATACACTTTCATTTGCAGGTTTAGTCTGGCAATCAGGATGTAACACATCAGTCTTCCTCCAAAAGCAGAGCCATTGTAAAAGGTTTCTATTTTTGGTCCCTCCACACATGCCTACCATCTCCACATCACTGTTCACCACCCAGTACAGCAATTTGTGATGTTCCTATAAAAATTGTATTAGTGATGTGATAAGACTGACGTCTCACTACAACAAAACTCCTTGTATTCCTTCAGAACAAGTCACTGAAACCTTCCAACCTTAAAGCATTGAGAATCAGCACCAACATATAGTAACCTAACAAAGGTCTGTTCAATGGGATATTCCTCTAAGAGTAGCAGCAGAAGCAGCAAGGCTGTAGTTAAACATGGCATATTCAAAGACATTCACAATTATGAGAAGCAATAGTAAATAATAGCAGTCCTTTGGTACTATGGCTCACTTTTCTTTTTACGTGCTGGAACTTGCTGCATCTCTGTCCCATTTCTATGAAAACTCAGAATAATTATTTTTAAAACTAGCCAAACACAGGTTTGTATAAAAGAAATCATTGAGGTATACAATTCCCTGAATACAGCTGTGAAGTCAGGAGGTCAGACACATGGTCCCTCTCACTTCCCCAGCTATATATTGAAATATCATTAGCAAATTACACACTGAAAGGAGCAAATACGATGGCTTTATAACTTAACCATTGAGCATTTCACCAGAATTGTTGGCTGTCACAGCTTTGCTCAAATCTAAGGATACAATGAGAAACTCAGAGAACTGCTTAACATGCTTAGAGTGTGTGTATGTGTCTAATCTATAGGATGGGGTTTAGGCAACGTGATGACTTACTGCATGGGCTTTGCTGCCCGCTGCAGAAATGCCCAGTCCTCCAGGGAACATAAATTTGTCATTCCTGTTTTCCTATCCATTCATCACAGCAAAGAATGAACACTCACTGCTCCCAGCACAACCCAAAGTCACCTGGTCTGACTGGGGTGTACTGGGGCAGCCTGGGTTTCATAATGCACCAGAGCACACACAAGAAAGAGAAACCAGTCACCAAATGTAATGCAGCACAGGATCAAACCCTGCTTTGTTCAGGTCACTGCTAAATTGGGATTTCTAATGAGGAAGGTACCTTGCAGGTGGGGAGGGGTGCTGAGAGAGCATTTGAAAGAGATACTCAAAACATGAGGTGCATTACAGGACCAGAGACACACTTTGTTTCTGCCTCCCCAGGAGCCCTGAGGCCAAGGGGAACTTGCTCACCCTTAGTCCTTGTCAGTACCACAGCAAGGTTTATTTCATTTCATTATGGCCATCAAAAAGCATCATGGGCAAGCAGAGTGGGTCTTTTCAGGCCCCACATGAGCTCATTTTCAGCAAAGTGCCACATCCCGAGACACAGGACTGAACACTTTTGACCTCCCATGAGCTCCTCACAAGGGAACAGGTTGAAACACAACTTTTCTTCCTTCATCACTGATGGGGAGGGAGAGGGCCTGCAAACAGCAAACCCTTTCCATCATGGGCCACCTACAGCCAGCTGCTTCCATTGATGGAGGCTCCCATCTGGCTTGGACGTGTTCTCTCACTAAGGACCAAGCAGACACACATGGGAAGCAGTGGCAGGAAGCTAATGAAAAAGGGACAAGTCCTGCTCCCACTCAGCCAGCCCTCCAGCACCCACCAACCCTGGCACGGGGACAAGCTCCTTCAACACTCTAAAAGCACAGCCAACTAAGCTGTTTGCAGATACTAGCTACAGCAGCACATCCCCAGCCCTTCCCATCCCCGTGTCAGCTGCCTAGCCAGTGCTGAAGAGATTAGGAGCTGCAGCAGTCACCCAAAAGAACATAGTATGAGAAGAATTCAGCTGCTTTCAGGCCCAGTATAGAGCACAAAGCTCATACACTCGTCTCCAATTGTGGGGCTGTCAAAGCAAACATTGACTTCTCCTTCCCCAGGTACTGGGTAAATGGGAATATTCAATACAACGGGTTTGACTCTGCTCTCACTCTTCGTGGTGCAAATCAATAGTAATTTCATTGGAATATAATGAGCCATTAACTTCAGGATCAGGCTGGCAGGATACACACAGCAGAAATAAAACATAACACAAATCTCAAAATTAAATATTGGCTACCATTGATAATCATGTGGCAGCTCATCTCCAGACTGCTTGTTGGGCTGTAGGCACCCTGACCTGGGAAAAACAAATATCTATATGTATTCCTAGAAAGAAGGTGGCAGCATTAGGTGTAAGTTTATAACAAAGTGCAGCCACAGATTTTGTTTTTTTTACAAGAGTAATAAAGTCTGACTTAGCAGAGAAGTATCTGATTAGCTGTAAGCTCTGAATACCTGTCGCAGTTTTGCATAGTTGGCTACTGAGAGAGGGCCATGTGCTACAGAAAATGGCTGCTAGAGTCTTCTGCAGGCCTGCTTATAGCACCTCTGAGAATCACATATAGGAGAGAAAGACTCCACCAGAACACGGAGTGCCAGGAAGATCGCAATTTTGGCCCGTTAAGGGCATTGGGATGTCTATTTGCATATAAATGTAAGCAGTTGACAGACACAAAAGGCCGGGAAGGCTGGGGGAGGAGGCGCCCAGGTACCCAGGCGAGAGATGCCCCTGCAGCCCAAGCTGAAGCACGGGGAGTAGCCAGAGGAAAGGACCCAGGGAGGAGGCAGAGACCCGACCTGCCCGGTGGAGAGGCTCCACGCTGGATGGAGCCAGTGGAGACATAGAGAAGATGCCGTGACTGATGTTGGGATGAGCCCCTGCCAGCACAAGCGACCTACAGAGATGAGCCAAACAGGTTTGCTGGGGAGGCATCATAGCCCCGTGGAGGACTGGGACTGAGAGACACTGTGCTTTGTTGCTGCCTGCCAGAGCAGAGATGAAGCCCGGTGGGAAGAGATTTGCCTTGTTGAAAGTTCGTGGAGGACTGGCTCTTATGGGTGAGATCCTACGGTGCAGCAGGGGGAGGCTGTGTGGAATGGATGCCCCCATCCCGTCTGAGAAGGAAACCATCTTGCAAGGGACTGACTAAAGCCCCCATCTCCCAGTCCCTGCCCCCCTGTCCTGTGCTGCGAGCAGGAGAGGGGATGGAGGGAGCAAAATCATGGCTGAAAGGGAAGTCTGCTTTAGACTGGAGGGGTGGGGGGAAGGTGTTACTGAGACCCCCATTTTCCCCAGTCCCTGCCCCTCCTGGGCTGTGACCGGGAGGGAAGAAGGGAGCAAACTTCTAACTAAAGCCTGCTAAGGAGGGAGTTGGGGGGGGGGAAAGTGTTTGCCTGGTTTGCATTTGTTTTAAGATTGTTGGTTGCACTCCTGACTCTGGTTCCTTTTCACTGTTTTCTCTTTAGTGTAGTGTAATAAATGAGATAACTTTCTCTTCAGCACTCTGTGTTGAGTCTGTTCTGCCCGCGTCATTAACGAGTTTGCCTCTTGAGCCGCCCAATTATATTATTTCTCCTCTGTCCAACTAAGAAGGGGAGTAACAGACTGATTTTGGTGGGCGTCTGGCCTTTGGCCAGGGCTCAAACCACCACAATAGCTTGAATGATGCATGCCTGGTGACATTGATGTTTACAAATCAACATTGTAGGAATAGGCTAGATGAACTCTTCTCCAAGGTAATTTGCTGCCAGTACTAATTCTGATGTGACAGAAGGGCTTGGTGACTACACCCCAGTTATTGCTGCTGCAGGTGGACACGAGCTGCCACAGAGATGAGCTGTCAGTGACTATCACAAATCAAAATTCAATTTCTCTTCGGCAGTTAAAGGAATAAACTTGTCCAAGCTTAGAAACATGGCATTATTGCTACACAAGAAAAGACCACCTTATTTACACAACTTTCCTAAGGAAGCACATTTTTGCATTGCTTAGTTTTGTTTAAGACCAGAGGAGAGAGTTTGATCATTTCTTCAACACAAATAGATAAAGTTAACCAGACATTACAATTTTTACCACTCTTATCTCAAGTTACATATTTTCCAACCCTAAGCCTCAGTAACACCTCACACTTTATAGAAATAGATAAGTTAGTGCAATGCTTCAAGGGTCATCTACTTGGTACCCAGAACAAAGCCCCATCTGAGCACCTATAAGGACAGACAAAGTGATGCAGGATGGAGGCATCACAGCACTGGGTCAGCAGCCTGGTAGAGATAGCACCCTACACAAACAGAAACAAACCACAACAGCCTTCCCAAGGACACAAAGCACCCTCATGCAAAGGTCTGGAGACCAGCAGGTACACTTACCTCAGGAGAAGCAAGCTCAAGGGTTGGATATACCCCAAGAACCAGAGATCCTTACGGTTCACAGGCAACCAAGAGCCATAGTCATAGTTCTTGCCTTTACTTCAATTGCTCCAGAGGAATATAGTTTCATCAGACACATGGATAGACTCCACACACACCTGCATCCTTATCAGGGTGGGGAAGACAGCATGCCCCAACCCCACCCCACATATGAATCAGGTGGGCCCATCTTCCCTGTGTATCTTATATCCCACTGAGGAGGCACCAGCTGCAGCACTTCTGCAGGTACCTCATCCCACAACTCCATCCACCTGCTCACGGTTACAGCAAAACTCCTGGGGAGGTGCCCACAGTCACACCTCTGCAACTATGCTGGAGCAGCTCAGCCTCACAGTCCTACTTTGGGCATCTTGTAGTCAGCTTTGGGATGTGAAATATCAAATAATTGGGGTTATTATGGTTTTAGAGTGTGAGATCTACCAACTGTTAGATATCCCAGAACTAAAGCAACTATTGCAAAGCTTATGATAATATAGTACAACAAAAATAGATAAAAAGACAGCTTTTACTTATTCTTTATTTTATAATGTATAAGAAAGCAGCAAAGTGCTTTTTCTGAATAATCAGTGAAGTAAAATAGCCAATTCCTCTGCTGCTTTCCATCCTTCCAAATTTCTTTCAGCAATAGCAAGGCATCAGCAAAGCATTCCTGAAAAATGAAGGGCCCCAACACCTAAATATCCCTGATTTCACAACAAACAACACTAAAGATACTAATGATGAGCATTTGTTCTCAAATGAGAATTGGTTCTCAAAGCCACATTGTTTTGCTTTCAGCAAATACTTTCAGTGCTTAGGTGGCTCTGGAGCAGCATGTTGGGCAGGTGTTTCTCATCTGACTGATAGTAATTAAGGTAACTGCAGCTTTAGCATGGGAAAGGTTGCTTAAATGGCAGAAAAATCTAATAACAAGGTGAAATAAAGGGGTGTAACAAGGAGTTCACAAAATTGCTTGTAACAGTGGTTTAAAGCTCATACGGGGAATATTATGATCCCTGAGTTTGCTTCTGGCTCAGCCTGGCACTGGGGGCCAAAGATGCCACCTGAAAGACATCAGTACATATGCAATTGTGGGATGCTCTTTGCTTTTGCTTTTTTACCCCATTCAGCCAGTTCCAAGGAGGACATCAATATAATTTCTCTCATAGGGTCACAGACAAAAAAACCCCCCAACTTTACAAGTAGTCCAGCATCAGTAAATGTTGAATTGTTTCTCAAACCCTGTATTTTTGAAAGCTAGCTTAAAACTGACTCTAAACCAAATAATCTCACCTCCTCTGAACTGTTATGCAGTATACAGCCTCCTGCTAGTCTGTGTTCCAACAGTGAAATGCTAGAGCAGATTTTTACATCCATTATGCTCAAGGGTATATTCGAAATCATGAAGAAAAGTTTTGCTTAGTACTTGATATCTTCACAGCACATGAAAATCCCACGCTAAATCTATGGTTTGTATTAGAAGACAGCTTATTTTTTATTATTATTTTGTAATCAAACAGCCCCAACCAGATACTATGACAATAACTTGATGATGCAGGAGCATGCCGTTGGCACCAAGTAAAGTACAGCTCACAAGCTCAGGCTATGTAAATAGATTCAGCTTCCTTGGTTACTCATTTATATACTTTTATTCATTTATACTTGCTGACGCTCTCAGCAATTACTTTGGTAATTCAGAAACTTAATTTAAGATTTAATATGATCCCAGGAAAGGATCTATAATCCTATCACATCTGCAGTGATAGTCAACTGATCAATACGACAATGGCATTCACCTGAATTTCAGCAGGGTATGACTGAGGGCTTGTGCTTAGCTCTGGGATATGTTTGATAAAATTAGTTTCTTCTGAAAGGTAAACCTAATTTAACAATTCGGGAGTCTGGCTACTCCAGAAGAATAAAGGAAAACAGATTTACCAGACCGCAACTGGGCATCTCAGCTCTCAGCCTTCTAACAGTTGGCTGTTCTTGAAACTTGTATTTATCTATTGGTTTATATGGTTATTTAGGAGTGGAATGAACTCACTGATTGACCAAATTAATATTTAAGGCAATGCAATATTTGACAGATTTAACCCCTGAATGCAGAGACTTCAAGAACAAATTCATCCTCTTTCAACGTTCTCATTATTAGAATTGCCCCAGGGTTTCTTTTATTGCATTTCTTTATTTCTCTATTTCAGTTGTTTGTAGAGCTGATAAATTCTCTCTGCTAAAGCCAGTTTATCTGATATCAAGGTGTAAATACAGCTTCTCTCCCACCCCCATCTCCCCAGCCATAGCTCCCATTATTTTCCTGCCCTCATCAGTCAGACCAACACCCACATTTACTCCCACACTTGAGACAACCTGGGTGACAAACCCTCAACCCAGCCTGAACACAAACACATGGAGGCTGTTCACCTGCACTACCAGAAGCTTCCTTCAGTGACAGCAAAACCTCTGTAGAGTCCCAGGTCCCCCTTATCCACTCACATGCCTTCACCCAGTGTCTCCCCCTGCTTTGGTACCACATGCTGATATAAGAACGGACAGGGCCACTCTCTGGGTGAGAAGTAACCTTCAGCAAAAGGCAGGAAGACTGTTGTGATGCAAAAGTGGTCAATACAAAACCTAACTTCTCCTGAAGCAAATGATTTTAAAGGTTGCTTTTGTACATGGTCAGAGATGTTCAGGCTGCAGTGGGCCTCATGTGTGAGCCACAAAGAAGGGGGAGCAAGGCCAGAGTGAATTCAGTTCGAAATCCAAATAAATATTCACAGATTCATTTGCCAAATATTCACCAGGTCTAGTCCACATTGCATCTTTAATCCATGGCCATTTCACATTGCCAAACTGATGAGACAGCTCCTGCTGTCTACAGTGCTGTCCAGACAGGCATCTTCATAATACAGAACTTGGAAGGTGATTAAACAAGCAAAAAAACCCTCCTCCAGAACTAGTCGTCAACCGCTCAAAGTGATTTGTTAATGTTTGCTATGAACCTTTACCCCCCAGGACAACTTTGACTCGAACACTCTTTGTATCAATGTGGAGGTGGGCCCAGCAAGGTAATCCAGAACTGTGGTACTTCCTGGTTACTCTGAACGTGCCATATACCCAAGCAGATGATACCTGCTCCGTGGCCCCGTGCCCAGGTCTTGCTTCATGTGGGGAGGCCACAGCACCTAAAAACCTTTTCCCGCAGGCCACCTCCATCTCACCTACACAAAAGCCCTGGTTCTAGTGTGTAACAATATGATATACACTCAGCTTGATTTTAGAGGGGATCAGGGTTGCACGAAGAGAGCATTCAAGCAGTTGGTTGAGTTAATGCCAGGGTGTTACGCCATGAGGGAGAGGGAACTGCTCCATGCAGGAGTTTCAGAGCCTGTTTAAATGAGCAGGGGAGATGCTTCCCTGGTCACATCTCCCATGTTTTATTCCAACAAAACCTATTTGAAAAAGTGAAGGCTGCCACTCCGATGGCACTGATGAGTTTCAGCCTTACCTGTGGGCACAGTGTCCGTGCACTTAAACAAGCACTTGATGGAGGAATTAAAAAAACAGCAAAAATTGCTTTCCTTTTGCATACCTGAAGCACAAGACAACTTGCTTATAGCCACTGAAATAATACTGCTGAGAAAAAAAATAAGCAAAATGTGTATACAAAGAATACTTTATCCTCTAATAAATGATTTACAGTATGGTCAGGGTAGACTGACTTAGACTAACAGGAGATAATTGTTCCCCTTCTGCATCAAACTGTGCTTCCTCCTTCTCCCCTCATTCTCACAGCAGTGATTAACTTAGGATAAATAGATTGTTCATCAGGAGTTAAAACAAGGACAACTCCTTCAAGCTGGAAATCTGGTTTATATCCTTAACCATTTAGTTTTGCAACTCCCCTTGGCTGTTAATGCCTCCTGATCTCAGTTTGGGAGCTGGGTTATCAAAAACCAAACCAGAACAAAAAGCCTGTCAGTGTTGTTAAGATTGCAGTCATGGCTAAATCATGTTGGATGGCTTTTTAACCGTCCAAAAGTCCTCACTGGAGTTCCTGTATTGCTGCTGACAGAGAGTGGGATGCCTCATCCAGGCGAGTGCACTGGCTCCTTTTAGACTTCTGAGGTTGCTGACATTCTCACTGCATTATGTGCCAAGTTTGTATTATTGTATCTGTAATTAAAAAAAAAAAAAATTTAAAAATTTGTTTTAGGCATCCAGATATCCTGCTGGTCATAAGTACTATAGAAAGTAAACATCCAATGAGAAGAATTTATCTAATGGCTGTTCCAGTAAGTTTGCACTGATTTCAGGGGGTTTTGCCTGTATCTCTTACAGCTGTGATGCCAAAACTTACATTTTTAAAATAAATTAATTTTTCTCTTTATTTAAAACAAAATGTTCTATACTGATCCAATCATAGAGCCAGCCCTTTCAGAGAAACAAGAAGCTGCTGTGCTCTGTGTGAAGATTACCTCTACCCCAAGAAGGGGATTTCTCAGGCAATTAATTCCACTCTTATCAATTAGCCCTTGTGAGGGAAGGAATTCTGTCTACTAGAAACTGGACAGAGAACTGGCCTGAAAACTTTAAAACATTTTGCCAGCTGAAGTCATCATAGGGACACTACAGCACCCATCCAAGGCCTCAAGCTATTTGAATCTTAGCAACCTCCCTGACCAAGAAAAATTGTCTAGTAAGTTTGTGAATTCTTGTATTTATCATAGAATCATAGAATCATAGAACAGTCTGGGTTGGAAGGGACCCCAAGGATCATAGGGTTCCAACCCCCCTGCCATAGGCAGGGCCACCAACCTCCAGGCCTGGAGCTACACAAGGTTGCCCAGGGCCCCATCCAACCTGGCCTTGAACACCTTCGGTGATGGGGCATCCACCACCTCTCTGGGCAGCTTGTTCCAGCCCCTCACCACTCTCTCTGTAAAGAACTTCCCCCTAATACCTCATCTAAACCTTCCCTCCTTCAGTTTTAATCCATTCCCCCTTGTCCTGCCAGTGTCTGCCCTTTTAACAAGCTGATTTCCCTCCTGTTTCTCTGCTCCCTTCAGGGACTGGCAGGCTGCAATGAGGTCCCCCCACAGCCTTCTCTTCTCCAGGATGAACAAGCCCAGCTCCCTCAGCCTCTCTTCCTATTAGTTTAATTAGATCTCTGGTTTCAGACAAGTTAAGAGGCAGACTCAATGCAGACGGAGGAGCAAGTCCCCATCCAATGAACGAGTCCTCCAAAATATTCCTTGACAGCATATTTTTCAGTAATTCTCATTAGAAGAGCTGAGAAGAAATTAATTGTTCTACTACCAAAGCAAGTCATTATTCAGATACAGCAGTAACAGCAATGACGTTTTGGCAATGCATTGAGCTTGTCAGAGTCCTTCGTACAACCTAGGAAAAGACAGAGCAGGTTTTGTGCTCTCTGGCTATCTGCAAAGCTAAGTGACAGCTGGAACGGCCGCATACGAGGTTGGTCAGAGAAGGCTGAGCTCAAGTGGGTCCTTTTCATTGCCTGCCAAAATACAGCAGCCTTGAAACGTTCCGGTAGGAAGAGGACAGTTTAGAAAGCGCCTCTGATTCCTGCTGTTCCAGCTGCTTCTCAGACGTATGACTTCAAACTACAATCCAGCTGCTGGTATTTTCATTCCAATTAAGATTTGAGTGTTTTTTAAACAAAATATTTTCATACAGTGACCATTAAGAGATTTCAGCATGATCTGATTTCAAACAACAAATGCTTACTGAATTGCAGAGACCGAGTCTGAGAGATGAAGAAACGTGTGTTTAGAGATTATAAAAATGCTAAAAGGATTTAACTTGGCAAGGGGAAGCCTGAGAGCTCAATTTGGCTCAAGGGACGCCAAAGTATCGCGGGCTGTGGTAAACAGTAACCCAGACCTCCTCTGTAAGCTGTCCATTAATGAGGGACCTGAGGGACACATTAGAAAATTAACAATTGGAAAATTTAAACCGAATCCAAGATCCAGCAGAGTGCGTGCAGTGTCCAGGCTATATGGTCAATGCAGTAGCTGCTTTTGAAGTATCTTAACACAGAGGCACTGGAAGTGGCTATTTTTTCTAAAATAAGATTGAAATTTCATTGTTCAGGAGGTAACGTGGCGGGCAGTAAGGCCAGGAGGAAAGCTGCTTGCTTCTACAAATAGGAGTGGTGATGTGGGTCAGACACACGTGATGGGGAGCTTTAACAAGGATGGGGGTCCATTTTGGGGGAAAAAGCAAATGTGGGAGACATGGGGACACTTTTACCCCATCAGCTCCTTCTTGCCCTGGTACTGCTGCTGCAGAAAGAGAAGCTGGAAGGGGGTTGGTATTGCAACAGGGAGCAGAAAAGGTGCTCACAGAGCTGAACCTTACAGGCAGCGTTCCTCTGAAGGGCTTGGTTTTGGAGGTGTAGTGCCTTTCTCCTCCAGCCCTCCTGGAGACAGCAAACAGCAGCAAGCTGTGCTGGGTACTGAGCACCGATAGCAGCAAACTATGGGACTTAGTGGTCCAAGGATCCAATCCACAACTGCAACCAGTAAACCTCCTGTCATGGCAAGTTTAGGCTCCCTCATATGTGAATGCTCACCATATCACACCAGCTACCACAAGATTCCAGGGAAAGCAACATTTTTCTGTTCATTATGGGAAATGAAAGTTGCTACAACGAGGAGGCTCCTTTCTCTAAGTCCTGACTGCGGTGCCTACAGCTGTACGAGCAGAGACAGCCTGCCTGCCAGCTCTGAGCCATCCTTCCATGCATCTGGGGCACCAGGATGCATGTCTAAAAGCGGTCAGCTTTCATCTGGAGCTTCCCTGTAACTAATTATTACAATGAAGTGGCCAAGTACGCGGGGGATAACCACACAGTGATAATTTCCCCCAGGCTCACAGACCCACCATATGCAAAGCTCGCAGCAATCTAGATTCTAGAAGTCTACAATTATCTTAAGCAGGGGATGCAGGGGGAATCAGCCAGCCCCTTTTCAGTGTCTGTGGGGACAGGACAAGGGGCAATGGCTGCAAGTTGGAGCACAGGAAGTTCCATACCAACATGGGGAAGAACTTCTTCACAGTGAGGGTGAGGGAGCCCTGGGACAGGCTGCCCAGGGGGTGTGGAGTCTCCTTCTCTGGAGATATTCAAGACCAGTCTGGATGCCTATCTGAGTGATATGTCCTAGGAAGCTGCTTTGGCAGGGGGTTGGACCCGATGATCTCTCGAGGTCCCTTCCAACCCCTACAATTCTATGATTCTATGATTCTAGATGTCCATGGCCATGCCACTGTCAGAAGACAGTAACTGGTGCCTGACACATCTTTTCAAATGGTGAGTTAAAATCCCTGCACCTTTCAAATATGTTTTGTCTTCTGAAGAACAGCCAGAAGCGGGGATTTAAAGGTGGAGACAGCTTTCTAACCGCCTCGCACTGGTCCTGTAAGAAACATGATCACATGGCTACTGGCAAAAGGCCTAATTTTAATGGCATCAAATGTACATGGACTTTTGCTGCAATCCTTGTTACATTTTTTTATGATGAGCCTTGGTCCCAGCTCCATAGCAGATTCAAACCAGAAGTTGTTCAGATGAAGGTGGGTTAGTAATGAAAAGTGAACCTACAGGAATGACCACTGGCAATCTTGACTATCAAGCACAGAATTAGGTGCCAGCAACACGAAAAGATTTATTGAGAGACATAAACACATAGATCAAGGGAAAAGACGAAGCTTGTTGTGGGTTTTTTTATCTTTATTGCTGTGAAAGAGGAGTCCCGTCTTCTTTCATTGTCATATTTTTTTCCATTGGGTTTAACAGCTCTTGGGACATCCCTCCCCTGGTATGTACAGGAATATATTCTTCATCTCCTATAACGATTCAATATGTGGACTGCATAAGGAGCACAGGCTGTAATATCTGAGCATCTTTCCCTTTTCATACTATATATGGAGCACACACTAATTTACATGAAGTTCTAGTTGCAACAGGTATCACCCTGCTATTGACATTCCTCAAGGAATACTAAATATTTCTCCCAAAACTTAGACAATAGATGGAAGAACAACACTTCAAATGTTTTGGACTCGATGTGTGAATATCACAGCTACTTTGTGGAAAAAGGATTGCATTCAATAGCAAATAGCTAATTAAATAAATACAATTAAGCTTTTTTTTTGCTTGATCATAGTTTTCTGGAAGTCGCTTGGTGTATGGGTGTTCACAGAAACACTGTGGAACATCAAGAACTCCAAAGCTATTTAAGAGTGTTTAGAAATCCAGCATACAACTTCACCGTGTTTCTATCATATCTCTGCTATTAATTAATGAAGTGGGGAGTGTTCTCCTGGAAAAGGAACATACCATTCATGACTGCTGTGCCACTCAGAGGGAGAGCAGGCATCTCTCAGCCTGCAGAAACTATCCGTCTTCAGTGACTTACCATGTCGTCATCCGATGCCTGGTCCTACCCCAGGACCGAAAGTGAACCCCAAGATTTCTGTCTTGGCTTTGGCCCTTTATTTCTTAAAGAATCCATTTAGACTTCTGTGCGGGTATTTTGAGAGATACCGTGGAAAAACTTCCATCTTTTCTCTGTTTTTCACTCCAAGCTTCTCAAAGCCCCGGCTGTGCTGACGTTTGAAAACGGTTTCACGAGCAGTATCTGGAAACTTCAGCCGAACTGATTGATTGTGTTTAATTGCATTTTGGTTTCATCAACGCAGTCCCATAAATCTACCACTTGTCAAACAGAGGGAGCTGATTAATGGAGCAACGTCTGCCTGCAGTTGAGTTACAAAGAAATCTCAACAAAATATGAAAGTCTTTGGGGATGTAGGGGTTTTAACTCCTGATGCTACGTATGCTCTGGGCTGCGGGTGCGAGGGCAAGAGGTGGAGGAGGCTCCTCCGAGAAAGACATCGAACACGGCACTGTGAAGAGCAAGGGACTGCTGCCTCTTCGCTTCTCGTCTCATCTGTCTGCAACACATGGAACAAAGCGTGGAGCAAGCCACAGAAGATTTTTCCTCCTTGTTTATTGCAACACTGAGAATAAAGGGAGCTCAGCACACAGCTGTAACTGTGAAGCCAACTTAGGTGGAGAAATGGAGACTACAAGATCCAAGTGATATCTGTCATATTTAGGGCAGTTGGTATCGAAAGTGAGGCCAGGCATAAAAATCTGGGGTGATTTTAAGACCTGTTGGAACCATCCCGAGTGTAAATTCTGTTTCCCAACCATTAAGCCAGATGAGGATCCACAGAGTATTTGTGAACAATGAAGCAAAAAGTCAAACGAGGAGCAAGCAAAGTGCTGCCAAATCCTAAGGAGAAAAAAAACCCCAATACTTCTAACTCACATTAAAAACTTTTCTCCTTCAGAATCTTTATCTGGTTAGTAATATTTTTATTGAATCTTCCAGAACCCTGCCATGATTACGTCTATTGAACATTTATAAGTCATTAGCTTCATAATTGAGTAACCTGTACGGCTAGACCTAGGAAAATTATTGTACAGGTTTAGTCTATATAGATGTATAGACTATTTTTTATGCAAAAATACCTATAAAGGGCTACTGAACCCTGAAAAACAAACCAATGGATCATATTTCATTAAGCAGCTGATAAATAAATATTACATCTCCTCTGACGTGAATGGAGTCTTGGATTACATCAGCTGAAGAAGTCTACCATTTGTTATAACAGCTGTCAGGGAACAAACCTTGGAAATTTTAAATGAGAGGGGAAAATATTAATTTGGAAAAATATATAGGCAAATTTTTATTACTTACTATTGCCTAGCAGAAACCTTTGGGTTGTTGTTTGTGGGGTTTTTTTTCCAAATCTGTGACCTGAAAAATACAAATACCTTCTAAATAAAACAATCTTCTTCAAAAGTAAGTGAAATATAGACAAGAAAACTAGTAAAAGGAGGGAGAATTCATGAAAGTAAATGCTTCAGAAAAGTTGGATGTGCCAGACAAGTTGCACACTGGCAGTTTCATTTCAAACTCCTTGGCAGCTCCACAGGAGATGAGCACACAGGCATTTGGGTTGGCGGCTTCCTGAAGCTGATGAGGAGAAAATGAAGTTTCATAAGGAAACACTTTGAATTGAGAGCCAGTACCAACTGCACAAGTTTTCTTCTCTCACCTCTTTCCTTACGGCGCACTGCTCAGCTTGTGGCAGACCATCGCTCTCCCTTCAGCTGAAGGCCTCTGCACCACCATCTTCTGCACCCCCAGTACCAAGGCTGCATGGAAAAGGTCCCTCACCTCTGAGCTAATTTTGCACCAGCAGAAACCGGGCTCTGTCCTATGGTCTCCAAAATGAGCTGGAACAAAGGCATCCTTCTGCCATAGTACTTAATTGCTCTTCTCAGGAAACTTCCTCACAGGCCAGCTGTAGGCACGCAGGATCAGAGTTTCCTCAGGAGCATTGGCACTGACCTTTCGTGGTGGCAAACTGTTCTCAAGTGCTTTGGCACTCAGGACTTAACACATAACTCTTGAAATTCAGGCATGATGTAAGAAGATGCAACTCAATCTTTCTCCAGCAGTGTCACACCTGCTCTTTCCAGGCCGGGATGTAGCCTGCTCTTCTGAAAACCCATCAGTCCCACGGCCAATCCCTCACTTACTGAATTTAGCAATACCACAGTAGTCAGCTGTCAGTTTAAGCACTTCTGTGGCAACAAACTTCTGGGAAAGAACGTGCTGTGTGCTGCTGAATAGTCCTAAAAGAAAAATAATTCACAGTTGTGCCAGGGAAACACGTCTAGACAAAATACTGCACCTTGGCACCTTCTCTGAGATGCCTTTAAAACACTCCTTGGCAGTATTGATCTTTTCCATAAATTGTAATACACTTTGTTTCCAGCATAATGGGCCATAGATTTCTCCAGACAGCAGTGACACTGGGGCCCTCGTTTGCCATCCAGTCTCTCCATTCTCTCATTATTGCCTTAGACAATTCAAAGGCATGATGCCACAGCAGGAGAGATAAATTTTTCCTCTGCCATAAGGAAATATCAGTCCTCCCTAGAAATCCCTTGAGGCTTTGGAAAAGCTTGCCCAGTTAGTTCCCTATTTCACAGGAGGCAACCTGGTGCCAGCACATAGTGCTGGTCAGTGGAAATGGTACCAGGCTCCTCCCAAACCCTCCTGAGATGTACTGGCCCCATGCCAGGCCAGGATAAAGGCTGTCAAAACACTTGATAGATGCCCTGAGCAATGCAAAATCCATGATATTTAAAAGCGTATTCCTCGAGAAATTCTGGCACTGGGAGAAAAACATCATCAGCTTGAAATGGAAATAAAACATTTCAGAAGTGCAATTATTTGTAGTACTTGGGTCTCATTTTGATTTAGTCTAGCCGTTCTTGTTTGATAAAAATCAACATATTCTGTTCTCACTTTGTGTATTATCATCTACTGTTTAAATAGTCACAGCACAAAATGACTTCATTTCCATCTGACAAAGTGACTCTGATAGGGTCATGTCATTCTGATGATGTCAGAATACTTCATCTTCTGCAGGACACTTGTGCTTTAGAAAGCTGTTGACCAAACAGTGTTTTCCACTGCAGAGGAATTCAATCAGAATTTTTTTGTCCAGCTGTGATAACCAAAAACAAGTCAGGACCTGACTTCTAAAATCCAAATGCCTTAATAGATGGGGAGGTCTCTCGTCAAATGCATTGAATTCATTGAACAATACATCCCACTGAACCTCACCACAAACCAGTGCAGCGTTCCAGAACTCTGCAGACCTGGGTTACCTTTGGCCAACACCACAGATTTTCAGCATCACAGAAAAGTTTCAGCTGGAAGGGTCCCCAGAGATCATCTTGGCCAACCTTGTGTTGAAAGCAGGCCCTTAGATTAGGTTATCCATGGCCTTCCCAAGCCAAGTTTGGCTATCTGCAGCCAGGTAGACTCCACTGCTTCTCTAGGAAGCTTATCCCACTGTCCCAAATTGTCTCACAGTTACAAAATCATTTCTAAAATCCAGGTGCCTCCTGCCCCTCGTTGTCTCCATGCAAGCCCTGTGAAGAGAGTGAGTGCCTCCATCTTCTCTCTCCTTTAGTTTTACAGAAAATCTTTTTAATGGGAGTTTTGCATAGGTAAAAGGGGATGAAAAAGAAGACTTGCTGCACAAAGTCTTTTGCATTCAAGCTGCTTGTAACATTGAAGACTCATGGCGACAAAAGCTCAGGAGGACAGAGACATCTTTACAGGAAACAGAAGGCTTGATGGGTCTCTCCAAGCCCACGTTGCAGGAAGTAACTTATGCTTCCAGCACATTTATTACATATACTCTGGAAAAATCGATGAAATATTTTTAGAATAATTAGATGAAATTATGCAGATACAGAACTTCCTGATTACAGAATGGACAGATGACCTTTCAAAACACGGTGGTGTTTTGCCTCAGTTTTTCGCTCAAGTACATTGGGCTACTTGATAAAATCTAAATGAAACTAAAGCATACAAAGGTTTCTGGAAGGTTTGCTAAAGGGCTTGTCTTTTTAACACCTCTTTACCATTCTAGAATAGTAACAGTCACACACTGACTTGAGCAGCCACTCTTTGCATAAACTTAAAATTTCCTGGACTATGCAGTCACCAAACCCTGCTCTTTGGGATCTGCATGATACAATCCTTCCCATGGCAGACTTGGAGGACAGGAGGAATCATTACCACCAGCTCACTTGACCACTGGATTTTGCTTGCTCCAACTGGGTGAAGGTCAATGGCATCCATCAGTACTCTGCTGCTGCCACTGATGGTTTCTACCATCTGAAAGATGTACTTTTTCACTCAGCCAGGATGGGGTGGGTCTTGCTCCATCCTTCAGGCACTGGTTCTGAAGCTTTCATGGAAGAAACCTTTATTATTAAAAAGTATTTAATAGCAGTGTGTATACCCTGACCATGACAACTCTTAACCGTCGCTTGGCTTAATGAATTACATTGAGATCATCAAATCTCTCAAAAGAAAAGTGGTGCCCAGAGGTCAGGGCTTTGTCATGCTCTTCTCTCAATGCCTAGATGTGAAAATCTCTGGATTTTCTACACAGCTCGTGTTACTTTCAGAAATAAGCCAGTGAACTTGTACCCCTTTTGGCAAATTTGAAACTAAGAACACAGTTAAACCTCTTATGTTTGCAAAAGCATAATGAAACAGGTATTCAGTGATGTAAAACCAACAGAAAAAGTGACTGAACCGAAGCAGTCTTATCTGATGGATCTAGCCCACGCTACTTGCTCCATTACAAGTAAAACCAAAAAACCCCAAACACGCCCCCCAGAAACCCCCCAGGAAACATGAACTTCTTTACAGACTTGGACCATAATAAACCTGGTTTCTACATCTGTATTTTCTCATATATTATGCAGTTGATTTGAATCAATACTCAAATGAGGAACAAGAAACAATTAGGTGCTGCAGGAAACCGATTATGTGCAGAACGTAATCCTTATTATCCGCATCAATATAAATTCACTTCCTGACATAATGCTGCTACTCATTATTGCTCGTTATTAACGACAAGTTTATTTTTAGATGAGATACCAATCCAAATTCCTAACCTCTTCATCTCCTGAAAGAAGAAAGCGGGACAAGAAGGAGTATGGCCCCTTCAGACAACTTTCAATGCTGGGTTTTATTTTCTGCTTTCTGATTTCCTCTTGCAACTCCACACCCAGAGACTATTCTGCTTGTGCCCCAAAAATTGTATTTGTTTATGAAATTATTGTCTACCTCTAAATCTTCAAGAGCTAAAATAAAAATGAACAAAGGAAAAGCAGATGAACTATTGGAAACAAAACAAAGGTAGCCAAGTTTACATTATTTAATAGCTTTCTGCCATGTTTCTGAGTGTTTACGTACTTTTATTTTAAAAGTATTTTTAAAGTAGATGCTTTTAAATTCAAGACAAGAAGAGCAAGATTTAAGATCTCTGGATACCCTTTAAGAGAATCTTAAAACCAGACAAATGCCATTAAGAATATTGTGGTTTCTGTCAGTAGCTACTGTTGCTGTGAGCAGTAATAGATGTTGTGGGGGAAAGGAATTGTTATTTTTTTGTGGGGCCAGGGGGAATTTTTCAATCAGATAATTCTTAGTTGAAAAATGCCAGTTTTTAACAGGGATTTTTTTTTTTAAAGTTTCTTGGGATTGGTATTGGATTTCTGGTTAAAGAGATGAAAAGAAACCAAGTAATAGTTTGGTGTCTGGAGCAGTTTCACAGCATGTGGCGAAGACCAGGTTCAATAACCCTTTTCTGGCCAACCTGTGACAGTAACGTGTCCATAAAGTTCCCATCTCTGACTCAAGCACTAACTATTTTGGTGTGTCTTCCTTCTCTTTTCAAGTTAAAAAAAAAAAACAAAACCCCAAACTTTGATTCTCTTTCCATGATGACTGTGTCTTTCCATCTGTTACGATCTTCTAAAAAAATCTTCTACACAAATGGTCTTCCAACCTTTCTAATATGAATGAGGAACCTCACTAATTCAAGGATACAGCCTGATTAAATAAAAAGAGAACACATTTTATGTCTACACTGTGAACACTTTAAACCATTTTCCAGCAAAGAGTGCCCCACCCCACAAACACCAAAGATTTTACATATATTTACTCAAATAACCCATGCTATTCATGAGCAGATATTTTTATAGGATAGAAGTAAAATTACTATTCCTGAAAGAATTGCTTTGTAACATAGGATCTATGATAAGGCCAGAAGGAAATGTTTCTGGATGTGTTCCATCGCTTGATGTTCAGGAAACCATTTTGTATGACACAAAAGATTAGAAAAAATAAGCTGCATGACATTTATTTTGTAATTTCAACATTAATATCTGTAGAAACATTTTATTATCAGTACAAAAGTTAACAGAATTTAATATTTCTTTTACCCAATTGAGGAAAAAAAAATATATCAACACATAAAACAGTGTAATTTGCATTTGTATTGCATGGCCACATCAGTGTGAGTGTTCTGAAAGTAAAAACACAAGGTTTCTGTAAAAAGATACAAACAACAGCGAGATTTTAGCAGAGGCCGGTGCTATACCTACTGGTACGGACTGGATCAGAGGGAAATACTGGAGTCAGCATGAATTAATCCCTTAAAAAGATGCTGATATTCATATGGCAAATTGTCATTAGAAACAACTTCTCCATTCTAACTTAAGTTAAAAAGAGAGGGATAGTCTAAAAGGCAAAGGATCCAGGCCAAAAGATCTGGAACCTATTATCCAACCCAGGGAAGAAAACTGTAGTTAATTTGATGCATGTGCAAGTCAGGGTAGAAGCTCATCTCCTTTTAGAGCAGTACGTTCTGCTACAGTTATAGACAAATTAATGTCTTTCCCTACTTTAGGAACCCTCTTTACATTTTTCTTCCTCTGTCTTCTCTGTATGTGGAATGATTTTTGACCATGGGAAACACCACTAAAGAATGACATTGTTAAAAGTGACAGGTATTGAGAATAAAAGACTTTCTTGTTAAAGGATTTGGTTTTGATAAGAATAATCATCTGACACCGCAGTTTTTAACACAAATAAATCAAAAGTTTAATTCCCCAAAATTAGTTATATACTGTAAATATTTTTTTTAAAAGATCTGAAAACTAGTAAAGTCTGAGCAATATATCTACTAGTTCTCTGTGCTGCCTGCATAGAAATGCCATTTAAATTACAAAAACACAACAACCCTATAAACGATTAACTGTTTTGTACATTACCAATTAGTTAATAAATTAATGATATACCATTTTCCCTGAAAGTAAAGTATTTTCCACCTTTGGATGGTGAAAATTAAGAAATTCTGTGTAAGAACAGCATTTAGCAAATAGCTGTTAAAAAAGAGACTAATTTGCTAGGTGGATTGGGACATCCATTTTTTAAATCAATACAAAAAATAATTCATTGTAAATATATATAATATATATTTATACATATTTTGAATATATTTACATACATCCAGCACCTATATACTGCATTTGTGCTCTGTAAGTGTGTGCCAACATATATTTTCTCCAAATATTACAAAATAAACAAGGAAGGCAGACCCAAAGTTTGCCTCAAGTCCAACTGGTCCATTGTACAAAGAAAGTCTGTTGCAGCTTACAGGAAGCCAGAAAATTGATAGCGATGGGTATGTAGACACAGCTCAAACATTCTTCTTTCTTGGGAATATTTCAAAGTAGCAAATGATGAGATTCTTTATGTAGGTTCTGACTGCTTTCCTCCCAACTTTTCCTTTTTTTTTTTTTTTTTTGTTTTTTGATTCTTCTCCCCTCCCTCCCCCTTTCCCCCCTCCCCCCACCTCATATTTCATATGTACAAGCAGAAACATTAAGGTCCTGGAGAAAAGGTTTTGGTTTGTATCTGGTAGGTAGCTTGATGTTCTTGTTTTGTTCTTCCCCTGTCCAATTTCTTCTCATGTTTTAACACTTCCATTCATGTGTTGGTACTTGGGAAGACAAGGTTCGTAAGGCATTGGATCGGGAGAAAAAACAGAGTCATCACCTGAAGAACATGAACTCCTGGTGTCAGGGTAACTAGGTGAATATTGTTCAAGAGGTCCACTGAGGTCCAGGTACTCCTGTGGCAAAAGAAGTAAAATCATTGCTTTATAGAGTGAATAAAACCGACAATAAGAGGGGTTAGTTACCACTGCTCTGATTTTGGTTTGAAACTCCAATGGGTAAAAGAACAGCTTAAAAAAACAACACTCATTTCTGCAAAGTAATTGCATTCAAAACTGTCTGTTGCTTAAATATCTCATAAAGCAAGGAGCTTGGGTAGAGAAAGAAAGAAGCCAGTAACACAGGACTTTTCTGAAGTCCACCACCACCAGCATTAGCCGCGTCAGTGGAAATAAACATGCCAACCACATCAAAAGAGGACTTTTCACTCGCAATGATAAAAATGAAATTTCATCCTAAATAGAACCATTTTTCTTTAGCACATGGTAATGATTTGGAGAGGGGAAGATACTTCCAACTTTATATTCCTTTGGTCACTTTGAATATCTGGTTTATATTCTGTGATATTAACTTTGTCTTTAAACACGCAGTGGCATACGTGCAAAAAAGGAACTGAAAGGAAAACAAAATTAAATTCACTAGATTTGGGTTTTTTTACACTACATATTCGTGTGTGTGTGTGTGTCTGCCCCAGAGTAGCCATGACCAAAGCAATCATTAAAAAAGGAAATAATATCTGCTGAGTCCAAGTTTTGGGTTAAGGCCCTTTTGCTAGAAACAACAGTTTTGGCAAGAGAATAAAGTTATTTTTCCCCTTGAAATGTTCCTTCTCTTTCAACTTCTAAAGGCAGCTGCATTCATTTAAATGCAATATCTCTTCATTTGCTAAACCACAAGTTATGATCGTACTGACAAGACAAGTCTTTTACCTCAGTCAGTGTTTTATGCTGCTGCCCTTAGGTTTGGGGTAATTTAGTTCTTTGGTTAACTGTTTGGGTTTTTTTTTCTTTTAAGGCAGACATTCAATCATTATCATGATACAGTTTAAAAACGGACGCTGTTTTAAAGGGGGGAAGTGGAATGTAGGTTTTAAAATGCTGAGAAGCACAGTAGGCATCAAGACAAGGCAGTCTGGATCTACGATCACTGCCTCTCTCACTGCCCAGGCTTTTAAAAAATCCACATGTATTTATTAGCCAAACAGTCCTACGTGAGCAGAAATAATCGACCGCTTTCTAGACTGAAGAAAGTATTCCAAGATTTGAAGAAATGGGGCTTTCTCATAGGATATCATGGCTCTGCATATCATAAGGCTTGATGTAATTCAGTTATGAATGCTTTATTGAAAGTAGGATCCTTATTCCATCTCCAGTCTCCTTATCCAACACCACATAAAGGCTTAAAAGAAGGTTCCAGTGTTACGTTGGTTCTTGGTGTTTATGTAACAGCACAGCCATGATGCTGGCTCTCTTGGTGACTCTGCTCACGTGTCTCTGGGAAACGTCACACACTACTCTGGAAAGGTAGGGAACAGGGGAAATAACAACCCCTCAAACCAAAATACCACTAAAAAACCCCAAACCTCCCCACAACAGGTGATGACTCAGCATGGAGAAGAGCAAGACATTACCATTTAAGCAGAAAAAATTACTTGCACAGATGCAGAAAGTATTACTGGCTGCCCTAGCAATTCTTTGCATGGGGTTATCTAGGCTGACCCTGGATCACAGGTATTGATCAGGCAAAACTGGGCAGACTACAGAAAGCAGCACAAACTATAGAGGAAAACAGGACACACCGGAGTTCTCAGGAGACACGGTGTGAGAACACGAGTTTTCAGAACGCAGAAGGTGTTGCACACCCAAGTGAAACAATTTGCTTTCCATGTCCAGAGTAAATAGGACCTAAAGCAGTATCTTACGTTGAAAGGTTAGAGATTAGGAAAAACTTTCAAGAAGTAAGGCTAATGGAACAAAGCAAGAGACTGTCAAGGGGCGATGCGGAAATACAGCAGTGGAGATCTTTAAGGACAAGTTATATAAACATCTGTCAGGAATGACAAACATATAGTGGGTCCTGCCGTAGGCCGATCAGATGGACTGGATGTGTTCCTGAGCTTTTTCCAGCCCTTTTTTCCTATGATTCTAGTCTAACGTAATTTATATAACCCTAAAGGCCTTTTCAGGTTACCTTTGAGATCATTCCAGATCCACGAGCAGTACAGAATTGGGAAGGCAAGATGGTTAACACACACACACACACAGAAAGCAATATCCTTTCCCAGGCTCAGAATTGCAGCCCAGAACCTCCCTCTTGTCTTTGCAAATGCACGTCCAGTCCAAGCCACCCAGCACTCCTCAGTGGCAGCCAGCCCATCTCCAACCGGTCTTGTGAAATCAGATATAAATTAGGCAGGAGAGGATGGAGTCAGGACCAGATGAGGGGAAAACAGTAACGGCTCGTGGTGCTGTGCTACTGGCTCCATAGGAAAAGCACGTTCCTGCCTCATCTCTGAGCCATCCCCGAAGATGACACTAACTCTTAGAAACAGAGTTTCTTACAAAACAGAATTCAGACAAATTTATAGCTGCTGTGCACGCCAAAAATCTTTTTCAACCAGATCTACTAGGTAAAGGATGATCGTACAATTGTACACAGAGCTGCTTAATAATCCAGTTTTTGTTTCTCTGGCAATTTGGAAAAATTAGAAAGTAATGTTGAGTACCCATATAAAGCAATCAGTCTTTTTTTCCCTCCTCCCTCCCTCCCCACCCCACATTAATAAGCAATAGCAAATCTGGAAAAAAAAAAAAAATATTTTGAAATGGTCAAAAGTTGCTGCAACTTGCCTGGGTGTTTTGTTCTGTTTTTCCCCCTCCTGCTATAGATATAATGTCTCAAGAATTTTTAACATGTTTCTGGGCCACCAAGCATTTTCTCTCAAAAGAAGTTTCCACCAAAAGAATCAACATTTCCATCTCTTGTGACCTTCTGTGAAGGTGCATGTGATTTAGTGGTAAGAGAACAGATTCCTGTGTGAATACCCTAATCAGCGTGTGCCTTGCTAAAACTAATAATAACTCAGACCTCTGAAAGAATGCTCTTCAAATAAAACCTTTTTGCATTCATATATCCCAACCTGAAGCAGTGTTAGGCAGGACCTTTGGATAATTGGATGGCTGTTCACACGTTCCCCGTGGGTCCTCATTCCCTCCACAGAGAGCTATTTCAGTGAACCTAATTCAGTCTCAGACATATAACCTGAAATCTACCATTGACAATTTTTCCTCTTCTGACCTAGATAGCATGGCTGGGAATCAAACTGAGTTGAGAAATGAGAAACACCACAATCTACTCTCCATCTCTCCTTCACATGAAACTCGTGTTGGAACAGAAACATTGCCTCTCAACCTGCTGTGTGTAGTCTCTCAATATCACGACGTTAAAAACATCAAAAGATGTGATGAGAAAAAAACCCCACAAAACCAGAAACACTTTAAAGATGTGTTTCTGTTTAGTTACATAAATCAAGGCATAATGGCAAGAAACCGAGGATTTCATACAACACATAACTTAGCTGCGCGTAAGCTCAGAGGACAACGACAAACAGAACAAGAAGAGAACTTGAGCAGGATTTCAGAAGGGAATAAATTCCATCTGTCTCCTGAACCATTTGTCCTGATCAGCAGCTTACAGAGGGCAACGATTTACCTACCTCATTAGTTGTGAGAGTGAGAATCCGATCCAAGTCTTCTACCAACTGTTTAAAAGTCGGTCTCTGTGAAGGCACAGCATGCCAGCAATCTCTCATCATCATATAGCTGTAAGGAATACACATTTTCTTGGCTTAATTAAAATCACACGTCCTTCGTAAACCTTTTCATGCACAGTCAATGTTCTCCATCACATGTCAAGCAGCAAGCACCCACTGCCCTACACGTGGACCACTGACTCCCAACATCATGCAATACTCTCCTTTCCCCCAAAAGGTGCAGTTCTACTCCTTGCCCAGTGTCTAAATGACCTTTTTGTGGACCCAGTTCTGTAACCTTCTGTCCCACTGGTTTCAATGGTATTAAATTGCACGTGCTTAATATTTTTGCATGTAAAGGGTTGATGTTTTTATGAAGTGAAGAAAGTAAAATAGGGAGAAAATTTAAAAACAGTCAAGGGTTATGCTGGAACACCAGAAAGGGAAAACACTCTCCCATCATCACCAGAAGATAACGCTGTGTTAATGCAGATATTCCCAGATGTGTCTTATCATGTGTAATACCAGTCTGATGTAACTTATATATGATTAGTGGTATGTGTGTCATTTAGGAATTTACATGTTAATTAGATGAAAATAAAAGAAATACAGGTTTAAAAACACTGGTGAAAGCTGGCTTGTAGATGGTCTCTTCTTTTTTTTCCAGTGGGATCACAGCAGGGTGTGTAAAGGAGTATCCTCCTGAAAACTTTTTCATAGCTTTCCTTTACATACCTACACACATGGATATCCACAATTTTACATTTAAGCCATTCAGAAAATGTGTGATTCTGGTGAGGGTAGGAGCATGCATTAACTGTGTGAACTGAGCACAGTTTGTGCCCTTCCATTCTAGTATGGCAAACAAGGGTTCTTACAGTTCATTGGTGCAGTTGGCAGGTTTATCCATCCGGTGCCCTTCTTTAAGCAGCTTAAAAAGTTCCTCTACTGGGATTCCTGGGTAAGGCGATCCTCCTAACGTGAAGATCTCCCACATTAACACACCAAATGACCAACTACAAAGCAAAAAAGAAAACAGCATCAGTAAATCTGACTTACTGTTGAAAACAGAGATGTTTCCCCTGATAGATGCAATGACTGCCAATCCCTCTTAGGAGATGCTTAAATCAGCATCTGCCCACCTATGACAGCGTTGAGCGGGGCATCCACCCATCATGTGCATGGGCAGCAATGGGGACTGACCAGAGCACATTCTCAAACACTCTTTGCTGTTGTCTGGTGCGCTCCAAGCACCCAAATATCCAGGTCTACTGCAAAGAACTGTGCCTTCACAGCTTAATTATTCACCGAACATGCACAGCTAAATTGGGATGAGATTATGTGGTGGGATATTTTGAAAAAGGAAGCTGTTCAAAACAAAAATATTTTGCATCATTCTGCTCTTCTATTTTTTATTATTACTATTCATTTCTGCTAGGAAATGAAGAAAGATAATTTTAAGCCAGCTTTCCTGCCTGCTTGCCACCTCCAGAGCCTGCCTCATCACGCCTTGCTGGCAACCTCAGGGCTCTTTGGCAGGCAGCTTTGCCAGGTGAGCAAAAGCTCTGAGCTTCTCTGCAGCTCTCCTAGATTTGCAGCACTGTATTTTAGTAAACTGTTTGCATAAACTTACAATAATATTATCTTTAGCTGTCTTCAAAGCCACCACAGGGCCAAGAGCCTCCTGGTTCCAGCACTGAAATCCTCGTGCTCCGTGGCTGCTAAGGAGCTCAGGCTGACTTTCAGTCCTGAGCCAGTGAAGTAGTTTTCTTCACATGCACTTAAATATTTTGCCAGGATGTTATTTTGAAACAAAAGCTTGATCCACCCTTAACCTGTGTATATAGTTTCCTTTGTAAATAACATAAAGATGGCAAGAAAAGACTCAACTAAATGCTTTTCTTGAGAGAGCTGCTCAGGAAGCGCACCCATGTTAAAGAAAGAGGAGATACCTCTTGTTTTCTCCACTCTGTCCTCTTTCTTTTTAACCTTCCACTGGCATGTGTAACCTTTTACACCTGTGCTGGGAAGCATCCAGCCCTTTAGGGTTAACAGCTTCTCTTGGAGACATAAAAAACATAAGATCTTCATCTGCATTGCATAAAAAGCCCAAGTCTACTTCAAGCACAACGCACACAAGTACTGTAGATGGGCCTAGGAAACTGTAATAGGAAGCAGAATAAATCCTGAGCGGTTGCATCAGCCAGCGGCTCTGCGCACACATTAAAAGATTTTCAAGTGTCAGAGTCCAATGATTTCCTACTACATGTGAAGTACTGCTGGGAAGCAACCACACTTCTAAAAATCAGAGAAAAATTTTCCAGTAGGCCCAGGCTATGTTTTATCACACCTAATCTTAGCACAATTTTTTATTAAGAAGTTCTCAGAAACTTTTCTCCTTTTCTTTCTTTCTCTCTCTCTCTCAATTTTTATTTAAAAAAAAAAAAAACCAACAAAAAAACCCCAAACCAACCCAAACCCTGGAGGAAGTCCAGAGTATGTCAAAAGCCAAGCAAATTAGATAGACTCTTTGTAGCTGCACATCCGTAAATAAGTTCAAGCGGGGAAACTTCCGCACTGACAGAAGGAGGTTAGCATTTTCCACCTTTCATGTGCTTTGAAGCTGGGCAGATTAGTAACAGAGCACTGGTTAGCAGTCTACCATAAAATCCCCACTTTCTAAGGGCAAGTCCTGTTCCATCTATTAATACGTGGAACAGAATGAAAACACTTAAAGGTAAAGGACCACAGGAAAAAAATACTTTTAAAACATCCCAAATTTTAACCAATACAAACCAAAACAACCCTCCCTCCCACCTTGCAAACCCCCGTTCAAATAAGGCCACTTACACATCACTTTGATGCGTGTAAACTCTGTCAAAAAGGGCTTCTGGAGCCATCCACTTTACTGGAAGCCGTCCCTGTAAGTTTGGAGGGGAAAGGAAGACAAATTAAAATGGTAGCGATTTACAGGATGTTTTCAAAGCCAAATTATATTTTTTTAAAAAAAGATTAATCACATCTCAGAGAACAGTCTGCTAATGCAAACCAGCACATAATTCACCTTTAGTGAATTAGTAAAATGGGCTAAAGCATGGAGAATTTTAAGAAAAAGTTAAGAAAAATTGATATAAACACATAAATTAAAAGCAGTAAGAGCTCTCACAATGTTTCCGCAGTGCTTACGAGGAGAACGACAGGATAAACAGACTGAAATTGAAAAGTTCATTCCACTATGGCTCTTTAAAGACAAAAAAAACCCTAACCAATAATCCTCTGCAAAGCAGGCCTGCCTGCAAAAATAAGTTGATCACCAAACCCAAGAATTTTGTTTTCCATGCTCCACCTCTCACAGTGACCCAAAGCTCACGGTCACGAGTGCCTGCTGCTTTGCACATCAAGTCTGCTCTGCTCAGAGCCGAGGAATCACACTGAATTTGAAGAATATGCAGAAGGTTCAATTCCCTCGGGTACTGACATACCCATACCTGGTGGGCCTGTCTTTTGGAGGTAGGCAGATATTACCATTAAAACGTCCTTAATCATTTATGGATTTATTTTCATAGGTAGAGCACTTAACATGGTTCTTAACAGCGGTTAATACTTATACAAAATACTAAAAGCCTGTAGAGGTAAGTTCTGCAAAGTTCCTACCAAAACCAAAGTGGAGTTAACTCAGGACCTTGGGAGATCCCCTGAGAAGGTGTAAGCTGTTCAAACTAAGCATCCACTACATCTGAAACTTTTTGTCTCCTTGGTTTGGCACAGGTTAAATGCCAAAATGGTGACAGAGCGAGGCATAAGAATCAATTTGCTCCACTCCAGTCCCACTCTGATACTATCACCATAACTTGTACAGAACAAGGTAAGCAGAGGCAAAAGGCATAAAGCTCTATGGGTCATCACCACACATCAACAGGATTTTTGTGAGAGTTTTTGCTAGCACTGTTTATACAGTGTCTGTCAAGACCTCAGGCTTGGTACAAAATGAGCTGGAATCAATGGGAATATTTCCACTTATTTCAAGTGGTTGGAGTCAGGGACACACAAACAGTTCTCATACTCTAGCATTTCCAATAAATCATGTCATATACAGACTCTTTGGTTATCTTTTTAACTGTCACTGTAAGAGGGGACAGAAATGCTGATGTCCTTCATCCCTGTTTTCTGCCTGTGATGAGAAGTAAGGCTGCTGTATGAGAAGCCCATTAAGTTTATAACCATCATTTTGAAGTGAATCATTGAAAGAAACACTTGTTTCCAGAGATAAGAAAACCATCCACTTACGTTAGTAGTCTTTTTATAATAATCTATATTGTTGATGTCTCTGGCTAAACCAAAGTCTGCTATTTTCATGACATTATTTTCAGTTACCAAAACATTTCTTGCAGCCAAGTCTCGGTGGATACACTGGAAAGAGAAGAAAAAAAGGAAAAAAGGCCCACTGAAATACACTGCTGTAAAAGTGAAATTACTTCTACATCATAACTAATCTGCTTTACAGATTTTTAAGCTAAATCACAAGGTGGGAAAGCCACAAGTTTACTACAAACCTGTGAAATATGATTGTCTTCCCCACAGCAATCCATCCCCTTAGCTGGTGCTGAACAACAAGTTGAACAACAGCCCTAAGAAGCCTCTTAGAAAAACCTGGTTTACTTAAGATTTGTATTTTGCTAAGCCTGAAAGTCTGGGTGGTGACCCAAACTGGGCCATGCTGTTAGTGATTCACTCTCCATTACATGTGCCCAGGCACAGGTATTGCAACGTGTTCATTACAAATACTGTTAACGAGCGTTTTCTTAAGTCATTTAAATTATATCATCTCAAGACAGCTAAAACCAGACAGGCTGGAGAAGTGCAACCATTTTTAATGTAAAAGATATTAACATGAGATATATCCACAGTATATAATTTTAAGCTACATATCTAGGGTGTGTGTACCTACTTCAATCTTGAGACCATAACAATAAAAGAAAAATAAAAGAAAAAAACAAACAAAAAAAAAAACCCACCACAGCACAACAAAAAACAACCCCAAAGCAACAGAATCTGGGCTGGGCTGTTTGGTTTTTAAACAGCTTTGATACTAAAACTAAGAATTTTATCTACTTGGAGATTTCTTTTCCTTCACATCAGCATTACCCTGAAAACTTGCAACTGATTCTTGACACTGAAAGGACATTGGGCCTACTCTGGACATTGTTCCTGTGTTTAAGCAGCCTTATTAGGGTTGATGGCCACATGGGCACAGTAAGAAACACTGCATTTGGAATACCCCCAGGAAATTCTACTTCCTTTCATGTTAAATTACCTTCCCCCTGCCCGCCTTCTCAATTTTGAATTACTCTTTATGTTGTCCTCCTTATTTCAGCATGCGTATAGACATGCTGGACTGAACCACTACAAAAAACCCTTTACAACAGCTAATTTCTTTCTTGCAGTACAACTTGCCCCAGCAATTTTCTGAGATCTCTTATCCTGCATGGGTCAAACAAGCCTACAAAGCTTCTGCTCTGGGTTAGTCACAGGGAACTGCCAGGAGAAACCTGCCCCGGCAGTGCCTTCATGTGTGCAGGACCAGGCAACAGTACATGCTTTCAGCATCAAATCAGTCTTCTAACTCAACATCAGCAGTGCTATGGTAGCAGAAACAACACAGGCCAGCCTTACTATTTCCCTGTCCCTGTTCTCAAACCCTACGAGAACCTCCTCTGAGACACCAGGAACTCAACTCAAGAAGCAGCACACACCCTCATCGGAGATGCCCTGTGATATCCAAGGTACCTTGATGAGTCTACCAAGAACAACATAGGATGACCTACAGCAGATCCGTGCTTTTCCAGAGCAGCAGGCTGGAGGGGGTATCACAAATGGTGTGTAACACCTCTGTGTGAATGCACCAAATGATTCAAAACTCTATTAGCTTCTGTCAGTGTATTTCAGCTTTCTCATACCCTACAGTTTTACAGCTGAGACTCTTCCTATCTTCAAAACGGTGCCATTACTGATTTCCGTATCTTGCAGGTTTTACTGCTGACCCTCTGGCCCTAATGATTTGCTGTCTCTTTGCAATGATCTGGATCAGTCCCTGTATCTGGAGGTCCCTGGTCATTCTGGCCCAGTACTGGAACGATGGAGCAGAGATACAAACAAACAGAACTTTTAAAGCCATCTAACTTAGGAGGAACATCCTGTTTCCAGTGTACAATTGCTTGTAAAGCAAAACACGTTTTAAGGCAAAAAATAGGTACCCAAAAATCATCTTTTTTCTTTCTTGGTCTCAATGAGCCACTTATTGGATTGGAATAACAAGAACACTGGCCTTCTCACAGTTTCTGTCCAATGGAAATACCATGAGAAGATCAGCCTTCTATTACTCAGCTCAGTAAATGGATCCCTAATGGCAAAAGAGCTAGTGAAATGCAAACAGAAATGGTGGGATATCTGAAGAACCGTAATGCACAGTTTTACTACGTGCTGCCTTTGTTTTCCCTCTGCCTGCTGCATGTGCAGCACCTCACACACACTCTGTCAGGTTCATCTCAGCACTGATCAAGTGTTATTGCAAAGGAACTGGGTCAAGGATGAAACAGTTCTGCTGTGCGCACCTCTTGGCAGTGTCCTACACCAGCATCTCAGAATTCTCAGGCAGGTGCTTGTTCTCAAGATATGCCAATCAAAAGGTTTCTTTTTCTTTCCTTGGACAACAGTTCTGTTTTCTTGGGATAGATGTTTCTGTCCCAATGCCAGACAGATGTTTCACTTATCTGAGAAAGAGATCGCCTAAGGTGCTTTACCTAATACAGTCCTCATGGTTACTTCATAAGAGGAGTTTGTCCTGGTGTCATGCACATCTCCCAGTCTATCCTACCACACTGGGAATTACTATTTTAAAACACAAGGATAAAGTGAGACTTCAATTCACCCTCTCCCTAACCTCTACAAGTGCAGAAAAGCAATAAAAAATTAATCATGGCTGTACACAACAAAAACAGAGGGTTACTCTCAGGTCTGTCCTTTGGTTAAAAACAACTCCACACTTGGGAGTGGACAAGACTGGAAATCAGAACAACTCCCACTAACCACTCCATCCCTAGCAGAAGTGCTTATCACCAGTATCTGGTGCTCTGGCTAAGCCACTGGGTCCAACCGCCACCCAGGGTGTTCATGATTGCTTGCCCACCAAGCCACAGTGTTTACAGTCAGTTATACAAGGCTATTTAAGGTTTCATAACCATAATTTAATCAAATTACTGGTTAAAAAAATTTTTTTCAGTAAGCTTGCTCTCCTGACAAACACCAGCTTTAAGTGACATGCCTAGTTTAAGTGACTAATTCATTTTTGCTTCATCTGTTCAGACTTTTTGCCTGGTTCTTCCCAACTCTGCCTGTTACCGTCCTAGAAATCCTGTCAGCAACTGAATTCATTCCTTTTGCATCACTATGTGAGCTGATTTGGTCAGTTTGGCTGGAAACAGAAAGCAAACTGTGCCTGTTGTCTCCTGGGTGATGCAACTTGAGTAACCAAGTGACCACCTGTGCTTATGAATTGCAAGTGCAGATATTTACACAATATTTACTTTAAACGATCCATCCCCGGCCTCATTTTACCAAAGTCATTAAACAGAGATTAAAAACTTTTAAGTGTATTAATTTTCCCACTGCTTTTCCAGAGTAGGGATTATGCAACTTGTTTGAGCAAGGTCCTTCTCTCAGCAAATTCTTGAGCACAAACAAGAGGAGAACTAAACTAAGCTAAAAAAGAAAAAAGCACCAAACAAATACACATCACGCGCTTTGAGCTGTATTTGCTGAGCAATCTACCTACTTTCTGTGAAGCCAGGTACTCCATGCCTCTTGCCAACTGGTAAGTGCATGATACCAAGTCCTTGAATGTCATCTGCTCCTCTGGTACCCTGTTAATATCAAAGGAATACTCCATCCCTGGGGGCGGCGTGCTCGCAGGTACTCGCGCAGGTTTCCTTTGGAAGCGTATTCTACTATCACGTACAACGGACCTTGGGATACACAGAGTCATGTGAAAACTGGAGTTAGGTCAGAGAGTAACATGGTTTTATGTAAACAAGCTTCTAGGGCTCTAAAATATATGTACTGAATTAATAAGATGATCTGAGGGCTGGAGCACCTCTGCTATGGAGACAGGCTGAGAGAGTTGGGGTGGTTTAGCCTGAAGAAGGCTCCAGTGAGAGCTTAGAGCACCTTCCAGTACCTGAAGGGACTACAGGAAAGCTGGAGAAGGATAGGTTACAGGAGCATGGAGTGACAGGACAAGAGGTAACAGGATTAAACTAAAAGAAGGGATATTTAGATGAGTTATTAGGTAGAAATCCTTCCCTGTGAGGGTGGGGAGGCTCTGGCACAGGGTGCCCAGAGCAGCTGTGGCTGCCCCTGGATCCCTGGTAGGGTTCAAGGCCAGGTTGGACGGGGCTTTGGGCACCCTGGGCTAGTGGAGGTGTCCCTGCCCATGGCAGAGGGTGGGACTGGGTGGGCTTTGAGGTCCCTTCCAACCCAAACCATCCTGGGGTGCTAGGAATAAATATTTATAACTGTGAAATCAGTAAGCATGACTTGAAAGAGGAGGAGTCTGGATTTGGTGCAGTGACTGGCCCAAAGCTCCACAGTAAGAGAGTGGCAGAGCTACAATTAGTGGCTGTGAGTACCTAAACCCTGACCCAGTGCCTATCCCTTCCAGGCCATGTACTGAAACACAAACATTTGCCATCAAAAAAATGCCATAAGATCTCAAAAAAGGGGAAAGTGCTTCTTGAGATGTTTTTAATTTCCAGAGGTTTATGCTATTCTGCATCACTTTACATGACATAATTAGCTTTTAATAAAAACACTATGGCCTTTAGAGAGCTAAAGTGCTAATTTCAAATTCATGGGATACAAGTTGCAGTAAAGCAAGGCTGACAATTCAGAACAATGGGCATGGGTAAAGCCCCTGTAAAATGCTGGTTTTCCCTACAGCAAGAGATTAGAGTTTTCATGTGATGTAGTACCCTTTCTCATATTAAAGCTGCAAGCATAATGAGAGACAGAAGGTAAAATACTGCTGCTAAGCTAAGGAAGTATCTAAAAATCCCATCACGGCATGACTGCTTCCTTAAAAATTCTTGAAAAATTATGATTAATGAGACCTTCACAGACCTGGTGGAAAGTCCTGGCTTACTTTTTTTCTCTACTCACCATCCTGGGTACAGGCTCCAAGAAGATTGATGATATTTTTATGCTTCCCAATCATCTTCATCATCTCCATCTCTGACACCAGGTCAGACAGATCTTTTTCTGTAGCATCATCTGCACAAGACACAGACAGGTTCGGTTCATATTTTCTAACGTGCCAGCCTGAACCTCACTTAGGCTCAGCAGCTGGTGTAAAACACATGTGCTTCAAACTGCAGAATACCAGATTTGTTTTCCAGTACACGCTGTGCGTTATACAACGTCAGATGTCCTCACAAAAAAAATACACTCAGCCTTTTTGATGGACCAACCTGATTGTCAGTGTTGTATATGAAGAGGCAATACAGTAATATCAGGCACAAAAATGCTATCCTTCCTTCACTGTTGAACCTCCAATAACAGTGCCTTTTCCTGCAAACTAACCTTACAATTAACTTGAAAATAAATAGGACCCAACCACCTGGACTGAAGGGGCCAGGATCTACACATGGACAGCCTCTGGCACGAGCTAAACTAAAAGCAGAGACCCACACAATGCTAATATGTCTCCTGGCTCCTAAATACTGACTGCTCAAGATAAACAGGCTGTCAAGGGCGCAGATTTACACCCCAAACTGCTGAAGGCTGAGGTCAGCTATGTGCTCTTTGACCCCCCCACGATGACAGAGTTCAGATGCCACAAAAGAAACTTTTCATGGATGAGAACTGCCATATCGCCCGTTCTGATCCCTAATCACCCAATTTTCTTACCTTTCAACATCTTCACTGCCACAGTCACTGCTTCTTTTGGCCTGTCTTTGTCAATCCCCACCGCTTCGGCCATGACAACTTGCCCAAAGCAACCTTCTCCCAGGGGTTTACCCAGCGTCAGCCTGGAGGTGTAAACAGGAGATTAACACAGAGCATCTGGTGAAGGGATGCAGCCAGTGAAATTCCAGGGCTAAATATAAAAAGCTTTCAACAACTTGCTGTAGCATGGAGCATTTATCATATGGAACTAATGAGAGCCTGGGCATGCATCGGGCTTCACACATGCTGCAATATGTGTTCTTAGGGACAATACAGCGAGCATCTCATACAGGCTGATTAGTTGCTAAGCTCAGTTTTTAAACTCTCCCTTTCCCTGTAGTAAGGGTCATCGTAGCACAGCTGGCTGTCATCTTTTTCTGCACTTGACTGCAAGGAGATGAAAGGAAAGTGTCTCTGTGTATGTTGCCACGTGGTCTCTTCCAGGTGGCCAATGATTTGGCTGTAAAGGGTCGCCTTAAGAGTAGGGGGACGTCCTGTGACATAAATGCACGGTGCAAACAGAAAGGAAAAAAATCAAACCTCCTCTTGGGCAGTTTCATTTTGGCTCAAAATTCGTATTCTTGCTTTGTGTTTGGGGGCAAGAATGGTGAGCATTTACCTAATGATTTCTTGTGCCGAAGGGATTAGACAGGACAGACAGCAGGTCAGCAGCCGCCACTTTTGGGCATAGCTGCAGGTCATTGTCACACCCATTTCTCTTTGGTCAGCCTGACAGGCGGCCGGACAGACACTTTCATGTGGGAGAGAGGAGGGAGGATGAAGGGGAAGGGAAGAGAGGCAGGCAACAAGCTGCAGCAAAGGCCCAGAGGGGTTACTGCAGTCAGAGCCTGGGTACAGGCGCCCGCTGTGCTCTGGGGCCTTGAACGGCTGCCAGGAGCCGCCACGGCCACTGGCTCCACTCCTCTGCAGCGAGTCCTGGTGTTGCTCGGGCAGAGGCAGCAGCACAAAGGCAGCACCTCTGCAGGACAAAGCGCTTGGCAGAGCTGAGCATCCCCTACCAGCCGCCTTCCCTGCAGCTTCCCCACCCACAGCAAGATCGCTCTTCCGACATCCCGCACAATCCCCCAGCGCTTTGATCCCTTAAGGGGCGAGACGGGATGCTTTATTTACCCACAGCTGGGTCTAGCACAGGGGCTGGTTCTTGGCTGCGGGCTCTTTGCTGCCACAAGTGCCATGTGTGAGGGTGACAGAAGATGCCTCCTGTCTGCAGCAACCCAGCTCTGCTCCGAGAGTGGGAAGCAGAGACCAGAGGAAACCTAAACTCAATTACAATCAGTTATCAGTGTTAGGGAACCTTTTTAAAAGAGCAGTCATAACTGGGCTATGCAAAATGCATTTTGTGGAGCACATAGCTGGTTGCAAAGCCTACTTGGTTGTAGCCGACAGAGATGTCGATCTCAATTTTAGGAGGATAAATAGATGAAAGAAACTTCATAGCCTCTGGGTAAAACCTGTTTGGTTCCAGTGTGAGTGCTTAAAGGCCACAGATAGGCTCCATAACTCACAAAAATTATCATCCAACTCCAGTAGCAGTGCCATGGCAAAAATCAGGGTTTAATGCTTCTAAATTATCCAGTGACAGGGCCAGATTTAGATAAGCATTTTCATAACCATGTCTTACAGCCTCAGCTTTCCAATTCACAGGTATGATATATGCAGGGGCTTGTTCTTAAAAGCACAGACTTCTGTCTACCCCCGTGAAGTACAGGGAGAGGTTGTCATACCATCAACAGAAGTGTTTTAGACCAGGGCTAAGTGGTTTGAAAGCCCCGCTTATCTGCTCAGGCACAAGACAGAGGTGAGAGGTGGTTCCTCCCAAGGGCAGCCTGCAGACTCTGTCTGTGTCTCAGTGAGAATTCCTCAAGCTGTTTTGGATTGGTTTCTAAAGCAAACCCGAGTTTAAAAAGGTGCAAAGACTGAAGGGCAGCGTAAGCTATGCTGAGGTCACCCTGCATTTTCTCCAGAACTAAAATTGAATTTAGGATCTTGGCAGAGAACAAACATTTGCATTGGAAACTGGTTAATTTATGTGCTATTGCCCTGCTAGGGCTAAAGTAACAAACCCCTCATTGTGTGTCTCCTGCCCCTCAACCTAATAAACTGCCTCTAAATAGCCTCCTTTCATTGCAAATCTGCTCCACCTACATTTGTGCTCAATGCTGGTTTTAAATGTTTAGCACTCTAAAATTTTCCGCATTTAGTGTATCCCCCCAGGGTACAGGCTGGCAGAAGTACATATATACAGACCCCACTGTTGACTAGAATACTGCAGGTGGCAATTACAGCATTTTGCACTAATTTTCAGCTGTATCATTAAAATAATTTCCAGAGCAGCTGTCAGAAAGTTCAAAATTACAGCTCTTCCATCCAAAAGTTACAACGCTGAACTTTGAAAGAGAATTGTTCATGATAAAAAGTGTTATTTTCTCAGTCACCCGAAGACTACTTAAAAGTTGGTACTAACTTTAGTATATAAACATGGTTCTACCTGTGTCAATATTCTCTCTCTCTTAGATGTTGCTTTTATATTAAAAAATATGGTTACAGCTTTAATTAAATTACTCAGCAGCTCATTTTGCAGGTTAGTCAACAGGCTTTGATGAGAATATTGTGTAGCCATGTAAATTTGCATATATCAAGATTCAGTATCCTTTGCTTGAAACCAAGTACTATTTAAGTCACAGAAGTTCTACGTATGTGTACACAATATGCAAAACATCCTACTAAATCAAAACTCAGCATCTCCATTAATACAGGCTAATAAAAACTCAACACAAAATCCTTCCCAGAAGGTCCTGAAAAAATAAAAGATGGTCTAATTCTGTACTCTAGACTTTCTTAATCTCTATTTTATTACCTATTTTATAAATTTTAAACGATTCTAATTAAATATTTAATAACAATAACTGAATAACATAATAAACTAAATATTTAATGAAAATATTTCTATAAATATAAAACTAAATATTTCATTAAATATTTAGTTTAATATTTCAACTAAGCAACATGGTTTAACTGACAGAGGTATTGTTTGGGGAAATAGCAAACATCCTTCTACAATGTTTGTATGAGGACATCTCTCCCAGTCTCAATCGTACATGTTTTGAAATAACAATTCAGATTGACTCCTTTCCTAACAGAGGAGTTACATTCCAGCTGGGTACCTGCAAACCTACCAGAAATCTGAAAATAGACAGGCAGAGAAAATCCAGCTTCTACTACTACTAAAAAAGGCCAGATTACAGATAACTAAATTGGATTTTTGATCTTCAGAGGAGGTTCAGGTAACTGAGATTTTCTTTTAACTGAAGAAGCCCTGGGAGGCACCTGGAAAGATGTTTCCTCCCATACTGTGCCACGTTTTCCAGACGCGTGTCGGCAGTAGAGTTAAGAGAAACAGGCTACGTACTTATCTCTTGGAAACTCCCATTTTGGGTCTTCTGGCAACTCGTATTCAGAGACTCCAGCCAGCATGGGGGCATCAGCAGTAGAGGAGAGGCGAGTAGTTATCCTCACCAGAGGCGTGTTGGAATTCATGGAGGAGCTTGAGTCGGCTGACACCTGTTGTCGCAATGCAAAATGCAAAGGGGTGTGGGGGGAGGGAGGAGGGAGAGATGTAATCTTGGCCCAGTATCTGAAAGACAGCAGTACCTGATAACCAAGCCAGCTCAGAACAGTTGTATTGGGGAAAAAACTGCTAAATCTAGAGCTTTCCTTCTATTCATACATTTATTGTCCCTTGTAAGGGCAATACTGACTCGAATTGATGCCAAGGCTGTAAGTCTGTCCCACAGGCTGAAAGCCACGTGAGCTCTAAATGCATACACTCAGAAGATGAATCAAATAAACTTTTCCTTCTTTTTGTTTACCAAATTAGTGTGGTTTTTTTTTTCAATCAACTACACACATTTATATGACCACCCTCAGATACCTAAGTGGGCAGCTTAGAACAGAGGTTACCAATATGTGCTCTCATTCCATCTGCTTCCAGTTGTCTGTGTCACCATTACTTTTTCCAAACCAGCAAACAACTTGCTATTTTTTGATGTTACTATTAAATTGAAATTTTCAATTTTTAATTGAAAAATAGTATTTTTGCCAAGGTTCCTGTACTTTTCATCAGCACCAATAATTAACATCACATATTTGTGTAGGAAATGCTGGGTCATCTCGTGTGTTTCCTGAGCACTCAATAGTGAAAGCATCAAAAAGCTAACACAATAATTGGGGGATATCTGGTTATTGGACTACATTCTTAATTAAAGATTCCACGAGCAATGTGGAGAAGAGCTCATAAAAACAATTTGAAGTCCAAGGCTTTGAAATGCAATTCACTTTGGAGTATGAATTCTCATTGGTCTCAATAACACTTTCCTCAGAGCATCAAAGATACTTTAAGATAACCGCTCCAATGAAAGGAGGTAGCTTATTCCATCCATAGAGCAAAACCTGGTTTGGTATGAAAGGTGTATTTTCCATGAGGCTTTTTCCTCAAACCTGCAAGGAGCAGCCTGCTGCATGCTGGCCTCAGCCTCCACTGAACACACACATACAAACCAAAAGTGCTTCTATTGTCTTTCTGTCCCTTCCCTTAGCGTGAATCCTCCTTCTCTCTTCAGACCAAGATAGTCTTGGCCAAGTGGTGGGATGAAGGTTTGGCAATGACACCACTGGTACCCATCGCCACATCAGGGAGTGGGAGGTGTCTCTTGGTCAGCATCCCTGGGACCCGGCCCAAGCCGGAAGCCTCAATATCAGAGTAACTACCACCCTACATCCGCATCACCTGGAGTCAACTTTGAGACCAGGTTTGCTTACATAAAATACCACCAGGCTACAACTTTCTTCCACACATCTTGTAACTAGGTTTTTAAAAGCAATCAGAAGCACACAGATCCCAACAGTGTTGAAGTGCCTATCAGTGACACACAGTGGTCCGAACACAAAATCCTCTTGTCTCTATGTCACCTGTTAAGTCCAACTTAGCGCTCCCTCACATTAAGTCCAATTAACAATTACAGTGTCTCAGCCCACAGAATTACTCGAGCTCCTCAGAATGGGGGTGAAAGGTTTCTGCAACCAAACCATGCTCATACACAATGTATATGGACAAGAACAAGGTTAAGGCTCTCCAATTTCTTGTCATGACTCTGACAACCTGCTTTGTTAGAGATGTCTTTTTGCAGATCAACATCCTCAAATCCACCTCATCAAAGGGGGCTTGGCTTCTTGACTGGAGACTAAGAGGTTGCATGAGAAAGAAACTGCTAAGGACTGCTATCAAAAAATTAACCTTGATCATCAGTTTTGCAGCTGACTGCCAGACCTCTCTGATATCAGAAGCTCCAGCTTCTGCATGTGAGATGTGGTTTCTGTGGAGCAAGAAAGTATAACTGCCCAAATAAAGCTTCTATTCAAATAAAAGAGGTGGACTGCTTTCCCCCTTGTCCATCTAACCATTGTTAACATTAATATTTACTTCCAGCACATATAAGTACCTGGCACAATCCTCCAGGTTAATAAATAGAGCGACCACTTGGGATACAAAGCGAAAACCACTATTATTGCAGACAACATAGCTCTAAAAGAATCAGCAAGTAAATACTAGAGAGCTGCTGCTCTGCTCAGGCTAGAGGGGAGCACAAGTGCTGGTGCTGAACTGCCCACCCCGAGCTGCATGGCAGGTCAGTGTGGGAATCTGGGCTGGAATTAAGACTTTTTACTTATTTTTTTTTCTCCATTATTTCAGTACAAATGAACTAGGTCGGCACTAAGTAACATGGAAATCTCCACAAGCAATGGGGCAAACTCCTCCTCTGTCCCCAACGACTTACTCTGAACTTCATTTCTCTTCTTTCTGGCTTCCATTTTTGTATCTCACTGCAAACCTGCTACTAACACTGCAACTGCTTCCTTCATGCTTCCAAAATCCCACCATCCATTTTACCAAGATCTTTCTTTATTCGAGTTCTAATGTATTTATCTATTTATTTACTAACACTGCCTTTACTTTCTCACCTTCCTTTGTCATCAAAGCTACTGTTTTTAGGACATCCGCCAAGGAGGTGAAGCTACAAAATTTAGATTATAACCCTTATGAATCTGAAATGGCCCCAAATGTTATGAGGGTTTTTTTTTCCATGCATACGATACTTGTATCAGGCGCTATTCAGATCTCTGCAGAGATTCATCTTTTCACTAGCTCTTACACTCACCATTCAGCAGTCTTAACACAGTTAAAACCTACACATGTAAATTTGCAATGAACTGCAATACTCCAGTGATCCATTTCAATCAGAAATGTTAAATAATAATAATAATGATGATGATGTAGGACAGAAAAAAGTGAGGAAAGACTCTGCCACTTTCCCTTGTAAGACAATTGCACACATTTACTTCCCATGACAACCAGACGGTTGGCCAGAGATTCTGTAGGCAACCAAAGTGCATTAATGTGGATAGGAATTATGAGGCATCTAGAGAAACTACTCAGTGTCTGGGAGAAGAAAATTGGACTGCACTCCCAGGGAATATTCTTCTGATTAACTGTAGCAGTACAAGGAGTTATGGGAGCTCAAGGACTATAAAAATTTACTCCAGAAAAGATGAAGCCAACCTAGGTTGGCCTATGGTTGGGGGAGATTTTCTGTTTCAAAATAGCCTTTCACCTCTTCTGTAGTAGTAAAGAATTAACCTTTGAACTCCTCCCTTAAGCATCTGTTTTCACTGGCTCAGAGCACACTGTAAAACAATGAAGAATCCCCTACATACTGCAAGGTCAGTAGACTCAGTCAGCTTTAATCTCCATGCATACATTTAAGTAACAGCATGTAGAAAGCATTTTCCCAGCTTGCTACTTTCCCCTTTCCACCTGCAGCACTGTTCTCCAACCCCTCCCCGTACAGGTTCAAGAATCACTGTCTCTCCTCCTGTCACCAACTCCATATTTCAGCATGTGGAGTTGCCTTCAAGAACATGGATGCTCTTGCTTTCAGGTATGCAAAGACTCAAGGTATAGAAGACATAAATGGGGTTATACTGAGTTTTTGCAGTAAGCTGGTAATTGTACATGGCCAATATACAGAGTCCAGGGCCACTTTTGGGTCTCTACTAGGTGCCAAGAAGCAGGAACATCTAGTCAAAGCAGGGCATCTAGTCAAAACGCATGAACTTCTTGATCAATCACTGAGCTCACCAACATGGGCTTCTTGGAGATAAAACAGCAAAGCAGAGCCAAGGTAGAGAAGCAAGGAAGTAGGTGAATTAAACATCTTCAGGGTCTACTCACTATGCTGGTAACACCCATTTTAAGGGATGACACATCACGTAAGGAAGTATTTTGAGTATTTAATTAAAGCAAGCAAGGCAAAGTCAGTTGGACGTGAGCAGAACACAGAAAGGATTATTGCAGTATATGTTAAACTCAACAGGAAAGTAGACCCCCACCATAAAATGTCTTTTGTGTGCCTCTTTTCTGCTTTTATGAGGCCAGAACCAACAAAAGTAACAGCCTCAAACAGACCTTTAGCTGCATATCTGCAATTCAGAAGGAGAAAAGCCCACTGTGTCCAAACCTCATGCACCGATGCATTATTATATCCCCATTTTAACATCTTTTTCCTTCAGCCAGCACACTGTATTTAATCAGCCCACAGATAATGCTTTACAAGCATTTCTAAGCAGTGGAGCATTTAAACCAAACAAATCTTTGCTGGAATCTTTAAATGCCATGTGGCAAAATCAGCTGCAGAGCAGTGTGTAATTGTCTGTAATTGATTATGAAGGGTGTTTTCCTCCACTGATGATTTATACCATATCCCAAAGCCTAGATCTGTCAGTTCTGGCACTCATGCTGTGAGATTTTAGCATCCATGCAGTGACTTCCTATACTTGTCAGTCTTTTTGAAGGCTCTGCTGTAAAAGTTAATTTGAAGTCATATGCATATATGTATATAAATATAATTGGTGTGTAATGCTATTAGCTGTTGATAGAAAAAGTCCATCTGAGTGACTGGATCTAGGAAAATGTACAGTTAAACCGATGAAAAGTGGTTAAAGGCATGAAGTTGAGGATTCATAATGTAAGAGCTGGCATTTAAGACACAGGCACAGGAGCACAACCCCTAAGAGAAAAGTGCTCCTTTTGAAACGCTTCTAAACAACACAGCAAGCAGGTACTACTGAGAAAAATCAACAGTTTCCATAGACAGAAATCCAAGGATAACACAAGAAATTAAATATCTATTGAAGGAAATGCCATGCAACACATCCTACTGCAAGTTGTGTATTACCCTTTATATTTCAGAGCCTATTCCCTAACACAAATTAATATTTTTAGGGCTCTGTACTATGTGAAATACTGTGTTACTTTACTTGTTCCAGATGATCTTTTTTTCCCAGGTTCCTGCTGCCATCACCATTTTAAATTAGCTATGCCAGTTAGCTTAATTCTTACCTTAAACCAGTCTTTGCTCATCACAAATGTCCTCACTATATCTTTATGAAGGAGTCGAAATCAACAACCACAGTAGATATAAATTAATGGGAATGGATTTACAATACTTAGCATAAGAAACCATTCCTCCCCATAATTAAAACACATATGTACACACATAAGGTATGGGGGTCCAAATTTGACAGGCTAACTGTGGCAGCATCAATGACAAGCTCTAGCGATAACACTAGACTTTGGGCAAGCCACAAGAGATGGGACCTTCTATAAACATTAGACCAGCATCGTGGTTTTGTCAATTTTCATTATAATTTATTTGTTAAATAGAAAGAGTTCTGCAAAAGAGATGTCTATCCTATTGAAGGCTGCTTTGTACTTTTGGGTTTGGTGAACCTGTCATCTGAAGCCTATACTTGTGATGTTCAATGCAATAAACACTCCTTCCCTCTCCCTTGTAAGCTGGCACTGCTATGCAGGACACAGCTAACGCCAAGGCAGCGCTGCCACTCCCTGCTTTTATATAAATAAGAGCAACTGCTTGCTGGATTTCCCTGGATTTTGAAAACCAAGTACCAGATCCTAGAGAGACTGAGGATTGCAGGGGGAGGGAACTCAATAATTCCTGACTTCATCATGACCCTTCCTATGAATGTGAAAAGAACTGCATTTTGGCAGGAAAAAAATGCCTGCATGTGGGGAATGATAAAATCCTGTGGTAGCTCAGACTAAATAGTGTACAAGAATCCAGGCCTGCAAACCAAACCATATGTTAACTCGGCAAGACTCTTATCCCACTTAGACAAGATGGCATCACAGTCATGCAAATGCCTCTTTGTGAACCAGGATTATTTTCAAATCCAGATCCTTAGGGAGTCTGACCCAGCAGCAGAGCGCTTCAAAAACAGTATCAAGACATGAGGCCTCATTTCTCTGGAATTCCAACAAATCCCATCACCCAGAGCAGATCTCAGCCCAGCTCGCACACTCTACCTGCCACAAGCATCTCCCCTGCTTGCTCTCATCCTTCCTCTCAACAACTCAGCCACTTTATTCCTCCCCTGCACAGCACAAGGGCTGAGAACCTTCTGTGATCAATAAATAGAGGCTTTCTATGATCAATAGATAAATACAGGTTTAGTGACAAAACCCTGCCAGGCTTTAAATGCAACCCTTTGAAATACAAATAAACTGAAACAACAACAACGACAACAAAGCAAGCCCAGTGGTAGAAGAAAACAGAGTCAAATAACCCAGAAACACACCCCTCTTAAATAAAACACCTCCTGACTTCTTTTTTACCTCTTGGTTTGTGACAACCATTCTCTTAATCAAAACCAGCTCTAAAAGACACAGAAACAAGACAACCAATGGAGCCTTAGAGACTGCCAACTGAAAATTTAAGATGAGCAAGGGGACTGCTCGTTTCACCCTGCTGTTCTGGCAAGGTAATCAACCAATTGGTGAAGTTACCAGTGAAATCATCAAATCATAAAAAACAGGTTTCTTTTAACAGTTAAGAGTAGTTGCATTTTCCTCTGTGAAGATACAACAGCAGAGTGCCCTTCAACAAGATAACAAAAAAGCACTGGGGAGAACTGAAAATAGTGGAATTTTTGCTTCAGGGTTGAAATAGGATTTGCACTCATTTTTTTCCAAAAAATATTCCCTGGTTTTGGTATGAAAATCTAGAAAACAAAAATAAACCCATAAATCCCGATCTGACAAGCATGTTATAAGACAAGAGATTTTTTTTTCCCCCTCTCTGTGAAAACAATAGCTTTGGAGAAGGTCCATATTGCATCACTTAATGATAAATAACTGAACTGAGGGCAGCGCTTGGCACTGCTGTCACACACCATGAAATAACACTCTCCCCCTGAGGAGCCATTTTAACTGACACAACTGAGCTCACACCAAACCCCAGGTAGTTTTTATGCCGTCAACCTATCTCTGAGTCATTATGATCGCTTTTATATTTAGGCAGAAATTTAATAAATGCCTTTTATCCTAACAGCTGATGCATATCTCTGTTTCTGGTGAAGTCCATGACTCTTGAAAAGCTTTGTTATTGTCCAGAAAGCTACACAGAATTTTGGCCACAGAGATATGTGAATTGAACTGAGAGCTTCTCATCACTCCTTCTGATATATTTGGAGGCAAAAGTCCCTCTCCTTCCTTGCCTGAAGTGATCTTCAAGCAAATGAAGAGAATAATAAAATTACATCAAAACCCCAAAAAAAAGGAGCCAAGTCAGACAAAACAAAAATTAACAGTTTTGCTCATAAAACAAGCCAAGTATTTTTCAGATCAAAGTTCATGCCCCCCACCTCAAGATTTTGTAAGATACTGTACTTCTGAGGAAGATGGCTAAAGCCTTACTAGAGGGCTTTCTCTGTAGTATTTCTAACCAAGGAGATTCAAAATCCCTGAAAAAGGGGTTCAGGAAAAAGTAAAGAGTCCGAAATCCCAAGACAAAAATCATACCCAAACTCTGGCCAATTGCATATGTGAATTTCACTTACCCACCCTGTAAAACTATGTTTAGGGTGCGCATACGACTGCCTAGATATAGTACTCTGAGCAAGCTGTAGTAACAACCTGTAGAAGTTCTGTGCAACCTTTTCAGAGTGTAGATAGACTCAAACTAAACCCTCAGACCCAAATCCCATGACCAGAGCCTGGATCCAACCCTTATTTTGAATAACAAGCTAAACCAAAGCCTCAGACTTTCAGGGCTGAAACCTCAGGGTGGATTTCACAGGTTTAGAGGCCTATCCTGAAGGCCTACTTCAGGGAAAAAAAATAACAATCAAAACGTATTAAACTCCAGCTTCAAAAGAAACAAGTCTTTCAGGAGAGGATAGTACGTGGGAATGGAGGTTGTTCTGGCAAGTGGCAAAGCCAAAGTCCTGTTACTGGTTCAACTGGTTTGCTGCTCATGGTACTGCCCATTCCTTGCCAGCTACACGCAATTGTAAAATCTATTTTATGCAACGCTGCTGTGCGAATTTAAATCTGACATTTGCTTTTGTCCCTCACTCAAAAGCAGCAGTATCTTAATATAACTGTCCGAGATCTGATATAGCATGTCCCCTATTTTTACTTTATTAACGTCTTTTTTCTATTTTTGGGGTGGTTTCTGGATGCTGGGTTATGAAATTCCTTCTTCTCTGTCTTCAGAGTTCTTCCTGAAAAATACCTCTCTGGGTCTGGTACCTAGTTACTGCAATAATAGTCACCTTAGAAACATTATAAATACACAATTAAATAGGATTCTGTTCCAAAGTCCATTAACTCAGTAAAAATTTTTCCATTGACTTCAATGGGCTGTGGGATCAGGCCCCAAAATACATTAAATACATTTTTTTCCATCTATAGCCTGCTAATACAGAACATATTCCATTTTTCACATTTCTCCTCTAACATCCCTGCCCGATTTCCTTGCCCTGAGACACACATTACTGTGTTAAGATGTACTCTCTTCCCACGCCAGTCTCCTAGGTGCCAAATTAAATCCCACCCCTACTGCAATTTAGCTTAATACTTATTTTATTCCCCTTCCAAAGCCTTCATCAGAAGGATGTGCTGGCTTAGTGGTTTGGTAAAAGGTTTTTTTAACTCTTTATCTACTTTCTGTTACCTGTCTGCGCAGAGGGATTCGCTTTGTCAGCTTATGGACAGCGGGCTGGCTGCTGAAGTCAGGCTTCTTGGTGGTGTTCCTCATGCGACACAGGATGACTGTCAGCACCATGCAGGCAATTAAGAAGACCCCTATGCAGTAAATTGCTATTTCCAGGTAGTCTGGTGACGTTGGATATTCTTTTTCTTTCTCAGGAGCTGGATTGAAAGTTTTTAGGAGGAAACAGTCAAGACACAGAGTTAGCACAGGATACAGGCATAGTTCAGTGCTTGGCACAACATGAATGGTAAAATATCAGCAATTCTCGCAGTGACTGTGTGACATATAGAATACTGTGGATGTTTAAGTCACCCTGCAGTCTGAGAGCAACTCCTCTTTCTAGATCACTGCTTTGTCTTCTCAGTTTGCCAACAAGTGTGAGCTTTTGTGTGTATGTATACATCTACAGACACACACCTGTGTCCACCTAGATAAGTAGATACATATACATTGAAATACTGGACAATTAAACGTAATTCTAGGGGGAAAAAAACAAACTGAAGCATTCAAACTAGGCTTGGGTTCATTTTCTTGCTCAAGTCAAACTTCATAAGCAGTGTAATTCTTTTTAACCACATATAAAGACACATCTAAAGGTGAAACATTCAATTAGCTAGCCTAAAAGAAAAGCACCTAAATTCACAAATAGAAGTTTGGGCTTGAGTCTGCATTGCCCCTTTATCCAAAATTTTCACCGGCATCAAAAAGTACAGAGGGAAGGCAGGATGTATCCATCCCTCATCACATTTCTGAATTCAGGTTAGGGATTTCCATAGCATTTCAAGGACCTGGCTGCCCAGCTGCTCAACTTGCTGCAGTTCACACCAGGCACCTAACTCCCCTGAGGTCCTTCAAAGAGCCCAGTGTCGAGTTAAAAAGCATAGCATGCTATACAAGGGAAAGCTGAATCAGTAACAATATGTTAATTAATGAGTCCTCTTTTGTGAGGACTGCATATTTCAAGTAACCTCACCAGTGGTTACCAGTCTAAGAGATTAGATTTTTACTGGGAGTGGTTCCACATAGCTGTTGCTCTGATTGAGACCATTTTGAAATTATCTTCCAGACAGTTTATATGTGCAAACACTGTCCCTAATCCCTTATCTGGGATTCAACCACGGGATAAACAGCATTCCACAGCAATCAGCGGCCACTCGGCAAGCAATGCATGTTCAAGCCGAAATTTTCTTGTGCCTCATTCTAGGCTTATAAAAATATTTCATTCAAGAAAAAAAAAATCAGTTAAAAAAATGACGTTCAAGCACTGGCAAAATGCAAACACTGCTAGCAGAAGAAGCAAGCACTACACACATACTGTTTTGCCTGCTCAGTGACAGACCATGCAGGCTCGGTGCTCACATAAGAGTGAGATGTAAGAAAGCTGCCTCATTCAATGTTTTAATAAATTTTAATAAAGGGTCAGAAATTATCTGCAGAAAGTGGGAACATTTCACTCCTGTAATATGAAGCTCAGCAATACGCACATGCAGGCTTTGTACTTTTTCCTTGGGATTAACAATTAATAAACTGTAAGCACAAGATGACCCAGCAAACCTCAGGTGGTTCGTGTTTTTTTCAAAGGAACTCCTAAGGCAGCTGCCAACAGTTATAAATGAGAAAATTTGACTAGTGTCAAAACCAACTACAGTTACATCTTCTAACAGCTGATAACAATTTTCAGGCAATAAAGCACAGTGATGTTTGTTTCTTCTAAGGACAGAAACATCATCAACCCCAGAACAGCAAGGCATGCTTTGCAGGAGAAGCAAATGACTACTTGTTTTCTTAGAGCATGCAATGTTTAAAGATGCACGGAGCCGATTCCCAAGATATGGAAAGCACTGCTTCTGTACACAATCCATTAGCATTAAAATTAGAATTTCCACAAGAGATTTGGATGATACAAAATGGTGAAATTTAAGCACACCGACTGGCTCAGGTATTTTAATGAACCAGTACAAAACTGTGGCCAAATCAGGCCCAAAGCTTCATAAGAAACTTGGAATTTCCTCCTCTTGAAAAAGTTTACAATGATTAATGTGCTGATTTTCAGTTATCTCACTGAAGTGCTAAGGAAATGTAGCTCCTTAGCATTTCTGACGAACTTTGTACAGATGTAAAAAGTATTTCAATTGAGTGCAATAGCCATTCTTCCCCCAACCCTTTTTTTGATGTTCAGTTTTTGAAGTATCAAATTTGTAGCAAGACAATTCAATGGCTTGAGACAACTGTGTTTCAAACAAAAAAAATCATTGTAAAAGTCCTTTTCTGAGACAGAAGCCGTGCTAATTCTGCAGCAATCAACAAGGGGGAAAAAAACCAAACCCAAAGGGGGGGAAAAAAAAAAACCAAAAAACCCAAAAAAAACCACAGAAAGAGAGCAGTGTATACCTGGCAGAACTGTCAACCATGCAGTGTGAAAGGATATCCCAATAGAATTACCCGCCAAGCATGTATACTCCCCAGCATCCTCAAAAGTTACATTCCGTATATAGAGAACCTCAATTTCTTTGTCCGTAGTGTTAACACCGGCAGCCTAAAAAAAAAACAAGAGAGGGAAGCAAGAGAAAAAGCTAGACACTGAGAGAATTCTTGTGGATAGGGAGATGGAGCCACAGGGCTTTACACTTTGTAAATGCAGAGGTGTAGAGATGCAAAGCTCCTTCCCCATCCACAATCCCTCGTCCAAAAGGCGTTTACCAACAGGTCCCAGCTCACCTCAGAAAGTAATCAACACCCTTCACCAGACTTAAACTCACCACCTAAACATGCATGCAATCAAATGACATGGAAAAATTAACCCACAAAGTTGTTGGTTTTTTTCTTCTTCTTCTTTAATAAAAGAAAGTTGAAAGAAAAACAGAGAAAAAGTAGGACAGAATGCAGGCTCCTTCACATGTAGTTACCTGTTTCAGAGGAAAGAATTTACTATAAAAATGTATGTTGAAATGATTAAGGAAAAAAAAAAAAGACAATTTCTATTTCAAAAGACACAACTTGGTAGCTGTTTTAAACAGCGTATCATCCTTGCATCATCCACTGCACTACAATTAAATACTGTACGTTGTGCAGTGGTGCTAAATCTCAGTTTAATCTCAAATCTGGTAATACGTTTGCTTAGAAGTACAGTGAAGAGAGTAGGAAGGTAGCTCAGGTCTTGTTCAAAAAAGGTCAGTTGTGACTGTCAGATGTGGAGAAAAAACAGGAGCCCAAAGGTTAAAAATCCCAGAGATGGAAAGAAAATACATCTTTCTAATCCTAGAGAGTTAAAAAAAAAAATAACCTGTTTTTTTCTTGTCTTCCAGACTTGGTAAATCTGGGGCTTGACAAGTAATTATGCACCAAACCAATTAGTGTATCAATGATTATCCAAACTCATACAAATGGAGTAAGTCTCAGACCTGGAGTTTTCTAGCTGTCCCCAAGATGGGCACAGCAGGGCACCGGTGTCAAGGTGTCAATGATGGAGGTTTACAGGAATTATTCTTTTTTGGTTTTTGCTTCTGTTCCATTAAAAACTGTTAATTTGAAATATGTGATGAGGGAATAAATACATTTTTGCCAGACCATTATAAAGTAAATTTAGTTATAATAGCATTGTTGTCAGGCATTATTGTTGGGTTACTACCCAGTTAATAATGGGTGAAAACCCTCCCTCCCTGCACAGTCACAGGGGACATGGGAAGTTAAGTGACTAAATGGACATGGCTGATGCTTCAGTCAGTACCAATGTGAACATTTCATATATATATATATATATATACCAAAAAAAATATATATACACACACACATATATATATACACTAATTAGGGTGTAGTTACATTATTCAATGAGTTCCCTACATGTGAATAGCAAAGTACAAAGAATTAACAATAAAACTGGACGCAAACACACAAGACACAAAGACACCAAAACACAGGAGAAAATGAAGATCAGCATCAGAAAACAGTGCTTACAGTACACACAGAATATTGTGGGAATTTTTCCATGGCTGCTGGCATAATACCAGTTGCATCACCGAAGGAGGATTACACATATACCACAAGGCCAAAGAGTTATCCTACAAGCTGCCTGCAGTCTCCCAAAGCACCATTTTTTCCAGCTTCTACATCCAGCTTGCTTTAAAAAACATTGTTACCTTGTTTACTCGGCAGAACAGAGAGCCAGGCAGACTGGTTGGCCTCCCCTATATAATTGGAGACCTTACAAATATATTCTCCAGCGTCCGCCTCTGTCACATTGTACAGTGTCAGCACTTCAGCATTGGAACTATTTATCCCCGAATGCTAGAATAGACCAATAACACAGGAGAACAACGTCACTGCTGCCCAACATGGACATCGATCTGTCTACGGTCCCACCACCAACATGTTAAGAACATGCCTTCCACTTAATACGGGTATCAGCGTCAAAACATTGAGGGTCAGGGGGTTGTTTGGGGGTTTCGTTGTTGTTTGTGGAGTGGTGTGTTTTTTTCAAAGCCAAAGCACCACATGAGGAGTTCAAAAAGACCGGCATAGGGGCAGTGTGGGGAAACACCTTGGCTGGTCCACCAGCTCCGTGGAACAAGATGGGTATGGAGCTGGTTATCCTGCCTGCCAACATGCTGAGTTTCGGCAATGCCACTCAGCTGGGGAAAAAAACCCAAAACTTTGGAGCTTCCTTGGTCAGGCTTGCTCAAAACGCCTGCCAGCAGGAACGATACCTCCAAAACACCATGGCACACCAGCGAGAAGTGGACATCTCTGCAGGCCCAGCATCCAGAAAACCAACAAGCTCTTGGCAGAAGGTGCCACGTTATTTTGAAACAAAGAGGCTGAAGAAACGTGAAAAAAACAGAGTAGATTCTCCCAGGTATGTTTTGGACACGCTCTACCAAAATGTGAATGTCAGTGATGTTCTTTAAAAGGGGTCATTTGTTGGGGTTTTTCTAAGTCATGCCTGAAATGTTCAGAGATACAGGACTTCACGGAAGTATAAAAAATAGTGAAAGTGTCAATAAGCTGTACAATTAGCATTTAAGACTATCAAATGTTTCCCTAGCTCATTATTTCATTTGTAACATAAACACTTCCATTTTCAAAAGAAGTTCAGATCTCAAAATTCTTGGATTTACATCAAATAAATTCAACACTTTAAAGAAGTCATCACCATCACCAGCATCTGTAAAGCCTCACCTTTAAAACCTGAAGATACGGCAGCCCATCTGGTCCGTATTTACTGCCATTCTTCTCTACGTGTTTTATCCACTGAATATGAGGTTGAGCATCACTGTAGACCTTGCAGACAAACTCGACGTCACCCCCGACGACTGCAGAGGCATTTGCTGGAAGGCCAGCTTGGAGGATGGGTCTGTGCGGTGAGCGCTCTGTTCGGGTGGGAGAGAGAAGGAACATGAGAGAGAGAGAGAGAAATAAAGATGCATAAATAAGCAGAGCTGCCAAGAAAACTGTAAGTGAACTCGAGCCAAAAAGCCCTGTAAGCCTGTTGGCTGACTCCTCTGAAATAACACTGCAGCCAAAACGTATAACAAAAACTACAGTTCAAAGGAGAAGACTTGAGAACTACACTTGTAATATAAAGAATCGCTATATGGGGGGGAGGGAAGAAACTGTGCTTAAAGACTTTAAGCGTTTTTCATAGTTCAGCTCAGCAAGAATTAGAGTAACTTTTTTGGTTTCTTTTGAGCTATTGTAATAAATAAGCCTGAGTTCTGAAACATTCTAACAGGGCTTAAACCTCCACAAACTAGGAAAAGGGGGAAAAAAATATTACTGTTACCTTTTAAAAAACCAGTTAATGCATTAACCCAAGGGGAAGTTCTCCAAACTAGCAGCAGGAACCTCAGCACCGAAACTCCTCATGCAGAATGCACATACCAGGCAGCTCAACTTTTCAAAATGCTCCAGGCCAGCGCTACTATGAGAACTGTTCCCTTCCTTACCCAGACACAGCAGCAGAAATACCAGTCCGTTCTCATTTGAGCAGGACATGGGGAAATAGTTCTCTGGAAAACTGCAGTTTATTCCACATGAGCCAAGAGAGCTTTTTTATCTTATGGGCTTGCTTAAGCATTTATCAAATATTCCTGGTCAAGCTCACATCCCTGAATACAGCAAGTGCTCCCTGTATCTTCTGGGTACCTAGAGAGCCACTGCAGCCACAGCTCCCAACTCAATTTTGTGCATGCAACAGATTTAGACTTTGGGCAAAGCATGGATGGGAACCTCACCCTCAGCTGTGACACAAGGCAGCTTTCCACCACCTTCACTAAAACCGGCTTCAAAGCTGCTAAAACCTTCTGAGCGGCGGGCAGAGCACTAATCCAGCTCCACAGCCTCCAGGGCCACCAACAATGGGGTGTTCTGATGGCCAAAGCAAGTGGGCAAAGCATAAAAGCTTTTCTCCTTTGCAATGTTTGAATCAAAGTCCTCAAATGACAGTGCCAGTTACCAAATGTATTTATTATCCAGTGGGAGGGACAGACACGGCCACCCTCCCCAGAAAACCTTTGGAGAGCTGCAGTTCCATCAGCCTAGCTGGGAACCCACCTTCTCCTTTATGGACACTTAACTCCACAAACTCAACGCATGCAAACTTCTCTCTGGCCTTCTTTTTAAGAAAGTAACTTCATACTGACCCACGTATGCTTTCAACCTAGGAATCAGAAGTGGAACACCCATTGCCCAGCCCCAGCCCCTTCTCCAGGAATTCTTTCAAAGATAAGTAAAAGACCGTGGAGCTAAATATTTATTTTTAGAGGCTGTACACTGTAAAAGTTTTGACATTAAGAGCCAAATCAACTAAATTTCAAATCGAGCGTTCCTTCTTAAACATACTCATTTCCAATAAACTGTTTCACAAGCAAACATTGCGAGTGTAATAGCAAATAATGATGCCCATGGAACAATGGGATCTTTTATACAGCCCAATATATTTGGCATGCGGCAAACATCTACTGGGAATTTATTCACTGAGGCTATGCTGGCAGCATACTACAAGGCAGCAGTCTTTAACTTGTGGCAAAAGTGCATTTGTGTTGCAGTTACTAAATTATTCCATGGCTATGTGTGTCCTTTTCAAAGATCTAGGAACAGTTTAATATTTTTAATTTGTAAATTACAGTAGAACATACAAATTACTACTTTACAGTTCTGGAGAGAACTTTTAGTTTCTCGCCTTATACTAAATAAGATCTAATTCCATCTCCCCCGCTCCTTTATTTGGGTACAAAACCAGCAAGCAAAATCTTGCTCTAATAGAAACCTTACACCATCTCCCAAAACTTATTACAGCTGCCTTCAGTATAAAATGAAACCTTCGAGAATGTTATTTAAAATGTTTTTTAGAAGTCAGTAGGCCTCATGTTTCATTTCTCCACATCAGGGTTTGATTTCCTTTGTGACCTTATTCTCTGCCCTTAAACAAACCAGAGAACGAGGTCTGAAACATCTTGGAAAAGTTCCTACTATGCCAGCATCAACACACGAAATGTGTTTAGTTTATCCCGATAGCCATCAATGATTTAATCTTTTATTGATGACTGTCAAACGTTTCCTCTACCAAACAAGAGGAGGCAAAGCAAAGCAGTGTAGCAAAGTTCCTACATTCTTGGTCCCAAATTCCTTTTTAAAAAAAATTAAATAAATTGGGTGCACATGTATGGGCAAGGTATTTGTGAAACTACTTCTGCATGGGTAAATGTGTTAAAAGCAAGCTTTGGGTGCCCACCGGCACATGGAGCAATGATTAGCACTCACCAACTCCCCTCCCCCTTCAGCAGAAGGGTTTATATTCCTATGCCCACGCAGGCAAACAAGAGACACAGAAGAACATAACCATCATGGTGCAAATCCAGCAGGGTTTCCTGGAGTCCAAGGACCACAAGAAATACACTCAATATTGAGGGAAAGACCTAAACATGGAGAAACTTCCACTAATTACAAATTACCAAGTATAATTCCATACAGTATCATTTATTGGAAGCGGTAATTTCAGGATGCTATTCTGCCTTTCCTGTTTCTCTGCAAACCACACACACACCTAAGGACTCTCCTTAAGCACAGGCACTGTCAAAGCCACATTCATAAATCTCACATCACTATTTTGCATTTAAAATACATGCCTTCCACTTGTAAGCACAAATCACCACTCAAACCACTGGCTACGCTAACCTCAGGTGGGCACGGTGTGTTCTTTTTTAGTAAAGACTACCAAGAGAGTCAAAAGTTGACTTTTTTAAAAAAAAAAAAATTTAAAGGCTGGTAAAACTAATTTTTATCACTAGCATTACATAATCTGATAATTATAATCTGGATCATCACTAAACTATAATGACCATATGCACCTCTGGTTAACTAACTCAGAAAAGCCGTATTTTGATATGAGACATGTTGGCAACCAATCTCATGGCTCTGTAGCCCTATGCTTTCAGCATTCCCCTTACTGATTATTAAAAGTTGAATCAGAACTTCAAGAAATACATCTTTACTATTCCACTACTGAAATTTTTCTTTCAAAAACAAGTCAATGGGATATGCTATAATACAGAAAATCAGTCCCATAAATTAGCTGTCTTCAAGCATATTATTTTAGTGCCATAAATATTAGTTACTTAGTGAACTACAAAGAGACCTACAAGGTTTTTCATAGATATGCCCTGCTTGCTTAAACAGGCCTTCCCTGGTTCAACTACAACGTAATAGATGTTTAAAAGTGAGTGCAATGGATGTTAAAAATATTTTTAAAATACACTTTTCTGCATATTAATCTACAAATAACTATCAGTTTGGCTCAATTACAAGTCTCCATACGTTCCATTTCATTTTTATTCTTGTTCTTCCCTAAGTCTGACTTTATAACACTTTTTAAAGAGAAAGCTTTATAACACTTCTTAAAGAGAAACCCAGGTAATGCTGGATCCCACCTTAAGAGACAGGCACCAGCTTGCTTTCTCCAACTTGCCTTTTAGATACAAAACCAACATCACACCCCCATCTCAGGAGTCAATTATCTACAAAAGTCAGAGTAAAACGGATTGCTCACATGAGGAATATCATATTCAAGGCTATGAGCATGTCAATTTTTCACCACCATAAAAATGCGCAGGGCTTGAACGTTTCCGCCCAGAACAGCTTGAGCAATTCTCCTGGTTTATCTATAGACAAACAGACTTGCTATCTGGAAAGACAACTGACAGAGAGACCTGTCCAGTGGCTCAGAAGAAACCATCATTTAGCCTGTTAATGTTAAAATTTCAGAATACTTTCCCCTCCGAGAGAGAAAACTGCAAAGAATCTAGGAAAGCTCTAAAATTCCAAGTTTCCGAAAAATTGGCCTGGTAGCAGGAGCTGCCCAGGAAGCTCACAGCCCTGGAGATGGGTGGGAAGCCCATCCTGCCACCGGAGAAGGAGAGAGAAGTGACTGGAAGAACTAGCCTGGAAATGACTACTGGAGCCTGCACTCTTCACAGAGTCCAAAGAAATGGCTCTTAAAGAAGTTCAAGTCCCTGGACAGGTGGTTCCTACAAAAGGGCCTCATCTTGCTCCCATCCATGGCTCTTCCAATTATTTTATATTTTTTTTGCTGACCAGCCACAGCCGAGATGGAGGGAAATCAGAGGCAAGTGGAACAGGAAAGTCATTGTGCAAACGTATGAGGTGAAGATGCTGTGGTACAGAGATGAGCAACAGTAGCCAAAACCCAAGTTTCACAGCCAACAGAACCCAGAAGATGTGATCCCACCACTCCAGTCCTGGCACAGGGGGTGCAGGGATGGTAAAACTTTTAGAAGAGAGGCAGCTCAGTGAGCATGCCAGGGAGGGAAGATGTAGGGCAGGCTTTGCTGTTGCCAGAGGCTGAAGTAGAGCATATTGTGACTGAAAGAGTGGCTCCTCCGCTACCGGAGTGCCTTGGCAGGGAGAGGAGACAATAACCCCGGAAGGGGTGAGCACCAGGCCCATCCCCAGGCCAAGTCTCCTTAGCAACCTGGCTGTGCCAGGAGCTGAGAAGAGCTCTGGTAATTGTCTACCCAAGCCTCCTCGTCACCCTAGCACAGACAGTTCAGGACCTTTCATGGGAGCTAAAAGCCAGAACCAAAGCCCATTGAAGTCAGGGGAAAAACTCACATGGAATTCAATGGCCCTTGGATAAGGCATTTGATTCATTTCAAGAAAAAAATGAAAACTACTCTTATTTTCTCCTTTTGAATGTGCTTGTTTCCTCTCCTTGCAAATGTGTGATTCAAGTGCAGCCTAGGAAAATAAAAGCTGAATAGCAAATGCAAGACCAAACACAAGCTCTGCGGACAACGGAGAGATGCTCAACAAACAGGGGGTGGGGAATGACACGGGTTATTTAACTCTTTTACACAATTTTTAAATAGACACATTTATCACAGTCTTTAATACCAGTTTTGAAATGCTACCAACTCCTAAGGGGTCATCTTGATGGTTGTGACTGTGCCTCTATAGAGGGCTCCAGCAATGACGTCCCTCAGGCAGCAGCAGCAACCGATCTGGGTTGATAGCCCCTGTGTTCAGTCATCACTGGATGAAAAAGTTAAGCAGTTCCAGCCACCTCTCTGCTTAACTGAAAACACAGACCTGCCGTGCCTTCTTCACTAGGTTCAGCTCTAGGCACAGCAGGGCCAGCACTGTAGTGGCATAATTTGCCTGATTCTAGGAGTGAGAAGTCTCCAACAGCAGGCTGGACCCTGTTGGGGAAAACACTGCCTGTTCCCACCACCTTCCTTCCAATAGCACAACTTCTGCTGCTTTGGCAAATGCCAATTAGCCTATAAATTACAGGTCTCAAAAGCAGTGCTTTAAGCCAGACTCTAATCACCAGCTCTTGCCTTGTCTTTGGCTTAGTGGCACAAACTACCAAGACTGACTCTTCAGCCTTAAAAGTCAAACACAGCACCTTCATCACACACCTGGCCAGAAACACTTCTCAGTGTTTCAGTACACAGCACTCTTCCTGCCATATCCACCAGCCCATGTACCGACACAGGAGGTCCCTGAAGCTGAGTGGTGTGGTGGACACAACAGAAGGAAAGGGAGCCATCCAGAGGGATCTTGACAGGCTTGAAAGGTGGGCCCAGGTGAGCCTAATGGGGTTCAACACTGCAAAGTGTAAGGTCTGGCCCCTGGGCCAGAGGAATCCCAGACATACACACAGACTGGGAAAGGAGCTTCTGGAGAGCAGCCCTGCTGAGAAGGACCCAATGGTTCTGGTGGGCGAGAAACTTAACATGAGCCTTGTCTAGATCCAGGCCTGGAGGTTGGTGGCCCTGCCTGTGGCAGGGGTTTGGAACTCTGTGACCCTTGGGGTTCCTTCCAACCCAGACCCATTCTATGATTCTACGAAGGCCATCGAGCTCAGCAAGCAGCACTGCTGATGGATGAACATGTTGCTACACGGCTCTATCCTCAAATTAACTGTATGCGTCCTCTCCTATCCATCATGTCACAGCTGGCGATTTCCTTGGCAGGTACTTTAGACAGACGCACATCTGCCTACACATCCCTCACCACCAGCTGAGCCACAGGCAGCCTTGTGGTGGAAGCCTGTGGTGTCACCCACCTCTGGGACACCCAGAGGCCCCTTCCTCATGCTCTCTTCCAAAGTACACCCATGGAATTACCAAAATGGCTCCTACAGAAAATGCAGTTTTATGGTAACTTCTCAGGTGACTGGAGCTGTAAGGAAGGTGAAGCCTCTCAGGTATAGCTCCAGCTTCCCACAGGGCCCAGGGGTCCCAATGCTACCTTCAAAGCTGAAATACTGCTTCTTCTCAGAAGCACCACTAACAGCCATTCCACACACAGTCTGAGGAAACAGCTCTCTACCTTTGCAAACCACTCTGTCTCTACACTCAATTTTTGGCATCCCTGATGAGACTGTACACACACATGCTGTTATTGCTGGCTCCAACAATGCTTTCTGTGGATACCTACCTAAAGCCACTGGCCAACCACAGGATATCATTTTCTGGTCACTACCAATTTGGGCTAAATATCAACTATTAAAAGAAAGATTGAATCCTTATCAACCTCTCACCCTTGAGTTAGTGAATGAAGATCTTTCAATTTTCTATCCTGCTCAAGCTCTAGCAAAGGAAGCAGTTTGGAAGGAGAGACAAGGATTGCTGTCCTTCATGAAATATCCCACCTATGTGAGCTGCAAATCTGGCCTCAGTTCATGAGCACTCAGAGGCTGGATTAATTATTGCTCTCTGAATTAGAGAGCTCTTTTGAGGAGAGTTCAAGGAGTAGCCAAGGCATGAGGAATTGCAACTCAGATTTCTCTATAAATCCAGCATTACCCAAGTTCATACAAAGGACTCGATTTGAAACTACACTTGGTCTCCATACCCCCAGGTGGAGTGGTGTAGGAGGGATCTACAAACAGATGTCAGAGTCCCCACAGGAATTTCCTCCTTCAAGGTAGCATTCTACACACACAGGCCAAGCCAAACCTTTGCTTCCTTTCTCCAGCAACAAGCAACCACTTATGGGGGCCTGTGCTCTATGAAACATTGGAAGCAAAACACTGCTAGCTCCACTATTTGCTCGATGGCTTGGAAGAGGTAGGTTGAGTGTTGGCTGCTCTATCAAAAGATCAGAAACAACTAAGCAGGTGTCGGCAAAACGACTCCACTAATTAATGTCATGCACTATATATACATGAGCCAGGAGCTGAGCAGCTTCTACCAGCTGCACGTCACTTTGGATTGGTTTCTGCATAATATGAAGCACTGCGTGTTGTTTATCGCCAATTCAAAAGTGCTGCTGAACTGTCATGTTCCATTTTTTTGTACATACATACACACCCCTCCAATCATCACTTCCTTGGGAATCTATACACTCCAAGGTAGCTCCCACAGCAAGTTAGGGACAGCACTCTCTTCCCAAACTCTGCAAAAGCAGGAGACATTTTAAGGCTACAAGGAACAACAGGTCACTGTCATTAAACACAAAGAGATAAAGACCATCCCTGGCAAGAATGCTTGATAAAGAACAGGGAGGAGCCTTTCAGGCAGACTAGCAGAACAGCCTATGGATCAGACCAGCATTATCAGCCATGATGAAATCATGCCTTACAAATTTTGTCATCTTATATCAAATAGGTATTAGACAACAAATGTTCACTCTGTTCAAAGCTCCTGTAGAGCAGGGGTCTCCATGTAGCATTTCCTATTGGCCCAACGCTATTCAAAGAAGTCATCTTGGTGGCCAAGAGCTCAAAGGGGTGTTGCTGCAGCTGGAGCTCCTGGCTTTCATAAGCAAACCTAGCGAGGACCATGGCAGCACACGGATCTGCTCATGCAGATGGGAGTGACGGGTGAACCTTCATACCCACTTGCTAACCTCTTCTGTCCTCAAATTTAGAAGCCTTTTATATAAAACTTGGGGTATTTCTTTCTTCTGCTTCTGTGAGACATATTCTGTCTCTGCTAACCACTGCACCCAAACATCCATCCCTGCTTCACTTTGTGGACCAGCATCAGCGATCAGCATAAAGCTGAGACAGCAGGGAACCAGATCTCATATATTCCTTGTTGTCACTGAATACCTTCTCGTGAAATTAAGCATTTTAATACTGTGAAAGAATTTCAGTGCTAAAGGTTAAAACTTTGCCACCCACACCAGAACCAGGCTGCCTCCTACCCACAGCAAAGCCTCTGCCACCGCATCCAACTTTGTCCTCCTACTTACCAAGGCCAGCTGAGCAAAGGACATTGCCTCTTTAAAATCCTCAGAGAAACTAATCAGGTGTATTCAAACTCTTTGTCCTTGGCTTCACCACCTTCACCTCCGATGTGAAGTATGGCACGGTTTCTCCAGCAGGCAAAGCTCCCACTGATGTTATCCCATCTGTCCCTCTGGATAGCTCTACAGCATAGCTTCAGCTTGCTGTCCTATGTGCATTTCAGCTAAAATTCATCTTTGCTTAACACCTTTGCAGCACAAGTTCACCTGCACACCCCTTTCTCATATGGCAGCAAGCCACAGAAAAGAAAGCAAGCAAGACTGACCGACTTGGCTTGGCCAAAGCCTGCGGATGTGAATGAAAACAGTAAGGGGGTGGAATCAGAGCTAGTTAAAAGCTATCTGTTCAAACCTCACAAGTATCAGAGGGTTAAAAGAGACCGGAGCATCCGGCAAGCCCAGGGATGAGGCGGGCAACATGAACCCTCTTGTTTTAAAACATGAAATTATCAACAGGGTTTTAAGACCAGTTTGTCTGTAAAGCAAAGACGCAGTGTGGGTCTCATCAGCACCATGGAGCAGAAAAGGTGAGAGCAGCAAGAGCTGTACAACACTGACCTCAGAGCTTGCTTGCAGCGCTCCTCACATAGCGCATGCAGAAGCAAAAGCTTCATGCATGTCTGAACAAAGAGGGGAGAGGCCTTGTTTTGGTTTGGAAAAAACATGGGAAGCAGAACAATGAGGAGCTGAAATTGTCACTGAAATCCTTTTCTGCGTGCTGTAAAAGAAGGAGGCTGTAAGAGGATATGAAAAACAACTTGCGACTTCTCACAGAGAAGTAAATTTTTACTGTTCTGGCCCTTTCCAGAGACTAGATGAATGTTTTTATGTACACCATTCTCTGTACTGTGCACAGCTCCCAGCACTCAATCAGACACATCATTGGACTGGGCTCTCCAGTAGGCTCTGCCAAAGGTTTCCCAGATGCCTGGCAACAAGCATCTCTCCCACAGGGATGATGTCGTCTCCCAGCTGCAGTGGGCGTAACTCCCCAGTGCACCCAGCAATGCCATAAAGCACGCAGTGGGAGTTAGCACTGCTCTTGTCACTGTGACCTGACTGCATATTTTTCATCATCCATAGTTGCTTCCCTGAAAACAGCTCTGCCTTTAATAAAGTAAAAGGGAAAAGACTACATAGACCTTTAAAAGCCCCTTGTATTTTGACACTTCTCCCCTCTTTCCTATGCAGTACACTTGCTTTCTTGAGGAACACAGGTGTGGAATTATTGGATGGACAAAGGTATTGTGCCTCCCTTACTAGACACAACTGACTGATCTGTGAACAGGCTCTCAGGGCAGGAGAGAAGCTCCAGCTCCCAGTTTTAATGCTCTGTGCTGGACCATCCCAGCTCAGCCTCAAGACATGTTGGACTTCACACAGCCTTTGGAGGACGGTGATGAAATTTGCCATTGTGCAGTCCCATGTCACGGGGTGGGGGAGATGTTCCTCCATCAGGATCACACTCGTTTCTGCAACACAGAATTCACAACCTGCTTCACATGTTGGACCAGATGCTGAAGATGACTGGTCTTGGGAAGACTCTGATTATTCACATTTGCCATTATATTTCAAGTATTTCAGGCAAACCAAGGTAAAGTTTGCAAGACAGAAGACAAAAGAGCTTTCATAGCAAGCTCTTAGGCTGGCCACGCTTGGACAGAAACTTTGTGCTCCGAACCAAGTATTCCTCTGCTACTTCCTACAGTTCTTGACCTCTCTTTTTGAAAACACATTTTCCTGTCTTTCAGCACACCCTTCAGACAGCCAGCTTCCTACGAAGCCAGATGCATGCATAATCAGCACGGCTATTTTCTCACATCTGAGCATTATAGAGTCATAGAATGGTTTGAGTTGGAAGAGACCCCAAGGATCATAGAGTTCCAACCCCCTGCCACAGAACTGAGCATCGCTCAATTGTTTGCAGTGAACAAGAGATGCCCTGACAAACCCCTCCACATACTGCTCCTCGCTGCACCCTGTCACCACTAGATTTACAACACACAGAGCCCAGGTAGCATCACCACCACCAGCCTCTGGCTGAGCAGCAGGTGCCAGAACTGCTTTCTGAGGGGTGAAAAACATAATTTGTTGGCATATCCATTCAAATGTAAACATAGGAGGCTTGCACCAACCCTCTAGGCAGTGCACTAACAGGGGTAGCAAAGGAAATGTATATTTAAAACCAACTGAAGTGAAATTATGCTGCTCTAATGTATGCAACCCAATCAGAAATGATGCTGCAGATATAAACACTACCCAAAGCATACAAATTCACTTGTAAAGCCAGAATGCAACTTAAAGACAACTATTCTAACCACCTAATTTGTGACAGTGATTAAAACCCTAAGAGTATGGAGAATTTTAGACTTTCACAAGCATCTTGAAAAAATAGTAACTTCGTTCCAACTAATAACGCTATCATGTTGAGTGCTTCACTCAACTCAGGTTCTGACAGTACCAGGGCTTTTCCTTCATGAACAGTCAGGAATCTCAAGGTATTCATGCCTTTTAAAGAGAAACCTGAAAAAATAATGTTAATATTTTATATTCACAGCACAGTTCAATATTTAAAAGTGTTTAACAGACTATGATGTGGGTTTTAAATTATAGTTAAAGTAGGTTTCACTTTATTTTTATGTTTAAATGGTGCTGTTGAAGCTGCACCATGGGAACAGTAGTACTCCAAAGATGACCTAATGACTTGAAATGCAGAGGTGGCTGTTAGTTTACAAGCTTTCAGGATTTTAAGTCACACAGTGATTTGCGTAACAGTGAGAGGAGAGGACACCAACATGCAGGTTTTCAGGTCAACCTTCTCTCTAATAGCCACAGAATCTCGCATTTTACTGTTTTGTCCCCCCTTTGGGACTACTGTCCGGTTACATATCTCACCCCAAGACCCATCCCTCAAGGATTTTTCTTCCCTTTCCTCTGAGAAACCCCTCCCCAAACCCTTTCACTCCTGTGACGACTTCCCAGTGCCAGCAATCCCAGCCTCAGCTCAGTACAACCATGCACAAGCTCCGATGCCTACCACTCCAGTCTGCCACCGAGTGCTGCCTACATCCCCTTCCACCTCTGCTACATCTCTCTTAATCCCAGTTGAACCCCCAACAGCACCAATGTGATGGTCTCAGGTAGGATTCGCCTCACCCACCCACCACAGGCAGCCATCCGACTGCAGGTGGGGTTGGCCCACCTCAGCCTTTCATCCCACACTCAGGGACGATATGCAGGTGCAAACTCCTCATTAATAAGGCAGTCACAATAAATAACCTTGTATTGGGCTTTAATATGGTCCGTTCATCCAGTCTGCATCACAGTCAATTTACTATTTTTCTGTATTTGTGATAATTCAAGCTCCACACCTCCCCCTCCTTTTTTTAAGGGGGCATAACTTCACCAAGCTACTGCCAAATACACAATCATTATTTACTTTTCAGTGACAAAATTGTTGAGAAAACACTGGACCAGGTCAAAAAGCCCCTCTGATTAGGCAGAGACACATGCCAATTGCACATTTAACAAGGCAACAGTCTTGTTATCATCTTCAAACAACTCCTGCAAATTCCTACTTGCATTTCCACGAGGAGGATACTGTGCAAATTAGAAGGCATGATTAAAAATGATAATAACAGAGCTGAAACAATATCCTGTTCATCATTCATCAAAAGAAAGAGAAATACCTGCCTTGGGGCTGTAATAAGACAGAAAGTGGGACAGGGAGACCAGTCCTCCCCCAGCAGACTCTGCAGGAAGCATTCCAAACATGACAAATTCACTGTTCACCCAGCAGATGAAGTAATGACACTAGTATTTGTCCATAAAATGTAATTTAGCCAGGCTACTCCAATGAAATCAGAAGCTTTAGTACTATAAAACTTGGGGGTTGGAATATTTTTACCTTATTAAGAAAGGGGGGGGGAACATAAGCTTTCATTTTCCCTCAGCTGAACCACCACACCGTGGTCTTTGTTTTCGGGAGCAAACTGCACAGCCTCCAGCACTAAACAATTTGTGTAATTTCTTCTCAGATGCACACACCTTGCCAAAAGCCTAGTGCCAGGTGTAAAGTCCATGCTTGGGCTTATCACTATCAGTATGTTAAATAAGATCTTCTTCCTAACCAGATACCTGAGGCAAGCAGCAGCGTGGATTCCTTTGCGCTTCCAGCCCCTGTCTCATCACGTCCCATGCCGCAAGCGCTGGGTGAAGACATCAAGCCAAAGCTTGTCCATGCAAAGAGCCAGTCAACAACTACAAGCACATCTGCCAGCAATGCAAGTTTAGGCTTGGTTTTAATACCTGCACATTTAACTCCTGCCAGACATTAGTGATGCAATGGTCAAGGCATGTTTTTAGTTGGTGTCAGATCCTCTCTCGTGTGTAACGCAAATCCTAAAAATAAATCTTTGGAAATTCAGGAATGGAGTATAGTTAAGTCAAACTAATTCTGAATTTCATTTTGACAAAACAAGCCTCTGCAAAAAGCAAGTAACAACGCATATGCTTTCATGAACTCGGGAATGACAGAATGGAAACATGTCTTTAAAACAAAAAGCGCTTCCGTGGCATGCTCACAACTAGGGACTCTGAGAACACGTGGAAATCCAAAAATAAAACTGAGTAGAAACAAAAGCGAAGGGTTTTTTCTTCTGCCTTAACTAAGGGAAATATAAACAGTGAGGTATCAATAGTAAAAAGGAGATTTTTTTTTTAAATACCTTGCTATAAAAATTCACCCTAAAGCCCTTAAAACCTCCAAGAGTTCAGAATAAAAGTGGTTTCCTGCACACCCATCAGTAAAACCGCTCATACATGAGATTTCTGGGGCACAGGTTTTAAGCTGGGAGTCTTTTAAAATGCTTCCCAAACGAGAAGTTCTTCTCTCACTGTTTTCATATGAAAATACAAATTACTGTTAAGGGGCAAGCGTGTGGTACCCTGCCACCTCTGAAGTTTGCTCCTCCATAATGAGAACCAAAGGCAGGGCTATTAGGTAAATTACCAGCCAGTCAAAGTACATCTAAAACTGGCTGGAAAAGGACTTTTAAAATAAATAAATAAATGTGATAATAAAATCGTGACGTTCGTTTTTATTGTAAACAGCAGGGTCTTCTTACACATTCTTGGAAGATGTGTCGTGCTATGGCAGCTGCTTATAAAACGCAGTAAATGAGGTAATGTGGAGAACTTCATCTGAAACCAACCCCTCTTTTGTTTCCCTGGATGATGACATTAAATAGGACAGAAATGGCTACCTGCACCAGGGCTGCTCAAAGATTAACCTTTTTTTAATTCCCCCCCTTCCCCTTTTTTCTTTTTCCCTGTTAAAATCAAAATTCAATTAGATACTTCCATGCTTAAACAGGACTGCCGCTGCTGAAAGCATACTCCAGCGATAATTGCAATCCAAGAGTGATCTAATTATATACAAGTCTCAGTGGCTGCATTCCCACATCGCTTCCTACAACCCGGATTCACTACAATGCAACTCAAAAAGCTAAAGCCACATCGGTTTCATTCATTCCTTCTCCCTTAAGGCTGCGTGGCTTTATATATGCTTAATGAGAACGGAGTTAAGTCTATTAGTAAGCTTACTATGAAAATGCGAGTCTCTGCCTTCTGATAAACACAAAAGAACAGAAAGGCACTTCAGAGGCAAGGAAAAATAACAGCTGATGGGCTAAACTGTACAAGGGAAAGAACACTCTTTTAATTAAGGCACTGGATTAGGATTCAAGCACCAGCTTTACTCTTTGGCTCTGCCACCAGCTTCCTGCGTGACCCAGGGCAAGAAGTTTCATCGCTCCACAGCTTGGCTTTTCATCTATAAAATGGACAGTGACATTTCCTTCTCCTGGTCCCTCTGCGTTTTAGTTGTAAGCAATTACTGCGCTCTGGCAGGTCGCCTTGGACAGTAAGTAGCCAATATTAATTGAAGCCGCTGGGTAGTCCTCCAATACAAAGCTACAATCGACTTGTTTCCCCTTTCAGAGAATCCTACTGGAGTTTTGTATCGCCACTATTTGCTGCTCCCACAATCCAACACATTTACATCCCTGAGCAATACCCTGCGCACAGCCTGCTTCAGTCCCCAATCCGAAATGGAGAAGAGAGGGGGGAAAAGCAGTGAACCAGGTTATCCCAAGCATTTAAATAACAGCTTTGTCCAACACAGAATATCCTGGCCAACTCAGACAATTCCCTACTAGCACTGTCAATGCGCACAAGCATCCCCTGCAACACAGAGGGGCTGCCAACAACTCCCTGCTTTTTTCTTCAGTATTTTCTATTCCTGTTTAAAGAAAAAAAAAAAAACCCAACCCTCAGTGCAATGGTTTTGCCAGGTTTGTAAATCTGAACGAGACCATCTGAGCTGAGCTGACTATTTTAAGAGGGTTCTTGCAAGTAATTACAAGGTAAAAACGAGAATACTTCACACCTACATTCTGACTGAAAACTACTCAACCCTGCTGGCTCCAGGCTTTTAATTGTCAAAAGAGTTCAAGGTTTGGAAAGTTATTGGCACCAAGTAACACTGGATATTCCTAACTAGCGTTGTGTCATTATTTGGCACGATTTTTGCTGGGATACCTCCCAAATCTGTGACATAATCAGAGTGTTCTCTACATTACACTATAGAGTCAGATGCTCATGTTAGTGCAATACGTTCCCATGTTTAATACCTTTTGCTATTACTTACACTTAATCAGCTTTGGAACCAGTTAAACCATATAGGAAAAGCAATTTCTGAGACTTTCAACTGACAGATTTCCACACACAACCAAAAAATCACAACCTGAGGTTTCTAAGATGCAGTCTACATCCACAGTTGCTTCTAAACAAACATCCGTAACTATTCACAGCCCCTGTGGGAACTGAAAATTCTTATGAAAACAAGAAAGAAAGAAAAAAAAACCCACAAAATTAACTTCTGTGGAACTGTCTTAACTAGAAAAACTGTCAAGAGTTTCCCTTTCTGGCCAGGCTTTATTTTACTGCTTCAGCAATTCTATGCCCAAGCTCCATGATTCTTACAGAAGTCACCAATGGAGAAATGTCTGAGCTCTCTAACATCAATCCCCTTTTTGGGTTAAGGTCCCAGTGCAGGATCTCTTGAGAGACTCACAGTAAATTCAATACAGGTATCTTAAGGTGTGCATTCCCATGCATATGTTTTCAAAGTAAACTAACAATTACACCCTTTAACTCAACAAATTAAACCAATAAAAGGATTAAGAAGGTAGAACCCCAAGAAACAGATTGGGATTTGCAGAAGTCACTTCTGGGCTTCTGGTTCGCTATCTCATAGGGTCTGAGCATCAAAAAAATGTTGAATATTCACTCAAGGAAAGTCAGGGTCCCTTTGGGTGCCATCAGCTGGGTACACAAGCACCCCAAGTCACAACTCACTTTCAAAAAAACCTCATTATTTATTTTTCTGCCTCTCTATAGGAAAGGAATAGACATTTAAATAAATGACATAATCCTTATTACCATTCCATTCATTCATGCAGGTCACTGTAATTTACTGCCAGGAAAAATAAACTTCTGCATAATATTCCTCAGTGTAAGGCATTCAAAAGGCTCAAAGGGGGAGAGGAGGTGAGAGGGCTTCTGATAAATATTTGCTCAAGTGACCACATCATCCATGAAAACATTTGCTAGGAAAAAAAAAAAAAAAAAGGGTGAAGAAATTTATGGTCGACATGGAACATGCCAGACTGGGGTGGTAACAGGGAAAAGGAGTGGGGAACAAAGAAGGGAAGGGGAATTTTGAACCAGTTTTGTTTCAGCAAGGAAAATTCCCAATATTGCAAAACTTGTCTTTTTTCCTCCCACATAGCCCACTAAAAAAGTTTCAAGCAAAACCAAAGTCAAGTCAAGCTAAGCTCCCTGTAGGATTAAGGGGAAAGAAAAGACAAAAGATTACAGAAGAAACTCAAAAATGCTCCACAAGTCATCACAACTCATCATCTCCTAATATCTTCCTGAGCCAGGCTCTGTAAATCCAGCCTCATCCCTGGTGAGCCCATGGGAGCAGCCTGCACCCTCCAACAAGGTGGTGGGCAGAGGACCGACGCAGAGCACGATTTATACCACCTCCGGCAGCCACTGCTGCTGCACCACCCTCCATAAGCTTCATTTCAACAAGTGTTCAGTCCAAAATGGCTTCGCCAGTCAGTTCACCTCAGCAATACCCATATAGCTCACTCTATTGTTGATAACAAAATACCACCAAGGCTGTCAAAACCCTCACTGCTTTCAGTGCTACCTACAAGCACAAGGTGAGCTGGGTTTGAAGACTCAAACGTATCGGGGCTGGTGGCAGGACTTCGGTCCGACCACATCTCCATCAGTGATTTGTCTTTTTCCTCCTCTCCTCCACAAAGGGCTGGCTCTCACTGGTGCTGTCATAGGGAATGTTTGCACTTCTTGCTGCTTGAGAAGCTGGGGCCTGTCTTCTGCTGGGTTTGGGGTTTTTTGCGGATTTAAGTGGTCCCACACAAAATCAGAGACTACTTTTGAAAAGCATCCAAAACAGTGTGAGTGATGCAATTTTATTCATGTAGGAAACAATCAAGAAATAGGGAAATTAAATTTTTGCCACTGTTTTGGACATATAAACCCAAACTCACAGTGAAATTGTCCACAGAAGACAAGTTGGGCTGTTATCACTCACCAGCCAAAAATGGCTTACAACACTCAGAATCATTTTTGCTTTCAATACCGATCGATCAAAAGTTTTATTCACAGAGCTTGTGGTGCTCAGATCACCCCACAAGACCAGAGAGAGCAAAGTCCATTCAAGATACACTTCAGAAACGGTGGCTCAGATGCCCAAAGGTACAACCAGTAGGTCCTATGACACCAGACAAACCAAGTTTGCACAGCAATGCCCTCAGAGCCAATAAAACTGCTCACACCCACCCAGGCTAATCAGCAAGAGCAGGGATGAATGGAATTAGTTCCTGAGATTTCAAGCCCTAATTTAACTAAGCACTTAAATAAATATGTGTAAGCCTTATTAAAGTCAACAGGATTCAGTATTATTAAGTTAATATTACTAAGCATGTGCTTAGCAGTCCTGCTGAATCACAGCTTTGTAACCAAGAACTCAGACTGCCTTTTCTTTTTTAGAATTCGTCCTCAAGTAAAGCCATTTCTTCACAGTTTTTGTCACCCACGTTCCAAGGAATCATCACAGCCCACACAACAGGCTACGGTGACATCTCCGTTATACTGCTGTGAATGCAAAGTACCTTTCCTGAAACACCAGACCTGCACCAGTTTCACCAAAATCAGTATCTACCTTTTCATTTAAAGGAAAAATATATATATATTCCAGCTATAATAACAGCATCTAAAGGATCGCTTGTCACTTTTCATAACTGCAGTAATAAATAATAAATAATTATTTAAATAATAATAAATAGTAAGTTTGCATTAGTACAACTGTACAAGTAATGGAATTGTGATACTGATTATTAAAACCATATCTGTATTTATTATTCATTCGTCACAGGAGGCTTGTAGGTGTATCAGAGCAACACAGACTCACCGGCACACATGGGTATTACACCACTGCTAAGGCACGGGTAGGTTACTCCTACACCAGCCACAAGTGAGACAGATGGATATGTAACATCATGTATCTAACTTCAGGCATGTCACTTCATTGGCCATGTAGTGACATCTCATCTTTAGACTACTGTGAAATCATCTTCAAAATCAATGCAAAAATGGATCAGCTTAGTTCTAACCATTTTAAATTGTCGTTATTCAAAGCACTGTGTTACATGTGACAGAGCTTTACTCACCAACAACGTCGAGATGGTAGGTGTGATTGATGGATCCATACTGGTTTTCCACTATGCACGTATAATTTCCTTTGTCAGACGGGACCACACTCTCCATGATGAGACTCCAGTGCTGGTTGCGGACCTGGTGGGTTGTAACCAGAGGGGTGAGGAACTTCACTAGCACAGCTTCACCCTCTCCCCCCTCCAGAAGAACTGCTTTCCAAACAGTTAACCTTTTGTAATCCACATTTAAAAGCCTCTTCTGAGCTCATTTAATGGTTCTGGATACTGAAATACTTTATTTATTCCTGATCAGGTGCAGCTGCAGCAGTGAAAGCTTTCATACCTCCTGCTATACATTTTCCTCATCCCTGATCCGAGCGCTGGAGACATCAGTGCACACTGAGTCTTACCAGTAAGCACCAGTTAACAGAGCTGTCTCACCAGGCTTTACCTCCAAATCATTTTCAAAGCAAATTCCCACCCTCAAGATACTCCCCGCCTGTCTCCAAACAACAGTCTGATAACATTAACAGCCCACCAGCCATACAGGATGGATACGATCCCCTAACATCTTTCTGTCATGGTGTTTTGGAGAAACAAAGCACAGAAGGTCAAGGTTTAAGATCCCTCCACAGATGCAGAGAGCATCTCTTGCTGTTCTGGGGTACTACAAGAAAGAAACGAAGAAGCTGCCTTATGAAAAAAGCCTGAAGAAAGACTCTGTTTCCATGAGGATTTAAGGACACACATTTATTTCCTAAGGCCCTTGGAGGACAGAATGTATGAAAGGTGATTCTGTTCCCATTTGAACTCAAAAGGAGTATTGGCATTGGTCTTGCAGAAAATGGGATCCAGCCCAATCCTGGAAGTATATAGAGTCATCCGGTACGTGTACATATATATATATATATATATATATATATATATATATATATATATATATATTTCCTGCATCATAAGTTGGCTCCCAAAATGACCTCTTGCTGGCTATCCACTAATCCCTTGTTTTTACATTTCTGACAAAGCACTCAAAAATCTTAACATCGCGTAGCTGTAACGTACAACTTTATCCTGCAGAGTAGGTACTCCAGCAAATGGAATAACATACAATCTGGAACAGTCATTTTAATCATCTGAATGGAAAGTGGTAATTCAGTGCAGTACACCAGAAAAATTTAGGGATCATTCAGAAATACTTCCAGTAATATATTCTTAAAATATCATTACAACTCCAGGTCTGAAACCTTGCTTCATGCCTGACTATTGCACTAGGTCTTCATCCAGCAGGACAAGGCTACGTGGGGCTGCATCCCTGGTGCTGAGAGCTGAGCTCTCAACACTTGCTGGAGGTAAAACTGCTTCCAGTTCGAAACTTGGAAGAAAAGAGCCCCCTCTGTAAGGGGCTCCTGGCTTTCCTCATCCCTCCAGCTAGGAATTACCTCATTAGCTAGATATTACTATTACTGTCCAGTTACAGGCTAATAATATTAGCTAATAACTGGCCATGTGGGCTTTGAAAAACAAAGAAAACTTAGACAAGGCTCCAGCAGCAGGTGAAGGACTGGGATGCTAACCTAATGTGTGAGTGACACAGCCTCAGAATTTCCAGCCCAAACCTACAGCAACACTCCCCAGCTCCCCCTCTTAACAGTACATATCAAAACTATATAGTGGTATTTTGTTTCCACAGCATCAAGAGCTGAGAAATAAGTTTATAAAGCTAGAAATAGTTTATCAATGTTATTTAATTGTTTATTCTTCTATATTATTGTCTAAGCAACCTTGAAAGTCAAAATCTAGCTTAGGAAGAATTCCTGTCATAAACCACTGGTAAATAACAAACACAACAGCTACATATTTTAAATGTTTTAATTCTTTCTGAGCTATTTTGGTGGAAACTTGGTCAAAGTGACCTGAACTTTTGTCATTACAAGTTACATCACAGTGGCTCAGATTCTGAGCAAGTATTTTCAAATCATTTGACTGTGAAACAGGAAGAACAGATCATGGCTCCACGGAAGTTAAAACAAAACAAAAGTTGGTAACAAGCTGCAAGTAATTAATTTGATAGGAAAACACAAGAGATTGTTTATCATTCAATAAGAAAACATCACTAACTTACAGCCACAATGGATGGCAATACTAAGAAGTATTTGTGCAATTTCCCTTCTTGAAACTCCAATGAGAAAAGATAATATCTTTATAATAAAACAACAGCTTAAGCCTCTTCAGTTTAAGCTAAACAACTGCTGCAGAGGCCCAGAGCATTTCTGACACATCATCACACAACTGGATTTATGTCATGAATCTGGATTCAACTAGATCTGGCGCGCTGGCTTAGTGCTTTCTGGTTACAAGTGCAGCAAAGCCCAGAAGGACTCCCCTTTGCTGGGGATCACGGCGTCTTCTCCTTTCATTCTTAGACATGGTAGTCCTGCCACATCCATGCAACACCCAGATCATACAGATTTCAACGTGGACTTTTTAAGTGATGTGCCATCACTCCCTAGTCCCATCAAAGCCTCTCCTTGGGTAGCAGAACTGGTGCTGTTACTGACAATCCCCAATATCACACCAGTTTATATAAAAGCCAGTTTCAAGAGAGGTCCAATACTTCCACAGTACACAGGTCTTACACCACCCTTCTGCATATGGATGAACTGGACTACACCAGCAATATCCATTTTTGGCAGGGGAGAGAAAAGCAAATCAAGGAAAAACAAACCCATTACCCACCCTTGGGACTGAAGTTGCCAATAGACAGTGTCTTTGGTAATGCAGGTGAAAACCATTAGCTCCCTCCTGGTTGCTCACTAGAGCCCTTCTAACCGAAGGCATCAGTCGTCCTACAGCTCTCCAAATATTCCCTAATAAGTGTCCCGGGTAGTATCGTCTGGGTCTGTTCAAGCTGTTTACATGGATGACTTGAGCTCGTCTGGCAGACAGAACATCTTGGGGAGCTCATGTGAACTAATCCACTAGGAAAAAACACGAAGGCAGCAGCAAGCTGCTCAAAGCAGGAGCACCCTCACCAGGCACGTGGGGTCCAGAAAAGGACACACGCCCACAGCCAGAGACATAACCAAGTTGCAGGAAACTCTTCTAGCTCTCCAACGTGACCAGCTCCTGGCCAGCTACTACCCTGCTATTCCTACTATTTTGTTCCCATACATCATAGTGAGGTCTTTCAAATCCACAGTTCCATCCACTCCATCACCTGAGCTTCAGGGTATCCCTTCCGATCTGTCATTGCCTTTTCTTGATAGGGGAAATTCAGGGAACAGCCACATTCCAAGCATGCCAAACCACAGCTTGACCCTTTGGACACTTTGCCACCAGAGTTTAGTAACTGCTGTTGCCATTTTTAAAAATTATTCTCACTCTGCAATACCAATTTTCATATTTTATCTATTTCAATGCTCACAAATGGTATTTCATATACAAAGGATTGAGATAATAAATATAATCTCAACACGGGTTTTTTTCTTACTATGGAAACTTCTAGCACAAAAACAAGGTGCTTTTTTTCACCATCTTCCCCATCAAACTTTTAACTAACTCTTTCAAACTAACTCTCCAAACAATTCAATTTTTAAGCTAAGTTATCAGTATCAAATGCATGCAACTGTACCCCGAAAATAGAGCTTGGAGGTGGGAAACCTGAACTGGTATCAAAATGCCAAGAAATACCGGTCAGAAATCTAGGAAAGGGCAAGCAGTGTTTCATAGAAACATTTTGCTCTTGGACTGTTATTAAAAAATAATAGATTGATTTTAAAATGCATGTCTCCAGCAAACAGATACATTGGGAAAGGTTCTCATGTTACAAAAAAAATGGTTAAAAGGGGTCAAATTTTAAATGAATTTCAAAAGAAAAAAGGATTAGGAACCAAAATATGATTCCCTGGAAGATCAGCACAGTTCAGCTCTATACTGGTTCTGCTCAGGCACAGAGAACAAGTGGACAACATCCACAGGCTTTCACAGCTCCTCCAGAGCCAGCAGTCTTTCTTCAGTCCATGTTTACCTGGCTGAATTTAAATGTGTATAGAACGTCTGCAGTGATGAAGCTTATCAGAACGCACACGTGAGAACACACACACGTTCAGACTTGAACAGTAACCCCTGGTCGAGGTCCATTTGCTTTCAGGGTGGTGTACAGAAAAGCAAAGGGTCCCTTGGTCTCACAAAGGGTTTATATTATTCACTCAAAGACATGATAAAATGCCTTTAAATGCACAAGCAAGGGCTAGCATCACTTTAAGGACCTTCAGGAACAGAGCTCTTTCTCCGTGCTGAAGGAGCTTTGGGTATTCCTTGAAAAATCATCAAGGGTTCAGTCTTGAAATTCACCACCCAGAATTAGTCACAGTGGAGGAATTTCACTCTGGGCGCTATCTGGGCCAGCACGTACACCCTTTCTGCTAGCCTGCCCCAGTGCAAATTGACTCAAGACATTCCCCAGCCAGCGGGACAAAGTGCTACAGGCCACTATCTGATTGCGATAAGGAGAAGAGATTTCTTAGCTCAAGGCAGCAGGAGAGAGGTGGCTGGAGTTAATGCTGGGAAGTTTTGCACTTTCCTTCCCTCCACTTTGTTCTTCGGGTCTTCAAGGGATGATTGTCCCTTCTGAAAGGGGGGATGGTGTTACATCAACTGGCCATGACAGATACAGCCAAGCTTGAGCGACTAGAATAGCTGGGACCAAAGTACTATGAATACAAGGATCTCCAGCATAAACATTTTACATCCAGCAATGCCCAGATGCACGACACACTGGTGTGCAAGAATGATGAGTTGCTGTGGTACCTGGCTGAACACAGACCAACACAGAAGGACTCTGTCCTCCCCAAGGATTCCTGCATTACAAATTTGTCAGGATAGAGGTGTCAAAAAAATGCAATTCTTTATTTCAGAATAATTCTGAACTAAGGATGGTGACCTCTTCATAACACGAAGAAGGTGTGCGGCCTCCAGAAGTTCTGAAGGCCTCATTCTTTAGCACCTATTCACTGAAAGCGAGCTTCCACCTTGAAAAGATGTTTATTCAGAACACCAAGAGCATCTGGAACATGCATGGATTTGGTAAACGGAACGACAATGATAAGTAACGCTACCGGTTCCTTTAAAATTTGAGCCTAAAGAAAGTCTGAAAGCCACAGCTGCGTCCCCTCTTTTTTACCTTTAGACTAAAGAGACGCAAGCTGCTATGATTTAAAATCACAGGTACACACTTCCCTTACCCAGCTGGCTTTAAAAACAGGCATCTGCTGTTTCTTCCCAGAGTACCTGCATACCCAGGAAATTGGGCACGTTTAATACACATGAGCAAAGAAACTAATTTGTGCCCCTTAACAGGCACAGACCAGACCCCTAACACAGGCTGACAGCGGCAGCACAGAGCCCCACATAGGCTGGTGTGCCCCACTAAAGATCACCCTCCCAAACCCGAGATCACCGATCTCCACCCTCCCCCTTGCAGGACACACATTTTCCTTCACAGTTTTCAAAAGGGATACTGCATTTCCCCTTCATGAGACGTAAAGTGTTCAAATAACATCTCAGTTGGTACTGAAACAGTTACTATCATTTTCCAAGACAGGATTAATTTGCTTTGGTTTTTTTTTTAATTGGCTTTTATTTGTGTTGGTTTTAAATAAGCGCAGAGAAAGGTGAAAACCACTGAGTTGGAGCCAATTCATTAACACTCCATAGTGTTATGAAAAGCAGAAGGTGTTGCCAGGTGTACACTCATAAGCAACAGTAATTTATGGTGTAAGCAAACATAAGATGGAAAAGTCTACTTAGATAATTAGTGTTCATACAGGGAGACTTTCTGGGCTTCACTCTCTGCTAACACAAACGTTGGAAAAACTGACCCTTTCTGCAGTAAATCTAGCTAGCAAGGAAAGGAGGCCATGGTTTGTCCTCCTCTGCACTGGAAAACATGGGGTTTTTTGTACCAAGCAGGATCTGAGTCAACAGCACAAGAAGCAATATACACCCTGGTTCCATCAAGACATCGTGGAACACAGCACCATGAAGACACTGTAAAGGTACTGGGAGGGAGTCCCCGGGACTCAGTTCTGAGCTTACCCCATCCTCTGGAAAAGCCAGTTAACTTCTGGTTTAATTACTGTTAAAACATGCTCAGAGTTCCTCAGCAGAACTTCTAGGCTGGGGCTCACGACCATGACACAAGGGACTAACTCAGAAACTTCTCATCTTTGGAGAGAAGTTGCCAAGGGGTCAGGTATGTGATGAAGTCACTGATGGAAGGTCAGCAGAAGAGGTTAACTTATTAACTCAGAAATGCAGGGGAGAATGGCCAGGGTAGTGCTTGAAGAGGAATCTGATGCCAACGTCACACACTCCCATCCTCCCTAAGGAGCAGGATAAAATGACCGAATCCCGACTCCTGACCTGACCTAGGCAGATACCAGGAGGTTAAAGGTCCGTGCACTAATCCACAGAGCTAGCTGGCCTCCCTAATACTCTCTCTTAATCAGTAACCACCAATTTAGAATGAAACATCTAATCTGAAGCTGTTTAAAATTCAAACAAACCCTTGTAAGTAATTGCTGTTACTTTCCCTCAAATTCTGCTTCCCATTTCGGTTTCACAGACCATAAACTCTATAGAAAATAACTTTTTACTTCCAACCCTTCCTTTATTAAACTTCCGACAACCACCAGAGTGGATGGTCGTGTTTTTAACAACGCAGCTGAAAACTACTCCACTTGCAAAGTCAGCCTTTAGTTTTCCAAGTATGCCTCTATAAATAATCCTTTGCTGTGCTGCTACGCTACAAGCTTGAATTTAAGAAAAAAAAAATAAAAGTATATAGAATTAGTGCTCAGTAACTGCCAAAGAAACCACCCACCCTTCTCCAGAAGAAAACAATTACTTTTTTTCATTCTACAATTGATCCAAGGCCATTCAGCGATTTTCTGTTGACTTCAGCAAGTTGCTGGGGGTTTTTTTCCAGCCTTGGTCAAAAACAGGAATTGCAAAATCCCATCATGAGAACGTACCTTGTATCCACCAATACGATGCTCTTGTTTAAACTCCTTCCCATTTTTCAGCCATCGCATGGTTGGCGTCGGGTTTCCCATCGCCGGACAACGGAACTTGACGGTGTTTGCCGCTGGCACCGCGTGTAGCCTCTTCTCCATTTTGTCTGTATGTGTCCAATAAGGTGCCCCTGTTTCAAAAGACAGACATCCAGAACCATCAGCACTCAAATCCAAGCTCCCTTTCCAGCCTCTTCCACAGACATTTTCATTTAAAGCGTGGCTTAGAAAGAGTATATTACTCCAAGTGATGTTACAAGTGTTGAACAGAGTCTTGCAAGCAGTTCAGTCCAAAGCTTTGAGTATGTAATTTATGACAAAATTCTAATAATTGACTAGAGATATCCTTTGTTTTGTGTATGTCATGTAAGACAGAGAGAGACGGAGTTTTCAGCAGAATCAAATGATCAGACGCTTCCAACCTCAATTTGAGTTACTATGAGTACACAGCAAACTTCTTGGACCTCAGCTATGAAGCCAGACAGATCAAGTCAGGAGATCTGTTGGAAGCATCAGCCTTAACATTTCACTACCTGTTAGAAGAGGGACAAACATACCTACCTGGCCAGCAGCACCCTAAAGCTTACAGCATACAACAATATAGTGACTGCCATAGAAACCACTAAAATACATTTACAAATGGAATAGATTCCTGAAAACTTAACCAAAGAGGAAGAAACCAAATGAGTAAGTATGGATCAGCAAAACTCGGCAACAGCCCTGATCATTTCGCAGGGATGTCCCACCACTCCCATGACTCTGTCCAAGCCAGGATGTTCAGTGCTGTCCAACACCATGACGCAAAACAAGAGTGTCTCTCTGAGCCCATATTAACTGGAGTGATCACTTTTACCAGTTTCTGGAGCTCACTTGCTCCTTTCCATGCCTTGGCCCAGGCTATGCCCACAGACGCAGAGAAGCATGAGGAAAACCCCTCTCTCACCCAGGTTCTCAATCATTTGTCATGTACCAGCATGGCAAACACAGCACAAAACATACAACGAACAAGCCATCTATTTTCACCATCCAAGATGTAAATTCAGATAGATGGATCCATGTACAAGGTCTTCCCATGCTCGGGATCCCTTGTGCCACTTTGGCCAACATCACACAACATCTTCATGGCATCACTTCAGCTGTCTCACCATAACAGTTTTTAAAAAGTTAAAGATTCAATATCTGTTTAATTGTAGGAAACATTAATTTCTTTTACAATGGAGTTTTCCTGAAGCAAATCAGATTAGTATGGAATTTTTAGGACTAGAGGGGTCCAGAAAAATAACTCTATTTTGCTCAGCCCTGTTTCATTTCCTTCATTAGCAGTCCAACACTCCACTATAAATAAACTCTTCCGTTCTTCAAATATTTATAGCAGTTCTTACAATCAGTGCAAACTCAGAAATCCTGCCACCCCCTCCCTAAATAAAAATACAGCTGGATAGAAAATACAGGAATAAATCCTTTAACAACATCTCTCTCAGTTTAAAGAAAACATTCCAAAAGCAAGTCTTGTAATGATGCTAAGAACGATAAGTAACTATTATTTTTTTTTGCCTGAAGTGGCAATTAGTGTTAACATTAATGAAGTAGAAAAGCAAAGCAAATTTGTGCATGTAATCAAAATAGGAAATCGGGTAACTATTGAAAAATTAACTGCAACACTAAGGAATTGTTACACGGGCTAAAGTGAATCAGGGATGCAAGGATAATCGCTGTTAACATTATTTGCTAAAACCAGGATGGCATTAAAATAACAGATGACTTTAAACAAAGCCAACCAAAGGAATTAACTGCTCCACACAAAGACTAAATTACATTACAAGTATACCAGGCAAAGGGGGAATTACGTGTGGGTACTAATACATTAAAGGGATATTTTTTCTGGATCGCTAAATATCTCTGACAAGGGAAGATAAGGTGACCAATATTGGGCACTACCCACAACTGCCACAAAGTCGAAGTAAACTGGCAGGGCAAAGCCCATCAGCTATTGGAACCCCTTACACGGGTATCCTGGACAGAGACGAGTGTTTGGATTTGACCCCAAACTGGCAACACCACCCCAGCAGGTTTGCAGTCAGCACAGTCACCTCTCATCACGTCCTTCACACACCTTCTCAAATGTATAGAGGATAAAAAGCTTGGATGCGGTCACTGGCAAGCACAACCTCTGAAGCACGGGCTCCACAGCGAGCCCACGGCTGGATGGACCAAGCTCTGGAGAAGCTCCCAGCAGGGTGCAGACCAGGACCAGGGCATCTGTACTGGTAAGAATCCAGCCACCAACATTTCCCCCAATAAGGCTGCTTCATGCCCCCAGTTTCTACTGCATTAAAGCACAGCTCATCCTCTGGCTTTCTTGCCTGTAACTCCATCAACCCTCACCTGTGGCTAAGTTCTGCTCCTGGAAGAGAAGCACTCCTATAAGAATCATATACAACAAACACATGGGGAGGAAAAACTTTGCTCTATGGAAGAGGAAGGAGCAGAGAAGAGGCCGTGAGGATGCAGGGAGGAATGGTGAAAAGCAGCTCCATAATGTGCCACAGAGACATGAGGAAAGGAAACTCCCTGAGCTGGGAGAAGGGACTCTGCCTGGAACTCCTCCCCTCACACGAACCTCAGCGCTCCTGCATTGCAGGGGAGCTTGGAGGGAGGCATCATATGTTGGAAACTCCATCTGAAAACACTTGGAGACATTTTTCACCAGGTAGTAGCAATGTATCTTGGCAGCTCCTCAGTACACTTCGGAGAAAAAGGCTGCAACATACCCAACAAACCATAACGCTCAGCCTCGTTTTGTGCTTTCGAATCGTGACTGATCCAATTAACACACATCAATTCTCTTTGTAGATTAAATTATCAGAACCCAACAGCACCTCTTACCACTTCTATTTGCCTTGAGAGGAAAGGCATCCAGGTTTACTAAATGATGAATGTAGTTAACAAGCACACACCACCAAACACCAACTCCTCTCAGACCCTGTCCATCCCATCCCATCTTTGCTCACAGGACAGGTGGAAGTAGGTAGCACCTCTGTTAAAAGTTCACAGTAACAACAGGGCAAAATCCTGTGAGTAGCAGCAACGAGCAGCAGGGGAACGGGTGGGAATTCCTGATTACTTTTGGAGCTCTCATTAGTGAGGAAAATATCCTGCTGACCCACACTGCACTCCACTGCAAATACATTACATCTAATCAGGCAAATCTCCTGCATGTGAAATTGAAATTAGGCAGCCCAGGGGAGCACTTCACTTCAGGACGCCTCGATTTTTATTTGGACTTTATCTAATTCAAAAGAAATACAAAAGTAGTCAACCCCAAGCCTGGCTGACAGACATCCCAAGCAGGCAATAGTGCGCCTGAAACGACCACATCAAACCCTCCTCCAAGGTTTCCAGTGCTATTGTATTTGACCTTTAATTAAAAACCACTTCTAGGCAGCATCCAATTTTTGCTGCTCCCTTGAGTGGGTTTCCACTCTACAGGATTTGATGAATTTGAACCTTGTTTCATCCTTTCTGAGATTCTTCAAGGCATGAAAAGAACAGCATGAGGATTACATTTAGATACTTTTTGTTCTTGGTGCCAATTTACCATTGCTTGGACCAGAAGAAATTGTTTAAAGGGTGATAAGGAGGGGGAAAAAAAAAATCCCCAAAACATAAAGCCTCCAGTCACCTGACTAGAATTCAACGCAGAATAGCAGCATCCTCAGGGCTACTCAGGGGTGTCCAGAATAAATTACTGCTAGGGGACCTCAGAACAGCCATCACAGCTGCTGCCTTGCCAGCACCAAGTCAGGATTAGAGAAATCCCTTAAATTAGAGCTCCCTCTCCAAACCTCGATGAGGACCAAGCAACAAGTACCAACAACGCATTGTCCACTGCTGCCCATAGGAAGCGATGAGCCCTTAGCTCTGTAAAAGAAGTCCCAAGCCAATATCCCTTGGAGGCAGCCCTCAAGAACCAAGCTGAAGCACCTCCTTAGGGCAACTGAGGGAAAAACTGAGCTGCCAACAAAGCCATTTTGCAGGGAGAGTGGACTATTTTGCAGTGGAACCAATCCTGCACCTTCCCCACAGCACTAATCCCTTCAACAAAAGCTGGAAGTAATAAAAAGCTATTCAGGATGCAGTCTGGAACAAATCTACCACAGCATTGGGGTGGGTTTTTTTCCAGGCAGTTAAAATATCTGTCAGGCTAGAAGGACACCAAACAGGGAGTGAAGTCTGCTATGCAATGCCTTTAACTTAAGAACACACACAGGGCAAATGGTCAAATGCGTTTGCATACACACCAGCACCCTCCTCTCCCAAGAGCTAGCTGCTCCTCACAGCTACCACTGACTTCAAGAGCAGTCCTATTCTCTGGGCAGCCTTGAAAATCAGGCTAGATTTCCTTAGCAGCCTCTGTACCTGCACTGGAAAGCCCCAGCCTCTGAAAAAATACAGAGGCAAAAATAAGAAAGACCTTAAAAGTATGCTTGCCATGATAAATAAAACAGCTCTAAGAAGTTTGCTTTGGTTTTAAATATGCAGGAATGAGAATGCCAAGGTTCAGTTTCCTGTGGAAGCCACTACAGCCATTTCCTGCCTCATCACATCATAATTAACATGCCAGGACAGCTGGACTTTATCAGAATTGTTTCATCAAAAAGCAACAACCTTTGAAGACTATGGCCTTTTGTTTCCATCAGTAAAGGCATACCCAGGCCAATTTCCATTGCTTATCCTTAACGATCGCAGCTGTAATTTGTATGTAAATTATCAGTTAAATTGTTTTAGATCTGCAAAATTTAAACCATGATTCAGGAAACTGCTTAAAGACGACTTGTCCTGGAGAGCAGCAACCAGGGACTCTCCTGAGGTCCTGGACCTTCCCAGGCAGGAGAAGGTGGTAACAGGCATTTGACTATTAACACACCACTACCTCAGCGAGGACCTGCACTACTCCTCAACTCCTTTTTCACTTTTCCACCTGCCTTGCAACAAAATTGGATGAGATCTTTCAGACATGGTGTAAAATCTAGAAGGGGAACAGCAAATGATACCGATGGGAAGGTTCAAGGACGCTGTATACACAAGCTTCAGTGTGGTTTGCAAAAGAACGGCACCAAGTCCTACCCCGAAACTTGATGGAGCTCTTAACAGCCCTCCTCCTGCAAAGCTGTAATAACCCATCTGAGCTACTATAACACAGCCTGTCACTGAAACAGATGCAGCGCCATGATCGTTCTTCTGGTCCCAGCTCTTCCCAGCTTGGACATCAGGAGCAAGGCTGCACTGCTCCCATCTGCAGCTTGACAGAAGCCCCGGCAGTTTGTAGGTGCCTCGTAAAAAGCGATCTCACGGGGACTTGTTTGCACAAAGCCCTGCTCAGGAGCAATCCATCTTCTTGCCGTTTCCTTCCTCCTACGCTGCAAGAGTCCACACTCTCCCTGCCATCCGAGATGTTTAAATGTTCACGCTCTAGAGGCATCTTTCATGTTGAGCAGGGAAAGTGTGATTGACCCCTGCAAAAGTACACAGCCCATCCCTGGCAGACGGAAATTGTCAATGGCCTTTCACCAGCTCCTGAATCAAGATTGATTAAAAGGAGCTTGAAATGATAGCTCGTATTACAAGAGTATTGCTAGTGTTACAGAAGACCCACTGGATACTTCTCCCTGTTGCATGGAAGGGCAGGAATCGTCACCATGATGTTGCAGCGCACGGTTGCCTTGAGATCAAGTCCATTCCTTTTTTAAACCCTCTCGCTGTATGAGCTTCTAAAATCCATCTGTGCTCACAGTGAATCCCCAAAGCCATCAGCAGGGATTAGCAGCACAGTCGTCTTCACTAACAACACTCCAAAAAAAAAAAAATAAAAAAAAAATCACAAGCCCTTTTCTGAGCAAAGGCAATAAAGCTCTAAAGCGCTAACAGACATAGGGATATTTCCTAAAAGGAATTTCTACCTACGAGTCCTGTCCAGGGGAACACCAACATTGCCTGGGTTGGTGGGAAGTAGCATCCCTTTCCCAAACTTTGCCACCACATTCCTCTGCCCAGAGCAGCCTCCAGCTGCTTAACTCCACCACTTCACGCTGCCCCTGTGAACCAGCGCGGGTCAATCACACTAACAGATGGCAGCAGCCAAACAGCCAGTTAAGAACTTACATCACTTTAAATAGCATCTAACGATGCACAGACCAGCTTCAGACCAGGGGCGGTCGTATATCAGGGGAGCTGAAATCAGGCTCGTACTTCATCGTCTGAACAAGCGCCCCGAGCACACCGCGTAGCTGCCGAGCAAACACACTGCCTGGCCGCTGCCTGCGGCAACGAGCTGCCGCCTCCAGTGAAGGACTGCCCTGTTCTGTGCACTATTGACTTTACAAAGCATGGGAGATAGCAAACTACCTGCCACAGAGGAGATTTTACAACAGTGCATAAGGAACCAGTATGAGTTTTCTTTCTTTTTTCTTTCCTCAGCAACTGCTCTATTTAGAGCCTATTAATAGCTTTCCACATTCTCCAAAGGGACTGAAGTTTAACATTCAGATAGGTTTAAGACTCTTTTAGCCCATTTTCATCATGTATAAGTCACATAAAACATGGTTTCAGTGCTGGATTGCTTGCTTTGCAACAAACCTTGAGGTCCTTTGTAGACAAAAGAACCTCATTGTCTCCAAATTCATTCTCCCTGGGGAGATTTCTGCAGAGATTAAGGATTGAAGGATTTGCCTCATTACAACTTTATTTTATTTTTCAAGTTTCCATACCGCCTTTTAACAAAATGAGCTGGATCTTTTGTTTCTTCTGTTAAATTTCAGTTCAGGTTCAGAGAAAGTTAGTTCATCTGTGAGAGTCCAAACCAGACAAAGACTGAGCTTCAATTCAGCAAGAAAGGAAACTGCAGAAAAGCTAGCAAGAAGGGAGAAAGAAAGTTCAGACCAGTAAAGCACGTTTAGAAGAATATTAGTTTATTTTTCTTTTTTTTTTTTTTTTTCCAAGTTATAAACTAGGGGAAACAGAGAATGGAGGAGAACAAAGATGCCGCTATTTGACAGCCCATGCAGTTAACAACCAAGAAGCTCTGAAGGCAGGGATGCATAAGACGGGACATTATTTTCCACGTGGATCTTGCTAGTGACTTCTGGCAGTTCGCTGTTACTTACTCATCTGGTTGCTGTCATTCACAAAGTCCTCGGACCCATCATTGTCATCTTCATCATCCCCAGAGGAAAGAGCATCTGCACATTGAAAATAAGCAAGTCTTTAAACCAGCCTATTTTTACAGACAAACAAACCAATATGCTACATCTTAGGTTATCTACCAAAAGGAGACCAGTTGTGCAGAAGCCATAGAAAAAGAAAATCCAGCCACAAAACATGTGTTACTCTTATAAAATTTTAGTGAAAACTGCTAATAATCTTGAAATACTTCAAAGCTTCAGGAGTTCACTAACTCCAGAAGTCTCTTTCCTCTTAGGATTTTTCTTTTTCCTGAAGACATTCAGCTGAACAGATCTGAGAGTCTCCAGAACGATTTATCTTTAAATTTAAAAGATGTAGGACACCCCCTTTTCCTCTTCTGATGAGGGAAGGGAGGGGGAAACTTGTATTCATCCCACTGGCTTTATCATCATCACAGCAACTCTGTATAAACCCTGTCAGTGTGGCATAAAACAGAGAGCTACTCAGAGGCTGTTAATCACTACAGATCCCGTGAAGTAAAAGGGGTATATACAAACTAAGCCCGTTTCAGGGTCAGGACAGGAGGAAAATACCTGAAGTAAGTACAGAGCTCAGCTCAAGTCTTGTGGCCTGTTTGATGGTCTATCATAACGTGTCTTTATGTCGCATTTTACAGCTTCTACATGCAAAAACCTGTTCAACTCACTCACCTGTAACATTTACAATGAAGTACAGGGTATCACTGTCTAGGGTCCTAACAGCAGTGCAAGCATAGAGGCCCGAATCTCTGGGTGTAGCATCCTTAATTTGTAAGTACTCCCCAATAATCACTGTCCTATTGTCGGGCCCCAAAGGGACCCCATCTTTAGTCCAACTGATCATGACGGCGTCTTTCAATTGACAGCGCAACTCAAGCGGCTCTCCTGGAAGTGCTGAGTATACATCTGGCTGAGAGATTTGGTATTTGGTTGGCGGCTCTGCGAAGGTGGAAGGAAAGGAGGAAAAAGGAGGAAGAGAAGGGAAAGGAGAGAATTTCCAACACAAGTCAGTGAAGGCCCTTTTCATCCACAGAAATCAAGTTATCTTCAACAAGAAAAAAAAAAGTCACGTCCTGGTTAACCCAGCGACCTGTCATGCAAAACTGAACCGTATGCAGGGATGGGATGGGATTTGTTTTCAAGAAGTCAGCCACAAACAAAGCTCATCCCCTTTCTGATCAGTGACTCGACACACTCCTGCTCCCAATACCTGGTCCCAAGCACCATGTGAAGACCCAACCCCTTTCACTGCCTACAGAGAGCCAACTCAGGAGATGAGTGGTGCTTAACCCATGGAATTTGGAGGTACCAGGAGGAGCTCAAAACACAAGTTCGGTTTTACATCTTAGTGTTGGTGCCTGATTCAAACAAATATTTATCTTTCCCTGTCTGATTCTGTAAGTTGCTTTAAATAACAGAAAGCAAACACCTGAGAAAAGCTGTGTTGGAAGGGGACAGCCAAAAAACCCTTCACTAGCTAAACTAATAAACACAAGTTCCCATACACAGCATATATGACGTCCTTTATTTTTCTCCCTTCCCAAAGCCTCTGCATTTGCCTTTTATACTGCCAACTCCGCTCCCAGCCATAGTAACCTTTTTATTCCTCTTTTTTTTTTTTTTTTTTTGTGGCTGGTTGGGGTTTTTCTGTTGCTTCATTCCTTATTTCACAGCCTCTCCTGAGCAGAGCACGGCAGAAACCCAGGAACACAAATGAAGCTTTGAAAGTCACAGCGTATGGAGTAGCTCAATACAAAATTGCTCCTCCACCAGTTCCCTTTTGTAACCAAATAACGAGCAGAGCATCAACCCACTCTTTTTTCCCCCAAAAAAATCCTTAGAAAATGACATCTGCCTATAGTCACTGGAGCTTCATCACCCCCTTCCAAGGCCAGCTCTCAGCAGAGGGAAGGGACCCACAGCCCCAGCCACTCAGGACCATCTCCCAGGGCTGTCAGCGGCATGGTTCAGCACAGGGTGGAGGGACCCTACAACCACAAAACACCTCTCCTGCGATCCTCTGGGCCTTGTCAAGGCCAGCACTGAAAAGTAAATACAGGAAAGCAGCATGAAGGCATCTTCTGTTTGCTCACGAGGAGGGTCACAGCGCACAGACAGCTGCTCCCTGCACACATCCTTCCCTGTGCAGGCACCAGCTGCGCACCACTCCGTGCATACATAAATACATCTCTGATCAGGACTCTGAGGGAGAATTAAAAGAGAAGGTGGCTCTTCAGTGTCCACCCTGCCTTGCTTCTAAGGATACAGAAACCCCAAACCCCATGTTCCTCACTCATGGGGCACAGCACTGTCACTGCTAGCGTCACACTTGCAACAGACGAGCCTGACACAAGCATCACACCCGAGCCAGCCTGCAGACAGGAGTTTGGAAAGGATAAAAGCTCTGTCAGTAGTGTAAGTAGAGGAGCAGGGAGTTTGACTCGATCCCTGTGGATCCCTTCCAACTCAGGGCAGTCTGTGATTCCATGAATACCAGCAGTGGCCACCACAGTGGGACACTCACACATTTAAATACAGGGTTGTACTGACACACTTGAAAATAGCGTGTCCAGTTTCTCATTTCTCCTCCCACTCATCCTGGAATCATGTAATTTCAGGGAGTTCAGTGGGAGTTTGCCTGAAGCAAAGGGAGAAGAGATCCAGCGATGTGCCCTTGCAGAGCAAGCAAAGATTCTCCTGGCTTTTTCCCTAGGGCAAACATGTTTTTTCAAACAACATATTTCACACACACACACGACACCAAGCTGGTGGCCAGCAGAAGTACATAAAATGATTTAAACAAGACCAATTATAGAGACTACAACAATTCTTTGATTTAGATTTTATAGTAAGATCTCTCAAACTTTCCAGCATGCAATGTTCTATCTCAAGGTCTAGGACAAGGTACACTACAGTTTTCCACTCCTTACAAATTAATTCACTCCTGCTGACACAGTCACGAACCCACAGATTCACAATGCAGGTGTTTTACTGACTGCTACACTGTGCTGTCAGAAATCCAATCTCCAGAACGAGCATGGACTCCTTTCTACATGTATTTTGTAACAGTAATGAAAATAATTGAATTTAAGATTTTTTTTTAATTCCAATTCCACTGTCCAATTTAAAATAATTTTTTTAAAAGTAGCTGAAGCCAGTTCGTTAACTTACTTTGAAGGTTTTAAAACTCCTTTGCAATGCTCTACTTGTAAAGAAAAATTCTTTTACAGAATTTACACTCTGCCAGCAACATACTGAAGTTTAAAAATGTCTCTGTTTAAACTTTTTTAAAGCCATCACAGGTGATGCCTCTTGAAGTGCATTAGAGGCTTTTGTTGAGGAGTACCAGGAAACTCACAGGTCAGTCACACAGGTGGTAGCATCCTCCTGGGCAGATCGGTTGTTCCCACACAATCACAAGGAAAATCATTTTCTACCTCCCATCCTTGATTTCATCTCCTTTTAAACTTCTATCCCCAAATTCACACCAAGTCTTTCGACACAAATTCAAACTCAAGCATAGTAGTTTATCTCTAAATTTATATATATATACATAAAGTCCTTTTACGAGGAAATTTACTCTTATACTGAAGAACAAAAAGTCTCAAATAGGTATCAGTGTTTAGTAAATATTATCCTCCTCCATTTCTTTCTCTCTAGAGCATCAGGGAAGATACAGCACAAGGTGTTGTCGTGCAATAATGAAGTTATGCTTGAAACAGTGAGTTATTTCAGGTAAGGCTTTGTGTTGCCAAACTAGAATGTAGCAGCACTTAAGACTGTCACTTTTTATACTGTTTGCCTATAAAATTTTTCCAGTGTGGGTTTGAAATGGTGCCCAAAAGCAAACAGAGAACAGGTGGGATTCTGAGGCATGAGTCCACCCAAGAGCTTCACTGCAAAACCCAACCAGTTTAAATTCCTTAAAAACTCCTAGTAGCACCTAAACAGCCTATGCTATATGATGTTAACTCTCTCTCCAGAATGCTGCACAATGATTTTTACACCACTCTGAAACTTAGGGACAAGTTTTTAGCTCACAAGCATGCTGTACCATGCAATCAATGGCTCCCCTGAGGCTGACATCAGGATTATTTCTCTGCTTCCATGCCTTCTGAGCACACCAGAGAAACAGTGCTGCCAATCTGCGTGGCTCCTGCTTGTACTCACCCTCCAGTGTTTTCAGCCATCAGGAGGATGCTTTTTCCCTTAGTGAAAATAGCTGAGCAGGAGAAGGAGGAAAAAGCCCTGCAGAGCCTATACCACCACAGAAAGGCTCGATGAGTTGGTCCCACCTTCCCGCTCCCCCAGCTCTCTCTGAAGCTCTGCCTGGAAGCTGTGTCCTTCAGCCACCACCATGGGTCCGTGACTCAGCCCTTTGCTGGGCGAGCTCTGCACAGCCAAGGGAAGGCAGCACGGGATGCCTTTCTCAGCGAGTTCTCCTGCATAATCCTGTAACTGTGGCACCAGCTCTCACTGCAATGGTGCGCTACCTGGTGTGAAGAACACCTGCCTATCACCCCTTAAAAAACAAACACGCAAAGGCATGGGTAAAACTTCTGGGGGTGTTCTTGAAGACTGGGGGACAAGGGAGGGCACACTGCTGCTGCTATTGTCTGCTCTCGGCTACATCCTTATTTGTAATAGCGGTGCACACAATGTATTTTAACTTTATAGGTGGAGCTGTTGAACAATACCGCCATGGAAAACCAAGCTGCTGTTAAATAAACAGACATGAACTTTTTCTTTGCCTGCTTATACAGTCTCACAGCATGGTTTATGCCATCCAGCCATCAAATGAAGTAAATACTGTTTGTATAAAAATCGGGACCACAATAGAGGGACTGGGGACATTCTGAACGTGCTGTTTCAGATTGTTATGATACATGCCATTATATTCCAAATCATGCTTCTATTCAAGATTCAGTCGCTGAAACGAGAGATTTATACTTCCTTAGGTTTTAAATTATTATTACTCGCCTCCATTTATTAAAATGTTAACAAAGACCTGCTTATCTTAAGGCTCAAGGCATTTAGTTACTTAGTTACAGAGCCAAATAATTAAACAATCATCTAATAGCTAACCCCAGCAAAGATTCTCACACAATTCTCCACAACACAAAAGCCTACCACCCCATCCAGCCACCTTCCCTTCAAAAAGCTTGAGTAAATAACTAAACACTCATCCAGCGTGCCCAGAAGGGTCAACAGACCTGACCCATCAAGAATTCAAGAGATTCATTGCAAAACCAAATGTCCCACAGGGAACGCCAGGCTGCCAACCACCACTGCTCTTCCAGCTTCTGCAACCTTCTCCCCATCATCGAGGAAGATCCAGTAAGACCATGCTGGATGAGCAACATGGAATGAGGATGTTGGGCTATGCCTGACGACAACAGCCACGTTCCCCATGACTTTGTGAGCCAAAGCAAAACCTTCACCCTCTCTCCAGGAGGCAGCCGCTGCAGGACCAGGACACCAAGGTATCACCAGTCAGGTTTGCAACCTTCTCTCCTGCCTCCCAGGTACAAGCTGGTAGGCTTCTCCCTCAACTTCAGCTGGCAGGCTCATACTAAGAATACTTGCTCCATATCCTCTTCTGATGATGGATAATAAATTCAGCCCACAGAAGAAGTGGCCACCAGTTTAGAGACACAGAGTCATTCTCAGCCATGGTGACTACCGCTCCCTAGTAAACTGAACCCACTGAGACTTAAGGAGCACAGCTCCTTAAACCAAGGGGGACAAAAACATGTTTGCAATTCATCCATCTGCTTCCTCAAAGTCACTGGATTCCTGCTGGCTTATCTGTACCACGTTTCCAACAACTAGCTGCCAGCTCTGCCCAGCTCTGCCTCCACCAGGCATCATCAGGTCTCTCTGCTCTGGTAAAATACTTTCCAACTAACTACAGTTGCTTCTATAATTTTAAAACACTAAAAAATAAATAAAATAAAAATCCCTTGCCATCAAACAGCAGTTCAAAGAGTAGAAGTCATTTCCCCTCTCTCCAACCTATAAAAGATTTAATTGTTCAAATCTGACCATCTAGGCCTTGTAGAAAAACCTCAAACAAAAAGTGTCAAAGAGATCTCTGATGGTTACAAACGTGCAGACGTGGCAGATTCTGAGCCTCCACTGGTTCCTTTAAAACAAGCTCCCAGGCTGTTCCATTTGAAAGCAGTGACTTCCACAAAATTTGACGTGTCCAACTCTCCAAAATAAATCGAGGTATTTGTTTCCCCCATCATCATCTTTAACCTTGTTACCATTCTGTAAGTCCCTAGTCATCTGATGGTACAAGAGCTAAAGCCAGACCACAGAAAAAAAATTATCTGAGGAGCAGGAAGAATCCTTTTGCCCTGTTTGCAAAATGATTTAAGTGTCACCAGGCAGTACCTGCCTCATAGTCTAGCAAGTGAAGAGCTTCCAGCCACACTGACCTGCTGGAGTGTGGTCTTCCAGCATCCTGTCAACTCCTATTGAGTGCTGCATATACTAAGATCATAAAAAAAGAAGCGAATCCCCTCCAATCGAAATACTTGCCAATGTCATCATGGGTAAGGGAAAATATTACACTGTGCTAACTTGTTTTCCTAAGCTTTGAAGACTTAGAAAAATAAATAATTTTGATGAGCAGCAAAGAGTCTCACCACTTACAAGACCCCTTGGCCAAGAAGAAAAGCTCTGCCTATGCACCTAAAAGTTATGCTCACACAATTCCACCTGTGTACTCCGCTCCGCCCGCTTGGGCAGATGACCAACCAAGGAACTTCAACTCCTTCAGGTAACTATCCCCAAGCAGCATCTAGCCCTGAAGCCCTTGTATCCACAGCCAGCACAAGAAAGCAGAGAGGGCAAACCTCATGAGGTCTCCTGCTATGTTGCCATGCTGGCTGACACTGGGTGAGGTGCGTGAACTATTTCAGCATGGCTTTGATGGCTACAAAGCAGTGGGATTGATGTGTCTCACCCCATGGTTAGAGGGAGAAGACTCCTCAAAAAGAAAAATTGTACTTGTCCAGGCTTCATGCAGAGATTAAAAATTCCTACCACTTGCAACCTGCTTGCTGCTACCTGTCTTTACAGTTGCAATCGTTGAGTTATGGCTGCACAACCACTCAACATGCGTCAAAAATGCCAAGTATCACATGCTCATGGGCTTGGCTGTGTGCTTTTGCTTTTGGAAGCCAAGCCAGGGAAGACTCAGAGCACGCCAAGTTCAAAGTAAACAGTGGAGAGACCAGCGAGGCCACCTCCTGCTGCTGGGAACTGCCCCGCGTTTCTTCCTGTTTGTCCCCATTCTTCACAATCTGATCCTTACCGGACGAAGGCTTCTTTAGATGACAATCACTGTAGGATTTACCTCCAGATAGGGGACAGAGCAAGGAACAGCAAGGCATCAGTATGTTTTCTACACAAAGACTCAGCAACCAGGGAGGGAGAAAACATGCCCAACCTCAAGCAGGCACACCAAAAACCCCTGAAATTATTGTGCTGCCTTTTGTCATTTCATCAATACAATGACACATAGGCCACCTTCGGGATTGGAACCTTTGGATCCAGGCACCAAATCCTGACCATTCCTGCCCAAGCCATAAGCTCCACGTGCTGCATCAAACAACGGTGCCAGACTCTGTGCTAAGTGTACCGGGGAGCACAGTATAACCCCCGCACACATGTAACGCAATCTCAAAAATAATTAACTACTCTTCAAACTCATTACTGAAGAGTCTTCTCATGTAATCTATTATACAACACAAAGGGGAATCGTATCACCTTTTGCCAGAACCTCAAATGAAAAGCTAAAACAAAAATTACCTCTCTCTAAAAAGCCGGATCCGAGACTGGGATCATTTTCGCATTGTTTCTACTTGCAGCAACAGCAGAACATCAAATCTGCCCAATTATTCTGCACATAAGCAAACGGCAAAGCAATTTAACCAGCTCCCTTTGCCCAACTTAGCATGAAATTCTGCTTGGAAAAGCCTCCATAAGATATACAGCCTTGGGAAAAGTTATGAGTATATTTACTCACAAAGGGATTTTCTCAGGTTTAATATTTTCTTGCATCTATTCCAATCTGTAGCTTTTTGCAGGTTCTTTTGTTTGCATTTCAAGAGCAACATAACAGAACACAGCACAAATCCAAACACAAACACACAAGAATTTTCTTCCAGGTTTGCCGAAGGCCATGCTGGGGACTAGTACCAGTCAACAAGCAAAAGAGACAAATTACAACCGAGAGGCTAAAAATTGCACAACTTCATGTTCAAGTGTTAGTCCCGGACATGGAGAACAACTATTCAGATACCCTGTGTGCAAGTCAGCGGTTGTTTCTTTTGTACACGGTCCCATTTTTACTTGGCTATACAAATCCTCTTCGTTTTAGCAGCTCATCTGGAAGTCTCATCTTGCCTGTTCCCCTGAAATTCATCTTCCCCCACTTCCTACAGCGGGACTTGGAAAAAAAAAAAACCAACCCTAAGCCACTGGAAACACCATGCCCAAAAGATCCCCCCAGCACTTTTGAAAAGTCCTATCTGTAATGCACACAAACCACACTGTATACTCCAAATACTTCAGAGCTTCAAGTCAGAGCAGGCTCCCTTTAACCCAGAGCAATGTTGCGTCAAAAAACATCAGAGCTTAATTTAATGCCAGCTCCACTCAAAGAAGTCACCAGTGGTACCTGGGGACAAGGAAGGTGCAGCAGAACAAGCACAGAAGTTAAAACCTAGGCTGGCTATCTGAGCTTCCAGGTGGCCCACAACCATTTACATGGCAAGAGTTATTTTTAACTCGCAGGCACCTCCACGTCACGTCACTCCTCACTGTGTAGCATAGGGTGGCTCCTGGGCACTTCGCCACACTAATGGAAGATGGTTCGGATGCTTCTGAATTGTTAGGAGAAGGGCTATTACTGAGTAGTGGTGGCTGCAGATTTATTGCAGAGCCATCCCGCTCACCCCGCGGGGCTGAAATACCTGCACTGCTGCCCTGGTGAGTAAACAACATTGAGTAAATCTGAGTACTTCAATGCTGAAATATCTAAACAGGATTATTTTTCGTGATTAAACTATGTTTAATAGAGCCAGGCTTGAGAACTGCTCAAAATTTAACCCAGAGTTTTAAAATGATTTTTAAGAGCTGTGGGGTGGCATTTGGGATTATAAATCACTTCACTTTCCTTGAAACAAATTAAACATTGCGACATGGAGACACTGAGCAGGGCACTTGGCAGACCTGCACAGCAAGTCCCACGCAGGCATGCTCTCCCCTCCTTGCCCAGCCACCAGCCCTGCCTGGGGCTCACACCTGTACGGACCCCTACACACCACCCTAAAGAGAGTGTACCATGAGCTTTACATCATCACAGAATCATAGAATGGCATGGGTTGGAAGGGCCCCCAAGGATCATAGAGTTCCAACCACCTGCCACAGGCAGGGCCACCAACCTCCAGGCCTGGAGCTACACAAGGTTGCCCAGGGCCCCAGCCAACCCAGCCTTGAACACTTACAGGGACGGGGCATCCACCACCTCTCTGGGCAGCCTGTTCCAGCACCTCACCACTCTCTCTGTAAAGAACTTCCCCCTAATATCTCATCTAAACCTTCCCTTCTTTAGCTTTAATCCATTCCCCCTCGTCCTGCCATTATCTACCCTTTTAAAAAGTTGATTCCCCTCCTGTTTCTCTGCTCCCTTCAGGGACTGGCAGGCTGCAATGAGGTCCCCCCGCAGCCTTCTTTTCTCCAGGATGAACAAGCCCAGCTCCCTCAGCCTCTCTTTTTAGGGGAGGTTTTCAACGCCACAGCGGTTTTATTACATTTGAAAACCTGAAGTTGCAGCACAGCACCCTGATCAAGATCTGTTTCACCCAAGCACAACGTAGCCTCCTGCAGACTGGTCACGGTCAGCACAGACTGCCATGGTATGCCCAAACATAGCACCCAATGACAAACCCCACTCAGAAACAGGCACCAGCACCCCCAGGAGAAAGCCTGTGAGGTAATAACTACATGTCACAAAGCTTTCAGAATAGAAACCTATGAAAAACTAGGAGAAAAGAAAAAAATAGAACAGGATGCAGCCAAATCATGATCTTCTCCCAAACCAGCTTCTCACCTCCCTTTTTCCCTTTCCAGTCCTTCAGCAGGCTGCCCTTCCCAGTTAAGCCCCCACAAATGCAAGCCCCTTCCTTGGCAGAAAGAAATATTCCCCTCCCCTCAGCCCTTCTCGCAGTTTTGCTACCCCACAGTGCCCCAACACATGGGTTAGTGTCCCAAACTGATGAGCCAGTTCTTCTGCGGGGGAGGAAGAGCAGTAATTACACACAACTTGCAACGGCATGTGAGGAGGGGAGTGAAAGTAGGTCAGATCTCAACTCCTCAGCTTTACTGAGGTTCACCAAATGCTTTCACTTGCAGTCATTTTAATACAATTAAAATAATAATAGCATGGCAAGCAAAGGAAGCTGCGTGGCAGAATTCAGCTAGCACTTGGATCTGTCTTTCTGGCCCTCTCCTCAATATGGGTAGCGTCATTTGTGTGGTGACAAGCAGCAAAAGGACCTGAACCAGCAGGAAGCGAAGCCCAGGAGACACCCCTCAAGTGTCGAGGTGCTGACTACTCTGATGCTCAGGAGTAGGTCCAGGGAAACCCTACCCCTAAATAAAGAAAAAGGGTGGTCCTCTGGTTCTTTTTTCCATTTAAATAAAAAATTAATTAAGAGATGGAAAAGGATAACCTGGAGATGTATGTAATTGCTATATGAATTATAACCTGGTTTTAAAAGCTTAAAAAAAAAAAAAAAAAAAAATAGTATTTCCCCCTCTTACAGGCTTATTTTGCAAGTGTCCTCCTTGAGAGGTGCAGTCCCCAAGCAGTAAATGCCGATGAGGTTTTGCTGACGCTCCTCACTCCCACTGAAACCCAAAGGGCCAAACTTCCAGAACAGCTGGGCACTCCCAGCACACGTTTCGTAATTATAACAGGAGCTGCTGGCTGCCACTCGCCTGAAAAATCTGGTCTTTATTTAAGATTTCCCTGCATTCAGAGTTGCTCCAACTTCTCTTTTCGATCAGTTCAAGAGCCAGGTTATTCCCCAGAACTACAAGAGCACGTCTCCGAGCTGGGGGCGTGCTATGCCACATCCAAAAGGCAAACAGCACAGGCATACGGCGCGATGTGTTGAACCTAGGCTAAAATTTGGACTGCTGTTGCAATCAGTTCCCGAACTGCTGTAAGGATACCTTCACCCTGGCAGGCTCTGTGCCAGATCAAGGATCGTCCAGTTTCCCCGCAGGCACCACAAACACAAATCTGTGCACACCCACCGACGCTGCAGAAGATGCTCTCAGCTGTGATGGAGGAAGCACAGCGCATCCAGCCTGCGACCAAGGTACCAAACCCTCGCTCACACTGATGGAAGACTCCAGAGTTTTCATCGTTTTGGACACATTTTGGGTTCCTGCTGTCTTTTCAGCATGAGTTTCACACTTGTTTAACTACACTGAAATAAATCTTCTCTTCTGGTTGAACCAGGTGCGCTGTTGCACACAAACAAGACGGCACTTGCCCAAGAGGGCGACGGCTCTTTCAAAACCAGGGAGCTAAGGAGCGCTGCTTCGAAGAAAGGCTCCCCTTTCACTCTAAAGCTTCAACCTTGAGGACCCACAAACATTTAACACTTAAAAATCCCACCCTTCTAGTAAGGAATTTTCCTCTCTTAACAATAGAGGACAAAAAAAAAAAAAAGGCAATTAAGAACTTTCCTCGCACTCCTGTCTGCTCCCCAAACTAAATATTCACTTTAAGGAAATATTAATCTTTGAATGTATTTGTATAAAGGCAAGTGATCATTTCTGCTGGAGCTGGACGTAGAAATACGCTCATTAAGAGCTGTGCTATGGTTATTATTAAAACATCACAATAGTCCGTCCTTTCATGCGCACACAGCCTTGCGTAACTGGAGCTGTCAGCATTTTCATTTTAAGTTCTGGCTTTCAAGGCTTTGCTACTCGCCTGTATAAAAAGTTACCACAGCCTGAGACTTGCTGCAAGTTCTTTGCCAAGGAAGAACTATTTCAAGATTAGAAAACTATGCATCCACTGGAGACGGTGGCTAGTTTAGGGTCTTATCTATACAAATGTGTTTTTTTAAATTAAAATAAAAAAACCCAACCAAAACATAACTCAGCATCTTTGAGAACATTCTGGCTCCAAACAAACCCACTTAAAGGAACCAAGTTCTTAAAAGTTAACTTCTTTTTTATTTCAAAAAGCTGCAATCGTAAAACACAGCAGATAAGCCCAAAGCGTGCAATTATTCCTGTTACTCTGCAAAAGGGTTGTCACGCCGACACGCTGCCAATTCCCAGTGTCTCATCCACCCCGACTGTAAATAACAACCCTACCCATGCCCAATTAGTCCGCAGCTCAAGACCATGCCTCTGTTTAAGGACTGCAGATTTTAAACGCAGAATGGACACATTAAAACTGATTTAATCTGGCTGCTTGTACAATTCCCCAGAATCTCAGCTAGCAATTCCTGTACCGGGCCAAGTAACTTACTGAACCGGATCCCTGAAAGGGCATCCAGCCCTCACCCGGAGCTGTGGGGATGTCACATTCCTCCATAATAGGCTGGAATAATTGCCCTCCCTTAATATATTTTAAAAAAAAAATCCTCTGATATAACGAAGTTTGATTTGTTATTTTAATTTGCAGATATCAAAGCCATGGCTCTTAAAAAAGAAAAAAGGTAACATGGGAACCCTGGGTGTTTTATTTTTCCTACCAAAGCAGAAGCAGCATCATGATGCTTTTCTACCACCTCTGCCCAGGGAAGATGACCAATGTGTGGGGTCCTACCAGCCCTGCAACCTCGCAGCAGGGTGGCACTCACACAAATAGGACCCATGGTTGGGGAGCACATTGCTCCCCATGGGACAGGGGACATCCCACCACCATGTGCTGCAGCTCCCTGGGAGCCTGGAAGCATCTCAAGAGACCCTGTGTCCTGACCCAAGCAGGTCGCGGCAGCTAACGAAGGATGTCCAAGCAGATTGCGCTAACCACAGGTGACGTTAACCTTTAACCACTGCCAACCTTTTTGCTAAAAAGAAGGTACATGGCGCAGATCATGCAACATCCAACACTGGGGGCTGGACTCAACCTATGGATGTTCCTTCCAACCCCTACAACTCTGTGATCTTTACAAAAAGGAAGGTAGCACTCTGGGCACATTTATATTTATACATTGTTTAGTGCCAGCAACTAGCTGTGACCAAACTAAAACCCAAATGACAACGCATCACTCACTCCTGAGCCCACCATGAGCACACCTCACCCATTATAGAAGGCCCCTCTCTGCCACTGCTGCTCCTCAGAACCTCTCAAATGTGCATTTCAGGCTGTTTCAAACTACTGTTTTACACAGGACACAGAATTAGGCTGTCCCTTGTGGAAAGCTTAAATTAGTCCTTTGAAATTTGACCTAAATTAAAAGAACTGAAACACAGATACTACGCTAGGTGACGGCTCAGAGTGGGCACTCCAAGGACAATGTCGAGGCGTTGCATGTGGGGAAGAGGCTAAATTAGCTCCCCAGCAGAACGGTAACACACAGCTTGGGCAAGGGAAGGTCAAGGGAGAGCTTGCTATTTATCAACCATATGTCTAAACTAATTATTCAGTTCACAAAGTAACCCTTCAACCTATGTGTGCGGTCAGAGCCCTTTGGAAAGGTTGGCTATCATCAAAGGCCGCCACAGCCTCGGTTAGGCAGAAAGAGAATGGCTCCTTTGTACACACTGAGTAGACTTATTTCTAAATATTTAAGAGCAAAAAGTCTTTATACTCTCTAGGATAAAAAAACATGTATGTAAACACCCGATACAAGATATAATTTGACAGCTGACAGTCCCCAAGCTAACTCTACAGGTCCTGTTTCTGCTCACATGGCTTAACAGCCTCGGATTTTCCCATCGCTGTGTAAGGAAGAAAGTGCCACAACCAACACCATCACCCCTCAGGATCCAGCCCTCAGCGAGCAATACCGATGTTATAATTCACAGCAGCTCAAGACACCACCTTCAGTGTAAACGCTTTCATATGTACTAGCCAAACAAACATCTAATGGCCACAGATGAGATACAGCACCCAAAGAGGCCAGCGTCTCGTAACAGCCCCCAAGAGAAACGTGCTACCATCAAGATCAACGTGACCACTGACAGCCAGGAGTACCTTGACGCATGATGTCTTGCACGTATCCTGCACGTAACCATGCAGCCAATTACTCTGCTAGCTAATTACTACTTGTACTAAAGTAGCATCACCAGATAGTCTGAAGAAAACAGTTGCAAATATCCACAATCCAAGGAATGAAAAGCCACAACACATCAACTCCTGTTAATGTTGCGTACAGATTCTTGAATATTCTGAGTCGCTAAGACAATCAAAAATAACAATAAAAGCACCTAACATAAAAAAACCCGAAGTACAATTTAGGACATGTCAAAGAAGGAAGACTAAAGAACAGATCAACATGTGTCACCAAAGGTCATGGCCCCTTCGACCTCCTCAGCTGGTATGAAATGCCATAGCTCTAATGACTGCACCATCAGCAGCCCCACTCAAAATTTACATTATTAGAGCACCTGACCCCCCAAATTAGCTGCGGCCAAAATATTTGCCATTTACTAAATTAAAAAAGAAGCCTGCTTTGCCTTTGAAGAGATTTTTTTTTGAAGGGTTTTTTTGTTTTGTTTCCAGCTTGGAGAGGTTGTGGGTGGCAGCGATGGAACCCAGAGAAGGTGACTCTGTAAAATCTGTTTTGTTGTTGGTTGGTTTGGGATTTTTTTTTTTTTTTTTAAAGGGGTTTAACAAAGTACATAAAGGAGGTTTTATTTCCCAAATCTCAGATATAAATCCCACACAATCCCCTGTATTCTGCAGCATAAAAGCTCTTATTATATCATTAACTTAGAAGTGGCTTCAGACTGTTGGTTACTTGCTGTTTTTTTTCCCCTTTAATTTCTGGTAATGATTCGGGTTCTCACGTCTAAAATTGTTTCATGTCAGTAACATTCCTGCCTGGGGAAGAAGTTTTAAATCCTTTCTAACAATTTATTCTTTGATAAAACTTGGAACCCCTGGATATTTGCTGTGGAAGAAACATATTTTTAAGCAGTGCTTTTTAAAATAATAAGAGCCAGTTCTTGCCCTGAAAAGCTGAGAAGTCATCTCATCAGGCAGCGTTCAAAACACATTACTCTTCTCCCTGTAAAACACTCCAACCAATCATGCAATCACATTCTCTCTGGTTTAACCCTAAAACTACAGGACCTTACTGCAAACAGCTAATCAGAAGTCACAATTATTCGTGACTCTGCTCCTTTGAAAAGCCAAAAAGGCAGCAGATGTACAACTAACAAACCATGCTGTCGGTGGCAATGAGAGCTGGGCTTTTCTTCTTCAAGTTACCTTCAAAAGAAGAAGGGGGAAAAAAAAATCTCCTTGCTATCAGCAATCTCTATGGCTGACATGACAATATTGCTCTACTTTGTTAACTTTTTTCCAAGACTGCTTGCTAGGGAGGAGGGCTCATCATCTCTAAATAGTTCATCCCCTGCCATCAATAAAAATGTACTTGGATCGGATTCTAAAAATGTGTTAGCTGGTGACGTCTATTTTTAGAGGCAGTGGATAGAAACAAGTAAGTTTTGCAAGAAAATAGATTAAAAAAAAACAAAGCTGTATCTGTGGACATGTAAAGGCCAAATTCTCCCCAGCAAGCTTGCTGGGTCAGAAACACTCTATTGACTGTTGGATTGGTTTGACATTCAAACTGTCGAAAGTGCAGTCGGTCCCCCAAAAGACAGATAAAACCTTAGGAGAGGTAAGCTTCTCTTTCTCCCTGAGGTGCTCAGAAAGCAAGAAAGATCCTACACAACCCAGTAAAATCATTCTTAAATGCCATCAGCTCGCAACGGTAAGAACACGGCCCCCCCTCAGCTCTTTAGAGAAGAAAACCACTCTGCAAAGCTTGAGGAATGGATATACCCAGAACATACCAACAGGTGCAGGCTCCAAATGGGAGATTTTATCAAAACATCTCTCAAGGTCTCAACGAGCCTTCGCTTTTACAGTCACCATCTGTCATCCTTGCTTCCAGACCTCAACATCCACACTTCCAGAACTCACACTCCAGACCCCGTACCGACTGCTCTTGGATAGTAACAGCCATAGGGAAATTGATCCCAAGTCCAAACACCAATAAAGCCCCAACACCATTTCTGCAGAGTGTCTGGCAAAACTAAACACTGAGGAAGCCACGTGACTGACAACTACTGGGATTTATTTTTCCCTGAACTGCTGGGGCTAAGGCAGCCACAAGAGACACGCAGCCCTACAGCCACTTTGTTCCTTGAGACAGCGACACGGAACACGTACAAGGCTGGTTTCCTTCAAGACCCATTCCTGAACACTTTCAGCTGTACCCTTTGATTATACAATGTGATGACAGTCCCGAGTGAAATCACTGACACCACTTGCTTGCATAAGATTAAACACACACTTGCATGAGCACAGCCCATGTGTGAGCCGGAAAAGCCAAAAAACATAACTCTGGAGGGCTAATTTCCTACTTGCCTTAGATCTACCAAAGCACATACAGATGCTGAGTTCTATTTTCAGACATTCAGGCATTTAAAATTAACTTATTTGGCAAAGTTAAGGAATCTAGAGTGATTTACCTTCAGGTTCCAGCGTGGTGTCTTCAACAACTAAATTAAACGAAGGTCGCGCCAGGGAAAGTCCAGCCATGGTGACCACCACCAGGCAGATAAGGCAACCCAAATCCCAGCTGACCATCTTTTTAGAGTAAATTCCTGGTCCATTTCCATATCTCCATGTGGACTTTAATCCCATCTGAACGCCTCTAGAGAAGCATGGAGAGAAAGCAGTGCCTTCGGCCAGGGTAATACCTCCTGCCTTGGAACGACGGCTGCTGCTGTGGGGAGGAGAGAGATTTAACACTGTCAGCGAGACCATCTTAAAACAGCAAACTGAGAAAAAAAACCCCACCTCAGAAAGCCCCAAAAAGAGCTGGGTGAGAGGGAGAGGATGGGAAAAAATAGTTTTCCAGCTTCAAGAATATGTGAAAAGTGAGTGACTTTTCATTTTCTGTTAGCAGTTTCCATCATCACCTGAGGCGTAACCAAGTCCTCCTTGTTTTCGCAAAATCACTTCTCAGCACATATTTAGAGAGCTATTTTACTGACAGAAAAATATACAGGTTTTTTAAAAATGAGAGGCACACACATGTGTGGGCACATAACCTGTAATGCTACAAAATTACCACAATTATACAAATTATATTCTTGTTATTGTTTGAAGGTTTATGTAAGTTCCCCTTGTTTTTCATTCCTTCACCTAGGCAGTTCTGCAGCCAGCTGAATTTGCAAGAATTCAGTAATTTTCCACAAGAAAAAAAAAAAACAAACCCAACACCACACTTGAAAAATACTCTTTAGGCTTGGATAATCCGTAAAACCCCGTTTCACTTAGGAATTCCAGTTTCCCTATGGATGCACCTTCTACTGACTCAGTTCAGTGACTTTTTAAAGCCTGAGTCCCGTACAGGTGGAAGGCTCCAGTCTTTGCAGGGATACTGGTTAGCTACATCGTGTTACAGGCAATTAAAATCATTATAAAGCATGGTACAGGCTGCAATTCCACAGACCAATATATCCTTCTCCATGCTAAGCCATGTGCACACACGAATCTCCTCTCTCTCTAAATGATGCTCACCGATAGATATTTTTCAGAGGGGGAAAAAAAACCCCAACATCTCTTTCATTTGTAAAATTAATTTAAATGGAGTTAACTGGTAATCCAGGCATGGGCTGATGGAAGAGAGGAGCAGTCCCAAAGCAACTCGCACTCCCTTCAGGGGACCCTGCTGCCACCACACTAAGATGCCAGGTGAGGATCAGAACATCCTCACAGAGGTGGTTTAACAGTTCAACCAGAAAATTAGCCCAAATTTCCCGCTTCAGAAATAAAAGATGATAAACCTCAGTAAATGGGTAAAACAAGTAAGTGCAAGATTTATTCCAATACGACCAATGATTCATCTTAGATGTGATGAAACCCAACTGAAGCTTAGAGAGGACTCATCTTGAAGGAAAAAAATAACGTGAACACTTCTTCCCTCCTGCCCTCACTCTTTAAAAACAACCCAACAAGAAAACAAAACAAAACCAAAAAAGGGGGAGATTGTAGCCATAAAGGCAAACTTCCTAAAGCTCCCTGTCATCTGGATGTGGTACCTCAGCATGCAGTACACAGAAACACAGACACTCTCCCTTTCTAAAGCCAGCCATTAAAAAGTTTACTAACATTTTGCTACCTGCACATACAAACCAAGTTCACAGTACTAAGGACAGAAATGCTGTTGAGGCATCTTTTATCTTTGGTACTATATAGAATAACTTTTGAGAGTCAGTAGAAACAGATTTTAGATGACGTCAAGAAGGTGGTTGGGAAAATAATAGACGGTATTTCAGGCAAATCTGATACTTCAGGGCAAGCTTTTTTCACCTCAGCTGCTAGCAGCTCTGTCTCTCCTTTAGAGGTTTAAGCATAGCGAGCATCCCAAACCACAGGCTAGGAACTACTATTAAACCTCCAGTAGAAAACGCCAGGTAAAGCTTGCCGAGCAGAGCAGGTGCAAAGCTGAAGGGAGTACTATGTCCTGAACCACTCTGCATCTGGTGAAGGACTGGAGCAAGTCCTCCTGGACGCTACCTACCACCCAGGTCAACTACCCGACTCTGTCTGGCAGCCACAGCTCTTCAGCTCAGTTTACCCAGCTGTAAAGCCGATAGAAACGCTAATTGACAGACTGGATATAAAGCTAATTTAATTTCCATAAGTCATCTCGTAGAGCCTAATTAAAGGCTACGTATAAAAGTGGAATATTTAATCATAACTTTGCAAAAGGAAAACATACCAGCAAGCTTGCATCTAACCCAGACTCTTACCAGCATTAAATCCACTGAGATTTCAGCCCCTAAAGATCTTTACGCTACATCTGAAGGCGCATTTGGGGTTCCTACCCTCACCCTAAGCCCCGAGATGGTGCAGCACAAGGCCACCTGACCACACATCTTCTCACCTGGAGACTTCTGCCAGTTTCTGCACCTGAGCAGCAGAGAGAAGGGACTCCTGATCCACGGGGCAGCAGAGAAGTCAAACCCGTGGCTCCCGAAGGTGTAGCTAAGCAAAAATCAGAGCTCTGGAGCCATCCATGGAGCCAAACCACTTTTTACCACCACGGCAGAAAACGAGGTTCCAGGACTGCCCCTTTCCTCTCCCCCCAAAAAAGCGTAGTCCAAGCGAAGATGAAACGAAACCAAATTCTTTTCATAGTTCAATCGCCACAGTTGCTGGGGGACGAGCCTCTGGAAAGACCTCCTGGGCCGGATAATTATGTACCTCTATTCTCAATGTTTGGAACACAGCCCCAGCATGCTTTTTGGCCTCCACAATCCTGGCTTCCTGACTACAATACCATAATCCCTCCTGGAGTCTCAGCCCCAGTGAAAGCCACACGTAGTGTTTATTTTGACCCTTGAAAGGGAACTCTGTCTCTCTTCTCAGCCTACACTTCGGGGAGGAGTTGTCAGCCCCCAGTGATTGATGGCTCTCCTTGCCACTCGCTCATCAAGTCAATTTTCACCTCGTCACATACCTGCCCAAATTTCTTTGCCAAACTGACAAGCATGGGAAAGCAGACTGGTTTGGGAGCCCAACCAAATTCCTCCAAGCCGTACTTGAGTTTAAACACAATCACACACACAAACAAGTAGTACTTGTTCAGCAGTGGCATTAATTAAATTCAACGCTCGGTGTTCTTTTTAATCTACTCCTATTGTTGTTTATAAGATGTTTATCACTCCCCAGGGAGAGAACAATCCGCAGAGTCTGTTAACCAAATCAATACATCGCCCATTGTACAACTCTTTAGCATCTCTCCCTACCGAGCTGGGAATAGCAAAATCTGAGTAAAATACGCATCTTTCCCCCACAAAGAAATCTCAAGCGCCCTGAAAGTTCCAGTAGCTGCATCAGAAGAAGCTTTAAAGCTTCGTTTACCTGGATAAGATACACATACACACACACCCCTACACATGCGCCTATACATATACCCACGCACAAAGCTCTTAACAAGACTCTTCATCACAGTTCAATCTCCAAGCAAATCCGAGCATCACAGCTATTAAACATTAATTCTGGAAGACTAATGGGAACCGGCTGGCAGCTTTGGTACTTTTTTTTTTTTTCTTCATTGTTTGAACTTCTTTCATTTGCTTTTTTCCAGGACTATCCTGTTTTTCTCAAGTCTTTTGCCACTAAGGGGGGAGGAGAATTAAAAAAAAAAAATCTGCATTTTAATTGACATTCCAGAAAGAGAGAGAAGTCCAGAGGCTGCTGATTGCTGTCTATTCAGCCCAAACAGGCTTTTCAGATGAAAATGAGTAAAGGCTAGTGGAAGATTTACAGGGATTTGGTACAAAGGAGACAATGAAGTTTTAAATGTTGATAGCGTTTCACACCAAACGCATAATGGGTCGCTGTTTGAACGGGCCGTTTTGCATTTAAATATATATTTCATTGAGGATTTCTTGTTCCCCTCACCTCAGACGGGGGCGGATACGTGCCGCCGGCCCCTCGCCCCCGAGCGCCGCGGCGGGGAAGGACCTCCCGCTTCTCGGCTGCGCCGGGCGGCCCGTCGAGGCAGTGCCGGTCTCCGAAGCGGGGGGCTGCTTCCCCCCGAGGCTGAGCCTCCCTTTCTCATCCCCTGCTGTCACCGCTGGAAATCGCCCCCAAGGCTAGCCGTGCGTCCCACGGCCGGGAGGGAAGGGACGGGAAGAGAACCGGCACGGACCCCGCGGGCAGCGGTTGTTGCTCGGGCGGTCTTCCCCACACACACACACCCCGCACCGCAGAATCGAGCAAGTGACAGTCAGACCGACCCGCAGCCCCGCAGGGAAGGGAGCCCCGCTTCGCCGCATCCCGCCCCGGGGCTGCCCGAGCCCCGCACCGGCACAGCCCGCCCCGGTGCCGGCACGCACCAGGTGCGAGGCCCCGCGCCGGGAGCCCGAGCGCCGCAGCGGACTCACGGCGCCGAGGAAGCGCCGTGACTCTCAGCCCTCCTCCACCTTGCAACCGCCTCGGTTTACAGTGGCTGCACCGTCCCTCCGCCCCGCTTCCCCCGCGGCCGGCCCAGCCCGGTGCCGTTACCTGCAGCGAGAAAGCTCCGCGGGAAGGGTCCGCTCCCCCGCAACAGGCGGGCTGAGGCGCGGTGCCGAGCAGCGGCTTCCCGCGACGGGGGAGAAACTCCTCCGCGGCCGCGGTCACTCCGCAGGCAGCCCCGGCGGGGCCGGCTGGCAAGCCCGCAGCGGCGCAGCGGAGCGCATCCCCCGCGGGACGCGGCTGGCGGAGGCAGGAGGGAGGCGAGGCGAGGCAGGAGCCGGCCCGGCGTCCCGTCCCGTCCCCTCGCTCGGCTGCGGCGCTACCGCCTCAGAGGGGCGAGCCCGCCGTGCCCGGCGCCAGCAGCCTCCTCCCCCGCGCGGGCATCGCCGAGCAGAGCGCCGCGGGTCCCGCTCCGCTCCATCCAGCCGCCCTCCCCGAGCCGCCGCAGCTTTGTCAAGCCGACAACCCCCCTCGGGTGGGTGGTGGTTCTTTTTTTCTTCTCTCTCTCCCCCCCCCGCCCGCCCCGCTCTGCCCCCCTCTCTCTCCCTCTCCCGGCGTACTCCTCCGGCTCCCTTCCTCCCTCCCCTGGTCACTCCCCCCGCTGCAACCCGAGCCGTTTCCTGGACGGCGCTGCTCGGCTCTGCCAATCGTGGCGGCCGCGGCGCAGAACCCCTTCCCCCGCCGCTTTGCTCAGCTCTGCCCGGCTCGGCGCCGTGCGTCCCGAGCCCAGCTCCCGCGGAAGAGCTGCGCTGAGCCACCACCCCAGCCGAGGGACGGGGCTGAATCCCCGGCGGGGACGCCGAACCGAAGCGGGGAGGTGGTCGCTCGGAAGCAGCGTCCCCAGCCAGGGACCCCCCGCTCCGGCCGCTGCGTCCCCAGGAGAGCGGGGAAGCGCATCCCACGGCGGTCACAGGGCTGGCGGGGGAGGAATCTTGCTCGGCCCCGCTTGGGCTGCTCCGCTAAATGTTTTCCAGGAACGGCAGAAGCGTGGAGCAGGGATGTCCCACAGGGACAGCTGGTTCGGACGCGGCCTGTGGCATCACCCACCCGGCTCGGTGCCTCCGGGGCCCATCACTCGGTGGGGTGATGGAGGGCGGCATCCGAATCCTCGCACAAAAATGGTACCAGCACAAGAGCTTTCCCTGAAAAACCTCTCCAGAAGTTTTTTTTTGGCTTGGAGACCGTGACTGGCGTGTGGCCTGTCCCAGTTAGGGAGGATGACTGGAAAACACCCACTCAAAAAAAAAAACCCAAACTCACCTTCCCAGTGCGAAGCCCGATTCCAACAGCCTTGTGAGCTCGTCTGACAGCATGCCCTCAATAACTCTGTGCGGTGCCCGAACAGGGAAAGTTGTCAAACAGTTACACAGACATCATTTCCCTGGACACACGGATTTAAAGCTGCATCACAACAGCAGTATTCAAAATTCTGTACAACTTAACCTGATCCTTGCTTAATAAAGCCGTTGCCTCACAATCCCATTAACTTACAGGTTGCTAATGCAGAGCCCATGCAGTGCTTGCTCTGTAGAATCGGCTCGACAACAAAATCAATAAGCGGTGGTTGCCTCAAATTAAATCAGCGCTGATCAATTTAATGTTACTTTATTTAAGCATAGCCCTACTGTACATTTTATATGTTGTGTGCAATGTCGATCAAGGGGAGTTTCAAGGACTGTGGCCGCACAGCGCAGTGTAACTATCTATTTACATACTTCCAGGCACTGAAACTCCAAAACAAGTAGAATATGTATTTACCTCCCAGAAAGTACTTTTCCCACCATCACCAGCAGCAACGAGAGCTTTACCAAGGGCAGCAGGCGAATTTGTAATTGATGAGAAACACAGGTTTAATTTTTGTTGTTCCTAAAGCAACAGACATCTGAATGTTTTAATTGAGAAGCTGAGATGTCACAGTCAAGATCCAATTTTCCCAGCTCCCGTGCATGTCCATCGCCCATTGAAAACATTGTTAATGCATTCTCACATAAATTATTGTCCAGCCACAGGAAGCTGCAATACCTTTCCCCATTCATCGATATCTTTGCGTACTCTGGGAGAAAAGGAAGCATTCCACTAAAAATGACAAATCAGAAGCCCTGTTTCCAATGTCTGGAAGCACTTGTCAGAATTTATTCTTTTTCGGGATGAAAAGATAGCAGTCCATCAATAGCTGCCTTTTCTCTTAAATGAGCCACATTCTCCTAAAGTGGCCCACAACAGCCCAGCTCCTCAATCTGAGAAAAGCAGAAGCATGTTTGGAATTAAAAGGGGGGGCGAGGGGGGAAGGGAAAGGGGGGATCAATTCTGTCATCATATTTAGGCTTCAAGAGATCTCAGTGGGCCCAGGGAGCCTTTCATAGCAGTTAGGCTGCTGAATGAGAGCATAATCTCTTTACAGTTTTTTCCTCCTCCTCTCAAAGTGGCTGGGATCTTTTCTGTGAGCCCTCCTGCACGTGAATGGTGTGGCTAATAAGCCTATTAATGAGGTTCCACAGCGGAGTGTGAATAGGTAAATAAGCCCCAATCTGTTGAGGTTCAGGAGCAAGGGCAGTAAAGCCATCATGAACTAAAGGTGACAGTTTGAACTGAAATAGGAACAACAGCTCCAGGTTTCAAGCGAAAGAAAAGACAGACAAGGCGCACATTCAGGCTCCTTCTACCCCCTACCGAGTCCTATTTTCTTTCCCATTCTTCCTCCTTTATAAAATGTCTTGAGTAGTCACCCATTTTTTCAAAAGCTCTTGAGACGTCCTTTTTCATCCTGGCAATGATACATCAATAGGGAGGAAGGAAAATGAGGACACCAATGCTCCTTTGCACCGCAAGTTTCAAAAGCAGGAACAGTGCTGTCCCCCCTCGCATATGGAAGCGGGGGGGGAGGAGAAGGAAAGTTAAATTGAATCTTTCAGCCCTGCCAGCTCTTTGTCACTGCTGTCAGCTGGACCCTGGTCCCCTCTCCGGGCGCGGGCAGGGATACAGTTAATGTTCAACAGGAGCAGGGGGACGAGTGAGGGGCTCCCGCTGCAAGGAGGGCACAGCTGGGCTCAGCCAAATCTCCATCGTGGAGTGGGCTGTGGTGTGGAGATGGATTGTTTTCCACCTGGCATCTCCTCTCCCTGGCAGGGTTAAGGGGAGAAAGGTCTGACTTCGGGCTGCTCCTGGGCTGGATCTGCCAGAGCCCAACTCGAAGGGTTTCAGGGATGAAGGTTAGGCAGAAGACAAAGAGCTTGCATCTAGGTAGAGATGAGGTGAGATAGGCAACCAGTGCCTTGGAGTAATGGGGAAAAAGTCACCTCAGAAACAAAAACAGCAGAGCGCACTTGAGCACTCCTCAGTCCTAATCCTCACAGAGTGTATGACATTTCTTTGAAGTGCTGGAGATACTCCTGCAGTCAGGGCTCCTCCAAACCGGCTCCTGGGTGGGAGCTGCAGGAGGAACAAGCCCCAGCTCTCACTGCACTGCAGGGCAGATGGCAAGGGAGGCCACGGCTACCCGAGGGAAGCCAATTCTCCAGTCCTGGTCTATTCTCCAGGTGCAGGACCTGCTAACATCTGATGACAATAGGAATATAAAAAGAAAAGTTAAATAAGGAAAAGAAAAGCCACACATTCAAGATTTGGAGATCTATGGGGAGAAATCCTCTAGTTCAGCCAGGCACATCAGTGAGGGTTTAGCTTCTCCACAGAGGACAACGAGAATCAACATTTCTTCCCTCTTATTCAAGCTCGACCATACTGGATACAATCAAACACTTGTCCAAGATTATTAGTTTTTTTTAAAAAGTTTTTCAAAAGCTAAGTGCCTAAACCCCAATGCTGGCAGCTAAAATATTTACCTGGTTTCCAAAGTACTTACGGCTCCCTTTCCCAGCAGCTTTGAACTTATTTTTTAGGGTGCCAAAGAAGCAAACCCTAGGAACCCACATCTGAAAATCTTTTGCTTTTCAAAAGCAGGCAAAGTTGCTCTATATATTTGTCAATGTCTTAGGGGAAAGTCACTTCATATAAAAGCAAACTCTTTCCAATATGAAAACTGGAGAGACTTCAATCACTTGTCCTCACCGTGCAATAGTGATGCTGCTAAACTGAAAAGTCAAGATAAGAATTTATTTATTTTAATGTCAGTAGATCCAGTAATTATCCATAAAAGTGTGAAACAAATGGGCTACCAAGTACCTTTGCAGCAAAATGGATACAGGAAAGGGGGAGCTGCAGTTCCTGGTCTGTAAAGAAACACTTTAACTGGGTGTTTATCAACAGAAAAAACACCTTCATTTTGTTTAAGCTAAAGAAAGTGGCACATTAATTACTATTGCCAATCAATTTTTGACCTCCCTCTGCATTACACATGGCAGAATCTTCTACAGGGTACTTCTCTAGGCAGCAAGGCCAAGCAGCTGGAAAAAAAGAGATTATTTTCACTATTTACTGTGTCCTGTAATGGCATTTGATTACCAACAGCCCCCCCAGATTGTTATGCCTCGTAGGAACGTGACCTTTCTGGTACTCCTCTCATTTTGTGTGTCTTAAGGAAGATATTAAAAACAAAGAAATTGTTGTTATTATTCCACTGTTACAAGATGTATTTAACCAGGAAACGTGGTGCGTTATGAGCAGGGTATTACGCTGGGATGCTGGAAGATTGATGTTTTCTGCCCTTCTACATCAGCTTCCCTTATGCAGTCCTGGGAAAGGCACTTAATTTGTCTGTGTCCAAGCTCTCCAGCTATGAAATGAGAATAATAGACGCTTCCTGTCTCCCACCCTTTATCCAGTTCATCTATTTAGATGGTAAGCTCCTTGTCTCTGCCTGTGTTTTTATGCATGGCTTAGAACAATAGGACACTGATCTCAGCTGGAACCTCCAGGCACTTCCATAATGCAAATATTGAATGCTAAATAATGAAAATAAAAGAAAATCCTCAATTTATTATGTATTCCCTCATAAAGAATTTGTCACACACTGTCTGGGTAGAGCACCTCTGGCTCGTGGGGAATGCCCTCTCTTCTAAGAGTGGAAAGCAGCATCCACTGGAGAACATCTTTTAACAGTGAGCTCCCCTAAAGCAGGCTTCAGCACAACCATGTGAATAAACTCCTTTTCAGTGCTGAGCGGGGCACAGCAAGACACAGCCAGACTTCTAAAAATGAGAAGACAAAGGCTGCAAAGACAGTTTGTCTTTCTGTTACAGACCTTGGATACATTTGGGTTGTTGGCCCATGCGCTTCTCATTTCTGTTTCCAGTGGATCGATGCACGCTGTTTTGTTTTACTGGAGCTCTGTTGTCTTAACTAGACCAACTGGTGGTTGTGGCAGCTTCCCATGCCACGTTACATCAGATCAGATTCTTCTCTGGTGAGACCACAGGGTTCAGCAAGCGTGCTCTGACTTTCAGGCACAGCCTCAGAGCGGAAGGTGTGAAGTTGGACTTACACCAGGGTTTGTGTTACAGCTTATACCCTGGAAGGGGGATAAAACTATATGTCAGGAGTCCACAGTGTAGGCACTCTGTGCTTTCTGGGCAGGGTCCTGTGGCCCAGCCGTCCTGGACCTCTGCATCCCTTAGAAAACCCCTTCTGCTTCCCACATCCTTCGCTGCAGTGCCAAGCTCCACATTTCCAGTTCACACTTTCAGGGGCCCAGCTGCAGGCACAAACAGGCACAGTCACTGCGTAGCAGTTAAAAAAAAAAAAAAAAAGTCATTTTTTTGTACTTTCCTCAACCCTGGGTAATAAAGCACTAAATGCCTACAACTGTTTCCCTGCCTCCTTCTCATCCCTCAAACATCTTCCAGTCAGCATTCCCCAAGCAGATAAATACTCTTTCTTCTCTCCTTGTCCCTTGCACATAATTTTACTTCTTTATCTCCTACCCCAGTTTTCACAGGAATTTGCTTCTTCCTGCTTGTCTCTCTGTGAAAGCCATGGCTTTTATCAGCTCCAGCCCCACTGTAAGATGACCTCCTCCTCCTCCACTTTGCCAGGTGATTAAGGTACCCACAATCTCACTTGAGGAACTGGATTGCCTTGGAGAGAAGCCAGTGACCTGCCCAAGAAAGCCTCCATGTAAACAGAGGTGCATCGAGGTTCAACAGCCCTCACTTAACTCTGTAACTGCGTCCACAAGCTGCAGTCTGAAGACAGGACAAAAAGGTGATGGTCAGGCAGGTAAAGCCCAAGCACCAGCAGGGATTTGCTATGTGATACAGGTGTGTGGAGTTCCTTATACGAGAGTCATAGTTTTACCACAGAAAGGTTTCCTGAGTCACCACACAGACCCAAACCATCCTCTCTCCTGGCTCACACAGACCCAGAAACACTTTTCTCCTTCATTCAGTACTGTTTTAAAGGGAGGGTCATAGGGAAGGTCAGTCTGCATGAAATCTCGACTTGCATTACTCAATATCCATGCACCTAGCAATGAATATTCACATATCTATGACCACACAGCAACATTTTGGGGCTTGCCGAGAAGGGCTGTGTTTGATTCAGATGGCCAAGCCAAGGTCCTGAGGATCTTTTCCATCTCTTAAAGGATGGCAAAGGTCATATCAGTGATCACTGGGTGAGAAAAACCCAGCAGCAATCGTGCAGGTCTTCGATGCCAAGTGAGCAGTGAAGCAGATACTGTCTGAGACTCCCAGGGCTGCTGAAAGCCATGGATCAGGAAACATTTTACATTGTGGATACAAGCAAGGAGGCCAGAAACTTGATTACAGGGGAGACTTAGTTAAATATTCACTGGGATTCATTATGTGAAAACCACTAGAAAGGAACATGTTTCTACAGGAAGGGTAGGGCTGTTTTATCCTTGCTTCTGTTGTAAAATGCTCCCGCCGGCTCCGTACACCAGCTGCTGTCCTCTAGTGGGAGGAATACAGCAGGTCTGTGTGGATGTGCAGAAATGGGTCTCGAATTTGCCAAGGGGAGCCCTGTAGACCCAACGGGACTTGATTATCTCGCCACCTCGCATTTGGTGAGCAGGTAACGTGAGCATTTTGGGCAGGAGGGACATTGCAAATGAGGTTTATAAAGTCTTAGACCCGTCACCCATTCAGTCTGAAATAAATGTGAGTGCAGACTGGAAGCAAGCTGCCGTGGAAGGGTGATGGCTGCGTCCCCAATCACACATCCCAGCCAGCATTGGTGACCAGATACTAGTGAAGCCAGCACTCTGCTTATCCCACCTTGCAGCGTGTGTTTTCCCCTCAGCTCTGAAGTGTTGAGTGAGCACTGAGTGCTCAGGGACCTTGCTCGGCGCTGCCTTCCAGCTGGCTGTGCACAGCAAGCAGTAGTGCTCCCTGGCCCCGGCCCTCGGCTGTTTGGGAAGAGCAGGTCCTAAGAGCATAAACACAGGACAAACAAAAAGAAAAGAAGAAGAAAAAACAAAGCAAAACATTCCAGCAGATCCCCCATGATGCTTCCTGCAAGGAAGCGGCGTGTGTGGGAGGCCAGGGTGACCTGCTTGTCCCCTGTCCTGCACGATGCTCTTTGCCCTGGGCACAGACCTGCAACTGTGATCCTGGCTGAGGACCCACAGGATGCTGTCCCACATGGGGGGCTCACAAGAGATGGCCTCTTAGAAGCAATCCCCTCTCCCCACCTCCCATGGCTGGCTGGGTCCCAAAATAATGCACGTCCCTTGGAAAGGGCAGTAATGATGCTCAGTGACAGGTGATAAATCTCCCAAAAGAGACTTTTTAAACAAAGGTCCATTTTTTACTGGCAAATTCAGCCTCATTACATGGAAATAGGAGGAATGCTGCGATGAATCTGGAAGCAAGGAGTTTCATTTTCACCACAGAGGACTCGAGAAGGAGTCAGTGGAGGGAGGAACATTGAACCCTTGGTTCCAGAAAGAATTAGTATGACTAAGAGCTTTTTGTGGCAGGCAAAGGGTGAAATACCGTGTTGGCCAGCAAGGTAGCTCGATGGTGAAAACATACAGGGTGATTTCTCTCCTATAAATTTGGTTCCCTGAAGCCTTACATACAGCTACCTACTTTCTGTGGGGAAATAGAAAAATAAAGAAGGGAATCATGGGTCCCACCCTGCTCAGCATGTAGCAACAGGCTCCCAATTAAACTCTGCAAAACAGAGAGGTTGAAACATTTTAAAAACAGAAGCTACTGTGATCTCCAGCCTACAACCCAGAGGGAGTGGGACTGGGGAGGGCAGGGGGGAGCAAACAGTGAAAAATTGAGTGAAAAGCAAAGAAGCTGCATTTGTAATTCTGCTAAACAGAAGAAGCATCAGTTACAGGTAAGAAAGAACGCTGTTTAACCCTGTCTCCACAAGCACACACGGGTGGTGGTAACTACAAGCAGTGGTAACTACAAGCGATCCGTCTCCTCTCGTGCCACAGCAGGACCCCGGTTTGGGGAGAGCCAAAGGAAGGGATAAAGGGGGAAAGAAGCTGAAGGAGGGAGGGCAGGCTTTCGTATGGTGCTCCCCCCAGAATGGTCACGAACCCAGGACATGATGTGGGTTAAACACGAGGTTTCTCTGCGCATACCCTGTCCTGTCTGAGATACCTGGGTTTCTGGTGGTTTGCATCTAAGGAGCAGACCAGAAGCATTTTCCTAAAGGGATGTGAAAAATCATGGGGTGAAACCCACCTTCTTCACAAAAGACTTCAGAGGGAAATCACACTGTGATTCCATCTGGTTAGAGATGTCCAGTTGCTCTATCCTCCAGGAAAATCTGGCTGGTCCTTTGGATATGTCACATCCAGGGTTTCATACTGAGGCTTCCTTTTCATGGACACTGAGAAGATAATCAGTCGGGCCCAGGAGAAAATTCCTCCTCACATCTTGCGTCCAAAAACCTGACACACCTCTCACCCCTTTGGAGCTCTTCTCTTAACACAGGGAATGGTGGGAGAAGGAAATTAACTTCATCAGAGGAAAAAATGTCTTCCAAAATCCACGTGTCCACGCTAGAGTCACAGAACAGTTTGGGTTGGAAGGGACCTTTAAAGGTCATCTTCTCCAATGAGGGAGGGCATCATCTTTGCAATGAGCAGGGACACCTTCAACCAGCTCAGGTTGCTCAGAGCCCCGTCCAGCCTGACCTTGAACATTGCCAGGGATGGGGCATCTACCACCTCCCTGGACAACCTGTGCCAGGGTTTCACCGCCCCCACTGTGAATTTCTTCCTTATATCTACTCTGAATCTACAGGCTAGAATCTCTTTCAGTTTAAAGCCATCACCCCTTGTCCTGTCACTCTCTGCCCCTGTGACCAGTACATCTCCAGCTTTCCTATAGCCCCTTCAGGTACTGGCAGGCTGCAATAAGCTCTCCCTGGAGCCTTCTCTTCTCCAGGCTGAACCATCCCAACTCTCTCAGCCTGTCTCCATAGCAGAGATGCTCTAGCCCTCTGGTCATATTTGTGACCCTCCTCTGGACTTGCTCCAACAGCTCTATGTCTGTCTTGTCCTGGGGACCCCAGAGCTGGACCCAGCACTGCAGGGAGGCTCACTGGAGCAGAGCAGGGGGCAGAATCCCCGCCCTTGTCACCGCTTTGGATGCTGCCCAGGACACAGTTGACTTTCTGGCCTTTGAACACATGGTGCCAGGTCACATCCAGGTTTTCATCCAGAGCCTGTAAGCCCAACAGTATGATACTGGAGGAGAGGCAGCAGCCTCCATGCCGCAGAGCTCTGCTCCCCAGGGGAGGCTGCACTGCCTCTCCCAGCCCGATTGGGTGGTCTGCTGGGGTGGAAGTTGTGTTGCATCAACAGAGCAGTGAGGAGAAGCAGTTCACAGCTGTTTGCACGATACGTATCTTGCAAATAAATAAACCCCATCTCCAGTGCCGCTGCTCTCTAAACATCTACAGAGCCATGCATTCACTCAAAACATTCAGAAAATAAACAGGAGTGCTGCTCAATTGAGCCCTCCTCCAGCCAAGCCCAGCACTGTGAAAGTGTTCTCTTTCAGCAGGGGAAAAGTCTCATCAACCCCCCCAAATTTCTCTTCCCAAGGAATGATCTGTCTCTCCATCCTCAGATGCGGACGCACCTCAGAGGACACAGGTTAAGGGGCTTCCAAAACCTGCTGTATGTTCTCCCCACCTATACTGGGGAGGCAGGAGGAGGCAGAGAATAGTTAAATGCAGCACAATTGAAAATTAGCTCAAAACGCCGCAAGCTGCAATTCAGATGGATTACAAGATAACCTCAGTCGTTTCAAGAATGTAACAAGAACAGCCTTAAATCAACATAAATACTTGCTCAGCCATTTTCATCTTGGGATTAATGTCAGGCTTTTTTCCTCCCATCCCGTGGCAGTAAAACCATTTTCCAGGTTTTTTTTTTTTAGGGAAGGCATTTGTGGTTACCAGGAAAGGGGGTGGGAATGGCGATGGATGTGGGACACTGGGGGTAGGGGCATGGGAGTGGGATTTAGACACCCTCCTGGGCTGGGCAGGGAAAGGTTGATGCTGGTGGGTGCACCTGGGGGTTACGGTGCTCTGATTTGTCTGAGTTTGGTGAGAAGCCAGCCAGGGGCCTCCTGCCCAGCCCAGCTTTGTCTCTACATGCTGGGTTGTACCATTTTCAGCAGTTATTTAAACCTTTTGTTTTTTGAAGCTGTCGTGGACCATGGCCACAAGACGCTGCGGTGCATCCCACACTATGTTCCCACTCACACTCAGCAACACCTCAGGCCAAGGGACATCCTCAGGATACAGCCCTTTATTCTGGGGTGAATTCTGGAGATTTCTTGATACTCAGGGGAAAAAAAAATTAAAAAATCCCCAGAGAGGCACCTGTGGCCTCTGGGATAAATGTCTGCTTTACGGTCGCCTGCAAGCTGGCTGGGAGACACACCCTTGCTTGCTGGAGTGCAGATAAGCTCCTAGGGACTTCAAAGGGATTGCTGAGCCAGCCTGCAGTGAATTTCTGCAGAAATGTAATGCACAGCATCTGTCTGAGGGGATGGAGAAGAGCTGGGGTGGTTTAGATTAGATAGCACTATTTGGCTTTTGAGGGGCTTGAGGAAGTGAAGGACACGTAATTGTCTTTTAAAGTGTAATATTTGACTTGGGTTCTCCTGCACCGCAGAGGGGCTTGCAGATAAGCTGTGGAATCATTTCTGTGTGAGGGCTGGGTGCCTCTTCCATATGACTAATCTCCCCGAGGTCAGTTTTCCCTTCGGGGTAACATCATTGGTTATGTCTGCTCCTATTGATTTATCACCGCGAGGACCCTATCACAGAATCACAGAACGGTCTGGGTTGGAAGGGACCCCAAGGATCATAGAGCTCCAACCACCTGCCACAGGCAGGGACACCAACCTCCAGGCCTGGAGCTACACAAGGTTGCCCAGGGCTCCATCCAACCTGGCCTTGAACACCCCCAGGGGTGGGGCACCCACCCCCTCTCTGGGCAGCCCATTCCAGCCCCTCACCACTCTCTCTGTAAAAAACTTCCCCCTAATATATAATCTAAACCTTCCCTCCTTTAGCTTCCATCCATTCCCCCTTGTCCTGCCATTATCTACCCTTTTAGAAAGCTGATTCCCCTCCTGTTTCTCTGCTCCTAGAGAGGACCATGGGGCCATGTCCCCCTTTACTCATACAGCATCACAGCTGTGAGCAACAGCACCAGTGCACCAGCAGTTGTGTGTTGAGCTCTTGCTCATGGGGGGAACCCATGTCCTGAGAGGGTCACACCTGATAGCCCAGTTGATGACCATCTTTCCCATGTCAGCTCTCCCCACTAGTTGCAACATGGATATTTTACTGCCTGCCAGACTAAAACCTGAAATGGGAAGTTCTTCCACTGAAAGAGCAGCAAAAGGAAGAAATAGTTTGATGCTAATGACACTTTCAGTTACTGTTAATGAATACAGAATAATTAAAAAAACCTTCAAGCAATCATAGAATCACAGACTGGTCTGGGTTGGAAAGGACCCCAAGGATCCAACCCCCCTACCACAGGCAGGGCCACCAACCTCCAGGCCTGGATCTAGAGAGGATTGCCCAGGGCCCCATCCAACCTGGCCTTAAATCAATCTGAAATCTTTTTTTACAACCAGCCAAAAATGACTGAAGATGCCTCAGGGTCTAGCACCATCTCTGTTGCTGTCTGTCCTGGGGGAACTATAAAGTCATTTGAGATGGGGCAGTCTCTTACACCATGTTTGCGTGTCTCCAGCACACCAGGCCCTCTGCGTCTTAGAGTAACACTTACTAAGAAAAAAAAAGTACAAGCAGCTAATTAGAAATATCATCTAATTTGTCTGAGTGAGGGACATGTGCCTCATCTACTGGAAGTTTAGTGAGGGTCTTTATTCAGTGTTTGGTTCCAGCTCTGGTGTGTGAAGCAGTATAGTTATACAGGCTTTTACATGTTTGTCAGGAGCTTTCTGTATAGATAGTCTTTTCCTTTCTTTTTGAAGCCAATTAAAATCTTTCAATGTTTAAACATAAGGATGTTTCTTCTCCTGATGGAAGGTACACCCAAATAGCTAGCCAGCCTTTATTCAGTTTCTCCTTAGGTGGATATTCCCCTTTTGATAGCGAGATTTGTTTTCCCTGAAGAAACGTGCCAACAACAACATGAAAAATCACCATGAATTTGGTGGCAGAAATATTTCTTTAGAGGAACTATGAGCTGGAAGAGCAGAGCCAGAGTCAAGGCCAGGACAGTAAAGATTAACTGTTTGTTCCATTAAAGAATTTACTGTCCAAACAGCATGAAGCCTTTTAAAAACACCGTTGTGTTTTTCAGGCCAATAAAGAAATATCTGCCTGGCAAAAATCCCCTATGTGGGGTTCTCAATTGCATGCTTCAAAATTCCTTGTATAAATCTCGCCACCTTGCCTATCTGGAGGGTACTCTTCCTGACTGGGTATGTAGCCTTCCTTGAGCTACAGCCTAAAAATGGCACCCTGCGCGTCTCTGCTGCTGAAAGGCAGAAGAACACAAGAACTTTCCCAGCTGCCAGCCCCTGGCACCAACCAGGGATCACAACCCAGCAGGGATTTTCACCTCTGCACCTCTTTGCCAGCAAAGGGAACTTCTGCAAGGAAACTTCTTCCCCTGTTTATTTCCAGTAAAGGGAAGTAAACACATGCACTTTTCCCCTAGACTCTCTTCAGCAAAGTGTTCTTTTTCCTTCAAAAATGAAAATTCTCATCAGTAAATATATTTATTTTTGAAATGAAAGCGTGACCTTTCCTGCTAGTTTCAATAGCTACAGGGCAATAAGGTCCAAAAAGTCATACAAAGCTGTGAAGCTGCATTATACACGATAAAGAACGATTTAGCACTGGCAGCAGGATGGATTCTGGCTTTAGCACGGTAACAAATCAAAGAATCATTTCCCAGTCTTTTATCCCTTGGGCATTACCTGCTTTTCACAAGATCTTCACAAGAAGTAAATTGGTAATTCAGTTCTCCTCTAGCCCTGATCTGTTCACAGTGAAATAACAAGCTAAAATGATTAGCAACATTTATTAGAATGGTGTCCTAAAGAACAGGAGAGGGAAGCTGACCGATGGAGCTGGGGGGATGGTCTGAGGGCTGATCAAACCAGCTGAGCGAATCAATCTAAGTGTAAAATCACAGGACCCACTGGAATGGCTACATTGATTTTCCCCAAAAGAACATCTTATTGTTTACCTACTAACCCTGGAGTATAAAGAGAAGACTCATTATTCACATACAACACAAAGAAGATCCCCACTCCCTGTATACACACTTCTTCACCACTACCATTAGCAGCAGAGGAAAGCCAAGTAGACCTGTTGCAGCAGACTCTCTTGACCTTTTTCTCCAGGGCTATTGTATTAAAACAGGTGAAATAAGCACAAAGCTTCACCTAGATCCTTACCACCAGATTAATCTAGATCTACACAAGGCTGGAAGAATGTGTACGGCACTACAGGGTCGCAGGGGATGCTTCTATGGGATCCTATCTTGCTCACCTTTTTTCTTCCTTCCCATCAAAACTCCATTACTAACTGTTCAGCACAGATGTGGTACCAGCCTTGTTAATTCTACTCAGGCATAGTAAACACGTCCATGCTCATACTCGTCCCACCTCATCTGCTGAGGATCATGGATTCAGGGGCCATTCAGGCAGGTACCAGTGGTTTGGACATCACCATATTGCAGTTACAGCTCCTCGATGAGGGATCAGGAGGAAAAGGAGCAGTCCTGCTCCAGCCAGGAGGGTCCATGCCCTGCCAGACACAGGGGCTTTTGTAAAACTCCCCTACACTGCTGCATAGAGTAAGAGAAGAGTAGAAAAATATACTTAATAGCCCAAAGTCACTACCACCACTTTATTTTGCATTCCTTAAATATTTAAGTACGTGGATTGTTTTTGCAGGAAAAGGTGTAGAAAGAGGGCTGCTGTACTGTGCCATTTGTTACTTGGCCTGGGGTATTTCCTGGTGAATTAGCCCCTACCACTGATATTCCAGCAGGCAGGCACTAACCCACTGCCCAGGACAAAAGGAAAAAAAGAGGTCAGGAAGCTCTGCAAAGGAGATCTGAAGCTCTGCAAAGGAGATCTGATTCATTTTAGATCAAGCACATTTTGACATCAGTGAGAAATTATTGGAGAAATAGATGAAAAAGTCAAAATGCATGACAAGGAACAATTTAGAAAGTGTCATTTGTTCTCAGTTTCTTCATGCAGTGGAGGATGAAATTCAAACCACAAGTGTAAGCAAAGCTTTCATGTACTGTTTGAAACATTTTGCTTCATGCAAAGTGGAGATTTTTAGGGTATGGTCTGAACTCCTGCCTTGCCTGGGTCATACTCTTGCTCCCAGTACCTCCAGCACCAAGACCATAACTTCTGGTTGAACCAGATTGCTCAGAAAAAAATAACTCCATCTTAATTTAAGTTTTCAAAGAGAGAATTCATCATGTCCTTAGGCAAATTGTTTCAGATATTAAATTCTCCAGTGGCCAAGAATGCACACCTTATTACTGGTCTGAATTCTTCGGCTTCAGCTTTCAGCCGCAGAACCTCATTATAAGTTTGCTTCATTAAAGAGCCCTTTCCCTACACAAGTACCTTTGCACTAATGGTTTGTTCACACAGAGAAGCGTGGGGTGATGCACACACCTTCAGAGAGAGTTCACATGGAGTAGCCAATAAAGTTGGTATAAATTTACTATAAAGTAATTCCCTGAGCAGCCTAAATTAAGGTTGATTACCCAATCTTTTATTTAGACCAATGTAACATTTAAAAGAAAATAAAGCCTAGTCCCTGCAGTGGGAACATGCTTCTGCCACACACTGGCTGTGGGGCATGGCCCGCTGCAGGGACACCACGTCCCAGGCTTGCTGGTGGCTCCAGGTAGGACAGAGCCCTCGGAGCCCCACGTTGCTCCTGCTCCCCCTTTTCTCCCCCCACCCCAAGTCACAACATTCCAGCCAAAGACAACATCCCAGACACAGATGCAGCCTCGGCCACCCACATGCTATGCAGGGCAGTGCTCACAGGGACTTGTTCCCATCACCAAGTGCTCCTTGTACACCCTTGTTCTGAGAGATCACCCTCACACCCTGTGACACTGACCATCTCCCGCTGCAAAGCCTATAGTTACTACACTGTTTTCTTTTTCAATTAAATATCATCTTGGGCTATGGGAGAGAGAAGATGTGCAGCAGCAAGCAGGTTATGGAAGTAGGCACCAAGTAGTGCCAACAGCAGCTCCTCTTGGCAATAAGTTGTGCCACAGCATTTCCCGGCCCCTAGTGATGTGCTCAGACTGTTGCTGACCATTTGGGAGGGCATCAGCACCTGTCCAAGCACCCCCCATCCCTTCTCCCCTATTACAGTGGATCATACATCATCAAGCATCATTGAGCTGCAACGTTCCCACAAAATGGAGGCACTCTGTGCAGCGCTGAGGCTGCTGGTGTCACCACAAGTCTCCAGTGCAAAGAGCCGTAGCTCTTTGCAGAGTCACGAAGCGGCAGGAGATCACAGGGCAAGGAGCCCGCCCCTGCGCCTGCCCACGCCCCAGAGCATGGGGGATATTTATTGCCTTTGGCAGAGAAGATTTGAAAATAAACAATAGAGCACCTGATCATTCTTTTCCATTCAACTTTCGAAGGCTGAAGTGAGGAAAGGCGAAGGGGGAGGCAAAGCGCGGTTCCAATAAGTGTGTCTCGGTGCCTCCGGCGTGTTGCAGCTTGACAGCTCTCCCGCTTGCGTGGGCAGCACTCGTGCAAAGGGGCTGCCTCGCAACGCCAAGCACAGAGCTAACTCAGGGCAGGCTTTGTGGCACACTGCATGGGGTAAAATAACGACCAGCACAACAACAGGAGCTTGCGCTCCTTCTGTATGTTGGGATGCTCAGATATCCTGCAGCGTGCAAAGACTCATTGATTTCTGAGAGGCTTTTGCTTTGCCGGGTGAAGGAGGGTGGGGGTGAGAAAGCAAACATTTTGGGCACGGCCAGGTCCTGGTTTTCTGCACGGGAGCAGGCCATGAGGTTGGAGGTGACGATTTCTGCTGCGGTAAATGGCAGCTGCATTCACAGCTGCTGGGGTGCGCAGGGCACAGGGCAGTTGGTACCCTCAGAGGAAAGGTGCTCCAAAGCAGAAGCTCCTCGGTGCAGATGCCATGCATTTGCCAGAAGATAACCCCACATTGGTAACAAGCAGCTTTTTGATAACACACCATGATAGAGAGCAAGGCTGTGTTTTCATCAAGGCGACGAGGTACTGGAGGGATCTTGGTGATACCATTACCTACAACTCTTCTAAACCCAACATTTTTGTGAAAGAGGTGATTTATTTTCACACTCAACTCTTCATTACCAAAGCTGATGACAACCAAAAGTGCTTTGGCTCTGAGACAACTCCAGCTTCAAGAGTTTTTAATTTTCTATAATTTTTATTTTAAAAAGATTCACTTGTTGACCTTGCACTAGAGTGAGACCCACGATTACTACCTTTCAGTAGCTGCTCCATAATGAGCAGGGTGGGAGAGTACGAGGCATCGGGGGTGTATGAGCATGCCAGAGCAAAGCCTTTCATGCCTCTATGAACAGCCAGCAATCCTGACCCAGGTCATGGAGGGCTTCCCCTTGGCTTTTGGGCACAAGTGGTAGAGCTCAGCATTTCTGGCACCCCTTTCACCAGAGAGGTGATGGGAAATTCTTATGGAAGCTGGAGGTATTATCTGTAACTGAAAGGGGACCATCAGCAGGAGACAAAGAGGATTGCTCCCAGAAGCTTGATCTTGGGGCTGAATAAATTAGATACTCTCATTCGTATTCTTGGCACAGTAAATAGGAGCACGCTGATGAATTTTGCTGATAGTGTAAGACTGGGAAGGACTGTCAAATACAGGAAAATGGTAACATCCATTCTGGGAGAAAGGGATCAGAGCAGGCCAGAGTAAGAGAGTACACTGAATGTATTCATACAATGAATAGAGTTGTGCTGCTTGAGATTAACAATGACGATTTATGTCAAGCTTATCAGCCAGCAATGACAAGAGAAAGTAGAAGGCATGAAAGTTAGCTGGAAGCAAGAAAGTTTCTTAGCTATTGAGAGAGATTCTGAAGTATCTTTCCAGATGAGGGCAAATTCCTACCTAACCTTAGCCTGGAGCTAAATAAACACATAAAGCATTACGTGAGGTGGTTGCCTCTGAGAGCTGATGACGGGGTCAGTATCTCCGGTAGAGACAGGAACTTTGAATTGCAGCTGCTCACATCTCTTTCACAAGTCAGTGGGTGCTTTTGCTAATTAAACCCTTCACATGATGACTATCTCCACTCCTGTTTTCTTTAGTGTTGCCGCTATGGCCAAGCTGAACATCATAGCTCCATATCATAGAATGATAGAATGGTCTGGGTTGGAAGGGACCCCGAGGGTCACAGAGCTCCAACCCCCTGCCACAGGCAGGGACACCAACCTCCAGGCCTGGGTGTAGACAAGGTGGCCCAGGGCCCCGTCCAACCTGGCCTTGAACACCCCCAGGGATGGGGCATCCACCCCCTCTCTGGGTAGCCTGTTCCAGCCCCTCACCACTCTTTCTGTTTACAGAACTTACCCCTAATATCTCATCTACACCTCCCCTCCTTCAGCTTCAATCCATCCCCCTTGTCCTGCCATTGTCTGCCCTTTGAACAAGCTGATTCCCCTCCTGTTTCTCTGTTCCCTTCAGGGACTGGCAGGCTGCAATGAGGTCCCCCCAGCAGCCTTCTCTTCTCCAGGCTGAACAAGCCCAGCTCCCTCAGCCTCTCTTTGTAGGGGAAGTGCTCCAGCCCTGTGTGTCTTTGCAAAATATTTAGTCAGAAGCGTTCAAAGCAGACTACAGCATCTTCTCCCCTGACAGCTGACAGCCTCCTCACCCTCACCACCTGACTGAACAGACTTTTCTCTGCAAAGAAACCCTTTGCAGAGGTGCTAGCCTTTATGTACATGAAGCATGGCCACACCAAACACATCCTGTACTTCAGAGGGAAACGGCAAGGTACATCTGATCGCTGGCTTCTGAAGCTGGCTAGATGAAAGTAAAAGCCACCCCTAAGGTGGTGGCACAATACTGAGCAAACCAAAGGAGGAAGAATAAGAGTAAAGCTGGGGTGCAAGTGAAGATAGCAATACATTTTGGCTCATACTCACTTCTAAGCAAGCTGTTATGCTCAGTACACGAGGGCTTTATTTCTCCTCTAAGTAGTAAGATGTTTCCAGCAAAACCTGGGTTAGAAATAGAGATATTTGCAATGCTTTTATTACCATTATAGCTCATCCAAGATGATGTGTCTGGTTTGAAAGTCACAAAAAACATATTCTTGTTAAAAATGCTGCCAGAAAGCTAAATGAAAACAGCCTGCTGCTGAATCCTGTGTTTGCAGCATTACCAGTGGGTTTTTTCAAGGGTGTTTATAAAGACCAAGTTTCATTTAACAAGGCAAAAGCCGGAGCTCTCACATACTCCATTATTTCTCTGCAGGTCCTTCTCACCAGGGTTAAGTCTTTACACTACTTCCAAGCAAAGCAGCCAAGAAAAAGAAGAAACAAATGCTACTACTACTGAGCACAGAGGCCTCCTTTGCAAGAAATGTGATTTAGGGAATGAAGTTCCTGGCATGTCTGCCGCGGGCTGTCACAACGTGGGCCTAAAAGCCAAGGCTGAAATATGATTCCTGTTCCTTCCAAGACACATTGTGGCTTCTAGCAAGTTCTTCTGAAAGCGCAAGCAAGCCTTTTTCTGGAGCTGCGCTCTATCTACGTGTCACTGAGCCTTGATGGGTCTTTGCCTATCTCAGTGCTGCCTGGGGGTGAGGACCATCCTGATTTCCCCCAAAGTTGGTTCTAGTGAGCCCTGTGCTGCTGAGAGTTCTGGAAAGAGGAGACTTTCTCATGTGGTTTGGAGAATTGACGTACTTAGAGAGACATGGAGCAAAGCTTGTCCTGGCACCTGGGATGAGGCTCTGTGTTCACACTGTCCTTAGCTCTCTGCTGCCCTAGTTGTATGTTGGACACCTGACTGCTGGCAACTGAACCACAATGGAGATCTTTTTCCGTAATTTCACAAAATGGCAAGCAGACAATAGCAGCTTGAAGGCTTTCTGGCCTTTGCCGGCCCTGAACTGTTGATGTAGAAAACATTTTCACCCCTTTTCTGCAGTCCTTCAGGCATTCCCTTTCCTCTACGTGAAACAAATGCTTTTCAGCATTAAACTTTTCCTCAGCTGCATTTCAAACCCAGAAAATACTTTACCTGTAATGAAAATTCCTCCTCATGTTGCTGCTGTCTTTACAACTAGTGAGACAACAGTATTTTTACACCACCACGGTCTACCTCGCTTTGCAGTAGTAGAGACCCCAGCATTGTATGACCCCTTTTTGCCAGCCTTTCCCCTCCCTGGGGCTGCAAGGTGACCCAGCCCTTGCCCACAGGTCTCATCCATCATGTGCTGGTTGATCCCATGGGAGACGACCCTGAGGACCTCCAGGTGGAGAACTGCTGGACAGCGGAGGTTGCAAGCTCCTGATGGACCTCATCAGTGAGGATTGCAAACACACAAATTATCTCTCTCCTGCAGTTCTGGTTAAAATCCAGTATACCCATTATCCAAAGGAGAAATGCTGCTAACATATATTATCTGTGCGATGAGCAGGTATTTTCTAAGAGCAGTAGCTAACGAACCGACAAAATTCTCTGCTAAACACAAAGAGAGATATATCTGAGTCACACAAAGTCAGCCTGACCGTTGACTTTGTCTTTGCTTCAGCGAGTTTTGGCGCTGACCCCGCTTGAGCCACAAAGTTTTGAAATTCATGCGTTTCTCCCTTCTCATCTTTCAGTTTTACAGTAGACGTTTTTTCCCACAAATGTCTCCGAGGCTGTGTGGGATGTGGTCCAGCTCCCATTAAGGTCAATGGGAGTGCTGCCACTGGCTTCCCTGTGGGTCTCAGCCCTCTCCCATTGTATTACATTTCCAAATGCAATTGGAGACAGCTTATTTCAATTTCTTCCCCTCCTAGTGCCCACAATGGGCAAAGTATTTTCCAAACAGAAAAGAAGGTCCCACTGACTGTCCCTAAACTCTCCAGAGATACTGGAAAAATCCTTATAATTAAATACATTTGACATGCAAGATCGCAACTGTTCTCTAATAATATTTTTTAAAGGTTTCTCTCCCATGTAGCTTTGCAGTACTGTAAAATAGCAGGGATTAGATCCTGATTCTGCTGAAGTTTATGGGATTTTTTCCAATTAGCTTCAATGGGGCCATACTGTCTTCCTTCACCTCCATCTTCAATGCTACCAGACCACTACTGAAAACATCCCAACAGAGACCAACTTAGCACAAGGGTCAGTTTGTCACTGCCAGTCACACACTTATTAGACAGATTATCTTTATCAAGATGCACCCAAAAAAATAATCCATAAAAGGGGTGGAAATACACTCAAACCCTATTAGTTAATCTTCAGAAAGGCAGAAGCCTTATGCTAAAAAGACCACTAATTACACTCAAGGAGTGGTGAACACAGGCTAAGAGCCGACAGTAGAAGTGGTGGGGCAGAACTCCCTGCTCTTAGGCAGAGGCTGAAAACATCTCAGCATCATAAACTCCTAGGAAGCCCACGGTGAGGATTTAAGAAACGCAGCGTTGCTGAGAACCGCTTGGAAGTGGGAACATTAAATGTAATTCTGTTCCAGAGAAGACTTCATCCTCAGATTAATGTCTGGTTTGGATGACCTGATTAATCTCCAGAAAAATAATAAAAAGAGTAAAGTTTCCCCCAGACAGCAAAACAATAAAGAGTAAAAGGTTAGTTACACTGTCTGGTGTGAAGTGTTAAGGAAAACTACTAGCAGGTACTAACCTTGAGCCTTTATAGAAACGCTTTGAGACAGGCACCCTAAAGACATCACAGGCACCCCAAATGAGGATTTCATGAAAGAAATGGGAATTTACAGTGATTAAAAAAAAATATAAAACCAAAGCAAACTGTCTTTATGCACAAAGAGCTCACTCTGTTTTCCATAACAAATCGATTAGGGGACATATATTTGGGATGCACTCTAGTTAGCTAGGAATACTCAATGATAGCTGCCAGAAAAACAACTGACAGTGACTAAGAGCCCCGGTTTGCTGCGTGTGTTACTGCAAGCTGTGACATCTTGTTCTCATTCTTTAAGAGAAACCAAACCAGCTACATTTTGTATTTGCAGTCCCTAACAGGGATGCTCTCCCAAGGTGAACACTGGGAGGATGTGTTTCTGCTCTGCTAGGCTTGCTCGTGCGCTGCTGAAGATGGTGGGGAAACGTCTCTTTTTCTTTGTTTAGAGATGGATCTCAAATGTATGTAAGCAGTCATGCCTTTGGTCCATTATTACCTTCTCTGCACTCATCTTGTTAACATCTGCTCTGGCTGCTGTGCTGCTCCATCAACCCCGATGGCATTAATACTGCCTTCTTTCCTTGCCCCAAAACCAGCTGTGGATACTGGTAGCTTCCCAGCTGCCAGACCATGTGTCATGAGCTCTGCAATAGTGTCACGCTTACACATATGCTCATCCTGTGTTTACCAAGGTAAAGCAAGATGCATGCTTGCTTTATTTAACAAAAGATACCCATGTTTTGGTGGCATAAACCCAAAGGAAGAACTCTGGAACAGCTTTCTGCTGCCACTGGGAAGAGCCAGAGCCAGGATGGGTCCTGCCACATCCATTCTGGCTGTGCTCACAGCCGCTGGGTGAGAGTTAGAGCATCCCTCCAGCCTGTCCAACACAGCTTGTCAGAAGCAGCCTCCAGCCAAGTCTTAGTCATCTGCTGCTTATATCAGCCTTTAGACAGCTAACCGATTGCTGGGGAAAAGAAAAAAAAAAAAGAAAAAGAAAAAAAAGAAGAGGTTTATGCATACCTAAAGATACATAAATAATTACATTAAGTAAGAGATACATGAGTGATGCCTGGAGCTTGCACAGCGCTATCTAAAGTGCTGAATATCTGATGATAATACTGATCCATAGCATCTTCTGTCCTAGCCACAGCCCAAAAGCCGTATGAAGTTCTTGTCAGAGCGTTGAGGTCCTTCTAATCACGTACCAGAGGATTTTGAGGGTGTATTAGGGGAATGAAGAGACAAAGAGGTGCCTACAGTGCACACGCCACAGGTGAGAGCCCCTCCTGTTCCTTTGCCCCAAGCACTCCGGGCTGAGTTAAAGTAGCATTAAGAAGCTCAGAAGAGCTGCCCTGTTTTCATGGGATCTGCTGTTTTACCCAGCTCTAGGATTGATTTCCTGGGACATGAACAAGAGAGAGAGAGAGAGAGAGAATTTATATTTGTGGGCTAAGTGACCTTAGCCTGCTCACACTTTAGGCAGACCCCATTAGCTAGCTGGTGGCTTCTCAGTGACTTCTGTGGAATGCCACTTCCAACCAGGGCTTGGACCGAGAGCTGGAAATAGAGCATCCTTGGTGAAGAGATCTTATGGCTTCAGAGAGAAGGCAAGTCAGAGATCCTTTCAGCAGCACCATACTTCAAGCTGATGCATTGAGAAGCACCAGCAAGGATGGCAAACCACTAGTCATGTGAGACATGCATCTCTAGGATATCCAAGAGGGAGGAACACACTTTGTCTGTTTCTTTAACATTTTAAAGCATGGATAATGCTACTTGCGACAGAGATTGTGGGGTTTTTTTCTGTAACTATCAGGACAAGCTGGACAGATACCATAATCCATGACATAAAAAGCCAACCTCAAGTCTCAGTTGATCAGAGCATTTGTTATACATCGTTATTGAACACATGCGTAAGCCCCACCGAAGCTAATAAAGATATGCTCACATTATTTGTTCAAAATGGATCAGGTCAGGGATGTACTTAAAGTGCTTCCAAGGTTCAAGGAACTGAGCTAAAGTCATGGCTCCTGGTCTGTCTTTTATTCTCATTGTTCATACCTTCGTTAAGAAAGTTCTTCATTTTTTTCTCCATCATCTTTTACAATAATGACTCTCCACAACAGCTGTGGCTGAGATTCCTCTCACAGTCAAGGGCATATAATCCTTAGCATGGGCAATATAAACAGGCTCAGCTGCATAAAATAAATATGGATTTTGCTAGTATTTTTTCCATATCTAAAGAAAACCTACAGTTGGGGGAGGTTTTAGACATCAAAAAGTAGAAAAACAGGGCATATATAGCCAAAAGTGGTTATATACTTTGTAAGTTTATTAAAGAGTTAGAATTGTTGCTCATGAACATACAGAACGGATTTTACTAGTTTCCCATAATGAAGCCCAGCCTGGAATTGCTTTAGATATTTTACTGTGGAAGAAATGTCAAGCATGCATTCATCTCCCTGACTGCAGTTCAAATCAAACAAACCAGGCTAGACATCTAATAACAAGCTTTGTTCACTCTAGAATCACAGCAATGGAAACACGCCCCATTTTCTATATTATTACATGCACGGTCTGAAAAGGACACTGCAAAATCAACAAGCACTCTTCTTTCTTTGTGAAACGCCCCATTTCAAGCTACTTATTTAACCAAGTAAAAAACCCAACAAACCAACCAACCATATAGGACTTTTAATAAGAATGTCTTCATAATTCAGTTTTCCCAGTCATAAAGTGTGATTCATATAACTAGACTTGTCTCCCTAATAGAGCTGGGGACATATATGGAAACCAATGTTACCAAAACTTGAAAGGAAATTAGAGCTAATTGGGGTTAATTTATGAAGGCAATATGACATGCCTTTTTTGCAGCTGTAGTGGGAAAAATAAAAAACAAGCACAATTTATAGCTTCTTTCTTATACAAAAAAATAACATTTAAACTTTAATTTTTTGCAGCTATGTTTAAGAAATGGACTGAAGACAGAAGAACACTTTGTGAGGTCTGTTGCTGCTGTTCTGTCTTCAGGGTGGTTTTCTATTTCCCCTTTTAGAAACCAAAAAGCCCCTTTTCTCTTGGCATCGGATGGCTTTGCAGGGTTCCACAGTGAAGGCGGGAGGAAGGCCCATCCCCTTCCACATAAGCCTATGCCCTATTGGAAATCAACTTGAAGCCATCCTGGCATGGCTAGAGATGCCTCTATAAGCAGACCCCAAGCAATCCAGTTCTTTAAATAAAGTATATGCATAAACCTTTTCTTATTTCTGAATTCTTGCACCAAAACTCTAAATATTTACCCTCACAAGTATTATCCAGCCTATAGATTCCAGCTAAAGGCCTTTGCAAAGGCTCCCCGGGTGGGTGCCCATAGCACCAGACCTACTCTCCTCCAAAACAGCTTCTTATCGCAGTAACACAAAAGGTCACGCTAACAGTTTGCCGCCTCTCTCAGCAAAGGGAATAAATGTGCAAACAAAGCCATTAACAGTTTCCAAAATAAACTCCTACGCTCGGTCGCCAGGACTGCAGCGCGCCACATGTGCGCTGCGCAGAAAGGCCTGCTTCCGCGTCAGCCCGAGCAGCTGGGAAGAGCTGTGAGCCAAACGAGCACTCGCAATTTGACCACAGAAATGCCACCTTAATTATTTGGATACCAGGAGCTTAAAAGCATTAAAGATAATACAGGGAGATCAAGAGGAGGGTTTTCACCTGTCAGCCCACTTCTTTATTGCCCTCGCCAATTAATGCTTGCGTCAAACAGGTGTCACTAACAAAGAAAAAAACTGTCCTGAAAGAGCATAGTATTCTTCAAAGAACACACACACACACAAATTACCAGGGAGCCTCCTGTGCCACAAATATTTCAGCAGAGATACAGCAGCCAGAAAATAAAAATAATAACAATTTTTAAAAAGGAAACCCAGGAGTAGTAAAAGCAAACATTCCAATTCAAGATATGGCAAAAATGTTTGAGTCAGTTCTAGCAAAGATCTTTTCCCTGGTGATTATTTTTCTTATCAAGCTGGCAGGGATGATTCACCTCTCCCACGCTTCCCCCTACATTGTGACCCTCTGTCCCCTCCGGCATCCCTGTCCAGCTCCTGCTTCCTCCTGTCCCCGGGGCTGCCTCAGCTCTCTGTCCTCTCTCCCAGAGTTTGTTTTCCTGCTGCTATGGTTCTCCTGGTGCTGGCATGAACAGGAGCAGAAGTCTCCTGCCTGACTCAGGCTCTGTTTGCTTTGGTAGGAGCTCCTAGTCACATCTGTGAGACCCGAACCACATACCCCAGCAACCCTTTCAAACCTGGGCTTGCTCTCACACTGGAAACCTCCCCTGGATTTTAGGATGCATCAGCACGATTGCCTGACTGTCTTTCTCAAGTCTCTCACTTAATCCTCTACCTTCAGGTTGCAGAGCTCATGGAGGAGGAAACACATCTCCACCTGGTTTGAAAGCTCCCAATATATTCTGGCAGTGCCAGAAACAAATTAATCCATGTAAAGCCTGGTTTGACACAAGTATTCAAACAACTGAGGAGGAATTAATTAATTGATAGTGACAGGTATTAATGGGGCAAACAAATTTACCAGTGCTGCAATTATACCCAGATTGTACCTGCCTGAAATGTTAACTGTCTGATGAGACTTAACACCCAACTAATTAGCTTTAAAAAGTAATTCCCATGTGCCACCACCTTCATTTACTCACAGAAGGGAAGCAGAGTATCTGGCAATTGCCACAGCCATCAATCCAGGGGTAGCAGCTAATCCTATTTTATTGCCATCATTAGCCAGATCCATGGATCATCAACAGAGCAGCTGCCTGCTCTTCCTCTCCCGCCAGTCTATCCAGTCTCCACAAGTCCACACACCAGGTACTGCTTCTCAGTCCACCCAGGTGACTTTTTACAGGAGCTCTTCCTTTTTTTTCTCCCCTTTTTCCATCCCACAGGAGGGATATTCAGGTTACAGAGCTGGCCTGCGGGCCTCTCATGATCCCATATGGCCCTGCCAGCACATCTCCTCCTGGCTGGAGCTCCAGGAGGGGCTTCCCCACAGCTGAATAGAGTTTTGGAAGCTCAACTCCATCACTGGAGGTTGGGTGTGTCCAGTCCTCCCCACAGCCAGCTCCTCTGCAGCCAGCATCCTGCCTGGGCTCCCCTCAGCCATCCTCACTTCTGCTCTTATGCTTTGCCCTCTCCCAAACTCTCTCTGCCCTCAGACAAAATACTGCTACAATCTTGGTAAAAGGGTCTAAGATCAAAAAGTATTTTGTAAAAAAAAAAAAAGAAATCCTGAAAAGGTTTAAACTTCCGAAGACTGATCTAACCAGAAGGGAGTGAGTAGAGGAGGTGCAGGGTCTCTCAGGGAGGGACATGGAGATTTGCAACACCTGAGAGGTGAATATGTGCAAAGAACCATGCCAGGAAGCAAAACTGGGGAGAGTAATCTATGAACACTCAGTTTCACTTCTTTCTGGGAGAGGTAAGAAGAATAAATGACAACCGCTGTTAGAGCCTGGCATGAAATGGTTTGCAGGCTTTATTTATTTAACTACAGCTGGTCCTCTGACTTCTTTTTCCAAAAGGCATGTGTCTTTTCTTTAAAAAAAAAGGTGGCAAAGCACAGCTTTAAAGAATGTTCTTCAGCACTGGGGTTATTTTACCTGCGTGGCAAAGAGCAGGCAGGCTTTCTTCCAGCCTGTGGAAAGAAACAAAGAAGGAACTCACACCTGCGTCTCATGCCAAAGTAAGTAAACAAATGCACTGTGAGTTATGGGACCTTCATTCTCTCAGCTGCATTTGCTTGTTTGCTTGCCCAACTCCTTTTCTTCATGGCAACGGGCCACTTAAAAAAATCCTTTATCTGCTACTATTTGCATTAAGATTTCTGTTTTAGAAAGTACTTTGTGGAGAATACAAACCAACATCTTCAAGCCCAGATGCCTCATGTTGGGTTTCCCCACGTGTATTCACCCTCCTTAAGTAGAGCTATCCAATTTCTCAGAACACAAAACTTCATCAGAACTTGTCCCTCCTTCCCCCTCTCCATCACAACAAATGCCCCAGGCCAGACACCCAGTTTTTGATCCTTTCCACCCCAGGAATGTGTGAGTATATCGATCCCCGCTGGGTCAGCACTGACTGCTATGCTAGGAATCCCACTGTCCTGTTGCTGCCTGATAACTGGGAATATCACCAGATGAAAGAAGAAGAGGACTGACTCAGGGAACAGAAAAGGGAATGGAGCAGAAAATACCAGAAAATATCCTTACTGACATCATATGCTGACTAAAAGCACTTTCTTTCTGCCTTCTTTACCCAGCATCGAATGACAGAACCAATAATGTTATCATGAGCCAGCCTGCACAAGCCAAGCCTTGCTAATCTTTCCTCATTCATTCTTTCTGTGCTGTGCTGCAGTACGCCGTCCCGATGAGCTGAATTGCCCCTTTGTTATTTCAGGTACAGTTATGAGCCCTGGTACAAACCCATTCCTTAGAGTCCCCATTGTCCCTGGTTGTTTACTGCGGGCGCATTCACACCCTGCAGCATCGGGACATCTGGTGACTAGCAGCACTAAGCATCGCCTGACTGCCCGGCATCCTCAGCAGGGCCCTGAAACAAAGCTCATCACTATCTATTTGTATTAGCAGCATCTCAGATGAGAAGGGACAAGATAAATGAGGCTTCTGAAGCAGTGTCTTATCATTCCTTTTGTTTCCTTTTCGCTATCGTAACCCAGGATAGGAAAGAGTGTGGTCTCAGCGCAGGAAATGCGTCTCACTGCAGCCTGCACTATCCAAGTCACAACGTATAGTGACACTAAGGCACTGTGTAGGCAGCCAATGGCCGCAGAACAGCTCTGGGTTCTGCTTGCAAAATATATATTCTCATGCCACATCGTGTAATTCGGTGATCCCAAGGCAAAACCTGAATTCAAAACAATCACTGGGTGGTGGTAGGCTTGCAGAGCAAAATAGGCTGGTGGGAAGAGTTTTCAGATGCTTGGCATTGGCCTCGTTGCTTGTTGAGCACCAGTTTCACCAGGTCCATCTGTGACAAGGGACTAAGCCAGGACCAAGCACTTTGGAAAGGTTCAACTGATTTGCCAGCTTGATAGAAAGACTTTGTACAGCGTTTATTGTCCACTGTTTAGAGAGGAGACTAAGGAGCAAGGGAGAGCCAGAGTGTGTATTGGGTTCTCAAGGAAAGTAAGAGTGAATGAATAAAGCCACTGTCCTTTTTTTAGTTGCATGAGACAACCTTACAGAAAGAAAGACCCAGTCATAGTCCTGAGGAGCACACAAGCAAAACTCATCACGGTAGAGTAGGAGAAATAACAGTATTAGGCAGAAAGAAGGAAACCAAGAGATTATAAAGTTAAAGAACTGAGTCATTTCATCAGTCAGGCAAATGCTTACCTTACATTACCTGCATTTATAGTTTGTAACAGCTTCTAATTATGCTTTGTAATTGCTTTACTCCTTATGGATGGCACGACTGAAAGGCATGTAAGGGAGGCTCTGAGTCAGACTCACCTCACATCCCATAGGACCAGCAGAGGATGTCTGGGCCTCGCAGCCACTACCAGCTTTCTGGGGGCTTTCTCAGCAGCTTGTTTCATCTGAGTCATTGCATTTCATAATGAGCAATGAATCCAGACTTCATTCATTTGCTTAGTTAATTTTTTTTTTAATCTTCTCTATTTCTGTCCTATACAATGTCCTGTGGTGATGAGTTCCACAGTTAATTCTGTACAGGACAAAAATGTTTTTTTGTTTACTTGTCTTACCTGCTGCTTGACCTTTTCACTGTCTATGACCAGTTAGTTTTTATTGTGAGAAACAGTCAGTAACTGTGCTCTAGTTGTGTCTGTCTTCTAGACTTGAACAGGTTTCCCTTTCTCCTCTAGATCACAGAATGAATCATAGACTGGTCTGGGTTGAAAGGGACCCCAAGAATCATACAGCTCCAACCCCCTGCCACAGGCAGGGACACCAACCTCCAGGCCTGGAGCTACACAAGGTTGCCCAGGGCCCCATCCAACCTGGCCTTGAACACCCCCAGGGACGGGGCATCCACCCTCTCTCTGGGCAGCCTGCTCCAGCACCTCACCACTCTCTCTGTAAAGAACTTCTCCTTAAATAAGAGAGGGGAGAGTAAGTAAGAGTTGCTTGTTCAGCAAGCAGCTTTGGAGAAAGCATATTTCCCCAAGGCACAGGCAGCAAGGAAGGAGGCAGAAAAGCAACATTAAGACCAGAAGAATGGAAAGAACAAGGCTGCAGGAACTGAAAAGGCATGAGGCACAGCTTGGGGTTGAATGATTGATATGGGGGTCTTAAAGCAAAACCCAGAATGTGATGAGTTTCATTTTCATAAAAAACACTGCAGTCATTATGTGGTGACCAGAAGGCTGCACAGCACTAAATATTGCTGATGTTTAAGAGCTTCTTTTTAAGAGCTTGGATCTTAAAATATCATGTGTGGGTACCAGCAAGCAGTCATTTGTGGTAAGTGGTTACCAATGGACAGAGAACCTAGCTGCCATAAACATTGCAAGTTTATTTTCTTCCTTTGTACTGCTGTTCCCAAAACGAGCCAAATAAAACACATTCTTCTAAACAGACCCACTATTATTTTATGGCCTCGCCACGCTGGGTTAGAAATTGCAGTGTCATGAAAACATCCTTTAAATAAATAATAAACCTTGCCAATTCCTAAGATGGGGTCTTTCATCTTGAAGGGGCCTGCGTAGACTCACAACCCCACCACCACCAGGACAGGTAGAAGCATTCAGCACCCAGCAATTAGAACCGGGAGATGTGGATCTAACACTGCATGGCATTTAAAAGCAGTGGGAATGCAAGTAGGGAAAAGAAATAAATCCAATTATCCTTACTGGGAAGTGGGCCAAGGTGATGGAGCAAGCATCCCTCTGTAGAAACTCCAGTGGGCTGAGAGCGATGGGGTCCTTTTGTGACAGCTCACTGTGGAGATGGGTACTTCCAACACTTCATGACTCCCAGCAAATTGGTGAACATGAGATTTAACTTTATGAATGTCCAACTCCTGGAGTTCTTGTGAGTGGTCTTCCACCCAGCTTCTGCCTATGTGATACCTGATACTATCTTGGTGCTCCCCATGAAGAAGAGGAGGCTGAGGAGAGACCTTGTCACTGCCTACAATTACCTGAAAGGAGGTTGTAGAGAGGTGGGTGTTGGTCTCTTTGCCCAAGCAACAGGTGATAGGACTAGGGGGAATGGTCTCAAGATGTGCCAGGGCAAGGTCAGATTAGTCATTAGGAAAAAGTTATTCACCGAAAGGGTTAATGGGCACTGGACCAGGCTGCCCAGGGAGGGGGTTGAGTCACTGACCCTGGATGTATTTAAAAGATGGGTAAATGCAGTGCTCAGGGATACAGTTTAGTAGAGGACAGGTATGGTTGGACTTGATGATCTTAAAAGTCTTTTCTAACCATGTGATTCTGTAGTTTGAACAGGACAAAGAACACAAAGTATTTCATCTCTGGGAGCTTGTGACAAAGATCCAAATTCTACTTGATTTCCATGCTGTTTGTCCATCTGCAGAAATCACTTTTTCCCCAAAACACACTGGTTGCCCACAAAAATTTGCCATAAGCCTCCTGCATTATTATTTGCATACCATTGTGGGAGTGCTTTGCACACACGAGTAAGATTTCTACCCAATAAATTTTACAGTCAAAATCTCACTGGAAGGATGGAAAGAAGCACGTGAATGTCGAGACACAGAAAGATGGATTTGCTTATGATAAGTACATGTATGCAGTGAGTTCCAGAATGAAATGCAGGGTGGAGAGGAAGATCAGAAGCTTACCAAAAAGGGGGTCATGATAAGAGGCTCACAGAGCCTCTTTTCCCAGAGAGGGAAAAGCCTTGGCCTGACACAGGTTCAAATGAGTCAGGAATTAGAAAAAGGCAAATTCGGTGCCCAGTTATAAAAAGAAAAAAAAAAACCACCCTAATTTTTTAACCTGGACAGAGCATTAATCACCATCCAGACTGAGAAACGTGGCTGAGATGACAGTCTCAGAACAAAATGTGACTCCCATCCATGACTTCTTTGTAAGCGATGTTTTCCTGGCATTGCTGGCTTCTCTGGAGAAGTCGCCAGCCACCATCGGCACTTAGTGTGTTTGGGTGCTGAGATCACCCCCAGACAACACTCACTTCCAGGTGAAAGTCAGTCAGATCCCTGAGATCATACTCCCACAGGGAGGTGAGCAGACATCCAAAACCTGATGAAGCAACAGTTCCTTCTGTGCAGCGAATTCAATTTTTCTCAATAAAAGAATACATACTGGTGAGAATCACCTCCTTCAAGGTAAACCCAGTCATTTCTTGCCTTTCAACTTCATCCCATCAGTGACGTCCATCATTGTGTGCATGTAGTTGGTTAAATATCACATCACCCTGCAGTAAACACAAATTTCAGTGATTACTTTAATAGCATCCCAGCAAAAATATACTCTCCCCTTTCATACTTAATACATATACTTAAAAAATTTTTAAAAACCACATTCTTCTTGGGTTTTTTTCTCTTCATTTGACTTCCATTACTTTTCCTTTCAGGTGTGGAGCGACACATCAGGTCCAGAAGCAGAGCAGAGGACCATTTTCCCATCATTAGTGGAGAACCAGGGCTGCAGTTTTTAAAATTTACCTGACTTTTTGCACCAGTAACAAGAAGAACAAGAGGCCAGGGCCATAAAGCCCCGCCATGCCCTCCTCCAGATTCTGCTGTGGCAGGAATGCCAGTAAAAGGAGAGTTCCCCTGGAAGCAATGCCAATGCTCCGTCTGCCCGCAGGCACAGCCTGGAGCCTTGAGTGCTGGGTGTGCTGCATTTGAAACTTTCCTGAAGTTTAGATTGGGAAAAGAAAAGAAATTTGTTTTAAAGAACCTCTTCTAATTTAAGTCTCGTTTTGGGAAGCATGTGGTTTCAGGGGGGTTCTTTTTACATTTGAACCAAACAATTCCATTTGGAGTTAGCGTGTTAGAGGCTGCTCTTAGGGAAGGACCCTGGGATCAATGGGAAAGCTGCAGGGAGCATGTAGAGATGCGGAATGAGCAGCCAGGAGATAAGGGGTACAACACTCTGCTTACCCAGGGTGTGTGCAGAGGATCCAGTGCCTTCTAATCCTGCTGGTAACCAGCGGTGGGAAAAGCCAAGGACACCTAGACATTTAATTACCTTCCTATTCCTTTGGATTAGGCAGGCAATATGCGTAGTGACAGCGTTAGCACTGCAGCAGATGACATCTGCAGATCCAAGCTCACATCTGATTATGGGTTCAAATCTAGGGGGGCACAATTAAAGGCTGAATTCCAACCAATTTTTTTAGATGTTTCAGGTGGTGAAATAAGAGCTGCTGCCTGTTCCCCAGCTGCTGGGATTTATCTGGGCGGTAAGCTTGGCTGGCCGCACTGGCAGGTAAAGAAGCCCTCAAGCCTGGTATTCAGGGCTAGAGAGAGTTAAGGGTAGTGTTCCATGTAAAGCGCCTTTAGGAAAGGAATGCCTTGAATTTTGATGATCTTGGCCTGGTTCTCAGCTACGGGGCGGTAAGGCAAAGCAGCGCTACTGCATTCCACTTGCGATGCTGAGGAGCAAGTATTAGCCACAAGTGAGCAGTAAAGGCAAGTGATTAAACAGCAGGACTGCCTTCCACCTCCCTCCCGCAGAAGGATGCGGCAAATAATAGGATGGGAGCAACAGCCAGGCAGAAGTTGAAACATTTTAATAAAGCCCCAAAACCCCCTCTTTTTGTTCCTTGTCAGGCAGACTCAGACACAGGCTGTTTCCTTTGCGTTAGGTGACCTCTGCAGAATCACCCCCACAGAGGAGGTTTTCAGTGGTTTTCTCCTATCAACTGGCTTTTCCAAAGCTGGACCAGGACAATACCTACACCTCATAACCCTGCTTGTGAACCCCTTGCAATTGGGAGCAGAAAGTAGGGTGGTTTTGCGTGGCGTTGTGGAAAAGCTGGGCACGGCTGGGAGCTGGCACAGGAGACACAGTTTCTGGGCAGAAAGTTGCAAGGAGCTTTGCTCAGTGGCGTGCAGAACTCAGTCTTTCCATTCAGAGATCCAGGCCTGAATGCAATGCTCAAACCCTCTCTCACCACTCACAGAGCCACATGTTTGTTTTCCTAGTGGGGAAATAACAGCAGAGGCACCGGGATGACAGTAGTCCCTCCAGCTCATCAGCTCAGATACCATTCACGGGTAGGGCTGGAGCTGGAGGAAGGCAGAGCTCTCTCTAATCAACTCTGAGACACCATTCCAAGTTTTAAAACATAAGCAAGACCCAGAGGGAAGTCTGGCCCAGCCCCACATAATTTTCTCATGACTCTCAGAAGTTCTGCCACTCTGCTCCCCTTCTCCTCTGCTGGCACTCGCTCTAGACAAATGCTGTCAGCTTGTTCACCATGCTGGCATGTCAGGAGAGAAGCAAAACACATAAAATTATTTGTGATGTCAAAGGAGCGAGATGCCTCTCATCGCTCTGCCAGCGTCCAGCCATGCAGTTCCAGCTGACTTCTCCCATCAGCAGTTTGAAGGTGAGGGCCTTGCTGTGACGCAGCACTGCAGCAGATCCAGCTCTGCTTCATCCCTGTAACCTTGCTCCAGTCCATGGGTGCCTGGCTTCTGCCCTGTTTCCTGCCCCAAGGAGCCAGGGAGCACACGTCAGAAGTCCCTGCAGCCATGTCAGGGACCCTGTCCTTTGGATGGTCTGTCTCACTTGTTGGCATCCATGTCTTCACTGATGGCTGGCAGCTGCCAGCCATGCTGCTGGGAATCCCATGGTAACATTGGGCTCCCCAAACTGGACAGGACAACAAAACATGGGTACTGCAGACCCACAACTGTCAGTGGCTGCACTGTGCTTGGGGAGCGAAGGACTGGACCACTCTATCTTCTGTGGAGACATTCACTTGCCCCCCCCATAAATGCTGTGCAGCCCTCTGACCTCACCGAGGAATTCCTCGCTCATTTCTACGCAGCTCTGAGCTGCTGGAAATGTCAAACTTGTGGAAACCCGGTAGCTGAGTGAAGACACCCCAGCCCTTCGGTTAGGTGATATTAATTGCAACACAATTAATTCTAGCATCAGAACCTGCAGTCTGAAAGGGTTTCCCTCTACACAGCCTCGGGGGCACTGGTGGCGATACTTAAGCTCAAATCCAGCGTTTATCACACAAGCAGCAGCTCTGGCAGTAGTTTTTAGCTTACATAAAGCAGCACAATGCCATGCAAGTCCATGGAGTGGCATGAGCTCAATCAATCCAAGTGATGTACACAGGAGGACAGATTTTCCTCTTTTCTCTTTCTCCTGTGAGCATCGCCACTTTATGCAAAAGGAAAGGCCTTTTAGGATCAAGCTGCTTTTTCAAGCTTGACCCCCATGACTCTCCAGCCCTCAGTAGCTCAAATCCTCCCCCTCAAATCCTGTATTTTGATAATAGTATTTTCTTACACCGGCGCTCCTCCAGTTCTCAGGGTAGACACCTCTCCTGGGCTGCCAGCAGGTAGGCTGGGAAGGCATCAACTGGGCTGGAGAGGAGAAGGCGGTGACAGAGGCTGAGGGGAAAGAACCACGTCTAGATGGGAGAGGGATCAGGAAAAGGAAAAGTCCCTCTGAGAATCAGCACTTCCACATGGCAGGGCGATTTATCCAAAACCAGGACCCAAAGACAATGCTGCAGTCCAATACAACCCCTTCTCCATTTGCACAACACACCCAGGCTGTTTGCCACATCCTTGTTGGTTCTGCACCATTCCCACCCAGTCACATCACCCGTGGCCCTGAGACACACAGGGGAAGCATGTGTCCTGGTGCCCACATTGGGGTGGCGTTGAGCTGGGCTTGTGAGCAGTGCAAGCACGGCTGCTGATTTCACTGGCCTTTTCCTTGACAGCAAATATGGCTTTGGTGGTGGCACTAAATCCTAATTTCAGGTCTGCTGGAGCAGGATGTTTCTTGCTTCTCCCTGATTTCTGCCCGATTGCGCAAGAAGAACCGAGGAGCCAAACTTCAAAATTAATTCCAGTCTCCAAATTACCTTTCACACTCGCTGCTAATACCACTAGCAGTTTATGTCATTCCCATAGATGCATTGCCAGGCAAACATACACAGTCCTTGCCCTGAAGAAATCGTGGTGCAGACTCAAGATGTGACAAGGAACAAGTCCTAACAGCGTGGGGGCTGGAACGAATGAGGTAATGAGCACGCGGTTGCTCATGACAGGCACGTGCCCAGCTCGGTGGATTTCTGCTGAGAGATTCAATATTATTTTTTTTTATTTATCTGATTATTAAACTCAGAAGAATTTCCAGCAACCCCCTTGGGGATCTGGAAGCACCGTTTTGACTCAGGTCCGCCGCTCGTGCCTAAATTAAAAATGAGAAGCAGATGGCGGGCTATTACGTGGCTGGAACAGAAGCTGACAACCTGCTCTGTGTCCCCAGGTAAGCAGGAGAGCTCTGGAATGTGAATGTTACAATACACGGTCTTCCTTCCCAGCTGTGTCTTGCAGGTGTTGATCCAGTGTCTTCGCACACAAATGAAGCAGCCAGACTTCTAGCCAAGCTCCTCTGCCAGCAGACTTGCTCTGAAGGTCACCTACGAAGGGAGAGGAAGAAGACCAAAGGGTGCAGTTAAACCCAAATCCCAGGCAGATTCAGAACATGCTTCGTCTGCAGGAAGCGCAGGTTGAAGCCTTTAATGTTTAACAACCCCAATGTATGGACCAATTGTCAAATCCTCTGTTTTGCTGTAACTGCATTACCATCAACACAGTCATCAACTGCTGACATGAGCCAGCAGTGTGCCCAGGTGGCCAGGAAGGCCAATGGTACCGTGGCCTGTATCAGCAATAGTGTGTCCAGTAGGTCTGGGGAGGTGATTGTGCCCCTGTACTCGGCACTGGTGAGGCTGCACCTTGAGTGCTGGGTCCAGTTCTGGGCCCCTCACCATAAGAAGGACATTGAGGTCCTGGAGCGTGTCCAGAGAGGGGCAACCAGGCTGGGGAAGGGGCTGGAGGGCAAATCCTCTGAGGAGCAGCTGAGGGAGCTGGCAGTGTTCAGCCTGGACAAGAGGAGGCTGAGGGGAGACCTTATCTCCACCTACAATGACCTGACAGGAGGGTGCAGAGAGGTGGACGATGGTCTCTTCAGCCAGAGGACAGGAGATGGGACAAGGGGAAATGGGCTCAAGCTGCACCAGGGCAGGGTCAGATTGAATGTTAGTAAAGAATTTTTCACTGAAAGAGTTGTGGGGCTGTGGCACAGGCTGCCCAGGGAGGGGGTTGAGTCACTGACCCTGTATGTGTTTAACAGATGGGTAGATGAGGTGCTCAGGGATCTGGTTTAGCACAGGACAGGAACGGTTGGACTTAATGATCTTAAAGGTCTTTTCCAACCTTGTGACTCTGTGATTCTGTGATCAGAACCAAAGAACACACCAGCGATAAAAGAAATAGGCTGAACGAAGAAATCGGTGTTTTGTGCAGTCAGAGATGGATTAGGCTGGCACACAGGGGAAGGGTGGTAAGGGACGATGCTTCTGAGAAGAAACAGATGCAGATGGGATGTGTTATGCAAAGGAGGACAAGGGAAGGCTGAGCTATGGAAGGTTTTTAATGGATATACAGTATCTTCTTAAACAGCTTTGGCAAGAAAATGTAGCACAACAATAATCTGTGAAATCATCCAGGTTCATAGAAAAATCTCTATTTCTTCTGTTGAATTCATGTTTCACATGCAACTTACCTCAGCAACGTGCATGCCTCAAACTCCCTTTCAGCCCAGGGATTTGTTTGCTGTCTCCACATCCCACAGCATTGTGTTGAGCGTTTGACAGACGTTTCAGATGTGACATAAATCCCCACTGCACGGACAGCAATCATTTGGGAAACCTTCCCAAAACTCACCCAGGCAGCCAAGCAGCATTTTCCAGGCCAAGCAGATCCAACCCCATGATGATGTTTGCCTGTTCGGGCTTATTTAGCAAAACCCTTTAGAACAAGGGAAAGGACTTGTGGTTCTGTCAACAGTCTTGGGACACCAAAGCCATTTAATTCTGCTTTTGAGGTCCTCTCTGTAGAATGGGAGCAGTGAGATTCTCCCTCCCAAATGGAGGGAGATGCAACAGCGAGAACATCACCAAGTAGCAAATGCTGCCAAAATGGGGACAACGATTACTACAGAGAAATGATTTAAGGTATAAAGTCCAATGACTAAAAGTTCAAGCCCTTTAAAGCTTTTGCTGCATTTTTCCTCACTACCTTGTAGCTGACCCGCCGCACGATGCAGCTGGAGCAGTCCCGCAGCTTGGGGCTACGCTGCGGCCGGAGGTCACAGCACGATGCATCAAGTCAAACACTCGCAGATGGTTTGTCTTAGCAAATGAAGGCTGAAATAAACTCAAAGAGATTTAAAGAAACGTTTTCTAGAGCTGTTTGTAAGGTCAGTTTCTCCCCTGTCGCCTTCACCAGGGTAGAGCCTGCATTGCGGATGCCGCGTGCCAATATTTGCTGCCGTGTGGAATGAAAAGACATTTCTTGCAGTTTGGGAACCATGAACTCCAACAGACACTCCCTGCACTCCCAACCTATTGAATACCTGCCAAAAAAAGAAACCTGTCATTTCTGTAACAGCATGCATCTTTTGTTTGCCATGGTATTTTTCAGGGGGATATTAAATCTGCCTTAGCAAAAAATTAACATCTGGAGTATCTCAGTATTAAAATAGCAGGTAATGTGTTTGGCAAAGGGCACATCTATGACAAAGAATTTAATAAAAGAGTGAGACAGGATGGCTCATGGGGACTGGTACTTTAAACTTGAAGTGGTGCTTACCAATAGCAGACAGAGGAGTGCTGCTAAATGTTAATAACCCCTGCATCACACCACTGTCTTCCTATTTATATATATATTGAAATGACTGTGACCATCCTGTTTGTGTTTCCTCTCTGGAAAAACTCTGGGAAATTAGATTATTTTTCGGAAAAATTCATAAAAATAAAGAATTGCATGGAAATATCGGAGGGCGGTTTTAAAATGTGAATTCCTATTTGCAACCAATTCTCACCTTCTCAGGAAATCTACTTCCAAGGGTTGTGTTTGTGACTGGTGTGCTGTGTTCACACAGATACATATGCTACATCCACTGAGATCCATGGCATTTCCCTTCTTCCCTGCTGCCCTTCTACTTTGATATGCTGCCTGGCAGCACACACAAGAGCCTATGGGGGTAGAGAGGTTAAAACTGTAACATCACTATAATAAATGAATGGCCAGAGAGTCTGGGCATTTTTTTTTCCCCTTAATGTACTCTTGTAGTTCTTACAGCACTTCAAACCTCTTTCATTCACGTAATATTGAGGTTTCAAACCTTGATAACATGCCTAGCAAACTAAAATCTAATTCTCAAGTTTCGGTTTTATAATTTCTCTGGACAACTAAGTCCAGAGAAAAACCTTTTTAGCCATAGAGTGTCTGGGACAGCCCAAGAAGAAAGCAATTTCTTCACAGAATCATAGAATCACAAGGTTGGAAAGGACCTTTAAGATCATCAAGTCCAACCGTAAGGTCTTGTTAAACACTATGCAACAGAACCACTTTTACCAGCCACTCATTTTACAACTTCTCACTGCTTTCCAACATTTCAAATAGATTGGGATAGAGCTTATGTATTTAGGAGCCTTGAAAGCACTAGGGAGCTTAGGACACACGACAAAGATTCCTTCAGACCTACGGACCAAATTCATCCTGGCAGCCCTGAGAAAAGAGATTTACTTGGGAGACCCACGTGGCTCCGGGTACCTGCAGCCATTCCTGTGTGCTGAGATGCATCACATCGGCTCGCACTCACCAGCTTTTCCCATGTATAGTCCCAAGAAGAGGCTGATCCACTGTGGGCTTTGCAAAGGAGCTACTAACTTTCAGCAGATTCATGCACTTTGCTGTGTGAAGGATGGGTAAAACAAAAGGAGTCACAGTGAAGACTTCTGCTGACTTACCAGGGGATGAAAACTACCTTTTTCTCTCTCCTCTTTAACTGGTTTAAGGGAGAAAGAGATTAAATCGGGCTACAAAAGTGCTACTACCTTTTTCTCTCTCCTCTTTAACTGGTTTAAGGGAGAAAGAGATTAAATTGGGCTACAAAAGTGCTCCTAAGCCATGAAGAACACGGTGCAAGGGGAGGAACACGTCCTGTCATCTGAAAAATCAAATTAAATGAAATGCTAAAACCACAAGATTTGTTTACTACAGGAAGCACTTACATTTCCAGACTTGAGAGCAAGTTGTTGCTCCACAACCCTGATTAAAATTACTCATCAGAACATTACACAAATTAACTGCATTTCATATGATGAACAATTATGCAGCTTGGGTGGAGTGGAAAGTATCCAGCACGGTATTAGTTAGTGTTTAGCAGAGGCATGTGGTAAAACCTCTCCTTCTCCTTTTTTTCCTCCTGTCTTTGAGCAGTATGCCAATGTAGACATCTACCAAGAAAAGATAAGGTGAGGGGAGATGAATAGGAGCTGGAAAAGCTCAGACTTTCAAACAGCAACAGGGGAATGAAAAGCAGAAAAAATGAGGGGTTTTTTTCAAAGAAAAGTTTTGCTTCTTGTTCTTCCTATACACCAGTTGCAAACCAGAACCAGCTAGAGAAAATAGGTTGTGCATTGCATGGTACAAATGGCTTGTCACAGGACAAACAGCTATTTTTTCCAAAAACCATCCTTGGGTGTTACAGGCAGGGTTTAAAGGAACCCTTCTGTTCCCAGCTCCTGCCGGTGCAATGATGCGCTCGCATCCGACAACCACGTTTGAAAGGGAAAGCGTGTCTTTCAGTTCTGATTAAGCTGATTACTGTGTTCCCCCTCTAGCACCTTCCCTGTGCTTAGCCCCGTTACAGGGTTAGACCCCTCACGATGCCTTTTAGCGTTTTGGGGCTAAAGAAAGCTTGGCAGGCAGCTCGCTTGCAGGAGGGAGAAACAGACAGGAGACCAACCCATCACAAACCCCGTCATGGCCAGGACCTGAGCGTGGATGCAGCCTGGTTTAGTAACACAGCTTGGACTGGGGCACTATTTTTCAAGTAACACTAATCCACAGCGGATTAACATATCACCTAAGGCAAAATGACTCGTTGTCATAAATCCATCACGAAATTGCAGCAATTAGAAATAAAAAAATACACTTCAAGAAAACAAGCTGACAGCAGAGGGGGGAAAAAAACCCACGTAGTAGGGCACACAGCTGAAAAAAAAACCACCCTCATGCTGACAAAGCATGTTAAAGATTTCATGTAGAACTCTTATCGTAGCCAGCTCGTGTTTGCACAGCCTTTCAGTCAAATGGGTTTTACCAAAGGATATTTGAACAAGAAAAGAACCCTTGAATCAGGCAGACACCATGGATGAAAGACTCGCAGTTTTGACAAAGCTCATACACCCAAACCTAAAACAAAAGCATGAGAACTCCCCCAGATTTACAGCCAGCTCCATTCCTTTCACAGCCCTGGCTTTCAAACGCTTTGTGGAAAAAAAAATATGTTGTCATAACAATAAAGCGTGAATAGGCAAATCCATGTATTCCCAGTTGTTGTCCCAAGCAAACAAGAAAAACATTTCACACTTCACAATTAATACAATGTCCCTTTGTCCCCACACATGAAAGAGCTATTTAAAACAAATACCAAGAGATAGCTACGTTTTTACTGAAGTCTGGCATTAAATAAAATAAAATAAAATAAAATCCAGCCTATTCTCACATTTTCTTTTTGCAATCCAATCTCTCCCACCAGCTCCAAGTACATGCTACCGTCAGAAAAGGCCAGAAGAGATACAGAAGGGGCAGTATGTTGTGTGCTCCAGTTGCCCCTTGCCAACTGAAAAGGCATTAAGGTAATTAAAAGCCCTGCTAGTAAACCTTGGGGCCTCTGCTCTCCAGTCCTGAAGACTGGTGCCAACGCATTGGCATAAAGGCCAGAATTTGTCCAACAAATCTGGCAACAAGGAGAGACAAAACTTGACTGGTTCCTCAGGTGTTACTGTTTTCTTCTCTCTACAGACATCCCTATGCCAGTTTTAGCTTTCAGTTAATAAATTCCCAGGGTCCTTTTGTTATTGCTGACACCGTAGCTAAGCCAAACATTGGAAGGTGGATTAAAAGAATGGCATTCTGCATTTTTCTCTTACCTCTCCCCTTCTTTTGTGTTTTTGCAAAGTCTATAGCTTTTTATACACAGCCAGAACACAGCTCCACTGAGTCACAGGGAGTACAGCCAGCTCTTTGTCACCCGGACACTTCTCTGAACTGCATGCCCTTTGCTGATTTTTGCTATTTATTCAAAATCTCTTCCAGAAGTTTACAGCGAAGATGATCTCTGAGTACTGAGGAAAGTAAAGGTTGCTTGATTTATTAATTGTTCTCATTATCTGCCCTGTTCTACTTTCATTTCTCCTCTCAGGCATTACGTTGTTCAAACTGGCCAAAAGTTACTATGGCAAAACAACCCGAGCAGGCATGGATGGGTATTGATAAAAATTTAGCAGGCCTTCACCATTTCTTTAGGTTTTCATCCATTTTTGCTTGTCAATGCATCCGTTTTCTTCCTGGTATATTATTCTGACTTTACTACTAGTTAATGCCACATGAAGTTCTCTAAGAACCCAGGATTTTTTCCTCCCAGGTTCCCCAATAACATACCGTAACATAACACATCATACTCACCTCCATGGAGCAGAGGGGCTAACACTACAATGGCACTACTCCTCCAGAAGCCAACAGGAGTTGCAGGCTTGCTAGACCTTTCAAGGCTGTAAGACTTTATTATTCTTCAACACACATTTACCACCACCCCCAATTCCAAACCCCGTTCCACTTTCCCATGGCACTCAGCTTCCCATAGCTGGCTTAGGCAACTGATATTTGCATGGGAAAAAGGACAGACTGAACCTTGAGCCTGGAGCTTGGGGTCTGCGCCAGAGGACTTTAAGGAGGCCTTAATTCATGGTGAGGGTGACAGAGCACTGGGACAGACTACCCAGAGAGGCTGTGGAGTCCCCTTCTCTGGAGACATTCAAACCCACCTGGCTGCGTTCATGGGTGATTTAGTCCGGGTGATCCTGCTCTGGCAGGGGAGTTGGACTAGGTGATCTTTTGAGGTCCCTTCCAACTCCTAACATCTTGTGAATTGTTTTGTACACTGAGCAGGTGCCCATGAAAGCAGATGCTGCTAGCATCTCTGTAGCCAGGATGGTCGGAGGTTTTCTGCCCCATATCTAAGGGCTTTTTTATTTCTCTTAGTTGAGACAGAAAGCGAAGGGATTCCCATCTCTCTCCTCCTGCGCCTGAACGAGCTGTTTATTGGGATTACAGATACTTCCTCCAGCCCGGTATCACAGCCTCCTGCCCGGGCTGAAGCAAGCGGCAAGGATGGGCTAGCAGCAGACGTGCCTCTATGTGTTAATTAAGCCAAAGTCCGACTATGGCAGCTCACTGCGACTGGAGGAGCAGCCGGCAGAGCCCCAGCATGCAGCAGCCCCAGCCCCCATCGAGGCAGCGGCGAAAGCCCCAGCGCTCAATGAAGACGCTGGGAGTTCTTAAGACATCTTTTGAAAGAGATTAAACAGACCCCACATTGGATTAGAAAGATGATGCCTGACACATTTAGTTTCCGTTACCTTTTGTGTACCCGCTCAGCGCACAGACCTGTACCAAACACTGCATTATCATGCAGATTCCCTCGAATCCCTCCGGGATTTCACAGAATCCATAAGACCCTTCACAGCAGGAAACTCTATTATTAAGCTATCTGCACATACCGGCGGCGAAGCTGTGCCTAAGGGCCATCTAGAGGATGCTGGGTTGTAAGAAAGCGGCCGGGGTCAGGGGTTTGCGGTGGGAAAAAGGAGAACTTCAATCTCAGGATGCCAGCAAGCGGGGTGTGCAGGGGCACTTCAGCATTCCGCGGCTTTCCCTGTTCCCCCCACCTGCCAAAGGATGTTGTGGAGTAAATTAAGAGAAATTCCCAGGCTGCATCCTCTGGTTAGGAAAAATGATTCGTTGCCAGAGGAACCACTTCAACTCAAAATGACAAAGACTAGATAAGACCGAGCAGAGCAGCCCAATAAAATAGTTCCATTCGGTGAAAAGATTTCAATACACTCCTTTTCTCCAGTGCAAGGGAAAGAAGGCTCTGGTGATATTTCCAAGAGAAATATGTGTTTAACAGCTCTCATAGGCTTCCTTGAAGGAAACCATTCAAAAAGCTGAACCCTCTTCTTTAGAAAAGGGGCACAGGAAAGAAATAATCACACAAATCATTTATCTCACGTATGCTGCGGAGCAGGAACAATTTCTGCCCTCAGCTCGTGGCCACAGAGTTATTTCAAGGGAGGTCTGCTATTTAAGCCATGCCGTTTTCTTATTTTTACTGGCACTGGAGAAGCACAAGGTTGAGTGCGGAAGGGAACGGCTTCCCTGCCTGCACTAGAAATGCCAGCACTCCGGCTCAGCCGGGGAGAAGAGACGACCCACCACGCAGACTCCAGTCCCCGCTTCTGCTGAGCCAGATTAAAAAGCAGGCTCGGCCCTAGAACCTGATCAAACTCCATTTGCTTTCAGAAATCAATGAATCAATAAATAAAAAGTCAAGCAGCTGGCTAAATCCAAGTTTCTCCCCCTTATCCCCACCCCCAGCCCCTTCAAATCTCCTTCCTCAAGCCCGCCCGCTCTGAAGAAACACAAGCCTGATGGCAGATGCTCAATAGCTTTACTGCTGTACGTGCCAGTGCAAACAAGCGGGGGGAACTTGCAAAGCCCTCCCTACAAGTTTTGTGTAACTCAAACAGAAGCAGGTCTTTCTACACACCTACCACTTCAAGAACACCCCCCAAACCCTCACTTTTCAGACTCCACACTATTCTTTCTTTCCCCCGATTCAGTTTCACACTCCAAGGCAAGCTGGCAGGCACGACTGTTAGTTTAGCTGTCATACCCTGAAAATAAAGGGGGGTGGGGGGGCAGAATGGTTCGTTTTCTCCACTCGAGATGCAGAGAGACCTTGCCTTAGACAAAGCTTTAAAAATAAAGGAGTGGAGAGTGCTTTATTCATTTACTCACATGTATGCACTGCCATTAATTAAATTCAGTGAAAAGCAGAGAAGTTCATTTTTTTAGAACAAACCCTCCAAAACCCAGGCAAAGTCCAACGGAACAGAAAATTCACAGAACTCTGTAGCTTGGTAAGGGACTCTCAGTGTATCTTCATTTCAGTGTATTGATCCTTTTTCCTCGCCTTCATTTACCCATTCTGTATTCCTTCTTACAGACAGATAGGGCTGCTTGGCTTTGGAGGCTCGAGCTCTACTGACACCCCAAATGAAAATGAGCAAAGGTTAGGTGCAGCCCACAAGGAAAAGAGAAATCTCTTAGATAAGCTGGGGCTTGCAAACTAAGGAACAAGACATGCTGTTTTTCACACTTCTTTGGCTCCCTTCAATAGGATGCTAATAAAAATTAAAAGGAGGGAGGAAGAGAACACCAGGTATTTCTTCTGAGCCAAAGAGTGAGAAGAGGACAGAAGACATGTATTACTACATCTATAATCCCCTGATTTAGACCACTACTGGAAGGAGATTTAGCCACCACAGTTAGATATACCAATCTGCTATACCATCATAAAGTTTATGAAGTTTTATTGATACTAAAGCATCATGCATTTAGTTTATAATCATTAGTAACATAGGCCCTGGTTAAAGATTTTTCCTTTGATGTGTGTTTTTTTCTGGGTGACTGATCTTTGTGAATACCTCTTCAGTAACATTGCCCTCAGAACGTGGATTTTGGGTTTTAAACTACAGTATGTTGCAAATTAACCCAGTGGAACACACAAGGGGCTTACAGGAGGTGTCAAAAGAGAGCTATTGTATCTCAGTTGATTTATGACCATCTTTAAGGCTCCACCTTGGCTGTACTTTGCTCAGGGAAACCTGCAAAGTTCAGCTGTAGCCGTGAATTCTGACAAGGATTTTAGTGGAAACCAAAAAAAAATGAGGGTTGAAACCAAACCTCATTTAGTACAGTTTTCTCCCCACACAATCTAATGATGTAATGTGCATACGTGGTGGCTCGTTTTACTTGTAATTGACTCGCAGGTACAGCAGCACCATCTGGGACTGATAGTCAGTAGACAGCTTTTGAGGATAAGAAACCTTGCACAAAGGAGATACTGCCAAAAGACACAAGGACTGGTATTTCATCCCCTGGAAACACTCAGTGGGATGGACAGAGAGAATCATAAAGTCATAGAATTGTCTTGGTTGGAAGGGACCCTTTAGATAATCAAGTCCAACCATCACCCTAACCTGCCAAACACCACTAAACCATGTCCCTCACCACTACACCTACCTCCAAGGATGGAGACTCCACCACCTCCCTGGGCAGCCCATTCCAGTGCTTAACAAACCACACAACAATAATACCTGAACCTTAAGCCACTTTTTCCATTGATATCCACAGGACCTTTCACCAAAGAAATCAAACTAATCATCCACCTGTGACTCACCCAAGAGATCGCTCAGCAAGACCTAAAGCAGAGGTGAGTAGAGAACTCTGAAAGTGGATCCTAATTCCCTGTGAAAGTCAATGACACAACATCTCCATTCCAATACATAGTTGAATCAGGGAAAGCTGCTTTTTCTTTCAGAAGTTTCATACTGACAAACTTGCTGTGGGACAGTCCTTGTTGGACTAGGTTGGATATTAGGAAAAAAATCTTGACTGTGAGGGTGGTGGATCACTGGCCCAGGTTGCCCAGAGAGGTGGTGGAAGTCCCATCCCTGGAGACATCCAAGGTCAGGCTTGATGGGGCTCTGAGAGACCTGATCTAGTGAAGATGTCCCTGCTCACTGCAGGGGTGGGACTAGATGGCCTTTGAAGGTCCCTTCCAACCTAACACATTCTATGATTCTTGTTCCCGAGGACTCGGTGGTGTGCTGGCAGTCTATGCTCCAAGACATTGTGGAGCTGTGCCAGGGGAAAGCAAGAGACAGAGGTAAAATGAACAATGTCAGTCTGGGAGAAAGTCCAAGATTTATTTCTGACCCTGGCCAAAAAGCAGGAAGAAAACTTGCCATTACCCAAGTGGGCAGGTCTGTGGGGAAAGAGAAGACTTCTGCTATCTGAGTGCACCAAAATAAGGAAACTCCTATGTGCAATACAAACTCCAGTTTCCTTCTTCAGTGATGCACAGAAGTACTGGTCAGCTCACAAAATTTACTATTCTCTCTTAAAAAAACATACACTGACATCCATCCAAATCCTTTGAGTTTTTTTCCTTTTCTTAAATCCAAGCATCACGGTGGGAGGGAGAACCAAGGGTATCTCCATGGACCAAATCCTGGGCAAACTCCCAGATCAATGGCTTTAGGAAGAATATATTTTTTTGCTTTCCTCTGACTGTAATCTCATAGGATACACCTATAAAAGCTCAAATTAGCAAAAACTGCAGCACGCTCCCCACATAAGGAAGGGAAGTTAGCTTACAGCCACATTTTGCATTCGAGGCACCACAGAGGAAAGAAGCACAAAGAAACCTTCAGTCCAAATGGACTCTCAAGTTCACAGGCTGTGTCATATGCACATTACTATTTTAGGGTGGGGTGGGGTTTTTGGGGGTTGTTTTGGGGTTTTTTTTTAAATGAATTGCCCTGTGGGAAAAGCTGGCTGCATGTCAACACCACAGAAACCTAATTTTAACTCCCATGAATACAACTATTTGCAAGGCCCCCTTTCTGCAAAGGCAAACCCCTGGCACTGCTGGCAGTTCTGATGTGATACGAACGCATATTTCTAAAAGACATTCAAATGGACCAGCTTAAGTAAATACTGTCTTTTCACTCATGCATCTTTAATGTTCAGACTTGTTCCTGGCAGCTCCCAGTCAGAAGCACTGTCATTCAAAATAAGAGAATGACAGACATTAATATGGAAACATTCAAGCTTTTAACCGAGCCGGAACAATAATTATGCCATCCAATTTTATTTTGAAGAGTATTGACCTCAGTCTGTACCAGCAGACAAGATTCAAAAGACAAAGATATGAAGAGGTGTTTAAGGAGAGAGAAATAAAAGAGGGTTTGTTGGGGTTATTTTTTACCACAGCACTTTGCACAGCATCAGAACCGGCATCCGAAGCTAAAAACATCATTGTGGGGGGTATCAGGAGGGAGTCACGGTGTGACACCACAGTGCATCAAGCCTTTACTACAGGAAGCTCTAATGCTGTGAAAACACCGTGCTAACACATCAAGGAGACAGCCACCCAAAGGGGAATTGAAGGTTGCCCAACCTACACCACCACACTTTCCCTGAATATAAATAAATTATATGAACATATGTTCTGTGCGCTGCTCACAGATGCTAGAAGCTCAAAGACCAATAAGGAGAAGCAAGGCTAGCAGGGAAAGTCTGTTGTTAAACCACAAGGCTTGGGGAGTTTGGAGGGAGAAGAGCCTTTAATGAATCGGGGAGCGACTGGTTGAAAGAAGCCGTAAACAACAGGGAAGGCTGGAGCTGACGTCTCCGAGTCTTCTCGGTCTTGGATAAAAATAAGAGCCATAACCACTCACAGACAATGAAATTGTGTTTTATTGCACCTATAAATGCACACAGCTTTTTGCTGAGATGATAAACAGATGGTTGTCTTGTGCTCAGAAGCTGATGGGAACAGACTACTTAATGCAGACTCTAGATACTGCCGATATGGCGAATTCCGGAGTACTGGTACGGGCGTTCAGCTGGCTATGGCGCTACCCCAGCAAAGTACTGCCTGCTGCAGTGGGGTGTGCCATCCATCACACTCCTCCTCAGGAGGAGGAGGGAGAAGAAGGGCAGGTGAGGCAACATGCAAAAGTAGCAAGGGGGAAAAATATCCAGAAACCAGGAAGATGATTTAAATTTGACTCGGATCATCCTATTTATGGAGAGCTCCAGCTAGGCTTGCCCATTCACACAGCCCAGTGAGGCGATGTCTCTGCTTACCACCTGCCTGTCCGTGATCCGGGTCTCAGTGACAGCTAGTAGGGTTCTTTTAGCTAGTGCTAAGGGGGAAAAAAAAAGCTTTATACTGGCCTGAATTGGGCGTTAGTGGGTGTTTGCAAACATCCTGCAATGTTTGTGGTCCTCCTGACTGGTAAGTCACCTTGCAAACCACTGGAATAAAACCCACAAGGTAAATTAAATGGAATTTTCCCTCTGCCTGTGCATATGTTAACACGTATGTGTGTGTGTGTGTGCACCTACACTGATGCACCAGAAATCTCTGTGAAAATGGGAATTATACTCCCAAGTTGCAACCCACTTGAATTTGTCAGGATTTGGAAACTGATTCAGGCACTAGCCTTGTCTAGACTAGGCTATCATAATTCTCTGACAAATGGCATTATTTCCAGCAGGTTAAACCACCTCCACAGAAGCAGTCTCCTCGTGCCTGCCTCCATCCACGAGGAACTTGAAGATGCTTCTGTCCCTCTGCATTTTCTGCACCATGTAATCTCTTCATTTACAGACAGACACCTGGAACGGCCAGACTCATGTACATGTACAGGGAAACCATCAAATGCTCCGGTACCAAACCCCTTTGGGCCTGTGCTTCACCTGAGGCACATAAACAGCACTATTCACAGGACTGTAGGGGTTGGAAGGGACCTCCAGAGATCATCAAGTCCAACCCCCTGCCAAAGCAGGGTCCCTAGGACAGGTTGCACAGGGAGGCGTCCAGATGGGTCTGGAATCTCTCCAGAGGAGGAGACTCCACACCCCCTGGGCAGCCTGTCCCAGGGCTCCCTCACCCTCACTGGGGAAAAGTTCTTCCACATATTGGTGCAGAACCTCCTGTGCTCCAACCTGAAGCCATCACCCCTTGTCCTGTCCCCACAGACACTGAGGAGAGGCTGGCCATTTCCCCCTGTGTCCCACACTTCAGATATTGATAAACATTGCTCAGATCCCCTCTCAGTCTCTTTTCTCAAGGCTGAGCAGTCCCAGCTCACTCAGCCTTTCCTCATAGGGGAGATGCTCCAGACCCTTAATCATCTTTGCGATCCTATGCCCCTGAAGGACACTATCCACGTGCTTAAGAACACGATTTTTTCACAGGACCAGGGCCTGAAAGTTCACCTTGGGCACAGGCTTCAATGCACAGGCACAAAAGACATTTTGGAGGGGCAGCAGCATCACAGCTTAGCAAGGCAAGGTGAGAGGAAGAAGGGATACAGGTCAAAACTGAGTCTTACTTGGGTTAACCTCAAACGGATGGGAGGCCCAGCCACGCCACGATGCAAATTATCACTACTGCAAGTACTCAGATACCCCTGCTCTTTGCTAATTCCACAAAGAGTTAGCAGCAAAACATTTCCTAGGCACCCTAGAATGGGTTTGGATGCAGGACATGAGCAGAAGTCAGTTTTCATGTCTGGAAACCTCTTTGGAAATGTTTCAAGTCACTAACAGGTTTTTTTTTCCCATACTGTCCTCTCTGGGCAATCCCAAGGCAGTTGGAATAATTTCCTCATCACTTACCAATTCAAAGCAGCTCCAGTGAAGTCTTCTCTAAATTCCCAGTTTCCTTTGAAGACGTATCTCTGTAATCAGCCTAGAAAATTTCCTAACTCCTGTATGAGATGGCAAACTTTTTAAGCCAACATTTCTGGCTGAGATCCACCTTGCAGCAAAGCTGGAAGGGAAAATCTTTACAAACATCCAGCAGGCTTCCCATACAGTAGAAATGCAGTCACCTGGTTTCATTCTATTAGAACAACCCTACCTGTGAGAAGCTTTGTGGTCCAGTGGGTGTGTAAAACAGGCACAGAAGAAATCCAGGCAGAAAAAGGGGCGAAGAGGAAGAAGGAACATAGAAACAGTCTCTTGGCATTTTGAGAGTTGAAATTTTAGGAGTTTGAATGTCCAGGGTTGGTGGGAACTTCGTGAGGGGATTAGCGCCTTCTGATAAAAAAATAATCAGTTTTAATTGCCTGCAAGACAGTACTCAACAACCCCACAACAACCTGAAAGCTGTTTTTTTCACAAAGCAATCCTAGTTCTTGACACAGTTTGCATCTGACCTGATTTTTTCATCAAATAATTCTTTATAACTGGTAGATAGCTTAAGCTGCAGGAGGTGGAGAGAAGTAGTATTTTTAGGGCAAGGGCACCTAGCACCTTGCAAAACCACCACCAAGGCACCATTAAAGCTGTAAGTAATACTGTGTATCTTTGTTTGGGATGGAAGGGCATGTGCCCTGGACGTTGTCAGAAGGCTGTTGTGTATTTATTTCCCTCTACTGCTGCTGGAGATGAAATGTTCTGCAGACATTCAGGGACAGAGGTGCACAGAAAAAAAGAGGAGTGCTTTAACACCTGCTTGACTGTCCCAAATTCTTTATTCCCCACTCCTCTGGCCTGTGTGTGGACACTTCCATTCTCCTCCGGGCGCCTGGATCTCTTGGCAAATTTCCTGAGATAGGCAGTTAGCTATTTTCTTGGGAAGGAGGATGGTAATTGGGGGGATATTTCTCTTTTGATGTGCAGGGCAATTAAATCCTCAATGAATAGGGGAGAAAATGAACCATTCGGTGTCACTTGAAAGCAGGGATGTGTAGTGCTATTTCTACGCACCAGTGTGAAATACAGAGGGGCATAAGGGCAGAGCAAAGCCCTTTATGTTGCAGCCAGAGCCGCTTGCAGATGCAACGGCACAACGGCCCATTCAGGAGGGAGGCTACACAATAGGTCATGAGAAAAACCTGTTGCTCCTGGCTTAAGTTTGCAAATACTGTATTCCACAGGGATTCAGAGACGCAGCCCTACCAGATGAAAGGTCCCAACCGGGATGAGGATGAGGGGCAATTCCACAAGGCAATCAGGTCTGATTAAAGTAGCATTCACCCAGCAGCTTTCTCTTACTCCTTTGTATAATTTACTCACTTATTTTTGACTTTTTTTTTTTTGCTTAAAGTAGCTCTAACCATTATTAACACACCCTGAAACAATCTCTTTCACATAACTGAAAGAGGACATTGGCTCTAATACTCATGTTTTTGCATCCAATCTTCCAAATATTTTCAAGAAGAAAGTGACCTGCTTGTGGGATTCATTCCATCATCAAAGGAGAGAAGACAAAAGATTAGAGGAACGTCAGCAAATCCTGATACTTTCTTAAATGCCACAGAGGTTTACAAAATAGAGTTTAAGGAATATGTAGAGGGAAATTCCTTATTAAACAGCAGGGAAATTGAGGGTAAAAAAACCCCTAAACATAAGATCATTAGCCAGTTTCTACAATGTGTTTTTTTAAGTTACTTCTCAAGCCATAGCTAGTATGGCAACACGGCACAGATGAGGCCTGATGTGAGAAATCAGAAGTATGAAAGTCAGCATTATGCCTCCTGCAAAGACATGAGGCCAACTTCAGGCTTAGAGCAAGCACAGTCTTTGAAAGGGAAAGTGTGACTGGTGAGGAGACCTGATTTTGGCTTTCCTGAGTTGAGTTCAATGGGAAGAGGAAAAAAATAGTGGGGAAAAAAAAAGTTAAGAAAAAATATTTCAAGTGTCTGGCTGGACTAGGAGTGTAATTCCCATTAATTCCCAACCATCACGTGTTTTCACAGATCCTCCCCTCAATCAAGACTCAATGAGTACATCAGATGCAAACTCAGACACACACAGTTCCAGGTACCCAGACATGCAGAATTTGCAGGTGTAGCAGGATGCCATGGAATGCACGGTGGTGTAGCTGCCCTTTCTGAAGTACCTCTCCTCCTCTAACACAGACAGTTCTCACTGAACAGCTTTTATGGTGTCTAGCTTGCTTAATTTTTTTTTTAAAGCTGCTTCTATCTGTAGTTGTTGGGGTTAAAAAAGCCTCAGAATCTGTTTACAAGTCACATCAGAGAAACTCCCTCATCTCATTACACTGGAAACATATGTGTGGCCAACTGTTAGGCAGGAACAGAAGACAGTCAATTAGTTACATAGGAAATACCTCCAGGAATGGGCTTCACAGCACAATTACCCTTAGGAAACTCATCAGGGTCAGTTTGAACCAACAGCTCTGGGACAGGATAGATGTGAAGGGTTTGGAAAGCCAAGGTGTGAGGTGGGAGATGCAAGGCATGCTGGGAAACTCCACAGCTACAGCCCTGGGTTTGATGGAAGGGCTGGTGCTGGGTGTATCGAAACCCACGGGAGATCTGTCACCGGCTGGAGTGGCACCAAGGGAGAGTCAAGGGTGCCAAACGTGAGAGGTGGCTTCAAGTCAACACAAAACAAAACTGCTAATATAGAAAAAGGCAATTTACTTAGGAAAAAAAGAAAAAGAGAAGGTATTTGCTCAGTTCTATAAGGGTTTTGGAGTTTGGGCTTTTAAACATACATTAGCACTCTTATGTGAGCGAGTGTTTACTTTTCCTGGCCAGCTCATTTCTTCATTATTGAAGGTCCTCAGGGCCTTATCTAAAACTGGGCAGGTTCATACTTTAACTCTCAAGCAAGCATTTTTAAACAGTTTTAAGAAGTCTCTCCTGCTCTTCACCACTTATACACCTGACCCAAGGCCATGAACTAATGCAAGTCCATATCTGCAGGGAAAACATCGCTTCAGAAAGACAACTTTATGACTGTTTTCTTACAATATGAATTAGAATAAAATCCCTTGCTGTGTTTTGCTACAATAAATGGCAACTCTTCAGTACTTGTTGGGAAAGGGACTGTTTTCTTTGCAGGACTGCTTTTCCAGTGCAGCCTGGGTGCTTTGCAGCTGAATGCACCCAAGTAGGATTTTCCAGGGCAGTTGCAAACTCTTTGTTTTGACTGCCATTCTGGAGAAATATGACCTAAATTATGATCTGATCACTTTATTCATATGCTTATATGAATATAAAGATATATACAGCCTGGGAGGGGATCTCCTAAAGAGCAGCCGTGCTGAGAAGGACCTGGGGGTTCTGATGGGCGAGAAGCTTAACATGAGCCAGCAGTGTGCTCTTGCAGCTGGTAAAGCCAGTGGTGTCCTGGGCTCCATCAGAAGAGGGGTGGCAGCAGGGACAGGGAGGGGATTGTCCCTCTCTACTCTGCCCTCTTGAGGCCCCAGCTGGAGTCCTGTGTTCAGAGCTGGGGGCCCCCAATACAAGAAAGATGGGGAACTGTTGGAGAGGGGTCAGAGGAGCCACGAAGATGATTAGAGGGCTGGAGCAGCTCCCCTACGCAGAGAGGCTGAGAGAGCTGGGCTTGTTCAGCCTGGAGAAGAGAAGGCTGCGGGGGGACCTCATTGCAGCCTGCCAGTCCCTGAAGGGAGCAGAGGAACAGGAGGGGAATCAGCTTGTTAAAAGGGTAGATAATGGCAGGACAAGGGGGATGGAATGAAACTGAAGTAGGGGAGGTTTAGATGAGATATTAGGGGGAAGTTCTTTACAGAGAGAGTGGTGAGGGGCTGGAACGGGCTGCCCAGAGAGGGGGTGGATGCCCAGTCCCTGGGGGTGTTCAAGGCCAGGTTGGATGGGGCCCTGGGCAACCTTGTGTAGATCCCAGCCTGGAGGTTGGTGTCCCTGCCTGTGGCAGGGGGCTGGAGCTCTGTGACCCTTGGGGTCCCTTCCAACCCAGACCAGTCTATGATTCTATGATTCATATGCTACTGCATACCAGAAATGTAACATCTGAAAATTTCATGTATCCACCAGAGTATTTGAGCAAAACAGGTTGTCTATGAGAACAGTGCCTAGAAAAAAGCCCTGCAAACCCAGTATTTTGACATATCATCCCCATTTCATGTGTCCTTCCTTCCCGTACATCAGAAGGGGATCGATATTCAATAAACAGAAAATACAGATTACACAACCAGCTTGCCATTCTACATGCTATTTTATCCATCAATCTGTTTAAAAACAGCAGGAAAAACAAAAATCATGATGACCTCATTTTCTACATCCAAAGTGACAAGTTTGTTGGTCTGTGTCCTACAACCTACCTAAATTTTTCCTCTCAAGTATTGCCAAGGAGGTATTCATACTCTTCCAAAAAAGCACATCTCAGGCCTCTGGTTGTAAAGGTTTCATGCACTGGTTAAATAAAATTAGAAATCCAGCCTAAAAGAAATTAAACACATCACAGACATCTAGACATGATCTTCCATTACAGAAGTTACTTGGAAATGCTTCAGTTTGATGCTATGGTTTCCTTCATTTAATTTAAAATTACCTCAAGAATGTTAATCATCTCCCAGCAGCAAATCCCTTGTGCCAAGTGTTTTCCATAAAGCCTAGAACTCTTTGTTCATGCTGATTGGGATCTCCAGGGGATTAGGTGGTCTGTCCAAAGAAAGGCAAGAGAGAGAGAGTAATTCAAACTGGTCTTTGAAAATCACTGGGCTGGAGTGGGAATCGATAGCAAGGTTTGTCAAAGCTGTAATTTGCTTTACCTGAATACAGGTATTATTTTTATGGACTCAAAGTATCACCCCAGGGCTGCAACTGAACCCGCAACCCACAAGGAGCTGAACAAACCTCTGCTAAAGGATATTCCCTGCCCTTTAGGGAGATGAATCACCTCCTGGTACAGCTACTCGGTTGGTACGAGTGAGGTGGCTCCTCAACCACTGCTTGTGGTCAGCCCCATCTGAAGTAGGACACCCCACAGGGCTTCCACAGGAGGACACCCCCCAGGACTTTGGTGAACAATGAGCTGCTACCCACCAGCAGAGGTGTTACAGCTTGCTTTGTGAAGGCTTCTAGCCCACAACAAAGGGAAAGTAATAAGAATTAGCAAAACACCTCCTCACTGCAAGTTACATTAAGAGGAATCACGCCACTTTTACGGGAGGTCAGGAGCACAGGTGAGGCCTGTTCCCAGATCCCTGCTGACATCGGGGAAATTTGATTGCAGAGCCCTAGATCTCATGTGAACCTGTATGGTTTATGAAGGTGGATGTCTCCCATACGCATCTGTCACACATCTGAGGGGTGGCAGATAGATTGCTGGAACAGGCTGCCCAGAGAGGGGGTGGATGCCCCATCCCTGGGGGTGTTCAAGGCCAGATTGGATGGGGCCCTGGGCAACCTTGTGTAGATCCAGGCCTGGAGGTTGGTGTCCCTGCCTGTGGCAGAGGGTTGGAGCTCTGTGACCCTTGGGGTGCCTTCCAACCCAGACCATTCTATGATATACAGACGAGGATAGCTGTTGAATCTCACATAAAGTTAACAAGAAAACAAGTTTGGACTCAGCCACATGGACTCAGGCTGACAAGGAACTTGAGTCTGCAGAGTAAAAACACTTGTGCAAGCAATGGAAGCAAGAGCTGAGTCTGATTTCAGAGATTACCATGAGGGAAAGAAGGAGAAGAAAGGGAAAGTAAAGTTTCTTTCTATCTCACAAGGGAAAAAGAGGCAAGAAGTGGATGATGTGCTACTGCCAGGAATAATGAACTCTGGAACACCCAATAAAAATGTTGAGGGAGCCCTGTGATCCCAAACAGAAAGAGGCTGTAGAGAGATATCACACTTTTCACACATATCCCACAGAAAAAATCCTGAAGAAAAAGAAGGGGAGCATACTTGCACTGCAGAGCCAAACGCTCTGGGGCTCTGTGTTTCATTTGCAAGACAAAACGCCTTGCCAGATAGGGGTGGGATCATTTGTAGGACAGGAATAAGCTCTCTGCAAGAGAAGACATTTTTTAGAGAGACTGTTCCAGGCTTAGAGAAATGTCCAGCAGCATCTGGACAACCCAGGAGGGGGTGTGAATGACCAAAGCCACTGATGGAACACTAGGTATGGTGACTGGAGATAGAGGCTTTGCAGGATGGAGACGGATGGAGAGTGAATATCATATTCTGATAAAAAATGGCATCTTAGAAGTCAGAAAAAAGAATATCCAGTGTACAAAGCTCCAGTGAAGAACTGCTGGGGCCATGTCATGGTAAAAGCAGCCCCAGAGAGTCAGGTAACTCTGCAGAGGAGAACTTCAATGGCAGAGCTTGAACAGACACAAAGAGCCTTTACGTGCCTGCCCTGAAGATGACTAACAGCCAATTCAGAGGCATGCTCTGAACGAGAGATCCCATTCCAGGTGAACAACACTACACAGAGGTTGCACAGCAGAGCAAAAGCAACCGCAAACTTGTGCTGGAGGGGGAGGAGGAAAGGGGGAAGCACCAGTGAGGAAAGGCAGGCTGGTCCCGTGCAGTTCAGAGCATCGTGAAGCAAACATGCAGGTTGCAGCCAAAATAAACAGGAGACAGATCTCCAAGGCCACAGCAGCAGAGGAGGAAGACACAGTCGTGCCTAGGAAAGCCATTTGCTGCAAGGCTGCAGGGAGCTGTGTGCCGTGAAACAGCCTCCCAAAGCCAGAGCCAGAGCCTGGTCACCCGCTTCCAGGATCTCCACATCGCAGAGGGAGGTGCCAGGCAACCCACAGAGCTTCACACCGAGTGAATAAAACAGTAAAACCATTCATTTTTCTGGGACTGGCCAAAATTCATCAGGAGGCAAGGTGAGAGAGCAGCTGTACATACAAGCCCAGAGTTTTATTTGAAGGAATTTTACAGTCATCTCGGTAGCTGACATCACGATGCAGGGACACCGCTCGAATCTGAGGGAAGCAGGAGGCTCCATCTGCCAGTCAAGACTACCAGGAGCTGAAAGTAGATGTGCTAAGGGTACCATGACTGGCAGGAGGATGAGGCTGGGCAGCTTTATGAAACTCAGCCTAGGTCAAAACCTGCTCGTTTGGATGGAGCTTATTCATCCATTGGCCACCCCAGGTGATGGCACGGGGTAAGAAGCCAAATGGCAGCAAAACGTGAGTCACAGGAGACAGGTACTAGCCAGTCAAGGCCAAGCTAAAGATAATATGAGTGACAGCAGGGAAAAACTCGGCCCAAACTGCACAAAAAGAGAGAAAGTATAAGACCCAGAGTCAGCTGCAGCCCCACAGAGGAGATCCACAGGCGGGTTCACACAGGGAACAAGGCAACATAATGGGAGCCAGACCCAAAAAACAGGACAGCCCGACTGGGACTGGCTCAGGGGCTGGTGATGCAGGCAGAGGATAAAGGAATTAAAACCAAAAAAAGTCACTTCTCATCCACTTCCAGAAAGTCACTTGGCAACTCAGTTAAAGCAAGTGCATCTCCTCCCCAGCTCCTAAGTTCCCAAAGATGAAAATGGTGTCATTATGCAAACCAGCCCATGTTTAAATCTACATCAGCACCATGTTTTACATAGAAAATGTCAAGAAAAACATGAAGTGGTGAGAAAGCCACAGCATGTTGTCTGAACTCCACCAAACATGTCTGGAAAGATGTTCAAATGCACGTGATGCACTGAAAAGGCCGCCAGCTCGCTGAGGATCATGGTTGTGCCTTCACTTGCAGAGAAGAAGTACAAACCTCACCAGTTTCCAGCTATTCAGCAGCAAAAGAACTGCAACACAGCTAATCTGGCTTGTGTGCGTTCCTTCTGACCTCACAGGGAGAATAAATACATCGAACATCACGAGGAGTCCAGGTATTCCTCTAAGCAGAGTCTATATAACTACTAAAAATAGATGCTGTGGAAAATCCCTGTGCTTGAAGCCCTTGCAGCTTTGGGCCAAATTCCAGAGGCTGTCACAACTGACAATGCACACGTTTGTTAAGCACCAACACAGGCCACATCTCGCTGATTGGGGACCTTATAATGTATGTTTTACTAATGAATTTTATGCTAGCTGTGCCAAATCAGCTAGTTTATTTGGGCACATTCATGCAAATTGTACATTGACTTGGAGCAGAAAGGAAACTCTTCAACTTTCCAGCACTGTGGAATAAAGGAGATGTGTTCTGTGAGTCAGGGAGCACGTTTGGCACACTGAACAAGGGTCCTGAAGGCTTTGAGGAGGGTCTACCACAGCTTGATGAGGAGCTCTTGCATTTTGGAATGGATTTGTGAGGTGAGAGAAAATATTTTCCCCCTATTTCCTATTTAATTGGGGGTGGGGAACAGAGGGTAAGTAACAGAAAATCAGTTTTCTCACCAGAAAATCTACTTGGAGCTCAATGTTGTGTTGTGTCAATTAAGCAAGCAGGAGAGGGAGGGTTTCTGGTGTGCTGTGTGGCGGAGTCCTGGTGTGCTGTGTGCTGTGTGGCTGAGTCCTGGCCTGGCTCCTGGGTGCTGCAGGATGCAGGCAGGGCTGACAGACACCCAGCTGCCTCCTACCACTCCTGCCCATCACCACCTGTGCCCTCCCTGGGGCTACAGCTACTGCTGTAGGAGGTAAGTCCTCAAACACAGGATAAAGAGAGATTACATCAACAACGCAGCATCATGAGAGAACATCATGAGTCACCTATCGGTGCTCTCCTTAAAACTGGCTGAAGACTCTGGCCCCATGAGCCACTTCCCATCTTCATCCCTTGGCAAACATCGCTCCTCCTCTCCTGGATGCCTAATAGCCACAGCCTTGTGTTAAGACAACGGAGGTAGCTCATTGCTGTCTTACCTGCATAGGGACAGGAAAATCCAGTGGTAGCTGGGTGAGTGAGGACCAGCTAGGCAGCTATCTGCCTTTACAGCTCTGCTCCATTCCCTCTCACGGAAGGAGGGAAAGCACGAGCACTGGTATGCTGGGAGAGGAGGCAGCATTTCCAAGCGAAAACTTGTTCTGTGGGCACGCTGCAAACAGAGAAGAAAATCTCATTTCTTACAGTTTGTCACTCTCCTTTCCGTAAGTTTTCCACGTTTTTCACCCCCTGTGCTTCTCCATCCGTCCTCCCCACCCCCTCTCACACTTCCCAGACCGTGCTTTAAACAACAATGCCGCAGCTGAAAGGCTATTCTGCAGATTCATGAATACATAATTCAAAAATCAAGCTACCACAAACAGTTGCTCTTAACTCTTCTAACCTCTATTGTGGGGCCGAGCGGCGATGCTGGGCTGCCACAAGCAGACAGGAGAAATATGACACACGCAGGTTTTCCCACAGCCTTTCACCCCTTCTCCAGGCTAATCCCATTGAGAGCATTTATACCCAGAGCACAATGCGGGGATCCCTGCGGCGGTCCCGGGGACTGGCCGCAGCTCAGCCGCCCCCCGTGCCAGGGGGATGCCCTGCCACAGCTTGGATTTGGGGTTGGGGTTGTGTTTGGGGGTTGTTTTTTTTTTTTTTTTTGTTGGGGGGGGGATGGGGCTGGGTAGGATGTATGTCTGGCTGTAGGTGATGGAGCTGCTGTGTTAGGTCGAGCGTGAGAAGCATCCATTAACTGCACAACCTCACCTGGAGTACTGTATCCAGTTCTGGGCTCCCTGGTATAAAAAAGATAGGGATCTCCTGGAAAGAGTCCAGTGGAGGGCTATGAAGGTGATTAAAGGACTGGAGCATCTCCCCTATGAGGAAAGGCTGAAAGAATTGGGGCTGTTCAGCCTTGAGGAAAGAAGGTTAAGAGGGGATCTTATTAATGTTTATAAATATTTGGGTCCCGGTCCTGTGAAAAAATCGTGTTCTTAAGCACATGGATAGTGTCCTTCAGGGGCATAGGACCACAAAGATGATTAAGGGTCTGGAGCATCTCCCCTGTGAGGAAAGGCTGAGTGAGCTGGGACTGTTCAGCCTTGAGAAAAGAGACTGAGAGGGGATCTGAGCAATGTTTATCAATATCTGAAGTGTGGGACACAGGGGGAAATGGCCAGCCTCTCCTCAGTGTCTGTGGGGACAGGACAAGGGGTGATGGCTTCAGGTTGGAGCACAGGAGGTTCTGCACCAATATGTGGAAGAACTTTTCCCCAGTGAGGGTGAGGGAGCCCTGGGACAGGCTGCCCAGGGGGATGTGGAGTCTCCTTCTCTGGAGATACTCAAGACCCATCTGGATGCCTCCCTGTGTGACCTGTCCTAGGGACCCTGCTTTGGCAGGGGGTTGGACTTGATGATCTCTGTAGGTCCCTTCCAACCCCTACAGCTCTGTGATTCTGTGACTGGGCACTCCAGTAAGTGTAACTATACTACTGCAACATAGCAAAACACCCAACCCCCTTCTGAATTCACCTCCCAGCACTCATACTGCTTTCTCTCTGTCTGTTTGCCTCCTCCTGCCATTTTAGGCTGGTTTTAGAGAACACCACGAAATAAAGCTCTACCATCAGTGGCTTCTGAAGGGTGTCTGTACACCTTCAAACCAAAGCATCTCATGCCGCCCTAAGGGTAAGTTAGTGCATTTTGTCCTCCAGTAACAGGCAACCCAGATAGACCAACTGACCCACAGCACACTGCTGCTTGCAGACTGGCTCTGCACAACATCCTGCCCTGATAACTCACCTACCAGCAAGCCCTGGTATCTGGAAAATAGCCCCTTTGATTTCGCTCATAAAAGACGATTTCTGCTTAGTGTCAGGTCAATTTAGTCGTCTCAGCAATTTGCAAGGGCTTTCCCAGAAGGCTCCATTCCCCTCTGAAGACCAAAGAACACCCAGCCCAAAGGTAATTTTGGCATTTAAATTACATCAGGGCAACTTTCCAGACAACTGTAGTCCAAGCAAGTACCACGACTCCTCGGTTCTCTGTCAAGCTCCCACCCAAGTGAATGTGATAACCAACTCTCCAGCAAGTGGCTTAATAGATTGTGAAAAGCCCGTCTCTAAAATTTACCAGAAGCATTTCTAATGGTCTACAGGCAAGCCAGCGATGGGCTGATTTTTATTAAGTTTCACACAAAGGTGAATTAGTGTCTTTTGCTATGGCAACGGCAATAAAAGGATATAGAATGGCTCCAAAAGGTCCTGGCTGGCTGGGGAAATTGGTTGACATTCTGCAAGCCTATTCAACCAGGAAAGGGTTTCATTATGTGCACTTCCCCCAGGTTGATGGGTCCCATCATGTGTTCCCACCACCACCCCTCCCCAAGCCCACTGACAGGGATGGGACAAGAAGAGAGTGGGGGAAAAAGAGATCTCATCCAGACCCCCAAAATGGTGTGAAACCATCCTGCTAAACAAGGAGGGAGAAGGACATGGCTAAGTGCTACCTGCTGAAATAGTTGGGCAAGGAAAAAACTCAAACAGGAGAAGAAAGAACACCAGGTCAAAGCCAGCTCGTGGTTTCCCACCAGCCCAGGCAAAGATTAAGTCCTGCTTCATCAGCTCATTGAGAGAACGGCATACCTGGAGCTACAAGATAACCTGGCATGGGGCTGACTGCAGCTTAACAACAGGGGCTACGCTTTCTGCCAGGCAAAACACATGCACACTGCCTGGGTCTTACAGCTCCTGGGGCTGCTCTCTCAGTGGATGGACTGTACAACATCTTTCCCTTAAAACTTCAACACTCTTTCCCATCAATTTCTGTCATCTTCTATAGATCTCACTACCCAGAGACCTGGTTAATGGTATCAAAAATACCTAGAAGAAAGGGCATCCTTGTTTACACTCCAGAGGGAGCAAACAGGAACAAACTGCAGGAGCTGGAGCATTTAGGCTGGTGAATGTCACCAGGTTCCCATACTGTGCTTTTGTCTTCACCAGAGAACCTTGCAGCAAGGTACAGTATTTCTCCACTTTGGGTTTGAAAACGCCATCAGCATGTCACAATAACAGGAGTTGTGATGTCTTGCCTGAGCCCCTCAGGTACTTCATCCTCTGGAGAGCCTGATCCAAGCTGGTGGTTTGTGATCCAACTCTGGATCGCATTAGTCACAGAATCACTAGGTTGGAAAAGACCTCTAAGATCATCGAATCACACGATCCTGTGTTCCCCATCTGCTCCCACAGCCCTTACAGGGGTCTAATGTGGGTTTCCACTCAATTGCAGACTTGGAAGGGGGTGACCTTTGGAGGGCAACTTGTCCAGCTCACCCCTACCCAAACATTTCCATTCAGCCATTATTTTTTTTTCTAATTCGTAAAATTTCTCGTGCTCTCTGTCCCTGAGCTTCACCTTACACCATCTTCTTGATACAGCAACTGCCTGGTGGGCTTTCACCCTCCCACAGCACCCATAGCAGTTCTTTGCTTTTCCAGTCCCTTCCCTGAGGATGTCAAGAGTTCCCAGTGGGGCTGGTTAAGTATCACCCCTTATTTCACAGAAGGAAGAGCAGTGCTTTCACAAGAAGAAGTGCCTCAGCAAACTCTTCACATCAGGCTTCATCAGGTGTTAGCGACATGCCCAGCCAGCCACAGTGCAGAGGAAGGGAGCATCACAGCAGCTCTGGCTCAGAGGAGCCTTTGCTGCCAAAGGGGACTGCAAACCACTTCATTAAAGCAAAAACCAGCAGTAAGGAGTGACTAAAGGAGAGGGAAGAAACCATCAGGAACATCTGAGGTCACAGCCTGAGGGTCCTAATCAATAAAAATAAACGGTAATCTTCCCCTTAGGAAATATTCTGTACCTTTTAATCTCATTTCTTCTGGAGCTGATAGAAGCAGAGGGGAAAGGCACCAACTTTTTATTAGCTTTTATTTACTCAAGTACACTGGATGCTGTCTGCCTGAGCTCCAGCTTCACTGTTGTCTTACTTTACTTGAAATTCTTCCAGACAGTTTGATGAATGAATGGTGAAGTGGTCCAGCACCACTTGTCCTTTCTACAGGGCTATCAATAGAATAGGCTCTTAAACCACAGCTCGCCCAAAAACGAAGGGGAAAGGGGTGGAATCTTTTCAGGATAGCAGCTGCACACTGCATATGTGCTATGTTTATGGAAAGAGTAAACATGAAAAACAGACACATTTGGTTTAAATTCACTTTGACCGACCCTAGGAGTCCTCCCCAGAGATAACACTCAGGTCAGCCCGTAAATTTTCAAGTGAAGTGTGCATGGTTTTCACTGCATGTCGGTTGCTTATAAAGAAAAAAGTCAGAGAGTTGTGTGGGGAAGGGTTTCTGAGCAGCCAGCCAACAAAAATGACACAAAACTGGCATATTTGTGGACTGTTTCCCCAGAGAGGCCAGCCAGTGTGCCAGCACATGCCACGGAGCAGATCAAGCCCATATAAAACCTTGCTTCTGTAGACCCAAGGGCCTCATGTCACTGGAGGCTCAGACATAACACTGAGTAACATCTTACCCTGCAAAGGGGTCACCGAAGCCAACGTATGAAATCATGGGCTCAGAGACCATTCCATGTGGCTATCACAGTTTGACCCAGGATTACAGCTCCTTCTCCCCCCCCCCCCAGGTTTTTGACAAGTTGAAGGGATTTTTGTCATAGATGAGAAAAAAAACCAACCCCAACATTGCATAGGAAATTGCAACACTGGACCACACTGCGGTGTCCTGGCTCTCACGAAGTCCACCTCATCAAAACATCCCTAGCGGGCTTAGCCCTAAGCAGCTGTTTACGAGGCCGGCTGAGCCCGAGCCCTGCAGTGCTGGAGCCGTGGCTGTCACTGGGATGCAAGGGCAGGAGGCCTCCTGTCACGCAACTGGAGAACTCGCTTCCCACCTCCTGCTGCTCCCGTGATTTCTCAGCACTAACAGCCCAGCGGTTTGCCTTTGCTGCACTTGGGGTTTCTTGTCCTTTTTCACAGAATCACAGGGTTGGAAAAGCCCTTTAAGATCATCCAGTCCAACCGTTCCTGTCCTGTGCTAAACCAGATCCCTGAGCACCTCATCTACCCACATGTTAAACACACCCAGGGCTGGGGACTCAGCCCCCTCCCTGGGCAGCCTGGGCCACAGCCCCACAACTCTGCCAGGGAAGAACTTTGCCCTCCCAGCTGAGCTGACCCTGCCCTGGGGCAGCTTGAGCCCATTGCCCCTTGTCCCATCTCCTGTCCCCTGGCTGAAGAGACCATCACCCACCTCTCTGCACCCTCCTGGCAGGGAAGGGGAGGTGGTGATAAGGTCTCCCCTCAGCCTCCTCTTCTCCAGGCTGAACACCCCCAGCTCCCTCAGCTGCTCCTCAGAGGATTTGCCCTCCAGCCCCTTCCCCAGCCTGGTTGCCCTTCTCTGGACTCTCTCCAGGTCCCTTTTTTTCAATGAGATGTTTTTAACATCTCCAAAAAGCGAGTTCCATCATGCGACAACATCTTGAATTAATCGAGCCACGGGCAATCCTCGCTCTCTTTGTGTACTACGAAGTGTAGGAAACACAGATGCTGTCTGTTTAAACTGTCAAACAAGTTTCCTGATGGTAGCTATCATGTCTGCTACAGGCTTGTTGGCTTAACAAATGTTGTGAATGCAAAGTCAGAACAAGTGTGCAAAATATTCCAAGCTATAAACATCGGAGTCATTAGTTTGGTGAAGGTTTGTGCCACCACGAGAAGAGCTGGAACTGCTCTGGCTGTTTTGCTGAAGGGTTTCAGGAAGGCTTTCCTATTCCAAATATGACCTGTGAAAAGCCCCGTTGCCCAAAACAGGAGACCCTTACATAAAACAGCCTGGAGAAGAGAAGCCTGGAGAAGAGAAGGCTGCGGAGGGACCTCATTGCAGCCTGCCAGTCCCTGAAGGGAGCAGAGAAACAGGAGGGGAATCAGCTTGTTAAAAGGATAGACACTGGCAGGACAAGGGGGAATGGATTAAAATTAAAGGAGGGAAGGTTTAGATGAGATATTAGGGGGAAGTTCTCTACAGAGAGAGTGGTGAGGGGCTGGAACAGGCTGCCCAGAGAGGGGGTGGATGCCCCATCCCGGGGGGTGTTCAAGGCCAGGTTGGATGGGGCCCTGGGCAACCTTGTGTAGCTCCAGGCCTGCAGGTTGGTGTCCCTGCCTGTGACAGGGGGGTTGGAGCTCTGTGATCCTTGGGGTCCCTTCCAACCCATGCCATTCTATGATTCTATGAAAACTAACTAAGCAAATAGTTGGTGCCTCAAAAGCCCTCCTTTTTCTCTTGGTTCAAGTTAACAGCAAAGGAAATGCTGCAGGTAATTTATGGTCTCTCTCATACGATCCTGGGAAGATAGGAGGATCACCTCAGCACAACACTGAGCAATTTCAGACCCTGCATCCAACAGCCAGGTACCAGCTTTCCACACACGCTTCTACAGGTGAAATTCCTGTGCTCTGGACAGGCAAACCAGACCAGCGTTACTCCTGAGGGAGTGCAGCAGGGACAAGGGACAAGGCCATGTGGGATGACCTTCAGAAAAAGGATGGCACCACAGGATACGTGGCTTCTCTACTGAGCTCCTCAAGTCAGAGGCGACACAATTAAAGACAAACCATTGAGCACAATTGTAAATTCATGTCACACCCAAACATCAATGTTTTGAAAAGGACAAGTGTTCATAGCTTTGCTACAGTATGTGATTATTTCTTGATCCAGATGACTTTTACCTCTAGTAAAAACAAGAAACGTAGACAGATATTTGTTGCATGTGTAGCACCATCAGGAGGTTTGGGAGATTGCAACCACCCTGCTTTTCCTTAAACTACACTCTCAAACCCTGGTATAGAGAGGTTTGAAGAGGCTCCCAGATGCCACCTGGAACAAGAGCTGGGAAACCTCTTCCTTATGTCAGAACCAAACTCTTCATTCAACACCCAACTATTACTACACATGGCTGGTCACTGAGGAATCACTGAGGACTGACTGCTGGCTTCTAAAACCACCACATAATTTCTGCTCAGTACAGAAAGTAAGTAAATTCACACTCCCTGGAGTGGGTTCAAAAGAGAGCTCAGGCACTGAAGGCCAGATACCTGTGTATCTGATTTCCCTGGCCTTACTTCTGACACAGAGTCACTCCAAAAGGCAGGAAACCATTCAGCACTCAGCTGTCTAGGTCTGAGAATGGCTTACCTGTTCCACGGCCTCGCTCAGCACAAGTCGGTCCGAGTGATGGGATGCTGCAGGGCTCTCAGAGCATTTCCAAGTACCAGCAGATTGAGAAATAAGGTGCCTACAGGGAGAGTCATGACATTGGGAAGCTGTAGCTCCAAAAGGTGGTTTGGATCAATGCACAACGTGCTGTTCATCAGACTTCATGAAACAATTACAGCCCTCCTGTTGATTGCCTTTGTTTTCTACCACCAATCAATATAATATCAACTGCAAACATCAATGTGTTCCTTCTTTCCCAGGAGGTCACTCTGCAAGGTAATACTGAAGAACACACAGCACTTGACTAACTACAAATGTCTCAATTTCTAAAGAGTTTAAAGAACTGAAAGAGGCTCCTACGTGCAGAAGAAAGGCTGAGGACACAAGAAAATAACATCAGAAGAGAAATGGATGGAAAATCAGCTGTTAAAAAGCATCAACATTTGCAAGCATAGAAACTTTGGTCCTCTTTGTAAAGGGGAGGTGTATTTTTCTACTCCTGTAGCTTGAGTGGGCTTCTGTTGGGAAAGCTCTGCCTTCTCAGGAAGGTCCTTTTCTCATTTTAGCAAGCCTCATTTGTCTATTTCAGTGTTCTGCTTCTGCCCATTGTGTAAGTAACTACTATTATTTTGCACCACAGGGCAATAAAAGTAACAGTGTTAATGTCTTTAAAGCAAACCAAAAGAAGATACATAAGCTCCAGCATTGTTAGGCTGCACTGGGATTCCCAGAATACCTGTATCCTGTTCAACAACCTGTGGATCCAGGAGGGTTCTGAGGGTCACCACCTGAAACAGGCATTGCTTTGGAGTGAGTGTCAGTGATGAGATGGGGGGGCTGCACTGTGTCAGAACCTGAAGCTGGTGGGTCTAAAAGTTAGTCAAGGTGCAGCATTATTCCCGTAGTGCAAGGTCCCAGCAAAGCCCCTCCTCCTCCCACTGGACTACTTAAACTGTTGAAGGTTCTTTTTGTCCAACTGCTGCCATGTTTCTTCACGCTGAGAGGCCAATGTCTCACCTACCCCCTAATTACAACTTGGTAAGAACATGCTAATTTATTCCTGGCTGTAACGTGCTGACAGCCTCCAAATGAAAGCAGGAAGGAACAGAAATGCTCTCATCTTGTAGTGCCATGGATGTAGGAACCAAAACTCCTGCCATAGAAGTGTCTTTAGGAGACAGGGGGAACAAGCTGTAAGAGCTATCATAACATCTACAGGCTCTCAAGGATGCTAACGTAGTGAGAAGGGTATAAAAATACAGAATACAATAGTAAGAATGTCATAGAGTAACCAGGGACTTCAATGTGCTGGTTTGAAAGGCCAAAGGGAGAAGTTCCCTCTCTCCCTGGACTTAGGGCACCAGTGCCCCTTGAGAAGCAATGCAGTAACTGGAGCAGGACATTCCTCTGAGCCCTCTACCTCTGTCCAGGGGACAGTTATTCCCTCCTTTCACTGACACCAGCTTAGAAAGGAGCCTCTACAAGACACCTGGGATTTTATGGATTGCAAAAACCTCAGGGATGCAGATAATCTCCATTTGAGGACCATCTCAGCTTGAGGACACATGCAGCAGCTGTCACAGCAAAGCCTCTTCCAGGTTTCTGGGCACTGTGATGATGCAGTTGTATGAAAACTAATAAATAATTTTAAATTGCAAACTTTGGGGTTTTTTCAACTGATCTTTGACCACTTTTATCTTGAGCAACAGGGATGAATTTCTGCAGGAATCAAACACGTTGCAATGCCCTCTGCAACACAGCACTGCACTCTCCTAACCTCTAACTCCCCTGTTAGAAACCTCATTTTGCATCTTATTCCCTGCACAGGTGAGAGGGAAATCCTGACATCAAACAAACTGAGGTTAAATACCAGAGAGGAATAAAGAGAGAGCAGAAAAATAATGCTGGTTTTTTTTGTTTCCCCTTTCTTTTAGCTTCCACAACTGATACAGGAGAACCCTTCCCAAGGACATTTATTGATGACAAAGACATTTATTTATTTATTTGTTTAATTTTGGGGGGGAACTTTTTAAGTTTGGGTGTGAGCTGAGCATTGATTTATTTTTTTTTAAATAAAATTTTGTGTTTGATGCTAAAAATCAGTCAGCTTCTGGAAAGAGAGGGCCCTAGCAAGGGAAAAGACAACTGGTTAGTAAGTGAAAGCACAACTGTCAACTGTCAGTGAGCACAAAACAAGCCTCCTGCACCAGAAGATGCAAGCAGAGATTTTGGGAGATGCACCAGTTTGGCTGCATCAGGAAATAGAGAACAGCTGTTAAACCACATGCAATACACAGTATTTCAGACCTTCTATAATACTCCTGCATAGTTTGATAGGGATTGATCAGTATAACTGCAGCATGGAAAGGAGTAACAAGAAGTATTTAATCTCAAATTGCATCTAAAGCACCTTGAGATAGGTGCTGGCACCTCAAGCATTTGACAGATCTTAATTTCATTCATATATTAGTTGCATAATTTACCTAATAAATCTGGTGGTTTAAAATACAGAACATTTGTCTTGAAATACCTTTCAGTCCTGGTTTGTGCTTCATTCAACTAAGTGCAGAACTTTGCCAACCCCACCTAAGAGGTTTTTTGGGTGGTTTTTTTCATTTTCTACGATTGAGAGTAAAAAACGAAACTCAGGATGAGATATTAACAAAAGAGAGCCAGAAAAACGTGGATGCTCAGACAAGAAGTAAGATCAGTGGTAGGATGACCTTCGCAAGCCAGAACATGCCATCTGGTGGCAGCAGCGTCAGAGCATTTAGGAGATAAAAATGATCTTTGCTGGGATAGTAAGGGTTGGCTCCTCACCGTATTTTACTGAAGTGTGGTAGATAAACAGAAAAATCAGTCAGGATAGTGACAATTATTGTTCTTTTGAAAAAGCAACACTTACTTGTGGATGCGAAATGCTGAATGAAATAATGTTGACTTTGATTACCAGAGCAGCTGGCACTAGGGCACCCAAAAGGGGGAATACTTCAGGGAGCTCAATAAAGTATCTTCAAAAACAGGACTATTTGGAAAAATAATTGGGATAATGGTTAGTTTAGGGAAAAAAAAAACCTGGTTGAGTTGGCAACAGTCTTCAAAAATGCCTAGAGCTGTTTCCAAGAGGAACCTCAGTGATTGGTCTTCACCTTCAGATAGGACAAACCAAACCAGGTTCAACTGCGACCAAAGGTATAATAATTAGATAACAGGTATTAAAATCTTGCAGTAACGAGGGTACTACTCCCTACAGAAAACAAATCACTCTAAGGAGCTAACTGAACTTCCTTCTTTAGAGATAAATGCAAAGAGGTTCACCCTGGTGAGGGATGGTGATGCTCTGCTTCGGCCTGGAGAAGGCAAAGGCCCATCTAGCCTAAGCTTTTCTGCTCCTGTGCAGACATGGAGTGAGAATTTCAGCAGAATTCACACAGTTGCCTTCCTTAACTCAAGCTTCTTCCATAAAGGCAGCAGGCTGACCTTAACGTAGTTTTATTTTTTTACAAGGATTCTACAATGCTCCATTGATTCCTCCTGCACAATGACAATCAGATGTCACAGACAAAGGGAAATGAATGAAATCTGAAACATTTATTTTAAAGCCTGCAGCAGACTAAATTGTAAATAAATCCTGTTCTTTCTGTAGCACAGAGGTTGCAGACTGACTGTCCCCAGGGACTCCCCTCGCTTCTCACTGCTTAACAAACTTTCTAACACTTCCTTTTGTCCTGAGAGCGGCCTCTCAGCAGGACTTTTGGCAGACACACCTCTTATGTGTCAAAACCAAAGTGGAAATAACTGATGGGAAGCACAAGAATCTGATGGGAATAGTTATTATAAGGAAATGAATAAACATCAAGACAGTAAAATGCCATCACAAAGAGATACAGGCAGAAAGCTTCTGAGCTGTTAATTGTCCAAGATGATCAGCAAGAGTCCCTCTTTTGAGAGTTAAGATGGCTTTGTATTAATATAGCTGTAAATATGCTGTTTGCATTTAGATGTTATTTCCATCTATCTCCATTCCTATTAATTACTATTAGAAGACAAAGCTCTTGCAAGATGAGCCTCAGCTGTGCTATGAGTTGCATACAGTCAGTTCATTTATAGAATACCATTTCATTTAAGAATCCGCTGACCACAGAAGCTTTGGCTTGCACAGCCTTATTTGAGCACCCTCCACTGTCTTTGTACTCAAAGCAGTTTCATTCACAGCACAGTTGCCTTCAGGAAGTGCTTGTAGACTTGGTGACTTTGTCACCGGGCTTCTCAACAACACTCCCCTGGAGTGAGCCTGTGACAGTCTGTGTAGCTGGTGTAGTCATTTTGTTAGCAGCCACACTTAGCATCACCTATCAGCGGTGATGTTTACACCATCTGCTTTCCTCAGTGCATTTTTATTTCCCCAGTGAGGCTAATACATGCCTCATAACTAAAAGCACATCACACGGCTACTTGCTTGCCCCCTTGAGCAGCAACCAACCTCAGATCATCTCTCCATCATGCAGGGTCACTGCCAGCTGCTCTTCAGTGGTTTCTCTGCAGCTCCTTCCTCAGGTGATGCTCAAGGCTGAGCAAGGGACACAGCTCCCTGCCCTGGCCTCCTCAGGACAGCCACACCAGCTGGGCTTGGGAGCTCTCCATCATTTTGACTAATACAGGAAAACAAAGGATTGGGCAACTAGAGAGGTGATCTGGCTTTTTTTTAATGCTCAGTATGTGAGGTTGTATGTAAGGGGCTCTGAAGATGCAGTTTTACACCTGTATCAGGTATAAAACATGGCTATAATGCTCCTGGAATGGCTGACCATTTCCCTGAAAGGTGGTAATGATTTCTGTGCAAAAAATTGTCTGCACCCTTACAAGCAGACTCTTCCTGCAGCAGCATTGGGATGGAATGGTCAAGGAGAATCATTACAGCTCAGGGTGGGTTGGTGGAGAACGAAAGGCTGAGGAGAGCACATGATTGATGTCCGAGGGATCATCTGGGCTGACCAGAATGAGAGTGAATTCACAAATACAAGGCTGGAAGCCTCAGAATGATCACCTGGCAAAGACACTAACAGTGATGGGGCATACTCCAAAGGAGCAATGAAACAGAAAAAACTACTATTCCCAGGAGGAATCACTTGGGGGACAGAGCCTCACGCACCAGACCACCAACCAGCCAGGCCCATCCGCTCTCCATTTTGAAAAGCCTATCTATTTATACTGTTCTAGACACAGAAGAATTCTAAATTCTGTTTCAAAGCATCAAATCTTCATTAATTTGTCTAGCTAGAACTAAAATTTAGCTGTAAAATACAGCCATGTGTTTTGAACTGGCAGGTATCCCCTTCTACTCATTGTCACTCTTTGACTTCCCTGGGTTTGCTCTTCACTGGACACTTTGTTAACCTCCAAGATAATGAGCTCCTATAAAGTAAGACAGAAGTCACACTTGGAGCTATTAATTACTTATAATGACTCACAGAGAGTAGAAATAACTTTATTTTCTATACTCAGAAGTCAAACAGGCTTGCTGAAAAGCAATTACAAACTTAACATGCGGGTTCTTTTGCATCTCCTGAAATGTGTTGATGCTGGCAATGAGCAAGCTCCCCACTTATTTCCAATTAAAATACTGGTCAGAGCTCTGCATTTTCTTACCACCCCCATTTTATGCTCATTTATCAACAGACAATAAAACAAGGCAACCTTACTTTAGGGATAAACTATCACAAACTACACTAAAAAAAAAACCCTTATAAAATATTTCTTACTAAATTAAATATCTCTAAACTCTGTAATTCTCAATGACATCGTATTAAATAAAATTATAACAGTGGTGAAATTTCAGCTCCACTGCAGGCAATGGCAAAACTCATGAACTTCATCCCCAGACTCTACTCCATCCCCAGACTCTACTCCACTTCTCAAACAGGGATAGTTACCAACCCTGAAAAGCACTGCACTATTTTCCCTTTAAGATAACACTAGAGAACCTCGATTTTGACTTTTTTTTTCCAAATATCTCTATACTTGAGTTCAGAAGCCCAGCGTGCCATGGTGCTGCAGCTCCAGTGGAGGTCAGAAAATGAAAGCACCGTTTCAGAATTCACAGGAAGTGGTCATTTACCTTTAGTGGTTACACCCTGATCTTCCATTCTATGCTTATCTTGCTTTGCTTTAGCTGCAATACTTCAAGGCTCCCCAAGGGAAAGCAAGCATAGATAAAAGTCTACTACATCTCTAGAAGGCATATCAGTAACAAACTGTGGGCATGAAAAGATGGAGCTCTTCAAGAACCATCAGTGCTGACATTAAGCCAGCTCCCTCACAATTTAACAGAAATTTTACTTCTCCAGAGCATGGCAAGACCATAATTAGGTGGTTTTGATAATCTCTTAATGATTTTGCAAATCACATTGGAATTCCTCTGTGCCCATTAACTGATTTTTATATCACATAAAAAGGTTTTCTCATTTATTTTGAAGCCATACGGGCATCGCTGCGTTTCAACACATCATGCAGGCAGGAAATGTTACACTATTTGACATTCACTGAGTGGCAAGGGTATTTTCTCCACAGAAGGGAACTCTTTATAATAATGTTCATAAGTAATATTTAGTGGTTCTCCCATTAAATAAGTTTAGATAGACAATCAGACTGTATTTCTTGGTACCAGGCAACAGCTGACAAATCCTTGCAGACCAGCAGTACATCACCACAATGCATCCCAATTAATAAAATGTAGTGTTATTGTTTTAAGTTATTGTTGAAGCTGTATCCTAAATAATATTACAATGATCAAATAGGGGGAAAAATCTGCAATGCACTCGAATCTCAAAACTTTTATGGTTGTTCCACATCAAAATCAACAATTACTAATGTTGGTCAAGTGCTTCAAAAGAGTTAAAGCAGATGGAACCCTCAAGAGGGTAAAACTCAATTTGGTTCCTTTCTGGGGAAAAACAACAAGATGTATAATCTTGAATAAGTTTCTTTCAAGAAAAGTTTAAGCAGAAGCTTCAAGTTGATTCAAGGTAAATACTGGCTCCTGTTATCCAAGAAGGAACACAGGTGTGTTGGTCGTGTCACAAAGTTGTAATGCATTACTGAATTACACAACACTGCTGCTTCCCAAAATTCCTGTAACTACCAGGAATAACTCGATAGGGATGCAGACTGCTAACAACGACGTTCAAATATCAGATAATAAAGTGCTTCCATAAAGCATCAGAACGTCCTGTGTTTCCAGCAGAAGTTATCTAATAAAAAGTTATTAAAGATGTTAACCTGTGAGCTGCTGCACCATCAACAAAGGGTCAGTAAAACCACAGGAATATCATTGTTTTAAGTATTCCCACACAATTGTGAAGGAAAAAAATCACGCCAAAACCCAGCAATGGGACCTCACGTCTTTTTTTCAGCATCAATCTGAAACGTGTCCTGAAGAGCTACAGGATAAGCCTCCCAAGCTCTAATTCCCATTAATGACATCCATTAAAATATCCACTCTTTTTAGACAAAGGATAAGGCTTATACCAAGAAACCACTGTGCCACTTGGCTGTGTATCTTTGGTATGTTTATAGTGCAACTATTCGGTTTCATCTCCAAAGGGGAAGAAGAAGTTTTCCAAAGCACTGCATCCCCTGCTGCTGAGAATCTCCAACAAACTCCTACCTTCACTGGGACCTCAGACACCAACATACAGCTTTAAACAAATGAAGAATGAGCAGTGAAATTCATTTCTTCTTGGTTTTGAACATACAACTGGAATAAAACTAAACCATGCCAGATTTCACCGTAGAAAGTAACAGCACGTTTCAAATCTCTTGCAAGAGTTTAGGAGCACACAAACACGAGCATAAATTTCATGGCAAATTTTTTAAACAGATATGCAAAGGTGCTGTTTGAAAAGATTTGTAATTTAATTAATGTTTAATTTAGATTTAGTCAACCTTTGTCCCTACAAAAAAAAACAAACCAAAAACCTGTTCTTCATTTTGCTCAGATACTCTGAATTACTCAAAATGCACAGAAAGGCTAGAACTGCTTAATTAAAATATATTGCAAGCATGTTTTCCTAAACTTATATTGCTAAAGCCTTGCTGTATTGTAAGTTTTATTGGAGTTGGCTTTTAAACACGGTACCACGTATTCACACAAGCCTAGATACTGGTATTTGATACTGCTATTTGAGCAGGCAAACCAACACACAGCTATAGTACATGTCATCCGGTGGCAGTGCAAGAAAATGTAGTGCCATCAAAATGCTGTTTAATGGTTTTTCAACTTCTGAACAGCAGCATTCTTTCTGAACAGGCCTGTCCAACCAAACTCGCATACTGCTGAACGCTGGCTTCGTCGCTTGGCCCCTTCCTTCTCTTCTTATAGACGCTGTAAGGCATCATGGTTCTCTTGTGGAGGATTCGCACTCGGCCCAGTTCCTTGATACGACCTTCATCAACTGCAAAGAGAGTCAGAGAACCCCAAAGTCATTATGTGTATCGTCTGTATGATCTTCACTTAGACAGCTAACGTCAATACACAGCGTGAAAACTGTGCGAAGTTATAAAACCAATCTGGAGATAAAAGCAGAGCTGATCAGCAGTACAGGCTGGGGGATGACCTGCTGGAGAAGAGCTCAGTGGAGAAGGACCTGGGGGTCCTGGTAGGTGACAGGTTGGCCATGAGCCAGCAGTGTGCCTCGGTGGCTGAGAGAGACAATGGGATCCTGGGAGGCATCAGGAGGAGTGTGGGCAGCAGGTCACAGGAGGGGATCCTCCCCCTCTGCTCTGCCCTGGTCAGGCCCCACCTGGAGTGTTGTGTCCAGTTCTGGGCTCCCTGGGATAAAAAGGACAGGGATCTTCTGGAGAGAGTCCAGAGGAGGCTATGAAGATGATGAAGGGCCTGGAGCATCTGCCCTGTGAGGAAAGGCTGAGAAAATTGGGACTGTTCAGCCTTGAGAAGAGAAGACTAAGGGGGGACCTAATTAATGTTTATAATTATCTTAAGCAGGGGATGCAGGGGGAATCAGCCAGTCCCTTTTCAGTGTCTGTGGGGACAGGACAAGGGGCAATGGCTGCAAGTTGGAGCACAGGACGTTCCACACCAACATGGGGAAGAACTTTTCCCCAGTGAGGGTGAGGGAGCCCTGGGACAGGCTGCCCAGGGAGGTGGTGGAGTCTCCTTCTCTGGAGATATTCAAGACCCGTCTGGATGCCTATCTGAGTGAAATGTCCTAGGGAGCTGCTTTGGCAGGGGGTTGGACCCAATGATCTCTCGAGGTCCCTTCCAACCCCTGCAATTCTATGATTCTATGATCTGCTGAGCTGTCCTCTTGAGTCATGCTCGAAGACAAAACCTAGCTTGGAAAGTAACTGTGTTTGTGGTATGGGGGGAAAAAACTGCACACAATCATGCGTCACACATTTCTAATAGTGATATACAGTGTTTCTGAAAGTACCTCTCTGGATGTATTTTAAAGCTACACCACTTGCAAAACACACCAGCACTGAGCAATCCCTTTCCCCAGCTGTCAAAAGCATGTTAAAACCAGCCTGAAACCTCCATGCTGCTTGCCTGGTAAGCACCAGGCAATAAGCTACCTTCCCAGCTGAAACTCCCTGAGCCTTCAAGCCCCCATCTTTTCTTCCTCATTTATAGTGGTTTCTGGGTTTCTCAGGTAGAATGAAGTTAAGCACAAGCCCTCACTTCAAGGCTGATCTGCAGACCGACAGAGTTAGCACTACAAGCATTAGCTGTTTGGGCACAACATAATTCCTCAGGCTTTCAGAGATACTCAAGCCATAGTTGAATCTTACTAACCTCACGTACAGACCCCCTTCTGACTTAATTTAACCAGAATCATGTACATCATCGAGCTAGGTAAAACTTCCTTATTTTTTTGAATCCAATTAATGCTGCTGTTGCTGAATAATAACGTAATATAGCTGCTGCATGTCAGAAAAATTGGCTCTACAGTGCTAGAAAATTCTTTAAAGAAAGTGAGGGAACATGCCACACGCCCAAGGCCATTGCAGGATAAATTAATACAATGATAACAAAATGCTGGTAAAAGAAATCTTGGGGTTTTCTGAGCTCAGGATTTAAAAAGCTATCAATTTAAGAGTCAACTCGAACACAGAAGCTGAAATAGGAGTTTGAGAATAGAACCATCTAAATTCAACCATATAAATTTAAATACTAGGAGGAGGTCAGCATTTGGGGACGTAAACTATGCAAAGACTTAATAATTGGGTTTTGGCACCAGGACTGATGACATTACTCTGACTGAACAGACAGCACAAGTTAAGTATAATTGCTTAGCTTTAAGTACTGCGTCAAATTAAAACATTTTTCAATGTGCATGCACTCAATTCCTTTAGATTAGAACTTCTAAGGTTCCTTGAGCAGAATCTGAATGGTATCCACTCTACACCTTCCCCAGTGTAGCCTTCTGCTGATCATTGGTTTACTCTGAACTGCTGTGGACAACCAGATATAATTCAATAGCTACTTCATGAGCAAAGCCAAGTTTTATTTATAAGAGAATAAACAGAGATAGGACCTTCTCAGCAAGGCAACAGATCTGAAGCGCAGAGGATGCAACACATCAGCTCAGGGAAGCAAATTAGTCACCAAGTCCCATCTTGCCTTGTTTCACATACCTGAAGCCCACTAGAGACTGAAAAAAAAAATCTATTTCACCTATTTGTGTACATAAGTAGCCTTTGGGCTTGCCACAGGTATACTAAACAACTTGTCTAGAAGAATCTGAAAAAGAATCTCTATTCAAATGTGGCCCTTGCTAGGAAAAAGCTTAATACTATTTAGGCTTTAATAAAGACAAAGAAGGTCATTAAGCCTTTTTCTTTGCAAGACATTCTTAAGGACCTGCCCCTATTCATCCACTGAAATGCCTCATAAACATTTTTCTGCTGATTGCCCGAATTTAGTATGTGAAACTTAACAAAGCCTGCTTTACAAAGTTCAGAATGACTTCATTACTTTTATCTGTGTTTTGATTCCCAACATGAAAGCACAATGTATTTTTCAAGACTTAACCAGGGAAATGTGGTTTGAAGGAAGAAAATCTGAATAGTACTTGCTACGATTGCATTCTCTGCTAATTATTGTTGGCAATTGCTTTAGATAAACACTGAAGTCAAAAAACACTTTATGGCTCCCTCTCCCTCTTTGAAATCCGTTAGGTTTTTGATGTGCAGCCAACACCTTTCTGATATCCCAACAGGTTGGTTTTACTGCCAGCCCTACTACTGCTTCTCTTACATCCTCCTCCCTTCCTCAAGTTCACCAAGGAAAAATTTGCAAGTTTAACTTCTGGAGGTGACACAAGTGTAAAGTTATTTTAACTTCTTAAATTGGAAAGTTTATATTTACTGCACCTCTAGGCTGACTGTAAGTTTGTGTCCTGAAATGGATTTATGCCAAGCCTAGCCTTCACGGTCTCGTGCCAAAAGCAATTTCAAAGCTGTTCACTACTCACTGTTGATACTCATTGCTCACAAATAATACTGGAGCCTGATACCCTGGATTAACTCATCTTTTGGCTTGTAGCATTCCTGGCCTCAGATTTCATTTCTTACAGGAACTAAAGCTACTGCACCTTCAGTTTCAGTGTAGCCTCGCTGGCTCGGCTCAACTCTCTTGCTTCTCAGCATTTATATCTTGCTCCACTTTTACTCATTATATCAAGCACAGCTGACGCATTATCTGTCCTGCAATCAGGCCCACGATAACTCTACATACAGCAGCTATAGGAGACAGTTACTATGCTGAGGGGTCTACCAAATTTGTTAAGCACTGCAGCCAAGTGTTTTCTGGTGAACAGCGAGGTTTGCCAGACCATGCTGCAGACCAGTCCACCCTTGCCAGACCAGACCATCCTTGCCAGGCCAGACCATACTGCAGAGCAGTCCACCCTTGCCAGACCAGATCATCTTGCCAGAACAGACCACACTGCAGAGCAGTCCACCCTTGCCAGACCAGATCATCTTGCCAGAACAGACCACACTGCAGAGCAGTCCACCCTTGCCAGACCAGATCATCTTGCCAGGCCAGACCATGCTTCACACCAGTCTGTCTTTACCAGGCCAGACCAAGGCCAGTCTGTCCTTGCCAGGCGAGACCATGCTGCGGGCCAATCTGTCCTTGCCAGGCCAGGCCATGCTGCAGGCCAATCTGTCCTTGCCAGGCCAGGCCATGCTGCAGGCCAGTCCGACATTGCCAGACCAGTCCTTTCTTGGCCTGTGGCATGTACTCATAATGCAACTCTACGGCAGGAGAAGGCTCTCCCAGAGCAAATAACAAAATACCAGTATCTTGAAAAAAAAAACCACCAACTTCAGAGTTGTTTTAAGCTTGTCACAGACAGTATAAGCTACAGCTATAAAGACTTCATAATGACTTTATCATCAAGAAAAGTTTAGGGTCAGTTATGTTTGATTTACAAACTTACATTTGATTGACGGTACATTTAAATTTGCTCTATATGTTAAGGTTGATTCCAGATTCTTCAAACAAGGCTTGAAAGGCAGAAAAAGAATAGTCTGAATACCTACTGAATATTTTTGCCCCCAAAATAAGAACTTTATCAATAAAAATAACCTTCGGCCAAAGTACTTAAATACATATAATTTAAACTCTATCTGAAAAAGAAATCTTTTACTGAAATGTTAAATATCAGTAAAATAATTGCATATACATAGGTAAGGTTTTAGAGGGGGTGAATGGGAACTTGTGCTACCACGACAACACATCTGTAAGTTAAAATTCAGCCACTTTGTAATTGCTACTGCATTGGAGGCATCACCATACAAATTCAGGAAAGTACTCCCTTTATTCACACACAACTCCCCCTCTAAGCTGAACAGATTTAAGATAATTTAATGAAAAATAAAAGCTGACTGGGCTCTGGCATTGTTTAAAGAGAAGAAATTACCCCCCCCCAAAAGAAAAATTAAGTATGTGCTCCTGCTGAGTGGCCCATGACAAAATTTGCTTTATATTTAGGATGCCACCAACTGAATTGTAACAGGGTTTCTCTGAGTGACTGATGCTGGGATAAAGGAGGGATCCAAATTTGAAGTAAGATAATATGCTATATAAAATAAAATTACTTGTTGAAAACAAGAAAAAAATATATCTCAATCTGTAAGTTATTGTTACCAGACTTTATTAAAGAAATTTCTGTTAGTGACTTCCATTTCTGATAGGACCCAGACTGATCAGGTAGTGAGAACCTAAGATAGGGCAACTTCAATCATTGCTGTCATCACTGACTGCAGCATTGTTACCAGTAATAAGTTAGAAAAGCCTATTTTTCCTCATCACATTTTCTCATTTTATACCTCGTGTCTCTCTCCAACCTCTGCTTTGCCTCATGAGTAGTAGGTGCAACAATTTATATAACCCTCAAATAGATAAAATCATGGGTCTGAAGATCACAGAATCAAGATTAAATTTCTTTTGCAAGAGGATACTTGTTGGATGCCTCATCAAGCTGTAATTTATAACCAGTTAATTTTGTAAGGCCAGTTAATTCTTCAGCCATCTCCCCTGTCCAGCCCTGTCCAAGACCAGACCTTACACACCAGTTTCAAATATTGGGCCACGTGGCAAGTTCCTTCTTAAGAACACTGTACAAGCCACCCTCCTGTAAGTCCCCCTTTCTTCATCTAAGCAAACATCACTAGGTCTTAAAACATATTTTTAGGTGGTTTGTAGTTTGGTTGTGTGTTTTTTTGTTTTTACAGGTTTTTTGCAATTTATCCATTTCTGTGCATTTTTTCCTGACACCACTGGACCATCTTTAGCATTCAAAATGAGTGGATTTGATGGAAGGAGTTCTATAAACAAAGAATGCTGTAAATGAACAGTAGTACTTGAAGGAGTTACAGTACTGCTAACGTCCATCTGAATTCTTGGGACTTTGAATCTGTTCAAGTTACCTTCTCATGAAGCTGTTAACTGTACTCTACAGAAGAGTCACTGTCAGTTCACATATAAAATATACAAGATATAACCCAATAATTCAGTTATATCTATCAACATTGTTAGGATGATAGGTACATAACCCCTCCCACCCCCAACCTTCAGCAAATTCCACTCTTTAGATTAAAATTACCTGTCATTTTAGGAAACTTAACATCTGAGGATGCCAACTGTCTGTCCTTACAGAAATGTCATTCTGTAAGTCTCAAAGCTAAAAACACCTCTGCGTTCTCGTTACATGATTTGTCACTTCTTTCTCTTCTCCCCCCAGTCACAGAATCACAGAACATTAGGATTTGGAAGGGACCTTGAAAGATCATCCAGTCCAACCCCCTGCCAGAACAGGATCACCCAGACTAAATCACACAGGAATGCATCCTGGTGGGGCTTAAATGTCTTCAGAGAGGGAGACTCCACAACCTCTCTGGGCATCCTGTCCCAGGGCTCCACCACCCTCACAGTGAAAAGTGAGATTTAAATGTGGGAGAGATTTCATATCTAATCCAACCTTGCCATCATGATCCTACAAAAAAAAAAAAAAAAAAAAATCACTAAGATTGCAAACAGGTTGTTCCCAGCCCTGTATCTCCATTAAATGCCATTCAGACATAGAGGATTTCTTTGCTGAAAAACCCAACAGAAAAAGCAAAAGTAACAAAAAAAAACCCCACAAAGACATATCAGATACATTGCTAAGTACCAGCAAAAAACAAAGCAAGAAGTAGTAGTGATCTAAGGACCCTCTGTGTAATTTGTCTTGGCAGATGTCAGGCAGATACTGGTTTGATTTCTTGGCCCAGCTACACACATGTACATGCTTTCAGCAAAAGCACAGTCAACACTGCAGAGTGACAAGGAGAAATACACTAACAGCAACAGCAGTGGTCTTCAAAGGCAGCCTCACCCAGCAATCAGCCCCAGAAATACTTGTATGCTCAAGGGACAGGAGGAATGTGAAGAGCAGGAAGTCTGACAAACTCCTGGACAAGTCAGGTTTTATTTCTTTGCACAACCCCAAAACTGCCAGGTCCCTCCCGAAACCCAAACACGAGTTTCGTATGCTGATACGTGTTCTGGCTGAAATACCAACATAAAATAAGGAGGAGGAGGAATTCTTTTACCATTTTTATTCACTACAACAGCACAATAGGCATCTGTGTGCATCTGTACAGACATTCAAAGTTTCATGTTCAGCTTGATCTTTGATCAGCATTTTTTATTCATTATTTTGGAAAGTCCACATCCAAATATGTTTATTCTCTGCCTGCATTAATTTTTATTATTGCTACCTAATACAAGCTATAGTAAAACCCAGCTACTTCTGGTCAGAAAGCTGGGTGAGGACATGCACAGCCATCCAACTGAGAATCAGAGAACAGAGTGAGCTACAACACCCTGCTGCAACTCTACACAGTCTGGGAGCCACATTGGAAATCGTGTGATGCTTCGAAGGTTTTTCTGTAGCAAAGTATTACTGAACCAGGGGTTTTGGTGGTGGCTCACTTGGGTCAAGCTGGTTTTGATCAATACAGAGTTGGAAAGGCAGTGGCAGCGTGCTGTAGGGCTCTTCTTCAGAGCCAGGCATGAGGGGTGCCAAGTCAATGGTACCTCTTCCCTCATACCCTCATCAGGGGTATAAATAAGCTAGAGATGCAAGCAAGCTAACTTTTTAGAAGTACATTTTGCCATTTACAGGGAAATGAATAAATATAGAGAGAAGTTTATTGACTTTCATATTTTTTAAACAGGAATAAGGACAACTGCTCATTTAAAAAACCCCACATTAGTCACAGGAAAACATTTCTTAGATTTTCTATGCAAAATGAATTCAAAATTAGTAAGAATCTGTACTGAGCTCTTGTAATTCAGAAAGATATTCCTGCTAAATTCTGGAATGACACTGTTTCTGATCATAGCTTTCAGTTTCCTTAAGTGTTCCTTAAGCCCTCTGGAACAAAGAAAGTGTTTGGTCATCTTCACTTTGTACTTTCACATCCATGCTACATGGATAAACTGGATTCTATGTTCTCCATAGGACGATGAAACAGTGGAAAAAAGAAAGGAACCAGGCAAGAAAACAGTCCTAATTCAAAATTTTAAATACTTTAAACTTTGCCATTAAGAGAATTTACATCAAAAAATCTCTGAAGGAAGCTGTCAGGTAAATAAACTCCAGTGGAATCTCAGAAAATTTTGTTTTACCCCTAAACATTCAATCCACAGTAAAAAAAAAGTTTGAAGACTAATGCTTGACAACTGCAGTATTTTCAGACTGACAGCCCAAAGGGTATGCTTGCTTTTTGGGTATGTTTCAAGTTGTTCTTGGATTTTATTTTTCAATTTTGTAGCCATTAGGACTTGCATCATTTTTAAAGAGGAACACAACGTTCACACTTTCCACACCAAAGGAAAATAATAGGTTTAAAATTCAATTTACAAGGAGTTAAAAAGATTCGTGATAACTGAGCTTTCAAACTAAGTATAAAAATGATGAAAAGAAGCACCCATCATTTGCTGGTCACACTAGGGGAATGTTCATTTATTTGAGAAACACTACAGCCTTGTCAGATTGTTTTGTAAGAAAAGGTACTACATCTGACTTACATGACCTTGTCACCATTCATGATCAACGATTTTAAAACAAGGAAGGTTCAGCAGGAAAAAACCACATTGGCTTTTCAAATTCTATGACCAAAATAAATGAGATATTAATTAGTGGAAATAATGTTTCCACCTCGATCAGAAGAGCAATGCATCTCACCTCTGAATTTAAGCTTGTGTCTTACTCAAGTTAAAGTGCTATTTCTTTTCCTTTACCAGCAAAGGATGGAAAGTCATCCTCAAACACAAACCTGACAATACACAGCAACAAGATAAGCAACACCCATTAATAGAGATTTTTAATACAAAACAGTGAGCTGGAATGATTTCTCCCCATGTTGCTTCCTTCATACCAGAGTCAGACATTGAGAAATATTAAAGAGCAGTATGCCTTGGGGTATAAAAATAGGAACTCAAACCAAAATAAGAGCACAGTTAAAACGAAGCATAAACAAGAACAACAAATAATTGCAGTGAAAAGAATTCTTAATGAAAACCAGAAAGCACAAGTCACAAAGGAAGCACAGCGAAACACTCAGGATATTCTCAACCAGCCAACTTGCTGCAGTGACTCTAACAAGAGCAAAATAGGATCTTTTGAGACTTATCAAAAAAGAGAACTTTTTTAGGAGAAAAATGCATCTCCTCAAAGCATTATCAACGATCCTTAAAACAGGAAGACAGAAGAATTACAGTCTCATGAGTGTAACATGGAGAACCTTAAAATGGGTAAAGACAGAAAGCTGCAACATGGGTAAATCCTCAAGACATCTTCCAAACAAAACGTTTGGCCTCCGTGCCCAAAATCATACAACTGCTCTAGGATTTGCAATTCAATCTTGAGAAGCAAGCAGGCTAATCACAGGAGAAACGCATTCAAAATCCCCTAACCCCGCTGTGCCACACGGAAACAATAACTCATTGTGTTTTGAGTCTTATTATTCTAGTAGTAAACATGAATAGGGGCCAATGGAAAACATTTCCTGTGAATACAGCAAATTCATAGCGGTTCCAGCAAAGGCTTCTGCTGACCCACACATACAATCCTTTGAATAGATGGGCCCATATTATCAACGCTAAACCCAGAGTATATGGCCCACTGTTTTGGAAACATTTGAAAGAGAAAACAGTAAGTATAAAATTCCTGGGTTATTCATGAGGAGTTCTCACATAATACAATTATTCTAACCTACCTCGAGTTATTACCCTGAAACACTGTGACTGAGAAATGGCTGAAAAGGGCTAGATTTTAATGACAAGGGTATTTCTCCAAGGACTTGCTTTTCAGGGAGGCACTACAAAAAAAAAAAAAAAAGACTAGTAGTACTTGGGAAAACGTTACTTAAATGAGATGGAACAACTTCCTACCTGACAACAGTACCCAGTTTGCCTCAGAAGTGGAGGCACTTGATAAAAAAAAATTAAAATTAAAGAGTATAATCTAGTGGACAGCATGTTGACAAAGACAACTATTTAACTTTTAGATGTTCCTCCAGAAGACAAAATGAACTAATCAATTCTTCTGAAGATGTATCTCTGGACACTATTCCCGGTGACTTCAGATACGAGAATGTGAATTGTCAACGAAGAGTGTTACCTGCATACCCAGGAGGGTTTGTGTTTTGTTTCATTTCCTTCCATATCTAATCTTTCCCTGTGAGGGCAGCGAGGCTTTGGTACAGGGTGCTTAGAGAAGCTGTGGCTGCCCCTGGATCCCTGGCAGGGTTCAAGGCCATGTTGGATGGGGCTTTGGGCACCCTAGGCTGGTGGAGGAGTGTCCCTACCCATGGCAGGGGATGGGACTGAGGAGGCTTTTAGGTCCCTTCCAACTCAAACCGTCCTAGGAGTCTATGACAACTTCAGACTTTCACAAGAAGGCTTCCTAGATGTTAGTTCCACTTTTAACCAGACTTCCAGGACTTCTAATCAGAGATTTTAATGACACGTCAATCTGACAGCAAAAGGCAGTATTAAACAACGACAGTAAAAGCAATGGAAATAAAAAATGGTACAAAAGTTACCAGGTTATGATTCAGGAACTTACAGGTCCAAAGAATAGGATGGAAGCAAGAAAAAAATCTGAGAGTTAAATCCTATTTACTAAAATATTTGTACTGTGTTGATGTGAAAATGTCAGAAAGCACTAAGGGGTTCTTTCAAAAAGGCCAAAGCAAAGTCCTCATTAAGATGACCATTCTATGTTTCTCCACTTGACACAGGAGAATGAGGGGAAAAAACCCAAATACAAGAGAATTACAAGTGCATGCATTTCCATTCAACAGGCAAAACCGAAGCAACTGCCAGTAGCTTATCAGCTAAATAAATCAGATTACAGCAATCAATTTACTGGCTAAATTAATTAAAGCATGCAACCGATCAAGTTGCACGTGAAAAGTCAGGATGATGTCACCAGGGCAGAGAGTAAACATGTTCTGAGGCTCCAAGGCTTGTTACAAAGGGTCTGACCCTGGGAAAAACCTGTGTGGTGGCTGGTAGCGTGTGGCTGAGCTGGGACTCAGCACAGGCCTGTGGTGCCGCTATCCCCAGCTGCTCTGTAGCTGCAACCAGTTCCAGCTTTTAATTTTTATCACATTTTGAAAGTAATCCCATCTGCTGGTTATCCTCAGCACGAAGGAAATGGGCATGATCACTCCACTTATCCCACATGATTATTTTTTAATGTCTTCTTTTGATTTCCTAACACCTTCTGAGGAGGGAAAATGATCCCTACGAGATTTGGCTTTGTCTTTCTGAATCTGCACCAACTAATGGGCTCGCTTCTGGTCCAGTCACCAAAAAAACCCCCAAAATTATTCTAATAGAGAATCAAATGCCCCAACATTCAAATGGCAAAGGAGTATCTTGAGCACACAACCATCCACAAGTCATCTCTTCAACGTAAGAAGTAAAATATGCCAAGGTATCTTTAGATTTAAGCAAAATCCTAAAAAAAAAAAAAAAAAAAAGACAATTTCAAAAGACATCTGTTTGTTACACAACTTTTATGACAGTCATTTTGGATTGAAACTTTTTGGGGAATTTTTCAGTCCAAGCCAAATGTTTCATGAATTAATTTAGAAGTCAGACGATGGTCCTACTCCAGGGGGGTTTGTTCACTGTGCTACATGCGTGTCAGAAGCAGATCTACAAACATTTACATCACAACTGTTCAAAGTTTGAGATTTGGTAGCACAACACAAAACTGAGCTTGTGTCATGACCACAGTTCACACATCACACCTTAAAGACCTTTCTGGCTTTGCAGCTCATTCTTCTGGGGGACACCACTTCCAGGCCGATGTTCGGTGTAGTTTCTAACAAGCCAACTTGCGCAGTGCCAGAGCTTAGGCACCTAAAATTAAGTTAATAACAGTACCTTTTAATTGAAGAAGCACTGGAATATTTGAGCATGTTTTTGGGCTAAACCCCCAAACCAATCATTTCAATTTAATCCAAGCATACTAAAAAGCAAGATAAAAAAATTGCCTGGCTACACCTTACTGGCACTGTCCTCACTGTTTATGTATCTTGTGTGCTCAAGGATCACATTAGATTTAGAAACAGGCATTATAACGATTCCAAGTGTTTATAAACTTAATCAGACACAGATACAAGCTTCTAAGACGTGGCTCTTCTAGAGAAGCTGCTAGAAATAATTGACATGTCTGTCTCTTTCTTGGTTACAGAACTCAAAATAATTACCTACAGCTCTGGTAAGAGTGGAAAGTTAGTTGTTCAGAAGACTTTAGTTTATGATCTATCAGAATTTATTTGGACTGTTTCCTAACTCTCCAAAGCACAAAACACTATCTGTTAAAAAAATTATACCCAGTGGTTGTTTTACAGCAGACCAGCAATCTCTCCCTAATCAGATGATTGCACAGTTCTAAACAATTTGTTCAATGTTTTCCATCTGTGATGGTTTTGGGACCACATTTTCCTCGTCTCAAGAACTTCAGAGCATTTATCCCAATAAACAATAAACTGCATCACACCAGGCTTATGAACATTAACATACACCCTCTTTTGCAGTAATCTGACTGGATTCAATGATGGAACACTACGTCTCCACATCCCTGTGCCAGGGATTGAAACCATAAAATGAGACCAAATGGCAACCATGGTTCACTTGATGGACATCAATGTGTGATCATGGATTTTCTGTTAAGTGAAGGAGGAGGGATAAGACCTGAATAATGCTAATACACTGTAACTTGAAAATGAATTAACCTCAGTACTTGATGGGTGAAAAAAAACCCAATTAGGACAAAAAACCCCAACAAAATAGTTGCCTTTACCTAGGGAACAAATGTAAAAGGTGTTTGAAATCCACCCTTTTTATTAACAAAGAATAGTACCTGAACACTATGTGGAAGGAATTGTTTTGAAAAACACAGCACCAGAAATCAAGGTGAAGCCACCACTTCAGATTGGGATTGTATCTGTTGTTGTCTGAAGTTGCATCTGTTGTTGTCTGAAGTTGCTTCTTAAGGGTCTTGCCTGACCAGTGCTGATGGAAAGAAATATTTTAACTTTCCACTAAGTAATTTATCAATTTTCATAAAGATTTCATTTCACAAAGACATTTTTCACAGGCTTCTCTCAGGAGCAGCAAACTGAAATTCCCCACAGGTCTTAGGAAAAAAAAAAAAAAGACCCAGCAGCAGGTTAGTCTCAGAAAAATGGAAAGTGGAAGGCTAAAAGTATTGCCAGTGTTAGTGTTAGTACTAACACTGTTAGTGAAAGTACTGTTAGTGAAAGTACTAACGAAGTAAAACTCTAAAGACCAGATCTGAGGAGGAAGCTCACTAGTGTGACACACTGTGCCCAGAAAATTTTAGCCAACGCAACCACGTGACTGAATTTTGCTCATCAGTTTTGGGAAGTTGTCAGAGGCACTGACAAGGACTTATCTGCAAAGCAATCTTTACATTAACTTTTTCTTCAGCGTAATTCCACCTGTACTTAGAGCTTGTTTCACACAGGGTTCATCCTCACAACGTGAAGGCAAATGGCCTGTTAAATGCCATTCAGCACAGTCTCAATTTCCAGCATGGATCAGTACCCAAAGCCTCTCTTACCACCCTACCTCACTGACTGCTTATTTATTTGTAAGTAAATGGCTGGCCACTGTTTAATAATAAGAACCAGATCAGAATCCCAGTAAAACTCCCTCATTTATAAGATGAATTTTTCAAACTGAGCAGACAACTAAAATGAATCATCTGCTCTAAGGCATGAGTAATTTAGGCAAAACTGGTAATTTAACCGAAACTTGATAAACATGACCTTTCATCCATGAATTCTGTTTGAAGATTGCTACACAGTTGGGTTTTTTTCCACCTAAAGTAACTGGTGTATTTCAGTAAATGTTAGGAAACACACATAAGGAGCTTACTAGCAGTTTATTTAAATATCAAATTTGAGTGTTTGCTGGCACCAGACCTCATTGTCACCTCTGTGTGACTGCAGGCTAAGTAAGGTTGAATACTATTATGCTGGCCAGCCGTAGTAAAGAGTTGGACCTATTTCAACCCTCAGGCAACCATCATCTGCCATCCTAAACAACAAAAAGTTATTACAGTTCCTGTGATTGCTCTTTTAAGTTATTAACTGTTAGACACTTTTTTAAGACCTATCTGTCTCGCAAAGAGTGAAGAACTTTGTTTAGTTTGCCTGTCTTCTTCTTCATTCCCCAACTGTTAACAAAAGGATTAGACGTCAGAGGAGGAAGGGATGAAACACAATACACTTCAAAACCATTTGAAAACGCTCAGCCTCATGCAAAACAGGCAGAAATCCTCTGTGAATATCAATTAATATTTTCTGATACCTCAGAAAAAAATTTGCTACTTTCTGTGAGCATCTGTTTCTTCTTTTTGTTTTTCAGAAAGGAAAAAATAAATCTGATTATTATAGGAAGGAGCTCTGCATTGTAATGTGCAGGGATAACTCAGGAATCCTTTTCATATTGCAGGGATGCAGAAGATCTGAGTGCACAGCATCCTCTCCTGAAGCCTATAATGTTCTCCAATGCATTTTCATAACCTGAAACTGGTAAATTGATTAGGTCTATGTTTTACTTTGTTTGAGGAAGGGAAGAGGAGTTCAGAAATTGCCAAACCTGATGAACAAAGCAGTGTGAGGTAACGTTTAAGGAATTTTCTGACATTTCAGACAGCACTAAAAGATGACCATTCCCAGGGACTGTTTCCCTGCCCTGGGCAGCAGTGCTATTTCTCCCAGCAGTTTAAGGGATCTTGTTATTGCCCTCAGTTTCTACACCAGAAGTCCTACTCCTGATAAATCATGACCTACTTATCTGACATAATTACAGGCAGCATTATAGAAAGCTGATTCATGAGCAATAAAGCACACCATCATTCCTACTGCTCTCTTAATTTCACTGTAACTTCATTAAACTCGTATTACTGACTATTGTAGAGACTGAAGAAGTAGGAAGGAAAACCATTTTCCTGTTGAAAAATGGCTTCCTTAGGGGTAGGAACTATTTAAACCTCAAATGACTATAAACTCACAGCAGGTCTAGTGCATTGCAACGTGTAGCTATGTTTTAATTTCCTTAAGCCACAGGACATAAGTCACAGTTCCAGTAGTGGCTGGAGTGTGATATTCAGTGCTGATAATGATGCAAAGCTGCATATCCTGCAGTTTCCCAATGCGTGGTATGCCACTGGAATTTCACAGAGCTGAGATGATGCCCCTTTGCTTGTGCAGGGTTAACACCTTCAAAGGCAGCAGTTTAGTTGTCGTTTTAGAGCTTAAATGAATGCACTTTCCCCTTCTGAATAACGAGTGTTTTGAGCACGGCTGGCCTCCAAAACCATTTCCCCTCTTCCTCCTTCATAATTTTTCTTCCAACTTCCTCTGACCAATCTAATGATGATTTTAGTTGATCAAGACATGCTGTGCCACCCATTTAAGTCCTCAATGCACTGAGCTTTCTCTGGGTAACAGATACTTTTTTAAAAGGGCATCCAAGCAGGTTCCTCTGTCTATTCCCCACTGCATCGCACGGCTACCTGCACAATCTCGAAGGAACATTCTCTATTTACACAGAGCATAATTCCACTACTAAAACTTTTAAATCAATATCTGTAGCTAGAAATGTATTTTGTCTCATGAGATTACTATAAAATAGGGTAGTATTTTGAGTATCACCCTTGCTGAACTTGTACAATTAGGAAGCATCATTATCCTAGCGCTCCAGTTGAACACCCACATCGCAGCACAAATCCTGACATGCACAGGATGAGGAAAAGCACCTGAAGCAGCCTATCCACAAGTTCACAATCCTACTTAAGTGGTCATCTCTCTTCAAACTCCTTTAATTTACCTACATCCTGCCTTTCCAACAATTAAGCAGCTAGCAAATGCAAATGTAATTAAACTACAGCCATGAAAACTTAGAGACAGGTAAATTGGATGGTTAGAAACACTGTGGGTATACGCGCTCTTGATCTTAAACACCAACATCTGAATAACACCACAGCATTCCTTGCTCAACTGCTATTCAGTGGGGAAAAGAGAAATTTCAAGAAGATAGCCAGGAATTTGTAATTAATAAATCGAGATAATCGAGTTTTCGCTTCCCACCCAAGCACCACACCAAGCATCATCTCACACAGCTCCCTTGGGGCCTACAATCAGCCCACAGAGGCAGTAGCTAAAACAAGAACATATATATTTTTCCACTTGACTGCACTGGTTTACGGTATCATTACTGTATTACGTTCTGGTGAGTCATAGTTTTGACCATTCTACGCTGGCAAATCACCAAGAATGTATTTTAGAGAATATAAAAATCTACGCCCCATCTGCCTGAAGATGTTTAAGGTGTTTCTGCTGGTCATTGTATTCGTCAAATTCTCTGACAGATTGTTAAACTGAATCTGCCAGTTCGTTTCTTAGCAAAAGCACTTGATGAATTTAAGCTTCTGTTCCTCCCTCTCACTTTCCTATATTGATTATTTCCTTGCTTTATGCATTCATCCCACTGCAATCTAAGGGAGGAATAATCATTTGATCCGTTTTGTTCATGCACAGAGTAAGAGAGAATTATCTGAAAGGCAGCAGTATGTGCTAATATTGAAGTACATATAATCTGTAAAATAGAATGTACTTAAAATTTTTATTGCTTAGTTTACATTGAAAGATAAAACTCTCTATTTGCTAATGCTTGCTGAATTTTACACTTTTTATCCTTTGCAGATAAGATTAAAGGTAAAAATCAAACAGTGCTTCAGCAGCAGATACCAATACCACAGAAAGGCAAGGCAGACAATTCACAGTCCTACCGTTCCTTGTAACCTTACCTGCTTTCACATCCTGGTTCAATCGACAGTATTTTGAGTGCTCAAGCAGGGGCAGACATTGCTCGATAGGCGTCCAGACGTATGTCTCCGGGCACAACAGGTCAGAGGGCCTGTACTGACCCTAGGAAGGAGAAAAGAAGGAGGAAAAAAAAGAACAAAAATAAAAGTGAGCAGGCATATCAATTGCAGAAGAAAACTCCAGCTACAGCTTTCCAGATTTTCCTATGAACAAGGAATAGTTTTAATCTAATCTGCACCAAGTGAGTCAAACGGCCTCACTGAAAGGCTTAACTCCTTTAGCAATTTCAGCACCAGCTCAGGAATACAAACTTAACCTTGGCACTTAAGAAGATGTAAAATTAATATAACCCAGTTTTACGGTATCCAAGATGAACTATAAAAGTTTTGGCTTTGCTTACTGAAACTCTGTATTTCAGTTATCCTCTAGAGCTCTGCTGAGCTAGTGCCAACACTAAAAACTCAGCACCTCCAAAAGCAGCTTGTCTTAAGTGTTGTTCACTCAAGCAAATAATAGAGATTCCCCTCCTCACCCCAAATCTAATAGAAAAAAACCCAACTCACTCTACAGTAAGCAGGATGCTGGGTTTTTTATTGCATTACTTTGTGCATCGCTACTTAAATAGTAACTTTTCCTTTTTGCTTCATGGATCTCTTCCTGGAATGGCTTACAGGTAATGATTAGTGGAATTCTACCATGTTTTGCTGATTTATTAACAAGATATTCTTTGCAGACGTTCCCAGAAACTAAACAGCCATAATTACTTTCCCTTCAGCTACACAGAAAATCACCACCTCAGCAGTAACAACCTCCTCTAATCAGATCTTCATCTGATTTCAAATAAAATTATTCATCGGCCTATAACTTAAGTCAAAAATCTATCTTTGAGCCACTGCTCACTTAATCCATACCCTCTCAACACTCAGAGCCATATGGTGGCAATATCAAATTAACTTTTCAACTGAAAACTCATTACACATAACAGCTTGGAAAACACAGGCGTGCAGTAAGTGAAAAAGTTCAAGAACTACAATTAAACAGGTTGTGGGGCACCAGTTAAAAGACTGGGTGTTACAAGAAGTCACACTGCAACTGATGCAACTGGGAGTTCTTCATATTAATTACTTCAAATAGGTAATGATCATCATCTTGCTATGAAGTTGGTATTTTCCCCCTAACATCTAGTATGATAAAAGGCAAAGTGGTCCTGAATGAAGCTGATGGATGTTTGGGAAGGAACTTGGATCATTAATGTGACTACAGCCTGATGATGAAGATGTGCTTTAAAGTTGCATTCACAAGCTCTGCTATTCCTCTTTTAGACATCTCCTTCAGAACCCAAGTTCTGAAAATCAGAAGAGCTATTCTTTAAATGTTCACAGACACCTCCAACTCCTTTTATTCTCTTACTGTCCATAACAATAGTTACAGAATTAAACTATTTTTCATTACCTATTTCCCACCAACTCTAAATTCTTGAGTAAGAAATACAGAAATCATCTCTAACAAAAAGTCATTAGCTGTCCACATAGGAAAAAACCCCAAAACCAAACCAACCAAGCTTCATGCTGAACCTTGTCAAATACCTGATGCATCTGTCCCAAATGAGTCTGCATGTCTCTGATCATCTCATTTGAATAAATTCAGGGTTGACTTGTAACTACCTTTGTTGGTTTTCTGAGGGTTTGTTTTTTTTTTAATTAAATGCAAATTTCCATATAAAGTTAAAGCAATATTACCCTGATTCCACGGAGGAGCTTAAACCTCAAGGCCTTAGAAAATCCTCTAAAGCCAAAGAATGGAAATGACATTATTAAATAAACCACTTTGAAACGTTATGCTACCTAAACAGAAATAGTTGAAAGGTATAGAAAGGTAATGTTTTAAGAACACAATTTTAATCACCATGACTCAGAAGAAACAATGTCAGGACTTGGGGGGGGGGCACACACCTGCCTTTTCAGTCCCACCTAAAAAAAATTAAATAATCAGGACATAATTACTTGCTGATTGATGGCCATTTTCTCAATGGCCAAGAAGGCAGAAACAGCTAAGTAACGACCTTTCAGAGCTGCCACTTGAACACAGAAAGTACAAGGTGGCAATTTAGTCTTCCCTAGTAGCATGGGTATACTCATGGGTGTAAGGACCAGCCACTTACAGGTTTTCCAAACAATACTGCCCCAACATCCTGAAGTACATCACACTTGTGAATCCCACACGTGAAAATCACAGCACTGCACAGCCTTATTCTAAATTTCCCAGCTACTTCCATCATGTCATACTCTGTCATAAAATGGGATGTATAAAGTTAACTGCATTGCAGTGTTACTGGCTTGGTTACAATAAAAAAAGAGTTTCTTTAGTACTGAGCAAAATAGTACTGGGAAAAAATGATTATCCAATCCACTGCTGTGGCTTTGGTAGTTATTTAGGCATCAAAATAACCTACCTAGGGAGGGAAAAAGGAAGAACCAGTTCTGAGGTAACTTCCTTTAGATGTTTTCGTCCTCCAAAATTTAGAATCTTGTTAACTCCCCTGAAGACAGGTGAGGCTGAGCTGATGACACATCCCTGACCAGTGACGCACAATATAATTAGAAGTAAAAATTAAACAAGCCATTGATGGTTTTTAATATCCTCCCTTTTTAAAAGCATTTCCAAACATACTAGAAGTAGGATGTTTCTCCTCTAAAGGCATTTTATTTACTCTACTGGTTAACCCGCATCCCATGACTCATTCCGTGGAGGAAGTGGGAACATGGAGAAACACAGAGACAAGTTTCCCAGCGTGGAGCATCAGCACTGTCTCTGTATTGATAGAATTAAAAAGAGAATCCACAGCACCTCTTAAATCAAATGCAGTAAGCTCTGAGGGCTTGTGTCACCTTTTTCCTCCCCCAACTACTTACTCTCAATTTACTTACTTAAAAATGCTAAAAACAACTCAACATGAAAGTAAACAATGAATCCACCCCACTTCCCCTCCCCTCCCCCTTAATCCTGGGCTGTTAAAAATCTCAACCTGAGAGCCCAGCCACATTCTGCCACCTGCAAATCAAGAAAAATGCTCATATTTCATTATTCACTCTAAAACTATTACATCATCTAAAAAAATTGCCTCTAAGCATACTATTTATATTCCTCCTTATTCTTAATATCGCTGATTTGCAGTATACACCCAACATAAATCCAAAATAGAGAGGGGATCTCCTGAAGGCAACTGCTGCAGAGCTATTTAATCACAGTACAAGCACTTCATCACGTTTGCAAAACTATTTTTGAAAATCATTTCTCTTTGGCTTGAGATTAAATTAGCACACATTCCAGAAGTAACTCAGTCTATGGTAAAACCCCACAACCAAAACCATTTTGCTTTCTTTTATCTCCTACTATAAAAGCTCTTGCTCAGTACAACTGTTTATGCTGTCCAGACCATCCTGGGAATACTTAACTACAAGACTTTCAACAAAAAGGCTCATCTTACAGAACATCACTAAGCACTTGTCTTATGTTTCAGCTTCTTAAATCCAATAGAACGGGCTGATGAAATGCACTGTCAGTACACAACAACTGCACATATTTCCCTCTGAGCACCTACATTTTGTCACGAAATACCCCAGATGATGTAAAATGTGCTGTTCTGAAATGGTTTGGGAAACAAAACAAAGATTCACCTTTGCCTAAAACGTCATTATTTTTGATGCTGTTTAAAATTTTCACGGACATCCAGAAACACCCTTCTTGAGGCAGATCAGGGACAATTTTGAGCTGTTACATGAGAACAGGCACTACATGTCGTACCAGATGCCCGTGGTGTAGCCAAATCCCCTGCCTGTGACGGCTGTCAACCACCAGTGCTCAGCAAGGACTAAAAGAACAGTATAAAAGCACGTAGTGTTACCCCGCCGATACTCTCCTGACCTTCAACAGTCTGCAACAGAGATTCATTCCACCTCTGGAAAACTCCAGAAGTAATGCATTTTGCCACTCAGTAATCCTGAACAACTGCTTTAATTTACTTCAACCTACAAACTATAGTTCTATTTGTTGGCCATTCCTACCTCTACTACAGAAATGCAGTGAGCAACCGTTGCCTTATCACTGATGGAGATACCACATTTATCTTTAATGTCCCAGTCTGAAGGGACCTAAATTCTTTACTTGTTCCTCTTACGTAGATATGCTACTCCATACTTCTAACCATTCCAGCCAACCCATCCTCTCTCCAACCCTACTTTCCTTTCAAACAGGGAGTTGGAACTTGATCTTTAAGGTCCCTTCCAACCCTAACCACTCTATGATTCTACAAATCTATCGAGTGGCTTGATTAAAAATCAATAATGAAAATTAGTATGGCTAAGAAAATCCTGAACGTGTGGTTTCTCCTACTAAATCAACATACTGTAATAGAAACCTGACTATTTAATAAAAAATACCTCCAAGACTTCTTACTTTCACTAATGTTTGGGGCATTTTTCCTCCCATATAATATAAAAGAAGGAGCCTTTCAGGTGCTTTCCTTTATACTGTTAGACATGCTGCATTTTAATTGGAAACTTCTGGAAATAAAATTTTACAGCGAGGCCGCCAAGTCTAAATTAATACTTCACACCACGGTATTTTTTTTTTTTGTTTTACAGTTTCCAAATCAGAATCAACCAGAACTTCTCTGAACTTTTGTTCCACAGGAAGGGCAAAGGTTTTAATGAGCCTTTAGTCTAGAGATTACTTTTTAAATATTTTGTAAAATCGGAGGGATTTGGTAAGCACTTGAGATGAAAAACACCAGCGGAGCTTGTTTTTGTAGTCTAAGTAAAATTTAAAATGTAAAACTACCAAGAAAGAGAATAGTCTCCAAACCAAAGAAGGTCAAACACCAGTAGCACTGAACAAACAGAATAGGAAGGTTAAATATACATTTAATTCTTTTATCAGGTACAGTTTACATCTGTATTCTATTTTTTCACAATAAACCCATTGATCTCTTATTAAAAGCGAATTAAGATTGCTTTTGTCTCCATTTCAAGCCAGCTGCTTAAAAAGAAGCTCTTGGACCACATAAACACAACAACCCCAAAATTATCAACAGCAATCCATTAGAGTGAGGGAGCGCTGCCCGAGAAGGAGCACGCCAGCCTACGGGTTTATTACATTCAGTCTTCTCATTGAAAGACAACCCCACTGGAATCCCATCAGCAGAAGTGCTATAGCAGACCCTTGCTCCCTGATTTCATTACATAAACAGAAATAGACTTCCCTGATCCCCAGGAGAGTCCTTTGCAAGTAACTCTAACTCTGTGTTTTCACAGACAGAGGTTGGACCGTGCCACACTGCACACATCTGAGTCTGTTTGTGCTTCCAACCATCCGCAGTCGCTCACATGGGATTCATCTGTGGAAGGCCTGAAAGACTTCAGGAAAACAGAAAAACCCCCACCCCAAAAACACCCTACAGAAATTCACTCCCACCTCAGAGTCACCAGTATGTTTTGTCTTTTTAAACAAACCCCAAAAAACTCCAAGGTTATTAGATGTGAAGTAGAAATCTAGCAGCTGTATTTATCCATGAGGGCTGGTTGGAGGCTCCAGATTTATCAGCAAGTGTATTCAGCATACAAGTACACACCAAAAACATGTTAGATCAACCAGTGTGTAGTTTGTGGGTAACTCAACGAGTAAGTAGCAATCTGGATTTAACAGTGACATGTACAGACTGCCTGATATACTCCCATACCAGTGTCAAACAAGCTCATTTCATCCAACTGCAAACTTGGAATGCATTATGCAGCCACCATTTTTGGGACCCAAGAGTTGCACCCTTGAGAGCTCAGCCACCTTTCTGTCTTTACAGAATAGCTCACTGTAATCCTTTAAAGATGCTACAAATAGTAACCAAAATCTGTCTTCTAGCTCCTCAAACTCAACCTACTTTAGAGAAGTATATCAAGTGCAAGGGAAATACTTGTGCTCTTCAAGAAGCTGAGCTGATTCTCACTCTTTTAGTTCCATAATCTGAGGCACAAAACCTGTGTAATGGGAATTTTACAGGCCAGCCAGGGTGCTTTATGGGCTTCCCAATGCATCTCAAATACAGAAATGCACTGTTTCTTCAACACAACGTATTTAGGCAAAGTTTCTAGCTTGTACAATTAGAAGCACTGGGAAACATTGCTTTATGTTTGGGTTTTTTCCCCTAAATTTTAGCTGGGAGAGTTAGATACACAATCCAACATCACCCCTTCACTGGGAAGGTGCCATGTGGTAACTATAAATCCTCACACACAACCAGTACAGTGCAAGGCTGCTCAAGGCCATGTGTGGTGTTTGACGCTGTAGAGACTGTACAAAACATGACAAAATGGTCCCTTCAAGACCAACAAGGAGTATTATGCCCCTACAACAGCTACTGTACCCTGGCTCCAGGCTTTGGAAGACAGAAACAGCAAGATGAGGATTCTGAACTGCCCTAAGTTGGCTGACCTCTTATCTATAGCTGAAATAAAGTAACATCACAGAATCAAAGATGGATTTGGAAGGGATCTCCAGAGATCTTGGTCAAGTCCAACCCCACTGCCAAAGCAGGTTCCCTAGGACAAGTTGCACAGGTAAAATATCCAAATGACAGTCAAGTATGAATACAACTCCTGAAACTGAGAAACAACAAAGAGAAGTATCACAAGTGTAGCTACTCAAAAAAGCTTGCATAAAATTAGGGTCCCTTTTTAAACATGTTTTCTAAGTATTTTTACATCACTCAGCTATAGATGTATCCATCATTTCCCAATGTTCCTTTTATATTTTTATTTTCTGACGACTTATTATAGTATCTTTTTTGCTTCTGTCTGCTAAGCTGTGCCACGTACTAGATAGTATTTTACTAAAATAGGTTACTGAAGTTAAGTTTAGCTGTCTTGCAATGTTGCTACATAATCTTGTGTTTGGCATATGAAAATAAGAGATGCTGATACAGTATGGTACTTACAGGAAAACCGTACTGTACATTCCTGGCTTGAATTCCAGAAACTTCCACCAAGAATATTAAAACACCCCATAGCTTCAAATATCACAGAATCACAGAACTGTAGGGGTTGGAAGGGACCTCCGGAGACCATCGAGTCCAACCCCCTGCCAAAGCAGGTTCCCTAGGACATACATTGCCATTTTTTATATCTCTCTTGTCTACTAATAATTGGGCAATCTCAGTGATACTAAACTGGCAGGATGCTGACATCAATACAAGATCAAAATTCCAAAAGTTTCCAATTCAAGACATATTTGTGCACGTTCAGAGACCAAAAGGCCCTATGAATTTAAAGCAGTTGCATCTTCAAAAATTTTGCCGGAAAAAGCCCCATAATTTAGTGATTTTTAAATAAAATATATAAAAGCAGTTAACATTTACTGCAAATTAAAAAAGCCAGTTGGGAACAAGCTAATGAAAGACTGTACCAAAGAGACATACTTCTGAAGCTGGAAGCTGGTATCCATCCTGCTCATAGAGAAGCTACTCAAGAATCCTAAGACAGTAGCACTGTTTGAAAATGTGTGAGTGGGAAACAAGAAGAAAGAAGAGTTAAACTCACACATTTGAGGACTATTATTAGCTTCTCTGAATTTTAGCCAACTTTTTCAATAATGTAAAAAAAAAAGTATAGTACAGGGGTGTAATACGTGTTGTCTTTTTACTTCAAAAAGCAAAGGTACTGGAGAATAAATTGTATAGTAACTGAAATTGAACTTGTTTACTTTAAATCTGCTGCAGAAATTCTTAAGGAGTCCTTAGCATTCAACTTGAAAAGAGAGAGATTTAAAAAACCCTACGACAAAGAGATAAAACCCAAGTTGGGGCCTCTTGAGGAATGCTTCATTAGAGACACACCAACTATGTTGACTTAGATCTAGCTCAGGAGGAGTTTATTTTGGCAGCTGTGAGAAGGAAAAAAAGCAAATATTTCAATCATGTGGATCCTATATCTTTCTCTTGAAGAGTTGCCATAAGCTAGCAATATTTTTTTTAGTTCATTAAATTAAGTGTATGAAATTAAGTATTAAAGTTTATTTTCTTATATTTAACATGAAGTGCAATAATCACAGGAAAAATATGCACACCCTAATATATGGTACTCACGCTTTACACTTACATACACAAAACTGTCACGTTGGTATCAAATAGCTTTAAACATTCATTAATACCTCACTAGCTGAAAGAACAGCATTCATCTAAGAACTTACAGACATACTGCACAGGAAAGCTAAATTAATGCCCTGTCAAAGAGGCTTCTGCTGTCCCATTATCAAAGTAAAACCACAACAGACTATGTTTATTTAATAGAAAAAAAAGTAATTAGTCAAACACAAAATTAACTTGATAGAACTTAAACAAAAGCAAGTACCAGAACATTAATGTTCCCCAGAAGTAAACCACCAACACCACATACAGCAGTCCCTATCATTTCTTATTGGTATTTTTAAAAACATTGACCATGATTATGATGTACCAAAAAGTAAACCAATGCAAATTAACTTTTGAATCCTTTCAGATAATTAAAATGAAAATGGGAACTAAACCTGCTATCCTTACTCACAGGACTCACTTCAAATCAACTCTGTTTTTTTCATCATCTATTTAAAGCAATAAAACCCCTGAATAATTCTAAGGGATAACATAAGAGAAAAGCCAGTATATTCCGTAGTAAGATTCAATATTTGCTTTTCAGGTATCTATGAAGTTTCCAAGTTACTCTTTCCATACATGCACAACACATACATTGCTCTTCAACTCAGCCCAGCCTGCAGCTTCTTGGTTTCTGGATAAAACTGTTCAGCACTGTGCACCAATGGGCTGCACACAAACTTGTGCTTCATCCCATCAATAAATTCCTCTGTACTTTTTAACCCTTGCCTTGATGTCTATCTTCAAACCCAACTTTCCTCTGGAACCCCAAACCTTCTCTGTTTCCAGCTCCAAACTCAACCCTCCACCCTACTCGCTCACCCACGAGCGGCAAGCTGCTCAGAGGACAGGCTACCACACTTGCTACTCGGTGCCCTGCTCAGCCTGACAGGTTGGCTCTATCTCTGCATTACCAGAGATTCCCATCGCACTACATCTGGGAATACCGCCTCTGTACTAGGCATTCCCAAAGCTTTATTTCTGCCTCTAATGGGGTTTCCAAAAACTCAGCCAGAAACACGCAGAACTTGCCAAAAATCCATCCAGACGGACTGTGAGGGCAAGAAAATAAGACCTGCCCAGGAAAGTCTGAGCTGGTAGTAGCCTTATACTGAATAAATAATTTTATACATCACCTTCAAGCCCAGCTATTGACTCTGTCTGTGGAATATTTGAAGACAAAATAAATACTAGGCTAATTGACAGCTTTTCAAATTGTGAAACACTGATATTCAGGAGTTGACATATACTCCTAATTAACAATTCAGATGGGATATGCTGGCTTTAGATGATGATAAGTTATGTGGGATTTTTGAAAGCATTTAGAGTTTATGCAATCAAATAATGCTGAAAAACATCACTTTGAAAAGTGCTACTCCAGCTTTTTTCATTTCTATTTGCTTTCATCCATCTAAGAACAAGAAATAGCATTCTAGATCGATAATTCCAAACATGATTTTTATATTTTAAGGCTTTCTATCGACACACTGTGCATTTGACAACATGCTTTTTCAAGTCCAACAATAAAACAAAATCCAGTAAAATTTCCTGACACAAGAATTGAAGAAAGAATTTCAACAAATGCCTATGGGACTTCAACTAAAGAATGTCACAAAATTCAGGTTAGGACATCCTTAAAACACACAAGGTGTTACTCAGACTGAAAATCTGAAGGTGAAAATAAGGCAATGATAAATCTCCATGTTTAATTGTCTACAATTTACACTATCAGGACAGAGTAACAGTCCTCTGTCAAAAATCTAAGCCTGCTTGTCTCCTCTACATCTGCAGATTAGAAAATGAATACATAAATAAAAAGTTTTGCTTTACCACAGTACACCAAGCACATGGTAGCACTTAAACTCTAACAGCAAGGAGAGCATCAGCTATCTTTACAAAGCATCCAGTATCTGTAAAAAATTCTGAACCATCAAAAGAATTTTCTTCTATTGTTGCTAAAAATATTTATTTTCATAGTACATTTTCATTCATGAAATAAGCATTCTAATTTTAGGTCAATTTTGTTTGTTAAACAAGCTTGCTTTGTTTGGTGGGAGTGCAGAATTTGCAAACAAAGCCTGTCTGTGCTCGCTGAGGAGTCCATTCTCAGCAGGAGAGCATCCTACTCCACTCTGGGACCAGCTCAGCTCGTGGAGCTCACAAGCCACATGTCTGAACTGAAGCCATGAGTGACCTCACTGCAACAGTCTCCAAATGAGACAAAAATCTGTATAGTAAGGAAAAAAAAGTGTTAAGCTTTGTCACCACTATAGCAGAGATGGTCTGTAGGCTCCAAAACCCAAAATGTGCCAAGCAAAGGGGCATCACACCTCCCCTACACTGCCAACGCCTACTATACAGAGCCAAACCCCCAGCACCCCAGAAGGCAGCATCTGGGCTGCCACCACAGCCTGTACCAGCCACCACTCATCTTCTGAAGACTCAGAACCGCAAACCAGGCTGCAGCTATATTAGCTGCCAGAAGAAAGACTAGACTGGGAGAGCCCCAGAGCTGCTGATCTTCAATGCACTGGAGTCCCTCTGGAACCATGCTAAATATAGAGTGGGGAAAGAATCCAAAGAGGGGAACACTAAACAAATGTAGGAGTAAGACACAGAAAATACAGCTAGAGGGATGTGATGAATGTTTGTCAAGCTACCTTGCAGGGAAGAACATTGGCCTGAGGGCATCCTGCAGTACAAATATTTGTAGCCTGTCAACATGGTCTTTTGACATTAACTTGTTTTCAAACTCCCCCTTATGTTTATGTATTATGTCTCCTTAATTATAAACAAAATCCCAAACTTTCAGAACTGGAATTCTTGTCCAGTAAGTCCATTTTTGGTGCATAAAAGTGAAGAAAATGAAGTTTAGTAGCAAATTCATCATGCAGATTTTGCATCTATTAGCAATGCAAATGCACACGTGCATGCCTGTACCTCTGTAAAACCCCCCAACACTATTCTCATAGCTAGAAGAGAATCACCATTATGCTTTCACCCAAATTATTACCATTAAAAGGTACACAAAATGTCTACTTGCAGGTTTAGGAGAACATAGTGTTTAACATTACATATCCCCAACGTCTTTGAGTTGAACATCAACACTTTGGTATTCTCTTAATGATGATGTTTGGAAACTGTTTTCTTTATAACCTTTACAGAAGAAAACAAGTTTGAAGGCAAGTGGGCTGGAATCAGTAACTGCACCATATGCTACGTTCAATCCTGATCACACCAAAACCTGGTAATTCAAGGGTACATTAAACATACATCAAAATATAGGGTTGGGGGAATTAAAATTAGAACTGCACTTACAAAAAACCCAACCAAGCACTTTGTTGGCAGACTAACAGTTTGTAATCCTGGGGTGCACTAGGAGCATGGCCAGCAGGTCACAGGAGGGGATCCTCCCTCTCTGCTCTGCCTGGTCAGGCCCCACCTGGAGTGTTGTGTCCAGTTCTGGGCTCCCTGGGATAAAAAGGACAGGGATCTCCTGGAGAGAGTCCAGAGGAGGCTACAAAGATGATTAAGGGCCTGGAGCATCTCCCCTATGAGGAAAGGCTGAGTGAGCTGGGGCTGTTCAGCCTGGAGAAAAGAAGATTGAGAGGGAATCTGATCAATGTTTATCAATATCTGAAGTGTGGGACACAGGGGGAAATGACCAGCCTCTTCTCAGTGTCTGTGGAGACAGGACAAGAGGCGATGGCCTCAAGCTGGAGCACAGGAAGTTCTGCACCAACATGGGCAAGAACTTTTCCCCAGTGAGGGTGAGGGAGCCCTGGGACAGGCTGCCCAGGGGGTGTGGAGTCTCCTTCTCTGGAGATATTCCAGAACTGTCTGGATGCCTCCCTGTGTGCCCTGTCCTAGGGACCCTGCTTTGGCAGGGAGTTGGACTCGATGATCTCTGGAGGCCCCTTCCAACCCCTACAATTCTGTGAATGTGTGAATTCAATAAAGCTCCCTACTGTACCCAAGCACACACATTTTAAACACAAAAGCTGTTTTTCAGGCACTTCTAAGCATTTTTAACACAGTTTTAAACTAGAAAGCGAAATATAACAGCCATGTATGCTTAGCATCATATGCCAATAAACACTGATGCAACAGTTCAAGTGCTGGTGATGTTTAGCAGATTCAGAGAATCCTTTTGGTTGATGAAGACCTTTAAGATCATCAAGTCCAGTTGATAATGAAGCATGGCACGTTCCAACAGCACCACCACCTTGTGCAGATGATCTCCAGCTGCCCCCTTTCAGGGACGTTTTCTCTTGGAATTGCACTTTCCAAGCAACCTAATGCAGCCAGGAGCCAAGGATTTGGCCATAGACCCTCAAAGAGTTCATAAATCTCAGGGCATCAACACTGCAAAGAGACTCTCAGGAGAAGGTTCACATTCCTTCTGGTTTGTTGTTCCTCTAGAGACACACAACCAGCACAGGGACAGGAGGATTAAAGAAAGCCCACCTCATGCAGAACTGAGTTTTATAGGGTACTATAGATTTTCAATATTTCTGTGGCAATTTGCAACTTTTCCAACTTAACAGGCATTGGCTTGAAGAACAACATTTCTTTTTTCTTGGATCATCACACTACTCACATCACAGTGAAGGAGGTAAATGTACCATCATTTCAAACTTCATCAAAAGGTGGGGCTGTTAGAACAGGAATTTGAGTACTAACAACTTTGTCATTGAAATGATCAAGACTACAAGTTTCCTTATCCCCCACTGACAGAGAATCATTTTGCACTTATAAATCCATTAAGCAGCAGCAACAAGTGAAACAGATACAAGAAAGAAGCCAATTTATCTTCTAAAATAAAGTTTCAGTCAGGCCTTACAACATGAGCTCCATTAGAAGCACACAATGTTTTATGAGAAACACAGAAAATACTATCTTGCAATGATTTAGACTGCATGGGTGTTGTCCTTTGGATCCTTTCTCAGCACCACACCTAATTTAGCAGGAATTATGGTGGAACAGCTCCAAAGCTTCTCCCTATGGAGACCTCCCCACCTGATCTCCCTGCACAGTATCCTCAGGTTGCTCAAACTGAGAAGCAGGGGCAGAGTTTGGGACCAGCTCGCCAGCTCTCAACCAGCTTTTGCTCAGCGTCCTTCACTGCCACTGTAAGACTGAAATGGAGATTGCAAAGAGTAACAAGCCCCCCCAATATATTCTAATATCTCTCTGCTTTCTTCTCCCTTCCCTCAAACAGAAGATAATTAAAAACAATTAGTAGCAAGGCACACAAACCTAACTGATACTAAAATGTAAAGAATGTTTAAAAAAAAATTCACTAAATAAATCATGGGTCAACTTTACTGACCACAGCAGCACTAAGTAGCCCATGCAAACACGAGCTGCAGTACCTTAAATAAATAAATGAAATCAGTGGAACAAAAACCTCATCTTGTCTTCTATTCATTCACAAAACAACAGTGCATTTGTGTTGGGGAGAACAGAGAATTTGGTTCCTGTGTACTTTTGCTCCATGAACCCATTCTTCTTTAATTAGTTGACAATAGGGTCATTTTCACACACACCCCCCTTTTTTTGGTCATTCTAGCTCAGTGTCATTTGTGAAAATATTTTTATTCTGACCAAGGAAGGGGAAGGAAGCAAACAGTACAATATTCTATCAAAAAAGATGGTTTACTCCCTAGAAACCTTCCTACTAAGAATCCCTAAATTATCTACCACAGCAAATAACAACTCTTCATAGCTTCAGCCATTCCTTTTGGAACAGTTCAGTTGTTCAGCTGAAAGCAACCAGCCAAAGTGAAGTTTCCAGCAGTGGTTAACTCTCTCACATGATAAGTGGAAACCTCAGGACAGTGTCTGGAAACAGCAAGTGGGTTTTGTGACCTTTTTTTTCTCTCCTCCTTGCACACTCAAAAGACAACAGTTCACCAAGCTCCCGGGTCTCACTAGGCCTCCCCAGTAATGTAACCTTTGAAAGCCTTTGGGACTGGATTTTATTAAGAAAAAGCTTTAAAGAGGCTGTAAGGCAAATATTTCACTTCTCCATTGAGCCCTCTCAGGGCCCTGATCCATGTGGTCTCAGAGCTCCAGCCAGTGCCCTCACAATTGCCTTCACGAAAGCACAGTACCACCCAAGGGCCTGCCAGGCCCCACAAACTTCCACTGCTGCCTCTAATGCCAAATAAAGAGAGCACAGATTTGGTTTTAAATTATTTGCATCTGAACAATGTTGGTGGCTACAGCACAATAGCACAAAGTAAAGCTACATCCCCTGCTAGTGATATGCTGGGGGTGTGAATACACCATTACTTACCATCTTCTGCAATCTTTTGCTAATGAATCTTTGCTCTGGGTTTTGCTTATTTTTAATCCGTTACTTAATCTGAGCTGCAACATAGTATTATTATAGAAAATTACTATTGCTAAGAAAGATCAAACTCATCCAGAAGATCTCCATAAGGAAACACCATAAAACCCTCTAAGCCTTGTCACCTCATTTAATGCAAAACTCCCTCCTGAAAGGAGGAAAAATGCAACTTTTAACAGAGACTTAGGAAAACCAGAAGGAGCAGCGGGGACATTCAAGTGCATTTACACATGAGCTTTCTTAGTCACTTAGTCAAAAACCTTGACACTAAAAATAATTCATACCAAGTCCCAATTTAGCTCATTCTGAAAACTTTGTACTCAAACAATTCCTGTTTTTTTCTCCTTTCCTCCCTTTCTCTTCACCTCCAGAGCCTACTATCTTCTTTAGTACAATGAAGGCAATAACTCATGTTATATAAACAAACAGTAGGACTTGATGCCAGTATTTGAGAGCCTTAGAGAGAATGCAAAGTTCAGACATCATTCTCTAGGACAGAGATGTAGACATGATGGTAGACCTTAGGCTTAAAAAAAAGGATAGTGCAAGAAGAAAAAAAAACCCAAATTTTCATGGGAGGTAGGACAAAATGTAATATTCATTAAGAAGAAAAGTTCAAGTCAGAGAGGAGGAAAAAATATTCAATGGTAAGAGTAATAAGACACAGGAATATATACAGATAAAACCACAGAGACACATATAAGTTTATCAAAGGAGACTTCTGGAATACACATGTCCAAGGAGTCTTAAAAGTTAATACAAATGTAGTTGACCCTGCCTTGGAGTAAGGGGATGGAGTACATAAATCCATGTCCCTTCACAAGTCTACTTCTCCATGACTGCGCTATTCCCTAATGGCTCCAAATTATTCCCCTCTATAGGGGGTCTGGGACTCCCATTCCCAGTCAAACATGGATGTTGAACTTTGAGCAAAGGAGACTGTTAGCAGAATTGTGTTTAATATTAGGACTGAGGGTAAATAATAGAACCTCATTAATACATTTTTACTTGGGAGACGCAGTACAGTCAGCAGCTAAACAAATTCAGACAAAGAAAATAATCATTCACAATAACAAACTGTGATCTAGATTAAGTGTAACACTTCAGAGAAGTGTACTGTGATACCTCTGTAAAATTAATGAGGTCTTAGTAAAACCAGACCTCATTAAACTATCTACCATTAAATCTTTCCTGGAAAATTGGAGAAAAAACATCTCTTGAGTAGATTAACTGATGTGTCAGCCAGCTCCTACTGTAAAGACCACAAGGTGAAATACAGCAGAGCCAGGAAAAGCAGGAGCTCCTTGCTTTCAGACCAAATAAATTCCACTTGACAATACTGCCTAGTTAGTGCTAATACAATCAGCAAAATAGCAAAAATAAGAGAGAATACAATAAGAGCAATTGGATTTGAAGTTAAATGAGAGATCCGATACTTCGGGTGTTACCAGATTCAGTAAGCGTGCCGCACAGAGAGAACTCATGTTTTGATGACTTACACTTTGGTGACAGATTTAAAGGACTGATTTTTCTCCAGGACACAAGAACTTTGTTATATTGCCCAAGACCTGAAAACTGGCATGGCTAGGAAGAACTTCACACAGAGACAACATCAGAAAACGCAAAGAGCATTATCTTTGTAAGTATATTTTAACCTTTTGCATCATGGCACTGCAAGATATCCAGCTCTGCATATGCAAAAATTCACTCACTTTTGGGAATTATTAAATCAACAAAAAATGAACACAGCATTCTATTCATTTGCTTGTTAGAAACTTGAAAATGAGACTCGATTCCATGCATTCTTACACTTACTAGCAAGGACTAATGGATTTACAGAATCATAATGGGAACATTCTGAAACACGAGTTGTGACCTCATTCCTCAGATGGAGAAAGATTAAAGACACATGAGTTGTGAAGTATGTTATTCCACCTCAAAAAAAAAAAATCCAGCCAAACATCTCTTGTCTATACATTTCAGTTTCTAGTTGTCACTTTAATTGCTAATGGTTGCTATGGAGTCCCCCAAATCAGTCTGCAGATAAGATTTAGTACAAGTCAGCAATAAGCAGTGAATTTATGACTATGCAGAGTCACGAATTAGGCATGATAAATTTCTACCAGCGATTAGCATTCAGAGGAACGTTTGCTTCAGGTTTTTTAACCTGATCCTGAATCTTTTTAGCAGCTCCTTCTGACAGAGACAGGCAAGTTACCACTAATAACTCTGAAAACATCCACCAGTACAGATCTGGTCTACAGTTTAACAACCATTATAATAAAAGTACATGAAAAAAAGTGAGGTTTTAGTTAACTTAATCCTCACACAAGTTAACAATATCATCTTTATTACAGAAACACTATAGGGAGATCATCCCAGGTTAATAACATTGCTGTAACAAGTAAAAGGTGTAGAACTTATCCCAACAGAGGTGGATACATAGGTACTTCATACCTCTCTATCACATTTCTACCTTTATTCTCAAAATGTCTGAACTCTGAGTCCTGAATATAAACCTCCTTATGCATGAACACATCCCTGCTGTTTACAGAGCAAAGAATCATTACTGATGTATATTAAATTTATTAGTAGCATCAAAATTATCATAATAAATCAGTAAATCATTAATATTCAAGTCTGATATTTAAATCATAGAATCATAGGGGTTGGAAGGGACCTCCAGAGATCATCAGGTCCAACCCCCCTGCCAAAGCAGCTCCCCAGCTCATATTGCACAGGGAGGCGTCCAGATGGGTCTGGAATCTCTCCAGAGAAGGAGACTCCACACCCCCCTGGGCAGCCTGTCCCAGGGCTCCCTCACCCTCACTGGGGAAAAGTTCTTCCCCATGTTGGTGTGGAACTTCCTGTGCTCCAACTTGCAGCCATTGCCCCTTGTCCTGTCTCCACAGACACTGAAAAGGGGCTGGCTGATTCCCCCTGCATCCCATGCTTAAGATAATTATAAACATTAATTAGGTCCCCCTTAGTCTTCTCTTCTCAAGGCTGAACATTCCCAGCTCCCTCAGCCTTTCCTTACAGGGGAGATGCTCCAGGCCCTTAATCATCTTTGTAGCCCTTCTTTGGACTCTCTCCAGGAGATCGCTGTCCTTTTTATCCCAGGGAGCCCAGAACTGGACACAATACTCCAGGTGGGGCCTGACCAGTGCAGAGTAGAGGGGGAGGATCACATCCCTCATATTTGGAGCTACTTAGAAGTCACTGTGTATGAGACTGAATATTTCTCTGAAATAACCTATGTGGAAACTGATGCTTTTGGTTGATTGGCTTTGAGGGGAGATATGAGCTTGGGATGTGTTTTACATGGCAATAAGAGAACCTGATCCAAGCCAAAGATAAAGGGATAACATTAAGAGGACCTACTCCTATTTAGTAACATATATTTCTCTAGTATAGAGATGTGAAGCACAAAAAATGTTTACTCAATTTGAGGAAGTTTGGTTTGTAATCAAAGACCCATGAAATAACAAGTTCCAGGTATACAGCTGTAACTGTAGGAAGGTCATGTAATGCAACCTCTATCTAAAAATTACTGTGAGATAGAATTCTTTCAACACTTGTACAACATACACCCCAAAATTTCTGCATTTGGACACGTGTTTATTTTCTCAAGGGGCACACTGGAGTAATGAGAAAGAGATTTGATCACTTCAGAGGTCACCTGGGACTAACACACCAGACATTCTTTCTGCCCTAATAAAAGTCTACAAATAATAGAATCAGGCATAAACATACATATAATTTTCACTTCAGTTCTGCCACACTTCAATCATCTGAAACTTCAAGTAAACAAGTAGAAAAAGAATTCCATATTTCCAAAATTAGAAAAATAAAGCCCCAGGGACATGTCCATGTCCTTCCCCAGGGAGTTCTGACAAAAAAAAAAAAATAATCCTGATTGCAAATATTGTAAAAGGAAAAATTAGGTTAAGAAAAAGACATCTTTGTTTCTAGTAGAAAAATAGGATCCCAACTGGTTTTAACCAGGCAAATGCTGGGTGAAATTCAGTACAGCTTCAACACTTGCACCAAGAAAAAACTGTAACAACTCTCGTACCAATTACACACAGTATAAACCAGCAGCTTAGGGGAAAAAAAGAAAAAGTAATTGCATTCACTTCTGCTTTTAACAATCATATTTTCAGTGGAAGTATCCACTGTCAGCGTTCACTAATGGCTGTTGCTATTCAGAACAGAGCATCTACACATTCCTGCTTTTTGATGCTCTGAATAATGCAGTTTTCACAACCTGACTAGAAAGGCCTTAAAGAAAAAAAGAAAACTACAAATTGGCCTCAAAACCTATGTAAAATATAATAAATAAGCATTTCTCATTATCATTATATTCAATAGTTGTCATTAGTACTACATCAAGAACTAAAGAACTAGTAATTTTTCACCCATTGTATTTCTGCCCCACATTCCAACTGTTGTTTATTCCAATGCTTAGTTCCATTTACTCAGTGTGGGCTTGAAGTAATTACTAAGAGTCTTTAAGATGAGGAAAGGTGGAAGGAGAAAGCTTTTATGGAAGAGAAAAGAGAGGAATAAAAGGGAGGGGGAGGGGATGAGAAGAGAGGGGAAAACGAGAGGAGAAAGAGAAGAAAAAGAAAACAAGGAAAAGAAAAAAGAGAAGGGAAAGAAAAAGGAGGGGAGCAGCAAATTGTAAGGGACACTGCAAGCCTGAATATAGCATGTGACTTATCAGATCCAGGACACAGGCAGCCAACCTTCTAGTCAAAACACATTTGATAAGATACATGTAAAGAGATAAGGACTTTTTGCGCTACCTACAACTTGAAGGAGTAGCACAGCAACTTCATTTTCAGAAGCATTTAACACACATACACAGAGTCAGTCATCCAAAATACTTCTGGGAGTCTTGGCCAGCCACTTTAAAAGCCTTCTCAAAACCTCTTGGGTTTGCTCTCTTATAATTCAGAATAGTCTTTTTCCCTCAGTCACCACCCCAAGCCATTAGAAGGAACAAACACACGGGGTGAAGTCACAGCTCCCAAGTAATGAATGTTCAAGTGTTGCTGCTGATGCAGAGCAGTGTCCTGGCCAGGGAAGGAAGTCTTGGTGGGAGAGAAGAAAAAGAGGTGAGAGGAAAAAGAAGCAAGATGTAGTTATAAGTGATGTTAAGGCAGAAAAACAGGGATTTCCCCCCATACTTCTGTATCATCATTTTCAGGTTGGGTTTTTTTGTTTGTTTTGTTGTTATTATTGCAATGGTTTTGTCTGTAATTTATTCTTTTGTTGCTTGTTTTAAGCCTTGCCAAAAAAATCAAAACCACTCTTTTGCCAAAACATTCATTGCTTCCTTAGATAATGATTTGTCAACCCAGGTTATTTCCATTCTTTATTAACAAATGCTATTGCAAACAAGTTGGCACTCTGTAACAAGTACTGACTTTTCAGAATACTTAACTGACTATTCATGACCTGTTTAATCCAGTAAAATTATGTTTTGTAGTAATTTGAATACATATTCCTATAAGCTGACAGATTTTATCCTGGAAAAGCCACTAGTTCAAATGCTAACAGACTGGATCAGAGCAACTCCTGTCCTCCAAATCACTCCCAGTTTATCTTTTCCCAGTATCAAGGGAAATAGTAATACCAGAGAGAAAAGCAGGCTGATGGCTGGTAGCACCTTTGATACGTGCCAGAGAAAAAGACCATCACAGAGGTGTAAAAGTCTGTGCAGAATATGGCACTAGTTCCAAAGCTGTCTGTTGCTCCACAGCAGAACCGTAAGCATTTTAACCCAAAATCACATCGTCTCTTCCCCTCACACATTTCAGCTTGCACAGCAGACACAAGCTGCTTCAAAAGGTTACCTAAATCCCACAGTCAAAAACAGCAAAAGAGTCAGGACAGGTGAGGATGAGCCAGACCTTTGTGGATCCCGTGGTGGTGGAAGTCCAGGCTACCCACGGGATGCTTTTCACCACTGCAGGAGGAGTGATGCTGAAATTCCTGAAAGCAGCCAAAGAAATGTGCTCTCCAGCGCCATAAAATTCCAGGGGCACCACTTACGACCACAGTTAGTCTGAGGTATTTGGTTTAAGAATGATTAATCACAGATGAATCAGCCTTTTGTTTCTTTTCTGACATTTCAGAACCCTTTCTAGTATTCCATCTATCTGAAGTCTGGCCATGCCTTGATACCGTAGGAGACTGTTTGAAATAATTCCATTTACTTTGGCCTGCATACAAGTCTGGATAAAGATTTCAGTCAAAACACCTCTTCACATCATAGAAGGGTCTTGAAATGGTACACAGAGATAACACAGCAAGAAGACATTAAATCTCTCATGCACTTCAAAGCACCCTGATAGCTATTCACTAGCTTAGCAGAGTGGTTTTGGGTAAAGCAAATCGATCAAAACAAGTAATGATACGTGCTCCAATTGCAGTATTTGCATGCAACTGTTGACGCTGAAAAAACCTCAGAAAACCCAGAACTAAGGAAATTCACATAGAAAATGCCACCAACAAATCCTTTCCAATAGAAGAACTTTGAAGAGATATTGATTTAAGGTCAACAGAGGTCTGAATGGCAAATGCCATTCACACCAGAAGCACAAACCCAAAATCTATTTAGTGTCAATCGCCACAAGACTCAAAATCAGTATCACAGAACTGCAATGGAAAGAACAGAAAGGATCTCAAAGAGGCCAGTAGCAACTGGAAAATCTGAATTTAGCAACACTGAGTTGGGGAGTAAAGTTTTGTTTTTTTTTTTTACTTGGAAAGATACAGGATAAAACAAACAGAGTATCAGCACAGGAAAAAATCCAAGATCCCGTGGCAGGGGGTTGGAACTAGATGCTCTTTGAGGTCCCTTCCAACCCAAAGCATTCTATGATTCTATTCTCTCACTCATCAATCTGATAGGGCTGTTCACCAACAGCAGTTCTTTTATTTGTGTACTTCCATACGTGTTTAATTAAAAGCATTAAACAAATATAGCTAGAGTACTTACACACAAGAAGCAAGCCTGAGACCAACATCATCCTAAAGTTAAAATAAGTTAAAATACTTTTTTATACCTAAAATTTTATCCTGGACTCCAAAATGCATTAGGAAAATTACTTTGTATCTTACAAGTCCTGGAAAGTTTTCCAGGAGACTATTTTCCAACATAAGAACTACCACATCTAAAAGAGCCTGAAATGTTCTACTGCAAGGTCATGAATTTCTTCAGAGAACTATTTTAATCTCATATTACCCTAACCTACCTGGAAAAAATGGATCAAAGCCATTGCTTAAGGTTTCTTGTACAATTTTTCCATATTAACATAGTTAATTGGACTACAGAAATCCTTTTGTCACAATGGAGATTTTCATTTACCAGTTCATAAGTATTAACCTATGCACAGGAAAAAAGCTAAGCGAAGCTGGGAACAAAGAATAGCCTAATATTGTGATATTATATATAATATATATTATATAATCAGATGTGATTTCACTGCTACTCCACTGTTTTAAAAAATCACATTGCAGTCAAATGCAAACAAAACAAAAGGAACAAAAGGAAAGGGGAGAACAGTGAGTCAAAAATCAAGCTTTATTTTTAAAAACTTCTGTAACTACACTTGATCCATGGGGTGGATGATACTCTAATAATTTATCTTCCTGCCTGGTAATCTAGAATTCCCCGACTCTGTTACTAAGTCACAGGAACCCTGACTTGAGGATCTTCTTCCAGGACACTCAGGCCTTTGATCATTCACTGGATTACAACCTATTTATGCCTAAAATTGTACCATTTGAGGAAAGAGAATCTTTCAGATGAAGAGGTCACACACACAGACACCCAACAGCATATTCTCTGCCACTTCAGCCCCCTGACCAGCTCAGCAGTGCCTAAAAATATCCTGTAACTGCACAGACATTCTCTCCATACTGGAGGTGACTGCTCACAGACAAAGGTATAGACAGCGTCTTAAGCACTGCATAAAAAGCAGAACAAGCATATTAGCAGCCTTATTAAAAAAAAAAAAAAACAAAAACCACAACAAACTCTCCAAAAACTATTCTGTCAATGCCTGGGAAACTCCTTAGAGCACACAACATAACCAAGATGATCTGATGCACAAGGGGGAGCTGTTACTGTATATGGCCTAGTCATTGGCATACACAATCACCTGTTACCTCTGCTTTAAAAAACCCCAATGCTTGACTATTACTTTACATCCACAGAAAGGGTAGAATCCAGAAGAAGTGTCTACAATTTGCATTCCAAGAACACACCCATGCAGAGCAAGGCTTTAATGCTTACTGTTGGATATCTGTAGCTCCAATCTAGGAGCCATGTGCATTTAAATCCAAAACATCCAGCTGAGTCCTCATGTGCACAACATTAACACATCAGTCTTGGACTGTAATACGAGTACAACACTTCATTGCACAGATCCCCAAATATTCCAACTACGTCTTGTACAAAAGGCTGTGTTTTACTCTATGTGAAGTGGAACATTGTCAAACATCTTAAATCAACACCATGAAGTTGCTGTTCCTGATACACCCCAACTGAGCAGCTATCCCTCTTCCATCAGCAAGAGAAGAGACAGAGCTGTTTGGTACATGCCAGTAGTCAAGCTCAAGCATCTTTCCTAGAAGCCTAGTAGTACTAGTACTGTGTTTCTGTGAGAAATCAAACACAAATGTCAGCTTTGGCATCTCCCCTGATCACAACCTGTGCCCAGAAGGAACATTTTCAAAGATTTTCAAAATTCCACGATTTTACTGGCAATAGGTACAGCTTGCACATGCTATTCTTTATGTAAGACACTGCTGATATACTTTGCCTGATGTTCACTTGTAAATATCCTAGGACAAATAATTTCCAAAGAAAATCACAAGTAGAGGATAAAACCCAGTGTGTAGCTCTCATCTCTTCCCTTTGCTTAGCTGACATGGGTTTAACAGCAGTTACCTACAGTTACATCACTCTTCCACACTGATATCTTTAAGAGAAGGGAGCCTCTAATATCTCTGTTAAACTGGCATAAAGTCTTCAATATGTATCACCTGTAAGCCAGCGAGCCATTACTGAAACAGTTTAATCCCCAAAGGCAGTGTTTACCCACCCTACTTGACCACTACCAATCACTTCACAAGACCAGCAGCATTATCCAGACATGTATCAGAGCTTTGTTTTAAAATCTGTTTCCAGCATACTGTTTCAGTGAGGGTAAAGTGGAACTACAGAATTAATATCAAACTGATTTTCAATTGCATTATGTTGGGCCACTTCTAAAACAAATATACACAGGAAGGGTAATACAATATAAAATAAAAACCCTTGCAATTCATTTATTAAAGTGTTACTCTCCCAACACTGAGCAGTACTTACCTACTATTGTATGTGTTGTAAATATATATGTATAGGCTTTCTTCTTCTCCCCACTCCCTGCCCCAGGAGTTCTCCTACTGGACCACACTGAATTACCTAAGCATGTTGATACACATAGGTTTCTGGAAGGCTAAAATACATATTCTACCATATCACACTCATATCAGATAGTCATTAAGTCTAAGCAAGGGGAGGGGGAAGGAGAAAAAAATAAAATTAAATTTAAAAATACCACTACAATTTATTCAAATCCCATTATCTGAGAATGAAAACTAGCAGCATCGTGAGACTCTCATATTCTGGGTGCAATCATTTTCAAATAACAGCACAGATCCAACAGAAGAGACAGCACATTATAATAACAAATGTATGGTGGCTACTGAGGCTCCCTCCTAGTTTTACAGTGCTTAATCTTCATATTTTAATAGCTTGCTGGCTACTTTAGTAGACTGACTCACGTACGAGCTTTGTTTAATCCACAGATACAAGGTTCACGTTGTTATCAACACTTACTACCCGTGGCTGAATGCAAAGTGTGTTAGCAATGCTGGCTTTCAGAGCCAGCACACTGTTTGCCATTACAGGCACGTTTCTTCTCTTAAAGTGCCCTAGAGTAAAAACTAAAGGCATTCTTTTTACAAGCCTCAAAGTATGTAGGTTGTAGAACAGACAAGGGATGACGTTAAATAGCAGTGTATCACCATAAACAAATCATCCCAAAGAGAGAGCAAGTCATCAGAAGCTCTGGTTCAAGGTGGTCATGCCATAGCCTTCACCATGATTTTGATGACAGAGGGAGTGTTTTCCAACTCATCCATATGTCTCCCTCAAACTTTCCACACTATTAACAGATGTATCTGGTTACACATAAATGTTCAGCAAGTAGAAGCTAACAGGAGTTACAAAGGAGGGTTGGTGACAGATTGGTCATTTTAACCAACCTGTGGATTTTCCTTGACCCTTTCCTCAGAAATCTGCTACTGGGCTCAAAGCTGCAGCAGCTAATGTAGCTTCTCCTGGTTCCTTCTCAGAGCCAGACCCCTATCTCTAACAAAAAACAAAGAGGAAAACCCCAAGTACAGCCAAGTCAAGGAAGGTGCGTTATCACTGTCACCAAGCAACAGTTCCACAACCATGCAAGCCTTAAAAAAGGGAGAAATTCAGTCTGCTGGAAGATAGGCTGTAAACCTGAGATAGCCAGGTAACCAAATGACAAACTATTATCTCACAGCCTTGAAAACCTCTCCATGTGAACTGCCTTTAAGCCAACTTGTAATAAATACCACATGCAGCTAAATTTAAATAAAAAAATAAAAGAAAACCCTAAGCCAAGTTAAATAGCAGCCAACATTCAAATTTAACCATATAAAGTCTACATTAAAATCCAAAATGACAATTACAAAATATTATATTACTAAGAAGACTGTCAAGTGCTTTGAATCATGGCACACTAAGGAAGTAAGTGAAAACACACTTCACCTTGTATCTCATTTTGGGGCACGAATGAATGTAGAAACCCATGTAGTAAAAACAGAGCTCGGGAGCTTTTTCATGAAGTTGCCTGGTAAAAGCAATTTCCCTGTGAAAAGAAAGAAGAGACTAATTATTTTGAATACAATTCTGACATTCATTTTACATCTCCCTATTGAAATGTTTTGCAGGTACCTGGCTCCTGACCTATTTTAAAGGTTTAGACTTCTATAAAATAAAATATGAAGATGATAAAATGAATGCTTAAAGAAACCCAGAGACAATAATCTGAAAATGAATGTTTAAAAAACCAAACAAATCACCAAAATGCAAAACACCAGGTCAGACTTCCAATGACTTTCGTTTTTGTGATTTGTCTGGCCAAGTGACTGACTTGGAATTCAAACAGAAGTGACTAAAAGCTTCTATTTAACAGGTTTCTTCTTCATATTCATGTAACTGGAATTCTAACAGAAACATGGCCCAGACTTTGTACACAGACTGGCTAATGTGGCTTATGAAAACAGCAGTGAATTTTTAAAAAACAAGCTTCCAGGATAAACTTCTTTGTTCTATTATTTGCATTCAAACAATTTACATGTAAAAATATCTATCTTTATGCAACAAAAGGTATTTTGCACCCACCCCACCCTTGCTTGTATGATTTTTCTCATTTATTCTGAAAGAGGAGTGTCAATGGATTCCAAAATAAGTTCGCTTTTTATTTACTGGCACAAAGAAAGTAATAGCATTACAAAGATTCAGCTGATGTTTCCACTATAACACTCATTTTTACAACATTTGTAACTCTGCAGTTCACTTTTGTAACTGATTTGATAAAACAGGGATGTTGGCTCTTTCAGAGTCGAAGGGATACAAGGACATGAGCAAGTGCATATAGAAAGCATGTACAAATGCTACTGGGGGTTCTTTTATCACTTAATATTAAGGTAGTAATGAGGATGTTTGGGTGTATGGAAAACCTAACATTTGAGTCACGTGCAGTTTGCTGACACCATCATGAGTTTATTGAAACTCTGTGTGTGTGTACATATATATATACACACACACATATATTTGAAGAGAATGCCAAGAAATAAGATACTCCATATCTGAAAATCTAGGTAAGCACAACAAAGTCCAGAAGTGAGATCTGTGTACTACTAAAGATGTACAAATGTGCACTTCATATACATAACCTTTAAGACATGGCATAAAGTCACCAATGTTACCATTTTGTTTGCATTTTTCTGGACCTAATTAAACAAATGCCTTTCTGTAATTCAAAAACCTGGAACACTACAGGGAAAGCCCATTATCTATGCATTTCAAAATCTCTGTTTAATTAGACTTTCCTGTCTGATTTAATAAAACAGAATGACTCAAAGTGAACACAAACTAAATGGACAGTAATGCAACGAGATAAAACCCAGGCTGCTGCAGCAGTCTTGCCATGGGCAAAGTGACCTAGTGCATGCAATACTCAAGCGAGCTTGCTTAGAACTGCTCCCAGCATCTTCCCACATACTGCAGTCTCCAGCAATACTCCCTGGGTAAGGACCCTGAACTCAAGCTCTTGCTCTATGTTTCACTGATCTATCCATACTGGAGGGATAAAAAAGCATCCATCTCGTTCCTCCATCCAGGAGGCAAGAGATGCTCCAACTCCATCGGTTTCACACCAGGAGCAGCAGTGAGGCGGCACTGTGTGGCCTAACACACCCCTGCCTCCTTTCTGCTGAAATCTCTCCTATGGAAAAGGTACTACAGACTTAAAATTGCCTTCTGCAAAGTTCTCAGTTACAGTAGATATCTATGGAGTTACAATGGCTGTTAGTGCTTGGCAAGAGTACTCAACTAGTGAGGAAGACCTACTCCTTTCATCAATACAAAATTCACACTTAGCATTTCAGTGCTACATAACCTGATTCCAAAAGAAGTCCAAGCATTTGTCCTCCTACTACTGTCAAGTACTGTCCTCCTAATACTGTCAAGTATTCATGATTTTGGGTAGAAGGGGGAATAGACAACTTCTTCATGCACAGAAGAATCACTTGGTATTTCTTGATGATTCTTATTCCTTTGGTTACAAGTGGTATTCCACAAGTAGCTGCTTCTCCCCTCATTCTTTCCTCACATGCCTACATATTTCAGATGATCTTCAAATCCCATCCTTTCCACAACCCAGCAGCAAAAAAATTTCTCCAAGTAGCATGAAGTGGAATTGACAGCACTGCAATGCAGTTTAACCTCCTCAGAGTCAAACTGGCAACAGCTTTGAAAGTATCAAATTCCTTTGCAACTTCCTAAATCCTCTCCGTCTCTCAAGGTTGGGTTTTGGTTTTTTTTTCCACTTTTTGAAAGAACCAGAGGATTGGCCACCTCTAAAACTGTTGGGAACTCATTTTTATTGCCTCAAATGCTACAGAATTTATAAGCTGCTTTTCACTAGTTGAGCCACAAAGGCACGTTGTGCCGACCGAGTTTGAAATTTATTACGTTAAAAATGGAAAATCATTTCAAGAATTCATAAAAAATTGATGATGTAAGTCTGTTATTACATAAAGTAATGTGATATGTACAAATGCTAAAAAACAAGCCTTAGGAGAATTTAGTATTTTATGATAAATGCTCACCTTACATGGAAAAAATAAACAATGAAACTCAGTCTTCAAGCATCTTGCATGTGTAATAAAATATGTCTAAAAGCATGTCCACTAATAGCCAGAAAAAAATAATTTCTAAAACATAGGAGTTCCAACATTTTTTCTACATTGTAAATTCTGATTAATTTTATAAAATTGTCAGTACCACTGAATGCCTCAGAAAATGACAATTCAGCGACGGCTGGAGATGCTACATCAACAGTTCCATTGCTTTGCATAACAACTTTGAAGTTAGTGCTGAAACCAGACCAGATGACATCCAGAGGTCATAGAATCATGGAATTCCAGACTGGTCTGGGTTAGAACGGACCTCAGAGCTTCCCTAGACCTACCCCCTGCCATGGGCAGGGACACCCCACACCAGCCCAGGGTGCCCCAAGCCCCACCCAACTTGGTCTTGAATCCTGCCAGGAATCCAGGGGCAGCCACAATTCACTGGGCACCCTGTGCCAGGGCCTCCCCACCCTCACAGAGAAGGATTTCTGCCTAATATCTCATCTAAATCTCCCCTCTTTTAGTTTAAAGCCATTCCCCCTTGTCCTATTACTCCCTGCTCCTGTAACCAAGCCTCTCCAGCTTTCCCATACTATTTTGCCAAACCAGGTTGATAATAAATTTAAGGTTTTAAAATTCATAGAATTGTTCTCTCCATCAGCCTTTCTAAAGGCAAAGATAATAAGATTAACATACCTGAAAAATATACTTCATGCCAGTACAGCAGGAGACTACTAATCCTGAAGCCAACAATTTTCAGGTACTCTATTATTTATGATCTGAATGTGCATAAAACTATAAAAGTGATTAATTTCATTTGGTGACTGGGCTGAGAAAAAGGTCAAAGGAAGAATTATTTCTATTCAAACAAAATAGGGGCTTTTCCTGCTGAAACTAAGCAATGCTAAATTATTTTCAGGGGCATTAAAACCCTGGTATTTAGTTTCTGAGTGGGTTTTTTACATCTTTAGAAGTATTTAGCTAACTAAAAAGATACAGTCTTATCCCAGGATGACAAAAATTAATTAGAATGCAACCAACAGTAGGGAATTAAAAAAACAAAACCAAAAATCAAACAACCAACCCAAAAACACCCCATATGCTTTATCAGAGGTAGCGTTACCAGTACATATTTAGACTGGAAATAAAAGCTTGAGTGTAGGAACAAGTATCAATTCTTACTATACATGTTACAATACTTGGGAAGGAACAACCGTTTCTATCAGTACAGGCTGGGGGTGACCTGTTGGAGAAGAGCTCAGTGGAGAAGGACCTGGGGGTCCTGGTAGATGACAGGGTGGCCATGAGCCAGCAGTGTGCCCTGGGGCTGAGAGAGACAATGGGATCCTGGGGGGCATCAGGAGGAGTGTGGCCAGCAGGTCAAGGGAGGTGATCCTCCCCCTCTGCTCTGCCCTGGTCAGGCCCCACCTGGAGTATTGTGTCCAGTTCTGGGCTCCCTGGGATAAAAAGGACAGGGATCTCCTGGAGACAGTCCAAAGAAGGGCTACGAAGATGATTAAGGGCCTGGAGCATCTGCCCTATGAGGAAAGGCTGAGAAAATTGGGACTGTTCAGCCTTGAGAAGAGAAGACTAAGGGGGAACCTAATTAATGTTTATAATTATCTTAAGCAGGGGATGCAGGGGGAATCAGCCAACCCCTTTTCAGTGTCTGTGGGGACAGGACAAGGGGCAATGGCTGCAAGTTGGAGCACAGGAAGTTCCATACCAACATGGGGAAGAACTTTTTCACAGTGAGGGTGACAGAGCACTGGAATAGGCTGCCCAGGGGGGTGGTGGAGTCTCCTTCTCTGGAGATATTCAAGACCCGTCTGGACACCTATCTGAGTGAAATGTCCTAGGCAGCCTGCTTTGGCAGGGGGTTGGACCCGATGATCTCTCGAGGTCCCTTCCAACCCCTACAATTCTATGATTCTATGATCTAGGCAGATAACCAAATCATCCTCTTACCGTAATGCAGAGTAGACTCCCAAAGATAAGAATGAATAGTCTGGATCATAGTACAGATAGACAGAGGACACGCAGTAGGGCAGGATATCAATCACACCGACAGCAATTATCTTCCCATCCAGCCAATACTGCTGGTGGAAAGAGCCGTAGCCACATTCGGGTCCGTTCGGTGTGTTCTCTGCCTAAGGAAAAACCAGAGAGGGATGTAACTGTCCAACAGTTTCCATGATAAAAAGTATTTCAGAAAGATTTCAACACAAAAGTAAATACAGTGAGAAATTATTCTTGCTATCTGTGTTTAGGAACAGGAAAAAAGGAACTTGAGAAACAGGGAAAACAATGTTAGTCCACTGTGTCATTTGTGACCTTTGCTGTCCTCACGATCAGCAAACTAGATGTAGCTCAAACCCAGATCTGTAAACAGCATCCCCCATCTAGCACTGAAGTGCCAAAACAATTATGTGATTCAGAGAGTGATCAATGCATTGTCACAGGCTAACAAATTCTGCAAATACTCTTTAATTTGACCTACCTACTCTTCAACAAGTGATGCAGCCCAACAGCTGAGAGGAGAAATGCAGACACTTCCCAAAGCTGGCTGTGACTGCATCATTCCTCCAAGACTTTCTGTCCCAGCAAGGACCCTGCTGCTCTCTCCCCCATGTCCCCAAGGACTGCAAGCACTTGGGCCACAAAAATTCAGTTTCTCAGAGCAGCCATTAATGTTGCTTGAGAAAAGCATTTGTAAGAAGAACTGAAGAGCTTATTCCTCACGTGAGGTTGAGACTTTATAAGGTTTACTCTTTATGACCAACGAAACATCTTTTATTTAAGACCCTGAAACTCTGTGTTGCAAGAGGATCTGTGGAGCAATTCTCCCCTGTCAGCCCACATCAGAGCATCTTCTGCTAAAACACAAAGGAACTGGCCATTCTTGTTTGCTGTGGTTTTGGATGTGCAGTCAAGTATGTCTCCGGACAGGGTAAAGCACCTAGAGCCAGAAACTGATGCTTCAAATTAAGAAGAAAATGATCTCCTAATTCAAACTGTATTACACAACCAACTTTGGCATGCCGTTTTCTCCCACATCAAGTTTACTTTAATCCTGAATTCCACTGTGCTCAACTTAATTATCCATCTAGTCATGTTTTTCACTGCATTGCCAGATCTTCAGAAAGCTGCTTCTCACTCAATAAATCTGACAATATTGCCTACTATTACCAACTGGTTTGCATTACAACAACAGAAGGTGGGTTTAATCAAGTATTTTGATACAGTAGCACAGACCAAAGAGATGATGGGCAGTAGAAGTTACTGTAATTGGTACCACATGTGTCAAAAGAAAACAACCACGTGAGCGAAAACCATTTCAACCGCCTTATCCAACTGGTAAGTCCCAAAATAAAGGCCATGTACTAAAATGTTTGCATTTTTATATGGTTATATAGCATAAAACTAGCTATGGAGCTACACATATGGCAGACTGAGCTCTTGAATGTTTGATTGCTTCCCTTTTACAGTATCCAAAGATATTAGACTCAGGTACTAGTGTATTAAACTGGCCTTCTTCTCGTTCAGATAAAGTCTACTTATTCAGCAGTTAGAGTTTCATACAATATCCTCAACTTTTCAGTAGAGCCAAATGAAATCACATGGCCAGTAGTAAAACTTTTAAGCTGGGTCACAGTCAACTAAGAGATTGTTTTTTCCCTCAAAGGATTTCTAAGTTCTCCTCCCAGGTACCAAAGTGCAGTTGGTGACACTAAAAGTGAAACATCCCCTACAAGCCAAGGGGAAAGATGAAAAATGACCTGTAATATAATACAGACTTAATTAGATTTCAGGTAAAACAGATTTTCTCTCTTTGTCAAAAACTCATCATATAGGATTTAATGAACATTAAAAAAGGTAGTCCAAGCCAACACACAAAAGGCTTTCCCTCAAAGCAAAGTCTTCTGAAGTTAAACAAATGCTGGGTCCGCGTGTGACCCCAAAGCTCCAAGTGGCTTCACACAGGTTCAGCCACCAGACTTCTACAAACCAAACTGTTAGCATCAGTTAAGAACTTCTAGGAAAGTACTAACTAGTTATTTCTCTAATGCAATTACAGTGAAAAGTCAGGAGCACAAAAGAGGCTATGTTCTGTAACAAACCAATTTCAGGCACAACGTTCAGGGATCTCCATTATGTTAAGCAAATAACATTTTTAAGGAGAGCAACGTTTTCCTCCTCCTCAAAAACTCTTCATACAATGTAATCCTTTGTAATGCTCCTAAGTATTGTGTTTTCTCCAGTTTCTCAATGAACACTTGGCTCCTTTAACTTGATCTCTCATGCACCATCCAGGCAATTTGACATGAAACAGGTCTAGAATGTGAAACGTTTTCCTGAAGCAGCTTATACCATTTCACACTATTCCCATGTCCACCTGGGACCCTGTTTGTCAAAGGTGATGTAAAATATACCCATGACATCAGGTGAGCAAGTCCCACCAGAGCAGCTTTACCTTATCTACCCAAAATAATACACACTACCCCTGGAATCAATCCAACTTAGTTAAAATGAACAATTTATATTCCAACTTTGGTACAATGAATCACTCTAATGCAATATATTGAAACAATCAAAAAAGAAGAACTGAATGCAGGAAAAAAATGAAAACCAAGTAATTCTCTCTCTAATGTTTAGGCATACATACAGAGAAAAAGACAATATATTCCACCACATTAATTCTACCTGTCTTCATACACTGCTAAGGAATGTGTGAACACATCCAATCACTCATATTTTACAATACATTATTAAAATTTAAATATTTAATAGCAAGGGGTATTACATGTTGCCCCAATTAGCACACATCAGTGTAATGACTGCTTATAATTGGGCTTCAACACACTTTCACTTGGCTTTTAGGAGATGTTTTACTACATCACCATCATTATTATTATGATGGAAACTGCACTGGTTAACCCACCAGTGCAGACCAGCATACAGCTGCAAGGCACTTCCAAAAAGGGTTGTGACCATACTAACTGCACAACTATTTGTCTCTGGAAGGCTTCAAGAAATCTCCCATTTCGAAGTCTGCTGTGGATAGAGGGAGGAGGAAGATATAAAATCCATGCTATCTCTTACACAAAGGCAAAAAAAAAACCCACTCAACACCAAAAGCCAGGAAACCCTTGACTTCTACACGCCACTGGAAATTATTTGCCAAATAAGTGAAGTGATTAATTCCAGCAGTTCCTCTCCCAAAGGCACACAAACACACAACCTACCATATGGTAGATTTCTATCTCTTGGTTAGCAAGATATTTCCTTTTCACTACTACCTTCTCCTTTCAATAAGGATTAGTGGAGATGCAGTGAAAGCAGCTTACAGACACAGGCTGTGGCAGCAGAGAGGTAGCACTGCGTGTTTTCCTTTTAAAAAGGGCAGCAATACGCTGTTGCAGCAAAAAAGAGGCCAAAAGGATGCTGGGACTGCACCACACAGAGGTATAAGGTATATCTGAGTGAGTTCTAAGGTGTCTCTTGAGGTATAAGGAGAGCTTGAGAAAGCTGGGACTCTTCAGCCTCGAGAACAGAAGACGTGGGGAGCTTTTATCAGTGTGTAGAACACTGGATGGGAAGGGATGAAGGTAAAGGAGCCAGCTTCTTCGTAGCTGACAGCAACAGGACAAGAGGCATTGTGGACAGAGTAGAACACAGGAAATTCATTCTGAACAGAAGGAAACAGGTTTTAAGTGAGAAGGTGGTCAAAAAATAGCACATGCTGCCCAAAATGCCTCTAGAGACTCCATCCATGGAGATATTCAAAACCCACAGTCTTGGACAACCTGCTTCAGCCATCCCTGCTTGAGCAGGGGAGTTGGACTGGGTGATCTCAAGAGAACCTTTCCAACCCAAACATGTCTGTGATTCTGCATCAAGATGAAGTAAATGAACTCACTCTATCAAAGCGTAGGGCACTGCGTACAGAGCTAACTTCTGTACTGTACTGAAGAGTATGGTATTTGAGCTACACTGCCAGCTATGTCATCAAGACAGCAATAATGAGCTTTAAATGCTAAAGAGATTAGTGAAGTTGTGAAAGTACAAAGGACTTGATAGCACTTTGAGTATCATCATGTAGACACGACAGTGATGTCTACACCACTGTAAGGAAAAAAAAGCTATTTGCCAAGATTTCTAAATGAAATGAGTTTTGATTTAGTCTTGAGCAGTACACTGCACGTGGCTAATATATGACCACCCACAGAAGGTGTACTGGGAATTGCAGACCTGAAACCACAGCATTCACTATTACATCTCCTACAAATCAATGTGTATCAACAAACAAAATCAAGTGAAGCAGAAGCTGATGTGCTTTTCAAAGTTCTGGGCTCCCTGGGATAAAAAAGACAGGGATCTCCTGGAGAGAGTCCAAAGAAGGGCTACGAAGATGATTAAGGGTCTGGAGCATCTCCCCTTGTGAGGAAAGGCTGAGAAAATTGGGACTGTTCAGCCAGGAGAAGAGAAGACTAAGGGGGGACCTTATTAATGTTTATAAATATCTTAAGCAGGGGATGCAGGGGGAATCAGCCAGCCCCTTTTCAGTGTCTGTGGGGACAGGACAAGGGGCAATGGCTGCAAGTTGGAGCACAGGAAGTTCCACACCAACATGGGGAAGAACTTTTTCCCAGTGAGGGTGAGGGAGCACTGGGACAGGCTGCCCAGGGGATGTGGAGTCTCCTTCTCTGGAGATATTCAAGACCAGTCTGGACACCTATCTGTGCAATATGAGCTGGGGAGCTGCTTTGGCAGGGGGTTGGATTCTCAAGTATCTCAATGCAGATAAAAGCAAACAAATTGAGAACAAATGATGATTTCCATAATGGAAAGCAGCTCACTTTCCATCATGCTGGATCTATTCTGTTCTTCATACTGGTATGTTCATCACTGAAGACCAAACAATGTTGCAGCACACTGAGCTGATAATTTAAAAGTATTCAGGATGGTTAAACAAGAGCAGACTGTAAACTACAGAAAGATCTCCTAATACCATGTGATTAAGAAGGCAGAGGAAATATCAAATGTTCATAAACGTACAAGGGGAAAAAATGTTGCTATTTACACATCTAAAACAATGGGTATAAATTCACAATTCAGATGCTTTTGAGAGCAATTTGATGAAGTCATTGACTTAATGCTTAGCATCAGTCAGAATGGAGAAAGACTAAATAGCAATTGGACAAGGATTTGAAAACAAAACAAGAAAACCCCAGAAACAGCCATCATTTGACTGTGAAATGCCACGGTGCCTCCAAGTACTGAGGCTCACTGACTGCTGTATCAAGGCAACATGAAACAACTCAATGATCCTTACAGGTCCCTTACAACCCAGGATATTCTGTGATTCCACATTCAATGATTCTAACTCAGGCAGGACAAACACTGAGATGACTACTAACAACACCAACCCAGAACATCCACCAGCTCACCAAAGCCCAGGACTCCATCTCAAGCTGTTCCCATTTTCCCTGGCACAGACACTGAGCAGCAAAACGGTACCAGGGCACACCAGCTTTTGGCTGAGACTCCTCCATGAGGGTCTCCTGCACTGAGCCAGCGAATATAACCACACCTACAAGGCAGTATCCACACATGGGAAGCGGTGAAATGGCTAACAGTTACACACAGCTTCTAAGATGAAAGGATGAATTAAAAACCCCCAAATGGTTCTAAGTTACCCTGTTTACTGCTAGAAAAGTGCCTAGTTTTCTGCTACTACAGGCCATAGCATTTTTTAAACTATTCATTTTTGGTGCCAGAGACAACAGCCAAAACTGAAACAAAACAGAATAATAAAACGAGGAAACAAAAAACAAAGGAGAGGAAGAGTTTGGGTGTTCATACTACTCACAGCTAATAAAAATATTAAAAACTCAAAAAATTACAAATTGAGCTCATGTAAGGTTTAAATCTGATTTTAAATTATTTTTGTTCAAGAGAGCAGACTACATAGTACTAGATTTTCTTGTGGCAACCGTTTCGGAATAAAGAATTTGAAGAATCCCTTGGCCTCTGATATACAACCTCTTTTATTTAACTTCATCTAATTGAAGACATCTGCAGTGGTGCCACACAAAATTTAATTCAAGCTTCGAAATGTCAATAAAAAGTGTCTGTAAGAAACAATACTGGTATAAACCTGGCGGGGAAGTGTGCATCAACATCTACACAGCCATACAAAATTAAGAATATAATGGCAGTCTGCTGCCTGAGTTGACGAGGTGATAAAAGCCCTTTTCCTATAAAGTCTAATGAGCTCTATTACTCTTCAGCTTTCAGGAATGTAAAGGCCAGTGGACTCAGCAGAGAAAAGCAACAAACTCTCCACACATGGATTCATTCAAGCTGCGACATATCAAATTACTAGTGTAATTACTATAACCTGACAATTTCATTACAGCCACGCAGTACTTAACTCTTTAAGACTAACAAGACAGAGAGAGAAATCTGTGTTTTCCTTGCTTGAAATGAAGCAATGGCATCTCTCCTTCACTTTCAACTCAGACTGCAATCAAGTATCAATTCAGTAAGTTATTCACTGATGTTTTTGTCTTTCAAAGCAGTAAATCAAGAGCAGAAGAGACACAGCACTTTCTGCTTCTGTTTCTTACCGATACAAAATTCAGCGGTAGTTTATCAGGTAAAGGAGTCCTCAGGCTCCTGTGAAATCACACTGCTACCCTCCCAATACAAATACTGCAACACTCAACTATACCACCTATACCTTAATGGTTTGCTGTCTACAGAGAGTGAGGAGGCAAGAATACACCCATCTCAAAACCTGCATCTCAAAGGAATACGTACCTCCAGAGGGGAATCACAGAGGAATCGTGTGAACTGCATCCAGGTATGGTCAGCAGACAGGCGTGCCCAAGAAGGCAGTCAAATACACAAAGCAGAAAGACAAGAGAAATATTAGCAATAGCTCAGGATACATTAATTAGACAATTACACTCTTACAAAATCATGTATTTGAAAAACATCCTCAGAATTTAAGAGTTAAAAGCAAATCTCCATAAACAATCTTCCCACATTCTATTTTGCTTAGAAGTACAGACAGGTACAATAATTACCCATCCAAAGTACTTCCTTTCCACAAAATTGAAGGCAACTTTTCAAAAGCCTGGCACAAGAGAATTATTAATTAATAATAACATGTAATACAAGTCTGTTTCAGGTGTCTTCAATTCTACATCACACACCACCCTTCTCTGTTCCATGGGTACCCACCCCATCACTAAAACAAAGGAGTTAGGTCCTCATCTCTCAATTTATATTAAGTCTATTTACAGTCAGAATCATAAGCAAGCCTGGCTTAAGTGTGAAGAAGGGGTAGAATTAAAAAAAATTAAAAATCAACTTCCTGAAAGTGCAAGCATTTTCAAAACTCAGTTCTTTACTTGATACAAAATGATGTGTTCCAGATAATCAATCAAAAAGGCAAGGTGTTAATGATGTGGAGCTTGTTCAAGATTCTAAGAGTAATAAAATGTAATAGCTATTTATTTACCATTGCCTATTTATTTGATACAAATACTTCCTTCATGGTGGAGTCCACATTAAACACATTACAACGTTCTGGTATGTATCTACCCCCAAAACATTCCTTTGTTAAAAAGCTAGTACGTGTTACACAGTTTAATTGCCCCTCCTATAATAGCTGGGTGATTTAGTAAGTCAGCACTTCACACGCTGCAAAGTAAATAGGAACTTCTAATTAGAAGGTTAATAAAAAGAATATATAGATACCTACAAAAAAACCTGACTGTTGTTGAGATTTTTTTTGGTCAAAAATTCTTGGAACTACTGAGCATAATTAAAGAAGATTATTCTCTTTAAGGAGGAATACAAAAAACAGGATGATCACTTGTCAGACACTTCCATAAGGTGCTGGTGAAGGCAGTGGATTGTGTATTTCCTATAATGCACCGTATTGGAGCTGGTCACCACCACTCTACACTACTCAGGGTTTGGAAAAGCAAATGACTGGGGTACCTTAATTAAACTCTAGAATATTTTTATTTGGTGGCTAGGGAGAGGAGCTGTGAGGAGTGCAGGGAAGGAACCCACTAGGTAATACTTAAAAAGGAAAAAAAAAAATTAAAAATTTGAATTATTGAGTTTTGTTCCCATGGAATAAAACAGAAGAACAGAGTTACAAATTCCAACACAGCAAGTGCATTGGTCCTTGCAGCCAGGGATTTGGGAATGTGCTGCAGAAAAAATAAACCATGTGTTATTCATTTTCATGTCAGAAGACCCCCAATAGTTCTTAATCTGTAACTTTAGCTTTATAGAGCAAGTTAAACCCTACGGGTGAGAAAACTGAGCCAAGGACACTTTTCAAATAGCTTTATCCAGTCTCCAGGCTCTGCTGTAGGATCCCTTGGCTCTGGAGGTGAGGGGGTACTTCTTGCTGTACCCCAGCAGAACTGCTGCTTGCTCAGGAGTATATACTGTTACTATGCTGCTGGCTAGAAAAAAAACCCTCTTAACTGCACTTGGGTTTGTATCAGAATCTTACCGGGAATAAAACCACGTTACATGTTATTTCACTCGCTGAAGTTCTCCAGTTGGACAATTTTCTTAAGTCCTAGAAAACTTCAGGAGACTGAATCTGCTCTAGAAGTCAATTAAGAAACAATTACCTGAAAAAAACAACTTTTTTTTTTTTGTGGTGGGTTTGTTGAGGTTTTTTTTAAGGAAGAACTTAACTGGCACACAGAGCTGGAGACTTTTGGGTCCACTGACCTCTGTTATCTTCTCAACCCTCACTCCTCCATCCCTCCCCCAAATCCACAGCACTTTCCATCATAACCCAGGACTACACCTAGTCGAAACATTTATTTAAACTGAAGTGAACACATGATTCAAGTTTTGAAATTAACAAACTCATGTAGTACTGCAAGATTATTATGAATACAGCTCAAAAATGATTCAACAGACCATGAAAACACAGCCAAAAGCTGGTGTTGCATGTAAAACAACTCAATCCATCACACAAGCACAATTAAAATTCCTTTCACAAAGTCATTCTTTCCTAATTTTCATTTCAAACTGAATTACTCAGGCTGCAATCTTTTTAAAAAGGTGTAATATATATGAAATCCAAAATGTTTGTAGGTGCAAAACCATTACAATTGCCAGGAGGCATCAATACAACAATGGGAATCAGAGAGGAACACATCTCAGAATTAAATCAAGGAGGGGAAAGAAAAGGGGGCAGAGGAGGGAGAAAAAAATAAAAGGAAAGTCTGGTACAGGGAGTACCCAAAGCTACTCCCTGTAGTAAAAGCTTTGTAAAGCTGTGCTAAAACTGGAGTGCTCACACCTGCTTCTTTTAACAGGTGTGGGGGGAAGATATTCAGGTGCTTTGGATTCTACACCAGAATGGGTTTGATGTAGTAGCTCAGTAACTTTCTGAAAGTGAGGATTACTGATGTCACACAATGACATCATAGCCTTCTCAGGAGAACACAGCTTTGACCCATCATTGCTCGTAACTGGAATTATCCAAGACCTTCAGTGCAAAGGCATTCACTTATTTTCCTTTCAACACACTAAAGTTTACTCATCATTTGTAATTCACACGGAAACTTGAGTATTTGCCCCCTTCCTGTGAGTAAAGGAGGGGTGAGGAGTGGACACAGGGTTTCCATACAGAACACAAGTTATGCACTGGAGCTGTAGTTTACACCCTTATGTTTATCAAGCAAGCTTGCAAGCCACAAAAAGCTGGTATGCTTTCTAGAGGGCCCTAGCTCCTTCAGTTGTGGAGTGAGAAAAAGGAAAAATCAATCAGAGTTTAAAAAAGTCAAACTTTTAGTAAGGCTAGAAGCATTGGTTGAATGAGGAAAAAAAGGAAAAAACCAATAAAAATAAATTATCTAGGAAAACATTTTGAAATTAAGCTGGAAAATGAACAAGTTTCCGTAAAAAATCAGGGAAATGGGACAAACTGTGGCATTTTTGCAAGGAAAGGTGGTGCCAAGCAATCCTGCTCTCCTTGAAGCAGGCAAAGTGCTAGAGCTAAGCTAACAGAGGAATCAGACTCATTCCTGGGCTGGCTCTATTTAACTTTTTCAACAGTGGCTTACATAAACAGTTTCAGAGATAATTCAGAGACCTGAAGGTGAAGAAAAGAGCCTCCAATATACAGTGCACAGGGAAAGAGGGGATTTAAATTTTAAATGCATGCCTCAAATGTAGTCTTCAGTACACAAATCAAATGAATGAAACAGAAGTAATTGCTGAGGGGAAAGCACATATGTTTCAGAATTACAATTTCAATTCCCTTATGAAGTGATAAAAGTCACTGTGGCTTTGTCTGCTCAAAAGAAACTCTCAAAATAATAGAGATTTGACAGTCTTACAGCAAAGTTTATATGGATTTACAGAGAAAACTCAGCATCAAGACCAGGAAGAACAATGTATGCTCCCAAGGTTAAAAATAACCACAAAGGCTATTGATTTTTTTAAATGTTCTCTCACTAGAAAATAAAAAGAAAGAGGAAACTGGGTTAGAGAGACCTCAAAGTTTGTAGCTGGCTGCTGATACCAGCTCTCCAATGGATCAAAACGTGCTCCTGAGCATTTCCCAGGCTATTCACTCAGTTTTCTGTATTAGTTTGAGTGGATTTCTGGGAGGCAATTAAAAAAACCAAACCAAACAAACAAACCAAAAACCTGGGAAAGGAAAAAAAAATTACCCACCCAAACCCACTATACCCATTTTGGTAATTTTTTGCACCTTTTCAAACAGCACACCTTTTGTGTTTTGTGAAATTCTTTTCTTCCAAGCCAAATATTTAGTTAAGCACAAAGCAAAGTGAACGTCCAGCTAGCTCTGCAGAGGCAACAGACACACACTCACAGTGTTTTTCTACAAGTTTGTCATTATAAAACACTCATGAGAAGTTAAATAAAACATTTGCTTCAAAAGGTCTAAACAGCAATAAACTGTTCACTCTCCCTCTTTCTGGAAACTACTGTAGAATTTTTATGATCTTTTATGGAAATGTTTTCTAACTTGTGTAGCTGCCACAGAACTTGTCTCAGTTACACTTCAGTTGTGTTTCTTAAAGACAAAGAGTAGTGTAAAAACATGTAAAGCCTAAAAACCACATTAACAGGCCAGGTGCATTGTGTCACTGTTTTAAGCTGCCCAGATCAATCATTAAGCTCACTAGAGAAGCAGCAGGAAGAAAAAGATGGTTAGTTTAAACTAAATCAGTAAAACTCAAGTTTACAATGACAGGCACTGATTTATTTTTTTTTTTAGCACAAGAACTACATAAGGATGAGAAGTTTTAGATATATCTGTATGTGTGTGTCTATAAAATATGCTGACAGCTTCTATAATTGACTTCAAAAAGCATTTTAAAAAAGACCACATTGGGTCAGAAATGCAATGCCTCTGGTGAGATGATACTTTGTGACCCAGAACTGCTAGAGATATCCCCAATTCTACCCAAATTAGCCCCTGATTACATCACTGGGATCAAAAAATTTCCTTCTTGGGATGAAAGGGCCACAAAGAAATGTTTTCACAACATTACTTTCCACATCTATCATTTAAATACCAAGGAATATATTTTGCCATTTCACATTAAACACAAAAGACACACAGGTGGCAAAATGTTCCCAAACTTTTACCTGTATAATCCCCCAAACTTTGTTAATCACTCTGAAGCTGGGGTAGAGTTGGATTTTCCAGGTTATTTTTTATCCTGATAAATCCCTCCTGCATTTCTTACACACAAACAGGTATTTTTGCTGTTGAGCATGAGTTAAAGCATCTGCAGGTATGGATTGCTCTTAGCAAAGACAAGGCAGATTAAGCTTCCTTAACTCCAGTGTTCTCATCCTGGAGAGCCAGCTTATGCCCCCAGACCCCATTACTGTTTCCATCCTGTTTTCTACCTTGTTTTCAGGTTTTTGCACCCTAATTCTACAAAGCATGTAGCACTACCCTGGTCATTCTCATGTTCTTCTCTCTGCTCCTTGCAGTAAAACCAGGACAACAGCTGGCAGTATGTCTGTAGCAAAAGCCACCTCTACTGGCACTACGTGGCACCTGGATTCCATGATTTACCATGGGATTTCTGCTGCTTGGGATTATACAGGACACATAACAAGTTCACCCTTCTGTCTAACTCTCTGAGCATTATTCTATACCTTCATCTACACATTTTCTCCCTGAAATATAACCAAATGCTATTAAAATTTACGATTTAAAAAATAAAATACAGGCTGTAAAACCCTGTTTGTCCCTTATTCTGTGCATGAATTATTGTGATAAAGTGATTTCATTATATTGCTTATGACAAATGAAGAAGGTGGACAAAGTGCCATACATAACAACCTGTTGGCATAATTAATGGTAGTCTTGTATACAACTTGTGCTCTATAACTTGTGCTTCAATTGATAATGCAAGGAAATGATGCTTGCTCAGTGAAAGGATGCTCTGCCTATCTCCTCTCTGTTCACTCCAGAAGTCTCCCTTTCCCTGTTTTTCCAGGCTTTCAAAATTTTGGGGTTCTTTCATTATAGCTCAACTTGTTTCACAAAATAAATATAACTACCATTCAAGCAGGGAAAAACCCAAACAAGTTGTCCTTCCCCTTGATTACATCAGTGCCTTTTTGTGCTACAGACACAGATCCACATACTAAACAGAATTATAGTCCTATCTGCTTTAATGGAAAAAAAAAAAAAAAAAAAAAAATTCTATGTATATGAAGACACAGGGAAACTGCTGCCTTGGACCTGGGAAAAAGCTCTACATACAGACAGTGAGGGCCAGAAGAAGTATATAGAATCTGACAAACACTAGAAGAGATTCTTCCCTAGTGCATTTTCACAGCTTTCAATAAATGAGTAGTTCAGGGACTTGGCTAATTCAGGTGCAGCCTTGGACAGACTTGTCCAACAGGCAGTGACACACCTATTTTCCATCACTGTACCTTACCTCACTCAGAAGCCACCGGTACTTTATCACGTAACAACAGCCTGTTGAGGTTCCCCCTAAATCTTCTGATTGTTTTCCAACAATTCTTTTGAAGATCAGGGTACATATATTACTAAGGAAGGGGATGACTATGCATTTACACAGCACCATAATAAGGTTTTATATCCCCACAGAGACAAACTAAAAATCAGTTCTTCCACAGCACTGTTTAAGAGCAAGTATTATGAAGCAACCTTGAATTAGAAAATAGTTTACTGTTTTTTCCCCCTAGACACCAATTCAATTCAATGAAAACATGCTGACATGAGTATTTTTAGGTGTCAACATCTCTGTAGTAACATAAATTATTGCCAAGGGGGTCAGTTTTGAAGCTGAAATCCCACAGCAAGTGACCAAAGATTTTTGAGAGGGTTGAGAAGATTTCCAAGGGAAGGTCAACTTCGATAAAGCTTAGAAGAAAAGGGGATAATCAACAGTTTAAGATCCTATGAAGAAAACAAGGTGTAGCTTTTATGTCAAGATAGGAAGTAATTAGAAAGTTTCACTTGCAACATAAATGGGTTTTAATTCCAGGAGTAAGAAGATACTACTTCTACCTTACCAAACCCTCTACTTGCCAATGAGAGTGGCACTGAACATTACAATGACTCTTCCTTGGAAAAGGTGATTTTCATCACCTTAGGGGTAACACCAACTTTGGAACTTGGAAAATGTTTATTCCAATACAAATTTTCTATCTTGTTTTTTATTAGGGTAAGCAGAAGTCACTGCCTCAATCAGGAATCAGTGCTGCATCACCAAAATGCATCCCAAGACTTTTCCCCAGCAGAATCTCCAAGTAAATTCTTTTTCATGACCACCAACAACCATTAGTACCACTGCAGTCTCAGTCAGAAATGCAGAAGGAAGGGAGAAAGTAAGGAGGAAAATGCAAAACTCAACAAGACCCACTGTCCTGAAGGGCACCGAAACGCTGGTTATCACTGGTCTCAAACTGGTGCTAACCAGAGGGCCCAGAAGTTCAAAGCAGTCTTTGGTGTCAAGTATTCAATGGATTCTGTGTCCTGGAAATTACCTATTCCCCTTTCTCACATAAAATCTTGATGAAAAGATGTACAGACATTGCATAGGTGCAAAGACTGGGCCTTCCTCTGCAGTAATAATCAGCTTCATGGTTCACATGCCTTTTGTTAATCTTGTGAACTGTTTAATAACTTTCCACATTAGTGTTATTTTCAAATAATCACCAAAATTCTAAATCTATTTCCAAAATTGACTTTTAATGTAATAAGGTTATTATTAAACTAGTCTAGCAGCTAATATTGGCAGTCAGTATATTGTAATGCAAACAATCTAAGAATATATTCCAAAAAAGAAGTTGTTAATATGTCCCATAACAACTTGTTGGATTCTGAATTTAAATATAGGCAGGTTTTCTGAACATGAAGTGTTCAGCCAAGTATAAAATTAAATACTTTTCCTAAACTAGAAACTTTCCAAACAGAAAGTGTGCAGAACTCTCCCTGAAAGGGAGGTTCACCTACCAGACACAGTTGTATTCACTTGCACAGATTAAAAACTAAATTTAATCTTTAGATGCAAAAAAATGCCTGGATGTTTGCCAGTTGAAAGCCCAAAGCAGATTTCTTACTACCCTGATAAAAAGCCCTGCGTGTAGCTCAGAATTTCATTCTACCCTTACTTAGAACTGTTTGGCTCCATAATGTCTGCTTGATATATTAAAAGTCAGAAAAAGAGGAAGAAGAAAAAGTTTGAGGTCTTTCAAAGAGCATTTTCTACCCTTCCTCTCAATAACTTGGATCAGTTTTACCCTACTTGGTATCTTCTGTTCTTAGAAATTACTCAGATAATACTCCTCCCACACAAATTCAGTATTTAAAAAAAGAAGGAAAAAAAAAGCTAAAAAGGTTCTAATCTACATCAAAATACATTTTGTGTAAAGTATTCTTTGGTTTGCTTCCTGCAGAGATCAAATACAAAAAGCTTTTGACTGAAGTGTGAATAGAAAGACCAGATAGTCACACGAACACACGAGATCATTTGCTAGTGCTAAGGAAGGACCTAAATTAAAAGCAATCAGTATTGGCTGATTTTTAACATTTACCAGAAGCTTCAGAGAAGATCCTATGTTCCCTCTGAAATACTCTAATAAGCCTGACCAAACACGACATGAGAGAAGATAAAGGCCAAGCAGGGAAGCACCTATGGCAAATAACAAGGAAAGAGAGGAGAGTAAGATCTATTAAGCCATTAGCAGTGTGAACAGAAATCCATCCCCCTCCTACTCCATGGCAACTCCCACCAAAGGCTTCTCACCTTGAGGTGGTGGAAACTGGAACTGTCCTTAATGCACCTTTAGAAACCTTCCTCCCCTTGACTCCTTCAGTTAAAAAACAGAGTCCCATGGGTGATTATGGGCAGCAAACCCAAGCTACACAGAGCTTAGCTGAACCACGAGCTAAATGCTGTTGAGAACCACACTGCAAATGGCCACTGTGATTTTGCTCTACTCTTCATGATTAAATGACTCTAATTAAAACAATCCATAATTTTAAACAAAGGAAAAGGTCAGTCTGCGAAGTTCCTGCCACCCTCTCTGCAGCAACACGATTCCTGGAGCAAAGGCATGGTGGCATATATTCTGTACCTAAGAATTCAGGCTTAAATACATTCATTGCAGCAGACAAATGAAGTCCCTGATCAGGCCAGGTCATGCCTGGTACAAAACCAGTAAAGAGAGCAACCTTTCTTGGCATGTTTCAAATTTTCCACCTTATTGGGATTAACCCAATTTATGTCCCTAATGGTAAAAAGGGCAGAAACTACTACTTATTGTTATGAGTCCTATTATTTTTACAAAGCAAAGTAAAATAACATTTTATGGCTTTCCACAGTAGCATTACAGAGATCTCACAAAAAAAGCTCTCCTTACGCTCTTTTGAGCTAAAGCCAGAAATGATTATGTGGTTGGATTATTCTACCTGGAAAGCAGCCATGGCTTGCTAGGTACCACTTCTACAAGCATTGCTCTCAAGAACAGAAAAGTCTGACCCGATAGCTGATCAATACTGAAGTCTTATATTTACAGTAGACAGGAGTGACAGAACTGAGGTAGCAGTTTTATTAATTCTCTGAATGAAAATGTGGTGCCACCTGCCAGAGAAAAGGAGAATTGCTGCTTGTTTAGGACCTTACCAGTACTTTTTTTTTTTTTTAATTTATTTGCTTATTAGGATTAGCATCTTATAAACATCTTTTTCTAGTTGAGAGGTATGCTTAGCAATGAAATGTGAATAAAACTGACATTTTTTTAAACCTTCACCTGTTAAGTGAGAGAACAAAAAGTTAAGGAGAAATGTGGGAAAGGCATCAAACAGCTTTAAAGCAGAAGATGCTTCTGCCATCAAAAAAGTACTTCCATACTATTATCCCATTCAATCCCAGGCCTCTTTACAAGCCACATACAAGCAGCAGCTCTACTTAACTCATTACTAACATTAGTTGTTTAGTTACAGTGCTGCACAACCCCTCCCTGTTCAGCTCTGTTTCCCCTGGGCTGAAGCCTGCAACAGAACCTTGCTAAAAAACCACCACACTTCCCCTCCCCAAATGAAAACTCCAGTATTTCAATGTTTAGGATCCCTCAAAGAGACACCATCTCCCATCATTTTACTGTGCATCACAACCCAGTGTTGTCAGAAAGGCGCATGCAGTGCACTGTACCTCGTTCTCGCCACAGTCAGAAGGTGTATCCTTGTGTATGGCCATCTGATACTTGGCAAATAAAGTGGCTGACTGGTTGAAGGATGATTTGAACTGGGGGTCCTCAAAGGAGACAGGTACTAACCTCACCTTCAGAGCAAGGAAGATACAAGGATACTATTTTGAGTGCATATAATCAGATAATATGCTTCTGAAGGTAAGGCTAGTGAAAGATCTCCTCCTATCCACTTCAAAGCCTCCGAAGTCAGTTTTCTCCTTTAAAGACAGAAGCAAGAATATCCTCCTACAGGGAAAAGTCTGAGGACTAACACTGAGCCTAAGCTGACTGGTGGTGCTTTCACTAAGGAATAAAAATTGTGTAACACTAGAACACTTCAAAGCATCAATTTGTTCCACCTACTTTTTTTCTTTTTTAACCAAGTTATCTAACAAATCAACAACGTTTTATTTTCATTGCACAGTCTCAAGGACTTTAAAATTATATTATTTTAATGGCACATCCAGTTGAGCAACTACACATAAGTTTTTCTCCAAACCCTTGAAGCTTTTCTTTATAGTGTTAGAAAGGTAATACATCTGACAGTTAACTATTGCACACCGCCTGATCGTTACAAGAAACGGTAACGACGTGTAATTTAGATGGAGTGCACTGATTACTACTTGAAAGGGCTAAACTGAAAATCAAGATGTTTATAAAACTTCTGTGAACCTTAAACCAACAATTTGTATGTGTGATAAAATTCTTCACTGGCACATTGGCCCTGATCGTGCTTGTCCCTCCTTATGGAGCCATTCAAACCAAAGCCAATGAGACTAGTTAACAGCGTGTCCAGTGTGGTTTAGTTCTTCTGTGATTTGTATTCATAAGGCCCACAATATTTATCTTCAAAAGCCTCATCCTCTCCACCTCTTACCCAAAGCATCCCCTCATGACTTCATTAATTTTTTTGCCTGCAATTAAGACCAAATATCTGTGGCACTCTCAAAGAGCTATCAGAGTTTGCACTTTCAGGATGTTGATTTTGTTCAATACAGTATTCTACACGTTCCTGAGTATAATATGGATGTAAAATCCACACTTGTTTCTCCTAGAAACAAGACACATGAAATGGAGAAGCTGAGCTGTGATAAAATTCATTTGGCTTTCTGACCTGATGTATAGTTGGTTTATCAGGTGGGTCCTTGTGAATAACCATCTGGTAACGTTTATAGACCTGGTAAGACTCCTGAAATGTGGCTTTGAACTGTGAACTTGGTGGAGATGATCTCACCACCTTCACCTTCAGAAGAAGTTAAATACATTTATTATTACAGTAGCATGCAGTAACTGTATATTTAAACATGCACAAACATCTCAACAGAGAGAAATTTGGAATCCCTGCACAAGGCCTCTAACAGTTTAGTTATAACAGCCTTCCAATTCTTCAGCTCAATTTAGGCTACTGAAGACTTTTATATTTACACCAAATAACACACAAGGTTTTCAAACTGCAAATAAAGGTGACTAAAATGCCTACTGAAGAACTACACAAATAGTTTCCAAGAAATAACACCAAGATGATATGTAGATTGACATTTTACAGAGATTTTCTCTAAGTTTTAAAATCTTCTCTTGCAGTTATCACACCACCCTGAAAAATACTTGAATGACCCACATATTTGGAAGACTCACAGCTGTGCTCTTTAGAAAAAGACTTTTTTTGTTGGATTTTTGCAGTGACCCCTAGGGGATTTCTTAATATTTTACAAATTGAAAGAGAAAGAAAGAAGTTTCTGTGTCCAATTATGAATGAATTATAATGGGAAGTTATCCATCTTCCCCATCATCACTCTTAAAAATACAAATTTCAAATAATTATTCTTCAAAAATCTGTAAAAATTGTTCTTTGCAATGACAATTGCTCCCTATTCAAAAGGATGCTACCACATGAGTGACACTAAACTTCTTTTCCAGTGTACTTAAGGACATGCTCATTTCACAAGCCAGATAATTTTCAGTGTGATTTTATGTTCTGAAAGAGCACTGGTTCTGAACTACAAAAATAGCTCCCCAAGCCCCACACTTGTCAGCCACAGAATGTAGCAAAGACGATCAATACAGCTGAAACTATCCTCCTTTTTAATCCTCCTGCATCTCTGTTACTAAGCTCATCAGAAAATCTGAAGGAGTTAGTGGGAAGGATCAATTCCATGACTTCTTGTCAGTTATTCATAGCAAATCTTTGAAGTCACCATAGCTACCTCTCTCACTAATAACAAAAAAAAAAACATTGAAAAATTAAGTTCCAGTATCATCATTGATAACAGTAACTCCTGGAAGTTATCAATATTCAGAGAGTTATCCAGTTTTGACAAAAAAAAGGAAAAATAAATTATTTTATTGGTGAAAGCCCAAAAGTCTTCCAGGTAACTGTCTCCATATCACTAAAAGACCTAACAGCAACCAACACATGAAGCAAAATTTTCTACTATCACTTTTACGGCTTCTAAAGACATCAACATGTAACAATGATATTTCTAAAGAGCTGCTTCTTATCTGTTTAATTAATGAGCAGTCACTGCTATCCTGTCAAGATTCATTAGCATAAACAGTTTAGGTATCTGTACACCACAGAACTAAACACTGAATCTCTGTGATCATTCACCACTGAGTTAATTCAAAGCCTCTCATTTTCAAGTCACTCTGTAGGAAATCAATTTACAAGCTCATCTGGTAACTGTACTGGACTCTGCTACTACTGACAGAGAGTGCACGAGTACCCTCTTGTGGCTACACAGAGCTCAGCTGCACCGCGTGTACGTGCGTGTGTGAATACACATCATGCATTACTACACATGTTCCAAGTTTTAAACCATAACTATTCCACAGAGACTCAATCCCTAAGCATCTCAAGAACTCCTTATCCAGACCGTCTCCTTAATTTACCTCCGACAAAAGCGAGACATTACCTCTAATTTGTGTCGTGCATCATCAGGTAAAGAGACAAAAACAAAGTCTTCAATGGTTTTGGGTTGGTTTGCTTTAGATTTGGAGTTTTGCAAGTGGAAAACCTGATCTCCAGCTTGAAGTTGAGAGCCTTCAAGTGTGCACATCTGGTTCTGAAGGAGTTTCTGCAGTTTTCTTTCTTTCCGTATGTCCTTTGCTTTTCGACACGGTGGCTTGCTCAGGTCAGCCCCTTTCCCTACAACAGCACAGGCAAAGAGTTAAATACCCCAAATGGTAACAACAAGTAGCTAGTACACTATCACTGAAAAGAAATGGTTAAAATTGTTACTTACAGACTGTGGTCCAAACATGACATGGTCCGTCACGCATACAACTACCACCAACACCCAATGCTGAGCTAAGTTGCAATGATTTTTTTTCCTCTACAGCTATTTAATGCAGCATTTTAGTATGGAAACACCTTGACCATGATTCCAGCCCAGAGCCAAGGTTATAGTTAAAATGAAAAGACTTCCTGGCTGGGGGAAAAAAAAAAGCCTGAGAAGTCCATCCATAAATCACTATACCACATCCCCTCCTCAGAAACAAAGTTCCTATTTAACATATGTATGAGGATGTGGTATGTATCCAGGCAGCTATGGAATCACCCTGAAACACTGAAAGGGAAAAAACTCAAAACACTGAAACTACAAAACCTCATAGCCAGATTCACAGAGAATTGTTCTACCACATTAGAAACCACGGTGGCTACACACACACTCCTTCAAAGACACATGGACACAAAACACTTCTGTCACCCAGAATCCTTATGCAATATATAGAAATACCACCAATGCCACTGATGTCACATAAAAAAGTAAAAGGCCACATAAGCTTACATCTTTGCTTGGAATTATATTCAGAATCTACTTACTAGCAGCATGAACACTACAAATAGTTTCCAGGAAATAACACCAACCAACAAGACAGCATGATGTTAATAGATACTGGCTGTAAATCCACACATTCAAATTTGTAAAAATTACAAAAAGCAAGATACATTTTGCAGACATTCCAGGTAGCACACACAAGCAGCTGAAGGCCATCCCTCACTCCAGAAGCTGCACAAGAGATGCATGAATCTGCCACACTGCTGGGAATTAGATGATCTCTTGAGGTCCCTCCAAACCCCTAACATTCTGAGAACAGTGGTGGAAGGAATAATCAATTTTCAAGGAATACCTGTCTCTCTCAGGGTAGCAGCTGCTGCAAGTTCCATACAGAGGGGAAGTTGCACTGGAAATTGCATCACCAGCCAGCAAACACAATACAAAGGACCTCTAATTCTGGATTTGTTGTTGCTTTTTATGGAGGCCAAAAGAGAGACATAATACTAAAAATTTCAGAGAGAGGAAGAGTGGAAAAAGCTACTCTCATATAAGGAAACTGTCATCTATCTTGCACCAAACCAAAACTGTAACAAGTTTTATGAAAAACTGCAGAAGTTAAGTCTTTTATGCCATTACCTTCCTCCTGAAATCCATGTGTTTGCAAAAGAGCCACTGGCAACTTTTGAAAGACTTACCTTTTCAAACAGGAAAGTATCCTGAATGGTGAGGTACCTTCATTAAGGAAGAAGACATATTTCCAACTCTAGTAATATTTATAAGAAGTAAAGAAGAAATCCAAACCCACACTTAACTATGGCTTATCCCACTTTACTCTCTTGAAGGCCTGGAAATTACACAGAAGTTACTCTTGCCAGAACTCCTATGAAAACATAGCTAGAGCTTTCTTTCCTGCTCCTCACCAGTAACTTAGTTGCCAAAACTGACACTGTTCTTGTCCTCTCCACACTTTAAGCCTTCCCATGGAAATGAGAACAGTGGTATCCTTCTGCAAGCTGGAAACAAGAGCAGCACTGATAACTTAAAGGCTCGCTGATGTGTTCAGAGGCACTTTGCCTGCAAAGGATCACAGCCCTCAGAGCCGCTGCCCACATCTTTCTTTACCAACAGATACATGACAGAAATTGGCAAAATACTTTCTGTAGGGATAAGCTTTCAAGGATCAGTAAGGCTGTAAACTCTTCCTTTCAATGTGCATACCACACTGAATTTACAGAGCTTGTAAAAGTCCAGAGTGAGCCCTTCACAGCTCACCCAGAAACAGCCCAGCCTGGTTGTGCCACACAGACTCCACGACAGCTGAACGTTGAGAGCATCTCAGAGAGTGAGAAGAGGATCTAATGCCACTCTGGCACTACTGACACCCTACAATTGCACTAGCAGATTTTGTGATCAAGTGTTCTTAACCTCTCAGCTAAGGTTTTGGAGTGTTTCATCCCCACAGCTATAATTATTCACCAGAAAAGGACAAATATTAGGAGGAAATTAGATACTATGTGACCTGTCCGTGGGCAAACAAATCAGAGGAAGAGTTTATTTAAAATACTCATGATACTTCTGATGAATGAGTACTTCACCTGCACTGGGATCTGTTTCATGTCTCCTATCTTCTATAAGCTGTAAGTTAGCAAGAAAAACTTCTTAAAACAACTCATGTGAACACAGACGTAAGCAAACCTTCCATCTGAAACTGTGCAGAAACAGCCCATTATTCCTACAGGACAATCACCTGTTTTGCTTATAACAGAATAAAAGTGCAATTAAACAGTCTTATTACAGATTAAGTCTACATTTTCCAAGATGAAAACCAAACATCTTTCTAGCTGGAAAATTTTAAACTGAAGTTGACCTGTGACACCACCTAGCTTTCAGAAAAAGAAAGGAAGAAAGACACATTAAATAAGCTTCCTGATGCATATATTACTCACCTTTACATTTAATTTTTAGCCTTTAGAAACAAAGAAGCATGCTAAAGCACATTTCTCCTCTATAAAAGTAAATCCCTGTTTTCTGAAGCAGAGTATGAACAATGTTTCAGGCTTCCTTTATCTGCATCTCCAGTGTTTCAAGTTTTACCCAGTGTTACCCTTAAAGTCTGTACCTCACCTTTTCCAAAACAATGGCAGGTTTATACCAATAATTTACCCAAGACTGCCACCTGCTGTCAACACTCACTTGGCTTGCTAAGTTTACATAACCCAAAGTTTGCCATCAATTATTATAAAAGCAAGAAGATTTTGAAAATTTGCACAACAAATAAAATTTATAGAAGCTATAAAATATATAAGGGCTATAAAAGTTCTGACTGCATTTTATAAAATCAAAATATAAAATATGGCCTTGAAAATTGTGGAATAGCTTTCCAGGAATGTGTAACAGTACTGCTTCAATGCAGCACAACTGGTTTTCTGAGAGAGCATTCCACATAAAGCTTTCCTTTTTGTTTAGATGAAAAAATGGCTTTTAAGCTGGTGAAAACCTGATCCAGTTGCAATGACTGTTTATTAAGTAAAAAAACATTCTTTTACCAGAAATCAGTCACCCTATTACAGGAGGAGACAAAAATCTTTCTGAAGGAAAAGGTATTTTAGAGTTCTCATAAATACTTGCACAACATGTAAAATGTGAGAGAAATTAGGAATTGCTGTGACACCCCATCACAAGCAGAAACTCTGAAGCATCCAGGCTCCACTAGGTTATAATTAACCACTATTTAACTTGCTATATATTGGCTACCTGTGATTCAGGAGACACCCATTAGTTTTCTGAGAAGGCCACCAGTGAGGCTATGCAAAACTGGAAACATTGTACCTCATCCACAACCTCCAGGCCACAGAGTCTGTCAGCAATTCTACCTTGTTTTCCAGTGCAAACTGATGGTGAAATTAATTATTCTGGCCATAATACATCAGCCCCTTACCATCTTCCTTCCAGAAATCACCTATGTCCCACAACATAATCAGCACAAAAACACAGCCTTTAAGAGGCAACCCACAGCACTTCACAGGCATATCCCAGGGTTTCCAGCACTACTTTCCCCCACTTCAGGGACAGTCCAGGACTCCTCTGCATGTGCAACAGAGATGATGACACCACACAGAGAGGATCACCCACCAGCAGTGACATAAGGCCTTCCCTTGCAGAGAGCTATGTGAAAAGCATAGAACACCTCTGCAAGCAGGTGTCGATTCCAGGTGCTCGTGCCACAGCAAACAGCACCCCAACAGCTAGCCCACAGAGAAGATCAGTCACATGCCTGACAATGAGAATATCCTTTTTTTAGCTTAAAGATTTCCTGCTTGAATTCAGCCCGTAGCCAGCATTTCAGAAATCTTTACATTTGTGTAAAGATGTGTCCTGGTTTCAGTCAGGATAGAGTTAACTTCATTTGTAGCAGCTGATGGCATGCTGTGTTTGGGAGTTACAATGAAAGCAGTGCTGAGAACACCCTGATGTTCTTAGTTGCAGTCAGACAGTCAAGGACTTTCTCAGCTTCTTCTATTTCTCTATCCATGAGAAAGGAGGGGCGAAGCCAGGACAGGTGACCCAGATGGGCCAAAGAGAGTATTCCATGCCAATGACATCCTGCCCAGGAGAACGGGGGGCTGAGGGGAGGAAGAAGAGGGGCGGTGGCGGGACGCGTGCTGCTTGGGGGGACGGTCGGGTTCCGGGACAGCTCTGGGTGGTACGGCCTGAGTTGTGTGGGTCGGGGAGAAACTGCATTGGGGATCAAGAGTTTCATATTCTTTTGCTCTAAAGTCCTGTTAGCATTGGGATATTTGATCTGTCTGTTCTCTTAGTAAACTCTCCTTATCCCAACCCACGGGCCTCTTAGTTTCTTGGTTTTGGAGTTATTTGCCCCTTCCTTTTCCCTTCCCTTGTTTCCCCCTTTTTCCCTCTTCCCCTGCTCTTTTACTTTAAGGAGCAGGCAGCTGCGTGGATCTCGGCCCACAGCCAGGGTGAAACCACAACAATTTGTGATAAAAAAGCCTGACTGAGCAGCAACTTCAGTATTAAAGAAAGTGACCATACTATTCAAGCTAGTATTATACTAAAAATGATTAGTAATATATTAAAAATGCCAACAATACTCTACGTATTCTCACACAAAATTCTAGATGTGAATAAACATTTACCTTCAGTTTTTTTGCACAAGGGCTGTAGGATTGTATAAATGCATCAGAAATAAACTGAGGGAGAGATCACCTTACTTCTTGTACATACTCACTGCACTTCCTGACAGAAATGTAACATTAAGCTCACAGCAAGGAGGGGAAAAAAAAAAAAAAAAGAGAAATTACTACATAGTGTCACATCCTCCAGCAACACTGCTTTTCTAATCTAAAGCTGGCCAAAAATTGAAAATTAGGAAAGCTCCCAAACAGATGAAAAAGCTCACCTAGAAAATATTATTCTTTAAAGAGGACAAGAAGCCTCTGTACGTGTTTCTTTTTAAAATCAGCAGAAAGCTAGATCATCTCTTTTCAGCCTACAAAATAAAACATACTGTAATAAACAAATGTATTTCCAATGCCAGCTACATCTGTGGCAAATAGGCTGTGAAAACTGAAGAAATACAGCCTTAAACAAGTTGTTCACAGGGGTGTGCTCACAGGGTGTAAACAACCCAATTTGAGAAACAAAGAAATGTAGAAGTAAGAACTAGGGATGTTTTCTTGGGTCTTAATCTGGTTTCCCACTGCTACACAGGAGACAAGTTAAGCCTTAGCCTTACTCAGGAAGTTGCACTGCTGCAGCACCAGCCAGAGCTGTGTCTAGCTCTTAGCCTTGCATAACCAGGGGGCTGAGCTTGATGGTCCCAACATGATTCTGTGAAGGATACCTCACAGTATGTAAAGCCTGAGTCACAGTATCCCACAGTGGAAAGGGAGAGCTGGATGTACAGCTTATTCTGCACACAAAAGTATCCCAAACTGGAAACTGGTCCCAGTGTCTGATGAGATTTGATCACCTTGACCTACTTGACCAACTGCCATCTAAGCAGCTTACACAAAACTGTCAGCTGTAGATATGTCTTTGTAATAACTAAGCAAAAAAACAAACAAACAAACCAAAACAATAGAAGAAAATCAAGGCAACTTTCACAGAAAAAACTAAAAGAACAAGTAGCACACAGAACCTCTCAGTTTACATACTGTAATGCCATAAATTGGGAAAAGTACAGTGAATAGAAGCAATTCTTAATATACTAGGCAAGATAAAATTAAGGACTTCAACACCATGTGAGACCATGACAGTGCATTCCAATGACTACCAGAAATGTGACTACCTGGCTTGGGTGGTGCATGAACACTTCTAGCTGGCTGTGATGGCTCCCCAGGGACTGGTGTGGCTTCATCTGCAGGTGTCTGAAGAGAACTTGATCCCACCTTCTGCACATTCACCTCTTCTTTTGCTTCTCTTGTGTCCTTATCTTCAGTTTCCACCGTCTCAGCCTGATCCATACTCAAGGGGGTCAGTTCAGACTGACTGACATGAGATTCACTTCTGTACGCAAAGTCACACGTGACCACATCATCTATGTGGGAATCCATGGGCTCTTCTGTAAATCAATGCAAACTGCATGAGTGATTTTCTTAACTGCAGCTCACACTTTGCACAATTAACATTAAATGAACTCATTACCAATTCTACAGGTGCTTTCCAACAGATAAAGTGACTGTTTCCAATAGTCAGCAGACAGAAAGTTTCCTTTATCACCCTGAATTACTAGCACCAACTCATGTATAATTACTGGCACCAACTCATTTATGAGCATTGTTTTATTTTCTTCACTAAAATAGGGCTGTCAACTAACCTGATGCCATAACTTCAAAAACCAAACAACAACAACAACAACAAAAAATCCAAACCACCTAACACACATGCACACCACAAGGCAAATTATAACAATTCAGAACCACAGCAGCTGGTTTTGGTGTTGGATAAACAGAGTGTGACTGTTCAATCACCTGGAAGAAAAATTCCTGCTTTTACCTCTTGCTCTTCTTTTCCTCTGTCACCCACTCTCCTGCTTAGTCCTCTCCAGACTATCACTTTCCCAACAGAAGTGAAAACAGAGGTCTAATTCTTTCCTGCACCCAGCTAAAAAGCCAGCAGGTACCCAGAGATGAAAAAGAAAATAAGCTAGTCTATGGAGAAGTAAAGAAACATTCTTCAACAGAGCAAGTCAGTTGCAGGGTTCAGTTGCTGGGATCTTCATTCAAAACCAACTGCTAAGAAACAGCCTAGCCAGACCTTTATAAAGGCTCTATATACCAAAATCAAAGTGTATGAGCCATTGTCATGGTTTAACCCAGCAGGCAGCTAGAACATAGCTGCTTGCTCACTCCCCTCCCAACCCCTGGGGGATAAGGGAGAAAAATCAAAAAGAAGAAAGAAAAAGAGTTAAAACTTGTGGGTTGAGATAAAGGCAGTTTAACAGGACAGAAAAGGAAGAGAGTAATATTATTAACAACAGAACATGCAAAACAAGTGATGCACAGCACAATTGTCCATCCCCGCAGACCACTGATACCCAACCAGCTCCAGAGCTGTCCCAACCCCAGGCCAGCTTCCCCCCAGTTATATGGCCCCTTGATATGGAATATCCCTATGGTATGGGATATCCCTCTGGGCAGTTTGGGTAAGTGGTCCTGGCTGTGTCACCTCCCAGCTCCTCGGGCATCCCCAGTCTCCTGCCTGGCAGGGCAGGATGAGAAGCTGAAAAACCCTAAACATTACCCAGCAACACCCAAACCATCAGTGTGTCATCAACATTGTTCTCATCCTAAATCCAAAACACAGCACTGTATGAGATGCTAGGAAGAAAATTAACTCTACCCCAGCTGAAACCAGGGCACCAATTACTCTAGAAGGTACTTGATCCTCCTCACAAACTTCAGCATTGGTTTTCAAACACTAAGAATTTCTTACCTTCACCTGCTACTTTTGAGACATCTCCTTTGGAAATAAACTTCAACATTTTCTTCAGAACTTTTTTGTGAGATTTGGAGGTCTGAAAATGCAAAGCCTGGCACCTTTAAGAGAAAAAAAAAAAGACCATTTTGTGAAAGATTAGTTTCACTGTATATATATATACACACACTTTCTAATTATTTCTTAGGTTTCCTTACATGAAGTAGTCAACTATTTTATCAATACTTTTGAGTTAATAAAATTATGTTGCCTTGTGCTGCACAGTGTCATTCTTTATGGCATGTTTTATACATGTATAATTATAATCACTAAAACAGGGCAACATGACCTAAAGTACTGCATGAAAAAGCTTCCTATATTACAGTGGAGTTTTTCTCTTACCCATCTTACAGATTAACACTGATACTAACTATTAAGACCAAAAAGTCTATCTACAATTATTCACAGCGATTCAACTACAGCTTTTCTTCTTTGGGCTACTACAGCAGTGTTCGTGGGGTGCAACCAGTGAGCAAGGGAGCAATCCTGGAACTCTTCCTTTGGACTGCAACCCAGAAGCAAAGCCATGGGTACACACTTCAGAGATTGCTCACATCACCAGAGCTGCTGACATGCCTGTGCACAAACCCAACAACACACACCCAGTATTCAAAGTATCATTAAAAAGAGATAAACTTTCCAAGGATGCTGTATTTAAAGCAGTAAAGATAATTGGCTGAATATATTTGAAGCAGACAACTTCAAGTAATATGTTTTTGAGCTTCTTACCTTATTGTGTATTGAGGGCAACACGTTTGATTCATGATAGGCTTGTAGACGTATTTTCCACTCCTAAAAGTAATAAGAAATATGTACTGACCTTTTGTTGCTTCTGGTATAAAATAAATAGAAGATCATGCTTTTTTAAAAATAATACACATATTTATAATTTTTTTTAATAATATATTTAAACTAATAGTAAATATTACATGAAAAGTAACAAAAGGCAAGCATGTTCTTCAGCTTTTTGCTGCCCTACTAAAATACTATCCTTCTAAAATAACCAAATGTTTTCCTGTTCAACAGTGTCATGTTACCAAAAAGTCACAGAGCACTGCACAAACACTTCCTATTTCAATTACTTATGGAAACTAGGTTACTGTTTTCACAAACTGAATTTTACATCAGGATTCTACATTGAATCTAAACTGACAGCATGGCTTTGTGTTTTCTTTATAAAATTACCTGCGCCATCCTCTATCTATGAGATCCTGGTAATCCTGAACTGTCATCGAGTGTGCCCACATACCTGAAATAAATAAGATAATACACCCGACCACAGTTATGCTTTAAAACATTGAAATACAGCAAGTTCTACAGAGATTTTACTGTAAAGTTGAGCAGCTAAGGGTGAGTTCTGAATAGGTCATCTTCAAGGATCTGACATATTCATAAACCTCATGAACTAACGATTTCGATGCCCACGTTAAGCATAACAAGATCAAAACTAATGTAAGCCTTGGGATGCAATCAGCTATATTGCTTCCACTGCACAAGTTAAAATGCTTAAGACACTTGTTATCTTTCCCAGAGGTACAACAACAAAGTAACATCACACTGCTCCTTAGTTTTGTGAAGCTGAGTCCAACACAGTGGGCCAGCAGAACTCTTCACAGAGGTGCTAAGCCAACAGAGACTGTTCCCAGAGACTCTGGGGACAGCGACTGCCCAGTGGCCACCAAGCCGAGCGGGGTTCTGGGTCAGGCACCTCTTCCAGGGGACGAGAGCACATTCCCCCCACCCCTGAGCTGTCCTAAGCCAAAGTCGCATAGCCACAGGCTTCGGGCTGCTACGCTCTCATCCACGATGGAGCCGAAGCGTCGGGCTGGGCAGTTAGTTGCACCTGAGAGCAACGCTGCGGGCCTGACTCCAACCCCATCCTTAGGGTAGGGATATTACTAGCGTGGCAATTGAAACGTTTTGCCCTTTACAAAGTTTTCTTGCTGTCTGTCCCCGGACTGGGACATGGTCCCAGTAAGGCCGGGCCACCAGACAAGGTTTCCCGGTGGTCCGGCGGCCTCCGGCGGCCCCAGCCCCACATCGAACCCCTCTCGCATTAACCGGCCGCTTCGCCAGGGCGGTGACACCGGAGCCGGCCCGCGGGGGACGGCTCAGCGGGGAGTCTCCTCGCAGGCTGCCGTGGGAACCCGCCGGAACAGGGTGCCGCGACTTGCGGAGAGGACAGCTGCCCGCTCCCGGCAAGACACACGCGGGAAGGGTGGAGGGTGCGGCCAAACAGCCACCTTTACCCGCTGCCCGCAGCGGGGCTCCCGCGGCCCCGTGGCCCCCAGCCGCCCCCTTCTCCGGCGCGGCCCGGACGACTCACAGCCCCTCTCGCGGCCCGCCCTGCCCCCGGGCCGCACCATGGGAAAGGTTGCCGCTCTCGTTCTTGCAGTAGCCGCAGCGGTAGCCATCCTCTCCACCGAAGTACTCGACGATGCTCGGAGAGCTGCCGGCCGCCGCCATGGCCCCACCGCCCGGCTCAGAGTAGCTCCCCACCCGCCGCCCCACACGGCACTCCCGGCCGCCCAGAAACAGCCGCCGCCGCCATCTTCGCTACGGGCAGGGCAAGGGCAGCGCGCACAGGAAACGACGGCACCGCCATATCTAACGCGAGCAAACCCCTCCATCTTTAGTGAGGGCAGCCGCGCTCCCCGCCCCCGGGCGCGGCTCCCACCACGCAAGCCTAGGCAGCCCCGTCCCAACCCCTCTCGCTTACCGGCCGAGACCTTCCCCCACTCCGAGGCGCAGTAGCCGCAGCGGTAGCCCTCCTTCTGGCCCTTGTACTCCACCACGGCGGCAGGCATGGCGCCGGGCGGCCCTGATCGCCGCAGCGGCCCTACCCCCGCAGCGCCCCGCCCGGCCGAAGCGGCGGCGCGGACCGTGCCCGCCCTGCCCAGTAAGCCGTCGCTCCGCGAGCCGCGGCTTGAAACGGGCGAGCAGGGACGGTCAAACGGCGCCACCGCCTGCCCTCACGGCCCCAGTTGCAGGAGAGGTGTTGGCACCCCAACTCCGCGCTCAGAAGCCCTGCCCAAGGGAGACAGGGAGGCAGAAAGCCCAAGAACGCCACAGACAGCGGCCCTGGGAAGGGCGTTCTCTGAGGAGGCAGACGGGCTTTTATTTGTTTGGGGGAAAATACTCCCGCGTCCCAAGAGAGGTGTCCTGCCCAGGTTACACAGCCAAAGTGCACATGACAAGCTCGGGAGGAAAGGAGGAATTCGTGTCTGTAATTGAGACCTAATTTCCAAAGCCAAACCTTGATTTTCAGCAGAACAACATTAGAAGACACAATACTAAACATCTCCTGCAGCGCTCCAGATCCTCTAGCTAAGGTTCTGAAGTGATAACTCTAAATTCCACTTGCAGGCTGCTATTAGCCATAGATCAGGGTGAAAGAAGGGGACATAATTTCCCTTTCATGGAAAGTTTGCAGTGTCAGCAAGCTTTATATAAAAGCAGTAAGTGTAGCCATAATAAATAGGAAGCATATGGTAATAACCCCCTGATAAGTGTAAACAAGACAGCTTATATAAAATGTCATGATGTTCCAATAAAAATAAATTTAATCTTACAGTATATACATATAAAATATTTTCTGAAGGAAACATTTTAAAATACTATCTTTAAAAGGCACCTGGGGAAAAAAAGAAAAAAAAAAGAGAAGACAGTAAGACAATATCCATTAAGATTTGGAAATCTAACAACCGCAGCAATAAAGCAATTCAATCTTATCATTTAAAGGATAAGATGAAAACAGACTGTCTTGTCTTCCCTTACCCCATTTCCCTACTACTTTTCAGGGCTACTTTATTAACTCATAAGCTATCAGTAGGTTAAAAATAAAGTTCAAAAGCTAAGCTGTGACTCTTCACAGCATTGCATTCCATGTACAAGCATGAAGTTCCAAAAAACAAGTCTATCACTTGACTATCACATGTAAAAACAAAGGGGTTATTTAAATTAATTATTGCATAGACTAGATGTCATTTTGTTCCATGAAGAGACCAAGAACATAGAAATGTTGCAGATGCTATACAGTTATCCTGCTTACAGTTTTTCTACCTTTAAGTGGTTCCAGGTGCATAAGAAACTCACGCACTGTACCTTTATTTAGTTTGAATTACTAAAAGAACTTACTTGAAGAATTAAGCGGTCTCCATTTCATCTTCATTTCTATCACGAGGGCTAATCATGGGTTCTGTTATTTCATATGTTTCTACAATCTCCTGGTTAGAAATGGCAAGAGTACATAAGTTACAAGAGCAGTACTATTTCAATTTAAGTGCAGTTACTACCAGGTAACTCATACTACAGCATATTTCCTCACATCCAGTGTATTTTCTCATACTACAGCACTATTTCAAATGACTACGTTTCTTCTGCACGTTCTGAGTAAGGGACAAAAGAGGAAAGTTGTATGTGCTGAAAACTACTTTTTGTCTAAGGTTTATTTCAAACACTGAGGAAGCTGTATGGAGAACTTTCCCTCTAGAAGTATGTATCACATGGAGTCTGTTTCTTCCCTTATTTCCTTATGCAACCCTTGAATAGAACAGTGAAGGCAAATCACTGCACAACTTAAAAGCATTTAACTGATCAGGCCTCAAGGATCAAAGATAAAATTACTATCGTAATTCTCAGTCTTCTTGCAGTTAAAAGTATTAATTAGATTTGCGATTGCTCTAGAATCTATAAAATTAGATGTAGCAAAAACATATACAGCAACACCTAGGGTCATCGGAGTACGTAACAGCACAGCTCTCAGATGCATTCTTACACTTAAAATAGTAACAATTTAACCAAAGCACCAAGTGCTATCTATTATACCTTCCATTCTTGATGACTCAGAGATATGACAACCTGGTTCCGTGCTCCAGCACCACAGTCATCCTTCCTTTCCCCAGTATCTTTCGAAGGCTCTGTTCCAAAGAGAGTGTTTTCACAGTCTTTACATTTGTACAGTCAGTTTCCTCCAGGAACACAAAAGCTTCACAAAAAGCAAGTGGAATCTCCATACTCCTCTAAGCTAGTCTATTGATAGCCTAGAAGATATGCTTCAAGACATTTCTTTAGTCTTACCCCCTAAAAATTTACAACTAACTTTTCTCAAAGTCCTGGAAGGACTTAAGTATTTAATCCTTTATGAAATCCCACAGAAGGCTTCATCCCATCAATACCCTGTGGGAATGAAAACCAGAGACCTTGTGTGTAAGACGGCATTGCTTTTTCAACTGTTGGAAGTTGCACTACCCACCTCCAGAGGTTGCATTACCCACCTCAAAGGAGACTTCTCACACACAAAAGTACCTTTTATTAGCAAAGCATAAATATCACTTAAAAGGAAAGGTAATGACCTTTTACTTCTATTACTGTAATTAACTTGCATAGATAACATAATGGCCTTTTTCCCTATTTTGATATTTAAAGAGACTCGATCCTTCATGTCTTCAATTACATTCACTGCCTATCCCCAAATCTCTCTCAATGCAGCTAAAAATATACCTAAAACTTCGCAAACACAAAAGATGTGGCTACTTTTTAATGCTATAATAAAAAACAATTAGTCTTTTAAAGCTAGATTTTACCTATTATTGGCAATTTATCGTCATCCAGCTTTAATCTTGCAAAGCCATCCTAAAAGACAGTAGGATTGGAAGTTTAGATCTAAGTAGGACAGTGCACTGAGATTTCATGGTTTTAATTAATATACTATATACACGTATCAATAATCTTAATTGGCAAACCAAATAAAAATTATTTAAATATAGTACTTATTCATAAAGAAAGCAGCTGATACAGGACACTTGGTAAGTACTGGATTATAACAAATGAAATTTATTTAATAAAAATCAGTATTATTCATTAAGCATATTTGAGTTAATCCTTCATAATCATATCACTATAAACCTGAACTTAGCAAAAATGTTTTTACCTTTTGCTAAATTCCTTTTATTTATTAGACAAAGTATAGTCTGAAGTACAAATCTGCAGATTGGAAAACACTGCACTGCCATACTTTCCTACATCATCAGTAATTCTTCCATGCTCTACTACTCTTCTATAATCTAAAATAACATGACCTAGAATCCCCTTTTGAAAAGTGTATTGACAGCAAATTCAGTATTTTTGGTGGTAAACTGACTGCAGCAGAAAAATATAGTAAAAAAAAAAAATTAGCCTGTCAACTCTGTTTTCTTTTTTTATTCAATGACAAAATTATCATAGACTGATTGTAAAAACCAAATTACAATTCCTAATCTGTCAATGCCATAAAATCAACAGATGAGTATTTTAGGTATTGGAACTTTCTAGAAATAAAATGTCAAGAACATGTCACTCCTTACCCTTATAATGAAGGACACGTGAAAGATGTTCTCCACGGTTCGTGCAAAAGAGTTTGGATCAATCACAAGATCAAAGAATGAAATCGGTGTATCAGCTAGAGATGCAAAAATGGGTTAAAAACCCAACAAACAGGTGGCATACACAGAGCTAATATACATAATGAACGTTAAGTTACTCAGTACTCTCTTATTTAAAGTGCTGAACTCCCAGTTGTCTGCAAAAAGAAACAGTTTCCACAGAATATTCTTTCCTTCCCATCTTTCCCCACACACACACACACACACTCAATGACTACTTGATTGCTTCTAAGGAACTGGCACGGTCTAGTAAGACAGAGAGGATAGGATCTAAATTGACTTTGTAATCAAACAGCAACTGCTTAGTGGTGATAAAAAAATACATTGTCAGTATATATCCTTCAACATAAAGATTCCTACCTAATTTTGTTTCTATAGTTTAACCACTCGTAATGGTAGAAGATGAAGAGTATTCATTTTCTCTAATTAGTGCTTTAAAAGCTTAGTTGAATCATACTTACGATCATTTTTAAAATGAGTTTGCAATAATCCCAAGATCCTCTCTACTTCTTTCTCTGTGGCTTCCTGATGAGACTCTTCCATTTTTTTTAACTGGAAAAAAAAACCCCATGGTTTCACTTCAAACAACCACTGTTGTAAGACAAGGTACAGACGCCCTTGGGCAAACATGAGACAACTCATGGGAATTAATCCCCATTTTACAGTATCACACTGGAAGGCCATAGTTTGTGTATTTTGAGCATATTTACAGGTCTGTTTCTGGTAGTTCTGTGGAACTGGGTTACCCCTAGTAGTACAGAGTCTGTGAGTTTACTGAAGTTCATTTATAATTGTAGATGGACAGTTAATTCAGAGTTTTTTACTTTTTTTCTTTCAGAAAAGGCACCTAAGTTTATGCATAAGAAACTTCACAGCCTGAAGTCTGACATGTCAAAGGACACAATTCTTGTGATCTTACCTATCTGTTCATTATCTGTAAACCAGGTTATCCAAATCATCTTTCCATCAGCAAAGTATCAAATTAATTTTTCAAGTAGAGCCTTCAGTGACCTGTTTGCTGTTACTGTTAACCCCTGCTTTCCCTTTGACCACCTTGCAGCAAACCAAGCTACAGCAGCTTTCACATCTAAGCACATATCTAACACAGATATGATCATTATCATCAGCGTTTACCTAAACAAACCACAAAGAGCAGCCGCTCACTTCTTGAAGCAACTCTCCCAAACCCTCCAGCTCCATTTCTTCCCAGCACAAACTGTATCAGAGTCATTTCTATCGTTGTTTGGATTAGCATGGCATAGGCCGTATTTAAAAAGACAGACTCAACATCTTGCCTCTCTGTAATGGCATTATCAGCCAGATCATCCCCTTAACAACATGGGGTGTTTTTTCAGTTTCAAATACAAACCTCTTGCAAGCAATCTCAGACTTTTACCAGACAGAAAGAACAGGGAAACAGAAACCATGGAAAGTAGTGGATAAGTGAGCTAATTTAGTTTGCTGTTAACCCTGTTGCTGTGCAAATGCCACATGCTGTCAGACACTTCTTAAATAAGTTAAATAAATGAAAGAGGTGGGTTGGGGTTTCTTTTTGCTTGATTTCAAAGCAACGAGCGCCAGAGCAAATAAGCTAATTTGAACTTAAAAAGAACAAAAATCAGTCTGTAAATCCTATTTCTTTCCACTCAGCAGAACACTGCAGTCCACACAAGACAAATCAGGCAGTCTAATCATGAAGTCTGAATCCTGTAAACCCAAATCTACATAAACAGCAAGATTTAAGAATCACTTGTAATAACTGCACCATATCAAACTGATGAGAAGGTAACACTTCACAAACCTGAGCAGGCATTGCCCGTTTTTGTTGTCCTTCTGTAGCCTTCTTCTGCCTCTCTATCCGTTGCCTTGGTACAGGAGGATCAGACTTGAAAGATCCCAACCTAAACAAAATATATATATATGGAAATATCTTTGAAACTGTATGCTAAGCAATTTATTTAACATGCAATCGATTACTGGCAAAGTAATGACCAATATCTAAAAATAAAGTCTTGTTACATTTAGAGATGTCTGTAAACCACCAGCCTCAAAAACTGCTTCCACTATGTTGGCAGCCTCATACAATTATCAAATGATGTATAAAATTTGATGCAATTTTTTTTCCCCACTGAAAACTTTAAATCTACTTTTCTTAAAACTAGTTAAGAAATAAAGCAGAGTATATAGTTCATATCCTCCAATATCTCCCGTTGAATTTATTACACACTTTCCTGCCTGAAAACTCTCTCCATACAATATTACTTTTTTCATATATTGTTTAAAAAACCCCAACACTCTTTTTGAAAAATACAGTCAACCAATAGGACTTTCAGTACACTAAGAGGAAATCTAAAGTTTCTCATTAATCAACGTGAGTATAATATACATGCTAGATTTAGGCACTTTCTTAAAGTGCTTACCTCTCTCCATTGACTATATAAGGAACTTAAGCTCCTAACTTTGGTTGCCTTGAATCTCCAAGTTAGATGCCTAAACGAGAGAGTGTGAATTGAGACTCAATTCAAGTTAGTTCAGCAGGTACCATAAAATTCTGCAGCATGTATTTTTCCCTAGCTTGGGTGAGTCATGACTGCTCAATTTCAGAAGTCATGGACTGACTGCAATAAAAAAACCACAATCTCAGGTCTCAGGTAAGAATAGATGGAGTCAGAAAGAATTATTTCTTTACCCAACCTGAGAGCTGCACTTTATTAATTAATATCAAAACTTTACAAATATTCACACATCCTCCATGAAAAGAAACCTATCCTTACTTTCAGATGTCAAAATGCAACCAATGAGGAAAAAAAGTCCTTCTTGCAGTCAGTTTCATCTTAAGATCATAAAAGCTATTGAAAAATAAGTTTGTCATGTAGAGGTTGCAGCTTGAAAGTGCAAACTTAGATTTGAAATACTTCAATTAGCTACCCCACACTAAAAATCAGATACCATATGATGCCATTGTTATATTGAGCAACTTCCTTACAATTACAGTGATACTTACTGGGACAGAACAAGTAAAAGCACAGATAACAGGACAATATTCTATCAGCTCAACTATCAATAATTTAATTGAACTAGATCCTGAAATTGTAGGCTGACTTAACTGTCAGTCTCTTCATGATAATACAATCACCAGGTAAAAGATACAGGCCCTGATGGTCTGACTTTCCATAACTGTCTGGGATAGGAAAAAAAAAAAGCGAGAAAGAAATAAAAAGAAAAAAAAAAGCTCCTTCATGATTTAGGTTCAACTTGTACCAGGGAGAATGATATGGGAGTCAACTCTTAAAATAAGGAGGATCACTTATACTGGCTTTGGTCTGAAGCAGGTAAATCAAGAATACCTTGCTGTCTCTATTAGATAGAAGATATCTTATTTTGTAGCCAAGCCACATCAAAATCAAAGGGAGAAATACGAACTATTTTGTAGACAAGTTCACTGTACCATACAAACAGAGGCCACACAGAAGTTCTTGTTGATGCTCTGTGACCTGAGATTAAACTCTTATTCAAGCCTACGGTGCTAAAGGCAAGAATCACATAAGGCTGTTAGCTTGTGCTGCAGTGTATAAACTTACATATAGTGAAAAGAAGGTGCTCTTCTGAAGTACTTTTCTGTTTCTTCTCCCAGTTTATGCCAGGCGTTACTAGGTAAATAGCCACCTGATGTGCCCTCAGAATCACTGTCATTCTCTTCTATGCGATTTATACCCATGAAGGTTAGCTACAAGAGAAAAAAAAGCTGCAATGAAAATTCACTTAGAGAAGATCTGTAGCTACATTAATGGTGAAATGCTGTATTATGGTGTTTGTCCTGCTAGGTTAATATTTAGTATCACTGCAGAAGAACCTTTGACTTTCCTGGAGATACTGTGAGAACAGAAAAGCACTCACATACAGACTTGTGTTCAGCATGCATCAGCAAGCCATGAAAAAAAGAGCTATAGGTAAATAAAACTGCCTAGATTCCAATAGGATCTTAATTATGAATGAAGTAGCAAAGCATTACTTAAATTGCACTATAAAGCTAACTTGCCTCACAGTTTCTAAACACCATACACTTCCAGGAAGCCTAGCTCCTCAAACGCCACAAAATAACTTATTTAGCCAAACCCTTTACCCAAACTCCTTAATTTGCTGTAACACAAGAGAAAACTTTCAGGGGGCTGGGAAGAAGCTATTTGGAGCTGACTTTTCCACCCAGTCACAGTACGGAGAGACAAACACATCAAGTCTAAAAACACGCAAATAATCCAATGTCCCATTTCACATCAGTGACACAAGGCCCTGAGAACTCCATCCAAAGCACATAAAGCAGCAAACAGGGTAAAGAAACTGCTTAACTACTGGGAAACTTTTAAAAAAAATGCACCAGGCTGCCTTAACAGGATGAACCGACTGAACTGTGGTAAGTCGCAGCAATGCAACAGTGGGGGGTGTCAGCATTTCAGGTTAGATTTCCCCCTATGCATACTGGAAATGCCTAACACATACCTTAAAACAATTAACAACATTCACCTGAATGTTAATCAATCCATAAGAAGAGGGTTGAATTCCATCAGAACTGTCATGTACTGCCTGAGAGTCTGAGGCTTTCATTGTATGATTCTATAACAAACAGGGCAAACCTCTAGCAAAACAGGCGGCGGGTTCAGAGTCCAGGACTTACCAAGTCTTCTGCAAATGCCAGCGCATCAAATGCTGTCATGTCAGAGTGCAACTCGCTGGCCTTCTCCTTCCCTAGATTTGATGCTAAGACAAGAAACTGGGCATCCAGCACGGCCTCTCGTGCACAGAAAACTGTTACAGAAAATACTTTATGTTAGTAACATGAAGCTGTCGAACAGACAGTAAAATTTAGCATATCCTGTGTATGGAGCTTTGTAAATCATTTTATTGTGATGACCTCTAACACACTTATTCATACAGTCCTTATAATGTTTTTTGCTTTTCAAAAAAAAAGTGAGAAAAGGAGAGGATAACACTGACAAAGGCAGGCATGGAAAAATTTAATGCATTATCTTAAAAAAATAAAATGCATTTTTCATTGACATGTTTTCCATCTCTCCAAGTGAAATGAACCCCCCTATGCTAATATCTGTTGCATGTACTACTTACACATATCGTTCTGCAGAGTCAGGATAAAGCAAGCAGTATTTTTAAATGCTAATAAACACTAATGACACTTATTTTCTTGTATCAATCAAACTATTCCTCTTCAACTAAACGTTTCAAGTTATACTGTAGTAATTATGCTAAAGTACTCAGACCTCACCATCATTCTCTCACCCTTTTTCGTTTGTAAGGCATCATCGCCTCACACTTGTCCAACTAACTGACAAGTAAACACCTCTAATAAGGACCACAGAGATTGTTTTACCTCCACTAAACAGTTTATTGGCTTCTTCCAGAGCTTCTGTCAGTTTGTTGCTTTTTGAATTCAGCATATCCTCACGATTTTCTGGGGAAACGAACACAAATGAAACCCTAAGTTACTTAAAAATAGAGAAATACATACAAACCGTAAATACGGTTCATAGCCCAGCATATACACAAAAATACACAATACAGTTAGAGTACATTAATTGCAAGATTATGTAGGCTCTGTTTTTATTAATGCTTTTGTATTAACTCCATTTGAAGTAGCAATTTTCCATTTACTTCAGTGGAATAAGATTTATATGGCTGCATTTATATTAGCAGATCCCATATTCCTCCTGCTTCCAGCCAGAAACCTATGTCCGTGCCAAAGCAGAGAGCAGATAACATACAGAAAACTGTATGTTATTCACCTCACCCATAAATTATGAAGGGCCTTCATGAGAGGGAAAGAACCCCTCAAAATGCGTGATTTCTGAAGATCACCCTGTCAAACACAGCTACTTGTATGTAACAGCATAGATACAATTTAACAAGGCTCTCGGGTGTCCAGTTCTGAACAGCTACTCACAGCACTGCTTTTACGGACACCGTCCTCATTCACTGTCACAACACTTGCTTTTCCGCATAAACGCTGGCAAGAACATCTACAAACCGTTACATTCCTTTGTAAAAATACTCTACAAAATTAGCCAGCCGGCAGAAAACACCCAACAGTGTGTTGTTGTGCGCCACTGAACTTGGCAGAGGTCAGTCAACCATCTCTGTGACTTCGCAAGGAAAGCAGCCGGCTCCAGCCAGACAGGGGAGAGAGAAGTACCCATGGAGAGCGATGCTAAAAACCCCACAGCACTTTCTGGAAAGCCTCAGAATAACTCTCTGGTCCAGGCAGATCGGGGTACCTCTGCATCTTAAAGCGAGGATTACGGGTTTTTAAGTGCATCCCCGGGACCGAAGCTGACGGCTGTTCCGCAGCAATGCGGTCAGGCACGTTATGTGCAGGCACATCCCTCGCAACCTCCCGTTCCCTCGGCACGTAAACGGTCCCCGGGAGGCACGTTTCCCTCTACCTACACACCTAATACAGTCAGCACTCCAAGGAACTGGGGAGTTCCTACGAAAGCCTCACGCGCTCCTCAAGCCACGAAGGGCCAGCTACCCGCCCAGCACCCGCTCGCAGCCTCCATTTCCCCGGCACCAAGCGGCATCCCCGCCGGATGAACGCCATTCCGGCCCCGGGGCTGCGCTCAGGCCGGGCCGCCCGGGAGAGGAACCGCACCCCGGGCTTACGCTGTACGTTGTTGATGAGCTCCCGGTACTGGTTTCTGATGATCCTCCTTTTCTGCTCATCGCCGGCGCCCTCCGGCTGCCTGAGCCTCTCGTCCTCCAGCTCTTCGTCATCCTCGGAGGCCGGCAAGAGGCCCGACAGCCACGCCTGCTTGTGCCGAGGCACGGCGCCGTTGCGAGAGGTGGACGGCAGCTCCGCGTCCGAGCTCCATGAGGAGGACAGGTCGCCGCTCCCGCTTGCTTCCGACATCGCTGGTCAGCACCCCGGGCCTTCAGGAACGGCCGCGGAAGAGGCGCGGGAGGCCGCCGCCCGGGGCAGCCCGGCCCGGCGGGAAGCGCCAAGCCCGCAGACACGCCGTCGCCCGTTGCGACGGCGGCCCGAGAGGGCCAAACCCGCGGGGAGGGGGCGGAAACGCGGGGAGGGGCTGAGGCGAGGCGGGCGTAGGCCGGACGCTGGTGCCGCTGCTATTGCCTCCGCTGCCCCGTGAGGTCGCTGCCGCGGCAGGCTGACTCCCTCCCTGTGCCCGGCCTTCCGGGGAAGTTGCTGCGGGGTGTGAGACGAGCGAAGCCGGCGGTTCATAAGCAGGAGGGGCTGCGCGGGTGGGAGAGCCGCTCCTGGCCGCGGGTAGGCCGCTCGGAGGTGACGGGCGGGCAGGAACGCGGCAGCCCGACCGCCTCTCTCCCGTAGCCCCCGGGGCGGTGCCGCCTGGCTGCCCTTCCCTCGCTCCACACTGAACCGCGCCTCAGTGAGTATGCTAAGCCACCAAAGGCCCGCGGCCGAGGCGTTGCTCCTTGCCTCCTGGCCCGAGCAAGAGTTCTGCTTTTAAATCGTTGAGCAGAAAGGCCCTGAGCTTTCATCTTTACTGAGGAGTTCTGAGGTGATGATGAGCCTGGCTGCAGCAAATCTATCTGCTTTCAAACTCCTCTTAACGTCAGAGGAGCAGAAGGTGAACAGTAGAGGCAGAGGAGTGACACACTTGACCAAGCATCTCCAATACATACTATTTCCATGTCATGTACACAGACTAACCACTAAGCAGGGATTTGTGTTCTGGCAAATACAGCAACAAATGCGTGCTTTGAAGTGGAACAGACTCCTAAATTAATTAATCATGACCAGTAGCATTGTTTACATGAAGAAAAACAACGAAGTTTAAAGCCAATTTAAATGCAGGAGAACATATGTATGAATTGACCAGGAAGCAGTGTACCTACAGTATTTCTAAGTTATCCAAGCATTACAAGTCTGGAAAATTTGGCAACATTCAAATTGTGATTTTGCAGTGAGCATTTTATATTACAAACTGGGGGAAAAAATAATCTTTAATACGTAGTTTCTCCTCGCTTTCTGTTCCTTTCCTAAGGCCAGTGTCATTAGGGTTGAATGTAGTGTAATGGTGCATCTGGCTTCTAATTTGGAGCAATGGGCCGTGTAATGTCCCTCATTGCCCTTATTTTCTCATGCCTCTTGTGAAGTAGTAGAACTCCTATATAAATATCAGTGGTTTAGGAAGTGTGCTGAGTGATTATTTCTGACAGCCTGATGATCCTCCTTTAAGAGTTCTTGAAATAGATTTTCACTTTATGTTATCACACCAATATCCAGTAGAATTATTGAATGTTTGGGGTTGGAAGGGACCTCAAAAATCATCTAGTTCCAGCCCCCTGCCATGGGCAAGGACACCCTCCACCAGCCCAGGCTGCCCAAAGCCCCATCCAACCTGGCCTTAAATGCCTCCAGAGAGGGGACTTCCACAACCTCTCTGGGCAGTCTGTTCCAGTGCCTCAGTAAAAACCCTGCCCTCTTTCAGCTTGAAGCCATTGCACCTTGTCCTATCCCTGCACTCCCCGGTGAACAGCCCCTCTCCCACTTTCCTGTAGGACCCCTTTAGGATCCAACCAAGACTGTGGCTCATTGTGCAATGTGCTACGCAAACATATAGTAAGAAATATTCCCTGTTCCAAATGCTATGCAATATAGTGGGAAATGCTGAGCTGGGTGGGAAGCAACATCGTAAAAGGTGCAAGATGAGGCAAAAGGTTTAATACCCTGATGAGGAAACGCTGCTGCGTCCAGTCTCATACAAACACTAATCTTGCATTTCTGAAGATGTTGCTTGGTTTCTTGAAATCTGTGTTTGGCCTTCCTTGGTGCTTCATCAAGCAGGGCCTTTTATTCATTGGGTACAAATATCCCACAGACTCCTCTTTGTCTCAGATACACAATAGAGTAGCAAAATGTGTTCTTAAAGAGGCAAGCCCCATTAACCAAACATTAAACACTAAAAAGCACAACGCTACCACAAATACCATGCAGCATATAAATTCACTTTTAACAAGAATGTGTATGAACTATAAAAGGATTTCAACAATTACTGTCCCATTCCTACAGCAGCTTGTACTCACAGGGGAAATAAGACCACTCCACATAGATCAGCAGAGTTTAATCCGAATTTGGTTTTCAGTTGCATCACAAATCCCTCTTTCACACATCACTTGGAAGTGGTAGGAATGAGAGGAAAAGCTGACTGCTGCTCTTCATGTGGAGCAGTCTCACGGCACACACCATGCAGCTATGGGTGAGACAGAAGGCGGATGCTCTCAGGACTCCTAATTCCTATTCCATCTTCTTGTTGCAAAGAACAGACTGGCAGTTTCAGACAGCATAACCACGTATCATGTCATCTCGGGTCATCTGGAGAAACCAGATCTGGGAGCACTGAGCATAAAGGTGTAACTGCATCTTTCTGCAAGAGGACGGAATTTCAGGGGTGGAAGTGTGAGCCAACACAACCCTCAGTGCGCTGTCTCATGACTGGAGGGTGACATGGAGCTGTTGTGCCAGCACTGATTATCCTGCAAGTAGGTAGGCAACCAGCAGATTCTGCCTCCTATGCCACTAACTCTGTTTAAGAATTACACTATTTGTCTGAAAATTCTTTTACAACACATGCAGTATCACCCCTTGTGCCTCAGACCTCACCTTACAAAATGATACCATTGCCTTCTGTGAGCTGACTCACAACACACAGCTTCAGAAAAAGGGGAAACATAGGGGGATATTAATAAGAAACTACATATGTGTCCTTAACATACGTGGCCTTTCTCTTCCCACTGAGTGAGGTTTTCAGGATACAAATATAGGCTTAACAAATATGAGTGACAATTATTAATATCATCTGACTATGCATAATGTGAACTAAATGTCTTGCAACCGTGTCAGACATGAAAGTTCTGCTTGCCCACATGGTCAGATCTCTACTTTCCTGACTGTTGTTCTGTATATATGCCAGTTGTTTTATCATCAACAATGAAAACAGTAACTTAAGAAAACGTTCTGTTGACTGTGAGATTTTCAAAATGTTTTTTACTCACCAGGACTATTTATTTGGCTGACATCCATACATGTACATACACAAAACCTTATTCTCATTGAAATGAAAAGACTTGCATAGAGGGATCGTAAAATAAAGATTTAAGATTTTATTTATTTAAAACACGTAATATTTATTAGCAGTAATTTGCTGTGTGCAGATTTCACCGTTCCCTCTTCCTCTGCTCAGAGTGCAGAAATGCACATGAAGTTTCTGGCACTTAGCAGAGGATCTCCAACTGAGTTCTGATTCTTAATGCTGCAGGCTTTGTACATGCCCCAGTATGCAGCAGCTCAAACAGATGCTGTGTTTCAGCCAGCAGTAGGCATTCTCCATTGTCCTCAAATACAGAGAAGTAATGGGTGGGGTTTTTTATTTACAGTGCTGAGAAGTGAATTAGGAGTGGTGTTGACTGTTCAGCTCAGCTCAGGAGCTGCTCAGCATGCTGTTTTGGGTCCATGTGACAAGGTTTTGGTAGCAGGAGGCTACAGGGGTGGCTTCTGTGAGAAGCTGCCAGAAGCTTCCCCCATGTCCAACAGCCAGTGCTCCAAAACAGACCTGCTGCCAGCCAAGGCTGAGCTCATCAGCAGCAGTGGTAGCACCTCTGGGATAACAGAGTTACAAAGAAATAAAAATAAAGAGCAGTGGCTTTTGCAGCCTGAGAGTGACAAGATGTGAGAAACTTTGCACACACCAAAGTCAGTGAAGAAAGGGCAGGAGGTGCTCCAGGAGCTGGAGCAGAGCTTCATTCTGTGGAGAAGACCCTGGTGAGGTAGGGTGTCCCCTCGAAGCCCATGAAGATCCATGGTGGAGCAGATATCCGTAGCACCACACAGAGGACCCCACACCAGAAGAGGTGAAGGCACATGAAGGATGCTGTGACCTAGTGGGAACCCTGTGCTGAAGCAAGCCCCTGGCAGGACCTGCAGCCTGTGGAGAGAGGAGCCCATGCCAGAGCAACTTGCAACCCTGTGGGGGACCCACGCTGGAGCAAGCTGGTCCTGAAGGTCTGTACCCCATGGAAGGGACCCACGCTGGGGCAGTTGGTGAAGACCTGCTGCCTGTGGGAAGGACTCATTGGAAAAGTTTGTGGAGGACTGTCTCCTGTGAGAAGGACCCCATGCTGGAGCAGGGGAGGAGTTCTCCCCTGAGGTGGAAGGAGCAGCAGAGAGAATGTGCAATGGACTGATCCCAACCCTTATTCCCCATCCTCCTGTGCTACTTAGAGGAGGAGAGAAGAAGGGGGAATGAAGGAAAGGTATTCTAAGCTTTGGTTTTATTTCTCATTGCTCTACTCTGTTTTGCTTGGTAATAAATTAGATTAATTTTTCTAAGTTGAGTCTGTTTTGCCTGTGACAGTAACTGGTGAGTGATCTCTCCCTGCCCTTATCTCAGCCTCTTTGTTATATTGTCTCTCCTCCGCCCAGCTGAGATGGGGGTGATAGTGTGACTTATGGGGTCACCAGCCCACCACACATGCTGGTGCTCATCTAGAGCAAATAAACTGTGAATCTGCCACCATTTGATTTATTATCAAATCTAGTCATTTGTCCAGTTCTAGAAGATGCCTCCTGGCATGAAGATCCCCCATCTGCTGGCAGATGTTCTGAGACCATAACGGAAAAAGATGTGGTTTTAAGTGAGACAGTTACGTCACTGCCCAGGAGTGTTATGTATGATTTTAAAGCTTGAACATTTTGCATTTCCCATGAATACACTGAAATAGATGCTACTATTTAGGATGAAGAGATAAAGCAAGAAATCAGCAAAGAACATTGCCACACAGAACCTGTTGCCCGGTGATGGCTGTTCCTGGCATGAAGATAATCTTGATAACCTGAAATGGGGTCTAGACTAATTAAAAGCATCAGAAACAAAACATCTGAGATACTTTGCCAGCTCTGCAAGAAAATAGGGAATTTCTTTTAATAAGTGGAGCTAACTTCAAAAAATCAAATTGTTTTAGCAATGCAGAGCATAAGTTCACATACTTGGTTCTTGCAGAAGCTTTTATTTCCATATGTATGGATAATCCTATGGGAGGTAAAAATCTGGCACCAGATATTCTTTCAGCAGAGTGGATTAGGTTACAGCCCATCAAATCACAGTATACACTGTGCCAGTCTAAGAAGGTCTTTTCAGAGGAATATGAAAGAACAATTATTAATAGAACTCTGAAAAAAAACCAAACCCTGGGGCCCAATCTGGTGGGATGTTGGGGAGAAAAACCCTGACAGGATCAAACCTTCCTTGGAACTCTTTCTTTTTAATGACTTGGAAGGTTTCACTAAGTGAAAAATTGACAGAGGGTTGCTACGACAACACGTGGAAGTCATGCTGAGACTAAAATGCTCCAAAGCTACTTTTTCCCTACAATCAAATGCCAATTTAGGAAAAATCAAAAAAATTATATTTTTGCAAGAAGGAGTAGGAAATAGATATGTACATCGATGATGTCTCAGAGCAGAGAACAGCCAGACAGCTGCTGCCTTGGTGGTCCATCCAGTACATTTCTGATGGAGGAACAGAGGAATTAAAAGCAAATGCAGAACAGTGTCAATTTTTTGCAAAAGAAAAAGCCAATTAAAGCTCTGTAGGGTTGTGCCCCTATTTCCCAAAACTGCATGGCAATTACTATTTTAACACTGAAATTTTACTGTGCCAATACTTTCTGTATTCCCAGAAAATTCATAGGAATTCACTTTCTTTATAGGAATCTCTAGAAGTTGTCATCTATGAGACACTGCCAACACCACACAAACAATTAGCTTAAACCTCGGCACTTCTCTGATAGGTTTAATACAGCAATCATTTCTTCACATCTTGTGCTGATGTGAGGATATTTTAATTACATGTTTTTAAAGGCCTGTAACTCACAACCTTTTATAAAATAAATATATTTCTTTCCTCCCTGAAATAATACATTCCAAGGGAGGATTTTCCAGAAGGACCATGTAACTGAAAATGTGCTCTGTGTAAAAGTAATTTCTATGACTGGTTTCCTGTTCTAGGCATGTGCTTTGGTGGTTTATTGTTAAGACAACTCTGCACTGAAGTGGCATGTTTTGTTTCCTGAACAGCTTGCAGATAGAACACCCTAACACCAACCATTACATTCAAACAAGCAGGTTGAAAGATCTATCTTACCCATTGTGAGAAGAAGCAGTCTGCTTTCCTCCTTGCTGACTGTGTGGGCAAGAGAAGACTGAACACAGGCAAGGGGATGGAGAATGGAACAGATGCAGAAGAGTTTTTCCTTTTCTCCCTCCTGCCAGATAACTTAGTATCATTCCCAGACCTAGAATGTTTACTCTAAACTCCAGCAAAGCATTCCTCATGAAATACACAGAGCAGTGCTAAATGTGCAGTGGTTTACTTCAGGCAGCTATCACCTTCAGCCATGCTGTGGTTAGATACCTTTGCCACGTGCTAAACCCACTCTTCTTCCCAAACTTCACTTACTAAGTCAGTCAGGTGAGAGAGACAGCCTGATCCTGGGGACAGTCCTGGAGTGAACAGCCAGAGGGTAAAATTCCAGTGACATTGGTGTATCTTCTTGTTGCCATAAGCAAACAGAGTACTAACAATGACAGCAGAACGCAGCCAGTGTACAGGATTCTCATCTCCTGTGATTCTCATCCAGCAACTGAGAATTCCTGTGAAGAACTGATGTGTCATAGCCCTACAGCTCCCTGTGTCAGATTCCTTACACTTCATAGCTACCCAGCATAGTGTTCTCAAACATAAGCCAATTCACATTAATAGAACACTTTCATGTGATCCAGGGGGAAAGGGGATCCATACACCAGCTAGGAGTGAAGGAGTGCAGAAGGTTATAAAAATCAGGGGCAGAGTGGTATATTTTCAGTTTTAGTCTAGAGGAAAATTGGGTAAGTATTTTTTTCTTTTTACATTTAAAAATGTCTAGACTCCAAACAGTTTACTAATGAAGTTGTAGGCATTACAAAAAAGCACAGGGAGTGTCTTATAAATACAAAGACTTTTCTTCCTTACCAGAAAAAAAAAGCAGTGGCTCCTTTGAGGTTTCTATAGTTTCATGATCTCTTGTATAACTCGTTTTACAATCCACATTGCCTATAGTCTGCAGCGTGATGTCTACTTAGTATCATTCTAAGACCAAGGCACTGATCACTAAGTGTGCATGTCCTAAAATAGCTCTTTTAAAAACAAGTTGCAACATTACAGACTGTAATAGCTATTTGCAAGTGCTGGAGTTTTTAAATGTGGCTCTCTCCCACCGTGGTTCTGTTTTCAGAACTAGTTCTAAGGATTTGTTTCAGAAAGGACTGCTTGTTGATGTTAAGTTGCCATGTAACGACAAGAATGTGTGTTTCTCATGCAGAACTTGTGAGATAAAATTAGCTGGCTAGTCACTGGAAGGATTACACAGATGTTTGATGATGTTCGTAAATGAGAACTATGGTGTTGCCATGTTTTGTCCTTTCATGCATAATGAAGTTTGCTTCGGGCTGTAAAACACAACACTGAATATTGCCTCGGGTGACCCAAACCTTCTCTAGGTCTTCAGGGAATTGAAGTCACATCTAGCCTTTCCCTCTAGGAGAACTAATTAGATGATAATACAGCACTAGTTTGAGATTAACAAGGATTTGATTATGTTATTATTTTGAACGTCAGCAGCGTTATATTGAAATATATTGTGAACAGCTGGGACTGTGGCCACTGCAATTATTTCTGGATTCTTTTAATCAACAGGGTTCATATTACCACAATGTTTTGGTATGTTTTGTGTTTTGAAAACTATTTTTCAAGTAATCAGCCTTTTAAAAGTCAGGTTTATCTTCAGGCAGAAACTAAAAGTCTTATTGGCAGGCAGAGGATGACAATGGCAGACATGCTTTTATCTGTGTAATAAAGTTTCTTTTTCCTACAGAAGCTGATCTTACAAAAAAAGAGATTGCCTATAGCTTGAATTTGTTTCTCATGATTCAGCTATTGAGGCTCAAGCTGCTGCTAACCTCAAGTGTAGACCTTTTTCCATTTACACACCCCAAGAGATGGGCCAGAAACCTGCTATACATGTAGGAGATGAGAAAAAAATCTTCATCCCTTCATGTCAAAGCTTTTTAATGACAGATTCATATCATAATTAAGTAGATGCTAATATATATCCATAAGTCTTATTTTAAAGGGATTTAAAGGAGAAAGGTAGAAGGGCTGGTAGTTGGCTAGAAATGTCAGGTAAGCCTATGGAGTGAAGACCTGATCTTCATTTGATGTGGTTGCTCTCTACATCCATGAATTTTTCCATCTTAAAAAGAGAGACCTGTGGCTTAGGAAGAACAGCAATCAGGCTGCACATGCTGCAGAATTACCTAGTCGTTATTTTTTGTAGTTAGTACTATTGGAGTAGTGGAGGATGTCCCTGCCCACAGCAGGGGGTGGTGGAACTGGATGGGCTTTGAGGTCCCTTCCAACCTAAAGCATCGTGAAATTCTATGATTCTGTTTTTCATCAGGCATTTTGACAATCCCAGGGCAAGCTCTGGAAAGCCACCTAGACTAGGAAAAGGCTGATGTAAGATGATGTAAGTTATATTATAGTTTGGTTGTTCTACCAGTAAAGTAAGTTGTCAGGGGCTGGATGTGCTTGTATTGTTGCATGGGCAGCAAAGGACACCTGTTCAAAGCCACTCTGTAATAAAGACTAAAATTAATGCCCCCAGTTCCAACCTCCTAGTTCATCCTCACAGGTATGCCTGCAGACCATTTCCCCCTCACACAAAAAATAGCTTGCATGGTAAATTGCTTACTTGTTATTTTGAGGGGCTTGATCCAAAGGAAGCAGGATAGAAGTAGAAAGAGAAGCAATGGTTTGGAGAGCTTCCAGAGTAGGCAGCAGAGGGGGACTGAGGGGGAAACCTCTCTGTGAAGGTCCAGATTGTGAAATCTCCTGCAGACTGCGGTAGGGTGCCTGGCTCCCTGCATAACTTCCATTCAGGTGGATGGGAGGAAGGTATTTTTGCATGTAGTGAGGATATTCCTTTCTTGTCACTTGAAGCTTTCTTTAAAATTCTCTTGGGTCAACCAGCTTATATAGCAGTATTGGAGAATGGCAGCATTGGGAATGATTTTATGGCAGTGTCAGAGAATGATTCATCTGCAACACTGGGCAGATTTTAGTCAGTGCTGTGCTGCTTCTTTCAGTGAGGGATCCAAGCTTTCAAACTGACCACTGACCTTTATTTTCTGGGAAGTTGGGACTTCATTCTGCAGGAGGTTAAGAGCCACTGCTCAGGCTGCAGAAGACTTTCAGATTAGCTTTTGTGTTTTCTGATGCCAGTGGGATTTTTATAGAAGCACCCTAAGTCCACAACAAGTCTGAAAAGAGTAGAATTTTACTCTACATCTATGTTCTAAGCTTAAAGCTAAATGAATAGCTTAAATTCAGTTAATTCTACATTCAATTACAGCACCTAATGGTTTGAAGAGCTGAGTGCTGACAGCCAGTATAAGAGCAAAGCCATTGCAGATTACAGTTTTTGTTTTTCTTGACATACTTATTTTTAAGTACTGGCTTTTAAAAATCACAGGGTGAAGCTAAGTTTGATATAATTTTTGTATGTTTTCACTAGAAGCTCCTGAATGCAGGATATTATGAAAATGTATCAGTTGATCAAGATACATATGCAGAATATACATGGCTCAGCAAGTTTGACAAAATACTGAACTACATAGTCTTGCCAAATTAAATTTGTCATAAAATGCTAGTTAGGGCTTGACAGGCTCATTTACTTCTCTGGTTTCACAGCAAGCATGGTCCAGCTAGCACTCCTGGTTCTTGGTCAAACCAGAAGCACACAGATTGCTGCAATAAGGAAAGGGGAAAAAATACCAAAAAAAGCAGTTCATGGGTACCAAAATCCTAAGTTTCTCAGCACAGTTTTGCACCTTACACAACTAGACTATAATGTGCTCCATTTTGGTTTTTGCATGGTATAGGCTGTGGATCCTCCACCCCTTGAGAGGGGTGTGTGTGATGTATATTATACATACCTGTCTTTTGTGGCTGTTATCCTAGTATAACATGAGCTGTTGACCTGTTTTCCATCCTTACAAAACCCCTTTCGATTAGACTCTAAAGATTTGGGGTTTATATTTTTGTTTGTGTCTGTGTATTGTGTGTGCAGCATATTGGTACAACTGAGACTACAGTAATTGTTATTAACTGATGGAATAAGCTGTCTGCCTACTTGCTACAAGGTCTGTTACTCACAGTTTCCATGCCACTTCCAACTGTAAACTGAAAATTATACTTAACCACTTTCTTTATGAGAAAGAGCTGAATTTACCCACAAATTTGGACCATTGCACAGTTTTATTGAACCCATATGAAAATCTCTGCATGATGCAAGGGGGTAGGAGGTTTACATTCATGGTCTACATAAAGTTGGGGGTTATTTTATTTTCAGTTTTGCTGGTAGACACTTAACTCATTGCACTGTTTACTTCACAAGGTGATGTGTGGCAGGAGCATTGAGCATTGAGTTTTGCAAATTGTGCATAAGCCTTTTGCAGTAACACATCCTACTCTCTCATTATATCTTTCTATGCCAAGTTCTGTTCCTACATCTGAAGTTTAAAGAGGTTTGAGCCAACTGCTATGTTATCTCACTTTTCAGAGTGGAATATTATTCTTTCCTAGATGTCACAGAATCACAGAACTGTAGGGGTTGGAAGGGAGCTCCAGAGATCATCGTGTCCAAAACCCTGCCAAAGCAGGGTCCCTAGGACAGGTCACACAGGTCGGTGTCCAGATGGGTCTGGAATCTCTCCAGAGAAGGAGACTCCACACCCCCTGGGCAGCCTGTCCCAGGGCTCCCTCACCCTCACTGGGGAAAAGTTCTTATACATGACTTCAAGTAACCCTTAAGAGTTTGCACATACAACAGAGTCACATTTGGATACAAGAAGATACTAATCCTGATTCACTTAGCCCTTGAATTATGAAGGTGGTACTGTGTATTCTCCAACTGTACTTGTAGCTTAAGCTGGACAATTGGAGGACTTATTTTATGCTCATTCCATTGACTGGAAATATGGTTAGTACCCCTTTTTGGCTACTAGTGACTGATACTTAGTTCCCAGCATTCTGTTATGGTTTCACATTAAGAGAAGAAATTTTACATTTCACTAGTATCTCAGAGTGCTTTGTGATTAGCTAACAACAATTGATGTCACTGGGAGACAAACGGGCCATATGCATATAGCATCAGCCTCAACATCCTTTTTAACACTAGTTCCTACTCTAACAGGCAAAGTTGGGGTTTTGCCAGCTAGTCAAGGACTTGCAGTACAAGAAGGCACTTGGATTTTTAATATCCAAAGAGACACTCATAAGGTTTGCATAAACATGTAGTATTTCTACCTGAAAATGAAACCTAAACACATACAAAATCTGGGAAGATAAACAACTGGAGGGGTACTTTTCCCATTGCACTGGTTTTCTGCCATCATCTAAAATATTGGTGCTGACCCTTGGGATTTTGCACCCCAGTGATTTACCAGTTTTGCTTTTGAGTCCACATGAATCCAGTCACTGGGTTGCAGTAATAGCTGTGTGCTAAGGCTGCAGACATCATAGGTGCAGCTGGAGAACTGAGGCAATGTTGCTTATTTCCATTCATTTCATTACCTGTGGTTATATGAAGATGATGAAGGGCCTGGAGCATCTGCCCTATGAGGAAAGGCTGAGTGAGCTGGGACTGTTCAGCCTTGAGAAGAGAAGACTAAAGGGGGACCTAATTAATGTTTATAATTATCTTAAGCATGGGATGCAGGGGAATCAGCCAGCCCCTTTTCAGTGTCTGTGGAGACAGGACAAGGGGCAATGGCTGCAAGTTGGAGCACAGGAAGTTCCACACCAACATGGGGAAGAACTTTTCCCCAGTGAGGGTGAGGGAGCCCTGGGACAGGCTGCCCAGGGGGAGTGGAGTCTCCTTCTCTGGAGAGATTCCAGACCTGTCTGGACGCCTCCCTGTGCAATATGAGCTGGGGAGCTGCTTTGGCAGGGGGTTGGACCCGATGATCTCTGGAGGTCCCTTCCAACCCCTACAGTTCTGTGATTCTATGATTCTTAGGGATGAAAAGAACAGCTCAGTGAGAGCAGACAAATAGATAATTAGAAGCCAACTGCACAATCAGATTTCATCTGTACATTTGTAAGATTCTGTCTGTTGTAGTGACCAAAACAACTATAGCCAATGTTCAAAAAACATTAATTAGATTTTTATGTTTAAATCTCACCAATATGAAAGAGAAAATTCTCATCTTTAAGTACCAGGCTGTTGATAGACTCAGGAAGCCAACATTGCAGCTATTTGATGCAACACTGGTTTCTGAAAAGTTTCTTCCCAAATTTCCATTCAGTATTACCATCCCTGCTTTAAACTATAAATACAGTGTCTAATTCTGTATATAAACTGTTAGTTTGTGAGCCTGGCCTCCTGGGAACCTTACCCCAAATCAAAACTGAGCTGGAGTTAAAGCTCTGCAAAGCCTGCACCTAACATATTTACTAACGATGAGGAAAAGCCAGTGGAAAAATACACCTGTAAATTAAGAGTGAACCCCTGAAACTGAATATTGTTTATATTAGTGGCAACTGATAACATGAATATAAATAGTGTCAGCTCAACTGGACAAGGCAATACGTTACATGTGTTTAAATCTGTCGTTAGGAGAAGCTGATTAGGTTTATGTCTGTCAAAAGGATGAAGACTTGTGCCATCTGTAACAACAGTGAGCAGCTTAGTTAACTTTATCTCCACCAACCATCATGGATCACTAGGACCACTTCCCACCAACATGGCATGAGATCATCTTTTTAAAAAGCCACTACCACAAAGGCAAATATCACAAGCTCCAATCTGGAGTAGGGTAATGCAGTTTAGACACCAGTTGTTGTCCCTGGATCATCATAAAAACTTTAGGGACTGTCTTTAACTGTCTTCTCAATCTTGTTTTGTATGCCTGCTTAGTTGAACCAAAGGAGTCAAGGGGGGAAATAGGTTTATAATTTACATTCATATTCATCTTATTCATTCATCACATTCATTGTCATTGATAATGACAGTAAGAAGCATTCTCATTATTATGCCATTTGAAAAAAGCATGATAAAATTGTATTAGCCTTACTGTTTTTCTTCTTTATTTATATAGCTTTAATGATACCTCTGTGATGTTGCTGTGCACAAAAATGTTCTTGGCATTACAGATAAGGAAGTATTTTGGTCCTGATGAGCCTTGAAATGTGATGGGCTCTTTTTGTGCAGGGATAAATCACAGAATCTCAGACTTATTTGGGTGGGAAGGGACATCAAAGCCCATTCCTCCAATGCCACCCCAGCCATGGGCAGCAACACCCCTACACCAGCCCAGGGTGCCAAAGCCCCATCCAACCTGGCCTTGAGCCCTGCCAGGGATCCAGGGGCAGCCCCGGCTTCTCTGGGCACCCTGTGCCAGGGCCTCCTCACTCTCACAGGGAAGGATTTCTGCCTCATGTCTCAGCTAAATCTCCCCTCTTTTAGTTTAAAGCCATTACCCCTTGTTCTATCACTACACACCCTGTAACCAATCCCTCTCCAGCTTTCCTATAGCCCCTTCAGGGACTGGCAGGCTGCAATAAGGTCTCCCAGGAGCCTTCTCTTCTCCAGGCTGAACAACCCCAACTCTCTCAGCCTGTCGTCACAGGAGAGGTGCTCCAGCCCCCTGGTCATCTTCATGGCCTCCTCTGGACTCACTCCAACAGCTCCATGTCTATATTGTCCTGGGGTCCCCAGAGCTGGGGACTCTCTCTCCATGAGAATAGAGTAGATCACAGATGAGTAAAACGGTAGCAACTGTATAACATCCTTGAGAAAAGTCCCTCATTCAGTACATATTCCATGTAAAATATAACCTCTCCTTTCAGAACACCAATGCCAAATCAAATCACGACTCATTTTCATTCTGTCCTGGTATTCTGAGGGCTGAACACCAGCCCTATTTTCCTGTTTAGACCAGGACCACACAATATATTCATGGCCTAAACTTGATTTCTGTATTTGTAAAATGTCAGCAGTGTTACCCTGCTTTGTGAATCAGTGAAGAACTTGAGAAAGTTATCCTACCTAAATATTTGAAGTACATGAATATGTGTTGTGCTTACTCAATGGAACTATTTTCATGATGCAGAAGACTGGAGAAACTCAACCACTTTAATTTCAAAGTAAATATTTTTTCATCCAAGTTCAGCATCTTTGTAAACAATTATTTGTGGCTTTATGAACACTATCTTGACTACAAAATTATTTCAGTGGTTAGTGACTCAGTTCCCAGCAGTAGTTCTGCAAAGATCTAGTATAATTGCTTGGAATAGAGTCTGAAACCTAACCCTGGTCTGTCTAATAACAAGTCGTCTTGAGGTGTAAGTCTACTGAAGGACTTCTTTTCACTGCCTGCCCTCACTACTGATAAATCACAGCACATCCAGAGTGAGAACTCACAGATTCACAGAACTGTAGGGGTTGGAAGGGACCTCCAGAGATCATTGAGTCCAACCCCCTGCCAAAGCAGGGTCCCTAGGACTGGTCACACAGGTCAGTGTCCAGACAGGGCTGGAATATCTCCAAAATATTGTCTACTGGTAAATATTCAGTAGCTGACTTTACAGCCTAATTTATTCTCACCCAGTGATCAAACAGCTACCATCAGATTATGCAAACCAGCTTTAGGCTGGCTGGTCTGTCACTGAGGATGAAGGATGTACCCTGTGTAGCATGCATGCATTTCTGTGATAATCTATAGAGGTGTGTATGTGTGTGTGTATACATGACTATGTACCTGCATTGGGCCAGCACAAACACTCAATAAGCATCCACCCCTCAGCCCAAGGAAAGCCTCTGAGTGCTGGAGGCTCTCTAGAAGCCTGAGAACAAGTCCTCCTCTCCCCTGATATTTGTGTGGGCATCAGGGGTGTGTCAGCAGGAAGCCTAGAGAGCAGCTGCAACCTGCCAACTCTGACATGTCAACACTCACCTCGGGCTGAGAAAGCAGGTGAAATACTGCTGCTATCCACAGTTAGGGAGAGACCATCCTGAACAGCTGGTTCATACTCCACAGCTAAAGGAGAACAAGAAGGAAAGGACCTCTTACCTTCTGAGCAGCTTTACACCTTGCCTCTTCTCTGCCATCCTCAGGAAACCAAACCTCATGGCAGCTCTTTGCTCTCCCTTCTATTTCCACTGAGTATCTTGACCAAAGGGAGGAGAAAAGGAATGCATGAGCAGAAGAGACAGGCAAACACTACAGAGGGGACAACAAGGAAAACAGTTTGAAGTAGAAAGAACCTGAAAAGTGGCAAGAAATAATTCACCCTGCAGAGAGGTGTCAAGCCAACTGGTCCTCACCTTGCTTATGTCTCCTTTTCTGCCTGTACATAACATGGTGTTTTGTCTCCCTGAGCTGTGTCTCACCATTCCCAGTGCTGTGACTGGACACCATGGCAGGCAGACCAACTCTGGGAGCAGAGAGCCATCAGGCTCTGAAAATCCACCCATCACCTCCAACCACTCCTTCCAAAACTTTTCCCAAGACAGAATAATGTTCTCCCTGCCTCATCTTTGAGGTTTAGGAACAGGGATCTTTCACTCTGAGTGAACGGCTGGGCGTTTAGAGGGTGTGACAGAACACATGCACTCTGCCAAGTTGGCTGTGGGCCTGGATCACACCGTCCTGTGTGTCTCCAATACAAGTATGGATGAGGTATTTTTCACAAGTCATAGTCAGCTGCCTATAAAAGACAGGCAATAATAACAAGGAAATCATCCTCAGTCCTGCATGGTGACAGGCACAGGCTGGCTAGGTGTGGGTCAGCCTCCTGTGTAGCTCCCACACCCTGTGAGCTGGTTGTGGTGTTAGGAACTGAAGTACAAAGCCTTTCTCCAGCTCCCCACAGCCACAAACTGCATGTGGACAGAGAGAGCGAGCCAGTGCCACTGCACAGAGCTGGATCAACAGCCTTCCCTCTGACTTAAGTGCTGTATGTGGAATCTGGTGAAAAACTGCTGGTGTAAATGTGCTTTGGAAAGAGAACTGCTCCAATACTTGGATGTTATGTTTTTGGATCCCATACGTTTTGTGAAATACTTTTGGCATCACTTTTAAAGACAAGGTCCTCTGCATTACTTTGACATCTGCAGTCAGTGCTAATACAAGGGAATATGCATGCACCCAGAACATTTCTTGTTCAATGCATGAGAGAAAGATTATTCAGATCCACAGAGGTAGGCACTGAGAGCCATTGTAGACACCCTGAGGGGCTGTGACATCCTTGTGAGACTGGCAGATAAAACACAACAATCACCCCATGTCTTCCACAGAAGCAGTTATGGGATAAGCAGGATACCCTGAGGCATCCAGTGTGACACTAGATACCTCTTAGGCAACAGAATCACACCTAAGATTTCCAGAATCACTTTTATTTATGAAAAACTTGCTTTATTGAAACGTCTTGCTTGAGCCTACATAGTACTAGGAGAGTTCTGTTAAAAGCTGGCATGGCAGATTGCCTTTTTTAAGATGGGAAAATATTCATAGAATCATAGAATGGCATGGGTTGGAAGGGACCCCAAGGATCACAGAGTTCCAACCCCCTGCCACAGGCAGGGCCACCAACCTCCAGGCCTGGAGCTACACAAGGTTGCCCAGGGCCCCATCCAACCTGGCCTTGAACACCTCCAGGGACGGGGCACCCACCCCCTCTCTGGGCAGCCTGTTCCAGCCCCTCACCACTCTCTCTGTAAAAAACTTATAAAAATATTCCTGGATAAAAAGTAAAATATAATAAATCATCATCCCCCCCGGGTTTCTAAGAAGGGTATCTCCTGGTGGAGGTTTGAACGACCTTAACTCAAGTTCTGGCAGCCTGTAGCATGCTGGAGAAGTCCCTGCCAACATCCTGCTTCTGCCACGTGGTGGGTTTTTCTTTATGTTTGGCAAATGAGTTCACATCCAAAGACATACGACGTGCCTTCCCCTACGCCTTTTGTGCTATTAATGTTTAGACTGAAGACGTGAAGGAGGGAGGAGGGACTATCTGTGCAGGGACTAAAAGGATAGGTGAAGGTTTGCAGGCACGTGATGCCTCTCACTACTTTCTGACATCACTTCCAGTGGTACTATGTGTAAATAAGTGCTCTGCATTTTCCTTAACTGTCACCACTGCCATATCTAAGTACTTGATTGCTGTGAGCATGAACACGTTCCACATACCATAGCTATACGAAGAGGTTGATTGCCCTCAGAAGTCAAAACGCTTCTGGATCACAATGTTTTTTCCAGGTTTCATGCTATAGCAAAAGAATTTCCTTTCTGTTCCTCCCTGAACTCTGATATTGCAGCCTGTCCACCTCTGGAGCCACAGCTGGAGCTCCAGGATGCACTGACATCCTTGGCACTGACATCACTTCAGGGCAGTGCTGCACTGGTGGGATTGGAAGCAATGGGAGCATGCCACACATCAGATTTTTCCAGATTCTGATTAATTTTTGAAAATTAATCAGAAATTGAAAGAAAGAATTTTAACTTTCTAAAACTGTTTTTTAAAATAATACTTTAGTCTCTCAGTAGGAAGTACTGAGAGTCCCCTTGTTTCTTTTCTTTCATACTTGACCGTTAAGCAGAGCAAATCAGCCAAGGCTGGGCTTCATCAAAGAGCTGTCTGGTTGCTCTCCATCCCCATCCTACCCTATATTCCTTGCTATGGTCCCACGGGGCAATTTCTGGTTATCCTGGGGGAAGGGCAGCAGACTACCATTGCACCACTGTCCCAAAAGGCCAGCTCGTTTTTTTGTTGCCAAGCAACATCACAATTTTTACAGCAGATCCAGCTGCTGATGTTGCTAAGCAACAGCTTTCCCATCACGTCATACACTTTTAAATCATGATGTGTTTACTAATTCTCATGCTAGGATTATTTTTTCCCTCCCAGGTTTTGAGATTTGCTCTGTTAGAATTAATGAGAAAACAAGGGCTGAAGGACTGTCTGTCACAGGTCCTTCTTTCAGATCTCTATGGTTTTGTTCTAATATGCAGACACACAGAATGATTTTGCATTAGTTACCTGGTATAAAAAGGACAGGGATCTCCTGGAGAGAGTCCAGTGGAGGCTACAAAGATGATTAAGGGCCTGGAGCATCTCCCCTGTGAGGAAAGGCTGAGGGAGCTGGGACTGTTCAGCCTTGAGAAGAGAAGACTGAGGGGGGACCTAATGAATGTTTATAATTATCTTAAGCAGGGGATGCAGGGGGAAATGGCCAGCCCCTTTTCAGTGTCTGTGGGGACAGGACAAGGGGCAATGGCTGCAAGTTGGAGCACAGGGAGTTCCACACCAACATGGGGAAGAACTTTTCCCCAGTGAGGGTGAGGGAGCCCTGGGACAGGCTGTCCAGGGGGTGTGGAGTCTCCTTCTCTGGAGATATTCCAGACCCATCTGGATGCCTATCTGAGTGATATGTCCTAGGGAGCTGCTTTGGCAGGGGGTTGGACCTGATGATCTCTGGAGGTCCCTTCCAACCCCTACAGTTCTGCGATTCTATGATTCTATGATACAAGATCAGAGAAGAGTGAAGTTCTGAACACCCTTCCACACCCCTTTCATCTCTTGCCCCTGGGAATAGCTGGTGTGTAATGGCATGCTCAGTGCTGCAGCAGAGCCTTGCAATGCTTTACGTGTGATATGGGTCATGTGAGAGTCAGGAATGTAAAAACATTTTGTCTTATTTTGGCAGTATTTAGACCATAAAGTGAAATGAGGTCAAACAAAGTTGTCTTATATAAATACCTAAGGTAGCATGTATTCAGTGTGTGAGAAGCTAGCATATCTAAATTGTGTGTGGTTGGTAAGTATACCAAATACTGTGTATGCTAGGATTAAATGTGATCACTCATGACAAATGACTCGGATTTTACAGAAATGTCTAACTCATTAATCCCCTGCATAGCTTACCTCTAAGCCTGAGCTGTGTGTTCCCCCAGTTTGAGTCTTCCAGTCCTCCTGGGATAGACCTTCTGTTGATCACAAGGCATTCTCTCTGGATGAGCATGCAGCGTGGATGAGGAACCACAGGGGAATTCCTGCACAGAGCAGTAAAGCAGCCCGATGTGAGTACTTCTTCTCCCACCAGATCTATTGTAAAATCAAAGAGAATAAATGGAGACATCAGAAGATGAGGAATTCTCTCACAGTTAGTGGTTTGTGCAAACTGATTTGACTTCATTCTGAAACAGAGCAGAAGAGCAGCATCTGCATAGGTGGGAATGACTTGCAGCGAATAGATGGTTGGGATAGGACCAGAGTGTATCCTAATTTAGTCACAAGAGTGGGGCAGAAAACCGACCTGAAGATATAAGGTCAGAGTTGTTCTGTGTCCCAGAGATCAGAGAGTGTGTTTGGACTCTGTTAGCATGTATGTTGCTCCTCTCAGTTCACGTGGCTCGTGGTTCTGGCAGTAGGGAAGCTGTCTGCGTGGCTTTGCAAACCTTGCCCGAGGTCAGCCAAATGCAGGGATTCTCTTTTGCACGTGTGTTGATAAAAATATACAGTCAGAAATCACAATCAACTACCAGAAGGTAGATTTTCCTAACGTTTGTGCCAGACAACTGTTTTGCAAGGCAGCTTCTTCACTTTCACTTCGTGGCATTTTCTGGCCTCGGCTTTAGCAATGGAAAAGCACCAAATATGAATTCAGCTCTTTATGAGGAAATAATGCAGCTAGCAGAATTGAGGATATATTACCAGGCTTGTGTTTTCTTGAGCTCCCACAGGATCCCTGTTCTCAAATTCATGGCAGAGAGCCTAAACAAAAACATTGCATAATTTGTTGTCTATAGGCAATGAATTTTCCAATGGTTCTGATTCTGTTTCCTAAGGAGGAGCACACTAAAACTTTGATTTGATGAACTTCAGCTTTTCTAGACTCTGAAGGAGGCTGGGGAGACCAGAGGAAAGGGGACATGACAACCAGTTCCACATCTTTTTAGTTTCTGAGCTTCACCACAGATCTTGACTTTTCCATCTTGAACTCTTAGAGGTATAGCACAGATTTATTTACGTATTGTGTTACCCACACACCACCAAACCCGCTCCTACATCCTTTACTTGATAACCTGAAAAAGCTCAGGGAATACAGGTAATTTATTTCTGATCTGTGGATTTTTTCCTCTGATCAATAAGAGTGGCTTAAGGTGGTGTAATAATGACAGAGGCTTGGATTGCTGGATCACCAACTCCATAAGAAAAGGAAAGCTATAAAAAGGCTGGGCTATTCATGTAGTTCCTTGCCTTGCCACTGTCCATTCCAGCTCTTCACACGCCTGATGTTTTCAAGCCAGAGGTTTGTAGACCAAGACTTAGTGGAACAAAGAACAAGGACAGGACAGACAACAGTGTGTAGCTGCCCTATGAAATCCTGCCTCTTGCTCATGTTGGGTATGTATTTTCCATGCCAGAGTTGGTAATGCTGCCCAGCAGCGTTTTGAGGTGCAATAAACCCACTGCTGGCAATTGCTTCACTGTGTGGCACCAGAAGCACCACTGGTGTTTGCAGGAACTGGTTAATCACTCGGAGTTGCCACTGATGGTAAAGACACTGTCCTTTGTTATCAGCTGTCTTTCTGAGCACCCCTTTGTGGAAGCATTGCTGGAACGGACACTGAGCATTAATAATAACAATTAGCTCACCCATAAACCAGTACTTCTTGCAACATCACATTTCAAAGGGTTTTTGTCATGTCTCCACCCTTCAGGATGATTAAATGGGAAATGATTTCAGCATAACCTGAATGGGAACATCAACGTTTGTTAGCAGGTATTTCTGAGAGATTTCAAGCCTGGTGTGAGAAAATGAAAACCAAGCTAAAATGCATAAACAGACTTGAAAACAAAACACTGCACAGATATTTCCCCCAGTCCTGATTTTCCCTGGAAGGCACTTGCATAACTTCAATGTATCATTGATGCCTTTCACTGAACGATTTTTGTAGCACCAGAAGCCCTGCTCCTACAATTGCCCAAGAGACACTAGAAGTGAAATATGTTTTACCCAAAAATCCATTTTCTCTGGGGTTGCTTTTGTGAAAAACATTAGTACTCAATTTATGGCATGCAGAGCCATAGCACTCTCCCAGGAGCAGGGGGAGGAAGTATAACTTGTTTTCTTCTTCGCCCGGGGTGGAGGCAAGTTGGTTGTTCAGCAGGTTATGAAGGTGGGTCCCTGAAAGAAAGCCTACACTTCATGTCAGTCTGAGGAGAAGTAGGAGGAAAACAAGGGGAAAACTCAAGAGGTGAAGATGGAAGGAATGGTTTGAAGACATGCTCTGAGAGTGTCAGTGAATCCAAAGCTGCCAGATTAATCCTGGAATGTAAGTGTAAAGCTAAACATTTGCTTGCTCACTTGCTTTTAGAAGAGCCATTGTTTCCCTGTGCTTTTACAGAGATATCTTTAGCCTGATTAGACCTATATGCTACTAGTGAGCAGTTTTTGAGGCTCTCAGTGTTCAAACTATTTTAATAATGACATGTAAATGTTAAAAGATAGTCTAGAAAGATGAGAAAGATTACCTTTTGGTTAGCCTATGTTTATTTAATGAATGGATTTTTAACAGGTTTTTAATGTTTACTTTAAATTCTATACATATGATAAAGCACGTGTAGTTTGCAACCTAAGTAGTGCTTGTGCACTGAGAAAACCTTTTGGAAATCATGCATGTAAAGAGGATTACAGTAACACTGCAATCTGAAAAGTTATCTAGGTGACTCTGCAGTGTAATTCACGCGTTGTTATTCTAACTTCTCTCACTGTTGGAGGCTCTGTAATGACTTTATTCCTTATTTATGACATTTATCTTAATTATTAAGCAGGTGGGAACGTGAGAGCTGTGTGACAATTGTGAAAATTCACACAAATCCCTTGGGAAAGAAAAACTTAAGCGGACAATGTGATATGATACGTTAGTGGATGTCTGTGGCAGCTGGCTCTCATGTAACATTCTACTTTGATTCCTGTGCCTTTTAATGAAAACAGTAATTAAATATTAATTCTCTCAACTGAATATTGCAAATTTGGCCTCTATTAGCTGTTGCTGGTTTTAACAGTATGGCTGAGTTGGTGCAGAAGCTGTGAGAGCATATTATGCAGTGGAGTGAATTTACTCTAAAATAAAGAGAGTAGCCTTATGTCATGCGGTGGGTAATCTGTTTAAGAAACTGATAAGCAACATTTGCATTTCCACAACTGATATACAAGACCCTACCCCAATTAACCATGGGGACTTGGAGGGTTTCATTCATTCCCCAGTTTATGTGATTACTGGGGGGTGCTTGTGAGGGGACAGTTTTGAGAGCTGTAAATTTCCCAGGGTTTTCACTGTGGAAACAGAGAAGGAGCTGGGAAGAGAAAAAAGCTCCTTAGGTTGGTGGGACAGAAGTGCCAGCATATTCACTCCTAGGGAAAAGTGCTGGCTGGTGAGGGAAGCATATTGCTACGGCAAAGTTATTCCTCTCCTGTGCACTGCAACCTTAGCTGCTCTAGCAGTGTCAGAATACAAGTTACATCAGTAAATGCTTCAAATATTATAATCTTAATCTGTCCTCTTGGAACACTGCTCTGAGCTGGGCCTGGAAACATTTGTGTGGGCACACTGCTTCGTGATGGAGTCAGTACTTCTTCCTTGGGGAGGAGTGATTTTGAAAATATTACATATGGTCTTTAGCACAGTTCAGTGCTATTTTAAAACAGGGGAGTAATCTCAGCAGGTAAAAGCGAGTGGTGCTAAGTAATCACTAAAAGGCCAATCCTGGCCCCAGTGATTTCAACAGGAGCAAGTTCAAGCACTGACATATCCCCTGAAGACACTCAAGTTTGAACAGAGCATAGCTTAAAAGCACAATACTGAGCTTCTCTCTCTCTCTCTCCAAGCCTCCTGTGAAGAAAAATAATCTTTCAAGTTTAAAAAGTGTGCTGTAGTAATAACATTCCTTAAAAGCTTGTATGGTTTCCTTGGCTAGCAAAGTGCAATCTTTCTTTTACAGCCTGACTGTAATGCAGTTTTTTTTTTTCCTGACAAATGCCACAGACCAATCTCACATTCTTTGGAAAAAAAAAAAAACACTGAAGAGAGTGTGTAATTTTCACCCAGCCAGTAATACAGCAAATACAGGGAATTTAAATGTCCAAGCACCAAAATGAAATGTCTAGAATGAGAAGCAAAGGTCTATAAATTAATCTCTACTGTGTACATTTACTGGTGAGTAGCCTTCTCAAAAAAATACAGGAATTAATAATGCCTGGGGAGACACTAATTCCAGAACTGCTGCTTACAATTTTAATGCTCTGAGGATTTTTTTGAAATTAAATAGTTAGAGAGTGGAACTAGTATAAAACCAACAGTAATTAAGGTGGTCAGATCCTGTTAAGTATAAAGAAAATTGGTTTAGGTCATAATAGTGTAAGCAGAACAATGCCTAAGAAAAGCAAGGTACAACTCCAATGATAAAGGTTTAAAAACTAAATCCATTCAGGGTTTCTTGAAGCTGAGTGTATATATGGAGATTTGCTTCTGTTACAGTGACAATCAGGTTTAATGCTGTGGTTCTGACAGTGTGAGCATGCAGCTCAGTCCAGCATCTCCCAGAAACACAAGTGGTTAAAACAGTAAGGTCCATCCAAAGTGACTTTGGCAAGGAAAATGCCTTTCTGTTCCAGTGGCACGGGCTAATCCAGGAGCAGAGTAACAACGCTGAGTCTCAAGAGTGTCTTTCAGCGTTAGTGTAGGGGAGACAGCAGAGAGACATTACGAAATACATTAGGAGTTATCTTCCCCTGATTTATGACTTAAAATCGTTGTTAGACTGAATGTCAGGAGGGGCAGCTGATGGGGTGACTGAGATGACATTCCTCCAAAATTCCCAGGGTTTTTTTGTTGGTTTGGTTCTGTTGGGTGGGTTGGGTTTTTTTTCCTGAAGAACTTAGAGCTTTTCCTTTTCTTTCAGCAATCTTTTCTTTAATTGCCCTGTGACACTGGACAACAGCATCAAAATGGGCAATGAGAATAGCAGTGCTGAAAATGAGGTGAGTGTGATGGTGTGGCTGCATTTTCCTGCCCTGCTAGCCAAGAGCAAACCTTACAGAAATCGGTCTCACAGGCTGCTTACCCCACACCTATCTTCTGCTCCCGGTTACACTCCTGCTTAGGTGTCATTAATGGTAATTGGAGGCAGCCTTTTGTTTGTTTGTTTGGCAGTGACACTGCTGCATAGCATCAGGGCACTGTTTGGGTGGTTGTTCCCTGGGGAATGGGAGTCATGGACTATGGCCATGGGGTGAGCAGGGCTAGCTCATTGCTCCTCCCCAGCCCAGGAGCAGCCAGAGGCAGCCCCAGCTCTAGGCATCAGGATCCAGGATGTCAGCCCAATGGTCAACCTGGCTCAGCAGGGCCGATGGCCAGGCGAGAGACCCAATGTCCCCAGGGGAACTGAAACGGGGTCCTGGGCAACAGGCATGGTGGGGAGAGGCACGGGAGTCAGGAGATGCCAGCGGTGCCCTCGAGCCCTGACACACAGCAGCTTCTCCCTGTTCAGAAATGAACATATGTGTGCTGATGCAGGAGTTTACACCCTTCAGAACCCTTTAAGAAGGGTGCTTTCTTAATGCAGGTTGGTATTTGGGAATTTCTTTTTAAATTCCTGAAATTAAAGGAACCCATGTGCTATGGCTGGTCGTGCACAATTACGTTAGAAGTTACCATGTTGATATAAGTTTGAATAAAGGTTTTAATTACTCTAATTTCAAGAATTAAAATACCAGAATATGTTTCATCTTCTCTTCTTCCATATGTTACAGTAGATTATAAAATGCCTTAGGGTGCATTTGGCTTCCAGTGCAGGTCTCAGCAGATCTGCTGTACCTCGTGCATTGCAAAGTGGACCCTCACAAGGGAATCAGTATTACAAGGTTGCCAGTAAAGATTTTCTTGAGAAGAAGAATCTGCTATAACTCTTGGTTGTTCTGGCCCTTTCACATTGTTAGCCCAAGGTTTGGTCCCAGCTTTTTTTCAGGGTTTGGGAAGAGTGGAATGTGTAAACTCAGGTAGCTCAGTGAAGAGAATTTTTTCTCCAATGTGTCCAACGTTCATTTAGGAAGGTTTTGAAAGTTAAATACATTTCTTCAGGATTCCTCCTGAGGCTGGAAGGCTTTACCTAAGAGTTAATTAATTTACTAAGAAATTTAATTAAAATATCTTCACTTCTAATAAGAGAAGTAAGCTGCTGTTCTCCATTTCATACTGTAAAAATACCAACCAACCAACTAAACAAAGCCCCAAAGCAAACAAAAACCAAACTCTAGAAAACAAAATTAACTTAGAAGTTACCGCTGACAAACAAAAAACAAGAAGCTGTAATACCAGCTTAAAAAACACTTGTACTTGGCATTGGTGAGGCTGCACCTCAAGTACTGTGTCCAGTTCTGGGCTCCTCACCATCAGAAGGACATTGAGGTCCTGGAGTGAGTCCAGAGAAGGGCTACCAGGCTGGGGAAGGGGCTGGAGGGAAAATCATCTGAGGAATGGCTGAGGGAGCTGGGGGTGTTCAGACTGGAGAAGAGGAGGCTGAGGGGAGACCTTTTCATCTAGACTGACCTGACAGGAGGGTGCAGAGAGGTGGGCGCTGGTCTCTTCAGCCAGGGGACAGGAGATGGGACAAGGGGCAATGGGCTCAAGCTGCCCCAGGGCAGGGTCAGCTCAGCTGGGAGGGCAAAGTTCTTCCCTGGCAGAGCTGTGGGGCTGTGGAACAGGCTGCCCAGGGAGGGGGTTGAGTCCCCAGCCCTGGGTGTGTTTAACATGTGGGTAGATGAGGTGCTCAGGGATCTGGTTTAGCATAGGACAGGGACGGTTGGACTTGATCTTAAAGGTTTTTTCCAACCTTGTGATTCTGTGATTCAGTGATTCTGTGATTCTGTGATCTGTCAAACAGCTATTGAAAAGTAATTGCTTAATGAATAGTCCAAATTCATATAGTCACCGAAAGGTTTTCATATGTCAGAAGTTCCCATGCAAATAAGACCATCCTTATACCACCAAGCCAAGGAGCACAGCAGGTAGTGGATGATGAAACTGGCTTGCATGGTTTGCATTTCCAAACGTTAGCATCTGCTTCTGGCTCTTGTTTTTCTGACACCGAGTGCAAAATCTTACAGCAGCTACATTTAAGTTTTCAGCAAGTTGTAAAAAAACCCCAATAAATCTGGTTTCTTTTAACTTTTTTCTTTGGTAGCAACCTAAGCCTTAGAGAAACGTCATGCTGGCGTTCCTTCCAACTCTAACACAATTAAAATAGCTCCGTGGATGTTGTTCTTACGCTCAGTACTCATTGACACGGGTTGTTTTTGTTTATGTCTTTATCAGAGAACACCACTGCATTGCCCAGTTCTGGCTCTCAGCTGAGTCATTTGGAAGCCATACACATGGTTTGCATTAAAGATGGGAGAGCCTGAGCTAAGTTTAGAACTCATTTAATAAGAGGGAAGATGTGTGGAAAAAATGTGCTACTAAGAAGAATGTAGTAGGCACTTAGAGAAAGAGTAAATACCCAATAAGTCTTGTAAAGACCAGCCTCTGAGGAAAATACAGGCTAAATTTAGGAGAAAAGAGCAAAGATAATAAAATCAAGGCTGGGGCCAGCAGTGTGTTTAACAATGTGATTTTACAGATACTAAACACATTCTGTTATGCTGTAGTCCAGTGCATGGAGTCCAAACTGCTGAGAGATTTTAGGCTTGTGCCTTGCCCTGTGAGAATGGCAAAAGTCACATCCAAACAAGGGTCTTTGTCAGCTCATGCTGAACTAAAGATAAGCTATTTTTAAGATGTGTTTCCCTGGAAATGCAGAACTCCAGATGAAGATAAATGGGTTTAAATTGGAAAAGAAGCAGTCCAGAAGAACAGATTTTTTTTTGACCCGGCTTGGCCCTTGAGATCCAGCCTTTAGCAGAGAACATATAGGGGAATAAAAGGGAGTATTTCTTTAATGGGAAGCTATGAAAAGTACTACTGTTTATGGAACTCCAGGAGGTCTCAGCCATGGTGCTGCCCACTAGATATGTCTTTCTTCATCCGTCCAAATGCATCTGATGGTGCTGAGGAAGAGCAAGGTCTGTCCTCAGGCTTTTCCCTGACTTTTCTGACATCCAAATGTTCACAAACCATCTACATGTCCATAATAAAAAGAAAAGGCTCATAGTTTGTAGAGACCAGCATATTTGTGCACTTCCTCAACCCTTGATTGTCTTGATCATATGGGCCCAGATGCTAGCTAATAAAGCCCCACTTAGAAACAAAGCCAAGCCTGCCAGGACCAACAAATCCATCTGCCATCTAAAAAGTCTGGCACTGGGAGGCACGTGGGCTATGAAGGAGTGTGAGCCCAGCATACCAGCTCTGCAGCCCAGCCTTGACCATGCTACAGCTGGGTTTGTACAGTTAACTTGGGGACTGGCTCCCCAAGTATGTTCCAGGGTTATTGTTGACTTTCACCACTGGTTTTTTTTCACAGTCTCCCATCTACATGAATTATGCTGTTACCAGGACATCTTTGCTTCCTTTTGAAAGGGGTTGGGGGAGGATGTAAAAAACAGGAGGTCTTTATCATTGGAAACATGAGCAGAAAGTTTTCTAAAGCTCAAATAGAGCTGAAGAGTCTGTTTGTTTGTCTGAAGGAAGCATCATGCTGGATCCCTGCTAGGGTGTCTCCAGTTAATTGTTACAAATCTGACTGCTGCACACTCTGTGGTTAATATTATCACTTTCCCTGTATTTCAGCTTCCTTATGCCTGTGTGAAATGATGGATCTAGTTGACTGGCATGATTCTTCTTTCAGACCCCAGTATTATGGGGATCAGCAGAGACCTCACAGGGCACATTAGCAGCTGTCAGTCTCACAGTTGATGACTGGGCAAATTCCTCTGAGCTCTGGTGCTCACACTGTGTCTGTTTACATACTTTTTGAATAGTGCAATAGCATCTGGAAAGTTCCCCTGTTTATACTCAATTGGGATCGAGCACAAGCCCAGATCCCTGCTTCTCTGCATAATGATTTTGCCTGTAGCATTTTAGCAAGGGACGCTGTTCCCCTCCTCGGGCTTCCCTTTGAGCTTGTTCTGTCCATGTGATTCCCCACTTTTACACTCTAAATTATTATTTTCCTTCACTTTTCCTTCCATTCCATCCATTGCACACCAGGAGTGTACAGGACAGCAGAACCATTCCACATCCTTTGCCCACAACTGGGTGTCCATGGCAGTTGGCTACAGGCCAGCATGCCCAGTACTGATGCTTATGTAGTTCTAGTGTACCTCTGGCCTCCAAATTCATTAACACTTGCTTTCAGTGATAATTACTACTGGTCCAAGATTCTATGGTGAGTAATGCCAGTAATGCCAAGTATGTGTTTGAGTTTACACAAAAAGAACGTTGTCTGTTTGCAGAGAATTATACATCCATTTATGCAAATGAAGCAATTTCTGGGACACTTCTCACAATGAATAATTATTATACTTGTTTTCATCTTCCCTGTGAATGTAGGAGGGGTGATAAAAGGGAATAAAGTTCCAAAGTTGAGGTGGAGTTCCTAATTTGAAAGCATAGTGAAAGGAAGTTGGAAGGCTGTTCCTTCCCTTCTGAATTAATGGTTAAACCTTCCTTCACATCTGTAAAGCCACCACAACTTCTAATGAGAAATGTACATTTATGGGGACAAATGAAAAGGAAAAGTATTTTATATTTATCAAGAAGCTCTATTATTATTAACTACATTTCTTCTTTTAGAAGTAGTGTGAAAATGTTGGGCCTACATTTCCCACAGCTATGGGTGATTCAAAATTCAGGAAAGCTATAATACTGTTGGATGGGGAGGACAACAGAGTTTAGAGCTTATCTTGGAATGACTTTCCCAATAGTGCTTCACATAAATCTAGCAGCATCTTCTCAAGTGTTTTACTGTGAGGCTGCTAAGAACCACTCATCAGAAAGCTGCTTTAGCTACAATTATATTGACTTGAAATTGCAAGCTATGTGATGAAGATCATCGGCTTCATTTTCACTCTCACTTGCCACATCTCATACAGCTGCCATCCTTCAAAAAATAACCTAAGTACTCATCAGGCCTTCATCTGACTGCTGGAAAAGGGACACAGGAAAATAAGAAGCTGCAGCAAGACTAGAGGAGTTACAGGGCTATCTATGAGCCTTCCTTTCCCTGCTGAACATAGATCACATAAACAGATGGAAGACCAGGTTGATGAGAAGCCAGTTCCATAGCTCCATTCACTTAGCCCAGCACAGACCCATGCTATGTATGTACTTCCAAGCTCAAACATAGCAGCAAGTTGTTGAGAAGACACGCTGGCATTACAAAGACCTGAAGATAGATCAGTTTAGTGCCATCAGTGAGTTGGAAGGGTTATAAACACAAACAGTGAAGCCTGAAGGTTTGAATTGCTCCTGCTGTAGCCCAGAGGAAGTTGTGTCTGCTGTGAAGAAGGCTAAACCAAGGATAAGATGGTGACTATACATAAATATGCACACACCAGTGTTTATTTTTCTGTTTGCAGCCAGAGTAATTTGGGTAGGTGTCTCTCAGGAGGCAAAGCAAGCCTTTTTCCCTAAGGAAAAGTCACAGGTCCTTAAAGTGCTGTACCCAGAATTTTTCAAATGCTGTTGTTACTGTATCCCATTTTACTTTGCTTCTTGCATTTGTACAAAGCAGATTAAATGAGACTTCCAACAAATGCCAATGTCTGCATTCCTCTCCCTTGGAGGATTGTAAATAGAAAAGGTGTGAACTTAGAACTCTACTCCTGTGAGAGACAAATAAACCAAGCCAGAAGCAATAGCAAATTACAGCATTACTGATTAAAGAACAAAATCCACTCTAATTGCAAAATTCTATATGGAATCTCCCATAAGGAAAGAGTCTGCTTTTTTGCATCTGATCATGTCATAATTACATCCAACTAATGAGCAGCTGTGATGCTTGGGCAGAAAACCAAGCAGTGGTCATGCCAGTCATCCCCCTCTAAACTGCTGTGGTCCAGCCACACTCAACAAGGGGTGGGTGCTGAATAATGGGGATTGCAGCCCAGGTTGATTATTAAAATCAGAATTAAGCTCCCTCACAACGTGTCTAAACCAAGTCTTAGTGTAATTCTTCAGGTCTCACCTGTCACATACATTTCAACCTTGGCATGATATGTCAGGTACCAAATTGTTACTGTCTCGTGATCGGTAGTTCTGGTGAGCTGTGTTTGCCAATCTGATTGACAATTTGGGGATGTTAAGGCAATATACATTCATTATTTATTTTTTTTTCTCTATTTTAGAATGCTTTGGGTTGGAAATGACCTCAAAGATCATCTAGTTCCAACCCCCTGCCATGGACAGGGACACCCTCACTAGACCAGGCTGCTCAAAGCCCCATCCAACCCGGCCTTAAACACTTCCAGGGATGGGGCTTCCACACCCTCTCTGGGCACCCTGTGCCAGTGCCTCACCACCCTCAGAGTAAAGAATTTCTTTGGCACCGTTTCTCCAAACAAGGGAGAGACAACTGTTCTCCAGGGATATAAAGACTGAAAAGTCTGATTTGCTACTCACTTACTGTGCCTGCAGAACAGAGAAGGGAAAAAAAAAAAAGCCAGAAGATAAAAAAGGTAGCTCCTAAACCCTGCTCTTTCTTTAAAAAGTTGCTTCCAAAACGTCATTCCTCAACCATGTGACCTGTACAATGCTGGGTTTAGAAAAATATAATGTTGAAATGTCTGGTGTTCACCTGCAGTGCTGCAGGGTTGATGCCCATCCCTATGGAGGAGGTGGTGGCTGGGAGAAGACAACCAACACTTCTAGCAGGCAGAATTTAAAAACCCTATTAAGAAAACTTATGAAACCCCAAACAAAACCACAACAACTTGTAATGGAAGGCATGGAGAAAAAGGAAAGGTAAGTTCTGGTTTATTAGAATCATAGAATCATCTCCTGAGCTGGAAGGGAGTACTTAGGGAGCTGGGGATGTTTAGTCTGGAGAAGAGGAGGCCGAGGGGAGACCTTATCACCACCTACAACTACCTGACAGGAGGATGCAGAGAGGTGGGCGCTGGTCTCTTCAGCCAGGGGACAGGAGATGGGACAAGGGGCAATGGGCTCAAGCTGCCCCAGGGCAGGGTCAGCTCAGCTGGGAGGGCAAAGTTCTTCCCTGGCAGAGTTGTGGGGCTGTGGCACAGGCTGCCCAGGGAGGGGGCTGAGTCCCCAGCCCTGGGTGTGTTTAACATGTGGGTAGATGAGGTGCTCAGGGATCTGGTTTAGAACAGGACAGGAACGGTTGGACTGAATGATCTTAAAGGTCTTTTCCAACCTTGTGAGTCTGTGAAGGGACCAACCAAGATCAAGTCCAACTCTTGGCTCCATACAAGGCCAACCAGGCCATAGCTTGGGACTGAGGGCATCCTCATATATTGATCAAGCCTCATCAAGGCTTGTCCCAGCTTCCCACCCAATAACCAGAGTGGGAATGGAAACTTAATGTAACTCTTTGAAGATTACTTTCAGCTAGTCAGAGCTATGGCATGTTCCAGCCACTGCTATAAAAGGATGTGTATTTAATGGAGGAATGTTGCAGAGGGCAGATGTAAAGAGAAACAGCTTTTCTTGAGAGAAAGGAGAAAGGGGAATCAAGGGAAGGCATTCCTTTGGAGGGGGTTGAGCATGAGTGCTGTTTTTTCCAACCAGCCCATTTTGTGCTTTGTGGCCAGGAGCCTGGCACCTTGGGGAAGAAAGGGAAGTTTTTGGAAGGGCTGTAACACAGGGTGGTGGCTGTGCCCAGCGCTGCTGCGACAGCAATGAGGCGAGGGGAGAGGCAGTGCCTGGGAGCTGAGCTCTGACCAGGCTCCCATGTAGCGCCAGAGGAATGTCTTTCTGCTGTGATAACTTCAGCAGTGCTCATAATCCTTTTGGCTACAGCATTAATGGGGTTTTTCTTTTTCTTTTTTTAACTTTTAAGCTCCTGTGTTCCAAGTCATGGGGAAAACAAAGGGATCCTAGAGATCTGTGTTGTGTCCTTGCAGAGTCCAATGTCTGTGGAAAGGTTTAATGCAAATCACATTTCATATTTCAGGAGAATCAGCTTTATTCATTTAAATAGTATGCTGGCTTAAAGGAAGCAAAGTATAGGCTGTTTAGCTCTCCTTCTGTTGTTTGTGTACTCTCTGTCACAAATTTGGTTTGTTTGTTGTTGGGTTTTTTTAATTATCCTGGACTTCAAGGGAAAAAAAAACACCCTGCTGAGAACCTCTGTCATATTAAAAATATGATTTTTAATATAATTATTTCCTTAAGCCTTTCCATTAAGTCACTTTCTATAATCTCAGCATTCTTTTCCAAAAGGAATATGCTACATTTGAAAGAAACACAGAGAAAATTTAGCAGCCAGCTTCTGTAGTGAAGCACTTCAGAGGGTGTATGGGTTTAGACCTCAGAAGTAGTTTGCTTAACAGCAGCTTTCTGATGATCCTTTCGAACTGTCCTCGTTTCAGTCAGGATAGAGTTAACTTCATTTGTAGCAGCTGATGGGATGCTGTGTTTGGGAGTTACAATGAAAGCAGTGCTGAGAACACCCTGATGTTCTTAGTTGCAGTCAGACAGTCAAGGACTTTCTCAGCTTCTTCCTATTTCTCTGTTCATGAGAAAGGAGGGGCGAAGCCAGGACAGGTGACCCGGATGGGCCAAAGAGAGTATTCCATGCCAATGACATCCTGCCCAGGAGAACGGGGGGCTGAGGGGAGGAAGAAGAGGGGCGGTGGCGGGACGCGTGCTGCTTGGGGGGACGGTCGGGTTCCGGGACAGCTCTGGGTGGTACAGCCTGAGTTGTGTGGGTCAGGGAGAAACTGCATTGGGGATCAAGAGTTTCATCTTCTTTTGCTCTAAAGTCCTGTTAGCATTGCTATATATTTTATCTTTCTGTTCTCTTAGTAAACTCTCCTTATCCCAACCCACGGGCCTCTTACTTTCTTCGTTTTGGAGTTATTTTCCCTTCCTTTTCCCTTCCCTTGTTTCCCCCTTTTTCCCTCTTCCCCTGCTCTTTTACTTTAAGGAGCAGGCAGCTGCGTGGATCTCGGCCCACAGCCGGGGGGAAACCACGACAGAACAAAACTCAGCCTTTCTAAGTGTTTTCACAGGTGTTAATTAAAAAATTTTTAAAAAAAGCATGCTCTGCAAAAACTAGTTCAGCCCCTGATTTGCATAACTACCTTAAATTTGAAAAATTTGATAGAGAAATTGAATTATGTTTTCCTGCTGTCTGGCTTGGATTCACTAAGCGTGTTCTTTGGTGATGATTAAATTAACACATTACTTGTAGAAGGCCAATACATGAAGCTTTCTGATATATTAGAATATTGATAGTTCCTTTCACACTGTAATGTCTACATTAAGATTTATTATAGATTATTGTTGAAATCCTCCTTTGAGCTTCTTTTGAAAATGCACTTTCCTGGCCATGTGTACTTTTGCCTTGTGAAGTAAGAGGGCGACTTTGGTTTTTGGTCATTCAAAGACCTGACAGCTGGGAAGGGAGAGGGAGAGGGAGAGGGAGAGGGAGAGGGAGAGGGAGAGGGAGAGGGAGAGGGAGAGGGAGAGGGAGAGGGAGAGGGAGAGGGAGAGGGAGAGGGAGAGGAGAGGAAAGGAAAGGAAAGGAAAGGAAAGGAAAGGAAAGGAAAGGAAAGGAAAGGAAAGGAAAGGAAAGGAAAGGAAAGGAAAGGAAAGGAAAGGAAAGGAAAGGAAAGGAAAGGAAAGGAAAGGAAAGGAAAGGAAAGGAAAGGAAAGGAAAGGAAAGGAAAGGAAAGGAAAGGAAAGGAAAGGAAAGGAAAGGAAAGGAAAGGGGAAGGAGGGGAGGGGAAAGGAAAGGAAAGGAAAGGAAAGGGGAAGGAGGGGGAAGGAAAGGAAAGGAAAGAAGAAATGAGTATCAACAAATCAAACTCCTCTCTGCTCCAACAGGAGCTATGTTGCAAAAATTGTTTTAATATGTGTTAAATTTGGTCATATTTGGAACTGGAAGAACAAGAGTGAGGTTTTTTTTTTGTGGCCAATTGCAATTGCTTATGGATAGCTGGGAGATGAACTTTAACTTCGTAAACCTTCGATACCTGAAAGCACAAAGCTGTTTAAGAACAGAGAGAGTCCAAACTAACCAAAATATCCTCAAACAACCTAGGGAAAATGTTAAAACTAGCCTTCAAAATAGCGTGCATACCTAACCTGGTGTGTTGGGATGATTCTCCTTACCTTCTCAGTCTGCCCCTCACTGTATGTTTTGGGTTGGATATTGAGTCTAGGTGTAACAGCTAATGAAACCACTGGGACATGAGCCCTTCTCTGTGTCTAACATCCTCATTTTTGATAAGATGAAGTGTTCAGGTATAGCAGGCACATAAATGTTCATATTATGTAGTTAACTTGTGAATTACAGAAGTGAATAGTAAAATCCAACAATCTTCTACCAAAATGATTCTGTCCCCAAAGTGTCCTGTGAAGGGTCAGGCGTGGGGACTCGATGACAAATTAGCCTGACTCTGTGTGACAATTTCAAGCTGTCCTGAAACAATTGTACTGCTGGCTTGTAAGTACCTGCCAGATGTAACCACCAAGTTAGGTCTCCTTGTATTTATTAGTGCTGTTTGAGCTTGGGTGGCAATTGCTGTTGGATGTATGACAGGCTGATGAGAAGTGTTTCTTCTAATGCTGCAACAGAGCTGATGCTGCTAATTAACTATCAGTTCTCACGTGGCTCTGGATGGCAGTCTAAAGGATCCTGGTTCTTGGCACAGAAAGGAGTTTTCCTTTAGAGTTTTGTGTGCAAGGGGCATCCCTGTTATGCTGTGGCTACAGAATGGGATGGCTGCAGGTCAGTAGAACAGAGGATTGTAACCTCAAGGAGCCCTGAAGTGGCTGATCTTGTGAAAGACAGATTAATTAGAAGCAATCTGTGAGTGCAAAGAGTGCAGTAGGTTAATGATTTAATTCTTTGCTGTTTTCCTCTCTGCCATAGAGGCTTTAAAAGAAGCAGACAAAACATGCAGCTATCTATCTTCTGAAGAGAGCTGTGAGGTGTCCCTCCCGCCCAGCACCCAAATCACCTAAAGAAAAATTGAGATGGTGGTAGTAGATAGGAGGAAAAATAAAGAATTAGCTCTCCAGCATGATCACATATGGCATTAGAAGTCACTGGTTTGGTTGGTTGGGTCTTTTTCCTGATAACTCCTTTAACAATGCATTTTTTCCTAGTTGGTTCTTTCTGCACAAGTGTGTGTGCATGCCGAAACCAACTCTCCCCACCAACTTCCTCATGCAAACAAAAGCAAGGTTGCCCAAAACAGCACCAAAAGCAAAACAGAGCCCTGTAAGCCCAAAACAGAGCCCTATAAGCTAAATAAACTCTATTTTAATCTTGTTTTTTCTGACTGCAAGAAACAAATTTCCTAGTACAAATCTTGATGTTCTCATATTTTTTTTTGCTATATACTGTGGTTTTGGGGCCAACATACATACTTAGATAAATATTCCAAATGCCAGATGTCAGCACATGCTGTGTAAGTGCTTAATAATCATGAAACCAAGAGCCCTTGGTCTACCCCAGCGGAAAGCGGTGCGATAAAGGAAACTTCTGCAAAGAAAGCGGCAGTGAAGGGTTTCCTCCAGGGAAAGGAGGAGGATATGAGAGTTAATCAAATTTGCCTTAAAGTCTAGAGGAAGTCTTTTTTGGGTTGTTTTTTTTAACATCTCCAGTGTGCCCTGACCTTTTCAGTTGCTCATCCCTGGGCTTCTCTTGCCCAGTCTCTGATGCCTGGCGCTGATGGTGGGAAGCCTTTGCTTGTGTGAGAGCACACCATGTTCACACAGAGAAGAGCTGCTTTGTGAAGTGTTGTTTTGCAGTTTGTTGGCTACTTCTAGAACAAAATAAACCTAAAAATGGAGAGAGAAAAAAAACAAGCCTCAAGAGGTTAGTTGGAGCTGTGTACTGTGCATGTCATCTACGACATTATTCTGAAGTGGTTCTCCTGTCGTCAGGCCCTACACTTGTGTGTCTTTGCGTTAAGTGTCCCTGAGGCTTTTTACAATTACAACTAAGAATTAGAACAAGTGACTGTATGTTGAGCTGGTGAAGTTTTCTGCCTCTTTCACTGCTGCTTGATGTGCCAGAGGGTTTGAAATGGAGCTTCTTCACCAAGCCGCCATTTTGGCTTTACCCTCATTCCTCCAGTTCTTTTATCGTACTTGAAGAACATCCTCAGCTACTGCTCAAAGCAGCTCTTACCTGCCTTCTAAAGGTACTTCTGCCAAACAGAATTTGGCCAGAAGGTACCACTACCTGTTTTAAGCAGCCCTATGGGAGTGTTGTAGAACCCCCTGGGATCTGGAGGCACATCACGGGTCACAGCCCTGGCACAACCCCCACACACACACCTGTAAAGGCATGTCTCCATGGATAAGGAGCCCAGGTAAATATTTACCTTCAAGAAGAGGTGATGCAGTGTTTCCACATGTATATAGTAGCTTTTCTGTAGCAACTGCAGCATTTCTTGTAGCTGTTATAGAATGGCAGCAGGGTGACGAGTCAGGCCCTCCAGCTCAGTTCAGAGGCTTTCTGAGCTTTGTTGAAGAGGGAGGGAAAGGATCTGGACTTGGATTCAAGTGCTGGGTCTTGATTGGCAGTGGCTTTATCTCTAGCTTGACTCCAAAGATACTGTTAATATTATGAATGTCAAAGATTATGGCTGTCTCCATCCTTTTGCATTTTAAACTTGCTTAGCAAATTTGCCAGGCTTGGAAAAAAGAGAAGATGATACCCTCCTTGGGTCAGTAAAGGCACTGTCTGCTTTAGAACAATTGTTGCATTCTTCTCTCCCTCTTCTTTTCCTAGTACTTATTTTTGGCTCAACCACTTCCTTCTGTTTTTCTGTCCTTAAGAAAAGAAATGGCTTGGCTTTGGAACCTGCAAGTTCCATCATAGTGGTGAAATCTACCACAGCAGCTGTCCATCAGCAGGCAGAACTCACTTCTTAAGTCATATATTCTCCAAAACAGTAGTACCTATTCAAATTGTTCTTCTTTTTTTTTTTTTTTTTTACATTCTAGGGTGCTCCACAAGATTCAGAATTGGATAACAGGCATGATTTCAAAAGGAGCCCTCAGAAAAACAGCACAGAAAGATCTGGAGGTCAAGACATCTCAGACCTTCTTCCTCTTGCTGTGCAGGCTGAGAGCATATCCCCATCAACTGCAGAACCTACAAGGTAAGGAATTTTGTTTCTTTCTGTGAATTGAATTCAGTCCCTGCTGCTGTTGATTCTTGGGGGCTGTGCATTAAATTCCTCTTCTTGATTTTCAAAATCTATCATCTTGATGGATGATGATGATGATGGTGATGATACAGCCTTCAAAACAACCTGACAAAACACCACTACTTACTGTTTACCAAACTGACTTTCTTGCCTTTCTGCCTAACTATAAACAAGACCCCAGCTGTTGTGGTAACCCTTGACCTAAGCTTCCTATGCTTTTTGCTCATACTAATAAACTCTCATCTGAGCTGGAGCAACACTGAGGAGTCTTTTGTAATTATGTATGATTGTGAAGCAAGATGTAATTGTAAAGGACTGCAAAATACCATGCTCAGCTCTGTATAACAATCCTACTACAAAGTACCTTCCCAGCTGATATTTGTTAGCTGATAGTGTACTCTTCTAAATGCCTTAAAAGTCACCTGACCAAATACATAGGACCTCTTTCAGAGGTAAGGTATGCTTCAGTGCTACATAGGATGGCAGAAGGTAATGTAATCTGGATTGTATTAAATGTCCCAGAGGAAATAGTTCATCTGAAGTATGAATGCTTTTTGCTCCAGCGCTTGAATTTTCCTGTGTTTTTTCATGGTTTTCATCTGCTGTAATGAAGAAATTATCTAATAACCCTTTAAACACAGGGCTGAATAATTTCCAGATCATCAGTGTTACCTGGGATAGAATGAAAACTACAGCTTAGAAAGAGTAGCAGTAACTTGCTGATAAATGTGTAAGATTTTAAACTGTGGGCACCTTTTTGAGTGGGGGGATTTTTTTAAGGTGGGAGAATTCACTGCAGAAGGATTGGCCACATCCTTTTCAAGGTGTATGTGTGTATATGTGTGATCTGGGCCTTTTTCTGTTGCCACCAACCCTGGTACAAGTAAAATATTTAAATTCTGATAAGCCAATGCTACCCCAGACACTAAACTCTTCTTCTTCTTTTTTTTTTTTTTAAATAAGAAATTATGAAGATTAAGTCTACAATTATTGATGTCCTGAAACAATTTGTGGCAATATATGTCAAAGTGCAGGTATTAAGGAAGGCCATAATTGACCACTCCAGGGGAATTTCAGGGAAGCTCAGAGGAATGACATAATCTAAAAAGACTTGCCAAGAAAAGGCAGCTTACTTTCTGGAAGGGACAGTTTGTCTGTGCTACGGAGCACTTACAGTTTGGTAGGCTGTTGGATGTCAGTACACACACAGGGAGAGAGTTACTATTAATTCTACTTTACACAGAAGAGAGTTACTATTGATGGTTCCAAAGAATGCTTGTCAGTACACTTATAGGTGCTTTATATAGAGAGAAAATAGAAATAAATATAAGAATATATATTTAAAGTAACATTATTCTGACTGCTGTTAGCACATCCTAAGTCTGAGTAAGACTGACTGCAAAGCCAATTTACAAAGATAAAGGTGTCCAGGCATGAAGCTTCAAGTGCTGGAAGTCTGCATTTCTTTTCTGGAGATGAACTGTTTCTTTTGTAATGTGGCATGGCTCCACTACCTAGTACTGGGTCTGTGCATGAAACATCTCTTCCTTGGATGGTTGCTCATGTCTTTGAGAATGTCTCTCTGTTTTCATGTCAAATGAGGAAAGCTGTAGATGTTAGAAGAAAATTAGTTTGGAGTTGTGATGCAAACATGGGCAGGGTGAGGACTTTAGGTGCATATTTTGTTCATTTGTTATTTCAGTTAACAAACAGTGCATGTATCCTTTAGCTTCTGGTTTCTCTTGACAGCACTGTGCATAATCACTGTGTTGTGTGTGTGTGTGAGTAACTGTGCTGTCCTAGCAGGTTATGTTATGGGAAGGAGGAAAATGTTAGGGAAGTATGAGTATTACTAAGTGCTGAATTTTATAGTAGGCCTCTCGTGACTAACACTCCTGCAAATTAGGGTTGTTTGTGAAACTGCAAAATGACAAGTATTAGCCTGTGTGCTTGGAACCACAACACCCATCCACCCTCTGACTGACTGACAGCGTTTGTACCGGCTCCACCCAACACTGGGTGGGATTGTGCCAGCTGCTCAGTGCTGCCTCTGCCCTGGCGGAAGCAGCAGCTGAACTCCCCTCAGAGGCGTTAAGTTGTTTACTTTCTCCTCTCTCCTCAGAAAGCATCTCTGTACAATTCCTTTCTTGTCCACTTTTACTGAAGATGTATGTGTAACGCCCTCCGATGGCTGCCCATAAAGACCCTGCCAACGAGTAGGGACAGTACTGCTGGGAAACACTGGAAATGGAAAATGGGCTGTCAACTCCCTGACCTTCTCACACATTCACAGAACTGTAGGGGTTGGAAGATACCCCCAGAGATCATTGAGTACAATCCCCCTGCCAAAGCAGGGTCCCTAGGACAGGTCACACAGGTCGGTGTCCAGATGGGTCTGGAATCTCTCCAGAGAAGGAGACTCCACACCCCCTGGGCAGCCTGTCCCAGGGCTCCCTCACCCTCACCGTGAAGTTCTTCCACATATTGGTGTGGAATTTCCTGTGCTCCAACTTGAGGCCATCGCCTCTTGTCCTGTCCCCACAGACCACTGAGAAGAGGCTGGCCATTTCCCCCTGTGTCCTACACTTCAGATATTTATAAACTTTGATCAGATCCCCTCTTAACCTTCTTTTCTCCAGGCTGAACAGCCCCAGTTCTTTCAGCCTTTCCTCACAGGGGAGATGTTCCAGGCCCTTAATCATCTTTGTAGCCCTCCACTGGACTCTTTCCAGGAGATCCCTGTCTTTTTTGTGCCTTACACTAACTCCAAGGAGGGAACCTTACCAAAGCAACTAATCTCTCTAATTTTCTATACCTGCAAAATGGATATAGAATGTTGTAGTATGATAAAGAGCAAGAGATTCTTAGGTGGTGCCAGAAAGTAGCAAGGAGTTACCTAATGGCCCTGAAGAAATAGGTCTCCATCACTTCTGTGATGTGTGGTTCATTTTTAAAGTTAAAAATACATAAAACTGAGGAGGTGACTTTGAGGGGAGGTGGTTTGGTTTATCCTGGTCAGCTAGGTGAGTCAGGGGTGGTGGTGTGAAGAAGAAAAGTGTCAGCTTCGCATTTCTCTAGCCTCTCAGATACAGCCATCAGACAGATCTGTATCACAGTCAGTACAGGAAGGACACTGTAAACTTCTCAGAGGCTCATTACCTGAATATTGGACCCAAGACTTGTAGACTTTCTCATTGGTCTCACATCTTCATATGGGAGGACTGTTGTATCTCCATCCTGTGGGCAAGGCTGAGCGGTCCTGATATTGAAAATGGCCTCTGTGGGTAACAAAGCTACAAGGGCTTGTCCAAAATGCTCACCATGGCTTTTAACACAAGGCACGGCCTGTCTTATGGTGGAGCTCCTCTGAGAATGCAGAAATCAGCTAAACATGTTGCAAAACTTCTAAGCAAGTTCTGTTTTTTCACTTGTTCTGTGACTTGGCTGTAGCAGAATTTAACCCTCTAATGATTATACCCATGCTGTCCTTTTTCAACACCCCCATTCTTTGTAGAGATGCTTTATCCTACTGTAGGATGCAGGACAGTGGTTTCTCAAAATATTTATTCATTAATCTCCAAGTAGGAAGTATCTCTCTTCTTCCCACTGTAGTGATGGTAGAGATGGTTCAGAGTCTGATCTTAAGCCAGAAGTCATCCAACAAGGAGGTGGGCAGCTGATTTTCTCTCTGTTTGCACTGGATTTTAGTGGGGGATGAGTTCAGGCTTCAGCTGTGACAGGCATAGGAGCACTAAGCATGGCTGGAACAACAGCACACGCTGGAGCTGAGGTGCAGGGCGGGATGGTTAGCATTAGCATCAGCAGTCCTTGCACGTGGCCTTTTGGAAGACTGTGGTAACTGAAGAAGCAAGGAGTTACACACCGGTGTGGTTTGCAACAGCAGACTGAGTACAGCTAATTAACACAAGGCTATGCTGTCAGCCACCCAGCACATTAAGCTGTCCAAACTGGAATTAGAATGGGAGGCTCTGGGGTGGAGTCTCTTATCTTGAGTTTTTGAGTATTTGTGGTTTGGCTGCAGCAAGTGCAGTCTTGCTTTATATATATATATAAATATAAAGGCATTTTAGACTGTTCTGTGACCAATTTGTATTTTTTTTAAAATCATTGCTCAAAACCAGCATAGCTTCAGCTCAGAACTGAGAACATTTAGACACATTCTAGCTGGCTAAACCAGCTTTACACTTCAGAGTGCAAAATTACAACTCTTGTGAGTCAGCTTGAAAGGATTTATAAAATTCCTGTTTCAGGACACATATTAGAGGGGCAGGAGCTCAGGCAATTAGTTTTTATTTAGCCTTTACTCCTAAAACTGCTGGCACATGTCTGGTTTTGGTGGCTTCTAAGTTATATCCTGTCAAAATAGAGATAAAGACAAGAAATGGAAAACCTTTGAAGTTTCAGATTCCAGGTTGTTTGTTTTTAACTTGCCTCTTCATGCTGCTTTGAATGTGTCTTTTCCACCCTGCTCTCTTACCTTCTTAAGAGCATCTGACCTCCCATCTCTGGATGGAGTATCTCTGGATGGAAACTACCACATCTGCTTTTTTCCAGTCTTCTCAGTGGCTTTCTTCCATCATTTTCCCACAAATTCTCAGGAATTGTTCTGGTTGCTTTAAAATTATTCTGTTTTGGAATTCTGTCGCTCCTATTTTAAAATACTCTGGTTTGGTCCAATTTTTTTTACCCACTTTTCACTAGTCCTGTGTGCTGAAGAGTAACATCGTCAGCAATTAATCCATAAACTTCCTGTGTGAAATAAAAATGCTGAGGAATGAGAAGGTAGCAAGCCTTGGGCGTTGCACTGGTGCCTGCATGAGATGTACTGATGCCTTTCCCCAGGTGTAACAGAGGAAAATCCCTGGGGAACCTCAGCTGGACAACTCTACCCCAGAGAGGTATTTTTTTAGGCAGGTTTAGGAAGCAGCAGATAACAGCACTTTAAAACGTACATGCCCAGAAGTAGTTCAGGGGAATAAACACTCTTCATGGATGAACTTGGCCACTGTCCCACCTGAAAGGCTGAGCACGGATCCTGTGGGACCCGCAGAGCCACTGCAGGACGATGAGCTGGAGCTGCCACGCATCCTGTGGGACCATCCGCTCGGCGCCGTGCTTCCTGCTGACTCTCCGGATATCTCTGATAGACACCGGGAGCCAGTTGTGGGACTGGAACTAAAGACCTGGCCATGTTTGCTTGCTGCAGCAGCAGTACAGCTCACTTTTTGGATGTTAGACTAATTTAGTTTGGTCATATTTAAAAATATGACCCTGCAGGCCCTGAGTTTTGTTCTGTGTGTGGAACAAGGAGGTGAAAAGTAACTGTGAGTGGGGGGAGAAGGGTAGGACAGCTCCCAGGAGGATCATATAGATCATTATTCCTGCTTCACTTTTTCCTGAAAGCTTAGATATACAGGGAGGGTGCGGAGAGCTGGCTGCTGCTAGCAACCCCTCAGTGATGATGGATTTCTTATGTGTTTGTTTACACTGAAAAGCTCGAATAGCCACTTGCTTTAAAATGGACTTTTCTTCTTCTTTATTTTTTCTTTTAAGGGAATGTGGAAATTAGTTCCTAATTAACTTCCAGTCCCTCTTAGGGGCAAATTAAAGTGCATGATTCTTTACATTAACTCAAGTCTTCCTGTACAGTGTGTCCAAATGTGTCAACTCAAGATGTGGATGCTGATCTCTGGTGCGTCAGGAGAGGCAGAACAGAAACATTAGAGAAGCAGCTATACATGTGCTATGGTTGCAGAGCCTTTGTCCCCTTCAGTGCTTTCTAAATTTGTCCTCAGATTTCCGGCTTTTATACTCCTGGGAATACAATTGCCCAGGCTCTGAATTACATCAGTATGGATAGCAACTGTCAGTGATCACTGGGTTTCACAAGCTCCTAGGGTTTTTCCCTCTCAAGTGTGGCTGGGTTCAAAACGTGCCTGGTCCTTTTCACAACTCCTGTGTGTTTTAGAAGGAAAGCAGAGGACTAAAGAAAAGGAAATTTGAATTTATCTACAATTTTCTGTTGTTGGATCATCATTTCTTGTTGTTTTGCAAGTAGGTTTAACATCTTCAGCACCTCTATCCACACCCCTGCACACATCTCCCCCCAGACAGTAAACCCCAGTGAGCTTTTGTCTATCTGCTGCTGGTTTTATCTTCTGTCCCCTTGCCTTTGCTGTGGATGGGAAAACAGAGTACTGGACATTGCAACATCACATTTTAATGGCTGGTAGGTTGGGTACAGCTCTTAATCCAGAAATATTTATGGTAGATGGACCTACCCTAAGTCATGGATTTCTTAACAGCCTTTGTAGCTTCACACCCTAAACACAAACCAGGTGGTGCTGTCCTAATAATCATCTCATTAACTGTGCAGTACTCTTAAATTGTTCCAGGATAATTTGAACTTGCCACAATATACTCTGAAGGTGGACAAAGTTAACCACCAGTGTTAAAAATTAATCAGTGTATTTGCAATGTGCTTCCAAACAAGCAATTTCTCAGTAATTGTTTATGCAAAACAAACATTTTAGACATATAAAGAGTTAAGTCATTGTTATTTGATGTTGTAATGGAAGGACAGCATTCATTCTACTGACCATTAAGGTCTTTAACTTGCAAATCCTTGTGTGTTTAACTTCTAAGACAAGGGAAAAGATGCCTTTGATCACTCTTGAGTGCAGTGGGACACCTGCATATATCAAGTTAGGGTCTTGGCATCACTGCATTTCTTTTTACTTTTTTTTTTTTTAATTGTATCACCAATTATGTGCAACAATTATTCCTAGCAAAGTGGTTCTTTCTGCCCTAAGCTCTACTCATACTCTAAGGAATTCTGATGTTCTTTCCTGCTTTATTATTTGCTTGTTTTAATTTAAATATTACCCTACAGTATGAATTTTTCCCTTAATAATATCAAGTTAGTTCAGACTGCAAACAAGAGAGATCAAGTAACCACAAAAGAGAACACCTTGCAGGGTCACAGCTTCATGTTGATCGTTTTTAATGGGCTGTCTGAAAGTACATGCTCCCTGCAGGTAACTATTGATTGCTAATACATTTTCATGTAGATTGGGCTTTCCTCAGAGGAATTATCTTCAGCATGTGGTGTCATTTCCCTGTAGTGCTATTCCCTTTAAAAAGAGTGGAAGGTAATGGGACTTAGTGTGACCTTAGGAGGTCATTTAGCCCATCCTTCTGCCCTAAAACAGGATCAACTGCTCTTAAATCATCCCCAACAGATGCTTGTCTAACCCCAGCAGTGTCTCGCAGAGAGAACAGCAAGATTGGCAAAAAAAAATGAAGAGGAAGCTGCAGGGTATGTTCCCTATATAGTTTTCCTTGTGTTGTAGTTCTGTGTGGCTGGGTTCTGGTGGAGAAGTGGGGGCTGCAGGGGTGGCTTCTGCAAGAAGCAGCCAGAAGCTTTCTGCAGGCCCCAGAGAGTAAACACTGGCTGATTCAAGGCCAGAGTTGCTGCTGGCCAAGGGCGAGCTCATCTGGGGTAGTCATAGCACCTCTGGGAATCACATTTAGGAGAAAAAAGAAATGCAAGCAGCCACTTTTTGCCACCAGAGAAGGGAGTGAGAAGATGTAAGAAGCCGTGCAGATACCTACATTCAATGGACATTATGTCTGCATGGGTTCAAACCCCACTCCTGGTAGCATTCCACCCCTCACCTCTGCAAATCACATGTCTAAGAATCGTGATTAAAATTCCCATCCCAACAAAATTCTCTACAATTATTACACTATCCAGCAGTGTTCAGTCTGTTCTGCCCATTCCCTCATCCAGTTAGCATCCTTATCTCAAATTCTTCCAGCCCCACATTGGGCACCAAAAAGGACTGTGGTGGTTTAGCCCTGGCTGGAGGCCAAAGGTCCTACATAAGAAGGAGAAATGTAAATTGAGATATCCTAACAGGTCAGTCTGGACATATCTGAGGATGATTGGAAACTTGAACCTCTCCGTTATGTCCTGAATAAACCACTGCATCAAGCTGAAGGAGCACAGATGATGAATGTGTACCACTTATTTCATTCTAAAAGCAGTAGCTGAAGTGGCTGTCACAGCCAGTGCCAGCACTGTCATTTTAATTCTCTTTGCCATACATTAATTACAAAGCTGCCCCAGTTCCTTCATCTACTCCTGAGTAAATTTAACAAGTTTTCAGCATTATCAAACACTGGGAAAATTGTTTTAGTTGATTCATAATGCTGAATAGCTCAGTTTGTAGGACTGTCAGCTGCCCTTGAACCTGCTAAGTCACTGCTAAGGCTTAGTGTGATGGCTCCTTACAGTGGAGTTAGCGGCCAGCATGGCAAGAGAGTGTTGGTGGGTCTAGCAGTTGTATTCAAGGACAAGTAACCCTTTCAGACACGTTTGGAACTGTTTCATATTTAATAGCTGGAAATAGAAGTCTAATGTGGCAAAGAAGTCACACCTGGAAATACTGTAGAGAAATTTCAGGCCGATGAAATCTGTAAATTCAAATATATCAGGTTGCATACGCTGTATGCTGAACATCACCAGTGTTTCCTTCACAGATGTATTACCATGCCCCTGACAAATGGGATTAACAATGAGTAGAGAATCAGAGATTAAAGATAAACACTCTTTTTCACAGAGGTTAGAGAGCTTCACACCCCTCTAATTTGCACCCACTGTTTGTTCTAGCCCTGAACACCTATCTCTGAGAGGAGCATGCCTCCAGGTTAAAGCACCCTGGGATCACAACTGCTAATGAGCATTCTAATCAGTAAGAAGATAAACCCACAGCAGGAACAAAAAAGTTGGAACGGCAATTGACTCCCACTTTTCCATCCCTTCCCTAATCCACTGATGTGGTTTCAGCCCCTGCTCTTCTAATTAAGAGTCCCTGAGTGCAAAATTAATGTCAAATGATAAAGTCTATTCCTTCCTTAGGGAAAGCCTTCCAGCATCTCCTCGTTGTTTGTTCATGTCCTCTCATGCCCCATGTTGTCAGTGATCCAACAAATACCAGATATTGCACTGTGTTGGCCAAAACAATTTTTAAAACTTTAGATAAAACCTATTAGATAAAATGTACAAACTGATGCCAAGCATTGCTGAAACTTGGTTAAACTATAAATTAATTTTAATGATATATTTCACCTTAGCTTTGAGGCTTACCCTAAACACGGGCAAATTTCCATAGCTCTTTAAAGACGAGTTCATTTTCCTTTGTAATGACTGTGATGAAGGTTTTTAGGGTCTAAGCCAGGCTCCTGTTCAGTTTTATGTGCAGCCCTCCCTTAAAGAAATTGCTGCATTGGGCAGTCCCCAGCAGAAGGAGGGTTCAACCCCCCTGGAAATGCATTTCAGGCAGAGAAGGGAAGAGAAGACTCCTGGAGATTCTTTAAAATCCAGCCTGTGCTTGGCCTCAGAGGAGGTGTTTGAAGCTCCAGTTCGTAGGGTGCTTTGAATTTTGGAAAGGTGGCCTGTTACTGCTAAGCTGTGCAAAGCTCCAGTGATGGGCTTACCACGAACAAGCTCTCTCCGTGCAGCTCTGGAACTGGAGTGCTGCCATCACACTGAGCCCTGAACATTGGGCATCATGTGGTCTGTGTATCTTGCTTTGGATTGAGAGGAGTAATGGGAGATTTAGTATTTTGTGTTCAGTAAGTGATGCCCCTTGCTCCTAGTTACAATTCTATGTTCAATTTGGAATTGATCTTTCACTCCATGTCCCCTGAGGCAATGAAAATGTGCCCAGGGTTCAACTGGAAGGGGGGAGGGGGTGTGAAGAAAAGAACAAGGTGAAGCTATTCCATCACCTACAAATCTTGGTATGGAAGCTGAGGTTCACACAGCACACATGAAGAATATTGAACATAACTTCTCCTTCTCTGCTCTTACTGTGCCCACATCACCTCTGCTTCCATTTATTCTATCTTATCTTTGATGGGTGGGGGTTATACCTGCCGAAACCAAGCACTGCAATAAAATGACTTCACAGGGCGTGTATCATTGTATGGCAGGGTGAGACCTTTGACCTTTTAGTGAGTAGCAAATGTGCTGATTACTTGGAGAAAACATTCAATAGATGGACCCTTCTTAACCTTCTCCTGCACGGTAAATGTGCAGCCAGATAACAGTGGGTACTACGGACTGCAGGGCCTTGAGCTTTGCACAAAGTGGTCTCAGAAATGGAAAAACTTTTCTTTGAGGTACTTGGTGCTTTTTCCAGTATTTTTGTCACTTTTTCCCATTACCCTTCTCTTAGTCTGGTAGATCATAGAATCATAGGGGTTGGAAGAGACCTCCAGAGATCATTGGGTCCAGCCCCCTGCCAAAGCAGGGTCCCTAGGACAGGTCACACAGGGAGGCATCCAGACGGGTCTGGAATATCTCCAGAGAAGAAGATTCCACACTCCCCTGGGCAGCCTGTCCCAGGGCTCCCTCACCGGGAAGAAGTTCTTCCTCATGTTGCTGTGGAACTCCCTGTGCTCCAACTTGCAGCCATTGCCCCTTGTCCTGTCCCCACAGACACTGAAAAGGGGCTGGCCATTTCCCCCTGCATCCCATGCTTAAGATATTGATAACCATTAATTAGGTCCCCCCTTAGTCTTCTTTTCTGAAGACTGAACAGCCCCAGCTCACTCAGCCTTTCCTCACAGGGGAGATGCTCCAGGCTTTTAATCATCTTTGTAGCTTCCTCTGGACTCTCTCCAGGAGATCCCTGTCTTTTCTGTACTGGGAAGCCCAGAACTGGACACATCACTCCAGGTGGGGCCTGACCAGGGCAGAGCAAAGGGGGAGGATCCCCTCCTGTGACCTGCTGCCCACACTCCTCCTGATGCCCCCCAGGATCCCATTGTCTCTCTCAGCCCCAGAGCACACTGCTGGCTCATGGCCAACCTGTGATCTACCAGGACCCCCAGGTCCTTATCCACAGAGCTCTTCTCCAACAGGTCACCCCCAGCCTGTACTGATACAAATGGTTGTTCCTTCCCAGGTGCAAGACTTTACACCTGCTTTTGTTGAACCTCAAAGATACGTGTCCCCTCTCCCTGCACTTAACTGGGACGGATTTTGGGATGGGACAAATGCATGCCACGAGCATGGTGGCTGTCAGAGTAATGAGTGCTTAAATTGCTGCGATGTGTGTCTGATCGTTTAGCTCCTGAAAGCAGATTATCAGCTTCCCAGTGCATGTTCTGCATGGCTTCGAATCAGCAGCAGCATGAATCGGCTTTATTCTCTGCTTCATTTCCTGTGTTGACATGAAACAAATAAACATTTCCATTATTGGCAGCATCAGTACCGAAGGCATCAGTAGCTGCAGTGCTGACGACTTATCCAATCCAAATTCAAGCACGGTGTCCTCAGAGGTGGCAGGACAGAGGAGCATCTCAATACAACACCAAGGACAACCAGGCACTGATTTCTTGAAGCAGCCTGCAGGAGCCAGGGAGGGGAGTCTGCCCAACTCAATGCCTTCATCAGGCTGTGCCACAGAACATGTCACAGCGGATCTTGTGAGCAGCAGTGAGAAGCTGCCCACCTCAGACAGCTGTGAAGCAGCACCATCATCACTGAACGAGAAGGAAGAGGCAACAGGACACGCTGTTTCTGTGGACAGAGGTCCAAGGTGTGCCAACTTTGCTGCTGCTTCCATGAGAAACGGTGAGAATGACCCCAGAAGCCCAAGCCTGGAGCCCAGCCCTCCTGCAGCAATTACAGACATGCAAGGGGTCATGCAAATGACTTTGAGTGAATTAGGATGGCTTGGGCAGAGCGAACAGCTGGGTGGCATGAGGGAACCACATGTCCCCACGGCTCCCCAGGGTAAAGAAGCAGGAGATTATGTTACTGCTCAGGAGGCCAAGCAGGAGCTGGGAGTTTGGGAAGTAGGTCAGCAGCAGGCTGTAATGCAGCAAGGTAGACAGAACACAGATGGTGGAGAGGGTCTGGTAATGGAAGAGGAAACCTTAATCCTAAATTATCCTGCAACAGGAGGCTCAGACAGTGAAAAATTTGCAGCAATTGTGAATGCTCAGGGCTTCACTGAGATCAGTGAAGACTGCAATCTACAGACAGGGGCTGTAACAACAGCTATAGAGGATGAGGCAAGTCTTGCCCTCTCTGGAAGCAAAGGGAACCCATCAGAAACCTGTACTTTAATGTCAGAGTTGCCTTCTAATCCTCCAAATCTCTTCCTGGTACCAAAGCCTGAAGAGCCTTCAAGTGAATGTGTGCCTGGAAATGACTCTCAGGATCCAATGAGGAACGAAGCAGCGAAAGCAGCCTCTGAGAAAACTGAACCCATTTTTCAAAGGGAGCTTCAAAAGGAAGGGGAGCTTGTTAGTGCCGAGCATTTCGGTGTGCCTTTATCATTTAAGCACAAGGAAGAACAAAAACCAACTGTCACAATTGAAAGCCCCAAAGATGAAGCCAGTAGCAATGAAATTATAAAAGCTGATGATGCGTCTGGAGAAAGCACCACACTTCCTGAAACACAAAGCATTATCAATCCCACCACAGAAAATTCCCCGGTAGATACAAGTTTATTACTGGAAGAATATGCCTTCAGTGCTTCTCTGAGCAGATCCACAGAGCTGAATCAAAAAGAACTGGAGGCAAATCCAGCAGGAGAACAAAACGACATCAGAGCGGGGGGCACAAGCGACAGAAACCAGTGAGCTACTTGCGGGGTCAGGGGCAGGAAGGCAGCTGTCGAACTCTGTTGGTAGCCACCACCAGGACACAGAAGATGCCTGCTTGGGACACAATCCCGAAGATTTCACTCTTTGTGGAAAGACTTCTACGGGTGACCTGAGGGAAGAAGCTGGGGGAAAGCCTCTGGATTTAGCTGGTGGCTTTAACTTGCCCGCAGACAAGTCACACTCTGATCAACAGATGAGTAAAGAGATAACTGCTGCCACAGACAACCTGGAGAATAAGCTCCTGGCTTCACTGCAGCTTCCAAAGGAGCAATGCTCACTGAGTTCTGATTGCCTTAATGCTGAAGCAGAAGACAAAACTTCGGGCCAGCCAGACTGGAACAGGCCTGAAAACATTTGTTTAGCCAGTGAACACAGTTCACCGCTCCTCCAATCTGAGAACAATAATATTAAGCAGAGTAAGCAGGATGAGTGCTGGGAGAAGGCTTTTGCTAGAGAAACTGTTTTGGAATCTGAATGCCAAACTGAAAGTCAAGAAAAGCCTGAGAGCTATAGCAAGGGAAAAATGTCCAAATCAAACTTCAAGCTCCAGGGCTTACGTGAGTTGGCAGGGACTATGGATCGTGTGGCTGTGCAGACCAAGGAGGCCTTAGAGGTTTTGGAAACCGAAGAACAGACCAGTCACATCACCAAAGTGCCTCACAGCAATCCAGAGCAGGGACCTACAGCTGCAGCCACACAAAGCAATGCCGTGGATGGTAGAGAAAATGAGGGCCTTCAATGGGAGAAGCACCAAACTGCAATGAAAAGTTTGGCAGAGGACAACGATTTGGCCCTGGAAAGCGAGTGGCAATCTGCAGTGTTGATGCAAACTCAGCTGGAGCAAGTGGCTGCAGGAGATCACAGCAATACCCAGCTGGCTTGTCCAGAAACCTCCCGAGCTGTAGCAGACACTTCAGGACCAACTCTTCTACAGGTTCACATGGAGGAGGGCGATGGCAGCCGCTCCAGTACCAGCAGCTGCCACTCTGCGAGTGCCACCTGCAGCTCTTCAGGGACCCTGGCGTGCAGTGTGGGAGAGCTGCAGGGAAATGCAGATGTTCCAACTGCTCTTCCACCAGCAGAGCAAGTGGAGAAGTCAGCGCCTGATGCCAGCGACAGCGGCTGCATTTCCAATCCAGGACCTGAACCACAGAAGCAGCAAAGCGGCCTGACAGCTGTCATGAGAGCAGATGATCAGAAGCACAAAGAAAGGGCTCTAAAACCTCAGCCGCCTTTGGGCCTAAATAATCCCAACAACATACCAGAAATACCTCTAAACCTTTCAGCCAACCTTGATACAGGCTTCTCTGAGCTTGGTACTGCACCGAGCCAGTGTGACTCTGACCCAGCAAGAGAAAAGGACAAGGATAAAAGCCATGCCATGGTGTCAGGGGATTTGTGCCACAGCGAACACGGGCGTAACATTTCTGGTGTGACCACGGTTAATGCACAAGGCTGCATGGAGCAGAGCAAAACCCATCTCAAGGCAGAAGAAAACTGCCACAGTAAGCAAAACCCAGACAAGCCCGAGCGGGATAATAATTCTTTGATCTCAGCTAGTCAGCATGAAGCAGCATGTCATAGCGATACGTTTCCTAAAGAACCTGACGAGATTGAGCAGCCAGGCAGCGTATGTGGGATAAAGGATAATACTGGTGAAAGCCCTGCTGCTGCTATAAGCACTCATCCAGGGACACTGAATTCAGCAAGTGCCACTAACATATCACAGGCTTTGCCAAGCGACACAGAAATAGCACACACTTCTGATAACGCTGAGAAAAAGGATCCTCAGTTATCTTGCCCAGAAACTCAAGGGAAAAGGCCATTAATGGGGAAAAACTCAGAAGAGATTGAAAGTCTGACTGGTGAGGGGGAAATCATCCGGAAAGATGGAAACATGGAGATAAGTTGTGAGGACAGTGCTTCTGCTGCAGAAACAAGCAATGTGAAAAGAGATAAAAGTCCAGGGGCATGGGGATGCCCTGCACTGCTACAGGCACATGGGGAAGTAGCTCCCACTGATAAATCACAGAAATCCAGCTGTGTTCAAAAGACACCAGAGGAGCCTGGTTATTGTCAAGCAAATTTTACAGCCCTCTCCACACAGCCCTCTGCTCCCAGCCATCCTAGCCAGCAACCTGGAAACAATACGAGCGGTGGTACTGGGGGAGAATTACTAAATAATGAGCTGGAAGTTGTAGCATGCCAAAAAACCTTCAAAGATAACTCTAATTTGGAGATTGCTGCAGGTTCTCAGGTGTCTGAGCACTTAGGTCCTTTGCCCAGGGTAAGCACAGGTCAACCAGCAAATTCAGAAAACAGCCCCATGGGAAGTACGTGTGAGAAGGAAAAAGATGTTCCAGACCAAAGTGTTCAGGGTGATGGAAACAGAAGTTTAACCCTGCCAGAGACTTTAAATGTGGGGCAGAGTTCTGGAAACTTAAAACAGTTCAGTTCTCAGAAGCTGAAGAAAGAGATATCTGCAATTAAATCCAAAGAAACAAAAAGGGAGGTAAACTTCAAAGAACAGCAAAGTGACAGTTCAGCAGAGCCTCCGTTCGCTCTCCCTGCTCTAGAAGGGAAGCTGCTGAGCCTTTCATCTGTTGGTAAACAAGAAGGCTGTAATGAGGAAATTGCAACCAATATCAGCGTAGATGACAAGTACGGGAAGATCTTAGAGAAACCTGGGAATTCAGAAAGAATGGAAGAGCTTTCAAAAGAGAATAATAACGTAACCAGGGCGGAGATGGGTATTTCCGAGCAGTCTGCAGAGATCTCTGGAAGGGAGCATGAGGCTCTGACTTGCAGCTCTCTGGATATTGGTTCCAGCCTCCCAGACTTCAGGGAACACATCAGCCAGATATTTAAAAAACTGTCCACAGCACGCTGAGTGCTGAATTACCCCCACTTTTGCCTGAAAACCATGCAGGCTTCCAGCAGAGTCCGGTGGCCGAGGATACAGCAGAACTGTGTGGCGCTGAGAACTTTTCAGAGCCAGACAAGGTGGGTACAGGACCTCCTGGGGGCACCTCAGACCCAGAGGGGCACGAGTTGTCTTTAGCCGCTGAGCCTGCCTGCAAATCAGCCCAAGGGAAATCTCTGCAACAGCAAAACACGGTGGCAGAGCTGCCACCAGCAAGTTTCCAGGACACTGGGAAAAACTGGCAGCCGGGGAGCTGTGTGGAAGTGGTCCCTAGGTTGGATGGCACTGCACCTGCTGAACGCCCACTGGAAAATCTGCAAAAGCCAGGCAAAACCACCAAGCATCCAGAGAGCGGTGAGATGGAAGGAAAGGAAGGCGTGTGTGCTAGTGGCGTTGATCCTGAATCGCTAATAAGCTTAGAGATAAAGAAGCAAGGACCAGCTTCATTTGATGGGGCAGCAGCAGAGAAGTTCCCTGCATATTCTGACAGGGAGCAACCCACTGAAGCTGTTATCTCCACAGGCGATGGGCAGAAGAGTGACTTAGAAGATGCTGCTACCGCCGAGGGAAATAACTTAATTACAGAGTGTGATGCAGAACCAGTTTCATCTGAAGAGGATGTAAGTCTTCCTCCCAAACAGTGCCAGCATCGTAAGCCAAATGAAGAAGGGGAAAGTACACACGGTGATCCAGACACTGCCAAGAGCATTTCTGACATGGCAGCTTCAATGCTTGTCCCGGAAGGATCTTACAATCATGAAAAATTGCCAGATGATTTTGATGTGTCACCTGGGGGAAGCCAGGAGACACACATTCACAGCTGTTTTATGCACGGCGTTAAGTCTCAGAATGACATGCAGAGGATACAGGATGATCCAGTAAATAGGAAATGCTTGGAAACATCAGGAAATTCACAAGATGAGCAGCAAGAAAAGAAAGTGACCCTGCATGGGTTAATAGATTGCTTAGAAAATGAAGAGAGCCAGGAGGATCGCTTGCAAACTGACACTGAGCTAGAATCTAGCGGTGTGACTGAGGGAGATGGAAAAGGAAACGGTGACACAGTGTTAAGCACAGCAAAAACAGGTGAAGAAAAAACTGGTGGCATGCCCGAAACAGGTACTGCAGGGATGTTAGTCACTGGTGAAGGTGTCTTAGCTTTAAACATGAGCACGGAAGAGCAGGAGGCAGACCTGCACAAAAATCACTCTCCAGCCCTTTCTGTGATGGAGCAGGGCGAGCCTTCTGCACGTACAGATATCAGCCTTGCTGACAATCAGCCAAGCGAGATGAAATCACAACATGAAAGCTCGTTTCAGGATACCAAAGGAAAGCTGTCACCACTTGCACAGACTGAGCCTTCGGACCTTGACCTCAGTGAACTTCAAGGCATGGCTGAGGCAGGATTACCTACGGAAAGGTATTCACTTTAAATCACTATGTGAAATGGTTGTCAGGACGCTGGGGTTTGGGAGGGGTACAGTTTTTGAGGCATATTCCCACTGTCTGTGCCATTTGGGAGGGCACAGCAGTTTCTCTGTTCTTAAATTTATGTTAAATTTAATCAAAGCAGCAATCAATTAGTTACTTCTAAATTAGAAATCATAAGTGAGGGCAGGGGGCTCCTACAGCCTGAGGAGCACAGCTCGTGCCTGTTCCGTCTGCCGGGCCGGATTCCTGCTCTTACCTGCTTACACTTCCCAGCCTCACTTCTAGTAGCCTAAAGTTAGGCAAACAAATAGCACTTGCCAGCCTTAAGTTAGCAGGCTTTTGCCTAAGCTTTGGTGAGTGACCCAGTTAACTGAGACCTGGAGCATTCACTTGGTGGATTGCAGTATTTAAGACCAAACCTACAGTCTAACCCAGTTACTCATCCTGTTAGCTGTCTGGGCCTCCCTCTGCTCCTCCTGTATAATATAATTGTACTGACAGGGCCTTTGATCACAGTGTTATTCAGTGTTTCTAATGACAGGGAGTTGTTTCAGATGGGAATTCTTCTTAGCTGGGATGTGTGGAGCCAAAGAGTTACTAGGTTTTGTCATTTCCAAACCTAGCAGTAGCTGCTTTAATCAGGTTTAGACTTTGGTTTTTTGGTGAATTTCTACTTGCTGTCTGAATTCTCAGTGTGATGTGTGTGTAACTCAGAAGAAATATGATCTTTCCCTTTATCATAGAATCATAGAATGCTTTGGGTTGGAAGGGACCTCAAAGATTATCTAGTTCCAACCCCCTGCCATGGGCAGGGACACCCTCCACCAGCCCAGGTTGCCCAAAGACCCATCCAACCTGGCCTTAAACACTTCCAGGGATGGGGCTTCCACACCCTCTCTGGGCACCCTGTGCCAGTGCCTCGCTATCTAGTGACATCACTGCTTCCTCTCCAACCTCAGCAACTTCCTTGCATGCTGCCCCTGTCCTTCCCACACCAGAGGAAGCAGCTTTATCTCTAACTGCAAAGGTACAACAGCAGAGCAGAAAAGCCCAACTATTTCAGACTACGTCAGTGAATGCTCTGCACAGATGGAATTTTTTCCTAAGTATGACTAAAAACGTAGATATTAGCTGAATAAGGAGGGAAAATGTTTTACATTCCTTAAAAGTTAAAGTGCTAACACTGTATTGGAAGTGAAAATGCCAGGAGCGCTTCTGTTGTGAAAATGTGGGGAGTTCTTCTTGTTGTAGATGAGTCTGGGAGGGGGACTGAGTACAGCCTAATTTTGACAGCAAAATGTACATTAGAAGGACAGTGGAAGCGTTGGAAGTCTGAACAGCTATATGACTTTATCTGTAAGGATCTGTCTATAAAATGACAAGGAAATTAGACCCTGGCATTTCTCCCTAGCTCCTTCCCTTTCTTTTTGTTTCCCTTTCTACAATGGGAAGCTTCACAGTGAGGGAAGCTTTGAAATTACCAAACAAATTGCTGGCATGGCCAGGGCTCAGACGCCTTCGGGGACTGCAGGGCAGTACGTGCCTGTGTCTCCACATGTGCTTTACATCAGGGTGGTTATCATACTTTAAATAAATACCTGTGGCAAGCAGGGCAGGGTTCTTGAAACAGCTGCTGGCAATCCGGGGACTAGTTGCTTAATACTTGCTTATGCTTTAAGAATTCATTATCACCTGTTTTTCCAGCGGGAGGGATTGTATCAACTGGCAGCTGCTGCTTCGGGCCCACACATACACACACAGACATGTACACACACACACACACACACAGATAGAGACAGACACACACATACCAAGTGTGCATCCACACGCTGGAGATGCTGCATGCAGAGCTGGATGCACTGGCAGCGTTGTAGACTTACACACTGGGGACTCTCAGAGGTAGGGAGGAGCCTCTGCTTTTGATCAGGCTCATTTCTTCACATTTACAAAATGTACAAATAGTAATAGTAATACAAAAGAGAAGTAGAAAGTCGTCTAAATAGTTGAGCTGTCTGGTCTGTCTTTGGCAGGTCCAACACGCTGACCAGTCCAGTTTTCCTCTGAGCTTGAAACTGGTTTAGTACAACTGAATTTCAACCTGTGTTCCGTACACCGGTCTGATCACTTGTTGCTGCAGAGTGGTTGCCAGTTTTTTATTGCATTGTAATCCTTACAGAGGATAAACTACCTACAAAAAAAGGTGCATAGTTCTAGGAGATGATTGTGGGGATTTGGGCCTGATGGAAAGAACTCCGTGGAGAAAGAATCCTCCCCAGCTCTCAAAATAAGTAGTAGTAAGAAGTATATTATACCTAGGAGAAGGAAATGTCATGTTCTGAATTATTTCAGCATTGTTTTCTCCTCCCTCCACTGCTTCTGTACAGCTCCATCTCTGACAAGATCTCTGACATTGAAACCCCACTGAACCGTGGGTGAAGGGGTGAAGTTATGTGAGCTGGCTCTTCAATCCTTGCTAGGATTTCTTCCAGCAGAGGAAATGGGGAATTTCTTTCCTCCGTGGCTGTGGCACTGGGAGGAGGGTGGTCTTGTGATGAACAGTAGACCCAAGAACTGTCTGCAGTGACTCCTGCCCCTGGGACAGCGGTCAAAGGATAAGAGCCTTTGTGTCTGAATGCAACAATACAGCACCAGTAACTGCCCATCAAATATTCCCTAAAAGAGCTGATTATTTTTGGAAAGCAGGTTGTGGCTAAAGCATTAGCCCTGCTTTCTTGTGCAGCTCTGCTGTTAGCAGACATAGGAAAGGCTTGAGTTTTGGCAAACCTATCTGTCAGCACTGGAAAGGAGTAAAAATAACATCTTTGGTGGCTTTGACATTTCTGTCTCTCTGATGAATTTGTGACTGAAAACAGGGTTGGTGATGGCCACGTTTGGGCATCAAAATGTCATCCTTCCCTCTTGCTCTGGGTATCCAGCTGCTCCACTCTGCTGTCTGAGCTTTACTTGGCAGGGAAGATGAGAACTTGAGGGTTTGGGAGGTTTTCTCCTTTTGTAATGTCAACACCCATACATCTTCATTCTTACACGGAGGAGAAAGGAGGTCCTGGTATCTATGGGGAGTCCTTACTCCTTATGTCACCAAAGTGCTCCCGTTGGCATCACAGGCTGTGGCTGATACTGAGCAGAGTGTGGAACAAGATCAGAAACGGGGTAAATTTTTTAGGGATGTTTAGAAGTGGCACGGAGTTTTTGTGATAACTTCCTGTAATTCAACTGGCTGGTAGGTACAACCTGCCATTGTCCCCAGGAGAGGGTGCCAGGGGAGGCTTTTGAAGTGGAGACTTTGAAGTCATTCCCAGATGTGTGTCTCTAGGGGTGGTTTGGCAAAACACTCTCCTCCTCAACAGGCTTTTGGGTGTTCTGGGGTTGCAGAGATGCTCAGGAGTGGGCTTGGGGCTGAGTGTGCTAGTGAGGGGAGAGCGCAAGGAGACATAAACCCTAATGACTCTCATTTTGCAGTCAGATGAGGTTCTCTGCAGCTCGCAGCAGAACCGGTTTGCTGCATGGAGCAGAGTGGGCTGTGCTGGCTGCAGTGCTGAGCAATACACCCAGTGCCTCCGCCTGCCTCTGGTGCAGGAGGACATCACACAAGCTTGGCCTTCCCAGAGATACTGACTTCTGGGGCAACCTTCATCCCAGCCCATCTCTGCAAATTGATAGACCAGGTGCGGTGTGTTCATAGCTGTCCTCATGCAGGTGCTCCTTCCTTCTCTGTGGTGCCTGAACCTTCCTTGCTGGCCCTACCTTGACCCGCTCCTCGCTGCGTGAGTGGCACCTAAAGCTGGCCTGAAGGGCCAGGAGGCTGTGGCACTGTGCTGCTGTGGGGACAAGAGTTTCCTAACAGCGAGAAACTTCACTGGGAATCATAGAATCACAAAATACTGTGGGTTGGAAGTGACCTCAGAGATCATCTAGTTCCAACCCCCTGCCATGGGCAGGGACATCCTCCACCAGCCCAGGTTGCCCGAATCCCCATCCAACCTGGCCTTAAACACTTCCAGGGAGGAGGTTTCTACAACCTCTCTGGGCACCCTGTTCCAGGGCCTCACCACCCTCAGAGTAAAGAATTTCTTCTTAACATCTAACCTAACCCTGCCTTCTTTCAGCTTGAAGCCATCACCCCTTGTCCTATCCCCGCACTCCCTGATGAACAGCCCCTCTCCCACTTTCCTGTAGGACCCCTTTAAGTATTGGTACACCACAATTAGGTCTCCCCAAAGCCTTCTCTTCTCCAGGCTGAACGAGCCCAACTCTCAGCCTGTCTTCATAGGAGAGGTGCTCCAGGCCCTGACCATCTTTGTGGCCTCCTCTGGACTCACTCCAACAGCTCCATGTCTTTCCTGTAATGGAGACCCCAGAGCTGGACACAGTGCTCCAGGGGGGTCTCAGGAGAGCAGAGTAGAGGGGCAGAGAGGGCCCTTTCCCAGCCTTACCACCATATTATAGGTGCTCTCCTACCGCTGCCAGGGTGTTTTTTAGAGAATGCAGAGTTCTGTTGCATTGACTCACATCACTTCTGAATCTAAACAATATTCTTATATGGAAGGTACATGGCAGCAGTTGGTATCAGCAAAGCTACTTGAAAAACATTCTTTATGTCCCATGCATGGGTCAGACAAGATCTCTAAAGTTGGTCCAGACATGCTTTTGGATTTGCTTCACACTTTGTTCTTGCCATCAAAAATTGGCAAGTTCAGTCAGTCAGGAAAGAACGTTCTCTCCTTAGCAAATACTGACTTGGTCTTTTTTTTTTATCTGCATAACAAATACAGTACTAAATATTTTAACAGTCCTGCTGGATGAGGTATGGAATGCAGAACTGCTTTTCAGATCAGTCAAGTGGGTTGGAGCGCTAAGGGTTTGTGGTGGCAGCTTCTGAAAACCAAAGTTCTGAGTTAAAAGGAAACTTGGTGAAATGGTGATTCTCAAGCTTTATTTCCCTATTTATTTGGGGGTTTTAGCTTCAAAACCAGGTGTGCAGCATCTCTGGATCACAAACCAAAGGGAAAAATAGCTGCAGGTGATTTACACATAAGTGAAATTAATAAATTAATCAGGCTGTTTGTCTGTCTCCACTCTCCTGACCTTTTCCCTTGGCACCTCAACTATTTTCTCTTTATTTCTCCCCAGTCTTGCTGTCACTGTTACCCTCAGGGGGTGCAGGAGTTAGTAGAGTTGTGCTTTTGGAGATGCAAGCAGCTCAGCCTGAGGTCCTTGACTAGATTAACTGGATGGGGAGTTCTGGGGGAGTTCTGTCTGCGTACAGCGTGCCATATGCAATTTGGGGATTTTTCTTCATGGAAGAATAAATGAAGATAACTTCCCTCTTGCCCAGCAGATATCTCAGGTTGCTTTCTAAGAAGCAAAAGGGAGTTTTGCCATCTCCTCTAATGGATGATGGATGCCACCCACCATGGCTGGTTCAGGCAGTGTCTAAGTCAGCATAAAGTATTTACAAAACTCTGATTTGATAGCAAGCCCTGTTGCACTCAAAGCAAATGCAAGTGGCAAACAAGGTATGTGATACCATGCTGGTTATCTCTTTATTTTATTTATCAATGCCTCTGCAACAGAAAAGTACAGAAGGAAATGGGCTCTGCTCCTGCCAAATTGCTGGTACTTCTTGCTCTACTGAACATATTTTGAATCACTGTTGAGAACTGTAGCCATGTATTTTGAACACAGGTATTGAGGTGGATGGATGATGCCTGAGCTGCTCTTTTCACACATTCATTTATGTTTCTCAAGAAATTGCATTTATCCAAGCAAATAGAGGCCCTAAAGAAATCCAGCAAGGATGCTGATACTTTGCCCAATGGCCAGGCAGGCCATTTAGCAACAATTTAAATTAAAAATTACTTTCAGATTACTTTTTATTTTTTCCCTGTTTCCCAGATGTATTTTTCAACATTTTCTTCCAAGCAAGCTGCCTCTTTTCTCAAAATTGTTTTTTGCATATCCTACAGATGCCCATATTTTCTCTGTTCCAACTCTGTGTCTTCCAGCTTCTTACCACCACAGAGCTGGTTCCACTGTCCCTGTTTCTAATAGAATATGCAAAGTAGGATTAGCCTCAGCTTTGAACCCCACCGAGGGCAGCTCTGAAAACAGCAATTACAGACACAGGCATATTCTCCATGACTTGGATGTGGCTTCTTTCCAGTTTTTCTCTCTTGGCATGCTTGCATTGCACTAGTGCTTCTCAACAAAGACTCCTCTAGAGACACCTCTCAAGAGCCAGAACTCTGTAGTACTTCCCTTCTACTTTGCTTTCTGCTTTTCCCCCTGCTATCTTTGATGCTGATATCCTTGGAGCTTGTCTTACCAATATTGGGCCAGGTATATGGAAGCTCAGATGTGCATTGCTAATAGCAGGTGGGGCTTAGTCAGATACTGCTATTCCTTGAAATTTGGGTACTCTGGGGAAGATAAAATCACTATATGGCTCTGTGTGTGCTGTGTTCACCCACAGACACCTTGACTGGTATCTGATGGGTTAATTCTTACAGTCTGTTTGGCCTCTAAGAATCTCTGCATCCCAAAGTGCAATAAGTGTAGAAATGTTAATTGCTCCAATCAAAGGCTTAATTGTTCTGGATTCTAAGGTCCCTGTGAAATGCTGAGTGCCACCATCCTGTGCTGCTGTCAAGAACCAGCCCCAGCATGTTGTGGTACTCTCGTTCCCCGGAGCTGAAACCTGCTGCTTGGCATCTCCTCCCAAGAAGCATTTCCTGATAAACTCTTTTTTGTTCACCCCAGCTTAATCCTTCCTCTTCCCTCCTCTCCCTGTGCTGTCCCTGCCCCATTCACCCATAGTCCTCAGGAAGATACCCGGCTCCCCAGAAGTGCCCTAAGACTCTACAAGGTTGTTTCCAATTTAATTGTACCTCTTGGCACATTCCTTTCAAGGCAGCCACAGCTGCAGCCTACCCTCACAGCCAGTAAACCTTGGGCCAAAAATCTCTGCTCCAGTTGAGTGATATGAGCAAAGAATTTGGCCCCAAGCCTCTATCAGATCAGCCAGGGAGAAAGCTGTGCAGTCCTGCAATCCTCTTTCATCCAGACCATCCCACAAGCACTATATGCCAGTTATCCTGCTCAAATAAGAGGGTGTCTACTTGTTTCTGCTGATAAAAACTCAAATTAGGAGAGCAGGCTGTATGCAGACAAGTAGGAGTTAAACGACTCTTGGTCTGGGCTACCTGGTGTTTTCCAACCTCAAACGTGTAAAGCTCAGCTTCTCTTGGGAAAGGATACTCTGGAACAGACAGAGCACTTGCTTCATGACGCTGAGACTCATCAAACTGCTTTTTTATCCTTTCCCAGCCCATTTTTCCTAGCTCTTTTGGCTAAGGAAACACAAACAGTGTAATCAAGAAAGACTTTTTCTTGGTTTTTTTTTAAGGCACTCAAGAGCTTATGTAAAATCTTTGGAATTTGTTAGCATGATAACATTGTTATGCTCTCCTAGCTGATAGAAATATCAAAGCCAGCTAAGAATAACTCTGCAGCAGACAGGGAAGATTGGATTTGTTTCCTGGAATGAACACAAAAAGCATGTATGCAGTGCTCAGTTTAAAACACTGATGGAATTAGCTGTCAGGAAAATAAACGGACACTTAAAACACCCCTCTCCCTTTCTAAAAAATGTCATGAAACAAGTCAAAATGGAGTTAGTTTGTGCTGAATATTTGAAAGTTGGTGAGATTTTTCCACATCTTCTCCCCCCTTTTTTTTTCTTGAATTCTGAGATGGCACATGAAACTTCTGGTGCATGCAGCAGTCCTCAGATGCCTCATTCTTCTGGTAGAAACTCCAAATTGTGACTCGGTTTGCTGGAGAAGTTATTGCTGGGATTTGTGAGGCTTTGAGTTTAGCTGAGGGTTTTCTAAAACTCAGTCTTAATTGTTTGGAAAATATGCAAAACAGTGGTTTCCCATCACTTCCATCCTCTAAAATGTTTTGTTTTTTCAAAGCAAAAGGTTAAGGTAAAAGTCTGAGCATTTAACAAGGTGGCTATCCCAAAACCTCACCAATAACAATCACCAGGAATCACACAACCTCATCTCCAACCACCATAAATGATGGTTGTGGTTAATTTGGAGGGCAAATCCTATGAGAAGTGGCTGAGGGAGCTGGGGATGTTCAGCCTGGAGAAGAGGAGGCTGAGGGGAGACCTTCTCACTGCCTACACTGACCTGACAGGAGGGTGCAGAGAGGTGGGCGCTGGTCTCTTCAGCCAGGGGACAGGAGATGGGACAAGGGGCAATGGGCTCAAGCTGCCCCAGGGCAGGGTCAGCTCAGCTGGGAGGGCAAAGTTCTTTCCTGGCAGAGTTGTGGGGCTGTGGCACAGGCTGCCCAGGGAGGGGGCTGAATCCCCAGCCCTGGGGGTGTTTAACAGAGGGGAGATGAGGTGCTCAGGGATCTGGTTTAGCACAGGACAGGAACGGTTGGACTCGATCTTAAAGGTCTTTTCCAACCTTGTGACTCTGTGATTCTGTGATTTGTACAAAGAAAGTAGTGGAAATACAAACTTCAGGTGTTTGTTGCAGAAGCAACTTGGGTATCTCAGCCAGGCTGCTCTGCAGCTACCTGCACTGGTGGTTTTGCCTCTACAACTGAACCTCTGATTAGGAAATGCAAAAGATAAACTTCTCTTAAATTTCACACAATCTGCAGCATATTTATCTGGGGTTTGGGTTTTTTTTGTTGCAAACAACCTTAAAAATAGGCACTCCTTTTCCCCAAGGAACAATTTAATATCACACACAGAGATTTTCTTAAAGATTAGTCTCAGGATGCAGCCTTCAAGACCAACATCAGCATCGCTGTTCTTGCAGCTTTTTTTGTAAGTTATCACAAATATTGTAGTATTCATACTTGTTTATAGACTAGCAATCACCACAGTTTAAAGTCTTGGAGAAAAAAGAGCCTTGTTTGCATGTTTACTGGGAAAAACGTGACAGGCTGATCTGAGTTCATCTCATCTTTTCAAAAAAGAGAACCAAATTGAAAAGAAAAACTGTGTGGGTTTTCTCCCCACCCCCCCTTTTTTTTTTTTTTTTTTTAAACAATTATTGGCTGTAACATTCTTTCCACACCAGTTTCATGGGGCTTTCATAGGGTTTTTTGAGGGCTGACTCATTTTTCCAACCCCCAAGTGCTTTGCTTTGGCAAAAGTGACAGAGTTTATGGGAAAACCCCTCAGATGGAACTCAGAGGAACTGGGCAGAGCGGGTCACCGCTGGCAGCACGGTGTCCATCAGAAGTTTCACCAGTTGTCCACCAACTGTGGAACAGAACCTGTATGATGGGGACTCTGATGACATTCCTCAAGTCGTAATTTAATCTTCCAAAGACGTAACCTACCACCATGTCCTGGAGTCCAGCACTTCTGGACACACTGAACTTGAGTACCTTTAATTAATTTTTCCTGTGATTCAATTTCTTATCATCCTGAGTGTGGGGTAAAAATGCAGTATGCCTGAGGAGAGGACTCACTTGTCAGTCCCACAGTTAGGAGCAGCATGGAACATGGAAGCTGGGGTGAAGTGTTGCGTGTATGTGTGTGTATATATATATATATATATGTATATATATGTGCCTTCCAGCATCGTGCACCTAAAAAAATATCAGGTAGCCATGGTGTCACCACAGGAGCTTTGTTATACCTGTGCCATCAGCTGCTTAGCACTACCAAACTGACAAGAAACCCAATCACTTCTTTCAGGTCTCCTCCTCCACCACGCTTGTGACCTGTTCAACTCCTGTCCCACAGCTTGGCTAATGTTTTAGCAGACACATACATATATAGAAAAGGAAGAGGAAGAGCAGGGATCCAGCAAAGAAAAGCTTCTGAAGCAGAAATTACCAGGCTGAAGGATCTTTGGTCCTTTCAGGTCCCAGCGAGCAGCCCCTCAGGTGGTTACTGCCCTTGACCACTTCTGGACCCATCTCCCCTCTGATGGGCGCAAATCTTCTCCCCTCCATTGCTGAGATAAAATCCTTCACCCAAATGCAAAATACTGGTGCTCTTGAAAACTGTTTGGGATCTACATTGAAAACCCCCAACAGTCCCCCTGCCAAAATAAGCCACCCTGACGCTTCCTGGCTTTTCCTTGAGGCTAGCTGTTCCCTGGGAGCTAGGGAAGGGCCCGGACGCCAGCAGGGCCGTCCTGTGGGATGTCTCCTGCCACAGAGTCCCTCTCATCACCTCTCATATCCAGCTCTGGCCCTCCGGAGAAATCTTTTGCAAGACTTTCTTTCCCAGCTCTTTGATCTGTGGGCTCCTGGCCTCAGCCAGACATCGTGTCACTGGAGGCTGCAGCCTGAAACTCAGCTCCTGTCCTGTAATTGTCTCCCCAGCCTTGCTGGGAGGTTGCTTATCTCTTGTTTTCCTGTTGCTTTCCAGCTTGTTTCCTTCTCTCCTCCCTCAAGACTTCTATTAAGGCAGATCATTGACTTCTTGCTGGAAAATCAGGTCGTGGAGCGCACCTTAGCTCCACATTCCTGGCATTACTGTGCATGGGTTTCCCTGTGTTTAAGTAGCAGTGGGAGGAAAGTGGAAATGTCTTTGTGCCAGAGAGGAGGAGGTTGCTTAGCAGGAGATTTTGGTACAGGAAGAGGCTAATGAATAAACAAGGAGTAGCATGTTATTTGAGCAAAATGACCATTTTATTCCCAAAAAAAGCAGCTAAATTTGGGGTTGTTAGCAGGAAGGCAGCTATCTTGCGGCTTTGTGCCAGAGGTGCTGCTTGCAAAGAAAATCAAAATTTATTTTAATGAATCTTATTCTCTCTGGGGTCTCCCTCCTCCTCAGGGCTGGGCTGTTAATACCTGTGGAAGCTATTTGTGAAATGGTTTCCAGATGACAGAAGAGTTTAACACCCCTCACCCCCCCAAATGAGAGGGTGGCAGAACGTCTGTACCTGTATCAGAAACCACAGCAACTTTTTCCATGTCTGGTTTCCTGATGCTTGTGAGCTGCTCACCCCAGAAACTTTAACTCTCTGTTTGATCTTAATCCTTGCTGACACAGTGGGTGCTACTGGCTCCTACTCCTGCAGCTAAGTGAATTCTCCATCGCCCATTGTACCATATGTGGTGTGTCCCCTTCAATGAGCCACAGCTTGTGGCCCAGGTGACGTTGGTAGTCTACATGTTTCTCAGTATTTTCACCCATTATGGCATTTGATTTGGTTTCCAGGGGTCATTTGGTACATTCTTTTATTGCCTGTACAGGTATCTGAAGTGTTAAAACAGCAGTGAGCAGGGCCAGGGGAAATCCCTGCCATCCGCTTGGAGACTAGATGTGAAGGTTCTCCTGTAAAGCCCAAATTTACCTGGTCAAAAATCTGTTCTCTCCTTGGAACAGAAAAAAAATCAAACAAGGGCTAGAAGGAGAAACAGTTCAAGAGTAAAAAAGTGAATAAAAGAAAATTAAAACTCGATGAAAAGCTTGTTCCACCTGAGGTTCAGTTCTGAACTGATGCTTTGAGAGGTCCAACTGGTGTCATTATTGCAGCCTGACATTAAAAGGAGATAACACCAGTCCTGCTAAGAGCTGCACTGAGGAAATATGAGCTTTGTCACCCAAGCAGGCATTGCTGGCACTGCTTCTGGATGTCCGGAGCCTGGGCAGAGTGTGCATGGAGTCAGCTGGGAAACTAACTCGGCTGAATTAAATCTCTGCAGCTTTATCTGACATCTTCTTGGTTGGACATTTGGTAAGCAATGAACCTTCTGGCTGCCTTGCTGTGGGATAGATATTATAGACATTTGGCCTATAGTTATTGTATGGCATGTTATAAACATGATAATCATCTCCCTAGGTAGAGACTCAATTAATTCCTTGGGTGCTGGCAGCTTGTATGTGCAATTTGGTGTGTCTCAGTGCAAAGACTTAATTACCTGTGAAGCCATTCTTTTGTGTTGTAATAAACCCAGAGGAAACCTAAGAGATTAATAAGGTCGTGCAAGTAATTAAAACTGCTCCATTTTCTTACAGGTAAAGAAACCTGTAAGAAAACCTGTGTGACTTTAGGAGCCAGCATTTAACACAGGAATCTGAGTAGGAATAAAAAGGTTTGGTTTAGATTTACAACTATAAACAAAGTTTCTGAGGACGCTGTTAAAAACTTTTCCCTCATCCTGAAACTTTTTCAAAGTTTAGATCTTTAAAGTTGGGCCAAGCACCATTCCTGCATCCTCAAACTGTTGCCAAGCATCAGGGAGTGAGCAAGGCTTTCCTTAAAAAAAAAAAACCCTAAACGTTAGGAGGTGTTTGTGTGCTTTGAGTGTTACATATAGTAATTTAATCTCTCCACATCCCCCACCACGTGCAACAGATGGAAACTCCGAGCAGCCAGCGGCTCCTCCAAAAAAAACCAACCCAACCCAACAAACCCTGGAAGAAATTCCATGAAAAAACAAAAAAACAAAAGGAAAAACCGCAGGGGGAGGAAAAAGAGCAAACCCCACGTGGGTTTAGAGTAGCATGGTGCAGGGGAGGGGAAGGAGAAGGAGAAGGGGGGTTGTGTGTGCCTTTCCGTTCGCTGCGAGCGCTCCGGCAGCGGGCTGCGCCCCGCCGTCCTCCCGTGCCTCCGGGGCGGCTCCTGGAGGCATCGGAACCCGGCGGGGGAGGACGGCGGGGCGCGGCAGGCTTGGTCGCTTCGGCCTTTCCTCGGGGGAGCCTCATGGGAGGAGCCTCTGAGAAACAGCAGCTTTAGGCTTCTAACTCCTCATCGGCCTTTTTTTTTTCACTCCGGTCGCTTGTAAAAGCTCCAAGGCTCTCCTGAAACGGCCGCGATCGGAGCTGGGTTTTTAAAGGGAGCGGGGACGAGCGGGTTTGTTTTCGCCTACCCCGGGATGGTGGAAGTGGAAGGGAGCCGTGTTAAATTGAAGGCTGGTTGCGGGTCGTTGTGTTGGAACCGAGGATGACCGGGAAGAGCGAAGCTGGTGGTTATTTCCTGGCCTTGGTAAGTAGACACTTGCGAGGGGGAAAGTTAGCCAAGGAAATAACAAAAGCAGCGTGGTGCAGCTGCGCTCTGGATCAGAAGCGTAAAGTTAGCTGTTGTTTGCCGCCGCTTTTCTCTCTCTCACGAGGTTTTTTGGCCCCCCTCCCCTTGGATTATTTTTTCCCCTCTTTTTTTCCCGCTTTCAACAACTTTGGGTGAAGTTACCGCTCCTGCTTGCTGCTCCCCCGGGGAGAGGATTCCCTCCCTCTCCTTGCTCCATCCGTGGCTTTGGGGCTCCTGCCGTGGCTTGCGGTTGGGTTTCAGCTCGGCCGGAGCGGCAGCGGGTGAGGAGCCTTTGGGAAGGGGGTGCTGAGCCTACCGAGAACCTCCTGGTCCGAGCTTTGCCACCTGGAGCTCGGAGACTTGTCACGGCTGTGACATCAGGATGGGACCGAGAGCCCTGAACGCTGCGCGCTGGTGACGTTACAGGCTTTTTATAATGGTTGATAGTTATTAAAGCAAATATGCTTATTCATCCTGTGCGGGCATGATTTATACTTCCAGCACTTTTATGTGGCTCTCTGTTGTCCCTCTTCTAGCTGGTGAAGGAAGTAATGCTGTTAACGCCTGTTTCAGGCCCCTGGAGTCTTTTAGTCTAAAATAATTGCATTTGTCTAATGCAGTAACTCCCTGTAACTGTTAGGTTTTCATGTGACCACAATAATGTGGAATACTCAGTCAGAAAAAGAAATAATTCTCTTTTATGGTTATGATTAATCACATCACCGGTCGGTCTGGATACACGTGCTATAAACATTAGGGCACTTCTAAGCAAGAAGGGTTGGGTGAGAAAGGAAGTCCAGGCCCTCAGGTAATGTGTGACTGTCCACCATCCCCTGCCAAGATAACTTCCCCAGTCTTATCAGGATTTCCATGAGCACTGCCAGAAAAGTATGGCTTCTGAGAAACGCTCGCCCTCATCACGTCCGCCTGACAGCAGTAGCGTGATCACCCCGCTCGGCCGGGCAGCTTGGAGTTACCTGCAGGGATTGCCAGCCTGGGTGCTGGGGTGGCTTTTCGTGGGTGGCGTGTTACCCCTCAGGAAGTCCTTGAAAAGATGCTGTTGTTTCTCCAGAGTGTGGTTTCTGCGTTTGTTTTCCTTTCTTACTTTATTAGCAGGGAAATGTGCAGTAAGAGGAGGAAGGGGCTGGACTCAGCCTTGTGTCCCGAGCCTGGGGGAGATGTGGCTGGTGCCTGTTGCTCAGCCAGGATGGTGGTGATGACAGTTCCTTGGCATGGGGATGGGTGGGACTCGGGTGATGCCCAATCTTGGCTGAGCTGGCTGTCCCTGGGCACACTGGGCATGGTCACCCAACATCCAGACCAGTTCTGCTGGTAGCTTTAGTCCAGCTCAGAGAAAAAGCACATACATCTCAGATGCTGGAATAATTTCCCTGGGAACCAATTCTGGTATCTTGGTGACAGTGTCTTTTCCTTTGGTGTAGACATGCTGCTGTGCACAATACTGTGCATCAAACTGGGGTATCCCCTGAATGAGAGTGGTTTTACTTGTTTAATTAACACATACCACTTCATCTCTTGGATACCTTCATCACTGTGTGTGTGCAGCTCCCAGCTTGGCAGGGCTCAGTGTAAATACAATGTGCTGATGTGAGGCACTTAAAGGCATAGTTTCTTCTTCAGAGTACAGAAGGAATTTGAGATATTTTTCCAAAATCACATATTTAAATGCATAAGTAAGGCTTTGGTGGGTCTACAAAAGCAACATATTTCCCTAAACTTGAACTTGGGACTGTGAATTTATCTGTTAAAAGTCTTGGTTATACCCAGCAAAAGTAACCAGTGACCCCCAGTCACTGGTGTTTCTGGTGTATGGGCTTGCCCAGTGGGAGCATTATTTGGTTGTACGGATGTAGTTCACTGGCAGATAAAGTCAGGCTTCCCATTTCAATTTTAAAATCTTTTTTTTTCCCTTGGAAAAAATCTATTAATATTTAAATCCATCTTAAAATACCTCACAAGAAGCAGCACAGGAGGTAAAAAAAGGAAAGTTGTTAAGTTTTACTCCCATGCTGATGGGTTATACACTGGTCCTGAATAAGATTAGTTTAGTTGCTGATATTGGTGATGGTGATTTCTAATCTGAGAAATAGCTTTTTGCCTTCTACTCTGCTAAATTATATTGACAGGAGTCCCAATAATCATGAAAACCCTTTTACAGAACAGAAATACCCAAGCTGCCTAGCACTTTATTGGTGAGTTTTCTACACGTAATGTGTATCTCAGTGAACGTGGTTCATGTATGGATAAACTATAAAATAAAGTATGAGAAGGTAGAAATTAATATGAAGGAATTACAAAATTCCTTCTGTTTAATTAAGTGAGGTACAATGTGATTAGATGAACGAATCTGAACTGAAATAGTCACCACTAGATCTCTTTCCCTTGCGGAGAACCACAGGGGAAGAACTCGAACTGGGTAATTCTGCAATGAATGAATGTTTCTCTCTTGTGCACTTAGTGTAAACTGAGGCTCAAAACATCCACTCTACAGCCTGAGTTTTTATGAAGCCAAGTCTGAAATCTAGAGGATTTCATCTATCTGCCTCGCTCCACTCAGTGAGCAACATCTTGGGTCTTGAAGAAAGCGAAGTAGCGGTGATGGGAATGCTGAGAGCTCAGCTCTGCCTTGCAGTTCTTGGTGCCTTTTCCAGAGGTTTCTGGAATATGAGCAGGATCTATAAATCTTTACCCTTATCTCATTAAAAACAACCAAATGTTTGGGCCTAGGAGGTAGCAGGGCTTGAAATGCTTTATTGGTTTCCCTTGGAGTAAACTCGGAGCTGTTGTTGACTGTTCAAAGGGAGCCACATCCAGCTCTCCTGATTGGAAAAACATGGACAGGGAGAAGATGCCAAGACCCGGAGCTGCCTTCTGTCTCCAGCACCAGTGTCAAAACGTTTTAAAACTTGAGTATGAAATGGGGGTTGGAAGGTTTGCACCTCTGTGCCCACCGCTGTAAAGCTGTGCTTCTTCATGTACCTTAAATACATTCCTGCCTTGGTTTGAAAGCTTTTTACATGGACAGAGGTCAGACACCCTATGTTTGAATGAAGAAATTACCTATCTTTATGCAGTTATTTCTCATTAGTTGGTATTTAATGACACGTACGGTTCGAGCTTTGCCTAAAACTTACTATTTGTGTACCTGCCTTCTAGCAGTGACTTGGAAAATCTCTATTCAAGGGTAAGTAGAGGCCTTAAAAGTGAAATTAGGAAAAGAGCCTAAGGACACTTGATGGGCAATGTCTTTTGATGGGCAATGTCTTTCGCTTGTGACTGCGCTAATAACAGCTTCTGAACCCCCTGGTCTGTGGGCTGAATTCAGTGTGCTGCAGCTGTCAGTAAGCAACTGCCTGTTAAACTGTGAGGCATTTTCCTTGGACAAGCATTTCAGTCATGCTCGTCAGAAGTAGAATTTAGAAATCCCTCTTCCAAACTTGACCCAGAGCTCAGGCAACAGAGTGGAAAAAGCTCCTGGCTGTTTTATACAGAATTCTTGAAACAAATTAGCCTAAAAGGCGGGTATGCTGGGGAGGACATGGCAGGGACCTGGTGGCAGGTGCCTGTGAGCCAAAGGTGATTGTGATGTGAAGGTAGTTGTGATGCCCAGGAATGCCAGTTGTGGAACGAGTTTGAGCAGGTTTTTGGATAGCTTCATTGTCTGTGCCGAACGGAGCTGGGTGGCTTGGCAGTGAGCAGGCTCCCCATCACCTCCCCAAGCCCAAGATTCAAGTTACATTGTCCATAGACTGTACGGAAGTCGTTGTCTGTAGACGGTATGAAAATTATCTGTAGACTGCATGAGTGTCACTGTCAGGAGTTCGTCCTGCAGCAAATGGGAGCAGTGGCGGGCAAACACTTCGCTCCTCACCAGCTTACAGCACAGCAGCACAACAGCTTCAACTGCAGCTTGGTCTTGAGCTGAACTACCTCGATGTTCGCAGGAAAGACTTTTGGTGCTCAGTCTGCCTTTCACTCCTTATGAGTTTAGGAAAGCAGTTGCAATGTCTTCTTGTCAAGGTCTGCTTTCTAAATGCTCGTTTCAAGGCAGAGCGGAGGGGTTTGTGTTGTAGCCGTGAGCTAGAGGACTTTAGCACTTGTCAACATCTTGGCTCAAAGCCTTCTGTAGCTCCCTGAGCCCTTGGGTGTGGTTAAACCAGAGAATGTGTGGGCAGCTAATTGCTTTGTCTTGTAATTAGATAAAAGTAATATTGAAAGCTTAAAAAAAGGAATCACGTGTTTTAGGCTGTCACCTGAGAACCGCCCTCAGCGCCGTGCCTGGCCTCTGCTCTGGGTGCTGTTGGTGTAGTGCCACGTGGCTTGTCAGGGATGCCATGGACAAACCAGACTGAGTCTGGAATGATACTGTGAAAATACTGGGAATGAAAAGCAGAAACACTGGGTTACAAAGCATCTTGGGTGTAATTAATTAAAATTAAAAAAATATCAGAAGGCAAGCTTTGCAAACCATTTCTCCCATGTGAATGTTTTACTCACAGATCTCATCATTTATCTGAAGGATTCCATATATTCAGAATATATTTCTTATATTCAGTTGTTGGAATAACACTGACATAACTATGGTGGAGTTTAACTCCCCGTTCCGTTCTTTGAACCAAAATTAATCCACAGTAGAGAATCACACTGAACTGCAGGGTGTGTGGTTAGATAAGGAAGTCATCTTCTAGTGTCAAAGCTGAATTCCATGATTTAGGGAGTTTTATTTTTAAGCTGAAATTCCAAATGCTGAGTGAGACTTTTAGGTTCATAGACTTCTGCTCAAGTCCGTCTGTGTATGGGGTTGTATTCACATGGTAGTGCTGGAAGCTACATGGGCAGGACGGTGTTCAGGGAAGCAACACCTCAAAACCGAGCTACTTGGGCGAACCTGCAACATGAAATTGGAACCCCAATAAAAGGTCATGTTTTATGTTTTACAAAAACCTGAAGATTTTGGTGAGTTTTAGGAAAAACAGACATGGGGCCTGGTTTCTAGGTGGCTGTGTGGATGGGTCAGGTGGAAGTAGGCAACAAACCCATTGTTTTTAGGAGGTTCCCATGGTTGGTGTCTGTTAAACCCAAACAAAACCTGTCTTCAGCAAGGCTCCTCTCCTTGTTATCTAAGGGTGTGTTTCCAGGTTGTTTACTTTTGGCTGCAATGTGCTGGTACTCAGCTGCACCCACCTTTTGCCAGGTATCAGACCAGGCTGAGAGTCTCCACAAAACACCCAGGACACTTTGACGGCGCGGGGGCCCATTAGCAGCACACAGCTCCATGGTAGGGGAAAGCTGGATTTGAGCTCCCAGTTACATGATTTCTGAGCTTGGAAGTCTTGCCATTTCTACTTTCCAAGAAGACGTTGTTTACCTTTTGCTGAGATCGAATCATCTTCACAGGGTCAGGCCATGTGAAGGTGCAATATTGTCTTCTCCTGGAACACAGGTCTTAGGAGGAGCAGCTGAGGGAACCAGGACTGTTCAGCCTGGAGAAGAGAAGGCTCAGGGGAGACCTTAATGCTTTCTGCAACTTCCTGAAAGGAGGTTTTTGGTGAGCTGGGGGTCAGCCTCTTCTTGTAGATTACTAGTGACAGGACAAGAGGGGATGGCTGCAAGTTGTGCCCGCTCAGAAATGAGAAGAAATTCCTTCTCAGAAAGAGCAGTTGGGCATTGGAACAGGTTGCCCAGGGAGATCATGGAGTCACCGTCCCTCATGGTGTTTAAGGAAAGGCTGGATGAGGTACTTAGGGACATGGGTTAGTGAGTGATACAGGTGGTAGGGAACTGGTTGGACTAGATGATCTTGGAGGTCTCCAGCCTTCATGATTCTGTGGTTCTGTACGCCATATAGTTTGTAGGTGCTTACACTTGATTTTTTAACTAGTATGAGGTAACTGATCCTTTGGGCATTTTCTGTCATTTTGAGAAATTCCTTACCATAACACTGATTTTAAAGCATTCAAGTATCTCATCTCTCTTGGACACGTGGCTTTTTGTCAGCTTTTATGTGCACTGGGAAGGGAAACTGTTGCTTTATTTGTGCTGGTGAGTTGTCAAGGTGTAAGAGTCTGTCTGAACTGCCAACAGTAGAGGAAGCCTTGTAGGGTGTGTTTACCTTCCCTCATTGTGAGCTCAGTGGAGTGTAAACATACACAATATATTTAAGCCAGCATTAAAGTGCTTGGCTGAAGTAGCAATAATATGCTATCAAAGACACAAAGGTCCTTGTGTGGTTTGCTCAATCCACCTTAAAAGCTGTGTGACTTTGCTGTCAGCCCATACTGGTGTCCCATCAGTCCCCAAGCTGGTTAGTCACTAAAGCTGGCCCAGTGAATCTGTGAGAAAGTAAGTTTTTCCTGCGATCCCGGTAAGATGATCTAGAGAAGCTTATGGTGGGAAGCTGCTGATGTGGATTTCTTCCAGTTCTTGTCAGTTTTAACTCAGGGCTGTGCTTGTTTTTAACAGATGCTCGGGTTACTGATTTTTTTTTTTTTTTTTTTTTTTTTGTGAATTCTGGCTTTTCTTGCTAATGGATTGTTGGCCACAGTAGCAAGGCAGTTAAAGGAGAGTGAGCAGTAATTGGGGTGGAGGTATGAGCTGTTCTCTGAACACAGAGGAATGAAAAAAGACTAACACCAAAAGCACCAGGGAGGTTTATGTGTGTGCTCTGGATTACAGTCTGAAATGGAAGACTTGCCCTTGGGGTTATAGTTTGTTGTTTGTAGGGGAAAAGGCTCATAAGCCGACCATGGCTAAATGTCACCTTAGGAAACGTTTAGAAAGAGCAGTCTTCGTGTTTTAATTTGCTGCTGCTTGTAAAGCTCATGAATTCACCCTGTTCTGACTCTCACCTGGACCTGGAATTCCGAGCTGATCATACAACATCTATTGGTTTGATGCACTTCGTAACTTTCGTCTTTAAAACCCTTACTGTCCAAAAGTTAGTCTTGGGGTTCCCTCCTTCACCCCAGTTGCTTGGGCTGCAAGTGTTGGTGCTGAGCTGTAGTTAGCCCATACGGTGTGGCTGAGCACCACAGAGACCACGCAGCAACCCCATGATCCAGCTCTGGTTTCCATAGCCTGACCTTGATGCAGGTGCAAGGATTTCTGCGAGTGTTCAGTGTTGAAAAGTAACAAGGTAGGGCTGCTCAGCATGGAAAGTAGGTAGTTTTCCAGAAGTAGGTGGTTTTTCAGCTCCTGAAACGGAGGGAGTTGAGAGAGAAATACCTGTGGTCAGGTGGAGTGAGTCTGGCTGCAGGTTAGTTTGCTGCCTGTGTTTGGTTTAATTCTTTGTGTCTATTTTAAGGCTGCACAAGCGAACTCTTGTTAGTGTTGTTTGTTTTTCTTAGTCCTTTGTTTTGCATCCTTGCTCAGCTTTACAAATAAAGGCCTACCTGTTGTCCTTGCACATGTCTTTCCAGTCCTGTTGCTTGCCAGGTTCTCCACAAGCCTTGCACGGTGTTCCCTTGTGTCCTGGCAGTAGAAACACAGCAGCTCCCACCTGCAGATGCAGCTGATCAGCAGAAGAGGGGTTAACATCACCAGCTTCAGCTCCTGTCTGAAGCAGGCACGGCATAACTCTCTTCCAGCAGTTACAAACACTGCTGACATCTCTGTGCTTTGGTCAGACCTAACCTGGTAATAACACAATAGCAAATTAAAGCAGTGCTCTTAAAATGCATGGGGTTATGCTCCCAGTGAGCATCAGTGATGGCAGGACCAGGTTTTTTGTTATCCAAGGGAAGAGTCTTGGTGATGTTTTTTGTTTCAGCATCATTGCCTTATCCCTTGTCTCCTCACCTGTGCTGTGGAGCAGATTCTTGCCCATGTAAGCAAGATACATATTAAATATTAACATATTAAAGCCACTGCTTTGGGTTTTTTTGCATTTTGTGTAGAAAAACTGCACCACCACTTCTTGATAAAGCTGCAGAAAAATTCTCTAGTGCACACGTGTTGTTGTCTCTGTGTTATTGCTTTCTGCTTATACCTGCACACTATACTTCTGAAATGATGCTGGGGCTATTAGGTGGGATGATGCTATTCCAGTCTGTCTGCAGTAAAGTGCAATCTTAAAGCATTTCTCCCCTAATATATTATTTACTAATAAGGTCCTTTTATTTCCATTTATTTTTACATCATGTATTGCAGATGGTGTGCACTTTGACAGGGAAAAACACTGGTGCTTATAAGGCGGGGGTCAGTTTGTGCTAAATGTCTTCCAGATGGCAGTGCATAATAAGAGATCAGGTTGTCCCTCCATCTGTCCAGTCAATAAACTGTATCTTTGTTTTGCTTCTTGTGGAGGACTCTCTGCCTCTCTCTGCTGATAACATATTGATCAGGAACAGTATGGTATCATCTGCTCAGCTAGTAGGCTTCATTTACTGAATCTGAAAAGAATGAGGTAAAAAGTTCACTGCCTGTTCTGCCAGGAGTTTCACTTGAGCAATGAAACTGGAAGGCCAAGTTCACTGAGGTTTGCCCAGTGCATGTTGCACTAGGAGCAATTTTGGCTGGATGCATCTTTCTCTTTATGCTGCAGGTGCAGAGCTCTGCAACGGGACCTGGTTTGTATGGAACTGTTTGGAGTGGAAAGGCAGATCCTCCCCCTCTACTCTACCCTGGTCAGGCCCCACCTGGAGTGATGTGTCCAGTTCTGGGCTCCCTGGGATAAAAAAGACAGGGATCTCCTGGAGACAGTCCAAAGAAGGGCTATGAAGATGATGAAGGGCCTGGAACATCTCCCCTGTGAGGAAAGGCTGAGTGAGCTGGGACTGTTCAGCCTTGAGAAGAGAAGACTAAGGGGGGACCTAATTAATGTTTATAATTATCTTAAGCATGGGATGCAGGGGGAAATGGCCAGCCCCTTTTCAGTGTCTGCGGGGACAGGACAAGGGGCAATGGCTGCAAGTTGGAGCACAGGGAGTTCCACACCAACATGGGGAAGAACTTTTCCCCAGTGAGGATGAGGGAGCCCTGGGACAGGCTGCCCAGTGGGGTGTGGAGTCTCCTTTTCTGGAGAGATTCCAGACCCATCTGGACGCCTCCCTGTGCAATATGAGCTGGGGAGCTGCTTTGGCAGGGGGTTGGACCTCATGATCTCTGGAGGTCCCTTCCAACCCCGACGATTCTGTGATTCTAAGTGCCCTGGCTGTATGAGACCACAGCTGAGCTTGACTCTGTGGTTAGAGGTGTTCAGCATCTCTTAGCAGCATCACCCTGTTCCCTTCCAATTTGCTGCCCGTCTTGTGGGCAGAAAACCTGCAGGTGCCCAGAAAAAAGTGGCAGCTTGGAAAGCACTTTGTGAGTTGTCTTTAGGGTCTGGGCATGGGTAACCAGCAGGGCAACCCAGTCAGGTCCCTTCCACGTGCTAAGGAATCCTTCTGCTCTTGTGTTTTATCTCCAGCTGAGCTTGCGGAGCTGTAGCATGATGCTTAGTCTGGAGGAGACAGCACTGGTGCAGCTCTGTTGTGGATATGAAGGAACACAAGCTGTGCTAAACCCAAGTTGGCGCTGGAAAATGCTGTATTCCCCTGCATCAGTCTCTCTCCTGGCTCCTGTTATGCAGAGGGTGCATTAAGCTGTCATAGGGAGTTTGTGGTAGATGATGTTGGATGCACTAAAAGCTGTGGTGCTTTATCTGCAGATGGACCTTTCCTGGAACTGTGAGGCTCATGGTGTGCTCCTCAGTGTTAGCAGGACACAGGCAGGAACACCCAAGGGCATCTCTATGCACAGGTGGTCAGAAAGTGACTTGAGAATTATGTAAACAGAGTCAGAGCTTTAAATATGTTTGGTTTTCTAGTCAGCTCCACTCCACAAGATGAAGACTGGCCAAAGTACAGTTCAGTGTGCACTGGTAAGACTCAGCCTTTTGGGTAGTATCCTTGGTATAACCACTTGAATATTGCTAATTGGAAAAGAAGTTTAATGGCAAATTTTTGTGTTAGTAAGAGCTATGGAAAAGTGGTTTTAATGTAGCCACTTCATGTCTGAGCTGATACAGGTACCATGAGTTGGTCCATGTACCAGAGTTGATGCAGACTCGGGCTGGAGAGCGTCGACGGGCACAAAGTCTGTATTTTGCGTAGGGTTGCTGTGCTCTGCCACCCTGTCTCAGTGTGTGCAGCTTCTACCATTTCTGTGCCACTCTGCTTCTGCCTTGTCCTTGTGAGCCCATTATGCCACCAGTAAGCAGCTCCCACCTGCAGGTAATGCCCATCCAGCAATGGCCCATAACAGTAGCACTAGGCCGTCGTGATTCTACCTACAAAGCTGAATAGTGACCAAATTATTATATGGCAATATCAGCCCCAGACCTGCTGTGATTAGTCTTGCAGCTTACTTCTCATGGCTTTGCTCAGCACCCCTTGTTTCTGTGGATCGCTTGTTGGACCAATTGCAGTGGGGGAAAGGGATGGGGACTGCCCGTGGTACCCTGTCCTACAGCTCACTTTGGATGTACACCTCCTGGTACTTGCATCTTCTTTGATGTCTTGCACCATTGCAAGTGCCAACTGCATCTCCACTCATCAAAGTCAGCCCTGTGCTTTGTGAAGGCAAGAGTGCAGAGCCTGTACTTCACTACCTTTGCTTTGTGGAGAACATTAGGAATTACATCAGTCAAAGCATATAGCTGAAAACAGTTTTGTTTTAAATGGAAAGAGCTAAAGATGGGCAGTGGGGCCTGTGCAAAGGGTGTGGGTGGGAAGGGAGCAGGTGCTACTGCCAGCCATGGGATGGGAGGGCTTGGGGTCCGCATAGCATACGCTCCATCATTCTCTCTGCCTTTGGTATTCTTGCTTGGCTGGGCCCTCTTGTGAATTCTTTGGGTTTTGCAATTCTCGGTTTACTCTCCAAACAGATGTTCAGCATTCACTTATTTTTAGCAGTTTGGGTTTTGCTTTAAAATCTTACTTTCCCTAATCTCCCCGTGACCCTATATAGTCACATTGCCCTTGTATATATTTGATGCTGTTACTATATTAGGACAAAGATGTTTTCAGCAAAGGGAAAGGTCCTTTGCATGAAAAAGGAAACAGCTTGCAATTTATTTATTTACTTACTTATTTATTTACATACTTATTTAAATTTGATGTGACTGAAAATTTAGGAAGCCTATGTCAGGGTCAGACCAGCTTGGACAAACTGAGAAGAGGGAGGGAGGACAGAAGGCAGAGAGAATTTCTTAGGGAAAAAAAAATAAGCGAGTAGCTATCCCATATGGCACAAAGCAACTTAATGGGTATGAGCTAATCAAGGTAAAGCACTCTGGGAAAGAGCTTTTGTGATCTTAGTGGATAAACACTTTGGGGAATAACTGCTCTCCTGCTCCAATGTATTGTAACTCAAGTTAGGGGTGGGATTTGTATTTGTCCTCTGTTTGTATACATGATTCTAAAGAAAGGAACAGTCTGTCCCTGAACTTGACCGCCTCTGGTTCAGTGACACAAGTTAATCTACCCTCTACAATTACACTATAATTACTGAGGGGGAAGGGGAGAGGAAATTTTAAAAGGAATGGCTAAGATAACTCTGTATATTTAGTTCAGGAAACCTAAAAGAAACTTCTCAGTCATGGCCTGGTTCCACCCTTTTCTTAAATGCTTGTGTCTAGATGTGTCATTAGTTTAATGAGGGGAGAGCATGGATGCTGGTATGGTTACAGGTGGAAGCGGGGGAGAGTGGAGGTGAGCTCCTTGTGGTGACTGTCAAACACAATGCCTTCCTAAAGAGCATCAGAAGGCTCATGGGAGAAGTGGTTTATTTGTGGTGTTGTCAGGGGATTTGGAGCAATGCTATTTTATACATGATTTTGGAGCTGTCAGGGTGCATTCAGCCCTGGCCTGCCTGGAGGAGAGGGAACAGCAAGACAATCCTGCCCTGCGTGCTGGGCTTGGGGCAGATGGCTGGTTCCTCCTGTGTGCTGGGTCGGTGTCTGAGTGCAAGAGCTCCTTGTCTGCAGGGATGAGAGGGCACGGCTCCCCAAAGCACCCTGCAGTCCCTTCCCTTGCTAGGAGGAAACTGTCTTTCCAACCCACTGAAAATCATTACATGGCTGTCATGCCCCTCAGCTCGGGTCTTGTGGGCTTTTGCTGAGCAAGAGGGACCTGTAGGAATTAACAAATGCAGCACTGTTGCAGTCCTGTAATCTGACCATTCGTGTCACAGGTCCAGGGATCATTGTGCTTTCAAGGAGAGTTTTGAAAGGAAGGAAATTTTTTAGTCCTGGGTTTGTTTTTTTTTCCTAAAAGACAAGTCACCCAAGTCATTTAATTGACTGCTCATAGTATACCCTGAGGGGAAAGGGCTGTGTGAGCCCACAAAGTAATCAGCAGTGGTACCTAGTTTGCTATTTTCATATACAGTTAAATTTTGGGGGTTGAAGTAGATGATCTTTTGAGGTCCCTTCCAACCCCTATCATTTCATGTGTGTAATTCTCTGGTGGTTAATGCTATGGTCAGTAAGAGCTGTCAGAACTTTGCAGCATTACTGGTGGTCATCTGAGAAGATCTGAAAAGAGGGTCGTAGCAAGACGTAATTTGCAAAGGTGTGACAGTATCAGGGAAGGGACCACACACTCCTTAGACTTTCTTAGTTTAGTTCCATCCAAAGCTCATCTTTCAAGGAGTCTCCACCGAAGCTTCGTGGGTGCTTCTGAAATTTGTCAGCTTGCTTTCAATAATTGTTTTGCAGCACTTCCAAGTCTGACAGTTGCAAAGAAGTTGATAACCTTGTTTCTGGAGATGTACCTTCGGCCACGTTCCCTGGTGATGGTGTAGAAGTGCCTGCTCAAGAAACTGAAGGTTTCACAAGGGAAATAAAGAGGTAGTGTGCAATGTTACTTCATATATTACAATAAATTTTCATCTCTCTACACCCTTTGCTTTAAAAACCAGGGGTGGTGTGAAAGAGGTTGGATAATGTTTTGTCTAAGTTACATGAATGCTTTGTTGCTAGATTGTGACAGCAAATAAATGGACTTTATCAACATGCTCCTCCAGTATATTTACTGTGAAAGGCCAGAAGAGGGAGCTGGGACTACACTGGTTATTGCTACACTGATCTTGCCTACTATTTTTAAACTGATATATTTTTAGGATTTTATGCCAAATACTTGTCCTTCTTGAAGTTTGGGTTGGGTGTGGTTTTGATTATTTTGGTTTTGGTTGGTTGTGCCAGCATCTTCCCCACCCACACTACTGATGTGTATCGTGGTTGTCAGTACTGAGGGAAGAAGTTCAGTTTGGTTTTGCCCTTGCTGAAGAAATGCTGAATTCCCTTGATTTCAGAGTTAAATGTTCCCCTCCTTCAGATTTGCCATGATTGGTGCTGTAGTAGATGGCCTAGTGAATTTTTCCTTTCAAAACCCCCAAACAGAGTCCTCCCATCTGAAATACAGTCAAGATGAGACATGTGCTGGGTTACTCATGTCAGAGCGTCAGATGGCACCTGTCCTGCTGATGGTTAACCAGTACACTGTTGTGGCAATAAAGGCATAGCCTTATTGTGACATCTATTAATGGAAAAGGTCATAGCACAGCTCAGATATATTAAAGGGGCACTCCCTGGAGAGTAGCAGTCTCCACCTCACAGGTAGAGCAATGAGTACAATACAAGGCAGGAGGGAAATACAGCTCTTCCACCAAAGCTCTGGTCACAAATGTCATAAGATGCTGCTGTCAGCAGGAATGAAGTCCTACACAATAGACACGTTCTGCTGTGGAACATTGAAAACCTATCAAGAAATGCTATTTGAAAAATCATCCACAGCATATTATCTAGGGAACATGCTGGTTAACTGTTTGTTTGATGAGAAAATGGTGTCCTTGCCTCTCGTGTGTATAGCTTGTGGTATCACAGCAAGGCCAAGTCTTCTGCGTAACGCTCCTCCTGGACCTGTGCTTTGTACCCTGTGACTAGTTGGTGGGGAACAGAAGGGCACAGGGGTCTGTTGTGCACCAGGGTCTGTAATCGCAGAATGTTTTCAGATTGAAGGGCAGATACTGTGGTGGTTCTCTAAAAAGGGAAAGAAATGCTCAGCTGAGGCTGTAAGTTAGACGATATTCACCCCAAGGTGTTGGCTCTTTCCAGAGAATCATCAACAATTGTTTGGACTTTATGGACTCGATTTCCCATCCTATGGACACTTTAGTGTGCTCACAGATGCCTACAGTTTACAAATCCCAATTGAAACCACCAAAACACATGGTGATTATTCATTGGTTTTTCTCCTTTTCACCAGAATCAAAGGGAGGAGAAATTAATTTGAGCACTCCGCAGATGAGCAGAGCTGCTCTGCTCACAGATTTAGATTGTCTTGTGCCTCTGAAGTCTCTGCTTGGTTTTGATAATGATGTAGCATGTTTAATAATGTAAATATCTCTGTGTGTAAGAGTCTCTCGGATGGGGTAAACAGTGGTGTAATTAAGTAATATTACTGGAACTGATAATGTAGGACCAAAATCCAGCCTGGGCTGTCTAACCAAACTGTACACTAGCAAACATCCTCCTTTGGTGGTGGGAATAGCAGTGTTATCTTCCACAGCCTTCTTTAGAGAAAGCTGGATTTATGTGTTTGTTCATTTTAGGACATAAACACAGACTTTCACAGATCTTAGAAAGTTGAGTACAGAGCTGAGAATTAAAGCATCTGTGGGACAAAAGATAATTCTTGCATCCTCTTGAAAAGCAAATACGTTACTGTCCAAATAGCTCTTTGCTGTTATAATCAGCCCCATATGTAAATACTTCATGGACTGGCTTGCATCTCTATGCAATTCGTGTATCAAGTCAAATCAGCTGTGGAAAATTGGATTATGTTCTGCTTTGTCACATTCATGGCAACTGCCTGGACAGCAAGGTGCTAAACTTCTGCAGATAATGTGACAAGGGGCGATGGGTACAAGCTGGAGCGTCCATGTGAACATAAGGGAAAACTTTTTCACTGTGAGGGTGACAGAGCACTGGGACAGGCTGCCCAGAGAAGCTGGGGAGTCTCCTTCTCTGGAAACATTCAAACCTGCCTGTTCCCATGTGACCTACTCTAGGTGATCCTGCTCTGGCGGGGGGTTGGACTAGATGATCTTTCATGGTCCCTTCCAACCCCTAACATTCTGTGACTCTGTGTGACACTGCAGCACTTGCTGCAAAATGGAGCCTTGAGGCATCTCAGTCCCTGTGATTACGATGGTCACATTATGAACTGTGTCACAGCCACTTCATAATTTGGGGGAAGTGTGAAGTATTGCTAGTGAGTGTAACTCGTCCTTGATGGAAGCCCTACTGATAGAGCTGGAAAGGCTCTGAAGAACCAATCCATCCCTCTGATTGTCCTTTGAGGAAGAGAGATGGCTGTCATCCATTCCATAGAGCAAGAAGCAAATGCTGCCTTTGCACATGGCCTCGCTACCTGCTGTGAAAGCTACACTGTGATGTTAAATGTGGCTGGTGTGGTTGGAGAAGGCAGGTCCTCCTTGTTGTCGGATACAGGGTCAGTTTTCTTTCAAAAGCTGAACCAGACTGGAGTCGGATGGTTTTGAGAGGCTTTGGCTACCTAGGGAGGAGCTTCAGCTGATCTCTGAAATTAAATACACATTCTGTCTTGCTTGGTTTTCCTGAAATGAGCCTGGAACCAACTGGAAGCACAGCAGCACATCTTTCTATCCAAAAGCAGAAAGTCACAACAGACTCTACAGAAAGCTCTGCTTTCCAAATGGTGGTTTCCTGATACTTCCCTGGGAGGAAGCAAAACTGAATTATTGGTGTCTCAGAGAAAAACAGGAAGAGCTGTGATTTCTGGGTTTTATTTGTTTGATCCCATGTTGAAAACTAGTTTTCCCCTTTTGCCCACCTTTGGAGAGGCCTGGTGTAACACTAGGTAAATAAACATTAATGCATTGCCTTCATTTGTGAGAAATACTGATAATCCTAGTCTGAGTTGCTTTTAATGATGTAATGACAACCAAGAAGGGATTAAATGGGACTCAGAAAGACAAGACTTTTTTTCCTTGAGGGAATTTAACCCTTTAGAAAGGGATGAGCCATCCTGCTGAGTATACAAGTGTGCTGAACCAGGAAGAGTTGGTGAATACAAGCGAGGGGTCACAAATGCAATCTCAAGACCTTTTTGTTTCCAAAGTGTGGGCATTTTAGGTGTTTTGACTATTTTTGGGGGAGGATTTAAATGTGTTATATGAACTGGATGGTAGCATACTTCTGGTGTGTGTCTGGACTGTCTGGTGCCCAAGTACAGTGATATTTTTTACACTAGCAACAGAATGAAGGCGTTGAAATGGAGTTGCTTAGCTCTTGGAAACTAAACCCCAAGGATTTTCCTTGAGGCTTTGTGGCTGATGTCCCGAAAAGCGTTCACCATCTTCTGAAGCACAGCATAAAATAATAGATGCTTTCCATGTAATCAGCCAGTCTGTAACAAACAGGAATGAGCTATGGTTCTGCTCCTGTGTCTCCTGAGTGATGTGTTTGGAGCTGCTCAGCCCCTGGCAGGAGGATGCTTTGTGTTGCTCTGTTTAGATCTTTTCAGCCCATTACTGAGTAATAGCAGCAAATCTAGGGATGTCCGCTGTGTTCCAAGACAAAAAGTTGTGGTCTAAGTGCATTTTCTTGTAACTGATTGTGGCACTGGTGCAGTGGAGTGTCCAGGCAAGGCACTGGATCCTGAAGGCTTCTCTGGTGAAGCTGTGATTGGGGTGAGACGGGACAGTCCTGAGTGTGCTGGGCAGGGTGCCTGGAGACCCCCATGTTACATGCTGGCAGAGGACAGCTTCCATAAACCAGCAGCAATTTAACAAATAGCTTCCAGTAATGGCATTTTTAAAGGCTGATGGATGCTTGACAGAAGTGAGAAATCTTTGTTCAGAATTCAGGCTCTCTGGGGTGCGATCTGCCTTCATGATTTTGTTCAAAGAGAGCAATTATTTGTGTGTGTTGTGAAGCTTCTCTCTGTATGTGGCAGTGGACAAAAGGGCGATGGTAGTCCTCTGTTTGCTTGTTATTACCGTGTATTTTACAGGTTCCCTCAGGTGCTATATGGTAATTTCCTTGCTGCTAGAACAGGTTCATGCTGCATGAAAATGAATATGTCATTACACTAATTAACCTATCCACAAAGAATTTCAGAATGGTATTAATCATCTTGCTTCAACACTACCAAACTGGCAGTGCAGATTGAAGGCAGAGATTACACTTGGGTTGCTGTTCCCTGGCACTGCAGCACACACGGTGACAACTATGAGAGCCCCAGAGAAGCCTGGCACTGCCAGGAGGGTTGAGGACTTGCAGGGCATCTCATCTTGTCCTAGGGCAGGTAACACATTAAAACTGTTAAATCAGGTGCATTTTTAATTTCTCAATAAGCAAGGTTATGCTTAAATATGGCCCCTGGTTTTGGGGCACTCTACCCCTGATGCTAAAAATTCTAAGAACAAAAGCAAAAAGAAACCTCTCAAAAATACCAAAAATACCTCAAACCAGTTTTTCTGTTAACTCTCTTGATGTGAAACTGAAGCTATAAGCTGTGGCTTCTTTAAGAAGCCACCCAGTCATCATTTGACCACCCTTCCCTGGCAGTCACCGCAAAAAAGGCTTGCACCAGGCAGGAATACTGTTCTGGTCTGATTTCTTCATCCAGCGTTTTCACAATCTCATTCTTCACAGAGGCCCTGAGGGCAAGAGACCTTTGGATTCTGCCTCCTGAAATATCCTGCAACCACAGAGTGTTGTTCCTCATATCTTGTCCACTGAGGGCAGGGACATGTCCTCCAGGGAAATGTCAGCCTCCTCCTGGCTTTAGGTAGCTCCTTCCCTGTCTTAGGGATCCTACACCTCGGGATGTTGAAAGGCCTAGGAAAAAAGCACAGAAGCAAGAAAAGGTCCCACAGAGTGTGGTGGTTGTTCTGCAGCTCCAGTGTACTGTAAGTGTCAACAGAGCTTTGGGCGCCTGGCTCCTGTATGAGGTCTGCAGAGGCGTGTTCGACAGTAATACAAGTTCCCTGCTTTGGTGTGGTTGTGCTCGTGGCCGCAGCCTGAAGGCTGGGCCAGAAATTCAAACACGGGTTTAAAGTTTCATTTGTGATCCAGGGAATTCTGGCCTGGTTCATGCAGCTAGGGGCATGATAGAAATGACATCCAAGGTGGAAGCTGAGGTGCTGTGCCTCAGCAGGAGTGGAAAGCAAAGGAGCAGGCTGCAGGCCAGAGGCTGCATGAACCCGGGTGGGACAGAGAGCTTTCCACAGGGGATGGGCTGCCCTGGAGCCATGTCTTGGCTCTCCTGGGAACATCAGCATGGCAGACAGACCCCCTTCTTCTTTCAGTGAAATCTCTGCCACCGCTGAGGCTTTCTCAGCTCTCAGAAACCTCATCTCCCTGCTTGTGTGGCTTCTTAATTCGATAGAACGCTTTTGTGCATGGAATCTTCTTGCGTGTTTAGTTCTCACGTTACCAATTATAATTCACTGCCGACCTCTGAAAGACTGTCCTGTCCTTTCCCCCCCAGCATCCTGAATAGCACCGTGCAGAGGCCCCTTCTGTTGTCTTTGCAGAGGGTTTCCCATGCAGGAGATTTCAATAACTAAGCAGGCATGTTGGTTATTCATAACTCTTATTGCCATTAATCTCACTTGCAATTTAGATGAAGCAGTGACCTTAGCAACTGAACAGCTACCAGTGGGGGTGAGGGGCACAGATATACTTACAGTTTTATTTTTAATTTGTTCAGAAACCTGTTCTAGTGCTTGTTTCCTGTGAGCCTCAGTGTCCCTCCTGGTTGTATCATCACGGGCCACTCTGTTTTTTTGACTTAGGAGATGGAAATATTTTGTCAGTGTGCTCAAGCTTCAAATCCTGAGACACTGTGGGTTTTTTCATGGGCACAATCAATGTGAATAAAGCACTCATGCTGCGTTAATCTAGATAAGCTGTGGAGCAGACAATGCATTTATCAAAGTATTTGATCCATAAGAATAAGTTAAATTTGTGAAGGGTTTTACTTAGTATCTCCTTGTGCTATTTTGTGGCTTACTACTTTATATCCCGGTAGCATAGATAGGGCTGTGTTACGCCAGGTGATGTACAGGGGCAATTGAATGAATTATTTCTGTTTTTATTGAAAAGTATATTGAAAAATATCCCACTGGTTTAACAGTCTTTAATTATTTTAGTGCTCAGATTCAATTTACACTCCGCTCATGAATCAGTACCACACTCAGAGCCTATTAAAAGAAAAAAGCTACAAACCCCCCACCCCAAACCCTGCAGACAACGAAAAACCCCAAATCTAACAAGATGCTGGTTTCAACCTGAAGGTCCGTCATTCTTACCTTAGGGATGGATTTCTGTACTGGAATGGGGTTAAATTAAGGATAACTGGGTGGTGATGAATGTTTCTTTCAGTTGCTAATTATAGACTATGATCATATCTTAATTATTCTGTGGACATGAACCGCCTATTTATTAGGCAATACCAAAGCATAGGTGTTACAATTTATGTTAACAGTTTACTGGTTTTTTTACCAGTAAACCAAAATGGGATAAATATGTTGTATATTTCAAGTAACTTTCCATACTCTCATGTGTAGCACAAAGTGACACCATAAAACTAAGGGAGACAGGAGAAATAAATAAATAAATTGCTACCCGATAGCAAGAGGTCATTCCTCTCTCTGACCATTTGCATGGCTCCCCAGGAGGTGTCCTTTGCTTCGCTTCTATCTTAGAGATATCATCTTTCAAAATAAAGATTTTAATTTTAAATGGTGGTCTATTCACAAGCAGCAACTTTTTTTTTTAAATAATAAAAAGATTAGACTCACACCTCTGGTTAGGATTGTTTTCTGAGCTTAGGTTTGATTGTCGGAAGGATTTGGTGACCATATGTTAAATATTGCTGCTGTCCCTGTCCCACAGTAGTGCAGGCAGTGAGCTGGATCATGGAATGACCTGGCTGGAAAAACAAACACAAAGTCAATGTGGTTTCACAGAGGTTGCTGCTGGCACATCTCTGGTGGTAACTCAGGAGTAGTGTTAACTGGATAAAGCAAAGAACCAAAGTTAAGGGCAGCGAATCCTTTCAACCGACAGCCTCAGCACCTGGTTGCTTGAAGAGGTCTTTTAAGGGACTCTGCTCAAGGCAAGTGGAAACGATAAGATACATCCTCTCTTGGTCACTTCAGAGACAGAGATAAGACTAAGGAGCAAAAATCTGCCCACAGGAGTGATACAGACTGATTTGGAGAATAAACAAGAACAGCCAAATAAAAGCCAAATAAACAAAAAGAAATCCAAAGTGTCCCAGGACTAAAAAAAATGCTAGGTGAATAAATAGGAATAACATGCCTAGAGTCATTTATGTTTCCATGCTTGGATTCTTCAAAAGCCTCTACAACTTTCGGCTGTATAACCTTTGGAAAGCGAACTCCAAACCTTGAGAGCCCTCATGGTTGAAAACAGTCTGCTTGACCTTCTCCATAACATGGGGATGAATGCTGGTCCTGGGAGACCCGTATTCCTGGGAAGGACTTAGCAGAGCCCTTGGTTAGATGCAGCAGAGGTCGAGGAGGACTGGTGCTCCTGGAAGGGTTTTAGAGTATTGGAGTCTCCAGTTTTCTGTGTCCTAAAAAGCCTGTCACCACTGCACTTCAAACGATGTCAATCCTTTTATGTGCTAATGCATTCTCAAAAGTACAGCCAGCCTCCCTGAGGCACCCGTTTGCCTTGCACTGTACAGAGCAGCACTGGGTTTCCGAGGTCTGTTTGGATAAATGTTGCTTTTTCTTGGCAGTCTGATGTGGTGGATGCCCTAGTCATGAGGACTTTGATACCAGGCAGCCAAAAAAATGTGGGGATCCTTGGGGTGAAAATTTATTCCCAGGCTGCATTCAAGGCTTTGGAATCCAAGGGTGATATCTTCTAAATGTGTGTGTGTGTGTGTGTGTGTATATATATATACATATATATATATAAAAATTTGGGGAGGGGGAAAATTATGTTTAAATAATAATCTATTCTTTTTTAACATTTTCCCCATCATTTTTTGGTTGCTTGTTTCTGTAGACAGCACTGTTCCTCAGAGCTTTGCCACCAGCCTTCAGGGTACCAGAGAAACCCCTTTTTGTTACCAGGATGCTTCACTTTGCTCTTTCTATGCTGTTCACTTTATGCAGTGCTCATTTCTGCACGGTGCCTCAATAATACATTCCTGCTAGGAGGTACAGCTTAATATCCTCCCCATACTTCTTCCCAAGGGGGATAGATATGTGTGGGAGGGTTTTCTTTCAGTAGGCTCTTTGATGTCTATGTGTGGTTCTGTTTATAACCAGCGTAAACACCTAGCATGATGGACAGTGAAGCCAAGAGCAAAGAAACAGAACATAAATGTCAATATATCATAAACCTTATCACAGTCCTGCCTGGTGCTGTTTTGTGATGGAAGCCAAAAATTTCAAATTGGGTGCAAGTGACCCAAGACTGAATTTATATGTAAACATGAAATGTAATAAGACCAAATATTTAGGAGCCTGTACAGTGTTTTAAACAAGTCACCAATAGATACCAAGTTTCAGCACAACCTTAGTTCAGTACAGGCCAGGCTCTTGCTTAAACAGCTGAAACAGGCAGGAGGAGAAAATGATGAATTGTAAAGAATGATACTGAATACTTAAATAGCCCTTTTCAGCAGTGGGATCACAGTGAGTTGTTATCTGCCTGCTCATCCCCCAGCTGAAATGCTGGGGGCATCTTGAAGTCCTTTGAAGCCACAGTGGGATTTGTTCTTTAAATATTTCTCTGGTTTGTTTTTTTTTTTTTTTTTCCTTTTTGCACTACATCTGTGTGGTTTTCAGGTTCCGGAGAAGTTCTTACAGTGTCAACACAGTTCTTATATTTTTAAAAGCCAGTGCTAAATTTAGTACTAAATTGATGCTTCTTGGCCAACCCAAAGGATGGATTGGGGCCAGGCAGGAGAGGGAGAACTTCCCTCTCCTCCGAGGTCTTTCTTCCTGGTCGGGGTACAACCTTCCCACTGCTGCTGATCAGTTTTGTGTTTGGTCTCTGATTCTATCAGACTCTGTGCTTCTGCCCCACAAAAATCAAAGGGCAGAGCCAGCTTTGCCAGCTTACTGCTGTAGTTGCACAACACTTAATTACTTAATCGCTGAAGTGCAAGAAGTGAAAAGTGACATGATCCTCTGAGCATCTAAAGAAATACATGGGTTTAGCTAAATGTGGCAACAAGGAAAATTGTAGAATTCCAGAACGATTTGGGTTGGAAAGGACCTCATGGCCCACCCAGTGCTGCCCCCTGCCATGGGCAGAGATACCCTCCACTAGCCCAGGCTGCCCAAAGCCCCATCCAACCTGGTCTTGGACCCTGCCAGGGATCCAGGGGCAGCCCCAGCTTCTCTGGGCGCCCTGTGCCAGGGCCTCCGCACACTCACAGGGAAAGATTTCTGCCTAATGTCTCATCTAAATCTCCCCTCCTTCAGTTTAAGGCCATTCCCCCTTGTCCTGTCTCTTTCTGCCCATGACCAGCCCCTCTCCAGCTTTCCAGTAGCCCCGTTAGGTACTGTCAGGCTGCAGTAAGCTCTCCCCGGAGCCTTCTCTTCTCCAGGCTGAACAACCCCAACACAGCCTGTCTCCATAGCAGAGATCTGCAGACCTCTGGTCATCTTCAAGGCCCTGGCAAGATCTTCTCCATGACAAGAACCTCTCCAGACCTCACCTCTGGTGCACAGTCAGCTCTGTAGTGAACACATGTTACGGCCAAATGAGAAGTAAATCCACAGTCTCGTTTCTTGCACAGCACTGGCTGGAGGCTGCAGCCTATAATCTGTTACACCTGCATCCCTTAGTTGACAAGCACTCAGTTACAGCCTATCTTTTTGTGAAAGACCATCGCAGTCTGGAGTTTGAACGTTATTGAATGTGTTCCCTCCCTGTGAGTTAACTGTACTCACTGTTAGGAATTTGCAAGTACAGGTTGAGTTGATTTTGTTTTCCTAATTTTAATTTCTCTCACTGGATCTTGTTGTGGTGGCAGCTCTGACTAAGTACTTCTTTCATGCCTGTAACTTCTCTTTGTGCCAGTGCCTCTGGGTGTGATGGACTGAGCTCCTTCATTTTTGGTCTGAATCATTTCCCTGAGGCTCCCAGCTGCTCTCCTCTGGCTGGTCAATGAAGTATTGACACTAAGCTGACAGAAGTGCATCCATCAATGTCTCACTAGTGTTTCAGCCCACGTTCTTGTTTTACCAGAGCTCCAGTTCCAGTTGCTGTAACTGAGCTGCTGGGATGGTTATTTTTTTAAAAGGAAGAGGTAAATCCTGTCCCCTTTGTGAGCAAGAGAGGCGGTGGTGGATCTCTGAGCTGGGCACACCAATCAGGAGGAGAGGGAGAGGAGGAGGAGGCAACACCTTGTCCTTACACCCCTCAGGGTGGACCAGAGTCCCCTCCAGCACATGCAAAGAGGCTAGGGTTACAGTTGGGCTGGAACGGTTGAAGCCCTTGATCCAGTGGATTGGCAGGAGCACATCAGCCAAGACCTGAATTCCTTGTGGAACTGGCATAGAAGTGTCAGGGAATGGGATAAAACCTTTCTCTGCTACACAGCTCCTGAAAGGATCGTGCTGCCTCAGAATAGGATTCAATCCAAGCCTTTTTTTAATAGATGTACACATGAAGCTTGAGGGAGTTGACACAGGCATTTTCAATGGATTCCTTAGGGAGATGCCGCAATATTCCTGTTTTCCCCATGGGTAGGACAAACAGTCCCTGTTCCCTTTCTTGGCTTCTAAGCACTTCCTAGGGCTTGACCATCTCAATACCTTCCTAGGGAGCCTGCTTTGGTGGGGGGGTTGGACTCAATAATCTCTGGAGGTCCCTTCCAATCCCTAAAATTCTGTGAATCTGTGAATATGCCTTTCCAGGGATGATTTTTTTCTCAGTGTCGTGCTTTATTCTAGTAGGGAGCTCTTAGGCCACTCAACAGACGACTCCTCTGTAGTTCAGTAAAACTACTGCGTGCAAGCCTGAAGCTGAGCTGTAACCTCAGCCTAATGGGGTCTCCAAAACCAGCCGTGTAATTTCAGTCTGTGGGTTGGTACCATTCATCTCCCCCATTGGATGGAAATACTGGCCTTATTAACCATTTCAAATCCACTGCCAAAGTGTATGAGGGGCTTTTGGGACACGTTCTTCTAATTTTGTGTGTTTACTTACTGGGGAATGCTCCTGGCAAGTGTTGACCTGGCATCACAATACAATTTTGCAGGCTGAGTTGTGTTTTTGTTTGGCTCTTCTGCTGGTTTCCCATCATTAACAAAATTGTTCCATCCATGGCACTTTACGCTTGTCCTGGTACATGGCAAGGTAAATTCTCCTCTAAGAGGGCTAAAAAGCAGCCTGTATTCTCTAGCATGGAAGGGGAGCCTGGGACCAGTCTGGTTCCTCGACCCTTGTCTGGTGATGACTGGAAATGGCAGTTGGGGCAGGTTGGGCTGGGACACACTCCCCTGGGAGCTGGCAAATTGTTCTGGTTCTGGCCAGGCCAGAGTTAACCTCCCCAAGCAGACAGCCCAGGTGAGCTGAGTTAGCCCAGGTGAGCTGAATTAGCCTGGGCTGTTTCCACACCCCCTGACATCACTCCCCCATAAGAGGGACTGGTTGGGGAGAGGTGTTCCTGGTATCTCTATGGCAGTCTGAGTGTGGGTGGTTCTCCTGCTGTGCAGCACTCTGTGGTATCATCGCTTTGGTAAGGTACTCTATGTTATGCACTGGGTGTGTAAAGCACAGTGAGCTGCCACCACCCTGAGAAGGGAACATCAGAACTGGGCTCTCTGCAGCACTGGGGCTTAACCATGGCTTACTGATCTGGGCACCAGAAGTGCTGAAACTGCTTCAGCTGGGGACTTGGGGTGAGTGTTGAGCAACTAGATGCTCAGTGAGGGTTTGGCTTTCATCAGAAGCAAGCCAACCCCAAAATTGTAACTTATTTGGAAGTTTGTGGATAACAAACTGCTGATTCACTAGCTCTTCCCCTTAGTTTAAAAAAGGGAAAAAATGCCAAACATTTATTTTGATGCTGTTTATAAACCAATTTAATTTTATGCAATTTCTGGAAATGAAATGTGCTTTGTGTTCACTGAGCATCTTTGTTTCTTCCTATCCCAAGAACAATTTATCAGGGTTGCGCCCAGAGAGGCAGAACCTTGCCAATGTAGCAGCACCCTGGTTTTTGTGAAGTAACCAAGCCTGACTGGATTCTGCTTTTTAAAAGCAGAAAAAAAAGCCCCAGAAGCTGTTTAAGGTGTTAGTCTAGTGAGGCCTCCCCTGACACACAAATGCCTCACTGTGCTAGGTGCTTGGAAATTAGTATGTTTTAATATTTCTGTCCAGTTTACCTGATAATTTTCTCTGCTGTGTCACACATCCAGAGATGTTACATAGCTACAAGCCATTTGTGTCCCTAGAGTTTAGTTCCTAGATAGGCAGTAGTGCAACTGATTCTGTTTCTTTTTTCCTTCTCTGTTAGTGATGTGAAATGTAACTTGTATGTGGAGCATCTGTTATTTGCCAGTAATGGTGATGTGGAAGGTGATGGTGACAGGCGACTTCTCTGTACCCTGGTACCTCCACAGTGGCAAAAAGATAAGCTCATTCATAGGGTTTGGGATGCTGTTAGCTTGGGCTTGCACTTTCTGGGTTTAGAGATCCTCACTGCTAATCACATGGGTATTAGATGATGAGTGAGCATCCCCCACGGCTCTCCACCTCATCGTGCAGCAAGGGGGTCAGTACAGGCAGGAGCAAAATAGTTAAGTGCCCCAATCAGTTGGATGGAGCTGCGCCGGGTAGGGTCTGCTCCCACATTGGCTTGTTTACCTTGGCTGCTCATGATATTCTCCCTACTTTCCTCATGGAAGATTCCATTTTTGTAAGAGGGATGAGCTCATTTCTTTAAATGGGGAAAAAAAAGAACCAGCCGTTCTGCTTATTAATCCTCTCTGCAATCACCCCGATATGCACAACTTGCCTGTTATTAAAGGGAAATGTATGCACGGCATCCAGCGCACACGTGCATTTGCATTTCAAATCAGCTGAGTCAACACAATATAATGGTCCTGCCTGTAGGTCCTTAGGGAGCCACAGTAGCTGACAATGTGTGCTTAAAGGGAGGGTCTGCTTTTCTTCTTTTTTTTTTTTTTTTTTTTTTGTTTCCCCCCCCCTGAGCCAGTTTCAATAGCCAATAGTCCTGTGTCGGAGGCGCTTGCACTGGAGCTGCTGGGACTGCTGATGTTTAGCAGATGATAAGCCTGTCAGAGTGGCCAGGGCTTTATTTTATTTCATAAACAGCGTTCATCTGGACAGAATAACCCACGGTAACTGGCAACAGTTCAGAGAAGAGAAGGTGCTGCTGAAGTGTTTGTGCTTGTGCTGCCACTGATGCAAGCAGCTGTTCCCATCTGCACTGCAGTATTGCAGCCTCGGCACAGCCACAGCTCTCGGGGCTCCTTGCTGGTGGAATTACGGAGGGAGCTGGCCTTGCCTCGCCTCTAGCTTCGACCCAAGGGCACGCTGAGGATGGGAGGCTCGCAGTCTCTGCAGCAGGCACAGACAGGTAGCCTGAACCGGGAACCGTCAGAGGCAATGTAAGTGTGGATTCCCTTCGCTCTCCTCCTTGTCTCCCTGCTGTACTGCTGGGCCTGCCGCCTTTCCGCGCTTAACCTGTGCGGTGCGTTACGGAGCCGACTTGTGTGTCGGAGGCCTTTGTTTATTGCTAATTGCATTCAGCTGGAGATGTGGCTTAAGGTTTTGGCCGAACCTTGCGAGGTGTGTTCTATAAGGCTTTCCCAGGATGAAGGCACCTCGCTCGGGCTGACCACCTCCATCCATTTGTGTCGAGCCATAGCTGTGTACCATATGTTTTGTCTTTTTATGTTTTGGATGCATAATCAATCAAACACAAGGACCCTTTCCAGTGAACAAAAAAAACACCCCTTCCCCCTCCCAAACCCAGCACCTCTGTGTTTTCCATTTAAAATGCACAGCATGGAGCTGCATTTCGCTGCTTTTTCAGAGCTGCTTTTTGCTATACAGATGCCCTTTTTCAAATCACATCACCCTTGTCAGCATCCGTCCCTGACACAGTATTATACCCTCTGATGAATCTGAAGCAAGGTGTCCTTAGATCCCTTCTTGCTGAAGGCCAACTCGGAAATATTCAGCGAGAGGGGAGGAAAAAAAGCAAGCAATTACTGGTTATTGAGAACAAGTTGCCACCTTATCAGATGGCTAAGACATATGGAAGTGCACAGATCTGTACATGCATGCAGAAATAGCAGAGTCATTTCCCATTTGTAACCAGGATTTTGGCATTTATTGGTGGGGGATTTATTGGTTTACTCAGCCAACAGTCTTTTCTCTGTAACCCTCCATCCCAAAATACTAAGCTGGCATGCTGGAGTTGAGCCCCTTACCTCTGAATGGATTTTAAAAAAATTATCTTGTCTCCCGTTGTAATTTCAGTTACATAAATCACATTTATCTAACGTGTCTGAACACGGAGTTAATTTCTGATTGTGTATTTCAGTAAGCTTTAGGTATTTATGCACTGGGGCTAGTCTAGATGCTAGCCTTGTGCAGGTCTCTTGATTTATTTCTCTTTTTTATTTTTTTTTTAAATGTAATGCCTGCTTATTAAGGTGGATCTGATTAGATTTGAGACATCGTTTGGAGGTTTGAGATAAGTGCTTCAGAGTCATTGGGGAATGATAGAGGAGTGTCTGGTAGTTTTGCCTCTAGAGTAGGCCTTATGAGTAGGTATATGTGCCCTATTGTCATGTTCCAGTATATCAACAGCTACCTTTGCTTGATACAGGCTTGTTATGGTTGTGAGATACAGGCCCAAGAGCATTTCTGCATCCTTTGTTCCTTTGATGTATAGCTTCAGCAAATTTTTTCCCATAGGGTTCCATCTTACAGAGCGCCAACATTCCTATATACAGCATCTATGTTAATTATATGGTGGAATAAGTGCCTCATTATCTTTTAGAGTACTGTAAATTACACTTTCATCTGGTGTTGATTTTTAGCAGCGATCCAAGGACTGGGCAACAAGACGTGGCTGAAGCTGGGTATGGTGGGTTTTATCTACAATTTTCACAGCCATTGAAGAGTGCATTCTGTTGAAGAACATACTGAGGGGGGGGTGTTTATATTTACACGTGTGTGTATTTTGGGGCACAAGAGTATATTGTAATCTCTTTCAGTTACTCCTTTTATGTATAAATATACTTGTTTTTTGCAGTTAATTGGTCCTGTGGGGTTTCAACGTGATCTTTTAAGGCCCAACATACTGAATAGATGTACTTTTACCACAGACGTGAATCAAAGAGAGTGCCATTTTTTTCACTCCAACTCAGTGCTCTTTAAAGTGAGATAAGGAGCTGTTTCTTTATCCTTGAGGAACCACAGGCCTGTTTTCCAAAAACAAGGAACATTCTCGTAGGATGTCATGGCAATCAGTTCTGGTCTGAGGTTTTGACTTCAGACCCTAATCGCTCTTAACTTTTACCAAGGCTTTTTTTAATGAAGTTACATTTAGCTTGCTTTGCAGGCATAAGCAAATTCCTTAATGGCAGTGATAGTTCAGAGACAAAAACATCTGGCAGTGTCCCAGGGAAGAAGTTGGGTAACTGCCCATGCAGTCACAGCATCCCTGAAGGCATCCCTGCCGAATGGAGACAGCTTCTTAACAAAGGGAGAGCATGGTTCAGTCTGGCTGCCCTGAGTTCATTAGATGAAAGGGGCGGTAAATGAGAAATCATTACTGAAGTTGTCTCTGTGCTTTTTTGATGCTGATAGAAATCTAATTCCTTATGTAGCTGCTGGTTTAGGAGTTCCTCCAAAGTGTCCTATAGTGGACTTTATCACCAAACACTAGGGAAAGCTGTAGGAAGGAACTGATTATAGAATTGATGTTGAAAAGGGGTCTCGGTTAAGGTTTGAGAGTGCATCCATCAGTAAATGTGCTCTTTTTGCATCTGTATGCCAAATTCCCAATTTGTTTCAGCCAGGATAAAAGTATTTGTAATAAACCCAGTATTGGGACTGACAGGCTGAAGTATTTGGTATTTTTTCATTGTGGAATTGTTGGTGGCTGGGTCACTGGCAGTAGACAATCGGTCCTTTTATTTAAAGAAAGAAAAAGAAGTCAATTTTGAATGATAAAAAAGGGAAAGCCCAAGGGAAGCCAGTGACAATAAAAGCTAACTACAGATAAAAGTGGTGTGGTTCAGACCTCACTATTGACATGATAAGCGCTGTCATGTGCGTTGCAAATTACATCAGGCACCCCGGTGGTCACAGATTGAGCTAAATCAAGGGCAGGTTGCAATCAGATAATAGGAATGGACTTGGCTGATGTGAAAGCAAGTGACGGTGCAATGATGTTCAGTGTGTGTGTGTTTCTTAAGGTGTGTACACACTTACATCCAGGCACTTGTGACGGTATCATTGCGTGAGCTGGTTGTGCCATGCTGAGACACGGTGTGTCCTGCAGAGGATGTGAATGGAATTCAGCTTGCCAGGTGCTCTCACCTGTATATTGGTGGGTTTCTTTCCCATGGTAATATACTGTCTCTTGGTAGTGTTTTATAAGGATTCAATAACTGGAAATATAAGGTTTTTAAACCTTGGTAACTCTTAGCCCATTGTCATCTCTGAATCTTCATTTCCTCTCTGGGAGGGGTTCCTTGCACTGGAGCATGAACCACACCTTCCTTTTGTGGAGCCTTGTGTTTGCTGTCCTTGCAGCAACTGGGCAGGGTTTCCATTTGGTGCCCATTTCTTGACCAGCCAAAGGGCTGACGGTGTGTTATTTGCTCCCATCAGGAGCTCCACGTGCTGTGTCTCTAATGTTTTCATCCCTTGCCAATCCAAGAGGAAAAAGACTGAAGATGGAGCCAGCTCCCACTGCCCCTGATAGTGAAATGTCCCACTGACTTCAGTGGGAGCTGGAGCTGGCTCCAAGAAAGAAATTGAATGTTACTGATCATTGGTAACAGGCCAAAGTGTCCATGCCCTTGTGGGTTGTTTTCCAATATTTCTTCTGCCATGTGGCCTTTTCCTTTGTTTGTTGGTTGCTGGAAAGACTGAGGAAAAAAAAAATGTAATCTGGATTAACTCTGCCTCGTGCATAAGAGATGGGAGCAGCTGTTCTCTGTGTGTGTGTATAAGTATCTATATCTTTCCTAAGGAACCTGCTTTGGCAGGGGGGTTGGACCTGATGATCTCGCAAGGTCCTTTCCAACCCCTACTATTCTGTGATTGAGAAGTTATCTCTGCATACATACAAAAACTCAGCCCTTGGCTGCTACCATGTATTCTTATTCTTCAATCTCTCAAACTTAAAAAGAATTCATTGTCTGGTTTTTAAAAGTTCAGAAGAAATAAGTCTGGTGAAATACCTGCATTGTTTTATTTGCTCATACATAGGAAAGCAATCTTCATTAATATATAGGTGGAAGAGCAGGAGATAGAGAGAGATATTGAAATACTGAAAAGAATTTGGATCTTGTTTTCTTCTTACTGACAGTCATCACTAAGCGCCCCCATCAATAAGTAGAGCTGACTACTAGATTTGTCTATTAAACAGGGTGAATTACTGAAAGACGTGGGGGTGTTTTACTTAAGAGAAAATGGACCAGAAGTAACAAGCAAATTCTTCTGTCAAGCTCCCCTGTCTTTTATCCCAGCCTCACTTATTTGAGTCCAAGGATCTCATCTCTGAAGTCAATGACAGTGCTTCCTTTGATATGAGAGGTTATTACATCAACCGCTACATCTGTCACTAGAAGTAGGCAGGTCACGTTTAGACTTGAGAACAAAATAAAAAGGCCCCCCAAATCACTCACCCTCCTATTAGCAAGGCATGCCATACGTCTGGCAAATATGTGTGTATCATAAAGCTCGCTATGGTGAATGGTGTGCCCCGTGCCATGCATAGCGGAGCTGCTGTCATCTGTTATGTGTTATGACATACGGGCAAATTGGAAAATGCAGACTGATGTGAGGTAGCAAAAACGTGAATGAGGAGGCATTCCTGCACGTGCTCTGTGGCCGTCACTCACAGCCAGGACTGTTTCCCTCTCTGCTTTGCCTTTTCACTTTGCTTGACCCAGCAGCTTGAATTTCAACTAAAGATGCTCTTCAGGCCCATGTGTTTCAGGAGGCAATAGTCTGGATGCTTTTAATGTTTCCCTAACATGATTATAGTACTTAGAGAAGTGGTTCTGCCTGTTAGAAATGCATTTCCTTTGTTTTAAGACCTTACACCGAGAGAGAGCTTTTGCATTTGCTGATGTCCTAGATACCATTTCCTTATCCATCCACGATGCTCTATAAGGATTTAGCTACATAACAAACTTATTTAGTCCAGGTAAGCAGGCTGTTCTCTTGGAAAGGGCAAAAATTTTAATCATAGCTATCATTCATTGCAGTTTGCATTTCACTGAGGAATCGGGCATACCTGCTGTAAGAACCAAACAAACAGATTTTTTTACTATGGAAAAACAGACGAAGCAAACCCAATTTCCCTTCTGATCCTTAAATGCTCTGAAACAACCACCTGGATGTAGTAGCAGACTCTGTATATCGTGTTTCGTACTCCTGTTAGCTCTGGAGAGCCAGCTTAATGGGCAAAAACTTGAGTTAATTTCATTTTTCCACCACAGTCTGAGGTTTGAAATCTTTCCTTCAAGACACATTTTGGTCTGAGAACCTTCACTGATGATGATACTAGGCAAGGTAGGAAGATCCCTCCTTAGCTCTAGAAACCAAAGTGAAGTTGGCAATGTAGATTGTCTAAACATGTGTGTGAACTGAAGTTTGTTTTAAACAACTGTGGATACCTCTGAGACAGACCTCAGGGTAGTTGTAGAACTCTTAATTTCTTTTGTTGCTTCCCCACAGTACTGTTTCCTGCAGGTCCTCTCTCTCTGCTAGGAGAACTGATTAAGGCAGATGAATGGGTGCTCTGATTAAGGAGGGGAATGGGTGCTGGGGAAGCCTCTTGCTTTACAGAGGAAAAACTGGGACCGTTGGTTCTGTTGGGATGAAAATTAAACTTTGTGGCAAAAATGGGGCTTTCCATTCCTTTGATGGTGATTAAGGAGGATCCTTAAAATTCAAATTTCCCATGTCATTTTTTTCCTAAACCAAAGCAGCTTGTTTCTGGGGTGAAACAGGGACCAGACTATATCTGAACCCCAACAGAAGTTAGATTCCAAGCGGCTCCTGCTTTTCAGTTTTGATTCCCTTCAGCCCAGAAACCTGCATTTACTGGTCTTGTTAATACCAGCTCATTGCTCCCCTTGGGAATGTGTCCAAGGTGGTGCTGGGAGAAGGGCTTGCTTCCTTCAGGAGGGTGATGAGCAAGGAATGGGAATCCCTGTTTAACTTCCCAGTGCAGGACTGCCCCTGCCCAAAGCGGGAGCCTGGAAGGGAAGGTTTAGTATTGTTCTGCACCTGGCAGAGCCGGGCTTAATGCACTATTCAGCACCTAGCAGAGCTGGGTTTAGTGCCCTGTCCCATACCTAGCAGAGCTGGGGTTAGCACCGTTGTTCCGCACCTGGCAGAGCCGGGCTTAGTGCCCTGTTGCCTACCGGGCAGAGCCAGGCTGAGTGCACAGTTCCACGTCTGGCAGAGCTGTGGGCAGTACAGCTGGGTGCCAGCTGTTGAGCTGCCATTACAAATCAGGGATCACCTTTTCCAGCACGCTGCTGTTGTGCTGAGTCGGCACTTCCCTGAGCTGCGCATTCATGCAGCACCTATGGAAAGGGAAGGGTTTCATTGTGCTGAGAGCTGGAGCAGCACAGGGTGCCCATGGGAGAGGTAAAGCTGTAGCTCTGCTGAAGCCAGTGAGAAATCTCCCAGACCTACACCTGGCTGGAGCAGGAGCAGAAGGATCTCACCCACCCCCGAGTCCAGAGATGAAGTTATTCTCACCCATTGAGAGATTTTCTTGGTGTCAAGAGGTCGAGATTTTTTTTTTTCCCCTTTGCTGCTATTGTTTCCTGGCCCCATTCCTGTCCATGCAGCTGCTTCACATGTTGATGTAGAGGAACAAGGGCAAGTGAGGATCTGTGTGAAGCTCTGCGGAGCCTGTGCAGGGGTAAAAGAGACAGCATATGGAGCAGGACATGAGGCGGAGGGTCTCTTCTCACTTCTTTCCCTTTAAGCAAGGGGACTCTCTGCCTCCCTTCTCCCCCCTCCATGTCGTCCTCACCTCCCTTTGGAAATAAGCCTTACCAGCACACAGCTTTATTTCTACACCTCACTCTTTTCATGCTCCTCTCAAGATGAGCTGGTCCCCCAGGGATTACGGTGTCACAGATTCATTTTTACACTTCATGGTTCCCGTTTTGTCCCTGGATCCTGCTTTTGAGCTGTGGGGGCTGCGCAGAGCCGTGGCTCTGGAAATCCTTGTTGCATTGAAAAGGTATTTCTGATAAACAAAGCCATTTCCAACCTCTTGCTCCCAATGAATTATTGATCATTTTCCCTTGAAACCATTGCATGATGCTGTATAGCAGTGAGCACAGGCACCGGGATGCTTTCTGGGGAGACAGTTAACAGGATGTTGTTTCCTGGATTAAAATTTTAGAGCTGGGTACTAAAGGCAGAGGAAAGATACTTGCAATGGGTATTAAACACTTAAGCATCAACTCCTGATTCACATAGAAATCCCTGACCTACTAGGGTGAAAAAAGTGCAGCACTGGTTAGGAGAATGATCTATTAACAGGTTATAACTATATTTGTGGTGAGTATTTTCTACCTTTGGGGTATCCTGCATCTTTACTGTTTCTTCCCATCTCTTCAGGGACTTAGTGTTTGAATATTTAGCAGCTCTGGTGATTTAGGGGCACGTTAGTATATTTGCTGTTGTGATGTCAGTATATTTGCTGTTGTGATGTCTGAAGATGAGTGCCTTTAATTAAATGGTGTTTTCCTGTTGTTCCTCTGAGGATGAAGCATCTGCCTGGGAAGAGCATAGGGATTAAAAAAAAAATAAATGTAATCTTCAGTTCTGTGTCCTGTTTCTATAACATAGATATTTTTATTATTCAGCCAGTAAAAGGCAAAGCAGCCTGACCAGAAAGGATGTGTGTTCGTTGCATGATTCATTTATATCAGTAGTGTTGAAAAACATACCCTATTAGACCTCAGGAAAAGCAATAAAAGGGAAAAAATTGACATGATTTAAAGCAATATGGGGAAGTTCTTGCTAATCTGTTAGAAAAATGATTTAAGTGGTTTGAAGAGCTGCTGTAAGTATGCCATGTTATATCTCTCTCAGGCTTTCCTTCCTTCAGATGTGGCTTCCCACAGCTTGAGACCTTTCTCTCTGGGCGCTGTGTGAAAGCGGGAAATGGCTTTTGTCGGGGGAGTGTGAATTTGGCTTCTGCACAAACTGCTCTCAAAATCGCTGACCAAACAAGCAGAAAAAGCAGGGGAAAATGATTCCTCCTTCCTGTATCAGCTAGGGTAGGAAGATTAGTTAGAATACAATAGATTAAAACCCCAAAATCATTATTTTTTAAGGCGATTATGCCCTTTTTTTCCTCCTCTGCTGCAGTTCTCTAATCCTGTGCTCTAAATATGGCAATCCTAAGAGGGAAAATTGGCCTTTTTTTAGTAAGTGATTAATGTTTAAGGGATTCACAAGTTTCCTTTTGCAATCCATTCTAGAAGACACATTTCCAAACTGACCTGTGTGGTTTGGATAGCACGGAAGGGATTATTTTCCATTGCTCAGTTCCCACATAACGATCTCAAAAGGGAAGCTGTATGTTTTGTTTCTGTTGTCTGGATTCTTGTATCTCAGCTCAGACACCAAGATGTCCAAGGACTTGACATTTGACAGAGGCTGAATGTCATCAGAAGAGCAGTTGCTCAGTGGTTTAACATCAGTAGTGGTAGCTGAGCCATATTTACCCCTTCACTCCAAATTCCCCCTGGTGTAAATCACTAACTGTTGAGCTGAGCTGTCTGAGGTGCACTGGGGTGGCAGAGGACATTAAACCCCTGGGCTCATGGAGCGGTGGAGAAGCTGAAAGGTGTAGAAAGCAGGGGAACAACTCCAGCTCCTTCTGAGCCTGATGCAGAATGATCTTCATCCCTCGTGTCCTGTCACGATGCATCACTTGTGTCATGTAGTCAATGTAATAACGACTGTTTTTCTGGGGAGCTGTGTTTTCTGTAGGTCTTGTAGGAATATTTCTGCTGATGGAATCTTAAAAATCCTTCTCTGGAGAGGTTTGCCTGCCCTGCTTTCTGTGCACATCAGTGTCGCTCCTGGTGCAGTTGCAGACCTCAAACCTTTGTCGTTTCAGTAGGGTGGGATTTCTTTGATAAAAGCTTTATTCTTAAGTGAGAACCACAAAAGGATCTGCCTCTGCTGTGTCATAGCTCAGGCCATGAAATGGAATCGTGGCATTTATCCTGCTCTTACGTTGGGCAAATACCTCTGCTGAGGAAGAAACTGTGTGTGGTGCTGTGGAGTATTTAGTTCTGCTGCAAGAAAGCCGTGAAGGCAAAACATGATTTCTATTTAAACCTCTTAACTTAGACTGCAATACGTTCTTTCACAGAAAACTTTTTAAGAAAAATAATAAAAAACAGGGGTTTGGGGGTTTCTGTTCTACAGTGTTGTTTTTATTAGGGTTTTAATGTGTCAGGTAGAAAGCAGGATAAAGAGTGAGGATACCTAGGAAATTAAGATCACCCCAGATGGGGGATTTTTTTCTGTAAAATTATTTTAAATTGCCTTGATTTAGGAAGCTGGAGTTACACCTGTTTTTTCAATTTTCAAGTAAAAATAAAGGAAGACGACCTACAGGGCAGCTATCATGAGCACTATTAAGTAAGACTAAAATCATTCTCCAGTGTTATAGTTTGAGCTGAAATAATCCTGTGATGAAACTATGGTCTTAGTTTAATGATTGGACTTTTCAAGTCAGAAGCCATTAAAATAGGGCACCAATGTCACGGTGCAGGTGAGTAGCTCAAGGTGTAACTGCCTTTTCTGGTACATGGATGATATGCATTCTGTAGATACAGCGTACTTGGCAGATAACAAGACAGGAGTGTTTCCCCATAAGGTCATGTATGTGCTTAGGACAGGGTCAGCAATGAATTCCCACTGCTTTCTGGTGTAGTCCAGGATGCTTTGGATCATTTCACTGGAGCAGACCCTTGGAGATAATACTCGCTGGTTTTCCTGTGGCTGCCTTGCGGGGTTTGAATCTCATCTTGCAGGGATTGAGTCTCACCTTGTGTACCCAAACCAGTATCACTGTTCTGGTGGGACAATGGTATCATGCTGCTAGGAGCAGGTTGTGACCTAAAGACAAGATGGGTGATCTGACCCTTTCCATCTTAGCATCCTGTTCTTGTGACCCGTTCTGTGGCTTGTCCCCTCATGGGATAAGTTTGTTGTGAATTTCTGTGATCATAGGCTAGATGATCTTGTCACTGAACACCATTACAAGTGTGAGAGAGTCCATTAATAGTTAATGGTCAGCAATCTGTCCCTAAAGGAACTGCCTGATGGAGTCTGGTGAAACGTAAGTGATGTGTTTGCAGCCCCCCAGCCCCCGGGGCTCCTGATTCAACATAAGCATCTGATCCAGCACTGAGTCGGTTCCCTGTAGGAGAGAGGCAGTGAGGCAGATAGATGGCTTTCAGTGGTCCCCAGAAAGTCACCCACCTTTGAGCTTTGGGAGGCTGGGCTGAGTTTACTGGTTCTGCTCTGGGCAAAACATTTTCAGAGCTGTCTGAAGCCTTTGGAGAAATTCTGTTGTTTTAACAGTCTGTTTTCTTAGAAGGACAAAAGTGTTTGTGAGGTTTGTGCCTATCACCATTCATATTTGTGTTCTTCAAATGCTAGGTTTGCTAGGGAGACTAATTCAGACCCCAAATATTAGTATTTAATACTGAAAATAAGCAGGTGGATCTATCATTGTATCCATGTTTTCTATATGTTGCTGTACAAATTTAATATTAAACATTTATAACATGAAGGGGTGTTTCATATTCAAACCACATAGGTGAGCAGTGACATAGCTTGCAATCATTATGTTAAAAGAAGCTAATTAATGTGGAATGTCATTTTAGCTGGAAGTTCCTGAGTAAGCAAATACTGCATAAAAATTATAGCATGCAAAATTGACACATCTTTGATAGAACCTAGTGCTGGGATGAAAGAAATGACCTTTTGTTGTAACTACAGAATATTCTTGGTCTTTGTGAGTCAGCCCTCTGGTCAGTTAATGACTGCTGGCCTGCATTGGTGACTTCATCCTCAGGAATGGAATTACAGTTTGGGATCTGTTGGAGGCTTTGAATTCTGATCTGGAACTCTTTTGTAAGAGTCTGAAAGAAAAAAATTTAAATTATTAATAATTAAAAAATAACAAGTATCTCTGTTAGAGTTGCATAACTGCAGTATGAGTGATACCTCAAGGTGAATTATAAGTGATTGTTATCGAATTTTATATAAGCAGAAGGAAAAAAACCCTCAAATATAATATGTATGGGTCAGTCTCTTTACCCCTCTGGACTCTACACACATGCACAGCAAAAAGCTGTTCCTGCTCTAAGAGATCCCAGGCAGAGTGGGTGAGGCAGGCCACTGACCAAGACCATATACGTGCAGTGGTTCAGCATCAGAGCTGAGAGCAGGATGGATCTTCTGCCTGGAGGGGTTTCCATATTGCTGACACATCCTCCCTCAGTGTTCTGCTTTTTGTTGTTGTTTATTTGGGGTTTTTTAAAGAACTATATTGCAAATGGAGCAGGAAATCTGGAAAGGTTCTTTCACCTCCCTAAGTAACACTCAAAACGGATTGACCTCAGTTGGGTGCAGCCAGACCTGCATCCCTGGTCATGATCTCATTGGCAAACCAGACCTGAATTATTCATGCAGGTTTTAGGGATCATCTCTGAAAATCAATGGAGATGAGAATACAGAACTCATTCTTCCTTTCTATTTCCAGCTCATCTGCCAGTGGGTTTTACAGGAATGAAAACCAAAATTCATCTTCAATATGAAATTGAACCTTATAAGAAATTGTTTTGGCTCTTTTCTTTATTTAGATTTTTCTTGTGGTGTATGATAAATTGTTCAGTAAATTGCTGATGTGAAATTTAAACCTAAACTCTATGTTAAAGCAGCTACATATGCTTTGGAGGGGTGGGTCTGATGGTGCCTGCATGTTGCCTTTAGGTGTTGCTCCAGGTCATGCTTATGTGTCAGTGTTTGCTCATTTGGGTCCTTCCATCACAGGGCTTTGGGCTCCCTCTTCATCTCAGAGCCCTGTTAGTGCCTCTGGTGCACGGAAATCTTGGTACAGGAACCAAGCGTTGAGCAGTGCCCTTCTGGTAACTGATCCACGTGTCTTGCACGCTCTTTTTGTGTTATTTGATTCTTAAGGCCCAGGGAAACATCTGCAGATAACTCAACTGTGAGCTTATGTGGCCTGGAGGTGATGGATGTACTTGGCCAGTCATTTCCCCCTTGAACTGCAGCTCTAGCCCCTTGTAAAGAACATGTGGATCTAAAGATGAGATGGAAGAAAAGACAAACTACCCATTTCTGTCTCCTCACCCTCAGGGAATACAGCTGTATCTCAGGAAAAGGCTTTAGAAGTCACTGCCAGTTAAAATCGATCAGCTAGGAAGTGCTCATCGTCTGACACAGCCCTCCATGTCTCTCTACATTTCCAGGTGCCTCCCACACCACAATTAGAGGATAATGTTCAGTGCAGCTCCCCAGTAAGCCTTTGGAGTCCTTGCTTTTGTTTCATTTCCTTGTCAGCACTCTCTGGTGGCAACAGAGCAGGGTTTGGTTTTGTTGGGGGTGTGTGCATGTTGTGGGATGACCTGACCTTTCCCCCCAGTACATTGTATTTCCAAGTACACCATGAGAATGAAACAATCACCTCTCATCTCATGTCACTAAAACAAATAGAAGAAAAAAACCCAGTGGGTAGAGTTTTCTTTGAGTGCCAACAAAAAGGATGAGTGTTTGCGGTGCTAGCTGGGCATTGGGGATATCACTGACAGCTATGAGAGACCTCGATTAATGCAAGATGTGTTCTGCTGGTGAGGAGGTGTAGTGTGCTTCTTCCTAAAAGCAAAGTTAGGAGGAAAATACACAGATTTAAATACAGGTGGACAAAGGCTGTTCACCTGCTCTGATGGAGCAGATGCCCCTGAAGCTGGTCTTGATGCTGTCACTCATGGTTCCACAACCCGAGCAGGTGGAGAGCAGCTCCTTTGGTCCCATCCCCCTCTCTCCACTCCCAGCACAGTGTTCCCAAGGAAGGCAGGAGCTGGAGGTGCATCAAAACTTCAAACATCCCACCACCACTCCTCTCCAGACTGTGCATATTGCCCTAGATCAATGCTCCATAAAGTACTTAGGTGTGGTTTGGGTTGGGGTTTTTTTTAGCCTAAGCAGGCTATAAATTATTTATAATCTATAAAGATTTGACTTCAGGTGAAGTAACTCAGCAAAAGCCTGCGGAGCTCTCTTGGCACTCACTGGTCCCAGATTAGCTCCCTTGTCCCCTTCCATAGGAAGCAATGCTACTGCCCTCAGTCCCTGTGTCAAAGTCTGTAGGATAAAAGCAGGGTGCAGGCTTGCAATGGTCATGCTGCTGTAGTACAAATATGAGAAGAACCTGATTCAGGTGGCAGGGTTCCTGGTGTGGATGAAGGCCACAGCTCTGCTGCAAGCTACGTGTTAATGAACTGAGTTTCCAAGTGACAGCTAGGATGACCTCACTGGGGTGAGAAGAGGCAGTGGAACGAAGGAATCTCATTCTTGCTTACCAAGTGCTTTCAGGCTATAGTGACAAAGAAGCAATTTTTCATTCTCAAATAGAGGAGGACTTAAAATTATAAGCATCTGTGGCTTATAAAGATAGGTAACGTGACTGATGTAGGAGGCTGGATTTCCACAAGGTCAAAGGTGAGAAAAGTCAACCCCAGTAACTCCCTTCAGTATTTCCTCTGGAGATTATTGTAACAGGCTGGGCAGGACCTCAGAGATCCCAGATGAGTGTGTGAGCGCTCCTGGTCCCCAAGGCTACGTGAGGTTACCAGAGTTGTCTTGGTCTAGCATGAGTCTTGCATTTCTCAGTTCTCCCCTACTTCTCTCCCCCATCTCTCTGTGTTGCGTTTATGTTCCCAGACAAGAGCTGAAAGAAGGGGGCCAGAAGAATATTTATGGCTGTTTTGTAGTCTGTTACTATTATCTAATCACTCTGTAGCTTCCACAGTGGATGCTTTATTTTTGTCCCAGTTTTAGCACAGCCCAAAGGATGCAGATGGAAACACACTGCGTATGCTCTCAAAGCAAGCTCCCACTAATTTCCCAAGCTGGCTACAGGGCCCTGTGAATGTATGTTCTTTCCTGCAGCCTTTCCTTCATCCCTTCCCCACAGACTACTGCAGACTCAGAGTCTGCACTTTCATGGCCCATCTCCACAGCTTTGTGGGCTGGGGCCAGCAAAGGAGTTCTCCATCTCTAAAACCCATGTGTCCCATCTCACTCTACTTCATCCTTGACTGGAGCTTCAGAATAATATTTGAGATGATAGAAGAGCTCTACCTAAAGGAAGAAATCCTTTCCTGTCAGGGTGGGGAGGCCCTGACACAGTTTGCCCAGAGAAGCTGTGGCTGCCTCTGGATCCTTGGTTCAAGACCAGGTTGGATAGGCCTTTGGGCATCCTGGGCTGGTGGGGGGATGTCCTTGCCCATGGCAGGGGGTGGCACTGGAGGGGCTTTGAGGTCCTCTCCAACCCAAATCGTTCTGGGATTCTGTGCTTCACATTCCTTTTGTGAGATCCTGCCCACAGCTGGATCTGTGGTGGCTGCTCCACACACACCTTTGAATCAGGGCAGATGCCAACGATAGCACAATTTGGCAACCTGTGTTATACCATGAGCTTCACAGCAGCATTATGTTCTTCCTGGGTATTCTATGTATTTCTCAGAATAAAGCTTTATGAATAGGACTGGCTGAAATATGTAATTTCCTTTCCACAGGAAATCCTGTTGTTCTGGGAAAACCTTTTCTTCCAGTTTAAAGGACTGTGCTCTTAAAAATACCCTATGTGGGAGAGGCCAGCTGTATTTTCACTAAGGGAAACTGCACACAGGATCTGATTTTTCCAGGGTATATGGAATGTAGCCCTTGAATCATAGTCCTTGTATGTCCTTCCAGGCTTTATACTCTACCATATCCCAGGCTATGACAAAGAATGCTTTTCTGGTATTCATCTTCCCTTCATATCTCTGTTAAACATCTCATAACAAACTCAGCAGTATTTGGGTTATGGTTAAGACAGCTTTTGATTACACTGCTGCTTGTGGAGGGGTGTAGTTGAAAATTAGGAGTATTGCATCAGAATCTTTTGGAGCTTATAAAATATTAGCAAAACAAAGCCTTGTGCTGGAGCTCAAGCACAACTGTCTGTCCACAGACTCAGGAGGCTGCTCCAGAGTGGAAGCTTATACAGTGAACAGAAAAAAACCAGGCATTTCTCTTTGCTTCCAATGCTTATGCCTCATCCAAGGAAGAGGCCAAGGAAACAAAGGCAGCTCATTTCAGAGAGAGATAAACATGTGCAGGACTTTGCTGCCATTTAAATAAAGGAGGTCACAGAACTGCTCCGTCAGGCCAGTTAAAATATGAGTAGCTCATGCAAATAGAGATTTGTGTTTCCAGTTTCAGCTATATTAGATGTATCCATATATTTGTTACATGTGCTGTAAAAGTTTGGGGAAAAAGGAGCCCAAACATTATTGTTCCAATATTACAGAGCAACACTTTGAAATGAAAAGAGTGAAACATGAATCCAGCACAGGACAATGCAGAGTTACATGAAAGCCTGAGAGTTACGAGTTATCTTCCCCCTTGTTGGTTTGGATGATAACTTTCTAGGTTTACTTCTATGACAGAAGAAATACTACTGAGGAAGTGTCACACAACTCTGTTTCCCTTTGATTCTTCAATCCAAAAGTTTCCCAAACCAGCTCTGTGGAAGCATCATTCTGTCGAATACCTATTGTGCAGCTTAATTTACAGAACCTTTTTGTTTGCTGCTCTTCTGAAGCTTAAAATATTTTGAACTTAAAGTGTGATGTGTCTTTGAAGGGCTGTAATTTAAAATGCTGCAGCCTACCTCTTCCCCTTTGGCTGTTCTGTGGCCTCATGAATGAGCATGGTTAAAGCAATGACACAGAAAAGGTATTTTGAGAAGCAGCAGCAATGGGTATCATCGAAAGGCAGGCATGCTATTTTTGAGCAGCACCCCAGGCCATGACATCAGATAAAAATCTCCCAAAACCTCCAAGTAAGGCAAACATGCCAAGCTATTATCTAGTAGAAATCCCCTCACTTTGTAGAGGAGTCGGTGCTGGGTCACGCCTGTGTCCTGACGAGGTACAAGGAGGTGGGAGCTCCAGTCCAGGCTCAGCAGAGGCATCTGGGGATGATCATGGGGTGACACCAGGGTGTCTTCTTCCCCAGCTCACCACAGGCTTCAGGCTGCAAGAGATTTAGGCAAATGTATTCAAATGCAAATCTGTTCTTGCACTTCTCCTGACATTGAGCTGCTTAAAATAATCCTGAATTTTGAGGAAATTAACAGAATCTGGCAGCTACGAGTTTTCTTTTAACTGGAACAAAGTGAGAAGAGTCCTCAATTCTGGGTGGCTCATAGAGTGCTTCTGGGGGATGAAATGGCTTTTCATCCCCTGGCAAACTTTATCCCATTGGACTGGCATGTAGATGTGGACAGCTGTGAGGAGCGGTGGAGACCACAGCCATGTGAAGAATTGCTGGAAGCAGGAAAATCAGTCCTGCCCTTTAGAAAACTCTCATATTCAGTGCACTGTATTGCAGAGTGGCAGTAAAAAAATCTGCATCTGATCCACAGAAATGCTTACTGACTGTATAGTGAACATATGTTTAGTGCATATGGAATATGACACCATTGTTTACTGCATTCCTTGCTCCCAAAGAAAAGCTTCAAGAAGAAATGCTAAAAATTTGGTCATGGTTTGGTTTAAGAACAAATAAGATCTCGAGTTTTCAGGTCTCGGACTGTTTGCTAAGGTTGTACTGCTGTAAGAGAGAATTGTGAGTCGTTTTGGTGGTTTGGGTCTTCACTTCATGTTGAGGTCACCCATCACTTCGTACAGTGGTTGCCTTTCAAGCTTGTGTTCTGTTTGACTGGTTCTTTTCTGGGGGCTGCTGGTTTCTTGCTGGGTTTTTGTGTCTGTGTGAGCATGTGGTGCCAGGAAAATGTTATTGCTAACACCAGGACTCCGTGCATTTTACAGGTTGCCTTACCTGGTGTAACAAAGCCACATGCTCGCTGCTTGAAAAGGGCTCTGGTAAAATTCTGTGAAGAACAGATTGTAGTATTTCCATGGGAGCAGGGGGCACAAGGATTTGCTGCCCCTCAGGTATCTCCATGGGTGCTTTCCCACCCGCGGGAGCACACGCAGAAATCGGATGCTGTTTTAGATGGGTTTCTTGATGAAGCTATGAAAGCTCTTGAGAAGATCCTTTTTATTTCATTTACTTGACTAAGGAACGCTTGTGCCAAGGAAAGTTTTAGAACTCTCTAACGTGGGGGTCAGTGGTGTTGTATTCCTTCACAGTCTTAAGTGACATACTTCTATATAGAGAAGATCACAGCCTTGTATTCTGCTCAGGAAGCCATGCTGCAATGTAAAGTCTCCTTTGGCCAATGCAGAGGCAGCCTGATAGCTAAGGTCTGTCTGTCCCTGTATTTTTGGGCACGACGTGCCAATGTGAATCTTCACTCTGCTCACCAGTGTCTCGTTTGATTTTTTCACCAGGAGCTCTGACTCTGAAGAAGCCTTTGAGACCCCAGAGTCCACTACACCGGTAAAGGCACCACCATCACCTCCGCAGCCACCCCCTGAAGCAGCAGTGGCAGCAGCGGTTATAGCAGACGTAGCAGACCAAGAAATAAAACCCCATCTGCCCTTGGAAGACACAGGTAATGAGTGTGTGATGAGTGGGAGAGGTTGCTGGGGAAGGTGAATCACAGAATCACAAGGTGGAAAATACCTTTAAGATCATCCAGTCCAACTGTTCCTGTCCTGTGCTAAACCAGATCCCTGAGCACCTCATCTACCCGTCTGTTAAACACACCCAGGGCTGACACAACTCCTTCTCTGGGCAGCCTGTTCTAGCCCCTCACAAGTCTTTCAGTAAAATATTTTTTCCTAACGTAGGATCTGAACCTGAAGCTGGAGGGAGCTGTTGGTGTTAGGACTGGCAAGGAATTGATGCTAATAAAGTGTTTCCTGGAAGATTAGTTGCTGTAGGCTGGGCTTTATCCATTCTATGAGGAAATCCATTCGGTTGCTCCTTGGAATAAAGTGTTAGAGAATTTGTCTATAACATTTGACACGTAAGAAAAGAGGAGTTTACTAGGAAAACAGATGCAGGTACCTGGGTAAGCACAATTAGGAATAACAGTTAACAAAATGTCATTTTCAAACATTATCAGCTGAAAGAGAAGGCAAGCAAAAAGCTCATAGAACAATAGAAATATTTATGCTGGCTCTGTGGTGTGGCATTACGCTGTGGTGCAGTATAGGAGGAGCACAGGAGTGTATGTGAAGGTATGTATAATATACATACACAAAAATCAGTACATGATGACAAACCTTTGAAAAGGGAACGCTCTAAGAAGTGCTCTTTGTTCTCCAAATTGAGTGATGGAAGATGGGGGAGTAGGAAGTACTCATGTTAGCCCAAAATAGCTTTGTTTGGGCTGTCAGGTGACAGCCCAACAATTTAAGATTGAATTCCCCATTATGCTGTCTTCTTTCCCATCTGAAAGTCGAGTCATCTTGATCACCTGGCTAAATTGTGGAAAGGTAATTTTGCTCTGAGCAGACTAAAGCTCACTCATATTTCTTTGGGAAAGATGTACACATTACTGGTGGTGTTTTAAAGCTTGTTTTCCACTGGAGGAGCAGCTGTGTTTAGCAGTGGGCAGAGCAACACATGCATTCCAAAGGCTGTCCAGCTTTGAAACCTTCAGAAAATTGGCAAATAAGTCTTGGAGATGTCTTGAGCCACCTAATGCATTCCTGGGAGTTTAAGTCCCTGGGATTAAGAAATGCTCTTTAAGATCATAATTTATTAGATGCGTTTATAAGAAGCTAGGAAGACGTTCAACCAACTGATTCTACAAAAAAAAGAAGTAAGAAATACTGAGACATCCTGACAGTTTTTCTTTGGGGCAGTTAGAGGTCCCTCTCCCTTGCAGCAAACATTGTTCACCCTCCATCTTCTTTCCTTTTTTCTAATCTTTTGTTATCTAGTGGTTACAAAATAAGTGCTGAGAGAACAAAAGAACGCATACGCTAAACAGGACTGGAGTGTGGTTTTAATTACTGCAGTAGATTATCTTCAAACCCTTGATTACACATGTGCTTCCTTGGCACATGTGATTCTTTTTTTTTCTTTCCCTACATCCCAGATCTCCCTGTCCTTGCTTTCAGATATTTCTGGAGAAAGGTAGGGAACTGAATGTATCTATTCACAGCCAGTCTGAGCTCTATTGAAGGCTGTTGGGTGGCAGCGATGAAAACATTTCATTTGCAAGTAAGATTTGACCATGGGGGGCAAGTTACACAAACTAACAGAGCTCTGTTCAGCGTGCCAAAATTATGGAAAATGCAGTTATCCAACAGGGGAAGGAAGATGCCTAATGCAGAAAAAATGCAAACGTAGGAGGGCAACACAAAGCTTTCCTTGGTTTGGGAAATCTTTAGAAGAAATTAATAATTCTAAGACCATAGCTTAGGTGTTTCTCTGTTCTTCAGCAACTCGAACAGGGAAACTTTTTGTACATCCTAAGCCACTTGAGTTAACAGTTGTCTTGTAGTTTCCTTACCTCATAGGTTACGTATGTGGGAATGAATCCCTTCCTCGGGGGTTACGGACAGTTGGAGCAGAGCTCCCCATTGGTACCGTACAGCTAAATAAATAGGCTTTAATAAAAGAGGAGCGAGGAATACGGGCAACCGGAGAGCCTGGCACGCACGCAGGGAGAGGCAGCAACGTCCAGCTGGGTTTCTGGTTTACCAGCTGCATGGCTTCTTTGCCTTCTGCGTGGGGCTGGTGACTGAGCGTGCGTTTGGATGGAAGGAGGGAGCCTCGTAAGTGTTAAAAGGATTATTTCATCTCTACCTGACAATAATTACTTATGCAGCCGGCTGCGGTTGTGCTGCACGGTATCATTAGTGCAACAGCTGGACCCCACTGCTGGAAAGCCAAGAGGAGAGATTTTAATTAGGTTGACTTCAACTCTAGCTTAATAAATACGATGAAAATGAGATATAACTAGGATCATCCTGGGCTTGTGCCAGCTCCTGGTGGGGTAAAACCTGCTGCGTGGCTCTGGTCCATCAGCATAGAGCGGAAGAGGGGAGTCAGGCTGCGGGCAAGTCTGGAGAGGAAGAGGAGTAATGTATGGCAACTACCTCTGAATCCTGGGAAGAGTCATTAATGAGCCCTTCCCTTCCTCCCTAAATGCTTCATTCCTCCTGGGGAACATGGGTTATACTCTCGAGGCAAATGAGGGTGTGTGTTTATTATGTTATTTTAGTAGCATTTTAAATGATAAAAAATTAAATACCTTGTTTCTGGGCAGGAATTCCTGGCCAGGTAGGGGAATGTCTTCTGCCCCCTCTTTGCCAGTTGATTAATGAATTCAGATTATATACACAGGGGAGGTGTGAGAGTCCCCACTATGCACTACAGCCTGCTGACCAGGAGATGGGACACCTATATTCAGGTTTTTTTGTGCCAAGGAAATTGAGGTCAGGCTTTCCAGTAGAGAGATGATGACCCAGACAAAAACAAACTGAATTTTTTATATGGTAAACATTCTTCTTCAGTGTTTATCCTTTTGAAGCCTCACACAGAAAAATTGAAAATAAATTTTACATACAAAGTTTTCTCTCTGAATAAATGACAGAAGTATTTTTACAGAATTTTTTTAAAAAGCACACTACTAATTGATTTCCTAACTTCAAAGGCTTCTCATAACAAGCAAGAACTTAAAATAAACCATGTTTCAGAATTTCTAGCATTAGGTAATTCCAATGCCTATATGCTTTCGGCAAGATGTACTTTTCTCCTGAGTTATTTCATTATAATAGTACGTGGGTGCATGCTGTATGCATTTCCCAAGGGTTTGCCTTTGCTTTTCTCTAGAAAACAGAACTAGAATTTAAATTCCTCTGTATTTGCTTTATTAGATCTGGTTAAATTTTATTTCTAAGCCTTTCAAAATAGTGTTTTATTTTGTTTCCAGCTCAGCAGCATTAAAGCCTATTGGGTTTCTTCCTATTTTAAGAGATGCTTCAGCAAAGAACAACATGCTCCAATGTCTCAGCACACAGAGCAGCTCCTCCACTAGAAGAATTTCTTATCATTTAAGGAGAAAAATATTTTAAAATAGCTAGAAGTACTTTGTGTGTTCTAACCCCTTAATATATCTTCATTATTTATAAAGAAAGAGTTCAGATTTAGCTCCAGTAAGTTGTTCTTTAAATGACTCTCTAAAATGAATCTGAAGTTCCAAAGTTTAGGTTTTGGAATATATTTTTGTAAACACCTCCCTGGAGAAGGATGCCCTGGGGTACCGCAGTGCTGAGAGTGGCACTCAGAGCTCCATGGGTGAGGCGGCAATCAGTGATGCGCATCAAAAGGAAACAAGCCTGCCCTTGCCTTGGCTGCTTCAGTGGCTACTGCCACTCAGCTTCTGCACTTGAGCTCCTGCACTTCCTTCCTAAGGCTGAAAAAGAGACTTCAATGCCCATGCTGATCTAAAACCTTTGCATGCCTCCTGTTGTTTTGTATTCGATATGAGGTGGTGGCAGCAATGTCATTAGTTTGATATCCTCATCAGTGGACAGGTGGGACCATATGTGTGGGATTTATTACTCTGTTAGATTGTTTAGGGATCTTTATTTAAAGGAGGCTGTCTCTGCCTCGCTGTTCTCAGGGGATGTAGAGTCTTCACTGGCACCTCAAGTGCCATCAAAATTGTGGTACTTTGTAATGTACAAAAACCTCCAACACTTCTGTAGTTGGCCAGAAGCTTTTTTTTTATGTTTTGATTGCTTTTTGCTCCAGAAATGTGTTGTTTATCAATGTAAACAGCCCTATAATGTCTTTCTAGCACTTTTGCTGCAGCCATAAGACATGACAGGTAGATAAATGCCGTGGAGCTCCCATTTAGAGGTCTCACACCTGGATACAAGGAGGTGGTTTTGTTCATGCCTTTGATTTGGGGTTTATTTATACTCTTCATACCTGACCCAAGCAAAATGTTTTGAGAAGAAATTGCCTTGTGGAAGGAGCAGAACTTGGACCTTCCTTTTTAATGAATGGAACGAGGGGGGCTTTGGGGGGTTGGCTGGATTTTATGGCAGCTATCACTCATCTTCTTGGAGTGCTTTATAAAACTCAGCATCTTAATTTTCATAGCTTGTGTTGTACAATGTTCCTTTTCCCATCAAATTGCATTTTTATAAAATGCTGTGGTTGGAAATACTGTTTAATTCTGTGATTAAAAGGACTGTCTGGAGTTAATTATTTTAATGTCAGGAAAGAATGGTCTTCATCTCTCTTTGTAGTAATAAATCTGTGCTGTCCTGCAATAGTGAACACCCTTCATGTCTTCCTCTCCAGCGTTTCTGCTCTTACTAGTACTGAGCCAATTCTGTTGCAGTGCAAGGGAGTCCAACAGCAGCATTTCACTCCTTCCAAAAGCCATGTTTTCTGAGCCTCTTCCACAGATTCTTTCACAAAGAGACAATAAAAATGTCACAGTAGCAACTCAAGCGACACTCTGCAGAAATCTGTACTCCAGGGAAAGGTTTTGATTAGGAGGAAGTTGTGAAATAAGCAATTAAGGAAGATTAAAGCTCTGCACGATGAGCACACCAAATTTCAGTGCTGTTTTGCTTGAAGCAGCTGGAAAGCCTTGTAAGCTCCCTTTGTCACTGTGATGCATCCCTAACCTCCCCTCTGCCCTTCCTGTTATTTACAGTCCTGCAGGGCATTGATTTGATTTTATTTTGGGGATTTTGTTTTATTTTTTTTTAATTTCTTTTGGGAGGGGGTTGTCATTTTGTTTTGGGGGGGTCATTTTGTTTTGGGGGGGGGTTCATTTTGGTTTGGGTTTTTTTTTTCATTTTGTTTTGTTTTAACATGTGTCTATACTGACTTCGACCAGGAGCCCTCAACCCTGTCAGGCCTCTAGCACAAGTTGTAATGAAAGTGATGCTTAATTGCAGATGACTCCTTGTTCAAATCCCCCTTTATTTCATGCTGACCTACATTCATACTCTGCAGACGTCTTTGCTGTGCCGGTGTTTGTTGTAATGTATTCCCCTTAAGTGTCTTCCATCCCTGTGTCAGTGTGAAATGTACAGATTACCCTGATGCTGGAGTTCTATGGCGCTCTCTGAGTCCCCTCAGCAGCAGGTCTGTCCGTGTCAGAGTGATGTGTCTGTGAAGTGAGCTCCAGCTCGGCTGGCAAATCAAGTCTAATTAATGAGCAATCAGCTACAGTGAAACCAAGCCCAACCTGGAGGAGATGAAAGGGAAAAAATAAACTTTTATCACATTCATTTAGCAGAAAAACAGGTGAAAATATTATTTTAATTGATGTAATTTAGTCAATTTATGCAGTCTTACAAGAGGTACTGTGTAGCCATCACTCCTGTGACAATCCCTGCGAATAAATACATGGTGCTAGTCTCAGGTACTGCTTTGGGAGGTGTGTTCAGTTCCCTTAAATCTTCCCTGTCTTCTACATCCATAAATAAGAATCCTTGTAATCTCTATGCTGACATACCATTTCTTTTGAAACAAAGAAAAACTGTGTTTTTCCTGTTTTTAATGCACTCACAGCTTCTCAGTAAATGTAGTTACTGATTCTCTGGCTATATTACTTTTATGAACAATTTTCAGTGAATCATAGAATACTTTGGGCTGGAAGGGACCTTAAATATCATCAAGTTCCAACCCCCTCTATATTGGAGACTAGCACAGGGGAAAGGGACCTAGGGGTCCTGGTGGACAGCAGGATGACCGTGAGCCAGCACTGTGCCCTCCTGGCTAGGAAGGATAATGGCATCCTGGAGTGTATTAAAAGGGCTGTGGTTAGTAGGTCATGAGAGGTCCTTCTCCCCCTCTGCTCTGCCCTGGTGAGACTGTACCTGGAATATTGTGTCCAGTTCTGGGCCCCTCAGTTCAAGAAGGACACAGAACTCCTTGAAAGAGTCCAGTGCCGGGCCACCAAGGTGATGGAGTGGAACATCTTCACTATGAGGACAAGCTAAGAGAGCTGGGCCTCTTTAGCTTGGAGAAGAGGAGACTTGAGGGCTGACCTCATCAGTGTCTATAAATATGTAAAGGGTGAGTGTCAGGAGGACAGAGCCAGGCTCTTCTTAGTGATGTCCAGTGATAGGACAGGGGGTGATGGGTGCAAGCTGGAGCACAGGAGGTTCCATATGAACATAAGAAAAAAATTTTTGACTGTGAGGGTGGCAGAGTTCTGAGACAGGCTGCTCACAGAGGTTGTGGAGTGTGCCTCTTTAGAGACCTTCAATACCCGCCTGGATGCGTTCCTGTGAGACCTAATCTAGATGCTCCTGCTCTGGCAGGGGGTTGAACTAGATGATCTTTCAAGGTCCCTTCCAACTCCTAAGGTTCTGTGAAATGTCCCTTTGGTTTGTCTGTCCTTCAATAATTGCTTAGTCCATTTATTTATATTTTTTTACCTGTGGTAATGCAAGATTATAGTAAAGTTTATTAAGCTCCAGTTTTCAGAAAGTGCTTAAAAGTCACGGAGTTTTCTGTTTGTTCCCACAGGATTATGTTCAGAAACTGTACCCATAACTGATGTGTCACACAGTGAATCAGTTGAAGAAAGCCCTTTCCGTCCCCCTCCCATTCATTTTCCACCGTCTTCGATGAGGACAAGCCAATAGCCAGCAGTGGAACTTACAACTTGGACTTTGATAACATTGAGTTGGTCGATTCTCTCCATGCCTTAGGACCGAGCTCTCCAGAAGCCAAGAGTCGTGATCCCAAAGCGAATGTTCGAAGGAAATCTACCGACTCAGTCCCAGTTTCCAAATCTACCTTGTCTCGATCTCTTAGCTTGCAAGCAAGTGATTTTGATGGAGCATCTTATCTTGGCAATAGTGAGACATTAGCACCGGCAGCAGATGTGTACGGTACCGGCTCAAGTAGTGCTTCTAGTACGCTTAAGAGAACAAAGAAATCCAGACCGGCTTCCTTAAAAAAGAAGCAGTCAGCCAAAAAATCTCTGGATGCTCCACCAGTGAAGGAAACACCCCAAGAACCATCTGACCTTGGCCAAGCAGCTTGCGCCCCAGGTGAGGATAAACCAGTGTCTGAAGCAAAGGCTGACTCAGTAAAGCCTGAATGTACTGAACCTTCTCAAATCTCTGCTGAGAAACAGGAGGCCCCACCTGTGCCTGAAGGATCCTACCAGTTGGATCCAGAGAGTTTTGAAGGGATTAGCTCGTTTAGCACTGGAGGCAGCAAAGTACAAAACTCTCCCCCTGCCAATAAGAAAACACTACCTCTTACAACGGCACCAGAGGCTGTGGAGGTGACTCCGCCTGACACTGGAGGACAAGAAGACCCTCCAGTCAAAGGCATTGCAGTGAGGCTGGAGTTTGATTATTCTGAAGAAAAAGGGGGAGTGAGGACCAGCAGGAGAATATTCCTCCTCCCAAAAAAGCAGGTAAAAAGCCCGGTGCTAAAATGCCGCTACGGAGGCCAAAGACTAAAAAGTCAGTGGAAAAGCTTGACAGTGCTCCAACCACACCCACCAAGTCACCTCCTGATCCAAATGAAATCCCCATCACAAAAGGCTCCTACACTTTTGATATCGACAAGTGGGATGATCCCAATTTTAACCCCTTCTCATCTAGTACAAAAATGCAAGAATCGCCCAAACTGCCTCAACAAACCTACAGTTTTGAGCCCGACGTGTGTGAGGACTCTATTGACCCTTTCAAATCCTCTTCCAAGATAGCCAGCTCACCCTCTAAATCGCCAGCTTCCTTCGAGATACCAGCCAGTGCCAATGAAACTAATGGAACTGAAGGAGACAACTTGAATAAACCTGCAAAAAAGAAGAAGACGCCACTAAAAACGTAAGTTAAAGGGCACAGCTGTTTCTAGCTTAGGAGCAGCACGTTCCTACCCCTTTGTGCAGTTACACCTTGATTATATTTGAACAGAGAAAGGAAGATGCCATTGGATGTTGGTAGCCACACAACAGGACTCAGGATGAGGAAACGCAACCAGTTTCCTCAAGAGCTTGATGTTTCCAGACTGAAAGGCAGAACCAGGACTACATCAAACTAGATTAGGCCATCGGACTGGCAGTTGAATTTTTGGAGTCTGGGGGCTCAGTGTGGCTTTGAGTCTGATTTAAGTCCAAATTTTACCAGTTTTGTATCAAACTTTATGTGACATCGTCTTGGGAATTTGGTACTATTTAAGGTAATCAAAGCATTCACACCAGTCAAGACTTTTTTTAATTTTAATTTTTGTGAGTAGGATGTGAAATAGTAAGATAATGACCGATCTCCTAGTGCACTCAGCAGGAAGATGATTTTATCCAGTAACTTACATGTTTTAAAAGAAAGTAACCTGAAACAAGAGGGTGCATTATTGATATATTATTTTTTTAAAAGAAAATCCAATTTTTTAAAAAGTAAATACATTTATTTACAGAGTAAAAGGATCTGGGGGTGTTGGTTGACACCTGCCTCACTATGAGCCAGCAGCGTGCCTGAGTGGCCAAGAAGGCCTTATGGCATCCTGGCTTGTGTCAGGAACACAGTGGCCAGCAGGGCCAGGGAGGTGATCATCCCCCTGTGCTCAGTGCTGATGAGGCCGTACCTCAAATACTGTGTTCAGTTTTGGACCCCTCACTACAAGACAGAAGTACATCGAGGCCCTGGAGCGTGTCCAGAGAAGTGCAGTAAAGCTGGTGAAGGGGCTGGAGCACAAGTCTGATGGGGAGCAGCTGAGGGAGCTGGAGAAGAGGAGGCTTATTGCTCTCTACACCTACCTGAAAGGAGGTTGTGGGGAGCTGGGGGTCAGCCTCTTCTTGCAGATAACTAGTGATAGGACAAGAGGGAATGACCCCAAGTTGCTCCAGGGGAGGTTCAGGTTGGAAATGAGGAGAAATTTCTTCTCAGAAAGAGCAGTTGGGCATTGGAACAGGTTGCCTGGGGAGGTGGTGGAGTCACCATCCCTCGGGGTGTGCAAGGAAAGGCTGGATGAGGTACTTAAGGACATGGGTTAGTGAGTGATACAGGTGGTAGGGGGATGGTTGGACTAAATGATCTTGGAGGTCTTTTCCAACCTCAATGATTCTGTGATTCTATGAAATACAAGACTAAATAATGTGAAATGTTTCCTTTCTGTGACATAACATATGTTGGTACAGAAGGGTTTAAATCTCCCAGACTGCTACTCAGTCAGGAAATATCCAGCTTTTAGACACAGCTGGCAAATCACAGGATGAATTTTTGTATTTAGATTGTTTGATGGAAACCCTCAGTAGCTGCTGCACTGATCCTGGAGTTCAGTTGCTGGTGTGCATGTTACTTGATCTGCTCAGACATGGTTATTTTGAGTTGGTAATCGGGAAGTTTATATCCCATTTACCTGAAATCAATATCCTGCCTGTGTCTATGAAAAAGCATCTCAGTGCGTGTCCCTTCATGGCTTAACTGTTTCAGCTGGCTAACAACGTGACTAAAAGACGTGAAAAGCTTGACAAGTTGGAGATAGGCTGGTGAATGTACAGCAGTACAAAAGATGTCCTCCCTTAGAGAGTAAGATGAAGATTATTCGGGTTTTCCTGAGCAGGCTGCTGCCCTCTGGGCTTCTAATTCACATCCCTTGTCAGGTTTAAGGAAACTTGTGCCATTTTTTTTTTCACTTTAGTGGCATTTCTGACTTAAGGGAAGTATAGACCACCTTATAGTTGAGTTGTTTTTTGAGGAGAGGAGCCTGTTTTTTTCTGATGTGTCTTCTTTTTGAGGTAGGCTTGAAATTTAGCAGAGATCGAGGTGGGAATGAAGACTCATGGTAAGCTGACACATTTTCCAAGCCTGCAGTCCAAACTGGTTTGGTCTAAACCAAGAAGACTTAAATGCCTGACTGCGTGAGAGGAACAATTTGAATCTTACTGGGGAGGTGCAGAGGGACACCATCTCCTTAAGTCTGATATTTGCTGCCAGCCAGAGCCTCCTGGTGTCCTCCAGGAGCTGCAGTGGAGTTCACAGGCCCCCAGTATAAACCTCTCGGGCCCACACATCTGCTCTGAATAGTAAAATCAATACCAAGGTGGTTAATTTAGGGACAATGTGACTTTACAAAGCGTTTGCTAAACCACATCCATCTTTGGGAAGATCCATCACAGGAAGGACTTGTCCTTAATTTCATCGCTGCTCTTTGCCATGGGGAAGCGATGAAACTACCCTAGAGCAGGGCTTACAGGTTTGTAGGTCGGGAGGTTTTCAGGAATGCTGCAGCCCTGTAACGGACTTACACAAGTGGTTTCTAACAAAGGAGAGAATCTGCATATTTATACACAGTGCAGCCTCTAGCCATAATGCTTTCTAGAAGAAAACAAGCTTAAGGCTTGTTGGAGGATACCAGGGGAAACAGTGGCTTTTTCTGGCTTGGGTCTCTCTTCTTCCTGACAAGGAACTTTGGCATGGCTGCTCCGTGGGGTCTGGTGCATGACAGAACCCCTGGCTGGGCAGAGCGATGGGCTGTAGGACCCTCCTTGGCAATGCTCCCAGTCAGGGACAGGAGAGAGAAGTCAGTGCAAAAAACTTCAGCTCCAAGGGGCAGAAAGGAGGGTGTTTGAATAAGGAAATAGTACTGTAATGTGCCAGTGCTTCTAAAACCTAATCAATGGACAATTTTGCAAAGCCAGGAGTTTTTACTAGCATTACTGAGGGATGTAGAAACAAAACTATATGGACCGGTTTGAAAATGTGTTCCTCTTGTGGAAATACAGCAGTTTCTAGGTTAGACCTGTGGGAGTTGAAGGCAGGCATGAGTTAAAGCCATTCTGAATCGAACTGCTTTGGCTCTGTGCCCTCTGCTAGGTCTTACCTGCGTTAAATCAATACAAATAATCAGGTTTTAGTCTTGAATGAAACCTGCAGCAGTCTAAGCATTGACCTCCACGTGAAAAGATGAGATTTTTAGAAGAGGTTGTCAGCTCGATGGAAATTACTCTCTGGTCATACACCTAAGTGCCCAGGTGGTTTGAGGCAGCTCATATTGCCCAGTTGATGGTGAACAAAGAGCAGGCGATGCCTCCTGAGTGCCTCCTTGTAGCGATGGGTAAGAATAGGCAGCTCATGTAGACATTGCTCAGGACCTGCTGGGTGATGGGAAGCTGTGTTTAGAAACACAAGGTGCCAGCTTCTAATTAGTAGATGAAAACTTTTCTTAGCCTTATTTGTTTGGCAAGATTTGCTTGCAGTTTTGGGACAATCAGTTTGTTCTGTCAGAGCACAAAGTTGGGTTTCCATGAAAGCCAAAGGAAAGGGGATTTTAGGAAACGTCATTTTCTTTCTTGACTTGGGTGAAGGATTTGAAATGGTCAAGTAGCTTTTTCTGCATTGTCGTAACAGATCAGGAGCCATGAATAAACCTTGCCTAACCCTGCTCTTTCCTCAAGCTTGGCTGCCATTCACCAACCGTTTTACATCTCCAGATAATAACAAACACTGTGTTTTGAAAAGAAAGCAGGTGGCTACCATCAGGGAAGGCACAAACCGTTAGTGTGTTGAAAGGAACTTAACTCAGAGGCTTTGAAAAATGCGTTTTGTAAGATGAAAGCGTGTCAAAAGTACAGATTTGGATCTGAAAGTACTGCAGAACTTGATGAGTATTTTTTTTCCTCCCTGTGTATTTCATAATAAAAAGTAGAGGCTGAGAAAATATGGGTAGAAAATATGCATGATCAGATGGCCTTAACACATTAACATTAACGGAGTATTTGTAGGTTTATCTTTTTTGTCAGTTCCTTCTGTCTGTCTCTCTCTTCTTTGTCTTATTTGTCTTAGGATGGTAGAAGATGTGATGTCTGTATGTTCTCTGTTGTAAGTAATTCTAAGCTAACAATTCAAGCTTCCTCTTTGATTTATGGGCTTTTTAATTTTACTTCTTTATTTTTGCAGCATGATCAATTATTATTCAGCATGAAGCTTTTCTGTTAACTATTTCCCTTCGCTGGCGCATACGAAAGCTATTTTAAGTAAGATGCCTGGCTGTGAATGAGCTTTGAGGAATCAATTGCCTCGTTATCTATTTCCCTATCAAAGAAGATCCTCTTTTTAAAAATATATAGATTTGGTATCCTGAAGCTAAAATAGGAAATGTTTATTTCTACCATTGTACAACGCCACTGTACAATCAGTCTTTAATAAATACTGCATAAAGTGTTTCTCCTTCTTAAAGGCATGTTATCCTAATTACTTGTAGCTTCCTAACTAGATAATTAGTAGCATCGAACACACCAATATTCAGCTGTCCAATTTATTTTCCCCTCTAGATGTGGTATTGATTTCCCCTCCGCTGATTGAAACCCACCATTGTAATTTCTAGTGTTGATCCTGACATCACTGATGGGGGATGAGCCAGTGGGCAGTGATTTTTGCCACTGCAACTCAGCTCAAACACTAAGTCTTTATCAGTGAGCTTGCTGGGATATTTTTCTCCCCCTTCTCGATGGTAACAAAAATGTGTCTGAATCACTCTGGCTATAGGCATCAAGAGGACTGATAGAGCATTGGTTTATTCCCTAGTTAGAAAATATCTTTAACCGGTTGTGAATAAACATAAAAGCAAGGTTCATACTCATACACCAAGACATTATGGATGTTCTTCATTCCTTTTGCCTGATTGAAACCTGTGGGGTTTTGAAGGGCTACAGTGCCCGTGCTCCCGGTCTGTGCTGTGAGGGTCAGGGGAACTGGAAGCAGAATTGCCGTATTTTGTTTGGGGGGGTTGTTTGAAAGAGGGTCCATTTTGCACCTCTGTAATGATAGAGCTTTGTTCTGCAATCCTGGGAACAGCATCCACCTCAGCAGCTCATCCAAAGCATACTGAATTTTTCCCTAAGGATTCAATCCTTGGAGCTTAATGCCCAAATTTATCAGAGTTTTAATTTTCGGGGAAAGATGTGATTTGGGCCTAATTTTCAGATGGGGAGCTGAAGCAGGCAGAAGCTAAATAACTTGCTTAAGGCCACTGAGGATGTTTGTGGTGAAGCAGGAGTTTGAATCGCAGTCGATCAGCATCGCTGTTCTGTGAATGTGTTGGTGGTTGGCATGAAAAATATGGCAATCCTGCTTTCCTCAGCTTCTGGGGAATCAAGGCCTGTTCCAAGTGCATGACAAGGATATGTAACTATGGCATGTTTCTCTGTGGAGCTGCTGCATAAGGGATGGGATTTGAAAGCAGAAGGGCTTACAGAGGTTGCATTGTCTGTGGCTGTTTCTTGCTAAGTGTGAAATGACCTGATTCCTGCTGGTATTACTGTACTAACTCTTTTAACTTTATTTTCAGTGATACATTTAGGGTGAAAAAATCACCAAAACGATCCCCACTATCTGATCCTCCTTCTCAGGTAAAGTAATGCCGTACTTTGATGTGTGTAATTGGTGTTCTTGTCGGGGCAAAAAAAGGGAAATTTGATGTATTTAATTCTAGAATTGTACATTTGATAGTGAAGGAGGTTTTTGTAAATAATAGAAACGTATTTGCCCCTGTACTTGACATTGATGAGGCTGCACCTCGAGTGCTGAGTCCAGTTCTGGGCTCCTCACCATCAGAAGGACACTGAGGTCCTGGAGCGAGTCCAGAGAAGGGCAACCAGGCTGGGGAAGGGGCTGGAAGGCAAATCCTCTGAGGAGCAGCTGAGGGAGCTGGGGGTGTTCAGCCTGGAGAAGAAGAGGCTGAGGGGGACCTTCTCCCCACCTCCACTGACCTGCCAGGAGGGTGCAGAGAGGTGGGTGCTGGTCTCTTCAGCCAGGGGACAGGAGATGGGACAAGGGGCAATGGGCTCAAGCTACCCCAGGGCAGGGTCAGCTCAGCTGGGAGGGCAAAGTTCTTCCCCGGCAGAGTTGTGGGGCTGTGGCCCAGGCTGCCCAGGAAGGGGGCTGAGTCCCCAGCCCTGGGGGTGTTTAACATGTGGGTAGATGAGGTGCTCAGGGATCTGGTTTAGCACAGGACAGGAATGGTTGGACTCAATCTCAAATGTCTTTTCCAACCTTGTGATTCTGTGATATCGGTGTCTATGTATAGCACCTGGGGCTATAACAATAAGGTATTAACCTTTCGGTCTCTAAAAGCATCTATACAACACATATTAGATCTAGTATTTGCTCTGGGAATTCCAGTTAAGCTATGAATAACCATACTTTGGAAAGTGTTATGTTACAGTGAAGCGACGATATGAATAACATCTTCAGTTGGTTGTCTGAAAAACTATATGTAACTATCCACCCTGGAGTTTTTAGATTAGAAAGTAAGAAACTAAATGCATCAAATTGGTGGGCTGGAGGGGAATTAGAAATAAAACAAGTGGGCTGATCTACCAGGAACATGTGGTTGGATGGTTTTATTCCTTCTTGTAAACTGCCGGCAGGTGGTTTTCTTGGAAGAGAAGTGAGCAAAAGCTGTTCTGCCTACAAAGGCCTAACTGCTTTGATGCAGCATGGCTCCTTCTTTGCTGCTGTTCCTCTTCCTGTCATCCATCCTACCCTTTTATTTGCGCTGCTCAGCAGCCTGGAAGTGAAGAAAGGGTTCGTGACCTCACAGACCTGTGGAGGTCTGCTCCTATGAGGGAAGCCAAAAAAAGTCAGTTTTGGTAGTCAGAGGCTTCAGTCATGGGTGATGTCGTGACACTTATGTCAAGTGCTGAAGAGATTTAAAGGGCTCTGGGTTTTCTTTCTTCCTTCTTAGCAAGGGCAGCTTTGCAATGCGAGTGTTTATCATGAAAGAGTTCAGTTACACTGGGAAAACTGGCTGCTAGCAGAGCTGTAAATGAAGTACCTCCATATTTTTCATGAAGTATTTTATACAGAGCTGCAGCCAAGAGCAGAGAACTAAAAAGATGGCTGTGGTTGTGCAAAGGAATTCAGAGAGTTAATTATTCGACATGTTAATGAAAGATAATAGAGTTAATTGGCACTTGTTTTCTGCAGGATCCCACTCCACTGCCTACTCCAGAAACACCTCCCGTCATATCCACGGTGGTTCACGCGACAGATGAGGAGAAGCTGGCGTCTTCAGTGACCAGTCAGAAATGGACCTGCATGACAGTGGACCTGAACACGGACAAGCAGGATTACCCACAACCCTCTGATCTGTCTACGTTTGTTAATGAGACTAAGTTCAGCTCTCCTACAGAGGGTATGCTTTGCAGAGGGTCTGCCTACATCCAGCTATCTTTATGTTGCTCAATGCAAACTTTATTATTTGGGACCCCCAAACAAGGATGCTCTTTGGACCAGTTTGGGGAACTTGGCAGCTTTGGGGAACTGAATATAAGACCCAAGTTGTCAGACCTTGAGTCTTCAAGGAAGAGCAGAGAGGAAACTTAAAGGAAAACTAAAGGAGCCTTTAGAGAAAGGCTTTTCCTTTCTTTGTAAGGATAATTGTAGACATGCTCAGATCCCCTGTGCATGTTACCTGTTCTCTCCGTGCCTTTGTGGGAGACTGGGGTCTGGTCTCATACTGCTCTGGGTTATCACTCTTGGATCCATTTATTGAGCTACTGACTGCACCTGAGCCTGTTCCTCTTACCTGCATGGGAGAAAGTCTGAGCTTAAAACTCTGCTCAAAGTTTGTGCACTGCATTAAGACCCTTAACATTCCATCTCTGCTCCAGGTTCCTAGGATACAGATATCTTTATGCATAAAATAGTCCAGCACACCACCTGCATAAGATAGGTATCATTCAAATGCCAGGTAGAAGTTCCTGCTAGATCAACTTACTCATATTTTTCCTGTGGCACCTTCCTACATGCAGTTGTGAGCTAACACTGCAAGTTCTGTTCAGAGAACTGTCATTCCAGGTCTGTGAAGAAAGAGAAATTAGAAAATTTGTGTGTGGCCTTCCATGGGGTTGCCAGAGGGAATGCTGCTTTGCAACATCTGCTCCAAGGGCAGATTTTCAGCTTTGTGGGTGGGAAGAATGTATGAGTTTAACTTGGCTTAAACTACTTCTTCGTGATCAGAACTTATTTTTACCTCCTGATCTTTCAACCCGTGTCCCAGTGTCCCATTAAAACTACTTTATGCCATTTTAGACTGGATCTGAGGACTTTTTACCTAAGAACTTCTAAGCTCTTGGGTCAAGCAACTTTGACATTAAAAGGCATGAATAATCACAGCAGCTGTAATGGGACTGCACGTGCTCACGTGCATGTGCTTGTGTGACCTGGGCTTTTTGGAAATCTGTTGAGTGTTCTGTACAGATAAGTATTTCAGTCTGGATAAATCCATTTGGCTTTCTTGTCGAATGAGATGTTTTAGCCATTGGCTTCACTTCATTTGTATTTAAAAAAAATAATTTGAAGACTTTTTAGAAAATAAAGCCCCCAAAATCTGGGAAAATTATATGAAAGTTATATGGAAGGAAATGGAACAAAGGAATAGTGAGAGATACTCTAAGGCAATCATTTTAGCTATCAAAGTGGGTAGAAGACAGTGAGCAAAGCTCCTAATTAGATGCTAATTGTCTTGTCTCATGTGTGCTGCATGGTATAGTCAGAGTTTCAGATGACACACTAATTATAATCAACAATTCTTCCGCTTTTTGGATCTCTTAAAAAAACAATAATTCTTTTCCCCCCTTGACAACCTTGCTCCCGCGGCGCTGAGAAATCCTTGAGTAATTCCAGGGCTGTTTCTCAGCACGAGTATCTTTACCCTTCCCAGATACCAAGTGTGAGCGTTACCCTGTAACCTAACACGGCTTTTGTACAGATACAGCCCAGCCCCTGACTCAGCCAACCCACCCCGCTCTCATCTGTCGCACACCCTGCTTGTAACTGCCGCCATTTTCACGTGTCACAGCCCAGGACTAAGCAGTAATTATTAGCAGAAAATTCTGATGTAATCTTGCAGCTATTTGTGGGAAGAGTTGGAGGACATCACTTAGTAAGTCTGTCGTATGTATTTATAAAAGATAATCATCTTACTTCATTGGATATCCTGGGCAGGTGTAATTTTGAATGCAGTGAGATAACTGGAGCCTAAGTTTGTGGAGGGGTGGTGATGTCTTAGAGAAGATAGTGTCTAATTAAACTGGAGACTTCTGTAAGCAGTGAGCTGATGCAAACTGAGCTTAGTGAGCCACGTTGTTCCTTTTATTTCTAGTTGAAGTATTTCCATCTGTCTCCCGCCTTTTTCAAGATCAGTAAAGTTAAATGCCTGTTGTCCCCAAAGTCAGTTGGGATTGCTATTGCAAAGCCCTGAGGCAGATGGAAGGTGACTGCCGGCCGTGCCAGCAGAGGACAGTGCTGGTATGTCTCCTGCGTGTGAGTACACGCCTGTGCTCGCTCATGGATTGCTCTCTGGGGCTGCAAAGTCACCCTGTAGCCATATGCAGTGCACCTCTATGTGAATAAATGACATACAGACAGGCAGTCAGTGCACTCTGGAGGCAGCTGTCTGGTAGGTCCTGCTTTTTCCTGCCGTGCTGCGTCCAGGAGGTGGTTTGAATCTCATCGGTTCAGCTTTGGATTTGCTTTTTCTAGGAAGAAGCTTGTATCTGATACCAGGACATTGTCCATCTTGCCTGGCTCCCTGCTACCATTACAAACGTATGGTGCCAGGAATTTACACGTGAGGAGACAGCTATTTATTGCAGCATTCTCTACGCTTAGATGTTTTTGCTATTAATATCTTCCACATGTCAAGTACTGAGAGTTTGTGTCTGTTCCTCTTCATACAGAATACATACACTCATGGAATCACAGTGCTTGTACTTTAAGGTGCTTTTAATTATTAAAAAAATTTTTTGAGCTTTGTCAACTCACATTGCACCCTTTTTTTTTTTTTAAAACAAAACCAGTAAGAGATTGTCTTTAGGGAAAGTTTGTTTTTAAAGAACATATATTCTTGTGATGGTGATCATCTTCTTGATAGAAGCACTACTTTTCAAAATCTAGAGTTTTATCAGGTAACTTTTATTGCAGTGTAAATGCAAATGGGCCACTCGTTGGAGCTTCTCTAGGATGCAAATGAAATCATACAAGGGGTTTATTGAATTAACTCGTGGAACCAAAGTAAAATACAGCTTTAGGACAAGTTATGGTTTCAGTTTTTAAGTTGTCATTGAACAAGGTCTTTGCCTTTGTTGGCTGCAGGAAGGTATGCTGTCTCTCCCGGTTTGCTGGTTTTCATCTGTCTGCCTCTCTGTCAGCTACTGGGTGACCACAGACTGGGAAGAAACGCTGGTTATTTCCTCCAGCCTAATTTGGAGATTAGAAGTAGAGAAGCAGTAAAGATTTGCATTTTTATTAGGGTTTAGATTTAGGGTTCTTTGTAAATCTTCCTGCTTTAGGCTTTTCCTCTGAAACTGAAATGTGACAATAGCCCAGTAAGCTGGGCAGTTGTCTTGCCCCTTGTTTGGTGAATGTATAGTTATTTTATGTGTCTTTGTATCTAGTCCTCCTGAATTAGGAATTGTGTGATAAACATGAAGAAATAGAAATTGCTTCATTTCTCAACAGCTTTTAAAACCTTTTTTTTTTTGGTGTAGATAAAAGGAAAGTGGTCTCAGTATTACCAATTATTGAAGAGTGTGTTTTCTGTGATAAGATAACATGATAGAGGAAAATGATCTGTGCTCTGAAAGCACTCTGAAACTTTCTTAATATTCTGGGCCCTGGGGCAGAATCTTCAGCAAATTAATAAAGCTGAAATTTTGCAGGCAAATTAATTTGCCTGAAATGTGTCATAGGTTCATCATGGAAAATCAGCATGCCATCTGCTTTCCCTCTGTATATTCTGGGTGTAATACCTCATAGAAGAGTATTGAGCAGAATGGAAACAGCCCTTGTAAATGAGCAGAGACCTCATCTACTTCTACAAAAATCATTCCATGGCACATGTTTAACAGCTCCTTTTTGTTTCTGTTGCAGAGTTGGAATATGGCAACTCGTATGAAATAGAATATATGGAGAAAATAGGCTCCTCTGTGCCTGTAAGTTCTCACTTCCATTTCCATTCATTTGCATCTCCTCGTCACAATATACCATCCTGATAACACCGTCAGCCCCGCTACCCCTGAAATGAATTACAGTGTGCCTGCAGCAGATTTGCAAAACCAGTTCCTTTCAGTTGGCATAACTGGGATAAATTGTATGTGCTTTGTTGTCCTGTATCCTGTAGAGCTTGTTCCACTTTGCTATTTTAGTTTTAAGCTACCATCATAGTACTTCTTTCTGGAGCTTAAAAGCAGATTGGTATTTCCAGCAGTGCAGAGCACAGAGCTCTCTGCCAGCTAGTGAACTATTTTAAGAAACTGGGAGTAAAACTTCTAAGAAGATGGAGGAAATCAGGAGAGAGTACAGAACGACTGTGCAGTATGGACAGCGGTACGATGTGTTACCAGTTGTTTTGCCTCACTTGTGTTTAATTCATGGATTTATAGCTTGACTAGATCCAAGGGGGAAGTTAGAAAAACCAGGCACATAGGTCAGGTGCTTAAAGTTTCAATGAATATTTTAGTAACGCTTTTAGCCAAGGGATGCCTCCTGCCTGACAGGACCAGAAATCTGATTAACCCCAAAGCAGGAGAAGAAAAACCATTTGAACTGTTTAGGTTTCGTTCTTTGATGGTTTCTTCCTCAAAGGGCTCATCTCAGTATCAGTTAGCATGGACTGTATTAGAGCCCTGTAGTATTAGTTGTCTGTCAAGTCATTTGGTCACGTAAGGCTTCAGTGACCCGAATTAGCTTTAATGGGGTACGGTTGAGTTGCTTAACGAGTCTTTCTTTTCCTGTTGCCAGCAGGATGATAGCACCCCGAAGAAACAATCTTTATACCTAATGTTTGATGCTCAGCAGGAGAGCCCCGTCAAATCGCCTCCCATCAGGCTGTCTGACTCCACAACGCCGTGCTCAGGGTACGCCACCGCAAGCAAATTCAGCACTGGGAAAGGATGCTGGGGAAATGGGTTACTGTCCTAGCACGTACACAAGCAATTCTTCCCCTCTCTGCCTCTGTGTTGCCGAGTTGTTTGTTTAAAATCCCATCTGTGTATGCATTTGTCAGAGAATACAGGGCAAAAGTATGGGAGTTTTGTAATGGGAAGGGATAAGAACATGTATTTCTCCTTCATATTCATACTAAATAGAGTCACAGTGGCAACTGTTTCACTAGACAACGGCTTCCTACTGACAGTTTTTTTTATCTCAGATATTGATGTCATTTTCATGTCAATCCAGTAAACTCCTAATTGCAACTTTTCATTTGGCCTTTCCTCAATAGATTTTCTGAACAAGGAATCTAGTCCATCAGAACAGGATGTGGGGGTTGTGTTTACTTCCAAAAATTTTGCTTGTTGAGGACATCTGTTCTTGTTAGTAAAAGTTGTTTGTTGGGAGAGATGCAGGTCACAATGAGAAAGGGGTAAAAGGCAAGTGAGAAATAATTAAGGAATGTAAGTAACATTTCTGATGGAACTGGCTCTGTTTCAACGACTCTGGTGCATTGTTTTGAAAGGATATTGCAAAGCATTATGAGAGATAATGATATAGGGTTTAAACCGTGTGTTCGCTGTAATGAAGAGGGCTTGCTTAGTCCTTACCAGAAGTGGAATTGTTAAGGACCTTGTGCTCCATGCTGAAAGCATGTATACAACATTTTTTTTCAGGTCAAGTTTTGAAGACCCTGAAGCTCAGCAATCCTCTGGAATGAAAATACAACATCCAGCTTCCCGAGTCCTAGCTGCCAGCCAAGAGGCACACTTACAGTCACCTGACAAGGCCAAGCAGAAGGACCTAGAGCCCATGACCCTAGGAACAACTCCAGAGGCTATTGAAATAGTAAGTAATTTATGATAAGAGTTTAGGAATCATTTTCCCACGGAGATTTATCACATCATATAAAGGTGGATCTTGAAAGTAGAGTGAAGTTCCATCTGATACTTATAGATCTTGGTAGCAGCATTTGGTAGGACCCAAATGAGGGAAGATAGGTTGATGGACCTGATGGAATTCAGGAGAATTTCCTTAGTGTTGGCTTGTGGTATCTTGGTCCAAGTTGATACTCTGAAGTGCCTTTTTTCTCATACAGGCCTTTTTGCATTGTGCTTTGACCCAGTATTTTATATATATAAAACACAAGATTTGATGTAAACATGGAGACATAGTCTGTTCTTTTGCATGTACTGTAAAATTTCAGACTTTTCTTGGTAAAGTACAGGTGTCCTTTCACATTTTCATATGAACTGCTCACTGTACTGTTCTCATCTGATACTGATAATGTAAAAATCACTTTTTATAATTAAAACTTGTTCCAGCTTTCAGTTAAATCACTTTTTTTTTCAGTGGCTTCTCTGGGTTGGATTTGAATTAGTGGTGAGCCCTTTCCTACTTTCAACCTACAGACTTTAGAGCATTGGTTCTCAAATTCACGAAGGTTCCCTCTAGGTTCTCCACTTTTCCAGGCAAGCTTGTTTCTCAAATGCCTGCAACTCTAGGCATGCCAAGCTATATGACAACATACTTACTGAGGAGTCAAAACAAGACACAGCTCACTTTATGCTATGCTTAATTTCTGTTAACGATGCTGTTAATACCATCTCACAAAGCTTTTTTTTATGAATACTTTCCTCACTGCAGGGAGTCTTGGGTACTCAAATCCCAGTTGTCTTGGGGGTTGTTTTTGCCATTCTAATTCTGTCCACTTTCATATTGTCTATTTATCCTGATCGTGCTGTAATCGTGAATATAACTTAGTTTATCCCCAGTGAGCAGCAATAGACTTTTGTAAAGACTGCAAAAAGAGTCTTTCATAGGTTCCCCTCAGTTTTGGTTGTCTTCAAAGCTTTTGGACTGCTTTAGAGGTGCCTGAACTGAATATAAGCTATTGTATGAACCAAACCTATGGTAACTGGTTGAAAACTATTGTGGAAATATCAAGAGTGGGCTGTGGTCCATGGTTTGAGAGCCATTGCTTTAAAGGCCCTAATATTATTCACTTCATGTTAGTCTTGGAAAATTGGCTCAGCTTTTAAATTAGGAAAAATCATCCTCAATGTTTGACTGTTACACCTGTGGATTGTATTCAAAAGTGGTGCACAGTGAAACTCTGGGATTCAAAGATTTGCAGACACATTTTGCTTTTGGCCTGAACTACTTGGGCAAAACCTCTGTTGCTTACTCTATATCCTCCTTACCCTTCAGACATCTCCTGAAGACTCCTTTGTCTCTGCTGATGCTCTTCTCAATAGGATATCTAAGACAACCTCAATATGTGATCAGCCTGAATATCTAGATCCTGACTTAGCAGAAAAGAACCCCCCAGTATTTGCTCAGAAACTTCAGGTTTGTAGCAGAAATATAAATGTTGCTTTTCTTTAAGCTTGTCTACACACAGGGAGAGGAATGCTTTGTTCACTTGAATGGGGTGGGAGGAGGCATGGCCGGGGGGTGGTGAGGAAGAAGCAAAATAATGATTTGCTTCTTTGCAAAGTGACTTTGACCTTTCGGGAGCTTAAGCCATGAAGGTATTTTCATTTAACCCATATAATACATAAACTTCTAGCTATCTTCTATTACTGGTCTATATGTTTTGCAGAAGTCTTTATAAAACAAATCTTTTAAGCTTGAACACGGGCTTTGACGTGTGGAGAGTTGTCCTGACACCTGGCCTTAGTAGGTCTGTATGCATAGATTCATTTCCAGAGATTTAGGCCCTAATTCTGCAGAAATTAACATTACAAGTGCCCCCTCCCCCCAGTAACCTGTCTAATGCAGAATTCGGCACAGCTTCTTCTAGGAAAAGCAAATTCATCTGCAGGCCAGTTCTGTATGTCAGGATGTATTTTCTAGAGTGTTTTCAATGAGATTTTTAAGCAGCAAGGGGTGAATTGAGAACATGGCATGAACTCTTGCAAAATGAAAACAAAAGGAGGCTGTGGAAAAGAGCTTTAGCTTCGGAAAACACCTATTTTCCCAGCATGTTGTTCCCCCTAGTAAGAACTTTGCCTCTGTACTCGGCATTGTGGAGGCTGCGCCCCGAGTGCTGTGTCCAGTTCTGGGCTCCTCACCATCAGAAGGACACTGAGGTCCTGGAGCAAGTCCAGAGAAGGGCAACCAGGCTGGGGAAGGGGCTGGAGGGCAAATCCTATGAGGAGCAGCTGAGGGAGCTGGGGGTGTTCAGTCTGGAGAAGAGGAGGCTGAGGGGGGACCTTCTCACCGCCTACACTGCCCTGACAGGAGGGTGCAGAGAGGTGGGCGCTGGTCTCTTCAGCCAGGGGACAGGAGATGGGACAAGGGGCAATGGGCTCAAGCTGCCCCAGGGCAGGGTCAGCTCAGATGGGAGGGAAAGGTTCTTTCCTGAAATAGTTGTGGGGCTGTGGCACAGGCTGCCCAGGGAGGGGGCTGAGTCCCCAGCCCTGGGTGTGTTTAACATGTGGGTAGATGAGGTGCTCAGGGATCTGGTTTAGCACAGGACAGCAACGGTTGGACTGGATGATCTTAAAGGTCTTTTCCAACCTTGTTATTCTGTGATTCTATAATAAAACCTGTTTATCTATACAGCTACCTCAAGACTAACCAAAACCCAGACTTTTGTACCGGTGTTGTAGCCATGAAAGGATTATGGGATGTTTGTCACCCAGGAATTGTCAGAATTATACATTTAAAATACAGCATTCTGGTTTTGAATGTGTTAAACGTTTCTGCTCTGTTCTTAATACATTTTTTCCTGCTGGATTGCTCACAACCAAACACTTGACAGGAGGAGTTAGAGTTTGCTGCAATGAGGATAGAAGCACTGAAGTTAGCCAGGCAGATTACCCTGTCTTCCTTCCGCTCCGAGGTACCTGTTTCGTGCCTGCCGTGCGTGTGTGAGTGTGCACAGACTAAGAACCCGAGTGCTGCTTTCTCTTTAACAAGGTAACTGAGGCTGTGGGGAGCGCGGTGCGCAGCTCTTGCACGCCTCAGTGTGACGCCCAAGAGCATGCTGTCAGCGGCACTGCGCGCAGAGGTGCTGGCGCCTGCTCTGCTCACGGAGTACTGATAACATCCAGGTTAACCAAAGGCACGTGTGAAGGGGAGAAGCAGGCGTGTACCTTTCACAGGAGACAGATTCTGCAATCCAGGTGGCTGTTTGTCGTTTGTCTACGCCAAGATTTGCCCTAAGAATGTTTGATGGCAAAACAATACCAAACCTACTTCGTGTAAAGATTCTATAGATTTTGACTGCAGGGACATATTTTGCCTTTTGTTGGTATTTACAGCTTGAAATCAGAGTTTAGAAGGGAGAAATCCCATCAGTCCTGCCTTCAGGCATCTTAAGAAAGGGAATACAGCGGGTTTGGAAGGACAGTAGAGCTGCCAAGGGAAAAAAGGCTCCTGGCACAAGTATCTTCATTCATGAAGATCTAAACCTCTTCTTTTTTTTTTTTTACTCTCTACTTCCAGGTTGCACTGACTAGTTCCTCCTCAGAGTGATGCTTTGTGCTGCTCTAGGGATGCATGTGGTCCTCACCGTGTTTGGAAGGGGGTGGAAAAGCTTGCTGTCATGCACTGCCTTCGGTGGTTAGCCAGTTGCTCAGCTAGTTTATGATCCCCTTCATGGTACCTTTAGCAAAAAAGCCAAGCCAGAAGTGTTACTGGGAGATGGAATCTGCTGTGTGGGATGCTGAGAGGACAGCGCTATCCTGCTGCAGTGAGACACTTTATTCCAAAGGAGGAGAACATAGTTCTGACACTCCCTTCTCCAGGGAGCTCTCTATTCTTACAATGTCTGCTAATAAGTTGGTGGGAAGTCATTTGCCTGATCCTTCCTCATCTTGAATTCATTGCATCATCACAACATCTGGGCTGGTTATAGGGTGGAATTTCTTGGTGCTTTAAGGACGAGTCATAAAGTCACTAGTTCATTAAGGTAGAGATTTATTCTTTTTTTAGATTAACTGCACTTTTATGGAAAAAAAAATAATAGTTATTTCACTTACCTTAAATAGCCCACGAGCCAGCTGTTTCCATGGTGCACGTATACTTACCAAAGTAAATTAATTCCTTGCAGATTTATGGGTGTTTTAAAATATGTGGCTATAATCTTTTATTCAATCAAGAAAGATGTGCCTTTCATTAGAAACCAAGCTTAATATTCTAATAAGGAACTGAAGGAAAGAATTTTCCTGTGTGAATGCTAACCTGTGTGTGGACTGTCTCTCCTTCTCTCTTGCCCCGAGTGGTGGCTGTCAGAGGAATGTGAGGCAGGATCCTCTCTAGGTCTTCTCTTCATCCTTATTCTCCCTCTGTCTCCTTGTCCTCACAGCACTTTGCTGTAACATGCAGCAATCAGGCTCTCCAGTACCAGGAAACACTTGAGATGAAATACATAATCATACCTAGATGCTCTTTGCAGGTTATATCAAAAAATTTCTACTTCTTTGCTACCAGCCAGCAATTTGGAAACTCACAAATTGAGCTATTTGAAGCTGAAGAGAATAGGTTTGGATGTTTGCAATGTCTTCTGTGTTACCTTGGAGGGATTCTGAGCTGCAAGAGTGTGATAGTTTGTGTTTGATTATGTGGAGTTATGTTTGGAAGGTGTTTTACAACATTATTGACACATTTTCTTTTAGCTAGAGCAAGTTTACGAATGGCTTGGAACTTAGAAAGGGGAAATGGATCTCCTGTGATTATTTTTTTTAGAGAACACCCTTAATCCGTATAACAAAAATAGCAGAAAGGATAAGCAGGGATGAAGAGAGAAAAATCAGCAAAACTCCACCATCTGAGGGAGAATTGGCAGCATTTTGATGGTGACAAAGCCTCGTATCATTCCAGCCAGCGGAGTGCTTTTAGCTCGATGTGTGTGTGTGTGTCCTGTTAGGCTGGGAAGGACTTTTGTCCTTGCTTAACTTCACTCTTTCAGTGGGAGGTTGCTAATGTTAAATTAGCCTGTGATGACAGCCCTCGTGACCGACAGTGACTGATGGCCTGGATTAAGTATAATAGGATCCACCAGGCGACTGCAGGGACTTAAATTCGGATACTAACTGGCAGGATTCCTTTCTGGTTGGCTGGCCTCAGTCCTCTCTCAATGTTGTATAATTACACTTAACATTTACTGAACCAGTACAGGGTGGGCAACAAGAATACAGGGTGCTAAATAAAGACACAGGCACTTGTGGCACGTTAGCTCCCCTAAACCAGAGAGTAAATAAATACAAGCATTTTCTGCTGATACTAGCACTGAGAAGAAAGATGTGCAGTTTGTTATCCTCAGGCTGAGGGAAGTTATTTGGCCACTCCCAAACTTCTTGTCACCAAGTCCAACAACAGCAAGACTTTCACACTGCCAAAGATTTCTGGCTTCCAGCGTTGAGATGAATTAACCCTTCCCTGTTAAACAGTCTCCTTTAGGATGTGCAGTGGCCTTTTTTTTGTAGGTGCAGCGTGAACAGAAAGGCATTTGGCTTCGTGCTTGCCACCTTACAGGTGCTGAGGAGATGTGCAGTTGGGTGAGGAACCCACAAATGGGATTAGTGCATCGCAGCTTTGGCAGGGGGATCAGGGGGCTCTCACGCTATGGGAGGAGGAATATTTCCTTCAAACAGGGATACTGGGTTTTTCCTTGTAAAATCTTATAAGCAAACAACTTATGCTGGGATTCTACTGGCTTTTCAGTGTATTTGCAAGCACAAATAGGTCTTGTTTTGCCTCCATTGACCTATCTGTGCATCAATTAGTTAGAAGAGTCAATCATTTGATACACACCCAAGCAGTATCTGAGTGCTTCTAAAGGGCAAGCTAATTTTCAGCAGGGCTGAATACATATTCCTCTCAACAGGATGATAAAAAAAACTCACTTGTATTTTCATTCCAGTGCCTTCCTCTGTTTTCTTTCACTTTGACCTTCTTGAAGCAAGATGAGTGCAGCTGGTTAATCGATGTGCATTTATTCCCTTTCTGGTCAGGTATCTGGTTTCTGTGGAAGATTCTGGGAAGTGTGTTGGGCTCTCAAACACACTAAGATTGTGGTGACCTACATTTAGTAGTAATTCCCCTGCAGACTCTAATCTTTCTGCACGAGGTTCAGTGACTTATAAATCCCTATGCTTATTATTACCCCAATTAACTGCTTACCTTCACAGCAGTAAGGTGTTGAACTTCAAGCACAGACAGAGTTATTTTGGGTAGTACCATCATCCCATTGGTCAGGTTATATTATTTCTCCAGGATGGGAATATTTGGAGGCAACAAATAAAAATTACTGAGTTGTGCATCAGTTTGGAGCAGTGCAGAATTAGTTTTTGAAAGAAAACCATGAAGACTTTTACTGGTTGCTGCTGCCAAAGAGAGAACCCAGCAGCTTGTGACTTGTGTGAAGCATTTCCAGAGTTAGGATGAGACTGATCAGAAGTATTTCTGCTCAATAGTTAAATTCCAAGAGTTTTTGCAGGGTTCTTTTTAAATTTTAAGTTGGTTTGCATATCATGATTACTGTTCTTTTGTACAACTTAATTAAATGCAAGAGAGAACCAAAGAAAATGCATTAGTGAGACACTGAGCGCTATAAAAAAGATGCATAAAAATGCTTTAAATCTTCTTTTTCCTTTCTTTTTAAAACATTTTCTTCATCTTGGCAGCTCTTTTGACACATGTTCTTGTATGAGCATAAGGAAATTTGTGCTTCTTTTGCCACAATTAATATTTTCCAGCAATCTCTTCATTAGATCCAGCAAAAGACACTGCAGGAAGCTTTTGAAATACGATACGTACAGTGCAGCAGATTGCTCTCCAGGATGGCCTTTCTTCTGAGGACAGCTTTGATCATCTAATAGCTCTTTTTTATCTCTTGGGTTTTCTTGCCTTGCATTTGAGGAAGAACTGGAGTACATTTTGTTGAGGTCAGGATACTGAGTTGAGCCAGCAGCAGGCTTGTTTATTGGATGGTTTACCTCTTCTCAGATCTGTGGACAGCACCATGTGTTTTTGTATTGATGCATTTACATCCATGCCTGAACTCGTGTCCCAGATGTAGTTTTTCCCCTTTTTTATATTGGGAGATACTGTCAAAAACACAGGCTATGTAATTTTGATCAATGTGATGCTTTTTTGCTCAGGTAGCAAAACCCACCAGATTTGAGGTTGCACCTCCTACTTGTGTTGGACTTGATCAGTTTTGTGTGTTCATGGTTAAACATAGCAAAAAAAGAGAATTACCAGAAGTAATAGTTTAAATATTAACAAAAAAAATTACAAAGCAAATTAGTGAGAGTCTCTTACATAAATAAAGATGGTGTTTTGTAAGTACTGTTTAGCTCATTCCTGCTCTAATTACATTTTCTTGCCTAGTCCTTTAATGTTGCTGGTGTGGTTTCTTCATGTTGTCTCCAGATGTGATAGCCAGAACATCTAGTCCTGTGTTTATCTTGAGTGAGCCTTGTGTGTCATTTTCAGTTCCTTCAAGAAGGTATGATGTGAGATCTCAGAAGGGATTGCAGGAGAATCGACAGTGGGTTTGGATCCTGCCTGTTATTCTGGGTGATGAGAGAGCTGCGAGCAAGGCAGTGGTTTATGGAATAGCATCCCACAACCTCTCCTTTAACTGTGTTGAAACAAGAGCCTGTGGTGTTGAGATGAATGTGGTCTCCTTGCATGCATGCTGTGGAGGGGGGCACTGAACCTGCCTTCAGGTGTGACCTACTTGCTTTCACATTCCTGTACTTCAAAAAAATACTGTGACTCTGCTATTTTATTTTTAAAAACCCAACAAAACCAACTACAAAACCCCACAACTCTCCTTTCCAGGAAAATAAAATCCTATTCTCACTTTTATGTAATAAACTAATTTTAAAAAATCTTAATACTCCTAATTATTGCAGATAAAGCCTTAAGACTACAGTCTCATAAAGGCAAGAGTGTGTCCCAGGCAAGGCTCAGCCCATCTGTCTCCCCGCAACAGGGCTCCTTGGGTGCCATGGGGACCAGAGCAGCCACTCAGCCAGTGAAGTGGAGTTGCTCTGGCTCAATCATGAAGAATTACCCCAAGGACCATGTAGCCTGGGTTTGTGCAGTGGAGTTGGGGGGTACCAGCACTTCATGGGTGAAGACAGTCCCCTTTCTCTGCTCTGGAGCCTGGAAACGTACCAGAGCTCACCACTGGCTGGTTTCTATGAGGGTTTCCTCTTTTTTTAAAAAAATTGGTTTCATTTTCTGTGACATTTTGATTTTCCAGCCTGTTTTAGCCCAGCATGGTAAGGAAGCAGTGTGGGTGATGCAGAGGTGCCTCTACTGTCTGCCCCAATCCTCCTGATTGCTTTGGCCACTTTTGGAACATTAAACCCCAACAACAGGAATATGGTCACATCTACCCCCAAAAATTATCTCAGTGACCCACCAGTAGCAGCTCCCTGACTGCTGGAGGCAATGCCCAGCGTGTGATGTTAGCTGGTGATGGTGGGATGCAAGGTGTGTGTAGGGGACACAGGGACGTAGAGCTACAGTGGTTTGTGTGCTCTGCTCTCAGGGTGGGTTACTACAGATGGTGTCTAAAAATGTGGTGTTTGGGTCTTTTAGAGTCTTCCTAACCATCTTTTATGATCTCCTTGGGTTTAGCGTGCTGTAACTTGGATTGTTGGTATCTAGAGCTGTTTGCAAGACGTCTCAGTGTCGCATACCTCGGTTTTGCTCTCTTCCTTGTGCCACGTGCCGCTCTCCTCCCACATTAATCTGAGCTGCTGACACCAGCAGAGTGGGCAGCTGCAAATAAAGCCTCATTTAACTTACTAATCGCATGCTAAATACCAGTGGGGCAGCAGCGCCACGTGTACACTCACACTCTTTATGTGATACCATTTATGGTGGACACAGTATATCGGCAGGTCAGACCTAAGAAACTGAGCTGTCCTCTTGCTTCTGGCTTCTTGATGTGTATTTATGGAAGCAGAATTGCCTTTAACAAGCTCTTTGCCTCCAATTGGAATTTCCTCTGCTGACGTGCATTTCTTGTGGAGGTTTTGATGAAATTTCTGCATCAGAATGTAGTAAATTCTCTAACATAGGACCTTAAAACATTGTTGGCAAAGCACTGTCTGTGTTTTCTCCCAATAAGGGCAATATGGCCCTTTTGATGCTTACCACAGCTCTTAAATGTGTATCTTAATGATTGCTAAATTCAAAGTTGTCGCTGTTGTAATTTAGTAGTGTGCAGGACTCTAGTCCTAGCTCAGGACCTTGGTGCCTAGCACTAAACCCAAAAAAACCATCTGAGCCAAGCACTTATTTAATGGTTCGTTTCTTTGTATTTAAAAAAACAAACACACAGAGAGAACCTGCTATCCCAGCAGATGTTTCCATCTCTAAAAGTGCACTGTACTCCCGGATCGGCACCTCGGATGCAGAAAGCACCACGGGTCTTCTCTACCCCCAGCAAGACTTAGACTCAGCACTACGACTCGCCAGGGCAGAGGTAATTTTCTTCAGGTTTTGGAAAAGGGAATATGTGCCCCTTGGGGTTCCCTTCTTTCCCCTTGTCTCCCAAATGATTCATATTCCATACGCTTGTTGACAGAAATAGGCTGTTAATTAGGATTTGATATTGAATCAAATATTATACCATTATTGAATTTTCTCTATAATGAATCACTTGGGCTTACTGGGTTTTTTTCCCCCTTTGCTTTCTTTGTTTCAGATTGTGGCCAAGGAAAGAGAAGTATCTGAGTGGAAAGAGAAATATGAAGAAAGCAGAAGGGAAGTGATGGAAATGAGGTGGGTTATTAACTTGGCGCTAATTAGAGTGGTAAGGTGTTGAAACAGGCTGCCCAGAGAGGTGGTGGATGCCCCGTCCCTGGAGGTGTTCAAGGCCAGGTTGGATGGGGCCCTGGGCAACCTTGTGTAGCTCCAGGCCTAGAGGTTGGTGTCCCTGCCTGTGGCAGGGGGGTTGGAACTCTGTGATCCTTGGGGTCCCTTCCAACCCATGCCATTCTATGATTCCATGATTCTAATTACACCAGTGGAGAGGCTCGTAATGTACCACAATGGCACAACTGTTTTGTTAGCTGAATTTGCATTGTTGTTTTTAACTGCAGACTTTGGCTTGTTCCTACACTGATACTTGGTCTCTGCTCTGTACAGTGGGTGTCCCTGTTCACTGTGATCAGCAGAAACTTCTGTGACCCTAATCTCATTTACATTCTCAAAATACTGAGACCGGCGAGATCTTAATCTGCATTCATGTAAAGAAACTCTTTCCTCCAGTAGGAGTTATCCTGGATTTTGCTGCTCTGTTTGAGACCTGACAGAAGGACCCTGAGCTTTTCAGTTTGTTCTAGTTGTACCAGTTCCGTTCTATCCTTGCAAACCTGCCTGTATTACATTTCATTCCTGTATACTGGAGCATAACTGGTTAGACCTTCCTTCCCAGCCCAGGCCCTACCACTTGCCAGCATGCCAACAAAATCCCTGTAGCAGATGGGGTGTGAGGGGTGTTGCTCAAAGAATCACTATTGCTACCCATTTAGCCAGTTGAAACTTTCAGCCTTTGTTTTTTTGCAGCAGTACTACCATAAGAAGGATGTAACATTGAGCTTTAACCTCAGCTCATCAATCTGACTCTGAGAAAGTCATTAATTGCAAAAGAGAATATATGAAAATACATCTCGTGGAGTCTTTCAAGCCTATTCTTTTCTACCTTCAAGCACACAGAAAACCCTTCCCCCTTTGACTCATGAATAAAGAGAAACTGTCCAGTGAGGTCAGCATCCTTCTTCTAAGCAATAATTTCTGCCATTGCTTCAGAGACTGAATTTTCTTCCAAATCACTTTTCTTCTAGCACCGACCTCTTCCCAAAATTAAACATCTCGGTGGTTTAAAGCTAAAGCCAATGAACTTTATCAAGCAATGACCTGCACGTGCAATCCCTGTCTACCTCCAGGAAAACCATACTTAGGCAGTAAGGGTAACGGGGAGCTGTGGTGCAGATCTCAGCCAACGCTAGCGCGGGTGCCAGGAGTCGCACATGGCGGATTTGAATAGCGGCGGCGCAGGGCGTTGAGCCAGTGCATCTTAAGAGAAGCATCTGCAGCAAGCGAGGGCAGCCACTGTGCTTCGCTCAGAAAACAGTCTCCCAGCACCCAGCTGAGTTCTCTCACCTCTCGTGCACTCTGTTCAGGAAAGGAAACAAAACCCTGGCACAGCCCTCCAGTGCATAATGAGGCAATGTGGAAAGAAGCTGCTGCAAGCTCATGCCAAGGAGGGAGAGCAAGGAACAAACAAAACCAGGAATCGTGCAAGGAATGTCTTGGCGTTTGCCCAAGTGCAGCACTTGGTCTGTGCTCTAGAAACCAGCGGGTTGTTTATTCCTCAGTGAAAGGAGAGCAAGGGGGAACACAGAGCAGCTGGCACACTGTAGATCTGTACCTTCATCTTCCTCACAGTAATTCGCTCGTGTATCTACACCCTCAACAAAATGTGATTATCTGAGACAAATTTCCCACAGGCACATCCCTAGAACACATGGGTGGGGAAAAAATACCTGATTAATGTCACAAAATTATAAAATATGCATGTGTGCACAAAGGAAGCTTTCTCTTGGAGGATGAAATGTCCAAACAGTCCTTGTGCAGTAAATGAGAGATGCAGCAGTTTGGTGTGACATCACGATAAGCAAGGAGTGAAGGTGTTACCCAGAGTTGCAAGCACAGAAGCATTGCTTCCCACAGGAAGAGAAGTGCTCCTTTACTCAGGTCCTGCATACTCCACCTGGAATATGCTGAGTTCAGAAAAATGTCAGAGTGGGGGAATTTCCACTCTGGAGAACAGTGACTGGGATGAGAAGTTGTAATCGTGTAGTAACTATGGAGGAGCTAAAGCAGGGTGGGCTATACCCTAATCCAAGGGTGTGACCAGAGGCAGGGAAGAACTATTTAAATATGGTTTAAATACTAAATGATTATGCCTTGGTAAGGGAAGCCAAGCAGGTGGCTTCTGAGGTCTTTTGTAGCCCTGGATTTTGGTGTTTTTATGACTTAGGAAATCTCAGGAAGTCAACAAATAGAATGTCTAAAATACCAAAAGCTCAGCCCATGCAGCATGCAAACTAGGGTTAAGATCTGCCATCAGAGAGAGGAATGACCTGCCCGGCACCCTTTGGTTCCCCAGCCATAATGACCATTATTTAGGCTGATGTCTGAAAGAGGCCTTTGACATGAATCTGGAACAAGACTTGCCTTGACTGCCGTGCTTTCCAAACCGAGTATTGTTAAAATCAATGTGCCATTGCAGTGTCCGCTTCTGTTGAACAGCTGCCACATGATTCCTCAGGCTGGGTAATGCAGAGAACGTGCTACCAACTTGAACTGGTCTAAGCTGGTAAAAATAAGAGATAGATAACGTTACTTCACTTTGCTGCCAACCTGTGTGGTGCAGCCTGGGCTGGGAAGTGCTGGAGTGCTGGAATAGCGTTGAAGGTCATGTTCATTGCCCTGAGCACTTGGCTTCCTTTTCCAGGATGATAAAACTTCCTGAAGGTGCCTGGTGTTACAAGGATATGACATGGCCTTAAAATCCTTATTGCTTACAGCAGGCTTCTGAGGTAATCTGCTTTGGACATGAAACCAATCCCTTCCTTTTTTGGGGAGAATCGTAGCAGCTAGTTTTGCTCTCAAAAGGGATATTTATGGTTTTGGTTTTTTTTTTTAAAAAAAAAAGGAAAGAAGACAAAAGCCAGTTAAAAGAACAGGCCTGACAGCAGGCAAGAGGGCATCTGAGCAGGTCCAGGTGGGGGCAGCAGCTGGAGGCAAGAGGAGCTGTGCAGAGAAGGGCCCCAGTCCCAAAAAGTGTTGTTTCTGCCTGAAGCCCGAGTGAGGCCAGTGGGATGTTCGCTGTAAAGCACCTGCTCAGCAGGACCAGGGCCAGAGAGACCCTGCCCAGCTTTGTGGCCTTTGGGGGCTTGTCCAGGTTTGATGCAGTGCTGGAGTTACTGCATTAGTGTTTTGGGAGTTCCACAAGTCCCTCCTTTCCTTGCTGACTCTTTGTCCTAGGGGTCCTGCAGGCTCATGAATCAAAGCACAGATCAGGCTAGCTCATTTCATTAGCTTTATTTGGCTCTGGAAAGGGACGGATCATCTTTCTAAATCACAATTAATCTGCTTATTTTGGCTAACCTCTTTTCAAGAAGGAAATTCAAAGCCTCCTGTGAGTACATGAAATGAAAGAGTCTTAAAAGTAATATTTTGCCACCTTTGTTTCAAACCCAGATTTGAGCAATAAGATGCAACGGATTTGGGGCTGCACACTTTGAATATTTGGGTCTTGTTCTCTTAAGTGCTAATGTATCATTTAGTCACATTTTGGGGGTGGAAGATTAAGTGTATTTTGGGTGAGGGCCAACTATACTCCTGTTTAGGTTTCCTTGCTACAGATTATAGCTTTACTTAATGTTTATGTTAAAAATATCCAAACACAAGCATGGAGAGAGTGATAGAAAAATCAGACCCTTTGTAATTCTTGAATTAGTCCAATGTGATGATGTTTATATTTAAATCCTGTTTGGTAATGCACTTTGGGCATGGTTCATGTAACAGAATTCGTTTCAAAGCAATACCCTTTCCCTCCCCCTACTGATTTACATGAATTTAAAATCAAGTGTGGTGTCCAAACTGTCAGTTTTATTTGTTAATCAGGTACTAGGGAGCACATAAAAGTGTGAAGGGGTTCTGTATTTCCTTAAACATACTGCAGGTCAGTTTCTGAGTAGCAATAATTTCTAATTAAGCATTAGTGATTATGATGATTGCTGAAAGCTTTTCTGTTTGTTTCTATTGCAGGAAAATAGTTTCAGAATATGAGAAGACAATTGCTCAGATGATAGGTAGGTGTTCCTACTCTGAAAGATCCTATCCTCCCCTCTGATTTTTTTTTTTTTTTTTTTGTGTTAAAAGAGCCTAAAAACGTGGTTGGAGTCTGGGGGCTTCATTTTTGATGCTAGCCACATCTGCTGGGAATTGTGACTGCACCTGCCAGGCTGTGATGGAAAGCCAGAGCTGCTTTTTACACACAGTAGCCCCTGAGGCTGGTCCAGGCGACATGGAAAGGTCAAGGCTTTTTGTTTCTGCCTCAAAGCAGAGTGTCCCACAGGAAGCATGTTCAGATGCTTTGCCCTACAATCTGTGGGTATCCTGGGGAGAGACTTGCAATGACCTACAAACCCTTCAGTCATCCGCTCCCAACTGTTTAGTGGGAGATACCAAACTTAGCTCTTTACAACAGCGGATTAGCTGTGCTAAGTGCATTGGGCAGACCAAAACCTGGATTAACTCCAATCCCAGATGAGAGATTATGAGTGGCCAATCCACCGCCCCACCTTTTAACAGCACAGGGGTCTCCTTTGAGGTCTATATTATGACCTGTTTTGCCTCACAATAACCAGAAAAGGCCTTTGTTAACAGTACCCCCCACCAATGAAACACCCTGTGTACAGTAACCTTTCAAAGTCAGAGGTTGCAGCACTCGTGCTTCCTTGGCTCGGGAGGTCTGGCCCCTGGGATGTGATTTGAAAGCCTCTTCATAAGATTCCCAAAGCTCTTCTTCTTTGGCTATAGAAAGCACCTGTGGTGGGTGCTGCCCTGTGCTGCTTCAGCTTGGGCTGCCTCTCAGAAAGGCGAACAGCTGAGAGGCATCCTAGGTTCTCCATGGCCAAAATTGCTGGGAAAGGTGGGAAAAGAAGCCAGAGGTTGATTGGAAAGCAGGACCAAGCTCAAGGAAAGCAGCAGAGGACTCTGAAATACTGTTAAAAGCCATTAGGTCTGGCCTCAGAGTTAAATCTGGGCTGTGCGATGCAGAGGAAAGCTAATCTTAACTAATGCTAGTCAGTTAAACGGGCAGGGAGTGTTATGAATCCAGCCTGTTTACCCTCTGTTGATTGAAAAATAAAGGTATTGTTCCTCTGTCTCCCCTAGAGAGAACTGTCACAGGGAACACAGAGTGCCAGCATGCAAGAGGCATGCCTGCAGCTTTCTAACAGGTTTCCAACAGGGATGATTTTTACTACAGCTATCAACACACCTTACTGTTCCATCGTTTTTAAAACTGGCAGTCCCCTCCTATACGATCAGTATAGTGTGACCCCCAGAGTTTTGGGTTCTTGCAAATTGTTCCTTTTTTAATTAATAACCTGAGCTGTGTTTACACACAGAATGAATTTGCTTGATTTTTGCCTGAAGAGAGCAGGGGAGGTAGTTTGATGGCTGATGCTTTGGCTGCCATCCTGCCTTTCTCAGCTGCAGGGAGACATCCCAGCCCCTTTCAAGTGAAGGGGAAAAAAAAAAAGGAGCCTATAAATAAATAAACAAATAAATGTTGGCAGAATAATAAATAAAATATATATTACTGAATAATATATAATAACAATATGCCTGGCATCATTCTTTATGGTGTTACACCTCCATCGCCTTTTGTATGTACAACTGAGCAAATGTGCCTGCCTCCTGACATAATGTCTGTCATTCTCATCCTGGAAATGTTTAAAATACGAATCACCAGAGTATGGAAAACACTGAATTCACTGTGGTTTAAGCTAAACATATGGTATGGCTCCATCCCTGAACCTGGCCATTCATATGCACAAACACAGGGCCCATTCTCTTTTTCCAATCACATGCATATAGGTAGCAAGAAAAGCTTATTTCCAATAAGCAGGCTCAAATTCCGGGTTTGAGAAACAGATTTGAGCTAAGAAAAATAAAAAATTCAAGTTGTGAGGCTGCAGTGCAACAAGAAGATCCAGAAAATAGGAGTCCTAAACCAAAGGCACAGCCACGGCATACAGAGTAAATTCTACAATTGCCGTCTCTTTGTGAAAAAAATTAATGAATTAAATTATCAGGCCATTCACTGCTGAGGAAACATAAAAATGTATAAATTCCCAATTCAGAGCATCAGCAATCCTTTCACATGATCTGTGGCAAGTTTTGCCGAGCTGTGGCTGTGAATAATGCGATTCGCTGTCCACTTGCAAAGGAACTGAGATGACAACAGTGACACAGGCAGTCTGCTTTAATTAGAGCAGCATGCAAACCCTGCAGCACGGTAATATGTTAAATATGAGGCTTCCTCTGCCTGCATCCTCTGTATGTTTTTTTGATCTAATTGTCCCACTTTCTCCTGTTGTTTGCCATAAATTACTGTCCCTGTTGATAGAGGAATTTACTCGTCCAAATGCCATGTTCTGGAGGAAAATGATTGCCTGTGTTCTTATTTGCATATACCTTTCTGACCTATTACCACAATAACATGCCTTTTAACAAAAGAAATGCCTGTGCTGCTCCTATTTCTGATGTAACCCTTCTGAGCTGCTTGTACGGCACTGTTTGGAGGGTGTTACGAGTGATCCATTCTCAGAAGCATCCAGTGTGGTTGATAGGTCCCACTCAGCTTTTGATAGGTTGTCACATGTATGTGTAATGTATATTGAAAATATTCCCCAGTAACAATATACAATGGTGGATGTTTTCCCATAAAGGTGCTGAAGCCATGCACTGCAAACAGCAGTTGCCTTTGATGTCAAGGGCGAGGATTTGCTGCTGTATACAGAACCCAGTCTGTATAAATTAACCCAGTCTATATATATTAACCCACTTAACTCATGCAATTAGTTTCATGCCAGAAAACCAATGTAGAACCCAATTAGTTCTGCCAGAACCCAATCTAACCCCCCCACATAGCTCATGCAGTTAGTTTCATGCCACACTCCGTACAGCCAGGACTTGCAAGCCATCGGTGTTTAGATCCCTGTTAGTGCCCCTTTGCATACTTTTTTAAACCCCCACCCCTTTTTTTTTTTCTTCCACATGCCTCAGCCCCTAACACATTCTCCTCAGATGGAGCAAAGAGTGTTTTACCCCAGCTAGCCCGTTGCCTGTGCTACTGCTTTGCTGTCACCCAAGCTTTGCAGCTCATGACTGCGTGGCACCAAGAAGCCCTATGGAACAGAGCCTGCATCACCCTGACACACACCACTCCTCACCTGACACACACCTAGATCCAAGCCACCCACAGAATTCCCTCCCAGAATCCCTGCTGGGGAGTTTCCTTTTTATTGATGGATTTGTGATGTTGGGGTTTTTTTGGGTGGTTTGCCTTTTTTTTTTTTTTTTTTTCCTGTTAAAAATGTATCTTTGTACGTTTAAAAACGTCATTGGATTCTTGTTGTGCAAAACAAGTGGGTGTTATGCTGTGTGCCTTACAGGTTGTTGCATTACTTATTTTTCTGCTTTCCTAACAATTCCTGATTTTTCTATTTTGCTTCCCGTTTTTGTTGCTTCTTGCTATTTGCTTGCAAAAACAAATCAGGCAAGCCAGGTAAGTAAAGCTTTTCACCAACTTTCACACCAGCATTTTGCATTTTCAGTTTCTTTTTGCTTTTGTTCTCTGTTTGCTGCATTCCCATTAAGTGATGGAAGTAATACCAAGCTGAGCCTGAAAGCTCTGGCTCTGTCAGTTTGGGTAGTGTTTGTCCTGAGCATACTGGTGGTGGTGGTGGTGGTGAGCTGTGGGCAGTGGAAACCACGTAATTAAAACATTTCAATTGCGTAGCCTCATAAATATCTGGAGAAATAATGACCTGTGACTGCTTAACTAAGATTGGGCTGGCACCATTACCAGCACAGTTCCACTAAGCAGCTTTTTCATTAAAGCTAAATCATAGTTTTAGAAAATATCATGTAGACCTTCCAGTTGCCTTCCAGCTGGGTGCCAAGTTTCTGGTTTCTTTAGTATTTAACCACTTTCGTTTTAAATGTATCTTAACTCTTAGCTGAGATTATCAGATGCCCCTTTTCTAAAGCTCATTGGAAACTCTTCCTCTTCTCAATTTATATGTCACTCTCCCACCCAGTATAAATTCCTGGGTTTCCCTTGGAGTTTTATGAGGACCTCAGCTCACTCCTTGGCCCACGGACACCTTGAGTGTGCAGTGGGAGGGAGAGGAGGAAGGGAGCATCGGGTAGTGATGGGATGAGTGTTGGAGGAGCTGGTCCAGCCAAGGAGGATGCTCTGGAAGGAACAAGAACTGGGTAGTTGTGAGTCACTAACTCTCTAGGTTGCCTCAGAAACAATTAACAAGCAAGTTGTTAAAATAGCACAGAGTGCAGCCTCAGGTAAATAAAGTTGTGACATTAAGTACATTTAAGTTCGTTATATGACCATGCAAATGGATCCCTTTCCTGGTGGAGCTGTGCTGACAGAGATTTTGCCAAAAAACAGGATCCTGCCAGTAAGTGGTTTGGATTTGAGGTGAACTGGGTAATCTCCAGCGTGATTAAACCCATCTTGTGCTGGAACACAGGGTGACAGCTTCTCAGAGTTAGAAAAATAAACCAGGGATGACAAATGGATTTCTCATTTGACTTGAGGATGCATTCAGCTTACGTTAGAGATGATCACAGGGTGTTGTTAAGAAGGCAGAACAGAAAAGGGTGTTTATTTTTAATGAAATTTCAAATGTCATCAGACTGTTGTGGCATTACAGTAATCACAGAATCACCCCAGGTCGGGCTCAGCCCCAGCGTGGTGCTGTCAGGGGGCATGCAGAGGAGCGCAGGACATAGCCCACGGTGTGGCATTGTCCTGCTCCAGGCTTGGTCAGGCTGGCAATAATGTGTATAAAAGCACTGAATATTCAAAAGGAAGAGCTTAATCTGAGTTTGGGAATTGGCAGTATCAACTTTGACATTTCAGAGCTGAGCATCGCTATGAAACACTTAATTCAGCCAAGAACTTCTGGTCAAATAAAAAAAATACTCTTGTGTAGCTCTTTATATTTCAAAATACAAAGGCATGAATGAAAAGCTGGGGATTCTGAAATGGCCCGTGCTTTTTGCATTGGAGAACTTGTTACTTTATTTTAGTTTCTATCATAGACAAAGGAAAACAGTAACGTAAAACCGCTACCTTTTGTGGGTTAGTTTTCTTTCCAGTATCATTTAAAGTAGCCTTTAAAACATGTACACAAAAGTCATATTTTAGAATGTGAAGGAAAGGATCATTTTGGAAGACAATGCCAGACCTCTTCTTCCTGTGCTCTATGAGTATTTCACTTCATTGCTAGGTCAATTCCTTTGGAGAATCCTTTTCCATGTGGATCTGGACTCCTGTTGTGTCCTTCCCACCATCCTGCCTCAAATTTATCCATGCACAGGAAAAGCTGGGAAGGTGTTTTCTGCAGACCAGCACTTAGAAAGTCTGGTCTGCATTTCTTTGGTGCTTGCTACTTCAACACCAAGAAGCAAAGTCTGCTAAATGCTGTTTTTCCATAAGAAGACTTTGAGTTGAATTCCATGAAACCAAATGTCTGTACAGGGTTAGAAGAGGTGCCAGGAGATGACAAGCACGTGTCGGCAATGGCAAATAATTTATTGTAAGGTGTATAAATGTCCTTCCTTTCCTTCAGCTAGTCCTTCTTTGGGCAAGCAAGGGAAATCCCAACACCTGCCTTTTTTCATGGGAACCACTAAGTTCAGAGTGAAAAAAATACATTCCCATTTTCCCCAACATCAAGCTATTTAAATATCACTGTATTGAGCAACCTTTTTCCAAAACTAGATTGTGTCTTTATATAAAAATGAGTTTTCTGTACCCCACAGACTTCCTAATACACAATGTAGAGCACAGTACAGTAGAAACTATAGATGATAATGAAATCGGTGTTCTTACTGCTGTTACCCGTCTGATAATGGCTTTCTTTTTCCCTCCCCCTCTCTTCTTTCTAACAGAGGATGAGCAGAGAGAGAAATCTGTCTCACATCACACAGTTCAGCAGCTGATAGTGGAGAAGGAACAGGCTTTGGCAGATCTGAACTCGGTGGAGAAATCACTGGCAGATCTTTTCAGGAGATACGAGAAAATGAAAGAAGTACTGGAGGGGTTTCGGAAGGTGAGTCATAGTGAAGTCCCCTCTCTGACAGACAGAAGCTGAGCAGGCACATGGGGTGACATTCTAGTGCTGCTTAGAGGAGAGAAAAAAGAACTTGAAAAGCTCTTTTAAAAGTTTTGGAAGAGCTTTTTAAAATGGTGAAGATTTTGCGCAAGAGCAACTTGCTGCTGACCGCGATGCTGCGATGTCGATAGATGCCTCATAACGGTGGGACTGGAGCAGATGTCAGGGCTGGCTTCTGGTATGAGCTGTCTGTAACGCCTAGGATGTGAATTCCTTGGGTCAGAGGGCATGTCAGAAGCACACGATGTAACGTAACCCTCAGAGGAAGGATTGCAGCCGTGTATGAAACGCAGACACAACTGCAAAGCTTTTTGTGTGGTGTAACATTGCCTACAAAGCCTCTTTTACCTATGAAGAGAGGCTGAGGGAGCTGGGCTGGGTCAGCCTAGAGAAGAGAAGGCTGTGGGGGGACCTCATTGCAGCCTGCCAGTCCCTGAAGGGAGCAGAGAAACAGGAGGGGATTCAACTTTTTAAAAGGGCAGACAATGGCAGGACAAGGGGGATGGATTGAAGCTAAAGGAGGAAAGGTTTAAATTGAATTTTAGGGGGAAACACTGTAAAGAGAGTGGTGAGGGGCTGGAAAGGGCTGCCCAGAGAGGGGGTGGATGCCCCGTCCCTGAAGGTGTTCAAGGCCAGGTTGGATGGGGCCCTGGGCAACCTTGTGTAGATCCAGGCCTGGAGGTTGGTGTCCCTGCCTCTGGCAGGGGGTTGGAGCTCTGTGATCCTTGGGGTTTCTTTCCACCCAGACCATTCTATAATTCTATGATTCTATGATTGCTTCGGATGGGCTGTGGGGGGGTGTCTGTTAGGCTGCAGCCCTGAAACAATCTGAACACGACCCCACCAATTGGCTGCCTGTCCTACACTTGGATTAAATGTAATGTCATCTTCTCTTTCAAGAATGAAGAAGTGTTAAAGAAATGTGCACAGGAGTATTTGTCACGAGTGAAGAAGGAGGAGCAGAGGTATCAAGCACTCAAAATTCACGCTGAGGAAAAACTGGACAGGTAATTGATCCTACACATCTCTTTGCAGGGGTACAGGCTGCAGGAGGAACCCCGTGGCTGGACTTTGCATCCCAAACCCAATCCAGCAACACACAGAGCACAGCAGGCTCAGTGACACAGGGTGGGGTAAAATGACACAGGGCTGGTGCTTCTTCCAGCTCCTGACCATATAGAACACTTTGAATTTATATTGTTAGCAAATGGCTTTGTATTTCTGTAACATAATTTTCAGGGAAGATGAAGAAAGAAGCCATTAGCTAGGTTTGAGCAGCTATGGGGGACTGTGCCCAGATACATGCATGTGCACTCAGTGTTCCTGCCCCCTGAGGTTTGCTGTTGCCCCTGTGCTGTATTATCACCCCTGATCTGTCTTACCACCCCTGTGCTGCATCGTCACCCCATGCTACATCATCACCCCGTGCCAGCCAGCAAGCAGGAGATGTAAGTGCTGCTCAGCCGTTCAGCACAGCATCAGTCTCTCCTTGGTAACACCACGTATCTAAGCTGGATCAGCCCAGCTTGTGCCCAGGGTGACACAGAATAGTTGCACAGAAGTTCGTGCCAGATGTGTGTGGATAGTAACTCCTTAAGCTACTGATAAGGAGTGAACGTGGGATTGTGGCCTAAGAGAGGCAGCTCTGGTTGATTTATTTTACTATTTTTTACTCTCTTTCTATGTAATGATCGACTAAGCATTTCTAGGGATTACATTCAGGACTCATCTTACACTCCCCTAGACCCAAGAGATAGTTCCAGAATGTCACTAGGATTGGTCAGTGCTCAAAAGAAAGTAAGACTTGGATTTGCTTTCCAGCTGTTGTCCCAGCTGTGAGTCTAATCTGGAGATCAGGTTTAGAAACTGCAGTAAAACTCCTCTGCCTGAGTGATATTTGGGGTCCCAGCAGAGGTATCTGAGAGAAGCATGAAGGGAATAACACAGACATTAAGAAAAGACTTTGCAGCCTCTGCTGAGCTGGAGAGGGAGTCGTGAAAAGCCTCTAAGGACACGTCACAAAATACTTCCAAAGACGTGCAGAAAGTAGCCCTGCCCTCACCACCCAGCTGCTAGGGTGCATACATCCTTCCACACCCACTGTCTTCTCCTGGGGACAACCTGACGTGACAAAACTCTGTGTTTTTCTAGAGCCAATGCTGAAATTGCACAAGTGAGAGGCAAGGCTCAGCAGGAGCAAGCAGCGTATCAGGCCAGCCTTCGCAAAGAGCAGCTGAAAGTGGACGCATTGGAACGAACACTGGAACAAAAGGTAAACTGCAATTCAGCTCTTTCAATGCAGAAGTGAATGGGGTGGCCAAAGTTAAGTGAAACTTGCCTGGAGTGGCTGCTCCAGCTCTCCTCTGGAGCTCTGCCCTAGGACCTGTCATCCATCTGCCCCAGCAGCTCCCAGCCCTGGGGAGAGCAGCGTTGCTCAAACCCTGTACTGAATCCAGCTGCTGCACTGGTCAGTTTGGGCAGGTGGGCACTTGAAACAGGTCCAGAGAAGGGACACAAAGGTGATTACGGGGCTGAAGCACCTCTCCTGTGAAGACAGGTTGAGAGAGTTGGTGTTGCTCAACCTGGAGAAGAGAAGGCTCTGGGGAGATCTTATAGCAACCTTCCAGTCCCTGAAGGGGCTACAAGAGAGCTTTTAGAAGGGCCTGGAGTGATAGAACAAGGGGGAATGGTTTTAAATTGGAAGGGGGTAGATTTAGGTTGGATATTGGGAAGAAATTCTTCACTACAAGGGTGGTGAGGCCCTGGCACAGGCTGATTGACAAGGTGGTGGCTGCCCCCTCCCTGGAGGTGTTCAAGGCCGGGTTGGATGGAGCCTTGAGCAGCCTGGTCTGGTGAGAGGTGTCCCTGCCCATGGCAGGGGGTGGGACTTGATGATCTTTAAGGTCCCTTCCAACCTAAAGCATTCTGTGATCTCACCACAGGTGAGTGCTCAGGGCTGATTCAGACCCGGTCAAAGCTGAGCCCATGGTGTGCTTTGGCCCGTGCCTTTCAGATCTTTAAGTTGTTCTTTTGGGTTTTGATTCTGTTCATAGTTTTAGCAGTGATTCCAGCACCAGCTTCCTGCTGCTGCTGCTGACGGGCCAGGTGATCTGGTGCTGCTCTGTGTGGCTGAGGGCAAAAGTGACCATCATCAAGTGACCACCAGGAAATCCCTTATGCTCTCTAGCTCAGCCAAGGAGATTGTTTTAGTGTAGTACCTCGTTTAGTGTAGGACCTGGGGGTGTTGGGTGACTGCCTGAACGTGAGCCAGCAGTGTGCCCAGGAAGGCCAATGGCATCCTGGCTTGTATCAGAAATAGTGTGGCCAGTAGGTCTGGGGAGGTGACTGTGCCCCCTCCTTGACATTGGTGAGGCTGCACCTCGAGGGCTGTGTCCAGTTCTGGGCTCCTCACCATAAGAAGGACATTGAGGTCCTGGAGCGAGTCCAGAGAAGGGCAACCAGGCTGGGGAAGGGGCTGGAGGGCAAATCCTCTGAGGAGCAGCTGAGGGAGCTGGAGGTGTTCAGCCTGGAGAAGAGGAGGCTGAGGGGAGACCTTCTCCCCACCTCCCCTGCCCTGCCAGGAGGGTGCAGAGAGGTGGGCGCTGGTCTCTTCAGCCAGGGGACAGGAGATGGGACAAGGGGCAATGGGCTCAAGCTGCCCCAGGGCAGGGTCAGATCAGATGTTAGGAAAAAACTCTTCCCTGGCAGAGTTGTGGGGCTGTGGCCCAGGCTGCCCAGGGAGGGGGCTGATTCCCCAGCCCTGGGTGTGTTTACCATGTGGGTAGATGAGGTGCTCAGGGATCTGGTTTAGCTCAATGATCTTAAAGGTCTTTTCCAACTGTGTGATTCTGTACAGCTTGTCCTTCCTTAGAGCCCCTGGAAGATGGGGTGAGAATAACACTGTAAAAGTGCAGCTGAGAACAAACTTACACCATGTATTCCAATGTTGTGCTAGGGGTGCTGCCCAGCTTCTGCTTCAGTGCTAAGTTGTGTTCATTGACACCAGAGGAGCTGTATGTGGAAATCAGTAAGCATGTTGTTTGAGTGCACTGTACATAGCTGCACTGTGTGCATATATATTCTCTCCTATTCTCAATACTGGAAAACACTTAATTGTCCCACACTTCTCTCAAAGGCTAGATAATTAAATTAAAAAACAAACCCAAACCCTCAATGCAACAACGTTTTTCATAATACTTAATATTGCCTTTTCTTTTCCAGAATAAAGAGATAGAAGAATTAACAAAGATTTGTGATGAACTGATTGCCAAAATGGGGAAAAGCTAACTTTTAACCAAATTTCTGGACTTCGATACTGAGTGCAATATGACCATTGGCACACTGATGTCCATACATTTATGTGGACAGGTTATATTTTCACTTTTTCGTATGCACTACTGTATTTTCTTTCTAAATAAAGTTGATTTAATTGTATGCAGTACTAAGATGACTATCAGAATTTCTTGCTATTGTTTGCATTTTCATAGTATAATTCATAGCAAGTTGATCTCAAAGTTCCTGTATCAGGGAGATTGTCAAGTTCTCTAAGAAAATTACAAATTGCTGATCCTAGCCTTCCCTTTGTACATGAGTTCCCATGTTGGATGTCTTTTGGATTTAATATAAACATGTATTACTTGCATGGGGACTCTTGCCTTAAGGAGTGTAAACTTTATCTGCATTTGCTGATTTGTAAAATAAAATGAAAAAAAATGGGGAAAAAAAAAAAAGAAAATAAAAAAAAGAAAATGCATGTCACTTAAATGAAATTCTCTATTGTAAATAAATTTTTTCGTTGAAAGTTGAAGATAAGAATGGCTCTGTTCCATGGCTCTATTCCATGTACTTCATGCTGGCGCCAGGCACGGCACCTCTCACTAACCAACTCCTTCCCAGTGAGCACTGCATCACATGAATAGTGACCCATCTGCTGGATGAGGGAAAGGCTGTTGATGTGGTCTACCTAGACTTCAGCAAAGCCTTTGACACTGTCTCCCACAGTATTCTCCTGCAGAAGCTGGCAGCCCGTGGCTTGGATGGGTACACCCTCGGCTGGGTAAGGAGCTGGCTGGAGGGCCGGGCTCAGAGAGTGGTAGTAAATGGAGTTAAATCCAGCTGGCAACCGGTCACGAGTGGTGTTCCCCAGGGGTCGGTGCTGGGGCCTGTCCTCTTCAATATCTTTATTGATGACCTAGATGAGGGCATTGAGTGCACCCTCAGTAAGTTTGCAGATGACACTAAATTGGCTGGGAGTGTGGATCTGCCTGGGGGTAGCGAGGCCCTACAGAGGGATCTGGACAGGCTGGAGAGCTGGGCTGAAGCCAATGGCATGAGGTTCAACAAGAGCAAATGCCGAGTCCTGCACTTTGGCCACAACAACCCCAGGCAGCGCTATAGGCTTGGGGCGGAGTGGCTGGAGGACTGTGTGGAGGAAATGGACCTGGGGGTACTGATTGATGCACGGCTGAACATGAGCCGACAGTGTGCGCGGGTGGCCAAGAAGGCCAACGGCATCCTGGCTTGCATCAAAAATAGTGTTACTAGTAGGAGCAGGGAGGTAATTGTCCCCCTGTACTCAGCACTTGTGAGGCCGCATCTCGAGTACTGTGTTCAGTTTTGGGCCCCTCACTACAGGAAAGACATTGAGGCCCTGGAACGCGTTCAGAGGAGGGCTACTAAGCTGGTGAGGGGTCTGGAACACAGGCCTTACGAGGAGCGTCTGAGGGAGCTGGGATTGTTCAGCCTGGAGAAGAGGAGGCTCAGGGGAGACTTTATTGCTCTCTACAACTACCTGAAGGGAGGTTGTAGTGAGCTGGGGGTCGGCCTCTTCTCCCGTGTAGGCAGTGACAGAACTAGAGGGAATGGTATCAAGCTGCGCCAGGGGAGATTCAGGCTGGACATTAGGAAGCACTACTTCTCGGAAAGGGTAGTCAGGCACTGGAATGCACTGCCCAGGGAGGTGGTGGAGTCACCGACCCTGGGGGTGTTCAAGGAAAGACTGGATGTTGTATTGAGGGATATGGTTTAGTGGGAGCTAGTAGTAATAGGTGAATGGTTGGACTGGATGATCTTCTAGGTCTTTTCCAACCTTGATAATTCTGTGATTCTGTGATTCTGTAATATTCTACTTACATGCACGGGTCTGTGTCTGTGTCCTGCTCTCTCTCTAAATATAGATAGATTTGGAGCACTCGGGTCTCAAGCACAGGCTTAATCCTCCAAAACGTTTTGTTACTCCGGCCCTGACCCAGGAAATCCCAGCAGCAAGTGTAATGGGGCTGTTTGCATGCCTGGGAGCTGTGACACACGATGACAGCACGGTGGGTTTTAAGCACATCCGTCCCTGAAAGGTGAATTCATTTTCTTCTTCCTCCTGCTGGAAGAATTTCCTTGCAGGGTTTGTGGGGAATGAGGTACGTGTGATTAGAAGCACAACCAGAATAAGCTAGATAAGTAGTGTTCTCGCACACCTCTTTATCCTCTCAGTTATCCTCTGCAGAGGATTAGGTATGCAAGATAAGCATTAAGGCTTTAATAGCAAACAAACTGCTTTCCTTGGTTAATGGTGCATCTCCTGTATCTCCACGATGTGGACAGTCTTCAGCCTGGTCCTTGTCAGCTCCCTTTTTATAACCAAAAGTAAGTCAACTCCCTTTTCTTTCCCTTTATTGTTTCGTTGGGGTGTCCTACGAGGAAACTGAGCCTCTCTGCTCTCCTGGGGTTCTCTCCTTCTCTTCTCCCTCCCCTCCTCCTGGGCTGGGTTGGTTTCAGGTTAGCTTGTGTGTGGTGTTAGCAGCACCAAATTCTACCTCTTCTCCGTAATGTAAAGCTAAGCTTAGGCACTACTCTGACAAATGTAAATGTGCGTGGCCTTGTGGGCAGCAAGCATGCTTCTGCTCTGCAAGCCTGAGCTCTGGTGTGGGTTAAAATGCATTTCAAAGGTGTTTTAAATACATTTTGAATTCCTGCTTGCCTTTGAAAAGTTTGGGACCGAGGGAAAACATCAGTAAGAAAGAGGATCGAGTTATGGGTGTGATGTTTAAACAGAAGCCAGACTCTTGGGAGAGCCTCCCGTGCCTCCCAGCTGGATTGATGCCTGTGAGAAAATGAAATGTGGATCGCTCTGAGATTTTTGGGTGTTAGCAGGGTAGTTTTTTGTGGTGCTACAGAGCAAAGACTGTGATGGAGAGAGCTAAAAATAGTGATGCTCCAACTTGTTGCCGTGGTCTCTGCTCTGGAACTGTTGCGAGAAGGCGTGGATCCAACTGCAGAGCATCAAATGGTCTGTGATTAAGTGCAAGGAAATAATATGGGGCTGATTATTTTACCTTTAAAATCAGTATTGGGATGGCTTCTAGGAAAGAAAAACTGACAGGATTTGCAGAATCTCTACATGTTTTTTAAACCTGTTTGCAACTTTTGCCTGCACTTCAAACGAAGTTAGAGCAACGTGGTAAAATACTGCAAGTGAACTCCAAACACTGCTGTTACAAGTGGTCTTTCTCTCCTTGATGCCAGGTGAAGCCCTGCAGTGTTACACCTGTGTAGGTTCTAGCGATGAAGACTGTAACAGACAAGGGACCCAGCAATGTCCAGGGCACTCGGATGCATGTGCAGTCATTAGAGGACAAGCAAGTAAGTCATCACAAATGGTTCAGACTCATTAAATTTTTAATAATAGAAACTAATGACTAATTATTTGGAAAGGGAAGAGCGTATAGTAAGCTAAGGAGAAAAAGGTACATGTTTCTTCTCAAAAATCAGCCCCATTAATAAATCTCAATTGCGAATTTTATTGGCTTGGCAGCAACCTGATACAAAACCCCCAGGTACGATTTGTCAGCGTGCTGTGGTGCTGAGCCATCTCCACACCACGTGTGAGCTGCTAAAGAGCTCTCCAAGTATTTCCTACTTCTTACTTAAATCTGTAATTTTTAAATTAAATGAGTTAAGTGGAAATTAGGGAGAAAAAGAAGCTAAAGAGCCACTGCACTCAAGCACATTCAGGGATATCTAAGGTGCATCAGTTGCATCAGAGAAGAATTCTGATCATTTAAGTTGAGTGGTAGCTTGCTCTGTGCTGTAATCTGATGCACTTGTAGCCATTTACTGGTAAGGAGCAGCCAAACCTAATGTTGCAGGGGCTGGGTGACCATGACCCACACAGGCCTGTTTGGGTTCACTGTGGCTCTGTTCTAGGCGGCGTCATGAAGTCCTGTTCGTTCAGGTCCTTCTGTGAGCGGGCAAAGAGGGACGGATCCCGGGCGCCTGGAGTGAGCGTTCACTGCTGCTACTCCAACAACTGCAACGCAAAGAGCCTGGCCTCCAGAGTCACCACCTCCCCCAGCTTCTTCTCTCTCCTCGTCTCGGCACTGCTGTGGCACCCCTTGCTGAAGCTGACGTGAGGGGGTTAAAGGAAGAGGGTACCCTGAAGCAAGACGTCTGCCGCCTTAGAAAGGGATGATTCTATTTCCTAACCACATCGCTCCATGTACCGTATTTCTCAGTAGGCAAAAAGCAATAGGCAGACCTGACAGAGAAAAATCATTCCACCTGCTAAATATGTTTTAATCTATGTGTAAGCACCACTGCCCCCTTGTTTATCCTAAGGGATCCATTGTGTAAATCTGTAGCATCTTCCTGCAGTTTAGACAGTGTGTATAAAGAGAAGGAGAAATCCTAGCCGCAAGTAGCCTTGTAGTAGGGTGAGGGACCAATGTCTTCCAAACGCTGTTTACTGTTGGCAGCCATTCAAAAGCAAGCTAAAATTTTCGAGCACAAAGTGACTGACAACTCTAGCAAGCAAATTAGTCTTCCAGAGAACATCTGTGAACTGGACAAAGCCAGAAAACTTGAAGTAAAGGTGATTTAGGATATTAACCCAAATGGGTAAGAGAAGGTCGTTAAAGAACAATGCGTGGAGGTACGTTATAGTATGTATGTTTCCTGGGGAAAAAAACCCCACAACCCTTCCAGTCTTCTCTTTTCTGACCCTTGGAGAATCTTGGAGAGACTTTGGAGGCTTTGTGCATCGCTAGCTCCTGGGTGTTCTTCTGAAGTGGTTGGGTTGAAACTAGGCAAGACGAGAGACGTAACGCACGATGTGATAGCACCAAGCAGGGTCTTGGGTCTACGGGAGACCAGGGTGGTTATCTCCTTTGGCTCAAAACTCAGAGAAGCAGATGAGTGGTAACAGTAGGTTTTAATGTCCAATGGTGATGATCTGGTCTAATCTCTGACACACAACATGCAAAGGATTGGCTTAAAGTCCAGCTGGTGTAGTTGAAGTAGAGGTGGTCTTTAGTGTCCTACTTTTAGTTACCCGTTTGGAAAAAGGATTGGTTGTCAAGTTTATGGAACTCACAAAATACATGGCAAAGTAGTTTTCCCACTGGCTTTGTGTTGCGACTGTTTTTTTCAGTATAACTCTTTGAAAAATCAATTCCAGGCAGTGTCACAGAATTCTGCAGGCTCACAAAGGTTTTATTAAGCTTGCAAACTCTAGAGAGCTTCTTCAAGTAAAATAATCACTGAAACCTCAGAGTAGAGTCTAACACTAACCTACCCTGTAGCTGTTGCTTGTCACACAGACCAGACTGCCTCCTTATTTTATTGTACTCTTCCCAGTGGATGGATCCTTCAGCATCTCATGTAGAATGGGGCTTCAGACTGAGACTGTTCTTCTGGGGTTTGTTCAGGTGGGCTCTCAGATGAGGCACTTCTGGTCTGTGCTCAGTTGCGAGGCACAAGCCCACTAAAGCTGTTAAGTTAAAAGATTGTGACGGTGCGACAGACTTTGGTTGAGAATGTTGATTTAGGCAAATACCTCATGTGTGTAAAAATCCTGTCAGTTGGTTTAAGCATTCATTTCGCTCTCAGCTCAAATCAGTTCCTTCAGTCTCTTCTGCTAGGAGAAATACGTGCTGATTGTATCTTGACTTGCTGATCGTCCTGTATGGCAAACCTGTACTGAATGTAATCTCTGTACACGCTCAGTGCATTTCCTCAGTGAGAAAATAAAACTACCTGCAGTGGCTGGCAGCCTCTCTCCATAACCAAACCCACATCCTTTCATTGGGATTTACAGATACATCTGCCCCTCTGTTTTCCAGCAGAAATTCTGGCTTATTTCCGTGGGGTGGTTTCCTTAAACCTGTTAGATAAACCGGGGAATGTTGATAGTTGTCTTAGTGTGATATCTCTGTGATAAAATAAGAAGGTAAGGCTCTATCCTCTTGACAAACACCATCTGTCGTCCCCGACCACAGCCAGGACTCAGATCCTGGGCGGCTCACAGCCTCCCACCGCCGCCGTTGGACCCTGCCCTGGGGTGCTTCTTGTACCCATCTGCCTAATTAACGAACCCGAAGCGTGAGTGCATGGATATACCTCTAGCTAGGATAAACCATATGCATGGATTGATGGTATCAGAGGGGGGTGGTTCAACGTGGTTCCTAGTGTGAACGTTAACAAGTTAGAAGGCAAGTGTAGGGAAAAATGGTGAATTTTTTTTCCATTTTCCCATGGTAGAGGGAATGTTTTTTTCACTCCATAAAAAATAGAGAAAATATTTTAACATTTCCATTGCTGTGACTGTGCAGAGCTATTCCCAGTCTCATGTAAATTAGAAGTTCCTTGTCTTTAGTTTGGTTGTTCTGAAATCTAATCACTCCCAGCATGGTGGCTTACTAGTTCTGTCTTCCTTAGCGTTCACGGAGAACACCCTTGTGCCTTGTGCTGGCGTGTCTGTGTGCAGTGAAAGCCCAACTGTGACCCTCCAAGGGGTCTCAACAGTCCTGGGCCCTGTAGATGTTTAGGATGTAGCGTGGAGCTGTTGGTCCTGGCTGATGACTGTCATTGGGGAGGAGTTGTACACAATCAGAAGTAATCACAGAATCATAGGGGTTGGAAGGAACCTCCAGAGATCATCAAGTCCAACCCCCTGCCAAAGCAGGGTCCCTAGGACAGGTCACACAGGGAGGCGTCCAGACAGGGCTGGAATCTCTCCAGAGGAGACTCCACACCCCCCTGGGCAGCCTGTCCCAGGGCTCCCTCACCCTCACTCTGAAGTTCTTTGGCATATTGGTGAGTGCAGTCCTAACCGCCATTCCTGGAGCTCAAGGTTATCACCCTGCAGACACAAATGCTCCCTCTTACCCTCCAAAGCCAGCAGCACACAGGGCAATTTAATTCCTGAAACACTTTGATTTAGCATCTTTACTCACAGCAGAGCAGTAAAAAAAGAGAACAGTGTTAATCCAAGTAACAGTGTATAAAGGGGGTAGCTAGAAATTCATTGTGGTGGAGGCGTGGGTGGAAGTTTGTCAGCATCTGAAGGAAATGAGGGAAAAGCCAACATGGGATTCAGTTCAGAGCGACCCACGGGGATTGTGCCACACGTTTCAGCTACAACTGCAGTCGTGGTGTACATACTCACAGAGTCCAGGAGCTGATTGTGCTCCTGTACTCGACAGTGGTGAGGCCACACCTGGCATGAGTCCAGTTCTGGGCTCCTCACCATCAGAAGGACATTGAGGTCCTTGAGTGAGTCCAGAGAAGGGCAACCAGGCTGGGGAAGGGGCTGGAGGGCAAATCCTATGAGGAGCAGCTGAGGGAGCTGGGGGTGTTCAGCCTGGAGAAGAGGAGGCTGAGGGGAGACCTTCTCACTGCCTACACTGACCTGACAGGAGGGTGCAGAGAGGTGGGCGCTGGTCTCTTCAGCCAGGGGACAGGAGATGGGACAAGGGGCAATGGGCTCAAGCTGCCCCAGGGCAGGGTCAGCTCAGCTGGGAGGGCAAAGTTCTTCCCTGGCAGAGTTGTGGGGCTGTGGCCCAGGCTGCCCAGGGAGGGGCTGAATCCCCAGCCCTGGGTGTGTTTAACATGTGGGTAGATGAGGTGCTCAGGGATCTGGTTTAGCACAGGACAGGAATGGTTGGACTGGATGATCTTAAAGGTCTTTTTCAACCTTGTGATTCTGTGATTCTGTGAGCTGCAGGAGTGTGAGTCTGCGCAAGCAAGTTCTCAGTAAAGAATCACCCAGACGGAGTCTTGGCCACAGGCAGTCTCACGTCATCTTCCTGACAGTCTCAGGATGCTACACAGGACGTGTCACAACAAGAAGGAGCTGTCAGAGGACCTGCCTGAGTGTCTGCAGTGATGTAATCCGATATGTTGCCATAGGGACAGGTTCCCGAGGGAGACACGTAAGGCGCATCTCTGGAACAAAACTGAAGGAGGGGAATGGGAGCCGGAGGAGATGCCAAGTGTTTTGTAGCCACCCAACCTTCCTCTGCTCCACACAGAGCACCAGCAGTCTTACACCTGGCTTAGCACAAGAGTCAACAGTGCTTTCAAACACTCCCCTTTCAGCTGCCAGCTCAGAAGACTTTAGGTGAGATAATGTTTGAAAGGTGAAGGGGGATGTCTCACTTGGAATCGTTTCCCTTTTCTGAAGCCATCCCTCTCTTCATCCCCACCAAAATGTTTTTCTTTGTTTTCTTTAAACGCTCAGGGGTGAAAATGTTCTCCAACCAGCAGAGACTTAGCCAAAGAATTCCAGCTGTTGAAATGCAGTCGCTGGTTCCTGCCACTTTAATTTGAAGCGTCTTGTTGTATTTTAGGCAATGCTGCTCACCCTCAGGTTCTGATTTTCAGTGCAGATAAGTCAGTGTTCATAGAACTGGAGCCCACATGGACTGGCCAGCATCAAATCAGCCAGGCCAGAGCCTGATCTTGCTCAGAGACTAATTTTTGAAGGATGGTTTTGCTCCAGTGCTCTCCCAACCTCCACAGAGGTTTTGTGATCTTGAGGATCTTCTTTGTCTCCCTTTAGCAACTTATTCTTACCCATCTTTGTAGCTTTTGGAGGCCTTTTATCAAATGAAAAGACAATACCCAGAAGTGTGTGTTTATTAATTTTGAGTTCATACATACAGATATATATAAGTCATTGGAATTAAATTTCTTATAGCATAATAATCTCTTAATTGCATCTCCCAGCTCTAGGACGATTCCTAATTTCAGTCTTTCTCAGCCCAATAGGTTTTTCTCTATTTTATTTTGTTTTATGCTGAATGTATGAAGACTTAGTGGTTAAGGTCTCTATAAGCCAGATCTGGAGAAACACTGGCAGGTATACCAGAAACCCAGAAGTTTCAAGCAGGATCCATTTAAATCATAGAATCATAAAATCATAGAATGGTCTGGGTTGGAAGGGACCCCAAGGGTCACAGAGCTCCAACCCCCCTGCCACAGGCAGGGCCACCAACCTCCAGGCCTGGATCTAGACAAGGTTGCCCAGTCAGTTGTGAGGACTGAGCCTTGCTGGGACTGAAGTCCTGTGGGTTAAGATGCAGTTTAAAAGCAATCCACTGCCCCAAAGAGCAGTGAGCACCTCTGCAGCTTCAAATGGCCTCGGTGCTTTTTTTGGTCTCGCCTCTGTGTTTCTCTCCATCTGTGGAAGCTGCCACCACCACCTGTATGTGGGCAGGTGAGAGCAGCCAGCAACAAGCCCTGTCTTCATCCCTCCCTTCATTTCACCCTTCTAAGGGTTAAGCTTTATTTTTGGGAGCCCTCTTTTTGGATGTTTCTCTTGCACTGTACCGTTAACAGTGCTTATGAGTACTTGGCAGTCTCCATCCCTTCAGTTTCCACATTCTCCCAGCCAGCTATGACTCCTTGTATTGGATAAACACGTCTGGTTTTGTTAAATATCCAGTTTCAATGAATACAACTCTGGAAAGGGCAAATCTGTTACCAAGACGAAGCAAATCCATGAGTGGGTCAGTTAACCAGAGCCAGGAAAAATGTCCATGGGGAAGTCATCCGAGCAGGACTGTGCCCGTGGGGCATTGGCAGTGCCTTTATTAGCATTCCTCTAATCAAGCCTAGGAGGAGCTCGTGGGGAGGAGAGATCTACCAGGCTGCTTTGCATCTGGTGATGTTTGTGCAGCAGATGAGAACGAATGGTTTGTCCCTGGGTCGGTTTGTTTAGCTGTCCCCAAGGTGCAGGACAGGCAGGAGCTTCTCCCAAAGCTTCCTCCCCACACATCAACAGCTCTGTTGATGGGGTTGTTTTTTTTCTGGATTTAGTAGGTCTTCCTTCTGAATCCCAGCACAGCCATGGGATCAACCCCCCAGCCCTGAGACAGTTGTGTGAGTGGGAAGCATTCCATGTGCTCAGAGTGCAGTGCTCATGAAACGGGGGTGGGTTTGCTGTTGAGCAGGTTTCACCAATGGCTGGCTACTTCAGCCCTGATATTTTAGGAACTGTGCAAGGCAGTAAGGCTTTCAGAGATGGCCTTGATGAGATGCTCCTGAGGATGATGACAGGTAGGGGGAAAAAATAACCAACCCAAAACCAAAACATGTTGATTTGACAACTGCTGTTAGTGTTAGAGGGAAGCAGCCCCTGAGAAAGCCATCTTCCTCCTGCTCAAAAATAGGGATCCCTTGTGGAAACTGGAAATAATACTTTCCTCATGAATGACCAGCACCCCAGTGATCCCATGCTTGAACATGCCTTTTCCAAAGCCCTTTATGCTTATCCAGACTTTGGCTCCAGACCACACTGTGAACCCAAGCAATGTGGGGCAAACCCTTGTGACCCCTCTTTCAGCCCACTCTCATCAGGAGGGTGCAGAGAGGATTACTAGCCCATGGACAGGGTATCCCAAGCCAGAAAATTAAACACTCCTCCTCGTCTTGGAGCTGAATTCTAAATCATGGTGTGCCTGAGGATCTCTCTGTGCCCAGTCACACAGCCCAGCTCTCCAGGAGACAGATGGCCCGCAGGCTGCTTGGGTCTTGAGAAATACAGTCAGCTGCCATGCTTAAAATAGTTCTTTAAACAGTTCCCTCTCTCTTTTTCTTTTCCTTTTCTTCTTTTCTTAAAATCTTACACCCTACATTTGCTCTGCAACCACCAAAAAGTTTTCATCCCTGTTATTTTTCTGGGAAACTGAGGTCAAGGCAGCCAGAAGCTCCAGTCAGGCAGAGGAAATGGGATTGGAGCCCATGGCTGAAATTAGGGCAAGGTTTAGTGATGCTGCTGCTGTTGGAAGTTTGCCCTGGTTGAAGCGAGCTGCCTGCAGACAGACACAGACCCACAGGTGTCTCAGCCCTGCCCCAGCTCCAGATCCCCTCTCAGAGCTGGCCGTCTGGATGTCAGCTTCGTCCTGCTTTCCTGCCTGTTGCTGCTGGGAATTTGGATGCATTTTAAATCAGATTAGACTCTGTTAGCTCTGCAGGAGAAGTCCCCAGGAGGCTGCAGTGCCAAATGAGAGGCTCTTTTACAGAGCTTTTTTCATCTGTGTCCTCCTTCTTAACTATTCTCCTGGCAGGAGAATCCTTCTCATTGCTTTGCTGCAGAATTTGAGAAAGAAACTCCTTTAGGGTGTCACCAAATTGATGTACTTCCACTCAGGCCACAGAAAACCTGTCTTCAGTTGACACACATGGCTGTCTGCAGGCAGTACAGCAGCTCTGGGACACACAGGATGGGCTCCTCTGGCCTCCAAAAAGGGGTGGCACACAAACAGATCTGATGGTTTTGTTGTCTGTGTGAAAACAGAAAATTTACATGGCAGGACTGGTAGGAACACGTTTCGATTTGGATAATGCTCCTGCAGCTGATGGTAGGCTAAAGGCAGGGGTGAGGGAAGATCTGGGGGAGGTGGGAAAAGAAACAGGTCCTACTGCAGATCTGAAAACTCTTCATATTTAAGTTTTCCTCATCTTCCTCTAAGGTTATGTACCCAAAAAACCCCATCCAAGGGAACTCCTCTTTTCCACACGCTGAAGGTCATGGGAGATGCTGGTCCAAGTCAGGAACAGTGACCTGAGAGAAGCTGTTGCTTGGATATTGCACTGTGATCCGAGCAGCAGGACTTCAGTCAGAGTTTGATAGTTCTGTCCCTTTTCCCTTGTAAGTGTTCCTGGAGCACTGAGCTTCCTGTGGGATCCTCGCTGATCTATGCACTTAAATCCACGGTACTGTCGGACCTTCTGTAGATGTGCTCTTGAAAGCCTGGGTCACCTTCTTCAGGCAGCCACAGGAGTGGATGGGGAACACAGGACACTGCAGACTGAGTGACTTAACAGCTGGTCACTGCCTGCGTCCCACCAGCCTTACCCCTGCTCTGGCTGCTGCATTTCTGCTTCTCAGTGGCAGAGCAATGGCACATCAGACAAGTAACTCCTCAGAAGTGGGGTCCAAAATAATCCCCGTGTGTTTTGTCTGATGTTGCAGTGTGGGAAGGCCCATTCAAGTGTGGTCTGGGTGGAGGTTTGGCTGCAGTAGGTGGTGATGGGTCTTATCTTGGAATATTGGCTGTGTTTCCCTTCAATAACCACATTATCTTCAAGTGAAATGGGAGCAGCCCTGCTTCTCACACCTACAGAAGGACAGGGCACATAGAAAAAGCTCTGGAGGTGTTAGCTGCTTGTTTGGTTTGCTAATCCTCAACACCGGGCTGTGATAAAACCCAGGAGAAACAGGGCTGGGAAGGAGGGGGGTGGTACAGGAGCTGCAGCACTTACAGATCAGCATCAGGCCTTCAGGACAGGACAAAATGAAAGCAGCTTTGGCTCTGGGGAATCGAGGCAGTTCTCAGGAAGAGCTATGTGCTCTGTAGTATGTATATATATATATTTTTTAAACCATGAAGTATAGTTGAAATACACCAACTTGCACTGGAATTGTGTATGGTGGTGGAATCAAAAGCATTGCAGTTAGCAGCAGATGAGCACCTGGCTCAGCAGAGGCTCACGGGAGTGAGCGGTGTGGGAGTGCTCAGCTTTGGGATTGCTTTCAGAAACAGCAGTGCACAGGAAATTATGTTAGCCCAGGGAAAGTGGAATTACCTCACTGCCAGGAGGGAGCAGTGCATGCACACAAAATGCCATGGAGGGACGTTTACACCAGCAGTAACCAGCTCTCACCTGCCCATCACTACTACAGCTCTTACCTGTCCATTGCTACGACCCATCTCACTACAAGAAGGACACTGAGGTCCTTGAGTGAGTCCAGAGGACAACCAGGCTGGGGAAGGGGCTGGAAGGCAAATCCTCTGAGGAGCAGCTGAGGGAGCTGGGGGTGTTCAGCCTGGAGAAGAGGAGGCTGAGGGGAGACCTTATCACCGCCTACACTGACCTGACAGGAGGGTGCAGAGAGGTGGGTGATGGTCTCTTCAGCCAGGGGACAGGAGCTGGGACAAGGGGCAATGGGCTCAAGCTGCCCCAGGGCAGGGTCAGCTCAGCTGGGAGGGCAAAGTTCTTCCCTGGCAGAGTTGTGGGGCTGTGGCACAGGCTGCCCAGGGAGGGGGCTGAGTCTCCACAGGGCTGTCCCTAAAATGCACATTAGGCTGCTCCTCCCAGAACTGTGCTAGCCCCTCTGCGCAGCTCTTCACTCACAGCAGTGACTGATGACCGGATGGCATTTTGACCTGAAGTCCAGATTTTACTTCATTTCCCTTCTGAGGAACTTATTGTCCATGTCTCCTGGTGGGAGAACCTGACCCACAACAACTCCAGAGGTGTAGAAAGGTGAAACATTGTCTCTATTGCCCGACAGCAGCCCATGAAAACCAGTACTGGTCACAGGCATGAAACAAGCCCCCTTAGTTCAGCATTTAAACTTGACATAGCACACAAATATCTAGAATTTTCAGTGTTTTTCTTGAATTATCAGAGTAGTTCATCTGCTTGGTGGGCAGCAAGCTGATAAATGTCTTTTACAGACAGAGATTATTTGTGTCTCCCTGTCACATATCTGTACTGGCCTTATTTGATGTATTCAGCAGCCTCACTTCTGTACAGCCAAAATAATGACAGCAATGACGATGATTGACAGGAATTTTGCAAGTTGAGAAACAAAACCACTGCTATCCCATCTGCAGCCCCATTCTGTTGACACTTCAGTGTCCTTACATTGCACTTAATCTGCACATTCATGGTTTGTTCCTTTGCTGGAGCAAGGTATCAAACAGCAATAGAGACTGATGAGGATCATCGGCAGCCGCTTCTTTTTGGTTCCTTAAATTGCTTCACAGCTGCTTGATGTTCTCCAAACAGGGGCAGTATTAGAGGAGCTTCCATGCTCAAGTGCAAAGAAATTCGTCCTTCTGGAGGAACATGTGTAGATGGCAAGGAATGGGTGTGAGTCCAGACATCCTCTGACACCACCTCACGGGGAGGAGAACCTCCTCCTCCTCATCATCATCCTGATGAAAATTAAATCGATGAAATAAATTCCAGCGATATGGAGACCAGATTTGCTTTGGAGGGTCATATGTTTGGGTCGTATATTTGATCCTGGGAACACCATTTTTTGGAAACAAGGTTATGCAACAGGTAAAGCACCTTTCACCTGGGGGTTTGGAAGCCCTTCAGACAAGCACCTCACTTCCAGCTCAGGCCTTCTCCAACAACTTCTCTTCCCCCTTTCTCTCTTTTCCCCGGAGTTGTGAGGGGTTTAGCAGCCAACCTGCTCTGCAGCGCTGTCTCAGCTCCTCTCCTCTTACTCCTAGTCACTCTGGCCTCTTCAGAATCACTAAAACTTCCCCCCAGCCCTTTATTTTTCCTCCATATCCTAAAATAATCAGGACATGACTTGTTCATGCCCTTGTCACCCCCAAATCACCTCATTCCTTCTGAAAACTCCGTTTTTCTCAGAAATTTCTTCCAAACGGCAGCAGGGCCTGGTCCCTTCCCAACTGTTCCTCAGCTGCTGCCAGTGCTTGGTCATGGCCTCTGGCCCCCACGCAGGGTACCAGCTTCCCAGGCTTCATGTACCGTTACAGGAAGCTTAATTCCCATTCCAGAAGCATTCAAACAGCTGTTTGACCAGAGTCCTCTCCCCATTCCAATTTAACTATTAAAATTACCTTTTTAATTCACACCTTAATCATAGAATCATAGAATTGTAGGGGTTGGAAAGGGCCTCGAGAGATCATCGGGTCCAACCCCCAACCTTGACTTCTAACTACAAAGCAAATCCACTCCTTTTTATATAATGCCTTAAAAATAGCATTTTTTTTCTCTGTTCCACAGAGGTTAGTCCATCATGAAGCCTGGTGTTTGCTCAGCGAGATCTGTAGTTAATTGCCAGATGAGTTAGAGACACCCCTGAGGTCTGGTAATGTCCTGGGGGTGAGAGGTCTCAAGGTGCCAAAACTGGGCGCCAGCTTGGGACCCTTCAAACTGCTGTTAGACACAGTGATGCTCTTTGGGAAATGCTTTTGCATAGGTCGACTAGCACAGAACCTCCCTGCACACATCTTTCCATCATGCTACTCAACAAAAACCAGTCTTGAAACATGTTAACTACAGATCTACTCAAAGTTAAGATGCTGAATAATTTTCCCGTCGATTCATGCCTGTCCAGGGTGAGATCTTTTCGGTCGCTGTGTCCCCTTTTAGCGGAGTTTGAACTTCATGAGCCTGAGCAATGTGATGAGGGTGATGAACCTGAACTTGCCATCAAACTTCTGGGATGTTCGCCCATCTCGGCGGCGCTCCCGGCTCCCACCAGCAGATGGTACCCGGGATTCGTAAATACAGGTCTGCCCGGGGCCCTCCCCTAAATTAAAGAACCAGCAAACACAGCAGACCTCAAAAGGCAGCTTGATGTGAACCTTGTTCCTCAGTTCCCCTGCCATTCCCGACTGTGGAAACTGCCCCAATATTTAGTGCCCGGAGTGCTCCATCCCCCAGGTCAGAGAGGCTGGTAGGTTCCCCTTCCTTAGGCGTGATGTCACTGTCACTGCTGAACGCACATCTTTCTAGGGACCCTGCTCTGGCAGGGGGTTGGACTCGATGATCTCTGGGGGTCCCTTCCAACCCCTACAGTTCTGTGATACATCTGTGGATCTCACGCAACAGGAGCCTAAGATGAGCCAGGCACAGCCAAGCCTCCATGTGCTTGGAGGACAGGGCTGAGTCTCCAGTAAGAACCTGGGCTGAACTCAGAAGCTAGTTCCACACCGAGTTGCATTTCTACTTGAATATCCTAAAATACATTTGCAGGTGTCCCTGCTTTCCTAGGAGGATGATAATAATGTGCTAGATCACAAACACTGACTGCTTTCTTGCTTTCCTTTGGTGACCTCCTGCAAAAGGAAAATCAGAAGAAGACCTGTTTGCAAAGCGAGTACTGGCAGGTCTGTTAGTACATGTCCCCTGGTTTGTGAGCAAATACTAGATTTAGAGAGAGTCCAGAGTAGGCTACAAAGATGATTAAGAGCCTGGAGCATCTCCCCTATGAGGAAAGGCTGAGTGACCTGGGGCTGTTCAGCCTTGAGAAAAGAAGACTGAGAGGGGATCTGAGCAATGTTTATCAATATCTGAAGTGTGGGACACAGGGGGAAATGGCCAGCTTCTTCTCAGTGGTCTGTGGGGACAGGACAAGGGGCAATGGCCTCAAGATGCAGCACAGGGAGTTCCACACCAATATGTGGAAGAACTTCACAGTGAGGGTGAGGGAGCCCTGGGACAGGCTGCCCAGGGGGTGTGGAGTCTCCTTCTCTGGAGAGATTCCAGACCCGTCTGGATGCCTGTCTGTGTGACCTGTCCTAGGGACCCTGCTTTGGCAGGGGGTTAGACCTGATGATCTCTGGAGGTCCCTTCCAACCCCTACAGTTCTGTGATTCTGTGATCTGCTGGGCATTCAGTACCACTTCAGCTCCCTGCCCCTGGGACAGGAAGGATGGCTTTTCCCTAAGGATGCAGTCACAGAGCACAGGAGCGGTGCTGCGAACACACAGCAGCCTTTCCCTGCAGGCTGAGCGCTGGCTTGTGAGGAGCTTTGTGCTGCCCCTTGTCAGAATTTCAGCTCTCTGCAGAGCCCCCAGGCTGGGGTCCCGACCAGTCATGCTCTGGTTTTTCACTCACACAGAATGACTTTGTCTTTATGCCAGGGCAATAAAGTAGAATCAGGCAATTACCTTGTCAAGTGGCCAAAAAATAAATCAATATGTAAGACAGGTGTAATGGATTGTGCTCCAAGTAAGAGCTCTCACACTGATTGTAATATCCCACCTAAAATAAACATTTAAAACCTCTCTCTGTTGGCTGTTTTGTCCAGATCTAATTCCAACTCCTGCCACTATTTTGTGTGATCTTGGCATCATTAAGAGTTTACTTGTTATGCATTATGAGTTTACTTGTTATGCATTATGAGTTTACTTGTTATGAAGGCTCTGAAGTTCATGGCCATGTCCTCCATCTAGAGGGGCAACGCTGAAAAAAACAAACCAGTCCCACCTCTACCCAGTAAACATGACCACAGCGACCCAGAGCAGAGGGAAGGCTTGATGGTACGAGGCTCTGAACTGAACATCAGCCTTTTACACCCAGATCCATAAATAGCCTATTTTTAAAAGATAGCTAAATCTTTCCCCACAGATTTATAAACATTCTTCCATGTCTGGAAACACAGTGTTGTAACCCAGCATACCATGGCCACCAGTGGAGTGGAGCATTTTAAAACAAACAAATAGTGCAGAAATGACGATGGGCATGAAAACATGAAAGCAATTTTTTTCTGGAAGGTTTGTTGTTGCTGCCCTTTTAAAATAAAACTGTCTGTAGATCTGCAAGAAGAATTCAAAATATTGACAGTCTAACCTCCCTGGCTTTTGTTCCTAAGCTCTTCCACCTTCAACTGCAGTGCGGGTTTTTGAGGGGTTTAAGTGTATGAACACTGCGCTGCCATCCAGCGAGACCTGGACAGGCTGGAGAGCTGGGCAGTGAGAAACCAGATGAAGTTCAACAAAAGCAAGTGGAGAGTCTGGCACCTGGGAAGGAACAACCGTTTCTATCAGTACAGGCTGGGGGTGACCTGCTGGAGAAGAGCTCAGTGGAGAAGGACCTGGGGGTCCTGGTGGGTGACAGGTTGGCCATGAGCTAGCAGTGTGCCCTGGGGCTGAGAGAGACAATGGGATCCTGGGGGGCATCAGGAGGAGTGTGGCCAGCAGGTCAAAGGAGGGGATCCTCCCCCTCTACTCTGCCCTGGTCAGGCCCCACCTGGAGTGTTGTGTCCAGTGCTGGGCTCCCTGGGATAAAAAGGACAGGGATCTCCTGGAGAGAGTCCAAAGAAGGGCTACGAAGATGATTAAGGGCCTGGAGCATCTCCCCTGTAAGGAAAGGCTGAGGGAGCTGGGAATGTTCAGCCTTGAGAAGAGAAGACTAAGGGGGGACCTAATTAATGTTTATAATTATCTTAAGCAGGGGATGCAGGGGCAATCAGCCAGCCCCTTTTCAGTGTCTGTGGGGACAGGACAAGGGGCAATGGCTGCAAGTTGGAGCACAGGAAGTTCCACACCAACATGGGGAAGAACTTTTTCACAGTGAGGGTGAGGGAGCCCTGGGACAGGCTGCCCAGGGGGTGTGGAGTCTCCTTCTCTGGAGATATTCAAGACCCGTCTGGATGCCTGTCTCAGTGAAATGTCCTAGGGAGCTGCTTTGGCAGGGGGGTTGGACCCGATGATCTCTGGAGGTCCCTTCCAACCCCTACAGTTCTATGATTCTATGATTCTCTCCAAGAAAAATCCCATCTGGTTAATTCTGTTCTAATAAGAAAGAAATGTGAATTTAATGAAAGACAGTAATGATTAGAGAGCACCATAACCAACTCATCACTGGCACTGGCTTAGGGTAAGTGCGATGAAGGGCTTCTTCCCATCAGGTTCCTGGTTTCAATACCTACTGAGGATCTGCAAGTCAGTAAAATGAGAATCGTCCTGATAGGTAAGCATAGCTGACACTGCTGAACAAGAGCCACCCCCTAATCCAAGTAAAATACTTACTAATGTTAATCAACTTGAAATTAAAGGTGTAAACCTTTATCAAACATGTAACACAGCGTCCTCATTCATCTCTTGGTGATGCTCAAGTGCAGACCGATGGCAAAGTTAGCTCCTCTATACTCATTAGCAATCATCATTTTCCAGATGCTGAGTTTCTTCTCTGTAGTTAGGGGTGTGGGTCTCCTGCAGTCCAGGAGATGCTCCACCAGAGGCATCAAGTGTGGGTTATGGGCAAATACAGTGCAGATGTTTCATTCAGAAGGACCCAACATCTGTACTGCCACCTTAACTTGCTGGGCACAGCCTGATCCTTCCTTTGCAGACCTCACCCTTTCTTTCAGACCTTTAAGGTGTTCGGTACCAGTAATACTAACTGTCTTTAGTTTTCAGTCTGGGATTTTGGGGGTTTTTTAGTTTAAAAAACTAAGTTTTCTGATTTTAATGCTGAGTGTTGGGCAAAACCAGAACTACGAGGCTGTTCTCTTAGGCTCCTCCACTACAAAGTGTGCTTTTCCGACTTCTGACGTAACTTATCCTGATGTCACCTTTTCCACTGAGAGATCGGTCCTGTTTCCTTCACACCAGCTGTCACCACAGGCACCCGCAGCCTCTGGATTCCTCCACACACACACTCACCTTTCGAGCAGTCCCCTTGACTCGTCAGTTTTCTCTGGCAGGCTTGGTTTCCTTACGGTCAGCCAGAGATACTTTCTGTCCTCTGGCTTGCAACTGCTCGCTACGAAAACCTGCTGGCTTGGGCTTGGATGAGTTCACTGGGTTCTGCCTCTGGAGTCAGTGATGGATGTGGACCTCGTATTTCATCTCCCGCAGCCCGAGCTTGTTTCAGAACCTCTCTTGTGCTGTTCCCTGTATCCCACTCATGCCAAAACCCATCACCCACAGCCCACCCTCGGTTAGCGCTCCCCAGCTGATCTGAGATCTTCACGTCTTACAGCAAGTCTGGGTGTGGGTCTCACCAACTCCAACTGTTGGCCTTTGCCCTCTAAAGCACAAATAATCACAGAACTGTAGGGGCTGTAAGGAACCTCTGGAGATCATCGGGTCCAACCCCTCTGCCAAAGCAGAGTCCCTAGGACAGGTCGCACAGGTCGGTGTCCAGATGGGACTTGAATATCTCCAGAGAAGGAGACTCCACACCCCCTGGGCAGCCTGCCCCAGTGTAATCTGCCACTTCTCCCCATTAATCAGGTAGCCACTATATAAACCAGGAATTAGTTCTGATGTTGAAGGAATACACAAGCGAGGAAGGCCGGTACATCACTAGGAGTTACGAAGGCATGGTATGAATCACTTGACCTGTGTTACATCTCCCAGAGCAAAAGTCCCTCTGGATAGACAGTCTTATGATTTCCCAAATATTTGTAGAAGCCCGGTCTATGACTCCTCTCCTAGAGCTTCTGAATGTACCAAGGGCTGATGGCTGATCTCTCCCTGGCATGGTGATTTGGAATAAATGATTTATGCCCATCTGTTATTAAGAAATCTTTTCTTCCTGTGGGTTATTTACACTCCATGAATTTAACTTATGGAAAACAACTCCCTGGTGGATCTACCCAGGGATAAATCCAACCGTCCAGATAATTCCAGCTCATGAAACAGTTCTGCTGTATTTTAGCAGGTAAGGAAGTTAATTTGAGTGGAAAGAAATTAATTCCATTCAAATTCAGGCTTTTTTTTTGCAATATAAATTTTAACTTTGTCATGCGTTTTTCCTCCACAAAACAAGAATTAACTTTTAAATACGTGTTTCTGCATTTTTATTGCTTCTTTTAAGTGTTCATGGAGAATGAGAGAATGAGGTTTCATTTCTTACAGCAGTCACAGTACATAACTGTGTAGTCCATCTGCAGTGGCATCACTAGGAAGGAAAAGTGCTCAACAGGAAATTACCCTCAGGCCCTGAATTATATCTTGCTGGAACCTCTCCTAAAGTGCATAGGAGGCAGTAACGATCTGTACTAAGATAATACTAATAATTCTCTTAGTCTTCACAGGCTGAAATTAATTTGTCCTGAGCAAGGCTTTAAATACGTGACATTAAAGCAGTGAGTGGTTACCCTGAAGGAATAAGCTACCCTACATTTTAACGTTGCATCATTGCCTTGCTTTGTATTCCTGCCCTTATGAAATTGACTCTGGAACAGGAGGAAAGATGTTTTAATTACTCATAAATAATTATGCAAATGTATATAGCAATGCTTGCTGAAATTAATCATCCATTAACAGTCTGGGAGGAGGGGGTAAGAAATGGAAACCAGATGAGGTATTGCTGCTGAAAATGGAGTTGAGAATTCTGTTTCGTCTCACCATCGGTGCTCATGAAATATGCTTGATGAATATTGATTTACCCTGCTGAATAAATCTGCCTGAGGGAGGAGACACTTCCCAGGGAGGGCATGTAAGGTGCTGCAATGGGCTGCCCAGAGAGGTGATGGATGCCCCGTCCCTGGAGGTGTTCAAGTCCAGGTTGGATGGGGCCCTGGGCAACCTTGTGTAGCTCCAGGCCTGGAGGTTGGTGTCTCTGCCTGTGGCAGGGGGTTGGAGCTCTGTGATCCTTGGGGTCCCTTCCAAGCCAGACCATTCTATCATTCTATGTTATATTTGTAATAATCAAAGGCCCATCAGATCACAAAGCAACTTATGGAGGAGAAGAAACTGGTGGGGTTTTTTTTTCCATGTTTGTGGTCAACAGAGTGATAGAGAAGAGACACTTTAGTAAAGTTACTGAGAAGCTGTTGGACATTAAAAACCAAAAGAGTAGGGGAAACTTGCTGACTCTGCACTGTACCTCCCACCACGGATCACAGACACGTCATCTCACCAGATTTCACACTGGTGCAACCTATGGGCATACACTGCGGAAAACCCCAATTCCCAGTGGGCTGTACAATGGTGTAAAACTCATTCATAATCCAAATTTTGGCTGCTTCAACCAGTTGACTGGCTTAGGCTGGCACTTGAGGTGCCCCACACACCTTTCCTCTAGGGGTGCTGATCCCCCTTGCCTTGGCAGCTCCTGGGGACTTAGTAGGGAAGACCAGCAGCATTTCATGTCAGAGGAGCTGAAGGACACCGTGAAGACAACGAGAGCAACACCAAAATGGCTGAGGGCCTTTCCTGACCTATTGCCCTTTACTTGATTGCTTGTTTCTTTAAAACAAATTTACATTTTTTTAAAATTCAGTTTCTTTCTCCTGCTATCCCCATGAGGCATTCTTTCCTATGAGTCATGCACACTATAAAGAAATTACTGTTTGGCTCAAAGTTCTGCTCCCATGCCTGGAATCAACATTTTTTTTTCAGCAAGAGATAGGAAATGAGCTGAATTCATCAGTGATTCATTATTTACTATTTTGACCCGAGATATGTTTTTACCACTAGCCTTAACAGAAAATTGTACAATAAACCCCCCAAAACACAAGGCTGAAGTCGTATGTGACTCAAGACACTTAACAGCCCTTTAGTGGTTTCTTTACATCACATACAGTAATAACCCCTTGTATTTTTACTTTGATTTTTACATTTTATCAGGAGGATTAATGTGATTAATGTTATTCCAGAATGATGTCTTATTAATTTAAAATACCCTTTGAGCATGTATTTTCTCCTGTGTCTCAGAAACATGGTATTTTTTTATGCATGTATGCTTCTCCGTGTGTGCAACCAAGTAAGTTGCTTTTCTTCCACACTTACACAGTCTGGATGTAAAAATCCTACAGATATATATAAACACAGCAGTCCAAAGCACTAAAGTCCATCTAAGCTCAGAAACCCAAATTTGAAAAGAACCCCAGAATTCCAGATGATAAAAATGAGAATTGGATGAAAATCCAATGCAATAGTCAAGGGCAGAGCTCCAGAAGCCACTTCCATTGGAAAGTTGGGAGGGGTCCCTGAGAAAAGGTTAGGGTTGGAGGAGGATGCAGAGGCCTTCTCATTCACAGGATTTTTAAATTTTGGCATTTAGTCCAGGATTACAACCATTTCCAGTTGCCAGACAATTCCAATTTGCCTCAGCTCCAGATCAACGGGCAGACCCTAAAGGCAGCCCAGCTCAAGCCACCAAAACCCTGTTAGAAGCCAAGAAGGTGAAACCTAACCCCCACTGCCTGTGATAGGGATAGGGATATGTAACTGGAAAGGTTGGTCCTGGGAGCCAAGGCAATAACTGACTGCCTGGAGATGGGTTTTCTTGAACCATACAACTGCTGAAGGTTTTGCAGAAGCCACAGTTTGCCCATTGTTCTTCAGCTCTGTCAGGTGGGGTGTTGGAACATACTTTCTCTTCCTACAGGCTTGCCTCACAGTATGTCAAACCATTTATGGCTTGGAGGGATCGATCCTCCTCCATCTCCATCGCAAACAGTGCAGATGTGCTTCTCAGAACGTGCCCCAAGCACGACAGCGTATGGGTCACAGATCTGCTCGGCCTAGGACCCCGCCATGGATCTGTAAGTCAACAGTGACTACATCACAAATCAACTCATCACTTAAAGGACTGAAAATAAAATCTGGCCCACGCTCTGAAAGCCTTGCTTGAACCCTTTGCAAGTCACTTTCTAAAATTAGATTTAGACATTTAGGTCATTTTAAAGCAGATGCTGCCACCAAATTTGTTTGGAAGAAACTCACTGCGGCACTTTTGCCAGTAGAAACAAATTAGAAAAAGCTGGCTAGCTCCTTAAATCCTCCTGATTTATTCATTTTGAACTGAAGCAGTTGCAGAAGGTTCTTAAGTATCACATCTCCATGCTTGGCAGCTATTTGTGAAAAAGGCAACAATTTTAATATTGACCTCAGGAAATGGAACACATCTGGGATCAAGAAGACTCTTTTATGGTGGCCATCACTTCAGGTGGGAGAGGAGGATGAGGAAGAGGAGAAGAGGAAATTAATTTCCCAGAAGCAGCCATAAAAAAATACATAAACTAAAACATTGTTCAGGATGGCTTGTCTTGGTTGAAGTGAACATTAGCTCCTTTGTTCCCCCAGGACAGCTTCTGGATTTGAAGATGGGTTTCTACAGTGCAGCTGACATTTCTGATATGACTAATATGCTTGCAGCCATGTAGTGATAAGATTGCATGGCAATGGGATTGCTTTTCTATGCTCCATGCAAGTGGACAGAGGAAAGTAGAAGCTATCAATGACCTCTTCTCCCATAAAAACCACCTAATAGATGAACAGTGTAGCCAGTCTACAATGTTTTCACAAGCCCCATCATTTTTAGTTGGAAGGATGGGTTTGAAAGCATCTGGAAGCAGCTAAATCAGCACGTGCCACCCTAAAATATGTGGAGTTGCAGAAAGCCAGAGTTAAACAAGCAGAACCCCTAAGCTACAATGTACAAACTGCAGCAATGTTTTTAAGCCGTTCCGCCATTTTTGGAGCCTGATTAATGAGGCTGAATGTCAGCATGTACAACGAGCACACAAACAGCATCTAACATTTTCCTATTTCTGCTTGGCCGCAGCTACTTTAAACAATTACTTCAGAGGGGCTGGACGTCCAGCCGGGCCTAAGCTGTGCTCCTTGTGGTGAGGAGACCAGGGGCCTGTTGACCATCGCTGGACACGTCAGGGGCAATCTCTTAATTACAGGACGTGTTGAGGCTCTTTTAGCTGCAGAGATGTCCTGAGGCAACCCTCCCACTCTTCATCAGGAGTAGAGGTGAGGAGATCCCTGCTCCCCACCCAAAGCGACTGTCCTCAGCACGGACTGCTCGAGCTGTTAGGGCTCTTTCACTATTGAAAAGCAGGCCCATTTTTAGCCATTTTCATCTTGAATGAGTGATTTTGGGAGGATTAACAGATCTTATGAGCCATGGTGCTACTCAAATCCAACGTAGGACTGTAGCAACTGAAGCTCTTGCAAGCTCCTGCACAGGAAATGAGATAGATCTCAATGGCATTTCTGTCTCATTTCTGAAGGAGCCCGGCCCCGTTCCTCTTCCTTTTCAGAACATGAACAATGTGTAGAGCAGTATATAAATTGCTATTGCGAGCTGGGGGTTTGTTCATTGTTAACACAGTGAAAAATACAGATTTTCACACAGTTTTCTTTGTAAAGCCAACAGTTGGCTACAAGAAAATGCTCTGCAAGCACAGGATGCACGCTACAGGGAAGAATGCCACAGGACTGGCAAAGTCAAGTTCACAAAAGCAGTGAAATGTCATGATTAAATCTTCCTATGCAGCCTTAATCCAGGGCCCTCTGGCATAAGCATTATTATAAAGACTAATAATAAATAACTGAAGAACCATTTTTGTCACCACATCCCTGTGGCAGAGCAGAAAAGCATTCAAAAAACTAGGTGTTTGCATGTCCTGTCTTCTTCTCGTGGCCTACTGCATCATGCCATTGTTTAAACACTGTTTTGAAACTGTGATACGTTAATGTTACCATCAGGCTGATGATGGTTCTCATATCAGTCTTGCCCAGAGAACATCACAGATGTTTATTAATACTCTACCTTCATACCCACTTGAAGGGTGAAGATTCAACTCATCAAATTACCCTCTTGGGGAAAAAGGACAGGAGGGAATGGGCATTAGACAAGCCCACATTCTTTGCTTGGCTGCTGCCTCAGACTTGAGGTTCTTTCAGAGGCTTTAGAGGTTCTTTCAGAGGTTTTTAGAGGCAGGTTGCATGTAATTTATTTCATGGGCAACATCACCTGTCCCCCATCACAAGTTATTGACAGCTTTGGAGCTCCAAATCAGATGTCTCCAGAAAATAGATGATTACTAATGGTGGCTATGTGGGGAATTGATTAACTCAATTTAAGGCACCAGGGCTTACAGCAACTCAGCCCGTTTTCCTAAAGGAGCCTGGTTCATGCCCAGACAAGGCCCATTTACTGTGGGGAAACAGGTAGGTGTTATGTAGGAAGAAGAAAAAGCATCGTGGACTTGCTGTGCACTGGCTTGGTTTATGTGAGGCTGATCTAAGGCTGAACAAGTGCCCTTTTGGGGTGTTCTTAACTCATTTCCATGTTTTAGTGTGCCTTAGTGTACCACTTCCCTTATGCCTAGCTGTGATAACCACACAAGGAGAGGTGATGCTACCCAAAGTGACCAGATTGTCTTCAGCACATGTGCCATCACCTACTGACACAGGTATGAGAGTGTGCATGTTCTGGGTTGGAAAGAGTAAATGGGGGAAAGACTCACCAGAAGCCTAAATATGTTTAGACAGAATTTTGTGCTGAGGAGATAGAATAGATTTGTGTTTGGTCATGAGATCAGGAGTGAAATTTAGTGGTATAGTTTGGAGGGGCTGGTTCAGAACAAAAGAGAAAGAGGATCTGGGGCTCTTCTAATTACATTGCTGCTGTTGCAATATTTCAAAAGGTCTTAGTAAAAAAAATCCATCTGCTTGATATCCATCTGGGTTTCCACCACGACTTGCTGGATGAGCCACCCCACATAATGTAATCAATTTGTGCCTTGGAATTCTGCTCAGGAGACTAAATTTCAAGGCTTTTGGGGGCATTTTTTGCTTGGGTTTTATTTAGGCTGAGATTTTCCAGAGTGGCTGCAACTTTCAGGTGTGGCACATTATTTGTGTTAGACCTGAGGTGGGATTCAATAAAAACCAGCCAAGCCAGAGACTCTGCACCTCAAAGAGCAAAGGTGCTACAAAGCACTTGTGTTTATTTACCCTGGAGAGAAGCAATTCAAACAGCGTGTTTTCTTCCAGAATTAAGATGAACTTGCTGGTTAACTCCTTTAGTCCCAAAGGCTGATGAATTCCCAGGCAACAGCATGGCTGAGACAAATCACCGTTTCCTCTTCAGAAAATGGAAGTGGGATACAATTGTTCTTTTTTCTTTCTCTTTTTTTTTTTTTTTTTTTGGTTTGTTTTTTTTGGTGGGAAAAACAGCTCCTGAGTTCCTTTACCACTTTCTGAGTCCAGAGCTACAATGGGGCCTGGCCAACTGTGACCTTTCACAACCTGGGGAGGGGAGATACAATGCAGTTACAGCTCGTTTCTAATTTGTGATGATCCCTTTGCCAAAGAGTAGCTGTGTTTCCAGGACTCCATCAATGCACAGCTATCCAGAGAAGCAAACGACCAATTTTTCTCTTTCATTTCCTTCAGAAGCTACAGCAGTAGCAGTATTCAGCCAACCAACACCTACATCTCTCTATAGAAATTTTAAAATCTATATTTATATAGAGACCCTTTGCAATCAGAGCATTTATGCTGCTTTAAAATACAGCAGCAAAAGGCAGCACACAGGGAAATTCTGATTGAAAACATGTGGGAAGCTGCATCTGAAACAAGAGACATTTTTCTCCTGCCCTCTGCGGATGTTGATTTGCTCCACTCATAACTATTTGGGGAAACAGCAGGGGAAAAATACATTTCCTTTTTTTTTTCTTTTTTTTTTTTGCTGAGCACCACCTAAGCCCCATGGCTTGTAGCTTCAGCGTTGCTGTGATCCCTACCACGTTCTGCTGGCAGCAAAGGCTTTATCTTGCATCACGAGTTTCCTATTAATAATTGCTAAACAAAAGTTTAGTTATGTATCACTCGTAGCTTTTTATTTTTGTTTCACCACCTGCACTTTACTCTGAAAGCCAGCCCTGAGTCAGCTTTCACAGATCTCCACCAATTTTGTGTGTCACTGATGAAAAATATAATTATTGTAGTAAACCAAGGTTTTTTTTACTTTTTTTTCCCTTCCTAGAGCTAATTGTTTTCATAATGTAATTGTTTTAATTATTTACCACTTTGTTTCCTACAAGTAACCAGCTGCCTCATTTTGCCCTGCCTGTAATTGTGTTTATTCATTATGCCAGAGACAGAAAGAGAAGCAAATGGTTGTAGGAGTGGAAACAACCTTAAACCATCTTCAGCCCTGGCTCGTGTCTGGCACAGTCTCATTCATCCACAAGCTATGTGAGTTTGTAAATCAGACAGGGCCCTACATTCTAAAAAACCCAAAGTGAATCAACTGTGAGCTTCATAAAGAGTGTAAAGGATTATGGAAGGCTGAATTGTCAGTGTTATGCATGGTATGGCTTGCTTTCCATTTGCATCCCAGGCTGCTACAAGTCATCACTGTGAACAGCAAAATCTTAAATGTATCTTTTAGTTCACAAAAAAAAAAATAATTAGGGCTTGCTTTTTTTTTCTCTACCCACACACAAGATAAAAAAAAAGAAAAACCAACAAGAAAACAAAATGAGTGATCTGGCAAGAGCAGGATGCCCGGTACCATGGTGCATGTGCCTGTGTTGGGTGCTGTTCCTTCCAGCACAATGCAACAGGATGGGTTTAGAAGCAAAGAAAGCTTTTTATTTCACTTCAAACATTCGACTGCTGTTTTATAACAGAATCAGGACCGTGGATGCCAGGCTGGAAAGCCAAGCAGCTGCAGAGGCTCCTGGTGCAGCAGGGCCGTGCCGGGGCAGGTGGCTGTGCAGGGGGGACAGTGGGTCGTGCAGGGGGATGTGGTGCAGTAAAGTAGGCTGGAATTACCTTTCCTAGCCAGGCTCTTGATGCATTTGTCATTTGCTTTCAATCATTTTACTTGCACAGGATCAAAGACCCCGTCTGTCAGTTTGATCTAACACCAGAATGCCTTCATAGAGGCATTCATTTCTGTGCTTCTTAAAAATTCACTTGCTTAAAAATAATTTCTTTTCTTCTTCTGGTATCACTGGACTGACGTGAGCAGCAGATACTACTTAGTCATACTTCTGGTGACTGATTTCTAACCTCCTATCTCTTACCCTGGGGAAGCCTTGCACCACGAAGACGGTGCAATTCTTGGCTAGGTATGAGAAGAAACACTTTGTTGTGGTCTTCAACGTCCCCAAATCCTCACATCCAGAAGAACTGCTTGCTTTCAATTTTAGAGAACTTCTAAACACGCTTGTTACTCTCTTATGCTCCATCCAGAACTTACACAACTTGAGCTGAAGGCAGTAGAAATAATTTCTGCCCTTAAAATTAAAGGTTTAAGAGAGACAGGGACAGGCAGAATGAAAGCAGTTTTAAAAGCTTTCCAAACCATTTGTCAGATCATCTTTTTTCTGTTCTGTAGCAGGAGACTGGCAGCAGCGACCTGTGCTGGGAAATGCTCAGTGCACCAGCGTGGCCTTGGTATTTGTAGGCTAATTTTTGTTTTGAGTATAACTCTTGACTCATGGAAAAATAATCTAAGTGTTTTGGGCTGGTCTGTGACTTGATCTTCCTTGAATTAATGACTGTCTGTTTCAAAATAAGCGTGGAGAAGCTTTTATGATAATGTTTTCTATCCTCTCGCTCTCTCCCTCACCCACTCTTGGAGAAGCAGAAGTCACTGGAAGTCAGTTCCCAGCAGCTGTGGCCATGTGGGTGGTTGGGCTTTTCCAGTGAGCAAAATTCAGTGTTCAGCTCCTCCAGACTCCCGCTGCCACTCCACCTCATCTCATAGATGCTGTGTTTCATGTTAAAAATTGATACTAAGCTGTGAAATTAAATCAGCCAGCTTAAACTGGAGTGCTGCAAGAGTTGCTTTGGGCAAACAGCAAACATCTATCTAAAAGTCAGTGCCTGGGGAGGCACATGCACCAGGCAAAATCTGAGCAGCTAAATTTAGTCCGGATAGGAAATTAGCTGGAGGTTAAGTAAAGTTTTCTGCTACTTTGTTTTGTTTTTAGATTACCCAAGAGATGTTCCTTCCTGGAAAGGGAAATAGGACAGGGATACATAGCTGTTTTTCAATCCCTTCGTTTACATGGACTGATTTCAAGTACGTTTTGTTGTGTGTTTGTGATTTGAACCTCACCAGCTCCTATTTTCAGATGGAAAGATACGAAGTGCCAGTGCTGGGTCTGTGTGTAGCACGGCTCCTATCAGCACTTCTCTTCCAGGGCAGAGGGGCACCCTTCTTCTTCCAAACTCTTACCTCCCCTGAACATAGGAGGACAATGTAGAAGTTTATTTTTTAAAAAAATAAAATCTCCTGGCAGTTAGAATTGATATTTACTGCAAAATTACATTCCAGAACAGATGAAAAAAATCACAAGCCCTGCTGTGTAATGCCTAAGCCAGAGGAGACAGAGCTCTTCAATCCAGCAACTCCAGCCAAAGCTCACTAAAATAACTCACAGGCTTTCCAGATTCCTCTTTTATCACTTACCCTTAACATTTTTGCTTGGGCATCATTTTGCTTCTAGAGAGGCTTCTAAATCTAAATCCTGGAGCTGGCTGTGTGTCTATCTGCCTACATCAAACCAGAGCTACCATTTCTGGTCGTCTTCATGAAAGGCACCAGCTTCCTCTGCACACACATGATTTTCTTCCCTACTTGTTTTATTTTGCAATCATCAGGGTAGCAGTAACTGTAGGAAAACATAAAGTTACAGGTTTATTTACTGATCCAGGATACAAATCTTGTTGCTTAAGCAAACACAGACTGTTTAAACAGTTGCTTAAGCAAACATGAAGAATGAGGTAGGCTGGAAAGGATTTTACAAACGCGCTGAAAGTTGGGGGCTTAGTGGGGCTTTTTGTTTGACAAGTCTATACCATCGCTTCTTATAACTGCTGGGGAGTTGATGGAGAGGAAGATGACCCTCACCACTTGTATAATGAGGGTTTTTTTGTCGGCAACCTGCTACCTATGTGGCTCCCTCACAGGGAACTGGTACTTCTAAAGCTGCCTGCAGCTCCAGTCCCCGAAACCAAGGGGTGACAAAGAAAGTGTGCCCAGGGGGAAACTAGCCCTGGCTGAGGCTCCCCTGCCATCACCCTTTGCTGGAAGCATGGCAAGGTGGGAATCCATAAGGAAAAACTGCTGAGAAACCGCTTTGGTGGCACAGAGTGCTCGGGGACTTCCAGAGCTGCAGCAAGCCAGGTTAAACAGCAACATGGTGGAATCTCCCTTTGGAGGCTACTGTTGATTTACACCCAAGTTATTCTTTCAGAGGAAGTGATAGGAATGCACAGCTCCAGAGCAGGAAATGCCACTGTCTTAATAACCCCGGGCGTAGGACGCAGGGTGGCATTGAGCTGGATGGGTTCCTGTGGGAGCCAAGCACTCCTGGCAGTCTTGCATCTGGAGGGCTTGAAGGAGATTGATTTCTTCCCGGTGCCTCAGCTGGAAGGATCCTAGCCAAGCATTGCTGTGCCCTGAGATGGAAGAATCATTTGCAGAACAGAAATGGAAAATGTTAGAGGTTATTCCTTGAAACTCAGATTACTGGTTTTTGTATTGCATCCTTACAGAGTGCCCAGAAGTCCTGGGCAGATTCTGGCCAGAAGAGCGATATCAGAAACACTTTCTGAATTGCAAAGCTTTTACTTCCTGCTACATGTATAAAATACCTTTGGTGGGAAAGGTATGCTGTAAACAATGCTTAAAAGTCACTGAGGACAGAAAGAAAGACATTTTTAGCTTAGTGGATAGAGTACTGTTATCCTTATGTGAACTTCATAAATTTTTTTTTTTACTTTCTGGAGGTTTCTGAAGAGTGCATTATTCAAAATACCCAGCCATTCTCTCTGAGGCTGTGTTCACTGGCACTGCATGAACCACTCACTGTATTTAATTATTCATATTTTTTCAAGTATATATGAGCTTTTGCCACTCTGTACAATGTGTGTGCGTTCACCTCAAAATGATAGGAAGGAAGATGGAGATGAGGGTGATCTTTGCCAGGAGACCTTTCCATTGCATCTCTTCCTAACCTCTGTGAGGACCCTTGTCATGACAGTCCAGGTTTATCACCCAAGGGTTCTTGAAGAGCCAAGTTGAGGATGCTGTATCTAAGAAAGAAAGAGGAAAAAAAGTAGCAGAAAGTGATTACTGAAATTAAATACAGAATCAGAATTGCATTAAGAATTTACTTTGGATGTTCTGGCTAAGCAAAAAGGTCTCTCCTGCAGCTCCCAATACTCCATCTCCTTGGATATTCCACAGTCCCCTAAGCCAGCAGAAAAGGGGATTACAAAATGGCAACATTTTGAATGATTTTCTGTGTAAGCTGCAGCTACTTTCCCTTCAGCCAGAGAATGGTGACAGCACCAGAGGCCACAAAGAATTTTCCTTGCAAGCTATGCGATTTGGTGTGGTGTTTGAACAGGTACCGAAAGCCGAGAAACAGAAACAATATGGTACGGGTTTCAAGGTTCATTGTGGGTTTTTGGAAGGTGCCAACATGTTACATATGTAATGTGCATATTTCTGGAAAATTATGAATCACCTACTTTTTTCCTGTAAAAATGACAGCTGTTTTCTAGGATGTCAAATCTGTAACGCCTTCCAAATAGCAAAACAAATTAAGTAAGGCTAGCTGATGTGGTAGGGGGAATGTTTTGCAGAATGGGAAGTAGAGGAGATTGCATCTCATTTTGCAGCGTGTCTGTGATGGGGAAGAGGTGCTGGCTCCATGCCAGTGCTGTGCAGATAACACAGTCCATGCATGGGACTGATGCGTGATAGCAGAAATGATTTATCTCATCAGACAGCCCTTCATTCTGGTGGTGACTGGAAGGGGACTTTACTACGTATGTGGACTTCTTTAATATTCATTACAACTAATACATCTTCCTGTTGAATTTCCTGCTCTGCGTGTTGAATTAAGTCTGCAGGAGATCAAGTGTCTGCAGCAAAGAGAGAGCTCCAAGTTGGCAAGGACCTTCCAGCAAACACTCTCCATCCCCCTGAGCACCAAGGAGCCAAACGCCAACGGTACCAAAGCGCTTGTGTTGTACAGACAAGAATGAACTCGTATACACTTGAAAAAGCCTTCATGGCCTTTGTGGTGCTACATACAAAAACATGTTGCCTGTAAGCTGCTTTGTGGTGTTTGCCCTTATTTTTGAGATTATCTGGTACCGATGTTTCTCTTCCCTAATTGTCTTTCAGAAGCCAAATTGCCACAAAGGAATAATTCCTATTTATGAGCTCTTCTTGCAGGTAGAAGCAGCTGAACACAAAGCTTCATCATACAGCTTTTATAGTGGATTAGGAATCCGCATAGCAAAAATGGCATTTCTGCCTGTTTGTGAAATTACCTGTTCCAAGTAGTAATTTGATGTGGAGAAGAAAGGCAAACAATTACAGCAATTGCTGCCTGCAGTGCAAGTACATTCATGCTTTTCCTGCCTTCTGACTGCAAAGAAAATAGTCACATCTGCACACAGAAATTGTAAAATGCATTGAGCTAGTGCTGGAACTGCAAATGTTAAAACAGCAATGATATTCTGTTGGTATTTTAAACACTTGATGATCAGGAAATACTGTGAATACTGCACTGCCATTCAGTGAGGCCTGGGCAGGCTGGAGGCCCGGGCGGTAAGAAACCGGGTGAGATTTGATAAAAGCAGGTGTAAAGTCTTGCACCTGGGAAGGAATAACCATTTGTATCAGTACAGGCTGGGGGTGACCTGCTGGAGAGGAGCTCTGTGGAGAAGGACCTGGGGGTCCTGGTAGATGACAGGTTGGCCATGAGCCAGCAGTGTGCCCTGGGGCTGAGAGAGACAATGGGATCCTGGGGGGCATCAGGAGGAGTGTGGGCAGCAGGTCACAGGAGGGGATCCTCCCCCTCTGCTCTGCCCTGATCAGGCCCCACCTGGAGTGTTGTGTCCAGTTCTGGGCTTCCCAGTACAGAAAAGACAGGGATCTCCTGCAGAGAGTCCAAAGAAGGGCTACGAAGATGATAAAGGGCCTGGAGCATCTCCCCTGTGAGGAAAGGCTGAGTGATCTGGGGCTGTTCAGCCTTGAGAAAATAAGACTAAGGGGGGATCTGATCAATGGGGATCAATATCTGAAGTGTGGGACACAGGGGGAAATGACCAGCCTCTTTTCTATGGTCTGTGAGGACAGGACAAAGGGCAATGGCCTCAAGCTGGAGCACAGGAAGTTCTGCACCAATATGTGGAAGAACTTCTTCCCGGTGAGGGAGCCCTGGGACAGGCTGCCCAGGGGTGTGGAGTCTCCTTCTCTGGAGAGATTCCAGACCCATCTGGATGCCTTCCTGTGTGACCTGACCTAGGGACCCTGCTTTGGCAGGGGGTTGGACTCAATGATCTCTGGAGGTGCCTTCCAACCCCTACAGTTCTGTGAATCTGTGAAATCCTAAGGCATTGATAAAAGGGTGCTCTGCAGGGTCCATCTTCAGGAAGTCACTTTCTGAACATCAGTAAATGTGAAGTGTCAGGTAATGTAGTTCATTGCCCGCTTTCTAAGAAAGCCCTCTATCCTCCAATGGGGCATGATAGAAGAGATCCACCCTGGTACTCAATGGATTTTCTCATTCTTTTCTTTCTGAGGAGCAGGTAATGCTCTGGGGATGGAAATAGCACGAAAAGTCCCTCTGCCCTTGGTAGCAAGTTACACATTGAGATGCTGATGGAGAAGATCATCATAGTACACATGTTGTTGCCATTTAATTATTCCCGTTCCTGTAAAGAGCCTGGCCTTAATTAAATGGCAAAACAAAGTCAGAACTTTTCTCCAAGCCATTTTAAAGTGCTCACTTCCTCCTCTGTGTTCTGCGGTTTGTTAGATTTGAATGAGTAATGGGGTGGTTTCATTTGTTTAGTAAAATTAAAGTGGTCAGTAACAATTTCCTGTCTGAGCAAACCCTGGGCCGATTAATAATATTGGTGATGGTGGTGGATATGGGGGGTTTTGCAGCATGCAGGTTGTGTTGCCAGCTGCCTGCTGCTCCTGCTGCTGCTCCTCGGGGGTTTCCAGAGCTGCTGGTACTTACCAGGCTTGGCCTCAATCCTCATCAAAAGAAACATACTTGCAGGGCTGGGCTAGCAGAGGAGTAGTTTGAAAGGTACCTTCAGAACTGAACATCAAAGCAGCCTGGAGGAGATACGTTAGGAACAGAAATTGATCTTCCTCTTTAACTGAACATTTAATAGTTTGCATTTGCAGAGCCAGGTCGGGGTGTGGTAGGAGCACTGGAAGCACCAGAGAGATGTCAAGGTTTAGAACACATGTCTTTTTCAGGACAGCAGAGGAAGTGTTTGGCTGGTCCTCCCCAGTGTGTTGCCTTGTGCTGCTGGCAGGAGTGGCCATTCTTGCCAAGGAATCACAAAATTCACAGAATTGTAGGGGTTGGAAGGGACCTCCAGAGATCATCAAGTCCAACTCCCCTGCCAAAGCAGGGTCCCCAGGGCTGGTAACACAGGGGGATGTCCAGATGGGTCTGGAATATCTCTAGAGAAGGAGACTCCACACCCCCCCTGGGCTGCCTGTCCCAGGGCTCTGTCACCCTTACTGTGAAAAAGGGTATCTCTTTGCCCAGAAACTCAGACTTCTGCAACTTGCATGTATCGATTTTTCAGCACCCCGTGATCTTGGGTGAAAGCTCTGCAGCATCCCACAAACTCAAACTAACAGCAGAAATGGTGGGGAAATCAAGTGCATTGTGCAAGCCTCACCACGGGTTTCAGTATTTCTACTCCTGCTGAAAACACCTTGGAGAAGTTTATCCCTGTTCCCATCTGAAAAAACCCCACACACGATACCAGGGGCTACAGTCCCTAAATTGCAATTACCAACTGACATGGAAAATATTTAGCAGCTGGTCTTCCCATGTACATTCCAGACTTTTGCCTAAATTCTATTCATTGCCTCTTCAGAGAGTCAGACGCAGAGGCTGGTACTGATGAGTTCACCCAATATCCAGAGTGACATGATTCTGTTGCAAAAGGCATTTGGGAAAGGACAAACTCTACCACAGTTGTTCTTGCTATGTCTAAAGGCTGATGTGGTATTTGTGGCAAGTAAATGTTTACTGCACCTAAAAGAGCATGGACTCTGACACAGCATATAAAAAATGTAAAAAAATAGGCATAGTCAGTGAATTTTAAAATGTGGTGGCAGACATGGAGTACCAGGGAAACATTGGGCTTGTTGCAACACCTCCTGAGTCAGTGACAAAAGCAATGGGTCTGATTATTGCTGTTGATGACAAATACAATGCCTTCCCCATTAGCAGGCATATACAAGGGCCTGTCAGCACGTAAGACTTCAGAACCCAACACTGACGCCCAGCAATGTGTTTCAAGAGCTGCTTCAACACACTGCTGGCATGGCTTTTTCCTAGCCATACTGCTTCAACCTTTGCCCACTGTCGTGGTTTCCCCCGGCTGTGGGCCGAGATCCACGCAGCTGCCTGCTTCTTAAAGTAAAAGAGCAGGGGAAGAGGGAAAAGGGGGGAAACAAGGGAAGGGAAAAGGAAGGGGCAAATAACTCCAAAACCAAGAAACTAAGAGGCCCGTGGGTTGGGATAAGGATAGTTTACTAAGATAACAGAAAGATAAAATATACCAATGCTAACAGGACTTTAGAGCAAAAGAATATGAAACTCTTGATCCCCAATGCAGTTTCTCCCCGACCCACACAACTCAGGCCGTACCACCCAGAGCTGTCCCGGAACCGACCGTCCCCCCAAGAAGCACGCGTCCCGAGACCGCCCCTCTTCTCCTTCCCAACAGCCCCCCGTTCTGCTGGGCAGGACGTCATTGGCATGGAATGCTCTCTTTGGCCCATCTGGGTCACCTGTCCTGGCTTCGCCCCTCCTTTCCCAAGAATAGAGAAATAGAAGAAGCTGAGAAAGTCCTTGACTGACTGACTGCAACTAAGAACATCAGGGTGTTCTCAGCACTGCTTTCATTTTAACTCCCAAACACAGCATTCCATCAGCTGCCACAAATGAAGTTAACTCTATCCTGACTGAAACCAGGACACCCACTGAGCCTGACCTCTCCACATGGCCATTAACAAACTGTGCTACTTCTAGAAGCTTCAAGTTATTTCAAGGGTTGAGAAGCAGAAACTCTGTAAATAAAGTACCTCATGCATCAACACCAGTGCTTTCTACAAAGGATGCTCGAGTCTCCACAAGAATTGTTCCACCCAAGGTTCAACTCAAGAGTATTTTAGTTCCCTTATTTTTTACAGAAATCAGTGTCAAAAGAAGATGCTTAGAAGCTCAAAGAAAACGTTGGTGGCATGTGGGTGCAGTCCCTCGTGGAAAATACTAATTGGTTATCTCAGGAATTGTCACTCTCTGAAGCAAGGGGCTCAGCTTAGGAAAAAAGTTAAATTATTTCTGTGAAAGGAAAAGCACATGCTAAGTAGATATCTGTAAAAAAAACCTGTAAAATGAAGCATGCTTCTTTCCTTAATCACACTTCCTAACGTAGATAGCACCAAGCCTTTGCACAGAAAGGAAGTCAGAGAAATGACGCTGTTCCACATGAACGAGCAGGTTGCGTGGGCGTAACTGAAATCAGAAATTACACTAATAAATAATATCTCTCCTCTGACAACCCAAAGTGCTCTGCAAATGTTATTTCAGTTGAGCAACAGAGATGGGCAAATATTTCATAGTTGTAGAGCTGAAACGATGTAAGTGCCTCGCTCGAGGTGAGACACAAAACAAACGAGGAGCAGGAACGGTTCCCCCTGTGTTATGACTTGTAGACCTGTGGTCTAACCACCAGACAAGAAAGGGCTTATTAAAATTAACAGTATTAGAAAAGATTATGCTCCCCAGCAAAATACCAGGTTCCTGTGAAGGCCTGTGAATTGCTTGAGTAGCTTTTGCAAAGAAGTTCTTTGAGAGAGACGCTGTCTGTGGTTCCTTTGTGTGTGTCTATGTCCGGACTTTTGAATGGTTACTCAGAAGTCAAACGTGTTTCTTTTCACCTTGCCTGCAAAACTCAGATTTCAGGTATAGATTACACCCTGCCTACTTCACAGCAGGAAAACAAAGTGCCTAGTCCTGCCCCTTCACCATTTAGAAAGAAACTGTCTTTTTGCTTAAAGACCAAAGCAAGGAGAGCGCAGCTATTCTGACAAACCCAATACTTGGCCAGAAGTCATCTTCAAAATGTTAAGTTGCTAATTCATTAGATCAAGTCCTCCAGGATGGATCCTGGTTTGGGTTTGGGTGTAGGCACTGAAGCATGGCCACCATTCATGGCAGGAACACTCGGTTTAGCCCACTGATCATGGCTGTCATGGAGTGAAAATAAGCAACTGCAGCCTCTCCTTGCCTCACGCTCATTGGAAGGGTAAATTCGATCAACAGCCCGTTTCCATTACCCATAGGTAAACTGGCAATTTCCTCTGCATTAAGGCATGGGCTTGGATGACAAAACCTGGCTCTAGCTGATAAGAAGAGAAAGTTTGGGGGTGTTCACGTCTCAGCTCTCCCGCTGTTCCACACATGTTTTCTGATTTCTTTTTAATTAAATCATATTTTCCAAGTGGGCTCTAACTTTACAAGAACCATGAACGAGCTTAATCTAGATGAGTTGTGCAACTGTTTTGGTAAATCCTCATGAGTTTACACACTGCTCTGTGACCTCTCTGACCACCCCACCCCCTCTCCCCGCCCCAGCCTCTGTCCCTTCCTTCTACCCCACTTCCATGCTTTGAATTCTAGCACCTGACTCTTGGCATCCTCTGGTTCCTGCAGGTTTGGCTTCTTCTGCAGCTCACCCATGCAACCCCAATGGGGTTGCTCTGTTTCAGAGCAAGGGATCTCATTTAATGCCCTTAGATCCCCCACCTTGGATATAAATGGTTCTTTCCAGGATGAATCCATTCCAAAATTTCTGTGTTACAGTTGAAATATTGTGCAACACTGACATACACAGAGGCAGGCTCAGGCCAGAACTGATGCCTGTACCTGGCTTATGATTAATTTTGCCTTTCCACACATGAAACATGGGCTATCAATCTCTTTCCCCTCTTCTTTAATGACAGCAGAGACACTACTTGAGATATTCTATGGTCCCATAAAGGATGCCAATCACTTATTTAGAATAAATAAAATGTGGGTTAATGCAGCCTATGTTGGGCTCTGAGCCAGTGTTTGGGTTCTGCTGTTCTAGGTTCCAGTGTAGACACTCTATAACCAGGGTTTTCCAATGAAAATTAGGGTCAGCTCATGAGCATTTTAAAAGCTCATCTTGGTTCTGCCCCAGCCCCACTGCTGGTTGAACTGCAGCCTTTTGCCTGACTCTCCCATTGAGATGGGAGGAAAATGGGCTCCAGCTCCAGATGAGCTCTTCATTCCTGCTGGACTCCAGACACAGGGCTCTGAAAATTGCATTTCCAGACAGGGAAAGTTTTGCCCGTGGGAGCTGGAGCTGCTTTCTGTGCAAGCATTTCCCACACACAGGCAGGGGCACAGCGGGGGCACTAATGGATACATCAGAATGATGTTTGACCTTTACCTATGATCTGGGTAATCACCCCGTGTGCCAACCATCATGCAGGTTCCCGGGTAGGTTTCGCTCAGCACCGGGCATCCTTCCCGTGACCATGAATTGGGATATCTTAAGGGATTTAAGCCTAAACTTCAGCTTCCCATCTCTTGCCAAGTTCTCGCTGTGCTCTCCAGCAGTCCCACCACCAAGGGGATGGTGCAATGGCCAGAGATGAAAAGGAACATGGATCAAAAATGAAGCCACACCACTGGGGAATAAAGTCACGTAGCTATGGGAAAAACATGTGTCTGTGAAGACTTCCCTTCGCTTCAGCACACACATTCTGCTTGTTATAAACTGCCTTTTTATATAGCTTGACCTAACAACATCTGTGAAATTCTTGCCTTTTGGAATCAGCTATGAATAGATCACTGTTTATTTCTGATTAAGCCTGATTCATTAATCATTCTGGTCAGGCTTCCATTCCTGTAAATACAGTTACTCTCAAGATTCTCAGTATTTAAAATACACGTTGCATAGTAATTCTGAGGTCAGGAAAACAGTCTACCAAACACCATGTCTACGTTTCTATAGCATGAAGTTTATTTTTTTCTTGTTAAAACAACAAAAAAACAAAGGCAGTGTGCTTCCACTAAATTCTGAAAAGAAATATAAGGCAGTAATGCAAGCTTTAGCAGTTAACAGTTGGCTGAGTAGTTAGGTATAAACTGTTCCTAGAGACAGTTCAACAAATCCCCTGTTCAATTAGTTGTCCAGTTACAAGATAGACATGTTGTAGGAAATGGAAAGCATTTAGGCATGGACTTTAGTAGATCAATCATATAGTTAGTAAGCTCCCAAACTCTCACACATTGTTTTTTACGTGTTCTTACACAGAAGCCAACTTTAAAGCAGAATTAAGCCTAAAATGCATTTTGTTAGAATTAATCTGGCTAATTAAAATCAGACTTGCAAGAGTCTAGCAAATCACAAAGATAATGACATCCCTGCCCATATGATAAAAATCAGCAGGGGTCAGGGAGGAGAGACGTGCGTTGGGGTGCTGGCGGAGAGGACACGTAGTCCTTGGCTGTGGTCCTGCCCGCTGGGCAGCTGCCCACAACCCCATTCTACCCCAGAGACAACCAGGAGGACATGGGAAGGAGCTGGGAGACCCGTCACGTGGGGATAAGGGTCAGGCACAAATTCGTAAGGTTATTACTTGGCAGTGCAGAGAACAGTTTGTTTCTTCTCAAGATTCCCACTTGAGGCATAACCTTGTGGTTCCTGTGTACTTCCCAATATTTTTTCCCTGCAATGGCATCGGGTAACCCCAAGAGCTGACCCAGGAGGTGAGCTGCAGGTGGAACCTGCTGTGGGATGCACACAGTGATGAGCCAGGAGCTGCCCCAAGGACTCAAGGGACTCGTTAACACCCAGCCCCAGTCCTGGCTTGTGATCATTTCACGGGTTTCTGCTCTGGCTGCTGTAAAGCTAAGCGACAACATTGCTTCTCCAACTTGTGTTGGTCTAATTTTGGCCTGACAATCAAGGTGAAAAATTAGTTGCCTCTTCTCTGCACAGCTGCACTATGATTTCATTACAATTTCATCTGTGTTTCTAGAAATCTAGATGTTTCCAGAAATATCTGACTATGTAATCTCTTCATGGCTCTTCAGCGTCCTCACTGGTTCCTACCACTCAACCTGTTTGTGAAAATTAGCAAAACATTACATAAAGGCCAAGAGAGTTTTCATCCATTGCAATGTTGTCATTTTGTTGTGTTAAGTGAGTTCAGCTACAGGGTGTTTTAAAGAACACAAAATAAATTAACCTTCCAAGAAAGGTCTGTGGGCAAGGGTGGGAAATTGCAAGAACCATGAGGTAGCTGCTAAGAGAATGCAGACAGATGTCGGAGACATCTCTCTGTTTGTAAACAAACAGCCCGACACCCAACGCTGGCCAGTCTGGTGGAAAATATCCAAGTCATGACCTCCATCAAAGGAAAGAAAACAGATTACACAGCAGTGGTACTCACCGTTTTCCATATCTGTGGGGACTAGTGCTGGTGTTACAAGGCTCTCCAGGGGAGATGAACTGAAGTGACCATGTCAGGTTCCAATGAGGTTGTTTTTTATTTCAACATCTGAAAGGGGACAGCACAGTATCAGTTCAGTTTTGTTTTCTTCCTGGTAATTTCCTCTGCTTTTAAGTCTGCTCCATCAGTTCCTTTAGTTCCCTTTTTTTTTTTTATTTCTCCCTGTTCTCTTCCTTTTCTCTCCTGCAATACCATTTCCATTTCATAGAATCACAGAATCACAGAATGGTCAGGGCTAGAGGGGAGCTTAAAGATCATCAAGTCCCAACCCCCTGCCATGGGCAGGGACACCTCTCACCAGACCAGACTGCTCAAGGCCCCATCCATCCCAGCCTTCAACACCTCTGGGGAGGGGGCAGCTACCACCTCCTTGTACAACCTGTGCCAGGGCCTTACTACCCTTGTAGTGGAAAATTTTTTCCTAATATCCAACCTAAATCTACCCTCTTCCAATTTAAAACCATTTCCCCTCATCCTTTAACTCCAGGCCCTTCTAAAAAGTTCCTCCCCAGCTTTCTTGTAGGCCCTTCAGGGACTGGAAGGCCGCTATAAGATCTCCCTGGAGCCTTCTCTTCTCCAGGCTGAACAACCCCAAATCTCTCAGCCTGTCTTCACAGGAGACGTTCTCCAGCCCTCTGATCATCTTTACAGCCCTCCTCTGGACCTGTTCCAACAGTTCCATACCCATCTTATGTTGGGGAGTCCAGAACTGGACACAGCACTCCGGGCTGGGGTTTTACAAGAGCAGAGAGGCAGAATCATCTCCCTTCATTTACCTTTCCCCCTGTTCAGCTCTCCAACTCCCTTAGAGCTCTACATTTTCACTCCTTAAAACTAAGTCCTTAATCCACCACTGTTATTTGCATATGTGTCTGTTCAAGCAGTTGGGCTTAATAGGTCACTTCTCATTCACTGAATCATGTTCCCCATGAACAGCTGCAAACAGGCCTGTAACCTAATGCAAACATTAAAAAATAGGTATTTTAAGACAGCTTTTAATGTGGCTGGATGAACTTACCAGACACACTAACCAGACCAGTTTGAGTTGCCCAGCCTGACCTTTAGCTCTGCTGAGGAACAGCCCCAGTACACGACAGCCCCATTTCTGTCAGCCAGGCACAGACTGTTAGGTGCCACATGGGGTTGGCCACAGCACTGAAGAAATAAATATTTCTGGTAACATACTTTTAATCTGGGTTTCAGATGCCTCGTTCCCTTCCAAGTGATAGTGTTTAGCAGTGAGCTTCAGGAGTGGGATATTTTCAGGTTTTGGAAAGGGAAATTCTGTTTGCACATCTGGCCTGTCATGTGTCTGGATTTATCATGGCCATTTAATGTATTTTGACGTGGATTTAACGTGGCCATTTAAGTATTTGTGAACAAATCTGCAGCCAGGGCATCTCTACCTACTCTACACACAGAAAAGTGATGACTTGGAATTAGATCGTAGCTCTCTCACTGAGTCTCATGGTGGTCCCAGACCTTGCTGGGTACCTGACTACTGCATCGCCGCTCAGACAGCAGTGGAGATGCTTCAGGGGAAACTCTTCACTGCCAGCAACTGGGGACTTTCTCCAGTCGCCTCCAGACATCCACCCCTGGGATAATGCTGCCAGCTCGCACCCAGTGGCCTCAGAGCTTTCCCTGTCAGTGGTCCATCCCCTGCCCTCCCTGCAGTGACTCACTGCTGTCCATAGGAAAAAAACTATCACAATCTCAGCAACTTCTGCTGGCCCCGTTTACAGCCTGCCCCACAGACTCGGGCGGCAGACCAAAGCGGAGGTGGCAAGCCGAGCTTTTTGTTAAGCAAGCGCATTGTAGGACCCTGGAAAGGAAGATTTGTTTGTGTGCTGCTCCCTACGGCATGCCTGTGCATGCTTGCAATGCATTCCCGAGGGAAGCTGGGTTTCTACAGGGATGGGAGTCAGATCCGGGACGGGAGCTGCGTGGGAAGCCGGCTGCTACTCTCCTTGCTTTGATAAAGCAGTGGTTGAGTCCACCTATGAGAGACCCATTTCTACAGTCTTTGTTTTGGCAAGGCTGCTCTGGAAGTGTAAATTCAGTTCCTTGCTTTGTAATCTGGGATAATTTTAAATCTCTTGCTGCTTTTTGAAGTTAGTCAGAATAATTAACGTGCTGGCAAACTGGGGAGGGTCTAAGTAGCAAAAGCCAAATTTCAGGCTGCAGGCAGTCTGCATGTCCCTGGGATCTGCCTGATGAATAAAATGAAGCCGAAGGAGGACAAGCTAGTGGGGCTGTGAGACCTAAGGAGAGGTAAACCCAAATTATTCCTTCACAGGGAAACAAAGAAGAGGTAGCAATCAGCCTTTTGGGGCTAGAAACCACATAGATAAGGTGGAACCCCTTGTACTGCAGAGGGACAGAGCCTGCTGCATCTATAAGGACAGCATGGGAGCTATCTGCACAGTGTGCTCAGCACCCCAAGCTGAGGACAGCCTGGGTAGAGACACCCCCATTACAGACACCTCCATTACAGGCACCCCCATTACAGACATCCCCACTACAGACAGCGGCTCCAGGACAGAGGGGAGCTGGGCGGAGGATGCGGCTGTGCTCATCCCTCAAGTTCAGACCTTTCTATGAGGACAAAGCCTTGGGGGAATTCAGAGGGTGGTGTTTTTTCTGTTTACTTAGCTTGTGGGAGTTTAATGTTTAATCTCTGCAGAGGAGTTGGTTAGTCATATAATTGTTAGCCATGATTTCTGCCTTTTTTCCTTTTATCCTTTGTTCTTCCTTATCACTGCTCTTGCATTTTGTGGACTGAATTGGCTTCCTATCACAGCCTGCTGGCCCTTGATTTCTCAGTAAACTGCAGCTTTATAGCATTCACAAGAGCCTCTTCATTTAAACAACTCAAATTAAAGGCACAGGGGTGGGGAGGGAGGGGTGGGAAGGGGTTGGGGGGTTAAAGGTGGGGAGAGGGCAGGTGCAGTCAGCACTTTGACGGCTCCCAAACCTCAAAGGAGGAGGATGCTTCCCCAGGTCCAGGCTGGTGCCCATCACTGTGAGTACCACTGATCCTGCAGATCAAAGACCCAGCTCCGTACTGTGCTCCCAGCCTGCACCCAGGAGCAGCTGCATTGAGATTCCCCATCAGCGATGGTTGCTGATTTCACCCATGAAAGGGGCACAAGCGGATGAAGTGACAGCACATCTGCACACAAGGGAACTGGCTGTGGTTGAGCCAACGGGATGCTTTTTGATCCACTACCCTCAAGCTGTAAAGCAGTTTACAGACTCGGAGGCTAGTGGATCAGCGTGCCATTGCTACAGCTGCCGTGCCCTACGGGGCAGGTTTGTGCCCCAGCACGGCTTGGACTGCCCCCCAGCATGGGTTCACCTCTGCTCTCTCCCAGCACCTGCCACAAAACCCAGCTGCGCTGTTGTGCTCTTTTCCCCCTTAGATGTGTCAGACCTGGCCAGTGTGAGCCACCTTGCTATGCTTTTATTGGAGAGAGCCAAATTTATTTAATGATTTTGATTGCTTTTGCCAGTTAATAATTCATTTAAAACAGGACCATAAGATATTTCTGTTGGCTTCTCATTGCTTTTAACAAAACTGAAGGATGCTTTTAACAAAACTACAACTCAATCTCTGTAAAAAGAACGATATGCATCTTGACTGCCATCAATAATTTAACCTTTTTTCCCCTGCATCAGCTCTACCCTACTCCTTTCTAATCCTGATTCACCCTTGTTTTAGTGGTTCATAAGAGATTATTTAACATTTACAGAGGTATTTTCATCACAGCGAGGGCATTCCCAGTCAGCCATGTGTCCCTTACTATTACAGCTGCTTTTAAATATTTCTAAGGTGAAATGAGGTTACTGAATGATCCAAAGGATAAGTAATTTCTGATTTCTTTTCCCTGAGACAAAAGAAAAAAGACTGACAGAACTGGTCATCTTGTCATCATTAATATCTGAATAGCATTCAGTCATTAAAAAAAAATAAAATAAATAAATTGAAGCATTTTGTAGCCCATCTGACTGCAGAATAATAATAAAAAGTCCTAAAATGTCAGAGAGCAGCCCAATACACCTTCTGGACATGTTGCCTTTCCAGATAGCAGAGGAACCAAAAATCCAATCCACTTTCCATGGAAATAGGCTCTCTACCTTTGAAATACAGAGCCACCTGGCCAACTTAGATAAATTACAGCTGGATGCTAACTTGATGGCAAAGGTAGCACTGGGCATTAAAACAGCTGTCAACATCTGTCTACTTTAGGATGACAGATTGCAGGGAGCAGAGATGCCAGCATTGCCACTGGCTGAGTAGATGACCTGGCAATGCTGGTGTTTACACAACTCCTTTGAGCTATTGCCGCAACCTGCGGAGCTGGTTTTAGCAAGAGGGGAAAATCTGTGGAGAGAAAGGAAATGCTGAAAAGCCAGACAAGCTAGAGGAGTACCTGGAGCAGTGCTGGGCTCACAGGCAGCTCCATTATTTTCAGCAGCAGCCCCATTTCAATAATTTTCAGCCCTGGGTGTACTCCTTGATGGCAACAGGGCTTAGAAAAAAGGCTCCAGAGAAAAAGTGTTTCCTCCTAAAGCATCCTCGAGGCCATGACTGCCTCTGTACCCCATGGGGGTGTTGGCTGTGGCCCCCAGGCGAGGGGCAGCCATCTCCCTTTTCCCCACTGCTGGCACTGGGTCTCTCCCCCATCAGTGGTTATCAGTTCAGGGTGGCTTCTGTGTAGGTTCTGCTGGCAACAGAGGGGGTGGATTTTATCATCAATGTCATAACTGCATCCAGTACTATAAGAACTCATCAAAACTTCATTCTTGCACTGACTTCAATAAAAGTGTAAATCCTACAGACACTGGAATAAAGTCACAAGTATTTTAAGCTGGTAAGACCAGAGTTTGACAGAGTATTCACCATCAGTTTATCTCAGCAACCCGCTGCGCAGTGAGCACAATGTGCAAAGGCTCTGGCTTCCTATATTAAAAATTAGAGCAGCTGGAAGTTACTAACACTGAAATTTGGATGAATTTGGGACCAAATTTCTGGCTGCTTTAATCCTTAAGGTCAATTTTAATTTTTTCCTCCAATGGAAATATGAAGTGACATTTCTGAAGGCAGCAGAGTTTGTAGGATGACACAAAGGGAGGTATAAAAAGCAAATCATAGTGAGAGACACTAGGAGCTCGGAAGCAATAAGGTAGGAAAAAATAGGGATTGTTCTAGAAGGATCACAAGTGTCTTCTGCTCAGAAACCAACCTGAGATACTACAAAAGAATTTTTCTGAAGGAAATGTAACAGCACTCAAGGAAAAACATGGGAAGGGGACACCAGTGGGCTAAAAAGCTGGAGTTTGGAGAAGTCACCAGAGCTTGAGTATTTAATGTCTTTGCTAAATCTGAACATTTGAAGATTTTAAATCTGAACATTTGAAGATTTTTGTGTTCCTCTTACATACTCTAAAAAGGGAACCAGCATTTCTGCTTTTCTTTTTAATGTAATCAGAGAGTCGTTACTTTTGTTATCTATTTGAAGTTCTGTAATATAATATTAAGGTATGAAGATGTAGACTTTTTAAATATATCTATAATCATCGCTTCTTTCATTTTATTTGATTAACTTAAAAGTTACTATGTTATTTGCTCACCAATGTCTCCATACACCACAGTTCTTCCTACATTTTCTAACGGCCACCAATACCAGTTCCTTCCCAGCCCTGCAAATTGTTCCCTGCCGACACAGAAAACAAGACAGGTCTTTGCTTTTACAAAGTAAAACATGTTTTGAGCATATATCCTGAAGGTTTACAAAGCTGGCACATCAATCTTGAACCAGCAAGGGCTGTTTCCTCTGCGCTGGAGGCAATTCTGGGTTTTGCTCCCAAAGGAGAAGGGCTCCTGCAGTGCCTTGACCTGCCCTGGCATGAGAAGTCAGACCAACCTTTCTCTTGAGACTTGTTGCTTCCTGAGCAGGGCTAGCGTTTATTTGGGTGGGTGCAGAGATGAGCCAGGTGCCCAGCCCTGGGGATGTCCTTTGAAGGGTCTGGATGGTGGCATTTGCAAATCCACACCAGAAATTAGCTTTGAACAGCTATTTTGTGACTATATGTGTTGGACTTTATCCTTATAGGTCGCTTCTAACTCAGTATATTCTATGATTCTATGTCAGAGGGTAGCTGCCCCCATATGCCCCAAAGAACAGGACCTAGACCTGCTGGAGAGGTGTTCCTCAGGCTGCATCCACCTCCTGAGCAGCACAGTTCTACATCCCCCACCGGCACAGCCCGAGTCAGGATTAGGCTGTGCAGGCACAGGACCGTGTCACAGACGAATGAGCCATGGCATGTGCTCTGGAGCTCGCGATGCCTCTCGGCTTCAACACCGCCTGAGTGCCAGCCACAGGGTACCAGGTGATGCCTGATCTGGCACAGTGCCCACCGGGGCAAAGGTAAGCTGGGAAAGGTGTTGACCCTGTCTGAAATTATTAGATGAGCTTTGTGCTGGTGCTGTGCTGTACGTCATGGGGCTGAGGCGTTTCATCCCCTGTAGTAACTGCTCCAATGTTAAACAGTACCTTTTTCAATGCTTCTGCTTGGATCTCCACCCGCAGAGCTGCTCTTCCTATTAAAAACCTTAGTCCAAGGCTCTGCCACTTATGTGGACATCTCAGTGGGGGCTCCTCCATGCTGAGGGAGCACATCCATAAGTGTGTACCGATGAGAGGGGTCGAGGGCTGGTGGCACCAGCAGTGGGTCTCCTGGCACACCAACTCAACCTGTCACGGCTGGATGGAGAAACCCAGAGTGCCATCCCCAAGAGACTCCCCAGCACGGGGAATATTAGCCACAGCTAGTTCAGGAGTGTGTGCTGAGGGCAGAGCATTGCAATGTACTTGGGAGTCTTGCTATAACAGAATGCAAACTTCCATACTTCCACCCATTGTGGACTCCAACTTAAGCTGCCACTCCAAAACTCTGAGCTGTTGCAGTGAAGTGTAATGTTATGGCTTCAGGTAAAAGTACAACTGAGAGCAGCTTCAACTCTAAAAGGGTCTAAAGGGTCTCTATGATTTTATGATTCTATGACTGTCTGTCATAGGTGATTCTATGTTTTGTCCAGGCAATTCTATGACTGTTTTGCTCTATTCTATGCTGTCTAATATACTATCTAATATCTAATATATCTAACTGTCTCTGTAGTGTAGTGCGCAGTGGAAAATTAAATAAATAAACTCTCATTCTGTGTGCTCCAACAGATCATTGCTTCTGCCAGGCAGAACTTGTGTTTATATTGTTGTACACTTCCATACGTAGACCTCAAACCCTTCCCAAAGGGTCTGAGTGCTGTGTACTGGCTCTGCCTGCAGAATGCCACTGCAGAGCCCAACAACAGAGAGAAGCAGCAAAGCACCATCCTGTGCTGAGTAAGTGACTACAACATCCATGCAAGCTGAAAGCCCTCCAGGCAGTTTGCATATATATCTCAGTGCAGAACATGCCCTTTTCTGAAAAAAATTAAGTTCTTGTCTTTGAAGCTTTGGAACAAAAGAGATCCAGATGAAGAAAGCATTTCAAACTTTTTATTGCAGAGGCTCTGTATTTTAAAGACCATTCACTTCTTTGGATATTTTTTTTTAAATGTGGCATGGCTTTGGGCTAAAATAGAATAAGGGGAAAATAAAGGGCTTTATTTTTTTTTCTTTTTTATCTAAACACGATGGAAGGAAAATAAAAATGCACTGACAGAAAATTAATTATATCATCCGTGGTTTAGTATAATGCTATGCACATAGGAACGAGGAAAAGAACTGCAACATATTAAACTCCTGGTGCTAATGAGGTCAAAGTGTTTAAATATGACCTTCAGGGAAATAGAATACTTAAAAGGCTGAGAAATTACTTCACCACTGTGTATCAGTACTTATACACAGCAGCTACATCAGGGTGCTTTTCTACCTTGGTATCAAGTTAATAACAAGATCCAGCAACTGGAAGCTGAAGCTGAATGAATTAAACCTCCACGTGAGATTAAATTTCCAAGCTCTGCCAACATAATTTTAGCAGAGGAGACAAAGTTTGGGCTCTCACTTGGAGGCTTTAAAACACATACTGTCAATATGCTTTAAAGCAGCTTCTGAGTTAAACTCCCTGCTTGTAAGTGCCGAGATTTTAATGCTTCTGCTCCTTTTCTCCCCCCTGGAAGGTGCGGAGGGATGAGCTTCACCTGCGTTGCCCTCAAGGTGCCCATCACACATACAGTTTTGCTTCAGGGCAATGATTGTAGGGCAACTTGCTTCTTCAGTGCTTCAGCTAATTGCCTGCCACAATCCAGGGGACATTTCTGCTGCGCTACCCACTAGGTAGTGATAGCTTGGGGATCAGCGTGGTTATCTTCTCAAGCTTGAGAAACTGTCCATAACTGGGGTGTACTCTCAAGGTGGAGAAGACAACCTTGTTTCTTACAGTCCAGCTTGGTCATGTGTTTGAAGTCCCAGCGATTGGCAGCATTGAGGTATGAAGGGGGGTTCTTCCCCACGTCAGACCGACAGGAACTTTGGAGAACTTTTGTCTGACTCTACAGTATAGTAAAACATTACCTCATCAATCCCATGTCACTGCAGAAACCTCAGACATTCATCCCCCGGGGATAAAACTTAATGATGGAAAAGCTTTCCTTGGTTGCCAGCGCTGAAGGTGTCAGCAGAGGAACGACCTCTCCTGATCACAGCCTCTAAGAAATGTAGTCCCATTGAGTTCAGTAACACCCCTCTTAAAATAGTGCACAGGAGGCATACTGCATGTGGATGGAATTTGCAGCACTGAACCCATAAAAAAAGAATATAGTAAGAGCATTTTGCTCTACACTTAGTAACTCCCTGGCCAGGCTTTTTCCTGTTTTCCACTGTAACATAACTGTTAGTTTTAACAAAACCGTTTTGTCTAAGGCAGAATTAATTTCTTTAGTGCAATGAAGTGAGGTTTTGTTCATAGTTCTTTATTTCTGTGTATGTAGAAAGTTGATGAACTTCCTCTGCTGCATAAAATTACCCCTCATGAAAATACAACTAGAAAAGTTAAGAACTGGGATATTTTAGAATTGTTGAATATTCTTGTTTCCTTGTCAGGACATACAAGATGTGTATTTATATATACAGGGTATATATGTGATATGCATGTTTACATCTGTATATCTGTACACACATATATAGAGAGATCCATGTTACTCCTTTTAGTATTAATTATACACACATGTTCTACCAGGAGTTCCCACAACTTCTGAAACAAATATTTGTTTTTAAAGCTGCATATCGCCACAAGTCACACAACAAAGGTTATTTGCTATAGGCTTTATTTTGAGTACCTGGAATCCCAGTAGGAATTGACGTCTGAACTCTCTTACCCCTTCAAATGATGAGAATCACAAGCAGTTCCTGAGTAAAGGATCAGTACAGAAGGGGCCTGCCAATATTTTTTCCCAGGCATGAAGACTGTTGTGAGAATACCTGCCAGCTTTTGAAAACTATGAATAGAGACAACTGGAGAGGAAATAAGTGCCTGTCTCATAGTTCTGCTGGAATATACTGGGCTCCGAGCCAATTCTAAATTGAAGTCAGTGGCATTGAATGGGGCATAAGCCAGTGCAGACTTTATTCTTGAAAATGTCTAAAAATTACAGGGTGGGTAAAAAATAGACTCGTCCTTTGTAATCTTGGCACACCTCCTTTGTATTGCAGAAGAATGGGAAAGGATCCATGTGATCTAATCACCCCAGATCTGAAGTTTACCTGTTTGTCACCACTATTCTTTTCAGCTGTTACCTTTGCACACTTGACAGACAGGAACTCTGAAGATATTGAATTGCCTCGAAGTCAGTGAGCCCAGCTGAGCTTTAAGCAGTCTGTGTACAAGATCATAACACTCAAATTGTGAACGGCCCCCTACAGAAAACAAGATTTGCTTTACATAGAGGCATTTGAGATTATTGTATTTATATAGACTTAAGGTGGTTTGGACATCAAAGACTGATACCTAAATGGTTTAGTGTGAAGCCTGTTGGGCTCAACCACACTCTGTGTGTGGGGAAAAAAATCTTTGCCTTCATCCTGCTTCTCATCTTTTAAAATCATTATGTGAATACAGTGGACAAGGTTAAAGGAGGTATTAAATACTGTGAGCCTGTACTAGCCTTATGCAAGATCAGCCTGGTTTATCTGTGTAAGGCTTCCCGAGGCTACAAAGAACATGTCCTCACTCCCTTGCCACGTGGGGTAGGAAGGAATAAGCAGTGGTCCTAGTTCAATGGGGAGGGGAAAAAACTAAACTTAGAGATTATGTCAACAGGAGCAATGTTCACTTGAACTTAAACCCGCATTATTCTTTTAAAATTTCGTGTTTCTTTTGCAGAAGGTACCAGTTGTACCCACTGAACTTACATGTTCACAAAGAAAATGCTGAGCAGGTTTGAAGGCTGCTTTAATTTAGCATGATAATATTGACTTCAAGAATCTGACCCACAGTGCTGACTTCAAGGCTTTTTATTACTGACCAGATGTTACCAAATTTATAGCAAGTGTAGAGATCAGTATACATGTGTCCTAAGCACAGCTGTTAACATGTATTTCAGTTTACCAGTTAGCCAAAGAATATTCCTTCTTAATCACTTCAGGGATAAAAGGCAGAAGGTTTATAGCCAGTTTAAAAGCATTCAGAGATCTGCATGTCTGGTGAGAGGAGGTAAGCAGAGCCATGAGTTGGGTACAGAGGGATGGGTTCACTCCTGTGAACAGGATAACTAACAGAATTTGGCTATTTTTAAAAGTTTGTATCTCAATGATAGTTCTTTGTATGCATGATTCTTCTCCTCGCTAAATTGCAAACATGGAAGAATGTGCCATCTCAGAAGGAAGGTTGCAGTAGTCTTCCATGGTGGAAAATACGATAAGCTATGATAGGAGGTTTGGAACCTGATTCCCATATAATAGATTTCCCCTTTTGAATGTAATCACCACCTTTTTTTTTTCCTTTTCCTGAGTGCTATCATCACAAAGAATTTAAAAGTTAAGGCACATCAGACTGCAGACTGCCACGGTTTTCATTCTGCCACCTCCTGCATGTGCGTTATGAAACGGCCTTTGATTGCACGTCCCCTTTGATCGTGAAAAGGGCACTGTCGGTTTTGCAAAGGGCTCTTCCACATGCAGTGCAGTGGCAGGCCACATCCTGCAGTCGTTTAATGAGCTGCCAGAGTCACGATAGTTCTGCCAGCACAAGAAATGTCAACCCCAGACCTAAAAATGTATGAATAATTGTGAATGGAGTCCAGGCTGAAAAGCTTCTGGCTCGTGCAGCTGCAGAGCGTGTGACCCAGCCAGGGTTTGGTAGGAAAAAGTTGCCACGGGAATGGCAGAGCATTGTTTGCGCCTGACTTCGGCCTTTATTGTTGTGCTCTGGTTATAGCATTTGCTTCACCGTGAAGTACAGTTGGCAAATGCCAGCTTGAAACGATATATATTTGCAGGCATCGGCGGAGGTCAAACCATTTCTGTGTTTAGAGATATCAGTGATTTAAGCTGGGAGATGGGGGAAATCTCTATTAGTGTTTTGGAAAGCCCTAAGTATGTTAATATAAATACAGCATATGCTTAGTAGACGCTGCCCATCAAAACCGGTTGGGTATCATTACTGGAAGCTGCAGCTTGCCCCTGAGACCACAGTGACGGGCAGCTCCAACCAGACACCCGTGACGCCAGGCATGTGTGGGAAGTCCCCCCACACACGAACTGTTAATTCCTTTTCTGCGGGCTCCCCTCCACTAAAACCAAAGCAAAGTCCTAAACCCACCCGAAATGCTGTAGAGAGTTACTATAGCCAGCCTCACGGGTGTTTGTATAAGGGCCGGTAAGCCCCGCCCCAGCCGCGGCCCGGCAGCACCAGGCCCCGCCGCCGGAGAACTACAACTCCCGTCAGGCATTACGCCACGGGGCCACACCCAACCTCCCCTTTCCCTCCGCCGCACTACATATCCCAGGAGGACGCGCGGCGCCGTGCTGCTCGGGTGGTGGTGCCGCGGCGCATGCGTACGGAGAGGCGAGGCGGGGGCCTCGGCGGTGTCGCCGCGCTCGGTGACTGCGGTGGTGAAGTTTCTTCTGAGGGAGAAGGGGGCGGGAAGAGAAAGGGGTGCCCGCCGCGCTGCGCCGAGCCGAGCCGGGCCGGGCCGGGAGGGGAGCGCGGCAGGAGGCGGCGAGTCGCCGCGCGGCCCGGCTCTCCTCACGGGGGCTCACGGACTGCCCTGGACTCCAGTAAGTGCCTCAGCCCGGGGCGGGGGCGCTGAGGTGGGGCCGGGGTTGGGGAGGGGGGTGGGCTGAGGCAGCGGGGCTGCCCGTCCCGATGCTTTTCCTTCCGTGCTTGCCCGGTGTTTCACCGGGCAGGGCATTGTCCTGCTCCCTCAAAGCCCCTGCCTTCGTGTAGCTCCTCGGTCGTACCCGCTTCGTGCCCGTTCCTTCCCTCCGCCCTCTCCTTTTTCCTCCTTTTCGTTCTCCTTCGAAGCCGCCGCCTTGGCGTAGGGGCTCTCCTGGTGTTTCCCCTCGGGGGCAGTGTATAGGAGGCCGTGGCATAATTGCCCTGGTAAGCAGTCAAGGCTCTGTCACATCCCCAGAGATAAGAGGGTGATCTCATTACCCGTAATATTTATTATTATTATTTTTTAGTATTACTGTTTTTCCCCCCCACTCTTCTTCTCAACTTCGGGCTTTGAGCATGATGGGAAAGGAACGATCTTATCTGGGCAGAGCCCTGCAGTGGTGGTGCCTGGGAGGGTGTGGGTTCCCGGGGCACCCTGCCTGCTCGGCTGCCAAGCCGGGCCTCTCTCGCTTGTCCTCGCCTTTGGTATTGAAATCCCAAGCTGCAGCTTCAGGGAGAGCCGAGTGCGGTTAGGACAGTTAACATTTAGGGGGTAGTTTGGTTTTAGCTTTCCAAGGCGCTAGTTGTGAATAGAGCTGTTCTGGTAAGCTGTTGCCTGTGCTAGAGATGCAAGCCTGCACCTCTGAGGTGTGTTCTAGCTTAGTTGTAACCTGGGCTGGTTATTTACTGAAGCAGAGTGTCTTTGAATGGGTAACTGGACTATAAATGAGTGTTAAACTGTAACTGGTATCGTCATATTTTCAGGTTTTGGCACATGTAGAATTCTAGATAGGCATTTGAAATGCTACTTTCTTAACACAGACCTGCATATCATGCAGTTCCCTTAGGTGTAGCTAATGCATAACTTTCCCAAAAGGTGTTAACGTTACTGCCTAAAATGTTTGCAGAGCAACATCAAGTGGACATCAATTTCTGTTAGGGGAACTGACCTCTTCTTTTGAGGTCCTTTCAAAAATAAGTGTTGAACTTTCCCTAATCAAGGTACTGTTCATTTATAAGCAGGCAAAACCAACAGTTTGTATTCAGGTGTGGAAACAGTTGTTTATTTGTTAGGCTGAGAATTATGAGTTAGGCAAGAGCAAAATGATGATGCTTATCTGAATAAGGCTGAGAGCGATAATTTTGGCTCTGAAGAGGTAGATCTCTGTATTTCACCTTTTTACTAAAGCATGCTGCTTCTAAAGAGACTGCTAAATGTCTGTGCATATAGAAAGATGAATGGCATCAACTTTTTTTTGTTGCCTTCTGACCAATTGCTTACTTTGCTAAAATAGGCCATGAAGTCTGTAAAGATATATTGTCTGTTCTTTTCCCATTACCCATTGTTGTACATGACACAGGAAGACAGGTGATGGTGAAGTTTGGGCCTGTTGAGGTACTAGGAATAGCTTCTCCCTGTTGAATCCAGCAGGGTATTGTTTTTGTTTGGTGTCCCCACCCCTTTGATTTGTCCACTTCCTTTTTATATCTAGGCAGTGTTCATTGTGATGCAGCACAAACACAACCTTTACTGAGATGGAGCTGTGTGTGGCAGCTTTGCCTGGTTGCTCCAAGATGAGTTTAATCTGTCTTACTGAATTTACAGTATTGCACTTGGAGGGGTTTTATTAATACCTTTGATTTGAATGTAGGTATGAAGTATGATGGTGTCTTGTGTCAGTTTATATCATAACTGAGTTATTGGTGGAACTGTAAAGCAGATGTAGTAGTCCTTGAGAAGGTCTTTCTATCTAGTCATGCATAGGAAGACTTCTCTTAAGTTTTATCATTTGTTCTCTTAAGGCTCTGTGTTGGATACATTCACAGGACACTTGCTGTATTCTGGTTAGCCTTAGCAGTGGGTTTGGAATAGCAGGCTTGCCTTTTAGGCCCCTGCAGTCTTTTTGCCTACTTCTGGTGGTTGTTTTTATTTGAGTCATACAAATAACAATACATAAAACTGTCAGGTATGTAAAGAGAAATGTAGAAGTGCTGTTTTCCTGTTTGCCACATGAGTAAGTGTTAAAAGTGGGCTGAAATCTCTCATGGAGACAGATTCTTAGCCTGATTAATATTTGGAAGAGAGCCTTTAAATTCAGCAATAAAAAAGCATTGATGCTGCAGAAAGTGATAACTCAAGAGCTAATACACAGATTTTTTAATGTGTATCCTAAATATCACTGAATACTAGGCTGCTGGAGACAGCTCTGCTTAAAAAGTAAAACTTTTTGTGATTTATGCTGTTCTTGTGGTTATTAAACATTGTGATTTTGTTTTGCTGGTGTAGAAAACTTAACCTAAAATCAGTAAATTTTAAAGATGAAAGCTCTTTGTGTGTCTTATAACTACAGTTGGCCTTATGTTCCATTGTGCAGCTTTGCATTTCAAGGGTGGAAGTAAAGGAGAAGATGCATAGTAGGTCACTGTCAGGTATTATTCTTGTGTTTGTGTGCTTCAGTGGAGCAGGTACTTTCATGTAAATTGGGGAACAGACAAAAAAGCCACCAGTACATGAATAAAGTAGGAAGCATCTTGATGCTTTTCCTCTTCTGCCCTGTACTTTTCCTCAAGAGCAGGAACTGAGCGAGGCAGACAGGCATACACATGGGGAATAAGGGAGATGCCTATTTGAGGAAAAGACATGGATGTTGGGAAAGGCCTGGGGTTTTCCACATCTATGCCTTATTTCAGAAGACAAGGAAACTATATCAGAAGGAATAGTTAAGGCTGACTTGATGTCAGAGTGTTAGTGTAGAAGAAAGCAAGTGCAAAAGTTGTTTTTTATTGACTGTAACAGATTAGAAAGAATTTAAGGTCATTGAAATGTGACAAATCTCTGTGTAACACAGTCTCCAGCGTGGTGTTGGACATAGCCCAAACTGCCAGGCCTGCAAAATGCTTAATCTATTTTAGTAGATTTAGAATTCCATCGATGTCTTTATTACTAGATGTTCCTGGTTATTTAAGCTGACAGCTACCCTAGGAAATATATGTCCTTCGGAATGCAGCAAACCAGCGGTGTGGGGCAGTGAGAGGTTTCCTTGCATGCCCAGTTGTGCCCTTTCTTGTATCCAGCTGTATGTCAGGGTTTGTCTGAGCAATGCCTTGAGATACAAGAGCATATGTCCTTCTTGCAAGATGGTTGTTGGGTTTTTTGTTCCCTGATAATTATGAGCAGTAGAAACATTCTTAGAAAAGACTTAATGGGGTTTGGAGCCAAATCAAGATTTGTGCAGTTGTGTAACTGCATGAACAGACAGGATGGTAACTTCAGTGCCACAATATGGGAATTTAGGTAAGGTAACTGGCTTCAGCATATAACACTGTAATAAAGTGGAACAAGTGCTGTAGATGTCATTAGGAAAGAAATGATATAAGAAGTACAGTGGTCAGTATATGTATTCTTTTGGGCTTGAGCCTAAATTCAGCAAGGCTTGGCTAGAAGCTGGCTGTTCCTGCTTCATAAAATTATAAAAGCAGCATAGTATCAAAATTCTAGTGAGCTTACTGAGATACAGAAATTAAGTAGCTGCTTTTTAAAAATTACCTGCTGAAAAGGTCAGAGTAACAAGTATTGTTCAGGTTTTGAAGTTACACTTTAGTGAATGAAATTAGTTGCAATGGAAGATGTGGCTGAGCTGTTTCAAAATTTTTTTCCACTTTTACACTGATCTCTGAAATTAGGGCTTAGAAAACTTGTAATTCTAATGTCCTCTTGATACATGCTGTAGCCTGACTTTGAGAAACCTTTAGATATGTATTTGTATACAGCTCAATTTTATAAACAACACTTTCCTGTTAGTGCTAGGTAAAGCAGCAGGGTTTTGTTACTGTTGAGGAAGGAAGCTTGGTTCATTGTCTCAGCACTAGGCAGCGTTTTCTCCCTCCAGGGACTTGCAGAAGCATCTAGAATGTGTAGGTGTTTCTTTAATCTTGGAGAAGGAACTTATTAAGCTTTCTGGTGCAGAACTATGAGCCACTCTTAACAGATGTTATCTGTACGAGTAGGGAGTTGCTGGTCTGGTAGACATTTGTGGCATTCAACAGTTTAAACAGTTTTCAGGTTTGAACATATGCCTTTGCCTTGAAAATCTGAATAGTTTCAGGTATTTTATGTAGAAGAAAGGTAGCTCAGTGGTGAGGTTGCTGCTCAGGGACTTGGGAAACAGGTTCAACTCACTGTGTTGCCAAAAGCTTCCTGTGTGGCCTGGGACAAGCTGCAGCTTCTCTGTCCCTCTGTTCTCATACTGAAACTGCAGTGTGGCAGCAGCTCTCTGTGTCGCAGAAGTGTTGCAAGGATATGTCAATCAGGTTTTGATGGGTTCAGGTGTGGTAGTAACGTCTTAGACTAGAAGGAAGAGGTCTAAGAGACTGGCCAAGTTTAGAGCTAGGGGTAAACTCCTAGCAGGAGGAGTAAAGTTGGAAAAATAAGAGTGGGGAAAAAAAGCTTTGACTGGAAGTCTCTTGAATCAGTTAAAGAGTGAAAGTAAGTCCTCAAAACTTTGTGGAGCACTGTATTGCTTTGTTTATTTAAGCAAATATCAAAACAATGCTTTAAAAGCTTGAATGAAACAGACCAAATTTTTCTGTTATGATTCTGCCGTACAAGAAACAATAGCAAAGCTGTTCCTCTATTGACTCTTCACTCTTTCCGCAATGGGCTTTTACTTCTAGCTAACTGTTACATCCAAATGCTTTAGTTAACAACTTGGTTAATTTTTTCTACTGGGGTGACAGGCAGAACCTCTTAAATTCAGTCTGACTTGCTTTCTTTTTCATGTAAAAGAGGATGAGAAAAGATCGGTTTCTCTACCTTCCCCCCAGCCCCCTGAGGATGGAAAAGAACTTGCAGTCACTTTTAAACAGCTGTGTCTTTAGTAACTTTATAGTGGTAAAAGTGTATTGGATTTGAAGTCCTTCTGGTGGGAAATGTAAGATGGCATTGTCATTGCTATAAACTGAAAGTGTAGACTAGACAGCAATTATCCAGCTTTGCAAATGTGTTTTCATTGCTTAAATTTAACACTCCCAGGAGCAGTCTCTCTCTACTGACTGGTGATAAATTCGTTAGTTTAATATGTAGTTATTTTGATGTGTATGCTCTCCATAAGTGTCTGGGTCCCCACCACATTTGCATCCCATGTCCAAGAAAATATGTTTGAACTTGTTCAGACTAGTGACTTAATTAAGCATTCTTCTGCTAAACACTGAAACAGTTACATGTTGGGTTTGTTGTGAGGATGAGCCAGTCCTCTTAAAACTGCTCTTCAAAAGGTGCTGTTACATATATTGGTTAACTCTTTAAGGAGGTTTATAATAAACAGAAGCTTAGGCTGTACTATAATTCATCTGGCAAGTTATTTCTGTAGCTACTAGACTCAGTGCCAGGATGTGCAGTAGAGCTGCAAAGTTTAAGCACTGCTATGCTTAAAGGATGTTGCTTCAGAAGTGTTTCTGTTCCAGCTTATTCAGGACTTGGGGTTTTGGTTAGATTTTTTTTTTCTCATTAACTTTTTTTTTCTTCCTTAAATCAAGTTCCCTCTAGGTGCTGTAACTTATTTATGCTTTCTTCCTAACTTGTGCTGGTGCCCTGTTTTTTTGGATAGAGGAGCAGGATTTCTTGGAGGCCTGTTTCTTCCCTTCTTGAGGGAAGACTGCGGTGTAGTGTGTTGAAAACCAGTCTGTTGTGTACTGGTGGTAAGTTCAGGATTTCCAGGCATGTTGTTGCACATACACCGGACTTGTGATTCTTCAGGAGTGTTTCCGACTCGCTGCACACAGGTCAGGCAACAATCCTGCAAAGAGCCAGGAGCCTAATGACTTCCTGGTAGTTTTGGGATTATTCTGTAGGTGGAGCATTGTTGTTCTCCATACCCATAGTAATTCATGCTTTGAGAAAAACCAGTGTCGGTGCAGAACAGCAGCTTTGCAGTAAACTGGTGTTTGTGTCACTGCACAGACAAGATGAAAGGTAAGGAAGGAGGTCAGCAATCAGTCATGGGCTATACCTGATGGATGCAAGGACAATTCCTTGGGCTCACGGCTTGCTTCCAAAGAGGAAGGCTGCTGGAAATAAATTGTGTGAGATAAGTTATAGGGAAGGGCGTGCTTCAAGTGTTAGTGTGCTGTTACTATGCTTCAAAACCCATCATAGCAGATAAAAATCTTATATAAAATAGTAGATATTTTATCTCTGGAGACTTTTATTAAATATACTAAATGGGGGGTTTATTTTCTTAATTTCAAGGTATAAAAATGTGGAGGGGAGGGTGATAACCTGAAGACTTTGCCATTTGATGGGAGCTTAATTTTTTCCTTCCCGCCATGGTAAACTGGAGCTGGCATGTATTCTGTACATGAGTGTTGGTTCACTTACATGAGACAAAGCCTTACTCTTCCTAAAGAACTCTGACTTACTGAGGAGTTCTGAGATTAGTGCTAATTGCTGTGAATCCTTGTGGAGTACTAACTCAGTTGAGAAGTAAGCTATATTGCAGGGACATCTAGTCCTTGCAAGTAGCAGGAATTTTGGCCTGCATGGTGGCTTGTGCAATGAACTGAAGGTGGTCTGTGCTGTGAAGTCCCACAGGATTAAAATAGTGAGGTGTAAAGTTTTAATGACAAGTTTTTCCTTCCTAAAGTATTATTGTAACTGAACCACTGCATTTTTTGTTCTGCATTGAATTTGCTAAATTAATTCTGTAAAATTGTATTTGATAACCAGTGGCTTTGTGTGCTTTGGCTTCAGTAAGTCTTTTTTTCAATTTTTAAAGGTCAAACCCAATATTTATCTGATAGTGTTCTTATCATTATTTGATGCTGAAAAATTGGTTATTTATGCTTGCTGGATTCCACAGTTGGTTACGAGTGTTAAAAAAACATGCTGCTTTGCTTTGTTCTGAGTTCCTAGTAGGCAAAACTGTTAAATATTGCCTTAAACTCGTGCTCAGTTGGCCTGTAAAATGCTGTGCTACTGGAAGACCTATGTGATGTGAAATTGCAGTTGAGAGGTATTCAGCTATTCAGAGTTGGCTTTAGATTATCTTAAATACGTACGGACAGTTTAATGGGGTGAGTTTGAGTGGGATATTCTTGCACTTAATTTGGAACTTGCCTTTGGATCTGTATGTAAAAGGTAATCTTTTACTACCACAATGCTTTCTTGAGTTTCCCTCTGTTTGGCTTCTACTTAGCACAACATTTTGATGTTACTGAGGCAGGTGATTTTTTTTTTAAGTAATAGTTTCAAAATTAACACACTGCTGCAATTAACTGTACGTGCTGCTCTTTCCTTAACAGTGTAAGAGTACTCTGTGCAAACTGAAGAAGGTATTTTCAACTTGCTAATTTCCTAACCAGCTGGCCTTTTGACTTTTTTCATACTTGACAGGAAGAAGTTCTTTGTGTGTTTGTGCTGGTGAGTTGGGTTTTTTAACCCAAGATTCAGAGTGAAAATCAGCAACACTGGCTCAACAACAGCAAACCTTTTTTTAACAGCCTCAACTCTTGAAGGATCTTCAGTACTTGAAGTATTGAACTTCAAGTCAAATAAGTTTCTTCAGGGTTTGTAGTTTGATGGTGATATTCTATGTGCTTCACAGTCATTGGGACGTCTTTGGCACTCTTGCTTCTTTGTATTTGAAGACCGGTTTGGGTTGAATGTGAAATAGCTGGCAGCATGGGGACTCTGAGTTCTTGGAGTGGTGGGCCTAGATGAAATAGTTACTAGTAATTGAAATGAAACTTCTTTACTAACGAGTAACTAGTAATAATAAGCAGTTTTAATAAGTAATGTGTTTATTCCCTGCTTAATTTTTAGTTTGGTTTAGTTGTCACAAATGGAACAAACTATATAGGCTAATGCATGTAAGCATTTCCAAGAACAGGGACCTCATTTGTCCTACTTGGAGTTTAATGTACAGCACTTATTTAAAATTTCAAAAAGGCCTGTAATAACATTTAAAATAACTGTAAATAATTGACTCTGAACTAGTCTGTTGCTGGAAATTAAATAGAATTTTAAAATCTATTTGATTGTATGAGACAAGTCAAAGTGAACTTGTGTTAAGTATTGTTTTGTTTTCCTCTGTTGTACCCATCTCTCTGGTTATATCTAACTTTTAGCAAGTTTAAGTCAAGGTAATGCAGTGTGAAGTGATGAAAACTGTACTTGTCTTGTAAAAACTGCACTATTAAATACATTCTTTCACTGTCTTTTTAACTTTATTTTACTGTATTGCTTTTTAAGCTAGTCGTCACTCCAAGTTATTAATAGATAGATTTCATGAGTATCTTTTATAATGGCCTCATTGCACAGGAGGCTTCCTTTTAATTGCATTAGCTCAGTGCATTTAGAGGGACAATTGAAATACTTTAAGCTAGGCAAAGCCCATTAATAGGTGAGGGTTTCTGTTTTGGCTGTCTTAGATCAGTGATAGAAAGGAATTTTGCATCCTGTGCAGTGCACTTCCTCATTTCATCAGATCTGAAAGCCTTTGGCTATTACTGCAAATACCTTAAAATGGAGGAAGGTAGTTAAATTAAGAACATGAAACATCCCTCACAGAAATTTCTGCAAAACTTTTTGAGGAACTACTGGTCTGTTCCATCGCTGAACTTGTAGATCAGTGTTTGAAACAGGCCAGCAGCTGACAGGCTCAGGTAACTTCAGAACTCAAATCTTCCCCTAAATGACACTGAACTTTTTTTTTTATGTAGAGAAAGGTAACATTAGTGCCTAAAGATGAAGAGATTGTGCCTGGATTGATGTTCCTCTCTGTGGGGATTGAGTATGACTTTCTGTTGGGCTATGTGTCTGGGCTTGGGGGGCAGACCCAAATGGCTGGGTGGAAAACCTAAACTGCCCATGGAGTAGGGAGGGGAGGTGGTGGTCTCTGTTCATTCATTGCACACATCTCTTGTGGTTATCTCAGTTGTTTCTATCTTCAGTTTGGGCCAACTGTTTCTCCTTGGCATATGGGAATGGTCTTGGAGTGTTGCAGGTTTTACTGGATTCAGTCTGTACTGACAGGAGCTATATGAAACTACATGCTTCGGTGCATTTCTGTTGTGTATTTCAATAAATGCTTGTTATGTGTGGTTGTTGAGAGCACCCAGGACTAATGCTGTACTGTGAAGTAGTAGACAGCATGGAATGAAGTTAGTAATTTGATCTAAGAATCGTAGAGTAGTTCAGACTTGCAGTTACATTGGAAAAGAAGGGAATAGTTGGCTTATCCTGATTTAATAAGTCTTCTTGGAAAACAGCAGATCAGATGTGTTTTAAAGCGAGAGTGATGACTGAGTAAGATAAAACTGCTGGTTTTGTTAGATGATTCATCAGCAAATGATGATTCTTCTATAATGTGGCTTGGTTGGAAGTTGAATTAGGTACTGGGGAAGGGATGTGTTATTTGATACGCTTCATTGTTAGATAGGGGGTAGGAGAGGTCAGTGCTACTGGTACTTATTTTAGGCTTTTAAATTCGGAAGATGAACTTTTTGTGCTTAGGAATTTTTTTCCAAATGAATAATGGGTTTTGCAGCTGCCTTTTTTCCCCTCCTTGACCACTTTAGAGAAGGGATCTAAATTTAGAGGTCGACATATCCTGGTGACTTCCAATTCTCATTTGAAGATGTAGTTAAGATGTTGCTAATGGTTTCATATGCTTTTAGCAAATGAAAATTGTGTGCTCTCTGTTTAACAGAAGCATATAATGTCTGTTGCATCCTCCAGAACAAGAACAAGTCAGTGAAGGGTTTTGGGGAAATAGGAAAGCTCAGTGTGTCATTTTGAAACAGTCAGATTCTCTTTGGTTGTCATCAGAATTGTACTCAAGTCATCTCTCCAACTCCAGATTAGAGTTTTTCTGTCATGTCCTGGGTACTTAGGAAACTGTAGCATTAAGGGGTTTGTGGAAGATGAGCAGAGACACTTCTCAGTTTAAATTATCTATACAGTGTTATGCTGGAAGGTTCTCAAGGGGTCGGAAATAAAGAAGTTTGAACAACTGCCCTGGAAGATTTCTGTGACTTGTTTGTAGAGGCTGTTCTGATCTGGTTGTCTGAGGGTTGGGGATCCCCCCTCCTCTTTTCGTCCTGGACACATGTAAGATGGAAAGCCTTTGTTGCTATGCTTGTGGAAGTAGAAGCAGGACAGCCTGAACTCATCCCTCACCCTTGGGAGTCAGTAAATGGAGTAAATGGCCATTAAAAGAGACCAACTGGATAGTAGCTGATTTACAGCAGGAAGTTGATAGTAATCACTTAGGCAAAAGGCAGGAGCATTCAATAATTAAACTGTCCCTGGAACTGCAGGAAAAACTGGAGATTGCTGGGGATACTGCTTACCTTCCCTTTGTGGGGATGGAGCTAGCTTAAAAAGTAGATCTTAAAACTGGTGGTGGGGAGGAGGTATGGGCATGACTCATGGCATCATTTTATATTTATCAAGTGTAGTTTTATGAATGTTTGTCATTTCATAGAGATGAGTAAGTAGTAATGTATGCTTCTTTATCTTCTTAGCTAATAGAAAATGAACCCCAAAGTCATCCCCTGTGATAAGTTAAATCCAAAGGTCAAAATGACTATACACTAATAGATCAGGGAGTAGATGTGTTCCTCTAAAGAAATAAAAAATAATACACAAAGCTTGGGGAAAACACATGTATAATAAAAGTAAAAGGTATTAGGGAGTGGAGAGCTCATCTTGCTGTATTTCTTAATCCTGTGGATAGTGCTAAGCCAATTGTATGGTCATTTATTCATGCAAAGTTCCACTTTTTCTACTAAGCTAGGGGTCTGTGGTTTATGCCAGCTTGTGGAAATGGAGCGTTAGCTGTCAGGAGAGACTGTTACCTTGCTGTGTCACTTTGTCTTGTATAGGCTTTGCAATTGAAGATACAGAGGCAGCAACCAAATTGTAAGGGAGGGGGACTAAAGAACAAGTGCTGGTGTAAGACTAAAAATAGAAATTAATGTAGGGGAGCTTAAGTGGTCTATTATAAATGATGAAAACAAGATGCTTTTGTGCCTGTTGCAGGTCCTAGTTGAGCAGTCATGCATTTACAGTTACAGGCTTGGGAGAAGGTGAGCTCTGCTTTTTATTTATAGGCCCAGGAGACCAGGCAGCCTTCAGTTTGACATGTGAATGTTGGTGTACGGTGTAGCCCAGAGGAAAGGAGTGGTGAGAGGGGGTATCAGCTGGGCAGATACTGGTACACTGCCACTGGAAAGAGGTCTCACTTATTTTTGAAGTCTTACATCCCTGTTTGAGTTATAACACAACTCTCCCAGAAGGCTTTTTAAGGACCTGAGCACTTTCTGAATTCTTACATATGAGTATTAATATACACTGGAAAATGGGTTTTTACAAATATTTTGGTTTCTGGTGGATTATTGCAAGAACCAAAAGGAGATGGGCCCCAGAGATATTTTTTCTGAAGTAACACAATGTCATTGACCTGTGTCTCCTCGCTCTTGTGTTGGGACCTGTGTCTCCACACACACACATTGTGCTGGAGAGGGAAGGCAAATAAAACCAAGTTGTATGTAATCTGGTACAGGTTAGAGAGAAAAGCTGAAGGCATCAAACAACTCACAATCTTCCTGTAGTATTTGTTTCTGAAAGTGGGCATGAGAGTTATTACACAGTCCTGTGCTGCAGGTTCTGCCACAGAAAATAACAAAGTGTGTATGAAAAGCTGTAAACCAGATTTTTTTCTTAATTGCAAATCCTATCTACATAAGATAGGATCCATATTCTGAAGACATTTTTAAGTTGAAGTCCTGGTGAATTGTTAGGCTGGTGGTCTTCCAGCCAGCTTTCCTGTGTTGAGGAATGAAAGCTGGGGTTCTGCAGTTCCTATTATGAATCTTTAGGAGTTATGTGGCAATTCTGTCATCACTGCTTTTTTGGTCAGCCTGGAGTTGCCAAGAAGAGTGTCATAGTGGTCTTTTGTTGTGTGTGTTCAGATGCTTTAAAAATTGGAATAAAAGCACAAATTGATTTTTTTTTTAAATGTGCACTACAAATTGTGGTTTGTTAATGAATGCTGAATAGAATTGCTATTAATTTACAGTGGAATCTTGCCAAGGTGTAATACAGTGGAAGTGGACTTTTAAAACTGGGAAACAATTGCATTATTTAGTGTTCAATTTCAATTTATTATAGAAGCTGGAGGTGTTTTATGTCTTCTTAACGAGCATTAGTCTGCTAATGTCTGTAATCCTGTGAGGAATTTTGAACTGACCTGAAGAAAACAGGAGTTATGCAACAGAAATTTTAAAATTAATGATGGTTTGTCCTGTATTGTTGTCAGAGGACAAAGGAACAGCAAATAGTACGGGTTTATAGGCTAGAAACTAGCTAGTAGTACTTTGAAATAGAAAATCTGTATTAATGTAGGGGTGTTTCTTCCGTGAAATTTAGTTTGTTGGAAAATTAGAGAAAGCTTCTGAATTTTGTCCTTTGCCCTGGGAAAAAACCCATGTGTTGGAGTAGTCGAACTTTAACTCCTATAGCAAAGTGTTATGAGTGCTTTATTTGGTTTTTCTTGAAGTTTTTCGAAATGGAGAGTCTCCTATTGAGGAAAAGCACTTTGACAATTCAGTTGGGATCTTCTTTCAAAAACAAGTTTTCCTTGTTTCGTTTTCTTCACATCTGCAGAGAACAGCTTAAGCCTGCTTAGACAGGAAACCAGCCATCAATGTTCGCTGTTTTTAGGCGCGAGGCTTTTACTGGGCTTCATAAACTACTGATATTAAGCTGAGTTGGTGTCCCAGGAGTGCTGTATGTTCTGTTGAGGCATCTGGCACAGCTTAGGACCATACTGGTAAAGGACAAATTGTATATTCATTGAAATGAAAATGACTTGTGATGCCAAGTTCTGCCAGCTTAGAGGTATCATTTGGAGAACAGCTAACCTTAAGATCGCCCCTAGCTACAGATGCGTCTACAGTGAGATGTTGCTGCAGTGTGAAGTCAATTACTGATGAATGTTTGTTATGGTTATGATATTGTCCTAACAGTGCTCAAGTGTTTGTTTTTGTACCGTGTTACTTGTAACTATGTGGTTACAAAACTTGTCTTGGATCTGTGATACTTAAAATCTGAGGGACATGCCAATGAAACTTAGGTTTCCTTAGTATATTTTGCTACTTCATTGAAGGACAAGCCAATGCCTTTGAAGATTCAAACTGTCGTTGTATACCTTAAGTATGGAGACTTTCTTATCTTGTGAAGGTAGAAAGAAAAACACAACATTTAAAGTCCTTGTAACTGTATAGGAAATGTTTTGGATCTCAGACAAAAGTATGTTAACTTCTATACATGAAAATGCATTCAACTCTCAAGTGTAATATCTTATATTAAAAGAAAATAAATCACTTCAATTTTTAAGAATCTGTAATCACTCTGATATTGCAATAATCTCTTCAACTTTTTGCAAATACTACTGAACTGAGATTGGATTCAGGGACCAGATCTAACAAACTTAATGTGTCAGACTGGAGTTCACACCGGAGGATTAGTTTGGTGTTGGGCATGAAAAAAAAGGTTAGCTATTTTACAGATTGAGCGAATGACTTAAAACCATGTACTAGAAGTTCTTCTAGGATGGTATCAAACATGGAAGGAGATTTTTTTTTAAATTGTTTTCAAAGTGGTTGTAGCAGAATTTGACTAGTATTCTAGTTAGTCATAAAATGACAGCTGTAAATACAGGCATTTATTTACATGTTGGGGTATATAATGCTTACCAGTGTAGCTGATTCCCTAAAATAAATGTGTGTTTCTGATTCCCCAAAATAAACACTTTTTAAAATGTCCTTTACTGTATTTTGTGTTTTACAGTGGTGCATCGATAGCTAGCTGCAGATGGTTATCAGGTGTCTGCCTCATAGTGTGTGTACATAACTATATTTAAAGCAAATAACGTTAAGCAAGGAAATAGTAAAGGTTAACACTTTCAAGAAAGTTTAAAAAGAAATTTCCATATTACGTGGTGAGCTCTGGAAGATGTTGTAAACTGTGAAATGCTTAAATTGTCTGGTGTTAATGGGTTTTGGATATGTATATGTCTGAGTTTTGTAGCAAAAAAGGTGATTTAATTGTTTCTTTCCTGCTCTGGGAAAGATTTGGCATTGAACTGAGTTTTATCTTATTTAAATGTTGGTCTGTTGCCATTTTTAGATAAGTATGCAAATATGTCTTTGCTCTTACAATGCTGGCTCTTGAGGTAAAATGACTGTCCCATAAAATAAAGCAAAAAATAAGATGCAATAGCCTGCAGTAAGACAGAGCCATAGAAGGTGAAGCAGGCAAAATGAGAATAGGTGAGCAGCAGTACAGATTGCTATTTATTTTAAAAGTAAAACAAAAAGGCACACACACCACATACCCCCTTTCCCAAAACACAAAATAAAAATGCCTGCCACCCTCAGACCTAGTACCACCTGGATGTAGAGGATTTCAATTGTGCATTAGCATCTTCACATCTCTGTTGCTGCATGTACAACTTGCACATATTTCATGTGTAACGCTGAAAAGGTTTCTGTTCTTGGGCATGAAGCTCTTTTTGCAGGAGAAAAGAGAAATGTGAACAATGTTTCTGAAAGCCCTTTTGTTGAATTTGCCTAAGCAAAATATGAAAAATCACGTTGGACAGTAGAGCTGCTGACAAAGATCCTTTCTTGACCATGAAAGGCAATGTCAAAGAAGGAAGTGTAAACCCAGCATTATCTCAACTTTCTGCAAGTTGTGAAGGAGAATCTTTGATTATTCTTTAGTGATCTTGTAAAAGCTAGCCTTGATGCTCATCTAGTTACCACTTGTAACTTTGCACTTGGGCTACTAGATATCCTGACTGTCAGCTTCAAAGAAGTAAGAAAGACCTACCTAAAAATTCAGTGGGGGGGGGGGAGGGTGGAAAACAGCTACGCTTCACTTACTCTTCTGTAGAAACTTCTTTAAGCTACTGGTTGAAACTGCTCAAAATGTCATGGGTAGACACAGAACAGTCTTAAAATTAGTAACAAGGAACTTTGCTTAACTTGTATGGTTTTTTGTTCTGCAGTGTGATGCTCAGGGTCAGAAATGCCTTATGTGGATCGTCAGAATCGCATTTGTGGTTTCCTAGATATTGAAGAAAATGAGAATAGTGGAAAATTTCTGCGGCGGTACTTCATTCTGGACACACGAGAAGACAGCCTGGTGTGGTACATGGATAACCCCCAGGTAGGGTGTACTTTGCAGTAGTTATCTGGTTTCTACCAATTCAGACTTGTTCAGATTTTAAACACATTTACTTAAGGAAAATTGGGTTTAATATTAGTTGAGGAATCCAGAAGCTCAGGGTGAGTGGGGAGTTACGTAAGTAAAATCGGTGATGATACTTTGCTAATATGAGCATGGTAAGGAAAACACATAATTCATGTCTCTGTTTAAAACACTACTGATTGCAACTAGTAGTAAAACATTAAGAACAGCTCAAAGCAGTGAAGGGGTGATGTATGGGATATAAGTATTGACAGAAGAATTAGGGATCAGGTAGGAATCTGAATTTATTACCACTCATAAATCAGTTAGATGTGCTATATTTTCTGTTGAAAGTTAAAAATGCAGAAATCTGCTGTTCAAAGGAACAAAAGAGAAAGAAATAATTAAATGATGTGTAGTTCAATGGATGCAACTCGTGACTGGAGCATTCAGAAGCTCTTACTGAGGGAAACAAAGAAATAATTTCTGGAAATAAGAGACTTCAAATGTTTGATCTCAACCGGTGATGTGAAGCAGTTCTTATCTCAGTTTCTCCTGTGATATAATTAGGGCATGTGGGCAAAAGCTTGAAATACTGTAGAAACTGCAGTTCATTGGAAGTGTGTGTGCTGCAAATATCATTAGTCTTAACCTCTTGAAGTTTTTTGTTGAGGCTTTCTTTTATTTTATGCACAAAGGAAAGGGTGACTTGCAAGAGCCAAGCTGAAGCATCTTGATTTTTCTTCCACTGCTGCTTCAATTTTTAACTACAGAGCTTTTATAAAGCCAGTGTGTGGAGACCATTCTTAATCCTTGAAGTGATGAAACTCTTCATATAGTACGAGTAGGGTGTGTGCAGAAGGAACACTCTTGCTGGTGGAAGGGCTCTACTTGTATCTGTGAAAATCAGATCAGCTGTTCAAAGAAATAATGTTTTTAAGTCCACTATTAACCATGCCTTATTATCCTAAGATAAATATTGTAAAACTGGTTTATGCTAGGATCAAATCATTCTGATAAATTAAAACTTAAATTTATTTATTTGGGCAGAGCTTGAAGACACTTTTCCTCAAATTTCAGTGTTACCAGCATATAGTAGTAAAACCCCCTAACCTACCTTTGAAATATGAATGGACTACAAACCATTCATCTGTCAGTCTTTCTGACTCTGTGGGTAGCATTAGGCTCCGCTCTGCGATGTGGAAATTCATAAGGCATTACAGGATGAAGAGCAGCACTTTAGCTGAAGAGAGCATCACTGAGCAGATGCAGTGTCATTCTTATAGTCTCCAGGGAGGGCCAGTAGTGGGAAGAATAACATTGTGACAAAAAAGACCCTTTTGAAAGTAAAAATTATAATGGAAAGAAGGATATGGAACACAATGTTCCACTTACAAGAATAAAATTAGACCTGTTTCATCAGAAGCAGCTAATAAGTGTTAGCCATGTTTTGTGGTGTTCAGTTATTTAAGTTGTATTTCTAGGCTAATAGCTGCCTTTAAAAGTTAAGATGACTGTTAAACAAGGATGTAAAAACAAGGGAGTGTTTCTTTTTGGACTGTAAGTACTTACAGTCTAAAAGTTGCTTGGGCAACTTTAGGAAGTGTCGTGGTCTGGCCCTGCAATAACTTTGATATGAAATGAAAAGACTGATTTCTCAGTCCATTCTGGAAAATGTGAGGTGACCTTTGAAGTGTCTGACATAATAGATGAATGTCATTTCTTGTCCCTTCCTCCTGCCCTGGTGAAAATACACAAGCTGCCAACATCTGTTAAGGAAAAAGTATTCTTTCTGGATTTCCTGGATTCAGACCTGCAAGAATCCTTTTTCCTCTAGTAAAATACTTAAATCTCTAAAACAATTACTGTTTGTATTGTTTCTAGCAGTCTTTCTGTTTTTAGTTGATTAACAGATGTGTCTGTAGTAAACAAGTAGTTTAGATCCTGTTTCAAGCATACATTGTGTATTGTCTATAAAAAGTGGGATTGTCTTTTAGTTTCTGGGATTATTTGCTTTTTGTGTGTAAACACTGACTCTGGTATGAGAATAAACTAGTTTCACTTCATAACATGTATTCTGTTGCAGAATCTTCCCTCTGGATCTCCACCTGTTGGAATCATTAAACTTACCTATATTTCAAAGGTAAGGTAAGATGTAAGACACTTAAATTTTGGGTGATAACTACCCAGGGCTGCTTCTGAAGGCCTCGACTTTAGCCAATATTAAAAGCCTCTGATGTAGTGCACATCAGGAGGTTTTACTTATGTGCTAATCCTGAGATGTTACAAAAGCTTCACTTGTATCAGTTTAAAATAAGAACAAACTAATTACTGTGTTCTCTAGGTTAGTTTTGTGGTTTCAAATGGCAGCTCCTTCTGCCACATAGAATTAGCACTTCTGAAGTGTGTGTTGCAGCTCTTTGAGTATTGGAATTCCAGTTAGCTTGGAGAAAAGACAGATTGTTTGTGAAGTGAAAAACGTCTTTGGGTGTGATAGTTTGCAAGTAAGTAATTATGATGTTTGACAGAACCAAAAAACATACAGAAAATACTTACTCTGCATACACTCACCTCCAAATATGTCTGAAAGAAAACTCAACTAAGAATGTCTCCATGACTAAATTTGTAGCAGATACTTCCTTAACAAATAAGTGAAGAAAATAATTGACCTTGTCTTTCTGCTCCTTTTTCATCCTTCCTTTGCTTGTCATGTTATATTTTTCTTCATCTTCCCATCTTCTTTCTCTTGGCCTTTTAATTCTTGTAAAAGATATCATTGGTGTTGGGTTTATTATCATGAGTACAGAAATGTCTGAGGAGACCGGCTTATGTCCTCCCTGCTTTCCTCCTATGATGCTGACTTTGCCCTAAACCCCACAGTTGTCATCTTAATAAATCTGAAGTCTTGTATTTTTACACTGTAATAGGACTGGGGACTGTCACCTGTGCCTGTGCACCTTTGAAGGCAACAGCCCCAGTTTGCCTCCTGCACGGGTGCTCTGTCAAACTTTCTGTAGTTCTTCTACTTACACAGTACATAGGTTTTTGCTTCTGGCAATAAAAAAAGCTTAGATGTGAGAGACTGCTTTGCTGCCTTCCCTACTCTTGATAGATGTGGCCTGTACTGAAAAAAGTTAATGCCTCTGTCTCAAAACAGGACACCAGCTTCTCCTCCCCCTCCCAACACCGCAACATTTTAGAGACTCCTGCAGAAAAGTGGCTGTTTGTTAATGAACCAAAACACATCTGATGCCCTTGACAATATGAAATGGCCTTGAATTTCTGGTTCAGTTGAGACTTAGACCTTCCAAATGCGAGTAGAAGTGGGATGTTTTCAGATTTCAATGTTTGTCTGGTAATGAATCTTTAAGAAATAGGAACATATGGCTTAAGCTCTCATCTTACTGTAAGTTGCACATCTTGAAATGAATTTTATATAGTGTATTTTGTAATAGCTCTATATCTTTATCCCTAAAAAGCTTGCTATGCTGCTGATGTTCAAATGTAGCCACTTGAAAGAGGAAATAAAAAGTGCTATCTGAAGTATATTTTGTATGTACAGTAATATTTCTAATCTTAACTTCCTTACTAGGTTAGCGATGCAACTAAGCTAAGGCCAAAGGCAGAATTCTGCTTTGGTAAGTTCTCATGTGCAGCGTGTGCATCTCACAGGTTCTTCTGAAATATGAAACAATGAGAATGTCCTGCAGTTCTGCCACTAGGTACTGGTGGTGTGGTGTTTTTTTAAAAAAAAGCTTATATTCACTGCTGCTTCTTTAGTCTGAGGGAAATGTCAGTGTCTTCCTAAGGTACTTTTGTGGCTTTTCATGTTGCAGCTTAATGAGTAGGTGAGCTGTCTTTCAGATGGTTGAAATTTTTGAGGCACTAATAAGCTAATCAAAAATGATGGGTGTTTGCAGCATCGTGGCATGCCTGTCAGCTACAAAGACAAGTAATTTAACCAGTTTAATCTGTATTACTGATAAGAATTGATTTAATTGATCTAAAAATACTGTTAGCCAATGCTCTTAGGCTAAATTTCAGCTTCTATTGCTACTCTGAATAATCAATACTAATTTACTGATACATGTTTAAACTTGAATAAAGCTTTAGACAATCATAAAAGTACATTACAGTCTTTTCTGAGTTTTTTCATTTAAGTCATTTGTCCAGAATTTACCAGAATTCCAGATCTTTTTGACAAGCAGTTGACATTTGCCAAAGTATGTGTGAAGACTGGAATCAGCATCTCTGCTTATGAATAGCCATTCTTTATGGCTGTGCTCACACAGGGGGTTTAGCTCAGATGAAGGCACCAAACATGCCTGGAGGTTTTATGACAATTAGTGTAGTTGTCCTTTGCCATGTGCAGTGTTGCACAGGCCTGGAGAAGGCAGCTCCACCCAATTTTTGCAGTGCTGGAACTCATGAAACACTCAACAAATCACCACTGTGTGGAAGGTTCCAGAGATTCCAGACTAGTACCTATCGTGTCAGTTCAGTGCCATCTACAGATTCCTCTGCACGTGCATGTGTCGAGGTGTTTGTCAGTTGTCAAGTTGTTCTTGTCAGTGGGCCACCTCTAAAAAGCCTTAATGATCAAAGATGCTGGCTGAAAAGTCTTAATATTTCTGATTTATTAGTGGTTTTGATAACTTTTTAGAGGAAAAATGTATACCTCATGTCTCCCCTTTAAATTCAGGGAGGTGTTGTTCCAGTCCACACATTATACAGTTCTGTACTCTGAATATATGCTTGCATCTAGCAAAGTTTGCTTCAAGCCATCACTTTTATGGGGAGAAAGATCCTAGAAGAGTAAAAGAATGTTTGCTATTAGCAATGACCTGAAGAACTGTTATGTTATAGTAGAGCAGAAAAATATCTTCAAACTTTAGCTGCAATGCTTCAAAGTTCTTGGAAGGTTTTATTCACTGTTTGCCTCAAAACTAATTTGAAGATAAAGTCTTAGAGTTTGAGAAACCTAGCAATGACAATTTTTTTTCCACTGTTACACAGAAATGTTTCCTTTGTGAATAAAGATATGCTAGATCTTACCAGATAGATATGTAAACTTAGTTTATACTTTCTTCGTCAAGTCACTGAAGTAAAATGAAAAAAAGCCTTATGCTCTGCATACTTATTTTTCCACAAATTTAAAAAAAAATTAAAACAATTTCATTGGTCATAGTCATGTTCATGTGTATGTTGCAAAGGATTCACAGGAGAAATTTTATAAGTCCCATGTATGAAATTTTGTTACTTAAGGGAAATTGAGAAAAGGAAAATGAAGCTGTAGAAAATTCTGAAAAAATTCAGAGCTTTATTTCTATGTAATAAAAATATAATGAATTCTGTGTGATGCCATTTAGGCAACAGCTTAAAACCAGGTTTTTTTAAAGAATAAAGCAGACCTGTCCAGTGGATGTATGTATCTGAAGAGGAAATTCTTAAAAATGCAGCCTAGAGCTTAAATACTTCAAATGGATTTTTTCCCTCTGAAATAAAATATTTTTATAATGGTGTTAAGTTTGCTCTTAAAATGCAGTATTTTTAACTTTTCCTAACAGTTATGAATGCAGGGATGAGAAAGTACTTTCTACAAGCCAATGATCAGCAGGACCTAGTTGAATGGGTAAATGTTCTGAACAAAGCTACCAAAATCACAGTAAGTGGTTTAGTTGATACTTAACAATGCTTTCACATGGTCACTATCTTAAAGGGCTTAAATGTAACCTTTGTCTCCAGTTTTTTATTCTGGATTAGTGGTTTTATCTCCACAAACAGGTCTTGGCTTGGGAGGAATTGCAGAACTCCCCTTAAACTTGAGTTTATCTTAATTTTCTGTGGAAATCTGATAAAAATGTGATGACCTTTTAAAATTAGAGCATATGATGGTTTCTAATAATTGAAAATTAACTGTACAGTTTTAATATGAATTGAAATATCTCAAAGGCACTTGGAAGGAATGAAAACATACTCATACACTTGCCTGGTGTCAAAAGTTTGTACTTCTTAAACTGTCACTAAAATAATGGGCAAATGCATCATGCCTTGTTCCAAAGGCATGATTTCAGGTAATGTCCATTCCAAGAAACATTAATGCATTCTTCTCAGAAGCGTTAAATTACTTCTCTGGTTTGTACCAGGACAGCTTGTTATCACATGATGGAAAAACCCACATGTTACCTCAGTCTTTTGAGGAGGCAGAAGTTATGTTTTCCCTCCTGCTTCAGAGAAGCAATGACATGAACTATTTGCAGGGCATACCCTTATAAAGAAGGGGTTCATATTTGTTGTCAGTAACTTTCTTATTTTTAGGTCACATAAGGATATTTCCATGAGCTCTTTCTGTTGTTTTAATATTAGCCCTCCCTTGGTGTTGTAAAAACATGACAACTACTACTAAATTAAAAAAAAAACAATCAAACAGAAACACAAAACTTTCTCACTTGGATTTTTCATAAGGAGGACACACCACAACCAGGCTTGAACTGTTTTCATCTCAAAGAATAGAGTAAATAAAGAATTAAGTGCATCAAATTAGAGCTTAGTCTGAAAGCTGTTTATCATATGTTTAAATTGCATACTAAATGGCTGGTGAAATCATTAATATTTTTGGTCTTTGAAGCAACAAGCCTTTAAACAGAATAATCTGTTAATTTGTTCAGAGGTTATTTAGCACAGCCAGTGATTTAATCAAATAATTAAGTTCATTTAATAATTTTCATATGAAAATTATGCTGAAGATCATGATCCTCCAAGATTTGCTGCATTTGCTTAGCACTTTGAGTGCTGATAATTTCAAAATCACTATGAACTTTTTCAGTCTAGCACATTGTGTACCTTCTTCTGAGTGCTGTTTGAAAATGTTCACATGAGAAGGTGGCTGTGGGTTTGTCTGTAACACTTTAAGTAGGAGTTTGTGTCAGCTGAAGCACTTGCCCACAAAGCTGTAGCTACAAGTCCCTTCTCTTGCTAGGCCGAGGCCTGTGATCTGTGTGCACTAGGAGAGTGTTGTTCTTAAGACAGAATCACAAGGTTGAAGAAGACCTTTAAGATCAAGTCCAACTGTCCCTGTCCTGTGCTAAACCAGATCCCTGAGCACCTCATCTACCCACATGTTAAACACACCCAGGGTCAGTGACTCTGACCCTGCCCTGGAGCAGCTTGAGCCCATTTCCCCTTGTCCCATCTCCTGTCCCTTGGCTGAAGAGACCATCACCCACCTCTCTACAACCTCCCTTCAGGTAGTTGTAGGTGGCAATAAGGTCTCCCCTCAGCCTCCTCTTTTCCAGGCTGAACATCCCCAGCTCCCTGTGCCAGCCAAGTGCCGCGCTTGGCTGTGAATGGAATTGCCATTTACACATGCTAGCAACGCTGTGTGCTGTGCCAGGCTAAGGGATGGTGAAAGTGAGAGCATGAGCCTGATGCCACAGCTGAGCAAGCTGCTGAGTGCCACCTTCCCTTGCCCAGGAGGAATATGCCCTATGCTGACAATTGGGCTCAGGGCTGTTCATACTACTTTCCAGGCTGGTTTTTTGTAAATTCAGCTAGAATCACAGCAGACTATAAAGTAGCTTTGTTTTGTCTAGATCAGTTTAATTTCAAATTTTAAACATGCTGCAGTCTTGCATGGCAGTTTGCTGTGAAAGGACAATTTGTGTGGCCCCTCTTTCTAAAGGGTGTCCTATGGAAATACCCAGTAGGTTGCTGGTGAAGGTATTTTGGTGTGAGACTCTTGAGCTCTTCTCACTTCAAATTTACTACATTAATATTAGAGGTAAAAGGAGATTTTAAAGGAAATGTCTTAGGTAGCCAGGTAGTGCATTTCCTGGGTTACAGATGCTTACTTGCACAAATTCAGAGATGTGAATTAACATTTTAAATCAAACACTGAGGAAATTAAATTGCTGTTGAGTTCTAATTTCTTTGGTTCCACAGTTGAGAGGATGTCTAATAGTGATGGTTAGAAATAGGTAGGTAGGGCTGTTTCAGACAGAACTTAGCAGTATGTGTTGGATTAATGGGGGCAGTATGCAGTCTTCATGCAAAGTATTGGAATGTGAGTGCAAATGTCATCCTGGTCAAGCATCCTCTTTGACTGAAGTCTCAGCACTGTAGCCTTGTGTTTATGGCCTTACTGTTCCAGCTCTACAGGCACTCGGGCGTCTCCAGCCTAAAGCACTGAGTATTAAAACTGAAAGCAAGTGAAAAATAAAGAGCTAGTTTGTCTACAAATTAAAAGTGCTTCTTGAAGATAAGTATAGCACTTACAGCAATGCTGGGAATTGGATTTTTAAATTTCAAGGCAACTGATGAAGTGTTTTAATTGGCATCAATTTTCTTCTGAGAACTAGAGCACAGCCTTCACAACAAGTTTTTGTGTAAGCTATTCATAGCCTTTTACAATTAGACAATATTTGTTAAATGCTGCTGAATGCAAATTAAAAATGCTTGAGTAATAATCAGGACTTTTATTTTTTAGGTCTTCATAAAGCTTTTAATGTTAATTACCATATTCCACTCCCAGGTACCAAAGCAGCCCGATCCTCTGTGTCAAATGGATAATGCAAATCGTCAAGCTGAAAGCCCAGGTGGAAAGAAGCAAGTGTCTTACAGGACAGAAATAGTTGGTGGTGTTCCTATCATTACACCTACCCAGGTAATACCCTTGAAACAAGTGTGGTGGTATTTGATAGGGCAAGCTTTGTTGTTTGAGAGGTGAGAACAGGTTATGTATCACAACATAGCTGCCAGCTTCCCACGTTGCTTAGAGGGCTTGACTTGGATATGCACTTTTAATTGGTACTGACTGGGGGTTCTGTTTTAAGGATTTTATTCCCTTTTTTCCCCAAGATTACAGAGAATTATACAGACTCTAATGAATTACTTCAGTATTGGCTTTTTTGATCACAGATACCCATTAGTATGCAGAAAACATCTTTTTTTGTGTGTGTGAGATTAATTGTTGGTGTTAAAAAGACAAAATTTTGGCATTGTTAACTGTCAGGAGTAGTGGTTAAAAAGGGGGTGATTGTCAGCTGGTTATACAGTGTTAGAGGTGGTGAGGATGACAGCTGATTGAACTATTGCAGAAGGGCTTTAAGAAATGGTATGTACGGACAAACAAGATAGCAAGTGAAATTCAGTGAAAAGAAATGTGGGAAAATGGGGGAATCTGGTTTAGTTTTAATAGAAAATACTGGGTTGTGAAATAACCATATCCACGTGAGTAAGAGCTAAGTGTTAGGGATGCACTAAGAAAACCTTCAGTAACAGTGGAGGAAAAAACCACAAATACTAGCAATTAATTGAGAAAGGAGCAAACCAGAAAACTTTTGCTGAATAAACTCTGTCTTTGGCCAGACCTTGATCACTGTGTCAAGTTTTGTCCTCATCTTAAAAACTAGAACTGGAATGTTCAGAGAGATTTCAAGGGTGGTTGGTCCTTGTGGAACGATCTCCATATGAGAAACACTGGAGTAGGCTGGTAGCCTTCCATGTGCAGAAGAAATAACTAGAGGAGGATGGTAGAGCTCTACAAAATCACAATTTACAGGAACAGTTGGTATAAACTTTCTCTTCCCAGTATGAGAGCTGTGGGCTTTTAAACAAAGCTCAGGGTATAACCAGGTGAAACAAAGGGAAGGGGCTGTTCATTCAGTGAATGAAATGTGGGATACTCCTTGACGAAAGACAGCATGGGTGTAAGAAGCTATCATAGAATGGTAGAATGGGTTGAAAGGGGCCTTGGACAAGCTCATGGAAGAAGAATCTATGTAGTGTTAAAGATATATGTAGATAGATAAATCTGTTTGTTTCTGGAAGGTACATGGGATGATAATAAAGGTTGGAGTCATAGATTCAGATCGTGGAAATGAGGTGTATAAAACTCAACTGCATTTAAAAACTTGGTGTATTTTGATGTGTCTTGTGGTCCTAGAAATAGCTTTTTCTTTGCTGTAGCAACCTCTGGTGGTTTTGCCCTTAAAGTTGTGTTATGAGTTTGCATTAAATACCTGCATATATCGTGGGTTTAGGTCACTTCATTAAGTGTCTGTCAATGCTATTGGAGAATGCTGAGCAATTTCTCACTGTAGCTTCTAAATGGAGCTTGCAAGTACTCAGCCAGAGCTGTGGGAGAGTCTCATTAGTTGTCCCTAGAGACAGTTTATCCCTTCAAACAAATTGGAAACGGGATCATAGCATGATACAATGATTTCCTATTTTTACTAGTAGAATTGTTTTCTGACACTTAGAAAAAACAGAGTATCCTGAACTTTCCTGTTCTCTTCTAGAAAGAAGAACCCAGTGAGTGCAGTGAAGGGGGTGATAGGAATTATTTGAAACGATCACAAAGTCACCTTCCTTATTTTACTGCTAAGCATCCCCCAGATAATGCTATTATCAAAGCTGGCTACTGTGTGAAACAAGGAGCAGTGGTAAGTATTTGAGACCAGAGTGTTTCATTAATCAAGAACAAAGGTCCTAAGGTGGTAGTTCTACTTAACAAGTAGATGATTAAATAAAAGACACAATTACCAGTAACTTCAGCACTACTGACAATATTAATAATGGGTAAAGATCAGACTTATCCTCCAGTAGTGTGCAACTTATGTCTGTATTAATTCTTCTCATGACTTTCTTTAGTGTTACCTTGTTGATGATCTGGAGCTGTGTGCACAGAGTTGTTCACGTTATGGTTAGTGCTTGCAATTAGGAGTTCTGCCCTACAATTATGTAGGCATCCTTATTTTGCTTACTAGAAGCATCTGCATTAAAGCAGAAAGTCTACATGTTTTATAACTGTAAAATTTAGGAAAAGCTAATTTTCCAGTTCCAAAGAAGAATTTTTTGACTTGTCAGACTGATGAACCCAAGGGAAACTATTCAAGTGACACCTTGCAAAAAAGGAACAGATAGTTTGGGTTAAGCAAGATATGCATGTTGCATGAGTTCTGAGTTTCATTTTACCTTGGACTGTGAAGCTTTATGTAATATTCCTTTTTTTAGTTAAAAATAAACTGAAACCTTTAATGTACCTCTTAGCATTTTTTTTACTGAGTATTTGTTCTGGTGAGTTGCTACAGTTTCAGTGGAGATTGTTGAAAAATTCTTACAGTAGAAAATACTAGCTTGCAGAATATTGAACTTCTGCAGTCTTCAAAAGCAATAGGGCAGAGTCTTATTTTGGGCCAATATGTATATATCAAACCCCAATGCTTATAAATAAATGTAGTACAAAATAGCATGTATTACTTATAAATAAAGATGAATCATATAACATCATACAGTATAAATAAAAGCCAGTTACAAATATGTATAAATATGTAACATGTAAGTGTAGCTGTATTTCCTATCTAAAATATATGAATACATACTTTTCTTTAACAGATGAAGAACTGGAAGAGAAGATACTTTCAGTTAGATGAAAACACAATAGGATACTTCAAGTCTGAACTGGTAAGTTTCTAAATGTGTGTTATTTTCCAGTGATAGCTGCAAGAAATCCTCAAGTCATATGCTTGTATTGGAAAAATGTACTCCTGCCACTCCTTAGCTCTGTACTCTAACTTTTCATGATTAGGGAGAGCAAAAGGTTAGTAACATGGCTGTTAATAAACTTGAGTCTTCTGTTTGGGAATGGATCTGTAGGGCGCTGAAGAACACTAATAGGATATATTCTACAAGGACCCTGGGGTTTGTATTAGTATCTTATGTCACTTTGTGTTCTTGAAACACCTGATCATTATGTGGAGAGCCAAAACTGCAATCTTACAAATCTTAATTCAGGCTTATGAGGTGTTTTATCCTATAAATGATGGGATGTTTCCCCATGTGTTTCTTTCACCAGGGAAGTCAAGACAGGTAAAGAACTCTGCTGTTCAGAAAGCACTGCTTACAGAATTTCCTTCAGTTTCTTGATCCCTGCTCATTGCTCTTCAACCTCTTGACCAATTTTGACCAAATGTTAAGTGCTTTCAGGCTTCATTTAAAACACAAATAGCTGAAGATGATCTGTTTTCCCCAGAAAGGATTCTCATTCTTATTAAAATGAAAACCTTTGTACATGAGAAGTAAAGTCTGAGTTGTGGAGTATTATGAGTCAAGGAAAACTTGTGCTCTTTTCTGAAGATTCCAGGTGTTAAATTATTTCCTTGAATATGTGGGATCTCTATTTCCCTAATAATCTCCTGTTCCTAGTAAGAATAACACAAAAATAGGGGGAAAAAATCCATAGCAATTGTTTTCCTGCTTTTGTGGTTAAAAGAAGGCCATGGCATGGAGGTTGTATTCAGCTAGTGTAGCATTGGACTTGTAGTTCTGGAAACCTTCTTCCTATTGGATTTTGGTTCCCAGTAGCTGCACTCTTCAGTCAAGCGTGGCTCTTACTTGAGGTGAGCTTGTCTTGGCCGCCAGCTGCTCACCAGTACTCCAAGTGCCTCTTACTGGATGTTTTGAGGTGCTGTTGTTTAGCATCTGTAGAAATGTATCTTAGTTCTCTGCTCTCAAAAATGTAAAAATAGGAAGATAGGTTGGTTGGGTTTTAATTGGAAAAATGTGTGGATTCTGTGGATTATTTTTTGTTGTGGTGGGGCCCATCTGAATGTGCTCCTGTTTTCAATTTGAAGGCATGCTTATGGTCTTCAGGTGGAGTGTAGTGGTATACAGGCTATATCAGACTTGGATAATTACCATTTCTGAGCCTGAAACAGGTGTCTGTATTCCAGGGATGGTCTCTCAGATCCTATTTAATGCATACTTTTAAAACTCTCTTGGAATGAATGGGTGAACCTAAGAGGGAGCAGGGAGGAGGGTTTGGGGGGAGGGGAAGAAGGGCAGAGTAACAGGAGACATCGGATTTTAAACTGTACATTTGAGACAAGTGATGTAATAAAAACTGATGCTTGAGGATGGCTATATTTGGGTGATATTAGGTGTTTGCTGTAACAACACAGATCTCTTTTTTTTTTTTATGTTTATATGATAAAAACCATAGAGAAGCCAGTCATTCAGGGGTTGACAGCTTTTGTTTTGTCTCTAAACTGACGCCATCTGAAGTAGTCCATTGTAACATCACTCAGAGCACATTAGGAGGTAAAATAAGTTGTTTGTTTTTTACTGCAGCAACCACAGGAAAATAATGGTATGCATGACATTACATTGTCCTGGCAAAAGTGAAAGTATTTATGTTTGAATGTCTTCACTTCTTTTCCTGTTGTGTGCTACTTGGACTTGATTGTTACTTATTTTTGTTCTGGTAACAGAATTTTCATCTGCTTTAAGAGTACCTGCTCTTTTACAGGCTTTGGAATGATTGAATTCTTTGCATTACTTGTATATTGGTATAGGAATGTATTAGTTATAGCCAGGTCATTCAGTACAGTTAGCAAAGGATCCTGTGTTTTGTAGCATTTCATAGCAGATAAATATAATTGTGGTTTTACTGCACTAACCTGCTTGAGGCCAGGTGCCATTTTCTGCTCTAGTTAGTGGAAGGGGATGGGGGTGGCTGTCTCCATTATGGTAAGGTGAATGCCTGGGTTTGTGCAGTTCTTACATCTTAATTTCTGTTGCCTTTTCATTGCAAATACCATGGTTGGTCAAATACCTTAAAAGCAAATTACATTTTGGTTGACATGTTTTGCATAAGTGACTGCCTTGAAAGTCTCATTTACCTAAGTCTGCTGCTGCCAACTGACCTGACTTCTGGCTTTCTGAGTATATTCAAGTTGTTAAATAATACTCTGCTGAAGTATTTTTGTCTTTTCTTTTTTTTTTTCTTCAGGAAAAGGAACCTCTCAGGGTTATACCACTTAAGGAGGTCCATAAGGTTCAGGAATGCAAACAAAGGTGAGGAGGGAAGCATAGATGGGATGTAGTACACTGCCTTGTCATGGTCAGACTGCTCACTAGAAACAATGGAAAACTCTTTAACTTTGATTTATACATGTTGGAGCCTCATAGGACAGCAAATAGTTTTGGGCATAAAACTGGGTTTGAGGGTTCTGCACTAGTGTATGTCTTATGTTCTACTGAAAGTCACGAGTTGAAACACCTTAGACAAGGGTGGAACAAAGTGAGTCAGAGGTGCACTGGTGCTGTCTGATTTGAGGTAGCAGTTTTAGGAGTCTGCATTCTGCTTACATAATCCCTAAATATTTAGAAGACATTATCTGATGTTAAATGTCTGAATTTAGATGAGAACGCTCTTCCTCCTGCTGTTTCCCTCCCACCAAATGGCAATATACTAAGTAGTTAATTGTCTTTCGTAGTAGTTTGGGGGTTTTTTATCAGGCTCCTGTTTAATACTTTGTGAAGACATGACTAAACATAAACGTGAAATTTAACAAAAATTTGACTAGAACAATAAAATTTTTAATTTTACCATGATATATCTAGTGGCATGCATGCCACTGAGAAACCAAAGTCATAGGACTAAAATGAGCAAGAGATGCCAGTTTTCTTATTTGGCTTTGCATTTGCCAAAAAAAAAACCCCAATGGTAGAGCAATAAAGAAATGCAAAGATCTTCAGGCAGCAGATGCTCTGGTTCTCTGCACATCTGAGAATCTCTTTAAAATAAAGCTGTACTTGCTGTTGAAGTATTTTTGTGTTTCATTTACAGTGACATAATGATGAGAGACAATCTCTTTGAAATTGTAACAACTTCTCGAACCTTTTATGTACAGGTAACTTCTCTTTTTTTTTTAAAAAAAAACTTTGGGCAAAACCAGGAGACTGCCATAGTGAAAGCAAAGCAGCATTGCTGTTTGTCCTTTGAAATTGTATTTAACCATGCCATGATTTTGAGAGGGAATGTGATCATTAAGTTTCAGAAAGATGCAGATGAGAACTATGCCACGTAACAGCAACTGTTACATTGGTAGTGTATGAAAGCAATAAACAATAAATCCTAATGTGATTAGGTTCTGTAGGATTAATGTAATATTTAAAATCTTCTTTTGTAGTTCTGAATTTGTATGTATAACAATTGAGTTCTTAGATTCAAGTTAGCTGCCAAAGTAAAATACCTACCAAAGCTTAGAAACACTTAGGTTTCAGTACTTCGGTTTCATATTACTATGAGTAATATGTATCTATATGCACCTTATTCACTGCATTCTTGCCATGTTATGCATTATATCCAAACATTTAAGAGATCCCAAGAACCTGCTTCTCCTAGCTCTATGGGAAGTAATTTATAAATAATAAAATGTAATTAAATAATATATTGCAGATGTGTCTTGCCAGGTGGATATGGTAGTTGAATGAAGTTTCAGTCTAATTAGGAGATAGCTTTATCTTTTTGTCTCTTTATCCCAGGTGTGTATACCTTTGGTATTCACTGTTAATCTACTCATCTTTGTTGCATCATTGTTCTAAGTATACAGCTGACCCCTGACAGACTGATTTTTATTTTACTGCAACTCTGCAGTAAAGTGCAACAGTGACTGAAAAGTACAGAAGCTATGTTATTGGCCAAAGTCAATGTCAAAGAGGGGTCAGCAGATCTCCTCTAAGAGTTTCTGTGGGTGCTTTAGTCTTTTGATTGCTGAAAGTAAAAATTATAGTCTAGAGCATGCAATTAGTACAAACCCATGTATTTCCTGCTTATTATTTTATGTAACTATATATGTGTAAGAGTAAATTCAGGGTAAGGTTTTGAGAAGTGTCTGGTTAAGGAATGGAATCCCCTGTGGCTTTAAATAACAGACTCCTGAAGCAGGGTAAGGCTGACATTTTACTGCAGGTCGTCAGGACACTGGGAAAGCTGGTAGTTGATGGTGATAAACACAATGCGTATTGTTTGATCCAGGCGGACAGTCCAGAAGACATGCACAGTTGGATTAAAGCAATTTCTGGGGCCATTGTAGCACAGCGGGGACCTGGAAGATCAGCAGCTTCCGTATGTTGTTCTGAACCTCAGAGACAATGTGATTAATTGATGCTCACTTGTGCACATAAAGTTGTAGTTGTTTGTTCCTTTCACCTGTCCTCTATCCTGCCCTGTAGTTACATGGCATCTTTGCATGAACTTTCATACAGACTGGCATAAAGTATTTTGCACGTCTTACACGTGTGTAGCTGTGCATTGTATTGTCTTGAACGTGTAGGTGATGCAAGTGCTAACCTAGAAAAACAGTTCAGTATGATCTTTGTCACTTTGCTGCTAGGAGTTTGGAGGTAAAATAGAAACTTTCTGATTCCTGCGAGATGTTTCTGCTAATTGCTGAATTCTGCAATCAAATGACAGTGTCCTAATTTGTTTTTAACAACTCTCCCTACTAAATTGTCATTCTCTGTTATTGATAGTTCATTGTATATATAGATTCAAATTTCAAGTACCTTCTCTGCTTGCATGACTCTAGTTTTTGGGAGTGCAGCGTAAACACCAGCTAGCATTAATGAACTGCAGCACTGTGACAAGTGTTAATGTTTGTGAAGCCGTGTGGGTGCCAAATGCTCCATCCCTACTTGCATTTAACCTGTACTAGATGTTCAGCACCAAGTACACTAATGTGTGAGTAGTGAAGGTTACCCTGGTGCCACAGTGTCTCCAAGTATGCCCAGATTCAGCAAACAGAATACTTTACAGTTCAGGTGTTGCAAGCTATGGTTTTCATTTTCTGGCTCTGGGATTTTTTTACAATAAGCTGAATATATCATTACCCCTATAATCTGAAATCTAATAATTGAAATTGGACATCTGACCACATATTTGCATTCATACTGTGTTTCTGTTAACTCAGTCTAAGCTCTCAATGATTTTTTTTGCAGCTGGGAGCTGCTTCATGCTTTTAAATAAATCCTATCATAAACTTTGTTTCCTTTTGGGGGAATGAAAATATGCAGATAGCTTTTCTTTGTGTATGCTTTTTTTTTTTTGGTTGGGCTAACTAAGCAATCTAGCTATTACTGTCTGCATCACTTCTTTCTTTTTTCCCCTCTCTTCTCTCCTTTCCCCAAGTATAGGTTACTCTAATCTTAGCTTTGCACTGTGTTCCAGATGCGGCAGGCCAGAAGGCTGTCGAATCCTTGTATACAGAGGTATACATCAAGAACTGGTGAATGCAGCACGTATGTGGGCTCTCATGTAAACTTGCCTTCTTAACAGAGGGCTAGGGCTAGAGACTAATTTGCACTATAAAAAACTAAAAAAAATAATGCTACCTGTTGCCATTCCTGTTACTGAAAACTAACTCATAAATTACATCATTCACTTACAGGTTTGCACTGGTTTTTTTTCTGACTTTTAAAATAATTGGAAATTAAAAATGGCAAAACCCCCATGTATTTATACTTCAAAGCATCCTATATATTTAAATGTGTTATGTGATGTGATTTCAATAGGAAAGTATTAAAACTAATTTGCATGAGAGTTCATATTTCCATTTTTACTTTACATTGTTTTGAAACTGTGCAAAAGCAAAATTACGTTTCAGCTGCCCACAGACTAATACAGGGGCGTGCACACAAACCAATGCACGTCATAACCCTAGTAATTGGGAGAATAATATTGTAGCCTGATTTGCATGGCTTATTAAGTCTCTGCATGAAATTATTAGTTCAAATGTAGAAGCCTTATAGCGTATAATCGGTACACTGTTCAAAGCTGTACACCTTAGGAGTAATGCAGCAGCATAGTCTCTTAACTGTGAAATTACAGTCAGTGTGGGTAGTAAAATCTGAGTATCCTTCAGTTTAACTCAGTGGAAAAAGTTTATGGTAGAGATCTTGCCCTAATATCCCTTATTTCTGTCCTCTTTGTGGAACTAAAATTGTCAATAATGAGAAAAATAGGTAAATCACTGAATCATGTTCTAGAACAAATGGTTTTTTATGGAAGTAGAGTGTCAAGTCAGGTATGATATAAGGCAATGTAAATATTGTGAAATGCTTCTGTGAAATTGAACGTGATACTGAAATTCAGAAAGGTTGCACAGCTCCTTCACCCAATAATACTGGTTAATTTATAAAAGGAAATAACAGTAGTACATGGCAGAATCCATTGCAATTAAGCTTACCAGTTCGTGTCATCACATTCTGAAAGGACCTTGGAAACTGCTGTGAAAAAAACAAGTGCTTCATTTAGATGTATATTTACATCTTGGACACACATCTGTGATGGTTTTTTTTGCTGACAGATGTGCTTGAAAAGTGACCTGCTTTGTGTACACACATCTTGATCTTCAGATTGTATCCAGCACCAGTTTAGGTATCCCTAGGTATTTGTGCCATCCGGACAGAACTGATTAATAAAATGCAGGGATTGTATCTGAAGGGTGTCTTTTTGTGCCAGCCTGACCTCTACAGCATGTCCTAGGACATCTAAACCAGTACTCTGTGCCAGTGCTTCAAGCATCTAAATCATTCCTGGGCAGTCTAGGAACTTGTTTCTGTTAGTAAGTAAAGGGCGGAAGATTATTTTTCAAAGTATCAAGAAAATAACTTGGCAATTAAAAAGAATAGCTTAAAGATCAGTTTCTCTGCTAGATCCATTAACTTTGGAAATCGTTACAGTTTTGATAGCATAAAATAGTGACCAGTTTTGTTTCGCCCCTGGAACAATGGGGAGGCTGGTACCCCAAGAAGAGGGAATAGTGAAATCTGTGTTACTTCAGGATTAGGGTATGAGTGCCTGATGTATCTGAATCTGTTTGAAAACATTTTTCCCTTGAAAAGATGTCACTTTCAGTGGCATTTAAAGAGTGTCTCTTCAAAAGGCTACTAAATACCTTAGCAAAATGAGAAGCCTTAATTTGCTGGATTGCATTATAAAGTCTAAAACGCTGCTGAGCTTGATTTGAGAAATTGAATTTCTTCAAATGAGGAAACCAATGTTGCTGTCACATACTGCTGTAAGCTCACACTTAATAATACACCGCCTTGAGAAAGCACCTGCCTCCTGCTGCTGTGGCTGATGCTTCGCTTTGTGTATTTTCTGTCTTGATTATTTTTTTTTTTTTTGATCCTAAGAGTGAAATCTGAAACTGCATCTTTCCAACATGCCATCAGTGTCAGACTTCCTCTGACACGTGCCCTTCTTTTCCAGGAGCATACCGAGTCTTCTTCCGAACCCAACCACGCTCTCCGTTCTGCCGTCCCAGCCTCAGCCACCTCACATTCCACAGCCGCTCACAGCAGCCCTCTGGTCCCAAACCCTCACGCCAAATACCCTGCCTTGGAGAAGCGAGGATTTCACGAGTCTTTTACCAAGGCCAAGCCAGGGAGCTACAAGATCCAGGTTGTCGCTCCAAGAGAATCAGCTTCCAAAGTGACTGAACAGGGCCTCTTGGAACCCCAAAGTAAAAATGGCACTCAGGAACAGGATCCTGGCCTTGTGGATCTGGATGATGCAAGCCTTCCAGTTAGTGATGTGTAGTGATGGAAGTGTTTGGAGAATGATCCATTTGTTCGGTCCTCTAATTTCCTTGCTTGGACTTTTAACCAAAGAAAATTATAGGAAATGAGAACAAAAAATCAGAACACTGATTTTTTTTAATATATATATATATATATGTGTGTGTTTCTGTGCACACACGTGTATATATAAGGTGTTTCGTATATTGCCTTTCAGCCCAGGGTCAGAAATGGACCTTATGCATTCTCTCAAAGCCTGATAGTAAATCACTTACTAGGGAGGGGCCAAACTGCACAATTTAGAGGCAGAAAACCAAAAGACAAAAACAAAAAAGTACTTCTGCAAGTAAGAAGTACCAGCAACTTTTCATTCCTAATCTGGCAAGTCTACTAAATTTACAACTAATGCTATGTTCTGGAGAATTTATTGCCAACAGATGTGATAGTTTAATTTCACTTTGAACTACAGCAAGATTTTAGGCATAGGTGAGAGTTGTTTCTTTCCATGACTTTCAGATACCAGGAAATGCACAAAACGTTTCTTCTGTTCTTTAGGATTAACAGTGTCAACTGGTTTGTTATCAGAACAAGAACTCTCAGCTCCCTTGGAATTCTAATTATGGTGCTGTAAAATTTCCACTAAAATAGTATTTTGAATAGTCAGCCTATTTTTGATGCACTCCTAAAGGTGGGTTGTAACTTTTTGCACACTGGGATTTTAATGGACTGCATGTTAACTAATGGTGTTTTGGAGGGGAGGGGAGAAGATAAAATTGGACTTTGGAATTTGGACACTTTGGATCTTTTGAACTAAGTAGGGTTTGTATTGTGTTACATTAGGCTTTGCAGCAATTTCCTGAAGTCAAAACGTATCATTTGATGACTGCTTTGAGATTAGTTTTCCTATCAAAGCTCTGTGAACAGTTCCTGTTTCTATATTGATCAGTAGCAGACCTCTTCAGTTTTGTCGTTATTGGTACTGAACTGGTGGTAGTCATGCAATTGTTGCCTCTAACTTTTGGTGCACTAACTCTTTTAAGTGCCTGTGTGTGTTCTCACATTGTTGAAACATGTTTTATTTTGGATTAGTTATGTACACAAACCATTCTTAATGGTTTTGAACGTTGGCTTGGAGTTGCTCTGAATAGCATAGTTCAAAACAGCTATTTAAAAAGGAAACCTTATGCTAGGGATACCAGTGTTCTGGTATTGCACCTGCTAGCTGTGCAATATGTTTTTATAAAAATGAGTATTTGTTTGTGTACACTGTGTTACAGGGCTTCAGTGATGCAAATGAAAAGAACCTTTACATTTCAAGTATTGGATTAGGTTAAGCCTGTACTTTTTTTTCATTGGTTTTGAAAAACGTTTGCTTTAATCAAAACCCCACAAATATCTCATGCTGCTGCTTAGTGTGATTCAGATTGTCCCACTTTGTGATACTTGTTTTTTGTCTACTGGAACCGAAGATACATATCATACCAGTCCATCTTCTCTCCAACTTCCAAACTGACTTCCTGCTTGAGAGATATGGATGGCTTTACCACAATAATTTGTTGATACAAGGATAGAATAATTGATGTCACTTCAGAGTGAAATAGAATCTAATTTCAAAACCTCAGATTATATCGGCACCTTCGGGTTTCCTTATCCATAAGCTAACTAACTGCTGCCTTAAGGCAGTGGTGTGTGTAAATTACTGGGTTTGTTTGACTCTTTAGATACATGTGAAAACTAGCACAGAATTGGAAGTTACTGTAAATGTCCAGTATTGTAGGTTTTAACTCCTATAAAACAATAGCTCTTTGAAAGCTTATTTTTTCACAAGTACATTCTGTGTGGAAGACACTTCACGTTGAAATATTTTTTTACTGTAGTCTAACATCTGAAATCACTTGCTCTGGTACAGCTTTCACACTGCATGTTGGTTTTGTTATACTTTGGTATTGGCAGTTTTACACGTTGGGTGAAGGTGAAGCAGCTCCATTATGGGACTTTAAAACAAGAAGAGGAAAAAAAAGGAAAAAAAATCAGGAAAAAAAAAAAGAACTGCTGTTGTAGTTCAGTAGCATAGGGACATATTTGTGGTTGGTAATTGTCAGGGTCTCCTATTTATCAGTACTTTTATAAATCTATGAAAATTGTTAAATTATTTTAGAAACAGTGCTGTAAATATGTCACATTTGTCAATAAATCAGTTTGGGTAACTTAAGATAAAGTCTGACTGAGCATCCTTTTACCATGATAAGTATTTTATCAGAGCAATATATTCCTTTTTAGCATATAAAAGGGCAGATTATCTTTTGTCCAGGGATCACGTGTTAATTCTTCAAATCTGATCACTGTGTGTAGCCTAAGAAAGAAATTGAATGGAACAAGCTGGATTTCTGTTACTGGTCTGTTTCTTCTGTGGAGTTTTTACATGTTATGCAAGGGAAGTTGATCAGGTTTCTTTCTAATCAAAGGGTGGGAAGGGACGATGTTGGGATGGCAGGATAATAGTTTGGAAACACTCTGGTACTGCCTGAAAGGGAGAAACAGCAAACCCTGGCAGAAGTGGCATGCTTTTTTCTGCCATTAGGTTGTTGCATAACAGAGTTTCTCTCTTAAAAACACTTCCCTGAGCTGATGGCATCTGGAAGCACCTCACGCTCCCTGGAGCAGACAGTAAGATCCCACCTGAGATGCATTTCCCAAGTGCTGCTTCTCTCTCTGCAAAGCAGCACAGTTAATCCATCTGTCTCAGCGGTATGCATGCTGCTGCTGAAGAACACCTGTCCTGAATGAGATACCTTGTACAGGCTGCACACACCCAAGTTCCAGTTTTACTGTGCCACCTCCTGACTGCAGGATTCCAGTTCCGTACACACCTGCACTGCACCAGTATCAAACTGGCCATGCTGTTGCCCTGACACTTCAACATGCAGGGAGGTCACTGTGCTGAGGGTCCTGAAGCTTCCACTTGAACCAGTTGCAGAGCTGGTATGAAACATGTTATTCCCCAGTTAAACTAGACCTTTTCTGCTTTACCAGAACACCACTGAGTCCCACAAGCAGCTTGCCTGCAGCAGCATGGAGTTGGTGTTTCAGTAAGGTCCTGGATAAACTGAGTTGGATACTAATCTGAGTACAGCAATACAGTTTCTTCCTCCTAGTAATAAATGTCAGAATAAAATGTGATTACTGGCTCACTCAAAGAAGCTGAACATACCATTTCTCACTCATCTATGTTATCTGCACTGCTGCTCTTCAGCTTACAACATTTTTATCCCCTAATTATTTTCACAGCCCTTTGAGGGGTTGGTCTTACTACATGCCCTCCTGTGTGTTTTCATTTGCTGCGTCCTTCCTATTGCCCCTTTCCTGAAGAAGGAATTAACTTTTTTTTACAAATATAGGTTTAAATAATCATATTACACTAAGAAATTTACAGAAATGTAAGTGCTAAATCTGCAATCCAGGTGCCTGAAGGGAACTCCCAGAGGGTAAAGGTCCAGAGTAGTTGAACAAACTGGCACATGCCTTAACCTCATGGAGAACAGGATGCCAGCACCACCTAGAGGTGTTGAGCTGTAGCTTTGAAAACAGGCTGTAGCTGGCATTTTTCTTCTAAATCTTAAAAACCCATTCTGAAACTCCAGTGAAGTCACCAGGCTAGCTACTCAAAGGTATGTGTTTGGGGATTTTTAAAATCTTAGACCTTGTAAGCTTTGAGTAGCAATGGCAGCAAATTGGTTGAAGATAGAGCATCCCTTTCTGATTGCTGTTGTTTCCAATGCCACTTTACTCCTGAGGAAGCTGTGATGTGAAAAAGTGAATGACCTACCAATTCCAGGGGATGATGGAAGTGTGTGAGGCTTCTCATGATACTGCTGACTGGAAAGCAACTACAGGCAATCAAAGGATAGTGAAGATAATTTGAAATGGAAGAAAGTGAAGAACTGACACTTGGTAGTATCAAAAAGCAGCTTCTTTAAAGTAGCAAAATTCAAACCATGGCATTAATGGAAGGTGTTGGTGTCAAAGAACTGATGTTTTACTGTGATAAGTCAGTGGAGAGAGCACTATTGCTAACAGCCCAGTAGTGATCCAGTCTGGTAGCAGTAGCTTTTCTGTGAATCAAAAATGCGTTTGTGTGCAGGTAATTGTTTAAAATGTGCCAGAACATTAATTATTGCTTGAAATAATTAATGTCCAGCAGCAGCTTTCTGTGCAGAGAGGTGTTGAGCCCAGCGAGTTGCCTTTCAATTACTGCAGTGTAAAAATTTGGGAATGTACCTGGGAAAACCGGTCCCAAACTTCATTCTTGCTCCTTGCCAAATGAGCTGCCACTCTGATGAATCCTACAGTTTGGGTGTTTCAAGCTTTGAGGTATTGCAGCTTGGTTCAGCTGTCAAAAATCTTTGTAGGAGCACTTTATGGAGTTCAAAGTGGATATAGCTGTAGAAAATGTTGGTGCTCAAAGGCTAATTTTTTTTTCAGGCTTTTTAGGAAGTCTGTATTAGCTAGTGAGCACACCAAAACCATGTGCTCCAAAGGCGTGGGACACACATAGTACTGCTCTCAGCCAGGTCCCATGTTGTATTTGAGGTAGAGAAGAAAAAAAGACGTGAAAGAAGGGGAAATGGGGACAGGGTATTGTTGCATTACAAGTTAGTGAAATAAAGTAAATAATCAGAATCTGTGTAGCTTTGTTTTGTAACATATTTAATGTCTTAATATTCATCTTAATATTCAGGTTCAGATCAGATGTTAGGAAAAAATTCTTCCCTGGCAGAGCTGTGGGGCTGTGGAACAGGCTGCCCAGGGAGGGGGTTGAGTTACTGACCCTGGGTGTGTTTAACATGTGGGTAGATGAGGTGCTCAGGGATCTGGTTTAGCGCAGGACAGGAACGGTTGGACTGGATGATCTTAAAGGGCTTTTCCAACCTGGTGATTCTGTGATCTCTCTGTTGGACCACAATCTGTATAACTACCAGCGAGCTGCTGATGTACTTCTGAGATCTTCCATGGAAGTGATGAAGGCTGCTCTCTGGAAAATACAGGTGAGAGTCCTATTCCTTACATGTCCCAAATGAAAAACCAAGGCAGACACTTCAAATTTCCTGTGTAACCTCTCTGAGAAAACAAAAATTGGTGATGCTTGTAAAGGCCCCATGCCCTGGTGAGGCATTACTGCTCTTCAGAGTGGTACTTTTGACGCTGTAATTAAGGATTTGCATTTAAAATTACTGTAATTCTGCATATCAGTATGCACAGCAAACGCATCTTTGAAGAATTTAAACCATTCTGTGGCACTGCATTCCTCCTGCCCCCAGTCTCCTGATGGCAGCTGAGTGCATCGGGACAGGTAAGCAGCTCTGCTCTCAGAGGGTGGGTGCCAGCTGTGTCTTCCCGTGAGGTAAACCGAGGTAATTTGGGAAGCTTCCACACTCACTTTACAGTCCCTGGCTGTAGTGTAACACTTGCACTCCTGTTTGTAGGTTTGCTGTCTGACATCAAGGGAAAAACCCACATGTACACAAAAAACGGGGTTGATTTATTTGGATTAGTGATTCCAGGGTGCATTATGCCTGTCAGGCACCAGGGCTGCATTCACATCTGGAAGAGAATGTGTACCCTGAAATTTCCTGGTTTGCAGCCATTCCCTTTCAAAGCAGTGGCATTTTTTCTGTATATAGCAACAAATCCAGCCCATCTGAAAAGTTGTATTGTTGGGGTGGGGTTTTGGCTTATCAATAGGGTGATAGGTGCTTTATCTATTTATATAAATAAAATTCTAGATACATTTAATAGATATTTATATAAATGTATACACTTTTTTTTAATTTTGTGTTTTTTTAAGTAAATCTTTATTTAAAAAAATAGGGAGGTCCTGGGTTTTGGCAGGTGGGGTTAGGGATGTTAAGTCCTGACCAAAAGTATGCAGGGCAGCACCCTGTTCTCCCAGATTTTCGGCGGGGGGTGGGGGGAAGCCATAAAATGACTGAAGCACAATGATAACTCAGTCATAACAAACCTAGAAAAGCTTTCTGCAAAGTCCAGGATATTCAAGTCTGCTCAGAATAAAACCATTCTCAAACTGGCCCATTCTGGCCAGGATCCTTTTAGCCCCAGCCTCTGACGTTCACCCCTCTATCTCCTGCCAAGTGTACTCTCTTTTCTTCATCCTTTGCTTCTTTCTTCCTGCCTTTTCCATGTGTGCCCAGATGCTTACTCCAAACCCAATTCCTGGGCCCCAATGTGGGGCAACATGAATGGAGGAAAACTTCCTTCTGGAGCAGGGAATGCAAAGCATGCAGTCATAATGCAGGAAGGGGGAATATCCTCCGTCCTGACCTGTGCTGCGAGCAGGGCTGAGGCTGAACCATCCAGGCATGTTCTGGGCCCTCGACAGCAGCATCCAAACTTTCAGACCTTTAGAAGGATTTGTGGGATGGGATCTCTAGATGGAGCCTCCTGTCATTGAGTTCTGTTGGAAAAGTAGGAGATACAATAGTTTACTGGTAAACATTTTTGCCTATTGATAAATGTCTGCTGGCTTGGATAGCTGTTCTGTGTGAAAACACTACGATGGGGGGTGGGAGGGGAAATAACAATGAGAAATAATTTCTGGGTTGTTTTTTCCAGACAGATCAGATGGGTAACCAACAACTGGGTTCATCAGTAAACTAAGTTATTAAACTCCCAAAGGCTTGACTACTGAGGAAAGTGAGATCTTTTATCTTCTGTTGTATATGAACCCTCATGAAACCTATAAAACTTACAGTATTGTTAAAACTTGTGTTTTAATGCTCAGATTAAGATTCACATCCCTACCTAAGGAAACAACAACCATAAGAGCAGGAGGTCCTCAGTACTAGAATGCAGTACTGTGAGCGAGCTGCTAATGAATGGTTGTCACAATAAGACCTTGGGATAGATTTTATTTCCTTCACGGTGTTTAACATTTGACTGCCTATCAACAAATGAGCTTTCCCGTGCTATTTATTTAAATAAATGAATAAACTGGCTGGTGTATCACGGTCTGTAAAAGAGCTTGAAGCTGATAGTGCTGGCTGAACTGTGCAGGGTGGGAATCCTGCGCTGCGGGGAAGATAAATACGCTCAGCGGATGTTTCAGACTCGTGGTGTGAGAACACTGTGAACCTGCAGTAGCTCTTGAAGCCGTTAAATATTTAACTTGAGATTTGCAGAGGACGTAGGCTGAGCAGTTAAGTAAACTATTTATGCTTTCATCGATGACTCCTTTCTCAGGGCAAGGATGCGCTCGCTGTATTTGGGCTCCGAGCTGGCGTGTGGCTTACTGAATTACAGCTCACCCGAGTGGGTTTCTGCCAACGGGGTTTGTGTGGATGTGTTTTGAGCCTCTCTCTGGGCCTTGCCTTTGCCCCCCAGCGTGATGGATTTCAAAGGATACCAAGCTAAAAAACCTCAGAAATATCCCTTGGGATAGGAAGACTAAACAAGGAGTTTTCCTGCCACAGGTAAGCTTTTCTTACCGATAGAGATAAGGCTCCAATGGCTCTGAACGGTTCCTGGAAGTGAGATGGAGAGCAGATAGCAGGGCTAGGACTAAACCCCATGGTAATTCACCCCTTGGTCTTTTGATCTTTGGGTATTTTGTTCCTGCTTCCAAACAGAAGCTTGTATGAGCTTTTCTGAACCTGTATTTTCTTCTATTTTAATATTAAAACAGGTTCATCTTTCCTTAAAGATTTGTCTTTATTTCAAAGTCAAGGGACAAAAAAACTAACCAAACCTGACCTGGAAGCTTCCTGAAAGCAATCAACGAGTTAGAGAAACAGTTAATAATTGGGAAATGCTTCCTCATGATAAAGGTGCCCCTGCTCTAGCAGAGGGGGTAGACTAGATGATCTTACAAGGTCCCTCCCAACCCCTTACATTCTGTAATTATCCATACTTTATATGTTTATATGTATGCACACACATACATATTAAATATTTAATCTTCGTAGCATTTTCAAACTTTTTCTTAGACTTTTCATCACTATAAGGATTTTAGTGCTCAGGAAGTTCTGCTGTGAATTGTTCCAAATTGATACTTCATCATTTTGGTCACAAGTAACTCCCTTGAAATGTCTTTTTCTTGAACAGCATAGAGGTTCTTGGAAAGCAGCAGACGTAAGGGAACTGGTCCTACTGGAGCTTTTATTGGGAACATCAGAGTCCACGTGGCTTCCAGGCTTCAGGTGCTACTGAGCAGTGAAGTAAGTCCTGTGTGTTCGTGGTCACAGCTCGATAAGATTTTATGGTGTTCTCTGGAAACAATTTGGTTTCACTTGTGACACTTGGGATGCCGCTTCCACCTGCTCAGGTGGCTCATGGCTAAAGAGTATTCCACCTTTCATAGGGGAAAAGTCAGTACCAATGCAGATGCTGGCATCCTCTGTTTCTTTGCAGCTCATCTAACAGTTCTTAGTGTTTCATCTCGACTAATGGTTTGTAAAGTTCATTAGGGTTTTGGTTATTGGGTGGCTGATCAAGATACGATTCAATAATTAGATATTTGCAGTCTGCTCAAGGGTTTAATTGGCTCCTGATTTAAAAAAATAAATTAAGAAAAATTGGTGGTGCAGTAGCTGGAAATTGATTCCATCTGTCAGTCCTTGTCCCACCTTTCTGTACTCGCTTGGACATGATGCCTTTGCCCAGGGGAGGTACATGTGTGTATTTAAACTGCTTCTCAGATGGAAGGAGCACGCGGCGAGGGGCTGCTGTTCGTCTGCCGCAGAAATTGGATCGGGATGTGTGAGGGCCGAGGGAAGGATACTTTATTTTTGCTTTCTTTTCGGTTAATTAACCTTCTGGTAACTGCCGGTATCTCCCCCGCCCGGAGGCTGTGAGCCCCTCTGGCGCAGTGAGGGGGGATGCGGGAGTGACCCTTCCTCCCCATCCCGGTGCCTTTCGGTGCCAGGGCGCTGTTTCGGTGTCGGCCATCGCCTCCCGCGTCCCTCCGGAGCCGGGAACGGCTCAGGCATGCGGGAGGACTTGGCATTCCCAGCGGGGTCCCTGTCATTTGCATACATTTGCATACACCGCTCACCATTCCTATGGGGCCGCGCCCTCCGCACCCGCTCTTCCCCCCGTCCCCTTATCAGCTAGGAATGCTATCGCCGCTTACTTTAGATTGCCTTTCCCGTAACTCCTTGATGGGGAAGAGTGTCCAGCTCCGCGCCCCCACCCTTGTTGGCAGGAGCATCTGATCAGCAGCTCTCAACCCCTCCGCGGGGTCCTGGGCTCCTTCCCCCCCTCGGCGCAGAAACGGGTCAGTCAAGTTTGCCCCAAAAAAGCCCAAGATGTGTGTGCGGTGGGGGTGGTGTGTGTGTGCTCCCGCCCGGGGGAGGCGGGAAGGGGGGATCATCGGGGGATGGAGGGGGTGGGGGTGTTAGGGGGCTGTCCCCTCCGCCGCCGCCCCGCCCCGCCGCCCTCCCGGCAGCTTAAAGCCGCCCGGCCGGCTCTCCGCGCTCACCGCCCCACGCCGCCCCTCTCCTGGCCGCCGCGATGCCGCTGCGGGGCCGGAGCCTGCTGCTGGCGGCGCTGGTGCCCGCCCTGCTGCTGCTGCTGCCCGCCGCCACCGCCGCGCCGCCGCCCGCCTGCCCCGAGCGCTGCGATCGGTCCCGCTGCCCGCCGTTGCCCTCGTCCTGCCCCGGCGAACCCGTGCCGGACGCCTGCGGCTGCTGCCGGGTCTGCGGGGCGGAGGAGGGGGAGCCCTGCGGCGGGCCGGACGGGGGGCCGCCCTGCGCTGAGGGGCTCCAGTGCGTCGTGCCGCCCGGCGCCGGCGTGCCCGCCTCGGCCACCGTGCGCAAGCGGGCGGCCGCCGGGCGCTGCCTGTGCTCCAGCACCGAGCCCGTCTGCGGCAGCGACGCCGTCACCTACGCCAGCCTCTGCCAGCTGCGGGCCGCCAGCCGCCGGGCCGAGCGGCTCCGCCAGCCGCCCATCATCGCCATCCAGCGCGGAGCCTGCGGGCAGGGTAAGGGCGGGAAGGGGGAAGCGTCCCGGGGGCTGCCGCGGAGCGCCTTTGGTTGTCCCGGTCGGTCTCTGTCCCCTCCGCCGAGATGAGGGCTCTTATCCTTCGGGCTCTGCTGCTGCCGGCGGGGATGGGGTGGGGGGAGACGATGGATCGCCCCGCATCGTCCCGTCCCGGCTGGCATCACGAGGAGGGGAGCGGAGGAAAGGGCTGGCCTCGGCTCAAGCCCGGCATTCAAGTTCGGTGAGAAAGTAGAGCAAGAATGCGGTGTTTGTCTCGGGCTGCCAAGCGTCAGGGGAAAAAGAATGCTGTATCCAACTCCAAACCCAGCGCCTTCTCCCTCCCCTTCCCCTCCGCTTCTCCCCGCCTACCCCCTCACCCAGAGGGGTGACACCGGGCTCGGAACTGGAGGGGAGCGGGGGGACTGTTTCCAAACTCCAGAGGCCGGTACGGGCGAGGACCGGAGTCCCGTGAAGTTTGGAGACATGCTTGAGGCGCGGCCCCATCCCGGCGCTCTGTGGCAAAGAAATGCCCGGGGAAACGAAGCTAGGAACGCAGGAGCTGTTAAAAAAAGCCAAGGAACGCGGCGTGTCGGTGTCGGCAGAGCAGGCAGCAGCCTCTGCCCGCTTTACCAGATGCGCTCTGATTATTAACAATAGATTTGCTGGGGCAAGGGGGATGCTTGTAGCTAAACGGCGCGTTAAGCCGACTTTGGGGCCCCGGGTTTGGTTTTTAGGGTACTTTTTTGGGGGGTGTTTTAGTGTTCTTCCTTCAGCGTTGTTGCTATTTAGGTCGTGTTTTAGTTGAGTCGGGTGCAAGCGGAGCGCTCAGAGCTGCGGGATGGATGCTCGTTGTTTGTGAACCCTGTAAAGGCGCCTCGCCGGGTTATGAACCCGTGGCTCTGATGATGATGAAGTTAGTCCCGGGCCGGACAGCCCGGTGAGGTGCTGGGGGAATGCCGAGCGCAGGATGTGACACGGCAGAGGCAAAGCCGGGCTGGGATCAGCAGGGGATGATCTTTGCCACATGCAACCCCTAATACAGGCTGGCATAAACCTCGTTAAGGCTCTTCTAAGCTATTCATCGCGTTTAGGGGGAATGCATAAAAATTAGCATGAATTAAGTCTATTTCTGAAGGGGTCAGCCCTGTCTCCCCGAGGATTGATTTTTATAGGTGCAGGTTGTACCGTTTCTGCACTTCTCCCTGTGAAAAACACACCCTTTTCCAGGTTTAGCCACCCGCCCTCCAGCAGGAGACCGTTCAGGTGTATGGTGACTGTATGTTCCGCTCAGCACTGGATGCTGCATTACAGATCAAGCTTAACAGCTTCGCTATCGGTACAATTAACCTCTTGCACCGCCGGTTTCCGAGCCGCGCTGTGCCCTGGGGAACGCTGCTGGCACTTGCTGCCATCGGAGACAATTCAAGCTTTCACACCACGGTGTCCTGACCCCCCCAGGATAATAGAATGCCTTGCGATGGATGTGAAACCAGCGTTCTTTCCTCGGTCCCCTCTGCTGAATTCGGGTTGTGCTGGAGCTGGAGGGTAAATACATGTCCTGGGTGGCTGTGCAGAAAGCGCACAGGCTGCATATAGACCTCGTATAGGAAATCTCTGCCGTGGTAGATCCATCACGTGTAGGCACAGACAATCGTTTTTGCCCTGTTGCACCTCTGCTTGGAGCGATGCTTGTTCTCTGCATCAGCAGAGACAAAAGGAAGGTGCTAGAGAAGTCGACCCATAGCACATGCTGATCCCTAGCCCACGCAGTACTGCAAGCAAAGCTTTTTTTTCCCATGCCCGAAGAACCTAAACCCAAAAGACATGGAGAGGGGGCTGTAAAGTGCAGTTCCCTGGAGGCAGATAGAACGCTGCTTTGAAAAGCTGTTGCCCAGTGCTCCACTCCTCAGAGTTGTTAATTCTGAGTTTGTTTTCAGGAGTGCTTTTGCAACCTAGAGATGGAGTTATCTTTAGTAAAATATTTTTTATGTTTTCATAGTAACACATTTATATGGATAATTTGATGGATACAGTGCAGTGGTCCAGAGAAACAAGGGAACTGGGATGTAGAGAAAGTGTTAGGAAAGCACTCTTTTTAATTATTATTTTTTCTTTTAGTTTCCCATCATTTTAGTAGCCAGTATGTATATTGCATAAAGTAAAACTTTTTGTCTTTTTCAATTTTCATCTACTACAGTCTGCTCCCAGGGCACTGCTTTTTTCTGTCAGGGATTGTCACTGCATCTGCCAAATGCTGGGCATGTTCAGGAGAGGATGCAGGAGAGGAGGGAGAGGAGGGGCAGGTGGCTGTGTGTGCAAGGGGGATGTTTTCCTCTGCAAAATCGGAATTGTGAGTCTTGGGAGGCTCAAGAAAAGTTTCACAAGTCTCAGAGCTTACTTGAGCCTCTGCTGAATGCTGCCCAGAGGAGGATGGGCTGGGCTGGGGTGCAGCCAGCTGGTACTGAGGTGCTGAGCAGGTATTCTGCCCTGTGGTGCTGTGCACTGGTGTGTGGGATGAGACCGGAGATCACTCTGGAGCTGGCCAGGCAGAAAGGGTGAAACAGGCTTCATCTGGAGAAACCCCAGGGGCAGCGTGGGGAAGGGGAAGCCCGGCTGTGGCTTTTGGCATCCACTAAACATATGGGAGCAGGGATGAAGCATGCCCTGCTAAAGCCAGCTGAGGCTGATGCTGGGACAGACCCCTTTCCTTAGTGCCGTGGCCCTGCCTGGGGTGCTGTGCCCTTCCCAGCTCTCCCCTCCTGCGAGGTGGCCATGGGCAGCCCACCCGTGGGTACCCGTCGTGCCAGTGATGGGCAGCCACCCCATGATGTAGCCCCCTCTTCACATTGAAACTGTTGGCCAATGAGGACAAGCCAGCCCGGGAGCTGCAGGTCTCCCAAAAGAAATCCCCTTCCTTGGAGGACAGGAGGGATGGGCAGAGGGCATCCAGGCCTGCACAGCACGTGCTGGTGGGCGCTCGGTGCGTGTGGGGCAGCGCAGCATGGGTCAGTATGGATGGAAATACAGAGAGGTGAACGTCCTCTGAGCAGAAACCAAGTACCATTCTGCTCCCAGGAGAGAGGTCAGTGCAACGAGACCTCAGTAATTGTGCATTGCAAGCTCCTCACGCTGGGAGGATGTTTTCTTTTCCTTCTGCAAATGTGTTTTGGGTGCTCATAAATTGCTCCTGCTGACCAAGGGAAAATGCTTGGGATGTTAATGTGCACCTTAAACCAGTCTTCCTTCCCCTCTCTCCCCTCCCAGCAAATGCTGGTGGGTGTTTTAGGACAGTGCACCCTTGTCTCCATGTTCTGCTCTTCACTCTGTAAAACCACAAGCTAGCCTGGATTTAAGAAGGAGAAAGTTCCTTGTGGTTGCTCTCGGTTCCTAACTTACCTCTGCCCCTTTCTGAACTGGATTTTTAGGTTTTCTTGGTTTTTGTTAGGCTTACTGTGTCTGATGTGGCATCCCAGTAACCTCAGCGGGCCTCAGCCCACTAACACCTGTCACAGGCTTCTCTGTCACAGGCATCCTCACACCACAATGTCCTATCTGGAGTGTGATGTGCCTTCTTTCTGGTTCGGCTGAAGCAGGCCATTGCTCCTTGCTTAGTGGAAAGGTGAAGGTGAGGTTAGGGGTAGCTCCCCATTCTGGAAGGCTGCGTGTCTCTACCACATACAGGTTTTGCTGTTTCTTTTCATCATCAGCTCCAGGGGCGAAGGGGCAAAAATCCATCACTTGGACTCAATTCTCATGTGGAATGGCTGGCTCTCTGTTTAGAGATTGCATCCAAGCGACTCTGTGTCATCATCTGGCAGAAGAGAAGGACCTCCATGGTCAATAAGCCATTTGCCTGCTTCAGAAGCAGGGCAAGAACGAGATGCATGCAGCAGAGGATGGGAAGGAGCAGTAGATGGACCTGCCCGAATCCCTTCGCCTGCGGTGATGGGCTGGCAGCGCTAAGCCTTGCAGGAAATGTGGGACCTAGCTCCCAGACCCTGCCAGATGTTTCCCAAGAGGAAAAGCTGGTGTTGTTCTGACCCAGCAGCTTTCAGATGCTTCCCTGCAAGATCCCAACCGGCGTGTGATGGTCAGCATGCCGAAGGGATGCTGGGGGACCTTCACAGGTTGCTTGGCGTGTGTCAAGTCTGTTCAGAACGACCTGGGAGGACCAGAAGTTAAAGCACTGGACACACAAATGAGCATTACAGGGGTTGTCTTTTTTTTAGTTGCTTTCATCTCCCACACTTGCTGCGTTTGGGTGGTCCAAAAGTCACGATCTTCAGACCTTCCCTGGTCCCTTTTGCAGCAGCAGGAAGGGGAGGGAGGGTAGAAGCAGCTGAAGGCAGTGGAAATAAATAGCAACGTATTTCCAGAGCAGAACCAATTCCCAAGTGTGGGATTAAAAAGCTTTTCCAAGGCCAAGTATTCAGCTCTGAGAGGAGGGAGCTGTAAGAAGTGGTTTGTCTGAAGCAGCTCACCTTTTCCCCTTTCCACGTCTAGATTTCCTTCCCGGGAGCCGGCAGTGATTCCCTAGTCTTTAGACTTCAAACAGTGAACTCAGTAAATACAGATTTGGAACAAGGAAAAGTTCAATCCTTTCATCTCCTGAGCTTTGAAATGTAAAGGTACCTGTGGACTGGGCAGGAATGCTAAAGGCCGTGAGTAAGCAGCAGGAGCCTTATTAAGTGGAGCTTGGATGTGATGGAGGCAGCAAATCCAGAGCAGTTAAAGGAAAAGACTCCAAGGTCCAAGAAATAGGAGAAGCTGGAAAATATTTTTCAGATGTGAATTTACGTGCGCTTGGGGTGGAAGAAAGCAACGTTAGGAATAGAAACTGGGGTGCTGTGGAACTTAACTTTTGTTGTAAATAAAGTCATTCCTCACTCCCAAGATCTGCCAGGGTCCCTAGGATCCCTGGCTGGACTTGGCAGTAAGTCCCACAGCATTTGTAACTGGGCCCCAGTGAATGTCTAAGTGTTGTTTTGGAGCTTTTGTTCAGGATGTAGGAAAAACAGGCACAGACTTTATTTTACCTTCTGGATACCCAAACTGGTTCCCCTGCCTCAAAGAGAAGACTGTAACTAGAAAATAAGTCTCAGCTCCCCTCTAACAGTGGGCTCTACAATAATGGATTGATCTAATACTAACTTACAGAATGAATAGGTTGGAAAAGACCTTTAAGATCGAGTCCAACTGATGATGTTGGCCCCGTAGCTGTAGGTAACAGGAGACTTACAACATCTTACATTCATAAGACAGGACACAGACAGCTAGTTATTTTATTTTAAAGCTTATAGTGAATTGGCCACTGTATTTTAGAGACCAGAGATGCATTAGGCAGCCAGACAGAGAGTAGCTCTTGAGTTCCTGGGTTAACATCAGGTACCCTGGGGCACTGGGAAGATGAAGCACAAGGCTGGAAGCTGGCTGGGCTGTGCTCAATGTCACGTGCATCCTGGTGAAGCTTCCTGTCTCACCCAAACCTCGTTCTTGCATCCATTTTTTTTTCCCATCAGATTCTCAGGAGGTTTTCTCAGTTTTTTTCCTTTTCCCTGCTCTTGTGAAGCTGCCTTTTTGGTGAGATGGGAGAGATGGATCTGCAGTGAATAGTTCCTATATCCAGTTTTACCAGCTTGTTGCTACAAATCTTGATGAGGTGGAGCACATTAAATTAAAAAACCAACCAAACACTTCACATTTCCCATAGCTATTGTATTTGCAGGTATTTTCCCCAGCAAACACCTGATGGATAAAATAATGCAAATTAAATCTAGTTACTGTGCGTGAAACTATCCAATGATCTTAAATTTGAAGTGGTCTGTATAGGAGAGCACTGGGGGAAGCTCCCAATACTTTTCCAGAGGCTGATGTCATTACCCCATTTTACAGATAACGAATCTAGGGCAGAGGAAGATAAAGAGCTTTGCTCAAGGTCAACCAGTAAGGCAGTAGCAGAACTGAGAGCAAGCAGAGCTTTTATGAGTCCCTGCTCATTTTTGTGCTCTTTTTTCTGCCCCTTGCCAGCACTGCTGCTCCATTTTCTATTGCTTTTCTTTTCCATTACTCTACTTCTTAAACTTGCAGCCTGCAGTTTTGGCTTCATTCCCCAAATGGCATTGATGATCTGTCAATCTGCATCCACGGAAAGCAATTTTGGAGAAGGCAAGAAGTGGGTGGCCCAAGCACTAATAAGGAAGAGAAACCCAAACAACTCTCTCCCCTCCCACCATCCCACCCCCAAAATAAACACAACATCCCCCAGGGATCTCATACTTCATCATTTGTGGTGGTGAAGCAATGATTCACTCCTTTTTCCAGAACAACATATGTCTTGTTTGCCATAGCTGCCCATTCTGTATCAGAGGTCTGTATGTAGATCTCTTATCAATAGGGCTAAAGCTTGGCTCACCCTTGTTTTCTTTTGTGCTTAGACAATAAAAGTGGGCAAGCAGCAACCATGAATAAATAACCCACAAAGAAGATTCAGATGATCCATAAAATGAAGCAGAATAGATGTGTGGATTAAAAAGCCACTATGTAAATGGTTAATGTGATTAGAGGAGCGATGAATATAACAATTAGAGCTCTAGGTGTCATAAAGTGATGCGTATTTGAGAGAGAGAAATGGAAACCTGCTCTTCTCCTAATCTTTGAGGAGAAGCTGTAGGGCTCAAAACAGGATGGCAGAAGTACTGTCCCTGTTTTCATAGAATCATAGAATAGCCTGGGTTGGAAGGGACCCCAAGGGTCACAGAGCTCCAACCCCCCTGCCACAGGCAGGGACACCAACCTCCAGGCCTGGATCTACACAAGGTTGCCCAGGGCCCCATCCAACCTGGCCTTGAACACCTCCAGGGATGGGGAATCCACCACCTCCCTGGGCAGCCTGTTCCAGCCCCTCACCACTCTCTCTGGAAAGAACTTCCCCCTAATATCTAATTTAAATCTTCCCTCCTTTAGCTTTTAATCCATTCCCCCTTGTCCTGCCATTATCTACCATTTTAACAAGCTGATTCCCCTCCTGTTCCTCTGCTCCCTTCAGGGACTGGCAGGCTGCAATGAGGTCCCCCCACAGCCTTCTCTTCTCCAGGCTGAACAAGCCCAGCTCCCTCAGCCTCTCTTTGTACAGGAGGTGCTCCAGTTTCATTTCCCATACACTCATTGGTTCCCAATGGCCACCCTAAAACAACTCTGGGTGCCCTCAGGACGATTCTTGGGGTGTGTGTTGAGAATACTGCCAGAGACCAGGATTTGTTCGATCTACGTGGGTCCTATGTGGCTTTTTGAGATTGTTCTGCTGAATTTATTTACTGCCCAACTCAGAAGCACTGGAGTAGGAGAGGTGTGAGTTTTATTGCCATTTTGAGGTTTCTTCTGCAGGTTTGATCTTGCCCTGCATCGTCTCTGTGAGCAGAGTCCTGCTGAAGCCCAGTGCTGACATCGGTGCCTCCTCCAGCTGCAGAGGAGCAGCATCTGGGGAGGCTTTTTTTAGGCTTCAGTATCTGAAGAGGCTCTTTTTTTTTTTAGTCTTTTTATTTTTTCATTAGATAGAAAAATGGTTTAAAAACATGAAAGAAAAAAAAAAGCACTTGGTTTTATTCCCTGGTGTCTTCATACCAGGGTTCCTGGAAGTTGAAACTAAGTCTCTCTCTTAAGCAGGGATTTCTCCTAAAGATGCAGTGTGAAGTTTCTCACATACTTAAAATGAGACCTTAATGGGTTTATAATGGTAAGAGGAATTTTCAAGATCAGACAGCTGCTGGTCACACATAGCATGCAGGAATTACCACGTCGTTGCTACTTAATGGGCGTTCTGAGGTTGTTTTGCTGGTTCTCTGCCTGTGATGTGTGGATCTGGGAGGCAGAGCCCGGTGATGACCCGAGTTGGAAGGGATGTAAACTGAGCAGGGCTGGAAAAAGAAGAGGAGACATTATTCCTGACTCATCTGTTATATTTTCAGCCTTTGCAGAGAAGTGAATACCACGTCTGCTTTAACCTGTTGCCTGGCGAGCTCTTTTCATCTGTCTGCAGGAAACTGGGCAGACTCTTTTCCATAACTACCTGACTTACATTTCTGGATGTTTCCAGCTCAGACAGGGCTGCCCTTAATGATGTTTTCGAGCTCAGCACTCTCTGCCCTTGTCCCGAGTTGCTCTTTGCCGCCTTTATTTTGGTGCCTGAGCATCTGCCTGCACCCTGCCTTCCCTCCTCGTCCCCCAGACAGCCCAGCGTGCCCGGGGCATCACGAGAACAGGGAGTGCTGCTGGTGTGGTCCCCGGGAGCCCTGTATCTTTGTCAGAGCTCTGCCGACCGGCGATTCATTTGTCATCTCCTCCGATGAGCCCAGCATTGTATTAATATGGCAATGCCGCTCCGGGAACAGCCTGTTCCTCCTCCCAGGGCTGCGTTCCTCCAGCCCGGGGCTCCAGCCTGGCTGTTTATGCACAAGTTGGGTTTCCTCCCGCCTCACCGCTGGTGTTTACAGAAGGAATCGCAGTTTCCTGTTGTGTTAGATGGAGCTGTCGCTCCACTCTGGATTCCAGCTCGCCCTGCTTACGCCGAGTTGCTTTTTAGCCTCATCAGGTTGAAAGACTGCTGCTTTTGCTCTGCTCTAATTGTGAGGCTTGATTTTCAGCGGTGGCAGACAGCGTGCTTGGTGTGTAGAAGGATCTCTGGCATCTCTTGCGTTTTTTAATAGACATATCTTTCTCTCTGGGAGGGAGCAAGGGTTGCTAAAGCCTGAGACTGTTCCTGTGGTGTAAAGCAGAGGTTATGCCCACCTTAAAGATAAATCGAAGACACCGAGGGTTCTAAATACCTCCTGCAATTTGCATGGAGACTGAGGAATGCAGCTTAGACCAAGGCACACACCTCTTCGGTGTTCCTCCTCCCATGCATCTGACATCTACCTAGCAGTTCAGTGTTGGAGTTGCAATGGAAGATGCTCTGTATCCTGTTCATTTGCTAATTACTCCGCTCTGTAGACCAGCGGTAGGAAAAGTTCCTGTTTGGCTCAAGTTGTAAGTTTTTTATATCTGAAGTTATATAGGAGCTGTCTGCAAGGAAGCTGTGGGCACGTTGCCTATTGGTCCTTTGCAGTGGCAAGAAACTTGAATTACATTGGGACTGGGTGCCAGAGAGCTCTGTTTTGTAATAAGAAAGAAGCTGGACCAAAGAGGTTGGACTAAAGTTCTCCAAAGACACTGTGCTTTGCAATTTAATTATCTTCCAATGACTTTGTTTATTTGTTTTCTTGTTTTATACATGCAGAAGAGCTCTGTATGTGTCCTTCTCTTCATGTAGCCCAGTCATCAATGTGTTACCAATATCTGCATTTTCAGTAATTTACCCTCTTAAATTCTGGTCAGGGTAAGCATCAATGCGTTAATTTGTGGCCAGTAGCTGGGAATAGGATGCAGGCAGAGATGGAGCTCTCCAGTGCATCACAGCAACCACATTCTGCTGCCTCGTGGGGTTTGGCTACTCCTCCACACCCCTTTTCCCTGAAAAATCTATTAATTTGGCTTTTGTTTTTGAGAATATCAATTAAAACATGCAATTTATTCACCTTCATCATGGTACTCTAAAGCCCTATGCTATATGAGCGACCGCACGCTGGTCAGAAAACCTGTTTGTGGTGTTAATTTGAGGGGGTTTTGTTGGGTTGGGTCTTTTTTTGGTGACTGTTTTAATCACTGTTTAACCACTGATTAAAATTCATTGTTTCAGGCTTTTGGATTAGCAGGGAAAATAAAAATTTCCAACCTTGTTACATGTAAGATCTCTGGCATGTGTGCCAGAGTCCTTGATAAAGGTTGCCAGTTGATCATCCAAACATTAGGATGATGAAAATGGACTTTATTTTCCTCCCTTTGCAAGTTTGCATTCATGCCAAAAAGCAATTTTACTTGAAATCCTCACTTCAGTCTTGCAGCAATTCTTGCTGCAGGGAATATTGGAAGCTAACACCAGGTTTACTGCTTGGTAGAACAAAATGCTTGGAACCTCTCCATCATTTAGCACTATGAAAGCATTTTTGCTTTTGGGGATGTTGCAGTAGTGCAGATTTTATTCTCAGAAGTCTGTGAAGTGTCTTTAGTTTCTCCTTGGATTACGTGGGGGGAAAATAATGGGTGTATAATGGTGGTTTGATTAGCAGGGTGCTGTTCAGACCTCTCAAAATTCCCTCCACTGAGCTGAACGTCTTTCTCAAGCGAATTGTCTGCGATTTGTAGAATGTTTCTTATTTTCTTAGTCCTTCCATTGCATAATATCCTCTTTTTGGTGTATTACACAATCTGTCCTTGACTAGGAAGTGGAATATTTAGGCTTGTGGTTTCGTGTAATTTAAAGAAGGAGAAGGGAGAGTGGCAGCAGATTCCCATACATCACTTTTTCCTCGTGTCTCTCCAGCAGAGCTTGCTGATACCACCGTTTTCAGTGTGAGCTCAGCACGTTTGCTGGAGTTTTTGTTTCCATGGCACCACCAGAGGCCTGGTGTTTTCCTATATGACACGAATGGGAATCTGTGTGAACGCCAGCGGTTGGGAGTTTTGTTTGGGAGGGTGGAAGTTCTCCAAGTACAACTCTATGGTCTTGTGGTTAGTGTTAGGAGTCACCAGTTCTGACAGCCCAGAGGTTTTTTGAGAGCTTAAGTCCTTCTGGCTTCGTTCTGCAGAGGAACCCAAACCCAAGCTGTGCTTTCAGGCCATAGTTAGGGAGGTACTGTAAGGTTTAAATTAGATATTAGGGGGAAGTTTTTTACAGAGAGAGTGGTGAAGGGCTGGAACAGGCTGCCCAGAGAGGTGGTGGCTGCCCCATCCCTGGAGGTGTTCAAGGCCAGGTTGGATGGGGCCCTGGGCAGCCTTGTGTAGCTCCAGGCCTGGAGGTTGGTGTCCCTGCCTGTGGCAGGGGGTTGGAGCTCTATGATCCTTGGGGTCCCTTCCAACCCATGCCATTCTATGATTATATTGGTAGCTGAACTGCATTGAGCAAGCAGCAGGTATGGGTAATTCAGTAGCTTCATACATATGGTTGGTCCATAACTCCAGAAGGTTGTGGTGGCTCTGCTCATGCTCTCTGTTACTGGGTGAGCATTTCACAGAAGCTTCTTCTGACCATTATGGAGTTAACAGGAATAGCTGGATTAACCACAGATCCCTGGGTTCAAGCCCTGTTTTCTTTTGATGGTGCTAGCCTGATACCAGCAGACCGTGGGACCTCACTGGTTAGATGGTAATGCTGGGTCTGATGGACAGGGTGAGTGTGAAACAGCTCTCCAGGCTGAGTGCCACTGCTCAGGTACAAGCATGGAGCGAACCTAAGGGATGTTAATCTGGCTTCCCTGGAAGGACAGGGCCATTGCACTTTTCCAGTATGCAGCATCTCTGATGATGAACCTGGAGATAGTGCTCCACCCTCCTTGCAATTTGCATATGATCATCCTCTTTGACAGTTACAGAAATTAGGAACACTAATGATTCCAGCTGTCCAGTTGATTACACTTTCATAGGAAGTTTTTTTTTTAATCTTAAGGGGAATTAATTTTTCTTGGTGCTTTTAAAGAAATCCAAGGCTCGATTCCAGACTGAATTTGAGGTTTTGATTAGGACATGTGGTGTGGACACATCAAATGAGGGTGGGAGAAGGGGGACTTGATGGTTTTTACTGGGATGTGTCTTTTTCCCCTCTCTCCCCATATGCAGGGTATAAAGTCCCATTAAATGAGATAATTGTACTAGTTCTAACTTCAGAGAGTGGAAAGGAGACATGGGAGCGTTGAGTTTGTCTTAGGCTGGCTTCAGAGAACGCAGAAGGGAACAGGCAGTGGGTTGAGCTGGTCCTGGGGGATGAGAGCCGTGACCCCATGTTTTAAAAGGAGAAAACATGTGAAAAATTGTTGGGGAAAGAATCCATTTCTGAGCTGTATCTAAAGCTTTGTGTGAAGAGCTGCTCTCATGTGAGGTGGACCTACGTGGAGAGAAGACCTTCTAGAAGAGCAGATAAATTTCTCACAGCTGAAGGGCAGAGACTACTTCCATGAGATTTCTATCTCCAAAGCATCCTTCCAGTTAGCTCAAGTCATTAGCAAAAGCAGCACGTATGAGTTGTGAGCATTAAAGCATCAATGCCACTTTGAGGAATGACCTAATCAGAACCGAGATCTTCATATGCTTTTAGGCTCATCTTCATTAAACCAAATTATTTCAGTTGTTTACAGCTGGGTGTGGCTTTTTTCCACAGCTTGGTATTTATTCTGCCTTGCCTCCTAGCAGTTTGTTTACTGGTATTAGCTCCATTAATGTCTCCTGGCAGAGTTTTTCCTTCTCATTTGAGGGCTGACAGCCAGAGCACCTTTGAAGTCCTTGAAGAATCAATTGCCTTGGGAATTTTTCATGCTGTAGCCTATTTATGGGTTTTTTTTAAGTCACTTTTGGATCATTAACTGAATTTACAACAATTACCTTCAAAATGTCATTAATAAAGGTTTTTTAACCACATTCATGGGCCTTTAGGGCATTATGCAATAAAAACATTAGAAAACACAAATAATCACAATGTATAAATAGAAAGAGGGCCAGACTACAGAGGTTGCAAGATCAAAGCCTAAAGGTATTTATTAGTTTAAGGGCTTTATTCAAGCCCACCATTCAATGTTAGAACCCCCCAACAAACCCAAAAACCTCCAACCCCAAAACAACCTGCAAATGATGGCAAGATTGTGTTAGGAACAAAACTCCAGAAGGGGTTGGTTTAAGGGGGCTTGGAACCTGATGATCTTTAAGGTCCCTTCCAACCCCAAACCATTCTATGGTTCTATGAATCAAAGAGCTACCCACCTGCTAGTGAGGGACCGATAAATCAGGATGGATGCTGGTTAGATGTATGCATGAGAGTACGTACACAGGCAGTGGGGATTAAGCAGTCAAAACCCTATTGTCAGCCAAAACTCAAAGCTATTGCTTTTTGTTGTTGTTTGATAGTCAAGTGCAGTTCACCAAACCACTGTAGAGTCTCCAGTTCTTTAAATCTGAAAACTTGGAGGCTGTTGCATGATACCCATTCTCCACTCTTAGAACCGTGTTTTGTACTATGACCTCAAACCATCAGTGTGGCAGGGGAAACGTGTGTTAGAATAGGGAAGCATCTCCTGAGAAGTTCTGAAATTCATTGCTGTCTCCTACAGTGGCTGGTGATGGCTGGAAACTACGGTGGTTGAGGAATGACCGTCTTCTCCTATTAGGTTTGTATTATTAATGGTTTTAAGGCAGTCTAGGCTTCCACGTAGTAGCCTCTGCCTGCTGGTGATTCAAATCCAGGATAAAATTTTACACGGTGGTGGTTGCTTATAGGAAAGAGAAGTGTGCTTTCCAGCTCCTGTGTGCACCCTTGGTAATCCTGAGGAGCAGTGAGCATGAAGTATGGGCGTAATGGGCAAGTGGTATGTGTGCATGTATACTCATTTTGGTCTCTTGGGCTTTTTCCCCCCTTCCCCGTGATCATTTATCACAGTGATAGAAGAAACTTTAAATACATGAATACATTTACTATAGCCTTCAGATTTTATGCTATCACATGACAGTAAGGATCAGTTACTAGCATTTTTTTGTTGTTAGCCTTCATCAGTGAATTTTCTAGGGAAAATGGCAGGGGGGTTGATCTCTGGATCTCTGATCTCTGGAGCAGACTGATCTCTGGAGCTCCCTTCCAAACCCCTACGATTCTGTGAATCAGTGGATTCTTCTGAATGGCACTTTGGCTTTTGTTTATCTGCTTTTAAAAAGGTATGTTTTCCATTTCAACGGGCAGTTGTTCAAGAGCTGTTGCAAAACACCCACCCCCCTGTTACACAATGCAAGAATTCCTAATGCATAAGCAATAGGCAGGGCGTGGCCAAGCTGTTGGAAGCTTTTTAGGTCAGTATGCCATGAATTGGGTATTTATTATCTAACTTTTTCAGGCTATGAGATTTTTGACCTTTAAACTGTGCAGCTTAGTTTGGGGCTGTGTGAGGAGGCGGGGTTCTAGGCCGAATACCATCACGTCTGAAATCTTGGCGTTGGGAGCCTCCCGACTAGAAGCGAAGGCAGCTCGCTGAGGTGAAGGATTAGTAGTCTCACCGTGTGCGGCTCAGGCATCTATTCCTCCTGAATAGCTGGCTGCAGAAAAGATTGAAGGCGTAAAAAAAGCTGTGTGCTTCCTGTGCAGTTTCCCCCTCCGTGGGAGCTCTCCCTTTCAAGAGCAGGACATGACCTTTGAATGTCTCTGGTGTTGCAGAGGAGATGAAATCGTTTCATAAGAAGTGATCAGAAAGCGTGTTGGTAGTGCCCTGTGGTGTTTTATCCCAACATAATCCAATTTGATAACCTCTCAAAGCTCCTATTTACTGTAGGTGAACATTTCCTAACTGCAGTTCTCGTTCTCCTCCCCATTTTCCAGAATACTCCCTTTTCAGTCATCAGCTCTACACCGATGACGTGGGTCATTTGATGAGGGCTATTTCTAATGAAGAGAATGCAAATTCAGTGGTAAACGGATGTTTGTCAGTCAGTACTTATGCCTTTCTGGCATGAAAGTCCAAGGATGACAGCTTGATTGCTTTTGAGGAAACCAGTAGGTTGAGGATAGAGGTTTCCCGATCAACGTTCTTGCTTCATAAAACAGATTAATGTCTTCAGACCGTGATCTGAACCTGCACAGCACATTACATGGGTGCTGCCACGGCTGCTGTTGATGATGATTGCATTTAAAAGCCCACAGGGTATAAATGGGATGATGCATGCTCCTGAGTGATCAGATGGTGGTTGGGTTGACCATCCTCCCAGCTCATGAGGGCAGTGTACGCCCGTGTCAGTATTGGTAGTTCACCTGAAACCTGTTGTTCAGCCCTGAACTGAACCAGTGTTAATGGAGCAATGCTTTGTTCCCAAATTATTCCTCAGTCTCCTGTTGTGGGTCTTTGCCTCCAGACTGTACTCAAAAATTTGCAGATATTTCAGCCTGCTTTTCAGATAATGAAGGTCATTCAGGTATTGGTATTGGGGTGATCTTATAGGATAGTCATGCGCCTTCTACAATCCTGCAAATAATCCTCCTGCTGCATCGTCAATACGTGCTTAGAGCATCCACAAGCTGCTTACTGCTTTAATCTCTGGGCAGATTTAGAAGCCAAATGGATGGGAGCTGCACAGCACGTTGGCACTCATCTGAAAGTCAAGTGCAGGGTTGGCTTGTGCCCTTTGTAACATGAGATGGATGCATCAGATAAAATGGAAGAGCAATGAAAACAGAGGGTGTTCCCATTGCTGAGTTGCTCCTAATTTAAAATAAAATAAAATTTAAACAAGTTTTTCCCCTGAGCTACTTGGGAAGGGGAAACTCTGTCAGAACTTTGAGGTTTACCAAGAGATTTTTAGGTATCTGATGGTGCAGACAGGTTTTCTGGCGGCCACAATAGGAGTTTGGTTTTGAAAATCCTACAGACCTCTCTTGAATACTCAGTGACCGTGAGCTTGGTGTTACAGCACTGCCCAGGAATGCAGAGCTTTGTGGCCCCATTGTTTTCCTGCGCTGATCTATTTTCTAGCCTTGAGGGTGGTTCAGTGAGTCCAGAGTCCACAGGGATCCACTCTGTGGATGGACCATGGGCGGTATCTGTGGAAGGGATGCCTTGAGTAGGGTGGAGTTGAGCATATGTAATGTGCATCCTCCTTAAGTGCCCATCAGAGGCTGGTGGTTCAAGCCCTGTGGGGACACTGGTGGGAGAGGCAGGGTGAAGCTCGTATCGCAGTTAAACTTTCACAACAGCTGCTCTAGCTTTACACTGGGGTTAGGACCTCGTCATCCTCAGCATTTTACAAACACAGCAGCATGAGACTTCAACAAGCACAAAGCAGGAGTATTTTGGCAGAGCGACAGAGGAGCCTGTTTGTTTAATCTGAGAAGACCATACAAGCTAAATAGACCATCCAGAACAGAAAAGAGGTGAGAACAGGAATGGAGACATCCAAGTACCAAATCCCTCTTGGGAAGGAAGAGCAGGACAGTGCAGACAGGGACTAAGCCCCGTGCTCCTCCGGTGCCTCATCCTGGGAGCTGCCAGCAGTGGGGTGTGCTGACCTAGGGCTGCAGATGCAGCCATGCTTGGAGCAGCAGATTCCACCCCCTCCATGGACTAGTGCACTTAAAATAAGATGATTTCCTTTTGTCCTAATAAAAAATGCATGCTGTGCAAAGAGCCAGAAGGGAAATCTTGGGGCAAAGGTGGTGCTGCAGATGACTTCTAAAGGAGGGGAAAGATACCCACTTGGAGCTTTATTTTTAAAATTCAGGTGTTTCGCAGTGCATTTCTCCCATCCCTTGAAGAACTCATGACATGTTCTCTGTTTCTATTTCAGGCCAAGAACATCCTAATAGCCTGCGGCACAAATACAACTTTATTGCAGATGTGGTGGAGAAGATAGCTCCTGCTGTGGTTCACATTGAATTGTTTCGCAAGTAAACAAGAGGCCCAGTTCTGATTTTTGCATTCTTGAAAACAGCTTCCCACCTGCCAGAAATGCCAGCTGATGCTGTGTTAACAGCAGAGAGGTTTTTGAGATGATAAATATGTCATCCTTAAGAATGAAAGATAATTTAAGAGTTCTGAGGGGGAAAAATGGTTAACTAAGGCACATGCATTGTCTCATTAATGATAGTAAGTAACAGGAGATATCCCTCTCTGCTCTGCCCTGGTCAGGCCCCACCTGGAGTGTTGTGTCCAGTTCTGGGCTCCCTGGTATAAAAAAGACAGGGATCTCCTGGAGAGAGTCCAGAGGAGGCTACGGAGATGATTAAGGGCCTGGAGCATCTCCCCTGTGAGGAAAGGCTGAGTGAGCTGGGGCTGTTCAGTCTTGAGAAAAGACTAAGGGGGGACCTAATTAATGTTCATAAATATCTTAAGCAGGGGATGCAGGGGGAAATGGCCAGCCCCTTTTCAGTGTCTGTGGGGACAGGACAAGAGGCAATGGCTGCAAGTTGGAGCACAGGGAGTTCCACACCAACATGGGGAAGAACTTTTCCCCAGTGAGGGTGAGGGAGCCCTGGGACAGGCTGCCCAGGGGGGTGTGGAGTCTCCTTCTCTGGAGAGATTCCAGACCCACCTGGACGCCTCCCTGTGCAATATGAGCTAGGGACCCTGCTTTGGCAGGGAGTTGGACTTGATGATCTCTGGAGGTCCCTTCCAACCCCTACGATTCTATGATCCTAAAGCATTACTGAACCAGCAAAGTCTTTCTGGCTGTCGATTGTTTGGAATGGCTGGTGACCTTTCAACTTTTTGCAGAGATAAATGTTTATTTCCCGTGTCTTTTAGACTTCCTTATTCGAAGAGGGAGATTCCTGTTGCCAGTGGATCAGGGTTCATCGTCTCAGAAGATGGACTGATAGTGACAAACGCCCACGTCGTCACCAACAAAAACCGGGTGAAGGTGGAGCTGAAGAACGGTGAAACCTATGAAGCTAAAATTAAAGATGTTGATGAAAAAGCTGACATTGCACTAATCAAAATAGATTCTCAGGTGAGTTGTTAAAGCAACACAAGTTTTATCCCTCGTAATTTAGTATTCTCCTTTCTAAAAGCTACTCCTAATTCTCGTGGTTGAAAGAAAGGATAGTTGTTTAGTGGTCTGAGTTGTGGAGAATCTCTGGGCTAGGTGGATGCACCTTTTTAAAAGCCAAGTTTGTGCTTTGCAGTGATTAATTTTACCACCTCTCAAGCATAGCCCAAGGAAATACATAGCACTTCTGTATGCATCCTCAAAAATAAAACCCAACGTCATTTTCTGGTGGGTTTACAAATGCTGTGGCTAATAAAGCTCTCTCCTGCTGAGAAGAAATGGGGGGGGTGTCCCCTTCTTGAGAGAAGGATGTGTCTGTCTGTCTTTTGTGCTCCACTGAAGTCATAGATTGCTTTTAGAGGATACCTTTTCCATTCTGAAGGGCTGCATCACACTGATAGAGCCACTAAAATGGAAAATATCTTAGGAAGCATCTTAAACATGCAAGTTAAAAGCCAGCTTGGAAAGATGCTCCGACACCGCAAGTGGTTTTCAAATGGGAAGGCAGCTTCTCATCTGCAGTCTTCCTCCACGTCAAACAGACAGCTGTCAGCATTATTCCACCTCCTGCAAGAGTAGAAAAGCTGTCATGGTGTTCTGCACACGCCAGCAGCGTAGCGCTGGCGGAGTGTTGTGTCGAAATACGTGTGTGTAATGTTGATGCAATTAGATGCATGTGATTGCTTGGGGTGCTGCTCATATTGGTTTCCCTTGTCCGGACTGTTAGTTAATGACCTCCAAATTTAACCGCCCAGAACGGTTCATTTGAAACACATGGCTCAAAAATGTGTAGATCTTGCAGTGTTGTTTTAGCTCAGTCCCGTTCCCCAGCGAGGTCAAAAGTGTTTGTGCCAGAGTTCATGACTGAATCAGACATCTAATGCAGAACTCTTGGATGACCCAAGACTTGAAGTGCTCCTGCTGCTCCCTTGCCACCTTTGTCATTTAAAAGCTCTTTCTTTCCTTTCTTTTTTTAAAAGCTTCCTAACAGCAGCACGGCAAAAAAAACTTAACAATACCAAGAATGGCTTTTTGCTGTGGTGCTTTTTTTTCCTGAGGCAGCCTATTTACACATTTACCTTTCCCATTTTTATATTAAAGTAAGCAAAAGCAGATCTGCAGTAATGAACTAAAGGGAAAGATCTCCAGGACAAGAACTGGCAGCACTGGGCTAAGTAGGATATGTCAGGGAGTGAAGGGCAGCTGGGGATGTGGTTTAAAGTTGGAAGCATGACCTGGTGGGGAAAGTAGCCCAGGAAACAGTGGTGAGAAGGTGAGGACTTCAAGCAGTAGGAAAGTGATCCTCAGAGAAGAGAAGCTGGTGAGTCAGGGAAAGGAGACATTGAGCTGATGTGACAAGTTGTTTTGAGGACTTAAAAGAGAGGAGACGTAGAGTTTTATGGTGGTTTTGGAGCCTCAAGAAATGGCTCCAGTGTTTTCCTGGTAAGCTGCTTGCGGGAAGGGAGAACCTGGAAGACTGACTGGAAGGAGCTTGGAAAAAAAGAGAATGCAGCCAGATGAGTTATCTGTAGTGGAAACCACTGCTAAACAGGGCTGGAACTGGCGATTCTAGTTATGACTTGCCAGATGGCAGATACTCTTCTTTTTTTAAAATATTACTGCTGTGTAATTGAATGATAGTCATCCTCATCTCCCATCAATGTAATTTTTGGGTGTGGTTGTGACCCTGTTTTGCACATGGCATGCAAGCTGCTCATTTGCAATTGCTTATCATTCCAGGTTATTACCCTCTTACATTGCTCCTTCAGGGCGCAAGAAGGAATATAGGATTTTTGGTCTAACAGGCAGCAGATTTTACCATTTTACAAACAATTATTAAACAATTCATCATTATCTGATGCAACTCATTAACTCCAAGGTACAAAGATGTGTCTTTGGCTTGATGCATTGACTTCTGAGGCTGCCCAGCATAGTGCACGCTTCAGACTATGAGCATCACAGTGTAGTTTATACATTTATACATTTGCAGGTTCTGAGGTAGGGAACGTTCTTAGTGCTCTCTGGAGCCAAATCAGCTATGATTTTCTTTTTAGGGGTGGAGAGGGGAAGGATTGATCCATTAATATTCAACTGTCTATGAAAAAGAGGGTTGGTTTTAATGAAACTTTGGGAGAAGTCCCAGTGCCTGGAGGCTGAGCTCTTGCAGGAGGAGGCAAGCAGGCCCCTGCTGTCTTCCTTGTGTAATGTCAGCTTAGCACATCCGCCTGGGTAGCAGGAGATCAAATTCCACATCTCTGCTCCAAGTTAGATAGACTGTGGATCTATATTGAGGTCTGCTGTACCCTCGATAAGAGTCCTGTCACTGGCACAACCCACTGCCTTGTGTGCTGTGTCCACCACCCCCCAGCCCCTGCTTGTTGCATCTCAGAATAATTTTGAGAGGATTTAGGAAAAATTTCTTGTGTCACTGCTGGGATGGGAGGCAAGTTTTCCAGCTACACCTAGTGACATGGCACTGGGAAATCCCAATCCAAGGTGAGGCCTGAGGCACCTCTGTTTGCAGGATAGGTGATGCTTTGGATTTAGAGAACTAGAAAGAGAACATTTTAAGTGCTCATAGAAAGTTAAATTGGAGGTGCAGTCAGCTGAGAAGTTGATTTGCAGACTGAACTTCCGTGTGATGTTGTTGGATATCTGTTCAGGTTCAGTGTTTGAGCTTTCCTTTTCGTACTGAAATGCCTTGCAATCACCCAGGTTCACAAAAGCCTTTTTGAAATCACAGAGGAAATAATTTGTTGGAAGGTGAAGTGTATTTGATAACTAAAGAAGTCAGCGTGGTGCTACAAATAACCTTGTAAAAATCTGAATATGGCATGAAAACCATCCCTAAGAATTTTTCTGAAGTAAGAGGTGAAATTCTTCCTTTTGCATAAATTATGAAGGTGGCATCAAAGATGCAGAATTATTATTTTTTCTCTTTTTTTTGTGGCATGTTAAGGCAGGATCTGAAGGATGAAGGACGCTTCTGTGGTTAGGAACAGAGCTGGGCTTGAAGCATTCAGGCTGCCAGCTGGTATTCCTAAAACTGTTAAGATTTTGCAGCAGCCTACATGCTGGTTTTCTTTAAGCTGTGAACATCTGGCCAAAGACATTACCAGCACTAATTTGGCTTTGCTGAGTACAGTAGGAAATGAAAGGGTGGTAAACTCTGGCCACCAGTAAGGATGAACCGTTTTCCTGATTAAATTCTTTTCCATGGAAAAATGTATTGCAGTCAATGAGGAACAGAAAACTTGGAGCCGTTCTCATCCTGATATGTGAGAGTGGGATACAGCTGCTGAGAACTGCAAACACGGGAAGGAGGAAAGAAAGTCTTAGGGGTGGTATAATGGGCAATGTCAGGGTTAATGGAGGGTAGAGTTGTGAAAGAGCCCTCTGCCCTCACCCAAATCAAACCTGGAAGCCAAAAGTTGTAGGAAGTGGAGGTGGCTTTTGCCTGGAGACCCAAGTCACCCCTGGAAATTGGCCAGTGCCCTGCAGAAATGATCTCTGAGGCCTGTTGTTTGGCAGTGAGTACAGGAGAGGGGAGCATAGTGGACAGCTTTATTTTCAGGAGTGTCTTCTTCCTAAAGCTTAAAAAACCGGCCATGAGACACTTGCCACCAACTCTGAAAGGGCCCCTGTGTAATGGACCTGCAGATTTTTGTTCCTCAATGTGACCAGTTAGTACTGCTTCTGTATCCCAGGCAGGATTTGGCACCCACATAGTGCAGCAGGAGCAGGTTGGTGACTGATCTCTAATTTGCGGTGGTATTTCAGCCTTTTGGCTTAAGGTTTTTCCTGGATTTTACTAATAACCACTTAGTTTGACACTGTTAAGTAAACAAGACCTCCTGCCCTCATTCCTTCGGTGGTTTCGTGAGGCAATGGGGTGTCTGTATCTTTGTGGTCAGAGGGTTTCCCCATCCCACCCTGTGTGTACAAACAGGAGGCAGTGGGAAAACAAATGTTCCTGTTTTGTATCAATATTTAATAGCCTGCGTTATGAAAGAGCAGGCTGCTTGAACACCAGCTGTAAGTGGCTTTCCTGAAACACCATTTTACTTGACAATCTGTTGCTTGATATTACGTCGCTTCTTCTCAAGAGCCTGAGGAAGCTCACATACTGCTTCCAGAAGTCTTCAGGACCCACAGAAGTCAAATAGTTTGGAAGAAGCTTGTATGTTAACTCCTGTTTATTCATCAGTTTAGGCAGCAGTGGTTTCCTGCCATCCTCAGCCCTCACTTGCAGGTATGATGTATCCGTCTAGCTCCCCACACAGCAAAAAGCTCACCCACCTCCAGTGTGGGTCTGACAGCACCAGGGTATTGTGTTTTAATTTTCAGGGAGAGCAGCAATATCTCACAGAATTCACAGATTCACAGAATTGTAGGTGTTGGAAGGGACCTGGAGAGATCATCAGGTCCAACCACCTGCCAAAGCAGGGTCCCTAGGACAGGTCACACAGGGAGGCATCCAGATGGGTCTGGAATCTCTCCAGAGAAGGAGACTCCACACCCCCCATGGCAGCCTGTCCCAGGGCTCCCTCACCCTCACTGGGGAAAAGTTCTTCCCTATGTTGGTGTGGAACTTCCTGTGCTGCAACTTGAGGCCATCACCCCTTGTCCTGTCCCCACAGACACTGAGAAGAGGCTGGCCATTTCCCCCTGTGTCCCACCCTTCAGATATTGATAACCATTGATCAGATCCCCTCTCAGTCTTACTGGGTAGTTAAAATCCTGGTGGCATAGCAGAACAACACTTGGTCCTTTTTTCTTCTCCTTTTTTTTTTTTTTTTTTCCTTGCAAGCTTCCCATGCTCCATATTTAGGTAAGGAGACTCAGTTTTGTTTTTCTAACTGTAGATGACATACTTTTGGAGGCTTGTAATGCATTCAGTTTGGCTTTTTCATTTTCTTTGGCGTCTTGTCAAGGAGTTTCTAGATTGTAGATGATACTCTGAATTTTTATATGTTCATGGCCTGTGTTTTTATTTTGCCATAACGTATTCTGAAAGTTAAATAGTTTCATTAATGAGACCAGAAATGCAGTTCCCAGGGAACTTACATGTTTTGCCAGAGTTACTTACAGCTGAACTAGCGTACCATACAAGCATCTGTTTCTTTTCCACCTATAAATAAAAAGCATGAAGGAAATCTGTCACTATCAAACACAAATTGAACTCAGAATGTTTGCCTCCTCTTCATCAGTTTATTGAACCGCTTCCTGCAATTCCATCAGCAGAGGGGTGGCCAGCAGGGACAGGGGGGTGATTGTCCCTCTCTACTCTGCCCTCATGAAGCCCCAGCTGGAGTCCTGTGTCCAGAGCTGGGGCCTCAATACAAGAAAGATGTGGAACTGTTGGAGAGGGGTCAGAGGAGCCACAAAGATGGCAGCTCCCCTATGAAGAGAGGCTGAGGGAGCTGGGCTGGTTCAGCCTGGAGAAGAGAAGGCTGTGGGGGGACCTCATTGCAGCCTGCCAGTCCCTGAAGGGAGCAGAGAAACAGGAGGGGAATCAGCTTGTTAAAAGGGCAGACACTGGCAGGACAAGGAGGATGGATTAAAGCTAAAGGAGGGAAGGTTTAAGCTGGGTATTAGGAGGGAAGTTCTTTGCAGAGAGAGTGGTGAGGGGCTGGAACAGGCTGCCCAGAGAGGTGGTGGATGCCCCATCCCTGGGGGTCTTCAAGGCCAGGCTGGATGGGGCTCTGGGCAACCTGGGTAGCTCCAGGCCTGGAGGTTGGTGTCCCTGCCTGTGGCAGGTGGTTGGAACTGTATGATCCTTGGGGTCTCTTCCAACCCATGCCATTCTATGATTCCTTCCATTAATGAAGAGGGCTGCAGGGCAGAGAAAGGATTCGCTTGTCTCATGGATAAGAAAATCCCAACCAAAATGCCTGGGTTTTATTTCTCTGTAGCACTAGTGATGCCCAGTGGCAGTGAGGTGCTGCCTCTTTTTTTACCTTCAGAGCTGATTTGTCAAGGCTTCACTTATGTTTCCTGATTCCCAGTTGCATTGCTGAGATATATATCAGGTGGACATCTGGCTCCTGGCTGACAGTGTCCTTCTGTACTTGTCCTAGTGTCCGTCTGTGGAACAGCTGGATCTTCTGGTTGGGTGAAGCTGTTTCTTGTGGAGGTGTGCAGCGCTCCGTTTCGTGGGAGTTATGTTTATCTGGGGTTTGAGTCAAATCCATATATAAAAATGTCCGAAGCTCTTTGGGATGAGAAAGGCTTAAAATATTAACGCTAATTAATGGCTGCTTCTCCAGCTGGGTGTAAACAGTGAGTCATGTGCCACTTATGGTTTTTGGATGTTTAGTCCTATTTCTGGGTACTTGCAGAATGCCTGCTTGCAGATTTGTTTTAGTGAGTAAACATGGATCCTGGCAGAGCCCTGGGGCTTCATCAAATGAAAAACGAGGCTTAATCAAATGAAAAACAGAGGGAGGAGGGAAAGAAAACACCTTATGTGTTGTCCAAGGTCATTCAGTGAGTCACTGGGAAAGCTGGGGTTTAGGTGCTGGGTGTTTCTGGCTCCCTGTTCATTTTGCTGCAAGGCATGCTCGTTTGTCTGGGATTTTAACGAACTGTTGTGGCAAATCCATAGTTAACTGAAGAGAATCACGAGTTGTGATAGTAGTTACGTCATCATGATGGCCATCAGACGTTATGTAAGAATTGAAGACTGCCCTTTTATTAAGTAATTAAGGGCCCTAGACCCAAGCACTTAAACTTGGCTTGCAAGGCCTGGCTTGCAAGGCCTGCCGTAAGGTCCCAGGGAAGAGCTTGCCAGCAGAGGCGTGCGGGAGCAGGCTGGGTGTTCTGGTAATGGTTCTGCTTACAACCACTGCTACAAGTCTTGCCTTGCCCTCCCTGGGCTGCTCCAGTGGAATGCAGAAGGACAAACTTCCCGTTCCATTGCTCGGTGCACAGGGGCTTTGACTGGCTTTGCACTGACCCCACTTCACAGCCAGCTCAACAATTTCAATAAGTACTTGGGGGGGGTTAGCAATGGAAAGTTTAGTTCTGAATGAGGCGATGTTATTTTTAAACTTTTTAGAGAGAAACACCCAAATTCAAAGCCACAGCCATGAATGCACTCATCACAAACAGTTCTTCATACCTTTTTCCTTGTGGAGGCACTGACAGTATTTAGATTTACTTGCAATGTATTTTAGTATTTACTTAGAATGCTGTTGGTGTGCTCAGCACCACACTGTGAGGTCATAAGGAATAGCAGTTGAAGTAGTATGTGAACCCCACTGATGTTCCTTCACCACATAGACTCTCAGACTTTGGAGCTCTTCAACTGTGCTCAGCATCCTTTTCCTCTGTGACAGATACCTGTGTGGGTCGGCCTTTCTTCCTCTCCTGTGGCATAAGGCTACATAACAGGGAAAAATTAACTCTCCTGGTTAACTGAATACAGCAAATCAGATGCCTTGGTTACATATGTGCCTGTCTTGACATGGTATTTTTCTTTTTTTACATAAGGCTGCAACTGTTGTAGAAATGTGCTGCACAGAGAGGGCCTTTTCCAAAACGATGTTTCATAATATGTGCAGAGCAAGGCGATTCCTGCAATCTGATTTTTGTTCCTAGCAAAGGAAAGGTTAGCCAAACTCTTTCCAGAACGTGTGCTGGATCACACAGATGACCTGCAGCCAATCCTCGCAGCGTTAGGCTTTGAACTGAAACCTAGCTAGTATAGGCACAGGCTTGAAAACTCAGCACTAATCAAAAGTAATTGTATTAGTCAGAGATTGTTCATGTTTTTCCCTTCTGCTGCCAAATGTGATTTTGGCTTTGTGACTGCTTTTCTAAAGAAGGAACATTGTATAAATCTTTAACTTTCTACACCACCAATCTTTTCCTTTTTTTTTTTTTTTTTAATGAAGAAAAAAAGGTTTCTGATTTCTTTTGCTTATCTATATTTTGTTTGCTGATAAATGTCCTCTTTCTCTAGAAAACATTTATTTTCCGTGCACTGGAATGCAAACACCACCCGAAAAAGTGGCTTTTGTTTTGTTCAAATTTTTTTTTTTTTAAAATAAGGAAAAGCAGTGCCAAAAAGAGATGCTCCTCTTGACCAACAACATCTTGAAAACACGTGCTACGTAAGCTTAATAGCATCTGGTGAGAGAAGGGCCAGGATGCTCCCTCTATCCAAACAATACCCATATGGGGCTGTTCGTGTTGCATATACTGCGTGCTTCCCAGCACAGCTAATCGTAGCTGTCTCTTTCCTGCTGTACTGGGGACGTCCCTTGTAGTTAGGGCTGTGGTCTGAGATTATGAGCTGCTCAGGAGCATTGCCTTGGGATCTTGCTGCTTGACTGCAAACACGATGGGGAAGCTGGGTATCGCTGTTAAACTCTTCTCAGAATTAAACCACAGCCTTGGTTGGGTTTATCTATGGCTGTGGCACTGCTAGGGACTGTGGGTAATTATTATTTAATTGCATTGCTCTTTGAAAGAAAACTTTCCTCTCAAAGATAGATGTTTCTTTCCTTACTGTGTTGCCTATTCTGTTGTTCTTCCAACCGATTCTGTTAAACGAGCAGTTGGTTAATTATTTTTTGGATGCCTGGAGACTGAAAGATAAGTTTCCATTGAGCATCTTACCCTGTCAGGGATTTGGCAGTGAGTTTTATTGAAGCAGTCTGCTCATCAGAGTAAAATTTTGGTGGTGGAATTGTAACAAAGTTGGATAAAGGATACACCACAGGACTAGGCTTGTTAAATAGTAAAACCATAACTTCTGTATTTGCACCAGTCTTTAGTGATGACTGATGCCTTTATTTTTTACTTTCTACTTTACAGACGTTGTCTAACATGTAGGATATTTGAAATAAAACTATAGGTGAAAGAGACAGAGTGATGAGCATTTAGGTTAGTTTATATTAGCAGATTTTTGTCCCTAAGGGTGACATATCGATACAGGCATTCAAACTGCTGGCAACAAAAGGCCCCTTAAAGCTATCTTGATTTCCAGTATAAAATTGTAATATTTTCCCTTTTTTCCAAAATTTACTAATGATTCAGCTTCTCTTAACTTCTAAAACAAAATTATCACCAGCTTTTGTGAATCTGTACAGTTATTTGGGGCATATTAAATATTGCCTTGTTTCATTGCTACACGGGCCCACAGTATATAGCTTTAATATCCCAACAAGTATAGACACATAAATAAATCTGCATGTTTTGGAACAGGTATGGGATGAACTACAAGTTTTCCAGAAGGGATGGACTACAAGAAGGGTATTAAGCCAATTTGTACGTTCCTTTAAGTATACTGCTCAATAATACCTTGAAAGAATCCTTCCCTGTGAGGGTGGGGAGACCTTGGCACAGGGTGCCCAGAGAAGCTGGGGCTGCCCCTGGATGCCTGGCAGGGTTCAAGGCCAGGTTGCATGGGGCTTTGGACACCCTGGGTTAGTGCAGTGTGTCCCAGCCCATGGCAGGGAGTTGGAACTGGGAGGGCTCCTCACACACTGTTCTGGGATTCTATGATAAGGTATCCTGGTATTTATTAAATTGGCTATGTTACCTACTCCTTGGAAACTGGTTTAAATTAATCTCTAGGTGGGCCTTCCATTGCATCTAAAATCACTGGCCTGTTGTGGAAGTTTATTCCAGTTTTTCGTTTGGAGCCAGGTTTGTTTTGCAAAGGAAAGAATTTTTGAAGCATACCAAGCCTGGAGGAGAGTTATGTTAAAGTTAATTTGCCACGCAAAAAATGTGCGTTCCTTCAGACTACTTCTGTTTTGATTCAGGGTTCAGTAACCTCTTCTAATCCTCCAAATCCTGAAGTCTAAATTTATACATGTCTAGGTCCATTGGTCCTAATAGAAATAATCTCATGATGTTAAATATCTGGGAAGGGTCAGGGTCATTTGGGCAACAGGTAAAAGGAGTAAAAAGTTGAACATCACTAAAAGGGTAAAGACTGATATTTAAAAATCTGGGGAGAAGGAGAAATGAAGCTCAATTTGTGTTTTACAGGCAGGTGATAAATAAAGGCAAAGTATTTATTTGAAACATAATCTATTTCAGTATCTATTTCTTAATTACTGAGTGAGTACAAGGCCCTAAGAGCTTCTCAGCAGTTTTCTGATTGCCACGAGGCGGTTACTGGTCCAGCTTCCATCATCTGTTATCCAGCCAGTTCCGATCCTGTGCGGATACAACGTGTCTTGAAGACACTGTACTCGGTTCCCTTGATCCACTGCACTGCAAGGGTGTGTAAAGCCAGACTTCCCTCCTTTTTTTTTAATTGCTGTAAATTGCGGTGATCTCTATTGATGCTGGATTTTAATGTCTTCAATAATAGAGTTAATATGTTTAGAGATAAGATCCTGAAAGGAAAAGATAATGGTGTCATAACAGAAAAATCGCATAAGGTCTTTAAATCTTGGTATCTTCAGAAGACATAAGTGTATGTAGGAGGCAATATAATTATTTAGAAGAGATGCTCCATCGGAAAAAAATGAGATGAAACATTAGCTGGTGTCTTAGAAGAATATAAAATGCTTTTAACTATATATATATATTGCATGTTTGCTGTTTTCAGCTGTTACTTTCATGACTCTTCAGTATCCACTCTTAAATCTATTATTTTAACTTCAGCAGCTGTTAGCTAATTCTTTCAAGAAGCTGTTGGAAGCAACCCATTCCTAATGTCATCAGGTGTTTGCTTTGTACATCAGAGCATAAATACTCCTTTGGTCTTTGAATTGGTTTTGATTTAGTGTGCACCTGTTGTGGAAAAAGTATTCCTGAAGGGCCCACTCTTTAGAGCAGAAGCTCATCAGGATGTTTCTGTGCTGAGATACATGAGATCCTTAAAGAAAACAACATGCAAAACCTCCAAGGAATAAAAGCTTCTGGGTTTTCCTCTGTTCTATTCATATATTCATGCTTCTATAGAATTTGTTCTATTCGTGTAGTAGTATCGTGACAGCATCTGAATTTTTTCCTTCATTCCTCTTTGCTTGAATGTATTTTTGCTTGCAGGGTAAATTGCCAGTTCTTCTGCTTGGCCAGTCCGCAGACTTGAGGCCAGGAGAATTTGTGGTCGCGATCGGAAGTCCGTTTTCCCTTCAAAACACAGTGACTACAGGGATCGTCAGTACGACTCAACGTGGAGGGAAGGAGCTGGGGCTCCGCAACTCCGATATGGACTATATTCAGACCGACGCCATCATCAACGTACGTCCCACTCTGAGCCTGGTGCCCTTCAGCTCTGTGATTTCTTGAATGGTCGCTTTGAAAATGCCAGCAGTGATACAGTTCTTAAGAACAGTGATGCACAGTTGGCTTTTCTTTTATCCATGTAAATACGGACATCTGCGGTGCAGCAGCACTTGTTATTTAAAAATTCCCCCAAGGAACCACAGCAAGTACAATATCTGCCTGAACTTCAAAATTCTTACAAGGGAGGAGGCAATTCTCTGGTGAATAAGTATCTTTTCGAAATCCATCTTGTTTTTCTAATAAGAAGCCAAGCTTAGTTTAAGGATTCAAGGGTGGTTTTTTTCAGTATTAAGGCAAAACAATAGTTTTTGTACTTCTGCTCTTGGCCTCCTAAGACATTTCACTAACAGCTCCCAGAGCTGTCCTAGAATCTTTTCTAAGCTGCTAGTGTGGTACTGTTAAAACAAAAGAAAAACCTTGGCTTTCTTAACTTGCTCTGGCAAGAGAAGAAGGACGAAGTGTTTGCAAAGCTCAGCTAAAAGCAATGATGTTAAGTGCAGTTAATGGGTTTGGATGCTAAGGCTGTAGTGTTGCCCATACTTAACAGGCACTGAAAAAGTTGCTACAGAAATATTTCAGAAATCTCTTTAATGTTTTGAGAGGTAGATACTAAAACATGTTCTTGCCATATGTTTATTTTCAGTATGGAAACTCCGGAGGACCCCTTGTAAATCTGGTAAGAGATTCTTGTTTGCTTAGTGTTAAGCTTTTTAATTGTGACTTTTTAGTTTAAAAGCAAAACAAAACACACACAAACCAACCCCCACACCAGGAACGTGACTCAGAGCATTCGATATCTGGCTGACTACACAGAATTCACATGGCTCTTACTAATCGCTTCTCAGTGTTTATGTTGGCAAGTCACAAGATGTGCTGGGAGGGATCCCAATATTTAAGGTGTTTTTAGTTTGCATAGCTCTGAGCAAGGGTAATGCACAGATATTCGGTTTGCCCATGGCTTGCAAAAAGTAAAAAGCACATTTTAAAGTTGGGGTGCTTGCACTCACTGTATACTAAGCAGCTGGCACTTTTTTCCCCTCCCCCCAAACTGAAACTCAGATTCATGATTTGAAGCCAATATCTACCCTTTATTATGAATCACCCCAAGGGGAATTGAAAACTCCTCATATTTATCCGGATACTGGGGCTTATTTGCTGATATTGTAGAACAGAGTCAGGAGCTGACCTTGCAGCAGCTGTGGATAAGCCCAAGAGAGAACAACTGAAGCAGGTTGCAAAAACCAACTGCTGTGTGAGAGCTCTCAGGTCACAACACGTGTGGTCGAACGGAGGAGAGGCAGTGGTCTGCAATGACAGTGGAAGACAGAGCTACTCAGAGCTTTTGCCTTGGAGATTTGGCAGTTATTTTTTTTCACCCAACTAGCAGCAGAATTTGTAGTTGGGTAGGTTTTTTCTGGGATACATCAAGGGTGTATCCCAGCTTTGTGCAGTGGCAGTATCATAGCCAATGAGGTTAATCCAAGGCACAATTATTGCTAATAACATTTACCTCCCCTACAAAGGGAGCTGGGCTTATTCAGCCTGGAGAAGAGAAGGCTGCGGGGGGACCTTATTGCAGCCTGCCAGTCCCTGAAGGGAGCAGAGAAACAGGAAGGGAATCAACTTTTTAAAGGGTAGATAATGGCAGGACAAGGGGGATGGATTGAAGCTAAAGGAGGGAAGGTTTGGATGAGATGTTAGGGGGAAGTTCTGTACAGAGAGAGTGGTGAGGTGGTGGATGCCCCATCCTTGGAGGTGCTCAAGGCCAGGTTGGATGGGGCCCTGGGCAACCTTGTGTAGCTCCAGGCCTGGAGGTTGGTGTCCCTGCCTGTGGCAGGGGGTTGGAACTCTATGATCCTTGGGGTCTCTTCCAACCCTGGCTGTTCTATGAAGGAAGGAAGTTGCTGAGATTTCACAAGTGTTTGAATCATCAGAGATGATGATTCATCAGAAACATCTCTGACAACAGAGATGTTTAACGTGAAATTCTCTCATGGAGTCACATCACCAGGAAAAGCTTTTGAGTTTTGGTGAACTGTAATTTTCCATTGTATTATTATGTGATATTTGCTCAGGACTGGTCAGTGCCTGTTGAAATAAACAGGGTGAAATTGCCTGAGAATGTGCTGCTTGACTGCTGCAAGCAGGAGGGCTGCACAGTTCTGATCCTCCTTCTGCTACTGGCAGTATGAGCATCAGTTCTCCTAAAATGATCGAATAGTTTTTTTATCAATAGATTGTTCAGAGATGTCAGACTTCAAGGAACCCTTTAGAAAATTCAAAGCCAGCTCTGGAATGTGTTGCATTAATTTGTCTCTGTGATTCTTTGGAAGAAGTCATCCATTTTTCTTCAAGATGTTTTGCATTTGCTAATAAAAGTTTCCTGTTTCTGCAGGATGGGGAAGTCATAGGAATCAACACGTTAAAAGTGACGGCAGGGATCTCGTTTGCCATCCCCTCAGATAAAATCAAGAAGTTCCTAACTGAATCCCATGACAGACAAGCTAAAGGTACTGTACTTCACTGCTTTGAGAGAGAAAAATGGGATAAACCAGAAAGTCAACAGCCTTTGGGGCTCTTTGGTAAGAGCAATTGGTCAAGACCTGTTTTCCTTTTTGTAGGAAAAGCTATAACCAGAAAGAAGTACATTGGCATACGAATGATGTCCCTAACTCCTAGGTAAGTCAAAGCGGTGGCTCCTCACCTTTTCTGACTCTGGCTCCTCACCTCTCTGTGGTCCCTGCATGCATTTGGATCAGACTCATGACCTGCAGAAACAGCGGGGATGATGAACTGGCAGCGTGTGCTTCTGGATGTGCTGGTGACAACTTGCAGCCAGCTTTTGCTACCTTTTTCTCTGCATCTGCTACATGCATGGTTGAACTCTCCTGTAGACTCTTGTATGGGCTAGCTTTTAAACAACTCCCTGGCTCCTTCTTTTCCTTCAGGCTTCAGGAAAGAATAGCTAGCCACCGTTAATTTGTCCCAGGGCTCCATTAGTGTTGCTACCATCTGTCCTGTGCTATCATGTGGGTCAAGGGGAAAACAGGACAGTATGTTTTCAAGAACTGCAGCAGCTACATCCGTGTTTCCATTTCTGTAAAATTGTTTTCATTAAACAATTAATTTAATGTAAAATGAAGCTTTTGTGTGGGCTTGCTTATTTGTACTCAAACCAGAAAAGGTTTTGCTGCATCCTGTAGAAACAACCCAGAGTTTTCCCATGTGCAGGATCAGAGGTACAACAAAGCATTGAGAATCAAAGGGGCTTTTTTAGGTGTTCAGGATCTGCTAGTTCTAAAGGAATGACCAAGTCTTGAGATGTCTTAGTGCTGATCCTCTCTATCTATTTAAATGATTCTTTACCAGAAATCGCCATAAAAAAGCTGTATGCATGCAAAAAGTCTAATAATTCTTGAAATACTTTTAAGGGTTAAAATGATTTGTGAAATCTCACATCAGCATGTGTAAATTACCTCAGCTAGTCAACGTGAAGTGAGTTAATTAAGTAAAAACACCTTATTTTTTTTTTGCCCGTCTTGTCAAAATATTTTTGTTGCTGTTTTGTTGGGGTTTTTTTCATTTTTCAGCAAAGCTAGAGAGCTGAAGGATCGCCACAAAGACTTTCCTGATGTTGTCTCTGGGGCCTATGTTATTGAAGTGATTCCAGAAACACCAGCTGAAGCGTAAGTTGAACTACTTTCTTCTCAAAACCACAGCCGCTGACTGAAGGGAGGCAATGATGGAGAATGTTCCCTGCTTAACTGGCTGCCTTGATAATGCTAAATTAACAGAATTATGACCATCTGATAGTTATTAGGCTGTCTTCTGGAAATCAGTTTGTGGTTTCAGTCCAGTCCCTGATGGGCAATACAGAGAATGTAACAGGGTATTGCAGCGAAGCCCTGTCAGCATTCCCGGCCGAACGGGCAAGGACTCAGTGGGCAGGAAAACTCATTCCATTTTTCTCAGTGATCGCTTCCAAGACACCCGCTGTAGCAATGCCAGCACTGAATAAAGCTCCCCACAGCCCTGCTGGTCACTCCTGAAGGATAGTGAAGGACAAGCTCGGCTTTCACCTTGTAAAGATGTGTCCATCTCAGCCCAGCCACCTCAGTGTTGGACAAACCCACCAGCTCCTCCTGTCTGGTGCTTCTGTTGGTGAAATCCTCTCTTGGCATGAGATATCCTTCCATGCAAGAGCCTTGTCAGGAGTCACTCTACTGGGAAGAGCTTTTGAGTTTGGCCAACTGATCTTTTCCTTTGTTTTTGCTCAGAACCTCACTGGCTGATTGCTACCACCCTTGACAAGCTGACTGGCTGAATGATGTACAGCATCTGGTCTGTGGTCACCAGCAGAGGACGGTCTGGCTCTTGCTGGAGACACTTTCCCTTCAGAGTTTGGTTATAAAACCACCCTGTAATACAGGGTAGGAAATAGGAAACTTTATTGATTTCCTGAAACTAGATATCATTTAACAGAAGAGTAAATCTCTGTGTTGAGAAAGAGGTATATGAAGCACCAAAGGTGTGTAAACAGCAAGCTGCTTGGAGCAGGCACGTGTTATCTCCTAAAGAGACTGTGAGGATGGTTGGATCATGTCTTTTTGTTACAGTTTGGGTGCCACTGTAAAATATACAACAATCACTCTCTGGCTTGCTTTCTAAATTATCTCTGCCTTGTGTAGATAATTCTTGTTGGCAGCACTGTCCGTGCAGAGTACTGCTGTATCAGTAACACAGAATTAAACTTCAGTTAGCACAGGAATAATGCAGCTGCTCCAGTGTGGGACTGAATTTACTGCCTTGACATGCAGAAAGATCTGTTTGGGAGTACAGATAATACCTAGCAGAGAGGAGAATGACAGTAGAGAGATAGAAGAAACGTGAGGCAGGCAATGTAGCCTCCTGACTTGAAGGCAAACTCAAATTGGGATGGTTCACCTGAAGACTGACCTGGCATTTAAAATGTAGCCTGTGTTTGCTCTGTCTCCCTCACTCCTAGTCCCCCTTGTCTGTGGATTTCCCCATTCTGCTGATTTCCTCTCCAGTGCATGTTGTGTGGACGTGCTGGGTAGAGGATCAGAGGAGTTCTTCAGTGACCCATCCTGGGTATGAGTCAAAAGAAGAGGCTGTGTGAGAGGTCAAGGCAATCTGAATGCTTTGTCCCATGAAAATGTTACAAGCCATGCCTTCGGTAGGCAACCAGGTTTGTTGCAACCGTTGGCCAAGGCATCCTGCTTGCAGGAGACACTCACATAAGGCGTTTTCTGTGAGCGGAAGAAGCTGATGACTGCTCTGTGGTTTTCTGAAGAAGGATTATGCTGAAGGGCTGAATCATGTCTGATCTGGTTACTTGGTTAATATTTCCATAACTCGGAGCCAGATCATTGTGCAAGACCGGGCAAGACGTTGTGGTCGATGGTATCCCTCCACCACCCTGTTTCTCGGTCCCAGCAGTGGTCTCAGCCAGACCCACGGCCCCAGGCAGGGGAGCCTTGCTGTGCCAGCTCTGGTTCTGCCCTGTCTTGCCATGAGCCGTGAGCCTCTTGGTTTTGGTTTGCATGTGGTGCCGAGGTCAGGAGAAGGGGTTCTGGTGGCTATGGGCACATGGGGAAGGAGACACATGCATTTTGTGATGGACGGGATTGACACATGTGTTATTCTGCTCAGGGGTAAAACAAGAGGGTAAGGTGAAGTGGCTGCCAGTAGGCTATGTATGGAGAGCAACGTGGATCCAGGACCAAAACTCCTCATGTGTTAACACATAGTGCCACTCGGATCGCTTTGCTGTGTACAAGTGAATAAAAGCCTGAGTACATTTCCCCTCTAGAACGAGTGCCCCTCTCTCTTCTACCACACGAGCATCTAGGATCTCCTTACTGCAGGATGACTGCGCTGTTGACAGTAGTGAATTCCTTTAAAGACAGACAGTGCAATATATAAATATGGGCTTTGTCAGACTTGTACCCCCATTCTGATCACTGTGTTGTATTTCAATCTTCACCTCTGCCCAAACTGGATGGCGTCTTTGCATGCCTGCTGTGTCCCTGTGCCCACGTTGGGTGGGGACTAGGAAAAAAAAAAATAAAAATCCATCAGTCTTTTTTTTTTAAACAATATTGTAAAGACAGTAGAATGCTCATTATACTAATACATTGCTGCTTTGTGTTTTCAGTGGTGGCCTGAAGGACAACGATGTGATTATAAGCATCAATGGACAGTCGATAAGTTCAGCCAATGATGTCAGTGACATTATTAAAAAGGACAGTACGCTGAACATGGTCGTACGCAGGGGCAACGAAGATGTTATGTTAACAGTAGTTCCTGAAGAAATCGATCCCTAACCAGAAGCATGAGCTGGATTTCATGTTTTCTTTTAACAGCATTGGACTGCTTATATCCTCTCTGTGCTGGTACAGGAAACGTTAGACTTCTGACCAACATTCTGCTTGTTCAGTGGATTAGTATTGGCCAACAGAGTAACTTCTAATAGGTTTAAGGTGCAAAATCAGTGTAATTTCACATACTCCAGATGATAATTATTTTTTGTTTCCTTCTGTATTATGTATGCAATGTATTCTTTACTGGCTATTACATTCCCTGCTTAACAGATTGACGTTTGCTTCCCTGTGTTGAATAGATTTACCATTCTTGCCGCTCAGTTTTAAACAAAACCCACGCACACAATGTGTGGTGTGGTATTCAGGTATTTATAGGTTAGCTGTGTTTTAACTGGAAATACCATTGTGAAGGAGTAGTTGGTTTAAAAGAAAACACAACTGGGGGAGGGGGGAAGTTTGGTTTATAAACACAGAGAAATCCCCAACCAAAATAACCTTTTGAGGATCCCATCCCATGCAGGACTTTAATACTATGATATTTTCCTAGTATTATTAAAAGAATTCAACAGTACTTCTTCTTGTGAGTGATTCCTTTTGCTTCCCCTTACAGAGTGTTTTTTCTCTGAACAGTGCATCTGTCTGAAAGGATGTCCTGATGGTCTGTCTCCTTTTTATTGTGATAAACTTGAAACACTTTCCAGTTTGTGCTTACATTGGTAGCTCTTCTGCATCTGTTTTTCTTAGCGTGGCTGGCTTGAATTTGTCCTGTTAGCTGTGTTGGATTGCCTGTCTCCCAGATGTTGATACATTTTCCTTATTAGTTGAATTACCACTTCACCAATGCCTGAAACCTGTTTGCCTGCTAAGATATTGTACCACTGTGGTTCAGGTATTAATGTGTTTGTAGCCATCATAGACCTGGCCTTCAGCTCTTTCAAACAGGCTTGGGTGCTGGTGTGTCTGTGACAGGACCTGGTTTTGACTCGGATGTCTGTCATTCCTCTGACATAGAGGTTTATCTTTATACATATATTTATGGATGCCCTTGGAGCTTCAGTAGCGAATGGGATTGTGTTACTGTGAAGGAGAACGATCAATTTTAATTACAGTGTGTCATTACTCATCGGATAAACAATAGGCTAAGCAGCTTTTCCTTTCCTCTGTTGAAATATAGAACTCAGAGAATAAATCCAACGGCTATAGCCGAGGTTTGGTGACTGTCATTCCTAAACATGCTCCTCTTTCTTTTGGAAAACTGCTTCTTGGTAAAGCTGGGTGTCTGGCAGCTGGCAATTTTAAAAGAAAGGGCTATTCCACACAAATACAGCAAGAAGTCCTCTAGACCCAGATCTTTGGCAGCTCTCCTTCTCCCACCAGCTGAATATCAGTTCTTTTTCAGCCATCCTGTCCCACCTAATCTGGGGAGCTTCTGTATCCCTGAGCTCCAGTGATTCACCTGGATCACTATACATTTGCACAGCCACATGGTGTATTGACACTTGACATGACTGAACACCTCAATGCTGCTCTTGTTTGGTCACTGTGCTAAATCACACATGTCTGAAAATGCCAAGGTACTGCAGTGCCAAGTGCTGAAGGTCTGCAATCCTTTCTAGCATGAAAGGTGCAAAGTAGAATGATCTTGCAGGCTTTCTTTGTTGTATATTTGTGCTACAAGTCTGTCTTGCTGATGCCAGGTACAGTTTCAGCTTCCTGTTGAAGTGGTGTTGTGTTTTGCCCTGTGCATGGTGTGGTGACGTACAGCTCTCAGCAAATGTGATGTAAAAAACATCCCACCTAACTTGTCCTCTCCTGCACCTAACCCAACAAGCTATTCCAAAATGAAGCTAAAGCCCCAAAGCCAGGAAATTTTGTTTGAAACAGAATTTATTTTTTTCATCCATCTCTTGATTTCAAAACAAGTGGTTGCATAACTCCCAGAGCTGCTTGATCCTCTTTGTTCCTATTGTTTGTTGTTGTGGTCTCTTAATATGCAAGCCCATTAAATTTATTTATTTATTTCCATGGTTTCCAGCTAGTTGCCTTGGGTTTAGCTTTCAACCACAGCTAGCACATCACACCTTTATGCCTCTCCTTTACATTTACTGCTGTGAGGCATAAATGCTGCAGGACGAGAGCTGGGGTTTGCGGAGAGAGGCAAATGAACTTGACTTCTGTCAATGGTTTTCCTTCCCACTGGGATTAGTGAAGCGTTTGGCCGGTCTCCAGCCTGTGTAGTCAAGGCCCGTAGCTCCATCTAGTGGGATGAGGGGATGTTCTGCAGCCACACGGTTTCCATCATGTGTTTATTTGAAAGTGGTTTTCTCGTTTTTCTTTTCTGGGGTTTTTGGCTTATTATTGTTAGTGTCTTTGCATCAGATGTGCAGAAGCACGTGCATACCCTCAATAAAGTATATCATTTACTCCCCTTTAACAAGGGCAAGTGTAGGGTCTCACATCTAGGGAAGAACAACCCCAGGTACCGGTACAGGTTGGGGACTGGTCTGTTGAAGAGCAGCGTAGGTGAGAGGGACCTGGGGGACAGCAGGGTGACCATGAGCCAGCACTGTGCCCTCGTGGCTAAGAAGGCTGATGGCATCCTGGGGTGTATTAGAAGGGGGATGGTCAGTAGGCCAAGAGAGGTCCTTCTCCCCCTCTACTCTGCCCTGGTGAGACAGCACCTGGAATATTGGGTCCAGTTCTGGGCCCCTCAGTTCAAGAAGGACATAGAACTCCTTGAAAGAGTCCAGCACAGGGCCACCAAGATGATGAAGGGAGTGGAACATCTTCCTTATGAGGAACAGCTGAAGGAGCTGGGCCTCTTTAGCTTGGAGGAGACTGAGGAGTGACCTTATTAACATATGTAAAGAGTGAGAGTCAGGAGGACAGAGCCAGGCTCTTCTCAGTGATGGCCAGTGATAGGACAAGGGGCAACAGGTGCAAGCTGGAGCAGAGGAAGCTCCATGGGAATATAAGGAAAAACTTTTTCCCTGTGAGGGTGAGGGAGCCCTGGGCCAGGCTGCCCAGAGAGGTTGTGGAGTCTCCTTCTCTGGAGACATTCAAACTCTCCTGATTGTGCTCCTGTGCGATTTAGTCTAAGTGATCCTGCTCTGGCAGGGGGTTGGACTAGATGATCATTTAAGGTCCCTTCCAACCCCTAACATTCTGTGATTTTGTATGATTCTAGTATCCAGCCATATTTGCAGCTGCCCAGATGGTTTCTTACAATCTAAAAGGTTTTTTAAGTGTTTATAATTAGGCAAAGACACAGGAGCAAAGTTTGTCTGTAATGCAATTAATTAGTTTGTAGGTTTGATGTATTACTGAGTTATACATTTGGAATAGTTTTTATTTTCTGTTGCTTCAACTCACAGCTCTTTGCAAAGTGCAGCTGAAAATCCTTGGTGCAGAATGGCTTTGGCACAGTTTGTATAAATATTGGTCTCAGAGTTGGACACTAAATCAGGGAAATTGGACATTCTGGCTTGATTTTCAGTATCTTGGAATGTCTGAAATGGAAACTGGAGTTGCTGTGTATGTGATGCCGAGTAGCTGGCTACGTGTAGCTGTGCTCAGAGGTAGTTTTGCAAAGCTAGTTCACTTATTCCATGAGGGAAATGTCTTGAGCTGTAAAAGAAATGGTCATGACTAACAATTGTCTGGTCTCTGGTTTATACAGTAAGCAGGAAGATTCTGTGATTCAAATACCAGAGGAGGGATTTTTTTTCTCTTACACCCTCTCCCTCCCCCCTCCCCAATTTTGTATTTCTGTCAGGGAAGCTGAGCATGTTTTTCAAACTCCATCTTTCCAGTGAGACAGACATCTGTTAGGGCATTAGACTATCCATATATTCTTATTGTAGGTCAGAAAAATACTGTAGAGGTGGTTAAAACCGCTGTGGCATACACCCAGGAGAAATAGTGATGAAGAAGTTAGTAGCCATCGATCCAGAGCAGTGAATGATGAGTGCTCCCCAGTATTTGCATGCAATGGTAGGTCACTGCAGGAGTCCTTCTCATCCTTGCAGAGAGAATAAAGAAATGTTTATTTGAGGTTCCAAAGATGCCACTGATTGAATTATATTTGAGTTTTTTCCTGCTGTTCCTTAATTCCTGTATCATGTCCCACTGTTTCCTCTTCCACCTGGAAAACACGGATGTGGCTGGACATCCTTTACGCCATTTCTCCCCTCCCATTGCTCTAACTCCCTCCCTATTAGTTCTGCAGATGACTGTCAGCAAAAGGAAACCTAAATCACACCCTGGGCTAACGTGAAGTCAGACTTTGAAGTTGAATGTCAGTGAGTTGCTGTGAGGCTTTCTTCACACTGAGAGGCAGAAACAGGAGGCAGGAAGGAGCCAGGCGGGGAAGTGATGGCTGAAGGTCTGCCTCATCTTGCTCTACCCTTGACTGTAGGATGCAAACCTCAGCTCAGAAACCTCATCCGGACCCCAAAATGGGACCAGCATCTGATAAGGTGACCTGGAGGTGAAGAGACTGATAGCATCACTTATAATGTGAAGGCCATTGTCACTCTTGAGCATACAGAAATGTGTAGCAGAAAGCTGAGCTGATCTTGCATTCTTGGTGTGTGTGTGCTGTACGTCTGTACATCCTGCACTGTGTCCAGCTGTGCTGTACAGATGTCTGACACACATCCCATCTGTTTTGTTGCCCTCAACCCCCAAACTCCAAGGAAATCAGTGCTGGACCCACTGGGTCCCAGGGTGTCAGCCAGTTCAGCCTCTTTGCACAGTTACTCCATGAACATAGATTCATATAATCATAGGGGTTGGAAGGGACCTCCAGAGATCATCAGGTCCAACCCCCTGCCAAAGCAGGGTCCCTAGGACATATCACTCAGGCGTCCAGACGGGTCTGGAATCTCTCCAGAGAAGGAGACTCCACACCCCTGGGCAGCCTGTCCCAGGGCTCCCTCACCCTCACTGGGGAAAAGTTCTTCCCCATGTTGGTGTGGAACTTCCTGTGCTCCAACTTGCAGCCATTGCCCCTTGTCCTGTCCCCACAGACACTGAAAAGGGGCTGGCTGATTCCCCCTGCATCCCCTGCTTAAGATAATTATAAACATTAATTAGGTCCCCCCTTAGTCTTCTCTTCTCCAGGCTCAACAGCCCCAGCTCACTCAGCCTTTCCTCACAGGGGAGATGCTCCAGGCCCTTAATCATCTTCGTAGCCTCATCTGGACTCTCTCCAGGAGATCCCTGTCCTTTTTATCCCAGGGAGCCCAGCACTGGACACAACACTCCAGGTGGGGCCTGACCAGGGCAGAGCAGAGGGGGAGGATCCCCTCCTGTGACCTGCTGGCCACACTCCTCCTGATGCCCCCCAGGATCCCATTGTCTCTCTCAGCCCCAGGGCACACTGCTGGCTCATGGCCACCCTGTCATCTACCAGGACCCCCAGGTCCTTCTCCACTGAGCTCTTGTCCAGCAGGTAAGAACTTGATTTGTCAAGTGTTATTTCTCTCACAAAATTACTGCTAACCCCAGTGCATATGTAATTCCACTAACTGGGGAGAGCAAGTGAGGAAGGAAGCTACCAGAGCAGCTCATACACATTTTCTGGAAAGTTTTCCTTCAATTTTCATGGCTCTGTTTAATAGTGGCAGTACTGCAGTACATGTCCCCATAAAAATCCCTGAGGATGCATATAATTAGGAATTGATTAGAGAGAAAATGAGTCAGAGCTGAAGCATGGGAGTCAAATTTACTAAATTTGGTAATGATTTAACTTCAGGGGCTCAGAAATTCTGCAGACTGGAGAGGAAAATTAAATATTTGTTCTGTTCATTCCTTTTTCTGTCCAGAGTTTATGCAGAGAGCACAGGGTTTCTCAGCAAGTTGGCAGTGGGAATATCTGATGGAGACAGCCTGTGTTACAGCAGTCAGCAGGGCTTCGGGCACTGGCAGCTACTCAGGTCATCTCTACCTGTTGTTGATGAGTTCCTGGTGTAGGCATGGCTCAGGTGGTCTAGCTCTTCTTCCACACAGCAACTTCCTGGGAACAACTGGAAAACAGAAAAAAATTTGGAATGGGTTAAGACAAAGGGTGGTGGTTATGGAAAACCATGTTGGTTAATTTTGGGGTTTTTTAGAAGTACAGAAAGGCACTTTCTATTCAAAGACTCATGTATGAACACACAAAACTACTTTCCCTGAATAATTAAAGCAGTTGACCCATCTTACTAATAAAAGCAAACCAGTCTCCCCTCTCTTCCTCCATTTCATCCCTTTCACCACTTCAATTCACATTCACTGCTTTTTTGATTAGTTTTGTACTTTTAACTCCTATGAAAGCAGACGTGCTTGTGAGCAGTGAGTCTTCTCCCATACTTTGCATTTTTCCATGCTCCCTTGCTTTCATCCAAAGCCCCATAGCATGCAGAGGGTCAGGGCTGTTACTCAGGACTCCTTCGTCCCACCTTTTCAGCTCCAGGGTATCTTTGCAAACCCAGCTGTTTGATGGCTGTCTTGCAGCAATTAATGTGAGAATGTTGCATCCTCCCACCTGCTCCTCTGTCAAGTTCCAGGGGCAGATGGCACACACAGGGTTGCCATGTTTCTTCTGTCCCCTGTTCATGGGCTACAGCTGCTTCCACTGGCAGCACAGCCATCCTTTTCCCCTCTGAAATGGAGCTGATGGTGCAAGTCACCGCTCTGCTGAGCACATTATAGGTGTGAGGTGTTACCTATTGAGAAAGCTGTGGTTTAGGCTCCATCCCTGTGGTAGCTGTGGGGTCTTGCCAGTTGTTCCTGGATGCTCTTCCTTTCCCAAAGCTGCAAGAAGAACAACAGCCCATGAGGTTCATCCACAGGAGAAAGGAATTTCTAAGAACCTCTGGTCAGGTAAGTCCACAAGAGGGCGAATTGAAGCTAAAAAACTTACCATCTTCTGTGGGAGATGCACCAGCTGTGCTGGACACCTCACCGTGGTCACCGAGCACTTTCTGTTGGTGGTGTGTACAGTGTGGCTGAGCAAGAGGGGACCACTTGCAGGAGGAGGGTGATGCAAGGGGAGTAAGCACATGTTCATTGAAGCCTGAACCAAGTGTCTGCTCAGAAGAAATGCTGCAAGCTGTTCTTGTAACAGGGTTGGTTCCAACCTCCTGAGGGACTGGGCAGGTCTGACAAAGAAAGGGTAGGTTGGTAGGTTTTGTCTGTGCCTTGGGTGAATTCACATGTCTGGCAAGGAAGGAGATTTGGCTGGCTGGGTTGGAAACCTCGAAAATTTCAGGGTGCTGCAACTGGCTTAAAATCTTGAGCAGCTTTGCTCTTACAGGGAAAATTAAAACCAGCCAACCAAGCTTGGAAGTCAAACAGAAATAGGCAAATACAACACAAAAGAAGCTCTAGCTGTCACACTCTGGTGCAAAACAATTCTGCAGTTAAAGCATACCTATAATTAACTGGAGAACAAGAGTGCATTTCCTTACATCTGAATTGGAAAGCGTGGTCAGAGATAGGATCTTGCTTGAAAAGGATGATACCACCAAAGCCAAGGGAGGCTGAGAGCTCAGCTGTAATCTGAATTGCTTGATGCAGTTGTGGCAGTTCAATTGCATCATTGCTCCCCTCAGTTATAGGACAGGGCTTGTGAAAGTAAGCAGCAGGGTCAGCTGTTGTCTCTGGCTGAGAAAGGTCTGCCTTGTTTGAATTGGAGGCTGGGATCTTGGAAGGAAAGCTTCCTTTGGAAGAGGGAAACCATCTAGTCATTGGCAAGAGAATGCTGGATTCCACCAGCACAGTTGGTGGGACATGAATATTTTGTTGACAAGACAGAAAAGGGTTTGCAACCATGTAAATGTTACCATGACACAGACAGACTAATGTACAGGATAATACTGTACCAAAGCTCTGAAAAGCATCTCATTTCTTCCTTACAATCTGTTAGTTTTGCTTTTATTTATCCTCAGTTAAGCATTTGGGGGGGGGTTATTTAACAAATAAAACACTTCCCAAGAGAAGGCAGAAGTGCTGTGCAGAAGGAGGCTCTTTACTGGGACCAGTTCCAGCCTGCCCAATGACTTCCTGCAAACACTGTGGGACATCCCAAACCTTGCCACTGCATGCAAGGGTTTCCTCTGAAAGGGCTTCCTTTATTGCCTGAAGAACAGAGCAATATGTATATATATATATATGTGTGTGTGTGTGTGTATATATATATGTGCATTAAAAGCTAGTCTGCCAAAGCTCTCTGACCAACTCTTTCTGTCCTGAAGAAAAGTGGTAAGAGCAAATCCCAACCCACAGCTGTCTGTAGTGTTGTTTGAGTTGCTAGTAGCAATGCTAGGTGCTACAGCCCCACTCTTGGCACAACTCAAGGTAGGAAGTGGGAGCAGCTTTACATACTTTCCCATTCCATCTCATTTGGAACTTCATGTCACCAGCTCAGTCCTCAGTGTAGAGCAGAATCACCTCAGGACCGTTGTCTGATGAGTCACTAGGCATCTTCCTGCAACTACAGGTAAGATCTTCATTGTGTGTACAAGGCTGGAGAGGTGATGCATCTCCAGTGCACAGCCCAGTCATCTGCATTTGAGTCTATCCTGTCTGATGTTTCCATAAATATCACAGAATCAGAAGAGATCTCAGAGTCCCCCCAGTGCCACTCCCTGCCATGGGCAGGGACACCCTCCATTAGCCCAGGGTGCCCAAAGCCCCATCCAACCTGGCCTTGAACACTGCCAGGGATCCAGGGGCATCCCCAGCTTCTCCAGGAACCCTGTGCCAGGGCCTCCCCACCCTCACAGGGAAGGGTTTCTTCCTAATGTCTCATCTAAATCTCCTCTCCTTCAGCTTAATGGCATTCCCCCTTGCCCTATCACTCCATGCCCTTGTAACCAGTCCCTCTCCAGCTTTCCTGTAGCTCCTTTAAGTACTGGAAGGCTGACTTTGCCAACTCCCATGAGTTATACAATTAGGGTTTTTTTCCTGATACAGAATAATATTTGAGGTTGTCAATGAAAAGCTTTACTGCTTACCCTGTCTGCTACAAGCACAGCCATTGCATGTTGCTTGCTTCCTCTTTTCAGCAATTTGTTGTGTAGTTGATGACAGCTATCATATTCTCCCTTTGGTCCTTGTTGCTCTGCAGAGAGAGGACAATTGTCCTCAGGGATTATTTTGATCTCTTTTTATCTCAGGTCACATTTTCTACAGCTGTCCTCATTACTGGGCTCTTTTCAATTGATGCAAGTCCTTCTTGAAGTGCCTGGCCAGAGGGCATCACTCTGTATGGATAAAGTGCAGCCACACGCAGTGCACCTTCTAGCAACTCAGGAGAGGCTGAAAATCCATTTATCTGTGGCTAACAGCTGAGTGATTTTATATAGGATAATGCTTGTTCTATAACTCCAGCTGTAACATGTGAGGGTTTGAAATTCCAGCCTGGTTTTGGTACCTGGTTTCCCTCTCCAGGAGCTGCTGTGCTGGCTCCCAGTGCTCGTGTACCCTGCCTATCTGCGGCACCATGTCCACTGATGGTTAGCACGATCCCTCCAGACCAACCTTGTTTATATTACATATTTAGCAGCGTTGTTTTAGCACAGTCCAGACGTGTAGTAGGAAGTTGATGAATGCAAAATGCAATTTACAATCCCCACACCCTTCCCCCCAGTAAATTATTAATCCATTTCCAAGAAGAGGTATTTCACACCTTACCTTAGGTGTGATTTCATGAGGACAAGGAGGCTTTTGTGCCTCTCCTCATTGTTCACATCATCTCAGCAGTATAATGTATCAAAGAATCTTACATTTACTGCTCATTTCTACATAGCTTCCCTGTTGCATTAAGTACAGTATACTAGTACATGCATATAAATAAACTGCCCATGTTACTGCCAATAATAGCTTTCTTGTGGGATAGGGATTTTTCTTGCTAGTCTTGCTCTTAGGTATTTCTGCAGGCTGTCTGTGCAGATCAAACGGGTCTGACTCACTTTTCCTTCAACCTTTTCTCCTCAGAAGCTAGGGCACCACACACAATTTCTCGTATTACAACTTCTTTACATGATAGCCAGATGTTACTGTAGGGAAATCTCTGCATAACTTTCATACAGTCATCAAATAACTATAGCATGCTATTAGCCACTTATTTTATGTAATTGTAAATCCTGTTAGTTAGCATCAAGCATGAATTATGACATTCAAAAATTATAATGGCCTATGCCCTTTGGTCAAAATTACATCTGCACAATATGGTGTGTTAAATATGCTGCTGCTGCTAAAGCCTGAAACTTGCACTTGTTACAGGAAACCCAAGTCCAGCAACCTACAATTAGCAAAACCATTAACCTTTTGTATGAGAACAAAGTCTCTCAGAAGAGGTGAGCTTCTGGATATCAGGATGCTTATATAAACATTTGAGTCATGGGAATTCGTTTTCTTGAGTCCCTTTTCTTTGCCTGAATTTCTCCCAGGCAACAAGAGCAAATCATATGGTTTAATAGAGTCTCCCCAAGATGAAACATACAGGTTCTTGTATGGAAGGTCAAACATACAGGTCAAACATACAGGTTCTTGTATGGAAGTGGGCACTGCTCAGAAAGGCAGCAAGACGTGTAGTCTGGGGTTGGCTTTGTTAGGAGTCTGACAGCCCTGTATTTACAAAATGAATTGTGTTATGATATATTGAGGGGGTCTCCTTTTTTATATTGTTTGTGCCATTCTGTGACAGAGCCTGAATGGGAACTTGGTGAAGATGCCCTGTTGTTGTGAGTGTCATTGAAAGTGAAGCAGTTCGGGATGATACTGGGTAGATGGATGGTGGAGTGAGAGGGGTAGCACCACCCTGGAGTTCCCCTGGCACTCAAAGTCCTCTTCAAAGGCTCAGGTAGGGCTGGGCATTGGTAAGAAACCTGGTTTTCTGGGCAGATTTTGTCTATGAGTTTTGCCTGGTGACTTCTTCTTGATGTGTTCTCTAGAGCTTGAGAATTAACTTAAGGAATGGCTGGTTTATGGTTCATTCTGGAGAATTTCTGACAAGGCCCCATCCCTGGATGCAATCATGGTCAGGCTTGATGAAGCTCTGAGCAACCTAATCTAGTTGAAGGTGTCCCTGCTTACTGCAGCAGGGTTGGACTAGATGACCTTTAAGGTCCCTTCCAGCCTAACACATTCTATGATTCTATGAGATACTGTCTGTATGTTTTTTATAAAATGATGGTCTCAATTCTCCCAACTGCTGCCCTGCAGGGAAAGTTGTTGGGATCTGCTTTAGGGGATTTTCTGTTTCCAAATCAGACATTTGCCAACCCCCAGCCACAGCAGAGAAATTGTGTTTCCAGGAAAAGTCTGCTTCAGCAAAGAAATGCAACCAATTAATTTCAAACAATGGCCACAGAAAATTATTCTCAGATACTGTGCAGTGACTCTGAAGAACAAGGAATGGGAAGCACTACAGAAACCCCAGGCAAAGTGCCTTAATCTGATCCCAAACCTCCTGTATAAGGGCAGTGAAGGGGTAAACAGAGCTGAGACCATCTCCACTGAGAACATCAGTGCCAGCCAGGAGCTGTGGCCTGAGGTTGGACCCTCACAGCAAGAACATGCATTTGGGTTATTCATGGCTTTGGTAAGAACTCAGACCTCTCTGAGTGGGACACTCAGTGTTAAATGTCTGAGTTTCTGGCATTTGGTGTTGGAAGTCAGTTTTGCCTCCAACTACTTCTCAGAGTACTCAGAGGGCTGGAGAACACTTACAAAGTTTTGGAAACCACATTGCAGTAACAAAGGACACAACTGCAGAATTCAGTCATGTATTTCTGCTGAAACCTATTTCTGTGGTTGGCTTTTTTCTTTCAAATGTCTTTATGGGCACAGTGTCTCCTTTTTTAATAGAAATGCCCTTAGCTTTGACTTTTCATCTGGCTGCGGGCTTCTTTCTTTCTTTTGTTAGGATGGCAGAAATATTTGATGCAATTACAAGTAATACTGAAAAAATGAGACATAACTGCTAGATTTAGAACCAGCAGTGACCAGCCCAGCTGAATTAATTAAATTATTGCCCTAATTATTGCCCCTATTCTCAGCCTTGAGAAAAGGAGATTATGAGGGGATCTGAGCAATGTTTATCAATATCTAAAGTGTGGGACACAGAGGGAAATGGCCAGCCTCTTCTCAGTGGTCTGTGGGGACAGGACAAGGGGCGATGGCCTCAAGCTGGAGCACAGGAAGTTCTGCACCAATATGTGGAAGAACCTTTTCACAGTGAGGGTGAGGGAGCCCTGGGACAGGCTGCCCAGGGGGTGTGGAGTCTCCTTCTCTGGAGAGATTCCAGACCCATCTGGATGCCTCCCTGTGTGACCTGTCCTAGGGACCCTGCTTTGGCAGGGGGATTGGACTCAATGATCTCTGGGGGTATCTTCCAACCCCTACAGGTCTGTGATTCTGTGAACTTCAAAACTAGGTGGACTAGATCGTTTAGGAAGTTGGTCAAACTGTACAAGCAAATATATGCATTATTATTGTAAAGTACTGTGCTGTAGTTCTTCTCCCCCAGCATAAATAATGTGGGAACATTGTCAATATTTGTGCAAAAGCTGTGTTAAGCTTTATTTAATGACAAAACAAAACGTTTTGTGATTTTTTTTGAGGTGAAGCGACTCATGACAGGTTGTGAACTTTAGCACAAACTTTGGTTTTGGAGTTCTTGAATTCAAAAAAATGTGAATTTTCAAGCTGTGACATCTGTCAAACACATCTGGTTACCCTGAAGTTTACGGTAACATTTTTACCTTTCAATGAAATTTTATGGGATTGTGGTTTAATAGATCATTCTACAAATTATTTTCCTTTCTGTGTACAGCAAACAAAGACCCATCCTCCTTCTGCCAGCTGCTGCTTACCCTTTCCAACTTCTGCTGTTTTGTCAGGTATTAGATCAAGTTTCTTCTACAAGCATAAGGCAGAATTGTAAGCAAGTCATAGAATGTGTTAGCTTGGACAGGACCTTTAAAGGTCATCTAGTCCAACCCCCTGCATTAAGCAGGGACATCTTCACTAGATCAGGTCGCTCAGAGCCCCATCAAGCCTGATCTTGAATATCCCTGGAGATGAGGCCTCCACCACTTCTCTGGGAAACCTGTGTCAGTGATCCACCATCCTCGTATTGAAAAACTTTTTCCTAATATCCAACCTAAATCTCCCCTTTTTCAGTTTAAAACCATCACCCCTCATCCTATTGCTCCATGCCCTCGGGAACAGTTCTTCCCCAGCTTTCTTAGAGGCACCTTTCAGGTACTGGAAGGCCGCTATAAGATCCCCCCAGAACCTTCTCCAGGCTGAACAAGCCCAACTCTCTCAGCCTCTCTGAGTCTTTGTCCTGGTTTCAGTCAGGATAGAGTTTTGGAGTTATTTGCCCCTTCCTTTTCCCTTCCCTTGTTTCCCCCTTTTTCCCTCTTCCCCTGCTCTTTTACTTTAAGGAGCAGGCAGCTGCGTGGATCTCGGCCCACAGCTGGGGTGAAACCACGACAGTCTTAAACCTATAAGGAGAGTCAGTTTGACACCAGATTCTATATTTTACAAATGGTCAGATGCAACACATATTTGTTCCTTAATGGCTACTGAGAAATGGCCATTTCTGGAAGGAAGTGCAGCAGAGGGCTGGTGGAAGGCCTCTGTGCAGTATTCCCATGGCCAAGCTGCATGACTGACTGAATTAATTAATCTTCCCTGTTTTAAGCAAACATAGCTTGATCATAAATCTTGATTTTATTATGCAATGGAACCCTTCTGTCCTTGCAATTTGCTTTGGTAACACTTGTGTAAACAAAGGTTTGGACAGAGGTGCAAGGAGAGCGAACAAGCAGGGAGAACGGGGATGAGGAGAAGGTGTGTGCCATGGAGGATATCTCAGCTTGGGGTGAGTGACTGGTATGTGCTTTCTGCCCCTTGCTGTGTCTCATGCATTGATGCTGCAATAGAAATTATGGTATCAGTTGAATTTAAAGGAGCTAGTGGGAACTTATCAATAATAATAATTAATTGTTAAAAAAAGAACGAAAAACTTGCATCCTTTCTCCCACCCAAAAGATAAACATTTCACCACATGGTTGACTTTCAAAGCAAGTATGGATCCAAACTGAAGCTAACATTTGTACACATCCTCATCGACCTCCAGCTCTGGTGAAATGAGCCAAGAGTCAACAAGCACCCCTGATCCCATCAGCCATCCTATCTGGTAGGAAGAAAGGTCTTATTTTTTTGAAAAACAGGTCAACTCTGGTATACTATTTTGCTACTGGTTCTTCTGATTTCTTTCTGTGGTATCAGTGACCACACAGTGACCACTGCAAATGTACTGGGTTTAATTTGCTTTGGTAAATGGAAGAGGTGGTTTTGTTGTGTGCTAACTAGCATCTTGACCTTTGTCCCAGCACCTCTGGTGCTTTGGTTCCAGCCAGCTCTGCAACAGCCCCAGCTCAGGGCCCAGCTGAGCCAGGCTGGTGGCACATCTGGGGAAAGATATTTAAGAAAGAAAAGAAACACCACACAGGGAATGAGGACTCAGGGGAAAAAAGTATGAGGAACATTTCTGTGGACACCAAGATTAGAGAAGATGGAGGGGAGAAGGTGTTCCAGGTGCCAGAGCTGAGACTGCCCCGCAGCCCATGGAGGGCCCTGTGCTGGAGCAAGGGTAGATTTCCTGAGGGAGTTGTGGCCATGGAGAGCTCATGTTGGAGCAGGTTTATCCTGAAGGGCTACAGTGCGTGGAAAGGACCCACACCGGAGGAGGGGAAAAGAATGAGGAGGGCAGAGCAGCAGTGACAAACTGCTAGGGACTGACCACAACACCCCACCACTCTTATTCCCCCTGAACTGCTCAGGAAAGGGGGGTACAGGAGTTGGGAATGAAGGAGTGAAATTGAGCCTGGGAAAACAGGGAGTGGGGGATGTGTTGTTTAATTAATTTGTCTTTTTCTCGTTATCAAAATCTATTTTAATTGGCAATAAATTAAATTATTTTTCTACAAGTTCAGTCCATTTTCCCTGTGATAATAAGTGATTTTCTTGTCCTTATCTTGATCCATGAGATTTTCCACCTCATTTTCCCCTCCTGCCCTGTTGAGCAAGAGGAATGAGAGGGGCTGAGTGGGCATCTTGCAGCTGGCCAACATCAAGCCACCACATTTGTTTTCTCTTTACCCAGGGACAGAGGAACTGAGATGCTGGGCTCCATGTAATCAATACTAGTCTTCAAGTGGGATGATCATACAGTAATGCTTGAAGCTGCAGCCCCTTAGGCCCTGTGTGGAGCAGCCACCCTGAGCTTACGTCAGACTTAATCTTTGGAGTTCTCTCCCATTCTCTCCTTTTCCGTTCAAATATTAACAGGTTTTGTTGAGTTTTCAGTTATTTAAACCTGGTTTTGCTTTTCTTTCATCTCTTCAGCTATGCAACAGCTGCTCCAACCTGTTTACCGAGCCGCCTCCCTTACTTCTTTCAACCTGTCCGAGTAACTATTTCTTCCACCTGGCTTGCAAAAACCATGATAAGAGAAGACTACTTGTGTTTACAGAGGCAATGAACTGTTTGCATGTCTAACAAAGTAATCCTTTCTTTTCCCCCCTTTCCCACCACAGAGATTATGCTTCCTTTTTCCTATTGATCATCTTTGGACTCTGTATCGGGTTGAGTTTGGGTGCTGGCTGTTCTGGGCCAGGGAAGTTGCGTTTCATGTTCCACGAGGCACAAGAAACACAATTTTGAGTTCCTGAGAAGTTATATGTTTAAAACTTTTGCACAGTTTTTCTAGAAGCCCCTCCAGAAAATTCTGTGTGACAATAACTACGACCTTGAGCCACTTGGTTGAACGGGAAGATAAAACTGCTTTGACTGGGAGTTGGGCAAGGTGGCCTTCAGAAGCCCCTTCCAGGCTCAATCTTACTGTGACTCTGGTGTTTGAGTTCAAACGTTGCCAAATTGAGCAGTGCTGTGCAAATGCAGGTTCTTTGACAGAGACTTGAATTCACTGAAACCCAATCATGACTTGAAATATGATTTCTTTTTTGTAAAAATCCACTGTAGAGTTCCATTGGATCCCATTATTTATCTGTTGTCCTAAATGTATTGTAAATCCCAGTGAGAGGAAGGTGTAAAGGAATCTATAAAGCTCCTAGAGAATTTGGGATTAATTTTCACTCATTTTCTATACTTGTCCCTATCCCCAGACTTTGAACACATTGTTCTCTGGGCAGGTTTTTGTAGTTTAGCAATGATCAGTGTCTGGCCACTGAATTTTGACTTGAGTTTGTGACAGAATTCAGAAAATTACTTTGGTGGTTTCAATTTTGCTGTAGATGACTTTCAGAGCTTAGATGTACCATCAGTCTTGCTGTCCAGGTGAAGATAAAGCATGCTGAAGGATAAACATGGGAGATCAGAATGAGGTGGATATATTCACTTTCTTCTGCACTTTTATGTGACATCTATGAGAACAGAAATACTCAAAAATAGGAGAAATAAAGGCAGCTTAGCATCCTAGCTCCAAACTCTTCTACCTACAGAACATTAACTAATGTGTAACTAATATTTGAGAGAGACATGAAATAAGTTATGTGTGACATTTGACAGTTTTTGAAAGTTCAGCTTCACAACAATTATAAGGGACTGTTGGCATGACTGTTGTCGCTGGGTGATGCCCACCTAGGACCTGGTGGATGTGTTTTCCCAAGGGAGTCTCCATAAGCCCCTTTATTGTTTGTCCCCATGCTCTTAACCTTCCACACAAAAAGGAGGGCTCTGCTACACAACCTTGAACAACTGTGGCTCAGATATGTCTTAATCTGAGAAGCAATGGCAACACAACGTTCATGATGCCAACAGAGCTTCACATCTGAAAGAGGGACAGGATGGAAAACCAGCAGCTATCGCAACCGCTTTTCATCTCTACCTTTTTTGAGGAAGGTGGTAGAACCTTTTTGAAGAACCAGGAAGCTATAAACATTGGATAACAAATCAAACATAGAGTCACGTTGGGGAAGTAAGAGCAGTGAGGGAGTGTGTGTGGTATTGACTTACTGAAGGGACAGATTGGGCTGCTGAGCTACACCCTTCAGCATCTCTGCCTATAAATACTGATGCCCTCCTATATCGGGAGCTCCCAGGAGATGGCTGCCACAAAGATCTTCTCTTGGATGGTAATGATAAGTCTTCAAATTCAGATGGATGCAGGTAAAGATCCCTCCTGATCACCTTCATGGCTGTATTTCACAACAGACTAACGTTGAGATTTAAGTGTAATAGAGGATTTAGAAGCACAGCTTAGGTCTTTAGAAAACCAGGGACAGGTCAAACCTATGAGCTGAGCAAATCAATCGTTATACCCATTAATTCAGAAGTTTTTATTGAAATTGCTTAATTAATTTAAATTATTCTTCTTACTAAATTGTAAAGAAACTAGTAAAGGACATTCAGGTTAATATAATGTAGATCAAATGACATAATTTGATTTTCTGAATATTTATATTGGGGTAATGAACTTAAGGACTAATAAGGTAACTGAAAAGTTATATAAGTAGGTACATTATCTATAGAAGAGTTGACACTGATAAATATTCTCTCCAAACTGATACTTGCATATGAAGTTTTTGAGTCCAGTTTTAGTCAATTTAGCCAGCAGCTGTTGTTTTCTTAAAATGGGATTTCACTTGGGGTATCTTCTATTCTCTAGTGTCACCAACTACTTTCTTCCCGACTACAACATGGACAATGAATTGTAAGTTGGATTTAGGATTTTTTTCCCCACCTCTACATACCAGGCTAAATCCATTGCCATGTTCCTCTTAGGCAAAACACTCTTCACTCACCTGCTGCTCTCTCCCTGCAGCACCAGGTAGGTCCAGCTTCACTCCTCCTCTGTCATGGACCACAGGTAGGTACCAGGGGCTTGAGGGGTCTGAATGGCTCCTATCCCAGTCATCTCTTGCCCCAAGTGTCCCCCTTGATGGCTCATCCGCTCCGATGTCGTTACCACCCATGCCAAGCACATCCTGTGCTCTGTGCTGGGGGCACACAGGGATGCCGCCAAGTGCCTGGGCTGTGACAGAGCCTCTGTGCTGGTGGCTGTGCCATTCTCAGATGGCTCCTGGCATCAGGATTCCAAGATGTGCCTGCCTGTCCGCGGGCTCTGCTCCTCTCTGCAGGGCCAGGCTCCTGTGGTGGTGTGCTTCATGGTTTGTCTGGCTACATCCAGAGCCCGGGCTACCCCAACTCCTACCCCAACAGCGCCCGCTGCGTGTGGAGCATACAGCTTTGGGACTGGGATCTCAGAGTCGAGCTCCAGTTTCTGGATGTTGAGTGAGTCCAGCGGGGAGGCAGCTGTGGTGTGGGCAGGGTGCCTGGTCTGGCTGTGGGCTCAGGGGTGGCTTCATCCCTGGTGTGAGGCCTTGCCTGCTTCTTCACAGAATCACAGAATCACAAGGTTGGTAAAGACCTTTAAGATCATCGACTCCAACCGTTCCTGTCCTATGCTAAACCATATTCCTAAGTACCTCATCTACAATTTCTTTAAATACACCCTGGGATGGTGACACAACCACCTTCCTGGGCAGCCTGTTCCACATCCTGACAACACAGTCATTGAAAATTTTTTCCCTTACACGTAATCTGAACCTAATCTTCTGCCTGAGCACCGGACTGGGCCAGGAATGGGGTGGGCTGGCCAAGCCCTGCAGCTCCTGCCCACTCTTGTGCTCAGAGGTGAAGCAGCCTATGGCTCAGGCAGGCCCTCCTCTCTTTCCACAGGCTGGAAGGCTCCAGCTGCCGGTATGACGCCATCGAGGTGTACGATGGTGATTCCCCCGGGGACAGACTCCTGGGGACCGTTTGCTGGAACGACGGTCGCATCTTCTACTCATCTGGGCCCCAGTTGACCATCGTGTTTCACAGCGATAACAGTGTCACCCAGAGAGGTTTCCAGGCCTACTACTCCTCGTTTTATCCCTCCAGCAGCACCACAGGTAAGTCTAGACCCATCATTTACTCACTGCCAGGGCTACATCACAAGCTCACTCTTCCTCAAGGGCCCTCTGATGTCTCCTGACACCTGTGGGAATCCAGACCCTCAGGTCTCTCTCAGGGAGGTGCCTCATCCCTTGATTGCTGGTGAGTGGCACTGGGGATTGTTACTTCATGCTGACCCTGGAGTTTTCCCATGGGGTGTTTTGGGGCTTATGTATGCCAGTGCCTTACAGCCATGTACTTATGCTTTATGCTGGATTCAGCCACTCTGGTAAGACTGTTGCACTTCTCTGCAAGGCTCTCTTTATGGTCAGCCTCACACTGCTGGCAGATTTAGCTGTTTTCCCATCCTACTAATGGTGCTGCTGAAGGAAGGATGTTCTTCCCAGAGCCTGTGTTGGGGAATCTCTGTTGCTGTTGTGTTTTGTGACTGTTTTCCTTTCCTTAAAATGGGATTTCACTCTGGCTATCTAATTTTCTCTAGTGCCAACAACTACTTGGAACCCACCACCAACAACAACTACACCTTGTAAGTTGGATTGAGGATTGTTTTTCCCATTGCTACATGCCAGGCATGAAGCATGGCTTCCCAAGTGTACTACCCTTGTGCTGGTGGGGTGTCCTTTGCCTGATCCTGTTAAGAAGCAATTGTGTGATGTTAATCCCATTGGTACCTGGGGCAAGTATGGGTGGATCTGATGGGAGGGAAGATGCTTCAAACAGGTAAAACGGTCTTCCTGTGTTCAAAAAACACTTGCCCATTGGTCAAGTCAGGCATCCCTGGCTGAGCAGAGCGCCAGCGTTGTGGGAGACTTTTCTTTTTAGGCAGCTGCTGTGCATTCCTTTTGCAGGAGAGGGGAACAGAACAAGATCAAAAGTGTTTGCCACAGCTACTATCTGTCCATCCCTTCCTCTTACAGTGTCTATGGTTTAGACACCAGCAGCTTCTAGAGCAAAACCGCTCCTAACCATAGGTTTTCTCCTTCTAGATTGGGGATCAACCACGCGCCCATTCACAGGTAATCAGAGATTTCTGTTTACTTCCCTATTTTCTGTGGCTGCTCTGCCTCTGGGCTGCTCTGTCTCTAGCAGAGCCCAAGACCAAAGCATGGGCAGATCTTACAGAGCCTGGGTGATGTCCTTGACACTCAGGGATATTTGGGATCATTTGATAGCCGATGAGTGGCACTGGGGACTGTTACTTCACACTGGCCCTGGAGTTCTCCCAAGGGGTGTTGTGGGGCTTCTGTATGCCAGCCCCTTACCGCCAGGTGCTTACCTGGTGTGCTGGATTCAACCACTCTGCTCTTCTCTACAAGGCTCTCCTTATGTTCAGCCTCCCCCTGGTGACAGCTTTAGCTTTTTTCACCTCTTGCAGATGCTGGTGGTGGTGATGAAGACAGTTCTTAGCAGAGCCTGGTTGGAGGAATATCTGTTGTTCTGTTTTGAGGCTGTTTTCCTTTCCTTAAAATGGGATTTCACTCTGGGTATCTGTTCTTCTCTAGAGACAACCACTACTTTGAGCCCGACAACACCAACAATGACCACGACTTGTAAGTTGGATTGAGGATTGTTTTTCCCATTGCTACATGCCAGGCATGAAGCATGGCTTCCCAAGTGTACTACCCTTGTGCTGGTGGGGTGTCCTTTGCCTGGTCCTGTTGAGAAGCAAGTGTGTGATGTTCATCAGAACATATACCACATGCTTGATTAACTGCTGCTTGTATGAGTTAATGCTTCATAGCCTACATCTATTGCTGGCTGGCCGTGGTGAGAAAGGGAGGGCATACAGTGAAATGATACCTCTGACACTGATCCAGCGTGTAAGGTGGAGCTGGCAGAGGAAAAGGCTCCTTTAGTTTACAGTGGGGCTGAGGGTGTGTACAAGGACAAACGTATTTGGGAGCTAGGATTTCGGGGATGGCTCGACCCCCAGCAGCCAGCAGCCCTGTTATGAAGAAAGCGACCTTCTGTCGCTTGCACCCTTCTCTGGGAACATGGCTTGACTCACGGGGGAAAAGCTAAAGCGTGCTGATGGCTCCCAAGGCATTTCTCCTAACGTGCTTGCTCTCCATGTGTTCTTTTCTGCTTGTCCTCCTCCACAGATCCAGTCATAGCTGATGGTGAGTCTGTCTGCCAGGGCCTTCATCATAGTGCCAGGCAGGGGGGATGTATGTGCTGGGTGCTGGCCCGGCCTCGCCATGCCCAGCATGGGAGGCAGGGAAGGGGCTGGCAGCCCTAAGCTGTGCTGTGGTAGGGTGATGTTGCTGGGTGTGAGGGAGCTGCTGTGCCTGGGGAGGCTGTGGGAGCCTGCATTCCCCTGGCAAATGTCCCTACCTGAAACCAGCACTCTGCTGGGTTGACCATGGGTTTTGTGTCTCTCAAAGAGCTGATCCTGCAGCTGAGTGGTGGGCCGAACAGATGTGCAGGCAACGTGGAACTCTTCTATTTTGGAGGCTGGACTAAAGTGTGTGGGTACAAGTGGGACATGCGAGATGCCCAGGTTGTGTGCAGGCAGCTTGGCTGCGGCTCACCTCTTGGTGTGATGCAATATTTCCCTTCGACCAACTGGCTCCCATACATTATGACGGAGGTCGATTGCATGGGCTCTGAGGATTATCTGTGGTATTGCCCGTACAAGGAAGCCTACTCATCCTGCAATTACAATGATGCGTCTGTCATATGCTCAGGTAGGTTTCTGTGTTTTGGTAGCATTTTCCAGAAGAGCTCTCTCGAGGTTGTGTGAGGCCACAAGAAAGCTGGCCAGCCCTGGCTTTGTGCTCTGCATAGAAGCTGAGGGTCGTGGGTCTGTGCCCTGACACAGGGGCCCGTGTTTCAGAGGGAGCACCAAGGCTGCTCTGGCAGAGTGTGTTCAGGAGATCTGGGAGCCAGGTGATGGCTCGTGGAGCAGGGTGAGAGGACAGTAGTTTTGGCCAGGCAGCCTTCCCATGGCTCCCTCTGTAGCACTCCATGAGCATTTAACATGTGCTCCAAGGGAAGCCCTGGGCTCTGAGTCCCTCATGCCCTCTGCTTCTCTCCTTACAGATTCGGGAATGACCGTGCCTCCATCCACAGGTAACCAGAGATTTCTCTTTAGGCCCTTCTTTTCCATAGTGGCTCTACCTCTGGGCTGATCTATCTCCAGCAGAGCCTGAGATCCAAAAGTGGGCAGGTCTTACAGACCCTGAGTGACGTCCCAGACGCACACAGGGATGAGAGATCACTTGTTTTTTGATGAGTGGCCCTGGGGACTGTTACTTCACTGGCTATTCTTCCCAGAGCGTGGGTGGGGGAATCTCTATGGTTGTTTGTTGTGACTGTTTTCCTTTCCTTAAAATGGGATTTCACTCTGGGTATCTGTTCTTCTTTAGTGTCACCAACTACTTTCACCTCAACAACAACAACAATGAGCACACCTTGTAAGTTGGCTTTAGGATTGTTTTTCCCATTGCTACATGCCAGGCATGAAGCATGGCTTCCCAAGTGTACTACCCTTGTGCCAGTGGGGTGTCCTTTGCCTGGTCCTGTTGAGAAGCAATCGTGTGATATTAGGCATCCAGGGATGTGGCTTCAGGGTGTAGCCACGTGGCTGGGCAGGAGGGTCCTTGTTGGGGCTGTGGCAGAGCCTCTGTGCTGGTGGCTGTGCCATTCTCAGATGGCTCCTGGCATCAGGATTCCAAGATGTGCCTGCCTGTCCGCGGGCTCTGCTCCTCTCTGCAGGGCCAGGCTCCTGTGGCGGTGTGCTTCATGGTTTGTCTGGCTACATCCAGAGCCCAGACTACCCCAACTCCTACCCCAACAATGTCCGCTGTGTGTGGAGCATACAGCTTTGGGACTGGGATCTCAGAGTCGAGCTCCAGTTTCTGGATGTCGAGTGAGTCCGATGGGGAGACCGCTGTGGTGTGGGCAGGGTGCCTGGCCTGGCTGTGGGCTCAGGGGCGGCTTCATCCCTGGTGTGAGGCCTTACCTGCTTCAGCACGAGCACCGGACCAGGCCAGGAATGGGGTGGGCTGGCCAAGCCCTGCAGCTCCTGCCCACTCTTGTGCTCAGAGGTGAAGCAGCCTATGGTGCAGACAGACTCTCCCCTCTTTCCACAGGCTGGAAGGCACCAGCTGCCAGTATGACGCCATCGAGGTGTACGATGGTGATTCCCCTGGGGACAGACTCCTGGGGACCGTTTGCTGGAACGACGGTCGCATCTTCTACTCATCTGGGCCCCAGTTGACCATTGTGTTTCACAGCGATATCAGTGTCACCAAGAGAGGTTTCCAGGCCTACTACTCCTCGTTTCATCCCTCCAGCAGCACCACAGGTAAGTCTAGACCCATCATTTACTCACTGCCAGGGCTACATCACAAGCTCACTCTTCCTCAAGGGCCCTCTGATGTCTCCTGACACCTGTGGGAATCCAGACCCTCAGGTCTCTCTCAGGGAGGTGCCTCATCCCTTGATTGCTGGTGAGTGGCACTGGGGATTGTTACTTCATGCTGACCCTGGAGTTTTCCCATGGGGTGTTTTGGGGCTTATGTATGCCAGTGCCTTACAGCCATGTACTTATGCTTTATGCTGGATTCAGCCACTCTGGTAAGACTGTTGCACTTCTCTGCAAGGCTCTCTTTATGGTCAGCCTCACACTGCTGGCAGATTTAGCTGTTTTCCCATCCTACTAATGGTGCTGCTGAAGGAAGGATGTTCTTCCCAGAGCCTGTGTTGGGGAATCTCTGTTGCTGTTGTGTTTTGTGACTGTTTTCCTTTCCTTAAAATGGGATTTCACTCTGGCTATCTAATTTTCTCTAGTGCCAACAACTACTTGGAACCCACCACCAACAATATCAACGTCCACACCTTGTAAGTTGGATTGAGGATTGTTTTTCCCATTGCTACATGCCAGGCATGAAGCATGGCTTCCCAAGTGTACTACCCTTGTGCTGGTGGGGTGTCCTTTGCCTGATCCTGTTGAGAAGCAATTGTGTGATGTTAATTGGAGCATAATCCTGACGCTCAGGGAGATACAGGCTTGCTTGCAGTCCTTTGGGATCAAGCAGCTGCTTCTTCTGTGGGAGAAGCTCTTCACACTGGCAGCATGGGGATGCCCTTGAGGAAGTGCTGGGGTGGCTGGTACTGCAGCCATCTGACTCAGTGCTAAACTCATTACAGTGCCAGTTGAGGGCTTTTGGGTTTCATGGGCCCAGGTACTCTTTGGTGAGGGGAGACCCCCATCCGGATGTTCCTCTTAGGCAAATCACTCTTCACTCACCTGCTGCTCTCTCCCTGCAGCACTTGGTAGGTCCAACTTCACTCCTCTGACATGGACCACAGATAGGTCCCAGGGGCTTGAGGGGTCTGAATGGCTTCTTCCCCCAGTTATCTCCTGCCCCAAGTGTCCCCCTTGATAGCTTGGCCCCTCCAATGTGGTTACTACCCATGCCAAGCACATCCTGTGCTCTGTGCTGGGGGCACACAGGTATGCCGCTTCAGGGCACAGTCACGTGCCTGGGCTGGGGGATGTCCCTGTGGGGCTGTGACAGAGCCTCTGTGCTGGTGGCTGTGCCATTCTCAGATGGCTCCTGGCATCAGGATTCCAAGATGTGCCTGCCTGTCCGCGGGCTCTGCTCCTCTCTGCAGGGCCAGGCTCCTGTGGTGGTGTGCTTCATGGTTTGTCTGGCTACATCCAGAGCCCGGGCTACCCCAACTCCTACCCCAACAGCGCCCGCTGCGTGTGGAGCATACAGCTTTGGGACTGGGATCTCAGAGTCGAGCTCCAGTTTCTGGATGTCGAGTGAGTCCAGCAGGAAGGCAGCTGTGGTGTGGGCAGGGTGCCTGGCCTGGCCTGGCTTAGGGGTGGCTTTGTCCCTGGCATGGGGCCTTGGCTGCTTCTGCCCAAGTGCTGGGGCCAGGCCAGGAATGGGGTGGGCTGGCCAAGCCCTGCAGCTCCTGCCCATTCTCGTGCTTGGAGGTGAAGCAGCCTATGGCTCAGGCACGCCCTCCTCTCCTTCCACAGGCTGGAAGGCTCCAGCTGTCTGTACGACGCCATCGAGGTGTACGATGGTGATTCCCCCGGGGACAGACTCCTGGGGACCGTTTGCAAGAACGACCATCGCATCTTCCGCTCATCCGGGTCCCAGATGACCATCGTGTTTCACAGCGATGGCATAGTCACCCAGAGAGGTTTCCAGGCCTACTACTCCTTCTTTTCTGCCTCCAGCAACACCACAGGTAAGGCCAGAACTGTCCTTTACTCACTGCCAGGGCTACAGCACAAGCTTGCTCTTCCTCAAGGGCCCTCTGATGTCTCCTGACAATTGTGGGCATCCAGACCATCTGGCCCCACCAATATGTGTTTTGGTCAGGGACATCTTGTCTGGACATGGCTGCCTCCATACTGCTGTCAGAAAACTGTTTCTTTGCCTTATGGTCAGGGTTGGGGCCTTTTTCACCAGCTCCAGTTCTGTCACCCAACCTTCATTGATTTTACTAGCCTTTACTTCAGATCATGGAACTCTTTAGTGTCATTGCTGCAGAGGCAAATCTTCCAGACTATTGTTGCTACATCTTTTCTCAGAATATAGAGGGCTGATGTTTTCAAACACAATCCTGCAAACTGCTTTTTGCAGGTATGGTTGTTGAGGAGTGAGTGTGACACTGCTTACTACAGGTTTTGGGTTTATGGCCTGCCTTTGGGAAATCATGACCCCCAGAGGGCCAGTCTTAGGTAGAATGCTGCTCTCACTAGTACTTTCTCCCTGCAGTGCCAAGTAGCTCCAGGTTGACTCCACCCATGCCACTGACTACATGTAGGATTGGAGGTGTTGAGGGGTCTGGTAGTCTCTTTCCCTTGCTCTAGGTCACGGAGTGACAGGATGGCTGAGGTTGGAAGAGACCTCTGGAGGTCATCCAGTCCAACGCTCCCTGCTAAACCATTGCTAGCTTGTGTTGAACTGGGGGTCCACCAGGACCCTCAGGGCCTTTTCTGGAAAGCTGCTTCCTGGTAGCACTCACTGGAGTTTGGGGTTCTCCTTACCCACAAGCAGTACTTGTCATTTCTCTTTGTTGAACTGCATGAGGTTCCCATTTTCCCATTCTCCCAGCCTGTCAAGATGTTTCTTGATGGCAGTAGGATCCTCTGGTGGATCAGCTGCTCCTCCCACTGGGAGTCATCAGCAAACTTGCTGAGGGACCATTTTGTTGCATCATTCCATTGATTAACAAAGACATTCAAGGCCCTGCTGATGGGAGCTATTGCACCTGCAGAGCACAAGCTGCACTCTGGGCTGCTGGGATGGAGTTGGAAGGCTTTGAGGTGTAGTCACACAGAGATCTGCCGTGCATTCAGGTGGTGGTTGTTGGTCTCAGGTTTCACTCTTCTGGGAGCCCTTCTGGGGAAGGGTGACTGCCAGAGGGTTGTTTCTCTTAGGCAAAATGCTGCCTAAGTGTTCAACTGCTGCTCTCTCCCTGCAGGACCAGTTAACTCCAGCACAACAGCCCCCACAACATCTGCCTCAGGTAGGTTTCGAGGAGTTGACGGGTGTCACTCATTTCTGCTGTCAGTTACAGATCACAGAATGACAGGATGACTGAAGGTGGAAGGGCTTATAGAGGACATCAGTTCCCTAGAGCCTGTCTAAAGCAGGGTCACCTAGAGCTGGCTGCCCAAGACTATGTCCAGATGGCTTTTGGCTATTTCCAAGGATGGAGAATCCGCCACCACTGTAGGCATTCTGTGCCACTGGTTATTCACCCTCACAGTGAAGAAGTGTTACCTCACGTCCAGGCAGAACATATACAGACCATCTGCAACACGGTCCCAGGATGGAAAGGCTCATGAGAGGAAGGTTACTGTTTATAAGTTTGGGACATACTTTATTTAAATCCAAAAGGACATTTCCTCAAATTATCCCAAAACAGTAGTGCAGGTGATTTCACACTTGGTGTAGTCACTTGCTGCTTTGCAGTCAAGCAGTGATTTCACAAGTACTTAAGAATTACTGTTTTCAGAAGTATTGGTGTCCCACTAATTCCTATTTCAGCAGTTTGTCCAAGCATATAATTGGAGGATAACACATATATCACATATTAAACATTAGGTCAATGAGAGAGGGGTATTTTCATGTTTGCTAGAAACTGAAAAGAAAGATTTAAAATATTGTAGACATCAGTAAGTTTCTTTTCCCATTCTTTAGGTTAAAAGAAGTAAGTTCTATTTTTTCTAATTTGGAAGATAATTTAAAAAGTGGTGTCCATTTACAAATTTCTTTTTTCTTGGAGTAGTTTGAGATTGGACTGAAAAGTGCCCTGGAAATCCACGCCTTTATTTTACTTCTAAACACTTTTAGACCCTGATTCCCCTGTTATTTGATTAGGCTGCAACTGGTTAATATATTTAAATTTCATACAATTTTTTGAATGTGACATGAGGTCTTCATGTTTATGAATTGGATATTTGTTGGCATTCTTATTCAGAAACCAAATAATTTTGATTTTTTTTTTTCCTTCTCTTTGGTCATTATCAACTGTAATAGCAGTGACCCAGGCTTAGCTGTGTCTTGTCTTTCAAGGGACATCTGAGTTCCAGAGGTCCAGCGTTAGTAATTGTGCAGTTCTATGACAAATACTTGTATCCTGCTAGTGCAGACACTGAAGATCAGCATTATAAAAGCTATTTTGTGCTTAGCATCTCCTAATCTGCATTCAGATGATTTATGAAGCTAATAGAAAGACCACTGAAGCTGGTAGAGTCACTGACCCTAAATTTTAAACTTATAAATCCCACATAGACATATTCCAAAAGCAAGATTAAATGGCACATACACATATATTTCTTCTCATATTTTCCTTCTCATATTTTTCTCTGCAGAAGATTATTCTTGTGGCGGCTTGCTTTCCTCTTCATCTGGTACATTGCAGAGTCCATTTTATCCCAGAAATTATCCAAACAATGCCAACTGTGTTTGGGAAATAGAAGTAAAGAGCAACTACCGTGTCATGCTCTCATTTAGAGATATTCAGTAAGTAAAAATGTATTTCTTGGGAAGATGAATGTATGGGATGGACATCTTGGACTTATTAAGCAGATAGCTGCTTGATTTCAAGATTTTAATGAGTCTGAGATGAAAAAATGTATTAATCTTTGTTTATTTAGTCAATAATGTGGCTGGCAACTGAAGAGAAAGAAATTGAAGTCTGTAATTTCTGCTCCAAAGATTTGATAGTCCTATCAGTAAAATGTACTTTTTTTTGCTGTGAACATTTAATCTGAGTTGGGGTGGAGGGAGGAGGGGGAGAAGAAAGAAAAAGACATCATAAAACAAAAATTAAGCATTTAACTAAATGGTCATGTTTGCTCCCCAGGATGGAAGGTGGCAGGTGCCTGTCTGACTACATCAAAGTCTATGATGGGCCACTCCATACCTCTCCTCTTCTTGGGAAGTTTTGTTCTGGTTCCTATCGCACATACACCTCTTCCTCAAACCTGCTGACTCTCCAATTTTACAGTAACTCTCAGTACACATACAGAGGGTTTCAGGCTGACTACTACTCCACTCCAGCAGATCAGAGCACTAGTAAGTCTGTGTTTAAAGCAGAAACCTGCTAATTCACTAATTGTTGATCTTCTTGTGCCGCTTCAATGCATCAACCATTTCACGTTACTTTAAATTCGGTGTGTAGCATTTCATAGAGATGCAAGTGTGGCATTTGTATGGGGACAAGGGGAAATGGCCAGCCCCTTTTCAGTGTCTGTGGGGACAGGACAAGGGGTAATGGCTGCAAGTTGGAGCACAGGAAGTTCCACACCAACATGGGGAAGAAATTTTCCCCAGTGAGGGTGAGGGAGCCCTGGGACAGGCTGCCCAGGGGGTGTGGAGTCTCCTTCTCTGGAAATATTCCAGACCCGTCTGGATGCCTCCCTGTGCAATATGAGCTGGGGAGCTGCTTTGGCAGGGGGTTGGACCTGATGATCTCTGGAGGTCCCTTCCAACCCCTATGATTCTATGATTTTATGATTTGGATTCTGAACTCCTTCTGCAATATCAGCTGCTCCTGCAAGAGATATTCTTTATTTCAATCACAGCTTGTAACCTTTTCCAGTTGCTTCACTGAGCTTGTAACGTGTTTCCCACCCACCAGCGCTGCAGTGTTTGCCAGACTACATGCGTGCGGTGGTGAGCAGGTACTACCTCCAGTCACAAGGTTACTCTGCTTGGAATCTCTCCGTGAATGACCCCCACTGCAAACCCAACATTACGTCAGACTGTGTGATCTTCGACATACCATACACTCGTTGTGGCACAGTGAGAGAGGTATGACTTTAAATCTTTCACCAAGGTGTGCAAGTATTGTGAGTCTGAAGGCTTCATTTTGAAATTCAAACTGAAAGCCATACCATGGTCTTCAGGGATTAGAAATGCCCTGGTGATTTTGGGCTGCCTCTCCCTCTCCTGAAGGATAAGGTTTACTAGCACTTTTATTTCCTGCATCTACTGCCAAAGCATTTTCTTATAGCCTATTATTGATCCTGTAAGGAATGAAGTGTGTAAGTAAGCCAATACTTGTCATTTTCACAGTCCTAAACTGAGTGTGGTGGTTAAAAAGGTCTCAAAGTTTTTACTGAATATGAGCCATCATGTTTTAAGCCAGATTTCAGCTTAACTACAGTGCTGGAACTGAGCCTACAGACATTTGCTGTTCAAAGCATGTACAGGTTTTATTTAATTCAGTTATGGCTGCACTTAATGAGAGTAGTTTTCTGGGCCCACATTGTAGGGTGTACCTGTGGATTACAGGTCTTGAGAACAGAAATTCCTAGGTTCAGGCTTCTCCATGGCTAACTCTCTGGGAAATAATGCATTTACTGTGGACATTGCTGTAAGGATATAGCAAAGTTTAGAATGCATAATAGGAAACCTGACTATACAAATTAATTCTGTATTTTATTTGGTATGCCAAACAGGGAAACAACAATACAATAACCTATTCCAACATTATTAGAGGATCCTCTTCTGGTACTGTAATTACAAGAAATAAAAATCTTCACTTGCATATCAACTGCAAAATGCTCCAGAACACATGGGCACAAATAATGTATGTCGCGGAGGACAATTTTGAACTCAACGAAACTCAGTATGCCAGATATGCTGCAAACCTTACATTTTATGACTCTTCATCCTTCTCACGGCCTGTGTATGACTCGCCATACTATGTTGATATGAACCAGAATCTGTTCCTTCAAGCAAACCTGCACAGCTCTGATCAAAACCTGGTATTATTCCTGGACACCTGCGTGGCATCTCCCATTCCCCACAATTTTACAACAGTAGCCTACGATATAATCAGGAATGGGTAAGCTCATACACATTACAATTACAGATAGAACTGCCTTTCAGGGTTTTTATTTCTTCTTTTTTATTTTCTTGGTTTTAATTTTGGGGTTTTTTTTAATGGCATAGTGTGAATACAGCATGCATTAATGTCAGCTTCTGGCTAGTTAATGAACATGGACATTTAGGATTTTCTGGAGGAAATGAGATGGGTTAACCCAAAATACAAAGCATCTTAAAATGAGATGGAGACTAAATGGCTATGGTCAGTTCTCTGTGAATACTTCTTCGCACTCCCTGGTACAAAAAAAGACAGGGATCTCCTGGAAAGAGTCCAGAGGAGGCTACAAAGATGATTAAGGGCCTGGAGCATCTCCCCTGTGAGGAAAGGCTGAGTGAGCTGGGACTGTTCAGCCTTGAGAAGAGAAGACTAAGGGGGGACCTAATTAATGTTTATAATTATCTTAAGCATGGGATGCAGGGGGAATCAGCCAGCCCCTTTTCAGTGGTCTGTGGGGACAGGACAAGGGGCAATGGCTGCAAGTTGGAGCACAGGAAGTTCCACACCAACATGGGGAAGAACTTTTCCCCAGTGAGGGTGAGGGAGCCCTGGGACAGGCTGCCCAGGGGGTGTGGAGTCTCCTTCTCTGGAGATATTCAAGACCCGTCTGGACGCCTCCCTGTGCAATATGAGCTGGGGAGCTACTTTGGCAGGGGGGTTGGACCTGATGATCTCTGGAGGTCCCTTACAACCCCTACGATTCTGTGATTCTGTTATGAGAGAGATAACAATGACAAATCTCAGGAAAGGATAATTCACCTCCAGAAAAACCTCCAAATATTAGGTATCTAGACACAAGAAAGGCTATGGGGAGGTAACACGGCTCAATGATGCTGAGGAAGGGCAGCTTGCTTTTCCTAATTGCAGGTTTCTGAACCATTTTCACTGTGTTTAAAAATAACTTTTCCTCTTAGGCGTTGCAGTGCATGCAGATGACTGACTGTGATGTGTATTCATGAGGGGTTTGTTGTTGCTTTTCCTTTTTAGGTGTGTTCGAGACCCTACCTACGCTACGTATTACTCACCCTACAGACACACGGTCCGGTTTAAATTCAACGCCTTCCAGTTCATCCGTAGCAATCCACTGGTTTATCTGCAGTGTGAGCTAGTGGTGTGCAGGGCCTATGACTATTCTTCCAGGTGCTACCGAGGTTGTGTTACCAGGTCCAAGAGAGAGGCAAGCTCTGACCAGGAAACCGTGACTGTGGTCGCAGGTCCAATACAGCTTAAGGAAGCTGGTGCTGGGGGTAGGAAAGAGCATGAGTCTAAATAAAACTCTTTCCCCTAGCAGATAGCAACTTGAAATGCCCATTTAATTCTGAAAGAAACTATTCTGCTAACAATTAATGTTAGGAATGTGCTTACTGACCCATGCCTCTGTTAATTCCACTTCTCACCTGTGTCTTTGTCGGCACATGATAAAAATGCTAATTCAGCAGGGCACTGGGCACAGGCAGCTCTGTGGAACTCCCTTGTTCCCAAACTGCCTGCATCTTGTGTCCAAAAAGCCTGTCTGAAAGCTTCTCTGGTGCATTTGTAGTCTCTAAGCTTTTTGCTTGTTTTGTTAATGGTAAAAACTGAAAAGTTTAAGTGGATTTTAAATTCTATATACAAGCTCTACTAATACAAACCTTGTCTGATGTGTATCTAGAGTACCCTGGGTATGTATCTAGAGTACAGAGAGTGCAAGAAATTGGACCCTTTATTATTGCTGTCAGGCTTCTGCCAGCTGCTTTTCAGTCCTCTTGGGTTTCTTTTGAAACATAAGAAGAAGAAACTGATTCCATACCAGATCACACAAGGCACTGGTTGAGCAATATGTTAGATGAATAATTTTCTTGCATTCAGTAATTTCATTGACAATTCAAGATTAAAGTCCAAGGATGAAAGGCTTTCTGTGGTGATGGCTCACATCATAAGAAGTGAGCTTGACCTAACAACTCACCATTGAAGGAAACCAGAAGACCAGGGAAAGTTTGCAGTCCAGTAACAACTCTCAAATGAGTTGCCACCTGAAATATTAGGCTCCCAAATCTTAACACAGCACCTGAATCATCAGCTCCCTCCTCTCAAGATCAGTATCTTGACTCTTCTGGTAAAGAAAACATCCTGGCTTGTGGGGAACTCAGGTGGCCAGCTCTTGTCCCCCACCAAACATGAGTTTGTTTCCCACTTCCTCAGAAGTAACTTAAGATCAAGTGTCAGTCCTTCCTTTTCTTCAGGCAAGGCTAGCACTGCTGAAGCTGCCCCATAATGTTTTGTTTCCACTGCAGTCAGTGCTGTGAGCAAAATATTTGAATGCAAATACCACTGTTGTACTCTCCTAGGCCTTCTTTGAAGTCCTGTTTTCTATCAGTTCTGAGATGGTGATCAAACTTTTGCATAAAAATTGTGTGGTATAATGACTTGTTTCAGCTGGAGAAGGTTTTATACAGCTAAAAATACTTAGTCATGCCCGACTGAAAGAGGAAATTATTCTTCCAATTGCATATGGATCTTCATACATATTTTGTGAGTAGCTCTTTAGGGAGGTCCTTCTGCTGAGAAAATGAGCTATTTGAGCTATTTTCAGTTATGGCTGATTCCCAATATAAATGATGTAATTACAAAGTTAGGAAGACAGTGTTTCTAGCATACTTCTGGCTTGATTCCTGAAAGTGACTCTGCATTTGAGTTCAAAATTTTGCTGTATTGAAGAGCATCATCTCTAATAAAGAGTTTTTCCAAGCAATATGTTGTTCATGTATGGGATTATCCTACAAGAACACAGGAACATCACATACCTGGCTTCTAAAAAATCCAGGAAGACTTTGTGGTCAAGATCTGCTGTGAGGTCAGCTCGGCATTAACAGCTTATGTCTATGACTTAGTGCCTAAGCCAGGCACCTCTGTAATAGAAATCCATATTATAGTATTACTGTGGTGGTATAACTACTGCTACTGCCTAACCAAACTCTTCACTGTCAGCCAAAAGCAATTACAGAAGACAATTTAGAAGTTCCATGACTAGATTTGGCATTTCTTTTGGTTCTTTGCCAATAAATAAGGTCATATGAAGTCAGTATAACTTTTTTAGGTGCTAGATCAGACAAAAGTGCCAATTTATCTGCTTGCATTCTGCTGGGAAGGATGACAGCTCACAGCAATAGCAAGTGAATGTCACTGGGCATCATAGTGCCTTCCTGAAGTGCTGTGTGACACAAACGTCTTGGCAGTTGCAGGATGGCAAAAAGGATGCTGCTCCATGAATGCCCTATCTGCAAGCCTCCTGCTCCAGGCTGCAGCATCCCTGAATCCTCCTCAGGTCATGGCACAGCTCTGCTGGGTCAGTGCTGAGGACCTAGCACAGTTTGTCTTGTCAGGGCACTGTTACACATAATGACTGGTCATCACTGGTCATCACAGAGGAACAAATCCCTGTATAAACTGACACAGCATCAGACTTGACTATCCAACTGCAGCTTCCAGAAGGCAAGCAGCATAGTCACCAACCAACTGCAAGTCTTCTGTTCCTGTTTTCCCAAAAACCAATACCTACAGTGGATGGTACATGCTGGACTGAGATACTGGGCAACCCTCACCTGCCAGACCTAGATAGATGAGAAAGATCTTTGAAGAAGTTGGCACCTTGAAGAAGTGCTGTGCTTCCTTGTTTCCTGCCTATGGCTGCCTGCACATGCCCCACTGGTCTCCTGCTGCACCTCTGGTGGCCACAGTGTAAGATGGGGCACAGCAGAGGCAGAACACCACACTGTTGTCCATGGAGCACACCTCATTGGAGCCCTTGTTGCAGAGCAGCTTTGCTCTGATGTCTATGGAAAGGGCGTTTCTGTCCTTACCATTGGATCCTGCACTGTCAAGGCTGGCCCTGGACAGTGGCCAAGGCAGGACTACGTCAATGGCCGCTCTCAAGGCAGCTCCACTTGAGTCAACAGACCTTTGGTACCTTTATCACAACATTTAAAAGCTTAGGATATTGGAGAAAGCAAGGCTAATCTACATAGGTGTAATTAATGCTGTGAATGGGGAAACCAATCTACTGTTTCAGACTCTTGTTTTGGAACGTGTTCAAGAAGAGCTCCCAAGGGAAAAAAATCCCTGACCCAGATGAGACTTTAATGTCTTTTGACTTAGCATTGTGATTTAACAATTGCATACACCCAGGGGAAATTTTTCTGCGGACAGATTCTGAAGAACAAATCTAAAATATAACGTACATTGAAGGCTGATCTGGATGAGTTTATGGATTCCAGGGCCAAAGTATGTGGAGTAGCTAAAGGGCTATAGCAAATTTCTGTTATCATGAAACTAAAACCTACATAATTGCAGCAAAACCCCAAATGTCCCTATTAAATCCTGGTGAGTTAATAGAAAAGATCTGAGCATCGCTGTAGCAATATTTACATTGCCATACCTGCATTAAGGTTTAAAGTATTCCCAACCACTCTTTGGTTATGTAAGTTGAGTCTCCTCCGTCTATACATCAAATCTTGAAGTTTAGGTCAGGAGGCATGGTCATTAAAGCACTCTTAGTAAATATAAATAACAGTTGTTAGTAACTAACCTCTACTATTAGATTTTCTTTTTTAAATAATTTTTCCTTAAGTGCTCTGCTAATTCTCATTTGAAAACATCTGTTCTATCTTTATTTCTGTTTCAAGGCTTTTTGTCAGTTGAGTAAAAATCTGAATTATTGCTATTCTTAGCTGGAGTTCTTTGGTGAAAACTACACCCATCATCCTACAACACTGCAGAGTGGCAGCCACAAAGGACACAGTGGAATAAGTCAATGGCTATTGTCTTTCTTTTTTAAGGGATGACTCATGCATCCTTATAACAAGACAGAGTAGATTCATTGTCTTGTATTCACTTGAACCAGGGAACACCAAAAGCAAAGGCAGTTGCAACAAAGTGAACTTCTCAGGAAAACAATGTAGGTCAGACAGGGAAAGGGATGTATGAGACTCTTGAAACAGATAACTTGCAAATAAAATGAACAATCCTTTTTATAGTATTTTAAAGACTTTTATAGATCTGCAATGTTCTTGGACCATACTTGTTGAGCTTACAATCCATCTGATAAAACTGAATGTCAGTGAAATCCGTAAGAGGATGTTATATCAGTTCACTTTAAGGAGTCTCTATCACCTTTCCCATTTTATTTCCTTCTGGTTTTTAATGCAAGATACCTCTTATCTAACAAGGATATGTTTGCAAGGTCTGAAGTTACTGGGTCAGGCAGCTAAACCTTGACAAGCCTTTTCAGCAGGCTGTAAGCACTTGGACAATTAACCTGGCCAATGTTCGACCATGCTTTATGCTATGGCCAACTTCCAGGCTCTTTTCTTTACACAAGCATTTAGCTGGTTTTCATGTAACAGCACACACAGCCTGAAGACATCATCACTTGCTTAGACTACCCAAGAGCATTCCTGTGTTTTCAGTTCATGCTAAAGAACAAAACCTACTGCTTGGTGCTGATATGGCCATGCTCCAGTTGTGCCAGGCTCTGTAGAAAGGCATAGCGTGGTCTGGTTTAGCCTACAGGAGTTTTCCAATGTGGAGATTGAGGTATGTTGCCCTTGGTATGCACCCTCATTGTGAAATTTATAAATGGAGGGCATCAGTTGAGTAGTAAGTGTTTTGGGAAATATCCTCATGATGGATTTTCAGAAGTGTATCAGGGACCTGATCTTGCAGACATTAAGGCAAACACTTGACTACCTTGACAATTTCCAAAGATTTTGGGAGATAATTTATAGCAGTAAAGTAATGCACGTAGCTTAGAAAAACATTCACAAGGTTTTATTGCTCATTTTAATACTTGACTTTAATGAGCTATCACACCTCCTGGTTAAATCTCAATACATCGTGCGATATCTAACAGAGCAATATACCTGTAGGACTGGCTTCATCTGGTGTGGAAAATTCACTAACTCCTTTCCCTGCCTATGAAATGTTATATAATGCCTAGTAACAGGGCTAAGGAAGGGAAAAGGTGAGGTGTATTTGTCATTGTGCATCCATTTAGTAAACACCATGCTCCTGTCGCCCCACAGATTATTGTCACATCACCCCCTCATATTGTAAAAAGAACATGGACAGAAATTATTTGCCCAGTTGGGTAAGAAAGAAAGAGAGAGAGAGCAAGAAAGGAGGGAGGAAGGAAAGGCATATACTGCTTTTTGTTTGTGTGCTACCTTGCTACATTTGTGATTCAGGGAAAATAAAATATACACCTCAGAAAACTAGGTCATGTTGGACCAGGTATTAGACTGGATTAATTAATTTTTTTATTATTTTTTTTTTCCTGCAGCTATTAACTCTTACAAGTACACATTCCTAAGCCAAAATGTCCCAGGAAAGAAACCCAAACTTTTAGGTAAGCATGCTATTCTGGCATACAACCTTGATTTGACATTTAAAGCAAAATTATATTGATGTTAGCTTCTATCATCTTTCTTTACACCTCTTAACACTTTTAATTGTGTTTCTTCCTTGCATTAATCAAAGCTCTGAAAGGATCTGATTTGCTAATTGAGAATTAGGTACCTAAATATAGTATTTATGTTTATTAGGATAGACACTTAAAGGATTCTTTGAGTTAAGCTGTCTTTTAGTTTCAGATGTATTTCCTGTGACAGATTTAGAGATGTCCAATTCTTCCACGTGGGGAAAGTTCAATGTAAGTGACAAATCTTAATTTAAAATAAAATTACTTCTAGATGTATAAACTTACTTTCCTCAAACAATTCCCTTTATCAACAAGCAGCATCATTTCCTTCCTGCTGGTCCTTCTCCTGGTTTGAAGGCAAGGTCAGGGAGTGAAGGGCAACAGATGATAACACAGAAGAGAGTCGGAAGTCTTGGAGCCAAGTTGTCTCCTCAGTTCATACTTTCTCTTTCAGTAGCCAGCTGCCTCAGGCTCCCCCACATCTGGTGCATTTTATCTGAGCGAAGCTTCGGAAGGAAACTGGTATTACTGGAAGACTAAAAATCACTCAACTGAAAATGCTTCAAAGAACTAAGGATGGTTTGAATAGACAAGTAGAGGCTGGAAGGCAAAAGCCAGGCTTGAGGATCAGATATAAAGCTAGTGGGAAAGGATGCAGCTGTAGGGTAGTGTACAACCAGAGCAGATATGACTCAGAAGAAGTATTTGCTGGGGTTGTACTCACTCTCTTTCCCAAATTCCCTTCAAATGTAGGCTGTTCTGACTGTTAAGGACCTACATTCATTATGTGACCAAAATGCACATGTATCATGTCATGAGAGAAGGTCGGATGATACAATAGGCGAGTGGCTTGCAGGGTGGATTGCATCCTTAAAGACTACTTATATGTCCCACATCCCAGGTGTATCACTGGAAAGCAGCTGTGCTACATCTTCCCAAAACGTGTTTGTTGGACTCTGGCTGTCCAGGGTTGGCAAACATAAGAGGTTCCTTGAAACTGGCAGATATTGCAGGGAAGCTCACAGAACATAAGTGTCCAAACAATATATGAATCAGTAAACTATAGGTACCGTGAAATTCTGTTCAGCCATTAGCTAAGTGCTGCCCACCACCTCTTCCATGCTTTATCCTGCTTTTGCCAGGCCCAGTGGTGCACAGAAATCAGAGATCAGAAGACTAGAGATCTACAGAAGAATTTAAATCAAATAGGAGAGTAGGCAATGAGAAACCAGTATGGTAAAACTGTAAAAAAATGTGAAAAAAGTGTGAAATGGGTAACTTAAGAAGTTAATTGTTAAGAACAGGAAAAGAGACAAGACTGGATTGCCCGTTTAGGCATGACCAAATCAAATGGTGTGGTCTTCCTCTGGAGTTGGTAATGCATCACTTGAAACATTTTGAAACGTAGTTATGAATTTAGGAGAATATATATTCATTTTTTGGTATGTATACTGTGTAATAGAAAGTGTGAGCAAGTATATTAAAGTATTAAGGGCATACATTCAGCTCTGCATGCCAGATGAGGGCAGTCAGACACCTAGCCAAACAGCAGCTGCCATGTAGGCATACACAGAATAATATAGGTGCCTGAAATGCCCAGCATGAAGAAAACCATTCAAAGGCTGCATGCAGCTTCCATATTTCTGCCTGATTAAGTCTGAATGAGGGAAGATAAACTACTCCAGGCTTTCTGATATCTCTGTACCCAGATTTCACATGCAAGTATTCTCCAAAGGTGACAATGAGGTTGCTAAAACTTGGCTATTGATTTTTCTGCTATGGGCAGAGAGATTCAGTTCAAGATGGAGAACAGTATTCAAGAAACGGGACATAGCTGCAAATGCTCAATTCAATTCAATTCTTGATTCTTTAGCTTCTCCAGGTTGTTTTGTGGATATAAGACCCTGCCCAACCAGGTCACTATCCGAATGTTGGGCTTAGGTAAGGGTAGTGCACAGATTTATTTCACCTGTATATAGATCTTCATAATTTTTCTGATATTTATTTTTGCCACTTTCTTGGTCTTAAAACTGAACTTTTCCCCTGTTGTAGGGAGAAAGCAAAGCAGGCTAAAAGTAGAAGTCTGAGAAATACTGGGTGCTCTCCCGACAGGGTGTTACCCATCTGTGTGCAACATGAAATGAATGGGAATGTATCTAGGAACTTAAGTCCTGCAGAGCATTCCTGGGCAGATATAAAGGATCAATGTGAAGCCTGACCTGTTCAAGCTCCCTTCTGCAGGAAGAACATGGCAGAAAACCATTCCATGCATCAGGAACACAGAGAGTTATCGTAAGTAAAATGTCTTAATTTTTTGCTTTCTCTAACTGAGAGAAAATAATTGATCAAGGGAGATGGCAGAGCTTTCTAGAATCTTTAACAGCTCTAGGTGCCACTAAAATGACAACTGTGTTTGAAAAACTCAGCCTTTGGTACTTTGGACCTGCAATTCTTAATTGCAAATCCATAGGAAAAGAGAACAGGTGTTTCTTTTATCCAAGCATGGTAGTATAATTTGGTGAACACTTGTTCCAGGAAACATCTGACCCCTGGTAGATGTAAGTTAACTGAGGCTGATTTTCTTTGACAAACTTCTTTATGTTTCATGGGCCTGACATATCTTGTATTACGGTAAAACAGATCAAATCCCACATATTCTCAGTGCTACATGATCAAGAGATAACACAATAATTTCCGTTTCCTACTTACAAGAACAGCAATGGATTGATGATATGTTATCAGGAAGGCAGCCCCATACATCAGGTTATCGTCTGCAGTTTTTTATGGTATTTCATTTTGCAGTATGTGCAATAGGAAGGAGAGGTAATCTGAGGCTTATTTTGTACAGAGGACACTGGGGCACTTTAACACCTGCAAATTAAAGGTGCCTTATCAAACCTGTAGCCATAGATCCTCATACAAATTGAAGAACATTTACTGGAAATGTCAGAAATGCACCAGGAATCTGGAACTGGTGACACCTGGCAAGAACTCTGACAGGCAAGTTTGTGTTAAAGAGCTACACTATCAGACTTAATTGTTGTCAATAAATTTAACCACAGTACATTTAGTTCTCTGTTCTTGAATCTCGACATCATCCATAATTTTTCTATTCATGGGGTGGCAGGTCAGCTAAAGCTGGATTGATCTGGAGATCCTCTAGTCCTTTGCTCAGAGTAGGGTCAGAGAAAACAGGTTTCTCAGAACTGTATCCAGTTGTCTTTGAATATCTTGAAGAACAGAGGAAGCTATAACCTCGCTGGGCAATGTATTCCACTGCTTGACCACCCTCATACTGAAATCCTTTTTTCTCATGTTTAAACAGATGTGAATGTACTTGAATTCACGCCCACTGCTTTTCATTCTGTTACCAGGAACCACTGAGAAGAGTCTGGCTCTGTCTTTACTCCATCCCATCAGGTATTTGTACACACTGATGAGATACCCCTGAGCCATCCCTTCTCTGGGCCTCTTCTCAGATGAGAGATGCTCCAGTCCCTTGATCGCCTTAGTGGCTCCTTGCTAGACCTGCTCCAGTATCTCCATGTCTCTTGTACTGGGGAGCTCAGAACAGCAACCTGCACCCCACCTGTGTCTCACCAGTGCTGAGAGGCCTCCCTTGACCCACTGGCAATGCTCCTCTGAATGCAGTACCAGGATGTCGCTGGCCATCTTTGGTGCAAGGAGCCATTGCTGGTGTTCATGAGGACCCCCTGGTCTTTTCTGCAAAGCTGCTTTCCAGCTGCTTGGGCTCCTTGGTCTGTACAAAGGTCATATTTTTCAAGAATTCAGAAGCAGGATTATGACCCCATAGCCCATTCCCAATGTCAGTGTGTGATCACTCCACTGAGCACATGGTATTGTTTTTGCTTTTGTCAGGAAGTCAGGAGCAGCAGAGCTGTGAATAGCAACGTTCAGGCTTTCGCTTCTTTATTAAGATCTGAACACAATCAGTTGTATTTACCATTGTCCTCCAGTTTGCTCTTCTCAGTGGCTGCTTTGACAGCTTCTGATTTTGTTTCTGGGCTCTGGCCTTTTGTCTTTCCTTCCTCTATCCTAGCACTGTGAACCTTTGCAGAAAAAGGATTCTTTATTCCCTTTGTGTCTAGGCCCAAGCTGTGCTTTTCTGCAGGAGGAAGGTTGGATTATACCAGCAGGAATCATGAGTTATGTCAACTCTTGAGATTTGATTGCCATTTGTACCAAAGCTAAAATGAACAGAGAGGTGCAGCCTGAATGAAGTGTAATGAATGGAATAGTAGATCAACATTTGGCCTGTATTTCTCTTCATCAGATGAGGAGAAACTGTAGAACTGAACTATATAGACTCCAGCAAGAAAATTAGGAAGACAGAATAATGGGTGTTGTGCCCTAAGTGATCTCTAATTCCATTAAGACTTCACATGTATCAACTGAGGAAATTATTTCAACGAGATTTTTTAGTTTACTTCAACCTACACTTCTTTCCCTTTCATAAGCTTTGTGATTCAAAGGACTGAAGGAAGTCTTGTTGTCAAATTCAGTTCAGCAGCTTAACAGATGATTGAGGGAAGACATTGGTAAAGCAGAGCAACCTCAACAGAGGCCCCCAGATACGGTCCACTTATGACATGTTACAAATAGCTGGCATTAATTTACTTTTTATACCTAACTTCATCCCAGTTATGATGTGTTTGTGTATAGGAAACAGGGAAACAAGCCTGTAATTTCAAGCAGAAACAATCAGAAATATAAACATCTCTGAGACCAGGGCTTTCAGCTGAAAGATTTACCAGAAAGCCTACTATGAATTTGCAGCCTCACCTTGCAATGCACTAACAATATATTTAATTAAGTCATTAGCTACAAGCAGTGTATAAATTGGTGCAGTGAGGGCAAAGAAACATGTAGATTGGCCAGTCTGGTTCCAAAGGTAACGCTGGGCCTACACACTGCAGTTAAGATAATTTATAATAAAGGCAGTAACACAGATTGTCCAGGAAATTGAAATATATATATATATATATATATATAATCTTTATGTAAACATCTAGTCATAAAAAATATTGCATAAGAAATCAGGCATACCATGGGTCAGACTGACCTTGGGAGCCTCACCCTTTTACAGGTTTAGAGTATAAATTCTGATGCTCTGCTTCATTGGCATCTTCTTACAAGATGGATACCACCAAGAACTTCTTGTGGCTACTCCTCTTACATACAGCTCTCCTGGATGCCACTTCAGGTAAGCTAGTTAAAATCTTTAAAGAACTTTCTTCCAAAAAAGGTAGGAGAAATGGGATGCCTTACTTCTCTACGTTGGTTTCATACATGTAACTCATGTGCTTGTATTATCAATTTTGTGCAAAGATTACAGAAACCAATTGATATCATGATTAACTATTATTCATGTTAAAGTAAATTTAGTGTGATGAAATTAGTACTGCTCTAACTCTTGCAGTGGCATCTTGAAGCATAATTTAAACCAAGTAACACCACAAAAATACTACCAAAAGACTTTGTTTCTATAAATCTGAGGTTTTCAGTATGGAATTAAGAAGGAATAGAGTTGTTGGCTGCAACACATATTTGCTTTAAAATACTTCAAACTCAACCTTGCATATGCACATGGAACCACCCAACACTTGTTGAAGTTTCTGTAATTTAATGGAAGCACAGTAGCAAGGCACGGTTGCTATCCTGTACACAAAGTCCCAAAGGTGTGCATTTTGCTCACTGTTGCACCCTTGAGACTTTCATGCATGTGGAATAAAAACCTGGAGACTGTAACAGTCCAGTCTGGGCATTTGCACTGTTCTGCAAACCAGAACAATGCTGGGTTTTCTCAGAAACCAATTTTTAGTATCACTGAGGACTTTCTGAATGCCACTGATGGATTTACTATTCTCAGCAAACACCTCTTGAGCTGTATCATGCCTTTCAACCTCTTGCTTTACCTTGGCATCATGACTTCCCTGATTTAATTCAGGCACAAGCACTTGTAAGAGCAAGACAAAAATCAAGAGGGGTAGCTACCATTCCTCCTTCAGAGAAGAGAACTGAAGACTTATATTCCTACTAGGAATTTCTTCTAATCAGGACACCTGTCTTTCTTCACTGTTCTTTGCAGCTGTAAATAAGAAAACAGCATCCATCGTGTCCTGGGGGATGAGTGATCTAGAGCAGGTTGCTTATTTTGCCCACTGCTTTCAGAAAGACAGGACAAAGTGTTTGAATTATAAAAATAGAAAACAGTGAAACAAAAAAATAAGTCAAGGAATTCAGAATAAGAGAGATGTATAAAAATAAAATAATAGAAAGAAGCAGCCCAAAAAGTAACACTAAATGCAAGGCAGTTTGAAATTTTTGTAGGCAGCCTGACTCACATCCACAATGATTTACAGAATATTATTCAGATGAGGGGTGATTTGAATAAACTATATGATATATAAACATAACAGCGTGACTCAAAGCCATGGTTTTATATATCACTTCTTCAAGAAAAACACTTCAGCTGGGAAGGGTTGAAGGGAACACTGGGGTTTTCAGTTTGTCTTAAATCAAGCTGTACAATTTTGAAGAAGGCACAAACCATTACTCACTGAAAGTTACCCTGGCCTTCCAAAAAGTTTCCCCTACTACAAGAATATGTATTTTAATTCTTAAGCTTAACAGAGCTTACATGACCCACCCTGGAAGTGAAGGAGGAGTTTATGTAGTGATTGCTGTTTGCTGTTCATTTTCCATTAACATATGGCATCTGTCTCGCCATATAAAGTAACTTTTTGAATGTGTGGGAATTACTAAGTGCAACTCAAACTAAATAAGGCCTGAGAAATACACAAAACTTGTAAAGAATGCTGTATCAGACCACAGATCATGGCTAAGGATACTGCTACTTTATTTCTAAATGAAAATCATGAATACATTTTTCCTATTAGATATGAAATTAATTCCTGAAGCAAGTTTTCATGATACTTGTTTTATATGTTTCCCACTATACACTTAAGCTTGCAGAAAAAAAAAAAAAGATAACCAATTGTAGATAAATAAGATGTTCAACACCTAAAAATATTGTGGGCATTTCAAATTACAAGTGCAGATTTAAAGGAAGTACCACAACAAAAAAGGAGCTACCTTAAACTTAATTGTTTAAACATGACACATGCACATGCAACTTAGGTCTACCCCAAAGCTGGGGAACACCTGTCCTTGCTGCTTTTCAAGACTTGTGGTTACACAAAGTCATGGCTGACCAGACCTACTGTGGGACATGGTCTTCCATCTATGACCGCCAGCTCAAACATCACTGGCTCCTCCCCTATGTATATATATTTATATATTATGAATCAAACTCATGCATGTTTTTGTAACGCTCTTGCCTCAAGCCCAATTCATGGATTTGGAACAAGTAATCTTCATAGAATTATGAGGTTAAAAGATCATCATCTCCTTCTATCTCCTCTTCCCTTTACAGTTTCAGATCATAAAATCATAGAATGGCATGGGTTGGAAGGGACCCCAAGGATCATAGAGCTCCACCCCCCCTGCCACAGGCAGGGCCACCAACCTCAGGTCTGGAGCTACACAAGGTTGCCCAGGGCCCCATCCAACCTGGCCTTGAACACCCCCAGGGATGGGGCACCCACCACCTCTCTGGGCAGCCTGTTCCAGCCCCTCACCACTCTCTCTGTAAAGAACATCCCCCTAATATCTCATCTAACCCTTCCCTCCCTCAGCTTCAATCCATCCCCCTTGTCCTGCCATTATCTGCCCTTTGAACAAGCTGATTCCCCTCCTGTTTGTCTGCTCCCTTCAGGGACTGGCAGGCTGCAATGAGGTCCCCCCACAGCCTTCTCTTCTCCAGGCTGAACAAGCCCAGATCCCTCAGCCTCTCTTCATAGGGGAGCTGCTCCAGCCCTCTAATCATCTTTTTTGGCCTCCTCTGAACCCTCTCCAACAGTCCCACATCTTTCTTGTATTGGGGGCCCCCAGCTCTGAACACAGGACTCCAGCTGGGGCCTCACAAGGGCAGAGTAGAGAGGGACAATCCCCTCCCTGTCCTTGCTGGCCACCCCTCTTCTGATGGAGCCCAGGATACCATTGGCCTTACGAGCTGCAAGAGCCACTGCTGGCTCATGTTAAGTTTCTCAGATACTGTGATGCAAGCTCCCACCATGCCAATGTCTCCATGCCAATGTATCTCTGTAAGGAAAACGTACTTACGTGAAGTCAATGATCAGGAGCAATGAGAAACTTAGTCACACACAAAAAGTGCCAATATACAACAAGACTCATAACATCATTCAATCAAAAAAACATAGATAAGGTGTGAGGAAAGTAAATGTAAAAGTTGATATAATAAAATGATAACTAAATTCACAAAAAAATATCAAATATATAAGGTCTGTAAAGGTGACATTGAATCCCTTAGGAGATGTGATATCAAATAAAAAGTGGGGAAAATAAAACATTCATATCAAAGAAGATAACAATGCTTTGGAGGTCTGATAAAAAGTTGTGGAATTAACTTCTCTCACTGTAGAAGACAACTCTTGTTAAATTCTAGAGCCTTCCCTCAACTACACACATTTATAAACATGGAACTGACTTGCTTCCTTCTCTTCCTACCCTAACAGGTGCCACAACCAGACATGCTGCAAGCTTCATGGCATCCGTTCCTCCAGGTGGGTCTGAACTTGTCATGACTTTCCTGGCCACTCCTTTGAGTGGAGCCATGGGGTGGCTCGCTGGGTGGGCTTTGGGCTTCTCCGCAGGAGAAGCAGAGCCAGGGAAACACACCACCTAACTATGCCGAGATTCACGGTCCTTGTGGCCTGGCACTCGTAGGGCATTTCCAACATGCAGCCAGTGAAGGAGCAAGTGTGCTAGAAGGTTTTCCCATGTTTCCCAGTCTTCTCCTTTCCAAGGTCCCTCCCTGACAAGCTCTCCCTCATACATGGGATCACAGGGTGGCACCAACATTCCCAGTGCTGGTGGAACACTTGGCAGTGCACCTTCCTCCACAAGGTCTTCACTTGCTTCCTTCTCTTCCTCCCCTAACAGACGACACAAGTGTCATCGATGCTACCAGCTTCACGGAATCTGCTCCTCCAGGTAGGTCTGAACGTGTCATGTCTTTCCTGGCCACTCCTTTGAGTGGAGCCATGGGGTGGCTCACTGGGTGGGGTTTAGGCTTCTCCACAGGAGAGTAGAGCAAATGCACAGCCTAACTACACCGAGGATCACAGTCCTGGTGTCATGGCACTCAAAGGCCCTGGAAAATGTCCAACCAGTGAAGGAGCACACAAACTAGAAGATTTTCCCACGCTTCCTCATCTCCCCATTTTCCAAGATGCCTCCCTGATGAGCTCTCTGTCGCCCACGTGGTCACAGGGTGGCACCAACATTCCCAGTGCTAGTGGAACACTTGGCTGCACTCCTTCCTGCACAAGGTCCTCACTTGCTTCCTTCTCTTCCTCCCCTAACAGACGCCACAAACAGTGACACTGCTCTCAGCTTCACGGAATCTGTTCCTCCAGGTGGGTCTGAACTTGTCATGACTTTCCTGGCCACTCCTTTGACTGGAGCCATGTAGTTGCTTGCTGGGTGGGCTTTCGGCTTCTCCGCAGGAGAGCAGAGCCAGGGAAACACACCACCTAACTATGCCGAGATTCACGGTCCTTGTGGCCTGGCACTCGTAGGGCATTTCCAACATGCAGCCAGTGAAGGAGCAAGTGTGCTAGAAGGTTTTCCCATGTTTCCCAGTCTTCTCCTTTCCAAGGTCCCTCCCTGACAGGCTCACCCTCATACATGGGATCACAAGGTGGCACCAACGTTCCCAGTGCTGGCGAAACACTTGGCCATGCGCCTTCCTCCACAAGGTCCTCACTTGCTTCCTTCTCTTCTTCCCCTAACAGGTCCCACAAACACCGACAGTGCTCCCGGCTTCAAGGCAGTCGTTGTTCCACGTGAGTGTGAACTTGTCATGTCTTTCCTGGCCACTCCTTTTAGTAGAGCCACATGGTGGATTGCTGGGTGGGCTTTGAGCTTCTCCACAGGAGAGCAGGGCCAGGGAAACACACAGCCTAACTACACCAAGAGTCACGTTGGCCTGATTCACGTTGGCCCAGCATTCCTAGAGCGTGATGAATGGCCTGTCCAGTGAAGGAGCACATGTGCTAGGAGGTTTTCTCATGCTTCCCTCTCTTCTCCTTTCCAAGGTGCCTCCCTGAGCCTGGTGAACGGCGCAAACCGATGCGAGGGTCGTGTAGAGATCTTGCACTCCAGGGCCTGGGGCACCGTCTGTGATGACGGCTGGGACCTGAATGATGCCGAGGTCGTGTGCAGGCAGCTGGGATGTGGCCATGCTGTTTCTGCGCCATCAAGTGCCCGCTTTGGACAAGGCTCTGGCAGTATCCACCTGGACGATGTGCAGTGCAGGGGGAATGAGTCCTCCCTCTCCCAATGCAGACACCCTGGCTGGGGCAACCACAACTGTGGCCACAGCGAAGACGCTGGTGTTGTGTGCTCAGGTACCATTGCTTTTCCTTCCGAAAGACAGGGATGCTTTCAAAGAGCGGCCGCACTTGGTCACGTTTACACCCATTACGGAAGACACACGCAGAGACTGTGTTTCTAGTTGCTCCCATCACGGATGACCACCCTGCGGAGACCACCAAACTCTCCCACATTCACACGATCACAGGGTGGCACCAACATTCCCAGTGCTGGCGAAACACTTGGCCACATTCCTTTGTCCACAAGATCCTCATTTGCTTCCTTCTCTTATTCCCCTAACAGGTGCCACAAACACTGACACTGCTCCCAGCTTCACAGCATCTGCTCCTTCAGTTGGGTGTGAATGTTTCACGATTTTCCTGGCCACTGCTTTGAGTGGAGCCACGTAGTGGCTCGTTGGGTGGGCTTTGAGCTTCTCCACAGGAGAGCAGGGCCAGGGAAACACACAGCCTAACTACACCAAGAGTCACGTTGGCCTAGCATTCCTAGAGCATAATGAATGGCTTGTCCAGTGAAGGAACACATGTGCCAGAAGGTTTTCTCATGCTTCCCTCTCTTCTCCTTTCCAAGGTGCCTCCCTGAGCCTGGTGAATGGAGCAAACCGATGCGAGGGGCGCGTAGAGATCTTCCACTCCGGGGCCTGGGGCACTGTCTGTGATGACGGCTGGGACCTGAATGATGCCGAGGTCGTGTGCAGGCAGCTGGGATGTGGCCATGCTGTTTCTGCGCCATCAAGTGCCCGCTTTGGACAAGGCTCTGGCAGTATCCACCTGGACGATGTGCAGTGCAGGGGGAATGAGTCCTCCCTCTCCCAATGCAGACACCCTGGCTGGGGCAACCACAACTGTGGCCACAGCGAAGACGCTGGTGTTGTGTGCTCAGGTACCATTGCTTTTCCTTCCGAAAGACAGGGATGCTTTCAAAGAGCGGCAACACTTGGTCATGTTTACACCCATTACGGAAGACACACACAGAGACTGTGTTTCTAGTTGCTCCCATCGAGGATGAGCACCTTACTGAGACCGCCAAGCTCTCTCACATGCACACAATCACAGGGTGGCACCAACATTCCCAGTGCTGGCGAAACACTTGGCCACATTCCTTTGTCCACAAGGTCCTCACTTGCTTCCTTCTCTTCCTCCCCTAACAGGTGCCACAAACACTGACACTGCTCCCAGCTTCACAGCATCTGCTCCTTCAGTTGGGTGTGAATGTTTCATGACGTTCCTGGCCACTGCTTTGAGTGGAGCCACGTGGTGGCTCGTTGGGTGGGCTTTGAGCTTCTCCACAGGAGAGCAGGGCCAGGGAAACACACAGCCTAACTACACCAAGAGTCACGTTGGCCTAGCATTCCTAGAGCATAATGAATGGCTTGTCCAGTGAAGGAACACATGTGCCAGAAGGTTTTCTTATGCTTCCCTCTCTTCTCCTTTCCAAGGTGCCTCCCTGAGCCTGGTGAATGGAGCAAACCGATGTGAGGGTCGCGTAGAGATCTCCCACTCCGGGGCCTGGGGCACTGTCTGTGATGACGGCTGGGACCTGAATGATGCCGAGGTCGTGTGCAGGCAGCTGGGATGTGGCCATGCTGTTTCTGCGCCATCAAGTGCCCGCTTTGGACAAGGCTCTGGCAGTATCCACCTGGACGATGTGCAGTGCAGGGGGAATGAGTCCTCCCTCTCCCAATGCAGACACCCTGGCTGGGGCAACCACAACTGTGGCCACAGTGAAGATGCTGGTGTTGTGTGCTCAGGTACCATTGCTTTTCCTTCCGAAAGACAGGGATGCTTTCAAAGAGCGGCCCCTGTTGGCCACGTTTAGGCCCGTGGGGGGAAGATGCATGTGGAGACTGTTTCTCATTGCTCCCATCATGGATGACCACCCTTAGACCGCCAAGCTCTCCCTCGCCCAAGCGATGATAGGGTGACACCAACATTCCCAGTGCTGGCGGAACACTTGGCCACATTCCTTTGTCCACAAGGTCCTCACTTGCTTCCTTCTCTTATTCCCTAACAGGTCCCAGAAACACCAACACTGGTCCCAGCTTCAGAGCACCCATTCCTCAAGGTGGGTCTGAACTTGTCACGGCTTTCCTGGCCACTGCTTTGAGTGGAGCCATGGGGTGGCTCGCTGGGTGGGCATTAGGCTTCTCCACAGGAGAGTAGAGCAAATGCACAGCCTAACTACTCTGAGGGTCAAGGTTCTAGTGTCATGGCACTCAAAGAGCCTGGCAAATGTCCAACCAGTGAAGGAGTGCACGTGCTAGAAGATTTTCCCATGCTTCCTCATCTCCCCATTTTCCAAGATGCCTCCCGGCATAGCTCTCTGTCGCCCACGTGGTCACAGGGTGGCACCAACATTCCCAGTGCTGGCGGAACACTTGGTTGCACTCCTTCCTCCACAAGGTCCTCACTTGCTTCCTTCTCTTCCTCCCCTAACAGACGCCACAAACATCACCACCAATGCCAGCTTCACGGAATCCGTTCCTCCAGGTGGGTCTGAACTTGTCGTGACTTTCCTGGCCACTCCTTTGACTGGAGCCATGGGGTGGCTCGCTGGGTGGGCTTTGGGCTTCTCCGCGGGAGAGCAGAGCCAGGGAAACACACCACCTAACTATGCCGAGATTCACGGTCCTTGTGGCCTGGCACTCGTAGGGCATTTCCAACATGCAGCCAGTGAAGGAGCAAGTGTGCTAGAAGGTTTTCCCATGTTTCCCAGTCTTCTCCTTTCCAAGGTCCCTCCCTGACAAGCTCTCCCTCATACATGGGATCACAAGGTGGCACCAACATTCCCAGTGCTAGCGGAACACTTGGCCATGCACCTTCCTCCACAAGGTCTTCACTTGCTTCCTTCTCTTCCTCCCCTAACAGACGCCACAAGTGTCATCGATGCTACCAGCTTCACGGAATCTGCTCCTCCAGGTGGGTCTGAACATGTCATGTCTTTCCTGGCCACTCCTTTGAGTGGAGCCATGGGGTGGCTCACTGGGTGGGCTTTGGGCTTCTCCACGGGAGAGTAGAGCAAATGCACAGCCTAACTACACCGAGGATCACAGTCCTGGTGTCATGGCACTCAAAGGCCCTGGAAAATGTCCAACCAGTGAAGGAGCACACAAACTAGAAGATTTTCCCACGCTTCCTCATCTCCCCATTTTCCAAGATGCCTCCCTGATGAGCTCTCTGTCGCCCACATGGTCACAGGGTGACACCAACATTTCCAGTGCTAGTTGAACACTTGGCTGCACTCCTTCCTGCACAAGGTCCTCACTTGCTTCCTTCTCTTCCTCCCCTAACAGACGCCACAAACAGTGACACTGCTCTCAGCTTCACGGAATCCGTTCCTCCAGGTGGGTCTGAACTTGTCGTGACTTTCCTGGCCACTCCTTTGACTGGAGCCATGGGGTGGCTCGCTGGGTGGGCTTTGGGCTTCTCCGCGGGAGAGCAGAGCCAGGGAAACACACCACCTAACTATGCCGAGATTCACGGTCCTTGTGGCCTGGCACTCGTAGGGCATTTCCAACATGCAGCCAGTGAAGGAGCAAGTGTGCTAGAAGGTTTTCCCATGTTTCCCAGTCTTCTCCTTTCCAAGGTCCCTCCCTGACAAGCTCTCCCTCATACATGGGATCACAGGGCGGCACCAACATTCCCAGTGCTGGCGGAACACTTGGCCATGCGCCTTCCTCCACAAGGTCCTCACTTGCTTCCTTCTCTTCTTCCCCTAACAGGTCCCACAAACATCGACAGTGCTCCCGGCTTCAAGGCAGCCGCTGCTTCAGGTGGGTGTGAACTTGTCATGTCTTTCCTGGCCACTCCTTTTAGTAGAGCCATGGGGTGGCTCGCTGGGTGGGCTTTGAGCTTCTCCACAGGAGAGCAGGGCCAGGGAAACACACAGCCTAACTACACCAAGAGTCACGTTGGCCTGAATCACGTTGGCCCAGCATTCCTAGAGCGTGATGAATGGCCTGTCTAGTGAAGGAACACATGTGCTAGGAGGTTTTCTCATGCTTCCCTCTCTTCTCCTTTCCAAGGTGCCTCCCTGAGCCTGGTGAATGGAGCAAACCGATGCGAGGGTCGCGTAGAGATCTCCTACTCCGGGGTCTGGGGCACCGTCTGTGATGACGGCTGGGACCTGAATGATGCCGAGGTCGTGTGCAGGCAGCTGGGATGTGGCCATGCTGTTTCTGCGCCATCAAGTGCCCGCTTTGGACAAGGCTCTGGCAGTATCCACCTGGATGATGTGCAGTGCATGGGGAATGAGTACTCCCTCTCCCAATGCAGACACCCTGGCTGGGGCAACCACAACTGTGCCCATAGTGAAGATGCTGGTGTTGTGTGCTCAGGTACCATTGCTTTTCCTTCCGAAAGACAGGGATGCTTTCAAAGAGCGGCCCCTGTTGGCCACGTTTAGGCCCGTGGGGGGAAGATGCATGTGGAGACTGTTTCTCATTGCTCCCATCATGGATGATCACCCTTAGACCGCCAAGCTCTCCCTCGCCCAAGCGATGACAGGGCAACACCAACATTCCCAGTGCTGGCGGAACACTTGGCCACATTCCTTTGTCCACAAGGTCCTCACTTGCTTCCTTCTCTTATTCCCTAACAGGTCCCAGAAACACCAACACTGGTCCCAGCTTCAGAGCACCCATTCCTCAAGGTGGGTCTGAACTTGTCATGGCTTTCCTGGCCACTGCTTTGAGTGGAGCCATGGGGTGGCTCGCTGGGTGGGCATTAGGCTTCTCCACAGGAGAGTAGAGCAAATGCACAGCCTAACTACTCCGAGGGTCAAGGTTCTAGTGTCATGGCACTCAAAGAGCCTGGCAAACGTCCAACCAGTGAAGGAGTGCATGTGCTAGAAGATTTTCCCATGCTTCCTTGTGTCCCCATTTTCCAAGATGCCTCCCGGCATAGCTCTCTGTCGCCCACGTGGTCACAGGGTGGCACCAACATTCCCAGTGCTGGTGGAACACTTGGCTGCATTCCTTCCTCCACAAGGTCATAGAATCATAGAATCATAGAATTGTAGGGGTCGGAAGGGACCTCGAGAGATCATCGGGTCCAACCCCCCTGCCAAAGCAGGCTGCCTAGGACATTTCTCTCAGATAGGCGTCCAGATGGGTCTTGAATATCTCCAGAGAAGGAGACTCCACACCTCCCTGGGCAGCCTATTCCAGGGCTCTGTCACCCTCACTGTGAAAAAGTTTTTCCACATGTTGGTGCGGAACTTCCTATGCTCCAGCTTGCAGCCATTGCCCCTTGTCCTGTCCCCACAGACCAAGGTCCTCACTTGCTTCCCTCTCTTCCTCCCCTAACAGGTGCCACAAACATCACCACCAATGCCAGCTTCACGGAATCCGTTCCTCCAGGTGGGTCTGAACTTGTCGTGACTTTCCTGGCCACTCCTTTGAGTGGAGCCATGGGGTGGCTCACTGGGTGGGCTTCGGGCTTCTCCACAGGAGAGTAGAGCAAATGCACAGCCTAACTACACCGAGGATCACAGTCCTGGTGTCATGGCACTCAAAGGCCCTGGAAAATGTCCAACCAGTGAAGGAGCACACAAACTAGAAGATTTTCCCACGCTTCCTCATCTCCCCATTTTCCAAGATGCCTCCCGGCGTAGCTCTCTGTTGCCCACGCTGTCACAAGGTGGCACCAACATTCCCAGTGCTGGTGGAACACTTGGCTGCACTCCTTCCTGCACAAGGTCCTCACTTGCTTCCTTCTCTTCCTCCCCTAACAGACACCAGCAATGCCAGCCTCACAACACCGTGGGAGAAGAGGCACACAGAGACTGATGTTCCCATTGAGGATGACCACCTGTAAGGTACTGGAAATACACCTTAATAATTGCTGACAGAACCGTCCGCCCCTCCTTTTTCCTCTCACCTAACCAAACCTCATTCCTAGCACACTACATCACCACCACCGGCCCGGGCTTCCAAGAACCTAAAGGAGCCACCCAAAAGATAGACTTCAGGAGTTATTTACACACCAGGAGACAGGCCCACTATCAAGAGCCATGCACACATCAGACATTCTGTCATCCACCCTGCATTGCCACAATGCCTGGTGGAAGCTTCTGGTGATCTACAAAAAGGGAGCATTCTGACATGAAAAAAACTAAGCAAGCAACACGGAGGAGGGAAGCATTGGAACACATCAAGGGAACACTCTCCCCCTCCACCAGGCCCGGAGACACTGGAGAATACTCTGCTATCAGATGGAATGCCATAGACTCGTGGTGGTTCTTTCTTGAGAAAGAAGAAATTATTTCTTTTGCTATTGCTGATACACAGATAAAACACCTGTGTAGGACCATGTGATACTCTGGGGTGTAGTCCAAGAAATATATTTCTTTGCAGGAGAAATGTCTCAATAATGAGCCATATGCAAAAAAACCCGCAGGGGCTGCACATAAGCAATTGCTTCTGTACAGCATCCCTTAATTTAGGGGTTCCTCCTAATTACATGTTTCTCTGAGAAAATAAGATTTTGTGTACAGGACAGATATAATCAAATCCATTATGCAAATATGTGATTAAATAAAGTGGGAACATTTTTTTGAGCAATACTTCGTTTTGTGCACTTTCTAATATACCACTTACGTGTCTGAACTCCCAGCTAACAGATTATCAGGTTGGGGAATGTGTTTTCTGACAAAGTGACTGTGATGGTTTGAGCCCTGGCCAAAGGCCAGACGCCCACCAAAATCAGTCTGTTACTCCCCTTCTTAGTTGGACAGGGGAGAAAAAACATAATTGGGCGGCTCAAGAGACAAACTCGTTAATGACGCGGGCAAAACAGACTCAACACAGAGTGCTGAAGAGAAAGTTATCTCATTTATTACACTACACTAAAGAGAAAACAGTGAAAAAAAGAACCAGAGTCAGGAGTGCAACCAACAATCTTGAAACAAATGCAAACCAGGCAAACACTTTTCCTCCCCACCACTCCCTCCTTAGCAGGCTTTAGTTAGAAGTTTGCTCCCTTCTTCCCTCCCGGTCGCAGCCCAGGAGGGGCAGGGACTGGGGAAAATGGGGGTCTCAGTAACACTTTCCCCCCCCCCTCCATTCTAAAGCAGACTTCCCTTTCAGCCATGATTTTGCTCCCTTCTTCCCCTCTCCTGCTCGCAGCACAGGACAGGGAGGCAGGGACTGGGAGATGGGGGCTTTGGTCAGTCCCTTGCAAGATGGTTTCCTTCTAGGCCGGGATGGGGGCATCCATCCCACACAGCCTCCCCCTGCTGCACCGTAGGATCTCACCCACAAGAGCCAGTCCTCCACAAACTTTCTCCAAGGCAAATCTCTTCCCACCGGGCTTCATCTCTGCTATGGCAGGCAGCAATAAATCACAGTGTCTCTCAGTCCCAGTCCTCCACGGGGCTATGATGCCTCCTCCAGCAAACCTCTTTGGCTCATCTCTGGAGGTCGCTTGTGCTGGCAGGGGCTCATCTCAACGTAAGTCACGGCATCTCCTCTATGTCTCCACCGGCTCCATCCAGCGTGGAGCCTCTCCACCGGGCAGGTCGGGTCTCTGCCTCCTCCATGGGTCCTTTCCTCCGGCTACTCCACGTGCTTCAGCTCAGGCTGCAGGGGCAAACTCGGGCCTGGGTACCTGGGCGCCTCCTCCCCCAGCCTTCCCGGCCTTTTGTGTCTGTCAACTGCTTACATTTATATGCAAATAGACATCCCAATGCCCTTAATGGGCCAAACTTTGCAGCCTTCCCGGCACTCTGTGTTCTGGTGGAGTCTTTGTCTCCTATATGTGATTCTCAGAGGCGTTATAAGCAGGCCTGCAGAGGATTCCAGCAGCCATTTTCTGCCAGACCTGGCCCTCTCTCAGTAGCCAACTATGCAAAACTGCAACAGTGACTTTGCCAAACAAGGCTTGTGCTCGTGTTCTTATGCATTTCTACACCTGTAATGGGAGGGGGAAGAGAGAATATATGTAAGTTACCATCAGGAAGTGTGACCTGTCTCCTAACCCCATGCAAAAACAAAATAAAAAAGAAATAAAGGAAGAATCTGTTTGGAAGAAGCCACTTATTACAGGTGGAAAGGTCACTGATTGAGAAATGCTCCTCTTCACACTTTCCTGTTTTCTAGCCAGCTGGGAAAGGCAAGTTCATTGGGAACAGTGTAATGTGCTGCGTGTGAGGTGAGCTGGAGGCAAAGTAGTGACGTCTAAGGAAGGTGAGCTGTACGCTAGGGCAACATCCTGACCTGACAAGGAGGATGTGGTGTGGACAGCTCTGAATGTACCATTTCTTCCTTCCAGCTACCTTTTACCGGTGACCCCAGGCAGGCCTCTCCTCACCTCTCTGTGCTGTGGAGAAGGGACCATAGAGTCAAAGACTGGCATTATCCACAGAAAATGGAAGTGAATTTTGTTGTCTCCCTATGAGGAACAAGGGTTGAAGAGGGTCCGTCCCTACAGACACCCTTGAAAATCAGAGCAACCCAGGAGCCTGACCTGCCTTTCATCTATTCCTGTTATGTGGACCAGAGATTGTCCAGGCTTGGAGGAATATAGAGACCTGATCAGCACAGTGAAGACTCTCCTGGACATGGGTTTTAGTACTTCTCTAGAATAGGACCTTCCCCTCTAGTCTTCCCTGACCTGCTGTTTTGTCTCCTGCCTCTGCTCCTGCTGTGGCCTTGCTGGTGCAGTGTTGCTATTCCACTGTTTTTCGGGGTTTAACTTGATGGCACTTTTTCTACTTCTCCTCATCTCTGAACATCATTGTGATCAGACAAGCAGAAAGATCTTAGACTTAGGATGTTAGTGCCTCCAATCTGCAGTGTGCCTGTCCTGTTCAAAGCTGAGTATTCCCATACTATGTCTGTGCCAGGGGATCCCAGATGGAGACATACCAAGGTGGTATCAGAACGCAAGGTAGAAGTACTGAATTCAGTGGCTCACATATTGAATGTTGCTGTAGAAAACACCACTGATCTGTAGTTTGGTAGTCTGAGAGTCATCCCCCTTGTTTTCTGCTCTCTTCCTTGATCCATGAATATTATAGAAACGCAGGGTTCAAGAAAATTTGATTTGGTGATAAAGAAAGGGTCAAAGGGAGGGGATTCTGCCCCTCTACTCTGCTCTCATGAGACCTCACCTGGAGTACTGTGTCCAGCTCTGGGATCATCAGCATAGGAAGATCATGGAGCCGTTGGAGTGGTGAGGCCCTGGCACAGTTTGCCCAGAGAAGCTGTATTTGCCTCTGGATCCCTAGCAGGGTTCAAGACCAGGCTGTATGGGGCTTTGGGCACCCTGGGCTGGTGGGAGGTGTCCTTGCCCATGGCAGGGGGTGGGACTGGGTGGGCTTTGGGGTCCCTTCCAACCCAAACCGTTCTATGATTCTATATGATTCCTAGAGAACAACAAAAGTATTAGTGAGAGTAATATACCTAGCCATGGGAAGGATGAAAACATGTACTGTATGGTATTTGCATTAATTAATTATTTCAAATTAATCTGAACATAGCATTTATCTATTCCTACTGTCGAAATTGTCTAGCAATCAAGATCTCTAGAAATACCTGTATCTTTGAAGCTTGTGGTAAAACATTAATTAGTGAAGAATGTAGGGAAGAATTAATGAATCAGTGTTGTTCATTTACCTGGACAATTTGACGTGTTGGGGATTTTTTTCACTTGAACCATCTGGGAATCACTTTTGTGTTCCTCTACCTCCCTACTCTTTTCAGTTATTAGAAGAATTTGGAGAAGAATTGCTATCTATCTCTTACTCTTGCTTCACTGATTGCAGTGCTTGATTTGTCATTTAAATACACTGGATGTTTCCTGCTTCTTGCCAAGATGTCAAAACCAGAAGAATACAAATACTGAGTAACAAGTGTGCGTACATTTCCTCATTCATCTGCGAATGTTGTTTGTAGAAAGAAGAAACATATTTACCCTTCTCAATGTTCACTTTCAAGGCTTCCAACATAATCTTTGGCCTCTTGTGTTTTGCACTTCCTTCTTCCATTCCAATAAAGCTGGCCTTTGTGGAAGACCTTCTAAGTCACTTTCCCCTTGGGCTCCTGGACTTTCATCTTCATCCTTGATGACTGTTCCCAGAGGCATTAAATATATGGCAAAACTTCTGCCACAGATTTTAACTCCTGATAATGTCACCCAAGCCATGATGGTTGTAGAGGTAGGAGTTAGATGGACAATGTTCTGGCTCTTCAATGTTAAAGTGGTGACCAGCCCTGCCTCATTAAATGGTTACAAGACAGAAACAGAAAAATAACCACTCTGTCAAGAGAGTGATGAATGACAATTGAGCAATGTTTCATTCTGTGGATAAGCTTTGGGTTCATTCTTCAAAGAATGACGCTGCTGTAATTGTCACTAACCAAAACTAAATGAGGAATAAGAAAGATTCTTAATAGAAATATGAACATTTTTCCTGCTATTTTATGGTTCAAATGAAACTTTAGGATAAAGTGAAGTTGCAACCTATGTAATTTACTTAACTATGCATAAAATCCACTGATTTTTCTCACAATTTTCATAAAACATTATCAGCTGGCCCTGATTTTCTTCACAGTGTCTTGCAATCTAACAGTCTCTCAGTGAACAGAGTTTTGACTTAAACTTGATAGTGTCAAAAAGAAATGGGTTCATATTGGAGCTGGAAGTGTTGACTTCACTGGCAAGGTTATTTGCATGTGTCATCACAATTTGCATACAAGTCTTGGTCCAGACTCTCTCCTTAATTATCTGCAACCAGCTACCCAGGTGTTGAGACAAAGTCATCATTTACATGCTGTAGTATTCACAGAGTCACAGAATTGTAGGTGGTAGAAGGGACCTCCAGAGATCACCAGGTCCAACCCCCTGCCAAATCAGGGTCCCTAGGACAGGTCACACAGGTTGGCATCCAGAGGGGTCTGGAATATCTCCAGAGAAGGAGAAGCATGAGCTCCTTTCTGCTCATGCCTGTGGGCCTCAAGCAAAGAAACTAGCATTCAATATTTCATGCCTTTCTCAGTGAACTCCTCTTGCTGCCACTCCAACTCTCTTTCCCCAGGCCCTGGCCTGGCAGCTCAGCCCAGGACAACTGACCTCTTCCTCTCCTTTCCCCACCACATTGCCTCTCCAGTGGCTGAGCCAAGAGGCCACAGGCACCTAATGCTTAACTTTCTTGTTGCTGGTTCTGCTGCTGGTGGTAGAGGAATTGGTGGTGTGGTGGAGCTAGGGGTTTTGGCAAGTTGCATCTGTCTTGATTGTCTCTTCATTATCTTCATGTTGCATTCAACAACATCCACAGTTCTGGTGGGCTATGTTTGGAAACACACACACACACATATCATATTTGAACAGGGTCACCAGGTTTTATTTTATTTGAGTATGACAAACCTGTAAGAAATCCATGTCTCCCCAGAGATAATTGAATCTAGTGGGAATCAAGGTATAAAGCTCTTCTATTACTTTGCTGGGGAAAACCCAATTAAGTTTCAATATTCCACTACCTTCCCCAGCCCTGTCAAGGTATCTCCCCATAAAAGAAAAACACTGAGATTCCTCAGCCAGAATTGAATGGTATCTTTGGATAGGAACTCCTATGCTTGTACAATGAGATGATTGTGAAACCTATAGTAGCACAAATATTTTCTTCCAGCCGATGGAAAATGTTACTCTTGAAATATTATCTTTCTGTGGGACCCAGGAAGTTAGAAAATCTTGAATAACAAATCAAACATATTTTTGTTTCAGATCATAGGACGGTGGTTGTTTTATTGTTCTCCTGCAGAAAGAGAGACCTATAGAGCCACTCCCCTTCAGAGATGGATTATATATTCTGACGGTCCTTTCTATCGGCAGTGCTTGAGGAAGATGGGTACCACTATGATTTTGACATGGCTGCTCTTGTTAAGTCCAGCATTTCTGGAGGTCAAATCAGGTAAAGCACTTTTAGGCTTGCTCCAGCGCAGATGAAAAAATTATAGACTGCTTGGGGTCCTCTCTGTTCGTTCCATGAGCAGAAATCACACTGATGCTGGTATCAGTTTGGGCAAAAGCTTAAAAGGGGAAATTGGATGAAAGAGCAGAGTTTTGTCCTGCTAAAATTGTGAACTAATCATCACAGTGATTAAGAATGATTTAAAACACTTAGCGATGCTTTGCTGCCACAGACTAGTACTTGTCTTAGTGCCTTGTACCATTGTGATGTTTGCACCTGTGATTTGGGTATGAATGAGTCATTCTTCCAGTTCCAGAAATCTGATCTAAGAATTATGGAAAATAATTTTCTTTAAAAAAAACCAAAGTCTATTACAGAGGATATGCACATATATCTATGTCATTTACTTAATATTGCTTGTACTGTTTTTTTCTTGATCTTACGTACAATTTAATGTAATATAGCAAAAAATGAATTTCATAATCTGACACTGTGGATAACTGAGGGACATCAAAAATAATGAAAGATATGAAATACTTCTGGTTCAACATTTTTTGTCATTAACTTGTTAATTAACTGATTAATTTCTACCTCCCAAGTGACTTAGGTGACTGAGCTAAATAATTCCTAGAATAATTGCAGATGTTTTTTCTAACTAGTTATTTAAGCATTGTTATGATAATTTATATTACTATTATCTATTTCATCCATTTTTCTTCACCTGTCCTCTGCTTGCCTGGTGACAAGCCATCTCACTCTTGCTGCTCCAGTTGTTCTCTGCCCTTGGCTTCACTCCCCAGCCCTCACCTCTGCCTCCTGGGTCAGAGTAAGTGCCTGTAATCACAGACTTTTTCCTCTTTTTGACACCTTTGAAGTGTGAGGTAGGACGCAACCTCTCAAATTGCATGCCCAGCTGATGGTTATGCTCTCAGAGTGATGACAGACCTTGAGTGAAAGCAAATAAAGCTTGTTTGGATTAGCTTTAGTTTCCTAATCCCACTCTGACTTTTTGCTAGGTTTGCTGTTCTCAAAAATCCTATTAGAGTGGTTCAAAAATGTGCATGTCCAAGTGGATATTTGAGGAGATAGAGAAGATACAAGTCAACCGGTGCTTTTGTAGCTTCTCCCTTTAAACTGCCAGTTAAATGCATGCAAAGAGGGACAAATGTAGTCTGGACACTAGACCAACAACAAAGAATTAGGTGCAGCTAAGAAATCCTGTTTCTGTCCTCTGATCTGTTTTGCTCTGAATGACTTAGTGTTTAATAACAACCTAAATACGTATTTGGCAGAAATGCAAAGTATAACAAGTGCAGCTCTGGTTTCCCAAGTGTAAATACAGCAGATCTTAAGTTGCACCACTTATTTGCTCACTTACACTAGGTGGTAAAGTCTTTAATAAAGACTTTATCTTTGACATTTTCATATTGTTCACTGCAGAATGTCAAAGCAAACCAACAAAGTAGATGAGCTTTACCTGAATGAATGCAGTGATCAGATGTATGCATGATAGGTTATTAGGTATTTCTTTATCTAATAACATTTTACTGGCATATAAGAAAAAATGCCACTGAATTCCTATCAAGGTTTTTATAGTATCTTAGAGACCACTGTCCATTCTGTTGAACATTTAGTGGAATTCTTCCAGTAAAGGTACTCTTAGATATTTTACTAAGTTTACTAACTAATCTATAGGATTTGGTTGTGATGTTTGGATTCTAGGTCCTAAAACTTTTAGGGGAAGAAGAGAAATTCTGGCTAATTTTAATAAACCAGGGAGAAAAATAAAGATTAGCTAGGTTTTTTCCTCTAAAATTCTGTCAATTTTCTGAATTATCCATTTGACCTAATCCTGACATAATTTTAAGCAGTGCTCTGCTTGCTGCCCTTCAGTAGTGCCTAATATCTCATGAATTGCAGTTTATCTGCATGGTCATATTTACATTGCAGCACTGTACCAGCCCCATGAGCATAAGTTTAGGAAAAAGCCATGGTCTTGGCTGCCCAAGCTGCATCTTGCTGTGTCCCTAAAGCCTCACTGACCTGCTTGAGCCTCTGCTCTGCTTTTCCCCCTGCACCCAGGTCAACAGAGGCTTTGTACATCACAGAGAAGTGTTAGAGATACATGCTTCTGGTAAGACACAGCTTGAGGGCGGGAAAGATCTGCTGTACATCCTAAATTCCCTTAAGATGCAAATCGCGATGTCTCCTTGTTGTTGTTTAGCATAAAACAATTTGACAGCAGTGAGTAAAAGAAAGACATAAATGTGTTCTTTAAACATGTGATTGTCTTCCTAGTAACAAGGTGAGGAAAAAAATTAGTGCTATTTACATAATAGAGTTTTACTTAGGTTTCATTCAGGTACCAAAGTGCAATTTCTCAGCTTCTGTATTAAGCTTTTCTTATTTTTAAAGAATTCCCTTTCCTGCCAAAATAGCTTGTGCTTAGCCTGTTGCCTGCTTTTTCTGTGGAAATCTTGCATAAAATACATGCAGCTAATTTTGAGACCTGGAAGAGAGGAAGTAAAAAGGTGTGCGTCACCTCTGTCCTCTCAGGTATTTAATTCAGGATAGGCAAGGACCTACCAGGAAGGATGATGCAAGTGGATGGAATAGATGGCTTCTGAAGGTCACTCCTGCTTGTTTGTCTGACTGTGTTTGTGCTCAATTCCCTCTCTCCCAAAGTGGCCGGTCTCCAGCTGGTGAATGGAAGGCACAGATGTGAAGGTCGCGTTGAGCTCTACTACAGAGGACAGCTGGGGACAGTGTGTGATGATTTCTGGGACCTTGCTGATGCCCAGGTTGTGTGCAGGCAGATGGGATGTGGCCAGGCCATTGCAGCTCCAGGAAGTGCTTACTTTGGGCAAGGCTCGGGTGCGATCCTGCTGGACAACGTGCAGTGCAATGGAGATGAGGTGGCCTTGTCGCAGTGCAGTCACTCTGGATGGAGGATACACAACTGTGCCCACTACGAAGACGCTGGCGTTGTCTGTTCAGGTGCCATCCCTTACTCCTTTCCTGAATACTTTTTGCTATAAATTGCACTCAGTATGCAAGTGTCAGCATGGGGGGGTGCAGACATTGTCCTCCTGAGACAACATTTCACTCATTGAAGACATGTGATGGAAAGTTACACCAGATACATGTCTAAGCTTTCTTTCTACTTCCTCACAGAGACTTTTCAGTCCATGAAAGGGTACAGTCCTTTTGAAAAAGCCTCTTCTCAGAAAGCAGAGTCTGATTTTCCAACAGCCCTGTTCTTTCACTTCACTGACGCTGCAGAGACAGCATGGACTCACGTTTTTTTCTCACTAGGGTAGTGCACAAACTGTGACTGCTTACTCTGTGCAAAGCAATTAATAGACTCCAGGTCCAGATATGCCTTGAAACATACAGAACTTTTATTCTGTCTCAGCAGTGACAAAGAGAATAAGGAAATGAGCTGAAATTAGAGACTAAGCTACGTCTTGTGGGAATGGGGCTGGGTGAGACTCATCTTCTTATTGCAAGCCTTAATGCATTATTGTGGGTGGAAACAACTTCACAGTCACAACCTAGACTGCCATAGCCAACAACTCACTTTGCATTGTTCTTTACTTTTCAAGCTTTTCTTCAAGTTTAGGTTCATTAATATTCTTGCCCCTTATAAATATCCACCTAGATTGAGTACTCTGTTGTGTCGTGTACAAGGTACAGAAAACCTTGCAGTTTTCTGACTTTACTTTCCCCTTCCTTTGTAAGAAAACATGGTTAATCTGTATGTTATTTTCTCCTGTGTTAACAACTGATCACTATGAACTGAGAAATGGCAAACATCAGCATGTTGTTCAGGTTGTTTATGCATATATATATCAGTTTTCCACATTTCCTCAGAGGAAGAGCCTAGAGAGATGAAGTCATGTTAGAAGAGAATGCTAGCTGCATCAGTGTTCTGCATGTGGACGAAAATAACAAAACTTTCTCCTATACCTTTGTTATCATACGTGTGCTGTGTTCAGTGTCTTTCTAAGTGCTATTTATTTCTTGCAGAGACTACGACAGACTGGACATATACAACAGGTAATTCATGCTGGCCTGATCCTCTCCTAGCTTTGCACCAAACACCACCCCAAGACCACTGCCCAGGCTGGTGCCAGGGATGACCGCAGCCTGTGCAGAAGGGTATCTGCAATGATGAATGGTCCAAGCCCCGCTGCTGCTGGCAACCCCAGAGCTCCCAATTCCATGGCAAAAGCCTGTAGAGGACAGCCTCCAGACATGCCTGGGCCATGGTGTCCTATGTCTGAGAACAGGTGCCACATCAGTATCTTTCACTGCTGACACCATCTGGAAATACCCCTTTCAAGAAAAATTTTCCATTGGCTGTTACACACCTCCACTCTCTATGTTGACCCAAATCAAAATGGAGTATGCTCTCAGAGTAATTTGTCATGATTTCAATTCATTGTTGAGGAACTGGGCTTATAGTTAACACACAGATGTACCCACTGCACAAGTACAGTCCTCATGTGGCTGTTCTTTTTCTTCCTTATTCACAGAAGAGACAAGCTCACCGCCGATAACCTCCAAAATGCCAATAGCCTCAACATGGGAAACAAGCCCCATATCAGAGATTACCTCCACAGAAGCAATGACCACTGTAACAGAGAGCACCATCAGAGAGTCAACCACCATACCAGAGAGTACCTCTGTAGTGGTGACCAGCACAGCATTAAGAACCCCCAGAGAGGAGAAAATGTTCCCAATGGAGGCAACCACACCAGGACTGACAACCTTGACAGAGGAGACAACATCTCCAGTGGAGGCATCCACCACAGCACCAATGTCCTCCTCAGGACCAAGGTCATCCTCAGTGGAGATGCCCACCACAATGCAAATGACTACCACAGCAGAAGAGAGCACAACAGGTAATACTGTCCACTGTCACTAACTGATCTCCTCAGTGCCCTGATATCCCTTCCTAGACTCAATTGCACCGCAGGGAGTCTCCCATCCAAGGACCACACCAGTTAGGTCATTCCTGGCACCCAAGTCCACAGCGAGAATGCAAGCAGAGCACGGAGAAAAGCTGGTAAACTGGGGGGAGAAGGAAATTTGGGGGCAGGCCCTTTGTAGCCAATGTTGGTGAAGGAAACTGTTTGGGGAAGGATCTCCTCTCACTGCAACAGGAGATCAGTCTATCTATGCCCCATTAAGTTCCTGCACAGGTAGCAAGTGCCATAGCTATTTCCTATAGAGAGAAATAGCATGGGAATTGGGATGCAGCTGGAAAAGAGCAACCTACTGCCTCAAATGCTTTGTAAGGGAGGACAGACCTCCAGTTTCTGCCTGGGGGGGAGATGGCTATGTGAAACAAAAAAGTCACAAAGGTCATTTCAATTGAGTGAGAGAGATCTGCATGATAAGAAGTGCTGCAAGGCAGGTTCTTCTTCAAGACAGGCTAATTCAGGGTGCAAGACATGTGCTGACTGTGCTCAGAGACTTTTTCATTGACACTAAATTCTTACTTGCAGTTATAACTCAAATGCCCACCAGAGTGGCCAGATTCAACATGTAATTCATGTCCAACAGACGCATCCCCTGCAACAGCAACCATGCAGGCTCCCTGCTGTTGGGGACCACCCTAGAGATGATAGGATGCTGGGCTGGAGGGACCCTAACCCAGTGCCATGTGCTCCCTCCAGGTCCCAGTCAGCGGGCCTCTCCCACAGATCCCACACAGTGGGATTTGGTGCCCCTTCAGCACAATCCCTGCTTGTGGTCACTGCAGCCAATTGCCCAAAACAGATGGGGGTGGGGACCCTGGGTGCCAGGCTCTGGGACCCTCCTAACCCAGTGCCACGTGCCTCACCCCAGGCACCCACCTGCGGCTGGCCGGCGGGAGCAGCGGCTGTGAGGGCCGCGTGGAGGTGTACGGCAGCAGCGGCTGGGGGACGGTGTGTGACGACTCGTGGGACCTGAATGATGCCCAGGTGGTGTGCCGGCAGCTGGGCTGCGGCCAGGCCGTGCAGGCCCCAGGCAACGCGCGCTATGGCAGCGGCTCCGGCAGCATCTTCCTGGACAACGTGAACTGCCGCGGGGACGAGCCCTCCCTCCAGATGTGCAGTCACAACGGCTGGGGAGTGCACAACTGCAGGCACTCCGAGGATGCCAGCGTCATCTGTGCAGGTACGTGGGCAGCTGAGGACACCAGCTCTCCCATGGATCCTACCGGGTGGGTTTTGGATCTCCCTGGGAGTAGCCATGCTTACCTCCCTCAGCAGACATGGTCAGGCAGAGCAGCAAGGCTGAGGGCATTTGCTGCCTGGTGTTGGAAGCAGGTGTCACACCAAAGCCCCAGGGTTGCACACTGAGCGCCCAGCAGGCTCTCCATGCTCAAATGTGGAGGTGCTTAGCGTGGTTGCAAAGACCATGGCTGCAGGAAAGCAGCATGGGACGGACAGGGCTGCAGTGGGGATGTTTCAGACTGGTGTCTGGAGATGAGGTGGCAGGAGGGAGCTCCATGCTCTCTTCCCCAAGTCGTGCTCCAGCCTTTCATTGCCATTACCATGACCTTGCTGCATTCACTGACTTGCATTTCAATGTCCATGTCATTCACGTGTCCATATCTGTGTCCATGCATTGACAACAGGCTGCTGCACTCAATGCCCTTTCATTCACTCCATCTTCTTTCTTGCAGCTGCACATTCAACCCCTCCTGCTGAACAGCCATTCACAACAGGTAATTCCTGCCCACCCAGCTCATTCCAAGCCATACAGGGAGCCCTAGGTATGGGAAGAAAAGAGGGGAAATGTGTTGACTGACCCTGCCTGGCAGAGAGCTGCTCCTCCCCTCTACCTGTGGTGAGGGGCCATGGGCTTGAGGGCTTCTTCTAGGGAGGAGCTGAACCATTACAGAAGGGTGACTCCAGTCGTGATGGATCCAAGCCCAGCTCTGTCAGCCACCCTGCTATACTGGCTCTGGCTCAGCAAGTGCCAAGTGGATGGGAGTAATCCCCTCCCATGAGGCCATACAGCAGTCAGGGCAGCCAGGGATGCCGGTTGCTGCCCAGATGCCAAAGAATGGAGGTGGCTTTGCAACTTCAATCCTTGCAGCCACCCTGTCAGGTCCCATGGACACAAACATCTCCAGGGTGCATGAGTGGTTCTCCTGGTGGGATGGGCCATGCTTGAGCTGTACAGAGGGTTTTCTATAATACACCCCCATGCCCCAAGTATGTTTGCCCCCAGGCAGCTCCCATGGTCCCCCCCAAACAGGTCCCTGTGCATAGTGAATCTGCTCTGCACCTGACCAGGGTCTCTGCTTGGCCGCTGCCTTCCCATGGTCCCTTAAGTTTGGCACCATCCCCTCTTATGGTCACTGCAGCCAATTGCCCAAAACAGATGGGGGTGGGGACCCTGGGTGCCAGGCTCTGGGACCCTCCTAACCCAGTGCCACGTGCCTCACCCCAGGCACCCACCTGCGGCTGGCCGGCGGGAGCAGCGGCTGTGAGGGCCGTGTGGAGGTGTACGGCAGCAGCGGCTGGGGGACGGTGTGTGACGACTCGTGGGACCTGAATGATGCCCAGGTGGTGTGCCGGCAGCTGGGCTGCGGCCAGGCCGTGCAGGCCCCAGGCAACGCGCGCTATGGCAGCGGCTCCGGCAGCATCTTCCTGGACAACGTGAACTGCCGTGGGGACGAGCCCTCCCTCCAGATGTGCAGTCACAACGGCTGGGGAGTGCACAACTGCAGGCACTCCGAGGATGCCAGCGTCATCTGTGCAGGTACGTGGGCAGCTGAGGGAAGGCTGGCTCTCCTCTGGAGTTCACACCACCCTGTGTCCCCATCCTTTCCCCGCTACAATCCCCATCATGGATCCCCTTGCCCTCAGGTGGGACCATATCAGTGCCACAGCACCTTTCTCCTGAGCAAAGTCTCACTTGTGTCTCTTCTTTTCTCTGCATCCACAGCTACCCTGGACACGCCAGCGCCTCCATCAGGTAATGCTCTTTGGTGGCCTTTCTCACCTTTATATTTTTTGGGGGAGTGTTTGAATTTTTGGCTTTGATCTTTGTTTCTACAGCAATATCACTTTAAAGTTGCATGATCATTATTAGATGGGCTGAGATCTCCCCTTGCATCTCGGTGGTGCTTCTTTTGTGATTACACTGGTTGGCTGTGGACAAGCCATTTCCTTGCTGGGCTCTTCAGCTGGATCAAGGCGTGAGAAGGGTCTAAATCTCTAACTTTTAACCACATACATGAGTATTGGAAGGTGGTGTTGTGTACTTTGTTCAGAACTGAAGATCTAAATGGCAACAACATAAAACCATGCCAGGACTTCATAGAGTGTTATTTCATTGGCTCATTTTTGGTGCATGTGATACAGTTTCCTTATTATAATTTCTATACAGCACTCCTACAGCATTCATAAAGGACTTGCAACTTCTTTCTCCTCCAAAGTCCTCAGAGGAATAACGAGAAGCAGTAACCAAGGGGATGCTGTCTGATCAGCAAAGTGCTTCCATTTTGACTGTCACGACACCTCCCAAAATCAGGTCTCAGCTGCACCCAGAGCAGAGCAGAAAGCATCAAGGAGTTACCTGTCCAGCCTGAAGAGGGTAGCCTGCCACCATGGATGTGACAGGGAATCCCGTGTGCAATGTGAAAGGGTGCAAGGGATCCTTAATCCAAACCCAAATATTTGTATTGGTTTGGGTCATACAGAGTATCATCTGCAGTCAGCGAGACACTTGCTTCTCAGAAGCTGTGGATGAGACACATGCAGCTCAAGTTCAACACTATAGAAGTTACTGTAAATGAATTCTTTGTCGTCTCTTTCCGCAGAACCGTATTTTTGTGGTGGCTCAATCTCAAATTCCTCTGGGGTTCTGCAGAGTCCATTCTACCCTGGAGGTTACCCAAACAATGCTGACTGCACGTGGGAAATACAAGTGGAGACCAATTTCCGTGTTGCGATCACCTTTAGAGACATTGAGTAAGTGACACATTGATTCTCTGGGCAAATAACCAAATCAAAACTTACTTGAGAAGCTGGAAAACTTGCTCAAAACTGGCAACCTTCCCAATGTGAAAGCTGTTTTCAACAACATCCAGCAGCTGGAAGACTAGAACAAAATCTGGGTTAGCATAGTGTTTTCTCCTCACAACAGTGTATTTGCTATCACTACGTAGAAAATTAATAGAACCTCTGCCATGAATACTTTGAGTGCTGAAAGATTTTACCACCTGTTAGGCAGTTAAGTCAAAGTTTCTGAAACCCCTTTGGCAAGGTGTTGACATTTCTTTGCCAGGATGCAAAGCGGCAGATGCCAGGATGACTACATCGAAGTCTATGACGGGCCTCCACACTCTTCCCCACTTCTTGGGAGACTTTGTTCTGGTTCCTTTCCCACCTACATATCCTCATCAAACATGATGACCGTTCGCTTCCACAGCGATTCCAGATACACCTTCAGAGGGTTTCAAGCCCACTACTCCTCTGTTCCAGCAGATGACAACACCAGTAAGTTCCTGGTTGGTGTTTCTCAAAAGGACAAGCTTGTTTATTGGTTTTGTTTGCAAAATAAATAGCTGTGTGTATTTAAAGATGTTAGGGAAATGAAATGATGTTTGTGAAATATTGCTCTGTGTGTGAACTGACTACCTTCTAAATTAAGGAAAAACCCAGCATTTGGTTCAATTGCAACCTTTAATCTTTAAAAAAATCCTGAAAACACTAATATATCATTTCTTCTTCTACCAGCCCTTCTGTGCTTGCCAGATTACATGCATGCAGTGGTCAGCAGAGACTATCTCCAGTCCCAGGGTTACTCGGCAGAGATGGTCACCCTGAGTGACAGCCGCTGTGAACCAACAGTCACATCACGTGAGGTTATATTCAACATACCCTACAATGGCTGTGGGACGACACGAGAGGTACGCGTACCATTGTGTGCACTGAATTACAGGACCCTCTTTAAAGAGTCATGGAACGGCCACTGTGGTCCACAGTGCTCAGGACCAATGGGACCTCAAGGTTTTTAGCTTTCCATGCATTGGGGAAGCCCCATGCTTAATATGAATGAGCTTCTAGGGAGGAGAGCATGGGAGGTGTACAAACTTTCACATAGTGTTTACTTTAGAATGAGAGGAAATGGTCACAAGTTGTGTCAGGGGAGGTTTAGAATGGATATTAGGAAAAAATTCTTCACTTAAAGAGTGGTCAGGCATTGGGCCAGGCTGCTGAGAGAGGTGGTGGGGCCACCATCCCTGGGGGTGTTAAAAAAACCATGTAAACATGGCACTCCAGAACATGGTTTAGTTGACATGGTGGAATTGGACAAACAGTTGGACTTGATGATCTTAAAGGTGCTTTTTTTCCAGCCTTAAAGTTTCTGTGATTCTACTTTTTAAGTATCATAAAGGTTTGGGATGAATGTGCATTTCACAATTAGTGTTTTGTACAAATTTTCAATGAGTTGGCTCTGCCTTGGATTTAAGTTTAATTATATACGGATTTCTGTTTAATTATATACTGCAGCAAAGACCAGAGTTTGATGCCTGCATTTTTTAATTGCATATTACTCTATCAAAGATTAGAACAATTACAATTCCTTGCTTTATATTGCATATTGAACAGGAGAACAATGATACAATCAACTACTCCAACATGATCATAATTACATCTGCTGAGAACATAATCAGGAGGAAAAAGGATATTCACTTGCATATCACCTGCAAAATGCTAGAGAACACATGGGTACACGTAACATATGTTGCTGAGGATACTGTGGACATACATGAAAACCAGTTTGGAAGATACGACGTGAACATCCATTTTTATGATTCCCCATCATTCTTACATGAAGTGCACGACTTTCCATACAACGTTGACTTGAACCAAATTCTGTACTTTCAAGTTAATCTTAACAGCTCCGACCCAAATCTGGTGGTGTTTGTGGACACATGTGTGGCATCACCCCATCCTGGTAATTTTGGCCCGGCCTATGATCTAATCAGAAATGGGTAAGAGCTTTCTCAAGTTGTTCAAAGCATAATTCTAATATCCTTTCTGCATTTATTTGAAAACTTAGAGCCAATGTGAATTGGTTCTGATCTCATTATCTGCTTTATCTCATTTACTGTTTTACAGTATGAGCCTGGAAACCAGAAATGACATGTAGACCTTACGAGCACTTTGTTTCACTTCCTTCATTCTTGTCCTCTATGCAAAACTCAAAGTAGTGGGAGACAGGTAGATGAGATGAGATGAAATGGTGAAAATTGGCAGCAGGAATCTATTGTGCTTGCCATTAAATATTTTAGTAAACCGAGGCCAAGCATCAGACCCATTTTTTCAGGCCTCGTGTATCATAGACATTTAGTAGAGTCTCTTCTCCCCTCTTCACCACTTATAGTCCTCTCTTGGGGAAAAAAGAAAATTTCCAATGCTCTAACTGCTTCATAGGTCTTAAATTTAAGTCTATACTTTAAAAGTCTGTTATAAAAGTTGCATTTTTATTCCATAACATTCTGCGTACGGGATTGTGATATAAATTTGTTTTAATCTATTGTCCCCATGAAGACTAATTCCCTTCTTTTGTTTCCTTCTAGGTGTCCTAGAGATTCTTCCTACAGCCCATACTACAGCCCCTACAGCCACTCTGCCCGGTTTAAGTTCAGTGCCTTCGAGTTCATCAGCCGCCGGCGGTTGGTCTACTTGCAGTGCGAGCTGGCGGTGTGCAGGCTGGGGGACTATTCCTCCCGCTGTTACCGCGGCTGCAGTAGCAGGTTCCAGAGGGATGCAAGTTCTGCTGAGGAAAAAGTGCATGTGGTCGTTGGACCATTTAAGCTTCAAGAAGGGGGTGATGAGGGTGGGAAGACTGAAGAGGTCAAATAAGGAAAAAGTCTAGTATTTACTCTAGGATGGCTTAGGGCGTGGTGAAACGCCATAGCTCTGCCTTGCTGACGGCTGTCACTCAACTCTGCTTTCGCTGGCTTCACTGTGAAAAGGGAAGGGCTGTTTGGCCCACCCAAATGTCTACAGATCTCTTCTTCTTTCCAACAAATCGCAAACTCCCTTGTTGTCACCTGCATGTGTGAAAGGCACAACTGCTTTGGCTGCCCAAAAAGAGAGGTAGCATGTAACCCATCCGAGTGCTCTAGCTCCAGACTGGCTGTGTAACACGATGGCTGGCTGGTAGCAAACTCCAGCCTTCATGAGAAACAAGTCATTCCCTCTGTTGTGTCCTGCTTATGAAGTCTGCTCAGTGAAGTTGTCATCCCTGTTAGTATAAAGCTTGTTGAAATAGTTTAAAGGAATAAAACCGTAACAAGTAAGAGCACTTCTGACTCCCAGCTAGGAACCATCCCTTTTAACGCATCAGGTCTTTGTGCTCCAATCTTTAATAGACTGAGACCAAATTAAGAAATCATTTCAACATTCATGTCATGAGTTGTCTGGTGCGAGCATTTCTCTCCCCTTTATTTCTCTTCTCACCTCCTTCTAAGACCGTTTATCAGATGCCTCAACATTTTGTGAGCTGGAGAAAGAATATAAACAAGGCGTCAATAAATGTTTCAGGATTTATTTGATGGGAAGAAGATTTAATTTTGGGAAAAGTAGTAGGTCATGTCTGGGAAGGAAATGTAAAAATCGATCTTACCATGGCATCTGGATCTGTGGCTATACAATGTTTTGAGCATTGCTTTTAATGCTGAATGGATCTGTGTTTGTTTATAAAATGCAGAGATTTCCAAGCTTAAGTAATCTGGTATGTGAGGGGGGTAATTTAAGAATCAAAGGAAAGAATGTTTACAAAGCAATAATTCTACTTTGTCTTTCAAATTAATGTCTCTGTGATTAAAATAAAAAAAGAATGTTTTACTGACTTGAAGAGTGTGAACTATGGGATTAAAAATTCGCCAAGTGATGGGCTGAGCCCCTGCTTCTTCTTAAATGCTACATAAGGAACTCTTAAATATCTTAATATAGGCTTCAAAAAGAATGAGCTAATTCTTCTTCTTTTCACACATGCAAATTTACAGAAAATATGTGCCCCTAGGAAGCCAAGTTGATGACTCTGGATTCAGAAAAGCCTTTTCTTTTGGTTTCCATTACTTTCCCCTGTGTGTCACACACAAAAGCAGAATGTTGTTCAAGAGACTCCTAAGGACCTGTCCATCTGCATTTCCCCACCCTCATATTCCCTCCACTGGTTGAGTCCCTGAGCATCCTCTCCCACCCAAGCAGGCCCCGTATCCACTATTGTTCCCACAGCTTCATCAAAGGTGAGGACTTCAGGAAAGGTGACAGCATCTTCTCCTGTGTGACAGTGAGGGATCACTGTCCTCTACAGCCAGCCTGTTTCTCCATGTTACCTGAGAGAAAGTCTTCCCTCCAGTATTCGACCTTCTGCCCATGTTGAAAGACATTTAATGTGTTCTATCTAGAAGAGTTTTGTTGAACACCCAGCCTTTCAGAGTGTGTTTTGAGCATTCATAAATCAGCCTGAAGTATGCCAAACAGCCAAATCCCACATAAACAGCTACCATTGGTGCATGAAAACATGAAAAGCAAGAGCTGGGATTAGTGCCTTTCATGTCCTAGTTAAAAACACAGAGAATTAAAGCCAAAATGTAACCTTTTTTTTTTTTTTTGCCTTTTCTTTTATTCCCTTGTTTATCCCTTCTGTGTGGGATCAGCGTTATGCCAACACATAGTGGAGGTCACTGCCTTTGCTCCTTGTAATGAGCCTTCTGGAGCCTGCTGTTAGGCTGCTTCTTGTCACCTCCTCCACCCTCAGAAAATCCATGTGAACCATCAATTGGCAGGTTTTAATTTTGAATAACTGTCTGTCTGACTTTGGTATGGGATTATTTAAGTTTCTTCCTCAACCACGTAGCAGGTACTCCTTCACTCAGTAGTATGTACTCAACCAACAATCTCAGCCCCAACTAAATGTGTTGTTTGCAACACCATGATAAAATCCCTTGCAAGCATCAACCTATGTAGGATGAGCTGTGTTGGGAGAGGATAATAGATGAATTCTAACCAGACCACATAGCTGAAAGCACTCATACCTCCACAGAAAACCAGCATGTCCCTGAGAAACTCTCCCAAAGCAGCTCTTGAGAAGTTTTCATGGAAAGAGAATGGATCTGTAGCAACTTGACTTCAAATACAACTTTTTTGGTGCAATATTGTGCAGGCTGTGGGTTCCTGCCAGTGTGCTGTTCCCAGTGGTACCACGCAAGGTATTTAGCCAGCATTGGGGTTAAAACAGAGAAACAAAGTTCTGGTTTGCTCATCCATATGCTGAATTTCCTGTGCTTTGGTGTCCTGTTTCTCTCTCTAGTCCTAATTTGGAATATGAAGCAGATAATTCGACTTTGTAGCCCCCTTTCCCAGCAACATACTAGGAAAATTATGTATAATTAATAAACATCCATTTGTTTGTTTGCACAGCCAACGGATAGGTTCATTTTTCAGTTGTTAATAACAAATACCCATGTTTTGTAGATTGAGACTAAAAAATATTGTTAATTAGGGGGTGCAGGGTATGGGTAAGAACCACAGTTTCTCTTGCCCGAGACTGAGTGCTTGCACCAAATTCCAATTAAATAAGCAAATTAATATACTCTGGAGACCATTTTTATTTGGCTGAGCGATTTATTTAGGCTGAGAGGAAACAGCAAAGAGATTTCTTGCTACTGACCCACTGCTGCCCTTTGTTTCTGACAAGTTCAGGACAAAAAGAATTGCTGCTCTTTGTTGTCCAGCATCCTTGGACCCAAGCACAAATTTTTGCACAATTTCTGTTAATTGTCTTATGTTTCAGGAGGAGATTTTTCCTTATTTATTTGCTTTCCTTTATTTTGTTTTATCATTTCCATGGGGGCCTTCAAATTTCATTTGTATTTGTTTTGGTGGTTTATATCTAGCTGGGGGAGGGAAACTAAGGAGATAGTAAAATTCAGACAGCATCTTGTGTATTTTACGAGATTTTCTGTCTCAGGCTCAAGAGTTATGACACAAAAAGCCTATTTTGATAAGTCATGACTAGCTGAGGAGACTCATCGTTGACCCAGCTGGGTCATTGGGAGTGAGATTTGTTTTCATTTCCTAGAATAACACTTGGGTCACCTCTTTTGCTCTGAATCACCTGGAGCCCATCCAAGCAGATTTTTTCCTTGTTCTTTCTGAATTAAGTTAATTAGTCACAGGCTGTAATGTAGAAATTAATTGGGCTGCTGCTGTTGGGAAGAGTCTGCCAAGTTGGAATGGATGTTGTCCTCTCTTGTTTTGTTTTCCTCCCTTTTTTTCAGTTTTCAGAAACTATAACTTCAGACAGGTGGCTTCTTTCTTTCCTCCTGTCTCTGTGTGAAGAACATGAAGGCTGTATTTTGTCCTCATTGTCATGCAAACCTGTTGAGTCCAAGGAAGCTTTCTGTGGGTGAGTGACTAAACAGAATAGATAAAATGTGGGGTTTGAACTGCTGTAGTCAGATGACTGTTGCCTAGTAGCCTTGGAGGCTGAAATCCATCTACTAGGACAGGGGTGAAGGTCAAGGAGAAACCCACCTACTAGAGATGGGGATGAAGTCTCTTGTGGGTTTTTTTCCATATTACTTTTTCCTCTCTCTTTTTCTTCCCCTCTCAACCCTGCTCCTACTATTCAGAAACCATCCCAATGTGTGTCAAGATCTTGTTACTCCTTGCCTGATGTCCCTTATCCCTTCTGCTTATTGCTTTTTAATTTAGGCACTGAATAAAATGAGGCACCTGATATAAAGAGTGAATTTTCTTCTGTGCCTAACCAGTTGCTAACACAAAAGGACCCTGACTTGAGGGCTCCTCAATTGCTGAAATTATGTGACTATAGAAGGCTTATACACAGGTTCAGCTGGGGATGTTGAGATGTTTCTGAAGCACTTGGCACTAGTGACTACCACTTTCCACTGCTAAGCCTGGATTCGAGCAGAGCCTTTTTTGCATGTGATATGATGAAAATTGAGCTATGCTGATGTGAGGGCTCTGTTCTCTCATACAAAGACATGGCAGGGATCATGACTGAACAGTAATGTGGAAAATCTAGGCCTTCTTTCCAAAGTGCTTTCCAAAATCCTAGTCATAGGCTCAGAAACCGAGCTGCGAAACTTCAGTTGCAGGAAGGGTGGCCAAGACCTATTGCTTCAGTTTCTTTTCAAGCTCCTGGGCAGCTTGGGCAGCCTGTATTTGAAAGCTGCACACTGTGCATGTAGAGTAAACACTTGAGCTGTGCCTTGCCAGGGTGAAACAAGTTGCCTTTGTTTCATAAAAGTTCACTGGAGTTCTCTAAGGAATGTATTGTTGAGGAAGACAAGTGGACTACTCTCTGCCAACACTGCAAGGATTAATCCAGGCATCACATGAGATGCTTCCCAAAAGCTGTGAAGTATGACAGCTGGGATGACACCTACAGATCAAGCTGAAAATTAACTGTTTAAAGTACAGGCTAAAATCTGTAGAGTCTTTGAGGGATTTCTGGCATTGTGGATTTTTAAAAAGCACTTTATTTAGTAGCAGATAAGGCAGTCCATAGCCATGGTAATGTTAAAGCTGCTCTGGTGCCCAGGGTGTAGCTGCATGAGCTGCAGTAGCAGGGGCTAAGACCTCAGCCAGCTTGTGGTACCCCTGCCCTGAGAGGTGCTCCAGATGGAGCTTTCCCTGCTGGGACTCAGGTTCTCCAGGCTGGTGGTCAGCATGAGCAGCCCATAGAGGGAAGTACTGCAAACCCCTGAAACCCTCTCAGCCCACAAAGCCACCCAGCTGGACCCTGGGCAGAGCCACCACTGCAGATATGGGCTGGGAGAGCGGGGGTCAGGTCTGTGAGGGGATAGGGGAACATAACCACAGCCCTACCTCCACTTTGGGACAGAGGAGAAACTGAGAGGTGGAAAAAGTCTACTGTCATTTTTCCCTTGGCATCACGAATTTTCTCCTTGGCTGCATGCAGCTGATTCCCCTTGGGCTGGTGGCTGCCAGTGGCTATGCCAGGGGAGTGTTTAACCACTGCTCCATAGAAGAGAAGGCCTTCAAACAGTAATTAAGGTAATTGAAAAATCAAGGTAAGATAAACAAGCCCTTGCCAAAAAAAATTAAAGAGACTGTTTTTAAAAGTTAGAAGTATCCCCACTGCATGAAATCATTAACCTAAAAAATAATAAGGCTGCTCAAACTGCTGAGCACACCCCTCCAAATCTACATGCTTATAAACCCTGAAACATGTTTTGTCAGCCTGGGTAACAGGAGCTCCATGCTGACCACTCTTCGGATGCTACTGCTGCACAGAGATGTCTGCAGGGGTCAGGTACTGTGCCTTGTCCTGTTTAGTGCTGCCTCCCTGTCCCTTGTGTTTTTCTCTGAAATCTGTACTGGTGGATTTTGAAACCTGTCTCAAGGGCCTTCAAAGCAGTGGCTGCCACAGGTGTTCAGTGGGCTTGGGGACTGGAGATGCCACCAAAGCTTTTAATTATTTCTTGTAATGCAGAAAGCACATGTATTGCATTGTAGGGAAAAATACTTAATTATAAGTAATCAGTTTTCTTTAGTGTGTTGGAGGGGCTTAGGCACAAGTACAATGACACTCTGAAAGGGGACTCCAGCAAGCAAGGAAGAGCATTTGCTGCATATGCATAGCACGTTGGTTGTGGTCTAGAGGTTGGACCTCTAGGAAGAGGAAGGAAGGTTTAGATTAGATATTAGGGGAAGTTCTTTACAGAGAGAGGAGTGAGGTGCTGGAACAGGCTGCCCAGAGAGGGGGTGGACGCCCCATACCTGGAGGTGTTCAAGGCCAGGTTGGCTGGGGCCCTGGGCAACCTTGTGTAGCTCCAGGCCTGGAGGTTGGTGTCCCTGCCAGTGACAGGGGGTTGGAACTCTGTGATCCTTGGGGTCCCTTCCAACCCATGCCATTCTATGATTCTGTGACACAGCCTAGGTCTGAATTAGTGCTAGGCAGATCTGGCCCTTGAGGTGAGGTTCTTCTGACACAGTTCCTGTAAGCTTCAGGAATAACAACACTAATCCCTAATGGGGCACACATGTTCAATTTTCAACCCAGTAAGTGAAACACCCATGGCAGTGATCTCCTGCTACGATGGTGTTGGCAGTGGCTTCTTTAAGGCTGCTTCTAGTGAGATAAAGCACAGTAAGACATGGTGGAGTCCACACAGATGATGATAGTGTTGTGTCAGTGTGACTCTATGCAATTGCTGTAAGGATGCTCACATGCCTCACTCTTTAAAATCAAGCCCCAGATCAGCAGAACTTGAGTCTGGTGCACAGCATGGGTCAGAGCACGCTTTCCCTGCTCATGGGCTCCTTAAAAAGCTGCTCTAAATGGTTTCCTCCAACAGCTTGACTCTGCAGAGGTCACTAAAAACCCATCTGTCACTCTCCTAGTTGATCTGATTCACTTTTGTCTTCCAAAGAATTGTCAGTGTCACTCGGAGTCCATCCAATGCTTCTGTACATAACACTGCTTTAATCACCTCTAATCTGTATTAACCAATTCTATTTGCTAACTACCAAGACTAGGGAGGAGCACCAAAAAGCACTCCTGAGGCACATTCTGCCCTTACGGAACCAACAGTGTTTCACACAGGAGACTTTTCATGAATTTAAGGTCCTAATCCCACATGCCTCACCTTGACAAAGCTTCCATTGAGTGCCTGTGGATTATTTATTTGACTGAGATAATCAGGATAAACCAAACCCAAAGGTTCAGAGTCATGACTCTTTTGCAGAATGTGTCAGATCCCTCTAAAGAAGGAAGTGCTGTGCTCAGACTTCTAGATTCTCACACAAATTTAACCCTGATGATTTTTTTTAATATGTCAGATAGTAAAAGAAGTTGCAAAATCTTATCCTGTTCTCCACTGATTTCCCAGTCAGCTCATAATCTCATGTCTCACCAGTTTTGTCACCTTCAGAACATGTGTATTACAAAGAGCTTAATTAGCCTGTTGTTGAATGCTTTCTGAAACAAAAATGGGCCTTGCAAACAAAGAAAGGCGAAGTATTCACAGAATCATAGAGTGCCTCAAGTCAGAAGGGACCCATAAGGATCATTGAGCCCAACTCCCTGCTCTCAGGACCACCCAACACTAAACCTCATGACCAAGAGCATCATCCAGGTGATCCTTGAGCTATGACTGGCTCAGTGCTGTGACCGCTTCCCTGGGGATGTTATTCCAGTGACCAACCACCCTCTCAGTGAAGAACCTGTTGTAAACATGTGGTTAACTTTACAAAAATTGTGATTGCTAAAAGTGTGTATTTTGCCTGTTTCCTCCTGCCACGGATTTTATGGGAACTGAAATACTTGGCAACATCAACTTCATATTTCTTTGACCATTTCTAACTTGAAATAATTTTCCCTAATGTAAACAACTCCCTGTTTAAATTATTACCAGTTCATGGTTAGTTTCTTCAGTAATTTATGCATGAGAACTTCCTAAAATATAGTATGTTTTGACAACAGTGAAAGCAGTAATGCTGATTTACGTGGTTTTCATTAATCTAACCACAGATTTATTTTTTTTTACTCTTTAAGGAGAATTAGTAATTGAAACTAAAAGATATATCTGGCTTGCAAAGTACTGAAGAGATGGGACTTTATGAGCATGAAAAACTTCCTCAGCGCACCAGGTTGCTTAAAGTCCAAAGTCTTAAAACAGAAAAGGCATTGCAGAAAGCAGCTTTTTGACTTGTTTGGTTTTATCTGTTGGGCAGAGTTACCTCACATGCACAAAGAAATGTCTGTTCTTACATAGAGATGTCTCTGAATCAAAATCCTGAGAAACTGTTATGGTCTCCCCAAAGTCTAAATAGAAATGGAGCTTTCATAAATAGATCTTATTTCTTGAAGGAATCAGACTTGGACAGAGTGCATGGTTAGTCTGTGTGCTTCAATCCCTGTTTCTTATTATTTACTATCAAAATCTACTTAATAGAAATTTTAAGGCATTATTAGTCATGCTGGAAAGCCACTTAAAGGGTGCTGGAGGCTGGCACTGGTGGTACTCTACATGACCCCTACCCATGTTACCTGCTGAGACTGAAGGGTTTTGCTAGAACCTGAGAAAACCTCTTTATTAAGACTATACCATTGTTCACATGAACATGAAGAGCAGGAAACGCTTCAAGAATGCAGCAGGCGCCAAGACAAGCAACCTGTATTGACACAAAGCCCTGGCCAGGTAACAGGACGAAATGACCTGTCCCACTGCATGCCGAGCCAAGATCACCGATACCCATTTACCTTGGCATCACCTTCATCTCTGACAAAGATCTTCCCTTGCAGGATTCACAGGGTGGACTGGGGCTTCCAGAGGCTGGACAGTGACACCCTTACCCCAAGGCAATTCTTCTCTGTGAGCCCTGGGTCTGGCTTCCTGGTCAATACTCAGTTGTGTCCACAGAAGGTGGCTTCACGTCAAGTTTCCACTTTGCTTTAAGTTTCCACTTTCCACTAAGTTCACCCTAACTGTGGGTAACTAGTTTGAAGGTTATGTTCTTGGGGGTTTGATTGACTTTACCCAGGGTTTGCCCTTTGCTCTACACATTCTTCAGTGTTGAGAAATACCTTTCACTTCAGAACTTATCAGGGGAATGGCTAGCACAGAGAAAACATGAAAAAAAGAATGCAGTGAAAGAATTTGCATGTTAATTATAATTGATAATGGAAACTAATATTAGGATACAGCACAGCTCCACATAGACTGCATGGGTAACAGGAGCAATGAATGTATCATGGGCCTTAATAGGAGTAAGCAACTAGGCACATACACAGGGTCTCCAAACCTCACCAGAATACTGCATTTCCAAATGCAAATCCTAGCACAAAGCTGTGAAGCAGACATTCAGCACCCCTTGTTGTGCAGGCATTGTGCCCAGACCCTGCTAACCTCAGGCATGCAGAGATAGGGGTGTAAACAGGACCAGGGCTGTCATTATCTGATAATCCTACTGCCCTGAGGTGGCAGGGATTGGGGCTGGGAAAGGCAGTGTTTGGCTCCTCTGCTTGCCTGCTTTTCCTTGTGCATCTTTTCCATGTTGCTGCTCTTCTGCAACGTATTATTTCATTCCTATATTTGTTTCCAGGTGGTTTTCAAGGAATAAAAATAAGAAATCCTCCTCTACCTTCACATCTTGAAGGCCTCAAAAGTCTCTTTGAAGCTGGTCATCCCTCTCTGCTTTCAGAAACAAAAGAAACTGATTAAATAGAGCACAATGTTTCTTCTGAAATCAGTGTTGTGGCTTGTCCCTATATCTGACTAAATAATTTTTCATCACTCTTCAAATGACACTGGTTGTTTTTTAAACAGGCAAGTAAGTCCTTGCCAAGGGCATTTCATCACCAGAGGGAAATATCTCCCTTGTCTCCCCAGGCCAGCCCTGAAGGCACAGATGAGTTCACTTGTGTGTGGATCCAGGTCTCCTGGTCCTCAGCCCAACTGGCTGAGAGCTGTTTCTGCATGGCACTGCAATCACTTCCACTGCAGCAGAACCACAGAACTGTAGGGGTTGGAAGGGACCTCAAGAGATCGATACATCCACGACCAGACTGTTGGGAACACAAAGGGTTCAGCAAGAAACAGGATCTGTTGCATGAGAAGTCTTCTCAAAAGTGTAATAAGTATATTTAAGGAAATAACAAATACATTACGACATCATGGGGAAAAGCACGCTGTTCTGTGAGTATTTGTCCAAGAAATACATGTATAGGAGGAATTCGGTCAGTCCTAGTTTGTTCCTTCAAAGAAACTCCAGACAACTTGCAAATATTAGATATAAGATGTGGGCCAGAGTTTCTCCTCATCTCTGCTTGTGCAGAGATGTATCCTCCAACCTTGGCAGCAGACAGGTGAGGAATGGAAACAACCGTCCTGCTGTCTCTTTTACTTTTTCACAGTTGTTTTTACCTCTGTGTATTTTTTAAAGGCATTTGCTAAAGTGGAGGACCCTAAAAAAGGCCTGTGGGGTCAGCCCACCCCACCCAAAAGGTGCCCGCTCCCTAAGGACAGTGCCTCGCTGCCCTCCAGTGGTGGCAGACTCCAGAGCAGCTCTCCCATTGCTTTCAGCCCCTCAAACGATCACAGAATGTTAGGAGTTGGAAGGGACCTCAAATGATCATCTAGTCCAAGCCCCCTGCTAGAGCAGGATCACCCAGACTAAATCACACAGGAATGCATCCAGGCAGGGTTTGAATGTTTCCAGAGAAGGAGACTCCACAACCTCTCTGGGCAGCCTGTCCCAGGGCTCCCTCACCCTCACAGGGAAAAAGTTCCTCCCTATATTCAAGTGGAGCTTCCTCTGCTTCAGCTTGAACCTGCTGCCCCTTGTCCTATCGCTGGCCATCACTGAGAAGAGCCTGGCTCCATCCTCCTGACTCTTGCACTTTACATATTTATAAACACTAATAAGGTCACCCCTCAGTCTCTTCCAAGCTAAAGAGGCCCAGCTCCCTCAGCCTGTCCTCATAAGGAAGGTGTTCCACTCCCTTCATCATCTGGGTGATGTTAGACCCAGATCCTTGTGGAAATTATAACGCTAATTGTCCTGAAAATTCTATGTTTAAATATCTTTGGTATCTTACTTTTGTTTGCAAGTGCTGGAGATGTTGTCTGGTCAGAGCTGCAGAGCAGTATGACTTCATGAAGAACTTGCCCCATAGCAGAGGTGTCCTATGGAGAATGTGTCACATACACAAACACAGGTATCTCTGTCTGTGTATGTGCATACATATCCCATCCTTTACATGTGCTACTTCCCAAAACTCAGATGCTAGATTTCACAATGCAATATATCCACATGTAGTTAGAAAATCCTGGAAAAGCTTTTTCCAGGGAGAAGTAGTTTTGCCAGTGTAGCAAAGCTTCATTCCATGAAGGAAGACACCCAACCTCCAGCACAAAACTATTTCATTACAGAACAACACTGTTTTCTATGACTGAATTCTGATAGATTTCCTTAGGAAGATGTTGTGGGAAAGAGCTTTGCTATTCCAAGACCACAAAGGTCAGCCCTACTGTGATCACTGCCGGTTCCTGCCACACAAGATTAGTCTGCTTGCTTAGCTTTGGGCTGAAGTCTTACCACCTCCTTTCCGATGGTACCTTTCGATGCCTGTGATGGGAGCTGCAGTTTTTAACGTGGAGGCTGGTTGTTCTTTGTCACTATGGGTTAGCTGTGTGAATCACAGAATTATAGGGGTTGGAAGGGAGCTCCAAAGATCATCGGGTCCAACCCCCTGCCAAAGCAGCTCCCTAGGACAGGTCACTCAGATAGGCATCCAGACAGGTCTGGAATCTCTCCAGAGAAGGAGACTCCACACCCCCTGGGCAGCCTGTCCCAGGGCTCCCTCACCGGGGAAAAGTTCTTCCCCATGTTGGTGTGGAACTCCCTGTGCTCCAACTTGCAGCCATTGCCCCTTGTCCTGTCCCCACAGACACTGAAAAGGGGCTGGCTGATTCCCCCTGTGTCCCACACTTCAGATATTGATAAACATTGATCAGATCCCCTCTCAGTCGTCTTTTCTCAAGGCTGAACAGCCCCAGCTCACTCAGCCTATCCCCATAGGGGAGATGCTCCACTCCTTTAATCACCTTTGTAGCCCTTTGCTGGACTCTCTCCAGGAGATCCCTGTCCCTTTTATACCAGGGAGCCCAGAACTGGACACATTATTCCACATGAATCTCCTGCCCCTGTGGGTTTGCACCTACCACCATTACGTCTTAGATACAATGAGATCCAGCCTCACTAGGCAAGAAGAAACTGACTGGGACTATTGGTTTCTTTGGGAATTGTTTTATAACAGAAATTGAGGAATGCTGAAAAAGCAAATATTGATACTTCTTCATATTCAAGCCAGTCAGCCATGTACCCTGTATTTCCCTATCCCTATATTAGGGCTCAAATAGAGGTGCGCTGAAGTGCCACTGATTAAGAGCTTAGTTCATAAATAGATTACGTGCCAACAACTTGATAATGTGAATTATGTCCCCACTTTCCATCACTCTCCTGCTGCATGGGATTCCTTGCACAATTAGCTTTACTGCTGGCTGAGTCACCAGGCAGACACAGAAGCGATTTCTACAGGACTTTACACTTCCTTGAGAGGATATTATTGAAAGTCCAGCAGCAATCAAGGAAATACTTTCATTACAGGATGAATATGAAGTGCACTGAAATGGCATGGGCATATCAAGACTTCTGTGATGTCCATACCACATTGTTCAGACCCAACTCTTTAAATCCAGAGCATGTAGAACTGAGTCAAATCACACGATGCAATGAATTTGCTTGCTATTGTTTCAAGAATAAAATCTTAATGAGACATCAATTGGAATTTTGGACTGTTTGTAAAATTGCTTTTTCATTCAAAAGTGAAAAATATTTGTATTAAATGACTTAATTACTGTCAGGAAAGAAAACTGATCCATGTTGTACTGTTCAGGACCAGCTTACGTGTATAGAAGTATATTGATAAGAAACTAGTGTAAACACACTTAGTCACTTCAGGAAATGACACTGGATTCAAGTAGCACACACAGAGGGAACTGGGAGCTTAGCCACCTGACATGACTGGCTTTGCTCAAGAATCAGAGAAACTTTAAGGTTGGAAAAGACCTCAAAGATCATTAAGTCCAACACCACCATGTCTGCTATAGAAGGCACTGAAAAGGTAGTTGTATATTGGATATTAGGATAGATATCACACATCCTACTGTGATAAGAAAAGCATTTACAGAAAGAAGGTTTATGTTAATTTTTAAATCATCTGAGAAAACATAGCTCTGCTGTTTCTCTCTCTCTAGCTGAGACCTTCTCCCTGACAGTACAGACTGAGGTAGAGCTGGAGGCATCCTTTTGGGGTATCAGAACTCACAGTGGTGTTGACATCACCACCTCATGCCAAGGATAAGTCTGGATGGCTGGACAGATCACAGAATCACAGAACTGTAGGGGCTGGAAGGGACCTCAAGAGATCATTGAGTCCAACCCCCACTGGATCCATGGCTTTCCTAGAGGAAAATCTTTTCTAGCTGCATAGGATAGCCTTTCTAGGTGGGATTCCCTTTTTGCATGCAAATCACCTAATCTGAAAAGACACCGTGAAAACAGGTGGCAAAGGTTAATGTCCAGCATGGCCTGCTGTGTATTTCCTCCTCACAATGACTTTTTGTCATGCTTTCTCCTAGTTCATTATTAATTTGTATTTATACTGGCACTACTATATCTTCTGTCTCTCACCCTATGAGAACAAAAACCTGCTTCTAGTTTCTCATCCTCACCTGAAAAATACGTTCTGCCTCCATCCTTTTGTGTGATATCTTTAATGCTCCACTTCCTCAGGCTCTCCACAGTCTGTGTTTATGAGAGATATAACACCCAGGACTCTGTGCAAATGGGTGTAGATCACTGCGTAAGGCCCTGTGACTTCAACCTGCGCTGGTCTTCCCCAGAACAAGGCATGGCAGCTGGTCATGACCCTCTGTTTTCACATAAAAAATTCCTTTACTTGCACAGGTTTACCATTGTACAATGCTTACCTTCCTTTGGCACAGTTCTCACACCAATTTAATCTGATTTAGTATGGTTGTAAGCTGGAAACCGACATAACTGGCGGTATGAGAATCCTTACCAAACAGCCTAATCTCCAAAAGTAAATCACTGCTTCCTGGAACAACCACATCATCAACACACAGCCAAAAGGGTGCCCGGGGAGTGTTTGGGAAGATCTCAGGGTAGCCAGTCCGGAACAGCACTGTGATCTGGATCTACCTATCCGGATGTCTGGATGTGTCCTGTGAAATGAAAATACTCGGTAAATCGCTTCCTTGGCATGGATCTGGAAGTTCAGGAGGAAAGATCAAATTGCACAGCCCACATCGTTGGTGTAGACCAGAACTCATTTAGTATAAATTCTGAAACCACATTGGGTTAGGACAGACAACTACAACGACAATGGACCTCCGAGTGACTCTCACCTGGTTGCTGCTAAGTGTTGCTCTTCTGTCTGAACCAGGTACTGCGCCTAAAATGTTTTCATGCTTCCAGGGAGATGTTACAGGCAAATATAGTTACTAATACAGACTGGCTTTGCTAGGAAGTGGTGGCAAAGAGTCTCCTAGAACATTTGTACTGTAAGATTGTTGGTTACATTTATCTCTTCATTCAAAGATTCGGATCAAATCCATAGGTGATGTCCAAAACTGGAGGTCCTGAAGAGTATTCTCATTGTTTCTCTTCTATGAGGGGAATAGTTTGGGGAAGTTGTTATCTAAACCTTCTTCTAATCTCATTTTGAATTTAAATTCTTCTATCCTGCACATTTAAAAACTTAGAGAGAGTCAAAAAGAAACAGAGAGCAGCCTGGCAGACCCAGGGGGGAACATACATTACTATGGTGCCATGTTCCTTCAAATTTCAAACAATACCCCCAAACATTCCGTATAATCTTGCTAATTTGAATGAGATACTTTGATTTTTTAATTACCAATGATGTGGACACAATAAATAAACTCTTGTCAATCCCTTTCAAAAAGAGATAATGTCACAGAGTGTAGATTGAGGGATTGGCTATATTGGATCATTTATAAGACTACACTGCACTTTGAGAAGGTGGTCAAATGCATCACTGCAGCAACCCTATAATCTTCATCCTTATTCCATGGGTTTACTTTTGTCTTTGATGTGACCTGATGTAGACCAGATTAACATTGACTGGAAAAAAAATCACTTAGGATCCAGTCTTGCAAATGCCAAGACTAAAGCAAAAGCCTGTGAATGTCTAAAGACCAAATGCCAATTTGATAAAAAGAAAGGGAAAAAAAAACATCCCCAAATGAAATTTCTCCTCAATTTAGTGGTCGAATCAAGCACAGCTCTTCAGAGCATGCTAATTCTAAAAGAGGGAGGATATTATTTTTAAAAGCTGTCATTTGAAATCACTGCTTTGACCCTTGTCAGTCTAAATCATTTTTCCTTTCAGTGAATATATTTTCAAAGGTATTTATGTTACTAAAACTTCAGATTAAGAACTTCTTCATGGGGAAGGTGACAGAGCCCTGGGACAGGCTGCCATGGGGGGTGTGGAGTCTCCTTCTCTGGAGAGATTCCAGCCCCGTCTGGACACCGCCCTGTGTGACCTGTCCTAGGGAGCCTGCTTTGGCAGGGGGTTGGACTCGATGATCTCTGGAGGTCCCTTCCAACCCCTACAGTTCTGTGAATTCAATGAACTATCAAAACCACATGATCAAACCACAGGTTGGTACCCTGTTTTGGAAGACCGTTTCATCCCCTGGTATCTGAACTATGATGCCATGGTCTGGTTTAATCAAACTTACATTTTTTAATACGTTAAGCAGAATATATTATATTCCTCACTGCAGAGTTAGACAAAGCTGGGCTTCCCGTGTAGACCTGAGCAGGCATTTCCAGAGATTTAAGCTAAAGCTGGGCTGTCAGCCAAAACTACTGTCACAGTCTGCAAAGGTAAATGGTCCACAGCCCCCCTGCTATTGTGGTATGCACATATGGCAAATCTAAGTAACCCTTTCTGCTACCCCAGGGAAATCTGGCAGAGCTCTGCACCCAGAAACCCATGTTTTCCCTGGAGGTAAAGGGTTTCTTGGGACAGATCCCTTTGCTGTTTGTGCTGTCATGAAATAAGGTCCTCTACAGTCACCTTCTGCTGAGCTGTGAGGAAATGAGCATGTCCTTCCAGACACTGGGAGGAACCACAGGGCTGCTTTGAAACCACACCACATCCCAACACTTAACTACATCTAGCTCTGCATCAACACCTACCAGCTCTCATCTCACCACAAAACACAAAGGATACCTAGAACCATGAGGTGATACCTTGTGCCAGTGCTAATATGTTGTTTATCCACCACAGCAAATGGGTTTTGGTGGAACTCACCAGGAGGAAGTCCAAATTCACTGTGGAACTGGATAAAAGACAGATTTAAACCCAAAGGTAAGAGGGTGAGACATGCTCTTCAGTGTGAACATACCAGACACACCTATAGAGCTACATGGGCCAGCTCTGGGTGAGCTGGTAATCTCAGCAACATGGCCAATGATAACCTGCAGTGACAGATCAGGTCCTGCGGGCAGCAGAGCCACATCAGTGGGGCTGAATTAACTACACTGATTCAAGCTCTGCTGTCCAGCTCCCTGCCCTGTGCTGCTCTGTGCACTGGAGGCATTCCCCAGTAAGCACTAGGTCCTGGGGACATGGAAGCACTGGGCAGCCCATCTCTGCACAGATGGGGATGCAAGCCTAGGTAAGAAGTTTAGATATCCTGGGAATAAAAAAACTGAGATGTTTGCCTGACAATTTTTTTTTAGTAATAGCACAAGGGGTGATGGCCTTAAGCTAAAGGAGAGTTTTAGATTAGATATTAGGCGGGAATCCTTCCATTTGAGGGTGGGAAGCCTTGGAACAGGGTGCCCAGAGAAGCTGGGGCTGCCCCTGGATTCCTGGCAGGGTTCAAGGCCAGGTTGGATGGGGCTTTGGGCACCCTGGGCTGGTGGGGGGTGTCCCTGCCCATGGTAGAGGGTGGGAATGGGTGGGCTTTGAGGTCCCTTCCCACCCAAACCAATCTGGGACTCTGTGCTTCTATGATTTTTCTTTAGATCCTGATCCACAACTGCGACTGGTATCTGGAAGTGACCGATGCTCTGGGAGGGTTGAAGTTTACCACGAAGGCAAGTGGGGGACAGTCTGTGATGATCTATTCAACATGAAGAGCGGCGGCGTTGTGTGCAGACAACTTGAGTGTGGCCAAGTTGTGTCTGTCTTGGGGTGGTCTTACTTTGGCCCTGGCAGAGAAAACATCCTCCTGGATGACGTGCAGTGTAAAGGAACAGAATCTTACCTCTGGGACTGTCCGCACGCCGGCTGGAACAAACACGACTGTGGACACAATGAGGATGTTGGTGTCATCTGTTCAGGTAAAAACTAAAGTAAAATTAACGTTACATGCTCTTTAAAATATATTTGTATTTTTCTGATGACTATAAACACAAGGAAAATCAGAATAGAGCTTGGAAATCAGCCTACAAGTGAGCTGTGTGCGTGTGGGTCTGTGTGAGGGAGGAGCAGATGGATGTCCTGGACAAAACCCCAAGATTTGTAGCTGCAAGCACAGAGTATTGGGATGGTGAGAAGAAGGGAATTCAGGACCATTTTAGTCAAGGGCTGATTACAGGCTGCTCCCAAGATAAGAAAGGCAACCAGTTAAGAGGAGCTAGAAGTACATCCAGATGTGAACCAGGCATGCTGAATCAAAAATAGAAATTAATACTTGTCGTAAACATGACTGAAATCAAGGATTTCATTGCTAGAAGCAGGCTGTTTTGGAAATAATATAAGTAACTGTCGGATAAAAGTAAATTTTTGGGTTTGGTTTTTTTTTTTCTTTAATGGTCACACATGTGGCATGCTCCATGGTTGCACTGCCAGCTAAGGCAGGGCTTTTGAGACATAAATCCATTAGCTCTTCACAGCCTCTCCAAATGCTCAGGGACAAATTTTTAATTCAAAAAATTAAGTCATGTTATCACAGCTCCTTGGCAGACAGCATTCTAGGAAGGAGAATGCTCCAAACTACAAGTTGTTGCTCAAAAATAATATTTATTCATCCACTGTAACATTGATTTTGTTCTTTGGATTGCTCACAGGAGCAGTATTTGTCACCCATCTACTACTAATTAGGGAAAACACAAGGTGGGTCTTAGTACTCCAGGTCTAAGTTTCTGATTCCTGGGTTTTTTACTGTTCCTGAAGTAATCAAGGCACCCAGGAAACCCTAAAGTACGGACACTGCTTATGTTTCCTGGGGGGTTTAAGTGCTGAGTTAATTATGAATGCTCTAATAATACACAGCCACAGAGGAGTGGACACTAAAAATGTAGTTTTTGATCGGATGTAGCCCAGAAATAAAAGAATGATTCCCAAAATAATTTATTCTCAAGACTTGAACCTGCAAAGGGACACTGTAGAGCCCTGAATTGTTGCTGCATGCTCTGTGCATCTCTTTTCAATGGTCTGTGGAGACAGGACAAGGGGCAATGGCCTCAAGTGGGAGCACAGGAAGTTCCACACCAACATGGGGAAGAACTTTTCCCCAGTGAGGGTGAGGGAACCCTGGGACAGGCTGCCCAGGGGGTGTGGAGTCTCCTTCTCTGGAGAGATTCCAGCCCCGTCTGGACACTGACCTGTGTGACCTGTCCTAGGGACCCTGCTTTGGCAGGGGAGTTGGACCCGATATGCTCTGGAGGTCCCTTCCAATCCCTACAGTTCTGTGATTCTCTGTGCTGATGGCACCACTGGCAATTATCTCTGAAGTTCGTTTAGAACTGCCCTTAACCAACAGAAATCTCACTCTACCTGAAATTAAGAGTCTGGCATGTCAACCCAGCGGTGCACAAAACCTGATGTTTAAACCACTTCACCCGTGTCTCAGCTGTCATGACCATTCTCACAGTTCTCTAATAACTTCTTTCCTTTGCCTTCCAGAATCCTTACAAAGGCCCACAACTTCCATGACTACGTCTACCACAGACAGCACTGTTGTGATGCCCACCACAGAACCGCTGACTTCTACACACAAAGGCAAGGCAAAACAAACCCTGCACGCGTGGACATCTCCAGTGATGGATGCAGTTTGTTTAGAGCAGACAGAGGGAATTCAGTAAAAAAACATCTTTAATTACTCTGCGTGTAATTAGCCTTGGGAGAGCCAACGGCCAGCACCATCTTAATTTTCAGAGGAAAACGTGGTTGGAGGGAAAATGGGCATGTGATTAGGGCTACCTACCTGTCCAGTTATCAGGACTGCGTGTCTGTGTGGTGGGATCTCTACAATCAGCTCACGTGAGGCACTCTTAGCTGAATATTTTTCCTCACCTTCAATTCTTTCAATCATCTTGCATCATTTTTCCTGGTTGTTAAGTTAGTGCAAAGGTAGAATAGAATAGAATAGAATAGAAACACGGTGTGGTTATACCTTGCTGAGACCTGCTGGTTGCAGCAGGCTCCCAAGTTCACTTACAATTACTATTCAGCAGATGTTCTTCTGAGCCACATCACCAAAAGTCCAAGTCCACATGCAGCTATAGGATGAGGGGTGATGGCTTTAAACTAAAAGAGGGTAGATTTAGGTTGGATACAAGAAAAAAGTTCTTCAATATAAGGGTGGTGGGTCACTGGCCCAGGTTGCCCAGAGAGGTGGAGGAGGCCCCATCCCTGGAGATATTCCAGGTCAGGCTTGATGGGGCTCTGAGCAACCTGATCTAGTGAAGATGTCCCTGCTCACTGCAGGGGTGGGACTAGATGGCCTTTGAAGGCCCCTTCCAACCCAATACATTCAATGATTCTATGATTTTCTTTTCCATGAAACCTGATGTATGAATGATTTCACAGACCCTGGAAATGTCTTTTCTTCTACATGGTGGCAATTCTGTTTAGTAATTTATTCCCCCACCCCTTGGCTGCCTCTGCAGATTCCTCCTCTGCCCCCAGCCTGAGCACAGCATCTGATACATCATCTGCTCCAGGGACCTTGACCACCTTCGAGCTAGGTGAGGCACAGTTGCATGCTTAAAGTCACTTCCAACAAATCTCATTCTTTATTTCCCCTAACAGTGGCTACTTTGCATCTTCCCAAATGGCTGTTCCATCTCCAGTAGTAAAAGAATACAGTCAGAAATATTTATTATTAAATATTGAATGCAGGTGAAAGTCTTTTTTTCAGCTAAAATAAAAGCCTGTGCATTGGCTCACTGGCCTGCAAAGCCCAAACCTATTTATGTCCATCAAGATTTCAGTTTACATGCTCACCCCTAACTGCTGCCAATCCCTCCTTTTTTTTTTCCTCAACTTTCTCTTGGCCTCAGTCACAACTTCTGAACTCACTGATGTCACAGAGGAACGCCTCACAGTGACTCCCAAACTCCCAACCACAGTTTATAAAGGTAAGAAGAGTCATTTGGCAACTGATAACGAAGCCAAATATTCTGTTAATCTGTTTTTTTTCAACTGGGATCACATGTGATTGTGTCAATAGGTAAAACAATCACAGCAGACAATTACCAATGAAACATCTCTGTGAAGGAACAGCCCACTTTAAAAATATCAGGCTGTCAGGACATATGGCAGCTCTAGGCATTTGATGATTGATACACCTGAGCTTGCAGCTATGAACACTATGCTTGCAATTTCATAAAGCAAAATCATTGATCATCCAGATCATCATTATTTTGTGTGTCCAAAATTCACAAAAACTCCAGAAACATTAAATTCCAGGCATTTCACTTGTCCCCCTCAGCTTCTCCAGCTGTTTATCAGACTGATAACACAGGTTTTTATCAAGCCTGAGACCTAAATCAGGTCACACACTCCTCAAATCACACTTGTGCTTTTAATTGCAAGTTGCAACCGTTGGGTTTCTCACCCTCACAGACTCCTCCAGCAGCACAGATGATTCCGTTGCTTCCACCACCATCCTGGATATCAGCAGCACAGCAGAAGTCCTGAGCACGCTGCAGACAGGTAAAGGGCATTTGCACAGCATGCAGCATGTTAGAAATAATGTGATTAGAAGTGTTGATTAGGAGGGGACATCAGGGGAGATCGCAAAGCCACCACCTCACAGTGCAGGCAATGCTTGTCTGAATTTCATCAGCTTGGTACCAACCTGCCAGCTCTCTGTCTGTCACTAACACGACCATCACTACTCCAATCAGGAGTTACAGATGCTACATGCAAAGCCTGCTCTGAGGGAAGCTGGATGGTGCAGAATTTGAACCAGAGAATCTGAGGGAAATCAATCTTTTTTTACTGTAAGAAGCATGACTCAGGGAAAAGTCACCCAATCTCTGTTCCTCAACACTTGTAACACTGCCTGTCTGGATTCTGAACAACTTATAAGCCTCAAGGCTTGGTCATTCTTATCCAGCCAGTCCGGGATGAAGGGCAGGTCCTGCACTCCCTTTTGAGGGTTTCTCAGCTCAGATTCAGCCTCTCCCAACCTGTGGTTCAGGATGTTGCAGGCTTGGCACAGTGAGCTGTGGATGGGAGAGCTGGCTCTCCCTCCAGCACCCCCTCCCACCAGATAATGGTGATCCTCCATAGGGCGGTGAGATCCATCAGAGACTCACAGGAAAAACAGAGGCTGTATTTCAACATCAGCCCTGACAGCCTCTCCCTCCTTTCTCTAATGACAACTGTACCTCTAGGAGAGAGACTTTCAGTCAGATAAGGCAGGGATAGCTATAATACTGAAAACAATTTCCCTTCGTGGAACCAGACTGTCCTTTGTTACTTGGCTTTTTGAGCTTCTTAATATAGTTGACAAAACAAGCCCTGTTCCTGTTTTGGGAAACTACATACCATAAAGAGAGAGACATACCATAAAGAGAGACTACATACCATCAAGAGAGCCAATGGAATCCTGGGGTGCATCAGGAGGAGTGTGGGCAGCAGGTCACAGGAGGGGATCCTCCCCTCTGCTCTGCCCTGGTCAGGCCCCACCTGGAGTGTTGTGTCCAGTTCTGGACTCCCTGGGATAAAAGGGACAGGGATCTCCTGGAGAGAGTCCAGAGGAGGCTACAGAGATGATTAAGGGCCTGGAACATCTCCCCTGTGGGGATAGGCTGAAAGAACTGGGGCTGTTCAGCCTGGAGAAGAGAAGACTAAGGGGGGACCTTATTAATGTTTATAATTATCTTAAGCATGGGATGCAGGGGGAAATGGCCAGCCCCTTTTCAGTGTCTGGGGACAGGACAAGGGGCAATGGCTGCAAGTTGGAGCACAGGGAGTTCCACACCAACATGGGGAAGAACTTTTCCCCGGTGAGGGTGAGGGAGCCCTGGGACAGGCTGCCCAGGGGGTGTGGAGTCTCCTTCTCTGGAGAGATTCCAGACCCGTCTGGACGCCTATCTGTGCAATGTGAGCTGGGGAGCTGCTTTGGCAGGGGGTTGGACCTGATGATCTCTGGAGGTCCCTTCCAACCCCTATGATTCTATGATAAATGTTACTGCCACTTCTGGTTTTGCTTCTCTTGCTCCTTTTGCTCCCCTTGCTCTCACTGAAACAAGTCTGAAACTTTTTTGATGCTTGCCATGCAAAGCATCAACAAGAAGACACATTTCTGAGCCATGTCAGCGGCTGTGGAAGACAGCTAGTACACAGACTCCCTTTCCAGAAAGCCTGAAGGCAATTACATTCATCAGGAGCTGATTTCATTCATTCAGACTCACCTGAATATTCTTTCCCTTTCCTTTCCTTCTCACAGCCTCTGACAGTACTTCACTGGCCCCACTTGGTACCTCAATTCCAGAGACCCCTTTCACAAGCACTGAAGGTAAGAACAGATGCTGTGCTATAACATCCAGTAATTGTGTTTAACTTTGTTTAAAATAGATTATGTTGGTAGGATTATAATAACTATATAAAGTTCACAATCAACCAACTGTTAATTAATTGTTTCAGCTTCTAAACCCCTCCTAAACCCCTTGTTTCCAAGATATGGGCTGCCAAGGTTTGGGAGATAAGTAATTAAAAGCAATCTGAAACTTGAAGCTGCTTGTGCTATTTTTTATAGTGTATATAAGTGTATAATTTAGGTATCAGCCAAAGTGTCCAAACAGCTTTTGCCTGGGCATTGGAGAGCATCAGAGATTTACTCTTCACTTTAACCTTCACTCTAAAGATTCAATAATCTTAAATAATTCTTTCCCAGTCTTAAAGATGGGGGTGCCACCATGTAGGAGAGTTCAGAAGCTGCTTCTCCACACTTTCTCACTCATCCCTGCTGGAATCTCTCCCCAAGGAAGAGGGGATGGCAGAGTGCAAAGCACTCCAGGCTGTAGTTGTTTTGTGATGGATGATGTGAGCAGAAAGTTCACTCAAACGCCTGCTGCCTAAGCACCAGACCTGCTGCCTAGATACTTATTGCCAGTATTAACAACATTTTCCCTTACCTGAGTGATTATTACTTGGAGTTTTGACTCTAATTACCAGATTTTAGAGGCTACAACCCAATTTGCTTTTCCTGCAAGGACATAATTGGCAATCAAATTGGCGATCCTCAGCTGCAGTTGCTGTCACTGATCAACATTTTTCTCTGATGATATATTTTCTCAACCCTTTCACAGTTCCTCCAGTACCCCTGTATACTTTCTTTGCACCCTCTTCAGTAAATGGAGAGACCAAGGCACTACCTACACCAGGAACCCTAAGCACAGCTTACAAAGACAAAGTTATAGTTGGAAAATCAATTTTACATCTCAGCAAGCTTAAATGTGTGTGATGGAAAATGTGCAATGAAATTTTAATCAAAAGGGCTAGGAATACCTTCCTTCTTTCTCCAGTAGCTAAGAAGCTAGGACATCCAAATTTTAAATATATTTATTGTGGGATTTTTGTAGTGATAGACTCAGGTGGAAGGACAAGGGGTAAGTCCATGTTTGTTCTCTGAAACAAAGCTCCTGAATCTTTACACTTTGTTATTTAGCAAAATGACAAACCCAGATGCTTTTAAACAGAACTTAAATTCTCCTTCACACTGATGTTTGGTCATTATTCATTGTTCCTGTTGGTCTTTTCCCTTGAAGCTTCAACAGATTATTCTGTCACAGAAACATCTGCCCCGGTCACAGACAGCACTGAGTCATCATCACCTTCAGCATCCCCATCTACGCTGAGTGGAGGTAAGGAACAGCCAGGTACAACCTGCATGCCTTCCATTCTGTAGGTGAAGAAATGTCTCCATCCTGCATCACCATTTGGGTGAGGAGGGACTGTTTGGGGCTCAGAAAGTCCCTGAGGCAGCCAGGAGGCAAGCCTGAGCATGCTTGTCCCATGCATGTACTCTTCCTCAGCACCTCTTAGTGGTACCTGTTGGGATGAGGGAATTAACTCACAGAGAGCTGGGGTCCAGCCCTTCTTCAGTGCTGATCCTGCTTCCATGTGCATGCAGATGTCCCACCTTTCCCACATCCTCTTTGTTAGGGCACCTCTTATTCTGGCACCTACTCTGTAATACAGTTTGCAAGTCTTTAATGACTGAGGTGCTGGAATGAAGCTATGAAATAACTTCTTGGGCATTAAAAAAATCTTAAAACCAGAATTTCACCAGACAGGGACATTTTGCATCAGCCAGCACCTGATCTGGGACCTTCCTATCCACCACATGCTGTCCCACCTCCTCTTCTAATGAAGCAGAAGGGGATAGGACCAGTAAGCTTTAAACTCTTATACAAACCTCCACCAGAGGAGAGTACTAACTGTGCTTCACCTCTAAACTTCACAGATATTTTCAAGGCACAAAAAAAAATTGCATTGGACTCTATATTTGAAGTTCTTTCATTGATGAACTTCTGTACTGCCTCACAGTTGCTCTTTTAGTTCTCTGCAGACTCTGAGGAGCAGAGAATCTGGGTGGCCATCCTTTTCACAGCCCCCTTCAGAGTAGTGAAAGACACTTCCCACAAAAACTAAATTGAGCTCTTCAAAGCTTTCCTCAGAGCTTGTAATTTTCAAGCCTTTTCTATTCTTGATTCATTCATCCAAGCTCTCCCCATTTTCTCCATCTTTCTTAAACGTGCAATCACCCTCTCAGCAGCTGTGGTCTCTCTAGCCCCAAGGACAAGAGGAAACGGTGCTAAGCTACACCAGGGGAGGTTTAGATTAGGAAAAACTTCTTCACACAGAGGGTTGATGGGAATTGGAACAGGCTGTCCAAGGAGGTGGTATTTAAATACCTCTCTGGAGGTATTTAAAACATGGTTAGATGTGGTGCTGAAGGACAGAATTTAGTAGCAGATGGCAGATTAGGGTGATGGTTGGACTTGATGATCTAAAGGGTCCCTTCCAACAAAGACAGTTCTACAATTCTATGCCAATAAGTAGCTGACCGAAAGCAAGGCTGAGACCAGACTGGCTCACTGCAGCAGTAACATTCCCAACATCCAGTTTTCCCACAGTCCTTCTGTGCCAGCAGAAAGGATGATCTTCCCTTTGTGCACTGCTTTTCTCCTTCTGTTCCACCTGTGACCACTGACTTTCACCTTGATGATTTACTCACTTGATGAAGATCACTTTGAACTCTCATGGCCCTCCAGAGAGGGCACAGACCTTGCCCTTCCTTCTGCCACACTACCTGTACTCTTCCAGCTTCAGTGGCAAGGGCTGCGGGTCTCACTATGGTACAGTAGCTGTGGCTGGCTGTTTAACACCCACACCATCTGCTAGTCCAAGATGCTGCACGACATAATAAACAATTAGCAAGGCACCTGGTCATTTCTCTCTTTACAGCCTTCTTCTCCAGTGTTTGTCTTCTACAGCCTTACCTATGCTGTCAGTTCAGCACTGTGACTCAATGCCAGTGGTAGAAGCACTAGAAAGTGCAGTACCACAGAATCACAAGGTTGGAAAAGACCTTTGAAGATCATCAAGTCCAACCAATCCCATCCTAAACCAAACCATATCCCTAAGTACCTTATCTACCCATCTGTTAAAGACATCCAGGGAAGGTGACTCAACCACATCCCCGGGCAGCCTGTTCCAGGCCCTGACAACTCTTTCAGGAAAAATTTTTCTCCTAATGTCCAATCTGACCCTGCCCTGGCACAGCTTGAGGCCATTTCACCTTGTCCCATCTCCTGTCACATGGCTGAAGAGACCATCACCCACCTCTCTACAACCTCCCTTCAGGTAGTTGCAGGTGCTTACTACTCCACCCATTAACCTCACTCCAAGCAATGCTTTCATGCTCAAGAGCTAGGTTCTAACCACCCTTCACTGTAACAAATGCTGTCTTTAGAAATGAATGGACAAGTCTTCATCACAGTGTAGAAGATTTCAGCCAGTGTTTTCCTACCTCTTTCCTGCCAGCCATTCTACTTTCAGAAGGATAGAAATGAAAACTTTCCTGCTTTAAGGAATATTTTACCAAGCTTTGCTGCTTGCCTTGTTTATTCAGGCTGGGCTCCACTCCAGCTGAATGAAAGGAGTTTGCACTTCTTCACACATGTCCGTGAAACTGAGAAACTAATGTGGTCCCTTGAGGTTTAGTTTTTGTTTGCTTGGTTTCCAGAACTTGAGCGTGAATCCCTTAAATGACTGATCTGTTGGCTGTTATATGGGCTTAAGGAAATAATATGTGGAATATAGATGTTTTCCTAAGAACTACTGTGGAGCTTATGTGCTTGCAACTGCAAAGGACTTTGCCTGGGTCAACTCGACCAAGTATTTGAGCAAATAATTTTATCTTATTTATACATACTGTGTGTAACAGGGATGCTGTTCAGTGGTTAAAGAGGAAAAAAGGCTCCTCTGTCGCTGTAATTTGTACATACTGCAGGTAAACTGGTTTTTTGCATTAAAGGAAGGGGATTCTTCAGTGTTAAAGCCTCAGAAAACCTAAATGCTCAACGATCCCTCTGTTTTCTAAACTTATGCTCACTGATCCCTCTGTTTTCTAAACTTAACTGAGCACTTTGAAGAGATACAGATATTATTTTCTTTTATTGATTTGGTGAAAGTAAAAAGCTGCCTTTCAGCTGTCTGTAGACACCCCCAGAATAATTAAACATTAAGGATTCCTGGGACTGTTACTTAATAAGTCTTTTGCTTTCTGAAAAAGCACCCCCAAAATGTTCAGATTGATGTTTGTACTTCAAATTAATTAAATAGTTCATCTACTTAGAAACTTTAATAGGAAAGATACCTTCTTCCCACAAAGCCATTTTTAATATCAGCTGAATAACAACAAATTTATTTCTGCCTGTAATTTAAATCAAGATCCAGATACACAATTTTTAATCTGCCCCCTTCTCACTATTCCCTCCTGGATTTAGGTAACTAATATGTTCCAGTTCTTAAACTTTTTATTTGACCCCTTTCACCATCGCTGGTGAATACTCAGCACCTGGATCAACAAGCTAATTATCTTTTGTCTTAATTACCTTTTTTTTCCCCTCCCTGAAATCAGATTTGGCAGTCTTGTAGAAGTTTAGACTTAGATTTTGGGAAGTGAGCCAAGCACGTTTCTTTACAGCCAACTTTTGCAGAAGTAAATGAGCATGGTCAGCAAAAAGGAATTAAGAGGAAAGAGGGTCCTAGAAAGCATGGCCCTCATTCCAAAAGGATGTACATTAGTTGCTTACAAATGGCTGCCAGGTGACAGCAAAATATCCCCAAATGAAAACCTCATAATCACTGACCCACCAAGGAGTAAGACAGGTGTGTGTACTTGGTACAGTTTATGATGGCCACAAACCAGGAGGAACTCAATTATGCTGTCAGCAGTGTCTCTGAATTCTGCCTCTGAAAGAAAAATACACTCCAGGCCCATAAAACTAATTTGTGACTTCGTATCTCTAAAAGCCTTTCCCTCTGAAAGTGGGATAAATGTGTGGAGTAATCTGCAAGTACCCAGCTCTCAGGAACGAGCACGGTCTGTAGAAAGAGCTCTGCTACTATTCTGGGGAAACAATGCTGTGCCGACCATCTGTTACACCAGAGGGTTAGAGAGGATGAGAAAAGGAGCTGAACCAGGCACTATTTAAAGGGGAAAAAATACCAACACAAAACCACAGAACTATATTCCTTAGACAGCAAGGCATCTCCAGAAAAGATTGGGTTTAAAAGGGTGGATAATGGCAGGACAAGGAGGAATGGACTAAAGCTAAAGGAAGGAAGGTTTAAATTAGATATTAGGGGGAAGTTCTTTACAGAAAGAGTGGTGAGGGGCTGGAACAGGCTGCCCAGAGAGATGGTGGATGCCCCATCCCTGGAGGTGTTCAAGTCCAGGTTGGATCGGGCCCTGGGCAACCTTGTGTAGATCTGGGCCTGGAGGTTGGTGTCCCTGCCTGTGACAGGGGGTTGGAACTCTATGATCCCTGGGGTCCCTTCCAACCCATGCCGTTCCATAATTCAATGATTTGTGCTCATCCATTAGAGAGCTCTACAGTGTAGGTGAGACTGAAGGTGAATACAAGGTATAAAACCTTGCAGAGAGTGGGAAGAAGGGGCTGCTAGCTGCACGCCTGAGGGTCGTGTGCCCCAGAGATACACATGCTGTGGAAGAGGACTATGATCATGCCCATTGGGTATTGCATGTAGAGGGATGGGTCTGAGCATCTGTATCCTACAATGGGAATGACATTGAGGGGAGGGCCCTCTGTCAGAGCAGAATACATTGTGGGCCACCTGCTCCCATCTTCACTGGGGGGTACTCGGCCACCACCTTGAGTGAACACCCCTGATGTGCTCTGCAGGCTCCTCCTTCACAGCAGATACCCGGGCTTCATCCCTGCGCCTGGCAGACGGTGACAGCCAGTGCTCAGGCCGCGTTGAGCTCTACCACAACGGCAGCTGGGGAACGGTCTGCGACGATGACTGGGACCTGGCAGACGCTGAGGTGGTGTGCAGGGAGCTGGGGTGTGGGGAAGCTCAGTTGCCCCTGTCTGAAGCCCATTTCGGCCAAGGCTCTGGGAGCATCCTCCTCGACGACGTGCAGTGCGGAGGGGATGAAGCCAGCCTGTGGGAGTGCTCCCACAGGGGGATCGCTGTCCACACTGCCGACACAAAGAGGATGCTGGCGTCATTTGCGCAGGTACGCTAGCACACCTCTCACAAGCCAGCGCTTCATGAGCTTGCCCGTGGCTAAGATTTTGATGCACAACTTGTTTCCATCAGCGGAATCATTTCAGGAATGAAACCAAAACCTATGAGGGTTGCTGGGGTTTTCTCTCTTTGTTAGCTCATGCAGTTCCTTCCTACAGGTTTGTATTTTAATTTTTTTAAATTTTAATTCTCAGATGCTTTGGCTGCCTGGAATATCACCATCAGTCTTACCTGACACCACTTCCTACTCTCTTACCTGGCTGTTTTATGCATTGCTATTCAAATCACAGTTTTACATCCTCACTATTGTATTCAATCCTCCTCATCCTGATCTTCCATAAATTATGAACCATGACTAGTAAATCAAACTTCCTTTGATTTAGGAGGGATTCATTTGTAGTAACTTCTTTTATGAAAGGAAGTTTATCCTTTCCAAATCAATTCCCAGTATCCTGCCCGGAGAGGTGGGTGCAGCTAGAGAGCCTGAGTCACAGCAGATAACAATGCCACAGCATGTGGTGGTGCATGGATAAAGCTCGTCCATGTGGTGGGCACTCGACAAGCCTAAAATGACCAAGGTGAAATGTAGCTAGCTGAGAAGGGTTGTGGCTGAGACCTGGCACAGACCATTGGCTTACAGCTTATTCTGAGGATACCTTTCCCTGGGGGAATGTCAAAGCCGAGTTCTAACAGAGCTAGGCTTTTAGCAAAGACCTCAAGTAGAGTTAACACACAACCCAGGCAGACACATGTCTCTCTGGGGAGTTCCACACCTAAACCAATTAAAGATTACCCCTGCAAGGTAACAGCAACCATTAACACCCGACATTTCAAGAAGGGTTTGCAACCTTCTCCCTTTCAGTGATGATGCTTCTGGAGACATGTGGGTTGCTCTGTATCACTACTGCTTTTTTTTATTCTCACACAGCTCAAGAATATCTACTGTAGCCAAACCAGGAATTCGCTTTTCTCTTTCCTTTCCTAGAGCCGCTTATTCCCCTGTCCACAACGGAGCCTGTTCCTGCTGGTGAGTTCTCCCTACCTGAGTCTTGCAAAGTTTTCACAGCTGATGGAGTTTATATAGTAACTTAAGCACTGGTAGGAAGGCAAAAAATTGATAAGTAAAAATTTCAAAGCAAGTAAATGTGTGTAAGGTGAGTTTCTGGGATACCTGAGGTTTATTTAAGTGTTTTGCTGTTAGTTCTGGTGTCAGTAGGAATGGTTATGTTAGCTAGACATGGCACCAGAGGCTGAAAGAGGAAAAAACCATCTTTGTATTTGCTACCAGGTGTATGTGGCACACTAAGAGAGTAAGGATTTAGGATACCTGCTGAACTGACATGATGTGGCTTGTTACAATCAGATTAATTCAGGGGTTTGCCACTTCCCATGCCGACACCATGAAGTCAGCATTTGCTATCGGACAAACGCACCCAGATGAGCCCATCTCTGAGGGTGCTGAGTCCCATGCGTTTCCTTCTGCTCTTCCCAGACATGTCCCTGAGACTGGTGAACGGGGGGGACATGTGCGCGGGACGCCTCGAGGTCTTCCACAACGGGAGCTGGGCGACCGTCTGCGATGATGGCTGGGACATGATGGATGCCGCGGTGGTGTGCAGGCAGCTGGGCTGTGGAGACGCCATCGCAGCCAAAATCAATGGCTTCTTTGGAGAAGGCACAGGAGAGATTCTCCTGGACAACGTAGAGTGCAATGGGGATGAGTCCTCCCTGGAGCAGTGCTCTCACAAGGGGCTGGGCACACACGACTGCTACCACAAGGAAGACGCTGGTGTTATCTGTGAAGGTACTCACCTTGCTGATGTTATTTACTGTGAATCAAGTTCTCTAAGCCAGTGTGGGTGAGAGGAGGAGCTCCGTGCAAAACTGGAGCCACTGTGGGAACCAGGGCCAGGGGAGGTGGATGACAGCCAAGAAGGGTAGGGGCAGGGGCACCCTGGTCATGGGTGGGAACTTCGCCTGTGGGCTCCATACATCCTAGGACCATCTTGTCCTTCCAACAAGTGAGACTGGCACAGAAGAAACACCTGCAGCCTTCCCCATGGCTTCAGAAAACATCCCCTCGGCTGTGGTTTTGGGGAGAACCCCGACTGTGCTGCTGCTTTGCTCTCCCTTATAACTGAAAGCACTGATCCGGCTTCCCTTCTTTTGATGCTCTTTATTTTCCCTCCTGACAGTCTCCCTGAATCCCACCACACCTGAACCAAAAGGTATGGAGTTTTTCAATGTTCATTTAGTTATCCCAGGTTTAGTCCAACACAACTTATCCCACAGCAGAGTGCTGATACCCTTGAACTTCAGCAGCACTGAGCCAAAATCTGTGCTCTCACAGAGGTGAGAGCATCCTTACCTCATCATTAGCTGAAGAATTCAAGGTGCTAAGGTGGACATGGACTCCTGGTGGGATCCATGGACAGAGTTGTCCTGCCACATTGAGCTCTTGTGCCTCTGTGAATATACACAGAGCCATATGCATGGTCTCCATCCAGCCTCACAGGCAGTGGGAATACCACAAACTCATTCACACTGGTGTCAAATTATGGGCTAAACTGCTGTAATGTAGTTGGGTTGGGGATCTCATTATACCAGGCCTCATTACACCTAAACGATAATGCTGCTTTGCCAATCTATGCTTGCTTGCTCAGTACTGAACAAGTTATTAAAGCCTGGCTTTTCTCTTCTCTTTGACAGCTTTGCCCAAGACAGCTGAACCAGGTATTTATTTCTGGTCCCTTACCGAACCGTGGTGAGAACAACAGTGAAGCAGCTGAGGCTGCTGCTCTGGCTCTTGGAGCAAGAACACACATCTAAAATACAGACAGTATTGAAGCTAATCTCTTTTTTTCCTCACAGCAACAGTCACTCCTATTATTGAACCAGCAGATGATACCACTTGTAAGTAATACAGCGTTACTCCAGCTTGCGTGCTCCGGTGCCTGCCCAAGCCCTGACCCTGTGTTGACTGGCTCCCTCCCAGCCTCCACGGTGTGTGTAATCTCCTGGATTTAACCATTAGCTTCAGGGGTGGTCCCAGTCACTTCTAGCTTGACTTCTACACACAAAAAAAAAGGGGAAAGGAGCTTGGTATTCGTACAGGAGAAATAAACACAGGACCACAGCTAACCCATGGTTTTGCTTTCTCTCCCATCAGCCCCTGATGAAAACACAACACCAGACGCAGCAACAGGTACGTACGACTCCAGCTTTAGTAGAACGGGTCTAATGCTTGGTCCTGGGAGTAAACTACTGGTTCCCCCTCCCCAGTAACAGCCCTGGCTCTGCTCACACAGACAGGTCACAGCTACTAAAGCCTGGCTTTTACTTTCTCTTTGCCAGTCTCGACTGAGCCCGTGACAACTGAACCAGCAGGTATTTATTTGTGGTCATTTCTTGAGCCATGATGAGCAGTTTACTGTTTTTCATGTGAGTCATCAACACATTTAAAGCATGGACAGTGTTTCATTTCCTATTCTCTCTTCTTACAGTAACAAACTCATCTGATCTGTCAGCTCCCCCAACTCCTCAAGCAGTAGCCCCTACCACCAGTAAGTAATGCAGGGTTACTCTAGATTTACACCTTAGTTACCTAGCAAAGCCATGATCTGATTTTGTGTTGGGATGGCTCCCTGTCTCCAAAGCATGCATTGTCTCATGGATCTAGTCTTAACTTCAGGGATAACTCCTTTGGTGTCCATACAAATCAAACGCTGGGAAGTTCTGTTGGCATCAGTACAGGAGGAATACCTGCAGTGATGGAAGCACCAGGGAAGGGGAAGCTGCTGGGACAGACAGACCACACCAGTATACATTTGGATTTGCACTTGATCATCCCACTCTAAGACAGACAGCCCTCCTGCACCTCCTAAAGTTTCACATCCCCACAGCTGCACAGGCTGGGCCATGCTTCCCATGGGAAAGGCCATGTCCAACACCCACTGAGGCAGCAGCAAATACATTGCCCCCATGGGTGCAGGGCACAGCACTGCTATGTGCACTGCACATAACAAACAATAACTCTCTCTCTTTATCCCCTGGCCCCTGCACTGGTGTTTAGCAACCATCCCCCAGGGTCCCAAGGCCTTTCCAAGGTCAGAAGCCTGCTGGAGGCCACAGCAGAGGCTGCAGGCCTGGAGATGTTTTCCTCCAACCGGTGCTGCTCACGCTCAGGGCAGACTCTGCTAACACTCACCCTGGGCAGCAGCAGCAGCAACTTCCCAGTGCTGCAGCTGATCACCACTTGCCTGAGACCTGCAGGTCTGCCATGGTTCAGGTCCCTCACACCTACCCAGTGCTGGGACAGCAGCTAACTCATGGTTTTGCTTTCTCTCCCATCAGCCCCTGATGAAAACACAACACCAGACGCAGCAACAGGTACGTACGACTCCAGCTTTAGTAGAACAGGTCTAATGCTTGGTCCTGGGAGTAAACTACTGGTTCCCCCTCCCCAGTAACAGCCCTGGCTCTGCTCACACAGACAGGTCACAGCTACTAAAGCCTGGCTTTTACTTTCTCTCTGCCAGTCTCGACTGAGCCCGTGACAACTGAACCAGCAGGTATTTATTTGTGGTCATTTCTTGAGCCATGATGAGCAGTTTACTGTTTTTCATGTGAGTCATCAACACATTTAAAGCATGGACAATGTTTCATTTCCTATTCTCTCTTCTTACAGTAACAAACTCATCTGATCTGTCAGCTCCCCCAACTCCTCAAGCAGTAGCCCCTACCACCAGTAAGTAATGCAGGGTTACTCTGGGTTTACACCTTAGTCACCTAGCAAAGCCATGATCTGATTTTGTGTTGGGATGGCTCCCTGTCTCCAAAGCATGCATTGTCTCATGGATCTAGTCTTAACTTCAGGGATAACTCCTTTGGCATCCATACAAATCAAGGGAGGGAAAGTTCTGTTGGCATCAGTACAGGAGGAATACTTGCAGTGATGGAAGCACCAGGGAAGGGGAAGCTGCTGGGACAGACAGACCACACCAGTATACATTCAGATTTGCTCTAGGTCACTTCACTCCTAGGAAATCATCCTCTCTGCACTTCCCAAAGTTTCACACCCACTGGAACTTGAGTTTGTGGAAACTGTCTGACAAACCCTGGCAGTGTTCAAGGCCAAGTTGGATGGGGTTTTGGGCACCCTGGGCTAGTGGAGGGTGTCCCTGTCCATGGCAGGGCGTTGCACTTTGAGATCCTTTCTAACCCAAACCAGTCTGGGATTCCACGTTTCTACCATATTCAGTGGTATTCCATCAGAACCTTAGACAAAATTTTCTACAATGGGATTTTTCTGTTGAAGAATAGATTGAAAGTTCTGCTCGTTAACTGAAAACATCCTTCCTGCAATGCTTATCTGGCAGACTGAGGTTTTCTTTTTAAGTTCTGGTCCTATCAGCTACACATGGGTAAAGGGCACTCTGCTGCATCAATAAACATATGTCCTTGTGTTGACAACACACAGGGAACTGAACTTGGGATGCAAAGCATGTGTATGAGCACAGGATATCTGCCCTACACAGAGTGAATAAACAATTAAATCTTGTTTCCATTAATATGTTATCTTTAGAATTCTAAGCTGGACACTTTTCTTCCTATAAGCTCTTTGTCCACAACTCTACTCCTCAGAACTGGTGCTACCAACATTTCCTAGTCTTAATATATTCAGCTGCTTACAATGCACATGGATTGATTACATAAGAGCACACATTTTCCTCATTCAGTCTCACTTCTTTTCTCTTTTTTCCTTTTTTTTTTTTTTTGCATTAACAGACCGTCCAGAAAGAGACCAAGCAGCTATAAACCCAGGTGAGGTATTCTCATTCTTCCTTTTAATGACAGGTGTAGTTTATGCTGGGTAAGAGCTATGAGCTGGGAAAGCCTAGCAGGTAATGGCAGAGGGTATCAAAGTGGAGAAGAACAGGAGAAGCTGGAGAGGCAGGGAGTAGGCAGAGAGCTTGGGGGTGTCAATACTTACCCAGGGATCACATGCCACTGATACAGGGGCTGGCAGCCAAACCATCCTCAAGGGGGTGAGCTGTTGCACCTCTGTCTGCACCTTTCAATGAACAAATCACACTTAAAACACCACTTGTGGCCTGACAGGCTGCCAGCCAGTCAGTGCCCAGGTGACTGGAGGACTCACAGGCTGTCACAGCAAGCCTGACCTCTTCCCACAAGAGAATGGACAGACAGCACTGCTGTGTGCAACCTCAGGGTTACTAGGAGGAGGAAGTAATGAGTTTTTAATGGTATATGACCAAAGAAAGTTAATTCACTTCCTCTCCACTCAGCTGCTACTTTAGGTACAGTGGCAAGGCCCACATTGGCACTTGCAAAGCATACTGGTATTTAACATGTGCTGCATTTTACTCTGTGCTTACATAGGGTTTATTAACATTAAATTTTGCCTTCTCCAGGAACCCTTACTTACCTGCCTCCACACATGCAGCTGCTGTTATTAAGATACTTATCTGGCCAGTGTCAGCCAAGGGGGCCTGGGATGCAAGGCATAAGATTACAAGGGTAAGTGTTTATTCACACACATGAGGTGTCCCAGCCAAACTGGGGCACCCCAAACATGGTTTTGCACTGGGTTCTTACTCCCTTCAAACATTCAGGCACAACACAATCTGACTAATTACTCACACTGCTGATTACTAATCACAGTAAAACTTTGCAAACCAACTCTATTTCTGCTGCCTGTCTATTGATATGGATGTCCCTGGAGTCAGACTTGGTGGAGTTACTAATCTATGACACCAGATGATGCTGGGAGGGTTTCAAAGATGTATTAGGTTAGGATGCTGGTGTTATGTTTGTTGTCCAGGGGAATCCAGCTCTAAGCCCTTCTTTTCAGGGCTGGGCTGTCCTTTAGTTGGTTTTACTTCAGCATGAATACTGAAGTCTCCAGTAAAATTTCCCCTCTGATTGCAGTTTATAATGTGAACTGATACATATTCACAGAGTTAACATGCTTATCCTCTAAAGACTGATTGAAAGGGAAGGAAATATTAATAGCAGTGACCACCAGAAGATCCTACACCAACACCAGAGGCTACTACACAGGGAACAGACACCTGAGCAACCCCCGATGCAGACCTGGGGTTAACTCCCATGCCATGTTTAACATGTCACACAAAGGCTGTGGCATTGTCATGTGCCAAGACACTTTCAAAATTATTTCTTTAAAAAAAAAGTTCCAAAATATTTTTGGAGATTGTTACTGGATGACTGAACCCCATGGCTTTGTGAATACCAAGGCTTGGGACACTGGCATCAAACAGCCACTTCATAGACAGATGGTGTATTAACACCACAACAAAATTATTTTTCTAAAAGTTCATTATTCTTAATTATGTGATATTATTCATCTTCCCCATTTCACATGCTTCCCTTCCCCAACCCTCCCTTGTCAGGTCACTTTACCAGCAGCTAAATGTACCCAAAACAAAGCGTCTGAGTGGGTGATGTAGAGCTGTGGTGGCATAATCACTCCAACATACAACACAGAGCAGGATTTAATGAGCTATACATTAGTGTGTGCCCACCACACCAAGGAGACTCCCAACAAGCCCTTGCTGGTCAGGCAACAGGCAGGCAAGGAAGGTTGGTCTTCCTGCATGGCTCCTTTAAAGAGACCCTCCACTGTGCCCAGTTGCCACTCTCCATGGGGTTTTTTCCCTTTAAGACTTCCTACCTTTCCATCTTGGTGTTTTCCCTCTTGAGTCCTTGAGGTACCACCTGCACCTGCATCAACAGTAATTGATCCATCAGTAATTTCACTTATTTTACCTCATTTGGCTCAACAGCCTTCTCACAAGTCAGCAATGTCCTAAGCTGAGACCTGCAGTTGGGCCATCTCCCATGGCACAGGATCCACCCCTGAGCTGGGCTAAGGGGTAACAGGGCTCAGCTGTCCTTGATGGGAGGGATCCTATAAACTCAAGGCCCATCGAGCCACAATCTATTCCAATGACATATTCCATTTCTGGCACCTTCTACAGCAGAAATACAAATTCTCTTGTCAAACCTCAGCTGCAAAACACAGAGGAGTGCAGGCATCCACATGATATCTGGTGTTACAGTGTCTCCATACCAGTAAAGTCTGTCTAGATGATTCACTGCCAAGTTTGCTTTTTATGATTCCCCATCCTTTTCAGATTTGGTGAGGGCTTCCTCCAAACCAGGATTTACTGGTTTATGCTACCCTCAGCAGCACAGAGCCAAATCTGAAGCTGCTTAGAGACAGGTGTGTGGTCCCTCCAAATCCTCATGACAACTGTAGCATCTGATTTAGAGCAGAGTAAGGAAAATATCTCAACGACCATCTCAAAATAATTCCTCACATGTGATTGACTTCATATGGACAACAAATGCACACACCAAAGAGACACAGTCCTGAAACATAAATTTGAGTTACTCACCTGGAAGAAGCAGCAGGATTTACTAGCTCTCAGGACAAAACCATGTGGTTTTGTTAGTTGGTTTTTTGTCTTTAATTCACAGTAGTACTCTGCAAGGAAAGAAGAACTGGTATAAGCTCTCAGAAGGTATTTCATAAATGATATACAAAATTGAGAGAAGCACAGAGCACTTGGTGAAAGGGGTTTGGTTGGTTTGGAATATGAAATTGTTTCTTAATAGCTCTTCAGAAGGTCTAAGGTTGAAATAAGAACTTTTCAGAAAGACAACAGGCCTACACAGCAGCTCTTTCCCACATACTTAAAATTCCATTAGGTGCTTTACATGTACACATTTACACACCTGTGTGACATTTATATCTGTTGTGTTCCATATGATATCAACATATATCTTTAAATTCCACACAGTTGCCCCTGTGTTCAGGAGTTCTGTGTTGTGAATTTCTGAAGGAATATTTATGGTAACCAATGAACCAAATGGGTTTAGTGAGATCACAATTTTTGTATGACAATTATATGTGGGTTGTTTTTTTTTTCCTCTCTCTTCTTTCCTCAGGTGTATAAGGGACCCAACCTGTGGGAGCTACTACTTACCAGGCAGGAGGGTTGTCCAGTTCAGGTTCAGAGGTTACATGTACCCAAGAATTTGCCTACAGTGCAGAGTATTACCCTGCAACAGATACAGTTATTCTTACCCACGCTACCCAGGCTATCTGACAAGAGGCAAAAGAAGTGCAAGTGATGTCATTATTATTGTCATCTCCAAATAATGCTGCTTATTTTGGTCAATGATCTGTGTGATCAGCTACTTGCACAACTGCTACTGATTTCTAAAAATACATTCTACTAGGGGGTGTAAATCTAAAGGCATTTGAATCTTAACTGTACTTGCATTCCTTCATTTCAGATCTTTTGGAACTATATTCCAGATTTGTAAAATCCTAAACTTCAGTAAATGCTCTCAATGACAAAAGAGTAACTGGTTGTGATTTTTCTCCTCAAGACTCTGCTTCCCTCTCACAGCTCTTCCAGTTCTCCCCAGTGTAGCAAACTGCTCAAAGACCAAGCATTTAAGGAAGATTAGCCTGCCTTGCAGAAGCACAGATCACAGTTCTGCTTTCTGAGCTCAGAGACACTAAATGAAAGGACAAGCATCCCTTGGAACCAGGACTGTCTGAGCAAATACCTTAAATAGGAACTCAAAAATATTTAGAATAAATATTGTACATGTACTGAGACATAATCTGCAATACCTACAAGCTCTTATAATCTTTCCCTATTTTAGGTTTTACTACTAGAGATGTGAACTAACAGTAAGCATTTGTTACAACCTTTTTCTTTCAGTATCTGTTCAAATGATACCACTTTGAGCCAAGGAAGTGTTTCTGCACTGTAACATTAAATCATGCTGCTTTGAACCACTTAATGGGGAAAAAATGGAAATCAATCATTTTCTATTCATGATAGAGAAAAATACCTTGCTGACTGCAGAATTGTACAGGAGTGCAGCAGGGAAAGAGAAGGATTCAGTTTTGATAATCTGGTGAACTCAGCCTGCTTCTGAAAACCAGCTGCAAGGCCAATACTCAGCTTCTATACAGTGGGCATGCACAGGTAGCTCAAACTGAGATGCCTGGTACTGGATAAGGACACCTAGCAACTAGAGTCTGTGCCACACAAGACAAAAAACACCACATTTTTCAGCAACTTTCCCTTTCATCCTTCATCCCTTCCAAAAAGGGATTAGAGTCATGCTGAAACTCGGATTCTCCATGAATAACTTAGGCAGCTCTCAAGTACTAAACTCACTCAGACCTCCCATGGTGGGTCCCGATCAAACCTCCTACCTGGTGGCAAAGCCTTGTCATTGCCAAGCAGGCTCACTGCCAAAGCCCTCATCCTGCAGGACAACTATGCCCATCCTGAGCCTGAGTGTTACCTAGTCACACTTGGCTCACACAGAACTCCAGCACGCTCTAACCCTGCTGCTCTGCTTCTCACGGGTAATGATTTAAAGGGCCTGAAATCACATTTTCCCTGCTATTGCACTCTGCTGCAGCCTTTAAATAACAGCATTGCCACAGCTGAATACTTGCACCTCTGTACTAAAATGCACACTGATTTCTTCTGTTATTTTAAAACACTTTCTATGCTCTTCTCCTCTTAAAGGAAGACTTACAGGCCATTTTCTTTTACAGTAGGAGAGGAAATTCAAAGCAAACAATATGTAGGCATAACCTGATATCTGAACATACCACTATCCTAACACGAGCTTAACACACAAGATTCAAAACCAGCTTGAATGCTCAGACTTGTCTGTGTGGGAGCAGATGCCAGCCAGCCCTGAGCACAGGCTCAGCCCGTGGGTCACTGCATAGGGTTCCAATCCTTCCATACCAACTCCAGCACAAGAAAATTTCCTAATCATTCCTATACAAGTAAATCCAAACAGTCTGACTACCAACTTGTAACTACCAGAGTAAATTACCAGGGAACCATAGCCAGATTTCTTTCTTGGTTCTGATGGCCACAGCATTAATTAGCTCCACATAGAATCACAGAGCTGTAGGGGTTGGAAGGGAGCTCCAGAGATCATTGGGTCCAACCCCCTGCCAAAGCAGGGTCCCTAGGACAGGTCACACAGGTTGACATCCAGACAGAGCTGGAATCTCTCCAGAGAAGGAGACTCCACACCCCCTGGGCAGCCTGTCCCAGGGCTCCCTCACCCTCAACGTGAAGAAGTTCTTCTGCATGTTGGTGTGGAACGTCCTGTGCTCCAACTTGAGGCCACACACCAGTTCACAGATTAAATGCACGCAAAATGAATGTTAGCATCCGAAAATGCCTTCCAAGTATGTGCGTTGGCTTAAGAAATGAAAGGCTACACAGAGTAAATGCAAATTTAGCATTTCCAGAAGTTAAAGGGAATTCAAATGTTGTGCAACTTCTTTATACATGGATTCAATGCCTCCACCCTCAGAGGCACTATAAGCACATTGCCATGATGAAGAGCTGAATTCAGGTTGGATGGGGCCCTGGGCAACCTTGTGTAGCTCCAGACCTGGAGGTTGGTGGCCCTGCCTGTGGCAGGGGGGTTGGAGCTCTATGATCCTTGGGGTCCTTTCCAACCCAGACAAGTCTATGATTCTATGATTCAAAATCCCTAAAGTGAGTTAAAATGGAGAGAATTATTTAAAGAAAGCATGGATCTGAGGTTAGAAATATGAGGCCATTATAGACACATCGTATTTCAGTTTCTTGATTACAAAACCCAACAGTTTTGTACAAAAAAGATTGTTTTCAGGCAAGAAAAGTACCTACAAGTGTTTCAAGAAGGTCTGCATTGCAATTTGACTGTTCTGAGAGAACACGTGTTTGCACAGCTGTGGGATACCTGCTCTCTCTGCATTGGAAAGACTCACACCAGCAGGCTCCTGTGTGAACCCTGGCCGCTCACACACCACGCAGACACTACGCTGAGCCAAGGTCAGGGTAAGAGCACATCTGTGGCGCTGGCTCCATCGCAGCCTCTGGAAGCTTTAAGGATCAGGTACCTGCTGCTGCTGTAGGAAACACTCTGGATTTCAAGAACGTTGGTCCTTATGGAAAAACACACAAGGTAGTGTAAATATTTTGGGAGAAATCCACCTTAGACTTGTACTAGAAGGCTTTTAGGACTGTGGGTTTTCTCCTTACCTCAGGAAAGAAAGGCTGATTCCTTTTGGTTTTCTAAGTTCCACTGTAGGACTAGGAGAGTTCTATCTGCAAAGTGCAATCTTCTTTTCATTCTAACATCAACCTGGCCTTGTTCACCCATGAATGTTTCAGCAATAGGGAATTATTCTTCAAGACAACTCCATGACAGTCGCACTTGACTTGAGAGCCTCCACAAGGATGGGGAATTAGTGTAACCTCAAGGAATAGGTGTCAAAATGAAGGTGGCAAAACCCAAGCTGCCACTGACCACTGCTGAGAGCAAAGCGCTGAACGTGGCTCCCAAGGGAACCTGTAAATCCCTTCTGGAACATTCCTGCCCATGTCAACACACCTGAGCAGCCACTAAATGAAATCAGCTGAAAAATGTGCTTTGAACCCCTGAGAGCTGACAAAAGCACAGTCAAACTTACTCCACGCAGCATGTATTAAAAACATGGGCACACCTGTTACTTTCTCAGTTATATCTTTCAAGAGGAAATAGTAACTGAGAGATTAGGCCTTCCCTCCATGATACCATGCAATACAAGATGATTATGAAACAGCAGGAGGTATAAAAGCTCGGAAAGCCTAACCTCCCCAGCTGCCACCAAAATGTGGGTGCTCAGACAGCTCCTCCTCCTGCCTCTCCTTGCTGCTCTAGCTCTTCCTGAAGACAACTCAGTAGAATCCACTGGTATGGAAATCGAGTCTTTTCTTCATCTGTGAAATGGTATTCATTTTGGCACAATAAGTATTGTGTTTATAGGCAAGTGAAGGGCAAAATGTGAAGTGTATCTCTAAAAGTGCATCTCAATTTAATGACCTGCTGCACAGTAGTAACACCCAGATGTGCCAGCAAGTATTAAAAAAGGTGAATTTAAAAAAAAAATAAAAAATCAATATATGACTTCTGACCAAATTTTAACCTGAGAACTTGATTTTGAAGAGATTTTACTCTAGAATGGAAATTTGCATTTATAAATTCATACTATGATGGAGTAAGAGGAATAAAGTGACTCAATTGGGAAAGGGTTGCTTCTTAAAGCAGATTTGTTCATTTTTCATCTGTTCAATCAGAAACAATAGAGCCATTTGTTGCTGGGTTTGGGATAGCCATTCTGTGCTCAGTGAGGAATCTCCCTGATTAATGCATAGCTGCTGTGGGATAATGAGGGACTGCTGCAGAGCATCTCTGGTGGTGCCTGGCTGTGGGAGTTCAGAGGAATCAGGGGGAGGGTTGGGCTGACCTTGTAACAACCGCATTTAAAGTTGGGAGGCTTCACAAGTGATGAGAAGGGTCTTTCCTAAACGTTTCTTTTCCCCTCTGGAACTCATCAGAAAGCCTGACCTTTTAATATGGGACTGCACAGGAAATTCTTCCTGCTCTTTTAGAGCATAATTTTTGGGTTAATATTGAAGTAGAAAGGAACTCGTGCTCAAACTGGGTTATAAACTTTCTCTGAAGTTTCCTATACAATGGTCATTACTGCAAACACTTCATAATGTTTTAAGTGATGCCAGTGATATCACCTGTGGTTGGTTTGTGGTTTTTTTTTTCATAAGAGAACTGGGATGAAATCCAGGTAGCCCTGTACCCTGAACCCAGAAACAGTCAAGAAGAGATGCTCAGGTAAGGATAAGGATACAGGCCTGCATAATACTTGCCCAGAATGCTCTCCCCACCACCAGCAGATGTGGATGAGGACTTCTGAACCAAAGGAGATGTTGTCTTTATGTTAAATAGCTACCAAAGGCTGCTTCTTTCAGTATTTGACCTGGTTTCTGTTTTACCTTCCACATACCCCTGCAGCAAAGATCCACATGCAAACAGCCAGTTCCTTTTGCTTGTTTCAAAACCGTAACTTACTGGTTTCACTCCAGGCCACTGAGTTACTGTTTCAGAAGGGAGTACCTCATATTAACATGAATTGACAGACCTCTAACACCTTCCTTGACCTCTAGGTATCCCCCTTTCCAACCTGAAATGCTTCAGTCCATATACTGACTCCTTGTCTGAAAGCTGTTCTAAACTTTGGACCACCGTCACTTTCCCTCTCTGAAGCTCTTCCTGTTCAGCAATATCCTTTGACAGATGGTCAGAATTGCATGTGGCTGTAAGCGCACAGTAATCCTACACACAGCCCTTCAGAAAATCAACTCTGAAAGTCTTTTTGATTCCTTGGCACAGGTTCCCTTTTAAGTACAGGGCTGAATCTTAGAACTGATTTCCTAAAGATCACTGAATCCAGTGTAGGGGGAAGACCAGAGGCTTGAAGGACTTGTGGTGATAAAGAGAGTTGATAAGGTATCCTGTATCACTTGGCATTCCCAGTTTTGCCACTGGCTTCATCTGTAATGTATTCCACTAACTCCCCTTTTCTCTGCTACTACAAAAAAAGAGGATAAAAGGTATTTTCTAATATTGTTTTACCACTTGATTCTTCAGGTTTCATAAACTGCACTAATACAAGTGAAAAATAAAAACACAGTACTTTTTGCCTGTCTGTTCAATGATGGACTGTCCCAGAGTTGTTCCATAGTGCAGGATGAAAAGTCATCACAAGACAAAACATGAGAGGTATCCTCACAAGCTGGTTTCTGTTGTTGCTGTTCTGCTGCAGGTCTGTCTCGCTGCGGTACATCACTCCATGACCTCAACAAAGCATTTGGGATTGAACTAAACGCAAATGCCAGCTGCCTCTGGCAAATTCAGAGGAATACAAATCAAACAATTAGGCTTGTTTTCTCCCTTTTTAAGTAAGTATTTTCTCTAGATGCTTTTGTACTGCCTCCAAATATTGCTCTGAATTGAATGTGTTGTAAACTCCAGTGAGCCCTGATTCAATGAAATATAATAATGCTGAATAGATTGATGTAGATGTAGCTTGAGACAATTAATATAACTTTAATTTGTGTATTTTAAGAATAGATTTGGTTTGGATTTCAGTAGAATATGGCTGTAACTGTGTGAGCTATTTCATGAAAGTGGCTACAAAACTGAGCCAGAACAGTGCAACAGCCTTGAAGATGAAGCAAGTGCAGAGAGGGGAGTCATAAATAATGAGACCAGTTAAGAGATAGAGTCTATCTTGTTTTCAGTTAAAAGGGGTTCCTAACTAGTTTGTGTAGGAATGTGTTTTTGAGCTCAGGAATGTGTTTTGGTAACTATGGAGAAACCCATAAAGAGCATGAGCTGAGAGCGAGGAAGACGTCCAGCCTTCATCCCTGCAGACCACCAGAACACCCCCTGAGTGTCACTGAGCACGCTCCATCTCTGAGGAGTTAATGTAAATGACTTCCTGGAAGTAATTTGCATAACCCTGCCTTTTCTTAGAAATTATAATGAGCATGTTAGTTAATCTGTATCAATAGGAGAAATCTGGCTTTAATCAGGGCACACATTTGGAGGAGCGATCCCCTGTGTGCCCAGCGCTGTGATAAAGGATACCTGCTTCATAGCCACCAAGGCTATTGAGTTTTGATTCTGGCTTTCTGAGGCATCAGCCCATATACCTGCCAGTCATCTTAGGTAATTCTGGATTATTTTTTGTTTTTCAAAAGATTTGCTCCTTCTTCAAGCTGTGAAACAGAACGTATTAAAATATATGATGGTCCCTCAACTAATTCACCTCTTCTTGGACAAGTCTGCAACGACACAGATGCAGTCCCAGCACTTGAATCATCTTCAAACAGTTTAACTTTTCTCATAACAACCAACTCTGTGGCTTTCACACGAAACTTCTTTGCCTTCTATTACTTCTTTTCACCAGAAACAAGTAAGTTATGAAATACCATTCAATTTGCACCATTAAAAGGAATTTTTCCATTAAGGGAAAGTTTAGGATTGCAATTAGAGACTATTAACAGAATCTTTAATTAGTCACAGTTATTCAGGCCTTGGGAGTGGAAGGGGTGGAAGGAAGAGGCAGCAGAAGAACAGTGCACTTAGAGAGAGCCTAAAAAATTACATTTCACTCAGAAAAAATATTGCAGAGAAGGTATTATGGGACACTTCTAGTAAATTTAGTCAGTTTGCAAATATTATAGCACTTACCCAGAAAGAGAGTATGAGCCTCTAGTCACAACTCTTGCTGAGCACAGGTCGCAGAAGTCACAGGGCTTTCATTCAACAAGCTCCTTCACTGGTTTTCTCCTCCCTTTGAAAGGCAAGAATAGCTTGGACAAAAATCAGTCTAGTCTACATCTTTCTTTGAGGTTTCCACCGATTTGGTTTTATTTTACCTTTGTCTATCACTTAAAATCTGCCTGAAATTTGAAGATTTTGCACTCCCATATAGATCATGAACAAGTCCTCACAGATTTCTCTAATACAAAGGCAGGGTTTCTTTTGGTTGCTGTAGCATCTTCAGTACCAGTTTTTTGAGATAGCAGCTATTTCACCCGAAACGTAGATGTAACTGAGCTGCTCACAGTATCAAAGCTAACTCATCTACAGCCATAGAATCACAGACTGGTCTGGGTTGGAAGGGACCCCAAGGATCACAGAGCTCCAACCCCCTGCCACAGGCAGGGCCACCAACCTCCAGGCCTGGAGCTACACAAGGTTGCCCAGGGCCCCATCCAACCTGGCCTTGAACACCCCCAGGGATGGGGCACCCACCCCCTCTCTGGGCAGCCTGTTCCAGCCCCTCACCACTCTCTCTGTAAAGAACTTCCCCCTAATATCAGATGTCAAACTTCCCCCAACTCAGATGTCACTGCCCTGTGCCTCACAGGTACACCATAGTGACAGCAGGCTTCATTTTGTGGCATCCACCTGCCACAAAGTTCTACCTTTAGTACATTTAAACATTACCAAAGGAAGGGAATCCTAAGGAAAAAAATCTTGCTAGTTACTGAACTTTAGATCTTTATTTTTTTATGGCTCATTATCTACACTAAGCTACAATGTATCTATGCTCTTTTTTTTTCCAGAAATTGAAAATTGTGGGGGACAATTAACTGGTCCCAATGGGACACTTACCAGCCCCAACTACCCAAGAAGTTACCCTGAGTTTGCATACTGTGTCTGGCACATAGAAACGGAAAAAACCTCGAAGATAAACATAAAATTCCAAGATTTTTTGTGAGTAAATAACCTAATGCTCTATTTTGGTTTTGGTTTCATTTGTTCAAAGGTATTACTTTAGACACAGGAAGCAGAAGAGCTTTCAAAACTTTAGAACACCTGTATGCTTTTAAAACAGATGTGGTTTGCTGGCTTTTATGTTAAAGTAATTGCAGGGTGTTCCACGTTACCCTGTAGGGCCAGCCTGTGAAACACAGAAAGCATTTCAGGGAGTAGCCATTAGGTGTGAGTTTGTTTTAAGCTAGCCTGAGTGATCTGGATTTAAATTAAAATATGTATTTGAAGGTGTATTATTGTAAATAGGCAGCAATCAATCCATACAGTACCATAGCCATAAAAAGGTAGCTGAGAGCTATAGGAAAGTGCTTATTCCAATGGGAGCAGAAGTCTCTTACTAAGCACTTCTTGCCTTTGAGGGTTTCCCATGGGTTTTTGGTTTTAATAACGTCTGTTTATATGTTCTCTTATTCTTTTCTTTCAGTCATCTAGAATTTCTCAGACACTTAGTCTGCACTAGATCCTCACTCTAGTATGAGCACGGTTCTCTATACACAGATTTCCCTGCCATTCTTCTTTGTCTACAGCCTTGAACTAGACCAGAACTGCCGATTCGACTTCACGGCGGTGTACGACGGCCTCGCCACCAACACTGGCTTGATAGGAAAAGTATGTGGTCGCTCTAAGCCCGAGTTTGAGTCCTCTTCAAACACCATGACAGTTGTGCTGTCTACAGACTATGCCAACTCCTACAGAGGATTTTCTGCTCAGTATACCAGCATTCCATTGCCAGGTCCTGTGGAGCCTGACAGTAAGTACACGTGCTACATGAAGAGGATGGTGTTTCTTATTCTCATATATGGTTCTTCCCTTATAAATATTGAAAAGAACTGATAGATGATTGTGAGGATTTAAGTCCTGTTCATGGTAGTCATTAGCCCTCTTTACATACAAAAATCCTACATTAGTTTCACCTCTACTACATAAATTACCACGTGACCCATCTCTGAGAGCCTGTTCTTTCACTTCTTGGTGGCCATCACCACCAAATTTCTGAGGTTTTCCTTCCTTTGGACAAAACAGGTGTTGTTACCATCCTGAAGATGTAAAGATAAATTTTTTTTGTTGGGTTAGTTTAAATGGTTTTGGACCCTGAGATACTCACTGATTAGTCAAACAGGGTTTCAGCATGTTGCAATTCCCTATCCCTCAGAGCTGGATCATTTTCATTATTGTTATATGATTCTTTATGTTTGAGTGCTCATATTTACATTAACTGAGGCAGAAAAAAGCCTCTAAAGTCTTGATGTCTGCCATGAAACAATTTCCTCACCCACCATTCTGCACTAGCAATTTCATTCCTTCTCCATTTATAAAATGGGCTGCAATACATACAAGCAGGCTACAATGTGTTGTGTTACCAGGTTTAAAATTAACTTTCAGCACAAGCCTTGCATGGTTTTGCTTATCTACCATTTCTTAAGTCGAGCATGCAACTTTGTTTTGTGAGACCTCAAATGCAATCTGACAAATCAAGTGCCACACATCAGGTTTGAGGATCTAGACTGACTGAGAAACGATTGCAAGACAGTTCATTGTAACTTCCTTTTAATTTCTCTTTCAATTGCAGCATTCCTCACGTGTTCTTCAGATAACATGAAAATTGTTCTGAGCAAGTCTTACCTGGCCTCCCTTGGTTATAGTGAAATTCACCTACAGCTAAATGATCCATCTTGCAGGCCAGTTATCACAGATTCTGTGGTCTTTTCCTTCCCATTAGGCAGCTGTGGAACAACTAAAAAGGTAAAGAGGGATAAAAGTTAATTGAAGTTAATAATAGCTCATGAATGACAGGAGCTTGTAAAAGCAGTTTATCAACAGTGTGTGAATAAGGTAACAGCAGATTTACTTTCACTTTGCTCATCCAATTGCATGCTTCCAGTCTTGAAGAATAAAGAACATTTGACTGTATCCCCACCTCCACTGACCTGACAGGAGGGTGCAGAGAGGTGGGTGCTGGTCTCTTCAGCCAGGGGACAGGAGCTGGGACAAGGGGCAATGGGCTCAAGCTGCCCCAGGGCAGGGTCAGCTCAGCTGGGAGGGCAAAGTTCTTCCCTGGCAGAGTTGTGGGGCTGTGGCACAGGCTGCCCAGGGAGGGGTCTGAGTCCCCAGCCCTGGGTGTGTTTAACATGTGGGTAGATGAGGTGCTCAGGGATCTGGTTTAGCACAGGACAGGAACGGTTGGACTCAATGATCTTAAAGGTTTTTTCCAACCTGGTGATTCTGTGATTCTCCTCTTTAAGAGCCCAAGCCTTTCAAAGAAATCCACACAAATCAGCCCTAAACATTTCATTTAATTCCATCTCCATCCCAGGTTATCACAAGTACCACAATGTTAGGTATGTAACAAATATCTGCGAGTGATACAGCTGGCACTTATCCCAGAGCCACAAGGAAAGGGGGTGGGAAACCCCCAAGATGTGAAGATTCCCAAGAGCTAGTTCACAGCATCCCTTTGCTACAGGTGACTGAAATGTGACTTTGGTCCTTTCCAGGTGGTATTCCTTAACCTTTTTGCTGCAAGGGTTGCTTCGGTGTTTTTTGACGGAACAGGAGGGTTGATAGTGGTTTTCTGGTTGCAGCTTGTTTCAAGGTTTCTTGAGCTTCTGATAAGGACAGCTGGGCAGCTTTGTAATGTGTACAACTGCTTTCACTTGCACTGCTCACATAGTCACAACTGAGCACCTCCAATTCCTTTCACAGGATGATGGTCAGAGCATCACCTACACCAACATCGTCTCTCTCTCTGCAACGGACGACGTTATCACCCGACAGAAGAGCATCCACATTATTGCAAAGTGCAAGATGGAAAACAACTCAACCTTAGAAGTCATTTACGTCACAAAAGATAACATCATCCAAAACACAACTGCTGTGGGAAGATACAACATCAGCATGTCATTCTACGAGTCAGATTCATTCTCCAAGCCTGTACGCCAGTCCCCGTATTACGTAGACCTGAACCAGACGCTTTTTGCTCAAGTCAGCCTTCATTCCACAGACCCAAATCTTTTGGTGTTTGTTGACACCTGTGTAGCATCACCACAACCTGATTTTGGATTGCCAACCTATGACTTAATCAGGAGTGGGTAAGACTCTTAAATTAATTTTGTTACCATCTCCTAATACTTGAGCATATATAATCTAAATGTCCACAGTGGTTCTTTTAGTTTTTGTCTCCCACATCTTTATTAGGCTGTGGCTGAAAGCTAAATTTCATAGAAATTTAAAGGCATTGTATAAACAGAGGTAGGCCAAACATGCACTGCAGTGCTGTGGGGAGAGGAAAAGAGTGCATCATTTTATGTCCACATGCAAAAATAATGTCCTAGTTAAAAGCTGTAGTTAGAGTTAACAGTACTTCACAAGAACGATTATTGTCTGTGAACCACTTTAACAGATCCATCCTTTCTGTTGCAGCTGCAGTAAGGATGACACCGTGGTAACCTACTCACCACTGGAACACTATGGAAGATTCACATTTAACGCCTTCAGGTTCCTGAGGGCCTCTCCATCAGTTTACCTCCAGTGTGATGTTTTAATTTGTGACAGCACCAGCGCGACCTCACGCTGTACCGAGGGCTGTATCTCCAGGCACAAGAGAGCTGTTTCTTCATACACATGGAAAACCAACACTGTAGTAGGTCCCATCCGCCTGAAGAGAGAACTCAGGTCTGCTGGTCACTCAGGTAAGAGGAATACGTAAGTTAAGAACCTGATTAAGCTCTTCCTTTGCATCCATCTATTACCATTGGTCTACTCGTGATGTAAGTGAATTACACCGGTTCAAAAGTAACGTGGCAGCACAGCAACAGGCACAGAGCTTGTGTTGTGTGAGACCACAGAAGTGCTTTTCACACTGACAGACCGATGGCCTTTTGGATTAAGGTGTGTTCTTTGAAGCAGTGTGTGCAGCACTCACTCCTAGTTACAGAACTTGTGTTTGCAGGATTTGACTGCATCCACAGAGTTATGAAAGGCAAGAGATTTCAGCTTTTCAAACGTGATCTATTTTGAGAAAGCATACACAGAGACTAGGGCTCATTTCTCAAGCCACAGACTCCTTAAAAGAACATATCAACTCATAGCCAAGCTTTGTTGTAACCTGTATATCTACTGCAGCCCAATCAATTTCACTGTTTTACTTGCTGGTACTACAGAAAGGCTGTGCTGGGTAATAAACAGGGATGGCTTATTGCAAGCTAGGTTAAATCCTCACACCGTACGTATTGCCTACTAGAACACAAAGAGGACAGCCACTGGAACAGAAATCAAAAGCACTGAGCTTTTTAATGAGTGCTGCAAAGCTGCTTTTACAACTGTTAACCAATCTGACACACTCTCTAGCACAATTTGCAGTCTGCTCTACAGAGGTCTAGATAAGTACTGAGAGCTAACACAGACTACAACATGTATTTGTATGGTTACTCCCAGTGTGCTCACTGCTCTAACTTCTGTTGAACCCCAAGTTTCACCTGAAAAAAACCACATTGTGCCACATGCTTTCAGGCATCAGACCAAATATTTAGAATTAATCATGCTCTTAGTAGCAGTAAGCATCTTTTCTTTAAAAAATAATTACTAACCTGTCTGAACTCCAGCAGCATTTCACACGTTTACATTTATTTCAACAGTGAAAGATTCTGCATACATATGCTAGAAGCTGGATACATCTATAGTGTGAAATGATTCAAGTGCAAGTACATCAAAGTGTTATAAAGCACAGATTAATTCTCATAGCATCTGTCATGATTTACAGAAAAAAATAGTGAGCTTACCAAGCTAGCAAACCATTAGAAAGCACAGGGTTAGAATTAAGAACTTTTTTTGCCCAGCTTTGCTTCAGCAGCATGTGCCTCATTGTCGTGGTTTCCCCCCAGCTGTGGGCCGAGATCCACGCAGCTGCCTGCTCCTTAAAGTAAAAGAGCAGGGGAAGAGGGAAAAGGGGGAAACAAGGGAAGGGAAAAGGAAGGGGAAATAACTCCAAACCCAAGAAACTAAGAGGCCCGTGGGTTGGGATAAGGAGAGTTTACTAAGAGAACAGAAAGATAAAATATATAGCAATGCTAACAGGACTTTAGAGCAAAAGAAGATGAAACTCTTGATCCCCAATGCAGTTTCTCCCCGACCCACACAACTCAGGTACCACCCAGAGCTGTCCCGGAACCCGACCGTCCCCCCAAGCAGCACGCGTCCCGCCACCGCCCCTCTTCTTCCTCCCCTCAGCCCCCTGTTCTCCTGGGCAGGATGTCATTGGCATGGAATACTCTCTTTGGCCCATCTGGGTCACCTGTCCTGGCTTCGCCCCTCCTTTCTCATGAATGGAGAAATAGGAAGAAGCTGAGAAAGTCCTTGACTGTCTGACTGCAACTAAGAACATCAGGGTGTTCTCAGCACTGCTTTCATTGTAACTCCCAAACACAGCATCCCATCAGCTGCTACAAATGAAGTGAACTCTATCCTGACTGAAACCAGGACACTGATCTATCCGGTTCTAAAGATGATGGCACTGCATGGCAGAAACTTGGCTGCAGTGATACCAAAGGGTTTGTTAACATTGTGATGCTCTTCTGCATTATTTTTGTTTGCAATTTTTATAATTCAGTATCTCAGATTCAGAATCTGCAGCCAGTGTACATCAATGTCTCAGAAACAAAAGGTCTTAAAGATTGCTTAATTCCCACTGAAATGACATGGTATTCAAAGCTTTAAACATCCCACTTTATTTTTTCTCCACACAGAATTCCTCACTAAAGCAGATGCTGAAGAAACCCCAAGCCTACAACAATACAACTCCTACATTCTTTCATTTGTGGTTTTAGTTTCAAATATCATCATTGTGGTAGCTGTGATACTAAAATATCACAAACACCGAGCAGGATACAGCTACCAAAAAATCCAGACCTCTTATTAACTACTTCAGGGCATTCTGATTTGGTGTCAACTTCTATTCACATTTGTCACTGGAAGAGGGCAAAAGGAAAAAAAAAACCACCACCACAGAAAGAAATCAATAAACTAATAGCCTTGGAACACAGCAATGCTTAGAAACATATTTGAGCTGCTTATGTAATATTTTAGCTTCTTAAGTCATTTTAAAAACCCACCTCTCAACACCTAGGACTACACCTTAAATCACAGAGTTGAAAATGAGTACAAGTGTCTACCTCAGGGTGTTTCTTAGAAAGCATCTCAAAACTAACTCTACAGGTATAGAGTGACTTGTAAAGTGCAAGGTAATTTAGGTCTCTCTTAAAACAAAAAAAATCCTTATCTTTTTAAATCACTTTGAAACTGCACCTGGCATGAGTTAAGCTGAGGAACAACTGCAAGATATCTGTTCAAAGCAAATTATCCCTCTTCAAAATCTACTCCTGTGGGTTGCTGTCATCAAGATCTGACAATATCCAAGAGACATCTGTTTTCCTTCAGAAGAAACTATTGGGTAGGGTAAAGATACTGGATTTTATGTGTCTATGCTGCTTGTTGGGCCAACACTTGCTCCACTGACAATAGTTTTTGCTAATGCACTGTAAAGACACCAGATACAACTGATGTCTGCACACCCAACTTAGGGGTTTACCACTGAGTCCCTATACCATCCAAGTTAAACTGTGCACCCTGGAATTGAAAGAGCAACTCACGAAATGAAGCATGAAGCCTGACCTTCCACAAAAGATGGACTTTGAATCACATTTCTACCTCCCCAAATGACAGCAGAACCAATCCCAACAGGCTGAAGCAAAGGTGATACAGTAAGGCTACTTGTCTGGCCTCAGGCTGGTGAAATGCAGCACATCCTACCTACCCCTGCATGTTCTATCTGGCAATGACACTCCCTTGAGAGGAACCACAACTGCACTTACAGTTCTTAGGATAATCAAACATGGATAAATGCAAGCCTGATAAATACACATTCATTTGAATTGCCCTTGTGTGGCTCAATTTAGGAGGGAAAAAGTATGACAGTCTTGGGTTAGTTACCACTTAACAAAGCCTACATTCCTAAATTAGGTGCCTGTACAGCCAGCAACGCTTTCAGAGAATCCAAGCTGGGCTTGAAGTTAGCCTGACCCTCTAAACTTGACTCCTTAAGCTGTTTAAGTTAGGCAACACTAATACTACCCTTCTTCTAGATGGGAGCAGTAACTGTCTTCAACAGGAGTGCCACTAAACAAAAGCAAAAAGAAGGCAAATTCTGTTCTAACGTTAAACACAATACACATCAAAAAGTCAAGACAACAAAAGAATGAACTCATTACACACAGGTAAAAAGATAAGCTGTAACTCAGTTTATTTAGAGTATTTCTCCACTGCCCAAACTGAAACAGGGAAACTTTTTTTTATATGGCTTTTAGCATTGCTTTTTAAATAAATAAGCTACAAAGGGCATACAAAATTATTGTATTTAGGAAAAACACACATTCTTATGAACTTCCATAAAACTAACAACTGTGTACAATAGTGGATAGAATTACAGTAACAAAATGCAAGTTAGTAACACTGATGTTTACAGTCATAACTCCATAAATACTAAGCTTGGTAAAGTATAACTGCCCTTGAAGTACTTACACTCAAGTCCAGCATCTATATACATCTATCTCTCCCCATTAGAGAGCCCCTCATTAGAATCATAGTGTGCTTGTGAAATTTTGTTTGGCTTTGAGTTCTGAACCAAGTCCATTAAAAGAACCATTTTGTTATCTATATGTGTCTGAAGAGCCTGGATTTGGCGATCAATGTAATCCACTAGCTTTTTCTCCATCAGATCCATGTTTTTTGAGATGATCTTTTCCAAATAGGAGCAAATAGGCTGCTGTTCTATTCTGTGAAAAGAGGAAATACAAAGAGTAAGTATAACCTGTTTCTTAAAAATAAGGGGCATGGTAAGAGATCTGGGCACTTGAACTTCCTCCTATTAGACAGTAAACTTTGGATAATACTAGTTTTTAGCACAAGTATAATACTTTGCCTGCTTGCCACATTTTAAATCTCAGAAATTTCTCTAAACAGGCTAGGGTATATAGTCATCCTCTTTCAACCTTGTTTTTCAAAGGCTCAATTATGCCTTAGACAGTTTAGCTGTGTAAAACAAAACCCACAACTCAGCAGTACACACAGAGTTCAACTTCTGTTAGGATGACAGACTCTATTCTGAGCAGCTGAAGTCTTTGAAGAGTTATACAAACACTGCAATCACTGACTTTTGCATCTGCATTCTTTAAAAACACTGCACTTTCCTGGGAGCTTCCTTTCAGGCTCTATTAGAACCCTAATTCCTACATGTCCCCATTTCTGTTCCTGCTCCTTCAGTATCAAACTGGGTGCACCACTACTACTAAGCTTGCTTTGTAACTGCAAACAGTGAGGGACAGTAAAGATCAGTGGGATGAGATATACTAAGTACAGCAGAAAAATCACAGCACATAAAGTGAAAAAAGGAAGAGGTAAGAATTTAGGAGGTCCAAATAGTCAAAAAAAATGTAGGAACGTTTGTCTTTTGGAAAACACAAAGTAAACATGTAGGAAAATTACCAGGAAGACTGCACTCATTTTTCTGAACCAGTAAGAGGTGGAGGCAAAAGACAAGCAGTTCAGTAAAACAAATGATGATGTGATTTCTCCTGAGAAAAGTAGCTTATCTGAAAAGTTAACTGTAATCAACATTCATCACCACACAGCCTTCAGAACCACCTATTTTAAGCCTCAGTATTGCTGTTAATGGGAATAAAATGGGGTTTTTTGGTTTACTTTTTAAACTTGTCAATAACTAAAGCCAACCTAGTCATTTAGTAAGGATACCAAACAGAACTTACCCATCACACTGAACGCCTTCCTCTTTAGTCACTGAGTCCTTACCAAAACGCCTGTCACCCTCTTTGAGTCGGAGATGGTTCACCTGACTGCACAAGTTCTGAAGAAATGGAAGAAGCACCTGTGGATTCGCTGAATTTAGGGTTTCACTTGCTTGTTCCTGCATGTGCACAGATCCCATGACTTTAAAATAATTTCTGAGGTCAACTGTATTTTGTTGGGTAGTAAGTCTTTCAGAACCAGAAGTATTCCCTCCTTCAGGTACCTGTGTGTTGAGATCATGACTTATTTTTAAGTCTCCATATACTGTTTCACTTGTTAAATTATTTTTAACAGGCAAAGGTTCACAGGCTGGTTGATCCAGTGATGGCTGAAGAGCTGCACTGTGCAATCCATCTATTGCATGGTCACCCCCAAAGTCTGAATTTTTCCCAAAGATCCAGTTAAGTTTGTCTCCAAGAGGTAAACTGTTCTGATGGAGAAAAACAAAAATCATAAAAAATTCCATTAATATTTAAGTATTAAAATATACTGGAAATTATACAATAACCACAAATACTTTATAACCCAGCATTCTACTAGCATGATGTAAAGGTTTTAAAAGTAATTCTGAACTGTATTCTTCAGGAAGAACACATGAAAATATTAGCCCTGTACATGTGTTTGTCATCTTGTCAGTCTCTGAGTAACAGAACCATTTTACTGACTTCATTTTTACCATGCTATTTCCCCCACAACTGAACATTATTCACACCAGATGGATTTAGGACTCTGCTGAAATAGCCTAGTGTGCAGGATTAGCATCTAAATCAAATCAGTGCTCTGTAAGAGTCCTTTCCCTTTAGCTAATGTGTTTCTAACATCAATAAAGGAAACAAAACAACCCATCTACCTGCATGTCAAAGATTGCAGGAACAACCACGGGAAGTATGATGGCAGTGAAGTTTAAAACTATCATAATTTCTTTTCACCAAACCAGTTTGGAACATGATTAACTGCTACAGAAGGCTAAGATCATGGATCAGTAGTACAATGACTTACTTTCTGCTGACATCTGACCATGTCCATGAGCTGCTGAGCACCTGGAGACAACTTAGATCCCATAGATTCCATTATAGTTTGCACTCTGTCTAGATCTATGCTGGAGCCTAGTGAAGGAAAATCAGTTGCTAGTTTTGCAGACACTGTTTTCACCTGTACAATTATTTTACTGATGAGTACTCTTTGTTTCTCACCAATGGAGAGCAGCTATTGCAAGAAGGAAAAAAAATAGTCTGGTTAGGAAAAACAATAGTTTCATGTTTTCTTTGTATGTATGGGACAACACATCATTCTTTCAGTCTTGGGAAAAAAAACAATGCTGAACTGCTTTCCAAGGAAATTAAGCTGATTTCTCCTTGCTATTGCTCTTCAGAAAATTCTGACTAGAACAGAGGTGCCTGCACAACCCAAGGACAAATCAGGCCTCGATCTTCTAAGCATTTAAGAGCAGTGGCCACATATTTCATAAGGGTTTTTTAACCACATCAGAGTTAACAGTTTAATTATACAGCAACTGTTGATTCTCTGCAGTTTATCTGGTTTATGAGGGTTTTTTTTCCAAGACTATATTATCTCATAAAAACATTGTCTTCACAACTCTGATCCAAATTTAAAACAAGAACTCTGCTACCAAAGTACCACCTAACAGACTTTTAAGTGATTATAAGAAATGCATCAAACTAAGAATTTTACTAAAAGGACTGCAATTAAGTAGTTAAAGAGACAAATGAAACAATTCTGTTCAAGTCCCTACCTTAATTCTACAGGAGGCTGCAGGGCATTCGAACTCAAGGTACTTTCTGTATAAAATAACCTTTTCAGTTTCACTAGAAAAATAAAATAAAGTGAGCTGTGACACCACTATATAAAGTACTTTTTTCTTCAGCAGAAACAGTTTACATCAGTAAATACTCAGATAAGAAACAATACTGACTGAAATATTATTTCTAAAGTGGAAAAGCAGTTTTAATGCTTATATGCAGCTTGTATTGAATCTTACTGGATACATATAAAAGAGGATTTATATGCATACATACATTAGCCACTAGAGAAGCTTCTGAGGTTCAGTAAGTTATTCACACATCTTCCCTGAGGCTATGAGTGTTTTTCTTTAGCTAATTAAGCAGCAGATGTACCATGTAATAAATTAAAAGAGAAAACAAAGCATGGAAGGAAGTTCTCTCTTGTTTTTAAAGCGTGAGATGACTCCATAGCAAAAAGACAAGAGATCTTTTGGTAGAGCTCAGTTAAGAGAGACCTGCTTAAGAGACGCGCAGATCTGCTGCCCAGAAAGACTGGGTAGGTGGGCGGGTGGCTCTCGTGGTACAGACATCAGGTCTTTACCCACAGAAGCACCTTACGCAGCCGGTAAGATGGGCCAGACAGCGTCAGCGACCCAGGACCAAACCCCTGCCCCCTCCCATCCCTGGAACCCTTCCCCGGTGCCCGGAAGGGCCGCGGCCAGAGGCCGCCACTCACCCCGGAGGCCGGGCGCCGCCCAAGCTCTCGCCCCGGCCGGTCCCGCAGTACTCCTCGCCCACGTACACCTCCATGTTCCGGGCCTCGCTCAGGACGCCGACGGAGACCATCTCCCCGGCGCCGACCGGCCGGCACTCCAGGCGCAGCACGCAAGGCGTCTCGCTGCCGCCGCCCGCCCGCCTCTCCACGACGACGGCCTCGGTGCTGCGGGGGGAAGCGCCACGGCCACGTTGCCCCGCCAGGCCCGCTACCGCCCCGCCGCCCGTCCTCCCGCCCAAGCCCAGCCCAGCACCCTGCCAAGCCGCCAGCTCGGCCCCTCTCCGAGGAGAGCTAGCAGAGCGATGCGGTCCCCTCCGCCGCCGCCCTCACCTGGCCTCGCCGCCGCCCGCCTCCCGCCGCAGGCACAGAGCCCGGGCCAGGCCGTCCGGCGGCGCGCAGGCCCAGGAGCACTCCACCGCCACACAGCATGGCTCCCGCGGGCCGCCGGACGGGTCGGCCGCCTCCTCCGCCGCGCAGCCGCTCGCCATCGCGACGCCGCGGGCGGAACCGGGGGGAAACGGCAGCCGAGACGGCGAGAGCGGCCACAGCCAGCGCCCGGCGGGAGGAGCGCGCCTGCGCGGGGGCGAGCTCTGCGCATGCGCGGCTCGGAGGTGTGGCGGGAGCCCGCCCTGAGGCACCTGCTGCCGCCTGGGTCAGTGATGGGGGTGGGTGGGTTGGTGTGTTTCAGGGTTTGGGTAGCTGTAAGCCCTGTGCGGGCTCTGCCCCATCTCCACCCCAGGCGCGGCGCAGGGTGAGGGCTGAGGAGACACCCTCGCTTTCCCGCCCCATGTCCCGCTTTCCTCTCACGGGAGGCCAAGGCTGTCACGGAGGGGAGCGGCGAGCCGTGGGCGGCTGTGAACTAACCCCCGCAGCACGGGCAAGCGCCGGTGTGAGTCCCGAGACGGGAAAGCCTTCAAAGCACGTCAGTACTACAGAGCTTGATAAAACAGCAAAATTCGGGGCATCAGGACTCTCTCTCCTGAGTTCCAGGCCGTGTAGGAACGCCATGTAGGAGAGAGGCTATAAATAAAAGATTGGATTCATTTAATTTTCAGTAGCATCCCAGCCTCTGGAGTCGGAGAGAGCTGCGGTACCGAGGTACAGCCCGGGAACGCGGATATCAAGTTCTTCCACTTGGTTCCTGGCCGAGGAATGCTCCTGAGGTCTGTGGGAATAGGTAGATGAGCTTCAGCGGGCTTTGTACAAGCACATACCACAAGCGCCGTCGGCCTCCCTGCCTTCTTTATTTTTCCTTTTCACTCAAGCCGTTGTTTCATGTGATTTACAGGCGATGGGAAAAAAAAATGTATTTCCTCTGTTTTAATTAACGAATCAATTAAAATTAATTCATGTAAATGTTTTAGCGTGAAAACTCTGTTGTCTCAGCCTCCTTTCTGAGTTTCTCGAATGCGCTCGATGCCTCTGCAGGGCACTGCACCTTCCCCCAGTTTGAGGAGCGTTTATTTCCTGCTTTTTTGGGAGGCAACGATGCCTCAGAAGATCATTCTGATCCTGGAAGAGCCATGAGGCACACAAGATTACAGACCTTTGGTGAGGAGAATGATCTTTAACACAGAAGGGACTGGGTAAAATCTTTCTTTGGGGGCGTTCCCATACATTTGCATTTTTGATATTTTTAAAGTAAGAGTGAAAAAAAAAATGGAAAGCAACAGGCTGAAATTTCCAAGAGTAGGTTTTATGCTAATTTTTTAACGAGCTGACAATAGCCAGTGTAAACATCATAAACATTATATCCAGGGGAAACAGTATTTTATGTTTCTAATCTCATGATCTCACTGTAATATCAAAATACTTTAGAATAAACCAGTTTGATCCCAGCCTGGGGTTGCTGCTCTTTCTCCAATCAGCATTTAAGAATGTGCTGGGGTTTTTTTTATTTGCAGTAAGTTGTCCAACCAGTTTTTTTACAAGCCTGATGGATTAAATTTTACTTCCCGTTTCCTTAGCAGAGATGAAGTCTCAGAGCTCTTTTTCTCTTGTTTACCTTCGGAGCAGACGGTTCTCGTTCTTCTAGGTCTGCGTAGAGCAGCTAAGAGCCAGGTACACAGTGTCTGCTCGGATACCGTAGTAGTCCTCTCCAGGAAATCTAGTCATGTTAAAACACAGCTTGTTTTTGTTCACTTTTGGACTGTCTTTAACTGGAAAAGCTTTTGGGATAAAAGGTAAGTGCTCGGTTCTTGTTACTTACTCAGAAAGTTTCTCCAAGTCTTCTACTCTCTGGTCCTGATTGTAATTATGCACGCTTTTCAAATGGAGACACGGCTCTCCACAGGTATTAGGCTATTACCTGACCTGCTAATTGAGAGAAAAAGCTGTCCAGGAAATACTACAGGCTGAAGCTTTTTATAATCAAGCTCTCTGACACAGGTTAAGACAACTGCAGCTACTGTCATTTTTCCTCACCAGTTGTAAAGACTGTAGAAAAATGTTTCTTCTGCAGTCAAGTGAGGGAAATCCCTATAGTTTTGGTTTAGTTCCTCGTTAACTAATTCCCATTTATGATTTGGCTTCACATTTTAGATTTAGATGTAACACCTGAAACATTTCTTAGAAAGGGCTACTTTTATGATGTGCATGAGATGGTTTCCTGATCTCAGGTGTCAGAATTTAAACTGTTACAGCTGCATTTCCACGGCTCAACACACACTTAACTCATGAAACAGAATGGATTTTGTGATTAAAAAATTGCTGGAGATTAAAAGCAAAGTCAGAACTAAATACTGTGTGACCTTTTCCCCCTAGTGACAAGTGATAGGACAAGAGGAAATGGCACCAAGCTACGCCAGGGGAGGTTTAGATGGGACATTAGGAAAAACTTCTTCACAGAAGGGGTTGATGTGTATTGGAACGGGCTGTCCAGGGTGGTGGTGGAGCCTCCATCTCTGGAGGTATTTAAAAGACCTCGGTTAGATGTGGTGCCGAAGGACAGGATTTAGTAGCAGATGGCAGATTAGGGTGATGGTTGGACTTGATGATCTAAAGAGTCCCTTCCAACCAAGACAATTCTAAGATACTCTTTGCAGACTGCCACATTTGGTTGTGATGGCAGTCTTTAATGTTAATACATAGGCTACCTGCACCTAGCTTTTAAAAATCATGGTGTTACCTGATAGGTAGAGATCATCGTTACACTGAAGAATCCTCCTCCTTGCTTTGAATGGGTGATTTTGCATTTATGCCTTCTTTGCATTTATGCCTTCTTTGCATTTATGCCTTCTTTGCATTTGTGAATTCCTTTCACAGAAACATGGGAGGCTGAGAGTGACTTTGGGCTACTGTAAATGAGAAGAAACCTCTTTGTTTCTTTCTACAAGAAAACTTAACACTTCTTGTTATTAAAACACATGTTATTGTTGATTCTGTTACCTGTCTGATATTGTCCATATGAAGGAAGAGCAAAAATTTGAGCTATTATCCCAGTTTATAGTGGGATTGAAGGAGATGGCCAGCTAGGTTTGAACACCCTATTTAAGAAAACTTTTCCTCAAATTTGCAGGCTGTAGCACTTCACATCAGTTGTGTTTGGGGTGGTGTAGTCATTAACTCTGAATACAGTCAAAACAGCATTTCTGCAGAGAACAAAGCCACATGTAATTAGTTTAAACACTCAGAAATGAAGAGTAAGTTGGCCATGACTTAAAACACTGCTTTCTGTGACTTTCCCAGCATAACCCAAGAACTGCATCAGACAGAGTAGACCAAACTGAGCACGGACAGTCAGGTCCCCTGCTTTCTCCATTTATGGCCAGATCAGAACAGTCTTTCAGCAGTCACACTGTGCAGATGCCAACATAATGTCTTAGTTACCTTTTCTGATTCCTTAGAAGTTTCAAACTTTATTTTTAGGTGTATCTTCTGAACAGGCACCCAGACTTTCTACCTTAGAAGTAATTATCCCTCAAAGTCTGACAGGCAGAGAGAAACATCAGCCCTTTTTTCACAAGGTTTGTATTCTGGTTTTTTCCTTCTGATGTTGCTGTTTTTCACAGTGCTGTCCTATATTAAACACACACAAAGTATGGTAAACATAGTTTATTTTTGTGTTCTTAGTGTTTTCAACTAGTTTTGAGTAAATTTGTTGCCACAAAGGTCTGTGATTCCACACTAAGTTGGCACCTTTTAATCAGTCCTGTTAACAGCCTTGTAAGACAGAAGTGGGAAGGAACATGAAGAATATTTCCATTTCCTCCAAGTCAGATTAGAACTTGAACTCGAACTAGCATCCCTGCTGTACGTGTTCTTTTGCTCATTGTACTTGGTGTTTAGATATTGAGAACTCAACCATGTAGCACTGAAAAGGCTCATGCTCCCTTTGCACAAATAGTCCTGCAGAGTCACATGGGTTCAATGAATGTTAAAAGAGAAAGACCCGAGCCTTAATTCTTCAGTTCTGAGGTAATAAAACTTTTGTTCCAGATACTGAGTTCCATTACTGAAGTAACTGTTAATGAAATAGCATTAATCATCTTTGTGCAAACCGATTAAGGAAGAAAGAATCCATGAGTCGTTCATTCAGCTGCCAGTGATTTACATAAGGAGTTTCACAGAACATGATGTGGTAGCTGGGCAAAGAGTGCAGACATGGGCTGTGCCCTTCCTGGGGAACCAAGTCTGGCCACCTTCATCCAAGCTGCATCTACCTGCTCTGCATTGAGGGCCATCATTTCCTCATCTGAGGGCCATCAGAACCACAGTGTGGTAGTCTGGCCTTAGCTGTACTAACACCCTTTTTTTGATTCTTTTAAGTTTTGAATTTTCTCTCTCTTTTTTTTTTTGGTAGGCTATATTTTTCACATTCCCCTCTAAAATTCTCTTAATTCCTCGTGTAGTTTGTGTGCTTTTTCATTCTGTCTTCCTCATGAAGAGTTTCAACTTTCCATGGGAAATAATGCAGAGTGCACTGCTGAGATTTTGAAAAGCATGAGAGTGATGTAAACCTGGTAAATACTTAAGTCACATATAGTGGTTGGGCTTCTCTTGTCAAAGAAAATGTGGAACTGACACAAACAAGTAGAAATCAGCTAATTAAGTGATATCTTTTGTTCTGTTTTCAGGAGCATTCAGATGACAACCTTGCTTACTCAGTTAAAACCAGAAATGGAACATACCTCCTAAAACTGAAGAAAAATAAGTATGTGATAGAGCATACTAGGAAACCATTCTTGGGATTTAGTTGCATACAGTATGCAAAGTACAAAAATACAAACAGACAAATTTCAGAAGAAAATATTTAAATGGCAGATGGTAATAATTACAAAATGACTGTTAAGTAGGGTCTCTGTTGTGGTTCTAGATTGCAAATTTGAGGGGAATATTTCTTCCAGTTGTGCAGAAAATTAATTTGATTAATTTTTTTTATTAGCACCACAAGATAGCAGACTTTAGAAAAACCTTATGGAAAATTAGGATTCAGCTCCAAATAAATTCTTTATTAGCAGGGAGGGGAGGGTTGTTAGCAGTGTTGTACTTGAAGAAATTTGTCTGTTATTTTGTTCCCTGTTCCTGAGCCTGTAATCTGCTAGACCTCAATGCAGCATAGTCTGTTCAGATTCTACTCTATAGATATTTTAGTTAAAATTCAAAAATAACTTATTTTCCAAATAGTGAAGCTCATTTTTGAGGAATTTCATTTCATGTCTGTGGATTTTTATAATTATTTAGCAATTTATTAAGGCAATCTGTTATATTTTAATAATAATTGTTGCTAACAGGATGAAGTACTTAGTAGGATTCTTATCTTATTTCTTGCTCTATAGACTGTTAAAACAGCAGTAGTTTATTTTCATTTCCAGAAAGCTTGTTAGTGAAGACTTTATGCTATACACATATGGGGAAGATGGGAAACTGGAGGCAACACAGTCAAAACCCAAGGTATTGTACATAATTAGAGTCCCCTTTTGTGTAAGAGTTTCCTCAAACCAGAGAAGCCAGGCTTTATGAATCAAAGCCATACTAACAATTTGATAGAACTGAGGGTGACAACAAGGAACTGTATGTATCTAAATGTATTTTCAAAGCAAAAGTGAATGCACAACCATTAATTTCAAATGTCTTCATATCTCTATAACAGGACAGTGTAAATTGATTACATTTTTGGCAGTGGAGGGGAAAATACAATATATATCTGTAGATACTTCATGTACTTGCTGGGAAAGAGGCTTTTGTGAATTTTCATATTGGTAGCATTTCTGTTTAACAGGTGCCACTGAGACAAAACATAAGGTTCTGTGTCGTAGAAGGGGAGGTGCTGTTCATGCTGATACAGCATCACTGGTCTCCAAGGTGTGAAAGGAGATGCCAGGACTGAATTTGAGCTACTTCATTAGGTCTCCTTTGCATAGTATGCCATTAAAGGTACAATGGCAGCATCAAAGCGCTATAATTTCAAGGTCCTGAATCAAACAAGCCTTGGAAAAGCTTTTCCATTTAGTTTCAAACAGTGAGACTGAACTGGGTACTTTGTGCATCTGTCTCTTTAAGAACAAGATGAGCAATGTGGGTAAAAAGTTTTTGCTAAAAGATGGTGATGGGTTAAAGTAGAAAGCTGATTGTTTTTTAGAGCCAAGGGACCAAATGCTATTGTACTTACTTATGTCAAGTAATATTTTACTCCCAGGAAAGTTGGGTTTACTTTTGGAACAGGGAACCCCACAAACTTTCAAAACCCAGCCATAATGTCATGCAAATAATATGGTCAGTTATAAAATGAGTTTGCATTTGAAGGCAATAACCCTATTTTGCCATTAATTGTGTGGTTTTATTGCATTTCAGGCAGACTGTTACTATCATGGTGCTGCTGAAGGAATTGCTGACTCAATGCTTGCTCTTAGCACATGTGATGGCCTCAGGTATTACCTCTTGCTTTTTACTTCAAGATAATGAACTGTGCAGCACCAAAATAAAACATAAAAAATACCCTAGCTATTCATCATACAGCTGGAGAGAAAACACCATCCTATCACCTTTTTTATATATATTTCACCTTTTGATAAAGCTGAAACTCTTTACAGGTTTTATACTATCCCTCAACTACCAGTTTTTATTCCTTTTCCAAAATTCCCTCACAAAAGAAAGATAACATGAGAGAAAGCATAAACTAAATATAGGCAGATCAGAGGCAGGAACTGTGGCCTCTATTGCTTGATGCAACTGCCTAGACCAGAGGTAACTTTGTAGAAGAAACATTCTCTGATTAAGCTTTTGCTGAACTCCACACACTCATGCAAACAATTCTGTCTTGAATGGGCATGTTTCAGAAGAAAAGAGGAAAAAGCTCTGACCAAATTTAAAACACTTATTTTTGTGTTTCAATACGAGAAAATTACATTTATTAGAGAAACATAAAGGTCCAGGTTAATACATAAAAGATGCTGGTGTTCTCCCCTCAGAATCAGTCCATGTGAATTGGCAAAATGAGATGGCATGTTCAATAAGAAGAACGGGTAGACTGAGACTGTTCTGCAAACTTAGGGAGACTCAAACTGTCTGGTTACCTTGCACACACATTTTTGAGGAACTTCTTTCACAGGATATTGACCAGAGAATTTTTGTTCTAAATGTAGTTTTGAGCATCTGGAGATCAAGATAATAGCTTCTGAAAGATTCTGGTACAGCATATGGGCATGCACCAGGTGTTTCTGAGCCGTGGACAAACACAAAGTCTTTAGACCTGGCTGCACTCAGCAGTTCAATACTGCTGTTACCTTTATAAACTCCATGGTGATTGCTTTTAGCCTCTCTGTCTTACATCTTCTTATAAAATGCTAGATCACTTTATCTGGCTAGGGGCTAGGAGTGAGACTAAAGATAAGGGCTAGAAGAGACTCTGCATCAGCTCTGTACCCACAATTCAGACTCTTTTAATATCAATTTGGCTTTCCTACTGATTCCAGGAGCCCACACTTGGGGATTATTGAGCATTTTAAGTTCTGGTTTGTGTTTTGAACACCTCTGGATGTTTGAACTTATCCTCCACATGAAGATAATTTAAGTTAATAATTCATTTCAGCAGAGTGGTATGAGCAGTTAACAGTTTTTAAGTATCTGGCTGTCATTCACTCACCTGATTATAACCATGAGGGAAAAACTGTGTAGTAATTTTTCATTCTTTTATGATTACTAGAGGAATCCTCTACATTGGTGGCAAATGGTATGGAATGGAGCCGCTCAACGCATCCAGCACATCTGAACACCTGTTTTACCAGTTAGAAGATACACAGGATACTCCCTTCCAGTGTGGTGTGCTGCATGGCACATCTCATGAGATGTTTGTGAATCAGGCTGTGAAATATATGTTTTTATCAAACAGTACCTCTACCAGGGAAAAGTTTCTGAGGGTAAATACCTTTCTGTTTCTCTCTTGAGAGCTGCAGTCCTCTCCAGCAGCCAAGGTTCTCTAGAGCTCTTGCTTTGGCATGGTGTCATGGCAGGTGGCTTTGGTCTGGACACTTGTTGCCTTCGTTTTCCTGGACCCCAAACTGAATCATAGAATCACAGAATGGCATGGGTTGGAAGAGACCCCAAGGATCACAGAGCTCCAACCCCCCTGCCACAGGCAGGGACACCAACCTCCAGGCCTGGAGCTACACAAGGTTGCCCAGGGCCCCATCCAACCTGGCCTTGAACACCCCCAGGGATGGGGCATCCACCCCCTCTCTGGGCAGCCTGTTCCAGCCCCTCACCACTCTCTCTGTAAAAAACTTCCCCCTAATATCTCATCTAAACCTTCCTTCCTTTAGCTTCAATCCATCCCCCTTGTCCTGCCATTATCTGCCCTTTTAAAAAGTTGATTCCCCTCCTGTTCCTCTGCTCCCTTCAGGGACTGGCAGGCTGCAATGAGGTCCCCCCACAGCCTTCTCTTCTCCAGGCTGAACAAGCCCAGCTCCCTCAACCTCTCTCTGTAGGGGAGCTGCTCCAGCCTTCTGATCATCTTCATGGCCTCCTCTGAACCCTCTTCAACAGTCCCACATCTTTCTTGTATTGGGGGCCCCCAGCTCTGAACACAGGACTCCAGCTGGGGCCTCACAAGGGCGAAGTTGAGAAGGACAATCCCCTCCCTGTCCTTGCTGCCACCCCTCTTCTGATGGAGCCCAGGATCCCATTGGCCTTCTGAGCTGCAAGAGCCACTGCTGGCTCATGTTAAGTTTCTCATCTACCAGAATCCCCAAGTCCTTCTCAGCAGGGCTGCTCTCCAGGAGCTTTTCTCCCAGTCTGTAAATATGTCTGGGATTCCTCCTCATTAGGCAGTGTTGAACCTCATTAGGTTAACCCAGGCCCACCTTTCCACCCTGTCAAGATCAACTGGTGGGAGTACTGCTAAGGAAATCCTGGAACAGAAGAACAGCACAATGGGAACTTAACAGAGCTTGAAGCAATTCTTTAGCAAAAGAGCAGAGCTCTGCCCAAGACAGTCATGGGTATGACATGACAGACACGAAAGCTGCCCTTCAGCCCATGCACCTCACTGTCTGAGCAGATGTGAATTACTGACATACAGATATTTCTGTGGAAATCCAAGGCAAATTGGCTTTTGAGGCCACATTTAAAATACATCATTGTTTTATAAATCCATGAAATGAAAATCATGAGAAAGCTAAGTAAAACAACCTCATGTTAATTTTTTTTGTAGAAAAAGCGAGCTGTCCTGCCACAGAAAAGCTTTGTGGAATTATTTGTGGTTGTGGATCACAACAGGGTAATGACTTTATCCAGTGTTACACACATTCTGTCAAACCATTACTTTTCTTTTTCCCCTCTGGTAATTCTCATATGATCTTTTACAGTTTTTGATGAAGAAATCTGATCCTGCAGCAGTGCAAAAGGAAACAGTTGAGCTGATTAATTACGTTGATGGGGTAGGTCAGATATGTTGCTGAGATCAAATAGTTTCTACTTTATCATAGTTTATAAAAGAACAGGTAAATCAGTAAATTTGAACAATTATGTTCTGAAACCATATTTGGAAGTTTCACAGAACTTTGTAACACAATTAAGGTGCCTCATGAATCTATGCACAAGTCTTACAGAAGCGTGGACAGAGGGAGAGATGCAGGATGTTGTTGAACCACTTCTCTGTGCCCCTAGACTTTGACTGCTCCAGTGTATGTAGGTTGGTTTTTTATTAAGCAAATTGTCAGCACTGTGAAAAATTCCATAAGCTCTTTGATCATCTGTTTCCAAATTCTCCTCAAGAGAATTAGCTAAGGAAATTAGTAAATGTGGTCTTCCCAACTTCTCCATCAAAAGATATGTTTAGGTACCTTCAAGAAGTAGATTGCCTTCAGCCACACAGTCTTTCCCCACATCAAACTGTTAATTATTCAAAGAAATTAAAGTTCTGTCTCAGTCATTACATTCAGCTTAATGTTTACTCATTAGTAGTGATGTAATCTTTTGTAATTTAGTTGAAACAGACTGATGGACAGTAATTCTATTACTTTTTTTTTCAGATGTACAGAGCATTAAATATCCAGATTGTTTTGGTTGGATTAGAGATCTGGACAGATACAAACCATGTATCTGTAAGAGATGGTTCAGCTGGAGATGTACTGAGTAGATTTGTTTCTTGGAGACAGCAAAATCTTCTTAAACGATCACGAAATGATGTCAGCCATCTCATCATGTAAGTGTTGGTTCAGTGGAAAAACTGGTCCTGCTGCCAGTGTTGCTCATGGGTGTGATTTGGGGTTTGTTTGTGTCTGAATGAGAGTATAATATGACCATACCTTGAGTGCTGTGTCCAGTTCTGGGCTCCTCACCATAAGAAGGACATTGAGGTCCTGGAGCGTGTCCAGAGAAGGGCAACCAGGCTGGGGAAGGGGCTGGAGGGCAAATCCTCTGAGGAGCAGCTGAGGGAGCTGGGGGTGTTCAGCCTGGAGAAGAGGAGGCTGAGGGGAGACCTTCTCCCCACCTACACTGACCTGACAGGAGGGTGCAGAGAGGTGGGCGCTGGTCTCTTCAGCCAGGGGACAGGAGCTGGGACAAGGGGCAATGGGCTCAAGCTGCCCCAGGGCAGGGTCAGCTCAGCTGGGAGGGCAAAGTTCTTCCCTGGCAGAGTTGTGGGGCTGTGGAACAGGCTGCCCAGGGAGGGGGTTGAGTCATCATCCCTGGATGTGTTTAACAGATGGGTAGATGAGGTACTTAGGGATATGGTTTAGCCCCTTCCAGCCTCAACCATTTGGTGATTCTGTGACCTCAGAAGCACTGACATGGCAGATTTAGGTGACTTGTCATTATTTTCAACCTTTGTTGTTCAGATGCTCATTATTTATTTCAGTGAAACCCTGATCTGATGATACATTTCCTCAAGAAGACCAAATCTTCATTTGCAGTATTTGTTGCAGATTCATCAGTGTCTTTTAGTAGAAATCATGAACTTTCAGCCCTTATTCCAACACCCCCTTCACACTGCTTTTGTTGCAGAGGGAGAAGCTCTTACGATGGATCCATTGGAATGGCGTTTGTGGGTACCATCTGCTCACAAGTCCAGGGAGGGTCAATCAGCACTGTAAGTACAAAGTGTTGTGGTTAATGGAAGAAACTAGTACAGGAGCTGCTAAACTATCATAGATGTGCTGCTAGTGAGACCAGGAGGTACCTGAACAGGCTTTGCCCTGTGTATTTACACAACCCAGAGCTGTAGAGGCTGCTGTCACCAGCCATTGCTTCCACAGAAGAACCTTCCAGAATGTCATAGTGAATAATGTGCACTCTGCTGACCTATTTGGTCAAGTCACTCAGGTCCTGGGGTAAAGATGTAAAGACTTGTGCAGATTTTTGTACTTACAACAGGGATGCCAAAACATCATGAACAGTCTTGGAGGCAGATTCAGTTCTTCAACGCTCTTTGTCTTTTTATCATTGAAGACTCCATCAAAATCAGTTCTATGACTGCTTGACTGTGTCGTTATTCAGAGTATAATCCTAGAGGAAGGAATAGAAGTGGCAGAATCTGGCCCTGCTGAAAAAAAGAACCAGTGACAAACTGCTCTTGCTGCTTCCACTTTGCAGTGCAATTTAGTGCTCTGGCTTCGTAGCCTCTGATTGCTTTCTGAATAAATGAGTAGGTAGAAACACAGTATTTTCCTTAGTTTCATGACCTATTTTTAACACTGATTCTCTTTATTAGTTGAATCATAACAATATGTTACGTCATGCCACAGTAGTTGCACACGAATTGGGACATAACCTTGGAATGAAGCATGATGATAAAAGGTGCCCTGCGTCTTATATTATGCACAGCACAGATAAGTAAGACTTCCAGTTATTTTATTTTAATGCTTGTTATTTTTCTGTAGTGACTATACCTTATAAGCTGTGAAATTCCCATGAATCTTGAAGAACTTTTGTGAACAGGGGGTTGTTTGAAAAGTTTAATCACAGAGGTGAATTCAGTGACTTAGGTCGTTACATAATTTTAATTTATTTGAGGTGTTGCCTGTTTTCCAATCCAGTCATTCTTTATTTCTAGCATTCCTAAAAACATTCTTTTGATTTTTCTTATTTTTATTTATTAAAGCATTTTACTGGGGGGTATTTTATCACCCTGCTGAAAATGCTTTATATATATCCATTGGGTTTGTGCAAACATCCTTCACATGGATTCTCTTACCAGTTAATTTAAAGAAAACCTCTCAGCTTATGTTTCTTTCAGTGAATTAGTTCTTTGCCATCCCCTTTAAAAGATCATATTATTTTATCTATCCACAATTATATTAATAAATCAGAATAATTGAACACTGGGCAAAACTACTGTAAGAAGACACACTCCAGAGTTCTTAGGGAGAATTTAAGTTAAGGTGAATGTCTTTCTGGAAAACATTTTTTAATTGAGCACTTGTAGATTCAGTAGAGACAAGGAATTTTTAAGGCCTGTTTTATTTAGGACACTGGAGTGGATAATCTGATGGTCTCTTTGCCTTCCAAAAGTACTTGGATTTGTGGTACACATTGTATTTTTAACTTATACTGTGTTCTAACACAAAATAACATAAAATGAAGTATCTTATGATCTCCTAACTTTATGAAACATGGTATTTATCATAGATAGACAGTATTCTTAGAACTTGTGTTGTATTTTTTCCTGTATTTTTTTCCTGTAAGCAAAATGTATAGAATTTAAAAAAGAAATGTTATGCTTTCCAGTGGATCCAGGAATTTCAGCACCTGCAGTGCTGATGATTTTGAGAACCTTATTCTAAGTGGAGGAGGAAACTGCCTTAGAAATCCTCCCAAAACAAGTAATGTTTACAAAGAACCTGTCTGTGGTAATAACGTGGTCGATAACGATGAAGAATGTGACTGTGGCAAACCACAGGTAATAAAAGAAGTTCAACTGGGTATTTGTTTATTTTAGTAGTTTAGTTTAGTTATACAACTAAAAACATAGTGGCCTTTAGGAATACCTGATTTGTGTTAATATCTGAGGACACTGCCTTGTAAATTTATGTTTTTTCAAGGAATATGAAGATAAATTTGAGAAAAAGAGTAAAATCATGACTTGATTTTGTTGTGAACTCAGTTAAGGGCTACTGAACTTTCCAGAACTTTGAGCTACAGCTTAAGAGAGAAGCACATTTTAGTGCAGAGTATGTGGAAACACTGGTTTTGTGCTGGTTTTAGCAACATGGATATTTCTGTTTCATTAAAGATACTACTCTTCTATTGAGCATGTACCAATTTCCTAACTGTAACCCTGAAGCTTAGTCCATAACAAAATTACTCCTGTTGGTCATATTTTCATTGTGAAGATGTCCCTCTAAGAATGGGATAGATCAACTCCTTCTTTGGAAAATAAAAGCATCTCAGGAAAAGATACCAATAAATTGAATGTCTGCCAGCAAACCCTGGTTCCATTGTGTAGGCTTTCTTCTCAGCCATGAAAAGATACCAACACCTCTCTGTATCAAACTGCTAGTATAGTGAAAAATAAGAAGGGGAAGGGGTGGTTAGAAGTGTTATTTAAAATCCAAAGCGTTCTGCTTCATTTAGTGTCCATTTAAAGTATAAAGCTGTGCTATTCCCCTATGCCCCCACACATCAAAACATGTTTTTCTGATAACTCATATTAAAATTATACAGCCAAACACTGTGTTGGCTTCTGTTAATGCAGAAGGCTGTCCATCTTAGAACACACAAGAGAGAGCATTTAAAGTTTGCTTTGCCCATGCACTTGCTTTGATGATGTCCTTCCCTAGCTATGTGGCAAGGTAAAACATTGTGTCCCCTTGTCTGTGGCTGTTCTGCAGGAATGTACTAACCCTTGTTGTGATGCTGCAACCTGCAAACTCACACCTGGATCACAGTGCGCTCAAGGACTCTGCTGCAAAAATTGCAAGGTAGGTTATGTTTTATCAAGCTAAACTGTTAGGAATTACTAGTATTTTTACTCTTTGAAAAGAGCTATCATAGTACTCTTAACATATATTCATTTTATCGAGCTATATTCACCAGGAGAAGAGCACATAAGCAGAGAATTTGTGTCTGCATCTCTTGTCCAGTAGATTAGAAATGGAAGATTATTTCCATGTCATCCCTCCCAGGAGGCAGGAGCGATCAGGGACCCAGCAGTAGTGATCTCCCTTATGCAACACCAAGCTTTTCCAAAGTCTATGATAGTTGCTTTTCATTTGTACTTGTATATGAGTTTGTATGACCTACCCTATTCTTCTGCACACTCAGCTCATAAACTTTACAGCTACGCCATGTGAAGTTGTGGAAGGTTTTTGATATGCCTTATTCATCTGAAAAGCTATTATTTCTCCCTCAAAATCAGAAAAGATTCTCAGTTTTCATTATTTCATGTTGGAACTATTGCTGCTGCACACTAAAAGCAGGGTGGGATTCCTCTCTGGTTCTAGTTTAAAGTGGCAGGAGCAGAGTGCAGAGCGAGAATGGATTTCTGTGACCTACCTGAATACTGCAGCGGAAGCAATGCCTACTGTCCCGACGACGTCTATATCATGAACGGTCACCCATGTGACAACATGAAGGCATATTGCTACTATGGAGTATGCCAGAGCTTTGACTCACAGTGTGAATCTATATATGGAAAAGGTATGTTTATAATTTAACATTAAGAACTTGTAGACACCTAATAGAGGTTTCTGATTTTTCTTTTATGAAGAAAGGCTGAGTGAGCTGGGGCTGTGCAGCCTGGAGAACAGAAGACTAAGGGGGGACTTAATTAATGTTTATAAATATCTTAAGTATGGGATGCAGGGGGAAATGGCCAGCCCCTTTTCAGTGTCTGTGGGGACAGGACAAGGGGCAATGGCTGCAAGTTGGAGCACAGGGAGTTCCACACCAACATGGGGAAGAACTTTTCCCCAGTGAGGGTGAGGGAGCCCTGGGACAGGCTGCCCAGGGGGTGTGGAGTCTCCTTCTCTGGAGAGATTCCAGACTCATCTGGATGCCTATCCGTGCAATATGAGCTGGGGAGCTGCTTTGGCAGGGGGTTGGACCCGATGATCTCTGGAGGTCCCTTCCAACCCCTACAGTTCTGATTCTGTGGTTCTCATATTCTTAAAACAGTGTGGTTGCTTACTGAGATTGACTGTTGGTTTTGTGGTTTTTTTTTTTTTGTCCAGGGGCACAAAAAGCACCTAATATATGTTTTGAAAAAGCAAATATTAAAGGAGACAGGTTTGGAAACTGTGGAATGAGAGGCGGAGTGTACAAGAAATGTCCTGTCCAGTAAGTTACCAGCAAATACAAGTTAACCCTGAAAGCTTCAATGTAAAAAATATATTCTGTTAGTCACTCTTAGAGCATGAGATTTAAAAGAATATTTCCTCAAAATGCAAAGTAAAAAGTTTGGCTGGGTGGTGAATTTGCACTACTACTGGTTGTTTTATCTGCTCACCTTGTCTCTGAATGGCATTCGTTCAATGCAGGCACAGTCTGTGTGGCAAGCTCCAGTGCACGTCTGTTAGGCTTCAAAATCTTCCTGCTTGGAGTGTGGTCAATAACGCCTCTGGGGTTTTATGCTGGTCTTCTGACTTTGACTTAGGATCAGATGTCCCTGATCCTGCTCAAGTTCATGATGGAACAGCCTGTGGAGAAAAGAAAGTAAGAGGAATCACAGCAGCACTGCAGTGATGTTTCTAACTTACAGAAGCATGACACAGCTCTCTTCTTTGTGTGCCATAATGTAATTTAAAAATGCTTTTTGAGATCCACACATACAATTAATTAGCTCTTCAAAAACTGAGATGCTACAAATCAGTGAACTACACTGTCAGCTATTCAAATTACTTATGCAAGTTTCTGGGACCAATACAGCTATAAAACTGTTAAGTACCAAATGCTTTATAAGGCCTTTTCCTTGTCATTTAAGTACAAGCTGTAGACATGTAAACATACACATTTATACAGTGTATTTATGAAAAGATGGGGTTATTTTTAAGTTTTGTGTTTGAAAGAGACACTAAATACTTTTTTTCCAGGCCTGTTTAGGTTTTGAATGTGTTGATGCAAGTCATCTGGGCTACAGCTGTGATGTAAAGCAGAAGTGTAATGACAATGGGGTGAGTGGACCGTGTTTTCATGCCCTGTTTCTAGAAGACAGAGATAGGTGCAAAATCCCTGCATAGAAGTGATAACAAGCCAGTTGGCTTTTTTTCCCCTCTTTGATATGAAAAGTTAAATCCAACTTTTTATCTGTAATTCATGCTGTAAACCTCTCAGCACTAATACTGAAAGACATTCCTTCTGAATTCCCCTAGGGGATTTCCTAATCCTACTGAGCTGTTGAATTGTGAAAGGAAAATATTCCTTTGAGGGGGACAGTCTATTGATTCCTGATTGATGTATGTCTTGTGAAAAATCAAAATAGAGTCCAAAGGCTGTAAAACTGAGTTCTTTGGACTGTTACCTATTGCAAACGAGTAACAAAACAAAGGTTATCTTCTACAGAGGATTAACTTCTGGTATCAGTATCACTCAGTGTTTTGGGATTATGGAGGGGGATAGCTTATTTGAAAACAGTACTATGCAATACTTATTCTTTCCATATGCAGTTCCTAATGTGTAACTCCAAATCTTAGAATCATAGAATTATAGAATGGCATGGGTTGGAAGAGACCCCAAGGATCATACAGTTCCAACCACCTGCCATAGGCAGGGACACCAACCTCCAGGCCTGGAGCTACACAAGGTTGCCCGGGCCCCATCCAACCTGGCCTTGAACACCCCCAGGGATGGGGCATCCACCCCCTCTCTGGGCAGCCTGTTCCAGCCCCTCACCACTCTCTCTGTAAAAAACTTCCCCCTAATATCTCATCTAAACCTTCCTTCCTTTAGCTTTAATCCATTCCCCCTTGTCCTGCCATTATCTGCCCTTTTAAAAAGTTGAATCCCCTCCTGTTTCTCTGCTCCCTTCAGGGACTGGCAGGCTGCAATGAGGTCCCCCCACAGCCTTCTCTTCTCCAGGCTGAACCAGCCCAGCTCCCTCAGCCTCTCTCCATAGGGGAGCTGCTCCAGCCCTCTGATCATCTTCATGGCTCCTCTGACCCCTCTCCAACAGTTCTACATCTTTCTTGCATTGGGGCCCCCAGATCTGGACACAGGACTCCAGCTGGGGCCTCCCGAGGGCAGAGGCAAATATGGAGGTGGAAAGTAGATGCTTCCAGCTGGGCGTTGTTTGTTTGCCTGATCCCTGTTGTATTGACTGTAGGTGTGTAACAACAATGGGAACTGCCACTGCAATTCCGGATGGGCGCCTCCGTTCTGTAACCAGTCTGGCTACGGCGGCAGTGTTGACAGTGGTCCAGCTCACATGGGTGAGATTCTGCAAACGGCCTTCACCCTGCCCTGCTGTCTGATAAAATAATCCTTTAAAACCAGGGGAGAGGAGGGCAGTCTCTTTTCACTTGGTTTTTTTCCTACTGCATGGGACACTGAATCATGCACTGACTCGAAGAACAAATACTAGTATCTGATGTGTAGGTTTGCAGACATCAAGGAAGTTGGTCCAGGCGAGAATTTGACCTTTATTTTCACCAAGATAAAAAGCAATACATGAAATCACTAACATAAAGCAATGCATAAACTGTTACATTTTAAGATAGATACTTAGGTATGTAAAACAGCATTCTGATAGAACGGATGTGGTAGAGAAAGACTAAAGCTTGAGAATGAAGCCAGCAGCCTTTATATATGGAAAGGCTCTCACATAAATTAGGGGTTATGGAGGTGTGTGCAGCAAGAAGCAGCTGGATCATGCATGAGCCATCAAATTCTGCAAAGGGAGAATGGAGCAGACTTTGCTGGCCTTCATACTGAGGGACCATGTGAATGTTTTGGGTTGATTAATGGCTTAGGAAGATAAGGAAGACGTGCAGATCAGTTGTGAGGGAGCAAATACAAAACGGATTTGTCCGCTTTAGAACTCTTGAGAATGTATGTGGAATATATGTGTATCATATAACATGGGTGGGTAAGGCAGAACAAACCTGTGACAACATAAGGCCAAATCCTACTTTTCTGATCATAGCATTTTAGATTAAAACTAGACACTTATATAGTCATTTAAACATTGTTGTTTTGACAACTGTCCTGGTTTCAGTCAGGATAGAGTTAACTTCATTTGTAGCAGCTGATGGCATGCTGTGTTTGGGAGTTACAATGAAAGCAGTGCTGAGAACACCCTGATGTTCTTAGTTGCAGTCAGACAGTCAAGGACTTTCTCAGCTTCTTCCTATTTCTCCATTCATGAGAAAGGAGGGGCGAAGCCAGGACAGGTGACCCAGATGGGCCAAAGAGAGTATTCCATGCCAATGACGTCCTGCCCAGGAGAACGGGGGGCTGAGGGGAAGAAGAAGAGGGGCGGTGGCGGGACGCGTGCTGCTTGGGGGGACGGTCGGGTTCCGGGACAGCTCTGGGTGGTACGGCCTGAGTTGTGTGGGTCGGGGAGAAACTGCATTGGGGATCAAGAGTTTCATCTTCTTTTGCTCTAAAGTCCTGTTAGCATTGCTATATATTTTATCTTTCTGTTCTCTTAGTAAACTCTCCTTATCCCAACCCACGGGCCTCTTAGTTTCTTGGGTTTGGAGTTATTTCCCCTTCCTTTTCCCTTCCCTTGTTTCCCCCTTTTTCCCTCTTCCCCTGCTCTTTTACTTTAAGGAGCAGGCAGCTGCGTGGATCTCGGCCCACAGCCGGGGGGAAACCACGACAACAACAAAAAGGTGTTTTTAGCAGAACAGATGCTTTAATACAAGTCTCTCATGTGATTTTCAATTCTCTTTCTCTAGATACATCACTTCGGGATGGTCTGCTGATTTTTTTCCTCCTCGTGTTGCCGGTAGGAATCGTTACCGCGTTAGCGGTCATTAAGCGTGATGCAATAAAAAGGAAGTTTTGCAGGAAAAGTAGAAGACAACACAGGTATTTCACTTACTACAGCTGTGTATTTCAACACTCAAGAGCACATTCCAGATTAATTGCTCAAGCTCATTAGATCATAGAATCATAGAATTGTAGGGATTGGAAGGGAGCTCCAGAGATCATTGGGCCCAACCCCCCTGCCAAAGCAGCTCCCCAGCTCATATTGCACAGATAGGCATCCAGATGGGTCTGGAATCTCTCCAGAGAAGGAGACTCCACACCCCCTGGGCAGCCTGTCCCAGGGCTCACCCTCGCTGGGAAGTTCTTCTGCATATTGGTGTGGAACTTCCTGTGCTCCAACTTGCAGCCATTGCCCCTTGTCCTGTCCCCACAGACACTGAAAAGGGGCTGGCTGATTGCCCCTGCATCCCATGCTTAAGATAATTATAAACATTAATTAGGTCCCCCCTTAGTCTTCTCTTCTCAAGGCTGAACAGTCCCAACTTACTCAGCCTTTCTTCATAGGAGAGATGCTCCAGGCCCTTAATGCTTTATCTGCACAATGAACCCCTACCTCTTAGAAGACACGACTTCCCTGCTATTACTAGGAGGAGGTAGTTTAATAGCCGGTACTCTGCTATTAGGTAGTTAGATCCAGATACTCCAGTTGTTCATTCTCAAGCATTTCTTCCCAAAATACATTGCACTTCCCTCATTTATATTGATAATTGTACTGTGTGGAGACAGGAGCATAGCACAGTGAAATTACTTGCTGAGGCCAGAACAGGGTGGAGTTTGAAACAGAATCCAGAGCTGAAGGCAGTGAAAACCAAATGGGGTTTTGCCTGATGATACGTTTTTTATTTCAGGGATAACAATGTGCAGCAACCAAAGCAAAATAACAGGCCAAGTGATAACCCAAGAATTAATCAGGTAAGATAGATGCATACCTGTGTTATTTAACATTGAGTAATCCACATTATATAGTGCCTTTAATATTGTAACTAATGACATTGTGGCTTTTTGTTACATTGAAATCATCTGAATTTCCAAGTATTTAAAGTAATTTATTACATGTTAGACAGGAATTCTCTTTGGGTAAGTATGAGCCTTATTGCCTGCCCTGCCAACGCAGGCTGTGAGTAGTGTGGCAGGCTGCTTCTTAGCAGAGCTGCCAAAGATGGAACTCTGAATTCTCCTGCCAAATACCAGAGAAGCTGCTCAAGGCAGGCTGTGGATCCAGTTCTGAGACAACAAATTAAAATTACCAAAAGAAAATGACAATATGACGAACGTCACAGAAAATGACAATTACTTCTAAAATACTGCTGGCATAGTACTGAGTAATTAGCCACACTTTGAAACCTGCAAGTCTTATCATCTTGATTTTCTGTGACATCTCTTCCAGCCTGGCACGTCAAGTCCTGACTTTTTCACCATATCGCATCTCCCTGGCCCAAGGTCTGTAGCTTGTAAAACCTTCTTTACTTCATGTTTGATATGTTTATGTTGCTGTATCATTGCAAGTGAAGTTCCTCACATCTCATGTCCTGCCTAGGAGGACTTTTTGTGCAGCATCATGCATCCGAGCCCTGGCACAGGCTGCCTAGTGGGGTTGTGGAATCTCCTTCTCTGGAGATATTCCAGACCCGTCTGGACTCCTACCTGTGTGACCTGTCCTAGGGACCCTGCTTTGACAGGGGGGTTGGACCCAATGATCTCTTGAGGTCCCTTCCAACCCCTACAGTTCTGTGATTTTGTGAAATTCTCTGTGATTGCATGAGATCAAATAGCTTAAATGCTCAAAGGAGAAATGCTGCTTGTATAGAAAACAGCATAACAAGACACATAAATGCTACTTTGGAGAGGAAAAGGGAGGAGCAGAGAGAGTTAAATATGTGTATTAATGCTATCAACTGTTTGAAAATGGTAACAAACTAGTTTAGAAATACCAGTTGTCTCAAGTCACGAGATACTTCACCAAATATGTTTTCCACACTTCAGGCAGCCAGCACACACCCAGTTCCCTGCAGTTCCTTCCAGACCTCAGCGACCTGCAGTCCCACCTAGACCAGCTGTCTGAAAAGTTTCTTGGGAACCCTCAAGCAGTACTGGCAAGTTACTAGTCTGAAAAAAACCCAAGACTGCAATCCTCCAGTCCTCTCCGTGTGCAGCCAAAACACCTTCTGAACAGCGTTTTCCCTGGAAAAGACCTGATGCTAAGAGGCACTGACACATATTTTGTAACGTCCCATTATTTATCTAATTGCTGCTGGCTGTACTTGTGCCTCTTCTACCTCACCTCTTGGGACTTTTACATTGGAAGCCTGAAGTTCAACTCTTTGGTTAGGTCTGTACCAGCAGCAGAGAACAGGACCCTTCTGAAGCACGGCCTTACTTGCAGGCCAAGGAGAAGTGAACTGTTATTTACAGACATCATTTATTCGCTTCTAGTTATACACTACTGTGAAAACGAGGACGTAGATTGACCTCTCAAGAAGTCTTTGGTCTCCCTACCTCCTGGACCGTCCCCTCAGCAGCAGTTTTCTTGTGATCCAGGTCCCCCCTCAGCAGTGTACTGCCGTACCCCACAGGCCAGGATTACCAGTGTTTCCCACATTCCTTGTCTGTGGCAAGAAAAGCTATAGCTAATGTAGGAACACACCATTGTTACAGAAAATGTGGTGTATTGGGACATACACTGAGCAATTTAACAGTGGTTTAATGTTTACTGCTTGTCACAGCTCAAGATTTTTGCTACCACTACACAAGCGCTGGGTAACTTGTGTCATTCTATGTGAGACAATTAGGAGGCAGTGCCAGTTTAAAAGAAACTGTCTGAAGTGACATGGTTTGTCAAAATAGGGACTGATGAAAGAGCAGCTGCTGGGCAGAGACAGGAAAGAACAGTGCTGTGGGTAGTGTCAGTCTGTCCACAGGAGGGTAAACCACACACTAGTGGTGTTCACAGGCCAACGTTGGGAATGGGAGCTAGAAAAAAAGAGTGAATAAATTCTGGGATTGCTTCACCAAGAAAGTGTTTCCCATCCCTTGGGCAGTCATTTCCCCACAGAGCGGGGCCAGAGACCCCACACAAACCTGCTGTGACACGGCTGCCCTCCACAGAGGAGGTCTTGTTTAGCTGTTCTGTTGTTCACACAATAGAAGGGAAGGAAGCCATCCAAAGGGATCTTGACAGGCTTGAAAGGTGGGCCTATATGAACCTAATGAGGTTCAGCACTGCAAAGTATAATGTCTGGCCCCTGGGCTGGAGGAATCCGAGATACATATATAGACTGGGAGAAGAGCCCCTGGAGAGCAGCCCTGCTGAGAAGGACCTGGGGGTTCTGGTGGGTGAGAAACTTAACATGACCCAGCAGTGGCTCTTGCAGCTCAGAAGGCCAATGGTATCCTGGGCTCCATAAGAACAGGGGTGGCCAGCAGGGACAGGGAGGGGATTGTCCCTCTCTACTCTGCCCTTGTAAGGCCCCAGCTGGAGTCCTGTGTGCAGATCTGGGGGCTCCACTGCAAGAAAGATGTGGGACTGTTGGTCAGGATTCAGAAGAAGACTGTGAAGATCATTAGAGGACTGGAGCACCTCCCCTATGAAAAGAGGCTGAGGGAGCTGGGCTTGTTCAGCCTGGAGAAGAGAAGGCTGTGGGGGGACCTCATTGCAGCCTGCCAGTCCCTGAAGGGAGCAGAGGAACAGGAGGGGAATCAGCTTGTTAAAAGGGTAGATAATGGCAGGACAAGGGGGATGGATTGAAGCTGAAGGAGGGAAGGTTTAGATGAGATATTAGGGGGAAGTTTTTTACAGAGAGAGTGGTGAGGGGCTGGAACAGGCTGCCCAGAGAGGGGATGGATGCCCCATCCCTGGGGGTGTTCAAGGCCAGGTTGGATGGGGCCCTGGGCAATCTTGTCTAGATCCAGGCCTGGAGGTTGGTGGTCCTGCCTGTGGCAGGAGGTTGGGGCTCAGTGACCCCTGGGGTCCCTTCCAGCCCAGGCCCTTCACCGACATCTGTCACAGGGTCTACGGGGAAAACGGTGGCTTCGCGCACGCGGACGGGCCCGCGCGCCGCCGTCGCGGGAGCCCCCTGGCGGACGGGGCGCGGAGCTTCACGCGGCAGCCCACCAGGGGGCTCCCGCGACGGCGGCCCAGCGCATGCGCAGAGCAGCGACCTGCCGCCGTCGGGCGGCGGCTGCGGTGGCGGCGGCGGCGCTGGCGGCAGAAGGGGGAAGCGGCGGCGCCGGGCGCACCCGGGTGGGGTTGTGCGTGCTGTGCGGCCTGCCGGCGGCCGGCAAATCCACCCTGGCTCGCGCCCTGCGCCGCCGCTTGCCGCACCGCCAGGGCTGGGCCTGCGGCCTCCTCACCTACGACGAGCTCATCCCGCCGGAGGCCTTCGGCCCTCACGAGACGGCAGTGGAGCCGTCCCCATTGGTCAGCGCGGCGCTCCTGCGGCTCGCGGCGCGCTCTTTGCCTCTCATTGGCCAGCCGTTGCCAGGCAGCGCGGGGCGTCCCTCTTACGGGGCCGGGCCGGGGCGGGTGGGGTGGGAGCGGAGTCATGGGGAGCTCGGTCACGGCGGTGGGGATGCTGCTGCGGCCCGGCGTGGGCGCGCGGGCCTTCACCCCTCCGCTGCCTTCTTCCCCAGCTCCCCCGCTGGAAGCAGAGCCGGAGGGAGCTGCTGCAATGCCTGGAGCGCTTCTTGCGGGTGCTGCTCACCGGGGTCCCGCCGACCGTCCCCGCCCCTCAACCGGCCTGGGAGCGCTTCCTGGCCTGCTGCCGCGGGCAGGGGCTGCTCTGCGAGGAGGACGGCCACGCCGCAGCCGTCCGATGCCCGACACTCGTGGACACGGCGAGGCCAATCTACCTGATCCTGGATGACAATTTTTACTACCGGAGCATGAGATACGAGGTGTACCAGCTGGCTCGCAAGTGTAATTACTCTGTTCCTACACATAAGAGCACTCTCAGCTTCGTAGGCAGTTCAGTTTTCCTTTAACTGCTTCTAAGTAGCCTTGTGTATCAGCGAATGGCTGCAGTAAGCATCAGCAGAAAGGTCACTCAGAGCCTTCAGAGCAGAAAGGTCACTCTGAGCCTTCCTTATGTGTGTTGGTCTCAGAAATTACTACTTGAGAAGCCTTGAAGGGAAAACTGTGCTAGTTTTAGTATAGTTTATATTCTTTCCAGACTCAGGCCTGGTGTAAAGTTAAGTTCCTCATGCATGTAAAGCCTCAGAAACCTTTACTCAAAGAGTTTTGATTGTCTGTTTATGTTCTTTTAGATTCCTTGAGCTTCTGCCAGTTATTTTTAGAGTGCCCACTTGAACGCTGCTTGCAGAGAAATCATCAGAGAAGCCATCCCTTACCTGACCAGACGATATCCTTAATGGCAAGGAAAATAGAAATGCCAGATCTCAAGAAAAATGCTTGGGAACAGAACAGCCTCATTCTGCAAAGTCCTGATTGCGCTTCAGGGGATAAGTATGCTACCCTCTGTTGTCACTGGGGTTTTCAGGAAGTTCTCTTTTCAGAAACTGGGGGGAGTGGGGGAGGAGTTACTATATCTAAACAATATGGAACAAAATACTCCCTGTGGTGATTTTTGGAAGCCAGTTGGTTATACACAATAGGTGCCAGTTGTTGGGACCTCACAGCCATCGATATTTGCAGAGTTAACCTCAAACTAACTATTTCTAAACTGCTGTTAAATAATTGTGTAAACTGTCTGAAGTATTAATACTGGAAAGAATGGGCTGTATTTTCAGTTGTAATTGTTTTTTCTTCTAACTCACTGCAGAAAGCGCTGCCTGCCTCATGAATTTAACTGAAAACTTGCATTATTTTCCTGTGATGAGGTGTGGCTACAAAATGAAAGATAAATCTTCAGGGGAAACTGTTAGACTAATGTGGTTTGCCTTTCTGTTTGTTTTCTTAGTGAGCAGATAATTAGTCTGCTGGCGACTGCTTTGGAAAATCCAGTGAAGCAAACTGAGGAAGACGCTGAGCAAAAGGTAGCACCCCTTGTCTTCTCAGTCATGGCTCTTCCAGCTGACAGTGAATAGGCCAGTTATTCCCCAGCTGGATTCAGAATGTCGTGACAACAGAAACCAAGAAATACCTATGGCATTTCTTGATATGTAGTAAAGTTAATCCCTTGTGAAATGGGTGTTTCTGACACCTTGTTAAGTTAAACCACCGAGCAATCTTTAAGATACTGTTGTGTGTTGTAGAGTAGTGAAAGGGATGCCCCTTGGAGCTGTCACATTGCACTGAGGAGAAATAATACTCACTTCCTCACTACTTCTCAGAAAGCGTAGTCAGGCACTGGAATGCACTGCCCAGGGAGGTGGTGGAGTCACCGACCCTGGGGGTGTTCAAGGAAAGACTGGATGTTGTATTGAGGGATATGGTTTAGTGGGAGCTAGTAGTAACAGGTGAATGGTTGGACTGGATGATCTTCTAGGTCTTTTCCAACCTTGATAATTCTGTGATTCTGTGTTGTATCTGCCTCTGCCCTCAGAGGAGCAGACGTGTGCTGCGCTGGCCGCTGCCTTGCTGCTACCCTGTCACTTGTTTTTGAAGAGAGCTTGAAAAGCTGGTGAGGGTCTAAAATGAGATTGCATGTGTTTGTGTGTATCCTTCCCCTCTGTTGGTCTCCTGGGGTAGGAAGAGGATCGAGCAATCTGTGCAGCGAGCACCATCCATCAGGCTGATCAGCTGTGCCGACGCATCATCTCTCAGACGATGAAGGATGCGAAAGGTACGTGCACCAGGTTCTAAACTGAACCAGTGAAATTCCCTCAGGGTAGATCATTAAGGAATCCCAACCCCACGGGTGTGACCGAGGCAATCTCCTTCAGAAACCTCCTCTGTAATTTGCAAACCATGAGCCAAAGTCTGTAAATTTTGTATTTAAAACACGAAAGTGTCGTTTTCTTTTAGATAAAAATGTGCTCCCAGGGGAGATGAAGAGCCTGGCAGAAAAACTCAACAAACTCAAAGCGGAATTTTTGGAAGACTTGCGACAAGGAACTCATTTGAACCCCCAAATTTGTGTACAAAATCAGTGTTTTGATCCTGCTACAAGTGTAACTTCTTCATTCCAACATGAGGCAACTAAGGTAGTTAATGAATATGTTTTAAAATAAGGACCCAGAGAATGTTTTTTAGAAGTCCCGAGCATTTAAAATGCAATACTGTTTCAGAGGCACTGCTGAAAGTATCAGAGAGCTGCAGCTTCCTTCTCTGGAGGTTTGTGCCATCTCTTAACTCCTGTCCTCTTACCATGGGACAGAAATAGCTGCACTGTACTTGATGTGGAAGATCAAGCCAACAACAACCTGCCCTTAGAGTTTAAATTTCACAGAATCACTGAAAAAGCCTAAGAGGAACACCTCAAAGCCACCCAGTCCTCTTCCCTGCGTACAGCAGGACTGACACCAAGCTGGATCAGCTTTCTCAGAGCCTCCCCCAGCTGAGGGTTTGGAGAGGACCTTGGCTGGTGACCTGCTCCGTTCTGTCACACAGATAGCTGAGCCTTTCCAGAGAAAACCTGCCTGGGAAGACCACAGCAGCTCACCAGTTCCACCTGTTGAAGCATATGCAATTAAGGATTAACATGAGACTTAATTAGAAAGTGTTATTTTATTTGTATCTTACAAAAGCAAAGCTTCACAACATGAACTACGCTAGATATAATCCGAGTTATTTGGGAATTAACCTTGTCATCTGAAAACATTCACTACACAATAAAATTTATTTTACAACTCTAACAGCTTTCAATTTTTTTGCATACAAAATATGCTCTTTACACTGAAATACGTATTATTAACAAAGCAGGTACTTAGAAGCACGTACACGAAGATTGCTCAATGAAAAATGCTAGAGCAGGCAACAGATTTCCTGCAGCAGAACATCCATTTGCTGTAGATTTTCAAAGAAGCTTAAAATTAATATAAAACTTGCCAGTGAAGACTTCTAAATTACATTCCCTTCGTCAAAAAGAAAGAAAAAACCCCAAGTAACACCCCCCTGCCCCACCCCACCCCCAAACATTCTGGAACGAAACAAATAGCAAGAGATCCTTTTGCTAGGAAACACTCTTGGAACGTCTCTTCCAGCAATGAGTTTGATGTTAAAATGCCAATCAACATTTTATGTCAAAATCCTCTTCATCTAAACATCCTATCTGTGAAAGAACAACTGGTTTTCTCCCTGTTAGCTGCTTCACAGTTGGTTTCAGTATTAACTGAGATAATCTACCAAGACCTTCAGTCTAATATTTGCATGTCCATTGGAATACTCGGTCTCAGTAAGTCTGTACTGAGTTACTATAAATAGTGCATGTTAAAAATGTCAACAGATATATAAAATAGTCTCTTAGAACAAAAACAAAACTTCCACAAAGTGAATAATGTTTTGCAACTACAGAACTTAACGTTGAGTCAAACTATGGAAGAATGTCAACTCATCCCTAAACTTCCTTGTTAATGTAAGTTAAAACACTAATCACCACCTTAGAATATCAGGATGGATTTGTTTGGGGTTTTTTTTTTTAAACAAACAAGTTAGTGCAGGACAGCACATGGAGAACTCTGTATGAAATGTCCTACTGAGCCAGGACTCCAACCTACGATTCCTGAAAAGTCCTACTAACTCCACCCCACAATTCCTGACAGGAATCCCATGCTGACCCTGAGTGAGGCCTGCTTGTGTCAGGGTCATACTCTTTAACCACTCCCTAGTACTAATCCTGGTCTTTAAATTAAATAGTGTGTACAATATTAGGAGAAGCCAAGACGAGAACACACCTTCCAAACCTACTTGGTGGCCAGAAGGAACAGATCCACTCGGTACAGTTTGGCACAACTGAACACACAGCAGGATGCTGAGAAGTGAAGGATCCCATTCCAGAGAGCAACCCTCTGCAAGGGAGCAGTCAGTCAGCAGGGATCCATCCACCCCTCAAACCTGGCTGCAGAACCAAGGCATGGACACCAAAGCCTGCTGCCACTACAACATCCCCTGGCAAACTGGAGCTTGCACAAGGGAAGAAGGGAAAAGAGCTTCAGAGATGTTCAAGCTGATTTTCTTTTCCCACAATACTTTGAAGCACAAACAGTAAGTCAGCAGTATTTAAATACTTGTGAACAACATTTTCTGTGAGGTTTGGGGATAGATTTTTTTTCATACTGAGTTCTATTAGTAAGAACATAATGTTCCCCTGCAAAAGATGATCCCCTCGGAAATGAGGGCCCCTCTTCAGTAAGATCATGCAGGCTTCCTCTTGCTACCAGCTGCCTCTGTGAGGGACCTAACTGTACCCCTACCTAAAATTTTGCTCAGGGGCATCACGTGTCAGAAGTCATTTTTCTAAATTGCCAAACCATGAACCAACACAAAAAGACTGTAATGTCTACAGGCACTGTCAATAGAAGTCCTAACAGGTTACTGTGTAAACGGAGCGGAAGGATGAAACCTCAAACATTGGTGCACGCTGGAGCTCACCTCCCAACTGGCACCGTGAGGGAGGAAGGCTGGAGCCACCAACCAAGGAGAACTTGGCTGCTGCAGTCGGCATCGTTTGGGATTGGAAAGTGTTTCAGAGGTTCCCTTGACCCAGGAATAAAGTTTACATCATCTATCAAAAGGCAAGGAAAATCATCTCTATGAATTACTAACTGTAATGGTATTTAACAGTGACATTTGCAGTTCTGCTATCCTGTTTTAACCAAATTTGGGTTTTTAGAATGTGATGGAGAGTATTCATTTCTACATTAGTCCTAGACAAGATGTGTCATGTTACAAATCCTGTAAAGGAGCAGTAACTTCCAACTGGATTGCAGCTCAGCCAACTTGTAGTCCTTCGAATAAAGGAGTCTCTATGCTTATGCAAAAAGAGTTGCTGCTTTGCTTATAAAATAAATTTTAAAAGTATAAACCAGCAGAGAAACATTTTGGCATTATAAAGAGTGCCATTATGAAAGATGGAAATTAGATTCTGCTCTACAAACCCTCTAAAATGGGTTTTGAACCAGGCCTGAAACCAAAAACATTTTGAGGAGTGACAGCGTGCCATCGTTTGTCTTCACCACAGCGGAAATACTTCAACAGCCCGTTTCTCACCTCATTCCTGCAAGAACTATGTGCAGCCAAGAATCCAGTTCCTTCAACTGGTTATTTCAGCACAGAAAACTCAACAGTAGGTAAGAGAGAAACATACTTGGTGCTGAAATTATGAATTCATTAAAGTAAAAATTCCTTTAAAGTAAAAATTAATTTAAAGCTGAAATTCTCTGAGAGGTGTGTTTTCTGGTGTTGATCGTACACTGAAGTCATTTTTCCACTGGCTACAGGGAGCTTCAGCTCCTATTACAGCACACAGTTGAATAAGCCAAAGGTTTGCTGCTGGGATTCCAACCTCTGCCTTGCAGAACACGAATAAAATCTTCCTGGTTTTAAACAAAAGGTATTTGCTGCCATATTTTGCTGATAGCAAAAGGGGAATATGCAAGGGAAGCTTCAATTTGCCTCAAGTAAGACAAACTAAGGTAAAAGTGCATGTCTAAGTATGGAAAAAGTAACAGTTCTTCCCTTTTGGAAACATTACAAGTTCCTGTGTAGCATATTAAGAGCTTTTATTAATTTTGCTAGGCTGTTTTAGTTAGGTTTATATTAAAGTGCCTGTCTGGTCGCCTAGATGCTTCTAAAGAAAGATGTACAACATAAAAAAAAACCCAAACCCCAAACACATGCAACAGCCTTTATGTACATCTTTAGTTTCCATTTGCCACCTACAATTACTCATCACGACTTCAAATGTCGTCAGCCAGAACTTGAGCAGTTCAGAACACCCAGAAACCCTTCCCCTTATTCCTAGAACACCAAAAGGACAACAAATCTGGGGGAAGGAACAAGACAAACCCAGTTCCAAATTAGCTGAAGTTTAGATTTAACTAGATTATACAACTTCCAAACATACAGGCAACTACCAGCTGTAGCTTAGCCCGAGAGAAAACTGAACTAATTATTTTTAATTTGTAAACCTCTTGTTTGTTTCTATTAGAACTTCTGTCAGCAAGACCGAAGCCCAATTGTGCAAATCTTAAACATCTGTACAAATTAGTTTAAGGCAATTAGAATATATATTAGTTCTACAAGCTCTTTATTACCTCCTTTTTAATAGAACGACATGTAACATTTTGGTAAGTGTAGTTTAAAATAAGGTGTCAGGTTGAATTTTTCCTTTGTATAACCAGTGAATGACAAGCTTTTAACTCTTTTCTTTCTTTACTACCAGAGTTTCATTCACAATAACCTGTTTTCTTCTAGTTTTGTATAATAAATTAGTGTTTGAGCCCTAGCATGAAGAGTTTAGACTATACTAAGCAAAACCTCATTATTAACCTGCCTCAGATTAAAGCAAGTTTTACATCAAATTGAATTTGTATGAGAAAAGTCGCTGTTTGTCCAGTTTAGAGTAGTTGAGTTTTTTAAGGATAACCACGTGTGTCATTGCATTAACCTTTTGTATTTTATGGTTAATCTCTTTTTTTGTCTTGCCTAGTAAACAGTCTGGTAATTGCATCCTATGTTTCAGGCTGCAGGCTCTGCTTCTACATTTGTAGAACGTTGACTGGGATTACGTGCAAGCAACTTAAATTTAGCAACCAAAGCATGAAAATGCATTCCAACTCTTACAGCGTGCCCTCAGCTTTCTTTTTTTTGAAAGGCTACATATCAAATAACCACCACATCTCATACAAAATTTCCCTGGCAAGTTTTAGGGCAACATAGAAATAAATTTGCCTCCTTTGTTGAATTAATATGAATATTCCTTATGGGAATGTGCAAGCTTTCCTTCAGCAAGTATGAAAAATATACTGTAATATGTTAAAAAAAACTAACTGAAAGCGTGGTCGCAGTCAATGTTGACTGTGTTGGCCTCTTGCAAAATGGCAAGCAAAGTCATACTTGTTTTTACACTTACACCCACAGATGTTGCACTGGAAAGGGTTTTCAAACCCATGACATCCCATGTGAATCGTGTAAAGGATATTGTCCGCAAAGTACATGTCACAGTGTTGGCAGTGATGCAGAAGCTGAGGGTCCTGAACGGGAAGGGTGGGAGCTGGAGTACTTGGCTGACTGTTACTTATGCTGGGAGTACTGGTGTGGGCGCTGCGATCACTGCTGGGACCTGCCACGGGGCTATAGTTCCTCTGATTGTGTGTAGGCCGCGGATCCGGGCTGGTTGGAGATGAACTTTGAGGGATATTTGCTGACACAGCTGAAACTACTGTAGGTGCAGCAGGCTGCTGTATCATGAAAGGCTTTTCATCTTGGCAGGACACGACGTCAGGAGAGGCTGGATTTTGGTTTTCAGGTGGCAAGCTAGATAACTGTCCGGCCAATGTAGAGAGCTGATTTAAAGGATTATCTACCATAAGGTCCTGGGGATCTCTTGGCAACCCACTGCTCTGGGTTGTTTTTGTCATGCTCTCATACGCTTCGGTCTGGATATTTGGGATTTCGTGAGTGAAATCATTCAGGTAGTCTGGTTTCTGAACCACCATGGAAGGTGGACTCAAGTTAATTAATGCTCTTCTGCTGTACCCCAAGTTGCCGGTCTTCTTCTGCAAAACACCCCACATTTTCTTGCTGCTGAGGGAAGACCTCGTGCCCTTGATGGGCACCATCTTATGCTTGCGCCTGCGGTGGTGAGATAAGTTGCTTCTGTCGCTGCAGCGGAAGGAACACAGTTCACATTTGTAGGGCTTCTCACCCGTGTGCGATCGCATGTGAGCTTCCAGGTGACGTTCGTAAGCCGATGCGAAGGGACACAAATGGCATCTGTGTGGCTTCTCACCTGGAAAATTAAAATAGATAATGCTATAGAATCTCACTGAGTGCTTGGAAAAGGCTTTTCCTGAGATAGGAGGTAGCCTACCAGGAGCTTGTAGTCGAACAGTTCAGCCTCAGAGTCACAGCTAGTCTTGAGTTTAGCTGGGTATTTGGGGGAAGAGAGGAGTAAATTTAGACATGTCTGCCTCACCAGTGTGACAAGCAAGCAGAGGAAAACACTGTGCCTGACTGATAACCTGACTCAGAATTGCAGCAACGATGCCAAGGTCTGAATGCAAGAGCGTTTGCGTAGTGCTCTTAACTGGATCCAAACTCTACCTCACCTATAAAGCACACAAGCTGCTGGTGACAGGCATGGCTGCACCACTGAAAATGTAAAATTGCATTTTATCAAAAACAAGGATAACTGTGTTAAAACATTGAGGGACAATCTCCTTTTGAAATCTGCCCAACACTCCTACAAGGTGGTTGAGTCACCTTCCTTGGATGTGTTTAAAAAAGGGTAGATGAGGTACTTAGGGATATGGTTTAGCGTAGGACAGGAATGGTTGAACTTGATGATCTTAAAGGTCTTTTCCAGCCTTGTGATTCTGTGACTTACAAACATCCTGGAACTATTATCTAAGTAACTGGTTTATGCCTGCATCTGCTCAAGAACTGAATTTTGATAAAAGGATCCTGTGAGAGTTAGGATATAAATATATATAAATAAAGAGTTATTACAGAAAACAAAAGTCAGCTAATCATTGGACTCTCAAACACAGCAGTGCACACTCTCAAACAAAACAGTACCAGTCTCCTTTCTGATAGGTACAACTTTCCCCTATATTAAATGACAGTTAGAGATATCCACAGTAATGCTTTTAAAAGCACTTAGAAAACTTTCAAACATAATTACAGGCCAATGCCTCTGTAACACAATTCTTTGGGACTTTGGATTTTCCTTTCGTAGACTGATCTTTTAGGAGTTTTTAGATCCAGGTCTGCAATGTTAGAAAGGCCAAAAGGGTTTCATGCATATTCAAGGGCTGAAATAAAACATCATCTTATCTAGAATGGCCAGGTCAATTTTTAAATCCCCATTGTGCAACTGATTTGCCACACAGCATGGCAAACCAAAAAAAAATGTAGTGGGCATTATATGAACCCTGTGAAATGCCATGTGACTGACACAGAAAGCCTGTCTCACGTCGAGCATCCCACAGCTCAGTATCACAACCTGGAATAGAAGATATTTATTTCATCACTGACTTTTCAAGAGCAATTTTTGTGATACCTCTGAGTACCTTCTTTGCGCCGACTGAAGCCAGGATTTCCCCACAAACATGTATATGTATTCAGATACATACATGAACAAGCATAAAGATCTGGATATTTGGTACAAACAATGATGTCAAGGGACTGACAAAGTCCCTGCATTCACAAAGAACTTGCCAATCTGAATGGTCTCATTTCATCCTAAACTGGTTACTGTGAGATAAGGATTTGCAACCCACATTGCACACCCTTAATACAACACAGCTGGTGAACTACTAATTACACTGCTGTGAGACTCAGCGTGAACTCAATGCTGCAGTAAGTTGCACTTAAAAATAGTTGCATGATCATGCCTGGGTCATAATTACTTTGGCAGATACCTCACTGCACTTGTATGTTATCCAGGATGCATTATCTGTTTACTTAAATTGTTCTCAGGCTATTTAGTCAGCTACCACTCCCTATTTAAAGTTGATTCAGTCACTTTGAGCCTTCACAGTCCTTGCAGCCCATCTCTTCATCCTTTGCCATGCCTCCCCACCATGCTTCTGAGCAAAACAACACTCAGACCTTGGATCTCTTTGCCCTTAAATAGAAAAAATAAGAAAACCAAAACAAAAACCTGTTGCTTGTTCTGGAGTCCCTTGCCTTGGTACAAACAACGCAGGGCTTTCTGAAGAGCCTTTAAGGTGTGCCAACAGGACACCATGCAGTGCTGGATTAAAATTAAGGATGTGAAGCTCTGTGATAGTAGGGTGACACCCTCCTGTACCCCCTTGTCACTGCTAGCTAGATTTCAGAAACAGAAATAATTCAGACTGTGTGATTTTCCATATCATGATGTGTGCCTTTGATTTGGCAACCTTTTCCTAGCACCTTTGTGGAAGTTTTTTGGTTGCTGATACATGCATATACCCTCTGGGAAGAGGATTACCTGTGGCAGCAGTCATCCCACATGTAAAGCTCCTTCCTTCTGGTATAATGCCAACAATATAACATACTACAACCATGAAAACAATTCAAAACATTAGTCAAGGCACAAACCTGAAGTATTATGATTTGCACTTAAAAAACAGTTTTGTGTCGTGGTACATTTGCCACTGGGTCAGAAATTTCTGAGGGCATTTCTCAAGATCCCAATTCTTCACTGGAATCTTTCTTGCTTTTGGATATATTATGCTTCAACCGTGCTGAAATGGTCATCATCTGCAGCAGGAATCGTCCTGCTAAAAGTAGCAGCAGGGTAAGAAAGTGTTCTGGGAACACAAAAGAACTGCTAGGCTGAGATCTGAAAGCATAGAAAAGGTAGGCATCTTCCTAGAGTATGAGCAGCAATGCTGACGATATACCAATACCCACGTTTTGACAATTAAAGATTTTATTTTCTGCTAATATGTCTAAAATTTATGACATTTCATATTGACAACACTATTTCAGTTGTTCTGTTTGAGAAACCCCATGCACACCAAGCAAGCCACCTAAACCTTCCCAATCAGCAAACACACCGTATCAACATCTTCCAGTAGCAACCTACGCCTCCCATCCCAGCTCCTGCAGTCCATCTGCTCATGCTGACAACTGGCCAGCAGTAGCTGCAGGCTTGGGGATGCAAGTTTTTAGAGGGCAGTAACTATATGCTAGTGAAAAGACATCACCTTTTAAAGCTGATGTTACTTCAGCATCTGCAAGTACCATCTAAAAACCAGCTGTGTGAGTCTGCAGTAGTTTCTCCCACTACATGCCCCTTGTTTCACCAGCTCAGAAATAGCACAGCACAGAACAAAGCTGATAAAATCTCTCTTCTTGTCCACATACCATGAGACAAATGGTGGGGGAAGCATGAACTGCTCTACGAAAAACTAAACAACAAAAACCACTCCAAAACACATTCCTGCTTTGCAGATCTGAAGCAAGCCATGGCATTACTGCTGCATCAAATGCAGGTACACAAGTCACAGGATTTTTTCCTCTACTGGAATTGCACAAAATTTCCACTGGGAATCTGAAAACAGCAACAGCTACACACAGAGGCAGCTCACGGTAGCACAAGAGAATTTACAAGATCTTCAGAGTCTGAACCTGAGAACTCCTTGATTTCTCATTGAATGCCACTTTCTATGTCATTACACCTTGTTTGAAGCAAGCCAAAGCTGCAGGGCCGGTGCAAGGAGCACACACCTCCACAAAACCCATCATAGGAGTTACTGTGGAGAAGCAATGGCTCATAGCAAAGTGAGAATCTGACTAACAATAACCATACTTAAACAGAGCTATAATCACATCCAAGTTACAACATCTTGTTTCCTTCAAAGTGAGTCCCAGAATGCCACCTGCCCAAGACCACTGACCAGACTGGAAACCAGTAACAATTTCCATTGTTTGCTGAATATAATTTTTGTTTCTTTATTACTGTAGTTTACAGCTATAAAGTCTTTTGTATTGGTGTAATGACCAAAGTCAAGACTTCACAAGGACCTTTCATCTATTTTCTCTCATTTACCAAGAAGTTGGAGCTGATTTCATGAACCATACAGAATATTCTCATCTTTATTGAGCATTTTGCTTTTCAGTTTTATAAACCCAACAATGGCAAATGCTCTTAAACAAGCCAAGCTAAGTATTTTTTACCTTCCTTACTGTTATTAATCACTTGAAGATACACCCTCACATTTGAGTATTCTGCCACGAAGAAAACTTTGTTCCTGTTACTGTGTTTCTGACTTCCACATCCAGATGTTGTGCAAAACAGGAGTATTTCCATAGCTAAGTAACAGAGGAAGGGAACTCCCTACAACTCTCCATGTGGCAACACATACATTTTTCACTTTTCCAATCAGCTAGGAAAAACTCCAAGTTACATTTAGGGTCTTTCAATTTACACTGATCCTTTCAGGGTAAACTTTACTCCCATATATAGTCACCTTGAATTCAGCAGTCTGTAGTAATAAATGGAAGTAGGTATTTGCATGATTTAAAGAGGTACATGGCACACCTTTAAGAAATGGTCTATTACTAAAACCACCAAGAAACAGTTCTAATTGTTGAGTAACTCTAAGAAGTATCACACTGCTTGAAGATCTGAACTGCACACAAATCATAACACTGAGTTAATACCCCCACGATGCCTTGCAGCAAAGTACTGCAGAGTATCTCTTACCTGTATGAATTCTGATATGTTCTATGAGCCGTGCTGTTCCTTTGCTGGCATAGTTGCAGTATCGACACTTTAACTTTCCATCAAATGTCCTTTCAAACCCATCCACTAACATTCCTGAGTTTTCATCCAGTGAAACTTCAACAGAAGGATGATCCAGACCATTCTGATCACCTTCTGTCCCAGCTGCGAATAATGCAACAGAGATTTCAGTCAGGAATCAGCAGGATAGTACTACCTGTGAGAATATGCCCAGTATCTTTCGCTTCTGCATGCCCTGTCTTCAAATACACACAAAAAAAACCCCCTGAGTAAACCCACAATGCACACACATCTTTTGTAATGTGAAAATGAAATTCTTCCATACAATTGCAGTAGTCTGCATAATTATCTGGAACATGAACAGGGCAGTGATTCTCAAAATAAAATATGATAGTGCTGAAATTAGCTTACCTCCCTGAAGAGTCTCTGCTTCCTTGTCTCCACTAACTGACCCAGAAATCATATTTACATGGTGAGTTTGCTGTGTAAGATATTCCTGAAAATCTTTTACAAAGTCCAAAGGTTCTGGCTTCTTTTCACCCATATTCACTCTTTACATTTACAACCTCTTGTGCCTTGAAGAAAAAAAAATGTTTTCAAATCACAAATGTCATTGAATTTGAATGCAAAAAAAAAACCCAAAGTTTGGGTTTTGTTGGGTTTTTTTCTTAGAGTGAAGGATTACTTTTATCATACAGCATGATTCAATCCACAGATGATAACCATGACAATATTCTTTTTTTAAAAAAAAATTTATTATTTCATTTTTCAGCAACAGTAACATAAGGACAACATCAAATTTGATACAGCAACACAATAATCAAAATGAACTTGCCTCTTTTTTTAGTGGATCATACCTGAATTTTAGTTCCCTGCTAAGTAGCAAGCATGCTCCAAAATGTATTCCCAACAGGTCAGACAGAAAGCGCAGAGCACAGCTTCTCAACTTTTCCTGGAAGAAAAAATAGGGAATGTAAATCCATTCTTCTTCCCAACCCCTGAGAATTTTAAGAAAGAAATTTGTGAAACTTACATGTTTTGAAAGATAAAGCACTAGTGTTAGAACTTAAGTTTCAATAAAACAATTACATTTCCAGCATAAACTTCTCAAGGACCACATCTGCTCCATCATGTATCTCACTGAAAGCTATTGGTTGGTTGAGCAGTTTCTCTAGTGAACAAATGGCTCAAAAAAAAAAATCCCAAAGCTGGGTAAGTCATTAAGGGCAACTGAAATGTTGGGAAACCAACTGAATACCAGTGATTAGCAAAGATGGAAAGAAGCCACACAGAAAGCAGTATTTTATTCTCCCCAAATTCTAGTTTCCTATCCTGCATAGAAGTCCTAAGCCACTTCATTATTTTACACTGAAGAAAGAAAAATATTCCCTAGAAGTCATTGGTCATGCTCTTTTCTGGGGCTGTCAATAGCAAACCTCTAGAGTCTCAATTTGCAATGAATTTGTGAAGACAGTATTCAGGATTCAGCCAGAAAAAGGGGGACGAGTCAGTCACATTATTATTCCTGCAGATTATAGTAAGAAAGTAATTTATACTGCCACATTTCCAGTAAGAATATAATTTTGCTTTCCAATAGCTACTACATAAAATGTAAAGTGATTTCCTACAAAACCTCAAGTCCTGAGTTCGAGACCACTTTTAAATGCATTCTGCTCTATTTTCAAAGCTATTTACATGGGTTAGTTTGGTTTTTGGCATCCAGATGAGTATGTTCTTTCATATCATATCATACCTCCGTGTGCTCACCTATTACCATTATAATCAGCATTTAGCTTTGAGCACATCTTTTATGCATCAGTTTTCCCTACCCTCTTTCAGGTGTCACCAGCCTTGTATGGGCTTAAGTTAATTTGTGTTCCGTTTGTTGTTGTCTCCTGCAATAAAACAAAGATATGAGGATATAAATTAAAGGTATGGAAGAAAAATATAGGGAAATGCAGGGTACTGACTGGGGCAACATTCACCAAATTATAACAACAGTTGAAAATTAAACCATTCTGAACACTGAACAGCTGGACATGAAACAACACTAAAGGTTGGTATTTTTACAGAGGAGTCTCTGAATCCCTTTGTGTAAGGCAGAAAAACTTTTTAAAAGAAAATTACACAAAACTGTAAAATTCTGAATAGGGAAAAGGCATTGTTTTGGGGATCAACTGCATAAAACTTCCTTCCTCTACCTCACCGATTCAATTTGTGAAGATTCGTTTTTATCACGTTGAGGTTGGCACATTGCCACCACTTAACAACTGCTTCAGCCCTCGACATCTGTGTGCACAGAAGCAGCTTTGGTGATTTTACGTGGGGTTTCTTTTAATCTATGCAACCAGCAGCTCCCTTTTTCAGGGAAGGACACAGATCAGATGCTTGCTACATAGCTACTGTAAACTAAGTAATGCAATTCTAATTATAAGAAACCTGAGCAGACCAGCTCATGTTTCATGCACTCAATGGGCTGATCACACCAGATGTTCCTTCAAGCTGTGCTTACGGGGAGTATTTTCTGCAAAGACCACTACATCTCCTCCAGCCTTACACACTGATGGGTGGGATACCGGCTGCTCGTTTCCCACACCGTTTGTTTAACGCCAGTTATAGCACTGATGAATACAAAGTTTGTTGTCAAAGCAGTGTTGGAGGCAGTGTTAGAATGAACAGAGTTGTAAGTATTTTGCCTAACGAATTCTGCATAAGAAAATTATTCAGACATGGTAAAACCAGTTGCTTAATGCACGGTATGAACTCAGGTCACAGTCATTCTAAGAGAATAAAATAACATGACTGCAAGCACAGGTATGCATCGGGTTTCTTTTAAGGAACAGCTGGGGGAAGGGAGGTGTCATTTTGCCCCAGTCTCGTGTTTTTTCCAGTGGAAATGACTTAAGATTAGCCTGCGGAAGGGGGAGGCTGCCAACGCCTGTCCCAGCGCCTTCTCGAGCACTGCTGAGGCAGGAAGGGCAGCAGGACCCGCGACGTCGGCGGCTGCCGGGCCGAGCCCCGCCACCTGTCATCCATCGGCCGCGGGAAGCCGCCGCCTGCTCTGTCGCCCTCTTTCCACACTAGACGGTGGGCGAACACCCCCGCGATACACCCCCCGCCTTTCCCCGGCCCACGCCGCCTTCACGCGTGGGCGGGAAGCGACAGGGCCAGAGGAGAGCTCTGAATAAACCTGCCCGTGTCCGTCTCGGCTTTAAACCGAGGGGCTACACCCCCTCGCCTGTCCCGCCAGCACGGCTCCGCCCGCATTTCCCCTCCGCTGCGCGCGGGGAACCGGCAGCAGCCTTCCCCGGCGAGACGGCCCCCGCCGCCCGGCCCCCTCACGCCAAACGGAGGCCCACAGCGGGGACGCCGCGGGCGCGGGGCAGGCGTGTCACGGCTGCTATCGCCTCCCCGGGGCGGGCGGTGCGCGGGCCGTGCCGCCGCCGTACCCCCTCGCAACGAAGGTCTCGCGGAGAGGGGGCGTCACTCACCACCGCCGCCGCCCCGCGCTGCGCCCACCGCCGTCCGCTGCCGCCGCCGCCATGTTTGTTGTGCCACCCGCGGCCCGGCTCAGCCCGCCGCAGCCTCGCGAGACGGTGCTGAGGGCGGAGCCCTCCGGCAGCCGTTCTGCGCGCGCACCGGGGGGGCGAGGCGGGGGCGGTGGCCCGTGCGTCGCGGCGGTGGGGCGGGGCGGGCGGCGACATGGCGGCGGGGGAGGCTGGCTGAGGAGCTGCGCGAAGGTGAAGTGGGGCGTCTGAGTGGGGCGCGCTTACTCTCCTACCGGGGCGCCGGCGCTTCTGAACCTGCGGATGCGACCGCTGGGCTGGGGCCGCCGGGGGAGCGGCTGGCAGGAGGTCCGGGTGTGGCGGGAGGGATCCCGCTTCTCCTGTCGCCTCAGGGCGCTGGCTAAGACTGCCGAGCGCTGAGGTGGGCGTAATGCGCGCGCGGCGCTGCCCGGGGGCCCTCGCGTCTCCGTTACGCGGCTCTTGGGTCCCGCCCGCGGGAAGGGGCTGTCGCCTTATCCCGGGCTGCGGCCTCCTGGGGCGAGCCGGGGAGCTACTCGCAAGGGGCGCTGGAACTTGAGGGGTGGGGGGATGCGGGGTCCGCTCGGCAGCTCTGCGGGAGTGGTTAGAAAGCTCTTTCCTCCTGCTGTCCTGTGGGTTTTTGTGCGAGGTGGCCTCTCGCAAGGAGCTTTCTCTGCAGCGCTTGTGAAACGGCTCGTAGGCGGAACAGCCTGCGGCGGGTGTGCCTGCGGGAGCTGCTTTGGGCTCTCCTTTACCCATCCGAGCGGACAGGCGGCTTGTGGCACCGTAGGGTTAACACAGAGAAACCAGCAGCAAGCCCGGGCTGTGCCGCACACGGGCTTTCGCTGTGCGGGGTGGGAGGGCGAGCCGGCCTGGGACCTTCTTACGTGGCTTTGTGACAACCGAAATGAAGAAAAGCAACCCCAGAGATTGGGGCAAGGAAGCTTCCTGCGATGGAGCTTCTCTGCTGAGGGATAGGAGCTGTCTGGAAGCCAGCTGGGATGGATGAAGTAGTGGGAATTATCAAGGAAAACAGTCTGCCTTGGAAAATATATTGCTTTGGCCTTTTTGGTTTGTTTGTTTATAACTGCTGCCATGTCCACCAGCATTAAAAGCTTGTTTTAGATTGTAAAACAAGCAGAAGGAAACTAAAAGACCTGATCTTTAAAGAGCTCAGGTGGACATCAGAGTTGAGATAAAGAGAAAAATCAATGTTATCAGCAACCCAGAAACCAATTTTCAAATACATGTGCTTAGTAGGGCAAGGAAACTGAATCTTACAGCGGCATAAATCATTACCCACAGAGAGAGGGGAAGAAGAAAGCAGGGAAAGCAATGTCAAGGCATTTGAGTAGTAAATATGCATATTAAGTGGCTATCTGTAAGTTAGAAGTACTACCTGACTGCTTGACTTCTAAGAATAAAACTGTAAACAATAATGTAGTGACTTGTTTGGGGTTTTTTTAAATCTAAATGTTGAAATAAAAAACACTTCTACACTGTGCTGTTCCTCTGATGTACCTGTGAGTAGGTGCTCAGTGTGGATGTTGTCAATGTAAAGTTCCATCACTTGGGAACATACTTAAGACTTTTCAAGGTAACCTTGTTATGAGTTTTCCTTTTGTCCTGTAATGTTTTCCCAGTGGGGGACTAAGCAAGCGTTTATCAAACCATGTCTGCATAGGTGTTAAGGGTTGCCAGTGTTTCTCCTGCTGTGGTAGGACCCTGCTTCTCTGCTGCTCTCCAGTGTGTTGGTTGCTGTAGAAGAGTCTCCGTGTGAAATCTCTGGGGAGGGGGAGAAGCCTGGGGTGGTTTCTGCTGAGGGGGAAGTGAGCTAGGGGACAGTTAGTTGTCAGCACTAACTTTCTCAAAGCCTTGGGCATTATTGCAGAGAGCAGGCCTGCCGTGATGGCTGCCACCCGTAACAAACACTGAGCTGTTTACTGCCTTTTCAAAGCTTCTACTTGCTAGCCAGGCATTTGGCAGATCACCTGCCTGGGTGCTTGTGTATGACCTTGCTGTGCTGATTTTCATCAGGTTTGTCCACCTGCCTGTTTTCATGAAAACACATGAGAAAAATCTATACATGTTTTGATCTGTAGAGTCTGTGTTTTGGGCAGAGTTCTCCAGGTGCATTTAGTGATGTGTCCACCTATGTGGTTGATAATGCTACATCCAAGTGTCAGGTGCTGTCAAGCCCAAAGTAGAGGTAATCCCAGAGTTACTACCAGTTGTTGTATCAACAGTACTGGCTTATTGCCTACTGACCATACCTACATGTGGCTTTTCAGTTTTGTATTCTTCAAAAAAGCACCATGATTTTTACCTGGCAGCTCTTGGTCAGTACTGGTGAAATATTCTAAGTGGTTCAACTTTGGTTATGGCACCAGGAAAGAAAAAAAATGTTCTTTTCTCTGTCCTTGCAAATACAGCAGTGGAAGAAGCAGGGAATATGTGTGCTTTGTAATCCTGTAACCTCTCAGAAAGCATGCTGTGTTAAATATATGCGTGTGTGTGTATACTTCATCTGTTCCATTTCAGCTTTCACTAAGAATATGGAGTTAAACATCTGGATGTTGAGTCACCCTACCATAGCTGGATGTTCTGCAACTAATCCCTGCCTGACTGACAGCTTCCAGAACATGGTTGCCTTGGATTTTATTTCTGTTAAAGCAGTTCTTTATTTGTTTTTTCCATGGAGCCCCAGTAGTCAGTGTTTGTTTTATGTGACATGGGGTGTTGAATGTGAATGGACATTGAATGTTTGCAGCAAAACTTGTTTTCTGTATTACTGCTTCTTAATAATTTCATTGTCATGCATGGGTTGTTGGACTAAAGTCAGGGTTTCTTTACCCTAATAGATTTATGCATCTTTTCACGAAGAGAGAAGTAGCTCATAGATCTGTTTTCCATCAGTTCTTCAGCCAGGGAGATGTCAGGTGTTGAAAGGCAAGATGGAAGAGAATGAATTATTAGAAAGATCAAAGGAATTTTTACTTCCTGACCCCAAAGTTTCAGCCATCTCTGGAGGAATGCTGCTATCACAGCATGCATTGCAAACTGTCTTGTGTTCTGTGAGCTAAAGAGCAGTCTGGTTATGGTGCTGTCAGTTGGTCTGCTTGCTGTGGGGTTAAGAGTGTGTGCTGGCAAGAAAGTGTGTTGGTAGGCATGTGCTCATATATACATTATTTTTATGGTACATAAAAAACCCAAACATTTTCTTTTCTAAAGCCTGCTGTTATCTACTTAAATCATTTCTAACTCTCCAAGGGACAAAACTAATTACCTGTCACAGTATCTACACTCATCCAGCTGTCAATCACTTTGCCACAGCTTCCCCCCCAAAAGACACCGTCTGTTCTGTTCATTCCAGTGGCTTTTGCCATCTATGTTTAACTCCATTCCCTCTGTAGTAAAACACTGTACAACCTCTCCTCTTGCTTGGATAACCACTGCTTCTTTGACATCATTTCAGATTAATGTATGTCGTGGACGAATGGGTAGACATCAAGCATAAATTCTGCAATTTTACTCCCTTCCTGTACTTTTTTAATAAATCAACCAAATAAGAGACTGACTAACTCATTATTAGTTACATAGTTCTATTGACATGTTAACTATAGGAATTAAATGAATTGTACAGAAATAACTATACAGAGGCATTCAAATGCTAGGGCTTTGTCTATAAAATGTGTGCCCATTCTGAAAACCAAGTGGTGTGTAAGAACTCAGTTTGAATACAAAAATCTACAGTGATGTTAAGAATTATGTCCTTTCAGAGCAAAAAAAGAAACAAAACCCCACAATATTCCTCTCCAAAAACCCACAATATTCTAAAGCAATGTGCTATCACATTGCTTTAGAAACAAGAGTTGCTGGCCCCCAGAAAACCGGAGAGAAACTTAATCTGTCATGAAATTGGACAGTTTTTTTACAGAAAACATTTGTATGTCTGTTTCACATTTGTGTCATTTTAGTGAAGATACTAATTCTGTCAAAATACACACTTACTACTATGAATATTGCAGAAGTCTTGAAAATCAGTTATAAAATAAATGCCATCAGCAGGGTTTATTTCCTGTAAACACTGACATTGACTGAAATTAGTGTTTGTGAATACATTGTGCAACACAACAGTGCAACATTGCATTAGTGAAGTTCCAGAAAGAAAATTGTTTGGGATCAGAAGAGTGGTAGTTAGAGGATATTTTCTTTTAGGACACTGGGGGAATTATATCTTCCCAAAAACTTTCAAACTAGACATTGAATATGTTATATTTCCTTTTAATTTACTTAATAAAAACATTAATTTGTGTATTGCCATCTGTATATTAATTCTATTAACTGTTTCCATGTTCTGTATTTATTGTCCACAGCTCAAAAGAAATTTGCCAGCATACTTGGCTCCCTGGAGGACTTCTCCATGTGCCTTTAGATCCTCCAGATCAGAGCTGAAGCCAAATCTAACCAGTGATGGAGTTCTCTGTGCTCCACTTCAGACGTTCACCGAAGAGGAGACGATGCTGAAAAATATGGGTACCTATTATCTGTGTGGTTAGAACTCAAAAATGTCTAATCAGAAGGATAAAAAAAATTAGCTTAAATATTTTCAGTATTTAGTTGTTTCATTGTAGTTAATATTAAAACTGTTCTAGTTTGCAAGAGAAGAATGTAATGTTCTTTTTCCATGTTACCATTCCACATACCACAGTGCAGTTTACTCTGCATAAATAAATATTAACTGTTTCAAACTGTTGCTGTGGTAGAAGTGAAGTTGCCTGGCACTGACTGGTGCCCTTTCTGAAGTGTTTAGTTCAGCTGCAGTAGCTGGTTTTCAGAGATTTTGGGGATACTCAGAACAGTGACACATGAGGTGTGTCTGCTGTGCAGCCAGGCCTGCACAAAGACAACCATGTTTCAGAGGGAATGCTCAGAGTGAAGGTGAAAGAGTTAGGAGCTGCACATCTGGGAAAGAGCTTATAAAAAGCTCCAGTTGGACAAAATCAGTCTTATTTATAGGACTTTGTATGCTCTGACATGTCTGACAGCCTCAGACCACCTTCCCAAACTTCAGGTTTAATTTATAAATAAATTAGAACTAATAAAACAAGGGGTATATTTGAAATGTTTTTATATATTACAGGTTTTTGGTTAGCTAATGTTACATAAACATTGCTGAGATACTTTCAAAGTTTCTGAATTTGTAGGAAGTATTTGGGTTTAGAGAGTTGTAGCTGAGTTCAGAAAGAAACTGTAGTTGATCATTGTGGCACATTACTATGTTTCACTCAGGCAATTATTATTTATTTTTCACTTTATTAACTTGTCTAGATGTGCATCATCTGTCAGAAGTAACATATTACTGTTCATCTTCAAGCAGGGTGTTAAAATACTTACACAACTTCTTCCTTCTGTTACAGTGACAAAATTTGCTCAGGAACGAGTTGCACCTTTGGTACAAAAAATGGATGAGAATTCGAAAATGGAAGATTCTGTAATCCAGGGATTGTTTGAACAAGGGGTCTGCACACTTCTACATAACCTGTTCTTCAGAAAGTGATGTCTTTTCAAGAATAGCTGTGCACTTTTTGGATATTTAGATGAAAAGACCAAGGGATGTAATTCAAATGAACTACAGAACCATCACACATTTTGGATTTATCAGCAGCAGGGCAACTTTCTCTTTTATTTTATTGTTTTACTAAATTCTTGCTCTCATACCACATTTCCATCTTATCTTTGAGTTCCTTATCTCTCCTTCCTCTTTTATTTTTTTTTTTTTTAATTAGATAAGCATAACTGCAGAGAATGCTATAACCATGGTGACTTTGATAAGTGTTGCTGGAAAAGGGTATCAGGAGCCCTTCTGTGTCCGTACTGGGCAACCACAGGTTGCAGATATCTTACTGATCATGCCTGGATTCAACTTTAGCCTTCCCTGCTGTCTTACCTAAGGCTTGCCTGTGTTTAGAATGTCATTTTATACAGCAACAACTCCCAAATTCCATACCATACATGTTAGTTACATCTTGCATGAACTATCAACTTCTGGGAAGAATTGTTAGTTTAAGGGTATTGAAGCAACAGGGGTCCTTAAGGAAGGATCTAGAGACAGTTGGATTCTGTTGTTGACAAGAACTGACAGATTGATACATTCACTTCTTTTGCATTTCAGCTGATGGGTATTGAGCTTGGAGAAGAATATGGAGGAACTGGAGCTTCATTTTTTTCAGTCATATTGGTGGTAGAAGAATTGGCCAAGGTTGATCCAGCTGTATCTCTGCTGTGTGAACTCCAGAATACGCTAACAAATAGGTTGTTTACCACATATGGAACAGAAGAACAAAAGAGAACTTACTTGCCCAGAGTCACTAAAGACTTGGTATGTCACAGTCTCACTTTACTAAACTCTAATAGAATTTTTAGTAGTTAAGTGATGTTAGTGGGATTGTATTTTTTCCCAGTAACTAAATGTTACTGCAGTATTGGAAAACATAACTTTCAGAACACTTGTTACAGCTGAGATCTGTGGTGATACTGATACATCCTGTCATCCATAGCAGAGAGGTAAAAGTGGAAAGGCACTTATTAGTCTCATTAAATTTTAAAGGTGCTGTGGAAAGGAACTTTAAAGCAGTTGACTTTGAGAGACATGTAATTACATAGAGTTTCCATTCTTAATCTCCATGTCTGAAACTTAATTATTCTGATGTTACAGTTTAAAATGTTTGAATTTGAGACTTGTGCTTGCTTATAACTGTTTTCATTGCAGCATTTGTTACATGTTGTACCTATGTGTTCAGTAAAAAATAAAATTAACTTTTCCCTTCACTTGGCAGATAGGGAGCTTCTGTCTTTCAGAGGCTGGATCTGGCAGTGATGCTTTTTCTTTGAAGACTCGAGCTGAAAAGAAAGGAGACTACTATATCATCAATGGCTCAAAGATGTGGATTAGCTTAGCAGAACATGCAGGAGTTTTCTTTGTGATGGCAAACACAGATCCTTCCTTAGTAAGTTGCTGAAGTGTAGTTGTGTTTCAGTTGACAGCTGGTTATATGTGAAATGCTGGATTTTTTTTTATTAATCATCTAATGTTTAAGATTAACAGTCTTTGAACCTTTTCCTAGCTGACAGCAAACCTTCAAAAATAATTTCCCAACACAAATTGAGAACTTGCTTTGCAACTTAATAAATTCCTCCCCCCAGGGAAAATAAAAATGTCAGAATCAGAATTGCTTGGGTGAAGAGCACAGCGTGCATTGGGATTATTGAGTAACAGAAGAACAGACAGTCAAAGTCTTTCCAAACCTTCTGACTAAACTGACAAGTTGCTGTTGTTAAAAGGTAAAGCAGAGCTTAGGCTACATGCACTGGAAAACTGACAAAAATACAGCAGGTAAGTATGTTCAGGTAAAAAAAAATACATAGTGGAGTACTCGTGTCAAATTTTCAAGTTTAGCCACCAATTTGGATATAGGTAGTAGATGCAGAAGAGTCAGTTGCAGGCCTTAAAATATACTAAATCAATGCAGTAGAGTGTTAATCAAACACACAACTAAATTTTTTGAACACTTTTACTTATTTTTTTAAAACTTCTTCCAGTATTTCTTTCTTTAAAAAATTAACTTGAGGATACTTATTTTTAAAATGAAAACTTCCAAGTTTTGATTAAATGAGAAGGGGGACTTCTTTCATTGTATTGAACAGTTGAACATCATGTCACTTTCTGAACTTCTATTCATTTTTTCAGTAGCTGGTTGGTGATTTGAGTGCTACATGCAATGAAAATATCTTTGATCAGCCAGTTTCTATATTTGCCAGCTGCTGTGTGTTGCCTTACAGTCTGGAGTTGTTTCTGCATTAATGTAACATTTAAAAATATATAATACATTGTCTTCTTAAAATTAGAAATCTGCTTTTAAATATTCAAGAAGGAGATTAAAAGTCAATGCTGCTCAAAGATTAAGTAACAGTTGACATCAGTATAAATGAGAGAACAGGCCAGTGTAGAATCAGTACTGCAATGTACACTCTGCACCAGCAGCTCCCATTTGTTGAGATGGGCTGTCACTGAGGTGAGATTGAAACAGCAGCCTCCTCTTTAATAAGAGGCAACTCTTCCAGAAGAACCTTGGGAATTTTCCTGCCTCTCAGTGGGAGGAACTGCAGGAAAAGATGGGTACATGGCCAGGGAGACCTCATATTTCTGTCTTGTGGACCTTGTAGTGTGTTGAAGGAGAGACACTGGTGTGGTTCTGATGGGGGAATGCTGAGGGAGCAAGAACAAACAGTGGAAAGGATGGAGAATTGGAAATAAGAATTAGACAGAAGGGAAAAAGAGAAGGCAACAGCTGTCAGAATTCACCATTCTGTACTTCAGGAATTTAGTTTAAGGCATCAAAGGTGTGAAGGTTGTGAGCCTGTTTGTAGGAGATGGCAGGATTTAGGTTGGCTGTGCAATCCTTGCCAAGTCAACTCTTTTTGCTTTTTGATAACAACTACCAAAACTATTCCAGACTGTGTTAGTAATTATGTTCCCACTGCCTCTTTAAAGTGAAGAGACAGTGATTTCAGTGTTCTGCAAGCGAATCTGAAGGAGAACGTGTGCACCAATTCTGGGTGTTGGAGTAGGTCTGTTACAACACTTACAGTTATGCTACACTTTGAATATTCAAGCACAGGTCCCAGTGACACCGGTCTCATCAGTCAGTGCTCATACTTTGGACAGCCTTAAAAGGAGGAGTATGTGTGCAGTAGCTGAAGTAATTTGGTTTTGGTGAAATCTTACATCCTACAGGATCGTGACAGATGTTTAGATGCCATTATTCATCTGACCACTTCAGTCTGAAGATATGCAGTACCGTCCTGTAGTCCATTGTTTGACTGTGACCTGTGTTCCAACAACTTCACTGCACAGCAGTGACTTGCTTTCCCAGTGATTTCCAGTACAGACAACACTACAGTCCTGTGTTGTTTACAGATCCCAGTCCCCTGTCTTATCAAGAGAGTATTTTAGTAGGAAGGCATTTCTGGCCTTCGTTAAACTATAATTAGCAAACAGAGAAGGAGCAGACAGCGGTGCTGGTGTTTTATTTAGTAATGCAGTATCAAGCAGGCATAAAATATCAGTACTGGAATGAGATAGTTAGACTACCATTTGGTGCTATTAGTATGAAAAACAGGTCTTGATTGATTTTTAATTCATCCTAGGGCTACAGGGGAATTACGTGCTTCATAGTAGATCGCAACACAGAGGGACTACACGTAGGGAAGAAGGAGGACAAGCTTGGAATCAGAGCATCTTCTACCTGCCCAGTAACATTTGAAAACGTTAAGGTAGGGTAAGTTGTCCAGCTATTCAAGCACAATTTGTGTATAATTGGAGCTTCACCACATATAAGAAGAATGTTAGCTAAATTCCCCATGTGGGGTTTTTTTTCCTTAGAGTATACTGATTGTTTGGAATATTTTAACTTTTTCCTCCCTGTTCTTTCACAGAAGTCTTGAGGGGTGTTGGGTTTCTTAAATCTTGATGCAGTTTTTCTCAATCATAACTTTATAATCACATGTATCAGTAAATGTTCTAATCAGATACTCTAGGAATCAAATATCTGGCTTGTTAAATGCCTTCACTTGCAAAAAGCATTAAATAAAACATGTGGACTGACTCACCTGTGAACTGTACTGGCAAGTGCAAACCAGTATAGAAGAGGAATAATTGAGTGGTTTTATTCTTCAGGTTCCTGCAACCAATATCCTGGGACAGGTTGGACAAGGCTACAAGTATGCCATTGGAATGCTAAACACTGGCAGAATAGGTATTGCTGCCCAGGTGGGTGATTTTCTTTAATACCAACCACAACCAATATATAACTGCGAGTTTGGGTTGACATTTACAGACTACTTATAGCTAATAAGAATAAACTCTTTAGGAAATACTTTACTAAAAGCTAAATTGCCACTAGATGTCACTATTCCTGTACCCAAGTAAAATACTGACTGCTGTCAAGGGTAAAAATCTCCTTCAGTGACATAAGCAATAGGTTTAGAAAACATTACATGGCATTAAGTTTGTCTGTGGTGGTTAACTTGCTGCTACTGAAATATATCTACATTTTTATCTTCCATTATACAAATTTATTTTACAAAATAAAAGTAGCTTTGGAAAATATCACACGCTGAAATGTGTAGTAGTATTACTTCCAGCTGTGATTGTAACCATGTGCTAACTGATGTTTTGTCAACAACTTCTTTTTAAGATAAATATTTTTTTTTATTAGCACAAGTGTGCTAGTTCATTGTTGTGTTGGAGAACTGCATCTTAGGGGGAAATATCACTGAGCTGAGCTTGGGAGTTATTTCAAAATCTGGTATTTTTTTGTAAATTCAGTTTGCATCTCAGACTGCTGCTGATTTGAGTGGAAATCAGGTTCAGCCCTATAATAAAATTACTTTTAAATTTTTAAAATATTTTTATATTTAGGTTTTATATTTAGGTTTTTATATTTTTAATTTCATTTAGAAGCTAATCTTGGGGGTTGGACCAAATGATCTCTTGAGGTCCCTTCCAACCCCTATGATTCTGTGATCTTTTCTCTGTGTCATCTTTGTTGTGGATGTAGTTGTGCTTTATAGGGTGTAATATGTCATAGTACCTGTCTCCCTTATCTTTTGCCCTGGTTTGTAAACAGACCAGATTTAATGGCTCTCATGAAACTTAGACTTTCAGCCTGGCAGTATACTGTGCTGCTAAATGGCTTGGCTTTTCCATCATTTCTAAAAATTATCTGTGATTAAACTTGGTCTAATACGGCATTTAAAAACTAGGGCTGTGGGCCCTGTTGTTCCCAGAGGTATAAATAATATAGAGGCTCTGGCAGTAAAATACATGGTCTGGATTTTACTCTTAATTACTCCAAGTTACACTTATAACCTAATTAAAAGTTAAGGTCAGGTAGTTGTTATATCTTAGTTACTACTTTCTTGGCACCTTCACATGAAGAGAAAAGTACTTGAGTGGACAAGAACAGCATTTCTAAAGCCCAGTAGCATTGAATTTAGGTTTGCAGTAGTAGCAGTTTTAAAAGATAATGAACATATTATAAAATGTAATTGTGGCTGTGAAAACAGTTTCAGATAGTTTTAGTAGCTGCATAGATTGTTACAGGTGCTGAAGTTGCTCTGCTTGGGTCATCTATATGCATTTATGTAAGAAGGCAACAAATCTGGTAATTCAGCTCTATTTTCTTAGGCTCATTTCCCACATGCTAATTGTTGTATGTATTGGGTTGGGTACCTTAAATAATTGAGCAGATGTCTGAACCCAGTCAGAGTCATGTTTTTATCTTCTTGGGGCCCTTGGCTTTCATCTTAGTATGTGGATCTATCCAAAAATAGCCAGACACTGTTGTACATCGTGAAAAGTAGTTTGGCTCAGCTGCTTGATGTGGCAGCTGGCTTCCACATCCTAGTATCCCATGTTGACTTAGAAAAGTTTTATGACATTCTAATTTTACTGTATTGTTACCTTGCTTTTTGATAGTTCTTTGTGCCATTAATCACTTTAACATGTCTGATACTTCTCCTAGTCTAATTTCCTTAGCTTTCTTTGTCCTAGGAAAGAAACTAGATAGAAAGAATGTGTTCAGGTGGATGGTAGCTCTATAATGGAACCAACTGACCACTTTATTTGCTAATAGCTAGCTATTCCAAGACACATGGAAGGCAAGGGTCCTTTCTTTAGTATTTTGTTTGGAATGAAATACTTCACTAAATTTGGTAGGTAAAAAACTGTAAAACTAGTTTACTTTCCAGATTTTGGAATGTTTCTTTAGGCCAGCAAATGAGACACTGCTGTAGATGCAAGTTACTTCTCTATACATGCTTGTGTGTGGTTTTCCCAGATGTTATCCTCCCAGGATAACAACTGTGTTTTTCTGTCTTTGTTGCTGAGTGAAGAAAGGGCATGAAAAGACAATGGGTCTTCTAAAGTTATGTTTTTTCTCTAGAAAATGCTGGAACTAATGTTACCTTTCCTTCTGCTATACTAATTTTCTAACTGCTGAAATTGCAACTTCTGACAGTCTAGTGCCTTCTTTAAAACAAGAGATTATTTTTATTATGCAAATATCTTTGAATCATTATTCATGTTGTTTTTCTTTTCATAGTGTAATGTGATCTGTAGACCTTGAGTTTACAGGAATTTTTCCTATGTAATTAAGAATTTTGCTGGATGCAGCAAATATTTGTGCAGCTACATTTGGCCCATAACTTTGGGGGTTTTGATCCTGTTTTTCCAAATATTTTGCCTTTATTAAGAAAGTTTCTTTCAGGAATGGAATAGCATGGAATAGGCTTATTTCTCAAAGCTTTTATTTTGGCTTTGGGGTTGTTTTCTTTGCCCCATCTCATCTCAATATCTCTTACTTCTTACAGATGTTAGGACTGGCCCAGGGCTGTTTTGACCACACGATTCCCTATACAAAGGAGAGAGTCCAGTTTGGGAAAAGCATATTTGATTTCCAGGTACTTGTTAACGAAGTTTCCTCCCAGAGAGTAGTAATTACCACAGTAGATGAAGTCAGTAAAACAAGTAATCTGATTTGTATAATATGTGCTCTGTCTTGTCATGTCCCAACTTCTCAATATTTGAGAGTTTTTCAAAAGAATTTCAGATGAGCATTCCTCTGTCATGTTAAATATATAAATTCAGTGCTATGTGCCTTTGCAGGTACTGTGTAAATCACTTAAAACTTCAAAACATTATTAACCTAACTCCTTTTCCTTGATAGTATAGTCACTGCCTTTGAAAATAACACACAGAGAACCCCTTTCTCTTCTGATTTTAATATCACAGTATGTTGAATGTGCTCCAGGTTTTATACTCTTTCATGAGGTGTAGGGGAAGGCTTTTTTTTCCTGGAGACACTAGAAATTATAAAAAGATGAGGAAAACTGATTGAATTATTAGATTTCCTGTGTTACACAAAGACATTTAGTTTCCATGATAATATCTGTATCTTAAAACGAAAAAGACTCTTTGTTGCAAAAATGATGTATAGTTTAATAAGGAAGATATATAATTGTAATTACTATAGTAATTTTCTTGTTAAAAGAAACCTACATCTCAGATGAAGGGAAGGAACATTAGTACTACTCATAATTTATACAAATTCTAGGAAGCACCTACAGATATCTAGGAAATTATTGGAACTGCGTCTTTTCAATGGGAAATGGAATTTATAATTGCTGAATCATTTTGTTATTTTGACCTACATAGATGTTTTTGCAAATTTTAGGGAGCAGTGTTAGTGTTCTAATAAGATGAAAGGTTTCATTGTGTTCTAGGAGCAAGTTAGACAAATAAATGTTCATTTTTCAATCATCATAATGTTTGGGTCTCCTTAAATAAACCTGTTCTTCTGTAATACCTGCCATTTAGAGGTGAGCTCCATCACCTTTTTCCTTCCCTTTGAATCCATTTATCAGTCACATTCCCTAGACTCTTATGCTGCTCCAAGCTCTTGTCTCATGGTTTTGGGACATGGGAAGAAGTGGTTGTGACCTCACAGTTTCTCCACTATATTGAAGAGGTACTTTTCCAACTTTTTTCTCAGTTAAGCTCGCAGCTTTGACCTCCCTGTGTCTCTGTGGCGCTGAGAAGAGTGTTAAGATTTGGCTGACATTTTCCTTGATGCTCATGGGTTCATGTTAGACCTCCTTATCTAGCCAGTCAGGCAAGAAGTTCCCCAATACTGCTGGATCCAAGAAGAAGGAGGGAAAAAATGGGAGTGCAGTTCCCAAAAGGACTTTGGTGGCCTGGACATTTCCCAACATCAGTGTCATTGATGTGCAGAATTACAAGTCCAACTAGAATTCCTATTTTTATTATAGTGTGTAGATGTGTTCCTTGGTGAAAAGAATGGTTCTGGCTAGAAATTCCAGTTCAGTACTAGGTCCTGGTTCTGTCTGACTTGTGTCCTGCTTCTTACAGGGGATGCAGCATCAGATAGCTCAGGTGGCCACGCAGTTGGAGGCAGCCAGGTTGCTTACCTACAACGCAGCTCGCCTTGCAGAAACAGGAAGGCCATTCATAAAGGAGGCAAGCATGGCCAAGTACTACGCTGCTGAGGTAACTTGGAGTCTCTTTATCCACTGGATTTCTCACTGCTGTTACTGAATGTGTAATGTTTCATTCACATTCTGCTGTGAGGCCGTGGATGCACTTGTACCTTGTCTCTCGTTCTCAGTCCCTGTTTGGAATGTAAAGTAGTCTACCAGATAACAAACAGCTCACAGCCCTAAGTAATGTTTTGAAAAACAAAAATGAAGTGAATTAGTATTTTCACTCATCTAGACAGGTCCTGTTTTTTCAGAACTGTCTCTTGATGGCTGCAGAAACGGTGTGGTGAGACTTCATCTGTGACCGTTTCAACTCTGCGGGTCACAACTGCCAGCCGGTGTGATTGTGTCTGCCCCCTTGTAATTGCTGTCTTGCACACCACCACTAGCCTGTTTCATAGTGCAGCATGTGAACTGTCACAGTAACAATCAGTGAATTCTTGATATCCTCTAATACAGAAAAATGTCATTTTTATTCTAAAATAACTGGAATAAATAAGATGCATACAAAAATACTGGTCCTTCCTCTTCCCTCTTCTGCTGGTAACTGCTTTACTTGCTGTCTTGTTTTATTTGCTCCCACCTGCATGAAGGTGAATCCTGAAATTGTAACTCTCAAACTATTTTTGTAGGTTGCAACACTGACAACTAGCAAATGTATTGAGTGGATGGGTGGTGTTGGATTCACAAAAAGTTTTCCAATAGAAAAGTACTATCGTGACTGCAAAATAGGTGAGTGACAGTTTCTCAACAAGTCTTCCTCATAGCATTAGTAGTCTTAAAATTTTGGGATGAATGGCTGGCTATTTTCCTAAGATAGGTTTTCTGTGAGACTAATCAACACTGATTCATAGGCTTAGATATAAGGTAAAACTAGTAAGGTAAATACCTGTGTATCTAAGGCTAGTTAAAATGTTTAATAAGATACTGATAAAATAGACACACACATTGTGTCCCATTCTGTTAAGAAAATACCAGCTTGGCTTTCAGATCTGAATCTCTATGGCACTTTATTTTCATGACTTTATTATTTACCACTACAGTCATTTTGGACCTAACAGTTTGACATTTCAAACAGCGTTACCCCTTGACTTGTGTTTCTGATAGCATTTGTAAACATTTACAGTGGTTATTTAGGGATTGTTTTTCAGGATAATGTCTTTTCATTATGTTGTACCAGCAGAGGGGTATTTTTAATTATTGCAGATGATAAAATATGAACATATATGTAAATAATAATTCTGTTTCTACTTCATAGAAAGCTTCACTTCATAGTTGTAAATGTTCTAACTGGACTGTTAGAACAATATTTTGGTCTCTCTTCATATATTCACTGTGGCTTTATAGTCTTCTAATTTATTTTCTTTTGTTTCCAGGTACAATATATGAAGGAACTTCAAATATCCAGTTGAGCACCATTGCAAAAAGCTTAGCACAGGAGTACTGAAACTATAAGGACTTCTTGACTGTTAAAGGAAATCATTTTCCTGAGTGTTCATTCTGAATTACACCTTTATTTATAATTATAAATAAGAATACATCATCACAAACAAAATTCTAAGGAAAACCATGAATGGCCTGTTTCAAGACAGTGAGTGTGTAATTCATTGGAAATCATGAATTCCACATTCACATCCAAATTATGGGTTAAAAGCATCTCTTTGTGTCTGAGATACTTCTAAACTCATGCATTGCCTGAAGTGATTTTGTTGCCTTAGGTTGTGCAAACAGTGTATCTCCACTTTGAGATTTCAAAGTGAAAACAAAAGCAGAATCCTTGGCTTACCTGATGTGAAAGGTTCTGTTAAGCCACCTGGGAGAAAGGAGGACTCTACACATTGCAGCAGATCTGTTGCACAGCATGAAACTGCTGTTGGTTCATTATGCTCTTTATTAGCACGGGGTACAGGAGAGGTATGTGGAAAGAGACTGTAGTGATGGCTTCCTCTCTCCCAGGTGGAGCAGTGTCTGTAGTTGGAGTAATTTTTATAGCAGCCCTTAGTGTGTTCTTAAGTGTATCTTGGTAATTAAGCCCTTCCAGACCCAATTTGTAGTCCTGAAAGGTGGATAATATCTACCTCCCTTTCCAGGCTTCTCAGCTGTTAAGGGTTTTAATCTAAGAGGCTATTTATAGTTCTCCTTTCATAAAAGCTTGAGTTGAAATCTTTGTGAAATGGGGTTAAAAAAGCTCTAGTAGTTCTGCAAAAAGACAGAGATCCAGGTGAGGTAATAGGAATGTGGTGCTACCTCCCAGTGGCCTTTCCATGCCCAATGCATTTTACAAACATTAATTCTCAGACCCTTCCTGAGAGTCAGGGAAGGACCCATAATTTGCAACTTAGAAAACTCCCTCCTGGAAGTTGGTGGTTCTCTAAGCCATTTTTTTTTCTCCTTTTAAGAGAAAAAGTGGGGGATTTGGAGAAGTATTTGTGTTTATATCTCTCTCTGTTGACTTAAAATTAGACATTTTACTTATGGCAGAAACCTCTTTGGTGCTGCAGATCTAATTAAGAATCAAGAGATGGAAAGCTTAATATATGAAAAATCATTATGGCTGCTGTAGTTGGCAATTTGTTTCAAGTGGTTTTGGGAGGGAAGGATTGGCTTTCTGGTTTTGGCTGACTTAGAATAATCTCAGTTTTAAAGCCTGCTGGTCACTGATGATTCACTGCAAGTGGAGCTTGGAATGTTGCAGGCTGAGACTCCCAAAGGATTTTCTAGCAAAGCCAGAGAAAAGGACACTTAATGAGTATGGTTTTGTAAATCAAGCAGACTGCAGTGCCTTATGCAAAAAACCAAGCAAGGAGGAGAAGCACTTAAACTAAAAAGTTTTCTGACTTTGTCAGCTTCAAAGGGAAGGAGCTACTTCAGTGACTTACTCCCCCTACATACACGCTTTGCCTGTTGATAGGCAAAAAATTAGTGGCAGTTGTCCTTATGCCAATAAAAAAGCCCCTCCCATGCCAAGTTTGATCAACAGCTTTGAGATTTGCAAAAATGCAATAGTAAGAGAGCAGACTAGATGATTTCTGAAGTTTTCTTCTAGCATTATTACTGTCATTATTAATATTACTACTATCAGCATTATCATTATTTCAGGTTGCTTGCAGGCTTTCCTTCTGCTGAATTGAAACTGCTGGGGAGATTGTTAGTCTAGAGTTAAGACTTACAGACAGTTAACTAGAGTTCCTCTGCTCAGCACAGTTGTCTATCTGCAAGCCTAAAATTACCATAACTACTACAAAATGCTCAAGTTAGTGTTGATTAATGTGGTGAGTTGTGCTAATGTGAGGCAGGTTTTAGTGGCTGGAGTTTAACCTGCTTTGCTAACTTGAGTGTCAGTAGAGATCAGGTTTTGATTCATAGTGTTTAATAGGTCTCCTGGTTTGAGATACTGTCTTAGCTTGGCTTCTGCAGTTTCACGTGAGGCTAGAAGTGAGCAGTGATGTTTAACTGACTTAATATAGTGCTAATAGCAAATCCTTGATGGAGGAAAGAGCTCTTTGAGGGACTGTTAGAGGCTGGATGTCCAGGATTATGGAAGAGGACTGTCTCTTTGTGGGAAACTGTGTCAGGAAGCCATTTGAAACAATAATTGGAGGAGAAAAATCAAACCAATATGATTTCCTGCAGCCTGAACTCAGATGCCATAGTCCAGGAAACAACCTGAACAGCCTCATCAGCTGCTCAACAGTTCTCTGAAAAACCAGGTCAAGCCTTTAACTAATGTTACAGCTGTAAATATTTTGTTTGTATCAGTTCTCTGTGCTGTATGTTCTACACAATAACTTTGCAAAGAAATGTACATGTTGTATTTGATGTCTAGAAAATTCTGTGGAGGAATATGTGCACAAATTAATTACAAATACTGAATTTCTTTCATAGTTTTAAAAGAGAATGTACCACTGTGGAGAGCATTAGCTGTTCTGGTTGCTGACTGGTTGCTGGTAACTCTAACTTCAGTCTGACTCGATTGCTGTGCCAATGCAGACATTGGGTTAGCAGTAAAACGTGCCATGCCTCTGTCCAGGAGCTGTTAAGAGCTGCCTGTGCCCCCCCGTTCAGTTTGGGACAGGCATTTATGGACTGTCATAAACAGCCTTTCTACATTCGGCCTTGTGAGCACAGGACCCATCAGTGGTGCTGGCTACTCCAGTCAGTGTAGGGCTGCAGAGCTGGCAGCATGAATGCTGTGAGGCTTCCTGTGCCAGGGGCAGGACTCAAAGCTGCTTTATTTCTCAAATGTATTTATATTAGTGAGTTTTCTCTTTACATGTCCTTAGTCAGCCCAGTCAATCTAGTCTGTTGCCCTGGAACAACATTTTCTGTATAAATGTTGCATCTGGGCTTCCACAGTTAGAAGAACTGTACTAAGCATGTATTAGAAGTGCCTGAATTTTATATTTGACTTGATGCAGTGCTAATCCTGTACATCAGGTGATGGTCCTCTAATAATCTGTCATTTTAAATTGTGTCTCAGATCTCACAACTTGTACTGGGAGAGAATGAAATCTTCTGTCATGTTTCTCTACTGTTACTGTGGTTTGTGTTAAAGGTCAGAGGCAGGTTTCCACAGAGAGGTTTAATTGCTGCATGGGAAATGCTCAAATACAGCACTTTATATAATGTTTTCTATGCTGTTTGGTTTTTCTTTCATGTTTTCCTTTCCTCATATAAAGATTGTGTTAGAAAAGGCTTATGTGAAATGTACAGTAATTGTTCACTGGGAGCCTTTTGCTATGCAAAGAATTTTCTAATTAACATGTTATTGCATTTCCATTTGGAAATCTTCTGGTGAGAGACACGTTTCAAGTTCTTCCTACCCAGCAAAGCTCCAGCTGAAGCACAGGCTGGTTAGAAAGCAGCTGTCTGACTTCCCTGGGATTATTGAATACATGAAAGGTGAAGAAATGCTTTTTCTCAAGCCCAGAACGTATTGAGTACCACTGTGATAGATCTTCTCCCAAGAGCATTGCTACCACAAATACTTCATAAATATTCACCTGTTACATTATCACTGTGCAAAGTGGTGGCAGAGGCACAAAGCAAGTGAGAGCTCAATGTGTGGTGTACTGTTCCCAGAGAACTTTCCTGTGAATTGTCATTGCATGCTGCATTGAAATACAGGCATTGCAGAGTGTTTTGCAGGGAGTTGCTTTGGTCTAGGTCCAGGTGAGGAGGTGTGATTAGGGAAGTGCCTTACTCTCCTAAATTTGACTGCCTGTAGCTACACAGAGTGGTCGGCTGTACGCACAGGTGAGAGGAAGGAAGAGTTGTTTCCAAGCCTGCTGTGGTGGTTTAGCCCCAAACAGTGGCTGAGCACCACATGCTACTTGCTCAATCCCAGAGGAGAAAGAGACAGAGCCTCTGTGGGTTGGGATAAGGACAATTTACTGACAAAATATCCATGAGTGTAGAACAGTAACAGCCAGTTACACTCACACACAGAGGATCTCGCAGACTCCACCACTACAGAGTGCTGCATGATACAAGGACTGACTGACCTGATGCCCCAGCTGCACTCAGACTGTCCTGGAGGCACCAAGCCCCTGCACCTCCTGAACCAGCCCCTTTTCTGGGGGAGTGATACCAGGTGGTGTGGAAAACGGCCTAACCCAGCTCATCTGGGCTAATCCAGCTCCCCTGTGATGACTGCTTGGGGAGGTTGACTCTGGCCTGGCCAAAACCAGGACACCCTCACCAGAGACAGTCAAGCATCACCTCTTAGGGAATCCAGGCTAACAAATAGGAATTACACTAATTATTTCAGTTAAATATGACAGTTGTGAGAGCAGTTGCTATAATTAACAAAGTCCAGCTAAACAGCATTGAGGGAATTTCTCATTATCTGATACTAGAGATGTTATTAAGCTGCTTTGGAATCTTGGTGCTTATTACCCTCTAAAAATATCCCGTTCATGCACATTAACTAAGATGTTAGGTGAGTAGAACTAACTGCTCTGTTTCCCAATAGCTTGTTTCATAGAGCATTCAAATGTTGATTCCTATTGGTATGCTAACATTGAAAAGAAGGTGCAGTGTATGATGGAACAGTTTTTTGGATAAAATACTTCAAATCAAAAAGATCTACAGTCTGAACAAGCAGCAGTAGCACTTTTATATATTCTTCTGTCTTCAAGATCGTTTGGATTTACATCTTTCTGAAACTTTTCCCTCCATGTATCTTGCTAGCTGGAGGCTCCTAGTCCTGGAAGGCTCTGCCTGTAAAGAAGTCTCAAGGTGACTTCTCTGAAGAGGAAAAAAACCTCCCCACCTGACAGGAAGATGCATCTCAATAGTCAAGTAACCAGCACCTTCAGAACTGGGTTTAACATATATATGTGCAGAAACATATGTTCATTGAAGATTGGGCAGGGATCCCTTCAGAAAGGAAAGCTAATACAAGCTGCAATATATAATTAAAATTGAATAGCAGCAGGAAAACCTAAAATACAGCAATAAATCCCCAACTTTAACGTGGCAGCTTGCGTTACTTGGGAGTCACCTCATCAGGAACTTAGGATATATGGGGTGAAAAGTAAATTCTGCTCTAACCAACCAGACCTGGAGGTCCCAGGGGCTGCCTGAAGTGTTGTGCAAACCACTGTCATGGTTTGTGGCCCTTTCAAAGCCACTTGTTAAAAACCTGGGCTGGTTTGGGTGTGTTTAGCACAGGAGAGGAGTTAATGGTGCAGACATCAGCAGGTGTTAGAAGGTGCATCTCTGTCATGCTGGCTGGAGGGTCTCATGGGCAGGAGGAGCTGAAGTGGTGCCTCTGCTGGTTTGGTTGGGGCCAAACACCAGTTGGCAGCTCAGGAAACCACCTTCTGAAGTTCATGTGACAATGGCAGGACAAGGGGGAAGGGATTAAAACTAAAGGAGGGAAGGTTTAGATGAGATATTAGGGGGAAGCTCTTTTCAGAGAGAGTGGTGAGGGGCTGGAACAGGCTGCCCAGAGAGGGGGTGGATGCCCCATCCCTGGGGGTGTTCAAGGCCAGGTTGGATGGGGCCCTGGGCAACCTTGTGTAGCTCCAGGCCTGGAGGTTTGTGGCCCTGCCAGTGGCAGGGGGGTTGGAACTCTGTGATCCTTGGGGTCCTTTCCACCCCATGGCATTCTATGATGATTCTATGAAACACCTTCATTATTGCCAGCTCTGAGGCAGCTTTCCTTCCTAGCACAGAAGGAACGAAGGGAAGAGCTGCAGTGTGATGGGCTCGTGTTGAGTTTGTATCATGTGCCTCTGAGATGGGTAAGTTTGACTGGAAAAGTTTCCATTTTGGGCCCTGCAGAAGGAATCTGGGCTGGTCTCTGCTTTGCAGGACACCAGCAGTTCTGATACATGCAGAGCTGACCTTCTCCTGGTTGAGGGGCTGCATCCTGCCACCTTTTATACACACTCAGCAGAGACTTTTAAATGCTGAGTGGAACAGAATCATTTTCGGATCGTCTTTTTCATCACAAGTTTCTAGGATGTCTTTGGCCCAAATTATTTTCTAGGATGTGCTGCAAGGTTCTTCTGTTCACCAATTTGCATCCTAGAAATGCAAAGTAAATGCAAATTTTTCACTATAACCAGAGCAGGCATCCAGTTTTAATTTCATACAGTGTCACTGAGCTTTTCTGACTTGTTTAAATGGTACCCCAAGGCATGATAATTACACTTCAGAAAGACACTTCTCAGGGTATTGTGTTTTTTTCTGTAGGGATAAACAAAAACCAGAGAGTAAAAGGTGGAAAGTCTCAGAAGCTGCATGTGTTACTTATGCTAAAAAGTATTAGGTGATACAGCTTTGTTTATGGAGTTACTGTGTCACACAATCACAGAATTGTAGGGGTTGGAAGGGACCTCCAGAGATCATCGGGTCCAACCCCCTGCCAAAGCAGCTCCCCAGCTCATATTGCACAGGGAGGCGTCCAGATGGGTCTTGAATCTCTCCAGAGAAGGAGACTCCACACCCCCTGGGCAGCCTGTCCCAAGGCTCCCTCACCCTCACTGGGGAAAAGTTCTTCCCCATGTTGCTGTGGAACTTCCTATGCTCCAACTTGCAGCCATTGCCCCTTGTCCTGTCCCCACAGACACTGAAAAGGGGCTGGCCAATTCCCCCTGCATCCCATGCTTAAGATAATTATAAACATTAATTAGGTCCCCCCTCAGTCTTCTCTTCTCCAGGCTGAACAGCCCCAGCTCACTCAGCCTTTCCTCACAGGGGAGATGCTCCAGGCCCTTCATCATCTTTTTCACGTACCCGACACCAGCTAAGGACCACCTGCAGCAAAAAAGCCAACTTGGCCATGATACAAAGTTGTAGGCACCACACTCTACTTTTTATTTTGCATTTTATCTCATACAGAATGGCTATGTGTCAGCTGGGGTGGTTCAGCTTGGAGAAGAGAAGGCTCCAGGGGACCTTACAGTGACCTTCCAATACCTGAAAGGTGCCTCTAAGAAAGCTGGGGAAGAACTGTTCGTGAGGGCATGGAGCAATAGGATGAGGGGTGATGGTTTTAAACTGGAAAAGGGGAGATGAGGGGTGGATATTAGGAAAAAGTTCTTCAATGTGAGGGTGGTGGATCACTGGCACAGGTTGCCTGGAGAGGTGGGACTGTTCAGCCTGGAGAGATGGTGGAGGCCCCATCCCTGGAGATATTCAAGGTCAGGCTTGGAGATATTCAAGGTCAGGGGAAGACCTGGTCTAGTGAAGATGTCCCTGCTTACTGCAGGGGGGTTGGACTAGATGACCTTTAAAGGTCCCTTCTAACCCAACTCATTCTGTGATTCTAGCTCTGCTAAACTGACCCTAAAAAGAATTGGGGAATAATTCAGAAATTAAAGTTAAGCTTCTGGAGATGTAGTTAAATACTGAAAACCTGCACAGAGCTTGTTCTCTTAATGGAGCTCTTGAAGATACCATAGGTACAGAGCAAAAGTGTTTTAGTGCAAGAGCTGATGCTGTTTGTTTTGGGAAGGGAAACATTAGACATTCTCTTTCTGAGACAGAGGATGTTACACACAAACACAGTGTTTGCTCCAATTGTTCCTGTAAGAATTAAGGCAAAGCACTTTTTTCAGCTCAGGTACTTTTTGAACTTTGAAAATGTTTTATGACTCCCTATTATGTGCTAGAAGGTGGTTATATGAGATGAAGGCTGTGTTTACACTTGTAGGCTTGTTTTTCCCTTGTTCAGAGAAAAATGCCCTGTGTTCCACTGCATGATTATTTTTTCTTCCATACACAAACTCTTACACTCCCTTCTTAAATTCCAAATTACTCTGGTCTTCTCTGTGTCTGTTCAACCAAGTTTTAAAGATAAAAGAATTTTCTCAGTTTAATGGTGGCAATATCTACTTTTGATTAACAGGATGGGTTGTTTTGATTGTTGCTTGAGCAATAAGAGGTAGGGTCAGCAAGCTCTCCAGCTGTGTCCAGCTTTGGAGCCCTCAACACAAGGAGGACATGGACCTGTTGGAGTGTGCCCAGAGGAGGCCACAAAAATGATCCAAGGGCTGGAGCAGCTCTCCTGTGAAGACAGGCTGAGAGAGTTGGGGTTGTTCAGGGCTCAGGGTGGACCTTATAGTGGCCTTCCAATACCTGAAAGGTGCCTCTAAGAAAGCTGGGGAAGAACTGTTCCCAAGGGCATGGAGCGATAGGGCGAGGGGTGATGGTTTTAAACTAGAAAAGGGGAGATTTAGGTTGGATATCAGGAAAAAGTTCTTCAATATGAGGGTGGTGGGTCACTGGCACAGGTTACCCAGAGAGGTGGTGGAGGCCCCATCCCTGGAGACATTCAAGATCAGACTTGATGGGGCTCTGAGCGACCTGATCTAGTGAAGATGTCCCTGCTCACTGCAGGGGGTTGGACTAGATGGCCTTTAAAGGTCCCTCTCCATCCTTACACATTTTATGATTTGCCATGCAGGATTCAGAGTACCCAATGTCCAAAGTAAGATCCTGCAGTAGGTCTTCCATTTTGTGCTAGAAGGATTTTAGCTCTGTGTGCTTTGTGCTTGACTACAGTGATTCAATTTGCAGAGATAAACAATTCTCTGGAGATAATACAGCTTGTCATTATTTAATAATTCTTTAAAATGCTGTCTTGTTACCCTTGTGTAAGAACTTGGGCTGCAAGAGACTTGTGGTGGTCCTCTAATACTTCAGGGCACTGACACAGCACCAGGTTAAAGCACCCAGTGATGTGGTGTCTCAGATTATTGTAATTTAATAGCCAACCATCTCTAATGCTGCTTCTATTTAGAAGTGTCCAAAAATCTTCTCTTTTTTTTTTTTTCTAAGCTGTAAAAGCCTTCTGGCACTGAATTACATCTATTTCTTGACTGAAACATATCTGCTCTATGCTAACCTCATTATCCAGGAATGATTTCTAGAAGAGGAAGTGAAGAATAATTAAATCATTCCTAACTGAAGGAAATGCTTCGCAGAACTATGCAAATTCCAATTTGTCCAAGACGCTGTGGTTTCATATTCTATTTCTGGGAAGGGCAGAGGGAGAAACAGTTATTTTTGGAGTTATGGATAACCAGGTTCCTAGCTTCGTTTTCCTCTCCAGCCTCAAGATCAGAGTGGGCTGGGACATCCCTGTTCAGGATGGACACAGTACCCACCATCGCCTGCTTGTTGGTCCCTGTCCTGCTGTCACAGCCTGTAAATTAAACTTGCCCTGCTTGCTGCAATGTCATCTGCTTTGGCTGATGCTCGCTGAGATCCCTGCAGTGGGGTATTTTGCCCACCTGCAGAATTGGGGCTCAGCCCCTGTCCCAAGTAGTGACATCTCTGCAGAGGTGTGCTGCCGTGGCTGTCTGCGCAGGGAGAAGGTATGAAGGGATGGACCTGCTTCTCAGCCTGTGGTACAGCATCTGAGCGGGGGAGAAGAGAGGAGGATTACATTTTAGAGTCCAAAAATTAGATTCCTCTGTGTGTGCTCAGCAGGAGTGCCTGGGACAGGCTACCCAGTGGGGTGTGGAGTCTCCTCTGGAGATATTCCAGACCCATCTGGACACCGCCCTGTGTGCCCTGTCCTAGGGACCCTGCTTTGGCAGGGGGTTAGACCTGATGATCTCTGGAGGTCCCTTCCAGCCCCTACAATTCTGTGAATCTGTGAATGGGAGCCCGCAGCTGGGCACAGCCCTCCCAGGGCCCTGGGTGTTGCTCACAGCTTTAGATTTTCCCATTCTTCCATGTCCAAATCTCACTTTTACAAGGCTTAAAGCAAAAAAAAAAAAGGGGGGGGGAAAGGGGGGCAGTACAGCAACAACAGCAACCAAAAACACCCCCACACAACTGTTTTTACATGGCAGTGTTTGCAAATACATTAGTGATGTGTAATTGAATTATTAACTGGGAAAAATATAATTAGAGTGATGGACGAATGGCTTTTCAGTGCACCACAACTTCTGTCTTTCAAGGAATCGAATCACTAAAACGAGTTAGGCACTCAAGAAATCTGCTTAGAATTAACAACCTCTGTCCCACTTTCCCAGCTTTTCCTTTAAAAGTTGCATATTTTATAATAATGAAGTGTAAATAGCGAACTTCAGTGATTGGCAAAAAGGTACCAGCCTTGTGCCTTTTCTAAACTGGTTGATTTATGTGCTGTTTGCTGGTTTTGAGAACACAAAACAATTAATTTATGTGTGAAAAGAACAGTGAATTAATCCTAGGGAGCCCTGGAGCCTTTAAAGACCTGAATCATATGTTGAGCTCGTTTAAAACTTGCATAAGAAATTAATGCAGAATAAAGGCCTTTAATTTGAAAAGTGCATCTATAGTAGGTGTCCCTAGGATATCTTCTGGATCATTATTCAGAAAGGTTAAGGAGGACTTTATTTTTTCTTTCTTTCATTCTTTCTTTCTTTTTTTTTTATATTCAGTATGTATTTTCCAGTTTGCAGCTCAACATGGTGCATTTCGACTTATAAAGGGAACAGAGATTTTTTTTTAAAAGAAACGGGGAGCTTTTTATTCACCTTCCACTTAATTTCCTTGCTGCCTTGCCAGTCCCAGCTTAATGAATGTAATTGCTACCTTTGATGAAAATACTATTATCAAGATCACACATTACATTGGAAAACAGTTTTTCTTTAAACACAGCTACTGCAGTCTCTAATTATGCATGTAACAAGTGGCTCCTGAACAAAAGAGCATGTTGTCTACAATTGCTAGGAATTGGAGCAAGGCAAATTTGAACAAAGAACAGATTAGATTTGCTCCATGCTCCACAAAGCCCATTCCCCTGATTAATTTCCTGCAAAAACTAAAACAATTCTCTCTTAAAAGAAACTAACCCTCATCCCCAGAATGATCCATATGCCATTTGTGTCAATCTATATGATGATAATGGCTACAGATTTAAATTATTAACTATTAGATGTAGTAAAATAGGAAAAGCTCTTTTATAAACTTAGCTTTTCATATGTAAATAAGCAGTACAAGGACTTAAGGAACAAAAACCTGACTTTTCTGTGGAAACCAGAAGCAAGAAAGCACCCAGTAACTGAAAGTCTGAATTGTGCATGTATAATCCAATTATTTTGTCAGTTCTCTCCCTGCTCCGGACCCCGCACGGGCACTGGGTCCCTTACCATCATCTTGGGTTTTCCCCAGAATGACAGGTTTGAGGGCTGCTCCCCACACACACACACCTCAAGGAGAGTTCTCCCTGAAAAAAGGATTTTGGTTAATTCTCAAATGATTTTTGTCAGCGGGGTTGAATGTGTCAAAATGAGGGTTGGAAATACATCTTGCTGCATGGAAAAGCAGGGAGATGCTGGTGAAACTGTGGGTTAGTGCTTGATCCTGTGATAGGGATTGAACTGGGTTTGGTATTGCTAATACAAGTCATAGCAATTCGGAACATAATGTTATTTGGCATTCTTATTTGCATTGATCCAGGGTCCCACGCTGCAGCCCACTGTATGAGATATGTACTGACCCCAGCTATCCAGATAAGTAAAGTTTAAAAAACAAGACACTTCTGCTCCAGAGCATTGACAGGCTGGGTTAGGATGGGGACTAATGTAAACCAGCATCCAGGTTATTTTTTAAGAAAAACTGGTGAACAGAAGCAGGACTGTATCTTAAGAGGGATAGTTTGTATTCTTGAAATTTGGATTTTGAAGCAAGACACTGCTGAGAAATCCCCCAAGCTTCCCAGCTATTGCCTGCGCTCCCAGGCCCATTACAGGAAGCAGTGTCTCTTCACCTGCTGTGTATTTCCATGACTGTGTAGCTGTACAGTGGCTCTGCCCTGGCGCTGCTCGGTGATGTCTGGTTTGGGTCTCTTATACAGAGTAATCCTGGTCTGTAGAGTTATGCTGAAATAGGCGATGCCTCCTACGCTGGGATGACAATGTTATGCAGTGTAACACCAGGCCGTGAGATGCCACAGAAGAGAAATGGCTCTAAAATTAATGACTTGCAATGGCCAATAATAGGTTCCTCACTGTGAAGCTATTTCACCAGGGAAAAGGAGATACCGACTCTATTTTTCAAATGAACGTTAATTGTGAGGATTCTTCTGAGCATCCACAGGCCTACCTTTTCCTTGGGACTCCTCCTGCAAGGCCCTGTGGTCTCTTGTTGCTAGACAAATGACATGGAGATGAAGGCCATATGGAAACTCCCAGGAACAAGGTGTGAATGCTTTCAGGAAGGGCAGCCCTCACCAGCATGAGGGAGCTCAGCGCTGGTGGAGCTGCATTGCAGCATACCTGCTCGGGTTACCTCGAGTACCTCCTGCGGCCTGCACGTCTTCTCTGGGGGGCTACAGCAGAACTCCAGAGAGGGACTTGCAACTCTGTGTGCTCAGGCTGTTAAAATCGGACTTTAGATCATTGGCTAAACTCAAAAAGTGGTTTCAACTGGCCAAGGTAAAAGGATTTAAATAATCTTAATTGTATCAGCCTTGCAGTCCCTAAAGGGGCTCCAAGAAAGCTGGAGAGGGACTGGTTACAGGGGCAGGGATGGACAGGACAAGGAGCGGTGGCCTTAAGCTGAAGGAGGGGATATTTAGGTTAGACATTAGGCAGAAATCCTTCCCTGTGAGGGTGGGGAGGCCCTGGCACAAGGTGTTCAGAGAAGTTGGGGATCCCTGGCAGGGTTCAAGTCCAGGTTGAATGGGGCTTTGGGCACTCTGGGCTAGGGGAGTGTATCCCTGCCCATGGCTGGGGTGGCACTGGGGGGACTTTTAAGTCCCTTCCAACCCAGCCAGTCTGGGATTCTGTGATTTCACACATTCACAGAACTGTAGGGGTTGGAAGGGACCTCCAGACATCATCAAGTCCAACCCCCTGCCAAAGCAGGGTCCCTAGGACAGGTCACACAGGTCAGTGTCCAGATGGGTCTGGAATATCTCCAGAGAAGGAGACTCCACACCCCCTGGGCAGCCGGTCCCAGGGCTCCCTCACCCTCACCAGGAAGAAGTTCTTCCACATATTGGTGCAGAACTTCCCATGCTCCAACTTGAGGCCATCGCCCCTTGTCCTGTCCCCACAGACACTGAGAAGAAGCTGGCCATTTCCCCCTGTGACCCACACTTCAGATATTGATAAACATTGATCAGATTCCCTCTCAGTCTTCTTTTCTCAAGGCTGAACAGCCCCAGCTTACTCAGCCTTTCCTTGTAGGGGAGATGCTCCAGGCCTTAATCATCTTTGTAGCCCTCCACTGGACTCTCTCCAGGAGATCCCTGTCTTTTTTATAACAGGGAGCCCAGCACTGGACACAACACTCCAGGTGGGGCCTGACCAGGGCAGAGTAGAGGGGGAGGATCACCTCCTTTGACTTACAAGTGTCCCAGTCTTCCAGCCTCTTTTTGAAAGCACGTTGCACTGCACGGGGCTGGGGCTGCTGAGCTCCAATCAGTCCTTCAACACACAATCAACTGTAAGGAGCTTCTCTCTGAGAAGGAAAGACAGTAAGAGACACATTCTGTTTGGTGCCAGCAGTGGAAGAAGCAATGTGGCCGAGGTATGTGAATCAGCAGCCTACTTTATTCTGCACAATAGCTTCCAGGGTCTTTGTACTCTCCTGATGTCAATGCCAAGATCAGTGGGACAGTTATACCTGCCATTTATCCCTTCTCAGTCACTAAAGGTGCTTTGTTTGCAGACTATCACAGTCCTGCCCAACTCACAGTACTTGCAGTTAATACAAAATCTTTAAAATGTACCCTGCAGATAAGAAAAGGGGGAAAAAAAAAAACCTTCATAATTTTCCATGTGGATAGAATTAATCAAAATTTAATTATGACACCAAATGAAATTACTTAGAACATCATAAAACCCTTGTTCATCCCAGTGTCAGTGTCTTTAAGAGAGCGAATGGAATAAAATGTTAAGTCTGGTCCATGGAAATTAAAATGATTTCTGTGTCCAGATGCTTTTTCTTGAGTGTTGCAGATATCATAGGCCCTCTGAGGATGGGACCACTGCAGAGCCTGCACTGCTGGAAAGGAGCCTTCAAACCAGACCCAGAATTTTAAGTCCTCTAAGTGGCAAGTATCTGTGACAAAAAGGAACAGGATTATGATCACTTTCTGGAGAAGTTGTAGAGAGGTGGGTGATGGTCTCTTCAGCCAGGTGACAGGAGATGGGACAAGGGAAAATGGCCTCAAGCTGCACCAGGGCAGGGTCAGATCAGATGGGAGGGAAAAGTTCTTCCCTGAAAGAGTTGTGGGGATGTGGAACAGGCTGCCCAGGGAGGGGGCTGAGTCACCACCCCTGGGTGTGTTTAACAGAGGGGTAGATGAGGTACTTAGGGATATGGGTCAGCATAGGGCAGGACTTGATCTTAGAGGTCTTTTCCAACCTAGTCATTCTGTGATTCTCTGAGGCTGGAAAAACAAGCCAATATATTTAGAAAATCCAGAGTTGGGGGAAATATTTGTGGATGTTTGCAGAAATGATAGGCTCTGAGTTTTTCTGCTTTTACAAACCAATCTGTTGTTCCCTGCCCTGGGTGTGAGCTCCTTGTTTCACTGTAGGGTTTAATGCAGCTGGCTGGGAAGAAGACAGAAGGCCCTTGGCCAGCATGAGTATTTAACCCTTCATCACACCATCTCTGCTTAGGTCTGGCATCAGCCAGTTTTGGAAGCGTAACACAATTACTAGCATAACCCCTGAATCTGCAAGCTTTCTTCCATGTGGCACCTAATAATGGGTTGGGGTTTTTTAGCACGGACATTGTCTGGAATAAGCATTAATTCCTGGATGCCCCCATCACCCCCAGTGCAGTAGCTGTGAGAGGATGTGGGAGGGATTTCTCTTGGGGTATGGTGCACATGCTGACTGCTACGGAGAAGCTCAAGCCTCGTACCTGTCAGCATTGGTTATTTCGTACAGGCAAATCAAACCTGGAACTGGAAAACTCAACTCAAAGCCTGCATGTGGGACAAGCAACCAGCCCCGCTCCCTGGGCAACCTCTGGTTTCTTCCTCCATCAAAGGGTAGGTAGTTCTGCAGTGGGGCAGGGTGGGAGGCTTGGGATGTCCCTTTGAGGGACTTGCAAATAGCAGACTGACAAGGACTGTACAGAGGCAACAGAGGAAGCATCTTGCCCAGGGGGGTGTGGAGTCTCCTTCTCTGGAGATATTCCAGACCAGTCTGGACACCTATCTGTGCAATATGAGCTGGGGAGCTGCTTTGGCAGGGGGTTGGACCTGATGATCTCTCGAGGTCCCTGCCAACCCCTACAATTCTGTGATCTTGCAAGCTTATACCCAGCTGAGTCTCCTCCCTTTCTCCATCACGTTCCTAAAATAACATGGGAGGGGGAGGGGCAGGTCTCACATCCATGTTTAAATAACCTCTTCTCATTCCATGCAAACGCAGAAGGGAAGGAGCAGTCGGTGTGAGAGGCAACAGAGCCACAGAGCTCCCTCGCCTCTGCCAGATTGATGGAGCTGAGGACGGGCCAGCTCAGTGCACCCTGGCTTACACGCACCGGTCGTTTGTTTCGCGCTCCGCTCTATCTAGATGTATGATCCAGAAAGGAGGAAAAAGTAGTTGAGGTTTAAACTCTTATCACTAAAGTGAGTCTCCCTCTACATTAAAAAACTATCCAGACATTGTAACAGGAATGGGTTCAGTTCTTATGTCATAAATTTGTGTGTGTAGAAAAAAGACTTATTGGTGAATTTAGCAGTATTTTTCGTTGAACTGGCAGTTGCTAACCATTACACCAGTATTTATTTGATTCTTAAAGAGCACAAAAGCATGGACTACAAATAAAGAAGATGGAGTAATAGCTTTTGACTGGACCACTAGCTTTAAACTTGAAATGAAGTGTCCAGTTTTGAGTTACTGTGTCCAAATGCCATTTGTACAGTTTGAAAAGTGGGGGCATTTTTCCAGCTTGTCACTGTTAGCTGTAGTTCATTCCAGTGAATGATATCACTGAAGGAGCAGTTGTTCTGCTATAAGTACTTCACTCATGACTGGAATGTATTAAATGTATTAATCTGTGCCTCAGAGTGTAATTTAGGGAAGCCCTACATTTGACACATTCTTGTACATCCTTATTTTATTGCCTTATCCCGCAGGTAACAATGGCTCAAAAGCAGAGAGACTGGATGAAGTTAAAATTACATGTCACCAAATATTATATGCGCTTTTTGTTGCTCATTTTGCTGTCAGAATTACGGATTTTCAACAACATTAGTTTAAATATGTTTATGACTTGATTTACACCTCTGATGTCAAAATAAAATCCCAGGCAGAAATCCAAGGCTTCTAATGAGCTGGGAGGTGAGATGAAGCCATGAGGGGAATGTCCCCAGCCTCACAGCTACATCTTTCATGGCAAAACTCCGTCACGAACAGCACCTAGGCCAAGCAAAGATAAAACCTGAGGGTTCAGTTATCCAGGAGAGTATTTGTCAAAGCTGATTTTAAGTCAGCAGAATAAAAATGTATTTTTGCAGCAAGGTTAGACCTTATGTCAACCAAGTGAACTCGTAAAGCATTTATAGCCACCTCATGACTATTACCCATCATAAATTTGAAACACTCTTAATCCATAGGTGTGTAATTTTGAGGCACTTCGAGATACTCTCACCACCTTCTGTCTTCAGCATGATGCTCACCCATATTGCTGTTGGCAATTAAATAGGGATGTGATTGCTAGGAATGACTGTCGTTTCCTGGGCTGCGTTAGGAGTTACGCGCCTGTGGAAAGAAGCGCGCCTATTGCTGCCCAAAGCAGGTACAGGCGCCGCAGTCCTGCCTGCTGTGGGCAGATCGTAGAATCATCAAGGTTGGAGAAGACCTCCGAAATCATCTAGTCCAACCATTCCCCTACCTCACTCACTAACCCATGTCCTTAAGTACCTCATCCAGCCTTTCCTTGAACACCCCGAGGGACGGTGACTCCACCACCTCCCTGGGCAACCCGTCCCAATGCCCAACCGCTCTTTCTGAGAGGAAATTTCTCCTAATTTCTAACCTGAACCTCCCCTGGCACAACTCGCAGCCATTCCCTCTTGCCCCATCGCTACTTATGTGCAAGAAGAGGCTGATACCCAGCTCCCCACAACCTCCTTTCAGATAAAGCAGCCTATACAGTATTGTGGTTGTCATCCTCGAATGCTGGGCAGTCGAGGCAGCTTAAGTAGCTGGGCTGAAAGTACAGCGCTAGTGACTATGTGCTGGAAACTAACTCATCTCTCGTTCTTTGGTGTGACTGGGAAGCATTTACTGACCAGCACATCCCTTGTTAATCAGAATTTCCTTGGAAGAGCTGAGACCCACGGCGCCCATGCTGCAAAGCAGTGATGTTTTCTCTAACCACACTGGGCTGCTTTTCCAGCACTGCCTTCCACATATTCCCTTTTGTATACATCCCAAAATAAATACACCCAGCTACCCACAGCTTTTCCTACGGGGCAGAAAATCCTTCAGCAATTCATAAACATATCCCAGTGCCCCCGCTCTACCTGCAGGCATCGTTAGCTGGCAGTGATGGGGATGATAGAGGAGATGGGACCAGTGACTGAACTCCGACCTTATCGATCCAGCCACCTCCACCCAGCTGAGTTGCTGCGGTCCAGTCAGCTGAAAAGGAATTTAAAGGGCAGTCGTCTTCCCTGCTCAGCCCTCCTGTCATTAATAACGTTTTCATCCGTGACAGTGATAAACACGCGGTACTTGAGGAGAGTTTATTAAGGTCAGTCTATAAATAAAAATTAAAATTTAAAAAAATGGGTTTACACAGATGAACAGATGGATGAATAAAGTGATTGGTAAAACAATAAATATGAAAATAGACAGATGGATGAAGTATCTGGCAGCGATCCTCTAAAAGCTCAATGCCTCAAATGCCGGCAACGTTATACCAGACCCTTCTCTCCCCTCTGATAAAAAACAGATTTAATGAAGCTGCTGTAGAACTTATAGGTTTCGTGGATCTATGGCCTGACTAATATTTTGTCATTTAATGCCTGTTCTCCAGCCTGATAAAAAGGATTGCAGCCATTTCTCTATGTCAGGCATATAACTGAGTGCTACTAAAATTTAAATGTCTCATCTGTCCTTGGATTTAAATACAGATGGCCTTAAAGCTCTGAGTTTTTCTTAATGCAAGATGGTATACAATACCCTGCCTGACTTATTTTATTATTCTCAAAGAGACAGGGGTTTGTATCTCCAGTGGAATTCAGGCTACCAGCAAACAAATATTCTTCTTCCCTTCCAAAATCTGAGTTATCATGGGGAAAAACAAAACCAAAAAGCCCAATAACATTTCAGCCACCATCAGCTGAGGAACACCAGCAGGTCCTTATGCTTTATAAAAAGCAAGTTCACCTGATCCAGAATCTCCCTGGGAATCATTTAATGGCTTGCTATCACGCAAATTAGTGTCTAAATTTTATCCTCAGTTTAGCATTGTTTAAAAGTGACGAGGAGCTGGCAAAGGAGGAAAGTTCAGTGTAATTCCACGTGATTTTCTGTTTCTGTGCTGGGTCTGTAGGTACCCGAGCTCGAGCAGGAGGCATCGTTTAGGGGGACTTGCACAATCATTAAAGGGTAAACACTTGACTCGGATTCAAGACCATAGGCTTGAAGTTTGCAACATCTAAAAGAATCTTAATCATTGCCTCTGATTAAATATTTCAGACCCGTTATTTAGCTCATTCCGGTTATCGATCCTTTAT